>JAINEB010000027.1:8470000-18470000 GCA_022840565.1 Eubasilissa regina | reverse complement strand
TTGATTACAATTTATTATGGATAATTTTTTGGTGATTCATTGAGTCGATTGAGCCGAGGTACGCTTCAAATTTTGCGAGAAATTTTTCCCAGCCGCATAATGTTAAAAAGTTGGGAAATCGATTGGCCTCCTCGATCACCTGATTTGACTGTTCCCGACAATTTTCTATGGAAGAAGGTAATTGAAAAGAAAGTTCAACGCTAATAATACGCGAAGTGTGCAAGAAAGTTATGAAAAATATTGTTAAAAGAGCACACATTTGTACCACTGCCAGAGGCGGCTATTTGGCTAATGTCGTACATTAAACATAATTGTAATAAATCATATAATTGATAAATAAACATCAAATTCAAAAAATGTATTTCATTTTTTATTTATTTAAACATAATATTCACCCTGTATTTGGAAATCTAGTAATACTCAGAATCGATCATACAGAATACAACATTGGCTATTGACCAAACCAAATATTTGAATTTTACAGATATTTAATTTTTTTCGTTTATTCCAAGTTTTAAGTGTCTACTTTCAACTCTGCCAATAAAAACTTGTGTTCCAATATAATCCCACTATGGTAATCTGTTTAACTTTGAATTTGTGCAGTAAAATTTTATTATTTTTGGTCCTACCTTATTTGTATGTGGCAACTACAGACACCGTTTGACTTGCTGAAAATATAATTATTATCAAAATTTATTACGACTCTTTAACGTGATCGAGATAAGGTTTGATGACGGAATCTTTATGTGGATATTAAGTGTGGAATCATGGGCTGGGGGACAGTCACGCAGTCGGCTTTGGATCACATTACAAAGACATAAAAACTTATTTTATGTATGATCAATTACTTATTAAACTAGGAATAACAAACATTTCAGAAGATATACAAAGATTTACTTACGAAAAGAGTCATGTAATATGTATAATATTTACCTTTAAAAGTTAAATATGACATTTAAAATAAAAATAATATATATTATTAATAAAATCGGCGTTAGCTTTCTATAGTTTCATTTATATCCATTCATTATGGATATAAATGAATCAATTTTATAACTCTACTTGGGTTTATTAGCACTACTAGAGTTTCGAGAGAAACAGTAACTCTCATCGACAGGTGAAGTCTTAAACTGACTATACATAAATATAGAAGACATGCATTAGGTGGTAGACATACAAGTAATTAGGTACTGACTCAGTATTCCCGTTACAATCACCCCTACACTGTCCACCAGTAACTGCGCCCCCTCCCCCTCCATCTGTCAGTACCTAATTATTTGTATATCTACCACCTAAGCTGATTATTTAATACTTCACCAATCGATGAAGGTTACTGTTCCTGGCGAAACTCGAGTAGTGCTAATAAACTTAAGTAGAGTATATTTAAATCCATCCATAAAAATAATAATTAGTTTTATCTATTTAACACAAAATCAATCTTTTACTCTAGCTTTCTGCTAGTTGGTTCTAAATTATCTATATAGAAATAATACATAAGGCTGTGAATGTATTTCACATCAGTTTTTGCAAAGTCTATTTCAAATGTATATAAACTAAACGCCAAACTGATCTCGTTCGCGCTGCGCGGTGTTCTGAATACACGTCCATGCTTGAATTGACGTTTAAAAAGTTTTTTAAACTGCACAGTGCAAATGTGTATTATTTTATAACATTATATTATTAACTTTCCTTTATCAACGTGAAGGTTTTTCGGAACGGAAATATAAATATATTTATATAACAAAAAGAAAATCTGAGTATTAAATGCCTCAGCATATAAAGATGTTATTACATCGAGTAAGCACTTGTTATTATAACAATTATAGGCTTACAAATAATACATAAGCGGAGCTTCATGCCTAAATTCGATTTGTTGATATTATATCAATATAGAATTATTATATCTATATATACCTAACGCCTAAACGATAGGTACTTGGCGATCATAATTATTTATTTATTCATTCTTTACATAAACGGGATGTAGGAAGGGTGATAGGAAAGACTTGAGGGCCAACCAGGAAGAACACGACTTACCTGGATTTTCTCTAGTAGTGTAGTCACAGCTCCTGAACTTCAGAAAACTTCTTCGATGATCAGCATAAGCACTGTGATACAAATAGAAGTTTCGGCCCTCGCACGCGAGGAACCGAATACACACTAGAAAAAAATAACTTTACATTAACCTCAAGTTGGTGACATTCACTCTCCTTGACAGTTCAAAAGTTCATAGGCAATAAAAGACAGAAATATCGTGCTCTGCGGTATAGGGTACATGAGGGGGACAGATAGGTACAGTGAAGATAGTGGAGAATAGGCGATCCATGGATCTGTCATAAATATCGAATACAAACAAATATTTATTAATGTAAAATGTAAATCACTAGAAAACAATAGAAAATTCTTTCTTCAATATTCGTGAAAATATTATGTACTTTGAGATGTTTATGAAAATATAAATTATTAAACGATACTGATTAAATAACTCATAGCGATTGCGACTGAAAATGCAGTCTCGTTGACCGAGAGCGTAAATAATAAATAAAGCGTACTTATGTCTGTAACTGTAATGTAACTGGTGTCTCTTTCATTTGAAATTGAAATAGATGTGAATTTTTTAAACGAAAACAGTATTTTTGTAGATGTATTTTTTAATTATTCGTTTTAGTTTCAAATCAGTGCGACTTTAACAGTTTGAATTTACTACATATTAGCAAAAGAAGTCTTACTTTGACACATACTCAGCAGTGGTGGGTCAGATCTGACCCGGGTGTTTGTATAAATATAAATTATGCCAATTCGTTTACTGCTGTTCTCCTTCTAGCTAATCTTTTATTAAATATTTCCAAATAATTTTGGTGTGAAGAAGGTACAAGATACAAGATATAAATAAATATTATTGGACTAGATTCAAATGAGTTATTGATTAAAATGTAAAAAACGCACAAAAACTGACCTAAGGCAGTCGCTTTTATGGGAGTACCTCTCACCGCTCACGCTAAATCATATATTGTCAATCTTTAGAGCATTTTTTAAAACGCCTTATATTACTTTCCTTTCCAACGTTCTGTAGAGAAGGTACACAAAGGATTCCAGGTATCTGTATGTTGTGATCCAGTCTAATTATTGAACATATATTTATTTTGTTTTGACTTATTTTCGTCTGGTGGTGATATGCGTGTTTCCTCAGAAAGGGTCATTAATAAAATATGAAGTTCTATTACCCTACTTGAACCTATGTCGGCTTTACAATATAGTTGTTGCTATTGTATTATAATTATTAAAATTGTTTAAAAATATATTATGGTTGAAAAATATTTACTATTTAATATTTTATTTATAATATTGTTATTTCACTTCTATAAATATTTTGTTAACATTATTTTCATTCTGTTTGTGTAAAAAATAAAAAATCTCAATTAATCAATTAATTTAAAAAAATAACACTGTAAAATTTGAAACAGGCACATCATTAGGGTTTAAAAATAACTTTAAAATCTCTAAATGTAACACCAAACACTATCAGCAAAATTCTATATATTTAGGGATAAAAAATTTCAATAGCCTCCCTACACAAATTAAAGATATAATAAAGTTTAGAAAGAAACTAAATGAACACTTCAAAAATACACAATTGAAAAATAAACAATATTACAGAAACACTTCAGAAGCACACAAATGGACAATGAATAGAATATGTAAGGTATTATATAAAATTATTGTAGTGTAACTCCCTCTCCGAGCACAAGAGCTGATCTCTTTTTTGGAGAGGTAAGCGAAAGAAAAACAATGTAATTTAAAAAAATGTAAAATACTTAAATTACCACATTATAAAAAATTGTAAGAATGTCAAATAAATAAAAAATTATAACCACTGACACACCGGCAGGTAGTCGAGCCAGCGAGAAGATTTTGGTATTTGGTCCGAACAGGCCGTTTGTTAATGCGCAAGAATACGTACAGTATTCGTAATATTTTTTATAAAAACTTAGATTTTTAGTAGAAAGATTACGGCACATCATACTATTTCATTAAATCGTATTAAAAATAGTTTGTCTATACAAAATCTCCCAAAAAACGGTTAATATACCGAAAACCGGGTCTAAAATGACCCACCACCGTCGGACGTGTTTCATAATGACCCACCGGGCTGTAAGTGTTAAAAAATCATGAAATACTTCTGTAAGGTTATATTTATTCCAAGGTAAAGCGACTCCACTACAGGTGATTCCTCCAGTAAGCAATACAGCTCGTCATATTTCTACTGCTCCTTTCTGCCACTGATCAGAGCCGTTAGGGTGTAATATCGCCTAACATCTGCATCATTAGTCTCTTAAAAAATACTATCACTATATTTAGTAGGTTATTCATCCCCTTCCGTCTCCGAATAAATTCTTTGATATCTTTCAAAACTTTCAAGATCCACCCAGATAAGTGGGAAATATTTCGTGGCAACGTGTTACACTAAATCCGTGGTTTTTTCACGAAAAAATGTGACGATCTAGATTTTTTTTATTTGCAATCCTCCAAATCTTCCGAAGGGCTGTTCTCTCGCCAATTGGTGAAACAAACTAACAAGTATGCTTTAAGGGTGAAACAGCTCGGCAACAACCCCATTCAAAACACTGTCCTCAAAATGAAATATACGCCATATAAAATATTATACAAATATTTTTATGATGATAAACTTTCAGTGGAATTTTTATTCTCTATTGAAAAAGTTTGACTACAGGGTTATTCAGTGAAATGAAATAGTTAGTTTAAGGATATATTTTTTTTTAAATTGTGTTATATATGACAGATGCACGTTTGGGGAATTGGCCGCGATTTAATGTAATGTGGAGATTACCGGTTATGATGAACATCGGTGACATTTTTATGATAATTTTAGAATGGGACTCAAAAAATTATAAACAACCAACTAAATTTAACTACGAGTTCCATTCTAAAAAAAAATTTTCCTAAAAATTATTCGACTAAATTTGAATTAAGTAACAATTTGAGTTAGGTTCTAAATTTATTTTTTAAATAATTGTTGTTTTTTTTTAAAATAGATTCTGATGAAGAAACAATAATATATGTTTTTAGTTAGTTGTGACATTCTGAAGAAGAAAATGGTATTTTTTGAAACCGGTAGATGTATTTAAACTCAATTCAGTGGTTAATAGAACAAAGATAATAAATACGAATTTTAAACACAAAGTTAATATTGCTAATTTTAAAAGTAATAATCAAATTGGTTGCGAACATTTGTTTAAATTGTACACTAAACTGCATCTCGGAAAATACTTAAATAATTAACCATACCGTGTTGGGCATTTAGCTATACACACTCCACCCGAGTGACCCTGTATAAAGAGCCATTTTAAACGAGAAAATGCGACGAAGTAATTTTTTCGTCTGCCACAATTTGCTAGATATATTATTATATCTCTTAACATTAAAAATATTAATATGCATTGCTGAAAATCTACCTTTTTAATTCTGAAAACGAAAAAGTTTCGTGTGTCGCGAAAAAAGTTTTCGAATTATCTCACCGTAATGTTAAAAGTAATTTATACAATTTTAACGGCGTAAATGAGAAATTGTTCTTGTGCCTGGATTATAATAATACTGTTATTAGTTGTTCGTCTACTTGCGGACGGGGACCGAAATGATATACGTATGTTTCAAATGCCATTACTGAAATTGAAAATTGTGTTTTCAGAACTTTTTTTTTAAGATAATCAATTTTTATAAAATATATATATATATCTCATTAATATTATTACTATTTTAAAACTAAGCTTACGGACTTCTGAATGACTTATTTTTTAGCTGATTTGCATCTTATCATTTATTTCAAGATTGTATATATATCGGGAATCTATACATGTACCTGAAGTACACTAAGCGAGCATTCTACCCCATCCTTTCCCAGAACCATTTTATAAGTTTTCACCCATCTATCAATTCCTCTCAAGAAAAGCAAGAAAACATTAATTACAGAGACTTTATGCGCAATTATTTAAGGTGTACGAGGTGCGTTTTTTAAGAAAGTACCTTTGCAAGATATTCCAGTGTAGCGCTGCGGTTGCGATGTTGTGCATACGCAATGGTTTGCTTCATCTGTTGACTCACCACATGTAACGTTAGAGACATTCACATAGTATGACCATCTTATAGTGAGTGAAATGTTCAAGACAATAGATCAGCCCGAGCATTCTACCCCACCCTTTCCCAGAACCATTTTATAAGTTTTCACTCATCTATCAGTTCCTCTCAAGAAAAGCAAGAAAACATTAACTACAGAGACTTTATGCGCAATTATTTAAGATATACGAGGCGCGTTTTTTAAGAAAGTACCTTTGCAAGATATTCCAGTGTAGGGCTGCGGTTGCGATGTTGTGCATACGCAATGGTTTCCTTCATCTGTTGACTCACCACATGTAACGTTAGAGACATTCACATAGTATGACCATCTTATAGTGAGTGAAATGTTCAAGACAATAGATCAGCCCATTGACTAAGGTACGGATTTTTTGAATGCACGAAACATGAAACCAGCTGACATTCACTAAGTGTGTCTTGTTTTTTCGGATTTGGCGCCAAGTGGTTTCCACATGTTCCTTTATCTAAAGCGGTTCCTTAGTGGCAAGCATTTTGACTACAATAATGAACTCAAAGACGCAGTATAGACATGGTTTTCATCTATCGTTCTATGATGAAGGTATACAAACATTGGTGCCCCGTTGTGACAAGTGCCTCAATTATGGTGTTGAAAAGTAGTTTAGAAGTAAAGTGATGTGTTTTTTTAACAAAAAATCTTCTATTTACTTAATAAACGTGACTCAAGCAAAAAAAGGTGAAATGTTAGCTTAAAATTTAAAAACTTTACTTTTCGACATACAAAATAGATACTAATATAGTTATTTGTATTACTGTTAGTAAGTACAGCGTTTATTATACATATATTAACTACTACAAGCATGTACTAGTGATGTTATACATAAAGCACACTAGGGCAATCATAAGAGTGCCAATTTTTTGATGCCCTCCCTAAGAAAGAGAAAGGAACGTTTGAATCACTATGTTCTCTATCTCATTTCAATCTGCTGGTCTTCCCAGCATTACCCATCGCGAGATCCACACTCAAATGAAAATCGTCGTTCCGTGGCGAGTGACGATTTATCCAAATCAGTCCATCAATCATAGTTTCTCGCGCATCCGACATTACCGTCAGATGACTATCATGTCAAATTATCGTATAAGATTATATGTGCCGTATAACAATATATTGGTAATTTCATATGAATATACATAATTTTGTTAATGACGACAATGAAGGCGGACCCACCGCTTACCCAAAACTGATGCAATAAGCTCAAGGCTTATAGTACGCAGCCTGGTTGGCATTATTTACTACTACTATGCAGTTGTTCGATAGCGCCCCGAATATTGACAGGACGATACCGCACAGCTGTCAAAACAAAATTTGCCCTCATTGTCCCCGGTTGACTCACTTAATTAGTAAATAATATTTACAATACATAACATAAAGATAATACAATAATACAATGAACAATTAACAAGGCTGGAAACCAGAGGAGAAGTGAAGAGACACTCTCTTGCGGGAAATGTGATGACACAAAATAAAGACGTATAGAGATTCACCCTCCACGTACTACTACCGGCAGATTTAACCCACAAGATCAGTATATATTTGGGTAGAAGTAAGAAAAAAAAACAAAATAATACTGATGAAGCTACTCAACAGTTCTCCGGAGAATCATCCACCAGGATATCCACATTCGAACAATGGGCAACTCCAGATTCCTGTCACGCTCGAGCAAAAAAAGTGTTAATGATGACAGCTACGAATTATTATTTAAGTTTTCTTTTAACATAAAATATGTGTTGGGGCAGGGATTTAAGTCCACCGCCATCGTCGCCGACCCCAGCTGACCGACAACACCGGCGACATCTACACGGCGGAGAGAAGCCATTCTCGGTCAAACCATGAAAAGAATAACAAACATAGGCATATAATTATTTATATTTCTCACTAATTAAATGAAGAATAATAAGAAGAAATGTCATTTTGTATACAACATAAATCAATGAATGCTACGAATAATATATATTTTTTCATTTTTATTGCTTGATATTTAGAGTAAATGTACGTCATCAACTATTTTAATATAATTTAAGCTCGTAAAAGCATTTTTTCATTAAAAGTGAAAAAAAAAAACTCTAAATACTTGACAGTAACACGAGTTGACAGCATGGTTGCATACGAATATTTTCCATCACGGTATGTTAAAGGTTAACTAGAATTTTCAACTATTTTTATTTTACTAGATAAAAATATTTAAGCGTATTACATATGATATACAGAATACGCGTCACATTCATATTGTTACTATTTTTAAACTAAGATAAACGCTATAAAAAAATAGGACTAAACTGATGGTCTTCTGGAACGAGGCTCGAACCACCGACCACTAGATCACTAGGCGAGTGTTGTAACCACTACACTACAAGCTCAAATAATGCACGAATATTTATTATTATTATTATTTATCATGTCGTTTCTATTTAGCTCTACGAAGCGTAAATAATTGTAAACATTTATATTGTAAGTAGACTTTCATTTTAGTTACATTGAAAATCGCATCTGAGAAAGCAAGTTTACCATTCCCGTCCCATCCGTCTCCCTCGCACCAGTTGCAATATTCTCGTTTACTTTCTTATTTGATTGGAGTACAACAGATGTTGCCAGAGAAGCGTTTAAATCAAATATTAATTATTATTGCAGAATATTCAACAAATCGTTTTGTTTACGTCACAACAGTTCAGTGTAATGTTGTGCCATCTGACAGTGGCTCAGGGCGATGAGTGAATAAGTCGAAGCGAAAATAAATAACCGTTGGAGTTCCACAAGGCTCTGTTGTTGGACCTTTTATTTTACATCACTTAAGCCAGCCGAAGACAGGTCGTAAGCCCTGTAATTACCCCGTACTTACTCATATTTTCCACTAAATATAATAAAAAATAGTTTTGTCTCTGTGAGATATCTCTGATATTTTCCCTTTCACTGCCACATATTAAATCTATGTATTATACACGGTGCCAGTAAATAAATCGATGTAGTAAAAAAAAATTAAAGTCTCAAAAACATATATATTTTACAATAAAAAGATCTTACTCGCGCATAGGAAGCGTACGATTAAAATACTATTTTTTTTAAAGAAAATTGTGTAAAACTACATTTGAATTTTGCGTCTCATCATAAAGGTGCGTTCATACTATTATGTTTCAAATTTTATTTGTTTTTTTTAAAATGTATTTTTGTTTCATTTGTATATTTATTATTCATTTATTACACTACAATAAATCAAAATTAAAAACATACCAAAATGACTAGTAGGGATAAACATTTGTTGTCAGGGTATAGCTGCATAAAACAAAAAGGTTTCTTCTAACAAACAAACGAAATTGCAATTATTGCCGATAATATTTTTGTTTGGTTGGCAAAACCGAGCAGATTAGCCGATTACTCAAATGTCTGACCCGGACAATTATTACAAGTCTTCATAATTTAAACACACCTGACTCATTCACTTCATTCATGTGAATTCCAAGAGATGAATTTTGGAATGGATTTCCATGTACGTATCAATACAAAGTAGATTACTAAAATGTGAGCACATTTCCAATAATTTCGTATTATTATTCTGCATTTTATCGTGGTGCAACCTGAAACAATGGCTTGAATTTAATCCAGGTCCATCATCACATTGAGAACAATAATATAATCCAGGTTCATTATTATATTGAGAACAATAATATAATCCAGGTTTATCATCATATTGAGAACAATAATATAATCCAGGTTCATCATCACATTGAGAACAATAATGTAATCCAGGTTCATAATCCCAATGAGAACGATAATATAATCCATGTTCATCATAACATAGAGAACAATAATATAATCCAGGTTCATCATCACATTGAGAACAATAAAATAATCCATGTTCATCATCACATAGAGAACAATAATATAATCCAGGTTCATCATCACATCGAGAACAATAATATATTGAGTCGGTTCTTTTGTTGAAGGAATCGCGACAATAGTGGCATCAACGTCTTTTTATTTAACCGTTTTCAAATTCCGGTAAATAGAATATCAATACTGGGCATTGAGGTATTTGCGGTGGTCCCAAAAGGTTATCTATTATAATCAATCGAAAATCATACAAGGAAATTTTATTGTCACTATGCGTATTATATAAACAAAAATAATTAATTAGGATGGTTTAGAACATATGAATTCCTATTATTTTATACCATCTTAGTATTTTATATTCACATGGATAGTAAGATAGCATACGGTCATGTATATCTACTCTAAACGTATACTTATTGTATTTGATAATCATTTTCGGTTCATTTTTAAGTAAGCCACCAGACAAAGATGATAAATTTAACAATTCTGGCGTCTATAAACTTAGTTGCAAGGATTGTGCTGCATTTTATATTGATAAAACGGGTAGAAATTTTAATATAAGAGTAAGAGAGCATTTGAGATGTTTGAACAATAGTGGGTTTTCAGAATTTTCTAATCATTTGATAGAAAATGGTCATGGTTTTGATAAAAAATTGGGATTGTCAATTTTGCATATAAACGGTGTTGGTCACAAATGAAATAATTTGGAATCGTTGGAGATGAATAAGGCATGTAAAACTAATCAAAAAATTATAAACAATCAACTAAATTTAACTACGAGTCCCATTCTAAATTTTTTTTCCTAAAAATTATTCGACTAAATTTGTATTAAGCAACAATTTGAGTTAGGTACTAATTTTATTTTTTAAATAATTGTTGTTTTTTTTTTAATTTTAAAAATAGATTCTGGTGAAGAAACAATGATATATATTTTTAGTTAATTATGACATCCTGAAGAAGAAAATAGTATTTTTTGAAACCGGTAGATGTATTTAAACTCAAATTCAGTGGTTAATAAAACAAAGATAATAAATAAAAAATATATTCAAATATTGCTAAAAGTCATTTGTTTGACATTTGTAATTGTGTTACTGAATTTCAAAATCCGCTAAAACTTTTTTAAAACAAATTTGAGTTATATACAATATATCTTTGGATTCGGAATTATTTTTTTTAAATTTAAAAATGCACGTTTACTTTTAAATTACGTGCTTTGTTAACTGGTAATATTAAGTATAATTTTAGTGTGAGCAAAACAAACTAAAATACATATTTGGATTTAAAATAATACAAAAATTAAAGTTAATACATAATTATTTTATTTTAGATGAAAGTAATTAACCCATTCCCTGCGGGTGACTCATATGTGAGTCGCGCCTTACAAGCCCACAGCGCGAGGGACTCAAATATGAGTCGCCGTGTTTCGCCCGCCGCTAGTGCGTACATATGCGCAGAGGAGCGGTAAAAATCGTACCAAAATTATTTGGAATTTTGATTCTACTGACATCTGTCATTATCATTAGCCATCTTATAAACAAACACGAAATAATAAAAGTCCTGGTGTCATCCAGTATCGCTCAGTTATTGAAATTCTCAAACTCAGTTAAATTCCAATTTTAATCGAATTAATGTCAATATTTAAAAACTTGTAAATAGTACGCATTAGTCTTAAAAATCAGCGCCTGCGCAGATCACTACTTCACTCTAGTACATATTACTACAAATGGCGCTAGTGTAGCGATGGTGTAGAGCAATGTTGTGTTCTATCATGAATAATTTTGTTTACGTTAGTTTGTATTTATGGTTCTGATTTTTGTATTTGTTTATGTTCGTGATGATACTTGAGAACCTTTTCTATCGATTTGTTCAAAACAAATCATAAATTTGTTGCATTATCGTAGTGTAAAGTCGTAAAGTTATAATGCCACCAAAGAGTGCTGCGTATGAAAGACGTCATGCGTATTTATGAACGCGATCAATGGGTTAATAGATTTTCATATCATTAAAGTATGGCGATTTTGCTTAATTTTATCGATATTATGAAAACGTTTTATAGCGGGTATTGAAAGTCAACGACTCAATTTATAATTAATGTTAAAAAATTCCAACATATTACACATGTTATTAAACAGTAATGTAATTACAACTTCACAAAAAGAATGTGTTCTCCTTAATAATATATAAGTTGTATCAATGTGTCCAAAATGTAATAAAAATGAATTGTTAATTCTGACGTCTCCTATTGGATTACTCAAAGGCATTTGAGTTTTCGTAAAAATAAAGTATTATAGATGGAATTAAAATAATGGAACGCACGTTCCCCGGATTGAAAATTGATTTTATATGTATATCTTTCTAATTAATACATTTAATTTATATTTATTATATATGTTTTTTTTTTAGTATTGTGTAATAAATTAACGTAAACATGACTTAATCCACTATCATACTAGACATGTACAATACACCCACATTAAATATTGACGGGCAGCTGACATTGATTACTCTTGGAAATAATAATTCATCTTCAGTTATTATTTATGTTCAACGACGCGCGATTTATAAATTGATCAAACAATAAATTGTCAATTTAAACGTAAAGCAAGAAAGCGTAAGAGGCAGATGGGACCACTTGACCCGAAAAAATTTCTAAAAAAATTCCATTATTATAATTAATGCAACATATTTTTTCAAAAATTCTCAGAAAATATATTTTTCTTACAACAAGATGTGTTACACAAGGTTCGTTTATAGAAGCGTACTTTAAAAAAATAATTAATATTTTCGAGTTATTTTATGAAAATGTGGATTTTTATTAATAATTCATATCAGAAGTTATAAATTTAACTTTTTTTAGAATTATTACTTAGATAAGACTTTTACACTAAGGTAAAACTAATAAACTGATTGTTATTTGCCATAATTAAGAAAATACAAACATTATAATAAAGACCGCGACCATTAAATTTATTTTCAGCATGCCACAAAATTACCTTTATATAGAAAATTCTAGCATATACGAAATATATTTTCTTATAATCTCAAAGCCAAGATTACGGAGGTAAATCTGCGTTGAACCAAATGAACAAAATGTAAAAAATTTATAGAGTTATAAACCACTCACAAATTAGCTTTGTATTAGTGAATACAAATTATTTCAAATAATATATTATATTAGGAGAACACATTCTTATTGTGAAGTTGTAATTTTTCAGAACATACAGGGCTGTGATATTTTAAATATGAAATAAAAATATATTAATTTGGAAGAAATACATATAAAATCAATTTTATATGTCACTGTTGTTGCGCCACCGAGATTCGAGCCTGGTTTTCTTTTCAAACCGGGGAATGTGCATTATCCAACTATGCTACAGCGACAATATTTTTAGAGACTAATTTTCGAACCTATATGTTTCCTTTTTGATATTAATACATTTAATCGTTCCATTATTTGAAAGAGCCTTCTAGCTTATTATTACGAAATCTCAAATACCTTTGAGTAACCTGATAGTAGACGCCAGAATTAACAATTCATTTTTATTACATTTTGGACACATTGATACAATTTTATTACATTCTTATTGTGAAGTTGTAATTTTTCAGAACAAAGGTCTGTGATATTTTAAATATGAATTAAATATATCAATTTGAAAGATGGTTATTGTCGCTGTAGTATAGTTGGATAATGCACCTTCCCCAGTTTGGAAAGAGATCCGGGTTCGAATCCCGATGGCGCAACAAAAATATTTTTCGATAAAATTGATTTTATATGTATATCTTTCAAATTAATATATTATACTTACTTACAAGCTTTGATGCTTCAGGAACCATTTAAAATTAAGTATGATTTCAAAAACAGAATAATTTTTTATTAAATAATATTTACATATATCCTATTGTTGTGTATTTTTATTGTTTTTTTAATCGGCGATTTGTAATAAAAAAAAAAAAAATTTGTATATGTTTAATGCCGTGCTACGTTTCTTGTATCCATCATTACTTTTATCCTTGTAACTATACAATTTTACTATTTTATAGTGTATTTGTTTCTTTTATCACACGTTTTATTAGTTTTTACTTGTATTATTGTATTTTTTTTTAATACGTATTGAATACATATGAAAAATATTGATTTTTCGGGGGTTTTCTAGTAAAATATCTAGAAAAATTTTACAGATATAAAATATATATTGATTTAAATAATATAAAAAAAATAATTAGATTCTCATTGTGGCATACATGCTGTTTCAGAGAAATGAATTATAAAATTTAATTTAATTTCATTATGGCGAAAGTGTAGTGGTACTCGAAGTGAGTCCAAATATTAACATATATACAACTTTAAAAAAAAACTGATAGACTTGGAGATTGATTAACGGGAGAGAATAGTGAAGTTATATTTATATGAAGTGATCACTTAAGCAAGCCGAAGACAGATCGCAAGCCCTGTAATTATCCATAATAAAAAATCGCTTCGCCTCTGTGAGTTATATATTATTTGTTTAAACGCTATTTCATTTCATTCTCAAAGATCCGTATTCATTGGTCATGTATAATATGTAGGCGAGCCTATTCACAGCTTAAAAATGAGTTTGGTCTTGACACTTGAATTTGGCTTAAATTTCCATTTCAAATTTATAAACAAATACATAAAATAGATTGGAATTCTCTCTACAACTGTGAGTATTTATCGTAGGTTTAGCAAAAAAAAATTCTTCTCAATACAGAGATGCGAGAAAATTTAGCAAAACTTTGCCTGAAACGTTGCGTTCACTTTTCCGATTAAAGTTTTTCTATACAAAATGAATTTTTACTTCGGGAACATGTGTCAGATACTTTGAAACACAAACAATTTAGATTTTCTTTGTATGCCTGTCAGAGTCGGATATTTTCTTAGAAAAGTAATAAAAACACACGAGGAATGAGCGCTCGCTGACGAAATTGTTAACAAGTATGTATAATATAAAAACCAAACAACGCCACTGGCATCGGGTTCAAGAATGCAAAAAGGAATTTCGTTAAGGTATTTGGAAAACGGAGGGAAATATTAAGTTTATTTTTCATTAAAATAGTTTTAACGACGCCATGAAATGGGCAAATGTATATAAGCGTTGTTTGTTTTTCAAATTGGCAATACTTTTTCCAGCAACACCTAATTTGTGCTTAGTTTGATTTGCCGTTTCATCATGACTAGCCAGAACAACGCTAACAAATTGTGCAAATTTATTTAGAAAATCGTGGTTCAGTTCGTGAAACTTACCACTTACCACGTCCATTTTACAGTCGACATGATTGTCCATCCGAGTAAGCAAATCGAATAACCATGGATCGTTCTTACACCACGCATACTTATTGAAACTACGCATCAAAGATGTCGTACAGTGCGCACCTGAAAACCTGTTGTTTTTTAAAAATGATGCCGGCTAGAACGTTACAGTCAGTAGAGAGCGCGATAGATCCATGATTACTGACCAATTGAATGGCATCAATGTGAAATAGCTGTGGTTTCCACAAGACGGTGTAACATGCCACACAACGCGCGCCTTAATCAATATATTGAAGGAAACATTGTACGAGCGCATAATTTTGCGTAATGGACCTGTGAATTGGCCTCCAAAATCGTGTGATTTGATACTTAATATTTATAACACATTATTTTCTGTGAGGATATGTGAAGTGGCTAGTCTACGTTGATGAACCAGAGACAATAGACAACTTGAAAGCCAACATTCGTCACGTTTTTGCCGATATACGTCCCCAACTGCTCCAAAAAGTGGTAGAAAATTGCGCTTTACTCAAACCAGCCGCAAGGCCGATATTCGCGAAAACATATTTAATACTAATGGCACAAAATTATCTTTTAAATAAAGCCAATACCATGGCAATTACCACGATTTTTATATGTTTTATTTTATTTTTAAGTTCTACAACACCCTTTTTATGTTTCCGTGTACATTTTTTGTTGCACGTGATTAAGCTAATATTACACGAGTCATCTTTGTAGAAGTTATCAGCATACTTTTGCATTTTTCATTTTATTATTTTCTTTATTTAAAACTTTTAAAATTAGCAATATTAAAAATAGTTTTGACATATCCTGAAGAAGGAAAAGGTGTTTTCCGAAACCGGTAGATGTTTTTTAAACTCAATTGTGGTTATTAAACTAAGATAATAAATAAAAAAAATAAAAAAAAAATCTTTATTTAATGTTTTTGATGTGAAAAATTTAAATATTAAACCCATTAATAGTATTGCATTATATTTGAAGGCTTAAATTTTATTTTATCTTATTTAAGTGTAGAAATTTAAAAAAAATATGCTGATAATCTTAGCATCACTTTCAATTGATTCAACTTGGTTACTTACCAAATATATTTTTCATAATTTCCATCAGCATGGACATTGCTAAATTTAGAAAATTTTATATGATTTGTTTAGGAAGTTATAATGATTAATAATTACTTTGAGATTTATAAATTATTTATATTTATTATACATGCCCTGCACTATTCAGGCATTAATATAATTTAAAGAAGAAAATTTTCAAGTTTAATATTAATATTATTCTCATATTTTATTTATTCAAAATGGAGTTTAACGATGCGGATTTTACGTTTCATATACAATATCGTCTAAATGCCATCCATTACTCTCAAGACACTCTTGCATTCGGACTCTTAAATTTGTCTAATCCGCAAATCACGCGCGTCGAACAATACCCCTCCCACTTACCTCACCCTGATGGATTACGAGCAATTACAATTTAATCTTTATATTTTTTCATAATCAAAATTTAAAATAAAAATAGATATAAAATGTGAAGTGAAGCAATTTATCCGTCACCATTGAGATGAGACACAAAAAATTGTAATAATGTAGTCGTATAAAAAGTTAAATTTACAGAAAAAATGTCGATTTCCTTTGCATATTTATTCCCCAACAAACGCAATCTGGGACTGTGGAGTTAACTAATGCATATGTTAATTAATAATTATATTGGTACCAATATTCGAAAATAGTTTATTTTTATTATTTTTACAAGTAATGAAGGTAAATTTTTGATTTGACAAAGTATAAGTAAGTAATTCTGATAAAAATAATTCACAATTCTCTTGCTCTAAGCTGTAGTTATCGGTGGAGAGGCCATCTCACTTCTCACAATATATATCATCTGTTTATTATTCAGATTGTGCAGTTGTGTA
This sequence comes from Eubasilissa regina, assembly GCA_022840565.1. NCBI lineage: Eukaryota > Metazoa > Arthropoda > Insecta > Trichoptera > Phryganeidae > Eubasilissa > Eubasilissa regina. Next base: position 18,452,801 of record JAINEB010000027.1, on the reverse strand, counting down.
ATTTGTCTGTAGTCTAAGAATTGGAAAATCTTGTATGCGCTACCGCAGACAGAGCTTGTTGTGTTTTCATAGGTATGTTAAAGGATTGAGAAATTCGTAGGTTGTGATATTCAGCATCCAGTATAGATGCAGCATTCTTCTCTAGCTGATTTAGTTCAAAAGATATTTAACTAGTTTGATTCACTCACAGTTTTCGATTCACAGATCAGCTCATCTGAAAACTCGCATATTGCTATTAAAGTACCTCACATCCTACTAGTATATTTGACAAGTTAGCTGTGATGTTTCAGACAATATTTTCGTTTTAAATTTCACGCACTATTGAGGTCATCGAGACACAATTCATTGTTTTATTACAGTGGTAATGTCAGAACTCATGCACTAGCTAACTCCGCAATCCCCAGAATGCATTCTTTGTGGAATGAATATGCGGAGGCAGTCGACATTTTTTGCATTTTTGACATGGATAAATTGCTACTTCACATTTTATATTTATTTTTAATTTTGATTATATAAAAAAATATCCTGATACTATGAATTTTTCTTTCTTTATGTATTGCACTTCTGTTGTAATATTCTGTTATTTTACAAATTCTGTTAACGTTTGAATTGGGCGTGTGTAATAATAAATAAATGTATGAAACGATGTAAATTGCTGTCCAATTGAGATAAAAGTAAAGTATTTTTGGAATTAATTAAACAGAAAACATTAAACTTTGTTCTCCAATGTTTAGTATGATTTTAGAGACGTGGAAGAAAATACAAAATATTTATAATACGCTCAATCAAGAGCAATGCGGGTTTGTTAGAGGAGTTTGATAATTTTTGAATAATTAGCCAATTGTCAAAGGACCGTCTAATTGGTATGAAGAAACGCTGGAGTCTTTTTATTAGCAGCTCCGTTAGAAATGTACTCAAATTTTGAAGTTTTCTGAATAAATCTTAAACTCTGCCAAATTTACGTAAGAATGCAACACGATGAAATCCCAATTGGCATTGTATTCTACTTTCATATTTAAATAATATATACAGTAGAAACTTGGATATTTGGAAATATAGCGAAACATAAAGTAGACGAATTATTAAGGTGGGTTATTTTTATTATGACAATTGAATATTTCTGAATTTTCAGAACATCTTTTAGAGACACGCCACATTTTTGTTAAAAATAAAATAACTTAATAAATTTTTCGAGTGAACAACAAGCACAGACCAGTAAATGAATAGACACGAAATAAAGTGTATTTGTTCAAACATAAATCCGATAGCTTATGACACATTCATGCACCATTAAAAGTATTAACTTTTTCGACGTAATACGACGTATTTTTTTATATTAATGCATTTTATATTGTCAGCATTTAAATTTTCGTTCCATTAGAGTCATATATTTTAAAAAAAGTCTCGGAGCTATTAGATGGCGTAAGTGGTACCAAAATGGAAATATTCATGTTCATGTCTATATATTTGGTAGTCTGTGACAATAATATAATACATAATAGAGATATTTAAGTATTTTAAAATCCCTTTAAGACTAAATCAAATATAAATATAATGAATTAATTCTCCATTTTAATATGCATACCTCACCAACTCCCTCCATGTTCTCGTACGCTAATATATATATTTTTTTGTATCGAAACGTTCTGACTAAGATACAGTGGCATCGAAAAGAGCCGACGTCAATTAAAGTAGTTATGTCAAAGGTAACGCGACAGAAATCAAAAACAAAAATGAATCTGATTTTCTATGTATGTATGTAGATATGTACATACTTTAAATGTGTTTCCAGGAATATTTTTAGTATATTTTAATATATTATTATAAAATTCGTGCCAACTTTAGGGGCGGAAATTTTTTTATTATGATAGTCTAAAATACATTTAAATCAAACAAATGAATAAATCAAAAAGGTGTTCAATATTTGAATATGTTAAAGAACATACAATTACTGAATTTTTACCTATAAAGGCACTGTTATTAAATAAACATCAGATATTTCATATAGATGAAGCTATTTTTATTATATTTTTAATGGAAATGATATATAGAAAATATGAGGGGTAATTACAGGACTTACGACCTGTCTTCGGCTGGCTTAAGTGATCACTTTATTTATACATATATATATATATATATATATATATATAACGTTCACGAATTCTCACCCCTCAATCTCCATATTTATCAAATTTTTGAAAGTTGTATATATCTTATTACATTGCCTCGCTTCGAGTGCTATTAAATTTTCTAATTTATTTTCCTTGAAAATATCAAATATTATATGTCAACTCAATGAAAATCTGATTTTCTATTTATCATTTCTATTAAAAATGTAATAAAAATAGCTTCGTCTCTTTGCGATATCTGATATTTATTGAATAAAAGATGTTTATTTAACCCTTCCCAAACCATGCAGTAATACAGGACTACCATCATAATTAAACCCGTAATATTTCGGCAAATACATGCAATATAAAATTCATATTTTAGATAATCCTGCAGAAAATATTAGCGCTTAGGAATGACTAGTGAAAAACCAATTATAAAAAGGGAATCGTACAAAAACAATTATTTTTTCCATTCAATCCGTTGTAAAATTAATACGTTGGTAAAAATACCATTTGTGATATGAAAGACAGAGATCACACACTATTTTCACAGTGAAAAGAACAACATACAAATATAATTGTCTCTTTCTCACTAATTAAATGAAGAGAGATAAGAAGGAAGGGCACACTGTATAAGACTTAATGAAAGCTCTAAATTATGTTATTAGCCATTTTTTTATAAATTTTATGCTCAATATTTAGAATAAATTCATGCCATTAAAGCTATTTAAACTAATAAAAAAAAATTTCTAATTTACGGTAACATGAGTTGACAGTATGGCTGCGTTCGGGTATTTTATATCATGGTATGGTAAAGGTTAAAATCTATAAAATCTATTTGGTTTCCACAGGAATGCGAACATTGCATTTCATTGCAGGGAAAATGCACTACGTTTGCTTGATTACAAAAATAAGTAGAATTTTATAAATACGCATCTTTTAACAATACCTTAATATGTGTTTTGACTTAAAAATATGTCAAAAATTTGTAATTAATAATATTTTTAAATGCCAATACAAGCCTTTGAAATAAAAAATCTTCGTATAATTTACATCCCTCCACACGATAGTGGTGCCTGCAGATTTAATACGGAACTTTATGATCGAGGGATGATTAACTTGTTTAATGTGGGTAATTTAACATCTTAGCTCGTGCCTCCCAAAAATACTGACTACACATTCAGCACCTATAAAAGTCAATTTTAGGTTTGGTACTGAAATTTACAAGTTAAAATATTAAAATATTAAAAATTAAAATATTAAATTTTCACGTCAAGCGTATATACGGACTGATCATATTCATATATATATAAATAAAAGTAATAAAATAAAATTTCTTCTCAGTGAACTGTACACATAATACGTACACACACGCGATGTACTCAATCAAGTTTTTTAACGTACCAAGCTAAGACTCACTTTTAAGTATGGTTTATTAATGATAATAATTGATTATTAAATCTAATTTCGCTATTGTAGAAAGTTGAATATCTAAATGTTGGTATCGAAGCTGAAGGTTGTGGCCACTCGACCACACAAGACGTAATAATGACTATCGTCCAGAAGAGGCTAAATACTGTAATTATCCGAAAATCCAACTCTTTAATTCTCTTTACTGCAACTTTTATCAATGTACTTTTATTACTGTCAGATAAACTTGAGATTGAATCATATTATGTAAGTTGGTTTATTTCGTGACGATTACAAGATGAAATTCTTGATTTCACGCAAGGCTAGTATTATGTATAATTTAATTTATATTTTTATTTTATTATTGATACAGATTGTCAACAGGTCTTTAATGATAATGATGGTAATGCGTTATATAACTGTGATTATGATGATGGTCGGTAATTAGGTGTAAATTGTTGGAGATTAAAAATGATCAGTTACTAATCATCGTTACAATCGAACGAAATCAGTCACAATGATGGTTTAATTAATTTTTTAAATAATGGTTTAAATTACAAATAAAATAACGGTTTAATAAATGTTTACATGACAAATTAAAAACACTGTTTGAATAACTATTTACACAACAATTTAAATAACGGTTTCGATAACAATTTAAATAACGGTTTAGATAACCGTTAAAGTAACGGTTTAGATAACCGTTACAGTAACGGTTTAGATAACCGTTCAAGCAACGGTTTAGATAACCGTTCAAGCAACGGTTTAGATAACCGTTTGAGTAACGGATTAGATAACCGTTTGAGTAACGGATTAGATAACCGTTTAAGTAACGGTTTAGATAACCGCTAAATAACGGTTTAGATAACCGCTAAAATAGCGGTTTAAATAACAGCTTCAATAACTCTAAATAATCATTAAAATAACTATTTAGATAACCATTAAAATAACTATTTAGATTACCGTTTAAATAACGGTTTAGATAACTATTTAAATAAGCACCTGGATATCCGTTTAAATGGTTTAAATAAGGATTTGTATAACGATTCAAATAACGCTTTTAATAACGGTTTAAATAACGTTTTATATAACTGTTCAAATAAATATTTAACCATCACTAGGTTAATGACCCTAATAGATAATCTTAAGTTATGAGTACAATACTTGACATTAAAATACATAACCTGAAAATATAAATGTTACGATATGCAGTAATTGGGCAATTATACAATAGCGTCAGTCCATGTCGCGTAGCAACATAAGACATACAACAGCAGTCCATTTGGCATCGTTGTTTTTTAATTAAAAAGAGCAACCTATCAGACAATGGCAACAGTGTATATTTCAATCAATTATTTTTAATCATAAGCATATATGGAATCTGTAACAGGGACAGTTGGAACTTAATAGTAGCAATTTATTAATTTTTATATAAATGCGATCAAAGAATTTGCGTTACTTGATGGTAATCTACAGTCCATAGTGCTCAAACCTCGTAGTACACTTTAATGCGTGTACACGCCTAAGTATAATATATAATATTTTTAATGAACGAACACGCATTAGTTCAAAACTTTCTCTTGTGTTGGGAAAAGTCGGATAAGAGGATGTGGATTGTAGAAAGCACATTGCGTTCGCAAAACTTCGAACACGTTGTCAAAGTTAAATAATTATCGTGTCTTCAATGTTGCCAAGCATTTTGCAACTTTATCGAAAATTATAACAGACTATTAAAGAAACGTGAAACGAATCTAGATACCTATATTTAAAAAAAAAACAGATACAGTAGAACCTCAGCTAACTAATTTAATTCGTTACGTAAGACTATTATTAATTGTGTTGTTCGTAAACCGAAACAATTATTTCAAAAAGAATAAACGTAAAATGGGTTAATAAATTAATGTTTAAAACCCTATACATATAAAACAAGTAATATTAATTAACAGTATTAACTTAAAATGAATTGGAAATAATAAAACAAAAATATTTAACGTAAAAACAAACTTCGTTTGAACTTATCTTACAAAGGAGAAAACAATTCAATTAAGTGTTAATTAAATTTTGAAACAACACAAACAATAAAAGACGCACTCGAAATGCAGTTCGATTAATAAGATGACTGTTCGTAAACCGAATTGTTCATAACGGGAGTTGTTTGTAAACCGAGGTTCCACTATACACGTATCAGAGTCATGTGTACTATCAAACTCGGTCGTATAGTTGCAACCGAGATAAAATAAAAATCGATAAATCAAAAGTTTAATTCAGCGGACTCTTCACAACTGTTCCAAAAGTCATCTAACACATTGATACATTGATAGTTTCAGTATAGGACAATTAATCATTCAATATCCCATTAATTTAGTGAGGAAAGTTTGTCTGATGATAATCTCGTTGTTAAAACATTAAATACATTAAAAATAATAATATATGTATATATGTACATATGTGTATGTGTTGGACGAGATCCAAAAATGTGAAAAAAACTTTTACGGGATTGAATCTCAGCACTCACACAGAAACATATATTATCAACATTTTGTGCGGATAGTCAAAGGATACGACCATATATTTGTTTTGATTTATTTTCGTCTGGCGGCCCCTAGACAATATCAGTAATATAACTATTTAAGAGGCGTTGCGCCTACCTGTAAGTTTTATGACATTACGTGCTCGGGTTCCGACGAGAAGATCACATGCTCAGTGGATGTTTGAATTTTGGCTGTGTAGGGCGTCTGTTGATGCGTGAGAATGTGTTCATTATTCGTAATATTTTTAAATTTTTAATTATAATTTTTTAGCAGAAACATAACGGCACACTACGCAATTTCATTAAGTCTTATTTAAAAAAAAAATCTCCCACAAAATGGTTGAAAAACTGAAAACTTGAGGTAGGTCTAAAATGACCCACCGCCGTCGGACGTGTTTTGTTTTGACTCATCGGGCAATAAGAGTTAAATCACCGAGTGATCTGCTCTAGCATTTCCTATAAAATGTAAAGTATTGTATTTTTTGTTTCTCTTCAGTGGTTTAGAATCACGAACACTACTGGTGATATTTAATTAGTAGGGTTTATATACGCATCCCACCCCGCCATAAACAATTGCCAACACCAGGGGTTCTTTGGTACTTTCACGGATAGTTTATAAAATACTCGTGAGAAAATATCCAGACTTACTAAACAATCACCTACAGTCACATTTCAGCGTTTATCCAATTTATTAAAGTTTGCAACACCTAATTGGATAAGCAGGCGGGAAAAAGCTGCCAGGGTAGCATATAGGGTGGGAGATAAGGGCACAGGCGAGAGGGAGCAAGTTATCCATCTTCAAAGTTTGCTCTAACTTGGCTCTTAGTAATTTAACTTCCCTGGAAGGCGACAGTTCTCCCGGAAGAGTGACAGCTGGGATATGTGAAGGGCTTGTCTTCACGACACCTACAAATACCCTGATGGTGAAATGATAAAACACTCTTCGTCACATAGTCGTAGTTTCGTTCCTTCATCAGCGGCGAGCGCCCCATATCTATGCAACAAATAAATAATTATACTAACTGGCTTACCATCGTGCTTGTTCGATATTTATGACAGATCCATGGATCCCCTCTCCTTCTATACCATATACCACAGAGCACGATTTTTCTGTATGTGTTCTATGAATTTTGAACTATCAAATTGTGTGAACGTTCTGCTCGTGCTCACTACACTGATCTGTTATTATACAGTTACTGTTACTAGTGCGTGTTCGGTTTCTCGCGATGCGTGCCGAAACAGCTACTGTGGGTGGTACACAGTGCAGTGCTGAATCAACGTTGTTCCTGAAGTTCAGGAAAGTTGTGAAAAATCCAGGTAAGTCGTGCTTTCTGGTTGGTCCTCGAGTCTTTACTGTCTCTACATCAAATTTCTACCTTCTTTTCTACGTCCTGTTTCACCACTCTTTGTATAAACAATGCCGTTTTGCCGTTCATTTCAGAATGAAGTGCCACATATTTCTAAATCAGCACATACAACTCTCGCTTCAGGACTATTTTCCAGTACTTGAGTTAACACGCGGACGTTATTTATTCTTCTTCTTCTAGTATCTTGATCGTTTAAAGGACGTTAACTAACATCATTTTAAATGAGTAATACAGGAGTTCATTTTGTTTGGTAGCCGTATATTGCCGCCATGTTACGGCATGGTTGCCTTTTGACCTTAAAATAATGCCAATCTGGCGGTCAATTAGAAGGACCGAGATGGGAGCAGTAGCTCGTAGAACAGTCCTGGATAAGTGGTGACTCACCTCTCACTAACATCACTTTTTTTTCTCTCATCACGAACATACAAGTGTAACGAAAATTTGTTGTGAATGCTCTGTGTTCGTGTACCATTATCGGATAATGCATTTTCTCCGGATAGGAAGATATCCAGGTTCGATTTTATGTGTATATATTTCTAATTAATACACGTAATTTGTATTTAAAAAAAATATATAATTCTAATATTTCGTAATATTAACAACGCTCTCATGGAAAGCAGGTTCCCTGACAAGAATGATTACAGAATATCTGCAGATACAATAATAGTCGTGTCTGATATACTAACGTATTATAAACTAAAATGTACTATCTTTATAGCGAATCGGGTTTTCATAAAAAAAAAAACATCTAACTTGCCTGAATAAATTAAATATTGTTATTATTAATACTGTAATTATGAAATATGATATTAAAATTTAACTCGTGGAGTAAAGATAAATGAATTGACCACCAATATATTTATATTGTGACATGCACGACCGAGTGTCAGTGCGACCACTGGTTTCACCCGAGGTAGAACATGAGATTGTGGGTACTATGAACAGAATTTGCTATTCTATCCTCCACTTGCCTACAACAGTCATTCTCAAGGGAATATAAATAAAATTAGAAAGAAATTTTACAACATTATAATAGAAAAAAATTATACAATCGAAACAAATACCAGGTATGTAAATATGAAATCGGAATTTGCCCATAGATGGCCCTAACTGTTAATGTAGTTACCGTCAAACAGCGTCATCGGCGCCATTTTCTTGTTTTGATATCTGACAAAAATTTTCAACTCATATCAATACAAGTTTCATACAACAGCATAGTTTTTAATAGCGTTGAACATGTCGAGTTTTGTGCCTGCAAACTATGATTTGCGGACGGCATTGATTTTCTGTTACCATTTGAAGAAAACTGCTGCTGAATTGCATCGAATGCTTGTAGAAGCTTACGGCGAGTGTGCTCTTGATAAATTATAGTGCTTTGAGTGGTTTAAAAAATTCACGTAGCGAATTTGACGTGAGAAACGAAGACGTGAAGACCACAGAAAAAGTTAGAAGACAGCAAATTGCAAGCACTGTTCGATGAGAAATGCAACAATAACTCGCGGCTCAATTAAATGTGACGCGAGAAGCCATCTCCATCCGTTTGAAAGTCATGGGAAAGATCTAGAAGATGGAAAAATCTTGTTTTACATGAACTGAATGAAAAACACCAGGAAAACCGAAAAACTACTTGCGAAATGCTGTTCGTCAGGTACAAAAGAAAGTCATTTCTCCATGGAATGAAATCGAATGAAAAGTGGATATATTTAGAGAATCTTAGGTGTAAAAGATCCTGGGTAACTCCAGGCAAACCATCGACATCGACTGCAATGTCAAATGCCCATGGACGGACGACAATGCTCTGTGTTTGGTGAGATCAGAAGGGTGTGATCTATTATGAGCTTCTAAAACCTGGCGAAACCATTAAAACTGAACGCTACCGATAACAAATGATTGATTTAAATCGAGCTTTGCATGAAGAACGACCAGAATATCAAAGTGATTTTGCTTCATGATAATGCACCGTCACATACAGCAAAACCAGTCAAGGAAACGATTGAGGCGTTTATTAAGGAAATGCTTTCGCATACGGCTTACTTGCCAAACTTGGCTCAGTCCGATAAATACTTAATTGTATCGATGGGTCACGCACTTGCTGAGCAGCGCTTCACTTCTAACGAAAATGTATAAAAATGGTTCGATGCCTCAAAAGAAATACAGTTTTTTTGGCGTGGCATCCACAGTTTGTCAAAGAGATGGGAAAATGTATAGGTAGAGTTTGATAATACTTGGAATAAAATATTTAGTTTTATTTTCATACAATAAACGTGTATTTCCTATACGAAAATTCCGATTTCATATTTACACACCCAAGAAAATAAAGAGAAAAAACGTTAAATTATTTTCGAAAAATCACTACGTTAAATTACATTTTAATACACAAAGTAACTTCCATCAACAGCATAAATGGAATTTATTCGTCAAGTTTAAACACAGTTAAATAAATTGACTTTCACTCGTATTTGACAAATTGACCAGCGATCGAGGAGCAATCTCAAGGTCAACAAGTTGAATTTCACAGGATAAGTTTTCCTGTATGATCCTGTGATATTTATTGTTTTGTGTGCCGCGGGTGAACCTGTGATATGACCGCCTTCAATTGGAAGCGGAGAGGTTTGTGTGAATCTCGACGGCGACTGCGGAGTGATGGAGGGGTTGTACACGAGATAATGTGAGCAGTCCTTCCGAATTCTGGTTCCCCAAGATACACCGGTCCTTCGACTGGAATCCCTACTCATCATCGACTCTTATATCTAGGTCCTTTATTTCCTTCCTTCCTTTTCCGCCCCTCCACGCGGCGATTACAACCGGAATCGTCGTAATCCAATCCACGACCCGGAGATTGGGTAATTCGTTCGTAGATCCTATCGGCGCCGGATTTCGTCTTCTTTACATTTTGGTTACAAGTTGGAGAGATGACGTCGTTCACGGCGCCATATTTAAATAAGGGTTTTTTCACCCATGATCGCTATCCTACTTTGTCCATGGGCAATTCTTCAGGACATTATATATAATTCTTTGTAATTACAAAGTTCTACGAGATACTAACTGTGCTACTCTCTTTCGTCCACGGAAATGCTCAGACGAAGATCGCTTTCGCTGCCATTGTCATGAAATGTCAACCATAGAGGGCACTATCGGCGGGTAGGTACTAGTGGCGTACAGTAAGTACAGATTTAGATTATGCAGTTAACAATGTTATTATACAATAATGCAATATATGTACTTTCATTTAACCGACGTCTTTGGACAAATAAATCCGTTGTATCATGAATTTATTTATAATTTTAGAGTACTGTTAATAGTGTTTTTGAAGTATAAGTTTTAACATAAAATAATACATTTTGACCCATATAAAAAAATGTATGAACGTTTTTAAGAACACTTTCTATGACTAAACAAGATTAATTTATTGTTTGAAAATACTATACGTAATAATTAAAAGAAATAGATATTTTTATTATTTCTGCCAATTGCTTTTTGATTTTTCTAAATCAAAAACCAATCCATGCACCAAATTTAAAGAACAATCATGAAATCAACAGGTTAAAACTAGTAAGATAGTAAAATTCGCGAATTAGTAAAATAGGAAGTAGACACTTTAATGATTTGCACGCAGTTGCAACCCTTTCTAATGTTATCCTGCCAATAAACAACACAGGTAACGACTTCATACAAAACGGATCAACCGAAAGAAATTTTCAATTCAGTAAATACCCATTTATATGACTTGAGTAATTCACTAGATTGAAGATAAAACTGAGTAATGTAAATAGCACGATGCGGCAAATAAAAAAATAACGTCATGAGTACAGCGGTCAGGTTTTAGAACTAAGCAATTAAAGTCTCTTCTGGTACACAGATGGCACTAATTTCAAAATAATGTTTTCGTTAATGTTAATCCAATTTTTAATTTATATTTGTTTCCGAGAATTTTAAGTTATGCACAGCTTTTTTGCTTATATGCATTATATAAATATTCGAGAGAACATTGAAACCATAAACACACCGGTGACCCAGTTGTATAACCAACGTTTATTACAAACCACAAACCACAATTGCCATAACTTGTAATCGTTAACCACTTAATAAAGTATCGGATTATGCAGTAAAATAGGGACAAGGTGATCCCTTAAATCCTTCCAAAATGTAAACGTATTTTTTGACAAACTCTTTTACATTATTTGGACTTTGATGGAAGAATTTTCAGAAAATGGTGGATTACGTTATTTCTTTTTATTTCACAATACATTCAGAAATTTGTGTTGTTTATATCTCTTGAACCTCTAAGATTTAAATAATAATAATAAGCTTTCTTTTAAGATTTATACTGTTTTAGTTTATTTTTATCAAAAGTAGTTGTAATATAATTTTAACGTATCAATGAGAAAAATATACTTTTGAAATTAGCAAAATTAACTTTGCGTTTAAAATTCATATTTTTATTTGTTAACTTCGTTAACCAGTTAATTGAGTTTAAATACATCTACCGGTTACAAATAGCTTATTTACAAGTTTAAGTTTTTGCCTTTTTCTATCAACCTCAATCTGATCTCTGAGTTAGGGCCGGTTGTGTAATCAGTAGTAACTTTTCACTATAGTAACTTTTTACTAACGTTTTGAGCATGTCCTTTATGTGTTACCCCTACTTCAAAAATAAGTCTCAGCTTCACTATCTGTACTACTATATAAAAATGGATATCAAATTAAAAAAAATCAATAGATGGCGACAGCATAGTTGGTAATAAATAAGTGAAATTTTTCATCATGATATCATATATACAACTTCCAAAAATTGGATAGATGTGGTAGTATGGGTAAGTAGGTAAACGTCATATTGTGTATAATGATCACTTAAGCTAGCCGATGATAAGTCGTAAGCTCTGTAATGCCCAAGACTTCCACACTTCTCATGTAAAAATCAATTTTACTATCATCAAAGCATAGATCGAGTTGTCTACAGGCGCGCCAAACAATCGTGAAATATGCTTTATTTTATGCAAAATCTATATAGTTTTGGACTAGGCGATCGATGGGATGTACTTTCGAGAAGTAATTTATTTTTACTAACGATCAAACGACCCGTTTTTTCAAAAAATATACTATAGTAAAAACCACACAACCGGGTTTTAATCTCCAGTTCAAAATCTTGACAAGATATTGAGAGACCTCGATGGTCCTGGAGGAGTTTGGTTAACAATTGTCCCTTCTTGTCTGAACTTTTGAACCTAACACCAGATAAGTTACGTGCTCGGCCCGTCACTTACTCGTCGAATATTAAAGTGAGTACAAAAGCGCGACGCGCACGAACCAATAAATCACCGCACTTTAAATATTACTCAACCGCGAACGCGCGGTGTACTGCCGACCAGTGACTCATTGCGACTGGCAAATCCAACAATATCCCTCCTACTCTTGCCTCACCCTGATGGTTTACGAGCAATTACAATTTAATCTTAACTTTTTTCCGCTGGACTCCCTTTATTTATGAACATTCATTTACCAACGACTTTTCCAAGTTATTTTATTTTCATTTACTGAGAAAATTAAACACGACTGTATACATTAGTACACACACAAATATATATATATATATATATATATACATGGGTTACCGAAAAACTAAGTTTTCACTTACATCAATAAGCGCGAGCTACTTACCAAAATCTTCCTCAGAGAACCTTAAATTTTGCTTTCGTCTGCCTTTTGCCTAAATTTATTATGAAGTTAATAAGAAATAATGTTATTACACCGAAAACTTTTCGGCAGCTTTTGATTAAATACAGATTCTCTTAAATAATATGATTAGCAAATGAGAAGGGATGCTTGTATCCATCTCCGTGACTCATTTGAACACAGGGAGGCGATCGATATTATATTTAAAATTGTGGGGTGTATAACGTTCTATGTGTGAAAAGTAATCACTCTCCCTCGTTGTTCCGTGAATGCCTTCGACAGCTGTTATTCCCGAGTTTCCTATTGGTAATATGGTCATGTATGCAGAATGAAAATTACCACTAACCTTGATTGATTGTGGAGTCGTGACTAGTCCGATGTGTATTGTTCTTCTTATATCTGGGAAGTTTTCCGGCAGACCGAAATGTGCACTCCCGACGATCAGATTATTGAAAGCTCCAAATGCGCTCCGCTTGTCGTTTGACCGCAATTCTTCAATCTCCGAAAGGTGGCAATATTCACACAACGTAAAATGACTAATACCAATGAACAAGAAATCCCCGGGGTGTCAGTCAAAGGAACAAAAAGTGCGTAAACACTCGTGCTCTGGTTTACTTCAAAACACGATTATAAGAACTGAAGATTTTGAATGTGTGTTTTAATCAGATGGATTTGATGATGTGTGAGTGGTTGGTGCCCCAATAACTACTCATCACTCTCATGTTAGTTTGACGATCGCGGAATATGTGTGTAAATTGTTCAATAAAATATGTGTACAATAAAATTTCTATACGCGAATAGTTACAGAGGCGGTTCTTGAAGCTGTGGTTAGAAAAGCGGCAGTGAGAAGAGACCGCTGGTTGCATGGTTATTATTGATGTTATCTAATTTTCATTTAATTTATATTAAAAACATCACAGTCCTATGTTTTGAATACTTAAAATTTCACAATAAGAATGTGTTCTCCAATAATATATAAGTTATATCAACATGTCCAAAATTTAATACAAGTTACTACAGGGATTAAGGTAAAAACAAAGTATATAGCTTTCAAATAATGGAACGATAGATATATTAATTTGAAAAGTGTAACATATAGGTTCGAAAATTTGTCATCAATGCACTGTGGTGCTATAGCATAATCAGTTAATGCACGTTCCCCGGATTAGAAGAGATCCAGGTTCGAATCGATATAATTCCATAATGCATGATATTCGTATTATGTTAACATATTTATAGATTTATTTATAAAATATCGATATACTTCAACTTTTGTTATGCTGTCCAATATTTTGTATAAAATGTTGAACCAAACTATCCGAAATTTCCATGTTCTTGGATGGTAACATCAAAACTAATAAAATACTTTTTCTTTGTTCCAGGTATAAATCTCATTATGCTGTCAAACTTATTCGGTATCAAATTTCATTTTATGTAAGTATATTTATAAAATAATTTTCTACGAAAATTCACACAATAGTTTTGTCTCACAAAAGGTGTTAATTTTAAACATGGAATAACTTTGGATGCATTAATTATTTAATGTGGAAATTTCTTGACGTTCTATATTTCTAGAAACTGAAATATTTTAATTTAATTATAATGAAAGTAGTGGAGAGATGCGGGTTGGTAGGTATACGAGAAAATTTTCCGACCTAACAAAGAAACAAGACATATTTTCTTAAAATTTTTATTTTTCTATATAGTCTCCTTGTAAGTCTATATACTTCTCTCAGCGATGCTCTCCCGTTAACCCGTCCAAATAGTACTTAATAATAATAATAATAATATTAATAATAATAATTATAATTGTAATGGATAATTCGTATAGCGCCATTTTTGTAAAAATTTTCACCTCAGGGGCGCTTTAGAGTTTTTCTCTGCAAAATAGTTATTTACGAAGGCGATGACCTTCTCATTTCTGTCCTTCGAGCGCAACTTTTAGCTTAGGGAACAAAAAAATTCATTTCAGGCTAGATCTGGTGAGTAAGGAGGGTGGTCAAGCAGTTCAACCGTAATTTGTAGATTTTCGCCTGGGCAACCGCTGAGATGTGGGACGGCGCATACGTTGTCTTGTGAAAAAAAAAAATTCTGCTAATGTAGCCGTTTTTCCACAATTTTTGCCTTCAGTCTGTCAAATAATGATGTTTAGTATGCTTCTGTAATGGTTTTTCCTTTTTTAAGACAATCGATTAAGACAACTCCATGGCTATCACAGAAAACAATCGACACCACTTTCACAGCCGAAGGAACAGTCTTTGCCTTTTTTGGAACCAATTCTCTATTTTGTCTGTGCTTTTATTTCTGGAGTATAATGGTGAATTCATGTTTCATCTACAGTATTTATTACATCAATAGAGCTTTGGAAATGTTCATTCTAACACGTTTTTGATTCGGAGTGAGCAAACGCGGCACCCAACGTACGACCAGCTTTCTCATGCCTAAATCTTTATTCAATATATGACAAATAATTTCTTTGAGCATGATCTCTAATCTTAATTCGACGGTCGTCCAACACCATTTGATGAACTTGAGCGATGTTATCGTCAGTGGTTGCAGTTTTTTGTCGTTCCGAACGTTCACCGTCACCCAAGCTGGTACAGCCACGTTTAAATTCAGCTGCCCATGGTAAACTTTCACCATGGTAAATGATGATGCAGAGTCCCCGTATACAGAGTCCAACTCGTCTTTAATTTGTATAGGCGTATTGCCTATCAAAAATAAATACTTAATGACAGCTCGATACCCGATTTTTTCTACATCTCACAACTGTGCGTGAGTACTTATTAAAGCATGTGCAAACATGTTCCCCAACTTCTATTGACTAGTGCTGCCATCTTCATGTCGAGGTCGGAAATTTTTCAGACAGCTCTCCTATATGTGCCCATTATCATGAAAGTGGTCTAAGTCATGTTTCTTTCGTTTCGAGATATTTAAATGTTTGCGTTTGAATTGATTAAAAAATATTTTTATATTACACAACACAATGTTTCAAAATTGATTTAAATTACTAGATTCATAATTTATTTTGACATGTAAATTTTTTATGCAGCTTATAAGAAAATACAAAAATTTTAAGTTTGAAATGGCTAACTTTATTATCAAAATAAACACTAGCGGAATACAGTTGAACGTCGTGATAATATACTGAATATAACACAATAGTTATGACTTGTTCATGTTATATTAATTTAAAACAATGCGACGCGAAGTAACAGATTTTTTTTTTAAATTTTTGATTTGCTTCGGTTAATTAATAAAATCTCAGAATGTTATTGCACGGCAGTGTATAGTGTATTTTTGTAGATACATTTACAATATACGTGTTGTCTATGTGTTATTTATTCAGTTCATGTGTGGTATAAATAAAATGTAATATCCTTCAATGATGATTTCTCTCGAGTGCTGCGATGGATAATCAGATGGTTCTAGGCAGTGTCGTCAGAAAAATACCAGATTGCTGGGTAATAGTATTATTTCATTATTCACACTTACATGCAATATAATACAGACAATTACTAGATATCTCGCGGAGTGCGGTTTGGAACGTAGAGTCCCGCGCCCGCGGCGTAATCCCTTAAATAACTATATCTCTTTCGCACGTCACTCATTCGTACTAACCTTTTTACGCGTTTACACATTCAACATAGATATCACATAAAACGTTATACATATTGATGAGAATTGATCACGTAGACTGTATTTTTTATTTTATTTTAATATTAGAAAATATAATACATTTTTAGAATAATCAGTAGGATATATATATATATTTGATAGAAACGGAAAGGCTAAGAATGATATCGAAAGGAGGGTGATTGCAGGAAATAAAGTGAACAGCGCTTTAAATGGAATTATATCTAACGGGAATTTGTCAACCGAGGCAAGACATCAATGGAATCCTGGTACCGACACTGATGTATGGAAGTGAGGCTTGGAGCTGACAGAAAAGGAACAAAAGTAGACTGAATGCGTTGGAAATGAGATCACTTAGACGTATTTGTGACAAATCTATTTATGACAGAGTAAAGAATGAAGAAATTAAGAAAGAATGTAAAGCTGATGTTAGTATAGTGAGTAAGATTAAAAAAGGATCACTTAAATGGTTCGGTCATATGGAACGGATGAGTGAGGAGAGAATGGTAAGAAAGATATATGATGTAAGTGTTGATGGCACCAGAAATAGAGGACGTCCGCGGAAGACTTGGCACGACCAGGTAAACCAGATAATGGAAGATGGTTCTGTTAGAAGCCTCAACAATCGGCGAGCTTGTATGAGAAGATGTATGAATGTGGATGAGGCGAGAATTGTGTGTCAGGACAGAAGAGTGTGGTGCTCTATCCTTTCTGCCTACCCCCACGGGGAAACGGCATGATGGTAAGTAAGTAAGTAAGTATGTATATGATTACAGACTACTACTATAAATTACTACTACTATAGTGATTTTGGGTTGCGGTATATTTTGGTTTTCGAATATCAATTTGGTCTCTAAATCTCATTTATCAGATCAGAATTCGTTTCTAAAATTTAATTGATTTTAAATTTTTTAAATATGGATTATTGAAATTTTTTGTATATGCCTATTATTTTTGGTACTTTAAAATCTGTGAAAAGTTATATATCATACATGGATAGTCGTTTTTCTTTTTTTAGAATAATTTTTGTTATCATTTTTCTAAGTGATTTCTAATTGTGACATTGAATATGCTCCTCCCCATCAAATAATACCGTATTGCAAATATGACTACAAATGCGTAATATATTATTTTCAGATTTGTAAGTGATAAGTATCGATTGTTATTACTGTTGACGCAATTGACCGAATTGGATTCAGAAGGGATGGATCTGTCCTACCTTGATCGCAGACCTGGGTTGGACGTCAATTTACACCTTCAGTTGACTCGTACTTTTGTGGTGAAGAATAGAGAAATCACTGCAGTTCAGAATGCATTCGGATTAAAACCGACTATTCTCAACCGACCAAAACGCGTGTTGACATGTTCTCGTTGAAATGCAATCTGGTCCCACGTCGGCGAAATCACTAAGTATCAATTTGCCAGAGCGAGAAAGCTATATATATTAAGATTTAATGGGGAGACGGATTACGTGTGGAGTACTTGATTTACGTCAACACATACAGGGTGGCCCATAAAAAGCGAGAGCATCTCGTAACACACGAGTTATTTCAAAATATAATATAATTAATTATAATTATTAATATAATTTTTTTGCAAAAATCATCAAAACACCGCATATTGCATAATCTACTAGGTTTACACGTGAGCTGTTCGGTGGCCACATGTCTGGCGCGATGAAATTAACACTCTCACGATGAAGAAAGTTGATTGTATTTCTGGCTGTGTGAGATGGAGCTCCGTCCTGCCGGCATGTCTAGCTATACTCCAGACTTTATTTTGAAACTCTTTGATCATTTTTCTAGCACCCCGACGTATTTCAATTCGCAAATTTTTGACCAGAATACGGTCTTCTGACAATTTGAAAAAACCAAATATAAACAATGGGAAAATTAATAATCAAAGATGGCGACCGGAAATTGTCGAAATAAAACGTAATATTGGTAAATAGGTAAATTATTTAAGCTATTGTTCATATAGTCAAATTATTTTTGATGTAATTATATCACATTTTACTTCAATGGGCTTAAAAATGTTGATTGAATTTCAACATATATTCATGTATATGTTGTTTTGAGTATGCATATTTGATAAATTTTAAGGTCTTAACTTATTTTAAGTATTATCAACGACTACTGTGAGATGAGTAAAATTGAAAATACAAAAAAACATTATAAATTAACAATAATGATCCATAAATCGAAATAAATGAAAAAAAATGAAATAAATAAATTATTAAGGAAAACACATTCTTATTGTGAAGTTGTAATTATTCAGAACAGACGGTCTGTGATATTTTAAATACTAAATTAATGTATTAATTATAAATATATACATATAAAATCAATTTTATATGTATATATTTATAATTAATACATTAATTTAGTATTTAAAATAAATAAATAATAATGCATTTGGAACTCATTTCACGAAATAACTCAAATTATCCCAAAATTTTAGTTGAAATCTTGTTATTCTAGGAGGTCGATATATGGTTTTATTTAGTTAACAATATTTTAATTTTAGTTAGTTAACATTTGACATCCTGATGAAGGAAATTATATTTTCCTAAACCGGTTGTTGTGTTAAAAAATAATGTTAAGTTATATACATACATAGCAGTTTTTTTCGATAGTTTTGATTCAGGACAGATTAATATTACAGTAATTTAACATATCTATTTACACGTAATTAAGTAATATTAGTGATATTTGTTCAAATACGAAAGTTAAGGTGGAACTTCAGACAGTTAACGGCATTTCTATCAAAATGCTTCCTGCTTAAACTTTTAGTTTGAAAGACGACAGAAACCCAGTTCAAAGCATACACATGAGGTGTTTAACTGCTAACTAGTCGGTTAAGTACCGGCGACTTAGAAACTCGCTGGAGCCAACTCGCCAAGTTCTAGATAAAGAGGTGAAGAGTCATCGAAGCGGGACATTTATTAAATTGTCCACGGAAGTGTGAAAATTTAGTTACATATATAAAAAAAAACTAGGTTAACTCAGTGGCGTAACTAAAAAAATGGACTCAAAAAAGAATAGAAAAAAGTAAAGTAAGTCCTAAATAAGTGTTAAATATTTATTTATTTATTATTATACACGCCCTATTTAGGCATTAACATAATTTTAAAAATAACAGAAAGATTTCAGACAGAAGTGCAATACACAAAGAAAAAAAATTTCATAGTGTCAACAGGTTTTTTATATAATCAAAATTAAAAATAAATATAAAATTTGAAGTAGTAATTTATCCGTCACCATTGAGTTAAGACACAAAAAATTGTAATAATGTAGTCCTATAAAGAGTTAAATTTACAGAAAAAATGTCAGCTACAAAGATTGCTTTCTGAGGACTGTGGAATTACCATTAATTTTTAAAAGTTATTTATTTTACATTTTGAGAACAGCCTATACCCCTACCCCCACCACCGTTAACTCCAAACACACCATGTATTACTGTCTGAGTGCTAAGTGCTTTTAATTTTAGTTAATCTATAATATTGATAATGGGAAGATGTTCCAGAAAAATGTATATATCATTTAACATAATGAAAGGTGTAGTGGAATAAAACAGAGTTTGACTCAATTTACAAAATAGTTATTATTTTATTTTATTATTTGTGAGTTATTGAAAACGATAATTTTTATTAACATACATTATACTTCGATTTTATATCAGATGAATAAATAAATATAAATATAAATAAAAAGTTTGTAATAATGCCTTATTTGCAATAGATTAATTTTATAACTTTTAATTCTACCCTTAATGTTGTTAAGATAAATATCCTCATCTAAGAACAGTGGCGGAACGCAGTAGACAGCAGCAAGTATGTGATACCAGGACCATGAACCTATGTTATCTCTTGCTCTCTCTTAGATATGGATCTGATGGTGGATAAAACTCCCCAATTCAACCAGTCACAATATATATATATATATATATATATATATATATATTTCTACTTTTAAAATTAGCAATATTAACTTGGTGGTTAAGATTCATATTTTATATTTATTATCTTAGATGTTTTTTAAACTCAATTGTGGTTATTAAACTAAGATAATAAATAAAAAATATATATATTTCTAATTAAAATTAAATTAGAAATACTAGTTAACTATTTACTCACTTCGTGGCAACATATTACATAAATAATAAGAAAAAAATGATTTGTTTTTTGTCTATATTTGTATTTGTAATTTTAGTATACAATTTATATCCTGATGAAGAGAGCATTGGTCCTGAAACATGTTGATAAATCAATATATAGTGGTGATGTTTTAATATGTTCAAGAACACACAAATACTGGATTCTTATCTACAAAGACACTGTTACTGAACAAATATCAGATATGTCATAGAGACAAAGCTATTTTTTATTATACATATTGGAAAATATTTGGAAGTATGGGGTAATTACAGGGCTTACGACCAGTCTTCGGCTGGCTTAAGTAATCACTTTATAAATACGAGGGGCAAGTAAAAAATAAGGTTCCTACATTTTTTTCAGGTATAAGGTATTTTTTATTGCAATAAATAAGTAAACCATCTGAAAGCTTTTACTTTATTCTATTTTTCTACATAGTCTCCTGATTTTTCTATGCATTTTTCCTGACGAGTTATCCACTTCTGAAAACCCGCTTCGAAGAATTCCGCCGCCAGGCCGCCGATGAACTTGGTGACCGCTTCTTTCACCTCTTCATCTGTATTGAAGCGTTGTCCACCCAAGTGTTGCTTCAATTTCGGAAACAAGTGGAAGTCACTGGGAGCAAGATCAGGGCTGTAGGGGGCATGGTCAAGCAATTTCCAGCCGAATTTGTCCAGTAGGGCGGTGGTCTGTCGATCTGTCTGGTTTCTGAGAGCATGTGTGGGACCCACCGCGCGCACACCTTGCGATAACCAAGTTTATCGGTCAAAATGTTGTCGATGGTTTTTTCACAAACCTCAGGAACCTGGACAGCAAGCTCCCGAAAAACGTTTCGTAACGACTCTCCGATCTTCGAGGAGAATGCGCTCAATCTTCGCCACGACTTCGTCCGACACCGATGGCCTCCCACTCCTTTGCTCGTCGTGGACGTCTGTGCGTCCTTCGGAGAACTCCCTGCACCATTTGCGGACGTGTTGGACGCTGATGCAAGCTGTGCCATAAATTTTTTCCAACTGTCGATGAATTTCAACAGGTTTAAGCTTCTTCGCGTTTAAAAATCGAATCAGCGAACGGATTTCACACCTGGCGGTAACGGCGATGGCGGGTTCCATAGCAGATGGCTGTCAGGCCTTTACTGAGCGTCGCAGCGTTTGCTCCCGGTAGTGGGGATGTAGTTAAGGGACCAACAATCAAGGCAGTGTTGCCGGATTTCGCCTAGCATCTCGCGTGGCGAGTGTACAGCGTAGGGAACTTTATTTTTTACTTGGCCCTCGTATATATTTAACATTCACCAATTCGCACCCCTCATTATTAATTTTTTTAATGCTATATATATGTTAGTATGTGGATTCGCTTCGAATAATTAATTACCCCATACATTCATATATTTTTCATTAAATATAATAAAAAATAGTTGTGTCTCTACCATATAACTGATATTTATTAAATATATAGTTATTGAAACAAAGTTATTATTAAGGTAGATTTTTAAAAATAATTATTATTATTCATTGGGGCGATTGAAATCAGCGTTTTATTTTCACTGTCGTCGATGTGGCAATAAATCCGATTTTCTGTGAAAAAATTCAAAGACTTCCAAGAACACTTTGTATACCTCTAGGGCTTAAGAAATTGAAAGCTCTTTTAAAATAACAAACTGATGCTGCAGACTCTGAACCAACGACGATCCAAGGCAGAAGTAAACAACTATTTTTGTCCACCTATTAAAAATCAAATATTAAAAATAGTTTAGTTAAGAAGGTAAGGCTGTGCTGGGCTCAGCCGTATTGTGTAGTGCGGGTAGTGCTCACTTCGTGCGTATCATCAAAATGTGTGTTTGAGAGTAATAAAATCAGAAGATCTGTGGCCATAACAAAAGTAAAATCCAGACAAAAGAGGGTCAATACTGCAGGTAGATCGTCTTTTTCTGGTATCTGGTTGGTCCTGTTACTTCTCTGTCCTTGTTTCAAATGACTATTTTTACGCTTAATATGCATATTTAAGCGTAAAAATTGGTATTTAAGTTAATTCCAATGGTTGCCATTCTCTGTTGGCCATTCCTGTGCACGTTTGTACGGTGCACTGTAAAGTGGTGTATACAAAGTAAGAAAAGGAACTGAAATGCATTTCCGATAACAGGTGTCACGGGGGAAATAGAGTAAAATAAATGCATCAAACTGTTGACTCCAGAAGGCATTATTTTTCAGCAGGTAGCAAAGCGTCCTCCTCAAGGTAATTTCTCTTTCAATCACAGAAAATAGTCTTATTTCTATTGTCGCTGTTTGTATTCTGATCAAGGTAATCGCATTTTATTTGTTTCTATAAAAAATATGTCATAAGATGTCATAAAATTTAAAGACTTTTAAGGGTTTGAACATTGAGGTGAATTTCTGTGTTACGACTTTGATATTTTGAGTACGATGCTTGTGGCATGCGTGTGTTATGTTAATATATAGTTTAGATACCAGAAGATTATATGTGTGAGCGTCTGGTATCTCCTAATTAATTACATTACATCACACTACATTAACCTGTTCGTTTGACTAAATAACGTGGAGTATGCGTTATTTAGTCAAACAAACTCTATAAACTATCTTCTATTCAGCTATCGTCCCTACTCATAAGATGTCCAAAACATTTAGGGATTCATCTCAGGGAAATCATCAGCTCCCGCAGAATGAAGATATTCGTGCACCTCGTCGTCCATGGTATGAGCAACATATATCCCCAGCACCACATCTCAAAGGCATCTCCTTTGCTTTCAGAGTCCACGATTCCACACCATATTAAAATATAGAATGCACCAGAGACTGTAAAAGCCAGACCTTCGTTGTTTTGGAAATGTACTTCAATATATGCTCACCGAATATGGATCCAGAACCAAGAATTCAGGCTGAAATTATATAGCTGTCCTCCACTGTAGCTATAAATATAAGTTGTTGTGTTAAATTGTTAGAATGATAATGCCCTTACAGAGCGAAACATGTCGCAAGTAAAATAAATTAGTAGAATCAAAAAACAAGCGTTTCATTTTCACATATGTGAATTAATAATAATTTAAATTAAAAATTAGGTTCATACACAAAATAATGAATATTTTGATAGTCTGTGAGTTCATACTGGAATGTTTTTTTTTTAAATAGCAATTATTTATTAGTTCTCTTATAGTGTTTGTAGGTAATCTTTATTTTGTTTGCAGCAGACTCTCCAAACTAATACCATACATTTTTAATCTAGAATGTTCTTCGTCTTCTAGAACCTATTCTGCTCGTAATTTTGCCTTTAATTGTAAGATGCGTGACTTTTATGGACGTCTCATAATGTGGTCAAATTATTGTCATTTCTAAGTTTTTTTCGTTATAAAGATTTCTTATTATTTTTACAACGGGATCGTTGCACTATTATTTGTAAACCTGTCAGTTCAGACCATTTCTATAGGCGTTTATAGATCCACATATCTTTGTTTGAAAATACCATACTGATGAAGTTATTCACTCTTTACTATTTGTTTTTTGTGTGCGGTAAAATTTTACAAAATTTCGGATTTAGATTTATTGTATATCTAAAATATTGTATGTATTCGCCGCTACCTAAAATATAACAACTTGTCGGAATTTTCTAACCACATAATTAAAATAAACCACTCTTTTGATATTCATAGACTAAAACTAATCCACTCGGTATCTTATAAAGGATTAATATTGAACAATTGAGAAACCGTAGAAATACAAAAAAATTTAAATTCAGAGAAAACACTAATTAACAACATAACATTGCGTAACACTTTACCTTTACTATCCATATTTCCCGAATAGACTACAATATGGTATTAAGTTTAGTTATCACCTGATGATGAGAGGGACTGCATCTCTCGAAACTATAGTAGTGACAATAGCTCGATCAAAATATGGTGGGAATCGATCCCGTGAACTGTAATCTACGCTGGTTATGTTGAGTTGGGGCAACCCGAATTGGATTAAGAAAAGAACACTTGCAGAAGGGATCTGGCTTACATTTATATCAGTTCTAGGTTGAACGCCAAATTAACACCTCCCTCTACTTGCACTGCCTTGGTAAAGAAGGAAGATTTCGCTGCACTTCGTGATGCTATCGAAAGTGTTTTTTCTCGTGGTCCGGATATAACGCACGGCAATACTCTCAATGGACAAAAAAACGTGTTGACACATCAGCGTTCAAAATGGTCTCTGCTGTATCGTAATAAAAAATGGATCCGATAAATACCTCGAAGATGTGAAATAAAAATAAAATTCACCGTGTTCCCATGGCAAACGAACAAACCCTTAAATAATTTAAGATAATAATTAACCGCACCGATTAATTAAAAGTCATTTCGGAGGCTCTCAGTTTCTTTGAATTTATTTAATTCTCTCTAAGTACTCTAAGCAACCCCTATACCCGCAGGCCGTGATTATGTTCTCAAGGCCTTCCAAGAGTACTTGTACTTTCAAATGTCTGTAAACAATTTCACGCATCTCGGTCACCCTCTAGCCTCTGTGATATATTTTTGGTTCTCAGAAAAATCCCTGTTTCTCTTAATATTCTACAACTATTCTAAGATATTTTAAATAAATTAACAATCTACCTACGTCTACAAATACTTCTGAAATATTCTAAAAATTTTATGACAAATTAAAAAATACTATACCTTCATCATCGCCGTTATCAGCTGCTGCCAGTCCATTACTGAATGAAGGCCTCCCCGTGACTCGCCAGTCTCTTCGATTTTCCGTTAAACTCGTGTCGCTATTCCAAAAATATTATTATATATATATATATATATAAACACACGAAAATTGAATGGGAAATTATTTTTAAAGTGTATATACGAGTTTAACCTTTTGGTTCTGAAGAGATAAATTTTAAAAGAGTTAACAAAGAAATCTATTTTGTCAGATATTTAAAAAATTGAAACATTGCAGTTGTTGCCGTAATTACCTTCGATAGCTAGTTTCGGGTTTTCTGATTGGTTTGTTGAATATATTCATTCAAAGTATGTAAATGAAAAGACACCAACTTTTGTGAAACTGGGCTGTTATTCGCCGATTCTTCTACCAATGGTCGCTTTCCCTACTATCTTGAATCTTTTGAAAACTTGGCTGACCAGCCTCTGAAACATTACATAACCGATAACCGAAAAATACAAAATGTTTTATATCACTGCCATAAAAATACATGACCTACTCCGAAAGCCGTCACTGAACAGAAGCAGTTTCGCTCTTGTCTTCTGTTTTAAATTTACATAAATGGAATGCACTTATTCAAACTATAATACCAGGCCTACCCATCGAAGTATAAAACGCGTAAACAGCAGTGTTGATGTAAAATCAATTTAGATAATTGTTGTGGACTTAAATAAATAATAAAATCATTTGTCAGGACCTAGTTGATAATGTACAGAGTGTGTGATTCAGAATTATGAAGAGTAAAACCACTCATCTGGTTTAACTGGTTCGCAATACCGTTATCTACAATCTCCTGTCTGTCATCTGTTGATGTCTCCCGTGTACTGTGCAAGTTTGTAGCATTACCCACATAAACGGAGTGTACATAATCACGTATTATAAAAACCAGGATTACCAATCGAATCATGTACAACGCTTAAACTTGATGTTTCAATTGGCGTTGGATATATAACATTAAATATTAAAAAAGTTTTTGTGTTGTTTATTTGTTTCATTAATGTGGAAGACCATTCAGTTCAGATTTTATTTGACTAGTAAAGGATGTTTATTTTAGATGTTTATTTTTAGAATTGGCAACAGTTTTTTCCAGTGACAGTCAATTTTACAGCTGATTTGTACTCAGTTTGGTTTGCCATTTCACCATGAATAGACTTACACCAAAACAACGCTTACAAATTTATTTCGAAAATCGTGGTTCAATTCGCGAAATTTACCGACAAAACCGTTCATCCGAGAAAGTAATTCGAATAACCATGGATCGTTTTCGCATCACGCATACTATACGTAACGCAGAGACGTCCTACAGTGCATACTGAAGAAGCTGTTGTTTCTTCAAAAATGATACCGGTCAGAACGTTACAGTCAATGGAGAGTGCGATATATTCATGTTTACTGATTTTTTCGTTTTTTAATTGAATGGCATTAATGTGGAAAAGCTGTGGTTTCAACAAGACAGTGCAATATGTCATACAATATGTACCACAATCAATTTATTGAAGGAAACATTCGATGAGCGCAATGAAACGGTGAATTGGCCTTCAAAATCGTGCGATTTAACACCTTGGATTATTTTCTGTGAAAATATGTGATGTGAATAGGCTACGCTAATAAATCAGAGAAGATAGACGACTTTGAAGTCAACATTTGTTGCGTTATTACTGATATAATGCTCCAAAAGTGGTCGAAAACTGGACTTTCATATTGTGCTTTATTCGAGCCAGCCACGGCACTCATATGCCCAAAATCATATTTAAATACTAATGGCGTAAAATCATCTTATTAATAAAGCTAGTACAATGGCCATTATCGTGATTTTAATGTGTTTTATTTAATTTTAAAATTCTATATCTCTAAAAAAACACCTTTACTTTTTATATCAATCTAAAAAGATTTAAAATATAGCTATATATGTTGTACCATCTTGTATTTTACATCGTATCAGGAATAATTATGCTTAAAATTATGAAACTTGGCCTCCCCCTAGAACCTGGCCCCCCAGGCTCCCAAAAGGAGCTACGTCTCTGGCTTTAATCCTTGTATTTACTAACGTATGTATATTTGATGTCTATGTGTTGGGGCGTATATATTTATTTAAGTATAATAAAAGCCTATTGTCATGTTACGCTGTACACCAGAGCATAATCTTATTGAACAATTTAACGGATTTAAAAAAAGAACTAAAGGGATGTTTTAAAAATAAATTCTTTGTATACCTGAATTCTTATTTGTTTCATAGCCTGCCTGCAGTAGCTACCGCACCATAAAAAGTAATTTGATAGAAAAATAAGAAGAAGAAGAGTGAAAGATAAAAATCTATATGCGTTACATGTTGATCTTTCACCTGAACTGTTAAATTTAAATATTGAACATTTAATGACTGAGTAAAGCTTCAAAAACAAATCTGATGGAAGACAAACCATTTTCCTGTAAAGAATAAAGTTATTTGTAAATTCAAAGACGCATTTAAAAATAAATATATTGTGTCATTCTGGACATATTTGTAATTTCCTTGTTAAAAGTGAATACTATTTAAAAAAAACTCGCAGTCCGCCCGCTACACCATGTAGTAAAACCTAACCAAACCTAACCTAACATAACCTAACATAATTTCCAGGATTATATTATTTTATTATATTATATTTCATTCATATAATATAATAAAATAATTAAGAATGTTCTCATATTTCTAAAGTATGCAGTTTTTTTACAGAATTTTCTGTGTAGTGTTATCGCTGATGTCATTAGCAAAAACAGCACTGATAATTGATTCGAAACGTTGACCAAATGAAAATGGCAGAATATTTCAGAAAACGCTACAAATGTAATAATTAAGATATGAAAACGTATTTTTTAATTTTGAAGTATGTACTACGCTTTTTTAGTTACGTACTAATAGATATTTTATTAATATTAATACAGTAAACGCCCAGAAATGTGCATCTGTCACTTGACAGGGGGTATTTTATGATATATGTAACATTAAGGGATTATTTGTTTTTTTTTAAATTTTAGTGATGAATACAATTCCGTCATATCTTCTCATGGTTCTCCTTTTTATTCTTCTTCACAATATGTCCGACCTTCACGTTTTAGAATAGATAAGATGGTAATTCTAATAATAAATATTGTAATAAACAATTATTCTTATCGACCACGCCATAAAATTTGAATTATCTGTCAATAAACTACAAATTAGAATTAAAAATATGTGCCATTTTCGAAATACACGGCTCTGTTACAGTTAGAATTGATTGTACCGGCTTATTAATCTTTTATTGAATTTGAGAATCCGACAACTACAAGATTAAGAAGTTTCATCTAAGTTTGTAGTAAACTATCGATTAACCCTTTTATGAAGGGTGTTTACCCTCAAGTCCTCGGGGTGTCAAAAGTGCCCAAAACAAAACTTGGAAGCCTACAAATAATTGATTAACAATATTAGTACATATTTACGTTAGGTTTGCTAACTAAATATACAATGTTGAATTATAATTATTAAATAAATAGAACCTCCCTTGACCATTTGTAAATGGAATAATTAATTCCAAGCTTCTGAGAAGAGTCGCCGGGGTGATGAAGGCTGATTCTGAAAAAATATTTAATACATACATACTAAAGAGATACAACTATGATCTTATTTTATTTGGTCGCAAATACTATTTTCTAAAATTGTTAGGAGTGTTTAATTAATATTTCTATTCTTCACAAATAAGTATTCAATGAAAAAATTCATACTTTTATTGAAAAGAAGTGTCAAATCTCTTTGACAGCGATATCATCGCAATCTAAAATATCATTTTATGTGATATTTTAGTTCTAAAGGATATTTTTCAAACGAATAAATAAAATCATCTACTGTTAGATATTTGGAAAAAATTGACCACAGTTGAAAGGTAATTAAAATTAACATGGAGGTAAAAATTATAATGCAGGTAAAAATTAAAATTATTTCATGTTCTTGTTGTTTATTTTATGATAAATTATTATTGTAGAAGACGATTCAGTTCAGAAAAGCGACGCTCAAATAGAGAAAGACAACAACTACGTTCGTTTCTGGTGCCCGTCATAGAACGGAGTTTAAAACACTAGTCTCGTAATATAAATTGTTTCAAATTAATAATCATATATATGTTTACAAATATATGTAAAAGCATATGCAATGTATGGAGATTCTCAAATCATTATTTATATGTAATAATATAATATGTTTCAATCACAATGCACAATATTGAATTTTTATTTTATTATACTAATAAGTTCGTACATATTTTTAATCAGCGACTTTAGTTTAAATATATTATTTTATTGTGAAGTTGTAATTATTCGGAACATAGGTCTGTGATGTTTTTAATACAAATTAAATGTATTAATTAGAAAGATATACATTTGAAATGCTACCGGGATTCGAACCTTGCGAGCCTTATAAGTCGTCGCATCAGTTGGGAGCTCTCTCTCATTACAGCTCCTTCGCATTATTAACCCTTCCTAAACCATGCAGTAACACAGGTTTACCCTCATAATTAAACCAATAATATTTCGGTAAATACAAGCAACATAAAATTTGTATTTTATATAATCCAAAGAAAATATCAGCACTTAGGAATGACTAGTGAAAAACCAATTATGAAAAGGGAATCGTACAAAAACAATTATTTTTTTCATTCAATCCGTTGTAAAATTAACACGTTGGTAAAAAATACTATTTGTAATATGAAAGCCAGAGATTACACACTATTTTCACATTGAAAAAAATAACAAACATATAAATATAATTATATTTTTCTCACTGATTAAACGAAGAGAGATAGAAAGGAAAAACACATTATACAGAACTTAATGAATGCTCTAAATTATGTTATTAATATTTTTTTCAAAATCTAATGCTCAATATTTAGAGTAAATTTGTGCCATTAAAGCCATTTAAGCTAATAAAAACATTTTTTCTAACTGTTATTCACGGTAACACGAGTTAACAGCATGGCTGCGTTCGGGTTTTTTATATCACGGTATGGTAAAGGTTAAGACTAGCTCTGAAGAGAATATATGATATTAGCTGTACTTATGTGTTGTAATAGACGTATAATTGTTACCTGAGTTTCTCTTACAAGGAATCCGTACTCGAGATAATAAGACAATAATCAGAGAATAGAACACCAAGTAAATTTGTGGTAAAACGAAAGTTATACCAATAATTCAATCTAATTTGGCATCAAGACCGTTCAGCCTCAACTCAAAAAGCACAAAATCATAGCTTAATTTGAAAAATTAAATCCGAAATGAAATTCCTTAAAGAGAATGGCGTTCGAGAAAAAGTTTTAGAATCGTTGATTTGAAGAATTTTTGATTTTGATTCCACCAATGAGTGTGGTGTCCGAGCGAGCATTCTCAATTGCAACAAAACAACAACTTAGTTTAATAATATTATATTTGTATAACTGATTTTTGGACAAATATTCTTTCCTGTATTATTTAAATAATAAAAATATATTATCAAAATAAAAAATAATTAATGTATTATCTTTAATAATCTGTTTTTCATTGATTGATTTGACCAAATTCGACCGAAATCTGAAAATGTTTGAATTCCGAATTTTTTTATTTCCTCATAATTTGCAATCTATAACCATATATAGATGTGTATTACATCAAATATCATTCATTTCAAATTTTGCTCAGTTGCTGAGACCCTGAGGTAAACAGTCAACCCATCCAACCCCTGAACATTTCACCCTCACACTACCTAGACCATATTTCGTATACATCGATACTCTTTTGGGTCTGCGCAAAACAAAGTTACTCTACACACCCACAATTTTAATTTATTTAGTCCATTGCATGGATCTGGTCTTAATCACAGAAGTTAAATTAAACTGCAAGATATGCCTTCTTTTCGATCACAATGAGTGAATTGAATGAAAGAGATATCACTTTATTTATTCTGATTACAATTTCATCTTTGCAGCCACAGACAAGATTGTTTTTGTAAAACTATTCCCATAAATTGGCCTCCCCCTAAATCGGCCTCCCGCTTGCTACACACGTTATGGGCGGTATTTTGTTAGGCCGGCATTTTGAAATTTTAAAAATTTTTGACAACAAATTACTGCTTTATTAGGAAATGACTATAATGTTATTCATTAGATTTGCCTTCATGGATTGTTTATGCCTAGATTATTTTTATTACACACTATTAGCGTTTTGAAAATTGGAATTTTTCTCCCTTGATTTTTCCAGGGCGTTACGCCAGCGCTGCACCAAGTGTCAGGGTTTAAATTGGCGTTATACTAGTAAATGAATTTATCATTTCCGGGTATTTATTAAGGCGTGGGTCTCCTGCTGGGGGTTGCTGGAAGAGCAGTGGCTAGAGAGACCTAACGGAGCATTCTACTAGCTCTCTTGCGATCTGGACAGGGTGAATTTCTGCCGGACTGTGACCGAGTTCTGCGACTGAAACACATACCATCCCCTTTTGGGGGTGTGTGATTTCTATAGCTTCTTTCTGGCTGCCTTTTGAAATTAATCTAACAACAAGTCTCTTATATTGTACAGATATGGTTTTGGTACGACGATACCGGAGCTAACCTATGATGGTATTATGATGATATGACTGATGTAATAAACTAAATAAAAATATACGTAATTATCACGAATCAAAACGAGGGTAAACAACTCTTAAAATGATTCGTTATAGGTTATAAATAAATAAATAAAAAATGAATTTACATTGAAAATGTCTCCTATGTTAGATTATGGAATTTGTTTTCACTGCGAAATTACTTTTAAATAAAATGATAATTACTTCAGAAACACCTTGTATAAGCCAACAATCCGGAGGAGGTCTTCTTCATACATATTGATTCTCTGGTCGAGCGTGGCTTACTCTCAAGTCTGGGGATCGACCCACCGAGTGAGATGAGTAAACACGACGATTATTTTGATGTGTTGGGTAAAAAGGATGCAGGCATGGTCTCTCGTGTACGCGTTATGACCGTCAAACGAATGTGATCCTTGCTTCTTGGTGGCTTTGTGCTGTTAACATTTTTCGAGTAGATGTGAAAAGGAAATTTTGATTGTAACAGTGTCATACATATTCAATTAGCGGGAGGAGTTATATAGGTAAATTTAACCAACAAGTCAAAATGGATATTACACGATCTTTTGCTAAGTCTTTGATGAAATTTACAAGGAATAAAAAAGTAAAAGATAAATTAAATACATATAACTACTAATCCATGTGAACCATATGCGTTTAAGTTTTTACATACAATGAAGAAGGTCTCGCTGCACTTCAGAGAAGGACAAATGCTGGCGAATTCGGTTTCTCGGTTCGGATAACGTTAACACTAACTGCCCGGTGGGTCAAAACAAGACACGTCCGGCGGTGGTGGGTCGTTTTAGATCCACCTCAAGTTTTCGGTTTTTAAACCACTTTGTGGGAGATTTTTTACAGATGTTTCATTTTAAATACTATTTATTGAAATGATTTCTGCTAAAAAATTAAAAAATATTACGAATAATGTACATATTCGCACGCATCAACAGACGCCCTACACAGCCAAAATACAAACATCCATTGAGCATGTGATCTTCTCGTCGGAACCCGAGCAGGTAGTGTCATAAAACTTACAGGTAGGTCAAATAATTATAATACTGGCACTGTCTAGGAGCCGTCAGACGAAAATAAGTCAAAACAAATACCTGGTATCCTTTTTCTATCCGATCAAAATGTTGACAATATATGTCTCAGTGTAAGCACTGAGATTCAATCCCTTAATAGCGACAGTCTTAGGTTAGTTTTTGAGCGTTTTTTCACATTTTTATCAATAACTCATTTGAATCTCTTCCGATAGCATTTATTTGTATTTCAAATTAATTTGAAATATTTAATAAAAGATTAACTAGAAGGAAAACAGCATTAAACGAATATTTGTAGCGTAATTCATATTTTTACTAACGCCCGGATCAAATCTGACCCACCACCGCAGATGATGTGTTAAGGCATGGGGATAATCTATCTTGGACCGAGTATGTTGAACATTTGACACTCGAATTTGCACTCCCTGCCATCCGCTGAATGCGCTCAGGTGCAAGGTTAGCCAGACAGGGACGGGTATAAATCGTGACACAATTATTGGAATGAAAGATATAACAGAGGTAACATTCAACTTGCGTTAACACATAGTTTCAAGAATAAGAGTGTTGAAAATTTTTTTTAGCTTAGTAATGAATTTAAGAATTTGTCTAATTAATTTTCCATATTATTGTCATTATACAATCTGTTGATGAAATCAATAATCGTATATATATTAATACCAAAATTAAAACGATGTCTTTTAGCGTGGTGCCTTCAGTTTTACTAAGAGAATGGAGGCTCACAGAGATGGCCGCGACTAGAAACGTTTGTAATTTTGTTTTGTTGAAACTTTTCTCCAGCCGACGCCGTTAAAGTTTTGAAAACTTTTAGCGGACGTACGAATAGCTGTGCATTTTTTAAAAATAATACACCATTTGAATTGCTAATTTTTCTCTTCACATTCAAAAAGGGTATTTTGAATCTCCAAGAGAAACATGCTTATTAGGAGGTAGTCGAGATATTATTATTATGCTGGTGTAAAAAGGTGCCTCCACTCTTATCATCACCGCTCGGCGAAGCTGAAAACACTCAGCAAGTAGTGGTGCATAAAACAAAACTTCCACAAGCCATAAAGGCGTAGTTTACCGACTGCATGTAACAATACAGACGCGGCAGCGTTACTCGAAGGTGCCGAGTCATGACCACTTTACATATCAATGTCTCCCGAACAGCATTTCTAGCAGCCGCCCCCAATCTTAGTTCGCTCTTTGTACAATTTCACTTTAATAAATTCAGTGTATCCGTATGCAGTTTATGCATTTGTAACAAGCCGCCTATCACACATACATCTTCATATATATCTACACAAATACTAACCACAATTCACTTCGAGATACAAAATGAACGAGAGTACTTAGGTGAATATTGGGGCATCGAACACTCGCACAAATTATAACACCTACATTTTTTTTTATCTAGAGTCAACACATATCAACATACACAATCATCCATAATTGATAATTAACTTACCATCACGCCGTTTCCCCGCGGGGGTAGGCAGAGAGCTTAGTTCAAAACAATTTTACACAAAATATCATATTCGCTTTACATAAAAACATATATATTATTTTATTTCTTTAAGTTCACTAAATTTTTCATGTTTATTATTTTAATAACATTCTGACGATAGTCATATCAATTTAAGATAGCTGTACATATGTGTTTAGAATGTGTTTTTTCTCATTAAAAATCAAGACAAAGTACACTACATAGTGCATTGTTAAAGCAATATAATAAGAGATTTCCGCATTAAAATCTAATATCTATCATTAATCTGCAGCTATCTCGATTTTTCTAAAATGTTCAGAAGCAACAAAAAACTGTTTAATTTTGTAATTAAAAGGATTACGAAAATTTAAAAACACACTTTGGTAGACTGTATGCAGAAATAGGGTGGCTGATAAATTTTATTAATATTTTGATGTATCTCGTACTTATAGGGAATATTTGGATTTTTTATGAATTTATTTACTAAAATTATAAAATATTATTGGGATTTAGGTGATTTTTCATTATGATGTAATGATGTAATGATGTAATGATTAAAAGATGACATCCTCTATTTCTGGTGTCATCAATACTAGTGT
The DNA here is from genome assembly GCA_022840565.1 of Eubasilissa regina. Classification (NCBI taxonomy): domain Eukaryota; kingdom Metazoa; phylum Arthropoda; class Insecta; order Trichoptera; family Phryganeidae; genus Eubasilissa; species Eubasilissa regina. The sequence goes on along the minus strand of JAINEB010000027.1, from coordinate 18,417,498 downwards.
CAGGTTTTTGCAATAATCAATCTAAGGTTCTTCAGCACCTAGCACTTATTTATTATTATTTTAAAATTCTTGATGGTAATTTTTGGCTTTTAATGTGCCATAGAACAATAAAAGAGGAAAATATATTAATCAAAAGCGGTTTTATAACCATATGTGGAGTTAGCTACTTTTTAGATTAATGTATTGATATGTCAAATCATAAAAGTGATTGCTTTCTATGAAAATAAAATACAGATTCTGCGGAAATACCGTATTGGCTCGAATATAATGCGACCGATGAAATTTTATCCCATTGTTAAAAGAAAAAACATTTTTTGGGAAACTAAATATAAATTTTAATATATTTAATAACATTATAACTAACGTGTATTTATTATATGTAATGCTTATACTATACTATACGATAAAATTATTGGTGTTATAAAACGTTGCGTTACATTCGGGCCAATACTGGACATCAGGCCGCCCGCAGGGTCTAGGAACAAGTACTCAATGATTGCTTGTATTTGTAATATTATTTAAAAATAATAATTAAAAGCTTATTTAATGAAAATATTAAACTATAGAAAAATCTTCGGAAGATCGTTCTGTAGGTTTAGTTTATACGTGGTGTAAATAAATATTTAAAAACTTTCAACGAATTTCAGTCACCTGTTCTTCAGGCGTGACGTCATCGCGTCGTTCAGCAAATAAGTAAAGTTAATTTATAAGAACGATCCCGAGATTCATATTAACTTTGTAGGTGTTATAGCGCGAAAATATTTATAAAATACTTCTACAAGAAATGCTCCGAAACTGTCTCGGATATCTGGCGGTATGACGTCAGAACGAGAAATGTCCCTTTTGGGCGCAGTTCAAAATCTCAACGGTAAATGTGGTGTACCTGGAGTCTGAACACCAAAATTAATGAACATTTTAAATAAATAATAATAATTAGTTTTACCGTAATTACTGAATACATTACCTAGTCAATAATGATGGTTTAATAGTTTTTAAGTAATCTGTGTATTCAGCAGGTATTCCAGTAAAATTTATCACGAAAACTGTTATAATATAACCTTTATCGTGATCGTTGAATATTGATATCGATACCTCTCACACGCTAAACAGGTAATGTTAATTTTTTTTTGTTTTAGGTTGAGTTATATTTTCGATATTATTAATACATTCGAAACATCAAATTTTAATACTGCATAAACACGGGGGTTGGCAAAAAAAAATAAGAGTGAAAGTAATTCGGAAAAGAGACAGGAATAGGGAACGGGGTGGCAGAAGAACCAACCAGAAACAGGAAGAAACACGACCCACCTGAGAAATGCTCATTTAGAAATCTGGATTTTCTGCTTGCACTAGTCTTGATACAGGTCTTTTGACTTCAGAACACGTATTCCGATGATCTGCCTAAAGTATTATCGAAATTGCACTTCGTTGATGACGCAAAGTGTGACTCAACAAGCATAATAGCTAAATGTACACGTTTCATCATTCCCACATGGCAGGAAGATAATTCACGCAATTTTCGCAGCCCACCATACCACTGGTAAACGATAACTGTCAGTTCATGCTTCTCAATTTTTCTAAAATGATAGAGAACATCACAGAAATTGGAGTAGAAGTATAGGGTGAGGTGTTTGTGGATAGGTAATAGACAGGAGCCATTATATCTACGTATGTGACGTATACATACGGCGATCGGCGATCGTAGGATAGTTAAAAAAATCTAACAAATACTTACTTATTTTATTATTTTAAAAATAGTTATTCGTGGTGTACTTTATAGCAAACTAGTATTAAAAATTAATTTGTGAATATCTTTTTTTATAACTTATTTATATTCCTCGGCGATATAGTAGTAACTATCGTAGCCTTTCGTTCTATTCACCATTTGGGAGATTGTAATATTAATTTAAACGAAAATAATGATAAATGAACTCGGTAAAAATAATATAGAGAACAATCATCAAAGTAATATTTAAAAAAATATCAACTTTTTCAACACAAACACTTTTTGCAAAATTCCCAGTTCCCAAAATAAAAAACATTTACAAAAAAATCTCAATTAATTAAAGAAAATAACATTGTCAAATTTGAAACAAGCACATCATTAAGGTTTAAAAATAACTTTAAAATCCCTAAATGTAACAGCAAACACTATGAGAAAAATTTTATATATCTGAATAAAGATAAAAAATTTCTATAGCCTTCCTACACAAATTTAAGAAATAAAATATATGAAAGAGTTTAGAATGAAACTAAATGAACACTTCAAAAATACAATATTACAGAACACTTCAGAAGCACACAAATAGACAATAAATAAAATATTATATAAAATTATTATAGTGTAACACCCTCTCCAAGCACAAGAGCTAGTCTTTTTTTTTGGAGAGATAAGCGAAAAAAAACATGTCATTTTAAAAATGTAAAATACTTAATTAAATTTATGAAAAATTGTATAAAAATGTCAAATAAATAAAATAAAAAAATGATAATATTAAAAGAATAGATTGTTTTAATATTCGAAATACGAAATATTGATTGTTCAATATTCTAACAATATAATTTTGTAGATAATCCTGACTAACAGTTACCAATTTCGCCTTCGCAGTAAAACATCTCAAAACTTGCAAGACTTTTTTCAACAGCAGTTAACTCCATTAATTAGCCCGGTTTGTATAATGGTAGCCCCGCCCGAGTCACGACAATACGAGAACTTTGTCAATTTTCTAGCAAAATGGCGCTCGCAACTCCGGCTCAGCGTAACTTAATTTGGCCGTATCGAAGTCTATATAATTCATCGAATTAAATCGGAATAAATATCCGATAACTTGATTCATCGGCAAAGTTTTGACAAAGGTTGACTTTGCCTGTTAAGAATTGATACAAGTATAATTTAATCAAATGTTTTGATTTATATTATGGCACCGCGTCGGGAGTTAGGCCGGTTCGACGAACTCTTGTAAACGTGGCAAGCGATCTGGCTGATGGAATCTGACTGACAAATGGAATCTAACTGCAAAATGGAATCTGACTTGCAAATGGAATCTGACTCAGACGTCGGCGTGATAATTAAATACCCGCGATGTGATGTATTTGAAAAAATATCCTTGCAGAACTAAATACTCGTGACTAATGTCGCCGTCAAGCTAAGATCAAAAAAAATCACTGGTCACTGAACTTCGGCTACGACAAATGACCCAGAACTCTATTGATCATCATCATTAACAGTTCTCTATTCACTGCTGAATAAAGGCCTCCCCAAATATCTCTCACACTTCTCTGTCTACTGTTTTTTTCGCCAGTTTGACAGGTTCTGGGGCGACTAACGTCTGCTGAACGAAATTAAGTTAAAAAATAATACAACTAAAACAAAATAAATGCTCATTTGCAAATATAACGCAGCTGACATTGAAAGTCTTTATTATTCATTAATAAAAAATAGCATCGTCTGTATGAGATATCTATTATTTGTTTAATAACAGTACCTTTGTAGGGGAAAATCTAGTAGTTGTGTGTTTTTGGACATATTTAAATATTGATAATAATATACTAGTAAAAATAAGAAATAATATATAAAAATTGAAAAATATTGAATTTTCAGAAGTATTCTAGTAATGTGGTCAAAACATTTTGCAGATAAAGAATATTGCTTTAAATAATTATATTCTCATTTTGACATATATGCTGTTTCAGGAAAATGAATATCAAATTTAGTACAAAAATTGCGGTAGTATTCAAAGTGATTCCACATATTAACATTTATACAACTTTCAAGCTTTGATAGATATTGAGGTTGATTGGGTGTAATGGTGAACGTTACATTGTGTAAACTGATCACTCAAGTCAGCCGAAGACAAATCGTAAGCCCTGTAATTACCCTTAATTCCATATTTATCCATTAATAAAAAATAGCGTCTCTATGAGATATTTATTATTTGTTTAATAGCAGTTCCTTTGCAGGTGAAAATCCAGTAATTGTGTGTTCTTGGATCTATTCAAATATTGCTGGAACGATATTAGTGAAGATACAAAGTGTTGTACATCTAAGTTGCAATATTTCATGAGTTGTGATCGTCTTGTATTGCACGGTCACTAAACTTATATATTTGTCTCATTGTTAATAGTTTGCCTCCTTGTGACATTTAATTCAAGGCAGGGCTTGTTTTGTTTGACAGTTTGTGTTGACTTGTGACAGTTTCAGTTGGCGTTTTGCGGTTCATGTTGCAACCTACATTTGGTGTACAAATCTAGTTTACAAGTTTGTTGTAATTTTCCCTATCATCATCGACCATGAAGTCTTCGAGTGAATTATTCTCTTATATGACTTTTTATGTACTCAAATCATTTGAGTATGTGGCTTGCACTAAGCTTAGAACTAATCATTCTACTAATAAAGACATTACAGAAGAATAATTTGAATACAAGTTAAATTTATCAATAAGAAAGATATACTATGGTACTCGCCCCGTTAGCTAAATTAATAAAGGATTTGGCTATTCTACAAAAGCGAAACAGATATGCCTGCTACTCGGTCGCGGCGTGAATATTTTTAATCTATATAAATAGTCCGTTATACGGAGATTGATTTGTTTCCATGCCGGTAAGTGGATCCAACACTGTATGACCACACAATGAGCTATCTGCCATCCAGGTAGATCCTAGTAGAAGATTAATCCCTGCCAGGGTCTTCTTCATCTTGGGACGAGCGTATGATCCAAAACGGGACTATTGTCTAGCTGGGGAGAACGTTTTGATCCTGCCCGGCAAGACCCTGATGTTGCTGGATGAAAGATGATGTGGCTCTGTCAAAACTATGGATGCTGTACCCTGATGATGAGTTCTGTATCTCGGTGCGGCCATGGAGGATGAAGATACAATCATGCAAGATGAAATGGAAGAATATGTCGTCTGTAAATAATGTTGTTCACATTTTCTTTGTTCGAGCAACAGTAAATGTAAAGTAGGATACGAAATTTTTGCTGCCACTCAAACCCTTCCTATTCGGAAAAGTACGCTGATCTATTAAATTATTATTTTAGATTGTTAACTCTGTTTTATTAACCACTTAATTGAGTTTAAATACATCTACCTGTTTCGAAAAATATCATTTTCTTCTTCAGGATGTCATTAATTAATCAAAAACATGTTATATTGTTTCTTTAAAAGAATCCATATTTAGAATCTACAATAATTTTTTAAAAAATAAATTTAGTACTTAACTAAAATTATTACTTGATGATATTAGAATGGGACTTGTGGTTGAATTTAGTAGGATGTTTTGCTTAGTTTTTAAACGCTTTATTTATTTCCAATGATTCCAAATTATTCAATTTAAGACCAACATTGTATACATGTAAAATAGATAGTCCCAAATTTTTATCAAAAGTATGATCAATTTCTAACAAATGATTAGAAAATTTTGAAAAGTTATTATTATTCAAACATCTCAAATCATTAACTCTTAACAATCTAAAATAATGGATTTTAACCACAAAGTTGATTTTGATAATCTTATAAATATGATTAATTTGTATCAAAATATCACAGAACACATCACTAACAAAAATAGATATATCTATTTTGATCGTGCTTCATAATTTTATAAATATGATTTTTTTTTAAATTTAAAAATACTTTAATTTTATAAAAACGTGAATAACCTTGCATCGCACATTCCCTGGATGTTATTTTAAATAAAATTTTAGAAATATTTATGGGTTTAACAGAATAATAAATAAACAAAATAAAAATAGGTTACAACAATTGAACTATCATCCCTCTATATGATCGTGTGGCTCTACGATATGTACATGTATGTGTGTTTGTATATATGTATAAAATTAATTTATTTTTGATGTCACCATTTGATATGCATTCTTAAACAATTGAAATATTCAATCAACTGTGAGTTCGATTTTTGTCACATTCAAATGGTGTCGATTCACCCCACGAACTGTGCAGGTACTCACACGTGCGGCCGGCTCACGTCACAAACTGACGAAGTCAGTTTTGTAAATTAAAATTAAATAATAATTAATACAAATTAAATGTATAAATAAAAAAAATATACATATAAAATTAATGTTATCGAAAAATATTGTTGTTGCTACAGGGATTCGTACCTGGATCTCTTCCAATCCGAAGATTCTAAATTGTCCAACCGGAGGCCAAACCCGTTCTTATGGCGGATATTGACCCCTGTGCTATTATCAAAAGGTATTTTTCAATAATATGGTTGGAAAGTTTTGAGAAACCATATTGTTTAAATATTTAAGATGTTCTTTGACACGAATATCGACATTACGAGCAGTTTTGCCTATATAAAATAATCGAAATAAAAAAGAGAATAAATAGTGGCACGCCAATTGTTAATAATCAAATTAATTTATCCATTAGCTTCATATTAGGTATGTTTCCTTTAAAATCTATTTAATATCCATCAACATTGTATTTTCCCTCTTCTTTATATTCCGTACATCTGTATATGTATTCTGTCTCTATCTTTCGCATATGTAAGTGTAGTTTTTTTTTAAATATTCAGTTTACTTTAGTTTAGTTTAGTTACTGGTGCAGTCTATGTTAAAAAAAAACACATGAAGTTGTGACGACCTGAAAGTTATAGCGATGAGCAGTCAGATCCGAGATCAGTATTCTTGAATTTATGAAGATGAGACAATGTTTCCAAAGGGAACGAATAAAAAAATTGTCGATCAATGTTTTGTACTATCCTTTACGCAAGAGACTCTAAAGATTGCACCAAACGAAAGATTGCTTTCCATGTTACCGAATATTTTTGATACGAGTCTTATGAGGGTGGGCGGGAGTCCTTAAACAATAAACAGTTGTACAATTTACAATTGCCATTCAATAAATTCAAACAAAAATACAAATAGTGCCAAAGCATTCAGGATTTATCGCGCGGGAATATTGGGATCTGAGTTATAAAATGAACCTATATTTTTCAATGCGAGATGGCGCCACTGTCTTTTAGTACCGCCATTACAATGCCACCAAAATTGCAGTAAATAAGGTTTATTTATGTGATTGGAATCTGCAGCAGACTTCGCTTCAGGCAATCATTGTTTGTGTTATAGATATTAGTGACATGAAAATTCTTTTACAAAATTACACTATATCTGAGACTTGCTAGACGTCCAAAAAGTCATAGAAATAAATGCATAAATTACTGTATTGTGTCTATTTGGGTGGGATTTGAGAAGAAGGGGGAGGTTTGGGTCGTTAACAAGAATATGGACAGAACCGGAGATGACAATTAATAAATTACAACCATACATGCTGACTTTTCATTTAAGATCACAGAGCCACGTAAAGGAAAACAAGAGATTTTATATCTACGTATTTTTTTTTATTCTTTTGATATTTCAGATACATGACATGTATACTTAGTGTCGATATTGTAAATAATTTTTTTGATTGTTTTTGAAGACCAACATAATTAAATTTACGGACACGTGAGATCCACAGGAGAGCTCGCATATTATAATTCTAGTATCTAGAATATTTTATCTTTTAATTTTACGTTCAAGTGAAGACTTGGTCCCATCAATTCCCAGCCTGGTCAGCATTGTCATATTACGGAGTCAGTCTCCACCGCCATTTCAATTTGCACTTTTATGATTGGTGCTGTGAAAAAAAAGTAGATACATATATAATTCATTCCTATTGGTGCGCGTCCGGACGTCCGCTGCCAACCGAGGCTTGATTGAAAACCATGCATTGTTCCTTTTTAAAAAGCAGGAGCGTACTGGGCCTCATTTCACCGATGAAAATTGATTGCTTTAATAATTCACAAAAGAATTTGTTGGAATTTAAAAACAATATTAATCGCGTATCAATGCAATGGCAGAGTAACTCAAATAAAGTGAAATTTTGATTTTTAAATGAACAACGTGTCAAACTTTAAAACGGAACCGATATTTTTCAGATCGATTGTAGTTGTAGTATGTAGTTCTGTTCTGTCAGCTTAATTATATATTGTGGTTTTCCTTCACAGTTTACAGTATATTATTTTTTTTATTAAATAGCTTATTATACAATTTTAGAGTACGTGTAGTTACAATAGGCGTGATCAATTGAGTTATAAATTAGCTATTTTTCGGATGTAGGTTGGCTCTGGTATTATAGAAATATACGTTCAATATTCATTATATATTGTCACATAAGAAATTAGCCGTCCCCAGGTGTGTGCATCACCCTATTAAAAATAAACATAATGGATCTCAACGTGTGTGTACTCACAATTTTTCTATTTGCCAATCAAATGCCCGCTAAGCGGCAGGTGTCTATGGGAAGATAAAATGCCCGACCTATTACTGTTAAAACTTTTACTGGAGGAGAGTAAGTTCGTTGGTCAGTGTGTGAAAAATAGAAATAATTCAATAATAGATCCTTAGCCATGATATTGGTTAATTTGGCCGTGACTTTTACCCGACCACCAAGGCAAAGTGTATGCAGCACAGCGGGCGATTTGTAGAACAATACTCGATGACGACTTGATGAAGAAAGTTTACTCTTGGTTTGGCTAAATATCCAAGGCCTCGGACAATAAGGATGTAGACAAAGAAGAAGAATGAAGATATAAAGAAATGTGAAATAGACATGCAAACTGATACATTTTATTGAGGTTAACTAGGATAAGTGGTTGTCAATGGATGTGACAAATTTATTAAATTATAATCTTTTATGTTAATGTTGATGTAAGTCTAGTACTTCTTGTGCATTCCTTCTTTCCAATAACCTTAATATATTTACCTTTCCCGCTCTGGCCAACTACTAATTAGAGATTTCGGCCGACGTGGGACAGATTACATTTCAAAGCAGACCTGTCAACGGGCTTTTTTGTGAATCAAAATTGTCGCCGTGCGTAAAAATCCGGACCATGAAGAAGCAGTTTTCTTCTGCAGCATCCTGAAGTGCAGTGATATCTCCGTTCGTATAAAAGTCAACTTGATTCTATAAAGCATAAAATATTTTATATTTAAGGAAGGAACTAAAAAAAACTGAAATCGTTCCCGAAACTGTGAAGCTTATACATGATGAATTAATGAGTGAAACGACCTAAATGAACTAGTGCTTCAAATAAGCACTCGGTCTGATATCAGGTCCGTCAAATCGTGGACGTCCAGTATGAAACACAAAGCATCAGGCTTATTATTAATTCCCAATCCTCTCCTGATCGCGAGCCTGAATGTTTTCAAAAACAGAAAAGTTACCTTTGGCAGGATAGCCATCACTTGTTAACAGTTTGATTAGTGAACTCTGCACCCTGAACGCATGGAGGGCGGAAGAAGGGTTGGTTCATGTCGGTGCGGCCACCCTGGGCTAGAGGTTCATACGCGCCGTTTTAATCAATTGACAACGAATAGGGTAGAAAAAAACCTTCGTGGAAAACAAAATCGTATTGTTTATTTTTTACCACAGACAGACGCTCCATATGTATACTTGTATATAGATGAATTCTCGTGTTTGTTTCAAAAAGAATGACAAGGAGAATATATTTTTTTTTTACTAATACTTCAATCACTTTTGAGGACGTCATTTAAGCATGCTTTTTGTGAACTGAATTAAAATTAAATATCACAAATTACTTTTAATTTTATTTATTTATTATGCTATCAAGATGGGCAGATAATATGCTATATGATGAGAAATGGATTCCATGGTGGACTGTATCAATTCTAGTTATTATTTGTTAGACGAAACCCGATTTGGATTGAGAAAGATATACTAAGAACGGAAGGAATCTAGCCTTATCTTGATCACAATCTCATGAACTGGACGCCATTTTGCACTTTTATTGACTCGCACTAAAGGAAAAAAGTCTCGCTGCACTTCGGAGGTGGTTAAATGCTGATGAATTTGGTTTCCCGGTCCGATAACGTTAAAGCACGTTAATAATATATCTCGGCGGAATCACACGCTTGTTGATCCTTTGAGAATCAAATTTGCACTCCTCGCCGTCCGCCGAATACAACCAGGTGAAAGGTCGGCCAGAAAGTGACGGGGAACACATCGTGATAGAAGTAACATTCGACTTGCGTCAACAATAACAATAGAGACGTAAATTACAAGTAAGTAACGAATAAGAATCAACAATAGATACAATACAAATTATCGTACATAATTAGTAAATAAAAATCAAGAAATAATTGTAAGATTCTGTAGGTTCCGATGACTACAGTGGGCTAGCCATGGTGAAATAAGGAATGCCAGCTTACAGAATAACAAAGAGAGAAAACTTCAGTACAAGCGAACTAAAGGCAGACCAAGAAAGAAGTGGGCTGACTGCGTGGAGAAAGACTAGAGAAGGATGAGAGAGTTAAGAATGTTCAAGAACAGGATATGTTAAGAGAACTTGTGGAGGAGGCAAAATCCCGCCTTGGGATGTAATGCTGTAGAAAAAGAAGAAGATGTTATGGAGAACCTTTCTTCGTTCGTTCGTCTCGCAGTAGTCCAGTGGATCAAGCGCGATGTTTCGCTTCAGAAAATAATGCATAGGCTCAAGTCTTAGTTATTCAGTTTAATAAAATTATTTTCTTCAATATTAGCAAAATTAATTTGTGGCATCATTCTATATAAATAATAATATTAATAAACCACTTGATTATTCCACATGTTTCGATACCTATGGTATTTTCTATCAAGAAACAATGTAAACTGAAATTAAAAATACGAGCAAAAATAAAAGCAAAACTATAAAGTAGTGAATAAGTAAGAACTAATATGAGAACAAATTTAAAAGGGTGACTTTTTGCAAAGAGGATTTGGTTATTTTTATTATTTAGCTTCCTATTGATACTTTTTCTTATTTCTAAAATTTATAATTTACTTAACTGTAAACCCCTGGTATTGGTATATATAAATTCAAAACCCTTGTTAATATCAAAAGAATGGTTTATTTCCAAAAGATGGTTGGAAAATTCTGAATAGTTGTTGTTATTTAGGCATCTCAAGAATTCAATACCATAGGTATTGAAACATATAGAATAATAAAAAAATACTGGTTTAAACAAAGTGTTTTGTCTAATTCTATTTAATTAAATCAATATTTAGTTAATTCGAAGGAAATCAAACCCTTTCAGCAGTACCCACCCCCTCAGGGTAGCTGAATAAACAGTGAAGAATCGCGTTTCACCGCGGCGCGGCGGTGAGGTTTCCAGGCTGTACGCCTCATTTTTCAATTGCACATTTACTTCCGCTGCCATTACTCCAGATTATCAATTAGTCTCTGATGCTGTCACGGCTGGTGAATGCACTTTTGCACAAAGTCTGGAATTACGACAATTGCAGCGCAAAGTGCCCCCCCCTCTAACAAGGTATTCCCGGGGAATAGCGTAATGTAATTTGCGACGAGGGCGGACAGAGGACGGAAATGTCTACCCGTTTTACAGTTACAATTTTAAGACGGATTTTTTCCGCTATTCTTTTGAGCGCGATTGTTGCTCAGTTAAAACTTTTCTACCGAGAGAAATCTCATTAAATTTTGTTTAATAGCCGGTGTCCACGGAGATAATACCATTACTTGGCATGGCGGTTACTTTAAGGTTCTCTTTATCCTTTCAGCGGACGTTGGCTATCATCTCTGTTCACTGCGGGTAGGAAAAGCTCTATAGTAGACTGGCCAAACCATTGCCTCGGGTTCTTCAGTATGCCCTAGATATAAGACAAATCTATATGCTGAGGCTCGTCAAATATTTTCATGTTAACAACAACTCATCCCAAGTAATAAATCATGGACAGTCAGTCTTCGCCTCATTACTGTCTAAATACACACACATATACATATATATATATATATATATATATATATATATATAACCTAACCTAACCGAGATGAATATTAAAACACGAACATGAATATTGAGCCAAAAATGGAAGCGTTTCAAAATTATCAGTAAAACTCTCATGATTAAACACTTGTGGCGGACTCATAGTGCCACCTGACGGTGGTTAGCGGAAGCGCAATGACACGCCGCATACCGGTTCATAGCAAGCTTGCACTAGACACTAGACAAAAAAAAAAACAATTTAAGGTTATTTTATTTAACATGCCCTACATGTCATTCCTCTTTATACATTATTTATATTTTAGTTTGGGGAAGAGCAGCAAAAACAATATTATAGTCGGCTAAAAGAGACCATAAGACAATTCTTAGGGTAATAAATGGTCGTTCCTTTAGATATACATCACATCTTATATTTAAAGACTACAATGCCCTAGACATAAGACAAATCTATGTATTGAGACTTGTCCAACATTTCCACGCTAACAACAACACAACACAAGACAATCTACACGCCAGTTCCGAGAGCAACTACGACATTTTATCAAAGATTCTACATGTTCTTATCTGCGAAACTAAATAACACGCTCAGCACCAACTGGAAACCGTTCACTTACAATAAAATTGCACAAATATGGACCCAATATATGTTCCAATTGGGTAGAGATCAATCAGAAACATTGCTATCCAACATCCTTACATAATAATTATACAAATAATACACTAGTTCTACAACACTCCAAATATATATATTTTTATTCTTGTCAAATCTTAACACCGCAACTGCAGACTAGCAAAGTAGCCAGAACAATGCTGTATATATCAGAGGTGGAGTATACTCCACCTCGCACAATAAACTACGTGTATTTAATTATAATATAATTGTATCTTATGTTTATCATGTTATATTATAATATATTCACCTCTGTTACAACACAAACATGTATGTCAATAAAGTCTAATTAAATAAATGATATTCAAGTTTTTCAGCAATTTTCCCGTGCATTGTGAGGTACAAGATCTCATACTTCTCTGGATGTCTATTCAAATATCCGAGACTTACTCAGCTTATTTTGAGTATTCTTCTATAGATCTTGATGTCAATCGCATCAAGTTGCCTTTTCATTTCTTCGGTAAGCGTCTATGGTTCCATTCCGTAAAACAATACCTACCGAGAACACGGAGCATCTGACCATTAGCATTCGTAATCTAAGGTTACGATTTTTCATGGTGACAATGGTTGCAGATCTTGCTCAATGCGACATTTAATTTCAACATACGGATCTCGTATATCAATTACATTGCAACTCGTGTGTATAATTCTTTCAAGATTTAGATGTCTCACAGAGACGAAGCTATTATTTTTATATGAGAAGTATGGAAGTCTTGGGCATTACAGGGCTTACGACCTGTCATCGGCTCGCTTAAGTGATCACTTTACACAATGTAACGTTCACCTATTTACCAACGCTACCACATCTATCAAAGTTTTAGAAGTTGTATATATTAAATCAAGATGGAACATTTCACTTATTTATTACCAATTATGCTGTCGCCATCCATTGACATTTTTTGAAAGTTTGATATTCTTTCTCATGTAATAGTATAGATGTCGCTAAAGCTGAGACTTAATTTGAGGTGGAAGCAATATCTTTTATGTATATAGTAGTAAACTTATTCGAATTATTAACATTTACTAGAATATATACAGAAAGCGTGCGATAGAGTTATAAGAGTTATGGCAAATCTATTTATGACAAAGGAAAGAATGAAGAAATAAGGAAAGAATGTAAAGCTGATGTTCGTATAGTGAATAAGATTAAGGATCACTTAGGTGGTTTCGTCATGTGGAACGGATGAATGAGGAGAGAATGGTAAGAAAGATATATGACGCAAGTGTTGATGGCACCAGAAATAGAGTATGTCCGCAGAAGACTTGGCGCGACCAGGTAAACCGGATAATGGAGGATGGTTTTGTTAAAAGCCTCAACAATCGGCGAGCTTGTATGAGAAGATGTATGAATGTGGATAAGGCGAGAATTGTATGTCAGGACAGAAGAGTATAGCGCTCTATCATCTCTGCCTACCCCTACGGGGAAACGGCGTGATGGTAAGTAAGTACTAGAATACGTCTGAAAATGCAGAATTTTTATATTTTTAACTTCATATTTTCGACCAGTATCCATACTAGTATTAAACTTGATGACAATCTTCCAGAGGATAAAACTCAGTAATTAGTTCTTACAAAGATTTGCCATACTTAAAATATTGCATATAACTCTTTATATTTTCGCCAAGATTTTTATTGTCAGCTGTGTTCTGTTTGCTAATGGGCATTTATCAGTTTTAGTTGTATTAAGTTTTAACCCAAATCTCTTACTTGGTGCAAAAAAGTTAAAGATCCTCAAGGTAACTTGCTAGAAGTACCGTATCATCTACATAACGCAGGTTATTCAAGATTTTTCCATTTATTATATGTTCTTGAGTAGCTTCTTGAAGGGTATCATTGAACATTTCTTCTGAATATAAATTGGGCACCATGGTGAATACATCCTTCTAGAACATCGTGATTTTTTAAATTTACCTACTTATATGCATACATACATGTTGATTTATAATTTTGTCACTACTATAGTATCGAAAGATGCAGTTTCGATTCTTATACATCATTTAGATGTCATTTTTGTTCGTTTTGACAGCTAACTCACAAAGATGGAATAATTTAAATTACATCGACATTTTATTTACGTGTGGTTTGTTTAGGGAATAATTCTTTTGTTGAAATATAGATGACCACGCAGCGGTCACTAATGGCCGCGTAACGGTCACTTTTGGCCGCGAAGTGATTTAAATAGCCATCCCCAGTGACTACGCGGGCAGACTTCGCGACTACAATAGCTGCCCGAATACTGGAAGATATAGAGCTCCAGTGGATCCAGCGCTTAAAAATCTTCTTATCAATACACACACGCAATTTCACATCCACATTTTATTTTTCCACAATGCAATGAAAACACCTCAATCTGATGATCCCATATCTGGCGACACAAATACTGCTTATTTGATCGTGGTTAAACATACAAAAATCGACCTTCTATATGGTGACCTTGGCGTTAATTTATTAATAATATTTGTCAAAATACAAATTAAATGTATTTATTAGAAAGATAAGTATTATATAAAATCAATTATATCGAAAAAGTATTGCGATTGCTACCGGGATTAAGGTATTTGAGATTTTGTAATAATAAAAGCTTTCAAAACTTCATAATAATAAAGGCTTTCAAATAATGGAAAGATAAATGTATAAGTTTAAAAAGTATAACATATAAGTTCGAAAATTTGTCGTCAATGCACTGTGTTGATATAGCATAATCGCTTAATGCACGTTCCTCGGATAGGAAAAGATGCAGGTTCGTATCCCGGTAGCAACAACAATATTTTTATTTTACTAATTAATACATTTAATTAGTATTTAAAATATCACAGAGCTGTGTACTAAATAATTACAACTTCACAATAAGTATGTGTTCTTAATAATAATATTTGTAATTGGCACTAATAAATTATCATACAATTGTAGATACATTGTGTTGCCTCTCATATAAAATTATAATTTCCAGATTCGCGTTCTATTTTCATATGTGTACAAATTGTAAACCCGATCTCCATCCAAAGTTTGGTACAACAATTATAATTTTCTCATAATCCAATCCGTTCGGAACACATCCACAACACATTAAACTAATCGTTCACGTTGTCAAATTTACCCTGCCGAAGCGCTTCTGACGCTTTGCTTAATTTAAGCGTAGGGGGTTGCTCGACTCCCCGCGAACGTAAACTGACGTAAGGGATGTTTGAAAATTAATATTGGTCGACGGGGAGAATCCATATGGCGCGGTGTAGACTCACCTTTCCTTACTGGGAAATATCTATTTTTGCCAGACTCGTAATATATCCGAGGTAATAAATATGGAAAAAGGTGTAATCTGTCATTTTCTGTTAAAAAGCTTTTTCTCGTACAAGTCTTGGGATACTTTGAACATTATTCAAAAAATATTTTTTGTAAACTTTTTAGGTAGTGTTGATAAATCATCACCAGTTCACCTAGTTATACAAAGCAGAGACCGTATAGTGAACGAACCGAATAGGCTGCTAGCCGTGACAATGACAGAACGGCTAGAAAATTATTTTACTAATCATTAAAATAATAGTTGATATATATTTATAAGTGAATTTATATGTGTCAATTATTGTTTAAAAGTGCTAAAAATTAAAAAAAAAAAACATTGATCATCAAGAACGACGGTATAAAGACGCATAAAAACACGTCTAACTCGGTCAGCGCACACTTTGCCATAAAAGTGACGATCGGCATCCGGCACCTCGCGCCCAGCGCACTGCGCCTTCTGCCGCAGCACGTACACATACACGTATTGACGTTCTTCGAGAAAACATTTTTTATTGTTGCGTATGGTAAATACTTACATATTGTATTTATTTTATCCAATACATAAATATATTACTGGGGAATACCTAAAACTCTATATTTAGAATATTTACAGAGATATTCGCATAATTATAGGCAATGTTGACTCTGTTTACATCATCGGAGAGGAAAGGTTTAATAACAATCCCTATCGGCATTAGCCACACGATTTAAAAATAGTACACAAGATAGAAAAAATCTCTTTTAAGGGAATTACGAATATTTTAATTTTTGATTAACGAATTTAGCCAAGGTATAATAATCTGATCTATCTTACTACGGAAGTTCATCGTGTCCAATAAATCTCATATATTATATCTAATAATTTAATCAGATGAATTATTAAATGATTTCAGTGATTGTTTAACGATTTATAAAAAATATATCAGAAATGTCGAAAAAATATGCAACCACTGTCGATTATTAAAGATCCATCATTAAATATGTTGGACTATCTCTGAGGATGGATAAACTCTTCAACAAGAGTAGTTTCAGGATCTTCTGGTCACAATCGGATAATGTGCATTGAAATTTTCAGTTTAATTTGTGTCATGGATCCAACTGTACCAAAAATCAATAATAAGGATTGAATTCGAAATATAAATCCGGATCGATAGGATCTAAATGAAAAAATTGTGTAAATCTCCGTGTCGCACGTCCCGCAGAATAGATTACGATAATTTCGGTTGTAAATTAGAATCGCCACAAGGTATTATATGAAAATAAGGAAATCTTGGTATGGGATGAGGTCGGTGAGGGAATAAAGATTCTAGTCGAAGGACTAGTGATCTCACGAATCGGGATTCGGGAAGACTGCTCACCTTACCTTGTATATGACGCCTCTGTAATCCCTGCAGTCGCCGCCGAGATCACACAAATGGCACGCGGATGAGCCGATCTCCGATCCCAATTGAATACGGCGATGTTACAAGTTCACCTAAGGCACACAAATAATACGTGATCAAAACACAATATCACGAAATACAGTGCAGGTATAACAAATATCGGCCAAGTTGACGTTGAAATTTGGATGCAGAAATGTGTCAATAACATGGATCGTGGCTGATTCGAAAAGACGCGCTAAATGTGTGTTTACGAATTCGGAACTAGAATACTAATTTTGTGTAATTAAAAATAACTACACAAATCTAAATCAAGAACTAAAACGATAAGGTGACGTAACCAAATAACCAGATAAATCAAATCTTATTAAACGAGTTTCTTAGCTGTTTTTTTTTAAGTTTTAAAAATTACTAGTTTGCTTACTTAAACCGTGTAACTATTGTAAGCTGACTCCGCGATACAGTATACATTATGCACTACATCTGAATTTTATTATTCAAATACAAATTTAGTGTTCTCTACGAAATATGATTTATGTGTGCCGTACATCATTATTTTCATCCGGTGTACAACACATATAGGACCGGGATCGTTTTCATATTAACACATTCTCTACGGTGGTGGGTCATATTTGACCCGGCTGTATGTAAAAATATGAATTACGCTACAAATATTAATTTAATGTTGCTTTTATCTTCTATTAAATATTTTCAAATAATTTTAGATACAAATAAATGAATTATTGATAAAAATGTGAAAAAACGCTCAAAAACTGACCTAAGACAGTCGTATTGAATCTCAACGCTTATGCCGATACATGTATTGTCAACATTTTGAGAGAGAAGACAAAGGATACCAGGTATGCGTCCATGTATTTGTTTTGACTTATTTTCGTCTGGCGGCCCATAGACTATGCCAGTAATCCATCCATGGTTATCCGAATTACTTGTTATGATAGACGACTATGTCGACTGTAAAATGGATGTACCATGATTTTCTAAATAAATTTGTAAGCGTTGTTCTGGTGTAAGTCTATACATAGTAGAATGGCAAACCAAACTGAGTACAAATCAGCCATCAGCTGTCAAATTGGCTGTCGAAGGAAAAAGTATTGCCATTTTGAAAAACTAACCTATAAAAAAACACCCATTACTATACACACTGTTCCGTATTTGTGAAACACACTTTTAGCGCATTAATGTCGTCCGCTAATAACCATTCGCAGTGTGATATCGCGACGTCTCCTCCACTACAGTGGAGCACTGTTTTGTGTGATCATAGTGTTTATTGCTTTGTTAAAAATTATTCGATAAATTTGTATTAAGTAATAATTTGAATTAGGTACTAAAATATTTTTTTAAATAATTGTTGCTTTTTAATAATTGTGAGAAACAATAATATATGTTTTTAGTTAGTATTGACATCCTGAAGAAGAAAATGGTATTTTTCGAAATCGGTAGATGTATTTAAACTCAATAAATGGTTAATAAAACAAAGTTAACAAATAAAAATATTCACAATATTGACTATGTGTTACTAATCATAGAACTGGCCTCGGTCCTGAAGGTGTTAATACGTCGGGCTCGTAAGAGATTTATTTCTTAGCTTTTAATATAAAGTGGATGCGAATAAGCGGAGGCGCGCGTCATAATCTACTTGTATGATTTGAATCCGTCGTGAGGTAGGCTTTTAAATATTTGATAATTGTAATGTTATGCGTGTCGACTAACACATACATGAGACACGTGTATGACTCATACTCCCACGTGTAGGAATTCTTGAATAAGGCTCGAGATGTAGTATTTTTAATAAACGAATTAATGTTTTACTTTAAATATAATATTACATTTTCCGAGTTAATAAATAAATGTTGGGCAATGTATATTTTAATATAGGGTGTCCAGCGGAAGAATTTCAATATTAAATTACAATTGCTCGTAAACCATCAGGGTGACGTAAGTGGTAGGGGTATTGTTTGACGCGCGTGATTTGATGATTTGCCAGTCACAATGAGTCACTGGTCGGGAGCGCACCGCGCGTACACGGTTGAGCAATATTTAAAGTGCGGTGATTCATTGGTTCGTGCGCTTTGCGCTTTTTGTACTCACTTTAATATTCGACGAATAAGTGACGAGCCGAGCACGTAACTTATCTATTTCCCGGACCAATAACGGAATACAATTTCAGCAAGACGGAGCCACTCCACACACAGCTAGAGTTTCAATGGAGAAGCTGAGGGGATTTTTTCTCAATAAATTAATCAGCAAGTATGGAGACATACCCTGAGCACCTCGGTCACCGGACCTTACACCGTGCGACTTTTTTTGTGGTAATACCTTAAGTAGAGAGTTTACAGTAATTCAGCCCCTATAAGAAAATATCCGCCGTAAAGTTGATGCCATTGAACCAACGCTTTGCTCTCACGTATTTTCAAATTTAAGAGACCGATTGCAAGAGTGTCTTGAAAGAAATGGACGGCATTTAGACGATATTTTTTATAAAACGTAAAATCCGTATCGTTAAACTCCATTTTATATAAATAAAATATGAGAATATGATTTATTGTGAGAAATGGACATACATTTTTTACATATTATACATTATAAACATTCTTATAGAAATATATAAAATACATTTATACTTAATAATGTACAAAAATTATACAAAAAGGCGACCGAACTTCATAATGTAAGAGATGTTCACTGCCTCCTTAACTAGACCGAAGTCTATACTAAAGGAGACAGGTTCATCCGTAAATAACATTGTAATTTTTTATTTTATTTAATATTAAACTTGAAAATTTTGCGCTGGACACCCTTTATATAGGTAATCTTTTTTTCTGAACTTATAAAATGTAGTTTTGTACAATTTCGACATTAAGTTTACATTTTATTAGCAACAAGGAAACCGCAAAAAGATTTAAGTTTCTAGATGACGCTATATATACATGAAATGTATTTTTTGTTAATGTAATGTAATGCTGAGAAAAATACCATTTGTGGTAAGAAAAATAAAAATGGTACTTTAATTTCACAATAAAAATAATAACAGACGAATATATGAACTCTCTTTCTCACTAATTTAATGAAGAGAGATAAGAAATAAGGTAGTATTGTTTAGAATTTAATTAATGTTCCGTTAAATACCATTCTCTTAATTAATACTCAATATTTAGATAATAAAATATATAAAGCTTTCTTCACATTTAAAATGTTAAAAATTTCTTACGGTAACACGAGTTGACAGCATGGCTGCATATAGGTATTTTATATCACGGTATGGTAAAGGTTAAGCAGCCAATATTATTTTTATGTTTTGATGTGTTAAAATGTCATCATTATATAGGGTATCAGACCCAGGTATAAATTATTATTTGATTCTTGAAGTCAACATTTTCTAGGTATTTAAACGGCATGTTGAGGTGACATTGAGCTGTCTGGGGGTTACACGTAGAAAAAATTAAAACATAGAAGTGTTATATAATTCCTATTTATGCGTAGTTTAATTATTATTATTTTACTGTTGATATTTGTGGCGTTGGCTTTGTGGTTAGTCATAATTTTAAACTTTTTCTGTATTTAACATTATTATAACCAGTATTGTTGACGCAAGTCGAGTACCTACTCCGTGTGCATTCTGTCCTTCCAATAAACTTTAATATACCTTCCACGCTCTGGCCAACTCATTACTTAGAGATTTCGCTGGTGTGGGAACAGATTGCATTTCGACACATCTGTGTTTCTTTTAACATTCGAGAGTAGCGCCATACGTAAAATCCGGACCACGAAAAAGAAGCGGCATCCGTAGTGCAGTTATATCTCTGTTTTTCACTACAAAAGTGCGAGTCAACTGGAGGTGAAAATTAACGTCCAATCTGGAACCGAGATCAAGATACGCTAAATCCATCTACCAATATTCCTTTCTTATTCCAATTCGGATTACGTCAACTATTCAATAATTTTAATCGATACAGTCCACGGGATCTTATTTCACAAACTGTGTTATTTTTACGTCAATCAGTTTCGATACCAACGTATCTTCATCAGGACTAGCGTACAACTCAGTACGAAATTTCTCTAATATAATAATTCCTCTCTTATCCATTTAAACTCCACCCCCACTCCCATCTTCCGTAACTCCAGACACACCCTTAATTATTGTCTGAAAATGTTTTTAACTTTAGTTGAATCGTATTATTGACTATGAAAAGATGTTCCAGAAAAAGTTCTAACGTTTAAGATAATAATATATAGTGGAATAAAACAGTGTTTCAACTCAATTTATAAAATATAAAAATTAGTTAATTAGTTTATATAAGATTAAGTTATAATTCTAGAATAGAAGAAAAGAAAAAAATATTTATCAAGAGGCAATATTAAGTTATATCTATAGATTTGTTCATTAAGTTTATAACTCTTACAAATCTGATCAGCGCATAGAGATTTTATTAATTTAAATTTTGTTAAACAATATAATTTATCGGCTTAATCAGTTTCAGAACCAAATTGGTTACATTAATTTGAAAGGATCGTGCGTTGTACGTTTGTAGTATAATAGAACGCCTTAGTAATTTATTTATGATGGATTTATAATTATGCTTGTACCGTGGGTGCCTAAATTATTGAAACTACTCATGCTAGGTTAATAAATAATGTATACTCTCGATAATGAACCCCCACTGTGAATGTATTACGAGCAAATATTCATGAAAATTGATTACCTACATAATTCAAATGTTGTATCGGTATAAAACCTCGGTTATCCGTGTTCCTTGTACACCCTACCGTGTCGTAATTAATAATACAAATTACAATTTATTTTTTCACACAAAAATTATTTAATTTCACACTTTTTGATGGATTTACTTTACGACTTCTGACTTTACTGATATATACATAGATATTTTCACGCAAGCCATCTTCTAGTATCTGGTTTACCCGATCATGCCAAGTCTTCGCAGACATCCTTTTTTTCCATTTTTATTTCATACGTATTACATAACAATTTGTATTTTTTGTTTTAACTTTATGACAAGGATTGCCTCTCAATTAAAGAAATTAACATAGTAACAAGTAAAAGTACGTACAAAAAAAATATAAAAATTTAAGAAATATAGTATGTAATAAAGTAAAAAAAGACTGAAATTTTATCAGAACATATAATAATATAGAAATCAAATAATTAGATAATATTGTATTTGACTTTATATGACTTTTTTAACAATAACATTTTATAACTTCTGAATATACTTTTTTTTTATACATAATTTACTTTACATTATACTTACTTACCTTAATTTATAACGATTGTATCTTAACAATTACAACTTTTAAAAACTATACAGACCACGTTTAGTAAAGAAATAACCTTAATTTGAATATGTACTATTTATGCTACTAATATATTAATTATTTACACTATTATAAATGGATTTCTCATATATACATCTTCGAAATCTCATTTCCACTGCATTCAATTTACTTTTATACATCAGTGTTGGTACCAGAACTCCTCTGTGTACCGCTAGTCTTCCCTCGATCAACAAGTTTTCATTAGAAAATATTGCTTTTTTTAAAAATATATTTTTATTTTGTATTTTCGTTTTATACTACATACACACACACAATTATTTGAATTGTATCACTAGTTTCAGGAAGAGCACTCCTTGGTTATTGGGGTGGCGGGGCACATAAGGGTTGGGGTGGCGTTTCTAGGAAACATTGATAAAAGCGACGAAGGATTTGAAAATATGATTTTGTTCATTAATGTCTCCGAATTCAAAAACTAAAAAAAAAAAATTAATACACCACGAAATAACCAACTGCCAAATCAACCAATGATAGAAATCACTGAATTCAAAGCATTGTACATCTTTTTCCCTGCAGTCACCCTCCTTTCGATATCTTTCTCAGGCTTTCCGTTTCAATACAACATTTATTTATGATTCCGAATATCTGTATATTTCAAAGATTCATTACCTACAGGTTTTTTGTACGTTGTCTTACTATCCTCCTTCTTAAACAGCATCACCATCGTCTTGTTAACAATTATTATTAGATCATCGTACACTCTAGAATTTTCCGGGCTATTCTTCCGTGTGTCTCTGTCCTCACTGGCCGACTTAAGTCACATTGTAAGATCCGTCATCAAGTCGATAAAGCAAAGATGCGTGGTAGAATAGCTCAGTAAACTCAGAACACAGAAGATTCAGAACAGCTGTTCACTAAAATGAAAATATTTTCATTTTAGTGATTCGACAATTCAGAAAAGTTTGTAATGAGAAATTATCACACTTATTTTCTAATAAATGAAGGATAATAATTAAGTCTAGACATTACGTCTGTTGCAATTGTATATATACGATTGTTTCGAAAACATTGGAAAATTTAATAAAACAATTTAAGAGTAAATAAACTTTTACAATCAACGTTCTAGTTAAGATTCTAAGCATTTTTGCCAAGGAATTACAAAATTATTTATGACTGTAATAGAAAAAAATATATTTATGGGAAAACGAGAAGTTATAAAAGATTGTTTGTGTGAGAGTGCATAATGTAAGAATGCTTTAGTAGTATGCATATTGATACGAGTCAGAAGGATTCTTCAGGTTGTGTGAATAATAAAACTTATTAATGCGTAAGTGATGGATGTCCCAATATTTATCCATCACTCGCGTATCCGATTGATAGTCGCGGAATTTATTGGCCGGAGATGGTTGGAAAGCGAAAAACTACTACACGGTTAACACTTGATTTATTGCCAGGTACAGATTATAAGAATGGAGTTGTTAAGCTGTACAATAAAATTACTAAACGCGAATAGTTTACGGAGGCGTTGATGATAGCTTACTGGCCACTATCGTATTGTTACATGACGTCAGGACTGGGAGACTACGGCGGCTAATAGTTTGCTAGAAGTTTCCAATTCATCGTTTTCAACAGCAAGAAATCCATGACTGTTGTTTGGAACTTATACATAATATTGTAATACTTTGAACAAACTATTGTGCAGTGCCTCTCATCTCTCCTTCCCTTCCCTGCCATTAGCTAGCGGTCAGTCGATCGGCGACCCTGAATCGGTACAATCAAAACGCTGTTATCAATCTCGGAGAGTTCGTAAGTCTATTGGGTTCGAACTTTGGCGAAATAGTGCGTGTTTGAATAAAGGGGGTTGGGAAACTACGATATGTAGGAAGGATGAAAGGATTTTGGAAAAGGAACAGGAGTAGGGAACAGGGGGCAGAATAGCCAACCAGAATCAGACAGAAACACGACCCACCTGAGAAATGCTTCTTTGGGTATTTGGATTTTCTTCTTCCACTAGATCTACAGATTGTCTGGCTCAAGAAAACCACATTTCATTGATCGTGATATTTATGTAAAAAATAATTATAAAAAATAACACGTAATTCTTCTGAAGGATTAAAATAATGCAAATTAAATGACTTTTAGGTGTCTATTGTTACAGCCATCATTCCTGCCGATACTTTTGAACGCACCTCACATTTATCGGTGCGTAAGGTAAGAGCTCTTAACAATAACTGACGTCGAATACTAATAACAACTCGTGAGCTGCCGTCTTTCAGATATCCACCACAGGAAAGGCTTCTCCGTGTGATCATTTCATTCCTTTTATATATCTCTAATTTGTAACTATGTTCAACTTGTGTCAACCGTAAGTAGTTTTCTTTTCTTCAACCTGCTCTAGCCACACACATTCCGCGATCATAATCAAATGGGCATGTGAGTGAGTCGGTGGTTATTAGGGCACTCAGCAATCATACCACAACATATCCTTCTGATTCATCAGCCAAACCCACACACGTACATTCATCAACACTAACCTACATACCTGCTCCATAGTGTCGATATACACATCAACGCATAATCTTAAATCCCCAAAGACTCAAAAAATATATATAGCAGATTCCTAACGGTCTAACAAATATAAATCTTTCCTAGCAAAGAACGCAATGCTAGCAATAAAAGTACAAAATATTTAAGGTTATCAATAAGTAAAAAGTGTATTGGAGCTGTTCATCGTTTTAATTATTGTAAAAGGTTCACTATGGTCATTAAAGGTCTCAAAATGTTGGAATTTGTTTTGCGGACTGCAACATTTATAAAGTCATCTACACTTTTCTAGTCAGACCTCAGGTAGAATATAATTCGGTCATAAGGTCGCCTCACTTCATTGTTCACTCGACGGTGGTTGAAATAATCCAGAGAAAGTTTTTAAGATTCATTAGTTATAAATTAAATACACGCTTTGACGATATCAATTATGATTATCTCCTTAGCCGTCTGAAATTGTTAAAATTATCAGTGAGACGTACGGTGACCGGCCTTATATTTCTATACAGGATCATTAATGGTGTGATAAACTGCCCCCAGATCATTGATCTGCTTGCCTCTCACGCATCATTGAGGTCATCGAGACACAATTCATTGTTTTATTACAGTGATAATGTCAGAGCACATGCATTAACTAACTCCGCCGTCCCCAGATTGCATTCTTTCGGGAATAAATATGAATATGAATATAAATTTAACTCTTTATAAGACTACATTATTACAATGTTTTGTGTTTCAACACAATGGTGACTGATAAATTGCTTTAATTTTGATTATGAAAAAATTTTCAGATTTCTGTAGATAGTCGTGTGTCTGTCCTTTTGAGTGAAAACATCTTAGATGATGCAAATAATAAATCTGACGAACATTATTTAAAAACTGACACTATTTATTGTACTTAAATATTTTTTTCATTTTCATCTTTTAGGGAAATTGGAAATTTCGTATTTTGGAAAAGTTCCAATACTAAGCTAACTAACGCATAATAAAGCTAATATTATAAGTTTTTGATAAATATATTTGGAAAGGTATACTCAACTAAACATGGTTTCAACATATTTTCCCTCGAGAAATAAATTAAAGTTAATTTTTGGAACAGTGTTGTATTGCTCACAGTGTTGATATATCGAAAACTTTTAAATAGCTATGATAAAAAAATATAATTTTTCCATTATTTTATTAGATTTATCATTCTGAATAACTTAACATATCCAATTATCCTTCTCAGTCAACCCTTTTTTTTATCTATTTTCTATTTGAGTGGACAAGAATTTGGAAAAATTATTTACTAAACGTATTTTGATTCAATTTATGTTTGACAAAATATATTTTTTTACATTGCTTTAACATCATCGCATCAGACAAAAATACGTCATTTTTTCTCTATTACACGCTTACTATATATATAATTATATTATAATATTTGAATACATCCAAATACATGTGTAAATACGTGGAAACACTAACAAACTACATTATAATAATAATTAGATTATCATTGTGACAATCATAGATGGCGATAGTGTAGTGGTACTCGAAGTGTTTCCACATATTAACACATATGCAGCTTTTAAAAATTTTGATAGATTTGGAGATTGATCAATGGGTGAGAATGGTGAACGTTATATTTGTATAAATCGAAAAATAGAAGTATGGATAATTACAGATCTTAAGTCCTGTAAGTCATACATTTCCATTAAATATTATAAAAAATTGTTATTTATTTAATAACAGTGATTTTTTTTTAGTTATATGTTTTATAGCAAATAAAACTTGTGCCTGAATAGAAAAAGCTACATTTTCAATGTTTCATTTTCTCCATGTTTGGTGCCCAACCGGTCAAATGGAATCCCTAATGATGCTCGATAAAACATCATTAGTTCCCAATAGACGATTGCTTTAGAGTATTACAGAGTAAAGTAAGTGAAATCTGTTGTATTTTTTACATTTCTTTTAAATTCTTCACCAGGATTGTTCTCGGCAGCCCTACGGAACATTGACAAAATTCTACTCAGAAAAAATAATATAATATAAAACAACGGAATATATTAAATAACTTGTGGAATTCGCAATATAAACTATATAGGTCAAACTGTTAGAGATCTAAATACTAGATCTAGATCTAAATTTATTTTACTGCAGTGAAGAAATTACTTAGTATTTTTTTTTTGCAAAACTGATTATTTGATCGCTTGCAAAAATATCTAAATTAATTTTACCTTTCAAGTTTACATAGTAAAAATCATAAATCGTTAGTTAAGAATAACAGACTCTTCAAAAATGTTTCAAAAGTCATCTGCCGCATTAATTATTTGAGTGTTATAATATTATCACATAGTCTACGGTCGTGGGTCAGATTTTACCCGGGTCTTTGTAAAAATATGAATTATGCTACAAATATTCGTTTAATGCTGTTTTCCTTCTAGCTCATCTTTTATTAAATATTTAAAAATAATTTGAGATACAAATAAATGCTATCGGACGAGATTTAAATGAGTTATTGATAAAAATGTGAAAAAACCCTCAAAAATCAGTCGCTTTTACGGGATTAAAACTCAGCACTTACACCGAAATATATATTGTCTGATTTTGACTTATTTTCGTCTGGCGGCCTCTAAACAATACCAGTAATATAACTATTTGACGGGCGCTGCGCCTACCTGTAAGTTTTATGACACTACCTGTTAGGGTTCCGACGAGAAGATTACATGCTCAGCGAATGATTGTATTTTGGCTGTGTAGGGCGTCTGTTGATGCGTGAGAACATGTACATTATTCGTAATTTTTTTAAAGTTTTAAGCAGAAATATCACGGCACATCATGGCATTTCATTAAATCATATTTAAAATGAAATATCTATAAAATATCTCCCACAAAACGGTTGAAAAAATGAAAATTTGAGGTGGATCTAAAATAATACACCACCGCTGAACGTATATTGTTTTGACCCACCGGGCAGTAAGTATTATACGACAATGAATAATAATGAATACGAGTTTGTCCGAAGATAATATCGCTGTTGAATGTATATTAGAACACAGACCAAAAATTTTTCATCATCAAAATTACAGATTTCGAACGCATGGGTGAATAAAGTCATAAAAATAAAACAATTTTGGTACAATTCTCAGATATATGATGATTAATCGCCTTGCCACACACTTGCCGTCAGATAGTAAAACCCGTAAAGAGTTATTCATTTATTTAATTCTTAACATAGTGCATACATTAGCACTCCTGTACAGTGAAACCTCAATCGATCGTTCCTCTAATAATCGTTTTCCCGACAGTCCCGAATTATTTTCACACAAAACATGCACAAATAAATCACATCGATTGTTTAAATTACGCAGCATATTTAGCTTCACTAGGTTGTTTTATAATTGCTTGCCTAATGGCATATTAACATTAAAAGCGAGTCCTGCCACGGTGCTAAAAGTTCACAAGAGAGGATCTCTGTTTTGCGTCAACAGTGGTGGAACTGACACATGCGAGCCAATCGTCATTGGCGTACCGCTGAAGCCTAGGTGTTTTAAGAGTACGAAAACTTTACCCGTAAAATATTACGTAAAAAAAAGGCATGGATTACTATAAATATTTTAAATTTGTTTTTAAAGGATCTTGACACAGAAACGCGCGTAAAACAATCAAATATTGTATTGCTTGTACACAATGGTGCAGCTCGCTCAAGTGAAGGAATTGAAGTAGACGGCAGATGAGATTGAAGATGTCGATGAAGAGAAATTTCGCCTATACCTTTGTTTTCAGAAACATGCACGGCCTTCGAAAAATTGAAACCTTCTTTTTGAAAAAAATGAAAAATGGAAAAAAATGCCATCTGCAACACCGAAAAAATATTGTTTTTTTTTACAGAAATATCGCAACAGCCAATAATCAAATGATGATAAAGGATTATGTATGATACAAAGTTTATAATTTTATTTGTATTTAAACACATTCATTTACATTTGAAATATATATCATTTTTAGAATATGATATATGAATGTAACTTTTTTCTATATTTATTGTTTATTTTAGTAGGTCCCTTCAAATACGAGAGGTTTTACTATATATGCTCTAATATAAACAAGATTAAAGTCTTTTCTTTAAAATAAAACTTATCATTTACGTATTTAGTCATTTTCACTTTAAATCTATTCAGTTTCTTCTCCTCTCTTATGTTTTCTGGCATTTCATTAAAAATCTTCATCGCACTATACATCATCTATTTTTGAGATTTGGCGTTCTTCCTGAATTACAGTCTTAGTCTATCCCTTCTTCTTGTGCGATGCTCGTGCTCATGTTAATTTGCATCAATTTTTCGTATAAGGTCAGCCGATATTTCCTTATTGAACATTATATTAAAATACATCCTTATTGACCATTATATTAAAGGTCATCATATTCAGATCTTTTAGCATTGCATTGATCCGAGTATATCTATTTTTTCTCAGTATTATTCTGAAATCTTATTTTTGCAAATTATTGCATAATATATATATATATATATGTGCCCAAAAGAATTTCCAAATCTGAAATTCAATATACATTATCTTAAATCTAGGTATATCCTTTCTTGGATAAAGGCTTCTCCTAATTACCCCCTCTGTCCTCCATCTTCTATTCATCCAACTGCTCCAGATACTTTCCGTAATCCTCTTAATATTGTCAGTCCTGAGTGCTACGAAACGAGCGACGATTTGGCTTCCGGGGACCTGCACCTTTAATATACCACTTTTTCCTTAAACTACCCTTGCTTCTACGTTTATTTTACCCGATTTTCAATTCCACTTGCCCATTCGATGGTCCAAATTTTCTACTTTTGTGGTAGAAAATTTATTATTTTAGGATTCTATTAAGAAAATTCAGTTTTGTCTTATATAAATTATAAAATAATTCTAAAGTACCGAATTTATTTCAAATAGCTCTATCTTAATTAACAACTAAAAATAAAGTTATTTCAACTTTTTTCCTTTAGTTATAATATATAAGATAGCCCACGTATAATTCCTATGAGGTTTAATATAAATTAAATGAATCGACTAGAAAAATATGCAGAAAAAATATATATTATAAAGTAAGAGGGAGGAAGATACCAATGCCAAGGGTTTGACAGCATCTAAAGGGAAAAACTGTAAGTAATATAAGGTTTAAAGGAATAAATGTTCTCCTTACCCCTATCCTCTTCCTTTAACGTGTATATAAAGCACATTCATTTAGAATGACCCAAAAATAAAATATTAAGTAAAAACAAAACATGTAGCCTTAAGCCATCTTCTCCCACCACAATGGGGCAATACTCCCAATAAAAATGAATTTACTTTTGTTAAATTTCTAAAAATAATCTTTATACATAGATGTTGAGGTGGTGCAGGTTTCGTGCAACCTCTTTTTACAGATTATGCAGCATAGCCAGTACATTTTAGTCCAGATTAATCATAGTTACTCTTTGCATACTGCGCATTAATCGTCTTGATCCAAATTTTCTTCTCGGTCACTATAGTCGCATTGCAGCCATTCCACAGAAGGTAAATTCTCATTATCATCAGAATCGTGTCGTTTTTTAGTTATTTTAATAAATATTGTAACAATAATAAAACATCAGGCTAATAACCTCATCAGCTTCATATTACAGTGATTCTCAAATACCTTTAAGTAAAACCCGATTTGAGACGACATAATTAAATTAATTTATTCATTTAATTAAATTTTGGAAACCTTAATAGAATTTATTATAACATCCACGGATAAGAAGAGATCCAGCTTCAAATACCGGTAGCAACTATATATTTTTTGGATAAATTTATTTTATCTAGTTGATTAATTTATATTAATAATACCGCAGCACTATGTTCTGAAAAACTGCAACATCACAATAATAATGTGTTATTCTTAAACATTAAAAAAAATTCTTACTATTTAATAATAATTAATATTATTATAATATCTTGTATAGGTACAATGATACAATTGCCTAATTATTTTTTACTTACCCAACTTAATTATTGAAATAGAGTTAAGTTAAACATGTTTTTAGCGCCATTTAAGTAAACTAAATTATATTAAGTTTTTTGGTGTTTGACCTGTTGCCTCACTTAAGCATACTCACTCATGCATGCCTTCTATTTGCGATTTACCTAAAATTTAATCTGTGTATCTCCGTTATTCTATCCTTAAGCACAAGGAACAAATAAGAGGTCACCTTATTTAACACTCTCCAACTGCAGCCAGTTCAGTGTGCGGTTGGAACTTAATACGGACTAACTACCGTCGCTAACTAAACTAATTAACCGCTAACGCTTATAATCAATATTAACTTTAATTCCGCTTATATAAAAATAATCCTTATTCGCGAGTGTTTGTATAAACCCGCAACGCTTGTTCTTGTGGTGAAGAAGGAATAAAGAAATGAATAAGCATCTGACAGACGAAAAAGTAAGTGCCTTCCTATTTTTCCTCATGTTTCCATCATAAGTATTTCAATGAAGCAAATTTAAATGCATAACAAGGCAATCAGCATATTGTTTTAAATGTACTGAAAAATATGTCATACAAACTATTTTACTACGTTTACAAAATACACAAATGTTCGTCAAAGGAATTTTTATTTTGAAAAAAATTGTGAAACTGAAAGATATTAATTTTATTGAATAAAATATCTTCAAACTGTTTTAATTTCAATATAAACTAAAACATACTAATATATTATTTTTATTATACATCGATCTTTGAGACATTAATTAAAAATATTTGCGAAACCACTATCTAATCAATTATAATTAACTTGGCATCATGCTGTTACCCCGCAAGGATAAGCAGGGAGACAGCATCACATCCTTTTGTCTTGATACACAACTCTTGTTTCAGCCACATTCATACATCATATCATTCCTGCATGTCTTGAGAATTTTAGTAGATTTAAATGCTACCACATTAAACTACCCAAATTCTTGTCACCGACTATTGTATATTACCGACAATAATATTTTTATAACGATTTTCAATATATTTTTATAACTTCTGATTATACTTTTTTAACATAACTTTTTCTAGACCTTAAAGGGTCTAAAATAATTAATGACTTCATACAAAAAATAACAAAGTGGTTGCTTGATGTGGGTAGAAAGCAAAATGAAACTAATTTGTTATTTGTGCCAACCTAACTACCCACACATTCTTGTCACCGACTATTGTATATTACTGACAATAATATTTCTATAATTTTTTTTTAATATCTTTTTATAACTTCTGATTATACTTTTTTCACATAACTTTTTATAGCTCACTTAACATTATACTTACTTACCTTTTAACATTTACAACTTTCAAAAACTGTATAAATAATTGCTTTAGAACAGACTACGTCTAGTAAAACAATTACATTTATTTTTTCGTATGTACATTTATGCTACAAAAAAAAAATAAACAAAATAAATAAAAATAAAATAGCAGCATGTAGATCATGAACACTGGTGAGTGGACAGTAAATTCGAAGACGCATACAACTAGTTATAGTTACTATGAACCATATGACAAGAATATACAGGATGAATATTATGTTCCAGGTTGATGTTGTTTTTGAATAACTAGAAAATAATATACATTTTTTTTACATTTTTGTAGAAAAGGAGCATTTTATGGCTTCTCATATTATATTAAATAAAATAACAATCACTTTGAATGAAACATGTGCAAGTGCAGGCCGTATACATGGATTCATTCCGCTCCTGAGACATCGAGCTGCGGCTAGAGCTCAGCACCAACTCTCTGGTGCAAGCGGCGCTCTCGTGG
This sequence comes from Eubasilissa regina, assembly GCA_022840565.1. Taxonomy (NCBI): domain Eukaryota; kingdom Metazoa; phylum Arthropoda; class Insecta; order Trichoptera; family Phryganeidae; genus Eubasilissa; species Eubasilissa regina. Next base: position 18,384,717 of record JAINEB010000027.1, on the reverse strand, counting down.
AAAGCTGGTTTCCTGGCCAGAGAATGACAACGACTACAAAATAGCAGAATACAATTTTAACGTATTATGTAATATGTATTATCTTAATGGCGAATCAGGTCTTCTTAAATTATTATTATTACTCATTCGAGTGAAGTCACCTATGTCAATAATGACGTGAAGAAAGAAAGAATTATATTGATATATGTATATCTACAAGTTCTGGGATTCGATAAATTATTATCGAATCATATACAGTTAAATATTTGTAATTTTGCAACTTGGAGCTTCCCGTTGGAATGCCACCTTGGGATTTTGAATACTTCCGTTACATTCCGTTACGCCAAGAGTTGGAGGCTTCTAGGGTAGCACAGTTACCGGAAAAGGCTTGCGGTCGTTATAGAAGCGTATTAACCCTTTGCCTAACGATGCTAGGTATTTTTCTGTTTTTTTATAATTGATATTAGTTAATACATAAAATAACTAGAAGATTAGTACTAAGTGGAAATGAAACAATTATCGGTACAGTAATATAAAGCTTTAAATATAATATTGACAAAAAATATATGTACTCGGATCAATATAATGCTGTATGTTCTTAATATGTCAACCTTTAAATATAAAATATATTTCAATGTTTGGTGTTAATTTTTAAAATTAGAATTTATAAAAAAAAATTTAGCAGGGACATCGATATATAAAATGAGACTGCTATTTATAAAGAAGACTAAATATCAGAAATTAATAATATGCGGTGCAATTGAGAGTTTCAATATGTGCAAGATAATTTACAGTAAAAATGAGTAAATTAAAATTGTTTATATTATAAAACCTCTGTTTATAGTATAAAAACTCGAAGCGAGTTTAATTATCGATTTAAATAAATTCAACACAGTAAAAAAATCATCAACAGCAACAGTAACAGTAACAGCAACAGTTGCAGTAACAGTAACAGCAACAGTAGCAGTAAGAGGAACAGTAACAGTAGTTCTATAAAATAGATAACTTGACAGAAAAATTCGAGTAACATGTCAATTTAATAGCATTCGAGTTTCCGTGATTTAACCGATCGTGATTATAATGATAATGATAATTATGATTATAACCACTATAAATACGACAATGACGACGACAACGACAGCGACAACGACGATAATGATGACGAAAATGACAGTGATAAAGATGATGAAAATTATAACGATGGTTAGGAATGATAAGTATATTATTTATTTATTTTTATTATACACGCCTTATTCAGGCATTAACATTTTTTTTTTAAATAATAGAAAATTTCATCAGAAGCCCAATACATGAAGAAAAAAAAAAATATAACAAAATTAAAAATATGAAGTAAATCAATTTACCCATCACCATTGAGTTGAGACACAAATAATAAAATTGTAATAATCAGGGGCGTGCAGTGCATACAAGCAAAAAAGCTGTGCATTACTAAAAATTCTGGAAACAAATATAAATTAAATAATTGGATTAACATAAACGAAAACATTATTTTACAATTAGCGCCATCTGTGTACCAGTAGAGACTTTAATTGATTAGTTCTAAAAACTACCGCTCCTCGCCGCTGTACCCATGGCGCTTTTTTGTATTCGCCTCATCTAGCTACCCACGTTACTCTTTTATATCTTTAAGCTAGTATATTACTCAAGTCATATATATATATATATAAGCCATTTACTGAAATGAATTTTTTTTTCGGTTGATCCGTTTTGTATGGATTCATTACCTTTGCTGTTTTTTAACAGAATAATATTAGAAAGGCTTACGACTGCGTGCAAATAATTGAAGTATCTACTTCCTCTTTTACTAATTAGCGTATTTTACTATCTTACTGTTTTTAATCTGTTGATTTCATGGCCGTTCTTTGCGTTTGAGGTGAATTTATTTTTGATTTGGGAAAAACAAAAAGTAAATGACATAACTATTTCCTACGTTAACCTTTAATAAAAATAATTATTTCCTTTAGTTATTATGTGAAGGATTTTCAAAAAATAAATAAATCATGTTCAGACATGGAAAGTGTTCTTAAAAACGTCCATACATTTTTTATATGGATAAGAAAGTATTATTTTACGTTAACATTTAAACTTTAAAAACACTATTAATAGTACTCTAAAATTATAAAGAAATACATGGTAGTGTCGTATAAATGACGTATTTATTTTATCTAAATACCTTGGTCTTGTATTACATATATTATGTATGATTGTATAATATCATTGGTAACAGCGTAACCTAAATCTGTACCAACTGCACGCCACTGGTAGTAATGTAGCCCTATAAAGAGTTAAAATTTACAGTAAAAATATCGACTACCTCAGCATAGTCATTCCCCAAAGAATGCAATTAGAAAAATGACATGGAAGATGAAGACAATGATGTTAACGGCTATGATAATATTGAGACCCAAATGTACAGGTGACTATTTCTCTATATATTTTATAATACAATGGTCTGCTTCGGTTCATCGATTTTTGCCAGGGAAATATGAAGAAGAGTGTTTATTGCCTGCCCGCAAACCTCGAAGCAGGTAAAGAAGAATGCTGATCTACGTAAAATTTTACGTACTGCCGAAGATGGCAACCCCTGATAGGACTCGCATAAACTAGCGTCGTAAACAATACACGGAGGTATTTTACCAACGAAAAAGATAACTGGAATATGAAGATGGGTTTTATTTTTGCGTAAACAGGACATCAACCTTTTAAATACATCGTGATATTATTAGTATATCATTAATGTTTTATTTTTGTTTAATACCAACAACGAATAGGTTTTAAACGCAAATACGTTCTTAAAATCGGTTCAACATACGTTCAAAAATCTGATCGTCAACTTTAAACGCTTAATTTCTCTGAAAGTATACCACGCAGATGAAATTTAATGGTGTCAATGGATTGAGAACAGATGTAAGATTTCACTTCTATATCACTTCCACGCCCCACGAAAGAGTCACATAAGCAGTACGAATCGTACTATCAATTTCGGGATGCCGTGGCTTGTGAACCGTAAGTCCCGTCGGGATGGATGTTAAACGAAGGCTTATATGACATAAATAAAGTGCAAAGACAAAACAAAGTTTGTGAGGTTTCAGAAAAAAATTGCGACAATAATTAATAATGTTGAAAAATGATATAAATACAAGAAGAAATCGTTACAAGTGATCCCGTCGAAATGATTTCAACAATATCTACTAGTACTACATCGCCTAGGGTTGCCGCGGATATGCCATCCACTATGGGTTTACAGTTACATGCGGGCACGGTGAATGTTACGAACGACAGCTTGATGTTAGTTTTTGTTATATTACTGATCATTTTTGTATTATCATTGTTGTACATATCATCATTTATTATTCAATTGTCAATACTGTTTAATATCTTAATTTATTATCTTCTTAAAGGTTTTTGGTGAAACTTTGTGGAATTCTATGATTATTTTGTAAATTTGTAACACTGTTTTATTTGCTTCTTCAATATTTGCAAAATTACTTTGTGGCCTCATTATATTAATAACTAAATAAAATACTTTGTTTAAATCACTATTTATTAATTATTTTACATATTTCAATACTTATCGTATCTTCTTCAGGAAACAATGTATGCTGAAATGTATGTAAAAAATACAAGCATAGATAAAAACGAAACTAAAATGGTGAATAAGAGAATTTGGTTATTTATAATATTAAACTTGCTTTAACATTTTTTCTTATTTCTAAAATTTCAAATGTATCTATCTGTAAACCCCTAGTATATGTATGTATAATTTCTAAATCTTTGTTAATATAAAAATAATGGTTTGTTTCCAAAAGGTGATGTGCAAATTCTTAATAGTTATTGTTATTTAGGCATCTCAAATGCAAATTTAAGTTTTATTTATTTATTTATTATCTTTGTTTTATTAACCACTTAACTGAGTTCAAATACATCTACCGATTTTTTTTTACAGATAGAATATTGAGGAAGTCAAAATTGGTTCAAAATGAAATATTTCTCAATTATGTTCAATGTAAGTGCCATTACAAAAACAATGATGCACTCAAAAATTCAAAATTTAATATTATTTTATCAAAATTCAAATGAGAAATCGCTAAGAATTTGTACTTAAGGTGTGCATAATGTAGAAAATATTTATAAACAATTTTCGTAACTAAAATTTTGACAAATTCTGAAAACATAAGTACCCGAACAAATAGTCCTGAGACTGCTATCAACAAATGTTTACTTATTTATATTAAACTATATAATAGATGTATATAATATGTTCGGACTGTTTCCGTCTCATTAGATAATTCTGTGTCGAGACGGGCATAATTTACAAGTTATTGTGTAATAAATTAGTTTACAAGTATCAGATCGAAATTAACATTACCTCTCATACTTACATCTTATATATCATACATAAGGTGTATGTATAAAAAGCCATTACAAAGTGGACTTTGTAATGTAAACCTGTACAGCCAACTGCTATGAACCTCGAAATAATCCAGAACGATGACATCATTTTAAAAATACCTAAAACAGGCTTGCTAGGACCTGTCAACCGCTGGCTGCAAGGTTCGGAAACAGAGTGCCTCGCCTGGCTTGCCGCGTCCGGCAAGTACCATCTGGTATCCCTGGTGACCGTTTCACCAATCTTCGAGCGTCCTGGTACGCATGAGGAATATGTGTCCGAAGTGTGCAGCATTCTTTCTTTGAATTATTGTTATTAGTTATATTAACTTATCAATGCGTCTTAGTACTTGTAATGGTGATGGAATGAAGTGATCTCTCTTATACTGGCTTCTAGCACTAGGCCTCGACTTCATAAATATATTAACGAAAAGAAAAACATTTAAATGATTAATGAGAAAAATTAACATTTTAGAGTAAGGTCTGCTTTGGAAAACCACATTTCCCTCCGTGTCGGACCCCTAGCGGAGGGTGTAACGGGTTGAGCTGGCGTTCCAACGGAAATAACGGCAAATTCCGGAATTCCATGTAGGTTCTGCGGGTCTCCCAGCACCCCAGGCTAGAGGGGATGTTAATTAATGTGAAATTATGTTATATTATATGTATGTGAATACGATATGCCTTTCCTGATCATAAATAAGCACGTGGAGTAAGATTGTGACTCGCAAATATTATATTTAAATAAATAACTATATATTTTTAATATCTAACGCAAACACATTGTTATCATTCACTATATATGTAATATTTATTAACTTTATTTATAAGTTTTCAATTACATTTTTAAATTATTTATTAGAGAATTAAATATTTTTTATATAAATTTTACATATAAACAATGTGGATTTTAAATTATATAATTAATAATTGCTAGAAAATAAGTGAAGCGTGTAAAATTAACAAAAATATTATAAATAACTAATTAAATTTAACAACCTTTAAGTCTGTCGTGTAAAAAATGTTTCTAATAATTTTGTCGATTTCCACATATTTCATCAACGTGACAATTTAAAACAGGTACTTGATTCATTTTCAAAATTGAAATTGAAAACATTACAACAATTTGACATTAGTTAGTTTTTTTTTGTCATCCTGATAAAGGAAAATGTATTTTTCGAAATCGGTTTTGCGAACATAATTAACTCGTGGTGGTTTTCAAAAACAAAGATAATAATTTTTTAAAAATAATAATTTTATAATTTATAATAAAATCACAAATTCAACTATTTTCCTACAAACGTAATATTATCTTTCGTTGTGATGGTAATGAAGAAAAAATAATCATTTATCTAACTTATTTACACTCTTAGTTCAGTTCAACGTGACATCCGTTAGCGCCTTCGCTTAAAATCTCGACATAAGTAATGTGATTGGAAACGCCATCTAGCGCCGTACTGAATGTAGGTCAATTTTAGTCAAGTCGCAAACCAAATATTAGTTTTAACGTGGAAAATCGATTTTCATCTTGCTCCGTGCCTTTTGAGAACCTAGAGACCGAGTGGGTTGAGTAAAGATGATAGTTGAGAATAGGGGAATTTCACAGCTCTATTTTATAATATATATATATATTATAAAATAGAGCTGTGAAATTCCCCTATTCTCAACTATCATCTTTACTCAACCCACTCGGTCTCTAGGTTCAGAATGCATATATATATATATATATATATATATATATATATATATATATATATGCATTCTGGGGACTGCGGAGTTAGCTAGTAATACATGAGTTCTAACATTACCTTTGTAATAATACAATGAATTGTGTCTCAATGACCTTAATGGTGCGTGAAAGTCAAGAAGACCAACAGTTTGGGGTCAGTCTATGGTCTCCACAGATCATTGTACACTCGACAGCGGATGAAAGAATCCAGAGAGTTTTTAAGATTTATTAATTTTAAATTAAGTATACGCTCTGAGAATATCAATTATGATTATCTCCTTCGCCATCTGAAATTGTTATCTAAAACTATAACTCATCAGTGAAACGTACGATGAACTACCTTATATTTCTATACAGGATCAATAATGGTATGATAGACTGCCCCCAGATTGTTGGTCTGCTTGACTTTCACGCACCATTAGGTTCATCGAGACACAATTCATTGTTTTATTACAGTGGTAATGTCAGAACTCATGCACTACTAGCTAACTCCGCGGTCCCCAGAATGCATTCTTTGGGGAATGAATATGCGGGAAGTCGACATTTTTGCTGTTAATTTAAATCTTTATAAAACTACACAATTACAATTTTTTGTATCTCAACTGAATGGTGACGGATAAATTGCTACTTCACATTTTATATTTATTTTTGATTTGATTGATAGATGCTGACAATACGAAATATTTTTTCTTTGTGTATTGCACTTCTGTTGTAATTTTCTGTTATTTTACAAATTCTTTTAATGCCTGAATAGAGCGTGTATAATAAAAAATAAATATATTATTTCATTTTTAATTGCACAGATTATCTGCCTGTATGTATGTTGTTTATAGTACACTGGAAAGAAAGAAGGGAATATTTTTTACATTTTAAAATTATATTTTTTAGAAAGCAGTACGTTAACATCACACTTTGTGTAAGTAATATTCAATGTTAAAAAAAATATTCTGGTGAGTTTTGTGTAGATACCGAATTCATAAATACGTTTTTTACTTGTTTACTTTTTACGTTTATTAGTATAAGGACTGGTTCTGCCGGTGTTGAAAATTGCTCAATTTAAGGTTATATACAATAAAGCGTATCTCCTTTGATCTAACTCAGTGTATAGTGACATATCTTATCTTTTAAATGGGCTGTGGGTCAATGTCATTCAAATGGGGAACATTACAATAAAAATAGATGGTACAGTTTATGGACAATTTATTCAGAAAGATTATACAAAATACAGGATTCAAACTATAGAGGAAATGATAAATAAAGAATGGGGCACAATTTTTATGCAGAAATGATAATTAGTTTATACAGATATACGACCACCATGCCAGTATGGCGGTAACGGTTAGGACGCCTTGTAAGTCTATCACTCACTGATTTTACTTGGATTAAATGTTCAATAAATACCTTTGGATTTATTTAATAAACTGTCACAGGTGGCGGTGGATGCCAATAGGAAGACAGAAATGATCAGGCAGGCGACAGCAGAAGCGGCTAGCATGGGTCCGTAGTGGATGCCGGAGAATTGCGTAGAATGATGAGACTGTGATGCAATATGTTTGGGAGCATTGGCTGATGCTTCACTAAGATTTCTGCGGAGGTTGTCAGGTGTGCTCAAGATTTTATCAATACCTAGTACGATGAGATGGTGTGGATACCGAGTGATCTTTGTGAGACCAGTGATTAAATTGTAATTGGTTCATCACAACGATTTTAACGAGACTACGTGGAACATGTATTGGCGGTCAGTTACACTTCACAATAATAAGAAGATAGCTGTAAATATCCTGGATCACACGCGAATTTGATAATAACAATTTACACAATAAACTGGTAAATTTGATGGTGGATTATGATGGAATATTCTAAACCAATGGCTCTTTGTGGATCGAGGCAAGTTATTTATCGGAATTCAAAATTCAACAACGGAGACTGCTAGTTCTTTGAGTTTGCGGAGAAGAGTGGCTGTTAGGAACAGCGTCGCCAAACGGGAAACGGAGATTTGTATCTACGCTTGTATAATACGAGGAACTAGAGCGACATCGCGCGATTCAATTATTTTTGACGGTAGGTACTCAGATATTAAAATAAACCTACGACATTGGGTACTGAATAAAATATATATGACGAGTCGATCGCTTTTTTGATACATATTTTTTTGAGATTATTCTAGTAATAGTAGGTACAACATTTTTAAAAGATGTTAGGGAGGTAAGGGGTCTATAGAGGTGTTGTTTATTTCGTGATATGACTCGAAATATGTGACCTGAGTTGTCAAGTTACTCAGATCGAGTGACTGACGTTCGAATGTTATGTAAATTGGATCAGAAGGTTTTGTACATGGTGAGAGTGAAGGTCCTACCTACCTCTCTTCAAGTCTCACGTGTGTGGATGTATGTCGTAGTGTGTATGAATGTGAACAGAACAATATATAATTAAAGTTGGCGGGTCGATTCACAGTTAAAATTAATTTGCACACGTAAAGTTCGTAATGTGAGAGATGGGCCGCGGAGAAGTGGATGGCCTTCGTTAGTTTCTAGAAGGTTCTCGTCCGATCTGCACTTATGTGGGTACCAGGCGGATTGATATGGTTATTAAGTGCCTGGATTGACAGTCAGGTACTGTAAGGTGCGTGCAAGGGCCATCATCAGTGCTGATGTGATGTATGACTGTTAGTGTTGTGGTTAAGTACCATGTCAAAAACAGGTGTTATGTAAAATGTGAACCCCCCCAATGGGATCCCGTACGTCAGCCAGAAAGGTCAAATATACGCGGCAGATTAGCTCAGAAAACTATACACAGAAGATCTTGATGTCACTTAAATCGAATAAGTGCCCAAAAAAGTCTAAACAGAATACTCTGATCGACTGTAAAAAGCTGAATACATTTTCAATTCTAGATACTGAGATTTATCTCAAGTAAGTCTCTGAGACTCATCTCGTCGTGTCTCATTCCGTGGAAACGGGTCATAATACATCTTACAGAAAAAGAATAGCAGTTAGTATAATAAGATAATAACAAATTTTCCTATTAAATCTGATCATATAATACCAACTTCAATTTCAGTTTTCGAAAAACGACATTTTTCATCGGGTTTTCTTTGTTTCAGAACTTGTCCATGACGGACATAATTTTTGATAAAGTCACCATAACTAGACGATAAAATTTTCAATCGACTGGAGTCGGTAGAAGTTTTAGTCAGATATGCAACAATGCAGCTGTTGCAAAGATGTAAGGGTGTCCAGCGGAAAATTTTCAAGTTTAATATAATTTTTTTTTAAAACTAAAATGTCATTCTCATCTTTTATTTATACAAAGTGGAGCTCAATGATGCGAATTTTACATTTTATAAACAATATTGTTTAAATGCCCTGCATTTCTTTCAATACACTTTGCAAGAGGACTCTTAAATTTACAAACACGCGAGAGCAAAGCGTTGGTTCAATGGTAGTAACTTCACGGCAGATGGACTTTTTGTAGGGCCTAAATTATTGTAAACTCTCGACTTAAGGTATCTTTACAAAAAAAAAGTCTCACGGTGTAAGGTCCGGTGACCGAGGTACCCAGAGAATGTCTCCGCTGCTTAATTTATTGGGAAAAATTCCCCTCATCAGCGTCTCCACTGAAATTCTAGCTATGTGGCCTTATCTTGCTGAAATTGTGTTCTGTTGTTGAACCTGGGAAACAGCTGCAGTTTCGGTACCAAAAACTCGTCGATCATTCGGTAAAACACGTCAGCAGTAACTGTCTCTCGCTGGTTAAAAAAATAAAGGCCAGTTATGCCTCGGGCAGAAATTGCACAACACACTGTCGTTTTTAGACAATGAAAACGTTTTTGATGGCATTCCCTTGTTTTTTTGGGGCACAAGTATCTCATGTTCTGTTTATTAACATAGTCATCTATATGAAAATGTGCTTCGTCAATAAACAATATGTTTCCAAGCATTCTTGCTGTTCCAAAATGTTCCAGCATCGTTCTTGCTAAGGTTTTACGTAAAGAATAGTCATTTTCGTTGATAAACTGCACGATTTGCAGTTTGTTTTGCAAAATAACGTGCACTGTTTATTTTTTTATTTCAGTACTGACTGCAATCTTCCTTATTGATTTACGTGGATTGCGCATAATTTCACGTCGAACTTGACCCACATGTTCTGGCGTCGCTGCTGACGTTAATGGTCTCAGACTGAGTTTGGTTAACCATTGTCCCTTCTTATCTGAACTATTGAAACCAACACCAGATGAGAAGCGTGCTCTGCCCATCACTTACTCTTCGAATGTATAAGTGAGTAAAAAAAGCGTGATGGTCATGAACCAATGAACCAGTGACTCATTGCATCTGCAACAATACCCCTCCCACTTACCTTACCTTGATGATTTACGATAAATTTCAATTTTATCTTGAAATTTTTCCGCTGGACATCCATTATATATAGGAATTGTGTTTAATTGTATATAAATGTGAAAGTCACTCAGATAGAGCCACTAATATTTAAGGTTAAGTATTTCAGAATGATTATTTACGGCGAAGCCCTAATCCTCCTCGGATTCTCACGCTTGTATATGAATGTCGCAGTGCATATTAATGAGTATAGGTGTTGGAGTTTGAGTTTGAGTTGAATATTGGGGCATGCAACACCCTTACACAAATTAAATCGTCTTCCACACCTTCTTATCTGGAGTCAGACACTCGCACATACCAATTCTATTCAACGGATATTAAAGGAAATAGCAAAAGCTGAAAAATTCCAACTGAATCAGTTATTCATTTCAATTTATGGATCATTATTAATTTATATCAACCTGTGCCAGTATTAGATGGAACCTTGTTATTCTAAGGAATCGAAGTCTCAAACACTTGATAATTTAAAGAATTTTAACACACACTCTACGGTGGTGGATCAAATTTGACCCGGGTGTTTGTAAAAATATGAATTACGCTACAAATATTCGTTTAGTGCTATTTTACTTCTACCTAATATTTTCTTAAATACTTCCAAATAATTTGAGATAAAAATAAATGTTATTGAACGAAATTCAAATGAGTTATTGATAAAAATGTGAAGAAACGCTTAAAAACTGACCTATGACAGTCAGTTTGAATCTCAACGCTTACACCGAAACATATATTGTCAAAATTTTGAGCGGATAGACAAAGGATACCAGGTATTTGTTTTGACTTATTTTCGTCTCGCGGCTCCTAGACAGTGCCAGTATTATAATTATTTGACCTACCTGTAAGTTTTGTGACACTACCTGCTCGGGTTCCGACAAGAAGATAACATACTCAGTGGATGTTTGTATTTTGGCTGTGTAGGGCGTCTGTTGATGCGTGAAAATATGTACATTATTCGTAATATATTTTAATTTTTTAGTGGAAACATTGTTGAAAATCGAAAACTTGACGTGGTTCTAAAATTATCCACCACCGCCGGACATGTTTTGTTTCGACCTACTGGGCTGTAAGTGTTAAGATAAATATTTAAAAAATGCACCCATTAACAAACCTGTATTTCCCAAAATAATGGCGCAGCTGTTAAAAAAAAAGTTTAATGTAGATTATTACATTTCCCATATATTCCTGTTATTTGTGACGAGCCCCAGCTGCTACACATTAAACGAGAAATACAGATAGATAAATATGACACTAATATCGTAACATAACGGTGTGCGATAATTTATATGTAGGCACTTGGAGCAATTAACAATTTACCGCTCGTAATTCGTTCAAGCTTTGATAATAATAATAATAATTATAATATGTACTTCCTTTGTATATACATTTAATTAAATCCAAATGGATAATTCCACGCGGTGTTGCCATACTCCTGAAATTATAATGACCAAAATCGGTGGATTTAAATGGTAGCCCCCCCAGTATTGATTCGGTGCCATTGTTTGTATTCCATTTTGGGTACCGAGCGAATTGGCTCTAACCCTAATTTTGCCGGGGGTGACTGTTTATTTAAAACAGCAGACCGGGTAATTAAGGCCCACAGCCTGAATTGGTTATAAAACGTTTAATCAAATAAAAATAAATTCGTATACACTGTATAAACATTGTCAGTTCGATGTTTTTTTTTTTCGCCAATCCTCACGCTTAACCCTGGATAACTAAACTTATTTCATTGTCACGTGATTACTAAACCTTTGTAACTGTAAATTTTTAAAATTTAATAAAAAAATGCATAGTGTTACTGTTTTAAATTGTATAACTTATTAGATATGCGGTTTTACTATTAGTTATACAACAATAAAATTGTAATTTGTACTTGCAAGGTCTAGCGGGGAAAAAATAAAAATTCATGAAAGCGTTTTAGTTTATTTACAAATACGTTTCTTAAAACTACAGTGTATAATGCATATAAAAAATATATAAGGCAATTTTATAGCCACTAGAATGACATCAGGCAGAACTCTATACTTAAAATCAAAAAAATACGCAAACACTAAACCTTCGTCGTGGTGACGAGGCACACTCCAGTATGGCTACAAGCATATACACTACACGGCTGCCAAACCGGTACTGAGATCTAGAGCCAACAGGATGAAGGTTACGGGCGGGAAGGCGTAGCTGGAGTCGTGGTTGTCGAGTTCTGACAATTTTGTGACTGACGCATCGTCAAAATTAACAAGGTTTAGTTATCCAGGGTTAATGAGGGTTCTCTCAATTATTTCAGGAATTTTTTGATCGTGTCGATCTTTTTTTGTCCATTGATGCAACATCGCTTTTAAAAGGAGAAGATTATAAAAATTTTAGTGTTTGGCTAGTATTGATATTTGTTTAAAGGTACAGAGAAGAACTCGGCTGACTCAGGTAGTACGAGCCGTATAAAGAATGTGTAATGAAGAATGACATCTAGAGCGCGTTAAATAAAACAACCAAACACTAGGTTTTGTTGTCAGGTTTATTGCAATCCGCGATCAGGACACGCGATATTGATCCAGATTCGTAAAACACACTTTTGACCCATCTTTCGATTCAGCCGCAACCGTTGTTATTGACACGATTCCGGATCCAAATTCCCACCCATACATTTCCTCATGTTCATCTTGTCACTGTGAATTGTGACCTTGACATCAGCAGACGTCAACTTTGCCGATATTTGTTCGATCTTGACATCGCGATAGCACTCGCGGTGTGGACTTGTCAAGTTCAGTACACCGGCACTGTATTTTGTGATATTGTGTTTTGATCACGTATTGTTTGTGGTGGGTAAACGTGTGACAACGCCGTATTCAAGTGGGATCGGAGATCGGCTCATCCGTTAGCCATTGCGGGGATTACGAAGGCATCACATACAAGGGGTAAGGCGAGCAGTCCTTCCGAATCCCGATCACAAGATTACTGGTCCTTTGACTGGAATCCTTATCCCCTCACCGACCTCATCCTGTACCAAGGTTTCCCTACTTCCTTCCCTCACATCCTTGCATGATTCCGTTTTACGACCAGAATCATCGTATTCCTTTCTGCGAGACGTGCACCTCGAACTAGCGCCGCGTCTCTCTGTCGGTGTCTACTGCAAGCTCTCTGTTAACCGGTATGCTGCGTGTTATCGCGCTTTCACGAACTGAGTCCCCTACAAATGTTTGATCGGGATGGTTTTAATGAGAGTTTTGAAATGCCTCCATTATCGGCTCAATATTCATGTTTTAATATTCATCTCGACACACACATATATACAATTATATATATGTATTTGGACAGTAATGAGGCATAGACTGATAATACTGTACTTACTTATAGTAAACTAAACTTTATTGACTGTATGGAAACGAGGTGGAGCTGTCATCGCAAAACTATGTCGTCAAGATCGGTTTTTGCAGAAAAGTAATTGAGTAGTGATAGTCTACTTGAGTAAAGGTCTGATCCTGACAGAGTTTGATGATTTCCTTAGTCCAGTGGATTTAGGGTAGCCTGGTGGTCTCTTGATTTCTCTCGCATACCACCTGATGACTGTTTAGGATTATGGGTAGGCGTTATAAAATCATGCTTTATGTGAATTAATGTGTTAAGTTATGGGTGATTAATTAGAAGACTATGTTCTAGCGTGAGTGAATGAGTGCCTCAATAATGACCAATTTAGCCACATGTTCGTTTGATTATAATAACGGAATATGTGAAATAATTGTGTATAGTTAGCCAAGAGCAATATGATGATAATTATAGAAGGTTATTGAGGATAGTTATTCAGAATTATAGATGAAATTTGACCGTACAAAAAAAGGCTGTTGGCTTCAGAGCATGTGGTCTGAAAGACGGCGGCGAACAGAATGAAGCTCACGAGTGGGTGTAACTTGGTTACGGGCGCATGTTATTAGAATATGTTGGCGTCGGTATCGGGCATATTTTTCGGCTATTAGGAGCTCAGGATGTACGCACTGGTAAATGTGAGGTGCATTCAGTGGTAATAACTATATTTCTATAATGATTATTCCTTCTCTGAGCGATGCAGCCCATCCATTGCTATTTAAATTTCTTGGCGTTTTCAAATATATCAACGTATATCTTATAAGTATCAAATATATCAACGTTTTCAAACATTCCAAACATTCTAATATTACAAATATATTATTCTCCAATACTGATTTATGTTATAGGCACTTTGGAAGGTCAGATTCAATCGTCTAAATGCACTTTTAGCCCAGCTTTGATCTGCGTACTATTTTTTTCAACATGCTTCCTGCCATGAGAATTTTTTTTTGATATCAGGGATTTAACCAAATGGACTTCTACGTTCCTTGAAACGATACTGTTCATACAAATGTTTATAATATAATATATAGGGTAAATATTATGTTTTTAGCCGCCATTTTAGTTGATTACAAGTTATTGGAGTTATGGAGCATCTAACCCCTCAACAACGTGTTGAAGTCATTAAAACATTTTATCCAAATTATAATAACCTATTAAAATAAACTAATAAACTGGTTTGTGGCCGAATTGGGTCATTCAACAGCATGTAAAGTCGACGTCAAAAAGTGGTGATACCGACTGGCCTCCTCGAGCAGCCGAATTGACGGCTCCCGACTATTTTCTATAGAGGTACTTGAAAGTAAAGATCTACACCAATAACAATTCTGATGCTACAGGACAATATTCTTAATGAAATTGCTGAAATAACACGCGAAGTGTGCGAGAATGTTACGAAAAATATGATTAAAAGAGAACACATTTGTGCCGCTGCCAGAGGAGGCCACTTGACCAATGTCATATGCTATACATAATTGTAATAAACCTGGTAATCGATTTATAATACTTGAATTAAAAAATCTTGCTAATTTTCTAAATATTTACAAACAATATCGATCTGGAACAGCCCTTCATATTCACCCCTTTTTAAAATTGTTAACTCTATAACAGACCGAGAGGCTTAATTACTGTACTGAAATACGTCACGAAAACATCCTTCTTCTTTCTGTGCCCTATCCATTACTACTGGAAAAAGCTCTACAGTAGACTGGGAAAACTATCGCCACAGGTTCTTAAGCCTGGATGTTTTTCACTTATTTTTTGTGCCCGTCTTGTTTCCCATGAGAGGGTATTTTATACTCCCATAGTTACCCTCTATCCCCCAGCGTTGATAGTATTACTGTATCTTTGTTAATATTGCATTATATTATGGAAGTTTGAAGTTTTTGTATTGTTATTGTTTTAGATACTTATTTTTCTTTATTCGTGGACTCCTTAGTCTTAAGTTTAGTATTAATAACATTACTGAAGATGATGCGTCAGCATTGAAAACATTATAACATATAACAAATTAGTGAAAGTAAACAGTGTTTTTATTTAAAATATATATATAATTTATATCCAAATATAAAAATAAAATATTAACAGTAAAATTTAACGGATTTGTGGAAATAGTAAAAGTATTTATTAAAAGTAAAGAAGAAATGCTTGTATCATATTGAGTGAAAATTTTTTTTGATATAAATAAATAAATATGACATCTCGTAGAGACGAAGCTATTTGTATTATATTTAATAGAAAATATATAAAAATATGGGGCAATTACAGGGCTTACGACCTGTCTTCGGCTGGCTTAAGTGATCACTTTATATAAATATATCGTTTGCCATTCTCATCCCATCAATCTTCACATCTTTCAAATCTTTGAAAGTTTTATATATGTTAATATGTGGACTCGCTTCGAGTACCACTACACCATCGCCATCTATGGACCAAATTTGATAATTTATTTTCTTTGAAACAGCATATATGAGAATCTGATTTTTTTTTAAATTATTTGAAGTAATATTATGTAAAATGTTTTTTAACACATTGTTCTAGAACACGCCTGAAAAATCAAATTATTAATTTTTTATGTATTTTTCTTATTTTTACCAGTATATTATTTTATAAATATTTGAATATATCCAAGACCACACAATTACTGGATTTTTACCTACCTATAAACCCACCCGAAGACAGGTCATAAGCCCCTATTTTGTAATTACCCCATATTTTGTATATTTTCCATTAAATATCTATGAGATATCTGCTATTTATTTAATAACAGTGCCTTTGTAAATAAAAATCCAGTAATTGTGTGTTCTTGGACATATTTAAACATTGCTAAAGTAGATATAATTATTTGTTACGTAATAAGAACATAAAAATTCAAAACGATAAAATCAACAATTATATTGAAAGCGGAATTAAATTATTTTATTTCATATTCGATCCTGTGTTAACTTACACGAAGCGCTTTATACGAGTATTATGTGACATACACACATATGATAATAAAATACCAAAAATATCTAGAATTTATTATTCATGTACCCGGCCCTATACAGGAAGTAATAAATAATACCACGAGAATGCGTGTTTTTTTAAGCTAGCTCCCGTCGGCTCTGGGAGGGTGGTGTCGGCGGGTAGGGGCGTAGGGGTGTCTGAAGGGTTGACCGATTATAAAAAAGTTGATTTGAGCTCAGCGATCATTCCATATCCGAGAGGCTGCACGCACGAACGAGTCAAATAAATGACTCGTTGCTGATGTATACAGACTGCCGCCCTTCTCGTCTATCTATTGCCCTCCACCATTCTGATATCGCACGAGCGAGAAGAGGATGGTAAATAAAATATCAGAAGCAAGTTTTGAAGACAACAGGAATATAAATCTTCCTCTAAGGCTTTGCGTGATCGAATAAATCAGTATTGGAGAATAATCCTGATAAAAAGCTTCAAAAAGATCACGCGCGAGAACATTAATAAAAGTGGATGAAGTCGAATTGTAAATCCAGATCGATTGTATTCAAATGAACGAATTGGTCGTAAATCTGAATCACCGCAAGGTATGGGAAGAAAGTAGGGAAACCTTGATACTGGATAATCGGTGAGGATGGACGGTGAGGGGATAAAGGTTCTAGTCGAAGTACCAGTGATCTCGAGAATCGGGATCCGGAAGGACTTCTCGCATTACCTTGTATATGACGTCTCCGTAATCTCACACAATGGCATGCGGATGAGTCGATCACCGATCCCAATTGAATACGGCAATGTCACAAGTTTACCCATTGTACACAAACAATACTTGATCCAAATACAATATCATAAAATATATTGCTGGTTCACTGGAGCTGTAATGTCCACACCGCAAATTCTATCGCGATTTCGAAATCGAACAAATATCGGTCAAGTTGACGTCTGCTAATGTCAAGGTCACAACTCACACTAATGAGCATTAGGAAATATATGCATGGGAATTTGAATGCGGAATTGTGTCAATAACAACAGTTGCGACTGATCAAAAAGACGCGCTAAAAGTGTGTACGAATTTGAAACAGCGAAAAGGCTTCTTCTTATTCTTGTGCCTTATCAGTTCAACGGACGTTGGCTATCATCTCTTCTACCTCAGTTTCTTAAGACATTTTTTTTCTCTTTAACTTTAACTAATTTACATATTTTTAATTATGATTTTTGATGTGTATCAATCTTTACATGTTATATTGTCAGCGTTTATATTTTCGCCTCAATCGAGTCACATATTAAAAAAATCTCTCTGAGCTATTTGATTGCGTAAGTGGCACTAAAATGATCATGTGGGTGACACCAAAATGCAAATATTGAAACAAGAATTTCGCGTTAGTTCATGTCTGTATATTTGATAGTTATGAGCGTTAGTTCATGTCTGTATATTTGGTAGTATGGATGCAATATTTATGTTTGAAAATTTGTCGTTAGTTTACTAGACTGACGTGGTATAATTGGTCAATGCGCTTATTTATATTCCGGTGGCAGCTAAAATATGTTTTCGATAAATTGATTTTATCTGTATGTATATCATTTTAATTAATGCATTTGTATTAAAATATCACAGAACTATGTTTTGAAAAATATTAATAAGGTGTTCTATGGGATAGATCCCGTGGAAGAAAATCATAATGTTAGTTGACGAAACCCGAATTGGATTCTGAAAGGAATAATGGCAGATGGATCTGGCCTACCTCGATCTAAGTCCTGGGTTGGACGACAATTTTCACATTCACTCGATTCGCACTTTTGTAGTGAAGAACGGAGATATCACTGCACTTCCGGAAGATGTAGAACATCGCTTCTTCACGGTCCGGATTTTTACACACGGCGACAATTTTGATCCACAAAAAAAAGTATGTTGACAGC
The DNA here is from genome assembly GCA_022840565.1 of Eubasilissa regina. Lineage (NCBI taxonomy): Eukaryota > Metazoa > Arthropoda > Insecta > Trichoptera > Phryganeidae > Eubasilissa > Eubasilissa regina. Next base: position 18,365,982 of record JAINEB010000027.1, on the reverse strand, counting down.
TCCACGTCGAAATGCAAGCTATTCCCACGTCAGCTAAATCCCCAAGTAATTAGTTGACAAGAGCGGGAAAGGTATATTAAGGTTTATTGGAAAGACGGAATGCACAGGAAGTCTCAACATGTTATCTTTAAAATATTTTTTCGATAAATAGATTTTTACTGTAAATCTTTCTAATTTATTAATTTATTTTGTATTAAAAATACCACAGAACTATGTTTTAAAATTGCGATTTCACAAAAAAATGTGTGTCCATAAAAATTTGTAGTCTTCCGAAAAAAGGATACATTAAAATTTAATGTAAATACATAGAAACGGTAGAAAGATAATTTTACTGCGGTTGAAACGTAATCTTTTTAAAAGAACTGCAAATGTTACGCAAAAATTACAAATAAATAAATGGCAGGGCTGTGTAAACGTCGAAATGAAAAATGTATTCATATTTCGCACCGGCGTTTGTAGGTAAAATTAAATACACTTACGTGTACATATAAATGTACGGCCTGAAAAATAAACCTTCTAAATAATTATTATTCCACGAGGTTTTTTATGTCCTTGTTTACTTAATTAAATAAACGAAAAATATAAAATGCTGCTGCCGGAAAAGGGATCTTTTCACTCAAAAGGTTTTTCAAGAATAATTTAAAATACATTATTGCATTACACTGTAAAGAAAGTAAGTGTTAATTCCCTATCAGCAATTCAATACTTATTCACAATGCGTGAATTTTATTATTAATTTATAGCAGAAGTTATACAAGGTGACCCAAAAATCATTTTTATTGTAAAAACTCTGTTATTAAACAATGTATGAGTTTAATAATGAAATGTTTATTTTGCTAACTGGGGGAACTAAGATATAAAACTTTTTTTTTTCAAATCGCCAAATTTTATGAATTTTTTTTAAATTCTTTTGAAAGTTACTAATGTTCTACATCGAAAGTTATTATTTTTTTTGTTTTTTAGATGAAAGAATTATTTAATTAGTCATCGAGCCAGAATACTGTTCGGATTGGCACGTTATTGCAGCGCATCTACAATGTTTGCCGAAGGCCGTATACATGGATTCATTCCGTTTCTGAGACATCGAGTTGCTGGCGTAAAGCTGCGGCTGAAGTTCAGCACCAAATCTCTGGTGCAAGCAGCGCTCTCATGGAAAGCTGGTTCCCTGACCAGAGAATGGCAACGCCTACAGAATAGCTACAGATATGGTCGTGATTGAAGTATTTATATATGAAGTATTTATAATATATTTTGTTTAAATTTGTGTACATGTGTGAATTTTTAATTTAATTTTATATTTATTTATATTTTCTCTGGTTTTCTTTTTCATAACATTATATTTATTTAGTATCTTTAATGTATTATATAATATATATTATCTTTATGGCGAATCGGGTTAAACAAATTGTTATTTACCATATGCACTAGTATATACTATACAATTTTACATAGTGGTTCGATGTCCGGTACATAGTGGGTTATAAAGATGATATTACAAAGTTCAATAAAATTACTTTTCGAGTATATACAATTAAAAATAGTCAAATGTCATATTGGCCAACAAAAGACCAAATTATTATTATTTGTCTTAAATAAAAATAGATTTCAGAATGTGATTATTACAACACACTTGGGTATTAGGTTTTTAAACAAGCAAGATAGATAATTTAAAAAAAAATAAGAACTTATGAGTTAAAATTAATAAAATCTAATTTAAAAAAAACTTATTCATCTTAAAATTTTATTATTATACCACAAGCACTGTTATCTTAAACAACCTTCAACAGTTCGTTTATAGACACATCAGACGATTCAAAATCATCAGGTTCTGTAACATTTTCTACATAAAAATATATCATCGTTAATATTAAGGGGAATATGTTACAAGTGATTTTTCGGAATGCACTCAACATGGAATCACCCTCTACAGACAGAACAGATTAATTTATTTTCCACATTTGATTTACATATTTGGCAATGGTGATTTTCTGAATATTGCGGATTTAATATTACATTGGCTGAAGTAGATTTTTTATTGATTTCATTGATATTCATAGCAATTTTATCCAATCGTGTTTCCTTACCAATAACCTTACATTTTTTGGATTTCATATTAGCCTTATTTTTCTTTATAATTTTAATTGCTGGAATTTTTTTTTAGTTTCCTCTTAATATGCTACTTTTAAAGATCATATTTAATTGGCGTAGACCTCCGTATTATGGATGTTGTCTTCTTTCATCCAATACCATAATTTTCATCATAAGCCCATGACCCACTATGTACCATAAGCCGTTGACCCAGTATATACCATACGACAACTTTAAATAATTCACGAACATCAACTCAAATTAATAAGATATAATTTAATATAGGGTCTTTTAATAGGGACGCTCAAAATTTGTTAGGTTATAGGAGCCATGTTGTTAAAGTGACATCTGTCAAATTTATTGTCAATTGTTAAGTAGTATACGGCAAATCACCACGGAAGGTTGAACAACGTGTGCAAATCATCAAATTTTGAGGGCAATTTGACAATCGATTTGAGGGCACGGTTATCTGGCGCGACGGTGACGTGAACTGGCCACAGATCACGTCACCGTCGTGCGATTTAACGCCTTTAGACTTCTTCCTTTGAGGCTATCTTAAATCGCAAGTCTTTACGAATAAGCCGCAAACAATTGACCCCCTCAAAGTCAACATAACAAACGCCATCCAGCAAATTTAGCCAGATTTATGCGATAAAGTCTTAGAAAATTGGACCTCCCAAATATGCCACCGAGCAAAGCCGCAGCGGATATTCGAACAACGTTATATTCCACACTTAATGCCATAAAATATACTTTCAAATGAAAGAAAAATTGAGTGCATAGCTCACATACAACATGTTTAACTTACATTTTAAAATCGAGCGTCCTCGTTGAAAGACCCTTTATTACGATTTTAAATAAGTGTTGCAACAGGTCTACGTAGAAAATAAACACCTGTACTGATTTTTTTTACCTTTAATAAACAAAAACATACAAATTCAGTTGGTTTTTAATACAATTATATGAATTGCTGATTGGATAGTGCAATAGATTCTTACCATTATATCATGGAATAATTATTTTCAAAAACGTTTGTGAGATAGCTAAAAATTACTTTAACCCACTATGTACCGTGGCCCAGTATACGGCAGTTACCCCTACAGTCCATGGGAACTTATTTCTCAAAAATTGTGTTTTTTAAATGTGATACGGTATTTCGCTGGCAAAAATGCACAAATCACTGCATTTTTTATTAATTGGTCCAGTGAGGGAGGATTGTTACTCTATACTTTTGATTTAAGGTAGCCCCATAAGAAAATGTGCATTGGTGTCAAATCGGAGCAACGTGGAGGCCAGTTTATGTTACCTCGTCGGGATATCATGTTTACAGGGAAAATTTAACTAACTGGTAAGAACTCTATAGCGATTGTATTCCCAAGAATGCGGCTAGCGATCGGCGTACTCCCCGCCTCTCTCCCGCTCTTGTTGCGTCGGTACAGCAAATGAACCAAAATGAAAAAGGCTTTTGGGACACGTGGTATATAATACTAGATTAGGTTTTTTTAAAACAATAATTTAGATAAAACCTTTATATTGTAATATAAAACTAATAAACTGAACATTATTTGAAATACGATACAGGCATTAATTTAAACACCGCAATTTTTAAATTCGTTTTTAGTGTGCCTGAATCTAGTTGTGGTAAATTAATATACCTATATTTATAATATTTTTTTATGAGTCCAAAGCCAAGATTACGAAAATAAATCTGTACTAAAGAAATAGGCAAAATTTTAAATTTTAATAGACTTATAAAACGTTAAATTTATATAAAAAGCATTTTGATTAACATTTCATATTTACTGATACGATTTAGGGAATTATCAACTTATTTAAACTTTGTTTTATACGATCTTGGACATATTAAAATATTGTTGTAGTTATATACTGGTCAAAATAATAAAATAGATAAAAATGTTGATTTTTCAGACGTATTCTAGTATAATGTGTTAAAAACATTTTACATATAAGGAATATTACTTTAAATAATTTCAAAAAATATTTAGATTCTCATTGTGACATGTATGCTGTTTCAGGGAAATGAATTATCAAATTTTATGCCTAGATGGCGATAGCGTAGTGGTACTCGAAGTGTTTCCACACATTAACATATATACAACTTTAACAAATTTGATAGATATGGAGATTGATTAGTGGGTGAGAATGGTGAATTTTATAATTATATAAAGTGGTCACTTAAGCCAGTCGAAGATAGCCCTCTAATTACCCATACTTCCATATATTTCCATTAAAGATAATAAAAAATATAGCTTCGTCTATAAAATAATTTAGTGTTAAAGTAGTATTATATTATTCGGCTGCGCCGCTTGTTATGTATATTTCTTCATGAATATATGTTGAAGTGGTAACTTACTAACTTAATTTTACTTACCATCACGCTGTTTCTCTGCGGGGGTAGATAGAGAGGTCAAAGCGCCGGACTCTTCCGTTTTGATAAAAATTCTCGACTCATACACATTCATACATCTTATACAACCTCAACGATTATTGAAGTTTCTATCAGGACCATCTTCAGTATCTGGTCTACCTGGTAGTGCCAAGTCTTCCGCGTACGTTCTATATTTCTGGTATCATTATCTCATTTGCGTCATATATCTCACTATTTATCTTCATTCGTTCGTCTGCAGGGAGCCGGGCTTCTAGCGTATTCTACCTTCGGTACCAACTATGCCAACAACTACAACTCCGCACTGTGCATTATGAAGTTTACTGAACACATAATCAAATCTATCAGTGTATGTAAATCAGGGATATTGTACTTTATTTATATATTACATGATTATCATATTCCATACGAACACCTATATACATGCACGCAACATACCATACCTACATTTAAAACAGTTAATAGAAACCCGAGATTAACACATCCTCTGCGGTAGTGGGTCAGATTTGTAGCTAATCTTTTATTAAATATTTCCAAATAATTTAGATACAAATAAATGTTATCGGACGAGATTTAAATGAGTTATTGATAAAAATGTGAAAAAACGCTCAAAAATCAGTCGCATTTACGGGATTGAATCTCAGCGCTTACACCGAAATATATATTGTATGCGTCCATGTATTTTCTTTGATTTATTTTCATTTGGTGGCCCCTAGACAATACCAGTAATATAAATATTTGAGGAGCGTTGCGCCTACCTGTAAGTTTTATGACACTACCTGTTCGGGTTCCGACGAGATGATTACATGCTCAGTGGATTGTGATTGTATTTTGGCTGTGTAGGGCGTCTATTGAAGCATGAGAATATGTACATTATTTGTAATATTTTTTAGCAGAAACATTACGGCACATCATATCATTTTATTAAATCATGTTTAAAATGAAATACCCATAAAAAATCTACATACCGGTTGAAAAACCGAAAACTTTAGGTGGGTCTAAAATGACCCACCACCGCCGGATGTGTTTTGTTTTGACCCACCGGGCAGTAAACATTAATGGCGGTTACTCATCGCACCTGTATGTTTTGATGCGTATAATATGACATAATACATTCAAACTGATTTGAAGTCAAACAATATTCAATATCCTTTTTAATGGTGACCTACGCGCTCAATCCGAGTCCAACGCATTACGACTAGAGACTCCAATTATTTGAATATCAAGTGGTAAAATGTTACTCGAGTAATTTCAAATGTATCAAAATAGTTATAAAAATTAAAATTCATGTACATATAATAAATTGTGCCTCACCTAATATTAATTATCAAATCCAGTACACCACAATACACAACACAGAATTTTTCACTCACCTTTACTACTCTCAACGATTCACAAGAAACCTATTTTACTTTGAAAGCGTAAAATATACAGATATTTTTCCGTTTGCAAAACACACTTTAGGACGTTTGTAATATCAGGCACAAAAATTATTGTTTTCACATGCCCGCGTCTAAATTTATTACCCATGAACTATGTATCTTAATGCTTGCCCACAAGTATAAAATGTGACCTTGACGCCAGCAGACGTCAACTTGACCGATATTGTGTTCGATTTCGACATCGCGATAGCATTCGCGGCGTGGACGCTTTCAGCTCCAGTGCACCGGCACTGTGTTTTTTTTAATCCTGTGATTTGTGTGCACAGTGTCTTTTGTTTTTTTGTACCGTGGACGAACACTGACATCGCCATCTACATTCGGAAGTGGAGATCAGTTTATCCACGTGTCATTATTGTGTTGTTTTCGGTGGCCACCACGGGGATTTGCGGAGACGTCATATTCAATGTAAGACGAGCAGTCCTTCTGATTCCCCCAAGTTCCCCAACATCACTAGTCCTTTTTCTAAACCCTTATTCCTTTACCGACTTCTCCCTTTACCATGTTTCCCTATTTACCCCCCCACACCTTGCGGTGATTTCAATATACAACCGGAATTATTGTAATCCAATCTGCGAGACGTATGACCCGGAGATGGCACAATTAACAGATATTTTAGTATATAATTTCTACTAACGTAATAGTACAAATACAAACATTAAACATTTTTTCTTGGTTTTACAACAATTTACGCCACAGCTGCATTCGTTAGTCGGCATATCCAAAAAACTTTTGTTCGATATTATATACTGTTTGTTGTCATTGATAAGACAAGTCAGGAGAACACGAAGACACAAAATAAATTGTTCCGTCGTGTCTCATTAACTGACGTCCGAATCTATGCAACAAATCATATCTGACGGTAACGTCTCTAGCCCGGCCAGTAAATGCGGAACGCAGGACGCAACTAAAAACGTAACTTTAAAAAAAATATTTTTATCGAATTATTGTGTGAAAATCGATGAATTCCTCGATTTCTATTCGACTAAACAGTTTAGTTGTTGGAAGTGCACATATGACCAATCAGATGTCTCAACATTTGTATGTATGCTCCATACAACTGAACGGTCGCGAATATACTGTTTAGTCGAGTGCTTGCGCACGCCAATACGCGGAAATGTACATATATGTCGACCGATAGCTGTTCAACTATTTTGAAAAAACAATCCCTTAGAATAATATGGTTCCAACTAACATTGCGGGCTCATTTGAGTTATTGCATTAAATGGGTTTCAAATGCATTATTATTTATTTCTTCCATATACACCACCTCTATTTAACGGTTATTTAAGGAAATAGCAAGAGTTGAAAGCTCCAACTGTATCAGTTATTTATTTAAATCATTATTTATTATTATTTACATTTACAATTTTATTATTTATTATTTATTTTTTCTCATCTCACAGCGGTCATTGATAATACTAAAAATATGTTCAGACCTTAAAACTGATCATATTTGCATACTCCAAACAAAATATACATGAATATATGTTAAATTTTAATCAACACTTTTGATCTCATTATCTCAAAACAGTGTCAATGTCAGATGGAACTTTGTTATTCTGAGGAATCGAAAAAATGGTCGATGGTGTTTTATGATTTTATAATCGAGCAATTATCGTGTCGATAATATGCGACATATAAAAACTGTATGTATGTGGTCTAGTGTTAAGATATATTTCGGATTAAGGATTCGGTTAAAGAGATTGTTTGACCATGTTAAAAATAAACATAATAAAAAACAATTTTATCTCACGAAACTTTACGCTGGGCAGTACATATCGCATCCCCGCCTCCCTGTACTGTACATCCCTATTGTCTTATGCTCCCTTGAATATAAAAACGTTTTTTTTTTTTGTATTACACGATCGAAACTTATAAATAGACCCTTGAATATTTCGTCCCCCACGAGAAAATTTCCCATCCCTCGGGTGGTGGAATCAGACCGGCGGATACTCGAAGAGATCGCGGGTCCGGCACGTTCGTAATATAAGTTCGGCCTGCGGAATGTCAATACTCTGAATACCAGAGCGTCGAGGGCCTACGGTACACAGCAATATCATGCCAGATGTTTTAAACAACGAAAAAAAATTAATATCACAGTACCTACGCCATTTTATAATCAATTGACTCACCACTTTCTGAAAATTGTTTTAAGAGCTGGTGCTCTTAAAGCAATTTCAGCAAAGCATCCCGACTATAATTACGAAGCTACAATTATTTTCGTGTTTCGTGAAAAAGTGTGAACTATTTTGTCACGAGTTATAGTTATTAGTTAGTATATACATAAGGACTCCTACATAAGCTCTAATATAAATAATATTAAAGTCTTTTCTTCCACTTAAACTTATCTTTTACATATTTAGTCAGTTTCATTTTAAATTTATTCAATTTCTCCTACTTTCTTATGTTTTCTGGCATTTCATTAAAATTTTTATCGCACTATACATCATCGATTTCTGAGATTTGGCCTTCTTCCTGAATGACCGTCTCAGTCTATTCCCCCTCTTATACGATGCTCGTGCACATGTTGATTTGCATCAATTTTATAAATAAATACCACTATATTAAAATATATCTTCTGCTCAAAGGTCATCATATTCAGATCTCACAGCATTGCACTCATCCGAGAATATTTATTTTTTCTGAGTATTATTGTCAAGGCTTTATTTTGCAATTGTTGAATTTTATCTTCGTTAGCTAAAAACAAAATGCTGCTGCATCAGTTGATGCGAGGAATAAAACAGAGTTGTATACTATTGTATTTTATAGGACTCAGTACTAATAAATCTTCTGATCCTTCCCAGAAGCGAGATTTTCTTAGCAATCTGTTTAGTCACGTATCTTGTATTTTGCGATAAATTCAATATTGAATCTACGATGACTCTCAAATATTTTATTTCAGTCACTTCCTTATTGTTGGTGTGATTGGTATTATTTAATATCCAATGTTCATGAATTTAGTTGTGTCTACATTTAGTTTTAGTTTATTTTTCTTCAGCCATATTGTTTGTCATAGTTTAATTCATTTAGTTGCATAATTGTCTTCCGCAATAAATATGAGCACATCGTCTGCAAATAATCTTATTTTGCAATGATTACGCGTGTTTGGCAGATGAATCAGAAGTATCAGCTTTAATTCTCCCAGCTCTCACTGTGTTCGGATATTTTATTGCGTACAAAGCATAGATGCCGGAAAAATTTAGGATACGGAAGGATTTTGCCACTCACCACAATCCGGATTCTGCTGGCACCTCCAAAGATGTGGACTGTATATTTTACTCATTATATTTCGTCAAAGGTTTCGACACAGTATAGACGCGAAGTCTCGAATTAGAATAATATTATAAACTGCACCGTACACGCATAACCGCATTGACTCAAGGTCGCCAATCGTCTGATCGACGGCGCGGCCGGGCGGGGAATGGAATAACGCATTACTTTCGTCCAATAATTAATATTTATACATCAAATAAATATATGTCGCAAACAATAAGTAAATAATTGAGTTGTATATTTCAAAACCCCTCTATAAATGGTGATCCCAGAAATCATAAAAAACATTCAAAAAGTAGAATTTTCATCCAAATGATTCAATTAATATTTTGAAGATATGTTGTATTTATCAATACTTCAGGAAATGCAAAAAAATAAATTATATTGTTGATTTTAAGAAATTACTAAATTTATTTGCCTGCCAGGTGTCTGTTGCTCACATTATTTGATATTTTTTGGTTCAAGTCAGTTTCATTTTTCAGTGGAGGGTAAGTAAGTACTCAATCATAGAGGATTTTTACACGAAACTTCAACTTTTGATCCTTCTATTACTTAAATTATTATTTGTGATATAATATTTGTGTATTTATTACAATTATATTTATTATCAAAATTATACCAGGATTCGATTTTTTTTCGATATATTGAATTTTTCTGTGTATCTTTATATAATATATGTTCCGCACAGCTACGCGGCTCGAAAAAACGCCGGACGAAAAAGCATACTTGGCCGCTTTACGGCAATATTTCGTCTGGCACGAGCCGCCTTTGGAAACACAGTTGTCCACCGGGGAGAGGGGGGCCAGGCCGCGAGGCGAGGCCACGCCCCGGCCGCCGTCAGATTGCAGCATTACATTTTTTTGGAATATTGTCGTATAAAAAATTGTTAGACATAAGATGATTATATGAATAAATAGAGAATTGAAAGGGCGATCGCCCGGAGATAATTTAATGCACCTTAAAAATCGTTTAGATAGTGAAAATGGATTTTTCAAAGTTTAAGGTGCATTTATTAATTCCTCGGGCTATCGCCCAAGATAAAATGTATCAGGCATCGCGAGGAGGGCCAAACTCTGTAAGAAAAAGTACTCGCGATGCCTGGAAAATTAGAAATAAAGTTGTGGGAGCTTCTTTAGAAGCGCGAAACGAAATCTGCCGTCCCGTACCGGACGACAGAAAAAATGAGCAATGTTGCCGAATTTGGCCGCCAGGTGGTGTCGGCGCGGGACCGAATCGGGGTGGCGCGGGGGATGCTTGCGCATCCTGATTGGTCCCAGCATTCCGAGGGAGCCATAAGCTCCCAGGGCTAGAGGTATAATATAAATAAACGGTCCAGCGGTTGCAAAATCACTTGCCTCGCTTTCGCCTGCACCGCTGGACTTCTCTACAAGAAAACGTGTTTTTATTCTCGATCCTGCTTTCACCTGGACTTTCTTCCCCTTGGATTCGACCTTTGGCTTTCACACTTGGACTGATCCTGGAAGATACTCACGACTCTGCGACTACACTGGACACGATTTGGACCCCCTTGGACCACTGCATACAGCAGAATATCGGCGTTCGAGAGATAGAGCGGACCGCACTGAACCAGCACCTAAGCGATTTGATACAGTCTTGTTCCTGTACTGAACAAGTGGTCCTTCTAGACGGATTGTCGCTTCGCTCTACACTTAGTCGGCAGATTGCGTCATGTCTCGACCTGGATTGCGATCGGGACACGCTGAGGAGCAGGAAAGAAGATTGGAAGCGGAGGAGCAGCGAAATGAGCCGTCGGACTCAGACGACCACCAGTCTGAGGATGACCGCGGCTCACAGAGGGAGTCATCGACGACCGTGACTGAGGATTCCATCCGCCAACTGAGGGCGGAGATCCGGCGTAGTGAGCGGCAGCATCGTCGCCTCATTAAAGAATTGCTGCGCGACCATGGAGAAGCACTACTCCGGGCACAGGCAATCACGGCCGGTACCGACGATGTCAGCAGAGTGACGGCCGGAGTCGCCACTCGGGACGAGTCGGCAGCCCTGAAAAGGGCCTTTGCACCAGGCGCAACACTGGACGCAGCGTCGAGCGTGGGACCGAGCGTGGCATGGCCCGCCTCGCCGGCAGCCGCTCGGGCCGCGGGATCGGGTGCCGCTACACCTGCAGCGCCCGAAGCGAAGCGGAGCGCGCCGCCGGCTGGGGGCCGGCCGCCTGTTTCGCCGCTAGACATCGGAGGCACCGGGACCACGGGCAGGATTCCGCAGGCTCGCTCGGATGACACCGTGCAGACATCGCTTCAGGATGGGGGCGCGGCGCACGGTGCTAGTTCATTCCCGAGGGAGTGGGTTTGCGACCAGCGGGACCCGATGACGTTGGTGGCAACCGCCATCTCCGAGGCAATCCGATCGGCGGGGATCGGAGAAAGCTCGAGGACATACTCGGGCCAGGACGAGCCGCGCATGAATGCCTTCATTGCGCGGCAAGCGGTGGCAAAGGATTTGCCGCCGTTCAGCGGTGATCCGCTAGACTGGCCAACATTTAAGGCGCAGTACGATCAGTCAACGAGCCTGTGTGAGCTGTCGGCTGCGGAAAATCTGCTGCGCCTACAGAGATCACTGAGAGGACGAGCCCGAGAATCGGTTGCGGCGCTCCTGATTGAGCCACGCAATGTTCCCGAGATCGTGGCCATCCTCGAGAGGTGGTACGGTCGGCCAGATAAGATTGTGGAGAGTATGCTGGAGTGGGTGAGACGTCATCCCCGCCTAGCCGACACCGCCACCACGGAGGCCATCGTGGAGTACGCGGTGGCCGTGAGGAACGTGGTGGCGACCGTGGAGAATTTTAAGGGAAACCATCTGGCATCCGCGCAGTTGCTCACAGAAATGGTGAGCAAAATGCCCACATGTTATAAAATGTTCTGGATGGGTGAGCGGCGCGGGATGACTAAGGACGTCACTGTGCAGGATTTCTCCGCCTGGCTGACGGAGTTGACCGCCGAAGCACCGCATACCGGGTGCTTGGAGCCGGCGGCACACGCGCAGAAAGGGAGCTGGAGCGCCCAAATGTACGCCACCAGTGAGGAGGATAGCGACCCCGACATGAGTGCGCCCGCCGGGGCGAGCGCGGGTTCGGGCCGCAAGTGTACAAGTGCGAGTGTATTCGGCGGAGAAACAGTGTATAAACGTGTATGGTGCAAGATGTGTCAGTCGGCCAGACACAGTCTCGCTGACTGTGTGGACTTCGCTCGACAAGCATTGACGGACCGGTGGCCGATAGTGCGGGACAGCCGCGTCTGTTTTGTGTGTTTAGACGCGGGACACCGGTACCAGGAATGCCGGGCGAAGCGATGCGGTGTGAGCGGGTGCCGTGCGCCACACCATCGCCTACTACACGGGGCGCTGCGCGCCGCGGCCGCGCCCGGCGGGGCAGTGCCGGCCGCCGCATCGAGTGCGCGCCGGCGGTCGGAGGGGTACGCCGGCCCGAGTGGCGGCGACCTAGTGGGTCTCGCGGGAGACCGGCGGCACCATGGAATGCTACACGGGGCGCCGCGCGCAGCGGCGCCGGCCGCGGCATCGAACGCGCCCCCGGGGGGGGCTGTGAACACTACATCGGGTGCGGACATTGTTGCGAATACATGGGACAAAAATCCATCGATTTTACTAAAAATGTTACCTGTAAAAATTCGCGGGCCCCGAGGTGAAGTGGAAGTACATGCACTTCTTGATGAGGGCTCGACGGTGACCCTCATCGAGGAAGAAGTAGCGGATGCAGTCGGGGCAGTCGGAGAAAAATGCCGAATAGATATTCGCGCCCCGAGAAATATGAAAACGTCGGATGTGACGTCACGAGTGATTGACGTCCACATACGCGGGGAAGCTTATGAATATGAGCTGCGTGCGCATACTGTACAGGAGTTAAATCTCCCGTCCCAGCAAGTGAGCCGTTGGGATGGGAACCTGTATGGCTTTGAAAATACAAAAACACTGGTTAAGCCGCAATTGTTGATAGGGCAAGATAATGCCCACTTAATCATCACGAGAGGCTCACAGGATGTGGGAAGCAGCGGCCGATTATTCCGGTCGAGGACGAGCCTTGGATGGACCAAACACGGTCTGCAAGTGAACGGGCCGTCGGACTCGACCGCGAGCGGAGAGCAGGAATGCGCTATTGCTACACTGGCGGTAAGAGCGAGCGTCATGACTCTCACGCATGATATGGAAGCGCCGAGAGCGCTAGAGCGAGTGAGAACACAGACAGTGGATCTCACTCGCGCAGGGAAGCTCGGGAAAAGGTCGCGCAGGAGAGCGCGCAGGAAGGCGCGCCTCGCTATGGAAAGGGCAGAGACCCGCACTCGCCCAGCGCAGGCGAGAAGTGACGGGCCAGGGACGTCATGTGCGGTGCGAGCGAGAGCGGAGATCGCAGCTCTTGCTCATGAGTCAGGGAACACCGCAGGCAGCACGGTCGGCACACGGGGAGAGCAGGATGGCGCTATCGCTCCACTGTCGGTGGGAGCGAGCAACATGGCTCTCACTGATGATATGGAAGCGCTGAAAGCGCTGGAGCGAGTGAGAACCCAGACAGTGGATCTCACTCGCACAGAGAAACGAGGAAAGAGACCGCGTAGGAGAGCGCGCAGAAAGGCGCATACCGCCTCAGAACAAAGGAGGTCGGGGCTAGCTCCTGCAGTAGCAGGAAAGAAAGCAGAATGTCTCATACGCGCCGTGCGGCGGGTGCTTGAGGCCAAGCAGGAACGCTTGGGCCTTACAAACCCAGGCGGCTACCGAGGAGTAGCTGAGTTGCCTGCAGAGCGCGGCGAAGCCGCACGGGGGGAGCGATCCGGACAGCGCCGGGCCGCCCGAGCGAGGACAGCGGCGGGCGACTACCCGCGGCCCGCCACGATAGTGATCCCCCTGCCGACCTGGAGCCCCGGGTCTGAGGCGGCCTCAGGAGAGTAGCTGTGCTGCCTGTGGAGTACGGCGGAGCCGCACGGGGGGAGTGTTCCGCACAGCTACGCGGCTCGAAAAAACGCCGGACGAAAAAGCATACTTGGCCGCTTTACGGCAATATTTCGTCTGGCACGAGCCGCCTTTGGAAACACAGTTGTCCACCGGGGAGAGGGGGGCCAGGCCGCGAGGCGAGGCCACGCCCCGGCCGCCGTCAGATTGCAGCATTACATTTTTTTGGAATATTGTCGTATAAAAAATTGTTAGACATAAGATGATTATATGAATAAATAGAGAATTGAAAGGGCGATCGCCCGGAGATAATTTAATGCACCTTAAAAATCGTTTAGATAGTGAAAATGGATTTTTCAAAGTTTAAGGTGCATTTATTAATTCCTCGGGCTATCGCCCAAGATAAAATGTATCAGGCATCGCGAGGAGGGCCAAACTCTGTAAGAAAAAGTACTCGCGATGCCTGGAAAATTAGAAATAAAGTTGTGGGAGCTTCTTTAGAAACGCGAAACGAAATCTGCCGTCCCGTACCGGACGACAGAAAAAATGAGCAATGTTGCCGAATTTGGCCGCCAGGTGGTGTCGGCGCGGGACCGAATCGGGGTGGCGCGGGGGATGCTTGCGCATCCTGATTGGTCCCAGCATTCCGAGGGAGCCATAAGCTCCCAGGGCTAGAGGTATAATATAAATAAACGGTCCAGCGGTTGCAAAATCACTTGCCTCGCTTTCGCCTGCACCGCTGGACTTCTCTACAAGAAAACGTGTTTTTATTCTCGACCCTGCTTTCACCTGGACTTTCTTCCCCTTGGATTCGACCTTTGGCTTTCACACTTGGACTGATCCTGGAAGATACTCACGACTCTGCGACTACACTGGACACGATTTGGACCCCCTTGGACCACTGCATACAGCAGAATATCGGCGTTCGAGAGATAGAGCGGACCGCACTGAACCAGCACCTAAGCGATTTGATACAGTCTTGTTCCTGTACTGAACAATATATATAAAGATACACAGAAAATATGTTCTGAAAAACTGCAACATCACAATAATTATGTATTCTCCTTAATAATAATTAATAAATAGGATAATTGTAAGTTTTAATATAAATTATTTATAACTTTGTTTTTAACCACTTTATCTAGTAAAATTTAATGCAATAACAAGTTAAAAATAATTTATATTAAAAATATTATAGATGTGTAACTAAATGTTATAGATTGCTATTTGTGTTCTTAGTTCGCTGCGTATTAGGGTCCTCATTATGCAGAAAACAACAATATCTTCGAATCTGATTTAAATTTGAAGTTTAATTATTAAAGATAATACATTTTTATTGTGAAGTTGTAATTATTCAGAACATAGGTCTGTGATATTTTAAATATTAATTAAATGTATTAATTACATAAAATCAATTTTATCGAAAAAATATTGTTGTTGAGCTACGGGGATTCAGGATTTGAAGGCGCATTATCCAACTATGCTACAGCGACACTCTTTTTGACGACAAATTTTCGAACTCATATATGTTCAAATTAATACATCTATCGTACCTTCCTCGGTTTGGAAAGAGATCCAGGTACGAATGCCGGAATCACAATATTTTTCGATAAAATTGATTTTATGTGTATATCCTTCTAATGAATACATTAATTTTTGTATTTAATAAAGTTTCATTAAAATATATAGATAATTTAATGTAAGGTCCGTCAGTTGAATGTGTGCACGTGGAAAGAGAATGGGGATGCTAGAAAGGTTCATAAACGAGAGGGAAGCTTTCTCTTCATTTCGGCACTCCTTCGAGATATTATATAAGCTTAAAGTGTACCATATTGTATTTTACCTTGTACTTCAAATTGT
Organism: Eubasilissa regina; assembly: GCA_022840565.1. Taxonomy (NCBI): domain Eukaryota; kingdom Metazoa; phylum Arthropoda; class Insecta; order Trichoptera; family Phryganeidae; genus Eubasilissa; species Eubasilissa regina. The sequence continues at coordinate 18,349,977 of JAINEB010000027.1, read as the reverse complement.
TGTAATTAAACCAGTAATTATTATCCAAAAACATTGTACTATTTATTATATTTGTGGTATATTTTTTTCCTAGTAAAATTGCATTCAAATGTGCACTTTTTTCATTTTTGATTATAGAAGAGTTTGGAAGTAAACGACTCAATTTGTTTAATATATTGTTAGTTGTTCCTTCTGATTGACTTTTCCTGCCCAACAAAACCCAATACCCACTGCATGAGCAATAATTAACCGCCACCAAGGTGGCTGCATCGATTATCGGTCTCTCGGCGGTCATGGGTTAAGCTTCATATACAATCAACATCAAATCAATTACGTATACAAACTAACACTATGTCCATACGCAACACACACCAGTTAACAATTAAGTAATTTTATTAGTTTCTGCCCCCCCAACGGCGTTGAGTATAAAAAAAATATCAAGCAAATAATACCGTTCGCTTACTTACTTACCATTACGCTGTTTTCCGCGGGGGTAGGCAGATAGAATACAGCGCCACACTCTTCTGTCCTGACACATAATTCTCGCCTCGTCCACATTCATACATATTGAGGCTTCTAACAGAACCATCTTCCGTTAACTAGTTTACCTACGCATACCTGGTATTCTTTATCTATTCGCTCAAAATGTTGACAATATATGTTCCGGCGTAAGCGTTGAGTGTCTTAGGTCAGTTTTTGAGCGATTTTTACATATTTATCAATAACTCATTTGAATCTCGTCCGATAACCGAAGTCCATTTTTCGACCACTTTCGGCAATAACGGGACGAATGTTGGCTTCCAAGTCGTCCATTATTTCTTATTTATCGGCGTAGACCAGCGACTTTACATATTTTCACAGAAAATAATCCTAAGGTAATCAGATCTTGGAGGCCGATTCACAGGTCCTTTACGCGAAATTATGCGCTCATCGAATGTTTCCTTCAATACATCGATTGTGGTGCTCGCTGTGTGGCATGTTGCGCCATCTTGTGGAAACCACAACTCTTCCACATTAATGCCATCCAATTGGATCTATGGATCTATAGCGCTCTCCATTAACTGTAACCTTCTGGCCGGCATTATTTTTGAAGAATCAACAGCTTCTACGGTGCGCACTGAACGACGCGTGGTTCGAAAACAATCCATGGTTATTCGAATCACTTGCTCGGATGGACGATTATGTCGACCATAAAATGGACGCAGCGCACGGTAAGTGAAGCATGATTTGCAAAATAAATTTGCACAATTTGCAAGAGTTGTTCTGGCGTAAGTCTATTCATGATGAAATGACTAATCTAAACTGAGCACAAATCAGCTATCAGTTGTCAAATTGGCTGTTGCTGGAAAAAGTGTTGACAATTCGAAAAACAAACCTCTAAAAAAACACACTTAACACACATGGTTGTAAGAAGAATTGAATTAGTGAACTTGTCAAATTAACACACAATAAAAAAATTCTCCAATTTTTTTTCACCATCATCTGAAAAATATCGCATTTTTATAAAAAATCATTACGTTTTAATTTCATTAGGTTTCTTAATTTAATTGTATTACTTTGGTACCAACATAAATGCGAAAATACTTTCTATATCGTGATATCAATACTAAAATATTATTATCTACTCTACTTAATCAAGTGTAACACGTAAGCGAAAACAACTAAAAATAAAAATTGACGTGTCCAGTGAGCAGCTTTCTACATCGCATAGCGCACTTTAAAATTAAAATAATAATTAATATTATTCTTAAAATGATTTTTTTTTTTATACATTTACGTATAAAAATATTCGAATTTGAATATAAACACTTGAATTCTGTACTTATTCAAATGCATTATGAGCATGAGATAAATCTTAGAAATAAGATAATATATATGTAATTTTGATCAGATTGAGATTGATTGAAAGTGACAAAATCTTGATTATCTAATTAACCTTTGCCATACCATGATATAAAATACCCGAAGACAGCCATGTTGTCAACTCGTGTTACCGTAAATAACTGTTGTTGTTGTTTAAATATTGAGCACACGATTTTGAAAAAATTATTAATAACAAATTTAGATCATTCATAAAGACGTTTACAATGTGTCCTTCCTTCTTATCTCTCTTCATTTAATTAGTGAGAGAGAGACAATTATATTTGTATGTTTGTTGTTCTTTTCACTATGAAAATAGTGTGTGATCTCTGTCTTTCATATCACAAATTGTATTTTTACCAACGTATTAATTTTACAATGAATAGAATGGAAAAAAATAATTGTTTAATACGATTCTCATTTCATAACTGGTTTTTCACTAGTCATTCTTAAGTGCTAATATTTTATTTTTTATTTATTATCTTAGTTTTATTAACCACAATTGAGTTTAAAAAACATCTACCGGTTTCGGAAAACACCTTTTCCTTCTTCAGGATGTCATAACTAACTAAAAATTCTCCATTGTTTCTCCACCAGAATCTATTTTTAATTTTAAAAAAAAAAAAAAAAACAACAATTATTTAAAAAATAAATTTAGTACCTAACTCAAATTGCTGCCCAATACAAATTTAGTCGAATAATTTTTAGGAAAAAATTTTAAACTCAATTGTGGTTAATAAAACTAAGATAATAAATAAAAAATATGAATTTCAACCACCAAGTTAATATTGCTAATTTTAAAAGTATGCTAATATTTTATTTAGGATATATAAAATATTAATTTTATGTTGCATGTATTTACCGAAATATTACATGTTTAATTATGATGGTAGACCTGTGTTACTGCATGGTTTGTGAAGGGTTAAGATTCAAAAATGTGTAATAAACAGGAAGCCAATTAGACTTAACTCTTTAAATCCTTTCAAGTTTTGGATAAAAGACAACTGTTTATTAGATCAATCGTAAAACTGTTTTTTAAATTATCTTTACATCCACGATCCGACTAAAAGAAAACTAGGAGCAAAACCTTAGGTGCACCAAAATGAAAATATTGAAACAAAAAATTTGCGTTAGTTCACGTCAGTATATTTGGTGGTCCATGAAGTCTTTCTATTTTCTTATATCATTAAACAAACTATAGAACTCGTCGTAGCATTTTGCTTTCAAGAAACGGGAATATATTATTAAATGTGAATTGAAGCACGAAGCAGGTATTATAATTTATCAATACAACACACCATTGTATTTAATTTTAATTCACTGCACGCGTGCGGGGGGCGACGTTGTATTCCCAATGCGGTTCATTTTAATCCGCGTAGCACTAAGAACTAAAGCCGAATGTTGTCAATCCTAAATTGCAACGGCTTATGGGATTTGTGTGCAATTATTTAACTAGAATGCGCAGGAATGTGAACCTAACGGTTTTATTTTCAATTTGAGAGAATCGTTAGCATGCAGGATTTATAAACATATGTCATTTAACGGAGTGGAGAATTAAGGGATGCAGGAAGGATGGAAAGAATTCAGGTGACGGATAGGAATAGATGACAAGGGACGGCTAAAGGACCAGACAATAAACCAGAACCAGAAAACACGACCCACCTGAGAATCTGGATCTTTTTTCACTGGAACCACAATGTATGTATGAATATGATCTGAGGTGTTTCTATACCCCACTTCATCTTTAAATTAAAAATTAACGTAGTATTAGAAGATAAAGTCTAACGGCATTAGGTCACATGACTAGCAGTCAATCAACTTCAGCTCTTTTGGAGATAATTCGCTCAGGATATCCAGTTGCCAGAACACGGTTGCATGGCGCGTCCGAATCAAAGACTTCGTTTGAACAAATCATTAAACATCTCACTGTAACGTACACCATAAATTGTATCCGCATCACCTGCATCAACAAAGGTCCAATAGCTCTTCCAGCCCGCAAAGCGTGCCAAATAGTGACTTTAATTGTACGAGATTTTCCGAATAACGCGTCGATTTTCCGCTTTTCCAATTCGAGAGTACCGATGAGCTGAAAATAATCACGAGTTTCAAAAATCGCTATCATCTGCAATGTTTTGTAACAAGTCGTTGGCTTCAATCAAATTATATATGCATGAGATCGAAAATCGTTTGACAAAACTCTTATGTAATTTGGTTCATCTGTTGCTCACTACGTCTGATGGAGATAGTATTATCTAAAGCCACGAGTGTCTGTCACGTTGACGTCTTGGTGGTGGCGGACACAGAACCTGTTTTTTACAATTTCGCCATTAAATGGTGGATTGTCCGCTAGAACGTGTCAATTGGCGTTCGAAAACTGTATGAAATCATTTTTTAATACACACAATTGATCCATTAATTTAATAATATCATTTCTGAACCGTGAAGCTTTTTATTTTCTAAGTGAAGAAAAATTATTTCAAAATGATGTTTCTATCACTTTGTTATTAATAACTATGACTAATTAAAAAAAAATTAACTTAATTAACATCCACGATCCGATTCAAATGAAACTAGGAGCAAATCTTTAGGGATACTTTTCAGTGCCAAAAATGGATACCAAATTTGGTCAATGAACTTGCTTGCTGTGTGCACCGCGTATATTAAATAAATTTCCACTAGATCTTAAATGATCTAAAATAATTAACGATTTTAAACCAAAAAACAAAATAAAACTAAATTATTATTTGTGCTAACCTAACTACCTACACATTTTGTCTCCAACTATATTATGGACAAAAATCTTTTTTATGACTTTTGACTGTACCTTAACAATTACAACTTTAAAAAAATTATACAAGTAATTGCTTTAGAACAGACCACATCTAGTAAAGTAATTATCTTTATTTCATACGTATTATTATTTATTTTATATAAAATATATGAATGTAATAAAATAAAACTATAACTCACCATTGGTATTCTACCAGATCGTCACGTCGAAACCATGATAGTTAAGACCGCGAATAATGTCTACGGTGAGAGAACAAAAGAATGTATTGTGCTAAGAATATTTAATAAAATATATTTTTTATTTATTATCTTAGTTTATTTAATAAAATCAATAAAAACTTAATTGAACACCCTAAAATATTATATTTTCATTGATTTTTTTGTTTCCTTTGTTGTATTTTTTTTTTAAATGTTGTTGATAAAAACTCTATAATTACTATGTGAAGAGCAATCCTAGCCTTAAATTCCGTATTAATGTATACATGTAATAAAAACGAAATAAATTAAAAAACTAATTAAGAGAAAACTTTCAACGTTCACGTTTTTTACGAAAATGTGGTTTTTTGTGAGAATTTATACACTAGATATGATTGTTTAAATACAATAAGTTAGATATAACATAAAACTGGATTTGAAATGATTACGGCAATATAAGCATTTACGTAGCGAAAATTCATATATTATACGCAAAGAATATATTTTCCTTTGAGTTCAAGAGTTTCAAGATTACGAATAATACTAAAAAAATTAACAAAATGATAGAGTTACAAATAGTTGAATTTGTATGATATTAATTCTTTTTTTGATACTTTTAAAGGTTTTGGTAATTATACAAAACAACATATATTAATAAATTAATTGTATTTGTTTACACGCTTTATTTTTCTATCAAAAATACAATAATTTCTAAATATGAATTAAATATATTAATTAGAAAGATATGCGTATTAAATCAATTTTATGGATAAATATTGTTGTTGCGCTACCGGGATTCGAGCTTGGATCTCTTTCCAAGCCGGGAAAGTTGCACTATCCAACTATGCTATAGCAAAGATATTTTATATAAAATTAATTTTATATGTATATATTTCTAATAAATATATTTTAATTAGTATTTAAAATATCACAGACCTGTGTTCTGAATAATTACAACTTCACAATAAGAATGTGTTCTGCTAATAATAATTTCTTACTAAATAACATGTTTATCGGTTTAATGAATACATTTTATAGAATTTTTACCAACACAAGTCGGTAAGAAGATGTAAAAAAAACTGCTGCAAAACGTACATAATTATCAATTAATGCCTGCAGTCTCATAATTGTTACAATTGATATCCCCATACTATTTAAGAGATTTACATTAATATCCCCATACTATCCCTCGATATCTGGTTCCCAAGTTTCTTATCGAGAATAAGGACACACATGACACTACCCTTTTATTGTACATGGTCCGATGTTGTTATTCTTTTGGCTGTGTAAATTTCTACAGACCGAAGTGCGCACTCCTGACGATCGACTTATTTGAACCTCTGTACTGGTCAAAGCACGGGATGTAATTGATCCGCCTGTCGTCTACCGTTTTCTTGCATTATCCAAAAAAAGGCGGCAATTCTCACATATACACACTTGCACAATATTATCAACCAGGAAACCCAGTGGTGCCAATCGGAGTAACAAAACGCGTAAACGAAAAATTTTATATTTTTTATTTATTATCCTTGTTTTATTAACCACTGAATTGAGTTTAAATACATCTACCGGTTTCGAAAAATACCATTTTCTTCTTCGGGATATCATAACTAACTAAAAACATATATTATTGTTTCTTTACTAGAATCTATTTAAAAAAAAAACCACAACAATAATTTAAAAAATAAATTTAGTACTTTGTTACTTAATACAAATTTAGTCGAATAATTTTTAGGAAAAAATTTTAGAATGGGACTTGTAGTTAAATTTAGCTGCTTGTTTATAATTTTTTGATTGGTTTTACACGCTTTATTTATCTCCAACGATTCTAAATTATTTAATTTGTGACCAACGCCGTTTATATGCAAATTTGACAATCCCAATTTTTTATCAAAACCATGACCATTTTCTATCCAATGATTAGAAAATTCTAAAAACCCACTATTATTCAAACACCTCAAATGCTTCCTTACTCTTATATTAAAATTTTTACCCGTTTTACCAATATAAAATGCAGCACAATCTTTGCAACTAAGTTTATAAACACCAGAATTGTTAAATTTATCATCTTTGCTTTAGAATTTATGAGTAAATTTCCTATACTATTATTTATATAAAATGCCGGTCTAATGTTTCGTGGTAGGTGTTTAGATATTTGTTTCGAAAATGTATTTATGTATAAAATCCTACGCCAATTATCATTATGTTTTATCTGTGATTTATATAAAAATTGATTATTATATTCTTTTAATTTTTTTAAATTTTTTTTTATTTATGTTCAATAAATCTAAACTAATATATAGTTTATTAGTATAATAAACTTCGTTTTTAACCATTTAATATTTATATAATAAGCCATATACATCAAATTGTTTTAATGTTTTAAATTTATCACCATTTTCTTCGGAATATATTAGCAATTTTCGTATCCTATATTATTATTTATATAAAATGCTTGTTCGATGTTTACAAACTTAGTTGTGAAGATCGTACTGCTTTTTATATTGGAAAAACAATTCGAAATTTTAACTAAGTCAAAAAGCGTTAAGATGTTTGAATAGTATTGTTTTATAAATTTGGGATTGGTTTAAATAATATAAACAATGTCGGTCTTAACCTTCCCCATACCATGATATAAAATACCCTAATGCAGCCATGCTGTCAACCCATGTTAAAAAATGTTTTTATTAGATTAAATGGCTTTATTAGCGCGAATTTACTCTAAATTTTGAAAATTTTGAAAAAATGATTAATAACATAATTTAGATCATTCATTAAGTCGTTTACAATCTGTCCTTCCTTCTTATCTCTTTTCATTTAATTAGTGAGAAAGAGACAATTGTATTTGTATGTGTGTTGTTCTTTTCACTGTGTAAATAGTGTGTGATCTCCGCCTTTCATACCACGAATTGTATTTTTACCAACGTATTAATTTTACAACGAATTGAATGAAAAAAATAATTGTTTTTGTACGATTTCCTTTTCATGATTGGTTTTTCACTAGCGTTAATATTATCTTTAGAATTATCTAAAATATAAATTTTATGTTGCATGTGTTTACTGAAATATTACAGGTTTAATTATAATGGGAGACCTGTGTTACTGCGTGGTTTGGGAAAGGTTAAATTAAATAATTTAAAACTAATCAAAATATTATAAACAACAAACTAAATTTAACGATAAATCATATTCAATCATAGTCAATTTCCACATTTTTAATTATTTATAAATTTATCTTGAAATAATTACAATTTTTTAAATCGATTTTTGAAAACATTACCCAATGTGATATATACGGTTCTAGTTGATATCTTGATTTAAATTGTGTTTTTCTAAACTGGTTTGTGTAATAAAAAGTGGTTAAAAACAAAGTTTTAAATAATATATTAAAATTAATATAAACCAAATTAGTGTAAAATTTTCAACAAATATTATAATATGAATGAATAATTTATAAAAACATTTTTATTATTAAAAAAAAAATCAAATAGAAGTCCTCCTATGTGGCTTGTACACCAAATTATATACCAAAAAATGATATTATTATAATTATTTTTCGCATAATTGCACATTGCATTAAATAAAGAAAATTTTAATCTAATGGCGGTCGGAAAGCAACAGTTCATTTAAAATCTCATTTCCTGGAATAACAGACCCTCCAGGGAAGTAACAATAGGGAAGCCTTTATTGTCTCGCGGGGGGTGATTAGCAGGAAGCCGGGTAGCTTATGCAGATAATTCTTACCTCAATAAGACGATAAACCGCTACTCCATGGACTCCAGATGGAGACTAGCTGACTGAAAGAGGATGCGAAGTTAATAAAAGTGAGATGTTTACAAATAGAGAAGGATTACTAATATTTTTGACGAAAATCCTTGAAAAACTGATATCTTATGATTTCCTTATTCATCTCAGGATTGGCGTATTGATACCTTAATCTGCAAAACAGCTAACTCATTTTTGTAAAATGTTCAGAAGCAACAAAAAACTGTTTAATTTTGTAATTAAACGGATTACGAAAATTCCAAAACAAAATTTCGTAGATTGTTTATGCAGAAATAGGGTGGCTGAGAAATTTTATTGATATTTTGATTTATCTCATACTTATAGGAAATATTTGGAGTTAGCTGAATTTCATTACTAAAATTGTAAAATATTATTAGGAGTTAGCTGATTTTCCACAATAACGTAGTGCAATTCTTCCTTTATTTCTGGTGCTATTAACACTTGTGTCAAGTAAACATTTAAGATTTTTGCAAGAAATCGAAGGTTTTTCATCACGTAGTACTTATTTATTATTTTAAAACACGTGATTTCACGTGTTTTAAAATTGATGGAAATTTTTGGTTTTTAGTGTATCGTAGAACAATAAAAAAAGAAAATAATGGAACCAAAAACGGTTTTTTGACCATGGGTGGAGTTAGCTGCTTTGCAGATTAAGGAATCGATATAGTGGCATCAATCAAATGAGATTCGGCTAGGTCGCTCTCATAATTAATGACTCTGCGGTCTTCATCGCGTCTATCTATCGTTATGGCGATTGTGTTCGATCTTTATAAATTATTTATAGATCATCGGTCGCCGTGCGCGCGGATGTGAACGTGATATACATAAATCAGTGATGACCTATCCACTTCGCCCCTCTCCCTACACTAAAATACGATATTTTCTGTGGTTGTGTTCTCATGGTTTAGAACCAGTTGAAGTTGTACCTTCGAACTGAAAGTCGCGTTTACCATTTTGGTTACGTTGACTGCCGCCAAATTATACACAGTATTGTCCTGCTGTGTGAGGCTGATATTATACTGTTTGTGTAATCGGTTTTTCGCTATCGTGCGAACCGATTAGTGCTGTATTGTGAATAGTGCTTGTTTGACACTTCGCGCTATCACCGAAGTGTTTATCTAAGAATGCTTCGTGCGGACCGTCGGAGTACATTTGAGCCAGAAGACCTGTGAAAATACCGAATGGAGCATTTCATCGTGATGATCGTGTTTTCTGCTTCTGGGCGGTCCTTCAGCCATTCTTTATCTCCTTTTCCTATTCCTCTCCTTCCACCCTTTCTGCATCCATTATTTCTCCACACCCATGTTCAAACAAATTGGTTAAATAGACGATTATAAAAGCGGAACTTTAATACTTATGAACAGGTATGACAAATAAAGGTTAAATATGATGATTATGTGGAGAAATAGATTAAGGTACAGTGTGTTTCTTCTTCTTTTTTTGTATGAGTGTTGACATATCTTGTGTTGTCTTAATCAAATGAGATTCGGCTCGTAATGCACTTCCACAAATCCCGATCCAGTGACATCCTCACAGCTGGTTCTAGAATTATTCTAGCCAGGTGCAACGTGCTCGTATCTATCCACCATTGTAGCGCTTCCAGGATTTGTTCACTCCAAAGTTGTGCCCATGATAATCTCCTTTTCTAAGCTGTTATTTTGATGCATAATGTGACCAAATAATCAGACTTTTTTTAACTGCTACAGATAAGGCTTGTAAGATACGTAACATTAGGATACATTTCAGTGCCAAAAATGAATACCAAATTCAGTCAACACACTTTCTTGTTTTATGCACCGCGGATATTTAACACATTGCCACTATACCTTAAAGGATCTAAAATGATTTAACGATTTTAAACTAAAAATAATAAAATGGTTGCTTGACATATCAAGGTATAGGTAGAAAGCAAAATGATATTAATGTATCATTTATGCTAACCTAACTACTTATATTACAGACAAAATATTTTTATAATTTTTTTACAGTAACATTTTATAGCTTCTAATTGTACTTTTTTACATAACTTTTTGTATTTTACTTTACATTATATGTACTTAACTTACTTTATAAAGATAATACCTTAACAATTACAACTTTTAAAAATTGTACAGGTAATTGCTTTAAAACAGACCACGTCTAGTAAAGTAATTACCTTTATTTTCGTATGTACTATTTATGCTACAAAAATAAATAAATAAATAAAAATAAACATTATTTTATTTTTCATAACTGACAATTGCAAAGTCGTGAATTACCGCCCTCTTGAATATGTTTCTTCACATTTCTCTTAGGGCTGTCACCAGAGAAGTATCCTCCGACGCGGCGTGCTACAACAAAATTCTCCAAGCTATCCCTCTTCTCGCCAGATGTCCAAAAAATTTAAAGAATCATCTCTGAGAGTTTATCCTTGATTTTCAGTTCTTGCAAAATGAAAATATTTGTGTGTTGTCTTTCATAGTATGCGCAACACATGTCTTCAGTATCAAATGTCAAAGACGTCAAATAGTATTATTTTATTTGCCTTCAGGGTCCATACCATATAAAAATATAGAACGCACCAGAGGCTGCGCAAGCTTGACCTTCGTTGTCTTGGAAATATTGCGGTCTTTCTATATTTTGTCAAGTCCGGACATAGAACTTTATATCATATCTATGAGTCGTTTAATTTCTGGTTCTTTGTCATTGCAGACTGTCTAAGTCTCCGCCGTTCATGTGAAAATTGATAATGTCAAGTGTTTTAACCCACATAATTAAATTTTAATTTATTTCTTAACGACAGTGAACCGTGAACCACCGCGTAGTCCTTAACATACTACTGCCAGGAAGTCTTTAGTATGCTCCGTTATTTAAAAAAAAACTGTTTACAGTCTCTGATGAAATAAACAACTCTATTGAGATTATAATAAATAAAGTATCAATAACAGAGGAAATAAAATGATAAACAGGTAAACTAAATAATAAATTTAAATACTAAATTAATGTATTAATTATAAATATATACATATGAAATCAATTTTGTAGAAAAATATTGTTTTTTCGTCACCGGGATTCGAATCTGGATCTCTATTTCCAATCCGGGGAAGTACACTACCAATTGTGTTATAACGCCAGTATTTTTCTTGATAAATTTTCTAACCTATATGTTACATTTTTTCAAATTAATACACCTGTCGTTCCATTATTTGAAAGCCATCTACATTATTTTTACAGAATCTCAAATACCTTTGAGTAAACCGACTGCAGACGCCAGAATTATCAATTCATTTTTATTAAATTTTGGACACATTGATATAACATATATTATTAAGAAAAACACATTCTTATTGTGAAATTGTAATTATTCAGAACATGTTCTGAATAATTACAACTTCACAATAAGAATGTGTTTTCCTTAATAAATAATAAATGATGAATGATTATTCAAATGGACATAATATTAAAGGCTTTATAACACAAACACAAATTGTCAAGTTTTCAGGAGTTTGTTTAAATTGAATATTAATTTTTTGCTATCGATTAACGTTGCCAGATATTAGATTAGCGCTGCACACGCGCAATGGTTTCATTCATCTGTTGCAACGTTAGACACATTCTCATAGTGTGGCCATCTTGTAGTGAACAGTTGAAATGTTTGAGACAATAGATCAACCCGCCGACTGTGAGATACTGTCCGTGATTTATTTCTTGAATTAACGAAACGAAACGATGAAAATCAGGTGATATTCATCGCCAGGTGTGTCATGTTTTGTCCTGATTTGGCTCCAAGTGATCTCCATATTTTCCTTCATCTGAAGCGGTTCTTTGGTGGCAAGCGATTTGGTGACGATGGTGAACTCAAAGACCGAGTACAGACGTGGTTAACATCACAAGCGGCGTTGTTCTATGACGAAGGTATACAAAAATTTGTGCCCCGTTATTGCAAGCGCCCTAATAATGGTGGCAATTGTGTTGAGAAGTATTTTAAGATAAGTCTCTTTTAAAATTAATTCCAGTACTAACATAAAAAAAGAGCCTCGTAAATAGCATTTTTCCTTTTAAACATAGTAAAAAGTTTAGCTCAACGATATGTTACGTTATACGTTGCTGTGTTAATTTTTTGATTTCGAACTCATAAGATTCATTTTAAATTATTTCACTTTCTCTGAAGATCTTGAGGAAAACAAAAGTTATGTTACAGATAGAATTACTAATATTGATACTTTTAAAATTAGCAATATTAACTTTGTGGTTAAAATTCATATTTTTTATTTATTATTTTTGTTTTATTAACCACTAAATTGAGTTTAAATATATCTACCGGTTTCGAAAAATACAATTTTCTTCTTCAAATAATAATAATAATAGTATAGAAAATTTACTTGTAAATTCTAAAGACAAAGATGATAAATTTGACAATTCTGGTATCTATAATCTTGTTGCAAGGATTGTTCTGCATGTTATATTGGTTAAACGGCTATAAATTTTAATATAAGAGTACGGGAGCATTTGAGATGTTTCAACAATAGTGGGTTTTCAGAATTTTCTAATCATTTGATATAAAATGGTCATGGTCATGGAATTTTGCATATAAACGGTGTTGGTCACAAATTAAATAATTTGGAATCGTTGGAGATAAATAAAGCGCATAAAACTAATCAAAAAATTGTAAACAACCAATTAAATTTAATTACGAGCCCCATTCTAAAATTTTTTCCTAAAAATTATTCGACTAAACTTTCATTAAGTAATAATTTGAGTTAGGTACTAAATAAATTTTTTAAATAATTGTTGTTTTTTTAAAAATAGATTCTGGTAGAGAAACAATAATATATGTTTTTAGTTAGTTACGACATCCTGAAGAAGAAAATAGTATTTTTCGAAACCGGTAGATGTATTTAAACTCAATTAAGTGGTTAATAAAACAAAGATAATAAATAAAAAATATAATATTTGAAAATATAATATTGAATAAATCTACATACTAACTCATAGGTTTTATGTTATTTAACCACAAGAAATCCACACTATATTAACTCCATTTTATGATTTTGTGAGTGCTGAGTAGCTAAAATTTGGCGTATTATTCGTGTTCGTATAAACGACGGATTTCGCCTTAATTTTCTGTATAAATGAGGAAGGTAAAATGACACTAGCGGAGCAATTGAATTGAAGCGCTTGTGGCGATACACCCTGGCGGTATTAAAGGATTAGCGAAGAGAAGGGAATGATAAGAAAGATATATGACGCAAGTAAGTGAATGAGCTACGAATGTCACGTCAGGATACAGAATTGTATCATAAATGTATATGCATATTCTTGTAGAGATATGTGTAGAAAAAAATATAGTTTGATAATAAGAATCAGAATCCTCATCATTATATTACAGTTTTTAAGTCTTGACTCCCTGATTTAAATACAATCGTAACCGTTAAAAATTAAATATCTCAACATTATAATACAATTATTGTCATTCGTTATTAATAGTTTATTATGAATAAATACATACAAAATGTCCCGAAAGTCAACGTCATCCCTTGGAGGGCTGAACAGGATATCAAAATACGACCTACGAAAAGTTATTTTGAAAAGTTATTTTAGTTTTTAAAATGGTATTATATTTGCTATGTTTTTCTTTAGAAAAAATGATATTCTTATTTTACTGCAAAAAGAGCAAAAAATTGTTATAAAATTATTTTCAGGAGTTTTGCATCCATTGCAAAATGAAGGCCTCCCCAAGTGTCTCGTACTTTTCACTCTTCATTAAAATATGCTGCCACGTATTTCTAGAGAGTGAATGATTTTATAGTCCAGCCGGCTTATTGGCGGTATTTTGGCCTCTTGTAATGTTGTGTGCCAATGGATGACTGCGTTTTTACAACGATTGTCTATCTTCCAAGCGATGTAGCCTGCCCATTTGATTTGCATATTTTATAAAAAACGTGCTATTCATGTAATTAAACAGACGAATAATTTTGAACTATGTGAACTTTAGATAAACTTTACGATTATTGAGAAATTTACACACTTTACGTTATACAGAGGTTGATGTTAAGGGTAGCATCGCTGTATCGAGTTGGCCAGCCCCCGGCGGCTGAACTTTATCTACCCTCGCACACCGCAGGGTGGACAGGGATGATTAATTAAAATACCTGATTCTGAATAATGCACAACATCAAAGGCTTTATAAATAGGCTGTCAAAAATGTTTCTACTCTATTTCATTTTCGGTTAATGGGTTAATATTTTGTTTTAACGCACCTTCCTGTCATAGATAATTGTCGCACCAAAGCGATAAGTAGATGATACATTTATACGTATAATATATATTTTTTTAAATATTGTACATTACACCAGGATGATACTGAACATACTAGTGATTATACTCCAGCTATCATCAATCTTTGAAATCACCATAATGAGGATTAGTTTTTTTCATATTTATGTTTAGGTTTTAAGCGTTGGATCTACTGGGCCCCAATATCTCCCAGTATTCTACTAAATTCGAGTGATCGCGGAGTATGAGGTATATGTATGATGGCATATTAAATCAGGTTACGGTTGACACTAGATTTATTCGACACTATTGTATGCGAGTAGCTATTGAAGGCTGATCAAAACCATGTGGTTGAGAAGCCGGAACGTAGGCGAGTGTATTTCTGATGATCACCGCTTTATATTATTGTAGAATGTCGCCTTACATCGGTACCAGGAGTGTTTACTGCTATTGAGAGCCTGGCTTAACACTCATGTAACTGTGATGCGCGTCCAGGCCTCCATAAATGCATTTAAAATGAGGTCGCTCAGATGATGTAAATCTATTTATGGTAGAACAAATAATTACCGGAATCTTGCTCATGTGGAAAGCATGAGCGAGGAAAGTATAGTTAAGATGTTGCGAATTATGAAGGTGATGTAGTTGCCAAGGCAGAAGAGTGAGGCGTTATATTATCATGTGTACTCTTGCAGTAAAACAGCGTAATGGTACATTCTAAATAATTAATGCTGTATTTTTGTCTCACGATAATAGGCAGATGATATAATTCTCAGTATTGACTACGCCAATTTGTTAAGGCTAATCGGCTCTAATGATTATCTACCAGATGCGTCCTATGTTGGGGTTGTATGTGGTGACGATAATAATACGCTGTTTATACAATATGACAATTTACAGTATTTATTTTAGATTATATTACAAACTATCTAATGTCTATATTCGGAGAGTGACGCGGAGCAAAAAGAGCAGAGAATGGAAGTCAGTTCTTCGTATATATACTCCTTTGATAGGCATCTTCAAGATCATTATACACACACACGCATACGTTTAACCCGAACACGCATGCGTCTGTCACTCCACATCAATCCACAGACATTACAATTTCAAATAAAACAACCGATATAATGTAAATCACGAACGAATATATAAACTGGTAAAAAGGATACACAACGTGAGTGTTGATGGGCTAGAATGATGACTAGAATCAGACCTCGAGCTCAAAAGATCTGGTATGATCACGCTAATCAGATATTGGAAGACAATCTTGTTAGAGGCTTCAACGTTTAACAATCATACATGAAAAGACGTATGATTATAAATGACAGAAGAGTATGGCGCTCTATCCTGTGGTTCAGTATTAAAATATCTATCATGTGCTTAGTACAAGATTATCCAAGAAGCGTGATAGAACTTTAAAATTGAATTTCTAAAAATAATGATATCAACGTTTTTTTTTTATTTAATTGAAAGATCATTATATGCTATTTACAATGAAATATAATTTCTTATTAAGAAGAGCACATTCTTATTATGAAGTTGTAATTATTTAAAACATATTAATAAAATATATTAATTGGAAAGATATACATATAAAATTAATTTTATCCAAAAATGTTTTGTTGTTACCGGAATTCGAACCTGGATCTATTCCAATCCGATAAACATGCATTAACCGATTATGCTGTATGATTATATTATATATTATGTGTTTTCTACTTAAATGTATTTAAAATTACGTAAAAATAAAGAAGATGGCTTTCAAATAATATAAGTTCATTATTAAAGAGAACACATTCTTATTGTGAAGTTGTAATTATTCTAAACATAGGTATGTGATGTTTTAAATACTAAGTAAATGTATTAATTAGAATGATATATATATGAAATCAATTTTATAAAAAATTTTATTGTTGTGCTACTGGACCGTCAAAAATACTGTTGCTGTAGCATAATTGGATAATGCAGCTTCTCCAGTTTGGAAAGAGATCCAGATTCAAATCCTGGTAGCGCAATAACAATGTTTTTCGATAAAATTGATTTTATATGTATGTCTTTGTAATTAATACATTTAATTTGTATTTAATATATTGTCGTCAATCCACTGTGTTGGTATAGCATAATCGGTTAATGCACGTTCCTCGGAATGAAAGAGATCTAAGTTCGAATCCCGGTAGCAACAACAATATTTTTTGATAAAATTGATTTTATATGTATATCTCTCTAATCAATACATTTTAATTAATTTGAAAGATACACACGAATACAGATACATACGAAAATTAAACATATTTAATAAATGTTTTACCGTACATTACTTTGCGTGTTAAAATTTGTCCTGTAGCACACGAGTGTACATCCTACATCTTCAAACTAGAGTATAAACCCTGAGATCCAAACCCAGATCCTCCCACGGCAGGCTGACTGCTGATCTCCTAAGACCTGGGCGGGAGTGGGGGATGAGAGAAAGAGGGGGGAATTGATGGCACGGATATGTCAAGTCAAGCAGCGACATTAGACAAAGCATTCACAGGGTGTTGCAAAAGAAGTTCTATTATGTTTTTCTTTTCGCGACAGTTTTTTGGTATTTCAAAATCCCAGCTTTTACGACGCTCGCCCCGCACGATCGGCGACGATGGCTGATTGCACAGGGAGACCATATGATATGGGTAATTTTTTAATTCACTTATTATTAAATATTATTAAACAATATTCATGCATAATTCAAACACGACTAACCATTTAATATAATTGAATTATTTTTTAATAAAAACACATTTTTATTGTGATGTTTGGTATTTTTGTAACAAATTAAACTATCAATTACAAATATATTATATTTTGGTTGCTATCGGGATACGAACCCGCTATATTTTTCTACATCAACAGATTACTTTTAAGATAAATTTGTAATTTATATTCTATAAATTTTAATATTTAAAACATTTGTTATTATTATTAACTTTATATTGCGATGAATAGCAAATAACTTTGAGAATATACATCACGAAATTTAATCGTTCAAATATTTTCAACATTAAAATACACGTTTATTTATTAATCAATTTATCAATTTATTGTTAAATATGCTATCTCTTTAATATCAATATAATCTACTTTTGTTTCAATACGCGACAAGGCGCGATTTTGAAGCGAGTATCGTTGCCGGATATTCCCGGTGTAGCGCTGCGGTTGCAATATCTCATTCGTCTGTTGACTCACCACATGCAACGTCAGAGACATTCACATAGTGTGGCCATAGATCAGCCCGCCGACTATGAGGTCGGTCCGTGATTCGTTTCTTGAATGCACGAAACATGAAACCAGCTGACGTTCATCGCCAAGTGTGACCGATTTGGCGCCAAGTGATTTCCATATTTTCGTTCATCTGAAGCACTTCCACGGTAGCGAGAGTTTTGTTGACGTTGATGAACTCAAAGGCGAAATACAGACATGGTTTTTATCCCAGGCGGCGTCGTTCTGTGATGAAGGTATATAAAAATTAGTGCACCGTTATTACAAGTTCATTAATAATAGTAGCGACTGTGTTGAGAAATAATTTAAGGTGTGTAGCGTCCGAAGAATATAAGGTATTATAAAAATAGTGTTGTTTTCTTTAAAAAAATCCGGTACTTATTTAAAAAACTCGCCTCGTATTAATGTCATTATACATTTTCGTAGATAGAAAATATCTATTTTCGAATCCCATCAACATCAGAAATATTTTTCGATAAATAGATTTTGTATATCTTTCTAGTTGATTAATTTATTTGTATTATTCATAATAAAGTCGATTATCTTAAGAATCTACAGAAAATTATTTTTATAATACCTTTATTTTCCATCTACCAGTTTATAATATAAACTTGACATTGTATAACCTTTTATTTAGGATATGTTCTCATATTTTGAAAAGGCTATTATCACACTTTAGTACCTTAACTACATATTAAATTTATTTTTACCAAATTATACGTCAACTTTTAAATATCAAAAATTAGTAATTAATCCAATACCAATTTATTTTAAAACATGCTATGGCAATACTAATTTGTTATAAAAATCTACCCTCTGTTCAAGGACAACATCTTGATAAAACTACTCTAGGTAATCTGTCTTTTTTGGTTCGATTTAAGCTTAGCCTCCAAAAGGAAATATTCACAATTTAATTACGTCATTGAATGGCTTACTGTATTTTTTACAGTTGTTTTGAATTCTCAAGAACCTCCTTTAGTTTATGGGAATACGGAATTATCCATAGCTTTGTCCGATTGAAATCATTCCGCGTATTTTTGCAAAAAAACGTTGAAATAGTTTCACGATACACAGAGATTGAACGTGGATTAGTGCATTGGACTTGCACTTGCACTTGCGCAAATATAACACTAAGCAACAGTTTGAAACAAACTAATTGAAATCTTGAAAATTAATAAAATCAAATTTATTTCCTTCCTTCTGTGTGAACTGTATACATAATACATACGTGTACGTGCGCAATGTTTAGTTGATTTTTTTTATTAAAATATGCCACAATCATTTTCCTCGTAGTTTTACATATATTTTGCTTAATATTTCTTCAGATTTTCTTTATTTAATATAAAATTCATTGTTGTATTTAATGTAAAATTCATTGTTGTATTTAATATAATATTCATTGTTGTATTTAATGTAAAATTCATTGTTGTATTTAATATAAAATTCATTGTTGTATTTAATATAAAATTCATTGTTGTATTTAATGTAAAATTCATTGTTGTATTTGATATAAAATTTATTGTTGTTTTTAAAATAAAATTGATTGATTTTTAATAAGATTGATTTCTGAAGAAATCATTATGTACGTTTTTATATACTGTCGCTAATATTTTTGGCGAAAAAATAAAAATACAATCATGCACGAACATTTTTTTGCATTTAAATAATGTTCATCTGGTTCGATTACTGATCGCCGT
The DNA here is from genome assembly GCA_022840565.1 of Eubasilissa regina. NCBI lineage: Eukaryota > Metazoa > Arthropoda > Insecta > Trichoptera > Phryganeidae > Eubasilissa > Eubasilissa regina. Next base: position 18,330,163 of record JAINEB010000027.1, on the reverse strand, counting down.
GGGGGGCGGGCCCGGGCGCGGCCGACCCGCTGGTCACCCCCGGGGGTAACGGGATTCAACTATTTCCACCCCAAAAAAGCCTTGATAAATGCTTCCTACGGGTCAGGGGCAAAAAACACGAGACGGCGCGAGGACCAGAACCTTTTGCTGGAGGCTTTCACTAAAACGTGTTTCTTCACGTGTTAACAGGGGACAATCGGCGTTTTGTACGTTTCCATAACTTTCCACAAAAAATATATATCTGTGAATTCATTTTCCGGGCAGGAAGAATGATTTCGTGACAGAGAATTTCATTTTGCCGATAGCATTGCGATTTCTTTTTATTTTTTTAAATCCGCGATTTGATTTATCGATTCGGGTAAAAGTTTGTGAGGATTAAATTTACCCTCTACCTTCATGTATATAATACAGCCAGTTCTCACTTAACGACCAGATTACATTACGAATTGGTCGTTAAACGAAGTCGGCAAACGAACTCGATTTTTTTTCGATGCTTTTCTATCATTGTTCTTTATAATAATATACATGGTTTAATAGGTTAAGCCTAAATCACATGCAATCACTTTATATTAGGTAGATGCATAAAAATTATACTTTAACATAACCAAAAACGAAAACGAACTAAAAACCATAATCGTGAATTGATCTATGTCGAAGTTCTCAGCCAGAGTCCTGAGGATGTAATTTTCGTCCTCTGAAGGGCCTGCTCATCAAAATCTGAAGATTGACCCTTTCCTGACTTGTCGTATCATCAACTTTGAAACGAACAAACCATGCCCTTTTGCTAATCGTTCCTTCGCCAAAAAGATCGTTGAGATCGCGAAATGACTCAACAGCTTTCCACCCTTTTTCGAAGTAGTACAGCATAATGTGGCGTACATATGTATGGTTTTTGATGCGCATTTTAATTTTCTAACCATATTACAAAACCATGCAGTAACACAGTTAAACATGTATAATATTTAAGTTAATATACGCTACATAATATTAATATTTTAGTTAATTCTAAGAAAAACGTTTTCACTTAGAACTGACTAATGAAAAACTCTAAAAATAATTATTTTCCAATTTAGTCTGTTGTTAAATTAATATTCTGGAAAAAATACTATTTGTGGTAAGACAAATAGATATGATACATTAATTTTAAAATACAAATAGTTACAAACAGACGAACACATGAAATATCTTTTTCGCTAATTAAATGAAGAGAGATAAAAAAAAATGGTAGTATTGCAAACGACTTGATGAATGCTCCGAAATATATTAGAATATTGATCTTATTTTTACATTTAATGCTTAATATTTAAAGTAATTTTATAGGATCATTAATTTTAAATACATTTAAGCGAATAAAAGATTTTTCTCATTATTAAAATTAAGATTTTTCTCATCATTAAAAATGTTAATAATTTCTTACGGTAAGACTAGTTGACAGCATGGCTGCAAATGAGTATTTTATATCACGGCAGAAAAGGAACGAAAGTAGACTGAATGCAGTGGAAATGAGATCACTAAATGGATATGTGGCATATCTATTTATGACAGAGTAAAGAATAAAGAAATAAGGGAAGAATGTAAAGCTGATGTTAATATAGTGAGTAAGATTAATAAAGGATCACGTAGGTGGTTTGGTCATATGGAACGGATAAATGAGGAGAGAATGGTAAGAAAGATATGTAACGCAGGTGTTGATGGTACCATAAATAGAGGACGTCCGCGGAAAACTTGGCATGACCAGGTAAACCAGTTAATGGAGGATAGTTCTGTTAGAAACCTCAACAATCGGCGAGCTTGTATGAGAAGATTTATACGTGGAAGAATTGTGTGTCAGGACAGAAGAGTGTGGCGCTCTAACCTCTCTGCCTACCCTCGCGGGGAAACGGCATGATGGTAAGTAAGTAAGTAATATCATGGTATGGTGAAGGTAAAGGAATTATCCCAAGTCAAATGTTAATTACATATCAAATTCAAAAAACGAAACATCGCAAAAAACCTAATAATTATAGCCTATAACATTTTGCCGAGCAGTATGAAAAATTCTCGAAGGACAAACTCAAACACCATCTCAGGAGCTGGTTATTGGGTGTTGGCAGAAAGGAAACTGAGCAAAGATTCGTGGAAATGATCACATGAACAGAACATCATTTATTTATATTCATTTTCCTGTTTTTGCATAGTGATTCAATCATGGGATAACGAGAGTATTTTAGAAATAAGAGATTAGTTATTAGAATTCTCTATAACCCTGTTTTCTTCATTCCTGATATTTTTGGTTTAGATAAAAAAATAAATGTTAATAATGGTTTTCATATTTATATGATAGACAACGGATTAACCTGTCTCTTTTAGTATAGACTTCGGTCTAGTTAAGGAGACAGTGAACATCTCTTACATTATGAAGCTTGTTCGCCTCTTTTGTATATTTATATGTAAGTATATTAAAAACATGAACAGAATAAAATAAAATAAGTAAATAGGGGTTGTAAATATATACATGTCACCAGTATAGATGTTAGTGATATATTATAGCGATTATGAGTATGATCGATGAGTTGATCTCTTAACTATCCACAGTATTTAGATGAGTAAGATATCATGGAGTGTGTATGTGTGGATATGACTATTGAAATAGTAGGTGAAACTAGTGATCAATAACTTACAGTTAATGTCGTTTTTTTCATGGTAGATGTACAAGTTGTACGATCAAGATTGAAGCGCAATTACAGATAACATGACACAGTAAGGGCACGAAACATTTTTTGGTTGGTGGTCTGGTCAGAAAGCTGACCGAGATAGAAGTTTCTCTAAAAGGTTGACTTGCTAGGTGGCTTCCTGCGTATATTATTGTTGTCAACTGATCAGAACCTGGAGAGATTATATTCAAGTTCGTACCCAGGTAGGTGTGTTCAGGAGCTGCCGGCGGTGTTATTGATTGTATAGAAGATATACCTCCACGTAATCATCACTTGTAAGACGTGTGCTACAGGACCTATCCAAGAGCTTCTTGCAGACCAAGTGGCAACAACAACAGGATTGTTGGCTGAATGTACGAAACTTGTTAATGGTCTACATATACGTTCACTATTTTAATCGATACACAGTCACTCTTTACTAAACATCGCGACTTTATTGTTTTGTACGACTACTTACACCCATGTTACATTAAATTTTATAAGATGTGTCGCGTCGACTACATCTAGCGACGAGTGAGCGACCTATGTTTATGAGATATCAGCTCCATTTTATTTTATGAATTAATAATTACCTTCTGGTATCGAATTAAAATATTATTGAATAGTTGGAAAGTAGGTACCTACATACCTTAGTAAGATATGAAAGTTGATTCTTTTGAAATCTTAAAACATATCCGGTAAAGTGACAGAATTATATTAAATAAAATAATAGACACTTTGTATAAAACTACGTAATTTATTATACGTCACCGGTTTCGCTTATCTCAAGCTTCATCAGGACGTACTTAAAACTTATCATAAATACAAAAGAGTGCACTTATACATACATAAAAAGGGAGATAAAATATAAAACTACATGTGAAAGAGAGAGACAGAATACATATACAGATAGACGGAATATTAAGGGAGAAGAAAACACTATTTTTGTATTTAAAATCAGTTTTAAATACGTCCTAATGAAGCTTGAGATAAGCGAAACCGGTTGACGTATAATAAATTACGTTAATATGTCAAACACAAGTGATTTCTTTCTACGAAAATATGCATGCGTACAATTTGAAATGTTTCAAGAGTGACTGGCTGAATTTTTAAAATTTTTGTTAAAACGGGATGTTACTAAAAGTTTGCTCGATCTAATTTTCAGACAGTTTTAATACGTTACACCGATATTATGTCGTTGCGACAAGATCCTACTTAGCCAAATATTCCAAGGAATTGAATCTCGATTATATCCTCAGCTCTGTGGAATTTTCACTCTGTAAATATTTCCAATGTTTACTGAGATGGTTAAGGCATGTGGAGACAATGCCAATACAATCCTGGCAAATAAGGCAAACAGATCAAATTCTGAAGGGCGAAAAGGTCAAAAGTCTGAGGAATTGATGAGTGTGTGCTAGAAATATAATATGTGGGTAAATATATGATTTAATTTGAGAATGTTTCATCTTATGTGAATTGCAAGATCTCATAATTTACTGGATATCTCATCACTTTTGTGCTATATTGAAGTTGTCGAATTTTTATTTTTTTAAGTATTTATTTTTCTTTTTTCTAGCTTATATTTTGGAGTATACTTCTGTAAATCTAGATCTCAAATAATTCAAGTCGTTTTATCGTTAAACTATACAGGTAGCTCAAAAAAAGTGAGAACATCTCGTAACACATGAGTTATTTCAAAATATAATATAATTAATTATAATTCTTAATGTTTTTTTTTTTGCACAATATTTAGCTAATCGGAAATCATCAAAACACCCCATATTGCACAATCTACTGGATGTAAATCAGGGCTGTTCGATGGCCACATGCCTTGCTCGATGATATTAACATTCTCACTACGAAGAAGGTTGATTGTATTTCTGGCTGTGTGAGATGGAACTCCATCCTGCTGTAATGTCCAATTATGCTGTAATGTCTAGCTATACTCCATGCATTATTTTAAAACTCTTTGATCATTTTCCTAGCACCCCGACGTTTTTCAATTCGCAAATCTTTGATCAGAATACGATCTTCTGCAGTGATTTTTGTCATTCTGGCCGTCAATTTGAAAAAAACCAAATATAAACAAAGGGAAAATTAATAATCAAAGATGGCGACCGGAAATTGTCGAAATAAAACGTAATATAGGTAAATAGGTTTGAAAGTACATCAGTAAACTATTTTAGCTATTGTTGATATAATTTTGATGTAATTATATCACATTTTACGAAATGTTTTCACTTTTTTCGGACCACCCTGTTTATATACATGTATAAAGAAGAGTGTTCGTGTGTTTTTTCAAAAATAAATCTACAGTTTTAATTAACTTTCAGAAAAATTACTTAATTAATAAAATAAAATACAAGGGTAACTTCATACTACACTTTAATTAAAATTAAAATGTTTTCGACGCTTTCTGCGTCATCTTCAGTAATAATATACAGTTTTATTCCGAGCACGATGACTTAGAATTTTGCACACTTTACCTTAAAAATAAGAGAAAGGTCAATGCCTACAAGAAATTTCTTAAAACCATCCCCATCCCCTTTTTCCACCTAGAATTTTGGTACTTTCCTGATTTTGCACACTTGACCTTCAAAATAAGTGGAAAATTACAATTTTCATGAGATTTAGAAAAAAAAAACTACCTACATTTTTCTGGATGAAGCACTCACTCAGCTTAAAGTGCGAACAATGGCCGGTACTTCATCTAATATAAACAAATATTTAATACCAACATGAACTTAGTTTTAAGAAAAGGTATCAGGTAAAAGTTTATTCTAGCTAAGTAATGAAATGGAAAGTTAATTTGTGGCAAATAAAAAAATACTGTATTTATAACACTATTTATTGATAAATCAATACATTTCAAAACAAATGTAATAAAATCAAAAATAAATATTGTAAAAAACCAAATCCTTTTTATTTTAAAGAGAACTCGTTATTGATTGTGAAGTTGTAATTGTTTCAGAATGCGATATTTTAATACAAATTAATCATCATTAGAAAGATATACATACAGATAAGCCTAATTTGTTAAAAAAATATTTCAGCTGCCACCGGGATTTGATTTGAACCAAGATCTCTTCCTATCCGGGGAAGCGCGATATCCAATTATACCGCGTCAGCCTTGTAAATAGTCGACAAATTTTCGAACTTATATGTTGGAGTTATTTCAAATTGATGAATCTTATGTTCCATTTATTTGAAAGCTATCACCTTTATTTGCAAATACCTACTTTGAGAAATAATTGCTAGAGATTTTTCAATTATATTTTATAACATTTTTGGTTTTACTTTATTTATTTACTTATTTACTCCCTGCCCCGAATCGTTTTAAGAGTTGTTTACTCTCGTTTCGATTCGTCATAATTACATATATTTTTCATTTTATTAAACTCAGTCATATTAACATTATCATCATAATACCATCAAAGGTTGGCTTCGGTATCATCGTACCAGACCCATACCTGTACAATTTGATGTGAGACTTATTATCAGATTAAATTTAGAAGGCAGCCAGAAAAAATCTATGGAAATCATACGCCCCCAAGAGGGGAGAGTAGATGTCACATTTATGTGTTGCAGTCGCAGAACTCGGTCACAGTCCGGCAAAAAATTCACCCTGTCCAGGTCGCAAGAGATGCGAGGGAGAGCCAGTAGAATGCTCCGTTGGGTCTCTCTAGCCATCCCAGCAATCCCCAGCGAGAGACCCACACCCTAATAAATCCCAAAAATGTGGATTTACTTTAATACAACTAATAAATATAAGATATTGCACTTTCTCGAATAGGAAGAGATCCCGGTTCAAATCTCGGTGGCAGTTAATATATTTTTTCAATAAATTGAGTTTATTTGTATGTATATCTTTCTGATTGATGCAATTAATTTGTATTAAAATAATTTTAAATTTGTTTTCACACTTGCTATTAATTAGTTACCCACCACTTATATTTTTAATTTTGTTTTTGTCTGTGCTTGCCATTGTATCCTGAATAAAGGACCATAGATCACATTTGGGAGTCATAATACATTAGAAATTGAATTAATCCCAACATACAAGATACGTAACTAAAAAGATTACTAAGAAAATCTCACTTCTGAGAAGGATCAGAAGATTCATTAGTACCGAGTCTTGTAAAATAGTATACAACTCTGTTATTATTCCTCACATCAACTACTGCAGCGGCATTTTGTTTTTCGCTAATGAAGAGGAAATTCAACAATTGTCAGTGTTGCAATATAAAGCTTTGAGAATAATACTCAGAAAAAATAGATTTACTCGGATTAGTGCAGTGCTGAAAGATCTGAATATAATGACCATTAAGAAGAAAATATATTTTAATATAAAACAATAAAAAAATGTAAGCGGTATTTGCACGAAAAATTGATGCAAATCAACATCATACAAGAGAAAGAGATATACTAAGATTACCATTCAGGAAGAAGGCAAAATCTCAAAAATCGATGATATATAGTGCGATGAAGATTTTTAATGAAATGCCAGAAAACATAAGAAAGGAGGAGAAATTGAATAGATTTAAAGTGAAACTGACCAGATATGTAAAAGATTAGTTTTACTAAAAGAAAAAACTTTAATCTTACTTTTAAAATTAGCAAAATTAACATTGTGGTAAAAATTCATTATTTTTATTAAATAAAAATAAAGACTTTAACCTTATTAGGAGAACACATTCTTATTGTGATGTTGTAATTATTCAGAACATCTGTGATATTTTAAATATGAATTAAATATATTAATTAGAAATATATACATATAAAATCAATTTTATCTAAAAATATTGTTGTTGCGCCACAGGGATTCGAACCTGGATCTCTTTCTAAACCGTCTGGCGTCTGCTATCAGATTACTCAAAGGTATAGGTATAGAAAGATGGCTCTTTCAAATAATGGAACGATTAAATGTATTAATATCAAAAAGATAACATATAGGTTCGAAAATTTGTCGCTAGAAATATTGTCTCTGTAGCATAGTTGGTTAATGCACCTTTCTCTGTTTGGAAAGAGATCCAGGTTCGAATCCCGGTGACGCAACAGCAATATTTTTATAAAAAATTGATTTTATATGTATATCTTTCTAATTAATATATTTAATGCATACTTTAATCTTGTTTATATTATAGCATATATAGAAGTGCACATGTTAAGAAATAAATAAATAAATTATTATCGTTGTTTTTATACAGAACGCGCGTTGTTCCCCCTTAAAGCGATCCATTGCGACAAATTTCCAAACACTCGCGCACTGTCGCCGTATCCGTGTATTCAATGCCCAAGAAGATATACAACGTTGCGGCATTTTTAACGCAGATCTGACTGAGCTCTTCAATCTCAATTATTATTATTAATACGTTTGAAAAGTTTGTCTTTTGCATAAATGTAAGTTAACCCTTCCCCAGCCATGCAGTAACACAGGTCTACCATCATAATTAAACCTGTAATATTTCGGTAAATACGTGCAACATAAAATTCATATTTTAGATAATAAGAAAAACCAATTATGAAAAATTAATCGTACAAAAACAAATATTTTTTCCATTCAATTCGTTGTAAAATTAATACGTTGGTAAAAATACCATTTGCAATGTGAAAAACAGAGATCACACTATATTTTTAGAGTGAAAAGAACAACAAACATTCAAATATAATTATGTTTTTCTCACTAATTAAATGAAGAGAGATAAGAAAGAAGGACACATTGTATAAGACTTAATGAATGCTCTAAGTTATGTTATTAATCGGTTTTCAAAATTGAATGCTTAATATTTACAATAAATTCGTGTCATTTAAGCTAATAAAAACAGTTATTTACGGTAACACGAGTTGACAGCATGGTTGCGTTCGAGTATTTTATATCACGGTATGGTAAAGGTTAAACTATTATCAGAAGCTGTACAAAGATGTAAAAATGTTTTTAGCGTCAGTAAAAAACAAAATTTGAATGTTGTAATGAAAGAATATTGAAAAAAATTCTAATCCATTTTCAATCTCAGATCTCATCAAGCATTATGTACGTTTCTTAAACAAAACCACCTTCAAAGCATCCCTAACACCTGCTGGAAAAACAATCAACTTTGGCAATACCTTAGATTTACCCCAATATTGCATTGCGTCGAGATAAATCTTGGTTTAATCAAAAACTTTCCGTCACCTAACAGTTAGCTATCATCGAGTCCCCTCGATACAGACTTCGATAATTGTAGACAAAGAAAATCAAAGAATTTAAAATTAAATTTTACAAAACATTCCGTTTAAACAGAACGAAGGAAGGATAATTGTTTCGCGGTTAAATTGTTCAAAGTAATTTAAAAGTTTTACATACTTTGGAGAGCTACGATAGCGAAGTCGGTTACAATAACGGTCTTCTTTAGTAGAAAGCAAATATTCAACTCGATTATGTCCTTCCTTTATGTACATTTAAAAGGACAAACGATGATTGACTCTGTTCCACAATTTTATGTAAAAAATAAATTTCTAATTAAATTAATGGTAATATGCAGAGTTTCAATAATTCAATTATTAATACAGATATACTCCGTTATAACGAAGATACTCGCTATATGCATCTTTCCTGATATTCGAATAATTTTGACTTTTTCACAAATTTTAGTGCATATTTTCATCAGTACTTTTTGTAGACATTTTTCCGATGTAAGGGTTTGTTTCTAACTGATAATAATTGATACTACCCCTGCAACAACACTGTATATCGATTTTGGGTGGATCTTATTTGTGAACGCCGCAACATTGCACATCTTCTTGGGCATCGAATAATATATTAAACAATCATGTAAAATAAATACAAATATTATTTTTAAATAAGCTTTCATGCAACAACAGCCCAATCTTGAGAAATTCCAAAATATAAATTTAAGGTTTTGCACATTCAAGGCAATCAATTAAGCGGCCACGAATGCAATTTTAGCGAACTTGTCGTTGAAAGAAAAATTAGGTCAACAACTGGGTAATCCGAATCAATTATAGACAATTGAGCACCCTTTTTATATAAAATGATCAATAGCTTTTTGGACTGCCCTGAGTTGATACAAACGGTTTCGTACAAAGTACCAACTCAAACGAGACAATTTAAAGTGTTTTTTGCAATATCGCGGATGCGTTGACTTAGTAACAAGTTAAATTTCGTTGACGTTTTTCGTTGCAGGAACATATTGAAGCTAAAGAAATATTTATACGTAAATTATACTCAGTTTTTATTTTTTTTATGTTATATTGAAATGTTAATTAAAAATGTACATTTATATTAAAATTCGTATTCTTACGTAAGTGCCCATAAGGGCGTTGATGGAAATAAAGTAAATAATTATTACATTTAAAATTATAAATATTAACTTTATGGTTAAAATTCATATTTTTATTTGTTATCTTTGTTTTATTAACCATTTAATTGAGTTTAAATACATCTACCGGTTTCGAAAAATACTATTTTCTTCTTCAAGATGTCATAACTAACTATCTTATATATATTCTTTACCAGAATCTATTTTAAAAAAATCTATTTTTAATGTTACAGAGATTAAGATATCGTACAGAGACGAAGCTATTATTTTTATATGAGAAAGTATGGAAGTCTTGGGCATTACAGGGCTTACGACCTGTCATCGGCTGGCTTAAGTGATCACTTTACATAATGTAACGTTCACCAATTTACCTATGCTACCGCATCTATCAAATTTTTGTAAGTTGTATATTTTAAGTCAAGATGGAACATTTCTCTATTATTAATGACTTCTCGTTTTCATAAAAAATGTTCCGTGTTGTCGCACGCGAGGCCAGTGACACAACGTCAAACATGCGCGCCCATGTAATGGCGCACATCTTGTAAAAATAATTTTTATTTTTACAACATAAGCGCCCCTTTATGAGGAAACAAAGGGCGGCCGAACAATGACTGTCCGAATTTTACATCTCATCAATGTTCTTCCCCTTTACATTTTTCACCAAAATGTACGATTCCGGCCGACCCCACTGCGCGCCTGGAATACCAATAGAGGCAGTACAGTCTTTTCAATCACCATGTGGTAGGGCGCCCGAATTTACATGAGAAACTGTGTAAATTTGGGTATTCAGTGAATGAATTACTGCCATACTTCATTACAGACAGGATGTTTCGAATGTCGCTGACTGGTGCTCATTTTTAAAAAAATCTATTATTCAGTTCCTTCACTAAACAGAAAATGAAATAATAATAAAAAAATTCTTTAGTCTTACATTTCGTGTATTTTTTTAATAAATTCTTTTAAGATTTCAGTTATTTATTCATATAGATTATTTATCATATAGATTATTCAGATAAAAAATGAAATAATGAGTTACTAATAAATAAGACATTTGCCTGTATTTTGACTATTTCTAAATTATATATTTAATATAAATTAAATAAGAAAGACAAAGATAAAATCAATATATCGAAAAAATATTTTTGTGGCCACCCGGACTCGAACCACAACAATTTCATTTATTTTTTTCTATAAATTGGTCCATAAGGAAGTCGGCTGATAGGATAATGACTCAAACCTGAAATTATCAAAGCAGTACTCGTACTGCTACAAAATTGGTTTATATTACGTCTCTTAAAATATAGCTTAACCTCAAAACATGACAAATAAATAAATAATATATGCTTCTTCAATATTAGAAAAATTACTTTAATTACTTCAATCATTTTTATACGGGTATAACTTGCAGAAATTTAGATAATAGAATTAAGGAGCACTTGAGATGTCCAAATAGCAACAACTATTCTGAACTTGCCAATCATCTTTTAGAAACAAACCGTTCTGCTGACATTGATAAGCGTTTAGAAATTTTGCATGGAAATACCAGGTATTGCAGTTAGATAAATTAGATATGAGAAAAAGTATTAATAGCAAATTAAATATTATAAATAACTAAATCCTTTTTGTAAATATACAACCTTCAAATCTATTTTCACTATAGTACATAATTAGTTACCCACCACTTACATTTCATGTTTTTTTTTATCTATGCCTTCAATTTTAATTTTAGTATACATTGTTTCCTGAAGAAGAAACAATTTATTAATAAATAGTGGTTTAAACAAAATATTTTATCTCATTTAAATAATATATTCATCAAATCTTCAAATCTTATTGTTGGCTTTTGAGGCATCATTGAATGGCATCAACACAGTCATGGAAAATCTGGCAGGAGGTATGAGGGTCTCGAAACCCAATGGTCACTGATGTCTGCTCAATTAGACGTTCAAAGCCAACATGGTACTCCATCAATGGGCTTCAAAAGGGCCTGTTGTGTTGCTAGGACAATGTTCAATAGTGTGGAATAAACTTCTACAGTTCTTCAAGAGCAGCAGGGTAATAATATTCGTATCCATCTGGATCCCAAAATTAAACAACACTTTTGTTTGTTAACGCCTCGTTAGAATGTGGTAATATTTTTATTTCAAAAATATATGATTAATTAATAAATACAAAAATCAGTGAAAATATATCTTTAACATAGGTAATTAGTATTATGATCAAGTTAATTTTAATAAATGTAAAATGGATTTAATATTCTTATCTGTGAATACATTATATAATAGAATCATGCATGTACTGATATATACTGTATGTAACAGACCTAGTCCATAATATTTTATAGGTAGATACCTGATTAAATTACGAGTGGAAAATGTTCAAGGACTGTGTGCAAAATCTGCATTTTTACGGAAAATATTACTGTTTGAAATTTTTACAAAATCTTGTATAGATCAATTTTTGCGAAATCGTTCAATTTTCATCTATATATTTCAGGTCCTAAAATATGTAACAAAAAATAGTCTAGAAGCTTGAAATTCGATAACATTTAATTTTTTGTATTCAATATATACGTATTACAAAATATTTCAATTAATCAAAATATTCGTATAATTCCGATTTTTTTTAAATGCTATCTCTGACATGGTTGTGGTTAGACACATATCTCTTGAACATTTCCCACTTGTAATTTTGTAATTTAGTCAGTTATTCGCCTATAAAATATTGTGGAATAGGTCTGTTATACCTCGTATACATACATTTTCATAATTATTTGATATTTCAATAAAATCTATGAATTTTTCTATATATTTTGATTTATGACGAACAGATCGATATTAGAGTTTTCTTTATTAGAATATAATATTGTGAAATAATGATATTAGATTGACGAAAGACCAAATAGAGTAGCAGTCATGGGGAGGCTTTCCTTCAGTAGTTGACTAACAGCAGCTGATGATAACGATGATAAATAAAGAGTCTTTTTTTTAATCTTCACAACTAAACTTTGTACCATACACACGTTGGTCTATTGTCACTACTTAAGTTTCGAGGGGTGCAATCCCTCTCATCATCAAACTAAACTAAACAATAGTAATGGCAATAATCTAATGTGTGTGACCTTGCATGATTATATAAACCGAGTACAGTTCTGTCAGATGTTTCAACAACCGAAGAAAAAGATGCATAAGGCATTATACCCTCTCTGCCTAGATCTGCGGGAAAACGACGAGTTAGTTCTACATGTGAATTATTAAATATGATCAGTGTATGTGTGCAATGCAGGAGTGGACTGAAGGGTGGGACTGTGAGAGCCTTAAATCGATTATCTCTCGGAATGTTCACAGAAAAACTAAGGCAAAATTTTATAAAACCATTACCCTACTGAATTGAATACGAGCGTGAGGCATAGACAATCCCTATCAAATTAAGAGAAATATGAAATAGTTTTGAGAGGAAAGTGTTGCAGATAATTTATGAACCTGTACAGGATGTAGCAGTTTCTAAACATAGAGTTTAGAATAAGATGCAATGGCGAGTTATATAACGTTTATCAGAACCATAGATTCTTGGTAAATATGAAACGACTCTGAAGGGCGGGTTGGGTTCAAAGGTTGCAGAATGGGTGGATCCCAAAAAGAATTCCTAACAGAAACTCATGCGGTAAGTGAAGAGTAGAAACGCCATCTTCTGATTCTGAAATGAAAGATAGTCGCCGGAAACCATAGCATGTGGAGGCTATTTGGATTTTTGGGAGCTTGAAAAACCAAAATAAGTAACATTTCACAAATTCAATGATTTAAAAATACTACAGAACATTAGACTTCGCCTTTATTTATTGCGGATGCTTTATTTATTGAGCTTCAAATCACTAACTGAGAGTCAATCACTGATATCTCCAAATCACAATCACAGTGATGTAGTATCTGACAAAACCGTGCTGATACCTGATTACGCTGGTAAGTTCCAAACGAAATATGCTTTTTACAAGAAAATTTTTGTAATGATGGAATAGTGTAGTTCAGTACTACTGTGGTGGTTCTTTTTTATTAACCGCAAAACGGTGATCACAGTCACTGATGTCATTAAATAGCAATCACTTTCACACCAATAGGTCAAGAGTTGCAATTTATCTCTTCACTAGTGCACAAATTAAGAGTCCCAATCACGTATCTAGATGATAATATAGCAGTGCTCAAAAGGAAATTAGAAAAATTAACCTCCCCTTGAATATCGCGATCTTGTTAATCAACTGACAACCAACCCCTGCTTGCTTAAGGTTTTAATTTATTTATTTATATTGTAGTGTCCTTGTTTGACAAGATAAAGGAATTCTTTGGGAAAGTATCCGATTTTCTGGATTGCACGCAGTCGTCTTGCTACACCTGCAAGGAAACAGCTCGTTCGGAGTATGTTTATGCTTGTCGCTGTTGGGTCGAGAGTCAGCGGACTGCACGACCGTCTGGTGATCGATCACATAACAATTTTGACATGAGATAACAGGATCCTTTAGCGGACTTAGAGCCGGCTGTTGATGTAGTTTACAGGATTTGTGGTGTACTGTGTCAGTCGGCCTTTGGCCGGAACTGACGCAGAGTCTCGGTGCAGAGTCCGATTGCGATTGAGCCACTGTCTTACCCTGGAAACAAATGTGCGACTGTGCACTTTGTGTTTGCAATGAAGTGTCTTGAGTTTTAGGTTGTAGTTTATGGCGTGAGTATGCACAGCATTCTGGGTATGGTTGTTGCTTTGACTTTTCCGACTCTGGTTGGCAATATTTTCCAGTTTGTTGTCTTGTTTTATTGCAGATTGCGCCTGTGTTTTGGATCGGTAATTTGTAATCTGGCTGTAGGAATTTATGAGCTCTGCAGTCAAGGCCATTGCGCATGTTGAGGGAGTGGCTTGTGTAAAGAATTCCACCTTGGAGGACGGGACCGTGTCGATCACTTTGAACACCCGATGCTTTTCTCTTGCATACATTGCAGCAGCAATTAGATTTTTCCTGAAGTTAAAAAAAAATATTTATTAACTTTATTTTTATACCACAGTGAATTAATTATATTCATCAAGCATATTCAAAAAATACATTTTCCTTCAAAATATTCTTAGATTTTTACGACGGTTCAGAATCGTATGTATACAGTTTTCTGGGCTAATCTGCCGTATATATTTGACGTTTCTGGCCTACTTTTCATCAGCCATGGTGATGAACCCCGCAATGAAATTCGAAATATTGGCCAAAAACGTCAGATATATACGGCAGCTATCGGTATACTCAAAGGTATTTGAGATTCCGTAAAAACAAAATAGATAGCTTTCATACAATGGAACGAAAGATGTATTAATTTGAACAAGTGTAACATGTAGGTTCGAAAATATGTCGTCAAAAATAATGTCGCTGTAGCACAGTTGGATAATGCACCATTCCCGGTTTTGAAAAGAGATGCAGGTTCGAATTCCGGTAGCGCAATAAAATGATTTTTCGATAAAATTGATTTTATATGTATATCTTTCTAATTTACACATTTAATTAGTATTTAAGAAGGTATTAATATATTATCTACAGAATAATATTTAAAGACGTAATTAAATGTTATATATAAACAAAACACAATTTATACGTACATTTAGCAGCGATCAACATTTTAATGTTGAATTTTCATTTATGAATAAAGAAAATATTGAATGCACATATATGGATCGACTCTATTATCGTATCTTGCTTGGCCCACGTATACTTACATACATTTATAATGATTCTAGATATTTATTATTCTAGATATTAAGAGCGTTTCAGAACAGAAAAAATGCTATCGAATAATATAACATTTTTTGCTATAAAAAAATAAATAACATTTTATAAAAAACTTCCCAGACTTCTTAGACGACCCATTAGTTTAAATAGTTTTTTTATTTTTTTTGTTGGGAATTAAGAAAAGCCTTTCTAAATTACCGCGAGGGAAATAAAAACTGTTAAATCTTACCATTTTTTTAATATGTATTTATGATGCCTTATTTTCGAATATTATTTTTATATAATCAGCTTTTCATCTGTAAATAAATAAATAATGTTAGTAAATGAGACACTTGTTTTTTTGATTCCACTCATTTAATTTATTTGAGACGCGTTTCGCCTTGTGAAGGCATTATCAATAGATATTGATAATTAGATTACAATAGAAAAAGTGATTTATTTTCACGTAAAGCGTGTTTTTTTTTTAGAGGTATAGAACTTTAAAATGAAATAAAAATACTAAATTAATGTATTAATTATAAATATATACATATAAAATCAATTTTGTCGAAAAATATTGTTTTTGCGTCACCCGGGATTCGAACCTGGATCTCTATTTCCAATCCAATTAATTTAGTATTTAAAATATCACAGAGCTATGTTCTGAATAATTACAACTTCACAATAAGAATGTGTTTTCCTTAATGAAAAAAAAATCATTATAGTAGCCATGGTATTGGTTTTATTGGAAAGTTAATTTTATATTATTGAGTTTTAATATGATTTCGTGGACATAATAAATATAAATACAAAAGTATAATAAAAATTATTGAATTTAAAATTGTTATATTAACAATGCTCTTATAAGGCGAAACGCGTCTCACTGATATTAAATTAATATAACTAAAAACAAAAGTTTTCATTTTCATATGTGTGATTTATTCAAAGCGTCAAATTACAACATTTGACGTTTGATAATTAAGGCATGAGATGGCGAATCTCTATGATGTAGTGTGTACACGGGGACTACGAAAATTGCGAGTCTCTTAAAATTTTATTTGTGCACACGGAAACGTATTTATTTTTCCGAATTGTATCCGGCTTTGACGTTGTATTTCAGTTGCTTAATTCTTGAAAATGTTAAGCGATGCGAAGTGTCTAATACTCGTAGATGTATTCACTTATATAATACAGATCTTACACTGCGAGCGAATTTGAGTGCACTCGTCAGAAATCGATTAGTACCTACAGCCAGACAGCCTTTTCATCCACTCCGAGCCGAGTGCAGTTATCACGGCACAGTGAACACAATTTATATTTATTTTAACACCAGAAGCAGAAAAGTGGGGAATACCCGGTAGACATCTTCGCCATTATCGCTATTTATCTTAAGAGATGATTTTAAAAAGTAATCTTTCACTGAATATTGCATACGTTCAGATCGTAACTGTTCAAAACTTGCATATTTTTAGTTCTAGATTCTATTAGTGATGAAAAAACTGTTTTTTGTGATTATATTTCATTAATATCAATATTTAATGGAAGATATATAGAAATATGGTTTAATTACAGGGCTTACGACTTATCTTCGGCTGGCTTAAGTGATCACTATATATATATATATATATATATATATATATATATATATATATATATATATTTATTTTTTATTAGTAACTATATAATGCGATGTAAAAATTTGTTTGGACTGTGCCCGTCTCACTAGAGAAATTCTGTGTCGAGACGTGCATATATATCACCAATTCACATATATTCACCAATTCTCACCCCTCAATCTCCATATTTATCAAATTTTTGAAAGTTGTATGTATGTTAGTACGTCGACTCGCTTCGAGTACCACTATACCGTCGCCATCTATGGACCAATTTTAATAATTCATTTTTCCTTAAAACAGCACATATGTCGACTCAATGAGAATCTGATTTTTTTGAAAATTATTTAAATCGATGTTCTTTATCTGTAAAATGTTTTTTTGACACATTATATTATAACAATATTTTTCAACTTTTTATTTTTACCAGTATATTTCTATATACCTTCCATGAAATATTATTAAAATTGCTTTGCTTCTATCAGATATCTGATATTTATTTAATGACAGTACCTTTGTAGGTAAAAATTCAGAAATTGTGTGTTCTTGGACATCATTAAATATTGCTTAAATATTGAAAACTGTGACTATATCAAAATACAGGAATTAAATTAAAAAATTAACCATATATATCTAATTTAATATCATTACAAAGATAATTAAAATGAGTTTATTTTTCAAATGTGTCAAATACGTAAAATATTTTGACAGTATCTACTAGATAGCGCTTATCACGAATTATGTATAAAATAAAATAAATAAATCACGAATCACGATATTCTCGTATATTCAATCACTAGTAGTGAGTGTGACTCAAAGATATCAGTGATTGACTCACGCTTCGTGATTATGAGCTCATCACTAGAGTCTGTTATATCAATTGTTCTTCCCATACTTTTATATGAAAATGAGGCATGGGTGTATCCAACAGAAGACTCTGATAATGAAGATTTTAAATTACAAAAAAAAATATATTACATCACTATAATATGATTTGATACATTATAAATTAAATGTTCTGTCAAATAATGTACATAGTGCTGTGTATAGTTATTATTGATCTATTGATTATATGTAAACAAACGTTTAAATTCTTATCAAAACAAGTTAAAATGTAAATATGACATCATTACTTTTACCTGTGAATCGTGCAATCGATAAAATAACACAAAAGATTTATTCAACTACAGAGATTTACGATAATTTTTAATTGATATTGGAAATGTCGGTCGTCCAAAAATGTTGATATCGAAAATGAAATAAACAAGAGATTTCATTCCTTCCATTTGATTTGAATTTATTTTTAAATTTCAAACAATTTAAGTACTTATCTTTAATTCATATATATTATCTCACAACTTTTATTCGGTCGGGTGTCAAATGAGACAATTACGCAATATACAGTTAGCAACTGGCAATCAGTAATACGCAAACGAAGCAACATAAATCTCTCTAGAGTATAAGATTACGCACTGCAGAATATTATATATAATAGGTTTATATTGTTTATTCAGTGGGTAAAAATTCTCAAAAAAACTACTTATACAAGGTGAATATTATATTCCAGGTCGATATTGTTTCTAAATAACTAGAAAATAAAATAAAAATTTTAAATTTAATTTTTATTTTTCGTTTATATCATTTATTACAATTATTTTTGATATATAATATTGGCTGAATAGTCACCTCTGGCAACGGCACAAATGGGTGCTCTTTTAACCATATTTTTCATAACATTTTCTCACATTTCGCGTGTTATTTCAGCAATTTCATTTTAAAATATTGTTCTGTGACAACAAAAATATTATTAG
Source organism: Eubasilissa regina (assembly GCA_022840565.1). NCBI lineage: Eukaryota > Metazoa > Arthropoda > Insecta > Trichoptera > Phryganeidae > Eubasilissa > Eubasilissa regina. The sequence goes on along the minus strand of JAINEB010000027.1, from coordinate 18,311,014 downwards.
CTTATTAGTGTAGATATTTTCTTTAAAATACCTTCACGGAAAATAGTCGAAAGCCGTAAAATCAGGTGATCGAGGAAGCTAGTTTATATCACCACTTTTTAACATTATGCGGCCGGGAAAAATTTCAAGTGTAGCTCGGATTGTGTATGTGGTGGAACCGTCCTATTATAACCACATATGTTGCAAGCCAAATAGACTCAATTCGACTACCAAGAAGTTTTCCAACATGTGACGATTGCGATCACCATTAATGGTTACTGTATTGCCATTATTTTTTAGATAAAATATTTTAATGACTTCAACGTCGCGAAAACGATCCATTATTATTATTATTATTCGAATTATTTGCTCGGATGGACGATTCCACCGTCGAACGATTTTCGAAATAAATTTGCACAATCTGCAAATCTATTCATGGTGATATGGCAAACCAAACTGAGCACAAATCAACTGTCAGTTGTTAAATTGGCTATTGCTGAAAAAAGCATTGCCAATTCGAAAAAATACTCTTTATAACGCTATTTCTATAGTTCTAGGAGAGCCTCCAATAAAACATATTTTGTTTCAAAACCCGTTATATGTCTCAAATCAACATATTTATTTCTTGTTGATATCTACAAAGTTAGGTTATCAGTAGCAACGCTCTCTTATATTACTTCTGTCCGCATTACCAACGCGCTATTTTTCTAACATGCATATCGTTTCGGTAGATCATTCAATAATACATATTGTATATTTAAAAAAAAAATTACACTTCTCACTCACATGTGTCGCACCACTTTCGCATACAATTGTTTTTTACTAAATTTATTCTTCGTTAGTGTCTACAAAGATATTAAATACTTGTAAAAATGTCCACCTACAAATCTTTTATTAAATGTTCCAAAATTTTGTGATGCCATTTGTAACGTTTTATTTTTAACATTCTAGACTAGTCTTCGTTATGAAATACGATACACGTCTCAGACTTATGTACCATACCATCTCTACATATTTATCCTTAACTTATCTTAATTTTTAGTGTCTATAAATGTTACGTACTTGACTTCTAAGTACGTCTTCACTGTTCACCTCGTAATGTGAAGGTCCAAGAAATTGACTGTAACAATTATACATTTATTACAATACGATACAATTTAGTACGAGGTATATCACTAGTACAGGTCAAACTATTAAGCCGATGAACACGCAGAGAAAGAGGCCGTGCCCTACCGCGCGCCGCCCTTTATAGCCTCGCACGCACGCACGCCGGCGGTGCGGCACTTACACACACTCACATACAATCCCAAGAACATAACAACAAATACATTAAATATCCGTGACTATGTTCTTATTCGTTACAGTGCACCCTCAAACTTCTATAAAATGTTCCTTGTAAATACGTTAAAACATAATTATAAATATATCACAGTTAAAAAAGACACTATTTTTGCCAACCCTGTTTATAAAGATATATTTTTATAACACGTTTTATTTGAGTATAAAGTGGATAGATAAATTTCAGGCCGGCTTTATAAATTCAGGGAAAAAATCACGCAGATTAAAAGTAATATACATGCTGCGAATTTAATGGCGGGTGCCTGGAAGAACTCATAAAATTATTTAAAAAATTGTGTTTATGCGCCTCGTTACCCCGATTAGCACTACTGGGTTTCCTAGTTGATAATATTGTGCGTATGTGTATGTGATTATTGCCGCCTTTTTTTTCGGAGAATGCAAGAGGACGGTAAACGACGGGCGAATCAATTACATCCAGTGTTTCGACCAGTCCAGAGGTCCAAATAAACCGATATTCCTACCTTTCTTCTTATACTTTTTACTTTATACTATTACTTATATTACCATATTTTTTATTTATTATCTTAGTTTTATTAAACACAATTGAGTTTAAAAAACATCTACCGGTTTCGGAAAACACCTTTTCCTTCTTCAGGATGTCATAACTAACTAAAAATATAGCATTGTTTCTTCACCAGAATCTATTTTAATTTTTTTAAAAAAACAACAATTATTAAAAAAATAAATTTAGTACCTAACTCAAATTGCTGCTCAGTACAAATAGAAAAACAATGCTATATTTTTAGTTAGTTATGACATCCTGAAGAAGGAAAAGGTGTTTTCCGAAACCGGTAGATGTTTTTCAAACTCAATTGTGGTTAATAAAACTAAGATAATAAATAAAAAACATGAATTTTAACCAGTAAGTTAATATTGATAATTTTAAAAGTACTTATATTACCATTTAAATTCATATCTACATATTATAATTGAAATCGTTTCTGTTTTTCACCTTCAGTAACATGTCAGACCAACGAACTCGGTTACTCGGAAGCCCACTTGAGATACCAAGGGTCGGTTTTTAGGTTAACCAGCGGGTTAAATTAACCCATCAAAACTGTTGGGCTAAAATCTTCCCTTAAAACAAAAAATGTTTATATCAACCAAGAACAAAGGATTATAGATAATAGAAAGCTCGAAGCCGAAGCTAGCAAATCACAGTGTTTTGGGTATCGGTCATAGGAAGGTCTTCTTAAAGAAATTCATTATTTTCTTTTGCATAGTATACGAAGGATGCACTTCTCCTTTTAATTCGGCACTACGCTGGTGCGAGAAATATAATTTGCGCACTTCGGTAGGTCAAAATCTATCCAGCCAAAAGAACAACAACATCGGTTCAGAAAATCAGCAGTGTTTATATGTGCGCTTATTGTCAATCGAAAACCTGGGAACCATCTATCGAGTCGAAAATGTTCGTTTTTCTCTATTTAACACTTCATTAAGCCCAACAATTAAGATAAACTATAAGATACAGAAAAACGGCGACACTGGGGTTTTAGAGCTAAAAAATCAAATAGTACCTATGCACAGACCGCCAAATAAATAGACATGAACTAAGACAAATAACTCCGACTCCGCGCAATTTTTAAAAAATATTACCCGATTGGAATGAACATTAAAACGTTAACAATATAATATGCATTTATTAAAAAATACGTTTTATTTATACAAATATTTAATTTTCGAAGAGTAAATACTTTTATTGTCGCATAAATGTGTCATGATCTATCGGATTTATGTTTCCACCAAGAATGTGTGTAGAATGCCCCTCGTCCGGCAAATAATGTTCCGAACCGCTCTCCTATATATAATATACACTTCATATTATGTATATTTATTTACTGTCTGTGATTGTATTTCATTGTTTGTCAAAAAATATATAAAATCCTGAAAATATCATTTCAATGAATATCGCAATGATTTATTAGACAACCAAATGTACGAAGAGATGGTGGAGAACTGGGTTGGCTCGCATCTCTTAAATCTTTTTGATTTTAAAAAGATTTTAGAGGCGCTGTAAAAGTGAGAAGTTTTAACGAATTTTACTAGGGTACCTGCTAAAAAAAACATGATTCTATATTTAAAGAGGCCTGTTATATGTTTGCTATATTGATGTATGAGCCGCGCTGCTGGCGTAGCTGTTCCGCAACACTGACACGATTCAGATGATCGATGTTCGAAAAGCTGTCGATATCATGTGGTTCGATCGGTAGGTAATGGATTCTGCTTTACCGATACGAGCGCCAGCTCGTGACGTGTTAGATTACCAGTTCGAGAGATGTCACTACCAGAATATTCATAATCGCAAATGTTCCGTATTCGTGAAACACATTTTTGGCGCGCTTTGCCGCGACCATATTATTGACACCTTTCCACTTTGAAATTCCCACCCATCCTTTTTTTCCGACTGCTTGACCAGTGCGAATGGTGACCTTGACGTCGGCAGACTTTAAGGCGACGCGATACTTGTTCGGTTGCAACACTGCGATTGCATTAGTGGTGTGATTTTGTTAATCTCCGGTGCATCAGCACTGTTATACTGTGATCCTGTGATTTGTGCAGTGATATTGTGAAAGCTGCGGGTGACGTGATTGATATCGCCGTCTTCACTTGGAAACGGAAATTTGCCCGCCCATGTGTTGTCGACTGCGAGAGTAACGGAGGCGTAATACACGAGGTAAGGCGAGCAGTCCTTCAGATTCCCGATTCCCCTAAATCCACTAGTCCTTCGACTGGATTCCCTCCCATTATCGATCCTTATCCCCGTTAATCCTTCCTTCGTCGTAATCTTATTCGCGGGACGCACGACTCGGAGATCGCGCAGTTTTAGTTCCAGTAGATCCTATCTATCTCTTCTGTCCTGACATACAATTCTCGCCTCATCCACATTCATACATCTTCTCATACAAGCTCGACGATTATTGAGGCAGAAGATTATTGACAAGAAGAGACAACAGGACCATCATCCAGTATCTGGTTTACTGATAGTGCCAAGTCTCCCGAGGACGTCCTCTACTTCTGGCGCCATCAATGTTTGTGTTATATATATTTCATATCATTCTCTCCTCATTTATCCTCTTAATCTTACTCACTACTCTAAGATCAGCTTTACATTCTTTTCTTATTTCTTCATTCTTTACTTTGTCATAAATGGATCTGTCACATATATGCCTAAGTGATCTCATTTCCACTGCATTCAGTCTATTTTCGTTCTTCGTGTGCCAGCTCCAGGCCTCACTTTCATACATCAGCATCGGTACCAAGACTCCATTGTGAATCGTTAGTCTTGCCTCAATTGAAAAGTTCCTACAGTTCCTTCAGTTCTTAAGTTCAAAAAAATACACTGCGCATTCTCCCCATTCCCTACCCGTCACGGCACGCCGCCGATGAGTCGATTGGCGACCTTTAACTAGCGCGGTTATACGTTTACCTAAAGATTAAAATGTTATATTAATTTGAGACTTTGCGTCTATACTGGGTCGGAACCAAAGTAAAAATAGTATATTAAAATACAATTCACATTTTAGAGATGTCTGCAGAATCCGGATTACGATGAGTGCCAAACTCCTTCCGCTTTCTGAATTCCTTAGACATCTACGCTTATATGCAACAACTACTTTAGCATAATACTATTATCGCCTGTTTTATTTATGAAAAGTATTTAAGTAAATAAAAGGCAATTACTAACACTAAATATCATGTACTCGCGCAGGAAGTACGTCTCAAATTGCACACCTCGTAGTAGATTGTTGGTGATCCAAGAGAAACACTTGTGTGACAATTATAATCATTATTACACGAATAGTAGTGAAGGTACAAAGTCTCAGAGCTAAACGGTAACGCAAAAGAGACCGCGCCTCGCGCGCGTAACCCTTTTATCCCCGCTCACACACACACACACATATACATTTCGCCTCAGCAGTGCGGGCGCTCTGACACACACACATATATTCGATCTCACGGATATCACACTAAATAAGTGAACAAGTATTTCTACGTATATATATATTTCTATATATCTTGTCTCTATAAGATATCTGATATTTATTTAATAACAGTGCTTTTGTAGGTTACAATCCAGTAATTGTGTGTTCTTGGACATTTTAAAATATTGCTAAAATAATATACAAGAAAAATAAATTAAAAATTAAAAATTTTTTTTTTCAGGCGTATTCTAGTATAATGTATTAAAAATATTTTACAGATAAAGAATATTGCTTTAAATCATTTTTAAAAAAATCATAGAGTTGACATATATGCTGTTTCAAGGAAAAATGAATTATCAAATTTGGTCCATAGATGGCGTTAGTGTAGTGGTACTCGAAGCGAGTCTACGTAGTAACATATATACAACTTTCAAAATTTTGATAAATATGGAGATTGAGGAGTGAAATTTGGTAAGCCCTGTAATTACCCCATATTTCTATATGTATTCCATTAAACATTATAAAAATAGCTTCGTCTCTATGAGATATCTGATATTTATCGAACAAGGTTCCATTTGACGATGGAATCCTGTTCACTTATTTGAGTAACAGGTTCCGACTGATTTTATCACTTTCCCAGATCTTCTATTTCTATCTCATTGATAATGCTGAAAATAAGATAAGATCTTAAAATTGTTCATATTTTCATACTCAAAAGAAAATATACATGAATATACGTTGAAATATTTTGGAGTTCATTATCTCAAAAAAGTGCCAGATGGAACCTTGTTATTCTGAGGGGTCGATATGTCAAAACTGACACGAAGGAGGAAATAAGAAATGATGATAAGTTTATTATGTTGCAATTATCAATATTATTTATTACATTTCTAAAATACTCAGCCGTGAACGTTCCGAGCATAAAAAGACGAACGAAATTTTACCCTGATGCAGTCAGCTGTTTCCATCAAAATCAAACGGACTGAAAACGTTAATTTGCATATCGTGGTGCCGCCTGTATAAATCTGCGATATTCTGGCAGTTGGATTGGCTTTTGTCAGCCACCCACGAATTTGCGATACCGCATTGGGTTTGAGTCTATGCAGATCATCCCCTAGATTTCAATTGACCCTGTTTGATAAACCTGTCAGTATCATTAACGTGAATTGGGGAATAATCATGTTATCTTTAGAGGCTTTCGACAACTGGGATGATATTTTGGTAATTGGAGATAATATCCACCAGAAATATGTATTTAGATATAAAAATAATCTCCTTTATTACTGAAATAGTTATCTTAAATATGAAATAAATATATTATATTAATTAGAAATTTATACATATAAAATCAATTTTGTCGAAAAATATTGTTGTTGCACCACCGTAATCGAACCTGGATCTCTTCCCTAACCGGGGAAGGTGCATTATCCAACTATGCTACAGCGACAATATTTTTAGCGACAAATTTTCGAACCTATATGTTACCTTCTTGATATTAATACATTTAATCGTTCCATTATTTGAAAGAGCCATCTACTTTATTTTTACGGAATCTCAAATACCTTTGAGTAATGTGTTAGCAGACGCCAGAATTGTCAATTCATTTTTATAAAATTTTGGACACATCGATACAACTTTATTATTAGGAGAACACATTCTTATTATGAAGTTGTAATTATTCAGAACATAGGTCTGTGGTGTTTTAAATATTAATTAAATATATTAATTAGAAAGATATACATATAAAATCAAATACTAAATTAATGTATTAATTATAAATATATACATATAAAATCAATTTTGTGACGCTAAAACAATATTTTTCGACAAAATTGATTTTATATATATATATTTATAATTAATACATTAATTTAGTATTTAAAATATCACAGATCTATGTTCTGAATAATTACAACTTCACAATAAGAATGTGTTTTCCTTAATAATATAAAATCAATTTTATCGGAAAATATTGTTGTTGAACCAAAATATATCAAGGTGCATTATCCAACTATGCTACAGACCTATGTTCTGAATAATTACAACTTCACAATAAGAATGTGTTCTCCTAATATTTATAACGGATACTTAACCTGCAGTTAACTAACCGTTATAAATATATGTCCGTTGGTTCACTTACCACTGGTTAACTATCTATTGGTTAACTAACCGCTGGTTAACTATCCATTGGATAACTATCTGCCGGTTAACTATCCGCCGGTTAACTATCCGCCGGTTAACTATCCGCCGGTTAACTATCCGCCGGTTAACTATCCGCCGGTTAACTATCCGCCGGTTAACTATCCGCCGGTTAACTATCCGCCGGTTAACTATCCGCCGGTTAACTATCCGCCGGTTAACTATCCGCCGGTTAACTATCCGCCGGTTAACTATCCGCCGGTTAACTAACCACCGGTTAACTATCCGTTGGTTAATTAACCGCCGGTTAACTATCCGTTGGTTAATTAACCGCCGGTTAACTATCCGTCGGTTAACTATCGTTGGTTAACTATCCATCGGTTAACTATCCGTTGGTTAATTATCCGTTGGTTAACTAACCGCCGGTTAACTAACCGCCGGTTAACTAACCGCCGGTTAACTAACCGCCGGTTAACTTACCGCCGGTTAACTATCCGTCGGTTTACTAACGGTTGAGTTGAGTTGATTATATTTGTTAGTTTAAGTGCGATTCAGTTGGTTAGTTTAACCGCCACTGAGTTTTTTGATTATATTGGTTGATTAAGTGCGATTTTAATTTAGAAAAGTTCTACGAATAGATGAATATGTTACGTTTTAAAAAAAAGTTGTACCTAATTCCTCTTCTTCTTCTGTTCCCACCACATTGGGTGTTATTATTACATTAGTTAGTTTAAGTGCGATATTAATTTAGAAAAATTCTACCAATTGTTACGCATTTAAAAAAAAAGTATTACCTAATTCCTCTTCCTCTTTTAATTTTTTTTTTCTGCAAACTGACAACAGAGTACTGAGTCTCTGCAGGATACGTCTGTTACCGGGCGATAGCCGATGCGGACAGGCTAGTATCAGATTAAACTTTGAACGGCGAAAAAAGTGTTAATGATAATAAGGAGGTTATAGTAAAGTTAAATAAAATTTTTTGATGACAAATCAACTCCTTGATCATGATTAGTACCTAATGTAAAGTTAAATACAATTTTTGATGACAAATCAACTCCTTGATCATGATTAGTATCTAATGTAAAGTTAAATACAATTTTTGATGACAAATCAACTCCTTGATCATGATTAGTATCTAATGTAAAGTTAAATACAATTTTTGATGACAAATCAACTCCTTGATCATGATTAGTACCTAATATAAAGTTTATACATTAAAACAATGTGTTTCTTTGATTGTCACACACATTTGAAAATTAGTAAATTTTTGTTCGTTTTTTTGTCACAAAAAAATGTATAGCGGACGGAATAAAGATGCAGGACGCCTACTATATGGCTGCGCAGCAAGTCCTTGTGACAATAATTGATCTATTTTTACTAACACATATCTCCAGTGTATTCGAGTATGTAATTTTCTGAATTATTCCAAATATTTGGTCTGAATCTTATATTTCCACGACATTGATAAATAATTAATAATAGCGTACACAGTATGATCCAAAAATATTTGTGATTTATGATTACTGAAACAATTATCACTTGTCAAAACTACGCGCTCTGTCAGGTGCACCTGTCAAGGGACAATGCTGCCTATAATTTGATTTATTTGATATTAATAACAGATTAAAAAAATATTTTTATATTTTGATTATTTATCATCAATATACACATGACATGGAGTGATTCTATAAAATAAATAGTGGTTTAAAACGCGTGTAATTTAAAAAGCGAGTATTTTATTTTTTCACAGTTATAACACTATAACATTATATGTAGGTATATCGCCTCCACAGCCATTATTACTGCCGACGACCCCTTAACGCACCTCGCATATTTACCAGTGCGTTAAACAATACTCCTAATAGCCTCAAAAACACGCCCGATATCGACGCCAACATGTGGTAATGACCATTCTGAACTTTATTCTGCTTACCGCTGTCTTCCCGACCACAAGTTCCAAGAAACGTCTCCGCTTATATATATAAATTAATATCATCACAAAGAAAATTAAAACCCTTAAAAAAAAGTTTAATTTTGGGGTCAAATTCTCAGCATTTCGGATTAAATGCGTGAAACGTTTCGGCAGAATCAGATGGCGCTTATCACGAATTATAAATGCAATAAAAATTAATAAAAACGATATTCCCAGATATTCAATCACTGATGGCGAGTGTAACTCAAATATATCAGCGATTGACTCGCGGCTCGTGATTCTGAGCTCAACTATATTCCGTGCATCTTGGTTATTACAACTGCACCACTCACGTAGTGAATACGTGATTTTGTCTGTTTTCTGTAAATATTTTGTAGAGATGCGCCCCCGGAGTGTATTTCACACAGCCTGTCGTATACGTGGCATTGTGCATGACCACCCCGGACGTGAGCAGTGAACCACGACGCTCGTACGAAGGAATAGATTTCTTCGTTGCCGTATAGGAGCCAGAACATCTTGCAGTAATGGAAAAACATCAGAAGTGTCTAGTGTGATCAGGCAGATTATTACGGGTCCATGCTCGCACTATCCTGAATTAGATCGTGCAAAAGACAATTTCATGATTCATATGTTCAGTTTTCAACTTCTCAAGAAGTTCAAACTACATGCCTATTTCATTTAATTCAAATAAATTAAACATAATCATTAGAGATACATTTCACATAATTATTTATTGAATATATAAAATCAATTTGTCGAAAAATATTATTTTTGCGCTACCGGGATTCGAACCTGGATCTCTTTCTAATTGCATGCATTATCCAACTATGCTACAGCGACAGTACTTTTAACGACAAATTTTTGAACCTATCTGCTACACTTTTCAAATAAATACATTTATCGTTCCATTATTTGAAAGCCATCAACTTTGTTAAGCCGATAACAGACGCCAGAGTTAACAATTCATTTTTATTACATTTTGAACACATTGATACAACTTATAACTATTATTCAGAACGTACATAGGTCTGTGATATTTTAATTACTAATTAAATGTATTTATTATAAATTAATATGTATATCTTTCTAATTAATACATTTAATTAGTATTTAAAATATCACAGACCTATTGGAAGAATTAAAAGTTTGACGTCTACTCTTTCGGGGAAACGGAGCCAATATTGTTAATTGATAGTTATCGTTCTGGCATCCGTAAGATATCTTTGGAGAGGGTGTTATAATAATACAAATATTTAGTATTTCTTCAATAATTTCACTAATAAAAAATAAAAAAAACACATTGATTGTACCACTGTTTATTGATACGCCAACATATTTCAAGACCAATTTTTATATCTATAGTGTCTACTCATTCAACTTATGTAAATGAAAAGATACCAATCTTTGCGAAACTGAGCTGTTCTCGCCGATTCTTCTACCGATGGTCTCTCTCCCTGCAGTCTTGAATCTTCTGAAAACTCGTCTGAAATCAAAAAACACAATATGTTTTTTATCACAGTCGTAAAAATATAAGATCGGCTCCGTAAACGTCTCTGAACAATTTAAACTATTTATTTATTTATTTTAAAAATTACAGCTGAATGATTAAGTGTCATTTTTTTACATACGATAATTTATCTTGGAAATGTCGACATATATTATTTATATTAGCTGATTCACTAAATAGTTTGCCCAATAACTGTATTAAAAACTACTATAATATAGTAATCTAAAGCAGTAGTAATATCCTACAAAACAAAAAGAAATACGAAAAAAGCACTCTAAAACGTATAGCAAAAAAAAAAAAAAATTTAAAAGGAGACGTTTTTATCGAAAATATTTATATATTGAATTTTTCGTCTGCTCTCCAAGGAACATGGTGTGATGATGCACGTATTATATAGGGATGGGTATTTCGTTCACCACATAGTTTTCTTATTATAACATAGTTTACAAAGAATCCCAACCCTCCCATACTGGTATTTTGTAACATCATCTGAAAACTTTACCGTATTAACTCATAGTGGAAAATGTGTTAACAAAGAAAAATGAATAGTAACTTCGCAAACTTCCAAAATAAGTGGTGAAGATGAATAGGTGAGTTGTCAAAGTGGTGGTACTTTTTCTTAACACAACACTAAGTTCGCAGATTAATTATTAGTTTGCTAGGAAAATTTTTACCGTTTTTTCAAATTCAAATATAATGCGTGATCCAAACTCAATCGTTGTTTTGAAAATAGCTCTATTATTTTAGCTTTCAGGGGTAGAAATGTCACTTTTCAACCCTTCCCTAGCCACGCAGTAACATAAATCTACCGAGCGAATTAAATCGTATTTATTTAAATATACACAATGTAAAACTTACATTTTACCTAGTCTTAAAAATATTAGAAATGAGTAGTGGAAAACCAATTATGTAAAGCGAATCGTAATAAAAATAATCATTTTTTAAATCAATGCTATATAAAATTGATGCGTGGCATGTTATATGCGTTTAAAATACCACTTGTACCACGTGAAAAAGATCACACATTAATTTTAATGATGAGAGATATGTATGAAAATCATGTTAGATGGGTCTTTTGACGAATGCGTTATAAGAATAATGTTTGGGAATAAAATTATATTTATTATTTCTTATTATATTTATAGTAATTGTGACATTAACTATTTTAAAGCCATTTAAGCTTGCAAAAGCATTTTATTCCCATTTAAGGTGTTAAAAAAACTCAAATTTCTTGCAGTAACACGAGTAGACAGCATGGCTGCGTATGTTATTTTTAACATGGTATAGTAAAGGTTAAACGATGTATATTTTCAGCAGGATGGGGTTACATGTTAATATACCTATTGTTACGATGCGGTCTGGCTTCTGCGGATAGGACGCTAAGGCGCCGCCAGCGGCTAAACAGCGGTTGCATGTGGGTTCGGCTGGAAATAGGAGTCCTAGGCACTTACCTTCGGCCGACGAGCCTTCTTTCACATGTGGTTTTGTGTAGTTTAGACTAAGAATTAATGCTAATTAATAAAAGAGTTTTATTTTACAATAGGTTTATTTTATTTAACATAAAATGATGTTATAGAATAATATCTCTGACCAGGCATAATATGTCTCAAAGACAAGCGTCGCGAACAAGAAATACATTACAACGTGATAGATTACAATAACGATGGCAAACCTCTCGGATCCGAAATTAACAGAATTAAGCTAATACAGTTCTGAAGTACAAATTGGTTAGATAGTTCAACTCTGTATACGAAGTGAGACCCACCTCCGTGGTCGTTGGTAAATCGGTCGTTCCACTTGACCCTGATCAAATAATAATAATATCACATAACCTCCGATTTCGGTGCGCAATCACCAACGCATCCTTCTGATCCGCCTCGACGCAGGCTCTTGGCTGTCAAGCTTGGAACAACTCGTCGCTCTATCCCGAATGTAGCTTAACATTCACCGCACATCTCAGCTCTTCATGTCGCCAATATCCATACCAGTATATGCATCTATCCCGTGCCACGAAAGGAAATTATATTTTTTTCCATTGATTGTGTACGATTTAACTGCGACAAGCGGCCAACACAATGCGTTCGGTACCTCTGCACGAACTCAAATGACGCTATACCGTGTCGCTGCTACGGCAGCACCGAACGACCTACCTATCTCTCTTCCTGAGTGAATGTGACCAGTTGTCAAAATTTCAACTTAACGAATTAAATACTAATATAAATATACTAGGAAAGAAGTTATCAATTATTCTAAGAAAAACTAATAAACAACTTAAATAACATTTAAATAATAGCCTATGTCGATTCAGGATCATTCTAGTGAGGGGGAAATATTTTTAATAACTAAAAATATTATAAAAATATTTAAAAAGATGTCTTGCCCATAGATTCAGATCTTACAATATATATATATATATATATATAAATTAGTAAGGAAAACACATTCTTATTGTGAAGTTGTAATTATTCAGAACATAGGTCTGTGATATTTTAAATACTAAATTAATGTATTAATTATAAATGCATACATATAAAATCAATTTTGTCGAAAAATATTGTTTTTGCGTCACCGGTATTCGAACCTATATCGAATTAATTTAGTATTTAAAATATCACAGACCTATGTTCTGAATAATTACAACTTCACAATAAGAATGTGTTTTCCTTAATAATTCTCGTATATGTTGTATCAATGTGTCCAAAATTTAATAAAAATGAATTGATAATTCTGGCGTCTAAAGTCGGTTTACTCAAAGGTATTTGAGATTCTGTAAAAATAATGTAGATGGCTTTCAAATAATGGAACGACAGGTGTATTAATTTGAAAAATGTAACATATAGGTTTGAAAATTTGTCAAGAAAAATACTGGCGTTATAGCACAAAGGTAGTGCACTTCCCCGGATTGGAAATAGAGATCCAGGTTCGAATCCCGGTGACGCAAAAACAATATTTTTCGACAAAATTGATTTTATATGTATATATTTATAATTAATACATTAATTTAGTATTTAATATATATAAATACACACATCAGTACATGCTGACATCAACTGAGATAGATTAAAAGTATTCGGGGATATTTTCTCTCTGATGTAGCTCATCTACTTATTGCCTACAAATGTTTCAACTGAATAGATCACAATGTATTATAAATTCGTCTAGAGAGTTTTTAAATCCACTCACATAACATCCCTTTTATGTGAACTACGTTGGTTCTATTTCTCTGAAAGAGTAGAATTAAAATTATGCTGCCGAAGTACAAGGCACCTATATATCTTCTAAAGCTCTGCATATTAGATAGCTTGAATGGTAGGCATCAAGTTTTTAAATCAGCCGCAGTTGTAAGAGTTGTAAAGGGTGGGCCAACATGGGCTGACTGTTAAAAATGTATAACTTTAGTGGGGTATATTTTTAATTATATTTTTTTAAGATAATAAGGAACTTATGAAAGTTTACAATGGCTATATACCCAGTGCAAGAGCGCATTAAAATTATTGAATTTTATTTTCGGTGACCGGCGAATTTCAAAAAATGCAGAGTTTGCTTGGCCTCCCCGTTCCCCAGATTTGACGGCGCCTGATTTATTTTTGTGGGGCTACTTAAAAGGCCGAGTTTATATGAACAAACCGGTAACAATTCAGGAGCTTAAATAAAATGTTCGTGCAGAAATAATAAATTTGGACACAGAAACGTTGCGTAATGTAATGCAAAATATTATATTTTTCATCAAGAAAATAGAGGTTATTTAAATGGTGTTGTTTTACATACATAGATTTAAAAAAAGTTAACACGTTCAGTAATAATATTTTTTTAAATATATATTAAAATTACAAAAGTTATATGTATTTTACATCAGTCAGTCCAAGTTGGCCCATTCTGTAGAACCGACCAGCTGTTGCCAGAAATCTATGTTTAGTGAACGGGCATTTGAAGTGGTAGGCTCAAAAGCGTGAAACTCTTCGCTTTCCATCTTAAGAAATAGTGTATCAGAGATTTTATTAAAAGATTGACTAAAATGCATCTTTTCAAAATGCCGTATCCTTAAGTTCAAATGACAGTTTTATATACAAAAATAGTATAGGACTACATATGTGTAAAGAGCCATTGAAGTGAATTTGTTTACCAATTATATTATTATAATTATTATTACTTATTGTATGCTATGCAATATGTTTCATTTAAATAAACAAATTAAATAAAAAATGTTTTCGTCAAGATTTATTTATCCAAATATTTCTTCGCATTTCGCCTCGTGAGAGCAGCGAATTTTTTTTTTTTGAATTTATGTGCACAGACCCAAATAATTTGAGAACAAACTTTTTTAATAAAGTTCGTAAGAAACTCGTCTGTTTTATATAATATACTTAATAAATATGACACATTTATCTCGTTTTGACTGAGTTTTACTCCGTGTAAACTGTAACAAATAGGTAGCATTAAATTTTATTTGTTATCGTGTTACCTGGCAACTTTTTGACAGTTGTAAGAATTATTCAGTGACTTAAATACATATTTTCTCGAGATATTTCGAGCGAAATGCGTTACGCGAACGTGTTTTATAAATAGAGTTAAACGAGCTTTATAAAAAGTAGGTGAACGCAAATATGATAACTTTTTGAAAATATGTAATTTCTTAAAACCGCAATGTATTTTCATGAACAGATACGGCGGTTGGTGTTTGTTTAGTTAGACACATTATTTATTAGGAGAACACATTCTTATTGCGAAGTTGTAATTATTCAGAACATAGGTCTGTGATATTTTTAATATTAATTAGAGAATCAACTCAATCAAATATCACAGACCTATGTTCTGAAAAGTTACAACTTTACAATGATTATGTATTATCAATTTGTCCAAAATGTAGTAAAAATGAATTAACAATTCTAGCGTCTGCTATCGGATTACTCAAAGGTATTTGAGATTCTTTAAAAACAAAGTAGACGGCTCTTTCAAATAATGGAACCATAAAAATGTATTAATTTGAAAAAAGGTAACATATAGGTTCAAAAATTTGTCGTTATAAAATATGTCGCTGTAGCATAGTTAGATAAATGCACCTTGTTCCGTTTGGAAAGGGTTCCAGGTTTGAAACCTGGTGACGCAACAATAATTTTTTGGATAAAATTTATTTTATTTGAACATCTTTCCAATTAATTCATTTAATTATTATTTAAGATACATTATTATTTAAAAAATAAAATTACGAATATAAATTCGTTGTTTCATAAGGTTTAATAGTAATATTCCTATAAGAAAAATACACATTTGAAAGATGATATATGTGCTCTATTGACGAAAGTCGAATATTCATTCCCTGTCCCTTTTGTCCATCCAATAATCTATACCTGTCCCGCTCTGCCAAATATCATTGCGCTCAGACCGTGAACTATCAAGATCTTGTGCCCTTTTTCTGACGTCCTGTATCCGCGCCATGCATAACGCTGGGACCGCGAAGATGAAGTGTATTCAATAGTTTCGGAAGTGCAGTAATCTCTCGGTTCGGCACAACAAACGTGCTCGTCAACCGGAGGTGAAGGCGACGCTCAACTCAGGACAAAGGTAGGCCAGATCCATCTGCCTTGAAAAGAATGAGTTTATCAATTATTTCATGTCGCATTGTACATAATCAATACAATATGATGCAAATTGTGAAAAATTTGAAGCGTTATATTCAGTGTATTGTTACGACAATAGAGTAAGTCATATTTTTTAATCAATATAAATGCAAACATTTAAATATCTCGAAACGAAAGAAACATGACTTAGACATCTTTCATAATAATTTCCACATATGTAGAAAAAGATAATGTAAGATATTGCAATAATCCATCATTGACTTCCGATTTCAGCACCTGTAGTTCTTATTTCCGTGAGTCATTAGAGTGCTTTTAAAAGTGGAATAATAGATGTATATGGGTAGTAATGATTAAGACTGTCTGTGTGTGTATTTAAGCGGCGAGAAGAGTGAGACGGTTGCGGGAGCGTTGGTATTGGCACCCGACGTCGGTACTGTGTGCATTTTAACGGCTGTGAGGAGATGTGTTTTACGCAAATTGCGTTTAGAATCTAAACAATAGGTAATGTGTCCGATGAGGGTAATGTCCGAAGGTTAAAATGCAATCGCCTATAATGCTAGAATTCCATTTTACTGATTATTTTTATTTGAGTATGACAAGAAGTAATGGTATAATAAATAGATAGTCCAGCAGAAATAACACTCCGATTTCCCACCGCTGCTTGTGGAACGCTAGCAGTAGAGAGCAAGGTTTCGTCACCCCATTTTGTAGACAACGTCTTACCATTTTAGTTGCCATCATAACGTAATGGCTTGGATAGGTACTGGATAGGAAATATTATTATAAATGTATGTATAAGAAAATATACATAATAGATTTTGAAATGATTAAATAATGTTGACACACGTACACATTTCCGACAAAAAATGTCAATCGATACAGTGTAAGGGTTTTTTTATCCATCAGTACAATTTATTATTCAAACTGTTAGCCCGTCAATTACATCAAAAATCAACCAATAAATTGCGACCTGAAACATGAAAATTGGTCGACAGCACTGAATTTTATATGAAATCATTAATATACAGGGGCGTGCACTTTGTACAATCAAAAAAGCTGTACACAACTATAATTTTTCCGAAATAAATGTAAATTAAATATTCATTTGACATATTAAGTATTACACGTAGATCTACACGAAAATAATTTATTTCTCACATTAACGTATTAACTAGAACCATATGGAAGAATTTAAAATTGACAATAAAGCTGCGCATGTATTTTTTCAAACAAATGTCTCAGACGTACACGAACTAAGCGCAATTCTCAGACTGCGCGGTGTTCCGAATACACATCTTCGCTTTAACAGACGTGTTGCAAAACGTCACAAATGTATATTAGAAGGGGACTTGACTGTATGCATTCTAATACACTTTAAAC
Source organism: Eubasilissa regina (assembly GCA_022840565.1). Lineage (NCBI taxonomy): Eukaryota > Metazoa > Arthropoda > Insecta > Trichoptera > Phryganeidae > Eubasilissa > Eubasilissa regina. The sequence continues at coordinate 18,293,212 of JAINEB010000027.1, read as the reverse complement.
GTGGTATCAATTTATATGATAAGTTATTTTAAATTCTTTTGTTCATAATTTGAAAAAAATACCAACAATATTAGATAACAATACACACTTACACAGGTATTGTACTCCCTGTATATTTTGTCCTTACAATATAAATCTTAATGTCCTTAAAACCTGTCTCGATTTGGTCAACTAATTACTTAAGGGTTTCGCCGACGGACGGACTGATTTCTTTCTGACACCGAACTGTCATGATCTGTGTTCATTGTTTGCCGTCCTAAAGCAGCGCCGTGCATAACACTAGGACCGCAAAGAGGCGATGTTTTCAACAGTTCTGGAAGTGTAGTGATATCTCGGTTCTTCTCTAAAAGAGGTGCGAGTCAACTGGAGGTGAAAACGACATCCAACCCAGGACTTTAGAGCAAGGTAGACTTAATCTATCAGCCATTATTTTCCTTCCTGAATCCAATTCGGGTTATGTCAGCTAATCATTATTTTAATCGATACAATCCACGGGATCTTATCCCACCGAGTATATTTACACAAAACATGCATGTGAAAGTGTGAATGATGAATACAACCTCTAATGATAGATAACACCTACCGCTTTTATACCATCAATATTTCAAGCATAACCTAAGTCCACACATAGTGCACGCCACTGTTAATCAAATTAGATGATTTATTCATTGCAATTTATTTATGGGGCCTACTCAAAAAGCAAATAGAGAACCAAAAAACAGCAATCTCGGTAGTCCACGTATTTTCCACTCCTGGAAAACTACCTATTGAAGAGGGTCTAATGACGCAACTACCGACATTTTTGTGTCAAACAGCAAATTTTCCGAATCTTTAATTTTTCAATTATCATCATCATCATAATCTACGTTGGATCCCAATATATTTTATTATAAAATATTATTTTATCATTATTCATACAAAGAATTTAGTTATTTAATAATCTTCGTAAATATTTCAAGACAGGGGTCAAATCATCGCTCAATGAGACTTTGATCTCTCCGAGCATGTAAAGGAACGTGTGCACTAGATGTGTTATTCTAATCTGCGAACAAGGAAGCGATGTATGAATCATCAAATATCAAAGTCTCATTGAGAGATTGTCGTGGACACGGGACTTAACAAATAATAAAATTGTATTCCTTCCTTCCTTGCCAGTGAACTAAACATAAAGCTTACTTGAATATTTTTTATTTAACACTACTAGACATGCTTTACTTTTTTGTAATAACAATTTTTAACAACATATAACAAGTTGTTTGGGACATATATTTATTTGTAAATACATATTTATACTTGAACGAAAATAATGTACTGTGCCTTCTCCTTCCTTTCCATTCCCTTCCCGGCATGCCGCCGATCAGTCGATTGGCGACCTTGAACCGGTGTGGTTATACGTGAATCGAAAGAATTACAATATTATACAATTGAGACTTAACATCTATACAGTGTCGTCGAAAGGAACCTAAGTATAAATAGTGATTAAAAATACAGTCCATATTTTGGAGGTGCCAGCAGAATCTGAACTGTGGTGAGTCCCAAACTTCTTCCGTATCCTAACTTCTTTCGGCATATATGCTTATACGCGACACCAGTGCTTATTAATACGCCATCAATCAAAAATCGAATAGTTTAATTTAAATATTATTATACTATCACTATAAAAGATAGAAAATTTAGTATAGCTAACTACTTTACTAAGATTAGATTTTAAAATATTTAAACCCTTGAAGAAAGCCATACACATAAAATAATTAATATAACAGAATATTCATGAGGTTAGGTTTAACATTATAGAAGTTCGGAAAATATATTCGAAAAGCTTCAAATTTTTTTATGAAAGACGAACAGAATATAAAAATATAAGTGTACTCACTTAATAACATAAAATAAGCCTGTCTTTTATTAAATTCATTTTATTCTTCGTGGTAAAAAATTTAAGCTAAATTAAAACTCCGGGCCCATGAATATTTTTTCGATCTCCAAATTGACCTAATAAATTTAAAAATTGAATTACATTTCTAATAGTCACCTCCGAGCTATCAACGGACTAGCAGCGATGGGCTGCCGAAGGTATTTATGCCGCCCCCAGTAAAACCTTATTGGGGTTGAAATTCCATCCCCCGTCGCCGACCCCCTAGAATTTCCGCTCAAGTATTTTCCGGCGACAGACGACCTCTGATTGGCGGATTGAAAAATGCCGTGTAGAGGAAACTCGTGACAAAAAAATGTTTTTTTTCGTTAACCTACATAAATATAAACAATTTTTTTTAATTCTGTAGAGGATTGCGCGAATCTGGGGTTTTTAATACTGATACCTATATGCAAGCAAAACGTTTCAATACAGTATAAGCCAAATCTATATTGAATAGATTCATATTTATAACGAGATTTCTCTCTGAGATTTACTCCAGTGTATTTAATACGGATGAACCAATTAAAGGAGTTAACCTTTACCACACCATGATATAAAATACCCGAACGCAGCCATGCTGTCAACTCGCATTACCATAGACAACAGTTGGAAAAATGTTTTTATTAGATTAAATGTCTTTAATGGCACGAATTTACTCTAAATATTGAGCACTCAATTTTGAAAAAAATATTAATAACATAATTTACAGCATTCATTAAGTCGTATATAATGCCTTTCTTTCCTTCTTATCCCTCTTCATTTAATTAGTGAGAATGGGACAATTATATTTCTATGTTTGTTGTTTTTTTCACTGTGAAAATAGTGTGTGATCTCTGTCTTTCATATCACAATTGGTATTTTTACCAACGAATTGAATGGAAAAATTGATTGTTTTTATACCATTCTCTTTTCATTATTGGTTTTTCACTAGTCATTCCTAAGCGCTAATATTTTCTTTAGGATTATCTAATATGAATTTTATGTTGAATGTGTTTACCGTTTAATTATGATGGTAGACCTGTATAACTGCATGGTTTGGGAAGGGTTAACATGATACTATTTAATCGCAGCTATTAAGATGGCTCAAGACCATGGTGTAATAAATATCAGACATATTAGAGGACCACAACGCTTAACATTGAATAAAAAGACAGCAGGTAGTTGAATATTAATCAGTTACGAAGCATTTCGTTAAAATTTTTTATATAATATTACTCAGTAACAGTAATCCCTTACTCTTCCGACCTAACTTTAAGATATTTCTACATGTTCAGTATTAAGGTCATAGCAAAATGTATTTAATAGGAAAACTCTCAGAAACAATATAGAAGTTTATAACTTCATCAACATCAAAGACTCCAATATTTTACAAGGAATTTATATAATTCCATCTCAATAGAAACATATATTTTTTTAAATAACACATTTTTGTTGTAAAGTTACATTAGCAGAGCATAATTCTGTGATATTTTAATATAAATTAAATTAATCAACGAAAAATATGTACAGAATAAATTTATTGGAAAGATTACAGAATATAAGTTCAAAATTTTTCGAAAATATATTCGATTACTATAGCGAATTGATGAACGCGCTTTTCCAAATAAGAAGAGATCCAGGTTCAAATCCCAGTAGCAGCAATTTTTTTTCGATAAGTAGATTTTTTCTGTATATCTTTCTAGTTGATTAATCTAATTTGTATTGGAAACAAATACTTATTTTTTCGGCAGTCCTTTGTTGCGAGGATAACGTCCGCTTCTTTCTTCTTCTTGTACCTTATCCGTTCAACGGACGTTAGCTACCATCACTTTATTCACTGCGGTCCGGAAAAGCTCTATAACTCACTGGCCAAACCATTACCTGAGGTTCTTCAGCCATAATCTTGTAGAAAATTAACTTCGTCTTTTATTTTAGTGCTCGTCTTGTTTCCCGTAAGGGAGTATTTTTTCCTACTCCCCAAGTCGTCTCTCTGTCTCCCGGCTTTTGTGTATATTATTAATGATCTTTGTATTATTAACCACCATTGTCCCCACGGGTCAATTGCAATCACGTTGGGGTCACCACTTTGTGGGGTTAGGTGATTAGAATGAAGTGGAAACGCGCTGTCGGTGTAGAGACATTTATTGTGACAGAGAATAGACAGAGATTACAGAAGGTATGCTTGTAAAAAAATGAAATATAGAGAATAGTGTCGACTCCGCCGGCCTCGAGCGCCATGGTGGAGCAGCGAAACGGAAGATCATTTCAGTGCTGATAGACTGTGGTGGCAGCACTTTTCCGCCGGCTAGGTATTGAATGCAGATGTTTCTGGCGTCGGTGCCGGACGGGAACGGCGGTGAATTTGAACCCTACAGTGTAATAGGTGTAATGAGGGATGTTTTGGTTGGCGGCCGTGCGTCGTTGCTTGGACGCTTATGCGTTGCACGATCGCATGTTTAGCATAAATAAACAATCCTGGGTTAGCAGTGGATCCCCTCAATAGCCATGATATTCTACTTCTTCCAGGGGACTTCCAGCAAGATCTCGTACTATGACTGTCTCATCACTTGTTTCTTGTCCTTCTTTTTTCTTTATTCATCCTTACCATACAATCTTCATTCGTAACTTTATCTATCTAGCTTATTTTGAGCATTCTTTTATCAATTTTTCATGTTGCCTAATCATTTCTTCAATAAATATCCATGCTTTTATTCCATTAAATTATTATATCAAAAAGTAGCATCTGATCATTCGCATTTGTAATCTGAGATTAAGTTTATGACTGCAGAATAAAGATTGCACAAGCTTTCTCGATGATAATTATTTAACTTTAGCAGAAAAATTCTTTAATTTATATTGCTTATAATAACGTCATTGGTAATGTCTGCTATGATTTTACGTACTGTGTATCTTCATATTATTAAGGAGACCTATTCTTGAACTGCAATACTTGTTATGCAGGTCTAACTGCTAGGCAGAGGATGAAGTGATGGACTTTAATACATCCTCTGTGGTGGTGGGTCAGATTTGACCCTTCAAGTATTCGTTTAATGCTGTTTTCCTTCTAGTTGATCTTTTATTAAATATTTCCAGATAATTTGAGATACAAATAAATGCTATCGGACGAGATTCAAATGAGTTATTGATAAAAATGTGAAAAAACACTCAAATATCAGTCGCTTTTACGGGATCGAATCTCAGCGCTTACACCGAAATATATATTGTCAACATTTTGAGTGGCTAAACAAGGGATACCAGGTATGCGTCCATGTATTTGTTTTCACTCATTTTCGTCTAGCGGCCCCTATACAATACCAGTAATATAACTATTTGATGGGCGTTTCGCCTACCTGTAAGTTTTATGACACTACATGTTCAGATTCCGACGAGTAGATTACATGCTCAGTGGATATTTGTATTTTGGCTGTGCAGGGCATCTGTTGATGCGTGAGAATATGTACATTATTTGTAATATTTTTTAATTTTTTAGCAAAAACATTACGGCACATCATGCTATTTTCATCAAATTATATTTAAAATGAAATATCTATAAAAAATTTCCCACAAAACGGTTAAAAAACTGAAAACTTGAGGTGGGTCTAAAATGACCCACCACTGCCGGACGTGTTTTGTTTTGACCCACCGGGCAGAAAGTGTTAATTCATTTAATTTATTTTGCTCATATTTTTCAGTTATTGCGGCAGTCCTTTTTTGTTTGCAAGTACTTGATGACGCCATTGCAACTTGAAACAAGTAATTCGGGCTAATAAAGCAATATAATATAATATGAGACATGGGCACATTGACTGAGAGGTATAATGGAAAAAAAAGAAATTGATTCGTTTTTGCCGAGTAAACTAAAAAAAATTATAAAATGTTGAACATCGAACGGACGCCACTGCTAATTCCTCTCAACTCTTAAGGTCCACAGCATCAGAATGGGGGCAGATGGGCGCTTTATTTTTATTTCCCTCCATCCCTTCACCCGTTGAGCGCTGACCTACAATAATCTGCCTAATGGGGTAACCTGATCCTTTGTGGGAGGATCGCATTACGCCGGCCCTGAAAGTGTCAAATTGAGGTCTCGAATACATTAGTCCAATAGTAGTTAATCAATTGGACCTACTTTCGTATAAGTACGCCTAACTTCCGCGCAGGGGTAGGCAGAGTGGGTACGGATAATTCATTAATATACTTACGGGAAGGTGAATCGGCGTAAGTGCGACATATAAATTATCATCATGGACTTTGAACTGTTTTCAAACTTCAAAAGATTATGCTATGACTTTGAAACTATGATAGAAAAATCACTATTTCCTAATCAAAAATCAGAATGTTACCTTATTGAATAGCTGATATTAGAAGCATTTTATGAAAATTAGACGTAGATGCACTTTTTATGTAAATGCCTTCGATAGCTGGTTCCCAGGTTTCCGTTTAACAATATGCTTGCTGTCTTTCTGTTTCTATGTTGTTGTTTCTTTAGCTGGGTTGTCTTCTTTAGATTTCGACCGACCGAAGAGCCCACTGGTGGCTTATTTGGACCGCTGTACTGGTCGAATCACGAGATGCGGTTACCGTCTTCTTAGCTTTCAGAAAAAAGGGCGGCAATACTCACACACACACACACATGTACATTATTATAAGATAAGTAACCCAGTGGTGCTAATCGAAGTAACATGCACTGGTGGAATAAGATCCCGTGGACTGTATCTAGAATAGTTTTATGTAGCTGACGCAACCCAAAATGGAAATCTGAAGGAACATAAGGGCAGATGAATCTGGCCTACCTCGCTTTGAAATCCTGGGTTGGGCGTCGACTGCACATATGGTTGACGAACACGCATAATTTTTTAGTTAGTTATGACATCCTGAAGAAGAAAATGGTATTTTTCGAAACCGGTAGATGTAGAAATTCAATTAAGTGGTTAATAAAACAAAGATAATAAATAAAAATTTATAAATAATAATAATAAGATTAGGCAAAACCATTAAAATAATGGTTCCAACTCTCCTCAAATCAAAAAAGATTAAGGTTGATAAACTAAAATATTGGGATGTGGCTTCGAAGTGTTGGTATCGCGATGACGAGATCAACCAAACCTCAACCAACCAAACGCCTGGCGGCGTAAAGGTTACAATTCACACTGTAGACGAGTATGGGGAAATGCATGGAGAATGGGAATTTAGACTCGGAAATGTGACAACAACTTTATTCGCAACCGATATTAGCGCGCGCTAAAACAGTGTTTTTCACAAATAAGAAACAGTACTTTTATTTTAATTTTATTTATTTAATTTTTTTTTCAAACCATAAAAACAATATTTTCTATGCGTTAAACAGGTTTTTTAAAAGTAAATAATTTATTTTTAATCAAATATCTTCATTGCTCTGTACATCATTTTTTTACGATATAGCCTTCTTCACAAATCAGTCGGGATGAACGTTTTTCTCTTGTTCAATGAGCATCTTTAAGTTTATCTATTTATAATTTTAAAGTGGCGGTATTGGAAATGTAGGAAGGGTGACCGCACGACCGCTCAGTGTATCAGCAGTTATGAATATTTCATAAGTACAACGCGTCAGCCAATACATTTCATAAATAAATAGAACGGCCAGCACCGTGTTATTACCGGGGGGTTGACGGAAGGCCCCATTTTAGCAAAGGGATGAATTTATTGTCGGTAGAAACACATTTATATACGGAGGCACCTACCCGAGTCTTATATTGACTCACATGATCCTTAATAAAGGCTGAGGTCAAAAAACTCAGCGGCAAAAATTGTAATAAAATAAGTCAATTAATCGGGATGGCAAAAAATGTAAAATCAAAACTAGATAAGTATTCAATTAATAAACACACATCTAAACAAAGAGAAGGGAAAATACGAAATGTAGAAAGTGTAGAGGAATTTTGAGAGAGGGACAGAAATAGGGAACGGACCGGCTGAAGGATAAACCAGAACCATGAAGACACACAACCCACTAGTGAAATGCTCCTTCAAGTATCCGGAATTTCTTCTTCCACTGACTCCAGGAATTGTTTAATTCACACTTCGTTGATGGCGCGAAATGTTACACGACAAGCAAATAGAAAAATGTACTAATCGGCAAGCACGGTAGCGAGAAACTGAATACACACAGTACACTAATCCGTTAATTCACATTTTCATAGATAACCGTAACTCTGGCAAAAGATAACTGTTAGTTCAAACTTCAACTTTCAACTGGTCTAAGATCATAGATAACAAAATTATAGAAAAATGGTTGAAAAAATGAAAAACATTTAATATAGAAAAAAATTAAAAGGAAAATTTGCAGTATTTCTAATATAACGAAGATTAGGCTTATACAGTTTTATGCATTCTATAGGGTGTGGAAAAATAATAAAGTGAGTCTGTGATTTACAATATTATAATTAATTAAGTTTTCATCATATAAAGATTGATCATATATAGAATAAAATTAATATTAACGCCGACAAAGTATTAAAACGTCGACAAAGTATTATAATATTACAACAGCGTAACTTCAACAAAAGATTCAAAGAAATTATCTTCATCAAAATAGCAACAATGCATTAAAATTAGGTCTGAGATGTGTGAATAAAAATTATAAATTTCAACCTCTTCAAAATTATACAACTGTGAATTAACTTCTCAACAGTAAAACACAAAAAACCTTTGCTCTACAGGAGCGATCCACAATTTAAATTCAGTTTTTAATGGTTTGAGTCACCATGTTGTATTAATTTGATGACTACTTCCACCGCAAACGTCACACAAATTTGGTTTCTTGCTTATTGGCGTAGTTCCTGATGAAGCGTAGAAATTATTATGTTCTCATGTTGTAAAAATCAGATTGAGCAGATGGAACCTAATCGTTTTCTCATCGTGTTCTGGCTCATGAGTAATCCTTTTTATAGTCATCTAATTCCCATATCTTGTGATGATCGTTGACCCAAAACTAAACCTCCGTTTCATGGAGGTTGGAGTAGGAAGGGATTTTTACATCCAGTAAACATACAAATACAATGACGTAAACTCATAAAAAACATGGTACAGCGTAACACAGATGCCTAATATATCAAATTATTCTCACCCTTCTTTTCTAAATTTGAAGTCACATTTTGTGATATTTAACTGCACGAGCTGATTGTTGCACTTGCTCTAGTCCGTTACCAGAAAGTGCCATAGACAAAATTTATTTCAGCGGTGCAGTGCTGCAATCGTTCGAAACGTCAACGCATACGAATCAAGTCGCGGGCAGGTACTATAACATAATGTTATAATGTACAAATATTCTGTTACAAAAAGTTAAACAATATGTACTTTGATGAATAATGTATTACCATTGGTAAGTTTAAGGACTTACATTAAAAGACTTGGAACTCGTAAAACAAGAATAAAAATCTTTCGCTTCTATAAATAATAACACCATACAGAGATCGTGATTTTATTTATATTTTTTTCTCACCGACAATCCCGAGGAGATCCCTTTGTCCCCCCAGAAGTACGTTTCCGGGATCAGTCACAGAGCCCTTCCGGTTTGAAGGATCACGTGACGTTGATCGTCAATCACGTGACGGCTGGTGTTTCCGGCAGCCATTGTTTAAAGGGACACTTAGATTTTTTGCGGCATTACTCGGTTTGGCCCAGGGCCTGGGGATTTGTTTTGAGAAATGTTAATGAGTCAGAAAAGTAGATAGATAAAAGAATATGACACTTGAACTAAAAATTATGTGGACTTGAATATAAATAAATATTTGGTAAGGAACCAGTTTTTTGATACAGAATATAGATATGAATATAAAAATTAATTATATATTGATATTTTTCATAGTATCGAGCAATACAGACATTTTGATAAAAAATCTGACAATATTTTATCTTTAAAACTGTATCACAAACATGTCAATTTCCTAATAGTTTTAGGAGATAACAAGAAAAAAAAAATTGTAGATACATAGCATACCTACTTACCATCACGCCGTTTTCCCGTGGGGGTAAAGAGATAGGATAGAGCACCACCCTCTTTAGTCCTGACGATTCTCGCCTCATACACGTTCATAAATATTCTCATTCAAGCTCGCCGATTATTGAGGCTTTTAACAGAACCATCCTCCAGTACCTGATTACCTGATCGTACCAAGTATTCTGCGGACGTCCTCTACTTCTGGTGCCATCAACACTTATTTTTTTTTTTTAATTTTAAATAGAGATGCGTACATGGAATACATATCACATCAATATTTTTACTATTTTCAAACTAATCTAAACGCTTGTGCTATGAAAATAGCACTAACTTGCTGGGTCCTGGAACGAGGCGCAAACCCCCAACCACTAGATCACTAGGCCAACATCTTACCACTACACCAACAAGCTACTCGATTGACTACTGATTATATTGGTTCTAACTTGTCCGTTCAATGATGATTAAGCCATCTAAGTGATCCTTTCTTAATCTTACTGACTTTACATACTTTGCTTATTTCTTCTTTCTTTACTCTATCATAAAAAGATCTACCGCATATACACCGACGTGATCTCATTTCCACTGCATTCAATCTAATTTCGTTTCTCCTTTGACAGCTCCAGGCCACAATCAGTGTCGGTACTAAGAATTCAAGACAAGTTCCCAATAGATATAATTTCTTTTAGCAATATTAACTTGGTGGTTAAAATTCATATTTTTTATTTATTATCTTAGTTTTATTAACCACAATTGAGTTTAAAAAACATCTACCGGTTTCGGAAAACACCTTTTCCTTCTTTAGGATGTCATAACTAACTAAAAATATAGCATTGTTTCTTCACCAGAATCTATTTTTAAATTTAAAAAAAAAAAAACAACAATTATTTAGTTAGTTAGTTCTACCTTACTTCCTATTTATGCACGAAACCAGTTTTCAAGAATATTAAAAACAATTAAAGGTAAGCAATAGAACCTATTGGCTACCTATCTTAGAATAGGTACTTTATATGTACTTAGCGATATAGGAAGCAACTAACAGACTTGCAAATAATTAAAATGTAATATGTAATACTTGTTAATTATTCAATAAATTAACAATCACTTAGTATGAAACCACGAAATTTATTATACATCAACCGGTTTCGCTTATCTAAAGCTTCGTCAGGACGTATTTGAAACTAATCATAAATACAAAAAAAAGTGCACTTATATATACATAAAAGGGGACATATAAATCAATTTAATTAGAAAGGAAGAATAAAATTAATTTAATACCCATCAACACTGTATTTTCCCCTTCTTTAATTTTTCGTCTATCTGTATATGTAATCTGTCTCTCTCTTTCAGATATAATTTTATATTCTATTTACCCTGATGTTCTATTTAACTTTATATGTATTCTATCTCTCTTTTCATGTATATATAAATGCACTCTTTTTGTATTTATGATTAGTTTCAAATACTTCCTAATGAAACTTAACATAAGCGAAACCGGTTGACGTATAATAAATTTCGTGGTTTCGGGTAAAGTGATTGTTATTTTATTTTATATAATATGTCAAAACACGAGGTGTAATAATTTAATAAATTATTTAGTGCTTAAAAAATGTTTATATTGATACAAGTTTCAAAAGAAAGTCATTTTGCAAATAAATGCTCACTGCACTGAAATCAACCAATCAGTAAATATAAGTATTAAAAAAATATAAACGATATAAATAAAACGTGTAACTCTTTTCTGTTATACTTCGAAAAAAAACGATCGTAAAAAATTGTCTACGTTTAGCAGAAAACGCAAGTTGTTTTTCCCCACTCGAGACTATATCTGTTTTCAGATGATAAAACCCCACTTCAGCATATCGGCGTATCGGAACACCCAAAAAAAAAATATCCTCTAGTCTGCCATATTTAAAGCGACGTCGTGTTTACGTTTTTCCAGCCGTTAAATAAATGAACAAATTAAGTTAATTTTGTTTACATTTCAAGCAGGTATTGTAAGCGGCCACCATAAATACGGCGTGAGCTTAGTAATGTATTGTTGCGAAGCGTAATTAGAATTATTTATTATAATTTTACGTGACTTAATTGCTGTGATTAATGCGGCCATTAGGCCCTACTTTGGGCCCATCTGCATCACCCGGTATCGCCGTGAAAAGTATGCCGCGTGCAAAAAAGCAAAAGCATCTTTACGCACCCCCCAGTTGCTGAGATAAAGACAGCTTTGTACATCAATTCATTTTTGTACAATTTTTGTTTAACCCTTCCCAAACCATGCTGTGCATAACACAGTTCTACCATCATAATTAAACCTGTAATATTTCGGTAAATACATGCAGTATTAAATTCATATTTTAGATAATCCTAATGAAAATATTAGCGCTCAGGAATGACTAGTGATAAACCAATTCTGAAAAGGTAATCGTATAAAAACAATTATTTTTTACATTCAATCCGTTGTAAAATTAATACATTGGTAAAAATATCATTTGCGATATGAAAGACAGAGATCGTACACTATTTTCACAGTGAAAAGAACCACAAACATACAAATATAATTGTCTCTTTCTCACTAATTAAATGAAGAGAGATAAGAAGGAAGAAGACATTGTATAGGGCTTAATGAATACTCTAAATTATGTTATTAAACATTTTTTCAAAATTGAATACTCAATATTTAGAGTAAATTCGTACCATTAAAGCCATTTAAGCTAATAAAAACATTTTTTAAACTGTTATTTACGATGACACGAGTTGGCAGCATGGCTGCGTTCGGGTATTTTATATCATAGTATGGTAAAGGTTAATAGAGAACTTGATCATAAAATAGGAATACTTATAAATTTTGTTAACATGAATACAGTTCAGGCTTTTACCTTCTCCTGATTTCGAATAGCATCATGCAGTTATTTGTAACACTCGCTGTACCCGTAGCTTACCGCAAACCATTCGTGCACGACATATCTGCGGCGACAGCGCTGTTTGTAGGCCCTGGCTTTTTTTCCATGGATATTCCTGTTTCGAATCGTAAGCACATTTTAAGCACATCTCTTGGATATTGACGCCAGCAGACGTCAACTTGACCGATATTTGTTCGATCTCTAGTTCGCGATAATATTCGCGGTGTGGACCTTTCAACTCTAGTGCAGCACTGTATTTTGTGATATTGTGTTTTGATCACGTATTGTTTGTGTGCCGTGGGTGAACTTGTGACATCGCCGTATTCAATCGGGATCGGAGATCGGCTCATCCGCGTGCCATTTGTGTGATCTCGGCGGCGACTGCAGGGATTACGGAAGCATCATATACAAGGTAAAGCGAGCAGTCCTTCCGAATCTCGGTTCCCGAGATCACTGGTCATTCAACTATAACCCTTATTCCCTTACCGACCTCAACTTGTATCAAGTTTCTCTACTTCCCTCCCCTACCTTGCAGTGATTCCGATTTACAACCTGAATTGTTGTAATCCATTCCGTGGGACGTGTTACCCGGAGATTCAACTACTTACTACTTAATAATTCAACTACTTTTCTCTATTTCTGCTTGTTAGTGAACATTGCGATTTAAACATATGTAATCTATCTTATGCAGTTCAGGAGCGGGCTCTGGACCCAATCCATGTTTCATATTTAAAGGTATGGTTAAAATATCAAATAAAAAATAAATTCTGATCGATGTCAGAAGTGTCCACATCTGTGTACTATTTATAATCTATGTAAAAACACCACATTCTATCCTTCATCCCCACAAAATCCGGACGCATCTCTCGGTCACCAAGACACACGTGTATTATATGACATTGAATGTCATCCGTTCCAAATTCTGTATAGTTAACTCTTTAGGACATAAATGTTTTATTATATTAAATATCATTAAAATTTTGTTAAGTTACTACAAATGTTCAAAATTACTACGAGCCAAACGCTAACCAGAATTTCTTACCTTACCAACGATCTCCCAAATCTGCGATCGTCCCTCGAGGCAAAATAATTGTAACATTACAATGCTTAAATAATATGACGATGGGTTGTACTTGTGAAAGAAGTTATGTTAAATTAACAAATTTAATGTAAGAAAAATACAATTTTAAATCACCACCATATGGGTGATGGACAAAAATAGGATCCTGCAAAGATGACAAATCCACCCAGGACAAATACTCCAACGATAATAATAATAATAATAAGATCAACATTATCCCCAGATCATTATGTTGACCACCACTCCCACAGTAGTAAAAATAATTATTGGTTGTTCAACAACAACAAAGACAATAGTATAGTTGAGACAACATGACCTCGGACACGTTGAAGTCGTTTTCGTAGCTTTCTAATCAAAGCGTGATGGATTATGTGGAATTCACTTGCAGGCCTAGGTCATCCTCTTGCGACATCGCCCAACGTTAATTATGAATCTTTCATCCCGAGTCCAAGAGGGAAATATAACATTTCTGCAGAAGAGATGAATACAATACAAATTAGGATTTATCACGAGAAGGTTAGAATATCGATGCACTAGTAAAGTCGGCCATCGCAAAATGCGCGGGCAGCCGTCCCGCTCGAAGCCTTCTGGTGAATGCCCTTTAGCGCTCCGCGCGTCGACAGATCGGACCACGCAGGCGCGAGTGTTGCTATTATGATAATTTTTTTTTTCAATGGCCTTTAATTTTTAAATGATATTAAGTACTAATAATTAATATACTGAAACGTAATTTATAACGTTACAATGTACTTAATTATATTAAATAAATCGAGCGATTAAATTTATTATTATAATTATATTAACAATCGTATTAAACTGTTGAGCCAAAAGCACTTGAATGAAACGAAATAAATGGGGTAAATATTACAAAATACAAAGGCTGCAGAAAATAGCTGGGGACAAAGTTGGCTATCTCGGCCCGCAATTTGTTTCACTAATAAACAAAACCATAGAAGAAGATATTAATGGTAAAGTGTAATCTGCATACAAACGATCTTAGTCATGCTGCGAATGGACCATAACTCTCGGCAGGTGATAGAGGTGGCTGCTTGACAGGCCATTGTTCTGGAGCTACACAAATCGACTAAATGGACGACGTAATTTTAATAAACTATTCTACTTTGGGATATTTACTAGTATTTATGGCGAACATATTTCAACTGTTTTATCTTCTAGTGTTGTATTTTCTTAGTAGTGTTTAAACCTCGTCTTATAACGCTCGTCAAAAACGTATACAGGACGATTGGCGCAGTCTAGTTTGTATTTATTCTTCTACTCGTGGCTCACAGACCTGGCTGTTAAACCAGACATTTCATAGTTATTCCACATCGCAGAATACAAACGACAATACATCGCGGTGCAACCTGTCCGAGAAGCCAGCTGAAGCGATCACTTTTTTCCTGGCTACCTTTTCATTCAATTTAACCTGCAAACAGAGTAAATTATTCTGAATAATTACAACTTCACAATAAGAATGTGTTCTCCTTAATAATATACGTTATATCAATGTGTCCAAAATTTGATAAAAATGAATTGATAATTCTGGCGTCTGCAGTCAGTTTACTCAAAGGTATTTGAGATTCCGTAAAAATAAAATAATGTAGATGGATTTCAAATAATAGAACGACAAATGTATTCATTTGAAAAAGTGTAACATATAGGTTCGAAAATTTGTCATGAAAAATACTGGCGCTATAACACAATTGGTAGTGTACTTCCCCGAATTGGAAATAGAGATCCAGGTTCGAATCCCGGTAGCACAAAAACAATATTTTTCGACAAAATTGATTTTATATGTATATATTCATAATGAATACATTAAATTAGTATTTAAATTTATTTGTGCATCATTCGACAAAAAATGCAACCGATTGTAAGTTCTGTTTCATTTTTCTGTTATTATTTTTATTTTTAACTTTGAACGAATCCCGCTAGACACTTTTTAAACCACAAAGTTTTAACACAACTAAATTTTAATAATTTTTAATTCGTGCTTTACATTTTTTTAGTGAATATTTTGTTTACTTAATTATTTAGGGGTGCTGTGTTATAAAATGTCCTAAATTCGCTAATAAAAAGTCATTATTGCTAGTTAGTGAACAACAGCAGTATCTATGTATTTAATGTTGCATTTTTCTTCTGTGTAGTTGTGTTAGTATAGTATGCCATTCAACTGAACTTTTTTCAATGGTTTTATATTGAGCATTACAATTTTACATAAGTTTGTATGTTATTTACTTATTTACTCTTACTTTACTTAGTTTTTTATTTTTTATAAATGGAACGTTGTATTTATTTTAAGCTTTACATTTTATTTATATTCTATTACTTGCATCCTGGTTTACTCTTTATATAATATTTTTTTACTTTTTATATACATTGAACATTGTATTTATATGCTATCTAATCGCATCTTGATTTCCTCTTTATGTATAGTTATTAGTATATTGAATACTACACTTTATTTATTGCTATACCGGAAGGGCACTGTCTGCTATAATACAGTATGCTACTAGTGTAGCA
This sequence comes from Eubasilissa regina, assembly GCA_022840565.1. NCBI lineage: Eukaryota > Metazoa > Arthropoda > Insecta > Trichoptera > Phryganeidae > Eubasilissa > Eubasilissa regina. The sequence goes on along the minus strand of JAINEB010000027.1, from coordinate 18,276,845 downwards.
GGCAGGGTACTCAAATATATATCTTACTTTGCTGCAATGTTATCTGATTATAACAATATAATAACACAATACTGTACTATGAATCAAAAAAATAAATAGCAATCTGCTCTAGTCCCAACATTAACATATATACTTACACGTACGATCCGTAATATTAATATACACTGCGGCTTCACATACATGTTCAGTAAACATCAGTTTCTCTATCCGAGTGACTCCCACAATACACAATCAAATCAATCCCTAAACGTTCAATAATAGTAGCTTGATGATCTAGTGGTAAAGACGCTAGTCTAGTGATCTAATGATCGGGAGTTTGTAGTCCTATTTACTTAGCACAAGCGTTTAGTTTTGTTTGAAAATAGTAAAATTATTAATATTATATGTATTCCGTGTACTCATCTCCATTTAAAAAAAAAACAAATGAAAGTTAGCTTTCATGTTGGCAGTCATTTTTTTTCTATGATCTAGAAGAATTTATGGCCTCGCATCTTCACCCACGTGTTCTCCTTCTTCCAGGGCTCCGATATCTTTTCCTGTATTATGATATGCAAGGTCAGATATTCGGATAAGTGAATTAAGTTTAGTTTCGTTATCTCCCTCAAAGTAAATCAAGATGAATACCGATATACACGAACACTAATGATAATCCGACTTTGGGGAGGACCATTATTCACATACTTCATTATTCTGATTCTGTCCGCTCAATCGTTAATGATCTTAAAAAATATCCCTATATTGAATGACGACCCTATTCAAAGCATCTACCATTCATATTTTATCCTGTTCGCCTATATCTGAGAGAATATGGCTCAAGTAAGTAGATAAATGGTGCCTACGTAGATTCTGGCCGAGATTTTACTTTGACAGTATATTGAATTTTAAAATAAGAACGCTTGGGCATAAATAGTTCGATATTTATGACAGATTTACAGATTTCCGATATCCGTGCGCGTGTGGATACTCCATTATGTTTAATATACCAACATATCTATCCCCCCTACCTATATCTTATATCTCAGAGCACGATTTTTCTGTGTATTGTCTATGACTTTTGAATTGTCAAAGAGAGTGGATGTCATGCTATGTGCTCGTTAATAACTTGAAGTTATTGTAAAGTTACTTGTTGCTAGTGCGTAGTCGGTTCATCGCGTGTACGTTCCAAAACCGCTATTGTGTATTACAGTGTATTGTGCTGATCATCAAAGGAGGAGAGAAAATCCAGGTAAGTCGTGTTCTTACTGGTTGGGCTTCGAGTCTTTCTTTTCAAATTTCTACATTCATTAAATCTCGTCACATGCTTTATTTCGTCATTATTACCAAATTAAATATAAATATTGTATCATTTTTTTAGATTGTAATAAATAGAATTCATCATTTACGAAGTCGTTTACATTGCACGGTGCATTAATTTTTTAGGCTGAAATTTGTTTGTTCCAAAATTATATTCCGAATATTCCGAAATGGAATCCGATGGTTGCTCGAGTAAGAAGGTTCCACAATTTGGTGGAGTTCCATAAATGGACAAATTCTCTGTAGACATTTCGTCCTCCGGTGCACTTTCATGTTTATTGCGGAACTGATTTGGTTTTTCAATTCACGTCTGTAATTATTTTTTAAATTTAAAATAACTATCTGTTATGTAACAACGTACATATGAGAAACCTGACAACGAATAAAATCGGGATGCTGCAACGAACTGCGTGGGAAAACACCACTTACAAATGACGTGTTAAAGTGTCGGGGACTATCCGTATTTGTTATATTTTTTTGAAGTTCAGTGTTTAGTTTAGATCTGTTATCTGCTTATTTGTGTTCTAAGCAGTGAAATATACCTTTAATTTTTCTATTTTATACTTTAGTTTTACAAATGGTCGTGTTGACTGGTTATTTTATACTAGGCTGTATTTGCTAATAGCACACTTGAAACTTATCATTCTTACGATAGATAAACACTAGATAAAATAAAAACTGTTCCAAGGTTTTTGGTGAAACTTTGTGGAATTCCATGATTGTTTTGTAAATTGAGTCAAACTCTGTTTTATTCCACTACACTTTTCATTGTGTTAAATGATATATAACGTTTTCGGAAACATCTTCCTATTATCATTATTATAGATCAACCAAAATAAAAAGTACTTTCAGACAGTAATATATGGTGTGTTTGGAGTTAACAAAGATAAGAGTGGGAGTGGAGTTAAAATGTATAAGAGAGGAAATGTAATGGGCGGTATTTGAATATTTATTATATTTTTATTGTTATTTTTATTATTACTTATTTCAAAATTTTTTTTAATGTCTAATTTTCGTCCTTTGGCGCAACTATGTACGAGTTGTAAATTACTGTTATCAAATGGTCCTCCGTTCTTGCGTGCTCAGCCATTTCGAAGTTTTGACTGAAGTTTTTTATGGCTTCCTTGTATTCTTCCAATATTTTTATTATTCTTTTTCTTTATTAAAAGTATAACACAACATGTGTACAGCACAATGCTTGGTTCTGTGATTTTTTTGGACAGGATGTTTCTGAACACGAATTTTGCGGAAGGATTTTTGCTGACACGGTCTTTCCGGGCACTGACTATTCCAGACACTCGTTATCCGGAAGTTGACTATTCCGGACACTGACTATTCCAGACACTGACTATTCCGAACACCTGTTATCCGGATACTTACTATTCCGGATATATATTACCCGAACACTTTCTATTCCGGACACTTATTATTCCGGACACTTATTATTCCGGACACCTGTTATCCGGTCACTGACTATTCCGGACACCTGTTATCCGGTCACTGACTATTCCGGACACCTATTATCCGAACACTGACTATTCTGGACACCTGTTATCCGATCACTGACTATTCCGGACATCTATTATCCGGACACTGACTATTCCGGATACTGATTTTTCAGGGCATGATTATTGCGAGCACAAATTATTTTGAACAAGAACAGTTTTATTTTATTTAAAAATATATTATCTTTAGGTAGGTAAACATTTTAATTTGTTAAATATTCAATCCCCGAGTTCAGTTTAACCTAACCTAACCTAATTTCCGTAATAATCATTGTCGGCAAAAATCATTTTTGTATATCTTTCTAATTGATTCATTTAATTTAATTTTTTAAATACTGCACCACCATATTCTGAAATTACTGCTTCACAACAAAAATTTGTTTTCATTAAAAATTGTTAACTAATAACAGCTGTTGACTATAATTGAAAATCTAGTCTTCGAGTGAATAATGCAATTTATTGCACTGTTCCTTTATTCAGCGACGAATTTCCATTCTTTGGAATGTTTCCGGATTCAGGTTTTGCATAGAGTAAATTGCTTCGGAAAATATGTCCGAAATGTGATTTCCTCCTTCCATGTACTTCTAATTCCTAGTGAACTAGAGTACTATCGACCTCGATAAGCACGTTTTCAAAAAAATTAATTTTAAAATCAAAATTGAGGCTATTTTTTTCGAACAAAACTCGTTGTCACATACTTGTAAAATTAAATTTGAATATAACATATATAGAGTATCCATAGTAATATTGCGCTTCTCCATCTACACCTTTTTGGATGCCGGCTTCAGTAGTGTCATTATGGCTGTATAGTGATTGATTAAACGAGCAGGTCTGTAAAAACGAACGTGTTTTTTTAATATCTCGCGGTTAAGATTACTTAAATATTGTCTCTTTTATATATTCGATAACAGTATATCGTTCGTAAATATATAGGATGGCCCAAAAAATGTGAGAAAGTCTCGTATCAAAATATAACATCTTTTTTTTTTTGCATAACATTTAGCTAATCAAAAATCATCAAAAAACCCCATATTGCATAATCTATTATGTTAAGTTATGACCACATGCCTGGCTTGATAAAATTAACATACTCACGACGAAGAAAGTTGATTGTATTTCTGGCTGTGTGAGATGGAGCTCCGTCCTGGTGTAATATCCAGTTACGCTGTAATGTCTAGCTATACTTCAGGCTTTGTTTTGAAACTCTTTGATAATTTTCCTAGCACCCCGACGTTTTTCAATTCGCAAATTTTTGATCAGAATACGGTTTTCTGCAGTGATTTCAATCAATCAAATATAAAAAATGGAAAAAGTAATAATCAAAGATGTCGACCGAAAATTGTCGAAATAAAATGAAATATAGATAAATAGGTAAATAAGTAAATTAGTAAACTATTTAAGCCATTGTTGATATAGTTAAACTAATTTTGATGTCACATTTTACGAAATGTTTTCACTTTTTTTTGGGCCATCGTGTATATTCAATTTGAAATGAAGTGTACATTGTCTAAAAACATATTTTAGCGAAATCGTATATTGACATCTGTCATATTTTCTTATATCTACGTTAAGGAAGAAATCTTATCATAGAAATTTACAAATATGGAATAATTTTAATTACGTCGATATTTTATTTACATGTAGTTTATTTTGGGGAAAGCTCTATCATTGAAATATAGATTACATTGAGACCCTGACCGCGAAGCGACCACAATACCCGCCCGTAGGGCCTATCAGTAAGCAGTATTTTTTATTAACCAAAAAAATAAACTTAAAAGAGTATATTAAAACGCACTTTAATTTGGAAGAATAAATTTGGAACAGGGACAGGAAGCGCCCGAGGACCAACCAGATACTAGGAAGAACACGACTTACCTGAGAAGCTCCTTTATTTGGATTTTTTTTTAGCTGTGGCAACAGTACAATGTACTTCATAGAAGTCACGTTCTTAATGAATCTGAGATAAAGTGAGGAGGAACCTATAGGTATTAGGATAGGGGCTATAGTGTTATTGTGATCTATAAATTCATAAGATCGTACATAAAGATCGAATCATTATGTCATTTTCAAATGTGACTCATTCCAATTTTATTTAGTTTCAATAGGAGTCGACTTTGGTCACGCATATACTACGTCAGGCGTGTCTTCAATGTATAACTTGCAAAAATGGATTGATCCAAATAGATTAGTTACAAACATGGATTGTTCTATTTGTTACTTTCATATTCGGCTTGATTAAATAAAAACATATAACTTATTCATAAAGAAACAAGTATTTGTTTTCATATGTATATTATATGAATAATCTATAGTTATAAATTGATTAAAAAATCGTATAAACATATATTTTGTTTGTTTACTAAGCAATATTTTGCATTTATCAAACGGTGTACAATGCGTGTGTAAAAAATGTTCAAAAAATATGTGCCTAATTTCAACCATGTCAAAGATATAAATAAGCAAGCACAAAATCAAAATTGTGCGATTTTGTTGATTATTTGAAATTTTTTTTGAATTTAAATTATATAATGAATTCAAAAATATAATCATCATCAAATTTTTAAACAATTTTTTTATTTCTCGTTTTTAAGAAGACATTATACAAATTAAATTATATATATAATTTAAGGCCTGAAGCAAAAATATAGATCAATAATGAATAAATTTTGCAAATATTTATTTCGATACACGTAGATTTATGTAAAGCTGAACATGAATCGTATTTTCCGTGACAATGCAGAATTTTAACATATTCCTTGAATATTTTAGACTTGTAACTTAATCGGGTATCCACCTATAAAGTATTGTGGACAAAGTCTGTTAAAAAAATCAAGCAAGTACGATTAGTACACTCATAGTTATGTATGTGTGCAGATCACTGGGAAGGAAAGAAGGGATATCATTTTTTATATACTAATTTTTCACATTTTATTATTTCACTTATGGTAAGACGGTTATATAGCATTATACTTTGTGTAGATAGGAAAGTAAAATATTTTAATTTTCGAATATGTGAGTATTGTGACATTTTTGTCACATATTTTTTAGAGATTTATCTAGTACCGGAGTATAAAAAGGCCTAAGCTAAGGTAGAATGAGTCTCTCTTAGGGAAACAAAGCAGGAGAGAAATAAAGGATAATTTTAGAGGAGGCCAAGAACAGGGGTTACAGAGCCAATAGTGATGCAGTTGATAATTCAGATACGAATTTTTAGGGATCATTACCTATTTATTTATTTGTTTATAAGACTTTATTGACATACATGTTTTTGTTGTAACAGAGGTGAATATAAAATATTATAACATGATAAACATAAGATACAATGATATTGCTATTAAGTATAATACTAGTAGTTTATTGTGTGGGATTGAGTAGACTCCACCTCTGATATATACAGCATTGTCATGGCTACTTTGCTAGACTGCAGTCTGTGTTGAAGTAGACAGTTTTTTTTTGTGCTGTTGTGGTGTTATTTAATTCAAGAAAGTTAAAGATTCAACAGGAATAATATATATGTTGTAAGAGTGTTCTAAAACTAGTAAATTATTAGTGTAGGTGTTGTACTATAATTATGTCAGAATGTTGGAGAGCGATGCTTCTGATTGATCTCTACCCAATTGGATCATATATTGGGTCCATATTTGTGTAATCTTATTTCAAGTTGGTGCTGAGTGTGTTGTACAGTTTCGGAGCTAAGAACATGTAGAATCTATGATAAAATGTGCTTGTTGCTTTCGGAAATGGTCTGTAGATGTTCGTTCGTTGTTTTATGTTGTGACCATGATGAGTTGTTGTTAGCATGGAAATATTGGTGAATTGTCTTTTTACTAAGATAATACTTAAACTAAAAAGACGGTCAATCATTTTTATTGTAATTAATTAAATTATTTTCTTTCTTTTCAGGTAAAGACAATAATTTTCACCGCGATACTGATACGGCCAAGAATATTTCCGAGTGAGTAAAACTACAATTGTATTGAATTTATAAACACTTGATAATTGTGCCAGCCCTTGAAGTGTGGTTATAGAATAAATATGATCTAGCTAAAAGTCCAGAACAGCGTAGTTGGAAAAGCACTCTATCACCCGGGTTCAAGTATGTGATTTATTCTTTGTATTTAGTAAGTGAAAAATTCATATTAGTTTATTTATATAATATAATGAATAAATTAGATTTTATATACAACTAAAATATTGTGTTCTATCCTCTTAACAGGATAGTCAGTGGGGAACAGAATAACGGCGGGTTTTTCACCTTAGAAACGTATACCAACCTTGATTTATCATACTCTGTGTTTGGGACGTATATTTATTTCCATACGTGTTTATTTTGAACGAAAATAATGCACTGTGCCTTCCTCACCCGGCACGCCGCCGACCAGTCGATTGGCGACCTTGAACGAGTGCAGTTATACGTAAATCGAAAAAATTAAAATATTATATATTCGAGACATTGCGTCTATAGAGTATCGGAACTCGTCATCATCTAAAGGAACCTAAGACAAAATAGTGATTAAATATACAATCTACATTTAGAGATACCGGCGGAATCGAATTGTGGTGAGTGCCAAACTCTTTCCGTATCCCGAATTCTTCCAGCATCTATACTTATACGCAACAGTATGCCTTCACCATAAACTGGGAAAATTTATTATGACTACTTGAGAGAGATAAATGAAAAGATGTTTTATCTTATCAAATGGAATCTAATTTAAAAAATATATGTTAAATTAGAACAAATTACAATCAAAATGAAGTAATCCGCATTTTGTCGGATGTAGAGTAAGTTCAACATTCTTCAGGGCAGGTTGGTGACAACAAGATTCAAAATGTTACAAAATATGGCATAACCTCTAAATCCATGCTCGTCCGTGCATCGTGAGTAAAACATTACAGTGACTCATTATCGTTGTTAGTTTTCTCAGCATCCTAAGCCAGCGCGAAAGGAGTGATAGAAAGAATTGTAGAAAAATAATGTAATAAAATTTAATGTAGACCGAAGGGAAACAATCTCGTTCCCTGAAAAAATCGTTCCCCATACGATTAGGTTAAAATAAATTATAGTAAATTGAGCACTAGTGATTTAATTATAATCAAAGTATTTACCCTTCGGTTACATATTTGTTTACACCAGCTAAGCCTCATATTCTGACAGCTCCGAGTGAAAAAATAATTTAAACCATAGACTCCGACCGTTTTTATAACCTTCAAACCCACTAGCATTGCCAACATGAGGGCGTTGCTCGTTATTACAGAGATAGTGACATTAAAAATAATAACGGGGTGATTTTGGACGTGAAATTAGTTTTGTAATGTCACAATATATTTGCAATGAATATTTTAAATAATCAAAGAGACTTGATAAGTTTATCGGTTAGCGCTCGCCTATTGGTCCCGAGATGGACCAAATACTTTATCGATGAAATGATTGTAAAACACGTATTTTCAGGCCGGCAGTTCAGCTCTAAGTGAAAACACTAATCCTTACTTTGAATGATTAGAATGTTTGACTTCTGGTAATTCTGTGAGGTATATTATGATTGTTATTATTTAAATAGATTTCTTATTTACTGGTAACTCGATTTTTTCATTCTCATAAATTACAGAATTGATAAAAGATCGGTCGTTTTATAAAATAAAAATATACGAAATACGAGACCAAGGAAATTCTATCATTCTTATTTTATTTATGTACTGTTCAGTGAAGGAAATGAATTATTTAAAAAAATGAACTTTATCTCTGACCATTGTACTCAACACGCGAAAACCACAAATTTAACACAACTCAAATATGTCTAACCTTCTCATGTTTATTGATTGATTGAATCAGTCAATCACTATTAATTAATAACATTGAAAAAATCTAGTGTTTTTTTTTGTATCAGTTAGACGCGTACGGTAGTTGAATATCAACTTGTCTACTAAATTGTTATTTATGACATGCTCGTCCATTAAATAGAGTTATCGTGCTGCGCTGGACAGCTGCTGATCAATAATCGATAATATTCGGCAGGCAGAAAACCATTAATTAAATGTAATAGAATGAAATGATAAATAGCTAAACATACAATGTTTAATACGTGGTTGGAACTGTTGGATAGCGATGGTAATTCCTTTTTTCACGAGCTGATCAAATCCTAATATATTTTATAATAAAAATATCAATTTAATATAATACGTATGTCCACAGTGGCCTCTGTTACATCGCCAAGTGGCTTTTGACATGTGTCTAAGAACATTTTTTACCCCCAATTCTTTCCAACCACTATTCTTTCCAGCCACAATTATTTCCAGCCACAACTTTTTCCAGCCAAAATTATTTCCAGTCACAATTCTTTCCAGTCACAATTCTCTCCCGTCACAATTCTCTCCAGCCACTACCCTTTCAATAATTGTCACCCCACAAGTCCTCTCTTGGAAAATTACTGACCGCGTATATTGATAAAAATACATTTTAGATAAATGTGAACATTTTAAAACATTTATGTATATGAACCTATGAATTTATTAAATAAATGTAGAACGACAGAATGATATATAAAATAAAATAAAGTTAACCTAACCATTATAAAAATATGATATGAAAAGTGTACACCTTTGGGCAAATGTGTAACAGACCGTTCTAAATTAAAGCTGCCAATAAATACACAATGCAATTTTAAATGAAAACAGCTACTCTCAAAATATTTGGCGAACAATTTTTCAGGCGAAGAATTGTATCCGCGTAAATTTTATCCGCGAGCAATTGTATCCGCAAACAATCGTATCCGCGAACAATTTTATCCGCGAACAATTTTACCCATGAATAAATGTGGACAATTATTCAATTGACGTCTGTAATATTGATGTGACATGTATTCCGTATACACATCTCTATTTTTATTTTTATTAAAAAAAAACTAAAAAATCACGTTAAACACTGAAGCTTTTTGTTAATAACATTTTATATATAGGTATTACTTGTTATTTTAATCAATTTGAAACAAATCTGCTTACTTTTATATTTAATAGGAAACATAAAAACTTAATAGCGATCTGCAAAAAAAATTCTAATTAATGAAATAATATTAATTATTATTTTTAAACTTCATTTACATGGATGAGATTAGACTTGAGAACGGAGATTATGCTCTGATGAGATCCTTTATAGATAAGTTTCGTAGTGTCAGAGTGTCAAATATCAGTCCATTGGATATAAGGTTAAAAGGAAATAAATATTTCTTAATATACATGGCTCCAGGTCATATTATGCACACGAGTTTAGTGTTGCTGTTAAATCGAATCTTTCTATCAACCTCATCTCTAGATTAAAATCTCAAAACATTTGGACATAGCATTTGCAGCCTTCGCAGTCCAGTGGGCATGATACCGGCTTCTCATACCGGGGGTTCCAGTATTGATTCCTGGTAAGGTATTTTTGTGAAGTGTTTCACTATAGTAATTATTGGGCTCCGTGGTCTGTTATTATGTTAAAAATTAAGATAAGAAAATCTCACCGAGATTTATTTCATCGTGTCTCATTCCGTGTATACGAATATTAGATTATATTATATTAACATCGTCGGACTTCAAAAATGTTTTTTTTTTTTACAATTCTTTCTACTTAAAATAAGGGTATTTATTATATGAAAGCCTCACGGCGTTTCAAGGGTCGACCATATATTTCAATCGTGTTATTTAAAAATATATATGCCATGTAACAGGAAACCCTGAAAAGGGTTTGGTTATTTGTGTAGATAGCTACGTGCGAATGTTAACCCCAAAATAATAAAGGCGACCACAGATTTTTAAGATTAAGATTATAGAATTGAGTTTCTGTCGACGGGATCTAGAAACTGTAAATGAAATAGGCAAAGCATATTCAATACAGTAGGTAATGATTTAGTGATTGTTAAATAGTGGCAAATACTTGTAGGTAATGAATGTTTGGAATAAGTAGATGAGTTTGTATATTTGGGAAGTATGTTTGATAGAAACGGAAAGGCTGAGAATGACATCGAAAGGAGGGTGACTGCAGGGAATAAAGTGAACGGCGCTTTGAATGGAATTATATCGAACGGGAATTTGTCAACCGAGGCAAGGCTAGCGGTGCACAATGGAATCCTGGTACCGACGAACGAAAGTAGACTGAATGCAGTGGAAATGAGATCACTTAGGCGTATTTATGACAGAGTAAAGAATGAAGAAATAATGAAAGAATGTAAAACTGATGTTAGTATAGTGAGTAAGTTTAAGAAAGGATCACTTAGGTGGTTTGGTCATATGGAAGGGATGAATGGCAAGAAAGATATAAGACGCAAGTGTTGATGGAACCAGAAATAGAAGACTTGGCACGACTAGGTAAACCAGATAACGGAGAATGGTTATGTTAGAAGCCTCAACAAACAGAAGATGTATGAATGTGGATGAGGCGAGAATTGTGTGTCAGGACAGAAGAGTGTGGCGCTCTATCCTCTCTGCCTACCCCCGCGGAGAAACGGCGTGTTGGTAACTAAGTAAGTAAATAGTGACTGTGATTGTGTTAAATTATAACAATTATTGGTAACTGATTATTCGCTATTCTTCGAGTAAAGACTGATGCATTAGAAGCAAAACATCCAACAGTGTTTAAAATAAATAAAAACTAGTAAAATTATTTTGTGACCACATATTCCGGTCATTTCTCAAAATTGCAATATTGTAATAAGGGTGATTGTTATACCTACCATCAAAAATAGACAATGCGTATATTAACGTTAATGTTATATTTGAACGAGAGTGAGGAAGACAAACGTACCGTAATCTGTCAAAACATAAAAAAATGACGACAGGATTGGCCGTAATTCTTCACTGCGACGCTATAAATGAGGAATTCAATAGGTATTTATTAATAATAATAATAATAATGGATAATTTGTATAGCGCCATTTTCGTAAAAACTTTCACCTCAAGGGCAGTTTACACAAACTGTTAATAGTTTTACAATTTTTTTTTTTTTAATTAATAGTCGTTATTTTTACTTATGGAAATGATTTTTTGAAAAGGTGCGTTTTTAGTTTTTTCTTAAATAAAGTCTCTGATGCACTGTACCTTATAACGGAAGGCAAAGAGTTCCACGCTTTTGAGCCTGCAACCGCAAATGCCCGCTCACTAAATTTAGACTTCTGGCAACGGTTGGTCGGTTCTACAACCCTTCCTGCAGCTAAAGTAGAGGCTGACCTGAGAGTTTGACGTCTACCATTCAAATTGTCTGGGATACAAAGTTCTTGAAGATACAGAGACGCCATGTTGTGTGTCGCCTTGTACATCAACCAGCACAATTTAAATTCAACTCTTTCAGGGAAGCAAACCTTTTTCTGTGAACTTTGAATACAGTATTAGTACTTAGTCTATTTGGTTATGGACCAATTAGAAACAGACTACACCGTAAATAAATTAAAATAAAATATTCAATTATAGACAGCAAACATTCATATAAGCAATCGTTGAAATTGAACCTACGGTTTCAGGTCACTCGATCGTAGAAAACGTCAAAATTGACGAAGTATACAATGTTATACAATAGCGATGTAGATCATGATTATTGATATTGCTTTGAGATTGAGAATAGACTTGATTTTATAAATAACAATACAAAATACTTATTATTATTCAACATGTATATTGATTATTCGTAAATTCTATATAAACAACTTTTTACACTGATAACAAATTAAATAAATATACATTTTATATTAAGGATTAGGACGATATTTAAAAAGAAAAATCGGTACAAATTATTTTGATATTACAATTAAGGAGCACTTGAGATGCCTAAATAGCAACAACTGTTCTGAATTCGCCAATCGCCATTTAGAAACGAACCATTTTTTTGACATTAACAAGGGTTTAGAAATTATATATACCAGTTGTTTACAGTTAGATAAATTTGAAATTTTAGAAATAATAAAAAGTGTTAATAGCAAGCTATATATTATAAATAACCAAATCCTTTTTTGCAAATAGTAATTTTTTAAGTTTATTTTCATATTAGTTCCTACTTAGATACGCACCATTTCATAGTTTTGTTATTATCTATGCTTGCATTTTTAATTTTAGTATGCATTGTTTCCTGAAGAAGATACCACAGGTGTCGAAACATGTTGAATAATCAATAAATTATAAATTTATACAAAGTATTTTGTCATATTATTTATTAAAGTAAGTATTCAGAATAATAAAAATAAAAAAATTTCAATATCTCGGGCACGTAATGAGACATTGTGATCTATGCGCACATTGTGATCTAAAATAATTAAAGGAGATATTAATGGCACTGTAAGAATGCGGCTGGGATACAACAAAATAGTCTGACTTCATTTCAAGCCAAGCGGTGAATAATGGTACTTGGTGTCGTATTGGACTAGACGACACCCCTTCTCCAAATGCGTTTCTGCTCAGATAATTTCAACCGCATTCTAAAACTGGCCATACTTTGACTCTTAAACCAAACCGAAGTCTGTGTTAAAAGAAACAGTATTATTGTTTATATATCTTCTTCGTCCTGTGCTCAACAGGATTTCAACATTTTTTTATTTTATTTTTTTTTATTTAAAAAAAATAGAGATGCGTACACGGAATACATGTCACATCAATATTCTTACTATTTACAAACTAAGCTAAATGCTTGTGCTATGAAAATAGGACTAACTTGCTGGTGTCCTGAAACGAGGCGCGAACCCCCGACCACTGCACCAACAAGCTACACAAAGCGTTGTGGTCGCTTGACGTATTTGGTGTCCAATTTATCTCCATTTCTCCCGGTCTTTAGCATTTATTTTATCTATCCATCTTATAGGAGACCGTAATTTTGCTCGCTTTTTTTCTACTATCAATGCGATGACGAGATTCTTGAGATTTTAGTGTACAAAAATCCTAGAGAGAGTAGCAGAATCATAGAGAAGTCCTCACCCAGCAATGGATTCATAATGACTGAAGATGATGATGATAAATATAGTTAGAATAAATATGAACATTATTATCAACTGCTTTATATCCACTGCTGGGTGAAAGCCTCCCCAAACATCTTGCATTTTGTTGTTAGCTGCCGCGGATTTTATTAAAATTTAATGATTTTAGTCCAGTTAGTTTTGAAGCAGCCTGTAGGCTTTTAGGTGCTCCTCAGGTACCAATGGATGAACATGGCGTAATCAATTTTGCATGCAGTATTATTGATACGTTTAATATTATTGATATAAATAAAATAAACTAATATTAACATATCGACCCTTTAAAATAACAAGGTTCTATCTGACAATGACACTGTTTTGAGATAATGAACTCAAGAGTTTTGACTGAATTTCAATATGTATTCATGTATGTATTGTTTTGAGTATGCAAATATGATAAGTTTTAAGGTCTTAACTTATTTTCAGTATTATCAATGACCAATGTGAGATTAGGGAAATTAAAAATGAACAATAATGATCCATAATTTGAAATAAAATAAATAACAGATGCAGTTGAACATTGAGCTCTTGCTATTTTCTTTAATATCCGTTAAATAAAGTTGGTGTGCACGGAAGAAATAAAGAATAATGCATTTGAAACCCATTTTATACAATAACTCAAAGAGCCCAAAATGTTAGTTGGAACCTTGTTATTGTAAGGGGTCCAAAATATATTTAAAAAAATGTTTTTAAACATTTTAAAAGATCAGTTAAACGAAGTATTTGTTAATCGTCCGATAAATAAAAAAAGCCAAGAATTTAATGAACATTTTTACTAAAACAAGATTTTTTAATCAAAAGATAACAATTCAATTTGGCCCTTTTGGCGGCGGCGCGGGGTGCGACGGGTTGAGTGGTTTAGCCTAGGGGCGGGGGGCGATGGTGGGGAGGGGTCATGGGGTATTAGGAGTCCGACGGTCTAATGCTGAAAAATTGCAATCAATTTATTCTACGCCAGAGAAACACATTTTATCAGATAACCGGAGAAAGACTCTATTGTGCGGCCGAGGGTGCGAGCGGGGGTGCGGGCGGCAGGCTATTGTTATCAAGGTTGACCGCAGACGAAATGAAGAAATAGCGACTCCGAAAAAGTGTTTAAATAAATGTCGCGCCACTGAAACTGTCAAGGAGTAATTGACATACCGCATATATATAAATAGTGGCTGTCCACGGGCATCGTGTGCCCTTTGGTTCCATACGTACAATTCGATAGTTTGATATCTCGGATCCATGATCACTGACTATGGTAGCTGTGAGCCAAAAATTAAAAGACGGAATGACGAAAAGTTCTACCTCCAGACTTAACAAAATATGGAAAGACCACGGTATTTCTAAGATAACGAAGGTCAGACTTGTACAGTCTCTGGTGCATTATATATGAAAAATATGAATAAATTAATGTATTATATTTTTATTTATTATCTTTGTTTTATTAACCACTTAATTGGGTTTAAATACATCTACCGGTTTTGAAAAACACCATTTTCTTCTTCAGAATCTCATAACTAACTAAAAACATATATTATTGTTTCTTTAACATAATGTATTTTGAATAAAAAAACAACAATTATTTAAAAAATAAACTTAGTACCTAATTCAAATTGTTACTTAATACAAATTTATTAGAATAACTTTTAGGAAAAAATTTTAGATAATTTTATAATAATAAAGAATATAATAATCAATTTTTATATAAATCACAGATAAAACATAATGATAATAATGATTTTATACATAAATAACTTTTCGAATATAATATCTAAACACCTACCACGAAATATTAGACCGGCATTTTATACAAACAATAGTATAGGAAATTTACTCATATATTCTAAAGACAAAGATGATAAATTTAACAATTCTGCAAGGGTTGTGCCGCATTTTATATTGGTAGACATTTTAATATAAGAGTAAGGGAGCATTTGAGATGTTTGAATAATAGCGGGTTTTCAGAATTTTCTAATCATTTGATAGAAAATGGTCATGGTTTTGATAAAAATTGGGATCGTCAATTTTCCATATAAATGGTGTTGGTCACAAATTAAATAGTTTGGCATCGTTAGAGATAAATAAAACGTATAAAACTAATCAAAAAATTATAAACAACCAACTAAATATAACTATGAGTCGCATTCTAAAATTTTTCCTAAAAATCATTCGAGTAAATTTGTATTAAGTAACAATTTGAGTTAGGTACTAAATTTATTTTTTAAATAATTGTTGTTTTTTTTTATTAAAAATACATTATGTTAAAGAAACAATAATATATGTTTTTAGTTAGTTATGACATCCTGAAGAAGAAAATGGTATTTTTCGAAACCGGTAGATGTATTTAAACTCAATTAAGTGGTGAATAAAACAAAGATAATAAATAAAATTATGAATTTTAACTACAAAGTTAATATTTCTAATTTTAAAAGTATATATAATTAATGTATTGTTTGTAACTATAATAAAATTATGTATTCTGGGGGCATTTTCGTTTCTGTCGTCGTAGTATACGTAGATTGAACATATTTTGTGTTTTATTTCCTCCAATCTCATAATCATCATTATCGCTAGTTGAGAGAAACGGACATCGGCGAACTACCCTTATCTACATTATTGTTTTTTATTTTTAAAGAGAACACATTCGTATTGTGAAGTTGCAATTTTTCAGAATATAGGTCTGTTATATTTTTAATATAAATAAAATGTATTAATAAGAAAGATATATAAGATAAAAATATTGTTGTTGCTACCGGGATTCGAACTTGGATTTCTTCCTATCAGGGTAAATTTATTAACCGATTATGCTACACACAACCCAGTAAGTTGACGACGAATTTTCAAACTTATATTTATTCATTTACGCCCTTTTATGCTATTACAAACTTGGTTAGATATACAAAAACATGAGCAGCCACACAATTACCAAGGAATATATATGTAAATAAAAATCGAACGAATATAGATAGCTTTAAAAAAATAAATAAAAAATTGAAATATAAAGAAAACAAACTATAAAAATTAAGTATTAAGACAGGAAAACAATAAAAATGGAGGTTTAAATGTTTCTTTGACTCGGAACAGCATCTAAAACATCATTTTTATATCTAAGCATTGAATATCGGAATATATCTATAAGACCAAAATCACTACCAAGTCTGTGAAGTCTTTGTATGGGTGTATTCCTATAGAAATTATTATATGATGCATTTAAATGGAATAGCACCGATGATCTGGTACTCTGGGTAGAAACGTGGTATACAATCAGTTCAGTTAAATTAGGGGCGTCCAGTATGCCATTTACTATTTTAAATAAAATTAAAGATATTCCACGCGATAAATTAGAAAATCATAATTCATGATGTCTCCATTCTGCAGGAGCTGAACAACAAGGATACACTCTCAACCTGCACCTTGAGACGGACACAATAATTTTTTGGGCAAATAGCTTAGAAATATTTGTTGCGGTGGGCTATGTCTAGGGATAAAAAAAATGAGTAAGATTCTCCATCCGTTGGACCGACCAAGTAGAAAAGACATCAGGAACTTCTCTGGCGACAACTCTAAGATCTGCACCATGTCAATAAAAGTGGAGAAGGATATTTAAGATGATTAGAGTTCATGGAGATCACGATCCTCAGTCACGAGGGACCGACGTGACTGAGGACACAGCAACCTGTCAACAAACTGAATCATGCACACTTAGATAAAATTAATATCGTTTCAATGCTGAGAAATCACAAAAAAATAAATATAAGGTTTGGCAAATACAAAGCAATCAATTAAGCGGCCACCAATGAATGCAGTTTTGTTGCTGAAAAAAAAAAAAATATAAATAAGGTAGTAATCCGATATACTGTGTCGTTACAGGAGGGGTATAAAATATAGAAACAAGTAAATATTTAATAAAATAGAGAAAACTTTAACTGCCTATAAAAAATATGTTCTGTTACACGAGGTAACACTTTTCAACTAGTACTTCAATCACAACTTTAAAAATAAAATGTGATTTCATTGAAATAAAAGGTGTACTATCAGTAATGGAACACAATGTTTCTGGCTCGTGTGCGCGCTCGCCTAAGAAATGATTTCAATCTTCATTCTCTCATTTCATCTTGCAATTTAATATATGTAAATACATTAGATCTCTCACTCGCGAGAGGCGCCGAAACTTATCTAATTTCTCATTCCTTTTATCGCGTTATGTAAACAATGTTTCTCACTCTCTCCACGTAATAAATAACGTTCTCTATGTAATAAATAGCACCTTGGTTATTTGCGCAGGTGACAACAGGTGACGGTGAACCAACTGAACGTACGTACATGTCACGTGATAGAGCAATTACTCAGATAATACAAATAAGACGAAGTGAGCATGGAGCCCAATTTTTTACTTATTTATTTGAACAATAAAATCAAACACACCGATATGTTGAGTAACAAAATATATATATATATATATATAAAACAAAATATATATATACTCAACATAATAAATCAAACACTATTTTTATGGTTTTATATTTAATTTTTCCAAATAATTGGATGATCGTTTCGTCTTTCTAAGCCATTTTCAAAATATACAACATACTCGTAGAATACTTTATCGCGTACATACAGTAAAATCAACCAGTTTCAGTAAGACGCAATCTTTTTCAGGACAATATAGTGTAGACTAACCTTAGTATAGATATTTACATAGAAGGTCACCAGGACAGAACACAGTGTATCAGAGTAAGACAGAGTATCAGGTAGGGGGTGGAAGAGAAGGGTGTTCTGAAAAATTGTAACTTCACGATAAGAATGTGTTCTCCTTAACCCATTGGTCGCGTTCATAAATACGCATGTTATCTTTCATACGCGGCATTCTTTGGCGGCATTATAATTTATGACTTTACACTGCTACAAATTTATGATTTGTTTTTAAGAAATCGATAGCAAAGGTTCTCAAGTATCCTCACGAACATAAACAAATACAAAAATCAGAACCATAATTATAAAATAACAAACAAATTTATACATGAGAGAACACAACAGTGCCCTACACCATTGCTACTCTAGTGCAAATTGTGTTGATATTCAGATGTACTAGAGTGAAGTATATTTTTGTGGATTTACATAAATAGTATCACATTTTAAATAGTTATTATGTTAAATATAATATGTTTACACTGTCAAAATCCCACAACAAAAAATATAAAAAATACGCCTTGTTTACCCAAAGATTTAATTTTCGAATAGTAAATATTTTACTTTTAATGTTGAATAAATATGTAATAAACTATCGGATTAATGTTTCAATTGACAATTAGGTTTAGAATGCCCCTTATCCCGCAAATAATATTCCAAACATCTCTCCTATATATACACTTCATATCATGTCTATTCATTTATTAATATCGGTTGATGCCTTTTTTTCATGTCTTTGATTTTGACTCGAAAATAAATCGACCCATTTGCAAAATGGCGGGTCGCTCGTCATGCGTCGGATGCGTCCGATTTTCGAAAAGTGTTTCCGAGACACAACGGGTTAAAAATGATTGCAACTCATCAGTAATGGAAGTCCCATGGCGAAGGGGATGGAGGGGAGGTGAGGGTGGTTTGGTGACATGGCAAAAAGGCCCCGGGGGAAATCAAAGGGTTACGTGTTCCCGTGACGTCATTTACGGATCTGTGAACATCTTTAATTTTATTTAATTTTGGCACCAAATTTAAACATTTCTAGTGACGTGGTTTTTGATTAGTCGACAAAAAATGAATTAATTCCGTTGTAAGCAAACATTTAATATAATATATTTTTAAATATATGTAATGTAATCGAAACACATTTTCTCGCTGCGTCTATTATTAACCTAACCTAACCTAATCTAACCCAACCTAACCTTACCTAACTAACCTAACCTAACGTAACCTAACATAAATACAAAGCACTTGAACTAGTTTAAAATATTGTATGGATATCTATAAGTATTATTGGTAATTAATATTAACATTTATAAATTACAATTTGTCGAATTTTTCTTATGTATAATATAATTAATTATGATATATGTATATGAGAAATAGACTTTGAAAGGTATTGCTTAACAAAATTTCTATATATTAAATACAATACAATTAGTTTATATGAAACCAAGAATTTTATTACACGCCAACTAGTTTCGATTAGCTCAAGCTTCGTCAGGACGTATTTGAAACTAACAATAAATACAAAAAGAGTACTATTTTTGTATTTATTGTTAGTTTTAAATACGTCCTAATGAAGCTTGAGCTAAGCGAAACCGGTTGGCATGTAATAAAATTCGTGGTTTCAAACAAAGTATTTATATTTTATATAATCTAATATGTCAAACCACAAAGTGATTGAAGCTTTCTACGAAAATAAAATTTCTATACTTTGTAAACTTTATATAATTTTTATTGCCTATGTTTCCTTTTTAACGTGTATTATTTTTGATATGTATTTAATGATTTAACTTTTATCATGTATTATATTTTTTGTTTTTATTTTACTTTTTGTATTACTGTAATATATTAAAAGGCTCAATTGGAGACGACAATTTAAAAATAAATAAATTAATATCTCTTTCTCAGTTGATGTGCTCGTGACTGAGCATTGCGGTCGTCGATTCTGCTTCCACGGCGCAAACTGCTCCCCTTCACTCTTCGACGCTTCGGTTATTTCTTAGAGTTGATATGTCTATCTTACTGAAGACAGGCCTCTCGACCTCCGTCACTGTCTTCTTTGTCTTCGGTGGTCCCTCGTTACGAGGATGGGGTCTGTCATGGAGGAGTCCTTTTCTCAAACTGCACACCCTTTTGCATGTTGTGCACGTGAATCTGAGAGACGAATCTCCCTTAATTTATTTATTCCTTCTTCTTTCCTCAGTTATTGCATAAGCCCTCTATTTGGCGCAAATTCATGGCATCGTCCTCGATCATGAGCAGCAGTTTTCTTATGTTCAAGATCTTTTTTAAGAGGACCACCCGTCCACCCTTATCCGGGACCGGTTTAGGAACTAGGGCTCCCTTACCGGTCCCACTCCTCAAAGCTAATAAAAACGCTACTTTAAATCAAACAAATGTGCAAATAATTTCTTAAAGTATGTAAATCAAAAATTTTATGGAATTATTAGCGATTATCGGTTAATTTAGAGCTATATTTATTCGATAATAGTTATCAATATAAACTCATGAAGTACATAGTACGATTACATTGAAAAGATACATATAAAATAGTGATAATAAACCGTTATGTGATTGTAATGATTTGTAACTAAGATTTAACTGTTCATTGTACTAGTCATTACTCGAAGAATTACGTTAATCAGTTATCAATCAACGTTAAAATCGAAAACAATCACAGTCAAAATAACGGTTTAAAAAACGATTTTACCATCACTAATCATCAAGTGCCAATTTATTAGTTTTATAAAAAAAAAAATATTTTATAAAAATTTCGTACTCTATCAGCGATGTTGACTTGGTATCAGTTAGGGAGATCAATGATCTGGGTGTAATATTTGACACCGAATTATTATTCTCCATATTGATTCCATAACTAATAAAGGTCTCAAAATGTTGGTATTTGTTTTGCGGACTGCAAAAAACTTTTCAGACCTGCACACTTATAAAATCCTCTACACTTCTCTGATCAGACCTCAGGTAGAATATAATTCAGTCATATGGTCTCCATACTTCACTGTACACTCGACGGAGGTTGAAAGAGTCCAGAGTTTATAAGATATATTAATTTTAAATTAAATATACGCTCTGAGGATATCAATTATGATTGTCTCCTTAGCCGTCTGAAATTGTTAAGCTTATCAGTGACCGACCTTATATTTCTATACAGGATCATCAATGGTATTATTGACTGTTCCCAGATTGTTAGTCTGCTTGACTTTCACACACCATTAAGGTCGTCGAGATACAATTGATTGTTTTATTACAGTGGTGACGTCTGAGCTCATGCACCAGCTAACTCCGCAGTCCCCAAAATGCATTCTTTGGGGAATGACTATACGGAGGTAGTCGACAGTTTTGCTGTTATTTTAATTCTTTACTTTACGCCATTGCAATTTTTTGTGTCTCAACTTAATGATGACGAATAAATTGCTACTACATACTGCTGTAATTTTCTGTTATTTTACAAATTATATTAATGCCTGAATAGGATGTGTACAATAATAATAAATAATAATAATAAAGATTACATAAATATAAAGTAATATTACCTCATAGACCTAGAAGTCATAAATATATATTATGAAAAAATAACCTTATAGTATACAACCCAATAAAAAAAACAAATTAATGATTTTTTTGATGAATAGTTTATCACTTTACTAAATAACATCTATATATTTCTAGAACAATGTTTTATTCCTTAGGACAAATTGTATACTAAAGTTAAAAATTAACATTGGGAGATGGTTAGGAACAAAGAAGGGGGAGGAGGTTCACCAAAATCGGAATAGGAGGAGTTAATTAGAGAATTACATGCTCATTAGAAGAGGAAGAATGGTTAAATGGGAAAATATTTAATAGAGGATAGCTTACAAATTTTATCTGATTATAAATTATATTTGACTTAATCTTCACACTTTTTTGAATTTTTAATATTTCTAGATGGTAAATTGAAATAAATGAACTAAAATATATATAGAGTAGATGTTATTAGTTGTCACGGTTCATGGTTCAGGATATCTTTTAATCCTATGCCGTTCCTTTTCATCCATATATGTTCACCCTGACCAATTTCTCTAAACTACTTCTATTTATTACTAGCAAGTAACAGAAATTAATCGTTTAGGAAGTCCGTGACGGTAGTCACGACTAGTCTCCACTCCAGTATATTCGTCCATTTTATAAGTACTCGATAATCGAGTATTTTTAAAAATAATCGTAAATTATAAATTATGAAATATAAAAAAATAAATAAATACGTATTTAGCTGCGTCCTGCGTTCGGCATTTAGTGGCCGAATTAGAGCGATTACTGTCAGGTATGATTTGTTTGCATAGTTTCGGTAGTCGGCTATGCTAATGGGATACGACGGAATAATTTATTTTGTGTCTTCGTGACCTCCTGACTTATTTTATCAATGGCAACAGACAATATAAAATATCTAAAAAAATCTTTTAGATTTGCCGACTTAATGTTAATATAGCTGTGGCGTAAACCAGGAAATTATATGAATTATTTGTATTTGTACCAATCTGTCAGTGGAAATTATAAACCAAAACATCTGTATATTTTTCGCTTTCAAAGTAAAATCAGTTCCTTGTGAATCGTTGAGACTAAAAGAGGTGTGTGAAAATTTCTGTGTTGTGTATTGTGGTGTTTTAAGTATTGTCTTGTAATTATGTTTACGTTTTCATTTATTTATTACACGTGCTTGAGTTTGAATTATTAATAGCTATTTTTATACATTGAAAACTACTGAAATATACTCGAGTATTTTAATGTTTTACTACTCGATACTCGAGTATTTGATATAATGATTGAGTCATTATTCCTTGTCACATTCTATTAACCTTTACCATACCATGACATAAAATACCCGAATGCAGCCATGCTGTCAACTCGTGTTACCGTAAATAACAGTTAGAAAAAATCTTTTTATTCACTTAAATGGCTTTAATAGCACAAATTTATTCTAAATACAAAACATTTAAATTTTAAAAAATGATTTATAATATAATTAAGAGCATCCATTAAGTTTTGAACAATGCGTCCTTCCTTCTTATCTCTCTTCATTTAATTAGTGAGAGAGAGACAATTATATTCGTATGTTTGTTGTTCTTTTCATTGTGAAAATAGTGTCTGATCTCTGTTTTTCATATCACAAATGGTATTTTTACCAACGTATTAATTTTACAACGGAGTGAATGGAAAAATAATTGATTTTGTACGATTCCCTTTTTATAGTTAGTTTTTCACTAGTCATTCCTAAGCACTAATATTTTCTTTAGGATTACCTAAAATATGAATTTTATGTTACATGTATTTATCGAAATATTACAGGTTTAATTATGATGGTAGACCCGTGTTACTGCATAGTTTGGGAAGGGTTAATTAAAAATTCCAGATATTTAACTTCTTTAACTGATTTAAAAGCATGTTCTCTTAATGTGCGATTATTTATTTATTTAGTAATAATGATTACGATGGCATGTGACCTCTGCTTATTTTCAGGTACATACGAATATGTACCTTGATATTTGTGGTATCGGAGACACATGTTGCGCATACCATGGACGGCGAGACACAAATGTCTCCATTCTGCAGTAGCTCAACATCAAAGATAGACTCTCAACCATTTAAACAAATAATAGATATCTTATAGAAAATAAGCTAATTATTATTATATTTAATGGAAAGATGGAAGTGCTTTTGAAATTAGCAAAATTAACTTTGTGGTTAAAACAAAGTTTACGAAGAAAAGAAATATGGAAGTATTTATTTATTTATTTAGACCTAATTGACATACATATTTTTGTTGTAGCAGGGGTAAATATATTATAATACTCGTATAATGTGATAAACATGAGATATAATTGTATTGCAATTAAATACTCGTATTTTTATTTGTTATCTTTGTTTTATTAATCACTTAATTGAGTTTAAATACATCTACCGGTTTCAAAAAATACAATTTTTTTCTTCAGGATGTCATTACTAACTAAAAACATATATTATTGTTTCTTTACCAGAATCTATTTTTAAAAAAAAAACCAATTATTTAAAAAATAAATTTAGTACCTTACTCAAATTAATACAAATTTACTCGAATAATTTTTAGGATAAATTACTTTGTTTAAACCACTATTTATTTATTATTCTACATGTTTCTATATCTATGGTACCATCTTATGGAAACAATATATACTGAAATTAAAAAATACAAGCTTAGATAAAAACAAACATATTAAATGGTGGATAAGTAAGAACTAATATGAAAACAAATATAAAAGATGACTATTTGCAAAGAGGATTTGGTTATTTAAGCTTGATATTAGCACTTTTTACTCAACCCAAATTAATTAACCCAAATTCTATACAACAAGATTTTTACATTAATAACTAATTAAAGAATTATATATACAGATTAATTTGCAATGATTGCATTTATTTTTATATAGTTAAAACTTGCAGAAATTTTGATATTAGAATTAAGGAGCATTTGAGATGCCTAAATAACAATAACTATTCAGAATTTTCCAATCACCTTTTGGAAACAATCCATTCCTGTGATATTAATAAGGGTTTAGAAATTATACATACAAATACAAGGGGTTTACAGTTAGATAAATAAGAAATTTTATAAATAAGTAAAAGTGTTAATAGCAAGATAAATATTATAAATAACCAAATCCTCTTTGCAAATAGTCACCTTTTGTTTTCATATTAACTCTTACTTATTCATCATTTTATAGTTTTGTTTTTATCTATGCTTGTATTTTTTAATTTCATTATACATTGTTTCCTGAAGATGGATACCATAGGTATCGAAACATATAGAATAAATAATTAATAAATAGTGGTTTAAACAAAGTATTTTGTATAATTATTAAAGGTAAAAAATACGCTTCTGTAGAGAAAAAATCTATCTAATTCTAAGGAAAGATTTTTTTTAGATAATATGTGTATTAACTCCACGATAATCAAGTTAGATCACATTATTTAAAATGTAAATAAAATACAAAATTATGGTAAGTACGTGTGGCTTATTGCGTTGTTCTATACCACCCTCTTGTTTTTGTTTTCTCTGAATATATAAAGTGTTTTTCTCCCTTTCCACCCCCACTCTGCTCCGAGTGCGAGCAAGTTTCCGAAATTTCTAGCAGAATAAAAAAGTGAAAAACTCGGAAGTTTACACAACAAAATAACTTATTTATAATATTTTGTTTAACATCCGAACTGAATATCAATGTTTGTTTAGTACGTTATGCGTGAGGAATATGTACGAGCTGTGTGCGGTGTGCTCAGTTTTTCGTACAAGTTTAAGGTAATTTATTATTGTTATTGTGAAGTTGCAGTTTTTTCAAAACATAGTTTGTGGTATTTTAATATAAATTTAATGTATCAACTAGAAAGTCATATAGAAAAAAAAATCAGTTTCGAATCAGCTTAAATATATTTTCGATTCATTGATTTTGTTGTTTCATTAGTTTACGAACCGAACCAATGTGATTCTACAACTAGTTTCAATATTTTTTTATATTTAAAAATTGAACTTTGTAGATTATTATGTTCATTTTTATATTTATTATTTAACTTTGTTTATAATAACCACTTACTGAGTAATTTTAAAACACCAACTGATTTCAGAAAATATAATTTCCATCTTCAGAATGTCGAATTAACTAACCAAAATCATATATGTCACGTTATCCTAACGTTTAAAAAAAATCTATTTTTAATTTCTAGTACTTAACCTAAATAAAATAGTTAACATGTGTTAGATTAGTTTTAAGATAGAGTATGTTTACTCACCCGGTATTCCAGTAAAATTTGTCGCGAAAAGTGAGTTAGTCCACGTCTGCCTCTCATGACTGAGTATTGTGATTGGATAGTCAAACAGGAATCTTCTTCTTCGACCTTCAATATGACCCGCTGCATTAAGCTTTTCCAAGCTGTAAGGACCCACCCGTTATAAGAGTAGTTACACTCTTGTTGGTTTCTTTCAACAATGCTAATTTAACGCACCCCAAACGCAACCTTTTTCCGTGGTGCGTTGTCTATAATTTAGAACAGTTAAAAATTCACTATGGAGCGCGTTAGACTGTTATGTTAACCAGATGACGTCCTATTGTAGAGTTAATGAGTTGAACTGTAGAAATTAACGTTTTCGCTATTTGAGCGCATTAACCTGTTGAAAGTTTACATTTGAGCATATAAGATTGAACTGTTCACCTTGCTATTGTATAGTGCGGATAGTGGTCACTTCGTGCATATCATATAAGTGAAGAATCTAGACACTAGAAGCATCATTGCAGGTAGGTCGTGTTCTTTCTGATGTTTGGTTGGTCATCGACCCCTCCTACCCATTTCCTGTCCCTGTTCCTAATTCCTTCCATCCATCTCAAGATTTATTACTATTACTCCTCCCGCATGTAAGATTATTAGAATTTGTTATGCAGATTTAGAACAATCTCGTAGTCGGAACACACATTCAAAAAAATTAAACAATAACCTCGCGGCGAGAACGTATATTCAAAAAAATTAATTAATTTCAGTTACGAACTGGCGTTTCATCCGCAGCAAGATTATCACAGAGGAAGTACTCCATCATAGCACAAAGAGACGTCTTACTTGAGTATTGTTCCAATATAAATTATGTAGTTGTAAATAAAACAAATGGGTACCCAATCAATTTCAACTTCGGCTAACAATACAACATTGGCGTACCCCTCGAACAATATTCCCTTATTTAAAAATACTCCCAAATGTAGGCTAGGGGTAGATTCATTTACACTCCCTTAGATTTGCATGTACAATACACTACTAAATTCAGAAACTGAGAACTTTCATTGTTCAGTTAATCGAATTCGTATTTACATTCTAAACTTTGTTTGAAAGCACTGGGACATTCGGTTGATTGAAAATTCCATTGTGGTTTTGGGGTTGTGGCTTAATAATACGCCGTGAGAGTGATTCGACTCCCAGTTGACCCTCGCCCAAGAAACATATTGTTTAACTATTTGATCAATCATTTTGTTACATGCGAACATTGCGAACGATATTTATCTGAAGCATAACACCTTTATTCGTATCTCTGCCTATCCAGCTTATTTTGAGTATTCTTCTGCAAATCCACATCTCAAGCGCTTCAGGTCGTATATCATTCCATTCCACACCATTGGTATTTATTTCTTGATTTTTACATGCATAAATTAGTTATCACATAATATAGGTGTACATTTCCAGCGGATAACTTTCAAATTTAATATTAAATTTTAAATAAAATACAGTGTTATTCTCATATCTTGTTTATACAAAATGGAATTTAACTATGCTGATTTAACGTTTTATAAACAATATCGTATAAATGCCAATAGACTCTTAAATTTGCGAACACGCGACAGCAAAGCGTTGGTTCAATGGCAGCAACTTCACGGTGAATATTTTCTTGTAGGGCCTGAAGTGTTCAAGGATTGTTATTGAGGAGTTCATTTAACCATTATCCTATCTTGTCTGAACTTTTGAACCTAACATCAGATAAGTTGCGTGCTCGGCCTATCACTTACTCGTCGAATATTAAAGTGAGTACAAAAAGCGCAACGCGCGCGAACCAATGAATCACCGCAATTTAAATATTTCTCAACCGCGAACGCGCGGTGTGCTACCGACCAGTGACTCATTCCGACTGGCAAATACGCAAATCACGCGCGTCGAACAATACCCCTCCCACTTACCTCACCCTGATGGTTTACGAGCCATTACAATTTAATCTTGATATTTTTCCGCTGAACACCCTATATATGTTTATAAGTCAACATTATATGATAATCAGAATTACAAGTTAGCAGTCAGGACAGAGCCGAAGTTTCGTGGGTCTACCCCAAGGTCTGCAAGGGTTGAACTCAATCTGACACAATATTACAATAGTTTTATCATTTTCCAGGCCTTGACATCCAAGGCGAAAGGATTTGCTGGAACCACAAAAACTTTGAAACTAATCCAATTTTGAAAGGACTCCATCCGAAGAACATTAGCGTAAAAACCAAAGAGTCACATTTTATTGCTGTGAAGGAATATAAATATATTTCCCTGACAAATTTTGACAAACAAAATTAAAATTTTCAATTAATCACTGCGTTTTATTAAATCAATTACTTATTAGAAAATTATTATCTTTTTTACATAATTGCCGTATTATCTATTCTATAAATCGCTACCATTCGGAAAGATAAGTAATAATATAATTTTAAAATAAGAGTGCGCTTTGCTATCTTAGCTACTCCCCTAATAGATAATTGTGCTATATTATTATATAAGAATGATGTACTTATATATATGATTTATAATTAATGTTAAACGTGCCGAGTGGTGGAGGATGCCAAAGGCTATAAAAGAGAAGACGCGCGTTAAAGGCGCTCTCTTTTCATTTCCTTCGGCAACTACACTCGTAGCTCCAATCCTGTATTGATCATTGTATATTTTAAATAATTAATCATAATTATGAGTGATTACTTTTCCACGTACCCAGACAATAAACATCACATAGTAGAGCCGAATCAACCGGCGAACTTAACCTTTCCCTTTACGGTGTTAAAATAATGACGCGCGCTCCGGTACTGTAAATTCAGTATACCTGGAGACTTTAGCGAGTTTAAGGCTGAAAAATACGAATATTTTACATTTATTACTTATATTAATCATTAAAATAATAGTTGACACATATATATATCAATTATTATGAAAAGGTGCTAGGAATGAGAAAAAACACTGGTCATACGGAACGACAGCATAAGACACATCTTACTCGGTCAGCGTACGTTCTGCCACTAATTGGCATCCGGCACTCCACACTTCCGCACCTCTCCGCACGTACACACACATGTGTATGTATTGACAAATTCACGTCAGGTTCTTCGAGAAATCATTTTTTATTGTTGCGCATGGTAAATACTTACATATTGTAATTATGAGAAATACGTATATTATATTATTTTAGTATTACGAAGGAATAGCTGAAATATGAACTATGTATTTAGTATATTTAGAGAGATATTCACATAATTATTGGCAACGTCAACTCAGTTTATATCACTGGAGAGCAAAGGTTAAAGACACGACAATAAACTATGTTTATTTTTTTATTTGCGTAATTTGAACTTTGACATACTTAACATACACTATTAACGTCAAATTTAAATATTAATATTTTATACTGACGCGCTTATTGGTCTAGTGATCAAGTGAATCGGTTTCCCACAAGTGAGATTCTTATTTTATTCATAAATATTATTAATATTTTTTCTAACCAGAAAAATATAATGTGCAGGGGTGGTGTGACACGTGTGTCTGTGGCATAAAAGGTGTTTTTTTTTTTTTTCGTTTTCATAAGTCGCTCAAACGGAAAAAAGTTGATTGCCATTAATATTAAATGAATGTTAGAAAAATTGTTGTAAAACTTTTTTCGCACTCTCGTAAAAGTTATCCCCCGCGCCCGCCCCAAAGATAAAAGGGTAAAGCGGGGTAGATTTGACGCAGAAATTTAAGATTAAAAACTCCCCTTGACTTGGCGTTTCAGGCAACTTTTCAGATTACGCAAAATACGTCAAATGAATTGACGTCTTCCGCGCTTTTGATGGAAGTGTGATCGCATTTGCCCGTCAAATGACGCGTGAAATGAGTAAAGAAAATTTTGATGGATGCGGGGGTTGGTGCCTAATCATTCCCTTTTTTTTTGAAGATTTCGCAAAAAAAAAAAAACGTTTTCAAAATTGACGCTTTTAATCGCAAAGAAATGCTTACATTGTATTTTTCACTCTATTGACGACTCGCGCAACTAAAAAATTTTATAATAAGCTTAATAGAACATATTATATTTATATACAAAACCAATTTTTTGCCATCAACGCCCTTGTAGGGTTATACATAAAGATTAAAATAATATGTAGACATAACAATACATAATTTTAAAAACTAAATATAATTAACGTACAAATATTTCTTTAATTCAGGTACGCTCCTGCAATAAAAAATGTTAACAAAATTTAACTTATTAAGAAGAACACATTCTTATTGTGAAGTTGTAATTATTCAGAACAGACGGTCTGCGATATTTTTTTAAAATACAAATAAATATAAAATCAATTTTATCGAAAAATATTTTTGTTGATACCTGGATGTTTTTTTGTCCGAGAAACGTGCATTAACAGATTATGCTATACCAACACAGTGCATTTACGACATCGTATATTAGAAAATAACCCATCGATTTATATTTTTTACACGTTTTATTATTTATACACTATTAACTTACATTTTTATTTTAATATAATCCAATATTTCATTTTATTTAAAAGAAAACATTTGAAATTTGTTGCAAGCCAGTATTAATAAAGAGCTTTAGATTTCTTGAAATGGAAATTTTCACGAACTATTTGTATTTCTCGGTTCAGATTTATTCAAGATTTATTGTCAATTTCAATTGTTTAAATGAATTAATAAATATTTTATGTACTGTCATTTATCATCTTTATCAATTTTCCTATATTATTATTAGTATAAAATGTATCATCGTAATAATTTAAGGGTAGGTACTAGATTTTTAATATTTATATACATGGTTTTAGTTAGTTTATTTAACATTGTGATATATCATAAAAGTGATCAAAAACAAATATAAAAATAATTTATATTAAAATTAAATAAAGTTATATAGTTGATCTAGATCAAATTAACATGGTTGTGTCTTATATAAAAGCATTATTAATATTATTATATATCTTTCACTGGATTTGGCATAGAAGAAGATCTCAAAAACTCTCCCACAGATGACTTAGTACATACGAAAATCTGTAAAGGAATTCATTAATTATTCGTTGTATATATAATGATATGTTTTTAATTAGTTATCTTGACCAAAGCGGATATCGTTTGTAGATCAAAGAATCTAAATTGAAATGAGGAAATTAAGAATTTTATATTAATTTGCCTTTTTTAAATATCACTTCTGTGTAAAAAAAATGTTTGAAGTGATTTTTTGGCAAATTTCCATACGAGCGGGGGTGATTAACTTTAGAAGATATGGGTGAAGAATTTTTTCAGTAAATATATTTTATCAATGATGAAATTTCAGTTTTAAAGACGTTTTAATTAACAGTAATTCGTATTTAAATTCGTTTAACCATGCTGTGTTCGTATAGGTATCGCAAAGTATTGTATGAGAGCATCTTGCGATATTTAAGCCGAGAGCAGAAATTATTTTGATAAAACGATACTTACGGTTGCACTGAGTTTATTAAACAAGTTACAATGGAGTTTTAATTAATTATTACTACGCGAACCATACGATGTGAAAGTATGAGTGTGAGGTTAGTCGCGCATGCATCCACTTAATAATGATATTTTTTTTTTAGCTTACTAAGTTTACAATTTTAATCTCATGATAATGTAGCATTTACATGAAAACAAGTTATATTTTTAATATTGCCGCTGCTCAATAAATAATAAATAATAATAAAGGTACTAAGTCCCGTCAGCAAACCAGTCGTACATTACTGCAATATTTTAATTTATTTACACCCTATCCCGAATCATTTTGAGAGTTGTTTACTCCCGTTTCGATTCGTCATAATTACATATTTTATTACATTCAGTCATTATTAACATTATCATCACAGTACCATCATAGTATAACTCCAGTATCATCGTATCGGAACTGTACCTGTAAAATTTGACGTGAGACTCGTTATCACATTAAATTCAGAAGGCAGCTAGAAAGAACCTTCAGAAATCATACACCCCCAAAAGGGAGGGTAGACGTCACATTTATGTGTTGTAGTCGCAAAACTCAGTCACCCTATCCAGGTCGCAAGAGGTGCGAGGAAGAGCCAGTGAAGTGCTTCGTTAGGTCTCTCTAGCCACTGCTCTTTTCGGCATCGTCCATCCCAGCAACCCCCAGCAAGAGACCCACACCCTAATAAATTCCCGGAATAACTGATATTTCTTTAATTTCTTCTAATCGAAGTCATGATCTCACGTGTATCATTTATAATCACACAGTCCCAGAGAACATATTACTGCAATTGTGTAACTTGATTTGATTGAAAAAAATTGACCACTATAATTTCCCGAAGGACCTTGCAACAAGCAGCAGCTTAATATAAAAGTATGCATAAATTTTAATAAATCCTTAGGAATTTTTTGATGCCTGTTTCGGTAAGATTTTGATACTAGTTTCATAAAGTTAGGTAGAGATTACCGAGTTAGAGTTTGACTTATATTTTGAGCTTTGTCTCTGTTCACAGTTACCAACCAGACTGGTTAATCCGGGGTTAAGAATATGATACCGTAAATCTCCAGGCGAGAAAAATGGATCAATAAAACCTTTAGTTGTATTTTCGCATCGAGGCGTATTCTTGTATTGAAGGGAAATATTGACAGATGAAAAAAAATGAAATTTTTGCCTTCTTTTAATCGTCGAATTCTTTGTCATCAAAGAGCATGAGAGGTTATTTGATCTACACTTCTTCTGAGAGAAGTAATACAAGTACATACATACTTTCTTGTGAAAAGATATATGTCTAGACTTATATGGATAGAAGATTCGACATCGACAAAGACATTGTCAATAAATCAAGAAGGTTTCATAACTAGGATTATAAAACGATTTAGAAATATTGAAAGATGCACAAATATTTATCGATACATATATTTAGTACTTATAGATTGCTGTTAGTATCCTAAGTTTGCTGGATAATAAAGGGTGTTTTTTTTAGAGGTATAAGTTTAAAAAAGGAAATAAAACACATAAAAATCATAGTAATGACCATGTTTTTGACTTTATTGGAAAGAAAATTTTATTCCATTAGTGTTTAAATATGATTTCACGCATATGGGTGCTGCGGCTGACTCGAATAAAGGGCAATCTGGATATCCAATTTTCAACTACCTTGGAGCAACTGGGGTCGTATACGGGCAATAACGCGTCAAATGTTGGCTTCCAAGTCGTCTATCGTCTCTGGTTTATCGGCTTAGACTAGATCTTTACAGAAAATAATCCAAAGTTGTCAAGTCACACGATCTTGGAGGCCAATTCACAGATCTATTACGCGAAATTATGGACTCATCGAATTTTTTTTCAATAAATTGATTGTGGCACGCGCTGCGTGACATGTTACGCCATCTTGTTGAAACCGCAGCCCTTCCACATTAATCCATTCAAATGAGAAACGAAAAAGTAATCATGGATCTATAGCGCTCTCGATGGCGAATCGACTCATTCAGGTCCTCCTCAATACTACGCCCCACTGCAGCAACAAATTCTTCGGTGCCCACTGTACGACGTCTCTGCGAATGCGTATTATCAATTAGAGTATGCGTGGTGCGAAAACGATCCTTGGTTATTCGAATCACTTGCTCGGATGGACGATTATGTCGACCGTAAAATGGACGCAGTGCACGGTAAGTTAACAAGAATAAGGACAGTAAAGGTGAAGTGTTAAGAAATGTGATGTGTTAATAAGTGTTTTCTGCGAAAAAAATTATACTGTATTTTAATGGTTTCTAAAATGTTCATTATTAATCATGTATAAAGTTTAGTTTAGTTGTAAAAATTAAAATAATCACGTTATTATAACCGCCGTGTCAATTATTGATATTAACACTAATTACTGCTTAATTATTTCGTGGAAAAACATGGGATGAAGTTTATGCTGGTATTGGATTACAAAAGGTCAAATCGTGGCTTGATATGAACCTTCTCACATTAAATATTGACAAAAGTAAATACTTGTGTTTCAGTATCAGTAAGGCTCGTAGTCCAAATCCCAATAATTTGTTTAAACTTCATAATTGTAACACTAACACTACTCTACCTTTATCATACTCATCATACACAGTGTACAAATGTAAAGAACTAGAGAAAGTAAAAAGTATAAATACCTTAGCGTTTGGATTGACCAACTCTTAAACTGGTCTGAGCATATCAATAAACTTTGCGCTAAATTAAGAAAGTTGACATTTTTCTTCAGATGTCTTAGGAATGTTCTAGAGAAACGTACGTTGAGAACAATATACATTGCTTTCTGCCAATCCCTTCTTAGCTACGCGATCTTAGGTTGAGGTAGAGTTGGGAAAACTGCCCTTAACCAATTATCCACAAAAATCCATTCTCAGAATTATCTACAAAAAACCATATAGGTTTCTCTCTGACTCACTGTTTGAGGAATGTCAGTTTCTTGATATTTGACAACTCTATGTAAAAAGGCTGATACTTTATTGCCATTGCAACAAAGAACTTCATCAATATCCATCTTCCTGAAGCCTAAAATGAAAACAAGCTTTGGTCAATCCTTCCATATGTTTCTGACCCCCAAAGCCTATAACATTTTGCCGAGCAGTATGAAATAATTTTCGATAGACAGTCTCACACACCATCTTAGGATGGTTATTGGGTGTTGGCAGAAAGGAAACTGAGCAAAGATTCGTGGAAATGATCAAATGAACATAACGTAATTTCTTCATATTCATTTTCCCTTTTGCATAGTGTTTCAATCATGGGTATTTTTGTAATTTCATATTTGTATGACAGACAACGGATAAACCTGTCTCCTTTAGTACAGACTTCGGTCTAGTTAAGGAGACAGTGACCATCACTTACAATATGAAGATTTTTCACCATTTTTATATTCTTTAAGAATTGTTTATAATGTATAATATGTAAAAATGTAAATGAAAATAGAGACATTTATTCGTTTCGCGATCCATGAAATTTAGAACATACAACGACAACACCGTATATCGAAAGCATCGAGCATATTTTTTTTTCCATCTCAGTGTCCATGTTATTGATAGTTTAACATAAAAACTGTATATTTACACCACATGTTGGTGTTCGTAATTGACGTTGTATTATAATTAGTATTATTATTATTTTAGGGGACCCGTGTCTCAAGACAGGGTGCCTCCAAATCATAAAGAGAGACAAGTCCCCGTCCCATAAATACACCCCTATTCCTATCGCACGATTAGAACACTCGAGTCCCGATACTAAACCTGTTACGGCTACCCTCCACTGCCACTGACGCGGATCCCATTCCACAAAGGCGGGTAGTTTCCAGTGCCCGGGGTGGGAACGATTAAACCTTAAACTCGGTAAACCGTTCATTAATTTTTATTGCATTTCCGCTGTTATGGCTGATGGCGAAGCAGGTCTCCCGAAATGTGGCACAGTTCAGTGGGTGTGTAGGAATCGGTGATTCCGCGAAGTCCTCCGCTTCCCCTCCCCAAAGATCAACAGGGGTGGGAGTGGGGTTCTCGCCTACCTGTTGTGTACTGGGGTGGAAACTCGGGTTAACCCCTAACTGCGCGCGTTTACTTCTGGCAGTTGAGCGAAGTCATCGCTTGAAAACCGAAATGATTATAGTGTTTTCTTAACTCGCGTGTGCGACGTTTACTGGTGAAACTTTGGAAAATGCTAAACACCAACAAGCTTTAAGACTCTATTAACTCGCACTTTAGATAGTTTAGTTTTCTGCTTCTTTTCCTTCCTGGTTGTCTATGTTATAGAGGTATGTTACTATCAGAATAATATGCAAAGATGATGATGGTCCGACTACGTATTTGAAGGATTGAAAGGCTTTAAGACAGCGGCGTGAACTAAAAGTAACACACATGATATCAACTGATTTATTTCATGCCAGTTGCATTAAAATATATATTAATGAACTACGCGAAAACAAATAATTCACGGACAAGATGAAGAGTTAAAATAAATGGTTCCCTGACGATTGATCCGCCGACAATACGTCTCCGGACAATTGATCTCCCAACAATAAGTCCCTGGACAATTGATCCCCCGACAATACGTCTCGGACAATTGATCCCCCGACAATACGTACCAGCATCAGTGAAGGTTATTAGTATATAATATTATATTTAAATAAAGTGGGAAAAAAATTATAAAAATATTGCTCTCGTACAAAATTATGGATAATTAAGTTTTTTTTCACATTTTAAAGGAAAATAATTTATATCAATTATGTTTTTATAATTATTTAAACTTTATTGTAAGTTATATATTAAAATGCAAATAAAAGTAAAATTAAAAACTGGATCAACTGTCCAAGGGGGGGTAATTAACGAGGACGAATTGTCGGGGGATCAATTGTCCGGGAGCCAATAGTCGGTGGACCAAATAAAATATGTTATGCAATTGGAGCTCTGCAGAAAAATAAATGGTTTTGTGAAGCGGACCGCGATTGGAGGCGCGATCTTCCTTCTCTGTTGGTATTTTTTGTTGTCGCTAGATTTCGAGTTGTGTACATGAATACTATAATCTCTAAACTAAATGTCATGGTCTGATGGAACAACACGTTTGATGGAACGCCACCATTTCTCTCGATCCCGGGCCGTGTTAAGATCTGCTTTTAATTCATTGACTATCTATTTTATATTTTCTTTGACAGCCCTTCTTCATTCCCAATAACCACAAATTTCTCAATACTGTCTTATAATAATAAAATATCTTATATTTACATATATATCACATTTTATTATTCCAACCTCAATAAAAATGAATTTCTGTACTTGAACATCGTAGTAGATATAGACAAAAAACTTAAAATGTCGCATTTTATCAATTGACGAAAATGTCTTAATATATTTATTCGACTAGATATTGTGGTGATCGGGACACAGTCCTGAATCACCATAAGAGACGTGAGCGCAAGCTGACACATAGCAGAGTCCAGCTGCGCGTGACACCAAGTATAATCTTTTGCTGTAATCATTGTAACCTATACAATAATAAATTTACTGTCAACATGTAAGTACCAATATTTACAGTGTAATTCTGCTCACGTCCCTGTCGTCAATACTTTCCTCTTTCTTCACAATAAACCAAGGTCAATACCACGATACATACGAACACGAATGGTAAGCAGAGTTTTGGTGTTGAATTCGCAAATATCTGCTTCTGATATCGCACTCTAAAACATCTCAAACTCTCAAATATCTCTTTTTTTATTGACTGTTATGATGTATGATTTAATATAATTGATTTTTTATATAAGCATATACAAGAGATGCCATATTATTGCTAAGGTGTGATCTGTTTAATGTATTTTATGAATGAAAAAGAGAAATTAAAAGAAACATGAATATAAGAAAGGGAGTAAAGTGACGTATCGTAACTTAATAACTGCCTATGGTCAGGGCTAGGGTGATACAATACTATATATCGTTTAAAATTTCAGAAATGAAATGCAAAGATTTTCAAAATCGTATTTTAAACTTTCCTGAAGAAAAGTCAGTTTACTTCTAAACTATTCGCTGTCAAAATATAAAACAAAAATGATTAAATACAGTATTTTTTGTAATTCAAAATCATTACATTATTACACAACAATCGACTTACCTCAAAATAATATAACTAATGCTTATCTATTAACGCTAACCTGGATGATATAGACTCAGTTTAAAAGGTAAATAGTACAATACATGGGTAATAATCACGTGAACGTATAATCGTTGCGTGTCACGTGATTAGGCTTCGTTGACTTTATTTTTATTTTTCAGTGTATTCCGTAACACGTTATTCCTGTAATTGACTCAAACTGTTATTACATCGTATGTTAACCCTTCCCAAACTATGCAGACACAGATCACAATTAAAGCTGTAATATTTTGGTAAATACGTGCAGCATAAAATTCATATTTTAGATAATCCTAAAGACAATATTAGCGCTTAGAAATGATTAGTGAAAAATCAATTATGTTAATAAAATCATACAAAAATAATTATTTTTTCCATTCCATCTGTTGTAAAATTAACACGTTGGTAAAAATACAATTTGTGATATGAAATACAGAGATCACGCACTATTTTCACAGTAAAAAGAACAACAAACATACAAATATCTCTCTCTTTCTCACTAATTAAATATCTCTCTCTTTCTCACTAATTAAAAAGGAAGGACACATTATGTTATTAATATTTTTTTTCAAAATTGAACGCTCAATATTTAGAGTAAATTCGTGCCATAAAGCCATTTAAACTAATAAAAACATTTTTTCTAACTGTTATTTACGGTAACACGTGTTGACATCATGGCCGCATTTGGATATTTTATATCATGGTGTGGTAAAGGTTAATGTCATGCTAGGACTATTTATCAGGTTTATTCAACGTCCTGCTAGTAATTTGTACATTAAAAACAATATAAAATATACATAAATAAAATATCTATTTATATTATATGAAAATATTTTTTAAACGATTTTTCAGATCAATAAATATTCTCATACACATTTATTATTACATCATTATTATTTTATATTTTAAAGTGTCAAAATTCTTCTATTGATGTGACCAAATGATTTTTTATTTTTTACACTTTTATATATGATTTATTTGATTTTATAACAATCTAAAGTTGCATATTTTTTACATATCGCTGTCCCTCTGCAAAAAAGGGACCAACTCTTACGCTTGAAGAGGGACTTATACTGTAGTAATTTTAAAAGAGTCGGAAGTTTTAAAATTGCAATCTATAATATTAATTATTGCTTATTTGTATATTTTTATGTATCGTTTTAATTTCTGTAGGGAATCTATTGAAATTTTTATGCATAAATATATAAAATTTTGTTTGTAGTGTTTGGTGTTACATTTTGGGATTTTAAAGTTGTGTATTATAATTATATATATTAATTTTCTATTGTAGGAACTGAGAATTTTGAAAAAAACGTGTGTATTGATAAAGTTGGAATTTTTTAAAGTATTACTTTAATAATTGTTCTCTAATTACTTTTACTGAATTCATTATGTTATTGTATGCTCTTATTCACCCAATAACTTAATAATAATTTAACAGAAGAAAAAAAAATATTTTTAATTATATTTATACTTTATTTATGTTTTTTAATCTTATGAATACATATACATTTTCTTATTCTCTTCACCAATTCGCTAATGATATATTTTGAAGAGGTATATTTTCAAATAAATTCAAGAAATATCTCTTAAATATATAAAGTAATATATAAATATAGTAACGTTGATATTACCTAATTTCAAACCATCTATATTTCTATCGTTTTATGTTATTTTTAACATTGTATTTTAGCTCTAGCAAAGCCCAGCGAGGCGAGAATTAACCCTTAAAATAAACTGTAGATGCCTATATATTATTTAATAAATTTATTATTAAAAGATATTTACATCTGGAGCAACTACGTGACTCTTCTTACAGTAACGGAAAGGTTTAAAAAATATTGAACATCTACATCTTAAATTTTTTACATGATAGGCTGCATGCTCAACAAACATCTCTTAATTCTTAATGGCGCGTGATATGAACCCCTACACTTAATTCTTCACATAAATATCATTAAAGGTTCGACTTGGGGATGGTTTACCCCACTTAAAAAAGGTTACATTATCTCAAACACTTTTCTTCTTCTTTCATTCAACACAACAACAACCGAACTGTATCAATGTCCAGAATGGCTGGAATTAGTGAGGACCCCCGTTCTACCCCCATTTGGTTTTATTGACACCCTTTCTGGAATCTGGAACAAGGGAATTATCAATAAAACAGATTGTCCCCATCAAAATAAAATCTGCCCTAAAAAGGCTTTATTCCTTTTTCATTCACGACTAAATTTATGTAATTCCCGAAAGATTAGCAAACTAAATCTTCTTCTTCCTCTTCTTTAGCGTCACGTTCACCCATAGCATTACCCCACCCTCATCCCGAAACCGTTTTAGGAGCTCTTGCTCTCATACCGGTTTCACTCAGCAAGGCAGCCCTGTATTATTAATTTGACGTACTGTCTAATGATTGGCGGTTAAGCCATAATTAAAAGACATGCACATTCAAAAATACAATAGAAAGGTTACAATTAAAAGTGAATACAATATTTTTAAAGAGACCACATTCTTATTTTATTTATTTATATTATATTTACTTCCTTAATGAGGGTTTTTTCAAAATTATTTATTAAAAAATGGGCAGTTCGTACAAAATAATTTACCATAGTTAGTACAATACTGTAGAAGTACACAAATTATATCGGAATATAAAAAAATTGACTGACACAAAAAATAAAATTGTGGAAGAACATAATATTAACTTAAGTAAAATTTTTAATATATGTCAGTTAGATGAACATAAAAGAGAAAATAACAAAAATAATTTTTAAAAATTAAACAAAAAAATAAAAAAATCGATTAAATACAGAACGGCTTTCTTTGTAACCTGCCATATTTGTTATGAAGTTGCATTTTCAGAACATAGTTCTGTGGAAATTTAAAAAAAATATATAATCTCAAAATTAGTCGAAATTGTATTCAATTGCTATAGCTTCCCCGGATAGGAACAGGTCCAGGTTCAAATCCCGATAGCAACTAAATATTTTTTCTGTGCATATTTCTAGGTGATTCATTTAATTCGAATTTAATACATGTATAATAAATACAACGGAAATGCATTAAAATCATCGTTATTATCATTTTTCTATTCTTTGCTAGATGAAAGCCTCCCCAAACGTTTCCAACTATTCCACCATGTAACGAATGATTTTGTCAGTTCAGCGGAATTTACAGCGGCTTCTTTGATTTCCCTCAGGTACCACTAGATGACTGCTTGTCCAACAATTGTCAATCATTACATGCGAAATCATTTTCATAATAAAAATTCTGTAAAAAAAAAATGGATAGATTTAACAAAAAAATGTTTATTTTACATTTACTTGCAGTTCGTGGGAGTTTATTTTTTTTTAAATATATTTTCTAAATGTGATTCGTTATTTCGCTGGCACTCTTCTAAACGGGAGGCAATATTTCTGAGAACTGCTCGGCACGTATTCTCCGTGATCGCTGCCATTTTTTCTCGGATATTTTCTTTTAATTGGTCCAGAGTGGGAGGATTGTTACTGTACATCTTTGATTTAAGGTAGCCCCATAGGAAAAAGTATATTGGTAACGATATTTAAATTTTCCAGTGAAAATCTCCCGAACAACTAGTAAGGACACGCTCCATAGTAACTGAATTTCCAAGGACGCAGCTAGCGATCGACATACCCCCAGCCCCTCTTCCGCTCCGCCTCGGTGAAACAAATTTTTTAAACATGAGGAAAAACTCAATCATTATCCCTGTCAGTTTTCAATACCGCGTCGAAAGCAGGTTTACTAGCATATTTTGTATTTTGACCATTAAGAATTATTGTGAGTACATTTAAGTGGATTTTTTTATTTGTTTGCGCTCCAAATAAAATAAATGAAATGCAGAGTAATTTATATATTATCACACATTATGTACTAGAGATAAACTATAAATAATTGTAACCAATGGTCGCCTTGTGATCAATACACACGCGTATCGGAAGCAATTTAAAAATATGAACGGAAGAAATTTTGTCCTCGTCAGAAATCGATTACGTGTCTTATATAAGCAAAAACGAGCAATTAAAGTGAGAAATTTACAGACAGAAAGTGATGGAAGATTGTTAATGACGTTCGGGAAACAGGGACACTTGATGAATTTTTAATTAAATATTTGAATAACTTATTAAGTACCGTCTGAAGTACGTCTCCAATAATTTGAAAATGTGCGATTAATTAATCAAAATATAAAATTTACTCTAGTCTACCAGAAGCACTTAGCTGGAGAGCTACGACCTCTCAAAAGGGCATCTCAAGCATTATCTTCTGTGCAGAGTTTTCTGGGCTATTCCGCTCTCAGATCGATCGATCGATCTCAATCGATCTCTTCGTCCATCCATGTTGGTGATGTGGTCAATACCGATTAAGCTTTTAATTATCCCAAATCTGTTTTAGGGGGTTTTGGAATTGGGCGCTAATTAGTTAGCAACATTATAGTTGTACTTTCATTGTTTCAATGAATCGGAAGTTAGTACAAAGTTCATGTATAGAAATGAAATACAATAGAAAATAACCGAATTTCTTAAACTTGAATATTATTTGGATGAAGGCTTCTAACAAAGACTCGCCGCAACAATAAACTCAAACTTAACAAAAACGATGACATAACCTCGAAATATGCGACGTGAGAAACAACTCTAACCTGGCTCAACCGATATATAATCTTTGCCTGCGGATTACAATTCTGGGTCGCCCGACGTACAATCCTCACATACAAACCACAATCCACATCCTTATTAATACATGTTGTGACAAAAACCAACCAACCAATCAACAGACAACATGCATCGTGACGGACAGTGCCCATGGATCTAGCGACCACTTCTCCGCAGGCCGTCCTTTCATCCACATCTCGAGCGAGCCACTCCAGAGTTCAATCAGCTTCCAAATATTCGTGATTTCAACTATTCGAATATCGAATAGTTAATGATAATATATTTGAATATTCGAATATATTCGTAAAATTTTTAAGAAAGGAATAATTTACTTCTGATGATAAATACAGAAATGTTTCAAATATTTCTCCAAAAATATAAGATTCGTGATTAATAATTTGCAGAACTCAAACTCTTCGTGGAGATAAAGAGGAGTCAGTATTCTCTCGATAACTGACAAAATTTTAGATATGTTTATACTACTTCATATCTCACACCCCACGTGCAAGTTTTTTTTCATTATTTTGTATATAACTTCTTGTTTATCGGCTCAAGTATTTATGAAAGCTAAATACTAAAAAATAATAGAAAGCCGACTCCATCGTTAACAAAACAATGTATTATAAGTGCGTGTTGTCATAAAATCATAAAAATAAGCAGAAGACTTAAAAAAAAGGCAAATGCAAAAGATGTCCGACAAGGCGTTTACATCTTCATTGTCCGACTTCCATATAGCCGATAGCGGTACTTCTGGAGAAAAAAATCGTATACCTGAATGAATGAATGAATGCTTACATATGACTTCCAGGGTTCGTAAACCTTTGTTTCGTTTAGAAAATATTAAAAATCTTATAATATAAATATGACCGAATACGAATAACGAATACTAAAAAACAGGCGAATATATTCGGAGTTCGAATATTCCAATATTTGAATATTCGGATTGGAGGCTCTATGACAATCACATACGCGCATTTAACTATATACTGCTTCTGTATAACTCGTCCATCAATAAACGCTAACCTTTGTAAGTGCTCTTTCAAATAAATACCTTGATCTAGTTACAATGACAGTCATTCTACACTGTGACATACACTAACACGCCTGAGACTAGAAAATAGGCGCTTCAGTCTCATATTAACAAAACCTTCTAACACAATCACGAGTCAATCGTGTTAAACGACCGCAATCCCTACATTGGTGACCTCGATGACGAAGATAATTTACCATGCACTTAGATACAGTTGGTTTAACAATAAGCGTACTAGTTTCCGACTTTTGCGCATGTTCAGGGTTACCACACTTCAAATGTAAATGTGACGATCACGAAAAAAATAATTCAAGGTGATTAATTTCGTAACGTTACAATGTATAGTCATATATTGGCCTCACTTGCAAATATATTATTTTTGTGTTCTTTGTTCTTAGAAGTGTTTTAGAAGCGTTTTTAAAAAACAGTGACTCTATTCTTGCATTTTCTAGTACTTTTAAAGGCTCATTTTATCTTTCGGGTGTCTAAAGTAACAGTGACTCTATTCTGATATATACTAATATCTTTCTCTCATGACTGAGCATAGCGGATTTCTATTCTGCTTGCCTCTACTCTTCGCGATTTTGAATCTTGTTTAGTGCGACGTATAACAAATCTGAGGTCATTTTTCGGACTTGGTTTATCTATGTGTTGGCGATCGACCTCTCTTCTTGTGCGTATCTCGTAAACACCAATTTCTGAATTTAGAATCTAGGAATCGGTATTTTCTGAAATAGGTTTTTGGGGGTTAGATCGGTGGTTAAATGAGAGAGATGTTGTAGATCTGTGTTTTGCGGTTTATTGAGATGGATAGAACAATGAAGATAGATGAGAATGAATATAATGAATGAGTGAAGACGTAGAAGGTGTGCGTGAATTCCGAAGTGAAGCGAGACGGTGGTCTCGCTCGGCGCGCGTGGGCCGGCAAACCGCCGTTGTGAAACGATGAAACTGGGGAGACTGCTTGGCGGTAAGTGAATGAGCCAGACTTGTTGCAGCAACCGGCCGCGCTGTCGCTAGCGTCGATGCCTGCTGAGATGGCGGTGGATTTGAATTTTAATCCCTACAGGTTGATGCATTAATTAATTAAGTTAACAAAGTTAAATAATCTATATATTTTGTGGGAGTAAAGACCGACGTTCTATCCACTCACCAGCTAGTTAGTGGTGAACACAAGATCTGCGGATTCATC
Organism: Eubasilissa regina; assembly: GCA_022840565.1. Lineage (NCBI taxonomy): Eukaryota > Metazoa > Arthropoda > Insecta > Trichoptera > Phryganeidae > Eubasilissa > Eubasilissa regina. Next base: position 18,232,085 of record JAINEB010000027.1, on the reverse strand, counting down.
ACCTCAAAAATACATACCTTATTTTGTCACATTTTGCCTTCATCCTAAACTGGGAAAAATTTTAAAGTAATACCTGGAGGTGATAAATAATAAGGTGTTATTCATTATAAAAATGGCTTTTAATCATGAAAGAAACGTAGACAACGTAGACAAACGTAGATACGATCCAAAGATAGTATCAAGTATCTTGGAATCATAATAGATAACAATCTCAAATGGAAAGAACATATTACTAATCTCACAAACAAAATAAGGAAAATTGCCTACATATTTTTTAGACTCAGAAACATCTTATCACTTACATATCTGAAAATAATATATTAGGAGTTAGTACAGTCACATTTGTAATACCGTATTATTATATGGGGAGGTGCATATAAACCTTCAATGTCATAATTAGAAATCACTCAAAAAATGATAATAAAAATTATTCTAAAAAAAAAATACTATCCAAGTAAACAACTTTTCACAGATTTTAATGTACCAAAAATAGTAGACATTCATTTTCAATTTTCAATTTTCAAAATTAAAAATCAATTAAATTTTAGAAGCGAATTCCGATCTACAAGATATAGAGATCAAATTGATTTCCCAAACCTAAAATATACCGCAACTCAAAATCAATATATTTATCAGGGTATCAAATTTTTTTTAAATCTCCCCATCACAATTAGAAAAATTACGGACTATTATAAATTTGTAACTGAAGTAAAAAAATATGTACACAGACTAACTAAAACATATATTAACTCGAATATACTCCTTCTCTATACACGAGTCTTACTCTCATAGAGAAGAAACAAATATTGAAATTGTATTAGTTTTAATATTAATAAAAATAAAAATAAATTAAATTAACAAATTCTCATTTTGTCGAGATAGGCGCAAGTTCAACGTTCTGCGATGCAGGCAGGTGACAATAAAATGCTCCATTAGATGCCATCACTCCGGTCCATGCCCATCCCAGCAACCCATATCCTAGACCTATCATCATAGATGATCACCAGCATCCAGGCTGATGCAATTGGATCCATAAGCGGAATTGTAGAAGACCACGTCACATCAAAAAATGTAGCATACGGTGAGAATAACGAAGGCGAAGAAACCAAAAGAAAACATCTCGTTTCCATTTAGCAATATCGGATCACTCACAGTTACATCTTAGAAATGCTGTTCGTGGAAATCTACCGCGCAAATCTCACAGCTATGATGATCGATGATTTGAAAAAGAACCATAGACGGTGACCGTTTTTATAACTTTCTAAACAGATTGCGATATCAACGTAAAGGAAATTATTTGTGATTTCCAGGTGATTGGCAATAAAACAAGTGACGCGTCAATTTCAAACTTGACCCTAATTTGTAATATCACAATATACATTAATAGGTAGTTTAAAATTACACCCCTGTGAGAAATACTGAGTTTTTGTCTTTCTCACTTTTCGTAATTATCATAGCCATGAGAACTTCTATAGTAAAATATAAACCTTTCTGATGGTCCAGGAATGGAGATGTCTGAAGATGTCTCGAGATGGTAAATGAGGGATGGATCCGACGTCGACGCCGACGCCGACGCCGACGCTTAACTTCACATTAGTATGTTCAGGATACGCGGCGGTATTTATCGCTCCACTGAGGAATTCCCATTAGTGTGTGTACATCGGAATATCGTAAACCCCCTCCCTGGGAGGCAACCTCTAAAAGTTGTACACCAATTCTTAATTCATTTTCTTTTTTCATTATTTGTAATTCTATTATCTGAGACAACATTTTTATACAGAGAATTTAATGAAGTACTCTTATTTGAAAATATACCTATTTTATATAATTGCAAAAAAAAAATCATTATAATTAAATATATTAATTTGAAAGATATACGTATAAAATCAATTTTATCGAAAAATATTTTTGTTGCGCCACCGGGATTCGAACCTGGATCTCTTTCCAAACCGGTGAAAGTGAATTATCCAACTATGCTACAGTAACAATATTTTTAGCGACAAATTTTCGAATTGTTTAATTCAAATAATGGAATGATTAAATGTATTAATATCAAAAAGGTAACGTATAGGATCGATAATTTGTCGCTAAAAATATCGTCGCTCTAGCGTAGTTGGATAATGCACCTGTACTTCTGTATTCTTATTAAACGTATGGTTAGATCTAATTAAGTATTCGGCAAATTCTGAAAAACCTGTATTTGTTTGTAATGTGTTATTTTATTCTGATATTAACGCTCCTCGATATATATATATATAGAACTAACTATATATAGAAAGAAACGAAACTATATATAGAAAGCTGGACGATAGTTTATGGTTTTTTACATAAATTAAACTACTAGAGAAGAATTCTTTCGTACTTCATGTTGCCAGAAAAAACGATGAGGGGACAGTCTTCTACAAGATAGATGAACCAAGTGAAGAAATTATCAGAGTTCTCAAGACTTAGAAGAATAGAGACATATTGTGCGTACTGTTCTAGATATTTCAGAAGACCACGTCGCTCAGCATTGAGTACACGACGAAGAAGAAAAAGACATTCCTATGGAGTGCGTGAGAATTTTCCAATAAACGAGTCGCAAAAAAACATTGTTAAAGATACTCGAAGACCTTAATTCAAATGGAATTGAGAAGGGTATTTTTGAAGCGACCCTCTTACTTATCATCGCGAATATTTAAATAAAGCACGGAGGAGGCATTCACTACCCTTAGCGCTGGCCTCCGTGCCGGAATGCTCGTCCGGAGAGTGAACCCGAAGGAAGGGACGACTATTAGGTACAATATCGGGAATACACTGGATTTGAGTGCAAAATAAAGTAACCCAGTCATCTCGTCTAAGGGATTTAGAAATTCTTTGTTAACATTTCCCATGTTTAAAGGATTTGTTACACTTTGGGAGATTTTATCAGGAATGTGTATTTACTTAACAAACGAATTGGAATTTAATTTTTTTTGCCAATTTAAAGATGCCCGCGTGCCCGTGAAATGATTCCCACGATGGAAAACATAAGCTGGTGAGAGACTTATTGTTTGATAATAAAAATGTGTAAGCTATTTGACATATTGACTGTTTACGCGCCTTGTTAATTCGATTGGCAGCACTGGTTTTCTTGATTTATAATAATGTACGTGTGTGTGTGTGTGTGAGTATTCCCACCCTTTTTTCGGAGAGCTAAAAAGACGGTAACCGACAGGCGCCGTTCAATTATATCCCGTGCTTCGACCAGTACAGCCGTCTAAATAATCCACCAGTGCGCGCTACGGTCGGTCGAAATCTAAAAAAGACAACCCAGCTAAAAGAACAACAACATCGGACCAGAAAGGCAGCAAAAATAAAAGGTTAGTGCAGTTCATATATCATGTGTGCTTATTGTTAATCGGAATTCCATACATGAATAAAAAGAATAAGATCCGGCACAAATTTCAAAAAATAAAAAGCACTTAATGCCACGATGAAAAGCATACAAAACGGGTGTGACATAAAACGTTTCTGTAATGTATCGCGGCTTGCTATTAGTAGACCACCACTTTGTGATAAACATCGCTGTCCTATATTGACCGACGGAAACACGCGATTTGCTACTGTAGGTAGATGAAAGAAACTCCCGTGTACGTGACAATTATATGGATTTATTCTGATAATATACATAATATACAGGATATTGTCTCAACTATATCACTAGTGAGCAGAAAGAAAGCCGCGCTCACTATGCGCTTTCACTTATAACAGTTCACTTACATACATACACACATCTCTCATGCTTCACGCCCCACGGTATCTGTACGCACACACACATGCATCCAAGTCAGTCACTTATGATCCCGCCCTCTTGACTATACTTCTACATTGTTCTCGGTATTCTACAGATCTGAAGGCTGTTACTAGAGAAATGTCTATTACTACCACTCGGTCGGTCTGTCAATGTTTGAGGGATCTTCCACCTTTTTTCTGTCAATAAGATTTAAGGATTTCTCTTAGCAATATTTGAATATGTCCAAGACTACACACAATTATTAGATGTTCACCTAAAAAGGCACTGTTATTAAACGAATAATAGATATCTCACAGAGACGAAGCTATTTTTGTAATTACCCATACTTCCATATTTTTCTTTTAAATATAATAAAATACAGCTTCATTTCTATGAGATATCTATTATTTGTTTAAATTATCTCAGGTTTATATATCAATTATTGAGAGTCTATCCTCGATGTTCAGCTCCAGCAGAATGTGAACATTCGAAGAATCGGTAAAGAAGTCGGCAAAGATGAGGATTTTCTATTATTATGTATCCTAGTCCATGGCGTTTCCTTTACAGTCAAAAATAGATTCTATATTGAAGTCCTTTCAGCAACCTTTTACAAAATCTTGTTCCTATTTCCATCCTTGGTGTCGTAATGTCACGTGATATAACCAAAAATAGGCTTTATATTGAAGTCCTTTCAGCGACCTTTACCAAAATCTTGTTCCTATTTCCATCCTTCGTGTCGTAATATCACATGACATAACCAAAATAATGACCGTGTCTAAATCTACTATCAATTCTACCACGTAAAAGTGTGCTGTTATCGCGTCAAATAAAGTAAATTATTCTATTCATGAATACAATCATGCATTTAATATCTTTTTTAAATTTTTTAAATAAGTAACTGCTCATTATTGATGGGTTAATTATTTCTTGTACACAGGGTGGGCCATAACTTTTTTCACTTTTGAAAATTCAATTATAAGAAAAATTACCGGTAGTATGATAATGAATGTTTATGTCACGGAAATAACATAATTGGAAAAATCATATCTTAAAAGCAACTTTGTCTAAATGTCTACCATCCCGCCGCTGGCGATCCTCGAATTTGACATCTAGGTTTTGAAACACTCTTTGATACAAAGCGCGTGGATGTTAGCCATGTCTTGATGAATATTAGCTTTAAGTTAGATTATTGTAGCTGGTTTATCATTTATTAAGTTGATTAGGTAAAAATTCAGTAATTGTGTGCTCTTGTACATATTTAAATATTGATTTGCCATTGCAGCAGAACGCTTGCGAGTCAACAAGCCCGGATCTTCTCGTACATACTTGTTAACTTGCGCTACATTCTCTACGCTTCTCCTGCTCCGTGGCCGCCCGATTTTCTTCTTATTTAGCGTCGAACCGGTCTTCTCGAACTTTCTGAGCCACGATTTATTTAAATTAACACTAGAACATTAATTCACATTGTGTAATCGGTATTTGGCGCAAAACAGGCGCCAAACAATCGTTGTTTTTAAAAAATTGTTTTACGTAGAACGCGCTTTGTTTCCAAATTTCCAATGACCAAACTTACCCCTCCTGAAAAATTAAAAACTATGTAATGAACTAATAAATTAAAATTACATATAATAATTTGTGGAAAACTATTCTAGTCTTCTTTTTCTTTCATTCTTTATGTCAATATTGACATATAGTGGCCTCAATCAGATGATACTCGACTCGTTATGCACCTCCACAACTTTCGGTTCTGTGTCGCTCTCACAGCTAACTCTAGGGTCTCTTCAGACAGACGTGTTAGCACCGTTCAAAAAAAAAAATCTATTAAATTTTTTGGCGTTTGACTTGTTACCTTATTCAAATTCTATTCGCGGTTTACCAAATTTTAACCTGCATATCTTCTTCTCTTTTTTTTCTCACCTATCATTAAGCACAAGGAAGAAAGAAGACGTCGCAGTGATTAAATTACTCCGCTAACTCTAATTTATTAATCTTTCCTTTAATCCCGCTAGTACATAATAATCCTTTTCGCTAGTGATATTATACATCCCACGACGCTTGTATTTGTGGTGGAGAGGAATCAACAAATAAACCAGCATCCGGCAGACGAAAAGTAAGTGCATTCCTTTCTTTCTCATTATTCCACCAAGATTTAATGCACTCTTACAGGTATTTGTGGCCGAAAAATTGAAAGACTCTTAGAAAGATTTTTTCACTGTTGTAGATAAGGTTTGTTGCCGTTGATACATTTCTAATATTCATATTCTACGCCTGCTCTATTGCGAACTATACAAGTCTACATTAACACAACCGTTACCCATGTTTTCATATTTATAAAAATTTTTATTTGTCAACTTAACAATATGAAATATGAATTTTAACCACAAAGTTAATTTTGCTAATTTCAAAAGTATATTTATTTATAATTATACACGCCTTATTCAGGCATTAGAATTTATAAAATAACAGAAAAGAAAAAACAGAAGTGCATTACAAAAAAAAAAAAAATTTCATAGTATTAGCATGTTTTTAACCTAATCGAAATTAAAAATAAATATAAAATGTAAAGTAGCGCAATTTATTCGCCACCATTGAGTTTAGACACAAAAAATTGTAATAGTGTAGTCCTATAAATAATTAAATTAATAGCAAAAATGTCGACTACTTCCGCATATTCACTCCCCAAAGAATGAATTCTGGGAACTACGGAGTTAGCTAGTGCATGAGTTCTGACATTACAACTGTAATAAAACAATGAATTGTGTCTCGATGACCACAATGCTGGTGAAAATTAATCGGTCATCGTACGTCTCACTGATAATTTTAACAATTTCAGACAGTTAAGGAGATAATCATAATTGAAATCTCCAGAGCGTATATTTAATGTAAAATTAATAAATCTTAGAAACTTTCTCTAGATTCTTTCAACTGCCGTCGAGTGTACAATGAAGTGTGGAGACCATATGACTGAATTTTATTCTACTTGAGGTCAAATATGACACCCACATCAATGATTTTCCTAACTGATACCAAATCAACATCGTTGATAGAGTACGAAAATTTCTCAGGATATATATTTTTTTTTTGTAAAACTAGTAGATTGGCTCTTGGAGATATTAAAATGTAGGTGATTATTGGAACACCATTTAAATAAGGAATTCAAATTATTTTGTATTTTCATGCAATCAGCTATAACACACTATAAACTTCTAATATCTTCAAGTCGTCAGCAAAAATTTAAATTTGTACATCATCAAAAACATTGGCAATAAAAATAATAAACAATATATTATTAGAACACATTCTTATTGTGAAGTTGTAATTATTCAGAATAGACGATCTGTGATATTTTAAATATTAATTAAATATATTCATTTGAAAGATAAATATATAAAATCAATTTTACCAAAAAATATTGTTATTGCCCCATCGGGATTCGAACTTGGATCTCTTTCCAAACCGAGGAAGGTGCATTATTCAACTATGCTACAGCGATAATATTTTTAGCGACAAATTTTCGAATCTATATGTTACCTTTTTGATATTAATACATTTAATCGTTCCATTGTTTGAAAAAGCCATCTGCCTTATTTTTACAGAATCTCATACAATATTTTGAGTAATCTGATAGCGGACGCCAGAATTATCAATTCATTTTTATTAAATTTTGGACACATATATCAAAAAGGTGACATTGTCGCTAAAAATATTGTCGCAGTAGCATAGTTGAATAATGCCCCTTCCCCGGTTTGGAAGGAGGTCCAGGTTCGAATCCCGGTGGCGCAACAATAATATTTTTCCATAAAATTGATTTTATATGTATGTCTTTCAAATTAATATACTTAATTTATATTTATAAACAATATACGTCCAAGATGGGAACCCTGTGGAACACCATTCAAAGCAATTCTCGTAAGAGGTTCAAAGCAACTCTATCTTGTTGGACGCGTCTTTGAATTTCCTGCCCACTGTCACCAGCGTTTATTATTACAAATAAATTATTATCCAAACATTCCCAAAAGACTCTTATTATTTGTCATACATAATATATAGTAATAAAATTCTATTATATTCCTCTAGACGCAATTTTCTTCGTAACATAGAATATTTCTATCCGATTATAGGATACACGAGAACCGAACTAATGAGATGTAAATATGCAATATTCTTTGTCCGGTGGGACTACAGCTACCAAGAGAATATTTCTCTCATTAAAATTCAATTCTTTCTTCCACAACATTAAAATAAATTTTACTATTTTATACCCAAGGACTCGTTTTGGTCATATAACTGTATTTGAAAACATATTTTCAAATAAAATTGTATCTTTTTCCTAGTAGGTACTGTCGTACGTTTCTTTTATAGGTGATAAAATTGATTTAAGTACATATCAAAACCAAATTGTTTTAAATATGTGTATACTATGTATATGTGACTGTGATTCTGATGATAATATTGGTATCTATGATTTAACAAAATAATTCGACAACATACTTTGTTTAAACCACTATTTATTGATTATTCAACATGTTTCGATACCTATGGTGTATTCTTCAACGTATACTAAAATTAAAAATACAAGCATAGATAAAAATAAAACTATAAAGTGTTGAATAAGTAATAACTCATATGAAAGGGTTTAAAAATTATACATACAAATACTAGGGGCTTACAGATAAATAAATTAAAAATTTTATAAATAATAAAAATTGTTAACAGCAAGCTAAATATTATAAATAACCTAATCTTTCATATTAATTTTTACTTATTCACCACTTTATTGTTTTGCTTTTATCTATAATTGTATTATTAATTTCAGAATATATTGTTTCCTGAAGAAGATACCGCAGGTTTCGAAACTTGTAGAATTATCAATAGATAGTGGTTTAAACAAGTATTTTGTCTAATTATTTAAATAAAATAAGGCCACAAAGTAATTTTGTAAATATTGAAAATATTTTAAATACTAAATTAATGTATTAATTATAAATATATACATATAAAATCAATTTTGTCGAAAAATATTGTTTTAGCGTCACCGGGATTCGAACCTGGATCTTCATTTCCAATCCGGGGAAGTGCACTACCTTTGTGCTATAACGCCAGTGGCAAATAATGAAACGACAGATGTATCAATTTGAAAATGCAACATATAAGTTCGAAATAGGAAGAGGTTCGAATCCCGGTAGCAGCACAAATATTTTTTCTATTAATTGATTTTATATGTATATCTTTCTATTTAATACATATAATTTGTATAATAAATTTACCTTCAGAGCGAATATGTTACGTATCCACCCAATAGTATTTAAAAGTAAATTAACACATGCATAAGTAAGTTAAACACAAAAATGATTCCTTTTGACACATTTTAATTCCAACCTCAATTTGGCATTCTATTGCCTCCCAGTCCTGTAACTCAATATTATATTATTTTCGTGTTTTTCCCATCTAGTATATTTGCCAGCTCTTACAATAAAAACCATTAAGAATTCTGAAAAAAAGTACTACTAAACCTCACGTAGACATTTATCGTAGAAATTGTATGGCACCGGGGTACATAATTACTATTCGCGAGATGTAATGTAAAATATACGTTGCCTGCAAATAAATTGAGAATGTTCGATTACAAATTTGCTGGGATCCTGGGCATTACGTAAACGAGAACGAAAACTGGAACCGGAACGAATACGACATAAATATCCATTACATTCTCCATTTTCAAATCTCCTCGGCTGACCTCACGTGACATCTGTCAGGTGGAATTCAAATCTCTAAAAAGATGACCCTTTCGGATGTGGGGTAACACTACGAGACGTGGTGCGTAAAGGCAAGTGTATGGAACTGATGTCTCTTCTAAGCTAGATTGCGGTTTTTTTTTAGATATATAGTTTCCTTGGAAAAATCTAATTATCAAGGCGTTGCTTAAACGTTAATGATAAAACTAAACTTGTTCGTAGGGGATATTAATATCTCACAGTTAAGAAATATACTTATATATGGGATTCAATTAAACTTCTTAAGAATTAATTGAAAGATTTTAAATTTATTTTTAGTTTTAGCATAAAACAATATATTTGAAATATTTACTAGACGCGGTTTATTCTAAATCAATGACATGTAAAATTTTTGTAAGTTGTATATTGTTAAAATACAATCAAAAGTTATAAAAAAGATTTTTTGTCTATAATATAGTTATATAGAGACAAAATTTGTACATTTTGTATTCTACCCACCTCAAGCGACCACTTCATTATTTTTAGTTTTAATTTAATCATTTTAGACTCTTTAAGAACTAGTGGCAATTTATTAAATATACGCGGTGCACAAAATAAGAAAGACCATTGACCAAATTTGGTATCCTTTTTTGGCACTAAAAAGTATACTAAAGTTTTGTTCCTAGTTTCTCTTAAACGTGAATCGGATCGTGGATGTGAAGCTAAGTTTTTTTTTTTAAATATTTTTAAGGTTGATCTGGTGAACAGTTATCTAATATCTAAAACATGAAACGATTTTAAAAGGTTTTCAGTATTATACCTAAATGGCCTCTTGTATATTGCTCTGATGACTCATTTCTGAGTCTTAATTAGAATAATAGAGCCTTAATAAAGTAACAACTGCACCGCCCTATGCACATATTGCGTAACTAATGAGACTAACAAAGTGAATAATATATCATTATTTCTAATCAATTTGATAGTATTTACTTCTACAATTTTTAATTTCTTTATATTTATATTATATATTATATATGTACTTCTACTGTATTGTATTTTAAATAAATTTAAATAAAGAAACATATAATATTTTAATAACAGTAATATTAATTGCAGTCTTGTTAATTGTGTTTGATGATAAATAGTAATAAAACAATTTTTTATTTGTAAAAATATCTTATTGAATATTATATTTGTATTTAATTTTTCCATTAAAATATATTCCTATTTCAACCACAATCCCGGTCACCCTACCCTGGACCGTAGTCAAGGCACGTCCGGGGTCCAACACTAAAGCCAGGCATTAAATGGGCTCTCTCCTAATAAGGGATCACTTAGTTATGGTCTGAATGCCAGACTCGGTGTATCCTGATGCTATCGTGCTCCTGGTGTCTGTCGCCCGTCTGTTGTCTGTCAGTTGCCTGTCTTCGCAAATATCCCTTTTGTTTGTCAAATAAATTAATTAAACTCAACCTTCAATTGTCAACAAAACAATTTTCTGTAAAATAAAACACAATCACTTTGCATAAAACCACGAATTTTATTACACGCCAAGCTTTCTCAGGGCGTATTTAAAACTAACAATAAATACAAACAGTGTGCACTTATATATATACATAAATAGGGAGATAGAATATAAAATTATATATGAAGGAGAGAGATAGAATACATATACAGTTAGATAGAACATCAAGGGAGGGGAAAGTACAATGTTAATGAATATTAAATTGATTTAAAAGGAAACATACTTAATATGGGGCTAATGGATAAATTTATTTGGTTATTTAGAATTGCCCTACTACTATTCACTGCCTTTTTTATCTCAAGAGTCAAAAGGGTAATTGTCTAACCGGAGGCCAAAACCATTTTTATAGAGGATATTTACCTCTGTGGTATTATTAAATGAATGGGTTTTTATCAATAACATAGTAGAAATAAAAAATAAAAATTTCGACCACACTGTATATTAATTTTGGACAGTTATAACGAGCTTTAATACCTCATAATTCAGGGAAATATTTCTGAAAGTCAGAGCTCTGGAAGAAAGAAAACTTCATGGCTGAAAAACCTAAAGCAATATTTTCGCCAGTTTACTAATGATTTTTTTCTTTGATGACAGCCAACATGTTAGCTAATGTTTATTGAACAGATAAGAAACAAGAAAAATAAGAAGAGTACCACAATTCTGTATATCTTCTTGGCTATCAAATGGTATATTAATATTTTTTACTGAATACCCAATAGTCCTGAATCACAGTTTTTCGGATCAGCAAGTGGTGTTTATCAGTAGTATTTTTGTAATTTCTGTTCTAATGTCGTTATTAGAATTAACGATTGTACCCAGATATGTGAAATTGCTTGTTTTTCAAAGGCGCTTGCCCCAATATACATGTCACTCACTTATTGCATCAGATCGGTCGTTTCGAAAAGGTTTCTGTTTACGAGCCTTATTACTCCGATTAACACCACTGGGCTTCTTGGTTGATAATATTGTGCGTGTGTGTATGTGAGTATCGCCGTTCTTTTTTCCTACAGTAAAAACAACAGATGGATCAATTATATCCCGTGCTTCGACCAGTGAAGAGGTCCAAATAAACCGATCGTCAGGAGTGCGCACTTCGGTCGGTCGAAATCTACCCAGCGAAAAAAAAACAGGACCAGAAAATCCGCAATACAATAAAAAGGAAAGTGCAGTGTTCATCGGAAACCAGATCAGATCGGAAACCTGCGAACCAGCTATCGAAGGATTTTCACAATAATTATGAGATTTGAGTTTCATAACTAAAATGGCAATGTTTTACCATGACTCGTGACACCAACCGTTATAATGCTGTACATCAACAACGGTGCAACGAGAACGCTAATACAATCCCTATTATCAATACTTATCGTTTAAATAAATCAGAAGATAAGCTTAGTATTCGGGTGATTTATTGATGTCATTAGGTTCCAAGTTCAACAACTGTAATGCTGGGACTGAAATGTTAGCAGGTTCTGGCTTACAATTGATGAGAATCGAATGGTAAAACATCGCTCAAAATAAATCTTAGGTCAATTTCTAATATTAACCTTTAAGGGTTAACGACACCCTTAAGGTACGAAATTATTTCGACTACCGTATTCTAGGGAGCATAAGCATATAAATTTCAACAAATAAAATAAAAAAGCAAATACGTACCTCAGTAAATAAAAGATAACTATATTTTCGTAAAAAACAATCATTTGGTGGTTTGACATATTATATTAAAAATACAATTAAACAAACCGGTTTCGCTTAGCTCAAGCATCGTCAGGGCGTATTTAAAACTAATAATAAATACAAAAAGAGTGCACTTACGTATATACATAAAGAGGGAAACAGAATATAAAATTACAAACGAAAGAGAGAAACAGAATACATATACAGTTAGACAGAACATCAAGAGAAGGGAAAGTAAGTAAGTTCAGTCTAACTGTATATGTATTCTGTCTTTCTCTGGTTTCCCTGCTCTGGCCACTCACACTTCGCGATATTATGCAAAAGAACAGGTAAGCGATACGTGTAATTACTTGGGGGTACTATCACAACCTCGTACACTCAATTCCCCAAAACTTTATAACGGTGGATCGCTTTGTGATTAAAATAAAAGGAAAAAATATCAATTAACCTTACTCTCCGATGTTGTAAACTGAGTTGACTATGTGAATATCTCTGTATATAAATATAATAAATACAGAGTTCATATTTTAGGTTTTTCTCCGTAATATATTTATGTATTGGATAAAATATTTTCAATATATAAGTATTTACCATACGCAACAGTAAAAAATGTTTTCTCGAAGAACCTGACGTGAATTTGTCAATACGGCGCAGTGCGCGGGACGCGGGGTGCCGGATGCCAATCGTCACTTTAGTGAGAGAGCGTGCACTGGCCGAGTTAAACGTGCCTTATGCGTCTTTATGCTGTCGTTCGTGATGATAAATGTTTTTTTCTCATTTTTAGCCATTTTCCACATTATTATTTTAATGATTAATATAAGTAATAAATGAAAAATATTCATATTCATCCGCATTAAAATTCGCAAAAGTCTACATATACATACGGTTAACAGTACTAGTAACGTATCGACGTTTATATACTGATTTATAATACCGTTTTCCTAAAACTTTTCCTATAAAGTAGCTAGCAATTAATGTGGAATAACTACCTGTACCTGTAGGGTTCCACATTCATTAGCCGATGCAATTCCAAAAGTGTTCTCAAAATAATTGAAAGTCGTAAATTTCAACGACATTATGAACCGTGCTGTATACTGGAGTTCGGATACGTAAATAGTTTATAAGTTCCGAACTTTGTACAACAATGTAGTATGCAACAGTTGGCAACACTGCAACGAATACATTTACATTAATGAATTTAGTTGGCACCCTTTCGGTCACTGGAAATTTGCAGCAATTTGAATTCACGAGACGGCGCCGAGTTTTGAAGAGATGTTAAATTACTCGATTATTTCGTATTGGATTAATTAATTAGATGTTTAAAATGTACCAGGCGTAAACTTATATCGTGCTGTTACCAATGATGTTAACTAGATATACTAGGCATTTTAAAAATGTTAATTTTGAAAATAGTTCTATCAATTTAAATTTAGAAAATATTTCAAAAAAGCAAGTTCTTTGATTGTTTCGCACCGTACACTGATTTCAATTTCACTTAAAATATTATCAGTAGCGTCACTAAAAATTTGGACTCCAATTAAAAATGAACAGATTGGCCCTCTGTAAGTAGGTATAAAAAATTACCTACTTACAGAGGGTTACATGTATTATCTATTAAATAGTAAAAATAAAATTGACGCAATTTCTTCTTTAATATTCACAAGTAAAAAAACTTATTTTTTGTGTTTTATATGTACTCGTAAATTAAAAGTCCTCATTAGCATCGAAAAAAAATCTATACTTGCAAAAGTGTCTACACCAAAATTATTACCTTTTGGATTCTCATGCAATATCGATTCCAATACACCACATTGGCTGCATTGGAGTAGTTACGCCACTGAATATTATATATCTTCTTTAAACAGCAGATATTTAAAATATTTCATTAAGATAGTAATCAAAAAGTTATATATTTAAATATCTAGCTTTTCAAATTATAATTCAATATTAGATTTCAATATTGTTGCTAATAATTTACCCAAAAATTGTATACTCGCTTACTTGACAGATAGTTGCCGAACACCTTAATATACCACGAAAACAAAAAGTTTATTTTACAGCATTAATAAGTGATGCCATTGTACGCAGTTTGCAGTCAAGAGAACTCCCTTTTGAAAATACAGTTTATAGTAAATAAAATTTTCTTGTACAGCTTCAATTAGGAATTATTAAAATAAATAAACTGAATGCACATTAGCAATGCATCACAACATGCCCACTTTAGGTTGTCACCCTAAACTGGGAAAATTTATAAACGATATCTGGGAGAGATAAATGAAAAGATGTTTAACGATAACGAATGAAATCTGATCAAAAGGGAAGACAATTAAAATTAGAACAAAGTGCAATTCGTCGGGATGGGCGCGAGTTCGACGTTCTTCAATGCAAGATCAAAATGTTACGAAAAATGGCATATTTCCAATGCGTGCTCATCCGTGAACATTTCATCGTAGCATACCATCTCCATGACCCATTGTCGTAGTTGGTTCTCAGCATCCAGGCCGATTCAATATGATTTGTATAAAAAATTGTTGAAAAATAAAGTATGAAAATGAATGTAGACCGAAGGGCAACAACTCGTTTCAATACAAATCATAATAAATTTTGCACCAGAAATTGGATAATATAAAAGTATTTACCCTTTGGTTACATGTTGGATGATCATGGTTAAATCTTGAATTCGCTGGCCGCATGAGTTAACCGCGTAATTGACACCTCTGAGCGATAAATTTAAAATAAACCGTAGATGGTGACTGTTTTTATAACCTTTTAAACAGATCGCGTTACCAACATGAGGGCGTTGTTCGTGAGTAAGAGGTACTTAGCATTAAATATAATGACGGGGCAATTTCGAACATGACATCAGTTTGTAATGTCACAATCTCTAGCCGTTAATTACGCTAATCCGTATAATAGCGACTATAATTTTAAAAAGTTTTTTTAAAAGATAATGATTGTTCAATTTATATTTCACAAAATCTTTAATAATGCATAGACTTTTTTATTATATGCAGCGAAAGCCTCTGCTATCCATAATAATTGTACCTTACTCCATCTACATATGTGACTTTCATTATGACTGTTTAGTGTTTGCTTAAACGGCCAGGTCTGTGAGACGCGATCATGGCACAAAATAACGTGTTTTTAATGTCACTAGGTTAAGATAACTATATGTTACACTTTTCATATATATTAATACATTTAATCGTTCCATTATTTGAAAGAGCCATCTACCTTTGAGTAATCTGATGGCAGACGCCAGAATTATCAATTCATTTTTATTAAATTTTGGACACATCGATACAACTATATTATTAGGAGAACGATTAAATCTATTAAAATATCAAGAAGGTAACATATAGGTTCGAAAATTTGTCGTTAATTGTTGGATTGAGCACAGTTGGATAATGCACCTTCCCCGGTTTGGAAAGAGATCCAGGTTCGAATCCCGGTGGCATAACAACAAGATTTTTCGATAAAATTGATTTTGTATGTATATCTTTCTAATTAACATATTTAATTCATATTTACAGTATTTTTCGATAAAATTAACAATTGATTATTTATTTATTATTATTTATTGTTATTTCATAAATCACAACCCTATGAAATTTGTCTTCATCAAGAATTATTTTATTAATATACCAATTTTGATCATCATTGTATCATGTATCGTAATTTATGCAATTCTTTCACTAATAATTCACTAGTCCTACAACACTCCCACTTCATATATATTTTTTTTCTTTTTTTTACTTTTTTATACATATTTGTAATTATCTTTTTATTCCAAATAACACCACAACAGCACGAAAAAAAAACTGGCTACTTTAACACAGACTTCAGTCTAGCAAAGTAGCCAGGACAACGCTGTGTATATCAGAGGTGAAGTCTACTCCATCCCACACAATAAAATATGTATTATGTATTTTCATTATGTATCCACCTCTGTTAGTACAAAAATATGTATGTCAAAATATATATAAATAAATAAATAAAATTGTATATGCAGTCCAAAGATTTTTTTTTTAATTACTGTTTTGTTTGGCGTTGAGTTAGGGTTTTACAATATACAAAGCTACCTAAAAATTCATATTTGAATACGAAAACATATAGCTTTACAATTATTAATACCACAATGAATTCCATGTTTTACAGCTACTTTTTTTGCATCAATTCTACTGTAGGTAAAGCAAAAATACGTCAAAAGAAAATTCATCAAAGTCGGTTCACGTTGATTCTGGGAATGTTTCATTAAGCCAAGCAGACCTTTAGTTTCCAAACATGGAACAAATATGGAGTGTACTCATATTGTATGAAGTATATATATATATACATATATACACAAAACGAACGTCAACTTTTAACAGAGCTATGTTGCTTTATTATTCATTATATATGTACGTAGCATAAACATAACGAATAAGTTCTGCGAATTGAGGTCTAGAACTTATCAACATTTCAATTTTATCTCAAGTCTGCTAGATTTCTGCAAAGTCTATTTGAAATTAATATGAGACTCGTATGATTTATGATCGAAGTGGATAATTTATCTGAAGTGGATGATTTACATGTGAAACTAAACAATAGATACTAATAAAAATTTGATCTGTTGGAACACTTATACTAGTTCTAGGTCCAGATGAATATCGGATCATAAGTTCAGATATTTTTGTTTCCAATTCTAAATGCATTATTCAATCCGATGATTTAGACATCCTTTTTTTACTTTTATAATTAAGAAAATTAACTTTTTGATTAAAATTTATTATTTTTATTTGTTAACTTTGTTTTACTAACCACTTATTGAGTTTAAATACGTCTACCGGTTTTGAAAAATATAATTTTCTTCTTCAGGATGTCAACACTAATCAAAAACATATATTATTATTTCTTTAACAGAATATATAAACAAATTTTCGAATCGAATATCTAAACACCTACCACGAAACATTAGACCGGCATTTTATAAAATAATAATATAGGAAATTTACTCATAAATTCTAAAGACAAAGATGATAAATTTAACAATTCTAGGTATCTATAAACTTAGTTGCAAGAATTGTGCTGCATTTTATATTAATAAAACGAGTAGAAATTTTAATATAAAAGTATTTGAGATGTTTGAACAATAGTGGGTTTTCAGAATTTTCCAATCATTTGATAGAAAATGGTTATGGTTTTGATAAAAAATTGGGATTGCCAATTTTTCACGTAAACGGTGTTAGTCATAAATTAAATAATTTGGAACCGTTGGAGATAAATAAAGCGTGTAAAACTAATCAAAAAATTATAAACAACCAACTAAATTTAACTACGAGTCCCATTCTAAATTTTTTTCCTAAAAATTTTTCGAGTAATTTTGTATCAAGTAACAATTTGAGTTAGGTACTAAATTTATTTTTTAAATAATCATTGTTTTTTAAAAATAGATTCTGTTAAAGAAACAATAACATATGTTTTAGTTATTATTGACATTGTAGACATTGACACATGACACGGTAGATGTATTTAAACTCAATAAGTGGTTAATAAAACAAAGTTAATAAATAAAAATAATAATATTTTTTTAGAATATTAATCTCTTTCTCTTCCCCTTAAATTATACTGGTTGATGTACAAAGCAACATATAACACGGCGTTTCTGTATCTTGAATGGTAGACGTTATACTTTTAGTTCAGCATCTATATCGTCGCTGGAAGAGTTGTAGGATCGATGAACCATTGCTGCAGAAGGGGTTATAGAATCAATGAACTATTACCTCAAGAAGGGTTATAACCCTAAAAACGTAAAACTCTTTGCCCTCCGTGATAAGAAACTGTAAATCAGAAGAGACCTTATTTAAAAAACGACTGAAAGCCCATGTTTTTTCAAAATCATATCCACAAGTTCGTATAACAATTTTTATTTTTAAATACTTTTGATTTCATTTTTTTACAAAGTAACATTCAATATTTTCTTTGCACACACGTGCGTGTGATCTAGTGGTTATGATACTCGCTTAGTGATCTAGTTATCGAGGGTATGAGTCTCGTTCCAGAGGGCCATCATGCAAGTCATATTATCACAGCACAAGCTTAGTTAGAAAGTATTAAGTCAGACAGGTCGTAAGCCCTTTAATTACCCATGTTTCCGTATTATTTCTTTAATAAAAAAAAGCTTCTAATCTATGAGATATATATTATTTGTTTAATAATTTTTATATTTATATTTATACACTGCACAAGTAAATGCCTTCAAGAGAAGTGTGGCATGAAAAAAAAATGTATTGTAAAAAAAATGTGACACGTATTTATTTATATTTACCTATATTTTTAAATAAAAAAAAAAAAAAACAGAATATTAGAAAGATCAATATAACATATGGCACTTTATGATAGTTCACATTTCTTATAGGTAGGTTAGGTTACTCTATATTTAGTTAGGTTGGGTTAGATTATTTAATGCAAAGTCACGGCTGCATAGTAATAAACTGACTCTGTGCAGTTGTCATTGCGTGCGGTTATCACTGTGGAATCATTTGGGGAGTATTTTCCCGACGAAACGGGAAGAAAATCTCCTTTATAGGGTTCTAAAATATATTATAAACAATTGCACAAACACCAATTATTATTATAATTAAGGTGAGGCAGGTCTAGAAACTACCCCGCCGCTCACCGTACGGCTGTCAGCGTGTTTACCCCTAGAGAAAGGCGGCCTCCGTTCGACTAACTTGGCGGTTTCACGCCAAAATGTTCCTCAACTTCGTAGAGTCAACAAGTTAACTCAGTTTGGGGAAACGCTAGGCTGACTTGTTTACCAGCCAGAAACGCCACAACGACCCGCGAATGCATTCAAAACTGCACCAAACGAGAAAACACATTTTTAATTTATGCATTCATTACCACGTCAGAGTTTCTTAAGAGATGAACAGCAGGGTCAGGAAAATAAAAACTTAATATTTGACGTTATTAAGAAATAAACTTTGTAACAATTATACATTTATTACAGTACGATACAATTTAGTATAGGTCAAACGATTAAGCCGATGAATACGCAGAGAAAGAGGGCGTGCCCTGCCGCGCGCTGCCCTTTATAGTCTCGCACACATGCACGCCGGCGGTGCGGCAGTCACGCATACAACCAAGAACATCACAATTGTGAATACTAATTAAATGTATTTATTTTAAAGATATACATATAAAATCAATTTTATCGAAAAATATTGTTGTTGCGCTACCGGGATTCGAAGCTAGATCTCTGTTTCAATCCGGGGAAGGTGTATTACCAACTATGCTACAGCGATAGTATTTTTGATTTTATATCTATATCTTTGTAATTGATACATTTAATTAGTATTTGAAATATCACAGACCTATGTTCTGAATAATTACAACTTCACAATAAGAATGCGTTCTCCTTAATAATGACATTATTATGAATACTAATTAAATGTTAATTCCAATCCGGAGATAAGGTGCAATATTCAACTATCCTATAGCACAGTATTTTTGACGACAAATTTTTGAACCCATGGTTGCACTTTTCAAATGAATACATCTACCGTTCCATTATTTGAAAGCCGTCTACTTTGTTTTCACGTAATCTCAAATACCTTTGAATAAATCGATAGCAGACGCCAGAATTAACAATTACTACTTCGCAATAAGAATGTGTTGTCCTTAATAATGACATTATTATGTCAAATTAAAACAAATGAGATGTATATTTTTTTTAATATTTATAAATTGGACACATAAAAAATAAATTTTCAAAGTTTCAAGTTTCTAAATTTTACCATTATATTTTCTTACATTTGATACACTTTAACTGTGATTAATTTCTCAGATTTATGAAAAAAGCGTGGTTTTCAGTAACCGGCAACATACTATTAATTCATATGGTTGTGATTTTGTGGTGTAACATATTTATTTTAATTATTGCTGCATGCCGTCGTCACTGAGTATCTTTAAGGCTGATGGGAGTTGCGTTTCATGCACCGATACTTGATGGATGTGTTTGTCTTCGCCGAGAGGTAATGATGAGAGCAGAGATAAATGGTTGGAGGCTTTGATGGTACATAATACGTACGATGCGCAATCCGCATTGACCCAAAATAAGGTAGCAGTATGAATAAATCATGTTGTTAGCAAATATCGGAAAGCGTAGACTATTACGCTGGGGGTGTATTCTTGAAGAGGCTAAAACCCGTATGATGATACTGATGATAATATAATATTTATGTCAGTGTTATCAGACGTTAAAAAAGTTTATAAAAAAATAAAATCTTCATTTTATGACCGAGATTGGGGTAAAAAATTAGCCGTTGTAAATTTTGAAATGGAATATTTTTAAAAATGAATTTTTGACTAGATGGGTTGTAACAAAATTTAAACTTATAATTAATTTTATCAAACATGGCAAAACTTCTAACCTTGTATAATAATATAATACGCTTCATCGCAAAAAATTACTAAAGTTTGATCATAAAATTAGAAGATAGGTATCTCTCCCAGCTTAAAATCAAAATCCAATCAAAAACAAACTTTTAAAATAATTGTCTCACGTATTTTGAACTCGTTTATATTGAATATTCATATCGATTTCACCTTTAATAAAAAATATCTCACGGCAGTGCTTTGAGATTGTTTCACATTAATTGAATATGAATCCAAGTTTTTTAATAATCATTTTCCGAAGAGACGGGACCACCCCCAAAGGGCACCCCCAAACAAGGCACGAAAAACATTTCGTGAACGAAACTCCAAAGTTTACCGTGAAGGGAGGAAGTACAATTTTTTTTTGCTTTCCAATAAACTTAAGAAGCAAAATCACTTGAAGCCTTGTGAAACTTTCAAAACAATATATGTACATAATTTTTATTTACTTTTTTTCCAAGGGAAGTTTGTACAACTCCATAATCACATATATGAAAATAAAATACTTGGTTTTTTTATTCTACTCGTTTAATTTACTTGCGACATAGAATTATAAAAAGCATTCAAAATGTATGGAAATCCTCAGAATTCTAATGAATAATATTGTCACTTTTCATCTCATTTTAATAAAGTTGTAAAGCTGTCCCTCATCATGGTCATAAATACAAGTTATTAAGGAAAACACATTCTTATTGTGAAGTTGTAATTATTCAGAACAGACGGTCTGTGATATTTTAAATACTAAATTAATGTATTAATTATAAATATATACATATAAAATCAATTTTGTTCGTATCCGGTGACGCAAAAACAATATTTTTCGACAAAACTATAAATATTAATTATAAATATATACATATAAAATCAATTTTGTTCATATCCGGTGACGCAAAAACAATATTTTTCGACAAAATTGATTTTATATGTATATATTTATAATTAATACATTAATTTAGTATTTAAATACAAGTTGTTGAACTAAATTGTTAGATTGATAAAGCTCTTATAAGACGAAACGCGTCTCAGTTTTGTATTTTCACATACGATTTTTTTATTATTTAGAAACCCAACACCATGTGTTTATCATGGAATGTTTTATCGAAGCGTTCCTAAATAAGGCCTCTTCATTTATATAATTTAAATAAGGTACATACATAAGTTTCTAACCTTTTTAATTCAATTTAAAATTGTATTATTTAAATAAATAAATAAAATTCATACATATTGTCGTCAATAATCTGATATTCTCATGTATTGTTTGGGAAATTTTTAGTTTTGAGATAAAGAAGTCGTCAAGTTAATTTTGAAGAGTAACGTCATTATTAATCAAGAAATTAAATGCTGTATTTAGCAAGCTTGTACAACCTTTATCCACGTGAAAAACATGTTCTCAATCATTGATTACGAATACGGATGTTCGGATGCTATGTATTCTCGATATTATTTCATGCAATGGTAGCATGGATATTTACCGAAGAAATGATAAGGCGACGTGATTCATTTAAGATACGGATATAATGAAGAATTCTCGAAATAAACTGAATGGATATTATTATGTTAGCAATATGTAATGTAGTTACGAATGAATATATTATTTTAATATGTCCAAGAAGACACAATGCTGAAATAATATACTGGTCAAAATAAGAAGAGTATTAATTTTTCAGGCGTATTCTAGTAGAATATCTTAAAAACATTTTACAGATAAAGAATATTGCTTTCAATAAATTAAAAAAAAATCTGATTCTCATTGAGTTGACATATAATATATGCTGTTTCAAGAAAAAATGATTTATCAAATTTGGTCCATAGATGGCGATGGTGTAGTGGTACTCAAAGCGAGTCCACGTAATAACATATAAAACTTTTAAAAATTTGATAAATATGGAGATTGAGGGGTGAAAATTGTAAAGTGTTATATATATATATATAACGCTTTACAATTCGCGGCTGGCTTAAGTGATCACAATATATATATATTTAGTGATCACTTAAGCCAGCCGAAGACAGGTCGTAGGCCTTGTAATTATCCTATAATAGCTTCATCTCTATAAGATATCTGATATTTATTTATTGAAGATATTATGTTTTAAAGAGAACATATTATTATTTGTGAAGTTGTAGTTTTTTTCTGAACATAGTTTTGTGATATTTAATATAATAGTCAACGAAGTTATTCCCAATAAAAAAAGTAATAGTAAGCTTTCAAATTAATGGAACGTTTTTTGTATCAATTTGAAATAACTACAATATATATGTTCGAAACTTTGTCGACTATGTACAAAGCTGACGTAGTGTAATTGAAAAAATATCTTTCTAATTGATGCATTTAATTTATTATGGTTTAAATGAATAAAAAAAAAATAATTTAAAACAATAAAATTCTAAAACTTCAATATCTCTGACATGTGATGAGACATCCAGAGAAGTATGAGATCTTGCAGGAAAAGATTGCTGGAAGTCGGGGCCCTGAAAGATAGAAGACATCATGACTGAATAACCTAAGGCAATGGTTTGGCCTGTCTACTGTTAAGGTTTTTTCCAGCCAAAGTGAACCAAGTGATGACAGCCAACATCCTTTGAATGGATAGGGCACAAAAAGAAGAAGCTATTATTAAAAAAACATTTATTGCATTTAGAGCGGAAAATAAAAAAATCTGATTGAGCAAGATCAGAAGAATATGGCGGTTGTGGAATAAGTTCCCAACCGATCTCTTGAATAGCCGCTTTAATAATGTTAGCAGTATGCGGATGTGCATGTGATATGAGTAACACATTTTCCATTTCAATGTTGTTCTACTCCCATCACAACTGAAATACCTACGCCTCATAGATGATTTATTCGCATTTTTTTAAATGTATGTCCGTCCTGATGAAAATTAATAGTGAATGGTGATACTCCTCTTACTCAAAACTGTTTTATGAGCAAATGTTTCTATATAGGTCATTGATACAGTGGTATCGAAACCAGTAGACGTTAAATAAAGCAAAATGATTTTTAGAAAGTTTCATGTTTTTTAAATTAATTATTATATTTGACCATAAAGTTGACGCTATAAAAATCAAAAATATGTCTGCCTATCTGCAAAGAGAAACGGCAGGATGGTAAATTATTCAGTTACTTTAGACAAAACGTTTATTGTCTCTTTCAAATTCTTTAAGATGTATATAGATACTTGTTTATTTATCTAACTTTTAAAGAAAAACAAAATGCTAAGTGAGATTAATTACTTTTGATAAATAACTCCGTGTATTTTTTTAAGGGTAGTTTTCCGCTAAACACTTCCCCGTATTTTTAAGGCGGCATTTATTGCGACAACAGATAAACTATTTCGTTCGATTGCCTCCTTACGGCGCAGGTTGCGCAACAGCCCGACACGACTGCCACCCCGGATATAAATCACCCTCTAAGCGATGAAACACCTGAAGAATCTTTTGGCAAAAGTGTATCTCCACCCTGGGGTTGGACTCTCCCTTAATTCCGCGCACGGGGTAGGGGATGGGAGAGAAAACGAGGGCAATTGAGTTTGCTGAAACGGTCGTGCGCGCAACTGAAGTGGTTACAACTCGTAAAGTTGACTTATTTGTATACCTGACCCATAAGGGATGCATTTTATTAGTTTACATATTATATTTATTGACTCGCATACGTACCGTATCAATGTAATACTTGAGAGGGCATATGTGTATATTTTTGTTTATTTTTTCATCCCTTTAGCCTAGTAAAATCTGTCTTCGTATTGTATTTCTTGTATATTTATTAGACTTATTTTTTGTTATAACAGAGGTGAATATATTATTATATAACATGATAAACATAAGATACAATTATATCGCTATTAAGTATCGTAGTTCATTGTGTGGGATGGAGTTAGACTCCACCTCTGATATATGCAACATTGTCCTGACTATCGTATGTGTTAAAGTAGCCAGTTTTTTCGTGCTGTTATTTAATTCAAGAAAGATAAAAATTTAACAGAAATTAAATTTAAAAAAATAAAGATATATGTAGTGAGAGTGTTGTGAAACTAGTGAATTATTGGTACAAGTATTGTATTATATTTATGTTGGAATGTTGGACAGCGATGGTTCTGATTGATTTCTACCCAATTGTATCATATATTGTGTCCATATTCGTGTAATCTTATTAGAAGTGAACGATTTCCAACTGTTGTACAATTTTAAAATTATTTAAAAAAATTAAAAATAAAATATCGTTGTTGCTCTCGAAACTGGTGTGTAGATGTTTGTTATTTGTCTTGTGTTGAGATCATGATTTATTGCTATTAAATATTACGTATATTATTTATTTATATTTTTTATTTATTATCTTAGTTTTATTAACCACTGAATTGAGTTTAAAAAACATCTACCGGTTTCGAAAAATACCTTTTCCTTCTTCAGGATGTCATAAATAACTAAAAATATAGCATTGTTTCTTCACCAGTCTTATTCTAAAATTTTTTCCTAAAAATTATTCTACTAAATTTGTATTGAGCAGCAATTTGAGTTAGGTACTAAATTTATTTTTTTAAATAATTGTTGTTTTTTTAAAAATTTAAAAATAGATTCTGGTGAAGAAACAATGCTATATTTTTAGTTAATTATGACATCCTGAAGAAGGAAAAGGTATTTTCCGAAACCGGTAGATGTTTTTTAAACTCAATTCAGTGGTTAATAAAACTAAGATAATAAATAAACAATATATGTAAATCTATCCATACTACGAGTAAAAAGATCCAAAATCCGACTAGTAAAATTTCTAGTATTCTCCATAGAACTACAGGGTGGCTCAAAAAAAGTGAGAACATCTCGTAACAC
Organism: Eubasilissa regina; assembly: GCA_022840565.1. Taxonomy (NCBI): domain Eukaryota; kingdom Metazoa; phylum Arthropoda; class Insecta; order Trichoptera; family Phryganeidae; genus Eubasilissa; species Eubasilissa regina. Next base: position 18,206,179 of record JAINEB010000027.1, on the reverse strand, counting down.
ATGAGTTATTTCAAAACATAACATAATCTGCAAAAATAAAAATGAATGTTTGTTTGTTTGTCCCGTATGCGTTCCTATACCGTTCATCCGATTGCGTGAAGTGCACGCCCGCGAAGGTTTCTGAATTAGTACAACCATATTACAATGAGAAAGTCCGCCAAAGAAAGCGATCTGCGCGCCACGGCTATCACTTTAATGGCAAACCATACGTCGCTTAATGTGAAATTTGGCCAAGATGATTGGCTATTTTTAGGATCCTGTGTGGCGAATTTTCCAAGAATTACCGTTTTTCCTGGCGACTTCTCTCAATTTAACAAATGTGTGTATTTCATATAGTTTAGCGACAGTTCGCCTGTATTCGGTGTGAACTGTAACACAATCCATTTTGAGTGAAGAAATGAGTTAGAAGGAATCTGGTCTTACCTTGATCTCAATCTTATGAGTTGGAAGAAGAAAGTCTCGCTACACTTCGGATGGCACCAGATACTGGCGAATTCTGTTTCCCGGTTCGGATAACGTTAATGCACGACGATAATCTATCTCGGCGGAACCGAGCGTATTGAACCTTTGACACTCGAATATGCACTCCTCCGCCGTGTACCGAATGCGCCCAGGTTAAAGGTCGTGACGGAATTATCGGAACGAAAGATATTACACGTATTGTGCATCAAATTACAGAAACTTCAGCGGAGCACGAAGCCCAGCACTGAGCGTACAACGAACACATTATACATGTAAACATAAAACAGCGAGGCTTCTAAAATACACGCTATGTCCATTACCTGTTAAAACATTTTTAAACACGTTGTTGTGCTAAGTATGTAATATACTCGCATGGTAACTGGTCATAAAAAAAATAGAAATTCTTCATCACTGTTACTGTTACGTCTATAAACGACCCATTAGTCTTTTAAATATATCATAAAGCAGATGTTTCTAGCCTACCGACAGGCAAGCAGGGTTAGTTAGAACATTGTTAGGTGTTATATATATATATATATATATATATATATATATATATATATATTCAATGGCCGCCTAGATCATGCGATTTAACACCATTGGACTATTTTCTTTGGGGCTATGTCAAATCTTTGGTCTATACCAACAAGCCGGTGACGTTACAAGAGCTAAGAGAAAATATTGAAAGCGAAATTGGTGCGATTCGGGCCGAATTATGCGAAAAAGTGGTGGAAAATTGGATTCAACGATTGGACTTCTGCAAACGTGCCCGCGGTGGTCATGCGAGGGAAATTGAATTTCATACATAATTGCCACTAAATGTACTTCAAAACATAATAAATTTTTTTTAGATATATTCATTTGTTTTTGTTTTATTTTAAAAAAAAGTTTCAGCGCCCTTAATGAAAAACCCTTTATATATATTTAAAGTCACACCAATGTAACTTTTTTAACTAAACAGTTCAACATTAGAGAACGGTCGTATTCTACGTCGAATGAGTGATTTTGTGAATACATTAAATGCCTTCTACTATCTCTCCCTATTTTTTTCGGCGGTCCCTTGTTGCACGGATAACGTCTGGCATGGTTTATCTATTGTGAGTCCGACTGTGGCTGAGGAGCCTTATTCTCGAACCGCACACGCATTCACATGTTGTGCACGTACACAGCGAGGGTTCTGAGTGACTTATCTTATATTTTTATCCTTTTCTCGGTAATTGCATCAGTCCTTTTCGTTCGCGTACTTCCCTAGCGCAATGTACTTTTTGACGTCATTGTCCTCGACAATCTCTCCTTATATCTCTTCTATGTAAAACCCATTGCTAAGTATTTGTCACTTAACAATTAGTTTTACATAATAGTAACTACCTATCTGCCAACTTTTTGATGGTCTTTGTTGTTCAGAACGATATTAAGCGGTGATCATATAATTTATCTCTCCTCTCCCAGTGGCCTTATGTTTATCGAGCCTTTTCTTGCAACATGCTAAAATTGGGGCCCCACTTTCATATTATATAACAATAATTTGTATTTTAAGTATTTACGTGAAACTAGTGATACGGTACTTCATTCAGATACATCGTACGAAATCATATCATTAAGGACAGTGCAGAGTCGGGCAGAAAGTGATCTATGATTCATCATATCGTATTTTGTAAAGTTTCTACTGATGTGTACCGACATTTACCGACAAATCTGACACGAGACATACTATTATGGTTAAAATGATAATAAAAAAATATTTCAACATGCTTACATTGAAAACACAATGGATTCCGCTTAATTGTAACACATTGGGATCAAACATTTTGTCCCAAATAAGCGGCTGGCTTTAATAAGCGAAATTTAAAGTAAAATTAAAAAAATAATATGTACATATTATTGAACTTTGTTAAATTATTGAAAAAAATATTGAATTACAGAAAAATAATGTATAATTATTAGTTAATAATGCTAAAAAAAAGTTTAACAAACAATTATGATAACAGTAACTTTAAAAAATAGTCATAAAAATAATGTACATAATACATCTATAACAATAAAAAAAATATTCTGCACGAATTAATCATTTGTAGCCTTATCTTGTGTTTTTTGTAGAATTGAAATCGTACAAAATCAGCGCAGACGTTCAGTACGGATGTTGGGCATTTATTAACATCTTTATTTAAATTTTTAATTCACTTTTCTAATTAAACGGAATGGTGTCCCATACAACCGAAGTAAATTACTATTAGTTACTTTATTTGGTTTCTGTTTCTTGGGATTTGGCCCAAATAACTGGCTGTCCCGAAAATCCGGTGGTCCAATTTAGCGAAATCGACTGTATTCAACATGCTTATATTGAAAATATTTCAACATGCTTACATTGCAAATATTTCAACATGCTTGCATTAAAAATATTTCAACATGATTGCATTAAAAATATTTCAACATGCTTACATTGCAAATATTTCAACATGCTTACATTGCAAATATTTCAACATGCTTACATTGAAAATATTTAAATATGCTTGCATTGAAAATTTTCAATAAAATTTATAATTCACCATTTTTATTGAATCACATTGGTGCATGATTAACATACTCTGGGCATGAGTATATCATGGATTTCATGTCATCGTGGTGGTCATGTTAATTTTATATTCGTAAATTTAAACAATTTTGAGCTCGCTGTAGGTACAATTATACCAATAAATATGTAGTTCATTTTGTGTTATAAGAATTTTAAGAAATTTCATATATATACTTTTTTGGGTTCTACTCTATACTCAAATATTTATACATATTCATTTCTTTAAATTATTATTTTAAAAAAAATATAGTTGCGTACACAAATTACTTGCCGTATCACTTTCTGACTTTTATCACAAATTTATCCAAGTCGCCATTTACTATTTTTAATAAAACTAAAAAAAATCGCTCAAAGTTCTTCTACGCGACTATTTAGTTAAATTTAGAAAGCTCATTATAATTCATTGGTTCAATGGGTATCCACAGTTTTCAGTTATTAAGCCTTAACAATTTATGATGAACCCTTTCTAGTTTTAACTGATCAACTTTAAGAAATTCAGATCAAACTGTCGAGTTATATTTGAAGTTGCTACGAACTATAGCCGTGTCTAAAATTTTAAGCGATTTAAATCAAATGAAATGTTTAACTGTTCTTAAGGTGGTGCTTTCAATAATAATTCAAATTTTTGGGCTTTTACGAAAATGTGAATTTTTATTATTTATTTATGTCACAAGTTGTACACTAGATTAAACTTTTTTTTTAAACTATTACTTAAATTATTATTAATAAACTGAATGCTACTTGCCATAATAAGACAATACAATTATAAGAAAGACCGAGACCATTAGATGGATTTTCCGTGTGATATAAAATTATGTTAATATGGTAAATTATTTCATTAACGAAATATATTTTCTCATAATCTTGAAGCAAAAATTATGAAGACAAATGGGTATAGAACCAAATTAGCAAAATATTACAAATTTATAGTGTTATAAACCATTCAATTTGCAAGACATATTACCAATTTTCGACGTTTTTAAAATTTTTTGTTTTAGTGAAGACGTACGTTTTTAAATAATACTAAATTGTCAGCCCGCAGCTTCCACATGGAAGCAAACATACCCTGCAGAGACGCAGTACTCTGTTGTCAATCTTCAGATTTAAAAAAATTTAAAATTTTCTAATACACTTTGATGAAACTATAAAAAGTGTTTTGATAGGAAAATAAGAATAATAAGAAGAAAGAAAAAAATCTAATGCGATACCCTTTATCAATCACCAGAACTTTTAAATTTAAAAATTGAACTAAAACTGACTAAGAAAATCATAATGTGTCCAAGGTATATCTATTTAATACAAATAATAAGCAATGCGCCTGTGGAATACAAATCAACAATGCTAGATGGTATACAAATTGCGTTAAATAGGCGCCAGTCCATTATACTTATAAAAATATATATTAGATATTTCATAGCTTAATTTGTAATTTGATTAATGTGCGAACAAATATAGTTATACTAATTATTAATCACTACTTTTTTATTAGTTTAGTATTTTTATGTATAAATTATAAACATTTTCGGTCAGTAAACGTATTATATAACTTAATTTTAACCAGTATAAATAAATTATATTAAAAAAAATTTTAACGTATACGTTGCATGCATATGTGGACAATTCATTTTGTAATAGCCCGTAAGGGCGTAAATAATTTTTAAAGTACACTATTTTTATATATAATGTGTGGAAAAACTTGTATTCTAGCTACAAGATTTGTCACTCAGGAGTTAATTTTTTCATATTTATATAAACTTGAAATGTAAAATGTAATAATTTAAAAAATAATGAAAATATACTGAATTAAATCATTTGTGTCACGCAACCCGGCGTGTCAAGTAGTCCCGGTCTCCCCTAGGCAGCGCCGAGCAAGAATTTTATTTAATAAGTATACAGAGTGGTTCTATTCCACTTAACAGCCCCCCGGGCTTAATGAGCTCCCGCAGCGCGCTGGACCCGTACGAGAAATAAAGACCGTAAATTGAAGCCCAGAGCTTAAGTATTATTAATTTAAAACGAGAGTTACCCGGCCTTGTCCGGCAAATAGAAAAAAAAAACTAATATGAAAATTCAAATTTTAATTAATTTTAATAAATCCAAGGTATGTTTCTTCCCTAGTAAATTTTGTAGCGAAAACTGCATTTTTTATTGTGGTTGCGTTTGAGTGTGATGCGCGTATTAGATGGCTCTACCAATACCAGACATAACATCTAACGATCAGATGTACCATTAAGTGCATTATGAAAATATATCATGTAGATGTAAAAATATTTTTAATGGTCGGCATCGAGTTTGTTAACACATCCTCTGCGGTAGTGGGTCAGATCTGACCCGAGTGTTTGTAAAAATATGAATTACGCTACAGATATTCGTTTAATGCTGTTTTCCTTCTAGCTAATCTTTTATTAAATATTTCCAAATAATTTGAGATACAAATAAATATTGCCGGACGAGATGTTTAAATTATTTTCATCCAGTTTAAATGTAAAAAATACTAATATATAAAAAATAAATGATATATTTTAATTGTTTATAACCACTATTACACACCAGCAGTTCCAATCGCCAACCGACAAGAAGATCACATGCTCAGTGGATGTATATATTTTGGCTGTGTCTGTTGATGCGTGAGAATATGTATATTATTTGTAATATTTTTTTAATTTTAATTTTAATTTTTAGCAGAAACATTACGGCATATCATGCCGTTTCATTAAATCATATTTAAAATGAAATATCAATAAAAAATCTCCTATAAAACGGTTAAAAAACAGAAAACTTGAGGTGTGTCTAAAATGACCCAACATCGCCATACGTGTTTTGTTTTGACCCACCGGGCAGTAAGTGTTACAAGTTACAATCGAGTCTGAAATAATTGGCCGAAACTAATTGAGCAAAGATTCATGGATATGATCACATAAATAGAACATAATTTCTTTTTATTAATTTTTTTTTTGTATTGTGCTTTAATCATAGAAAAGCGAAAATATTTTAGTTATGTTTTTTTAGAGGTTTGTTTGGCAACACTTTTTTCCAGCGATAGCCAATTTGACATCTGGCAGCTGATTTGTAATCAGTTTGGTTTACCATTTTACCATGAATAGACTTACACCAGAACAACGCTTGCAAATTTATTTCGAAAATCGTGGTTTAGTTCGAAGAAGCTGAATCTGCAGTGGAGCGTAATATTGAGGGAGACCCCAATAAGTCGAATCACTATCGTGCACAGCAAATATAGTTGTGTCCATCCACTTTAAGGAAGATTTTGCAGAAAGATCTTGGTTTTCAAGTTAACAAGATTCACATGCCACACAGTGCACGCCACAATCAATTTACTGAAGGAAACATTCGATGAGCGCATAATGCACCTGTGAATTGGCCTCCAAGATCGTGTAACTTAACAACTTTGGATTATTTTTTGTGGAGATATGTGAAGTCGCTCCTCTAGGCCGATAAACCAGAAACAATAGTTGACTTGGAAACCAGCATGCATCGCGTTATTGCTGATATACGTACCAGCTGCTCCAAAAACTGGTCTAAAATTGGACTTCCAGATTGCGCTTTATTCGAGCCAGCCGTGACGCTCATATTTATCATATTTAAATGGAATTTATTTATTTATTTATTGACATATATTTTATATATATATTAATATATTATAATATAACATGATAATATATTTATTGTGTGGGATGGAGTAGACTCCACATCTGATATAAACAGCGTTATTCTGGCTACTTTGCTAGACTGAAGTCTGTGTTAAATAATATGTTGGATAGCCATGCTTCTGATTGATCTCTAGCCGATTGGATCATATTTTGGGTCTATATTTGTGCATCTTGTTGAAATCGAACAATTTCCAGTTGGTACTGAGTGTGTTGTACAGTTTCGGAGCTAAGAACACGTAGAATCTTTGATAAAATTTCGTTTTTACTCTCGGAAATGGCGTGTAGATGTTCGTTGTTTGTCTTGTGTTGTGTCCATGATTTATTGCTCGGAAAGAATTAAAATAAAATTATATTTTCAATCAATTTAAAACCATGGCCATTACCATGATTTTTATGTATTTTATTTCATTTTAAAGTTTTATACCTCTAAAAGAAATACTCTGTGTAACGGATGAACCTGTTTCTCTAAGTACAGAGGTCAGTCTAGTTAAGGAGATAGTGAACATCTCTTACATTATGAATCATTAATGAAATTGCTATATTTCAATGTTCGCTTTATTTGTATATATATATATATATATATTAATAAATAAGTAAATTGAATTAATACGCGAATTAGATCGAAAATATATGGAAAAGGCGAATGAAGCGGTCGCCACGCACGCACCACGCGGCTCGCCTGATGTGAATGGCGTATCCCAGTTTATTTTGTCTGCTTGCAGATACAGCGTTGCAGAAAGTATTCATTTTTACTATGTGTTTTATTATCAATTTTATTTAAAATATATATATTTATCCTCACAATTAGATCTGCACTTCTACTGAGGTCATTATGCCATTAATTCCTGATAGTCCTGGGTAAACGGTGGATCCGCCAAGCAAGCAGCAGATATGCCTGATATTCGGTTGCAGGGTGAATATTTAAAATTTATAAAAAAAGTCCGTTACATGAAGATTGAATTATTTTCAAGCCGGTAAGTAGATCCAATGCTGTATGGCGATACTATGGGTTGCCTTCCATCGATCCTGGCAGAAGATTAATTCCTACTAGGGTCTTCTTTACCTTGGGACGAGCGCATGACCCAAAACGGAACTATTGCCTAGCTGGGTAAAGTGTTTTGGTCTTGTCCGGCAAGACTGCGAGATGGAAAATGATGTGGCCCTGTCAAAACTATGGATGTTGCATCCTGATGTCCATCCGGAATTCCGATCTCCTCAGCTGCAAAAGGAATCTGTAATTGTTCAGGACCTTTGTGAGTATTGGGCGTTAACTAATAATACCAATATCAGTGCTTTTTCTTGTTTGTTTCTTCTGCCATTGAATGGCAGAATGAAATGGCCGGCGGTGGTGCTCTGATGGCAAATCAGATCGTAATTATTTTGTTTTGTCTTTTTCCCTCTTTCGGAGGCGTATTTTTTATTTTTTTACCCTCGGACCCGACTACAGCTCCAATTACTATGTTGTTTCCCTTTTTTGCTATGGTTTATGCTTGAAATTATGTAACACAGAAATTTTCATTTGCCATTTTTTATTTTATTTAACTGTTATATATGTTAATGTTCCGTACAGGAAACAAGAATGTAGACATGGGTGGTTCGCCGATCTCAGCTTCTCTCAACTGGCGATGATGATGATGATTATGATATTGAAAGAAATGAAACACAAAAGATATTCAATGTAGGCACACTATTCGGCAAAATCGAGAATGGCTTCCGCCAGCAGAATACTCTGTTTTTATTCAAATTCGTAACAATACATATAGTCATATTTGCAAGTACAATTATCATCCCTGACTTTACAACTTCGCTAACAATGTTTCATATAATTTTACGAAGATTAAATTTCAAAACACGCCTCTGTAAATAAATGTAGCCACACGTTGAACAGAAAGTGATTTACCCTTCTACTGAACCGCAGTGCAACCGTTCTGAAGTATGAAATATGTACACCAGTCCTACAGTATGTTATTTGCATATTTATATTTAGAGCAGTTATAGGCAATGGCATCAAACGCCGTATTTAATGCACTTTCCAAACAATAAATATTTTTTTAAACATTGCATGTTTCCTTATTATTGATGAAAATTCTGGTATTATGTCAGAGCCAACCTATAATGGTATTAGAATTTTAATAACTGAATGTAATAGGAAAAAGTAAAAAATGTAATATTGACCAATTGTAATAATAAAGAATAGGAATAAAGTTATTATGAAGGAAATAATAATAATAATAATGGATAATTTGTATAGTAAAAACTTTCACCTTGAGAGCGTTTTATACATCGACTGTTTATAATTCTACAATTATCTTTGTTTTCAAAATTAAAAATTGTTATTTTCACTTATGGAAATAACTTTTTAGTTTCTTCTTAAATAAAGTCTCTGATGCACTGTTTCTTATGACGGAGGGCAAAGAATTCCACGCTTTTGGGCCAGCCACCGCATATGTCTGTTAACTTAATTCAGACTTCTGGCAATGGTTGGTCGGTTCTGTAACCTTTCCTGCGGCTGAAGTAGAGGCCGACCTGAGAGTTTGACGTCTACCATTCAAATTGTCTCTAGTTTTGAATTTCTAAAGCTGGTATGTCTTAAAGAACATTGTCGCACAATTTTGACCATCCTGAGCTATGTAAGTTATAAAATATCAATACCTCTTACAAAGTAAAGATATGTTTGAATTGATGGCAAGTTTACTAAGATGAACCTTTAATATATATTCAAGATATTTTAGTAATTCAAAAATCTGTTTCAATCCAGCTCCTGTATGGTTCTACTCAATCGCCGCCAGGTTGAAATTTTTTTAATGCTAATAGATAGCTGTGCTATTCTGTCTATCTCTTAAGTGATAAAACGGAGCGGCACAGTCGCCATCACAAACATTCTCATTGTACCCGACCTTTTCATTTATTATAGATATATTTAAGGATATCATCACAAAAATATAGTACAATAAAAGATTTTAACATACAAATAACAGTTAAATAAAATAAAATAAAAAAATTGCAAATAAAAATTTCAGAGTTACATAATTTCAAAACCATAACAGGGAGACAACATGGTAAATGGGGCTGTAGTGAAAAAAAAGAATAAACCCGCTCCAGAAAAAGGGAAAAAGACTAAAACAAAATAATAACGATCTGACTTGATCCCGGATTGGAAATGAAGATGCAGGTTCGAATCCCGGTGACGCTAAAACAATATTTTTCGACAAAATTGATTTTATATGTATATATTTATAATTAATACATTAATTTAGTATTTAAAATATCACAGACCTATGTTCTGAATAATTACAACTTCACAATAAGAATGTGTTTTCCTTAATGATCTGACTTGTCACCAGAGCACCACCGCCGGCCATTCATCCCCAACGACAGGAGAAACAGAAAAAGAAAAGCACTGATATTGGTATTACTAGTTAACATCCCTAAGTAATTCCCACCTAAAAACCTAAACCCTCACAAAGGTTCTGAACAATTCCAGATTCCATTTGCAGCTGACGAGATCGGTGTTCCGAATGAACACCCGATCCACTCCCATCAAACCGTCAATCATATCTTCTCTAGCCAAGACAGTCCAATCCTAGCTCGATCCGGGAGACGGATAGACTAAACGTAAATATTCAAAATCAGTCACTCGACACCGTAGCGTTTCCACCGCTTCAGAATGAAGTATGGAAATTTCGCCCCGCCAAACTTAGTGGCCGCTTCACAATCGACGTAAGCAGTGGCCACAGTAGACCCCCGGTTGGCGCTCCGGTGACAGGGTGCGGAATATATTCAAGTATTTATCCTGTAAAGTTGAAATTTTTACACGAGAAGGGTTGGTTTAGAGGATGAGTAAAATAAAATCAATAAATAATTGGTTACTTTCGATTTTATTATATTTAAATTAATCATAAATAAAGTTAGAATATTTAGTTATATTTTATAAAGTGATGAAAGATAAGTCGTAAGCCCTGTAATTACGCATTCTTTCTATGTCTTTCCATTAAATATAATAAAACATATTATTAAGGAGAACACATTATTATTGTGAAGTTGTTACTATTCAGAAACTAGGTCTGTGATATTTTTATAAATACTAATAAAATGTATTAATTAGAAAGATATATATATATATATATATTTTATCTAAAAATATATTGTTGTTGCGATCGGGATTCGAACCTGAATCTCTTTCCGATTCGGGGAAGGTGCATTAACTGTGCTTTATCAGACAGTATCTTTATCGACAAATTTGTGAATCCATATGTTACATTTTCAAATTAACACATCTATCGTTACATTATTTAAAAGTAATCTACTTTGTTTTTACGGAATCTCAAATACCTTTGAGTAAACCGATAACAGATGCCATAAGGACACATAATATTACAACTTATATATTATTAAGGCGAACACATTCTCATTGTAAAAATAATGGAAATATGGATGTATTCATTTGAAAAATGCAACATGAAAATTCAAAAATTTATCGACAAAGATACTGTCTGCTGTAGCGTAGTTGGATAATGCACGCTCTCAAGATTGGAAAAAATCCAGGTTCGAGTTTCGATGGCAACAATAATATATTTTTCGATAAAATTGATATTATATGTATATCTTTCTAATTAATACATTTAATTATAATTTAATAAAATATATCTTCGTCTCTAAGAGAATCTATTATTTGTTTAATGACAGTGCCTTTGTAGGCGAAAATCCAGTAATTGTACGTTCTTGGACATGTTCAAATATTACCATAGTTGGAATTATTTATGTAAAAAAATCTGCTGATTGCGAAAACAAAAATGTATTTTTCTTTTCTTACACCTGAACCTGGTGGGATGTCACACGTTCAGGGTACCCGCCCAGGGGTCCGTCACACCCCGGTGCGACACGACCAGGGGTTGGTTACACATCTGGAATATGACACGCCCGAATGCCTTTTAATATTTCAAACTATACAGCAGACGCTACCGTTCGTGACGTCACAATATATTTCTTTTATTCATCAAAAAGCGTCGATCGATTGTTTTAAGATGTTTTGAGTTAGAAAAACACATAAATCGTGTAATATTAAAAGAGGTGGCAAGCCATTGATCAGATATATTAATAATATTAATTTTTGAAATGTGGTAGAACAGGATGTCCCAAAATTAACGCAAGATTTAAATTAAATAGAAAACACAGTTTTTAGTCTTTAGATTTTTATTTTTTTATTGAATCATAAAGTACATGGGATAGAGTTATTTATGGAATAATACATCGCGCAAATGGCCTCTACTGTTTTCATGGCACCTACGCACTCTTTTGTCGAAATTTTCAATGACTATTTTGCATACGACCAGTGTATTTAGCGTCTCCAACTGATCCAGTCTCTCTAAATTTTTCAATTAATCTCTTCGCAATTGATGAACTTAAAACACTATTCCGACCATATTTTGTATTCAATTTTTGAATTGCGGCCGCCAAACATTCATTATTTTTTAAATATTATCCAATGATGAAAACACGTTGTTGTATCGTGTAACGCCCCATTTTTCAGGGTTGCCAACAATTTACTGCAGAAATGTCGGCAAATTCAAATATTGCGTTATAAATAAATACGCTCAAAATTATGTTTTTTTTATTTTATTTCGTGTATTGTGATATCGTGCGGCGCACGCGTATTAGTAATGAAACTGTGATCACAGTCACAGTTTCCAATCACTGATATTATCGAATACCAATCACAATCACACCAGTGAGTCAAGAGTACCATTTTTTTCATCACTAGATTCTAAGACACATACAGGTTGATTTTTTTAGTCATGACACTTCAATAGTGTGTTCAAGAGTCACAATTGTTATTAATATTATTTATTCCCTATTCATTAAATAATTAAAAATTAAACTAATCTATGTACTATTATATTGTAAATTAATAAAGCTCTCAGCTTCAGCGGCATCTATACTAATACATGAGAAAGAATATCAATTTACAAAAAAAAAATGTCAATAGATGGCGACAGCATAATTGGTAATAAATAAGTGAAATGTTACATCTTGATTTAATATATACAACTTTCAAAAATTTGATAGATGTGGTAGCGAGGGTAAATAGGTGAACGTTACATTGTGTAAAGTGATCACTTAAGCCAGCCGATGACAGGTCGTAAACTCTCTAATGCCCAAGACTTTCATACATCTCAAATGAAAAATAATAGCTTTGTCTCTGTGATCTTAATTTTCAAAATTATATTTTTTAAAAATTAATAATTGTATTTATTCTTTATTAGCTAATAATTAATTACACAGGTAGAGCCTCGCAAGATCGAAATGTTTCGCACGATAATGAACTGGCAAATTAATTTCCTTGTTGAGCTGATGAAAACAAACATGGCACACATTTTACACTGTACCGTTTGACATTAATTAAAGGATTCCCGAAATGAGGGGTGCGTTCACCCTTATGGTTAAATACTGATTGATGCACGGTTTCAATCACCACTAACCGACCCCTATGCCGCCGTGCCGCCGGTGATGGTATATAAATAAGGCTTTCATTTCACTAACTACACACTACGTTAGGGGATTATCCGGGCCACGGGAACCACCCCAGAAAATATTGATTCACCTTTATTGCGTATGAAAGCCCCGCCGAATAAATTCTGAATGGATTTTTAAAGAGAACTTCTTTGTCGACAACTACATAAAATTGTCGAACGACTAAAACATTTTCATGAACTTTTGAATAGTACTACTCTTAGTTATTACAGCGTCTCGTGAGCCGCTAGCTCTTTTTTCACGGAGTATCAATCGAAGAGAAAATATTATTATTATTATTATTATAGAAATATAGAAATAGGCGATTATTGTAACCACTAGAATACAAGCACGTTATAATTATTAGCCGGTAAATTTCAACTGACCTCAGTGGCCAGTTTTTATAATCCATCTGTTGATCGCCACCGATACCGCTTCGAAATCATGATGTGTCGTTGTTGGTTGTGTTGAGTACTTGGCATGCAGTACCGTGTCGAAAGCCGGAAAAAATCAACGCAAAATGAATTTATGAAGATAAGATTAACTATAAGCGCAACTATACTAGTATTATATGCGAACAAATATGCAAGGCATGTAATATTTATTTATATTTGTCTCGCATTATTTCTTAGTTGTGTATTTTATTTGTGTTATTAAAGAAGAGTGTCAACTGCATTCAGTTCATTTCTATCAGCATCTCACTTAGATATATAGACTTCTCTCAATCATCACTGTTTTCAGCCTTTCTTATCCTTCTGCTGCCCTTCTAAGCTTGTTGGTGGCCAACATTTATTCCAGGATTCACTCCAGGATCCAGGATTCACTTCAGGATCCAGGATCTTTTCTCCTCCATCGTCCGTCATCTCATCGGCAAATACGACTAGCCAATTGTCACTTGAGCTTGCAGTTTTTTGAGCAACCAGTCCAATACCTTGATTTTCTGCTCAATTTGGTAGTACACTTTAGTCTTTAATGGCATTTAAGTTTTGAATACATTTTTTTGCTATCCAAATGCTTTCCAGTCCAGCTGAAAAATTAACACACGCAGAGTCAACGTAGCGAGAAATTATGCATGAGAGTGAGCACGGCAATACCTCAGCCCTAACATCAGTGACACAAGAGCTGCTTGATTATGTGTGTATGTTCTTCACCATCCTTGAACATCTGTATCATATATTATTATTTATTTTTTTTTATTTTTTTTTAAATAGAGATGCGTAAACGGAATACATGTCACATCAATATTTCTACTATTTTCAAACTATGCTAAATGCTTATGCTATGAAAATAGGACCAACTTGCTGGTGTCCTGGAATGAGGCGCTAACCCCCGACCACTAGATCACTAGGCCAACGTCTCGACCACTACACCAACAAGCTACCCAACTAGTTTAACTAGTTAAAAATAGGATAATACCAAATTTCTGGTATTATCCTAATTTACGCGCCTTGTTACTTCGATTGGTACCACTGGGTTTCTTGATTTATAATAATGTACATTTTAATGTGTGAGTATTGCCGCCCTTTTTTCATAAAGCAAAGAAGACGGTAACCGATTGGCGTCATTCAATAACATCCCGTGCTTCGACCAGTCCAGCGGCCCAAATAAACCGTGCGCTTCGGTCGGTCGAAATCTAAAGAATACTACCTAGCTAAATGAACAACAACATCGTAACAGAAGACAGCAAAAATAAAAGGTTAGTGCAGTTCATATATCATGTGTGTGCTTATTGTCAATCGGAAACCTGGGAACCAGCTATCGAAGGCTTTTACATAAACAAACCTATATATCTATCATTTCTTACTATTTATTATTTTTTACAAATTTTATTTCGAATTTTTTTTTTCTTTCATTTTTCTTAATTAACATTTGCTGACTTTCTGATCAAACTATGTAAAATAAGATTATTAATTCAGAACATTCGACATATTAAATATATTTCTTTTACCACATTTTGATTCTGCCTCACAAATTGTATTGCTTGACCTTTAATAAATTAAGTTAATGAAAATATAAATTTACAACCATTTATATTTTTATTTTGAACACATCATCATGTTGGTCCCTAATGATCTCCATGAACTTCCTGCCTTCTTTACCATGCTCCTCCAATTTTCTCAGAATTCTGCAGTTCTTAGAACCAGAAAAGTGCCAGTCGGTCCAACAGGTGGGAGATATTACTCTTCGCCTTCGTCCTTCGACGTGGCACAATACAACGAGCTTCTCCAAGGTATCCTTGCCTGCTCGCAAGATTCCCATAAAGTTGAAGGATTCGTCTCAGGCTGCAGGTTGACAGTATGTTCAGCTCTGGCATAATGAAGACATTCACCGTCCATGGTAAGCGCAACATGTGTTTTAAGAGACAGCAAAATAAATACGCGAGTACAGAACACAATGAAGAAACATCTTCTTTATTAAAAGACATAAATGGTATAATATAAAAAGAACTAAGTAACGAATTAATTGTCTTTCTTAAATATTGAAATAGAAATGTGAAATTTATAGGAAATACTTATGATAGTTAAATCAATATTTAAATCATTAAGGTGAACATTTTCTTATTGTGAAGTTGTAATACTTTAGAATATAGATATGTGATGTTTTTAATATAAATTAAATGTATTAATTAGAAAGATATACATATGAAATCAATTTTATCGAAAAATACTGTTGTTGCTTCCAGGATTCGAACGTGGATCTCTTCCGGATTGGAGGACAAACATCACAGACCCATGTTCTGAATAATTACAACTTCACAATAAGAATGTGTTTTCCTTAATAATATATAATTTGTATCAATGTGTCCAAAATTTAATAAAAATTAATTATCAATTTTGGCGTCTCCCATCGGATTACTCAAAGGTATTTGAAATTCCTAAAAAATAAATAAAATGGCTTTCAAATAATGGAACTAAACAAGTTATTAATTTGAAAAGTGTAACATATGGGATCAAAAATTTGTCGTTAACGCACTGTAGTACTATAGCATAATCGGTTAATGCACGTTCCAGGATTGAAAGAGATCCAGGTTCGAATCGATCCCGGTAGCAACAACAAAATTTATTGATAAAATTGATTTTATATCAATATCTTTCTAATTAATACATTTAATTCGTATTAAATTATTTTCTACATTATGATATTTACTGGAAGAGTTACAATTACAAAATTAATAAAAGAGTAAAAATCACACAGAAAAAAAAATAAAGTGTTTTAAAAAAAAGATCAACCTAAAATGGAATATATTTATAAAAAAAACTGAATTATTATTATTATATATTATTATTATTAATTCACGAAAATAAAATTACAAAACTTGTAACGAGCACATCCTTAAGAGTTCAAAATAGTTTTAAAATCCCAAAATTTTACACCAACAACTACAAACAAATTTTAATATATTTAAGCATAAAAAATTTCAATAGGCTCCCTGCAGAAATTAAGAACATATAATAATATAACTAACCAATTAACTTAACATCACGCCGTTTCCCCGCGGGGGTAGGCAGAGTGGATAGATCGCCACACTTCTCTTTCTTGATACACAATTCTCGCCTCATCCACATACATACATCTTCTCATACAAGCTCGACGATATTTGATACTTCTAACAGGATCATCCTTCAGTATTTGGTTTACCTGGTCGTGCCAATTCTTTTGCGGACATCCTCTACTTCTGCTGCCATCAACACTTGCGTCATATATCTTTCTCGCCATTCTCTTCCATTCGTCCGTTTCATATGACCAAACAATCCTTTCTTAATCTTACTCACTATACTAATATCAGCATTACATTCTTTCGTGATTTCTTCACTCTTTATTGTGTCATAAATGGATCTGCCACATATATGCCTAAGTCATCTCATTAACACTGCATTCAGTCTACTTTCATTCCTGTTCTGCAGCTTCAGGCCTTACTTCCATACGTTATTGTCGATACCAAGATTCCATAGTGAACCACTAGTCTTGCCAATGATGTAAAACTTCTAAAAAAATTAATTAAACGAACACTTCAAAAACATACACTTAGACAATAATTAATATTATAGATTGCAATTATCAAATGTCTAACTCTTTTAAAATTACTATAGTGTTTGTCCTTCTTCAAGTACAAGAGCTAGTCCTTTTTTGGAGAGCTACAGCGATATGTGTGACTTAGTTGCTTGTAATTGAATCAAGTTAATCACATATAAAACTTTAAGCAGTGTTAAAGAATTAAAAAAACTTTTAAGAGCGACGAAATTAACAAAAAATGTGTTAAATGTGAGCACAAACCTTTTCTTACATCAACAGATTAAAATAAGCCGACCTTTGGTTAAATCCTTTCCGCCAGTGAATACGCAGAAGTTGATATCTCTTCAGGATATCTGGCAGCCTCCGGCTAAATGGACCAATTTTATGTGCCGAGAAATAACCAAAGTTTTGTTTTACAGATGACTTCCTTTGCAAATGGGCTAAAGTCTGTAATGTTCGGGTGGCGACGGATACCTACCTACCTAACTATGAAATAATACACACGAGATAAGAACTTTTACGGCTCCGACAACAATGCGAGTGAAGTTGACGCACTTATACCTTTGTCTCGTTTGCTCATTAAAGCTGGTCGTGACAACCTTCTTTTTGATTGATATTTAATTTGGTAATTTATTAAAATACTACAATAATCCATTAATCGCGACATGATTGAATGGGGTGGTTTTATCGATGTTTCAATGACCAATGCCATTATTTTTGCGCTAGGGGAGAAAATAAGAAAAACATTACTATGGGAGAGAGGACGGATTGATGCCATTGAGATGTGGTGCTGGAGACATACGTTGCGCATACTATGGACAGATAAACGCACAAATGTCTCTATTCTTCAAGAATTAAACATCAAAGACAGACTCTCAGCTAGTGATGAAAAAAAATAGTACTCTTGACTCACTGGTGCGATTGTGATTGGTGTTCGATAATATCAGTGATTGAAAACTGTGACTGTGATCACAGTTTTATTACTAACTAGATCAAATAATTACAATATTTAAGTATCGCAAATGTTGATGGCACCAGAAATAAAAGACGTCCAGGTAAACCAGATACTGGAAATGGTCCTGTTAGAAACCTAAATAATCGTCGAGTTTGTATGAAAATATGTATGAATGTGGATGAGACGAGAATTGTGTGTCAGGATAGAAGAGTGTGGCGCTCTATCCTCACTGCCTACCCCCGGGAAACGGCGTCATGGCTTGATGGTAAGTAAGTATAAGTAACTATTTACCATACGCAACAAAAAAAAATGTTTTCTCGAAGAACCTGACGTGAATTTGTCAATACGAGTATGTGTACGTGCGGAGTGTTGCGGCGGTGCCCTGCAAGGGGGGAAAGAAATATTTTTTCTCATTTTTAACAGTTTTATTCAATAATTGATATATATATTCTCGATATACATATACGAGTATATGCTCGAATAATTACGTTAATTAGTTATCAATCATCGTTACAATCGAATACAATCACAGTCACAATAACAGCCAAACTAACGATTTTACCATCACTAATTTATGGTATTGCCTTTAAGATATTTATGTACGTACCTACTCAATTTAATTGATTGTCGGATTAACAGCCTCAATTCAGGTACCGGAACGCAAATTAATATATATATATATATATATATGTATATCAACTAATATTTAAATGATTACTGATTTAATTATTTTAATGACAACTGATTAAAAAAATTCAATAATCTAAATTATCAAAATTAAAAATCAATTAATTTATGGAAGCGAATTCCGATCTACAAGATTTAGAGACCGAATTGATATTCCAAAACTAAAATATACCGCAACCCAAAATCATTATATTTATCAAGGCATCAAATTTTTCAACAATCTCCCCATCACAATTAGAAAAATTACAGACTAACATAAATTTGTATCAGAAGTAAAAAAAATATGTACACAGACTTACTGAAAGATAAATTATATACTTCTCTGTACACGAGTCTTACTCTCACAGGGAAGAAATAAATGTTAAAAAAAAAAGATATATACATCCTACTGAGTATTTTTTAAATGTATTATCTTTTCTAATATTAAAATAAAAAAATAAAATCAAATATATATATATATATATATATATATATATATATATATATATATATATATATATACATATAAGTAATGTAAAATATTAATATTTATCCAAATTAAAAGTCACGTAAGTCTACATGTACAATGTAAGAATATAAAGCTGATTTTAGTATTGTAATTAAGATTAAGAAAGGATCGCTTTGGTAGTTTGATCACATGGAACGGTTATATGAGGAGAAAACAATATATGACATAAGTGTTGACGTTACCAGAAATAGAGGACGTCCACGGAAGACTTGGCACGATTTTGTAAATCAGATACTGGAGAATGTATGAATGTGTATGGGGCGAGAATTGTATATCAGGACAGAATAGTGCGGCGCTCTATCTTCTATGCTTACCCTCGCGGAAATGGTGTGATGGTAAGATAAGTTAAGTTAATTATAATGGCTAAAATTTCTGACATATTTGGTTCTACAGGGAAATTTTTATTGTTATTTTGTTGATTTAACTGTGTGATACACGTGTCTGAGACGTGTAACGCGTTTTTTATTCTTCTCTACTCACTCATACGTTCCACACTCCCAAACCGTGTCGGTTTGAATTCTAGGCGAACGAGTTTAAATAATACTATAAGGTTAACAAATAAATGATAAAATATCGGCGACTTGTACCAAGTGTTTTCCTATATATTTTTTCCGCAGAGCAGCCAACCTTTTCATTATTGACAGGCAACATAATTCCGAACTTTGATTCCGGTAGCGAGGCTGCGAACCAACCCGCCCCCGGCCCTCCCACACTTGATAAGTACCCGAACCACCTTTGTTAGAACATTTCTCTTAGAACAAAAGCTTTATCTGTGGAAACGAATATTAACTTCGGTTGTCTTCAGCCATCTCGTTACGGACTGCTGGAGAACTGCCGGGATCCGAGAAAGTTAACAGTTGAAGGCATTATAAAGGTGAATGCGTTACAGGACCGAAATTATTTGTAGGCTGTATTTTACAAACCCTAAAATCAAAACATTTATCAAATCGTAAGTAAATGTGCGAAAATTACATAGTTAATTTATTAAATGTGATGCTAAAAGATTATCAATAACAAAATAAATATAATATATGAGAATATCAACATTTGATAGAAAAGTGAATTTAAATTTTTTTTAAATGCAGAATTGAGGTAATCATGAAGAACATCTTAAAATAGCATAAACCGTTATGTAACTATGATTGTGTCGATGATTGGTAACTGATATTTAACTGTTGGAGGCTTACTTTCTAGTGTACCAGTTATTGCTCGAATAATTACGTTAATTAGTTATCAATCATCGTTACAATCGAACACAATCACAGTCACAATAACAACCAAACTAACGGTTTAAATAACGATTTACCATCACTGATTTATGGTATTGCCTTTAAGATATTTATGTAAGTGATAGTACTTACTCAATTTTATTGATTGTCGGAATAACAGCCTCAATTCAGGTACCGAAGCGTAAATTAATTTATCAATGAATAACTGTGATGTGGTGTTTTGTTAAACACATGACCAAAACAACCATAAAGTAATAAAAACAAATCTCAAATTATAGGATAGGCGCTAGAATACGTGCGAGTGAAAAGTCGGCGCCTGCTCCACGCAATAAGTGACACTGTTCACAACAGCGTCTTTTTGACGCCTGTTTTAGTACGTCGTGGAAATAAATGAACGATATAAATTATTGAGACTCGCCTAATCAGCACATCACGTGCTTAACCCTTTCCTAGCGATGCTGTAACACAGGTCTACCACCCCAATTAAACCTATATATTTCCATAAATACACGCAGCGCAAAATTAATATTTTAACTAACCATTAAAAAATCATTAACGCTTAGAAATGACTAATAATGTATAGAATTTACTTCATAACTAATTATGTGGAAGCAATTGTTTTTCAATTCAATTCTAAGTAAAATTGCTACGTTGGAAAAAATAATATTTGCAGTAAGACAGAAAAATATCAAAGACTAGTTTCACCGTGAAAAAAATAATAAACATACAAATATAATTGTTTATTTTTCTCACTAATTAAACGGAGAATAATAAGAGGGAATCTCATTTTGTATAGAACTTGAATGAGTGAATGCTACGAATAATATATTTTTTTCACATTTATTGCTCGATATCTAGAATAAACGTACGTCTTTAACTATTTTAAAGCCATTTAAGCATTTTTCTCATTAAAAATGTAAAAAAACTCTTAATACTTAACGGTAACACGAGTTGACAGCATGGTTGCTTATGGATATCTTTTATCACGGTATGGTGAAGGTTAAATATGATCATAAACTCATGAATGCTTAACTGTTTAAATTAATACTGTCATTGATCAAAGTGTTATAAAAACTAGTTTACTACGATCGAAAAATCATTATCTAACCGCAGTGTCCCTAGAAAGAACATACTTATGCGTTTCATTTCTTTTGATCTCATCATCATCATCACCAGTTGAGAGAAATGGAGATCGGCGAACCACTCTTGTTTTCTTGTTTCCTATACGGAACAGACTCGTTAAGTAGTTTTAATAAATATAATTAAATAATATATATAAAAATGAACATGATAAACTATAAAGTACAATTTGCAAATATTAAAAATATGATAGTGACCTTCATGGTAATAATAAAAATTATATATTTTTTATTTTTATCTTTGTTTTATTAACCACTTAATTGAGTTTAAATACATCTACCGGTTTCGAAAAATACCATTTTCTTCTTTAAGATGTCATAACTAACTTAAAACATATATTATTGTTTCTTTACCAGAATAAATTTAAAAAAAAAAAAAAAAACAATTATTTAAAAAGTAAATTTAGTACCAAACTCAAATAGTTACTTAATACAAATTTAGTCGAATAATTTTTAGGAAAAAATTTTAGAATGGGACTCGTAGTTAAATTTAGTTGGTTGTTCATAAGTTTTTGATTAGTTTTACACGCTTTATTTATCTCCAACGATTCCAAATTAATTAATTTGTGACCAACACCGTTTATACGCAAAATTGACAATCCCAATTTTTTATCAAAACCATGAACATTTTCTATAAAATGATTAGAAATTCTGAAAACCCACTTTTGTTTAAACATCTTAAATGCTCCTTTACTCTTATATTAAAATTTCTACTCGTTTTACCAATATAAAATGCAGCACAATCCTTGCAACTAAATTTATATACACCAGAATTGTTATTAAAAAATATGAATTTTAACCACAAAATTAATATTGCTTATTTTAAAAGTAAAAATTATATGTATCAACGTATGATGCATCTCACGAATATCGCGATCTATTGAATCTTTTTATGTCCTCTAAATTTTAGACTTAGAAAATCCAAAACACTGTCAAATATTTTATTCAATATCATATTAAGAATAATCTACAAAAAAAAAACTGTAAAAATTATTAAGGAGAACACAATCTTATTGTGATGTGTTAATTATTCGGATCATAGGTCTGTGATATTGTAAATACTAATTAAATGTATTAATTAAAAATATATAAATATAAAATCAATTTTATCGAAAAATATTGCGCCACCAGAATTCGAACCTGGATCTCTTTCCAATCCAGATAAAGTGCATTTACACCAGCACACAATACTTTTGACATGTTACACTTTTCGAATTAATACATCTATCGTTCCATTATTTGACAGCCATCTACTTTGTTTTTACAGAATCTCAAATACCTTTGGGTTAACCGATAGAAGATGCCAGAATTAACAATTCATTTTTATTAAATTTTGGACACATTGATACACCTTATATATTGCCCGTCTCGACACAGAATTCTCTAGTGAGACGGGCACAGTCCAAACAAATTTGTATATAGTATTATGTAGTTACTAATAAATAAATATTAAGGAGAACACATTCCTATTGTGAGGTTGTAATTATTCAGAATATAGATCTGTGATATTTTAAATACTAATTAAATGTATTAATTATAAATATATACATATAAAATCAATTTACGTAAAAATTACATATGAAAACAATTTATTTTATTTTATTACTAACTATATAATATTATGTAAAAATCTGTTTGGACTGTGCCCGTCTCACTAGAGAAATTCTGCGTCGAGACGGGCATAGTTTACAAGCAATTGTTCAATCAATTAGAATTACAAGTAGATAGAATTACATTTATTACTATATAAAAGGTGTATATGAAGAACAATTTTAAAATAGACTTAATGTTTGAATCGCTAGTAGCAATAATTAATATAGGTATATGTCAATATATTTGGGTGAGTGCACCAATACTGGCTCTACCCATATTACGAATCCAACTTTTAATATTTAGTTCCATGTTCTTGGGACAATTCAATTGATTTAAGTCTTTTAGCATTCTATTAAATAGTGCAAAATATTTGTAGTTCCTTTGACCAAATGTAGTATGTGCTCTTGGGGTTTGTAGGTTATTTGTATTTGTCCGTGTGGAAATTATATTTTAAGTTGTTTCAAAATATGTTTGTTTGTATTTATATATGTATTTGAGAGTAGTATTAGCGTATATTTGTCTAATATCAAAGACATCGAATTTATTAAAAATTTCGTCGTTGTGATTGGGGATTTGAGGATAACTTTTAATATATTTTTTTGAGCTGCTGTTATTGGATTAATTGCGGACATAGTCGCTCCACCCCAAGCAATTACACCATGCTCTATGATCGATTGAAAGATAGCGTAGTACGCCATTTTAAGAAGTTTTATATTAAGGAAATTTCTAATATTTCTAAAAAAATATATTGTTTTTTTTATTTTATTTGTAATGTGTTGTGTATAAAAAATATATTTTGCACTATTTAGGTATTTACATAAAATAATTTGAACTAATTTATAATTAAGATGTATATTTGTACACGTGTGTACTTAATAAGGTAGACACAATAATAAAGTTTGTTAATGTGCGGTTTTATATTTTACATTATTCATGAAGTACTTCTCGTTCACGAACGAATAAAAAAAAAACATGTAACATGTACAAGTACCTAATTATATTATTTTGTTAAGTACGATTTTTTTACTCCATCCGGACTCGGAATGAACGGCCTATTTCAGAGACCTGCCGTATTCCAAGTGTATTAATTATTCGTAATTTTGGGTGGTTTAAAAAATCAGCCAGTTTTATTTTCCAAATTAAGATCCCTTTTTCGGCCCCGAAAAAGTTAGTATTCTTTTGTAAGGTATTTTAAATGAAGGTAAACTCGCTCAGTTAATTAAACAATACAATATTGTTAATTTCTTCAAACGTTACTTTATTTGTACCCCGCTGTATAAACATTATACAATAGATTGCGGTCTCACCTCGAAAATAAACATTTAAACGGTAAGCTCTCGTTAAAAGAAATTTAATAAGCTTATAAATTTTGCAGATGAAAGTTTTACTAGTAAAAATATTTAGGGTTTATTTTACGAATTGTTATAAGGAGACAATTCCTAGAGCTTAATGTTTTTAAGGGTTGAATAAAAAATTAATTTATGAAAGGACTTCAAGCATTCCCTTGAGTCATAAAACTGTTTGGTTCTGAATGATATTTTTGTACTTTTATTTATAAGATGATACCGAAGGGTATAGTCTTCCTGTTATATGCACGGTGTTTCCTCAAGCACAATTATTGCTCGCACAACTTGTTCACAAAATAAAACAAAAAAGAACACTGAAAAAACAAAATGAAAATATTTAAATAACAGTCAAAATAACGGTTTAAATAACAATTTTACCATTACTAATGCCAATACAATGCTCTACAACCGGCCAGGGTCCCAGTTCGAGCGAAATCCTTTTCTCGCAGCCGCATACTGCATATACTCGATATCTTATTGTATATACTATACTTCCTACTGTAACTACATTTAAGCCTCAAATAAACTCGTGAAAACTGTAAATGTATTTTTTGTTGTACTTGCTTTAGCCACACACATATACATCGTGTTATTAAGCCAAACGAACAAGTAATCGCCGGATGTAATTAATTGGAGACACCGGACTCTCACACATATTCTTGTGATATCTCAACCAAAATTTGACATAATACACTCAAAAGTTTCGTAACCAATTCTTCACAAGTGGTGACTCAAGCCTATCCCCAAACACACCAAGTTTAAATATTTAGGATTAATTCTAGATAATAATTTAAACCTCAAAGAACATAAAACCCTTTTAAATAATCTTATACTTCGTCTATGTCCTTAGATAATGTTGTGATTTACAAACTATTAAAATGATGTACCATGTATTTGTTGAATCAATAATACAACACGGAATACTAGGTTGGGGATGAGAATATCCTATACATCTCAAATTATAATTCAAAAGATAATAATAAAAATAAATTTAAAAAAGGCTGGAGATTATCCAACCAAACAAGTTTCTAAAGACTTTCCTGTTTTAAATTTACTCGCTTATATAAAAAAAAAATCTATCACAATGTTATTTATTATCAGAAATAGGACAGAGACATGCATTGTACATTGCTCCTAGACTATATACCAAAACAAAATAAATTAGCATTAAATAAAAATGTGTACAAAAAAGAAGTTATAAAATCACTTAAAGGTCTTCAAAATAAATAAACAATTATGTATTCGACATCTTTCTTATTCCCGTATTCTAATATGATCAATTTCTTATTTATAGATTTTGATTTCAATTTATATATTTGTAGCCACCCCCATAATTCAAGATCTTTCTTATTTGGGAGTGCACAACTCTATTATGTTATTGAACGTATATATATATATATATATATATTGTGATGTTACATTTCAAAATGCACGGTATACCGAGCGCTGCATTATCCAACTGGAGTAGATGCGGTCGAAAAGAGAGAAGGCGAGAGTGGAAGGGGAGATTTTTTGACAGGCGGCAACCTGGGCCACGCAGAGTTATGGAGCCAGACTTGTGGTAAATTGGGAGAGTTTAGTCTTCAATTTATACACGTAGAGGATCTAACGTCAGGATGGCTTCGACGAGATCTAAGCGCTAGATTTAATCCGTGGCGAGGCAAAATTATCACACGGGCGGTATTTGGCGCTGATTCAGACTTCTGGACTGAGCGTGGAACGGCTGCCCAAATGACCGTCGCCACTATCCGTACTTTTCAAATCATATATGATCTATTAAGAAATTAAGGTAATCTCGGACATTTCCGGATATTTATTAGGGTTACTGGGATGGGCGACGCCCGGAAGAGCAGTGGCTAGAAAGACCTAACGGACCATTCTCCTAGCTCTCCTTCGCACCTCTTGCAACCTGGACAGGGTAAATTTCTGAGATTGAAATACATAAATGTGACGTCTACCCTCCCTTTAGGGGGTGTGTGATTTCTACTGCTTCTTTGTGGCTGCGTTTTGAAATTAATGTGACAACAAGTCTCTTATATTGTACAGGTATGGTTCTGATACGACGATAAAAGAGCCAACCTACTATGGTATTATGATGATATGACTAAATGTAATAAAATATGTAATTATGACGAATTGAAACGAGGATAAACAACTCTCAAAATGATTTGAGGTAGGGTGTAAATAAATAAATCATAAATACGTAACTATGACCCTGGCGTGTGACGCCGGGTTAGTCAATTCTACAGCGAAGTCATTGGCAGTTACCTGCGATTTGTGTCATAATAATATATGTGGAATGAATATGTGAATCAGCTTTGTTATTATTAAAGACCATTCCCATCCTTCCGAGACAGGCATATCGACACCACACACACACCTTACCCACAGACTGAGCCTAGCCGGTGGCGTGGTACATTGGCATTCGATACACCGGTACCAACGCGTAACGTAACAATATATATATATAGTTATAGTTATAATATGCGTTGGTGGATATATATATGGTTAACTGCACATGGTGACAAGTGCACACAAAAATAGCATTTTAGGTAAATTAAACATATTCAGAGATAGTTTCGAGCCATTTTATAAATCTCGTTCGTGGACATGAAGATAGATGTAGTACCAATCACACCTCGCGGCAGTCAGTATGTTTACGGAGCAGAGAGATTTTCGGCATTATTTTTATGTTCTGATTTTTTGTATCAACATTATTCAATGGGATATTTTCATTCCATCGTAAAATTTATGATTCATTCGCGCCCGTGAAAAGGGCAAACTACTCCACTGGGTGATTTATCGCCGCCCGAGATCATGATGGACTTCACTGAGTAAATATTTTACAGGTGAATAAGAAAAGCTTTCGGCTTGATTTTGAGACGCGAGTGCAGGCAGTATTAAAAATTGTTTTTTTTTTCAATCGCAATCGGAAATTTGTCGGTAAGATTTTTAATTTTGATTTTAATTTTAAAAAATTGATCCAGGTACCAAAAATTTTACTTCTATAGTATAAGTATTAGATGCGAGCTAACCAGTGAACCACGTGTGTCCAAATATTTATTGTTTTGACTGATATTCTTAAACGTAAACAGTAAAAAATTCATCATTGTGAGATATTTTGACATCTGTCAAAGTGTATGTATGTATGTGTGTGTGTGTGGCCGCATGGTGACAAATGTGAGAAGGTTGACCCTGGCAAGTGACAGAAGATAAACGTCAAAAGTCGCGGTCTCTTTCAATACTCTTCGGTTCTCCAGATAAGATATTAATATATTATATGAATAGTGTAATGTGGGTAAAATAATATTTTCTATCTCCAATCAAATTTACAGTTTAAAGCCAATCACGTTACAATCATTGATATCAAAACATTTCTTGCTTGTTGGTCTAGTAGTTGGAACACTCTCCTAGTGATCTAATGGGTGGAGATTCGAGTCTCATTAAAAGTGTCCAGCAAGTCCGTTATAATTTTCAAAGCACAAATGATTAGCTCAGTTTGAAAATAGTAAGAATGACATGAAAGGTACTCTTTTAATTTATTTAAGTACACAAATTTGTGAACTCTCAAAAATCAGGCATTAAAATAAAATTTTGAGAGTATGAGTTTTTTTTTAATAATTAACGCAAACACGTTAATTTATTAGTTTATTGTCACCCTAATACAGAAAAATGTATTTTCTGAAACCAGTTAGTGAATACAATTAACTCTGTGGTTATAAACGAAGTAAATGAATTATTCATAATTAATAACAAATTAATTCTTCCTTCCCTTTGTTAACTGCACTCATAACACTTGAAGTTTACACGTGACTACCAATTGATTTATGAAAACGTTGATGTATTTTTACCTCAACCGGTTTTGATACTGACGTATCTCCGTCAGGACTGGCGTATCGGTTGACGTAAAAATAACTATTTTCATTATGTCTAACCAAAGTTAACGCTACAAAACATCAACAGTAGGGTTGGTACACATGATTCTTTATACTTTTGAATTTTGTTACGTTGCGATCTGGCTCCGGCGGATCGAACGCCAGAGCAACGTTAACGGCTCGGCTCTATCTGTGGGTGTGTGTATATAATATCGGAATGGTTGGCTCGGATTAGTAGAAATGCTGTCATGCAGTTTGTTTTCAACACATTAATCTCAATTTAATTTAAATTTTACATCAAGTTCCCGACATTTATAATTGGGCGATCTGAGTCCTTCATCTTCTTTATTATAGCGTATAACTTTCTACCGGGTGAGTACACTGTTATGAAATTGACACAAATTATGGTTAGAGACGAGGTTGTGAGGTGTCCGTGTCCAGAATTAATCCCTCGCCACCGTGAGATTTCCATAGCGCCATCTTGACGCGTCCGTGTGGGTTGAGCTTATCCATTAGTTATAGCTCAGCCGCAGCCTCCCCGCAAGTCACATCGAAGTGTCTCTTCCCATTACGCGGAAACATCTCTTGAATCCACTGCGACTGATATCACCTTAGTCTCCCGTCTCCATCATCACTATTTTCTCACACGTCCAATCAATGACAACGTCTGCTCGAGGTCGGTAAAACAGGTCGCCGTCGGCGCTGCCGCGCGAATTTAAATATGACAATATATTAAATATTAAAATAATCAATATTTCAGTACAAAAACATTATTGAAACGATATAAAAGATTTTTACTTTAAGAACAAAAAATCAAATGATGTACAATTCTTCATCTGTTTAATTTAATTAAACTGGCTCAATCTTTTTACATTGATTTTAAATTATCTTAATCTAAGTAATTTCTTGAAGTCTTTATCAATTAATCGTTACTTTGTTAGCTATACGAAACTTTCCAAAAACAGTCTGAAAGATAATTTCTCATTAACTTTCATCTAAACGAATATTAGACTTTTAATTGTCCTTAACCAGGTTCATAAAATTCTGAATTCAAGTCAACATACATTTTAATTTCAAACTCCAGACGGACTCTCATCCTTTGCATTCTTTGTTTATCTCGGAACAACGCGATAAAAATAAAATCGAAAGATCCTCGACTTCCACCCGCTTTAAAAAGAGATCGTAATTTAAAACGTTTCTATTATATTATCAAACAATAGTAAAAAGGACCGAACTAAAAGCCTTCTCGGAGTGCTCCCTTTGGAAAGAGATTTTTTAAGGTCTTCCGTTTCTGACATTGTTGCAGATTCCTCTGGAGTTTCATTATCTCAAAGTTTTGAAATGTACTCCGACAATTGCTGACGTGACAAATGTTGACAGATTTAATATATTTTGATGTTTTTTAAAGAATTTAATTCTGAGTTTCTAATTGTAAGATTTTAAAGACATCCGGAGAAGAATGAGATCTTACTCCTCATAATGCAGGCCAATATTCCTGGAAGTCGGGGTTCTGGAAGAAGGAGAACATCATGGCTGAAGAACTTGAGACAATGGTTTGGCCAGTTTAATGTATAGCTTTTCTGGACCGCAGTTAATAAAGTCATGATAGCGAACATCCATTGAACGGATAAGATACAAGAAGAAGAATCACATTTCTTATTTTAAAACTAACTACGCATTTAAGAATCACACACATAACTTATAAGAAATTCAATTAATGATAACTAACTATGCTGTTTTCCCGAGGAGGTAAGCAGAGAGGATAGAGCGCCACATTCCTCTGTCCTGACGTACAATTATCGCCTCATCCACATGCATACGAGCTCATCAATTATTCAGGTTTCTAAGAAGATCATCTTCCAACATTTGGTTTAACTGGTCATACCAAGTCTATGATAACTAGTAGCCGGAATTCACGATACAAAACAATTATTTTTGTATATCTTTCTAGTTGATTAATTTAATTCATATTGATAATATTTTTAGTACAATTCACTGGTTCTATTTTTTGTCAGTAAACAGTTAAATGGTTTTTGTCTAATTTGTTAAATGTTTTGATGTCTAGTACGGCCATATAAAAATTAAAAACCCCATAATGTTGTTTCAGAAACTGCTGAATAGATGAAAATGCCTCTTTCAAAACATCCTAAATTGTCCCACACACCCAACGCGTTTGAATAATTAATTTTATCCGAATTTAGGCAGAACTAATTACTTTAAAAATTGTTTTATAACCCACTCTATGTCCAAATATAATATCATAAATTCCTCTAATAACTTGGACAATTTCAACGATAAATTGCTTTACTTTAAAAATAAATTGTGCCAATTTATTAATAATTATTAACATAAATTGTATATGTATGCGCACATACAATTTATGTTAATAATGCGCATATGTATACAGGGTGTAATAGATCTAGTCAACAATCTTTTATGGGCGAAAAACTGACTAAATTACTAGCCGAAAATTTTCAAGAAATATGTGCCCAATTTCAGCCATTTAGATTAGGCACAAATTTAATTATGCCATTATTTCGATTAATTGAAATATTTTATGAATTCCAAATTATTAACTGTTATTATAATTGTATATGCTCTATTCAGGCATAATTTGTAAAATATCAGAAAATTCATTAGAATGTAATGTAAAATAATGAAAATTACGTAATTTCAGCATGCTTTTCGTAATCAAAATTAAAAATAAATATAAAATGTAAAGTAAAGCAATTTATCCGTCACTATTGAGTTGAGATACAAAAATTGTAATAATGTAAAATTGTAATAATGTAATATAAAGAGTTACATTTACAGCAAAAATGTCGACTACCTCCGCATATTCATTCCCCAAAGAATGCACTCTGGATACTGCGGAGTTAACGCATGAGTTTTGACATTACCACTGTAATAAAACAATGAATTGTGTCTCGATGACCTCAATGGTGCTTAAAAATCAGTTAATTAAGTCATTGAATTTTAGCGTGCAAAATATTTTTTGATTTAGATTTAGGATCTGAATCAAAGATATAGATTAATAATGGATAAATTTTGCAAATATTTATTTCAATGTAGGTAATCTTAACGATTACAATGACTTTTCCGTAATGGTGCTGTTTTGCACATATTTTTTGTGCATTTACGATTCGTAATTTAGTCAGGTATTCAACTATTAAATATTATTGTTTAGGTTACACCATATATACGATTATTATAATAATAATCGTATATACAGGTGTAACAGACCTGGTCCACAATATTTTACCTGACTATATTACGATTCGAAAATGTTCAAGGAATATGTGCAAATTTTGCACTGTTGCGGAATCGTGTTAAGCTTGAAGTCTACGTACTTCGAAATAAATATTTGTGAAATCGTTCCATTATTAATCTATTATATCATTGCTTTAGGTCCTAAATCGTGTAACAAAAAATAGTCTAACGGCTTGAAATTCAATAACTTTTCATTGTTTGTATTCAATATATAATTTGGATTCAATAAAATATATCAATTAATTGAAATTATTGCATTATTACGATTAGGCACATGTCCCTTGAATATTTTCGACTCGTAATTTAGGAAGGTATCCACCCATAAATTATTGCGGACAGGTCTGTCACACCCTGTATATTTATTTTTAATTATTCAATACTTTTTTATTATTCAAGCAAATTACATTTTTAACGCATCCCATTTCCCTACCTTTCTCACATTTTCCTTTTTTGTTTATCAGTTTGTAAAAATGTATTATTTTTTAGTTTGTATGATACTTCACTGGTCTTATTTTTATATATCATGTATGATGTCTATACGTGTTAAAAATTTTCAGTAGCGTTAAATTCTAGTCCTGGGTTATCTATTAATAATATTAGAACCTTGACACTCTAGTAAGACATGCCACTGTTTACTTGGATAACATTGCTGATTGATCCTTTGCTAATTCCAAATGTATTTGTACTATGAAAATTGAAATAAGGTTCGAATCTGCGACCATTAGGTCACTGGAAGAGTGTTTTAACTATTCGATCAACAAGCGAGAAATGTTTAGATATTAATGATGGTAACGTGATTGGTAACGTGATTGTAACGTAACTGGAAATTTGATTGGAGATAGAAATTTAACTTTACCCACATTACACGAATTCATTAATAATAATAATAATACTACATTTATTAGGTTCACTTTTTTTACATATATTATGTACTTACGTTGATAAATAATGTCTAGTGGTCTGACGTATTACTCTTCCTAATTAATATTCATTAATAATACATTTTCACCTATAATATTTCAAATATCGGACAAATATATCGAGGGTAAGCATATAAAATTTGGCAAAGTAAATACTTCACATCAGTAAGAAAGTAAGACATATATTTGGGTACCCTGTTTGCTACACTTGAAATTTACTGTATTATAGCAGACAGTGTTCCTCCGGTATAACAGTAAGCAAAGTGCAATTATTAATGTACACTAAAATATATATATATATATATAAACAGTTAATCAAGAGATACAATTATGTATTTCAATATACTGTTGTAGCAGTTTTATTCTCAGGTTTAGACCTTTAAAAGTTCTTGGTCGTAATTTCTCCCCATTTCGTGGAGCCAGAACTGTACATTTCGTGAAAAATATGCAAGACTATAGTTGCACTTTTGCATTTAGACCGTTGTATATTTTTGGTGCTAGAAATAAATGGAATCTTTGTGCAAAAGTTTTGCTTAGTTTTGACACAAGATAGTGACAGTTAGCCTGTGTCCTTGATAAGTGAGGGTGCTTTATTTGCTGGTAATATTGCTTATGCCGGTAATAGTGTTTTAGTATACCAAGAATATACATTTGACGTACATTACCTACGCAATTTTTATTAAAAATTCTACAATAATTTATTACTACAATAACAATATAATATATAAAATCTAATATCTTATCTGGAGAACCGAAGAGTATTGAAACAGACCGCGACTTGACGCCTTGACGCCTTGACGACTTGACGCC
This sequence comes from Eubasilissa regina, assembly GCA_022840565.1. Lineage (NCBI taxonomy): Eukaryota > Metazoa > Arthropoda > Insecta > Trichoptera > Phryganeidae > Eubasilissa > Eubasilissa regina. The sequence goes on along the minus strand of JAINEB010000027.1, from coordinate 18,172,621 downwards.
TAGCGGCTCCTCTCCCCCCTCACGGCGCGCCACGACAACTTGCCCCGGTCAGCTTTCTCACCAAGCAGCCACACACATATATATATACACTTTGAGAGATGTCAAATATCTCACAACGGTGAATTTTTTACTGTTTACGTTTAAGAATATCTTTCAAAACAATGAATATTTGGACGCACGTGATTCACTGGTTAAGCCTTATCTAACACTTATGTTAGAGAAGTTACATTTTTGGTGCATTTCATTAAACTATTCATTAAACACGCAGAGTTTTCAATATTAAATAATTAATATTCTTTTAATATTTTAACAATTTCATTATTTGACAACAATGACAAATTAAAATTATATATTTTTTATGAATAATTTCAACAATATTATTTTAACTTACAGATATAAACACTTTGCGGTTTCAACAAACATAAATCTATTTAAATAATTAATATAATATCGCGTAGGTACGTCATTAAAAGATAATTCGTTATTAGTTTCCTAGCAAAACTTCCCTTACTCGTGGAAATGTAAATCTTACGTGAGGGATGATATAATTTCGACTAAAGCACCCCGGTATTAGATTTTATCCTTCAATTTTGAAGTGGGATTTGAATGGGAATGAAAAATGACTTGCGAATCCATTTTATATGTAAAGTTTGACAAATTCAGCATATAAATGTGAATTTGTGTTAAGAGATATCGTAAATTGGGAAATTTCGAGGAACATTTCTTCACTGCTGTGTTATAGGTAGTTTCCGCAAATTTAACCAACACCTTATGGGTGAGCCTTTGCACCTAAATGAGACTCACCCGTGCTCCACGAACTCATCATATTATATAAGTTAAGAAATAGAAAAATAATAAAAATATATATTTTGAAGTTTCAATTTTTTAACATGGTTCTTTAATAATTAAAATTAATTAGACTTATCACTTATAAGAATAAAAGTAAAATATTGATTGATAAAAAGTATTAATTAAAAATGAATTATCAATTAATTCTGCCGTCTCCTATCGGTTTACTCAAAGGTGTTTGACATTTCGTAAATATAAAGAAAATGGATATCAAATAATGGAACGACGAAAGTGCAACATATAATTTGTCAATTTATTATATTGGTGTAGCATTTCGGTAAATTGATTTTATATGTATATCTTTCAAATGAATACATTTAATTAAAAATACAAATTTGTCGTTAATTTATAATGTTAGCGCGGTGTAATAGGTCAGCGCACTTCTCCAGATAGAAAGGGCTCCCGGTTCGAGTCCGGGTGGCAACAAAAAATTTTTTTTTTCATAAATCTATTTTATCGGTATATCTTTCTTATTGATACATTTAATTTGTATTAATGTCGGTACATTTAATGGTAGGTATTAATTAAATTTACCCAAAATAAACAATTGAAATGGATAGTTTATTCGCTTATGATATTGACATTGTTGCAAGAACTGAACAAGCACTGAAAGAGCCATTCATAGAGCTGGAAACATGATCAAGGAAAATGGAATCAATGGTAAACGAGGGCTAAAACCAAGTTTATACCAGTTGGTGGCGTTAACAATAGAAGACCCACACCTCAATTTTGTATCAACAATGATAAGTTTGTTTCTGTTGAGAAGTTATCATACCTCGGATCACTGCTATAAAATAATTGCGAGAGAGACGGCACGGGAGAGAGGGACAGAAGGGTGTTGCTAGCAAAACATATGATATTTTGCCATATTCGCAAACTCAAGTCACGTCTACTTTCAAAATGAATAAAGTATAACCTTTGTGAAACACTCTTAAGACCTATGCTCTTGAACCCCTCGGAAACTTTACAAAATACTATGAAAGAAGCCTATACGTATTTGAAAAAAAATTTTATAGAATTTACGGCCACATAAATGATGATAGTGTTTGGAGACAAAAAATAGTGCAGAACTCCACGGCATGAATGAAGAACTCCAGATTACGCTGATTGGAATACCTGCAACCTATGGAAGACCGAGATCGCAAGACACCAAGACACAAAATGATGTATAGTTCTGTGATGTGTAAGCCGGTATGGTACAGAACTGCCGTGCACTAGAGGTGATGAACGTCGCAGAAGACAGATGCCACAGAAAAAAGTGAATGGTGGTAAATTTTCCAGGTAGGCAAGATTCACCTTGGGCTATAATGATGATAAAATATTCAAAATAACCATTATAAGGACAGTTATATTTGAACATGTATTGTACACATAGTGACAAGCCGGAGCCGCGTAGCCTACATCACAAAAATCCTCATTAGCCCCGATTCTTTATTTATTTATTGATAGTATACAAAAATTTTAAGAAATAGACGTGGTAGATTAAAAAACAAATAAATTAAAATGTAACTTTGATCGCGGAGACGAGGGAAGAAAAGAACACGCCCCTGAAAAATGAAAAAGGACAATACAAAATTAACAACAAACTGACCAGTCATGAAAGCACCACTGCCGGCCGTAACATCCCAATGACATGAGTAAAACTAAATAGAGACTACAATACAACAAGATAAAAACGACAAATGAGAAAGTAAAGTGCATGAAAAACAGAGTATAAAGAAAGAAATTTTAAATAGACTGAGAGTCATAATTAGATATTGGGAGTACCAAGGGTCCTAGAGCCCCTTAGCAGTTCCCATGTAAACACCCAAACTCTCACGAAGGTGAACGTGGACACATCTCGCCATCTGGCGATACATTCGCGAAGCTAAATGCTCCCTATAACGCGCCTTATTATACATTATATACTATTCGGACACCACGATCCCTCTCCCAGTACCTATAGCCCCCCCTCGCATACCCCATAGCACGACTTCCTGTGTGCTTTGTCTATGACTGCTATAAAAAATGAAGAATTTTTACGCTGCTAACATTATTGTGTATAATCTGTTTTTCGCTACCGTGCAAACCAAATATTTTCATCTTGTAATTTTGCATAGTATATGTCATCCCACTTAACGCTATCAACGAAATGTGGTTTCCTGAAGCTAGAAGACCCATGGCCATAGTGAACAAGTCCAGATAAAAGAGCATCTCAGGTAGGTCGTGTTATTCTTAGGATCTTGTTAGCCCTTGTTCTGTACCAAATTCATTTATTTTATTTTATTTTCTATATAATACGTACGATTATTTGTGTTTGGACCGTGCTCGTCTCGCTGGAGAAATCTGCGTTGAGACTGGTTCCATCCATCGTACATACTAATTCCCAACCCCATTGTAAAATAAGAAATCATATTGAGCATGTTATTGAATATTGCCATTACATGTGTTTCTATGAAAATTGTAGATAATTATATTTCGATTCTTCTTTTTCTTTACGTCCCATTTTTGTATTTTTTTTCCATCACTGTTATCTATTCTACCAAACAGCGATAAACTATTTTTCTTATCTAAATTAAAATATATATATTTATTTATTTATTTAGACATATAAAATATAAGCATTATACAGCTACAAAAAAAGACAGTTTATTACATATATTTTACACAGCTTTTATAATGCATTGATCAACTAAGCAAGCCTGTTTTAGTGCAAATTGCCTAATAAATTAAATTTCACAATACCAAATAACTTATCGAAGGTAAAACATAATCAAATAGAATACAAAAGTATTAAAGTAAACGTGAAAATATATAAAAAGAGAGAAAAAAATACCAATGTGCTATACAATATGTAAAAAAATGTAAAGTTAAGGGGAAATACAAAAAAACACACAAAATGCAGTTATAAGAATTATTTCATTATACAAAATAGTTTACTCTCAACATTTGTTCTACCCAATTTCAACAACCAATTTGAAACATCTCTTTTAAAAATCTTAATTTCACTTAAAGTTCTAATATTATTTCCAATTTAACTGTATATTCTGGAAGCTGAAAAGGTGTCTTTGAACAAATCTTTGAACAAAAATAGTTTTCATTCTTGGACCTATTTTAAGATAATTTACTCTTTTGGGATATCTTTCAGTCCTCACAGACGGAGCGCTTATTTTCCCATAAAAGCTAATTAGTATATTTAGCACATATAATTGTCTTATTTCCAATACCTGAAAATCCCTAAAAAGTGGCTCGGAAGGATAGGAAAGTCAAAACGGTATAATAATTTAAAAGCAATATATTTAATTATTTTGAAAGTATAGATTTTTTATTCCTAATATTCCTATGTCCTTTTTACGTATCCTGACCGGGAGAAACTAAGATTTTTCATTTAATGGTAGAAAATATTCAAATTTTAAGAATTCTTTGATTGTTACATTTTAAATACGATCATAAAATATCATTATTGTCGTGGCGGCTACTTTGTGGTGTCATAGACTAAAACTTTTCCACTCGGTACCGTATAAATGATCATCATTCAAAATTCCCTAACACTTCGCCTTTATTATCCATATTCTCCTTAATGACGGAAACGTCTTCTCAAGCCTCGCCCTATTACCCAAATATACTACAATACTGTATTAAGTTTTGTTATCACCTGATGATGAGAGGGACTGCACATCTCAAAACTAATAGTGGCAATAACCCAACGTGTGTGTAGCGCAAAGCTTGGTTGTGAAAATTAAAAAAAAAACAATCATTCAAATTAAATGTTACTTGTTACATTTTAAATGTAATTCTTTATGTAATTTAATTTATAAACTAAGTATCTTATTTTCATTTAAGCTTTGATATATGTAAATTACTAAATGGTTCGAGTCTTAGACGAACTGACTAGTTAGTTTCTAGGCAAAGCAAGCAATTAGTTAAGTCTGTATCCGCCGGCTTCCAGCAGTTTACTTAATCCCTTATTAAACTGAACTTCCTGAAACAATTAAGCTGAGTTTAAGTTCTTCCTTGTTATCACATCCTCCTGAATAAATACTTACGTTTGTCTGGATCTTGATATGAACCAGGATTTCATTTCCAAGAAGGTTCTTTACTAAATATTTGATTTTCATAATGCCACGAAGAGGCGTTCAGTCCGAATTCAAGCTTTGAGCAAGAAAGCCTTAAAAATATTATATAATACATTCATAACCGATGGTAGAGATTTAAAAAAAAAATATGTCTTAAGTGTGGAAAAAATAAAACAGTTATACCAAGACGTTATCAGTCAGTCTATGTCACTGAGCAACATAAAATGAATAACAGCTGTCCATCTGGCATGACAGTTTTTTATGAACCAAAAAGTAAATCGATCAATCATTACTTAAAAAAGCAGACATGGAAGATGTTCCAATAATTTTGAATGTGGATCATTCGTGTCATTCCTGTGATTCAACATCACACTAAATAAGTAATCTCAAAACGTATTCATAAATATATGAAAATAAATTTTATGTATCATATTTTGTGTCTTATCAAAGCTGATTTGACTAGATAACGTCAATGTTATGGTTAAGTATTGCCTTGCAATACCGTGTCGAAGGCGGATTATATTTACGAATACATACATAATTCGTGATAGGGTGTGCATTCTATCTAGAGTGCTTGAAAGTGTAATGATAAGACACTCGCCTAGTAATCAGATGGTTGACGGTTCCAGCTATGTACCAGAAGACCACCAAGTTAGTTTTATTTTCAATGCATAAAAAATTAATATATGTACTCATATGCATCTTTTTTTATAAAAACTAAATAATTAAAAATATACATATATATTTTAGATTACTACTACAGTATGTAATATTGTTATAAAAATAAGGATAAAACATTACAGTGAAGTAAGAACATGCAATCAGTACCCAGTCTGGTACACTAGTATTTTACTGTATTATAGCATACAGTAATTTTCCGGTATGGTAGTAACATATTAAACAAGGTAAAAATTAGACTGAAAGTGTTATCTTAAATCTATATAGAAAAAAATTAAATCATGATTGAGTTAAGTAACATATGTATTAAATAAAAATATAGTGTTCAAAGTAAGAAGAGTATGATAAAATTTAAGTATACATACATATGCAAAGATAAAATGTAATGATCAATGTATCAAAAAATAAAAGACGCCTATAATAACGTAAAAGCACTACATATATGCATAAAAGGAAAAAAATGAGATATTCTAGAAAGTATAGAGATTAATATTATCAATAAAAATGTCCTCTTCTCTCTGTCCATATTAGGACTGCCCACAACCACTTTCACTTTTAGGCGAAACTCCCCTCTCCACAGCACCGCTCTCGTAGTCGTTAGTCCATATTCCAGTTATTAGATTTAGTTTATTACTGAAGATGACGCAGTAAGCGACGAAAACGTTTTAATTTGATTAATTAAAGTATTGTGTGAAGTAAACAACGTTATGTTTTATTTTAGTGATTAATTCATTTTTCAAATAGTTAAATAAAAAGAGTAAAGCAAGATGGAATTAAATAGCATATATATACAATAAAAAAAAAGTGTAAGTAAAATAAAATAATACAAGTTAATAAAATACAAATATGAAATGAACTGTAATGTTCAATGTGTAAAAATAAAAAGAGTGAAACAAGATTAGAAAATGCAATGTTCAATATATAGGTAGGCACTGTTATAACAGATTTAATCATTAATTTAAGTCTAAATATTTCAATGACTACATTAATCAAATTATTTTTCTGTTATATTTATTCGAAGATTTTTTTAAATACATTATTAAACCTATTCATTTCCCGTCATGGGTAAAAAATAAACTTTAGGATGCATATTGGATGATTGTCCCCGCGAACAATGTTCTGTCTGATGAGCTGAACGTGTGTGCAGTGCCGTACCATGGCTAGCGAAAGTCAATAGTTTCCAATGCAATCACCACTCATTAGATACAATTGTTCTACCAATTTAGCAAGGCTGTCTGCTGCATAAAATTTGTGGCTTAATTTAGTTTTGCATGTTGATATTTATTTATATATATCTACCATGGTGCGACATATTTAGAGACTAGTCAATTTTAAATATGAATTAAATATATTAATTAGAAAGATATACATATAAAATCAATTTTATCGAAAAATATTATTGTTACGCCACCGAGATTCAAACCTGGATCTCTTTCCTATCTGGGGAAGGTGCATTATCCAACTATGCTACAGCGACAATATTTTTAGCGAAAAATTTTCGAACCTATATGTTACCTTTTTGATATTAATACATTTAATCATTTCATTATTTGAAAAAGCCATCTACCTTATTTTTACAGAATCTCAAATACCTTTGAGTAATATGATAGCAGACGCTAAAATTATCAATTCATTTTTATAAAATTTTGGACACATTGATACAACTTTATTATTAGGAGAAAAAATTATTATTGTGAAGTTGTACCTATGTTCTGAATAATAACTTCAAATTAAAAATGTTTTCTACTAATATATTTTATTAGTTTTTTTTTTAATTTTATTTATTAAGTAGGTACGATAACGTAAGAAAAGTGTTACATATTTAACTTAATAATGTACTGTTTTATCAATTCCAAAAATCACAGGGTTTAGCAATATCAACCAAATTAAATATCCACCGCAAGGGATGTTTTCACGTCAAAAAAATAGCTGATCAACAGGTGTCTCTCAAGTCAAAAATGTTTGGAACTGAAAATACCGTTCCTTACTTCGCACGAAAATACATAATACATAACTAATAAAATATTGATATCTCGGTCTCTCTTACAAAACACAAGAGATCAGTAGACTACAGTGGCTTTCACAGAATTTGACGCGAATTTCATCAGTCAGCAATATTTTGTATTCCGAACGAGTATTTGTTTCTTTTTTTTTTGATTCACCGTGCTTTTGTTTTAATTATTTTTTTCAGTTATTATTTTCATCTTCTAACCACGCACATAAATAATGAAATATAATAACTAAAGACATTTATTTTTTGTGTAAAAAAAAATCTGTTGACAGGTATACTTATCGTAATTATTAATTATTTTAAAATTTTATTAATATTTTTTAATTATTGTGTTGTTTAAATTGACTGAATGATATAAAATTATTGTAAAAAATTAGAATTAGAATTAGAATAGACTTGTGGTTAAATTTAGTTGTATTTTGGTTAATGCTTTACTTAATTCTAATTATTCTAAATAAATAAATGCAACTCGGTGTTGTTAGTTAAGGGATGTTACTAATTAATCCTTGTTAAGTTTAGAGAAAGGGAGTGTCTTGTCATCCCTTGTACACTATCCTAACCAATTACTGAGAGCCACAGATCTAAGAACAGAGTCAAAGGTCGAAACTGTTATTGACTCTCAACCACGTTAGGAAACGTAATGTATACTAATTCTACTTTTAAATTTAGCAATATTAACTTTGTGGTTAAAATTAATATATTTTTTATTTATTATCTTTGTTTTATTAACCACTGAATTGAGTTTAAATACATCTACCAGTTTCGAAAAATACCATTTTCTTCTTCAGGATCTCATAACTAATAATAATAGTATAGAAAATTTACTCATAAATTCTAAAGACAAAGATGATAAATTTAACAATTCTGGTGTCTATAAACTTAGTTGCAAGGATTGTGCTGCATTTTATATTGGTAAAACGGGTAGAAATTTTAATATAAGAGTATTTGAGATGTTTGAACAATAGTGGGTTTTCAGAATTTTCTAATCATTTGATAGAAAATGGTCACGGTTTTGATAAAAAATTGGGATTGTCAATTTTTCATATAAACGGTGTTGGTCACAAATTAAATAATTTGGAGTCGTTGGAGATAAATAAAGCGTGTAAAACTAATCAAAAAATTATAAACAACCAACTAAATTTAACTACTAGTCGCATTCTAAATTTTTTTCCTAAAAATTATTCGACTAAATTTGTATTAAACAACAATTTGAGTTAGGTACTCAATTTATTTTTTAAATAATTGTTGTTTTTTAAAAATATATTCTGGTGAAGAAACAACAATATATGTTTTTAGTTAGTTATGACATCCTGAAGAAGAAAATGGTATTTTTCGAAACCGGTAGATGTATTTAAACTCAATTCAGTGGTTAATAAAACAAAGATAATAAATAAAAAAAATATAAATAAAAGTATACTAATTCAACTGAATAGTGATTTAACAAAAAATTCGTTTTTGTAAAATGACGCATTCGTTTTCATCATTTATTACTTAACTTATGAGTCACCGTGAAGTCGAAGAGAGGTGAAAATCATACCACAATTATTTGGAATCTTTATCCTACCGACATATGTTGATATTCCATCCATCATATTAGCCTTCTTATAAACAAACACGAAATAATAAAAGTCCTTGTATCATCCAGTAACGCTCAGTTATTCAAATTCTCGAATTCGGACCATGAGTGTAGAATGTAATGTATTTCAAACTTTAGAGTTAAATTTAATTTCAATATTTAAAAACTTGTAAATAGTGTACGTTAGTCTAAGAAATCAGCGCCCGCGCAGATCACTACTTCACTTTAATACGTATGAATATCACCACAAATGGTGCTAGTGATGGTGTAGGGCACTGCTGTGTTCTCTCAAGCATAATTTTGTTTACGTTCTTTTATAATTATGGTTCTGATTTCTGTATTTGTTTATGGTCTTGAGGATACTTGAGAAACTTTGATCGATTTCTTAAAAACAAATCATTAATTTGTTGCATTATCGTAGTGTAGTCGTAAATTATAATTGCCGCATATAAAAGATGTCTTGCGAATTTACGAACGCGATCAATGGGTTTAATTTATTTCAACGACAAGAAACCTCAGGTAAATATTATAAAAAAATTATTAACATCATTTTTATTTTTCGTGTTACCAATAATCATTACCGATTGCATCATTATCAGCTGTTTTGTATTCACTACTGCACAAAAGCCTCTCCAAGTCTCCCTCACTTTTATATATCAATTTTGTATATTTAATATGTTGTTTGTAGATATAGTATTATAATATCTGCCTCACTGGAGTTCACCCGTGCTGACGTGCTTGTGGTCCAGTGATTACGAATTACGATACTCGCCTAGTTATCTAGTGGCCACAGGTTCTTTAGTGAGTTAGTCCTATTTTATTTATTTATATATATTTTGACATCCATATTTTTGTACTAACAGAGGTGGATACATAATAAACATACATAATACATAGTTTATTGTGTGGGATGGAGTAGACTTCACCTCTGATATATACAGCGTTGTCCTGGCTACTTTGTTAGACTAAAGTCTGTGTTAAAGTAGCCAGTTTTTTTTTTTCGTGCTGTTGTGGTGTTATTTGGAATAAAAATAGAATTCAAATATGAATAAAAAAGTAAAAATAAAATAAAAATATAATAAAAAATATATGGAGTGGTTTATAGTACAAGTGTTTAGTTTAATTTGAACACATCTCTATTATTAAGGAGAACACATTTTTATTGTGAAATTGTAATTATTCAGAACATAGGACTGTGATTTTTTAAATACTAATTAAATATATATCTTTCTAATTAATACATTTAATTTGTATTTAAAGCATCTCTATTGTTTTATAAAAAAAATCTATAATCATTGTTATTCGCTGCCACGTATGTCTGCACAATTTGATTATTTCGTTAGTTGGTGAGGTTTGGGGTGGCGCATTAGCCTCTTATTTTCCATTTAACTAACATCTAACCGAGCCTTAAACTTTTTTACTTTCAAAATTTTACACATAGTAATCAATCCAACCACGCAGCTTGACTCTTTCGGCCAATAAGCATTTTAATAAAAACTTTGTTCGCTGGTGTCTGATTCCATTCGTTTAACGTGATCAGCCCACCTCAGACGTGCCATCTTCATAACTTGAACATCGTCAACTTCACTAAATTCTGTCAGTCCAATTCGTCTTTCATTTTTGGCACCAAATATACTGTGAGGGGTAGAGTTTTCTATCATCCACCGGCTGCATCAGTCAACAGAGCACGAGATAATGTGGAAATTTGGATTAGTGTTACCTACTTACCATTTTGTTGATGTTGGGGAAAAATATTAATTTCCACAATATACTAAAATGTCAAGTAATTTAGTACAGATTCAGCAGGAAAACTTGATCATCTCCGTCTTCAGCAATAATGACGATGCGACAAAGTATATTTCTCTGTATAGCGAATATCAAGTTATCGACATATTCACTCTCGACTAGGAACTAAAGTCCGACCGAAGCTTCAAAAATACACCTTCGGCTGCGCATTCGGTTTCGGCTGAAATCTACCAAGGGTTTAGCCGAAGCCAAAGCTTTGTATATAGTCGCTGAAAAGTGCCAAAAACGTACGACCTATTATGAAAGAAATAAAATTCAGTTATCATTATTGGAAAACTGTAATTTATTTATTTAATGGTATATTTACAATTATTAACCAAAACGCGGATAACTGAGAAACGGTATATAATTTGCATCGCTGTGTATACTTTCTAGTCGCCGTTCTAAGATTTACAGGTTTTGAGTACGATTGAACCTTCGGCTTCGGCTGAAGACTACGGCAAGAGCCGAACGGTCGACTTCGACCATAAACTGATCTTCGGTCGAACACTACCAGGAACAAAATATACTACTTATTTTCAACTGCGAGGGCCTATCGCAGCCGCCTGTCCCAGATAGCCGCCTGTCTTAGAGAACCGCCATCTTGTTTGACACGGCGAGCTTATTCGTTAATTGTATCACTCGCTGATTCAACGAACTGACTGAACTGGATATAGACTATTAACCTCAATAATACTATAATAGAAAAACTAAGCAATAATTCTTTCGTATCGTTATCGTATCTTACGTTCAAGGACTAGTAGTAATATTTCAAATTTCTTACTGAGTATCAAACATCCAAAACTATGCGTGAGAACTAATATCAGGTGCGTTTTTAAATAAGAATCTTAGTTTTCCGCGTCAGCAAGCAGATCTTCAGATCATTTATTAACATAACATTCCCTAACACTTCACCTTTACTGTCCATATTCCCGTTAACGACCGACATCTCTCTCATATTCTCAAGCCCCGCCCTATTGCCCGAATAGACTACAGTACTGTATATAGTTTAGTGATGAGAGAGACTGCACCTTTCGAAACCACAAGTGAAAATAACCCAACGTGTGTGTAATACAAAGTTTTTTTTAAATAAAAATAGCCAGATATGTGAAATTACTTGTACTTTCAATCTGCCTCAAATGCTACACTCTATTGCTGTATTAGATATACATATATTCAAAGTTATAAACGTTTCGTTTATAACACCCTAGATTATAGATGTAGTGCTGCGGTTGCGATGTTGCGCATGCGCTATGGTTTCCTTCATCTGTTGCAATCATCATTCACCACGTGCAACGTTAGAGACAGTCACATAGTGTGGTAATCTTGTAGTGAGTGGTTGAAATATTCAAGACAATAGATTAGCCCGCCGACCGTGAGATGCGGTCCGTGACTCGTTTCTTGAATTCGCGAAATATGAAACCAGCTGACATTCATCGCCAATTGTGTTCCGATTTGGTGTCAAGTTATTTTCCTATTTTCTTTCATCTGAACCCCTTCCTTTGTGGTTTCGTACCTATGATGCACTCAAACACGGAGTACAGACATGGTTTTCATCCTAAGTTTGTGCCTGTCCTATAAAAAGGTGGCAACTGTGTTGAGAACTAGTTTAAAGTGTGCAAAAATGATGGGTTCCTTAAAAAAAATCCAACCCTTACTTAAAAAACGCGCCTCGTATTACGTAATCTCTTACAACAGTGCAAATCGTAGTAATTCATATTAATTATTATTACTAAGTATAACTGTAGAGGTAAAAACTATTTTAACAAAATAGGCCATGTTTCGTGATGAAGTAATGACGCAGTGTGCGTGTCGGGCTCGTAACATAAATGCATTAAAACAAAGGGGTAATTTAATTATTATTAATGTTTTATGACGCCATTTCAGCCCTTGAAGTCACCTACTCGGATTGAATAATGTTTTACGACGAACATAAATCACACTGAATGAGATTAAGTTTTTTTTTTTTTGTTTCCAAGAGTAACGCTATCATCCCGTTTTTTAGAAACGTCTAAAAATAATGATATTTTCCTAATAAAGCCGTACAGAGGGCACGCCCCTGATGCGAAATGTTTGAAATGATACTCCGCACGTAGTGACACCATAATTCTCCGTGAAAAGTATATTAAAGTTTATAATATACCAGTGTCGCTTTTGTTTATGACCCTTCGTGACGATTGTCCGTAAGTCTGCAGAAAGTTGCGTCAAAGCTTGCAGGAGCCTTACAATATACAAAACAATAATAAAATAAAAAGTTTGATTTGTCGAGGAACGCAGATATTTATGGCGTTCTATCGTGTGTTGGTGCGACGGTAGTATAAAAATCGCTTTTTATTTACAATGTGTAACATTGGAATATTTTGTGGGATATGTGATGATTATACGTTAAACATCGTGTATGTGAGTGTCTAGTCCCCTCAATAAATTACACCCAGCCCTCACCTGTTCTTTTAAACAAAAATGCAAAGTATGTGTGTGAGTGTGGTTAGAGCAAGATGAACAATAAATACTACTTACAGTAGACAGACGTTTATTGATTGACAGTTACAGTTAGAAGTATATGCAGTCTATACAGCGGTGTAGTGGGGCCGGAACGCACCGAAAAGTCTTTCCTGTACTTTTTTCCACAGCCGGAATGTATAAAATCAATTTATCGATAAATTGATTTTATATGTATATCTTTCTAATTGATACATTTAATTTGTATTAAAAAGTGTTTTTTCTTATTATTTATATAATATGTTGCTACAAAGTAATTTTGAAAATATTGATGCCTGAAATCTTAGCTTTACACGCAGGGTGCGTTCGAGGGCCGTCAGCAGTGTTGCTGATTTTGGAGGCGATAATATTGTATTGTATTTGTGTGTGAGATATGTAATATTTAATAAATCGAGTGAGAGATATGTCGATAAAGGAGACCCTCGGCTCGGACACTTCTTGCCAGACGAACTATTACCACGATGCAAATATATTCTTGGCACCTCCGTTTGGAAGACGATCAATGGACCGTTTCAAACAATGTTGAGATAAACAGCAAGACAGATTGGACGATTAGTCTTCAAATACTGAAACAACACAAAACAAGTGAAAATAGACGTCTTATAGAGAATTGGATAAAGAAATGGAAATAATAATGATATGAACCAAAAAAGTAACTGATTCGTAATCACAGTTATATTGTATTAGATAAGTAAATAGCAATTAAAAAAGATATATACGAGTAAATGAGACGAGACAATACTTTTTTTGTCAAATATACACGTGTTTTAAATACACATTAATAAAATAGTTTAGTGTTGTTCATTAGAAAAAAAAAAAGATTTAATTTTTACATTTTTTTCCATTAGGGATGCGTGAAATAAGTAAATGTATCAAAAAAATTACATACAAGTCAAATTGTACAGGTAGGAATTATTAAATTTATTTATTTAAAAATGTTTATTATTTCATTTTAACGATTTCATCTTCTAGATATTATTCTACAATATTTATTCGTTGTTGAAGTATTTAAACAACTAATTAAAAATAAACATTTAATAGAATCGTACGAAAAGTAATTCAGTTTCCTTAAAACTCTTTCATAATATTTTTTCATCACTTTTATTATGTAGATATTCCAATCTGTAATTTGTGTATCATATTATATCTGCCAACCCTTAACAATACATTTCTTACATCACCGTAATGCATCCATGTATTTGGCACTTAGTTTTAAAATATTTTAGGTCCGGTACCTAATAAAGTCTAATGTTTATTTTATTGAGAAGCTCGGATAGAAGCGCTACCTCTGGCTGAATATATTCTATGACAGACAGCTGTGAGGATTGAGCATGATAGAGACATGTAGAGGTGAGGTGAAAGTTATGTAATTTACTAAGCAAATTAAAATATTGAATAGCACTTGTTAGTACAGGGTGGGCCATAAGGTTTTGCACTTTTTAAATCGCTTCTGCTTAGAAACCGCGCAAAAGAGGGGCACGCGGGCGACAGCGGGTGGGTACTTGATCCTTGGCAATTTTTGTACAGTTTTACAAAAACGATACTTACGCAAATGTTCGGCATGGGTGGGGCCACAATTTTTCACACTTTTGAAAATTCAATAAAAAAAAAGTTCATCTCGGTATAGCCATAGCAATGGAATGCTTGCAAGTCGACAAGCTCAGATCTTATTGTATAGACTCGTTTACTTGCGCGACATTCTCTTTGGTTCTCGTGCTCCGTGGCCGCCCGGTTTTATTCTTATTTAGCGTTGAACCGTGCTCCACAAACTTCCCGAGTCACGATTTAATTAAAGAATCATTATTTTTATATAAGTGTTTAAACTACCGCGCACTGTCATAATAATTATACTTCTATATATTTTATTATGTAGAAGAATGCAAATGTGCAAAATACTAGTAGGTAATGAACGTTTGGAACAAGTAGATGAGTTTGTATATTTGGGAAGTATGTTTGATAGAAACAGAAAGGCGGAGAATGATATCGAAAGGAGGGTAACTGCAGGAAATAAAGTGAACGGCGCTTTGAATGGAATTATATCTAACGGGAATTTGTTAACCGAGGCAAGACTAGCGGTGCACAATGGAATCCTAGTATGGAACTGATGTATGGAAGTGAAGCCTAGAAATGGCAGAAAAGGAACGAAAGTAGACTGAATGCAGTGAAAATGAGATCACTTAGACGTATTTGTGGCAAATCTATTTATGACAGAGTAAAGAATGAAGAAATAAGGAAAGAATGTAAAGCTGATGTTAGTATAGTGAGTAATATTAAAAAAGGATAACTTAGATGGTTCGGTCATATGGAACGGAGAATGAGGAGAGAATGGTAATAAAGATATATGATGCAAGTGTTGATGGCACCGGAAATAGAAGATGTCCGCAGAAGACTTGGCACGACCAGGTAAACTAGATAAGGTGGACGGTTCTGTTAGAAGCCTCAACAATCGGCGAGCTTGTATGAGAAGATGTATGAATGTGGATGAGGCGAGAATTGTGTGTCAGGACAGAAGAGTGTGGCGCTCTATACTCTCTGCCTACGTAAGTAAGTAAAAGAATATAAGTAGAAGTATAGGAATTAATTGGTCACATTTTAAGGCCTTGTGGAACTCGTTTTTTTCTTTTTTTTTTTTGAGTGAATAATTCAGCGTTATGTGTTGGTTCTTTAACATTCTTAACCGTAAATTTCCACGAGCCACCTCTGCCGACACAACTCTCGCTAATGTTAACGCGACTGTCTACATTATTATTGCACATTAGTTAAATTGAATCGCTTAGTTTAATTTAACGCTGCATCTTGTGACCTTAAATATTCATTTAAGAAAATAATTAAATTTTCAATTAAGCTTAAAGTGTTTTATTTGAAGACTGTTAGATAATTGTCCGTACGAATAGCATTTTCTGTAATGTATAATTTAATATAATTCTTCTAAAATTTGTGGAAAGTGTGCAGATTGAATGATAAGTTAACAAATAATATTTCGTTCTTGATTATGTTGTGCCAAAAATATTGTGTGTATATTTTTTATTTATTATCTTAGTTTTGTTAATAAAACTAAGATAATAAATAAAAAATAAAAAATTTTAAACACCAAGTTAATATTGCTAATTTTAAAAGTATTATTGTGTGTATCTCTAATTATAACTATATTTGAAACCCGAGCTATGCCAGACAACGATCACTATATATATATATATATATATTTGTCCACTTTTTATTGATAAAAAGTGGACAAATCATTAAATGTCTATTTTTATTTGTTAACTTTGTTTTATTAACCATTTAGTAATACGCCTACCGAATTCGAAAAATATAATTTTCTTCTTCAGGAGGTCAATAACTAATCATGTTATTGTTTCTTTAACAGAATCTATTTTAAAAAAAACAATAATTATTTTAAAAATAAATTTAGTACCTAACTCTAATTGTTACTTGATACAAGACACCGCGAAACATTAGGTGGGTATTTTATACAAATAAGACAAATATAAGATAAAGATGATAAAATTGAACAATTCTGATGTCTATAAACTTAATTATAAGGATTGTGTTGCATTTTATATTAGTACAACGGGCCAAAATTTTATTATAAGCGTAATGGAGCATTGCAGATGTTTGAACAACAATGGGTTTTCAGAATTTTCTAATCATTTGATAGAAAATGGTCGCAGTTTTGATAAAAAAAAATAGGATTGTCAATTTTGCACGTAAACGGCATTGGTTAAATTAAATAATTTAGATTGGAGATTAATAAAGCATGTAAATCTAATCAAAAAATTATTAAAAAGTAACTAAATTTAACTACAAGTCTCATTCTAAAATTTATTTCTAAAAATTATTCTAGTAATTTTGTATCAAGTCACAAATTGAGTTAGGTACTAAATTTATTTTTTAAATAATCATTGTTTTTTAAAAAATAGTTTCTGTTAAAGAAACAATAAAGTATATTTTGATTAGTAATATTCTGAAGAAGAAAATTAGATTTTTCTAAACCGGTAGACGTATTTAATTCAATAAGTGGTTAATAAAACAAAGTTAATACAAAAAATACAGAATTTTAACCACAAAGTTAGTTTTGCTAATTTAAAAAAAACATTAAATATGTGAAGCAAATACATAAAAACCTTTATCAATAATGAATTCCTAATAACGTTAAAATAAATATATGTCAGAAATGTTTGTTTCGTATTTATTTTCATAAAAATTGAAAAATTCACGTCGTATTCAGTACAACCAGGTATTAAAATGATTGACATTGTGTCAAAAAAAAAAATGTTTCCAAAGGTACTATTACTAATGTATTAACAATGAAGAAAACCCCAAAGGGTCCAACCCTATGACATAATCGTTTTGAGAGTTATTTACTCTCGTTTCGATTCCACTCATCAAAGCAACATTTTTATGACAGCATATTTGGAATATATTTTAAAGTCAGAACAGTTAGTTACGTTCCCGCAGTTAGTTAATAAAACCTAGTGGCTTTCCTTCATAGTTACATTTTTATTTTCCTTTATTAAATGGTACGATTTGGTCCATTCACTGATATAGTTTGGCTCCGGTATCATCATACCAGATCCTTACTTATACGATATGTGTTAATTACTCGTTATTACTCGTTATTAAATTGAATTCAGAAAGCAGCCAGAGAAGTCGCAAACATCTTTACGGATGGGCATTATCACGCTGAAAAATTATTTTATACCGTCATCCAAATCGTTTTCATGAAGACGCCTTCTTTGTCCCATCAAATAGATGAACACCAGCTTTTGCGTGAGAAATTTTTTTTTATGCTAGTCACTCATTATCTTTAGCTAATAATTAATACAAAACAAGTTTAAACAATCAAAACGCATTCAATGAAATGTGTCAAAAAAAAATTATTTCCAAATTACTCGTGCCTTCGAAAACAAAAATGCTACGAACTAATACATTAACCTCTTATTTCAAAAATCTTCGATCAATCAAGGTCGTTGAATAATATACATGATCAATAGAAAAAATAAGAAGATAAATTATATTTTCGGCGAGTTATTTGAGAAACTGATGATTAGTGATGTTATTAGTATAGAAATCAAATCAAGATGCATATTACAAAAAACTGTCTACTTTAACACAGACAAAAATCTAGTAATGCGGCCATTATTAAGGAGAACGCATTCTTACTGTGAAGTTGTAATTATATGGAACATAGGTCTGTGATATTTTAAATACTAATTAAATATGTTAAATAAAAAGTTATACATATAAATTCAAAAATACTGTCGCTGTAGCATAGTTGGTAATGCACCTTCCCCGGATTAAAAAAGAGATCCAGGTTCGAATCCCGGTAGTGTAATAATAATGAAATGATTTCCTGTAATTTGCATGATTCTAGGAAACCATGCAAACATTATGTAAATTTCAGAAAACTAAAAATGTATCTCTTGCCGTATTGTCTTCTTAGATTGTAAAATTATATAGCTATCATTTTCTACATATCAACCATGATATCAAAATATCATTAGCGTTTAAACTGAATATTTATATAGAATAATTATTTTTATATTATTGTATGTGTTTATGTAAATGCCTTTGATAGCTGGTTCCCAGGTTTCCATATGATATATGAACTGCACTAACCTCTTTAACCTCTTTCATTTTGCTATCTTTCTGGTTCGATATTATTGTTATTTTAGAAGGGTTGTCTTCTTTAGATTTCGACTGACCAAAGCGCGCACTGGCGGTTTATTTAGACTGCTGGGCTGGTCGTAGCACGGGATGTAATAAAAATGATGCCTGTCCGTTACCGTATTCTTAGCTTACGAATAAAGGGCGGCAATTCTCTCTCACACACATACAAACAAACATGTACATTATTATAATTCAGGAAACCCAGTGATGCCAATCGAAGTAACAAGGTGCGTAAACAGTACGTATACACAGGATGGCCCAAAGAAAAAATTTCGTAAAATGTGATATAATTACATCAAAGTTAGTTTTACTACATCAACCATAACTTAAATATTTTCTTACTTACTAATTTACTTACTTACCTTTTTACTTATATTTCTTTTTATTTCGACAATTTCCGGTCGCCATCTTTGATTTTTAATTTTCCCATTGTTTATATTTGGTTTTTGTTTAATTGTTACCCAGATTGACAAAAATCACTGCAAAAGACCTTATTTTAATAAAAAATTCGCGAATTGACAAACGTTGGGGTGCTAATAAAATGATCAGAGTTTCAAAATAAAGCCCGGAGTATAGTTGGATATTACAGCATAACTGGACATTACAGCAGACCGGAGCTCCATCTCAAACTTTCTTCGTCGTGAGAATGTTAATTTCATCGAGCCAGGCATGTGGCCACCGAACAGCTCAGATTTCAACCCAGTAGATTGTGCAATGAAGGGTGTTTTGATAATTTCTAATTATCTAAATACTGTGCATAATAAACTACATTAAGAATTATAATTAATTATTTTATGTTTTGAAATAACTCATGTGTTACGAGATATTCTCACATTATTTGGGCCACCTATATAAAAAAACGTACATCGATAAAGCTCATTACTTTTCTTTTTAAATAAGTCCTAGGTTATTTCAACAGCACTGCGGTGAACAAGAAAAACGTAGATACAAAATAACGTAAAAGGGTAAGTTTCACCGCTGCTGGTGCAAAACTTATTGAGTAGGTAACGTGAACGTAAATAGATAGGTAAGTATGCGAGTGGTACGATCGTGTGTTTGCAGTGTCCTGTCGGACGTGTAATTGTTGTTGGTTTTGTGCGGAGTTCCAATACCGTGCGCTGACAGAGAAAACACCCAAGTGCCCCTAGGAGAACAGACGGGGAAAGGAACGGCCATCTGGCCTGAAGTAGGTCACACGCGGTGGAAACCGGAAACACCGTCTGTAATGGACGTTTTACAATTTTGTACCGTGTACGGTATTACGGCGGGAAAATGAAAAATAATCATTTTTAATTCTAGAAAAACTGTTATCCGAGTCTGAATTGTTTCTTTGTTTTATTTTTGGCGTGCCGGAGGAAAATTAACAATATTATTACAACTCGTGTTGTATAGAGCGCTACACCCTTTTGTCTTGACACATAATTGTCGCCCCACCACAACAAGCTTCTTCGAGCTATTTTCCATTCTCGCAAAATGAATGCATTTAAAGAATTTGTCTCAGACAAATGGTTAGAAACACAGTTATAAATAATAATATTTTGCGATTTAACAATTAAGGTGAATGAACTATATATATATATATATATATATATATATATATATATTAAAACTATTGTACGTATTGTATTTATGTAAATGCCTTCGATAGCTGGTTCCCAAGTTTACGATTAACATTGAGCACACATATAATATATGAACTGCACTAACCTCTTTAATTTTGCTCTCTTTCTGGTCCGATGTTGGTGTTCTTTTAGCTGGGTTGTCTTCTTTAGATTTCGACCGACCGAAGCGTACACTGGTGGTTTATTTGGACCGCTGGACTGGTCAGTGTGCGAGATGTAATTAGAATGACGCCTGTCGGGTACCGTCTTCTTAGCTTCCGAAAAAGGGGGGCAATAATCATACACACACACACACACACACACATGTACATTATTATAAACCAGTCGAAGTAACAAGGTGCGTAAATATCTGGTAAATATAGCGCATGGGTTCTCCAAGGTCAACAATGTTGTAACACGCGACATGCAATATTGTACAGTGTGACCCAAAAGTATTTTTCATTTTCAACGTTCTTATCACTATCCACCACGTCCTTGGGAATTCAGTCGCTATAGAGCGTGTCCTTAGAAAAAATATCTCAGAAGAAATGGCAGCGATCCCAGAGAATACGTGCCGAGCAGTTCTCAGAAATTTTGCCTCCCGTTTAGAAGAGTGCCAACGAAATAACGTAACACATTTAGAATACATAGTTTTCAAGAAATAAATTTTCAGGGACTGTACTTAAATGCAAATTAATCTTATTTCTGTTAAACCCATCTATTTTTTTGTCTTGAGCATGGTGCAAAGGCCCTAACTCTATTCTAATCTCACGCGTATTGGTGCATGTTGCGGCGTGTATGAATATTAAAATGTCAATAGCAAGGTATTTAAATAAAACAGAACTCTTCCGTCACAATGTATTAGCGTCTACTTATTGGTCAGTTTGTTTCGGCTCTATATGACTGTCAGGCGATTCCTTACACGGCCATGTATCAATTTGAATGATAAACAAATAAAATCAATTTTTCGAAAAAATATTTTATTGCTACCGGGATTCGAACCAGGAACGCTTCCTATCCGGAGAACTGCGCTAACCATTACATAATGTCAACACACATTTATTTTGTATTAAACATATCACAGAACTGCGTTTTGAAAAACTACATCTTCACAATAATAATTCACAATAATAATGTGTTCTCCTTAATAATTTGGTTTTAGTTTATTCTTAATTATTTATCCGTTTGTGAAGCATTTTAATAGACAATTTCTAAAAATGAAGATTTAAAGAATGTAAACCATTTGCCTTGCAACCTCGCCACTGGTAAACCAACAATTTTAATATTTTTTATTTATTATCTTAGTTTTATTAACCACAATTGAGTTTAAAAAACATCTACCGGCTTCGGAAAACACCTTTTCCTTCTTCAGGATGTCATAACTAACTAAAAATATAGCATTGTTTCTCCACCAGAATCTATTTTTAATTTTTAAAAAAAAAAAAAAAAAACAATTATTTAAAAAATAAATTTAGTACCTAACTCAAATTGCTGCTCAATACAAATTTAGTCGAATAATTTTTAGGAAAAAATTTTAGAATAGGACTCGTAGTTAAATTTAGTTGGCTGTTTAGAATTTCCTGATTACTTTTACATGCTTTATTTATCTCCAACGATTCCAAATTATTTAATTTGTGACCAACACCGTTTATATGCAAAATTGACAATCCCAATTTTTTATCAAAACCATGACTATTTTCTATCAAATGATTAGCAAATTCTGAAAACCCACTATTGTTCAAACATCTCAAATGCTCCTTTACTCTTAAATTAAAATTTCTACCCGTTTTACCGATATAAAATGCAGCACAACTAAGTTTATAGACGCCAGAATTGTTAAATTTATCATCTTTGTCTTTAGAATTTATGAGTAAATTTCCTATACTATTATTTGTGTAAAATGCTGGTCTGATGTCTAAAACTAAGATAATAAATAAAAAATATGAATTTTAACCACCAAGTTAATATTGCTAATTTTAAAAGTAAACAATTTTAATGATAATAATTTTCATAGCAAGCAATAATTATTTTCTTGTAGTGTTTTTTTTTTTGCTTTTGCGTGAACTTGGTTTCTTTACTACAGCAATCATTTCGCAGGCAATTATTTGCGTTTAAGCGGAAATTTTTTATTAAGTATATTTATTTGTTTTCTTCTTTGCAATTAAAATGGGGAAACGTAAAAAAATACGTTAAGAGCTTAATAAATATTTAAGTATATTTAAATTTTCCAACTGATCCGATATAACCGTGGATAGTAATATTAATATTGCGGTGTTGAATCAGAAAAGATCCGCCTGCGCTAAAATTCACCCGTTAAAATCTTTTACTTTTGATAGTGGTACAAATATACGATAAAAAAATAAAATACATAAATATTTTTTATCGTACTGCAACTGCACACAGTGACAAGTGCACATATGGACAACTGCACACAGTAACAAGTGCACATATGGACAACTGCACACCGTGACAAGTGCACATATTGACAACTACATGCAGTGACAAGTGCACATATGGATAACTGCACACAGCGACAAGTGCACGTATGGACAACTGCACACGATGACAAGTACATTCATGGACAACTGCATACAGCGACAAGTGCACACATGGACAACTGCACACAGTCAGCTTTTAAGTAACTTGTGAATTCTCCATCGTTATGATCGTCACTGATGGATCAAGGCCTACCCGAGTATCTGTTTGAATGTAACTCAACGTAACTATTTTAAAGGAATGTTAGCTAGCTTACATTAATCTACCAAATATTAAATTATTTTGTATGCAGTTGTCCACGTGAGCAATTTTTTTTTTGTGTGTACTTTTCTTATGTGCAGATTCCGTGTGTGCGGTTGCCGTGTGTGCAGTTAGGTATCCGGTCGCCATATTGAATAGAATCTTGAAAAAGCGTCAAATGTAAAATAATTTTAAATGATTGGCGAGTCCGTAATTAGTTTCAGTATTATACACGATTAAAAAAATGTCAAAATAAAAGTATAGTAATGAAATGTATATGAATCATGGCAATATATGTATGTGTTCGATATTTATGACAAATCCACGAATTGTCATGCGCGTGTATAGATGCTCCAATATGTTTACTGTACCTATCCCCCACCCCCTTCTATACCATATACCTCAGAGCACGACTTTTTCTGTGTATTGTTTTTTCTGTGATTTTTGAACTATCAAGGAGAGTGAATGTCCTGCAATGTGCCAGTCACTAATTTGAAGTTATTTGTAAAGTTATTTGTCGCTAGTGTGCAAGTCGTTGAGCTGTGACTACAACGGAGAAAATCTAGGTAAGTCGTGTTCATCCCGATTGGCCCTCGAATCTTTATTGTCCTTTCCCTATACCAAATTCTTATCATCCTTCCTACATCCCGTTTCTTCACTCATTGTGCAAACACGTACGAACATTCAAAATGTAGTGTTGGAGGAGAATGATAAAAATTATTTGAAAGTTAGTAAGAAGTATAGAAAATTATATTTATTACACAACTTGTGCGTAACTACAATTGAAAAATAAAATACGAAAAAAAATCACGAACCTGTGTACGTAAGAAGAAAAAAAATAAAAAGAGCTGAGTAGAGGAATCGAATTATTTATTTTATTTATAGGTATAAAAAATCATTTAACATTACATTATGAAACCTTAAAACGCGAGTTCCATAAATAAAGCTAGA
Organism: Eubasilissa regina; assembly: GCA_022840565.1. NCBI lineage: Eukaryota > Metazoa > Arthropoda > Insecta > Trichoptera > Phryganeidae > Eubasilissa > Eubasilissa regina. The sequence continues at coordinate 18,148,210 of JAINEB010000027.1, read as the reverse complement.
TTCTGGCTTACGAGCGTAAGCCGTATGCACGCACATATCGAATAAAATAATTCTATAATCATCTGGCACGTTGCCACTGGGTTGCATATGAAAAAATATTGCACTCTGGACGTTCTATTTAGTTAAATAAATCAATTTTGCTTTCGTAACCATCCTAAGTAGCAGGGGCGTGCATTATAACAAGACGACTAAATTTTCAAACGATAAAACAGTTACCCGGTGTGCGTTAGCTCTCAACAATAATTTAATTCGATACCAGAATGAAATAGGACTAAAAATTTTAAAATATGATTTTTTATGTTGAGCAGGCCTATTTTCTTTATTCTTGTCATAACAGTCTGGCGTTACTGAACGCACCTCGCAAACACCAGTGCGTTAAATCAAATACCTATGACCATAAAATTTCCCAGTAACGACGACATGTAATAACACGATCGCGGTCAGCACCCGTCGGGAAGGCCGTGTCTCTTCTCATCGCCGCCTCCCCAGCAATAGCAACAAGAAACGCATCCGTAAATTATTCTCTTGTAGAAATTTTATTACACAGCTTTGTTACAAGTAGTTATTATTTTATAATCTGCTCTAATACATCCCGATTATCAAACGGATACTTGAGTGACGAGTCAATATTGGGACATCCACCAATTACACACTAAGCAGTTTCATCATTCACATAACCTGCAAAAATTTTCTGTGCGTATGGAGTTGTAACATATACATTTCTACATTATCCTTACATTACACATGTTCATGTGCATAAATTCTTAACCTCATAACATCTTAACTAACATTTCTCTATACATTTTTTCGATAAATACCATCCCCGTAATTTATTTATTAATTTACTCCCTTATGTGTTTTTAATATGGGTTTTCACAAAATTGATTAGGTATATAAAAATATAAATTTATATAATTTACATATATAGCTTTAAAAAAATTAAAAAATAAGTAAAATAAACTATAAGAATTTAGATTTAACACAATGGCTGAGTATTAAAATCAATCGTATCTTTGACTCAGAACAGCATCAAAAACATTATTCTTATATATAAACATTGAATATCTGAATATACCTACCAAAATTCCAATCAAAATTAATATACGACGCATTTACATGGAACAGCGCTGACAACCTGGTGCTCCGCGTAGGAACGTGGTATACAATCAGTTCAGTTAAATTAAAGGCGTCCAGTATGCCGTTTATTATTTTAAATAAAAATAACAAATCACTTCAAAGTTCTTCTACACGATAAGTTAGTAAAATTAAAAGTGCTCATTAGAAAATCATAATTCAATTGTTAAATGGGTATACACTGTTTGAAGTTAATCCATTCCCCGCGGGTGACTCAAATATGAGTCGCCGTGTTTCGCCCACCGCTAGTGCATACACACGCGCTGAGGAGTTGTAAAAATCGTACGAAAATTATTTAGAATTTCTATCTTACCGATATCTGTCGATATTTATAAAGGATTATTAGACATATATAAACAAATACGAAATAATAAAAGTCCTCGATCGTCCAGTATCAAACTCAGTTTATGCGTGTAGAATATAATGCGTTTCAAACTATAGAGTTAAATTTAAAGTCAATATTTAAAAACTCGTAAGTAGTGTACTTTAGTCTCAGAAATCAGCGCCAGTGCAGATCACTACTTTACTCTAGTACGTATGAATATCACCACAAATAGCGCTAGTGAGCATAATTTTGTTTACGTTATTTTGTAATTACGGTTCTGATTTCTGTATTTGTTTGTGTTCGTGGGGATACTTGAGAACCTTTGCTATCGATTTCTTAAAAATAAATCATAAATTTGTTACATTATCGTAGTGTAAAGTCGTAAATTATAATGACGCGATATTTATGAATGCGATCAACGAGTTAATAAACCTTAAAAATTAATGTTGAACCCATTCTAATTTTAATTCATGCACGTTATAGAACGGAGACCAAACAGTTGAGTTAAATTTAAAATTGCTACGAACCGCAGCCGTGTATAAACCTTCAAGCGTTTTAAGCGGATTGATATCTTTCATCGTTTTTAATACAAAAATTATCATAAAAATATAATCTGATATGTTAAAAAAATATCTTTCCAATAAAACAATTCATTTATAAGTTTTAAATGCGCCCTTTCAAAACTTTTTAAAGCAGACTGAAGACGTAATACATTAAAAATTAATTTAATTAAAATTTTCCTTTTCAGTTGCAGTAAAATGTTAAGGGGGGATTTCTTGTAGTAATTTATTACCCTTCCGGTAATTAATATATTAATTTTACATAAGTAAGTACTTTCAAAGTTTGTCAGCATTATTATTTAATATCTGCACTGAATCAAGGTCCGCGTCCACGGAAGGAGACACGATGAGATAATCTCAACTCGTGTTAAGGCTTCGATCCGGAGATAAATTCAGAGGAGATTGGCAGAAAAAAAATGACAGTGAACATGATGTTTATTCTGATTTCGATATTTTACATGCGCACATTCATTTATTTTATTTATTTTGTAGTATAAATAGTACATATGAAAATAAATTTAATTAGTTTACTAGACGTGGTATGTTCTAAAGCTATTACCTGTACAGTTTTTAAAAGTTGTAATTGTTAACCCTTCCCAAACCATGCAGTAACTGCAAATCTGTAATATTTCTGTAAATATACACAACATAGAATTCACATTTTAGTTAATTTGAAGGAAAATATTAACACATAGAAATGATTAGTGAAAAATCAATTATGTAAGGCGAATCCTACTAAAATAATTATTTTTAATTAATTTCGTTGTAAAACGTTGACAAAAATACCAAAAATCATATATTCATTTCACAGTGAAAACAATAACAAATATTCTAATATAGTGGTGTCTCTTTCTCACTAATTAAGTGAAGATAGATAAAAAGGAAGGTCTTATTATACAATGCAACCTCCTTTACAGAATTTGATGAATGCTCCGAATTATATTACAATTTTTAAAAATATTTATTGCCCTGTACTTAAAGTAAATTTATGACATTAACCATTTTTTAACATTTTAAACACTAATAGAACTTTAATTTCTTACTATAACACGTGTTGACAGCATAGCTGCGTACAAGTATTTTATATCACGGTATGGTAAAGGTTAAAAATCGTTATAAGATAAGGCAAATAAGTATAATGTAAAGTAAGTTATTTAAAAAAAGCACAATCAGAATTTATAACGTGTTACTATATAAAAAGTTATATAAATATCTGTAATATATATAGTTGGAGACAAAAATGTGTAGGTGCATGTGCAGCACAAATGAAAAATTAATTTCATTTTACTTTCTAACCACATACGTGATCCAGAACCACCGTAGATTTGTTCAACTATGTATTTAAAAAAAATTGTATGTCATTAAACATTAATATCATAGTCAAGTTATTAAATATCATTGTTCGGTATTTATGACAGGTCCATTATATTGACAATACCTATATTTTCCTTCCCCCTTTCTTACCCCAGAGCACGACTTGTGTATTGTCTATTAACTTTGAACTTTCAAGAAGTGTGAACGTCCTTCCTCGAGTTCGCTACATCAATCTGCACTACGTGTTCAGTCTCTCGAGGTGCGTGCCGAAACTATTTTTGTGTGGAACACAGTGCTTCGTGCGAATCAGCGAAGTTTGTGCCTGAAGTTCAGGAGACCTTTGGCTACAACAGAAAAAATCGTATTCTTCGTGGCTGTTCCTCTAATCCTTACTGACCAAATACATTCCTATAAGGTGATCAATTACACACATTTATTCAGTTTTAACTGCAGCTAGGGACAAGTCAGATCATAATTATTTTGTTTTGTCTTTTTCCCTTTTTCGGGGGCGCATTTTTTCTTTTTTTTCCCTCAACTCTCCAACTACAGCCTCATTGACCATGTTGTCTCCCTGTTATAGTTCTGAAATTTTTATTCGCATTTTTTATTTTATTTTATTTAACTGTTCTTTATATTTTAGAATTTTTTATGTACTATGTTTTATGTGATGATATCCTTAAATGTATCTTTTACTTTTCTGAATAAATGAAAACGTCGGGGACAATGAGGGTGTTTGTGATGGCGGCTGTGCGACTCCGTTTTGTCACTTAAGTGACAAAGAAATTGTACAGCTACCTATTAGCATTAAAAAAATGCCAACCAGGTGGCGAATGAGAAGAACCATATAGGAGTTTTTACTTATAAACGGTCCTGGGTAAGCGGCGGGTCCACCCTCATTGCTGCTAGGGAGAATCAAAATCACTCAATTGACAAACAACAATGATATTTGATATTTTACGTACAATAAGCGTGAAATACGGTACAAAACGGTGGATCTCTGAGACTTGGGATGTATCTACACGATGTTGTGTTCTATGAATCTCACGGGTTCAAAGATTGTCTCGTGTCGAAAATTTCATCCGTGGATACAGATATATCGTAAATTTATATGTCAATTAATGAATTTATTACTTTTGTCTATAAACTTAGTTGCAAGGATTGTGCTGCATTTTATATCGGTAAAACGGGTAAAAATTTTAATATAAGAGTAAATGAGCATTTAAGATGTTTGAACAATAATGGGTTTTCAGAAATTGCTAATCAATTGATAGAAAATGGTCATGGTTTTGATAAAAAAATTGGGATTGTAATTTTGCATATAAACGGTATTGATCACAAATTAAATAATTTGGAATCGTTGGAGATAAATAAAGCGTGTAAAAATTTCTAATCAAATTATAAACAACCAACTAAATTTAACAACGAGTCCCATTCTAAAATATTTTCCTCAAAATTATTTGAGTAAATTTGTATTAAGTAACAATTTTAGTTAAATACTAAATTTATTTTTTTAATAATTTTCGTTTTTTTTAAAATAGATTCTGGTAAAGAAACAATAATATATGTTTTTAGTTAGTATTGACATCCTGAAAAAGAAAATGGTGTTTTTCGAAACCGGTAGATCTATTTAAACTCAATTAAGTTAATAAAACAATGTTAATAAATAATAATATTAATTAATTTATTGTTATTTTGTCATATTTTGAAGAATCTCAATCGACTATTTGAGAAACTTCTCTAGTACATGTTGTAGAATAGGAACTGTACAAGAACTCTGTGTACACATTTTTTATACAACGCAACTAGAGATAATAATAACTCTCTCCGTTGCAATAGTGACGAAGCTAATGAGATGTACACAAAGAAAACTCTTTAGAAGTTCTGTAGTTACAACATGGCATACATTATGTGCCTTACTGTATATTAGTAAACCGCTATAACGGCGAAGAAAAGTATACGCCAAGAATAATTTAAGTTTACAAATCAAATAACTGAAATATACAATTTTATTAGAAATAGATAAGGATTAGATCAGAAAGACTTTATCCATAATTTCAATAGTTCTCACCAGACTCCAGTCGTTAGCTGTATTTAAATATAATGAAATATTCCGAGAATTCACTGGTCCACGCTGACTGCGTAGAAATCTGCGCGTCAGTGCGTCTAATACGTAATTCACGTGTTATTTCTCATTTAGCCGTTAGCGAGGTAAACATTTGTACATTGGATTTACATTGGATCTACATTGATACACGATAACCTATTAAGAAATTAAAGAAATTTTGGATTTTTACTGAATTTATTAGGGAGTGGGTCTCCCACTGGGGGTTACTGGGATAGACGATCCTGGGAAGAGTGATGACTAGTGAGACCTAACGAAGCATTTCACTGATACTCTCTCGCAAGGTGAATTTCTGCCGGACTGTAAATCAGAGTTCTGCGACTGCTGAGTAAATAAAACGTGAACAACATATAGATCTGCCTATAAAAAGACATTCTGTATATTGTTAATGATAGAGTTATCTTCGATAACTCAGCCTGAATTTTAATATATGTACATTTCCAAAATATACCTACTAACATGTATTTTATTTATTATCGTAAAATTCTACAAAATTATATATTTATTGACGAAGCCAGCACCTGATAAATATTACAAAAAACCAAATACAGTACGTAACACTAATTTTTAAAATGCATCTTATGTAGATAGCCTTAAAGTCTATTCCTACTCTACATAATGTCCACTTATCATTACTTGGAATTATTTTTAAAATGTATTATATCTTCTAATATAAAAAATAACTAAAAATGTTAATATATGGAATCACTTTGAATACCACTACACTATAGCTATCCATGGACTAAATTTGATATTCATCTTCTCTGAAACAGCACACATGTCATAATGAGAATCAAATTTTTATTTTAAATAACTTGAAATACACTAAATTTATTGACCAAAAGCATATAAGCGATATGTAAAGATTTTCGGTGTATTGTGCTGCTTCTTTCTCACTATCCATTAATTTTATATTTATCTCCCCATCCAGCAACCTATCGCAGATCGTTTCGTACCCTGAAAGAGCGGATCTCTCTTACAGTGTCAACACTTCAACAAAACTGCTTTTTGTGAGAGATTTAAATAAAATACAAAGGAATTTATTGCGCATTTTTATATTTCTTGGATGATTTAAATGAGAGCAGAACGCGAAGATGAATGAGCTTACAGATAGAAAGGAAAAAATAAATTTGCTGTATTAAATGAGGCACGACTACAATAAGAGAAAACAGAGTTCGCATTCTCTGAATGATAATGGAAATCCCATCTACATAAATCAAAATGCATTTACCGTTTGGAAAATAAGTTCACAGGAAGAGAGTATTCATAAAATTAACAATGAGTGGAATTATTTTATTAACACTAGGCTTTTGTATAATATACATGTGAAATATCGTAATAATAAATATATATCAATGTCTAAGACGTGGGTACTGACTGACTAAGAATGAAAGGCACTGGACGTTACTGAAAAAGAAAATTTGGGTCTGTTTTTTAGGCAGAAAATGAATTTTGGCGTAGACCAAAGCGTCAAAAGATTTATTTTAAAAATAATATATATATACAGTGGTACCTCGACATACGAGTGCCCCAACATACGAGTTTTTCGAGATACGAGCCGGCGAGCGAGTGATTTTTTGCTTTGAGTTACGAGCGAAATTCGAGATACGAGTTTGGTTTAGCAGGTCGGCCGGTAGCGCGCGTGCGCGGCCACGCCCACCACTGTCAGTGAATCAGTTAGCAGCGTGCTCCCGCTGCGATAAGTTTGTGTTCGCGTTTTGTGTTGCGTTTACATTTATATTTACAGTTGTAGTTCATTTATTTTTACAACTATGGATCGGAAGAAAGTTTGTGAAAAGTCAAGTGCTAAGAAAAAGATGATGAGTATTGAATTAAAACGTGAAATTATAGAAAAACATGAGCAAGGTGTTCGAGTTGTTGACTTATTGAGGCAGTATGGGCGTAGTACGTCCATGATATGTACTGTGCTTAAACAGAAGGAGTCGATAAAGAGTGGAGAGGAAGAAACAAACCTCCTTGGACATGTTTTTTTCTAAACGGCCTACAGGTGAAAGCGAGAAAAATGTAGCGAAAAAGGCAAAGACCAGTGAGGATATCTTATTTATTTCTTTACATTCTCTTTTTTGTTTTTGTACAGTAAATATTTGTCATTTATAAATACGTTTTTATTATTCAAAACCACGTGACAAAAATAACTGGGGTGACATTTTGTGGATTGGAACGGATTAATGGTAGTTCAATTGTTTTGTATGGGGAAATTTGCTTCGAGATACGAGTAATTCAAGATACGAGCAAGGTTGCGGAACGAATTAAGCTCGTATGTCGAGGTACCACTGTACAGTGAAATCTCGATCGATCATTACTTGAATAATCGTTTTCCCGTATGTATCGTTTATTTCTTCCAGTCCCGAATTATATTCATACAAAACATCGTTATGGATCGTTACTCTATCCATCATTTTACCTCATTAATTGTTTTAATTAGGCATCATATCGCTAAATACTTGGTTTCGTTTAACGATACTCGTAAACAATGAGCGGAGCATTCAGAAAGAGATCGACATTATACAATACAAAGTTTAAATAATTAGCAATATTTGAACATGTCCAAAAACATATAATTACCGGATTTTTACCTGCAAAGGCTTATTAAACAAATATCAGATGTCTCATAGAGACAAACCAATTTTTAATTATGTACTAACATATAAACAACATTAAAAAAAATTGTTAAAAATTGAGGGGTGAGAATTGGTGAACCTTATATATTAAGCCAGCCGAAGAAAGATCTTAAGCCCTGTAATTACCCCATACTTTGTCTCACTGAGATATCTGATATTTGTTTAATTTATATCTTTTTTTGTTTCTGTGAAGCTTTCTAATTTTATTTTTATTTAAGTACATTAATTTATATGTGAAATATGTATATTTTTTTTAAATAGGTATGTAATTAAACATTTAAGAATCAAAAATGTATTTTTTTTTATATTCCCGCATTCATAGTTTATTTCAATAGGTTCCTTCAAAAACAATAGTGGTTTCACTGTATATATGCAACTAGCATCTCTTCTAGGTATGGTTTCCATGGGGAAACCTAGGTCGAGGTTTCGACACGATAACACGTGCCATTGTAAAGGCGTTGTCTGAAAAAAATATGGCGGTAGAACATATAAAGGAAAATACAATGGGTGACTATACTGTATATTCATATCTGCTGCGAAAAAGTACTATTGTATCTTAATTTTTTCGTCACATCATGGCATGTATGCATTATGCCATTATTTACTTACCTACAGCATTTCACTGAAGAAGGCGTGAAAGAGTGTCGCAGCGGTGGATAGATACGGTTGATGTATCTGGCTGGAGAGACGCTGGAACTGATGCCATCTGTGAGGGCGACCCAGGACCAGGACTTGTGAAGTTGCATTACGAGTCAAGTATCATCTAATTGAGGCCACTATATGTCAACACTAATAAGAAGGAATCAATAAAACAGTACGATATTCCAGTTACCTCAATTAAATCTAAATTCAACACATCTTCATGGCCTTCATTTTATTTTTATCACACAAATTTTATTCCCTATCAAATTTATCTCTCCTCTTTTTACATTTTTATTTTCCATTTTTTCTCTCACTTCTCTCAATTTTACGGTTATTTTTTTTTTTTTCTGCAATGGAGAAGTAAGTTCTTTTCTTTTTCTAATTTTTTTTCCATCGTAAATTCCGTTTCTTATTATAAAGTCTTAATAAGCTTTTTATCTATTTAATAAGTCACTCTCACTAATATAAAATCCTATATCCATTGTGAACGTCTATCATATCCGCAATCATTAACACCGCTGATGACTTCTCAACGCACCTTGTAGATATCTAGACGTAAAACATAGTTCCTGACTGCCTGTAAAACACCTCCGGTACCGACAACAACATGTACTATAATACAACATGATGAAATATTCCGAGAATTTACTGGTCCAAGCTGACGGCGTGGAAATCTGCGCGTCATGGCGTCTAATGTATAATCCGCGTATTATTTTTAAGGCGGCATGGAGTCGAACGCAAAGTAATAGCCATCTATTATTTACTACGTCCACTCATTTCTTATTTGGCCGTTAGCGAGATAAATATTTGTACATCGGATCTCTCGAAACGATCACCTATTAAGAAATTAAAGAAATCTCGGACGTTTCCAGGATTTATTAGGGTGTGGGTCTTTCGCTGGGGGTTACTGGGATGGACGATACCAAGAAGAGCGGTGGCTAGGGAGACCTAACAAATCATTTCACTGGCACTCTCTCGCAAGGTGAATTTCTATCAGACTGTGAGTTCTGAGACTTAAACACATAAATGTGACGTTTACCCTCTCCTTTTGAAGGTACATGTCTTTTATAGCTTCTCTCTGACTGCCTTCTGAATTTTATACGATAATAACGGGTTTCACGTCAAATAGTATTGGTATGGCTCTGATACGATGATATTGGAGCCAACCTATGATGGTATTACTAACCAACTGTAATAATTGTGCCATGAAATAAAGTACCGGTACCGACGACAACATGTGCCATAAAATAATAACATGCGCCCGCAGCCGTCTGGCAGGCCGGCGGCTCCTGAGTGTCACTCCTCTCACTGCTGTCTTCCCAACCATAAGCTCCGTTAATTACTTGCGCGTATCTTTATTGTACGGTCTCATTTCTCCGCAATTCTGTGTAACTGTGCTCAATAAACTTTTATTAACCGTAAGTAGTTTTTCATCTTCAACCTGTGTTGGCCACACATACAGACTCCATATAAGCAATCATTATCAAATGAACAGCTACCACACCAACCTTTAAACATCAATCTATCTCATAATTTTTGACACCATAATTGGTGATCGATTCCATCTTTCTTTTATAACTTACTAATCCCCATGCCATCGTTACTTTGGACGCCTTTTTAGTCTCCTGGATGCTGTGCAAGATTATTGGTCCATTAACTATCTCTCTGTGCTGTATCGTCTGGAGCTTCTGACATAGCTTAGTATTTGGAGTTCAGGATTTACTATTAAATGTACCTAATGACTGAAAGAATGCGTTGGTCAAAGATTAGCGTACCCGCTTAAATTTAGTTACATACTAGAAAGTCAATTTATTTATTTTATTTTATCTATATAGGCATATAAGATTAATTATAAAAGTAAGATTGGAGTACGCCTACAAGCACATGCATATTATCATATGTATAATATATAGTATAAAAAACATTTAAATAGCTTTTTTCCGGGATTATCAAGATAGATTTGACTGTCGTTTACGACTAGATTTGTTTTTTAACTTTTTTTCTGTCCAATATTAATGGAGTTACAAGTTTTAAAAAAATTGCCACAGGCGCTGTTTAGGAACAAGATGGTAAATTTTTCAAGAATATTGTAGAAGATCTGAATTTCAAGTTCAAATGTGTTGTATATCTTCTTGGGCATCGAATGGTATATCAAAAAACCATATAAAATAAATAACAATACCATTACACACAATTTCTAAGTGATCTTACCTGCAGCAACACTGTATATCATCCAATATGGCCGACGCTCTATCTATGTATCAACATTTGTAAAAATGATATATAGTATTGTTGCAGGAATAGTCTCATAATTATATCGAGGTCGAGGTCTGGACGTGATCGAAAAATCTCATCGAAATTTTTCGGAAGTAGCGTCATAAGACCCTCTACAATACAAAATATTTATATCGAAATGTACCTAAATAAAGAAAAAAATTACAAACAAATATTAGATATCTCATAGAGACAAAGCTATTTTTTATTATTATTTAATGGAAAATAAATGGAAGTATGGGGTAATTACAGGGCTTACGACCTATCTTCGGCTGGCGTTCACCAATTCTCAATCCTCAATCTCCACATTTACCAAATTTTTTGAAAGTTGTATATATGATAGTATGTAGACTCGTTTAGAGTACCACTACACCATGGCCATCTATGGACCAAATTTGATAATTCATTTTTCTTTTTTTTTTAAAACAGCATATACGTCATCATTATGAGAATCTGATGTTTTGAAATTATTTTAAAGGAATATTCTTTTTCTGTAAAATGTGTTTAAATATATTACACTGGAATACGCTAGAAAATTAATATTTTAACATTTTTTATATATTTTCTTATTTTGACCAGCACATTATAATATTATATTAGTTTATTATATTATGTAGGAAAAAATCCAGTAATTGATAAATTATATTATACGTTAATTTTTCCAAAAAAAAATTGGTTATTATTATTTGATGAGCAGTTTGAGAACCGCCCGCGTTTCCGTCAATCACCCCGTGACTTCCGGAGTCCCGACCGTTTTAATTGCGTACCCTTGCGTCATTAAACTTTCACAACGCGACGTAATTTGCAACAGTCACGACGCGTGCTTCTTGCACCCCCTAGTGAGGAGCCTACCCTCGGGGAGGCGTCTCTCAAACTGTGACGAAATATTTCACACAAGTTGTGCACAATCTAAACACTGCCACGGTTTAGTTTTCAATTTGGGTGCGAAACTTTTTAAAATGTTAAATTAAATTATTGATGAGCAAATAATGATAAAAATCTTTTTTTTTTTATGTAACATCCCATGAAAAAGTTTTGTATAAAGAAAATGATCAATTTTTAAATAAGTTGGAGTAAATCAATAAAGATGCAAATATAAAAAACACATTTTAATTTTAAATTTCACTGCTTTCGACACGGTATTGTAAGTTTTTGAATATACCCATGTATACTATTTACGTACGTACGTCTCTGTAAACGTATTTTTTTAAAGTATATGTTTCATCTATTGCCAGATCACTATATGCGAAATCTTAAATATATATATATATATTTATACAATGGACCAATAGACGCGGGATAACCGAGTACCTTTTGGGCCAACCATTTGGGCTGAACTAGCGGCCTGACGAAACATAGACATCCCCTGTAGAGAGGTAATGAGAATTATCAGGAACATATATATATATATATATATATATATATATATATATATATATACACGATTATATACAAATAAATATTTATAAAGAAACAGTAAAAATAAAAGGAACTAACTTACCATAACGTTGTTTCTTCGCGGAGGTATGCAGAGAGGATAGAGCGCCACACAATTCTCTCCTCATCTACATTCAAACATCTTCTCACAATAGCTCGTCAATTCGACCACTTAGGATAACATGGTTACAACTAGCATTTTGGGCTAATTTGAGTTGTAACTGAAATGGATATTAAAGGAAATAACAAGAGCTGAAATGTTCCTACAGTATCAGTTATTTATTTCAATTTATGGATAATTATTGTAAATATACAATTATTAAGAAGAACACATTCTTATTGTGAAGTTGCAATTATTCAACACACAGATCTGATATTTTAAATACTAATTAAATGTATTAATTAGAAAGATATATATATAATCAATTTTATTGAAAAATATATTGTTGTTGCTACTGGGATTCAAACCTAGATCTCTTTCCAATCCGGAGAAGGTGCATTATCTAACTATGCTACAGCAGACAGTACATTTGTCGACAAATTTTTGAACGCACATGTTACATTTTTCAAATTTATACAACTATCGTTCTATTATTTGAAAAGCCATCTAATTTAATAAAAATGAATTGTTAATTTTGGCGTCTGCTATCGGTATTTGCAAAGGTATTTGAGATTCCATAAAAACAAAGTAGATGGTTTTTCAAATAATGGAACGGTAGATGTATTAATTTGAAAAATGTGACATATGGGTTCGAAAATTTGTTGACAAAGGTATTGTCTGCTGTAGCATAGTTGGATAATGCAACTTCCCCAGATTGGAAAGAGATCCAGGTAGCAACAGCAATGTATTTTTAGATAAAATTGATTATATACTTACATATTTCCAATTAATACAATTAATTAGTATTTAATTTACAATTTTTTTATTTTTTTTATTTCACTCATCTTATTGGACATTGATAATACTGAAAATAAGTTAACACCTTAAAACTGATCGTATTTGCATACCCAAAACAAAATATACATAAATGTATGTTGAAATTCAATCAACACTTTTAAGCTCATTATCTTAAAACAGTATCAGTGTCAGATAGAATCTTGTTATTCTGAGGAATCGATTATTTATGCTTTTAACAGGACCATCTTTCAGTATCCTATTTTCTTGGCAGTGCAAAGTCTTCCGCGGACGTCTTTTATTTAAAATGATATATATATATATATATATATAATTAAGGAAAACACATTCTTATTGTGAAGTTGTAATTATTCAGAACATAGGTCTGTGATATTTTAAATACTAAATTAATGTATTAATTATAAATATATACATATAAAATCAATTTTGTCGAAAAATAATGTAGATGGCTTTCAAATAATGGAACGACAGGTGTATTAATTTGAAAAATGTAACATATAGGTTCGAAAATTTGTCAATAAAAATACTGGCGTTATAGCACAAAGGTAGTGCACTTCCCCGGATTGGAAATAGAGATCCAGGTTCGTATCCCGGTGACGCAAAAACAATATTTTTCGACAAAATTGATTTTATATATATTTATAATTAATACATTAATTTTAGTATTTAATATATATATATATATATATATATATATATATATATATATATATATATATATATATATATATATATATTTACTATATGATAAATTTCATAATTTTGAAACAAAACAATGTTTTAATGTAGAGCCTTCCAAGATGGCTTAATGAAGGGTAGGTAAACCATCTTGACCGTTGTATAATTACAGGATGGCATTAATAAAGTAGTATATTAGGTATTTTAAAAGAGGAACTAGTATTTTTTGTAGATGGTTTCTTTGAGAAAACTTTCTAGCGCCCAACATTTCACTACGATAATACGTGCCATTATCAAGACGTTGCCTCAAAAAGTTACGTTACTTTTTCACAGGAGATATAAATCTCCCACAGTTGAGTACGGTCTGTGGCTACAGATGAGAGTTTTATCTCGAGACAATTTCTAAGTCAAAGGTTATGCTCCCATAAAGTTCTTTAAAGACAAATATCGGGTTTCGTAGTCCAACGTGTACACACAAAGTTTCAGAGATTTGATCTGATTTTACAAATGTCTGTTAATTTGAATCCTCCTGCAGGGATTAATACGAAATAGATGTTTGTAATTTAATACCTTGTTCTTATCTAATTTTCAGAATAAATAGTTGTAGTTTTATTTAATATTAGGTTGTATTGGTTCACACGTGTTAAGTATCGCTATCAAATCAAATGCCGTGTATATTGGTCGGTCTGACCAATCTCAAGGAGTTGTCTCTGAATCTCTAGACGTACACAAGGCACTGAAATTTTTCTCAATAAACTATATAAGCTTATAGTCATTAACAGAATTTCTAAACCTTTGTTTTACCCAGTCCTATATAATCATTGTTCTCCTTATGTACAATATTCTATATTTAAGAATCCATTCTGATAGATAGGAATAGTTACAAACGCAGATAACAATATTATACACGATTCATCTACCTACAAACAAAGAAATATACGATGCTCTATTTACAAAATTTCCTATGTGCCGCATTAACACTTAATAAGGAATACCTGCAAGCTCTACTCGCTACTGAATTCCCACGTTATATCATATTTAAAAAGATGTATTCTTAGGTACAGTATAATGATCTATGTATATATCACGTCCACCTATGTATATATTAAGTACACAAGTAAAAAACACATAGGCATGAAACTTGTTTATATAAGATGCCAGTAAAAATTTTGTTACCAGTTCTCTTGAATAAATCCAACGTGAAATAATTTTATTAACTTTTCATTGTCGGAGTACCTACATCCTGAAATTGTTTTACATAATCTTCACGCGTATCTATACAAATCATTATCAGTCATTTAAAACCAGGATGTGAGAAATAATACAAAAACAACGAAATAGTCTTTATTTTGTACGTAGGAGGAATATTTGAAAAAATCTTGATTTTTTAAAATCTATTTGTTTATTTATTTAGAACAACTGTTAATATGAACACAAATATTAGTACAAATGCAATATAATAAAGGGTTTTTCAATAGGGACGCTCAAACTTTCTTTCAACAGGGACAAGAAACTACGCCATATTACTTTTTTTTGAGGTTAACACTTGTACTTAGTTGGCAAATCATCATGGAACAGTACACACCGGAGCAACGCTTGCAAATTATTCAAATCTACTACCAAAATTCGCGTTCGCTCACCGCAACTTTAAGAGCATTACGACCATTTTATTGTCATCATCACTAGCCTGCCACATCAACAATTCAACGTTTGGTGCAAAAATTTGAAAGCATATTGTTGCTACACAATGTTCCAGTGCCAGTGAGACAAAGAAATGCACGAAGTGAGGAAAATATTACCGCCGCTAGAGCATCTGTTCTTGATGACCCAAATGAGTCACTAACACGACGTTCTCAACAATTGGGCATTTCTGTGACGTCATTGTGGCGAATTTTGCGAAAAGATCTTGGCCTACATCCATACAAGATCCAGTTGACACAAGAACTAAAGCCGCTTGACCATTTGAAGCGTCGCCAATTCCTCAATTGGGCTGCACAACAATTTGAAAATGATGCTGAATTCCATCGAAAAATCATCTTTAGCGACGAAGCTCATTTTTGGCTCAATGGATATGTAAACAAGCAAAATATGCATTATTGGGCAGGCACCAATTCACACGTGCTTCACGAAATACAATTGCATCCCGGAAAAATCAGTGTTTGGTGTGGATTACATGCCGGAGGTGTCATTGGACCATATTTTTTTGTTGATGATGCTAATCGTCATGTTACTGCGAATGGTAATCGTTATCGCTCCATGATAACTGATTATTTTTGGCCTCAATTGCAAGGTATGAACTTGGCCAATATGTGGTTTCAACAAGACGGCGCTACCAGTCACACGGCACACGCAACAATTGACTTATTGAAAACCAAATTTGGTGAACGTGTTATTTCGCGAAATGGACCAGTTCAATGGCCGCCTAGATCATGCGATTTAACACCATTGGACTATTTTCTTTGGGACTATGTTAAATCTTTGGTCTATACCAACAAGCCGGCGACGTTATAAGAGCTAAGAGAAAATATTGAACGCGAAATTGGTGCGATTCGGGCCGAATTATGTGAAAAAGTGGTGGAAAATTGGATTCAACGATTGGACTTCTGCAAACGTGCCCGCGGTGGTCATGCGAGGAAAATTGAATTTCATACATAATTGCCACTAAATGTACTTCAAAACATAATACATTTTTTTTAGATATATTCATTCGTTTTTGTTTTATTTTTAAAAAAAGTCTGAGCGCCCTTAATGAAAAACCCTTATATTTTATATACATACAATACAATAAATGGGAAAATACAACAATAGAGTTGTGCACTCCTAAATAAGAAAGATCTTTAACTATGGGGGTACCTATCGTCATTTATATAAACCAAGATCAAAATATCATGTATATTTTTTTTTTGTTAATTTCAAAAGTATTCAATAATATTTCGTTTAAATGTTAAGAAATTGATCAGATTAGAACATTAAAATAAGTAAGATGTTGAATAGATAAATGTTCAATTATTTTTAAGACCTTTTAGGCATTTTAAAATGTTTTTTTTTTCTACATATTTATATTTGATGCTAATTTAATTGGTTTTGGCTGTGGGTCGTACAGTCCAGGAGCAATGTACGATGCATGTCTCTGTTCTATTCCTAATTTGGACATGTTTAAAGTAACACGTTCATTAGTTTTAATCCGAGTCTGATAGTTGTGATGGATTATTATTTTGTCTATTCTAAAAACATTTTTAATAAATAAGGAAAATAAATTTAAAACACGAAAGTCTTTAAAAAATTGGTTGGGTATTTTTTTTTAATTATCCTTTGAGTTGTAATTATTGGTTTGACATGTTTGGGACAAGTTCCTCCCCAACCTAGGATTTCGTATTGTAATATTGATTCAACCAATGCATGGTATATCATTTTAAGAGTTTGTAAATCACAGTATTATTTAAGGGCATAGATGACGCAATTTATTATTTAAGTGGTGTTCGATCTTTATAATAGCAATATGAACACGACGTTCCTATCCTAACTACAACCCCCTCCTTCTATACCAGAACACAAACTTTCTATGGTTTGTTTTCTTTAGCTAGAACTGATTCAATTTGAACTGTTGAGATAGCGTTTTACCATTGGGTGCGTTGATTTGCTGCGAAGTTCATTCTGCTGTGTGGGGCTGATACTGTATGTGGGCAATCGAATTCTTGCTACCGTGCGATTTGATTAGTGCTATTCATCGTGCATATTTGACACTTCGCGCTACCAGCGAAGTGTATATGTCTAAATGTACAACGTTTTGAGCAGCGTTGTACATGTTCTGGAGCCGGAATACCTGTGGATCCTATGGAAAAGGAGCGTTTCACTCAGGGTTGTCTTTCACCCAGCCTCTTTTCCCTATTCCTGTCCCTCTTTAGAATTTCTTCCACCCTTCCTGCATCCCTTATTCCCCATCCCCTCGTGTAAACGAGAGGGATATATGATCTTTGAAGTTTAAATTATTATCAGAATTAATCCTAAATATTTATACTTAGTTGTTCTTTGTATATTGGTTTTACAGTAACATTCATAAATCTCAAATAAGTTTTCAATTCCTTTTGTTGCTGATCCATTTTTTTTGACTAAATAGTTAGTAACCTATTTCGTCCCTGCAAATTAACCGTCTATGTAAAGCCGAAGTCTCTAAGCCCGTACTCTTTAGTTGAATTAAGTCAGCCCGAACTCACTGGACCATGCTCAAAGGCAAAGATTTTCAATGCGAGTTTGCAATCCTTTACAACGTGATCTTATTGGCGATTCATCTGAGGAAATGGAGCATGAACTAAAATATGGATGTTGGTCCATTTAATGCAGTGGAAACAAGCTGACCTACGTAGAGCCATTTGGTATACATGATGAAAAGGAAGGGAAATTGTAGTTGAGACACTGAGGAAGCTTATAAAATTAGATCTATTCCTTTCATCGTTTCTACGTGGTTTTAGCTCTGAAATAATAAAATATACTTAACACTAATTGGATATCATTTACTAATAGAAAAATAACTTAAATATGAACCAATAGGATAGAGATAAGTCAGAAGCAACGTTATGTAATTGTGGTAACACTGCACGTGCCCCACAGACACGGCCGTGTAAGGACTCACTTAACAATCATATTGAGCCGAAACCCAATCAAGCAATCAGCAGACACCACACATCGTGATGGATACTGCCCTAGGATCTAGCGACCACTTCTCCACGGCCTTCCTTTCAGCGGCATCTCCAGCGAGCCACTCCAGCGTTCAACCACATTCACTCATTTAAGTGTATAATTCATCCATCAATAAACGCCAACCTTTGTAAATGCTCTTTCATTTCTATATCTCTCTCTAGACAAAACATACATGCACACCTTATGCACTAACAAGTGTGAGATTAGAAAATGTTGGGGCTTCAGTCTTACATCCATAAAACCTCCTTATAAAAGCACAGTCAATCATATTCTATAACTACAACCCCTACATATTCTATTTTTATATTTTAAACACACCCTTTATATATTTTATTGTATATTAATTAATGTTATTAGTTTAATTAAACTACACCACAACAGCACTGAAAATAAATTATTAAATGTAAAAATCGTTAATTTATTAATGTTGATTACTTATTTTAAAAACAGCAAAAATGTAATAGAAAAAATGTAATGAATTAACTATGATTTTGAATATTTTTAAAAACACTTTAGTACAGTTTAAGTTTTCAACAAAATTTGTGTTTTAAAAAACTTATATATATATATACCTTGTGATGCAAGCGAATAATAAAAACCTGTGTCGTAAAAAAATTATTAAAATACAAATTATAATTATTGTTGGATGAATATGGGCCCTTGATTCTGATATTTAATATTCCAAATACTTTCCAAAAATTAGGTTGATAGAAAACATTTTTTTTTTCTAAATCTGAACCTTAATATTTTCAGTAATATTTTAATATGTCCAAGAACACACAATTACTGGATTTTCACCTATAGAGACGTTGCTATTTTTATCATATTTAATGGACGTATGTGGAAGTATGGGTAATCACAGGGCTTACGACCTGTTTTCGGCTGGCTTAAGTGATCACTTTATATAAATATAACGTTAACCATTATCACCCATTAATCAATCTCCATGTCAATCAAATTTATTAATGTTGTACGTATGTTAATATGTGGAAACACTTCGAGTTTCACTGCACTATCGCCATAGAATAGCTTCGTATCTATGAGATATCTATTATTTGCTTAACATTTTCAGTGAAAGGGTCATTTCATCAATTTCATCTGTATTATAGCAGAAACATCGATTTTAGATTTGTTAATAATTTTGCTTCAAATTGGGCTATTAAATTAAATATGTAAAAAATCAAATAAAAACATTTTTGTATTCAAAAAGAATTGTTATACAACAAATACTGCATGTTAACAAACCTATACCGTTGGTGTTGGTACTATTATTAGGTGTACCCATAAGTAATCAATTATTTTGAGTGTGTAATATTTGCTTCAGTCTAGCTCATGCAATGACGTAAATGTTCTTCAGTTAGTTGATTGTCCGCCATTTTACAACAGAGTAATAAAAAAAAATTAATTTACTTGTCACAAGTCACAAGACCACGGATTGTAATATTGCGTATAAAACACGTATTTACACTTTCACGCTCTGAGCTAGACTGAAGCAAACATTCCACACTAAAAATAATTGATTACTTATGGGTACACCTAATATTAAGGAATGTGCTGTGCAATAGTGATTACAAAAATTTCGTTCTAGAGCCTTGAAGATGAAAAACTGGGTATCCTTCTGCAAATGATTACGTCCAACTGAAAACGCCGGATGAACGAGAAACTTGCACAATATTTTGAGAGCTTGCACAAAAGTTAAGCTTTATTAGAAAATTAAAAAAACTTTGAGACGTGGGTGCGCCGCAAGAACTGAATTAAAATCAAAAAAATGCCTTTTAAAATTTTGTTCTACTCTACGGGAGCTCGTTGAACTATAAAATATTGTCTCGTCCAACATACGCACCAGATATCTGTGATTCTACTACTTATATTTCTTTAAGCTCTTCGACAACTTCTTACAGGGTAAGATCTTCACTAACCAAGCTGTTGCCGAAAGTCAATTTTAAGATGTCATCTAGATTGGCTTCAGTGCGTCAATTCTAGTAATACTTATTTTAATTGATAAAGTTTTTAAAAATGTATTTAACTTTAAAGGTCATTAACATAATCTAACTTTTTTATAATATAAAAGTGGTATAATTCAATTCATCCCTGTACCACGATTTAAAACGAAAATTATTACAAAGCCTCTATTGAAATATTGTCAGTCTAAATTTTAGACATAATTTGCTTTGAAATTCATCGGTTAGATGGTTAATTTCTAGCCATTAAAATGTTACTGCTCTTTGGAAACTTTGCTTTTTAGCGATTTATTAACATCTAAACTTTTTAAGTAGGCTTTTTGATGATAATGATTATGACGATAATTTAAAAAAATTGGCACATTTTAAACTAAATTAGTGAAAAATTTTCAAACTAATATTTTTTTCTGTTATTCCGAGAAGCTAATGAAAACTTTTCACTTGTAATAAACAAAATTGTTAAAGTTTAAATAATTTAATTTACTTTTCAATAACCACAATCGATATCTTGTTTACTGTTACACAATTCAATGAATTGCCTAGTAAACGAGTCCACGAAAACAGCCTTAAAAAATTTTCAAATATTTTTATATATTCTTACTTTTTCCCTAAATTTTGTTTTTACCTTTACCAGTACCGAGATCGATACCGAGCGCTTTTAAAATCTCTCTTATACTTGGCCAGTATTCTGCTTAGCTACTACTTTAGTAAACTGTGGTGTCAAATTGCCGTATATTCTGACTTTTTGTGCTTAAATTTATTGCATCGATTAATATTTTTGATTCACGTTAATAAGTACATTCTTAATAAGTGTATACTCCAGCTGACCCAAAATGATCCCGCGCTAGATGAGGACACGGAATGAAATGAATAAGAATAGGATAGGGAAGCTCAAGAACCAAGATACTAGGAAGAACACGACCTACCTGAAGTGCTTCTTTATGTGGATTTCATGCTTGCAGTGACCACAAGTCTTCTGGCTTCAAAAACACATACTACGTTGATCCGCACGAAGCACTCTCGAACGCACACTTCGTTGATTGCGCGAAGTAGGAACGACAGGCACCATGCACAATAGCAAGGTGAGCAGTGACATGCTAAATTTCCACAGTTCGACTATCAACCTCACACAGCAGGACGATAACTTGTCAACTGGCCCAAAACCACAGACAACGCACCACAGAAAAAGGTCATGCTCTGGGGAATAAAGGGAGAGGGGGATAACAGATTATATAATGAAATAGGAATCATAATATCCCCATGTGTTGCGATCACATGTGTGCGCACGGTGAGCGACGATTTATAAATCCGTCACAAAAATCGAACATTATTTCATGAAAAATAAAAATTTTATGTAAAAAATATTTACCCCTAATTGTATAAAAAACCTGAATTCTTAAAAAAATAAGGCATTAATTATCTGATATTTTAATGTATTTTTTTGATTTCTTGGCAGCGTAGTGTTTAATATCCCCGCCTATCATACTGAAATCCAGAGTACGGCTTTCCGACAAGGAGGATTCTATTTTTATTTTATTTATTTAACTTAATTTACGAATATTTTTTCGAAGGAGAACGTGTTCTATGCAATTAGAACATTTTTTTTTATTTTTAACTCAGTTTTACTATTTTTTTTACAATTTCATACTAGTGATATAATTTTATATCAAAACAATTTATCCAAAAGTTTTCTCGTTCAAGTTTTCGTCATTAAATTTATAACTGTACCTCTAACTATAACTAAAGAAGTTTTTTTTATCAATTGTGAAAATAAAAACGAATTAACCTTCAAATTATATTATTATTTCATTATTTATATATATTAACTTCTTCTTTAATATAATACTATTTTTCAAAACTTGTCATTGCAATTTTGCTTTTAACATCTTAGCAGATAGATACAAAGAACAGACATTCCATATACCATAACGAAGTAAAACTTATCATCATCATCATCATCAGCTGTTTACTATCCACTGCTAGATGAAGACCTCCCCAAGTGTCTTCCTTTCTTTCTGTCCATTGATATTCGCTGCCATAACAATGAGAACTATTTAAAGATGTAGCAGATATACAATTATAAGTTATGTGCTAAAACAATTCTAATTTGAGTAGCTTGTTGGTGTAGTGGTCTAGACGTTGGCCTAGTGATCTAGTGGTCGGGGGTTCGCGCCTCGTTCCAGGACATCATTTTTTTTTTTTTTATATTTATTTATATTTTCATAGCACAAGCATTTTAGCTTAGTTTGAAAATAGTAAGAATATTGATGTGACATGTATTCCGTGTACGCATCTCTATTTTTAAAAAAAAAAAATTAATGACGGTTTGATAAAAAGTTAAAAATCGATTTTTGCCATCATATATGAATAAAAATATAAAATATAATTATGAGGTCCAATTTTGAGGATGAGATTTTAGACTTCCATAAACAAATCTGGCAGGAACACTAAATTGTTTATAATTGTTCAATGAACTGCCAGCAAATGTGATGGAAGCAACTAGACTTTCTAATTTTCATAGGTTAAGTACAGAATATGTAGTATGTAAGTTTAGTAACTGATAATTTTTCTTCTTTTGTATTTTATTTACCTAATGCTAGTTGATATTCTACAATACAATGTAATTTTATACACATTTTTTTTTATGTTTTCAAAAATATTGCATACTGGATGTAAGAATATTATTAAAACATAATGAATTGGAAAAGTATACATACGAAATCAATTTACAGAAAGAATATTTTTGTTACCACCGGAATTTGAACCTGGATCTCTTCTTATACGGAAAATTGCATTAACCGATTTTGCTACACCAATACAGTGATTTGACGATAAATTTTCGAACTTATGTGTTGCACTTTCAAATTGATACATATGTCGTTCAATTATTTGAAATCCATCTTCTTTATATTTACGGAATCTCAAATATCTTTAATCCGATTTGAGACGCCAGAATTAATAGATTATTAATTTTTTTATTAAATTTCGCTAAATGCATTTCCACGGATAGGAGGAGATCGAGGTTCAAATCCCGGTAGAAATAACAATATTTTTTCGATAAATTGGTTTTATATGTATACATTTCATTTGTATTATTATAAAAAAATATATATGGTTTTGTAAAATTGCAACTTCACAATAACAATGTGTTTTCCTTAAAAATAAATATTTATTTTATTTTTTTATTTAGACACATATAACATATAAGCATTGCATAGCTAAAAAAAATTACAGTTTGTTAGATATATTTTATACAGATTTTAAAATGCATTGCCCAACTAGGCAAGCCTGTTTTAGGCCAAATTGGCAAATAAATTACATTTCACAAAACCAAATAACTCATTGAAGACAAAACACAATCAAATAGAATACAAAACATACAAGGCAAATAAACGTGAATAATAAATAATGTACGCATATATAAGGTAAGTGAAAATATGCAAGATCAAAGCTATAACGCACTCAGTACAACAGTTTACTCTCAGTATCTGCTCTATTTCATTTCAACAACCTATTTGAATAATCCCCTCTAAAAAACTTAAAGTTCTAATAATAATAATAATAATGTATTTATTTCAGCGTGATCAGGTTTTTTTAACCCGATTCGCCATAGAGATAATACATATTATGTTATACATTAAGGTTATAAAATAAATATAATGCTACGAAAAATAAAACCAAGGAAAATATTAATAAATAAAAAATAATAAAAAAAACTTCACACATATTTACAAACAAAATATAAATATTACATATATAACTACTTCAGTCCCGGCCATTGTTGTATATGTAGCTATTCTGTAGGCGCTGCCATTCTCTGGTTAGGGAACCAGCTTTCCATGAGAGCGCCGCTTGCACCAGAGAGAGTACTAATATTATTTCCAATTTGATTTTATATTCTGGGAGCTTGAAAGGTGAACAATCTTCGACCAAAACTAGTTTTCATTCTTGAAACTATTTTAAGATTATTTGCTCTTGTGGGATAATATCTTTCAGTCCTAACAGATGGAGCGCTTATTTTCTTATGAAAACTATTCAGCACATATAATTGTCTTATATCTAAAACCTGAAATTCCCTAGCTCTACTCTGAAGGATACGAAAAGTCACAGCGATTTATTACTCTGAGTATAGTCTTCTGAGCTATGCTTACTTAATATGTATGTATTTACATCTGATGCGATTAATTAAATACTAGTTGGACTTTGGAAAGTTTACTAGTTAGAACGGTGACCTTGCATCGCTTTGTTATATCTGGCATGTAACTACTTGTTAAATTTTAGGCATGATTTTTTTATTTATTTATTTACACCCTATCCCGAATCGTTTTGAGAGTTGTTTACTCTCGTTTCGATTCGTTAATATTACTTTTTTTTTATTACATTCAGTTATTAACTTCTTAATACCATTATTAGTTGACTCCGGTATCATCGTACCAGAGCCATACATGTACAATTGACGTGAGACGCGTTATCACATTAAATTCAGAGGGCAGCCAGAGAGAAGCTGTAGAAATCATGTACCCCCAAAAGGGGAGGGTAGACGTCACATTTATGTGTTGCGGTCGCAGAGCTCGGTGACAGTCCTGAAATAATTCATCCTGTACAGGTCGCAAGAGGTGGGAGAGAGAGCTAGTAGAATTCTCACTTAGGTCTCTTTAGCCACTGCTCTTTCCAGTATAGTCCATCCCAGCAACTCTTAGCGGGAGACCCATACTCTAATAAATTCCCGGAAATGTCCGAGAATCTTTTCATTTCTTAATGAATCCGATGACCTATTCCCTCTAATCCCGCAATCATGATCTCATGTGCATCATTCATAATCCCACAGTCCCAGAGGATGTGCTCCATGAGACTGCCTACCTCACCTGAGCGCAGATACACCCCGGTTCGATTGAGGCATGATTGTAAATAATTCTTCTTAACTTATTTTTTATTTGATTCATCTAAAATAATGTTTGTTCGCATTAACAGGATAGAGCCAAAGGTTGTAAGAATGGAAAAAGCTAGTTCTTTTATAGTGTCATGTGTTTCAAGCAAACTATTCCATGTATCAAATATGATTGTAAATGAAAATACGAGCTGAAGTTGAAAAGTCGCAAATGCCTATGAAAAGAGCTGCTATCTGGCAACTCCTGTTCTATATAGACAAAATAATCGAATTGTTCAAGCAGGGTTCCATCATTTCTTTAATTTTTAAGACATCTACCTTCAATCCAACTCTGCCACTGCCTTCAGATTGCTTCCATATTCTGTTTCGAAGGTCTTTCTGCTCCCAGTCAAGGTGCCTGAATAGGTTTTCGAGAGTTGCCGTAAATAATTTAAGAGTATTTTTTATCAATGTTTATCCATATTTAATAAAATGGATCTTAGCACGATTTACTCAAAGGTATATGAGATTCAACGCAATTCAATTGGCACCTCTGGGTTTCCTGATATATATTAATGTATATGTGAGTATTGCCGCCATTTTTTGGAGAGCCAAGAAAACGGTAAACGATAGGCGGTTCAATTATATCCCATGCTTTGACCAATCCAGAGGTCCAAATAAACCACCAGTGGTCATCTGCGGTCGGTCAAAATCTACCCAGCTAAAGGAAAAACAACATCGGACCAGAAGGACAGCAAATACAATAGAAAGGTTAGTGCAGTTTATATACTATATACGTGCTTATTGTCAATCAGAAACCAGGGAACCACCTATCGAAAGCATTTACATAAACACCCAGAAAGAAAGAAAGAAGCCCAGGTTCGAATCCCAGTAGCAACTAAATATTTTTTTATAAAAAGGTATTTTTTTGTGTATATTTTACTAGTTGATTAATTTATTTTATATTAATTTAAGTAATATTGTTGGCATATAAAACAATACGTTTTAATACAATATTAACGCCACGATCTCTTAGACGTATATGTGGCAGATCCATTTATGACAGATTAAAGAATGAAGAAATTTGTAGAGAATGTAGATCGCTTAAGTGGTTTGGTCATATGGAACGGAAGATTGAATAAGGAATAGTAATAAAGATATATGACGCAAGACTTGGCACTACCAGGTTAATCAGATACTGGAATGGTTCTGTTAGAAGACTCAATAATCGGCGAGCTTCTATGAGAAGATGTATGAATGTGGATGAGGTGAGAACTGTGTGTCAAGACAGAAAAATGTGACACTTTATCGTCTCTGGTATCTCCGCGGATAAACGGCATGATGGTAAGTTAGTAAACACCACTTGTATTATACAAGGTAAATGAATTTTTCTCTATAATTTTCCAAAATAACATCCCTTTGAGTTGTCAACATTTCAGAAAAATTCAGCGAAAAATATCTTATCATTTGGATAATAAAAAAATAAAAAATACACCTAGAAACATGATTACTGGTGATAAAACTACCTTATATATTACCAGCCGCGATGCCTTCAATAGGTTTGTGTTTCCGATGACATAAAAAAACATGTAAAACTTTTAATGCGCACCCTCGCCATTCCAAATATAAAATTACCTAATCGTTTGAAATATTTTCTAATAAAATATCATGAATCAGTTGCTTAATGTTTTTCTTAACACAAATATTATATTTTTATTTTATTAATGTGTACATAAAATATTGGTTTTGTAGAATAAACAAATTCTGAAGTTTTTATTACATTTTACAGGGTGCTCCAAATGAAAGTGAATCCAACATTTTGAACGAAAAAGTTTAATATTTATTTTTATTTACTTACCATCGTGCCGTTTCCTCGAGGGGGTAAACAGAGAGGAAAGAGCGCCACACTCTTTTGTCCTGACACACATTTTTATACATCTTCTCGTACAAGCTCGACGATTATTGAGGTTTTTAACAGGACCATCCTCCAATATCTGGTTTACTTGGTCAACACTTGTGTCATACATCTTTATTACTATTCTCTCCTCATTCATCCGTTCCATATGACTCACTATACTACGATCAGCTTTACATTCTTTAATTATTTCTTTATTCTTTACTCTGTCGTAAATAAATATAAATTAAATATATACCTTAGTAAAAAAGAAATCACTGAACGATGAAATTTATATCCTAAACAGGAACAATACATTTTTATACGTAAGTAGGTACTATTTTGAAACAATTTTCCTAATAAATAATTAACTGTGAAGTATATATCACGATGAGATGGTGTGTGATATTATTGTTATGGTTAGCTAGTGATATCTAGAAATCATAAGGATGCAATAAAGAAAAGCAACACGCCTCCACTGTCAAGTTACCATGACTGAGTTTATCTTTTTGTACTGTGTGAGATGATTGCAAACAGTAATGGCAGGAAAGGTAAAAAAAAATTCATAACTCGTAAGTCCACGACCGCAGTCACAATGGTACACCATATGTCTCATGACATCGCCTCCGTGGTTCGATCTTGCAGGTCTGACTTGACAATATCCACTCGTCTACGTCTCAATTCTATTGGCTTATGTATGAGAACTTTGTGCGTGTTATGAGGCTCATCTTTTTTCCATAAAAGCCTCGCCCATTGCAGCTTCTTAGTTACTCTGAGTTTATTCACATTAAATTATAATCGTCAACATTTAGAAATTTGTTAATGTTTAATTAATGATTAATTGAACGTGGCGGAACGGAGTGAATACTAAAAGCTGTTGACAGGTCCGAGGGTGGGAAGGAAGCGATTGGTGCGATCCGCATGTCACGTGCTAGGGTTCTTGCTGCGTTCAGCTGCGCCGAATTAATTTAACACATACTCTGCGGTAGTGGATAAGGTTTGACACGGGTGTTAGTAAAAATATTAATTACGCTACAAATATTCGTTTAATGCTGTTTTCCTTCTAGCTTAATATTTTATTAAATATTTTAAAATAATTTGAGATACAAATAAATTTTATCGGACGAGATTCAAATGAGTTATAGATAAAAATGTAAAAAAACGCTCAAAAACTAACCTAAAACAGTCGGATTGAATTTCAGCGCTTACGCTAAAACATATATTGTCAATATTTTGAGCTAGTAGAAGATATCAGGCATGCGTCCATGTATTTATTTTCACTTATTTTCGTTTCGTCTGTTGATGTGTGAGAATAGATACATTATCCGTAATATTTTTTAATTTTTAACTTTAATTTTGTAGCAGAAACATTACGACACATCGTGCCATTTCATTAAATCATACGAATATCTATAAAAAATCATCTCCCACAAAACGGTTAAAAAACCGAAAACTTGAGGCGGGTCTAAAATGACCCACCACCGTAGGACGTGTTTTATTTTGACCCACCGGGCAGTAAGTGTAAATAAGCTACTACAGTTAAAAACTGAATAAAATAAATACTAATTAAATGCATTAATTAGAAAAATATACATATAAAATCAATTATATCAAAAAAAAATGTTTTTGCGCCACCAGGATTCGAATTTGGATCTCTTTCTAAACCGGAAAAAGAACATTATCCAACTATGCTACATCGACATTACTTTTGACGACAATATTGGTGCTACAACAATATTTTTCTATAAAATTGTTTTTATATGTACATCTTTCTAATTAATACATTTAATTAGTACTTAAAATATATTCTGAATAATTACAACTTCACAATAAGAATGTGTTTTCATAATAATATATAAGTTGTATCAATGTGTCCAAAAATTTAATGAAAATGAATTGTTAATTCTGGCATCTACTATTGGTTTACTCAAAGGCATTTGAGATTCCGTTAAAATAAATTAAATGGCTTTCAAATAATGAAACGTTATACGTATTCATTTGAAAAAGTGTAAGTTCGAAAATTTGTCGTTAAAAATAATGTCTTTGCAGCATAGTTGGATAATGCACTTTCCCCAGTATGTAAAGGTATCCAAGTTCGAATCTCGGTGGCGCAACAACAATATTTTTCGATAAATTGCAAATATATATCTTTCTCATTAATATATTTAATTAGTATTTAAAATATCACAGACCTGTGTTCTGAATAATTACAACTTCACAATAAATAAATGCGTTCTTCTAATAAATAGAATAAATGTTTGCGACATCTGAAAAAGATATCGTAAAGAGAATAACGGTGACCTCGTGGTAGATGTATGAGTGAAAGCATCAGAGGGAAAGTTTAGAAAGTTTAGAAAGAATTTAGAAAGTTTAGAAACACCAGTATTGGGGTGAGAAACAGATAGACACAAAACTTCCGCCATCAAATCTAATAGTTAAACCTTCCGAAAATAAACTATCATTTTTTATTTCATAAATTTCTGTTATTACGGTCTTAAAAATCTGAAATATATGCTTCCTACCAAAGTATAATAATTGTAAGAAATATTATTTTCAAAATTTCGATAAAAAAAATCAATATTATATACTCAGAGTCATTCAATAATAATCAACTTAGAAAGTAATCCGTTTTTTTTTTAAGATTTCAAACAAAATAAAGTTTTAATAGGTTACTATCTCAGATACATGTATTATACCACCCCTGCATAAATTTGTTTTTATTGTATTGAATTTTGGTCTTAATTTTACTTAAAAGGATTACTCGCTTTCGTGGCTGGCGAAATGAACACCTCGATCTTTAGTCAAGTGCAAATGATTAATCTTACTAATTATAAGCCTAGTGATCTAATTAAGATAACTAATATGAATCGGGCGGTCAAATCAATTGTAAATTGAACAAAGACTCGTTTAACCCCGGCATTACTCGCGTCCTACGTGTAATATCGTCAGAAATATTAAATCCAAGTACGATACATACTCGCATAATGTTTAAATATAAAATTAATAAACATATCTTTTCACAATTGTTTTTATTTAGTGTGTGCTTATGAAGACTCCAATACAATATTTCGAGTATGTCCAAATTTTTGTAGGAACTTATTACTGGATTTTTTCCCTGGGGAATTATCATCAAGATATAGATGTCTCACAGAGACAAGGTTATTATTTAAGTCTCAACTTCAGCGACATCTATACTGTTGCATGAAGAATGAATATCAAATTTTCAAAAAAAAATCAATAGATGGTGACAGCATAGTTGGTAATAAATAAGTGAAATGTTCCATCATGATATCATATATACAACTTTCAAAAATTTGGTAGATGTGGTAGCGTGGGTAAGTAGGTGAACGTTACATTATGTAAAGTGATTACTTAAGTCAGCCGATGACAGGTCGTAAGCCCTGTAATGCCCAAGACTTCCATACTTCTCATGTAAAAATAATACCTTCGTCTCTGTGAGACATCTATATCTTGAAAACTTTAATACATAAAGTATATTTAATCAACAACATTTTTCTTTGTATTTTTGTAAGATAATGAAGTACATTCCATGTAAAGATGACTATAATCTGCAAAAAATAATATAAAACATGACTCATTGGAAGAATATGCCAAAGATATTTATTATTCATGAACTTTTTTCTAAAAATCATAAGACTTCAAAATTTTAAGTGACTCGAACGAGTAGGTTTCGGTACGGTACTTTTATCGTAGACGATTTCGACACGCAAACTTTCTGCATGTCACATATTTCTATTCTTGCATTCATATTTCACCCTTTTTACAAGAGCGTCACATTTTATTTTACTATTTTAGTATTTTGATCGTCTAAAATGTTTTACCTTACAGTGTATAGTGATCCAATTTTACATTATGTTGCTTTGATTAGAAACATAATTCACTCGGTGAAAAAAATACACGCAATTCTCTCAGACTATTACGTTATATATTATAAACTACTGTGAGCTATTTATATTCAACCCGTTTTGAAAAAATACGTTTTCCTGTATCGTGATGGAAAACTTTTTTGACAAAAGTTTTTCATCAAATCTCAAAAATATTAGTTTAGCTAAATATATCAGCTATCGGTCATTATAATTATAGTGACCGATAGCTGATATATTCAGTTTTAGTTTTCACAATTAATACACGTAATGTTGGAATTCATAATCTTGTATTATAATTAGAAAAGTATTTTAGTACTTATGTTTATTTATGTAATGTATCGTGATGTAGCGATTATACAACGCGCGCAAGTTGGCAAGAATAGCATCGTAGAAGGGATAAAAGAGCGTCGCGCTCTCTCTCTCTCTCCGGAATTGTAGATTAGAACATAATTGTGATAAACAGTAATGCTGTACATCGACTATCTGACTATCTGAATTCCCGTACATAAGAAGACATCATTATTTGCAGCCGTGATAGTCGAGTCAAGGATATAAAAATTTACAAATCTTTAAATAAATACCTTAAATACAGTAACGTGCTAATTAATGCAAAAAATAATATTGAAATACACCTTCAAAATATAAGTAATTGTAAAAAAATTCTATAAAAAAACATCCACCCTCGTTCCGTCTATTTTTAAAGAATATTTGCTCAATTTTCTAAGCCCGGTGATTTTAATCCAGGCGCGACCACGCCCGGGTTAACAAATAAAATAGATTGATTACATATTATGTACAATGTAATTGGTTGTATGCATACATGTATTGGCTACACGTGATTAAATCGTGCATGCATTATGCTGATTAATTTTCTGTATGCGTATAGATTCCATGCAATTAACTTGTACACCGATTTGACAGAATCACGAATCAGGTATATTGATTCGCTTAATTGAATATTAAGCTTACATAAAGGTCTTCTTATTATAATTGAACAATATTCATACTTATATTTACTTACATAATTTACAAATTAAATACTAGCACGAAACGGTGTATAAAATTAAACTACAAGTATATTTTTATTTTTTTAAATATGCATGTAGATCTTTTTTTAGAGATCCTTCAGGAGAAAAATGTACTTCATTTTTCTAATGCATCAGCTGAGAATTGTTATTTTTATAAATAAAAATATTTTTAAATAACAAAATAAGATATCTGCCTTTCAAATTCGTGTAATAATATAAAATATTTAAAATGTTCGTCATTATAAATGTTTATGGTGGATCATAGACCAGCAAATGAATAGACATGAAATAAACTGTACATATGGGAGAGGGGTTTAGAACATTAATTGCGAGACGAGAGGTATTTTACGCATATTCTTTGTAGAAACATTAATCCGATAGTTTATGACAAGTTTATGCAACAGTAAAAGTATTTACTCTTCGAAAAATAAATCTTTGTGTAAACAAGACGTATTTTTTAAATAAATGCATATTATATTGTTGACATTTCAATTTTCATTCCAATCTTGTCATATATTTAAAAAAAGTTGCAGAGCTATTTGATTGTGTAAGTTGTACCAAAGTGATCATGTGGATGATACCAAAATGAAAACATTGAAACAAGGAATTTGTGTTAGTTCAAGTCTATATATTTGGTAGTCTGTACGATAGATAGATATTTGAATTACTTTTTGAGTAATTTGTGGACTGATATCAAAAGTATGACATGGGAATGATGTTCTGCTTACACAGTCAGTTTACCATTCTATGTTCGTGTAGCATCATGAGACATGTTGATTACACTGTTTAACCCTTCCCAAACCATGCAGTAACACAGGTCTACCATCATAATTAAACCTGTAATATTTCGGTAAATACATGCAACATAAAATTAATATTTTAGATAATCTTAAAGAAAATATTAGCACTTAGAAATAACTAATGAAAAACCAATTATGAAAATGGAATCGTACATAAACAATTAAATTATGTTTTCCGTTCAATCTGTTGGAAAATTAATACGTTGATAAAAATACAATTTGTGATATGAAAGACAGAGATCACACACTTTTTTCACAATGAAAATAACAACAAACATACAAATATAATTGTCTCTTTCTCACTAATTAAGTGAAGAGAGATAAGAAGTAAGAACACATTATACATGACTTAATGAATGCTCTAAATTAAGTTATTATTCATTTTTGCAAAGTTGAATGTTCAATATTCAGAGTAAATTCGTGCCATTAAAGCCATTTAAGCTCATATAAACATTTTTTCCAACTGTTATTTTCGGTAACACAAGTTGACAGCATGGCTGCGTTCGGGTATTTTATATCATGGTATGGTAAAGGTTAAAAAGCACCTAGTTACCTCCTTTATTTGGTCTATCCGTCTTACGGAAGAGCGTCGTCTTGCTCGCTATCCCTTAACTGTGAATTTCTCGAGACCCTGATCGTTTATTGACGACATACATTGAGAAAATTGTATTTACTCAATTTTTTACAAAAAAAATATCATTACCTAACTATTTAAGTAAAGGGTGTCCAGCGAAAAGTTTTCAAGTTTAATATTAAATAATAAAAAAAACTACAATGTTATTCTCATATTTTATTTATACAGAATGGAGTTTAACTATGCGGATTTTACGTTTTATAAACAATGTCGTCTAAATCCCGTCCATTTCTCTCAAGACACTCTTGAAATCGGACTCTTAAATTTGCGAACACGCGAGAGCAAAGCGTTGGTTCAATGGCAGTAACTTCACGACGGATATTTTCTTGCTCGAGGATAGTTTATTTTTCAAAATAACGTGCACTGTTAATTTTTTTATTTTAATACAGGCTGCAATCTTCCTTATCGATTTACGCGGATTGCGCATAATTTCACATCGAACTTGAGCCACATGTTCTGGCGTCGCTGCTGACGTTGATGGTCCCGGAGGAGTTTGATTAACCATTGTCCCTTCTTGTCTGTACTTTTGAACCCAACATCAGTTAAGTCGCGTGCTCGGCCCATGAGTAGTACAAAAAGTGCAAATTGTAATTTTTCATGAAATTATAGCAATTAAACAAGTTAAGTTAAACCCTCATCACCATTGTCACGGAGCAGGTAGTGACCCAGCGGCGAGCGGTCCATGTACAAGAATATTTAAAAAAAAATTATTAACAATTAAAATCTGACGGAAATAGTTTTGTCGGTTAGTTCAAACAGGGCATTGTGTTTTCTAGTAAAATGTCATATTTTATCTTTAAGATAAAATTATCTCATTTATTGAGAAAACAAAATTTGGATAGGATAAAATTATTTTAAAAAATGTATTAGAGAATTTCATTTGCCAAATAATACATTCGTTATTGTCGTCTGATGTGTTTCTTTATTAATTGTTCTTGTTTTGTAATTGTTATGTTAAAGACATATTTGTTTTTGTAACCAATATAAGTATAACCTCAATTTTTTTTTTAAACTACTACAGCACTATGAATCACTAAATATTTCATCAAACAGTTAATATATGTTTTAATAAGTTAATAATAACAGTTATTTTTTTCACGGTTAATATCCATAATAGCTACCGCACATCATATGTATGAATATTTATTAAAATTTTCGAGTCCCAGGAATTCTCGGAACTCAAAAATGTTGACTCTTGAGTCCTGGAAATTAAAAAAGTCGAGAACACAGAATGCCTAGAATTTTCCATTTAGAATGGACCGAATTCCCCATATCTTCGTCAGACTGGTCATCGCAATTCGTCGTATTGAACATCCATCTAATCGCAGCGTATAAATATGACTCTGTTAACTCTTTTATTTGATCTAATCGTCCTTCATTCGTCTTCACTCAACTGTCACCTACGAACTTCTCGAGACTTTCATCATTTCTTCTGACATCTTTGCTTATTAAACAAGATATCATAATTTATTCATTCCCTGGATACGTTCAGCTCCGATCTCCGATGAACGATCGCAATTTATTTGACGTACGCAGAATAGTAAACTTCTGACGTGGCTGTTACCCCCGTCCGAGGGGGGGCAGCACGAAGTTTTGTTTGAATTAAAAGAGGCACTTATTTTCACGCGAACTTAAATCAAATTTGCGATATCGAATCGCGTGCCGGAAATTTTCAAGTATTCTCAAAGTTTTTCGAATCCCTTGTCTGAAATTTCCTAATGATAGTTATTTGTTGGTTCGTCGAATGATACACTCAATCATTTTAGGGGATGGAGCAGAAAATCGGAGAAACTTCTTGACAGTGTTATTTTACGCTTTTTGGCTTCGCGTCCGATAACTTTTTCAGCCTTTTGTTACGGCTCTTTCAAATCTGGTTTCAAAACAGCGGAATTTTTCGGCGTCGCCTTCGGAGACCTTCGGAGGTTGGATATTATTATTTTTATTGATATTCTGCAAGGTGAATCGAGGTCATTTGCTCGCAGTATAAGGGTTGGAAATAGGAAATATGAGAATATTATTTGCAAATACGGCTCTCCTTTAAATAAGCTTTTAACGAGAAAATGCAAAATACTTTGACTTATTTACACGATTTCCTAATTAATTGATAATACATGTATAATAATAGGTAAAAATTTACATTATTTTCTTTAAATAGGTAAGATATTGATATTTTTAAGGAGGTCACATTATTATTGTTGGTGAGATAAGATCTCATGGACTGTAAAGATTAATATAATGATTAAATGACGCAATCCGAATTGAATTCAAGAGAGGAATATTGGCAAGTGAATCTGGCCTACCTTGATTTCGATGGACGTCAAGTTTTTACCTCAAGTTGACTCGCACCTTTTTAGTGAAGAACCGAGATATCACTGCAATTCCGAAGCTGTTTAGAACACCGCCTCTTCGTGGTCCTAGCATTACGCACGGCACTATTTTCGGACATCAAAAAAAATAACACAGATCTTGACGATTTGGTGTCGGAAGGCCATCTGTCCCCCCGTCGGTGAAATCTCTAGGTAATTAGTTGGCCAGAGCGGGACAAGTATATATCAAGGTTTATATTGGAAGGACAAAATGCACAGGAAGTAGATACTCGACTTGCGTCAACAATTATAAATTTGCAGTTTTTTCAGAACATAGTGCTGTGGTATTTAATGTAAATTAAATTAATCAACTAGAATGATATATAGAAAAAAAACAGTTTATTGAAAAAATATTTTAGTTGCTATCGGGATTAGAACCTGGACTTTTTTCTATCCGGGGAAAAGTGTTATCCGGTTTTGCCATACCAACTGAGTATAATTTAATACAATATTTGAATAATAGATGAATTTTATCATTTTGATTGAGCTACAGCATATAAGTTCATTATTATTGCATTACTTGTATGTTACAAAGATTCAAAAACAATTCCAATGGTAGGAATGCTTTGATTCGTAAATTCGGTTAGTTATTTTGAAGATGGAATAAAACGCGCGGTTGTTGTCCAGTCATTTATTGTAACCAGAGACAGAAAAGGAAGAGTATTGAAGATAGTGGAACGTGAGATATGAAGAGTTAGAGGTGCGAGCCGGCGGCGCTCCCCGCATACTTTCATGATATGATATATAATTATTTTCTGAATCTTATCAACTTTTTAAATGAGACTACGTCAATAAATATTGATTGCTTCAAAGTCGCTACAACCGAGATTCCCAGTAAATATTATATGTTTTTTTTTACTGTCCAACTCTAAATCTGCAGGTTTGCTTAATAAACAGTCTGCATCTACACTGTTCTGTGCATGACGCAACACTTGGGAATGCCTGAAGTGCTTCGGTATACCTCATGAAGGCTCTGTGTGGGTGGTTCCATGAAGAGCATCCCCAGAGCTTAAAAATGTTATTTAATGCAAACATTGAAATTCTTACTACTGTGGTTTGAAATTTCGACATTTTTCGACGTTAAACATTTTTGCTTTCTTACATTTTAAATTATATTGTATTAATCGTATTTAATATATAAAATATTATAATGGGCAATAATAAAAGATGAGCTGGAGTCACAAGATTGGACAAAATTAAGTTATTTATATCCGGGGTTGTTTTAGGGTGGTGCCTGTTCCTGAAAAAATATATAATGGCCGACTCAGATGGTATAGACGTGCAAAACGAAGAAAAAGAGATCATATGATTCATAAAATCATGATTATTAAGCCTGTTAGGAGATGATCAGCGTACTCAATGATCTGAATGATCTGAAGGATGCAGCTCAGAACAAATTAAAATGTACTAGAATGATGAATAGAAAGTGACAAAACTCCATATAAAAGACAAATCATATTCAAATCATTGGAACTTTAATTATTTTATTCGTTTTCTATTGGTTTAAGTTAAATATGTCCATTCAAGTTATGTAAATTAAAACAACTTGCCTAACTGGGCTGCAAATTGCTAACTCGGCTTAACTTGCCTAACTGGGCTGCAAATTGCTGATTGTTATATGATGATCAAAACTTGGCTAGCAGTCTTCTGTTAACTTTTCAAAACTTGACTGGCCAGCCTCCGAAACTTTATGACGTCCTGCAAACCGACAAAATTATACACAATTCGTATCTCGTAAACACCGCCGAGAGAATATCGTCTGCTTTTGTGTTTCTGCTTAAACTTACATAAATGGAATGCACATATTCAAACTTTAATCGATACTACCTACCGAAGCATATAAAATGCTTAAATATACAGTGTATAAAGTTATTTATTTGATTTTGTCATCAAAAGTACAAAGAATAATTAATTTGTGGTAGTCAATTTTTAGAAGTTTGTTAAAATGATGTGACGCCGATTATTTACTCCACACTGAACCAATGACAGGCTCTGATTCGATTGTTAAAGAAGGGAGGGATAAAGGCTGAACTCTCTTATCTTCAACATATGAAGCAACAATAATGGCGTAAGATTTTTTTGAGGACCCTATTCGGGGAATATGGTGATATATTTTTTTTTTAATATCAGATAACTTTAACTGTGTATATAATTGTATAAATTAGTTGCAAAAATGCGTAAAGTTTTTTTATATAACTCATTTATTTTATATTTTGTTAATTCTTTTTTTTGTTTGATTTTGTTGAATTTTTATATTTTTTGTTGCCGCAAATACTTCGATAGCTAGTTCTGGGTTTTCTATTGGTAATGATGAATACAGTAATTCAATCTATGTAAATTTAAATTACACAAATCTTTGTGAACCTGTTCTGGTTGACGCCGATGTCGCTCTCCTTGTAGTCTGATGGTCCTCAAATATGCTGGTCAGCCACCGAAAACCTTCACACAACCGATAATCCGAAATTATATATACTAAATGTTTTTATTATCGCCGCAGTAAAAAGTCTGTCCGAACCACAATACCTCTTTTCCCAGAAGCAGCTTCGCTTTTGTTTTCTGTTTTTACATCTACACAAAAAGAACACACATATTCAAAATTTTATATCAGGCCTACCTATCGAAGTATAAAAGCGCGTAAACATTTTTAGTGAATGTTTTTATAGAATTTTTTTATAAATATTCTTCAATAGGGTCAAGAACAGGGTAAAGAAGTTAATGGAACAAAGATGATGGGGATCGGATGAGGGATCATATAAGCCAAGGGAGTTTTGTGGAAGGGTTTGGGATGGAAATTAATTTAGAATAATTTTAGACGATAAATCGTATATGTGTCGTTTGAATGAGGGTATGTTTGAGTCTCTGTGAATAATTGTGTTTCTGACAAACCAGGGTAAGATTGTGATTCTCCTAAGGATGTTGTTTTGTTTGGATTCTAAAATTGTTGTGTTACTTGAACTCCAGATGAGGCTCGCATATATGAGTATAGGACGAATGATCGCTTTGTACAAGAGTAATTTGTTTTGTAAGGACAGTGAACTGTAGAAATTTAGGAGGGGGTATAGTCTATTGTAACAATGACAGGCGGATACCAGTACCCGATATTGCAGCTGACTTAATGGTGAGGAGCAATGACGTAGTTACAAGCATTTTATGAAAAGTATATGGCGATCTTATTCCGTACAGAAAATAAGAAAACATAAAAGTGTATCAAAAAATGATTATTTTTCTCTGAAAGACAAGTTTGTCGTGTATATATGTTAAAATTCACTAAAACTTCTGCACAGTTTTTGCAATTTATGATATGGAACCTCCCACGAGAGCCCTAAGGGTTGCATCAGCGAGAGTAGCCCCTTAAACACGAAACAACCACGTGCAGTACCTACTCCAGTGCCTTGGCCAAATACAAATACTGTACCGCATAGCCTAGTATACGAACACATTGCCTGAGGGATATGTAACATTGTATATGCTCTTGTAAAATAACACATCTCGCGTTCGTTTCAAGTACTGGAAACAATGTTTCTGCACAGGGATGATTGACAAAGGAACGAGGTTGTAGGAAACCAACTTTGGATTGTTGAGACAATGCAATAAACAGTAGGTACCTACAGAAAAAAAACATTTAATTTACAATATTACGTTTTCCTAAAAATTTTAACAAGCTACTGAATAAATTACTAATTTATCGATTACCCGATTAGATAGATAAATGAAACCAACGTAAAATTGACAATATTTCTTGAAACAAATACTTCTATACAACGAAGACACATTCTTAGAGAAGGTTTTATACCAATGGATGGCATAGTGTGTTTAATTGGACGAGAAGTAAATACATAATGGGGGCACACTTGGACGTTTACACCATTGAGGAACAACGATAAATCTGATGATGTTTTTGGTCTAAAAGTGTTAAATCTATAGAATAATAAAAATACCGCGTGATACCAGAAACAGAATTTATATTTTTCAATATATTCAACCGGGGGAAAAATAAATATTTAAAAACTAACAAAAATAATGTGTCAAAAAATAATTCTAGTACCTAACTTAAATTGTTACGATGCTGAAGGGTGTGGAAATTGATTTTGGTGAGATAAGATCCCGTGCACTGTATCAATTATAATATTGATCAGTTGACGCAACCTTAATTGGATTTATAAAGGAAAATAATGGCAGATGAATCTGGCCTACCTACCTTGCTCTAAAGTCCTGGGTTGGACCTCGTTTTCACCTCCAGTTGACTAGCACATTTGTTGTGAAGAAACGAGAGATCACTGCACTTCCGGAACTGTTGAGAGTATAGCTTCTTCTTGGTCTAAACTTTATGCATGGCGCTGTTGTCGGACGGCATAAAAAAGGAACAAGATCTTGAAAGTTCGGTGTCAGAAAGCAATCTGTCCACCCGTCGACGAAATCTCTAGTCATCGGTTGACCAAAGCGGGACAGGTATATTAAGGTTTATATTGGAAGGACAAATGCACAAGGAGTAGGTACTTGACTTGCGTCAACAGATTCAATGATCCAAAATTATTAGTTATTTTTAATTTTTTTTAGGATTAGATGTACTCGTATAGCGGTTAAATTTAGTTTTGAATTAATTATTAATAATTTTCTGAATTGTTCAATTCAATACCAATATTATTTATATGTAAAACAGACATTTCCAAATGTTTATCAATATTATGATCATTTTATATGAGATTATTGGAAAATTCTAAAAAACCAT
The DNA here is from genome assembly GCA_022840565.1 of Eubasilissa regina. Classification (NCBI taxonomy): domain Eukaryota; kingdom Metazoa; phylum Arthropoda; class Insecta; order Trichoptera; family Phryganeidae; genus Eubasilissa; species Eubasilissa regina. Next base: position 18,107,302 of record JAINEB010000027.1, on the reverse strand, counting down.
TATTATTTTAACATCTTTGATGCTCTTTGACACTTTTACTCACATTGGTTTATAAAACAAAATTAATAAACTATGAATTATTAATATGATCCAAAATGTACTTTATTTAAATATTGTGAGGATAAAGAACGGCGCTCTATCCTCTTCACCTGCTAGTCAGTGGAGAACACAAGAACTATGGGTTCTTCACCTCAGAAACGCACACCAACTTTAATTTGTCACACTCTGTCTTTGGCCTAAAGTGGGAAAATTTATTATTAACACCTGGGAGAGATAAATGAAAAGATGTTTTACGTTATATTATGGAATCAAATAAAAACAACACAAGTTAAATTAGAAGAAATTACAATACAAATTTCGTCGAGATGAGCGTGAGTTCGACGATCTTCAGGGCAGGCTGGTGATAACAAGATTCAAAATTTTAACAAAAGATAGCGTAACCTCAAAATCCATGCTCGTCCGTGCATATTCCATCGTAGAGAATTTCAATAACCCATCGTCTTAGTTACTCTCAACATCCCAAACCGGCGAAACAAGATGGGTAGAAATAATTGTAGAAAGAAAGAATGTAACAAAAAGCAACGTAGACCGAAGGGAAACATCTCATTCCCTGAAAAAGTTAAAATTACAATAAATTGTGCACTGGTGATTGAATAATGTGAAAATATTTTCCCTTTTGTTATATGTTGAATCTTTACGGTTACATCTTGCATTCTTAATAAATAACTTCGCTGGCCGCAGCAGCTAAGCCGCGTATTCCGACAGTTCCGAGCGAAAAATTCAATTGAACCATAGATGACGACCATTTTTATAACTCGCCAACATGAAGGTGGCTGGCATTTAAAATAATTACAGGGTGATTTCGAACGTGGCATTAGTTTTGTAATGACACAATATTAAAAATGTTACTTATAATATATAATATTTCTTCACTTGTATAAGTTATAGATGTTTTACTAAATTACTACTATAATACTAAATTAATAATAAAGAAATCTTTTACCGGGAGATAGTGAGGGGTGTATTTTGTCTGTTAGCCATATATCGCCGCCCTGTTGATACGGTTACCTTTTAGCAATAAGAAAGGGCCAATCTGGCGGCGAATACGAAGATCGATATAAAAGCATTCGCTTATAGAATTTATTTATTTTATTTATTTATTTACATATATTTTGACATCCATATTTTTGTAGTTACAGAAGTGGATACATAACATACATAATACATAGTTTAATGTGTGGGATGGAGTAGACTTCACCTCTGATATATACAGCGTTGTCCTGGCTACTTTGCTAGACTAAAGTCTGTGTTAAAGTAGCCAGTTTTTTTTTTTTTTTTTTTCGTGCTGTTGTGGTGTTATTTGGAATAAAAAAATAAATCAAATATGAATAAAAAAGTAAGGATAAAAAAAATAAAATAAAAATATAATATAATAAAAATATGTGGAGTGGGAGTATTGTAGGAATATTAGTAAAAGAATTGTATACATTATAGTAAATTGTTGGATATCCATGCTTCTGATTCATCTCTACCTGATTGAATCATATATTGGGTCCATATTTGTGTAATAGAATGATCCTGGATAAGTGGTAGATCACCTTTCACTGCAGCAGTATGGAATTGCCTGCTTCAGTGAGAGGAGAGTGTACCTACGAGTTGGTAAACATATTTAAAAATGGATGAACATCAATCCGTGATGAGCAACACACCGGTTGTCCCAATCGTCACTAAGAAAATGGGTCGCGCTGACGTCATTATTCTTGAAACATACTAATTTATTTACTTGTCCTGGCCAGAGAATTGCACGTCAGTATCGGATCCGTACATACTATCGTCACGGAGCTTCACAAGTATCACAAATTGTATGCGCAGTGGGTGCCTAGGATTGATGTGCACAAGATAATATTATAGGATTGAGCTAAAATATATTCACTTTTAAAAAACTTTTAACAATATTTTTTACTAAAAATGAATTAATTATTGAAATAAAACATAATGTTGTTTACTTCACACTATACTTAAATTTAAAAATTTAAACATTTTCGACGCTTACTGCGTCATCGTCAGTAATAAACTAAATCTTTAAACTTGAAGATAGACTATCGACTACATGGGGGGGGGGGGACGGTATGAGAGCGATGTTAGGAGAAGGGAGTTTTGGGGAACAGAATATTTAAATGCAGTGCAATCAGTACATTTTTTTTCTGCATTTACGTCCATAAAAAAATAAGTCAATTACCTTTGTAATTTAATGTTATCTACATACATATATTCAATACGTACTATATACTTAATCTTCTAAATTTTATGTACTTACTTTGAATATTTTATAATGTTTATCATCCTTGTATTCCACTTCATACTTTATTTATTAATTATTATTTTTGTTTCATTGTTTACTTCGTACAATTTTTTTTTCGGTTGTTTTATATATTTAAAAATAAAAAATACTCTATTTTTCCTATTTCTGAAAGAGAATTTTAACAATATATATCCTAAATATATGTATAAATATTAAACTGTATTTTTATCTAAATTATCTTCGTAATGTAAACGATCTCTCCTATAGAAAGGTATAGCACACCTTGTATTGATCAATGAACTACATTGAAATTAGAAAAATTATTTTATATTGGTAAAACGGTAGAAATTTTAATATAAGAGTAAAGGAGCATTTAAGATGTTTGAACAATAGTGGGTTTTCAGAATTTCTAATCATTTGATAGAAAATGGTCATGGTTTTGATAAAAAAATTGAGATTGTCAAATTTGCATATAAACGATGTTGGCCACAAACTAAATAACTTGAAATCGTCGGAGATAAATAAAGCGTGTAAAACTAATCAAAAAATTATAAACAACCAACTAAATTTAACAACGAGTCGCATTCTAAATTTTTTTCCTAAAAATTATTCGAGAGAATTTGTATTAAGTAACAATTTGAGTTAGGTACTAAATTTAGTAAAGAAACAATACTATATGTTTTTAGTTAATATTGACATCCTGAAGAATAAAATAGTACTTTTCGAAACCGGTAGATGTATTTTAACTCAATAAGTAGTTAATAAAACAAAGTTAACAAATAAAAATATAATATACATATTTGTACACATTTTGTTAGAACAACGTAACATTACCTAATAAGTCAATATATATATATATTAATTTTTTTTAATTATATAAATTAAGAAAGGAGAGATGTTCCTAAACTTGTCCGATATCAGAAATTATCTTTTGTTTTAAAAAACAATTTTTGAGAGAAAGTTTAAACATTTTAAGGTACCAAATTAATTAGTTTACAACTCAAATTAACCCCTCTCTTAACTAAGTTAAGAATGCCTTTCTTTGGTAAGAAAATTATGGGAGAAAATTTTCATTTAAGCCTGATTAATTTTATTGTTTTTGTGGACAATAGTTTCTTCTTCGGGTTGTTTTCCATTAATACTAATAATTATTATATTTTTATTTTGAACATGATTAGTTTATAATTGATTTTTGATTGAGATTTCTAATAGTTTTTGACATTCATGTACGCAACTTTACATACATTTGTATATATTTAACATTAGTTTTAAATTTTAGTGAAATGTCGTTTTCTCGCTCAATTCGCGTCTACATCCACACGTCTCATAAGGCACTTACTCTTCTATGTTTCAGTATGATATGATTTTTTTTAATAGAGATTTGTTTGCGTAATACGTGTCACATCAATATTCTTTCTATTAAGGACAACACATTGCAGAGATCCAGGTTTGAATTCCGGTAGCGTGGAAAGTTGGCGGGTTGTCGGGAGATAAAAGATAGGATGGCACTTTTACTTGTGGGTCTCCGATCTCTGGAAGCTGGTTCGTTTCTCCCTGGTCCACCAATTCACAAGCGACGCAGAATTATGTCTCGTAATTGATGACACTCACGTTAAAAAAGTAATTGATTTAAAAGTATTAGCGGTAGTAAAAAATTATAAATTAGCGGTAATTAAGGTTAGCGGTTATAAGCGTATTTACAGCGACGGCAAAGTACCGTGTTCGGTTTCAAAAGTGGAGTGGCTCGTTCAGGCGTATCAGCAGACTGCAAAAATCTTCTTTCTCCTTCGTGCCTAGGGACTAGAATAGGACCAGAGTAAAAGGGAAAAGACATATTTTTGTAATCCAATGAGAGATGCGTGCGTCGTACATTTAATGGCGCTAACATAGCGCAACAATAATATTTTTAGATAAACTTGATTTTGTATGTACATCTTTCTAATTAATGCATTTAATTTGTATTTATAATATTCTTACTGTATTCAAATTAAGCTAAACGTTTGTTCTATGAATACAGGACTAATCACTAGGCGAGTATCGTAATCGGCGACACGGCAAAAGTCCCCGCGTCATATCGCTTGTGGGTCGCCGATGTCTCTCAGTTCTGAGTGCGATCAGATTTATTAATCGCGATTGACCTGACTTCTCGTATATTCCAAATTAGGTGTTAAATATTATTTTGGTCATATATTCATTTTTTTTTTTTGTTTTAGCTCTCCGAAGATATCGGGTATGTGGTGTACTCCGCGCTGGGCAGCTTCTACATCCCGTCTTGCATCATGGTGTTCGTCTACATCAGGATATACTTCGCTGCCAAAGCCAGGGCGAGACGAGGAATCAGGAAGAATCCACGACCGAGACCACAGGTAGGCTCATATTTAGGGGTGTTGGAAGATTTCATTATGTGTGTGTTTATATAAATTATCTTTTTACGATCTGTTAATTGAAACTTTTGCGTTAGTTAGCATTGTTGAGTGAAACCGACAAGGGAGTCTAAACTTTTGTAACGGTTAACTATAAAAAAAAGTTAAGCTTTTAATAATTCCATTTACAATCTTAAAATCCATCCTGTCACAAAGAATCATTGGTTTGGATTTATTATTGTTTTAAACAAATAATAGATAAATACTAAATTAATGTATTAATTATAAATATATACATATAAAATCAATTTTGTCGAAAAATATTGTTTTTGCGTCACCGGGATTCGAACCAGGATCTTCATTTCCAATCCGGGAACGTACACTACCAATTGTGTTTTTATTTTCTTGACAAATTTTCAAAATTTAATAAAAATGAATTGTTGATTCTGGCGTCTGCAGTCGGTTTACTCAAAGGTATTTGAGATTCTGTAAAAATAATGTATATGGTTTTCAAAAAATGGAACGACAGGTGTAATAATTTGAAAAAATGTAACATATAGGTTCAAAAATTTGTCAAGAAAAATACTGGCGTTATAACACAATTGGTAGTGTACTTCCCCGGATTGGAAATGAAGATCCAGGTTCGAATCCCGGTGACGCAAAAACAATATTTTTCGACAAAATTGATTTTATATGTATATATTTATAATTAATACATTAATTTAGTATTTAAAAAAATATCACAGACCGTCTGTTCTAAATAATTACAACTTCACAATAAAAATGTGTTTTCCTTAATAAATAATAGATATATCATAGATACGAAGCTATTTTATTATATTTAATAGAAAATATATGAGTAATTCCAGGGATTATGCTGTTTCAGAAAAATGAATTATCAAATTTAGTCTTTAGATGGCGATAGTATAGCGATACTCTGAGCGAGTCCACATATTAACATATATACAACATTAAAAAATTTGATAGATTTGGATATTGAAGGGTGAGAATGGTAAACGTTATATTTATATAAAGTGATCACCTAATCCAGCCGAAGACAGGTCTTAAGCCTTGTAATTATCCATTCTTCCGTACATTTTCCATTAAATATATAAAAAATAGCTTCGTACTTATGATATATCTATTATTTGTTTAATAACTGTGCATTTGTAGGTGAAAATCCAGTAACTGTGTGTTCTTGGACATATTCAAATATTGCAATTATGATCATCCATGATTGCTCAAATCTTTAGGCTCTATTTGACATATTTTCCCATTAAAAATCTAAATACATCGCTACCATCGACGTCGATAACAAATTATTATTTTTCACTAAAATCACTATTTTTTCGTAGATTCATTTATTTATTTATATATATTTTGACATCCATATTTTTGTACTAACAGAGGTGGATACATAATAAACATACATAATACATAGTTTATTGTGTGGGATGGAGTAGACTTCACCTCTGATATATACAGCGTTATCCTGGCTACTTTGCTAGACTAAAGTCTGTGTTAAAGTAGCCAGTTTTTTTTTTTCGTGCTGTTGTGGTGTTATTTGGAATAAAAAGGTAAATCAAATATGAATAAAATAAAAATATAATAAAAATATGTGGAGTGGGAGTGTTGTAGGACTAGTGAGTTATTAGTTAAAGAATTGTATACATTATAGTAAATTGTTGGATATCCATGCTTCTGATTCATCTCTACCTGATTGAATCATATATTGGGTCCATATTTGTGTGAAGTGATTAAGTATCAGAGGTGAAGTCTACTCCATCCCACACATAAAACTATGTATTATGTATGTTTATTATGTATCCACCTTTGTTACTACAAAAATATGGATGTCAAAATATATAAATAAATAAATAAAATATTAAATTGTTGGATATCCATGCTTCCGATACAAATTGAAATGCAAATTGATAACACGATTCTGTGATATTCTTAAAACAAGTTTAGTGAAACCATTTGTAATATCTATGTATAAAAAAAAAAGATATTTTTTTACAAATTATTAAAATACACGTCCACCATCGCTTTTGGTGGGCAACCTTAAATACGTATTAAAAGATTTTAAATAAATTAAGTTTGAAGCAAATTACTGAAATAATCTCTTTTATAAAAATAATTAAAATAACTCTAAAAACGTAACCCTTTTGGGGGTCGATTTAACAAAAAAATATTGTTATTTTTTCTGCCCGCCTGAACATCTACATTTACAAAACTTATAATTGGGTTGTAAAGTAATATCATTAGCAAAAATATTCGTTTGCATTTAATTGATATATAAAATATATTTTTATACTGAAAATATATATCTTATAAATATTGAAATATGTATGATGAAAAGCTCATAATATTAATTAGGTTTTTTAAGTGATTTGGAATTTTTTTACCTATTAATTTTTGATTACTTAAAGATTTTTTTATTAAAATAAATAATTTATATTAAAGTTCAGGCTTATCTGTAAGCTAAGGCTGTATAAATTAACATTTCAATTCAAAAATTTGATTTCATCTAAATATTCCACAGATGAAGCACAAATAAATTCGGACTATATTTCTGAACATAATCCTATTATCATCTTGAACAAATTATGGTACCTTGAACCAATATTTAGAAATACGGGATATTTACGTCCATTATGTAGGTAATAAATAGATTTTATTTTAAGTAAGTTCAATAGAACGGAATACCGTATTATTTTTCCATTACTGTCCATTTATTTTCCAATTCCTAGAAGTTTACGATACTCGGAGTACTCTACTTCCATGTAACTGTCTAGTCTACTAGTACCAGTGTGTCAAACTACACATATAAAGGGTGTTTTTCTTTAGAGCTACAGAACTTTAAAATGAAATAAAACACATAAAAATTGAGGAAATAGTATTGACTTTATTAGAAAGATAATTTTATGCCATTATTAAATATGATTTTACACATACGGGCGCCGCGACTACTCGAATAAAGCGCAATCTGGAATTATAATTTTCAGCCACTTTTTGGAGCAACTAAGACCATATATCAGCAATAACGCGACGAATGTTAGTTTTTAAGTCGTCTATCGTCTCTGGTTTATCGGCGTAGATGAGCCACTTCATATTTCTTCACAGAAAATAATCCAAAGGTGTTAAATCACACGATTTGAAGAACAATTCACAGGTTCGTTACGCGAAATTATACGATCAACGAATGTTTCCTTCAATAAATTGATTAATTGGCATATTGCACCGTCTTGTTTAAACCACAGCTTTTCTACTTCAATACCTTCAATTAGGAAATGAAAAAGTAAGTAGTCATGGATCTATAACGCTCTTCATTCTGGCCGGCATCATTTTTGAAGAAACAACAGCTTCTTCGGTGCGCACTGTACGATGTCTCTGCGGATGCGTATTATCAATTAAAGTATACGTAGTGCGAAAACGACCCATGGTTATTTTAATTACTTGCTCGGATGGACGATTATGTCGACCATAAAATAAACGTAGCGCACGTAGTTTCGCAAACTGAACCACGATTTTATAAATAAATTTGCACAATTTGCAAGCGTTGTTCTGACGTAAGTCTATTCATGGTGAAATTGCAAACCAAACTGAACACCAATCAGTTCTCAGCTATCAAATTGGCTGTCGCTGGAAAAAGTGTTACCAATTCTAATATTTATATATTAACATTTTTCTATTCGTAATATTTTATTTTTTATTTATTTATGAGAAACTAACAGTACAAATACTTGATAACTTATGACAAAATTAAAATTAGACAAGTAAAGTTTCTTAGCTAAATAAAGTAATATCATCCAAAATTGCAATCTAAAAAATAGTACATACAAATATAAAAGATAAACAAAAAGGAGTTTTTCACTATTTAAAGAGGAGATGATAGGGAGGAAATGAAAAAAGTATGCAATAAAAATATATACTTGTACACGTGAATATTATGTTACAGGCCAATGTTGTTTTTAAATAATTTTAAAGTTAAACATATATTTTTAATTTTGTTTTTATGTATCAATTACTTAATTTATTACAATCACGTATAAAAAATGATACTGGCAGCAGCATAAATGCGTGCTCTTTTAATAATATTTTTATATAATAACATAGTATTACTTCAGCAATTTCATTTTTAATATTGTCTTGTAGCTTCGAAATTGTTGGTTTATTGACGTAGACCTGCAGAAAATAGTCGGGATCGAGGAGACCAGTCAATATTACCACATTTTGACATTATTCGACCGAAAAAATTTCTCGAAAATTTTCAAGCGTAGTTCGGGCTGTGTATGAGATGCCTCATTCTACATGTACAGGTTGGCCCAAAAAAAAGTGAGAACATCTCGTAACACATGAGTTATTTCAAAACACAATATAATTAATTATAATTATTATTGTAATTTTTTTTGCACAATATTCAGCTAATCAGAAATCATCAAAAAATCCCCATATTGCATTATCTAGTGGGTTTAAATCTGGGCTGTTCGGTGGCCACATGTCTGGCTCGATGAAATTAACATTCTCACGACGAAGAAAGTTGATTGTATTTCTGGCTGTGTGAGATGGAGCTCCGTCCTGCTCTAATCTCTAGTTATTCTCCAGGCTTTTTTGGGCCACTCTGTATATTTGATAGAATCATATTCCTATTTTTAATATTTGCAAATTGAATTTTGTGTCTTGTGTTCATTTTAATATAGATTATTTAACTTTGTATTTTAATTTAAGTCATATTCTAAAATGAAATACTTATAATTTTATATCATTGGGTCAATTTCTACGTATTTCATTATCGTAACAATTTAAGTTAAATACTAGATTTATTTTTAAATAATTATCTTTTTTTTTAATAGATTCTTAAAAATATTAGAATAATGTAACATAGAGTATATGGGTTTTAGTCAGTTAATTTGACAAACTGATGAATAAAATTGTATTTTCCGAAACCGTTAGGTATATTAAAATAACTCATCAATTGCTTAAAAAATATAAATAATCTACAATGTATATTCTTTTTAAAATATATATGTGAGGTAGTAAAATTCTATCAAACTTTTATTGTGTAGTATGTCCTCGTACACATAGATAAGAAAAAATTAAAGTATATGTATTAATTAGAAATATATACATATAAAATCAATTTTATCTAAAAATATTGTTGTTGCGCTACCGGGATTCGAACCTGGATCTCTTTTTAATTCGGGGAAAAGTATCCCGGTAGCGCGACAACAATATTTTTCGATAAAATTGATTTTATATGTATATCTTTTTAATTAATATACATTTAATAATTTCTTATTAGAGTGTGCTCAGTTGTGTCAATGTGTTCTAAATTGATTAAAAATTAATGGTTAATTCTGGTGTTTGCTATCAGTTTACTCAAAGATATTTGAGAATCCGTAAAAATAAAGTAGATGGCTTTCAAACAATAGAACGATAGGTGCATTAATTTGAAAAAATTTAACATATGATTTCGAAAATTTGTCGTCAAATGTAGTGTCGCTGTAGCATAGTTGAATATTACACTTTCCTCGGTTTGGAAAGAGATCCAGGTTCGAATCCCGATAATGCAATTATATGTAAATATTTCTAATTAATACATTTAATTAGTATTTAAAATATCACAAACCGTCTGTTCTGATTAATTACAACTTCACAATAAGAATCTGTTCTCCTTAATAACATCATGTATAGTAGTGAATTATATTCATAATGAGTGGGAATTATATTAATGGTCGGGAGAGAATTACATTTTCTCATTTTTCACCGCCCATCCAAGGACACGCCTTCCAAACTAATGATACTTTATTCTTCCAGAACGAACAGCAGACCAGCTTCACGACGGGGCCCGGCTCGGGCACGCGGCCCATGCCCCAGGGCCCCCAGGGTGCGGGGGCCGGAGCGCCCGGGGGCCAGAGGTGCGCCTTGTCAATCACAGTTGATAGAAACGCCAATACTAATGTTGCCAGGTATTTTCTCTGTGTGTAGCGTAGTGAGGAGAACCAGGCAGGTGCATTCTAGTGATATACAGCACCCAGCACACCAAAAATAACAATTTTAATTTAAAAAAACTAAAATAACTACATTATAAAATAATTTTTCACTTACCACCACCATAGTCTCGAGAAGTGCAGCCTCTTTCATAATCAGACGTAATTGATATCTAACCTAAATACAACTTGGTGCCGGCATATAACGGTAGTGGGCGAGGAGTGAAAGAGGGTAGGGATGGATTTTTTAGGTAATTAATAGAAATAATGGGAAGTATTACGGAACACTAGTTCAAATATATTATGTTATATTTTGACGATTTCTAAGTTGTTTTACTTTATGGCTATCGAAGAATTGTTAGTTTCAACAATCTCTTTCTCTCTCTCTCTCTCTCTCATCGTCGTCGACTGAACATCGTAATCCTCTATTCTTCTTTTTTGAACTCGGTTTGTCCATCTTATTTAAGATCGATCTCTCACCCTTCGTTCTCGAACGTCTTCCGTGATCAACGATTTCTCCATCTCTTTTATCGACAAGCCTAAAGTATGAAAAAATTATTTTCCTGCATTTTGTAGAGAGCCTTAATTTAGTGAAAAGTTCATAAAAAACTGAGACAATTGAGTCATTCATGGCGGTGAAAAACAGCACATGAAGTTGTCAAGCATATTCTCATAGTCTCAGGGTTCACGTATCGACTCTAAGATCGACGGCGACGAATAGAAAACTCTTAAACGTTGATACTTTTTATGCAACCGCCATATTATTTTATTATTATGTTTACTTTACAACTTTGTAATGTTTAACCATCCTGGTTTAATTACTTAATACTGATCAGATCGTGCACAAAAGAATATATAAACAATTATAAAGTTTATAAAAATGAACGGTAGTTTTAAAATAATAACAAATTTTTATGTATTTTCGAGCGTGGTGCAGTAGTCAAGGGATAACACCCCCGGCATACCTGGATTAGCGCGCGGTTACCCCGCTCCCTTAATTGCCAGTTAAAGCTATCAATTTTGAGTGCTTAAGTTTTAATTAAAATATCTGAACAGAGATGATTGAAAGGTCTATATAATAAAGAAAGGTGTTATCAGAAATTTAAGGCTTTTCTGGCTTACTTTCCACTTATCTCGAGGTTCTGCATTATAAGGAAGGGTTGCGAATGAAATTGAGGGGATTTCTAAGATTCTTTGATACAATTTCAATAGTTTTATTTGTAATGGCATTTCTGTGTTTGATGATCAGTTTTGATTATCTGCCAATTTGTAATTTATTTCATATTCTTCCGCATCACAGTTGCGTACCTTACAAAAACTAGCTTTTCTGTGAAATATGACAAAATAAATGTTATACATTTTATACTAATACATTATTACTCAGAAATTCTAATTCTTCTGAAGTATCATTTTATTCTCAGTTGGATATTCGTATGATGACGTGGACGATATGTCGTTCAAATGCTCTTCATCGTTTTGTATTCTTTTCCCGTTCCCGGGTCTTCTTTTCTTCTCTTTTATGCGATCATTCTATGTAATCTACTTCAGACAAAGCCCCACCTTGAAGGCGCAATTACTTATATTACAGTCTATGCACATACACACAAACCTCTCACTTCCCATGTTGCGCTACCACAGACATTAACATACACACAAACGCATACAAGCTAACATTCGGGATCTGTCTTCGGGCAATTGTCCCTGGATTACTCAAGTTATTTAGTTCTAATACGAATTTAAAGTCCACAATTCCAAACCATAAAGAAATATTAAATACACCAGACTGCGTAAACCTGAGCTTAGATGTCTTAGAAACACTAAGATTTTTCTACATTTTAATAAATCTGAACATGACACGTGGCTATGATATTTGTAGCATTACTGGCAGAAAATCAGGTATAGCCTTTTATATTGTAAAAATATTTTGTATGTATCTCAAGGAACTGCACCAGCTTTGCTATGTGAAGTAAATAATAAAAAAAAACATTTCATTTTCTTCTTCTTCTTCTTTCTCTTTATCTTAATAGATACAATGGTCTAACACTTGGATAGCACTCTTCAATTTCTCTCTAACCTGCGTGGTTTCGATAACTTGGGGCCACTATAGTTCTATATTTCTTCACATAGTTTCTCTATTTGCCCTTTCTATGTTCTTCTGGATCATCATTCAGGTCTTTTTGCCTTTGGCACTGATGAAAATATCTATTTAGTTAGTATTTTGTTTCCCATACGAAGGATATGACCAAGTCAGCTAAGCTCAGATTATTATATTTGGGACAGCAGCAGGTTCATCCCAAGATCCTCTCAAATGATATCGTTCCTGATTTGATCTCTTAACATCACTCCCGCTACTTCCCTTAGGTATCTCATCTCTGCAGTCAGAATTCTCGACCGATTCTTCTCCATCAGTTTTCAAAGTCAATAGACATAAGTCAGGGTGGGAGCGTTCACTGACTTGAAAATCGCCAGCTTTGTCTTATTGCTGAGCTATACAGTGACCGTAGAATTTTGGCTTAACAGCTTTAAAAAATATGGTTTTAGGTAGAAATCTAATCATATAATATAAATAATAAATCTATAATAACTTTCGCTGAATACTATATAAAAATATTTTAACTAAACACCACATAATGTTCATAACAATATTTATTTGAACATACTCAAAATATTGTGAATATAAAAATATACTGGTCTAAATAAGAAGTATAAAAAATTTAAAATTGACTTTTCAGGCATATTCTAGTAAATATATGTTAACAATTTTTGTCGTATGTACAGATAAAAAGAATATATAGCCCTAATACTTCAATCAAATAAAGATTCTCATTTAGAGACATCTATGCGTTTTCATGCAAATGAACATCAAAATACTTGAAAGGTTTCTACATGGTAAAAACATATATACAACTTCAAAAAAATTGATAGGTGTGGCAGTCATTCATGGATAGAATTGGTAAACGTTACAGGACAGGTCGTAAACCCTGTTATACCTATGACTTCCATACTTCCTATATAAAAAAATTAGCTTCGTCTTTATGAGACATCTATAATATGTATTACTTATATCGTTAATGAAATAACAAAAAAATCTCGTAGTCCTTTCGCAGTTTAATTATAAATATACATCTCCTTAAAAACTCTTAAAGATCAACGATTTATTTAGTTTTGTTTTTAACGTGCTGAAGAAACCCGCATCAAATTCGGTTCAACCGTTCCAGAAGTGAAAAATCTAAATTAATTAAAAATATTAAATAATCTTTTTAATTAAATTTATGCCTAAAGATATATTGTATCTTAAAGACAAGATACCGCAATACTTGCACATCATACAATTAGGCCTAAGGTTCTCCAAATATTTCATAGTTGCATGTTATCGTAGTTATCTATAATTTGTAGATTAATGTTTGTTATTCTAATGTTGCAACCTATTTGTTCTAACTGAAATTTAGAAAATAATAACTAATAAGGAGAGAAAAAAATCATGTATTTAGTATTATTTGATTTTTTTATATCAATTTAAAAATTAATATAAATGATATTATAGATATATGTATGCCGCTGTATACATATAAATAAATATTATCGATAAATTTATTTATAAAATACATAGTAGTATATACCAGATATCACACATGGTAATGTCATAAATTTAAATATTGTCTTTTGAACAGAAACATAAGAATCTTTGGATTTTGTAAAACTATTTTACAAATCGCGCAGAGAGCGCGTTGTGCCCTCGTGAAGCGATCTAGAGACTTCAGAGAGACAGACTAAATTTTCATGAACCAAAATCTCGCGCACTGTCGTCCGCGTGGCCCTACTTCTAAAACTTATGGCTCACCCTGTACTTCAATAATTAATAAAACAAAAATACAAAAAGTGATAGATTTTTTTTATTTAATTTAGTTTATTTTATTTGAAGTCGGTAAAATTAATCGATTCAAAGTAAAAGAGAGTTAAAACGATACGGTTGCAAACATTCCTAATTTTTTATGTATATATATATATATTTTCTTTTTTTATATTACGTAGGTAGTTGGCGATAATTTATTATTCAAAAACATGAAAAATTTATCTTTGAATATTTTTATCTTTTTAAATAATTCTTGAATGTGTAATTTTCATTTTTATAACCACTTTTATGTACATATATTTTTATTTAATTAATCATACAAACACCAAAAAATACTCTTTTAATTTTAATCGTATGCGAATTATAAAAAGGCATGTGTATACAATTAAATTAGATTTTTTAAATTATTAAAGTCTGGGAAAGTTAGTTTTTGCGACTTGCGTCATTGCCAAAAAACAAGTTGTACGATTTCGGAGGTATTGAATATGTTTTTAATCGGAAATATTTTACTGAGAATAAAGAATCGCATGCATAGTGCTGCAAAATAAAGCTTTGAGAATAATACTCAGAAAAAATAGATATATTCGAATCAAAGTTTAAACAGAAAATATATTTATAAAATTCTAACTAAGAAAATATCGACAGAATTTATAAGAAAAATTGACGCAAATCAACATGAGCACGAACATCATACAAGAGGAAAAGATAGACTGAGACTGCCCATTCAGGAAGAAGGCTAAATCTCAAAAATAGATGATGTATAGTGCGATGAAGATTTTTAATAAAATGCCAGAAACCATAAGAGAGGAGAAAATTAAACTATGCAATTATGTGAAACATGAGTTGCAATAAAAAGGAACGATTTTGATATTAGAACATACATAAATATACCTATGTATGCACTATATTAAGAATACATAAATAAATAAATAGTCGGCTCATCATTCGTGTTCAAGTAACTTTAACATTCGCTTTGGTTTGACAGGTAGGAATGTGTATTTATACAGAGATGAGACACAAACTGAGAACTCAGTACTTAATTGAGTAACGCTGAATTTATTGACCAAAGGCTTATAATACGCAATATTACAATACTACAAGGCGGAAAGTTTGAAACGATGTCATCAAGTTCGTACTTGACAAAAAACTATAGCTGTCCGCGTGGTAGCTGACTCCCGGCGACCGTGTGTTCCGCCGATATTCCTACAGACCTTTTTGTACCTATCTACTTGAAATATTTTTTTTTCTTTTGTCTATTTATTAGTTAACTATTAAATGTTTTCTCAGCACATAAATGTGACGTATTTCTTCCGCAATTCGAGGTCCATGACTTCCATAACTTCTCTCTGGCTGCCTTCTGGAATCAGTATAAAAATGAGTCACACGTCAAATTGATACCGTACGGATGAATATTGTACATGTATGGCTTTGGTACGATGATATCGGAGCTAACCTATATCAAATGATCAAATATAATAACGATATATTTGCTAATTTAACCGTATAATAAAGAAAAATTCAAAAGTAAGCTATGAAGGAAAGCTACAGGTATTAATTTACTAACTGCCGGAATATAACAAATCAAACTTTGTAATATATTCTCAATAACTTTGAAGATTCTGTTAATTATTACACGAGTTGCTTTGTTGAGTGGAATCTAATCGGAGTGCACAACTCTCATGACGACTCCGGAATATACTTTTACTTCTTATAATAAAGCAATTTTCTTCTTATATACATATTATATCAAATTGAAAATTTTCTTTGACAAGGATCATTAGGTAAATTTGTAATTATTTTATTAACTTTGCAGAAATTTTTTAATAAAATATTAACGTGCAAAAAATCAGATTGACAGAAAGTCTAAAGTAATTAAGCTCCAAAAAATATAATTATAGCATTGCATGAATGTTAAATAAGCTTAAGAAGTTCCAAAATTTTAATCTCGTTTATTAATCTATTACCATTTCCATACAAATATACCCAGGCACAAAAAAATCTTGAGACGAAAATATGAACTTCTTATAAAAGTAATTTATGTTTACACCAATTAATCAATTGTAACATTAACGTGACGTTTGACGTTCACTAAGACAGGCGAAGATTTAAAAAAATACATTTTTATATCTACAAATTAATAAATATTAATTATGACTGTATCAATTATTTTCTTATCAAATTTATATTTAATTTCGGACAATTATTATTTTAAGGCTTTGATAAAAGAAGTAAATACGCGCAAAACCTTAATAAAAACATCCAATTAGATTATCTGCAACTTGGCTGTTGTGCGCCTGGGGGTAATAAATTGAGGCAGTAAATCAAACGAAGGCAGCCTACTTCACAGGGGTGAAATATTGACTTCACTACAGCGCAGTTCTGAATATACAGCGCACTCGCTCATCCAATACACCTTTGTTTTAACCGTGAAAAATCAATGCAGCCTTTATTAACACAATCATATGAAAACTCTTTTCGTGTTAAATAATAACACGACTAATTTCATTATTAACATACATGCGTCCAAATATATTTTTCCAATTATAACACTTCTACTCCATCTACGTCATGGTCATGGTTCTTCATGGTTGGAATTCACGGGGTATTTTCCTTAACTTTACTCAGTTCAGAGCCATGTTAAGAGGACAGCTGGGCCCGGGACCCGTTTAGAAGCCGAGGCTCCCTTATTAGTTCCACTCATCAGAGCTAATAAAACTACGCGACTTTAATGCATTATATTATTCAGTATAAGAAAAAATAAACTAAATTTAATGGGAATATTATCAATTTCGCAAAAGAGAAAAAAATTTAGACCTTCCAGCATCTTTTAAGGATAAATCATATTACGTAAAACGAAGAAGAGAAAATAAATATATATATATATATATATATACATAGTACACGTTAATTGATGCACGATGCCGATCATGTATTTTATTCGATTTGACATCATAGAAAACATATTTTTGCTCACCTCTCTTCTACATTCCCAGTGACCACTGTCTTCTTAAGTCACAATCTCAATGAGTAATATGTCCGAAGTTTGAGAGAATCCACTTCCTGAACGTCAATAATAGTCTTTCATTAATTTTTATTTATGAAGTCCAAGGAATTCGGAACACTTTTGTACATACATAACTGCTTCTTTATGTTTATCTAATCCCATTAGTCTAGCGAGTACTTCCAGCATAAGTTTTTTACTCTAGTTCATTTTTTTGTTCAAGTGTTGTTATTTTATAAATTTTGATATTCATCCAGTCCATATATTATTCTATGGAAAATATCTCCTTTGTCCACTAAATCCTAAATTCTAGTAATAATATGATCTATGCAGAATGAAAAATCCCCACTAACCCGGATTGATAGCTGTTTCTCTGCCCGTCGTGAGTTGGTCCGATGTATTGTTCTTCCTGTGCCAATAATATTTTTTTCAAAATTAAATGCTCAATATTTAGAGTAAATTCGTGCCATTAAAGACCTTTAAGCTAATAAAAACATTTTTTCTAACTGTTATTTATGGTAACACGAGTTAACAACATGGCTGGTTTCGGGTATTTTATATCATGGTATGGTAAAGGTTAAGTGATGGTTAACGTTACGTTCCTTTATAAAAATAATAACAAACGATACATTCTTACTTTCAGACACTAAAAAGTGGTCTTTCTGGTGAACATTACATAATATTTCAGTAACTTTTTCATTACAAAAGTTTGAGTTGAAAAATTGAAAATTCAAAACAAGCTTTTTTACGGTACGTTAGTAAATAAGTACCACCTCACTATTAAATCGAAGAAAACAAACAAAAGTTTTAACACCAACACATACAGGGGTAGGTTGTGCGAAGAAAACATATTAAACTTTTCAGTTTTCATCGACAAAACTGACGTTCCAAAGGTGTACGTATTATATAACGTGTTTTCCAATATTTCAGTATATTTGTTCTCGAATATACTTTCAAAAGTACACACCGCCTCTGAAAAATCTTTCACTTTCAGAAACGGAAAAGTTTCACGAAAATTTTCAGGGAATTTCTCAAAACATACGGAGGGATACTAAATAGATTTTGTAACGAGTTATTTTTTTCTCATTTGAAAAATGTTCGAATATCTCAAAGGAAAACTTTAGATTTTTTTTTTCATTTATAACAACATCATACAGTTTAATGGAAATGCGTGACGATGTTTCTGAAAATACAATTTGCAACTTTTCGGCCAGTTTTGAAATTCAAACATGATGGTTTGAGATAAAACGTACGTTTAAATATATTTTTTTATTTATTGTGTTTAGTTTGTAGAACTCAATGATTATTTTTTAATGAAATTTAAATAATATGTTTTTTAAATTTCATTAAAAAATACGCATTTATTATATTGTACGTACGTATTATATTCAAAAATAGACGTAGTAGATGAAAATAGCTTTGGTCAGGGTGCCGAGGGAGGAAAAGAACACACCCCCAAAAAAGGAAAAAGGACAAAAAAAATTATTAACAAACTGACCAGTCATCAGAGCACCACTGCCGGCCGTAAAATACAAATGATATGAGAAAATTAGATAGAGACTACAATACAACAAGATGAAAACAACAAATGAGAAAATATATTGTATGACTAGAGAATTTAGACAGAGTAAAAGAGTCCCAGAGGTCCTAGAGCCCCTTAGCAGTTCCCATCTACTGTCAGCTGCTATTTTTCCTATGTGAACTCTTTTATATAACTGATCTATTGCTTCTAAGTTTTCTTACTAGTCGACTTGAATATAGTGGTCTCCAGCATAATGATATATTAAACTGTTCTAGAGAATTCCTTCGATAGCTTATTGTTCCCCGGGTTTCCTACTAATAATATGAAAGTCAACGTAAGCATAAATGTCATCACTGATATTAAAGATGCTCGTTTCCTTGCTCGTCGTGTATCGTATTATTCTTCCCTGTGCTCCAATCTAGTCCAGATGCGCCGACTGCTAACTCCACGTATTACTTCGACCGACCCAATCAATTAACCACCATAGCGGATTTGTAAATTCTTATCTGACGAGAGGCCTACTGCGATTGATGTTCGAAGAAAAAGCGGTAACATTACACTCGCACGGACAATCATGGATGCCAACATGCAAAAATTAAGGAAGCCAACCGAAGGAATATTAATGTACGTAAACGTTGACCAAGATGTCGTTACTTTGACGGATAACGTGTCAAATCCATTATAACTAGCAGACATACTTCAGGATATCTTTGACTTGGACCTCATACATCTCTTATTGTTTATTTTACTGTCACGAAAGTTGACAGTTGTCCGTGCGATAGGATCGGCGATGGAGGTAGCGACGAAACTTATCAACAGTTGGATGATACTATCGCTTGTTGAGTAACTTGAAATGTTTGCAATGTGCTTGATTAGTATTAAGGTTTTGATACCGTAGCTCATTCTCAGCAGAAGACTCCGTTCAACAAACTTTAAAAAACAAATTATCTTTCCGAAGGTTACTCTTCCAAAAGAGTATATTTAGCTATCCCATATTTTCAGAATATAACCAAGATAGATGTATTCCTTTTCTCTTTTCATTGCCACTATTCGTGTGTGGTGTTGCTGCTCATGACTTGAGACCAATTTCTTTCTGTAGGTACCGAATATAAATATTTTAATATGGTATTTCCAGCTTTCATAATTAATACAGTAGACCTCAAGTTACGGTACAGGAGACGAAAACGCGTCACGCGCTCCAGTCAATATCGCCCGGGATACTCTTTCGGCATACAAAGGTTGCAATAATTCAACAGTGGACGTGACGTGACTCGTTTTAGTCTCTATGAACCAAATTTAGTTTGAAGTTTATCTATAAAAGTAAATAATTAATTGTCTCAATGTATAATAAATAAATTTACTTTTATAAATATTATATTAATTAATCGCATGTTAAATGTTTATTATATATAAATTAATTTAAAACTATTTATATTTACATTACACCCTTTAAAAAATATATATTTTTGTATATAATATTTAATTTTTCACTCTTTATTTATGACAACAAACGGAATTCCTAATATACAGTAAGCAAATTTTGAAAATAAATATATTCAGTGGGACACAGTTTGAAGTACTCTTAAAATTTTTAACATGTTGAACAATATACGTAACACCTAATTCCAAAATATATGCAGTTTTATAGATGTTTTTGTCAGCAACATGCTGAATACATTTTTCATCGAAAAAGCTTCTCAAATCCATTGATATTGCATGTTCAAAATTAGGGTTAATTCCAAAATACCCCAAATCAGACAAGAGTATAAAGCTTATATTCTCCCTAAAATGAAATCAGCCCTTTACAATGCTTGTTGATGATCACGTGATTTGAAATCAAGTATGTTACATTACAAAATTGTCTCTTTTAAAAATGTTAAACGTTGAAATATTTTGTGCAATAGCTATCAAAATATACATTTCTATCCAGAAAGTAGTTTTAAGGGGTTTTAGAATTAAGCACTACATATGTACATTGTTTGCATAAATTCGTTATACTGTATTTTATTAAAAAAAAAAAGTTGCATTCTTTTAAAATAATTTTCACTTGATTTGTATTTATTTGTGTGTGTATCTATCTTCAGGGATACAGAGAGACAGATAGCCACAATAGAATCTCACCAGCCAATGGCGATTCCGATAGTCACCTGCGACTTCGCCTCGGACATCTCTACGAGCGAAGCTAACGAGATGCAATCTCTACCAGCTGTCGAACAACCAAAGGATACATTGAAGGTGAGTTACATTCAAGCATTTAGAACAAGTTTCAATGTGACACATTCAAGCCGGACGTTTCAACAACTAGGATAACTGCGGGTAACGAAGCCTATCTAAGAGAGATTTGAAATAAAATGAAAAATACTGCAGATAATCAATAGTTTGTATTATTAACTACATACAGTATCATTGGAACAAATTATAAACTAAAATTTCAACTTCTAACATATGCAAGAACAAAATTTGAAACTTTTTGTAAGGGTAATAAGACCTATGGTTATAACATATATAAACATTTGAATTACAAATAATATATTGTATTATAAAATAAAATTATTATTATTATTAGAATAAAACATTCTTATTGTGAAGTTGTAATTATTCAGAACATGAGTCTATGATATTTTAAATACAAATGAAATGTATTAATTAGAAAGATATGCATATAAAATCAATTTTATCGAAAAAAATTTTTGATCTCTTTCTAAACCGATTTGAGATTCCGTAACAACAAAGTAGATGACTTTCAAACAATGGAACGATAGATTTATTAATTTTAAAAAGTGTAACATATGGGTTCGAAAATTTGTCGTCAAGTATAATGTCGCTGTAGCATAGTTGGATAATCCACCTTCTCCGATTTGAAAAGAGATCCAGGTTCAACAACAATACTTGTCGATAAAATTGATTTTATATGTGTATCTTTCTAATTAATACATTTAATTAGTATTTAAAACAATTATTGTAATTTCACAATTAAATCTTTCATAAACACGACTATTTGTCTAGCTCATCAACCATCAGGGCATTCAAAGATATCAAGATCTTCTGCTGATAGACCAACGCACTCCTCGTGATACTTTTGCTGTACCTGGTGCACATGTCTCATATCGGTAGTCCTATCCTCCTCACGATCACGACAATACCATCCCATTTTCATATGTGTAGTGTCAACATTCTTTCTAGTATCAGATGTTGCGTATATTTATTTTGTATTATTCTGATCAATATGGTATTTTATGACTGTAATTTATTAATTTCTGAGTGTCCTTCTGGTAATATTGTACCTCTATGAGGCCGCATAGGTACTCAAAGTTCCCCTTCATATAGCGCGAAATGTGGCTACTAGGTCTTCTTTTGATCATAACGCTATTTTGAAAGGAGTTGTACTCGAAATCACTGAAAGTAAAGTTCAACTCATTTTTCATAAGCATTAATGCATTATAATCAATTGCATTGAATTTCAATAGAAACACAACACCTAGACCAATATACTGCAATAAGGCTATGATAGATAAAGAGGCAGACCTAGACCAAGTAATTCAACTAGAATCATAAAATGCATGAATTACAGAAGACATATAGTACAAGCCTAGTGATCAAGTAGTCGGGGATTCACGCCTCGTTTCAGGACACTTCAGGACCGATGCCCATAAGCTCAAGTCTACTTTCTATCTATTTATCCTCACAGCTGCCAAAACAAGATTTGCCCTCATTTTCCCCGGTTAACTCACTTTTTTAGTAAATAAATAAATAATATTTACAATACATAACTTAAAGATAATATAAAATAATACAAAAATACAATTAACAAGGCCGGGGACCAGAGGATAAGTGAAGATGCACTTCCTTCCGAGAAACGAGACGGCACAAAAGAAAAATATATAAGAGAAACCACCAAGTTAGTCCTATTTTCATAGCACAAGCGTTTAGCTTAATTTGAAAATAGTAAGAATATTGCATGTATTCCATGTACGCCTCTCCTTTCAAAAAAAAAGTATATTATCAAAATTACTTACGTTTGTTTCTGACGGATTTTTATTATTCAACTGGCGCGCGCTCTAATCATAAAAACTGACATGATACTTGGAGGCTGCGATCAGGAGTCAACTTGTTCACGCCTAATATATGTTTTTAAGTAGTTTTTGTGTGTGTGACTGTATTTTAAATACGATTTTTGCTTCAATCTCTAGAATTACAAGAGTTATCAATTTTAAATTACATTATTTCGTTGCGGTGCGCGACGTAATCTTCTGACAGAAATCTCATCAACCGCTGCGCGCTTGTCCGTACCTGTAGTCCTCCACCTCCTGATGTAATGTGTGCGCACATTTTTCGCTTTGGAGAGTATTTTACTAACGATTGACACATACCACAGTACCTATATTATGGATTTATGCTTTTAAGCTTAATATAAATAAATACAGCACTTAAAGGATGCTGGAAAGTCCAAATTGTTAAACTTTTGCGAAATTTCTAAGAATTCTATTAAATTTATTTTGATTTTTTTCCTATACTGAACAATTTTTGATCGGTGGAACTGATAAAGGAGCCTTAGCTTCTAAACCGGTCCAGCTTCCAGCTGTCCTCTTTAAAAAAGTATCCATCTTATAAATTTCTTAAATAAGAGATATTTGTCTAAAATCACTTCACTCTTATTCCTCTTATTCCTCTAATCTCTCCCTAAACAAGATCATATGCAAAATTTTATGAATATGTACATATACCACAATAGCAAATTAATAGTATTATATTTTTTCAGACCGCTTCGTTATGCGAAAAATAAAATGAAAATGTCGTAAATAAGTAATTTTATTACATTTATTTAAAAAATTAAATATCGTCAGAATATATTTTTAACCATTACACTAGGACATCATTTAATTATTCAATAACTCTAAAAAGTTTTTCAATCTGTTCTGAACTCACAAAATAATTTTGGAGATGATTATCTTATTAATATCAATTTTATATAATATCCCACCCTCTTGACTATACACCCCCATCTTTTTTGACAGCCTGCAAATTTAAGGTGATGAATTACCACCAGAGAAGTGCTTGTTGCTCTCTGAGTTCTTCGACGTGGCCAACCAAAACGAGCTTCTCCAAGCTATCGTCTCTTCTCGCAAATTTAATTGAGTACCAAACAAATGTAAAATTATGTAGGTCCCAAAGTATGCAATAGGCTGGCCATGTTGAAAGAATTCAAGGTGACAGGACACCGATAATCTTGACCAAATGGTACATAATTGAAAGTGACTTAGAGCCAAACCATGGAAGCGGATGACTGGCTGTATGGAAGGAAAACTGGTGCAGAATGGGAGAGTCCTGGAATAGGGGTGGATGGAAAACACTCGTGGGAGAGACCGAATCCAATCCTGGGATGTATTGTCGTGGAAAAAGAAGAATAAAAAGTCTCCAGCACCACATCTAAAAAAAGGCGTCAAGGGTCCTCAAAGTTCAAGATTTCTCATCGCATAAAAATATTGAATACATCAGAGATTGACAAATCTGATTTTAGTGGCTTTGGATATAACGCGGTCTATCTATATCTTATAAAGTCATAACTAGGCAAAACTAACAACATTCTCTCATCCCTTCCTTACTTTACAGGGTAGTTTATATTTTTCGCCTTACTGCTGTACCACTTTGATTTCTTTATTCGCTTCTAAAAAACATCAATATTTTAAAATATTGTTGTACACTTGCCCCACTTTAAAAATAAGGGTTCATTACACGTTCGAAGTATCATGCTGGGAATACCACTACAGAAAGAATAACACAATTTTGGAAAAACACAAGAATTGGGGTATTTTTAAAGGAGCTATATATTTTTTTGTTCTGTGATTTAGTCTGTTGGTATTGCTGTAATAAAACCAGGGAAACGACCGGGCTTGGACCAATTTGATCCGAATTATTTTATATTAGGGGCGCAGAAAAATAAAGGGTAGGCATTTTCCTCTGCGGGATGCTTCGAATGACCGTCTCTCTTAAGGGAAGATCTTAGGGGATTATATCAGGAATGGATTGGCACCGAAAGGTCTTTCGGTTTATCTCATTTTTCTCTATGTAATCTCAAGGTTTCTAAAAAATATCCAACTCCAACTGGTAGTAATAAATCTTTTGAGTTTGAAAAGTAATTAATTTTAAATGAATTAGGATTTCATTTGAGAAGTTAAGATATTTAGAATATTGTTTCTTTATAATTAATACAACATTTAAAAAATCTATTAATCAAAAAATTATTCTTAAATAGACTGGAATTCCCGGCGCCACGTAGCAGATCTACTGAAAAATTTTTGAGTAACATTGTAATTAAACTTTCACTTTCAACAAAAAAAAAAAATGTCTCTTTTAAAAACAAATTTACATGGTGTTTACACAAGGGGTGGGAAAGCAGGATGTAGTAAGGGTGATGAGAATTTGGTATAGAGAGAGGACAATAAAGACTCGAGGACCAACCGGAAGAACAAGACTCACCTGGATTTTCCCTCCTGTAGTTCCTGAAGTTCAGGAACCTTTTTCGATGGTCAGAATGAAGCACTGTGATCCACAATAGCAGTTTTGGTTCGCGAGGACCCGAATACATTAGCAACAAGTAACTTTACATAAACTTCAAGTTAATTATGAGCACATAGTAGGACATTCACTCTTTTTAACAGTTCAAAAGTCATATACAATACACAAAAAAGTTCATGTTCTGAGTTATAGTTATAGTAAACATAATAGAGCATACACACGCGTACGGCCATCGGCGATCTGTGCATTTGTCAAAAATACAGAACAGATGAAAACAGGTGCTGACAATATTTTTTCGCGATTTTTTACATTATTTTAGCAGTTTAGTTTAACAGTACAACTAGCGAGATAGAAATAATGAAATGCATTCAGCTAGGCTTGGCAGCATTTGCAAAGTTAGTGCACATCTTCAAAGCCAAGATACCACCATACCAAATGGCTGTGCTTGGAATATCTATGATAAGTTAAGTAGCAAATGCAGTAATTCGCCAGAAAACGCGTGAGTTGACGGTAGCAGAGATAGAGGACTTCCGCAGAAGTCTTGATGTATGAAAATGATATGATGATATGTTAGTCAGCCAGTTATATATCAGCAATATTTAAATATGTCCAAGAACAAACAATTACTGATTTTTTACCTACAAAGGCGCTGTTATTAAACAAATATCAAATAAATCATAGAGACAGAGCTAATTTTTATTATGTTTAATGGAAAACATATGGAAATATGGGGTAATTACAGGGCTTATGACCTGTCTTTGGCAGGCTTAAGTGATCATAACATATATATATATATATAAATATAACGTTCACCAATTCTCACCCTTCTATCTCCACATGTTATCAAATTTTTGAAAGTTGTTTACATGTTGGTGTGTGAACTCGCTTCGAATATCACTACACCTTCTCCATCTATGGACCAAATTTGATAATTCATTTTTCTCTTTAAACAGTATATACGTTATATTATGAGAATCAGATTTTTTTAAAATTATTTTAAAGCAATGTTCTTTATTTGTAAAATATTTTTAATATATTATACTAGAATACGCCTGAAAAAACAATACTTTTCAATTTTTTATATATTTTCTTATTTTGACTTATTATATTAGCAATATTTGAATATGTCCAAAAACACACAATTACTGGATTTTTACCTGCAAAGTTATATATTGATGTGAATGGTCAGATGTTATATTTTTTTGATCGTTTGGAAGTATTTAAAATAATTAAAATCCAAAAACTTGAATATCTCGAATATGTGATAAGATACCCGGAATAATTCAAAACTCTTGCACTCCGTAATGCAATGAAAGATTGATGAAAGCTGGAGCTATCGAAGAAGGAGAATTCATAGTTGAAGAACTTAATCCAATGATTTAATGATTTGGCAAGTTTACTGTAGAGATTTTCCGGGCCGTCGTAATATAGCTGCATTATGTTCAGCCTCGCTACACGTTGCACTGAACGTTCGCACTATAGAAGCAAAGTGGAGGACCACGATGCTGTTATGAGCACATCGCCTGGAAGCAAGATATTACGGAAGGGCAGTACCGCCTTGCAAATATTTCCAATCACTGTAGAAAAACACTGAAAAGCAACCAATCTCACCGAATGACTTGCGTTATTGTGCAGCCTGAAAGGTCCCAGAAATGAGCGGTAATTTCAGGAAAATTCTCAGAAATATGATGTAATTTTGCAAAATTCCGATGAAAATCTTTAGTAACATTAAGGAAAATCGAAAAAAATACGCAATCTCGATGAATTTGTATGGCAAGATTAATGATTTGGTCAATTATTTACGGTAGCTAATCACGAATTCGATAACAAAAGATTTATTTTTGTATTACATTGTGCTTCGTCCTTGAGGCAGAAAGCCGAGATGATCAGGCATCATTCATCTTACGTCGCAGCTGATATATCATACCATTACTATGTGATTTTTTCAACAGCGCAAAGCTCTCAAGCATTTTTACAATTAATATTCATGTTTCAGCTAGTGCGCAGCTCGCGTTTTTCAGGCATTCTGTAGAAAAAACGAGTGTAAAAATAATTATTCTTCTTCTCTAGCGTTAAAAATGAATGTAACCTAACACTGTAAGCAAAATTTCATATACTTAGAAATAGAAAACTAAAACAGCCTCCCTACAGAAATTGAAGAGATAAAGAATATGAAAGAACTAAAAAAGAAATTAAATGAAAAATTCAAAAGCACACATTTAGATAATAAATAATATTATAGATTACAAATGTATAACATCTAACTCTATATAAATTTTTACAGTGTACTTCCCTCTGTTTTATCGTGGTTTCTAAGTTATTGAACATATCAAAAACAAAATTTAAAAACAAATGGACACAATAGCACATCTGAAACCATTGTCTTTGGCGTACCACAAGGCTCGGTACTTGGACCATTGTAATTTATTTTATACTCTAATGATATATTGAAACTTAAATTACATGGTAAAATAATATCTTATGCAGACGATACAATATTAATAATTAATGAAAAAACTTGAACTGACGCTAATATATCTGCAAATGAGGATGTTATTACCATAAAAAAGTGGACGGATGATAACCTATTAAATAGCCCCCGTACAAAAATTAAAAAGATAAAGGATGTAAAAAACTAAAAAAGAAATTAAATTAACACTTCAGAAGTATACAATTAGATAATAAATAATATTATAGATAACAAATATATAACTATCTCTATATAAATTATTACAGTGTACGTCCTTCTCCAAGCACAAGAGCTAATCTCTTTTGTGGAGAAGTAAATAATCCGCAAAAATATATAACTTTATTTTTGTAACAGATTAAAGTAACTCACTTATTATATAAATTTTTTTATTACGATTTACGTGTAAACTGTTTAGTCCTACATCAGTATATAAAATTTAAAATTGTTATCTTAACTTATGGATGTGATTTTGTGAAAAGATTTGCGTTTTTCGTCTATTTTTAAATATTTAAAGTCTCTGATGCACTGTTTCTGCGACGGAGGGTAAAAAGTACTTCTTTTATAAAGTTATTAGAGAGCGGAGCGAGTTAAAGTTTTTGGCTGTCCTTAACACAAATCCTAAGGATTTTATATATTGATAGCCAGCATAAATATTTACACAGTAGTCTACACGTGAAACCACAAACGCATTTATAAGAAAACGAGCTACGTCAGGTAGAACATGTCTTCGGACACTTTAAATCTGCATGCACTGATAGTTTTGTTGATTTGTGTATTCATGGAAGGATCTGAATCAATGTGCACGCTCAACAACTTAACATTCACAGACATAGATTGCTGGATTGAGTGGTACCTTTTAGATGTCACTACCCATAGTAGATCCGTTTTGGATGGATTCAATGTAAGTCTGTTTTGTGCCATCGACTAGCGTATTTTCTAAGACCTCTCGTCTTCATAGGTTCTTGATAACTGTCTTCTGATTCTTTGTAATGTTCTCCCAGTGACATTTTATTAATTGTGCTCAATTGTGGGCACCATAGTTCATTACATTATTATATACACTTTACTATTAATTATTTATTTTTAACATTATATAACAACACGTCGTGTAAAATATAAAACTAATTATAAAAATCCTCAAAAATAATCCAATGATGTTTAAGTATGTCAATTAATGTAATCGATGTTAACTACATTAATTATTGCTACAAAGTGATCCAAAAATTAAGTCAATTTTAAAATTGTTCTTCATATATACCTTTTATGTAGTAATAAATGTAATTCTATATACTTGTAATTCTAATTAATTGAACAATTGCTTGTAAACTATTCCCGTCTCGACACAGAATTTCTCTAGTGAGACGGGCACAGTCCAAACAGATTTTTACAAAGTATTATATAGTTACTAATAAAATAATAAACAATTTACGGTATAAAGTCATTTTCACAGTATCCACTACCAAGTAATATAAGGAGGCGAAATCATTATCAAATAAAAAATATATGAATATTGTAGTGAGAAATGTTAATAAAATAATACAATTTTAGCAAGGTTAGGCATTTTTAAGTAAACAAGAATATAAGCAATATTTGAATACGTCCAAGAACACACAATTACTGGATTTTTTCCTACGTTGTATACCGGTGTCCTGTGTTCTAAAAAATTATAACTTCACAATATAAATGTGTTCTAAAAAAAATACATAAGTCGTATTAATGTATCCAAAAAGAAAATGGCTTTCAAATAATGGAACGACAGACGTTTCAATTTGATAGTGCAACATATATGTTCGAAAATTTGTGATCAACGTTGTAATCAATTAATGCATTTTCCCGGATAGGAAAAGATCCAGGTTTGAATCCCGGTAGTAACAAATATATTTATTCGAAAAAATTGATTTTAAATGTATATCTTTCTAATAAATACATTTAATTTATATTAAATATCACAGACCTATGTTCTGAAAAATTGCAACATCACAATAAGACTGTCCTTTCCTTTGAAAAAAAAAACAGTAAAAAATTGTTTAAAGAATGTGTTTTTTTTTATTCGCCGTTTTCCCGCGGGGGTAGATAGAGAGGATAGAGCGCCATACTCTTCTGTCCTGACACAATTCTCGCCTCATACATATTCATGCATCTTCTCATTCAAGCTCGCCTGAGGCTTCTAACAGAACCATCCTCGATTTCTCGACTTCCTCTACTTTTGATGCCATCAACACTTGCGTTACATATCTTTCTTACCATTCTCTCGTCATTCATCCGTTTTAATGACCAAACCACCTAAGTGATCCTTCCTTAATCTTACTCACTATACTAACATCAGCTTTACATTTTTTCCTTATTTCTTCATTCTTTACTTTTTCATAAATAGATTTTTCACATATACGTCTAAGTGATCAAATTTCCACTGCATTCAGTCTACTTTCGTTTCTCTTCTGCCATCTCCAGGCCTCACTTCCATACATCAGTGTCGGTACCAGGACTCCATTGTGCTAGTATTCCCTCGGTTGATAAATTCCCGTTAATTCCCTGCAGTCACCCTCATTTCGATATCATTCTCAGCCTTTCCGTTTCTATCCAACGTACTTCCCAAATACACTGACTCATCTACTTGTCCCGAACATTCATTACCTCCAAGTATTTAGCACGGTGTCTTGCTTTCCTCCTTCTCGAATACCATCACTTTCGACTTGTTAACATTCATCATGAGGTCGCTCTCCTTGCATACATCGTACATTCTACTCACCAGACTCTGTAGTTCTTGTTCATTATTCGCCATTAGTACTGCATCATCGGCGTACATAAACAGCTTACAATATAATATAACCTTAAATACAAGTAGCGCAAAAATAATATTTTTCGATAGAATTTATTTCATTTGTATATAATCTTTATACGTTTAATTAGTATTTAAAACACCACAGACGTATGTTCTGAATAATTACAACTTTGCAATAAGAATATGCCCTCCTTATTAATGTATATGTTAAATATGAATTAAATATATTAATTAGAAAGATATTCATATAAAATCAATTCAATCGAACAACAACCATGGTTCGAAAATTTGTCACTAAAAATATCGTTGCTGTAGCATAGTTGGATAATACACCTTTCCCGGTTTGAAAAGAGATCCAGGTTCAAATCCCGGTGGCGCAACAACAATATTTTTCGAGATAATTGGTTTTATATGTTTGTCTTTCTAATTAATATATTTAATTCATATTTAAAATATCACAGACCTATGTTCTGAATAATTACAACTAAAAATGTGTTCTCCGGATAATATATAAGTTGAATCAATGTGTCATAAAGTAAATAAAATGAATTGATAAATTTGGCGTCTGCTATCGGTTTACTTAAAGGTAAAATTCCGTAAAAACAATGTAGATGGCTTTCAAATAATTAAAATATTCATTTGAAAAACGTGTAACATATGGGTTCAAAAATGTGTCATTAAAGATACTGGCGCTGAAGCATAGTTGAATAATGCACCTTCCCCGGATTGGAAAAAAGATCCAGGTTCGTATCTCGGTAGCACAAAAACAATACTTTTCTTATTATCTGTATAATTAATATATTTAATTAGTATTTAAAACAAATTAAAATAATCAACTAGAATGATATACATAAAAAATTTATTTATCGAAAAAATATTTGGTTGCCATTAGATCTTTTCCTATACGGGGAAACGCGTTAACCAATTTCACTGCTTCAAACAATTACATGTTCGACAAATTTTGAATTTATGTTCTGTATTTCTTTATACATTCTTGATATATCTATTATTCTATTATCTCCGTTTTTGGGAAGCTTTCTCTCACAAAATCGAGGTCTTTACACTCTCGCTTCTCCTGCTACCTGAGGGTCCATTAAAGATTATTTTTGGAATCTACACTGTCTTCATCTGAATAACTAGTTTCATGTTAATGTAGACCATGGAATTATGATTAATGTGACGTAGCTCATCATGTTAAAATAATTTTAAAAAAAATTATTCATCGATTAGCCACCAAAACTAAATGACTGTAAAACATCGACCAATGTGCAAATATGTTAGTGGTTTTTTTGCAATTATTTCCACAGGATATTTACCGACATTATTGAAAGGCAAAATCTAGCCAAAATTAGAGAAAAATTCATATAATTCAAGGTCCCTATTCTAAACTAGTTCATATTTTCGAATTTATTTAAAAAGGTGAGTTTTTATTATTTTAAATACTAAGTTAATGTATTAATTATAAATATATACATATAAAATCAATTTTGTCGAAAAATATTGTTTTTGCGTCACCGGGAACGACAGATGTATTAATTTGAAAAATGTAACATATAGGTTCGAAAATTGGTCAAGAAAAATACTGGCGTTATAACACAATTGGTAGTACTTCCCCGGATTGGAAATAGAGATCCAGGTTCGAATCTTGGTAACGCAAAAATAATATTTTTCGACAAAATTGATTTTATATGTATATATTTATAATTAATACATTAATTTAGTATTTAAAATATGACAGACTTATGTTTTGAATAATTACAACTTCACAATAGGAATGTGTTTTCCTTAATAATTTTTATTATTTATTTGTAACAGAAGTTATACACTAGACTATATATATATATATATTTTTTTTTTAAATTATCACTTAAATAAGACCTTTACACTAATGTAAAACTTATAAGCTGAATATTATATGCCATAATTAAGACAATATAGGCATTCAATTTGTTTTCAGTGGATCAGAAAATTTAAGTTCGGAAAATTCGTACATTATATACAGAACATCTTATCTTGCGGGTATAATGCCAAGCATTTTAAGATAAATCTAAATTTATAATATTTATAGATTGTTCAATTTGCATAACATTTTTATTTCTGTCTTAAAATGCTTCGTATTCATATAAAAAAGATTATGTATTTATTCACACGCTTAAGGCTTCAATTACTATTTAAATACATGATTTATATTAAAAATTTAATAATTTATTATATATTTTTATTGAACCTGTTAAGGTATATTTTTACTATTTTTTTTTAGAAAGTATAGTTCCTAGATAGCAATTATTTTATTTGACATTGGATATATTATGTTGTATATTTATAAATGTTCGTGATGTTTCATTAATATAGAGAAGACGATCCAGTTCAGAAAAAGTGACATAAAAATGACAAGCTCTATACAGTAACGTAATTAATTAAACACTCCGTGTTAAGAAAATGTTGATAGATTGGTAAATCGACACGCCCAAAAAATATAGAAATAAACGCAAACAATACGTACTGTGTGTCCCAAAAATCTTTTTCATTTTGGTTCATTCGCTGCACCAACGTAACGAGCGGGAGTGGATCGCAGCGTATGCCAATCGCTAGCCGCGTCCTTAAGAATTCAGTTGCTATAGAGCATGCACTTACCTAGTTCTTACTTAGTTAGTTACTTAGGTCGTGAAATTTTCCCTGGTAAATTGATATCCCGACGAGGTGATATAAACTAACTTCTCGACTTGACACCAATGGACTTTTTTCCCATGAAGCTACCTTTAATCAAAATAATACAGTAACAATCCTTCATCTAGAACAATTTTTAAAAAATATCAATGAAGGAATAGCAGATATTGCCTCCCGTTTAGAATAGTGTCAGCAAAATAACGGATCACATTTAGAAAACTTTTTTTTTAAATAAATTCCCAGGGGCTGTACTTAAATTCCAAATAAACATATAATTATTTAACATATCTATTATTTTATTACAGAATTTATATTATGAAAAAGACTTTTGGGAATCTTTTTATAATACTTTATGTGATGAAACGTTAAATACATGGATTTTTGTGATCTTCAACCCTCCCTAAGAGATTGAAAAGTTTACTGTCAAAATTAGCAATACTGAAATTGGACATACATACTGATATTGTCAAATAAATCATATTCCAAGATAAAAACCAGTATATGAGGTGCGTAAGTGTTCTGGATTTAAGGCTCTGTAAAACCGTAATCGGCGCAACCTTACAGCCGTGGAAAGGCTTCGAAGGTTCTCTTTGTTCCAGTGCGTCCTTATTCCCTACCTTATCCCTTGGAATCCTTAAAAAATGCGTCTAAACCTCCGTTATACCTCCGTCTACTGAGAAACTGTTCCGGACTCGGTGAAAATACATGTTTAAAATATGCGAAAAAAAGATAACGGATACGGTAAGGAAAACATTGTCATTTTTGTTTTTTTTCCTTACCATGCCAAAACAGAGAACACTTTATAATTTTATTCAGTAATGCTTTTTAAAAATCTTTCTCATTTTTATTTGCATTTTTATCTCTGTACAGAGTAGATAATATGAAGATGCTAGATGCTGGGTGCGATACACAAGGCTTTAAAATCTTTATTCATCAGCGCGTTCCCGAGATGAAATCTTATCAGTGGTAACATCGGTTTATGTTACATAAATATTTAAAGAGTTTTTTTTTTTCTATATTCACGCGTAGTACATAATGTAATTTGCTGCAACCTTCAACATTTTTCATAAAAAATCATATTTCTTATTTTAAAATATGTAGGATGTTTAGCAGAAATTGGAGACGAATTCGATTTGCAAAATTTACATCGGAAATAACCTGTCTAATGAAAAAGATAATAAAGGGTGTCTAGCGGAAAATTTTCAAGTTCAATATTAAATTTAAAAAAAACTGCATTATAATTTTCATATTTTATTTACATAAAATGGAGTTTAACGATGCGGATTTTACGTTTTATAAACAATATCGCCTAAATGCCGTCCATTTCACTCAAGACACTCTTGCAATCGGACTCTTAAATTTGCGTACACGCGAGAGCAAAGGGAAAGCAAACAGGCTGCAATCTTCTTTATCGATTTACGCGGATTGCGTATAATTTCACGTCAAATTTGAGCCACATATTCTAGCGACGCTGCTAATGTTAATGGTCCCGGAGGTGGTTTGGTTAACCATTGTCCCTTTTTGTCTGAATCTTTTGAACCCATCATCAGATAAATTGCGTGCTCGGCCCTTCACTTACTCGTCGAATATCAAAGTGAGTACAAAAAGCGCGACGCGCACGAACCAATGGATTACCGCACTCTGAATATTGCTCAACCGCGAACGCGCATTACGCTCCCGACCAGTAACTCATTGCGACTGACAAATCCACAAATCTTACCTCACTCTGATGAAATTTTTCCGCTGGACACCCTTTATTAATCAAAATCATCTGCCAAAATAATGTTAAGATTCTCGCGTTTATTATTAGGTTCATATTTAAGTCGATTGGGGGCGTACTCTTAACAAATAGGCTCGCACGTTCCACATTACAATCCTCGACCTATGCCGAATTTTAGCAGTATGATAAAACAAAACAGTAAGAATTTACTGTTTTGTGTCTCATTATTTTATCTTTCTGTAAATAAAATAATGTTAATCAGATATTAGCATAACGAGTAAGATTAAGTAAAGATTACTTCAGTGGTTTAAAGGGACCCGCTCTTTCCCGGAGACCGTTTAAAAAGTTTTAACTTCATTATCGATTCTACCCAACATGCTTATTAAAATTTAACGCTACTTTAAATTATAATAATCAGTAAGACAATGTGAGGTAAGTTACTTAGGTAGCAATTAAGAAAAATTTCTGAATTACTCCTTTCAGTCCCTTTAAGTGCTGTCTTTATTGATACAAAAAAGAAAATGAAAATAAATAAAAAATAAACGCATAAATAATTAAATACAATATAAAGTACGTACATTATATATATATATATATATATATGTGTATGTGATCTGATGTAGATCTTATAACTACATGATAAATTATACATATTATACACAGTATATATTTACGCACCTTTTTACTTCGATTGGTACTACTGGGTTTATTGGTTTATAATAATTTTAATGTATGTGTGTGTGTGCGTGAGTATTGCAGTCCTTTACGGATTAGTACTCGTCATAGACGGTGACCGTTTTTATAACTTTGAAATCGGTTTGTGATACCAACCTAAGGACAATTATTTGTGATTTGAGGTGCTTGGCAATAAAACAAGAGACAGGACACTTTCGAACGCGATACTAATTTATAATGTCACAGTATATATATATATATATATATATATATATATATATATATATATATATTATATATTGTGTTTGTGAGTATGTACCGTATATGTAAATAAAATTGTCATTTATCACATTCCTATAAATTCAATATATGTCCTAATAATTTACTGCCAAACGAAAATGTAACAAATACACGAGAAATAATATAAAATCTAAAAATGAGCCATTTATTATTTTCGATAGTACACGTCGTAGGGTCCATGGATAAGTTGGTAAAGTGATTTGTAAATATTAACGGAATAATTCTTTTCTCTCTACATTAAAATAATTTGATTTACGATCCAGTAAAAATATACAAGATGGTAATAAATAATGTATTTCTTTACAATTCCGTCATTCTTTACTTTACTGGGGCGACATTACGGCAAACTTGACCCAGTTCCCTCCTGCCCTCGAACACAAGCAGAGCGATATATCGCATGCAAAAAAAAAAATCCAGCTAAGATAGGGACTGTAGAAAATATATGAGGGATATAAAACTACTTTCAGAATTCAGTAGCTGAGGCTGTGTTTTATTAACGCTATTGTTTTCTCCGCAGTCGCGGGGGAGGGTTGGAGGGTTGGAATTCACCCCTTGCCATTTGCGTGCTACCCCAAAAATGAGACTGCTAAAACTGCAGGGCGGATCAACAATTTAAATGTTAATAATAAATCATTCATTAACTTTGTTTTAAATACATTCAACAGTTAGTTTTTTTTGTCGTTAAGTAGAATACATTTTTATTAATAATAAGATAAAACACTTTATTTAAGCCACTATTTATTTTAGCAATATTTGAATATGTCAAAGAACAACATACAATTACTGGATTTTTACCTACAAAGGCACTTTTATTAAATAAATATCAGATGTCTAATACAGACGAAGCTATTTTTCTTATATTTAATGTAAAATATATAAAAATATGGGGTAATTACAAGACTTACGACCTGTCATCGGCTACTTCAAGTGATCACCTTATATATATATATATATATATATATATATATATATAACGTTCACCAATTCTCACCCCTCAATCTGTACATTTATCAAATTTTTTAAAGTTGTATATATGTTAGTACGTGTACTCGCTTAGAGTACCACTGCACCATCACCATCTATGGTTTAAATTTGATAATTCATTGCCTGTATGTCAATTCAACGAGAATCTAATTTTTTTTTTAAATTATTTAAAACAATATTGTTTATCTGTAAAATATTTTTCAATACTACTAGAATACGCCTGAAAAATCAATATTTTTAAATTTTTATATATTTTTCTTATTTTGACCAGTAAATTATTTTTGCAATATTTGAATATGTTATAAAAATAGTTTCGTCTCTATGAGATATCTGATATTTATTTATTCATTATTTATTCATAAATCAACATGTTGCGATGCATTTGATATTTTCTTGAGGAAACAATCTATTCCAAAATTAAAAATGCGAGCATAGATAAAAACAAAACTATAATAGTATAAGTGGTAGATAACTAATCAGAAACTACTGTGAAAAAAAATTTGAAAGGTGATTACTTGCAATAAGTATTTAGTTATTTATAATCTTTAATTTGCTATTAACACTTTTTTTAATTTCTAAAATTTTTAATGTCTATAAACCCCTTGTTTGTGTATTTAAAATTTCTAAACACTCGTTAATGTCAAAAGAATAGTTTTTTTCCAAAAGGTGGTTGCAATCATTGTAAATTAATTTATTATTAGTGTAATAGGCTGGTTGTATAGAATTAGGTTGTAAAGTGCAATTATTTGAAAACACGACTTTTCCTCACTGCTTTCAACAATATTATCCGAAAAACTTTTTCTTTAGCAAATTATATATTAATTTAATATTATAACCACTATCAATTAGTTACCCACCGCGTATACATTTATAGTTTAGTTTTTATCTATTCTTGTATTTTTAATTTTAATATACATTTTTTCCTGAAGAAGATGCCGTAGGTATCGAAACATGTTAATTTATCAATTAATAGTGATTTAAAAATGTTTTTTTTTGTTATTATTTATATAATACGCTAACACAAAGTTTTTTTGCTAATATTGAATAAGTGAATTCATTTTTGTTGTGAAGTTGTGTTTAAAAACATATTTCTGTTGTATCTTAATACAAATTAAATTTATTTTCTATACTAAGATCATATTTACATTCTCTCCAAATTTATTAATTCTTTAATCTATCATAAATGAATCTGCCACATATACATCTAAGTGATCGTGGCGTCAATATTTTATTGAAATGTATTGTTTAATTTACCAGCAATACCACTTAAGTTAGTATAAATTAAATTAATCAACTAGAAAAACATACAGAAAAAAAACAGTCTATAGAGAAAAAATTAAAATATGAATTAAATATATTAATTAGAAATATATACATATTAAATCAATTTTATCGAAAAATATTGTTGTTACGCTACCGGGATTCGAACATTTGGGGAAGATACA
The DNA here is from genome assembly GCA_022840565.1 of Eubasilissa regina. Classification (NCBI taxonomy): domain Eukaryota; kingdom Metazoa; phylum Arthropoda; class Insecta; order Trichoptera; family Phryganeidae; genus Eubasilissa; species Eubasilissa regina. The sequence goes on along the minus strand of JAINEB010000027.1, from coordinate 18,068,709 downwards.
TTATCCAACTATGCTACAGCGACGATATTTTTAGTGACAACTTTTCGAACCTGTATATTGTATTACCTTTTTGATATTAATACATTTAATCGTTCCATTATTTGAAAGAGCCATCTACCTTATTTTTACGGAATCTTAAATACCTTTGAGTAATCTGATAGCAGATGCCAGAATTATCAAAGCATTTTTATTAAATTTTGGATACATTGATACAACTTTATTATTAGGAGAACATATTTAACACAATAAGAACGTGTTCTCCTAAAAAAAAAAAAATAGTTTCTACCGGGATATATCCGAAAATGGAATAATTGATGTATTACAAATATTACAAAACGTAGGTTGCTATAGCAAAAGTAGAAAACGTTCTTTCTCGGATAAAAAAAGCCTCAGATTCAACAATTTTTTTTTTATGTATATCATTCAAGTTGATTAATTTAATTTGTAAAAAATATGTTTTCCGAAACTGATTGCTGAATATAATTAACTCAAAATGGTTAAAAAAAAAGTTATTTATTGTAAAATGAATAACCACATCGTGTTTGTGTTAAATATATTTTTTTTATTGCTTTTAATAACGTATTTTTATTTACATAATTTTATTTACATAACAATAAAAAATTATATAATAATATGTTATGTTCCCAGTTATCGTAAATGCTTTTATATTGTACCTAGAATTATCAATAAAGTTCCTAAATATCCTGTTGATAGTCTGTATACAAAAAAAATATTAATAAAATAATTAATTAAATTAATCAATTAGAAAGACATACAGACAAAAATCTAATATATTCTAATAAACCAAATATTTTTTTGGAAAAATCCTTTTTTTTGTATTCCTTTCTAATTAATTCATTTAAGTTGTATTAAAAATATGACAGAACTGTTTTCTCATATTTCAACTTCACAATGAAAATATGTTTCCATTAAAAATAAATAAAATAATATAGCATATAACAAATGCCATCATCATTATCGTTATTCATCGTAAGAGACCAAGGTTTTTATTCTGTTGAATAGTTTGAATATCTGTGAACAAATTTGACAAGGAATAATGGTATCTTACTTACTTACTTAAATCCAATATGGTATCCAATAAGGTAAAATCATTAAACGATTGTTGCTGAATTTTTTTAAATTCAGCCCTGTATGTTGTGACTTAACCTAACTATTGCCGTAATTACCCTTCGATAGCTAGTCTTGGGTTTTCTGTTGGTAATGTTGAATGAATTCATTCAATCCATGCAAATAGAAATACACCAACCTTTGTGAAACTGGGCTGGTAGACGTCGATTGTCGCTCTACTTGGAGTCTTGAAGCTTCTAAACTCTGCTGGCCAGCATCTGAAACTTTATCGTAACCAAAAATCGAAAAATAATACACAAAATGTGATTATATCACCGCCGTAAAATATATTCGTCCGATTCCAAAACTGTCTTTCACCAGTAGCAGATTTGCTTTTTTTGGCTGTTTTAAATTTACATAAATAGAATGCGCATATTCAAAATTTATACCAAGCCTATCGATGTATAAAAATGCGTAAACACTAACCTAACCTAACCTATCCAAAAAATTGAGGAAATTAAATAATTAAAGGAGAGCAACCAAAGTGAATATCGGAAGATAACGAACAATAATAATGGACCGACTATAGGGGAGATTTGTCATTCTCGTAAAATCCTTCAACACATATTTATCCATTTCCTCCAAAACTATACACATAGTTCAAGGCTATAACTAACAATAATAATAAAGTGACATATGACGTAAGCAATAATATTTTTTATGCTTTCGAGATACGGTGCTGGAGGTGGAGCCTGCGTATTCCTTAGACCACAATGTGTCCAAAAAACATGTCTCAATCCTCCAGAAGTTAAAGATTAGAGAAAGACCTTCGACAACATGTACGAAAAGAATTCTAAAATACTTTGGACCAGTTGTCAAAGAAATGATGAGAGTCTGGAGAAGCATCACAGGGACAGTTGAAGAATATTGAGCAATAGGTCGATCTATTGCAAAATAGATAGACCAAATAAAGGAGCTAATAGGGTTATCTTTAATAAATATGACTCAAAACCAAGTCCACAACGCTTAGCAACGAGCATACAATGAAGATAATAACACATAGTGACACATATTCATCACGTACAGAATAAATACTATATTTCCTCGTTTTCGTATTTTTTCTCAGGTATTAGTTTTTCGATCTTCGTAATATTTTAACGAACTTATAATGATTTATGGAGAGATCCGTGAAGGTTATGTATTAATAAAAACTCCGCCAATAAAACTCAAGTTGTTTCACTTTTGATTTATTCCAGAGAACTGGTTACAAAATATCTGCCTACGTGATATTTACTGGTGTATGGTTGACGTGGGCCTTATATTACACATATGGCCATGTGTTGTTACATACGAAATAACCTGGGAATTAGTCGCTCGTATGGCTGGCATGTGTTCTTTTTTTTCCATTAAATCAGAAGGGTTACGTACTGTCATCAACCTTAAAGGACTTCGTGAGTCAATGTGTCGATCTTCGGTGAAATATGATATAATGCTATATAGTCCACTATTAAAAGACAGCTGGAGGGGGGGGACCCACTCCTTCCCGGGATCGATTTCGAAGCTAGAGCATCAAAGCTAATAAAAATACGTGACTTTAATTCAATAACATACTCAAGTTTATGCAGTATATAAAACGAAAAAAAAATTAATTCAGTGTAGTTATTAGCAATTTTCGCAAAATTCAAAAATTAAATCGTCCAGTGTCTCTTAAGTGATGTCTATATTCATGTAAAACATATGACATAAATCCATTGAATACATAGTTAGATTATATATAGATGAAAAATTTATGGTAAATTTAGGTACAGTAGTTCAAGGCAGATACTCAGGGATCCAGTCATCAAAAACACTCCTAAAAGAGTCCTAGTGCACGAGACAAAACGGATTGAGTCACACTTACAGACTAACGGAGTTTTAAAATACGAAGTATAGAAAGTGAGAGATAGACGGCCTAACTACCTGCCTAAGGAGTTCCAACGTGTCACTAATACTCGAATAAATTCCTTATATAAAACAAGATTCGCTCCATTACTAATATACTATATTATTAAGGAAAACACATTCTTATTATGAAGTTGTAATTATTCAGAACATAGGTGGTCTGTGATATTTTAAATACTAAATTAATAAATAATAATAAATAAATAAATACTAAATTTATAATTAATACATTAATTTAGTATTTAATATACTATATAGTCCACTACATCCGTAGGTGATCGAGAGACCCAGGAGAGGCGGAATTCTGTTAGTCTTTATTTCTGGCACCTAATGTGCGACTGCACCAGTTAGTTTGTAGGTAGATACATGTCACGTTCGTTACAATAATGATGTGACCTATTATCATGAAAGTTTAGGTATTCATAAGTAAATAATCATATTAAAATATATGATTTTTATATACAGTGGAACCCCTATGATACATGCTCGGAATTTTCGTTTTCCCTCTATTTGCGTATTATTTCTGCAGTCCTGTGTTATTTTAGTGCATTAAAAACCCTATTTTATGTTTCTCTTTCCGGCAATTTACATTGAAAATTTATTGAAATTCGTTCAATCAATTCGCTATTCGCCATAAAGCCAAGAGTGTGTTGTTTTTTTACAAGCAAGAAAATGGGAAAATTTTTATAAATTACCCTTGCAAATATACTAAGACGTTGACTCTAACGGTCAGCAAATACTTTGCATTGAAAATTGATGAAGTAGTGGACAGTCGTATAAACGAGAACTTAATAGAAGAAAAAGTATCTGCTCATTCCATAAACGATGCCATTAGACATATTGAAAGTTTTAAAACAAATTTTACTAAAATTAGTAACCTACCACCAGAAACCTTTAATTCAATTAATAATATTTAAACAACTAAACATTTAATAACAACAACAAAAAAGATTAAAAAAAAATTTTTTCAGCTTTTTTTAAAAATTTTGTTGTTGGTCCCTTCCATAACTTAAAATCGGGGTTCCACTGTACCTACATATCATCTGATAAAGAATTAAAATTTCTAATCAAGACACAACATCTTTATTTGTCAATATCGTATTATTGAAAACCTACCCGAGGAAGAACTTTGAGGACAACATTTCTCTATACTTCCATCTTGTATAGTCGAGTACCAATACACTTGACATAAATATTATTGCGCATGATTCGTTCCTTTGACATTATAAATTGTGAAAAAATGCAAGAAAATAATATTTTCATGTTTTCTTCTTACTTTTCCACAAACTTTAGATATCAAAATCGTATCAGCTTTGTGCTATAGATCGAGTGCAGAATTCTAGCAGGTAGCCATTATATTCAATATAACTTTACTGAACTTTTTTATAAAAATGTAAAAACAATTTACTTATAACTCATATTTTTTTGTAAGTCTCCATCTATATATAATAAAATATTTACATAACAATTGTTACTTCTTTCTCTTTTCTTCGTGTCTGTATTGACATATAGTCTAAATGCGGCAGCACGTACAGGATACGTGAGTAAAAAGATTGCTAAAAAAATCTCATTTCTGGAATCAGAATCAGAAGATTCATTAGTACTGAGTCTTGTCAAATAGTAAAGTTATTATTCATCACATCGACTACTGCAGCAGGATTTTATTATTGTAATTCAAATCAGTATTTCAAAATAAAGCTTTGAGAATAACAATGCTGAAAGATCTGAATATGAAGCAGAAAATATAATATATTTCAATACTATGATATTTATTTACAAAATCCTCAATAAGAAAATATCGGCGAAATTTATACGAAAAATTTATGAAAATTAACATGAGCACGAGCATTGTAAATACAAGAAGAAAGGATAGACAGACTGGCATTCAGGAAAAAGGTTAAATCTCAGAAATTAATGATGTATAGTGCGATGAAGATTTTTACTGAAATGCCAGAAAACATAAGAAAGGAAAATAAATTGAATAGATTTAAACTAAAACTGACCAAATATGTAAAAGATAAATTTTAGTAAAAGAAAATATTTTTAAGAGCTTACATAGGAGCGCCTATGTACGCACTAGGAATATAAAGAATTAAATAAATAAATGTTTGTATTTTTTACGTTTTTTAAGCAGTTCTGTACTTGAGATCAGTGCAATGCTGAAATATATGTACCTTCAAGCAGAAAATATATTACATTGTTATGGTATTCACACTAAAAAAATATTGGCAGAATTTAAAAAAAAAATTAAACCAAATCAACACGAGGAAAAGATAGACAGAGACTATCATTCAGGAAGATGGATAAATCTCAGAAATCGATGATGTGCAGTACGATGAAATGTCAGATGATATTAGAAAGGTGGAGTAACTACGTATATTCAAAATGAAACTAAGTAAATATGTTCAAGGCAAGTTTTAGTACAGTGTATGTTTATGTATGCATTATATTAAAAATAAATAGATAAATATGTTGAGTCTCTAAATTCTCTCATTTAATATCTTTTTTGCTTGGCTCTGTTTTCCTGAAATAGTTGAATTTATATCGTACTGGTTGATATACAAGACGACACATGACACAGCGTCTCTGTATCTTCGAGAGCTCTGCATCTCATACAACTTGAATAGTAGAACTCATAGGTCAGCTTCCACATCAGTCGCAGGAAAGATTGTAGAACCGACCAGCCGTTGTCAGAAGTCTAAGTTTAGTGAATTGCCTACCCAAAAGCGTGGAACTCTTTGCCCTCCGTTATAAGAAACATTATTATAAAACATATCGAATCACGCGATACGACCTAGTGTTACCTTTCAATTACATTATTTTGATTCAAAACAGTCTTTAGATAATTAAATATAAATAATCATTGCTAAGAAATATATTATGTAATACTTTGAAATATCTCAATCACGTAGACAAACAACACTTGTGCACGTTTCATTAAATTATGTGTTTTTAGTATCAAACATTCTCCCGATCGTAAATCAAAGTGTTAACGCTGTTTAAAATTAATTAAATTCTATTAAGTTTTTGGTGTTTGACTTGTTGCCTCGTGCTTATATTCAATTCGTGGTTAATCAAATTTTAACCTGCGCATTCCTTTCTTTCCTCACTTATCCTTAAGTACAAGGAAGAAAGAAGATGTATCGGTGATTAAAGTCTTCCCACTGCAACAAATTCAGTGCGATTGAAACTTTTGTACGGATAACTACCGTCGCTTCACTCCACTTTGCTCCGCTAACACTTATAATTAATCTTACTTTAATCCCGTTTACATATAATGTAATTTATTACATCAATTTCCTTTTGCCTGATATTCCCGGTATAGAGCTGCGGTTGCGATGTTGCGAATCCGCAATGGTTTTCTTCATCCGTTGACTCACCACATGCATTCACATTCACATAGTATGGCCATCTTGCAGTGAGTGGTCGAAATGTTCGAGACAATAGATCAGCACGTCAGTGATTCGTTTCTTGAATGCACGAAACATGAAACTAGCTGACGTTGTGTTCTGATTTGGCTCCAAGTGATTTCCATAATTTCCTTTATCTGAAGCGGTTTCTTGGTGGCAAGCTTTTAGATGACAGTTATGAGCTCAAATACGGAGTACAGATATAGTTTTCATCCCAGGCGGCGTCGTTCTATGATGAAGGTATACAAAAATTGATGTGTACCGTCGCCTCGTATATAAAACTATCAAAAATAATAATATTATATTACATATTATTGTTTATATCACGTAAGATTTGTGCGTCTTATGTTAAGATTCTTCCGAAAATATTAAATATTCCTTTTGAAGTTGATAACGTGCTACAGAGGAGTTATTTAAAGTCTCTGTCATCATTAAAATATTCATAAGCGCACATCGGCTTTGAACAAAGTCGGTAATGGGCGTATTTAGCTATTTACATGGAAAGTGGGGGATTTTTTATGAATTTTGAATATCGTGCTTCCTGATCACTACATTATAATAATGTTCTTGCTTCCTTACGTGCTTGTAGCGTAGTGTGAAATAAATATTATATATTTACGGATGTCCGCGTGAACGTAAAGTACAATACTTATTATATTTATCTTTATCTTTGTTTTATTAACCACTTAATTGAGTTTAAATACATCTACCGGTTTAGAAAAATACAATTTTCTTGTAAAAAACATATATTATTGTTTCTTTACCAGAATAGAAAATGGTCATGGTTTTGATAAAAAATTGAGATTGTCAATTTTGCATATAAACGGTATTGGTCATAAATTTAATAATTTGGAATCGTTAGAGATAAATAAAGCGTGTAAAACTAATCAAAAAATTATAAACAACCAAACTAAATTTAACTAAGAGTCCCATTCTAAAATTTTTTTCCTAAAAATTATTCGAGTAAATTTGTATTAAGTAACAATTTGAGTTAGGTACTAAATTTATTTTTTAAATAATTGTTTTTTTTTTTTTAAAATAGACTCTGGTAAAGAAACAATAATATATGTTTTTAGTTAGTGATGACATCCTGACGAAGAAAATGGTATTTTTCGAAACCTGTAGATGTTTAAACTCAATTGAGTGATTAATAAAACAAAGATAACAAATAAATATATGAATTTTAACCACTAAGCAATTATTTCTAATTTTAAAAGTACAACACTATTTTATTAATAGTGTTAAACCTTTACCATGCCGTGATTGAAAATACCCGTATGCAGTCATGCTGTCAACTCGTGTTACTGTAAGAAATTTAACTTATTAAATCCTTTTTAAATGGGAATAAAAAGCTTTTAAGGCGAACATATTTTGGTTGAGTAGTTACGATTTCAGAATGTTAAATGCTCTGTTGTATTTTTAATACAAAAATTGATTTAAAAAATGTATTAATAAACGTATCAATTATAAAAATATACAGATATAAATTCTAAATTTGTCGTAATCGTAATCGGTTGCTGTAATGGAATGGTAACACGTTTCCACAGATAGGAAGAGACCCAGATTCAGAAAATATTTTTCGATAAATAGTTTTTTAATATGTATATTTTTAGTTGATTCATTTAAAAGCTTTTACTTGCTTATTTTAGCATAATTCGATCTATATGAATTCATTGTAATATATCCTGATAGTAAAAGTGTATAGAATTTTAAAATGAAATAAAACACATAAAAATCGCGGTAATGGCCATGGTATTGGCCTTATTGGAAAGATAATTTTATTCCATTAGTGTTTAAGTATGACTTCACGCATATGGGCGCCGCGGCTGGGTCGAATAAAGCCCAATCTGGAAGACCAATTTTCGACCACTTTTTGGAATAGATGTGCACGAATATTGGCAATAATGCGACGAATGTTGAATTTCAACTTGTCTATCGTCTCTGGTTTATCGGCATAGACTAACGACATCACAGGTCCATTACGCGATATTATGCGCTCATCGAATTTTTACTTCAACAAATTGTTTATGGCGCACGCTGTATGATATATTTCGCCGTCTTATTAAAACTACAGCTCTTCCACATTAATTCCATTCGATTAAAGAACAAAAAAGTCACTAATTATGGATATATAGCGCTCTCTGTTGATTGTAATGTTCTGGCCAGCATCATTTTTGAAGAAACAACAGCTTCTTTAGTGCGCACTGTACGACGTATCTGCGAATTAGAGTATGCGTGGTGCGAAAACGATCCATGATTATTTGAATTACTTGCTTTGACAATTATGTCGACCGTAAAATACACATAGCATAAATAAATTGAAATTGATATGCACAATATGCTAGCGTTGTTCTAGCGCAAATCTATTCATGGTGAAATGGCAAACCAAACTAAGCACAAATTAGCTATCATAAAAGTGTTGCCAATTCTAAAAACAAATCTCTAAATAAAACATATTTACAATGCATTTAAAATTGTATTTATGTTTAACAATGTTTAAACTACTGTGTTTTTTTTTGCGTCAATCGGTTTTGATACTAACGTATCTTCATCAGGACTGGCGTACAACTGAACGTAAAAATAACACGTAACTTAAACAAAGTTAAATATAAATATAATTTTAAATTATGTGTAACCACAAGGTTAACGCTACAAACATCAGTTGTGTAATGCATTATTCGTGTTCTGTTTAATAGCACCTTTTAATTTTATTATAAAGAGAGCATATAACATCTCTAGCAGCCTCGATTCTTCTGACTATTTTACCTTCACTGGAGAATTCTACTTCGAAATGTTTGAACTTATCGACTTGGTTAGCTACGCCCCTGGGTTGCTGATAATTATAATCATAATTAGTTGAATCATCATCAGCGCGCTGACTCTGTAACCAATCAACTGCAAGATGAATGCCTCCACATAATATTTCCATTAGTTTCAGTATCTGAAGCCCTGCTGTTAGGCCATTTCTGTATGGTGTTATTGAATCTAATATTAAGATATCAATAAAACCTATTTTGTATTCGTTCTAATCTCGCAATATATGTAATCTTCCATGGGTTCCAGATTTGAGATGCGTTCTCCAAATGACTGCGAGCGAACGCATAATATAGTGTTTTGAAATAATATGGATTTTGGAAGTGTTTGCAGGTTCAAAGTATGAATCCTAGCATTTTATAGGCCTTGGTGGTGATTTGGTCAATGCGATTTTTAAAAAGAAGTTAGCTATCGAGGATTATTCCTAGGTCTTTAGCGTCATTTTTATTTTCTAGCTGAGTGCTGTCTAATAATAATAATAATCTTGGATATTATGATGCATGACTATACCAATGTTCAGTATTTATATTCAATTTTTAAAGTAATTACAAAATATTTTAGTATACTTACCAAACCAAGCATCTGAATGAAATGGCGTTGGTCCGCTGAACGGACAGGGGCGGAGATCGAAATAAACTATTTTCAGTGTTTCATTTCAGTCACGTACAGCCTTGCAAATGCTTCAATCTTTCAAAACGCTCTCCGGCAAACGATGATTAGACACTCCATCCATGATTTGACGGCAAGCGAGACCGAAATATCCCTCGGAAAATTAATATAATATATTTTAAACAACGCAAGAAATAAACCGAGCAATCTCCCATCGGTCCGACACGTCGCGGCCATTTTTCACGGCGACATTCAATTCTGCCGGGCCTACTCCTTTTCCTGGCTTAATTTAATATTTGGCGTAAACAAGGCAGCTCAGCGGACATGAGGTCATTATCCCCTCCCGCGAAAGAAACGAACTTTTCAGTTTTATTGCAAGACTAACGCCGCGTCTTGCATTTGTTTCGCGCCGCCGCCATTTTGCTACGGGCGTAGAGCGCGCCTAATGGGAGACGTCCGCTCTTCAATTAGAAATTTTAAATTTGTTCTCGAATGGAATTTGAATTTGAAAGCGACGAAAGTGAAAATGCGTAATCTGACTGGGCTGTCGGCAAATTGACAAGACGAGCATAAATTGCTGTCCATGAATCGGACGTTTCTGTAGTTTGTGAAACATCTCTGTTTCGATTAAATAAGATTTCTCGCGAATTCATTCCACGAACCGAGGAGTATTCTAAAATGGTTTCTTTACCTTATTACTGTCATCAGTTTGCCAAAAGAAAATTTACTTTATCAAGATGTATTCCCCTCGTCGCTTTGCTCTACGGAAATTGCCGTAGATTATTACATTGTTGTCACAGAAAGATTATTTTATTTATTTATTTATTTTCATGTACAGATTATCAACAGGTTAATGAATACCCTGAGAGATACCCCTAGTAAAACATAATCTATTTATTGTAATTAACACGTGCAAAACAAATTTCGTACTATCTCAGGTGCTGATTTTTTCAATCTTCTATTACAATTTCAGGATGTTCTCCGTCAATAAAAACTCAAGTTGTTTCACATTGGATTTACTCAAGAGATCCGATTACAAAATATTTACCGGCGTCTTATATAAATAGATTTCCTGCCAACGTGCTATTTACTCGCGTGCTTTATGTAGTGGACGTGACATAAATAAGCTGTGATATAATTACATTAAAATTAGTTTAACTATATCAACAATAGCTTAAATAGTTCACTTACTCACCTATTTATCTATATTACAACAATTTCCGGTCGCCATCTTTGATTATTAATATTCCCATTGTTAATATTTAGTTTTTTTCAAATTATTGCCCAGAATGACAAAAATCACCTCAGAAAACCGTATTCTGATCACAAAAATTTGCGAATTGAAAAACGTCAGGAAGCTAGGAAAATGATCAAAGAGTTACAAAACAAAGCCGGGAGTATAGCTAGACATTACAGCATAACTGGACATTACAGCAGAACGGAGCTCCATCGCACATAGCCAGAAATACAATCAACTTTCTTCATAGTGAGAATGTTAATTTCATCGAGCCAGGCATGTAGCCACCGAACAGCCTAGATTTAAACCCATTAGATGATGTAATATGAGGTGTTTTGATGATTTTTTACTAGCTAAATATTGTACAAAAAAAATTTCATTAAGAATTATAATTAATTATATTATGTTTTGGAATAACTCATATGTTACAAGATGTTCTCACACCGAGCCATCTCGAGCCAGGCATGTAGCCACCGAACAGCCTAGATTTAAACCCATTAGATGATGTAATATGAGGTGTTTTGACAATTTTTTATTAGCTAAATATTGTGCAAAAAAAATTTCATTAAGAATTATAATTAATTATATTATGTTTTGGAATAATCTATGTGTTACGAGATGTTCTCACTTTTTTTAGGCCACCGTGTGCATGCGAACACGTTTATTATTAAATACAAATAATGTGGAAATAACTCGCAAGTATGGCTTGCACGTGTCCTTTTTTTGGCGTTAAATGCGGCCCGTTTAAAATTTCGTTTGTTTGTATATAGGTAGATGAATCGTGTATCGGAATTTTCGAATAATATTCTTATTCACGTTCCTGACAATTAATATAAGGGCATTAGATATAGAGAAAAAAATTGTTGACAAGATATAAAAAAAGTTATGAACTGCATTGAAGAATATTGTAAATTAAGTTTTTAAATATTGGTGGTAATGAAACAGAAAGTATACCAATGTCGATAAACAAATCATTGTTAGCTCGCCACATTTATTATTTATTAACGACAAAAAGGATGGACAATTTAACATTATCTACAGATTTTATCTTTTTTTTTAAACTTTATTTAGTGAATCTACACAGAACTACCGGAGTAATTGCAATCTGTAATTTATAACATATTTTGAACTAATGTATCAGCGTATACGCGTCTGCCGCTTCCTCGGCCTCAGTCCCTGAAGTCCTGCACCTTCCTTGGTCCGCTGCCGTTGTCCCGTGGCTGCCCTGCTCCTCGACCTTCTTCCTGTCCTGCGTCTTTCTTGAGCTGCCGCCCTGGTTCTGCTGATGGTCCCTGCTCCCGAAGTCTACTACCATCCAGTCAGCACCGCTGCATTCCATCACTTCCTCGCTGGTCCTTTTTAATTATTTTTTTCCTTGCTTCTAAAATAATTATTCAAAATAGACTGCGCCACTGTGATATTTCTTATATTACCACCAGATTCCCTAGGTGTTTTATCCTCTGATTACTGTCTAATTACTTAGGTCCCAATTCCTTGTAAGTAAAACTCAATATTTATACGTTTATTACAACACGTTATTCAGTAAATATAAATTATGCATTCAGAGATAGACTAGTTATTCAGAAGAAGCTGTGATGAAAGAGAGCTGTTCCCCCAGAAACAGCCTCTTATAAGGTTTGTTCCCCACCACTCATCTACTCACTTTCATGACACACACACACACACACACACACACATACATTTAAAAAGTGACAGTTCTCACAGATAAGGATTCCAGATGCTAAACCCGTGTAGGTATAAGATATGATATTAAAATATTTCAGACAATTAAAAGAATAACATATATTTATTATTATATAAAATCTCGGAACAACATGTTGGGAAAAAAAATATTGATATATTAAAATTTTGACAATATTTTTGGTACAAATTTCCCTGTAGTTTGTGAGAAAACAGTATAATTTGTAAAGGCCTTGCACCGATTTGTTCAGGCTGCAAACGATTATGTCTGCTTGTACTTATTAAATACAGTTTATTACAGATCTCACTAAGTACAAATATATTTGACGTCTTCTGATCTACGATTCCGGTGCGAGAGAGCGCGCGCCCAAACGCGACGCTCTTTTATCCCTTCCAAGCTTCCATTCTTACCAACACGCGCGAGTCATCATTATACATTACATGTTGGTAGCACTTGTTACATTTTTTAGAATAACTCGATTTGTATGCAAATAAAATATTATATATGAGTTAAGTCGGAAGAAAGGTATATTTAATACAATTATGAAATCATTAATAAGAAAATATCAGCGGAATTTACACGAAAAATTAATGCAAATCAACATGAGCACGAGCATCGTACAAAAGGAAGGGATAGACTGAGACTGGCATTCAGAAAGTAGGCTAAATCTCAGAAATCGATGATGTATAGTGCGATTAAATTTTTTAATAAAATGCCAAAAAACATAAGAAAGGAGAAGAAATTTAATAGATTTAAAATGAAATTGATCAAATAAGCATTATATTACGAGTTTATACAGTCACATTTGCAATACGGTATTATTGGATGGGGAGGTGCATATAAAACTTCAATGTCGCAATTAGAAATCACTCAAAAAATGATAAAAAAAATTATTATAAAAAAAAAATCTATCCAAGTATACAACTTTTCACAGATTTTAAAGTACCAAAAATAGTAGACACATACAAAAAAAAATCAATAATTTAAATTTTCAAAATTAAATTTTAGAAGCTAATTCCAATCTAAAAGATATAGAGATCAAATTGATATCCCAAAACTAAAATATACCGCAACTCAAAATCAATATATTTATCAAGGTATCAAATTTTTTAACAATGTTCGAAATTACGGACTATTATATATTTGTAACTGAAGTAAAAAAAATATGTACACAGACTAACTGAAACATAAATTAACTTGTATATACTGCTTCTCTATACACGAGTCTTACTCTCATGAAGAAGAAACAAATGTTAAAATATGTTATATATATATATATATATATATAAAGTTTTAGTAAAAGAAAAGACTTTAATCTTGTTAATATTAGAGCATATATAGGAGTGCTTATGTATGCACTATGTTAAGAATTAAATAAATAAAATAACTCTTAATTAAAAAGTATAATTTTTGTAAATTTTCACCTCATGGACTACGAAACAAACTTTTCCGAAAAGTTAATACTCAATCCCTTAAAGCTAAACATCTCAGTTTGATGTAAACGTAAGATAATGATAACTTGTTGCTCCAAGGGGGTGAAATGGTGACCGAAAATCACACACAATCTTTTTCAGAGAGGGGTAAGAGGGTTTTCTAGGGTATTTGGCGACCGGAGGCGAACTATCCAAATGACGCCCTCCTGCCTCCCTGCCCTCATTTTATTATTTATTACTGAATTTCCTAATATTACCCTTATATTTTGTCTTTGCCCAAGTAAAAATATGTGTATATCGATGTTTGACAGCACATATGTCTAAATTTATTCTTCTTAAAAGCACTATCATACACTTTAAGGATTTAATTTTGCATAGATTCAGTTTTGAAAGTTACAGTGAAGGTTTACACGATCAGTCATCAGCACGAGCAGTCACTTATATTAAGCTTAGTCCGTTCACATGGAAGGATCCTAATAAAAACAATCGTACTATTGTGTAAAATTAAAATAGAGAAAAGTAAAATATATTTACACATATAAAAATCTGTTGTGAATAATATATTTAAATGTGAAAAATTAAAATTATGATTTTGTATGCGAATTAAATTAAAAGTATTCATTATTAAGGAAAACACATTCTTATTGTGAAGTTGTAATTATTCAGAACAGACGGTCTGTGATATTTTAAATACTAAATTAATGTATTAATTATAAATATATACATATAAAATCAATTTTGTCGAAAAATATTGTTTTTGCGTCACCGGGATACGAACCTGGATCTCTATTTCCAATCCGGGGAAGTGCACTACCATTGTGCTATAACACCAGTATTTTCTTAACAAATTTTCGAACCTATATGTTACATTTTTTCAAATTAATACACCTGTCGTTCCATTATTTGAAAGCCATCTACATTATTTTTACAGAATCTCAAATACCTTTGAGTAAACCGACTGCAGACGCCAGAATTATCAATTCATTTTTATTAAATTTTGGACACATTGATACAAAAACAATATTTTTCGACAAAATTGATTTTATAATTAATACATTAATTTAGTATTTAAAAGTATTCAATTCAAAAATTTCACATACCTTATTGGCGCCTCTTTCTTAGTCTGACACCCGAGAACATATGCCACCTGTATCTGAGTCTCTGATTTTTTGGAACTCACAATTTGCTGACCCGTGTAGATTTCCATTTTTAAAGGCGTACTATCTACATGACACCTGTCAAGTATTAACTTCCAAAAAGCAGCGCTAGAGAAATAGCAGCAATTTCAAATCGGCAACCTCTTGTCGGAACACCTTGTGCATATGTATGTATGTAAATCTATTTCAAAGTATTGCCGTTCGGCAAACCCAAAAGCTGTTATGTAATAATTATTCAGCAATAAAATGTGAATACATTATTTAGTATCTGAGGGAATTAATCCTACCCCTACCACTTTAATTAACATTCAGTCAAACACTGTTTTAATTAAACTAAATGAATATTGCTCGTATTCATAAAGGCTTTCGGAATACTAATTAAATAAGGGTGAGTACAGGCCTGGTTATAGAATATATTCAATAATTATATTATTGCTCGTAACGTTCCATAAACCGATCTTCAACATCGCTTTAGGTATGTTACACATAATATAATTTCGCATTCCCTAAATAATAATACAATACGAAATTTTTCAGAAATCTACAATATATCACCATCGTGTTATTATTCCGGACCTGAAGCACACGATGTCTCGGATCCGTCTCTGCCTTTGTGTTGATGATAGTTTTTATTGATATTTCGGAGAGCCTTCCCCTAAAGACACCCCATTTTCATTAAACTTATCTGACCTCATCCATTTTTCATTGCTTGTCCCATAGAAATTCTTGTTCCGTTATTAACAGCGTGGAACAAACAAACCATTAAATCCAGTAAGATCTTGACAAAAGGGTGTTATTCCGAAAATACAAGATCATTTTTGGAAGTAGCTTATATAGTAATACGCTCACTAAGTACGTAAATTAACTAAGAGTTTCAAAGACGACGGGAACCACAAAAATTTATTATATTTATCTTATTTATACATTGTTCATTTAATACAAATTGAATGAATCGACTAGAAATATATACCGAAAAATTAATTTATCGAAAAAATATTTAGTTGCTGCCGGGATTCGAATCTGGACCACTTCCTATCCGGGGAAATGTGTTACCATTTCACTACAGCAACCGATTACGATTTCAACAAATTTAGAACACCTATGTGTATATTTTAACACTTACTGCCCGGTGGGTCAAAACAAACCACGTCCGGCGGTGGTGGGTCTTTTTCAGCCGTTTTGTGGGAAATTTTTTATAGATATTCATATGATTAAATGAAATGGCATAATATGTCGTAATGTTTCTGCTATAAAATTAATGTTAAAAATTAAAAATATTACGAATAATGTTCATTTTCTCACGCATCAACAGACGCCCTACACGACCAAAACACAAACATCCACTGAGCATTCTTGTCGGCTAGTAAATATTTTTACCTGCTGGTGTATAACAGTGGTTATAAATAATTAAAACGTATTATTTATTTTTTATGTATTAGTATTTTATACACGTAAACCGGATAAAAATAATTTTAACTAAATATTTATAGAAGTGAGATAAATATATTATAAATAAAAATATTTTAAAAATTACATCCTTTTTATACGAAACGTAATCAACAATATCGCAGAAGCAAATGTAATTAACATAACATTTAAAAAATAAATATAATAGACAACTTATATTCAAAATAGATATAATATTGATTGTGTTCTGTGAATTCTGGTCAGTAAATTGTTTATTATTTTCAGAATACATTTGTCAAAAATATAAATAACCATTGCTCCATGGCTGATCCGCTTCTAAACTGTGTCGGAATCGCAACAACAATATTGAAAACCCAACACTGTGGTACTAGGTAGGGTCATAAAATTTACTGGTAGGCATAACGCCCAACAAATAGTTATATTACTGACATTATCTAGGGGCCACCAGACAAAAATATAACAAAACAAAAAACAATATAACTGTACAATAATTGGACTGGCTCTCAATACATGGACGCATACCTGGTATCGTTTGTCTACCTGCCGTAAAAAATATTCTCAAAATGATGACAATATATGTTCCGGCGTAGGCGCCGGAACAACGAATAACAATAAACGAATATTTGTAGTGTAATTTATATTTTTACAAACACCCGGGTCAGATAAAACTTATCTGCCATAAAACTGCCATGCAGTTTGGCAAAATATAATAATTAAAATGAATATTTATGTAATAAAGAAGAAATAAAAAAAGAAAAATTATTATAAACTACCTGAAATTGTCCAGGCTTTACGCAGAGTGAAGAGACTTCATTTAGTTTGAAATCAGATGTAGACAGTAATGTTCCTCTTATTTTGAACGTCAAATGTGTAAAATTTTGTAAAGAAGTACTAAAATTCTCCTTTCAGGGATGGGGGTGGTTTTTTTAAATTGAATGTGGACAGAGACCTTCCTCATGTTTTTAAGGTCAAGTGTTTCATCAAGCTCGGAATAAAAAAGTAGATTTGTATAAAAAAACAAACGTATCCAGACACTCTTTTTTATATGTATGTATAGATAGTGGTACTTTGGTATACGTCCTGTTTGGACGCAAAAAAAAATGTTTGGTATACGACTTTTGTTTCGCGACAACTCGCGTGCGTCAAATGGTGCGCACTTACGTCCTTGAATTAATCATTTTTTTCTTTATATCTTATGGGACAAATTTGTTTGGTATAATTCGAAAGGTCTGGAACAAATTTAAGGCGTATACCGAGGTATCATATTAATATTGAAGAATTACCAACCCAACAGAATTACGTGTTGTAATACTACTAAGCACAAAGTATATTTCAGTTTAAAAAATGTAATTCTTGACGAACAATATATTTTGATTTTCTTCTGAAACCGCAAAATGGCGAAGCTCTGTCGTTTATCTGACTGAGATAATCCATCTGCTAGTGGAGCGGGGGTGAATGTGCTCAACCCCATTCATCAGTCATCCTGGTGTTTGGGAGCAAAGTGACTATCGCAAACCTTCGGGATAGAACCACCCTCGGAAGAAATTCTGCTCTTTTTTGATAGAAGATTGATGCAAACCTAATTTGATATTTAAAATAAAAATTTTATGATGCATATTTCGAACTTTATTAGGTACCTACCTACATTTTTTTTTTCTTGTTAGTATAAAGTATTATACAGGGTGGTGCAGCAGAGCCGATTAAGCAGTTTTGGGGAGTTTTAAAAAAGTGATGGGGGTACATAGAGAAAAAATCTTTTTATTTTCGAAGTCAGCATTACATACTAATTATAAACATTAATTTTTTATAGTAATGTCCTCAAAATGGTTTCTGTTAGCAGCAAAACACTGTTGGAGACAATTTCGAGAAATTTTGTACAGTTTCATTTTTTTCAACTTCTTCATTAATCCGCTCCCTTAGTTCTGGTATGAGGGCGACGTTTAAACACCTTTTCATACTGATATCTCGAATTTATATACTGAATTGTGCTCGCATTAGGAACGGCATTGTTGAGCCATCGTCAAAAATCTCTTTGCGTCGCGATCATAGATCGGTTATTTTCAAAATATGCGTACACGGCAAAGTTCCGATATGCTCCGGTCCAAACTATGTTAGCTACTGTGATAAATCTTGAATTACCACAGATTCCCTTGGGTTTCTTTTCTCTGATTACTGTGTAGTTTCTTGGGTCCCGATTCCTTGTAAGTGAAACTCAGTCTTTTCCAGCTTACATAATTCAGTTTATTAAAACACAAAGGATGTTATGTAAGAATGCTTGTCCCCCAGAGACGGCCTCTTATAAGGCTCGCCTCCTACCACTCATCTACTCATTTTTATGACACACATACGCACACATATATTTACAAAGCGACAGAGACAGCATTGACGCCTCCTAGCCGCTTAGTCAGTTCTGCCGTACTCTGTACTTTAAATAGTATCAAACTTTACTAATTAAATTTATCCATTCATTCATATCGGGCAGATCTTAAGGCTTTCACCAGAGAAGTTCCTGCTGCCTTTTCCACTCGGTTAGTCCAATGGGTGGAGGATCTTCCTCCTTTGTTTTTTGATGTCGCTGACCACAATAAGCTTCTCCAAGCTATCTTCCTTTCTTGCAAGATGCACAAAAAATTGAAATATTCATCTCACGCTGCAGGTTGAGAGTGTGTTATCAATGGCATCAATCCATCTTCTCTTCATTGTCGTCAAGATTCATGATTAAACGCCATATAAAAATATAGAATGCACCAGAGACTATAGAAGCCTGACGATCTTTCCATATTTTATCAAGTCTAGACAAAGAACTTTTCACCATACTTATTCGTCGTTTAATTTCTGGCTCGCAGCTACCGTCGTCACCAATCATGGACCCGAGATAATTGAAATCTTTGACAATTTTAAGGTTTGGTAGGGCATCTGTTCGTGAAAGCTGGTTATGCAATAAATTAAATAATTGACAGCTAATTATGCAATTAATTTTAACAAAATTGAATATGTATATATATGTATATTTATTCATTTACATTACTAAAAGGAATTGAAAACCTTTTAAAATGAAATAATTAAAAAATGTAATTTTTAAAAAAAAAAAAATTATTCAATTTACATTTTTCTTATAATTGTATCTGAATTATTACGATCAACCTCCCTATAGATATTGGCGCAAGTACTAACAGAGTCTAGATTATTTTTCCCCTCGAGTGGAACAACGATTGATGTATTCTGGCTTCTTTTTCTGACAGCGGGGGAGACTCGTTAGTGGCGGATTGTCAACTGGAGCACCCTGTTGTTACTTTCATGTAAAGAATATCGGAAACACCCGGTACTTACTGTTATTACGCTGGTATTGAAAATGTAAAATCAAAAAAAAAATCTGTTCGTTTTCATTTTTAAAATAAAATTTGTCTTTCTTTATACACATTTATATGATGTCATTTTTTTATAACTGTAGACACGTTCACGGTCGTCTGTGTTGTTTTCCGGGCTGTACTGCCGTGTCTCTTCTTAATCTACAGCCGACGTTTCAGTATTGCAGATTCATCATCATGACTGGCTTGCAATACCGTGTCGATAGCAGAGTATTTCGATATATGAGTATGTTATGTCAAAATTAGATGATTTATGTATTTTATAGTTTTATAATATCATCGTCATCAGCTGTTTTCTACCTACTACTGGATGAATGCCTCCCCAAGTGTCTTCCATTTTTCTGTATCCGTTATTATTCGTTGCCACGCGTTTCCGTTATTTGATCATGTCATTAGTCCATTGGGATTTAGAACGGCATGTTGGCTTTTTGATTACCCTCGGGTACTATTGAATGACTGAATTTGTCCAACAATTGTTTGTTAGCGCACTGCCATTTCATTTTGTTGGCTGTTATATCAACTGATTTTGTTTGTTTTCTAGTAGAACGAAAAGACACAGTTAATTATTTACAGATTATACATTTGCATTTAATGAACTTGCATTTAATGAACTCGCATTTAATGAACTCGCATTTAATGAACTTGCATTTAATGAACTCGCATTTAATGAACTCGCATTTAATGAACTCGCATTTAATGAACTTGCATTTAATGAACTTGCATTTAATGAACTCGCATTTAATGAACTCGCATTTAATGAACTTGCATTTAATGAACTCGCATTTAATGAACTCGCATTTAATGAACTCGCATTTAATGAACTTGCATTTAATGAACTTGCATTTAATGAACTCGCATTTAATGAACTCGCATTTAATGAACTTGCATTTAATGAACTTGCATTTAATGAACTCGCATTTAATGAACTTGCATTTAATGAACTTGCATTTAATGAACTTGCATTTAATGAACTCGCATTTAATGAACTCGCATTTAATGAACTTGCATTTAATGAACTTGCATTTAATGAACTTGCATTTAATGAACTCGCATTTATAAACGCTAAAATGTATTTATTATAAATTGATAAATGCAATGCCACTTACATGACGAACACTGTATTTCCTTATTGTTTTTCAGGTACTAGTTTTGTTAATCTTCATATGATTGTAGAGAATTTAATGATAACAAACACAGCAGAAATATATTTGTAGGTAGATTATACCAAATAGTAAAGATTCAAGATGGACGTACTCGGACAGCTGGAGGGGATGACCCACCCTTTCCGGGGACCGGCTTAAAAGCTAAGACTTCCTCGTCGGCCCCACACATCGAAGCTGATCAAAATGCGCGAAAAATTTAATTCAACTACATTCTTACAATTACAAAACGAAAAAGAAGAAGAAATTCAAAGTGGTTGTTAGCAATTAAGATTTAAAATTTAGACCCTCCGGCGAGTGGTGTCTATATTCATAAAAATCATATTAAATAAATCCATAAAAAAAACATAGTATTACATAAAGATGAAAAATTAAGGTGCAGTTGTTCAAGACAGACGCTCAGGGATCCATTTATCAAAAAACACTCGACGAGACACAAAATGTATTGAGTCACACTTACACGGACAGACTAACGGAGTTGTAAAAAACACCGGCGAGTGAGAGGTAGGTGCGTAGGTGGAGTTCCACCCACACAGGAAGGCCTGACTACCCACCTAAGGAGCTTCAACGAATCACCCATACCCGAATAAATACCTTATACAGAACAAGATTCGTCCCATTACTAATTAGGTCTGCATTCCTGGGCAGGCGGTGTATAAGTTCAATCAAGCCACCAATCATAAGGTTAAGTATCTCATAAGTTCACAAAATGTACTCGGTCTATGAATAAAAATCAAATTGTAGTTTCATTGCCGAATTATTGAAAAATCTAATAAAAGTTTAATATATACAGTGTGCCTTTTTAAAAACAGATTTACAATTTATGTATTGTCCACGTGTTATTTACTCATCCCATGTGGAACCGTGCGAACTTGGTAAATATAGAACGTTATACATAAAAATTTGATTAACTGGTCCACGTTGACTGCGCACGAAACCTGCGCGATAGAGCAAATAGTCCAGGTATTATTTTTAATACGGCGCGGACTCAAACGCGAAGTACATAGCCATGTATGATTTATTTCGTTCACGTGTCGTCGTTTGGCCGTTGGTGCGGAAAACATGAGACTTTTTTTTTTAGATATTCTATTTATTTATTTATTTCCTTGTGGGCTTTTACATAAAAATAAATTTTCATATTTCTTCAGTTCAAGTCTGCTCTTGCAATGAAAAATATCAAAAAAAATACAACTTGTTACCAAACCGATGAATCCGCGATATTAGCGAGTTAACAGCATAATTATTTATATGTGTACCTATAAAGAATACTTCATGTTGTCTCGTTTGAGATGGTACTTTATATAAAACTATTTGTATGCAACAATCATTTTATATAGATGTACTATATCGCTCACATTCTTTCTAATTTTTTTAATTGAAGTAGACTCATTAATTTATATTTTTTTACGGTGTTATGTAGATTATGAATAAATTCTCGAAATATTTCATCATAAAATACGTACGTAACATGCAACATCCATATATTTACATATTACGCAATAATCTTTCATCATTACGGTGACGCAAATACTCTGATTTGTCGCATCGGCGACATCAGGCATAATGATGGATCCGGCAATGGGATTCAGGACGTCAGACAAAGAGATCGGAGACACATAGCGAAATAACTGGAATATACTAAGTATATAGAAGATCTAGATATACTGTTTATTTGAAAATATTTTTATGTACCTACTTTAGTTAACACATCATCTGCGATAGTGGGTCAGATCTGACCTGAGTGTTTGTTAAAATATGAACTACGCTACAAATATTCGTTTAACACTGTTTTACTTCTAGCTAATCTTTTATTAAATATTTGAGATACAAATAAATGTTATCGGATGAGATTCAAATGAGCTATTGATAAAAATGGCTTACACCGAAACATATATTGTCAACATTTTAAGCATATCTTTTACAGCGGGTAGACAAAGGATACCAGGTATGCGTCCATATATTGAGAGACAGTCCAATTATTGTACAGATTTATATTGTTATTTGTTTTGACTTATTTTCGTCTGACGGCCCCTAGACAATGCTAGCAATATAACTATTTGACGGACGTTGCGCCTGCCTGTATGTTTTATAACCGATCCGATACAGTTAGAAGCTATTTATATTTTTGACAATTATATTCTGACAATAACAAACTATTTACTGACCGGAATTCACCGAAAACAATCAATATTATATCTATTTTGAGTATTAGTTGTTTTTTATTTTATTTTTTTTTTTTTTTTAAATTATATCAAATACATTAGCTTCTGCTTGTAATATTATTGATTGCGTTTCGTGTATAAAGGATGTAATTTTTTTAAATATTTTATTTATAATATATTTATTTCACTTCTATAAATAGTTTGTTAAATAATTTTCATCCGGTTTACGTGAAAAAAAAACTTTTGTATAAAAAATAAAAAATATATTTTAATTATTTATAACCACTGTTACACTCAAGCAGGTAGAAACAATCCCCAACCGATAAGAAGATCACATGCTCAGTGGATATTTGTATTTTGGCTGTATAGGGCGTCTGTTGATGCGTGCGAATACGTACATTATTCATAATATTTTCTAAATTTTTAACTTTATTTTTTGGCAGAAATATTACGGCACATCGTGCCATTTCGTTAAATCACATTTAGAATGAAATATCTATAAAAAATCTCCCACAAAACTGTTGAAAAACCGAAAACTTGAGGTGGGTCTAAAATGACCCACCTCCGCCAGACATGTTTTATTTTGACCCATCGGGCAGTAAGTGTTAAAATATAAAGCTACAAGCTTCGTTAATTGCTTTTGCTAGTTAAAGGTCGCTTCGTGACCAACATTGAACTCTCCTCAACTACGGCTGATGTTAACAAAATATACTAAAGAATTATAATAACAAAATATATTTATTATTAAGAAATGAGAATATATGTAATGTACTTACTAAAATATTAGGATCCATAATTATTATTAAATCACAAAAATATGTTTCTGTGACTTAGCTCAAAAAACATTCATATTCTATGAAAAACCTTTTCGGTTAATTAATATTTAGGAAAGACTTAAAATTAATAATATGTAATGTCGAAGCGAGGAATTTGAAACATCCTTCGGGCTTGTCATTTTAATAAATGTTTATGTTGTAGTTTATCTATAAAAAATCATGTTAAACATTGTATACATGGCAGTAAGAAACTACCCACTGCTCTGATAGAAAGAAACTATTACGATTTTTTTTTACTGTCAATTAAAACAATGTACACAATGTAGATGGGAGCTCTTAGAGATATTACCAGGTGGTGGTACTAGAAACAAATCAGAATTATATTCATACGTGTGACTAAGATCTAGTTCGACAACAATCGAACATTTTATATACATTATTAACGACGTATTCCCAAATCTAATAAATATTTAAATGTAAGATACGGGGAGTAGTTTTGCCCCACCCGCGGTACACGCGTTATGTGAGTGGTTGGGAAGAAAAATAAATACAAAGTATATGAAAATCGTTCCATATTTGAGTGGTTGGATACATGAATGTCATTTATTTATCATTGTACGTAAGTACATTGTTATGGATTGCGTATAGCTGCCATAACTATGTTGTACTCCAGTCTAGGAATTTGGATTTCTTGAGACTAAAAGAGAGGTCACGGTAAACACGACAAAGAAGGTTAAATTTACTCAGTATATTAATCGTGTTCCACGTAATTATATTGCAGTTAGAATATAGTTTAGAAGATAGACTTATAGCACAGAAGATTATCCGGTTCTAAGGAGTAACGAGGTTGAGAATACACTCCTTTCCGGCTACTTCTAGGACCGCGCACTTTCACCCTGCGCCACCGACGATGGGAATCCTATTATCCATGGTTCGGTGCGCGGCTTGGCTAGACGTGTTCTGCTTAGCTAGCCCGTCGCTAGATGTCGATGTGTGTCCACTACCTTAAACCATAATCAATTGTTTACAAAAGTTAAAATGTATATGTATATATATACTCGTAACTGTCACAATTTTATTTTTTTAAATATTAAAAAGAAATCTACTTTCGCTACGACTATTATCTTTGGAATTGATCAAACGTAACATTATTATAATTATTTACCATCTTCTTCACACTCTTCTGACCTAACACATAATTCTCGCCTCATTCCCATTCATACATTGTAAGGGTGAAGATCAGCGTTCTACCCTCTCAACGGCTAGTCAGTTATGAACGCAAGAAGCGCGAATTCTTCACCTCAGAAACACATACCCATCTTAATTTGTCACTTTCTGCCTTCCTCCTAAATTAGGATTTTTTTTTAATATTACCCGAGAGAGATAAATGAAAAGGTGTTCTTCGTTATAAAATGGAATCTAATCATAAAAAAGAACATGAATGAAATTAGAATCAAAATACAATCCACTTTAACAAATCCTAATTACGTCGGGTTGGGCGCGAGTTCGATATTCTGCGATGCAGGATGGTGACAACAAAATGTTACCACAGATTGTTTATGTTGGATGCTCACAGTTACATCAGTAGTTCCACTGGCCGCAGTAATGAACCGCGCAATTTTGACAACTCTACTCGATGAATTGATAAAGAACCATAGATGGTGACCATTTTTATAACCATCAAACTTGATCGCGATACCAACGTAAGGGCAATTATTCGTGATTACGAGATACGAGAGCAATTTCGAACATGACACCAGTTTTAATGTCACAATATCTTCTCATACAAGCTCATTGATTATTGAGACTTCTGACAGAACCATCTTCCAGTATCTGGTTTACCTGATAGTTCTCTATTTTCAATAATTAACCATCTAAGTGATATTTTTTTAATTCTTATTCACTATCCTAATATCAGCTTTACATTCTCTCATAATTTCTTAATACTTTACTCTGTCATAAAAAGACTTTATTATTATATTATTAAGTATTGTAATTTTAAGTATTGAAAAAAAAACTTATTTTAAGTATCAACGTATTGGGCTATTCCTGTGCTGAGAAAAAAAAATTTCTAGTGTTTTTGTAAATAGTTGCTACTTTATAGATTAAAAATACACTTCAATTAGAGCTGTAAAAATATTAAATATATCAATTAGAGAGATGTACATATAAAATCAATTTTATTGAAAAATATTGTTGTTGGGCCACCAGGATTCGAACCTGGATCTCTTTTCCAAAACGGAAAAGGTGTATTATCCAACTATGCTACAGCGACAATATTTTTAGCGACATATTTTTGAACCTATATGTTACCTTTTTGATATAAATACATTTAATCGTTCCATCATTTGAAAGCGCCATCTACCTTATTTTTACGGAATATCAAATACCTTTGAGTAATCTGATAGCAGACGCCAGAATTATCAATTCATTTTTATTAAATTTTGGACACACTGATACAACTTTATTATTAGGAGAACACATTCTCATTGTGAAGTTGTAATTATTCAGAACGTAGGTCTGTGATATTTTAAATATGAATTAAATATATTAATTAGAAAGATATACACATAAAATCAATTTTATCGAAAACTATTGTTGTTGCGCCATTCGGGATTCGAATTCAGGTTCGAATCCCGGTGGTGCATTTCGTTTTGTATTTATTTATATTTTCGTGACTAATTTTACTGGATTTAATTCAGTTAAAATGTTTCAAATATATATTTTTATACTGATGATATAGCATTAAAAAAATATTTCTTAATTAACCTTCGCCACTGGCTTGTCTGCCCTGATATTTGATATTATTATATTGTGAGATGTATCCGTATATATTCCAGGCACGCGTGTTTTCCGCAGTTTGACATCAGTCGCATGGCAACGAGTTATTTCTCAGGATCACCCACGTGTGCGACGGCTTGCGCTCAAGTGATTTGCCAATTTCATGTTATTTTTTCCTTACAATCCGGATCTCGCAAAGCTTGGATTAGGCGCGCTTCACAACAGCGACCCCGCCGCATCTCAACTTGGCTTGTGTAGGTTACTACACAGTCACGATCAAATAAAGATACTTTAATAATCAAAAATAAAAATGTATTTATATAAATAAAACAATGTTATAACTCTACTTGAGTTTATTAGCACTACTCGAGTTTTGAGATAAACAGTAACTCTCATCGATAGGCGAAGTATTAAACTAAATACATACAAATACAAGACACAAATCTTAGGTGGTAGACATACAAGTAATTAGGTACTGACAGAAGGAGGAGGAGGGAGGTAAATCACTGGTGAAAGATAGAGAAGTGCATAGTCGTTGTCTAACCAGTAACAACTTTTCTGAATTCGCGAACCACATCATGGATAATAATCGTTATTTTCACATCGTGTTAATTTTGGTTAAGTTAGGTTAAGTTAGGATTCTAAATTGCTTTCTGCTAATATTTCTTATATTTAGATAAATCAACGTCTCATGTAAGACCCACATAAAACTGTGATTAATTATTCAAGGAAGAAAGCTATCGACGTATATTTTATTCAAAAAGATTTATCTGGTTTACTTTGAATCTGCAAATCTGAGTAATTAATAATTCCCTTGTCAAAAAATCGCTCCTGACTCGAAATTATGAGTTTTATATCACCCCACGACCTCGTGAAGATTATTATCGGCTCGGACCTTGGAACTTTTCGGAAATCCCAACCAAATTTGAAATAATTTTATCTGTAATCCTGAAACTAATAACTGCCCCTCGCAGTTGAATTGACCCATAAATGATATTTATCTGCCAAACTATGTGTGTACATTATATCCTTGGGTCAATTCTAAAAGTATCATACTCAAAATAAGGGTTTGAGGCCTTTTAATCTTAAAGGGAAATATACAGTATCTAAAATTAGTAGCAATATTTTAACAATTTCAATTGTTTGGGATATATCGATCCCTCCTACGTTAAGTATCATAAATAAAAAATTACATTTTTAATCATTCTAATATTTTGCACGCATTTTTAAATGGCTGTAATTTTTTAAATATTATGTTTATTAGTGCCTACATCATAAAATACTTTTTTTAATTTGCCACGTAAATACGTATCAAATACATGTAAAATATTGTATTTATTGCCATATAACATATATTAATTACTTTGAACGAAATAATGGTCTGTGCCTCCCCCTCCCCTCTCCACTTGTGAGATACTTAGAGACGCACGAGAACGTATCTCACAATTTCACATTGCTGGTTTAACTGAATTTACACACTATTCGCCCTGGAGTGTGGAACTAATCAGTAATGAGACAAATCTTGTTTCATATGAAAAATTTATTCGGGTATGAGTGACACGATGGACCTCATTAGGTAGGTAGTTGGGTGTAAAATGGCTACTAAATGGCTAAAATTGAACTACATGAACTGATGCACATATGTATGTACCTATCTCTTTTATATTGGATATTTTATATTGACATCATTATTACTATGTATATTTTTCTCTTTTCTTTGGTTTTAAGTAATATGATATTTATATTTTTTTCTTATGACTAATCTAATAAAACTATGTATTCTATAGATTTATATTTATAAGTTTTATATGGATAAAGACAGCACTTAAGGTACACTGTAAGATATAAATTTTAACATTTGCGAAAACTGCTAATAATCACATTAAATTTAGTTTTTTAATTCTATTACTGCATAAACTTCTTTGAACATTTCATTGAGTTAAAGTCGCGTATTTTTATTGGCTTTGATAAGTGGGACCAAAGAGTGAGCTCGAGCTTCTAAACCGGTCCCGGGAATGAGTGAGTCCCCTCCCTTCTAGCAGTCCTTTTAAAAAACTCCACGCCATGGACTATCAGCAAAAGTGAGGTCCAAAAATTTCAAGAATGAAGCATGAAAAGTTGTTTTGTTAGACGTTATATTGAAAGATAGAAAAATACACATGTGGATTAGAGACGAAAAAGAAGAGTAATCGACAATTACATGATACGAATTAGACGATCGCAGTCATCAAGTAGTACCCGAAAGAGCTTCAAGAGGCCGGCAGATCACTGGATCTATATCCAGCTGCTATCAGCGAAAAACAATGGACAGAAAAAATTCGGAGACACTTCGGAAATCTTTCGTCCAGCAGTAGATATAGAAAAGCTAATTATTGACAGATGTACTATGCATCACAGAGGTTGAGCTTCTATATTTGTATAGTCAAAACAGTGGTGGCTTTCTCGCTCTGGATATTTAAATCCAGAATACAAATCAAATGTTTTTTACGTTTAATTTGCATTAAAAATACCACAGAACTATGTTCTGAAAAGACTACAAAATCATAATAATAATGTGTTCTCCTTAAAACATATATAAATTGATCTTTATTATTTTTGAAGCTGCATCGCTCTCACGGCGCACTGTTGGCGCTGCGGCGCACGTCACGTAACTCGATTATTGTCACAAGATCAACTGTGCGCAATTGTTTCTTAAATTTTACTATTTATTTTCCTGTACGTACATACATTGTTGGACGACTCCAGTCATCCAATAGTGTCCGAGGGGAATCAAAAAGGCCGACAGGCCATTCTGATACCCGCTGGACTATTGCAGAAATATATGGCAGCGAATATCATTAGACAGAAAAAAGTAAACTCGGTGAGATCTAAAAGAAATAGTATAATAAAATTCACTCGGAGGTTTTCAAAGCCGTCAGATGATAATAGACACGATAAAATATAATTCAGCACTGCCAACATAACGAAATTCAGATCCACGTCCATCAAAAGTGGAAGTGGAACAGCATTGTCATATTAAATCCGTACGTCTCATAATACGAGGAGTGAAATACCGAACATTACAAAGCGGCGCAGGCAAGGTGGAAAATATTCGGGGTAAAGAAATTCACTGAGGGAACCGTACCGGCAGGGGTAGGTTGGCGAATGTTTATGAAACAGAATATGGCAAACCAGTAAAACAATAAATGCTACCCGGCCGCTGAGCGCCAAGGGGGTGTGACATTTTTCAAAACCGAAAATATGCCGATCATATTTTATGGACGGAAATCAGTCAGCCCCGAACAAAACTGCTTTTCTTATCGGCGAATCACTATACAGAGACGTAAGTTTTTCGTAGACCGATGTGGAAATCTTACGTAGGTATTTTATGTTTTTTTTTTTTGTTATAAATATAAAAATGCGAATACGAAATACGCGCCATAATAAACAGCCAAATCTGTCCGGAACGCTCTGAACTTAAAACAAATATTCCACGATTTCGAAAATGTAAAACCAGATGTTGCCCGGATTACCGTCGATGTTCATTTGGGTAGTTCTGATTTATTATATACTTAATAATAATCTTCTTTATCGGTTACGCGTAGAGATCTCAACTATTCTACATCATCAACTATTCGAATATCGAATAGTAAAACTAAAAATATTCCAATAGTTTCTAAAGTATGACAACAGTATAAAATTAATTTTGAATATTTCAAATAAATATCATAGTAAGTACATCAAAATCTTTAAGAAAACGAGCTAATTTACCATGTACTGTTTATTTATTGTAGTTTTAATTTGAACGTTTCGTATTTTAATTTTTTTCTCAATTTCGTTTTTAAAATGCCTTTAAAAATACCCGCTCAGCAGCAGTTAACGATAACTTAACTGTTACAAGTGTTTTAAATAGTAGATCTAACGTTTCTGTCCTTTTTTTATATTATTTGAACAAACATTAGTAGTTTCTACGAGAGATAAAATGGTGCTTCTTAATTCGGTCTGCAATTCGGACGTCGATGAACTCTTCGAACAAGCAACAGGTATGTCTTCCACGTCCAAATTAGAATCCTTAGAATTATTTCATATTCCATCCTTAGAAATTAGTACGAATACTATTCGAATAGTTGAACTATTCGACTATCGAATGGTAGAAAAAGGCCGGATATATTTTAATATTCGGGTTGGAATCTCTAGTTACAAGTCGTCGCGTGGCTGAGGATTCCTATCGTCGAACCCCATACCCTTCCACATGCTGTGCATGTGCAGAGCTGAGCAAAGAAGTTCTGAGGAACGGATCTTTCTCATTTTCCCATTTCGTCCATCGTGTTTCGTCCATCATAGACAAAAATTGCAGTAACCCGAATCTTAAGTATTTTTATTAATACAAATTTAATTAATCAACTAGAAAGATGTACAGGAAAAAATTTGCGGGATTCAAAGATAAACCTGTCTGAGAAAATGCATTATCTTATTCCGCTCTATCAACTAAATAGGTTAACGACATATTTTTGAATTTACGTACTGTTGCTCTTTCAAACATCTGTTGTTTTATTTTTACATTTCCTATAAAGTCGCAGTATAATTGGTGCGAAAAGATACCGTGGACTGTATCAATTAAAATTATGTTTTAGTTGACGCAACTCGAATTGAAATATGAAAAGAATAATGGCAGATGGATGTGGCTAATTTTGAGTTGGACGGCAATTTTCACCTCCACTTGACTCGCACTTTTATAGTTCAAAACGAAGATATCACTGCACTTCCAGATGATGTAGAACATCGCTTCTTTGTGGTCCGAATTTTGTTGTTGATAGGTTTGCGTCAAAATGCAATGTGTTCCCTCGTCGGCGAAATCCCTAAGCATTTAGTTGGCCAGAGCGGAAAAGGTATATTACGGTTTATTTAAAAGATGAAATATATAGGGAGTACTAGGTTTATGTCAATAATAAAGTGTATTGCTTTTAAAAATTGAATTATCACAGAAAACTGCATACTTCGGACACATTCTCCGCAATGAAAAGTGTGATATTTTATAACTTATTATTATGATTTAAGAATAGCAGGGGCGTAGGTAGAAACAAATTATATTGACT
Organism: Eubasilissa regina; assembly: GCA_022840565.1. Lineage (NCBI taxonomy): Eukaryota > Metazoa > Arthropoda > Insecta > Trichoptera > Phryganeidae > Eubasilissa > Eubasilissa regina. The sequence goes on along the minus strand of JAINEB010000027.1, from coordinate 18,036,588 downwards.
GTGTAATCTCAACGTACAAAACGTTGATAATCTTATATAGGATATATTAACACTGCAATATTAATAAATTTGATGTTTTTGATATAAGACAAATATATGCTAACATTACTTTTAACTACATATGTAAACACAAACGGACACATTTTAAAACAGCTCAAAATATAATTTCCATACGGACAAATACACATAACGTACAAGTCCCAAGAGCACATACAACATATGGCCAAAGAAATTATAAATATTTTGGGCCTAAACTATTAAATAGGATGCTCAAAGATTTATCAAAACCCAATTGAATTGTTCCAGAAACATGAAACTGAAAATAAAAACTTGGATTCGTAATATGGGTAGACTTAGTATTGGTTCACTCACCCAAACATATTCATTCAAACCTTTAATAATTATTAACGACAACACATTCTTATTATGGAGTTGTAATTATTCTGAACATAGGTCTAATTACCTAATTACAACTTCGCAATAAGAATGTGTTCTTCTAAATAATATATAAGTTGTATCAATGTGTCTAAAATTTAATAAAAATGAATTGTTCATCTTGGCGTCTCCTATCGGACATGTCTCAAAGGTATTTGAGATTACATAAAAGTAAAGTAGATTGGCTTTCAAATAATGGAACGAAAGATGTATTAATTTGAAAAGTGTAACATATAGGTTCGAAAATTTGTCGTTAAAGTACCGTGTACAATCGGTTAATGCACGTTTCCCGGATTAAAAGATATTCAAGTTCAAATCCCGAACAATATTTTTCTATAAAATTAATTTTATATCTTTATCTTTCTAATTAATACATTTCATAAGTACTTTAAGTTATGGAAAGTACTTTCTGATTACGGGGTGAATAGTAAACTTATACGCGCAATCGCATCCCTATACGAAGGAAGTTCTGCGTGTGTAAGAATCAATGGAGCACTCACACCATGGTTTGACATTACAAAGGGTGTCAAGCAGGGTTGTGTAATGTCTCCATGGCTGTTCAACTTGTATATGGATAAATGTGTGAAAGAACTAAAATGTATGAATGTAGGAGCAAAAATGGGCGATTTGATTGTATGCTGTTTATTGTACGCCGATGATGCAGTACTAATGGCGAATAATGAACAAGAACTACAGAATCTGGTGAGTAGAATGTACGATGTATGCAAGGAAAGCGACCTCATGATGAATGTTAACAAGTCGAAAGTGATGGTATTTGAGAAGGAGGAAAGCAAGACACCGCGCTAAATACTTGTAGGTAATGAATGTTTGGAACAAGTAGATGAGTTTGTATATTTGGGAAGTATGTTTGATAGAAACGGAAAGGCTGAGAATGATATCGAAAGGAGGGTGACTGCAGGAAATAAAGTAAACGGTGCTTTGAATGGAATTATATCTAACAGGAATATGTCAACCGAGGCAAGATTAGCGGTGCACAATGGAATCCTGGTACCGACACTGATGTATGGAAGTGAGGCCTGGAGCTGGCAGAAAAGGAACGAAAGTAGACTGAATGAAGTGGAAATGAGATCACTTAGGCGTATTTGTGGCAAATCTATTTATGACAGAGTAAAGAATGAAGAAATAAGAAAAGAATGTAAAGCCGATGTTAGTATAGTGAGTAAGATTAAGAAAGGATCACTTAGGTGGTTTGGTCATATGGAAAGGATGAATGAGGAGAGAATGGTAAGAAAGATATATGACGCAAGTGTTGATAGAACCAGAAATAGAGGACGTCCGCGGAAGACTTGGCACGACCAGGTAAACCAGATAATGGAGGATGGTTCTGTTAGAAGCCTCAACAATCGGCGAGCTTGTATGACAAGATGTATGAATGCGGATGAGGCGAGAATTGTATGTCAGGACAGAAGAGTGTGGCGCTCTATCCTCTCTGCCTACCCCCACGGGGAAACGGCGTGATGGTAAGTACGTAATAAGTACTTTAATAATTGTTACAAATTTATTAAAAATAAAAGTCCACTTTGTATTTGTTTTTTATACTTGTAATACTAATTTATTAGTACAATTTTTTTTAAACTATGCCCGTCTTAAGACAGAATTTCTCTAGTGAGACGGGCACGGTACAAACATATTTTTACATTTGTATTATGTAGTTACCAAAACATAAATATTTAAACATGGTAGCTTACCTTCAATAGAAGGCAGCACATGATGGATTGTTAAAAATTGTGCGCGCGCTATATTTTTTTGTGTATTCTGTGATGCCAAGTCGTTTGCGCACACACACCCGCACACTTTAGAGGAAATATTGCTTGTGACAGATATTAGACCATTTTAAGATTTTATTTAAACGATTACGAAAGTAAAATAACAGAAATAATACATAATTTAATAAAATTTTAGTTTTGGCTGAGTGGGACAGAGTATCAGGTAGGGGATGGAATAGAAGGGTAGGGAACAACTTTAATATTAGACTATTGGATAGATTTATTTGTTTATTTAATATCTGGCTATTATTATTATTCAGTGATTTATTAATCTTTAATGCTTTAAGCTACAACGTGTTTGATTTCTTTAAAAAAAAAAAAATAATAATAATGCATACAATTTCTGTCATACGATGAACGTAAAGCGGCAGAATGAAACAAATAATTCTTTAACACTGCTGACAGTCCCCGCAGACACGGACAGAGAACTCTCAAAAAGAGCCCGTCAACAAAGAATATTTAGTGTGAAAAGAAGCTCTAAGCTAGCCATTATACTCTGGTCGTCTTTTATGCGGGAAATTGAGCTCTCTAGTACATAAAATGTCCAAGTTACGAGCTCGGCCAATTTAACATTTTTAGTCTAGCGAGAGTAAGTTAAATAATTGGTTTGCTTTCATGGAAATGAAATACAGTTACATGTCAGACTCTCGATTATCCATGACAGGATTAACCGGGTCGGTTAAAAACTCCGAAATATTATTTTAAATAATATTTCATTATAACGTTACCCTCTAGGATCTTCCCTTCTTGCAAGATGCTCAAAAAATTGAAGGATTCGTCTCAGTCTCTATCTTTAATGTTCAGTTTTTCTAACCAGTATTTCTTTCGTGAGTACTTTTTGTGTTCACGTTACGCCGTTGTCTTAATTCCTTTTTTCACTGTTAAACCAAGATGAATATTACATCATCCCAAATACGAAGTATGGAGATACTAATCCATTTGTTTACAACCGACCTCCATAATAATTCAGTATTTTCTCGATTATAAGACGCATGTATTTTCCTATTTTGGTGTCTCTGAATTCGGGTTGCATCTTATAATCGATAGCGTCTTATAATCGTTGTACAATTCCATAGTCGTAATAAATTATCACTGAATCTTAAGAAATTTTAGACTCTGATGATGACAGTATAGATTATATTGTGATTGTATGACTTTATCTATTATAATAAAGTATACATTACATTATCATTTTGTATTATTAGTATATAAAAATAAAGGTGCGTCTTACAATTGAAGAAATGTAATATTTAACCTTTATCATACCATGCTAAAAATACCCTACGCAGCCATGCTGTCAACTCGTGTTTCTGCAAAAAAATTGAGTTTTTTCACACTTTAAATGGAAATAAAATGCTTTTACAAGCTTAAATGACTTTAAAATAGTTAAATAATAAATAATTAAATACGTATTACTATTTTTAATTCTTTTATACATTTTTTTAATTTCTCTTTTTATTCCTGTCCACGATTTAAATAACACCACAACAGCGAAAAAAACGAAAAAAACAACTGGCTACTTTAACACAGACTTCAGTCTAGCAAAGTAGCCACGACAATGCTGTATATATCAGAGGTGAAGTCTACTCCATCCCACACAATAAACTGCGAGTATTAATTGTGTCCTATGTTTATTATGTTATAGTATATTCACCTCTGTTAGAACAAAAATGTGTATGTCATCTAATAAATAAATTAATTAATTAATTTTATTCTGAAACGTTATTCTTGTAACGTATTCGTCAAAAGACTCATCTAACACGATCTTCATCTATATCTATCATCATTTAAATTAATGTGTGATCTTTTTCATGTAGTAAAAGTGGTATTTTTAAAGCAGATAGCACGCATTGCATCAATTTTATATAGCATTGAATTAAAAAATTATTATTTTTATTATGTTTCACTATACATAATTGGTTTTCTAATAGTAATTTATAAGTACGAATGATTTTTTTAGGACTAGGTAAAATATAAGTTTTACATTGTGTATATTTATAAAAATAAGATTTGATTGGCTCGGTAGACCTATGTTACTGCATGGCTAGGGAAGTGTTAACAGCAAAGTAAATCTGGCTAAATTGCGAATACAATTCGAAAATTTAATTTTGGTGCGTTTAGATTTTGATGCAAATTTTAAGATTGAACTTATTTTGTAGATTTTTTTTGACGGGTATATTTTGTTTTTTTTTCCGCAACCACTTCTGCTAATCGAGAGTCTACTTTCTATATTGTTGCTATTAAATATCTGTAAACTCAAGATAATTGGTATGATTATGTAAATTATTAATAAATTATAATTTAGGATGTAAGATGGCATGAAATCTGTATATGTGATTTTTTTTTTAAAGAATAATGATTTTACCATCTTCATCGGCTTAACAAACCGTTGTCACCTCCAGGAAATGTTCCTTCTCACCTGCAGCCTGCTTGTAGTATAATAAGGCCAAGACTAGAATGTTTGCCTCTACACTGTCCTACCATTTTATCTTGAACCTTCCGATACTCTTTTGTCCCGCTGGCTAGTTATTGTTTAAAACCTTTTAATCTATTTATCTAAAATTTGCTAAAAATATTAATGCTTTCAAATTGGTTAATTTTGAATTATTGTTCCAGGTGTCTATCGGTGCTCCAGCTGCAAGGAATCAGCTAGGAGGTCCGCTGAGAGGATCCACTCTCTCGGTAAACGGAGAGCTCCAGGCTACAGCTAGAGCGAGAGCCCCGTCCGTAGGAATTGACACCGACATGGTCTCCGAATTTGATCCCTCCAGCTCTGATTCTGGAGTAGTTAGCAGATGCGCAGTGGTCAAACCTCTCAAACTCAGACTCTGCCAACCGATCTTCGGAAAAAAGCAGCAGACCAAAACCAGGCGGCAAGATACCAACATCCCATCCCCGGCCGAGCTGGAGCCGGCACTGCCCAGGGTCGTGAAGCCGAGAGATCCCGAAAGAGAAAAACGAAGAATTGCCAGGAAGAAAGAAAAGAGAGCTACGCTGATTTTAGGTCTCATCATGGGAAGCTTCATCGCGTGCTGGTTGCCGTTCTTCTTCTTGTACATCCTCACGCCGGCTTGCTCCATCTGCAATATACCCCCGAGTGCTTTCGCGATAGCTTTCTGGCTGGGCTACATGAACTCCGTACTGAACCCGGTGATCTACACCATCTTCAACAAGGATTTCAGGAGGGCTTTCCGAAGGATACTGTTCAAGTGATGTTTGGCCTACGTGTGCTGCTACCGCTGCGTCGCGAACAGGATTCGCATGGCGCAGGAGAGGGCAGCACCAGGCCTTTACAATTTCCGCTAGTGAATCTTCGCTTCTCCTACCTCCGACAGACTCTCTTAAAAAAAATAGACACTTCCATGATATCGACTACTCTATCTACTTACTTATAATAAATATACAGTGAAAATGTGTCACCGTTGCGTCGTTCAGTGGTAACTGATTATTTCACTAAATAAAAAGACTATCCATTATATTTACAAATGCTTTGTATTCTTCATACTCGTTATAAACTGTTTAATATACACCAAGATTTTTAAAAATAAGATTTTTTTATTTATTATTTTTACTAATATAGATTCGTTAGGACAATTAAGTGCCAAATATTTATCTAAACTGTTAATTTAATTTTTGATATTTTGCAATATTTTGTTATTTAAAAAAAACACATCAACCACCTGAAAACATACACAAATCAGGCCAAATATTTTTTGTGGAATTGTTTTAAATTATAAAAGACACTAGACAATTTAATATGCAAAAAAAAATAGATTTATTCAAATGTTTAAGAATGATATTAAGCACAATAATTTAAAAAAATATACCTGACAATCTGTAATTGATATTTATATATTTATAATATTGTTAAAAATTCCAAATAATAATGTGGTTTTTTATGATTGTTATTAAAATTAGTTTGATTTGTGAATTACTATTATTTCATATTTTATGACATACTTCCTTACGAATGTATTTTAATTAAAATATCTTTTTTTTAAAGTTAACTGCATAATAAGTGCATTAATAAATTTGGATTGTTTTTACATTTATAAATTAAGTTATATTTCTCATTATTTGTAAAAATTAACAGATTCTCTTACCTACTACTACCTTAGTACCTACTCTAATCTTGAGACGATCAATTGATTCTTATTTATGAGTTTATAATTATATAGCAAAAAAAAGGAAAATATAAAATAATTATTAAAATATTCTGTTATATCAGGGAGAGTACGTAAAATAAGAAATAATATTATCTGGTATTAAAAATACAGTTCAACAAATTAAATGAATTTGGAGACAACTAAATTCAAGAATTCCTTCGTTACTGTAATTACTGCATTAAAAATAGTACCGTGCCTATTTAAGCACCAGCTAAAACTAATTATATAACATGTAAAAAATTCATTGCTGCTTGTAAATAGTTGAAGAAGTTGATAAATTATTTTGAATTTGACACAAAAAAAATTTTCATATCTTTCGAAAAATTACTTAAATTCTAATCAAAATCAAAAAAACATAATTTAAGTAATAAAAATATAATGTATAAAATTGGAAACAAAATTTGTCCACTATTAAATTTATTTTTTTTTTTTTTTTCAATGTATATATATAAAGAAACAAAGTGATTGGAGGAAGGCACCAATTTGGATAGTATTTAATATTTATTAGTCCTTTTTAGGCATGGATACAAAATAATGGTATTATGAAGAAAAAAAAAACTATTTGAATTTTTATATAATATGTAGATAGATAAGTACTTGGTATTTTACTAATAAGCCAAATAAATCACGTTTAATTATTTTTTTATTTGTAAAATTATTGTGATTGATTGTAGGAATATTGTACGCCAGAAAAGTTATACGCTAGCATTTGTACGAATGGATATTTATACCCTCAGCTCTTTATACGCCAACCATTAATATTCTTCATCGTATGCTCAATGCTAACATATGTGAAACTTAGTGCACGATATGACTCTATCCCTCCCAGTCTTGAGCCACGACAACCCTTTATCTGGTCAATCCGTCTTGCAACATCTCAAAAGATCTTAACTGTCCTAATGATCACGAGCTTCTCTATTCGTCTGGCAACACATCCAAAGTGTGCAAGAATCCATCTTATGAATGTTTTCGAACGGAACTTCTGGAGAATTGAGACATCTGTGCTCCTCGCTAAACATTTTATGTAAACTTAATCTATAATTGTATTACCTAACTGATTTTAAAAAAACACTGGGAATTAAATCAACAGTCAAATATTCTTCACAGTGTAGATACAGTATAACATCGCGGGCGTACAAATTCTATTCGTATAAATGTATATTCGTATAATGGCAGATGTTGGGTTAGAAAATTTCGCACACGAATAGGATTGGCAAATAAAATTTACTATGTCCAATTTCTTCGAGAAGAGAAAAGAAACAATGTTTTAGGTAGAAAATGGCATATGCAGTAGATCTACCATCGATAGTTACGATATACATATATATAAGGATCGTTTAAATTCAAAATACATTTTTACAATATTATTAGAGGCGTGTGTTTAAAATTAATTTTAATTCATAGGATTCAAGTTGTAAAACGTTTGTAGTTTTTCAAAAACAAAATTGTACAGTGTCATTTTATTAGAATTGAACATTTTTAAATACACTTTCTGGAGATTTTAATATAATATTAACTTACATATGATGTGAAATGATGTAAAGTTGGCATGGTGTCTTCCATTTTAGGTTTTTAGAATGTTTAATGATATATTTAAATGATTTTAATACTAACATAGATTTCATACTCACACCATGAAACTATAATGAAAATGTAATGTTAATTATTTTGAAAACATTATGTAAATACATACTTTAATAAATGGGAAGCAATCGAGTGTAATTTGATGTTTTTAAAGTAAAATATAATATAATATGTTAAGGCTATATTACTATATATTTATTGTGTAAGCGTATCGATTTCTATATTAAATAATCTAAACATTTTAGAAATTTTCTAATTTATTTTACTATTTATTACGTAAATAATACACATTTAAATTTGAATTTATATCCTTACGTATTCATATATCTGTTAGAATTTTGTTTTTGATAGCTTTATAAGTAATCCCAGCAACGAATATTCAAGAGGTGCTAAGTTTTCTTTACTTTTTCAATCATTTGTAATAATGTTTATTATTTATTTGTCACATCTTAAAATATTATCTTCACTATTTTTATTTTTATTTAACAGACATTTGTACATCTACTTTTAAATGTTGTTATATGTATTTCATTTATTGCTCATTTTATTTTCTAATTTAATACATTTTAAAATATCTAAGTATATTTAATAAAATACATACATATTAAAATTTATTTCATTTTATTCATCATATACTTCACGTCAAGGGTCGTTTATTTACGTAGATGTTTTAAAAATACAATAAATTATTTTTTTATATCATCACCCTTGTAATATAAAGATAAAATGTAATTGAATTTAAATATTTATATATTTTTTTTATAGATTGAAATAATTTATGGACGTTACAAGAGCCCGTAATGTCCATAATACATATTTTGAAAAACTTTTTCAAACTTTTATAATTATGAAGAAAATTGTTTTGTTTATAGTTTATAACCATATCACGAAATAAATATATGAAAGTCGTGTTCTAATAATCCTTGATTTAAAAAAAAAAAAATTACTACTAGAAAAATCTAATTTCTTACTCTGAATAGTAGTGTTGATTTTATACAACTACATTTGTACTCATTGTAGAATTTTGATGAACTCTTTAGAAGTACGACATCATATCTTTATTATTTATTTTAAATTTATTTTAAAAAAATAATAATAATGTAAAATAATTGTTTATTTTAAAAGCCCTCGTTTTTAATTTTTATGATATTTATTATTAATTACTAAAATGAAAATATCACCAAAAATTCTGTACATTATTCTATTCAAGTGTATATATATATATTCATTCAAAAATATATCTGACTGAGTAGTTAGTTTTGTCTTTAAAGTTTTAGGTGTTTAATCTAATCGTCCTTTGAGTATAAAAATTATATAATTTAAACAAACAAATTACTAGAAAAAATTGTAGATTTGTTCATAAATTGTGTTTCATATAAATGTATAGATTGTATAATAGTGTTAGTAGTATTTAAACAATTTTAAAAATAGAATTTATATAAATATTACGAGAAGTTTTTATGTGTAAATTTGTTTTATTTCCATTTGTAAATTGTAAATTGTTCAAATGTAAAGGTACATCAGAATTTATTTAAAAGATATAAAATAATGTTTCAATTGTACACGACGTCACGCGCGCATTTAAAGTGTGTATAGCAGTTTCACTATGAAATATTTTAAAAGTGTTTAAATAAATATTATTATATTAAATACAATATCAATAAAATAAAATTTAAACCGATTTTAAATTTTATTTAATTTGTACTATTTTACACAACAATCTTTTAAAGGTGTTGTATTGTATATGTACTTTATTATATTGCTAGATTATGTACAAAGTATAAGAACTTGAATTATTGAACATTAATAAACAATCATTGATCCTAAAATAAATAACAAATTTGTTTTATTTAACTATTATTTATATTTTCTGAATGTTAGCATTTAAAAATATTTAAAAATCAAATGTAAGCACAAAATATATTTTTTTTAAAAAACTTGTCCGATTAGGGAGGGTTGTGTGATCATTCATAACTTTTTACTACGTTAAAAAAATTACTTTGCTAAAAAAAATTTGAAAACAGGTTGTTCGATACTCGGTAAAAAAATTAATTCATCGAAAGTAGTAAATTAATTTTACTCTCCGATATCCGATGGTTAAATATGGTGGATGCTTCACAACTATTTCAAAGGTCATCTTCTGTCACATCGATTCTTTGAAAGTTGCAGTATGCGACACCGAATCATTCAATACCTCGCTATTTAAGTGAAGCGAGTTCGTCCAATCTCGTTATTTAACTCAGAACACGGTATAATTGCTTGGGGGTGGAGCGACTATGTCTGCAATTAATCCAATAATAGCAGCTCAAAAAATTATATTAAAAGTCATCCTCAAATCCCCAATCACAACGAGCACTGACGAAATTTTTGATAAATTTAATGTCTTTGATATTAGACAAATATACGCTAATACTACTCTCAAATACATATTTAAATACAAACAGACACATTTCAAAACAACACAAAACATAATTTCTACATGGACAAATACGAATAAACTTCAAACTCAAAGAGCACATACTACATTTGGTCAAAGGAACTACAAATATTTTGGACTAAAACTATTTAATAGAATGCTAAAAGACTTAAATCAATTGAATTGTCACAAGAACATGAAACTTTATATTAAAACTTGGATTCGTAATATGGGTAGAGTCAGTATTGGTGCACTCACTCAAACATATTGACTCGTACCTATATTAATTATTGCTACAAAGTGATCCAAAAATTAACTCCACTTTAAAATTGTTCTTCATATACACCTTTTATATGTTAACAAATATAATTCTATCCACTTGTAATTTTAATTAATTAAACAATTGCTTGTAAACTATGCCCGTCTCGACACAGAATTTCTCTAGTGAGACGGGCACAGTCCAAACAAATTTTTATATGTATTATATAGTTACTAATAAATAAATAAATAAAAATAAATATTTTCCGAAGATTCAGGTGTAAATGAAGTCATATATAAAGCATAAAATTGTATGTATTGCAAATAATGAATATTTAAAATAGATAAATTTTAGTTTAAACCGCAGCTATTTGAGGATTATTCGCCTTGCCACACTATTAAGCGACATTGACTTTGACAGTAGTAAATTAACGCATGAATTACCCATAAACTTTTTTTACCACGAGCAATGGTAAAAAATTGCTGTAGTAAAAATTTACTATAGTCAAAATCACAAAACCTGCCTTTACAATATGGTTTTCTTATTCAAAATAAATATTTATAAATTTACCTACATGAATAAAATTAAAATCTCCCTGGCGGAAAACCGTACACCGGTCTCCCGCGTGACAGGCAGAATGCTAACGATTGGAATGGTGTATTTATTATTACTAGCTTGTTACAAAGTTTACCAGAGGTAACTATTTTTCAAATAAAATTATGTAATAACCATCGTCATTCAATACATATGTGTTTTGGACGCGGTAAGTCTGACATTAAAGACCTTAGCTTAAGCCTTCCCAACTTCATACGTCGTGTTCTGGTATTGTATTCAGCAAAGTCTACGGTGTTCGCTGTTCGGTCATCCTCTTCACACGGCCCAACCACGGAAGTCTTCATATTTCATTAAACCTCAAGACATTTTATATATTTCTAATTAAAACAATTAATTAGTATTTAAAATATCACAGACCGTCTGTTCTGAATAATTACAACTTCACAATAAGAATGTGTTCTCCTTAATAATACATAAGTTGTATCAGTGTGTCCTAAATTTAATAAAAATGAATTGTTAATTCTGGCATCTGTTATCGGTTTACTCAAAGGTATTTGAGATTCCGTAAAAATGGAACAATAAATGTATTAATTTGAAAAGTGTTACATATTCTTCGTCAAAAGTACTATCGCTGTAGCATAGTTTGATAATGCATAATGCACCTTCCCCGGTTAAGAAAGAGATCCAAATTCGAGTCCATGCAGCGCAACAACAATATTTTACGATAAAATTGATTGTATATGTATATCTTTCTAACTAATACAATTAATTAATATTTAATAATATAATATCATTTATTTATAAAATCCTCAATAAGAAAATATCGCCGGAATTCATACAAAAAATTGATGCAAATCAGCATGAGCACGAACATCGAAGACTGAGACTGCCATGCAGGAAGAAGGCTAAATCTCAAAAATCGATAAAATGAATGTGAAAGATAAGTTGTAGTAAAAGAAACGATTTTGATCTTGTTTATATTAGAACATATGTAAATATACTTATGTATGCACTATATTAAGAATAAATAAATAAATAAATATCAATCCATCATGATGTAATTTTTTTATCTGCTTTAAACAGCGACACCTACCGGAAAATTTGTAAATAATTATTAATATACATTATTATTTTTTTCTAGTCTGTTCTTGCTAATTTTAATAAGATTCTTTCGGAGATCCATCACGAAAGCAGGTAATATCAGTACAGCGTTCATCAAATTTCATGAATCGTCATGGCACGTGTTTTGCACCCAGATTAGAATGTTTAGATATGATCCGTCCGTTGATCGTTGTCCGAGACCGTTGAAGAACCACCCCGACAAACGCACCCCCGACATATGCGCCCGACAAAATATCATATTTTTAAATCGCATGAATTGTATCCCGATGAAATTATATTTTTACTAATCTTCCGTTCACATACAAAAAGTATTCGCGAAACAATTATTTGAATAGTTTGAAACAGAGATTTAAATATATTAATTAGAAAGATATACATATAAAATCAATGCTATCGAAAAATATTATTGTTGCGCCACCGGGATTCGAACCTGGATCTCTTTCCTAATCGGAAAAGTTGCATTAGGTTCGAAGTGCATTGACGACAAATTTTCAAACCTATATGTTACTCTTTTCAAATTAATACATCTATTTTTTATGTATTACCTTAGTTTTATTAACCACAATTGAGTTTAAAAAACATCTACCGGTTTCGGAAAACACCTTTTCCTTCTTCAGGATGTCATAACTAACTAAAAATATAGCATTGTTTTTCTATTTATCCAGAATCTATTTTTAAATTTTTTTTAAAAAACAACAATTATTTAAAAAATAAATTTAGTACCTAACTCAAATTGCTGCTCAATATAAATTTAGTCGAATAATTTGTAACCACCAAGTTAATATTGCTAATTTTAAAAGTATTAATACATCTATTGTTCCATTATTTGAAAGCCATCTAATAATTATTATCTATTTACTTAATTTGTTCATTCTGACTTCTCCTATTGCATTATTTAAATGTATTTATATGAGATTTCGTAAAAAGGTTTGAAAATTTGTATCTAATGCACTGTGTGCTGTAGCATAATCAATTAATGCACGTTTCCTGGATTGGAAGAGATCCAGGTTTGAATCCCGGTAACAATAACAATATTTATCGATAAAATTAATTTTATATGTATATCTTTCTAATTAATACATTTAATTAGTATTTAAAATATCACGGACCTGTATTCTGAAAAATTACAACTTCACAGTAATAATGTGTTCTCCTAAAATAGAGATTTCTTTTAAAGCTTTGAGAATATTTGTTGACCGTTGGTTACAATTGAGTACTAGTGTATTAAGAATTGTTCAATTGATTACAAATATGTACTGATGTTATTGCTTCATTCATCTTTAACGTTTTAGCGATATTTTCTTAATTAGGCTTATAAATAAAGGCGTGCATATCCAGGAAAAAAAAAATTAATGAAATATGTTTTATTTTTTAGTTGGTATAACCTTTACTAAATTGAGTTATTATATTATTAATTATTTAATTTATTAATTTTATAATACATCATTAGCGGCGTCGTGTCATGTCAAAATATTTTGTTTTAACATTTTAGTCCCGACTCAGAAAATTATATCGTTATTTATTGGAGCGCATGTTTAGCGTCTAATTCCAAAAACCACTAAAACAAATATCGGATAATTTGAGTTAAATATGCAGTTTAATAGATTTTTTTGTCAGCTACATGCAGAACACGTTGTTTCTCGCAAAAAAAAAAAACATTTAAATTCATTGATATGGCATGTTCAAAATCAGGGTTAGTTCCAAAATAACCTAAAGCAGACAGAGTTGCTATTCCCCCTAAACTGAAATCAGACAATCTCAACTTGATGTATGTATGGCTGCCAGAACGATATATACAGTAAAAAAAATTATATTACAAAAATTTTCAGAATGTAAAAACATATATTTTGTACATTTATAAAAAATATACATTTTCACCCATAACTTAAAAAATCTTCATATGCCGGGGGCGCGTTTGTCTGGAGCACAATTATCGGGTAACCTTGAAAAACATAGTTTAATAATAATAATAATAGATCATTTGTATAGCGTTATTTTCGTAAAAACTTTCACCTTAAGGGCGCTTGTTTATAGTTTTACAATTATCTTTGTTTTTAAAATTAAAAAATGTTATTTTCACTTATGGACATGACTTTTTAGTTTCTTCTTCGATAAAGTCTCCGATGCACTGTTTCTTATGACGGAAGGCAGAGTTCCGCGCTTTTGGGCCTGCCACCGCAAATGCCCCTTCACTAAACTTAGACTTCTGGCAACGGTTGGTCGGTTCTACAACCCTTCCTGCAGCTGAAATAGAGGCTGATCTGAAAGTTTGACGTCTACCATTTAAATTGTTTGAGAAATAAAGTTCTTAAAGATACAAAGACGCCATGTTGTGTGTCGCCTTGTACATCAGCTAGCACATTTTAAATTCTACTCTTTCAGGTAATCGAAACTAATGTAGCTGATGTAAAAGGGATGTTATATGAGAGAATTTGGAGACTCCATATATTATTCGTACATCCGCATTTAGAATAGATTGTAATCTATCCAGCCGAAACATTGGCAGGCCAGCATAGATGCTGTTACAATAGTCCACACGTGACACCACAAATGCACTTATAAGTAGACAGGCTGCCTCAAGAGAACACTTATAATCTGTCTCAGTTGTTTTGCTGATTTGTGTATTCATTGAAAGATCTGAATCAATGTGCACGCCCAACAACTTAACTGCAGATTTAACATTCGCAGACATTAATTCCTGTATTAAGTTTTGCCTTCTAGGTGTTGGTGTCCATGATAATTCTGTTTCGGACAGATTAAAAGTCTATTTTGTGCCATCCACTCGCCTATTGTCTATGTGAGGAAATAAAACTCATTTTTGATAAATCTCAACCATTTTGTATTCCTAATTACCAAAAAGTGTAATGATTAAAAAACAACTTTGTACCCATACTATAATGTGCCTTTCAGAAAACTCTTATATTTGAAAGTTAAACTGTTTCGTCATCAGGGAGCGTCAAAGGTGTTTCGTACGGTAAAAATTGAATTATCCGCTTAAGCCCTTTCACACCGTGACATAAGTTTGAAGACTTGTCCAAGTTTGCCCCGCCGGGGACGAGAGACGAACACCTCGCAGCAGCGGCGCACACTTGCAACGGCGAGGGGGGACGGAGGAGCCCAGGCTCCAATCCACTTTCAAAGTTATAACTAGTTGGACGATCCCCCGAAACTTTTATTAGCTAGTTATAGAAAAATTCCCAGAGTTTCGTCTTCTCTGAAGCCGGCTCCAGAATAAGGGAAATACATGATCGAAATTGAAAGAAACAAAATTATTGCATTCGGAACTAGAAATTTAAACAATCTCGGAAAAGTGCGAGCGGCGCTCTGGAATATGAAAACATATTAATAATGAAATGTGGTGCTTGTCACGTATTAAGCATGCCATAGACAGCAAGATGCACAAATTTCTCTGTCCCGTATTCGTAATAAATTAAATTTATTATTATTTTGTAGGTGAACACATATACTTTCATACTTATTCATTTAATCATATTATTGTTAGCTGTAGTATATTGTTAATAGTTATTAGTTTATTTATACCCCCTTAACCTATTCTCCCCAGTACATATTGTTCCTTTGGCTCGATTGGTTGTCCTTTTGGAAGTCGAGGAGAGAATCTGTTCTCGGATGAATTTATGTTGAATCACTTCTTTACATAAACCGTTGTGATTTTGTTGTTTGTGAATGTGACACTCATCAGACTTTTTTGGGCTGTGTCATTTACTACATTGGGTGAACTTCCTGAAGTGCAACGTGACGGCGTCATCAACCAGGTGATTCGAGCTGTCCATTGGTACCCCTCCTCCTATCCTCCATCCCGTCCCCCTGTTCCCTCTGTTTATATTTCCTATCTAACCCATCCTTCCATCACCATCATCCATCCACCACTTCGGTGACCGGCGACTTGAGCCGATCACGGTCTCCATTCTGCAGGAACTGTACATTAGTATGTAAATTATACTTAGTTTTTATATTTGTATGTTACAAAGGGTGTCCAGCGGAAAATTTTCAAGTTTAATATTAAATAAATAAAAAAAAATTCAACGTTATTCTCATATCTTATTTATACAAAATGGAGTTTAACGTTTTATAAACAATATTGTCTAAATGCTGTCCATTTCTCTCAAGATACTCTTGCAATCAGACTCTTAAATTTGCGAACACGCGAAAACAAAGCGCTGGTTCAGTGGCAGCAACTTCACGGAGGATATTTTCATGTAGGGCCTGAATTGTTCGAGAATTGTCACTGTAAACTCTCGACTTAAGGTATACCCACAAAATAAAATGTTGCACGGTGTAAAGTCCAGTAACCGACATGTTCAGGATATATCTCCGTATTTACTGATTAATGTATAAGAACACGTGCCATACATGTATAAGTATACATGCAATAACACGTTATGCACATGTGTAAGTATACGTACAGGAACACGTGATGTACATGTGTAATAATTTATGCAAAAACACGTTACGTTTATGGGTAAGTATACGTGATGTACAAGTTTAAGTATATGTGCAAGAACATGTGATGTATATGTGTAAGTATACGTGCAAGAACACGCATGTGCATGTGTAATAATACGTGCAAGAACACGTTATGTACGTGTGTAAGAATACGTACAGGATCACGTTATGTACATGTATATGTATACCTATAAGAATACGTGGCGTACATGTGTAAGTACACATGCAAGACCACGTGCCATCCATGTGCAAGAACACGTGGCTTAAGGGTGCAAACATACCATTATTCATACTACTATTCAAGTTAAACAACTATGCAAACAATACAGTAATATTTAATCTATTCGCGTTTTTTACGAAAAATATGTTTTAAAGGAGATCGCACTATTTGTGTGAAGTAGCTTTTTAAAAATGTAATAACAGATGATTTATATGGAAATAACAGATTAATTTGAAAGAGCTTCAGCATATAAGTTAGAAAATTTGTCGTCAACTTACTCGGTTGGCGTGATGCGATGGTAACGTATTTCCCCGGTAGCAGTTATTGCATATCTTTCTAGTTGATACTTTTAATTTGCATTGAAAAATATATGTTTTTATTATTCATTTATATCAGAAATTAAACACTAGAATAGAATTATTTTAAAACTATTACTTAGATATAAACTTTACTCTAGTTAAAGTATTAAACAGAATATTATTTGTCACAATTAAGAAAATACAGGTATTATAAGATATACCGCGACCATTAAATTAATTTTCAGTGTGCCACAAAATTGCCTTAATATGGAAAATTCTTGAAGTTTATAATCCCAACCTTTCTTTTCTAAAGACTCTCTGAGACGTTTTTCTACAGCGTAAAGAATTTAAGCTTAAAATAGCAAAACGAATGTTATATTCTCATAAATCTTATTTACTAATTTTAAGGTTTTTGAAGATAGATTATTTCACTGACATATGTTATACTATTTAAGTACACCCATCTTCAAATAACAAGAAAAAAAATGTAGAAAAAAACATATAATATAATAAACAGTACACCACTGTGTTATTATCACTATCAACTACTGAAGAAGAAATGCTACAATTATCAGTACTGCAAAATTAATATTTAAGAATAGTACTTAGAAAAAATTTATATATGCAAGATCTGAATATGATGACCTTTAAGCAGAAAATATATTTCAATATTTTGGTATTTATTTATAAAATCCTCACCTAGAAAATATTAGTTAAATTTATAAGAAAAATTGATGCAAATCAACATGAATGCGAATATCATACAAGAGGAAAAGATAGACTGAGACTGTCATTCAGGAAGTAGGCTAAATCTCAGAAATTGACGATGTACGATTTGTGAGATTTAGTTTGAATTTTAATATGAATATATATATATATATATATGTATTCATATTAAAATTCACACCAAGGCCTGTACTCGAGAAAACACTTGTGACCAATGTTCATCAATTGAAGAAAAAGACTGTATCAAGTATCTTGGAATCATAATAGATAACAATCTCAAATGGAAAGAACATATTACTAATCTCACAAATAAAATAAGGATAACTGCCTACATATTTTTTAGACTCGGAAACATCTTATCACTTACATATCTGAAAATAATATATTACGCGTTTGTACAGTCACATTTGCAATACCGTATTATTGGATGGGGAGGTGCATATAAAACTTCAATGTCACAATTAGAAATCACTCAAAAAATGATAATAAAAATTATTAAAAAAAAAAAAGACTATCCAAGTATACGTCTTTTCACAGATTTTAAAATACCAAAAATAGTAGACATATACAAAAAAATTTCAATAATTTAAATTTTCAAAATTAAAAATCAATTCAATTTTAGAAGCGAATTCCGATCTTCAAGATATAGAGATCAAATTGATATCCCAAAACTAAAATATACCGCAACTCAAAATCAATATATTTACCAAGGTATCAATTTTTTTACCAATCTCCCCATCACAATTAGAAAAATTACGGACTATCATAAACTTGTAACTGAAGTAAAAGAATATGTACACAGACTAACTGAAACAAAAATTAACTAGAATATACTCCTTCTCTATACACGAGTCTTACTCTTATAGAGAAGAAACAAATGTTAAAATATATATATACATATATACATATATCCACTGATTATTGAAATTTTATTATATTTTTAATATTAATAAAAAATAAAAAATAAATATTCAAAATGAAAGTAAGCATATGTGTGCTAGATAAATTGTACTAAAAAGGGACATTCCAATCGTATTTATATTAGAGCATATTTAACCCTTTCCACAGGTCTACCATCATAATTAAACTTGTAATATTTCGGTAAGTACATGCAACATAAAATTCATATTTTAGATAATCTTAAAGAAAATATTAGCGCTTTGGAATGACTAGTTAAAAACCAATTATGAAAATGGAATCGTACAAAAACAATTATTTTTTCCATTCAATCCGTTGTAAAACTAATACGTTGGTAAAAATACCATTTGAGATATGAAAGATAGAGATCACGTACTATTTCCACAGTTAAAAGAACAACAAACACACGAATATAATTGTTTCTTTCTCACTAATTAAATGAAGAGAGATAAGGAGGAAGGACACATTATATAAGACTTAATGAATGCTTTAAATTATGTTATTAATCATTTTTTCAAAATTGAACACTCAATATTTAAAGTAAATTAATACCATTTAAACTAATAAAAACATTTTTTTCTAACTGCTATTTACGGTAACACAAGTTGACAGCATGGCTGACTTCAGGTATTTTATATAGTGGTACGGTAAAGGTTAAATATTATTGTGTATGCATTATATTAAGAGCGAGCTTTAATTTTTCCTGTTTGAAATTCGAGAAATTCTACGCGAATTTAATCTGATTTCAAGATGAAGTTAATTGTTGAATTCGTATATATTCCAGAGAAATAATTAATGACGTTATATGATACGTAAATCATACGAGAAAGGAAGGGTTGAATAGAAAGAAACGTCAATAAAATTGTTGATTTTCTCGCATTCAAACATAATGCGTATCTATAGGCTTATCCATGACTAAGTTGTTCATATTAATATTATGGAATTAGTGTTGTCATTTGAATTGATCTATCGAAAATTAAACAATTGTTCGAAGTATTCGATTCATATATATGAACATGTTTTGATATCAGACAAAGTGCCTACATATATTTAGATGATCGCTTAAATCAATGTTTTAAATTTAAAATTATTATGATAGCTTCAATTTATTATTTTGTTTAATATTATCGATTTAAAACGCCACTTTGGTGATATATCTGTTTGATAATTATATACTATTTATGAAACATACTGCATTGTTTAAAATACAACAGTGTTATATATAAACGAAGTATTTAATTCCGACTCACATTAAAATTATATATATAAAATGTTTACTTTGTTCAAGAAAACGTTTTCCCTTAAACTCAGTAAAAATAGATCTAATTTATGAAATTTGATACTAATGTTGTGAATAAGTAAAATGATTACTTATACCGTGGGTAAAATATGGGTGAAAACATATATTTTTGACATTTTTATAATAATGATTTACTCAAATTAACACAATTTTGTAGCACGCGGAAAATGCATCTAACGGTCGCGATCTTTCTTATAATGCTTGTATTGTCTTAATTATGGAAAATAACATTCAGTTTATTAATTTTAAATGAGTATAAAGGTCATATCTAAGTAATAGTTTAAAAAAAACTTAAATCTAGTGTATAACATCTGATATAAATGAATAATAAAAACCCACACTTTATTTTTTTATATTTAAAAAGTTGTTCATTAAAATGAATTGGAGATTAAAAGAAAACGGATATGATTACAATATCACATTGCGCAATACCAATTACAACAACTTGTAAAGATGGTTTTCAGGTGTCCAGGTTGCGATTGAAAAATTTGCACCGAAATTTTTCGAAAGATGCCCCTGCAGTAGATGGTGTTCTTGTAGCCTTAAATACCGCAGGTGGCAGAAATGAAAAATTCATTCATAACATACGCGCGGTGAATGTAAAATTTGTACTTGTTAAAAAATGTCTGTGTAAATGGGAAACCTTCACAAAAGCGTATAATTTATCATACCCCGGGCATATTTATCATGTAACTGTTATAAATAATCTCTTTCCATCACCGTTTAAACTAAAAGGTTATTAATTCCTAACGCATTATCTTGACACGTCAACCGTTCCCCTGAAACTTAAATTGTGACGCACAGTAATGACAGGGGATTTCACAAGTGATTGACACTTTTCAAATTGTACTCCCGTTGATTATTCCCATCGAGTGTCGTAGTGTGGTAAATATGGTTACATTACGAACACCCTTTGTTGCTTCAACAGACTTGAAGTTTTTATTTTGTATTATTCAGAGCATTAATATAGCGTACGTTCAAATATATAAGCTACATTAAGCTCTTTAAAATGTTCATCACATTCGTTTACTATAATGTATTAGGTCATCCCATAAATAATGCGTTTTTTTTAATTACATTAACTACACGCATTAGTTTAATTAATACCTGCTATAAAAGCATTTTATTATTTTCAAAACTACGTTTTTTTTCAAATCTGTGCCGCACAGTGTTGCGGCCCTGAAAAGGGCCTTTTCTCGGCGCACGATCTTTCCGTACGCAGTGGCTCCACTCCGCACCACTGAAAACGGCGCGGAGGGGGCCCACCGGCGCTAGACCCCGCTCTTTAGAGCTGCGGTTTCGGGCAATAGGCAGCACGAGAAGAAAAACGCTATTTAAACTGTCAATTATTAACAACGATGTAATGAATTTATTAATTTTCTGTCTCCTGAGCGGCTGTGGAAGTGCAATATTACCAGTGGTTTGAGCGTCGAGTCCTCCAGACCTGCATCTTGCACCCCTCAGGCCCTGTAGCTAACCGCCCGTGACCCCCCCAGCCACATTCTCTTTCGCTCGTTTCAGAAACCTTTTGCTCGGCATAAAATATTATGCGGGCGAGCGCTCTATTTTCCGCTGCGGCCGGTACACTTTAATATTAGTATTACCGTCGGTATGGCGTGCACGGTATTTTTAATAGTCATATCGCTAATTAGGCATATTGTATCAGGTTATCTAATAATATTTTTAAAAAAACCGCAGACATATTGAACGATCCAATAGATATATTTTATTCCTTAATTTTTGCAAATTCACTTTGTGTCGCCATTTTATAAATAAAATACTTTAAATCTCTTGAAGTATTTTCTATGTAAAAATTTTTGCAATCCTTAATTGATAAATACCATTTTTTTTCATTTTTAAGTACTTATTATTTAAAATATAATTTTAAAACAATTAATAGACATCTCATAGAGACGAAGCTATTTTTTATTATATTTAATGTAAAATATATGGTGAGAATTGGTGAACGTTATATTTATATAAAGTGATCACTAAACCCAGCTGAAGATAGGTCGTAAGCCCTGAAATTACCCATACTTCCATTAATATAATAAAAATATATCTTCGTCTGTATGAGATATCTATTATTTGTTTGATAACAGTGCCTTTGTAAGTGAAAATTCAGTAATATTGTGTTCTTGGACATATTCAATTATTGCTTATAATTTCTCAACTTCCTATTCATATAGAACGCTGGCTGCAGCGTATTTAGAAATTACTTTAATCGCTTCCCACCATAATCAACTTGTAAATTAGTTTTAGTATACTTCTTGTCCAAAGGAAGGGAGCGTTGCTCCCGAAACATGTAGATTTTTTTAAATTAAATTAATCTTTGTATTATCAAATATTTTTTTGATATATTCTCTTCTTAAAAAGATACAGTTAAAATATGACAACGAGATCTCATAGATTAACACTAATATGGATATATTCTTCATAACACAGGCTCAATTAAAAAACGAAATTATATCATTTGTACGTCATCTACATTTTATGATAATATTTTTAAATATTTCATAATTTAAAGTGGAAACTCAATACAGTATTTTACCCATCATAGGAGAAGTAATTTATCTCAAAAAAAAAAAAATTTATGATACATTAAGAATCATTATAATCATTTCTTCTCTTTTCATTCCTCTTCTTCTTTTACAAATCTGCGTCCAGTATTAAATATATACCTCATTTTTTTATTGCTTTTTACAGCTCTCTGTCAATTGCACTTTGTTTCAAATCTGGTCCAACAAAATCATACCATGATCATACATTCTTAAGATATTATTTTATAATAAAAATATTAAATAATATCAATTTTTTAATATCATTGTTGACGCAATTCGAGTACTCCTAGTCTATCTAATAATATATCTGTCTTTTTCGCCGACATGGTAACAGATTGGATTTCGACGCAGAGCTGTCAAGAGACTTTTTATTGTCGCAGTGTATACAGATCTTGACCACGAAGAACTGGTGTTCTACACCATCCGGAAGTGCAGTGATATCTCCGTTCTTCACTACAAAAGTGCGAGTCAAGTGGAGGTGAAAATTGTCGTCCAACCCAGGACTTAGATCAAGGTAGGCCAGATCCATCTGCCATTATTTCCTTTCTGAATCCAATTCAGGTTGCATCAACTAAACCATAATTTTAATCGATACAATCCACTAATCATAATTAATTACCTATAAAATGGTATGACTACAACATTATTGATCTCTATAGAGCAATTTTTATTATTATAAATATATCATATTTGACTCTCTGATACTTTTCAGATTGCCGGATATCTGATTTTATATACTACCCTTAACCATCAAAAAATATTTTTATATCAATTCATTTCATCATTTTTACACATCCTATATCCTGGCTACGTAATACAATATCTATACAAAACACTCCAAGCACAAAAAAAATATTAAAATGATATTTCTTCCCTTAATAAACCTTTAGTAACTTTTTCTCTCTCATATGCCCGAGGGTAGTTGGTAGTTACATAAAAGTTTATAGGTGTCGCTAGCACCGTGTAAATGTACTTTTCTGCTTTTCTAAACTATATAAGAAAGCTCGATTTTCTAAGGGTAGATTAGCTTCCCGAGCTCCGACTTCGCGTATGTTAAAATAACACATTTTTGTTTGTTTTTAGAAAATGCAATTTTGTATCCGGGGCGAAAATGTAGTTACAAAATGAAAATAAAGAAAATGGAATTGATTATATAGTTACCAAGACAAAACCAATTTTTTAAAACACATAATAATGGTAAATTTCAATATTACGGAAACTACCTGAGACTATTCTTTAGTTTACCTTCAAGTGAGGTATTTGATCTAAGAATGCTACCTAAATAAATAAAGTTAGATGCATTCTTCAGTCGCACTTCTTTTACTCAGAATCGTCTCAGAAATGCATCAGCAGCTGTCGCCAAACCAAGATGTATCGCCTACATAGTTATCATTATCGCGTACGCACTTTACATTGACCAGTGCGTGTTCACAGTCACAAAAACACGCCCAGTACCGATGTCACAATAAATATATCATACGCCAATAACACGCGCCTGCAACAAAGAAATGCCGGCTCCTAAGCGCCACTTTTCTCGCCACTGTCTTCTCGTTACGATCTCTAGCAAACGCTCTTCACTGTAGACTTTTCATTGGCTATTTTTTTAAGAAGTTTGTTTTTCGAATTGGCAACACTTCTTTCAGCCAACTTGATAGCTGGTAGCTGATTTGTGCTCAGTTTAGTTTGCCATTTCACCATGAATAGACTTACGCCAGAACAACGCTTGCAAAATTGTAGTTCAGTTCGGGAAACTTACCGTGGGCTACGTCCATTTTACGGTTGACATAATCGTCCATCCGAGTAAATAATTCGAATAACTATGAAATGTTTTTGCACTACGCATACGCGTCCGCAGATGTATCGCACAGTGCGCACCGAAGAAACTGTTGCTGCAATAGAGTGTAGTATTGAGGAGGACCCAAATGAATCGATTCGCCAACGTGCACAGCAATAGATCCGATTACTAACCTTTTCGTTCCCCAATTGAATAGCATTAATGTGTAAGATCTGTGGTTTCAACAAGACGGCGCAACATTCCACAACCACGCGCCACAACCAATTTATTGAAAGAAACATTCGATGAGCGCATAATTTCGCTAATGGACCTGTGAATTGGCCTCCAAGATCATGTTATTTAATATATTTTAATTATTTTTTGTAGAAACATGTGAAGTCACCAGTCTACTCCAATAAACCAGAGACGATAGACAACTTGGAAGCCAACATTCGTCGCATTACTGCCGATATACGTGCGTAGCTGCTCCAAAAAGTGGTCGAAAATTGAACTTTCAGATTTCACTTTATTCGAGCCAGCCGGTGGCGCC
Organism: Eubasilissa regina; assembly: GCA_022840565.1. NCBI lineage: Eukaryota > Metazoa > Arthropoda > Insecta > Trichoptera > Phryganeidae > Eubasilissa > Eubasilissa regina. The sequence goes on along the minus strand of JAINEB010000027.1, from coordinate 18,011,452 downwards.
CATATGCATGAAATCATATTTAAATAATAATTTACTATGACCATTACCACGATTTTGTGTGTTTTATTTCATTTTAAACACCTTTTGTATTTTTAAACTGAAACAGTGCTTAATCAACAATAAATTTCTGTCAAATGTAAGTATACATACACAATACATCAACGCAATTATTATCAAACGAACATGTGAACGCTGGGTAAAATATCTGAAGTACTCAACGCTCACACACACAACCTTCATATTCATACAACATGATGCAATCATCAGCAAACTGGTGACCGTAATTCAAATCTCCAGTCTTCAATAGCAAAGATATTTCTCAACCACTAAGATATCAGTATATACAGCTATTGTTCTTCCTATACTTTTTTATGGGACTGAGACTAGGTATCTTATACAGAGTGAATATTATGTTACAGGCCGATGTTATTTTCGAATAAATAAGAAATTAAATAAAAAAATTTTAATTTAGTTTTATTTATTAACTACATAGTTCATTACAATTATGTATGTAATATGATATTGGCCAAGTGACCGCCTTTGGCAGCGGCACAAATATAAATAATGATAAATTGTAATCAACTACTCTCTACGATTATCAAATGCGAACTGACAAATGTCTGCCAAACCAAAATAACAGTCTAGAACATAATGTTTACTCTGTAGAAGATATTTTAAGAGTCTGTAAATGTTCCATTAATGTTTTCTTCGTCGCATTCTGCAGATCCACTAGAGCAACCATGTAGTTCTACATCACTCTGAGTCGGCTTATCGAGGTTATGATGGTGGAGACGACACTAAGGTTGACTGAACACGTGATATACATGGGTCGTCGTCGACTTCCGAAACGGGAGGGAGTGTGCCTATCGAATTGGACTATTGTCCCACCAAAAAGTGCACGAGAGGCGGAGACACTGGGAACCACGATTAAGTGGGAATGGCGAGGGGACCAATAACAGAAAGTTTAGACCACAGACTATCAAATAGATATATAGACATGAACTAACTCAAATTCATTGTTTCAATATTTTCAATTTTGTGTCACCCGCTTACGCAATCAAATAGCTCCGTAACTTTTTTTTAATATATGACTCGATTGGAACGAAAATTTAAACGCTGAAAATATAATAACAAATAAGAAATTACACAAAAATCTATTCTCAGAATTATTTTCAGAAAACTATTTAGGTTTCCCTCTGACTCACTGTTTGAGGATTGCCAGCTTCTTGATATTCGACAACTCTATGTAAAAAGACTGATCCTATATTTTCATTCCAACAAAGAGCTTCATCAATATCCATTTCATCCATCTCATCCATCTCAAGTATAGGCTCTCCGTGAAGCCTAAAATGAAAACAAGCTTTGGTCAATCCTTCCATATGTTTCTGGCCCCCCAAAGCCTATAACATTTTTTTGAAACAATTTTCGATGGACAAACTCAAACACCATCTTAATAGCTGGTTATTGGATATTGGCAGAAAGGAAACTGAGCAAAGATTCATGGAAATGATCACATGAACAGAACATCATTACTTTATATTAATTTTCTGTTTTACGTAGTGTTTCAATCATAGGATAGCGAGAGTATTTTACTTATTTTAAAGTTATTAGAATTCTTTTATAATCTTGTTTAATTCATTCCTAATATTTTTGGTTCAGATAAAAAAAGACAACGGACTTGTCTCCTTCAAAATAGACTTCAGTCTAGTTAAGGAGACAGTACACATCTCTTACATTATGAAGCTTGTTATAAGAATGTTTACATTGTGGAAAGTTGGCGGGTTATCGGGAGATAAAAGATAGGATGACACTTACTTGTGGGTCTCCGATCTCTGGAAGCTGGTTCGTTTCTCCCTGGTCCACCAATTCACAAGCGACGCAGAATTGTCTCGTAATTGATGACACTCGCGTTAGAAAAATAATTGTTTTAAATATGTTAGCGGTAGTAAAATATTATATATTAGCGGTAATTAATGTTAGCGGTTGTAAGCGGATTTACATCAAAGGCAGCGTACCGTGTTCAGTTTCAAAAGCGGAGTGACTCGTTCAAGCGTATCAGCAGACTGCTTCTTTCTTCTTTCTCCTTCGTGCCTAGGGACTAGGATAGGAAAAGAGTAAGAGGGACAAGACATATTTCTATAATCCAATGAGATCCGCGCGCGTAGTACATTTAAATGGTGCTAACACATTGAAGAATGAATACATTAACAGAATAAATAAATAATATGCATTAATGTAAAAAATACGTCTTGTTTACACAAAGATTTAATTTTCGAAAAGTGATGTACTCTTACTATTATATAAATGTGACATAAATTATCGGATTTGTGTTTCCACGATGAATTTATTTATTTGTAATTATATAATATTGTATAAAAATATTTTTGGACCGTGTCCGTCTCACTAGAGAAATTTTGTGTCGTGTGTGTAATCTATTCATTTTCTGGTCTGTACCTTAGACGAATTCTTTAAATTCCAAGCATCTCGTATGAAGAGAAGAAGCTTGTTGTGGTGAGTCACGTCAAAGGTCGGAGATGATAAGCAAGATCTCCCATCCGTTGGCAGTCCAATATTATGACTTTTTTTAAACCGCAACCACTTTGAAACGAGAAAGCAGATAGGAACGAAGTTAGCTGAGATATTTACTAGGATAATTATTTAGAAAAGTGTATTTAATAGTATGTGCATATATATTTATTTATATATATTTTGACATCCATATGTTTGTACTAACAGAGGTGGATACATAATAAACATACATAATACATAGTTTATTGTGTGGGATGGAGTAGACTTCACCTCTGATGTATACAGCGTTGTCCTGGCTACTTTGCTAGACTAAAGTCTGTGTTAAAGTAGCCATAAAATCCGTTATATCTTATATATATATATATAGATAAACTTTTTAACTGGAGATGATTTCAAAAAATGCATCGAAATATTTCATTGGTCACGTCATGAAACGCCTGCACTAGGTACTATTTCTATCAAAATCTAACGAAGAGAATTTACTTATTCTAGTGTGCGAATCTCTATCAGTGAATTGTTATGTAAACCGTTATTTAAAAAGTTATTTAAAACGCTAGTTTAACTGTTATTTGAAAAGTTGTGAGTTTTTTTAAGGAAAAGACATTATTATTGTGATTATTAAAATATCACAGGACTACGTTCGGAAAAACTGCAACTTCACAATAAGAATGTGTTCTCCTTAATAATATTTAAGTTGTATTAATGTTTCCAAAATTTAATTGATTCATTTAATTCTGGCATCTCCTATCGGATTTTACTCAAAGGTGTTTGAGATTTTCTGTATATTTAGTAGATTACATTTAAATAATGGAATAAAAGATATATCAATTTGAAAGTGTAACATAGAAGCCCGAAAATTTGTCGTTAACGTACAATGTTGACCTAGTGAAATAGGTTAACGCACTTCTCTGGATAGGAAAAATTCCTGGTTCCAGACCAGGTGGCAACAAAAGTATTTTTTCGATAAATCGTTTTTATTCATAAAGGGTGTTCAGCGGAAAATTTTAAGTTTAATATTAAATAAAAATAAAAAAAACTTCAATATTATTCTTACATTTTATTTATAAAAAATTAAGTTTAACGATGCGGATTTTACGTTTTTTAAACAATATCGTCTTACTGCCGTCCATTTCTCTCAAGACACTTTTGCAATCGGACTATTAAATTTGCGAACACGCGAGAGCAAAGCGTTGGTTCAATGGCAACAACTTCACGGCGGATATTTTCTTGTAGATCTTGAATTGTTCGAGGATCGTTGCTATAAACTCTCGATTTAAGGTATCCCCACAAAAAAAGTCGCACGGTGTAAGGTCCGGTGACCGAGGTGCCCAGGGTATGTCTCCGTATTTGCTGATTAATTTATTGGGAAAAATTCCCCTCAGCTTCTCCATTGAAACTCTTGCTATGTGTGGAGTGACCCTGTTGTTGATCTCAGAAAACGACTGCAGTCGCGATACCAAAAACTCGTCGATCATCTCTCGCTGGTTAAAAAAATAAGGGCTAATTATCTCACAATGCACAATGCAAACGTTTTTGATAGCGTTCTCTTGGGTTGTCGGGGCACCAATATCTCATATTCTGTTCATTAACATAGCCATCGACATGAAAATGTGCTTCGTCAGTAAAAAATATTTCCAAGCTTTCGTGCTATTCCAAAACATTCCGGCATCGTTGTTGCTAAGGTTTCAAGTAAAGAATAGTCATTTTCGTTGAGAAACTGCACGATTTGCAGTTTGTATGGGTGAAACTGTAGTTTATTTTTCAAAATAACGCGCACTGTAGATTTTTTTATTCCAGTAAATGCTGCAATCTTCCTTATCGATTTACGCGGATTACGTATTATTTCACGTCGAACTTGAGCCACATGTTCTGGCGTCGCTGCTGACGTTGATGGTCCCGAAGGAGTTTAGTTAACCATTATCCTTTCTTGTCTGTACTTTTGAACCCAACACCAGATAAGTTGCATGCTCAGTCCATCACTTACTCGTCAAATATTAAAGTGAGTACAAAAAGTGCGAACCAATGAATCACCGCACTTTAAATATTTACCAGTGACTAATTGCGAATGGCAAATCCGCAAATCAAGCGCGTTGAATAATACCCCTCCCACTTACCTCACCCTGATGGTTTACGAGTAATTACAATTTAATCTTGATTTTTTTTCCGCTGGACATCTTCCTTATTGACACATTTAATTTATATTATCGTGCGGTAACTTATATTAACCAAGCTGATTTTCAACTACTTTGTGTACAGTTATCCTGTGTGCAATTATCTAATCACCAAATACACATAGTAAATTTATTTTTTTCATTCAATATTCAAAAAATTCAATAAAAATGAGCGTCAACATTTCATTCTCGAATAATATTCGTTTACATGTTTCTAAAACTGAATGTCTGTCTGCGGGAGATTTCGCAATGGGGGTTTCTAAATTACGGGGTTGAAAATACAAATACGCGCACAGATAAAACTGCCCCCTTGGCATACGTCACCCGACATCCCTTCAAGCCTGAAAAAATATCTCTCGGTTATATCCAGAGTAGGATTCTGTCCTGACATGCCTTTTATTAGTTTTGTTAAGGCATTTACATAAGATTTACTCGATAAAATAAAGGGTTACGCTTTCAAATTCTTCAGACAACAAAATCTCTCTCCGAGAATGCCGGATTGTTTTCTTTCTCCCGGAAAAGGGTTTGAAGTATGTTTTGTTATTTGACCGGTCAAAAAAAGGTTTATTTAAAAAAAAAAATTGCACCACTACAATTAGTATTCTCGCATATGAGTAAAATCACTACGTATTTTGTGTACAGTTCACTAAGAAGAGGGAAGTAATTTATAGAAATTCTAAACTCACTATTTCGTTCAGGTTCCGACACAGTATAGATGCGAAGTCTAGAGATTGTATACTAATGTTAATTGTACCGTACACGTGGTTCAAGGTCGCCAGTCGACTAGTCGGCGGCTCGGCCGGGAGGGAAAAAAAAGGGAGGGAAGACACTGCATTATTTTCGTTCAATAATTAATATTTATACATCAAATGAATATATGTCCCAAACAGCTAGTTTTCTACCATACCGGTAAAGTACTGTTTATATACAGTTATGATACAGTAAAATACTAATGTAGCAGACAGGGTACAGAAATTATTATTATCTAAGTTAATGCATATTTATACATCTAAAAGAGTAATAAATTTGGCGTGGCATCGTGATTCATTCATTACCTATCTTCTCGTTCATATTTCGACCTGCGATTCCAGGGATCCCATAAATTCTCATATTTAGACACTCGGAAACGCCCCGTTTTGAATTTTATTCGTTTCATTAAACCATTTAGTAAATAATTGCCTAAATATTTATAGGCTTTCGTGTTTACTTTCGGAGATGCCATAAATTGTATCTTCAAAATGCTCAGTTGGTATCTCGGTAATACCCTGACAGAAATAATTCGTCTCCCGAGTCAGCCGTTCATTTAATATCGAAAATACTTCAGGTGATGAAGTCAATTAAATTTCATTGAGTGTTGTCCTCTCATTGAAATTATTTCCACATCGGGAAACATTACCTAATCATAAGAAGCTTGATAAAAAACAATAGAAACATAAAGTACGAAAATTACTCTATAATAATATTAATAAATAGATAATATTAGCAATGTTTGAATATGTCCAAGATACCAAGAAGTTGATTGGGTGTAATGGTGAACGTTACATTGTGTAAAGTGATCGTTAACCATCTAATTACTGCTACAGTTTTCCATTAATAAAAAATAGCTGATATCTGTTATATGTTTAAATAATATTAATTTTAAATTAAAATTAAATTAAGCAATTGGAAAGATACATATACCAGTATTGATAATAAGAAAATACTTTGTTTATACCGCTGTTTTTATTGATAAATCAACGTGTTTCAAGACCAATGGCCCCCGTCTTCAGGATAAGATGTAATACTAAAATAAAAAATACAAGCATTCGAGTAGCTTGTTGGTGTAGTGGTCAAGACGCTGGCCTAGTGATCTAGTGGTCGGAGGTTCGCGCCTCGTTCCAGGACACCAGCAAGTTAGTATTACTTTCATAGCACAAGCGTTTAGTTTAGTTTGAAAATAGTAAAAATATTGATGTGACATGTATTCCGTGTCCGCATATCTATTTAAAAAAAAAAAAAAAAACTAAAACAAAACTTTAAATTTGACTAACTTATTAGATACTACCGTGAAAACTGATATAAAATGTGACTATTTTAAAAAGGTTTTGATTATTTATAATGTTTAATTTGCTATTAATACTTTTTTTATTTCTAATTTATCTAACTGGTATTCCTCTGGTATTTGTATAAATAATTACTAAACCGTTATAAATGTCAAAAGAATAGATTGTTTCCAAAAGATGATTGGAAAATTCGGAATAGTTATTGCTATTTAGACATCTCAAGTGCTTCTTAATTCTAATATCAAAATATCTGCAAGTTTTACCTGTATAAAAATAATTCTAATCATTGCAAATTATTTTGTAAGCCCCCGATTTTGCAATTGTAATTATCAAAGTCAACGTTTAAATCCTGGTATCAATTAAATATTTTTTCGATATATAGCTCTTTCTGTATATCTTTCTAATTCATTTGTTTATTATTATCACAACTTTGTTTTTTGTAACTTTACAACAAAAATGTGTATTCATTAAAAATCTATAATAATATTCTGTGATTTTCTAGATGTGGCGATATTGGTAGTGTTATTTGCTTCGTAAAAGTATTTGCTTAAACGGCCAAGTCTGTGAGACTCCTATCATATATAAGAAAATTATCGCATTTCGCGTCGCTCTCTATAATTTATTTCCTTATCTATGTCGCTGTCAAATGTGACACTAATGTTTCGTTGATATCTTTCACGTTTGTACAATTCCAGGGAGAGGAATACAGAATGCACTAACAGAAAAGCAATCGGCTAGTATTAATTAATTTCCATTAAAATCACATTTTTTATTTATTTATTTAGTTATGTACGATTTTTGATTCTTAACAGAAATTAATTGAATCACTTAGAGACATTCTTGGTGCCGTGGTACCCTGATAAGTCAGTAACTTGGTGCGCAATACGTCGCAGCATTTATAGAGGATCCTGTTTGAACTCCTTTATTTGGTCTATCCATTTTGTATGATACCGTCCTACTGCTCGCTTTCCCTCCTGATATAATATAAAATTATAAAACGAGTTTAAAGCACATAAAACCAAATATATAGACATGAACTAACGCAAATTCCTTGTTTCAATATTTTCGATTTTGTGTCACCCACTTACGCAATCAAATAGCTCCTCGACTTTTTTTTAAAAATATGACTCGATTCGAACGAAAATTTAAACGCTGACAATATAAAGTGCATTCATGAAAATAATACGTCTTGTTTACACAAAGATTTAATTTTCGGATAGCAAATACTTTTACTGTTGCTTAAATGTGTTACAAACTATCGGATTGATGTCTCCATAAATAATACCCCTCGTTCCGAAACTTATCCTCCAAACCCCTCTCCAATATGTACACTTTATTTCATGTCTATTCATTTGCTGGCCTGTGCATTTTTTCGATTTCTGCATTGCAACGCTGGTTTGGTACCTAATCTGCTGACATACCTAATATTATCGAGGTACATAGGTACATTTCACCTGTATTCATATATCACTTGAAAAATTATTTATATAATTTTTTAATTTCATTTCATCCAGTAGTGGATTTAAAAAAATACGAGTACTAGTTCGTATTAACGTTGAGAAATGTATTAATATCAAATGTATTATATATATTTTTGAGGACCTTTTGAGACTATCTAACGTAAGTCCCAACTGACTGCATCGGCGTAGTCACACCGCTGTTTACAATTATTCTGAATGACAATAAAACGCACCTAAAATTATAGTTCTATAATGTTTATTTAAAAAATCTACGATAATTACTGCCAAGGATCTCGTAATCTGGATAAAATGGCACAGTATCTTATACGTTTTGCGGTATCAGCATGTTTAACGCTTGCAACAGAGTAAAGCATTATAGAGACGATGAATGAGCGACGAGAAGTCATAAACTTTGTGTGTTGTACATCTGAAAGGCTTAATTAAAATGACAGACACGTTAGACACATCCAGGCAAGCAAACTGACACGTGTCACACTATAACCTCATATATTCCACTTTGAAACTCTACTGAATTACTGCTGCAGCTTCGGAAGACGTAATTTCGGAGCGCGGTCTGCCACAATGTATAACATAGTTGAATCTACAAGTCCATCTTCTTATATCAAGTTGAAAACAAGTTCTTTTTTTAAATTATAATTCTTATATACTTATCGTATTAAAGACGTGCCTGCTGGTCCTATGATTAAAACACTCGCCCAGTGATCAAGTGATTGAGGGTTTGATCCTCATTTCAGGATACCAGCAAGTTAAATGTATTTTCATAGAACAAGCTTAGATTTACAATAGTAAAAATATTGATCTGACACGTGTTCATGTACTCATTATTTTTTTAATTCAATATCTCTCTGAGTAGGAAAATTGTTACATTTTAGTGGAGGTTAATTTTCTTTGAAATATTTAACGCTAAATAAAAAAAATTAAAACAATTAAATGATACGTATATAATTAAAATGAACCACACTATCTAAAATTTTAATGAGCAGAAAATAAATGTTTCTGAAGGTCCCTAAGCTCGCGTTTTTCTACTTTTTCACATGTCTGCAGCATTGTCTGTCCAAACTATTGTCACAGTTTCTTCAGCCATGAGGTTCAACCAGGACTATTCTGTCATCAACATGACTTTTCTGGATAACTCATAATATGTGTCGAGACTCCAGGTGCATTCCGTTATTTCAAAAAACCTCAATATACCTTTCCCGCTCTGGCGTCCAGAGGCTTTTTTTGTCAATCGAAACTGTCGCTGTATGCGCAAATCTGGACCGCAAAAAAGCGGTGTTCTACACCCTCCGGAAGTGCAGTGATATCTTTGTTCCTCACTACAAAAGTACGAGTTTAGTGAGGATGAAAATTGCCGTCCAGTCCAGGACTTAAATCAAGGTAGGCCAGATCCATCTGCTATTATTTGAATCGATTAAAATATCATTTTAATCTATACAGTCCACGGAATCTTATCCCACATTATGTGCTGGTAACTTCATTGTCTTTATTCATCAGAACATATTCGTTTTATATTCTGTCAATCCAGCTATAGATTTATAAAAGTGTTTATCTATAGATCCACACCTCAAATACCTCAAGTTAAGTCAAATACTTTAACAGCGTCCGTGCTTTTACCCTGAAGAATAAATAGTAGAACATTAAAGTTGTATTTAGCTGACCAAATTGAAATGTCGGAAGACAGGACACCAATGACATTGTTCAACTTGGTACCCTAGCGAACTGGCCTAGAAACAGACCGAGAAGAGGTGGACTAACTCCTTAGAAAGCGACTGCAGCAGTATGAGAGTATTTGGAAACTACAGAAGAATGGCCAAGAAAAATAGTTGTAGAGAAGGCCTGAGTTATATCGTCAAGAAAAAATTAATAATTTTCAATAAAAAACTAATAAATAATATTTTTAATATACAATCTTACCAGTTGAACAGGTACAATTTTAACTGAACACAACATCAGTAAAAAATAGCCACAAGTTAAAAAAAGTATTGCTTTGTGTTGCTTAAGAAGAGCCTTAATGGCCGTTAAGGTTTTTCCAATGGGTCGTTACGTTTTTCTTATAACGACTCCGTTTTAAGGCGAGGGCCGTTATCGTTAGGGGCTGTGTTTTTTTGTTTCTCTCAATTAAAATCACAACGGCCATTGCGACATTTAAGTGATCAACAAACACTTTATAAAACAAGAAAGGTAGAGAAATTAAAATATTGTTTTATTGTAATTCAGGGTCCTCCGACTGACTAGACAGTTTCACCTCGCTACTTCAGAAAACAGAACGACTATATAGTAGATAACACTTTGTAGTATATTATTTTTCCATCAACGCCCTTGACGGCTTTCACATAAGAATATTTTTTTATTTAATTTAAATGTAACAGTACATTTCAATATGACAGTTTAAATAATTTACATACAAATATTTCTTCAGCCTTGTTACCGAGCCGATGCATCCGCGATATTAGCGAATTAACAGCATAATTATTTCTATGTGTACTTACATAGAACACTTTTTACTATCAGCAAAATTTTATATATTTAGGGATAAAAAATTTCAATAGCCTCCCTACACAAATTAAAGAAATACAGGATATAAAAGAGTTTAAAAATAAACCAAATGAACACTTCAAAAACACATAATTGGAAAATAAACAATATTACATAACACTTCAGAAGCACACAAATTGACAATGAATAGAATATGTAAGGTATTATATAAAATTATTGTAGTGTAACTCCCTCTCCGAGCACAAGGGCTGGTCTATTTTTTGGAGAGGTAAGCGAAAGAAAATCCACGTAATTTTAAAAATGTTAAATACATTATTAACGCTATAAAAAAATGTAAAAATGTTATATAAATAAACTCGACTCGTTTGAGTTGGTACTTTATACGAAACCATTTGTATCAACTCGGGGCAGTCCAACAAGCTATTGATTATTTTATATAGATATACTATATCGCTCACATCTCTTCTCCAAATTAATTTGTTAACATTTTTCTACATTGAGATATAGTTCGTTACCGTAAGATCATATATAAAGCAAATTTAGGTTATTTTGCAAAGTAATACAGTCATTTATGTTAGAAATTGCTTTATATATTTTAAAATCATCTGCAAACAACACATCATGAAACACCCTATTAAAAATATCAACAATTTCGTTTATGAATAGTAAAAATAAAACAGGTCCAAGGTGGAACCCTTGTCAATGATTTCAATTATCAAAGAAAGGTGAAATAATTATATTGCGGTAGACGTAATGATGTATCTAAATTTCTGTTTATTTTACTTACTTGATTGAAATATAACAAGTTATCCAATCTATACTATTATTTGAATTATTTTTTACATAATTGAGGTCTTATTTCACCAATAGCAGCTCGTATATTATCTTCAAGCGTTTAAATCTTTTTGAAAACGCTGCTCAATCATGTATCGACTCATTTTTGTTAATGGTATAGTTTATGTTTGACAGATGTCACATATGACATTTCTAACTCAGAAAGATTAGAATATAAGCGATTTTTAAAATGATATGTACTTTTAAATAGCATGTACTTGTTACATAGGGTAATAAATTATATTTAAATCAATTTTATTAATGACGCCGGCGTTGCTCGGGATGGAAATTTAGTTAATCAGGGGTTAGGGGCTGAATACAGGAGATGTCATTGTTTTGCACAGGCCCCGAAGAGTAACAATGTATGCAATATTTAGCGCAGGATAAGAATGACATGTCCAGGGGGTGGGGTGACTACATTTTATTAAAAAACCGTGAGAAACTGAACCAAATTTGAATGGAATTCAATATAATACACATTTATGTGGAGAATAATAGGTGTGTTAGGCAAGGAAAAATGGTGTAAAGAGAAAGGGGGAAATAAGGAAGGGTGAAGAGGAAAAGGGGTAAAGAAAGGAAGGAGCCTGACGTTTTGTAAAGGTTACTAATGAGTAATCAATCAAATTTTAGTAGGATTATACAGAAAGCAAACAAACGGATATAGAATTTTACTAAATATGTATTTTCTTGATAAACAAATATGCAAATAACTAATCTTTTTCGAAAATATTATAAACTGAGGAGCCACAGAGACTTGAACCTTTGGACTCGAGACCTTTCATTTGCCGATATAATCATCTAATCGACTTAAAACTACCTATATTGATCAAAACAACACTGTGTTCAGTATTACAATCGCGAAACACTTTTTCCTTACTTTTCAAATCGACCAGCAGGTATTACAGCACTTGACTGACTTGCTCCGAGCCATATAAAGTTACCTTGGTGCCTTTCCAAACTTTCTACCATTATGTAGAAATGTTAAATTATTCATCGCGCAGGGCGAACATTTATCCACAATCTTTGTTACAATTCTATTATTTTGCATCTTAGCATAAAAAATATAGCGGCCATCACAGTAACCAAATTTTTACATTAATACAAATTAAATGTATCAATAAGAAAGATATACAGTATATTGCCACCTGAACTCGAATCGGGAACCCTTACTATCCGGGTAAATATGCTGACCTATTACACCACGTCGACATTGTAAGTTAACGACAAATTTTCGAATTTATATGTCGTGTAATGGGTGAGCGCACTCTCCCGGATTGGAATTGTTCCTGGTTCGAGTCAAGGTGGCAACAAAATATGTTTTCGATAAAATCGATTTTATGTATATATCTTTCTTACTTGTATTAAAATATCACAGAACTATATTCTAAAAATCTCCAACTTCATAATAATAAAGTGTTATTAAAAATTCTTTACTGTTTATGACAAGATGACACAACTTTCTATCGATTAGACCATTATTTGATAGTAAACAAAGATACCGCTTGCCACACAACACCGATCATTTTAAAAATTACCTGAAATACCTGGATTACCAAATTACTTACTATTTATATACTAAAAAAAATACGAACCACTATATCATCGATTTTAGCTAATTATTTCACCTACATACACATCTCCTTGCTTTCCGTCTACCTCAATCCTAATTTCAACCTCCCCACCCTTTCTCACCTAAGGTTTTAATAATAATGGTTTGGTTTACCATTTCACCATGAATAGACTTTTGCCAGAACAACGCTTGCAAATTGCGCAAATTTATTTCGAAAATCGTAGTTCAGTTTGCGAAACTTAAGGTTTTAATAATAATGGTTTGGTTTACCATTTCACCATGAATAGACTTTCGCCAGAACAACGCTTGCAAATTGAGCAAATTTATTTCGAAAATCGTAGTTCAGTTCGCGAAACTTAAGGTTTTAATAATAATGGTTTGGTTTACCATTTCACCATGAATAGACTTTTGCCAGAACAACGCTTGCAAATTGCGCAAATTACTTACGTCCATTTTACGGTCGATATAATCGTCCATCCGAGCAAGTAATTCGAATAACCATGGATCATTTTTGCACTACGCATACTCTAATTGATAATACGCATCCGCAAAGATAAAGTGCACACCGAAGAAGCCGTTGTTTTTTTCCAAAATGATGCCGGCCAAAACGCTACAGTCAATGGAGAGCGCTGTAGATCCATGATCACTGACTTTTACATTCTCCAATTGAATAGCATTAACGTGGAAGAGCTGTGGTTTCAACAATATGGCGCAACATGCCACACAGCGTGCGCCACAATCAATTTAATGAAGGAAATATTACCTATTAATTAACCTATTAATTGGTCTTCTAGATTGTGGAATTTAACACCTTTGAATTATTTTCTGTGGGGATATATGCAGTCGCTAGTCTACGCCAATAAACCAGATACGATAGATGACTTAAAATAAACATTCGTCGCATTATTGCCGATATACGTTCCCAGCTGCTCCAAAAAGTCGTCTAAAATTGGACGTCTAGCTAGCCGCGGCGCCCATATGCGCGAAATCATATTTAAACAATAATGGCATAAAATTATATTACCAATAAAGCCAATACCATGGCCGTTACCACGATTTTAATGTGTTTTATTTCATTATGAATTTCTATATCTCTAAAAGAACACCCTTCAGAAGCTTTCTAGATAATATCTAATAAATTATAGACGAATAAGATAAAAAAACGTTTTTTGTATATTTTTTTGTTATTTCTCCAGCAGTTTTGTCCTCAAATCGGATCATTTCTTTAAAAATATATACAAAATATTTGGGATATCTAACATTAAATTTGTTATTACTCTATTACGTCCGTAGGTGCGCAAGTGCTATAGTTATTCGATTGTCCAGCTATTTTAAATCCCATATCCCATATCCGTCTCATTATCCTTGTAGTCGTTCTCTTCAACGCCGGCCGGATTCTCACTTAGTGCGGGTCAAAAGATTTTTTATGTTCGCATATAAAAGCTAACGGGAGCCGTTACGTAACGATAACGCGTAACGGCAGTCGATATAACCGGGAACTATCAATCGGGAACGGGAACGAGAGCGACGGGAACACTGGGTCCGTTATTATAATACGTTATTGACTGCGTAAAAGCTTTCTCGTATGACGTCACGCTCGGGGATATAATGCCTTTCTTCTTTTAGGGATATTATGCCCGTCTTTGATATTCTAATGACCGGAGCGCTGAATAGATCGTAAAGCACTACCTCCTACCTGGTTGTAAATGTTAAAAAATACAATAATCGACCAGCTTATTTGTATACCTGTTATTTTCTATACACCTTGTGTGTCAGTTAAACTTGAAAGGTTTAGTAGTCTGTATAATACATTAAATGCTACCGCAACGACTTTATCCAAAGAAAATTGGACGTAAAATGATATTTCATTTTGGGAGACCACTTCTTCTTCTTGTTCTTCGCACTAGTACGTCTCATATACTAAGATAGCGATCTATTAACTTGCAATCCTCCCTTAAATTGTAGTATCAAATAATTGTATAAGTAAATAATGCAAATTTTTTATTATTGATATTAAATTTTATTTGAAAAGTAGTTTTACATACCATGTGAACTTTGCAATAAGCTCATTTATTGAAAGTTTCATCGTCCATGTCGGACCCTCGTAACTGAGAATCGCGATTTTTCTCGGTACCCTACAGACCTCAGGACTGTCACTGAGAAGTCCCTGTTGCCTTTTCAACTTGATGGGTCTAAAGGGTGATCTTGGCAATCTTGGGTTATCTTCAAATGGTTGATCTTCAATTCCCGGATAGTTGAGACATTCGTGTTATTACGTTATGCGCAATATGCGTCTCCAGCACCACATCTCAAAGGCATTAATCCATCTTTTCTCCCTTGCTTTCAGGGTCCATAATTCTACACCATATAAAATATAGAATGCACCAGAGATTGTATAAGTCTGACCTTCGTTTAATGTGTCATTAATGTATATTTTTATGTGTCACTCGTTGGCAATGCAGTACTAAGTAACTTCACCTGTCACGTGGATCAACAGGATTTGATTGTCCACTAAGGAAATTGAGGCAAAGAGAAACGATATAATATATTGTGAGAACTGTCACTTTGTTAATGTATGTGTCTGTGTGTGTGTCATGATAGTGAGTAAATGAATGGTGGGGAACGAACTTTATAAGAGGCCGTCTCTGGGGAGAACAGCTCTCTTCCATCACAGCTTCAACTGAATAACTAGTCAATTTCTGTAGTGTATAATTTATATTTACTGTATAACGTGGTCAATAAACTTAATATTGTCACCAGGAAAGACTTTTTTCACTTACAATAATTTGGAACCCACATAATTAGAAAGTAATCAGAGCATAGAACCTCAAGGGAATCTGGCGGTAATCTAAAATTTATCACATATATGTATACATACTAAATAATAATTAAATAGTTTATTGAGTATTCTTTATAACTCATTTAAGTAATGCACAATATCGTTTATTATTGTGGGTATTTTTATATATTAATTAGAGATTATCTTTAATTATAAGCAGAAAGTCACGGTCCAGTCACAGCGGTGTTTCGAATATTGGGATGGCGGCCGGCGGGGACAGCAAGATTAATGGTGCCATGTTATTTATATCTTCCGCGTCGTTTTTCTTCCTGCCACCATACTGGGGGAGACAATGTATTCGGATGCAGAGTTTAACACGCTCACCAGATTAAATGGTGCTGGATCCATTATTCCCAGGGCAGCTGTGTCTTGACCTTCCGGTTACCATGACGCTGATTTGTACATTTTAAAATATAAAAAATGCATGCAGATTTTTTAAAGAAAGTATAAATAAAACTGGCTGAATGCGAATGGTCAGATGCTATTTTTTCTCGATATTATTTTGTAAAAAGGAAACATTTACAGAAGAATAGCTCGGACGAATAAAGAAAGTATTTAAAACAATATAAAATACAAATTAAATGTATTAATTAAAAAGATATACTTAAAAAATCAATTTTATCGAAAAATATTTTTGTTGCGCCACCGGAATTCGAACCTGGATCTCTTCCAATCCGGGGAACGTGCATTGACGACAAATTTTCAAGCCTATGTGTTACACTTTCCAAATTAATAGATCTATCGTATATTATTTGAAAACCGTCTACTTCTTATTATTTATTTACTTAATTGGTTCATTCTGACATCTCCTATCGCATTACTTAGAGGTATTTATTTGAGATTTCGTTAAAAGGTTAGAAAATTTGTCTTCAATGCTCTGTGTGCTGTAGCATAATCCTGGATTGAAAGCGATCCAGGTTCGAATCCCGGTAACAACAAAAATATTTATCGATAAAATTATTTTGTATGTATATCTTTCTAATTAATACATATAATTAGTATTTAAAATATCAAAGAGCTATGTTCTGAATAATTACAACTTCACAATAAGAATGTGTTCTCCTTAATAGTAAAACAATATACTTATGAGCCCCAATAATAGACGAGCTTGAATGAAAGTAGGATTAAGTGAGAATTGTGTGTCAAAGCAATAATTGTGATGCTCTATCCTCTCTTTCAACCCCTTCGGGGAAACGGAATGATGGTAAGTTAATTAGTTAGTTAAAACAATAAAAAATCTAAAACTTCAATATTTCGGACATGTGGTAACACATCCAGAGATATATGAAATCTTATACCTCATCATACAGGGAAATATTGCTAGAAGTTGGGGCCCTGGAACGGGCAAAACATTATGACTAATGAGGGAACCCATCGCTAACCTAGAACCGTTCATAAGCAAAAGCTCTTATGTCGGTTCTACTCATTCACCGTCAGGTTGGCATTTTTTATGCTAAATTGTTCAACGCAGCCCACCAATGACGCACGGCCGCCAACCAAAACATTACTCACTACACATTGACTCCATATAAAAATCTTTATTGTGAAAGATATTGTGACATTTAAATTTGAGCGGTAGCGCCATACCGATCCCAAGCAGACGTTGCGTCTGATTGGCGAGAAGACTACACAAATGGGACGGCTAGTGAGGATTGTTGACGGGAGAGGACTTCCGCACGAATGGAACTTCCGCTGGCCTGGACCAAATCTGCGACAACACCCCATGGCAGCCTGTCATTTGTTGCGACTGCACCCCGTGGTAAACTGGGTATAAATCTATGTGTGCTAAACCGGTAACATTCTGTATCCTCAGTAAGAGGAAAATTTAACTAAAAGATTTCAAAGACTATTATCATGCTCACAATGTTGCGTAAAAAAAGTTAATTTTTTATTTATTTCTTCTTTATTGCATATATATTCATTTTAATTTTATTTTTTGCCTTTTATACAGTTAAATATTTTATCTTTTTTATAAATAAAATATAACAAGGGGAAAAATTATATGTTAAATGAATTACTTGGTAAGATATACAGAATAATATATATATAAATATAACAAATATATACAGAGAAAAAATTAATCTTTCAAAAATATATACAGTTTTTACAGGGTATAACGACCTATTCCACAGTAGTTTATGAGTGGATACCTGAATATAATATAATATAACAAGGAAATAAAAAATTAGATAAGAATATGTTATTTTACTTTGTATTTTAAGGTGGTCACTGAAGTCTCATAATTTTTCAAAATATTTAATGAATCTTTATTGATTTTATTAATTATTCTTGGCACAGCACATAATTATAGTGAGGATCAGAATTTATATTAACATTATTTATAAACTTCTCGAATATCATAGCACATGTTACTTTTTTGTCAACTGATAAGATTTTGCATATTGCAAATAATTTACTATAATCATCTTTATATAAACACTTCGTTCTGTTATCTACTATAAGTTTTAAAATGTTATATTGTAACTGTTTAATTTTATTAATATATGTTTTGTATGTCAGTCCGCAGCTACTCACTCCATAACTGATAACCGAGTCGACCATCGCAAAGTACAGCGAGTACAGTGTAGCCCGAGAGGTGCATAATATTAATATATAAAACGCACTTAATATGGATCATAGTTTCTTACATATATAGTCAATATGCAGTTTTCAGAAAAAAAAATTATTGCTATACTTTTTCAATTTAATCACATTTACAATTTATTAGACTTTTGTGTGAGCATTCGTAATCATGTCCAATAGTATTAATTTTAATTGTTTTTGTTTAGCTTGTGGTGATTGGATATGTAAATATTTAGTTATTCCGTTATCATAAGACCATTTAAGGATATTTGTCAGTTCATTTTGCATGTTGTGTTCTGTGTTTTTGGCACAGTTTCCGGAATATACGATGTATGTATCGTCGGTAAACATAAACTTTTGACTTTGCTATTTACATGCATAATATAGCACATAGGACATGATATAGATCCAATTGGCACACCGTATTTACCTCAGACTATTTCCATACATCCGAGCCAGCCATTCCGACGCCATACACACATACACCTACGGACTGAGCCAAGTTGGTGGCGTGTGCCTTGGCGTTCGATCCGCCGGAGCCAGAACGCAACGTAGTAATAAATGCACTGAATAATACAATATTAACAAAGATACAGCAATAACACAAACACCGAGGGAAAGATATATTTTGTCTAAGGACGTTGGTTAAACGAAAGTTCATAATCTTACGTACAACATATATTGTAGTACATAGATTATATATGTTTGTATAATATCATTGGTAACACAGCATAACCTATATCTATACCTACTGCACGCCACTGGTAGTATCAATCATCATGGCTGAAGAATCTGAGGCAATAGTTTGGCCAGTCTAGAGCTTTTCCTTGCCGCAGTGAACAAAGTGACGATAGTCAACGTCCATTGAACGGATAAGGCACATGAAGAAGCAGATGGAAGAGTACACAAAATATATAAATGCCAATTTTAAAATAAGATTTGTTTCAATTTTTTTTTTAGCATAAAATAATACATTTTAAATAAAAGTAATTATTTTACTAGACGTGGTATGTTCTACAGTAATTACCTGTACATTTTTTATAAAAATAAAAGTTATAAAAACAATTTTTGTTTATAATATAGTTGGAGACAAAATGTGTAGGTAAGCACAAATAACAAATTAGTTTCATTCTACCTACATCAAGCAACCACTTTCTTATTTTTAGTTTTAAATCGTTGAACACTTTTGACCCTTTAAGATCTAGTGGCAATTTATTAAAAATACGCGGTGCACAAAATAAGAAAGATCGTTGACCGTATTTGGTATCCATTTTTGACACTAAAAATGTATCCTAAGGTTTTGCTCCTTGTTTCCATTGTTTCGGATCGTGGGTGTTTACTGTTCATATCAAATAACGATAATAAATCAAAACTGCTCCATATTACCTTCTTAAAAAATATATATAATTTAACAGAAAACCAAGGCAGAATAACTACATACATAATACACACCGCACTCAATCAAAATCAAATCAAAACAAAACTCAATACTGATCCTCCAGTTTTCGGGTGCCTCTATGATGCTGTCGTTAATTTGTCTTTTGTCTGTTAGTTGTTTGTCTGTTTAAGTGCCGGCCAAGTGCATCGGTTCCTTTATCTCTCTATATCGTTTTCTAGGAACGAACACCCCTATTGTTCTACGAATTCTACGATGTGTAGTCTGTGATCATAACAATATTTTATTCATTATTAAATAGAACACATTCTTATTGTGAAGTTGTAATTATTCAGAACATAGGTCTGTGATGTTTTAAATACTAATTTAATGTATTAATTATAAATATATACATATAAAATCAATTTTGTCGAAAAATATTGTTTTTGCGTCACCGGGATATGATTTTGATTTTATATGTATATATTTATAATTAATGCATTAATTTAGTATTTAAAATATCACAGACCTATGTTCTGAATAATTACAACTTCACAATAAGAATATGTTTTCCTTAATAATGTAAATGGCTTTCAAAAATAATGGAACAACAGATGTATTAATTTGAAAAAGTGTAACATATAGGTTCAAAAATTTGTCATGAAAAATACTGGCGTTATAACACGATTGGTAGTGTACTTCCTCGGATTGGAAATAGTGATCCAGGTTCAAATCCCGGTAACGCAAAAACAATATTTTTCGACAAAATTGATTTTGTGTGTATATATTTATAATTAATACATTTAATTAGTATTAAATATTTTATTCGTATATATTTATTATTATTACATTTTCGGTATTTTAGATTATATTTATGAGAATTAATTTCGGAATTTTCAAAATTTTAAAAGTTCGTAAGCAATTCCTAGTTATTTCTTGTATAATTCTAGTTGATTCATTTAATTTGTATTAAAAAAAACCTTATAAATATGTATTGTAAAAGCAACTTAATAACAAAAATAAAAATGTCTTCTTTAAAATATAGCTTTTTTTGGTATCTAAAACAACTCTCCATGGAAATAAACGCATGTGTAATATTGAAATACAACATATTCGTCACAATTTGCGGGGTCACGGTACCTTTTCTCGGAGCGTTGGACGTACTCTTACAACACGTAATTCATTTTCAAACCGCCCCATCATTGTGTGTAGTTATTTACAAAAACGACCAAGTCACCCAAAACTCATCACATAACGGGCTATCTCGGGGTTGTTTATCACGTGTATCCTTACACCTGGGACGATCAATCAACGATATAATACGGAAGATACAATCGAGCAACAATGAACGTTAGAATGTTATCTCAGCGTGAAACGTAGATCGATAATCGCATGATATTTTTTTTATTTTAATTCTGTTTCAAAATATACTTTGCTAAAGACGCCGAAAGTAATAATGGATAGATGAAATTAGTAAAACAGAGGTAATGACACGGTGAAGATTGGCAGATGACCTAAGAGAGTATCAGACTCATAAAGAGGTCTTTATCCACCAGGATTAACAACGGGTAATAAGAATATTGATGGTAATATATAGACAGCAGACAGCAGTTTGTAATGCTGCTCTTTAGCAGCATTACAAACTCTTTTAGTAATGCTGCTAAAGAGAGTTTTAGCAGCATTACTAAAACAATTTGTACAGACACCAATATATGACATTAGACCAGCATTTTACACGAATAATAGTATAGGAAATTTACTCATAAATTCTAAAGACAAGGATGATAAATTTAACAATTCTGGCGTCTATAAACTTAGTTGCAGGGATTGTGCTGCATTTTATATTGGTAAAACGGGTAGAAATTTTAATATAAGAGTAAAGGAGCATTTGAGATGTTTGAACAATAGTGGGTTTTCAGAATTTTCTAATCATTTGATAGGGAATGGTCATGGTTTTGATAAAAAATTAGGATTGTCAATAAACATTTTGCATATAAACGGTGTAGGTCACAAATTAAATAATTTGGAATCGTTGGAGATAAATAAAGCATGTAAAAGTAATCAGGAAATTCTAAACAGCCAACTAAATTTAACTACGAGTCCTATTCTAAATTTTTTTCCTAAAAATTATTCGACTAAATTTGTATTGAGCAGTAATTTGAGTTAGGTACTAAATTTATTTTTTTAAATAATTTTTTTTTTTTTAATTTTTAAAAATAGATTCTGGTGAAGAAACAATACTATATTTTTAGTTAGTTATGACATCCTGAAGAAGGAAAAGTGTTTTCCGAAACCGGTAGATGTTTTTTAAACTCAATTGTGGTTAATAAAACTAAGATAATAAATAAAAAATATGAATCTTAACCACCAAGTTAATATTGCTAATTTTAAAAGTACCAATATATGAAATTAGTATAATATAACAATGAGAATTACGTAGTAATAGTAATGATTGATAGAGAACCGAAAAAAGTAATACAATTATGCGGAGGCTGCATCCCCAGTATGATAATAATGATAACGATTATGATGACAATCAAACTTTTAAATTGAAGTAGAGCTACCAAATTAAATTGTATATTTTATAACAGATCCTTTTAGATGTTGAGTTTGTTTCAGTAACTCTCAAACTTTTCCCACAAAATAAATTCTACATCTTCCTATTTACTATTTTGCTTCTTGGAGTACTCACCCAAACATATTGACTCATACCTATATTAATTATTGCTACAAAGTGATCCAAAAAATAAGTCCACTTTAAAATTGTTCTTCATATACACCCATTATGTAGTAATAAATGTAATTCTATCTACTACTTGTAATTCTAATTAATTGTACAATTGCTTGTAAACTATGCCCGTCTCGACACAGAATTTCTCTAGTGAGACGGGCACAGTCCAAACAAATTTTTACATAGTATTATATAGTTACTAATAAAATAAATAAATAAATATTTATAATAACACATTCTCCATTATTGTTCAAAATTTCTTCTCGTCTTTCAACCTATTTGTCGACGCTTTTTCTATAAAAATCAGTTGGTCTGGTTATCGTTATCGAGCCAATTTTTGAGGTCATCGTCGTTGTTAAATGTAACGCCACGCATATTTTTGGAGAGCGACCGAAAAATTTGATAACCTAATGGAGCAAGATCGGGACTGTAAGGTGGATGGGGTAGAATCTCCCAGTTGAACTCCTGGATGACCATTTGAACCTGGATTAAGAGCGAAAATGTTCGTTTTTCTCAACTTGACACTCCATTATTTAAGCTCATAAATTAAAATAAAAACTAAAAGATACAGGAAAACGGCGACATAATTTTTTAATTACTTTTTGTCACAAAAACAAAATAGCACTTTTTTTAAATCGCGTACCACTTTTAAAATTGGTAAAATTAATTTTGTGGTTAAAATTCATTAATATTATTTGTTAACTTTGTTTTATTAATCTCTTATTAAGTTTAAATACAACTACCGGTAGAAAATTTAATTAGATTAGTGGGTTTTCAGAATTTCCTAATCATTTGATGGAAAATGGTCATGGTTTTGATAAAAAATTGGGATTGTCAATTTCACACGTAAACGGTGTTGGTCATAAATTAAATAATTTGGAATCGTTGCAGATAAATAAAGCGGTAAAACTATTCAAAAATTATAAACAACGAACTAAATTTAACTACGAGCCCCATTCTAAAATTATTTACTATATTTAAATAATGATTGTTTTTAAAAAATAGATTCTAGTAAAGAAACAACATTATTTTTTGATTAGTATTGACATCCTGAAGAAAAAAATGTTATTTTTCGAAACCGGTAGATGTATTTAAACTCAATAAGTGGTTAATAAAACAAAGTTAACAAATAAAAAGAACTTATTATAAATATTAACCAATATATCGTATAAACACCAATAGAAAGGCCACAGAAAGAACTGTTATGGGAGTGGTTGCTCTCGTGGTAGTTCCTCTCAACAAAAATATAAGCGCTGGTCTAATTGTAACCATGGCTTAATTTACTGTTAGAGCACATACTTTAATTTATATTTTCCATATTGGATTTCAGCGGCTTTTTGGATTATTTTTAAAATATTTATTAGATTTAATACACATAATAAGTAATAACATAATAATTAAAAGATATGAAAACATGCAAAAACATTACGATTTGACATATAAATATGTTAACCTTGGACATATATGACGATTTTGACATGATCAGACGAAATCAATAATAATGTTAAAGATTGACAGAGGACTGAAGAAATTACCAGAACCATAGGGAGGCCTTTGTCCAGCAATGAATTATCACTAGATGATAATGATAATAATGATATATTATGTGAAAGAATGAAAGATAAGATATAGATACTGAAGGAATCTTGATTCTACTCGTTTAATTTACTTGAGTAGCGTTTCGCCTTGCAAGGGCATTGTCAATTTAACAATTTAACTAAATAAATTGTATTTTTATCGAATTATGGTAGAGAATTGCAAAATAATTGTATTCATTATAATTGTGAGGAATTAAATTATTTATAAGATTGATAATGCCAATTAAATGAGTAGAATGGTTATGGAGTTCTACAAACTTAACTCGAAACAGTTTTAACAAAAGATTAATCTTGTTATGTGAATAAATTATTAAAAATTAATAAACAATCTGTGTGTAACAAAACAATTTGAGTAGTTTGTTGGCGTAGCGGTCAAGACGTTGGCCTAGTGATCTAGTGGTCGGGGGTTCGCGCTCCGTTCCAATACACCAGCAAGTTAGTCCTATTTTCATAGCATAAGCGTTTAACTTAGTTTGAAAATAGTAAGAATATTGATGTGATATGTATTCCGTGCACGCATCTCTATTTAAAAAAAATCTTACCCCGAATTGTTTTCGTCATATGAAAGTAATAGAATCATGGGGAGACCTTCATCCAGTGGATTGACAATAGGCGACAACGATAATGTTGATAATATATTACATGATGAATGGAAAGAATTGAAGATCTTGAATAGCCTTGTTATTTGTATAATTTATTAAAAATTAGTATATAGTCTTACCCCAAAATTTTTTTCTTCTTCTTAAGCACCCTCGTGTGTCTCAAATACCATCACCCCAGTTACTTCAGAGCGTCATCCATTCTTTGATATCACCGTTGTTGCTCAGTCTACTTCTTAAAGTCAGTTTTGATATTTGATTTGATGTCAGTGCCGATAAATCGGCGTTTATTTGCAAAATAACTTTCTTCTGAAGTATACATCAATACAAACAGTTTTCAAGTATAAATATAAAGCAAATTAATATCTACAAGACTAGCCTATTGAAATTATACGAAAATTGCTCAATTGTGTATAAAACGCATTTAAAATTTGCTTGTTACTTCAATCGCAAATATGTCCAATAGATAATTAATTCAAACCCGGACAAATATGTGTTCAACCAATAAGACAACAGTATTTGGTCATGTGAACTGTGGTTACTTGTCTTGTTCAATACGATCCCAAATATGACAGTTGTGGTCTGCTTTTGATTCTAGACATAACATATTAAAGGAACTGAGCAAAAAATAATAACAGATTAAAATAAGTTGTCATGAGATACAGTAAAAAAAGCATAGTAATGATATGGTATAAAGATCAGAGTAGATTAAAAACAAGGTAAAATTAGATAGGATTAGAACAGAAACAGCTTTGATCATTTAAAAACCTCTTCTAGTTGACTTCTTCCAATTTTGAATAGCCGTTTCTTTATAAGAATTGAGGATACGATAACGTTGCCATCTCTTGTGGTAGCTTATTGTACATCCGTGGTCCTATAAAACATGCATGTCTTTGAACAAATGAGGTTTTCATTAACGGGACAGATAGTTTTCTTTGAGTTTTTGCCCGAGTTCACTGAGATTGTGTGTTAAGGGGCATGCTTCTGTTATCGTGTATACCTTTTAGCAAAGTCTTTATGAATAATTGGCTGGTATTATTCCGGTCTTCGCGATCATATTGGCTTGCGTAAGAGGTACTCGTCAACTTTTGCTTCATGTCCTACCTACTGTAGCTTCTTTGTTTTCACTTTCTTCAGGATATCTGAAACGTCATCCGTTAAAAAGTATATCAAAAACGCTACATAGTAACATCAAAATAAAATTATTATTATTATTGTTGATTTTAGAAATGGTATAGTTTGAAGGTTCCCTATTCTTGATTAAAATATTATATTACCTTCGTACGTACAAGGGGTTGGGTGTATACATTGTGTCGTGTACAGTACAGGGTGTACACTGTGTACAGTACACAGTACAGGATGTAATACTGGCAACTATTAATAAACCGACTCCCCAAAGGAAATAGTTTAATTAAATATTGAATACCAAAGGCGAAGCCTTATTCATTGAAGGGCCCGCGTGTTAACTTTCCTTTGAATTATTAACAGATAAATTTCAGCAAGGGCTGTTGTACGGCGGCTAAAGGCGGGTTCGCAATCACCGACGCCAACGGGAAAGAAAACGGTAACGGAACCACTTGATTTGGATCCATCTTATTATTTTCAAATTGTAAAATATAGTCTTCGTTCCATAGGTAACAAAATGTAATTCATTTGAGGGATATAAAAGTGAAAGTAGCATATTTTTTTATTTGGAAAAAAACGTATATTTATTAATGTACTTCTTATTATGAATGATAATCTGACCTTTGTGTGATATTATCTGTGATTTTGGACCAATTGTGAGTTTAATTTACCATCGGAATGCATTACACATTTCGCGCGATCAATGAAATGTGAGTTCGAGAGTTATTCGTACGTGTTTTCAGTTACCTAAAGGAGCATCTCAGGTGGGTTGTGTTTCTTCCCGGTGTCTGGTTGGTCATTGAGCCCCTATTTTTCCATTACTATTTCTGTGTCGAATTTTTTTCATCCGTCTCTTTCCCCATTTCTTTATTATGAGTCTATCGGACGGAAATTCCGGGCACATCACCTTTAAAATATAAAATAAATGCGACACCTTCTTCCTGATTTCCATACTAGCGATAATTAAAATATCTAAGTCTGCTATTGGTTGAATTTTAATATAAATGATAGTGGAAAAAAGTGACTTATTTTTAAATTCACTCCGATTTTGAATGACCAATTTATATCAAAAATAACTTATACTTTAAAATTATCAAACTTGACTTTGTGGTTAAAATTCATTATTTTTATTTATTAACTTTGTTTTATTACCCCTTAATTAAATTTAAATACATCTACCGGTTTCGAAAAATAAAAATGTATTTTTCAGGATGTCAATAGTTTATATTAAAAAAAACAATAATTATTTTAAAAATAAATTTAGTACCTAACTCAAATTGTTATTTAATACAAATTTACACGAATAATTTTTATGGGTAAAGCAGGTACACCACCAACATAAAACTAATGGCTACCAATCGAAGGATATCAAACGTGCAAAATCAACTGTGCCGCACAGACGATCGCGGTCCTGAAAAAGGCCTATTGCAGGACACCACTCCGCGCCACAAGAAACTCGCCGACTCTGCGCTCTATGGAATGTCGATAAATAGTTTTGACAAACTTTTAATAAAAGTGAGTCCTTATATAGGGTCTTTCAACGAGGACGCTCGATTTTAAAATGTAAGTTAAACAGGTTGTATGTGAGATATTCACTCAATTTTTCTTTCATTTGAAAGTATATTTTATGGCATTAAGTGTGGAATATAACGTTGTTCGAATATCCGCTGCGGCTTTGCTCGGTGGCATATTTGGGAGGTCCAATTTTCTATGACTTTATCGCATAAATCTGGCTAAATTTGCTGGATGGCGTTTGTTATGTTGACTTTGAGGGGGTCAATTGTTTGCGGCTTATTCGTAAAGACTTGCTATTTAAGATAGCCTCAAAGGAGGAAGTCTAAAGGCGTTAAATCGCACGATCTCTGTGGCCAGTTCACGTCACCGTCGCGCCAGATAACCGTGCCCTCAAATCGATTGTCAAATTGCCCTCAAAATTTGATGATTTGCACACGTTGTTCAACCTTCCGTGATGATTTGCCGTATACTACTTAACAATTGACAATAAATTTTACAGATGTCACTTTAACAACACGGCTGCTATAACCTAACAAATTTTGAGCGTCCCTATTAAAAGACCCTATATTATGTCCAGAATACAACATTTCGCAAATCAAAATCACCAAAAGAACATTTCTGTTACTTTGAGGTTATAAAATAACAACTGTATAGCATTATTGTAATAATAATAAGACAATAAAAATTATTTTACCTTTAAATGTTTGATTTTTATTATGTTCTTCCTTATTTGAATTATTAAAAGAAGTCAGCATCAGACATTAATGCTTTATCATACAGTGCAGGTCATTTTTAGACTTCGAATATATAATTTTTTCTGTTAGATAATCACATAATATATAATACAAAATAGGTTTATTCGATATCTTAATGTTAGATCTAATCTATCATTCGACTCCTAGATGCAGCAAACTTTCATAATGTCAAAACCATAGAACATTGAAGAACACGTGCTTACTGACCAAACACTTCTCTTCAAACTACTGCAAGGCCATATTGCCAATAAGAATTAATATCTCTCCACATACCATTTAGATCGACCCGGCAATCCGCACTCTTTCACATTCCTAGAAGTAGAACATCTATCTAACATACAAAATTCATTCATTCACCGGTCATGCAAATACCAAAATGAGAAATTTACTTTTTCAACATTAGCCTTACTAATTTTACCTATAAACACATATTGCTCTCCCTTTACCGCAACGATAGTTGCAACCTCTCCTTCCTTTCTCCCTCTTTTTTTCTTTTTATTTATGTTCTGCATCTAAATTTATCATTTATCTTCTGCCTCGTTCCAGGACTCCAGCAAGTTAGTCCTATTTTCATAGCACAAGCGTTTAGCTTAGTTTGAAAATAGTTTTAATATTGATGTGGCATGTATTCCGTGTACGCACCTCTATTTTTATTTAATAAAAAATTTTAAAAAAACATTTCTGTGGATTTTCATAAATAGTATCACATGTTAAATATTTATTATGTTAGTTATATTAAGTTTACACTGTCAAAATTCTTCAATAAAACAAAATTAAAATAAGAGTCTCGGAGTCAATTGACGATATAGTGACGATACGTCTAACCTAACCTTTGGTTCAACGCGTGCTAATTGAATTAAACCGCCCGCGTATGACCACAGTGCATACTAGGCCTTTCGTGAGCCCTAACACCTTCTCGAATTCCTGTGGTCCGGGACTCTCGGGTTCCCGTCAGGCGCATTCGATTGTGATCCTGGCTTTAGTTGCGTACGTAGGTACTGAGAATCCAATTAATTTTAATAATTGACTTTTGTCTTAAAGAATTAATGTGTTTGTTTTCTGGAATTCGGCTGTTTCGCTTTCGAAATGGGACAGTTTACATATTTGTTATGTAATAATACAATAAGCAGAATAATAATTATTTTTGGTTTAAAACAGTCCCTACTCTCAGACACATTTTATTCATTATTTTTTCAAGATTCCGGAATATCTGCTTTGTATTATTTCTTTGTCGTATATTTTAATTTTAATTATTACTTATAAACTTCATAGATACTACACACACATTAGATTATTCTATCACTACTACAGTTTCGAGGGATTCAGTTATCATCAGGTGATACCTAAACTAAATACAGTGTGTTATTTTATTTGAGTAGACCGGGGGGCATGGGAACAGGAGGAATACTATCGTTGATAGAAGTATGAACAGTAAAGGTGAAGTGTTAGGTTAGGTTGATGTTGCTAATTAGTGTTTTCTCTGAATTTAAATTCATTTGTATTTCAAGGTACCGTGTTGAGATGTTTTGGTTTGTCTCAAATATATGGTTAGAAACTCCAAGAAGTTGTTATTTTTCAGGCATCTACGATGTTATTTTATTGTCATATTTAAAATTCTCGGGGTGTGACCTATGTATTTTTAATTGCAATCTCTGCAAATTATTTCATGTATTCGGCTTTTATAATATCATAATTTTGTTTATGAATTGTGAAAATTTTATTATATTATTAATTTTATATGAAATTAGGCCAGTATATAATATTTTTTGCCAAATACTATTTTCGGCGAAGTTAGTTTAAAATTTTTAAAAATATATTTCTTCAAATTGAGCATATTTGCCATATTTCAAATTTAATGCGCCTCGTGTACGATTTTATCGGGAAACTTATTTCTTCCCTGTTCAGTCACATTATCGTGATATTAATAAAAGAAAACTACGCCAAAATCTATTCAGAATTCTCGAGTTTTAAGCAAAAAATCAAATGAATATAGAACTTAAACTTAAACTTAAATAAAACACATAAAAATTATGGTAAAGGCCATAATATTGTTTAAAGATAATTTCGCCCACACGGGCGCCGCAGTTGGCTAGATAAAGCGCAATCTGGAAATCCAATTTTTGATCACTTTTTGGAGCAGCTGGGGTCCGTATATCGGAGATAACGCGACAAATGTTGGCTTCCAAGTCATCTATCGTCTCTGATTTGTCAGCGTAGACTAGCGACTTCACATATCCTCACAAAAAATAATCCAAAGGTCAAAAATTACACGACCTTGGAGGCTAATTATTAGGCTTATCAAATGTTTTCTTCAGTAAATAGATTGTGACGCGCGGTGCGGCATGTTGTGCCGTCTTGTTGAAACCACAGCTCTTCCATATTAATGACACGCGGAATGTATCAATAACATTGGTCCCGGCTGATTCAAAAAGATGAGCCAAAAGTGTATTTGCAAATTCGGAACACTGCGTGTACAATTAAGTCTGTATTTTTTTCCATCATTCTTTCTCAGATGCCAGTTTTTGAATATCCTTTCTCAGATGCCAGTTTTTCAATATTCTTTCTCAGATGCCAGTTTTTCAATATTAATAACAACACAACAAAATAAAAACTCAAATTATGTTTGCCCGACTAATCTATCAAGAGATAGAATATATTTAATATGAAATATTTACCGGCGTCTTATTAGGCAGATTATTATTCCTGCCTACGTGCTATTTAAAGGGTATAGTGGATCTATATAAAGACACGTGTTTCTAAATATTTATTTAGTTTTATTTGTTTATATACATATTGACATACATATTTTTGTACTAACAGAGGTGGATACATAATAAACATAAGATATTCTCATAGTTTATTGTGCGGTATGGAGTAGACTTCACCTCTGATATATACAGCGTTGTCCTGGCTAATTTGCTAGACTGAAGTCTGTGTTAAAGTAGACAGTTTTTTTTTCGTGCTGCTGTGGTGTTATTTATCGACAGGAATAAAAAGAGAATTACAAATATGTATAAAAAAGTAAAAATAAAATAAAAATATTTGTAGTGAGAGTATTGTAGGACTAGTGAATTATTAGTGAAGGTATTGTATAAATTATATTAGAATGTTAGATATCCATGCTTCTGATTCATCTCTACCTAATTGAATCATATTTTGAGTCCATATTTGTGTAATCTTATTGGAATTGTACGATTTCCAGTTGGTACTGAGTGTATTGTATAGTTTCGGAGCTAAGAACATGTAGAATCTTTGATAAAATGTCGTTAAATATGAAATATGATGTTCGGGTGTAGGTATTCAGTTTTTTCTGTTAAATGCGAAATGTCTTATGCGGGGTTTGTATGTGGGGTAATACTCCGCTGATGCATTAGGTTTTTTCATTTGTAAGAGCATATATAGGTATGCTTAAAATCCCTTTTTTGTTATTAATATTATAATAAATAAGAGACCAATAATTTCTTACAATTTAATTAATAAAACTGCGTAGTATTTTTGCATTGGGGACTATTTTTTTCGTTGCGCTACTGATAGGAACTTATATACCGAATTCCATACAGATCATGGGACCGGGAAATTGATATCAGTTTAGGAAGCGTTGGTGGTAAGAATGAAACGCGTGTTGTATGTAGAGCCAATTATTGAGTAGTAGAATAGGATAGAATGTGTACAGAAGATAGTGAAATATAAATATTAAGCGGAGCGAGTTGGCAAACGCAGTTTCGTCTCTCCGCGGAAGTCTGCACACTGGATATAGGTGTTGTCGGTCGATTGGGAACAGCGACGATGGCGATGAATTTGAATCCCGACCCTACACATCCCCTAACATTAGCACTGAGCGAGATATACAAATATGAAATTGCCGGAAATCGAAGCCCTAAAAGAAATAAAATATCATGGCTGAAGAACCTAAGGCAATGGTTTTTTCAGTATAATCAGGGGTATGCACTGCATACGTGTAAAAAATTTGTGCATTACTTAAAATTCTGAGAAATAAAAAAAATAAAAATCTTTATTTATCTTATGAAAAGACCCTATAAAATTCTAGGCGTTATTAAAATTAAAAATTCTAACTTTTTTTTCAAACCTTTTAATAATAGTACTAAACTAAATATTTTCATACAGAATCTGTGTTGGCATCTTTACGTCTTACAAATTTTCTGCATTTTTCAAACAATTTGTCCTTAATTCTGTTGTCTTAGAAAGTGATTATTCCATACTGAAAACTGCGTGCAACGATATTTCTGCATATTTGTTTTGCTTGACAGACTAAACATTTTGTTTCTTAATGTATTCCAACCTATAACTTTATCGCCATTCCCATTTCATATTTCGGTATTTGCATAGTTGAAAGATATAGGTTATAATATATTATCTGTCAAGCGAGTGAATTTGCATGTTTCGGGATATTATTCCAATATTGCTGAGATAAAATTAAGTTATTTAAATAAATGTTTTTGAGAACTGTTAAATCCATATAAATATTTTAAACGAAATCGAAAACAGAGCAATAAAACAACTTGACTTTTGTAAAGTAATAAATATACAATTATATTCTAAATATAAATTGATAGAATTGTTCTCAAAATATCAAAAATTCTAGTTAGCATCTTCAGTAACAGCTTAACCTAATTTTGTGCCTACTGCACGCCACTGAGTATAATAATATAAATATAACCAACAAGACAGTTAAGGTACGAGAAGACAAATTTCCTATGATTGCGATACCTAAAATTATTTAATGTAATTATCTTATAACCATGAAATATCCCAGAATCTCCAAGCCGTTGATTAAATTTCTAACCCAAATGTAAATACATCCTCACGTGCTTAAGTTTGTTAAAGATTTCTGGGAAAACTGTATCTAGTGCTTGGGGTTGGACCGCCATAGTTAACTAACCTGCAGAAAATTTGTTTTGACTCACGGCCAAAGTTCAATTTATATCGTACTCAACGCTGAAGCAATGTTCAATATTTTTATTTTTTTTATGGAAACAAATCAAATAGAATTTTTGTTATTGAAAATATCATAAATTATACCATTTTTAACTATCCTAAAAAATTGATACTATAATATTGATAAACTTGATTTGCTCTCCTCAATCAATCTATTTTACTTGGCACTTACTTTTCATTTGCCAGATGCTGGTTCATTTGTTCATTCCTCTCCACCACAAATACAAGCGTCGCGGGATGTCTACAATGTTAACACTCGCGAAAAGGATTATAATGTATAAATGAGATTAAGGTAAGATTAATTAATAAGCGTTAGCATAGTGAAGCGACGGTAGTAATTCGTACAAAACTTAAACTGACTGACTGAATGACAACGTTTGTAGAAAAATGCGTTAAGGTTATGTATTAAGATTTCAGAATGCATTCCGTCAATAAAAAGTCAGGTTATTACATGTTAGATTTATTCCAGAAAACTACTCCTAAAATACCGTATAATCATCGTATCCTTATGGACAGATCCACTGCTAACGTGCTATTTACTCTTGTGGCGGACGTGACATAAATAGGGCGTTATACACTATCCAAGAAAAACGGTGCAACGTGAAAATTCCATCCCCAATGCAAAGCACTACAAATCCGTAACAAATACTTGTACATGATCCACAAACATGGTCCTAAAGATTGCGATCAGTTGGCCATGTTGAAAGAATGCTAGATGACAGGACACCAAAGATCATGACCGAGTGGATACCCCAGCGGAAGCGACCCAGAGGCAGGCCAAGGAAGAGGTGGGTTGAAAACTGGAGAAGAATGGCTAGGGTTAGGAGTCAAAGGTGAAGCTTGTGGAGGAGACTAAATCCCAAAAAGAAAATTTCGTTTCGATTGTCAGTTTTTGATGATTTCCTCTGCCCGACACGCCCTAGGATGTTTCGCGTGAAAATGTCCCAAATGAATTACGTCTAAGTTCTTAAGCGTCACTTCGAGTTGTAGTAACTGCATAATAATCCGATAGTACAAACTGCATTGTATTCCCAAAAGAGTGGCGGGTCTCGCGATTATAACACCACTACCACGTGTAATAGCTGAAACTGGCATCCACTTGTGCTGACCCCTTTATTGCTGTCGTCCGTTCTAGAAATCTCTATGGGATACCACTGACTAGCGATGGCGAACCTTTGTTCACAAGTATGCATGTGTCAAAAATATTAATTAAAATACAAATCAAAATATCACATATGAAAATAAAAACACTGGTCTATGATTCTACTCGTTTAATTTACCTGAGACGCGTTTCGCCTTGTGAGGACATTATCAATCTAACAATTTAACTCAACAACTTGTATTTATATCTATAGTGGAAGACAGCTATACAATTTTATTTGCAAGAGATGAAAAGGGCCAACATTATTCATTGAAATTCTGAAGATTTACATAATTTTTTTAATGCTTTTAATTATTCTTAGTAACCATTCTGTTTCCACACTGATTTTCATTATTCTGTCACATTATTCCTAGATGTATTCCGATAATAGTTATTAAATTACATAAAGTAATTTGTTGGGGCTATTGCCAATTTGACATATTTGAATTTAACAATTTAAGAATCTAACAACAAATAAATATCACCTTTAAAATAGAAAACACTTGTTATTTTGCTATCATCATATTTTACTTACTTTTCTGTTATCTGGATTGCTGTTAATGAATTAAAATATTAAACTTATGAGAAAAATTGTGAATATTGATCAGAATGTTAAATGTTTGTGTAAACGCCTAGTATCCTCAGTTTACACCAGCATTCACCTGTTCTTTTGACTTATATCCCGGAGTGTGTGTGTGGATGCATGTGAATGTGGAGCAGGTTGGACAGTAAAGGCTACTTACAGTTAATAAATGAGTCGTTTAATTCAAAACCCATAAATCACGAAAAACGTTTACAAATAGAATTTTCATCTAAATGCTTCAATATATATTTTTAAGATACGGTGTATGTATCAATACTATATGAAATGCAAAAAAAAATTCAAAACATGTCGATTTTGAAAAATTAGAAAATTTACTGCCACTTTTTACCATTTATATAAGTGTTTGTCGCTCACATTATTTCATATTTTTTTATATAAACCAGTGAAATTCTGTTAAAAACTAATGATCAGTTTCATTATTGAGCCGTTTAGAGGTTAAGTACTCAATTATAGTGGGTTTTGATACAAAACTTAAACTTGTTTTTGTTCTGATGAACAGGATCTATGACGCAAATGTTAAGGACACCATAAGTAAAGGACGTCCGCGGAAGACTTGGTATGACCAGGTAAACCAGAATAGAAGCCTCAATAATCTTAGTTAGTTAGTTAAGAAAGATCTTTTAAATACTAAATTAATGTATTAATTATATGTATATATTTATAATTAATACATTAATTTAGTATTTAAAATATCACAGACCTATGTTCTGAATAATTACAACTTCACAATAAGAATGTGTTTTCCTTAATAATATATGTTGTATCAATGTGTCCAAAATTTAATAAAAATGAATTGATTATTCTGGTGTCTGCAAGTCGGTTTACTCAAAGGTATTTGAGATTCTGTAAAAATAATGTAGATGGCTTTCAAATAATGGAACGACAGGTATATTAATTTGAAAAATGTAACATATAGGTTCGAAAATTTGTCTAGAAAAATACTGGCGTTATAGCACAAAGGTAGTGCACTTCCCCGGATTGGAAATAGAGATCCAGGTTCGTATCCCGGTGACGCAAAAACAATATTTTTCGACAAAATTGATTTTATATGTATATATTTAAAATTAATACATTAATTTAGTATTTAAAATATCACAGACCGTCTGTTCTGAATAATTACAACTTCACAATAAGAATGTGTTTTCCTTAATAAGAAAGATCTTATTTATAATATTGTATTCGTATTTTAAAAACACTACTTATCGTAAAAAATGTTGCAAACAAATTTTATCCACAAATAGGTTGTAGGTTTGTCATCGCTGCCTTAGACTATGATGTTTATATCTATATTTCTATTCATAGCTCTTCTGACATCTTTTTCCTGATGAATATTTTGTTGGCAAATTCTACAAACCTCTAGATATTTCGAGATGTTCTTATATTATTTTTTAGTAAACTACCCGTTACTACGTAACTAAGAAAATTAAGTAAAAGTAAAATTAAAAATACATTTCGTTAAACTTTTAACCCTTCCCTAGCCATGCAGTAACATAGGTCTACCGAGCCAATTAAATCGTATTTCTATAAATATACACAATGTTAAACTTACATTTTACCTAGTCCTAAAAAAACCATAAATGACTAGTGGAAAACCAATTATGTAAAGTGAATCACAATAAAAATAATCTAACATGCTATCTGCGTTAAAAATAACACTAGTACCACGTGAAAAAGATCATACGTCTTTTGACGAATGCGCTACAATAATAACGTTTGAGAATAAAATGAATATATTTAATTATCATATTTATCATTTCATGTTATATCTACAGTAACTACGATATTAACCTTTACCATACCATGATATAAAATACCCGAACGCAGCCATGCTGTCAACTCGTGTTACCGTAAACAACAGTTAGAAAAATATTTTTACTAGCTTAAATGACTTTAATGGCACGAATTTACTTGAAATTTGAACATTCAATTTTGAAAACAATGATTAATAACATAATGTGTCCTTCCTTCTTATCTCTCTTCATGTAATTAGTGAGAAAGAGATAATTATATTTGTGTGTTTGTTGTTCTTTTCACTGTGAAAATAGTGTGTGGTCTCTATCTTTCATATAACAAATATTATTTTTACCAACGTATTAATTTTACAACGGTGTGAATGGAAAAAATAATTGGTTTTGTACGATTTTATTTTCACAATTGATTTTTCACTAGTCATTCTTAAGTACTAATATTTTCTTTAGGATTATTTAAAATATGAATTTTATGTTGCATGTATTTACCGAAATATTGCAGGTTTAATTATTATGGTAGACCTGTGTTACTGCACGGTTTGGGAAAAGTTAACTATTTCAAAGTCATTTAAGCTTTTAAAAGCATTTTATTCCCATTTTAAGTGTTAAAAAAACTCTAATTTCTTGCAGAAATACGAGTTGACGGCATGGCTGTGTAGGGTATTTTTAGCATGGTATGGTAAAGGTTAAAACCCATTCAATTGTTACTATCAGATAAGGAATCGGTTATCGCCGATTGCTTACTGCGGCGGACACTATTGGCGACGGCTGCGCGGTCAGGGTCTCAATAGAATCTATATTTCAATGATAGAGCTTTCCCCAAAACAAACCACAGGTAAATAAAATCTCGATGTAATTAAAATTATTCTATCTTTATAAGTTAGCTGTCAAAACGAACAAAAATGACATATAAGAATCGTTGATAGACAATTTATATGGTATGATTTCTTCCTTACCATAGACAGAAGAAAATATGATAGATATCAATATACGATTTCGCTAAAATATGTCATTTTTTCTAATTCGCATCTAATGAAGACAATGTACACTTTATTTAAAATTTAATATATATTATGTACTTCTGTTGTATATATAAAATACTTAAGTAATCTTAACATAGAGATATTAAAAACACGTTCGTTTTTACAGACTTGGCCGATTAATCAAGCACTATACAGCCATAATGACACTACCGAAGCTGGCATCCAGATGTAGATGAGGAAGAGTAATAATAATATGGCTATTTTCTGAACAATTCGGCCTGCGCCTAGGTATGGCGTCACATGAAACACATTTCTAGATTTTTATTCAAATGAGGTGTTAAATTGCAAATATTTAGTCAGTTTTAACTGTTGCTGGGTAGATTCAAAATCACTCAACTGACGGACGACAATGACGTATGACGTACTTTTATGAGGGTGAAGTAAAGCGTGAGAAATATGGTGTGTACACAGGGGCTACGAAAAGATTTGTCTCTAAAGAATCTCAAATCCATATCTCAGAAACTATCTAGAGTATCTTAAAAATCTCATTCGTGTACAAGGTCCATTGCGTAGATTGCTCTCTCTATACAAGAACATAGAAATATACATAAGCGTTAACAAATATTTTTTTAAATACTTATTAAATATATTAATTATAAAGATATACATATAAAATCAATTTAATAGAAAAATATTGTTGTTACGCTACCGGGATTCGAACCTGGATCTCTTTTCCAATCCGGGGAAGGTGCATTATCAACTATACTTCAGCGACAGTATTTTAACGACAATTTTTCGAACCTGTATGTTATGCTTTTTCAACTTAATACATCTATCGTTTCATTATTTGAAAGCCATATACGTTGGTATCACGGAATCTCAAATACCTTTTCGTAAACCGATAGCAGACGCCAGAATTAACAATTCATTTTTATTCAATTTAGGACACATTGATACAACTTATATATTATTAAGGAAACACATTCTTGTTGTGAAGTTGTAAGTATTCAGAACATAGGTATGTGATATTTTATTTACTAATGAATACATTTAATTAGTATTTGAAATTATTACTTTTTTTTTTAATATTGTACATTATTTAAATTACATGTTTTTTATCGCTTAACTCTCCAAAAAAGAGACTAGCACTTGTGCTTGGAGAGGGAGTAACACTGCAATAATTTTATATAGAGAGTTATACATTTGTAGTCTATAATTATTTATTGTCTATTCATGTGCTTCTGAAGTGTTCTATAATATTATTTATTTTCTAATTGTGTGCTTCTGAAGTGTTCATTTAATTTCTTTCTGAGCTCTTTTGTTTCTTTAATTTGTGTAGGGAGGCCATTGAAATTGTATATAAATATAAAATAAATATGTATCTTTCAAATTAATATATTTAGTTAAATTCAAAATATCACAGACGTATGTTCTGAATAATTACAACTTCACAATAAGAATGTGTTCTTAAAAAATATTTTTTTGACATATCTATTTTTTCTGTTTGTCTTCCGAATTGTTTAATTTAATTTGCGTTAAAAATAAATAAACTCAGCCAACGGTTGTGCAATTGTCATCGGCTAGCTCGATCACCGGGCCAACCGAACAACAATTAATCTTGGCAAGTTGCACATTTTAAAACTATGACCTAATATCTCGCGGAATGTTCTCGATTCGCGCGCTCCTCTTGTAAATGTAATAAACGGCCAATCCCGAAACTATTGCAAAAGTTAATTTCGTCGAAACGGGCGAAACAGCTGTCAGAAAGTTTTTCTTGGATGGATTAAATTTTATTTTTGTTTAAGTTATTGAAATGTTAATATTTTACCAGCGCAAGTTTTCAACCACATTTTCAATTTTTTCCCCCCTGGGAAATCATTGAGATTTCTACCATCGTGCATACATTTCCATACATATTAACATAAGGGTATTTATATTATATATATATGTAAGGGCCGGAAATTACAATTGCTATAAGGGACAAAATCTTTTGGGGTTGTAGTTTGTTTGATACACGTCATGGTGTGATGTTATTGACCCAGTGTTTTTAAAAGAAATTTTATTTTTCTAATATTAAAAGAAAAAGAAAAATATAATTTTAACTAAGGTTTAAAACTATCACTTCGTGATTTGACATATTATATTAAATAAAATAACAATCACTTTGTATGAAACCATGAAATTTATTATACGTTTACCGGTTTCGCTTATCTCAAGCTTCATCAGGGCGTATTTGAAACTAATCATAAATAGAAAAAGAGTTCACTTATGTACAAAGAGAGAGATAAAATATAAAATTACATGTGAAAGAGACAGTTTACATTGTCTCCCTTGATGTTTTATTTAACTATATATGTGTTTTATCTCCTTCTTTATGTATATATAAATGCACTCTTTTTGTATTTATGATCAGTTTTAAATATGTCCAGACGAAGCCTGAAATAAGCAAATCCGGTCTACGGAAAATAAATTTCGTAATTTCATACAAAGTGATTATTATTTTATTTAATATATTAAAAAACACATTTAAAAAAAAACATGTACCCCTAAAATTATTATATTTTTATATGACTAATGGTATTATTTTATTATTAGTATTAGTTCTTGTAAACAATATTTTTTACACATGTATTTATACACTCTACTGCTATTTATACACTCTACAATTATTACGCTCTAATATTATTGTAGCGAAATTTGAAATTTATTCCGAAAATAATGATAAAAAATCTAAAAAAAAAAATTCAGTTCTTAATTCCATTCATTCCTCCTTGAAGCCAAGATAATAAATAACCGAACACGAATAACTGTCCGAATTATGAAATCAGATTAGCGTTGCATAGTTATTTAACATATTTACTCAGATGCTTGTAAAAAAATGTTACTCAATGTTATTTGGGGCCGGGATAAGCTATTTCAGTGTTTTAACACTCACTGCCCGGTGGGTCAAAATAAAACACGTCCAGCGGTTGTGGGTCATTTTAGACCCACCTAAAGTTTTCTATTTTTTAAACGTTTTGTGGGAGATTTTTTAAAGATATTCCATTTTAAATATGATTTAATGAAATGGCATGACGTGCCGTAATGTTTCTGCTAAAAAAAGTTAAATATTAAAAAATATTACGAATAATGTACGTATTCTTACGCGTCAACTGACGCTCTACACAGCTAAACTACAAACATCCACTGATCATGTGATTTTCTTGTCGGTTGGCAATTGCACTGCATGCCGGTGTGTGGTTATAAACAATTAAAATGTATTATTTATTTGTTATATATTAGTATTTTTTACACGTAAACCGCATGAAAATAAATTAAACAAAATATTTATAGAAATGAAATAAATATATTATAAAAATTACATCCCTTTTATACGAACGCAATAAGCAATATTATAAGCAGAAGCAAATGTAATTCTTTTAAAATTAGCAATATTAACTTTGTGGTTAAAATTCATATTTTTTATTTATTATCTTTGTTTTATGTAATTGACATAATGTGATGATCCACATATAACCAACTGATAAAAAAAATATGAATTCCGAGAAATTTCTAGAGCAGTTGCTTCAGGGTAGCGGGGCGGGGAAGGGAGACGCGAGGGGAGGGTCGAGAGGGGAAGACGCCGTCGGGGGATGACGCACGGCAGTCGGCCTCAGGAGAGCAGAAGGTCGGTTTCGAGCTTTCAGTTTGGCCAGTTTTCGGAAGAGTTTGGTGATCGCACGGGAGAGGGTCGCTTTTGAAGTTTTATTTTCGAGGTTTACGCCGCGAGTGTTTTAGGGGTGATCGTGTTGTTTTTCGGGTCCGCGAAGGTCGTGTTGAAACTCCGAAATCGCGAGTGTGGTGACTGAAGGCAGACCGGGGTTGGCGCTGACGCTGCGGACCGTAGCAGAGGATCCGAAATACTAAGTTTACCTTTTAGCATGCTTGTATACATAATTAAAACCGCTAACAAATACTGTAGTGTGATTCGGATCATCATGTATTTACTCATTTATAGAAAGGGGCTGGCGTAACCGCTAGACTACCCGATATTTCCCTTTATTTAATTACTGTCCGTTTTATAAATTGGGAACACCCACCTACAAGTTTTAGTTACATATATCTCTTCATTTAGGACCAATTATATACTACTATTGGCCGGGTAAATAATCATGTAACTATGTACGTAACTTTTGTGTATTTACTTATCCGCGGAAATATAAATCTAAAAAACTCATGAAATCCTGACGGGCGCATTTTATAGATTACATTTTCGATCCGAAGAAATGACTTGCAGTTTGAAATGATAGAATTTATCGGAGAGCCTTTTTATGTTTATTTTGCCTTGAAATCGCACGATTGCATGGGTAGGAAATCATACTGCGTTTATTGTTACTACCATTTTATTACTAGTACTAACATCCCCCCCCCCCCAAACTGAATTTATTCGAGGGCCTCGCTCCCTTGTGATCAAAGTAACAATAGCGTCGAGGGTAACTGATATTGATGCAGAGGGATTGATTGTCAAGATAGTCTTTCGTCGAGTTTCGAGTGGACTACAATTGCTAAGGAGGGTCTCTGTTCTGGGCGATACATATTATTCACGGGAAATGCTTTAATGCATTCGTATACGTTAGTTGCAGAGCCGAGGGGGGTACATAGGCTAGCCGACCAAGTGGCGTTATTGGCACAAAAGACGAAAGAGTCTGCCGATTGAATGCTGTCGCCCCACGCCCTGGCTAAGACGTGAGTGGACGGAACAGATCCCAGAGGAAGGATGCCTCGGCGAACCGTAGGTACCTCTTCGGACTTCTCGAGAGATGAGTCTCTAAACATGAATGCCGGGAGATAGTCATTTCAAACCACGTAGCGTGGGTATCTTATTGAAAGGACGAGAGGGAGATTTATATCAAAGGGCGTCATTCTGCACGGACTTACACATTATTAACAATCCTGACCAATTGTTCCTGACTCTATTCGAGATGCATTGTTCG
The DNA here is from genome assembly GCA_022840565.1 of Eubasilissa regina. NCBI lineage: Eukaryota > Metazoa > Arthropoda > Insecta > Trichoptera > Phryganeidae > Eubasilissa > Eubasilissa regina. The sequence goes on along the minus strand of JAINEB010000027.1, from coordinate 17,968,804 downwards.
AGACACCGAGGATCATCCTGCAGATAATTTAAACTATTCTCCAGACACCGTTGTCGCATGACGTATGTTTTCAGACGCACCCAAAGGAATGATGGGAATTTCCTGAAAGTCGTACTGTCATGTCACAACCTCGTCACAATTAATTACCTTCAGTGGTGGACGCGGCCCCGGATTGGCCATTTTCCTACCGATACTGAATAGCTGTCACAATCATCACAATTAATTACCTTCAGTGGTGGACGCGGCCCGGATTGGCCACTTTCCTACCGATACTGAACAGCAGCGTATAGGAGATACAAGGACCTCGGCCATGCATCTTGAATGAGTCATAACAAATGATATTGTTCACTTAGACATTGGCCGAATCAAAACTTTGGATTATCAGCATCATCATCTTTAAACTTTTGAACGCGTTGGGTGCAGGGTTCGAAGTTCAGGACCCGTCGTCTACTGCGAATATGCGCCAGACGTACGGATTTCGAATTTGGGGTCAGGGGAGTCGAACGTACGCCACAGACTGGTGTCTAGAGAACTTATCATTTAATCCCGGAACATATTTGCCAAGCGAGGCAGGCACCTAGCATTTCGCATGTTGTTCCACATGTCCACATAATTTATGAACAGCTAGGCTACACCACGAAGCGGCCACAGTCACGAGTACGGGTCTACGACAAGGTTGGTGTCATACGTATAATTTCACCCTCACTTTACATTTTAGCTCCGAATAATGCGTACATAAGTATAATTTCTTCCACACTCTTACATTCTAGCTCTGAAAAACACGTACATAATTAATGCTATAACGGGCGCGCTCGAATATCATACCGCTTGATCGAAGTTTTCTGTTACCTAGTCGTATACCATAAGATAATCGGTATATTTATTTTAATAATTGCTCTATAGGTATTTGAACGGCTATAATATTTGGATATTTGTAAACTTTAGACATTCTGATAATTGAAAACGCGGGTTAAAAGAACTAGGATCATTACGGACATAACATGGGGAATATTCTTAACCACTAGAACGATCACGTTGGCCAAATTTAGATATTAAGCGAATAGACTAGCATTAAGCGTAAAATTTAGTATTAAGTAAGATAGAAAGATAGATTTCCACACTGGCGACCGGGAGAGCTCGCACGTAGGAGAATACCGAATCCATAACAGAGGCGTGTCGAGCGAGCAGGACGCCCGCACAGGGAAATTGAAGATTCCGCATTAAATTAGAAATAGTGATATCAAAATTATATTTAGTTAGACATAGGGAATTCGGAAATCATCACAGGTGGTGCCGGCGACCAGGAGAATTATTATTTATTATAAAACTAATATTTAAATAGACGTAGATTAATACGGATTCTTTACAATAATTTAAAAAAATAAGTATAACAATAGAAAATGTATACTCAAAATAGATATAATATTGATTGTATTGTATGAATTCGGGTCTATTAATTGTTTGTTATTGTGAGAACATAATTGTAAAAAATATAAAAAACGATTGCCCCATGGCCGATCCGTTTCTAAATTGTCTCAGAACTATCTTTTGTCATTTATAATTAGCAACAACATTATCGAAAACCCGACCAGGAAGTGTCATAAAACTTACTAAGCGCCCCTCAAATAGTCATATTACTGGCAATGTCTAGGGGTCTCCAGTCGAAAATAAGTCAAAACAAATACATGGATGCATAGCTGGTATCCTTTATCCACCCGTAGTAAAAAGTATGCTCAAAATGTTGACAATATATATTTCGGCGTAAGCGCTGAAATTCAATCCCGTTAAAGCGACTATCTTAGGACACTTTATCAATAACTCACTCGAATCTCGTCCGATTACATTTATTTGTATTTTAAATTATTTGTAAATAAAAGATTAGCTAGAAGGAAAATAGCATTAAACTAATATTTGTAGCGTAATTCTTATTTTTACAAACACCCGGGTCAGATCTGACCCACAACCGCTGATGTATTGAGCTAAATTGGGTAGTTCTAAAAATTTACTGTCCGAATTATGGAGTTAGATAATCGTTGCCTTTAATAGATTCACTTGTACACTTGTAAAAAAATTAATTACTCAATGTTATTTAAAGCCTGGGATAATCTTGACAACACTTATTTATTGTTTTAAGGGGTGATTCTAAAAAGGTAATATTCCCATAAAAAGAAAAAGTTCATTAATATTCCCATAAAAAGTAAAAGTTCATTCATTAATCGAAACCTCCAGCATCGATATATGCACACGGTTTTGATAGACACATTCAAACAAATCAATAAATTTTTTTACTCAATTCCAACATAAATTTTTCGAAATATCAAACCCTCTAATCTAGTTCTACCACAGCAAATTCTTTGATATTACATATATTATGTATAATATGGGGGCACAAAATATATTGAAAAATTTCTCAGAATCGAAAGAATTTATTAAATTCGCGAGAGCGACATTTTTTCAGTGACTGAGTTAAATTCTAGACAGTTTTATGGGTTTTTGTTTTAGGGAGTTTGTAAACGCTCCAGAAACGGGGATATACGAATAATAACATTTCTAATTGTTGTTGAAATTATTTAAATAAAAAACATATGTTCATTCAGCGGGTTCGCAGAAAATTTATTAGTAAAGTTGCGTTAAAAAATTTCGATACTTCTCATATGGGTGCTCTGATATCTTAGTTGCCCCACTAGTAGACTGTGGTATTAAATTGTCATGCTGCAAGTTTGTGACGCTGAATACGAATTTAACGCGTTCTTTTATATTTGTGATATCATCAGCATTCATCGATAACATCCGTTTTCTATTCACTGCTGTATGAAAGTCTACCACTCTTCTTCGTCCATTGTGGGCTACGGGCTGCCCATTGCTATTTCATTTTCTTGGCAATTCAATTATATAATGTATTTTATGTTCTTCTTTCTCATTCGTGTTAGTGTTGACATATAAAACCATCACTGCAACAACATTGTACATCGGTTTCGGGCAGATCTGCGTTATGAATTCAACGACGTTGTATATCTTTTTGGGCATCTAATATTATATCAAACTTTAGTCACTGTGATGGTCGTCTCGGTTATCAGTTATGGAGTGAGTAGCTATGGTATTTCTAAATTAAACAGTTAAAATTAAGGTTAAAGGTTATAGTAGATAACAGAACAAATTGTTGGGTCGTACCATGAGAGTACGTACCGATCGCAAACAATATGTACGGTGAGAAACAAGAAAATGTGTTGTACTATAAATCTACATATATAAAAATGAATGTTTGTTTGTTTTTCCCGTATGCGTTCCAATACCGTTCATCCGATTGCGATGAAACTTTGGTGAGTTGTTGTGCACACGCCCGTGAAGAGTTCTGAATTAATACAACCATTTTACAATAGGTGGCGCGCGAGTCGTTTCAACAAATGTGTGTATTTCATACAGTTCATTGCCATTAAACTTTGGTGAGTTGCTGTGCGCACGCCCGCGAAGGTTTCTGAATTAATACAACCATTTTACAATGAGAAAATAATGAACAATACCATCGAAGCTACAATTTTAAATGGAAAATTTAAAGGAGAAGATGTACTGTTGCCACGCATCCCAATGATTCTGACAGATATACCATTCGAATTTCAACATCTGCAGTTTCCGGAATATCAACAAAACACAGGGATAATCGCTACAAGTGGACTAAATTTGGAAAATCCACGTTTCTCACATGGATAGCTCTATGTGGCCTGCTCACGCGTTGGATAACCTTCAAATTTATTCGTATACGCACCAGATGGAAAAACAAAAAAAAATTGTGTATCCAAAAGCACTTCAATCATTTTCTTTCTTTGAGTGGCATTGCAACGTATGCCGGGTACTCGTTTGTGTTTATAAAATCAATGAAGACTTATTAAATATTATGAAAAATAAATAAACCCCAGTGACCATCTAAAAATATATAGTTAATGAACGCATTCTCATCTAATCATTTGTTTGGTTAGTTGTATTTCTTTTTTTTATAACTATATGAAGGAAAATCCCTACTGTAAATATTTATAAGCCATTTAAAATTAATAAAAATACTATTAACCTTTACCATACCATGACATAAAATACCCGAACGCGGCCATGCTGTCATCTCGTGTTACAGTAAATAACAGTAAGAAAAAATGTTTTTATTGGATTAAATGGCTTTAATGTTTAAAAGAAAGTACATTATAGTCATTTTTAAATTATACTCACTGTATAAAGTATACTGTATTTTCTGAAAAAACATGTTCACGCAAGTCAAGTAACGACCCCCTGTGCATTTTTCCTTCTAATAAACCTTAATATATACCTGTCCCTCTCTGGCCAACCAATGACTTAGGGATTTCACCAACGGGGTACAGATTGCCATTTTGACGCTAAACTGTCAAGATCTTGTTCCTTTTTTTCTGCCGTCTGACAATAGCGCCGTGCGTAACACTCGAACCGAAAGGAAGCGGTGTTCTCAAAAGTTCAGGAAGTGCAGTGATCTTTCGGTTCTTCGCAACAAATGTACTAGTCAACTGGAGGTGAAAACGATGTCCAGCCCAGAACTTTAGAGCAAGGTAGGCCAGAGACACCAGCCATTATTTTCCTTCACAAATCTAATTCGGGTTGTCTAAATCAATATTATAATCGATACAGTCCACGGGATCTTATCGCTTTCATTATGATTTTTATATTTACGGATAAATATTTTTATATTACAGATAACTGTATGTTTTCCAAATAAAATAATATATAAAATAAATAAATCAATTTTCTAAATAAAATATTTTTAAACAGTTATTTTTACATGAATAGCAGCATTTTGTAACAACATTAACATTTTTGTCCATAGTGTTAATTGCTTATTGTACAAAAGCGACAGAATGTATCAGAAAAGTAGTTTCATTAAATACTTCGTTACAGGCGGGTGCACTGTCGCCTGCCGTAAAGTTTGAGCATCTGTGTATGTGTGTTTGCCGTAAAAGTTTAGGGCCCTTTGTGTATGTGCTTGTCGGTGCGAGAAAAAGTTTCTGAAAACTGTCAGCCTTTTAAACAGGGACTTGTTTGTTCAGCAACTTTCCCTCCGACGCTACCAGGCAATAGGGTACTGACGTGATCCGGGTGAATGCAATTGTTAATTGCAGTCACTGAAAATTATTTAAAAATAAATAAAGTGTCATGTTATAATGTTAATAAAAATATTAAACGTAGAACACTGATAGCAGCCCCAATTCTTCTGTCTATTTCACTTTTCTGTCGCATTCTGCTTGGGAAATCCTAAAATAAATTTAAGGTTTGGCAAATACAAGGCAATCAATTAAACGGCCGACAAAGCAGATTTTACTAGCTCGTATTTTTTTTTTATCGGGCAACCCTTGGTAGGGTCATACTTGGCAGTAATCTAACGCAATCACTAACATTACGATGCCTTTTCACGTTTGTATATGGCATTCATTTAATTTACTTGAGATCGTGAGAGTTGGAAGAGTTTCTGCTCTCGGGCTGATGCAGCGAGCCATGCGATAACGGAACCGCAACGGAACGGAAAGGGGATCTTCTAATACGAGACATGGCACCAACCAAATATTGTTTTTAATATTCCGACGCACGCTAAATATTGTTCTGTATATCCGTAATGCACACTCGTTATTACCGTGAGCGATTATATGGATAAATGAGTAAAATTAAATTATTGGGGGATTTTTCTCGTTGCAAGCATGGGTTTGCCATGTGAAATAACGAATCTTTGTGACTTGTTGTATACATAGTGACTTCAGTGAATTTAGTGCTTATCGTGAGTGCACTTAAACCAAGTAAATCTGACAGTTTTACCTATAATTCGACAAATAATAAGTCAACTGACAGATGAATAAATATATCACACAGAACACGAAGTGCGGTAGGCAAACTCTGTAGTCAATAAAAGTCGAGCAAAAGTTCTCGCTGCAATTAATCAGAAACGCATCAAGTGTTGTCATAATCACCCTTTATTGATAAGGTTCAGGAATAGACAAGTTGATGTAACAAGTGTTAGACCATAATTGACTGAATTTATGCATTATTCCGCTTATGTTACTGCGTTATACCACTGGAACCTTCTATATTGAGGTCTGCGCAAAGTCCTGTGCATAGACCGTAAATGGTTGCAAAGTAACGGAAAGCTCCAGTCGTCTCAAACCACCCTTGCCACTGGACCAAGCCTTCCATTATTCCAAGAGTGTGTGTGAGTGATACTGTGCAATATCACCTATTTACCCATTCAGGTATGGGTGGCTCGTTGGAGCTCCTTTGGTGGGTAGTTGGGCCGGCCCGCGTTAGTGGAACTTCACCTCTCACTCTTCATACCTTGTGTTTTGCAATTCTGTTAGTCTGTCCGTGGTATATGTGTGACTCAATCCATTTTGTGTCTGGTCCACTATCCCTTTTTGGGAGTGTTTTTTGATAAATGGATCCCTTATTATCTGCCTTGAACTGCTGCGCCTTTATTTACCATCTGATTCTATGGATATATATTAAATGATTTTTATGAATAAAGACAACACTTAAAGATGTTCCCAAAGAGCAGTCGTACTCAATCTTCAAGAAGATTCTTTCGTATGTAAACTACTATGAACTACTATGAATAGAATAAAAAATAGTTGAGGTACAGTGTACTTTTTCGCTTCCGCTCACATGCGCAGAAGTTCAAAAATCTCTCACTATTCAAATTATAAAAGGAAACGTCAAAACCATTCAAAAGTAGCTCACTTTTAACAGTTTTTATAACAAAGTGAATACTGCTTGTTTTAGTTATTTTTACAGAAAGATATTTGTTAAATTTTCAATTAATGATTCTCAGTTTTCCAAAACAATGGTAAGAAAATTACTATTGCTATTCAATTAAACGTGCGCTACAACATCGATCGGGGTATGGTTTGTATGTTAAATATGCTCATTTTAATAGTCAATATTTACTAATTTACTACCGCAAGGACTATTGAAAAAAATTTCTACGTATAAAAGTCATTCATAAGTATGTGTATTCAAAGTTTCAAAAGGATTGTAAGAAAGGTGATTTTTTTGGGAACGTCCTTAAGTGACGCTGGAAGGTCTAAATTTTAAAATCTTTGCTATAATTGCTAATAACCACAGCGAATTTCTTCTCTTTTTTCGTTTTGCATATACTTTTATATATCATTGAATTAAAGTCGCGTATTTTTATTAGCTTTGATGAGTGGAACCGACAAGGAAGCCCTAGCTTCTAAACCGGTCCCGGGAAAGGGTCCCCCCCCCCCACAAGCTGTCCTTTAATGAATGTGGAATATCACCACACCTTAAAAAATTCCACGCATAGAACTTTACTCAGCAGGATCACTCCTAATGTACTCAGCAGGATCACTCCTATCGCTCAGAACCGCCCTGCCCGTCGGATGCACTTCCACTACACGTAAATGGATATGCGGTTCAAGAATAGAACTCCTCAGACACACTCGGGACTCACAATCGTGAACCATGGCAGACATCACGCTCGTAAAGACAAAGAATATATGTAATTTAGAAAATTAAAACATGTACATGCAATGTAATTTAGAAAATTAAAACGATATTTTCGGTCAGCTCTCAACTATTTTGTCACTGAACACAGTTCTCAAGAATACAGATAGCATTTATTATTAAATGTATATTACAATATTCGCTCGTTGTTCGAGAATGTTCTAGAATACAAATGTTTATTAAGCGAGCTGGCGCCGCTCTACCAAATGAGTTAGCTCCTTGCAGGCTCTCTTGCGAAGCATTTTCAGCACAACTGTATGCATGAATATGGATTAAGCTTGGTTTGTATCAAACCTAAGAACTGTGCTATATTGTAATGTAAATATGGTATGTATTAGTATATTAACATAAATTGTTATTTCAGTGGCATCCCCAGTAAATTGTGTGATATTAACCTTCGGGTACCGGACGATCAAAAATAGGATCGAGGGCCGGAGCAGGGTACAAAGTGACCCCATTCAAATTTGCGTTTTAATTAAGCATAATGGTTTGAGCATGCTCTATCATATTTTTAATTAAATTTTTTATACAACGCGGACAAGATACTACTAAATTTGTAGTCAATTTATAAGAAACCGTAGTATTTTAAAGTGTCATCACTCAAAAGCGAGACGTGTCGCGTTTACGAACACACCGCGCACGGGCATGTCCTAATTCAGCAAAGAGATCTAAGATGCGACTCATCCAAATACGTACGTCATGTCTGCCGTTACCAAATAAGAGAAATTAACTTATAAAATGGTCTCGATTGTCCAATGAAAAACATCATTTTCTCTACTTTATATTTATGAGGATTACAATGAATACCAGATCAATATCATTAATATTTAATAAATAGTTATAAAAATAAATTTTTTGGGATTATGTTGTGCCCCGTTCCGGAACGGGAGTGTTAATAAAAATTATAACTAATTACCCAATTGACGAAAAAAAATGTATATATCGTCCAAATTTGTTTTAATTATCAAATTTAAAATTATAACTTCACAATAAAAATGTATTTCCATAAAATATTAAAAAAACTTATAACATTTTATTATTATCCTCTCGTGTTGACCCTCTTTTCTACCGGGATACGAACCCAGAACTTATTCTATCTGAGAAAACGTGTTACCATTGCGTTATATTAACCGATCACGTTATCGACCAATTTGGAAGTTATATTCTGTAGTTTTTTTTCTATAATTGATGCGTTTATTATTCCATTTTGATGAACCAAAGGTATTTGAATTCATTTCATTATAAAGTTAATTGCTTTTAAAAATGAAATAATAGGTGCATCAATTATATAAACAAAAACTACAGTGCTAAATTTGTTGAATAGGATATGAAAAGTTGCGGATTCGTATTCCAGTAGCAAACAAATATTTTTTAAATATATTTATATGTATTTTTTTAATTAAATCATTTAATTAGCATTAAAAATATTACAGAAATATTACAATTTCGTAACAAAAAGGTTGTTTCATTCAAAAATAAACGATCATTATTTTAATATAAATTATATATATATATATATATCAATTAGAAAGATATACAAAGATACACTCAATTTATCTAAAAACATTTTAGCTGCCATCGGGATTTGTACCAGATTATTTTCGATAAATTGAGTTTTTTTGTATGGATATCTTTCTAATTGATGCAATTAATTTGTATTAAAATATCACAGAACTGTGTTTTGAAAAAAATACTATTTCACAAATAATATTGTGTTCTCTCTAAAAAAAATCATTATTTTAAATATGAATTAAATATGTTGATTAGAAAGATATACATATAAAATTAATTTTATCGAAAAATATTATTGTTCCGCTACCGGGATTCGAACCTGGATCTCTTTTTCACAATAAGAATGTGAATGTGTAAGTGCTAAGAATGAGAAAAACATTGGTCATACGCGACGACAGCATAAAAATGCATAAAACACGTCTAACTCGGTCACCATATGCTCTGCCATTAACTAAAGTGACGATCGGCATCCACGTATTCACAAATTCGAGAAAATATTTTTTATTGTTGCGTATGGTGAATATTTATATATTGTAATTATTTTATTCCATACATAAATATAAAATATAAAATGTGAACTCTGTTTTTAGTATGTTTACAGAGATGTTCACATAATTAGAGGCAATGTCAACTCAGTTTACATCATTGGAGAGGAAAGGTTAAAAAATGTGCCTAGAAAATACATTTTTGTTTCACAATGTGTCTTTTATTGGAGGAATTCCCATTTCCGTTTGAATTGTCAAGAAATTTTCATGTGTGCCTTTAAAAAATTTACGAATTGCATCGCACTTAATACTATAGCTCTTAAAAAGAGCTTAGAGATTAAATATCTTCGCACGGAAGAGAGAAATGAAATGGACCACGGATCAAAAAGAAGTTTGCACGTACTTAATTAATACTGTACTCGATTCTTAAAGAACTTTCGTAGGACATTAGTATTCTGCAGGCACTTAAATACGCCCAGCTAATAGGAAATTGATAAAAATCTTATTCTCTGTAATGGGATTCGAAATGTCGGCCAGAGGGGTGGGAGACACGCGGCAAAATTGCCCAGGAAACTTTGCACTGAAGGTTCTGAACTGTCGTGAAAATCTGAGAATATTATTAATTTCTTAGATACATCATATATTTATTTATATTTATTTTTAAAACTGATTTATAAAATGCATTGTTTTATGGTAAATTGTTAAAAAACTATATATTTCATAAACCAATACAACTCGTTTAATACGAGGCAAAGCACAATTAAATACAAAATTAAAGTACTAATGTGCAAATACAATATGTATAAATGTCAAAATATGGATGTCTCATAGAGACGAAGCTATTATTTTTACGTACGAAGTTTGGAAGTCTTGGGCATTACAGGACTTACGACCTGTCGTCGGCTGGCTTAAGCGATTACGTTACACAATGTAACGTTCACTTATTTACCCATGCTACCACATCTTTAAAATTATTGTAAGTTTGTAAAATTTTAAAATTTTAAAAGTTTAATTTATGTCATCATGTTGAAACATTTCAATTATTGATTAACAGTAGCTTGTTGGTGTATTGGTTAAGATGCTGGCCCAGTGATCTAGTGATCGGTGGTTCGCGCCTCGTTCCAAGAGTCCTATTTTCATAGCACAAGCATTTAGCTTAGGTTAAAAATATTAAGAATATTGATGTGACGTGTATTTCGTGTACGCGTTTCCATTTAAAAAATTACTGTATTACCAACTATGCTGTCGCCATCTATGGATTTTTTGAAAAATTGATATTCTTTCTCATTTAACAGTATATTTTTTTTATTCTATATCCTTTATGTGTATATATGAAATTCATTCAAATTATATTAACATATATATTAGAATACGTCTAAGCGTCGTAAACCCTGTAATGCCCAAACTTCCATACTTCCCCCAGGGGAGAAAATCCCAGTAATTGGTTGGAGTAAGATTTGGACATACTCAAAATATTGTACAAATGTCGTTTTGATACGATAGTAAATAAACCAATGTCCCCAAATTTGTCATCAGTTATAATTATTATTCCATAAGTAATCATCAATATTTTTTCTTCGCTACTAAATATCGCAACTCATTATTTTAATGTTCTTTGTAAATATTTCTCTCGGCACATTTCAGTTATTTCAATTGCTTGACCATTATATATTGTATTTTTTGTTTGTTTTTTATTTAATTTAATGTACAACTAACACGGGAATTAATTTTTTTTAATATTTTATTTCCTACGCGATTATCTACACGGTTTATTATTTTCTTATGCGATATACAGAATTATTATAGAATGGAATATAATTTCATCCAATTGTGCTCCATGACGACGTTTGATTCTTCAGATTTCAATTCGGATTGGCGCGTTATTGTAGCGCATCTACAAGGCCGTGTACATGGATTCGTTCCGCTTCTGAAACATCGAGTTGCGGGCGTAAAGCTGCGGCTGTTGCTCAGCATCAACTCTCTGGTGCAAGCGGCGCTCTCATGGAAACCTGGTTACCTGACCAGAAAATGGCAACGCCTACAGAATAGCTACATATACAATAATGACAATATCTAGTATTTATATTTTGTGTGAACTTTTTACTTTTTATTAACTTTTTATTTATTTATTAATATTTTCCTTGGTTTTCTTTTTCATAGCATTATATTTATTTTATAACCTTTAATGTATAACATAATATGTATTATCTTTATGGCGAATCTGATTTTAAAAAAACCTGATCACGCTGTAATAAACACATTATTATTATTTCATTTTTCGGATCAAAATTTCAGCCATTCTTTCACATAAATCTGGAGCAATTTCATAAGCAACACGAGTTTTGTTGTTTTTTGATCGTTCAATATTTGTTGGTCTTGCACTAGCTGGATCCTATAAGGGTATAGGCCCTGATTTTTACGCAAAATACGTCACGTTGTTCAGTATGATAAGTCTAAATGTTGTGAACGTCGAGGAATCGATAACTTTGGATCATCCCTTACACTTTCATTTACAGCGGCAATATTGGCCTCATGCCTGGAATTAATTTGTCTTACCGGTGTCCCCACATCATGTAAAGAATAATTGTTTTAAACCTTTTCACAATATTTTTAATTTAATTAAATTAAATTTTTACATTACTATTGGCATACATTACATAGCTACTATTTTTATTTGAAATTCTATCTAATTTATTGAATAACTCTGTAGTAGTGATGAAAAAAAATACTATACTTGAATACTAAATTAATGTATTAATTATAAATATATATATATAAAATCAATTTTGTCGAAAAATATTGTTTTTTGCGTCACCGGGATTCGAATCTATATGTTACGTTTTTTCAAATTAATACACCTGTCGTTACATTATTTTTACAGAATCTCAAATACCTTTGAGTACAGGTTCAAAAATTTGTCATGAAAAATACTGGCGTTATAACACAATTGGTAGTGTACTTCCCCGGATTGGAAATAGAGATTCAGGTTCGAATCCCGGTGACGCAAAAAACAATATTTTTCGACAAAATTGATTTTTTATATATATATTTATAATTAATACATTTAATTAGTATTTAAAATATCACAGACCTATGTTCTGAATTATTACAACTTCACAATAAGAATGTGTTTTCCTTAATAATACTACACTTGATTCATCGGTATGATTGTGATTGGTATTCGATAATATCAGTGATTGAAAACTGTATCTGTGATTTCTGAAATCACAATACACGAAATGAATTTTAAACGTACTTATTTATATTATTAAAATATAATTTCAAATTTTGTAAAATCCGGTAGATGGTGCTGATTCAAATGATAACAAATTGATATCAAGTGATAAAAATAATTTAATCACGAATCACGATATTCCCGGACATTCAATCACTCAAAAATATTAGTGATTGACTCACTTGTTTGATAGCACCCCGTACATTGACAGGGCGATACTGCATAGCTGCCAAAACAAGATTTGCCCTCATTGTCCTCGGTTGACTCGCTTTATTAGTAAATAAATAAATAATATTTACAATACATATTGACTCATACCTGTATTAATTATTGCTACGAAGTGACCCAAAAATTGAGTCCATTTTAAAATTGTTCTTCATATACACCTTTTATATTGTAATAAATGTAATTCTATCTACTTGTAATTATAATTAATTGAACAATTGCTTGTAAACTATTCCCGTCTCGACACAGAATTTTTCTAGTGAGGCGGGCACAATCCAAACAGATTTTTACATAGTATTATATAGTTACTAATAAAATAAAATAAATAAATACATGACATAATGATAATAATTAAAACGAGATGGCACAAAATCCTCTTCTTCTTCCACGGCAGTACATCCCAGGATGTGATTTGGCCTCCTTCAGAAGTGTTCTCCAACGAATCTTATCCCCTGCCATTCTTCTCTAGTTTACGGATTCTCTCATCTTGCTACAGTATTTTTCCACACAGTCAGCCCACCTCTTCCTTTGTCAGCCTATAGGTCACTTTCATTAGATACCTGGCTAAATTATTAGTTAAAAATATGTGCACCTAATCTATTCTCAACTATATGCAATTATTTAGATTAACTGAAATACTTGTAATTTATTAACTCTTAATTATATATTAAATACAAAAGATTAATGGTTATCAAATTTTACACATCTAGACTATTTTTTGTTAGATGACGATTTAGATTTTTGTTAGATGATCATGATTTTAAGACCTGAAGCAAAGATATGGATAAATAATGAATAAATCTCGCTTATGTTTGTTTCAAACTATGTAGACTTAAGTAGTAAAGTGTGTAAACATTATTCATGTTATCTTCACGATACCATGAATAATATTAGGTTTGATTCAACACAACGTGACATCAAATACGGGGTGAATATTATGTTCCAGGCCGATGTTGTTTGTAAATAACTAGAAAACAAATTATAATTTTGTTTCTATTTATCAATTATATACTTTATTACAATTATACAATTATTAACAATATTTGAATATGTCGTAAAACACACAATTACTGAATTTTTAGATACGAAGGCACTGTTATTAAACAAATATCAGATATCTCATAGTGACAAAGCTATTCGGTGTAGTGTGGAGTAATTCCAGGGCTTACTACCTGTCTTTGGCTGGCTTAAGTGATCACTTTATATATTTATATATATATATAATAATGTTCACCAATTCACACCCCTCAATCTCTACATTTGTCAAATTTTTGAAAGTGTATATATGTTAGTATGTGGACTCGCTTCGAATACTATCGCCATCTATGAACCAAATTTGATAATTAATTTTTCCCTTTTTTTAAACGTGTCATCACTATGAAAATCTGTTTTTTTTTTACCCTTTTAACTTTGTATCTGTGAAATATCTGATATTTATTTTTTTACAATTATGTTTGAAATTTTTTAACAATGTCCCCGTCACAATTAGAAAAATTACGGACTATCATAAATTTGTAACTGAAGTAAAAAAAATATGTACACAGACTAACATAAATTAACTCGAATATACTTCTCTATACACGAGTCTTACTCTCATAGAGAAGAAACAAATATTAATATATATATCCAAAGATTATTGAAATTGTATTATATTTTTAATATTAAAAAAATAAAAATTAAAAAATATGACATCGGCCAAATGGCCGCCTCTGGCAGCGGCACAAATGCGTGTCAATTTTTTTCATAATATTCTCGCTCATTTCGCGTGTTATTTCAGCAATTTCATTTCGAATGTTGTCCTGTTGTAGCATCGGAATTGCTGTTGGCTTTTTGGCGTAGACCTTAACCTTTCAATCATGTGATCGAGGAGACCAGCCGATGTCACCACTTTATGACATTATGCGTTCGGGAAAAATTTCTCGCAAAATTTCAAGTGTAGCTCGGGCTGTGTGTGAGGTGGCACCGTATTGTTGAAACCACATATGTATAACTAATTCGGCCACCAAAAAATATTCCAACATGTGACGATAGCGACCACCATTAATGGTTACAGCATTGCCATTATTATTTTGATTAAATATTTTTATAACTTTAACATGTTTTTGAAGTATTAAATACTCTATAATAAATTGTAATTAACTACACTTTAATATTATTAAATATTATTTATCAAATATGTATTAAACTAAAATGATTGCTAAACAAAATCGGCCTGGAACATAATATTCACCCTGTATGCCGGACATTGAATATATTATATGTTAAAATTACATGATGTAAAATTTTGCAAAAATAAATATTCAACTAATCTAGAATGCAGCGTCTTTGCGAAAAATTATTTTATATTTTTCCTTTAATAATTAATTCTGGACGTCCGCGATTTTCAATCCCGGGATTGCCCGGGGCCGCCGGGGTAGGGGGGTTACAAAGCAAGGCATAATGGATAATTTTTATTCGGAACACGTTTGTACAAGTCCCTCGTTTGGTCAGTAAAAAGAGGACTAGAAAGATTGGCCCATTTTCGTTGTAATAAAAATTGTTAAAGGGGAAATCCCGGCAGTGGACAATATGAGCAATTCTTGTTATAACGAAATCGACGACTAGCATTTTATGCGCATTTCCTATATTTAATTTATATTTCCTCTACAGGACCCTAAAAAGGATGACCGAACAGAAATCATAGAAGTCATTACTGAACACTTCTCACTCTGGGAAGGATCAAAAGATTCATTAGTACTGAGTCTTGTAAAATAGTATACAACTCTGTTATTATTCCTCACATCAACTACTGTAGCACCATTTTATTTTTGGCTAATGAAGAAGAAATGCAACTATTATCAGTACTGCAAAATAAAGTTTTGAGAATAATATTCAGAAAAAATAAATAACTCGGATCAGTGCAATGCTGAAAGATCTTAATATGATGACCTTTAAGCAGAAAATATATTTCATTGTTATGGTATTTATTTATAAAATCCTCACTAAGAAAACATCGGCAGAATTTATTAGAAAAATTGATGCAAATCAACACGAGCACGAATATCATACAAGAGGAAAAGATAGACTGAAACTGGCATTCAGGAAGAAGACTTAATTTTAAAAATCGACGATGTATAATACGATGTGTGTATTTAATGAAATGCCAGAAGACGTAAGAAATGAGGAGAAACTACATAGATTCTAAATTAAACAAAGCAAATATTTTCAAAAGTATTGTAAAAAAGAAAAAAATATTTATATAATGGCATATATATATATATATATATACACCTACTTATGTATGCACTATATTAAGAATAAATAAATAGCAATCTAATATTGTTAAAAAGCGTGCAGATACTAGTTGGAATTCACAATTATTATTACATATGCATGACGGGGTGGCGGAACGGAAAATGTGTTGTCGGTGAGCGATCGAAGCGGACTGTGGCGGCAGCACTTTGCCGTCGACTAGGTATTGAATGCAAATATCGCTAGTGTCGGTGCTGGCTGGGAACGGCGGTGAATTTGAACCGCTCTCCCCTACATATATTATTATAAACTTATATTATTTATTTTTATAAATTATCAAAAATCTTAAAATAATATAATAAATAAATAAAACCAACAGAGTGTAGAAGCTTGGAAATGACAAAGCTAAGGTGGAGTGACAATGTTTTCAAATACACATCCATCTAAGAAATTCATGACTGGAATCGCGAGTAATAAAGATCAACAGAGGAGAATGTCAAGACCCACCAAGGGGTGCAGAACTTGATGACGATGATGACCTTAAAACACCCCGCTAACACGACATCAAGGGTGTCTTTGTTAATTAATCAAATAAAAATATTTCCACGCGGACAAACCGAAAACAATTGGATTACTTCTCCGTGAAAACATGTTGGACTCTCATTAATCTAATTGCAAATATTATTACCGACGATTCGCCCTTATTTTGGTGGGGTAAACTTTTGTCCCGGAGTATTCCCGCAGGCTTAATCCAATAATGTGCCTCTCTTAAGGGGTGTTTTTGTCCTTTTAATTTTTATTTGATTCCACCCATTGCGCGGGGCGAAGTCAACAGCATCGATGGAGATATGAAAAGAAATAAAAATTGTATTCTGAAATCATTTTATGTAATATCGGTGACCGCCTAACTAGTGCTTTCATATTTTTGTTAAATTTTATATTGTAATATTACTAAGTGTGCTCATTTTTTATTATACATTGAAATTTTATTGTGGTAATACATTTCGATCAAATCAAGGGTTTCCGATTCAGTTTGAGCCAAATCTGGTACTTGAAAAATCGAAAATCGATTTATTTCACCCAGTTAATCAGCTAGTTATTATTTTATATTTAATTTTTTAAATTGTATCTACATTACGCACAACACTTAAAGGAATATTTCATTTTTGTATATCTTTCAAGTCGATTCATTTAATTTGCATTAAAAATACCATAGATCTATGTTAATTAAATACAACATCACACCAACAAAAAATTATGTGATTTATTTTTAATACATAAAATATCATTAGGAGAACACATTCTTATTGTGAAGTTGTAATTATTCAGAACATAGGTCTGTGATATTTTAAATACTAAATTAATGTATTAATTATAAATATATACATATAAAATCAATTTTGTCGAAAAATATTGTTTTTGCGTCACCGGGATACGAACCTGGATCTCTATTTCCAATCCGAGGAAGTGCACTACCATTGTACCGGTGACGCAAAAACAATATTTTTCGACAAAATTGATTTTATATGTATATATTTATAATTAATACATTAATTTAGTATTTTTAATATAAAATATCAACTGCTGTTTATCGTATGCCGATGATGCAGTACTAATGGCGAATAATGAACAAGAACGACAGAGTCTAGGGAGTAGAATGTACGATGTACGCTCATTATGAATGTTAACAAGTTGAAAGTGATGGTATTCGAGATGAAAGGAAGCAAGACACTGTGCAAAACACAGTGCAGGTAATGAATGTTTGGAACAAGTAGATGAATTTGTGTATTTGGAAAGTATGTTTGATAGAAACGGAAAGGCTGAGAATGATATCGAAATGAGGGTGACTGCAGGGAATTAAGTGAACGGCGCTTTGAATGGAATTATATCTAACGGGAAATTATCAACCGAGGCGAAAGAATTAGAAAATGCATAGGGCAATATATATTCGATAAAAATCTAAAATTCTAAAAATATTCCCATAAAACGTCAAATCTAGCGAAATATTCAATTTTTAAATAATATCCTTGGTAATAGAGATATTAACAATATTACGAATTATTCAAAGCAACTGCATGATCGCACATTGCATTTCCCGTATGGCAGTAAATAAATATTTAATTTGTTTAATAACATTACTGTCTGATTTCTTTAGCACCACCCTGCATTGACGTCTGCAATACCACCCTGGCGCATACTTTTGGTAATATAATGTACTTTCTCCCCTTTATCCGGGAGATTAGAAAATTAATTTTCCTAGATAATCCGTGTATTTGAAACACGACAATCATATTAAATAATTTCCACCCTTTACCAATAAAATACAATACTATTTTTTATTTATATTCTTTATAATTCTCTCCAGAGTTAATAAGGTTATTCGAATACAATACACAATCCATCTATGGGAGTTGCGAAATATAATTATGCATTTCTGTTGCAGCTTATCCCTTCGACGTTCTAGCCTAATAGTTTTAATTTAATTTAATATTAATTATTAAGCTTAATTAGTTTTATATTAATTTAAATTAAATCACATTATATGTGTGAAGTTACGATTTTTCAGAACATAATTACATTTCAAAAATTATTATTGAAAAGAAAACGCCGAATAGGATCTACGGATTGCGAATTGTCCCGCGGATTGAAAATACGACGATTCCGGTCGTAAATCGGAATCGCCGAAGGGAGGAGCGGTAAAGGAAGGAAGGATGAAAGGGAAGGGACTTGAATTAACGGAGATAAGGATCGATGATCGAATAGGGAATCCAGTTGAAGGACCAGTGGATCTCGGGGAATCGGGAATTTGAAGGACTGCTCGCCTTACCTCGCGTATGACGCCTCCGTTACTCCCGCAATCGAAGCCGAGATCATACAAACAGCACGCAGGCGGGCAGATCTCTTCCAAATGAAGACGGTTATATCGTATTTTGTTTTATTTTTATTTGAAGAAAACAAAAAAACCAACTTGCAGACGCATTATTGAGGAGACATTATCTATTCAATCATTATTTTAAAATTTAGATTATATAGTTGATGGAACTTTCATTTTATTTATTTAGTGATCTAGTGGTCGGGGGTTCGCGCCTCGTTCCAGGACTCCAGCAAGTTAGTCCTATTTTCATAGCACAAGGATTTAGCTTAGTTTGAATATAGTAGGATATTAATGTGACATGTATTCCGTGTACGCATATCTATTTTTTTTAAATTAGCTTTGGCGGATTAGGCCAAAATAAATAGACACAGAATTCTGTATTTTCGTAGAAAGCAATCACTTTGTGGTTTGACATATTATATTAAGTAGAATAACAATCACTTTGTGTGAAAATCAACTCACCAGATATGTAAAATATAAGCTTTAGTAAAATAAAATACTTTAATCTTGTTTATATCAGACCATATGTAGGAGTTTTTATGTATGCACTATGTTAAGAATTAAATAAATAAATAAAAAAGGCGGGATAAAGGGTGGGGAGCTCGTAACTATTGTGGTGGTAAAGGGAGAGCAAGATGTGTTTCTAGGTGGAATGATTGGTCGAAATTGAGATTGTGGTGGTCATAAAAATAACTTTTAAAATAAAAATTTCTCAAAATTCAATTTCTGTTAATTTTTCATAAAGGTATTTGCATGAACGGTGAATGAATGAATTTGAATAAGTTTGGACTGCCGAGTCGATCTATATGGTATGTTGAAGGATATTAATTCTAATTGGCTGGGCCTTGCAATAGTTTAATGATAAGTATTTGGTCAGCACGTGTTCTTCGATATTCCAGAGTATATTCTATATTACAGAAGTTTGCTGCATCTGAATAGGAGTTGAATGATAGATTAGATCTAATATATAATACAGAATTTTAGCTACGAGTGTGGTGCCGAATGAAAATGAAAAGAGACTGTCTTCAGCTCGCGTCTTTCCTTTTATAACCTTGGTTAGGTCACCCTGCCTCCCCCTCACCACCTCCACCACTTCTATACGCGCGGGCACACATGCCCGGCGTTAATTACAAGTTAGTAATTTCTCAGAGTTCTAAAATCACAGATGTAAAAAAGATGATCGAATATATCTAAAAATATTACTTATGAAAGAACACTTCTTATAACACGCACTCAATAATATCCGCCGCAAAACGAGGATGTAATAATTTATGACTTTTTATAATGCGAATCGCCAGAGGGATGTTCGGAAAAAATTGTGGTATTTTCTCGCGAATTTTTGGGTCGACCATAAAATTATCGGTGGAATTGCAAAGTGAGGTGAAGCACGTTTTTATGATATCAATGCTCGTTAAATGGGGGGGGGGGAGTGGGAGGTACTAGCGCAAGATAAAAATGACCTTTTATTTATGTTGGGTACGTTTTATTCGATCTTGCCTTAAAACCAAACTGGCGAGACTTTTAAAAGAGGTGCTTCAATCATGTTTTTAAAATTAAATACATAAATAAATTAGTTTGCTGAGCCAAGGTACTTTTTATTGCAACGTTTGGTTATATGGATACACATTAAAGGTTTTTAAATTTTTTAATAAACTAAACTTTATCACTGCTATATCTATCCATCTCATAAAGTGTAAATAACTTTGGGGGGTTATGTACGTTGATAGAAATATTAAAATTGATGTTTTTCATGATTGATGAATTTAAAAATATATTGAAACTTACGAAGAGGGAGAGACAAAATGCAGGATTTCACATATCGCACACGTAGTTCAAAACTAAAACAACTCAAAAAAACCAAGAATTTTTAGTTATTATATATCAGGCAACTAACTTAGCCCCAGTTCTCCAATAATGCTATTTTAGTATACGTTTATGACCTAAAATGTTATATAGTTTCATAACTTTAGTAACAAAAAATGTTATTATTTTTTGTCTACTGAAAAATGATTTTTTGAGTTGTCTTAGTTTCGATCTAGATGTGCGATAATTGTAATAATTCCGTCACGATGTGTACTTGTTCCTGTCTGACTTACCGGAGCACCTGGGTTAATTCGGCAAACAGTGGAATTTGGAGTGTCAAAGGTCAACACACTTGGTTCCGTCGAGATAGATTATCGCCATACTAAGGTAACGTTAAGACGTTATCCGGACCGGAAAACCGAATTCGCCAGCACTAACCCCATTCGAAGTTCAACGAAACCTTATTTTTTTAGCGCGAGTCGAGAAAAGTGCAAGGTGACGTTCAACTCATGAGATTGAGATCGCGGTAACACCAGATTCCTTTTGTCTTTATACTTTATTTCATCCAAATCGGAGAACATCAAACAAACAATAAACAGCAGAGATACAGTCCACCACGGAATCTTTTTCCCACCAACATATTTATTCGAACTAAAGAACGTTTTTGTGAATAAATATAAATGATAATACATTAAAGAACTAATGATTCAGTACCTCCCACCTTCCTTTCCCTCAGTCGATCGGCGATCTTGAATCGAAACGGTTACACGGTGTTATCAACCTCGATGGACTCCGTTAGTTAATGTGTCGAACTTTGGCGAAATAATGATATCTTCTTTAAAATTATCAAAATTACTTTGTGGCCTCATTTACAGTACAACAACTCATACAGAATACTGTTCGGATTAGCGCATTATTGTAGCGCATCTACAATGTTTACCGAAGGCCATATACATGGATTCGTTCCGCTTCTAAGACATTGAGTTGCTGGCTTACAGCTGCGGCTGGAGCTCAGCACCAACTCTCTGATGCAGGCGACGCTCTCGTGGAAAGCTGGTTCCCTGGCCAGAAAATGGTAGCGCTTACCAAATAGCTACATATACAACAATGGCCATGACTGAAGTAGTTATATATGTAATATTTATATTTTGTGAGTATATATGTGTGAACTTTTTACTTTTTATCAACTGTTTAATTTTTTTTTTTTTGTATTTATTAATATTTTCCTTGGTTTTCTTTTCCATAGCATATTTATTTCATAACCTTTAATGTATAACATAACATATATTATCTTTATGGTGAATCAGGTTAAAAAAAAAACCTGATCACGCTGGAATAAACACATTATTATTTTTATTATTACTATTATTTTATGTAAATTTATTCAGAATTTTCCAATCACTTTTTGGAAACAAACCGTTCTATTGATATTAACAAGGGTTTAGAAATTATACATATAAATACTAGGGGTTTACAGTTAGATAAATTTGAAATTTAAAAATAAGAAAAAGTATTAATAGCGAGCTAAATATTGTTTTCACATTAGTTCTTACTTGTTCACCACTTTATATTTTTGTTTTTATCTATGCTTGTATTTTTAATATCTGTAAACATTGTTTCCTGAAGAATGTACCATAGGTAACGAAACATGTTGAATAATCAATAAATAGCGATTTAAACAAAATATTTTGTCTAATTTTTTATAAATAATGATATATTTATATACAGTCCACTGCATTCGGAAGAGACTAACATACGATCGCACCAAACTTTTTATTCCAGAATAATATATTAGGTTAAAATGGAAATTCACTTCTAAAGTAGTTTTTCCTACACGTCACACTGTACAAGGCCCAGGATCAAAAATAATGGAGGCAAGTTATTGTCGCTGTGGAAGTACGCTAGAGCACATTAACTAAGCAATTAGTTGCTTAATTTTATATATATATTCACAATAAAGAATGTTTAATCCCAGAACCATAAAAAAAAGCATTTAAAAAATAATTTTACCAGTGACTGTATCAGAAGCCCTGTTTAAATATTCTGCGGGCCACTTCCACGGACCTGGAAGTCATTAGCAAAACGTCGCTGCTTTTCATTTTCTGATGATATCTTAAATTATTTTTCCAATATTTTTCCGATAATCCATGAACGGGACCGCAATGAAAAGTGGCCTTTTTTGGCATGTCTGCGTGATATTTTTAATATTGTAATTTCGTAGCACCTTTTTTTTACTAAATATCTTAATAATTCTAATTACCGTACTATATTATATTCAAAAAATAAAGTATTTAAGAAAGATTTCATCTCAAGGGCGCTTTACACATATATTGTTCCCAGAAAAGTTTTTACCGATTTACGAACGTCATAATCATAATGGAATTATAATAGATAAAAAACTAGAATGGAACGAACATATTACTAATTTTATAATCAAATAAAGAAAACTGCCTATATATTTTTAAGACTCGGAAACACGTACAAATCTAAAAATAATACATTACGCGTTTGTACAGTCACATTTGCAATACGGTATTATTGGACGGGGAGGAGCATATAAAACTTCAATATCGCAATTAGAAATCACTCAAAAAACGATAATAAAAATAATAGACATGATTTAATGTATTAATTATAAATATATACATATAAAATCAATTTTGTCGAAAAATGTTGTTTTTGCACTACTGATTTGAACCTGGATCTCTATTTCCAATTTGGGGAAGTACACCACCAGTATTCTTCATGACAAATTTTCGAATATATATGTGACATTTTTTCAAATTAATACATCTGTCGTTCCATTATTTGAAAGCCATCTACATTGTTTTTTACGGAATCTCAAATACCTTTGAGTAAACCGACTGTAGACGCCAGAATTATCTGAGGAGTGAGATTATTTGAAGACAGCTCTCGGCTTTCGTAGTCCCTGTGTACCCACTATGTCTCAAAAACTCTTAATCACCTCACTCCATGCTTATTGTAAATCAAACGTCATGATCACTGATTTTCTGCTCGTCAGTTGGCTGAATTTATTAACATGGTTCTCAAATATTTTTTTTTATACAAATCAAATTTATCAATTAAAAAGATATTCAGTAAAATCAATTTATCGAAAAAATATTTGTCAGGAATCAGGAAATCAGATCTTAAGGACATGTAAAATAAAATTAGCCCCATACTAGCTAAATTAATTCACTTTGTTTTTAAAAGGAGATGTATCCTGAGAAACTTAATATTTGATTTTAAAAATGGTGACCTTTCTGACAACCAACTACGTATTAATAGAATTATTGAAAGAGTTAATGCTGACTGACAGTGCCACCTTACGACGGCTAGTCGAGGCGCGGTAACACGTCTAATACCGAGTCACAGAGACCTTGCGGTAGCCACCGCCAGAGGGTCGCGGTGCTTGACATGACGGTCGGAGAGAACGAGAAACAGAGTCTAGAACATTCTTCTGTCGCGACTGTTCCAGCAACACCTTCAAATCTTGTAAAATATATTTATACCTATTAATTTAACTTCTTAATTAACTACTTAGTGTATTTTGATGCAAATAAACATATCGACAAGACCACAGATACGTCTCTTATTAATCAATTCATTTCCAACAAAATTATTCCTTTTATAAAGAGTCAAACCACGAGTTGGGATTGGTCCTGCCGAAGTCGACTGAAATGCGTAAGCCTTCATGATTGCCCACTATGGAGTAGCCCAAAGAGTTATCGTTAATAAATAATAAAGTCATCCATCTAATGCAATACGGTTTTAAAAACAAAAAATTACTACGACTCTTTTTTCAAATTTTTAAAATGAAAGAAATAAACCCTTAAATGATTAAAAACCATTGACGCATCATTTATTGATTTCAAAAAAAGGTATAATACTTTGTACCATGACACGCTATCGAATAAATTAAGGGGATCTGTAAACAAATGATTCCATGTGTATGTACTTGAAATCCAAAATATTTGCAGTAAAGCTACTAAATAAACAAAGTACCTTAAAGACATAAAATACGGTGTGCCAACTGGATCTATATCAGGACTTTTGTGCTATATTATGCATGTAAATAGCCTGACCAATGTTATAAAATATTGTTAAAAGATTATGTTTACCGACGATACATACTTCTTATATTCCGGAAACTGCCAAAACCATAGAACACAACATAACAATTAAAATTAATCTTTTTGCTTACATCAAAATCAAATAATTTTAAAATGTGACACTATTGAAAAATTTTCCTGGAAACCTCATATTGATAATATATGTAAGAAACTGAGATCCATGTTAAGAGCATTTTATATTTATTTATTTATTTGTAGATATATAATACAATATTAAAAATCTATTTGGACTGTTCCCGTTTCACTAGAGAAATTCTGTGTCGAGACGGGCATAGTTTACAAGCAATTGTACAATTAATTAGAATTACATTTATTACTATTTATATAATAGGTGTATATGAAGAACAATTTTAAATAGGTCTTAATAAATTAATTTTGGATCATTTTGTAGCAATAATTAATAAAGGTATGAGTCAATATGTTTAGGTGAGTGCACCAATACTGACTCTACCCATATTACGAATCCAATATATAGTTTCATGTTCTTGGAACAATTCAATTGGTTTAAATCTTATGGCATTCTATTAAATAGTTTTGGTGCAAAATATTTGTAGTTTCTTTAGCCATATGTTGTATGTGCCCTTGAGGTTTGTAGGTTATTTGTACTTGTCCGCGTGGAAATTATATTTTGAGTTGATTTAAAATATGTCTGTTTGTATTTATATATGTTTTTAAGAATAGTATTAGCATATATTTGTTTTATATCAAAGACAAAATATATGTTAAGATTATGCACCTATCGAGCTATACTGTACTTTGCGATGATCGACTCGGTGATCAGTTATGGAGTGAGTAGCTATAAACTAACTTATAAAACATATACTGATAAAATTAAAATGTAACAATATATATTTTTTTAATTTATAGTAGATAACAGAACAGAGTGTTTGTATAAAGACAATTATTACAAATTATATACGATATGCAAAATTTAACCAGTTGACAGAAAAATAACATATAGTATAATTTTACAAGAGATGATAAAATAATGTAAATATGAATACTGACCCTCACCATAGCTATTCTATCAGATCTCGGGATGAACGGGATGAACGGGATGAACGGGATGAACGGGATGAACGGGATCGTGAACGGTGTATGATGAGAGAATAAGAGTATTTATTGTGCCAAGTATTTTAAATAAAATCAAAACAAAATTACTAAACATTATGGAAAATGAAGAGACAGCAGAGAACACACTAAAATATGAAGTCATACGCATTCTGATCTAATTATTTGATTTCTCTATTGCATTACATTATTAAAAAAAATTATTGTTGATAGAATTTTAGTTTACTTATACTATGTTGCTTACTTAAATTTGTATGTTTTTTTGTACGTAATTTTTTTAATTGAAGGGCAATTCATTCCGTGAAACTGCTATACAGTTTGGTAAAAAATATAAATTTTGAATGAAATAAAAATATATCGTAGACGGTGAAAGTCTGAAGGAAATGACTGAAATAAAATATTTAGATTAAAAATTAAATTTATCGCAAAATACAGGACACGGAACTAAAAAGATTGCTAAAAAAATCTCACTTTTAGAAAGGATCAGAAGATTAATTAGTACTGAGTCTTGTAAAATAGTATACAACATCAACACATCAACAACACCAGCTGCATTTTATTTTTGGCTAATGAAGAAGAAATGCTACAATTGTCAGTGTTGCAAAATAAAGCATAGATATACTCGGATCAGTGCAATGCTGAAAGATATGAATATATTGAAATTGAATAAACTGAAAGAATGGTATTTATTTATAAAATTATCACTAAGAAAATATCAGCAGAATTTATAAGAAAAATTAATGCAAATCAACATGAGCACGAACATCATAGAAGAGGGAAAGATAGACTGAGACTGCCATTCAGGAAGATGGCTAAATCTCAGAAATCGATGATGTACAGTGCGATGAAGATTTTTAATGATATGTCAGAAGACATAAAAAAGGGGGAGAAACTAAATAGATTCCAAATTAAACTAAACAAATATGAGAACAATAATTTGTAGTAAAAAGGAATAATTTTGATCTGGTTTATATTAGAGCATGTATAAATAGACTTATGTATGCACTATATTAAGTGTAGGAGTAGTGGGCAGTGCCAAACGACTATAAGAGGAAACACGCGCGCCGAAGGCGCTCTCTTTTTATTTTCCTTCGGCAACCACACTCATAGCTCTAATTCTGTATTAAACATTATACTGTTGCATATAATAAATTATTATCATTAAATTACAAGTAATTATTTCACATAATTCGGCCGAATCAACTGGCGAACCTTAAGGACATCACATTAAGAATAAATAAATAAATGATCTTTATAATTATAGTCACATAACAGTTTACCATCACTAGTAGGCATCTAGTCTGAATGTTTCATCCCAAATATCAAATCGGTATTTTTTTCTACTAATCTCAAGCTAACCTCCAGGTGAAACTATCAATAAGCGTGCGTGGTATGTGCTGGAATTTTCTGTACGCGAAAACAGGCCGTAAGCACGCGTGTAGCGCTCTCACCGCATGGATGACTTTCGTGTTGCCTACATCTATTAGCATACTTTTAAGTGCAAAGTTTGGACCGACGCGTTAGATATAAATGCTGTTAATTATTCCCTCGCTGGCGAAGGCTTTCAGCTGGCGTTTTGTGAAAAACGGCGCGACAACGTGGCGCAGGATGGGAAAAAAATATGGAAACACGCTTTTGCGTAAAAACAAAATTTGCATACTTGTTATAAAAATATTGTAAAGTAACCCACACACGTGTATACCGAAAACGAATACTTTTTTGAGAGAGGAAATTTTCATACCTTTTTAACATCACCCCAGACGGGCTGATGGCACTCGAAAAATTTTACATAATTTTTTTTTGATGAAATAATTCTAGGCTTTCTCGCAAAAAGGTTTGACTCTTTAGGATTTTTTAATAATAATTATTCATGAAAAAATCAACACTGGAAACGCAAAAGCATGTTAACTCACTTTGCATTTTGGATTATATTTTCATTAATAAATATCTCCATATTTTTTGCATATAAAATTAAATAGTTCTTACCAACTTATATACCAAGAATACCAACTTATATACCAATTATACCACTAATAAAACTACCAGTGAGAAAAAGTTCAGGACATTATTCAGATCTATGCTTAAAACGCCTTAAATTATATTAATATTCTACAATAAAGACATCTAAGGTTTCCACGGTGTTCCTTCGATAGCTCCTTTTTTGGTTATATTTATTAAGCATATTACTCTAAATTATGTGACAAAAATCACTCACCTGCCTTATCTACAGTTACATTTAGTAATTGACTCCCTGCGGGTCAGTTTCCAAAACTCAATCTGATCCGATAAATAAGGAGTAATAATAATAATAATTCGTAAGCCCCACTCTGCCCTACCGTCGTACGAAGATATTTAACCGAGGTCACCGTAAACGCAGTTGCTACCGGCAAGTTTGCAGTGTTATCCACATAAAAATAGAGTTCTTATACTCAAGTGTTTCTTGCGAGAACGGAAGATAGCTTGATGTTGCGAGACACATCGAAGGAAGAATAGGAAGAAGATCCCTCACACGTTGGAAAAGACAGTGATAGCCCTAAATGTGAAGGAGCATAGTCTTCTTCTTCTTCTTTTAAACAGGCAATACACCCTACAAGAGTAATTTGTGCCATTAAACAAGTTAAAATATTATTTCATAGAAAGCAGTACAACAATATTATGGAATAGGGAATATTGCGTTACAAATTAATACCATTGACGTTCAAGAAATTTGCTATTATATGGCTTAAATGTGGCGAGTTAAGGAAAAAAAGATAACACAAGTTAACCGGGAGTTGAAAATTACCATTGACAAGATTATTGTAAAAAAAACCTGTGATCCGCAATGGACAGGCAAAAAAGACATGGTCAAGGGTTTCCTCCTCGGCACCGCACTCACACATTGGGGAGTCTATTATGTTCAATCTGAACAAATGTGAGGCCACCTGGCAATGACCAATTCTCATTCTAGAGATATTTGATACTGTTCTTTTAGAAACTTTCATGTTAGAGAACCAAGAGGTGCGGGAAATAGATCCCAGGATTACTTTAAGCCGATTACCCTTGTGATTGTTTGAATCCATCCATTGTGCGTAGTCAAGAGAGCGGGATTTCATGGAGATCACGATCCTCAGTCACGAAGAATGGACGTAGATTATGATGGCTCAAGTTTTTTTAACCAATGGTTACCAACCAAACCATGTATAATGTCTAAACATACGTCAAAAATACTAGAATCTCAGAGGAGAACAATCTAGCAATTTCTAGAGTGAGCATAACATAAGGGAAAAATATTACAAAGAAATGTATATAAAACATATACAATTACAGACAGCAAGACCTCAGTCCAAACATCGGATGACAGTGCACTACCTGTGTGTCAATTTATACTCAAATAATATCTACTAGGTGATACAAGAATAGCGTGTGTGTGTGTATGTTTGTGTCATTCATTGAATATCGTAACTTGTATTATTGTTATTATTAACTCTTTGAAAATGTCAATGCGGATTTAATACCAACCTTAAAATATAACATTATTATGTTCAAAGATAGCATAATTTCTGTTAAATGTTTTATTGTGTGATGCGGGGATATTCACAGAAATAACATGATCTTATGATAAAGTCTTGTCGAACCTTATGGTTCGACAAGACTTTATTATAAATATAGCGCAAACGAGCTACCTAACTAGATCTCTACGGGACGCCGACTCTCTTCGTTCTCTTCGTGTTTGCGCGCGCTGTCATACTGCCTCCTGCCGATGAAACCAGTGGAGTTCCGAGCGACACCGGCGCGGGCATCTAACACGAAAGGGTGAACTTGTCTAGTGTCTCACTCCTACTCCACAATTTCTTTCCTTCTTTTTATTACTTTCAAGGAATCTTCTCATCTTCACCAGCTAATTCAGTGGCAAGCATGAGATGTGTATCCCACCGAACCGAACCTATCAGAACTTCTTACCTTATCAACGATCTTCCAAATCTGCATTCATCCCTCGAGGCAAAAGAAGAATAATTTGAGATAACAAAATAATAAAGGTATTTTTTTCACAATAAATAAAAACTTGATTGCCAAATGAACAAAATTTAATAAATTGTAATTTATTACATATCGTAATTTACATTTACGGTAACTTAAATAAAGAAAACGTGGTCAATAATATTTACAGACCAAATACTCTTCCGTTCCATTGTGCATGATATCTTCATCCTCCAAGGCCGCACAGAGATAAATAACTCAGTACGTCAGACTCCGATCACAGCAGTGACATCGGGGTACAGCATCCATAGTATGGTTCCACCCCAAAATCGGGCTTGACAGGGCCACATCCTCCTTCATCTAGAAATATCATGGTCATGCCGGGCAGGACCAAAACCCTCTACCCATTCAGACAATAGTTCTATTTTGGGTCACTTGCCCATCCCAACGTAAAGAAGACCCGCGCAGGAATTAATCTTCTGACAGGATCGATGGTAGATAACCCATTGTGTCACCATATAGTATTGGCTTCGCTTACCGGCTGGAAACAATTCTATCTTAGTGTAAAGGACTCTTTCTACAGATTTAAAGTATTTTCGCCGCGACCGAGTGGCAGACATAACTGCTGCCCCACTCGACTGGGCCCCACTCGACTGGGCCCCACTCGACCGGGCCCCAATCGACGTCTGACAGCAGTTCTCTACCATTCTGCCACCCGAGCGGACATGCATAGATTTTTAATTTTATAGATTGGTTATCACCATTATAGAATAAAAATTTCCTACATGTACTACAGTGTAACGTTACAATATATATATATATATATATATATATATATATATATATATATATATATATATATATATATTTACTGATTCACAGGCAAAGCCCAGTGAATCTTATACACATACAGCACAATACATGCCCATACAACATTTAAAATAAAAAATACAGTTATAAAAATAAACTGAACGCCCGGCGTCATCTAGCAGGTGAAGCTAAAAGTTTAATCTGAGAAATATTTAATTTTACAATAGACTTTTTCTACTGGCAAAATGGTCACGTATGTGGAAAAAACAGGATGTAACAAGACTGATATAGCTCAGTTGGGAAATCATTCTACCGTTAAAATACTCCGGATTCAAGTAACAGCTGTATCTCTATTTTATTCGAAAAAAACAACACGGTTTGCAATACAAATTTGTATCACCAAGATAGTTTGTGACAACGTTCTTCTTTGTTTATTATGGTATTACGCAATAACCACCCTAATGTGACCTTGGCAATATTTTTAGGGGATAAAAAAGTAGGTCACAGGGGAAACAACCCCGCGGTATGCAACCAGTGAGTCCATGATTGGCTGATGAGATGAAAATAATTCTTTGCGTGCACGTGGTTAAGCCAATTCCCCTAGCATAGTAAACATAATATAAATAGTATTTTTTGTTGATTATAAACTAATTGACATCTCGTATCATGTACGTATACCAAGGACAGACTATCGATTGTTTGCTTGAAACGAATTCTTTAATCTTTTTGGCATCTTGCTAGAAGGGAAGATAGCTTGGAAGAACTTGTTGTGGTGGGGCACATCGAAGGTCGACGAGGAGGAGGAAGATCCCCCACACATTGGACCGATCTAGTGAAAAAGGCAAAAGGCACTTCTTTGTCTATAGCACTAAGATCTTAATCTTTTCTGTGTGAGATAAGGCGTTATTTCTTTGTTTAAAAATTCTCAAATTTAAAAGTTTAAAAATTATGAATTGATGTGTATATTTACGCTGTGAAGTAAGTATTTTAATTAGTGTGTATGTACGTGTGTGGGCTTGGCAGAAGAATCAGAAGAATAACCACCCATTCTCTCACATGTTCATTTAATTACAATCGCGGAATGTCTGTGTAAGTGTGTGTGACTAGAGCAAGTTAAAAAAGAAAAACTACTTACGGTTGACACAGGTGTATTTTTGAGCATAGTTACAGATTAGATATACACAATATCCGTACAATGAAAAATCTACGCAGAAAAGAGTTCCCTGGAGATGTTATCTGGAAGAAGGCATTAATAAGATTGAGGGCGCACGTTATTGGTCGCACCCGACGTGTTTTGCGGCTGTTAAGACCTCTGATTTTGTGATGTATATTCAGGAGTGATCGGCGAAAAGGTCCGCATTAGCGCCGGCGCTAGACTTTTTACCGCCACAGGCAAGATTATTTTTTCCACCCTAGTAACTTAAGTGAAGATGATGTTTTAAATTTTTTTAAAACCATCCTCATAAATTAGCCGCCCCCTAAATCGATTGCCCGCGTGCGACACACGTTCAGGGCGGTATTTTGTTTGGCCGAAATTTGAAACATGCCTAAGGGCGGCTTTTACCATAAAACGTATTAACTACTAATTACTTTTTTTTAAGAAATAACTATAATATTGTTTGTTGGATTTGCTTTCTTGGAATGTTTATACCCGAATTATATTTATTACATACTATTATAGTTTTGCAATATGGGATTTTGTTTTCCAATTTTTAGATATTTTTCGGCCACCTCGTTGATTTGGGCGCCTCCTCCGCCTGTGCGTAACGCCGGCACAACCCATCTATTTTTAATTATCCGCGGAGGGGAAATGTCATAATGATAAATAAATTAATATTCTTCTATGCGTATGTATTATCATTTTTACTTTATTTTGTCGAAACAGTACGAATTCACAACGCATGTTTTTATGGACTTTTTTTGTATCTGTTTCTCTGTGTCATCATCTTTTTAATGGTGAAAGCGGTTTATAGACCGCAGACTCTACTGCTCTTGTCTGTCGACTTTATGAACTCCGTCCCCAGAGTCTTGCAAACTCAGTATGTATGGGAACTTAACGCGATTTGTAAACGAAATAATAGCAGTGAACTATATATTTACACTTTTCTGAAGAAATGACCATTTTAATTTATAAAATTATTATATTTTTAATATTTATCGCAAAAATATTATAGTTACAGTAACTGCTTTATTTGTCATAGAACGTATCGGATCAGCTCCTTTTTGAAAATTTGATGTTTGGTCTACATGGACTTGGATTGAATTACCTGTCCAATTGGACAAAACTTTAGAATACATATCACCAGAGTACTAAATTGTGAAAAGTACCAAGTACTAAAATCTCTTTCTCAGTGACTCTTGATAATGTACACGAACGAAATTAACTCGAGTATGAGAGATTTAAATCTCTAGCGAATAAGTGCGGCTGTGTCGTGATGTTGGCCATCTACAAAGAACTTGATCTAGTCTAGAAGAGTCACTGATTGCACATATATTTATATATTTTTATATCTAGCAGAATACTACCGAAATCCAACAAAAATCACAATCTCAATTATGGCCATTCACTATACCTATAAAAACACATGTTGCTCTCCCTTTACCGCAACAATAGTTGCAACCTTCCCACCCTTTCCCCTCTTTTTTTTTTCTTCTTTTTATTAATTTTCTGCATCTAAACATACTTATGTATCTAAATATTTTTGTGGATTTTCGTTATTAGTATCACATGTTACATAGTTATTATGTTTATTACAAAATCTTTAAAACGCTAATTTAATGTATTAATTATAAATATATGCATATAAAATCAATTTTGTCGAAAAATATTGTTTTTGCGCTACCGGGATTCGAACCTGGATCTCTATTTCCAATCCGGGGAAGTACACTACCAATTGTGTTATAGCGCCAGAATTTTTCATGACAAATTTTCGAACCTATGTGTTACACTTTTTCAAATTAATACACGTGTTCTCCTTAATAATATATAAGTTGTATCAATTTGTTCAAAATTTAATAAAAATGAATAATTCTGGCGTCTGCTATTAGATTACTCAAAGGTATTTGAGATTTCATAAAAATAATGTAGATGGCTTTCAAATAATGGAATGACAGATGTATTAATTTGATAAAGTGTAACATATAGGTTCGAAAATTTGTCATGAAAAATACTGGCTTTATAACACAATTAGTAGTGTACTTCCCCGGATTGGAAATAGAGATCCAGGTTCGAATCCCGGTAGCGCAAAAACAATATTTTTCGACAAAATTGATTTTATATGTACATATTTATAATTAATACCTAATTAATTAGTATTTAAAACATCACAGACCGTCTGTTCTGAGTAATTACAACTTCACAATAAGAATGTGTTCTCCTTAATAATTAATGTTTACACTGTCAAAATCCCTCAATAAAATAAAAATAAAATTTATTTCTACAATTTTCAGCCAAAAACTAGACCGGTTTGAATCGCTACAATTGTGACGTCATCATCCGTCACACATTTATCGCGGAGTGTTAATTTTTACGGCAGCCTTTAACTGTCGAGGCCTATTCTCTTCCTGCAGGATAACTTTTATGATGATTAATACGAATTGCTACGTGAACACTCCCGCGGGAATTCAGGCTTAATTGTTGCGCGAATCGTACCTGGCACCTTCCACTGCATACCGCATTCCGAGCAATTAACCCACGTACCTTCAACACGACCACTTTATCTAGGTACAATGAATTTTGAAAATCTAGAGACTCCCAGGAGAGGATCCACGGCACATGACAATGGATGCCGTGAAATGTTTCATCGATTTAATATTTTTCGTTTAAGCTCAAAATCGTACTGGTCGAACTCTATAATCCTAGATAACTTCAAGAATGTGTCGTGTACTGATACACGTCAATGTGTGAGAAAGAGACAAAATTATATGACCGCTTTACGGTAGACAGTTGCGCATTTAAAAATTTAATTTTTAATAAATAATTACACCAGAACGCAGACTTTTAGAGGTATTGAACTTTAAAATGAGATAAAATACATAAAAATCGTGGTAATTGCCATGGTATTGGCTTTATTGGAAAGATAATTTAATGTTTCAGTGTTTAAGTATGATTTTGCGCAAATGGAAGACCCGGCTGGCTCGAATAAGGTGCAATCTGAACCTCCAATTTTCGACCACTTTTTGGAGCAGCTGCGGCAGTATATCGGCATTAACACGACGACTGTTGGTTTTTAAGTTGTTTGTCGTCTCTGGTCTATCAGCGTAGATTAGCGACTTCAGATATCCTCATAGAAAATAATCTAAAGGTGTTAAATCACACGATCTTAGAGGCCAATTCACAGATTCATTAAGCGAAATTATGCGCTCATCGAATGTATCCTTCAATAAATAGATTGTGGCGCGCGCTGTGCGGCATGTTGCACCGTCTTGTTGAAACCCCAGCTCTTTCACATTAATGTCATTCAATTGGGGAACAAAAAAGTCAGTAATTATGGATATACAGCGCTATCATTTTTGAAAAAACAACAGCTTCTTCGGTGCGCACTTTACGTCGTCCCTGCGGATGCGTATTTTCAATTAGCGTATGTGTAGTGCGAAAACGATCCATTTTTATTCGAATTATTATTCGGATGGACGATTATTTCGACCGTAAAATGGACATTGAAATAAATTTGCACAATTTGCAAGCATTATTCTGGCATAAGTCTATTCATAGTGAAATGGCAAAACTAAACTGAACACAAATCAGCTATTACCTGTCAAATTGACTATCGCTGGAATCAGTATTGCCAATTTTAAAAATAGACTTCTAAAAAAACGCTACTAGTAGATATATGTAGGAACGGCGATTCAAATACACTATCATCATCATCGCTACTGGCTGATCGACTATACAAGGCAACATTTGGACCCGTTGGCCAGGATACCGCCAGTCTCGCCCCGTCGTTTGACCTGACAGGAGTCCTAATCCGCTGAGCTCCGACTCCACTGCACCAGGACGACTCACTATATAGTTACGAACAAAGTGATATCATCCAACATTCTAACATAATTATTATAATAATTCGCTAGTTCTACAACACTTCCGCTACATTTTTATTTAAAAAATTATTATTATTTTTTATTTTTTTTATCTCTATTTTTATTTCTGTCGACTCTTTATCTTAAATAACACCACAACTGTCTACCCTAATACAGACGGCAGTCTAGCAAAGTAGCCAGGACAATGTTGTATATATCAGAGGTGGAGTCTACTTCATCTCACACAATAAACTACGAGTATACAGTTAATAGCAATATAATTGTATCTTATGTTTATCATCATATATTATAATATATTCACCACTATTGTAACAAAAATATGTATGTCAATAAAGTCTTAATAAATAAATCTTGTCTTAGTATTAAATATCAACATTATAGGTACTTATTTTATCTATTTCAACAATTAATATTAAATTATTGAATTTTCGAATAAATTATTTTTGAGCATCTTCAAGACATTTCTTGAAAAAGAAGACAGCTAAATATTTCTGTCTGTAATCAACACTCTTCTCAAATGAGGGAGGAATAATTTCCGAAGAAATATCTCGCTCATTCAAAAATATTCTGAATAATAAAGCATTAAATACCAATTAAAAGAGAATAGAATAATAGAATTTTGTAATATACGTTATGGTTAAGTGAAGGATGATTTTCCTTTAATTTAGGGTTTGCGTGTAAAGAGGCTTCCACTAATGTTAATGTATTTCGGTCGGGAAAAGTTTAAGGTTTACAGTAAAGCTCTTGGAAATAATTGCTAAACAATTTTGATTTACGGTTTTGCCTGGCACATTAATATTATAATGCCAACATTGTAAAGAATCGCTTTGTTTAGTGTTTTAAAGGAACAGTAACTGAGAAGAGTATTTTACATAAAAACATTTTTTTTCAATTTTTAATTCAAAAATCATTGTATGCGAAATTATATTCATAAGATCACATTAATTTGATATATTTTTCACAAAACGGTTTTAAATAAGGTTCTTATATACAGAACAAAGACTATATTTTCTTGTGCTGATTTTGCAACATTCATATGAATTTAATTTCTTACTAGTGATTGCAGAAAGATGCGTGAAGTTTATGTTTTAATATTTCAGGATGTACTCTGTCAATAAAAATTCGAGTTGTTACATTTTAGATTTATTCCAGAGAACTGCTTCTAAAATATTCAGGCAGACCAATGGCTTACGTGCTTTTTATTCTTGTGTCATAAATTGATCGTTATACAGTACCTAAGAACGTGTTCTTGGGTACGGTATAACGTGGGATTTCAGTCCTGAGTGCATGGCACTACAGCATGCGCGTGTTATTTTAAGTCGTTTAAATCCGTCACATGATATATAAAACATGACTTCTTAAATAATTATTATTATTGTGAAAACTGTCACTTTAGACATGTGTGTGTGTGTGTGTGTGTGTGTGTGTGAGTGTGTTAGATAAGTGGTGGGGGACAATGGTTATAAGAGACCGTCGCTAGGGGAACGGCTCTCTTTCCATCGCCACTTCTCTTTAATTACTAGTCTATCTATTAGTTATATATTTGTTAAATACTATAAATACTTATTATAAATAAAGTATAATTGCTACAATTGGACACCGAATTATTATAACAAAGACTCAACCCAAGTAAGTTGAAAGTTTGTAAGAGAGGATAAAACCCCAAGGGAATCTGGTGGTACTTCTAAAGTCACCATAATTATTCCTTTCCGTAACATAAGTCACAGATAAAGTAGAAGTGTTGATGTTTAGATAATTCAATAATAATCGTTAAAACAAATAAGATGAATCCGTTAGAAAGATTAATTTGTTTATTCTCTCTACCGCGAATACAATAACACTCGTGAAAAGGATTATTATGTATAACATGTGTCTCTATCAGCACATCTCAAAGGCATCAATTTTTATTCTTCCCCTTGCTTCAGGGTCTATGATTCCATACCATATAAAAATATAAAATGCACCAGAGGTTGCACAAGGCAGACAACTCATCTCGGCCCCTGAGAGCTATTCCATTCTCCTGGCTATCGCCATCTTTCTTCATCACGCCTCGCACCCCGAACACCGAACCGCAAGACCTCTTCCACTCCACCAGTTAAAGTGACAACTCGGCCATTTTGTCTTCCCATAGACGCCTACCGCATAGCGGGTGTTTGATTGGCCAACAGGAAGATCTTATGTGCACGCACGTAGATAAGTATTATGTTTCTGTTTACTAAGGTGGTACAAACACATGTGTATGGTTAAATTCTAATGAAGCAATATATTTAATGTAATGGATTTATAAGTGTATGATAATGATGATAAATTTAATTAAAATGGCAAATAAATTACAATTATCTTAGTAATGAAATTACACAAGCATCGCTTATCTAGTGTTCAGACAATACAGTATTAAATTATTTCTGAAGAATCGGGTACGATCAAATTGACAAATTAATTATGTATATATCTCGACATCTTTATACAGCAAAAGCATCATTATAAATCGAATCCCGCCCATTGTAGCGTGTTCTTATGTCATTAATATCAGACAATTGCTACAAATTTAATATAATTGTCTCGAGCGTAATACTGTCCCAAGGACTCCCCCCGCCATCGGCACGGTGTTTGCAGAATATTTCTACTGAGAAAACAATCCAGAATTGTTCAATTTACCGAGCCCAGGTGTGTGCTCTTACTAATTAAAGACTTAAATAGACGGCCCCCCTTACACCTGCGGGTATCACAATCAGGGCGACTAAACCATTTAATTATATCCTTCATTTCATGTGTTTGCTTCGAGAACGTGGCCCAAAATTTCCAACATTTAATCGAGATACAAGAGAAAAATGCCTTACATGTCTCAAGCATACGAAGCATACTTAAAAATTTTTAAATTTGTGTTCTATATGGTTTTGAAGTTGAGGTTGTACCTTTGAACTGAAAATAGCTTGTACCATTTTGGATTCCTTGACTGCCGCCAAATTCATTCTGCTGTGTAGGAAAGAATGAATGAATGAATGGCTTGAAGTATCTTTCTGATGTTTATGGGGTTGATACTGGTTTTGTGTAATCGGTTTCTCGCTACCGTGCGAATCGATTTAGTGCTGTACACCTTGCTATTGTTCATGGTATTGTTTAACACGTTTGAGCTATTACCGAAAGTGTATATCCAAGAATGCTTTGTACGGATCATCGGAGTACGTAACCTGAATCGAAGGATTTTTGGATCCAGTGGAAGCAGATTTAGATACCAAAAGGAGTATTTCACAGGTGGGTCGTGTTTTCTGGTTCTGGATGGTCCTTCAGCCGCCCCCTGTTCCTTATTTTTGCCCCTTTCCAGAATTTCTTCCACCCTTCTTGCATCATAAAAATTTAATGTGATAGGAACAGACGGGGTTACTTATCGACGTCTCTCTTTTACCGGAGACCTGAATCAGTGACATATTTTGCATAATGTGGAAAGATTGTAAATTAACATTAATATTCATTATTATTTGTTGTTAATTT
This sequence comes from Eubasilissa regina, assembly GCA_022840565.1. Taxonomy (NCBI): domain Eukaryota; kingdom Metazoa; phylum Arthropoda; class Insecta; order Trichoptera; family Phryganeidae; genus Eubasilissa; species Eubasilissa regina. The sequence goes on along the minus strand of JAINEB010000027.1, from coordinate 17,929,414 downwards.
GTACTGCCATTTAGCTTTACCAAATCTGACAATAATACTTACAATGGGTACAATGACGATGGATGCATATAATTCAAATTTTCGCATTTTTTTACGAAAATGTGAGTTTTTAGTATTTATTTATATCAGAAATTATACACCAGATTTGACTTTTTAAGACTATTATTTATGTAAAACCTTTATACTAATTTAAAATTAATAAACTTAATGTTGTTTGCCATACTTAAGACAATATAAGCATTATAAGATTTACTACCTACGCTACCATTAGATGCATTTTCCGTGTGCTACAAAATTGTATTAATTTTAGTAAATTATTACATAAATGAAATATATTTTCTTATTATCTTAAAGCCAAGATTACGGAGACAAATCTTAAGTGAAAAAAATTAACAAAATATTAAAAATTAATAGTTTTATAAACCATTCAATTTGCAGGACATATTACCAATTTTCGACGTTTTTAAAACTAAGTTTTATATTAAAAACATAATAATCAGTTTTTAAATAATACATTTTCAGTCTTTTAAAATACAATTACTTCAATGCGTCGCTAGATCCGGCCATGTCGGTTGTGAAATCCGCGCGGTCATAATTTTCGTTTAAAAATGCCGAAAATATACTTTTTACCCACAGTGTGAGTTAATATTGAACTTATTCACAACATTAGTAGCAAATTTCATAACTTAGATGTTTTTTACTCATTTTAAGGAAAAACGAACTAATGTTCTTGAACTAATTAAACATGTACGTAATTTTTATGTAAGTCGGAATTAAATATTTCGTTTATATATAACACTGTTGCATTTTAAACAAAGCTGTCTGTTTCGTAAATAGTATATAATTATGAAACAGACATATCACGAAAACGGTAACGTGTCATTTTAAATCGATAATATTAAACAAAATAATAAATTGGAGCTGTCATAATAATTTTAAATTTAAAAAAATGATTTAAGCGATCATCTGAATATATGTAGGTACTTTGTCTGATTTTAATATATACATATTCATATATGTGAATCGAATACTTCGAACAATTGTTTAATTTTCGATAGATTAATTCAAATTGAATGCGAGAAAATCAACAAATTTATTGTCGTCTTTTTATATTCAAACATTCCTTTCTCGCGTGATTTACGCAACATATAACGTCATTAATTATTTTTCTGGAACAAATACGAATCAAACTAGAAAAATGAAAACTCGCCTTTCACTAAATAAATATGGAGATTGCTAAGCTTGCAAGTAGTATCCTAATTTTATGTTGAAAAAATTATACACCATATTTGAAAGCCTTGCTCACTCCTGGATCCATGTACATGTGAGCTTAAAATCTGGAGCGTGACTCTTGACCCGTCGCGAATACTTCGGTCGTTGATGCCAAGGGAACATCTTTGAAATGGCTTCTTCCGAGTTTCTTCAAATTGTTTCAGGTCCGAGATGGTCAGGGGAATAACAGTTCCAGCATCCGACAGACGTACTATATCCACTGCACCACGCGATACGCCATGCGATCCTCGAATACGCTCTCGACGTGGAAACGTCTATAAAACCAAACCAGATTAGATTATTGTTATTAAGGTAGTTCCAATTTTATTACTTTTCTACGATAATTCTTTTTACACATCTCTAATATATTATACTTACCCGTACTACGCAAGATTTCAGAATTTTATAATAATATTATATTTCTTAACTGATATATTAACAAACTTAGAGAGATGCGCAGAAAAAAATCTCAGAATCGAAACAACATATTTATAAAATGTAATAATGTTAAAGTATTAATATTAAATTATATATATATAAAATCAATTTTATAGACAAATATTGTTGTTGCTACCGGGATTCGAACCTGGATCTCTATTCAATCCGGGGAAGGTGCATTATCCAACTATGCTACAGCAGACAGTACTTTTGACGACAAATTTCCGAAACCACATGTTACACTATTCAAATTAATACATCAATCGTTCCATTATTTGAAAGCCATCTACGTTGTTTTCACGGAATCTTAAATACCTTCGAATAAACCGATAGCAGACGCCAGAATTAATTGATACAACTTATATATTATTAAGAAAAACACATTCTTATTGTGAAGTTGTAATTATTCAGAACAGACGGTCTGTGATATTTTTTTAAATAGAAAGATATACATATAAAATCAATTTTATCGACAAATATTATTGTTGCTTCCGGGATTCGAACCTGGATCGCTATCCAATCCGGGGAAGTTTTTTGAGATTCCGTTAAAACAAAGAAGATGGCTATCAAATAATGGAACGATAGATGCATTAATTTAAAAAGTGTAACATACAAAAGTACTGTCGTTGTGCCATAATTGGTTATGCACCTTCCCCGGATTGGAAAAGAAATCCAGGTTCGAATCCCGGTAGCGCAACAACAATATTTTTAAATACTAAATTAATACATTAAATTAGTATTTAAAATATCACAGACCGTCTGTTCTGAATAATTACAACTTCACAATAAGAATGTGTTTTCCTTAACAATATTAGAATTGATTTTATATGTATATCTTTCTAATTGATACGTTTAATTAGAAATATAAATAAATACAACTTCACAATAAGAATGCAATTTTTTTTTTGCTTTTCGTCACTGAATCAAGAGTAACGAATCTCGGACAGAAACGGCCAAAGGCAGTACAACATCAACAGCGAGTGGAATCGACCGTCTTCTAAGCAAATGGGAAGTAGTAGGATGGTGACTACGCTCCCGAATGATAATTGTACATAATATGTTTCCAGTTTGTTTTCGTTTTTGGTTATATTGTAATATAATTTTTTAATAAATGGCAGATAATTATGCATCGACCTAATAAAATTAAGGTTTTGAAAAACACGGTAATTAAAAAAATGATCACTTCCAAAGTGAAAAACTAGATGATCCATTTGGAAATGTTGATGAAATGTGACGACTTTCTGAATCCGCATTATAATTTAATCGATAAATATGTCATTAGATAGTTTCGGGTTTATATCCCGGTGATGACTTTTTTATTCATTTATTAGACTTTATTAACATACACGTTTTTGTTGTAACATAATATAACATGATAAACATAAGATACAATTATATTGCAATTAAATACTCGTAGTTTACTGTGTGAGATGGAGTAGACTCCACCTCTGATATATACAGCATTGTCCTGGCTACTTTGTTAGACTACAGTCTGTGTTAAAGTAGCCAGTTTTTTACGTGCTGTTGTGGTGTTATTTAATTCCAGAAAGATAAAAATTCGACAGGGATAAAACTAAAAATAGAGAAAAAGAAAATATGTAATGGGAGTGTTGTAGAACTAGTGAATTATTAGTGTTGGTACTATAGATTTATTATGTTAGAATTTTGGATAGCAAGGAAAAATCCATTATATGTATTTTCAAGCGAATTAACTAAATTTGAAATTTCAAAAAGTTACTTACTTACAATCAGTACTTACTGATTGTAAGTAAGTAAGTAACTTTGTATAATTCCAACTTCAAAAAAATGGTATTTTATTAAAAATGAATTAACTGTTATGTTATAAAACTATGTTTAAAGACAAAAAAATAAATATATCTATATTCTTAGAAATAAAAAATAGTTTGCCAAAACATATCATCTAACATCGGAATGTCAAAACTATTAAATCTTTACTCATTATCATTATTTATTCATCGCTACATCAGGAATAAATAAGGAAAGAATGTAAAGCTGATCTCAGTATAGTGAGTAAAATTAAGAAAAAATCACTTAAGTTTTGTCATATGAAACGTGTTTGGGACATATATTTATTCTTGAACGAAAATACTGTAATGTGCCTTCCACCTCCCCTCCCTTTCCTCACCCGGCACGCCACCGCATCTGTCGAACGGCGACCTTGAACCGGTATGGTAATATAATGAATCGAAGTATAGTATTAAATTGGGACGTCGCTTCTATAAAGTGCATTCTAAAGGTCTAGGACCCCTGAACGAAGATAGTGATAAATATAAATTTAAATTTATCACTATCACCTTGGAGGTGCCAGAAGAACTGGATTGTGGTGAGTGTAAACCTTCTTCCGAATATCCTGTTTCTTCCGGCATCTATACTTTTACACAACAAAACGTATGAATGAGGAGAGAATGGTAAGAAAGATATATGACGCAAGTTTTGATTGCACCAGAAATAGAAGACGTCTGCGGAAGACTTGGCACTATCAGACACAAGAGGTTGGCCTTGTTAGAAGCCTCAATAATCGGCGAGCATGTCTGAGAAGATGTATAAATGTAGATGAGGCGAGAATTGTGTGTAAAGACAAAATAGTGTAGCGTTCTATTCTCTCTGCCTACCACCGCATGGAAACAGCGTGATGGTAAGTTAGTTAGTAACATCATTTTAACATATATCAAGAGTCTAAGTGTTTGAGATTTTTAAATAATGATGATTTCTCAGAATTTTCAAATCATCTATCGGAAAATTATCAAACATTTGATTATAGTTTTGAATTATTTATTTCACACGTAGATAATTTTAGTCTTAATTGCATAATTTAGAAACGTTAGAAATAATTAAAACGTGTAAAAATAATAAAAATATATAAAGTAACTAAATTTAATTTACATTTTTATCCTAATAACCCTCGCATTTCGTAGTTCACTATGTGCATGTAATATTTTAATAAACAATTGTTATTGCCAGTAGCGATACGTTGTAAAAATACACCATTTCAAGCAAACTTCCGTAAAATAATGCCACGTTCAATTATGGAAGAGTTTCCGCCACGTCCCCAACAATATGCAGCTCAGTCCCGCAGAGCCCGGGCGCATGAGCGCGCACTAACTTTCATGAACCGACGCCAGCCCTGTACGACTCGATCTGCCGTACCACAGTTTTGTCAGGACCATATCTACGGAGATTCAAAACAAATTTGTATAAAAAATCATTATTTAAGTAGCAGATTTTGTGAGAATGTGGTGATCGGGGCACGGTTTCTAGCACCTGTCAGAGCAGCTGAATACACGCGGAAATGTATTGGTGCACACACCCAAACATATTGATTCAAACCTTTAATAATTATTGTCACAAATTTCCACTTTGAAATTGTTTTTTTTACATACACCTTATGTTATATATATATATATAAAGACAAGCACAGTTCAAACATATTTTTACATAATTATTAAGGAGAACACATTCTTATTGTGAAGTTGTAATTATTCAGAACAGACGGTCTGTGTTCTCCTTAATAATATAAGTTGTATCAATGTGTCCAAAATTTACTAAAAATGAATTGATAATTCTGGCGTCTGCTATCGGTTTACTCAAAGGTAAGATTCCGTAAAAACAATGTAGATGGCTTTCAAATAATGGAACGATAGATGTATTAATTTGAAAAAGTGTAACATATAGGTTTGAAAATTTCAAAAAACATGAAAAATACTGGCGCAATAACACAATTTGTAATGTTCTTCCTCGGATTGGAAATAGAGATCCAGGTTCGAATCCCGGTAGCGCAAAAACAATATTTTTCGACAAAATTGATTTTATATGTATATATTTATAATTAATACATTAAATTAGTATTTATTTTTACATATTTACCAACAAATAAATGCGGTACCTAGCCACATAGACTTAGAACCGCGAGCTCTCTCTCTCTCTCTCTCTCTCGTCGCAAACTCTAGATATCACCGTATCATTTTTACGCATAATCTAAATAAGTTTAGTATTCTTGTTCTAATAAATTCAGTAAAATATGTAAGTACATACGTTTCTATTAAAATCACGGTTACAATCATAAGTACCTGCTTATGTTAACACACAACCAAGATATACCCGGTGACTTACACGAACACAGAATGCAAAACCGACTTGGAGCGGATTACATTCTCATCTAATCCTTCTGATATCACACAACATACACTTAAACCTCCATAGCGAGATTCTCCAGAAATCTGGATTGAAACACAAAAGTCGAATTATTATATTTTGAAGAACAAATACTCCTTAATACCGGAATGAGAGTATTATACAATATTAACGTACCAGAAATATTTAAGAACGTGCAATGGTGATTCTTAATACTAACTCGGTAAGCCGCTAAGAAACTATTCAAAAATGTATGCAGTATCTAGATGAAATATAATTTAAATAAAATAATGTACCTATTTTAAAAAAAAATTCTTCAATGCATAGAACACCTTGTCGATGATTTCATAAGAATTATATAAGATAATAGAGATCCATGCCCGGTGCTACCCGGGATTCAGATGTATGTAGAGTTACGGGGTGTCAGAGCCTCAGAGGACGACTTTTCTGAGACACCTTCAGACCATCTGGAGTAGAATACAAGGTTTTATGCAAGAGTCTGAGGACTATTACGTTAGTCAGGTGGCAAGACAGATGGGAAGTGGCACCTCTGGAGAGATGGACCTTTTCCTTCCTTCTATATGTTAATATGTATAATATAGTATGTAATATAATGCATTATTACAAATTACATGAATCAATTAGATCTATCGAAAGAATACTTGATTCATATCAGGATACGAATCAGGAACTTTTCCTATCCGAGAAAACACGTTACCATTTCGCCACATCAACTGTTAGCGCCATTTCAAATTAATTTTATTAAGTTTTTGGTGTTTGACCTTGACTCGCCTCCTTCATACACTCAATTCGTGATTTAACCATTTTTATTCTGCGTATATCCTTCTCTTTCTTACCTATCCTTATCCCTAAGCACAAGGAAGAAAGAAGATGTCACTGCAGCAAATTCAGTGCGTTTGGAACTTTGTACGAATACACTACCGTCACTTTACTCGGCTACCTCTTAAATAATCTTACGAATAATATTATACATAATATTCCTTTTCGGGAGTGTAACTAAACACGCCGCGACGCTTGTTACTTGTGTTGGAGAGGTATCTATGAACGAACCAGATATTTCCACCATAAGCCGATTACGTTTTCGACTTCAATTTTTAAAAGCATTTGTATATTAAATATTACAATACTGCGCAGTGAAATTGCAAATTTACAACAAAAATATGTTTAAATTAATCACACACTACCAAATAAATAAATATAAATTAACGCAAATTCATTTTCACCACAAACCAGTAAATGAATAGACATGAAATAAACTGTACATATAGAAGAGAGGTTTCGTACATTAGTTGCGGGCCGAGGGACATTCTACACACATTCTTGGTGAAAACATAAATCCGATAGTTTATGACACATCTATGCAACAGTTAAGTATTTACTTTTCGAAAATTAAACCTTTGTGTAAACAAGACGTATTTTTTACATTAATGTACATTATATTGTCGGCGTTAAAATTTTCGTTCCAATAGTCATATTTTTTTAAAAAATCGCGGAGCTATTTGATTGGGTAAGTGGTACTAAAACGTTTTCACAAAATAAAAATATTGGGACAATAAGTTTGCGTTAGTTCATGTCTATATATTTGGTGGTCTGTGCTAGTACAATTTTTATTTTATCACAGAGTTCTGCAACTTTTTATTTTTAAATATGTTTCGATTAGAACGAAAATTTAAACGCCGACAATATTACATACAGTTATGTAAAAAAATATATAATATATCGGATTTATGTTTTATATCGTATATATGTGTGGTAGAGCACATCATATAATGCCTATTCATTTACTAGTGAAATTAACAATATTTTTTATTTATTATCTTAGTTTTATTAACCACAATTGAGTTTAAAAAACATCTACCGGTTTCGGAAAACACTTTTCCTTCTTCATAACTAACTAAAAATATAGAATTGTTTCTTCACCAGAATCTATTTTTAAATTTTTTAAAAAACAACAATTATTTAAAAGAATAAATTTAGTACCTAACTCAAATTACTGCTCAATACAAATTTAGTCGAATAACTTTTAGGAAAAAATTTTAGAATAGGACTCGTAGTTAAATTCAGTTGGCTGTTTAGAATTTCCTGATTAATAGATTCTGGTGAAGAAACAATACTATATTTTTAGTTAGTTATGAAGAAGGAAAAGTGTTTTCCGAAACCGGTAGATGTTTTTTAAACTCAATTGTGGTTAATAAAACTAAGATAATAAATAAAAAATATGAATCTTAACCACCAAATTAATATTGCTAATTTTAAAAGTAAATTAACAATATAAAGAATATTTATGTATGTGTTTAGGGAAATGTTATGATGTTTTGAGACTTTATAAAAGACAAATGGTTACGTGTGAGCATCCGGTGCTACCAATTAATTATACCCGGAGCTAACCTATTCGTTTGATTTAATAGTGCGTAGTGTTTGTATTGGTGTGTGCGTATGTAAGTGGCCAGATAAGTGTAACAAGAATAACTTTTGACTCGAGTTTTTATTTTTCTTTTCTTTTTTTTTCTGAAATTGAATTCAAACATTAAATAAACTCATGACAACTCCTGCTCTAACCGCATATGTGATGCGTTTATTTCCTGCTTCTTGTGTGGCTGCGGCGCGTTGTATTGGCACCTATTTTTCTGTCAGTACCGGAGTGTTTTTACGGCTGATGAGAGGCGTCGACAGTGTTATTTAGTTTGGATTTTACAGAGATTTAGCCTTTTAATTTTATATATACATATTTTTCACATTCCTAGAAGTAGACTTATTCGTGTCCTTCTCAATACTACGCTCCACTGTCGCAACAGCTTCTTTGATGCGCACTCTACGACATCTCTACGGATACGTATTTTCATTTAGAGTATGCGTGGTGCGAAAACGATCCATGGTTATTCGAATTACTTTCTCGGGTGAATGATAATGTCGACCATAAAATGGACATACCGCACGGTAAGTTTCGCGAACCGAACAACGATTTTCGAAATAAATTTTCACAATTTGCAGACGTTGCTCTAGCATAAGTCTATTTATGGTGAAATGGCAAACCAAATTGAGTACAAATCAGCTGTTTATGCAAATACCATAATGAGATGTTAATAGAAATTGACTTTTCAACTTCAGCCTTACTATGCTATAAGGGTTATTTTTATGGAGTGATACATTTTCAATTTTAACCAATCATTCTACAAACACAACAAACACATCTTGCTCTTCCTTTACCACAACAATAGTTTCAACCTCCGTCAACCTTTTTCCGACTAGTTTTAATCTTTTTAATTAATATTAAATTTTTTTGTATTGTAAACTGCTATATTACCTTATATTCCTTCATTACTACTTTGCCTGAACATATCTGTGAATTTTTATAATTAATTTCGTACGCTAAATATTATTTTATTCTAAGAGTTGAGATGTGTGTGTTGAAGTTATTCGAATATATGTGATTGACTCAAGATTGTATCAGAAGGTTAAGATGCTGTGAGACAGGAGCTCATAACTTTTTCTTGTTTCAATGCGTATTGATTGTGTGTTGCAGTGTAGTGTCTGTTGTAACTAGAGCAGGGTATATAAATAAAAAAGCACTTACAAGATTACTTTTATTGAGGTGATGAATTAATACAATTAATTAAATTCGCGGTTAAACTCTGAAGTGGCTCAAGTGGAGATACTATTGAGTAGCGATGCTGGTGTTAGGACGGCCTGTGGAGAAGTGATCGATAGTTGATTGGCAGTAACCGTTTCTGGTGCATAATGTGCTGCTCATTAGTCGCTCTGGTTCGGGCCCTAATGCTTGACGGCTGCAAGTAGGGTCACCGCAGTATTATGATTATTTAATTAATTAAATTTATTATGTACGTATATATATTTTAATTATTTTAATAGCGTCCCATATGTTGGCAAGCACCGCTTCTGCACACAGGTATGTAAATCAGGTTTTACAAAACTCCAAGAGCTATGCACACATAGTCTCCTGGACCTTGGTCTAGTCAGATAGCAGAGCAAGTTGTGAGACTGCCTCAGGGTATTTGAGTTTTCACTCACCAAGTCAGGGGACGAGTGGCTTTACAACACCGCGAAGAGCTTTCAGCGGACAAGACGTTGCAAGAGTAGAATGCTATTTCATAAGGGTGGAAATATGACATGATATTATCTTAGTAGATGGCACTGCGCAAAAAATTCAATAAAATAATTTAAAAAAATTATTATATTCGTAACGATCGGAATTCTTATTATTTTTTTTTATCTTATTACCGTAAAACATACATAAGTGTTTCAATTTTTATATTAAAACATCCTATTTAATTCAGAAAGACAAGTTATTGGCATCTAGATACACAATTAGTCAGAATAATAAATCAATTATTGTACATAATTAAAATGTGATCATACATTTTGTGTAACCTATCCAATATGATGAAAGAGATTGAAATATTTGTAAACTGGCGTTTTTTTATTTGTTTTACTTGATTTATCGGCAGCATAATGGTTAGTATTTCCGCCTTTCAAATTGAAAGAAAATTTTAAATAACTCTTAGTATGTTTGGGATTAAAAAAACAGGCAATAGTAGTTTCACTCGATTTTTTAGGTACCCACCTAATTCGTATGTAGCCAATAATTCCCCTCATAAATCTCGGGGACATATATCAGCTACTATTTAATAATAATATAATCTTATATTTAATATTGAACTTATTTTATATGAAGTCATCAGAGTCTCAAAGATAAATGTTTTGAATCAATGTATCAGTGTTTGTTAACTCAAAATGGTTTCGTATAAAGTACCAACTCAAACGAGGCAACACGAAGTGTTCTCTGTAGGTACACATAGAAATAATTATGCTGTTAACTCGCCAATATCGCGGATGCATCTTTTTGATGATATTTTTCGTTACAGGAGCATACCTGAACTAAAAAAATATTTGTTCGTAAATTATAATTTTTTTTTTTATTGTGTTATATTTAAACTGTTATATTGAAATGTTAATTAAAAAAGTACTGTTATATTTAAATTTGTATTCTTATGTAAAAGTTCATAAGGGCGTTGATGAAAATAAAATAAAATAAAAATAAAATATTCTGTATTGAAAAACTGAATTAAAAAACTGACTGTTTACGGCAATCAAAATATTGTGACTAAGTATTTAAAAATTGTTTTTTTTTTTAAATCGAGATGCGTACACGGAATACATAGAGTTATTAGACTTACTTAGAAATTATTCATACAAATACCAGAGGAATACCAGTTAGATAAATTAGAAATAAAAAAAGTATTAATAGCAAATTAAACATTATAAATAACCAAAACCTTTTTAAAATAGTCACCTTTTATATTAGTTTTCACGGTAGTATCTAATAAGTTAGTCAAATTTAAAGTTTTGTTTTAGTTTTTTTTTTTTTTTTTAAATAGATATGCGTACACGGAATACATGTCACATCAATATTTTTACTATTTTCAAACTAAACTAAACGCTTGTGCTATGAAAATAGGACTAACTTTCTGGAGTCCTGGAACGAGGCTCGAACCGCCGACCACTAGATCACTAGGTCGGCGTCTTAACCACTGCACCAACAAGCTACTCATCCGATTATCCGGCATCCTATATTATTATCCGGCAACAATGGCAATGCAGTTATTGATAACTATGTTTGACGGCATGTCTATAAGTAGTAAAAGCAAGAATATTTCAAATACTTAATTAATGTATTAATTATAAATATATACATATAAAATCAATTTTGTCGAAAAATATTGTTTTTGCGTCACCGGGATTCGAACCTGGATCTCTATTTCCAATCCGGGGAAGTGCACTACCTTTGTGCTATAACGCCAGTACTTTTCTTGACAAATTTTCGAACTTATATGTTACATTTTTCAAATTAATACACCTGTCGTTCCATTATTTGAAAGCCATCTACATTATTTTTACAGAATCTCAAATACCTTTGAGTAAACCGACTGCAGACGCCAGAATTATCAATTCATTTTTATTAAATTTTGGACACATTGATACAACATATATTATTAAGGAAACCACATTCTTATTGTGAAGTTGTAATTATTCAGAACATAGGTCTGTGATATTTTAAATACTAAATTAATGTATTAATAATTCTGGCGTCTGCAGTCGGTTTATTCAAAGGTATTTGAGATTCTGTAAAAATAATGTAGATGGCTTTCAAATAATGGAACGACAGGTGCATTTATTTGAAAAATGTAACATATAGGTTTGAAAATTTTGTCAAGAAAAGTACTGGCGTTATAGCACAAAGGTAGTGCACTTCCCCGGATTGGAAATAGAGATCCAGGTTCGAATCCCGGTGACGCAAAAAAAATATTTTTCGACAAAATTGATTTTATATGTATATATTTATAATTAATACATTAATTTAGTATTTAAAATATCACAGACCTATGTTCTGAATAATTACAACTTCACAATAAGAATGTGTTTTCCTTAATAAGAATATTTCAATTTCAATTCAGAATGCATTCTTTGGGGAATGAATATGCGGAGGTAGTCGACATTTTGGCTGTTAATTTAATTTTTTATAGAACTACACTATTTTAATTTTGTATTTCTCAATTCAAAGATAAAGGATAAATTGTAACTTCACATTTTATATTTATTTTTAATTTTGATTATTTAAAAGCATGCTGACACTATGATTTTTTTTTCTTTATGTATTGCATTTCTGCCGTAATTTTTTATTATTTTACAAATTCTATTAATGCCTGAATAAAGCATGCATAATAATAAATAAATAAATAAATAAAACAAAATTTTAATCTCAACTATGACTAGAAAATCAATTACAAATTCGACTCAATTTTGTCTGTGACGTCCTGTGACCCTAATTGGTAATGTCACAATATATATTTCAATGCTGTTGCGTAAGAACACAGTTTGTACAATTCCAAGGAGAATAGTGCAGAATGCACTATCAGAAACCATTCATACCCACTGTAGTTTCTACAGGATACGGTGATTAATTTCTATATTTCGAATTATGATATATTGTATATACCATATTTTTTATGTATTATGTCATTAAACTGTTTACGCTTTATACATTATAAAATACTGAATAAAAAAGAATAAAAATATTATTACAAATAACTTCTACAGTGTTGTGCAGTGGCGCTATTTCTTACCGAGCTTTGCGCACGATGCATGTCTGTTATCCGTGTCTGTTAAAATCTTCACTGTATCTATACTGTTATTTAATATATTTCTCCAGGCGGAGACTAAATATTATTTGTATTCAATTTTGATGCCTTAGTGTACTTTTTTGTACTAATTTTTAACCTTATAAAATCCTTTTGAATCATCAAACAATCAATAATATCTTCTCGTAGAGAGCAATCACTTTGTGGTTTAAGATACCATGAAACCATGAAATTTATTATACGTTAACCGGTTTTGTTTATCTCAAGCTTCATCAGGACGTATTTGAAACTAATCATAAATACAAAAAGAGCATACTTATATATAAAGAGTGTGACATGTGAAAGAGAGAAACAGAATACATATACAAATAGACGGAATATTAAGGGAGGGAAAAATACAGCGTTGATGGATATTAAATTTATTTTAAATTAAACATATTAGAAATACTAAATTAATGTATTAATTATAAATATACACATATAAAATCAATTTTGTCGAAAAATATTGTTTTTGCACTTCCCCGGATTGGAAATAGAGATCCAGGTTCGAATCCCGGTGACGTAAAAACAATATTTTTCGACAAAATTGATTTTATATGTGTATATTTATAATTAATACAATAATTTAGTATTTAAAAGATCACAGACCGTCTGTTCTGAATAATTACAACTTCACAATAAGAATGTGTTTTCCTTAATAAACATATTAGCCCCACATTAGGTATCTATCCTTTAAGTGATTGTTATTTTATTATTGCACTTTCAAATTGAGGAAAATCGCCTAAAAATTGTATCAGCCATTATTATATTTTAAAGTAAAAGAAAATACAAACTCTGCAATCTTTACATATAGAAATTCGCTTGACGAACTTGTTTTATGATAAGCACGTATTGCACGTTCGAACGACTATTAACCACGTATAATAAAATTGAACTGAGCCTTGTGTCATCCATGGTAGTGCTAATCGACGAGATCTCTTTGTAGTAATTTAGCCTTTTAGGCAGGGGAGCGAAATAGGCTATATTGGTGTTGTAAAACTTGGGGCGAAATAGGCATGGAGATCTCAGTGATCGGACAAGGATATTTAAGTATAATTTGTGAAAATATTTTTATATTTTAATATTAGAAAATATAATACATCATAAAAATAATTAGGATATATATATATATAATTTCTTTTAACATTTATTTCTTCTCTGTGAGAGTAAGACTCTTGTATAGAAAAGAAGTATATACAAGAATTTATGTTTTAGTTAGTCTGAGTATATATTTTTTTACTTCAGATACAAATTTATAGTAGTCTGTAATTTTTCTAATAGTAGTGGAGAGATTGTTAAAAAATTTGATGCCTTGATAAATATAGAGATTTTGAGTTGCGGTATATTTTAGTTTTGGAATATCAATTTGTTCTCTAAATCTTGTATATTCGCTTTAAGTATTTAATTAATTTTTAATCTTGAAAACTTGGGTATCGAATTTCTTTTGTACGTCTATTGTTTTTGTGTACTTGGATAGTCTTTTTTTTTAGAAAAATTTATATTTTCATTTTTTGAGTGATTTCTAATTATGATATTGAAGTTTTATATGCTAAACAACAACATTATCCCTATATAATAATCAAAGAACCACTTAGCAGAGTACGCGTGCACATAGCCCGTTATTAAAAAAATAGGTAAATTACAAGTCACGTTTCGTTACCTATAGATATAGTTAATCGAGACGTCTACTAATAATCTTAAGCGTTTCTTCTAAGATTTTAACTCACATTCATTTTGGTTCTTGTATTGGATGGTCGAGTTTACTAGTCAGCTTAGAGCAGGATTCTGGATAAAAGGTCCTTGAGAATGAGTAATGATATTTACTAGAAACGTCAGAAGTATAAAAGTCCTTCTCAGGACTATTTGACGCGAGTTCCCCCAGAAAATAATCCGTCGTCTTTTACCCGTGAAAACCTTAAATATAATATATAAAATATATAAGGGGATAACAGACCTGCTTCACTATATTTTATAGGTAGTGTTTATGTAAATGCCTTCGATAGCTGGTTCCCAGGTTTTCGATTAACAATAAGCACACATATAATATATGAACTGCACTAACCTTTTATTTTTGTTGTCTTTTTGGTCCGATGTTGTTGTTCTTTTAGCTGAGTTGTCTTCTTTAGATTTCGACCTACCGAAGCGCGCACTGATGGTTTATTTGGACCGCTGGGCTAGTCGAAGCACGTTATGTAATAAGAATGATGCCTGTCGGTCACCGTCTTCTGAGCTTTCCATAAAAGGGTGGCAATACACACACACATGTACATTATTATAAACCAGGAAATCTAGTGGTGCTAATCAAAGTAACATGGCGCGTAAACAGGTGGATAGATGACTAAATTACGAGTTAAAAATATTCGTAAATGCTCTAATATTATGTAAACTATATCAAAAATTATATTCAATACTTATGTATGTATTATATTAAGAATAAATAAATATTGGTACTTCTTATTCGGTCCAATAATGTAACTACAGCTCCTTCGCAGTAATATTTTTCGAGAGACATTCAGTGTTATATATATATTTATGGCATAATGTGTTGTGACATCAGAATTTAATTCCTCAAAGTAATTTTCACAACGCGCCATATTTACATAAGTAAAACACCGATTCTGAGATAAGTAGTTCGTTCGGTACTACCGCGCGTGGCCACTCGGCTCATAGCGCCATTTGAGTTCAAGGAGAGGCGCGAGGCGACGCGCCGGTCATTCGTACACGATCAATGGAATAAGGGTAAGAATTATATCTTGTGGATAGTAGTGCATCATACTACTACTCTCTTCCCATGCAGAAATGTCAAGATCCTTTTTCGGGTACCCGGTTAATCTGGGATGTGCGATGGAAGACAGTCTCTGTTTGGGATGGAGGAATCTTCGACACATCCAGCGTGACGGCCACGATCCCATGCGATGGAGAATGTAGGGTGTGCAGTAATTACGGCCCACTGATATCAAGGTTATGTGACCATCATTTAAATTAAGTTGTAACATCAAGAGAGAACGTCAGTTCATCACCGGGGAGGTGGAATCAACTTTGACTTAGCGTCTTATCCGAGGGTCTTGCCACAGAAATTATTCTTGACGTTTAATTTGCATTAAACAAACTTGTTATAAATTAACCTCTTATTAACAAGTAGTTTTGATTCCTAGTCCGAATTACACAACACTGAAATAAATTTACCACAGATGAAAGAAAGGTTGTCGGCCGAAGGTAAATGCCTAGGACTGTATTTCCAGCCGAACCCACATTTTTCATGTAACCACTGTCTAGCCGATGGCGGTGCCTTGACGTCCTATCCGCAGGAGCCATACCGCATCACGAGTGTTTCCAGAAAACTACCATTTTCCATTAAATAGTGAGATTATTATAAAATTGACCTTTGAAAGCTTTTACTGCGTCACAACTCAAGGGCGGTAATTCTGCAGGCGCCGTAATACGCTCCAAGTGTTTGCGGAAAAGCAGTGAGGAATTTTAAAAAAACATCCCCATAGAGTATCAAGGACTCGCTCACACTTTATACCTTTAAAATTCAATTTGAGATGAAACCTTTTTGAAGGGAGAGGAGGGTAATTAAATTAAGGGATGAAGTACGAGTACATTACACGCTTCGAGTTGTTTCAACTGCTTGGGGCTAACGTAATCAGTCAAGATCGGTGCACTTAGCTGAATAACGGATTTGTAGGAGCAAGGATATATCTCGTGATATTAGTCGAAATGTGTGAAGGTTATACAAGTCGGATCAGAAGGTTTTGTACAGGGTGAGACTGAAGATGGGGATGTATATCGTAGTGTATATGAATGTGGTCGGTGCGACTGAGTATATATACTGTGACTAGAGCAAGGTATGTATAATTAAAAAGGGATTTACAAAAGTTGGCGTTCATTCCGGGTCGGTTCATAATTAAAAGAAAACGGGTGTGAATATAATGTTCGTAGCTTCAGGTGTTACTGGAAAGACAAACTGCGCAGAAGTGGTTAACTCGCCCGATGTATTGACATCTGCATTTTTGTGGATACCAGGCGAACTGATATGGCTGTCGAGTGCCAGGATTGACAGCCAGGTACTGTAGGACATACTGTTGAGCTAATATAATTGCTATAGTTAATTGAGATGCGAGAAAAAAACCAAATAAGTGACATTTTTATCGATTTTAGTTGGTTAAAAATCTTGAAACTTCTTTATATAAATGTTAAGAAATTGCTGTAAGGTTATGAAAAATGATTAATGACAATACTTAAAAAATATATATTTGACTCTCTTAAACAAAAAACGAAACAACACTCTAATTCTTTTAAAATTAGCAATATTAACTTGGTGGTTAAGATTCATATTTTTTATTTATTATCTTAGTTTAATAACCACAATTGACTATTATTCGACTAAATTTGTATTGAGCAGCAATTTGAGTTAGGTACTAAATTTACTTTTTAAATAATAGTTGTTTTTAAAAATTTAAAAATAGATTCTGGATAAATAGAAAAACAATGCTATATTTTTAGTTAGTTTTGACATATCCTGAAGAAGGAAAAGGTGTTTTCCGAAACCGGTAGATGTTTTTTAAATTCAATTGTGGTTATTAAACTAAGATAATAAATAAAAAAATAAAATAAAAAATAACACTCTAATTATTTCAAAACATAATATTTTATCGATCTATCAGTCAGATTCAATATTATCATCATTACAATTGTTGCAAACCACCTTAACTGCCGAATGGTTCTTGCATGTAAAGGACTAGCAACGGCAACACTTCATTGATGCTGAGGATCTGTTCTTCTCCAGTGCACATGACCTACAAATCGGTTCAACTTCCCGACCGTAATTCACTTATATCTTGCGGTAAATGTTTGACATTTGATCTGAAGATAAGATTCTCTTTTATCATGGTCAATGCCAAATTTTTTACGAAAATTCTTCGATGTTTCGGAGCCTTTCCTGGACAGGCAAATTTGTATAAAATTTGAGCATTTAGTCCTTTAGAGTTCAAATATCAATGAATAACAAAAACTTCTAAGCACACCCGGTACGTCTGTAGTTTAGATAGACACTGACCCTCGAATAGCTCGGAGCTCGATACTTGCGACTAAGTGGTAAAAGTAAAAGTAATCTTGTGACAGCACGCCCGCTGGAAGGTTCAGCACTAAGAGTTTCTATTCCAGCAATAATAATATATGTACATGTTTTCCGTAGTCATGTGTGGCAGCTGTATCTAATATAAAGTACACTCGCCCTCATAATTTACAATAAGATCTTTTTATTGGATAATGTCCTTTCTTGAATAAACTTGTTGAACATTATTCTATGTTCTCTTAATTGAAAATGTTCTCACTCGCTACTGTCTATACCCACTGACCCATATGAGATAAGGTAACCTCACATTTCTCCGACACCTGATTTAGCCATCTAAATAATATTAACATCTAGGTATCTTTATTATTTACCAATTTAAATTAACAACGAGCTTCGTTACATACTATTAAGAAAAACCTCATTTTATTCTTGAATAAATTCAGCTTGTTCTGAATGTATGATATATTTTATCATATTATATTCTGACGGAATCTTCCTTATACAATCAAACTTTTGGAATGCACCAACAACGTGGAATTTGACACACAGACTTGCAACATTGTTGGACCATCTTTCGAAATGCTGTACTCGGTATTGACATACCTGGGCTTGGTCGGCTTAGTCGGGTATTTGTTGGTTTTCAAAGGTTCAAGTATTTTAGAGTTATTATGCATTTTAGCAAGTTTGCAGAAATACCGTGTGCAGACAAAGAAGAAAGAACAGTTTAACCATTGTAACTTAATGTTTGTTTTCATCAAATTCTTGCAACCTCATAAGGAATTTGAAATTTGATGTAATAAATCGTATCAAGTTTAAATTTATTATTTTATTTAAACCTTTAAACTGCAAAGCTACGTGTATTTTTTTTAAATGCGTCATTTATTTTAAAAACCTCTTTGTGATAACTTTCGAAGTATCGCCAGATTCTTCAGGGGTTCTATCCTCTGCTTACTGACTGAATACTTTGAGTTCGATTCTTTGTAATATAAAACTTAGTAGGTCTGGGTCACAATATTAAGTTTATTACAAGAAGTATTACAATAATTATAAATTATACCCTTCAGAGATAGACTAGTTATTCATGTGAAGCTGTGATGGAAGAGAGTCATTCCCCCAAAGACAGCCTCTTATAATGTTTGTCCCCCATCTACTCACTCTCATGACATACAAATATGTACAAAGTCACCGTTCTCACACTCTTCACAGAATATTGTGACGTTATGATGCATGCGTCTACGTGAGAGCCAACCATAAACGTCAGATATAAAATGTTGCACTGTGTGTGAGACCGGTCGCAGTTCAACTGCCATTGAGTAGTTTGCTGATCGGTCAAGATGGCGATGCTGTCACTTTTTCATGAGAGCGGATCGAGAATGAGAGGTTGAAGATAGGAGAGCTGGCCAAGATGGAAAAGAAAACGCGCAAGATGTGATGGCGAAGCTCATAAGAGCCACTATTGAAGAGGCTTGGCATTCTTGGTGATATTTTTGGTAAGATAATGGCACATTGTGCTGACAAATTCTATGATGATGGCGTGCTTTTCGGAAACGGTGGGTCCGGGTTCCGGGTGTGGTTCGCGTTGACCATCATCAGCTTGGACCTCCAAGGCCCAGGTCTGCAAGAATACTTAAAGAAGAAAAGGTGTGTGAAGAATCAGAAGCGTAGTGAAGTATAAAACATGAAAATAAGAACAAAAAATTGTGTATGTCAAGAAAAGAGTTGGTGGATTGTAAAAATTGTTATTGTTGAATTATAGTAATTAGCTGGAAAAAAAATGTATATCATTGTGTTATCCTACCTCTACTACAGACGATGAACTTCACCCGGTAAAAACCAGTAAATTGTAAGTGCCGAACGTAAATATCCGGTGACATAAAGCTCGGACGCTGGCGTTCTATCCATGCCTTGAAAAGAATACTCATTCAGCCCGAGCCGAACGTGACAATATGCTTTTTGGTAAAAAAAGAAATATGCCTTCGAAAAAAAAGTATTTGTGTACTTGAGTATGTAAATATGAAACCGGAATTTTTATATATAAAATACACGTTTATTTTGTGAAAACGAAACGAAATATTTTATTCGAAGTATTGCCTATCGCTAGCTATACATTTTTCCCATCTTTTTGATAATTTGTGGATGCCACGCCAAAAAAACTGTTGTTCTTTTGAGGTAAACCAATCATTGAGCCATTTTCGTAAGAAGTGAAGCGCCGTTCAGCAAGTGGGTGTCCCATCGATGCAAATAAGTAATAATCGGACGGAGCCAAGTCTGTTGAGTAAGCCGCATGCCATATTACTTCCCAACTAAACGTTTCATTTGTTTCCTTGACCTGTTTTGCTGTGTGTGATGGTGCATTGTCATGAAGCAAAATCACATTGTGTTGCTTTTATCGATATTCTGGTCGTTTCTCATGCAACGCTTAATTTAAATTAGTCATTTGTTTTCAGGTTCATCAGATTTTAGCAGCTCATAATTGATCACACCCTTCTGATCCCACCAAACTCATAATATTGTTTCTCACGTCAAAATCGCCACTTTTTAATTTTTTTAACCACTCATAGCACTGTGATTTACCAAGAGCATATTCACCTTAAGCTTCTGCAAGCATTCGATGCGATTCTGCAGCAGTTTTGTTCAAATAGTAACAGAAAATCAATGCTATCCACAAATCGTACTTTCCAGGCACAAAATTCGACGTGTTCAACGGTAGTAAAAACTATGCTATTCTATGAAACTTGTATTGTTATATTATTAAGGAAACACATTCTTATTGTGAAGTTGTGATTATTCAGAACATAGATCTGTGATGTAGATGGATTTCAAATAATGGAACGATAGATGTATTCATTAGAAAAAGTGTAACATATAGGTTCGAAAATTTGTCATGAAAAATACTGGCGCTACAACACAATTGGTAGTGAACTTCCCCGGATTGGAAATAGAGATCCAGGTTCGAATCCCGGTAGCGCAAAAACAATATTTTTCGACAAATTGATTTTATATGTATATATTTATAATTAATACATTAACGTATGAGTTGAAAATGTTTGTCAGGTGTCAAAATAATAAAATGGCGCCAATGGCATGGTTTGACGGTAACTACATTGACAACTAGAGCCATCTATGGGCAAATTCCGGTTTCATATTTACATACCTGGTAAATGGCGAGAGATTCAGCCATCTATGTTAAAGCAGGAACTATTGAACATATTGAAGATAAACGGCATAAACATTCATGGTAACGAAACAAAGCTTGAACAAATCGATAATAGAACAAGAAACGTTCATAACCAGAGGCATATCCGACAAAATTGGAGAACAAAGCTAAGTTGGAGTTTAGTCGGACATTTGAATATGATTTTCTAAAGTGATTCGCTACACACATCTATTACAAAAAGTGGATATATTTAGCTGGGAAACATGGATACTTAATAAAAGAAAAGTTTAAATTAATTATATGAAAGGAGCGCGGAAAGATACATAAATCAGGATAAAAAAACCCTTTTCCGGAACATTTTGGAGACGGCACAACTGTCATGTCGGTTCCACGCGCAAAGCAAACCTGTGGCTTTAATTTAATCCAATTAAAAAAAAAAATTTCGATATGTATTCTAAATTTATTTCTTTTGCACCCTTTAGTTATTATACTTAAACATTTATATAGGGTGTATAGAGGAAAATTTTCAAGATTAAATTGTAATTGATAGTAACCCATCAAGGTAAGGTAAGTGAGAGGGGTATTGTTCGACGCACGTGATTTGCTGATTTGCCGGTCGCAATTGGTCACTGGTGCGGTGATTCATTGGTTCAAGGCTGTCGCGCTTTTTGTACTCACTTTAATATTCGACGAGTAAGTGATAGGCCGAGCACGTAACTTTTCTGGTGTTGGGTTCAAAAGTTCAGACAAGAAGGAACAATGGTTAACCAAACTCCTCTGGGACCATCAACGTCAGTAGCGACGCCAGAACATGTGACTCAAGTTCGACGTGAAATTAGGCGTAATCCGCATAAATCGATAAGGAAGATTGCAGCCTTACTAAAATTAAAAAATCAACAGTGCACGTTATTTTTTAAAAAAAACTCCATACAAACTGCAAATCGTGCAGTTTCTCAACGAAAATGACTATTTTTTAAGTGACTATTATTTAACTTAGCGCGAACGATACTGGAATGTTTTGGAATAACACAAACGTTTGGAAACAAATTGTTTACTGACGAAGCACATTTTCATATCAATAGCTATGTTAATAAACTGAACATGAGATTCTAGTGCCCTGACAATCCAAGGGAATGCCATTAAAAACGTTTGCATTGTCCATAAACGACAGTGTGGTGTGCAATTTCTGCCCAAGGGATAATTGGCCCTTATTTTTTTAACCAGCGAAAGACAGTCACTGCTGACGTATATTGCCGAATGATCGACGAGTTTTTGGTACCGCAACTACAGCTATTTCCCGGGTTCAACAACAGAACACAATTTCAGCAAGACGGGGCCACTCCACACACAGCCAGAGTTTCAATGAAGAAGCTAAGGGGAATTTTTCTCAATAAATTAATCAGCAAGTACGGTGACATACCCTGGACACCTTGGTCTAATAATCTTTGGACAATTTTGGCCTTACAAGAATATATCTGCCGTGAAGTTGATTCTCTACCCGAGCACTACTGCCGGTAGTTGTCATCAATAAGACGACACACTAATAACTGATTATTTTCTATGTGTTTACGTGAGAACATCGTGGCTGATGAACCTGAAACAATGGTTTGATTAGTCTACTATAGAGCTTTTCAGCAATAGCTATAGAGCACTAAAGTGATGATAGCTGTTAAAGCCGTTTAAAATTAATTAAATTCTATTAAGTTTTTTGGCGTTTGACTTGTTGCCTCGTGCGTATATACAATTCGCGGTTTACCAAATTTTAACTTGCGTATCTCCTTCACTTCTTATTCCTCACTTATCCTTAAGCACAAGGAAGAAATAAGATGTCTCAGTGATTAAAGTCTTCCAACTGCAGCATATTCAGTGCGCTTGGAACTTTTGTATGGATAACAACCGTCACTTTGCTCCGCTAACACTTATTAATTAATCTTACTTTAATCCCGCTTATATATAAGAATCGTTTTCACGAGTGTTAGTATACACCCCGCGACGGGTGTATTTATGGTGGAGAGGAATCAACAAATGAACCAGCATCCGGCAGACGAACAGTAAGTGCTTTCCTTTCTTCCTCATATTTCCAACAAAATACAATGTCCATTGAACGGATAAGGCATAAAGAGAAGAAGACAATGGAAAACTTAACACAGTACAGTAATAACCCGAAGTTACGCGATAGATTGGACCGACGAAAATCGCTTAACTCAAATTCACGAAAGACGGGGTACAATTTTACATACAATTTTGTGTAATTGGGACCAAGGACTAACAAAAACACAATTTTAAAAGAATTTATTTAAATTAAGTTGCAGTTCTTTATACATATTAACACAAAATATTTAAGAATTAACGATTTACGTAAAGAAGGCATTTCGATATCGATGACTTTATAAAATCTAATAAATTCGACACAATGCCGTATTTGTTTCACACAGAATTTCTTCGTAGCAAGGTAATATTTTTTTAATTCCTTGCTTTTTAGCTATAACCCGTTCTTCCTTAGATTCAATGTTTTCTAAAATGTTAAGCCATTTTTAATTGAGCTGAGAAGTTCTGTTAAGCTTGCAATTGTCATGTGCTTTTCTAGTAGACTTACGTCCGAATCGTCTTCATTGTCGTTTACGGAGCTCTGTGAGCTCATCGATTGATAGCTCCTTACTACGGGAATCCAACGCGCATCACAGTAAGAGAAACACTGAATCTGCATCTGAGTTCGCGTAAGTCGGGGTAGCGTAAGTTGGGTTATTACTGTATTAATATAAAAAATAAAATATAAATAATTATATGTTCAAGGGTGAAATAAAACTGTAGCATTTACAATATCAATCCCAGATGGGAAGGAGATAACGATTACATAATAAAAGTTTGAGAAGCGCTTGAAGTAGCCAGTCACAAGTCATAAAAGGAGACATAAGAGAAAAGAAACTCTGAGAATTAACAGTTCTAGATTCGCCAGAAGCGGTCCATTCACTGTTATTCTGCCCAGAGTCCCCCAGGCAGCCATAGATATTGTTTGAACTGGGTATAACTGACTGAATCCAAGATTACAACCACTAGATGCTTCTCAATTACCTGTTCAGACCCGAGTAGTCAATATAATCTTATTAAGGAGGACACATTCTTATTGTGAAGTTGTAATTATTCATAACATAGGTCTGTGATGCTTTAAATACTAAATACTAATTTAATGTATTAATTATAAATATATACATATAAAATCAATTTTGTCGAAAAATATTGTTTTAGCGTCACCGGGATTCGAACCTGGATCTTCATTTCCAATCCGGGGAAGTGCACTACCTTTGTGCTATAACGCCAGTATTTTTGTTGACTAATTTTCGAACCTATATGTTACATTTTTCAAATTAATGCACCTGTCGTTCCATTATTTGAAAGCCATCTACATTATTTTTACAGAATTTCAAAATACATTAAATTAATACATTAAATTAGTATTTAAAATATCACAGACCTATGTTCTGAATAAATACAACTTCACAATAAGAATGTGTTCTCCTTAATACTTTAAATACTAATTAAATGTGTAAATTAGAAAGATATACATATAAAATTCGGCAAAAATAGCGCAAAAACAATGTTTTTCGACAAAGTTAATTTTATATTATTTATTAAATTATTTTTATAATTTATAATTAATACATTTAATTAGTATTTAAAACATCACAGACCTATGTTTTGAATAATTATAACTTCACAATAAGAATGTGTTCTCCTTAATAATCATATAAAATCAATTTTATTGAAAAATATTGTTGTTGCGCTACCGGGATTCAAACCTGAACCTCTTCCAATCCGGGAAACATGCATTAACCGATTATGCTACAGCATACAGTACTTTGACGACAAATTTTTGAATCTATATGTTACACTTTTCAAATTAATATTAATTTATTAATGGAACGATAGATGTATTCATTTCAACATGTAGGTTCGAAAATTTGTGATCAATTCACTGTGTTGATACAGCATAATCGGATAATGCACGCTCCCCAGATTGGAAGAGATCCAGGTTCGAATCCCGGCGGCGCAACAACAAAATTTTTCGATAAAATTAATATTAATTTATTAATGGAACGATAGATGTATTCATTTCAACATGTAGGTTCGAAAATTTGTGATCAATTCACTGTGTTGATACAGCATAATCAGATAATGCACGCTCCCCAGATTGGAAGAGATCCAGGTTCGAATCCCGGCGGCGCAACAACAAAATTTTTCGATAAAATTGATTTCATATGTTTACTTTTCTTATTTTAAATTGTTAACATTGTTTTATTAACCACTCAATGAATTAAAATACATCAACCGGTTTCGAAAAATATCATTTTCTTCTTCAGGATGTCAATAACTAATCAAAAACATATGTTACAGAATCTATTTTTGAAAAACAATAATTAAATATATTAATACATATAAAATCGATTTCATCGAAAAATATTGTTGTTGCGCCACCGGGATACGAACCTGGATCTTTTTCCAAACCGAGGAAGGTGCATGATCCAACTATGCTACTACGACAATATTTTTAGCAACAAATTTTCGAACTTATATGATATTAATACATTTAATCGTTCCATTATTTAAAAGAGCCATCTACCTTATTTTTAAAGAATCTCAAATACCTTTGAGTAATTTGACAGCAGACGCCAGAATTATGTAAAAATATTGTCGCTGTAGCATAGTTGATTAATGCAGTGGCGATTTTTCGATAAAATTGATTTTATATGTATATGTTTCCAATTAATACATTTAATTAATATTTAAAATATCACAGACCGCCTGTTCTGAATAATTACAACTTCACAATAAGAATGTGTTCTCCTAATAAAACGATAAATATTTAAAAAATAAATTTAGTACGTAACTTAAATTGTTTCTTGATGATACAAAATTACTAGAATAATTTTTAGGAAAAAAATTATGAATCAGACATGTAGTTAAATTTAGTTGGTTGTTTATAATTTTTTGTTTTATACGCTTTATTTATTTCCAATTATTACAAATTAATTCATTTATGCCCAACACAAAAAAAAATATATATCTTTCTAATTAATACATTTAATATTAATAATTCGTTTATTCCAGCGTGATTGGGATTTATTTTATGAAAATAAAAATAATAAAAAATAAAAATCATTTAAGTAACAAAATAATATGTATATCAAGAAAATAAATGCAAAACAATTTTACACAAAAATATATAAACAAAATTTATACTACATTTCGCCGAAATCGAATTCGATTCGATTCGAATTCGAAATCGAATTCGAAATCGCCGCTTGCACTAGTGAGTTGGTGGAATAGAATTTCACCAAGATAATGAAATGACAATGGACAGTCCACATCGCTCAGAAGATAAACAATCGTTGAAGTCAACATATAGTAGTAGCGAGAGAAATCAAGAGTGACTGGACTTATGAAATCAATATCTGACAGACAAAAAAACAGTGAATGACACATAGAAAGGCCTTCATCCGACAGTAGTTAGAAAACGCCGATGATGGTAATTGATATTTCCGACATAAATAAATACTAAATTCCGCGCTGCAGCATAATTCTTGATGCAAAAAGTAATGTTAATCTATCATATTACTTGCAAAAGTTCTTCGGATAAATCTTTCTGTTTAACTTTACCAAACTTAAATGCATAAGTGGGAATTCAGTAGAGAGTAGCGTTCGGCATATTAATAACTCTCTTTGAATGTCTAATATTATGTAATTATGCAAGTATGTTCTTGCAAGATGACATAGTTTAGAACTCACTTATAAAGGTGTCCCAGAAAAGCGAAAATTTCAATTTGGCGCCATTTTTGCTGTCGCGCTTTGATAGTCAAACCACTATGACAGTTTGATGGTAGGTAGTCTTCCATTACCCAAATTTATGTCTTACTTTGCTGCAATCTTTATCTGATTATAATATAACACACTGTACTGTACAAAGAACCAAATAAATAAAATTATTATTATTATTTTTAATCTGTCATTCAACTTCAATTTAGATGCAGCAAACTTCCACAATATGAAAACCCTAGAACACGGGCTGACCAAATACTTCTCTTCAAACTACTGCAAGACAATATTGACTGTTTCAGTCAATTAGAATTAATATCTTTCCATATACCATCTAGATCGATCCGGCAATCCGCACTTTTCCACATTCTTAAAAGTAGAACATCTTACATACAAAATTCATTCATTCACCGGTTATGCAAATACCATAATGAGAAATTTACAGAAATTGACTTTTTCAACATTAGCCTTACGACGCTTAAAGGGTTATTTTTATGAACCACTACAATCTTAATTTTGGCTAATCATTCCACCTATAAACACATCGTGC
The DNA here is from genome assembly GCA_022840565.1 of Eubasilissa regina. NCBI lineage: Eukaryota > Metazoa > Arthropoda > Insecta > Trichoptera > Phryganeidae > Eubasilissa > Eubasilissa regina. The sequence continues at coordinate 17,901,740 of JAINEB010000027.1, read as the reverse complement.
TCTCCCTTTACCGCAACTGTAGTTGCAACCTCCCCACCCTTTCTCCCTATTTTTTTCCTCATATTTATCTTCTGCACCTAAACATACTTATGTACTTAAACATTTCTGTGGATTTTCATAAATAGTATCACATGTTAAATATTTATTGTTAGTTATATTAAGTTTACACTTAAAGTCAAAGTTATATTAAGTCAAAATCTCTCAATAAAATTAAATTAAACATTATTTTTTAAATTGTGAAAGTTTGTCTGTCACGATTCGCAAAATGCGTCTTACATTTAGTAAGCAAAATGTTCCAAGTGCATGTAAAAATTCGAGTAGATTGGCTCGATTACTAATGTCAGACCAACAATAAATATTTTTTCAGGTCGTTCAGCAGAAAGTATCGCGGCTTTTTCTGGTCCCATCAACACGTTTATACGTATTATGAATATATTAAAGAAGAAGGAATGTTATATAATATGCAAAACACTTAATATTCCGTATTCGTAAAACGCATTTTTGGCACTCTTTAATATCGGCAGCGAATTACGTTATTGCCACATATCACAGCTCACATCCAAATTCTCATCCTCCATACATTTCCTCATACTTTCCCTTAGTGTGAATTGGAAGCCTGATACTATCGGACGTCACTGGATCAATATTGTTTTGTTTGATCGCGATACCATTCGCGGTGTGGACAATACCCCCACTGCAGTGGAGCACTGTTTTGTATGATTTTGTGCTATTATCATATTATTTGTTGTTTGTGTGTACCGTGGGTGAACTGTGACATCACCGTCTTCAGTCGGGAGTGGAGATCTTCGACTATCCTAGAGCATGCAGAATGTGATTTCGGCGCTGCCACCAGGGATTTTGTAGACATAAGATAAGGCGAGCATTCTTTCTAAATTCCGGTTCTTTGAAAAATCCTTTTCCCCTCAGCAACCTCATCTTATATCCGTCTCCCGATATTCTTTCCCCACCTTGCGGTAATTCCGACTTACAACCGAAATCTTCTCCACGGAAAGTGCGACCCGGAGATCGCACACTTACGTTTAGAACAAGTAGGTGAGTGTTAGAAAACAAAATGCCAGTTTACCCAACAATCGATGATCCTGCGTGAGAAGAAGAATGTGGATGATGCAAGAGTTGTGTGTTTGAAGAGTTTGACGTTCCATCCTCTCTTCATACCCCCGCAGTTAAAATCAGTTGGAAATTTCGTTTTCATTGCTCGAAGTATTACGAATAATCAGTTACCAATCATCGTTACAATCGATACCAATCACAGTCACATAACAGTTTAAATTTGATATGGGATAAAGCAAAAAAAAAAAAAATATTTGGTGACAAAGTATTTCGAACACCATGTACACATTAAACGAAGAAAAAAATATTTAATCTATTTGAATAAATATGGGCAAATTTTATGTTGATTTAATAATTCTCAAAGACGTGTAGAGTCGTCAAGGTTACCCTCCGGTAACTTTGTGAGAGCTTTCTCAAGCTTACGTTGCGCTGTCAACTCTCAAATATATTTTTTCAATCTCAAACTTATGAAACTGGTTTTAATTTCGTAAATTCCACCCTTTAGTGTATTTTATGCAAATGGACTGTTCTGACAAAAGACCAAAAATGGTATTTATTTAAAGTTGATATCACTTTATTATTAATTATTATATGATCATTGTTTACTTTGAGAACCCAAGGATTACTTATTTACTGTTTCCGAGGTAAGTTTGTAGAACTCCATAATCACATATGTGAAAATAGAACACTTGTTTTTTTTTTATACTACTCATTTATTACGCCTTGTAAGGGCATTATCAATGAAACAATTTATCTATACAGGAATAATTATTTTTCACATATTTGCTTAGTTTCATTTTGAATCTATTTAATCTAACTTTAATACAGAATTGGAGCTATGAGTGTGGTTGCCGAAGGAAAATAAAAAGAGAGCGCCTTTCCTTTTATAGTTGTTTGGCACCGCCCACTACTTCTACATGCGCGGGCTCATATCCTTATTCTTAATATAGTGCATACATAACTATATTTATACATGCTCGAATATAAATAAGATCAAAATTATTCATTTTTACTACAACTTATTTTTCACATATTTGCTTATTTTCATTTTGAATCTATTTAGTTTCTCCCCCTTTCTTATGTCTTCTGGCATTTCATTAAAAATCTTCATTGCACTGTACATCATCAATTTCTGAGATTTAGCCTTCTTCCTGAATGGCTGTCTCAGTCTCTCTTTTCCTCTTATATGATGTTCGTCCTCATGTTGATTTGCATCAATTCTGCCAATATTTTCTAAGTGAGAATTTTATGAACAAATACCATAAAATTTAAATATATTTTCTACTTAAAAGTCATCATATTCAGATCTTTAAGCATTGCACTGTTCCGAGTATATCTATTTTTTCTATTATTATTATTCTCAAAGCTTTATATTGCAACACTGACAATTGTTACATTTCTTCTTCATTAGCCAAAAATAAAATGTTACTCCAGTAGTTGATGTGAGGAATAATAACAGAGTTGTATACTATTTCACAAGACTCATGACATACTAATGAATCTTCTGATCCTTCCCAAAAGTGAGATTTTTTTAGCAATCATTTTAGTCACGTGTCTTATATTTTGCGATAAATTCAATTTTAAATCTATTATCATTTTAAACATTAAATCTGCGTACTTCTGAATAAATATTTGCAAAATTAACCCATTATTATTTTATTTATTTTTTACGCCCTAAAATCATAAAAAAAAGATTCTGAAGAATGAAAAATTCCAAGTACCAATATTTTATGATCTATTTAAAACAATTATATTATATATAAATATTAAAAGAAAATATAAATATAATTTTATTACTGTAAATAGTACTAGGTTTAAACATCATAAACATAAAAATCACTTTCAAATGAAAAAAAAAAACCCTAAACTTATAAAATTTTTGTATCCTAATGTTATTTTATTATTATTAGAGTTCTTGTAAACAATAATTTGTATCAATATACAGTCCACTTCTCTACATAAGCATATGCTTTCAAGATAGCATGAATTTTTTTTTATTGTACATTAATATTGTTGTAGCATAATTTGAAATTTATTGTAATAATTAAAAAAATAATAATAATCAATAAATCGAAATAGTTGCATAACTACGACATTTATAAAATTACAATATTTTGAGTGTGTCCAAATCTTTGTAAGAACTAATTACTGGATTTTATCCCCTGGGGGATTGTTATCAAGATTAAGATGACTCACAGAGACGAAGCCATTATTTCAATATGAGAAGTATGGAAGTCTTGGGCATTACAGGGCTTACGACCTGTCATCGGCTGGCTTAAGTGATCAATGTAACGTTCACCTATTTACCCAAGCTACCACATCTATCAAATTTTGAAAGTTGTATATATTCAATCTAAATGGAACATTTCACTTATTTATTACCAATTATGACATTTTTTGTAAATTTGATATTCTTTCTCATGTAATAGTATAGATGTCGCTGAATCTGAAACTTAATTTGAAGTGGAGGCATATCTTTTATGTGTATTTAACATATACTAGAATTCGTCTGAAAATGCAGTATTTTTCAATTTTTTAACTTTATATTTTTGACCAGTATATTTTTTATAATATTTTGAGTATGTCTAAATCTTCGTAGGAACTAATTACTGGACTTTCAGACGTATACTGCATTTTCAGACGTATTCTAGTATATGTTAATAATTAATGCTAGATCACGCCAAGTCATTTTGGCTTGTCGGCACGTTTCTTATTATATTTCTTACATTAGTACAACTCAAGCAATATTTTTGATCAAGTACACATTAAAAACACACATTTTGAAAGAATTTAAAGCAAACCAAGAAATAAAACAAATTAATAAGTACGAAAGTAATCAAGATAATAATTAATTTTAACTGCTCTGTTCTTATATTCCAATAGTTGTGTTCTTTAGTAAGAAATTCATCTCGTTGCTGTTTGGGTAAGGTCTTGATGTAATCCGGTAGTTTGTTGAAGATTCGTGGAATTTTGATTTCTGTCGATCTGTCTCCGTAATTGTAATTGACTATTGGCACGCTGAGTTGCCTATTTGAGGCTGTGTTTTACAAGTGCCATGTAATGCTTCAAAAAGTTTATTTGTAATAATGGCCGTTATCAATTTATTTTAGAAGCAAATAGGTGTGAATCAAAAACATTTTCGTTACAACGTTTTAAATTTTAATTTTTTTTTTAACCGCTACCTTTTTCCCAAACATATCAATTTTTTTAAACGTTGAATCTAATTTCCGCTCATCTTTGTACGCAGATTATAATTTGTATTTTTAATTATAAGTCTAGAAAATAATCAGCACCCCTCCGAAATAAAAATTGTATACAAACTGTCAACAAACTCTCTTTAACTTTTGATATAATTTTAACTTTATGAGTAGGGTTTTTTTGTAAATAAACCCAGTATCATTTACCAATAATGTTACGAGTAAAATATTACAAATTTAATATGAGTATTTTATTATTTTATTATTTATAGATATTGGGGTGATATTAATAATATAGTACTATAGAGAACACATTCTTATTGTGAAATTGTAATTATTCAGAACATTGGTCTGTGATTATTTTAATACAAATTAAATGTATTAATTAGAACGATATACATATAAAATCAGTTTTATCAAAAAATATTATTCTTGCTATCGGTATTCGAATCTGGATGTCTTTCAAATAATGGAACGATAAATGTATTCATTTGAAAAGTGTGACATATAAGTTCGAAAATTTGTAATCAATCCACTGTGTTGGTATAGCATAATCGGTTAATCCACGTTCTCCGGATTGAAAAGAGATGTAGCAACAACAATATTTTTCGATAAAATTGATTTTACACGTACATCTTTCTAATTAATACATTTAATTTGTATTAATAATATTAATAGAGATAGTGTAGCACTACTTCATAACGCACAAGAGAGTTGTGGGAATAGAGGTCAGCGTTGTCAAAACAAAATACAGTGTAACCTCAGCTTACGAACGTCTCTGATTACGAATTATTCATTTTACGAACATAAATCCTGATTGAAAAATGTTTCAGTTTGCGAACAGAATTTCGGTTTGCGAACAAGCAGGCAGTCTCCGAAATCAGTACGCAAGAACTGGAACAGCTTCTTAATAAGGAGCGAATGACGGTTACAAAGGAAATATTATTTTCAGAGGCTAATGAACAAATAGACGATGTTCTTAGGTCCTCGATCGAAGTGAGATGCAAAGTTTTATGGAAAAACATCACCCTTACAAAACTTAATGATAATGTCATGCCTTATTTCCGCAACATTATAAAAAGCAAGAAGAAACAAATATCGTTGGACAGGATTTTCATAAGACGGAAACCTGACGAACTTCAAGCATTACTTCAGATTGGCACCACTGAGATTCTCGATTTATAATAATGTACATGTGTGTGTGTGAGTATTTCCGCCTTTTTTTCGGAAAGCTAAGAAGATGGTAACTGACAGGCGTCATTCAATTACATCCCGTGCTTCGACCAGTCTAGTGGTCCAAATAAACCACCGGTGCGCGGTTCGGCCGGTGGAAATCTAAAGAAGACAACTCAGCTAAAAGAACGACAACATCGGACCAGAAAGACAGCAAAAATAAAATGTTAGTGCAGTTCATATATTATATGTGTGCTTATTGTTAATCGGAAACCTGGGAACCAGCTATCGAAGGCATTTACATAAACACGATGTTTTCATGGAAAGAGAGTCCCCTTACAAACAATAACATGATATGCAACAACAGTGCTGCTAATTTTTAATGTATATTAGATATGTATAAGAAGATTGGGGAAAAAACTACTATTAGTGCTCATTACATTTTTTTTATAACACAAAGAATATTTAATACAGTATTTTTTATACATTTTGATTACATATTAATTGATATAGTTGGAGACTAAAATATTTTATTATTTTTCAAAATTCTACCTGGTGTAACAAAAAGTTCTTATTTTTTCAATATTTTATAAAGCATAAGAAAAAATATTTTTAACTTAGTAACAAAATTGTTTTGATTGAATTTGGTTTATAAATATATAATTCTGAAATCACATTAAATAATGTTATCGCTTTGCATTGTGTTTTAAAAAAATTTGCAACTAGAACATTTTATATATTTTTTTGAGAAACAAGATTCAGATAAAATAGCTAATAGCTTCTAAATAGAGAATAGAAGAGTATTTTTCTTCTCTTTACATTTAAATATTCCTTAAAATATAAAAAGACTTAATCTAATTAATAAATTAATTTTTGGTATATACATGTGGTATGTGAGAGCATTTAGTCTTTAAAAATATAAACAGTCACATTTCAACAAACTACGAGTAATAATGTTTTAAATTAGACAAATTTTAAATATCAATTGATAATCTTTAAAATTATATGCAGTAAAACAAATTTTATATTATTTAAGTCTAAATTCAAGTATCATATTTATTGATGATCTATTTATATAATAATATAATTCAGACTTAAAAATCTGAGCTCAATACCTTGACAACTGAAGAATTCAATTTTTGCAACTTTTGACGGTTAACTAAGCTTAAGCTTGGATTTTCAACAGTAGAGATAACTAAGTTAAAATATTTATTTTTTTTACGTTTATTTTTTTCGTCTTATTACTTTTAATGCTATATTATTGCTTTTATATGATTTCAAGCAAGAAGTAGATAATGAAGATGATGAATAGCAATTTTTTTGGTGTCTTACACATATGAATACATTTTTCATTGATTCTTATGGGAATAATTGTTTAGGTTTATGAACTCGGTTTTCAAACAGTTTCACGGAACAAATTAAGTTCGTAAACCGAGGTTCTACTGTACCTGAAAATGACCATAAAACAGACGCCATTATCGTAAATACGTCAAACTTTTAAATTAATTAAATAGTTTAAATATCTGTAAACAAATGTGACAAGAAATAATGATATACAACAAGATTTAAATAGCACAAAACGCTTATTCTTTGCTTTACTGTCATCAAGGTTGTTGTCACAAAATTTAAGCTGGCCATACACGCAACATTATACCTGTACAGGCAAACCAGAACGTGTATATGACAGAACTGGCAGATATCCCTACCAGTGCAGGCGACCTGACAACGATTGAAAATTTATATTTTCTACCTGTGGTTAACCCTTCCAGGTCTACCGCCTCAATTAAAACAGAAATATTTATGTTAATATACCCAACATAAAATTCATATTTTAGTTAATTGTAAGGAAAATGTTTATGCTTAGAACTGACTAGTGAAAAACCAGTTGTGTAAAGCAAATCTTACAATAATTATTATTTTTAGTCAGTTCTAAAATTAATATGCTGGGAAAAATACTATTTTTGGTAAGACAAATAGGGATGCTACATTAATTTCACAATAAAAATAATAACAAAGATACGAATTTATGATCTCGCTTTCTCACTAATTTAATGAATAGAGATAAGAAAAAAGGTAGTATTGTATAGGACTTGATGAATGTTTCGAATCGATATTAATAAATGCTCAATATTTATAGTAAGTTTGTGAGATTAATAATTTTAAAGCCATTTAAACTAATAAAAGCTTTCTTCACATTTAAAATATTACAAATTTCTTATGGTACACACGAATTGACAGCGTGGCTGCATATGAGTATTTTATATCACGGTATGGTGAAGGTTAACTAAACTGTGCTTAACTTCCGGCAAACCTGAGCGCGTGTGTTACTCCAGGGTACAGGTCTCAGTTGTTCCGTCCACCTCGAAGAAAATGATCGTGTTGAGTAGCTCGACAAAACGACAAAATGAATGAATACAATTATGGAATATTTTATTGAATTGTATAAATCTCAGCCATCTATTTTTAAATAATTATAATAATCTTGAGGCTATACATTTAATTACTTTATTTCTTTTTTTTAATAACTATTATTTATTCCACATGTGTCGCGGTATTTTTTCTTTCTTTCGTAAGATGACGAGAACGTCTGTGAGGGTGGACCCGCCGCTTACTCAGGACCGTGCCTGGTTGCCATTTTTTTAATGCTACTAGGCAGCTGTGCAACTTCATCTCGCACATGTGACAAGAGCCGAACATCTGCCATCTCAAAAACCCTCACAGTCCCCGATCTTTATTTTATTTTTTATCTTTGTTTTATTAACCATTTAATTGAGTTTAAATACATCTACTAGTTTCGAAAAATACTATTTTCTTCTTCAGGATGTCATAACTAACTAAAAACATATATTATTGTTTCTTTATCAGAATCTATTTTTAATAAAACAACAATTATTTAAAAAATAAATTTAGTACCTAACTCAAATTATTACTGAATATAAATAGATTCTGGTAAAGAAACAATAATATATGTTTTTAGTTAGTTATGACATCCTGAAGAAGAAAATGGTATTTTTCTAAACCGGTAGATGTATTTAAACTCAATTAAATGGTTAATAAAACAAAGATAATAAATAAAAAAATATAAATTTTAACTACAAAGTTAATATTGCTAATTTTAAAAATATTTATATATTTACATTACTAATGACATTAATGAAATAAAATAAACAAATAAATGGAAAGGAACGGTACATAAAAATTTAAGAAATGAACATAAATAAGAAGAGAAAATAACACAAAGTAAGCAATATAAAAATAATATGAGAATTACAATGCAGAGTCAACAGAGTGTCAGAACTTTACTTTGGTTAGCGAGCTGAGCAGGAGAAGGAACATACCCCCGAGAGAAGGAAAAGAACAAAACAAAAAGAAAAACGATCTTACAAGTTTTCGGAGCACTACTGCCGGCAATTCTCATCTCAAATAAACACTAGAAAACACTAAAACTTTGGGGGTCCCAGTTAGAGTCCCTTAACAGTTCCCATCTAGGCACTCAGACTCTGACAAAGGTCCTGCACAACTCCAAATTCATTTTGCAACTGAACAGATCGGGGTTTCGGATAGAAGTCCGATCCACTCCCACCAAACCATCAATCATATCTTCTCTAGCATCTGTCAATATCTCACCGTGCCAGAGGATGTGGTCCGGCATCTGTCTCACACGGCTAAAGGCACACTACAGATCACCTATAGGACCTAGGCCATACAATTTACTTTTACAGGCGAGAACACCTACTAGCACTACTGCATCGTCGTAATTGCGCTGTACCGATGCCACGGTTGACTGATTAATTGTCACAGGTTTGCCACTACGTGAATGGCCAATATTGAACTTCGGTTAACTTGTCATGTTTACCTGAACAGGTGTACCTGTCAGGCTTACCGTTGCGTATATTGCTTTCTTTCTATACGGGTGTGAAGTTTGGTATATCACTTTAGGGCAAGAAAATAGATAGAAACTCTTCGAAAATAAAGTGTGACACGTGATTTACAATCCAATATGTAATATTCTAACCGAAGAATGGAGATGATTAAAGAAGCTGAAACTTCAGGAACAGTATACCGCTCCAGACAAACAGATCAAAAAAGAGGGAAAGACCAAGATTAGTATGGGGGATAATGACAAGACAGCCTTGCAAGAGAAAGGCGGGTTCCCGGCGAACTTCACCACGGAGGGGATATTAAGGAATATATGGTGCTCCATTATAACTGTGATTATGGACTTCGAGTCCCATGAGACCGTTGAAGAAGAAGAAATGTTCTTCTGCATTCGCACTCATAAACTGTTGTCTGTCCTGTGTTTGTCCTAAATAACGCCAGTCAGTGCAAAATGAGAAAAGATTTTATATGAAGGTACGGAAACGAAGTAAAAGGTACTTACAGTAATCTTCACCTGTTCATTCATTATGGACATAACATGATGTGCGATATTATTACTAGAGCTAGTGTGGGCTGTGGTATTTTTATTTTAGTTATTTATAACAAACACACAATACAAATATATAATAACTTAGATTAAATACAATCACTTTTTTATGAAACCACTAAATTTATTTCGCTTAGCATAAGCTTCGTCGGAACGTATTTAAATCTAACAATAAATACAAAAAAGGTGCGCTTATGAATACATAAAGAGGGAGATAGAATATAAAATTCCATGAATTACATTATTACATGAAGAAATATTATTAGAATTATTAGCCCCACTTTAGATATGTTTCCTTTAAAATCATTTTAATATCCATCAACACTGTATTTTCCCCTCCCTTAATGTTCCGTCTAACCGTATATGTATTCTGTCTCTCTCTTTCACATTTAATTTCATATTCTATCTCCCTCTTTATGTATACGTAAGTGGACTATTTTAATATTTATTGTTAGTTTTAAATACGTTCTGACGAAGCTTGAGCTAAGCGAAACCGGTTGGCGTATAATAAATTTCGTAATTTCAGACAAAGTGATTGTATTTTATTTTATCTAATGTGTCAAACCACAAAGTGATTGCTTTCTACGAAAATATATATCTTGAATAAAAATTATGATGTGTGCAAGCAAAAAGCTGATATGAAGCATGGCAACCCGCCTCCATGTTGAATTACTATTCGATATTTTCGTAGGTGCTTCACTAGTTATTGTGTAAGATGATATTATCTAATAACAAATGCTTGCGATCGAGGTAGGATCCGAAGAGAAAATGAAGGACGAAACTGGCCAATAGGTTGCCGACGGCCCATACACCCAGTGCATTGTTTTGCTATGGCGAGCTTTACTTGTTTAGAAACATATCTGTTTAGAAAAACTGAGTATAAACGAGAATTTAAGGATCTCGATAGCTGCTAAAAGTTCTGTTTTGTGGTATTTTAATACAAATTCTTTTCTTTTTTCTCTTTTTTTATTAATATTAAAAATATAATACAATTTCAATAATCAGTGGATATATATTAACATTTGTTTCTTCTCTATGAGAGTAAGACTCGTGTATAGAGAAGGAGTATATTCGAGTTAATTTATGTTTCAGTAAGTCCGTGTACATATTTTTTTTTACTTCAGTTACAAATTTATGATAGTCCGTAATTTTTCTAATTGTGATGGGGAGATTGTTAAAAAATTTGATTCCTTGATAAATTTATTGGTTTTGAGTTGCGGTATATTTTAGTTTTGGGACATTAATTTGATCTTTATATCTTGTAGATCGGAATTCGCTTCTAAAATTTAATTGATTTTTAATTTTAAAAATTTGAATTATTGAATTTTTTTTGAATATGTCTACTATTTTTGGTACTTTAAAATCTATGAAAAGTTGTATACTTGGATAGTCTTTTTTTTTTTAATTTTTATTATCATTTTTTGAGTGATTTCTAATTGTGACATTGAAGTGTTATATACACCTCCCCATCCAATAATACCATATTGCAAATGTGACTGAACAAACGCGTAATATGTCCTTAGAAAGATATACAGAAAAAATCTATTTATTTTAATTATTAATTTCGTAATATGTTTTTATATATTTGTCAGAAATTTGAATTCGCTTATTTGAACACAGTTTATTCAGATATGCGAATTGCAAATGTATGTAATACTATGTATATTACATTCTGGCTACCTACCTTCTTATACTTCTTACTTCATACTATTACTTATATTACTATTACTACCTACTTACTTTACTGGCTATCAAAGTAGATATCATTTATACAAGTTAAATTCATACCTACGTATTATTATTTCTGTTTTTACTTTGAGTAACATGTTAGGCCAACAAACTCGGTTACTTGGAAGCCCACTTGAGATTCCAAGGCTTGGTGTTTAGATTAAACAGCGGGTTTAATGAACCCATAAAAACGATTAGGACTAAAATCTTCCCTTAAAACAAATTTTTATAATATTATAATTATAATAAAAGGCCCAAAATCACAGCTAGCAAATCACTGTGTCTTGGGTATCGATCATGGGAAGTTCATCTTAAATAATTTCTCTAGCATAATGTTGACGCAAGTCGAATACTCATTCCCTGTCCTCTTTCGTCCATCCAATCATTTTATACCTGTCCCGCTCTGGCCGATTACCTTACATTTCGCCGCCGGGGACCACTCTCCGATTGTGCTTCGGCCTTGAAGCATTAAGTTTTTTTTGTGCTTCTTTCTTCCGCTCTACCCTCACGCCGTGCGTATCGCTTGGACCGCGCAGAGGAGGTGAATCCGTTTCGGAAGTGCCATTATAGAGATCTCGGTTCGGCATAATATACGTGCTCGTCCACCGGAGGTGCAACCGACGCCCAACCCAGGATTTCAAAGCAAGGTAGGCCATATTCAATTGCCTTAGTTTCCTTCAGACTTCCATTTCGGATTGCATCAAATATTTAAAACCATTGTGGATTACAGTCCACGGAATCTTACCCCACCACATAGTGAACAAAGTATGTAATATAATTCGTATATGTTTGAATGACCTTACACCTGCTCAAGGTGGTTCACTCCAATATACTTAAATAGATCTTGAATAACAGTTTTTTCACTCAATAAATAAATATGTAAATAAAAATATATGAAACATAAATAATCCTTGAAGATCTTAATATTAAAACTTGGTCTCGCGCTCTTAGCTTACAAGGAATTTTAAAATAAAATAAATTTAAAATTGTTAACCTAATATTATTTTCAAACCAATATCAATAGCATTGAGTTTCTCAGAAAAACGTACAAGTAGAATCCGACTATGCTGTAAAATTTATATCGATAATACAGGGTGTTCAAAATATTTTCAATAAATTGTATGCATAATTATCATAAATAAAATAAAATTTCTGAACGTGTAACGCTTACACTCTTCAATATGTGAAAAAATTTAAACCCAAAATTTATAAAATTAAGTTTTTGGCGGAACTTTACAGAATTCCATGTTTATTTTGTAAATTGAATTGTAAGACTGTTTTATTCCACTATATTTAATTGTATTAAACGTTAGAACCTTTTCAGGAACATTTTTCCATCATCAATAATATAATTCAACTAAAGTTTTAAATATTTTTAGACAGTATATAAGGGTCTGTGTGGAATTAAAGGACGTGAGAATCAACAACCCGATATGCCACACAATGAATTTATTCGATTAGCGCATAATTTCGCGTAATGGACTCGCAAATTGACCTCCAATATCCTGTGATTTAACACCTTTGGATTATTTTCTGTGAGGATATAAGAAGTCGCCAGTCTACGCCGATAATTCAGAAATGATAGATGACTTAGAAGCCAAAATTCGTCGCTTTATTGTCGATATAAACACATCCAAAGCCCAGCTGCTCTAAACACATCCAAAGAAATCGCACTCACATCGATAGAAAGGATCAGGGTCTACAGATAAAGGATTAAATATTACTACTTAATTACTCACCAACAAGCCGTTTCCCCGCGAGTGTAGGCAAAGAAGATAGAGCACCATACTCTTCTGCCCTCGACGATTATTGAGGTTTCTAACAGGACCATCCTGGTCGTGCCAAGTCTTCCGCGGACGTCCTCTACTTCTGGTGCTATCACAACTTGCGTCATATATCTTTCTTACCACTCTGTTCTCATACATCCGTTCTACATGACAAAACCACCTAAGTGATCCATTCTTAATCTTAATCACTTAACTTACTAGTACTACTTAAACTCAATCATCACGCGATGACGTATATACGTTAATCGTATGACAATCTCTTCGAACATAGCCGGCAAGTATATTTAATTGTTTTTTCTATACACCCTGTAAATGATCAAACTTAAAATTGGAAACTCCTTTGTCTCGGTCAGGCTGTGTGTGTAGTGGTGCCAGTGTATGCGAGCGTGCGCACCGACGAGCGCTGCCGGCTCTTTCAAAATAATTTTCCGACTTCAGATTGTTGGACACGAATTACATTTTCCTTCTTCCAGATTACTGTGCTCCCGTGGAATGTCATGTTGCGACCACACCAGGAATGTACCCAGTTAATTCAATAAATGAAAAGCAACACGGGATTGTGCATCTCCACAATACATTTAATATTATTAAGAATAACACATTCTTATAGTGAAATTGTAATTATTCAGAACATAGGTCTGTAATATTTTAAATAATAATTAAATGTACTAATTAAAAAGATATACATATAAAATCAATTTTATTGAAAAATATTATTGTTGCGCTACCGGTATTCGAACCTGGAACTCTCTGCAATCCGGTGAACGTACATTAACCAATTATGCTATACCAACACAGTGCATTGACGACAATTTTTCAAATTGATACATATATCAGGATTTGAAGAGATCCAGTTTCTAATCCGGATAACAACAACAATATTTTACGATAAAATTGATTTTATATGTATGTCTTTTTAATTAATACATTTAATTTGTATTAATAAATTCAAATATTCCTACTTACATAACTACTTGAAATGAATGTGGTTGTCACCAGTTTTTAGTTTTGTTTCTACCATTTAGTCATTCCCAGTCAGTACACATTATTCCTTTGGCTCAACTGCATTAATTAGAAAGATATATATATAAATCAATTTTATCGAAAAATATTGTTGTTGCTACCGGTAATCGAACCTGGATCTCTTTCATAAATTAAAAAATAGATGACTTTCAAATAATGGAACGATAGATGTATTAAATTGAAATGTGTAACATATAGGTTCGAAAATGTATCATCAAAAGTACTGTATGCTGTAGCATAGTCGGTTAACGCACATTCCCCGGATTGGATAGAGATCCAGATTCGAATCCCGGTAGAAACAACAATAACAATCGATAAAATTGATTTCATATGTATATCTTTCTAATTAATTTGTATTTAAAACATTTAATAATATTAAAAAAATGTAAACAAGTCATTTATTAACACAACAGGCCTTGCTGGTTGCAAAAAAGGCTTCACACAAAAAATGAATAAATTTTAATAGCCAAGCGCAGATCGTTTTTATCGCTATAATACTAATTTCTATTTACAAGCTTGGGCAACGTAGAAATTACAAAATGAAAATAACTCACAGCGAGAGATAGGGTATGAAATTCAAAAGGGAGATATCGACTTATTTGTTGAATAGGGGAAGAAAATCTTATTGGCTTAGTTTGAACAATGTATTGCGGCAGAATGAATTAACTTTTTTTGTACATTTTCTGCTTCGCGTAAATAGATACAAGAATATGTTTAACGCCTTCTCAATCAAATGAAAGAACGTCTCCATTCTTCAGAAACTCACAAAAGAACACTAGAGAAAATCTCTCCAAATGATTAAAATTTAACAATATTTGAATATGTCCAAGAACACACAATTACTGGATTTTCAGTTACAAAGGCACTGTTATTAAACAAACAATATATATCTCATATAGACGAAGCTATTTTTTTATTATATTATAATGGAAATATATGGAAGTATGGGTAATTACAGGGCCTACGACCTCCTGTCATCAGCTGGCTTAAATGATCACTTTATATATTTATATAAAGTGATCACTTTATATTAAGTATATATTATATTAAATATATCCATATATTTTCCATTATAATATAATAAAAAAATAGCTTCGTCTATATGAGATATATATTATTTTTTTAATAACAGTGCCTTTGTAGGTGAAAATCCAGTAATTGTGTGTTCTTGGACATATTCAAATACTACTAAATTTTAATTATTTGGAGAGTCACCATTTCCCACCCATCAATCTCCATATCTATCAAATTTATGAAAGTTTTGTTATATGTTCACGTGTACAACTCACTTCGAGTACCACTACACTATCGCCATCTATGGACTAAATTTGATAATTCATTCCCTGAAACAGCATATATGACGCATACATACGACAGCATAACAACGAGAATGTAATTTATTTTTTTTAAATTATTTAAATTACCAATGTTAGAGTACGGTCGATGTAAGTTTGCGTATTAGATTTCGGACACGCGCATTCGAAGACATTCGTAAAACTTTGGAAAAAGGACCCACATGCCGAATATTCACAGTAGATTTACCAAAAAGCAATTTTTTGAATTTAATTGACTTTTAAATCTAGGAATTATTGAAATATACGCAAAATAAAAAGTCATTTTAATTTGATAATCAATTTATTTAATAAATATATAAGAAAATAACAGTTCACAAATATTTTTAACTCTTTATAAATACTGGTTTCTTACAAAATTTAACAGAGGTCACAATTTAAAAATATATTAATATAAAAATTTGATATTTTTTTTATTTACTAGATTTGTTTTATTAACCACTTAATTGAATTAAACAATAATAAAAAAATAAAAAATATGACATCCTGAAGAAGAAAATGCTATTTTTTTTAAACCGGTAGATGTATTTAAACTCAATTAAGTGGTTAATAAAACAAAGATAATAAATTTTTTTAAATAAGAATTTTAACCACAAAAATAATATTGCTAATTTTAAAAGTATAAAAAATTGATGTTAAGAATTTATTAATAATGAAGTGTAATGTAAATAACAATGAAAATTAGATTTGTTACATTTAACCGCAACAATATCACAATTAAAAGATTTATTAAAACTAAGTCATTTATAATTAATCCCGACAATATTATAAAAACATTGAAAATTAAGTTATTAACATTTTAACACAATGTAAGAATAAATAAAATATGGTCATTTATATTTTAACTGCGAAAATCAATTTATCGAAAAAAATATTTTTGGCGCTACCAGGATCTCTTCCTTTTCGGGAAAATTCATTAACCGATTATGCTACAACAACGCAACGAATTGACGACAAATTTTCAAACTAATATGTTACACTTTTAAATTAATACACCAATTAATTAATTATGAGTAATCCGATGGGAGACGCCAGAATTGATTGATAATTCATTTTTATTTATTTTTTTTATTATTTTTTTTTTTTTAAATAGAGATGCGTACACGGAATACATGTCACATCAATATTCTTACTATTTTCAAACTAAGCTAAATGCTTGTGCTATGAAAATAGGACTAACTTGCTGGTGTCCTGGAACGAGGCGCGAGCCCTCGACCGACTAGATCACTAGGCCAACGTCTTGACCACTACACCAACAAGCTACTCATATTTTGTAATATTAATAAATTAAATTTTGTAAATATTAATACAACTTCTTGTGAGTCGCAATTTTTCATAACATGGGTGTGTTGTATATTTAATACAAATTAAACGTATTAATTAGAAAGATATACATATAAAATCAACTAAGGGAAAAAATATTATTGTTGTTACCAAGATTCGAACCTGGATCTCTTCCTATCCGGGAAAATGCATTAATGCAATTAATTTCCCAGAGATCCAGGTTTGAATTTGAATGATTTTATATATATATATATCTTTCCAATTAATACATTTAATAAGTATTAAAAAATCACAGACCTATGTTCTGAAAAAATGCAACTTCACAATAAGAATGTGAATCCTTAAAAATAAATTTAATTGTACAATTTTCTTATTTATTGTGAGAACTGTCACTTTGGATCTGTGCGTGTGTATGTCAGATGAGTAGTGGGGGACAGGGGTTATAAGAGGCCGTCACTGGAAGAACAAGTTTCTTTTCCATCGCCTCTTCGCAATAGTTAAGCTATATCTGAATTATATAATTGTTCATTACTGTTAATACGTTGTTGTAATAAATGAATATTGTTACACGAGTCTACTGAGTTTCACTCCAAAGCAACTTGAGAGTACAAAGAGAGGATAGAACTCCAAGGAAATCTGGTGATACTTCCAAAGATAACACATTTATTAAATTTTTCAATTTGGAGTAATTGTTCCAGCATAGAACACGATGTTTCCGCCTTAGAATGCGACCATTCCAGATTACTGCACAGGTGGATCCCGAGTATGATGAAGCACGAAGCCAGAAGTGAGCCATTAGTTCTGCCTGATGCAGCGGATATGATAGAAAACAGATGATTACTTGAATAATAAAGCATCTTGGCACCGACCTCCGCACCTGTTCCATATCGAATTCCCCTGATCTCAGACCCAAGAAGAACGTCAATTTGGAATTGATTTATGGGTCTGTGTTTCAAGTATTTATAAAACAATAAATCACAACTTTATACAGCGTCATCTTAAATTTTGAAAATGAAATCTCTTACATACAGATATTATATTTTAGTAAAGCAATTTTATCCGATCAATGAAATTTTTAATAGCTAAACACTGACCACCAAATATATAGACATTAACTAACGCAAATTCCTTATCTAAACATTTTCATTTTGGTGTCACGCACGTGATCACTTTTGTATCACTTACGTAATCAAATAGTTACGCAACTTTTTTTTAAAATATTACTAGATTGAAACGAAAATTTAAACGTTTAGAATATAATATGTAAAAAAATACGTTTTATTTACACAAAGATTTAATTTTCGAAGAGTTATAATGTTGTATAAATGTGGCGTAATCTATCAGATTTATTTTTCCACCAAGAATGTATGTAACACCCCTCTCCTATATTTACACTTTATTTCATGTCTATTCATTTACTGGTCTGAATAGTTAACGTTTTATTTTGACATTGGATATTTTATTGAGGTATAAACATAACTATAGGCTGTAATTAATAGTTAGGCAAGTTTCCATACGAATCGGCTCACCATTTAACCAGTTTATACTATCTACAGAATAAATAATTATTGTTTTAAAGTTAAAGTCCGCTTTCATTCTGGAAACCTTTCTTCTTACCTATACACCACACTTCATATTTCAAATAACAAAAATACACATTCCTCCGATGATGACTAGCAGATGAAGTAAGAGGTGAGCGGGTGATTTGAATCTCATATCAAACACACGTTAAATTTTATGCTCTACTCTATGTAGTTGGAGAGAAACGTCCAGCCTTACTTAGTAGGAACTCATGATTTCGCTGGAGTGATAAGAAAATGCTTCTTTGGTCTCCATATCTCAGGAGTAATAAACTGTAAAAATCGACGATCACTTAGTAGGAGGATCGAATATATATATATATATATATATATCATTTCTATTGTATGCAGGAACTTCAGTTCCTCTTCTGCCAGAACCAGGTCTCACTTCCATACATCGGTGTCGATACCAGGAGTTCCTATAGTCACCCTCCTTTCGATATATTTCTGTCATTCCGTTTCTATCAAACACACTTCCAAAATGCACAAACTCATATACTCGTTCCAAACATTATTTACCTCCAAATATTTTGCACGTTATGTTAGTAGTTAAGTTAATTGTTTTATTTTGATTAAAAAATATATGTGACAATACGAGCAGGTAGCAAAGCGCCGACGGGCCGTTATGACTAGTTACAATTCAACAAAAAAGGTTCTATGATTGTTGCTCTCAAGTTTGATGGTGTTTTCAAGTACCCAATCTTATAAATAATATGGTTTCAACGTCGTAACGTGAATAAACAAGTACTTGTGTGCCTTTCCAGACATTGAAACATGAATATTTCATCATAAATAGATGAAATTTAGCCGACATATCCAGGTTCGTGTTGATTACGTCGGATATTGTTATTACCGAGCAAAACATTTCCGACTGCTTTTAAACAAAGTTACTCGTAATTTTTTTAAACAAAATTTTAATAAATACTAAATTAATGTATTAATTATAAATATGTACATATAAAATCAATTTTGCCGAAAAATATTATTTTTGCGTTACCGGGATTCGAACCTGGATCTCTATTTACAATCCGGGTAAAATTTGTATGTTAACATGTTAAACATGTTAAATGTATCAATTAGAAATATGTACGGGAAAATTCAATTTATGTAGAAAAATATTTTTCTCGCTACCGAGATTCAAATCTGGATCCATTCCTATCAGAGGAAATGCGTTAACCGATTATACCACACCAACATAGTAAGTTGACGAGAAATTTTCTAACTTATACATAGCGGTTCACTCAAATTGATACATCTATTATTTTTATTATCATTATAGAGACATTATATCTTCGTCCAGTATTGAATATTACACAGCTGATATTGATAATGATGGTGACTTGTATTAACCTATCTTGTATCTTAAGCTCTTAATTAATACTAGCTTCTTACAAAGTTCACATGGGTAATTTTTTTTTAAATTAAATCAAATATGTATTAGTTTTAAATAATATTTTATAGTATTAAATAATATCACCGTACTTGTATGACAATTTGGCACAATATTATATTAGGCGGATGCAAGATGACGCGTACCAAGAACGATACTCAGCGCTACCAAAATATATTTGATTTCAAAAATGGTTTGAAGGCACCCATCGATCCTGCTTAAGGCGAATTTTTACGACATAATCCGACTTTTCCGAAGCATTTTTCAAAACATTTGTTAAAAGTTTTAGAATAAATTTTTAAAATGTAATTCGTTTGTTTGCTATATCTTTTGAAAGTTTAAATGAGAAAAGTGCTTTGATTACAGCACTAAATTCCTCGCATGTTGATTTCCCAATCTTAGTAAGAAAATTGGTGGGGAACTTGGGCTAAAATGCATTTGGGGTGACCGTGATGCATAAAGTTATATTAAGCACGTTACTTTTTTAAATTAAAATTTAATTAATTAAGCTTATTCATCAACTAGCCTAAAACCCGATAGAACAATTGAAAAAATATTTAAGAACAAGGGATTTAACGAGCAGCTGTGGAAAGCAAAAAATATTATATTTAACCTTCCTCTCCGGTGATGTAAACTGAGTTGACATTGCCTCAAATTATGTGAATATCTCTGTAAATATACTAAATACAGAGTTCATATTTTAGTTATTCCTCCGTAATATATGTATTGGATATAATAATTACATTACGCAATTATAAATATATAAATATTTACTACCATACGCAACATAAAAAAATGTTTTCTCGAAGAGCCTGAAGTGAATTTATCAATACGTGTATGTGTACGTGTGGAGAAATGCGGAAATCGTAGTGCACGAGACGCCGGATGCCGGATGCCGATCATTACTTTAGTTAGTGGCAAAGCGTGCTCTGGCCGGATTAGACGTATTTTATGCGTTTTTGTGCTGTCATTCAAATGACCAATGCTTTTTCTCATTCTTAACTCTTTTTCACAATAATTGATATATATATATATATATATATATATATATATATATATCAATTATCACTTATATATACATCAGCTATTATTTTTATGATGTATATAAGTAATAAATGTCAAATATTCATATTTATCCGACTTAATAATCGCATAAGTCTCCGTGTACACTGAGTTTACAGCACTGGAGAGCGCGTTATTATTTTAGCACCGTATGGGAAAGATATGAAACAAATTAAATCAAACAATTGGAAAGATGTACACACTAAAAAACTATGAATCGAATAAAATAATCAGTTACCACCGAGAAATGAACTAAAAACTTTCCTATCCGAGAAAATGCGTTACCATTTCGCCACGTAAACCATTTATGTTTTCAAAAAATTTCGAACTTTAGAATTTTTTAGAATTCCAAAAATCTTTGAATGCAACACGCTCATTGAAACTAGGACTAAATTAATCAATTTTATTCATTTGGAAAATCTTCGATGCAATAAAGATATAATAATATATAACTGTATTATTTAAACAAATTAAATAAATCGATTAGATAGGCATACAGAAAAAATTTAATAATTTGAAAAAATATTTAGTTACCACCGGGATACATACGGGTATTGCAAATATACTCATACAAGTGTCCTATCGTCTTGTATGGAGCATGTCCAAGAAAGAGATTTTTGACTCGAGACAATCCTGAGATACAAATTTTGCCGAATTTTGAGAAAACTCTCGGCTTTCGTAGTCCTCGTATACACATCATGTCTCGGTGATTCACCATTTCGCGCCTCACTTCACATTTTTTGGACATCAAATATTAGTCTAATGCAAATTAAATCTATCAATTTATCAAAAAAATATTTTTGTTGCCGCCCGGATCAGGAACTTTTCCTATACGGGAAAGAGCCCTAACACCACGGCAATAAAGTAAGTTAAAGACAATTTTTTTCTCATGTGTTCTTCTTAAAAATGTATAAGTCGTATTATTGATTTCAAAATTTTATAAAAATGAATCAATTAATTTAATTCTGGTGTCTCCCATCGGATTTTACTCAAAGTTGTTTGAGACTCTCCTTAAATATAAAGTAGATTACTTTCAAATAATGTATCAATATGAAAATGAAATATATGAGTTATAATTGATATTTAATTTGTATTAAAATATCACAGAACTATGTTCTGAAAAACTGAAACTAAATAATAAAAATGTGTTCTCCTACATAAAATATTAGTCTGTTTCATTCGTCAACTAAATTAATTTAAATCTTCCCGGCAAACATTTAAAACGGAATAAATGTAGGTAATCCAGTGCTTTCTCGCTATCTAGTTTTCAGAATAAACAGTTGGAGAACACATTCTTATTGTGAAGTTGTAATTATTCAGAACATAGGTCTGTGATGTTTCAAATACTAATTTAATGAAACAACAGCTTCTCTGGTGCGCACTGTACGACGTCTCTGCGGAAGCGTATTATCAATTAGAGTACACCTGGTGCAAAAATGATCCATGGTTATTCGAATTACTTGCTCGAATGGGCGATTATGTCAACCGTAAAATAGACGTATCGGACGGCAAGTTCCGAGATCTGAACTAAGATTTTAGAAATAACTTTGCTCAATTTGCGTAAGTCTATTTATGGTGTAGTACCAAACCAAACTGAGCACAAATCAGCTGTCAACTGTCAAATTTGCTGTCGCTGTAAAAAAGGCTGCCGATTCGAAAAACAAACCTCTATAAAAAAACATACTTTATAAGCTGTAGACGACTAGAATTGCCCGAAAATAATTCATAATTAAATGTGCATCTGATAACACTCGCAGCGTAATTAAAAAAGTATTATACAGATTCTAATTTATCGTAATGTCCTATTTAATAAATATTTAATTTTAATTTATTTTCACGAATTGCGAAATTACACGGGTTATTTGAATTTGTGCACTGTATACCAGTACCAAATGGTAAATGCAAATTGAAATTAATTCTACAATTCTCGCGCTCATGCAGTCATAATATATTATTACACCTGTATAAATAATTTTTAATTTAGAGTTTCACGTAAATTAGTACTTGGTTTTTTGGTTGAAGATTTGAGTCTCGTTCTGTAACACTATCAAGTTACCAGACGCCTACATAAACAAGATATATATATATATGTACTTATAACTAACTAACTTACCATCACGCCGTTTTTCCACGGGGGTAGGTAATTTTCGCTTCATCCTCATTCATACATCTTCTCATACAAGCCATCCTCCAGTATCTGGTTTACCTGGTCGTGCCAAGTCTTCCCATCAACACTTGAGTCATATATATTTCTTACCATTCTCTCCTCATTCCTCCGTTCCACACGATCAAACCATTTAAGTAATATTTTCTTAATTTTACTCATTATACTCACATCAGCTTTACATTCTTTCCTTATTTCTATATTCTTTACTCTGTCATAAATAGATTTGCCACCTATACGTCCATGTCATCTCATTTCCACTACATTCAGTCTACTGTTGTTCCTCTTCTGCCAGAGCTAGGCCTCACTTCCATACATCATTCCGGACATCAGGACTCCATTTTGTACTGCTAGTCCTACCAAGGTTAACAAGTTCCCCTTAGATATAATGCCATTCATTCATTTTATTCTCTGTAGTACACCTAAATACACAAACTCAACATTCCGATTGTTCCAAACATTCATTACCTAGACGTATCTTGCTTTCCTCCTTCTCGAATACCATCACTTTCAACTTGTTAACATTCATCATGAGGTCGCTTTCCTTGCATACATCGTACATTCTACTCACCAGATTCTGTAGTTCTTGTTCATTATTCGCCATTAGTACTGTATCATCGGCGTACAATAAACAGAATACAATCAAATCGCCTATTTTTGCTCCTACATTCATACATTTCAGTTCTTTCGTACAATTATCCATATACAAATTAAGCAGCAATGAAGACATTACAGTAGTACCTGTATTTGTCTTATAAACAAAACCCAAGTGTCATGTTCGTCACAAAAGAAAATTGAGAGAAAAATTCTTATAAAAGATTCAAATCCCTTTATAATATTTAATTGTACATCTATAAATGTGTTTATTTTAATAAAATGACATCTCAACAACACGATCATAAGCTAGCTACTTTTACACAAACGGCAGTCTAGCAAAGTAGCTAACTACAGCCCACTCAATAAATTTGTAAATTGCAATTTATTTATAATAATTGTATTTTTTTTTTGCATTTTTTCTGAAGCTTATCTTATATTTAGTGTATATATGACCTTTTAGTATAAACTGAAGATACTTTTTTTTTTAATTAATCCGCAATGAGACTGCGGGTGATTCAAATTAATATGAAAATCTGATTTAATTTGATATTGATGTTATTTATGGATTTTGGTTTATTGTATTGATGTTTCATTACAAACTACGACAGTTCTGAGAAAGACGATCCAGTTTAGAGAAAGCGACACTTAAATAGAAAAATATTGTAAAAATTTCGAGCTCGATAAAGTAACGACATTAAACTGACCAAAGAATGCTGTTAGAATGTTAAACCGTCACGTGTGAGAAAGATATTCGAGATGTTCTCTACCACGCCATCAGACCTATGCATGTTTTCGGTGCTCGTCCTAGAGTGGGGTGTTAAGTTATTCATTTTTAAACACAAGCGCTTAACTTTATTTGAAAATATCAATATTCTAAGAAGGACTATTGTTGTTCCAACGTTTCGGGTAAATCTCATTGTCGCTCTAAAATGATCGTGAAACACGTATTATCAGGCTGGGAGTTCTGGGCTAAGTGAAATCACTAATCTACTACCTAATATTAGGCTTATATGTGATTGTATTTCACCTCACCGAATTACATATATAGGTACATGTATATAGCGCCCCGAGATTACAAGGGTTGTTGGACGGCCATCTAGGCTTCAAGCTGACAAGGTAATAACATAAAAGAATGACTTCCGTGGTATTGCCGTTAGTGGCGCCTCGTCACAAAATTAATATAAAAATATAACGTAACATGTCAAAAAACAATGTATATATTTACATCATAATAAACATGTGGTCACCCTCACTCCGGTTTGATACGTGAACGTATATTGAAGGGGTAGCAAATTTCATTACTTCTTGATAATACTCTGTATGCAAAATTCTACCGTAATATCGTTGCTAAAATATCGATCGAAAATGAAATTAATATATGAACCTGACACCGTTTACTTACACACCCTGTGGCTTTATATATATTGAACTGCCTTTATTATATTACATGCAGAACTTCCTTGTTCGATAATGCATGCGCCGTGCACCGAAAATGCAATGTAGGGAGTCAGTAAATTAATTAAATCATATTAATTAAAAAGATATACATATAAAATCAATTTCATCGAAAAATATTGTTGTTGCGCCACCAGGATTCAAACCTGGATCTCTTTTCTAACCGGGGAAGGTACATTATCAAACTATGCTACAGCGACAATATTTTAAGCGGCAAACTTTTGAAGTTATATGTTATCTTTTTGATATTAATATATTTAATCGTTCCATTAATTGAAAGAGCCTTATTGTACCTTATTACAGAATCTCAAATACCTTTGAGTAATTTGATACCAGACGTCAGAATTATTAATTAAATTTTATTAAATTTTTATTTGATAATTAAATACAACTTTATTATTAGGAGAACACATTCATATTGCGAAGTTGTAATTGTTTAGAACACATGTCTGAGATATTTTAAATATGATTTAAATATATTAATTAGAAAGATAAACATATAAAATATTGTTGTTGCGCCGCCGGGATTCAAACCTGAATCTCTGTCTTATCCGAGGAAAGTGCATTATCCAACTATGCTACAGCGACAATATTTTTTGCGACAAATTTTCGAATCCCGGTGGCGCAATATATTTAATTATATTTAATTCATATTTAAAATATCACAGACCGTCTGTTCTGAATAATTACATCTTCGCAATAAGAATGTGTTCTCCTAATAGTAAATTAATTAATATAAGGAAAAAATAACCTCTGCCAGTTCACCTACTTTGTTTTACGGAATCTCAAATGCATTTGAGTGAACCGATAGCAGACGCCAGAAATAACAAACTAGATGGCTTTCAAATAATAGAACGATAGATATATTCATTTTAAAAAGTGTAACATATAGGTTCAAAAATCTGTCGTCAAAAGTACTGTCGCCATAACGTAGTTAGATAATGCACCTTCCCCGGTTTGGAAATAAAACTGGGTTCGATTCCCGGTAGCGCAACAGCAATATTTTTATATGTATATCTTTATAATTAATGCATTAAATTAGTATTTAAAATATCACAGACCGTCTGTTTTGAATAATTACAACTTCACAATAAGAATGTGTTCTCCTTAATAATGATTAATATTTAATATATCCAGGTTCACATTACTGTACTAAATAACAAAGGCATAAAAATATCAGAAGAAAATATATAAATATATATAAAATCACCTTCAATCCTGTTAAAGCTCTTTTGTTGGGTAATCCCCCGGGAAAATTAAATAACGCCGTTTAATTGGCTGGATTAGGTCCGCCGTGTTTGATATTGTTAACCCTTAAAACTCTTGTCAAATTTAGATCAAATAAAGTGAGGCGCCGGGTATATAAAACTCACCAAATCGTTTCTGTTTTAATTCATCAGTACATTGAAATACCAGTATAATTAAATTCTTTGATGATTTCAAACTCAATAATATCTATCAGGAGAACACATTCCTGTTGTGAAGTTGTAATTATTCAGAACATAGCTCTGTGATATTTTAAATATTAATAAATCCGAATCCCGGTGGCGCAACAACAATATTTTTCGATAAAATTGATTTTATATGTTATCTTTCTAATTAATATATTTAATTCATATTTAAAATATCACAGACCTATTTTTTGAATAATTACAACCTCATAATTAGAATGTGTTCTCCTAATAATAAAGTTGTATCAATGTGTGCAAAATTTAATAAAAATGAATTGTTAATTCTGGCGTCTGCTACCAGATTACTCAAAGGTATTTGAGATTCTGTAAAAATAAGGTAGATGGCTCTTTCAAATAATGGAACGATTTAATTTATTAATATCAAAAAGGTAACATATAGGTTCGAAAATTTGTCGCTAAAAAAATTTTCGTTGTAGCATAGTTGTATAATGCACCTTCCCCGGTTAGGAAAGGGATCCAGGTTCGAATCCCGGTGGCGCAACAACAATATTTTTCGATAAAATTTATCTTTCTTATTAATATATTTAATTCACATTTTAAAGGGAAGACTTTTAGATTTTTTCTTTTGAAAGTAATGTACTGCTAATGAGTACTTTCTGAGAATACGCAGCCAATATAACATCTTTCTGCCTACCCCTCTGCTGCCTTTTATCTTCTGTCTACTCTTCAAAATGTGTTATAAGTGCTTGTATTTATATGAAATCTATTAAAAAGGGGCAGTTGTATAATTTTAGGTACCTAGGTAATAATAGGAATTTTGTGGGTTTTATATCTTGGCTCGATTCTAAGAAACAATTCTGTTCAAACACTGATGATACTTTAATGAAAGTGATAGAATGATTTAATAAAAATGTTGGATGAAAGTAGCTATATAATTTTATGTAAATGAAGTACTCACAATATTATTCATCTTAATTCTTAGGGTTTTTCTACCTTAAGTACTTAAAATCAAAGACCTCCAGCATTTTAATAGGGGCTTATTTTAACGTCCAAACCTTGACTTTATATAGCATAGTAAAGGGTTTTTCATTAAGGGCGCTCAAACTTTTTTTTTAAATAAAACAAAAACAAATGAATATATCTAAAAAAAATTTATTATGTTTTGAAGTACATTTAGTGGCAATTATGCATAAAATTCAATTTCTCTCGCATGACCACCGCGGGCACGTTTGCAGAAATCCAATCGTTGAATCCAATTTTCCACCACTTTTTCACATAATTCGGCCCGAATCGCACCAATTTCGCGTTCAATATTTTCTCTTAGCTCTTGTAACGTCGTCGGCTTGTTAGTATAGACCAAAGATTTAACATAGCCTCAAAGAAAATAGTCCAATGGTGTTAAATCGCATGATCTAGGCGGCCATTGAACTGGTCCATTTCGCGAAATAACACGCTCACCAAATTTGGTTTTCAATAAGTCAATTGTTGCGTGTGCCGTGTGACTGGTAGCACCGTCTTGTTGAAACCACATATTGGCCAAGTCCATACCTTGCAATTGAGGCCAAAAATAATCAGTTATCATGGAGCGATAACGGTTACCATTCACAGTAACATGACGATTAGTATCATCAACAAAAAAATATGGTCCAATGACACCTCCGGCATGTAATCCACACCAAACAGTGATTTTTCCGGGATGCAATTGTGTTTCGTGAAGCACGTGTAGATTGGTGCCTGCCCAATAACGCATATTTTGCTTGTTTACATATCCATTGAGCCAAAAATGAGCTTCGTCGCTAAAGATGATTTTTCGATGGAATTCAGCATCATTTTCAAATTGTTGTGCAGCCCAATTGAGGAATTAGCGACGCTTCAAATGATCAAGCGGCTTTAGTTCTTATGTTAATTGGATCTTGTCTGGATGTAGGCCAAGATCTTTTCACAAAATTCGCCACAATGACGTCACAGGAATGCCCAATGGTTGAGAACGTCGTGTTAGTGACTCATTTGGGTCATCAAGAACAGATGCTCTAGCGGCGGCAATATTTTCCTCACTTCGTGCATTTCTTTGTCTCACTGGCACTGGAACATTGTGTAGCGACAATGTGCTTTCAAATTTTTGCACCAAACGTTGAATTGTTGATGTGGCAGGCAAGTGATGACGACGATAAAATGGTCGTAATGCTCTTAAAGTTGCGGTGAGCGAACGCGAATTTTGGTAGTAGATTTGAATAATTTGCAAGCGTTGCTCCGGTGTGTACTGCTCCATGATGATTTGCCAACTAAGTACGAGTGTTAACCTCAAAAAAAATTGAAGAAATATGGCGTAGTTTCTTGTCCCTATTGAAAGAAAGTTTGAGCGTCCCTATTGAAAAACCCTTTATATAATTGGCAATTAAATATACATATTATAATAAAAATATTTTATTTCATTTCTCACACCTCATTAATTATTTTATTAAGTTACTAGTATTAGTATTACTAAAAAGTGGACTCCAGTTAATAACGATTTTTAATATAATATATTTTTTCAGCGGGTCCCTCAGGAATATTTAACGTAGTTGTACGTAAGGCATCAATCCACAATTATGAAAAATATATTTCGGTTTTCTCGGGTATAATAAAATGAATTCTAAATTTTTTCAAAAACTGACAAGTCGTTTTAATTTTTTCATATGAAAATTCATAATAATTAGTGATGAGCTCAAAATCACCAACCGTGAGTCAATCACTGATATCTTTGAGTCACATTCACTATCAGTGATTCGATATCTGGGAATATCGTGATTCGTGACTCATTTTTTAATTTTATTTACTGATTTATGATTCGACGCATGTGCAAATGAAATGTTAATATTCATGAAGAAATGATGTTATAATTTGTGATAAACGCCATCTAGTAGATTCCGCCAAAACGTTTTACGTGAAATGCTGAGAATTTGACCCAAAAAATAAATTCACATTTTTAAGGGATTTCATTCTCATTGTGAAGATATTAAATAAGATATATATTAATTATACTCGCTAGAATATGTTTTTTACGTAAATAAAATTTGAATAATACAAGTATGTATGTTCAATTTTTTTTAAATTATTTCGTATATCGTGATATCGTGGGGCGCACGCGTATTAGTAATGAAACTGTGTTCACAGTCACAGTTTCCAATCACTGATATTATCAAATATCAAGCACAATCACATCAGTGAATCAAGAGTAGAAAATCAAGTAGAAAAGTATCGATTATTTATCATATTATTTTGAATGAAAATAATTTTTGCGTTATTGTAAAGATTTAATAATTCACTCTTTTCGCAATATTTTTGTCTCATTTTTAGTTTTTTGTGTGTGGCTGTTTTCTGCATAATATTTTTTCTTCCTTTCTTTTTATAATATTTTAACAATTATTGATAAATCCCCCCTATTATCGTGATCCTGTGTTGAGATGAGTTAATATTTAAATATTATTCGAGTGTTTATAAGATTTTATGGTTTCAACGATTTTTTGTTTTTTTTTATAGTGCTTTTTTGTCATCTCGTTATCTAATTCTTTAATCCATTGTATTATTAGATATTATACTCTCTTAAATATATATCCCTTTATTGAATATTTTATTTCTATCGACAGTCGGTTATATAATTCTGTTGAGTAACATTTTATGGTTGTCTGCCCAAATTATTTATTTGTAGACTACTGTATTTTGTAATTTTTATTTTCGCTGCCCCGTGGACTTACATAACTACGTTCGAATTGTAATGAAAATTACTTTAGAAATAGCACGTAAAAATTCGAAAACTTTATCGAACATATGTATTGTATATTTAAGTTGAATTCAAAATACCACAAAACCACAGACCAGTAAATAAACAGACATGAAATAAAGTGTACATACAGGAGAGAGGTTAAAAACATTAGTTGCGGGACAAGGGGATTTCTACACGCATTATTTGTGGAAACATAAATCCGATAGTTTATGACACATTTATGCAATAGTAAAAGTATTTACTAAATACTGATTAAATATTTTAATTAGAAAGATATACATATAAAATCAATTATATAGAAAAATATTGTTGTTGCTACCGGGATTCGAACTTGGATCCCTTCCAATCCGAAGAACGTGCATTAACCGATTACGCTATACCAAATTTATTGAGTTCATACGTATATCATTCTAATTAATACATTTAATAAGTTTTTAAAATACTCGTATCATAGACCTATGTTCTGAATAATTACAACTTCACAACAAGAATGTGTTCTTCCTAATAATAAAGTATTTACTCTTCGAAAATAAATCTTTGTGTAAACAAAACGTATTTTTTTATATTAATGCATATTATATGGTCAAAGTTTAAATTTTCTTTCCAATCGAGGCACATATTTAAACAAATCGCGGAGCTATTTGATTGCGTAAGTGGTACCAAAATGATTGCGTGGCTTGGTAGTCTGTGCACAGAATAATGTTCTGAAAAACTGCAACTTTACCAAAATAAAGTGTTCTCCTTAAAAATGTAAAAGTCCCATCATAATTATTCCAAATTTAATAAAAATTCATTGATTTCATTTTGACGTCTCCTAACGTGAATTATTCAAAGATATTTGACATTTATCGCATTATTAAGTGGATTGCTTTTAAAAATGAAATAACAAATGTATAAATTTTGAAGAACTTCATAATACAAGTTAAAAAATTGATCACAAGTCCATTTAGTTTATATGGCGAAATTGAATAACGCATTTCCCCTGATAGGAAAAGGTCCAGATTCAAATCCCGGTAGCATAACTAAAATAATAAAATAAGATAAATGTGTTGTTTCTGTATATATTTGATTTATTTAATTTGTATTAAAAATACAACAGAATTACATATGACATCTCAATAATATGTGTTATCCTTTAAAAAAAAAAATTTTACTTTCCTGTTAAGCCCTTAAGAATAATTATGTTTAACTATAAATATTAACATGTTTTTATTTATTTTTTAATAGAGCTGCGTACACAAAATACATGTCATATCAATATTCCTAATATTTTCAAACTAAGCTAAACACTTATGCGATGAAAATAAGATTAACTTGCTGGTCTCGAACGAGATACGAACCCCCGGCCACTAGATCACTTGGACTGCATCTTAACTACTAGACTAACAAGCTTCTCGTAAATTAACTATTTAGTTTTATTAAGGAGAACACATTCTTATTGTGAAGTTGGAATTTTTGGACAAAACTGATTTAATATGTATATCATATATTAATACATTAAATTAGTATTTAATTATTTTTAAATTTGTAACACTTACTTTAAACAATTGTATTGCATGATTTAAATATTTTATATTTACTTCTTATCAAATCAATTTTGCATTTTTAGATTAAATTCTTCAGCTTTAGTACGGTTAATAATAAAATTATTATTAAAATTAGAAAATTCTTAATAAAAAAAATAATTTAAAATATATTATAAATTAACTAAAACTGTGGTTTTAGCGCAGTATTTGAAATTCACCCTGGGTCACTTTAAGGGTTAATACTCCCACAATGATTTAATTTGTTCAGTAAATACTAACAGAGTTTAAAAAATTTATTAAAATCGTTATTAAAAATAACGAATTCTTTGGTTGGAGAAAAAAATAGGCATGAAAACACCCCTTTGGTAATGCAACTTGTTTGGTTTATGTTTCTGACACAGCAGGTACTTTGTATTTTGTTTAAAATTGATAATAAAGGGGTTCAACTAATCTTTGAAATATTTTTTACTCTAAAAACTTTTTGCAATTAAAAAATATATAAACAGATGCGTCCATCAGGTATGTAATAAATCAAAATGTGAATTTTTTCTTCTAAATGCTTCATAAATTTTATATATTAAACCAGAGATCTAAAATGTTCTCAAAGAATTTTTCTTATGTACAACCACAACCTTAATTTTGGCCAATCATTTTACCTATGAACACATCTTGCTCTCCCTTTACCGCAAAAATAGTTGCAACCTCCCCACCCTTTCTTTCTGTTTTTCTCTTTTTAATTATTTTCTACATTTAAACATACTTATGTATCTAAATATTTTTGTGAATTTTCATTATTAGTGTCATATGTTAAATAGTTATTATGTTTACACTCAAAATCCCTCAATATAACAAAAATAAAAATGTTTAAATAGAGTTTAGTTTAATGTTGTATGCAGTATACCAGAAGAGTATAAAGAAATTACATTTTTAATAGGAGAACACATTCTTATTGTGAAGTTGTAATTCTTCAGAACAGACGGTCTGTGATATTTTAAATATATTTAAAATATTAAAATATCACAGGCCTATGTTCTGAATAATTACAACTTCACAATAAGAATGTGTTCTCCTAATAATAAAGTTGTATCAATGTGTCCAAAATTTAATAAAATCAGATTACTCAAAGATATTTGAGATTCCGTAAAAATAAGGTAGATGACTCTTTTAAATAATGGAACGATTAAACGTATTAATATCAAAAAAGGTAACATATAGGTTCTAAAGTTTGTCGCTAAAAATATCGTCGCTGTAGCGTAGTTGGATAATGCACCTTCCCCGGTTTGGAAAGAGATCTAGGTTCGAATTTCAGTGGCGCAACAACAATATATTTCGATGAAATTGATTTTATATGTATATCTTTCTAATTAATATATTTAATTCATATTTAAATTAAATTTTATTAGATCAAATAAAACAAACACTTTGTATAAAACCACGAATTTTATTAAACGCCATCCAGTTTCGCTTAGCTCTAACTTCGTTAAGGCGTATTTAAAACTAATAATAAATACAAAAACAGTGCACATAAAGAAAGTGATAGAATATAAAATTACATATGTAAGAAATAAACATAATACATATACATAGAACATCAAGAGGTTTTATTACATTTTATAATTTTATTGAATAGTAAAACATAGGAAGGTACAGTTATGTATTATTTATGTGATTCAAAAGAGAGAAGACGAATAGATTCTTTTGAGATGTGGTGCTAAAGACACATGCTGCGCATATCGTGGACGTCGAGATGCACAAATATCTTAATTCTACAGGAACTACACATCAATGACAAAATCATTTGCCTAAGATGAATCCTTACATCTTGCGAGAAGATACTATAACTTGGTGAAGCTTGTTGTGGTGGACCGCATCGAAAGGTAAAGGACGAAGAGAAGTAGGAACATTTCCCACCCGTTGGACCGAGTAACGGGCACTTCTCTAGTGACAGTCTTCAGATCTGCAGTATACCAGGAAAAATATAGAGTATAGTCAAAAGAAAAAAAGTTTAAGAAGATTAATAAAATATTGTATTTTACAAAATTCGCACGGCACAATAACCCCCTTAATAATATTTTAAAGCAGCCTTAATAATAGGGATTAAATGGGAAAATGACAAACTTAAATTTATTGAATAAAATTAAGTCATAATTTAGCCCAGCAGTGAGTAGCCCAGCACTTCATCAAAATTGATCAGATAATTCGCCGATTAATAAGATATCTTAAACACAGGGATTTTTCGTATCACTGAATCTATAATTAATACGGTAATTGGGGTTGTGCCACGTATGGGGTAATAATTCAAGTTAATCCACCCCTCAGGCCTGTTTTTTAAGATTTATGTACCGCTCTTTACAGAATGCGCATAAAGTCTCTAACGAAATCATGGGGTGCTTGAATTTTCTGTAGGGTATTATTACAGGCATTCTCTTCCACGTTAAGTGCTCGGAGAATGTTGGAATTTGTCAGTTTGAAAAAATCATTAATAACATTTTTCAAAATGTCATTTTAAAAGGTTTTGAATCCCTATTCAGGATGTATTTATCTTCAGCAGTGTATATGTTCCTTCTTTTTCTTGTGCCATTTTGGCCCGAAAAAGCTCTACAGTAGACTGGCCAAACCATCTCCTCAGGTAATTCAGCTCATAATGTTTTCCTTCTTCCAGGGCACCGACTTCCAGCAATCTTTTCCTACATTATGAAATGCAAGATCTCATACTTCTCCAGATGTCTTATGACGTGTCCGAGACATTAAAGTTTTTAGATTTTTATTATTTTAAATACTTATTTTTCTTTATTCATCGAACCATAACATCTTCATTCATTCATAACTCTATCTGGTAGGAATAGATCCCGTGGACTGTATTTATTTAAGCTATTGTTTAGTTGTCGCAACCAGAATTGGAGTAAGAAAAAAATAATGTCAGAGAGTACCTGGCCTACCTTGATCTCAGTCGGAGGTTGGACGGAAAATTACACCTCCCGTTGACTCGCACAGTTGTGGTGAAAAATGAGATATCGCTGCACTTCGGGATGCTATCAAAAGCGGTTTTCAGTAGTTCGGATTTAACGCACAACGGCATTCTGGACCGACAAAAAACCGTGTTGACACATCGGCGTTCGAAAAGTAATCTGTTCCATCGGTCTCTGAGTAACCGTTAGCCAGAAAGGGATAGGTATAACGAAGGAGTATTGGATAAAAGGAGTCCGCAGGGAGCACTCGACTTACGTCATCCTTTAGATCCATGAATTAGTAAGCGTTAATAATTCACATAGCATCTGACTATTTGCATTCGTAATCTAAAGTTGAGATCATGACTACATAACAATTTTTTCATACTAATAAATATTGCATAAACTAGTTCAAGTTTTGCTTAAATATTAAGTGTTAACATAATAATTGCCAATTTTTTCAAATTTAAAAAGGCGTACCAAAAGTAAAACAAATTCATAAAGGTTACTTCATTCGAAAGAAAATATTCTACTCTACAAAATATTATATTTATTTTACATGGCATTTATTGTATTATTTAATTACAGGCCTTCAAAATGGAATGTCAAATAGACAAAAATGAGTTATTTCAACTCTTTCTTCTAAAAATGATGCCGCCAAATCTGCTGCTGCAGAGGCATCAAAAAACTTGTAGAATGTTAGCAAAAAATTATAAATAGAGGAGAATACATCATTAACTAATTCATTTTAATTTTTTTTGTTGTTCTTTTGTCAGATTCATTTAAAAAAAAAAAAAACAACTTGTGTTAAAACCCAATACTTTCTTAAGTATTTACATGTCAAAAACATTTTTACATGTCAATATTATGGCAATTTTCCACTTAACCTAGACCTCATCTATTATTCTAAAATATTTTCTGCAGTTTGTAAAACTTATACGTATACATAATGTAAAAAACATTTCATAAATTTTAGTAGAAACATAGCAGCATTAACATAAAAAAAATACTAAAAATTGCAATGAACATTATTAATGAAATGCCAGAAAACAAGAAAGAAGGAGAAACTAAATATTAAGGAGAACACATTCAAATTGTGAAGTTGAAATTATTTAGAACATAAGTCTGTGATATTTTAAATACTAATTAAATCTATTGATTACAAATATATATATATAAAATCAATTTTATTGTAAAATATTTTTGTTGCTACCGTGATTCAAACCTGTATCTCTTCCAATCAGGGGAACGTGCATTAACCAATTATGCTATACAGACACAGTGCATTGATGACAAATTTTCGAACTTATATATTACACTTTTCAAATAGATATATCTATCAGGATTGGAAGTGATCTAGGTTGAATCCCTGTAGCAACAACAATATTTTTCGATAAATTTGATTTTGTGTGTATATCTTTCTAATTAATACATTTAATTTGTATTTGAAACTAAATAGATTCAAAATGAAACTCAGAAAATATGTGAAAGACAAGTTGTAATAAATGAAACGATTTTGATCTTGTTTATATTAAAGCATATATAAAAATACTTATGTATGCACTATAGAGAATGAGGGAGATTAAAGAATCTGAAACTTCGGGAATGGCATACTACCCCAGATGTCTTAAGGGGGTTGCATATGTGTCTTGTAATACACAAAGCTTTCATACACAAGCCAACAGGTTCGATACCAAGGGGAAGACATAGATGTAAATGGGCGGATAATATCAAGATAAACCTGCAAGGGGTAGGAGGCAGTGGCAGTCGGTGACTTTTTGTGGAAGGGATGTTGTCGGTTTTTTCCGCAAATGGTCGAGACACAAAACCTTCACGCATTAATAATTCAATTATATACATACACACCATTTTCGTTTATAGCGTTAGAACACGTTGGTGAAGTATTCATGTTTTTTTCTGTACAGTAATACCCCGAAGTTACGCGATAGGCGGGACCGACGAAAATCACTTAACTCGAATTCGCGTAATTCGGGGTACAATTTTATATTGCTTAATTGGAACCAAGAAGTAACAAAAACACTAGTTTAGAAGAAAAACATTTAATAAAATTGCAGTTCTTTATATATATTAATACAAAATATTAAAAAAATAAACGATTTACGTAAATAAGTCATTTCGGTGTCGATGGCTTCATAAAATCTAACAAATTCGTCTGACAACACAATGCCTTCTTTTTTTCACGCAGAATTTCTTCGTAGCAAGTTAATCATTTTTTTATTACTTGCTTTATAGATATAACGCGTTATTTGTTGGAGTCTATGTTTTCTAAAATTTTTAAGCCATTTTCAATCGAGCTGAGACCTTCTGTTATGAACTTTTCTGGTGGAATTGGGTCTGAAGTATTTTCATTGTCGTTTTACTTGCGCACCTCTATGAGTTCATCGATTGTCAGCTTCTGACTAAGTGAATCCAACGCTCGTTGACATCGTTAGCATTGACTTACAAATCTAATTGCCTGCCAAGATCACTTCTTCTTCTTCTACAGCATGAGCGATATCAGTTTCTAGCAATCACAGAAAGAGAAACACTGAATATAGCGGTCAGCGGCAGTGTCGCCAAACGAACCGCGTAACTCTGATTTAACGTAAGTTGGGGGAGCAAAGTCGGGGTATCACTGTATTTATTTTTAATTTAAATGATGAATTAAATAGATAATCAAAAGATATTTTATGTTTCAATAATTCGGTTTCGAGATTAAAAATACAAAAAAAAATAAACACTTGAAAAATAATCAATTTTTAAACTTGGATACTTCATATTGTGTACTTAAGCTACGAAAAGTATCAAGGCTAGTTGCTTCCTTTACATTTTCTGGCAGTTCATATAACTTGAAACCTTTATAATGCAAACTATTCGGTGTTCCTGCCAGATTTGTTTGTGGAAGTCTAAAATCCCACCGACTAGTCGTAGGATGATTGTGGACCTCAAAATTATATTTTTATTCATGTACGTTGGCAATAATATGATTTATTGATTCTTGAAACACAGATAAGAATTCAAGTATAAGCAGTAAATATGTTACAACCGAAGACTACCGCGAGAGAAGTGGTGCGCTCAGGGACCAAATTCCCTGAAGGTGCGACGCGCTGTATTGGTATCTGTTTTGCGGTCGGTATCGGCGTGATTTTAAGGTTGAAGAGAGCCCAGTTTTACACCCAAGTACATCCAAGATGCTTGCAGATTATGCAGGTTATAGACCTCCACATATCTTTATTTAAATATGTTTCCTTTTTAATCAATCAAATATCCATCAAAATTGTACTTTCCCCTCCCTTAATGTTTTGTCTATTGTCTTAGTTTGTCTCCCTCTTTTCCATACATGTAAATATATGTGTTCCGAATTCAGAAACACCCTTTCAGCGCGTCTTTTCGATTCAATCGCGACCACTATTATTGACACGTTCCGCATCCAAATTCCGATCCATACATTTCTTCATGCTCGTCTTTTCAGTGTGAGATGTGACCTTGACGCCAGCATACGTCAACTTGACTGATGTTTGTTCGACCTCAACATCGCGATAGCATTCTCGGTGTGGACTTTCAGCTCCAGTGCACCAGCACTATATTGTTTGTGATTGCACAGTGATATTTGTTTAAACTCAATAAGTGGTTAATAAAACAAAGTTAACAAATACAAATCAAAAAACAATGATATTGTTTGTTTGTGCCGTGGGTGAACTTGTGACATCGTCGTATTCAATTGGAAGCGGAGATCGGCTCATCCGCTTGCCATTTTGTGTGGTCTCGGCGGTGACTGCAGAGATTAATACGTAAGGTGAGCAGTCCTTCCGAATCGGTTCCCGAGATCACGGGTCCTTCGACTAGAACCCTTTTCCCCTCACCGACCTCATTCTGTACCATGTTTTTCTACTTCCCTCCCCTGTCTTGGAGCGATTCCAATTTACGACCGGAATTGTTGTATTTCATTTTGATACTATCGATCCTGATTTACAGTTCGAATTTAATATGTATTCTGTCTCTCTCTTTCGCGTGCAATTGTATATTCTGTTTCCCACTTAATGTATGAATAAATGCTCTCTTTTTGTAAATATTTAAGTTAGTTTTAAATACGCCCTGACGAAGCTTGAGCTAAGCAAAACCAGTTTGCGTTTAATAAAATTCGTGGTTTTGTATAAAGTGATTGTATTTTATTTTATCAGAAATGCTTATGTTGTGCCACCCATATTTTCAATGTACCCGAACAATCCAGACGATAGCGGTGTCCACTCCCTCGTGCAATATTTGCATATAAATGACTCAGAAGCTGGAACAAACGGGATGCAATGTTAGTCAAATGGTTTGTGTGCAACGCTTCTGTACGAAATAAATTGTTTTCTCTTAAATATGTACTCACTGTTTGTGAAGACAATTGCAGTACAAACAAATTGAGTACGTACTCGTAGAAATGTAAAATTTCTAATGTTTAATGTGTACGTGTGTATCTCTTAATTTGTTTAATACCAGATACTAGTACAAATGTATGTATGATATCTGAAGGATTAAATGGGAATGGTAATCCGCCTTCATAGTCGGTTTACCAATCTATGTTCGTGTTGGTACGAGTATGTTGCTAAGTCTGTCCTAGTTTAGAATGGTTTACAATAGTTACAAGTAATATCTGAAGGATTAAATTGGAATGGCAATCCGCCTCCATAGTCGTTTTTTCATCTAGGTATATGGATGAGTCTGTCATAGTTATTGTATGAAAAAATGAAAGGTAAATAGAATAGAAATTAATGGTTAGTTAAAAAAAGAACACCTACAAACCGAACATCTGACCAATTCACACATTATTTTACATGTAAAAATACGCGTCCTTATATGTATCACCTCCGCTATACCCTGGTAAATACCACGTAGGCAGGAATTTTGCTTATATAAGACGAAATTGTAAATATTTTTTAAGCTGTTTATTAAAATAAATCAGATGTAAAACAACACACCGCGTTTTTATTGTCGGAGTGCAATCTGAAATCTTCAAATATAACGTTCACGCAATTTTTCTATAATCAGTAACAGATAGTTGAAATATTCTGAACATTGAAAAACTAGTGCCTGAGAAAGAATAAGAAAACGAAAAAGAACAGGCTATTTTGTAAGTAATAATTAACGCGATTTTTATACAATTATGTCGCGGGCGATATATCACGTATATATTATACATGTTGGCCCCAAGATGGGTTTCAACATTACTAAATACAAGCACGTTATAATTGAATCAATATTTTAGATAAGAAATTAGAAATGGTTCAGCATAAATTTTTAAGGTTTATTAACTTCAAACTGGGTATACCCGTCGAATAATTAAGTTATGATTTTCTAATGAGCATTCTTAATATAACTAACTCGTCTTTATTTTAATATAAGAAGAACTTTATTTAATAATTTAAATATTAACTGGACGCCTCTAATTTAACTGAATTAATTGTATACCACGTTCCTGCGCTGAGTACTATATCGTCGGCTCTGTTCCATGTAAATGTATCATATACTATTTTTTATAGGAATGCATCCAAACAATGGCTTGGGAACGATTTTGGTCTATATATTCCGATATATTCCGATGTTGTTTTTAATGCTGTTCTGAATCAAAGATACAATTGATTTTGATACACATTCTATATTAAACCTTAATTTTTATGGTTTGTAACCAATTTTGTAAAACCCCGTTAGGGCGTAAATTAATAAATAAATAATAATAATAATCGAAAAATGTTAATTGATTTCATGTTAATTGACATTTACTCCTGTAACTCAAATATAAAACAAATACAAAATTTTCAATCAGCCGTAGTGAAAAAATTTGTAAGCCTGGAAGTATTTAAATTAAGGCATAATCTAAAATTGTTATATTATTTTGTAAATGTTCTTCATCTACACGGGCTGTTACTGTTCATTTTAATAAAATACAATTATAAGAACGATACTCTAAATAGCGTGGCTTCATACGGAAAAAATACAAGATGTAGCTAATCTGAATCTAACGATCCCCAAAATCACTCACAAGTATTGATCGATAGATGATAGAATTTGTTTTTCCTACAATAAAAATTAAACTACCTGGGTTCTTACAAAAGAGCACGCTTTCTCCCAATTTAGAAGAAATTATTAAAATTAGTAGGAGAACACATTCTTATTGTGAAGTTATTATTCTGTGATATTTTAAATATGAATTGAATATATTAATTAGAAAGATATACATATAAAATAAATTTTATCGAAAAATATTGTAAATAAAAATAAGGTAGATGGCTCTTTCAAATAATGGAACCATTAAATGTATTAATATCAAAAAGGTAACATATAGGTTCGAAAATTTGTCGCTAAAAATATTGTCGCTGTAGCATAGTTGGATAATGCACCTTCCCCAGTTAGGAAAGATATCCAAGTTCGAATCCCGGTGGTGCAACAACAATATTTTTCCATAAATTTGATTTTATATGTATATCTTTCTAATTAATGTATTTAATTCATATTTGAAATTATTAAACAATGGCCTATCTATAATAACCTGTAAGAATGTTATGTTTTTGAGTTTATTAAATGTAACAAATGGATATAAATGTACCTGCAGATTAACGTCTATCAAGACGTTTTGGGAGTGTAATGATAATTAAAATAAAATGAATATAATAAAAAAAAATCAAATACCCTGAATAGTTGGCGATATTTTGTAAGAGTGACACAGTTCTCTTCTTCAAATGCGGCTGTTGTTTTGCAATTTCTGTCATCATCTTGTCAAGTAATGATGCTTAGTACCTTCCTCGTATTTAACTAGTTTTTTTTTTGTATAAATTTAATAAATAACAAAAAAGAAATACTACCAGAAAATATCTAGTGAAAAAGACTCGTACCGGAATAATGAAAAATCTTTCAACGTGAGTTCACGAAGATCCTGAACAGTCTATCGAGTCTTTCCTTCCGTTCTCTGTGAAAATTCTCACAAAAGGCGACGCCCCGGTGCTATTCGCATTCCGCAGTCTAGATTCTTGTAGATATAATGAATGAACCATTTCGAAAATGCACGAATTAAACTTTCAACTTTGAACACAGGGAGAACAAATGTCCAACTGAACGGAACTGAGTTTGTTCAACTCGAACTTTGGAACTTGAATTAATAATATGTGGGAGAGAATTTGTTATTTTATAATTTGCACACTTGATGTTGTATATAAGTGGTGTATATTTTTTGTATATTTTCCACATATATGAAACATTATTTGGATTAATTTAAGTGTTTAATTTT
This sequence comes from Eubasilissa regina, assembly GCA_022840565.1. Taxonomy (NCBI): domain Eukaryota; kingdom Metazoa; phylum Arthropoda; class Insecta; order Trichoptera; family Phryganeidae; genus Eubasilissa; species Eubasilissa regina. Next base: position 17,859,535 of record JAINEB010000027.1, on the reverse strand, counting down.
TGTCACGACTTTTGTTTCGAGACATGCAGTGTCTCTCATCTCGATGAGTGTAAACTACAACTATATCTTTTTCGTTTCGTGCCTACCCAGAAGCGTTATATGAGCTCTCGAATGCTCTCATTAGGATAAGCAGTGGCGTACACTCTATTCAATCAAAATATCTTAATAATAATATTTTATTTTTTTTATATATAGTAAAGTACAGTGTGTTATAATATATTTATAATCAGATAGTATTACAGCAAAGTAAAACATATATTTTGGTACCCTGTCTGCTATGCTAGTATTTTACTGTATTATAGCAGACAGTACCTTTCCGGTTCAGTAATAAACAAAGTGTAGTGTTCAATGTACAAATAAATATATATAAAGAGTAAATCAAGATGCGATTAGATAGCATATAAATACATTGTAAAACTTAAAGTAAGTAAATGCATTGTATAAATATATGGGGCACCCAGTGCTCACACACATAACATATCATATAATTTAATATACACATATGTGTATATTAAATATATATATATATATATCGCGTCAGTTATGAAATTACAAAATGAGTTGAAGAATGGCAAATATTTGTCACAATCGCTTCTTACAGCTTTAGGGTAGATTAAGGTATAATAATAATAATATGAAACAAATCCACCCCTGCTTAGGCTCATGCAGGGGTCAGGTATAATGAGATTAACAAAGTGAGAACCTCCATTCTAAGCGCTGTTTCGTGCGGTTCCGCCTGTTAAACCACAGTAGGAATGTACTTGTTAACACGCAATACATGCGAGTTATGGAAATCGATTAATGTTGAGCTTCGTCAGCGGAAGAGTACCCCAGGATGTAAATGATCATTTAAATTCATTTTTAATGTTAAAATAAAACAAACAAACTCAGAGCAGACCATGACCCACCAGGGGTTGTAGAGGCTGTAGAGATGACGATGTATAATTAAAAGGTTTAAGTGTGACTCCATAGATCACCCGCTACCTTCTTGCTCGCATCGCAAGGCTTACGGAATATTTGCATATAGAAATGTACAAGTATCAGGCGGGCAGATATTGTGGATTGAAAATACTTAATAAAAATACATACTGAGCTTATTGAACCAAACTTATTACAAAAATAAACCTGCTGTTGCAGAGATTCCTGTCTAAGAATTGACTTGAGTCCATATTAAGAACAACTGAGTATTCAGCGCGAAGCGATTTATGAAACGTTACATTAAATCAATTCAATCAAATCGGGTCTTTGACTAATCAAAACCAAATTTTGTGGTTATTCTTTAACCCTTCCCTAGCAATGCTGTAACACAGGTCTACTGCCCCAATTAAACCTGTATATGTATATATATAACTTAAAAAATATTTACGCTTTGAATAGACTAGTGATTTGTAGGATTCAATTTATAACCAATTATGTAAAAGTAATTCTTTTTCAATTTAATCACATGTAAAATTGCTACGTTAGAAAAAATGTAATTTTCAGTAAGACAGAAAAAGATCAAACATTAGTTTCAAAGTGAAAAGAATAACAAATATACGAATATAATTATGTTTTTCTCACTAACTTATAAGAAAGAATGTCGTGTTGTATTGAATTTGAATACATAATATTTATAGACTAAGAATTTTTTTAACTTTTAATGCTTGATATTTAGAGGAAATTATTACTTAACGGTAACACGAGTTGACATCATGGGTGCTTACTGATATTTTCTATCACGGTATGGGAAAGGTTAAGGCCTTACACAAAACAAGGGATCCTTCTTGCACTTCCTGAATACGAAACTCTCCGTTACATATAGATATGGTTTATATTGAATGCCTTCCAATTCTAATTTGGCTTAGTTGAACCCTACCGTCCGGACATAATCGTCCCCCTGCCTAGACCACACCCAATTGCTTAAAAATGCACACAATTTTTAATCCATTTCTGTTGTCGTACCTTCAGCAATTTGCGTGACTCGCATAAGTCTCCCTTCTTATTTAAGTGGTAGGTTTAAGGGTAGGAAATAATAAGGAGTTTAAGGTGCCTTCCCTTGGCAGGTGCGATACATATCGTGTATTGAGATATATTATGTGAGATAAAAAGATGCCAATGGATGCTGGAATTGTGGTATGTTACCTGGCTTCAGATCTGATATCACAAAACAACAAACTTACTACTTTCATTTATCAAATTTTACGGCTTTAACATTTAATATCCAAAATAATATATTAAATATAAAGTAGAACACATTCTTATTATGAAGTTGTAATTATTCAAAATTTAGGTTTGTGACATTTTTTAAAATACTTTTTAAATGTATTAATTATAAAGATGTATATATATATATACATATACCAGGATTCGAACCTGCATCTCTTTCCAATCCGGGGAAGGTGCATTATCTGATGGTTTTCAAATAAAGAAACCGTAGATGTATTAATTTGAAAAATATAACATATGGTTTCGAAAATTTGTCGACAAAGATACTGTCTGCTGTAGCATAGTTAGATAATGCACCTTCCCCGGATTGGAAACAGATCCAGGTTAAAATCCCAGTAGCAACAACAATAATTGATTATATATGTATATCTTTCTAATTAAAACATTTCATTATTATTTTTAAAAATATATAAAATGGACTGATATCAATAAAATAATGCAGAAGGTTCAAAATATATGGAAATTTTTGTAATTTAATGCCTTCAGCTTGTCAACTTTTTATAATAAGTAGACATATGTATCTGTCGTTCTGGATGAATTTTATGCGCACGTGTCGAATCCCACTATCAAATTGAAAGTCGTGTACATGGATATGAGTTTTTGTCTTTCTCTACCAATCTCATGCTGATCTATGAGATTATCTCCGAATTAAAATCTCAACACTTATACATAGTACTGAAATTTATCTCAATTAAATAGCTGATATTTATCTCGTATCACATTTTGTGAACATTTGGCATTAAAATGTTCGACATAGATGACAGAAAAATGTGAAAATGTACTGTAGAATGATTTTAAATACATAATTACAAAACCTTTGTTGAATAAAAACGGGGAATATCGCAAGATGCCCGTCATAGAACTTGTAAAAGGCTTCAGATTTAGCCTCCACTTCCGCTTAATCAATTCGGAAAGATAAATTTTGTTACTTTTAACGATCAGGTTTTGTTATACATTGTTAGACATTTTATATTTTTCGGTACAAATCAAATAATAAGAATATGAAAAATAAAAAATGTACAAAAGCCTGATGTCTCCGTTAAACGAACTTTAAAAACTTCATGAATATTTCAACACGCCATTATAAATATTTCAAACTCCATCTTTCATTTAAAATGTAAATTTTAAGTCCTATATTATACTATATGTTAAAAAAAAAAAACATAAACCGACCCCTTTCACCATGGTTATAAACCAAAAAATCAAGTAAAATGCCATCTACCGTATAAAAGTGTAATTATGTAAGGGTTTCGGAAAATCCTACATAAATTATATTTTGATTATAAAACAGTTGCAAGTACAAGGAAGGGAAAATATAAATAAAGTTCTTTTAAAATTATAAATTTAATTTAATTAAATACAAGTACATAACTAGCACGAGCGTGCAGTCCATACATTCCAATAAGTTCAACAAAATATTTCAGAATCGATAATTTTGGATAAAAATTATGTTATTTTTGATATTTGTAGCATTAACTTTGTGGTTAGACATAATTAATATTGCGTCTATATTTAAACAGTCAAAGTCCACCCATTAGATCAATTCGGTATATACAAACTAAATTGTAATGACTATCCGGCATTTTACATACAGGGTGTAATAGACCTAGTCCACAATACTTTAAGGGTGGATATCTGACTAAATTACGAGTCGAACATGCTTAAGGGATATGTGCCTAATCTCAACCATGTCAAAGAAATAATTATTTTTAAAAAATCGTAATATTGCGATTATTTCGATTAATTTAAATATTTTATTGATTCCAAATTATATATGGAATACAAAAAATTAAAGGTCATCGAATTTTGAGCGGCTAGACTATTTTTTGTTAGATTATTTAGGGCCTGAGGCAAAGATATAGGTTAATAATGGAACAATTTTGCAAATATTTATTTTAAAGTACGTAGAATTCAAGCTTAACACGATTTTGTAAAAATTTCATACATTTTTCTAACATTTTTCATAACAGTGCAGAATTTACTATTAATGAATACTTAACGAACCTCAATTATAAGAATTTTCCAATCACCTATTAGAAACAGGCCACAATTTTATTTTTAAAAAAAGCGTTTCATTTTTTCATATTAATGATAAAGGCCTTAGATTGGATAATTTAGAAATTCTATAAATTAAAAAATTTCTCAACACTAAGTCTAATATAATTAATAACCAATTGAACCTAATAAACAACGTGCGAATTCTATTTGGACTGAATAATGGATGGATCCAAATAATTATAAGGGTAATCGGCTTAAAATAATTTAAAGATCTACTCCCTGCACCCTTTGGTTCTCCAAAAAGAAAGTCTCCAAAAGAACAATATCAAATATATGTAGACTAAAAATTGGACATTGACTTTTAATATAATATTTCCTATTTTATAATATTATTGCACTTTTTTCTATAAAATAAAGTTTTAACTTGATTAATGGCACATATTATTGATACATGATGGATTGCCTATTTTAAATAAAAAGAAAAAGTAGAACCTAACAAACAACCCGTTAATTAACATATTTTCTATTTGAATGTCTCCCTGTCAAACACTTCCCCCACTCCTACCGAGACTCCGCCCCCACCCCATAATTGGTATCGTATTAATATTTTATTTTTATGGAAAAGTTCAGTTGTATGCCAGTCCTGACAAAGATACGCCAGTATCGAAAACCGTTATTTTTTCTTACTCCCAAACCAACCGAAAATTTTAACGATAATATATCGCAACGCAACCGGCTCGAGAAATCAGCTGAAGTAATCACTTCTTTCCACCTTCGGTGAGTAGCTCTGGTCACCAACTTTTTTGTGTAATTTAACTTTCAACTTGTGTAAATTCTTTAGTGCATCATCCTACAATGAACGCCAACCGATTGTAAGTCCTGATTTATTTCATCAACCTGCTCTAGTCGCAAACACCAACACCTATACTCGCGCGTACGTTCCGCAATATTTATATACACTGTGACATTCACATACACTCGTGAGATCGAGGAGGATTTTATCTAGAGTAAGGCGTTAATATGAAAGCACTTACAAAGTTGGCGGATTCAACGAGTGTACAGTTAAATGCGCGAATGTGGTTGAATACTTGAGGGGCTCGCTCGAGATGTCGATGAAATGCGGAGAAGTGTTCGCTAGCTCCTAGGACATTATCCATCACGATGTGTTGCATATGCTGATTGGTCTGTTTGGTTTCAACGACGGCTAGACGAGTCCCTACACGCCCAAATTCGCGGAACGCGTGCAGGGTCATCACAGGGCGTGACGTGCTGGATGGACTGGAAGCTACAGCGTGAGCGGCAGGACGATTACCACTGTCATGGAATGACTACTTGCTGGTTATGGTGATGATACAAATATGGTTGATATGATACACGAATATTTTACAATATTTTGAGTATGTCCAAATCTTTGTAGGAACTAGTTACTGGGTTTCATCCCCTGGGGGATTGTCATCAATATTAAGATGTCTCACAGAGACGAAGCAATTATTTTAATACGAGAAGTATGGAAATCTCGGGCATTACAGGGCTTACGACCTGTTATTGGCTGACTTAAGTGATCACTTTACATAACACATGTAACGATCACCTATTTACCCACGCTACCACATCTATCAATTTTTTTTTTAAAGTTGTATATAAATTTGTATACAATGCCCAAGACTTCCATACTTCTCGTATAAAAATAATCGCTTCGTCTCTGTGAGACATCTTAATGAATATTTTATTTTTGTATATTTTTTATTCCAACTTTATTACATACATCACATATATATTATAATTTTTCAATAAAATGGTAGTTACACGTTGGAGCCTTGTCCAAAAAAGTTTCCCATTGCTACCCTTTAATATATGTATCCAGTAATGAAGTAAGGGTCGTGAGCAACACTGAAACCCCTGCGATAACCCTCCTGCGAAAGTATTTCACATTAAATTACATCATCACCATCGCCCGAGTCATTCCTTCAATTCCCGCTCGGGGCTCAGGGCGCAGGAAGTAGGTTGCTCGCTGGCTAAGGGATGAGAGGCTGTGTGTGTATGCATAATTTCTCACTTTGATCCGATGTTTGGGTTTGTTACGTTATTTAAATTACACTGTAGCCGTTCAGAACTAACTATTACTTCCTCAAAACTAAATGTGGCAATTTAAATAAACTACCCCAAAAATTTTAAAACGTGATATTACAAAATTTAAAAACAAAATAAAATTACATTATAACAATTTTTTACGTAAAAATATATTTTTTTAACTCAAATTAAATGTATTAATTAGAAACATATACATATAAAATCAATTTTAACAAAAAACATTGTTCCAATACGGGGAATGTACATTATCGGATTACTCAAAGGTATTAGAGATTCACTAAAAATAAAAAAGATGACTTTTAAATGATGGAACGATAGATGTATCAATTTGAAAAGTGTAACATATAAGTTCGAAAATTTGTCGTCAATACACTGTGTTGATATATCAGAATCGGATTGGAAGAGATCCAGGTTCGAATCTCGGTAGCAACAACAATATTTTTCGATAAATTCAATTTCTTATGTATACCTTTCTAATTAATACATTTAATTTGTATTTTTTTAAATATCACAGAGCTATGTTCTGAATAATTACAACTTCACAATAAGAATGTGTTTTCCTTAATAAAAATAATTATTTTTAAAAAATTATGTGTAAATTTTTAACCGCAAAAATACAAACGCGTCAAAAATAACCTTGTAACAATGCACAACTGACTAATTTCACCTACTGCAGTGTTAACATAACAAAAAAATATATATATATATATAGACTTATATTTAAGTAGACTTAGTAGTATCGTCAGAGAATTGACACCACAGTAAGATATTATGATTAGATAAAGTTGATGCTACTTTAATATGCCGTCAGGGTAGCAGTATTATGGGAGGATAACATATATAGGATCTCGAACATATATGGATTTTATTGATAATGCAGATGTGTACTGCATTTTAATCTGAAACTCTTATCCCCAGAACGATACATGCTCGCAATTCCGCTGCAACTATTTAGTGCACTCTGCAACAGCCTCGTATTTTACGACTAGCGGAAATATTCAGTGGCGCATAATTTCTGTGCACATTTCCGGCTAAAGTCGGAAATGGTAATCCGAGCTTAACAGGAAGTTCAGAATATGATTTAAGTATTATAAGACGCATCTTATAATGTAAAGTTACTCTGCAGCATACTGTACGCCCGGAACTTGCGAGGATTATGTTAATGTGTGTACAAAATTATAGAGGAAAAATTTTAAATTTTCAGTCTCTGTTCGGCATTTTAAATCTTGTGTTAGTGAAAATATGAAGGGGTTGTTAAATTTTACAAAATAAAAACAAATAATTTTTAATTAATGCATTAAAATGAAAATTGTATACAGCGCCTATTTCCAAAAACTCCTAAAACGACTTTATATGTTTTTGAATTATGTATGAAAACGTATATTTTGAAAGCAAATTGTACAAAATGTTTGTTAACCATTTTTTAAAGAGACAATTCTGTGATGTAATTTTATTTCTGTATATATCGTTCTGGCAGCCATACTAGATTTTATATCACGTGATCATCAACAAGCGTTGTTATTGGCTGATTTCATTTTAGGAGGAATAGTAATTTATACTTTGTCTGCTTTGTGGTATTTCTGAACTAACCCTGATTTAGAACATGCAATATCAATGAATTTTAGTGGCTTTTGTAAGAAACAATGTGTTCCGCATGAAGCTGACAAAAAATCTGTATTTAAAAAGTGCGTATTTAACTTTAATTATACCAAATCCATTTTAGGAGGTTTTGGAATTAGGCGCTACATATATGTATGTACTTATGGAACAGATTCTAGGTTTTCTTGATTTTTCTTCAAGGCTTCTCCACACAAAAAGTTGAGTAGACTTACTTCAACTTTTTGAGGTAAAACCTTGACGGTGGCACGTGTAACCGTGCCAAAATATCAATATAGGTGTTCTTAGGGAAACTATCTGTAAAAAATACAATCTAACATAGAAAAGACACCAATTCCCTATAATAGTGCTCACGGAAACCTTAAGTTAAACATATAAAACAACTTATATATATATATATATATATATATATATATATATATATATATATATATATATATATATATATATATATATATATATATATATATATATATGTGTGTGTGTGTGAGTATCCATTTTAATAAATTTAAATAAACTTTAAAACAACTTATATATTTTTTAAGAAAATTTAAGGATTTACGACAAAATTTTGAACTTATTGCTGTACATTTTTATAAATTTATTATTCCATTTTTAAAAGCTCTCAACTTTATATTGCGTTGAATCTCAAATACGTTTGTGTAAAATACGTTAAAATACGCCAGAATTAAATTAATAATCAATTTTAATAAATTTGAATAAACATCTTATTATTTTTTTAAAGAGAACGCATTTTTTGTATGAAGTTGTTTTTTCAGAACATTGTTCTGTGGTGTTCTAATACAATTTAAATGAATAAATAAAACATAAATACATAATTTACTTATCAGTATTCGAAATTCACTGTAATATAAATTTGATTGCTTTTAAAAATGTAATAACATATGTATTAATTGAAAAGATTACAGAAAATATATTCATAAAAATCAAAACACACAATTACTGGATTTTTGCCTACAAAATCACTGTTCTTAAACATATATCAGATATCTCATAGAGGCAAAGTTATTTTTATTATATTTAATGGAAAATATATGGAAGTATGGGGTAATTACAGAGCTTACAAACTGTGTTCGGCTGGCTTAAATGATCACTTTATATAAATATAACTTCACTATTTCTCATCCCTCCATCTACACATTTAACAAACTTTTTAAAGTTTTATATACGTTAAAATACCATTGCCATCTATGAATCAAATTTGATCATTTTTTTAAACATCATATATGTTATCTCTATGAGAATCTGATTTTTTAAGCCCTGTAATTACCCCATACTTCCATATATTTTCCATTAAATATAATAAAAATAGCTTTATCTCTGTGAGATATCTGATATTTGTTTGAAAATGTATTCGTTTGCTGTATAACAGGAAGAGGTCTAGGTTCGAATCCCGGTAGCAACTAAATATTTTTTTCGATAGCTAAATTTTTTCTGTGTATTTACTACAAATAAAATAAATCAACAAGGACGATATACAGAAAAAATCTATTTATTTAAAAAGGATATAAAACGCGTGAAGTAAAATTCCTGAATTTTAATGTGTACACGGTGAACTGTGAAAGTCAAGAGTTGCTTTGTTAAGAAAAATCCGTGTGTCTGTCTCGAGTCGAAAATCTCATCCGCGAAGACGAACCATTATATTCTGAAGCGTTAGAAAAAAAAAACATATAAATAATAATTGCTTCGGTCAACCGCCTAATACTGGCTGATAGAAGAGTGAACACTGGTTAATCAGTACGAGTATCAGCCCAATAACTGTATCAGTGTTAACTGTAAAGAAATATCTGATAAATTTTCAGGAGGTATTGTTTGCCAATCATTATAAATACATAATACGTACTCAGGTACACCCTCAACCCTTGTCAGTTCCTAAGGGATTATGTGTATGCGAGTTGGAGCAATATCATGATAATTTATGCTTCTAAAATCAGACATATAATTTTTCTCGCTTTTGACCGCATTTTCGAATTCATGTTCTTACACGTTTAAAAATACAACTATACTATTTTTTTTCTTATATACTATTGCAGCGGCATTTTATTTTTGAATAGTGAAGAAGAAATGCAATATTTATCAGTACGACTTAAAACAAAGAAATAATTCTCACCACATTTCATTAAATTGAAAATTGAATCAAGATTGTATCAAATTAACATATTTTTTTATATTTTAAGGGTCGTGAATACTTTCAAATAATTGTTTGTAGAAAATGGTACAACCATCAAGTTTTGGGGATAGAAACTTTTAAAGCTAATTAGAAAATATTGAAGGGTTTGGAAATTATTTACATATTTTGGTAGATCATCTTGAAGAACTTTTAATAAAATATTTTGTGAGGTTACTTTCTTAAGAGCCGGTGGTTACAAATAAATTATATAATTAATTACCGAACTTTGGCATTTTAAAAATAAAAATAAAATATTTTTTAAAATTGTCGAAGGATAAATCTTTTTCCGAGTAAAACTTAGTTTCCACCGCAATTGAGCCCGAGACGCTTCTATTTCTAGAAGACTAGTTCACAGGAGAGCAATAAAATGTAATACCGTGCAGCTCTGTGAAGTCGAGGTCTGGATGTACAAAAAACCTCCATTTTCTGGAGGTATTTGAAATGTGGTTGTGTCGTCACAAGCTGAAGATCTCCAGGACTAACCACGATACCAATAAAGATATACTACTTACTTACCATCACGCCGTTTTTTTGCGGGGGTGGACAGAGAGGATAAATCGCCACACTTCTCTGTCCTAACACACAATTCTCGCCTCATCCGCATTCATACATCTTCTCATACAAGCTTGCCGCCGATTATTGAGACTTCTAACAGAACCATCCTCCATTATCTGGTTTATCTGGTGGTGCCAAGTCTTCTACGGACGTTCTCTATTTCTGGTGCCATCAACACTTGCGTCATATATCTTTCTTACCATTCTCTCCTCATTCATTCGTTCCATATGACCAAACTACATAAGTAATCCTTTCTTAATCTTACTCACTTTACATCAGCTTTACATTATTTCCTTATTTCTTCATTCTTTACTGTCATAAATAGATTTGTCACATACACGCCTAAGTGATCTCATTTCCACTGCATTCAGTCTACTTTCATTCTTCTTCTGCTGGCTCCAGGCCTTACTTCCACATATCAGTGTCACATATTACCAGGACTCCATTGTGCACCGCTAATCTTGCCTCGGTTGACAAATTCCTTTAGATATAATTCCATTCACTTTATTCCCTTCAGTCACCCTCATTTCGATATCATTCTTAACCTTTCCGTTTCTATCAAATATCCTTCCCAAATACACAAACTCTTCTACTTCTTGTTCAAAACTTTCATTACCTACAAGTATTTTGCACGGTGTCTTGCTTTCCTTCTTCTCGAATACCATCACTTTTGAGTTGTTAACATTCATAATAAGGTCGCTTTCTTTACATAGAAAAGGAAATATTGTTGAAAGAAACTGATCTTAGTATAGTGAGTAAGATTAAGAAAGGATCACTAAGGTGGTTTGGTCATATGGAACGGATGAATTAGAAGAGAATAGTAAGAAAGATATGACGCAAGTGTCGATGGCAAGACTTGGCACGACCAAGTAAACCAGATACTGGAGGATGATCTTGTTAGAAACCACAATAATCGGCGAGCTTTTATGAGGAGATGTATGAATGTGGATGAGGTAAAAACTGTGTGTCAGGACAGAAGAGTGTGGGGCTCTATCTTTTCTACTTACGCCCGCGGGAAAACGGTGTGATGGCAGTTAGTTAGTTAATTAGAAAGATATATAGACAAATATAAAGTAGATTGCTTTCAAAAAATGTAATAACAGATGAATGCAAGTTCCAAATTTGTCATTAATTTACTATGTTGGCATGGTGGAATGGTCAGCGCACTTCTTCGGATAGGAATAGTTCCTGGTTTGAATCCCGGTGGCAATTAAATATTTTTTGGATCAATTGATTTTATCTGTTTACCTTTCAAATTGATATATTTAATTTTTATTCATTCGGTTCTTGCCGCCCTAATGGCGATAATTATCAATAGGTTACAGATATTCAAATACTTGTTAGTAAAGCTAAATGACCCTTCTTGAAGTGGCTATTGGATGAATGTCTATCAACGGATAATCAATATATATATATATATATATACATATTGATTATCCGTTGCGTCAGTGATCAGCGTATATATATATATATATATATATACGCTGATCACTGACTCTGTAAGCCTGCAACTTAACCCTTAAGCGCCTAGCAACTAATTAGTAATAAATATATACGTAATATATTTTTGGTAGAATAATCATCATATACTATATAAGAGACAGCCACATTATATTAATAATAGCATTTCTATCCAATTTAATGTAGTTGTAAGTAAAACGATGTTTTTTCTTACTAGTTATAGATACTGTACACCATGTTTATGATATGACAATAGCCTACACACTCCACACAAAAATGAAAAGAAAGATGGCTGCTCGAAAGCTTTTAGAAAATTTCGCTGCTGCAGTACTGTACGGAAGGAAAATAGTAACAATTTTAATTTATTTGGTGATGACGTATAAATTAGACGACATTTTTTGAGAGCAGATTTTATAATGTTTTAAATATAAATAATCTTTAATCAGATCACTAGTTCTACAAGAATCTCACAACATTTTTTTTTTATTCCTGTCGAATCTTTATCTTCCTTGAATTAAATAACACCGCAGCAGCACGAAAAAAACTGGCTACTTTATCACAGACGGCAGTCTAGTAAAGTAACCAGGACAATGCTGCACACGTCAGAGGTGGAGCCTACTCCATCACACACAATAAACTACGAGTATATACATAATTGCAATATAATTGTATCTTATGTTTATCATGTTATATTATAATATATTCACTTTTGTTGCAACAAAAACATATAGAAAAGAAAGAAATAAAAAGAATAGTTTCATTTCTGGCATATTTTATAGGGTTATTGAATTTAACCATAAAATTTCTTTGATCACAAAGAAATCACGACACTGCGATGTCCATTTTTCAAACCATAGATAAAATGTTTCAAGCTCCTTATCTGAGTGAGGCTGAGTTTTTACATAAATAACATAATATTGTAAATAATACCAGATTCCTAACTGTAAAAAAAAAATAATAATAATAATTTTTTTCACATCTAGTAAATAATGTTCAATATTTAAATCGGCCATTATTTTCGGTATAAACTAATATTTTTAAGAAACTTAAATAATTTTAAAAATGTTAACGACGCTGTTACGATATAATTAAATTGTTGATTATCTATTGTGATTAACGAGTTGCCGTAATATATATTTCCCTAATTAACTTTTCTTTTTGCGTTTAATTACAGGTGGAAGGGAGCCGTTACGCCACTGTACAATCGAGACGGGGCCTTCCGGCGCGTTCCGTGTCTCGAGCGATTTGTCTCGGCCTAACGTTCCATTCGCTCTTAATTCGGGCATATCACGGATGTGAATAATTTTCCACTCTCTAACCAGATGACTGATTGCTCAATGTTTTGACTAATTATCGCATCACAATCGCGCGCGCGCTCTGTGACGTCACGCAGTTGGAAAATTGTTTTAATTCGAGCCGCTAATTTATCACGCGAATTTAAATAAGTTCTAGATGTCATCACGGTAATAACGTAACTTGCGTTGCTGTGTCGTATGTATATTTGATATCAGCTGTATATATATATATATATATATATATATATATATATATATATATATATCATTTTCGGTTAACTGCGATATTATCTAAGAGATTGAATGTATAATTAAAGAGTTATTATCAATGAAAACTCATACGATGATATCACGTGGTACTCATACTTGATCACGTGCTAATCATTTCCAGAACAACATATCTGTGACGTCACACAGTTGTAAAATTGTTTTAATTCGTGGCGCTAATTTATCACGCGAATTTAAATAAGTTCTAGATGTCATCAGGGTAATAACGTAACTTGCATTCCTATGTCGTATGTATATTTGATATCAACTGTATATATATCATTTTCGGATAACTGCTAAGATAACGGATAATTATCTAAGAGATTGAATGTATAATTAAAGAGTTATTATAAATGAAAACTCATACGATGATATCACATGGTACTCATACGATACGTGACCGATGATCACGTGGTAATGATTTCCAGAACAACATATCTGTGACGTCACACAGTTGGAAAATTGTTTTAATTCGAGCCGCTAATTTATCGCGCGAATTTAAATACGCTAAGTTCTAGATGTCATCACGGTAATAACGTAACTTGCGTTCCTATGTCGCATGTATATTTGATATCAGCTATATATATATCGCAGGTATCCGAAAATGATATATATATATATATATATATCATTTTCGGATACCTGCGATATTATCTAAGAGATTGAATGTATAATTAGAGAGTCATTATCAATGAAAACTCATACGATACTATGTCTGATGATCACGTGGTAATCATTTCCAGAACAACATTTCTAAATATCAACGTATCATCTGAAATTTATTTCTAGTTCAGATGGTGTAGTTTTATTATGTGAAAACTACATAAAATATTACACAATTATACTAGAGGACATCAGCGTGCCCTAAATTTAGAACATCGATGTACTTTAAATGATTTCAAAACATATTCATATATACGAATTAGGTATTCTAATAAATTATTTACTTTTCGATGGATTGATTCAAATGACGACACGTTTTAATTTCATTCCACATATTAATATAAAAAAACTGTGAAAAAAACTACAGATACGTTAGTATCGCATGAGTTTCCAGTTAGTTCCAGTTAGTCTCGTATGAGTCAGTTGATAATCCAGTCATTATCGAATGCGAGAATATTAATAATTTTATTTTTATTCATTTATTTATATACATAAACACTCCTATATATACTTTAATATAAACAAGATTAAAGTATCTTCGTATAGTAAAAAACTTATCTTTTACATATTTGGTCAGTTTAATTTTAAATCTATTCAATTTCTTCTCCTTTCTTATGTTTTCTAGCATTTCAATAAAAAAAATTATCGCACTATACATCATCGATTTTATTGTAGTGTCTTTCTATTCAAACTTTCCTCTCTCGCATGGTTTATGTAACAAATAACGTCATTAATTATTTCTCTTCTTACACTTTTTAATTCTAACTGTCATAATTTAACTATTAGCCTTACCAATGTAATTCAGGTATAATTTCTCAAATTTCAATCTGGATAAATGAAAGGACGCTCTTAAGATATTTTATAACAATAAAAATGATTTAAACACAAATTACATGTTTTTAGATTTTCACAGCCTTTCAGAATTTTCTAGACTACACCGTGTGTCTCCGATTCTCTCTCTCCATTCTCTTCCTCTCTCTAGCCCTGCTCTAGCCAATATTCCATTGTACAGTTTATCATCAGGGCTGGTTTTTCTAATGCCTCGGTGTCAGTGTACCGGTCACCTTAGTTGTGCATCAGCAACATCAGCCTTGATAATAGACCCTGAAACGTGGGTTAGAGAGGTTGGAAACACATGGCAGAATAGCTCAAAAAACTTAGAAGGGAATATACGTATTAACATAATGTTTTTCTACTATACTTTAGCAGTTTATCCAGAAGTAATGAAACAGATCCGTAATCGTTTAAAGTTTATATATTATAAATTTAATTATTACCTTTTTTCAAATTGAAATGGGAGCAGTTAAAACCGCTCCGTTTTATCTCAGAAATGTGCGTGATAATTATTAATTCTTGTATGAAAACATATTTATGTATTTTTAACGTGAATCTAATGCAGCCAGCGTCACCGCGCGTCGTGCGCGGGCCGAAACAAACCACTTCTACCTGGTGCCCGCTCTGATTGCACCACTTGTTACGTGCTCCGTTTCCACCGAGGAAATAATAGGCATAGCTTCTAACCAACCATTGTAATTCAAAGAGAATAAATTTAGTCTAGATAGTGAGATTTCGTTCTTATAATATTTACCTATTCTGCCATTACTGTCTGTCAACCTCTCGCACAATACATATCTAGTACAGACTCGACGATACACCTGGACGCTGCACAGGATTGGTCGCCGAGGTGACGCCAATTAATTGATATTTTGAACACGAGGCAGTCATTTAAATATTAAAAATAACGGTGAATTATCAAGAATTCATGAGAGAGATTTCAGTAAACGAGGACTATCAAGATAATCGCTGCTAATGCGGTGGGAAAAATATGAGTAAATGAATATACTGTTTGTAACTGAAATGAAAAGGGTATACATATTCTTGATTCTGTCGCCGTAGTGTACTTAGAGTGAACATATTTTGTGTTTTATTTCTTTCGACCTCATAATCATCATCATTGCTGAATCAC
Organism: Eubasilissa regina; assembly: GCA_022840565.1. NCBI lineage: Eukaryota > Metazoa > Arthropoda > Insecta > Trichoptera > Phryganeidae > Eubasilissa > Eubasilissa regina. Next base: position 17,843,226 of record JAINEB010000027.1, on the reverse strand, counting down.
CCTTGACTATCTTGTATCAAGCGGGTTGCCATTTCTCTTTCACCTCCAAATTCGTCACGTACCCTCATCTTTTACACAGTTTTATGACATTTTTTAAGTCTCCTTAAAACGCATAATACGTTTCATTTACTTTTTAATAATAGAATCGCACCAAGTTTCCAAAACAAATACATAGTTTTATTATATTAATTTAAAAAATTAACTATTTTTGTATGAACGTAAAATATGGTTTAACGAGACCACCCTGTCAGACTTCATTAATATACGGTACTAAAGATTTTTCGGAAAAATAAAAACGTTACAAGCATTTAACAATTTAGAAACGCCATAATAATTGGGTGAAATTTATGGGGTTGATTTCTGTTTGATTTGTTCCAGCCCCGCATGCGAACCTGTTGATTTTAAAACGAAACAGGCCTGATTGTATCACCAAGCAGTAATAACATGTTACTGCCCAAACACAATAATCGTACCGGTAATCCTGTTGTTTTGCCGGTTACTGGCGTGTTTTGGCAACATAATAAAAAATATTTTTTCAGATAAAAAAAATAGAAATCTATCGACACCTGTGGATATCTCAGTATAATTGAATATGAATTTTTAACATTATTTTTCAACAGACGTTGGTTATCATCACTTAGTTAATTGTGGCATGGAAAATCTCCGCTGTTTTAGGTTCTTCAACAACGATGTTCTCCTTTTTCCAAGGCTTCCACTTCTATGAAACTTTTCCTGTATCATGAAGTGCAAGATCTCTCACTCATCTAGATGTCTCATCACATGGCAGAAAGGATTAAGCATACAATATCTGACATGCGAATTCATACCTCTTCTCGCCGATTATTGAGGCTTCTTACAAAATCATTCTCCGGTATCTGGTTTTGGTATTTGGTGTTACCAACATTAGCGTCATATATCTTTCTTATCATTCTCTTCTTATTCATCCATCGCAAGACCAAACCACCTTAGTTATCCTTTCTTAATCTTACTCACTATACTAAGATTAGCTTTAAATTCTTTCCTTATTTCTTCATTATTTACTCTGTCATAAATGTATCTATCGTATATACAACAATAGAACAATTATCTATTTGTTACGTACTTTCGTGATAAGTACTAAGTGATCCAATGATAAACTCTTATGTGTAATACACAAATGTGTAATAAAGATTACAATTGTCTGTTGTTTTATTTAAAACAGTTTTATGGTACAGAACTAGTCACAGAGCCAAACGATAGCAAAAAGAAGCCGTGCTCTACGTGAGTCAACCTTTTAAGCCCGTCGCACACACACGCACATACATCTCACACCGGCAGTGCTGGCGCGCTAACACATGCGCATATGTGATATTATAAATGCACTTATTGCCGAGCGTTTCAAGCCGAGTCTCATTTGACTGAGGTCACTATATGTCAATAACATGACGGAAGAAAAAAAAAAAATTTATAAGTAAACACAATCCTTTCTAGAAATATAATTAGGTACCTATGTAAAATGTACAGTTATCTAGGACTATAGGTTCGTGCACATATGCTATCACGGCGTTTCTACCGATGTGACGAGCATCCTGTTTAAATCGTTCATCACCAGCATGTATACCAGCGAGCTCTGGTCGACATACAAGCAAGTGACGTACAACCGTCTCCGAATTCAGTACAACAACTCATACAGAATACTATTTGGTTTGGAGCGTTATTGCAGCGCATCTACAATGTTTGCCGAAGGCCGTATACATGGATTCGTTCCGCTTCTGAGACATAAAGCTGCGACTGGAGTTCAGCACCTGGCGCAAGCGGCGCTCGCATGAAAAGCTGGCTCCCTGACCAGAGAATGGCAATGACAACAGAATAGCTACAGATACAATAATGGCCGTGACTGAAGTATTTATATATATATATATATATATATATATATATATATATATATATATATATATATATATATATATATATGTGTGAACTTTTTAAATATTTACCTTTTTTTTGCTTTTCTTTTCATAACATAAATAATATTTCGTAACTTGGATGTATTATATAATATGTATTATATAATATGTATGGCAAATTGAGTCTTCATAAAAAAAAAACAATCACGCTGGAATAGACGCATTATTATTATTATTATTATTAAAAACGTATGAATAAGAAAACAGATAAGAGTAGTCAATATAATACAGAGTGAATATTATGTTCTTGGCCGATAATGTTTGGTTGCCATTTTGGCTTGGCAGACATTTTGTCAGTTCATCTTTGATAATCGTAAAAATTAGTTAATTACAATTTATTATGGCTCATTCAACAACGTGTTTAAGTCATTAAAACATTTTATTTAAATAATGATGCCAATGCTATAATAATGAATGGTGATCGGTATCGGTCGGTGACCTGCAATATATGTCGTTTCAACAGGACGCTGTCACCTCACACACAGCTCGAGCTACGCTTGAAGTTTTGCAAGAAATTTTTCCCGGCCGCATAATGTTAAAAAGTGGTGATATCGACTGGTCTCCTCAATCGCCTGATTTGACGGCTCAGAACTATTTTCTGTAGAGGTACTTGAAAGAAAAAGTCTACACCAATAAGCCAATAACAATTCCGATGCTACAGGATAAAATTTGAAATAAAATTGCTGAAATAACACGCGAAGTGTTCTAAAATATTATGAAAAATATAGTTAAAAGAGTATTCTACTTGACCGATCTCATATTTTACACATAATTGTAAAAACCAAGTAATCGATAAATAAAAACCAAATTCAAAAATTGTTTTTAATTTTCTAGTTATTTAAAAACAACATCGGCCTGTAACATAAAATTCACCCTGCAATGTGGGGATTAAAAATTATGAGATATGTTTTAGATATATAGGATAGCCCAAAAAAGTGAGAACATTTCGTAAAATGTGATATAAATATATTAAAATTACTTTAGCTATATCAACAATAGCTTAAATAGTTTACCAATTTACTTACTTACCTATTCACCTCTATTACGTTTTATTTCGATAATTTCCGGTCGCCATCTTTGATTATTAATTTTGCCATTGTTTATATTTGGTTTTTTCAAATTGTTGCCCAAAATGACAAAAATCACTGCAGAAGACCGCATTCTGATCAAAAATTTGCAAATTGAAAAACGTTGGGGTGCTAGGAAAATGATTAAAGAGTTTCAAAACAAAGCCTGGACTATAGCTAGACATTACAGCATAACTGGATATTATAGCAGAACGGAGCTCCATCTCACACAGCCAGAAATATAATAAACTTTCTTCGTCGTGAGAATGTTAATTTCATCGAGTCAGGCAGGTGGCCGTCGAACAACCCAGATTTAAACCTTTAGATTATGCAATATGGGGTGTTTTGATGATTTTTGATTACGTAAATATTGTGCCAAAAAAAAATAAAGAATTATAATAAATTATATTATGTTTTGAAATAACTCGTGTATTTTCACTTTTTTGGACCACCCTGTATATGCATATAATATACAATAATTAGTATACATTGTTTCATAGGTATCGAAATATGTAGAATAATAGTGGTTTAAACAAAATATTTTGTCTAATTATTTGTTTAAAGAAATGTTTAAATAGTCAAAAAGCCAAAAACCCGCCGAACTCGTAAAATCATTATACCCTGCAAAATTATATGGCAGTGAATAACAACGTACAGAGGGAGGCCATCATCCAACAGCGGATATAAAACGGCTAATGATGACAAATATTCGCCAACTAAATTTGAAATGTTTGACTCGAATTCAAAACCGTTTAGTTGTGCAAACTTTGAGCAAATTTAACAATCAAAGTAAATCGGTAAAATTATAGATCCCCCATTATAATTGGGAATATTCCCCCGGCATATTGATGGTGTATTCGATATTACCTGCTGAAAGTTTTTACGACTTTACTGTGGAAAATGTTTAATAGAACTTAGTCAAAGCGTCCGCGGAGAAACTGCCTAACGGCGCACGAACAAGGGACTGCCTATTTTACAATTTCCAAAATAATTAAAAATACTTCATTGGTGTTCATAAAATAACCCAAACTATAAAATAACTTAGGCTTTATTTTTAACGGCACCAATAACAATTCATCTACGTATTTTAGATGTTTCTCATAGTTGGAAACTTATAGAAATAAATTCATAAATTATAAGGTAGAAAAAGGTCACTTTATCTATCATATCAGATTTTAGAGAATTGTTAGAAAAGGAGATAATGCAAGTTCAGGTACGTATTTAAGTTATTAAGAAGAACATATTATTCTAAACATTGGTTTGTGAAATTTTAAATACTAATTAAATATATAAATTAGAAATATATACATATAAATACTGTGGTATAATTAGTATTTAAAATATCACAGACCTATGTTCTGAATAATTACAACTTCAGAATTTTATATAAATTAAAAATTTTACAAAAATGAATCGTTAATTCTGGCGTCTGCTATCGGTTTATTCAAAGATATTTGAGATTCCGTAAAAACAAAGTAGATGGCTATTAAATAATGGAACAGTAGATGTATTCATTTGAAAAAGTGTAACATATAGTTTCGAAAATTTGACGTCAAAAGTACTTTCGCTGTAGTATAGTTGGATAATGCAACTCACCCGGTTTTGAAAGAGATCTAGCTTCAAATCCCGGCAGCAATATCAATATTTTTCGATTTAATTGATTTTATATGTATATCTTTCTAATTGATACATTTAATTAGTGTTTAACATAACGAAGTATTCATCTTGGCTTACAGTGTGGAAAAAAAGAAGAGGAAGTTGGAGTGCGTAAGAAAATTTAGTAATTAAATTTTGATCAGGAATTTATTGAGTCTCTGATTACATTATAATATTTCTCTTCTTTCTTCCTTCATGACATTATTGACATATACTGACTACCATCGGTGACTTGCGTCGGTCACAGAGGTGGGTGATAGAATCATAAGGGATATATGGATGGAAAATAGTAAATTGGAAATGATGAGAGTAAGGGAATTCCTTCAATGGCAGACGAGGACCAGGAACAGCACAACTCGCCTGTTTGATGAAGCCGTCTCTCTGATCTTCCGGAAGTTCACCTAATGTCACAGCGCAAAAAAACTCTGATAAGTTTCAGCATTCACAACACACCAAAATGACAGAGGTGATCCAACACGAATAATCACATGATAACACTTCCTCTCCTCGAATTCAAAAACAACCACTCGAGCCAATGAAACAATGTGTACTGACTGGGAATGGACTAGGGGGTAGGAACAAAACTAAAAACTAGTGACAATAATACTACATTTTTAATAACATTTTTTTCAAGTAATTATGCAAGTAGTAATATTTGATTTTATTAATACAAATTAAATGTATTAATTAGAAAAATATACAAATAAAATCAATTTTATCGAAAAATATTGCTGCCGAGATCCGAACCTGGATCTTTTTCAATCCGGAGAATGTGTATTAATCGATTATACTCTACAAACACAGTACTTTGACTACAAATTTTCGAACCTATGTGTTACACTACAAATGAATACATATATCGTTCCATTACTTGAAAGCCATATTCTTTATTTTTACTGAATCTCAAATATCTTTGAGTAATCCGATAGAAAACGCACGGTGTTGGTATAGCATAATCGGTAAAAGCACGTTCTCCGGATTGGAAGAGATCCAGGTTTGAATCTCTGTAGAAACAACAATATTTTTCGATAGATTTGATTTTATATGTATATCTTTCTAAATATGAATTAAATGTATTATTAGAAAGATATACACATGAAATCAATTCTATTGAAAAATAGTGTTATTGCGCCACCGGGATTTGAACCTAGATCTCTTTCCAAACCGGGGAAGGTACATTATCCAACTATGCAACAGCGACGATGTTTTTAGCGACAAATTTTCAAACCTATACGTTACCTTTTTGATATTAATATATTTATTTATATTTGTCGTATCGTAATATTATCGTAATATCGTCGCTGTAGCATAGTTGGATAATTTAGCTTCCCCGTTTTGGAAAGAGATCCAAGTTCGAATCCCGGTGGTGCAACAACAATATTTTTCGATAGAATTGATTTTATATGTATATCTTTCTAATTAACATATTTAGAATATCACAGACCTATGTTCAGAATAATTACAACTTCACATTAAGAATGTGTTCTCCTTAATAATGAATTATTAGTTTATATAACGTTAATCTATTTTATAAGTCAATTAATCTTCATATTTTCGCTTCATATGTTTAATGGACGTTGACTGCTATGTCAACTATCATCTCTTTATTTAATGCGCTATCTTCGGGTTCTCCATCCATAATGTTCCTTCCATGCATTATGAGATGCAGGATCTAATACATCTCTGGACATCTCATTATATATCCTAGAAATTAAAAAATATATATTGTTAATAATATTATATTTATTTTTCGAAAAGTAATACGACAGCTGACTCAACTACTTGAAAACAAATTGTGATCTCTTAATATTTAAATAACAAATAAATCTAATAGAGATTATTTAACTATTTTCCTTACTCAAAATGGGCAACCCTTGTCTTATATTACCTGATACCCCCATTAGCTAAATTTTGAAAATATCTCTTTAATAATCTTTGTAGTTATATAACTAAGCGTCTTTTAAATGACGAAGGGGTTATTTAAATAATGGGAATCTTATTGATTTTCAAAATTGAAGAAGATCTTAATTTACTTTCTGAAAATAGCAACTTGAAAAGTTAAAGAAAAAGATAATTAATAATTCCAAATATTCCGTAATCAATTTCTTCTCAGAAGTTGAAAAATAAAATAAATTAGTTGATTTTAAATGATGAGAAAATGTCGTATCTATAATAGTATAATAATCTTGACATCGAAATTTTATATTTTTATTTATGTTTTAATAAGAAACGCGATTGAGGGGACACATTTAAACGTGGTGGATTTTAACGTTACTGATATATAATTATTTAGTGAGTCGTCCCTAGCAACAAGCGACACAACTACACCCACCAGACCAATGAACGCGGCCAGTGGACTCCGAAATTCATTTCTATTGTGTTGACTTTATCTCCATATCTGCCATTACTGTTTGTCATTTTCTCAAAAATAATCATCGGTAACCAGGCCCTGGATTCCGGATCTGTAGTCCCGAAAACCAAGTTCTCGAACCAATTTGTTTATTTTTAATAGTTATATAGATCATCAACCTGATATATAGTCTTAATATTACTATTTACACAAGGGTTTGGGAAACGGGATGCAGGATTCGGTATAGGGAGAGGACAGTAAAGACTCGAGGACCAACCAATAAGTACGACTTACCTGAATTTTTTCTGCTGTAGTCACAGCTCTTCTGAACTTCAAGAAACTTCTTCTCTGATTTGTACAAAGCACTGGAACATACAATAGTTGTTTCGGCACGCACCGCGAGATACCGAATACACACTAGTGACAGTAACTGTACAATAACAGATCAGTGTAGCGAGCACATAGCAGGACGTTCGTACTCCCTAATAGTTCAATGTTCATAGACAAAACATACAGAAAAGTCGTGCTCTGAGGTTTATGATAAAGGGAGGAGGAGGGGGGGGGGTACAGATAAGTATAGTAAACCTTATGGAGCATCCACACGCGCACGACCATCGGCGATCTGTGAATCTGTCATAAATACCGAACAATGACATTAAGGTATTTTACGGTGTAAAACTATTTTAAGACAATTTATGGAACAACATGTAACAGAAACCCTTTTTTATGGTTGAGAAATTATAAACACCAAAAAATAATTTTAAAAAATGATATTATAATTTGACAATTTTTAAGAGAGTAATAAGATATTAAAAACCATCGCGTAAATACAGAAGTACGTGGATTTCAAGGTCAACGATGTCTAATTATTACATGTTCGAATGGCTATTAACCATGTACGAGTATAATACAATTTCGCCTTTAAACTGAGCCTGTGTCGTGAAGAATATACCCATAAGGGATGAAATCTCGTTGTAAGTATTGACCAATAAGGTCGAAGACACACGGCATATAAAACATTCAAAGAACAAATGGGAAAATTATACTCGTATTTCAAATGGTCAATCTGATCTATTTATAAATATAATGTATATTTACTACTCGGGAGGGTAGGATTTGGCTGCTCTAAAGAAGATCTCGAAAGTACGGTGGTCCCTCTAGAATAGTTCACATGATATATTTATTTTCAATGAATATTTATAAAGGAATTATACAAGTATTAAAAATATATAATGAAAACATATATATATGGTAAAGTTACAATTTTGGAACACAGTTCGATTATATTTAAAACAAATTAGATAGTAACCCGCCTCTATAAAATTTTAAATAACTTAGTTAACTCACCCTATTTATTAAAACAAATAACTTTAAACTGTCCCACTCTACGTCAAAATATAATACCGTAAATTCTTCTAATAACTTGGACATTTTCAAAGATAAATCGCTTCCCTTTAAAATTAAACTACGCCAACTTTTTAATAACTATTAATATAAATTGTATATACGTGCGTGTATATATATATATTTATTTTTTTTCAAATATATATTGCATCCCATTTTCCTCCTTACCTTGCCTTTTCCACTTTATATGTTCAGTATAAAAACACTATTTTTTTTATCCGTTTTTTAAATATATATACTATTTTTTAGTTTAAAAAACCTTTTTGTTTATCAATTTGTTTAGTTTCACTTCACCGGTATTATTTTTATAAATCATTTTATTACTATTGTTCTGTTTATTTCTCTTAAAAATCAAAATGAAATAAAGATGTTTAGAAAAAATTTATTTATCTAAACCCGAAATCCATTGCATAATTAAGTTGATATTTATTTGAAAATGGAAAAACAGATGGTAGTCTCAAATTTTTCGGCATCTTATGTGGTTAACGAATCAAAATTGGAATCGCTAGCAAGAAAGAGTTCTAGATTCATATCCAGGTGGTAACTAAATACATCTGCGTCTTTCTAATATATTTATTCTTATTCTAATGCGTACACACGTACATACCTATAAAATAGTTTTTTTTTTTATATAATATTTTCCACAGACTACCAAATATATAGACATGAACTAACGTAAATTCCTTCTCCCCAGATTTCCATTTTTGTCTCACCCACGTAATCAGTCTGGTACCACTTACGTAATGAAATAGCTCCACGACTTTTTTTTTTAAATATGACTCGATTTGTACGAAAATTTAAACGCCGACAATATAATATGAATTAATGTAAAAAATACGTTTTGTTTACACAAATATTTATTTTTCGAAGAGTAAATATTTTTATAGTTACATTATTGTGTTATAAACTGTAGGATGTATGTTTCCACCAAGAATGTGTGTAGAATGCCTCACGTCCTTCTAACTCAAAATCAAGTTTGACATAATTATATTAATTGAATTCAGGATAAACAAAAATTCGTTTTTTCACGAAATCGAAATTTATAAACTGTAATTAATAATAAACAAAATTATAATGTTATAATGTATATTAATGATGACTTAAATCACACTGTAAATGAAGTACACGTTAAACAAACTAATTGTCTACGAGCAATTCTAAACAAACAGTATTGTATCCTTGGAATCTATAGAAATTGTAGTGTTATAATATATATTAATGATGACTTAAATCACACTGTAGATGAAGTACACGTTAAACAAACTAATTGTCTACGACCAATTCTAAACAAACAACATTGTATCCTTGGAATCTATAGAAATTGTAGTGTTATAGTATATATTAATGATGACTTAAATCACACTGTAGATGAAGTACACGTTAAACAAACTAATTGTCTACGAACAATTCGAAACAAATAACAGTGTACTTACATAACCTGATTATATATATATTATATGTAACCTGATTATACTTTTTTTCACATTACTTTTTATGACTCACTCATTATATTTACTCACTTCTTTACATTTACAACTTTTAAAAACTGTACAGGTAATTCTTTTAAAACAAACTACGTCTAGTAAAGTAATTACCTTTATTTTTCAAATGTACTATTTATGCAAAAAAAAAAAATTAATGTTCCGATCCACCCTCCTATATATACACTTTATTTACTGATTCACTGATTTTTCGCCCAGATGTTCGATATCTGTCATTTTGGTAATGATTTTCGTATTATGTGTAATAATCTATATTAAACAATGATATCGTCATCGGACTAACTCTCATCGCGAAAAGTCCGCCATATTTAACTATCGATTCTCGTTTGTACAATCGGATATCGCAGAGTAAAATGAGTTTACTAAGGGTTGTACTTTCGAGAAGTAAATATTATTTCTTCAATATTAGCAATAATTAGCTTCATTTTATATAAATAATAAAATAAAATACTCTGTTTAAACCACTATTTACATATTATTCAACATGTTTCGATATTTACAGTATCTTCTTCAGGAGACAATGTATACTGAAATTAAAAATACAAGCGTAGATAAAAACAAAACTATAAATATGTAGGAACTAATGTGAAAACAAATTTAAAAGGTGATTATTTGTGAAAAAGATTTGGTTATTTGTAATATTTAGCACGCTGTCAACACTTTTTCTTATTTATAAAATTTCTAATTTATCTAACTGTTGAACTCTAGTATTTGTATGTATATCATTTCTAAACCCTTGTTGATGTCGATATATTTTTTTACTAACGATCAAACAACCCGTTTTTTGCAAAAAAAAATTTTTACTACAGTTAAAAGTTACTACTGATCATAAAACTGCCCCTAAGTCATTGATTCGTCTAATTCAAAAAAAAAAAAGTTTTGTTGACTTTTAAGAATAACAATTATTGGTCAAAGCCTTATTTTTGAAATTAGACACATATTTATTTTCGATATTAATTTAGTATATTTACAAGAAAGAAATATGAATATAGTATATTTATGGAAAATAATATTTCATCAGAAAAACAAGCAGTTTGTGACACACGCTACACCCTGTCGCCGAGTGCTTTGAATGGTGGCCTCAATTTTTTTCAATTTCAACCCTACAGTGTTCTTACATCAGAGGTCAAAATATTCTTTGTAGATTTACCACAGTTGTTAGGCTTATTTTGATCAGAAAAGGACGTAGTACCAATTCGTATTGGAAAACATGATTATTAAATAAACGTTTCCAAAAAACAAAAAAAAAAAACTTCGTAATTATGAAACAAATATTAAAAATAGTAACGAGTAAATTTGAAAGATATGAAGATTGATGGGTGACAATGATGAACGTTATATTTATATAAAGTGATCATTCAGGTAGTAAGCCCTGTAATTGCCCATACTTTCATATATTTATTTTTCAATAAATGTAAAAAATAGCTATGTATCTGTGAGATATCTATTATTTATTTAATAACAGTGTCTTTTAAGGTGAAAATCCAATGGATTGTGTGGACATATTCAAATATTGCTATAATATACTAGTCAAAATAAGAAAATGTATTAAAAATGAAAAATGTTGATTTTTCAATTTTTATTGTTATATAATGTGTTAAAAACATTTTACATATAAAGAATATTAGATTCTCATTATGACATATGTTGTTTCAGAGAAATGAATTACAAAATTTAGTCCATAGATGGCAATAATGTAGTGGAACTCGAAGCGAGTCCACATAGTAACATACAAAAATTTTATAGATATGAAGATTGATAAGTGAGAATAGTGAACGTTATATTTTTGTTAAGTGATCACTTAAGCCAGCCGAAGACAGGTTGTAAGCCCTGTAATTACCCATACAACCATATATTTTCCATTAAATATAAAAAATAGCTTCGTTTCTACGAGATATTTATTATTTGTTTAAATAGATTGCAATCATTTTAAACAAAAAATCAAATTTATTTATTTTATAACAATTTAAACGTATTAGGCAAACGATTGAGAGTCTGTCCTTGATCTTTAGTTTTTGTCAACCTGCAGTCTGAGACGAATTCTTCAATTTTTTAGGCATTTTTCAAGAAGGGAAGAGAAGAGAAGGGGAGAAGGGAGAAGGGCTTGGAGAAGCTTGTTATGGTGGATCGCATCGAAGGATGGATAGGAAGAAAAAGATCTCCCACCCTTTAGACCGACCAAGTGGCAAACGTAACAGGTACTTCTCTTGTGACAGCTAATCTGCGGGATGCCGAGAAAAGTGTAGGAGCATAGTCAAGATTACGGGAGATTGCGAATTCGAATAGAAAAAATATCTAGTACCAGAACATTACAATCAGAATAAGCAGAATAATACAAAAGCAAATTTATTTATTTTTTTATAATTTAAGTTCATAAAAAATATTTTTTTAAATTAAATTAAACGTTTAAAAATAGAACATTTTATATACTCAAAATTATCATTTTTTTCTCTTCTGAAAAATTTGACCGTGTCTATAATAGAACAGTATCTACGGCACGGTGTCATAATTCTATTTGGGATAGTTCTGGGTGAAGGAAGTCGATCAGCTCTGACCTTGGCTTGAATATTCGTTGTTGTTGATGCAATTAGTTACTGAGGCTACTCAATAACACCCCCAGCCGAGTCGGTAATGTAGTAAACTGTCATGACGTCACACTAGCGTACTGCGCCACTGCCAGGAGGTATTTTATTTAATGAAGAAATATGATATAGTTAATACAAATTAAATTAATCAATTTGAAATCTATGTATTGAAAAAATATTTGGTTGGTACCGAGATTCAAACCTGGACCTCTTTCTTCTCGAAAAAATACATTACCATTTTCACTATGTCAATAAAACATGTTTTCTACATTTTTTAAACTTATATTCTATAGTCTTTTCAATTGATACATATATTATCCACACTGGCGTGCAGTAAGTATAGGCCTAGGTTATGCTGTTACTGTGATATATTACATGCTACAGGTATATTTACGAACTTTCGTTTAACCGACGTCCTTAGGCAAAATGCATTATCCTTGAGCGTAAAGAACAAACATGAAAACAACACGTTTAGTAAGATAGTCAAATTTGGGAATTAGTAAATAAAAAAATAAATACTTCAGTCAGCTCTAAGTCAAGTTCTAAACCTTTCAAATATAATTCTTTTAGGAAACAGCATAAATAAAGACTTCGTACAACATGGATCAGCTGATCCATTTCTGACTCTGCCGAGTTGAATTTTCAATTCAGTAGGTAGCAATTGTATGGCTTGAATAGAACGATAGATTAAAATAGTGGCTAATAATTGTAGTAACAATGAACGATATAGTGCAAAAATATTTATTTGTGAAAGTCAATAATTTCTGTTTAAATCTTTTGAAATCAACATTACATATATAATATATAGTTTTTATACAGAAATATTTCGAGATTTAGTGTACCAAAGATAATTATATCGCGAAAAATATTATATATGGTTTCACCATTATATTTTTTTGAGATAATTACAATATATTTAGACATTATTATTTATGACAGAGTAAAGAATGAAGAAATAAGAAAAGAATGTAAAGCTGATGTTAGTATAGTGAGTAATATTAAGAAAGGATCACTTAGGTGGTTTGGTCATATGGAAAGAATGAATGAGGAGAGAATGGTAAGAAAGATATATGACGCAAGTGTTGATGGAACCAGAAATAGAGGACGTCCGCGGAAGACTTGGCACGACCAGGTAAACCAGATAATGGAGGATGGTTCCGTTAGAAGCCTCAACAATCGGCGAGCTTGTATGACAAGATGTATGAATGTGGATGAGGCGAGAATTGTATGTCAGGACAGAAGAGTGTGGCGCTCTATCCTCTCTGCCTATCCCCACGGGGAAACGGCGTGATGGTAAGTAAGTAAGTAAGTAAGTATTTAGACATTTTTTCTTGAAGAAATGCTTTAAGATTGAATGAATCTTTCATAATTAAATTGATTGAAGGCACATATTACTATAGTTTTTTCAAAACAATTTTGAAACTTTACACAAAATTTACTATTCAAAAATAAAACACTACCGACTCTTAATATGTCACAAATAATATTAGACCAAGTCAGGATATAAAAAAGATATGTAACTGCAACAACTCTACGAAGTATTATTTTCTCATACCCTTGGCCGTTATCTCCAAAATAAACACAATAAAGATTTTATTCAACAAAGAAAAGGGTGTATTATAATATTATATCATGGAGTTCGAACCTTTATCTTCTCGTCTGGCAACGAAGTATTATGAAAGGTATAAATATTTATTAAGAGCGAGTTGAAGAATGGTTCGACAAAGCACTCGCTGAAGAGATCATTAAACAACTATTATGTCAGTGAAGTTTCATAATTAAACAACTGTCATAGTCCATGTGATATATCTTAGAGATTTACTTGAGATAAATCTCAAAATCTTGCACATGTATTCAGATTTTGATCTGAAGATAATCTCAAAGATTATTTTGAGATTTGTATAAAGAGATAGAACCTCAAAGATATATTTACATGACGATCAATTTGATAGCGAAACCCGACCCAAAATTATTCATTCTTAAACTTAGATTAGAAAAAAATCACTAAATTACAAACATTTATTCTGATTTAACTGCTGCTGGAGATATTTCTAATTTACCCAACTGAAGAACGAAATATTAATGGTCAAAGCACTTACATTTAACGTTTGACGTATACCATAATAGCAAATGTCTGAAATATGTTGTGTACACGGGGACTAAAAAAGCTGAGAGTTGTCTCAAAACAATATTATGGGAGCAAAATTATATTTCGAAAAAATTTCTGCCGTGGACACGGGCCATTATGTAGGTGAAATCCTGACATCCTGAAAAAAAGATTTTTATAAATAGGCCCATGTAAAAATTTTCTGTCGCTGTTTCAATTCCGTTAACCTTGCGAACTATGCGCTTTACGTTGCACGAATTATATTTAAGATATCTTATTATTTCTCCCCAATTGTAACACTTCATTTTGTCAACTTGTGTTATAGTGTTTTATTAAATTTTTCACTTCACCCTCGCTCTTTTATATATGTAAGTTACTGTATTAGTGTGACATCTATTAATATCTATTGGAATCAACCATCTTTAAATTTAGAATGAATCTGTAGATAGCGCCAGGCATTGTATTTAAATATCATTACATATTAATTTTTAATGTGAACATAAAATTTTAATAGTTCTTTGATAATGAAAACAAATTAGATATACTACTCGGAAAGATACACAGATGAAATATAAAAAATATAGTTACCACCAGGACTAGAACCCGGAGCTTTCTATAAACGGTATACTAATTACGCCGTAGTAACCATAGTAATTTATTTTATTTATTATTAATACTAGGTGTGTAAATGTTACGTATTTGAGATGTTAGTCCTTCTCAAAGTTAGCAGTCCAATAATGAAACTCGTCAAGTGCCAAGTACAATATTTATTACAATAATACTGTTATGGTACAATAATACACAGGTATTTATGGAGACAAGCGGCAGTGAAAGAGGTCGCACTCGGCGCGCCTCACCCTTTTAAACCCGCTACACACACACATGCATCCACAATAGGCGGTGCTCGCGCGATGTCATCCACACATCGTCATAATCTCAAGGACATTATAGTTAATAATTGTGCTGTCCTTGAGATCATATATATCCACCGGGGCGGAGTGGCGATATATATATATATATATATATATATATATTTGTAGCATAAATAGTACACTGGAAAAAATAAAGGTAATTGCTTTACTAGACGTAGTCTGTTCTAAAGCAATTACCTATACAGTTTTTAAATTATATAAATGTTAAAAGGTAAGTAAGTATAATGTTAAGTGAGTTGTAAAAAGTTATTTGAAAAAAGTATAATCAGAAGTTATAAAAAGATATTGAAAAAAAGTTATAAAAATATTATTGTCAGTAATATACAATAATCGGTGACATGAATATGTGGGTAGTTAGGTTAGCACAAATGACAAATTAGTTCAATTTTGCTTTTTACCCACATCAATCAATCACTGTATTATTTTTGATTTAAAGACATTAATCACTTTAGACCCTTTAAGGTCTATTGGCAATTTATTAAATATTCTCGGAGCACAAAATAAGAAAGTACATTGAGCGAATTCGGTATTAAATTTTGGCACTGAGTAGTATCTTAAGTCTTTACTCCTGGTTTCCTTTGGATTGGATCGAGGAAGTGAAGTTAATAAGTGTGTGTATGCGGGGATAGAAAGAGGACACGCGCAAGGCGCAGCCTCCGTTCTGCGTTATCGTTTGACTTCGATACTAGTTGTATACTTTGTACCAATCATTGTATTATACTTATAATAAATATTCAATTTTCACATCAGAGTTTCTCTTGAATCTTAAACAATCAACTACGAGGTGTACAACTGAGATGTACTGTTTACGCAAGTGCGTAATAATAATAGACATATATTCAACAACGGATAGAAAATTTATCGCAACAACTTACCTCACCATATTCATAGCATGTTTAATATATTTATTTAAAGCTTATACAGCCTTCCTTGGATGGAGTAGTTTTAACACATTTCAAAATAAGTATTTGAATATATTATATAGTAATAGACCAAAGCCTTTTCGACAAATCGACCCCTACGAATAACAAGGTTGCATCTGACACTGCTCTGTTTTGAGATAATGATCTCAAAATCTATATTCATATATACTTAGTTTTGAGTATACAAATATGATCAGTTTTAAGGTCTTAACTTATTTTCAGTATTATTATTTAAATTAACAATAATGATCCATAAATTGAAATTTATAACTGATGCTATTAGATCTTTCATCTCTTGATATTTCTTTTAATATCCATTAAATAGAGTTGATGTATATAGAAGATATAAAAAATAATGCATTTGGAACCCTTTTCACGCAATAACTCAAATTAGCCCAAAATATAAGTTGGAACCTTGTTATTCTGAGGGGTCGAAATGCTTATTCATATGTGTAAATGTTTTCCCTCACACATTGTGTAAGCAATCCAATCCAGCAGCCCTTGAGAGTGACGGAGGTCCACCGACAAAAACGCATATCTGCAGAAATTTCATTTCGCGACACAAAGAGGCAATGGCGCGGCTTAGGCAAGGGCGGGTTTTCTCCGGCGGTCATCCCGAAAAAATACCCCTTTCAATAGGGGGAGCTTACCGAAGTGTTGTTTACAGCCACCCCGGGTCAAACCACCCCCTGGAAGTGCTCGCTTCGAGGGTTGTATCGAGTATTTTTGCCTTCCTAGCTGCAGACATCGCCGCCCGATGTGAAATATTTCATTGTTTTGATATTAATAGTCAGAACTATAAAGGAGTTGTCACGAACAGATACGTGCGTATAAATCGGAAAGTTGTTTAATACGGAGTGTTGCGGAATATAACAGATAGCTTTAAGGGTAGTTTAGGGCGACTTGGGTAATTGAATGCCAGAACAATGGGACCCAGGGGTTTGAGAAGACCTTAGCTAGGACAGGTGACAGAGACTGGCGATGAGGATGCAGTCATATGGCGGAATCAAGAGGTCGACAGACAGCCTTAAAACAGCTGAATTAACGAAATCATCAAATTCTATGGAAAAACCTGGCAGCCAACAATAACGGACAAAAGAAAGTGAGACACTTGGGAAGGCTTTCATCCAGCAGCAGATAGAAAATGGCGTATAATAACAATGATATGATTAAAACAGAAAACATATATTAACAGAAAAAAATTGTAGTTATGATGACGATGGATAGATCATACAGGAATGTTGAAGGCTCTATACAGTAAATTCCAGTTAGTTTTCTCCTGTTCCGTATTCCAAAAAGTAATTCATTTAACTCTCAGTAAAAATACACAATCACTATTTTCTCATATAGTAAAAATGCACGCTTACTTTCATAAAAATCATTGAAAATCACGCGTCGGGATTCCCCTACATGCCGACACGTCATTGCATGCTCGTGCTACGTCGGCCAATGTTACTTAACCATGCGATTTATTGTAGCTTCTTGATTTTATTGATAACAACATTTTTTGTAGCAGTCTCGTTCGTATATAATTTTATTAATCATAAAACAAACAAGACTTGTCAAACAAAGAAAAATACAATAAAAAAAGGACTACATTCAGTGGCGTGTACTGCACCAGCTGTATCCCGCTGTGCAGTTGTTGTCTTGTAGCGCCAGGTATTTACAGCTGTGCCAGTAGTTTTATCCTTCCTTGAAGAATATCGATGGAAATGATGATGTGAATATAACTCGATAGTATAGATAACAATTACAATAAAATCACAATATTACAGATAACAATAATTCTTAGTATATCTGCGTTCTCCCACGGTCCTCATACTTAAAACATTCTCCATGACCTACCCGTCCACACGCACAATTAAAAGACACCTGGAGGGGGGGATTTACCCTTTACCGGGACCGGTTTAGAACCTAGGGCTTCAACAAAGCTAATAAAAAAATTCATAAATAATTCAATAACATATTCAAGTTTACACAAAACGAAAAGAGATAAGAAATTCAATGTGGTTATTAGCAATTTTCGCAGAAATTTTAAAATTTAGATCCTCCAACATCCTTTAGTACTGTTAACATAAATCCATAAAATATAGTTTTATATTTTTTATTTATTATCTTTGTTTTATTAACCACTGAATTGAGTTTCAATACATCTACCGGTTTCTTAAAATACCATTTTCTTCTTCAGGATCTCATAACTAACTAAAAACATATATTATTGTTTCTTAGTAGTCAGAAAAGGAAGGACTCTCCGCGGGAACGAGCGGGAGGCTGCGAGCGTGTACAGAGGCGGGACGAGCACCATCCACGCTTTGACGTCAAGATTGGTCCACTGGAAACCTCCAGAAGACGAGACGATGCCTTGGTCCGGCCACGAAAAGATCGGAATCCCTCTGCGTGTAACAAAGACAATTTTCCCTGTTCCGTGAATAAAGTGTAAATAATGTGACTAAAATGTTATTATTGTCTGAGACCTCCCCCACACATCTGAGATAGGCATTCTGACATCAACCCTTATGTACCCACAGACTGAGTTTAGCTGGTGGCGTTGTGTGCCGGATTCCATCTGCGGATGAAAGTCACGGCGTTGCACCATACAAATTAACAATACGCATATTAGGCTACCACAGTTTATCGATCGATAAACTATTTCAGTCTCGATATCAATACTGATGACTTACTTTCCAATGTACACTGAGTTTCCAGGACGCGGCAATGTAAATAGGTCCACTAACCATCAATTATATGATAGAACATTAAACGACTACCTTATGTAAAATTGTATTCTTAAAGACAAAAACTTAAAGATCATTTACTCGAGAAAAAATATTTTATTTATTTATGTCTTGAATAAAAACCAGATCGTTAACGCGAGCCTCCAAACGTCACATATGAAATACAATAAAATTTTACCATTCTTATATTTTTTTCTGCTTTGACTCATTTTCATAAAATTTTACATTATTATCATAAATTCACTCTACTTTAATACAAATTCTGTAAATTGTATAAAATATTAATATAATCGTTCGCTGACATTTATAATTAATTCAGTTAAAAATTATTAATAATAATATTATATTAAGGAAAACACATTCTTATTGTGAAGTTGTAATTATTCAGATTATTATTATATTTTTCGACAAAATTGATTTTATATGTAAATATATATTTATAATTAATACATTAATTTAGTATTTAAAATATCACAGACCTATGTTCTGAATAATTACAACTTCACAATAAGAATATGTTTTCCTTAATAATATATGTTGTATCAATGTGTCCAAAATTTAATAAAAATGAATTGATAATTCTGGCGTCTGCAGTCGGTTTACTCAAAGGCATTTTAGATTCTGTAAAAATAATGTAGATGGCTATCAAATAATGGAACGACAGGTGTATTAATTTGAAAAAAATGTGACACATAGGTTCGAAAATTTGTCATGAAAAATACTGGCGTTATAACACAGTTGGTAGTGTACTTCCCCGGATTGGAAATAAAAATCCAGGTTCGAATCCCGGTGACGCAAAAACAATATTTTTCGACAAAATTGATCTCATATGTATATATTTGTAATTAATACATTAATTTAGTATTTAATAATATTTACACGTTCGATTATACGGTTAATAACGGGTCTGTAGAAGATTATCTGGCCGGCGATTAGGTGTGCGTCTTGGCTAGGCGTACTTTACTTGACAAGTCCGACACTAGATGTCCATACGTGTCCAGCATATCTACATATGGAATTAATTCATACATATAATAGATGCCACCTATTAATTTTTATCAGAATTCCAGCACGATGCAGACAGTCGCATGGCTGTAAGAAATACTGATTTGTGAAGAACGTCTGGTTGTTTAACCGTTTGTTTGTAAAAGCTTGAGAGAAACTAACAGCACCAATATTGAAAAGTTGCGCAAACTCGGATACGCTCTTCCACACAATACGGCTCGGATTTCAATAAACCCAACCTACCTTGTCTAGGATATGAAACTTTAAATGGAAATGTTAAAATAATGTGCAAATTAATATTAATATAACTAAGTGAAAGCCAGTCAGTAACGACAGTAAAAATATATTATGTATATTAAATTTGCGCAAAATTGTTCACGGTAATCGAACTAAATTATTATTTAACACATAGTAAATAGGTACCTATCTAGGTTGGACACGCAAAGCTCAGCTCAGCTGACGCCACCATCTTTTATGGAAGTATTTTATTAGCTTAACAAATCTGGACAATTATTTCCCGATTTTTTATAATTATTTCCCTAACCTTCAATTTTATTTATTTATTTTTCTATCTGTGTAAGAATAGTTAATAAAATTATAGTTATACTATGCTAATTTCAATATATTAACCTGAATATTTTCAAAATTTCGTCCTAAAATCCAAATTTCCAACAATAAACAACGCTTTTTCAACGACAATATTTTCAGTGACTGTGTTCTTTTAAATATTTAATAAATGATTTTAATTTAATTACACATATATGGAAACAATTTTTTTTTAAATAATATTCATCATCGTCAACCAGCATTTTCTATCTACTGCTGGTTGAAAGCCTCCCCGAGGCGTATCCATAAATGTGAAAAATACGTTTTGACGTTTTTAAAAAATCACATGTTGGATAAGTCACGAAACTCAATTAAAATATAATTTGATTACACAAAGTATAATCAATGCTGTGTGCACGTATTCCAACAAATTAAATTATAATTTTAAAAATAAATTTATTTAAATTAAATTCCTTCCTTCCTTCTCAGTTAACTGTAGATACACATCACAAATACAGTGTTTACACATAACCACGAGAGTACAATTTACACTCACTCGATTTTTTTCACTGTCACAACTCCTCCAACAGTAGGTCAATATTAGCAGTGGCGGCAACACAACACTTGGCATCACTTCTGTATATATTTCAGCCCCAGCTGATGAATTAAAAAATATATTTATATACAAGAAATAAGCTCTTGCACATTTTTATTATTTTTAACATTCTCAAACAAACGAATCAACGAGTCTCGCTTACATGTTTCATGTTACGAATTCCTTTCCCGTTTTTAGAATGCAAGAAACCGAGTTCGTTATCAAAATCAACAGTTCAACATATACAGGGTGTTCACAATATTTTATAGGTGCAAATTCTGCACTGTTATGAAAAATATTTTTGTTTGAAATTTTGTTATGCTTGAAGTCTACGTATTTCGAAATATATATTTGCAAAATTGTTCCATTATTAATTTATATCTTTGCGTCAGAACCTAAATCATCGAACAAAAAATAGTCTAGCCGCTCGAAATTCGATGAGTTTTAATTTTTATTCATTATATAATTTAGAATTAATGAAATATTTAAATTATTTGAAATAATCACATAATGACTAATTTTTTGAACATAGTTGAAATTAAACACATATCCTTTTAACATTTTCGACTCGCAATTTAGTCAGTAAAATATTATGGACTAAGTCTGTTACATTTTTTAGTTATTTAAATACAACGCCAGCCTGGAACATTATATTCACCCTGTTCAAGAGGAGGATATAGAAAACGGTTAGATCTCAGAAATCAACAATTTTCAATTATTATTTTTTTAATTCATTATTAAAGTAACTAAACATGTGTAAGATAAGTAATATGCACTAGATTAAGAATAAATAAATATTTTTTTAAAGAATTCTGTTGTGTGATGTTAGCTTAGTTTTACGTAAAACTTAACTATTAGAGTTAGCTTAAAATGTGCACCTATAAAGACTATTTTGCTATAACAATTCCGAACACAAGTCTTGACTGTGACCTACCTTTCCCGCTCTCCTAGCTGCAATCCAACAGCTAATTTATTTTCTTATTAATTTTGTAGACTAGTTAGTGTACGTCCACTTTGACGAAGATACAGTAATGCCGAAACCTTTGACATGGGCAAAATAAAGTTTTAAAAATATATAAAACTGAAAAAACGGCGCAGTATCCCATCTGGGTCCATCAAGATGAAGAGATAATTAAGTATCGAGCCCAGCCTCTTTGCTCCTGCTTCCTTCTCCCCAGAATAACACAATTACTCCAAGTTTTTCAGGCATAGCCTTAAAAGAAAAATTCTGATGATATTTCATTTAAGAGGAAAAAGTTTGTTTAAAATATATATTATATTCCACAGATCAGTAAATGAATAGCCATGAAATATAGTGAACACATAGGAGAGGGGTTTGGAATAATAGGTGCAGGGCGAGGGGCATTCTACACATATTTTTGGTGGAAACATAAATCCGATAGTTTATGGAACAGTAAAAGTATTTACTCTTCGAAAATTAAATCTTTGTGTAAACGAGAAGAATTTTTAAATAATATTAATAAATAATTAAAAAACGCCGTGAAACTATTTTATTGCGTAAATGGTATCAAAGTGATCACGTGGATGACACCAAATTAAAATATTGGGACAAGGAATTTGCGTTAGTTCATGTTTACATATTTGGTGGTCTGTGATATATTCGAAAATCTATTCAAAAAAATTATATTCCAGTGTATAGGTATATACTTTAATAACAATGAGAAATGAAAAGCATTTTTATAAGAGTTTGCTAATAATTTTGAAAAAAAATATATATATTCGAATCAGTACAATGCTAAAATATAAACGACCTTTAACCTTTACCATACCGTGATACAAAATACTCGTACGCAGCCATGCTGCCAACTCGTGTTACCGTAAGAAATTAGAATTCTATTAGCCTTTAAAATGTGAAAAAATGGTTAATGTCATAAATTTACTTTAAGTATTGGGCATTAAATATGTAAAAAATATTTATTATTATAATTCGGAGCATTCATCAAGTTCTGTATAGGAGGTTGCATTGTATAATACAACCTTCCTTTTTATCTATCTTCATTTAATTAGTGAGAAAGATGCACAATTATAATCGTTTATTTGTTAATGTTTCTATTTTGAAATTAATATGTGATTTCTTGCAAATGGTATTTTTGTCAATTTATTATTTTTTTTTTAAATAATCATTTTTGTATGATTCGCCTTACATAATTGATTTTTCACTAATAATTTCTAAGTGTAAATCAATCAGTTTCAAATTAACTAAAATATGAAGTGTATGTTGCGTATATTTACCGAAATATTACAGATTTAATTAGAGCGATAGACCTGTTCGGGAAAGGTTAAATAGAAAATATTTCCATGTCATGGTGGGTTTTTTTTAATTGCGTGCTTGTTGGTCTCGTGGTTAAGACACTCGCCTAATTATCCAGTGACGGGGAGTCCGAACTTCATTCCAGGAGACCAGCAAGTTAGTCCTATTTCAATAGCGCAAGCATTTTAGCTTAGTTTGAAATTAATTAGAATATTGACATAATACTTCGGTGGGTGTATCGTTGACTGATCGGCTATCGGCGATGGCAAGGGTAGTTCTACCAAATTAATTAATTAAGAAATTCCAGATTATAGAAGGTCATGGCGTGTGCGCAAATATCACTGGTGTTTAAAAAATGAAATACGTACTTTGAGATTTTGTTTCGTGGTTTATTTGAAGGTAAACTACATTAAAAAAAAAACAAATATTGATTAACACACAATAGGGAAAATAACTTTCACACTTTTCAGTGATGATTTTGCGTCACGTCTAATGAAATTTTAGCGCATTGGACACAGATGGCGTTACCAGTCCGCCTCAGCTCGTATTCCGTGTTCGAATCCCTATTTTATTAATAAAAACAAAAAAGGAGATAAAAAACAAAAACTGGTGTAATAGATTGCGAAAACGAACAGAGATTTAAATTTAAAACTTCCTGCGCTTTTTTAACCTTCACCATACCATAATATAAAATACCCGAACATAGCCATGCTGTCAACTCGTGTTACCGTAAATAACAGTTAGAAAAAATGTTTTTATTAGGTTAAATGGCTTTAATGGCACGAATTTACTCTAAATATTGAGCATTCAATTTTCAAAAAATGATTAATAATATAATTTAGAGCATTCATTAAGTCCTATACAATGTGTTCTTCTTTCTCATCTCTCTTCATTTAATTAGTGAGAAAGAGACAATTATATTTTTATGTTTCTTGTTCTTTTCGCTGTGAAAATAGTGTGTCGAATCACAAATTGTATATTTACCAACGTATTAATTTTACAACGGATTGAATGAAAAAAATAATTGTTTTGTACGGTTGCCTTTTCATAACTGGTTTATCACTAATCATTCCTAAGCATTAATATTTTCTTTAAAATTATATAATATATGAATTTTATGTTGCATGTATTTACCGAAATATTACAGGTTTAATTATGATGGTAGACCTATGTTACTGCATGGTTTGGGAAGGGTTAAGTGCTATCTTTATTTATTTTAAAATACAGGTATATAACAACATTACAAACAAACAGATAATCAAGTACGGAAGTAAAGAAACCAATGGGTACAAGACAGCCATTAAAGGGCTAACTATCAAGTACACTTCCCCCATGAAGGGACTCGAACGAAACTCACTGATATATGTGTCACGCCATGCACGGTACAGACCTACACGATTTTATTTGTTTTAAGAACTAAATTATAAAAAGTGAAGTATCCGCATTCTCGCTGACAAGATCTTGTCATCATCTGCCTAATATACCCGTTTTGATGAAATCCCTGTACAGCTTGAGATTCCCCGCATTACTGATCAGGTCCGCGTTTTCATGCAGCCGACTATTGAATCCAGTTAGGCCTTCAATGATGCGATCACGAGCATCCCTCATTATCACGCAATGCCTCAAGATGTGTTCCACAGTTAAATATTTAAGCTGTCTACATTTTGTGGATATTGTGATCTTGTTGGATGATCTAGATTACTTTTACAACGGAATGCAGCAATCCAATCAAAATGAGTAGTAAAACAGGATTAAAGATGAACATCCTGAAATAATGATTTGATGACGACACTCCTTATAAATCAAAAAAAATTACAATAACGATACGTATCAGTAGTCAGCGGTGTCGATCCTGGTGCCAGCGAACAAGAAAATAAAATACAAGGTCTGAGAGTATGAGTTGAGCGTAAACGCAGGCCTCCATCTGGCGGCGAGTAGACGAGTCGCTAACGAAATGAGTAAGACGATAATATTACAAAATACCCATATCATCATAATCAATGGAGCAATGGCGGTCTGGGTCTTGACTAGGGTTTGCAATTTACTGTCAAATTGCAATTACCGGTAAACGGTAAATCATTTTACCGGTAAATGAAAAAAAAATAGACTAAATGATTAAAGTATCAGTGTATGTGGCTACCTTTACTAAAAACGGTATCCTAGATTAAAACCTAAATAATTTTAAATACGTTTTAAATATCGTTTTTACTGAGATATGGTAATGGGAGATCAGATAATCACTTATGTATATGCCACATAGAGCTTGGTTAATTTGAATTACGACTGTATGATATTTGGTTTACCTGACTGTGAGGAGTTAGTATTGTTAACATATTAGATTATCCATTAATTTATTGATGCATGTAAAATATACATTAGGTGTATGAATACATACTTCGTATGTAATATAAATTTAAATTATAATACAATATAAATTTGTAATTAAAATAAAATAAAATAATATTACAACTGTATGTTTTTATTGATATGGATATATGTATATTTATATTTTTTTTTTTTATATGGTGTATATATATATATACTGGAATAATTTTTTTTTAAATGTTTACAATAAACTTTCGTTATAATATATCTGTATCTATCCTTGACTCGCGTTAAAATAATTACCGGTAATTACCTATGGTGCGTTTTGGTTGATTTACCGGCTTACCGGTATACCGGTAAACCGGTAAACCACTAATGCAAGCCCTAGTCTTGACGTCCTTAAGTAAATTCTGCCCCAACAATCTGACATTCGTCATCTTTTTCCAGTTCGCGATACCAACGGTAACGCGTTCTACTCAAGCCATACAATTACTACCTACCGAATTTAAAATTCCACTCGGCAGAGTCAGAAATGAGTTCTTACTTATGCTGTTTCCTAACAAAATGACATTTGTAAGGTTTTGAACTTGACTTAGAGCTGATTGAAGCATCTACTGAGTATAAGTCGTAAATACTTTCCATCACGCCGTTTTCCCGCGGGGGTAGACAGAAAGGACAGAGTGCCATACTTTTCTGTCTTGACACACAATTGTTGCCTCACCTGCATTCGTAAGTCTTCTCTTACAAGCTTGTCGATTATTGAGGCTTTTAAGAAAACTATCTTCCAGTATTTAGTTTACCTGGTCGTACCAAGTTACTGAATGCCCAATAATCAGATCCGATACGTGAGAACTTGGCAAGGGAGTGTTTTGTGTATTTGAATATTGTAGGTTCAATCTGCGACACAAATACTCACAAGCATTCAACAATTTATTAACGCGCTTTTTTTAACACGGCTTACGTGACAATTTTTACTGGGTTAAACGCGGATTTAATATATCCAATGTTAAAAAATAGTTTGTAAAATAAATTATTTATTAAGGAAAACACATTCTTATTGTGAAGTTGTAATTATTCAGAACATAGGTCTGTGATATTTTAAATACTAAATTAATGTATTAATTATAAATATATACATATAAAATCAATTTTGTCGAAAAATATTGTTTTAGCGTCACCGGGATTCGAACCTGGATCTTCATTTCCAACTTCACAATAAGAATGTGTTTTCCTTAATAATATATGTTGTATCAACGTGTCCAAAATTTAATAAAAATGAATTGATAATTCTGGCGTCTGCAAGTCGGTTTACTCAAAGGTATTTGAAATTCTGTAAAAATAATGTAGATGGCTTTCAAATAATGGAACGACAGGTGTATTAATTTAAAAAAATGTAACATATAGGTTCGAAAATTTGTCAAGAAAAATACTGGCGTTATAGCACAAAGGTAGTGCACTTCCCCGGATTGTAAATGAAGATCCAGGTTCGAATCCCGGTGACGCTAAAACAATATTTTTCGACAAAATGGATTTTATATGTATATATTTATAATTAATACATTAATTTAGTATTTAATAAATTATTTAATTAAATAACGATGCTTGAGCGGTGGGGTTGGTGAGCCGCGTCGCTGTTGGTGTTAACAATGAAGATATAAATCAAGGGTACTTTCGATTAATATCTGCTGCCGACATTGAGGCTCCTCGGATCCAAGAGGGCGCAGTTTACTTCTTATCGCTCACACAAATATCAGCTCGGCGCTCGGGGCTGTGCGTCTCGAGCGCGCTCTTCACGTTACCACCCCACGCCGAGTTAAAAGAAAGGCTTTGCTCAACCGGTCGAAGGCTGAAGGCAAAGGGGAAAATGCGTTGACTTTGAATTAGTGTGTATCTTTACTAAAAAAATATTCAATTCGCCGGCTCGGGTTCAATCCCTCCGCCTCCAGATCTTACCAGATTGTGATCCTTAACGTCATGGCCGGTTCTCGCACACGCGTCGATATTGTATGATATTATAAAATAAATGTACAAATGAATCGAGTATATAAATAAAACCTGTGACAGGAAATTAATAGTTTTTATAAACAAACACAGATCTACAGCAAAATAAATAAATAAATTATTTTACTTATTTTTAATAAGAAAGCAGACCCTTCCCCGAAACCAGTTTAAAATCTAAGGCTTCCTTGTCGGTCATTTAAATTTATTTATTTATTTTATTTTAATTTTAGAAAGTATAATATATTTTTTAAATAATCAGTAGAAAATATAAATTTTATTTAACATTTATTTCTTCTCTGAGAGTAAGACTCGTGTATAGAGAATGAGTATATACGAGAGTTTATGTTTCAGTTAGTGTGTGTACATATTTTGTTTACTTCATATACAAATTTATAGAAGTCTATATTTTTTCTAATCGCGATGGAGAGATTGTTAAAAATTATATGCAAAACGAAAAAAGAGAAGAAATTTATTGTGGTTATTAGCAATTATAGCAAAGATTTTAAAATTTAGACCCTCCAGCGTCCCTTAAGTGCTGACTTTATTCATAAAAATCATACAATATAAATCCATAGAACATAGTTTTACATGCAGATGGAAAAATAATGTAAGGGATTTATTCGGGTATGGGTGACTCGGTAGGGCTCCTTAGGTGTGTAGTTAGGCCGGCCCGCATGGGTGGAACTCCATCTACATGCCAACCTCACGCTCTCCATACCTTGTTTTTTGCAACTCCGTTAGTCTATCCGTGTAAGTGAGACTCAATCCGTTTTGTGTCGAATCCATTGTTCCTCTTTTGGGAGTATTTTTTGATAAATGGATCCCTGAGTGTCTGCCTTGAAGAACTGCACCTTAATTTTCCATCTGCATGTAATACTATGTTTTTTTATGGATTTATGTAATTTGATTTTTTATGAATAAAGACACCACTTAAGGATGCTGGAGAGTTGAAAAAAAAATAATCTTAATTGCTAATAACCATCTTGAATTTTTTCTCCTTTTTCGTTTTGTAATTGTTAAAATGTAATTGAATTAAAGTCGCGTATTTTAACCGGTCCTGAGAAAGGGTGGGTCTCCCCCCCCCCTCACCCTTCAGCTGTTCTTTTTTTTTTTAAGTTAAAAAGTGTGTCCAGAGTGTCCCATCTGCAAAGTGATCAGATGGAGATACAAAGAATAAAAAAAGAAGATGAATGTGTATGGTTTCGTTTTAACATCATTATAATCATAAAATGATTACATATTGTTAGAGTATAGACCGTCATTCTAACCTCCCCACCACCTTATCAGGGGAGAACATAGGAACGGTGGGTTTCACACCTCAGAGACGCGTACCAACCTTGAACTATCGCATTCTGCCTTCGTCCTAAACTGGGAAAATTTATTGTTAATACCCTGGAGCGATAAATAAAAATATATTTTCTAAATAAACAGAGAGTCTATTCAACAACCAAAGTTAGTACAAAGATTTGTGGATAACATACTGTATCAATGATTTTTTCAATATAATTAACATGTGTTCGACAATTAGTTAACAAAAGATTAGTTAACTTAAAACAAGTTACCACAAAAAAATATCTCTTTAAAAATACAACATTATCATTACGACAACAAAGATACTTACTTACTATCACGCCGTTTCACGCACGCACGTAGGCAGAAAGGATAGAGCGCCACATTATTCTATCCTGACACACAATTCTCGCCTCATCCACACTCATGCACCTTCTCAAACAAGCTCGGCGATTATTGAGGCTCCTAACAAGACCATCCTCCAGTATCTAGTTTACCTGGCCGTGCCAAATCTTCCGCGGACATCCTCTACTTCTGGTGCCATTAACACTTGCATCATATATCTTTCTTCTCATTCATCCGTTTCATATGATCAAACCACCTAAATGATCCTTTCTTAATCTAACTCACAATACTAAAAGCAGCTTTACATTTTTCCTTATTTCTTCATTCTTTACTCTGTCATAAATGGATGTGCTACATATACGCCTAAGTAATCTCATTTCCACTGCATTCAGTCTACTTTCGTTCCTCTTCTGCCAGCTCTAGACCTCACTTTCACACATCAGTTCCGGTACCAGGACTCCATTGTGACTCGCACGCCACCTGTTGTAAAATGGTTGTACTAATTCAGAAACCTTCGCGGGTGTGTGCACAACAACTCACCAAAGTTTTATTGCAATCGGATCAACGGCATAGGAACGCATAAAGGACAAACAAACAAATAAACATTCATTTATTTATATATATATAGATAATTTAACAACTTTGCAAATACCTATTGGATAATCCATTATAAACTGAATAGAAATTTATTTATTTTAATAGTTAATTATTTACTAGGTATGCAACGGTTAACACTTGACTAAGAAAAACAGCATCGTGTCCACCGCTTTTGACCAGCGGCGTGGAAGGGGTTAAGTGCCAAGCAGATCACTGATTGGCTCTTTCTATAAGGTGGCCTAATTAATTGCTTGTCTTTTGCTGACAAAAGATCCCCACAATTATTTCACAAGAAGAATTGAGTTTTAATTAAGAAACCTCATAGACGTATTGGTTTATTTCTTTACTAATAAACATATTCTTATTTTGGGATGCTTTTAAATTATTTTAAAATAGAATGCCTTCGTTTCATCGTAGAATACCCTAATTTTAAAAGTAGAATGTTTAAAATGACGCCTTTAAAGTAACCTCAAAAAATTTCGGAATATTTTAAAAGAGGTTTCACAGTGACCATATAAGTGCACACAAAATAATTACACACACAGTGACAAGTACACATAAATTAATATTATATTAGGTAGTATATAAGTTACCTCTTTTTTAAATTAGGTTATGTTAAGTTACATTAAGTTAGGTGAGATTAGATTATTTAATACAAAGTTACGGCAGCAGAGTAAAAAGCTGACTATGTATAGTTATCACTATGTGCACTTGTCTTGTGTTCATTTGGCATGTGTGTACTTATCTTGTGCACAATTGTCGTGGAATCGAAGTTCGCGGGTTGTAGGAATCGAAATTCGCGAGGTAGTGTATAAAAGAAAAACATATTATATGCTGTTGTGGGTGAGTGAAACATATAAGCTTTTTTTATATAATTTCATATTCATTTCAAGATCTTATTAGTTTTATGTTGCAACGCGACGTTGTGACTCTGTGCTATTCGGACAGACAAGCGAACGGAAGACCCTCAACGCGCTGGACCGACCGATTGAACAAGTCAACAGGCACTTCTCTAGTGGCAGCCTTAAGATCTGCAGGATGCGGATAAATGTGTAGAAGCATAGTCAAGAGGGTTGGAAGGCTGTTGATAGATGGATTAAATGGATTTTTAATAAGATAAGTACTCTTATTTTGTACGCCACGACATAAAACATAACGACCTTCTTATATTCGTTCGACCTTTTTGTCTCTATTTAACCCATTTCCCGCGGGTGATTCATGTATGAGTTGTGTCTTAGATGCCCACAGCGCGGGTGACTCAAATATGAGTCGCCGTATTTCGCCTTCCGCTAATGCATACATACGCGCTGCGGTGAAAATCGTATCACAATTATTTGGAATCTTTATCCTACCGACATCTATCTGTATTTGTTAAGAATCATTAGCCATCTTATAAACAAATACGGAATAATAAAAGTCCTCGTATCATCCAGTATCGCTCAGTAATTCAAATTCTCCAACTCATTTTATGCGTATAGAATATAATGCGTTTCAAACTATATAGTTAAATTTAATGTCAGTATTTAAAAATGTGTAAGTAGTGCGTATTAGTCTCAGAAATCAGCGTTTGCGCAGATCACTACTCCACTTTAGTACGTACGAATATCACCACAAATGGTGCTAGTGATTTTGTAGGACACTGTCGTGTTCTCTCATGGATAATTTTGTTTACGTTATTTTGTAATTATGGTTCTGATTTCTGTATTTGTTTATGTTCATGGAGATACTTGAGAACTTTTGCTATCGATTTCTTAAAACGAAATCATTAATTTATTGCATTATCGCAGTGTAAAGTCATAAATTATAATGCAGCCAAAGAGTGCCGCGTATAAAAGATGTCATGCGTATTTATGAACGCGATCAATGGGTTAAAACAACGTCATTATTTTCAAATTATATTTGGGTGGCAACAACCCCTTCATCAGACAGGGTGACATTTTTGTTCCGAGTATTATAAGGGTCTGGAAACAATGTGATATTTTAACACCGCCAACGTGGAGTAAAAGAAACAACCAATAGTATTCAGCCGCCACTCACAATGGCGATATAACACGTAATCTCCAGAACTGACTGGAAGGCCCCGAACAAAAGGTTTTGAAATGCTGAATTAGTATTCAAGCACATTTTCGCCGGGCCGGTGTAATTCTATTTAAGACATTTTTTTCTTAACATGTTGTTAATTTTATTTTAAAATAAATATTTAGAAAATAATTGGGATGGCAAACGACGTAAAACTGGATATATAATAATTTAGAACTACCGACCCTACGAACATAACCACAAAAATGCGATTAATTAATATAAGAACTGTCACTTTGTATGTGTGTTTTATTCCTGTTTTATTCCACTATTTTTTATTGTATTTAACGTTAGAACGTTTTCGGGAATATTTGCGTAAACATAGCCGCAATGAAAGTGTTACTGAACCCCACCTCACTGCGAATTTTCGTGAAAGACCTGAGGCTATACACCTACAAGATCCAATCAACTCAAGAACTCAAACCAGCAGAGAATTTATTGATTGCTTTATTGGACATCAGCAAGTGATTTCAAAAAACGCTGATCACAATTGGCCACCAAGATTGTGTGATTTGACATCGTGCGATTTTTTTCTTTGAAGATTTTTGAAGTTATATGTGTATGTCGTCAAGCCATAAACAATCAGAGAGCTTAAGGCGGAGATCCAACGTGTTATGACACAATAATATCTCAATTATATACCTACACTATCTTAGATTTCATCAAAAGAGAAAGAGTTTGCATGGAGAGCCGCGGTGCGTATCTATCTGACATTTCATTCCATAGATAATCGGAACATCTGTACTTAACATCGAAATAAAAATATTATCTCTTTTCGAATAAATAATGTGTTTCATTCAAAAATTTTAATTGGGACACTCTTTATATATTGTACATATACAGTTATAGGATTTTACAAAATTAATTATATAAACTAGCGAAACTCGCACAAAATAATTCACCATAGTTAATTACAATCCAGCAGAAGTAAAAAATAATAAAATATATTTTTTATGGAAAATACATTATTATTGTAATAGTTGTAATTTTTCAGAACATAGTTCTGTGATATTTTTAATAAGAATTAAAAAGATATACAGATAAAATCAATTTATCGAAAGAATATTTTTGTTGCCACCAGGACTCGAACCAGGAACCTTTCCTATCCGGGGGAAGTGCGCTAATCGGCACCACAAAACATTTTTTCGATCAGTTGATTTTATCTGTGTATTTTTCTAATTGATACATTTAATTTGTAAAAAAAAAAAATTTTAATCGACAAACGGAACAAATTTAAATTTGTAGAATATTAATTGGATATATAGAATGGTGGGGGAAAATGGTTCAGCCCCGAGTTGGGACTGTCCGCGTGGAGGGGTGACAAAAAGCATCTTGATTCACCATCTTCGTAGTATTCTGAAATTCATTTCGCTTGACACATTGAAAGGACATCCAAAACCATTTGTGTCGTGCTCGTGTCTGCTTGGGTGGAAAAATGAAAGGCACTTCGTCACTCCGCTGCCGACACACGGGACAATGCTGAGTAACATTATCAATCGATTTCGTCCCTTTTCAAATACAATACAAAAGATTTCTTTAATATAAATCGTCGACATTTTACAATGGTGCATATGGGTTGCTTTTAACCCTCCCCAACGGTTATTTGGAAGGCCGTTTTTTGTGTCTCGCGTCGGTACAAAAATCGTCACATCGAGGGAAGCACAGGTTCGAGTGCGAAGCGAGCCATAAATCTAGCAAAAGTAAAATAACGTGACCAGTACTTACCGACTTTAGACTACCAATGTCTCATCTTATTCTCTCTCTCTCTCTCTCGCATCGTGGTCTTCTATTAGGTTGACTTGTAAGTATCGTCGTATTTTTACATAAACAAAGTTTTTTTTCTAAATTAACTCTGTTACATAAACATCTGTGTTAAATTTTTCTTTTGAATTATTCATTTTGGTCTGCTTAACTTTCACGCACCATTGAGGTCATCGAGACACAATTCATTGTATTATTACAATAGTAATGTCAGATTAGCTTACTCCGCAGTCCCCAGAATTCTTTCTTCGGGGAATTAATATGCGGAGGTAGTCGACATTTTTGCTGTCAATTTAACTCTTTATAGGACTACACTATTACAATTTTTCATGTCTCGACTCAATAGTGACGGATAAATTGCTTTACTTCACATGCTATACATATTTTTAATTTTGATTATTTAAAAACATGCTACGTGATTTTTTTCTTTGTGTATTGTACTTTTGATAAAAAATTATATTATTTTAGAAATTATGCTAATGTTTGAATAGGGCGTGTACAATAATAATAAATTAATATAAAGGAAGATTTCTTCTGACAAATTCATCTGTTGAGAGCCAGTGGTTAGACTAAATGGAGCCCTTGTCGAAATTTTAGAAAAAGTTTGCATATTCGACACTTTGAATAATAATAATAGTCACCTTTTAAAATTGTTTTCATATTAGTTATTTCTTATTCACCATTTTATATTTTTTGTTTTTGTCTATGCTTGTATTTTTTCATTTCAGTAGACATTGTTTCCTGAAGATGATACCGTAGATATCGAAACATGTAGAACAATTGATAAATAATGGTTTAAACAAAGTATTTTTTATAATTATTGCAATAATAATACTAAATTAATGTATTAATTATAAATATATACATATAAAATCAATTTTGTCGAAAAATATTGTTTTTGCGTCACCGGGATTCGAACCTGGATCTCTATTTCCAATCCGGTACAATACATTAATTTAGTATTTAAAATATCACAGACCTATGTTCTGAATAATTACAACTTCACAATAAGAATGTGTTTTCTTTAATAATATATGTTGTATCAATGTGTCCAAAATTTAATAAAAATGAATTGATAATTCTGGCGTCTGCAGTCGGTTTACTCAAAGGTATTTGAGATTCTGTAAAAATAATGTAGATGGCTTTCAAATAATGGAACGACAGGTGTATTAATTTGAAAAATGTAACATATAGGTTCGAAAATTTGTCAAGAAAAATACTGGCGTTATAGCAATAATAATAGCTGATCCTCGTCAAAATACCAGCAACATTGCATTGAAGATGGGTATCAGCCAAATGACCGTGGTGAGATATCTGCATCCTTTGACCTGGTTTCCATGAACGACGTGTGGGAGTCTCACGAGTGTTGTTTTTCACCACAACAATGCGCAGCCTCATTCTGCAATAATGATGCAGCACAAATTGAAGGAACTTCACTGGAATATTTTAAAACATCCACCTTATTCTCCTGACCTTATTCCATCAGATTTTCACTTTTTTTTTTATCTCTATAAAGGTCCTAGACATGGTAAATTTCTGCAGGATTGTTTACCGAGTTCTACGACTGCAACACATAAATGTGACGTCTGCCCTCCCTTTTAAGGGGTGCATGATTTATTTAGCTTCTCTCTGGCTGTCTTCTAAATTTAATGTAATAACGAGTCTAATAATCTAATAAATACGGCTCGGGTACGATGATACCGGAGCCAACCTACGATGGTATTAAGATGTCAATAACTGAATGTAATAAAAAAAATAAAAAATATAATATTGAAAAATCAAAACGAGAGTAAATAACTCTCAAAATGATTCGGGATAGAGTGTAAATAAATATCAGGAAAATATGAAAACGTACTTTGACATGTTCTATGAATCAATGCCAGGGAGTTTTTATTCTGATGGGATAAAAAAATTAATTGACAGATGGGAGATATATTATATAATTATTTAATAAAAATACGACATTACTAATGACTTAATCTAACTATATATATATATATCTTCTATAGCTATATTCATATCTAAAATATGAAAGAATTTTAATGTAAATTGTTTATATCATTGATTTTTTTCCACTTTTATTTTGATACGGTTAATTTATTACATTACATATTACATATTAGTTACAAAATTCTACTACAAAATAGATTACAATATATTCATATCAACTAAAAATAGTAACATGGAAGACAACAAATCCACAAATAGAATTTCGTCCAGTGATAAAATGGTTTATTAGTGTGGTAGTGGAATGTCGTCAGCCGAGACATATCCATGTTATGACCATACCGATGATAATGATTTATCATTTGTATACATAACATTATCATAGTACGATATGATAAATCTGAGCATTAAACAAATATGTACACACGCAAATCGGAAAAAAATCGTGCATATGACAGCGATAAATTCGATACAACAGTTAAACTATAAGAAATATTAAAACAAATTATGAGGGACATTTAAGATTTAATAGTTCCACAAATATGTCCGCCAGGGCAAATATCCTAAATCAATAGATAACTGATACATTAATACAAATTGTTTGTTCTTAACTTGAGCAAAGCAGAGTTTTACGCTAGTACAGTACATTACGCTCTAAATTTAATGGGCACCTGACGCCTAGAAAACAGAGGATATGCAATCGTAATAGCACGAAACAGCGTTTAAAATATTAATACGCGCCATTTTAACGATATCGCTGTTAATTTTTAGTATCTATGAAGAAAGGTTACAAACTACAGTATAGCTACAGTACTTATAGTACAGCTCTTATAGTACAGCTCATATAACTACATAATAGTCATAAATGAGAATCAATTTGAAATTATGGAAAAAATTACCACTCGAGATGCTAAAAATACGTTCAAAAATAAAAAAAAACATATAGATGACAGTGACAAATGCATTGGTATATTTATAGACCTAAGAAAAGCCTCTGATAGCATATCACATAAGAAACTATATAATAATCTTAAAAATATCGGCATCGATGGCCATGCTTTTTCATGGCTAATAAGTTATTAAATTTCATATTTATATTTGTTATCTTTGTTTTATTAACCACTTAATTGAGTTTAAATACATCTACCGGTTTCGAAAAATACCATTTTCTTCTTCAGGATGTCATAACTAACTAAAAACACATATTATTATTTCTTTACCAGAATCTATTTTTTTAAAAAAACAACAATTATTTAAAAAATAAATTTAGTACCTAACTCAAATTGTTACTTAATACAAATTTATTCCAATAATTTTAACATAGATTTCAAAGTACCAAAAACAAAAGACAAAAAAAAATTCAATAATTCTAATTTTTTAAATTAAAAATACATTACATATGAGAATCAAATTCCGATATACAAGATTTAGAGACCAAATTGATATTCAAAAAATAAAATATACCGCAACCCAAAATCACTATATTTATCAAGGCATCAAATTTTATAACAATCTCTCCATCATAATTAGAAAAATTACAGACTACTTTGAAGTCAAAAAATATGTACACACTAACAGACACAAATTATACACTCTTGTATATACTTCTCTAAATACGAGTCTTACTCTTGTAGAGAAGAAATAATTGTAAAAAGAAATATATATAAATATATATATCTTACTGATTATTTTTAAAATATATTATATCTCATTATATTTTCTAATAAAATAAAAATATATAAAAAGGATAGCTAGAGTAATGATGGTTTGCTACATAGTATTCAAAAACTAATCATTGTGTTTCGATGTTTAGGTATTTGGCTTGGCTTTTCATCGAGAAATAATAGCGTACCGTAGACAATAAATACGCGATTTTAAATACGAATGAAGTTGTGCAGTTGGGCTTGTCGAAGGATGCGGCTGCCCGAATGAGAAACGGTGGAGAAGTGGCGCGCCGAACGGAAGAAGCTGGCGGAACACCCGGTCGGTCCTAGCTGCAACAAACGTCACGGTGTCTGGTTTGGCTTTGTATTACAATACATAGATGTCACTCTATGTTGACTGATAATTTATCGTCGTGTCAAATCTCGCTGCGACCGCCGCACATTTAAACAGATCCGTAGTTATGATTTTGTTTAGTTTACGATTAAATGCCTATAAAAGTCTGTGACTTTATAGAGGTATTTGTAAAATTTATAAAGACTTGAATATACAGTAACACTTCGTTATTCATCCACCTCTCTACTCGTACACTTTTTGAATAAAATTCAACTCGGTATTCATACTACGTGGTCCAAGTCACATAGATAGCTTTGTATTTTCATTAAAAAAAGTGTACACAGACCTATAAGAAAAGTGATGAAAATGACAATTGAACAGAAAGAAGAATTCATTACGAATTTTAAAAATGAAACTCTCATCTCGGACCATAATAACTATTTTCAAAGTAACTGGTTGGATACGATTCCGTGGACTGTATCGATTACAATAATGATTAGTTGGCGCAACCCGATTGGAATTCAAGAAGGAAAATAGTGGCAGATGGATCTGGCTTACTTTGCTCTAAAGTCCTGGGTTGAACATCGTTTTCACCTCCAGTTGACTCGCACCTTTTTAGTGATGAACCGAGATATCACTATACTTTTGGTGCTGTTTATAACACCCTCTTTTTGTGGTCCTAGCGTTACGCATGGCGCTGCTTTTCGAACGGTAAAAATAACACAAATCTTAACAGTTCAGTGTCGGAAGGCAATCTGTCCCCCATCCGCAAAATTCCTTAATAATTAGTTTTATATTGGAAGGACAAAATGCATAGGGAGTAGGTAGTCGATTTGAGTCAGCAGAAACTAATCATAAAAATTTTAATAAGCAATTGTGTGAGGGTACAGAAGGGATTAATCCAACTTTCATTATTTTTTTGTGGAAAAATTGATTCGGCATTCGTACAACTCGCAATTTGAATAACATCTTGGAACGAATTGTGTACGAATAGCGGGGATTCATTATACTTGTTCGGTTTTTATGACAGGACTAGACCGCTAATCGCCGTGCGCGTATGTGAATGCTCCCTGTGTTGACTTTACTCATCTGTTCCCTCTCCGTACCCTATACCTCAGAGCACTACTTTTCTGTATGCGTTGTCTATGACTTTGAATCGTCAAGAAGTGAACTTTCTAGTGTGTGTTTGCTACACTGATCTGTTACTTGTATAGTCACTGTTACTATTGTGTGTTTTTGGTTTCTCGAAACTACTATCGTATTCACATTGCTTCATGAGAATCATCGAAGAAGTTTGGTGAAGTTTAGGAGAGCTGTGAAGGTAGCAAGAAAATCCAGGTCAATCAGGTCTTTGAGACCTTACTGTTCTGTCCCTATACCAAATTCCTATCACCCTTCCTTCACCCCGTTTCCTCACTCCCTGTTTAAACAATACTCATTTTCCTTTCCAACGTTTCTACATCACTTTTAACCTTTCTTAACTGATGAAATAGATTACATCTTGATTTAAAAGAGCGCCTACGCTAAACAAAATAATATATTTAGTTAATTTTTTTGCCTTTTTGTGATATTTTCACAGAATAATGAAATTTTGTTAAAAGTTACAAACAATACAGATGTGTTTAAGATTGTAACATATTTTATTTATAGAATATTTTCACCCCAACCCGAATGGTCGCCAACTTCCCCTATTAATTTTGGTCGGATGACTTTATACTTTTTACGTGTATTTTTAATTTTACGTCAGCCTGCCGGGTCGAAGTTGACTGTCCTCTCAAAAGTTCTAGAAATATATAAATATATTCTGCCCACCCCGTCTCCATTTGGCCACTATTTATAAATATTTACTAATAACTTTTTTATCCGTGGGAAAAATTTAAGCTTTCTTCTTGCAGAGGTTGTCGACAGACATATTATTTTTAACGTTTCTATTTTTTGAAAAAATATAGCTGTTATAGGGACATGAAAATAAAATTTTATATTGCCTGCAACAACACTGTATATCGGTTTTTATAAATGTTGATAGATGATAGACGGAGCCATTTTGGATGACGTATGACATACAGTATTGTTACAAGTAATATGTATCACAATATCATTATGTATTTTATATGGTTGTTTGATATATTACACGAAGTCCAAAATATAATATATGTACATGATATAGAATCATGAACCCTGAAAGCAAGAGAGAGAAGACAGATTGATGCCTTTGAGATGTGGTGCAGGAGACATATATTCCGCATATCATGGATGGCGAGAACATGAATTTTTCCATTCTGAAGGAGCTGAACTTCAATGACAGACTCTCAATCATTTTCCTGAAACTAACTCTTTGATTTTTTGAGCGTCTTGCGAGAAGGGAGTGTAGATAAGAGAAGCCTGTTGTGGGGAACCACGTCGAAAGACGAAAAAGAAGAGGAAAATTCCCCACTATTTTTACCGACCAAATAAAAAGGGTAACAGGCATTTCTCTAGTGACAGCTTTTAGATCTGCAAGATGCCGTGAAAAGTTGAGCAGCATAATCAAGAAGGCAAGAGTTCGTGAATATCGCAATCTTCAATCATGAAGGATTGACGTAGATGATCATTCATACCTCAAATCAGACCAAAACTGATATAAAATGTTTTAAATACTAAATTAATGTATTAATTATAAATATATACATATAAAATCAATTTTGTCGAAAAATATTGTTTTTGCGTCACCGGGATTCGAACCTGGATCTCTACTTCCCCGGATTGGAAATAGAGATCCAGGTTCAAATCCCGTTGACGCAAAAACAATATTTTTCGACGAAATTGATTTTATATGTATATATTTATAATTAATACATTAATTTAGTATTTAAAATATCACAGACCTATGTTATGAATAATTACAACTACACAATAAGAATGTGTTTTCTTTAATAATTATGTAAAATTTTGTTTCAGAGGTAATCTCAATTATTGTTCCAGTCAAATTTGAAAGCTGTTGATAGGCCGGAAAGGAAGTTT
Source organism: Eubasilissa regina (assembly GCA_022840565.1). Taxonomy (NCBI): domain Eukaryota; kingdom Metazoa; phylum Arthropoda; class Insecta; order Trichoptera; family Phryganeidae; genus Eubasilissa; species Eubasilissa regina. The sequence goes on along the minus strand of JAINEB010000027.1, from coordinate 17,802,258 downwards.
GGGAAAATCTGGTCTCCCATACTTCTTTTCCGACATTAACGGTCCATACAGCCAGTACACTGTGATCTGTAGCGCGCTTTGCTTGATGTTGTATAGTTGACGATAGATAAATCTTTTGAAAATTCAGCTTAGTTTTATTCTAATTATTACACAAAATACTTTTTTAAATAGTAATAACTAATTATATATATACTGAAATTAAAAAAATACAAGCATAGATAAAAACAAAAATATAAAATGGTGAATAATTAGTTCTTATTTACAAAGGTGACTCTTTGCAACGAAGATTTACTTTAAACTTGCTATTAACACTTTATTTTATTTCTAAAATTTCAAATTTATCTAACTGTCAATTTATCTGACTAATAATAATAATAATAATAGTCACCTTATAAATTTGTTTTCATATTAGTTCTTACTTATTCACCATTTTATATTTTTGTTTTTATCTACGTTTGTATTTTTTAATATCAGTATACATTATTTCCTGAAAATTATACCATAGGTATCAAAACGTGTAGAATAATTAATGGATCCCAAAAATAATCATTATTAGAAATCCAGATGATTTCAAACTGAATGACAGTCGTTGAAAACCGAAGCATGTGGAGTCTAACGATGCAAAAGGTCAAGGCTCAATATGGACTGCAGGTTCATTGAAGAAGAAGACACACGTATGTGGAGTAATGTTTAGCTGGCATGCTTGACATTTTTTTTAAATATTTTTTTTTTCTTAGATATCTTAATATCGACTAACTCGGTATTTGATTAGGTCAATGTACGTTCAACAAAATCTCCGTATATAGACTTAAAGTTAAAATGTCATACTTAAAGTGTTACTGCTATCTAGGGGAACGTTAATACGATTTGACATACTGCTCCCAAACCACGTTCGTGCACTAATGCTTTATGGCATTTCGTTTTTCAAAGATTGTTTAAGATTATTTACAAAAATTATAAAAAAAAAACAATTATAGATTCTCGCCGAATGTTAAAATTTAATGAGATTCTGCTCGTGTGACACTTTTTAAAGTGAAACTTCTTTAGCTACGGTGTAGTAATTTTATTCAGTCTTCTAGGTCATCGTCGCGAAGATTTGAAACGAAAATAATATATTTTTTATTTATCATCTTTGTTTTATTAACCACTGAATTGAGTTTAAATACATCAACCGGTTTCGAAAAATACTATTTTCTTCTTCAGGATGTCATAACTAACTAAAAATATATATCATTGTTACTTCATCAGAATCTATTTTTAAATTTTTTTAAAAAAACACAACAACAACAACAACAAAATAATTGTTTTTTAAAAAAAAAAAAAATAGATTCTGGTGAAGAAACAATTATATATATTTTTAGTTAGTTATGACATCCTCAAGAAGAAAATAGTATTTTTCGAAACCGGTAAATGTATTTAAACTCAATTCAGCGGTTAATAAAACAAAGATAATAAATTTTAACCACAAAGTTAATATTGCTAATTTTAAAAGTATTGAAAATAATATAAAACAAATAATAGATATCTCATAGAGACTCAGCTATTTTTTTTTATTAATGGAAAAATATGGAAGTATGGGTAATTGCAGGGCTTATGACCTGTCTTCACTTTACACAATGTAACGTTCACCATTCCACCCAGTCAACCTCCATATATATCGATTTGTTTAATGTTGTATATATATTAATATATGGACTCACTTCGAGTTCCACTACACTATCGCAATCTATGAACTAAATTTGATAATTCATTTCTCTGAAACAGTACATATGTCGCAATGAGAATCTAATTATTTGTTTTAAATTATTTAAACCAATATTATTTATCTGTAAAAGGTTTTTAATACATTATACTAGAATACGCCTGAAAAATCAATGTTTTTCAATTTTATATATTTTCTTATTTAATTATTATATATATATAACTTTCAAAAATTTTATAAATATGAATATTGATTAATGGGTGAGAATGGTGAACGTTATATTTGTGTAAAGTGATCACTTAAGCCATTTTCAAACATCATCTGCTTCCGAAAACGACCAAACAATCAAAATCTGGTTGTGAAATATAAAAGGTGTTTTTTTTAATTAGCGACATTTAAAGTTAATATAAAATACGTGTAAAAAATTATTAGTTATTTAGCAATTTGAAAGGGCAAATAGCGATGGAGAGGGGTTGCATATAACGACCTATCTAAAAAAAATCCGCCGCTCGATTGCGACCTAGTTATCGTGTCCAGAGGAGCCGGCCCAATAGGTAATGCCAATAATTAACCTCAATTTACAACTACGCGATCTTATTGATTTCTCGATTTTTATGTTATCTGAGCAGTGTTTGTTTTTTGGTAAATTTTCAGTATATTTGCGTTAAAATCAGTTGAGTCGTCCGTCGGGAAACCGCGCCACAGTGGGTCATGTGAGAATTATTATTAGGGGTGAGGGTGGACCTGGAGGGGATGACGTCACGAATGAAATTCGTGACGTCACTGGATGTGCTAGTACGCTGTGTGTGTGTAAGCCCGAACTACTCACCAGAACTTTTCAGCGAAGAAATTTGGTGATGTCAGCAAAAAAAAAATACATCGCCGTGCTAAAACATATTACTATATAATAAATATTGTTTTTAATATTTATAATATCGAATCTCCGAATCGCACGTCTCGTAGAATAGAAATACGACAATTCCGGTCGTAAATCGGAATCGCCGCAGAGTAGGGAAGGGAAATAGGGAAATTTTGGTACTGGATGAGGTAGGTGTGGGGATAGAGATTCTAGTTGAAGGACCAGCGATCTCGGGAACCGGGATTCGGAAGGACAGCTTGCCTTACCTTGTATGTGATGGCTCCGTCATTTCTGCAGTCGCCGCCGAAATGACACACGGATAAAGCAGATCTCCGTTTCCAATTTAAGACGGCGATGTCACAATTTCATCCACGGCACAAAGAAACAACAAACAATACGCGATTAAAACACAATATCACAAAATACAGTGCTGGTGCACTGGAGCTGACAGTCCACACCGCGAATGCTATCGCGATGTCGAGATCGAACAAATATCGGTCAAAATCACAATTCACACTGACAAGACGAACATGAGGAAATCTATGGATGGCTATTTGGAAGGGGTAATGTATCAATAACACGAGTCACGGCCAAAAGGATGTTTACGAATTCGGAACTGATAGAATAATCTGCCAGTGTAGTTTTTAGTTCATATTATCTTTTTTTCTTCGTGTGCCCTATCCGTTCAACGGATATTAGCTACCATCACTACGTTTTTTGCGGCGCGAAAAGGCTTTACGATGAGAGACCCATAAACAAAATTGTAGATTGTAATAACATCATATACAGCTTTAATTTTTTTTATATAATACCTAAGTGGATAAGACTGGCCAGGAATAGAAGTCAGCGGAGAGTATTATAGAGGATACCAAATCCCACCCTACGATGTAGTGCCATGCAAGAAGAAAATAATACCTGAATAAAAGCCGATAAATTGTGAGATATTTCTTATTTGAGACATACATAAAATATTATACCAAAGTATGCTAGTTTATTAATACACACAAAGAATCAAAATATTATATTACACAAACATATACGAAGAACCATACAACTCCTATTTCTTTATTCAACGTAATATTCTCCGTTAGACATTACCTATATTATTTCACGATATTCTATTATGAAATAAATATGAAATTGCTTCAGAAATTAATGACACGTGTATGTGAAATATTGCTTTTCAACCCTTATTTTTGGAATGAGTAAATTAACTTGCCGTTATATTTAATTAATTACACACGAAAACCCTTTTTATAATTAGATAAATATTTGAATGTTACACTAACTTTCTGTGACCTAAACCAATTTTAAAGTAGACTTTTTCGGTCAACAAAGTTTATATCAGAAGTTGACATTTTCAACAAAGGGATGTTTCGGTCCATTAATTTTTTTTTAATTAATGTTTAATCTAGTGTGCTTTTCGAAATGCTTAAAATTTTCTGTTGTATGTTGATTTGTTTTGGATAATTATTTTTCTTGCAAACTTTACTAACTACAGGAACGATGCGATTAATGAAAGATAGATAGATATGCACTGAAATAAAAAATGAGAGTGTAATTGAAATTTTTCATAATTCTCCAACGCGAGATCTGTCTGGTGTAAGTATATTCTCGATAACTAATTAATTGTTGTCATCACCAACATCGTAAACCGATGAAAGCCTCTCCTTTTTCTTAACGCTCACATAACAATCGTCACTTGTATTTTTCTATACATCTATTCATCACACCATAATTGTGATGAAGCATTACCAGATTAAAAATTATTATTATTATTAATTCATTTGATTCTTGATAAAAATTTCAGCAAAGTAAGACATATATTTGGGTACCCTGCCTGCTACACTAGTAGCATACTGTATTATAGCAGACAGTATTCTTCTGATATAGTAGTAAACAAAGTGCAATGATCAATATACAAAAATATATATATAAGGAGTTAAACAAGATATCATTAGATCAGGTAAATACTTAAACGTAAATGCATTGTTCAATGTATAATATATGGTTTGTGTGAAGAGTAAAGCAAGATGCAACTATATATATAAATCGTAGAACAAGATACAACAAGATAACATATAAAAAGATATGTAAAGAATAAAACAAGATGCAATTAGGTAATTCAATATGATGTAGAATTTTTAATCTCAAGTTTGGACCTTAAAACGTTCTTGGGCGTAGTTTCTCCCCATTTCGTGGAGCCAGAACTGCACTTTTCGTGAAAAATATACCAGATTATGGTTTCAATTTTTCATGTTTGCATTTAGACTGTTAAATATTTTTGGTATTAGAAAAAAATGGCTGTGTCCTTGTTAAGTGAGGGTGCATAATTTGCTGGTAATATTGTTCATGCCAGTAAAATTATTTTAGTACACCAAGAATATACATTTGACGAATGTCTGGGACGTGACATTTTTTGAAGAGTACATTTGAAGGATAGCGAAAGGGTTTCTTATGAATAACTCTCAAAATCATTTTTTGGGCTTTACTCACGGAGTCTAGAATACTGCTAGCTGCACCACTCCAACTGACAATCGCGTAGTTAAGTAGCGAGTGGATTTCCTTGGGGTTTTATCCTCTGCTTACTGTCTAATTACTGGGGTTCCAATTCCTTGCATTACAATTCCTCATTACAGCATATATGACAGTAATTATTAATTATATGCTTCGACGATAGACTAGTTATTCTGGAGAAGCTGTGATGGAAGAGAGCTGTTCCTCCAGAGACGGCCTCTTATAAAGTTCATCTCCCACCACTCATCTCAGTTCTCCCAATAATCAAAGAGAAATATTTAAAAAAACTCACACCATCATCAATGTCTGTAGGCATCATCGGATTGTAAAATTAAACTAACTTAACGTAGTCAAATCGAACTTACCAATTTAACCCAAATAGTATAAAAATGTAATTCTATCAGAAAACGAGTATTTTGTAAAATAATCTCAGAATTTAGTATTCATGTTAAAATATAATAAGTTTTGAAAAATATTTGCGACCGGATAAAATTTAATTTTTGAAATGAGTGCAATCAATTGTGCAGGAAAATATTTTTAAAAATTTTAAAGTTGAGAAAAATGCGCCACACTTTTCTGTCATACATATATCTCATGTCATCTATTTTCATATAATATATTCACATGCGTGATCATCAACTATTGAGACTTTTTAAAAAAACTATTGCAATATCGTCCATTTCTGATTGTAATGAATACTTGCTTTAATATATAATAATTTGCATAGCACCATTTCCAAGAGTTCCACCACCAGTCACTCCATATATATATTGTTCCCGTGAATGCCTTCGACTGCTGTTGTTCCCGGGCTTCCTACTGTTAACGCGCCTTCTTACTTCGATTGGCACCACTGCGTTTTCTGGTTTATAATTATGTATATGTGTGTGTGTGTGTGTGAGTATTTCATCCCTTTTTTCGGAAGCTAAGAAGACGGTGACCGATAGGCGTCTTTCTTATTACATCCCGCGCTTCGACCAGTCCAGCAGTCCAAATAAACCACCAGTGCGCGCTCCGGTCGATCGAAATCTAAAGAAGACAATCCAGCTAAAATAATAACAACATCGGACCAGAAAGATATCAGAATTAAAGAAGTTAGTGCAGTTCATATATCATAAGTTTACTTATTGTTAATCGGAAACCTGGGAACCAGCTATCGAAGGCATTTACATAAACACCTATTGATAATTTGGTATTACCTTGACTGAAAGTAGCCGTTTCTCTGGCATCGTGGCTTGGTCCAATACTATTGTTCTTCTTATCTCTGTGTAGTTTTTCGACAGACCAAAATGAACACTCCCGTCGCTCGGATTATTGAGAGCTCCTTACCGGACGATGTACCAACCGCAATTGACCTCCGCTCCTTCAAACCTTCAATCACCGAAAGCGGTCACATTCATACAACATAAAATGACCAATACCAATCAACAATAAAATCCAGGGGAGCCAATCGAAGGAACAAAAGGTGCGTAAACATATATATTTGGTCTCTTCTAGGTTAGGTCACGTTTTTTGAAGATAGTTTTCTTAAGGAAACCTAGATCGATATTTCGGCATAGTAAAACGTACCACTGTCGAGGTTTCCACATGGAAATTATTTACGAAAATCGTGATTTAAACTATAAGAGCCATCAGTTCCAGTTCTTGCAGAAATAAAATCTAACACATAAACAAATTATATATGTAAATAAATGGAGGTGTGACGATATGAATTGTGAGATTGTGAATGTGCGTATGTGATTTTGATATACTCGTAGATAATATATCTGCAAATGAAGATGTTAATACCATAAAAAAATGGACGAATAATACCCTACTATCAATTAATACCAACAAAACATACTTTACACGATTTGCTACACAACAGAAAGATAACTCAAATTAATATTAAAATTCACATCAAAACCTGTACTCAAGAAAACTCTTATGACCAATGTTCATCAATTGAAGAAAAAGACTGTATCAAGTAAGTACCTAGGAATCATAATAGATAACAAACTAACATGAAATGAACATATTACTAATCTTACAAACAAAATAAGAAAAACTGCCTACATATTTTAAGACTCAGAAACATCTTATCACTTACAAATCTGAAAATAATATATTACACGTTTATAGTCACATTTGCAATACGGTATTATTGGATGGGGAGGTGCATATAAAACTTCAATATCACAATTAGAAATCATTAAAAAAATTATAATAAAAATTATTTAAAAAAAAAAACTATCTAAGTATACAACTTTTCACAGATTTCAAAGTATCAAAAATAATAGACATATACAAAAAAATAGAATTTAATTAAACTTTAGTAGCGAATTCCGATCTACAAGATTTAGAGACCAAATTGATATTCAAAAACTAAAATACACCGCAACCCAAAATCACTATATTTATCGAGGCATCAAATTTTTTAACAACTTTCCCATCACAATTAGAACAATTACAGACTCAATTTGTATCTGAAGTAAAAAAAATATATACACAGACTAACTGAAACATAAATTATCTGGTACATACTCCTTCTCTATACACGAGTCCTACTCTAATAGGGAAGAAATAAATCTTAAATGAAATATATATTTTTCCTACTGATAATTCTAAAATGTATTATATTTTCTAATATTAAAATTTAAAAGTCAGAAGGTTTAGCTTATACTTATATTTGAACATGCAGGTGGAAAAACTGGATGAAGGAAGGGTTGAAGGAATTTGGTATAGGGATACGACAGTGAATAAAACTCAAGGACCAACCAGGAAGAACACGACTTACCTGGATTTTCTCTGCTGTAGTCACAGGTCTCATGCACTTCAGGAACAACTTCGCTGATCCGCACATCGTACAATACCCACAATAATAATTGTAGTCTTTGACGCGCACCAAAGGTAATTCAAGTCACTGTGACGAACTCGCAGCCGGACATTCACACTTCTTGGCACTTCAAAAATTCATAGATATCGCACAGAAAAAGTCACGCATATAACTATTGATCACCTTCCGTATTCTCCCGATTTAGCGCCATAGGATTATCATTTGTTTATGTCTTTATAACATAATTTAGATGTGAAAAAATCTCAGTGAAGTGAAAAAAGCCCTCCCTCAATATTTTAAATTACAGTCTATCAGTTTTCACAAACAAGGGATTAAAAACTTGCCTGAACGATGAAAGAAGGTTGTATCTATCGATGAACACGATCAAAATAAATTAGTTTATAAAAAAAATGCTTTTCATTTACAAAAACATAATTTTTTTGTATACCCCTAATATAATATTGGTTAAAACTTGATTTAATGCACATTACCTTTTCGTATTATTATTTTTTTTTGTTTAAATATTCAGATTAGCAGCATTAGTTTCTTGATTTCTTGGTTAGTTGATAATACAACTCTAATTACATGTCCAATATTCTCGATCGGGACCACTCGGGACAGCGTACTTACATTGATTAAATTTTTCAGCAAAAACTTTGCCACGCTGTTTGGGTTTTTCGCAATTTTGCCAATCCTCCGTTTGTTTTGTTTATTTTTTCATTTAACTACCGAAAACGAAATGTGATTTCTTCTGGAACCTTTCGGTACACATTTCTTCCGAAAACTATTTACGGTCGCTATGATAAAAAATCTATTAAATGTTACATGGAAATTTTTTGGTCAGAATTCTTTTCGAACGGGAAAAAGAGTTTTCCGGATACATCTGCTCAATCGGAAAATGGAGGTTTCTTATTATTTCCATTCAATATCTCCGTTTTGGCTTCAGGCGAGGGAATACTAGTATTTGTAATTCTACGATTCGCTAAAAAAAAAAGGTTATTAAACCCTATACCACAGATGTATAGACATATATTATAATGTACATTCATAGATTAAGAATAAATAAATTAATTAAAACATATTCAAATTTTGAAGTTGTGATTTCAGAATATACCGCTGTGGCACAGGGTGAATATTATCTTCAGGCCGATTTTGTTTGTCCGCCATGTTGGTTTACCAGACATTTGTCAGTTCGCGTTTGGTAGTCGTTAAGAGTAGTTAATTACAATTTATTATGGATCTTCTAACGCTTTAACAACGTGTAAAATTCAATAAAATATTTTATCAAAATAATAATAATAAAAATTCTGTAACCTTTAATGGCGATCGCTATAGTCACATGTTAGAAAACTTCTTGGTTACCGAATTGGGTCTATATGACCTGCAGCACATGCGATTTTAATAGGACAGTGCCACCTCACATACAGCCCGAGCTACGATTGAAATTATGCAACAAATTTTTCGCAAACAATAATTCTGATGGTACAGGACAATATTTAAATCTAAATTGTTGAAATAACGCGCGAAGTGTGTAAGAATGTTGTAAAAAATGTGGTTAAAATAGCACGCATTTCTGCCGCTGCCAGAGGTAGCTATTTGGCCAATGTTATAGTATACAATTGTTACAATGTTTGTTACAACAATACAATTGTAATAAACTAAATAATTGATAAATAAAAATTAAATTTTAAAAAACATTTTATTTTCTATATATTTAAAAACAACATCAGCCTGGAACATAATATTCACCCTGTATTTTAAAACAAATTGAATTAATTAATTAGACCGCGCTGGAATAAACACACTTATCATTATTATTTTAACAATGTAATTAATTTAATTTCCTTTTATTATGCCCTAATTAAAAGTGAGCATAAAAAATAACGCGTTACATGTCTCAAGTGTATGTGTCTGACCACTCCTGCATATAATATGTTTTACTGGACTTGAAGATGGTGGTAAATCATACAAATCAAAAGTGAAAATTGTATTTTAGAAAATCAACAACTAACACATTTTAATATTACATATTGTGATGACCGTCACCGGGACGCAAAAACAATATTTTTCGACAAAATTGATTTTATATGTATATATTTATAATAAATACATTAATTTAGTATTTAAAATATCACAGATCTATGTTCTGAATAATTACAACTTCACAATAAGAATGTGTTTTCCTTAATAATACTCGTATATGTTGTATCAATGTGTCCAAAATTTAATAAAAATGAATTGATAATTCTGGCGTCTGCAGTCGGTTTACTCAAAGGTATTTGAGATTCTGTAAAAATAATGTAGATGGCTTTCAAATAATGGAACGACAGGTGTATTAATTTGAAAAATGTAACATATAGGTTCGAAAATTTGTCAAGAAAAATACTGGCGTTATAGCACAATGGTAGTGCACTTCCCCGGATTGGAAATAGAGATCCAGGTTCGTATCTCGGTGACGCAAAAACAATATTTTTCGACAAAATTGATTTTATATGTATATATTTATAATTAATACATTAATTTAGTATTTGTATTTATTTAACCACATGTTTTTTTTTTGAAAAATGAACCAGATTCGGAAAATAATATTTGCCTACATGAGTGTGACCCAAAATTGAACCTAAACATCAAATTATATTTTGTGTTTTGTTTAAAAGATAATAATTAGTTTTCGAATACTTTAATGAAGATAAACACTTTTCTCCACAGCTGGTTGATTTTTTTTAAATGTCACTTAATGAATACAAAGTACTTAATTATAAAATGTATTTAATACAAGTAATTCACACTTAAATAATATGACAGCGTCACGTTTTAGGAAATTATAAAATTATGCATCTATTTAAATATTAGGTCAACAAATTTTATAATTAAGCTTGCGCTACGAAATATGATGAAATGCCTCACTTTGATGACCGCTAACGGATATGACCTCTGACCTTTAGTGACAAAGGCGGACCACCCGACCGCTGAACCGTGCAGGGCGGAGACCTCGTTTTATTGGCTTTCCACGAAGTGTCACAAACGATGAAAGACGTCGAAGGTTTCACCACTTTAGCGATGTTCACCGCTTTTCCAATTTTAAAAGCAATCAATTCTTTATGATTGATGAGTATGCAAATCTGCAAATGCAATTAGGATATATGCACCGGGCGGTCTGTTCCGAATAAAACGTAGAAGATATCAAACGAGACGGCGGAGTTTGCCAATTCACCTAAATTGCGAGCTGGCCTTCGTGAGCCACTTAAATTGAAACCAATCCGTCTTCCGTAATAGTATTAATTTTAATTTTTTAAGGGATTTTAACAGTGTAAATATAATAGAACTAACATAATAAATATCTAACGTGTGATACTGGTAGAAATATAAGGAAGAAAGGAAGGCACTTACTTTCCATCTGTCGGATCCTGGTTCATTTGCTGATTCCTCTCCACCATGAATACAAGCGTCGCGGGGTGTATACTAAAACTTGCGAAAATAATTATTATGTATAAGCGGGATTAAATTAATATTAGCGTAGGTACAGAGGAGTGAAACAAAAGTAGTTATTCGTACAAAAGTTCCCAGCACACTGAGTTTTCTGCAGTTGTAAGACTTTAATCACTGCGACGTCTTCTTGACTTTCTTTCTTGTGCTTAAGGATAGGCGAGAAAAAAAAAGGGTAAGGAGAAACGCAGGTTAAAATTTGGTAAACCGCGAATTTAATATACGCTTGAGGCAACAAGTCAAACGCCACAAAACTTAATAGAATTTAATTATTTTTAAGCGAAAATTAACAGAAATGTTTAGGTATGTCTAGGTGCAGAAGATAAATAAAAAGAAAAAAGGTGGGACAAAGGATGGGGAGGTTGCAATTATTGTTGCGGTAAAGGGAGAGCACGGTGTGTTTATAAGCAGAATGATTGGTCAAAATTGAAATGGTGGTTGTTTATAATATGAACTCTTTAAGCATATTAAGGCTAATGTTGAAAATGTAAATTTTTGTTAATTTCTCATTAATTATACACTACCAATTGTGTTATAACGCCAGTACTTTTCATGACAAATTTTCGAACCTATATGTTACAATTTTTCGAATTAATACATCTGTCGTTCCATTATTTGAAAGCCATCTACATTATTTTTACAGAATCTCAAATACCTTTGAGTAAACCGACTGCATTTAGCGTACTTGCCTGAATTGGAAATAGAGATCCAGGTTCGAATCCCGGTGACGCAAAAACAATATTTTCGTCAAAATTAATTTTATATGTATATATTTATAATGAATACATTAATTTAGTATTTAAAATAAATGATTTTAAAATACGAATTATTTTTAAATAATAACCTAATTCAACCACTCTGAACCTGATGGTTTACGAGCAAGACGTAGACCACGTCCCTTGAAATTGCCCCTCCATCGGTTCAGAATGAGTTGAACTCATTCAGGCGGTCGGTCAGTTTCCTGGGTCAGTGAGGCGTGAGAAGCTTTACCGAGCATATCAAAAATTTGCCACAGCTTTTAGAAATATACCGACTTCCAAAACTTTTCCAGCTTTTTGACACGATCCGTCGTATTCCACGTTCGTGATTATTTATAATGGCCCGTATCCACGAGATGAAACACCATGAGACAAATTTCAGTAACTTGTACAAGTGTTGAGATTTTAAGCTCAACTTGAGATTTCTTTTTACAACAAATACATCGAATCACATCAATATTCTATTTTCAAACTAACCTAAACGCTTATGCTACGAAAATAAGATTAACTTGAGGGCTTCTTGGAACGAGGCTTGAACCCCGACCACTAGATCACTAGGCGAGAATCGTAACCATTAAATAACAACCATGTCAGTTATTATTAGACAGAGACAAAAACTCAAACTTGTATTATAATAATTTTATTTTTTGATTCATCGTACAATGTATAATATAATAATATATAATATAATATATAATATAGTATATAATATAGTTGTTATAATAATAATATAATATATAATATAGTTGTTATAATAGGATAAAACATTTCAGCAAAGTAAAACATATATTTTGGTACCCTGACTGCTACACTAGTATTTTACTGTATTATAGCAGACAGTGCCATTTCGGTTCAGTAATAAACGAAGTGTAGTGTTCAATGTAGAAAAATATAAAAATATTTATATAGAAAGAATATAGAAAGAGAGTAAAACAAGATGCAAGTAGATAGCATATAAAATATATGTATAAAGAGTAAAACACAAACGCATTTAGATAGTATATAAACACAATGTTATATGCACAATGTTATGATAATGCACCTTCCGGGTTCGAATCCCGGTAGCACACCAACAATAATTTTCGATAAAATTGATTTTATATGTATATCTTTATAATTATATATTTAATTAGTATTTAAAATATCATTGACCTATGTTATGAATAATTACAACTTCACAATAAGAATGTGTTCTCCTAAAAATTTTAATTTATTTCGCATAAATTCTAATTAAGTTCAGCATATTTCAACGCACTAATTGCACGCCACTGGGCCATTAAATTACAAATGTTTATTCTTTTTTAACTGCTGTTGGGGAGATTTAAATTTACCCAACTGACGAATGGAATATCAATGGTCACTGTACGCTAAAATTTCTCGTGTCTTTATTTTTATATGATCCATATGAACTTCGAAATAATAATTATTAGTTACTAAACTATAGAGATGGATACGCAATGATGATGATGATGATCCGCCTCTCTACTTCTGACCATTATTTGTATTCGTATATTACAATATTCACCTTGGCTAAAGAGAGGAATAAAATGAATTTAAACAATGTCGTGCCGTGAATATACGAAAGTACTTATTCACTTGAGAATACTTGATTTATTCAATACAAGTCACGGTGAAATATGTGAATATAATTTACAAACGAGGTGGAGGTTTGAGTAAAAGCTATTGCCAGGCTGGAGGAAGATAAAGAAGTAACTCACACTCTGACATAATGCGCGTGCCGCTGTGTTGGACTCTTCTACCCGTTCGTTAGTTTAGAGTTGATCCGTCAGGTGCCACACTGTATCCAGGTCACCATAAGACTATTATAATACGTTTAAAATTTCAAAACTGTAATGCCAACCGATGTAAGGAAAAATGAAATTTAATATAATGATCTACATCTAATTAATGCCCGTATGACCACTTAACTATAGAAAAGTGTACAAGTAAATAAACAAAAACTATACTACGTCCGCTTTATTATTTTAAATACTAAACTCACTTTAAAAAAATTCTACCCCAACCGAGTACAAAATTCTATTTATATTTGCGTGCTTGCATATTTTTTTACAACCGACTATACCTCCTCCTAAATTCTTACAATTCACTATCCTTTACTTACATACGCGAGCCCCATCTGGGGTTTAACCGTTTTAGTGCTAAGCAATTTTGGATACAAACGATCGCAGCGCTTTTGCGACGCGTAGCATTCAAACGGTTAAGTAACACAAAAATTTTAGAAACCAAACAAAACTACATTCTTATGATAACCACAAACTCACCCTGATTTATCAGAAACACAATTCTTTTGAAATTAGCAAAATTAACTTATTGGTTAAAATTCATTATTTTTATTTTAAAATACATCTACCGGTCTCGAAAAATACTATTTTCTTCTTCAGGATGTCATTACTGTACACTATTTTTCGAAACCGGTAGATAAGTGGTTAATAAAATAAAGTTAACAAATAAAAATAAGAAACACAATCATTCACAGAGACTAAAACATACCCTCACTCAAACGACACACACACGATCTATCACCTAAATTTTATTCTAAATTAATTTCTATCCCAAACCCTTTCATAAACTCTCTCGGCCTGTGTGATCCCTCATCTGATCCCTGTCATCTTCGTCCCATTTCACTTCTTTATCTTGTTCTTGACCCCATTGAACAAAATTTATAAAACGATTCTATAAAATTTTTCACTAAAAATATATAAAATATAAAATAAAACAAAACGTATTATATAAAAATACTTTACCCATTTTTGCTACTGCTTTATACAATTATATAGAAAGTTAAAATTACCTGATATTAAAAAAAAAACAATTTCACTATGTTCCCCGAATAGGGGTCCCCCAAAAATATTACGCCATTGATGTTACCTCACACACAACAACAAGACACAAGAGGGCTCAGCCCTTGATCCTCCCCTCTTTAACAATTGAATCACAGACAGAGCATATTTTTCATTAAGCCATTTATCCACATATTATAAATATCTTTGGCACTTCACACTATTTAAAAAGTTTACATATATTACATAAAAATTGTCACGCAATTTTAAAAAAATCTAGGTTTTTATTACGAAATTTTGATTAAAAAAGACCCTTCAAAATAATTATCAAACGTTAGGGTAAAAAATAAATCAATTGAGGTTTATAACCTTATCTAAAATTAATGATTTCTAATAGTTTTTTAACACGTTTACATATTTTTAATCATACTGTACTCGTTGATAATCGAGTTTTCTGAGTGTTGCCATTTTAAATTTGGTCATAAAATTTGTAAAAACCCATTTCTGAACATAATATAACATCTGACTGCGAAATATGTATACTATGTTGCAAACAATGGCAAAAATTCGTCATTTATCAAAATGATACATCATTATCAAGACTATTTTTAGTAGCGTAAGTCTCGAATATATTAAAATTATTATAATTACCTAGAAAATATATCAACGGTTGCGAATTGAGTAATTATTTCAAATAGGGAATGATCTTCATTTTAATGCAATATATGACAATTAATTTATCGGAATTAACCTTTAAAAATCAAATTACAATACCCTGACAAATACATCGTTACTACTTCTAGAAGCATTTCAGCAAGCAGCTGTCATTTTCTGGAATACTATATTGAGTACTTGTCTCACATTCTGTTAGGTATCAGCTGTGTTTTAAAACCTTAATCCCATCATAATTGCTAATTATATTGAAATAATCTATATAAGTCACAGAGAGTTCAATAAGTCATATAACTCACGGAGAGCTCATAAGTCAGGTGAATAAAAAACAGATATCTATCTGCTCGAGGTATTGAACTAATTAATAAAGTACTATATCAGCTTAAAATTTACGCACGTAATAGTTCAAACATGTTCAAATATTAATTGTTCGATCTTAATGATGTATGGATCACCGAATGCGACATATAGAAGGTGATTTCGAAACGTAAATCCTGCACCAATAGGATCCAAATGAACGAATTCGAATTGCACGATCTCCGGGTCGCGCGTCCCGTGGAATGGAAATACGACAATTCCGGTCGTAAATCGGAATCACCGCAGAATAGGTAAACCTTGGTACAGGATGAGGTCGGTGAGAGGACAGGGTTCCAGTTGATGGACCAGTGACCTCTAAGATCACACAATGGCACGTGGATGAGCCGATCTCCTGTCCCAATTGAGTACGGCAATATCACAAGATCACTCACGACACACAAACAATGAGCAATTCGTGATCAAAACACAATATCACAAAATACTGTGCTGATGCACTGGAGCTGAAAGTCCACACCGCGAATGCTATCGCGATGTCGAGATCGAACAAATATCGGTCAATATCACTATGACCATAAGGAAATCTATGGATGGGAATTTGGATGCGGAATTATGTCAATAACAACGATTACGGCTGACTCAAAAGACGCACCAAAAGTATATTTTATGATTTCGGAACTGAATGGTTTATTTCCGTTTCCTATATATTATCCTCCTTCACTATAACCAGAACATGACCATTTTCTGAGGTTTTGGACCAGTTGAAAGTTGAATTTTGACAGTAATTGTTTACCACTGGGTGCGTTAACTGCCGCCAAGTTCTTCCTGTCGTGTGGGAATAAATTTTTGATTTGTGAATTATCATCCTGCTGTGTGGGTATTTTTAAAATTGGGTTTTTGCGATCAACAAAATTTTCAAATGGTGATAATTATGTTTTTTTCTGACGCGATCTCGAGTCATTTTAAATTTGAATAAAACTCACCTCAACTCATAAAATGGCAATGTATAGAATTGACCATAATGTATCCTTTAAAAACAATATATAATTTAAATACTAATTAAATGTATTAATTAGAAAGATATAAAATCATTTTTATTGAAAATATATTGCTGTTGCGCTACCGGGATTCGAACCTGGATCTCTTTCCAAAACGGGGAAGGAGCATTATCCAACTATGCTACAGCGGCAGTACTTTTGACAAATTTTCGAACCTATGTGTTACACTTTTCAAATGAATATATCTACCGTTCCATTATTTGAAAGCCATCTAATTTGTTTTACGGAATCTTAAATACATACCTTTGAGTAAACCGATAGCAAACGCCAGAATTAACAATTCATTTTTATTCAATTTTGGATACATTGGTACAACTTATATATATATATATTTAAAGAGAACACATCCTTATTGTGAAGTTGTAATTATTCAGAACACAGATATGTGATATTTTAAATACTAATTAAATGTTTTAATTAGAAAGTTATACATATAAAACAGGTTCGAATCCCGGTAGCGTAACAATAATATTTTTCGATAAAAATGATTTATATAAATGTATATATAAATATTTATATATATATATATATATACTTCATCAACTTACTTACTTACTTAATCAACTTCACAATAATAATGTGTTTTCCTTAATAGTATATATTTTTTTCATGCGGACTGGCTACTTTCAGTATGACTACATTCAATTAAATACTACCACAACCTAATACAGACACTCTCCTAAATAGTACAATAGACATTACTATATTTGTTATGGTACATTTTAACGACAAAATTTACCGAGGCAAATGACCTATTCTCTAGTTATTATCAATAATTCCCGTTATTCGCTCCATGACCGCAACATTCACATGTGTATAAGTAGACGCGGGCCAAATAAATGGATTTGATTAAATGAATACATCACAAAAAGCCTCCTCATAACTTTTCAACTACCCCATGGACAAAAAAAGACAGCCTAAAATTCTAAAATGGCAGTTGACTTAAATTAACATCCAAATTACAAGGCACAAGAATTGAAAAGCCAAAAGAGTCACATCCACCCACCAAGATCCAAAATAACCGCTTTTTGAATTTTCAGAAGTGATTATTTTTAAAGGTATAAAACTATTTTATTGTTATTAAGGAAAGCACATTCTTATTGTGAAGTTGTAATTATTCAGAACATAGGTCTGTGATATTTTAAATACTAAATTAATGTATTAATTATAAATATATACATATAAAATCAATTTTGTCGAAAAATATTGTTTTTGCATCACCGGGATACTCAAATGTATTTGAGATTCTGTAAAAATAATGTAGATGGCTTTCAAATAATGGAACGACAGGTGTATTAATTTGAAAAATGTAACATATAGGTTCGAAAAATTGTCAAGAAAAATACTGGCGTTATAGCACAAAGGTAGTGCACTTCCCCGGATTGGAAATAGAGATCCATGTTCATATCCCGGTGACGCAAAAACAATATTTTTCGACAAAATTGATTTTATATGTATATATTTATAATTAATACATTAATTTAGTATTTATTTTATTGTTATTTAATTAGTCAGGAATATTTTAATATATCCAAGGATGCACAGTTACAGGATTTTTATTTTCAAGGCATTGTTATTCAGCAAGTTATAGATTTCTTAAAGAAACAAACCTATTTATACTAAATGAAAAAATATGGAAGTATGGGTGGAAATATGGAAATATATTATAAGGAAGTATGGCTAAAGTGAGTGAGTGACCAGCCGAAAAACACGTCGTAAGCCTTGTAATTATCTATACTTCGATATTTTCTCATTTAATATAATAAAAATAGCTTCGTCTTTATGATATATATATATAGTTTATTTTAATGTCATTTGGAAAACAAACAGGAAAAATGTAAAAAAAAATCATAATTAAAGTATAACCAAAATTTAACCAATTACATTTTTTTGTACAAACTAAATGCATCAATTAGAAATATATACATACAGATGAACTCAATTTATCAAAAAAATATTTTATATGAACCAGGATCTCTTTCTATCCAGGAAAGTGCGATAACCAATTACACTACGTCAGCCTCATAAATAGTCGATAATTTTTCAAACTTGTATGTTGCAGCTGTTTCAAATTGATACATCTTACATTTCATTTCTTTAAAATCTATCACCTCTTTATTGCGAATTCCTTTGATAAATATTTGCCAAAAATATCACATCACAAATAATAATGTGTTCTCTTTAAAATAATTTCGTGTTTTTTCTGAATTAACAATATACTATAGCAAAACAATAATTTAAATAAGACTTATTAAGTTGATACAATAGATTATTGAAATTTTAGTAATGAGAAATTAATGTTACGATAAACGCATGAGAACTTCCTATTTTATTGCAGGAATACAAAAAAATAAGAGAAATGAAAGAAAACGTAGAAAATAAAAATAAATAAAAAGAAGAGAAATAAGTTAAAAAGAAAGAAATATCCGGTAGAACGGGAGGGTAACGGGGAAGTAAAATGAGATAGGGAATAAAATCTGTGTAATAAAAGTAAAATGATGGGCATTTAGGTTTACGTGTTGTATTTTGATTTAATTGTAGCAACTGAAGTATTTAAAATGTCTAATTAATTTAATTGTGAGTTCTGTTTGGCGTTGGTATTACAATGTGGAAGGTTGAGTGTGAGATTGAATGTAATGGACGCAAGGGGCTTTATTAACGCTGTAATCGAGAAGAAGAGATAGAGGACGTGAACACGTTTTGCGATGAATACTAGTAGGATTTCTGTACACAGGTTGTACTCGGACGGAACACGACAGTAAAAGGCTGGTGGTGGACCGCATTCTAATACGAGGAGGAGTTTTGTGACGACCACATGCTCAAGCTGCGGGGCAGAAAATAAAGAAGATAAGAGGTAAATTGATATTTAGTTGCTCTGTAAATATCTCGGTTAAGTTCGTTAGCCAGCTTGATACGCCATCTCGTTTCAATTTTTTTTTTAAAACTTAACACTGTTAATGTTGACCTATAGAGAAAAAATCAATAAACCCCTAAATATTTTTTTTCTCATACTTGGACTACATCTACATGATCCTTACGGATAATTCTACAAGGATTTTCAATATTGAATTCTTAAAATTATTTTTTGACTTTAAAAATGTATTAAAAAAAAATGTATTTAGAATAAATTAATAATAATGGAATATAGCTACATGACCGTTGCCGGATATTCCCGGTGTAGCGTTGTGGTTGCGATGTTGCGCAAGCGCAATGATCTTCTTAATCTGTTGACTCACCACGTGCGACGTTAGAGACATTCACATAGTGTGGCCATCTTGCAGTGAGTGGTTGAAATGTTCAAGACAATAGATCAGCCCGCCGACTGTGAGGTACAATCCGTAATTCGTTTCTTGAATGCACAAAACATGAAACGAGCTGACGTGTCCTGTTTTGTCCTGATTTGGCGCCAAGTGATTTACATATTTTCCTTCACCCGATGCAGTTCCTTGGTGGCAAGCGTTTTAATGGGGACGATGCACTCAAAAATAGAGTACAGACATATTTTTTTTATCCCAAGCGGCGTCGCTCTATGACGAAGGTATTCAAAATTGGTGTCTTATGATAAGTGTCTTATAATGGTGGCGACTGTGTTGAGAAGTAGCTTATGGTGTGTAGCGTCCGAAGAAAGTAATGTGTTATAAAAATGATGTTTCCTTAAAAAACACGCTCGTATATATATATATATATATATATATATATATATATATATATATTCCAAAGCTGCACCATTAATTGGAGGGGTGTGTTTTGTCTCTTTCGCTTTACAGCGAGAGCGTGTCATCGTCCGTTCTTTGTGTAGACTGTACATAGGCGAGTGTGACTACACCTTTATACGAGAGTTTATTTGATATATTTCCAACAATACTGTCGTTAAGCTCCGGGCGACAAAAGTAACTTTAAAATATGACAAAAGTGAGAAATAAGAAACATAATGGCCCAATTTAAATGTAAAAGAGAAATGGTATGTACATGGACACTTGTGCATGCGATAGTGTAGCCAGACCCCATTGCTGTCACCACACCTCAAGACTTTAAAAAAATATTTTAAATAATATTTTTGTTGATTTCATTGCTGTCGTCATCAAAATATACGATGTGAAAGTTTATTCTAAACTCTTAAACAATTATAATTTATATTTTTTTATTTGTTATCTTTGTTTTATTAACCACTTAATTGAGTTTAAATACATCTATCGGTTTCGAAAAATACCATTTTCTTTTTCAGGATGTCGTAACCAACTAAAAACATATATTATAGTTTATTTACCTGAATCTATTTAAAAAAAAAAAAAGTATTTAAAAATATATTTAGTACTTAACTCAAATTGTTACTTGAGACAAATTTAGTCGAATAATTTGTAAGAAAAATTTTTAGAATAGGACTAGTAGTTAAATTTAGTTGGTTGTTTATAATTTTTTGATTATTATTATCATTATTACACGCTTTATTTATCTCCAACTATTCCAAATTATTTAATTTGTGACCAACGCCGTTTATATAAAAAACAAAGATAATAAATAAAAATATATGAATTTTAACCACAAAGTTAATATTGCTAATTTTAAAAGAATTACAATTTAATTAATAGTTTAATCACTATGTTTTTAAAACCACTATAATTTATTTGTATATTCACCAACAAACCTTCTTTTTATTTTTCTTTAATAAGAAAAAAATTCACCTTCGAAGTGACAGATTTCGAATACTTAAGGGAAAAAATCCTTAGATAGTGCAAACACTTCCAAAATTCATACTGCTTCAAAATACTATATTACGCATTCGTTCGTAGTCACTTAGAGTAAGCTTCTGAAATCTGGAACCCATGGCAGATTACATATATTGCGAGATTAGAACGAATACAAAACAGGTTAATTCGACATCTTAATGTTAGATCTAATCTATCATTCAACTCCTATTTAGATGCAGAAAACTTTCACCCTAGAACATCAAAGAACACGTGCTGACCAAATACTTATCTTCAAACTACTGCAAGGCCATATTGATTGTCCCAACCAATCAGAATTAATATCTCCCCATGTACCATCTAGATCAACCCGGCAATCCGCACTCTTCCACATTCCCAGAAGTAGAACATCTCACATACAAAATTCATTCATTCACCGGTCATGCAAATACCATAATGAGAAATTTACAGAAATTGACTTGTTCAACATTACCTTTACTACGCTCAAAGGGTTCTTCTTATGAACCACCACAATCTCAATTTTGGTCAATCATTCTACCAATAAACATATCTTGCTCTCCCTTTACCGCAACAATAGTTGCAACCTTCCCACCCTTTCACCCTCTTTTTTTTTTTTTATTTATCTTCTGCATCTAAACATACTAATGTACCTAAACATTTCAGTGGATTTTTATAAATAGTATCACATGTTAAATATTTATTATGTTAGTTCTATTAAGTTTACACTGTCAACATCCCTAGATAAAATAAAATTAAAATTAAAAATTGCTGAATCTTGTCGCCCGCGGTTGAAATTGACAGGTGTCCTTCTCCCTCGTCGTGCGTCTCACTTATTCGGCCATTTTTAAACTTCTCGATCCACAAAAAAAAATCCACTTCTACATGATATATATGATAAAAATGTCTACGATGAATTTCAGCTCCTTCACACCCTCCAACCAGAGAAATCAGATCACAACCCGTTGTTCCTCCTGTATTAGCTGGAAGGCTAACGAGGCGATCGGTATCAAATTTCGCACACGTGACATCAGTCGTACCAACTCTAAGCACGTATAACAACCTTAAAGATGTGTTATTGCAAAAGTGTAGATAATTTTTGACACTCCATCGATCTTCCCTTTTCTGAAGATGCCCATAAAATTGAAGGATTCGTCATAAATAGTTCTCGTACTTTATAACTAAAGTATTTAATCTGAATGCCTCTATACAATGCAATATAGTACAAGTCAATATGATATGTTATGCGTTCAGCCGACCGCGGCACGATACTTTTATCTCTTTCACGCGCGTCATCTTGCCAGTGTTTTGCGCGTCTCACATTTCGTTCCATAGACACATCACATTAATAATGACGTGCTTGTTGGTCTAGTTGTTAAGACACTCGCCTAGTGATCAAAGGTTCAATCCTCTTTCCAGAAGACTATCGAGCATTAAGTTTAGTTTGAAAATAATAAGAATATTGATGCGATACGCGTTTCGTAGTGGCTTCTCTATTTTGTATCTACGGAACGATATACGATGAGTACTCACAGATTTAGTTGAGATAAATCTCAATACACGTGTTGAGATTTATTCTGGAAATAAACTCAGAGATCAACTTAAGATCGGTACAAAGAGACGAGAGCATGCCGCTCGGGTAGACTTATTTTTGGCTTAGTTCGTTGCGGGTGGAAAATACACCAAGGAAAATATATATACACTACTTTCATTCAACTAAATATTCGACTAGCTGTACGTCGGATTATCAAGTCCCTACGTCAGCGATTTTACAGATCCGTCTCCCGATTGGCGTAATATGTAAACCAACTCTTAAGATGTTTTTTGAGATATCAACCCCTCAGAATAATAAGGTTCCATCTGACACTGGCACTGTTTTGAAATAATGAACTCAAAAGTGTTGATTGAATTTCAATATATATTAATGTATATGTTGTTTTGAGTATGTAAATATGATCAGTTTTAAGGTCTTAACTTATTTTCAGTATTATCAATGATCACTGTGAGATGAGAGAAATTAAAAATAAACAAAAACTTTGTTAATTAATAATAATAATCTATAAATTGAAATAAATAACTGACGCGGTTGAAACTTTCAGCTTTTGCTATTTCCTCTAATGTCCGTTAAATATAGTTGCATATGCATTTGGAACCCATTGCACGCAATAACTCAAATTAGCCCAAAGTGTCAGTTAGAACCTTGTTATTCTAAGGGGTCGATATAACATCCTTCTTAAGTCCTAATAAAAAATTTTCCGCAAGGTGTTCTTAGGCTCACAAATTTGCGACATCGAATGAGGTATTCAATTTTTCTCAACTTGAAATCATCCCTTATTATAATAGTAATATTATACTCGTTCTAATGTCAGTTTAAGATATTTTATTACATACAACACGGGAAATATTCAACGAAAATACTTTTGAATGTACACAGAATGTGTTTTGAGATTAGTTGAAAACCGTGCGTGTACCTACTTATTCAGTGTGATGATGGCAGAATATAAGTTCTAAATTTGTTGAAAATGAATTCAATTACTATAGTGAAGGTGGAAAAAGCGTTTCTCAGAATAGGAAGAGGTCCAGCTTTGTATCCCGATAGCAAACTAAATATTTTTTCGATATGAAGATTTATCATCTAGTTGAGTAATTTAATTTGTATTATACATATTATTCAATTATTAACACAACATTATTTTTAGGAGAACACATTCTTATTGTGAAGTTGTAATTATTCAGAACATAGGTCTGTGATATTTTAAATACTAATTAAATATATTAATTAGAAAGATATACATATAAAATCAATTTTATCGAAAAATATTATTATTGCGCTTCCGGGATTCGAACCTGGATCTCTTTCCAAACCGGAGAAGGTGCATTATCCAACTGTGCTACAACGACGATATATTTACATAGTTGGACAATGCACCTTCTCCGGTTTGGAAAGAGATCCAGGTTCGATTCCCGATGGCGCAACAACAATATTTTTTGATAAAATTGATTTTATATGTATATATTTCCAATTAAAATATTTAATTCATATTTAAAATATCACAGACCTATGTTCTGAATAATTACAACTTCACAATAAGAATGTGTTCTCCTAATAATAAAGTTGTATCAATGTGTCGATAATTCTGGCGTCTGCTATCGGATTACTCAAAGGTATTTGAGATTTCGTAAAAATAATTTAGATGGCTCTTTCAAATAATGGAATGATTGAATGTATTAATATCAAAAAGGTAACATATAGGTTCGAAAATTTGTCGCTAAAAATATCGTCGCTGAGCATAGTTGGATAATGCACCTTCCCCGGTTTGGAAAGAGATCCAGGTTCAAATCCCGGTGGCGCAACAACAATATTTTTCGATAAAATGGATTTTTTGTGTATTCCTTTAACATTATTTAATATATAATTTGAGATTAAAGAATTTAGCGTGGAATCTTCGTCTATCTCTCGTTCCAAGAATGACATCACGAATCCTCGCGTGATTAGCCCTGTCCTCGAATCGCATACCGCCACAATTGATTTAATTCCATATTTTATTTTATTGATCAACTAGTGTGCGTCCGTCCTGACGAAGATACAATAGCGTCGAAACCGTTTGACGTCAAATCAATCAAAGTGTTAAAAATAGAAAATTTTTTATTCAATTATAAAACAAACTCTATAAGTGTTAAATATGTTAATACATAATTCGTGCGGTTTCAAACCAATTCAGAAAATGTAGTCACCGTCGCTATGTTCCATTTTCCCATCTCTAGTGCCGCCAGTGTACCGAGTGAAGTATTTATCCAGCAGCGACTGTGGCGCATTCTATTTTAGACCTTAAGAACTATTGTCGCCGGCCGTGGAAACTAAGTGCAAGCACAACCGTACGAACATCCCACTCAAAGGAAAAGTAACATGAAACGTGAAAAATAATAAAATTCCTCAATCCTAACCTAACCTAACCTAACCAAAATTTGATGTCTTCGTGCATCAATTGACCGAGCGCCATTTTCATACTTTTGCAATTTTATTGCAATCTATATAATAGATAGCGTAACATATAATGACTCGGTGACTATGGCGGTGCAGCTCTTACTTCAATGGATTCTCTAATTGAGAGAGTTATAAACATGAAGTCATTTCGACATAACTCTGAAAAACTCTTAAAATCCTTCTAACCTTTGGATATAAGACAACTGTTTACCAGAGTAATCTTAAAACTATTTTTTTTTAAATTAACCCTACTTCCACGATCCGATCCAAAGAAAACTAGGATTAGGATACTTTGCAGTGCCAAAATTCGCTCAACAAACTTTTCTATTTGGTGCTCCGCGAATATTTAACAAATTTCCACCAGATCTTAAATGGTCTAAAGTGATTAACCCTTCCCAAACCATGCAGTAACACAGGTCTACCTCTCTAATTAAATCTATAATATTTCGGTAAATATACACAACATACACTTCATATTTTAGGTAATTAGAAGTAAAATATTTACGCTTAGAAATAACTAGTGAGAAATCAATTATGTAAGACGAATCCTACATAAAGAGTTCATTTTAATTCATTCTGTTATACAAAAATACAATTTGTGGTTGAAGGATAGAAGAAATTACACATTAATTTCACAGTGAAAATAATAACAAACATACGAGTAAAATGGTGTCTCTTTCTCACTAATTAAATAAAGATAGAGAAAAAGGAAGGTTGTATTATATAATGCAACCTCCTATGTAGAACTTCATGAATGCTTCGAATTATAATATTCCTTTTTTTTTAATATTTAATGCTCAACACTTAAAGTAAATTTACGGCGTTAACCATTTTTTCACATTTCAAAGACTAATAGAGCTCTAATTTCTTACGGTAACACGAGTTGACACCATGGCTGCGTACGAGTATTTTATATCACGGTATGGTAAAGGTTAACGACTTCAAACAAAAAATAACAAAGTGGTTGCTTGATGTGGGTAGAAAGCAAAATGAATCTAATTTGTCATTTGTGTTAACCTTACTACCTACACATTTTTGTCTCCAACTATTGTATGTGACAGACAATAATATTTTTATAACTCTTTTTCAGTAATATTTTATAACTTCAGATTGTACTTTTTTCATATAACTTTTTATAACTTACTTACCTCTAAACAATTACAACATTTAAAAACTGTACAGATAATTGTTTTAGAACAGACCACGTAAAGTAATTACCTTTATTTATTATGTAGACTTGGCACTACCAGATAAACCAGATAATGGAGGATGGTTCTGTTAGAAGCCTCAACAATCGGCGAGCTTGTATGACAAGATGTATGAATGTGAATGAGGCGAGAATTGTGTGTCAGGACAGAAGAGTGTGGCGCTCTATCCTTTCTGCCTACCCCCACGGGGAAACGGCGTGATGGTAAGTAAGTAAGTAAGTAGTACTACAAAAAAAAATTACATTACACTCTCGATTAACCAATATGTAATTATATATCTTATCAGCAATGTATTATATTGTATACTAGCATTCTTCCCATTCACTGGCTAGTCAGTGAAGACCATAAGATCCGCCTCAGGAACTCATTATTTTGTCACATTCTGCCTTCATTCTAAATTGGGAAAAATTTATAAGTAATACCTAGAGGCGATAAATAAAATATGTTATTTATTATAAAAATGGCATCTAATCATAAAGAAACATGAAGACATTACATCTTAGTAATGCTGGTCGCGGCTATTGAACCGTCAAATCTGACAGCTCTCTCGATGATTTGAAAAAGAACCATGGACGGTGACCGTTTTTTTAACCATGTAAACGAATTGCGATACCAATGTAAGGGCAATTATTTGTGATTTCGAGATGCTCGAAAATAAAACAGGAGAGACGGGGCAATTTCGAACGTGACCCTAATTTGTAATGTCATTACATACATAACGAATGAATATTATATTCCAGGCCGATGTTGTTATTAAATAATTAAAAAATGAAACACAATTTTTTAATTTTATTTGTATTTATTAATTATTTAGTTTATTATAATTATGTATGGAATGTGAAAATGGTCAAGTCGCTGCATCTGGCAGCGGTATAAGCGCGTCATTTCAGCAATTTCATTTCGAATATTGTCTTGTAATTTTCCCGTTATTGGCTTATTGATGTAGACCTTTCTTTTTAAGTATATTTACTGAAAATAGTCGGATGTCATCAAATAAGGTGATCAAGGAAGCCAGTCTACATCACCACTTATTGACATTATGCGGTCGGGAAAAATTCCTGGCAAAATTTCAGGCGTAACTCGAGTTGTATGCGAGGGGCACCATTCTGTTGAAATTACGTGTGTTGAAGGCCCAATCGACTTAATTCGGTTACCAAGAAGTTTTCCAACATGTAACTATAGCGATCACCATTAATGATTCCAGCATTGCCTCTTGCATCCTAAAAGAAATAGATAAATACGCCACATGACGTATCATACATTAACTCTACGTGGATGTATTAATTGAGGATTTTTAGTACCCCAATAATGACTGTTTTGTTTATTAACAAAATCTGTCAAGTCTCATGATGATTTTTTCCAAAAGTCGGGATCATCAATATTGAGCTCTAAAACATGCGCTGTTGCATATTGTTGATGCATTAGATACTTTATAATAAATTGTAATCAATTTTCCTTTACAATTACTAAATATGAATGGACAAATATTTGTTATACTAATATGGCGGCAAAACAAAATCAGCCTGGAACATAATATTCATCATGTAGGTACTTTAAACGCGTTATTTTAAACGTGTTCTACACTTGTACTGTACAATATTTTAGGCTTAATATACTTACATATTAAAAATATGATTTTAAAATGTTGAAGCTACCTCTATTGAAATATTTTATTATTGATTCCAAATTATATATTGAACACAAAAAAATAAAAACTATGATTTCGATCGGCCGGGCTATTTTTGTTACATGATTTAAAGCCTGAAGCAGAGATATAAAATAATAATGGGTCAATTTAGAAAATATTTATTTAGAAGTACGTAAACATGATAATATTTCCCGTAACGGTGTAGAATTTGTATACTCCTTGAACTGTTTAGTTGAAATTTTAGAAATATATTAAAAAAAAAAATCTTTAAAAAAAATATTTGGTTTCCACCTGGATACGAACCGAGAACTTTTCCCATCAGGAAAAACATGTTACAACTTATATTTTGTAGTCTTTGTAAATGATACATCTATAATTCCATTTTAAAAAGTAATCAACTATATTATTAAAGAGAACACATTCTTATTGTGAAGTTGTAATTATTCAGAACATAGATCTGTGATAAAGATCTAATAAAGAAGATGGCTTTCAAATAATGGAACGATAGATGTATTAATTCGAAAAGAGTGACACTCAAGGTTCGAAAATTTGACGTCAATGGAACTGATTTTTTATGCATATCTTTCTAATTAATATATTTAGTTTGTAATCAACTTTATTTTGTAATGAATCTCAAATATCTTAATTAATTAAACCTTCATTATTACTATTTTTAACTTGTATATTGATCATTTTCGGTATATTTTTCTAATTGCTTAATGTAAATTGTTTTAAGAATATCACAGTGCTGTGTTCTGAAATAGCAATAGAGAGACGTCTCCAGCTGGGCTGGGCAGCATTTTAAAGCTGTATCTTCAAAGTCAAGATATGACAATGCATAGTTTCAGTACATACAAACAGTACTAGTACGATGTCAAAAGTTATTTACATTTTTCGTTCTACAATTTGTTTATAACAGACTTTACCGAGACCAAGCTCGTCGTGGATGTTTTGATAGGCAGAACCATGACAGATGTTCAAAGAAGACACTACCTAACCGATGGTAACTCGCCTGTTAATTCGACTTTGCTGAACCATCTCTGGAGCATGCTGAATCTTGTCGTCCATGGTGGAGGTTGGCCTTTTCGTGCATCAGTCACACTCGTCCGGCCACTCGTTTGTGTATTTGGGAAGAACGTTTGATAGAAACGGAAAGGCTGAGAGGGTGAGTGCAGGGAACAAAGCGAATGGCGTTTTAAATGGAATAATATCAAATGGGGACTTGTCAACCAAAGCGAGACTAACAGTATATAATGGAGTCCTGGTACCAAAACTGATATATGGAAGTGAGGCCTACAGCTGGCAGAAGTACGAAAGTAGACTAAATGTAATGGAAATGACATGCATATATGTGACAGATCTATTGAGTAAAGAATGAAGAAATAAGGAAAGAATATAAAACTGATCTTAGCGGTGAGTAATATTAAGAAAGGATCACTTAAGTTGTTTGGTCATATGAAACGGATGAATTAAAAGAGAATGGTAAAGAAGATATATGACGCAAGTGTCGATGGCACCAGAAATAGATTTGGCAAGACCAAGTTAACCAAATACTGGAAAATAATATTATTAGAAGCCTCAATAATCGAAGAGCTTGTGTGAGGCAAGAATTATGTGTCAGAACATAAGAGTGTGGCGCTCTATCCTATCTACTTACCCCGTGGTAAAACGGCTTTATGATAAGTTAGTTAGTTACATATATTTTTTATAATAATACCCACGATTTCAGAACCGATGTATAAAAATAGAACTTTAAATTGACTACCAAAATTACATTGAAAAATTCTATCGAAAATTCTTCTGTCGTTTATCATTGACGTGAGCGGATTAGCCAAACGATCTGTTAATAATTAATTATATCGGTATGTAATCAATTTATCATCCTTGCAAATCGTTAATAAATAATCAAAATTTTAAAAATTCTCCGCCGACAATCGATCCCTAGACGATGATAGGTCACTGATAGGTCAAAGGGTCGCGGGTCGAAAGAAGGTGTAGGTGACTATTATTTTTATTCGTACAGACTGTCGAGTTTTGCTAGTTATTAGAAATAAACAAAAATATTGCGCATAATATTCAGGAAGTGTGCAATTCAATCATTTTCTTGTTTTTAATATATAATGTATTTATTAATAATTTTTTTATTGAAAATATAAATTGAAATGAATTTACAATTTATTTGATAGTTAAAACAAATAGTTATTTTTATGTCAAATTAAAAGTACAATACTACCCTACCCTAACAACATTATCCGGAAATCCATGTACGCGCATCTACCTGCAAACAAACGAATACATGGTGCCCCATGTACGACATTACCTGTGTGCCGCATTTAACGGCAAAAAAGGATTTCTTTATTACACATATTTATGTCACGTCCGCCATACGCGTGTAAATACATGCCGTAATATATAAATGCCGATAAATATTTTTCACCAGTTCTCTTGAATAAATCCAACATGAAATAATTTGTGTTTTTATTGACGGACTACATCCATAACCTTCGCGCATGTATCTACAAATCATTATCAGTCGATTAAAATATCCATTAGATTGAAAAAACTAGCACCTGAGAAACGAGGAAATAGTATTTATTATGTACGTAATACTAACACGAAACCAGAAAGACAGAGAAGACGGATTGATGCCTTTGAGATGTGGTGCTGGAGACATGTGTTACTCATACCATCGACGGCGAGATGCATTAATGTATCCATTTTACAAGAACTAAACATCAAGAAATGACTCTCAACCTGCAGCCTGAGACAAATTCTTTCATGTTTGGGCATCTTGCGAGAAGAGAAGATGGCTTGGAGAAGCTTGTTGTAGTGGGCCACGTCGAAGGTCGGAAAGTAAGAAGAAGATCCCCCACCCGGTTGGATCGACTGAGTGGAAAAGGCAACAGGCACTTCTCTGATAACAGCTCTAAGGTCTACAAGCATAGTCAAGAGAACTTCTCCGTTCATGGACCGACGTGGAAGGAAAATACTAAAACACAACTCGTGATTGATGACGGTAAATGTAA
Organism: Eubasilissa regina; assembly: GCA_022840565.1. Lineage (NCBI taxonomy): Eukaryota > Metazoa > Arthropoda > Insecta > Trichoptera > Phryganeidae > Eubasilissa > Eubasilissa regina. The sequence goes on along the minus strand of JAINEB010000027.1, from coordinate 17,770,708 downwards.
AATATAGTGTAAATCTGCTAAAATATTTTTTCCGAAGATCTTCATATAATGGACGCAAAAATATTCAAAAAAAATTAGACAACAAAATATTTTTGTGACGCTCTGGAGGTCGACATTTTGATACAATTTAATTTAATATAAGAAAGATTCAGACACTTCGTTTTTGAAGACCAATAAATACGTCAAGTAACTCACATATTAAGCGGGAAAATTGTCACTTAAAACTTCATTCGCTTCGTCTCTCGCTGCCGAAGAGTACTGACAGATCAAAGAATAGAGAAGCTCAATAAAGAAATTCTTCTTCAGCTAGAAAATTGGCAAAAACTCGCTCGCGTGCCTGAGCATAGCGATAGACAATTCGTTTATTGACAGATGTCGACGCTAAAAATAAATCACTGTTTATTGAAAGGACCTCGCGAATTAAGGGTTGAAATTTTTAATATATCCAATTGAAATTATTTTTTAAGTTAGGCGGGCTTTTTAGTGAGGGGTAGCCAACACTGCACAACGTCGTGTCACAGCCTGTTTTAGGTGATTCGTAGATATTTTTTCGAGGGAGGTTCTTAATTTTTGATGTTGTAGCTGGTCAATGGCCAGTAAATGGAGACCCACGACTTATACTCAAGATCTGTACCCACATTATTCCTTCTCAAACACTAACATGTAAGGATTTAATTATTTTTTTGGTGTGATGAAAGTTAAATCTGTTTTAATTTTTCATTGTTTTTCATGGCGGGGAATTCAGTAGAACCAACTCGATTGCTAATCCTGTGTGCTGTCCGTGTACCAGATTAGATTCAAGGTCGTGGTCAATCTCGTATGTGGACTAAATTGATATTTGTAATGTAATGTCCTCATCCCTTGAAGGGAGTACTGGCTTCATGCTATCACTGTTTGACGACGCCAAACTTCTTATTAATCTTTTTTGTGTTTCTTGTTTTAACACTGTCCAATAATTTGAATATCGCATAATAAAATTACGTTTCTTCATCTATATCTGTGACTTTCGAATGCCGGCTACAAAAAGTATTTTATTTAATGCTTGAATAAGTCTTCTATACGAAGCGCAGTAGTGATGGCTGCGGGCGCATTGTGTTGGCACCTGTTGGGGTCGGTACCAGGCGTGTTTTTCATTTTCAGTGCCGATAAATCGGGGTTTATTTTTATGTCAACAATCCTTTATACCTTGCATCAATATAAATATTCTCAGTACATGTATTAATAATACATTTCATTTACATGCAAGCCTATTGGCCGCTTCCTACCTCGCTAGGTACATACAAAGTACCTATTCTGAGGTAGGTAGTCATATGGTTGCATATGCTAGAATATATGTTGGAAGTAAGGTAACAAATTAAATTAAATGGTATAAAACAGAAAAATCAAAAAGGAAACAAGTATAAAAAAAAGTAAAATGAGCAAAGTAAAATTTTTGATACATACTAAAGATATGTAAGAAGTAAAAGAAAAGAAACAAACAGGGATCAAACAAAACATGAGGTAAGATGTAAGGACAAAAATAATTACATAAAAAGAGTAGCTCTGATCATTTAAGGAACCCTTTCAATTTTGCAATTATTTCTACTTTTTAAGATTAATAAGAGCCTAGTTTTACACCCAGATATATGAAGATTGCATTCAGTGGCCGTCGGCGGTGTTGTAGATTATAAAATCGTTAAGCTCTCATAGAATCAAAATAACCAGCTGGGGGCTGGGTTAAGGCTTAACGGCTGAACACGTATGTCTGAAGCCTCGCATAAATAGAACTGGTGGCCATCCGCAAGCACCTCGATGGAGTGATACAGCAGTACAGAGGATCTAGTCTGATGATGATGATATCTAAAACAACTGATCGGCAGTTAAAAAAATATATATTTTCACTCCAGCAAAAAAAAAAAAAAAAGAATTATACACATTTTAAATACTGTTATCTTACTGACAACCCTGTCATACATTTTCTAGGCAGGACGACAGGGTGGTCACAATCACTGTGTTAACTCGTGCGATTTCAGGAAACTGTTTTCTGGATGTGACTTTTGACCCGTCCTCACCGTAAATCGTGAACACTAGCAACAAAGGCCACCGAACAGATATTTAGATCATTTGCCGCGACCCGCGCCACGCACGATGTCGCAGAGATCGCGCATTTTACCGGAGTGCCCAAAAATTGTTAGCCAATATTGTAATCGAATTGAAGCTTTGTTTTATTTTGACGAGGGTTTTTAGAACTAGGCATTTTTTTAAGGGAAATTTTTATATTACATTTTTGTGTTGTATTTTTAGATGCGTATTTCAGAAAAAGTTATGTTAACGATATTTCCTTCAATGTCAACTGGAGATTTGATCTTCTCGCATCATTACAAGAAGTCATATTACCCCCGGTGACTCATCATCATCATAGTACTATTTAACATTAGTTCATACGCAAGTAGATATGAATAGAACATGAACATGCCTGAAAAAAAATGCTTGAAAATTCTATGAACCATCGTAAAAGTTTTCAGTATGTTTAGTTATTTCATCAACCATTTATATACTATTTTATTTCGAGAATTCATACTGGGTGAATAATAGTTTAGGGGCAGGGTAGACCGGGGTCAATTGTAACAAAATGCGTTTTACAATTTTTTGCATCGTTGCTATAAGAAATACATAGGAAATTAATTTTCTAAACAGTAAACAGTTTAGTTCTCTTCAAAATTATTATATTCTCATTTTTATATTTATAATTGGAATAAAACCACAAATAATTGATAGATCGGCGTTAACTTTATAGAATTTCATCGTGAAGTATTATATACTTGTCTCACCTGTCGATGAGAGTTACTGTATCTCTCGAATAGTGCTAATAAACTCAAGTAGAGTTATAACGTTGTTTCACTTATATTCATAAAACTATAGGCTTATAAACGCATCAAGGAAAATGGTACAACTGACCCAGGGGTGGGGGTCGAGTTAATTGATTGACACACAGAATTTAACCATTTTTGCAAAGATAAATATTTATTTATTTCTAAAATTGTAATTCAAAGTTTCTAATACATTTTACATAATAAAAAATGAACATTTTTACGATTTTTTAGTAATTCCTTATGAAAAAATCCTTAAAAATTCCGTTTTCATGAAGAAGTCACAAAATTCTTACAATTTTTGTTAATAGAAGTGTAGCAAATATTCACTATTTTAATATAATAAAATGACTAAATAAACATACATTAATATCCTAACATATTTAAATCTCAATAAATAACAGAAAAAAAAAATTCTCCCTAACGGCCATTTCAAATTAAAATATAAAATTTCGATGGTTTTCTACTTACAAGCGTTTCAAAACCCATCATAAAACTAACACAAATATCAAAAGAAATAGGCAAATTATTGGAATAATAAAAACAGAGCATTTAAATCATTACATCCAACTATTAATCTGATCGAAAAAACTTACTTTTGACACACAACAACTTAATTTTAATAATGCAACCGTCCGCGTTCCGCCAAGTCCTATAAGCTACTGAAGATAAGTCCGTACATGTCAAACGCATGTACCTACTATAGTTTATGAATTATGTTCATTATTACAACTGCCCCCTAATACAATTGAGCCCCGGTCTACCCTAGACACATACTAAAATTATGAGTAGAAAATGTTCAAACTGCATGGGCCAATTCTCAACCAAGTCAAATACATAAGCATTTTAAATACTCTAAAAAGAAAACTTTTAAAAATCGATTAAATAAAAATTTAAGCTAAACAATGTAATACACCGACTACAAGGCTGTGAAATCTTTGTGCAGGTGCGTTACTATAATAATTTTAATTTTGATCCATTCGCATGAACCACAGTCAAGATGTTTAGTTTATCATTTACTATTTAAGAAAGGAAAAAACGAAATTTTCTGTTAGCTAAATTATGATAGTTTAAAAAATTATATTCAAATTAATTTATTTTTTTTATTCTGTTTGTGGTCTTAATATACGTCCATATAAACATTCTTACAAAATATACAAAAAAGGCGAACAAGCTTCATAATGTAAGAGATGTTCACTGTCTTCTTAACTAGGCTGAAGTCTGTACTAAAGGAGATATATTCATCCTAATAATAATCATAGAATCGATATGTCTGTGCTGAGGCAAATATTTAACTTTTTTTTATGTAGATACAGTTCAAATAATTTGTTATTAAAGATAACACATTCTTATTGTGAATTAAATCATTTTTACCAAAAAATATTGTTGTTGTTGCCGGAATTAGAACCTGGATCTCTTCCAATTTTGGAAAAATGCATTAATCGATTGTGCTATACCAATACAGTGCATACACGACAAATTTTCGAACTTATGTTACACTTTTCAAATTGATAATGGAACGATAGATGTATTAATTAATTTGTAAAAATTTGTCGTCAATGCACTGTATTGGTATAGCACAATCGGTTAACGCACTTTTCCAAAATTGGAAGAAATCCAGGTTCTAATCCCGGTAGCAACAGCAATATTTTTCGATAGAATTGATTTCATTTCTGTATCTTTCTAATTAATTCATTTAATTTGTATTTAAAATAGTATGTCATTTTTTGTAATTTAAATATTTTATTAGTATTTTTTTATAATCCAATAAAAACAAAAAGTTTGACATACATAGGCATATGGCATTATATCTCCGTTGTAGATTAAATTTTATACAACAGAGGATAGAATAATATTAAAATGAAAATCTAAAAAGGTGAGAGCTTAGTATGGCTACCTGGAAGCAGTGGCGCGACGATATCTGTCGGGGCCTTCAGGAAGTGTTTAATTGTTGAACCTCCAATGTTCAATAGTATCAACATAATTTGAAAGATTTAAAGTAATACCTAGATATTTTATTTTAATTTACTCACAATTTTAATTTTTATTATTATTTAACAGTTTTAATTTCAAACATATCGTTACAACTATCGGGATAGATCGTTTATTATGACAGAGGATAGAACTGAGAGTGTAAAAGGTATAGAGAAGGAAGAACTATGAAGAGTAGAGAAACGAGTCGGAGGTGTTCGATTCCCGAACGCTATGGTGGGGCAGCGGAACGGAAGATCCGTTAGCGATCGAACCAGACTGTGGTGGCAGCACTTTGCCGCCGGCTAGGTATTGAATACAGATGTCACTGGTGTCGGTGCCGGCTGGGAACGGCGGTGAATTTGAACAGCTGTACACTAAACAAGTTTACTTACAATTTAAAGATTTTGTAAAAATATCATGAAACTAAATCATTCCAATCCATTGTACATCTGAATGGACATAAACTTTGAAAGTTAATTTTAAAACAAGTTTGTAAAGAGTGCCTACTAAATTACGTCGAACACTATTTTTTTTATTCTATTGTCATTATCTCATTAGACAAAGTAGAGTCATTCTGTTTTGCTACGCGGTAGCTACTGATTTTTTCCCATTATACGTTTACTACTTTGTGTTTCTTTACAACTCATGTGGTTTTTTTTTTAATTTTTAGATTTGAATTTTATCTAATGAAACATACAAATCATCGAATGATATCATTGAATTATAAAATCATTTCAATATTGTATTATTTTAATAGCAATCGGACGTCATTTCAAATAGCCAATTGTTTTTGGGGATTATAAAAGCTTTAATGCATTCACATCAGTTATTTAATGATTTGATCACTTTTTTATTGGTACTTAAGATAGATTATATAATCGCTAGTGATCGATGCCCGGCGATGCAGGTTTTCAGATTTTTTATACGGAAAATTATCTAAAAATACCAGGACACATAATCCAGAAAGGAATATTCTTTACATTCAGAAGAAGTAATTTAGATCTGAAAGGGTGCGTTAATAAAATAAGTGCATTTTTGAAAAATACACCATTTTTTAATAAGGAGTTTCATAACTCATTTCGAATGAATTGGGTTGATGCACAATTATCCGCAGTTCTAAAAAAATTATATTGTAACATAACCAAAAACGAAAAAAAATTCCAAAGATATTATGTTCAATTATCATTCGGGAGCTTAGTTATCGTAATCGTGGGCTGATCTATGTTGAAGAAATCAGACAGTGTCCTAATGGTGCAACTTTTGTCCTCTTCCACAGCCGTGAGTAGGGCCAACTTTTGTCCTCTTCCACATCTGCCAGTAGGGCAGGTCATCGAAATCCGAAAAGCAATCCTTTCCTGACTTGTCGTCTAAGCTAGTATCACCAGCAAACAAACCGCTCTCGGCGTGCCCTTTCGCTAATCGCTCCTTCGCCGAAAAGATCGTTGAGATCGCGAAATGACTCAGCAGTTTGCCACCCTTTCTCCAAGTGGTACAGCAAAATTCGTTTTCTTTTATGGACAAATGTCAATTAAACGTAAAATTCAAAAAACAAATCGAACGCGTTTTAACGGGGCTCATATAATATATTTGTGGGGATCCTTCAAAGGTTGCGGCACCAGGCGCGCCACTGCCAAGAAGCGGATGTCACGGAAGAAGCAAGTAAAAAGCAAATCGTCAACCGTCACGTCACCCGTGAAGCCTGTCGTTTCCTTGCGTTACCGTGGCGCCGTGACCCGGCCGCGTCAACGTTCACGTCAACGTTCGCGGCTGGAGGGAGGGTGGCACGTCTGCGCCACTCCGCAGTGAACTGGGGGGGGGTGTACGCGTATTATGTTAGCCTGAGTTTGTGACGGCAATCAAATGTTACTACTTTTCTGTTGGATTTTCTTTTATTATTTTATTTCCGTTACCTGCATACCTTCTTCAACGGCAGCTACCTTAATAGCAATGGTCTTATGAAGACCTATTACTTTTTTTTTTACCGAGAAACCAAAAATTAAACATTTCAAAAATCTACCAGTGCTTTCATAGGCTTTCCAGACTGAAGTCCTATATTTGATTCTCCGTGAGGGAATTATGATAATTTGATTGCATTTTAAGTCTCCTAAAATGTTTTGTATTCTACCAGACTACGATATGTAAATTATAATTCAGTCATTTCTTGAAAAAAATATATTATTGGAGTAAAATTATATATATGTAGTAAAGTATAATATAAGGTCATTCCATAAATAATGCGGTATGTTTAAACTTATTTTATATTTCACAATTAAGATTAACATAGTTATTTTTATTCCTACAAAGCTTTTACATTTTTCTGGTAGACTTGCACGGCCCCTCTTTCAAAATTCAGTTGTCCATGATTAAAAATACTACTCCAGTACTGTTCTGAATTCATATTTGTTCTGTTTACTAAATTCATATTTTGAAGACTGAGGAATAAATAATAATCAGATGGGGCAATGTCCGGCGAATATGGTGGGTGGGGCATCGTTTCCAAAAAGGTTCATTCCTGAGAAGTGACAGCAAAGAAGAGCGCACAATCACTCTTTGCACGCGATTTGACTTTTAAAGTACATTTCGAGGAAAAATCTATTTTAAGTATATGATGAAAACAACATTTAATGATGCTTTTCGCTTGATATGCGTTTAGTACTTAGTCTTTTTTCACGGAACTACATTCACCGACTCCTATCCCTGGCCATTCTTCTCCAGTTCTCGGACTCTCCCACCCAGCACCTGTCTTCTTCCACACAGCCAGCCCACCTCTTCTTTGGCCTGCCTCTATGTCGCTGTCCTGTTACCTGGCATTCTTTTGACATGGCCAGCCCATCGCAATCTTTGAGACCTATAGAATCTTACGATTGTTTCTCGCTCTGTTAGGTTTTCGTACTAAAGATTCATTTTTGTTTTGTATGTTCATAAATTTTTCTTAATATTTTGCGTTCAAGGGTACATAATCAGTTTATAATAAAACTTTAGTTCATAATACTTTTTATTTTAAAAAAATATAATATATTATAAACAAATGCGTTGTCTTGGACACAAATGACTTCGAACAATCCTGGAAAAATTATTATATAATTTAGTACAAATTAAATGTGTCAATTAGAAAGATATACATAAAAAATCAATTTATCGAAATGTTTTAGTTGCTACTGGGATTCAAATCTGGATCATTTCCTATCCTGGGAAATTTATTACCAGTTACACTACGCCAACCGAGTAAATTGACGACAAATTTTCGAACTTATATGCTGCAGTTCTTTCAAATTGATACATCTGTCATTAAATATTTAAAAAGCTAATCACCTTTACCTAAATCTCATATACCTTTGAGCAATTAAGCTAAGAGACGCCAGAAATTAAATCAATTAATTTTTATTAAATTTACATAAACTTTGATACAACTTACATATTTTTAAGAAGAACACATTTTTATTGTGATGTTGCAATTAAATTTGAATATATCAACGTGAAATTTAATTTGTATTAAAAAACCACAAAACTTATATAATTTAGGTTATAAAAAATTACTTCTTGTAAGTATAATAATCGGTTTCCAACATCCTTAAAGCGTATTCTTCTTAATTTTATTTTTTTTATTATTGACATACTATCCCGAATCGTTGTTTACTCTTGTTTCGATTCGTCAATTTTACATTCAGTTATTAATATCTTAATACTATTATAGGTTGACTCCTGTATCATCGTACCCGAGCTATACCTGCACAATTTGACGTGAGACTTGTAATAATGTGAAAAAACCGTATATTTTCTATGTTCTTTTAAATATTAATTTTAATAATTCTTATAACTCCTGGTCCAAGGCACCACTGAAATGATTTCGATATTTCTCTAGGCTTATATTTAAATATTATTAGGTTTATTATAAATAACAAACCTCTAGGCCTCCTGGTTGCAAGCTCTCCCGGTCGCCAGTGTGGAGATCTATCTTTCTACCTTACTTAATACTAATTTTACGCTTAATGCTAGTCTATTCGCTTAATATCTAAATTTGGCCAACGTGATCGTTCTAGCGGTTAAGAATATTCCCCATGTTATGTCCGTAATGATCCTAGTTCTTTTAACCCGCGTTTTCAATTATCAAATATCCAAAGTTTACAAATATCCAAATATTATAGCCGTTAAAATACCTATAGAGCAATTATTAAAATAAATATACCGATTATCTTATGGTATACGACTAAGTAACAGAAACTTCCCGTCAAGCGGTATGATATTCGAGCGCGCCCGTTATAGCATTAATTATGTACGTGTTATGCAGAGTTAGAATGTAAGAGCGTGGAAGAAATTATACATTTGTACGCATTATTCGGAGCTAAAATGTAAAGTGAGGGTGAAATTATACGTATGACACCAACCTTGACGTAGACTCGTACTCGTGACTGTGGCCGCTTCGTGGTGTCGCCTAGCTGTTCATAAATTATGTGGACATGTGAAACGACATGCGACATGCTAAGTGCCTGCCTCGCTTGACAAATATGTTCCGTGGTTACATGATAAGTTCCCCAGACACCAGTCTGTGGCGATCGTTCGGCTCCCCTTACAAAACCCCAAATTGGAAATCTGTACGTCTGAGACGACAAATTTCCAACCCCGAACCCTGGTCACCCAACGCGTTCAAAAGTTTAAAGATGATGATGATGATAATCCAAAGTTTTGATTCGGCCAATGTCTAAGTGAACAATATCATTTGTTATGACTCATTCAAGATGCATGGCCGAGGTCCTTGTATCTCCAATACGTTGCTGTTCAGTATCGGTAGGAAAGTGGCCAATCCGGGCCGCGTCCACCACTGAAGGTAATGAATTGTGATGATTGTGACAGCTATTCAGTATCGGTAGGAAAGTGGCCAATCCGGGCCGCGTCCACCACTGAAGGTAATTAATTGTGATGATTGTGACATGACAGTACGATTATCAGGAAATTCCCTTAATTCCTTGGGTGCGTCTGAACACGTAGGTCATGTGACAATGGTGTCAGAAGAATAGTTTAATTTATCTGCAGGATGATCCTCGGTGTCTCGAACAATGCATCTCGAATAAGGCCAGGAACAAATAGTTAGGATTATTATTACTGCATGCGGGTGCGTGTGTATGTGTGTGGATTGCCGACGTGGCGGCTTAATTGTAGCACATTTCAGGAACACTGTCTCGGGGTATTAACCTCTAGAGATCCTACTATCATCCTCCTCAACTATACTGAGGTACGGGGTGTTCGGAAAATCCTACAGGAACCCACCTGATACGCTCGTAAGCTACATACAGTTTGTGGCGCACATAACGTATGTTGAGAGAACCGAAACCGCCGCGGAATCGTCACCTTAGCCTGTAGCCTCTTGTAGGTGACGACAAGGCATAGTGGCGGATCTAAATTCTCTCAGCGATAGGTCTCGAAATCAACGCGACTCGCCCATATATCAGTGCCAAACTATACTTCACCATAGGTACCAGACGCCCTGAAGGTCAGCCTAAACCCTTTCGCTCACGTTCGTACTCCTTCAAGCAGGCTTACATATCAGAATATTCAGATCAGCTCGCTGGCCGAAGGAAGTAAATAAATAGATAAATAAATGCAACTCCTTGTTTTGTTGTGTGTAATATCGCCGAAATCATTCAACAATGGTAGTAGCTTGTTAATTCCTTTTGTGGATTAATCGTGCAATATATAATATAACAAATGGTTAAAATACACATTGATACTTTGTTTCTCCATGATTACACCAATTTATATTATTCAAGACCGAGCTCTGCAGCAACCAAAGTGGTTATCGTTCAATTATAATTTTGAGCAATCATAAAGAATCAAAACATATATTAAAAATGCGGTAAAATAGTATGGTAGTCAACAAAGGCATGCAAAAGAAACTCATCAAGATTCGATCAGGTCCTCGCTGCCGACGTCCTTCTGGGCACTAACACACGTCTTCCGCGATAATATCCGGATCGAATAAATTGTCCGCCAACACTTTCGCGACCGTCGTAAGTTAATCGATTATCACTTTCACATTAGATAAACTCTAACAATTCTCGCGGCCGCGTAAACTCATCTCCTCCCGCTCCCCGCGCAAAGCTTCCAACCGACCGACCGACACCCATACGACCTCCTCGCCCCCCTGAAGCCGACTCCCCGCCCGCTCGGGCCTGACTGTCGTGAAGCTTTCGTTTTTCAACCCTCGACCGTCTTCACCCCTCCCCCGCCCCTGGCGTCTCCGCCACGGCCCCTGCCGTATCAGCTCTAGAAATTTCTAGGAATTCATATTTTTTTATCAGTTCGGTTATATGTGGATCATCACAGACCTCCCCATATTGAAAATGGAATTAGAAGGAATTGATAATTACATTTCTCAATACAATAACGCAATGATCCACCCACGGATATACAACTATGAAGGTTTCGTTTTACTATCACCACTACTTCCACCCTTACAAGTTTCTTGTAGGATTCTGCCAGGCGCGCAAATCATATCTCTCCCTCATTCTGCAATGTGGCCAACGTTTATAGTTAGAACTAGACGCTATCTCTCCTCCCCCAGAGATTACTCCCATCGCTTGCTGTGTTACTATCTTAATTCTCTCGACTAGATATCCGAGCCGATAATCCCTACACAAGTATCCTCAGCTATCTTAGAATCTACCATAAAGATAACGCTTCTACACATGTAATTTAAAGGTAGTTATATACCTAAAGTACACATTAATATTACCTCCCCCAGCGAATAACTCATTTATCTCCGGTGAACTCATCGTGATTCCAACTCAACTAGTCATCCGAGCTGATAATCTTTACACATAGTCTTAATGTACTTCTTATGGATAAATCATTCACGCATCTTAATGCCCGACCTCTCATCGATTTCTCGTAGGATTCCAAGTCGCCTCTTAACTCGGCGCTCCCAACTTCGGTTAATGGCGCGATTCCAGTTAGATCCTCTGCTTTTGTAGAAGCTTTCCAATCCTCCTGTAAAAGTTCCGTTGTTTTTTTTTCTCTCCTGGCAAAGCCTATAGTATCCGATCGCAAAACTACGTTCTAAACTCCTGGATTGGGGAACATATTGTTTAAAATTAGCGGTTTGGCAGTCGGTCTCATACACCTATTACATTTTTCACTCCAGTAGTATTATCTTTCAAGGTTATATAAGCGAGTTTTGCTTACCACATCCAGTAGCTTTTAGGTGCTATATCTTAAAAAAATGTTTTTTTTTTCAATTCTCACATTTCACAAAATTAGAAAAAAAACTTCTCAATGTCGAAAATCGGGAAGACCGAAACATAACCTAAATTTTTCTTAATTGAATATCATTAATTAATAGTAGTTAAACTGCAGGGATACGTGGTACACTCACAGTACACCTAAAACCCATCTAACCACTAATCAATTCCTCTGATAAAGCTTAATAATATCTTATAATCGATCCGAACGATCCATTAGTTATGCAAAATCTCGCCAGGCGGTCGGTATCACGATAGCGCCTCTTTGTATTTTAGAAATCTAACTAGTTCAACTAATTACTTATACTATATTTTATTATCTATAAATAAGGCTTATTGTAGCCCATCCACTTAATTAACCTATAAATACAATTAAAATAAGTACTTAATACTAAATACAATTCGAAGTCACATCCCCTCCCCAAGTGATTAAGCAGATAAGACTGGCGTCACACTACTCGTTTTGTTAACCAAATCTAGTCTCATCCGTTCTCCAGCATCTTCCCATAGAACTCGGTGATCATCGGAGCTTCCAACTCGCCCCTCCAGCATCTGTTCCACCTGGTCGATTCTAGCCCTCCTCAACTGACTACTCTCAATTCGTCTTTACTCCATACGACCTGGCGTCCTCACATATGTCAGTATTTCAAGTGGTACTGAAAAAAAAATTTTTTTTTTCTAAAATAGGTATACAACTCCACACTAATCGATCCAAAACGCGGTTGCGTAGTTTCTTTCCAATTGTGAATCTCCAAGTCCCCACATACCAGTGCCCTCCCATGTTTCAATAGCATCATTTTAATATCAGTGCTTATAATTATGATTTTTATGCGTTCATCCTCTCCATTATGTCCTCGTATATAACGGTTAACCTAGAACTAACTTAACTAACTTATGACTATATATTGAAACTAACTATTATTATTACTATTTTCCTCTCATATAAATATGTATATCTATTTGAAATTTGTTATCTGCTCATTAATGGTTGGGTTCTTTGTCGAAGTTCTTCTGTAAACACTGCGGACACGTACGATCCACTTAAGTCAATGCACCTACCTAGATAACTGTTGTATATCATAATGATATTTCTAAAGGCAATATTCTCGACTTGTAAGTGAAAGACTTATATTTCTATCCTATATAGCGATCTTACTCTGCCTATCATTTTACTATCCCATCCAATCTTATTTAATTGATTACTTATACTATTATAATATAACGTAATTACGATGAATTCCTAATCGTGGAAATTCAAACTTCTGATTCGCATTTGTTTACACAATTATATTTTAATTTCATCCCAATTCGGTCATGTCGGCCGGTACGCAATCCCAAGAATTGTCGTGTTCTAAAAGAATAACACATGTCGCCCACCATACAATCATATTACGCCTATTTTTTTTCTGTTATATCCTAGGTTCTTAACGCCATGCTGAAAGAAAGAAAACCGCAAGGTTCCAGGGTAATATTTAACTATCATTGCATATCGAAGCATGATATACACCCTTTATACATTTGGATAAATCTGCCTAATAATTTAATTAACCCATATTAAATTAAATCTTTCAATAAAGTTACACCATGTGTCAATTGAAGTCGCTTTACAATTAAGTACCTATTTGTGAGGATAATCCGGGGACATGTTTGTACTTAAGTTATCCCTACGTTTTAAAATGGTGTATTATCATAACTCCACAGATAAAATATTATTGTTTACTTAAAGGCCCATAAGAGCGTTGTCGATAATAAATACTAAAATAACCTCAGCTTTAATTTTTTTTTTTCTCTTTCGTTCGCACGACCCAGGCCACAGCATAAAGGATCGAACCCAAATAAGCTAATTTATCACCTCAACTCGGTCCAAAGTCGTCCTTAAAATCTCAAGTTGAACTTATGGGTTCCAGCTTATTCATATAATAATTAATGGTTCTTCTAAGATGTAGAGGACCCGTGACATTTATTGACCGGTCGGGTAGGTCTGTTTCCTAAAATGCACATGTTGCATAAATACATGTCTCCCATTATCTCAACCCAGCGATGATACATATGCGTCAGATGTATCAAACCATTTTATCCCTCGGTCCAGCGTCTGTTTTTATTTTCTGAATTAGTTCATTTAAAAACCACTAACTTGCTTCATAATATGGGTTTCCTATATGTTATTTCCATCCATATCAAAGATGGCGTAAACTAAGTACAAAGACATCTTGCTATATGAGTAATTGAAACCTTGTAAACGATCTCTCGTATGAAAATACGTAATAAGCCATTCCCGTAGAAAATGTCATAATGAAGAATTTTTATCATACTATTTTTGCCGACCGAGTAATAAGATAGAGATATTTACAAACTAATATTACCGATGGTGTGATTTTTACAATCTAACTTAACTAACTTACACAATCTAGTTTATGCGAGGTATTTACAATCTAGCTTACCGCTAGTTTCCTTTCGTATCTTTAACACACAAGAAAGTGTGTAAAATAGTGAACCCATTACCTTCCGTTACAGTATGGATAGTGTCACTCTTAACGTATCTCAGAATTAGATTTCGGCATATCATTCGATGAAATCATTCATTCGTCCTATGCACTAATGAAATCACATATAGGCTACCAAATACTATACTAAGGCGGTGAAAGAAATCAATCCTCTTATACGCGGCTGCGATTTATAGCAATTTAGACTACAATTCGACAATTTAGTCTTCATCCTACATAGAATCTTCTTAATCCTCTAGAGGTATTCTGTAGGTTTTCCTGAATCTTTACTTAAAATAAATACATACATATATATTTTTTCATTCTATCTTATTATGTTTATGTACAGGTTTCCATTAAAATTAATACTGTGCACTCCTACAATTTTTTCTCTTGTTCCTATCTATTCTATAAGGTATCCTGCTTGACCCGCATATGCTTCCATATATACTTTTACGAAAACCCACGAAGCGCAATTATAAAATACTTAAATAAATAAAATGAAGATAAATAATTGGATAATATTTGGATTATTAACATGACTACATCCCTATCTATAAATAATAATAAGTAAGTCAGTAATAATCAACAGCCGACCCTACGGTTTATCTCCCCTGCAAATGCAGAATGTTTTTCTAACTTATCGTCTTTCTAGCCATGCTAGATGTTCCCGGCACTATAATACGAGGTGTTACTTCGATCCTTCCCAGGCCAAGATTTTTTGTTGAACGTATTCTAAACACTTGAGGAAAGTATGATTTCGGTAAAAAAATAAAAAATGGCTCTCTCGCTTTGAGTATAGATCGTCCACTTCAAAATTCAGAGAATTTGGATTTAGCCAACATACAATCTCACGCCCATAAATAATAAAAGGATACCACCACCCACTTATTCTCCGTGTTGTCAAATGTTAAGCCCTGTCTCTTATAAATGCACAAGTCAGACGACCAAACAATTCAACGTAAAGTTTAATATTTCAACCGTATCAATGAGAACTACTTTGATGTACTAAATATACAAAGTAACATACGCCAAACGCATTTATAATATCTCTACCTAATGTTAGTTGGTATATGGTGGAAATTAATTAGTTCTTCTTTACTATACTAGGTGTAAGGATACTACAATGCATATATAATTTTTTTCTTATACGCACCCCTTTCAATTATTGTTTATATTTTGATCCGATTCGCCACAAGGACAACAAATACAGTACATCATACTTTTAAGTTACAAAGTAATATTTATTTTCGCAATTAAGTAAATTTATATTTAATAAATCATCCGGACATTCATTTATATTCCAATTTTTCTTTATTTTCTTATTATTTATATCCGATCATAATACGATTTTTATTATTTTACATATATATTTTTTTGTAAGTCGGAAAAATATTTCGCCTGTATACAACACCGCTGCATTTCAAATAAAGCTGTGTGCTTTACGAATAGTATACAATTATGAGACAAACACATCACCAAGACGACAACGGGACGTTTCAAATCGACAATATTAAACAAAATAATAAATTGAAGCTTTCATAATTATTTTTTTTTCGATTCAAGCGACCACCCAAACACGTGTGGGCACTCTGTCCGACTTCGAAACACATTCAAGATAGAGTATTAAATTCCGATCATAGAAATAAATATTTTAATTTCGTGTTTTACTAATCTAAAAATGTCTATTAATTTATTTTTTATTTAAACCACGTCGGGTGGTATTTTTAAACTAGTGGAATCTGTAAATTCAATTCTAAATACGTGCAATTAAATTCTTATTTTACGGCTCTAGGATTAATAAAATGGATATTATAATTCAGACGTTTGTATTGAAAAACTGTCTTACGAATCTCCTGGACACGGTATACCACTGTAATGAAATCCGTATTTCTCTAATAATATTAATTTATAATAAATAATATAACTCCTGGTCCAAGGCACCACTGAAATGATTTCGATATTTCTCTAGGCTTATATTTAAATATTATTAGGTTTATTATAAATAACAAACCTCTAGGCCTCCTGGTTGCAAGCTCTCCCGGTCGCCAGTGTGGAGATCTATCTTTCTACCTTACTTAATACTAATTTTACGCTTAATGCTAGTCTATTCGCTTAATATCTAAATTTGGCCAACGTGATCGTTCTAGCGGTTAAGAATATTCCCCATGTTATGTCCGTAATGATCCTAGTTCTTTTAACCCGCGTTTTCAATTATCAAATATCCAAAGTTTACAAATATCCAAATATTATAGCCGTTAAAATACCTATAGAGCAATTATTAAAATAAATATACCGATTATCTTATGGTATACGACTAAGTAACAGAAACTTCCCGTCAAGCGGTATGATATTCGAGCGCGCCCGTTATAGCATTAATTATGTACGTGTTATGCAGAGTTAGAATGTAAGAGCGTGGAAGAAATTATACATTTGTACGCATTATTCGGAGCTAAAATGTAAAGTGAGGGTGAAATTATACGTATGACACCAACCTTGACGTAGACTCGTACTCGTGACTGTGGCCGCTTCGTGGTGTCGCCTAGCTGTTCATAAATTATGTGGACATGTGAAACGACATGCGACATGCTAAGTGCCTGCCTCGCTTGACAAATATGTTCCGTGGTTACATGATAAGTTCCCCAGACACCAGTCTGTGGCGATCGTTCGGCTCCCCTTACAAAACCCCAAATTGGAAATCTGTACGTCTGAGACGACAAATTTCCAACCCCGAACCCTGGTCACCCAACGCGTTCAAAAGTTTAAAGATGATGATGATGATAATCCAAAGTTTTGATTCGGCCAATGTCTAAGTGAACAATATCATTTGTTATGACTCATTCAAGATGCATGGCCGAGGTCCTTGTATCTCCAATACGTTGCTGTTCAGTATCGGTAGGAAAGTGGCCAATCCGGGCCGCGTCCACCACTGAAGGTAATGAATTGTGATGATTGTGACAGCTATTCAGTATCGGTAGGAAAGTGGCCAATCCGGGCCGCGTCCACCACTGAAGGTAATTAATTGTGATGATTGTGACATGACAGTACGATTATCAGGAAATTCCCTTAATTCCTTGGGTGCGTCTGAACACGTAGGTCATGTGACAATGGTGTCAGAAGAATAGTTTAATTTATCTGCAGGATGATCCTCGGTGTCTCGAACAATGCATCTCGAATAAGGCCAGGAACAAATAGTTAGGATTATTATTACTGCATGCGGGTGCGTGTGTATGTGTGTGGATTGCCGACGTGGCGGCTTAATTGTAGCACATTTCAGGAACACTGTCTCGGGGTATTAACCTCTAGAGATCCTACTATCATCCTCCTCAACTATACTGAGGTACGGGGTGTTCGGAAAATCCTACAGGAACCCACCTGATACGCTCGTAAGCTACATACAGTTTGTGGCGCACATAACGTATGTTGAGAGAACCGAAACCGCCGCGGAATCGTCACCTTAGCCTGTAGCCTCTTGTAGGTGACGACAAGGCATAGTGGCGGATCTAAATTCTCTCAGCGATAGGTCTCGAAATCAACGCGACTCGCCCATATATCAGTGCCAAACTATACTTCACCATAGGTACCAGACGCCCTGAAGGTCAGCCTAAACCCTTTCGCTCACGTTCGTACTCCTTCAAGCAGGCTTACATATCAGAATATTCAGATCAGCTCGCTGGCCGAAGGAAGTAAATAAATAGATAAATAAATGCAACTCCTTGTTTTGTTGTGTGTAATATCGCCGAAATCATTCAACAATGGTAGTAGCTTGTTAATTCCTTTTGTGGATTAATCGTGCAATATATAATATAACAAATGGTTAAAATACACATTGATACTTTGTTTCTCCATGATTACACCAATTTATATTATTCAAGACCGAGCTCTGCAGCAACCAAAGTGGTTATCGTTCAATTATAATTTTGAGCAATCATAAAGAATCAAAACATATATTAAAAATGCGGTAAAATAGTATGGTAGTCAACAAAGGCATGCAAAAGAAACTCATCAAGATTCGATCAGGTCCTCGCTGCCGACGTCCTTCTGGGCACTAACACACGTCTTCCGCGATAATATCCGGATCGAATAAATTGTCCGCCAACACTTTCGCGACCGTCGTAAGTTAATCGATTATCACTTTCACATTAGATAAACTCTAACAATTCTCGCGGCCGCGTAAACTCATCTCCTCCCGCTCCCCGCGCAAAGCTTCCAACCGACCGACCGACACCCATACGACCTCCTCGCCCCCCTGAAGCCGACTCCCCGCCCGCTCGGGCCTGACTGTCGTGAAGCTTTCGTTTTTCAACCCTCGACCGTCTTCACCCCTCCCCCGCCCCTGGCGTCTCCGCCACGGCCCCTGCCGTATCAGCTCTAGAAATTTCTAGGAATTCATATTTTTTTATCAGTTCGGTTATATGTGGATCATCACAGACTCGTTATCACATTAAATTCAAAAGACAGCCAGAGAGAAGCTATAGAAATCATGCACCCCCAAAAGGGGAGGGTAGACGTCACATTTATATGTTGCAGTCGCAGAACTCCGTCACAGTCCGGAAAAAATTCACCCTGTCCAGGTCGCAAAAGGTGCGGTCTCTCTAGCCATTGCTCTTCCCAGCATCGCCCATCCCAGCAACCCCCGGCGAGAAATGTCCGAGATTCCTTTTATTTCTTAATGATGACCTATTCTTCTTAATGAACAGTCACAAAATCTAATGTTCTAAAATCTAACATCTCATTGGAACAATTTAACGCATTTAAGCGTTAAACAAAACACGCCACAAATCGGGGTTGCGTCGCCCAATAGGGACCCTAACGAAGCGGGCCCGAGCGCTGCCCCTGACTGCTCGCGCGCCGCTCTGCTGTGGCTAACGACGCTTGTTCCAACGACTGCACTTTGCCGTTATCTGCTGCATTTCCCAGTAGAAATGAGGCTCCCGCGGGAGGTTATTTTAAAAGCAAAGCCATTTTATGGTGAGCCGGAGGAAATGAAGATTCCATCGCACGCTGGAGATATCTCCGAGAGTACACTTTAATAAGGGGGCAAAGCGTACAGAACTAAAATTACGTCAGGAGAATTGCTTTGTTCCAGTTTTAATTGTATGCAGCAGTCGTGCTATTTTCCAAAACAAATTTATACAATCACATATGTCGTAAGGGCTAATATGACAAAAGTTTCCATCGCCGTGTATATGTAATAGAAAAAGGGCTAGGTATATTTAAGTACAGAGAAAAAATGGTTTATTGGATCCTATAACTCTTTTAAGAATATTTATTTTAAGCATTTATAACATAGATATATTTTGGTAATAATATAAAAATACCAAAAGACAATTGACATTATTAAAGAGAACACATTCTTGTATTTACTTTTGAAATTAGCAAAATTAACTTTGTGGTCAAAATTCATACATTTATTTATTCAGTTTTTTTTGTTTTTGTTTGTCTTCTTCAGGATGTCATTACTAATATGTAGAAAATGGTATATTTCGAAACCGGTAGATGTATTTAAACTCAATTAAGTGGTTAATAAAACAAAGTTAACAAATAAAAATATGAAGTTATATTTATTCAGAACAAAGTTCTGTGATGTGATATGATTAATAAGAAAAATATACATATAAAATCAATTTTATCGAAAAATATTGTTGTAGCCCCACCGGGATTCACTTATTAAAATATCACATATCTATGTTCTGAATAATTACAACTTCACAATAAGAATGTGTTTTCATTAATAATACATAAGTTGTATCAATGTGTCCAAAATTTAATAAAATTAATTATTAATTCTGGCGTCTGCTATCGGTTTACTCAAATTTGTTTGAGATTCTGTAAAAACAAAGAAGATGGCTTTCAAATAATGAAATGATAGATGCATTAATTTGAAAAAATGTAACATATAGGTTCGAAAATTTGTCGTCAAAAGTACTGTCGCTGTAAAGTTGGATAAACCACCATCCCCATTTTGAAAAGAGTTGCAGGTTCGAATCACGGTAGTACAACAACAATATTTATCGACTAAATTTATTTTATATGTATATCTTTCTAATTAAAACATTTAATTAGTATTTAAAATATCACAGACCTATGTTCTGAATAATTACAATATCAATATAAGAATGTGTTCTTCATAACAATAATTTATATTTTTGGTCGCTTGTTTGAAGTATTTATCAAAGAGATTATATACACTAGAGTAGAAAATATAGCGGTGATTTGAAACTAGACTATTTTGGTATTACCTGCATCGGCACCTATCACAAAAATACGTTAATTAAAAAAAATGTAATTAATTAATTTCTTACTTCTTTTATACTGTGAGTTTTCGGTTTATCTACCTCCTTTTAACAATCATGTTTACCTCGAAGATGGTTTGAAAATGGGTACATTGATACTTCGTACAAGTTTATCCGATTGTAATTCGTATCCGATCCAATGTATTACGTGAGAATTGTTGAGAATTGTTGTTGTTGCGTTAGGAAAGAAACCTATTTTGTAGAAAATGTTATATTGTACAAATTGTATAAAAACTATTTTTATCGGTCGACCAAATTGCAAATAATATTTACAAAAAAATATTATTTGCAATTTTTGACACCGCTTAACTTTTGAAGCGCGTAAACTATCGAGTAGCGAATCCCTACAAACTCGTTCGTGTTCATTAAACTCATAAATTCAATAAATAAAAATATATAACGCGTTTAAGCCTTAACTTATCTTTGACGATTTTAACAACGTTTGAAACAAACAAAACACGATTTGTATATCGACCTTTAAAAAATTAACAAAATTAGTGTGAAAATAAAAAAAATTACTTAATTAGTTGTTTTGTGAAAATTGACTCGTGGGTATTTTTGAAAACTGGTAATCATTGTCGAGTGTCATTTTCCGCATACCCCAAGACCTGGCTTCAACATTTTACTGCGTATTAGAGCTTAGTTCATCTCTAGTGTATATAATCTTGTTGGTCTTTACATTTTCTTATAAGTTGATTTATATCAACTTTAACTATTTGGATTCGTCTTTGAATTTCATGTTCATTATCATCGAAGTATGCTTTTAACACTCCCAAATAAACTGCATCGTGAACTATCTCGTCAAAACCCACTACCAAGTTTTCTTCTTCAATCTTGTAGATAAGTTCTGGTGTTTCGTCTTCGCTGGTCGCAATTAGAATGACATCATCTGCAAATCTAAGATTGGGTAGATTTTTGCCACCTGTTTAGTGTTCTCTTCATTATATTATATATCCTTTATAAGTATTGAAAAGATTCAGAGACAGAAGTCTTGTCGAACCAAAGACTAGCGATGAGAAGTTATTTACCCTTATCGTCGCGATATTACGTATACGAAATACGCGTCACATCAATTTTCAAACTAATCTAAACGCTTGTGCTATAAAAATTGGACTAACTTGTTAACCTCCTGGAATAAGACTCAAACCCCTAACCGCTAAGCGAGTATCGTAACCACTAGACCACGATCACTTCAAATGTGTGTGTAAGCGGTTTTGCATTAGGCTAATCAGCTGTAAAGGTACTTTTCTATATGACTTGCCAAAATCACTTATATAAAACTTAAAGTAAATGCTTTTACTTCTTCAATATTAGCAAAATTACTTTGTGGCCTCATTTTATATAAATAATTAGACAAAGTACTTTGTTTAAACCACTATATACGATATTTAGCTTGGTAGTATTACGTTTTTTTATTTCTAAAATTTCTAATTTATCTAACTGTAAACCTAGTATTTGTATTTATAATTTCTAAACCCTTGTTAATATCAAATGAATGGTTTGTATCCAAAAGGTGATGATCGGTGATGCTTTTACCTTAAGGTTTACCTAATGGCATCTTATTTCACTATTTACATATATTTTTTGTACATTGAACATTACACTTTGTTTACTACTGTACCGGAAAAGCACTGTCTGCTTATAATACAGTAAAATACTAGTGTAGCAGTCAGGGTACCCAAATATATGTCTTACTTTGCTGCAATGTTTTATCCTATTATAAAACATTTTAAAAGACGTTCATATTTGACACAGTCAAATGTAGTTTTATAATTAACAGTAATGGTATTTGTAAATCTTGTTTTTTTCTACTATCTAGCAGATGTTGAGGACAATCACATAACCCCACATCACCCCTTCACGAATCATACCTGTTCTACTGATATTTACCAATCAAGGTAATATTTTAGTAATTTAATTTAAAAATAAATATATTTATAATCGAATAATGGTGATAGAAGCATTTATTTTAGGTATTTAATTTGTCTAGCATTAAGAATGGTATTGTATTATGTGATTTATTGATTTGTTGAATGAGTTGAAACGTGGGGCGAAGTTCGCCAGCGAAGTTTAATTAATCCATTCTATGGTAAAACGCTGGTGGCGCAGATTCACAAAGGCTCCATCCTCACGTGGAGCACGCTTCCATCTGTTCATCTTATCTGTGTTTCCATTAGCGATCTCCGTTTAATTCCACCACCCACTCGTTCAGAAGCAAACATTTCAATTAAAGTTGTGTAAAAGCGGCACTCGGCAGAAGCGGCGCCCGGCGGCAGCCCGGTATACACAATGTTTGATGTTTCATCGATGCTGTTAAATATTTTAAAGTAGATATATAACTGATGAAGTAGAATATTGAATTGTTACATCAACTGATAGAATATAAATCATTACGTCCTTAAATAATCTAAAGGTGTTCCGAATTCGCAAGCACACTTTTGGCGCGTCTTTTCGAATCAGCCGCAAACGGTGTTATTGACATATTTCCGCATCTAAATTCCTATCCATATACTTCCTACTGTTCATCTTGTCAGTGTGAATAGTGACCCTGACGTCAACACGCGTCAACTTGACCAAGTTAATCCTATTTTTACATTGGACAGCTTTTGTTAAAAAATCACAAAATAGAATATTTTGCGTATATAGACAGTATACTCTCCCTTAGTCGATGGACCTGTGTTGATCCTCCATGTGCCCCACAGACCTGCTCATGTAAGGAATCACCTGATAGGCATATAGGTCCGAAGCGAACTGACCAATAAGCAGATGCCAATGCATCACGATGAACGGGTCCTAAGAGTTAGCCGTCTACTTCTCCGCAGACCGTTCTTTCGTCGACATCTCAAGCGAGCCACTCCGGTCTTCAACTTCATACGCGCAATTAACTGTATACTCGTCGAACCTGCCATTATAATTCAATAAACGCAAACTTTTTTATATTCTGGGGCTTGGTGATGGGGTGGGGATGGAGGTAAAATGGATAAAAGAGGGGATGTAATGGGCGGTATTTGAATATTTATTATGTGTTTATTGTTATTGAATTAATGTCTTACTTTCGTATTTTCGTACCCCACCTCCGTTAATTCCAAACCCACCATATATTACTGTCTGAAAGTGTTTATAACTTTAGTTGAATTATATTATTGATAATGGGAAGATGTTCCCGAAAACGTTCTAACGTTTAACACAATAAAATATAGTGGAATAAAACGGTGTATTAACTCAATTTACAAAACAAAAAAATTACCACAACTGTCCGACGAGAGCAAAATTAATGAACATGTTATTTTTAAAATGTCCAAATTAAAAATAGGACAGAGACTTGCATCGTACATTACTCCTAGACGATATAACCAACTTCCAAAATCAATTAAATTATCAGCAAATATAAATGTGTACAAAAAGAGGTTCAAAAATGACTTAAAGGTCTTCAAACTTATTAAATAATTATGTATTTGATCCAAGTTCTAATCTAATCAATTTCTCAACATATTTTTTATATTTTGTTAACTTTCACATTGTATTTTTATATATGTATGTATTTATTTTTTTATTAGTTGTAAACAATTTCTAACATTTAGTAGATAAGAATAATAATATCTTGGTTTATATAAATGTTGATAGCTACCCCCATAATTCAAGATCTTAAAAATTTTAAAAGTACATATAATTTTATATTTTTTATTTATTATCTTAGTTTTATTAACCACAATTGAGTTTAAAAAACATCTACCGGTTTCGGAAAACACCTTTTCCTTCTTCAGGATGTCATAACTAACTAAAAATATAGCATTGTTTCTTCACCAGAATCTATTTTTAAATTTAAAAAAAAAAACAACAATTATTAATTAATTAATTTAACAAGTTAATATTGCTAATTTTAAAAGTACATATAATTTTGTTTAATTGGGACCAAGGACTAACAAAAACACTAATTTAGAAAAAAAAAAAAAAAAATTGCAGTTCTTTATATATATTAATACAAAATTTTTAAAAAATAAACGATTTACTTAAAAAAGTTATTTTCATGTCGATGGCTTCATAAAATCTAATAAATTCGTCCAACAACACAAAGCCTTATTTTTTCACACAGAATTTCTTCGTAGCAAGCTAATAATTTTTTTTTACTTGCTTTATATATATATATAACTCGTTTTTTGTTGGAGTCTATTTTTTTTTAATTTTTAAGCCATTTTGAATTGAGCCGAGACCTTCTTTTATGAGCTTTTTTGGTGGAATTGGGTCTGAAGTATCTTCATTATCGTTTTGCTTACGCATCTCTACGAGCTCATCGATTGTCAGCTTCTGACTAAGTGAATCTAACAGCTCGTTGACATCCTTAGCATTGACTTCCAAATCTAATTGCCTGCCAATATTAACAACTTCTTCTACCGCATGAGCGATATCAGTTTCTAGCAGCACAGTAAGAGAAACATTGAATATAGCGGGCGGCAGTCTAGCGGCAGTGTTGTCAATGGTCAACGTCTAGCGGCAATGTCGCCAAACGAACCGCGTAACTCTGAATTCGCGTAAGTCGGGGTATTACTGTATATATACTTTGAGAAGTGAAACGACAGTATGGTCATGTGTAACAGTAAATGTCACCAATTGGTGCCAAAAGTTACCGTCAAACCTTAATTAAAACAATTATATATTTCTTGCACTAATGAAGATTATGATATGTTTAAATGTACATTATTACGTACATAACAAAGATTGTATTTCCTTTCTGTACTTTCAGGTGCTAGTTTTGTTAATCTTGATAATTTTATTATTGAATACAATAAATATTAGATGGTAGGAAAAGTCATGACGCAGTTTGGCAACAGATGGCACTCGTTCATTTTTGAGATAAATTTTCATAAATGTTATTACTGTCATTTGATAGTTGACAATTCTAGCTTAATTTTAAAGAAACAATTGAGCAATTTGGTTGAATTTTGGAGATTTTACAACAATGGCAAAACCAAACTGCATGTTTGCCCCATTTTACTTCCGTAAAGTCTGTACTTGTGCAAAATTGCATCAAGTCTACGGTGACAATGCTCTACAAGAACGTCAGTGCCAACGATGGTTCACAACATTTCGTGTTAGTAATAGAGAAATGAGGTAGATATATTGTGACATTACAAATTAATGTCATAAATTTTAGTCAGGGCATCATTATGTATGAAATTTTGAATCTATGTGTTATGGGTTCACTATGGCTCTTACTCGGGAGACGCGCACTGGCCGTGGATCGGCCATGCCGGGCACTCATATTTTCACCATGGTATAACCACGTCAAGTCGGCGAGTCCATATTATCTTTGCTGAATTGCATTTGAAACATTGGACAACATTGCACTGGAGGTTGCTATTGTCCTGTGGTAAATAATTGACGTCTTGGCAGATTATGGGACGGGAAAATAAGAAAGGTCTGGGATACTGGGTTCTGTGTCTTAACCCGTAAACGTAAACTAAGTGATTTTTTTCTACGATCTAACATTACTTTTACATTGGATGGTTTATTGTGGCACAGACATGGGAGTAACTTTATTAGTTGTTAGACAAGTTTCTATACGAATTACCGCACGATTTAACCGGTTTATACTGTGTATAGAATAAAAAAGTTAAAGTATTGTTGTAAAGTTAAAGTCCGCTTTCATTCCGGAAACATCCCTTCTTATCTACACACCACACTTCATATTTCAGATATCATAATTACACATTCCTCCGATGATGACCAGCAGATAAAAGAAGAGATGAGTAGTTGATTCAATTTCATTCTCTACCCTGTCTAGCCGATGAGGAGCGTCCAGCCTCACTTAGAAGGTGAACCGCATCTCACAATATGTCGAGAAAATTCAAAATCTACCAATTAAAATATAACACACAAATCTAAAACACAGGTGCTAAGCTGCAGATTTATTAAAATTAACTTTTGTAAGAAACATATGGCGTGCTCTTTTATAAATGAATTGTCAGTTCCAGTGGGAGTAAAAATAACAACGTTGTATATTTATATTTTTTTTATTTATTATCTTTGTTTTATTAACCACTGAATTGAGTTTAAATACATTTACCGGTTTCGAAAAATACCATTTTCTTCTTCAGGATGTCATAACTAACCAAAAATATATAGCATTGTTTCTTCATCAGAATCTATTTTTAAAATTTAAAAAAAAAAAAACAATTATTAAAAAAAAAAAAATTTAGTACCTAACTCAAATTGCTGCTCAATACAAATTTAGTCGAATAATTTTTAGGAAAAAATTTTAGAATAGGACTCGTAGTTAAATTTAGTTGGCTGTTTACAATTTCCTGATTAGTTTTACATGCTTTATTTATCTCCAACGATTCCAAATTATTTAATTTGTGACCTACACCGTTTATATGCAAAATTGACAATCCCAATTTTTTATCAAAACCATGACTATTTTCTATCAAATGATTAGCAAATTCTGAAAACTCACTATTGTTCAAACATCTTAAATACTCCCTTACTCTTATAATAAAATTTCTACCCGTTTGACTAATATAAAATCCAGCACAATCCTTGCAACTAAGTTTATAGACGTCAAAATTGTTAAATTTATCATCTTTGTCTTTAGAATTTATGAGTAAATTTCCTATACTATTATTTGTATAAAATGCCGGTCTAATTTTTCGTGGTAGGTGTTTAAATATTTGTTTCGAAAAGTTATTTATGTATAAAATCCTACGCCAATTATCATTATTATCATTATGTTTTATCTGTGATTTATATAAAAACTGATTATTATATTCTTTTAATTTATTTTTTAAAATAGTGTCTATCAAACCTGTATTATACCCGTTATTAACTGCTATTTTTTTTAATTGTATTCAATTCAAAAATAAAACAAAGATAATAAATAAAAAAAGTATGAATTTTAACCACAAAGTTAATATTGCTAATTTTAAAAGTGTTGTATATTTAATTAAATAGTCCACGTTGACTGCGCACAAATCTAATGTACCAAAATAAAACAAATTTAACAAAGAATATTTCATACACGTAATCAAATAGTCATTGTGGACTGCTCAAGATGTTGATAATGAGGGATGCTCGTGATCGCATGACTGGAGGCTTAACTGAGTTCAATGGTCGACCGCCTGAAAATGCGGACCTGATCAGTAAAGCGGGAAATCTCAAGCTGTACAGGGATTTCATCAAAACGGGTATATTAGGCAGATGATGACAAGATCGTGTCAGCGAGAACGCGGACACTTCACTTTTCATAAGTCAAATTTTTAAAACAAACAAAATCGTGCGTAACTCCTTTGGGCTGAACCGTGTATGCCGTGACTCATACATCATTGTGTTTCGTCCAAGTCGCCTTCATGGGAGATTGTACTTGATAGTTAGCCCTTTAATGACTGTCTTATGCCCACTGGTTTCTTTACTTTTTTTCATAACACTTGATTATCTGTTTATTTTTAATGTTATTATATACCTGTATCTAAAAAATAAATAAAGATAGCACTTAAAAGGGCGTAGGAAGGTTTAAATTAAAATCTCTGTTCGTTGTATAATGTCTTACATAAGCTTTTATTTTTGTTATTATTATTATTATTGTTTTGACGAAAACGCGTGGACTCGATACGCGTACAGTTTTAAGTATATGTATGTAAATATAAGTCGAAATACTTCATATTATGTATAATATCATGTTTAAATACATTCGTAAGATACACGGAAAGAGAACAGATAATAATTTTAATATGTAACACAACCATTCCAGTAATAAGAGAATTCCTTTGATTAACTCAAGTTCTTACGTCATTGTCTACTCGCGCAGCTGAAGTTTCCACGGAGAACTGAACCCGAGTCTCGCGAAGTGACGCCACACTCCGAGAGCGATTATTGTGCTTACCCCTTCGGCGTGAAACCGACGCCATTGTGGAGTCTAGAGGCTGTGTGGTGTATTAATTAATACTCGCTATCAGAGATGTTCCCGACGTGAGAAAAATGACGCAGACATTTTGAATAGACTTGTATGAAACGAATCAACTAAGCATAAATTACGATTTCGCAGTTCAAATCGCTGAAATCTGACAATACGGGTTCACGCTTGAAATCAAGTTAAGTGGTTTTGTTAATTAAACACAACATCGTCCCGAGCGCGGGTGGTGAGAGAAGTGGGGGTGAACCGAGGCATTATTGAAGGCATTCCTAGATTGTCTCAAAGCATTCTACGTTGTTTTGCATTTTGGATGAAAATTATTGCCTACTTCGGATACTTTTAAGTAGCTCAATAAAATGCTGTGTTAAAAATAAAACACGAAAAATCTCTCACTTTCATTGATTTATTTTTACCTTTACCGATACCGGGAGCTTTCAAAATTGAAATAAAAAATATTTTACAGGGGCCAACTACCTTTTACATGCTCTACCATTTGCGGTGTTAAATTTTTACATCAGCATATAATGTTCATTTATTTATGTTAAAATGTTACAGTGTGCCCCAAAAGCATTTTTCATTTTTGTTCATTATTTTAATTTTATTAAGGAATTTTGACAGTGTAAATAAACATAATAAATATTAAGCCTATGATATGAAAATCTACAGAAGTGTTTAACTACATAATATAGCAGAAGATAAAGAATAAGAAAAAAGGTGGGAGTAAGATTGAGGAGGTTGCAACTATCGTTGTGGTGAAGGGAGAGCAAAATGTGTTTATAGGTAGAATGATTGACCAAAATTGAGATTGTAGTGGGTCACAAAAAGAACTATTTAAGCGTAATAAGGCTGATGTTAAAAAAGTATATTTCTGTTAATTTTTCATCAAGACGTTAAGGCTACTAAGACGCTCTACTTCTATGAATGTGGAAGAGTGCACCAACGTAAAGAGCGGGAGAGAGACGGATGGTATGCCGATCAATAGCCGCGTCCTCGGGAATTCAGTCGTAATGGAACGCGTCCTTATCAGTTGTTCGTGAAATTTTCCCCGGAAAATTAAAATCTCGACTGGCCTCCACGTAGCCCCATAAAGCTAACACGAATGGACTTTTTTTTGGGGCTACCTTAAATTAATGGTATACAGTAACATTCCTCTTTCTCTGGACAAGAAATGCTGAATACCTGCTGAGCAGTTTTCAGATATTTTGCCTCCCGTTTAGAAGAGTGCCAGCTAAATAACGGATCACATTTAGAAAACATCATTTTTAAGAAATAAATTCCCAGCAACTGTTCTAAAATGCAAAATAATCATTTTTTTATTAAGCTTATCTATTATTTTATTACCGATTTTTTATTATGAAAAAGATTTTTGGGATACCTTGCGATACAAAGCAACCAATTAAAATTGTGTTGGATCACACTCTTATCTTTCTAATATAAATGCAAAATAGATACCTTAGAAATGTGTTGCTGTAGGAGATGTTTCGTATACCGTAGACAAAACGACACACGAATACCTCAATTCTGCAACAAATCCAACCACGCCAAGTTGCAACCCTTATCTACAACAGTGAACAAAAGAATATTTAAATTCTTTGGTCACATTGTGCGTCGACGTGACAGCTTTGAATAACCTTGAACACTGGGAATAACCTCATGCCGAAGAAGACCTGGAAGTGTGTCACTGCTGTGGATAGATTCACTGCATTTGGCTGAGGGTGACCCAGGACCGGGACTTGTGGAGATATATATCGAGCTGAATCTCATCTGATTGAGGTAACTATATATCAAACACAACGCAACTGATATTAAAAATATTACCAATATTTGAACTTGTCCAAAACACACAATTACTGGATTTTTACTTAGAAAGACACTGCTATTAAACAAATATCAGATATCTCATCGAGAGAAAGCTATTTTTTATTATATTTAATGAAAAATATATCGAAGTATGGAGTAATTACTAGGACTTACGATCTGTCTTCGCTATATACATATACACAACATTAAAAAAAAATTGAAATGTGGAGATTGAGAGGTGAGAATTGGTGAACATTATATATTAACCAGCCGAAAACAGCCGTAATTCCTGCAATTACCACATACTTCCATATATTTTCCCTTAAATATAATAAAAAATAACTTTGTCTCTATGAGATATCTGATATTTGTTTGATAATGAAAGTCTTTATATTGCTAATACAAAGTAATATATACTTGGGTAATATAAACGAAAGATGGAATCCTTCTGTTGAAGTCAAATGACGCATTGACCAATATCGTGCAACCGTTGAAAAAAATGTTCTACAGTCAATTCTCAACCTTAAATTACGAATGCGAATGGTCAGATGTTGTGTTCTGGATATTATTTTATGGAATGAAAGCGTGAATACTTACCGAAGAAAAGATGCATTTGAGAAGTGGATCTGTAGAAGAATACTGGATGAATAGAGTTACGAAAGAAGATGTTATGGTTGTTATGGAGACATCCGGAGCAGTACGAGATCTTGCACCTCATGATGCAGTGAAAGATTTATGGAAGTCGTGACTCTGAAAGAAGGGGAACATTATGGCTGAAGAACTTGATGTAATGGTTCGGTCAGTCTACAAAATAAGGCACAAGAATAAGAATATATCGTACATTCTTAAGATCGAATTTTAATACTAATTTTGAATTTTATTTGAAAAAAAATAGTTTCACCTTTTGAAATATTCCCGTGGGAGACCGGATTCAATCCGCTGGTGAAATTAATATTTTTTATTTATATTTAGGAATAATCTTTTGTAATACTAAATTTATGTATTAATTATAAATATACACATATAAAATCAATTTCATCGAAAAATATTGTTTTTGCGTCACCGGGATTCGAACCTGGATCTCTATTTCTAATCCGGGGTAGTACACTACCAATTGTGTTATAACGCCAGTATTTTTCATGACAAATTTTCGAACCTATATGTTACATTTTTCAAATTAATACACCAGTCGTTCCATTATTTGAAAGCCATCTACATTATTTTTACAGAATCTCAAGTTCCTTTGAGTAAACCGACTGCAGACGCCAGAATTATCAATTCATTTTTATTAAATTTTGGACACATTGATACATCATATATTATATTAATTACAACTTCACAATAAGAATGTGTTCTCCTAATAATATTTTGTAACTATGACATGTAACGCTTATCTGATTGGTCACTAATATTCTGAAACAAATTTGGATACCGTTTAAAGAGCCCACAGAGAATGGAAAAATCAAAACGGAGACAGACCGAAAGGTTGCGGCACGTTGAAAAACGAAACAATCGTGGAAAAGACGGTCCTGGGACTATTAAAGATTTAGATGTGATCAGAAGGTAAAGATCCACAGAGACTCAAACATGCCCTCACTCAAATGACACACACGATTTATCTTCCAAATTTTATTCTAAATTAATTTCCATCCCAAACCCTTCCATAAACTCTCTCAGCCTATATAACCCCTCATCCGATCCCTATCATCTTCGCCCCATTTTACTTATTTACCCTGTTCCTGACCCTTCTGAACAAAATGTATACAAAAAGATTCTATAAAAAGTTTCACAAAAAATATAAAAATTTATAAAACATTCAACAAAATCAAACAATTAAAAAATTATCAAAATATAAAATGAATAAAAAATGTAAAATATAAAAAAATTTACCCATTTTTGCCACTACTTTATTTATTTATTTATTTATTTTTGCGAGCTTGTATGAGAAGATGTATGAATGTGGATGAGGCGAGAATTGTGTGTCAGGACAGAAGAGTGTGGCGCTCTATCCTCTCTGCCTACCCCCACGGGAAAACGGTGTAACGGTAAGTAAGAAAGTTAAAATTACGTAAAATTAAAAAAAAAAAAAACAATTTGACACAACTTGTTTCCTTAAATAGGATTCCGATAAGGTCTCCCCCAAAAAATCTGACGCCATTGTCGTTACTTCACATGTCGGAGACAAGAGGGCTCAGCCCTTATCCCTCCCCTCTTTATTAACAATCGAATCGAATCAGAGAAGGTAAAAACATCGTTGCTGAACGATGTTAGAGAGCGTAGAATTAATTAAAGTATAACTGAACTAAATTGTAATAAATTTAAAACAATATTACTCGAAAAGTTACATAAAATTGTTTCTTATAATTACATTGTGGGACGGGCACTCGTGCTGGTACATGAAACGTGACCGCTCTTATTTGCCGTCATGTCAGGCGATGCCTTGCAAGCATATTATCGTGTACTTTTCTTTCTTCCTTTTTTTCTTCTAACTGCATATTTTCTCATTTAAATATGACTTTCAAACCTGCGAAAAACCTATATTTCAATGCTTTTCACATATTAACATGTATACAACTCTCAAAAATTTGATAGATGTGTAGGTTAAATGGATCGTTATATTATATGAAGTGATCACTTAAGCTAGCCGAAGACAGGTCGTAATTACCCATTCTTCCATATTTTTCCATTAATAAAAAATAGCCCCGTCTATTATTTGTTTAATAACCTTACCTCTTTATGTGAAAATCCAGTAATTGTGTGTTCTTGGACGTATTCAAATACTGTTATTTAATTTAAACACTTTTTAACACAAATGAAATGTGTAAATTATAAAGATATACATTTATATATTTGTTCCTGGATTTCTTCCTAATGGGAAATGCATTAGCCGATTATGCTATACCAAACAACAAATTTTCGAACCAATATGTAACACTTTCAATTTGATACATCTGTCGTTTCATTATTTGAAAGCTAACTGAACTCAAACACATTTGAGTAATAGTAAAATGTAGTAATATACCCCGTATAGGAAGAGATCCGTGCCAAAGTCCCGATAGCAACAACAATATTTTTTGGACAAATTGATTTTGTATGTGTATTTTTCTAATTAATACATTTAATTTGTCTATACCTATAATGTTTGTGTAGTAGCAGCGCCGGCGTTACGCACAGGCGGAGTGGCGGCCAAATCAAGGGGGCGCCCATCTCTGTCTTATTTTATAAAAATTTAAAAACTGAATCTCAACTTTCAAAACGATAATAGTGTAATCTAGGAATGAACAATCCAAGAAAGCGAATCCAATAAATAACTTAATTAATAAACAGTCATTTATAGTCAACATTAGTGTCCAGAACGTATCATGGTAAAATAACCGTTTGTTGCTGTAATTACCTTCGATAGCTAGTCCTGAGATTTCTAACTAGTTTGTTGAATGTTTTTATTCAATCTATATATGTAAAATAAAAAGACATCAACCTTTGCGAAACTGGACTGTTATCCGCCGATTCTTCTACCGATGGTCGCTGTCCCTGCTGTTTTGAATCTTCTAAAAACTCGGCTGGCCAGCAAAAAGTCTCCGAAACTTTACACAACCGATAACCGAAAAATACAATACACAAAATCTTTTATATCACCGCCGTAAAAATATATGACCGACTCCGAAAACGTCTCTAAACAGAAGCAGTTTCGCTTTTGTTTGCTATTTTAAATTTACATAAATGGAATGCACATATTTAAACTATAATACCAGGCTTCCCATCGAAGTATAAAACGCGTAAACACCGCCCTTGAGCAAGTTTCAAAAAGCCACCCCTAACATCTACAGGGCTACGAGGGCTGCCGATTTAGGGCTCAGCATGGAGATAGTTTTAATTTTATTGTATTACAAAAATTGAACCACAAAATTCAAACACAAATTAATTGAGAAATATATACAGATAAAATCAATTTATCGAAAAAAAAAAATTCCCCACCCGGACTCGAACCAATAACCCTTCCTATCCGGAGAAGTGCGCTGATATATTTCACCACGTCGGTGTAATGGGTAATCGCATTACATTACAAATTTTTTTTAAATGAGTTTCATCTAAATGTATTCATTTTTAAACTTGAAAAATAAATTATCAGATTTTATGTTACGGAATAAACGAATTTAGGTTAAAATAGAAACATTATTCCAGTACGTAGATATCACATAAAACCTTTGAAACATTAAGAGAAGCCCTTTGAAGGGAACTTTATTATGACAACATATCCAAGAATAACAATCTTTAGAGTTGTTCATCAGAACATAAAGATATTTAAGATTTAAAGAAACCTTATTCGTAATGCTTGTTTATAAATTATATTTCAACCCTTTCATAACTGTACTCCGATTTACAAAAATTCAGAATAAAAAGTGAAAATGAGCAGAAGTTTTAAAAACGAAAATATTTAAATAGTATATTTGTGAGTGAAATGGATTATTATTATTCATAATACAGTTGAGAAAATCGAGAGAAAAAATAGGTTAGATGTAGTGATGAGCTTAAAATCACGAACCGTGAGTCAATCACTGATATATTTGAGTCACACTCACTATCAGTGATTGAATATCTGGGAATATCGTGATCATTTTTTTATTTTATTTATATTTGGTCGTGAACCATGATTTGGCGCATGTGCATATGAAACGAAAATATTCATGAAAGAATGGCGTCATAATTCGTGGTAAGCGCCATCTAGTAGATTCTGCCAAAACGTTTTACGCGACCCGAAAAATAAACACACATTTTTTAAGCATTTTTATTCTATTTGTGATGATATTTAATTACATATATATATATGCAATGACGTAAATGTTCTTCAGTTAGTTGATTGTCCGCCATTTTACAACAGAGTAATAAGAAAATAATAATTTACTTGTCACAAGTCACAAGACCATGGATTATAATATTGCGTATAAAACACGTATTTACACGCTCATGCTCTGAGCTAGACTGAAGCAAACATTCCACACTAAAAATAATTGATTACTTATGGGTACACCTAATATATCAGATGTAGCAGAAGGTTTAGATGCGAAAAACAACCAACATCAATTGTCGACTTTTTATTCGGTGAAAAAGGTATCCTTTACCATACTAATACCATACTTAATATGCACATTGTTACAGTGTATTGATGCCGCTCAGCGTTTTAATTGATCAGTGGACGGGGTTGTCATTGAAATTAGTTAAAAACATCCATATATGCAGAATGTTTGAATTTTCTAAATTAGCAATGTTTATATTCGTCTGTTAATTTTTTAATGCATCAATTGTCTTTTGGTATTTTCATATTATTGTCAACTTGGTCGAATGCGTTAACTAGTTTTTTCATTATTATAAATTTATTTATTTAGACTTTATTAACATACATATTTTTGTTGCAACAGAGGTGAATATATTATAATATAATATGATAAACATAAGATACAATTATATCGCAATTAAGTATATACTCGTAGTTTATTGCATGGGATGGAGTAGACTCCATCTCTGATGTATACAGCGTTGTCCTAGCTACTTTGCTAGACTGAAGTCTGTGTTAAAGTAGACAGTTTTTTTCCTACTTTTGTGGTGTTATTTAATAAAGATTCGACATAAATAAAAATAGAGATAAAAACTAATAATCATTTTGAAATAAAAATGTAGTGAGAGTGTTGTAGAACAAGCGAATTATTAGTGTAGGCACTGTATAATGATTATGTTAGAATGTTGGATAGCCATGCTCTCTACCCGATTCGATCATATATTGGGTCCATATTTGTGTAATCTTATTGAAAGTGAACAATTTTCAGTTGGTGCTGAGTGTGTTGTACAGTTTCGGAGCTAAGAACATGTAGAATCTTTGATAAAATGTCGTTGTTGCTCTCGGAACTGGCATGTGGATGTTCATTATTTGTTTTGTGTTGTGTCCATGATTTATTGCTTGGGGTGAGTTATTGTTAACACGTAAAAATTATTTATACTGTAACAGCCACGTATTTAAGATAAATATTGATAAAACCATTGTATGTACTAATAAACCATTTTTTCTCAGTACTTAAATATACCTAACCTTTTTTCTATTACATATACACGGTGATGAAAACATAAAATATATATATGTGCTGCTGATAGGTTAAGGTGAAACTGGCAGCCGTCTGGTGTTGACGGCCCATGCAGCCAGTGCACTGTAGCCGTGGCCAGCTTTGCTTGCTATCATATAAGGTGTCGCAATAGTTATCAACTCAACAAACACTATCACGTGGCCCTGGCGTCATTAAGAATGTATGTTTATTGCTTGAAAACAATAAGAATAATAATGTTTACTCGCCCCTAAGGGGTTACATTGAAAAGGTGGAATAAAACCACCCTTCAAACGAGTTATCCTTTTGGAATAAGAGGATAATTGGACGGATTTCATTATTTCTGCGAAATCCCATCTCGATTTCTGTGTACTC
Organism: Eubasilissa regina; assembly: GCA_022840565.1. Classification (NCBI taxonomy): domain Eukaryota; kingdom Metazoa; phylum Arthropoda; class Insecta; order Trichoptera; family Phryganeidae; genus Eubasilissa; species Eubasilissa regina. The sequence goes on along the minus strand of JAINEB010000027.1, from coordinate 17,733,698 downwards.
GGGCGTTTTGTGTTCCATTTTGTTTATTCCGAATAAACAGGTTGACACAAGAAAATTATTTTTATTGTTTGCACGGCGTATTTACAACCGGAAATATTAAACTACTTGCCAACAATATTTAACAATAATCTTAACCCTTTCCAAACCATGCAGTAATACAGATCAACCATCATAATTAAACCTGTAATATTTCAGTAAACACACGCAACATAAAATTCATATTTTAGATAATCCTAAAGAAAATATTAGCGCTTAGAAATGACTAGTGAAAAACCAATTATGAAAATGGAATCGTACAAAAACAATTCTTTTTTCCATTCAATCCGTTGTAAAATTAATACGTTGGTAAATATACAATTTGTTATATGAAAGACAAAGACCACACACTATTTACACAGTGAATAGAGCAACAATCATGTAAATATAATTGTCTCTTTCTCACTAATTAAATGAAGATAGATAAGAAGGAAGGATACATTGTATACGACTTAATAAATGCTCTAAATTATGTTATCAAATTGAATGCTCAATATTTAGGAATAAATTCGTGCCATTAAAGCCATTGAATCTAATAAAAATATTTTTTTCTAACTGTTATTTACGGTAACACGAGTTGACAGCATGGCTGCGTTCTGGTATTTTATATCATGGTATGGTGAAGGTTAAATAAACGACAACGTAAATCATTTAAATTAAGAATCATTAAATTTTAATATAGAATGGTTATTACAATTTGCTCCCACTCAAGAAACGTTAATGCCAGTCTCGAAAGCGTAGAGTATACTTATTTATTTCCTTCTCAAGATCATGTTCCCACTTTTGGGGATATGTGAGAGGATGCGATTAGAATTGTACATATTATGAATCAGAAGGTCAAGCGTGTGAGAGCCTGAACCCCCCACATATACATCCTAGCGCTCACGCGTTCTTTTAAATATCATCGTAGAACACCTATGCGGTTAATTAACGTATAAATATATGAATTACTTGAACGAAAATATTGCACCGTGTCCCTTCCCTTCCTCTCCCGGCCGCGCCAGTCTAGTCGAACGGTGACCTTATAACGGAACTGTTCGAATACCTGATAAAAAATCTTTGAGACTTATACGTATATACCTTGTGTCGGAACCTTTGACGAAATAGCGTATGTCAACAATATACAGTCCACTTTGGAGGATCGGTGGTGAGCACCTTTTCAACATTTACAACAATGATATATTATTTATTTATCATCCCGACTTACAACCAATTTATTGATGATTTTTCTAAGAAAATCGCCTGATCTGGTATTGAAATAGTTATCGTCATCGCCGTTGTTTAATTGGAGAGCGGATTTGATTGGAGAGCGACCAAAAAATGTGATAATCTGACAGAGCGAGGTCGAAATTGTACGATGAATGCAGCAGCATTTACCAGTTGAACTCCTGAATGACCATTTTAATCTTGTTTTAAAGTATGTACCAAAAATATTCGTTTTTCACAACTTGACACTCCATTTTTTAATCCTAAAAAATATGAAAAACTATACGATAAAGGAAAACGGTAACACTGACTTTTTAGAATAAAAAAAAAGCCACCCAATTATCATATTTTTGTGACAATAAAACAAAATGGCACCTTAAATAAAACTTCAAAGACGACCCAATACGTACACACAAAATAAGGTTTAAAATAATTAGTGTTGTCAGGCATAATTATTTGTTAGAATCATTTGTGATAATTCTGAACTCTTCAAGATACATACATTAAGGTCTTAAATCATTTTTTAACCTTCTTGAAATAATCACAATATCATCTTCAAATCAGAGGTATCTGCACGTCGACTAAAATATAATTTCCAAATATACTAATCGGCCGAATTTGATAATCGGATTTCTGATATCAATATTCATACAATGTGTATCTGATACAATATGATATTAATTTATACGTGCGTACGCGTCACGTGCGTCTCATGAATTTCACTTCGCGATACTGGATGACAATCTCTGACAAGATCGGCACAAATTGGTTTGCCTCAATCTGCCTTAATGCGCTAGCGGATATGATGCTGAGGTGCCTTGTTAAATACAGAATATATTAATTGCTACTCCATGGGTACAACTCCTCAAACCGTGGTGTAAATACGCCAATGCAAGCATTAGGGTCCGCGTAGAGAATTTGAATTATTATTGAAGGCGAAAATGGGTCGATAAATTATTTAAAAATGCACTGAAATTGTGAAAATTCACTGGAAAAATAGTGCAAATTTCGTAAAATTTTTAGAATGATTTAATAAAAAAATTTGAACGTTCCTGGTATGTAAAAAGAGGACACATTGCTTGCGTAACCAAATCGGCTGAAAACATTTTTACTGCAGTCAAAAGTCCAGATGTATCAATAAGAAGATGTGCATAGAAGTTACACATTTCATATATTTGTACCTACTTTTCATAAAACTTATATAATTCAATTGGAGCAAGATTTATAGCCTGTGGATCATAAGAGGGTTGATTTTGGATCACCCGTAAAATATGTATATATATTTTTTTATTTGTACTTTAGTGAGAGGTATGAGGTAGTAGATGGTAGTCAGTTTAGGTAGTAGTAGTAGGCGCAGCAGTTAATGAAGAGCCTTTAAAAAAAGTTTTACCATTAGTGTAACTAATATCCTGGCGGAATAATGTCTGAATTGATTACACGTGGGCTCTTGTTTTAAGGTCTGGAAGGTTTTAGCCTTAAAACAAACGATATGTCACTTCCTATAGATAGGAGAGGAGAGGAAAGTTGGAAGATTCATCAAGATGTACCAGCGCCGGCAGCCAGGGGAGATACCTACACTCCTGCAAACTCAAACTCCATTCTTATAATAAAAATTAATTCTTTTTATTTTTAACATGTACCTGTTTCGAAAAATATAATTTTCTTCTTCAGGACGTCAATAACTAAAAAAAAAGCGTATATTATTCTTTCTTTAACAGAATCAATTTTTAAAAAAAACAATTATTTAAAAAATAAATTTAGTGACTAACTCAAATTATTACTTGATGATACAGAATTACTAAAATAATTTTTAGAATAGGACTAGTAGTTAAATTTAGTTGGTTGTTTATAATTTTTCGATTAGTTTTACACGCTTTATTTACCTCCAACGATTCCAAATTATTTAATTTATGACCAACAACAAAATTAACAATCCCAATTTTTTATCGAAACCATGACCATTTTCTATCAAATGATTAGCAAATTCTGAAAACCCACTATTGTTAAAATTTCGACCCGTTTTACCAATATAAAATGCAGCACAATCCTGGCAACTAAGTTTATACAAAACACAATTTAACACGTTTGTAATATCGTGCGCGAAAAATATTATTGTCACAATTTCCTACCCATGACTTATCCTATTGCTTGCCCACTAGTGTGAATTGTAACCTTGACGCCACCGGACGTCAACTTGATCAATATCGGTTTATTACTTGATCTCGACAACGGGATATCATTCGCATTGTGGACCGTTCGAGTGTTATTTTATGTTTTATAATCACGTACTGTTTATTGTTCAGATTTTATATTTAAAGAGTACAATGTCCTAAATATAAGACAAATCTTTATGTTGAGATTCGTTCAATATTTCCATACTAACAACAACTCTCCTCAAGCAATAAATCACTAAAAACACAACACTAGACAAACAGCAAACATCTACACACCAGTTCCGAGAGCAACAACGACATTTTATCAAAGATTTTACATGTTCTTAGCTCCGAAACTATACAACACACTCAGTACCACCTGGAAATCGTATAATTCCAATAAGATTACACAAATATGGACCCAATATATGATTCAATCAGGTAGAGATGAATCAGAAGCATGGATATCCAATATTCTAACACAATTTATACAATACCTTCACTAATAATTCACTAGTCCTACAACACTCCCACTACATATATTTGTAATTTTCTTTTATTCCTGTCGATAAATAACAACACAACAGCACGAAAAAAAAACTGGCTACTTTAACACAGACTTCAGTCTAGCAAAGTACCCAGAACAACGTTGTATATATCAGAGGTGAAGTCTACTCCAACCCACACAATAAACTATGAGTAATGTCTTATGTTTATTACGTATCCACCTCTGTTAGAACAAAAATATGTATGTCAATATATATATAAATAAATAAATTGTTTGTGTGTGCCAAAGATGAATATTGACATTGCCGTCTTCAGTTAGGATCGGAAATTAATCATCTCCTTGCAACAATTGTGTGATTTCGGCGGCGATGGCCGGGACTAAGAAGAAAGACATACTAATTTAATGTATTAATTATAAATATATACATATAAAATCAATTTTGTCGAAAAATATTATTTTTGCGCTACCGGGATTCGAACCTGGGTCGCTATTTCCAATCCGGGGAAGTACACTACCAATTGTGTTATAGCGCCAGTATTTTTCATGACAAATTTTCGCACCTATATGTTACACTTTTTCAAATTAATACATCTGTCGTTCCATTATTTGAAAGCCATCTACATTGTTTTTACGGAATCTTACCTTTGAGTAAACCGATAGCAGACGCCAGAATTATCAATTAATTTTTATTAAATTTTGGACACAATGATACAACTTATATTATTAAGGAGAACACATTCTTATTTGTGAAGATGTAATTATTCAGAACATAGGTCTGTGATGTTTTAAATACTTATTTAATGTATTAGTTATAAATATATACATAAATATGGCGCTATAACACAATTGGTAGTGTACTTCCCCGGTTTGAAAATAGAGATCCAGGTTCAAATTTTGGTAGCGCAAAAATAATATTTTTCTTCAAATTGATTTTATATGTATATATTTATAATTAATACATTTAATTCGTAATTTAGTGTACACAGACCGTCTGTTCTGAATAATTACAACTTCACAATAAGAATATGTTCTCCTTAATAAAGAGATTAGATGCTATATCGCTGAAATCCAGCCACAGTTATGCCAAACCGAGAAAATTTCGTCAAAAAAACACAAATACGCCAACAAAACCGAGGAGGATATTTATCAGTTGTATTATTCATAATTCCCACATATCTCATTTATAATTAAGTCTTGGTGTTGGTCTTAAGTGTTGGGACTCCAAAACAAACCTCAGGATGAACAGCTTCAGACTGGTTTGTTAACTGGTTTGCTCTTACAGCCATGATTATGGTAATGTAATGGAGAAAGCGAGGAGAAAGTACTGCACTAAATCTCCCAAGAAAATTTTCATGTTCTATATCCAGACTTGACAAAATAAAAAACAACGAAGGTCAGGCTTGTACAGTCTCTGAAGCTATTTATATTTGTATATGATGTGGAACCATGGACCCTGAAGACAAGGTAGAAAAGACACCTTTGAGATGTGTATACGTATATCATGGACGACAAGACGCACAAATGTCTCCATTCTACAGAAACTGAACACCAAACAAGCAATGAAAACAATAAAAATTCGAAAACTTTAACATCTCATTTCTCTCAACACATATTTGTCCCCGTTATCTTAGCTTTAAGATTACAAGAAGATATATTTCGAATATGCAAGAATTTTCCATATTAAGGCAATTTTGTGGCACGCAAAAAATGAATTTAATGATCGCGGTCTTTCTTATAATGCTTGTATTTTCTTAATAATACTAAATAATGTTCCGTTTATTAGTTATACATTAATGTAAAGGTCCTATCTAAGTACCTAGTAGTTTAAAAAAAAGGCAAATCTAGTGTATAACTTCTGATATAAATGAATAATAAAAATCCACATTTTCGTAAAAAACGTGAAAATATAAATTATTTTGAAAGGGAAGCCTTAAACGGTTTTAACAAAAATGACGAACCAGACTTTTGACCACTATCTACATATTAATATTTTTACGTGCTTAACGCTACAGTGGACAAAAGTCGGTACACCATTATAAATTAAATATATTTTTTTATTATTTCAACATTTTTATCATTATATTAAATTCTTGTACTTAGAAATGATATTTTTAAAAAAGCACTCGTTAAAAAATGTTTTTTCTCTGGACGTTCCATTTTTTCATTGAATATTTTTGAGCTAATTTCCATGTGTTCAGTAATAATTTAATGCCATATTAGAAGATAAAAAAGTTTTTAAAATATGTTATTCCTGTCATTATACATATTTTAGAACACATTTTTACATATAATATACTAAATTTATCATATTAAATCAAATATGAGCGTTCGTGTGTATAGGGTGGCCAGGCACTCGTATCTAAAATTGGCGATCTGCTAAACCCAAAGGGATTTCGCTAACTGTAATCTAATCATTCTAAACTCATCCTAGAGTTGTAATAAATCCTCGCGCGGGTCACACATTTCACGAGCCTTTTATAATTCTACCCAATTTTTGCTACAAAAAGAGATCGATGGCTTTCAGCCAAAACGTTGTAATGGCGATATTTTTTTATTAAAATAATTATAAATTATTTCACGATAATTAAATTTATAATGATGCTGTGTTAATGATCTATTTGAAATGAACTATTTTTATTCATTATCTTGATTCTATCTTGTACCGCCAGTATCTCCATTGCAACTGTGCGTAATTTATTGCATCTTTGTGACTAGGGTTTCTGAAAACCCTGGGTTTTCAAATCTGCCGAGTCCGGGTCCAATCAACATAGAATCAGAAAAATAGCAAATATAATAAAAATGTTAGTGCTGTGTTCATATTTCATATGTGTCCTTATTGTCGACCAGCTATCGAAGCTCGACCAGCTTGGGAAGAGGCCAATACTCGTGCACAGGATGGTCTGAACAAGGCGAAAAAATGATTTGACACGAACCTCCTATCACTTAATACAAAAAAATCGAAATATGTATGTTTCTATATTAACGAAAGAACAACACCACGTCAAAGTCCAACACTCATCGTTCATGACTGCAAAGCAAACAAGACCACCGCATGCCAATGTGAAAAACTGACAAGAGTCAAAATTATTCGAGATCTGGGAGTACTGATCGATGATCATCTTAACTGGAAAGAACACATATCGAACCTAACAAAACGCATAAGAAAACTAATTTACTTTTTTAAAGGAATTCGATGTATAGTTGATTACAAACTCTTGAGATCGGTGTACTTTGCACTGTGCTACTCTTTAATTAATTATGCTATTCTAGTTTGGGGAGGAGCAGCAAAAACAATATTGGAGTCGGCTAAAAAAGCACAAAAAACAATCCTTAAGGTAATAATTGGTCGTCCCTTTAGATATCTATCAGACCTTATATTTAAAGAGTACAATGTCCTTGATATAAGACAAATCTTTATGTTGAGACTCGTTCAACACTTCCATACTAACAACAACTCTCCCCAAGCAATAAATCATGGACACAACACTAGACAATCAACAAACATCTACACACCAGTTCCGAGAGCAACAACGACATTTTATCAAAGATTCTACATGTTCCTAGCTCCGAAACTATACAATACACTCAGTACCAACTGGAAATCGTACAATTACTATAATATTACACAAATATGGACCCAATATATGATTCAATCAGGTAGAGATGAATCAGAAGCATGGATATCCAACAATTTAATGTAATGTATACAATTCTTTTACTAATAACTAACTAGTCCTACAACACTCCCACTCCACATATTTTTATTATATTTTATTTTTATTTTTATTTTATTCTTACTTTATTATTCATATTTGATTTATCTTTTTATTCCAAATAACACAACAGCACGAAAAAAAAACTGGCTACTTTAACACAGACTTTAGTCTAGCAAAGTACCCAGGACAACGCTGTATTTATCAGAGGTGAAGTCTACTCCAACCCACACAATAAACTATGTATTATGTATGTGTATTATGTATCCACCTCTGTTAGTACAAAAATATGGATGTCAAAATATATATAAATAAATAAATAAATCGAAGGTATTTACATAAATACCTACAGATAATTAATTAGTCATTTCTAAGCGTAAATGTTTTCCTTAAAATTAGCTCAAATGGGAAATTTGTGTTCTGTATATTTAAGGATAGACCGGTGTTACTGCATGTCTAGGGAAGGGTTAAGTGTTAACATCGTGTTGATTTTTACCACTACCATCTATCTTTATAGCCTTCCAGTCGTGATTGCTAAGTTTTTTTTGCATCTTTCCCAATATTGTCGCTTGATTTCCTATATGGTCTTCCCATGGTCTTTTTCCTTGAAATTGCTGATATGTGGGTGTATTCAAGAAGCCATTTTTGGATATGTCTAGCCCAGCGTCATCGATCTTTATGTTAATCCTTTGTAATATATAATACTCTTAAGTAAGGCACGACAGTTCATATAATCAGCAGACCAGCAGTCAACTTTTTCCCATGAAACGTGTTGCCGTGTTGCTGATATGTGACGGAACGGTACATTATGTATTTGAATAATAACTTTTAGAATATGTCTGATTCAGCATTTATTTGCTTTAATTTGTTAAGTTACGTAATAGACCTTAAACCTTTTTTTCGATAATAAATAATGTTTTTAACACAAATAAAATATATTAGTTATAAAGATATACATATAAAATCAATTTTATCGATAAATTATGTTGAACGTGCATTAATCGATTATGCTATATCAACACAGTGAAGTGACGACAAATTTTCGAAATTATATGTTACATTTTTTCAAATTAATATATCTATCGTTCCATTATTTGAAAGCCATCTTTTTTATTTTTACGGAATCTCAAATACCTTTGAGTAATCCGATAATTACAACTTCACAATAAGAATGTGTTCTCCTTAATAATATTTTTAACATTGAAAATACAGAAACGCTGGCCGTGTTCGCATAATAATGTAACCGATGGCTTTCTAATAGTTGATATAAAAAATAAAATATTACGGTGTATAGTTTTATAGTCACATTTACAATACGGTATTATTGGATGGGGAGGAGCAGATAAAACTTCAATATCACAATTAGAAATCACTCACAAAATGATGATAAAAATTATTATCAATTATTATTATTATTATTATTATAAATGACTATCGAAGTATTCAACTCTTCACAGATTTCAAAGTACTTAAAATAATAGACATATACAAAAAAAAATCTATTTTCCAAATTTTTAAAATTAAAAATAAATTAAATATTAGTTGCAAATTCCGATCTACAAGATTTAGAGACACTATATTTATCAATATATTTTTTTTTACGATCTCACCATCACAATTAGAAAAATCACAGACTACTATAAATTTGTATCTGAACTCAAAAAATAGGTTCGCCGACTAACTGAAATAAAAATTATATCGTATATACTCTTTGTCTATACACGAGTCTTACTCTCATAGAGAAAAAATAAATGTTAAAAGAAATATATATATATCCTACTGATTATTTTATAAATGTATTATATCTTCTAATATTTAAATAAATAAAATTTTAAAAAGTCAGCGCCACCAAATCCAATAACAAAAGTTTATCAAAATTAATTTAGTGTAAAATTTATATTTTTTCAGATACGACGTTTTAGTGGAAGAACGTATGCAGATGATAAACGTATTGGTCGGATCAAAAAAACCACAGCGCCGCGTGCCTCAAAGCGCTTTCACGTGGTTTTTGCATTTTGAAAGCCGAGAGGGTCTCGGGCCCTGAGCGCCACGTGCCTCGAGCCATTCATTTTATCGAAACTAACGTCATCCCATATTATTGCACCTCAGCTAAAAGAATTAACATTATAATAATTCTCGCCGGTTGTACCTCGGTCACATTAATTAATTAAATTAATTTATCCATTAGCCCTAAATTAGGTATGTTTCCTTTAAAATCAATTTAATATCTATCAACACTGTATTTTCCCCTCCCTTAATTTTCCGTCTATCTGTATATGTATTACGTCTCTCTCTTTCGCACATAATTTTATATTCTGTCTCCCTTCATGTTCTATTTAACTATATATGTATTCTATCCCTCTCTTTCACATGTAATTGTATATTCTATCTCCTTTTTTATGTGTATTTATGATCAGTTTTAAATACATCCTGATTAAGCTTGAGATAAGCGAAACCGTTTGACGTATAATAAATTTCGTGATTTCATACAAAGTGATTGTTATTTTATTTAATAAAATAATTATACATATAACTTTCAAGCATTTTGTCTTTTGACTGGACCTGTTTTCTTCTGCTTTCTGTTGTTTTCTGGATCTGAATGATCAACTGTGCTGATCGGGACGCAGTCCTCAACACGTTTGCTGGAGAGGTATCAACCGCCACTGTGGGATGTCAGCAATGTGCAGTACTGAACGCAGCCAGCGCGACCGACTGCGGCCGCGCGCCAGGCCGTTCATTATGTTCACGCTTCCTGAACCGACGGCATGGTACACAAAGTCAGTAAAGCATTTCCGTTTAATTGCTCTCCCACTATCATTAATATTCATTCTTCTTCTTCTTGCACTCATGTTAGCTGTCATCACTTTGTTTATTGCTGCCTGGTAAAGCTCTATAATAGACTGGCTAAGCCATTGTCTCAGTTTTTTCAGTCATTATGGTGAGACGGACTTTTTCTTTCCTCACCTCTGTTACCGTACGAGAGTTAGATCAGGGGGGTCCTCCGGTGTTTGATTACTATTTGATACAGCTTGTTTCGGGACACGGGGAATTTAGGAGAAAACTTTGTAATTGAGGACTTGCATCAGACCCGTAGTATTCCTGTAGCCGTGTGTGACAGACACCGGATCACATCCTTTGGTATTGTGCTACACTGACGGATCCTAAAGAGGATTTTATTGAGGGTCTGATGGGAGTGGATCGGGTTTCAGAAATAGAATAATAATCAGAAATACCGATCTACTCAGCTGTTCAGGACATTTGTGCGAGTCTGGGTGTCCGAGAACTCTTGAACTTGCTGAGAGTCCCAATATTTAATGGGGTCTCCCAGTGTGTTTTATATTTTATATTAATTATGTTTTGATGCCTTTTCATGTGTATCAATCTGTAATAGTTTATTGTTTTTCTTTTGGGCTATCTGCTGGTAGTTGTGCTCTGATTTCAAGTCAGATTATATTTATTTTAAATACGAATTAAATGTATTCTTTATAAAGATATACCTATAAAATCAATTTCATCGAAAAATATTGCTGTTGCGCTAACGGGATTCGAACCTGGATCTCTTTTTCAATCCGGGGAACGTGCATTACCAACTATACTACAGCGACAGTTTTGACGACAAATTTTCCAACCTATATGTTGCACTTTTTCAAATTAACACATCTATCGTTCCATTATTTGAAAGCCATCTATTGGTTCGAAAATTTGTCATCAAAAATACTGTCGCTGTAGCATAGTTGATAATACACGAACCCTGGATTGGAAAAGAGATCCAGGTTCGAATCCCGGTATCGCAACAAAAAATTGATTTTATATGTATTTCTTTATAATTAATACATTTTATTTAGTTTTGTTATCTTTTTTTCTTGTGTTACTCCAATCTTTTATTTTTGCTTTTGCTTCTTTGTTTTTATACATATTGTATTAAAATTTAATTATTTAATATGTTTTTGTTTATACCTTAAATAAGTAGAAGTTGTCGGAGTCTATGAGGGAAATTTAGTGTCGACAGCTGTGCGGCACCGCCCTGTGACTGTGCGGAACGTTGTAGCACAATTATCATAGTAGTAATAAATAAATGCCAACCGAGCGGCGAATGAGTAAGACCATACAGGAGTTTTTTCTTATAAACAGTCCTGGGTAAGCGGTGGGTCTGTAACCATTTTGGTGTCTTTCTTCAAAAACTTCGACTTCCAGCAATCTTTTCCTACATTATGAGGTGCAAGATTTCATACTTCTTTGAATATCTCATTACATGACAGAGATATTGAAGTTTTCGCATTTTTATTGTTTTAAATAGTAAGTTTTCTTTATACGTTTGAACTATAATATTTTTATTCGTAACCGTTCGCCCAGATTATTTTACTCAATCTTCTGTAGATCCACATCTTTCTTTAATATTTCTTCGATAATATTAACATTAATGACAGTTCATTAATACCTTTCTCATACTGCACAGTAAATCATTTATATGCAATCTTTCCGATCTCATATCACCTATTATATTACACCTCCAAATCATGTAGATGTGTAAGGGGAGGAATATTTGTTAACCTACCCTTTATCTTACTCGAACTCAGAGTACTGGTGACCTGTCAAATGCGCCCGACAAAATAATAAATTTTTGGATCGCATGGTGAATGGTAAATTGTATCTCAATGAAATAATCGTGAAAGTATTATTTGAATAATTTTTCTCTTGAGACGGAGATTATTTTAAAGCTCTTGAGGAAATTTGTACAGAGTCAAAAAAGAGTGCATTAACACGTTGAGTTTGTATAACCTTTGCCAAATTAAGTAATTATATTATTAACTATTGTGATGTCCTTGTGATCGTATATATGTGTGTGTGTCAGAGCGCCGCACCGCCAGGGCAGAATATATGTGCAGGGTGACCCAAAAAAAGTGAGAACATCTCATAACACATGAGTTATTTCAAAATATAATATATTTAATTGTTATGTTTTTGCACAATATTTAGTTAATCAGAAATCATCAAAACTCCCCATACTGCACAATCTAGTGGGTTTAAATCTGGGCTGTTCGGTGGCCACATGCCTGGTGAGATGAAAATAACATTCTCATGACGAAGAAAGTTGATTGTATTTCTGGCTGTGCGAGATGGAGCTCCGTTCTGCCGTAATGTCCAGTTATGCTGTAATTCTAGCTATAATCCAGGCTTTGTTTTGAAACTCTTCGATCATTTTCCTAGCACCCAACGTTTTTCAATTCACAAATTTTTGATCAGAATACGGTCTTTTGCAGTGATTTTTGTCATTCTGGGCAACAATTTGAAAAAACCAAATATAAACAATGGGAAAATTACTATTGAAAAATGGTCAGGTCGCCATTTTTCAATAGTAATTTTTAATTGTCGAAATAAAACGTACTGTAGATAAATAGGTAAGTATGTAAATTATTAAACTATTTAAGTTATTGTTGATATAGTTAAACTAATTTTGATGTAATTATATCACGTTTTACGAAATGATCTCACTTTTTTTGGGCCATCCTGTGTGTGTGTGTGTGTGTGTGTGTGCGGGGATAAAAAGGAGGCGCGCGCAAGGCGCGGTTTCTATTCTGCGTTATCGTTTGACTTGTTACTAGTTATATACCTTGTATCTTGATTGTATCATATTGTAATAAATATATAATAGTCGCAGAGTTTCCTCTTGGACCTTCAATAACTACGAGGTGTACAACTAAGATGTTCTATCTACGCAAGTACGTAACAATTATAGACAGAGTATAATCTATAGTTTCATTTATCTCTTCTCATTTAATTTATTTATTTTATAAGGCCTCAATGGCGGCGTCGCGTCGTGTCAAAATTTTTTTTTAGCACACATTATGTCGGGGTGCATATGTCCGGGTGCAATAGTCTGGGTGCATTTGCCGGGGTGCATTTGTCGGGGCGCATTTATCCGGGGCGTAATTGTCGGGTAACCATGGTGTATCTACGTGTGGTTTTGGTGTATTTTTTTCACATTCATAAAATCCTTTCTTCACTCTTATTGATAGTTGAATAAATTGTTTCCAAATTATGCCAACGCTTATATGACACCACTATTAACTTGCGGATTTCCTTAAAGCTTTGTACTTCCGAAGTGGTATGCAAACTATACTAAGCTCATTTTGCTACTGGAACAGATCGAAAGGAGCCTTATTTGCTTGCTGCAGACTAGAGACGTTCGTGCAATATCGGCATTTCAAATTGTTTGTATGCAGAATACCGATGTAATAAATTTCGTCATTGTCAGCATCTTTGCGTCCAGTACAGAACATTGTCATCGTGTTTGCCATTATTGTCATCATCGTCAGGATCGTCAGTATCTTTGCGTCTATGGAGGTTGGTGGTAGAATAAAACGAGTTTTTTTTTTTGTATAATCGTGTATTACGCAACATATTATAAAAGTTAACGGAAGGAAAGAAAGAATGGAACTGACATCAGGGTGAGCGACCTGGCACCCTCTCGGCAGGAGCTCTCTGCCCCCACACGTCTAGTACAGGACATCTTCACCATCCTCATCATTGTCAGCATCTTTGCATCTAGTAAAGATATCCATCAGATCTTATATCTAAAGAGTACAATGCCCTATACAAAAGACAAATCTATATGTTGAAACTCGTCCAATATTTCCATATTAAGAACAACTCACCCCAAGCAATAAACCACGGACACAACACAAGACAAACAACAAACATCTACACGCCAGTTCCGAGAGCAACAACGACATTTTTTCAAAGATTCTACATGTTCTTAGCTCCGAAACTGTACAACACACTCAGCACCAACTAGAAATCGTTCGCTTCCAATAAGATTACACAAATATGGACCCAATATATAACCCAATTGGATAGAGATCAAACAGAAGCGTCGCTATCCAACATTCTGACATAATCATTACACAGTGCCTATTTTTTTTATTTATTTCTTGAATTAAATAACACCACAACAGCACGAAAAAAATTAGCTACTTTAACACAGACGGCAGTCTAGCAAAGTAGCCAGGACAATGCTGTATATATAAGAAGTGGAGTCTACTCCATCATACACAATAAACTACCAGTATATAGTTAACAGCAATATAATTGTATCTTATGTTTACCATGTTATATTATAATATATTCACCTCTGTTACAACAAAAACATTTATGTCAATAAAATGTAATAAATAAATAAATCTGTCTCTCTTAACTTCTTTCAAGTTTCTATGTATATTATTTTAGTATTTATCTGCATTTATATCTAATTAGATGGTACTGTTGAAATAATACTCTTGTAATATATCATACGCGACCATAAATTTCCATCATTACAGCGACCATAAATTTCTAAAAAATATTTTATATTGAAAATAATATTTTCGCAACAAGACTATTCAATACCGTTATTAGATATTCGTAACGCCTTTATTGACATCCCTAGCGGGAACCAGATTTTATACATTTATGGTTAAACCTAGTGATGGATTGGTTGTCTTTGACATATCTAAGGGTTGGGGTGATGTGATTGCTCGCTGTGTTACGGAAACCCTATCAGAAAACACTCGATTCGCATCGCAAGGGTCGGGAAAAAAAAGGGCGTTTCTGAAATACTTTTATTCGATCAACTTAATACATACAGTGGTACCAACATACATTAATATCAAGACCTATCATTACTAATGGAATTATTAATGGTTTATATTTCTATGCGACTTTTGAGAGTTTGACGAAAATATTTGACCCTCTTTCGAAATTTAATATAAAAGATATTATTTTCCTACCGAAAAATAACATCCCATGAAAATTATCATTTTTCAACGTGAATTCGAACGATCCAAAAATATACTTTATATTTGAGGGTAGTTTAAAATATTATTTGTAAGTAAATAATATATTTCACATTTACAGGATGAATGATATATATCATTTTTTTCATATTTTTGTGAAATATATTACGCCATATTTTTTGATAAAATACAAAGATTAATAAAAAATGTACGTCACATTCGAAGATAACTAGAGAATATTCGTAATATTCTAGAATAATTACAAAATAAACTTCATATTCGAGGATAAGAACGAATATATTTGCCCCGACGGATCGAACTCCATCGCGACGTCACTGGCTAGGCTCAGTCTGTGGGTGTATGTGAATGTGGTGTCGGTGTGGCTGACTCTAATAGATGGGAATGGTCTCAAACAATGACAACACTCACTTTATACATTAATCACATTTATATATAGGATTAGTCCTAGATAATAATTTAAACTTCAAAAAACACATAACCTTCTTAAATAATAAATTACGTAAATTTATCCTTAAACAATAATTTAAATTGCAAACTCTTAAAATGATATACCATGCATTGGTTACATCAATACTACAATACGGAATACTAGGTTGGGGCGGAACTTATCCCATATATCTCAAACCAATAATCACAACTAAAAGATAATATTAAAATATTTCCTGTATTGAATTTATCTTCTTTATATAAAAAAAAACTGTCTTATTTCATATTTTCTAAAGAGGATAAAATAAAAATTCACCATAACTATCAAACTCGGACCAAAACCAATGAATACGTTATTTTTAAAATGTCCAAATTAGCGATAGGACAAAAGTACACATCATACATTGCTCCTAAACCAGCTGCCTAAAAATTAAATTAGCAGTAAATATAAATGTTTGCAAAAAAGAAGTTATAAAATGGATTAAATGTCTTCAAAATTATGTATTTGACATCTTTTCTTAGTTATATTCTGATCAATTACCCAACATTTTAATGTATTGTTAATTTTCATATTGTATTATTATAGATGTATTTATATATTTTTATTATCTATTTGTTTTAAACAATTTCTTACATCTAATATATATTAGCAATATTTGAATATGTCCAAGAACACACAGTTACTAGATTTTAACCTACAAAGGCACTGTTATTAAATAAATATTATAGAATAATGTTTTAAAAAAATATTTTACAGTTAAAGAATATTGCTTTAAATATTTTTTAAAAAATCTGATTCTTATTAAGTTATGTCATATAATGAAAAATGAATTATCAAATTTGGTCCATAGATGGCGATGGTGTAGTGGTACTCGAAGCGACTCCACGTACTAACATATATACAATTTTTTTTTAAATTTGATAAATATCGAGATTGTGGGATGAGAATTGGTGAACGTTATATATATATAAAGTAATAACTTAAGCCAGCCGAAGACAAATCGTAAGCCCTGTAATTTCCCCATATTTCTATATATTTTCCATTAAATATAACAAAAATAGCTTCGTCTCTATGAGATATCTATTTAATATGTATTGATTTTGTATTATTTAAATATTGATAGCCACCCCCATAATTCAATATCTTTCTTATTTGGGGGTGCATAACTGTGTCTTATTGTTTTTTTTTATTGACGAATGTATAAATAAACTCTAAACTCTATATCCTATTTTATGAAAAAAATAAGATTAATTATTATTACATTGTACAATTATTCAAGTTCCACGTCTAAGCCCGACATAATGAATGCGCGATTTCAGTATTTTGTCTTCTTCACTTAACGTAGATTTTACCACTGGGTTACAGATTTGACACTAACATCGTTCACTTCAAGGTTGAGATTTACTGAAGAGATTACTGATTAGAGATTGCTGCCATGGAGTAATGTGTCAGCCGTGGACTCCGGACCGTCCTGCCCCCTTGGCAAGACCTAGACCTCGAGATATCACTCAGGCGCCATTTTGACACCAAGGCGTGGGGTGTGCTCGCCTCGGACTCCCATTCATCGCTCGCAGCTTCTCGCTTGTCCCCGCGGAGAGTCTCCTAGCATTTCGCATGTAGATCAAGGCCCGATCATCTTTTAAACATAACTTAATCTCCGATGCTGGCCATCGTCATTTTTTCTTTTCGGCAAAGCGCCGTCCCGCGCTCGCTCCATACCCGCGGCCGGCCAGCGCGGAAGTTCTCTCTCACCGAGCGCGTCCACTCGGGTCGGTATAGTAGAGCACTCGGTGCGCCGCTCAAATTTTAATGTGTATATCTTATTATATTATTATTATTAATAATATTTGTCATATTTCAGAGTATGTAAGAATATGCGTCATTTTTAAGATGAGCAAAAATTATAAGTATTTCAAATTCGAGAATAAATATATTAATGAAGATTCTATTTAAAATTCAACTAACCATGAAATTATGAATTCAATTAAAAGCAATTTAATAAAATTTTATAAAAATGAATTGATAATTCTGGCGTCTGCAGTCGGTTTACTCAAAGATATTTTGAGATTCTGTAAAAATAATGTAGATGGCTTTCAAATAATGGAACGACAGGTGTATTAATTTGAAAAATGTAACATATAGGTTCGAAAAATTGTCAAGAAAAATACTGGCGTTATAGCACAAAGGTAATGCACTTCCCCGGATTGGAAATAGAGATCCAGGTTCGAATCCCGGTAACGCAAAAACAATATTTTTCGACAAAATTGATTTTATATGTATATATTTATAATTAATACATAATTTAGTATTTAAAAGCAATTGTATTTCTTACAAATCTACCTTCAGCGGCTTGCAAGAAAGGTGAAATTTATCATCATATCTGATTTGAAATAATTTGTTTTTAATTCTGATAATTAACATTACTTTTATTTTTTATTAGAGATGGTGTAATAAATGTACATAGATGGATCGTTACAAAAAAAATACATGTCATAATGAAGTTTTTTGTAGATAGTAACGATGCAGATTTCGCACATATTGCTTGAACATTTTCGACTCGTACTGTAGTCAGGTATGCACCTATAAAATATTGTGCACCAGGTCTGTCACACTCTTGTTAGTACCCTTGAGGTGAAAGTTTTTACGAAAATGGCGCTATACAAATTATCCAATATTATATTTATCTTATTATTCTTCTTTATCGTGTGCTCAATGCTGAACATCGTATCTGATATATCTGTAACTTGGTGCATAATTCATCTCCATTCTTCCCGATCTGATCGCTGGGTTTACAGTAAATCCTTAACTCCTATAGATTTAGTTAAAATAGTATATATCTATAAAAAAAATTAATTAATAAAGGTTCAGGAACATTTTACTACAATTAAATGGTCCCACAAAAGCAAGCGGGCAGACCTGTATTCTGATAAAAATCAAAGATTCGCTAAGATACGATCCATTAATTGAGGCTGTGTCCCCAAAAGCCTTTTCCAAATTTATTACGATCGTGTCGTTTTATACCCTGAGGAGGTCATCTGAGATGGACCAGATACCGTCGGAGATTTATTCATGGACGCTTTGTTCGAAAAAAACTACATATGTATATTTAAAATACGGTGTTGACCTAACTGAAAATTCATTTAAAAAATTGATTAAACCATTTTTAACACGTGCCATGAGTCTCAAATTTGCTAATATAAATAGCGAGTTTTATAACATTTTTACCTTGTGGAGTATAATGGAGTCCTGGTACTGACACTGATATATGGAAGTAATGTTCACGGAAAACTTGGCATGAAAAGATAAACCAGGTACTAGAAAATGTTTCTGTTAGAAGCCTTAATGATCGACTAGCTTGTACAGGATGAATATTATGTTCCAGGCCGATGTTATTTTTAAATATCTAAAAAAAAAACATTATTTTTTATTTTTATTTATCAATTACTTAATTTATTACAATTACGAGTATGTATAAAATATAACTATTAAGCCAAAAATAATTCCGATGCTACAAAACAATATTTGAAATGAAATCACTGAAATAGCATGCAAGAATGCTACGAAAATGATTGTTTAAAAAGCACGCATTTTTGCCGTTGCCAGAGGCGGCCATTTTGCCAATATCATATTTTAAACATAATTGTAATAAATAAATTAATTTATAAATTAAAATTAAATTTAAATATTTAGTTTTATTTTCTAGCTACTTAAATACAACATCGGCCTGTAACATAATATTCACCTTGTGTATGAAAATATTCCGAGAAATTATCGAGTGGATGGTTTTGTAAACACGATATCGGTGAATTCTCAGAATATTCAATATCTTAAATTTAAATATGTTCATAACACCATTTTATTTATAATTTTGTAATTATTATCAGCTCCACGAGCCGTGCTGATGGTCTACATTTTTTCTCGAAAAGTTTGTTCAAACAAAATACAGCCAAACAACAATGCAGAAAATTTTGGAAGACGGAAATTGGTTTCAGACTAGTCCATAATGACGCATAAGAAGTTATAACCACTTATTCTGCAGTTCGCGAATGCAGTTCAACTGATTCTGCAGTAAATTTTTAATAAAGACTTCAAGAGAGAGCTTTTGATCGTAAGTTTTATTTTCAAGAGCTTAAGGGGGAGCTTTCATTTTTCCAGTTTGAAATTCGTGAAATTATACACGAATTAGATATGCTTTCAAGATGACGCTAATAGTTAAATTATTTCAAGTGTTAGATAGCATTCGCGGTGTGGACTTTTCAGCTCCAGTGCACCAGCACTGTATTTTGTAATATTGTGTTATGATCACGTATTGTTTGTTGTTTGTGTACCGTGGGTAAACCGTGGGTATTCAATTGGAAGCGGAGATCAGATCAGCTCATCCGCGTGTCATTTTATGTGATCTCAGCAGCGATTGCAGGAATTACGGAGGCGTCATATACAAGGTAAGGCGAGCAGTCCTTTCGAATCCCGGTTTTCGAGATCACTGGTCCTTCGACTAGAACTCTTATCCCTTCACCGACCTTATCCTATGCCACGTTTCCCTACTTCCTTCCCCTACCTTTCGGTGATTCCGATTTACGATCTGAATTGTCGTATTCCATTCTACGGGACGCGTGACTCGGAGTTTGCGCAATTCAAATACATTTAATTTGTATTTAAAATATTATACTGAATAATTATAACTTCACAATGAGAATGTATTTCTCCCTAATAATATCACATTTAACCCAGTATTTAATACATTTAAGCACCAATTGATTTTACTGTTTTGAAACGTTTAGCCGTTCACTAGGTCATAACACGGACGTATTGTGTCGTTAAGGGATGAATAAATTACAGATTGAACAACAGATAAGGGTCGATCTCCTGAATATGCCGCCCCTAACCCTGTCTGACAGCTCCTCGCTCCAGATCCATATGGCGACATTCATAGCTGTCGCCCGGCTGTAAGAATGGTCGTTTATCAAGGCGGCCAGAATGGGCGAGAAGTATAACTGTTAGACCTCCCTCGAATTACGCGCGCACGTATATTTTTGAGTTGGGGCACGGTGCATCCAATGATTCATTCGAGAACCATGGATTGGAAAATTGTTTGACGGCATCAACCGCCACTGTGGGACGTCAGTATCACAGCCAATGTGACGGACAACCATGATTACTCCATTTTAAATTCCATCATATAGATTCTACACGTATAGCATTGTAATCATTGTAACTGTAATATAATAAATTCAGTATTAATACCCTTATTATAAATTGCGTTTCCCCGTCTATTTCTATGACTTCCTGGACGCCTTGGATCTATTGGATGTATTGAATCCAGAAGGAAGCCGTAGTGTCATTATGGTTGTGAGTAGATAGCATAAAATAGATTTATATTTAATCTATCCAAAACAGAACTACTATGGATAGCAACACCTAGAAGGCAAAATTTAATACAGGAATCAATATCTGCAGTTTAGTTGTTGGGCGTGCACATTGATTCAGATCTTACGATGAATACACAAATCAATAAAACTGTCTGTGCATGCTTTGCAACTAATATAGATTAAAATTATCCTCTTGAGGCACCCAGTATACTTATAAATGCATTTGTGGTGTCACGTGTGGACTATTGTAACAGCATCTATGCTGACCTGCCAATGTTTCAGCTGGATAGATTACAATCCATTCTAAATGCGACTACACGGATAATATATGGAGTTTCCAAATTCTCTCATATAACATCTCTTTTACATCAGCTAAATTGGCTCCGATTCCTTGAACGAGTGGAATTTAAATTGCGCTGATTGATGTTTAAGGCGACACACAATCTCTGTATCCTGTATCTTCAAGAACTTTGTATCCCAGACAATTTGAATGGTAGATATCAAACTCGCAGGTCAGCCTCTACTTCAGCAGGAAGGGTTACAATCGACCAACCATTGCCAGAAGTCTAAATTTAACGAACGGACATTTGCGGTGACAGGCCCAAGAGCGTGGAACTCTTTGCCCTCTGTCACAAGAAACAGTGTATCAGAGACATTATTTAAGAAGAAACTAAAAACGCACCTTTTCAAAAAGTCACTTCCATAAGTGAAAATAATAATTTTTAATTTTTTTTATGTGTAAAGCGCCGTTGAAGTGAAAGTTTTTACTAAAATGGCGCTATACAAATTATCCATTATTAGTATTTTGAGAAATAATTTTTGAATATTCTTCTATTCATTTCTTACTGGGGTGAATTTTAAAAATGATTATTTTATTATTGGGTGTGGACCTTTTGACGTGAGGCTCAATTTATCGCATTGACTATTAACGTAGTTCTTTCTCCTTCTTCTCATGTTTTATCCGTTCAATAGACTGTAGGAGTTGAGGTATGTGTGTTGAAGTTATTCAAATTATGATTGACACGAGATTGTATCAGAAGATTATAATGCTGTGAGACAGAAGTTCCTAACCCCTTCTTGTCTCGCGCGTATTGGCTCTATGTCGCAGTGTAGGGTGTCTGTTGTAACTTGAGCAAGGTATATAAATAAAATAGCACTTAAAAGGTTTCCTTAATTGTGGTGTTGAATCAATACAATTTAAATGAGCGCTTGAACTCTGGGGTGGCTTGCTGGAGATGCCGTGGAGTAGCGATGCTGGTGATAGATAGGATGGCCTGCGGAGAAGTGATGTTCATTGCGTGAGCAGTATTCATCATTGTTGAAACAGGGAGACCCAAAAAAATTTTGAACATCTCGTAACACACGAGTTATTTCAAAACATAATATAATTAATTATAATTCTTAATGTAATTCTTTTTTTCACAATATTTAGATAATCAGAAATCATCAAAACACCCTATGTTTCATAATCTACTGGGTTTAAATCTGGGTTTTTCGGTAGTTAACATTCTCACGATGAAGAAAGTTGATTGTATTTCTGACTGTATGAGATGGAGCTCCGTCCTGCTGTAATGTCCAGTTATGCTGTAATGCTTAGCTATACTCCAGGCTTTGTTTTGAAACTCTTTGATCATTTTCCTAGCGCCCCAACGTTTTTCAATTTGCAAATTTTTGATCAGAATACGGTCTTCTACAATGATTTTTGTCATTCTGGGCAACAATTTGAAAAAATATACACAATGGAAAAATTAATAATTAAGGTTGGCAACCAGAAATTGTTAAAATAAAACATAATATAGGTAAATAGGTAAGTAAGTAAATTAGTAAACTATTTAAGCTATTGTTGATATAGTTAAACTAATTTTGATGTAATTATATCACATTTTACGAAATGTTCTCACTTTTTGGACCACTCTGTTTATCCAGTGACTGTATTTCCATCTGGATAAGCAGATAGCAGTAAATTAAGCTACCAATAATGGTCGCTCTGATTCGGGCCCTAGTGGTTAATAGGTGAACCCTCACACGGTCATGTCTACGGGCGCTTGTAGGATCACTACAGGACGTTGGGATATCATCACTTAAGGCTACAAAGGTGAACGTGCGCTGCTCCTTGGTGCATTCAGAGCATCACCATAGTCGAAAATGATCAATACAAACTTATAAACACATTTCAACTCTGTAGCTTTCAGATTTCAGAAGATTTCAGAACGCGTTGAAGTCCTCACATATCTCTATTTCTTTTTTCTTCCAACGAACTGTTACACTCAAGAGTGGAACAAAATGTTTTGTAGACAGTAGAGAGCGATTGGCAAGATGATTCGATTCCACAAGGAAACTCTTGAAAATTTTTCAAGTATTTATTGTAAAATATTACAGTAATAGACACATTTGAGGTGAAATACAACTAGGCTTAGATTAACAAAGTCGGAACGTCTTATATGGAAATAATTTACTTGACGCGTTCCGTTCAATCAAACAATTTAACTCGACAACTTGTATTTATAACTATAGTGGTGTACAGCTATACAATTATATTTGCGTGAGATGAAAATGGACAACATTATTCATTGGAATTCTGAGGATTTCCATACATTTTGAGTGTTTCTAATTATTCTAAGTAACCATTCAGTTTCAACACTAATGATATTTTAATGTCATGGGTAATTTGTAGAAAAGAACAGCTATATAATTTTACAATCTAACCAGACAATACGGCAAGAGAGATATTTTTAGTATTCTGTAATTTATATAATGTTTGCATGATTCTAGGAAACAGTTATTCAACAAGAATGATATTTTTTTAATTAATGCCGCAATGTCGAGAGATTGATAATGTACTTACAAGGCGAAACGCGTCTCAAGTAAATTAAACCAGTAGAATAAATAAACGAGTGTTTTATTTTCATTATTAAGAACACATTCTTATTGTGAAGTTGTAATTATTCAGAACAAAGGTATTTGAGATTCCGTAAAAACAAAGTAGATGACTTTCAAATAATGGAACGATAGATGTATTCATTTGAAAAGTTTAATAAATGGGTTCGAAAATTTGTCGTCAAAAGTACTGTCTACTGTAGCATAGTTGGTGATGCAGGTTCGACTCTCGGCAGCAACAACAATATTTTTCGATAAAATTGATTTTATATGTATATCATTTATTTATTTATATATATTTTGACATCCATATTTTTGTACTAACAGAGGTGGATACATAATAAACATACATAATACATAGTTTATTGTGTGGGATGGAGTAGACTTCACCTCGGATATATACAGCGTTGTCCTGGCTACTTTGCTAGACTAAAGTCTGTGTTAAAGTAGTTTTTTTTCGTGCTGTTGTGGTGTTATTTGAAATAAAAAGATAATTCAAATATGAATAAAAAAGTAAAAATAAAATAAAAATATATGGAATGGGAGTGTTGTAGGACTAGTGAATTATTGGTGAAAGAATTGTATAAATTATATTAAATTGTTGGATATCCATGCTTCTGATTCATCTCTTCCTGATTGAATCATATATTGGGTCCATATTTGTGTAATCTTATAGGAATTGTATGATTTCCAGTTGGTACTGAGTGTATTGTATAGTTTCGGAGGTAGGAACATGTAGAATTTTTGATAAAATGTCGTTGTTGCTCTCAGAACTGGTGTGTAGATGTTTGTAGTTTATCTTGTGTTGTATTATAAGTAATACATTTAATTAGTATTTAAAACATTACAAACCTGTGTTCTGAATAATTACAACTTCACAATAAGAACGTGTTTTCCTTAATAATAATAATTTTATCGGTTAACTAACATCACTGATTTTAAACATGTGACTCATGTTCCACTCCGTGCTTGTTGACGCTTTCAAGAAATCGTTTCGATCATCGCGACTACCTCGAAGAATACGTCGCTCGCCCACCGAGTCCCTCCATATTTGCGCGGCGAGGCAAATTGAAAAATTGTCCATCATGTCGTGTTCTTGCAACACACGTCTACCGGAGTGCCAGCCCATTGTTGCCACCTAATAATGTTGTCACACCGCTACAGAAGGGCGGCAGAACGGAGAGGAAAGTGATGAATGGAGTGGGTAACGTAAAAATGGCCTCTTTGGAATTGCGTATTATATTTTCGATGAAAATACATTTTTATTCTGAAGTTGCAATTTCAGAACATAATACCAATCAATATTGACGTGATTGATCAAATCTTTACGATACTCGCTAGTTCAGCATGTTCTGATCGAGGGTCATAAAATCTCAATGGAGCAAAATCTTCGTGTCAGAGATTGTCACGAGATTAAAATCTCATCCGTGGACGCGAGCCATAACGATCGAAAGAAACGCTTCACAGGTGTGAAGCGCACAAAATGCAAAGTTAGCAGGCTGGACTAAATTAGCCTTAAAACAAAATTAACGAAGTGTAACACGGACAAAGGAATCGAAAAATATTATTGTCTTTTAAACTTTTCTATTGTTTTATATAAATTTTATTTTCCTATATAAATATGTTTTTATAGTATTGAATATAAATTTAAGCTCAGAATTACGTAAAATCTTTTATAATACTTAGGCAAATTTCAAAGGAAATTTATGTATTTATTTATATTTTTATTTTTTTGTAGCATAAATAATACATATGAAAATAAAGGTAATTACTTTACTAGACGTGGTCTGTTCTAAAGCTATTACCTGGACAGTTTTTAAAAGTTGTAATTATTTAGTGGTAAGTAAGTTATAAAAAGTTATGTGAAAAAAGTATAATCTGAAGTTATAAAATATCATTGAAAAAAAGTTTAAAAAATATTATTGTCTGTAATATACAAAAATTGAAGACAAAAATGTGTAGGTTGTTAGGTTGGCACAAATTACAAATAAGATTCATTTTACTTTCTACCCACATCAAGTAACCACTTTGTTATTTTTGGTTTGAAGTCGTTAATCACTTTAGACTCTTTAAGGTCTAGGTGGCAGTGTTAAATACTCGCAGAGCACAAAATAAGAAAGTTCGTTGATCGAATTTAGTATTACATTACATTGATGTGTCAATTTTCTTTTAATATGAATAATTCAGCAATCTTGTTCCGTTAGGCCCAGTTGTGCGATAAGTCATAAATTTGTCAAATTTAGCAAAAAAAATTGCGAAAACGGATTGTTCAATCGTTTATAATAAAATATTTACTCGTCATGTACATTCGATAGTAAGTTAATTTTATGATCCGACACTGAATGGTAAAAACCATACATCGTTATTCAAAATTCAAATTCAAGCTACTACTTACTTACGAAGGGCGTGTAGTGAATACAAGCAAAAAAAAAGTGTATTACTAGAAATTCTGAAAACAAATATAAATTAAATAATTGGATTAACATAAATGGAAACAATTAGCGCCATCTGTGTACCAGTAGAGACTTTAATTGCTTAGCACCGCTAAACCCATAGTACCGCTTTAGTGTATTTGTCGCATCGAGCTATTCACATTACTCTGTTCTGTCTTTAAGCTAGTGAATTACTCAAGTCATATAATTGGCTATTTACTAAATTGAAAATTTCTTTCAGTTGATCCGTTTTGTATGAAGTCGTTATCTAGGCTGTTTTTTTAACTGACTAACATTGAAAAGGCTTTCATCTGCTTGCAAATCATTGAAGTGTCTACTTACTTTTTTATTAATTTGCGAATTTTACTATCTTACTGTTTTTAACATGATTTCATGATTGTTAATGAGAAGATAGAATAATAATAAAACTAAAACTTTAAAAACACTATTAACAGTACTCAAAAATTACAAATAAATACATGGTAGAGTATATAAACGACGAATTTACTTTTCTAAATACGAAAGTACATATATTTAGTTACATACGATTATATAATATCATTGGTAACAGCATAACCTAAATCTATACTTACTGCACGCCACTGTTACTTACTCACTCACCATCACGCCATTTCCCCGCGGATAGTGCGCCACACTCTTCTGTCCTGACACACAATTCTCGCCTCATCCACATTCATACATCTTCATACAAGCTCGACAATTATTGAGGCTTCTAACAGGAACATCCTCTAGTAACTGGTTTACCTGGCATTGCCAAATCTTCCACGGACGTCCATCAACTTCTGGTGCCATCAACTCTTCCGCCATATATATTTCTTACCATTCTCTACTCATTCATCCGTTCCATATGATGAAACCACCTAAGTTATCTTTTCTTAACCTTACTTACTATACTTGTTGCCATTTCAAGTCATCTGATACATTAATACTTCGAAAATTGCACTATACGACATTGAATCATTAAATATCGCGCTATTTTAATAATGATACTTCGTCCGATGATGTCTCACTGTTTAAATTATATTGCCGAAGATTCTTCGCTAGCAAAGTGACAGATTTCGAATGCAGGAGTGAGTAAAGCTACAGATAAAGTAGAAAATTGCATGTATTGCCAGTGGGGAATATTTAAATTAAATCAATTTTGGTAAAATTCTCAGATATGCTTTGCCATATTATCAGATAAGATTGACATCGACATTAGTAAATTTGACATACCACTAGCGATAGTATTGTCAAAATTTACTACTGATTACACAATCAGAATTTTTTATTGATATTTTTATCATATTTTCCCAACATGTGAATCTAGTTTGGATTTATATATATAATATTAATATAATAGATTCTGATATTATTATAAACTTCAAGAAAGTGAAATGGCAATGAGCAGGTCACTTCCTGCAGTGGAAGCCGATGTAAAATCATCAAAAGCGAAAATACTTGACAGTAAAAAACAATAGACAGAAAAAGTGGAAAATACTTGGAGAGTCCTTCATCCATCATCACATAGAAAATAATGGTGATTATGATAATAGATCTTTATTTTATTCTATTTGTTTACGCGCGTTGTTATTTTGATTGGCACCACTGAGTTTCTTCGTTTATAATAATGTACATGAGTGTGTATGTGTGTGAGTATTACCGCCCTTTTTTCGAAAAGCTAAGAAGATGATAACCGACAGGCGTCATTCTTAATTACATCCCAGCTAAAACAACAACATCGGACCAGAAATACAGCAAAATTAAAAAGGTCCAGCTCATATATTACATGTGTGCTTGTTGTCAATCGGAAACCTGGGAACCAGCTATCGAAGGCATTTACATAAACACTATTATTGTGATTTTTCAAATATATTTATAAAGTCTGTTGTTATTAAAATACTTGATGGAAATTATAATATTTTTCGCCAATCTAAATCTCGATTTAAACCTGAGGGTTAATAGAAAATCACATCAATGACGTCACCGCATAGCTACATGTAGGTACGAAGCCCGATAATTATTAATTAAGATGTCATAACAATAGATCCAGCCCAACTGTTTAGATCAAATGTCTTCACACTTAACTCACACACACACACACAGAATCCAAAATCGTCGGGGGTATTCTACTTCAGCCAAAAAGATATCAAAATTGAACTATTTAAAATTATGTTATTACATACGTGGAGAACTAATGCCTCCACTGGCGTCAGCCGTACAGCGAATAGCGACTCTCTGCTTACCCAATACCTCCCTTATCAGTCAAATTAATTCGCCGCCAGATTGGCCTTTTTTTTCACTACACTAATCCAAGCCGTGCTACAAAAATACAACGTATACAATCATTGTGAGAGTGCACCGTAGGACAGTGATAGCATGTAAAAAATAAAAAAATAAAACAGCTCTCCCCTCAAAGGAATTCAAACAGACGGTTTAGTTTAGACACCAGCAAGCCACAACCGACAGAAAACCACCCTGGTGTAGCGTAGAAGGGATGGCAGACGGGTTACTCCCGACTAATACCCCACACTAGCAAGAATCTCCGTTCTCAGTAGGTCCCAACATGATACCCATATCCTATTGAATTCCCGAAAGAGTTCGAGGTTTTGTCTGCTACTTTATCATTCAGTCAGCCATATAAAGTACCCTACTATCATCTGGTACCAGCCATAAATACTCAAATTTGCATGCAACAGCGTGCACGCGTCAGCACACCCGAGTGAGCCAAGCCACTTTCTTCACTTCACGTCCGCCGCAGCAGCAACTTCCGACTTGCTTTCGATCTACGATACATAATTAACGCACTTAGGGTCAACCGTATCCTCACATGTAAGCCTTCTGATGGCTCCATCTGACCCTAACAAGCAGTAGACAACATTATAGTATATTTAAAGATACTACTACATCGCATCGGAGCCCAGAAGCAAGTGTTTGCCCAACGAGCGCGCCCGCTTATAATCTTGCCCATACCTGTACACACAAATGTCTCACTCGTTCTTCTTGTCGCGCGACACATACACACGTATAACAACTCGCGGACCTCGCACTAATTAACTTTTATCATCAACATGTATCAAGAAACAAGTTGTATTCTACCCTAACAAAGGAACAGATGTTTAATAAAATCCGTGTTATTGTTATGTTACAAGATATTTCTTTGAATTTATTTAATTAATTATAATAAAACATTAAAAAGATGCATAAAAAAATACAGTGACTAGGATTTAAATTCGTATATCACAGACTATCGAAGTAGTTTAAAAATAAGACAATGATTTGACTAACTTTAGGTGAAGATCAATAGATGTTAGAAATTAATAAAATTACTAGCCTGCCCGCACAGCTACCGCACGGTAGCAGACGCAGTACTCTGTTTTCAATCTCACCCAACAAAAAAAAAAAACACTTTTCTCGGTATCCCAGAATTGGAAGAAACAGAGCCGACGTACATTGCCAAGAGAAGCCATAGAGAAATTGTGCAGGAGCTACACAGTGCACCTAAAAAAAAATACCACTTTTCTCGGTATCCCAGAATTGTAAAAAATAGACCCGACGTACACAACTAACAACCCAAAAGGGTCAAAGGCCTGTTGATCTTTGAGAAGCGTTAGGTTAGATTACTTACCGCGTAAAAAAAAATACCACTATTATCGGCATCTTAAAATCGTAAAAAACAGAGCCGACATACACAACTGTCCAATCTCTCCAGGTTTAAAAAAAAAAACAAACATTTTGTTAATACTCATTGATAAAACCATATAAAATTATTAGCGAAATGCTCAATAGACTCTTGGAAAATTCTGCCGAGAACTTGGGTGAATTTCATAAGAAATTGTGGTGAATGACTTCTTTGATGCTGTAACATCAAAAGGACCTAAGAAATGTTAGTTGCTCGCAAAAACTAAGAGCGCCGTCCACCGCGCCTAGTTATCTAAGAAGCAACCTCAATAAGCTTCATTGATTTATATTTAACATTACAGATATTTCCTAATTGGCTGTAGACTTGTATTGCATGGAAAAAATCTTACTAATTAAATATATGCGTCGTAGAGCTGGCTAAACCATTTGCAATAAATAATTACCAATTCCCTTACAGAGCTTTAAACATACCACTAGCACCTTACCCGCCCTAAGACGTAATAGTCAGGGGGAGAAAAAAGAAGACGATGAAACGGAATTTTATCTATCACCAAAATTTTTAAAAACAGAATGATCAGAGATAAACAAGTGACGGTTACACACGAGTATATCGTAAAAAAAAACCTTAATAATTCCCTATGTACAGGGTGAATATTATGTTCCAGGCCGATGTTGTTTTTAAATAACTATAAAATAAAGCGTATGTTTTTAATTTAGTTTATATTTACCGATTACTTTGTTTATTAAAATTATGAATAGAATATCATTTTGGCCAAGTAGCCCAAATGCGTGCTCTTTTAACCATATTTTTCAGCAATATCATTTCAATTTTTTTTCTACAGCATCGGAATTATTGTTAGCTTATTGACGTAGACCTTTCTTTTCAAGTACTCATTAGTGGTACTCGAAGCGAATCAACATTCTAACATATACACAACTTTCAAAAATTTGATAAAATGGTGAGGTTGAGAGGTGAGAATTGGTGAACGTTATATATATATATATATATATATATATATATATATATATATATATATATATATATATATATATATATATAAAGTGATCATCTAAGCCAGTCGAAGACAGTCCTGTAATTATCCCATATTTCCATATATTTTCCATTTCATATAATTTTAAAAATAGGTTTGTCTTTATGAAATATCAGATATTTGTTTAATATGCCTTTGTAGGTAAAAATCCAATAATTGTGTGCTCTTGGACATATTCAACTTTATATTGCGATGAATCCCAAATACCTTTGATTTTTTCGTATTTTAAATTGATACGTTTAATTTGTATTAAACATTTAACATTTATGTATTGTTTGAAAGTAACAACAAATTCTCGATGTACTCTGGCATATAATAATAATAATAATAATAATGTGTTTATTCCAGCGTGATCAGTTTTTTTTTTTTAACCTGATTCACCATAAAGATAATACATATTATGTTATACATTAAAGGTTATGAAATAAATGTGCTATGAAAAAGAAAACCAAGGAAAATATTAATAAATACAAAAAAAAATTAAAAAGTTATTAAAAAGTAAAAATTTCACAGATAAATATAAATATTACATATA
The DNA here is from genome assembly GCA_022840565.1 of Eubasilissa regina. Lineage (NCBI taxonomy): Eukaryota > Metazoa > Arthropoda > Insecta > Trichoptera > Phryganeidae > Eubasilissa > Eubasilissa regina. Next base: position 17,701,955 of record JAINEB010000027.1, on the reverse strand, counting down.
TAACTACTTCAGTCACGGCCATTGTTGTACATGTAGCTATTTTGTAGGCGCTGCCATTCTCTGGTCAGGGAACCAGCTTTTCATGAGAGCGCCGCTTGCACCAGAGAGTTGGTGCTGAGCTCCAGCCGCAGCTTTACGCCAGTAACTCGATGTCTTAGAAGCGAAACATTGTAGATGCGCTACAATAACGCGCCATTCCGAACAGTATTCTGTATTAGTTGTACTGAATTTGGATACGGTTATACATCACTTGCTTGTATTCCGACCAGAGCTCGCAGGTATACATGCTGGTGAAGAACGATACACATACATTGATTTTTTTTTAATATTTTAATTTTAGTTTCTCCAAATCCACGTTTAATGTTACTTTGTAGAGTTGGCATGAATGTATTTGAGAGGCTTTATTTAAGCATTTTAACCCCCCACCCTAGCAGACATCGTGAGCACAAAGCAGAGTATAATCCCTCATTCAATGCAAATATTTGCTCGAGACGTGAGTGTCTTAACTGTCAATATTAACGGCCTCTTGCTATTGTAATTATATATCAACCCAATCGGAAGGGATTAGAGGTGAATGGTGCGGTTTATAGATCGTGATTAGGGAGCTTTGAGGGGTAGGTAAATACAGAGAAGCCTTTGAGAGCCTCCAGTGTACAACACCAGTGAACAATTCTTGCTGATTGCGCGTCAGATATCATTATTTTTCTGCAGAAAACAAACGATTCAAATTATAAATATTATAATTAATTTATTATTTAATTAATATTTCTTGATGTTTAGTAAGAGGTATCTCACCACTCACCAAGGATCGTTCTACGAGCGATAGCTTCCATATCGGTCCTTCTCATTCGCCGTCAGGTTGCCCCGCCGTCGTGCTACAGGGGCAACAGGGCGGCGATACACGACTGCCAGACAAAATTCACCCCTCACTTTCCTCCAGCAAAAAATCTCTTTATTAACAATATTTGAATATTTCCAAAAATACACAATTACTGGATTTTCACCTATAAAAGCACTGGGAAATTACAGGGCTTACGACCTGTCTTCGGCTGACTTATATGATCACTTTATTCAAATATAACGTTCACCATTCTCATCCATTAATCAATCTCCATATCTATCAAATTTTTGAAAGTTGTATATATGTTAATAATTAGAAAAACTTTGATTATTTGTTTAATAACAGCGCCTTTGGAAGTGAAAATTTAGTAATTTTGTTTTCTTGGACATATTTAAAATTGCTAATAATGTACTGATCAAAATGAGAAAATATATAAAAATTGACTTTTCTGGCGTATTCTAGTATAATGTATTAAAAATATATATTACAGGTAAACAATATTGCTTTAAATAATTTCAAAAATAATTAGATTCTCATTGTGATATATATGCTATTTCAGGGAGATGAATATCAAATTTAGTCCATAGACGGCGATAGTTTAGTTGTACTCGAAGTTTTTCCTATTTTTAACATATGTTCTATATAGATTGATTAATTGGTGAGAATGTTGAATGTTATATTTATATAAAGTGATCCCTTAGCCAGCCAAAGACAGGTCGTAATCCCTGTAATTAACCCATACTTCAAATATTTATATTAAATATAATAAAAAATAGCCTTGTCTCTATGAGATATCTATTATTTGTTTGAACTCTTTATTATTCATTCAATATAAAAGTGTACACAAAGGAACAATAATTTATACAGATCTATGAACAAATACATTCCTTGTCTCACGCGATGGCACCGTGGCAGGCACAATTGACTTTTGAATCGATCTCAAAAGAATAATATAGTATCAAAATTCAAAATCTTGCAACTAGTTCAGTAAATGAATAATTGATTACGAATAATATTGGAAAACAATACACCTTTAAGCACGCCCCTGTGTTCGGTTAGCGTCTCCAGCTGAAGCGATTATGAATATCATCCATCTTGTTTGTGATGTTGTTATCCCAATCCCGCCTCAGTTGTCTGTCTCCCTCACACCTCCAGAACCTTCGCAATATTTCGGCAGTAGCCTTAAATCCTTCCCCTGTTACAAACTAACTAATGTCTCCTGCTGTTGCTTCCTCAACTTGGAACCGCTGTTATTTTTTTTTAATCGTTTTTTAATTGTCGAACTTTATTTATTTCTACATGAGTCACTTTATTTAAATAATTGTGTTTTACAAACATTTATAACATGTTACGACTGTGTAGCAAAAGATGTGGGAGCGGCAATTCAAATCTACCGTCAGTATCACCGCTCCTATTCAACGGACGACGCGAGCGACATTTGGATTGAGAACGCAGGCTACAGCAAGAGACATATTATCGGCAATTTTTAAGCAACCAGAAAAATAATGACAATATTTGAATATGTCCAAGAACACACAAACACTGTGTGTTCCTGGATTTTCACCTACAAATGCACTATTGCTAAATAAATAATAGATATCTCAAAGAGACGAAGCTATTTTTTTTTAATGGAAAAATATGGAAGTATGGGTAATTACAAGGCTTACGACCTGTCCTCGGATGACTTACGCGATCACTTTACACAATGTAACGTTCAACTCAATCAACCACCCAATCAACCTCTATATCTATCAATTTTTTTAAAGCTGTATATATGTTAATATGTGGAAACACTTTGAATACCACTGCACTAATTATACTATAATAATTCGTAATTCGTAATCCATAAGCCCTGTAATTACCCATACTTCCAAATTTTTCTATTAATAAAAAATGACTTCGTCTCTATGAGATTTCTATTATTTGTTTAGAAAAATATTATTTTTAAATTACTTGGAAGTAAATTTAAAATAACCAGTGTTTAAAACCTGTCGCCTGGTGGATGCTTTGGATGGACGTTGATGGATAACAAACACCCAAGTGAGGAGCTACCGCTTCAACTGCCCGTTTGCCAGCCGTCCAGAGCACATGCACAGTTCTCACTCGTATGTCATACAGCGCTCGCAATTTATCGAAACCGATGTATAATTAATAATAACTGAACTACCCGTCATCTTTTGGGAGAAATTAATTCGAACTGTTGATGTTAGTCGTCTTACACTACATTAATACTCATTTTATATTAACAAACAAACAGATCGATATTCCAAAATTGGCTACACTATTACGATGTATATCCGTCAATCAGATTTCTCTCTGAAATTCGTCTCCAATGCGAGTATGGGTCAGTACAGAATTTAACGAAAACTGTTCTATGAATCCTTATTGCATGCATTTAGATGATAAGAAAGACGCGTCTAGTACATACTTTATCACTAATAATTAATATCTTGAATAAAAAATATCTGCAGGTATACCACAAGTATCTGTTACGTGTCCAATTTGATAAGCTTTCGTATATTTTAAATACAAATTAAATGTATCATTAGAAAGATATAGATATAAAAAATATTTCATTTGCTACCGTGATTCAAACCGGGAACTTTTCCTATCCGGAGAAATACGCTGACCATTATACCACGTCAACACAGTAAATTAACGACAAATTTTCGAACCTATATATGTCGCACTTTCAAATTAATACGTGCGATTGTTATTCCAATTTTTAAAAGCAATGTACTTCATATTACAGAGAATCTCAAATACCTTTGAGTAAAACCCGATAAGAGACGCCAGAATTGAATAATTTTTCCATGTTATTAAATTTTGGAAACATTAATACAATTTCAAAATGTGCTGCCGTTCATAATCTTCTGTGTATAATTTTACGACCTAATCTGCCGTGTCTATCTGACCTTTCTGGCTGACGTTTCGGATCCCATTGCAGATCATGGTAGATTGGCCCAGAAAACTATACCCAGAAGATATATTATATATTTATATATTTTTAGGGAGAATTATTATTGTTAAATTGCAGTTTTTTTTATTTTATTTGTATACCTTTCTAATTGATACATTTAATTTATATTAAAAATATCGCAGAACCTTATTGGGTTTTACAAAATAGGTTTCGTATAAAATATATATATATATATACAAGTAGCATGGAATATATATATATATATATATATATATATATATATATATATATATATATATAATAATAGAATAGAAAAAATATAGATTAAAAAATAAGCAAAACAAACTATAATAAATAAAGGTTCAAGACAGAAAAAATAATAAATTTTATGCTTGACGCAGAATGGCTGAGTATCAAAATCAGCTGTTTCTTTGACTCAGAACAGCATCAAAAATATCACTCTAATATTTAAACATTGAATATCGGAATATATCTACAAGACCAAAATCGTTCCCAAGACTGTGAAGTCTTTGTTCAGAAAAAAAAAATGTAACTTCACAATAACAACGTGTTCTTAAAAATTTTTAAATAAGTAATATTGTAATGTATTAATTATAAATATATACATTTAAAATCAATTTTGTCGAAAAATATTATTGTATTTAAAACATCACAGACCGTATGTTCTGAATAATTACAACTTCACAATAAGAATGTGTTTTCCTTAATAATATAAATTGTATCAATGTGCCCAAAATTTAATAAAAAATTAATTGATAATTCTGGCGTCCGCTGTCGGTTTACTCAAAAGTATTTGAGATTCCGTAGATGGCTTTCTAATAATGGAACGACAGATGTATTAATTTGAAAAAGTGTGACATATGGGTTTGAAAATTTGTCATGAAAAATACTGGCGCTATAACACAATTGGTAGTGTACTTCCCCGGATTGTAAATAGAAATCCAGGTTCTTATCCCAGTAACGCAATTAAAATTAAAATTAGAATTAATACATTAAAATAGTATTTAAAACATCACAGATCTATGTTCTGAATAATTAAGACTTCACAATAAGAATGCGTTCTCCTTAATAATTTTTAATAAATTTTCAACAATTTCGTTTGTTTTATAAAACAGTTTGAGAAACGTTATCCTATAACCCTTTTATCAGAAGATAACTAGATCAGCTGTGAGAGAAGGATGTCAGAGATGATTAAACCTTCTCAAGATCAAAATTAATTCTTATATGGGGCGTCAAAACAATACACAACTACACGCACGCACGGCACGCACACCCCCGCACACCCCCGCACACCCCCGCACACCCCCGCACGCACGGGGGATGTCTTAATCAAGCACAGGAGTCTTGCACGTGTAGAAGGTTTGAGGCAATATCTCCTTCAGGGGTTGTCAATACGTGGCATGTCAAGAGAGCGGGAGCAACACGCCGACAACAAACAGAACGAGTCAGCAGGGGCGTGCACTCCAAGCAATCAAAAAAAATGTGCACAACTATAATTTTTACCAAAAAAATATTTTCTTCAAATTTGACTATAGTATTAATATAGTCAAATTTGGTTACAGCAAGCTCAGATGGGCTGACGGTTATACGAGTAAAAATTCATTAATGTTTTAGTTTACACATGTTTTCATACAAAAATGCACTGGTTTTTTTTTTTTCTTAGGAGATATGATGAGATATAATACATTTTTAAACATAATCAGAATTATATAAAGACAGGGTGGCTTAAAAAAGGTGAGAACATTTCGTAAAATGTGATACAATTACATCAAAATTAACAATAGCTCAAATAGTTTACAAATTTACGTACTTACTTATTTACCTATATTATGTTTTATTTCGATAATTTACGGTCGCCATCATTGATTATTAATTTCCATTGTTTATATTTAGTTTTTTTAATTTATTGTCCAGAATGACAAAAATCACTCCAGAAGACCGTATTCTGATTAAAAATTTGCGAATTGAAAAACGTTGACGTGCTAGAAAAATGATCAAAGAGTTTGGATCAAGCCTGGAGTATAGCTAGACATTACAGCAGGACGGAGCTCCATCTCACACAGCCAGAAATACAATCAACTTTCTTCGTCGTGAGAACGTTTCATGTGGCCACCGAACAGCCCAGATTTAGACCCAATTAAATTATGCAATATAGAGTGTTTTGATGATCTCTAATTAGGTAAATATTGTGCAAAAAAAATGCATTAAGAATTATAATTAATTATATTATATTTTGAAATAACTCGTGTGTTACGAGATGTTCTTCCTTTTTTGGGCCACCTTGTATATTTCTTTTTACATTTTTTTCTTCTTTTTGAGAGTCGAGACTCGTGTATAAGAGAGAATATAATTTATACAAATTAAATATATTAATTAGAAAGATATACATATTGTTGTTACCGAGATTCGAACCTGGATCTCTTCTAATTCGGGGAACGTGCATTAACAGATTATGCTATACCAACATAGTGAATTGACGACAAATTTTTTTCCATTATTTGAAAGCCATCTTCTTTACTTTTACTGAATCTCAAATACCTTGAAAACCTTCATCATATTGACGCTTACAAGTTGTTATTTAGCATCAAACAAATAATTTTACAATCTCGTTCCCTTTTTACATTTGTGTTTTTCTATGAATTCTAATTTATTATGAGATTGTTTAAAGTAACGTTTGTGTGTGTTGGCAGTGTCTTGTGTCAGTGTATTGACAATTTTATATTGACTTTCAGAACTAAAGAAACATTAAAGTGAAATCTTTAAAAAGATGGTAAATTTTAAATTGCACTTAAAGAAGTGATAGATAACTAAAAATAATTAATTTAATACACAGACTACCAAATATATAGACATGAACTAACGGTAATTCCTTGTTTCAATATGTTCACACCGGTGTCACTCACGTGATCACTTACGCAATCAAATAGCTCCGCGACTTTTTTTAAATATATGACTCGATTGGAACGAAAACTTAAACGCTGACAATATAATATGCATTTGTGGAAATATTTAGGAGGCACTTACATTTTCGGTCTGCCTGATACTGGATTAATTGTCTCTCCTTTCCAATCACAAGACATGCGGCGCAGATACATGTGTAAACACTGTTAACACTCGCGCAAAGGATTGTTTGTTTATTTTAGCGGAATTAAATATATATTTATTAATTAATATTGACGGTAATAAAGCGGATTGAAGCGACGGCAGATTAGCCCGTATACAGTTCTAAGCACACACTGGGCTCGTTGCAGTTCTCTTCTTCTTCCTCTTGCTTCAAGGGACAGGTTAGAAGGAGATACTAGGTTTAAATTTTGATAATCGCGCATAGAAGATGTGCGTGTACGAGTTTGTTAAACGGCATTAACATGCATTAATGTAAAAAATACGTCTTATTTACAGAAATAATTAATTTTCGAAGAGTAAACACTTTTACTGTTACATAAATTTACGTTTCCACAAATAATGCGTATAGAATGCCCCTCGTCTCGCAACTACTCCGAACCTCTCTCCTATATGTACACTTTATTTCATGTCTACGCATTTACTGGTCTAATAATAAAAAACAGCTGGAGGGGGGGGGCACCTTTTCCCGGGACTGGTTTAGAAGCTAGGACTTCTTTGTCGATCCCACTCATCAAATCTAATAAAAAATTCGCGACTTTAATTCTATTACATTTTAACAATTACAAAACGAAAAAGGAGAAAAAATTCAAGATGGTTATAAGCATTTTTTTTTTAACCTCCCCAGCGTCCCTTAAGTGCTATCTTTATTCATAAAAAATCATATTACACAAATCCATAAAAAGCATAGTATTACATGCAGATGGAAAATTAAGGTGCAGTTGAATACTCCCAAAAGAGGGACAGTGGACGAGACACAAAATAATTGAGTAACACTTGCACAGACTAACAGAACTAATTTACTAGTCTGTGATTTAACACATTTTTATTAGTGTCTACTTTTAATTTTAAGTAAGTAGTTTTGTCATCTTAACTTACGTTTCAAGAGATATGGCGTGATGGTATGTAAATATTATTTTTTTTTTAATATTCGGTTAATATTAGATTTCAAAAATGTAGCGAATTTATTAATGATAGTTAATTTAAATAAACATTTAAATACCTAGCATAACGGCTATAACGAGCAAATTTTGTCGGTCCCCTCATGCTCGTTATAACCGAGTTCGACTCTATATAGTGACCTCAATCGGATGAGGTCACTATGTAACGCAACTCCACACCACACCACACCACCACACTCTTCCAGATCTTCGGCTCAAAGTTGTGCCCAGTATAAGGATAGGCTGGCACTTTGTGGCACGACTAATGTGGCCGAAGAGTAGGAAAAATCTTTTGTTCAGACAGGGCTTACTGTGGACGTATGTGTTGCGAAATTGAGTGCGTAAATTATAATAACACAAATCAAAATTACATATTTATTTAACATATTGTGTATTATTTCGCCTTCAATACTCTCGTAATCTTAAATACCCCTGTCCAACCACTGAGATCTCCAACCATATTTCACATCAAGTTGTTCAATCCAATCTATGTTATTTCTCTCAACAACTACAACGAAATATCATCGATCAACACGAACATGAAGATATTCATTAAGATGCAGGCTCAATTCAAAAAGAAATTATGTAATTCATTGGTATTCACCGTTCGAACGCGAAATACTAATTTAATGATTGCAGTCTTTCTTATAACCCTTATATTGCCTTAATTATGACAAATAATATTCAGTTTATCAGTTTTAAATAAGCGTAAAGATCTTACCTAAGTAATAGTTTTAAAAAAAGTCTAATTTGGTGTATAACATCTGATATAAATGAATAATAAAAACCCACATTTTCAGATGAATTATTATTGTCTTAAATACGAAAATTAATTCACACTGGTACACTTTTTACAAAAACAAGCTACTGAAAGATTTCTATCAGATGAATACAACCTTTAATGAAAATTCAGCCCATCGTACTTTTACATCATCAATTTTAGCAGTATAATTAATCTATACCTACGGCACGCCACTGGTAAACTGGGAGTTAGAAAATACAGTGGCAACCTATAATCCGTGTACTAATTTTTCAAGGAACTTGCCATTGTTGTGAGGTAAATTAATTTAACCCTTTTTATTTTATTTTATTTATATTTTTGAGTGTTTAAACTTATTATAATTAACATAATAAATATTTAACATGTGATACTATTTATGAAAAACCACAGAAATGTTTATGTATATAAGTATGTTTAGGTGCAGAAGATAAATAAAAAGATAAAAAAGCGGGAGAAAGGGTGTTGAGGTTGCAACTGTTGTTGCGGTAAAGGGAGAACAAGACTTGTTTATAGGTAGAATGATTAGTCAAAATTGAGATTGAGGTGGTTCATAAAAAGAACCCTTTAAGCGCAGTAAGGCTAATGTTGAACAAGTCAATTTCTGTCAATTTCTCATTATGATATTTGCATGACCGGTGAATGAATGAATTTTGTATGTAAGATGTTCTACTTCTGGGAAAGTGGAAGAGTACAGAGTGCCGGGTTGATCTAGATGGCACATGGAGAGATATTAATTCCAATCGGTTGGGACATTCAATATGGCCTTGCAGTAGTTTGAAGATAAGTATTAGGTCAGCACGTGTTCGTCGATGTTCTAGGGTTTTCACATTGTGGAAGTTTGCTGAATCTAAATAGGAGCCGAATGATAGATTAGATCTAACATTCAGATGTCGAATAAACCTATTTTGTATTCGTTCTAATCTCGCATTAACATGTTTTAACATAAAATGTGTTTATTATTTAGGTACCCCGTAAAATTTGGCACAAAAACTGTGCGTTAGAAAATTTTATAACATTTTAAAGTAACCTTGTGTTTTATTTTCACCTTAACGGTACCTTTTTGAAGATTTAAATACTCTAAATATAGATCCCCGTACCTCTCTTTACAATCTTTACATTACTATAAGTATATATTACGTATAAAACGCTGTCCACTCGTCAGTGGTTCTCCGACATAGAAATCTCAAAGTATTTACAACCATTTCGACTGCAGACATCGTTAAATGTTTACTATTCCAAACGTGATTAACTAACTCATATATTTTCTAAACTCACTGCATAGTTATAGGATTGGTGGTATCCTTTCTCAAACAAAATAAAAGCAACCATATCCAAAGCAGACGCGATCGATTTTTCAATAGATTTTTTTTTATTTACGTCCGTTGGGAAATGAACCTTTCAGTACATTTCCATTGAACCACCAGGCCTGCCTTTTTTCGATTATTTTTTAACTAAATCATTCCAGAAGGTTCGAGGTATGTGGGAACATTTTCGGCTACCTAATTTACATTGACTATTGTCGCAGTCGCATTCAATATTTATAACAATAATATTTTTAAAATTTAAATAGAATTTCGAAGCTAATAATTTTTCTGAATTTTCGAATCAACACATTGAAAACTATAAACTATACATAAACATACCTAGTTATTTTATAATAGGTATTTAATCAACCCAAGATTGGATACTGAATACCTTTGATACCTACATTTTATAATTGGTATTCAAGCAATCAAGACACCAAATTTTTTATCAATCTCCCCATCACAATTAGAAAAATTACAGACTACTATAAATTTAGCGTATTGGATAATACTTCTTCCTCGGTTTGGAAAGAGATCCAGGTTCAAATCCCGGTGGCGCAACAACAATATATTTCGATAAAATTGATTTTATCGAAATATATTTCTAATTAATATATTTAGTTCATACTTAAAAGAAATTAGCTGAATTAATTAGAAAAATATAAAGAAAAAATCAATCTTTCAACCTAGTCTACAATATTTTATTAATATAATATAATATAACAAGGAAACAAAAAATTAGATAATAATATGTTATTTTAGTTTGTATTTTAAGGTGGTCACTGGGGTCTCATCATTTTTTTTAATGTTTAACAAATATTTATTAATTTTGTATCGATTCTTGGCACGTCACATCTCGTTCTCTCACCGTGCACATTGTTCGCGATCGGTACTCTCATGGTTCAACCCGACGATCTGGTTGAATAACTATGATGAGAATCAGTATTTAAATTTACATTATTTATCAATTCTTCGAATATAATAGCATATTATGCAACAAATGTTCATATTGATGCAAGTTGTAAAAGACAGTTATGTTACTAATGATATTTATAAGAATTCGTGACCGCTGAGTGTGTACTATTTGGAGGAACTAGGTGCTCACATTCTAAATCAACATTTTCCATGACCAGTGCGATTAATCTAAATTATCTATAGAGTTGTGGCTGTCAGGTCCAGTACTCTTGTATTATTAAATATTATCAAAACTTTGCGCGTATGTTGTAAATCTAAGTACTGATAAGCTCTCGTTGTTTCCTTGGGGATTCACTTTAGGGGTTTATGTCGAAATAGAAATACAAACTATCGTTTAAGTCCTGTCACTCCCTCGTCAGAATCAATCGGCGAAGGGATGAATCGTGGATCAGCGGTAGGATGTATTATACAACTTCTTGTTAAATAGAATTGAAATAATTAATTTTATATTTTTTATTTATTATCTTCGTTTTATTAACCACTGAAATGAGTTTAAATACATCTACCGGTTTCGAAAAATACCATTTTCTTCTTCAGGATGTCACAACTAACTAAAAACATATGTTATTGTTTCTTCACTAGAATCTATTTTTAAAAAAACAACAATTATTTAAAAAATTAATTTAGCACCTAACTCAAATAGTTACTTAATACAAATTTAGTCGAATAATTTTTAGGAAAAAATTTAGAATGGGACTCGTAGTTAAATTTACGGTTTTGATAAAAAATTGGGATTGTAAATTTTGCATATAAACGGTGTTGGTCACCAATGAAATAATTTGGAATCGTTGGAGATAAATAAAGTATGTAATAAAACTAATCAAAAAATTATAAACAACCAACTAATGTTACGAGCATATTAAATAAATATGTGGTTCGACAGTGGTATGTGAAGAACAGATATAGGGGCGCCCAATGCAGATGCGGTGGATGACCGTTCTCACCAATCTGTTATTACGGTTTATCTTCTTCAAAAGACAACGTTTTACTTCCCCGCAGCCTCTAAAGGTCTATCTGTCTAATTTGTCGCTCTGTGGAGCTGAACCGAAAGTTAAAGCGTTACTCCGTTTCTCCATTACGGCTCCGCACGACCAAGCTGTGTATTGAAGTATCGAATCGCATTTTTTCCGCGGGTCTCACTTCATTTTTGTTTACCCAGCCATTTCCGGCGGCCATGTTAGTCCCGACGCCGGCGCTGCCGCTGGGCACTTCCGGCCGGCGTCGAAATAAGTGAAAAGGGAAATTTAAATAACGAATGTTGCTCAGATAAAGATATATATTTTTCACAGAAAATGTTGGACGCGAAAGCAAAGTTAGTTGCTCGTGTAAATATAATATTTTGAGCGTATGTTATGAAACATAATGTTATCAAATTCATAAAGCATATTTATTTAATACTACCATATTGCATCCTCCCCGGATTCATATTTAAATATTATTTAAAATTAACAGTCGGAGGAAAGGAGTACCATTATTAAAAGTATGCTCTAAAGAGTAAGTAACGATGTATGCAAAATGTGGTTCAACCATTGGAAGAGTGTAATATCCGAGGAGTAGGATGGAGTGACTTAATTTTCCTCAGGGACCTACAGTGAAACTAAGCAAAATTAGGGAGACGGTGGAACGGATGATATTTAAATAGTCACGCATATCAAGGGGGTTGGATGGCCGGGAATTTTTTTGTGCAGGGTCCTAAAAATTAGTACATATTAAAGTATATAATTTTATAGAATAGTTACAAATATTTAATTATCGTATATACTTGGAAACGCCTTTGTGAGGCGTGTTCTGGTGGACTATCCTCCACTGACCAGGAACAGGGGAGAGCATGAGTGTGAGATCATGAATCTGAAGCTACTTACTTACCATAATGTCGAGATCCACCTTAACCATCTGCTGGGAAAATAAACTTTACTAAACAGCAAAATTTGATATTTCATAATAAAAACTTATTAACAAATTTAACTTTAAATTTTATTGAGAGAATAAAGAAAACAGAAAATTACGAGAATTATCACTTTTTGAATACTTAAAATAAAATTACGGAGCTACAAAATAGGTGACGACGACAATAATAATAGTACTTAAAAATTCCGTCGACCTTGGGCGATTCTTCTTGCTTCTGCCGTAAAAAATTATTATCATTTTCTTGCGTCCTCCCATTTTGGTGTTCTGAGAGCAGCGTCCACCGCCGTTTCCGAGTGCCTGGCAATTGGTCAGGACACTCCTTCAACTGGCGGTCCACGCACAAATTTTCATCTCCCAGGTGGACCATGATGAGAAATGACAAGAGGTAATGGCACGGAGATGTAATGTGAAGTAAGAAGAAAAAAAAAAGAAATAAGAAAGTAAGAAGGAAAAGAGAAAAGAAGTAAAAGAAGGGAAATTAAATTATTTCATACAACAATAGAAAACTTTACGATACAATTAGGATTCATAATGCTAGTGCTTGTAAAATCGAAGTATTATTTGGATTTTTACCCTCCTAATTTCTCTATAGCGCGACGTCCATAAGCTTCTCTCTGGCGTTGGATCTTGTATAGAGCTCCATCCTCAGCATATCTTCTAATACGAATTCAACAGAATGGCTGCCCGCACCCGACACTCCCTCAGCTCGAAGCGGCGAGTAAAAATGATCTACGTACCTGCTAGCGCTGGTCCGTCACTCGAAGAAACGGTCGCGAACCTAGCGGCCAATCTCTAAATTACTACTGGGCGATCCGAGACGAACGCGAAATTGTTTAACCGAGGTGTAACTAGTTAAATTAGGTACTAACATAACATAAAATTCGTTGCGTTATAATATATATATATATATAAATTCTTATATAGATTTTTTTTTCAATTGTTTATTTCTATAAATCTGTTATATCTCTTTTAAAATAGAGACTTAATATAAATATTCTCACATCTTGTTGAACTTTTCAAAGCGTTAGTGCTTCGAAAAACACTACTTATTTGGTACTTTCCCGGTCACTAAATATTAATTACTAGGCAAATGTCTTAATGCTAGATTTATTTATTTACTTAAATCTTTATTGATATCATTTTTTTTGTAAGTCAGACGTGAACATACAATTATATTACATACTTATTAGTTTACTCTGATGCATATATCATTGTCCTTGCTACTTTTCTAGACTACCGTGTGCGTTAAAGTAGATAGTTTTTTTTTATTTTAATTATATTTGAGCGTGAACGGTGATTCGGCGTATGTAAATATGAAACGAAAATATTTATGAAGGAATGATGTTATAATTCGTGATAAGCGCCATTTTTCCAAAACGTTTAACGCGAAATGTTGAGAATTTGACTCGAAAAATAAACTCACATTTATTTAAGGGTTAACATTATCTTTGTGATGATATTAAATTAGATATATATTAATTACATATTCTGGAATATGTTTTTTACGCAAATGTCTATTGAATAATATAAGTAAATATGTTCAAAATTATGTTTCTTTTAATTTATTTCGTGTATTGTGATATCGTGCGGCGCACGCGTATTAGTAATAAACTGTGATCACAGTCACAGTTTCCAATCACTGATATTATCGAATATCAATCACAATCACACCAGTGAGTCAAGAGTAGCATTTTTCTCATCACTACCTTTTCGAATACGTGCCGGCCAATTCTACATAATTTCAGTGTCTTAAAAAGTGAGTTAAGCTACGACTTCCTTCAGATTAATCGGTTTTCTCAGCAGAATATTGGGCAATTAAGGACGCATCTTGGACATCTGCGTACTCTGGAACGTCGATAAGACTGTAATATTCTCCGACTCGCAAGCAGCGCTCGAATCACTCTCTGCCAATATAAAAGTTTGGCTAGACAATAAGATAATCTGTTCCATCAGAAGATATCTATTTAATTTGCAACAATAAACAGGTATCATTCGTTTGGATTCCTGCACATAAGAGAATTCATATAAATGAATGTGCTGATAAACTGGCCAAGGAGGCCACTCATTCCGGAATTTTGCCACCATCAATTCCATATCCCGATGTATGACAGACTCAATATGGTAAAAAAACGAACGAATTCTGTCTGGACTGCACGATGGATGGATCCAAATAATCATAAGGATACTCGGCTTAAAATAATTCAAAGATCTATTCCCCGCATCCCCTAGTTCTCCATAAGAAAAGTCTTCAAAAGAATAATATCAAATATCTGTAGAATAAGAATTGGGCATTGCCAGATAGCCTCACATTTATTTAGATTGAACTTAATAGATTCCCCAATGTGTGAGTGCGGTGTAGAGGAGGAAACCCTTGACCATATTTTTTTTGCCTGTCCATTGCGGATCACAGATTTTTTTTTACAGTGATCTCGTCAATGGTAATTCTCAACTCTCGATTAACTTGTGTCATCTTCTTTCCTTTAACTCGCCACTTTTAATCTATATAATAGCAAAATTTTTGAATGACAATTAGGAGAACACATCTTATTGTGAATTTGTAACTATTCAGAACAATAGGTCTGTGATATCACAGACTTGCAACTTCGCATTAAGAATATGTTCTCCTAATAATAAAGTTGCATCAAAGTGTCCAAAATTTTATAAAAATGAATTGATAATTCTGGCGTCTTCTATCAGATTACTCAAAGATATTTGAGATTCCGTAAAAATAATATAGATGGCTCTTTCAAATAATGGAACGATTAAATGTATTAATGTCAAAAAGGTAACATATAGGTTCGAAAATTTGTCACTAAAAATATTGTCGCTGTAGCATAGTTGGATAATGCACCTTCCCCGGTTTAGACAGAGATCCAGATTCGACTCCAGATAGCGCAACAACAATATTTTTTGAAAAAAATTGATATTATTATATGTACATCTTTCTAATTAATATATTTAATTCATATTTACAATGGTATAATACAATGGTAATATAATATTTCCAATTCTTTAATATTATTGTACTATTTTCTATAAAATAAAGTTTTAACTTGATAAATGGCACAAATCACTCTTTAAGGGTGGATTGTCTATTTAAAAGAAGAAGAAGATTCTGAAGGTGACTCCCAGCATCCGTCGAGGGATTCTTTATTACTGCGCGTGGAGAGAGCGGCGGAGTAACAAAAAGTGAGTGGTAGTTTCTTGAGTACTGTGTCAACCTGTTTCTTCTTTCGTACAGTCCACTTAATTATCCTTAACGTTTGGTTTATTTTAAGGATACTGCACTTTTTACTTTCAAAACTCCAGTAGCGAAAGGTTTCACTGAACAGTGAAAGTGGTTCTACTTCAATCATTTAAACGAAAGCGACCATTAATAAAAAAACCCTTGTTACTGAAAAATCTTGCAAAGCCTGTCATCTATCTAATATACACTTATGGTAAGAATCTAATTTACGATATCGGAGATGTGGCGGATAACTTTGGATGCGTTTATGGGATGAACTTATAATCACAAACTATGGCAGATATCGTTTTCGTAACAAGAGACCACCGAAGAAGGATAAATTTGAATCTTCCCCCAGAAGGAGTTAAAATTATTTTATTTTTTTGTAACGGTCGCCTTCTGTTTGCCTGACACTTCAAAATAAATTGCTGTTGATGTCTATGGTTCTAGGTAATGTTTGTATGCACATGTGCAGGGTTCGAGTTTTCATATTTTTCTGCCAATATTTATCTCTTTTTATCTCCAGTTAATGTAGATACCACACCCAACCTAATTACATTGAGATATATCACACCCAAATTAAAATGCGGCAGGTGACACGCCCAATAAAAATGCACCAGGTATGTTACACCCAACATTAAAATATGCCGCGTGTGTTACATCCAACATTGAAATGTGCCGGTGTGTGTTACATCCAACATTAAAATGTGCCGGATGTGTTACACCCAACATTGAAATGTGCCGGGTGTGTCTCACCCAACATTAAAATGTGCCGGGTATGTTACACCCAACATAAAAATGTTCTGGGCTGTTACACCTAACTTAAATACGTGCCGGTGTGTTACACTCAATATAAAAATGTGCCGGGCGTGTCGCACCCAACATTAAAATGTACCGGGTAAGTTACACCTAACATAAAAATGTTCTGGGGTGTCACACCTAACTTAAATACGTGCCGGGTGTGTTACACCCAACATAGAAATGTCCCAGGTGTGTCACACCCAATTTTAAAATATCCCGAGTGTGTCACACCCGACTAAAATGCGTGCCGGATGTCTTACACCCAACATGAAAATGTCCGAGTGTAACACACCCAACATTAAAATGTGTCGGGTGTGTCACACCCAACTTAAAAATGTGCCGGGTGTGTCACACCCAATTGAAAAGTATCTCGGGAGTATCACGCCCAAATCAACATCCGCCAAGTTATTTAGAAATTACCACGGGTAACAATCAATTTTAAAATTGAAAAATACAAAATATTTTATATGTACACAAGTCTGTAAATGTATATTTGTTACGCGCGTTATTTTTTCCACTAGGTGCCCCGTTGCTTATCGCGCGAGCAGACAACTCGAGACGGGAACCAATACATTTATTTATTTTATCTTTCTTGCAAACATCGCGAATCGGTTTTCACAAGCGGTTGGTGTTTGCTGACGTCTCGATTTACAAACATTCCTAATTCAAATTAGATTCGCAATAAATTTTACTACGAAAATGTTATTTAAATTCACCGGGGGGTGAATTAAGGGGAATATTTTTCCTTAAAATGCTCGCCAACATTATGTCTATGGAGTTATAAAAAAAAAAACGGAAAAATTGTACTCCATTCATTCTGGGTAGACCGGAATATTTAAATTAGAATCAAATTTATTCACGTTTAAGTCTTAATACATAGAGAATTTGTTTAATGGCTGGCTGGTGTGCGTCATATTTGAAGTGAAATATGTTATTACATTACTTTTTTGCTATGGCCCGGTCTCCGAGAGTCGTTAAAGGTACGTGTGTACCGGATGCGTCATACGAATCCGCCCACAAAACGTATAGGGAGATTTACTCGCGGTTTAGAATGACGTATTTTTGAGAGATCGTTCTTGACGGTCATTCAAAATACTTTGTTTTATTAAATAGTGGTGATGAGGAAAATTGCTATATTTGACTCGCTTGTGTGATTGTGATTGATATTCGATAATATCAGTGATTGGAAACTGTGACCGTGATCACGGTTTCATTACTAATACCAATGCGCTGCACGATATCATAATACATGAAATAAAGAAAAAAAACATAATTTTGAGCATATTTACTTATATTGTTCAAATTTCATTTGCATAAAAATATATTCTATCATATATAATTAATATATAACTAATTTAATATCATCGCAAAGATAATGAATACCGTAAAAAAAAAATGAGTTGAAAAAAATCGGGTAAAAATTCCCAGCATTTCAATGTTTTGGCAGAATCTACTAGATGACGTCATCACGAATTTAAACGTTATTGCTTCATGAATATTTTCGTTTCATATGTAAAATAATAAAATGAATCGCGAATCTCGATATACCCAGATATTCAATCACTGATAGTGAGTGTGACTTAAAGATATCAGTGATTGACTCACGGTTCGTGATTTTAAGCTCATCACTATTAAATAGCTATATTTTTCTGTTGTATTTTTAAACAATTTAAATTAATCAATTAGAAATATACACAAAAGTTATTTATCAATCGAAATACTATTTGGTTACCACCGGGATACGAACCCAGAACTTTTCCTATCCTGGGAAACGTTAACTATTTAAGGTAAGGTTTCTTTCAGTTTTTGTATACCCGCTATTTTGTAACAAGATTAGATCGATTTTTTCAGAAAAGTTCTATTGAAATTTTGATCAAAACTGTATGACTTATCGTGTCCACAAAATCCCTACATAAAGTTAAACATTTTTACGGAGGATGGTTCGAGGTCTCTTGATCATGATCGATAAAATGCATTGAAAATTTTTAGATGTTGCGTCACGACACTTTCTGTACAAATTTTGGGATTCATTAAATATTGATTTAACATCACGTAAATAGTGTTCCTATTTTTAGGAGAACACATTATTATTATTAACTATTGAAAAAGTTAACTTTTAGAAAATATAATTCATTAATAAAATAAAACACAACGTTGTTTACTTCACACTATTACACATTAATTAATAATTATAATAAAAACATTTTCTATGCTTACTGCATCATCTTCAGTAATAAACTAAAACGATTACATGGTGGGGGGGGGTGGTATGAAAGCGGGGTGAAAAGTATTTTAATATAAATTAAATGTAGCAACTAAAACAATTTTAAGATGAATTAATTTTCTCTGTAAACCTTTCTAGCTTATTAGTAAGCTAATAAGCTAGAAAGGTTAGTCTCCACATCCCACAGGCGGCACGTCTTGTCTCCGGAACAGCTGAGAAGCTGTTTGCCATCACCCGACCAAGCGATACCATACACGCCACCCTTGTGGGCTGGGCTGCCAATCTCTCCCTTGAGTTCTGAACTTGTGCCATCATATAAGAATATTTTACCATCAAAGCCAGCTGAGGCAAACAGACTACCGCTAGGAGAATATCTGACAGCCTGGACGAATCTGGTATGCTCTTGTTTGGTGCACTTGAACTTGAAGGGAGGACTAAGCTAAGGTTTGTAAAAGTTTTTCTATCATTGCACCGCCTACTTCACTTTCCGTAAGTGGTGAAAGAAAATTTTCATTGTTTGAATACATGTGAGCTGGGTTAAAAATTGTATGCTTAAATAATACGTTTCAACTCATATCGAGACCTCTATTCCTATATCGAGAATTCCGATGCCTGTTCATTTGAAACAAATAAAAAGTTTGTTTTCAGTTCTACGAAGTAACTTTATAATTTGATTTAACGTGTTGTCTGTGACAGAGGAATTTTAACATGTAATATGTTTAATGGCTAGAGTATCCTGCGAAATTGAATTTTTTTTTTGCATTTTGTGTCGTGCAGAATCGTAAAATTATTATGACCCGTGTACACGAATTACGAATCACCGCGCGCAAAACATAGGTGATTCGCTCGCGGATTAAAATGACTCGTACAGTACACACGTACCTTTACAGACTAGACAGTAGTCACGGCCTTTTAAATACTTTTCTATTTATACATGATATCGTGAATATTGTGTGCTTTTGCTAGTAAATATGGTATCACTTGACACTTCGGTCAAAATGTACATTTTTTATACCAAAATTCTTAAAATCATTATTTTCTTTTTAAAACTGTATTACGCACATATACCGCCTAATTCCAAAACCCCCTAAAATGACTTTATGTATTTTGAGTTATAGATGAAAACGTATATTTTAAAAATAAATGCACTAAATGTTTGTTTTTAGATTAGCATTTTTTAAAGAGACAATTCTGTGATGTATTTTTTTTCCGCATACATCGTTCTGGCAGCCATACTGGATTTTAGATCACGTGATCAACAACAAGCGTTGTGATTAGCTGATTTCATTTTAGGGGAAATGCCGACTAATACGCTATTTGCTTTAGGGTATTTTGGAAATAACTCTGATTTTGAATATGCAATATCAAAGGATTTAATTGGCTTTTGCGAGAAATAATGTGTTGATGTACAACATGTAGCTGATAAAAAATCTACAAAACTGCATATTTAACTCAAATTATCCGAAATCCGTTTTAAGGGGTTTTGGAATTTGGCGCTACACGTGTCAAATTTCTTAATCGTTTAGAAAAATACAAAAAAATGAATATATATTTTACTTACAGTTGTAATTTTTTTTACATACAATCATACAAATAAGTGTCTCGTATAAATAACGTATTTTAATAGGTAGGTACTCTAAAAAAGATAGCAAAATTTTTTTTAACACTTTCACCTCGTGATAATGGTATTTTTCTGAATGTCTCACGATATTGCCAAAATATTGTATCAACCGAATTTCTATTATTTTAAGGATTTCTTTTTGTCGCGGTTATTCTCAACTTAGCAAACGGAACGCGACTCTGGTAAGGGTGATTCCGCGAAGGGCTGCTCTGTGTCGTTTAAATAAGTCAATTCTGTTGATTCTCTTTTATGAATCCACTTCGAGATTCATCCCTTTGTGGAGTAACCGAATTCACCCCCCCGTCAATCATGGTGACACGAATATTTGTCCCACTGACCGCATTTCCTCGATTAAAGCATTACAATAACACGGGGACGCCCTTCGTCTCTCAAAACTGTTACATCTAGGATTACCTAGAAATAAACCGAATAACCTACATCTGAAACATTATCTATATCCTTTTATACACTCTTGTATTTTTACAATAGAGAGAGTATTGGTTTGGATGCTTTCACAAGCCGTACTAAATATGAACAATTTTTTAACATGTTTTAGATTCGGATAAACATCTTTTTCGATATTAGTTACTAACCCATTACCCTATCCATTCCTACTCCCTCTCACTTTTTACTTCAAAGCACGACCACTTTCTGTGATGCGTTGTCTATGATTTTGTAAAATTTTGAGCGCATTACACTGGAGAATTGAATGTTAACGTTTACTACGGAGTACGTTAGATTATTATATATGCTAACATTTTGACGTCCTATTGTGGAGTTACACTGAAATTAACGTTTTCGCAATTTTGAAGGTTGACATTTGAGCGTATTAGATTGAACTGTTCACCTGACTATTGTGCATGGTGCGTGTTGTCACTTCGCGCTATCGACGAAGTGTGCGTTGGTGAGATTTCATACGTAACAACAAAGTCAAAAGATCTGCGGTCACCGCTAGCAAGAAATCCAGACACTATAGTTGTTATCACTGCAGGTAGGTCGTGTTCTTCATTCCTTCCTCCAAACCGGTCCAAAGTATATAAGAATCCTTCTCCTGCATGTCGTCTTTCTGTAATCCTAAAAATTTATACGCTTGTGTCCTTATTCTTCAGGATAGTATATAGTAGGAGACTAAAAAACTCTTAGCAATTGATTTTATTTCAAACGGAATGTTTTAGTAGGTGCCGCGAAATTCACATCATGGGGAATTATGGTTGTATTATGGGGAATTTTCTCACATTACGGAGGTAGTGACAGGTCAGGACTACGTGCATTGGACAACATTATTTAAAGCGAGATTTAGTGATATTTCACCTCAAGGACGCTTCGTGCATAACATGATAAACAGCCTGACTCCAAAGAGTCGTTTGATCTCAGCCATGTCTAGTGTGCACATGATGGCCAATTTATTTATCTTTGTAAGACAACTACGCTTATTTTATAAACTTGTGAATACGTTTTATATTGTCAATGTCATATTATTATACTACTGAAAATAGCTTTCTTTTCAAACTGCAAAAATAATTAAAATATTTTTATTAGAACACATTCTTATTGTGAAGCTGTCACAGAGCTATGTTCTGAATAATTACAACTTCACAATAAGAATGTGTTCTTCTAATAATAAGTTGTATCAATGTGTCCAAAAATTTAATAAAAATTCATTGTTAATTCTGGCGTCTGCTATCAGATAACTCAAAGGTATTTGAGATTTCGCAAAAATAAAGAAGATGGCTCTTTCAAACAAATGTATTAATATCAAAAAGGTAACATATAGGTTCGAAAATTTGTCACTAAAAATATCATCGCTGTAGCATAGTTGAATAATGCACCTTCCCCGGTTCGGAAAGAGATTCAGGTTCGAATCCCGGTGCCGCAACAACAATATTTTTCGATAAAATTGATTAATTTTATATGTGTATCTTTATAATTAATGTATTTAAATATTTTTATTTCAAATTGTTAACTTTGTTTTATTAACCACTTATAAAATACATCAACCAGTTTCGAAAAATATCATTTTCTTCTTCTTAAATGTATTCATTAGAAAGGTATACATATAAAATCAACTTTATCGGAAAATATTGCTGTTGCGTCACCGGGATTCGAACCTGGATCTCTTTTCCAATCCAGGGAAGATGCATTACCAACTACGCTGCAGCACTTTTGAACCAATATGTTACATTTTTTCAAATTAATACATCTATCGTTAATTATTTGAATCTCAAATACCTTTGAGCACCGATAGCAGATGGTATAAATAACAATTTATTAAATTTTGGATATATTGATACAACTTATATATTATTAAGGATAAAATATTCTTATTGTGAAGTTGTAATTATTCAGGACATAGTTCTGTGATATACATTGTTACGTCGTGCGCTATCACCAGAGGATGGGATGCCAGCGCACCACGCCACCAGCTAAACTCAGTCTGTGGGTCACTAAAGTTTGGCGTCAGAATGCCTATCTCAGATGTGTGGGGGAGGTCTCAGACAATAATAACACTCGCTTATAACATATTATTTACACTTTAATCACATCAAACATAACAACCCGACATTTTACACACGATAACTGTCTTTGACATCTTCTTTCTTCACGTTAACTCTCCTCCTAGTGAGGACACTAATGTTTCCGATTCAGCACACCTCGATCTCCACCCTGTTAGCCACGGGGTGGCGCGGCCTTGGTCTCTCTGAACTGATCTCGTCCTCCAGAATATTACCTCGAACCCATCCGGTCATTGTGGAGTCCCTCCTTACACGATTTGCACGAGCAGAACAAGGCCCAAATATCTTGTTCTGCCGCGAAAATAGTCCTCCAATTGTCGATCTCCGTCGCCAATCCTCAAATCTCGGCGGAGCGCCGCTTGGCGTCCGCCCACACGCACCGCTCAGCTCGGGCGCTCGCTGCCTTCCTCCGACCCTCACTCTGCACCGGCCGCGCCTACTCGCATCGGCAGATGGCGCCCTCGGTCTTGGCGCGTATTTTCGAATATCACGACATGTTAAATCAATACAATAAAATCGTCAAAAATACTGTCGCTGTAGCATAGTTGGTAATGGACCTTCCCCGTATCGGAAAAAAGATCCATATTTGAATCTCAGTAACGCAGCAACAATATTTTTCGATAAAATTGATTATATTTTCAGCATCATCAGAATACTTATTTTATCACAACAATGCAGAACAAACCATCACATTCATTCACCGTTACCCAGACTACATAATCATGCTGTGTCATCCTCTTAACGAGGGACCGCCGAAGAAGAAGAAGGTGCAGCATCCCATCTTTTTCGCCACTTTTCCAATCTCAGTTCTCTTACACGCGTCCATAAATTTCAGTGTGTCCCAAGTGATACACCACCCGATCTGCCCGGAGTCAGCTGTGAGGGTGACCCAGGACCGCGACTTGTAGAGGAGCATCGCGAGCCGAGTCTCATCTGATTGTGGCCACTGTACGTCAGTATTAGACATGAAGGAAGAAATGAGGCGAAGAATGTGTTATAGTTTATGACCTGAGTAAAAACAGTGGCGCGAAAGCTGCGAAAATATCCCCCGGCGCTTTTCAAGTCTGCAATACATCCCGCGAATAAGGTGATAAATAAAGATTTGGGCAAACTTGGTCGGGACCTTCCGCGTAATTGAATTTGAGTGTGTATGCGAGGTATACATTTTGACAGCGAACAAATTAGATTCCTGGGTTAATTTATTCTTGTATCGAGCGATACACAAACCCGGGGTGACGTCACGCGCCTCACACGGTATTGGAGATTATCTCACACACGATGAGATAATCTCCAATACCGTGTACACGTGTTGAGAAAGAGACAAAAACTCAAACCAGTGCACACGACGTTTGATCTGAATCTTTTGCGATATCCCGTTATTTTCATATGGCAACATTTTTGCACTCTGCTACTCCATAATTAATTATGCTATTTTAGTTTGGGGAGGAGCAGCAAAAACAATATTAGAGTCGGCTAAAAGAGCACAAAAGACAATTATTAAGGTAATAGATTATTGTCCCTTTAGATATCCATCACATTTTATATTTAAAGAGTACAATGCCCTGGACATAAGACAAATCTATATGTTGAGACTCGTTTAATATTTATTTCCATGCTAACAACAACTCACCGCAAGCAATAAATCATGGACACAACATAAAACAAACAACGAACATCTACACGCCAGTTCCGAGAGCAACAACTACATTTTATCGAAGATTCTACATGTTCTTAGCTCAGAAACTGTACAACACACTCAACACCAACTGGAAATCGTTCACTTCCAATAAGATTACACAAATATGGACCCTATGATCCAATTGGGTAGAGATCAATCAGAAGCATCGCTATCCAACATTCTAACATAATCATTATACAGTGCCCATACTAGTAATTCACTAGTTCTACAACACTCACTAAATTTTTTTTTTTTATTCCTAACGAATCTTTATCATTCTTGAATTAAATAACACCACAATAGCACGAAAAAAATTGCTTACTTTAACACAGACGGCAGTCTAGCAAAGTAGCCAGGACAATGCTGTATATATCAGAGGTGGAGTCTACTCCATCCCACACAATAAACTACGAGTATATACTTAATACCAATATAATTGTATCTTATGTTTATCATGTTATATTATAATATATTCACCTCTGTTGCAACAAAAACATGTATAAAGTCTAATAAATAAATCAGTTTTATCATCACTTGGCTAATACTACAGTTGCAGCTGTTTCCTTTTGCCAAAAATCAAAAAATATGCTATTTAAAATTATTTTTGAAAGATATTTTTAAAATGACAAAATCATTTTTTTCTTTCATTGTACCAAACTAACTAACTTACCATCACACCGTTACCCCACGGGAGTATGCAGAAAGAATAGGGCGCCACACTCTTCTGTTCTGACAAACTTTACTTTTTTTTATTAGCTTATTTTACAAATTTATTTTTACTTTTTTATTCATATTTGATTTATCTTTTTATTCCAAATAACACCACAACAGCACGAAAAAAAAACTGGCTACTTTAACACAGACTTCAGTCTAGCAAAGTAGCCAGGACAACGCTGTATATATCAGAGGTGAAGTCTACTCCATCCCACACAATAAACTATGTATTATGTATGTTTATTATGTATCCACCTCTGTTAGTACAATAATATGGATGCCAAAATATATATAAATAAATAAATAAATAAACAATTCTCGGCTCATTCATATTCATACAGGCTTCTAACAAGACTATCTGGTTTACCTGGTCGTGCCGAGTCTTCAACTTATGGTACCATCAACATCTGCGTCATACATATTTTTTACCATTCTCTTCTCATTCATCCGTATGACCAAACCACCTATGTGATCCTTTCTTTACCTTACTGACTATACTAAGATCAGCTTTACACAATTTGCTCTGCACGCCTAAGTGATCTCATTTCCACCATATTCAGTCTCCAGTATTGATACCTACCCCAGGGTTAATAGTAATCCTTGGCAAGAAATGAAATTTAAAAAAAACTTTTCGCGTGTATCACAAAAATATGTGAAAACGTTATCGATTTATAGGAGCAGTTCTGCTAATATATTGGGTTAAGGACCAGACCAGACCGCTGTGAAGTGAAAACCGCCTTAAAGTGGAACTAGTATATTTTAAATTAAGAGGAATTTAAAATGAGAGATTTGGGTGTGGTCTTCGACGAATATTGTCATTTATTCAACATTACAACCAAATTTGTAACAAAACTTCATCGCCATGAATTTGTGTTAAGGACAGCCAAAAACTTTAACTTTCTCCGCTCTCTTAACAACTTTATGTACGTAAGAAGTACGCTGGAATTTAACTCCACTCTGCGGTCTCCCTACTATGACTCACATATTATAAAAATGGAAAGAGTGCAACACAAATTTCTAAAATTTATCAATTTTAAATTGCATATTCCGATGCAAAATATAAATTACGATTATTTAATAATAATAATAATAATGTGTTTATTCCAGCGTGATCAGGTTTTTTTTTTAAACCTGATTCGCCATAAAGATAATATATATTATGTTATACATTAAAGGTTGTGAAATAAATATGCTATGAAAAAGAAAACCAAGGAAAATATTAATAAATACAAAAAAAAATTTAAAAAGTTAATAAAAAGTAAAAGTTTACACATATATACAAACAAAATATAATTATTACATATATAACTACTTCAATCACGGCCATTGTTGTGTATGTAGCTATTTTGTAAGCGCTGCCATTATCTGGTCAGGGAACCAGCTTTCCATGAGAGCGCCGCTTGCACCAGAGCTGAGTACTGAGCTCCAGCCGCAGCTTTACGCCAGCAACTCGATGTCTTAGAAGCGGAACGAATCCATGTATACGACCTTCGGTAAACATTGTAGATGCGCTACAATAACGCGCCAATCCGAACAGTATTCTGTATGAGTTGTTGTACTTAATTCGGAGACGGTTATACGTCACTTGCTTGTATTTCGACCAGAGCTCGCAGGTATACATGCTGGTGAAGAACGAATTAAACAGGATGCTCTTCACTTACTTACTGCATCGGTAGAAACGCCGTGACAGCATATTTGCACGAACGCTCAACTGTCTCCTCTGCCGTTCTATATCATCATCTATGATGAGTCTACTATCTTTGAAAAAATTTGCCTGGAGAAGAGATGTGAGCGATATAGTATATCTATATAAAGTAATCTATAGCTTGTTGGACTGCTCCGAGTTGATACAAATGGTTTCGTATAAAGTACCAACTCAAACGAGACAACGTGAAGTGTTCTCTGTAGGTACACATAGAAATAATTATGCTGTTAACTCGCCAATATCGCGGATGCATCGGCTTGGTAACAAGTTACAATACCTGAACTTAAGAAATATTTGTACGTAAATTATACTTAGTTTTTTTTTAATGTTATATATAAACTGTTATATTAAATGTTAATTAAAAATGTACTGTTGTATTTAAATTAGTATTCTTGTGTATTATAAAAGCCCACAAGGGCGTTGATGGTAATAAAATAAAATAAATATCTAAGGATATTTATGTTTTTTTCATGAAATTCTGAATGAGGCTAATTTTGTTTTTACTATATAATGGATAAATGGAGAAATTGGTGATCACGGGGAACATACAAGGACGGGGAGCGATCTCCAATAAGATGGACGGACCAAGTCCAAGTAATGACCGAAGCATCGCTTCACGTCGCACTAAACAAAGCCCAAGATCGTGAAGAGTGGAGATAATCAGTTCGCGCCGTGGAAGCAGAATGAAGGACCGCGATGTTCAGTTATAAGTTCATCGACAGAGAGGAAAACCCTTACAGACGCCCGGAACATGCCTCACAGTTATGTAAGCTAATAACTAATAATTATTATATCAAACAATTTTTATTCTTATTGGGAAAACACATTCTTATTGTGAAGTTGTAATTATTCAGAACATAGTTCTGTGATATTTTAAATATTAATTCCTAATAATATATAAGTTCTCCAAATAATATATAAGTTGTACTAATGTGTCCAAAAATTTATTAAATTGTTAATTCTGGCGTCTGCTATCGTTTTACACAAAGGTATTCGAGATTCCGTAAAAACAAAATAGATTGCTTTCAAATAATGGAACGATAGATGTATTCATTTGAAAAGGTGTAACATGTAGGTTCGAAAATTTTTCGTTAAAAATAATGCTACTGTAGCATAATTGGTTAATGCAGCTGTATGTATATTTTTCTAATTATTATATTTAATTAGTATTTAAAAATTTTATTCTATTTAATACGGATAATATCCCTAATAGCTAATGTACATGAATATTGTGACGTGCACGACAGAGTGTCAGCACGTCCACCGGTTTCATTCAAGATGAAATTTGTGAATACTGTGAACAGAATTGGCTATTCTGTCTTCCCCCTGCTTCCGACAGTCATTCTCAAGAAAATATAAATGAAATTAGAAATAGATTTTACAACATTATAATTTACACAAATAATACAATTGTAACAAATAAACAAAGAGAAAAACACCAGAAATCACATTTTAAAACACAAAGTAATTTCTATAATATATTTTTTATTTATTATCTTTGTTTTATTAACCACTTAATTGAGTTTAAATACATCTATCGGTTTCGAAAAATACCATTTTCTTCTTCAGGATGTCATAACTAACTAAAAACATATATTATTGTTTCTTTACCAGAATCTATTTTCAAAAAAACAAAAATTATTTAAAAAATAAATTTAGTACCCAACTCAAATTGTTACTTAATACAAATTTACTCGAATAATTTTTATAAAAAAATTTTAGAATGGGACTTGTAGTTAAATTCAGTTGGTTGTTTATAATTTTCTGATTAGTTTTACACGCTTTATTTACCTCCAACGATTCCAAATTATTTAATTTGTGACCAACACCGTTTATATGCAAAATTGATATAGCTTAAAGTTAATATTGCTAATTTTAAAATTATATGAATGGAATATATTCATAACAGTTAAATTAATCGACTTTCATTCCTATTTGACTATACCATAGGTACCATAGGTGGAAAAAATAGATCAGCGGTCGAAGAGTAATCCTTGCGTGGTAAAATATCACTTCAGCGGGTCAACATGTTGAATTTCACTGGATAAGTTTAAGTTACTTGTAAAATGACGTCGTTCACGGCGTGATGTTTAAATAAGGGTTAAAATGATTCGAGCGGATGGATCCTAATCGTGTTCATCATCCTACTCCGTCTATGGCCAATCCTCCATGACTCATCCGAGGCATTAAAAAATCAGCTTAAGCAGTACTTGCCTGCTGTAGTGGAGATCTATTTTTAAGAAATGATTTACATCCTTTAAGGAAACAAATACAATATATGCCTAACATTAAATATTTCTTACCCTTCCTCAAATATTGAATCACATGATTGCAATTTAGTGCGTTCTATGAGATATTGACAACGTTTTTGCTCTCTGTCAAAGTAAATGCTCAGACAATGATCCTTTCGCGCAGTAGTATTGCCATTGCTATTACATGGCACTGTTCTTTTGAGAGTGTTTTTGATGAACGGATCCCTGAGTGTCTGCCTTGAACTACTGCACCTTAATTTTCTATTAATTTTCAATCTGTATATTCTATGGATTTTTTATTATATAATTATTTTTTATAAATAAAGACAGCACTTAAGGGACGCTGGAGGGTCAAAATTTCAAATCTTAATTGCTAATAACCACATTGAATTTGTTCTCCTTTTTTGTTTTGCTTATACTTAAATATATAATTAATATATTTTTATTATCTTTGATGAGTGGGACCGAAAAAAAAAACCCTAGCTTCTAAACCGGTCCCGGGAAAGGGTGGATCCCCCCCCCCTCTATCGGCGGGTAGGTACTATAACGTAATGTTAAAATATTTTTTTAAATATATTATTTTTTAATTAAATTAAATTCTTGGTCCCGATTCTCGGGAATTCCGAGGAATTGTTAAAAATCGAGAACACAGAATCCCTAACGCGGACCATACGTAAATAAGTTCTGCGAACTGTCCAAACTGTGCCAGCGTGTCTGCGTGCCAACGTTCCGATGTACCATGCACACTTTTTAACACCCGATTAAGCTACTCCTTCAGCTATCTCTCAGTACACCGTGCGCACAAATCACAGGGAGTTTATTACCCTACCTTTATTATTTACAGCCCTATAAACTATAATACTATTATTCATAGCTTAAACAATCGAGTGTTCACAATGTTGTGTACGTTTATGTAAATGCCTTCGATAGCTGAATCACAGGTTTCCGATTAACAATAAGCATACACATTATATATGAACTGCACTAACCTTTTTAATTTTTCTGTATTTCTGGTCCGATGTTGTTGTTCTCTTAGCTGGATTGTCTTCTTTAAATTTAGACCAACCGAAGCGCGCACCGGTGGTTTATTTGTAACGCTGGACTGGTCGAAGCACAGGATGTAATTGAATGACGCTTGTCGGTTACCGTCTTCTTAGCTTTCCGAAAAAAGGCGGTAATACTCACACACACACACACACACACACACACACAAGAAACCCAGTGGTGCCAATCGAAGTAATAAGGCTCGTAAACAGTATCTTTAGTTAGAAGTATTGCATTGATGCATAAATTCGTTTTGTTTTCCAACAAGAATTTCTTTAAAAACATTTCCCTGGCGTGTCGTGACTCGTTCACTTAGAATTACAAGGTATATGACATATTGTGCGTCAAAATTTTGAATACTAATTTTTTGATTTCTTCAACGGAGATTTGTTAATTGCCCATGAAGTGAAAGATTTACAATTTTGTCACTAAATAATTTAAAGTAATAAAATAACAAGTCCTGTTTGATTTTTGCCTCGTTATGTACGAGGGCGAGTCAAAAATTGTATATACTTCACCATAGCACACCTTCAAGTTTGTCATACTGCCTTGTTGATACGACAGCGGTCACGTGTGCGAATTTTGATCCCGATCGCTTAATTTGCCTTCCGGCTATTACAGTGTAGTAGCGATGTAGCGTCTTTTTTTGAACAACACGACGAACTTGGGTTCCGTAAAGTTTTGTATAAATAAATTAAATAACGAAAAATGTAGATAATTTTTAAGTTCCCCTCGTAATAGAAGTCTTACAGTTGTTTTAAAAATATTACAAAAGCTACTAAAATATAATAAAACTTTGTTTTCTCCTAAACTACTGGAAAATTTAACATGTTTGTAGTACAGTTGTGGGGGAAGGTGAGGATAATAAATAGAACGATTTGGTGTAGGGTCGCTTATTGTGACAGAGGATAGAATAGAGAGTACAGAAGATATACGTGTATATTAAATATAGAGACGTGAGAAATGCAAAGAGTAGAGGACCGAGTCGGCGGTGTTCGGGCAGCGGAACGGAAGATGTGTAGTCGTTGAGCGATCGGACCAGACTGCGGCGGCAGCACTTTGCCGCCGGCTAGGTATTAATGCAGATGCCGACTGGGAACGGCGGTGAATTTGAACCGCTATCCCCTAAACAGTTATAAAAATAAAATTATTGTCAGAATTTTGATGCAGAAACCCAATTCTGTCCAATATGTCAGGTGATTATTATTGTTCCAAGGTCACGATGTCACTTTAATGCCATAGAATTATTTTATTGAATCCATCTTGAATTTTTTTTTTTTAGAAAGTTTATGTTTAGTGCGAGCACATACACTTTCAATTTAAAATTGTCGATCAATATTACAATACGGAATACTATATTGGGGAGGAGCTTGTCTCATACATCTCAAACCAATAATTACAACTCAAAAGACAAAAATAATAATAATTTTAAAAAAGACTAGAGATAAAAAGGCTAAAGATTTTTCCTGTTTTAAATTTAACTTTTTTATATAAAAAAAAACTATACTATTTCATTTTTTTCATTAAAAAATTCATCACATTACAACTATCAGACTCGGAGCAAAACTAATAAATATGTTGTTTTAAAATATTCAAATTAGGAATAGGACAGAGACATGCATCATACATTGCTCCTGGACTGTATAACAAACTGCCAAAATCAATTAAATAAGCAACAAACATAAATTTGTATAAAAAAGTCGTTCTAAAATGGCTTAAAATTATTAATTATTAATTCCCATGTTCTAATTTGATCAATTTCTCAGTATTTTTTATATTTTGTTAATTTATAGATATACAGATAGATCTGATATATACGAGTATCTTGTTTTATATAAATGTGGATAGCCACCCCCATAATTCAAGATCTTTCTTATTTAGGGGTGCATAACTCTAAAGTTCTGCTGTGATGGCAAAGGCTATGAGAATGTGTGGCAGTGCGTAGACTGACCATTAAATTTTCAAATGACAGTTGGTGGTGAACTATCGTACTACTGTTTTGTCCTCGGTATGCGCAAGCTCTAATTGTTGGCTAAAGAAAATGGAGTGTCAACTTGAGGAAAACGAACATGTTTACTTTTAATCAAGGTTAAAATGGTCATCCAGGAGCTCAACTGAAAAATGCTGCTGCATCCACCCGACATCGCTCCGTCAGACTAACTTTTTTCGGTCGCTCTCCAATCAAATGCGTGGCGTTATATTCAACAACGATGATGACCTCAGAAATTAGCTCGATAAATATTTCGATACCAGACCAGCTGATTTTTATAGAAAAGGCATTGTGGGATAGATGACTGTATCGATTAAAATTATGTTTTAGTTGATGCAACCTGGATTGGATTCATAAAGGAATAATTGCAAATGGTCTGGCCTACCTTTATTTGGCGACAATTTTCACCTTCACTTGACTCGCACTTTTGTAGTGAAGAACGCAGATATCACTGCACTTCTGGATGGTGTAGAACACTGCTTCTTCGCGGTCTGGATTTTTACACACGGCGCCAGTTTCAAATCACAAAAAAGCCTCTTGACAGCTCCTCGTCGAAATGCAATCCCTAAGTAATTAGAATGTACATGGAGTATTCAACTTGCGCCAACAGGCATCGACAAATTGGTCGACATATGGGATGACGTCCTGAAAAATAATGGAGAATACATCAAATCATAATACAAACTATAAGGTACAGGAAAACGGCAACACTGGCGTTTTAGAGCAGAAAGAATGCTATAGAATAGTATGTCATATTTTGTCACAAGAAAACAAAATAACGGAAAAATAGCATTTCAAAAAAATAAAATTAGTTATATCACAAATTGATAAAGAAAAGTCATCTCTTGTAAAACTTTTATGTACGTTTATTTCATATTTAGTTATATTAAACTATATTAAAACAAAATTAAATAATAATATTAGGAGAACACATTCTTATTGAGAAGATGTAATTATTCAGAACATAGGTCTGTGATATTTTAAATATATTAATTAGAAAGATTTACATATAAAATCAATTTTATAAAAACATATTGTTATTGCGCCACCGAGATTCGAACCTGGATCTCTATCCTAAACGGGGAATTTGCATTATCCAACTATGCTATAGCGACAAATTTTCGAAACTATATGTTATTTTTTTGATATTAATACATTCAATCGTTCCGTTATTTGAAAGAGCCATCTACCTTATTTTTACAGAATCTCAAATACCTTTGAGTAATCTGATAGCAGACGCCAGAATTATCAATTCATTTTTATTAAATTTTGGACACAACTTTATTATTAGGAGAACACATTTTTATTGTGAAGATGTAATTATTCAGAACATAGGTCTGTGATATTTTAAATATGAATTAAATATATGAATTAGAAATATATACATATAAAATCAATTTTATCGAAAAATATTGTTGTTGCACCACCTGGATCTCTTTCCATACTGGCAATACTTTAGAAAACAAAAAAATATTGTACTTTTTAAATTATATAGTTACATTACGTAAATACAGAAAAAATAATAACTCTAGAAAAATGATTAGTTATTGTATTTATATACTACATATTGTGCACTTGACCTACGAAAAGTAGTAATACTAGTGGCCCCCTTCACATTTGAACAAATTGAAATATTTATTGTATAAACTATTTTGTGTTTCTGTCAGATTTGTTTTACACATCGATACGTGTCACTTTTCCATATACATATGTTATCTGAATGGATCGTTTACGTAATTCCAAATAATGTCAGACTTGCGGATCTGCTTCAAATGGTAAAATTATCTTTTGGCAGCTCTCCCTCGGGGCGACCTGGAGTTAATCTCCGTTGGCTTTCTAACAAACTAGTCCCCGACCGGACTCAGGTGCGCGCCCGGTACACGGTGGACACCGTGCCATGTATTTAAAGAAAGCCTTATCCACCCTACCACGGGCGTCGGCAATTATTTATGCCAGACATTTTTAAATCGAATTTTAGACATTTGTAAAAGAAAAAATCCCTGCCAGCTCTGACCAGCAAAAGTCAGGTAAATTTCGTGTGCGTGCGAAGGTGTGTTTTTTACTTTTTTCTGGGTTCAAAAAGGTTTTATTTTAATTGCAAATTAAATGTATGAATTAGAAAGTAATACATATAAAATTATTTTTTTAGAAAAATATTGCAGTTTCTACCGGGATTCGAACCTGGATCTCTTCCGATCCGGGGAACGTGCGTTATCCGATTATGCTTTAACGACACAGTGAATTGACTACAAATTTTTGAACTTAAATGTTACACTTTTCAAATTAATAATAATAATGTATAATTTGTATAGCGCCATTTTCTTAGAAACTTTCACCTTAAGGGCGCTTTACACATCAACTGTTCATAGTTCTACGTTATTTTTGTTTATCTTTGTTTTTTAAAATTAAAAATTATTATTTTCACTTATAGAAATGACTTTTTGAAAAGGTGCGTCTTCTTAAAAAAAGTCTCTGATGCACTGTTTCTTATGACGGAGGACAAAGAGATCCACGCTTTTGGGCATACCACCACATAATACATATATCATTCAATTATTCGAAAGCCTTCTACTTTGTTTTTACGGAATCTCTAATACCTTTGAATAAACCGATAGGAGACGCCAGAATTAACAATTAATTTTTAATAAATTTTTAGACACATTGATACATCTTATATATTATTAGGAGAACACATTCTTATTGTGAAGTTGCAATTATTCAAAACATAGCTCTGTGATATTTTAAATACAAATTAAATGTATTAATTAGTAAAATATACATTTAATTAATATTTAAAATATCACAGACCTATGTTCTGAATAATTACAACTTTACAATAAGAATGTGTTTTCCTCAATAAGTTTTATTTTAAATATGAATTAAATATATTTATTAGAAATATATACATATAAAATCAATTTTATCGAAAAATATTGTTGTTGCGCCACCGGGATTCGAACCTGGATTTATTTTCAAACCGGGGAAGGTGCATTTATCCAACTATGCTACAGTGACAATATTTTTAGCGACAAATTCTCCGAACCTTTTTGATATTAATACATTTAATCGTTCCATCATTTGAACGAGCCATCTACCTTATTTTTACGGAATCTCAAATACCTTTGAGTAATCTGATAGCAGACGCCAGAATTATCAATTCATTTTTATTACATTTTATTTTAATGTGTTGACATAAAACTCTGTACCCGATCTAGGGTCTCCGTCTCACATTTTAAAATATTTCTTATGTTACAGATTTATAAAGCAATAAAATAGTTTTTTTTTTTTTAAATATAAAAATTTTCAACAGGTCGTTAATGACCCTGATAGATAGTCCTAGTATGATATTAACGAGCAATGATGTTTTATGGTTGAGAAAACTATAACGATCATTTCGAACTTATATAAACTCACAACACTGTTCTATGTTTTATATATGTTTAGATAATGCTCTAGACAGCCGAAACGATCGTCCAATTATTTGTAAAAATTAAATATATTTTACAAAAAAAATCTTGTTTTTTCGTCAATGGAATGTATTCATTTTTTATTTAATTTTTTTTTCTGAGTAATTACATATTTTATTTATATAATAGTGATTTTAACGCCCAACTAGCAGCCTCTTTTTCAATTAATTATCATTTTCTTAAATTGTTGGCGACCTCGCCCGAGTCACCCTGTAGTCGTGTCGTGTTGGTGTATTTTCGCACACAATTTTTACATTTATTCCTCAGAGATAGGAGAATGATATATGGCAATTTCGATACGAGTACCGGCGGTAATCGCTTTTGATGGCAATTTTACGTATCGCGTGAATTGATGGCAATGTATTGCGTAATTTACATTACTCAAGCGTGACACTTAAGTTTTCGATCTCGAGTACCTTACACGGGGTAGTTTGTCGTGGAACGTAAAACGTTTCAAATTGGATCTTACGATGGCATTTAAGTGTTTATTTATTACAATTTAAAATTGACACGTTTTGCATATAAGATCTACGCAGGTCGACACGTTGTGACATTTCAAATAAACGCGCGAAGACCGAGGGCGCCATCTACCGAGGCGAGTAGGCGCGGCCGGTGGAGAGAGAGGTCGGGGAAAAGTAGCAGGGACTTCGTGCCGAGCGCCGGGGCGGCGTCTCGCCAGGCAGAAATGGCGTTAATAAATAATAAATACAAATCTTGGATGAGGGTGGTGGATTCAAGGGGTCGAAGCATCGATCTACCCGCGCGTGACTGTTCCTTACGGGGACTGGCGTGGAGTCCGCCTGTAAGCGATGGCAGACGAATGGGCTCAACGGACTCCACAGTGACCGGATGGCATCGGGGTGACCTTCGGGAGGAAGAGTTCACTTCTGGAACGGGGCGTGGCAAACTGGGCAGTGATCGCATTGCTAAATCGGTGACACGGTGTGTCCCCACTAGGAGAAGAGCGTGACGTGAAGAAAGAAGATTTCAAAGACAATAACCGCGCTTACAGTGTCGGGCTTTGTGTATTTAAGTGTGAATAAATGGTTCTAAGTGCATAAAGTGTTTTCCATTGTTCAGACCTCCCTCATCCATCTGAGACAGGCATTCCGACAACAATGGTTATTAACCCGCAGACTGAGTCTAGCTGGTGGCGTGGTGCGCTGGCATTCCATCCACTGGTGACAGCGCACGACGTAACAACGTCATGGCCTTGAAACATGAAACGATAAGGTATGCTGTCCCCGCTATCGTTATCACCGTCGACGGCTCTGAACGCACCGTGCATTCACCGGTGCGTAAATCACAGGTCTTAGTATGTTTGTTTTGTATCAAAATTCTAATAAATACATTTTAAAGACTTCAAATAACGAGCCTCAAAAAAAAATTGGAGAAGATAGAATGTATTATATTATTATTACATAGGTTGCTAGCTCTGATTTTCAAAAATACATGAGTATGTACATTACTGTTATGTGGGTAGTACTACAAGCTTGCAACGTCAAAGTTAATTGGAACGCTTTCGGTTACACATCTATTAAAGACGGTGAGCGCGAGATATATAACGCGTATTATTACCAGTTTGCGGAATTCTACGGAAGACCATCATGAGGTTGCAGACAGCGGATGTTCATCCAGCAGGTTAGCGGTTATTATCTGCATAATGTGGAATTCCATACTCTGTGAACATTACCAACAGAAAACCTGAACCTGGCCAAGCTTTCTAAGGTATTCACGGATACCTGAAAAACAAGCAAAGCGAACAAAACGAGCTAAGCGCACCATGACTGAGAAACGCAAAACACTGGTAACACGCGCCGTCCAACAACCGACGGCTCTTCACTTTCTCTCTGACTTCGGACCCGTTAACAGCTTTTGTTACTCACTCCATATCCATCACTTCATATCAACCAGTAACCTTTGTAATTGAACTTTAAATAAATTCAGTATGAAAGGGTGAGTATCTGTATCTTGTTTCATTAACCTATTCAGTCATTACTCTCTCCTATTCTGCTACACAACCCACTCAGATAGATATCACACGTAGAGGCGGATAACATTCCGAACAGGACCGGATTTTCTACATTGTGCATGTTTCTATGGAATCCGGGTGGCTAGATGCACAATAGCTCATAGTAATTGTAGGCGCGGATAAATATTGTAATTTGAAAATAGACTCACAAGTGTTAACTGTTTTATACACTTTGTAACCGTAATGGTTCAAAGTCGACTGACTGATTGGCCGACTGACTGATTGGTCGACTGACTGATTGGCCGACTGACTGATTGCCGATCGACTGATTGGCGTTACCGGGTGGGAAGTGGAAGGAGAGGCATGAAGCATTATTTTTGTTCAAGTACATAATTAATATATTTATACACCAAACAAATATGTGTCCCGTGCAGTACGATTATTAGATGAAAACGAAACGATACATTTTCATAACTAAAAAATTATGTTTAAAACTCGCCCTATTTCAGAATGACCAGTGTGATATCTTGCGTGCAATGTTCAGGGTCCGTTTTATATACAGTTCGATCCTATCTGACCCATCAGGAATCGTTCGAATCAATCATTCTGCCTGGAATAGAATAAAGCCGGATGTTATCCTAAATGTAACGATGCGGGAATTGACTTTCTGGACTTATCAAATGGAAGAAGAAAATAAGTATCTAGATGAAGTTAGTGAACGCGCAGAGGGTCACAGATTTAGAAACGGGTGAAGAGAACTAAAATAAAAAATGAATACATCTATAATATCAGTTAATATCTATATAATAGGTTGATTTTGTTTCTTTTGTCGGCGATATGGCTAAAAAAAATACGCACTCATTGAACCCATTAAAATATTATAATCATTATTAAGAAGAACACATTCTCACTGTGAAGTTGTAATTATTGAGAACATAGCTCTGTGATATTTTAAATACTAATTAAATGAATTAATTATAAATATATACATATAAAATCAATATAATAGAAAAATATCGTTGTTACTGCCGAGATTCGAACCTGGATCTCTTTCCGATTCGGGGAAGGTGCATTAACCAACTATGCTACAGCATATAGTATTTTTGACGACTAATTTTCGAACGCATGTGTTACACTTTTCAAATTAATACATCTATCGTTCCATTATTTGAAATCCATTTACTTTATTTTTGGAAAGAGATCCAGGTTCAAATCATACATTTAATTACTATTTAAAATATCACAGACCTGTGATCTGAATAATTACAACATCACAATAAGAATGTGTTTTCCTTAATAATATAAGTTGTATCAATGTGTCCAAAGTTTAATAAAAATAAATTGATAATTTTGGCGTCTGCTATCAGATTACTCAAAGGTATTTGAGATTCTGTAAAAATAAATAAATAATTTCAAATAATGGAACGATTAAATGTATTAGTATCAAAAAGGTAACATATAGGTTCATAAATTTGTCGCTAAAAAATATTGTCGCTGTAGCATAGTTGGATAATGCACCTTCCCCGGATTGAAAAGTGATCCAGGTTCGAATCCCGGTGCCGCACAAACAATATTTTTAGATAAAATTGATTTTATATGTATATCTTTCTAATTAATTCATTTAATTAGTATTTAAATATTATTAGCCGATAAAAGTAGAGGAGCATAATTAAGAGGGCGAGGGTTTATGGAGACCGCGACCCTTATTCATGAGGGACCAACGTAGATGATGAGGATCTAAAAGTATGTAAAAATGTAAGTAAATTTGTTTTTTTTTTTTTATATTTTTTTACAATTTCAATTTCAATTCAAAATGAGTTAATTGAGTATTGTACATTATTAAAATTACACGTTTTTTAATTGCTTACCTCTCCAAAAAAAAAAATCTCTTGTGCTTGGAGAGGGAGTTGCACTGTAATAATTTATATAGAGAGTTACACATTTGTAATCTATAATGTTATTTATTATCTAATTGTGTGCTTCTGAAGTGTTCTATAATATTAGTTATTATCTAATTGTGTGCTTCTGAAGTGTTCTAAAATATTAGTTATTATCTAATTGTGTGCTTCTGAAGTGTTCTAAAATATTAGTTATTATCTAATTGTGTGCTTCTGAAGTGTTCTAAAATATTAGTTATTATCTAATTGTGTGCTTCTGAAGCGTTCATTTAATTTCTTTTTCTTGTTCATTTAATTTCTCTTTAATTTGTGTAGGGAGGCTATTGAAGTTTATTTTTATACATAAGTGTATCAAATTTTGCTGATACTGTTTGATCTTATATTTAGGGATTTTTTAATAATTTTTAAATCTTAATGATGCGCTTGTTTCAAATTTAATAGTGTTATTATTTTTTCTATTTTGGAAACTGGAAATTTTGCAAAAAACGTCTGTGTTGGATTTTATTTATTAAAATCGCTTTTTATTCGAATACGAAGCATTTTAAAGCAATAAAAAATGAAATAATATCATGGAAATGTGGGGATTTATATATCTATTATTTTAACATTTCGTTAGTTTCATTAATACATATTTATTTTTGTAGCGTTGGCGTTGAACCTATGAGAAAACATTTTCTGAATATATATTTTTTTTTTGGTTAGAACACTAGAAACGAATTTAATTACCGTATTATTCTTATAAATAATATTCAGTTTATTAGTTTTATATTCGTACGAAGATTGGATCCCAGTTGTTATTTAAAAAAAAATCTAATCTAGTGTATATAATCTAATATAAATTGATAATACATCGTAAAAAAAAATGAATTAATATTAAATAAATATCAGATATCTCATAGAGGCGAAGTTATTTTTATTATATTTAATGAAAAATATATATATAATTTCAGGGCTTACGACCTGTCTTTGGCTGGCTTAAGTGATCAACTTTACGTTCACCAATTCTCAACCCTCCATCTTCACATTTATCCAATTTTTGAAAGTTGTATATATGTTAGTACGTGGATTCGCTTCGAGTACCGCTACACCATCGCCATCTATGGACCAAATTTTATCATTCATTTTTATTGATCAAATCTAAAGTGATCATTTAAGAAAGCCGCAGACAGATCGTAAGCCCAGTAATTACCCCATATTTCTATATATATTTTTCATTAAATATAATAAAAATAGCTTCGTCTCTATGAGATATCTGATATTTATTTAATAACAGTGCCTTTGTAGGTGAAAATTCAGCAATTGCATGTTCTTGGACATATTCAAATATTGCTGAATTGCTTCAATTTATTTTCATTACGTACATTAAGGACAGTGTCTAATTAAAAAGTTTGGCAATGTAATTAACTTCTGCATCATTCAAAGCATATTTCAGTTATCCAAACATCTATTGGAGCAAGACGCTGAGAGTGGAAAGAGTGTGGTATAATCGACTTCAAAAGTCTCTAAAAAAGACCCTCTGTAAACCTTTTATCTGAATATTATTACTTTTTCAGCGGATTTAATGGCCTAGCTGTAATAATTGCGCACACCGATAATCCACCTCTTCACATTAAGTTGGGTCTCGTAAAATTTTTGTTAAGACTCCTGAAAAAAATGGCGATGGTTTAAAGTTTCCGAAGATAATTGATGCTAAATTTAAATAGTGAATCTTCGTAAGACTGCAAATAACCAAATCCTTTTTGCAAATAGTCACAATTTTAATTCGTTTTCACATTAGTTCTTAATTAGTTACCCGCCACTGTTATCTATGCTTGCATTTTTAATTTTGGTATACATTTTTTCCTGAAGAAGATAGCATAGGTACCGAAACATGTTGATTTGTCAATAAACAGTGTTATTTTGAATTGTTAACTTTGTTTTATTAACCACCTAATGGTTTTCAGAATTTTCTAATCATATGTTAGAAAATGAATGGAAAGGAATGGTTTTGATAAAAATTTTGAATTGTTTATTTTGCACGTAAACTGTATTGGTCATAAATTAAACAATTTGTAATCGTTGGAGGTAAATAAAGCGTGTAAAACTAATCAAAAAAATTATAAACAACCAATTAAATTTAGCCACAAGT
This sequence comes from Eubasilissa regina, assembly GCA_022840565.1. Taxonomy (NCBI): domain Eukaryota; kingdom Metazoa; phylum Arthropoda; class Insecta; order Trichoptera; family Phryganeidae; genus Eubasilissa; species Eubasilissa regina. The sequence goes on along the minus strand of JAINEB010000027.1, from coordinate 17,659,911 downwards.
CCCATTCTAATTCTAGTAATTTTGTATCATCAAGTATGTAACAATTTAAGTTAGATACTAAATTAAATATTTAATAATATTTTTTTTTAAAAACAGATTCTGTTAAAGAAACACTAACATATATTTTTGATTAGTTCATGAAATCCTAGAGAAGAAAATGATGTTTTTCGAAACTGGTTGATGTATTTTAATTCATTAAGCGGTTAATAAAACAAAGTTAACAATTTAAAATAATTCATTTTAACCGCAAAATTGATTTCGCTAATATTAAAAATTCAATTGTTTGAACAAATTGTTTTTCTTATTATTAATATTTTTATAAATTATTTGTTTATAATTGACCAGAAAAATACATTCCATGCAGAGGTATCTTCATAAATAACGATGTTTTGGCTAGAAGGCGTCAATACGATCGCAAGATTCTACGACACAAGGTAGAATATAATGTAATAAAAGGTGAAACTTTCATTTTATTTTTCGTACACATTTCCTTCGTCGTTGATTCGCCGTATTTCGCTTATTTGTTTAGAAAGTTTTCTCCGGGATTATTTTCTCGTTCGTCATCTGCCGGAAAAATATTGTTTCTGCCTTTTCGAGGGAATATCCGATCGCCATTACCCCGCCACCGACTCGCTCCGTTGCCAAGAAGTGAGAATGGATCTTTCGTGGAAAACACATCAGAAGTATCCAAACATTTATCTTTCATTGAACAATTCGTTTTGTTCTGCGACTTTCGTTTATTTACACGGGAAACTTATCGACTCGCCGGGCAGACGTCTCCGAAAAAAGTTGACCTACAGATACCTGCCGTCAATTTACTTGACGACAAAGTGCTCCATATCTTGTACATTTTTTTTTATAATGTGGGGGCTGTTGGTAATGATCGAATAAAACGCGCGGTTGGCGTCGAGTCGCTTATTTATTCAGGGATAGTAAAGATGTTCAGAATATAGCGGAGCGTAAAGTATGAAGAGTGAGAGGAGCGAGTCGGCGGCGCTGGGACTCGCTGGTATATCGGTGCAGAATGGGGACCGCTTAGGGTTTCTGAAACCCGCCGAGTCCGGGTCCAATATTTTGGAAACCCGGCGGGTTCGAGTCCGGATTCAAGTCCCAAATCATTATAATATAAATATAAGAATAAAAAATAAACGATTTTATTATATTTATTAGGACAACGCATTATTATTGTGAAGATGTAATTATTCAGAACATAGGTCTGTGATATTTTAAATATGAATTAAATATATTAATTAGAAAGATATACATATAAAATTAATCTCAAACAATTCAAGCTCTACAAGAAAATATCAGCTGTGAAGTTTCTGCCATTAAACCGACGCTTTGCTTTCGCGTGTTCGCAAATTTAAGAGTCCGATTGCAAGAGTATCTTGAGAGAAATGAACGTCATTTAGACGATATAATTTATAAAATGTAAAATTCGCATCGTTAAACACCATTTTGTATAAATAAAATATGAGAATAATATTGTAGTTTTCTTTGTTATTTAATATTAAACTTGACAATTTTCCGCTGGACACCCTTTTTATACGAAATACTAGAACGACTAATATTTACCTATTGATGGGGGGGACTTTCAAGACTAACCTCTTACCTGTAGAAAAGGTTCAGAGGGTAGTTTTAAAAGTCATCCTTCGAAGACCATAAATATTTCTAACTTCAGAGCGGTTTAACTCTTTAAGGGTTCTCAGTTTAAATAAAATATTCAAAAATAACGCATTGCTACAAATTCACAAAAACATGTAACCGACCAAGATCGTATGGCAACTTAGAAATCACCAAATTTAAACTATTTCTTCTCAACACGAGGTATAAAAAAAATTTAATGCCATCCCACATAAAATCGAAACACAAAAAAAATATGAATTCTTCAAATCGCAAATCAAACAATTATTAGAAAACTTCGACAGCAATTACAATTTCTAATTTATTTCAATAAATTTGATATTACTTCTTGATTATATTTATGTATTTAATATTTTATAATTTATATCTTACTTCTATTCCTGGCTTTGCATTATTTTAAAATTTAAATACTCCCCAATTCAAACACGATAATTGATTTCTCTATTGAGTTGGGTAATTTTATGTAAAAAAAAAATTAATTAATTTAAGTTATGTGTGTACAATATATGTATAATAAAATAAGTGTAATATAAATTTTAAAATAAAAAAATGTATGCCTGGTGAGATGAAAGGTTCTAAGAGCTTTGCAAAGGACATGCTACGAGTACCTCTTCATAGTGGATAACATAGACATATTATTATTATTATTATTTATTAGTAACTATATAATACATATAAAAATTTGTTGTCTCACTAGAGAATTCTGTGTCGAGACGGGCATCCGGGGCGGAAGGTGGAATGCAGAGGGCATAAACTGGAAGATATGAAAATGTGATGTTGGTGAGAATGATGAAAATTAGTTAGTAGAACGGAATGGAAATTGTGATGTTCATGTTTGTGTGTCGGTTCGCAGACCGCGGAGCGAAGTAGTAGGTATGTTGATGTGTGTGTGTGTGGTGCGCGAGGAGATATAAGTGAACGCGCTGTGAGGGCGACCCCTCTTCTTTTTCTACTCTGATGCGATTTAGGTAACTCATATTATATTATGTTGTTGTAAATAGCGCTGTATTCGTGGAATAATAAACTGTTGTATATTGTCACCCGATACGAGTTTATACTCGTCACTCGAGTCACCCGATACGATATAATCTCCCCCACACACACAGTGTTTGGGATATACATTTATTTGCTGTATAAATATTAATTATTAAACGAAAATAATACACCGTACCTTTCCGTCCCCCTTCCCGTCCTTCCCCGTCCTCGCCGCCGACCAGTCGATTGGCGACCTTGAACCAATTCGGTTACAATATAATACTAATTCGAGACTTCGCATCTAAACCGTGTCGGAACCTTTGACGAAATAGTGCGTTAAAATATACAGTCCACATCTTTGGAGATGCCAGCAGAATTCTAATTGTGGTGAGTCTCAAACTCCTTCCCGTCCTGAAATTCTTCCGGTATCTATGCTTGTACTCAACATAGCGGTACTTGCAACCGCCGCTTGAAGTATGTTTTTACTGTCCGATATCCGATAGTGAAAACGAGAATCGATGATTGAATATGACAGACTCTTCATAGCTGTTTCAAAAGTCATTTGTCACATCTATACTTAGAAAGTTGCAGTATACAATTAATCATTTAATATCCCACTATTTTAGTGATGACAGTTCATCCGATGACGATCTCGTTGTTTAATATACATTAGCACATAATCCAAAAAAAAATTTGCCACCGAAGTGACAGGTCTCGAACGCGGGGGCGAATAAACCACGGATAATTCATAAAATAGAGCACATTTCATGATTATTCGCCTTGCCACACCGAGAGGCGAGATTGTCTTTGACCATCTTTGACAGTAGTCAATTTGATGTACCAACAACCCGCGAAGGATTTTTACTACTGACGTTGGTAAAAAAAGTTACCATGATAAAAATTTACTATTGATTACACAACCGGCCCTTTAAATACATATCTGTAACACTGTTAAGAAAAGCTAAGGTGCGCCTAAAATGAAATTACCCCACTTTCCATATGTGAGGTTTCATAACCATTTAACTATTTCTATAGTTATCTACTTCTTCGTTATTATTTTAGCAAAACATCTGTTGCTTTGCCCTCCAGAGACGTGACGTCATAATATTCCAAAGATTTCATCAACCGAACGCGATTACATTCGCGTCCTCCCTCGCCGGAGCGATGTTTAAATATGAATTTCTTAAATAGTTTGACGCGAAGCATATTCCATTCAATGAATATCTCGGCAGCTTCTGTCGTTTTAATAAATAATTCAAATAATTTCTCTCACCATAGCCCTGTCTGTGATTTCATCTCTTTGCCGCCATTTCATCCCGTCCTGGATTCAAAGGATTTGTGCAGGGCTACCGAGCGTCCCGTAAAAGAAGGACAAATTCCCTAAAGGAGAACATTCTCGGTGCTTGCATCTGCGATTTGAAGCATTTATAAGAAAATGTAAAATTCTTTGTTGTCTCCTGATCTTTACATTTCTCTCTCTTTTTCAGTCTATGTCTGAGCACACGTTCCTACGTCTGCTTCTGAACTTGGTCTGTTCATTTTTTAAAGATCGACTTTTCATTATTCGTTCTTGTATATTCCCATCATCATCCACGTCGGTCCCTCGTGACTGAGGCTAATAATCTCCAGAAATTCTCCACGTCCTTTTGACTATGCTCCTCCATATTTTTCGGGATCCTCCAGATCTTAGGACTTTCACTAGAGAAATGCTACTTACTCAGTCCAACGGATGAGGGATTTTCCCTTTTCATAAGAGGCCCAAAAAATTGAAAGATTTGACTCAGACAAATAGGTAAGAGTCAGCCCTTGATGTTCAGCTCCTGCAAAATGGAGACATTCATGCATCTCGCCATCCATCGTACGCGCAATATGTAAAGGGTGTTTGTTTTAAAGGTAAAACTTTAAAATGAAATAAAACACATAAAAATCATGGCATTGGTATTATTGGAAAGATAATTTTAAGCCATTAATGTTTAAATACAAATTCGCGCATATGGGCGCCGCGGCTGGCTCGAATAAAGCGCTATCTGGAAGTCCAATTTTCGAATACTTTTTGGAGCAGCCGGGAACGTATATCGGCAATAACGCGACATATGTTGGCTTCCAAGTCGTCTATTGTCTCTGGTTTATCGGCGTAGACTAGCGAACACAAAGGTGTTAAATCACACGCTCTTGGACGCCAATTCACAGGTCCATTACGCGAAATTATACGCTCATCGAATGTTTCCTTCAATAAATTGATTGTCGGGTGCACTATGTGGCATGTTGCGCCATCTTGTTAAAACCACAGCTCTTCTACATTAATGACATTCAATTGGGGAACGAAAAAGTCAGTAATCATGGATCTACAGCGCTCTCCATTGACTGTAACGATCTGGCCGGCATCAAGTTTCAATCAAAGGCAAGAAACAACAGCTACGGTACGCACTGTACGACGTATCTGCAGATTTTCAATTAGAGTATGCGTTGTGTGAATACGATCCATTGTTATTCAAATTACTTGCTCAAATGGACGATTATGTCGACCTAAAAATGGACGTAGCGCACGATAGATTTCGCGAACTGAACCACGAATTTTTAAATAAATTTGCACAATTTGGAAAAGGTTGTTCTGGCGTTAGTCTATTCATGGTGAAATGGCGAACCAAACTGAGCACAAATCAGCTGTCGGCTGTCGCTGAAAAAAGTGTTGCCAATTCGAAAAACAAACCTCTAAAAAAAAGACCTTTATATCCATCAGCATATTTCAAAGGAATCAATCCATATTTTTCCCTCGTCTTCAAAGTCCATGATTCCACACTATATAAGAATATAAAATGCACCAGAGACAATATAAGTCTGATCTTCGTTGACTTTTATATTTGATTAAGTCTCGATATAGAATTTTTCGCCATACCTATATCCCAAAAGCCTTTTTCATAATAAAAATTCTGTAATAAAATAATAGATTAGTCTAATTAAAAAATGTTTATTTTGCATTTAAGTACAATCCCTGGGAATTTATTTTTTACAAATGATGCATTCTAAATGTGATCCGTTATTTCGCCAGCGCTCTTCTAAACGGGAGGCAAAATTTCCGAGAACTGCTCGGCATGTATTCTCTATGATCGCTGCCATTTGCTTTTAATTGGTCCAGAGAGGGAGGATTGTTACCGTATATCTTCGATTTAAGGTAGCCCCACAGGAAATGGTAAATTGTTGTCATGTCGGGGCTACGTGGAAGCCAGTATACATCACAATTTCTCGAAAAATTGGTAACGATACGCTCCATAACGACTGAATTTCCAAGAACGCGGCTAGCAATTGGCATATCCCTGCCCTTCTCTCGCTCGTTGCGTTGGTGCAGCGAATAAACCAAAATTAAAAATACTTTTGGGACACACTGTGTATTCTTAATGATCACAAATTTCTCCATCTTCTCTAGCGATATGCCCAAAGTACATGGAATTAGTGTCAAACTGGTTTTTCCACCTCTTGTCTACTTATTTCTGACAATAGAAAAAGATGTTAGCATTTGCTTAAATGTTTTGCTTGCACGTCAACCTTAAAGACAAGATATTATACATCTTTGATTCAAGAATAGAATTAAGAAATAGTTGAGAAAATATATGAGGCGAGACAGAAGGCGGGCCGCGAAAGACCTAGGACTACAACCAGATATTAGAAAACGACTACGTCGGACACTCGATCAATTGACGAGTGTCCATGAGAACATGTATAAAAGTGAATGTCGCAAAAATAATGTGGTCAACTTGACTTTCTACAAACAGATTACTTTGGTGCTCTATCCTCTGCTGAAGATCTGGTTATCTCGTGTGGGAATTATTAAAAGATAAACTCGGTCTTTCTCGTAACAATTATCAGTTTATTATACACGTAAGTACAGAGGTTAAACGAGAGAGCGCTCCCCGCTAATGCGGTGACTGCTCACTCATACTCACTCTCATGGCAAACGTACACACGCGTTCACGCAACAAGTGACAGTTCTCACAAGTAATACACCAGGACAGAAGAGTATGGCAAGTCTATCCTCTCTGCCTACTTGGCGAAGAAACAGCGTGATAGTAAATTAGCTAATTATTTAGTATTCAGCAAAAAACAACCGGTTATTTCGCATCGCTTTGAAACCGTTACAAATCATAGTTTCGTGTTTGACACAATGATTAGATTGTGACAGTGCGGTCTAACCTCCAAATTTGGTGTCAACGAACTCAATCACACGAGCTAACCATAATAGTCCTCTTTTTTCTCTGTAATATTGTACATGCGGTGTTTGGTGTCCCTAGATTTGTATGAAAATGGAGTGCGAATTACGTAAATTAATTCAGAAAACTCCGTTTCGAAATTTGATCAAAAACAAGACAAACAGAGCGGGGACGCGACCGGAACACAAAGGAACAACTTTTAAGAAAATAACTTTGGATAACAATTTGCGTAAATTGTTGGTTTTCCACTTCGAAATAAATGACGCGCGCCATCTTACAAGATGGACGGCGGGGAAAAGTATGGCGCAGTTATTAACATTGTGAGAAAGTTCCGCAATTAATGTGAAAGCATTTTATCACAGAACTTGATTTCGCGTAATGCTGTAAGGTCATTTAAGCAACTTTTAAGCACAACGAGACGGCATAAAATAACAAATATGAAGCGGGTGTCGGATCAAAGGCAAAATCAACAAACCAAATTTTCTACATTTTAATTAACAGCAGTTCACTACTGTTTATTAACTAAAAATGAACAGCCAATTAGTGTAACGTCAGGATGACAGTTTCTTTGACTTGTTGCTGAATGATTTTCTTCTCGTTTAGACGTTTTTCTGGGCGTGTTCTTGTAGCGGTTGTGGTTATAAACGGCTCTCATTTAACTCCGAATTGAGAACAATATTGGTGATCGAGGGAGCAATTAAACGAACACCATTGAAAACGATGAAGTTTTAGGGACTTTGGTGGTTAACCTTTACCATACCATGACATAAAATATTCGAACGCAGCCATGCTGTCAACTCGTGTTACCGTAAATAACTGTTAGAAAAAATGTTTTTATTAGCTTAAATAGGTTTAATGGCACGTATTGTCGATCTAAATATCGACTTGTAATGCTTGAGTCCTATACAATGTGTCTTTCCTTCTTATCTCTCTTCATTTAATTAGTGAGAAAGAGACAATTATATCTGTATATTTGTTGTTCTTTTCACTGTAAAAATAGTGTGTGATCTCTGTTTTTCATATCACAAATTGTATTTTTACCAACGTATTAATTTTCAACGGATTGAATGGAAAAAATAATTGTTTTTGTACGATTCCCTTTTCATAATTGGTTTTTCACTAGTCATTCCTAAGCGCTAATATTTTCTTTAGGATTATTTAAAATATGAATTTTATGTTTCATGTATTTACCGAAATATTACAGGTTTAATTATAATGGTAGACCTGTGATACTCCATGGTGTGGGAAGGGTTAAAGTTTGTGTAATCGGCGATTTGAAATTTAAAAAAAAAACAATAAAAAACACATTAATAAGACTTGAAGATTTTGATATAAAACTTAATTTCAATAGTGGCTGAATTCTCAAAGCATGCAAGTAAAATCAATATATTATTCACTAACACAAAGTATTTTAAAAATATCAAAAATGTATCATATATACTGCAAATTGAATGGTCCATAACTATATTCATTTTTAATATTTTGAAAATTTGTCTCAGTAATCTTGGCTTCAAGATTATAAGAAAACATATTTCGTATGTGCAAGAATTTTCTATATTAAGATAATTTTGTGGCACGCGGAAAATAAATCTAACGGTCGCGGTTTTTCTTATAATGCTTGCATTTTCTTAATTATGGCAAATAATATTCAGTTTATCAGTTTTAAATTAGCGTAAAGGTCTTACCTAAGTAATAGTTTTAAAAAATGTCAAATCTATTGTATAATTTCTGATATAAATGAATAATAAAAACTCACATTTTCGCGTTTTTTAATTTAAAAATATTTATTTTAGAAATCACGCGCTTTAAGTGTTGAAATAATTATTGCAAGATGTTTAACTCAATTCAGAGTCAATTATAACACCATGGGGCATGATGGAGTACGTTTGGACGTATTATCCCATCTTGCCCCAATCGGTGTAATCGAATTGAACTTTACGTAATTCTAAAATACAATTCTAAAAGTAAAAAATATATTAAATATATTTATTAGAAAGATGTACATATAAAATCAATTTTATCGAAAAATATTGTTATTGCGTCACCGTGATTCGAACCTGGATCTCTTTCCAAACCGGGGAAGGTGCATTATCGAACTATGCTACAGCGACAATATTTTTTGCGACAAATTTTCGAAAGGTGCATTACCTTCCCCGGTTAGGAAAGAGATCCAGGTTCGAATCCCATTGGCGCAATAACAATATTTTTCTATAAAATTGATTTTACATATATATCTTTCTAATTAATATATCTAAAATATCACAGAACTATGATCTGAATAGTTACAACTTCACAATAAGAATGTGTTCTCCTAATAAAAAATATATTCTTACCTTGTACTGCGACGATTAGTACTGCAAAATAAAAATTTGAGAACAAATAGATATACTCAGATCAATGTAATGCTGAAAGATCTTAATGTGGTGACCTTTAAGCAGAAAATATATTTCAATTGTATGGTATTTATTTTTAAAATCCTCACTGCAAAAATATCGGCAGAATTTATTAGAAAAATTGATGCAAATCAACACGAGCACGAACATAGAACAAGTGGAAAAGATAGACTGAGACTGCCATTCAGGAAGAAGATTAAATCTCTAAAATCGATGAAAATATTCAATGAAATGCCAGAAAGAATGAGAAAGTACATAAATTTAAAATGAAACTAAGCAAATCTGTACAAGATAAGTTTCAGTAAAAAGAAACATTTTGATATTACTTGTATTAGAGCATTATATAATGTGACATTACAAAACTAATGTAACGTCGAAAATCGCCCCATCATTATTTTTAATGCCAATCAATTTAGTAATCACGAGTAACACCCTCATGTTGGTCATGCGAGCGGGCTTCGAGGTTATAAAAATTTGAGTCTATGGTTGAGTAATTTAGTTTTTTTAATCCACCATGTAACCGTAAGAGCCCAACATGTAACCGAAGGGGAACGAGATTGTTTCTGTAATTTGTAATTTATTCTAATTTAACCTAATCTATTTCTATTAGTTAATGTACAACATCTTTTCATTTATCTCTCCCAGGTGTTATTAATAAATTTTCCTAGTTAGGATGAAGGCAAAATGTGACAAACCAATGTGGGTATGCGTTTCTGAGGTGAAGAACCCTCCGTTCTTGTGTTCTCTAATGACTAGCTGGTGAAGAGGATGGAACGCCATCCTTGCCCTCACAATATATATATGCACTATATTAAGAATAAATAAATAATTTACGAAGTAGTATACACGGTATAGACAAGGAACGTGACCTCATGGTGAATGTCAGCATGTCAAAAGTGATGATAGTATTCAAAAAGCAGGAAAATAATACAACGTACGAAATACTGGTAAGTAATGAATGTTTGGAACAAAAAGACAAGTTTGTGTATTTGAAAGTACGTATGCTTGATTGGAACAGAAAGATCGAGAAAGATATGGAAACAAATATGGTGACCGCAGGAAACAAAGTGAAAGTTTGAATTATTATGAGTTAACACCATAATCTTAAATTTTAGACTGTCCATTTTTGTTGTCCACTATACGATGAGATAGTTGTAGAGCGACCGCTGCGGAAGCACAAGCCAAACTTGCACCGTACGGCTTGCACGCGAAACGCCGCCAGAGCATCGAACCGACGGCCGGGCGCATAGCCAATTCATTGCATTTCTAATCGCATTCCATTATGTAACTTTTTCAAATAAACCTTGTGAATAAACTGTAAGTGCTATTTTACTCATGCAATATGTTGTCTTTTCATTTTATTCGCATTATTTTAATCAATCTGATCACAATGATGAATTGTATTTGGAGACAAGCCATCATTGCATCTTGCATAAGCTGTGCTTGTACATTTCATTTATGTATTCATAAATATCCTCTAAAACACATATATAAAATAAATACTTACGCGTACATATATTTAATGTATGCACATTATTATTCTAGTGGCTATATTTTGTAGGACAAGAATTTAATTTAAAATTATGCCGCGACATCTATGTGATCCGAGATAAAACTGATTGAGGATTTCAAAATATAAGCCCGTTGCTCCACCAAACCATATAAAAAAAAAACTACTTTTTTTTTTAATTATTACGTCAATATTTTAATTTTGTACCAATATCTCTAGTCGCACGTACGTGAGGATTTAATAAATATATGAAACCGTTTTCAATTAATTTTAATTAAAATGTTATCCCGTGGGAAATTAAAAGGAACAACTAATGTCGACCAAAATTTCTATTTTAATTCCAACCCACGACCTCATTTGAAATATTTATATAATATTTACTCAGTACGGCGAATACAAAATGAATCATATAATGTTATTTGAGTATAAGAAAGTTATTAATTAATCACCCGCGTGATCACTTTCAAATAGCACCGCGACTTTTTTTTTAAATATGACTCGATTGGAACGAAAATTTTAATGCTGACAACATAACATGCATTAATGTAGAAAATACGTTTTGTTTACACAAATGATGATAATGAAATGTAAATAATTGTGTCATAAACTATCGGATTTATGTTTCCACCAAGAATGTTTATAGAATGCCTCTCGTCCCACGGCTAATGTTCCAAACTCCTCTCGTATATGTATACTTTATTTCTTGTCTATACATTTACTGATCTGTGGATATAATCATAATAGTATGAATATTAATTTAGTCAACACCGGTAAAAATCAATAAAGTAGCTTTCGGCTACCTGCTGTTATAATGTAACTGCTAGGCCATACGGTCTTATGTCATGATTAATGTCTTTGAGATTGATAAAATGGTAAAAAGAGCAGCCTGTATAGTATCCGTTATTCCCATAGGAATGAACAGAAAAAACTGTATGATAAAGTCAACAACTTCAAAGAGTTATCGCAAAAATATGTTGAGCGTTGCGTTAATACAACGAATCACGCTGTTGACGCGTGCTCACTGTATTTATTTTTTTAATAGAGATGTGCACACTGATCACGCCTCACATTAATATTCTTACTGCGGTGGTACCTCGATTTTCGTCGATAATCCGTCAGTAAACAATCGTTGAAATCCGAAACCGACGAAAACCGAGGCAATTATTTTCATACGAATCAATGTAAATCCATTTAATTTGTTCTAGACACTTTAAAATACATATCAAAAACACATTTTATAGAGAATAAATATAGTGTTTATTACTGAAAACAATAAGAAATTAATATAAAAAAACTATAAGGACTCGAGGTATCAAGGCACTATCTGGGGTCACTTCACACCGCCGTGACATTTGAAAAGAATCAATCACTTTGCAGATATTTTGAAATAAACGTTTTTAATTGGTTCTTTTCAAATGTCACACCGGCATGAGCTAACGTTAGTTTTTGGAATCCCACTGAATACATAATGTAGGAAAAAGCAAAATAAACACATTACATCGAATACTGTATATGCAGTAATCACTTGCATCTAATTGAAGTATGTATTAACACTCGCTCTCAATAAAAAAACACAAATTGCTTGGCTAGACACGGGCTAGATGCTCACACAACGAGAAACAACGCAACACTGCGCTACGCGTAGATCGCGGTACGCCGACGAAATCCGAGGCAACCGACGAAAACCGAGACAAATTTTTCGTGGAAAAAATCGACGAAAACCGAAACCGAAATCAATGAAAACCGAGATACCACTGTATTTAAAAACTATGTTCTACTACTCTTGTACTATGAAAATAGGACTGACTTACTAGTGCCCTGGAATGAGGCTAGAACCCCTGTCCACTGGATCACTAGACGAGTGCCTTAACCGCTACAAACAAGCACATAATTAATACACAGGTTCGAATCCCGGTGACGCTAAAACAATATTTTTCGACAAAATTGATTTTATATGTATATATTTATAATTAATACATTAATTTAGTGTTTAAAATATCACAGACCTATGTTCTGAATAATTACAACTTCACAATAAGAATGTGTTTTCCTTAATAATACAAAATTAATAATTAAATTTAGATATTTATGAGAAAAACATCAGTAGAAGTGCTCGGGTATGAACTTTGTAGTTACTTAATCTGCTTCTATAGCATAGATAAGAGTGTTCTATAGTGTGAACCTCGCAATTTTAATACTTTAGTCGCATTGAACTTGAACGTTGTCAAGAACTTGTGCGCAACCGTAACCCTGCCTATCATTTCCGAGCTTTTCAGTCGTCAGTTGTAATTTTTAGCGGTATTTTTATTAACCATGTGTATCATTAAATTTACACCGGCAGAAGAGCTGCAGAAGTTTGGGCGGAAGCCACTGGACCATCTTTCTTATAGTCCGGACCTGGCGCCATTACGCTTTCATAATTTCCTGAAATTAAATTAATTTTTGGCCGGAAAACGCAGACTGATGACTGTCAACAATCAACAACTGGTATGTATTAATGATGTATTAATTTAGTTCAATATATCCCCAATTTCTTGCCGGAGGACAGCGAGAGGGGTTCATCTTACTTGGTAGACGTGTATCCCCGCCATATTGCCCATGAGGCATGGCGGCGGAGCACAGTTACCTTTTATCATTTAAACATTAAAATTCAACCTGGAAGAGTATGAGAAAAACCGATATGGGAGCATTCGCTCATAGAACGGTCCTGGGTAAGCGGTGGGTCGCCTCTCACTGTTGCTGTACAAGAACACGTGTAAGTATGCATCCAAGACCGCGTGACTTACATGTGTAAATAAATGTGCAAGAACACGTGTCGTACATGCGTAAGTATGCGTGCAGGAACACGTGACTTACATGTGTAAATAAATGTGCAAGAACACGTGCCGTACACGTGTAAGTATGCGTGCAAAAACACGTGACTTACATGTGTAAGTATACGTACAAGAACACGTGTCGTACACGTGTAAGTAAATGTGCGAGAACACGTGCCGTGCACGTGTAAGTATGCGTGCAAGAACATGTGACTTACATGTGTAAGCATACATACGAGAACACGTGCCGTACACTTGTAAGTATGCGTGCAAGAACACGTAACTTGCATGTATAAGTATACGTACAAGAACACGTGCCGTATATGTGTAAATAAATATAATTATACGTGCAAGAACACGTGCCGTACACATGAATGTATACGTTGTGACTTTAAATATGAGCAGCGGCACCGAGGGCTACTACACCGACCCGATTGGACGCAGTCGGAAGGAGAGAAGGCTGGACGAAGGAGGGGGGAGGACTTCCACACGGGCTTGCAAGGTGCATGGAGCGAGCGCCAGACGGAGCTCCGCCAAAAAATTGAGAAATGACATATTATTTTCACGACAGATCTAGAGATAATTGCCCATGAAAGTCAATGAGACTCTCTGCGGGAACGAGCAGGAGGTTGCGTCCAATCAATGGGAGTCTGGGCGAGCACAACCCACTCCGTAACGTCAAGATAGCGCCTTTTGGAAACCTCTAGAGGGCGAGAGAAAGTTTGGTCTGGTCTCGTAGCAATGTGTCATACAAGTAATATTTCAACCTCGTACCTTACCATAAAAATAGTGTCAGTTTCGTAACCAATAGTGTCCACACTGTGGATAGAATGGCGGACTCTTCACAGCTGTTAGATGTGTAAACAAAAAACAATTAAAATAAGTTCTATTGGACACCTTGAAAGTCAACATCTTATGAAACTCACCATATTGAGTCATGTTTATTTAAAGCCCTATTGACATAAAAGTTGGATTAGTTTTCTTCCCTAGCCGCAATATTAAAATGTACCACTACATTGTATTGAATACAAAATCTTTGTTAGGTACTAACATTGTTACTTCTTTCATTGCTCTCCTAAATGGCGATCTACTATAAATTTTCCGTGATGACAGTAGACAATGAAGCCAAGGAGAATGAGTGGGTATGTGGCTCCAGTGACAGGACTCACTGCATATGCTCTACCGGGCTGGTGCAGTCGGTGGATGGCTGATCCTTCGAACCCCGCAATTTTTAAATAACTATTAAGCAGGATTAACTTTGACAGTAGTAAATTTGACATGCAAGCAACCCGCAAATGATTTTTACCACAAGTGATTTAACAATTTATGAAAAATTTGGCATGGTCAAAATTTACTACTGATCACACAACCGGCTCTAAGACCCCAGTATGGATCACCATTTGCAGTTCTTTTGAAAGGCTCTCATTTTCTGTAACAGGTTACCAAATATCCATCCAACAGCTCTCCGTACGTTCATATCATTTTCCATCTCAACATCACCATCTCCCTAGTTACACAAAATCACTTACTCTTACATGCCCTATTCAGCCATTAACACAGAAAATTACATAGTGTCTGCATGTTTTTACATAATCAAAATTAAAAATGAATATAAAATGTGAAGTAAAGCAATTTATATGTCACCATCGAGTTGAGAAACAAAAAATTGTAATAATGTAGTACTATAAAGAGTTAAATTAACAGCAAGAATGCATTCTGAGACTGCGGAGTTAGCTAGTGCATAAGTTCTGACATTACCACTGTAATAAAACAATGAATTGTGTCTCGATGACCTCAATGGTGCGTGAAAGTCAAGCAGACTAACAATCTGGAGGCAGTCTATCATATCATTGATGATCCTGTATATAAATATAAGGTCGGTCATTGTACATCTCACTGATAATTTTAACAATTTCAGACGGCTAACGAGATAATCAAAATTGATATCCTCAGAGGTGTATTTAATTTAAAATTAATAAATCTTAGAAACTCTCTCTGGATTATTTCAACCGCCGTCGAGTGTACAATGAAGTGTGGAGACCATATGACTGAATTACATTCTACCTGAGGTCTGACTAGAGAAGTGTAGAGGACTTTATGTTCCAATTTGTTCACTTGAGGATGGAGCAGCATTATTAAGAGTCCCAAGTGTGTTTGATACATCTTTATTAAAAATTTCATCTTAGAAAATGTACAACTGAACAAAATGAATGAAAAATTTACAAAATGGATTAAATTAAAACCAATAATCTCGTATGTAAAACTTCATATTCCAGATAGGTACGCCATTACATCCACCTTCCAGAATTATCACAGGAGAAATATGTTATAAGTATAAAAGAGTTGAACATATTTTTTTTACACTACGTATGATGAATTATGAATCAAAATTTATGGTCATATTTAAAACATAGACATATTTAAAATTATTTTGCGGGCGCTTTAGTTTTAATTTAAATAAAACAAATAGCGGTCAAATGTATAACTGCAGAAAAAAGTCGGAAAAGATTTTACATTTTATGATGTCATTTTATTAAGAGTGACAGATCAAATTATTTAATAGATTTTTAAAGCTACTCTTCCAAAATCTGTTATCTTTAGTAAAAATAGATTTAAAAGAACCAAACAAGATAAAAAAAATTAATTTGATTTAAAAGATTTTTTTATTTTTAATGTTCAAAATGTATGTTTTTATGAATACGGTAGGTACAAATTTTATAAATATATTAATAGTTTAGTGTACAATTTCAATAAATGTAAGAGATTTCAATTAATTTGAGATTAAAGTTACTACTCTAATATTTGATGCGTTCAGCAATAATACTAAAATATTATAAAACACTCTAAATATATTAAAATTAAAATGAGAAAATAACATTTAATTATGTTTCTCTACTTAACTTATAAATGTGATTCGTTAGATAGAAAAATTCCTTGTAAGTTCTTGGATAATAAGAATCTCAAATTTGTTCATTATTGTCTTTTTTCACGAAACATCTAGTATCTAACATCTATGTTGCACTTGAAAAGCTGAAATATTATTTATCAAGTGTTTTATAAAAAATTTAACCTTGAATATTTGTATACATCATTTTATGCGAGTGAACCTTATGATAAAATATATTTAATGTTACACATTAATATAAATGAACTTATCACTAATACGCTTGTTAACAAAATCATTTTTCACGTTATGTACAAATAAGCCTATAATGTTAAACATGTTTTTAATGTAAATTAGTTGACATATAAATCCAAATAGTTTATAGTGAGTGATTCCAAATCAATTTACAAATTGTATTTTGCAAAATTAACAATGAAAGATAGGCCACTTTTGCAGGTACGATGATTTAAAAATATAATTACGCCTATTAAAGTTTAATAACATTATTAATGACGAAATATCTACATGTGCTAACAACCGATAATTTAATTGAATCTTTATTTAGTGAGCGCAAATAATATTATATATTTTTTTTTAAAACATTCAAATCGATTCTGCAGTCGCTGCAAAGCTTTCTAAAAATGACGATTTGTTTCAAATCATTTCATTGATAAGTGTGACAGATCTCAACGTGCAATTCATCATTTTCATGCAAATATTAAATAATGTAAAGAAATGACACAATTAATATACAGATGTACCCTGTGTAGAGGTGAGTCCATATCAAAAGACAGAAGAAACAATTTATTGGCATGTAAAAGTGCCAAACTTAACAAACGTAAAGGACCAGTTGTGCGATCAGTGGTAACTATTTACTATGATAAAAAAGGTCGTTCGATCATTGGTAAAAAATGCAATGGTATACTAATTTTACTCTCGAAAATTGTTAGTTAAAAATGACAGACTTTTCACAGCTATTTTAAAAATCATCTGTCACATTGATACTTTGAAAGTTGCAATATATGACAATTAATCATTCGATATTCTGCTATTTTGGTTCATCGGTGATGATCTCATTGTTTAACCTTTTGAATGCCAGCTTTATTTATTATGAAAGACACCTGTATGCCAGCCATTTTTTCATAAAATAAATTTAATAAAAATCAATAAAAGTAAACACAATATGGTAGAAAAGGGTAAAAACTTACAAAGAATTAGGTTAACCAAATTTATGAAAATTTTTAAATGAAAATCTCATCAAAATCGTTTAAAAAAATATACAACAGAGTTATCACAATTTCACTATTTATTGTTTTTTTCAACTTATTTTTTAATGTTAAGTCACTAAAAGATATATAAGAAAACTTATATAGAAAATACAAAGAATCAACATCAGACACAGAAAATTAGTAAAGTATCACTAATATAAAGATAAAAAGTGAATTTTACAAACACACTATATAGATATATTAACCCACAATACCCTAAAATTGCAATTTTGCAAAAAAACTGACATATATCGAATATAATCGGAAACAAATACAAGCAAAAAATCACACTAACAAAAACAAAGAAAACTAAACTAAAGCGCATTGACAAATTACAGATTTAAAAATTTCATAAATATTGTGAGAGCTTATGATCGTTGTCCATAGATGACGGTACAATTTTGAATAGGTAACTTGCTGAAAATCGTGATTCTTCACGCGTATTTAAGATCGAACAGTGCGTTTCATGATTATTCGCCTTGCCGCACTGTGAGGCGAGATTGTCTTTGACAGCGCTAAATTTGGCATATGAACAACCTGAAAAAATTTTTTAACACAGTTGATGGTAAAAAGTTACAGTAGTAAAAACTTACTATGGTCAAAATTTGCTATTGATCACACAACCCACCCTAAGAGAATGTGTAATGAAGTGTTATTTTATTCACACGTTTGCATACTTACATAAGAGTATGATATGAAAGTGATTACAATAGGTGTAGTAGTATCTCTATTTAAAAATGGACAGCTTCCATTCCAAACACAAAGGAAACATTCACATCTGTATGACTCAACAATGTATATTGAATACATAGTATTCTCAGTACAATCACACTCCTTCCTGATATTTTATGTTTCCATTATCAAAGGCAGATATACCAACAAACTAGGAATGACTAACTAAGAGGAATATTGCAGTCACATTAATATGCTAATAATAGCTTTTATTTCAAATATGTAGTTTGCACACCATGTGAACAAGTGTGCTGCCATCTCTGCGATGATAAAATGATTATTGAGAAACTCATATCACAGTTTGTACATATCCAATCCGCCTCAGCCCCGTGTTCACTGAATAAATGCACCACCATTTCGTATGTTGCTAAAAAACCTTTGTACTGAATGTCACATAGTGTACACGTAAATATTAACCACTGATTTTTTGTTAAATAATCTTTATCCATTTGAAATTGAAGGGAGTTTTCGTCATTGTTCATCATTTCAAAAGGAACTCTAAATTTTTTTAATTTGAACATGAGTAAAGGATGAATTATTTCTTGAAGTCTCACCGGTATCTTGGTATTATTAACTTCGGTCTGGCTGTCGTAATCCGCGAGTTCACCATCTCGCTGCTGTGCCAAATATCTGACATAAGGCATCTTGGCAAGAGGAGTGAAGTATTCTGTATCAACCTCTATGCCCTTGTTGCACAGTCTGAAATCTGTATTAAATTCATCAAGTATGCTCAACATGTCCATTTTCTTACTGCTCGTAATATCTGAGGAATTCCGTATCATCATTCTCAATTGTGTAATGTACGCAGAAATGAAATCTGAATAGAAGCTATCGGTCCGTCCCAAGACAGGTTTATATCTCAGTAGAGGACTGTGGTGTGTAATCTTGGGTCTATAATCTCTTGAAAAATGTATAAGTTTAAGATCAGATCTGTGAAGATTTTGCCTCGCTGCTTCAAAGTTGGGAAAAACAACAGTCACTGCTACATGCGGCCAGTGAAGTATATCAATAGCCGAGATATTTGAAATATCTGGAAGAGGACTTCTATCGGAAATGGATAAATTTGTTATATCTTGTTCAGAATTTTCTATTACATTGTAAAATATTGATTTGAGTTGTTTATAAGGGCACTCAACGAGCACTTGACATTTTGATCCAATACGCTTATTCGATGCTTTGTGTTTATCTTTGTCTTTGATCAATAGCACATACTTCATATTCTGGATTATATGATTTATTAAATGATTATAGTCTGATCTAGGATATCCACTAGGAAGGAAAAATTTGTATTTCATAATGGCGTACTTCATGCAAGTGGAGATAAGAAACTCGTCCGAATACGACAATGGTTCGTCAGGAAATAAATCGGAAAATATCTTTAAAAATCTGCCTGAACTCCAAGATATTATCATTCCTGTGGGATCCTTATTACTCTTCTTGACATCGTTTAATAATTTAAGCAAAACGGAATTTAAAGGACCGGCACCTGTAAAAGAACAATGACCACAATAAAAAATCTTGACAATTATGATTGTTTATCAAATTATATTAAGATTGATGTGATGTCCTTGGGATTGTATAGTTGTGTGTGTTATTGCCGCACCACCGGGGCGTGTGTGCGGGGTTATAAAGGGCGACTCGCGTCAGAGCGCGACTCTCTCTTTGCGTGTCCATCGACTTTATCGTTTAACTTGTACTAGTGATATACCTTGTAACTGAATTGTATCTTACTGTAATAAATGTGTAAATGTTACAAAGAGTATTTGTTGGACCTTCACATTACGAGGTGTACACTGAAGACGTACTTAAGAGATAAGTATGTAACAATTAAGATATTTCAATTTAATTATAGATTTTTGAAATTAGAAAAGTTTGGTAATATTTCGCAAATATGGTGACTTCTCGGATTTTTACAAAAGATGTTTTCTGGTAAAATTGAGTGCCCTGATACAAAATAGAAAAAAACACGATTGGGTCACGAATGTTTAAAAGTTATTACACTTTACAGATTTTACTTTTTTACCGTAATAGATTTTGATTTGACATAGCTGGCGTAGCATGGCTGTCGTCGTATTATATAAACAAAATTTTATAATATAATGCCAGCAGTTCAGCCTCGCCGAGGCATGGTGAGAGGAGCTGAGAATGAGAATGTATTGCAACTCTCAACTTGCATCGCCTATTCTCCTGTCTCCATCTCCAATAGTGTTTTTTTATCATTTTTAGGCTTCTTTTATAATCCTGTCATCGCAGAACTCTGGCCCCTGGGTGACTACCTAGGCTGCCCAGGCGACAGCTACGCCACTGTAATACTGTGCTAAATATTATAAATCTGTCTACATAAATTATAAATATTTTATCACACATTCCAAGAAACCTGTTATTGAACCCATGTTCTAAGAAACTTCCACATTATTGGTTTGTAAGCAGGCGTATTTAATGGAACATGAGTCTTTCAATGTGAAATCACCCAATTTTAAAATAAATGCCTGTCGCTGCGAATCAAATTGACTGTATCCAAGATGGTGGCAGATAAAAATAAAATAAAAATTACTTTGAGCTTCACACTCGTGGGGTTTACCTAAGATAAAAAATAAATAATATCTGAAATGGTCGAGCAACCACACCTAACATAAGACTGTTAGTTATAAAAAACTTATATCCATGCTTAATACAAACTTATACTTTTTCTCTACTATAACAAGAATCACGGTAAGAGTGCACCGACTCAACGGCGTTGTCTCATTTTGTGATTTGAAAAAATATATATTTTGTGTAACCCTATTTATTATAATATTTAATTCAAACAATATGAACAGATAACTTTACAGGACTGTTTAATTCAATCATTGTGTGAGTACACGTTACCGTAAAATGGATAAGCAAACATACAAACAGGAAATTTACGGGACCTAAAATACGACGAAATATCTTCAATATTTACAAAATTATTCTGAAAAACGAGCTTAACCTCACAGTATAAAGCCTAAAACCAATAAGATAGTATCAATAATAGATCAATTTTTGCGATATTGGAAGACGTTAGATTTAAATTACAAACCTAAAATAGTTATACCGCTGGTGGTTGATGCCGAACCAAGAATTTGTATATTGTCCAATAAGGGTAACTTTCCATCATTTTTTCCTTCATTTGAAGTATTATTTTCTCCCGCCGCATCGATATCCATCGTTTCCAATATAAATTGTCAATAATTTTAACAACAAACTAATCTGACAGCTCTTTCACAGTTGACAGATACTTTAGCTTAGTTCTTATTATTCTTAATATAGTATTTTATCTATGGAAGCTCGCTTTACCACAGATATCAGAGAGAGAAAGATCAGTCGTTCACCGAAATCCCGCGCAAGTACTATGTTACCTATATTATTTTCAATTCGAGTTAATTTGCAATCAGTGGCGTAAGTAAAAAATTAGGCCCCAATGAAAGAGAAGGGCCTCCTGTACAGAGTGTAACAAACCTAATCCACAATACTTTAAGAGATTATACCCTATAAAAATATGTGTCTAAAATGTTCAAGCTACTATCTTCTATTCTCAACCATTTCAGAAATAAAAGCATTTCAATTATTTATAGTCACTGGAGAGTATTAATTAATTGAAAGTAGGTCAAGTCAAACTATATATATATTCGATATCAAAATAAAAGGTCATTGAACTTCCAACAGCTGGATTATTTTTTCTTAGATTATTTAGGATCCCGAAATATTTTATTGCCCCCAATTAAAGACAGATACAGAATAATAAAGGGTCAATTTCGCAAATATTGTTTTCAAGCATCTAGTTTATAATGATTTTGTAAAATCCTCACACAATAATATTTTTCAACACCTAATAATTACTATTTTATTCTCATTTTCTATTTAAACTTGAGATATTTTTTAGTTGCGTTTTCGACCCAAGAAAAATCTGCATCAATGGAGAGAAAATAACAATTTAGAAATATTTATACTTGGCGTTTTAATATTTATCTGGTGAATTTTATTGCCCTCAATATAATTTTTTTAAATAATAATGCACATTTATACAAATAATATTCTATGGAAGTTAAATTTTGAAATTTATGGAAAGAACGTGCTTCTCTTCTATTTGAAATAACTCATAGCTAAGTTTGTAAAACTTCATTGATTTTGTTACACTATGACTATATTAATAAAATAAGACGGATGAAATATTTGTTGAAGCACTATTAAATCTTTCATTAAGATGCCTATAATTTTATTCTGAAAATTAGACAGAACAAACTGGTTTAAATCAACCTTTTCCCGTTCGTACAAAATCGACGACTTGTATCATAATAAGTACATACACCAAACAAAATATGAATAACACTAAAAAATATGGTACAAAAAGTGATAAATTATGTCAAATACAAGTACTTAATATTTGACTTGTATCAATATACTCTTGAGTTAAGGTTTACAATCGTTGTAAACCTTAAGCATTGTAAAAATTGCTTTTAGTTTAATGTGGTTCTTAATTTGTGACCAATACTAATTTTCGTTTGTAACACCATCATTTCTTTTTCGTATATGTAAAACAAAATTTAAAAATCCAATTATTGAAATAACGATTATGAATTAAATAAATAAATACACTAAAGTATAGCGATTAAATTTAATTATGTTTAAGTGTCCAAAATTAATATAACATAATATTACAATATTGCAACTTGATTATTTTATACATTGTATATTATACCTGTAAGCCAGAAAAGAAAAATTTTTCTCATCATTTATCATATCATTTATGATATGTTTGAAAACATACAATATATTTTTCAAATGCTTATTGTTTAACAAATACGTTTTAAATTATTGTTAATATAAAAACATGTTGATCCTGAAAAAAATTCAATACATCGAGAACAAAATTTTTAAATTATCGACTCTTAAAAATGTTTACAATACAATAAATGTATGTTAAAACTTTAAATGCAAATAAGACTAATTTTTAGAGATGAGTTTTACGGAGACCCACTCGCTTAAGTTCTATAAATATAAATATGTGCAATAATGAAAGAGAAAGTTAAACTTATTATGAAAAATACTAGATTTATTAGAATCATAAAAATATTTTAATGAAAACACACTTTTGTTGTGAAATTGCGATTTCATAACATAGCTTTGTGATATTTTTAATACAAATTCAATTAATCAATTAGATAGATAAACAGAAAAAATATATATATCGAATAAATATTTGGTTGCAACCGAAATGTGAACTCAAAACTTTTCCTATCCGGGAAAACGCGTTACCATTTTGCAGTCTTATCTATTTAACATTTTTTTTAAAATGAATTTATGGACTATTATAATATTTACCCTTTCATGAATAATGTCTTAAAAAATAAAACAATCCTTTGACCAAATGTCAGATAATTTCAATCTTAAAATGGTTTAGCACTTGCAAAATCATTGATCAATTTTAAAACAACCATTATTTCAGCTTTCTTAGTTTTTATATTAAGTAACGTCCATAAACATTTTTATTCCACAATATTCCTATGAAAATTCTTTATTCATTTTATTCTTGAAAACAAATTTTTATTTGTAATGTTTACTCAATGAAAATTACTTATTTATGAATTTATGACATTAATTAATTCATTTTTATTAGAAAGCTATCTAGAGATATTTGTTTTTACTGACGCTTTAAAACTTGGTGGAAATGTGACAGCATTATCATTGAATAAATTTGTAGGGCGCATAGCCGCCGCCTTATTAGAGTGATGCTTCAGTTTCTCATGCTTTCAGCATTTCTCTTATTGCGCCAGAAAATTGTTACTTTGCTACCTCTTCCACTGACAAACTCTTTTCCGCAACTTCTTGCTGTGAAACACGATTCAACTCCATAAGCTCTTCGGTGGTCATCTCTTGGCTGTGCTCTTTACAAGCTCATCGATGTCATTATTATTCACTTCCAGTCCCTTGATATTGGCCAAAGATACAATCTACAGACTCCACAGGTGCTGTCTCAAACCGCTCAAAGTCATATTCGACAATGCTCTCTGGCCAAAGCTTCTTCCAAGCGGAAATGAGAGTCCACTCGGAAATCCCTTCCCACACCTTGTCAATCATTTTGAGACAAGCAACGATGTGGAAGTGATCTTTCTAAAACTCTCTGAGGGTAAAATTGGTCCCTTCGGTCATCTCAAAACAACGCTCGGAGAGTGTTTTAGTTTAGAGTTTCTTAAAGTTAGAAATAACCTGCTGATCCATAGGCTGAAGTAACGGAGTGAAGCAGAAGTGTGTCACTCGTTATGCGAAATGTTGCTTGTTAAGCCGTTTTTTTTAAATTTGTTTTGTTCGTTATGAGAGGTGCTCATTTTAAGAGGTTCTACTGTAATAGCACTGGTCCTTAAAATTACGCAAAAGATTTTTTATACACACACCATGATCCAAAATTATAGGGAACATTGAATACAAGGGATTGAAAAGATGGCAAAACTTCATATTTTTATTTATTAAAAAAAAAGAAAAGTATTATCAACATCATAATTAAATACATAATGCTTCTATATATCCCAGCACATTAAATGAAGCCAATACAAAACAATTAATTTATAGTGTATTAGTGAATGTAACAGAAAATATGAAATTTTTCACTTGGGCCACTGCGACTCAATTTGTCTCTGTTTATTTATAAATTATACCCTCATTTTCAAATTCGTTTCATATTTTATTCGGATCTTTTAAGCTTCTATTTAATGTGGGCCCTGATGCAATATTGGCTGTGTTGGTGAAGCTACTCCCTGTTTGCAATATATGTAAAAGTTTTTGGATCGCGTATACAGTGAAATCTCATCATATTCATCAACCTGTACATTTTTATCAAATCCAATATTCATTATTTATTTTCGGTAAACAAATACTCTGATAATCCAATATTGCCATCCACCACATGGAGGAAATTTCATCAAGGGAGGAAGGTCAGGTAAAGGCAGGATCCCAAAGCTGAAATTAATAAAACAAAATATCCAATTGAGCCAAATTTTAGTGGAAAATTAGCGCCTGAATACTTATTTATTCTTAATCTAACAACCTAACATTGCCATATTTAATCAAAATAAAAATGACAATGTGATTGGCAACATCATTAAAATTTAAAAAAAAACGTCCAGAAACAGACAACATTTCGATCCCTCAGAATATCAAGGTTGCATCTGACAATGTCACTGCTTCGAGATGAATGAGTGTGCAAATATGATCAGTTTTAAGGTCTTAACTTGTTTTCAATATTATTAATAACCACTGTGAGATGAGGAAAATAAAAAATTTAAAAAAACGTAAATTAACAATAATGATCCATAAATTGAAATAAATAACTGATGCAGTTGTAACTTTCAGCTCTTGCTATTTCCTTTAGTATCCATTAAATAGAGTTGGTGTGTATAGAAGAAATAAAGAATAATGACGGGGACAAAAATAGATCATCGATCACCAGAATTTTAGTTACCTATTGTTTTATTGGAAGGTGACTCCCCTTCTAACTCTCCCTTTCCTCCTCTTCAGCTTCGACCAGTAAAGATATAGTTCTGGCTCTGGCACTCGTGTATCAGGTTTTTTTTTAATAAATTAAATGTTGCTGAGGATTTTGACAGCAAAGTAACTATACTAATGCAGCCAATGTGGTGCATCAGGACTCATGTTAGGCAGGTGCTCAAAAAGTTTGCGCTCTACTCACTGAGAAAGGTCAATACCATTCCCAGGGTCATTTAGACCGATGTCTAAAATCCACCACAGCAAGAAATTGAATCATAAAATTTTAAAAATCGTTATCGACGTGTATTACGCAAACATATTCCCCGGTAATGTGCATGTTCAAGGACCAGACCACCGCTATAAAGCAAAGGAAGTATTTTTTAAATTACAAGTGCGTGTAAATGCCTTCATGAAAGTGTGAATATTATAGGTGACAAGAGACTAATTTTGTTCTTACTATTTAATAGACAAACCACGCACTATTAATATTTATTTATCTTATACACAATACTTATTCAGTAGGCCCTTTTCCATTCTGCATTCAGGCCCAATTATGCCATTGGTTGTATATTTTGGGTGCTAGAAACAAATGAAACTTTTGTGAAAAAGTTTTGTTTAATTTTGGCACAAGATAGTGACAGCATAAGGTTGCTTTTCATAATAGTAATTATTTTTCTTGCTGGCAACGTACATCCTACTTACTAGGCTCTATAAATCTCTCAATAGCTTACAATAAAATCACACATTTTCACTCTCACATTCATATATGTATTCTAGTTCTATCACACAATTATCCATACACAAGTTGAAGAGTTATGGAAACATTATGTAGCCTTGTTTTACACCTTTTGTAATATCAAACCATGGTGTGAATGATCCATACTAATATAAATCAATATGCTTGTTAGTCCTGTGTCTAAGGTACTCACCTAGTTATCTAGTGATCGAGGGTGCGAGCTTCATTCCAGAAGACCAGCAAGTTAATTCTATTTTAATAGCACAAGCCCTTAATTTGAAAATAGTAAAAAAAAATTATGTGACACATGCTTCGCCTACGCATCCCTATTATATATGTATATATTTTAGGGTTGTAAAGTAAAAACAGTTTTTTGTTAAAAATTATATAATATTAATACAATTACTAGCCTGCCCGCACAGCTGCTGCCCGGCAGCAGACGTATCAGAGACGCAGTACTCTGTTGTCAATTTGCAGAAAAAAAAAAAAATCTTAACACACCTAATAAAACTATAAAAAGTGTTTTGATAGGAAAATAATAAGAAGAAGAAGGAATAATTCATGTTTTTAAATACATTACATATTCACCTATTTGTAGAATTTTTCAAAATTAAAATCGCACTCAAACTAACCAATATAATCAAGTGTTGATGGCACCAGAATAGAGGACGTTCGTGGAAGACTTGGCACGATCAGGTAAACCAGTTAATGGAGGATTGTTCTGTATTGTAGAAGCCTCTACAATCGGCGAGCTTGAATGAGAAAATGTATGAATGTGAATGAGGCGAGAATTGTGTGTCAAGACAGAAGAGTATGGCGCTCTACCCTCTGTGCCAACCCCCGCGAGGAAACGGCGTGATGGTAAGTAATAATAAGATAATTAAGTATTAAACGTCTAAAAACAATATTCATACTATTTTGAATTTAAAAATAATAATAGACATTCATACTGGACATATTGAATAAAATTTATGAAGCAGCATTCCATTTATCTGCACTGTGCGGCCTACTATCCTCTACGAAATATCAAAATCTTTAATATTTAAATATCAAAAATAAATATATTCACTGAAAGGGCATGTATAGAGACATCTATGTTTCAAAATGATTATCAAAAAAATACGTAATACACGGCGGCAAATACTATACTTTATACTATTTAAAAATCTACTATCCTCTACGTCTTTTGTGAATATCATAGAAGACGGTGGCGATTTAAACAATGATGATGATGATGATGATGATGATTTTTATCGTGTAAATAATAATAAAAATCTTATCGATAATAGTTAAAAAAAACAAATATCTACAGCCGGCCGGCCGTGAAAAAAATTTGCGGAAAATTTATTCACTGAAACGGCATGTATATTTAATTTTTTTGTTAAAAAAATATAAATACATCGCGGCTAATTGATTTTAATTTTGATTTTTTAATTATAACACGTATTACACATCTGAGATCGCTATAAGACGCCTTGAATAGATAAATAGTAGTTTCCGTAAATAAAATAAATTCACTTCTACCAAAATATCGTATTACTCTGCTATTTAAAGGTTGCCAAAAAAATTCCTAGAGAAAAATGTACATGTCGAAAAATGTCAATATACATATTGAAATAAAAATACCCTTTTTAATTCGGATTCGTCACATATTTCGCTTCATGGTGGTCGAATGAACCGTTACCTATATTATTACAATTTTTTTTTAATCCGCTTAATATCGCATAGAGTGTAGAGATAATTTTCAAATGTAAAATTGTTTTATTTCTCATGTGAAAATTGACATTTTTGATTAAAATGAAATAATATTAAAACATAATTTAATAAAAATACTATTTACAATTCGTATTGGGTAAATATTATTCTTCAGGGAGCAAAGATACCTACATTGATACTGCCTTCAGCTATCTGGCAAAATTAAAAAATACCTAAATGGGTCTCAGGCTCGCTAGATACAGCGCTTTCCGTGTGTGACGGATATTGTTACAACGCGACATATATACAACACGGAATATAGCTTACGACTTTAATAATAGGTAGATGATGACAAGTGTATTAATAATAAACATGTGGTTAATTATTCTGAACAGTCGAGGAGTGCTGACTAAGGAATCCACCGTACAACAATACTTTGGTGTAACATTAATCTTCCACCATACAACAATACTTTGGTGTACAGATCTGATTTTATCGGGGCTATACAAGATCCAATCAGTTTTTTATGTCATACAAATGGCGATTATTCATCGGATTTAATCTAGAACTCAAAATAAATACATAACATAGAATGCACGAAACACAATGCGGAATTACGTGACCGCAGTAAAGAAGATCATAGTTAATCTTCATGAACGTCGTCAGTAGAAGTGCAGTCATTTTTGTTCACTGCACCTCGGTCAACATTATCATTATCAATCTGGTGATAAAGCTTTTTTTTTAAATTGAAATGCGTACACGACATACGTGTCATATCAATATTTTTACAACTTTAAAACTATGCTAAACGCTTGTGCTATGAAAATGTAGCAAACTTGCTACCAGGCAAGCATCGTAAGCAACGTTCTCTAATTTTGTATCACATGTACGCATAATTTTTTTTTTATGTAATTTTAATGACCGGTGTTACTATTCGTACGATTATACTATGTTGAAAGACATAACCGTCTCATTATAATGCTACTGGTTAGGGTCAAGGTTGACCTCATTACTATTGTATAATATTAAAAACTCTCAAGTATAGCTGCGCGTTCCGGTTATATCTTGCATCTCATAATGTAGGGAAAGATTTCTGAAAATCATGGCCCCGGAAGAAAGGCTGAGGAACCTAAGACAATGATTTGGCCAGTTCACTGTAGAGCCTTTTCGGGCCGCGGAAAACAAAGTGATGACAGCCAATGTCCGTTGAACGGAACAAGGAAAACTATAAAGTTAAATGTTCATAATACCTCAAGTATTATTAATAATTAATAATAATACTTGAACTATTAGGCTTTCAAATAATGGAACGACAGGTGTATTAATTTGAAAAAATGGAACATATAGGTTCGAAAATTTGTCACGAAAAATACTGGCGTTATAACACAATTGGTAGAGTACTTCCCAGGATTGGAAATAGAGATCCAGGTTCGAATCCCGGTGACGCAAAAACAATATTTTTCGACAAAATTGATTTTATATGTATATATTTATAATTAATACATTAATTTAGTATTTAAAACATAATTCATCCAACAGCGGACAAAATATCACTAATAATTGCCGGAAGACTGTTATGCAGTTTGGCAAATTATCAAAATATATGTATGTGACAAAGTTGCAATTAAAAATATTAAATTGTAGAATGCAGTGGATACAGAATTTCCTAATTACTAATTAAATTTATTAATCAGAAAGATATACAAATAAACTCGGTTTAATCGAAAAATATTGTTGTTTCGCTACCGGGATTCGCACCAGGAGCTCATTTCCAATCCAATTCCCAGAGAAGGTGCATTACTAACTATGCTACAGCGACAGTACATCGATACATGTATATCTTTATAAATAATACATTTAATTAGTGTTTAAAATATCACAGTCCTACGTTTTAAATAATTACAACTTCACAATAAAAATGTGTTGTCCTTAATAAAATTTTACTTATTTAAATGGTCGTTAGGAAACCTAACAGCAAGACCTACAAAGACATTAAAATGCGCACTGGCACATATTAACATTAAAATGCGCACTTGGAATCCTGCGCAGTGACCACATGCGCACTGGCCACTGCGCACTCGGCATCCTGCGCAGTGGCAACATGCGCACTGGCTACTGCGCACTCGGCATCCTGCGCAGTGGTAACATGCGCACTGGGTACTGCGCACTCGGCATCATGCGCAGTGGCAACATGCGCACTGGCTACTGCGCACACGGCATCCTGCGCAGTGGCAACATGCGCACTGGCTACTGCGCACTCTGCATCCTGCGCAGTGGCAACATGCGCACTGGATACTGCGCACTCGGCATCTTGCGCAGTAGCAACATGCGCACTGGCTACTGCGCAATGTGCATCCTGCGCAGTGGCAACATGCGCACTGGCTACTGCGCACATGAAAACCTGCGCAGTGGCAACATGCGCACTGGCTACTGCGCACTAGGCAACCTGCGCAATGGCAACATGCGCATAAGCTACTGCGCACTCGGCATCATGCGCAGTGGTAACATGCGCACTGGCTACTGCGCACTCGGCATCCTGCGCAGTGGCAACATGCGCACTGACTACTGCGCACTTGGCGTTCTGCGCAGTGGCAACATGCGCACTGGCTACTGCGCACTTGGAAACCTAGGCAGTGGCAACATGCGCACTGGCTACTACGCACTTGGCATCCTGCGCAGTGGCAACATGAGCACTGGCTACTGCGCACTTCGAATCCTGCGCAATGGCAACATGCGCACTGGCTACTGCGCATTTTCCAAACTGCGCAGTGGCAACAAGCGCATTAGCTACTGCGTATTGTGCATCCTGCGCAGTGGCATCATGCGCACTGACTACTAGGCACTTGGCGTCCTGCGCAGTGGCAACATGCGCACTGGCTACTGCGCACTTGGAAACCTGCGCAGTGGCAACATGCGCACTGGCTACTGCGCACTCTGCATCCTGCGCAGTGGCAACATGCGCACTGGATACTGCGCACTCGGCATCTTGCGCAGTAGCAACATGCGCACTGGCTACTGCGCAATGTGCATCCTGCGCAGTGGCAACATGCGCACTGGCTACTGCGCACATGAAAACCTGCGCAGTGGCAACATGCGCACTGGCTACTGCGCACTAGGCAACCTGCGCAATGGCAACATGCGCATAAGCTACTGCGCACTCGGCATCCTGCGCAGTGGCAACATGCGCACTGAGTACTGCGCACTTGGCATCCTGCGCAATGGCAACATGCGCACAGGATACTGCGCACTTGGCGTCCTGCGCAGTGGCAACTTGCGCACTGGCTACTGCGCACTTGGAAACCTGCGCAGTGGCAACATGCGCACTGGCTACTGCGCAATTGGTATCTTGCGCAGTGGAAACATGCGCACAGGCTACTGCGCACTTCGCATCCTGCGCAGTGGCAACATGTGCACTGGCTACTGCGCACTTGGCGTCCTGCGCAGTGGCAACATGCGCATTAGCTACTGTGCACTAAGCATACTGTGCAGTGGCAACATGCGCACTGGCCACTGCGCACTAGGCATCCTGCGCGAAGGCAACATGCGCATAAGCTACTGCGCACTCGGCATCTTGCGCAGTAGCAACATGCGCACTGGCTACTGCGCAATGTGCATCCTGCGCAGTGGCAACATGCGCACTGGCTACTGCCCACATGGAAACCTGCGCAGTGGCAACATGCGCACTGGCTACTGCGCACTAGGCAACCTGCGCAATGGCAACATGCGCATAAGCTACTGCGCACTCGGCATCATGCGCAGTGGTAACATGCGCACTGGCTACTGCGCACTCGGCATCCTGCGCAGTGGCAACATGCGCACTGACTACTGCGCACTTGGCGTTCTGCGCAGTGGCAACATGCGCACTGGCTACTGCGCACTTGGAAACCTAGGCAGTGGCAACATGCGCACTGGCTACCACGCACTTGGCATCCTGCGCAGTGGCAACATGCGCACTGGCTACTGCGCACTTCGAATCCTGCACAATGGCAACATGCGCACTGGCTACTGCGCATTTTCCAAACTGCGCAGTGGCAACAAGCGCATTAGCTACTGCGTATTGTGCATCCTGCGCGGTGGCATCATGCGCACTGACTACTAGGCACTTGGCGTCCTGCGCAGTGGCAACATGCGCACTGGCTACTGCGCACTTGGAAACCTGCGCAGTGGCAACATGCGCACTGGCTACTGCGCACTTGGCATCCTGCGCAGTGGCAACATACGCACGGGCTATTGCGCATTGTTCATCCTGCGCAGTGGCAACATACGCACTGGCTACTGCGCACTTGGCATCCTGCGCAGTGGCTACATGCGCATTAGCTAGTGCGCATTGTCCATCCTGCGCAGTGGCAACATACGTACTGGCTACTGCGCACTTGGAATCCTGCGCAGTGGCTACATGCGCATTAGCTAGTGCGCACTTGGCATCCTGCGCTGTGGCATCATGCGCATTAGCTAGTGCGCACTTGGCATCCTGCGCAGTGGCATCATGCGCACTGAGTACTGCGCACTTGGCATCCTGCGCAATGGCAACATGCGCACAGGATACTGCGCACTTGGCGTCCTGCGCAGTGGCAACTTGCGCACTGGCTACTGCGCACTTGGAAACCTGCGCAGTGGCAACATGCGCACTGGCTACTGCGCAATTGGTATCTTGCGCAGTGGAAACATGCGCACAGGCTACTGCGCACTTCGCATCCTGCGCAGTGGCAACATGCGCACTGGCTACTGCGCACTTGGCGTCCTGCGCAGTGGCAACATGCGCATTAGCTACTGTGCACTAAGCATACTGTGCAGTGGCAACATGCGCACTGGCCACTGCGCACTAGGCATCCTGCGCGAAGGCAACATGCGCATAAGCTACTGCGCACTGGCTACTGCGCACTTGGCAACCTGCGCAGTGGCAACATGCGCACTGGCTACTGCGTACTTGGCATCCTGCGTAGTAGCAACATGCGTACTGACTACTGCGCACTTGTTAACCTGCGCAGTGGCAACATGCGCATAAGCTACTGCGCACTTGGCATCCTGCGCAGTGGCAACATGCGCACTGGCCACTGCGCACTTGGCATCTTGCGCAGTAACAACATGCGCACTGGCTTCTGCGCAATGTGCATCCTGCGCAGTGGCAACATGCGCATTAGCTACTGTGCACTAAGCATACTGTGCAGTGGCAACATGCGCACTGGCCACTGCGCACTAGGCATCCTGCGCGGAGGCAACATGCGCATAAGCTACTGCGCACTGGCTACTGCGCACTTGGCAACCTGCGCAGTGGCAACATACGGACTGGCTACTGCGTACTTGGCATCCTGCGCAGTGGCAACATGCGCACTGGCTACTGCGCACTTGGAAACCTCCGCAGTGGCAACATGCGCATAAGCTACTGCGCACTTGGCATCCTGCGCAGTGGCAACATGCGCACTGGATACTGCGCACTCGGCATCCTGCGCAGTAGCAACATGCGCACTGGCTACTGCGCAATGTGCATCCTGCACAGTGACAACATGCGCACTGGCTACTGCGCACTTGAAAACCTACGCAGTGGCAACATGCGCATAAGCTACTGCGCACTTGGCATCCTGCGCAGTGGCAACATGCGCACTGGCCACTGCGCACTTGGCATCCTGCGCAAAGGCAACATGGACACTGACTACTTCGTACTCGGCATCCTGCGCAGTGCCAACATGTGCACTGGCTACTGCGCACTTGGCATCCTGCGCAGTAACAACATGCGCACTGGCTTCTGCGCACTCGGCATCCTGCGCAGTGGCAACATGCGCATTAGCTACTGTGCACTAAGCATCCTGCGCAGTGGCAACATGCGCACTGGCCACTGCGCACTAGGCATCCTGCGCGGAGGCAACATGCGCACTGGCTACTGCGCACTTCGCATCCTGCGCAGTGGCAACATGCGCACTGGCTACTGCGCACTTGGCGTCCTGCGCAGTGGCAACATGCGCATTAGCTACTGTGCACTAAGCATACTGTGCAGTGGCAACATGCGCACTGGCCACTGCGCACTAGGCATCCTGCGCGAAGGCAACATGCGCATAAGCTACTGCGCACTGGCTACTGCGCACTTGGCAACCTGCGCAGTGGCAACATGCGCACTGGCTACTGCGTACTTGGCATCCTGCGTAGTAGCAACATGCGTACTGACTACTGCGCACTTGTTAACCTGCGCAGTGGCAACATGCGCATAAGCTACTGCGCACTTGGCATCCTGCGCAGTGGCAACATGCGCACTGGCCACTGCGCACTTGGCATCTTGCGCAGTAACAACATGCGCACTGGCTTCTGCGCAATGTGCATCCTGCGCAGTGGCAACATGCGCATTAGCTACTGTGCACTAAGCATACTGTGCAGTGGCAACATGCGCACTGGCCACTGCGCACTAGGCATCCTGCGCGGAGGCAACATGCGCATAAGCTACTGCGCACTGGCTACTGCGCACTTGGCAACCTGCGCAGTGGCAACATACGCACTGGCTACTGCGTACTTGGCATCCTGCGCAGTGGCAACATGCGCACTGGCTACTGCGCACTTGGAAACCTCCGCAGTGGCAACATGCGCATAAGCTACTGCGCACTTGGCATCCTGCGCAGTGGCAACATGCGCACTGGATACTGCGCACTCGGCATCCTGCGCAGTAGCAACATGCGCACTGGCTACTGCGCAATGTGCATCCTGCACAGTGGCAACATGCGCACTGGCTACTGCGCACTTGAAAACCTACGCAGTGGCAACATGCGCATAAGCTACTGCGCACTTGGCATCCTGCGCAGTGGCAACATGCGCACTGGCCACTGCGCACTTGGCATCCTGCGCAAAGGCAACATGGACACTGACTACTTCGTACTCGGCATCCTGCGCAGTGCCAACATGTGCACTGGCTACTGCGCACTTGGCATCCTGCGCAGTAACAACATGCGCACTGGCTTCTGCGCACTCGGCATCCTGCGCAGTGGCAACATGCGCATTAGCTACTGTGCACTAAGCATCCTGCGCAGTGGCAACATGCGCACTGGCCACTGCGCACTAGGCATCCTGCGCGGAGGCAACATGCGCACTGGCTACTGCGCACTACGCACACTGTGCATAGGTACAATGCTGATGGGTGATACATATTTCGGTATATATTATTAGCATACCGATAACCGGAAGGGATTTATTTTATGTTTGAAGTTGTAGAACCGACTAACCTTTTCCAGAAGCAGAAGGTGGCAGGCCCAAAAGCGTGGAACTCTTTGCCCTGCGTCATAAGAAACAGTGCATCAGAGGTTTTATTTAAGAAGAAACTTAAAGCGCACTTTTTCAAAAAATCATTCGCATAAGTATAAACATAACAACTTTTAATTTTAAAAAAACAAAGGTAATGTAACTCTAAACAGTTAATGTGTAAAGCGCCCTTGAGGTAAAAGTTTTTACAAAAATGGCGCTATACAAATTACCCAATATTATTATTGACACACTCCACCTTATCAGTGCAGTGTTGAATCACGAAAAAAGGGTCTGGTCACAAGAGGACGTTGTACGTTGGACTTTTTTTTTTAAATCAAGGATGGGGGCGCCCAAAAAAGTTTGGACTGAGGGCGCTACAGAGGCCAGAGCTGGCACTGCACAGAGGTAGGAAATATATTTAAAATAATATTTATGTATTTTTAATTTAATATCTTAGTTTAATAACCACAATTGAGTTTAAAAAACACATCTACCGGTTTCAGAAAACACCTTTTCCTTCTTCAGGATATGTCAAAACTAACTAAAAATATAGCATTGTTTTTCTATTTATCCAGAATCTATTTTTAAATTTAAAAAAAAAAAACACAACAATTATTTAAAAAGTAAATTTAGTACCTAACTCAAATTGCTGCTCAATACAAATTTAGTCGAATAATTTTTAAGGAAAAAATTTTAGAATAGGACTCGTAGTTAAATTTAGTTGGCTGTTTAGAATTTCCTGATTACTTTTACATGCTTTATTTATCTCCAACGATTCCAAATTATTTAATTTGTGACCTACACCGTTTATATGCAAAATTGACAATCCCAATTTTTTATCAAAACCATGACTATTTGCCACTGCGCAGGATGGACAATGCGCAATAGCCTGTGCGTATGTTGTCACTGCGCAGGATGCCAAGTGCGCAGTAGCCAGTGCGCATGTTGCCACTGCGCAGGTTTCCAAGTGCGCAGTAGCCAGTGCGCATGTTGCCACTGCGCAGGACGCCAAGTGCGCAGTAGCCTGTCCGCATGTTGCCACTGCGCAGGATACCAAGTGCGCAGTAGTCAGTGCGCACGATACCACTGCGCAGGATGCACAATACGCAGTAGCTAATGCACTTGTTGCCACTGCGCAGGTTGGAAAATGCGCAGTAGCCAGTGCGCATGTTGCCATTGCGCAGGATTCGAAGTGCGCAGTAGCCAGTGCGCATGTTGCCACTGCGCAGGATGCCGTGTGCGCAGTAGCCAGTGCGCATGTTGCCACTGCGCATAATGCCGAGTGCGCAGTAGCCAGTGCGCATGTTGCCACTGCGCAGGATGCACATTGCGCAGTAGCCAGTGCGCATGTTGCTACTGCGCAGGATGCCGAGTGCGCAGTATCCAGTGCGCATGTAGCCACTGCGCAGGATGCAGAGTGCGCAGTAGCCAGTGCGCATGTTGCCACTGCGCAGGATGCCGTGTGCGCAGTAGCCAGTGCGCATGTTGCCACTGCGCATGATGCCGAGTGCGCAGTAGCCAGTGCGCATGTTACCACTGCGCATGATGCCGAGTGCGCAGGAGCTTATGCGCATGTTGCCACTGCGCAGGTTGCCAAGTGCGCAGTAGCCAGTGCGCATTTTGCCACTGCGCAGGATGCCAAGTGCGCAGTAGCCAGTGCGCATGTTGCCACTGCGCAGGATGCCAAGTGCGCAGTAGCCAGTGCGCATGTTGCCACTGCGCAGGTTTCCATGTTCGCAGTAGCCAGTGCGCATGTTGCCACTGCGCAGGATGCACATTGCGCAGTAGCCAGTGCGCATGTTGCTACTGCGCAGGATGCCGAGTGCGCAGTATCCAGTGCGCATGTTGCCACTGCGCAGGATGCAGAGTGCGCAGTAGCCAGTGCGCATGTTGCCACTGCGCAGGATGCACATTGCGCAGTAGCCAGTGCGCATGTTGCCACTGCGCAGGATGCCGTGTGCGCAGTAGCCAGTGCGCATGTTGCCACTGCGCATGATGCCGAGTGCGCAGTAGCCAGTGCGCATGTTACCACTGCGCAGGATGCCGAGTGCGCAGTAGCCAGTGCGCATGTTACCACTGCGCATGATGCCGAGTGCGCAGTAGCTTATGCGCATGTTGCCACTGCGCAGGTTGCCAAGTGCGCAGTAGCCAGTGCGCATTTTGCCACTGCGCAGGATGCCAAGTGCGCAGTAGCCAGTGCGCATGTTGCCACTGCGCAGGTTTCCATGTGCGCAGTAGCCAGTGCGCATGTTGCCACTGTGCAGGATACACATTGCGCAGTAGCCAGTGCGCATGTTGCTACTGCGCAGGATGCCGAGTGCGCAGTATCCAGTGCGCATGTTGCCACCGCGCAGGATGCAGAGTGCGCAGTAGTCAGTGCGCATGTTTCCACTGCGCAGGATGCCGTGTGCGCAGTAGCCAGTGCGCATGTTGCCACTGCGCATAATGCCGAGTGCGCAGTAGCCAGTGCGCATGTTGCCACTGCGCAGGATGCCGTGTGCGCAGTAGCCAGTGCGCATGTTGCCACTGCGCATGATGCCGAGTGCGCAGTAGCCAGTGCGCATGTCACCACTGCGCAGGATGCCGAGTGCGCAGTAGCCAGTGCGCATGTTGCCACTGCGCAGGATGCCGAGTGCGCAGTAGCCAGTGCGCATGTTGCCACTGCGCATGATGCCGAGTGCGCAGTAGCTTATGCGCATGTTGCCACTGCGCAGGTTGCCAAGTGCGCAGTAGCCAGTGCGCATGTTGCCACTGCGCAGGATGCCGTGTGCGCAGTAGCCAGTGCGCATGTTGCCACTGCGCATGATGCCGAGTGCGCAGTAGCCAGTGCGCATGTTACCACTGCGCAGGATGCCGAGTGCGCAGTAGCCAGTGCGCATGTTGCCACTGCGCAGGATGCCGAGTGCGCAGTAGCCAGTGCGCATGTTGTCACTGCGCAGGATGCAGAGTGCGCAGTAGCCAGTGCGCATGTTGCCATTGCGCAGGTTGCCGTGTGCGCAGTAACCAGTGCGCATGTTGCCACTGCGCATGATGCCGAGTGCGCAGTAGCCAGTGCGCATGTTACCACTGCGCAGGATGCCGAGTGCGCAGTAGCCAGTGCGCATGTTGCCACTGTGCAGGATGCACATTGCGCAGTAGCCAGTGCGCATGTTGCTACTGCGCAGGATGCCGAGTGCGCAGTATCCAGTGCGCATGTTGCCACTGCGCAGGATGCAGAGTGCGCAGTAGCCAGTGCGCATGTTGCCACTGCGCAGGATGCCGTGTGCGCAGTAGCCAGTGCGCATGTTGCCACTGCGCATAATGCCGAGTGCGCAGTAGCCAGTGCGCATGTTGCCACTGCGCAGGATGCCGTGTGCGCAGTAGCCAGTGCGCATGTTGCCACTGCGCATGATGCCGAGTGCGCAGCAGCCAGTGCGCATGTTACCACTGCGCAGGATGCCGAGTGCGCAGCAGCCAGTGCGCATGTTACCACTGCGCAGGATGCCGAGTGCGCAGTAGCCAGTGCGCATGTTGCCACTGCGCAGGATGCCGAGTGCGCAGTAGCCAGTGCGCATGTTACCACTGCGCATGATGCCGAGTGCGCAGTAGCTTATGCGCATGTTGCCACTGCGCAGGTTGCCAAGTGCGCAGTAGCCAGTGCGCATTTTGCCACTGCGCAGGATGCAGAGTGCGCAGTAGCCAGTGCGCATGTTGCCACTGCGCAGGATGCACATTGCGCAGTAGCCAGTGCGCATGTTGC
The DNA here is from genome assembly GCA_022840565.1 of Eubasilissa regina. Classification (NCBI taxonomy): domain Eukaryota; kingdom Metazoa; phylum Arthropoda; class Insecta; order Trichoptera; family Phryganeidae; genus Eubasilissa; species Eubasilissa regina. The sequence goes on along the minus strand of JAINEB010000027.1, from coordinate 17,620,593 downwards.
CACTGCGCAGGATGCCGTGTGCGCAGTAGCCAGTGCGCATGTTACCACTGCGCATGATGCCGAGTGCGCAGTAGCTTATGCGCATGTTGCCACTGCGCAGGTTGCCAAGTGCGCAGTAGCCAGTGCGCATGTTGCCACTGCGCATGATGCCGAGTGCGCAGTAGCCAGTGCGCATGTTACCACTGCGCAGGATGCCGAGTGCGCAGTAGCCAGTGCGCATGTTGCCACTGCGCAGGATGCCGAGTGCGCAGTGGCCAGTGCGCATGTTGTCACTGCGCAGGATTCCAAGTACTTTTTAAATAATTGTTGTGTTTTTTTTTTTTAAATTTAAAAATAGATTCTGGATAAATAGAAAAACAATGCTATATTTTTAGTTAGTTTTGACATATCCTGAAGAAGGAAAAGGTGTTTTCCGAAACCGGTAGATGTTTTTTAAACTCAATTGTGGTTATTATACTAAGATATTAAATAAAAAATATGAATCTTAACCACCAAGTTAATATTGCTAATTTTAAAAGTATTAATATATATGTGTTCATTATTTACATCTTGTATGAGGCATATCGAAGGAACTTCATAGTGTTAACAAACTGCATTTAGATGTTTGAACATGACTTATAAGGGATCTTCCAATGTATGTAAGGCAAAAAATGGACTCACGACAAAAGAAAGATCTTAAAAGTACCACAAAGACGAATCTATTTAATGCAAAGTATAATTTATATCATTATATTAATAATTATAGTGATCGATACGGCTTAACTATTAACGCAAGTCATTGAGATAATCTTTACATCTCATTTCTAAAGTCGTTGCTCCCGACGAAGATCGCATTTCTGATACAATTCAGCATTTTATAACGTCAGACATGTTCATAATCAGTAAAAATAGCTGTGTCCATTTCACAAATAAATCTAGTGCAAATTTTATTACAATTCGTCTGTCAAAGAAGTTGAAACGGACTGAGACAGAACAGAAATTTTATAAGAATTATTAAATTTGAACACTGTCTAAAAGAGGAGTTTAATTAAAAAATGTATTAATTAAAAAAGGTATTGAAAAATACCTAAATATTATTTTGAATTATGGGAACGAATTATCAATAGCATTTTTAATTAAATTTAAAATATTTTAATTAAATTTAAACTATTTTAAATAAATTTAAACCTGTTTCAATTAAATTTTAAATATTTTTTTTAAATTTAAACTATTTTAATTAAATTTAAACTATTTTAAATAAATGTAAACTATTTTTTTTAAATTTAAACTATTTTTTTAAATTTAAACTATTTTAATTAAATTTAAGGATTTTAATTAAATTTAAACTATTTTAATTAAATGTAAACTATTTTAATTAAATTTAAACTGTTCCAATTAAATTTAAACTGTTTAATTAAATTAAAAGTATTTTAATTAAATTTAAACTGTATCAATTAAATTTAAACTATTTTTTTAAAATATAAACTGTTTCAATTAAAATTAAACTATTTTTTTAATTTAAACTGTTTCAATTAAATTTAAACTATTTAATTAAATTTAAAGTATTTTAATTAAATTTAAACCGTTTCAATTAAATTTAAACTATTTTTTTTAAGTTGAGAGTTGGTTTTTTGAAAGTTTTGAGTTGAAAGTTTTTTTGAAAGTTCAAAGTTGCTGTTAAAATTGATTAATTTTATTTGAGATTTTTGATAGATTTTGAGAGATAATTGAGAGATTTCTATACTTTCTATAATATTTAATTTCCTGCAATTTTCGTACATATGTAGTATTCTATGTGTTTAAATGCAAAACGATGACCCTCTGATCTTGCGTGACCTGCCATCTCTGAAATTATGATGAAGTTATTTATCCCTTTAAGGTGTTCTTCTTTTGTTTCTTTTTTTAATTAATGTGTAGTGTGAAGAAATCAACGTTTTTTTCATTTTAATAATTTACTTTATTTAAAAAGTTAAAAATGTTGTTAAAAGTTAGTTACAATGAACTTCCACAAAGTTAATCACGAACATTTAGAAATATTACAAGTTTATTGTTAAACACAGTTACAGTCGCAAATTACTCAGTATTTGTACAATAAAAAGTCTCCACAGAGGAGTGTTCCGTACAGGAAACAAGAAAACAAGGGTGGTTCCCCGATCCCAGCTTCTCTCAACCGGCGATGATGATGATGATAATGGGGTCAAAAAAAATGAAACACAAAAGATGTTCAATATAAGCACACTACGGCGATAAAATGGAGAACACCTGTCGCAGCAGAATACTCCTGTTTTTATTCAAATTCATTACAATACATACAGTCATTTTTCAAGTGCATACGTAAAACGGCAACAGTCCGCCGCTTGAGACGTTCTTCTAATACGTATTTGTTTTTCTAAATCGATGAGTACACCTTTAAATTATTAATACGTATCTTATCGTTTTAATTAATATGGCGCCTGCTCGGCGAGTAATTTCTGTGCGATACAGAGGAGCATTTTCTGGAAACGCTATCAAGAAGACGGCAGCGAGAGGAGTGAAGCTTACAAGTGGATCTTCCAGATGGTTGTGGGTGCGTGTTAATGTCGCACGAATATTCTAGCGTTGGTACCAGGCGAATTTTTGCGGCTGCTAGCAGCCCTGGTTTTACGCATCGGTTTATATGAGGTGCGTTCAGGGTTTGTCTGTGGTGATGATGATTATGGAGATGATAGACCTCCATAATATTAATCAGATCCATTTTTCTTAAAAAAATTATAGAAATTTGATAAGAAATACAAAAGTTATCGGTTCCATATAATGCGTTATACAGTATATATTATACATACCTATACAGATATATTTTATAAGCGAAGATGGTTTTGAAGTTTACAAATAATGAATATAAAAAAAACATGATTTTTTTCGGAAGGTGCATAATTGGACCTCAGCAATACGAATAATATTTAATTTAAGTACAAATTCAATTAATCAACTGGATATACAGAAAAAATATTTAATTACCACAAGAATACGAATCCAAAATTTTATTATCCAGGGAAACTTATTACCTACTATTTTGTCACTTTAAACATGCATTTATTTTAAAAATTTCGAAGTTATATTATGTAGTCCTTACAGATAATGCATCTTTTGTTACATTTTTAAAGCAATTGACTGAATTGTGTTCATAAATTGAAATTTCATAAAAAAATTAATAAGTTTTCGTTAAAATATTATAGTATTAATATTTGGCGATTTAGCCACAAATGGAAGAAACTATTAAATAAGAAAAATATTTTATAAATATGTATAACTAATCAGTACAGGGTCTTGAAATAAGTAGAATTTCAGTTATGTAAAATCATAAAATATGAATGAATTACCAACAAAAGTTTAACTAATTTGAAAGTAGCATTAGAAAATAAGAATAAATTTAATGGCTACAAATTTTTTTTTTAAATACCGAATCAAGACCACTCTCCGAAATCACCCTGACTTGTTCTGAAAGCTCCCTGAGATTGAAGTTACTTTAGACTTAACGCGAGTAACTTTTAATTGGTATCAAAGTTAGGACTCGAAGTGTGCGGTGGTCTTATGATGATGTTTAGCCGAAAAAGCTCACCACGAAGAATATTTTTTCTTTATTATGTAAAATCACATTTTTACTTATGTTGGCCTTTTTTTTTAAACGACAGCTGGAGGGGGGGGGGGCACCATTTCCCGGTTTAGAAGCTAAGGCTTCCTTGCCGGTCCCACTTATCAAAGCTGATAAAAATACGCGACTTTAATTAAATAACGTATTTAAGTATATGCAAAACGAAAAAAGAGAAAAAATTCAACGTGGTTATTAGCAATTATCGCAAAGATTTTAAAATTTAGACCCTTCAGCGTCCCTTAAGTGCTGTCTACAACATAAATCCATAGAACGTAGTTTTACATACAGATGGAAAATTAAGGTCTAGTAGTTCAAGTAAGACACTCAGGTAGACTCCATTAATAAAAAAAACACTCCCAAAAGAGGGACAGTGGACGAGTCGTACTTACACGGACAGTCTTGCAAAACACGAGTATGGAGAATGAGAGATAGGCGCGTAGGTGGAGTCCCACCAACACTAGTCTGCCTAAGGAACTCTAACGACTAACTACCCACCTAAGGATTCCAACGAGTCACCCATACCCGAATAAATTTCTAATTTAAAACAATATTCGTCCCATTACTAATTAGGTCTGCATTCCTAGGCGGGCGGTGTCTAAGTTCAATCAAACTACCAATCATACGTTCACGTCCATCTCTAAGTGTCTCACAAATCTACAAAATACGGTCAGGCGTCTGTTCCACCCCCCACACGTACATCACGGGGCATCCACAAGTCTAAACTCAAACAGTTTACTCCGGAATTGTCCATGCCCCGTAATCATCTGCCATTCACAATGATTTAGATCTGGAGGTTTCAACTTGATTGCCTTTCAACTTGACGGCGACGTTAAAAAAAAGGTATAAGTCCATCTTCCCTGCGTTGCCGAATTCCATCTCTCTTGCCACTTTCCAAGTGTTAACTGCTTCATTCTTAGAACTAGATTTTTCAAGGAACCGCCCGTTGGTCTCAAAGTGACACCTAGTTCAGGGTCTGTGCTCGATAATCTAAATAACATCTAGGTTAATACACTAGTACTATAATTATGATAAATGAGAAGCTCGCGGTAAAAACATGGTATATCTGAAAATGAGAAGTTTAAATAATTTTGATTTAATAATTGATAAAACATCACACAAAAACCTACATTTGAACTATAAGCTGGTGGGGTAACATTGTTATGTACTCCTATGATTTTAAATTGATGGATGCCATATATTGGTGAAGATCGGATTTTTTTTGTAAGTTTGTGTGATAGGGGGATGGCACTGTGGAATTGTAGGATATCACGTTTTTTACCGCCAGCCTCTCAAATGTCGGCTTGATTATCTGAAAAAGGGTAAGTTTAAAAGCCAATCATTTTAAAAAAATACATAGGCTAAAGCATTAAGTATCTAAGAGCAGTACCTGAAGAAAATATGTTTTTTAGTACAATAATATGTTTGTCAATTTTGACTGTATTCTCCTTCTAAAATCTGCATCATTGTTGGTTCAACTGGCTTAAGTCAAAGCTTATTAAAGTATTAATTTAAGCAATTTGATGTTATAGGGGAACACAGGCCATAGCGGGATACTCAAGGTAGAATACGGATAAATTTCTCAGGAGATGAAAATATACGACTTAAGATGAAATAGACACGTCGCACCATCAAGCTCATAGCATAATCACAACGTGCATTCGCGCCGACAAACGTTCATAAGACGACATATCAGATGCAGCTATCGCCATTAGCGGGCCTTAAAAAAATGTTTTTTTTTTTTATCTTGTTATTTATTCATTTGATATATTTGGAAGGGATAATTTGAAAATATAATTTACAATTAATACTTGATAATAGTTATTGATTTATTAATACTTCTATTATTAATTATATTACGCTACAAACGCCGGTGGTCTGTCACCAGGCGGAGTCGCACGGCAGTTACCTTAAGTTTCCTTTTTTTGAAAATAAATAATATTTTTCCAAAAGCCGTCAATTATTTTGAACATCTTGGAGTCACGTTGAATATAGAGAATTATATGCAAAATAAAATCATGTTAAGGATTTATAGTGCAAAATTGTATTAATTTAAGCCTTCAAAAAATAATTAAATCGATATATATTATCCAAAAATTGCAATCTACCATACAATAATGCGCCCTGCTGTTACATACATATGTGAGGTATTGTTTCTTACAAGAGTCTCGGAAAAAGAAGAATGTTTTTAAAACTAAAATATAAATAAACTTTTTTTACTAAACTAAAACTAAACTTTAGTAAACTACTTACTACTACTCTACTGAAACTAGTTACTACTATTCTACTGAAACTAGTTACTACTACTCTACTGAGGTAAGTTTGTAGAACTCCATAATCACATGTGTCGAAATAAAATACTTGTTCTTTTTTATTCTACTCGTTTAATTTACTTAAGACTCGTTTTGACTCGTATCAATCTAATAATTTTACTCAACAACTTGTATTTATAACTACAATGGGGGACATATATACAGCACTAATAATATTTTAATGTTACGGGCAATTTGTAAGAAAGGACAGCTATATAATTTTACAATCTAAGAAGATAATACAATAAGAGATACATTTTTGGTATTCTGTAATTTATGTAATGTTTGTATGATTTTAGGAAATAATTGTGTTCAACAGGAAAGATATTTTTAAAATCAATACAAAAATGTCAAATTGTTGATCTTGTTCTACATCCTTGGTAGATCTATAACAGAAAAAGTTTATGCAGAATCAGATAGTCAAATTGTCTATAATTTATTAAATTAAATTAAAATATAAACAAGAAAAAAGGTTTTTATATATTTTAATTGTAATGGGTTTTAATGAGAATCATTCAAAATGTATGAAAATCCTCAGAATTCTAACGAATAATATTGCCCCTTTTCACCTCATGTAAATAAAGTTGTATAGCTGTCCCTCATTGTAGTTATAAAAACAAGTTACTGAGTTAAATTGATATATTGATAATGCACTTACAAGGCGGAACGTGTCTCAAGTAAATTATACGAATAGAATAAAAAAAAATGTGTTTTATTTCCACATATGTGAAAAATATCTTTATTTATATTAAAATCCTGATTTACCTAATGGTAAAACCGTAAAGGATAAGATGGGCAGGACACATAGAGCGCATGTGAGCCGTTGTCGTCAAGGGATCTCAAATGCGACAGCAAACTCTCGGCTTACCCACATTAAAATGAAGTTACTTTGGAGATGCTGCATATTCCTATCTTCGAATTGAGTATGTTGATCCAGGACAGAAACGCTTGGAGCCAAATTGTAACTTGTAAATTGTAATTGGAAACACTGGCCACTGTGGCAGAAGTAATCGTCCATAACCGATTGCTTTCTGCTATTTCCTATTTATTGTCCTTAACATAATAAATACAGAAATCAATTTTAATTACACGTAAATGTGTCATTGTTATATAATATATATAAAATATTAATTTCGTGCTATCTATCAAGAAAGCTTTCGTGTTAACCGTTAGTTAGGCGACTATTAAAAGATTCCCGAGTGCTTGATAATGGGGTCAAGTATTTCATCAAATATTCATCAGCGAGCGGATGCTGAAGCTAAGGAATAGCATTGCATTCTGGATAATTTGCAAACTGCAATTACCTTACTGGCTCTGCCGAAAATATTGTGAAAACTTTGTAAGCCTAATAATACCTTTCCTCGGCAAAAGAAAATGCACTTTGATGAGGGAAACTTCGTCCGTCGTACTTCAGCGCCTGTTTTGTTGAGACGGATCGGAATTGTAACAGATTTAATAAATTGCTCACGTTATTCTAGCCATTGAAAACAATTCAAGAAATAATCCTTGAACAGATACAATTCAAGAAATGCACAAATTCCAAAAATGTTATATATATGGAGATTGATTAATGGGTGATAACGGTGAACGTTATATTTATATAAAATGATCACATAAGCCAGCCGAAGACAGCTCGTAACACATACTTCCAAACATTTCTATTAAATATAATAAAAAATGACTTTGTCTTTATGAGATATCTATTATTTGTTTATAATACAGTGGCTTTGTACGTGAAAATCCAGTAATTGTGTGTTCTTGGACATATTCAAATATTACAAGAAATAATCACTGAAATAAGACAATTTAAGAAATATTCCTAGTCGAGTTATTAAAGTATTATCTTCGTCAACATTTCACAGTACTATGAAGGTTAAAAATCATCACTTCTCGTCTTATTGTCATGGCCCGAGTCCGTGAATGAGATTTTTAAGAAATTATCGACTCGAGACAATCTCAGTTGTACAGATTTAATTCCCCCATGAAATTCTCCTGAGCTGAGAGTTCCCGTGTACACACCACATCTCAGAGATTCGTTGTACGTCAGAGTTCAATGTCAGAGTGGTGATATTGAGTCTGCAGTTAAAATAGAATAAATATGTTCAACAAGATTACGTTTTTGTTGTGAATTTTCATTTTCAAAACATGGTTCTGTGGTATTTTTAATACAAATTAAATTAATCAACTAGAAATTAATTTATTATAAGCTAGTTATTGTAAACAATAATTATTAATATATAAACCTCTTCTCTACAGAAGTACAAGCTTTTTAGATAAGTTGAAGAACTAAAAAATATATATACATGATGGCCCAAAAAAAGTGAGAACATTTCGTAAAATGTGGTATAATTACATAAAAATTAGTTTAACTATATCAACAATAGCTTAAATATTTTACTAATTCACTTGCTTACCTATTTACCTTTATTACATTATATTTCGACAATTTCCGGTCTCCATCTTTGATTATTAATTTTCCCGTTGTTTGTAAAGGGTTTTTCATTAAGGGCGCTCAAACTTTTTTTTAAAATAAAACAAAAACGAATGAATATATCTAAAAACAATTATTATGTTTTGAAGTACATTTAGTGGCAATTATGTATAAAATTCAATTTCCTTCGCATGACCACCGCGGGTACGTTTGCAGAAGTCCAATCGTTGAATCCAATTTTCCACCACTTTTTCACATAATTCGGTCCGAATCGCACCAATTTCGCGTTCAATATTTTCTCTTAGCTCTTGTAACATCGCCGGCTTGTTGGTATAGACCAAAGATTTAACATAGCCCCAAAGAAAATAGTCCAATGGTGTTAAATCGCATGATCTAGGCGGTCATTGAACTGGTTCATTTCGCGAAATAACACGCTCACCAAATTTGGTTTTCAATAAGTCAATTGTTGCGTGTGCCGTGTGATTGGTAGCGCCGTCTTGTTGAAACCACATATTGGCCAAGTCCATACCTTGCAATTGAGGCCAAAAATAATCAGTTATCATGGAGCGATAACGATTACCATTCACAGTAACATGACGATTAGCATCATCAACAAAAAAATATGGGCCAATGACACCTCCGGCATGTAATCCACACCAAACACTGATTTTTCCGGGATGCAATTGTGCTTCGTGAAGCACGTGTGGATTGGTGCCTGCCCAGTAATGCATATTTTGCTTGTTTACATATCCATTGAGCCAAAAATGAGCTTCGTCGCTAAAGATGATTTTTCGATGGAATTCAGCATCATTTTCAAATTGTTGTGCAGCCCAATTGAGGAATTGGCGACGCTTCAAATGGTCAAGCGGCTTTAGTTCTTGTGTCAACTGGATCTTGTATGGATGTAGGCCAAGATCTTTTCGCAAAATTCGTCACAATGACGTCACAGAAATGCCCAATTGTTGAGAACGTCGTGTTAGTGACTCATTTGGGTCATCAAGAACAGATGCTCTAGCGGCGGCAATATTTTCCTCACTTCGTGCATTTCTTTGTCTCACTGGCACTGGAACATTGTGTAGCGACAATGTGCTTTCAAATTTTTGCACCAAACGTTGAATTGTTGATGTGGCAGGCAAGTGATGACGACGATAAAATGGTCGTAATGCTCTTAAAGTTGCGGTGAGCGAACGCGAATTTTGGTAGTAGATTTGAATAATTTGCAAGCGTTGCTCCGGTGTGTACTGCTCCATGATGATTTGACAACTAAGTACGAGTATTAACCTTTAAAAAATTGAAGAAATGTGTCGTAGTTTCTTGTCCCTGTTGAAAGAAAGTTTGAGCGTCCCTATTGAAAAACCCTTGTTTTTCAATAGGGACGCTCAACCTATTTGGTTTTTTCAAATTGTTACCCAGAATAATAAAAATCTAAACTAACTAATATAATCAAAAACTTATATTTTCTATATTTTTAAACCACGTGCACGATTTTTACACGTTTCCCAAGAATCATTTCGACATCTTACTGCCCTCTATCGAATTCATTTCATGGCTTAAAAAAAACATGGCCGACCAGAAACGTCAAAGTCAAATTTTAGCGACCATTTAGTGAAAATTTAAAACATTAAAAAAGTGCGCTAAAATTATGGCACAGGTAAAACAGCTGATCATTCACAGTTTTCAGGCGGCCATTTTTTAAACCAACGAATCAGAGCTCCTCCAATAAAAGCCCTCGGTTATCGCTTGAAAATATAGACGGTTGCGTTTGATTAATAAGTCTGCAAAAAATCAAGCTTTTCTATATTTTATTTGTATGTAGGTAGGTACGTCGATTTTCCAAAAGCGACAGAGCCGACGTACACAACTAACAGCCCAAGATGGTCAAAGGCGTGTTGATCTTTGAGAAAGGTTAGGTTAGATTAGTTACCACGTAAAAAAAGAACACTTTTCTCGGTATCCCAGAATTAGAAAAAACAGAGCCGATGTATACAACTGACAACCCATCTCCCAGGATTTAAAAAAAAATTATTAATACTCATTGATAAAACCATAAAAAGTGATTTAACAGGAAAAGAAGAAGAAAAATAAAAGAGGAGAATAATAATCCATCACTCATCGAGCTTGTATGAGAAGATGTATGAATGTGGATGAGGCGAGAATTATGTGTCAGGACAGAAGAGTGTGGCGCTCTATCCTCTCTGCCTACCCCCGCGGAGAAACGGCGTGATGGTAGGTGAGTAAGTTACAGGTTTATCTATCACCAGAACTGTTCAATTTAAATATTGAATAACAGACGCGTAAAAGAACAAACTACTGCGGCCGGTCTGTAGTAAGGTATGTAGTGTATTTAAGTCACGTGTACAACTGCGAAATAATTATTAATTCAATGACGCATTTAAAAAATCATCATTGTGTCATTCTAGATAAAATATTCTATAAACCTATAAAATCGAAAAAAACGTATAGAAAAATTTTCACCATAATTAACAAAATTCCGGAGTGAAATCATCAATTTTATTTTGTGCGGGAAAATATAAAATATCTATGACTATTGTAAGCTGTGAAATCTGGATGTCGATACCTGACATAAAAAAACGCGAGAAAATCAACAGCTGTTTATTACAATGCCGAGTCGAAATAAAGTCAAATTTAAACTATTTTAATTAAACTAAAACTATTTTAATTAAATTTAAACTATTTTCTTTAAATTTAAACTGTTTCAATTAAATTTAAACTATTTTTTTAAAGTTAAACAATTTTTTTAAACTTTAAACTATTTTTTTAAATTTAAACTATTTTAATTAAATTTAAACTATTTTAATTAAATTTAAACTATTTTAATTAAATTAAAACAATTTTATTTAAATTTAGACTATTTTTTTAACTTTAAACTATTTTTTCTTAATTTAAACTATATATTTTTAATTTAAACAATTTTATATAAATTTAAACTATTTTAATTAAATTTAAACTACTTTATTTAATTTTAAACTATTTTATTTAAATTTAAACTAATTTAATTAAATTTAAACAATTTTTTACATTTAAACTATTTTATTTAAATTTAAACTATTTTTTAAATTCAAACTATTTTATTTAAATTTAAACAATTTTATTTAAATTTAAACTATTTTTTAAATTCAAACTATTTTATTTAAATTTAAAATAATTTAATTAAATTTAAACAACTTTTTAAATTAAAACTATTTTATTTAAATTTAGAGTAATTTAATTAAATTTAAGCAATTTTTTAAATTTAAACAATTTTATTTAAATTTAAACTATTTTATTTAAATATAAACTATTTTTTTAATTTAAACTATTTAATTAAATTTAAACTTGTAGCAATACCGTATTAATCTACGTCTATTATATATATATATATATATATATATATTTCGAATATTTATATTACTCTAAAATTAATTCAGAATAATTAATAAAACCCCTGGTTTCCGGCACCAGTGTAAGATCTAGCTTTCTACCTTACTTAATACTATTTTTTACGCTTAATGCTAGTCTATTCGCTTAATATCTAAATTTGGCCAACGTGATCGTTCTAGTGGTTAAGAATATTTCCCATGTTATGTCCGCAATAATCCTAATTCTTTTAACCCGCGTTTTCAATTATCAAATATCCAAAGTTTACAAATATCCAAATATTATAGCCGTTCAAATACCTATAGAGCAATTATTAAAGTAAATATACCGATTATCTTATGGTATACGACTAGGTAACAGAAAACTTCCGATCAAGCGGTATGATATTCGAGCGCACTCGTTATGACACTAATTATGTACTTATTATTTAGAGCTAGAATGTAGGAGTGTGGTAGAAATTTTAGATATGTACGTATTATTCAGAGCTAGAATGTAAGAGTGTCGAAGAAATTATACATATGTACGTATTATTCAGAGCTAGAATGTAAGAGGGAGAAAGAAATCATACATAGGACACCAACCTTGTCGTAGACTCGTACTCGTGACTGTGGCCGCTTCGTGGTGTCGCCTAGCTGTTCATAAATTATGTGGACATGTGAAACAACATGCGACATGCTAAGTGTCTGCCTCGCTTGACAAATATGTTCCGTGGTTACATGATAAGTTCCCCAGACACCAGACTGTGGCGTACGTTCGGCTCCCCTGACCCCAAATTCAGAATCCGCACGTCTGGTGCATATTCGCGGTAGACGACGGGCTCTGAACTCCGAACCCTGCACCCAACGCGTTCAAAAGTTTAAAGATGATGATGATGATAATCCAAAGTTTTGATTCGGTCAATGTCTTAGTGAACAATATCATTTGTTATGACTCATTCAAGATGCATGGCCGAGGTCCTTGTATCTCCAATATGTTGCTATTCAGTATCGGTAGGAAAATGGCCAATCCGGGGCCGCGTCCACCACTGAAGGTAATTAATTGTGATGATTGTGACAGCTATTCAGTATCGGTAGGAAAATGGCCAATCCGGGGCCGCGTCCACCACTGAAGGTAATTAATTGTGATGATTGTGACATGATAGTACGATTCTCAGGAAATTCCCTTAATTCCTTGGGTGCGTCTGAACACGTAGGTCATGTGACAATGGTGTCAGAAGAATAGTTTAATTTATCTGCAGGATGATCCTCGGTGTCTCGAACAATGCATCTCGAATAAGGCCAGGAACAAATAGTTAGGATTATTATTACTGCATGCTGGTGCGTGTGTGGTTTGCCGACGTGGCGGCTTAATTGTAGAACATTTCAGGAACACTGTCTCGAGGTATTAACCTCTAGAAACGCCACTATCATCCTCCTTATACAGCTGAAGTACGAGTACCGTGGCGACCACACAGAAATCACCTCGATGCAACACAGTGCGGACTAAGCTATTTACGCCAGATTATATATCGGAAACAGATCATGAACGGTAAACATACGTAGGGTTAGCCTGTAGCCTTCTGCACCCTACGCAGACCGATGATGTTCAATAACTCTTTCATTCTGGCTGTCACTACCAACCCAATATAACCATAGCTAGCCCGTCCACGCTTCATGCCATCGAATGACTCTGTTCAGCCTCCAGAAGCACCTTTTCCTTCCAATCAAATCTTCTTAGGAAACTACAATTCACATAGGCGTTGAAAGTCGGTAGAATGAAACACCTGGTTTCAGCTGGATAACCGAAAGGATAAATGTTTACATAATGTAGGGATCAATGCGGAATCTTACTTGTGAGATGCGCCGTAAAGTAAAATGTTCAGTGAGTTGTTAGCGCAATATCGATAATAAAGGTTAGTATGATTTACATACGCATGCGGTTGTGCGTTCCCAAAGTAAATACACACAAAGTTCTCGGATAAATTCTATCATTTCTACCTACTAGCCATTACTTCGGATCGAAAATGTAATCTATAAAATGCGCCCCGTAAGGATTTATGAGATTTTTAGATCTAGATTTCCGCGGATAAGTAAATATACAAATAATTACGTACATAGTTACATGATTATCTACACGGCCAATAGTAGTATATAATTGGTCCTAAATAATGAGATACAAGTAACTGAAACTTGTAGGTGGGTGTTCCCAATTTATAAAACGGACAGTAATTAAATAAAATGAAATATCAAGTGGCCTAGCGGTTACGCCAGTCCCTTTCTATGAATGAGTAATTACATGATGATCCGAATCACACTACAGTATTTGTTAGCGGTTTTAATTATGTATACAAGCATGCTAAAAGGCAAACTTAGTATTTTGGGTCCTCTGCCAGTGCGCATGTTGCCACTGCGCAGGATGTCAAGTGCGCAGTAGCCAGTGCGCATTTGCCACTGCGCAGGATGCCAAGTGCGCAGTAGCCAATGCGCATGTTGCCACTGCGCAGGGTGCACATTGCGCAGTAGCCAGTGCGCATGTTGCCACTGCGCAGGATGCCAAGTGCGCAGTAGCCAGTGCGCATGTTGCCACTGCGCAGGATGCTAAGTGCGCAGTAGCCAATGCGCATGTTGCGACTGCGCAGGGTGCACATTGCGCAGTAGGTTGTGCGCTTGTAGCCACTGCGCAGGATGTTAAGTGCGCAGTAGCCAATGCGCATGTTGCCACTGCGCAGGATGCCAAGTGCGCAGTAGCCAGTGCGCATGTTGCCACTGCGCAGGGTGCACATTGCGCAGTAGGTTGTGCGCTTGTAGCCACTGCGCAGGATGTTAAGTGCGCAGTAGCCAATGCGCATGTTGCCACTGCGCAGGATGCCAAGTGCGCAGTAGCCAGTGCGCATGTTGCCACTGCGCAGGATGCCAAGTGCGCAGTAGCCAATGCGCATGTTGCCACTGCGCAGGATGCACATTGCGCAGTAGGTTGTGCGCATGTAGCCACTGCGCAGGATGTTAAGTGCGCAGTAGCCAATGCGCATGTTGCCACTGCGCAGGATGCTAAGTGCGCAGTAGCCAGTGCGCATGTTGCCACTTAGCAGGATGCTAAGTGTGCAGTAGCCAGTGCGCATGTTGCCACTTAGCAGGATGCCAAGTGCGCAATGGCCAGTGCGCATGTAGCCACTGCCCAGGATGCCAAGTGCGCAGTAGCCAGTGCGCATGTAGCCACTGCGCAGGATGCCAAGTGCGCAGTAGCCAGTGCGCATGTTGCCACTGCGCAGGATGCCAAGTGCGCAGTAGCCAGTGCGCATTTGCCACTGCGCAGGATGCCAAGTGCGCAGTAGCCAATAGGCATGTTGCCACTACGCAGGGTGCACATTGCGCAGTAGCCAGTGCGCATGTTGCCACTGCGCAGGATGCCAAGTGCGCAGTAGCCAGTGCGCATGTTGTCACTGCGCTGGATGCACATTGCGCAGTAGGCAGTGCGCATGTTGCCACTGCGCAGGATGCACTTTGCGCAGTAGGTTGTGCGCATGTTGCCACTGCGCAGGATGCCGAGTGCGCAGTAGCCAGTGCGCATGTTTTCACTTAGTAGGATGCCAATTGCGCAGTGGCCAGTGCGCATGTTGTCACTGCGCAGGATGCACATTGCGCAGTAGGCAGTGCGCAACCTACTGCGCAATGTGCATCCTGCGCAGTGGCAACATGCGCACTGGCTATTGCGCAATGTGCAACCTGCGCAGTGACAACATGCGCACAACCAACTGCGCAATGTGCATCCTGCGCAGTGGCAACATGCGCACTGGCTATTGCGCAATGTGCACCGTGCGCAGTGGCAACATGCGCATTGGCTACTGCGCACTCGGCATTCTGCGCAGTGGCAACATGCGCACTGGCTACTGCGCACTTAGCATCCTGCGCAGTGGCAACATGCGCATTGGCTACTGCGCAATGTGCATCCTGCGTAGTGGCAACATGCGCACTGGCTATTGCGCAATGTGCATCCTGCGCAGTGGCAACATGCGCACTGGCTACTGCGCACTTGGCATCCTGCGCAGTGGCAACATGCGCACTGGCTACTGCGCAATGTGCACCCTGCGCAGTGGCAACATGCGCATTGGCTACTGCGCAATGTGCACCCTGCGCAGTGGCAACATGCGCATTGGCTACTGCGCACTTGGCATCCTGCGCAGTGGCAAATGCGCACTGGCTACTGCGCACTTGGTATCCTGCGCAGTGGCAACATGCGCACTGGCTACTGCGCACTTGGCATCCTGCGCAGTGGCTACATGCGCACTGGCCACTGCGCACTTGGCATCCTGCGCAGTGCCAACATGCGCACTGGCTACTGCGCACTTGGCATCCTGCGCAGTGGCAACATGCGCACTGCCTACTGCGCAATGTGCATCCTGCGCAGTGGCAACATGCGCACTGGCTACTGCGCACTTGGCATCCTGCGCTGTGGCAACATGCGCACTGGCTACTGCGCACTTAGCATCCTGCGCAGTGGCAACATGTGAACTGGTTATTGTGCAATGTGCATCCTGCGCAGTAACAACATGCGCACTGGCTACTGCGCACTTGGCATCCTGCGCAGTGACAACATGCGCACTGGCTACTGCGCACTTGGCATCCTGCGCAGTGGCAACATGCGCACTGGCTACTGCGCACTTAGCATCCTGCGCAGTGGCAACATGCGCATTGGCTACTGCGCACTTGGCGTCCTGCGCAGTGGCAACATGCGCACTGGCTACTGCGCAATGTGCACCCTGCGCAGTGGCAACATGCGCACTGGCTATTGCGCAATGTGCATCCTGCGCAGTGGCAACATGCGCACTGGCTACTGCGCAATGTGCACCCTGCACAGTGGCAACATGGGCACAATCTACTGCGCAATGTGCATCCTGCGCAGTGGCAACATGCGCACTGGCTACTGCGCACTTAGCATCCTGCGCAGTGGCAACATGCGCATTGGCTACTGCGCAATGTGCACCCTGCGCAGTGGCAACATGCGCACTGGCTATTGCGCAATGTGCATCCTGCGCAGTGGCAACATGCGCACTGGCTACTGCGCACTTGGCATCCTGCGCAGTGGCAACATGCGCACTGGCTACTGCGCATTGTGCACCCGGCGCAGTGGCAACATGCGCATTGGCTACTGCGCAATGTGCACCCTGCGCAGTGGCAACATGCGCATTGGCTACTGCGCACTTGGCTACATGCGCACTGGCCACTGCGCACTTGGCATCCTGCGCAGTGCCAACATGCGCACTGGCTACTGCGCACTTGGCATCCTGCGCAGTGACAACATGCGCACTGGCTACTGCGCACTTGGCATCCTGCGCAGTGGCAACATGCGCACTGGCTACTGCGCACTTAGCATCCTGCGCAGTGGCAACATGCGCACTGGCTACTGCGCAATGTGCACCCTGCGCAGTGGCAACATGCGCATTGGCTTCTGCGCAATGTGCATCCTGCGCAGTGGCAACATGCGCACTGGCTACTGCGCACTTGGCATCCTGCGCAGTGGCAACATGCGCACTGCCTACTGCGCAATGTGCATCCTGCGCAGTGGAACATGCGCACTGGCTACTGCGCACTTGGCATCCTGCGCAGTGACAACATGCGCACTGGCTACTGCGCACTTGGCATCCTGCGCAGTGGCAACATGCGCACTGGCTACTGCGCACTTAGCATCCTGCGCAGTGGCAACATGCGCACTGGCTACTGCGCAATGTGCACCCTGCGCAGTGGCAACATGCGCATTGGCTTCTGCGCAATGTGCACCCTGCGCAGTGGCAACATGCGCACTGGCTATTGCGCAATGTGCATCCTGCGCAGTGGCAACATGCGCACTGGCTACTGCGCACTTGGCATCCTGCGCAGTGGCAACATGCGCACTGGCTACTGCGCATTGTGCACCCGGCGCAGTGGCAACATGCGCATTGGCTACTGCGCAATGTGCACCCTGCGCAGTGGCAACATGCGCATTGGCTACTGCGCACTTGGCTACATGCGCACTGGCCACTGCGCACTTGGCATCCTGCGCAGTGCCAACATGCGCACTGGCTACTGCGCACTTGGCATCCTGCGCAGTGGCAACATGCGCACTGCCTACTGCGCAATGTGCATCCTGCGCAGTGGCAACATGCGCACTGGCTACTACGCACTTGGCATCCTGCGCTGTGGCAACATGCGCATTGGCTACTGCGCAATGTGCACCCTGCGCAGTGGCAACATGCGCATTGGCTACTGCGCACTTGGCATCCTGCGCAGTGGCAACATGCGCACTGGCTACTGCGCACTTGGCATCCTGCGCAGTGGCAACATGCGCACTGGCTACTGCGCACTTAGCATCCTGCGCAGTGGTAACATGCGCATTGGCTACTGCGCACTTGGCGTTCTGCGCAGTGGCAACATGCGCACTGGCTACTGCGCAATGTGCACCCTGCGCAGTGGCAACATGCGCACTGGCTATTGCGCAATGTGCATCCTGCGCAGTGGCAACATGCGCACTGGCTACTGCGCACTTGGCATCCTGCGCAGTGGCAACATGCGCACTGGCTACTGCGCAATGTGCACCCTGCGCAGTGGCAACATGCGCATTGGCTACTGCGCACTTGGCATCCTGCGCAGTGGCAAATGCGCACTGGCTACTGCGCACTTGACATCCTGCGCAGTGGCAACATGCGCACTGGCTACTGCGCACTTGGCATCCTGCGCAGTGGCTACATGCGCACTGGCCACTGCGCACTTGGCATCCTGCTAAGTGGCAACATGCGCACTGGCTACTGCACACTTGGCATCCTGCGCAGTGGCAAAATGCGCACTGGCTACTGCGCACTTGGCAACCTGCGCAGTGGCAACATGCGCACTGCCTACTGCGCAATGTGCACCCTGCGCAGTGGCAACATGCGCACTGGCTACTGCGCACTTGGTATCCTGCTAAGTGGCAACATGCGCACTGGCTATTGCGCAATGTGCATCCTGCGCAGTGGCAACATGCGCATTGGCTACTGCGCACTTGGCATCCTGCGCAGTGGCAAATGGGCACTGGCTACTGCGCACTTGGCATCCTGCGCAGTGGCAAATGCGCACTGGCTACTGCGCACTTGGCATCCTGCGCAGTGGCAACATGCGCACTGGCTACTGCGCACTTGGCATCCTGCGCAGTGGCTACATGCGCACTGGCCACTGCGCACTTGACATCCTGCGCAGTGCCAACATGCGCACTGGCTACTGCGCACTTGGCAACCTGCGCAGTGGCAACATGCGCACTGCCTACTGCGCAATGTGCACCCTGCGCAGTGGCAACATGCGCACTGGCTACTGCGCACTTGGTATCCTGCTAAGTGGCAACATGCGCACTGGCTACTGCGCACTCGGCATCCTGCGCAGTGGCAACATGCGCACTGGATACTGCACACTTGGCATCCTGCGCAGTGGCAACATGCGCACTGGCTACTGCGCACTTAGCATCCTGCGCAGTGGCAACATGCGCACTGGCTACTGCGCACTTGGCATCCTGCGCAGTGGCAACATGCGCACTGGCTACTGCGCACTTGGCATCCTGCGCAGTGGCTACATGCGCACTGGCCACTGCGCACTTGGCATCCTACTAAGTGAAAACATGCGCACTGGCTACTGCACACTTGGCATCCTGCGCAGTGGCAACATGCGCACTGGCTACTGCGCAATGTGCATCCTGCGCAGTGGCAACATGCGCATTGGCTACTGCGCACTTGGCATCCTGCGCAGTGGCTACATGCGCACTGGCCATTGCGCACTTGGCATCCTGCTAAGTGGCAACATGCTAACAACCTACTGCGCAATGTGCATCCTGCGCAGTGGCAACATGCGCACTGGCTATTGCGCAATGTGCATCCTGCGCAGTGACAACATGCGCACTGGCTACTGCGCACTTGGCATCCTGCGCAGTGGCAACATGCGCACTGGCTACTGCGCAATGTGCATCCTGCGCAGTGACAACATGCGCACTGGCTACTGCGCACTTGGCATCCTGCGCAGTAGCAACATGCGCACTGGCTACTGCGCAATTTGCATCCTGCGCTGTGGCAACATGCGCATTAGCTACTGCGTACTTGGCATATTGCGCAGTGGCATCAATAGCATTTTTAAAAATTAAAATCTAAACTAACTAATATAATTAAAAACCCATATTATCTATATTTTTAAACCACGTGTACGATTTTTACATGTTTCCCAAGAATCATTTCGACATCTTACTGCCCTCTATCGAATTCATTTCATGGCCCAAAAAAAAACATGGCCGACCAGAAACGTCAAAGTCAAAGTTTAAGGTTAAATTGAATGACATAAAACAGATGTTTATTCAGCGACCATTTAGTGAAAATTTAAAACGTCAAAAAAGTGCGCTAAAATTATGGCACAGGTAAAACAGCTGATCATTCAGTTTTCAGGCGGCCATTTTTTAAACCAACGAATCAGAGCTCCTCCAGTAAGAGCCCTCGGTTATCGCTTGAAAATATAGACGGTTGCGTTTGATTAATAAGTCTGCAAAAAATCAAGCTTTTCTATATTTTATTCGTATGTAGGTAGGTACGTCGATTTTTCAAAAGCGACAGAACCGACGTACACAACTAACAACCCAAGATGGTCAAAGGCGTGTTGATCTTTGAGAAAGGTTAGGTTAGATTAGTTACCACGTAAAAAAAGACCACTTTCCTCGGTATCCCAGAATTAGAAAAAACAGAGCCGATGTATACAACTAACAACCCATCTCCCAGGATTTAAAAAAAAAATCATTAATACTCATTGATAAAACCATAAAAAGTTATTTAACAGGAAAAGAAGAAGAAAAATAAAAGAGGAGAATAATAATCCATCACTCATCGAGCTTGTATGAGAAGATGTATGAATGTGGATGAGGCGAGAATTATGTGTCAGGACAGAAGAGTGTGGCGCTCTATCCTCTCTGCCTACCCCCGCGGAGAAACGGCGTGATGGTAGGTGAGTAAGTTACAGGTTTATCTATCACCAGAACTGTTCAATTTAAATATTGAATAACAGACGCGTAAAAGAACAAACTACTGCGGCCGGTCTGTAGTAAGGCAGGCGTATTTAAGTCACGTGTACAACTGCGAAATAATAATTAATTCAATGACGCATTTATAAAATCATCATTGTGTCATTCTAGATAAAATATCCTATAAACCTATAAAAATCGAAAAAAACGTATAGAAAAATTTTCACCATAATTAACCAAATTCCGGAGTGAAATCATCAATTTTATCTTGTGCGGGAAAATATAAAATATCTATGACTATTGTAAGCTGTGAAATCTGGATGTCGATACCTGACAAAAAAACGCGCGAAAATCAACAGCTGTTTATTACAATACCGAGTCGAAATAAAGTCATACATTTGTAACGTCAAAAAAAAATTGCGCGAAAATTATGCACTGCAATAATGACAGGTAAAACAGCTGTTTATTTAATTTTCAGGCAGCCATTTATGATAATTGACCAATAAAAAGATTTTTTTTTTTTTATTTATTATCTTAGTTTGATAACCACAATTGAGTTTAAAAAACATCTACCGGTTTCGGAAAACACCTTTTCCTTCTTCAGGATATGTCAAAACTAACTAAAAATATAGCATTGTTTTTCTATTTATCCAGAATCTATTTTTAAATTTTTTTTAAAAATTTAAAAAAAAAAAAAAACAACAATTATTTAAAAAGTAAACTTAGTACCTAACTCAAATTGCTGCTCAATACAAATTTAGTCGAATAATTTTTAGGAAAAAATTTTTTTTTTAGAATAGGACTCGTAGTTAAATTTTGTTGGCTGTTTAGAATTTCCTGATTACTTTTACATGCTTTATTTATCTCCAACGATTCCAAATTATTTAATTTGTGACCTACACCATTTATATGCAAAATTGACAATCCCAATTTTTTATCAAAACCATGACTATTTTCTATCAAATGATTAGCAAATTCTGAAAACCCACTATTGTTCAAACATCTCAAATGCTCCTTTACTCTTATATTAAAATTTCTACCCGTTTTACCAACATAAAATGCAGCACAATCCTTACAACTAAGTTTATAGACGCCAGAATTGTTAAATTTATCATCCTTGTCCTTAGAATTTATGAGCAAATTTCCTATACTATTATTTGTGTAAAATGCTGGTCTAATATCTCGTGGTAGGTGTTTAGATATTTGTTTCGAAAAGTTATTTATGTATAAAATCCTACGCCAATTATCATTATTATCATTATGTTTCATCTGTGATTTATATAAAAACTGATTATTATATTCTTTTAATTTATTTTTTTAAATAGTGTCTATCAAACATGTATTATACCCATTATTAACTGCTATTTTTTTAATTGTATTCAATTCAATATTAAAATTGGATGTTGACATAGGAATATTGACTAAACGATGTATCATGGAGTGGAACCCTGAATGTTTATGTGATAATGGATGATTAATGATATGTGATATTAATGGATGTTTATGTGATAATGGTTTTGATAAAAAATTGGGATTGTCAATTTTGCATATAAATGGTGTAGGTCACAAATTAAATAATTTGGAATCGTTGGAGATAAATAAAGCATGTAAAAGTAATCAGGAAATTCTAAACAGCCAACTAAATTTAACTACGAGTCCTATTCTAAAATTTTTTCCTAAAAATTATTCGACTAAATTTGTATTGAGCAGCAATTTGAGTTAGGTACTAAATTTACTTTTTAAATAATTATTGTTTTTTTTTTTTTAAAAAAAATTTTTTTAAAAATAGATTCTGGATAAATAGAAAAACAATGCTATATTTTTAGTTAGTTTTGACATATCCTGAAGAAGGAAAAGGTGTTTTCCGAAACCGGTAGATGTTTTTTAAACTCAATTGTGGTTATTAAACTAAGATAATAAATAAAAAAAATATGAATCTTAACCACCAAGTTAATATTGCTAATTTTAAAAGTAATAAAAAGATTGACCAATCACTGCCCACGGTTATTGCTTGAAAATATGAAGGTTTGCGTTTGATTAATACGTCTGCAAAATATCAAGCTTTTTCTTCATTTCATTCGTATGTAGGTAGGTACGTCGATTTTTCAAATAAAAATTACGCGTTTTTAGATTTTAAAGGTGAATTTTAAACGATAGAAGCTTACAAATACGAAAATAAATTATATTCCATTGTGATATATGCACAGATATAATAAAAATATATTTTAATAAGAAATTTCACTTAATCATGCTTCACAAAGAAATTAGAAGAAGAATTTTAAAAAAAGTGTGTAACGATACTGCTCATCAGTGGGAATTGCCAAAAAATATTAAAATGATTTTAGCTTTTAAACTCGCAGAGTTATAAGCGAATGAAAAAAAAGTTAGGCTAATTAAAAAGTTAAATTTTCAAAAAATCACCAAACTAAAAGAGTTGTAACAAATAGAGGAGAAGAAGAAGAATGAAAAGAAAAGGATGTAAAGACACAGTCAACCTTCAGACGTTTGGGAAAAATGTCAGAATACGGATAGAACGCCCAATAACCGAGAAATTAACCAAAATGTGTGACAAAATCGGTTACATATAAACATCGCAAAATAGGGCTTATTATTTTAATATATATGAATGAATGAATGATGATACTATATTCTTCATGATTTTCATATGAAAAATTATATTATTTGTAAAATATGACACTGTATAAACTTAACAAAAAACAAATGCAATTGACAAAAACAATATATTTATTGACAACTTGGTAGAGACATTATTAAAAAAACTTTTTTTTTCATTATGTATTTTGTAAATTTAAATGCATATATTTTTACTCTTTGACAGTTGCAATAAAAAAATATATCCTATAAAAGGTAAAATGTATTTATTCTTCAGTACTGTGGATCCAACATCTTTTTCGTTATCTCCCCCTAAGGAAAAATATATATATTAAAACAGCAGAGAAAAACTTATAAATAAAATGTATTCATTTACTTACAGGCAACACAGCCAAATATGTTATTTTAATAACCGTTGCCGAATATCTGTTCACCTGACTTAAAAGATGTTGCATATTTAATGATAATGCAAAAAACAATAGTGAAATAGTATGGCCTCTAGCATCTAGAGCAGGCATTAGCAACCTATGACCTGCCGGTCACCAAGTGGCCCATTTAATAAATTCAAGTGACCTACTTGAATTCCACAAATAAATTATAATATATAAATAAATTATAAAACATAAACATGTGTAGCATAGTCGATGGAGAGGTGGTTTGAATCCTTTCCGTTATTTAAAAGGCACGCGCGCATCCGTCAGGCGTGGGCCAATGAGAAAGAGCCTGTGGCGCAAGATAACGCTTATAAATAAAGTTCACAAATTATTAATGAACTAAAACTTGATAATTATATTTGTTTTTATAATAATTAGAATTTTGTTTTTCATGTTTAGTTTAAAAGCATATTGTAATAGTTTTCTCAATAAAATATATTTTATTATTCACAAATGGACTGTTTTAAAATAAAAATTGACCTGAACAGTCTTCTTAATAGTCACATTTTAGTTGATTTTGACCCGCAGCCAAAAAAGGTCGCCTGGTTAGAGTATAGAGTACAGGTGTATTAGCAATATTACCTATTGAGGGATGTAAGCGGCCACGGGATTATCCATTTCCCCGACGCCGGCAATGAAGCTGTGCACCGTGTTTCCGGGCCGCAGAAACTGAGGAGGCTTGCGGTGCATGCCCACTCCAGCAGGGGTGCCTGTCAAAATCACATCGCCAGGGAGGAGAGTAAAATACCTGAAAATTTGATAAATACCAAATTAATTCATTAATAAATTGTGCTTGTTTTACTAGGGGTAAGGCGCTCCTAGTGACCAAGTGATCAATTGTTCGGGAGACCATTAAGTTTATGCTATTTTTATAGCAAATCTTTTTGCAAATTTGTAAAAAAAATTATCGCCTATTACCGAAATGATTCGATTTTGGAAAAAAATTATTGATCAAAAAGTTCAAATAAAGCACATTCTTACGAGCTGAGCTTGTTGATGACATCATCGATCCTGCAGATCAACTCACTGGTGGAGCCACTTTGCTTCAATTCCCCATTCACCGAGCACTGCACATCCAGTGCGTGAGGGTCTGCGACCTCGTCAGCTGTCACCAAGGCAGGACCCAGAGGCAGGAAGGTGTCCATGGACTGGTGGAGCAGAAAAGTGCTTTTAGACAACTAGAAAAATTACAGGGCACGCAAGAAAAAATATTGTTTAATAAATTAATCGGCCCCTAAATAAAATTAAGTGTAGCATTTATTTAAATTGTACTTTCTTTGCTCTTTGTTCTTTGCTAAAAGTTTGCTCAAACACTTAGAGCAACCTAACAAGCAATATGTATTCGCCTACAAAAGCTGGGGAAAATTCAGAAGGTGAGCCTTGAATTCCTCCTCTCCTGACAAAACTAAGCAAGAATTTTTTTTCAGTAACAAGTGCATATAAATGCCTAAGAACAAACTTTTAGCATTTTTCATGAAATTTTCTCTATGCTATTTAATAAACTGTGTAATAATAATTTTATTATATTTTATAAACAATACTAAGAGGCCCCTTCCATTTTCCTCATTTTTATTATTAAACAGCGCTGTGAGGGATACTACTTTATTGAGAAAAACAATACAAATTTTGTAAAACGGTACTCGGATTCGTACCCAGAATTGAGAAATATCAATCCCAAATATCCGGAACCGGTACCCGGCAGTAAATGCGAGCTTAATGTCAAAAATATTCCCCGAGCTACTTAAATCAAAGTAAATATGTATAACCTATAACCTTTCCAATGAGAAATTGTCCTCCATTCCTCTGTTTCTGCCAATCCCTGGCGCTGATATCCTGAGCCACGCAGTATCCTGCCACATACTCCAAAGCTCTCTCTTTGGGAACATCTCGAGCCACTTTACCTATCACCACCGCCAGTTCCACCTCCCAGTCGACACTCTAAAATAGATTAAGTTTTTAATTAATTTCTACCTAATGTAATGTACTGAATCAAATAACATCATAGTTTTGAAATAACGGTAAAAGATTTATTGTTTCAGAGGTAAGTTTTGTAGAACTCCATAATCACACATATGAAAATAAATTTTTAGTTGTACTCCTTTAATTTCCGTGAGATGCATTTCGCCTTATGAGGGCTTATTTTTTTTTAAATAAAGATGCGTACACATCAATATTCTTACTATTTTCAAACTAAGCTAAATGCTTGTACTATGAAAATAGAACTAACTTGCTGGTGTCCTGGAATGAGTAAATCGCTAAACTAGCATCTTAACCACTACACCAACCTTTTATTTATATGAAATCTATTGAAAAGGGACAGCTATATAATTTTAAATACTTAAGGTAATAATGGAAATTTTAGGTTTTTATATTTTAGCATGATTCTAAGAAACAATTCTGTTCAAACACTAATGATATTATTAAGGAAAACACATTCTTATTGTGAAGTTGTAATTATTCAAAACATAGCTCTGGGATATTTTAAATACTAAATTAATGTATTAATTATAAATATATACATATAAAATCAATTTTGTCGAAAAATATTGTTTTTGCGTCACCGGGATTCGAACCTGAATTGATAATTCTGGCATCTGTAAATCGGTTTACTCAAAGGTATTTGAGATTCTGTAAAAATAATGTAGATGGCTTTCAAATAATGGAACGACAGGTATATTTATTTGAAAAAATGTAACATATAGTTTCGAAAATTTGTCAAGAAAAATACTGACGTTATAGCACAAAGGTAGTGCACTTCCCCGGATTGGAAATGAAGATCCAGGTTCGAATCCCGGTGACGCTAAAACAATATTTTTCGACAAAATTGATTTTATATGTATATATTTATAATTAATACATTAATTTAGTATTCACTAATGATATTTATATACTATATATAAGTAATATGTATATGAAAGAGGATAGCTATACATTTTTATATAAATGAAATAGACAACATTATTCATGTTAATTCTAAGGGGTTTTTTTAAATATATCAAATTGCACACAATTTCTAAGTGATATATCCTGCAACAACACTGCATATCATCCAAGATTGCCAATGCTCTGTCTATCTATCAGCATTTGTAAAAACCAATATATAATATTGTTGCAAGGGGGTCTCATTTTTACAATAGAAATTTGTACAATGCATTTGTATGGTCTCAATATAAACGCTGTAATAATCTGCAAGCATTATGAAGGAGATTTTTAATAAGTTTAATTCCCAGATTTAGATTGTCAGTGAAGTTTTTTTAATCTTTTTAAATATTATGTTCAATAGGGTCAAGAACAGGGTAAAGAAGTTAAATGGGACAAAGATGATGGGGATCGGATGAGGGATCATATAGGCCAAAAGAGTTTAAGAAAGGGTTTGGGATGGAAATTAATTTAGAAAATAAATTGTGTATGTGTCGTTAAGTGAGGATATGTTTGAGTCTCTGTGAATGATTGTGTTTCTGACAAACCAGGGTAAGTGTGTGATTCTCCTAAGGATGTAGTTTTGTAGAAAAATATAAGATTAACTCGTATAAAGTTTGGTATATAAAAATCCTAAAATTGTTTTATACGCAGGATAATAATAATCATTGCAAAATTCAATTTTGGAGATTGCATCTCGATCAATATCTACGTATAAATAATTAGTCAATCCAAAATATTAACATACACACAAAGTATTGGGCGTATGCATTAACTCATGCGGTTTTTTTTCGAAAATTAAGGCTTTATTGTGAAAAAATGGTTATACACTCAATGATCAAAGTATTGTCCATCGGAAGCTACAACATTTGCCCATCTTTCTGGCAGTTTATGGATTCCATCCCAAAAGAACTTCTCCGGCTTGGTGGTGAAGAACGAATCAAGCCAATTTTTGATACCCTGTTCTGAAGTGAAGCGTATTCCGGTGAGGGCATTCTGCATTGATCTGAACAAGTAGTAATCAGAAGGGGCTATGTCTAGGCTATAAGGCGGGTGAGGTAGAACTTCCCACCCACTGTTCTCCAAATAGTTTTGAACCGGTCTTGAAACATGTGGCCGAGCGTTGTCATGATGGAAAATTATGGATTCGTGTCTGGTTGCATATTCTGGTCGTTTTTCCGCAATCGCTCTCTTCAAACGAATTAATTGTGTTCGGTAGAGGTCCCCTTTGATCGTCTGACCCGATTTCAACAGCTCATAATACAACACACCCTTCTGATCCCACCAAATACAGAGCATTACCTTGGCGCCATGGATATTCGGCTTTGCCGTGGATGTTGATGGTTGGCCGGGCTTCACATACGATTTCTTGCACTTGGGGTTATCGTAATGAATCCATTTTTCATCACCA
The DNA here is from genome assembly GCA_022840565.1 of Eubasilissa regina. NCBI lineage: Eukaryota > Metazoa > Arthropoda > Insecta > Trichoptera > Phryganeidae > Eubasilissa > Eubasilissa regina. The sequence continues at coordinate 17,592,515 of JAINEB010000027.1, read as the reverse complement.
GTGACAATCTGATGCAAAAATGACTTATTTTTGTGGCGTTGAAGCAACATTTCCGACATGCAGAATCGGCGTTCGATGTCTCTTGACTTTAATTCATACGGCACCCAGTTTCCAAGCTTTTGGATGAATCCCGATGCTTTTAAACGTCTGGAAATGGTTGCTTGATCAACTCCCAATGATTTTGCAAGATCTTTTTGCGTTTGGCACGCATCTTCATCAAGCAATGCCTCCAATTCTTCATCTTCAAACCTTTTTGGCTGTCCGGGTCGTTCATTGTCTTCTAAGTTGAAATCGCCACTTCTAAACTGTGCAAACCACTTCTGGCACGTTCTTTCAGCTAGAGCATGGTTACCATAAACCTCTACTAAAATACGATGACTTTCGGTAGCACTTTTCTTCATGTTAAAGTAATGAAGAAGAACTCCCCGCAAAAACACTTTTTCTGGCACAAAGTTCGACATGTTCAAATGAATAGAAAAAAATGTTGTTTACACTTCAATCAAATGACATATACTGAAAAAGACGCGCAATGACAGTAGCTTTTACGTGCTAGATGCTAGATCAACACGGCGCGAAATAATACTAGTAACGCCCTCTCTTAGAAAACCGCATGAATTAATGCATACTCCCAATATAAATACTTACTTGTGTGAGACTCTCCCTAAGAAGAATGGTGTCATTGGGGCCAATGATGCATCCTGGAAACTTGCTGAAGAACATGGGCTCTTTCGGAATAGGCAGGTTTTGTTCCTGGCAGTGCCCACTAAAATAATTAATAAAAAAAATTATGTACACAAATAATTATTCTGTAAATAATGTAAAAATAATAGCTTTTTCCAGTATAGATTTTTTTAACAAATTAGGAGTTAATGAAAGCTGTTGTTTGGTGGGTTAAATGAATGAGGAAACAAAAAATATAAACAATGCGAGTGTTGATGGCACCAGAAATAGAGGACATCCGTGGAGCATGCATGACCAGATTTATGAATGCGGATAGAGCGAAAGTTGTATCAAGTCACTCTATGGTCTACGCTGGTTGTGTGAACAGTGGTCAATTTTGATTATAGTAACTTTTTACGATCACCTGTGTAGCAAGGCCTAATAGTGTGTCAAAGCGAATAATCATCAAATTCCTGCGAATTTTACCAAAATTGATTTATTTTAAATATTCGCCATTGGCAATACATATAATTTTATGCTTTATCTATGACTATATTCACCCCTGCATTTGAAATTTGTCACTTTGCTGGTGAAAAATCTTTGGTAATATAAATTAAACAGCGAGATCATCATCAGATATACTCTCATCACTAAAATAGAGGGATATTGAATTATTAATTGTCATATATGTACTGCAATTTTCAAAATAACAATGTGACAGAAGACTTTCGAAAGAATTCATTTTTAACTAAAGATTTATAGTTTTTACCACCTGATATCGGATGATAAAATTAATTTACTATTGAATGTACTTTTAATGAGTAAATATTTTTTATCTACAATCGAACAATCCGTTTTCGCAATTATTTTTAATAATAAAAATCTACCCCTGATCAAACAACCAGGCCTTAGTCCATTATTAGGTTGGTAATAAGTTTCTATCAAATGTCTATATTTCTATCATTATGGCAGCAAAATTATTCCGACACTATTAATTCTGAGTATGTCAACAATTGATAAAACATTCAATATTGTCGTGAAGTTGTCAAGATACCAATAAATTTCAGAAAAAACATGATAATCTTCTTCCAACTTCAGACATAAATGATTTAAAAATGTGTATGTAGTTATTCAACAATCAATTCAAAGCACTTGGGGATATAAGACATTATTAATGTAAAGAAAGTTTTTTATATCACGTTTGACATTAGAATTTACAGATAAGAAAATTATCTTTACCACTGGTATTTAATGATTATATTTACATGGCGTAATACAAAATCAAACAACAAAATTCTTCAACACGTAAGAACTTTTCACACTTGAGTAATATTGAAGATCAAACTGGCGAAAAAGAAATAAAGAGAAAAAGAATAACCGTAGCAAAACAAGCAACAGACAGCTATATAAAGGGTGATGCAACACGAACTGAAATTTTTAAATCAATGAAAAAAACTATTTTTTTTAATGTTCATGTTTATTGACATCAATATAATTAGTGCACATGACAATTATGTGCGAATAATGATATTGGCTAAATGGCCACCTCGGTTCCTATTACAAATGACAACTTTTTGAGCACAATTTTCAATAACGAATTCACATAAATGTGATGTTCACGGATACGAGTAATTGACCTATTATTATTCAACAGTCTGGCCACTCGAAGTTCGATGACCTTTTATCTATTATATTTAATATATAACTTGGAATCAATAAAACATTTTGATTACTCGAAATTATCACATAACTATGACTCTTTTAAATGCTTATATCTCTCGCAGCAGTCTACGAGATTAGTGAAAAAATCTTTGATTGAAATTATTAATTAGTACAGTAGAATGTTAAAGTTTTTTTTTTCTATTAAATGTGATTTTTGCAAGAGATGTCACTGAAGAACAACTACATAGTGTTACCTGTAATTCAGACCAACTCCAATAACTTTATCGCCACCGGTGACCGGGGCCAGCAACTTCACCTTAGAAAGCGGAACTGTTTCAGTAGCTTTGGCACTCGCTCTAAAAAAAACATTTAAAAAGTACAAATTAATTAATTAAATAATTTTCGACCATTCAAGCAAAACTGTATAAATACAGTATTATTACACATTAAATACACATTATTTAGGTGGACTATATGTAATTTAATGTTTGCCTGAGACGAATCTTTCAATTTTTTGGGCATCTTGCGGGAAGGGAAAATAGCTTGGAGAAGCTTATTGTGATGGTTCAAGTCGAAGGACAAAGAGGAATAGGAAGATCCCCCACATGTTGGACCGACCAAGTGAAAAAGGCAACATGCACTTCTCTGGTGACAGCCTTAAGAACAGCAGGATACTGAGAAAAGTGGAGGAACATAGTCAAGAGGGCGAGAGTTCATGGATATCGCGATCCTCAGTTATGAGGGACTGACATGAATAACTTTACACTATACATTTTTCCACAAATTAAATAATTAAAAATAAATTCTTTTAAGGCTTTCCGGCAATAATAATGTGTTAGAAAATGTTGTAACATTTTATAGGTTTATAATAAGACATGTAATATATAGAAACTTTGCTGTGGGTATTTACTATCTTTGTAAACATCAGTAAGGAAGAAATATGTATAAAAAATCATATTCTATGCTGTTATGGATACTGCCAACAGATGCTGCCAACGGATACTGCCAACAGGCCCGAATATATTTGAGGGGTTCAGAAACAAATCCGCCACTTACTAATTGACGAATAAAGGGTGACTTTTATGAAAATATGCCTGTGCCACACAGGATCTCGCTCGTGGGAGCTATGCCAGTATGAGGCCCTGAAAAGGGCCCTTTTTGGGACCACCCAAACGATAATGAATCTCGAGGTTCCCACGGACCCGGGAAACCAGTAATTGGGGAAATAATGTGAGGTGATCTCCCATAGATGGACGCTACGTATATTGAACAATGCCATTTGAACGGATTGTATTTTGTGTAATCTTTACACCTTTAATATTAAAATTAATAAATCACGGGGGATCGCCACGCTCTCTGAGTACACACACTGAAGTTTCATTTCTCTCTACCTCATTTTGACCCTGCCTTTACTCTGGACTTTTGGAAACGGATTGGACTCTGCGCACTGCTGCACAGACTCGTCAGCCCGAGCTACAAGAGTGAACTGGCGAACCACCCTAAAAAACAGTTCTTGATTCCTGTATGGAACACTGCCAATAGTAATTTGGTAATAGTGGCAATGTTACAATTAATAACTGTCTTGAAAAACATGTTTGTATGTTTTAAAACCATATCAATTTTAAAATCATCTATTACAAATATGTTTGTATGTTTTAAAACCATATCAATTTTAAAATCATGTATTACAAACATGTTTGTATGTTTTAAAAGCATATTAATTTTAAAATCATCTATTACAAACGCGTTTATCTCAATTTCATCAATTGGATAGTGACAGTTTTGCTTTTGAACCTTTCATTTGTTAAATAATCACAAATAACTTGAAAATATCCTTTATGAAATTGGAGGCATAGCATGGTATAAAATATTTATATTTAAGTTGTTTGTTTGCAATTGACTTTACACAGAAAAATATACATATAATTTGATCTTGGCTACTAGTGTTTAAAACCCATCCTAGGACGGATGCAAAAGTACATAGAATATAATTTAAACAATTACCTACCTACTGTATAAGACATAATTTAAATAATTATCTATCTACATAAGAGCAACATTACAGCTATCCAATTTTCAAATAGATATCTGATAATAGAAATTGATTTGTTTGTTGTCTATTTGAAAAATGTACCTTTAAAACAAAAAGGTCACATATTTGGCAAATTTGTTTATTTTACAGAAAATTGACTCTTGATTCCAATGTAATATATTAGTTTAATTTCAAATTTCCCTATATGTGACACACAGAAGGACTTTGGGATATTATACATAGTCTAGGGATGCCATGTGTCCTTTTGATTTTTCACTAACTTTTATATTATGTCAACATGTTACTTTCAATTGTATTATATTTGCTATGTAAACAGCCTCATGGCTGTAAACAATGAATAAAGGTGTAAATGTCACCAAAAATAATTTAAATAACATTTTATTTATTTTCTTTTTAATTAAATAAATTAAATTTTAAAATAAATTAAAAATTCTAAATTAACAACATTAGAACTTAATTAATTCTAACCATACTTTTAATAAGAATACAAGAGCACAAGCATTATAAATTAATAAATCACTCAATAATAATAGCCAGATATTAAATAACCAAATAAATATATCCAATAGTTCAATATTAAAGATGTTCCCTACCCTTCTCTCCAACCACCTATCTGATACTTTGTCCCACTCTGATATACTGTTGCTCAGTCTTCTTAACATCTTATTAAAAATTTGTACTTAGGTTAGTCTATATACTATATTGTCCTGAAGAAGGTTGAGTCCAACTGAAACTAGTTGACTTTAAGTGTTATTTTATTTTATTATAATGTCAAGCCACAACATGTTCGCTTTCTTTCAAAAGAAATATATTCTTTTTGTTTCAACATAATACAAAACTTTTTACATGTACGTAAAATAAAAATAAAATAATATTGATAATAAATGTCCATTTTTAATTTTACTTCTACTCTTCGATATATCCTTATTTTGAATTCACCACTGTTGAAATCTGGAAAATGTCCTCATTTCTCATTAAGGAAATATGACAACTATATAGATATTTAACACCTTTTTACATTACTGCTCATCTATTTTACATGATAACCCTTCATTTATTATAATCAACTGCGTTGACGGCTGAACACTGACAACTTTCAAATTCAAGAATATTAAGCTATTCTGCACCCTGAAATATATTCAACTATTTTTAATCAAGTGATCTGATTGTAGGGAATGTTCAATTATTAATCTTCAACAATACTACCTACAAAGTATATCATAGTCCAAATATGAAAGAAAAACAATGTCACCAAACTAATGTCAAGGTCAATGACATAATAGCCTGATAACAAATAACATGTACATAATTGCACCTTCCATGTAGCTATTCAACGAAATTAATATTTTCGGATTAATGTGCAATAAATTAAGACACACATATACATTCACGTAAATATGTTTTACGTAATAGATTAAAAAAACGTATTAAAATACTCCAGTTAATAAGTACAAAAATAAATTTATACGTACTGCTGGCATTTCTGAATCAACCCATTTCGCAGGACTTCCAAAATGGTTCTCGGTAATCCAGGATCCGCTTTGGTTAAGTTGACAACTTGATCATCCTTCAATTCTCCAATATTTTGTTCCTCCGAACCGGCTAAAGTAAACTGTACAAGACGCATATTTAACACGCGACCCGTTGATAAATTTCTGACAACTGGAAAAGAATTCAATGTTGCCGACTTATATAAAAAATCACGAGGCACTTTGCTCCCTCGGCATGCTCTACCGATATTGTATAAGCCTTTTGATTTTAACATTTTGGTGGCATAAATTATCTAACTTCAATATCAACCTCCTTTGTGAAGATATCTAACAGAAAAATAATCTTAAAAAAACAACGAAATGTCACTTGGACTAAAAGTAGACCTGTCACTATATTTTTACTTAAAATATTCGTAAATAAATCAACGACACATTTATTGTTTTTATAGTGTTTCATTTCCCTAATTTTTTCTTAAGTTATAAAAATATTTAATTAATGTTACTCAGTAATTATACATATAATGTGTTCTAATTTCATCATCTATTTAAATTTACCGCGCAAAACTGACGGCTCGAGGCCGACAAGGTATTGAGAAAATAAAAATATGTATGCAATAATGATAATTACACATTTAGAGCTGGTTGTGTTATCAGCAGTAAATTTTGACTATGGTAAGTTTTTATTATTTTACCACCTTTGTTTACCACTTATTACCATCACCCATAGATAACCATCACCCTTGGTAAAAAACGTTTGCGACTTATCTACCAAAAGCTGAGACCAGTTGTCCGCGGATGGCAAAATGATTTAAAAATATGATTTTAATCCCTTGCAAGTTTACTAAGTCCAATAGCTTGTCGTAACATACAAAGTTCAGTGTGTTAACGTGCTCATGGCATTCACAAGGTTAACGTGTTTTTGTTTTATAAATTATTTGTATATTGTGTGGGAAAAGTAAAGATACCAAAATATTATACACCATGGACATTTAACGTGAGCCCCAATGTACCGCATTGGCTACATTGCATAGCTACCCCACTATCTCGGATGTATTGATTTGTATCAAAAAGTCCACCTTTGGCATCAAAAAATGTATACCCAATTTAGCTAACAATCACAAAATTCGACCTTTAATATAGCGCAAGCACTTTGTTTTATTTAGTATTAATTTGAGATTTTTTCATACACATGCTATGAACAATTGTGCAGTCATTATTTGTGGTGGTTACAACGAGATGACGGGAGGGTAAATTAAATTAACACGAGCGTTCTGTACATATCTACGCATTTATTTACAACATGAGAAAAAAAGGAGAATTTTTATTGTTATTTATATCTAACCTTAGTTAAGCGCGGGCACACTGATTATTTCAATTGTTTTTCCCACTCACTCTTTTGTCTATCTTCACACTTGAAGCCAATTGCATAGCCATGTGTGACCTGCTGCGGGCGCGTGCGACAACCTGTGTTTGAAGCCCGCCCCTGGCAAGACCAGAGGCGAGCTTCACTTGAGTCATACGCCTTCGCCCTATGATCTCCACGGTCGCGTCTGGTCATCTCCCGATGGACGAGTTCCGCTCCTTTTGTGTGAGCGGTGGGGATATCTGCCGCTCGCCTCGTGTCCATGATGGAGTCTTCGGATGCCTTCCAGGAGGCACGTCGCAGCTTCCTGGCGACTTCGTCTTGAGACAAAATGACGGTCGGTAAAGAGCTATCCGGAGGCCGACCGTAAAACCGGCGGCACCCCGGAAGCAGATCCGGAACATTAAATAGTCGAGGAGCGAGAGAATCTCGTCAGCCCGGGCAACAACCCACCTCGGCCAATGTGCGGGAGAGGGGTAGTGACCCTTTATTCAGCCGCTAACGTCTGTTTAGGAACGGGGTGAAGGTCGCACACTACGCGGCTTATGCACAGCAAGATTTAAGAAAATTTAAATTTAGTGCCGTAAATAATAAATGCAATACATGAACGTCACACATGAGATTCGGCCGTAACACGCACCCTAATTCAATTCTTATTGAAAAGATACGTAGCCAGAAAAAATTGAGTAACTATCTGTATCTACTCTTATCCATGGTACCTACACACTTCGATGCTGAAATCAATATCTACGATTTGACAGATGACAGCTCTCATGTTTATAGGGTTTATAGGTGACAGTCTTATCTATGGGTGACAGTGACAATGACTTTTATCTATGCGCGTTTCGCAATAAATAAATATATGTGAATTGCTCAAAGCGGCAGTTCGACCGATAGAATAATTAAAAATGGATTAAAAACGTTTATTAAAACTCAAAATATTTTCTGTATTTTGTAACAAATTAAATAATATTTATAAGTTGTGAATACAAGTGAAAGCATAAATTTAAACATGAATTGTGATATTTTTCTTGAACTGAACGAAGTAATCGCGCATCTTGCCTGCTGGACAGATCCAGAATCACATTCTAAAACACCTAATGAGATAATATTGGTTATTCCTGGAAATCCTGGACTCATTGGATTTTACACTAAATATCTGGAATGCCTTCACAAATCCACCAACCTCCCTGTTTGGATCGTGGGTAATGATATTCATTTGTTATTCAAATATTCTATTAGGTAATGTTTGCACCTGTACACGAAAATTCTCATAATTTTATATTAATCATGTTAGTAACTTATTTTTTATTATCTGTTAGAATTTATTTTATTTTAAGGAGACAGATTATCAACAGGTGACTTGAAGAATGACTCTAATGGATAGTTCTACAAAGGCATATTAATATACAATGTGAAGATAGAAATCTTTATCAATTTTTGTGGTTAAAAACAAAGTTGCACTTCGTCAAATAATATTAGCAACACCGCGTATCTCATTTTTTTGACAAATTAAGAAATGTACTGTTTGGTTTGTATTTTCGCGCTAATTTGGTAAAAAAACTAAATTCATTTAGCTAGCGTTAGTTCCATGTAAGTTTAAAAAATGTAAATAAAATAAAAACAGAGCAATATAAAATTATGTAGTTCTACTGAAAAGTAAAAAAAAATGAGAGATATGCGGTGTTGCTAATTACTCAAGGATTTTCAGAACATGGCTCTGTGGTGATTTAATAAAAATTAAATTCATCATTTAAAAAGATTCACAGACAAAAGATTTTTTATGTATCTTTCTAACTCATTTAATTTGTATTAAAAACATATTTATTTATTTATTCTTAATCTAGTATATTTATTATTATTTATTAGAGAGTTTCTTGGTTATGTCGCACCTGTTGGTCCTGAAAAGGAACATAGTTATCCCAATGTTTTGGGTAAATCTCATTACCCATCTTCAGGGAGTGTCTCGCTCTAAAATGGTTGTGAGACATGTCCTCTTGGCCAAGTGAGATAAACTAAACTTTACTTTGTATAATAAGGGCATTTACAACCAAGAATTTTTTTTTTGACATTATGCTTGACCCGTGAAAACCTCAAATTTACTATGTATATATATATATATGGTCATACTCTCCAAAAGTAATAATTTGCTTTCCCTACAAGAGATTTTATCACTTTTCTAAATTATTTGTAATTTCAATGTTTTAATTATGAAGTTTGTACCCAGGGCCTCCTCAATACACTAGTTTAAATTTTATAGCCAGTTTAGTTATATTTTTAAAAAATTACAAAACACCCAAAATATCATTCCCTCACCATTCCCCAATAGGGGGTTGACATACTTGAAGACATTTACTGACTAAAACAATAGTTAAACTCTGATTTTACTGCTACCAAAACAATAAGGTGTTGGGTCTACATTAAAAAATATATATACTAAAATATTAAAATGTGTAGATTTCTAATTTTATTTTAATTACATCATTCCCTCACCCATCCCAAAAATACACAATTTCTACTATCAGAGTGCGGTACGCGCCATGACATTAAACTCAATGCAGTGCTGCCATTTTGAATGCCATGTTATGTGACTGCTGATCAGTGATCTCTGTGTGTGTAATTATCCATTGAAAAATTAAGGTATATTTTGGCCTTAGATTTTAAATTGAGCATCATTCCCTCACCTAGTGTAATCTATATAAAGGTATGTATTATTTTTCTTACTCATTGCTTATTTTACATTAATTTTTAATTTCTGTAACTTGAGCTATGGAGACAAATGCATGGCCATTACCTCAAACGAAATAATGTTGTTCCAAGTTAAAATCGTCATTCCCTCATTATTAAGGAATGAGATTAGTCAAGTATGACGATACCCTGTACCTAGGATAGGTTTGGCAGTGGGGAATGGTAAGTGAATGCCATGACACTGACTGATGTTAAAGGGAAATTCAAGCGGCAAGTTAAAAAAGGTATTTGTGTCTATTAGGATGTGATAAGCCAAAATTGTTCCACTGCCATTGTCGTAGCAGTCAGTTTGTGTCCCCAGGTTATTTTATTTGGATAATGTTTATATACTTTTGTTTGATGCCCAATAGTAACCGTCAACATTTCAAAGTTTTAGTGGCCGGAAATCTTAGGTAGTGTCATAAATTATATGACCCTATGGTCGGTAATGGTCAGCATGTCTGCCACCTTTCACTTTAATTGTTAACATTTTTCGAAAATTGCTTTTTTTCAATCTCAACAAACACATAAATATTCATGTGTTGGCCGTATTATTTGTTTGGTATAACCGAGAAACAAGCTCATTATAATATTGAACTTTTGTATAAAAACTTGCGTAAACTAAAATATCAACGAGTTTTTGCTCACTATAGCCGTGAACTCGCTATACCCGAGCTCACTATAACCATGTTTGACTGATATATATATGGGTCATTGATTTCTGAGATAAGCCTTTCTGAATGGCAGTCTCATTCTATCTGTTCCTTTTGTATGATGCATGTGCTCATATTGATATCACTCAATTTTATTTTTAAATTCTGTCGATATTTGTTTAGTTTTAAAAATAAACACCTTAGCATTTAAATGTATTTTCTGTTTTACATCCTAAAATATGAAAAGCTGCACAAATGTATCACTTTAATAAATATGTTCAGTACAGGAACAAGACTGTATCAATCACGAAGGGGGTGGTTCGGTGCGGTCTGCTCTGTCGCTCGAACGCCGATATTCTGCAGCTGTGTGCAGTGGTCCAGGGGGTCCAAAATCGTGTCCAGTGTAGTTGCAGAGTCGTAAAACTCTTCCAGGATCAGTCCAAGTGAAAAGCCAAAGGTCGAATCCAAGGGGAAGAAAGTCCAGGTGAAAGCAAGGTCGAGAGATGAATAAAACACTTTTCTTGAGAGAAGTCCAGCGGTGCAGGCGGAAGCGAGGCAAGTGATTTTGCACCGCTGGACTGTTTATTTAACCTCGAGATTCATCCCGTGGAGCTTATGGCTCCAGCAGGAGGCTGGGGACCAATCAGGAGGCACAGACATCCCCCGCGCCACCCCGATTTAGTCCCGCGCCGCCACCACCTGGCGGCCAAACCTCGAAACTTTTGTCATTTTTTCTGCCGTCCTGTACGGGGCGGCAGAACTCAAATTTGTCCGCAATTTTCTTTATAACAATTTAAGCAGACATTTCCCAGACATCGCGACTATTTTTTATTACAAATATTGACCTGCCTCGCGATGCCTGGTAGTTTTTACTGCGGGCGATGGCCCGGGGAATTTATTAATGCACCTTAAACCTTAAAAATCCATTTTAACAATCTAAACGATTTTTAAGGTGCATAATATTATCTCCGGGCGATCGCCCTCCACAAACTCTCTTTATTATATCATTCATTATAATTATACATATTAATTTTTTAACGTAAGTTATTCTACAAAAATGTAACAGTCAAATTTCGGCTGGCGCCGGGGCGTGGCCTCGTCCGCGGCCCGGCTTCCCCCTCTCCTCGGCGGCCCGCTGCACGCAGAGGCGTCGGGATCCCAGTGGTGCGGAGTGACGGGCGGGAAGTTTCTCTATTTGCATAAAATGCCTCTCGTGACGTCCTATTTTTTGGACCGCGATTTGTCGCGGCCCCCGTGGGCTTGTGGCTGTGCGGAACAAAATAAAAACAAGTTTTGTTCACAAAATAAGAAAAATTCTGTTGAAAAAATCTTGAAAAATCTACCAACAAATTATAGTTTTTTTGATATTTTTTTTATAATTACGGTCCATTTGAATACCATTCCCCTTCCGACCCCAAGTTGTAGAGTTTTTTGTCGATGAAATGACGTGTAGTTTCTGGTATTTCCGGGTGTACACTTTTTTTTGGGACACCATTGCATATCAATAGAGTAGTGTGACAAAGGGAATTATTGAAAAAAACTTTTTTTGGTTCAAAACAACATATTTATTCATGATTCATAAGATAGCAAAAGAGTATCCCGTTGCTGTAACAATAAAGCTGATCTTTATGCATGTCAAAAATATTTTTTTTAAATAATGTAGTACTATGACAGTAGGATTGATAAAAAGACAACAAAAAACCAATTTTATTCAATATGTCCTTTTGCCATACTACCACTGACATATTTAGTGGCATAGCTACCCCCTGGGTCACTGCTCGAGGATCCAGAGTCACTGAACAATTTGAATAATTACATTATAGGTTTAAAAATCTTGGTTACGAATGAATGAATAGGTATATCTTAAATTTAATTATATGTTGATTTCGTGGTACCATTGATAAGTATTATTAACCTTTGAACGCCCAAACAGATAAACCCGTTTTGTGTCCACGGGTGAGATTTGTCTCGAAGATTCAGAGTTCAGTATGAAGCGATTTATTAATCATCACCCCATATGTTTTATGTGCGGATTAGAATGGTGCTGCCGGTATGCATATACCTTTACTGACTCAGAGATCAAAGTCTCATTAAGAGATTACATATTGTGGACACGGGCCATTATTACAATAGTATTACTAACAGCTATTATAACAACTTTATATTATTTAACTATTCTAAAGATATTATATCTAACAGAAGAATTTATATATATTAAAATATAAATAAACTTGAAAATTATTTTTTAGTAATAATTTCAGTTAAATAAAAGTAAAACGAGGTATGTTCTTCGAGGGTAGAAGGGGGGTGGTACATGCATTTGCCCAGTGGCCTGGTAATTTGTTGCTACACAACTGACTCTATCTCTATTGCTTCTTCTATACAACATACATTAAAGCAAATTAATTATTAAAACGATAAATACATTGTGAAAAAATTTCATTTTTTCAGGACACGGGGGACACGAGGAGCCGAACGAAGAAGACATTCCTCACGAATATGGCATTGGCGTAATAAAAGGAAGAGAAAGATCATTTAATCTGCTAGGGCAGTTACAGCAAAAGGTAGACTTCCTCACAGATATGATTGACAAGCCGACAAAAATCCATGTTGTTGGTCATTCTATCGGAGGCTGGATGGCCATGGAGCTTCTCAAACATCCGGAAATAGGAAAGAGAATAGTCTCCACTACATTATTATTCCCAACCTTAGAATATATTGCCGACACACCCAATGGATTTTGGCTCAACAAAGTCTTACGGAGAATAGCTCCAATTATTTATTTCTTCTTGTTTATATTCAGTAAACTTCCAACTGTGATAAAGACATACCTTATTATGGTTTTCTTCTACTTCAGTGACATTCCATCTGATCATTTAAACTCGGTTTTGAAATACTTGCGACCTGCAGTTATCGAAAAAGTCTTATTCATGGCATTCAGTGAAATGGATTTGGTAAGAAATCTTGATTTTGAAAATATAAAAAGTAATAAGAATAAGATCAACATTGTCTATACAGAAAATGATGGCTGGGCTCCAGGGAAACGGTTCAAACAACTTCAAGAAAATATTCCTGATTTGCATATCGAAGAAGTACAACACAATCACGCATTTGTGTTGCATGCATCAGAAGAGGTAGCTTCGATAACCAAGAGATTTATTATGAAAAATAATTAAATCCACATACAGTAGATACTGGTTATTAGAATCAACCATTTAGTGATTTTTAGAATCAGCCATATATTATGCTTAATTTCCATTAACAGAATCAAACATCAAAAATGAATGTATTTTCTGTCACTTTTTGCCTCAGGTTATCGGCTATTAGAGTCAGAATATTCATAAATAACTCTTATTTCTGTATATGTTTTGAAGTGAAATAATAAGTAATATGTAGTGTTATTCAACATTTTTGAATACTTAATACTTTTCATAATTCCCAGCAGTATGTAATCGGCCATTACCCTCTTGGATATAGACATCGACATTTAATATTGCCCTGACCTTGGTCAAACACACACCACTGTTTTATCTAAAGTCATCAATTTAATGGAGTCTAGTCAACTAATATTATTGACTATAATACTTTAACAATTATACAATAAGTATAATAAATTAATAGTTGACTTAAATGTAGATGTTAAATACATTAACATATTTGTGTAAATCATAGTTTTCAGATGATAGAATTGATAAATATTAAAATCAAAATCTCCGAGTTCCAATGTAATGATAATATTCGGTGCCTACTATGTACTAGTTTTATTTTAGGGGCCGTTATTAAAAGTGAACATATTTAGAATCCATAACCAGTGTTTGAAAGAAATATTTATGTATTCTCATTTTATTTATCAATGCTGGTCAACTTGCTCAAGCTGTCGATCTTTTAACCCTTTGCACTCGAATGGCGCCATGATGGCGGCATTCATGGTTCACCGCATTACTCGGATGCTGCCATATTTTAACATTGTTAATATATTGGGACCTTCAGTTTTCAATATTATTTAACCTAGGATCATATTTGTACAAATCAATAATAATAAGTTATTAAATTTGACAAAGAATCGATTAATACATCATACAAATTCAACATATCCTCCACAAAGAAGTGAGATAATACCACATCAGCGGATACATAAGGGAGACAACAAAACAACACAGAATGGGATCTTTTTTTTATTAGTTTGTATTACAAATCTTGATATTTATTTGACATTTCGATGTGCCAACAAAGTACCTGTCCAAGGGCTGCCGATCACTATGTCAAGTGTGTATGCGTAAGTCACTAAAATGATGGAGAAAACTCTTTTATGGGGAATGGAGGTGTTTATTATAAACTCTTATATACTTTATAAAGTTGCAAAGAATATAAAATGAAAAATGACACATTTGAAGTTTTATAAAATTATTGGTAGATCAATTAATAAATTTTCGGGAAGGTACTGAATTTCGAAAACATCCTGCTACTTTACCTACACAAGATCGCTTTATAAATAAATGATATATCTTTCGTTCCGAAACTAAAAACACATTCTAGTAGAAAAATTCCGGATAGAAGAAAAGAAACGCGACTATCTTGTGAAATCTGCGAAAGTAAACCTGGACATATTTTCATATTTTACATGTTTATTCTATTCAACTACCTATTTTAACAAAACAAAATAAAAAATGCAAAAAAATAAATGTTTTTGTGTATCCATTTAACTATTTTATAATGCGAATAAAACTTTTTCTTAGAAAGTGCTTCGAGTTGGCGGTATACACATACAAAAAAAAATGTTGAGTGCAAAGGGTTAATTCACTTTTTAATAATTATATATTGTCAGGGATTGACTAACAATGGTAATTTGTTTTATAACAATAACATGGGTTTTGTTTAACGTTAAGAATATGAATAAATTGTTAACCAATAGGTGTTGGGAAAAAAAAATTGATTTATATTTTATGTGGTTTTTTGATATGAATGTAAATACTAATTATTTTTTTACAAACGTGTTGAATAATGATTTCTTACTTATAATTCTTAGGAATAAAACTTAAAATGTCTACCTCTAACTTATTAAAGGCGAGAATAAATTCCAGTAATAATCATTAACCTTCACAGATATGTGAAGTACACAGTTTTTTGTGATAATTATATGTGATGATCACCAATTGATTGTTCACTTAGCTTTAACAATAAGTAAACCTTTATAGTTTATTTACTGAACTTCTTATTTTATTTTATATTTTTTTATATTATCCTCAAAGAGAATTTAAAATTTAGTTTAGATATTGTAATTATAGATGCAATTTTTAGTATTTACTACTTGAGCATTCTACGTGCAGATAATCCTCAGCTAATTTTCATCATCCATGTCCATGAAGATCACGAGCTCCATAAACCCCCCCTGCCTTCTTGACTATACTCCTCCATTTTTCTCGGCATCTTGCAGATCTTAGCTCTGTCACCAGAGAAGTGCCTGTTGCTTTTTCCACTTGGTCGGTCCAACGGGATGTGGCCCACCACAACAAGCTTCTCCAAGCTATCTTCTGTTCTCGCAAGATGCCCAAAAAATTGAAAGATTCGTTGAATGGTTGAGGGCCTGTCCTTTATCTTCAGTTCCTGCAGAATAGAGACATTTGTGCATCTCGCCATCCATGGTGTATGCAACACGTGTCTCCAACACCACATCTCAAAGGCATTAATCCATCAGCTAATTTTGCTTCTACAAACATATCAATGCTATTTACTTCGACAAAACTACTTACTATGGACATCTTAAGTATTTGAATTTAAAGAAAAAAAATGAACAATTTTCCATATGTATAAAAATAAATGTAAACACTTATCTACGGTATCATTTTATTATGTTTAATGCAAATATTACACAATATATCATTATTGCATATTAAATATGGTTTATGTTATGTTTTTCACGAAAAAGAGTTAATGCTATCATTTCATTTGTTTTATTTTTCTTCATCTTCTAAAAAATAAACTAAGGCGGACAGAGAGTGACATCTGTGGCCATGCGGTGAAGCTGCTGTAGACGTGGCACACACCTCTAGTAGCAGGTTGCGTGCGAGTACCCATAACTTCGTAATTCGGTCGACAGAGATGGGCGCAGTAAGCACGAGCGACCATTCTCTCTATTAGTGTCTAGTCTTCGTCCAGTCTAGCAACTTTTCTAGTGAATTATCTTATTGTAATCACTCTTAAATGTGACCTAATTTACTGAATCTGAGAATTCGCTTCTCCAACTATAAACGAATAAACAGCAAACCAAAACCGAGGTAAACCTTTCATTTCTATTGTTACCCGAGATGCTTGCATTCCCATAAAACGTTTTGATCTGCAATCAAAAGGGTGAATTAACCTGAGTGCACTTCCAGGCCTCACCAAAGTGGTGACGCCCGACTAGAAACGCACAAAGAACCATGAAATAATAACAAATATTAAAGGAAATAGAAAACAAACAATGTGCCAGCATTCAAAATTTTGCATGTAAATACAAACAATGTGATGATAGTACACATGGGTCATTTTTAATGCCCATCTAGTACCGCATCTATGGTCACATATCCCGTATTTAACTCATGATTTCAAGTGGTTCCCTCTTGTAAGCATGTGAGCCATTTATTAAGTGTTTGAAAATAACTGATCAAAGGTTTTTAGTGAAACTTTGTGGAATTCCATGATTGTTTTTTTTTTAATTGAGTTGAAACAGTGTGCACTGGGCCCACGTTAGAAAACGTCCATATCCTGCAGTACTTTTGATATTGATACTATTCCCAGCATTAATATGGACTAATCATTTATATTTATATATAAACTCCAACTCAACCAAAAAGAAATTATAACATTTTAAAATTTGTATTGTAAAAATACTTGAAAACATAGTATGAATATTATAGGAAACAAATTTTGTTTGTAATATTTAATGGATAAAACTGCATGTTACTTGATATTTTTTAAAGTACACCTATATACAATACATATACCTTTTTTCACTTTGCATTGGGTCCAATTTTTATAGTTATGCCACTGATGATGTGATAAACCTTTAAGTTTTACATTACTCATAAACATATTGTGATGTAGGGATGGAGTCACTTTAACACCAAATAAAGGAGAAATATCATGATCATCAAAATGGATGGATATTAACAAAACATTTATAACTCTACTTGAGTTTATTTACACTACTCGAGTTTCGAGAGTAACAGTAACTCTCATCGACAGGTAAAGTATTAAACTAAATATGTACACACAAATATAGGGAACAAGTCTTAGATTATTAGGTACTGACTGAAGGTGTAGGGGGCGGAGTTAACAATATTGTTTAACAAATTAATACCGATTTCAAAATTATTAATTTTATTACCTTTACGCATGACGGGACGGAAAAGTTCGGGTCCACAAAATTTCATGCGAAGATTGCAATAATAAATACATCCAACAAACCTCTAAAAACAGACAAACAACAAGCCTCTAAAAATCTCAACATTAGATTAAAAGAGCATTGTCATTGTCTAACTAGTAATAACTTTTCTGAATTTTCAAACCACATCATAGAAAACAATTGATACACCTGAACGGTAATTTGTGTCGCGAGTCGATTTTAATTCGGACCGACCAATCATAATTTGTCACCAGCAAATACTGGGTGTTCTTGAGAATGCATTTTGCAGGGACCCGCTTCACACCTGAACCTTTTCTTCCATCATTAGAAAGCCATCTTTTTTTTCTCGGCCATTCATTGGGGAAATTTATCTCTCCCGTAATTATGAAGTTCGACCACACGCAATTCGCGTTACGCAATAGATTATGTACGGGCGACAGACATAACAGCCAAGAGAGTTCCAAAAAAAATCAAGTCAAGCGGTTGCCTTTTGTCTAAGGAGTGAATTATTCCGAGAAATATCTCACTCGGGAGCGGTTAATGGCAAAACAATACATCCTCCCCGGCCGAGACGTCGCACAAAAGAAAAACCATTAAGTTGAGAGTCCTATTGTCGCCCCTAGAATAATTAACTCCTGGGTAATAAAGTAGCTTTTGTTGAACTCGGGCTGGAGCCCATATGCAATGGCCCACTATGAGTGGCGACTGACTATCGCGTCTTTTCTCTATAGGGGCTAGCAGAGAGGATAGAGCGAATACCCACAGGTTGATATACTCGGATTTCCATCTTACACCTTAATGCACCTTACGTGGTGCGTAAATCGGACTATGCCATCAGCAAATGTTCATTCCATACGGCAAAACAATCTGAATGAGTCTCTGATCAATCACGAATTTAGATCTAATCAAAGTGTGCCGATGTAGTGGCATTACTCTCTATTAATCAACTTGAATATTGAGAATGAAGACGGGTAAGGAGATTTTGATATAAGTAAATAAGAACTGGGCAATAGGAAAAATATTTAATAGGTTTAAGTGTGTGTAATGTAAGGCTGAATAAAGAAAAGACCAGATCCCATATGTACCTAATATTGTAGCAAAAAGAAAAACCAACATATGTAAAATTACTATAGAGATAAATTTTGCCATAATTTGATATGATGAATAGCGGTAATGAGGTCACTGGGCTAAAAATTTAATTGACAAAACAATGTTAAGTGATTATGGGTGAGATGAACTCGAAGATTAAGAGACTAAATTTTATTTAAACTACTTAAATTTTTAAAATTAAAAAATCAAGCTTTAAAACTATTAAATTTAAAGGAATCCAATGAAGAAATAGTGTGATTTGGCGGACACAGATAAATTGTGTAATTAATCATGAATAAAGTGGGCGGAACTGAAAATTAGGCCTACAAGCGAAGGTGTAAACGCTGTTGTCAACGGATGGACCAATGAGGCATCGCCAATCCTGTGAGGACAGACCGACCCCCGAGCGAGAAATACGCCCTCGCCACGGTTACATTAAAAGGGCTAGAATGCCATTTTGAAAGTTAAATGAAAGACGAGATCCGAAGGAATGAGTCGGAGACGAGGTCCAGGAGGACGAGGCCCGGAGGAGTTAGTTGAACACGAGGTCCGGGAGGAGGTAGTTGAAGTCGTGGTCTGAAAGGGCTAGTTGGAACCGAGGTCCAGAGGGACCAGTTGTAAACACACGGTGAGGACGGAAGTTCGGAATAAGAGCTGAAGGTGGCAGCTCGTCGTGGGTTGTGAAGTCAGTTGATTGCACGCGGTGAAGGACACACAGAGTCGAAAACAAAATTCGGAAGTTAGAGTTTAATCCCAGACGTGAGTTGAATACCAGACGTCAGTTAAATCCCAGACGCTAGTTGAGAACGAGAATCTGAATCGAAATTCGAAAGTGGAAGCCGACCGAACGTCGCCAGAGAATCGGAAGATACAAATCACCGATTAATCGAATTATAACTCTTGAAAAACCCCGACTCAAATCACACGGCGCAAATGTCGTTCCCATTTGTATCACAATTATTATTTTTATTTTTGTACCATTAATCAAACGAAGAATCTTTTCCATATTAATATTAAAACACATTTAATGTAGCGTAAATTGAAATATGCCGTCCCGAGGGTTGCGCCGCCGAAGTGGCCGGCAAATGTCGCCTCTCGCACCCGGGCGTCGAGGATACCGGGTCGCATGGGGGCGGGGCGATGCCTGTAAGCCCGCTCCCATTAGTCCGGCGTGAGGCGGGGGGCCTCACATGGTCGTGCCTGTCTCATACTAAATAAATAACGGGCCGGTGGCTGTAGAAGCTCATTTTTGCCGCCGCGCTTCCCGAGTTTTTATTTCGCCATACAATTTCAACAATTATCTGGATATATAAAACTTCTGATACGCAAAATTGTGAGAAACATGGGTATTTGAGTACCCGCGCATCTTAAACTACGCAAGCTTTACACATTTACATATATAAACACAAAAAATGGAAATTCTTAGCACTACTTATGTCTAACCCTATATAAAACGTGGACATATTGATCGTTTCTTCTGTTTCACGCACTCACTATCTTGTTCATCAGAACTGGTCATGGGTGACCACATGCGGCAAGCCGCGATCAAGTGGATCCCGCTGACCGCAGATTGGGCCCCGCCCCTAGTGCAGGGCGCAGGCTCTGCTGCTCCGTTCGTGCCATGCTGCCTCGCCGAGTAGCTTCCGCGGCCGCATTCAGTCATCTCGCGTGGATTGGCGTTCAATCCTCTGGTTGCGTGGCGGGAAATATCCGCCGCTTACCTCACGTCCAAGGCGAGGTCTCCAGATGTCTTCCAGGAGGCACGTCGCAGCTTCCTGTCGGCTCGATGTTGGTTCACGCCTCGGAAGCAATGGTGGGCGGCTACATAGATAAGAGATAAACTGCCCGGAGGCCAGCCGTAAACCGGTAGCACCCTAGGAGTAGATTTATTTATGGAGAAGCTGTAGATCCAGCGCGCAGGACGAGCGAGAGGCGAGAGAGGGCCCGGTTACAAGTTTCGTTGACTACCGGCAGGAGTAACCTACCTTTCGCGTGCCCGGCCGATAACCTCCTTTGAGGTGCGGGGTGAAGGGGGTATATACGTGAACGTCACACATAAGATACGACCGTAACAAAGTGCATTCGGCCTACTGTATATTTACGTGTATCAACGTAAATAACGCCCTTTATGTCACCGTTGATACATATAAATTTAGGTAACTTGACAAAGAATTTGCGATTTGGGGTGGTTTGTGTGAGAGAATTAGCAGTATGGTTATGGCAGTGGTAGGATGTCGAACACTTTCAAACGCATATGTGCATATTGAGATTTTAGATTTATTATTTTGCTTCGTGCACAACCAGTAGTAAAATGCTTTATGACCAATTCTGCTACTTGCTGTGAGAGAATGAATTGTAAGGATTTGATACGCAGTGGGTCACGACGATGTGCGCCATGTGATTCAAGTCGGGGTTCGTCTAGGAGTCATGATTCGATTATCGATGATTAATCGAACACGTATCAGCTCCTGATAGCTCATCAGAACGATACCCCGCACTCTAAAAGAATATTCGCTTCGCGACTCATCCATCAGATATCACGCTTTCATTAGTACCATGGTTATAGGAAGAATAATGCAGATGAATATGAATACACGAAAGATGCACAAATTATACATTTATTAAACACACATTTAAATTCACGGGCAGATGGAAATACTTATAACTAACTTAATCTAAAACTCATTCTACCTCGGGTTATCTTGTAATTTTCTCCTGGATCTTCTGGCCGGCTAATAGATGTGATAACTTCGCATTACTTTGCGCTGAGGCATATCACACTCCAATTAAGATTATTTGGATTTCCTGACATTTAAATATTTTTTAATCTTTTATCTATGGCTCTAGATTTACTGTGCCTGATGAAAAGAGATATTGACGTAAAGGGGGGTCTTTCGGAAGTTATAATTCGATTGGTTGGTCAAAAGCGTTGGCTGTCACCCTGAACACGATGTATCGAGTAATGTGTGTGGTCGTCGCTTCGTAATTACACCAACCGTTGAAAAGGTAAATCTACCCAGAGATAAATCAATAGCTGTCTAATGGCGGAAGAAAAGGTTGCCGTGGGACGCAGGTCCCTACGAAATGCACTGCCAAGAATATCCACGGCCGTCAATCAATATCCAAGCCAAGAATATCCAGTATCCACGGTCGTTCCAAATCAAAATACGCTCGCGACACAATTTTCGCTGGGGCATATCAATATCATGAACGACGCCTAGAGTAGAACCATAGATAAAAGTAGATCGTTGACAGTTCGAAAACGAACCGTTGAAAATACATATTTGATATACCTGAACGGTAATCTGTGTCGCGAGCCGATTTTGATTCGGAACGACTTATCATTATTTGTCAACTGCAGACACGTTGTTTTCTCGGAAGTGCATTTAGCGAGAACCCACGTCACACGAGGACCTTTTCTCCCGTCATTGGAAAGCTGTCCTTTGTTTCCTAGGCCATTCATCGGGAATATTTATCTCTTCCGCAATTGCGAGGGATGACACACGTGTGACGCAATATGTTAGGGAGTCAATCGGTTGCCTTTTGTCCGAGGAGAAATCGTTCCGAGAAGTATCGCGCTCGGGAGCAGCCTAAGAACAATATGCCGTCAGTAAATTAGGGGGTCGACAATAAAACAATGACCGCACAAAAAAAAAAGGGAACCATTAAGAAGCGGGTGCGTTTTTTCTGCCCGAGGATAATTGACTCCGGGGCGATAAAGCATCTTTTGTTGCATGCGGGCCAGCACCCACGTGCGGAAGGGCCACCGTGAGCGATGACTGACCATCGCGTCTTTTCTCCGTAGGGGTAGGCAGATAAAATAGGACACGTGCGAATAAGTCTGCGCACGCGAATTCAGATCTTCCATATTCATGCACCTCATGTGGTGCGTAGATCGGGCTATTCCGTCGTCAATTATCTATTTAATATGGACAAACCGTGTGAGCAAGTCTCAGATCGACCGCGATTCGATCTAACCAAAGTGTGCCGGTGTAGTAGCACTTCCGAAATATTCAGTCGCCGTTCGTTCTTGAACCTACTAGCTATAATCAAGTCGACTAATACAAATAAGAAATTTAAATAGATATAATAATAATGTAATTATAACTGGGCAGGTGAGAAGATTATGTAAAAAGTATAAGTGTATGTGAGGCGAAAAACCACTCACGAAACTATGTAATAAAGCTGGAATAAAGAAATCCCACATGTAACTAATTATAAAGGTCTCAGAGGCAATAAAAAAGAATAAAATGATTAGCTCTTAATTAGGATCTTGAAAGCGAAATGTTTTTATACTGATTGTATTTTATACTGATTGATGTACTTAGAAGTAATTAGAGATAGTGATAATTCTGGTAAGCGTAAGACGAGGGAAATGAGGTCCGGAAGGGAGTTGTAGAAAGGAAGTCGAAGGCCAGTCATAAGGAAGTCGAAAGCACGCAGCTACGAAACGAGGTCCGGAGGAGGGAATCGTCAAAGAGACGTTAAGGCAAACACAGTTGGGACCGAAGTCGACGGAGGAAGCAGCCACGGTTCATCGCAACCCACCCAGGAGCAGCCGCCCAGACCGGTTTGCAGTCCTACGGAGCAGACAGTGGACAGCCGCCCATGCCGGATGCCAGCGGCATCACTACGCCGGCCGGAAACAGAATTCCGGAGGAACGTCGCCGAGCAACCCGAGGTAGAATAAGTTTTAGATTAAGTTAGTTATAAGTATTTCCACCTGCCCGCTAATGTAAACATGTGTTTAATAAATGTATAATGTGCATCTTCACGTGTTCATATTCACCTGTATCCTTATCTATAACCATGGTAATAATAGTGAAAGCGTGATATCCGATGGATGATTCGCGAAGCGAATATTCCATAAGAGTGCGGGGTGTCGTTCTGATGAGCGATCAGGAGCATGGTATGGATCATGACTCCTAGACGAACCCCGACTCGAACCGAATGGCGCACAAGTCGTGGCCCCGGTTGTATCATATTCATATAAAAGCCAATGCTATTGCGTAGATTGATAAGGGCTCTGGCATAGATAAGAGGCTCTGGATAAGAGAGTGAATGTGACAGGAGAGATGACCATAGATGAAAATGGTATCTTGTTTTTAATCTGAAAGAGCTTTCGTTTGTTATCTAAAAAGGAAAATCAAGTTTATATTGCTCTCAAAAATTTTTCGAGTCGTTTTTGGTACTTCTGTCTGATGTCTTTCAAGTGTTTACGAAATATAACAATTTAGAAAAAGCTGTTTTTGCCAGAAATATCAGAAAGTGTCATAAAACCTTCGACATTTACCGACGCACATTATAAACAGTAAGTGTAACTGCATGATTGTTTTGCATGTATGCATTTTACAACATCGGCTTATTCGGTTACTCCGGAAGATCCATTCTATCTTCATTTCTTCGACCAAATTGCAAGCTATTTTTTTAAAAATAATAATTGTTTATTTTGGTGTGTATGCTATTATTATTGTTTCCGTAAATACTTCGATAGCTTGTTCTGGGTTTTCTATTGGTAATGATGAATACAGTTATTCAATCTATGTAGATTCAGATTACACAAACCTTTGTGAACCTGTGCTGGTTGAGGCCGACGTCGCTATCCTTGTAGCCTGATGGTCCGCAAATATGCTGGTCAGCCACCGAAAACCTTCACCCAACCGATAATCCGAAATTATATATACTAAAAGTTTTATTATTGCCGCCGTAAAAAGTCCGTCCGAATCACAATAACTCTTTTCCCAGAAGCAGCTTCGCTTTTGTTTTCTGTTTTTCAAATCTTTTTCAAATCAAAAAAAAGAACACACGTATTCAAAATTTTATATCAGGCCTACCTATCGAAGTATAAAGCGCATAAACAATTATAATATGAAGTATTCTTAATAAGTGCATACGTATCTATGTAAATATATATATATACTCTATTATAAACAACATCAAAACTTATCTTACACGTATTTGCTTAGTTTCATTTTGAATATATATAGTTTCTCCTTATATCATCTGGTATTTCATTGGAGATCTTCATCACCCTGTACATCATCAATTTCTGAGATTTAGCCTTCTTCCTGAATGGTCTCAGTCTATCTTTTCCTCTTGTATGATGTTCATTCTCGTGTTGATGTGTATCAATTTTTTTTTATAAATTCTGCAAATGTTTTTTTAGTGATGATTTTGAAAATATATATCATAACATCGAAATATATTTTCTGCTTAAAGGTCATTATATTTAGATCTTTCAACATCGCACTGATCTAAGTATATCTATTTTTTCTGAGTATTATTCGCAATGCTTTATTTTGCAGTACTGATAATTGTTGCATTTCTTCTTCATTTGTCAAAAATAAAATGCTGCTGCAGCAGTTGATGTGAGGAGGAATAATAAGAGAGTTATATACTATTTTACAAGACTCAGTACTAATGAGTCTTCCGATCCTTCCTGATCTTTTTAATCACGTGTCTGGTATTTTGCGAAAAGTTCAATTTTGAACCTATTATGACTCCCAAATATTTTATTTCAGTAATTTCCTTCAGACTTTCACCATCTATGATAAGTGTTGGTGTAATTGGTATTGTTTTATTTCCAATGTTCATGAATTTAGTTTTAGCTTATTTTTTTTCAACCACATTGCTATATTTTTTCATTAATTTAGTATAGTTGCGTAATTGTCTCCTGTAACGTATTGCGGCGCATGGGCTGCAAATAATCTTATTTTGCAATGTTTTTGAATTTTTACAATGTCCTTTATGAAGATAATGAAAAAGGTTGGTCCAAGAACTGACCCTTGTAGTACTCCTAATGAAATGAGGAGGGGTTAGATATTAAGTCACCTACTTTAGTGGTTTGGTGTCAATTACTTAGGTATTCTTTAACCATTTCAAAAGTGTTCCTTTTATTCCGAGTTTACAAAGTTTTTTTTATTATTATATCTCTGTCAATGGTTTCAAAAGCTCTTTTTAGAATCAAATTAATAGAGTATATTTCATTTATAAATCATTTTTAAATATAAATTAAATGTAACAACTAGAAAGATATACAGAATTTTTTTATTTTAATTGCCAAGTTCCAAGCAATCTTCTCATGTTCATTATAGTTATATCAAACTGTATATTTTCTTTGATTAAAATGATTATTCCTGAGAGTCACATTTTACAGCTTTATATGGAGGAAAACTGATTTCATAGTCTTATATATCTTCAATTACACGTGTTTCACTTAATAAATAATAATAATAATATTGGATCATTTTTATTGCGCCATTTTCGTAAAAAAAACTTCGCCTCAAGGGCGCTTTACACATAAACTGTTTATAGTCCTACATTATCTTTGTATTTAAAATATGGAAATGATTTTTTGAAAAGGTGCAGTTTTAGTCTCTTCTTAAATAAAGTATCTGATCCAATGTTTTTAACGTTACCATTCTAGGTATATTTTTTTCTAAAAAAATCTTTTTCTTCCTTACCGGCTAGCTAACAAATCCGTGTATTCAAGTAGATTATGTCATCAATTTCGTTGTTATTTTTAAATTATTTAAATTGGTTTCTCTATTTCCAATGTTCTTTTATATACCGGACAGTCATAGCTCCATGCTGGATGATTTGTTTATTTTCTTAGTTTTAGTTTTTTTACCGCATTAATGCAATTAATGCACTTATTTTCATTGATTCGTTGCTCTTATAATTTTTGGTGCAATTCGGGCAAATGTCATGTTCATTTCCAGTTCTTTATGATTGAAGTCATAACATTTATAGCACCGTTTTACCAAACGTGCATCGAACACTCAACATCTTTCCCATGTGTTTATTTTTCCGTTTTGTATAATATTTCTATAAGTTTCTTTATCTAATTCTATATATATATAGTGTATGATGTATATTTTCACAATAATTTGTTTAGATTAGAAATCTGTTATTTTAATATAAATAGTACATATTCTGAAAAATCATGGCCATTTGAATAATTTTCTTTACAAGGTATACAAATATATTTCATAGTCTTTTGAATGGGATAGTTTTCTTAAAATGGACACTACAAAGAAAAAAAGAGGTAAAAAATCAAAAAAACCAGCACGATCACCCAAGCCTGGTATCCTCTACTAAAGGTTTGTAATCAGCATTTTAATATTGTAAATTAGTTATGTTACCTATTATGTAACATTATCATCTAAAATCTGAAATCAATTTTCTCATAAAAAAATATTTACTAAGTGTGACAATTTAATTCGCAGTCTAACTATTTGAGCTGCTGCAAACAACATAATGATCGCCGCCATGATCGCTAATGTTTAATAACTGGACAAGCATTAGAAGAAGAGAACAAATAAATTGCCAGAATGAATCTTTAAAAAATATATGAGTTGAACTGTACATTAGTGGCTACTGTTGCCTTCAAAGTACTCAGCCTTTGGATCTATACACTGATTTTAAATGGCTATGAATAAGAGACTTGAATGTGACAGTGTGACTGTGAATGTGACAGAGACTTGAATGTGATCACCATAGATGAAAATGATATTTTATTTTTAATGTGAGAAAGCTTTTGTTTGTTATCTGGAAGGGAAATCCGCCTTTATCTGTCTTCCGAGGCAAGTGTTTACGGGGCATAAAAATCTAGAGAGAGCTGTTTTTGACAGAAATATAAAAAAGTGTCATAAAACCTTTGACGTTTACCAGTTTTATACAGTAAGTGTAACAACATAGTTGTTTTTAAATGTTTTGCATGTGTGTATTTTACAACATCGGTTTTAACAAAACAAGCTTATTCGGTTATTCCGGAAGATACATTATATTAGGTCATCCTATAAATAATGCTATATTTTTATACTTCTTTTATTTTTCAAAATTAAGATAAACAAACTTCTTTTTTAATCTAAAATATACTCTCCTTCATTTTCCACAATGCTCTTCCATCTTTCTGGTAGACTTGCAAAGTCCTTCTTCCAAAATTCACTTGTCTGTGAAGAAAAATATTCCTCCACCACTGTTTTGAACTCATCTACAGAATTCATATTTTTTTCCATTCAAATAATTTTGAAGACTACGGAATAAATTATAATCAGATAGGGCAATGTCCGGCGAATATGGTGGGTAGAGCACCGTTTCCGAAAAAAGTTCATTCGTGAGATGTAATAGCAAAAAAGAACACGCATTCACTCGCTGCACCTGATTAGACTCTGAAAGTTTGTGAGGAACTCATTGACCCAATTTACTGACTTTTCCGATGGCACGCAGGTATCGATGAATGGTTGAATGACTAAATCCAAGCTTCTTTACTAGTTACAATGAGATTTTGTTTTTCCAGGACGAGGTTCGTCTTCTAAGTTGTAGTTTCTGGCTCAGAATTTCTGGAACCACCGCTGACACTAACTTACGCTTAAATTAAAGACACCATATAGGGTAGGACCATGCTTTAAGGGTCTTGACTTATCTATCAAAAGCTGGTACCTGTCATTCTCAGATAGCAAAATGATTTAAAAATATGACTTTAATCCTTGCAAGTTTGCAAGGTCAAAATGTGTATGTTAACACGATTATAGCTTGGCATGACGTACAAAGTTTGGCGTGTTAACGCATTTATGGCATTTAAAAGATTAATAGTATTCACAATTGTTGTTTATTTAGGTGCATAAATAGATTTTTCGTTTCATTTTGTAATAACAAAATGCAATAGTAACAAAATGTATGCTACTATTATAATATACAGTATTAAAATGTATGACAATAATTTGTTAAGATTATAAATCTGTTACATATTACATATTTATTTTATTGTGGCTGAACTATCTTCAAACTTGTGAAGAAAATTATGTTGATATTATATATACGCATCGGATTGTTGAAGAATTTAACAACAGCAAATGTAGTGCTGAAAAATCATGGCCATTTGAATAATTTTCTTCAAAGGCGTCCTAATCTGTTTCAGGTTGTTTGGAACGGAATAATTTTCTTAAAATGAATAGTACAAAGAAAAAAAGATGTCCAAAACCAAAAAAGCAAAAAGTAGATAAACCAGCACCGTCACCCAACCCCGGTATCTCTGCTAGAGGTTTGTAACCAGCACTTTTATATTGTAAATTAGTTATTTTACGTGTTACGTGATATTGACATTTAAATGGTGAAAATAATTTTTTCGTATACAAATATTTACTAGGTGTGACAATTTAATCCACAGTCCAACTATTTCGAGCTCTTGCAAACAACATGATCACTAATGTTCGATACCTAGACAAGCACTGAAAAAAGAAAATATATTAATTCCCGGAATGCATCTTTAAGAAATATATATGTTGAACTGTACATCAGTAGCAACTGTCACCTTCAAAGTAGTGATGAGAAAAAATGCTACTCTTGGCTCTGTGGTGTTGTGATTGATATTATCAATACACAAAATAAATAAATAAATAAACATAATTTTGAGCCTACTTACTTATATTATTCAAACTTCATTAGCGTAAAAAACATATTCTAGCACATATAATTAATATGCATCTAATTTAATATCACAAAAATAATGTAATAAAATATTTTTCGGGTCAAATTCGTAAAATGTTTTGGCATTAGATGGCGCTTATCACGAACTATAACGTCATTCCTTCATGAATATTTTCGTTTCATATGCACATGCGCCTAATCACAGTTCACAACAAAATATAAATGAAATAAAATGAATTACGAATCACAATATTTCCAAATATATTCAATCACTAATAGTGAATGTGACTCAAATATATCAGTGATTGACTCATGGTTCGTGATTTTGAGCTCATCACTACTTCAAAGTACTTCCCTTGTACATCTACACACTTATTTAAATGATGTTCCCATTTCTGGAAGCAGGCCTACAACTCTTTTTTCAGAATTGTATTGAGTACCAGTCATATTTTTTTCCGATATCGGTTAAAAAAAATTTTATCCTTTAGTATAATTTAGTAATAGTTATAAATCACAGGGAACTAAGTCAGATGAATAAGCAGGATAATCTAATTGGGTAATCGCTTTTTGGCCAGATATTGTCGCACAGTAATCGCACTGCGACTACTCTAAATTTCGATCCCCCATTTTTACACCAAAGTGCACACACATAATATTCCGAATAGCTAATTAAAAATTGACTATTAGCTTGAAATTTACATGTGTATTAGTTTATACATAAATACTCACATGATTTTGATACAGTTACATCACAGACGACTATTCTGGGAATTAAATTGTCACGTCTCATATATATTTCAAGAATATAAATTGTTTGACGTAGTAATTTTTATGGGACGTGATAATTTGTAGGTAAAATAATGGCTTATTTAGATGCTATATTCAGTCAGAAGTTCGCATTAGCTTATTCAGTTTGAAGCAAAAAA
Organism: Eubasilissa regina; assembly: GCA_022840565.1. NCBI lineage: Eukaryota > Metazoa > Arthropoda > Insecta > Trichoptera > Phryganeidae > Eubasilissa > Eubasilissa regina. The sequence continues at coordinate 17,562,077 of JAINEB010000027.1, read as the reverse complement.
TGAAGATTTTATTTTTGTTTCATTCACAGATGTTTCAGCATTGAACTTTGAAAACTTTGTGTCCGATGTAAAGTTAGAACCGAGAAAATCTGAGTAAGTAATCAAAAATCATTTCAAATTCTTCAAAGTAAACTAGGGTCTTGATTTGCGTCGACTCGATATGCGTTGTTTCGATTTGCGTTGCGTCAAAATATTAAAAATGAAAATCTGGTCTGCATCAATGCGATTCAATATGCGTCTTCAATGAAAATGAAGTAGTATGATGTCTGTGTGTTTTTTTAGATAAGTATGTTAACAGATCACAAGGATGTGCTTTAGCGTGAGTGAATGATTTATTTCACCCATTCACCCATCCAATGTTTGTATAAAACTAATAAAAATATAATAATTTCTGAAATGTGGAAAAGTTTGAGGAACTCAACCGCATACTAAAACTTGTATACTAGAAAGTCCAATAATTCAAATAAATAATCCAATTATGGTAATACGGAGGAAACAAAAATAATTATGGTAATACGGAGCAAACAAAAATAATTATGGTAATACGGAGCAAACAAAAATAATTATGGTAATACGGAACAGAATATCGACAACCATTGACATTCATGACCCGTAACTGAGAAAATTATGTTACCTGTAAGGGCAAAAATATAATATTTGTTATCTGCTAATCATTCAGTCTACTTTCATTCCTTTTCTGCCAGCTCCAGGCCTCACTTCCATACATCAGTGTCGGTGCCAGGATTCCATTGTGCACCGCTAGTCTTGCCTCGGTTGACAAATTCCCGTTAGATATAATTCCATTCAAAGTGCCGTTCATTTTATTTCCTGTAGTCACCCTCCTTTCGGTATCATTCTCAGCCTTTCCGTTTCTATCAAAACATACTTCCCAAATATACAAAATCATCTACTTGTTCCAAACATTCATTGCCTACAAGTGTTTAGCACGGTGTCTTGCTTTCCTCCTTCTCGAATATCATCTCTTTCGACTTGTTAACATTCATCATGAGGTCGCTTTCCTTGCATACATCGTACATTCTACTCAATAAACAGTTTAAGATTACAATATATCAATTTTGAGCAATGCGGGAAATGAGGACGTGTTAGAAGTTCTATTGTTAATTATCAAGAGTTTTCGACAATACAATTTTGATATATAATACTTCCCAACATTGATACCTGGAACGGTTTTGTTTTGTTATAATTATTTTAACATAGTATTAAACTTAATTAGCATTTGAAAATGTATTGACAGCATTTGTGAAACACATCTCTTAAGTTTCTATTGGATCATATAGCAATTCATTCAATTTGCATTGTTTCGTAATCCCGTCACAAATCGAGACCCTAGTGTTTTGTTTCAAATAAAGTTGGAACTTTTCGAGGTCCGCACAATTTTAAATATTTATATACCATCTTATTTTTGCAGAGAACAAATGTCTCTGATGCTTACGATACACAAATTAAAATTCGAAATACAAAATTTAAAAGACTTTCAACAAATTCAAGCTTTAAGAAGAACTAATAATCAATTGCAAATGGAAGTGTTAAGACTAAAGCATGATATTTTAATAAGTGAACCGCCATTTGCTGCACCGACTCCGGAAAATAAATTCCTTAAGCAGACAACTGTAACAATGAACGTTGACAAATCGATGAATAATGAGTCAATAAATATAAGAAATGTTATTTACAATAATTGCGACCAGAATTTTGTTATAAAACAGCAGGCTGAAACTCAAAAACCTGCGAAAAAGCTGGTGACTGACAAGAATTTTGAAGAAAATTTCCCTTCTGTTGCATCAACGATTCTCAGCTATATATCAGATAAACAGGATATCGAAATGCATACAGCACCTATCAAACAGTACATGTACGAATTACTCCTAAACGAGAACGACAAGCTTAAAAACGAATCTGAATCAGTTCCTTCTCCGTTCAAGATCAAATCTGAAAAGTCAGAGGAAATTTTGCCTTCCCAACAACGGAAAGAAGTGAGTGAAAAAATTAATGTACAAAAAATGAATACTGTGCTGCAGACTCCGAGTCGTGTACCTGTACATGTAGAAATGCCAATTCCTCAAATTGAAACTGTTCCCGTTAAGATAGAAGTACCGGAACCCACACCTGACATACCGCAACCTAGTATAGAGGATCTGCACTTCTCCTACAATGAGATTAAACCTAAAATCATTGAATACTTAAGTGACAAAGTGGACAAAGACACAATTGTTTCAGCAATTCGAAGGTTGACTAAAACCAAATCCAAGTCTTTGATGAGACAACCATTTGAAGAACACACAAAGCTTTTACGTGTTTACCTGTTTCAAGATAAAAATATCTTAGTCCAGGATATGATGAAGTGTCAAGCGGAATTTGCGAGAGACACATACCATTCTGTAAGGTATTATGCAGTAAGCCTTACGAAGAGAGCTCAGGTGAAAGTTTTTCCAACTAAAGTGAGTATATTCAACACTTGTTATTTTTGTATGTAAATCGTTATGTTTTCTTTATACATTGAAGGGATTATTTTTTATATAAATGTCATTATGTTTAAATCATTATAAAGACATTTTGTTTTGTATTATGGTGTTGGATGGATATAAAAAAATATTATATGTCTCAGACACATGTGTCATACATTTATTGATTGAAAAATGAATGTTGCATTAAAACTGCAATATTATTATTTATACATTCTTAACATATTTTATTAATTTTAAGAAACTAGTATGTATATTAATGTACAGCTTAAGATATTTGTAAACTCCTATTTTCACATCTCATCGATTTCTTGGCAGCATACAGGGGTTCATTTATTTTCCGGGGATATTTAACTGAATTTATTAATATTTTTGTCAAATCAGAAAAACATTTTATGTAGATGTGGTATGATACACGTAATGCGTTTGTTTTATTAGAAATTGTATATTAAAACTAATACCTACATTCAAGATATTATTATTATTTAGATGATTTTCTTACTGGAGGATTTTTTTTTAATCGATTAATAATATCAAATGGGGGTTGCCTGTATATACATGTTATTCTTGATTCCCATATTTTCTATCATATTAAAGGTACTATTTGAATAACTTTACTAAATATTTTAGGTCCCAAAAGGAATTACGTCCTACCAGAACACTGATGATTATGTAATTTTACAACCCTTGAGAGATTCTGTGTGTCGTCCCAAATTCAGAGTGGACATGATTGAAGACATGATGATCAGTGAAGAATTTGAATTTGTCAGTCACAATCCGTTCATTATTCGACCGTTGTTTACAGATGTCGTAATAACCTCCGCCCAACTAAATCTCTTGAAACCATTGATCCTGCAGGCATTGGCCGATAAGAGCCTTTCCTACACTAGTCTTCCAGTAATATCCATAACCAATAATCTCCACGAAAATGAGGAGTTTGACGATTTTCCTAAAACGACAGACAGTGGACCACGAAACCTGTTTCAGATCACCAATCAGGGAACTTCAGCGAATAACTCGTACGGCATATCTGACAAGAACGTTATCGACCTTACAGACAACGAAAAGAGTGTGAAGAGACAGATGGAGATGTCTTTGACGGCGTCGTGTCCTAAGAAAAGTAAAAATTCCAATATTCAGAGTACTGAGAACACAGCCAATAGTGATTTTGCTATTGTAAATGTCGATGATATTTTCAAGAAAGTGATGCAGGATGATGATGAAGATTCCTCATTTTTGTGCAGCACAATGTCTGCGGCAACTTCCTCTGCTCCTATTCAGAAGAAACACCATGTTTCTCCTGAGACCATCGATACCCAGATTAGCCAAAAAGAAATCATAAGAAATCTTAAACACCGTGAAATAGAAACAAAATATGAACTAAATTTCAGTATCGATTTGGATAATAGTGAAGATGAAGATGAATCAATAGTCATTAATTGATTTAAATAAATTAAATCTACGCAAACATCAGTTACTGAAACCAAGTATGTGAAACCATTTGCCGACTTCTTTCCTTCCATCTGGGTCTCTTTAAGATATAGATTAACTGTTTACTTTATCTAATTTGTGATAGATCCAAATCCGCATAATATAACGCTATGTGTTATCCAATATTGAATATAATATTGAAATTAATATGATATGAATATAATATGAACAATATCCAATATAATATGAACAATATCCAATATAATATGAACAATATCCAATATAAAGCTTTGAAAGATGTTAATTGATTTCGGCATAAATAAACCAGAAAAACGTCATTGACAATGTTTACCATAAATCATTCATCTGCTATTCTTCAGATAAATTCTGTTTTATTAACATGATTTGTCAGTATTTATTTCTTTATTTTTCATTGCACATTGCACAATTACTTTCTGATTAAGAAAAGTGCACATTATTCATCAGAAAATATGATAATTTGTATTTATATTGTCCTGTTGGATGTACCAACATTACAGTTTGTATGTTACATTTCAGTGCACGTAATATGACTATCAATTGCTATTTATGTATGACATACACTACCCGGTGTTGTCTGATTTCCAGATTTAATTATAATTTAAAATAGGGGCTTAGTGATAGGGTAAAGTGGGGTGCCATTGTTTTATAATGATGTACGCAATAATTTGCTCCAAGCCAAAGAATAGTGAGATATCCGGAGGAGTAGTGACTATATTTTTCTCATAGAATGCAACTGAACAAAATTTGGATGGTGTTTAATATAATATTAATTTATATTGGGGGCGGAGTGTGATAGCCAGAAAAAGGAGGGTGGGTGCCTAAGTTTTGCACAGAGTATTAAAGAGTAACTATACAACATTTGGTTTAAATCGGACGAAAATTTTACAATTGTATGGAGAAAAGACAGGTAGACACATATTCAGTTATTTACATAAATGTCGATCTGAATTCTAGTATAGTAATATCTTATTTTATAAAATGACATTTCACTATTATCTACCAACCTGATCCGCGATATGTTACTCTTGAACTCATAATCATCAGTACAGTAATTGAATTAACTCCATGGAGTTTATTTCAAATGCCAAGGAATCAGGTAGAGGCTAGGTAGGCGCCATTAAAATCAGATTTTTGTTGAGGCTTAAGTAAACTACCACGAGATATTTTGTGGTCGACAGGAAATGTGTGTGAGTGAAATCTTCATTTTTTTTTTTTACTATTTCTTTTATATTTTGAATTGTTTGTATATATATATCTATGTAAAAGGTATGTACACATACCAGAATACACGCTCTAAATAAATATATGTCCGATATGTAGGCAATGATGACAAATCACATGTAAAATTCAAATTCCTCTTACTTGAAAAACTCGCTGTTTCCCTGTGTACTTTCCTATGTAGATTATATATACATAAAAAATTACTGTCACTTAAAAATGTATTGAATATTTGGATTAGTAAAATAGACCTATTTGTTAGTTATAATACTTTAAGTAAAAGGATTCAGTATGTTGATGAGGTTAGAATACCATGCCCTTCTGCTCTTGATGGATAAATCTTATTTTGTTCAAATTCATATCCTAAATAAATTATTACTTTAGTTGCTATCGAATCATTTTGATTTTTTTAAAGTTACAAATCTCATATAATATTATAGGTTATATGATTTTATACCATGGATCTGTTATTACTATAGATTTTTATTTTTTACTATGTACATTATTACTATAGATTTGTATAATACTTGTGTGGATTCAGAAGTAGGTGGATGTATTATTATTTATTTTTTTAGTTAGTATAATTTGAATAATTAAAGTAAGACTGAAATGTTAGTCGGCAGAAGTGTAATTGTTTATTGTAGATAATTAGTAAGTAAGTGAGAACTGTGTTAAGAGCGAGCGTAGTAAACAGGTAAAGCCTTGTGGTTAGTCTTTAAGGTTAATTAATTTCTTAATGTTTATTGTCATATCTGCCTGAACAAAAATTTGTCTCGGCACTTAAACAAAATATTATTATAATTTTTTTATGTGAGAGAGAGAGAATGTATTATTAAGACTTGACAATGTTTTGTAATGTTACTTTTGTATAAAAGATTTTATCATATGTATTAAGGGGGCTATTTTACTATTTCTAGATAAACTGCCAAATAACTATGTATTTATAATTTTATTCTGTGGTGTTCAAATTTTTTAATTTTGTGATTTTTTTAAATAGAGATGCGTACACGGAATACGTGTCACATCAATATTCTTGCTATTTTCAAACTAATCTAAACGCTCGTTCTATGAAAATAGGACTAACTTGATGGCCTCTTGGAACTAGGCTCTAACCCCCGATCACTAGATCACTAGGCGAGTATCACAACCACTAGACCACAAGCACATCAAGATTGATTTTCAAGTACATATCTTGTTGTTATTGAATACCTTATTCATGCAATTAAGTAATAATCACTTTATTCATCGGACGATGCTAATCAGCGGGTGGTAATTTTATCTATCACGTAACGCTATTCAGAACACACCTACAGGTAAATAGCCCCCAAGATTGCCAAATTACAATGTACTATTTGTTATGATTATGGGCTACATTAAACTCTTGATTATCCAGGTGTTTATGTAATATTATTTTACACCTACCCTGTACACTTCAATACAACTATCCGGCGAGCTGTACGCGTGCGTGTGTAATATGTGGATAAAAAAATATAAAGACCATCTAAATAGATTAATACACCTTAAATGTGAAAATCTCTTGACCTTTATTATATTGCAATAAAAATGTATTATGTATTTGCGAATGTACAAGCTTATATAAAAAATTTGCTCATTATTTGGAGCCCGGGGGTGACTTTAACCTCACTTATTTAGTCTTGAACCGAAGCGGGAGGGCATATCGTGCTAAATTGTAAAAAAAACATTTCTTTTACCGGAGTTTTTCATCCAGGTCAAATTTTCCCAACCGCCCTGGATATTCAACAGTTTTGTATTTGGACTCAAATGAGCGGCAATTTTAACAAATGAGATCTGTTAAATATTTATAACTTTTCTAATAATTTCGTTTTGTGCTATGAAAATATGACTAAATGTCTGCTGGGTTCTATTTTGTGGCCTATAGATATATGAACAGTTTTTGGTCACGTATACAAAAATAATTACAAATATATTTAGAATAATTTAAAACGCCATCTTGGAGGAAATATCTATCGTAAATTTTATAAACTCAAATATATTTACTTTTAAAATTAGCAATATTAACTTGGTGGTTAAGATTCATATTTTTTATTTATTATCTTAGTTTTATTAACCACAATTGAATACAATTAAAAAAATAGCAGTTAATAACGGGTATAATACATGTTTGATAGACACTATTTTAAAAAATAAATTAAAAGAATATAATAATCAGTTTTTATATAAATCACAGATAAAACATAATGATAATTGGCGTAGGATTTTATACATAAATAACTTTTCGAAACAAATATCTAAACACCTACCACGAGACATTAGACCAGCATTTTACACAAATAATAGTATAGGAAATTTACTCATAAATTCTAAAGACAAAGATGATAAATTTAACAATTCTGGCATCTATAAACTTAGTTGCAAGGATTGTGCTGCATTTTATATTGGTAAAACGGGTAGAAATTTTAATATAAGAGTAAAGGAGCATTTGAGATGTTTGAACAATAGTGGGTTTTCAGAATTTATCATTTGATAGAAAATAGTCATGGTTTTGATAAAAAATTGGGATTGTCAATTTTGCATATAAACGGTGTAGGTCACAAATTAAATAATTTGGAATCGTTGGAGATAAATAAAGCATGTAAAAGTAATCAGGAAATTCTAAACAGCCAACTAAATTTAACTACGAGTCCTATTCTAAAATTTTTTCCTAAAAATTATTCGACTAAATTTGTATTGAGCAGTAATTTGAGTTAGGTACTAAAAAATTTTTTTTTTTTTTAAATAATTGTTTTTTAAAAAAATTTTAAAAATAGATTCTGGTGAAGAAACAATACTATATTTTTAGTTAGTTATGACATCCTGAAGAAGGAAAAGTGTTTTCCGAAACTGGTAGATGTTTTTTAAACTCAATTGTGGTTAATAAAACTAAGATAATAAATAAAAAATATCAAATATATTTCTGTACTTTTTTTACTTCTCAGTGTTCCATAGTGGCCATGCAATGCCATACTGACTCGAAAAGTGAAATGTTTCTCCAACCAGTAGCCCTGTTTGAAAAACACGAGTCATAGAATCTACTCACAATGTACTAAGCCTATCTGAACCATAGAAAGAATAACCAGAACTCTACTCATTATTTGATTACAATTTTATATCAAACACCACGTAATGAGGACTCCCTAATTTTAATAATACGATTATCTGGGGGAGAGGGTATTATGACATGTGTTTAACACAAATGTTTGTACATATGTACATAAATATTATATCAGTAAGATAGTGCGATGAATTCATTAATGTACAATTTACTTTATTATATTTTCTTTCATTTATAATATTGTGTTTTGTTTGACCTATGAGTCGGTGGAACGTGGTACTATTTGACTATCACACAAAAAATTAGCGGTATGTCTGGAAAGGGGTATAGAATTGAAAAAGTTTTTATTTTGAGGCCTGGTTCTCAAATTGAGTCTAATATGTATTTTGAATAATCCCCTTATTATTCAAACTTTATATTAAATTTCATACATCTATTAATTAACTCCAAAATTTACATTAGGACAATATTCTGGTTTAATATTGTCCTGGGTCAGTGTTCCAGAGTGCATAATTTTTGACTGGGGGCTATTTTTTGTGTGAGTGGGGATGTAATGTCACTATGATCCCGTGATGTATTATATTAGATGTACTTGGAATTAATATCGTTTTTTTTTTCAATAAAACTCAATAGCGTTTTGAACTGTTGCAATTTTTTTAAACAATATAATTTCTATTATTTTAGCAACCTTTTATCTTTCAATTAAATTGTTTATTCCTTTTTTGTAAAATTTCTCCAGAATCTAAATGGTAGTCTGAAGGAGCAAAGTCCAGAGAATATGGGGGGTGCAATAAAACTTCTCTACCAAGGGCCTTAATTTAGCAGTGTGTTGGTGGAGTGTTATCATACTGTAGAATATTTTATACTAGAGCTGGTCTCTTTTCACTCAGTAACACACTTAATCAAATTAATTGTTCACTATCTACTTCTGCCAGTACTGATTCACCTTGCTTTAGCATCTCAAAAAAAAAAATATTTTTTGAATTCCACTTTACACAGCTGAATCTTTTTAGATGCCATGCCACCACTGCTGATCCTATTTCAAAAATTGCATGTCGAAATTTCAAAATCTGCATGTGAAAAAAACGGCATCAATTCCAGATACCCCTAAATACTATTTTTTATTAGACAAAAGATAATGTACAAAAATATGGTACATTATTTTATTATATTGTATGAGATTATTTTTTTTCTTTATTTCTTCTGATTTGTATTAATAAAGTATTGTTGTCTATAATGACTAGAATTATTTTATTTTAATATTCTCTTGTTATCCCCCCAATTGCTGAGAATCATGACTTAGTCTCTTGACAGTCCTCCATCCATCACTTCAATATGCAACTCCAAGAGCCAATGTAAATGAGAAACCCGTGGCCTCTGACCTGATCATTCCAGTGAGTAGTAAATCGTTATCTTCCTCTCTCTTCCATGTTTCTAGTTTAATTGATTTGTTTTGTTTTCTTTTAACAAATCCTGCTTGTTCATGGGGAACATGCCAGCTCATAAGTTTTTATATTGCTAGAACGAAATTGGAGAAGCTACAAAATATTATTTTACCTGGCTTGCAATATTAATGAAAGATGGGATCCTTTTGTTGAAATCGTGCCAGTTGAAGTCAATGGAAGCTGAATGAAGTTCGGGGTAGAACCACAACCTAACTGGAACCGAAGCCAGCGACGCAGACGCCCAGGGGGAATGGGCACCAACGCCCACGAAGGCAGGTCGGTAATAAAAACCGACAGCTCGGACGGCGACCGGTCTCTGTCCGCCTACTTCCGGGACGTCGCAGTCCAGATGTCCCTCAGCAAAGGTGGAGTAAATATAAGGTAAATTTAATTTAGACATTAAGATGATCTAAAGGGTAACTTTAAGCTAGGTACAAATAGATTATAAGTTAATTCTTCGTGTTTTCTTTGGTCAAATTGTACGAATAAATTTATGAGTACCTGTTAGTCTCGTAGCGACCGCTATCAATTATGTTGAACGCGCAACTACTATCACCTCGGTTCATATCAGCAAATTATTAATTTTCATCTTTCTTTGCTCTACAAGTAGGTACTTTTATTGAAACAGCCACCTGTTTGATTTTTGTTCTACTTTTTTTTTCTGTGGTGTGTAGCTGTCAAAATATACTTATTCTAATGTTATGCCCTTATCTATGGTGATCTGTCAGATATGATCCGCATCCTTTTCTTATCTATGTTGAATCCGATCTAATAAGTTAAGTTTGGGTCTAATGATTTATGTTATTAAATAAATCTGTAGTTCGTTATCGTAACTGTTAAAAATATCAGTATAATGGTTTTTGAAGCAAAAATTGTTATACTGTACGGTAGTCAAACTGGCACCGCTCAAGAAGTAGCTGAAACTATTTGGAGGCAATCGAGATGTCGTAACCTAAAAGGTCCAGTGAAAGCTATGGACGAATACAACATTGAAGGCCTAGTTAGGGAACAGTTCGTCATATTCGTATGTTCGACTACCGGTGTAGGAGAGGAACCTGACAATATGAAGTCGTTTTGGAAATTTTTACTAAGAAAAAATCTTCCGTGTAGCTCCTTGCGCAATCTCAAGTTTGGAGTTCTAGGGCTCGGAGATTCAAGTTACTCAAAATTCAACTTCACAGCCAAAAAGTTATATAAACGCTTACTTCAATTGGGTGGCACAAGTCTTCTAGATGTCGGTAATCAAAGTTTTATTTAAATTGACGTAAAATTATCAAATGGGAAATTTACTTTAAGCATTTAGTAATTTATTTCAGGTCTTTGTGACTACCAGCACGATTTAGGATACGAAGCAGTTGCAGATCCGTGGATAGCAAAATTATGGCACATTCTTGAGGAATACTTGCCGGGGATAGACAACAAAATAACAAATGAAATCTGGTCGAAATTTGTGCCACGTTGGATGGTTAAAATTCCAGTGGAACAAAATCTAAAGACAGACATTTCAAGTGATCTATATTATTCTGGACGTAATCTAAGTGACTTTATAGAAAAGCCCTTTTCGATGAAAGTAATTAGCAATATAAGAACTACTTCTGCAGAACACTTTCAGGTAGATATGTAAATCTTTTTATTTTTATTGTAACAAAATGTAGTTCGTTAATGTAATTCCATCATCGCATTCTCACATCACGGCGGATTCTGAAATGCCATTTGACAGTGGTGGCAAACAAACAGAAAGAGATATCATATTTTATTAAAGCACTGGTGATAACGCTATGCATTAATAAAACTGATCCCACGAGTCAATGTTTGTTTTTCCTAAAAATTCATAAAAGTTTTTTTTTACCACCCCTGCAAAGTGGGCAGATTCGGTAATACACTATACTGCATATTGAATTCCGTATTAAAATCATTAATTTCAACCATCTTCGTGATACTACTATTATAAATATATAAACAACTTTTTTGTTTACTAATAATAATAATCAATTATATCGGAATCCAAATTATCAGCAGTATTTCAAATTATATAAGTAATATTAATTACAATCACAGACTACCAAATATATAGACACGAACTAACGCAAATTCCTTCTTTCAACATTTGCATTTTAGTGTTTTCCATGTGATTATTGTGTACCATAAACTATCAGATTTATGTTTCCACAAATAATGTTTGTAGAATGCCCCTCGTCCTGCAACTAATGTTCCAAACCCCTCTCTTATTTGTACATTTTATTTCATGTCTATTCATTTACTAGTCTGTGATTACAATACTTTAATTTAATATTATTTCAGGATGTCCGACTCATAAAATTCAAATTGGAAAATGAACATTTTCAAAATTATGAACCTGGAGACGTGCTGAATTTACGACCGAGAAACTCTAGAACCAAAATAAATCAATTTTATTCAATATTCAGTCACATGAATTTAAACTCTGATGATTTAATCGAAATTGCACAAATTGATCCAGGTATGTTTCTTTTATATTATGTATGTAATTAAAAATTATATATTTTTCGTAACTGAATAATTTATCAATTAGAGATATTGTATTAAGGTGTTTGGATGGCAATATAAATAATTTAAAACATTGTAATTAAAGGTCCATTAAATTTAATGAAGAAAAAAATTGTTGCTACCAGGATTCGAACCTGGATCCTTTCCTATCCAGGGAAATGCGTTAATATTTTTGGATTGCACTTATACATATCCAAACAATACTCCAAAATTGTCATGTGATTCCGCTTTTGCTCCACTGTGAGCGAATGCGGCATATTTACATCAAACTTATACACAACCAAAACATATATCACAATCATAATGTATGCATAACTGTAATATAAACGGGACACGACGTTGTGCGCCGTGTGATTCGAGTCGGGGTTCATTTAGGAGTCATGATTTGTACCATGCTCCTAATCGCTCATCAGAACGATACCCCGCACTCTAATGGAATGTTCGCTTCGCGACCCATCCATCAGATATCACGCTTTCATTAGTACCATGGTTATAGGAAGAATAATGCATGTGAATATGAATACACGAAAGATGCACAAATTATACATTTATTAAACACACATTTAAATTCACGGGCAGATGGAAATACTTATAACTAACTTAATCTAAATTATATCTACTTCGGGTTGCTCGGCGACGTTCCTCCGGAATCTTGTCTCCGGCCGGCGGAGTGATGCCGTCGGCACCCGGCATGGGCGGCTACCCACTATCTGCTCTGTAGGACTGCGAACCGGTCTGGGCAGCTGCTCCTGGGTGGATTGCGATGAACCGTGGCTGCTTCCTCCGTTGATTTCGGTCCCAACTGTGGTTTTCTTGACGTCTCTTTCAGACCTCGTTTCCAACTAATAGAATGCGCTCTCACCTCTAGCTCTTACTTCCGTTCCCGTCGCTTATTTACAACTGTTCTCCAAATCTAGTTCAACTCGTCCTACCAGACCTCATGTCCGCCTCACTACTTCGGGTTTACAACTGCGTGCTTCCAACCGTCGTTTCACAACTCCCTTCCGGACCTCGTTCCACTCATCCTCCCGGACCTCATGTCCGACTCACTACTCCGGATTTACAACTGCGTGCTTTCTACTGACTTTTTACAACTGACTCCTCCGAGCTTTGTCCAACTTGTCCTTCCGGACCTCATGTCTGACTCACTTCTCCGGATCTACAACTGACTTTCAAAATGGCGTTCTGGCCTTTTTAAAGTAACGGTGGCGAGGGTGTACTTCCCGCTCGGGGGTCGGTCCGTCCTCACAGGATTGGCGATGCCTAATCGGTCCATTCGTTGACAGCGACGTTACACCCTCGCTTGTAGGCCCAATTTTCGATTCCGCCCACTTTTTTTGTAATTAATTGCAATCCTTCCTTATCACATAAAAATTCAATAATGCCACTGTTCACTTAAATTGTCCATTAAAAGCTCTACAATAATCCATAAACATATATAAACTATTAATAACTTATATTCTATATATACTCATCATTTTCCACATTAAGCTTACTCCTTATCAGAATTATTACTATCTCTAATTACCTATAAGTACATCTTTAATCAGTATAAAAATATTTCACATAAAATCCTACTTAAGAGCTAATGATATTATTCTTTTTTATTACCTCGGCGACTTTTATAATTAGGGACATATGGAGTTTCTTTATTTCAGCTTTAAATTACATTTTTTCATGAGTGATTTTCGCATTACTTACACTTATACCTATTACAAATTTTTCTCACCTGCCCAATTATAATTACATTATTATTTATGTTTATTTACATTGCAATCTCTCTGCCCGCCTTCATTCTTGTTTGTTTTAGTTGACTCGATTATTGCTAGTAGATTAGTAACAGATGCAGACTGAATACTGCGGAAGCGCTACTATACCGGCATACTTTGATTAGATCGAATCGCGGTCGATTTGAGACTTGCTCAAACGGTTTGGACGTATGGAATGAATAATTGACGACGGAATAGTCTGATAACACACATAAGGTGCCTGAATGTGGAAGATGTGAATCTGTGTACACAAACTTATTCGTATGCGTCCTATTTTCTCTGCTTACCCCGGCGGAAAAATGACGCGATAGTCAGTCGTCGCTCATGGTGACCCTTCTGCACATGGGTACCGGCCCACATGCAACAAAAGCTGCTTTATTACCCCGGAGTCAATTATCCTCGGGCGGAAAAAATGCACCCGCATCTTAATGGTACCTTTTTTTCTATGCGGTCATTGTCTTATTGACGACGCCCTAATTTACTGACGGTACATTGTTATCAGGCCGCTCCCGAGCGCGACATTTTTCGGAATGATTTCTTCTCGGACAGAAGGCGACCGATTGACTTCATAACCTATTGCGTAACACGTGTGATTATCCCTCGCAATCGCGGAAGAGATAAATATTCCCGACGAATGGCCGAGAAAACAAAGGACAGCTTTCCAATGACGGAAGAAAAGGTTCTCGTGTGACGTCGGTTTCTGCGAAATACCCTTCCAAGAAATCCAAGTACCCGCGGATGACAAATAACGAATCAAAATCGACTCGCGACACAGATCACCGTTCAGGCATATCAACCTGGAACATTCAGACAAATTCTAGGATAACATACCCCGGTCTCATGTTTTCCCATAAACAATGTTCTGATTTTCCATAGATTTGCTTACCATCATTGTTATCAACAGAGACGTGTACTCTTTTATCTATGGCACAAATATAGCTGTCAAACTCGTCTCGCACGTGTGTTTTTAAGTTTTGTTACTTCAATTGAGTGGAAGATAAACCGAAATTTTACTTTATAAACGACATTAAACATTTGAATTCACCGTGACTCATTTATTACGCGATTACAATTTATCAGTTTTATATTGTGAATCGTAACATTGAAAATGTTGAGGCGACAAGCTCGTTTGAGACGGGAATATCTGTATAGAAAGGCCACCGAGGGTAAAGAAAAGAGCATACAGGCTAAGAAAGATAAAATAAAACACAGCTTAGAAGAAAATATACCTATTCACGGAGATCTTCGTAAAAGTGCTCTCAAGTTGCAGAAGCAAATCGAATGGGAAGACAAAGGTAAGTGTAAAATATATTATTTGACATCAGCACTCGTGATATTTATTAGAATACAATATAACATTTCTAATATAATTTGTTACAGTTAATTAAAATTTGTAGTACACTTGAAAATTACGAATTTTTTTAATAACATTTCGAAATATTGTTTAAATATTTTTTTCATTTGACTGCACGGTACTAGAAAATTAAACTGGCCAAATTTAGAATATGTCATTAACCGGAAATATTGGTTTAGTGTTCGCAAGTTACTATTTGGGCATTTTTAGATTCATTGTTTGATTCAAGTGGGTTGAAGCGTCACGTCAAATTGTAAATTACGAACGGCGGTTTATTTATTATTAACAATTATATCATTTCTTATCACATAGCTGTGTGTGCTATATATAATTATTTCTTCTAAATATGTAGAATAATTTTTTAAAAAATCCATTTTAATTTTGGCAGATATAATCTAGGTATTATTTAGATATACAGTCGACTCCGCTTAATTGGGACACATCGGGGCTAGGAAGTTTGGCCCGATTAAGCGGCTTCCCTAATCAACCGAAGTGAGCTTAAAATTAAATGATGAATATTTTTCTTTAAATATGTAGGGCTCCTTTCATTGCTTTCCTGCATAAAATAGCACTGTAACATAGCAAAAAAACATTTTTCTTGGTTACTTACAGGCATAGTTGGATATTAATCATCAACGTCTTCATCTAATTGAATACTTCAACAATTGCATCTTCACTCTTTATTTTCATCGTAACATGGTAAATTGTTATCTATCGTCGAAAACTCTTGATAATTATCAATAGAACTTCTAACATGTCCTCGTTTCCCTCATTGCTCAAAATTTCAGAAATAACTAAATGTTTAAAAATTTTATATGGTGTTGGTTGTATTTTATATGGCGTGTTGCTCGCCAACGTCAGCGATAAACTATATTGCTTACAAAAGGGAAATTTTTCCACCAACTCTCTGGTTTTTGTGGAACTTATTAATAATTTTTAAATTTATGTATTGTAATCTTAAATTTACTGTCCCAATTACGCGGAATGTCGTCCCAATTAAGCAATGTAAATTACTACTAGTTCCTTGGTTTGGTTTCCTTTCCTCGAGATTTTGCCCAAATAAGTGGCTGTCCCAATTAAACGGAATCTACTGTATTTTTTCCCTACGACTCTGGATAATCAAGAGTCTACTGTAATTGGAATGCGGTGGTCCCAAATAAATACAGAATTTTCTTTTTTGACAGAATGTCCTCAATATTATTATTATTTATTATTTAAATAAATTAACAACTTCTTAAGTTAAAGTTTTTTTTATGCCTGCATTTGAAGTCAATTATGAATAAAAATTATCTTTTAAATTAATAAATATCACTATTTTATTTCACACATCACGGTCTAACTCCGTAATCTGACTTATCGTTTGAAATTGTATTAGGTCCAGAGCTAGCGGCGGCCATCGGAGGTATCGCCGGAGGGACCAACACTCTTAATTCTCAAGATGACGAGTATCGCTGGGCTGGAGTTCAGGATCCCAAAATAGTCATCACCACCTCCAGGGAGCCGAGCGCCCGTCTTAAGATGTTTGCCAAGGAACTTAGGTATATTAATTAAATCACTCACATGGGGGTATCATTTGCCAACAGTCCAGTATTTTTTAAATCACAATTTTATATTCCCTCTACCCAGCCCACCTACCCGTCCTTCTATAGGTGGTGAATTTTTTTTTTTTTTTTTTACGGATTAATTAAAAATTGTTATATTCAATTCTGAAATATTAATTTAATCTTTTTTTTTTCAGATTAATATTTCCAAATTCTCAGCGAATGAACAGAGGCAAATATGAAATGAAGCAACTCGTTCACGCTTGCAGAGCTAATGATGTGACTGACTTCATAGTGGTGCACGAGCACAGAGGAGTTCCCTCCACCTTGGTAGAAAAACATGATACATCTATAATCTTTTAAAAGTGTTGAAATTTAATTTTAAGACCATATAATAATTTGCTTAATAGGCCTGCGTTGATGTGTAAGAAACAAATCTGTATTTAGAAATTTGTGGCACTATCATATACGTTTGTTCCTATGGAATACGTACTGTGTGGAGTTGTCTTTCGTAAAATTATTCCTGGTTAACACCCTTAGAACATTGTTTAGAAATTGTTTTAATGAATTTACAATTTTAAACCACAACATAATTTCCAGAAATGTTATTAAAACTATTTGATGAAACATGATGAAAATCGGTGTGAAATTTTCTAGAAATACAGAAGAGTAAAAAAGATAAAAGAATTGGAGCTACTAATGGTGTATTACGTGTTCATGATCAAAGTGTCAAAGTATTAATGTACAGGTCCGTTTTAATATATGGTCACCAAATATGGATTCTCACAGAGAGTGAGATCAAGAATCCAGACTGCCGAAATGTTAGGGAAATAGCAGAAATGTTCCCTCTAAGGTGTGTGGGTGTGTGCGCGCACACAGTTTGGCATCATAGCGTGCACACAATTTTTATTAAGACTTTTTCATATGTCGTTTTCTATCAAAGGTTGCAGTATGTTGATTTATCCTAAATAAAATCACCAATAGTGAGTTAATTAATATTAACAAGTATTAAAAAAATGCTATGTGGGGGCGCCTTGTCGAGACCATGTACTCCCACCAATCCTTCAAGGATAAGGAAATGAGAATTAATGAAATTGGAACATGTTCTAAAATATATGCGGTATTAATGGCGAATAATGAACAAGAATTACAGAGGCCAGTGAGTAAAATTACAGTGTATGCAAGGAAAGCGACCTTATTATGAATGGAAACAAGTCGAAAGTTATAGTATTCGAGAAGAAGGAAAGCAAGACACCGTGCAAAATACTTGTAGGTAACGAATGTTTGGAACAAGTAGATGAGTTTGTATATTTGGGAAGTATGTTTGATAGAAACGGAAAGGCTGAGAATGATATCGAAAGGAGGGTGATTTTGAATGGAATTATATCTAACGGGAATTTGTCAACCGAAGCAAGACTAGCGGTGCGCAATGGAATCCTGGTACCGACACAGATGTATGGAAGTGAGGCCTGGAGCTGGCAGAAAAGGAATGAAAGTAGACTGAATGCAGTGGAAATGAGATATGTGGCAGATCCAGTAAAGAATGAAGAAATAAGGGAAGAATGTAAAGCTGATGTTAGTATAGTGAGTAAGATTAAGAAAGGATCACTTAGGTGGTAACGGATGAATGAGGAAAGAATGGTAAGAAAAATATATGACACAAGTGTTGATGGTACCAGAAGTAGAGAATGTCCGCGGAAGACTTGGCACGACCAGGTAAACCAGATACTGGAGAATGGTCCTGTTAGAAGCCTTAATAATCATCGAGCTTGTTTTTGTCACTTATTTCCAGATCATCTGCCATCTGCCCTACGGCCCGACAGCATTCTTCCAAATGTCTGATGTGATAATGCGGCACGACGTTCCCGACATGGCGCCCATGTCAGAGCAATATCCCCACCTGGTTTTCCACAACTTCAAAACTGATCTCGGTCAGAGGACGGCCAATATTCTCAAGTATCTATTCCCCGTTCCCAAGGAGGATTCCAAGAGGGTGATTACTTTTGCGAATCACGATGATTATATCTGCTTCAGGCATCACACATATAAAAAGGTAGGCGTGTAAATTTACCCCTCATTGTTACGATAGTTAATATAATATTTTAACAAAACAACTGGTTTTCCTTATTTAATTCATCTACAGTAAGTCCTCTATCAACCTACTTGTGAACATTAAAAAATATGATAATAATTATTATAAGGTTAGTTTGTATCTTTGCGGCTTGGCGGGGGCACACAGGACTCACACTTCCAGTAATGTTTACAGTGGTCGCATGCGATCTTTTTTAACAAATTTGTGTGCATTTCAGTATAGCTACGTTTTGTTAAATTACTTAGTGAATAATTTCAAGACAATGTTGGATGTTAAGCGCAAGAATTTTGAACTCGCGAACAAAGTTTGAAAAATCAACAATTTGCGCAATTTTTATCATACTTAAATGCATTTTCAAAGTGTTTTTTTTTCACCCCTTAAATATCAAATTAATGGAGTTTTATTTATTATCTTGACCATTGCCAAACTAGTAGATGTGGAAAATTGTTAATTGGTTCCGGAAAAATCGAACATTACAGATAAAATAGTGTAGTACTATAAACAGTTTGTGTAAAGTGCCCTTGAGGTGAAATTTCTTACAAAGATGGCACTATAAAATTTCTCCAATTATTGTTATTACATTAAATGGTTTTGAGCAAAGTTTTACATAATGCATAATTATAACACTTAATACAATATAACTTTATTACAGGTTGACAGAAATATAGAACTGCAAGAAGTCGGCCCGAGGTTCCAGCTAAGACTGTATGAAATAAAGTTGGGAACGCTCGATTCAATGGAAGCCGCTGATAAAGAATGGGTGTTGAGGCCTTACATGAATACAGCTGTTAAAAGGAGATTCCTCAGCCAGGAAGACGGCTGGCAATTGGAAGATGATATTAATACATGAATTTCTGATCACTGATGTTTATTTTTATAATAAAAATATTAAACATAATATAGATGTCTTTTTTTTTTTTTTTTAACAAATTCCTAGTTATATATATATATATATATATATATATATATATATATATATATATATATATATATATATATATATATATATATATATATATATATGTAATAGTGTTGCCAAAATTAAGAGTAATTAATGTTTGTATATAAGAGTATTTTGTGAATAAAAATGATTTTTTTTAAATTACCTCATTTAAATCTTGAGGAAAATAAGTTGCCTCTTCGGCAATGTTACCTTTAAGGTGTGCGCGCACACGATTTGGCACTGTAGTTTTTACACACAGTTTTTAATACGAGTAATACTTCTTCATGTGCTATCTTTGATAGAATTTGCATTAGTACTTTGATTTACCCTGTTTAAGATCACCAACATTTTGGACATTGAACAACTTTCTGAGGTTACACAGCCAAAGTAATCTCTTTCTTCTTCAATATTTGTAAAATTACTTTGTACCAACATATTATGTATATAAATAATAAGAAAAACACTTTGTTTTCTTCAGGAAACAATGTATAGTAAAAAATTCAAGCATAGATAAAAACAAAACTATAAGTGGTAGGTTAACTAATTGGGAACTACTGTGAAAACAAATTTAAAATGTGACTATTTGCAATTTAGAAATAAGAAAAGTTACATATGTGAAAATAAAATACTTTTTTCTTTTTTTATTTATTTGACATTTTTAAAATTAAGTGGTTTTTCTTTCGCTTACCTCTCCAAAAAAGAGACCAGCTCTTATCCTTGGAGAGGGAGTTATGCTACAATAATTTTATATAATACCTTACATATTCTATTCATTGTCCATTTGTGTGCTTCTGAAGTGTTCTGTAATGTTGTTTATTTTCCAATTATGTGTTTTTGAAGTGTTCATTTAGTTTCTTTTTAAACTCTTATATCCTTTATTTCTTTAATTTGTCTAGGGAGGCTATTGAATTTTTTTATCCCTAAATATATAAAATTTACTTGAGACACGTTTCGCCTTGCAAAGGCATTGTGAATCTAACAATTAAATTCAACAACTTGTATTTATAACTATAATGGGAGATAGCTATACAATTTTGTTTGCATGAGATGAAAGGGGACAACATTATTCATTGGAATTCTGAGAATTTCCATACATTTTGAATGCTTCTAATTATTCTAAGTAACCATTTCAACACTAATGATATTTTAATGTCATGGGTAATTTGTAAAAAAGGGCAGCTACATAATTTTACAATCTAAGAAGACAATGCGGCAAGAGAGATGTTTTTGGTATTCTGGAATTTATATGCATAATTCTAGCAACGCAAATAATATTTTTTAAATTAATGCAGCAATGTCGAAATGGCGATCTTGTTTCACATCCTTGGTAGATGGCGCATTTCTACCGTCCCTTGCATAATGAGTTGTAAAAGATCATATTTTTCATTGCGGAGAATGTGTCCTCAGTACGCAGCTTTCTTTGATGGTTCTAATTAGTTTTCTCAACTTGTTTATGAATCTCAGTACATTTTAATTAGTAATGTGGTCAACCCGAGCCCTACCAGTAGTCTTGTACCGGTAAGGTAATGTTTTTCTTATTTTCTCCGGCGCATTGGTCTTTAAAATTGCACAAAAAAAATTTTATGCACACACCGTGTACCAAACATAAGAGGGAACATTACTCTTCAGATAATTGGAGAATTAGGAGGTTTTTAAACTAGCAGATACAATAAAAGTCATTGCTAAATTAGGGAAACACCTTTTTTGCCTAAAAATAACACGACCATTATTTCATCAAACTCTTATATCAGTGACATTTTAAATATGAATTAAATATATTAATTAGAAAGATATACATATAAAATCAATTTTATCGAAAAATATTGTTGTCGGGCCGCCGGGATTCAAACCTGGATCTCTTTCCAAACCGGGGAAAGTGCATTATCCAGCTATGCTACAGCGACGATATTTTTAGTCACAAATTTTCAAACATGTATGTTACCTTTTGATATTAATAAATTTAATCGTTCCACTATTTGAAAGAGCCTACCTTATTTTTACAGAATCTCAAATACCTTTGAGTAATCCGTTAGCAAACGCCAGAATTATTAATTCATTTTTATTCAATTTACTTATGTCATTGTTTTCAGAGAATATTATTCTTCATTATGGCTAAATCATCCAGTTTCATTTAATGCGATGGAATGTCAATAGGTTTATTAAAACAAGAAAAAATGAATGCAGCAGTTCCATAAACAAGACTAATTAACAGATGGCGAATATAACAACAAATAAAACAAATGCAACTGTGACATAAACAATTGTTTCAATTATGGAACACACAATTCCAGCTGTATATAGTGGCATAGCAACAACATCTATTGATTTCTGTAGGAACGTGTAACGAAAGCAACATAGAATTATTCAGTCAAAAACCAGATTTAGCTAAAAATGTAATGTAGACCGTCATTCGGCCGAACTCTTCAATTTTAAAATGTCATCTTGCATTATCTGCAAACATTTTGTCTTTTATGTTGTCATCGTGCACTTTTATTTTTGAAATATTTTGGCGATTCACGTTCATATTGAAGAAATGACAGTAGTCTAGGCTGCGCAGCTCATAGATTGTACTACACATTTCCGCGTATTATTCTGGAAAATAAGTAAACACTTCCACAAATTTCTACAAGATTTATTTTTACACTTACAAAAAAGGGAACATAATAATTTACCCTTTAGAGAACCCCTTCAATAGTTTGTTGTTCCCCGGGTTTCCTATTGATAAAACAAAAATCAATGCAAGCATAAATGTCATCACTAACCTGATATTAAATGCTTATTTCCTTGTATTGTTTTTCCTTGTGCTGTGATCTGGTCCGATTGCGCCGTCTGCTGATTCCATGTATTGTTTCTACCAGCCGAAACAATTAACTCCCGCAGCGTAATCGTATATCCTTATCCGGCAGAAAGCCAACTGCGAATGAACTCGCAGAAACAGTGCCAACTTCAAATATGGTACATTGTTTATTTCATTAGCAAACTGAAAATCACCCCCAAAAAATCTGTTCACTACTTACAGTATATGAAAAAAAAACTAAAATTTATCAACCCTAATAATGGACCCTGCAATCGGATCAGAAACATCGGCCAAAGAGAGGTCGCATATAAATGGCAGAAAGATTCTAAATGGCCATGAAAACCTGTGAGCATTTTTATTTACATTGTATTTTATTATTACTAGGCCCTCTGTGACGTGCCAGGGTGCTAAGGGAATGGTCAGTGATTACTGGCAATTTTGATTCACTGTATTGCTAATGACAAACAGTAGTTAGAATTGTCGTAATGACCAATGAAAACAAAATAACATCTTAAATCAGTATAAAATTCTTTCCAGATATGCCGGTCCCTTACTTCTTCAAGAAACCAGTTACACTTAAACAAATTGTAGAGGAGTATTGGGATCTGTCTGTCATTCCGAAGAAATATGTTTTCTCCATTTTGGCTCACTTTTCTGAAGACAAACTGGAGAAAGACAAATGTATAGAATTTTGTACACCAGAAGGACAGGAAGATCTATTTAATTATTGTAATAGATTGAGGAGAACTATTTTAGAGGTTTGTTTTTATTTGCTTCAAGAAAATTTTAAGACGTAGAGGCTTTTTATCCTTTCTGAGAGCATGTTGCTGTCCATATTTTATAATTTTTAAATAAATGGCACATTTTTTTATAAAATAATTTACATCTTCAGTTGAAGTATCCTTTTACCTTTTCTTCACAAAAATCATATAATAATAATATTTGATTCTTAGTACAGTGTGTTATATTATAATCAGATAATCATTTCAGAAAAGTAAGAAATATGTTTGGGTACCCTGCCTGCTACTACTAGTATTTTTACTATAGCTACTACTAGTATATACTAGTATTTTTCTGTATTATACCAGTGTTTTTCCGGTATAGTAATAAGCAAAGTGTAATGATCAATGTACAAAAAAATATATATAAAAAGTTTAACAAGATATAATATATGCTATTTGCAAAGAGAAAAGCAAGATCCAATTAAATAACAAATAATTATAACGTAAAACTTAAAGTAAGTCCATTTTTCAGTGTATAAAAATATATATATTTATAAACAGTAGTAAAAGATACAATTAGATAGCATGTAAAAAAGATATATCTATAAAGAGTAAATCGAGATGCAATTAGGTAATTCAATATACTGTTGTAGCAGTTTTAATCTCCAGTTTGGACCTTTTAAAGTTCTTGGGTGTAATTTCTCCCCATTTCGTGGAGCCAGAACTGCACTCTTCGTGAAAAATACGCAAGACTATGATTGCAATTTTTCACATTTGCATTTAGACTGTAGTATATCTTTGGTGCTAGAAACAAATGGAATATTTGTGCAAAAGTTAGGCACAAAATTGTGACAGTTAGCCTATGTCCTAGTTTCTAGTTTATTTACAATGCATAGATTAGAGCAACTTCAATAAAATGTGGGAAGTTGGAATGAAGTTGAATGACTGGGACAAAGTTTTTAGGATTTTTTTAGTATGTGTTTACTAATGTCATCAAGATAATCAGTGGTATTAATTTAACTTTTATTAATGTGAAAGTTAACTACAAAAAATAACGGTCAGTAAGAAGTCAATGAAAACAATTATTTTAACTAAAATTAGTTTTTGCTCAAACAAGATTTATAATTCTTAAGTTTTTATAAAACTCTTGTGAAACAACTGAGCAAATTTGCTGTTGGAAGAGTGGATGTCTTTGATGACTTTTAAAGCCTTATGTTTAGAGGCAAGGCGCTGTTATTAAACAAATAATAAATGACCAAGCTATTTTTTATTAATGGAAATATATGGAAGTATGGGTAATTACAGGACTTACGACCTGTCTTCGGCTGGCTTAAGTGATCACTTTTCACAATGTAACGTTCAACATTCCTCCCAATCAACCTCCATATCTATAAAATTTTTCAAAGTTGTATATGTGTTAATATGTGGATTCGCTTTGAATTCCACTACACTATCGCCATCTATGTACTAAATTTGATATTAATTTTCCTTGAAACAGCATTTATCACAATTAGAATCAATTTTTTTTTTTTTTTTCAAAAATTTGATAGATATGTAGGTTGGTTGGGTGGAATGGTGAACGTTACATCGTGTAAAGTGATCACTTAAGCTAGCCGAAGACAGGTTGTAAGCCCTGTAATTACCCATACTTCCGTATTTTTACATTAATAAAAAATAGCTCCGTCTATGAGATACCTTATTTGTTTACTAATATTTCGCTTTGCATTTTTTTTTAAATATGTATGAATAGTATAGTAATAACATTAATATAAGAATTATAAAGTGTTTATTTCATGTAAGAAATTTTCAGTTCTTTCAATTTTCAGTCCTTGTACATAAATATTAGACACAAAAAAAAGTTTTTCAATAGAATGTCAAAATATTTTTCTGTCGTATTGTATAATGTGAATAGTTTTATTTTTCTGATAAAATTTCTCTGCGAATATTTCAGGTATTAGAAGACTTTCCTCATTCCGTCTCAAAATTGAAATTTGAATGTCTCTTTGAATTATTCACTCCCATAAAGCCACGGTCATTTTCCATTGCCAGCAGTTGTAAAACTTCAAACAAAACTGAATTGGAAATATTGGTCGCCATTGTGAATTACAAAACCAAATTAATACTTGAAAGAAAGGGACTTTGCTCCAATTGGTTAAAGGATGTAACTCCTGGAACGGAAGTCTACGGATGGATAAAAAAGGGAACTTTTGTGTTTCCCAAGGACGAGGTGAGTTCAATAATTTGTTTAAAATTATTGATATCTCATAGATATTTTTTATTATATTTAATGAAAATATACGGAAGTATGTGTAATTTCAAGGTTTATGACCTGTCTTCAGCTGGCTTAAATGATCACTTTTTACAAATATAATGTTCACCCATTAATCAATCTCCATATCTATTAAATTTTTGGAAGTTGTGTATATGTTAATATGTAGAAACACTTCGAGTACCACTATACTATCGCTATCTATGGACTAAATTTGATATTAATTTCCTGAAACAGCATATATGTCAAAGAGAATCTAAATTTTTTTTTTAATTGTTTAAAGCAATATTCTTTATCTGTAAAATGTTTTTCACACATTATACTAGAATACGCCTGAAAAATCAATATTTTTCAATTTTTATATATTTTCTATTGATCTATTGATATAGATTGTCTATTGATATTTATCACAAGTTGAAATGATATATTTAACTAGCTAGTATAACTGTTTTTCTACCTGTGGCACTGCCGGTAGAAAGTCTAAGAATCCGGAGTCATCCTGCTATGAGACTAACATTAAAATAGAAGCTACAAAATCTTGTTATATATGTACTTTTGTTATCAAAATTTTCTCTTGTATACGTCTACTGTGAAATGATACCGCTAATAATCTTTTTACTGTGCCCTTAGAATTTTTCATCTAGTCAGGCATCGAATGCATATATGTATTTATTTTGAGGTTTCCGCAAGCATCGCATCTGTTCCTCGAGGAAAACTAGGCTAATGTTTCAGCACATTAACACTGTACATTTTCTAAAAAACTATCTCAAATTTTACTTATACAAATATAATTATACTGTAACTTTTGAGACAAAACCTTAAAAATGGCACTTCCTCGAAGAAGCCAACTGCAATCATGATATAATCCGAAAGAGTCACCAGTTAATTATTTGTAGGGCGTAATATCAAAACCCCCTAAAACGGCTGTGTGTTTTTGAGTTATGGATGAAAACGTATATTTTGAAAGCAAATCTACAAAACGTTTGTTTTTACAGCAACATTTTTTAAAGAGACAATTCTGCAACGTAATTATTATTTTTTCTGTATATATTATTCTGGCAGCCATACTGGATTTTAGATCACATCATCATCGACAAGCGTTGTAATTACATGAGTTTCATTTTAGCTGACAAAAAAATCTACAAGACTGTATATTTAACTTAAATTATCCAAAATGCATTTTAGGGGTTTTTGGAATTAGGCGCTATATATGTTTATATATATGGACACTCTTAAATATATACGGTATAACTCTGTTAATTTGTAACTCATGGAACCGAAATTAAGAAAAAAAAATCCAAATTACGAATAATGAGAATAATTTTTTTGAAGGCAACAGAAAGAAATTTAAAAAAATGAGTAGTCGGTTTATGCTTCTGCATTTTTGCACGCGCTGCCGCTGTCAACTATCAACATTGTGATTTTCATACTGAAAAACATGGCGACTGTCTATTATTTCAGCTTTTAATGTGTTGAAATGTTTATCAAATAATTCATTTCTCCTGAATAATGAAAGTATGTGGCGAGTCCACTATTAAAAACAGGCTTCTTCAAATGATTCACCAGTGTGTGACGCTAAAAAATTATGGACATTTTAATTTGATTAGCGGTCTCCTTTTACATCAAAATTGGGCAAGAAATTGAAATATTAAAAAGCCCATGAAAAATAATGATAAACTTTTAAATTTTCATACTTCGTTGAAGCTTATTATTTTTCAAGTTAGAACTTAGAGAGGTATTCAGGATTGAAATTTTATCTTTGAAATCAATTTTTGTGTTTTTAAAATAAGTTCCATATTTTCAAATGGTCAAGAATTTACGCAAATTATGAGATGTTCGTGCCATTTTAGAAAACGAAACATGAAAAAAAAAATTATAAAATAGGTTGTGTATTTCAATACAAAGGTTTCAGTTTCTTTATTACATTAAATAAATCGCAAGATTTCATAAACCATAAACTGGATATAAAATCAATAAAACCGATGCACACAATTCATTTATAAATTACGAGATTCAATGAAAATTGTTCAAATTATTTTTATTAGGGGTTACTAGGGTAAGTAGAAATACATAAATCGCAACGCGCCGACAATTATTGTCAAAATAACAACAAATCTTATAAAACGCACTACAGAATTTGGTATACATAAATATCACTCAGTTCGGCCGCGGTCTTGCGAGTTGCGAGCTCTAAGCATGCCGATATATTGTGATAAGGAACAGCACCATGATTGGCTAGGGGGTGGACCTAGCTACAAATGTTTACGAGGGGATGATGAATATGTAGTCGCGCGAGTTTGGATTTAAAAACACTTGAATATGCGAATCACGTGAACAAATTATTTACTTTGAGTATAAAAAATGCATATGAACTATAAATATATTATTTCATATATTACGAATTTTCAATATACATATATGAAATATTATTTTCGGGGCTAAAAGTATGAATTACGTGAAAATACGAAATATTAGGGGTACCAGTCGAAAATGTCGCATTTCGGTATGGCCCTTGTTTGATCCTCAGTCGCGTCCGTCTCGTCGAGTCGTCAGCACGTAATATATATTACTTTTGTTCCTTAACATTTGGAGATCATCTTTCGAAAGTTATTTTTATTTTTGTTAGTGATACATTTAAAATGGAAGGGTTTATACCAGATAAGAATTTTGTGTGCAATTGCTTGATCTACGAGTTCCACCAAAAAAACTCTGCGAGGAAGGCTGCAGAAAAAATTTGCAGTATATACGGTGATGTGATATCCATTCGCCAATCGCAAAGGTGGTTTAAAAAATTTCAGAGTGGAAATTTTGATACGGAAAACCAGCCTCGAGAAGAAAAGGTCTTTAAAGTGGATGATGACATTTTAATGTGTGAAGTCGAAGCAAATCCAACAAAATCAATTCAGCAGATTGCAGACACACTCGGATACTCCTGGTCGAGTGTAAAAGCCATTTGAAAAAAATCGTCGAAATAAAAGTTAAGCGACCCAGAATGCACGCAGAACACAAAGTTTTTTTTCAACACGACAACGCAAGACCCCACACTGCAGCGATTACTCGAAAAAAAAATAAACGCCTTTGGCTGGAAACAAATCGATCACCTCCCATATTCACCGGATTTAGCCCCATCAGATTACCATTTATTTAGATCCCTACAGCATTTTTTATCGGGAAAAAATTTCAACAACTTAGACGAAATAAAATCTGCCCTTGACGACTATTTCCAGTCGAAACCAGAAACTTTCTATTCAAAGGGCATAAAAATGCTTGAAAATAGATGGAAGACTGTATTAGAAAGTAATGGGGAATATATAATATAAATTTTTTCAAATAATAAATGATTTAAATTTATATTTGCCTTTTTATTTAAAATGCGACATTTTCGACTGGTACCCCTAATATGAGTACACAAATTAAGTTTTACTGTATACAATTTAAATATTTATATTTCACAGAAAATACCACTGATAATGGTTGGTCCAGGAACTGGACTTGCACCATTTCGAAGCCTCATCATGGAAAGAGATTTTCTCGGTAAAGCCTCTAGCAGTGTTCTAATACTTTTCTTTGGATGCAGAAATGAAAGGGGAGACTTCCACTGTGGTGCGCAATTACGAGAAATGCATGCGGCAGACAAATTGAACCTCGTGTGTGCTTTTTCCCGAGACCAGGAAAATAAAGTGTAAGTTTATCTTAGATATTTTAAAACTAATTAATAATTTTTTGCGATATTTGAAAAATATTAATATTTTCTGTTTGCAGTTATGTTCAGCATAAAATAAGTGCCAATCGATCTATGCTTTGGCAGCTGATGTCTGAGAAAGGAGCCTGTGTATTTATTGCCGGTAATTCCAAAAATATGCCTGATAATGTGAAAGACGCTTTGCTGGAAGATGTTCTTATTTCCGAGGGGAAGATGAGCAAAGATGACGCAGATGCTTACATGAAGCAAATGGATAATTCCGGAAGACTGCAGTTAGAAACTTGGTAGTCTCGGTTAAATGGGAAACAGTATTATATTTATTATAATCAGGGAACAATATTTTCATTGTACATAATTTATTGCAACAGTAAACATTTGAAGATCAACATAATAAAATGTATTGTGTTATACAAATATACTTTATTTTATTTGTATCCAACAATGTCTGTATTAAGTTAATTAATTGTGTAACTTTAACCTATGTTTTTGAGCCACATGCGGCGAGATGCTGAAAATATACACCTGCTTCAGTCTAGTGTAACATTGAGGGATGAGCACAACAGGATCCATCTCAGTCATATATTAAATCTTGTAAAATATTGCCATTTTGAGAAGAAGCAACGCCTCTAAAAATGGCGCGCGCCATAGAAATTCATATATTAGGGGAAAAAAAAGTTTTTTCGTTATAGTGGGAATTCGTTATTATGAAATTTTATTTTTTGATAAAACGGGGTTTTACTGTGTGTAGCATACCTTTATTAATAACAATTGTATAGAAAATATTCAATTACACAGAAGTGTGTATTGATACACAGTTTAACAACAGTATCAACAAGATTTTAAACAAAAATAGAAAAACTGCTGCCGGGTTCATCAATTTATTTAGGTGTTAAAATAAAAATTAAACACCAATTGTTTTGAAATACATAAAGAGTTATTTCCAAATAATATTCAGTTAATCATTTTAGACAGAAATGATTTTGTGGTCCCTGATTTATACACTTATGTTGGCAACTCTTGTACTCCATCAAAATTCCAAGTAGTCTAATCTATCAGAGATTAGAAGCATCCAACACTTTTAAATAATGGAAACATTTCAACTCGCACTAAACCCCCAAACTTTTAGGCTACCCGCGTCTCTCTTTCTTTCGTTGGCTTCCTTGTCGTCGCAAGCGTACGCCAGGAGGTACAGTGAGGGGTGCCAGGCTACTGTGAATGTTGCCGCTTGGACTGGTATATCCGCCACCTTTTCACCTTTTACAAATGATACAAATTATTAAGGAGAGCACATTCTTATTGTGAAGTTGTAATTATTCAGAACATAGCTCTGTGATATTTTAAATACTAATTAAATGTTACAATTAGAAAGATATACATATAAAATCAATTTTATCAAAAAATATTATTGTTGCTATTGGGATTCGAACCCGGATTTCTTCCAATCTGGGGGACGTGCATTAACCAATTATGCTACAGCAATACAGTGCATTGACAACAAATTTTCGACCCTATATAAAATATGTTTGGGGAATTTTTAATGATAAATGTAGTGCCTCTGAGAATAGGAATATTAATATACATCGGTTCCATCGAAACCAACTAATTACCCATAGAGGAAGGGGTAACTAAAATAATTTAAATATAAGTCAATTGTACATGGTTTATCCACTGCTTGAAAATGGCCTTAACCACCAAAACAGCTGTAAGATCATATTGATACTTCCCTGAGTTCATGCGAAGTCAACAGCCGAATAAATTAAATTAAAAACTACTGGAGTTAGAAGCAAGTGGCCATTTTGCGACTGTGGGTCAAGACAACAATTTGGCAGAGTTCGCTGTTCGTACAATGATGAAAAATATTAAAAGTCAAGTGAAACGGTTAAACCGGCTTTTGTTTGTTTATAAAGTATATTGTGTCAATATATACGCTTGTACAATATTATCTTATTATTTTAATTGAATAAATTGCAAACTTTGACAGCCTTTTCATTAATTTCCCCTGCCTAGTGCGGATTTTTCGCAGGGGTCATTTTTACCGGTATTCAAAAATTTTATTGCGAAAATAAGTCAAATTCCGGTTTCACTATATTATTCGTAATAATATTACAATAATACATTTATGTAAACAAACCTGTTTCAGTATCTCCTATGTCGATGATAAGATCTTCGCTAGCTGAGGCCAAGAGTCTTCCATCGAAACTGAAAGAAAGAGTTCGAACTGGCCACTCTAACCTGAAAAATATATAATTTCTATTAATTAAACAGTTAACATAGAGACTGGTGACCAATTTTGACTTTATACACCTTTTGATTATTGTGTCTCTCTGCTTGGAAAACAGATTTGCTCAAAAGCAACACAACTTTTGGATTGATTAACTTTGGGGATTTTCTGGGCTAATCTGCCGTGATTCTTAAATATCAATTTAGTATAAAATGTTACATTGATTTTGAACGTAAATAAATTATGATTTTTATATTACAAACCTTGAGAAAACTCTCAGGCAGGCCAGCTCATCCACGTCCCATAGAGAGACCAGGGCATCAGCAGATCCAGTAGCAAAGTACTTTCCGGTTGGATCATGTTCTATACAAATACACGTGCCCGGGTGAGCCTTCAACACTGTCTGCAGTTCTAACGTGGGATAACTGGAAAAATGAAACAATATTATTGAATTAACTATATTATTAATAGCTAATTAAAAATATATAACACAGTATATCACACAGGATTGAGAGGTCGCTGAAGCAATGCCAATAAAGTAATGTGATATTGCATCATCAGTATACCCATTTTTGCTCCTACACTAATACGTTCCACAATTATCCACACGTTTCACACAATTATCCATATACAAGTTGAAGTATCAATGTGTCAGATGACTTTTGGAACAGCTGTGAAAAATCTTCCGTTTTTAGCTATCGATTCTCGTTTTTACTATCGGATATCACTAACTAAAATGAGTTTACTACGGGTGTACTTTCGAGAAATAAATATTCTTTTACTAACAAACAAACGAGCCGTTTATGCAAAAAAATTTACTTTAAATTTTTTTTTATTATAGTAAAAAGTTACTACTGATCACACAACCGGTCCTAACCGATCCACAACCGGTTTGAAGCAAACTCGTCTTTATAGTATGATAAACAGGTTCTTATAAATAAACAATATATAAAATATAACTAACCTTAATATGTGTACACATCCTTGTCCGTTTGTCAAGAAGAAGAGATCGGATGTATTGTTCCAGGAGATTTCATTGACTTCGAAGTTAGACTGTTCCTCGGCTATGATCTTATGGGTTTTAGTGTCGATGAAGGAAACAAGGTCTTCCTTATTGCCCACGGCTATAGTGTTGCCATCAGGAGACCAGGCTATGTTTATATTTTCACCCTTTGTGTTTATTGTTGCTGCACACTTTTGTAACCTATTTAAAATAATTTTTAACATTATATTTATCAAATCAATGCAGGTCTCAAAATTGTAGGGTTATAGGCTACAAGAAAATGATAAAATAATGTTATGGGTCCACAAACTGGAGCATGTCTACTGAATAGTGGAAATCGAATAACATGAAACTATGGGAAACAAAACATGTTTAGGATAGAATCTTTAAGCAAACTAGTTACGTTTTTTATTATACTGTAGAACGCAACAAATATAAATTATGTTAAGCCTTCAATATGCGCATTTGCTTCAGTATATATATGATATATAAAAATAATAACAGAAATAAATATTTATTATAAATTAATTTTTGCATCTTATTGTTTATTGACAGATACCAACCTACTCAATAGAAAGTTAATGGTAAAATCATAAACAGTAATCTGTTCATCGTAACAACCAACCCCATTAGTTTAAAATGACATCCTTATGTCTATTGGCTATAAGGTGTCAGCCTGATCAATAAAAAATTGAGTCATTAACAGTAAACAATTTATAAATTATAAGAAAAAACACTTTAGTTTAAACCACCATTTATTGATAAATCAATATGTTTCGATACCTATGGTATCTTCTTCAGAAAACAATGTATACTAAAATTAAAAATGCAAGCATAGATAAAAACAAAAGTATAAGTTGTACGTAACTAATTAGGAACTACTGTGAAAACAAATTTAAAAGGTGACTATTTGCAAAAAGAATTTGGTTATTTATAATATCGATAAGGCTGAAACTGATAATGGTCATAAAATAATAAATAGTGGAAAAAAGTTAAAAAATGTTTTAATTAAATGATTATAATGTTTAATTTGCTATTAACACTTTTTCTTATTTTTTAAATTTCTAATTTAGTTGACTACAGTAAAACCGCGATATAACGAAATCCAAGGGACCAAAAAATAAAAATTCGTAATAACGAATTCCCACATATAACGAAAAAAATAAAAAACCTACTATATGTTAC
Source organism: Eubasilissa regina (assembly GCA_022840565.1). Lineage (NCBI taxonomy): Eukaryota > Metazoa > Arthropoda > Insecta > Trichoptera > Phryganeidae > Eubasilissa > Eubasilissa regina. Next base: position 17,528,260 of record JAINEB010000027.1, on the reverse strand, counting down.
GCGCCGTCGCAAAAAAATGTTGCGCGGCTTCAAAAAAGATCGCAAATTCTGCAAACAAAGGAGGAAAAAGGCCACAGGGAACTGAATACCTACATATTTTTAGTAGTTTTGTTATTAAAACAGATAAGCAAATGGATAATCAAAGGAATTAAATTAAGAACAGAATCTATTCAACACCAATTGGAAGATATTTTTGTAAATTCCAGAATATTGCAAACACAAAACAATATTTTAATTGTGTTTAAATGTAGAGCCGCTTCAAAGTTTTGGGCATGAAACATACAAAATAATTCAAAAATAACAATCTTACAGTTGAATCGCGGCATTTTTATAAAACGAGTCGTATATAAATTACGAAGGTATTTACCGGTAACGGCGGCAACCACTTCAAAATATATTTATAATCGTTAAAATTGTTCACTTAAAAATATATTTATAATCGTTAAAATTGTTCACTTAAAAATTATCGTTAACATTGTACACTTAAAATACACGAAAACAATAGTTAATAGAAATACAAAATACCGTACAAAAATAGTTCATAAAATATTTTAACGAATTATTTATATTATTGACGAGTTCACACGAAAACAATTGTCAAACGAAAATGAATTTATGTAAATATTCAGTTCGGTCATGCAATAATCGCGTTAAAAGCTGAACAAACTTAACTCTACAGACGTTACACTGAGACTGACATTTCCAATAAGTACATTTTGCAACTTTCGGGAGGTTCCTGTTAATTTTTGTATTTTACAGCTGTTTGGGTCTGGGTTGCAATCATATTAGAGGCGTATGCGTACGTAAAACGTGTCAGAGAACGCCGCAAGAATTATGTCAAATGGTTTTATGGGCCTGCTATGAACCCAAGAAGAAGTTTGAATTGTTTTACTACCTTGTCGGCCGACCGCCGCGCACCGCCGCAAAGGCCATAAAACCGTTCGCATACGGCAGATGCATCGGCGCGGCTTTGTAAGTGCGAAATAATATTTTCATCTTTTAACATTTTTTTATTTCGTTATAAATTTACGTAAATGTATTGGCATTTTTTCGTACGGGACAAAAATGATTTTGTTATAAATATTAACGGGATTTCGTTATATAAATGCATTTTTGTATGAAAAATTGGTTTTAGGGACTAAATTTCGATTTTTTTTTTCGATATACGTCATTTTTCGCTATATCGGGTTTCGTTATATCGCGATTCTACTGTATAAACCCCTAGTATTTGCAAGTATAATTTCTAAACCCTTGTTAATGTCAAAAGAACAGTTTGTTTCCAAAAGAATATGTTGATTTATCAATAAATAGTGGTTTAAACAAAGTGTTTTTTCTTATTATTTATATGTATATGTTGCCACAAAGTAATTTTGCTAATATTGAAAAAGTAAACAATTTGTTTGACTATGCGCAGCCGGTATATTTTTTTGTTCTTCTGAGTTGCCAACTTATTTTTCATATTAAGAGTCATTTTGTCAGGGCCAGAATATTTTTTCATTTTCCATTATATTTTGTAGCTCAAGTACCATTCAGATAAGGAAAAAGCAAAACAAAACAAAACAAACAGTAGAATATTTGGGTATATTGGATATAGTATACAACTCAATTATTATTCCTCATATTAACTACTGCAGCATTTTATTTTTGGCTAGTGAAGAAGAAATGCAACAATTATCAGTACTGCAAAATAAAGCCTTTGGGAAAAAATAGATACACTCGGATCAGTACAATGCTGAAAGATCTTAATATGATGACCTTTAAACAGAAAATATATTTCAATGTTGATATTTATTTTTAAAAACCTTACTAAAAAAATATCAGCAGAATTTATAATAAAAATTGAGGCAAATCAACATGAATGCGAACATCATATAAGAGGAAGAGATAGAATAATGAATGATGAATAATAATGAATGTCATTCAGGGAGAAGGCTAAATCTAAGAAATTAGTGATGTATAATGCGATGAAGATATTCAATGAAATGCCAGATGATATCAACTATTTGCCTGAGATGAATCATTCAATCTGTTGAGCATTTTGGGAGGGAATATAGCTTGTAAAAGCTTGTTACAGTGGACTATGTCAAAGGAAAGAAAGCAAGATCCCCCACCCGTTAGACCGACCATGTGAACACAGTAACAGGCGCTTCTCTAGTGATAACCCTAAGATCTGCAGTATGTGCAGTGGAGGAGCATACTTAAGATGGCAAGAGTTCATGGAGATTGCGATCCTCAGTTTTGAGGGACCGACGTGGATGATATAAGGAAGAAAATTGTATAGATTAAATAAAATACAATCACTTTGTATGAAACATTAAGGGAGGGGAAAATGCAGTGTTAATGGATATTAAATTGATTTTAAAGGAAACATACCTAATATAAATTTCGTGGTTTCATACAAAGTGACTTTATTTAATATAATATGTCAAATCAAAAAGTGATTACTTTCTACGAAAAAAAAAAATTACGTAGATTTGAAATTAAACTAAGTAAATATGTGCATGATAAGTCATAGTAAAAACGAAAATATTGATATTGTTTATGTTAAAGCATATAGAATACATAAATACCTTGTATCCCATATCCGGACTGTTTTATCTCCACTCGCTGTGCTCAGGAGGTCAGGATGGGATGCATGCCAGCAAAGCTGGTCCACGGAGCCTGTATGACCTCTAAACAGGTATTCTTGTGTCTAGAATGTAGACATATCATAAAATAATGCATTCATAGCCTTAAAAAATCATTTTAAATAAAAAATTAGAAAATTATTTAAAGTGTATTTGATTAAAAGTAGGAATTCTGTGTCAAGACAACCCGGGAATTCAAAGATTTTTTGCTGTCTCGAGTCCCGGGAATTAAAAAAAAAATAACCTGAGACTCGAGATTTTTCGATTCAAATTTTATTTAATATATCCTACATTTATTTTTTCAAAATAAAATCTGCATAGTTGAAAGCAGGTAGTAAGCGGAAGGATCGGCAAAATGACTCGATTGTCCTTGTCACGTTGTGTCAGCACTCGGCAGTGATAAATAAAAATCCTTTCACATTTACCGATCACCGAGACAGATAATGATTTATTGTAACGAGATTATATTGTCTTTGTAGTATATGCTTTCGTCAATATTTGTAAAATATCACTTAAACGAAAAAAAAAATTATTCTGTAAAAAGTATTTATCCTCGATTATTTTTGGCATGTAATTACAAATACGATGCATAAGTTATTCCTAGAATAACTTAAAGGAATTATAAAAGTGTTGATTTTATTTGTTGAAAGTATCAGTTTGTATTTTGACTTTAGCTAAATTCGTTCTTTTCGTACTTATGGTTCCCGTCGCTGTATATTCTGAACTGCGGATTTCGGACTTATAATTTTTCAAACTAAAATTACAACGGTTACTATTTATTTACCTTATTTATATTTGTCGTTCACAGTACATACAGAATCATTTTTATTATTCAACTATTTTTTTTGTTAATTATTTTAGTTCATAATGGATAAAAATCAATCCGAAGTGTGGAAACATTTCAAAAAAACTCGCACAAAAGGTGTCAGCCCAATGTATGTCCAAAGCAAATCTCTTGTAAGGGATCAAACACAAGTGGATTGGGAAGACACTTAGAAAGAATTCATCATATTCACATTAATAAAAAAAATCCAGAATCGACCGAAATAGGATGCTCGAAAAGTCCTAAGAGAATCAAAATAAATCGGCCATCATTATCAAATTATGTTAAAAGAAAATCACTTTCTGAAACTGTTGCCCAGCTAGCTGCTGAAGATGGTATTTCTGTCAAAGCTATTACAAATAGTGCTTTTATTCGTGAATCCATTGAACGAAAGGGTTATACACTGCCGAAATATCAGTCGGATACTATGAAATTAATTTGAAATTTTTACAAAAAAAAAAAGAAATTATTAACAAAATAAATAATCTTAAAGAGTTTGGTGCTCGCTTCAGCCTAACTATGGATGAATGGACGAGTTTACAAAATATAAGGTATTTTAATATCGTCGTACATAGTGAAAATATCAAAGTCTCGAATCCCGGGAATTTAAAAAACCCGAGACTTCAGAATCCCTAGTTAAAAGCTAACAAAGAGATTATCTAAGCTATTCTGATGTACATGTCTCCAACTTCTCTAGCAGATGTTTCAGATATCATTGCGGAGTCCATTATCAGGACTGATGTCGCTAATGAAACAAGTGTAGGTGTTTATGTTAAGCTTGCAAGGTGTGTCTGTGTACAGTAATACCCTGACTTGTAATACAGAGATACATAACTTCTCACCTTGCCCCCAATCCCCCACGCACACCTGTGCGACACGTTAACTGCAACATGCAAGACAGTACTTGCGCAAATTTACGATTCCACCAGAGAAGTTTATGGCTGTTACAAAATTAACTGAGGGTCTTAACTCTGTTGAAAATGGAATTCAGCTTTTGGAAGAAATTGATTCTAATGAAGAGCATGTAATAAGAGCCAGACAAAATATAAAACAGTTGACCTCTTGTTATGAAGAAATTTTACGCCAGAAAGTTTATTTAATTAATCAACTATTAAATCTATACCAAATAAATAACTTTTATTAGGTTTTTATATATATTTTATTTATTTGTTTCACAATTACATAGTGCATATATATGTATTTTGTATCAAAAATATTAGACATACAAAAAAATTCAATAATCCAAATTTTTCAAATTAAAATTAAATATTAGAAGTGATTTCCGATCTACAAGATATAGAGACAAAATTGATAATCCAAAACTTAAACATACTGCTATTCAAAATCACTTTATTTATCTAGGCATTCAATTCTTTAATAATCTCCCCCTTGCAATCAGAAAAATTACAGACTAAATTTATATATAAATTTGTATTTAAAACCAAAAAATATACATAGACTAGCAGATATTATTATTTTTTCATCTATACTATACTCTTTCTCTATACACTAGTTTCCAGACTCTTACAGAGAAGAAATAAATGTAAAAAATATGTTTATATAAAATGTATTATATATCTGATTATATTTTCTAATAAAAAATATATAAATAAATGTAATTTCATTTGCTGATTTATTGATTAAGAGTCTTTAATTACAACTACATATTACAAACTTTTGTAATTTGTTTACTTGGTAATAAAATGGCAGTTTATAGTATTATAACCTGAAATTAAATTTTGAAATCTGTAGGTTCCGAGCGTAAACGTAACACTCCACATACGTTACGCTTCCCGGTCCCATTGCGTAACTCCGGGGTATTACTATATATGTGCAATATTATATCTGACAGAATATTGTTTCATGTGTACGTTCCATCTAATGCTGGATCACTATGTATGCGAAATCTCTGACACAACTGGCTTTTTTTTAAAAATAGAGATGTATACACGGAATACATGTCACATCAATATTCTTACTACTTTCAAACTAAGCTAAACGCTTGTACTATAAAAATAGTAAAATGCTGGGTTCCTGAAACGAGGCGCAAACCCCTGACCACTAGATAACTAGACCAGCATCTTAACCACTAGACCAACAAGCTACTCATTTGTATCCAGCTTTGTAGTACCGGATACCAAGAAGTTTTTAATTTTTATTAATGTTCACTGGTAGTTTGAAAATTTCAAATGCGACCTTAAAACGTGTGTTATGACGCTTGGGCTTCTGCAAACCAGTACTTAAAATAAAACCCATAACGACATACCCTACTTACGACATGGTATTGCAACATAAAACCAACACTTACATGTTGCATCAGCAACGTCAGTTCTGATGACGGACCCTGCAATGGGATCCGAAACATCAGCCAGAAATCGTAGAAATGGCAGAAAACTCTACTTAAAAGACATACACAATTGGCCTAATGCATAAAAAATTAATAGATTATACAAATCTTCAGAAATAAAACAAACTTTCACAGAAAAAGCTAATAAAGATCCACTTCACATACATCAGTAGTGGCACTTTACATCACATAAAAACTTTGATAAATGTGAAAATCCACTAATGGATGTGAATGCACGATAACCATAACCGAAAATATAAACTTACCAAACGGGAACGATCCAATGTGAAAATTGCAACTGATTTATCGAACGAGCCGGACGCCAATCGCTTTCCATCGCAAGACCATCCTACTGAGTGTACTTTAGAGTTGTGAGCGAAATATTCCCGCACAACGTTGTGGGATTTAAAGTAACTTTGCAAATCTTCTAGAGGCTCAATGGGCGCTTGAGTCATTTTGGGATCTTTCATTTTTGAAAACAAACTTCGACCACAAATTATAACCTCTATAAATCGACAACACTGACAACTGACAGCTATATGACCATAGATATGTGATGTGGTATTCTTATCTATGTGTGGTATGTCTCTAATCTATGGTACTATGCTAGATGACCATAGAAATAATAATTAAATATCTTTAGTGTGGAGGAGTAGAAAATAAAAGCCACTTGATATACCTCGACATGAAATAACGCAAAGTTTGATATGCCTCAGCACAAAGTGACGCGAAGTTATCACATTTATTAGCCGTAAAAAATGAAATAAAATAAAGGCTGGAAATCGCGTCTCGCAAGTACATGCAGGTCGCTGACGGCAGGTCTCTTAACAAATAAACGTAGTGGCTCGTTCAAAAGCGAATAACGACTGTAGTGACCTCCATCTTATCTATGCCTCCAGCCCAATGCACATAAAAACGGGCCCTGAAAATAACGGGAATATGAAGGTTTCCTGGGAAGCGATAACAGATCTATAAGGGCGCGCTTTGTTTCGAGCGGACGCATCCTGCCGACAGATAAAACCGAAGGTCGTAGGAGCATTAAAGCTAGATCCGCTGTACCGGCGAGACAATCGATTTCCGGAGAAAGATTTAAGAAATGCACCGTTAGGTGCCCATTAACTAGCGTCCAGAGTCGAAACGTGATGAAAACAAAAGACGCAGTTTCTTTGTGCAATCTGCTTTTAGTACAACGTTGGACGAATCACGTGGCTCGATTCGAAATATAAATTAATGTATCCCTAAATCCTAGAATATTGCGAGAGATGGCATGCCCGCTGATTCATTCTTTATTTTAATCACCTAGGATATAATAAATATTATGTTTTGATGCGCGAATATGATTCTAACAGAACGCGTTTTGAAGCGATGAGTGCAAATCTAGTAATTGCTTAACGAATATGACAATCGATCACGGTGAACCTAGTGTTCAATGCATATTAGGAGTAAAGAAATATTATATAGGGAAGAACAAGATGCAAATGATAGCGTAGAGATATTATGTAAAATTTATAGTAAATGGAACTTTCCATTCATAAAAAGAATAAAAATAAACTAAGTAGAATAAGAATAATTAAATAATATGTTTGACTAGATATAAGATTCTGTAAAATAGCATAAGAAATAAATAAATAACTAAATGTAACTAAAGTGTAGATAATTGGTTTGGATTGGGCGTGGCCTCCAGAAGAAGCGAGTGGACCAATGGGATAGTGGCCCGTCCCATGACGGGAAGAGGGCAGATCGGCAGATGAGAAACATCCCACTGTTAAGGTATAAAAATGGCCTACGTACGGCTCGGAATCTCAGTTGTCGAAACGCAGTCGAAAGCACGCAGTTGAAAAACGAGTTCCGGAGGAGTAAGTCGGAGACGAGGTCCGAGAGGACGAGTTGGACGAGGCTCGGAAGAAGTTGTAAAAAGATAGTCGGAAGCACGCAGTCACGAAATGAAACCCGGAGGAGTGAGGCGGACACGAGGTCCGGGAGGACGAGTGGAACGAAGTCAGAAACACGGAGTTGTGTAACGAAACCCGAAGGAGTGAATTGGACACGAGGTCTGGGAGGACGACTGGAGCGAAGTTGAAAACGCGCAGTTAAAAACAGGAAGTTGTAAACAAGATTCAGGCAGGATTTGGAACGGGGCAGTTGAAAACAGAAGTTGGGAGTGGAAAGATGAAAGTCAATCTCGGAAGCTAGAAGACTTCACGAGGTTGACCAGCAGAAGCAGACATTCAACACCGGAAACCCGGTCGAACGTAATAGAGAGTCGGAGGATAGATAGCTACAGTTCACCGCCAGTTTTATCCAGGAGCGGCCGCCCCGCCCGTTCCGAGCAACCACTCTGGTAGCCTATCGCCGGAGCAGCCGCGGAACCAGCAGGTAGCTGCCCACGCCGGGTGCTCACGGCATCACTTCGCCGGCCAGAAGATCCAGGGGAAAATCACGAGATAACCCGAGGTAGAATGAGTTTTAGATTAAGTTAGTTATAAGTATTTCCATCTGCCCGTGAATTTAAATATGTGTTTAATAAATGTATAATTTCTGCATCTTTTGTGTATTCATATTCACCTGCATTATTCTTCCTATAACCATGGTACTAATGAAAGCGTGATATCTGATGGATGGGTCGCGAAGCGAACATTCCTTTAGAGTGCAGGGTATCGTTCTGATGAGCGATCAGGAGCTGATACGTGTTCGATTAATCATCGATAATCGAATCATGACTCCTAGATGTACCCCGACTTGAATCACATGACGCACAACGTCGTGTCCCGTTTGTATCAAGCTATCATATTAATTAGACGAAGAATTAAAAATAAATACAGGAAATTTCATTTTGCCAGTCGCATGCAAGCCGCCGACGATGGGCCCATGTGGAGGGGACCGACGTCTTAACAAAAAAATCCATGCGAACTGATCAAAATACGGATAACGGCCATAATGACCTCCAGCCCAAGTATTGAGCAATATGTACATTAAGACGGAAAAACAATGTCGACGAGAATATGGCGAGGGTTTCTCGAGAAGCAATCATAAAATGTGAGCTCCGGCATGAACCGAACAGCTTTCTATTCCTTTGAAAGAAAAGGTATCAAATACGAAAGCTTTCGAGGAACGATGATTTTAAAAAGGCGCGTATTGTTTTAAAAGAAAGCACCCTACCGTCATTCAAACCGAAAGTTAGTTAGAACATTAAAGCAGAACCAGTTGTATCGGCCGAGACAAACGATTTACGAGAAATGATTTAAGAAAATAACCGTTACGTAAGGGTGCTTGATAGTTAATTAATATCCAGAGTTACGAAGAACAATGGCCGAAGCAATTAACTTTCGGACAAAAACGTCCATACGTGAGGAAAACAAAAATCGTAGTTCCTTTGATTGGTATTTTAGCGCAGTGTTGAACGGACCACGCAGCTGAGATCAGAGTTTAAATTAATGAACTCCTGGAATCTTTCATATTCAAAAATAATATGTCGTTCGTAAAAATAATACATCTACAAGTGCGAATTTCTTTAGGTATAAATGCTTAACGAATATTACAGAAGGAAAGATAATTAATCACGATAGATCTGATAACTGAGTAATATGATTATAATTAACTTGTTAATTATAATAAGGAACGCGCGATAGTTCTTTGTTAAGACTAGGCTTCCAATCGATTTAAATATGAACCATAAGAGTAAATCTAAGTATGCAGTCATATAGTATAGTGGATAGGGGAGATTCTTTTAAAAATATAAGTACGTAATAAATATAAAAATTTTATAATTAGCTATAGTGATGTACCAATGTGATATAAGAATAATTGTTTGTAAAGAAGTTTTATAGAACTTCATATGTGTTCAATTAAATTTACTGATACTATTTCGAACTATAGTGAGTTCTCAAAGTGACCACACTTATTTTTGTTGATATGAAAGATATCCATGGTAAATAGATTCCATTTTTAATAAAAGAATACCTTTGTTTCCTCTCAAGATGATTGATAATGATTTTAGGCTATTTGGTTATAAATATACATAGACAAAAATATAAAAAAGGGAATAATTAATCCGTATAAAACCAAATGACAAAATAATATTTGTGACTAGATATAAGATTCTGTCAAGGAGTGTAAGACATGTAACAATATAAGTGAATAATTAGAAATAAGATGAATTATAATTAATTGGCTCATTTCAGGGTTCCAAATTGGGGAATTCGTCCAAACACGTACTGGATCGTCACCAAGCGGGCCTTTTCAAGCCTGGCCGCCGCGTGCGGAGTGCTTCACCCGAAGCAGCCTACTGAGCCCATCATGAGGTGGAATCCTGTATGCAACATAAATGTTTGATTATTGTGTGTTTCGTGTTTATCTGTTCTCCACCTGTCTAATATTCTCATAATCGTAGTGTACATATGTAAAGCTGTGATCCTATGAATGAAATGCGTAGCGTGACATTTTACTAGAGTACACAGGTTGCTCTAGCAAAAGAACTAAGAGCATAATTAATATACATAATTAATTAATAAAAAAACCACCGTTTTATCACACTGATGTAAAATTATAAGGGTAGATATATTAGGATTGTTAGGGTAAGTATATACCTTCGGGTACCGGAAGATCGAAAATAGGATCGAGGGCCGGAGCGAGGTACAAAGTGACCCCATTCAAATTTGCGTTTTAATGAAGTATAATTGTTTGAGCACGTTCTATCATATTTTTAATTAAATTTTTTAAACAATGCGAACAAGATTCTACTAAATTTGTCGTTATTTTATAAGAAACCGTAGTAATTTGAAGTATCATCGCCCGGGCGTCAGAAGCCATGCGAGCAGAATGACTTTCGCACGTGCATGTCCTAAATTACGAACGCGTGTTCCGAAAGTTATAGTCCAGTATTATAATATTTATTTCAAAATGTTTAATATTTAATAATACTGCTGTGAATAATTTTCTGAATCATATCAATTTAAGATATCTCTAGGTATATATGTATATGGCATGTATCATTTTACTAATATTTTGTTTATTCTCACTGGAAATAAAGATAAAGTACACTATGTGGTGTTTTGTTAAAGCAATATAATAAGGGATTTCCGCATTGAAATATAGATTCTGCGTGATATGTTTCTCCTAGTTAAAACAATTGTCTGTCTCAACACAGATTTTTCTAGAGAGACAAGCGGAGTCCAACCTCAATTACACAATCATACCAGTATTCACTTATATACCAGTTCCTCTTAACAAAAGCAAGAAAAGTTGAACTCCCGGGAATCCACATATAATTATTTAAGATGTATGGATTATACATATATTTACTGTTACAAGCATAAATGAGTGATGTTATTACACAAATTATAATAAGGTAATTTATAGGAGTGACTACCTCCGATACACCCCTTATGTGGGAGAAAGGACAATACGTTATTAAAAAAATGCGGGAAATATCAGTTGTCACTGCACACTATATCACTACGCACTGCGCATATAGCGCAATGCGCACTACACTGCGTATACTGGGCACTGCGCACTTTGCGCACGTGCACTGCTCATAATGCTCACTGCACACATTGCGCAATGCGCACTGCACATAATGCTCACTGCATATATTGCGCAATGTGCACTCCACTGTGCACATTGCGCACTGCGCACATTTACATATATTTAACTTAAATCCATCATATCTATTGCAGTTGCTGATGATAACAATTCAACTATAAAATATCAGTCTTATAAGATTTGCAGTGAACGTAAATCAATGCATTTCGTCGGAATACATATCCGTCCATGTGAATGGAATGTAATTTCTCTGCCGTTACTGGTATCACTCTGTGTAACCAAAATGAACGCACCCAAAGAAAATAATATTCATAATAACATTTACGGGTTGCGTAGTTTGCATGTTGGCAAGAAATTTTTGACAGTGAGTTTTTTAAAATGGCGGGTGGTGATGTTTTCATTTGTGGGGCTGTGATTTAATTTTGTTTAGCAACTTACTTTTATATGTAAATATGACTGTTTGGACAAGTGTGAACGAGAAACCGAAATATGGAGTCGGTACGTATTATTTAATAGATTTTTTAGCTGATATTTTATTCTGTCATTTTTGAGTTTCCTTGTTTTTGCCCTTGCCTATTGACAACTGTTGAATTCTTTTTTTAAAATGTTCCCTCCCGCGTAGATTATTAATAAGTATTATGTCATTGACTTGTAATTTTTGAATAAGTCGGCCGTTGAATTGGATTTATGTATCATGGATGTGATTATTCATCAATGTCAAATGTATGCCCCTCCCATTTTTAATTTAACTACTCGTACTACTGTTTGAGCTTACTGAATACCGCAAACTGCCACTTTTTGAGATAACAATTTATCTGATAATAATACTTCCTCTTCCCGAATACATTATTTTTCCTGACAGCTATTTACTTTAGCTAGCTTTTTTATCATCACACTGCAATCATGTGGAATAAGTAGAGGATAAAGTGCCATACATTATATCTAGTACATATTTGGTTGCTCACGCATCCTTGCACGTTGTTTTTAAAATATATACAGTTTTTTATAACTATCACATTTAAAAATATATGATTTGCCTGGTAAATTAATCCGATTATCCTTTTGTCATATGTTCTGTAAACACATAATTTTTTCAACATATAAAATTAAATGTATATTAATATATATTTTATTTTTGTGTTTTTTAATGCTGCCTGCTTGTATACAATGTTTTAATTCATCCCAGAGGAAATTTTATGATTTTAACTCCGACCGTATTATATTTAATAAACAGTGTCAAACTGACAAAAAATTACAAAATATGGAAAATGCATAATTGAAATTTAATTTCATACACAATTAGTCTTATAATTAATCTCACATTATTTATAAAATAAAGTTCTCTATAAGTTCTCTCTTCAGTTCTATTTTGCCAATGACACTCTATATTTTAAAGCATATAGTGTCCATTTAAAATATCAATATTTTATTCTGGGACTATTTTCATATGTGCTCAAATAAGTATTTGTAATACTACTAGATTAATAATCCATCGCAATTTTTGCTGATGGCTATGTTCGCAGAATCAAAAATGCACGAATGTACTATCTTTTATATATTTAAATAATGTATAATAATAAATATCCACTAAATAATTTATATATTTAAATTATAATAATAAATATCCACTAAAGCTTTATCACTTCACTTTCCATGTAAGAGAAGATTTATTTTTGCATTTCAGTTTGACTATTCGCAAGAATTGAGAAAAAAAAAAAAGAAAATATATTTTTTATCAGCTGGCAATGGTTGAGGATAAATTACAAATTATAAATAATGTATCAAATATCAGAAACATCACGCAGATATTCATTCTCATTTCCTTTCATTATTTTAATTTATTTTTTATATAATATTTTAAATGAAAAATTACATAGGTAAATAAATATGCTAAAATTTTTTACATATACATATACTATTGAACAAGCATCTTGATTTTGTAACTATATTAATCGGTGAAATAAAAATTTTCTTGCATGCATCATAAATACCAATCTAATATTTTATCTAGTAGTAGTATGAAAAAAATATGTTAATTAGAAAAAACACATAAGAAATCAGTTTTTTTTCCTGGTCAGTTATATATTGGCAATTCAAAGAGTTGGGGCCGGTTGCGTAATCAGTAGTAAATTTTTACCATGGTAACTTTTTACCATTGCCCGTGGTAAAAAACATTTGCGGGATGTTGGTATATCAAATTAACTACTGTCAAAGTACAGATAAGAAATCTCACCTTGCAGTGTGGCAAGACAAATAATTATGAAATATGTTTTATTCGTTTTGCATTCAAAATCTGTCACTTTTCTGGCCAAATTTTTTTTGGATTATGTGCTAATGTATATTAAACAACGAGATCATCATCGGACAAACTCGCATCAATAAAATGGCAGGATATTGAATGATTAATTGTCATTCAAAGTATCAGTGTAACAGATGACTTTTGTAACATCTGTGAAGAGTTTGCCATATTTAACCAACGATTTTCAGTTTTTACCATCCGATATTCGAGAGTAAAATTTGCATTTTTTACCAACGATTATACAACCCGTGTTCGCAAAAAAATTTACTTTAGTAACTTTTTTACCATAGTAAAAATTTTTACACAACTGGCCCTTAATGATGTGTAAACCATTGTAATTGAGTTCAAATGAGAGATGAAAATCAAAGTATAAGATCACGAAGATGGTTTGCGTAAAGTCAATGTTTTTTATTATTTACTTTCTTAGAAGTTTATGATTTGTATTCTAAATATTTATAATACCTCAAGTAATGTTTGACAACTCTGCCAATGTATAAAATAGTTTCCATTTGCAAACAAATCATTTAAACTTTTATAAGAATTACCTGTCAGGGAGTGTTATGATAACATCCTTATTAGAATGCTGTGCCGATTAATAATTGTGTCGCCCAACCTACAGTACTATCAGAGGGGACAATGTGACAAATAGTTTTGCATTCGTACTGTATTATACCATTAGAATAATGAATAAATATATCTTGATCATTGGTAAAACTTGGAATATCAGTCGGTTGTCTTTGTCTCAGTGTGTAGCATATGCGGGACGGGTTAATGCATGTGAAATGCACTTTAAAAAAAGGTTAACTATTAAACGTTGAGGCCACCATGCAGCAATGGAATGGAATATAAGTTAATACAAATTAAATTAATCGGTTAGAAAGATATACAAAAAATATCTATTTAATGAAAAATATATTTACGGTGAACACATTATTATTGTGAAGTTGTAGTTTTTTCAGAACGTAGTTCTGTGCTGTATGTTGATAAATATGTATCAATTTGAAAGAATGCTGCAGTATATAGGTTTGAAAATTTGTAGTCGACTTACCAGGCTGATGTGGTGTAGTGGTTTAGCACATTTCTCCGAATAGGAAAAGTTCCTGGTTCAAAACCCGGTGGTAACCAAAATATTTTTTCGATAAATTGATTTTTTGTGTATATCTTTCTAATTGATTAATTTAGATTATATTAAAAATACCGCATAACTATGTTCTGAAATCACAACTTCATAATAAAAATGTGTTTTCATTAAAAAATAAGAATATAAGTTATTTAGATTATTCAATTAGTTACTGCAAGAAGACATATTTTAAAATTTCTTGTCTATTGCAATAAATTTGAACAATGAAAGGAACAAACAATCAACCTGACCTATTAACAGAGAATATACTGTTTTTTCATAGACTTCCCAGAGTTAAAATGCGTCATGAAACTGCTTTACAAGAAGTGTGTTAGATAAGTTTATAAAAGATTCTTGAGTAGGGATGTAATATATGTATGTAGGCACTAACGAAAAATAAATATTTCCATAAAACAAAAGAATACTAAATGATCGTGGAATAAAATTTAGACAACGTTTGAAGAGATTCAAATAAAAATATAATGTTCTGTATACAAGCTGGGGCAGGGTGAACCAGAAAAACTTATTCTGTGAATATGATTTAATGATATGTGGGTCTGAGATGTAATGTGTTTTTTTTTATTATTATTAGTCATTTGAATAAATTCTGAAAATTGAAATTTGTTTTATCATTTTTATCTCATATTGATATTGCTGACAAAATTTTGTTTACAATTTCTTCAAATGAGACTAGTGTGCTAAACTGAATCTTTCAAAGATGTGTATCATCGGTGTGTCTGCTAAACCAGCTTCTGATTTCCTACAAAATTTCAAGAGGAATTAAAAGCATTTTTTAAAAATCAAATTATTTTTATACGTAAATTACTTTTTTTGAAAAAAAAAATGTTGAAAATATTAAAAATGTGCAGCATTATATAGACTGCTTTGTTTTGAGTGAATTATTTCCAAATTGATTGTGTAAAACGGATGTTTACATTTCTGTTTGCACATTAATACTTTTTTCTTTCACTGCTTCGTTATAGCTATAAACACGCTCGCCGTATAGCAGTATATTTTAATAAATCAGCGTGTATAATTTTGCCATGGCCACACATTCGTCGATGAAGAGACCGAATCTAGTTTGATGGGGAGTAATTGAAATGTTGGCCCATTAGTATTCATAACCTGTGGTGTGTGGTGTCTGTGTGTGTATGTCACCGGCAGGTATCGTGCATTCCTAAGTCTGAAAAGGTCCGTCTGCGTGTGAAAGTATGTGATACCTGATAAATTAACACTCAAACAACC
This sequence comes from Eubasilissa regina, assembly GCA_022840565.1. Classification (NCBI taxonomy): domain Eukaryota; kingdom Metazoa; phylum Arthropoda; class Insecta; order Trichoptera; family Phryganeidae; genus Eubasilissa; species Eubasilissa regina. The sequence continues at coordinate 17,512,258 of JAINEB010000027.1, read as the reverse complement.
GGTAATTTAAAAATATACTTATTTATTTGAACGTTTAATATCCAGTTAGAGTGGTCATTAAAAATATGAAATTATTGTCTTATTGATTTCTAGTAGTGATCTCGGTGTGCTAATTTTCAATATTGTTGTATATAAAATTTATAACTTTATATTAATATAATGATGAATAATACAATACATTATTCTTTTAAGACATTTATAAAAAGTCGTATGATTATTCTTAATAGAAATACATATTTTCACTTGATTTAATTGTGACAAAATATTGGTGTCAAATGGATTTTGAAGGATTGTTTTGAATGTTATTTCTTTTGCATTTTAATTGCAGACCCAATGGTCTAAAATTAAAGGGTTAGCTAACCTGATCCAATGGTAATATATGGATTTCTGACAGTTGCAAATAAAATTTTTTTTTTGTCTGTGTGTTGGTTGTCTTTGTTCAGTTAAGAAACACAAATATAATTTGCCTCACTGAGTTCCTTAAATTTAAATAAATAAATGTGGGAAGTTTAAATTTTATAAATAAAATATACACACTACATACACAACAGAGTTTTATTTTTGTCACAACTATAGTTTCGAAAGGCGTTGTCCCCCTTGTCAACAAGTGTAAACTATAGTTGTGACTATAGTGTAAACTGTAACTGTCAGTGGTGTGTAGTGCAAAGTTGTTTATATTTATAAAAAAAATAATTATGTTGCGTCACAAAATACCTGACATGTAAATTAATGTTATTAAATGTGGGTACTTTTTATTTATTACGAATCCATTACATTGTTCATTTTTTTATATTAATCACTTAATTGACCGCTCTCAAGGCTTTTTTTACATAACAAACTCAAGTCATCATGAGTAAATATAAATAAATAAAAAAATAATAACCGTGTGATCTGGAAAGCAGCCTGAGCTTACTAGCAATTTAACCTAATCCGGATATCTGCTAATGTGATTTGAACTCTGACCTTGTCAGAGGTGGGTGTGAGTACACAAGTGTGTACAGAATATAAAACTCAAAAATGCAGAAAAATATCATTAATTTATTTAAACTTTGTTTTTAACCACTTTATGAGTTATATTTAATACACAAACCGGTTTTGAAAAATCCACTTCCTTCATCAGGATGTCAAATAAACTAACTAAAACCAAACATGTCAAAATTGTTATGTTTTTAAATTCTATTTTAAAAAATAAATCTAATACCTAACTTAAATTGTTACAATGATGAAAGATGTGAAAATTGACTTAAGGACATTCCCAAAAAAATCACTTACAATCCTTTTGAAACTTTGAATACACATACTTATGAGTGTCTTTTATATGTAGAATTTTTTTTCAATAGTCCTTGCGGTAGTAAATTTGTAAATATTGACTATTAAAATGAGCATATTTAACATACGAACCATACCCTGATTGTTGTTATAGCGCACGTTTAATTGAATAGCAATAATAATTTTCTTACGATTGTTTTGGAAAACTGAGAATCATTAATTGAAAATTTAACAAATATCCTTCTGTAAAAATAACTAAATCAAGCGGTATTCGTTTTGTTATAAAAAATCTTAAAAGTGAGCTACTTTTGAATGGTTTAGACGTTTTCTTTTATAATTTGAATAGTAAGAGATTTTTGAACTTCTGCGCATGTGAGCGGAAGCGAAAAAGTACACTGTACCTCAACTATTTTTATTCTATTCATAGTAGTTTACATATGGGGGAATCATTAGATACAAAATTATTAGATTTTTTTTTTAGGATAGGACTTGTGGTTAAATTTAGTTGGTTATTTATAATATTTTGGTTACAACATTATTTATATGTTAAATAGACAATCTCAAATTTTAATTTCTTAAAATAAAAAATAGTACTTTTATATTTTAATAAAAATGTGTAAAATGTAATTTTTCACCGGTATCTTAGAAACCACCGAAAATATTAAAATTTGATAAAATTATTTTGAATAATTAATAGACTTATTTTTGTTTTCTCTCACGGATTCAAATTTATACATATATACAAGAGATGTCCTACTGTGGGTCACATTTAGATAACTTTGAAAGGAAATTGACACATTATATTGGATTGAAAGGGTCAATTTCCTATGAATATGAGTGAGGAATTTGAAAGACAAAACTGCTGCTGCTGCTGTACTGTAGTTAGATAATTATTTAAATTACGTTCTATGTACGTCTTTCGTGCCCGTCCTAGGATAGATTTTATTAAACACTATGTAATAAATAAATAAATAATTGAAATCATGCTCAAATGAAGTGTTTTTTTGTCTCAGAATATATCATCCTAGTGAGGTGCAACAGAGATTTAATTATGAACATTATGTATAATACATTCAATTTAAAAATAATGGGCTTCCATCAATTTTGGGAGAATTATTATTTTTAAATTCTGGGACTCAGCATGTTTGTGGAGACACATTAATATTCCAATGTGCTCGTGTCGGCGACTGATTCACAGGACTTGTAATTGACTTGTAAAACAATCCTGATGTATTTTTTTTATCTGTGGTTTATCATGAACTTTGACGGCGCTGTTGGTGAATCATTTTCTAGTATTAATAAATTGTCCATTTTCATAAAATTCATCATTCTGTTGCAAAAATTAACATATTTGACATTTTAATATATTTTGTTGTATTTAGCTATATAACAAGTTATTTATTTATTTACTTACTTACTTACTTACTTACCATCACGCCGTATCCTCGCGGGAGTAGGCAGAGAGGATAGAGCGCCACACTCTGTCCTGACACACAATTCTCTCCTCATCCACATTCATATAAGCTCGTCGATTGTTGAGGCTTCTAACAGAACCATCCTCCATTATCTGGTTTACCTGGTTGTGCCAAGTCTTTCGCGTACATCCTCTATTTCTGGTGCCATCAACACTTGAGTCATATATATTTCTTACCATTCTCTCATTCATCCATTCCATATGACCAAACCACCTAAGTGATCCTTTCTTAATCTTACTCACTATACTAAGATCAGCTTTACATTCTTTCCTTATTTCTTCATTCTTTATTCTGTCATAAATAGATTTGCCATATATATGCCTAAGTGATCTCATTTCCACTGCATTCAGTCTACTTTCGTTCCTTTTCTGCCAGCTCCAGGCCTCACTTCCATACATCGGTGTTGGTACCGGGACTCCATTGTGCACCGCTAGTCTTGCCTCGGTTGACAAATTCTCGTTAGATATAATTCCATTTAAAGCGCCACTTTATTCCCTGCAGTCACCCTCCTTTCAATATCATTCTCAGCTTTTCCATTTCTATCAAATATACTTCCCAAATACAAACTCATCTACTCGTTCTAAATATTACCTACAAGTATTTAGCACGGTGTCTTGCTTTCCTTCTTCTCCAATACCATCAACATCATATGGTCACTTTCCTTGCATATATCGTATATTCTACTGCCTAGGCTCTGTAGTTCTTGTTCATTATTTGCCATTAGTACTGCATTATTTATTGACTTAAATAAACAGCATACAATCAAATCACCCATTTTTGCTCCTACATTCATACATTCCAGTTCTTTCACACAATTATCCATATACAAGTTGAACCATAACAAGTTAATAAATAATTATAGTTTTTGATACCTTATTTTATTAAATTTGTGTCCCCATCAGGGTTGGATTGAGGGAATTGGTAGAATAAGCTGAAAGCAAAGTTCATAGTTGATTGGCCAGTTAAGCCTAGTCCGGTCCCTGGTTACAAGTACAAGCTAATTATGAATCATTTATGAGAAATGCGCTAATAATATGTTACATTATTTTCTCATCAATTATTTTAATTGATTACTAATTAAGAAATAATTATACACACATAATGTAATGCTGTATTGTGACAGTGAGTTTTAATACATTTAAAGTTTAATGTTTAAATTCAACAGATCAGAAGACACTTTGTTGATTGTTTAAACTAGTCATTACACAGTGGAACTTCCTTACTGCTGTGAATGAAAATCGTTGTATAGAAATGTATAACATCCAAAGTAAAAATGTTTTCCAATAAAAATCATTTTAATTATCAGATCAGTCCGGTTACTTTGTTATAAAAAATTTATAAGAAACATTCAGTCGATAAACAGTTAGTTGGTCAGAATTTCACACTTAATTATGATGTATTTTTTTTAAACTGTTTCTTTGGTGGTAGAATCTTTTAAAACTAAAACCGAAACACTTTCTTTTGGAAGTCATCATCAATGTTTATTATTGGGAAAATTCTTGACAATCACATATATAATTTGAAAAACTTTAAATATATGTTTGTGTCCCTTTCTATTTCTTGTCATTTTGGGTGTACCTTTATTACTCGTATTAAATAACGTAGCAGCATTTCTCGAATGATGTTCTCCGGATCCCCAGGATTTTACGAGGTAAAATTAAGGTTCCACTAAAGAATTTAAAAAAAATTACCCGTTAAATATACAACCAAAACAAAGTATCGAAACAGACTTTGATGCGGTTCTAGATATGTAAATACAGTAGCCTCTAATTAAACCAAATATAAGACGAATAAGCCAAAAAAATATTTTCTGCTTGTTAAAATATATAATATAATATATTGTCATTTTTTTTGTATATTTCTAATACTATTCGAAATATACAAATAATCTGATATCAAAAGTAATTTCTCTTCCCAGGCCTACATACAGAGCGGCTGCATTTATTTATGAAACATGAAAGAGAGCAAAATATGGTGCCTTTCAGAAAACTTTTCACCTGCAATGCTTTTTTTATATATCGGAACCCTTAAAAATATATAAGAGATTTTGTTATATTTTGTTTATAATGTAAAATGGTTTCACAACTAAATTTAATTGAGAAAGTACGACCTGTATTGTGTATTTATTAATATCTCTCCTTTACCAAAAAAAGGTTGTTAACAAATTAAGTTTTATCCACATTTTTAAATTACATTTGTTTCAAGTATTCTGTTAAATGAAAGAATTGAAAATAATGGAAGAATTTCCAAAAATGATAGCGCTGCGGTAATAATATTTAGTTTTTTAAATTAATATGTATTTTAACCTTAATATTTGTTAACGCAACATTAATTTTGTATTTTCAAAATGAGATGATATCAGCGGACCGTGTCTAGAGAATTCTGAATAATTTCAAGGTTGCATATTTTACAAAATTAACTTTCTAGACTAATTGTTATATTACACATTATAGTGATGATTTTGCCTTAGTCGGTAATTCAACACTATGTCACAACCCAATAACTCGCAAGGTGTTCAAGTTAAGTGTGTCTCAGAACAGGTCTGCATTATTATTTTAAAATATATCCGTTTGAATTTATTTCATTCTTATTAAATGTATATTTTTTTTATTTATATGTCTTATTTTTTGCATTTGTACACCTTTGGGCTTTAAATTATGATATTATTTTTAGCTATCCACAACTATCAGCCGTGTGAAAAAACGGGTGCGAGATTCGGTCTCAGCATCCACGTGGGAGAACTGCTGGAGATCGCGTGTGAGAGCGAGAGCTGGTACTACGGGAGGAGGATCGCAGGCAGGAGGCCCGAGGAGAAAGGGGTCGTTCCCAAGGGATATGTTCGACTGCGGGACTGCTCGGTAGACAGGTAATAGATGATTGATTTAATTTATGATTTTTGTAAAGGAATGTATGGTTTAGTTCTTTGGAAAAAATATTACTAAAGTTTTTGTACAGTATGAAACTCGCTTGTTGCTCTACAAATATCTGTGTGATAATTGACTTCACAGAGTATGAAAAAAAAAATTAAGTCCTTTCAACATCAGAAATCATTCCGTTTCTTACTGTTTTAGAAATATTTCAGAAAACTCATGCAGTCACTTAACCTCGTTGCAATTTTTAAATTTTATTTGACACAATTTTGTCGACTGCAAAGCGGTCGGTCAATATAATTAATATGTCTTCTGGGCTAATCTGACCTTTCTGACCGATATTTCAGGTTGCAGGGTCCATCACCTGGGCTGATGTCATCTCACGTCATGAAGTGTGTGATACATCAGCCATGATGATAGACTCTGCAATGGTATCCGAAACATTGGCCAAAACGGTCCCTCTCTAATATCGAATGGTAAATACTGTAAATTGTTAGTTAAAAATGGCGGACTCTTCATAGCTGTTTCAAAAGTCATCTGTCACATTGATACTTTGAAAGTTGCAGTATATTCAATGTCCCACTATTTCAGTGATGAGAGTTCGTCTGATGATGATATCGCTGTTGAATTTATATTAGCACATGGACTGAATAGAGCCACATAAAATTGTATGTTTTGCCAATGGTGAATATTTAAAATAAATCACATTTGACGACATTCTCAGATATTTTATGATTATTCGCCATACCACACAATTAGGCGGGATTAACTTTGACAGTAGTAAACTTGGTGAACAAACAACCTGCAAACGTTTTTTTAAATTTTACTACTGATTGAACAACCGGCCCTTATAATAATATATGATGAAAACAATAATATCATTAATAATAATAAAAATGGTAAAATATATAATAATAGATATTAAAAAATTATCTTCACTTTTTCAATTTATATATTGGGAGACAGAACTCAACTTGTTATTGTGAGTTAATTGAATTTTTATCATAAATTTTTGCCGTGTAGAAATGTCAATGTGTTCACACGTCTTTGCCCCTCCTCTCTCAACAAAAGGTCAAACTCTCAGTTTTAACACTTGTACATTTCTCAGTTAATATTTTTGAAGTTCATACTTACAATTTAAGGATTAAATGGTTGGTTGATAATAAATTACAATAATGATTGCAACGCTGTGACTGTTTTACATACTCCTCGTAGTGAATAAGTCTTATCTAATGTTCCTTAATGCATCCTGTCCTAATTTAAAATTAACTTGTATAAAATATTAACAATATTTTGTAATAAATTTTATGATGTATCTCTATCATGTATTTAAGTGACTGTTTTTAATTTGGTGGTATAAAATGTGAGCTTTTATATATGCTTAACTAAGGAGTAATTTTTTGGTTTTCTTTAATACTTGCGTGTGAATGTTAGTCAATCTTTTATATAGAAGATAAAAGATAATTAAATATAAAATAAAATAACATGTACTACAAGGTGTTACAATTTTTGGAAGGGAAAAAGTATTTGAAAATAATATGTTGTAAAAGATTGGAAAAGTATATACATATACAGATGTATCATGTCCATAATACTTTATGGGTGGATACCTGACTAAATTACGAGTCGAAAATGTTCGAGGGATATGTGCGCCTAATCTCAACCATATCAGAGATATAAGTATTTCAAAATAATCGTAATTATGCAATTATTTTGATTATTTGAAATATTTTATTGATTTCAAATTATATATTGAATACTAAAAATTAAAAATTATCAAATTTTGAGCGGCTAGACTATTTTTTGTCACATGATTTAGGACCTGAAACAAAGGTGTAGATTAATAATTGAACAATTTCGCAAATATTTATTTCAAAGTACGTAGTCTTCGAGCTTAACACGATTTTGTAAAAATTTCAAACAATAATATTTTCAGCAACAGTGCAGAATTTACACATATTCCTTGAACATTTTCGATTCGTAATTTAGTCAGGTATCCACCCATTAAATTTTGTGGACTAGGTCTGTTACTGTCTGTTTAGTTTGTTTAATTTATATTAATATTTTTGTAATGTAAAGTTGGGACAGTATTTTAAAAACTATTCTTGTCAAATGCGTATTATTGTAAAATTAATTTTGCACCACAAATTGAGAGATTATTTGTGCACATAAAATATCTAGTGATATATCCAATTGATTGTAGACATATACTGATTTGGTGTAAATCAAGATATAATACAATTGATTATTAAATTGATAAACCAAACCAGTCCATTAAATCATACAGATTGCATCTTACTATGCTCTGCTACATTATATTAGGTCTACAGACAAGGAATATAGAATACATTGATAACATATGTTTGTTTAATTCTATTCCTTTTTCGTACAAAGATTTTTGTGAGATAAACACCGTGCTCAATTCTTTTGATACTTAAGGTGCTACTTTCAATGATAATTAAAATTTTCACATTTTTTCGGATATGTGGGTTTTTATTATTCATTTACATCAGAAGTTGTAAACTAGATTTGACTTTTTTTTTAACTATTACTTCGACAGGACCTTTATGACATATTCCCAGTGAGGATACTTGAACGCCATAAGCTATTGTATATCCACATCACCAGGATGGCTGATACCATGAATCAAATTCTCAATGGTCTCATAACTAATTTTTGCCAAACTTTTACATATAAATTGTTTTAAATTATTTCAACAAATGTTATACAGGTGTAACAGACCACAATATTTTATGGATGGATACCTGACTAAATTACGAGTCGTAAATGTTCCAGGAATATGTGCAAATCCTGCACTGTTAAGGAAAATATTATTGTTTGAAATTTTTACGAAATCGTGTTAAGCTTGAAGTCTACGTACTTCAAAATAAATATTTGCATAATTGTTCAATTATTAATCTATGTCTTTTCTTCAGGTCTTAAACCAGTAACAAAAAAATAGTCTAGCCGCTCAAAATTCAATAACTTTGGATTTTTAGTATTCAATATATAATTTGATATCAATAAAATATTTCAATTTATCAAAATGATCACATAATTATGATTATTTTGAAATGTTTATGTCTCTGACATGGTTGAGATTAGGCACATGCCCCTTGAACATTTTGGACTCGTAATTTAGTCAGGTATCCACCAGTGGCGGTCGGTGACTTATTGTAGAAGGGATTCTGGACAATAAGTTTTTACCTACTATCAAATACACAAATCTATAGACTAGCCCGTGAAAAAGACGTAACAACTGATAAAAATAATCTGTCATATTAGTTCTATAAATTCTTTACACTCCGCAACATCAATTACAGAGCCATTATTACATTCGTCATTTGTATCATTCTGTCAAAAATGTGTCTCGCAAACAAATGCCTCAAAATAATCCGCTCACTTCGTGAAATGTATGCTACACTGTGCATTATACCCATAAGATTTAAGTGGTTTTTTTGTGTGTTGGATGCTATTAACAAATGCGTATACAGTATTCAAAGACCTTGACACGCAGTACTGAATGTGCACACGCAAAAGTCGAACTTTGTGGATACGGAACGAATGATAGAATCCACTGTTGCTGGTATCTGTGTGTTTACGCGATTCATAGATGTTCGAAAGTTGAGAATGTATAAATATTTCGATTTACTCAGTGCGCGTGCCGTGTGTACGAGGTGTGTGAGAAAAGTAATGAGACTGATTTCATACTAAGCAAAGTTTTTATTATTTTCAAACAACAATGTTATCCCCTTCAAAGTAGTTCCCTTGGGCAGCTATACACCGGCGGAGTCGTCGTTCCCACTCTTGGTAGCAGCGCTGGAAGTCTTCAATTGGTATGGCTTTTAACTGGTCGGTCACAGTCTTTTGAATGTTCTCCAGAGTTCCAAAATGACGTCCTTTTAGGACATGTTTCAATTTCGGGAAAAGGAAAAAGTCACAAGGACTCAAATCAGGTGAATAGGGGGGTTGAGGAACAACAGTAATGCGTTTTTTCGAATGTCCTTCTGTTCAGTTGTGAGATTTTTCGGCACCATTTTGGCACAAATCTTTCGCATGTTCAAATCATCTGTCAAAATTTGATGCACGGTGAAAGTGTTTAAATTTAACTGTTCACTGATCATCTTTATTGTTAAACGACGGTCTGATCTCACAAGAGCCCTCACACGATCAATGTTTTCGTCAGTTTTTGAAGTCGAAGGTCTCCCTGAGCGAGGTTCATCTTCAACATGTTCTCGGCCTTCCAAAAATGATTTGTGCCAGCGGAAAACTTGTGCTCTCGATAAGCACTGTTCCCCAAAGACCTGTTTCAACTTTTCAAAAGTACAATTCGTGGATTCACCAAGTTTAACACAAAACTTTATTGCACAACGTTGCTCAAAATTCCGATGCTCCATTTCTGTGACGCACAATGAAAACACAACTTTACTAATGGCGCTGTCAAAAATAACGTGTTCACTGTACGGAGTTGTAACTCGGACTGAGGAAGTGGAAGGGATAAACAAACCGATTTAGCATAGCCTGGTAGACACAATGTTACCACATCTCCCGCAGTGTTGCCAATCTCATTACTTTTCTCACACACCTCGTATGTGTTATGACCGGTCTTTTAAGGACAGGATGAAATTATTTGCAGCAGTGCTCTTTTCGGCTAGAACTCTAGAACACGAGGAATGCGAAGTATCTAAAGCATGTATGAAGCGACCGCATCTTGTATCCATCCATAAAGTATTGTGGACTAGGTCTGTTACACACTGTATAATCTGAAATTAATGTTATTGATATTATTTGCTTTGCTTTTTTTTGAAAGCTGTATATATATATCTATTAATGCTTCTGGTAGTTTACAATGTTTTAATGCTGTTTATTTTTTTGTAAATTGTAGAACGGGTTCAGTGGAAATTGTGAGCGTTGTTCAGCCACAGATTGTCCAAGAAATAACACAAACTCTGAGATCGTGGGGCCAACACTGGAAGCACCTTTATGTGGTTAGTTTATTTGGTGTTGCTACATTATGTATATTTTAACCCTACTGAATGTGAGTACCTTAATCAGCGGTGAGGGTCAACATTTTGGAAAATTGTTGTTGGTGAAATAATGGTGGGCAAGATAAATTGAATATTGAGGGGAATTGGATTAATAATATTGCCAATGCTTCTCTTTCATCAATCAACCAATCAATTGCTAAGATGTATGGTGAATGTATCACGTATCAGAAGGTGTCCACTGTGAGGTGGTGCGATGATGGCTTGTCTCCAATCTCGATACATCATTGTGTTTGATTTTAACCCCTTCTACCCTGACGGTACTTTAAAGTTCCACCAACTTTATATAGTATATATCTCTTACTGTGGTGTCAATTCTCTGACGATACTACTAAGTCTACGTAAATAATAGTCTACTCGATTTATTTAGACTACTAACATTAGTTAGTTTTTTGTTATGTCAACATTGCGGCAGGTGAAATTGGTCAGTTGTGCATTATTGCAAGGTTGAGTTTGACACGCTTGTATTTATTGTGATTTTTAATTTTGATTTTTTTTATTAAATATTCTTTTAATATTTTAGAATATTTATTTCCTACATTTTGTACCAAACTATATATTATATTTTTATTTTTTGTATACGTCATGTAAGGTCTGAGTGTATTTAGAAGTATCACAAATTATTACCATTTATATTTATTTACTAGAATTTTTTTTTAAATTTTATTATCACAATTTGCTTGTTTTACGTTTGAAGAATACTATAAAAAATATACAATTGCTAGGCAGTCAATTTTAATAATTCAGCAATGTAGAGGAAATGAAATATTCAGACAACGTATTGCTTGAGTAAAAAGTACTTACATAGTTCACATGCTTTATTTAGAGATGCAATTTTAAATACAATGTTAAGATTCGTAGATTCTGTTAAATTAACGAGGTGACGAGGGACAAAGCAGTACGCGACCGTCTTCTCTTGGTGGCACTAACGGATGTGCCGGGCAAGCTAGATAGCTCGCCCACAAATCGTACTATGAGTCAAACTAACTAACTTACCATTACGCCGTTTCCCTGAAAGGGTAGGTAGAGAGGATACAGAGCTATATTCTTCTGTCCTGACACACAATTCTCGCCACATCTACATTCATTCATCTTCTTGTATAAGCTCGCCGATTGTTGAGACTGGTTTACCTGGTCGTGCCAATTCTTCCGCGGACGTCCTCTATTTCTGATGCCATCAATACTTGCATCACAAACCATCTAAGTGATCCTTTCTTAATCTCACGCATTATATTAATATCAGCTTTACATTCTTTCCTTATGTATTCTGTCATAAATAGATATACACTCATCTCATTTCCACTGCATTCAGTCTACTTTCGTTTCTCTTCTTCGCAAATTTAAAGCGCCGTTCACTTTATTCCCTGCAGTCACCCTCGTTTCGATGGTACTATAAGTATATCGCCAATATCATTTAAAGGCAGATTTGTTAAATAAAAATTGTATGGTAAATATGTCAAATAACGGGGACCCGAATCCTATTAGTAACTATCTGAATTAGCCCTTTGGTGTTTAAAAATATATAATTATGCACATTATTTTTATTAAATTTCTTTTTAGATTAGTCACACAACCACAATGCAACCACACAGATAGGTTTCTTTCTAATGACTAACTTTTCTTTACGCTCAACCTATACGTCTATCTATATGATAATAATGTATTTTACTTTTAACTTATTGCTGATGTTTGTTCGAAGTGTGTGTGTGCCAAAATAATTCATTAATTATATTATGTTTATTTTCTTTTATTATCCATATGCAATATTGTGCCGAGTTCTAAATATTGTCTAAATCTGTCTACGTAGTTCTATTTTGTCACATCTTCCAAGAAATCTGTAATTTGATCCTTTATGTATAAATATTCTAGTCCTGACAAATTACTATGCGGTTTCATACATTTATTTTCTTTTATGAAACAAAATACGCTTAATGTAAAAAAGATGTTGCATTTTACAAAAACAAAATAATATACCGGCCGTCGCTTCGCTACCATACTGTTTACTGTTTATGACTCAACGTTTTGATAATATACAAGCATGTTGTTTGCCTCACGCCACCCGTACAATGTTAAATATTACCCTTATATTTAATCTCTTGCCATTTTAAATATTATTATTTCCTAGGGAAACTAACTAATTAAAAAAATAAATTATACATGAGTATGAAATTAGAAAATGACCATCTTACAAGCTCCTTCAGAATTATCAGATAATGCAGATTGATATACAATAACAAACAATGATAGTAAAAAAAAGGTATTATAAACTAGCTGATATCTGCTGTCAAAAGATACCCCTTATTGTGCTCTTAGATCTGTAGCGATCAGAATTTATATTCACCGCCATCTCAGTCAGCATCGACGCTAGCGACAGCGCTGCCAGCTGCCTCTACAAGTCTGGCTCAAGCGGTCTCTCCAGTTTCATCGTTTTACAACGGTAGTCTTGCCTGCCCATGCGCGCCGAGCAAGACCGCCAACTCGCTTCATTTCAGTTCATAGTACACATGCACCTTCTACATCTTCATTCATTCCTTTCATTCTATCTGTCTTCATTGTTATATCTATCACAATAAAGACCTCAACACGCAAACGACATTTCTTTCATTTAACCACCGTCCTAACCCCCAAAGATCCTTTCATCTTGCCATGCATATCACGCACATGTATGAAAAATATATTTAAAAATTTATAAAAAAATATTTTAATTATGGTGTGAAAACGAAAATGGACAGTTTATTTTTGAAAACGTTTTTTGGTAATAAAAAATAATTAATCAACAATTATAGAAAATGAATAATTTTTATAACATTAATTTATTATTAAAAATTTAAAATATTATTTACTTTGTTTGACACAACTGCACAATTTCACATAAGAATTAATAGCAGATCTTGTTTTTTTTATGATGCCACGAAGTTCGGACAGTTTAGTATACTTACTTACCATCTTGAGGCTTCTAACAGGACCATCCTCCAGTATTTGGTTTATCTGGTCGTACAAAGTCTTTTGCGGACGTCCTCTACTTCTGATGCCATCAACACTTGCGTCATATATCTCTCTAACCATTCTCTCCTCATTCATTCGTTCCATATGACCAAACCACCTAAGTGATCCTTTTTTAATCTTACTCACTATACTAAGATCAGCTTTACATTCTTTCCTTATTTCTTCATTCTTTATTCTGTCATAACATACATAACATAAGTACACTGACTTAATATTGTTTATCATATATTGCTATGCGACACAAATAAACAAACAAATTATATATGTCAGATATATTGATGTTCTTAAATTGTATTCAAATATTTATTGTCTTATTTTTAGTAAGCTGTATTCATTCTAATAACAATAACATTTTTCAAGAATATGAATTCGTAATTAGGTATTGTTTTATTGGAGGTTTATGGTGGTAGGATTGAAATCAATTTGTGTTTTGGATTGGTGGTGACGATTTAAATTATAACTTTTTATTGCTAGCATTTTGTAGGCTTATTAATTTAACTATCCGACAAATTATATTAATGTCTATTCACTATTACATATTACAGTAAAACCCCGTTTATTCGAAGAACGTTTATTCGAAATTCGCCGCAAGTCGAAGTTTTAGAGCAGAATGTGGCCCCTCTGGAAAGTTTTCATACTAAATTGTACTTATAAATCGAATATCGTTACTCGAAGCTATTTTTGAACCTATTAGATGAATTTGTCAATCTATTTTTCGCCTAATTCAATTTTTTTTTGTCAGATGTCAGCAATCTGGAAAATACACATGCGCTACGCAATGTGCCTGTCCAAAGTCCAAGACCATCAAAATGGGTAGTTCCGTCCCTATACTGATTCACGATGCGTAAAGTTAATTCTCATTGTTTGTTTTCTCACTCACTCTCAGTATACTAGAAAAGATGACAAATATATCTTGTGTGTCCTCGATTTGAAATATTTATTTTTTACCGCGACGCTCTCGCTCGTTTTCTTTACATTAGAAAAAGATAGCAAATATTATCTTTGTGCCCTTATAGGTAACGCAGTTCTCTAGTTCTCCCAGCTGCTAGCTGCGAATGTCAGTGCTTGCTAATCTTCTGTTTCGTATTATTACAATCATTATTTTTGTTTACGTAGCGTTTGTATATTTTGTTATACAAATGTTAGTACGCGGTTGAGTTCCTCAGACTTTTCCGTGTTTTATAAATGATTTAATTTGTATTAATTTTAATACAGACTTTTCTCTATCTATTTAAGTTTAGTGTCAAGGCATTTTTAATAATGTGTAGTTAGCATTTCTTAGATTTTCTCGTATCTTCTTAATTATTTTATTGCCATTATTTTATATGTAAAGAACATTATTTGTTTTTCTCTAATATTTACGTGTTAGACATTTTGAAT
This sequence comes from Eubasilissa regina, assembly GCA_022840565.1. NCBI lineage: Eukaryota > Metazoa > Arthropoda > Insecta > Trichoptera > Phryganeidae > Eubasilissa > Eubasilissa regina. Next base: position 17,497,213 of record JAINEB010000027.1, on the reverse strand, counting down.
TTCGCGAATGCGTGTTTTGCGTTCCTTCGACTTTTCTGTATTTCATTAAATTTAAATTAAAACATTTTTATAATTTTGACTGATAATTTTATATTCTCGATAATAGCATTAATGCGAAACTCGTACAAAATGCCGACAGTTGCTAAAAATCAAATTAATACAAGAGATTGACAAAAAACATTATCCAAAACAAAATTAACAGAAATATTCGCGACCCCATTAATGAGGTTATCGACAATATTAAACACGATGACAGAAACCACCACAAAACACATGTTTTAAAAGCGCTGGAAACTTTTATCGCTAACTTCAGCGGAGAAATGGCAGGTTGACACGTTCAACTATTATGTCAATATTGAAAATGGTGCGAAAAGATAGTAAAGATAATAGTGTTTTTTTATAAAAATAATATTGTGAATTGTTTTTACACTATATTTTGACAACTCGTTTGTTAATTTTAAATGTGTGGATATAGGAGTATATAATTACTTCGAGTCGCTATGAAAAATGTTAGTATGTAAAAAATAATCAAATTTTTGAAATTTTTATATTCATTATCATCCTAATTCGTTATTCAAACTTTTTTCTTGATTTTCGGTCCCCTCAACTTCGAATAAACGGGATTTTACTGTATAAATTAAATTTTAAATATCCTTTAATTATGTATCGTTGTGTCTATGTTTATTTCAGACAAGCAATGAACAATTCAGGTTCATAGAAGTCAGTATGAGAACTCTGCTGCAGTTGAGGAGCGCCATCCTGTCCGGAACTCTGCCCTTGGACCAGCTCAAGAAAGTACAGAGAACCGCCATCTACACCATGGACAGAGGAAACAGGTGAATGCGTCTACGATTAGGTCTCCAATCGTGTCGGAGTTGTATTTCGTGAAAGCAAACAATGCAAATCGAATCATATTTTCCCATTAGATTCCGTAGAAATCGAATGCTGATGAAGTCTCCGTAGTTTTTTTTAACTATCAATTAAAAAAAAAACACTTATAGAATTGAATTATTTTTTATTTCTTCTTTAATTTCTCGTGTATGCTCTTTTCCACCACTATCATTACAACATTATGTATTTTTACAACGCTGTGTATACAAATCAGTATTGTTAAACACAAAAATCATTTGTCACATTGCTCTAGAGAACCAACGGCACGCGTAAAGCGAAGAAATAGCCGATTTATTTAATCTGTTAAATATATTAATTAGAAAGATATAAATATATAAAATCAATTTTATCGAACAATATTGTTGTTGCGCCACCGGGATTCGAACCTGAATCTCTTTCCAAACCGGGGAAGGTGCATTATCCAACTACGCTACAGTGACTATTTTTAGTGACAAATTTTCAGTCCCTTATTACTGAGGATTGTGATTTGTTGATATCTTTTGACGATTTTTCTCCACTCATTAGTTTGCATAGCTGACCATAGGATTCGGAGTATTCACCTACAGCACATTATTTCTCTCGCTTACTCTCAACAGTTGAAATACAACATTATTTATATAAAAATATGTCATTTATATCATTAATCAGAATTATACATTATAAGGTCTTTTTTGATTAACAAGATACATTACATAATGCTATGGTTTCAAATCTGTTGTCATGCGAAGCTGTGGGAAACCAAGATATGTATATGTACAACAAATCCCGGAAAAAAACTATATAGACAACTGATAAGTTTTCAGTAATATAATTAATTATCCTTCTTTCGATGGATTTCGTAATAGTTTGAATACGCTCCAGTAAAAATTGAACTGTACGCTTATAAAATATGTATCAATTCATTAGTACAACACATGATAATTATAATGTGATTTAAAGTGCCACAAAACCAACTTTAAATGTTAATTTAAACATTTGTTAAATATAAATTTTTATAAAGAAATTCGGTTTTATTGTGTTTTTAGGGAGTTGGGTATGGATCTAACTGTACGCTGCGCCATCACTGGAGTCCAAATAGATCCTAGAAATGTTTCGACGTGTCAATTGTATTCTTTCCACGTAGAAACATCTGAAAGTATTAAGCAAAGAAATGTAAGTGTGTTGTTTATATTTGTATAGAATAACTCAAAGGGTGTCAAGTAGGGTTGTGTAATGTCTCCATGGCTGTTCAACTTGTATATGGATAATTATGTAAAAGAACTGGAATGTATGAATTTAGGAGCAAAAATGGGCGATTTGATTGTATGCTATTTATTGTATGCCGATGATGCAGTACTAATGGTGAATAACGAACAAGAACTACAGAGTCTAGTGAGTAGAATGTATGATGTATGCAAGGAAAGCGAGGTTCATGATGAATGTTAACAAGTCAAAAGTGATGGTATTCGAGATCAAATAAAGCAAGACACCATGCAAAATACTTGTAGGTAATGAATGTTTGGAACAAGTATATGAGTAGTTGTAAGAATAATGTGTATTTGGGAAGTACGTTGATAGAAACAGAAAGGCAATGATATCGAAAGGAGGGTAACTGCAGAGAATAAAGTGAACGGCACTTTGAATGGAATTATATCTAACGGGAATTTATCAACCGAGGCAAGATCCGGTCCCGATAATGGAGTCCCGGTACCGATACTGATGTATGGAGCTGGCAGAAGAGGAACGAAAGTAGACTTTCTTTTTCGTTTCCTTTCAAACATGGCACAAAAGGATATTACAATACATAAAATAATAAATCCCTTTAAGCTCTAGACATTGAGCTGAACTGTCAATTGATAAGATTATTTAATACATTGTTATATTTGATTTCAGCAGGAATTAGGTCACAATACATCACATTCCTCTTCACAGTCCCAGAACACCTCTTCTTCGTACAGCTTCTTCGCTTCTGTCCGCAACTTTGTGTGCAAGATGTCAGAGGATGCCGAATTATTGATGTCTCTGTACGATGGCTCGGATCATAAGCACTTCACGGAGAGTTATGTAGTTCGGTGGTCCAAGGGTGGGCTCGCCAGTGATATAGATCAATTACACAATCTGAGGGTTTTGTTTACGGTAACTGTTAAAAACATTTATTTCACGTTTTCTATGTGGTTGGTGTGTTAAAAGTGTTTTGAAAAATGTGGAATGTAAGGATATATCTAATATGACTAGTCAGATAAAATCAATAAATCCATTAAATTAATTAAAGCATATTTTCATAGCTGAATTATGGCTCCCACCATTAACCTTTTCTCTCCGATGATGTAAACTGAGTTGACATTGCCTCTAATTATGTGAATATCTTTGTAAATATACTAAATACAGAGTTCACATTTTAGGTATTCCTCCGAAATATATTTATATATTGGATAAAATAATTACAATATATAAGTATGTTATATTAGTAAACATGTTTTCTCAAAGAACCTTATGTAAATTTGTCAATACATGTATGTGTATGGTGAGGTAAGGACGGCTCAGTGCACAGGGTGCCAGATACCAGAGCGTGCGCTAGCCGAGTTGGACGTGTCTTATGCATCTTTATGCTGTCGTTCGTGATGATCAATATTTTTTCTCATTTTTACACAATAATATATAAAAACTCAGGTCTCTTTTTACGTGGTAGATATGTTCCACAGGAAAATGCATAAAAAAGACTTGACACACGCATAAAAAGAAAAGATATGTTCTATAATTTTCTAAAAATTGCATAAAACTAATTCAGTAAGTTAAAATAAAAATAAAAAGTTGATTAAATTTCAGAAAAATACAATCTTAACATATTTCTTCCAAATTTATGTATAAAAATTTTATAAAAAAAGTTTATCTTTTTTGCATATTTTTTCTTAAGAATTATCATCGCTTTATGATAATGTTCAGCATAATTTGCAAACCGGTTGGAAATCACTTTTCACTGTCCTGAAAATAATGATTCTTCACAAATAAAATTAACCTCAACTTCGCACATTGATTTTTCCTTTTTGACAATATTATCAGTGATTAAACTTTGCCATGACTGCTAATTTTTTGTACAATTCCTGATATCCAGAAATGCAATTCTGAAGCGTTGAAACTTGAATGCTCGTTCAGAATTATCATCTTTTTCAATGAAATGGTTTGCCAATTTACTGCAAAGTTGAAAACCTTCTCGAATTACACTTGCAGTGAGGGTGACAAGAGTTTCATTTTCTTCCGATTCATTTTCGTTTTCTTTTTCTTTGTCGGTATCAAGAGTTATACCAATGATATTGTCATTCATGACATTTTTCTCAAGCAGTAAACTAACAGATGGTAATAGGATGACTGCCAGTAATATTATACTGGACCATCGTCGGTTAGTTTATTGTTGGTAAACTAACCAATATTTGATCTGACGGCTTGAATTGAATTGTTTCGGCTGAATTGTACTGGAACAGACTGTGTTTGCATATACAGACAAAATTCTCCAAATTTTCGACCCTTTCAACATGTCAAATTGGTCTAAAATAGTTATTTTAAAAACAAATGCTTCTTGAAATATAACCTGCATAATTTCAAAAATGCATAAAAAGAGACCTAAGTGTATTCACTTATATATTTATGTCGACTATTATTTTAATGATGAATATAAATAATAAATGCAAAATATTCATATTTATCCGATTTAAAAATTGCAAAAGTCTACGTGTACACTGAGTTTACAGCACCGGAGCGCGCTTTTTTATTTTAACACCGTAAGGGAATGGTTAAAGTAAAACATAAAATGTGAATTGTATTTGAGCTTGTACCATTAAAATGATATTTAGCAATGTACAATTTAGACCGGCTTGTGGTCTAGCGGTCGGGGGTTCGAGCCTCGTTCCAGGAGGCCATCAAGTTAGTCTTATTTTCATAGCACAAGTTTGAAAATATTTAAAAAAGACGATATTTTAATACCATTAATGATAATAATGATTAGTTTATGATTTTATTTTCACATATGCAATAAAGTAATTGTAAATAATATTAGTAAATGTAAAATTTTCATGCAAGTTTTGAAAGTCACAGTAGGTTAATAAATCGACTGTTTAAATCAAGTCATATTTTTGCAGGGACACTTAATCTCAACTTACATTTACATGTATTTCACAGTGGCTATGATTTTACAGTGGAACTTCTCATAATGAGCAAAACAAATTTTTAAGAAACGGCTCCCTTACAAGCGACATTTCGCATAACGAGAAACGCACTTGTTTACCATTCAAAAACTCCACGAGCCTTCAAGAAGTGTAATGTCCAAAAGAGCAGGCTATATTGGCTGATTGGATCAATAAAGCGTTTGATCCTTCTGTGAAAATATATTTGCTCAAGATGAATCTGCCACTTCATGCCTCACTTGTTACGGACAACGCACCTGGTCATCTTCCAGGTCTACAAGATGACCTCCTTAAAGAATTTAATTTCATTAAGATCCAGTTTCTGCTTCCCAACACCACTCTGTTACTCCAGCCTGTGGACCATCAGGTTATTTCTAACTTTAAGAAACTACACTAAAACACTCTTCGAGCTTTGTTTTGAGGTGACTGAAGAGACCTTTGGAAGGATCACTTCCACATCGTTGCTTGCCTCAAGATGATTGACAAGGCGTGGGAAGGGATTACCGAGAGGACCCTCATTTCTGCTTGGAAGAAGCTTTGGCCAGAGAGCGTTGTCAAATGTAACCTTGAACGGTTTGAGACAGTACCTGTGAAGTCTGTAGATTGTATCTTTGGCCAAGGAACTGGAAGTGGATAATAATGACATCGATGAGCTTGTGGAAGAGCGCAGCCAAGAGCTGACCACCGAAGAGTTTATGAAATTGAATCATGTTTCACAGCAAGAAGTCGCGGAGAAGAATTTGTCAGTGGAAGAGGAGGAGGTAGCAAAGCAACAATCTTCTAGCGCAATAAGAGAAATGGGAAACTGTTGCGTCGTATATTGAGAATCATCACCCTAATAGAGCGGTGGCTATGCGTGCCACAAATTTATTCAATGATGATAAGTTATTTTCTTTGAATAAACGTTACAAATTAAAAAAAAATATTTTTTTTTCGGCACGGAACGCACTATCGTATTTTACATTAATTTATAAGGGAAAAATTGTTTCGCTTAACGAGCGTTTCATATTATGAGTAAGATTCTGGAACGAATTATGCTCGTTATGAGAGGTTCCATTGTATTTAACTGATGGTTACAAATCAAATAAATGAGACCACTCCTGCAACAACACTGTACATCAGTTTTGGACAGATCTGAGTTGTGAATGCCACAATGTACATCTTCTTGGGTATTGAATGGTACATTAAACAAACAAGTGATTTTCCCTACAACAACAATGTATATCATTCAAGATGGCCGACACTCCGTCTATCTATCAACATTTGTAAAAAACGACATGCAGTGTTATTGCAAGAGGTCGTATATTAACAATTGTATTCTACATGAACGTGTAGAATATATTCTATATGTATTTGCAGGGTATAACAGAAGCTAGTCCACAATATTTTATGGGTGGATACCTGATTAAATTATGAGTCGAAAATGTTTACGGAATATTTGCAAATTCTGCACCGTTACAGAAAATATTGTTTGAAATATTTACAAAATTGATCAATTATTAGTCTATATCTTTTCTTCGGGTCTTAAATTATCTAACAAAAAATAGTCTAGCCGCTCAAAATTCGATGACCGTTAACTTTTGGATTCAATATATAATTTGGAATCAATAAAATATTTCAATTAATCAAAATAATTGCATAATTGGTTGAGATTAGGTACATATTCCTTGAACACTTTCGACTTGTAATTTAGTCAGGTAATTAAATTTAGGTACCGCTATGTAATATTGTGTAATGTTTTATTTTTATCCTAGGATCTAGGAACGAGTGATATCAAAAGGGAAAAAGTGTATCTAGTCTGTTATGTTGTAAGAATTGGAGGGATGGAACCACAGAATGTAGATAATAGGTAAATTATTATTTTTATTTCAATTTCATTCTATTTTATACATTCTAAATGTACATTGTATTACAAATTAATGTTGAAGACATACGTATTACAAATTACTCTAGTGCCTCAAAAAATAATTAGCATCATTTGTTGCCAAGCTGCGTCATGACTTTTCCGTCAATCCAATAATTTTTATGACGCAATTTCAATGATTAATTTTTTTTTAAATGTTGAGATTTGAATTGTTTTACTGTGATAAATGTAAGCACGCTGTGATATTTATTTTCAGGCGTAGTTCAGTAGCCGCTGCTCTCGCAAGTGGACGATCGATCTCCCAGTCTGGGGGATCTATCGGCAGTGGTATCGAATCATGGGGGAAAGGGAATGGCATGCGGAGACCCCTGGGCGTGGCCGCTATGGACATCACTCATTTCCTATCCGGCCAACTAGACGTGGATGATGACAAACATCACTGCGTAACATTCTTTCCGTAAGTTTATTTGTGTTAAATGAATACATATGAGTCCTGTCTTGACTTGTACGTACTACTGTAAGTCAAATCTCATTTAGACATAATTCTGAAGAATTCTTTAAATCCTTTCAAGTTTTGGATATAAGACAACTGTTTATCACATCAATCTTAAAACTATTTTTTAAATAAAAAATCTTTACTTCCACAATCTGATCAAAAGGAAACTAGGAGTAAAATCTTAAGATACTTTTCAGTGTCAAAAATGAATATCAAATTCGGTCAACGAATAACAAAGTGGTCGCTTGATGTAGATATAAAGCAAAATGAAACTAATTTGTCATTTGTGCTAATCTAACTACCTACACATCTTTGTCTTCAACTATATTACAGGCAAAGATATTTTTATAACTTTTTTACAATAATATTTTATAACTTCAGATTGTACTTTTTTTACATAACTTTCTATAACTTACTTTACATTATACTTACTTACCTTACTTTATAACGATTGTACCTTAACAATTACAACTTTTAAAAACTGTACAGGTAATTGTTTTAGAACAGACCACGTCTACTAAAGTAATTACCTTTATTTTCTTATGTACTATTTATGCTACAAAAATAAATAAATAAGAAGTCAAGAATGTTACAAATGGATTTCACTGCAAATAACCCTCGAGTCAGATTAAATTGTTATATTATAACCTATCCGCTTACCTCACACCCGAATCAGCCATCTCTGTTTACAAAGTGATTATTTATTAAAAAAATAAAGTTGAATTTGGCACCTAATATGAACTTTATAACATTTTGATTACAAATATGGGGGTGAGTCAAAAATCTACACTTTCGCCATAACACACCTTATGGTTGTCATACTGTCTTCTGCGCATGCGTGTTTAGAATTGGGATGACTGCGGTCACGTGTGCAAAATTTGATCCCAATCGCATCATTTGCCTTCTGGCTATTACAGTGTAAACATGCCTGTTCCGCTAGCAATTTGCATCAAGGAGGAACAATGAACAGTGATCCGATTTCTCTGGTCGGAGGGTGTGAAATTAACTGTAGACATTAATCACAATTCGGGGACAGCGCTTTATCACATAAAAGTGTTTTTTGTGGATCAAGTGGCCGGACGAGTGTGACGCTTGAAGAGGGAGCAGGACGCCTGTCAACCTCCACCACGGATGACAAGATTCAGCAAGATGGTTCTAGCGAATAGGCGAGTTACCATCGGTGAGCTAGCGTCTTCTTTGAATATCACTCATGGTTCTGTCCATAAAATCATCCACGACGAGCTTGGCTTCCATGAAGTCTGTGTAAATATATTGCAGAACGAAAAATGTAGATAATTTTTGACTTGCCCCTCGTACATTATGGTTTATGTTCACGTGGATGAAACTTTGCTCTCTCGTCTCGGAGATTTGGCACTAAAGGGTGGTATGCATGAGTTGACCGTTCTGTTCGTTTATATATGACAAATGACAGCTAAATCTGCACTCAATTCTACTGTTATTTACATAAGTTTCAAGATTAATTTTAAGACATTGGGAAAGTGATGCCAATTTTTTGTGGCTAAATTGAAATGGAATATGAAAATCGCAAATAATTCTAGATATTAATGGACGGATGGTGTGGATGTTGAAATGGCTCCAAGAACTTTATTAAAATGTCTTGGATTATTTAGTGGATTCATTAAATGCAAGATGGTATTGCCAAGTGATGCATGATTTATCTGATATTATTTTGAAAAAGTTAAAATATATTGTGTAAGTAGTAGGTTGTTTGATCAGTGGTAAATTTTTACTATAGTAATAAAAGTTTAAAAAATTACAAAAATGGGTTCAATCATTGCAACACGCAATAGTAAACTAATTTTACCCTCTGATATTAGATGGTATAACCATAAATCGTTGGTTAAAAATGGTGAACGCTTCGTAGCTGTTTCAAAAGTCATTTGTCCCATTGACACTTTGAAAGTTGCAGTATACGACGATGAATCATTCAATATCCCGCTGTTTTAGAGTTTGTTTGACGATGATCCTGCTGTTGAATTTATATTAGTACATAGAATGAAGGTTTTGCGCAGGGGTGAGTAAATCCATAGATAAAGTACAATGTTATATATATTTGCCATGGTGAATATTTAAAATAAATCATATTTTACAAAATTCTCAGGTATTTGATGATTATTCGCGTTGCCATATTATTAGGTGAGATTATTTTGACATTAGTAAACTTGACATTCAAACAACCCGCAAACGTTTTTTATCACGAGCGGTGGCAAAAAATTACTGACCGAAATTACCACTGATCAAACAACCGACCCCAAGATGCTCTAAAACATATGTATTGTATTTTTCAGTTGTGAAAAAGATAATTTAGACACGCTTTTAAGAAGAATAATAGCAAACAAAGATTTGAAAGGCGATGCGAAGACTGGTCAAGGCCTCTGGCTTTCTGTCAAACTTCTTCGTGGTGATATTAAACAGGTAATACTTATTTTCTTCAAACTTAAAACTATGTCAATCCAATGATTTGACCCCTCCTACGTAACTGTTACTAGCAAATATATGATTTTTAATGTTTTAGTATTTCACATGTATTTAAAAAATATGTATTGTAGGGGGAACTGGTATATACTAGGTCACTTTTTTTCAAATCACCATTAAACTCGTAAAAAGCAAATTATATGGATTTTTTAAAATTCTTCTTACATTGAAAGTTTTTTTTTTGGTATTTTAATTGAAAGAATTATTTAATTGAAGCCATCGACCCAGTATATACCATACTATGGTACGTAGTGGTTCGGTGCCCCATACATAGTGGGTAATAAAGATGATGATAATATTACAAAGTTCAATAAAATCACTTTTTGAGTGTAGAAAGGTAAAGGATTGGATAACAAATGAAAAAATTTATAATTTATTAGTAAATCACATAAAAAATACATTACATTAAAAATGGTCAAAGGTTGTATTAGCCAACAAAAGACCAAATTATTATTATTTGTCTCATGAAAAATAGATTTCAGAATGCGATTATTATAACACACTTGGATGTTATCTTTTCAAACAAGCAAGATAGATAATTAAAGATAATAAGGACTTATAACTAAAAATTAACAAAATCAGATTTAAAAAAAACTTATTCATTTTAATCTTTTATTATTATGCCACAAGCACTATTATCTTGAACTACCTTCAATAGTTCGTCTATAGACACATCAAATGATTCAAAATCATCAGATTCTGTAACACTTTCTACATAAAAACATATCATCGTTAATATTATGTGGAATATGCTTATTGCGGTTTTTCGGAATGCACTCAATATGGAACCGCCCTCCGCAGTCAGAACAGATTAATTTATTTTCCACGCTTGATTTACATATTTGGCAATGGTAACATTCTGAATCTTGCGAGTTAAATATTACATCGGCCGAAGTAGATTTTTTACTGATTTCATTGATATTCATAGCAATTTTGTTCAATCATGTTTCCTTACTAATACCCTTACATTTTCTGGAATTCATATTAGCCTTATTTTTCTTTATAATTTTAATTCCGGTCAATTTTCTTTTAATTTTCTCTCAATATGGTGTTTTTAAAGATCATCTTTAATTGGTGTAGACCTCCATATTCTGGATGTGGTCTTCTTTCGTCCAACACCATTATTTGTACCATAAGCCCATGACCCACTATGTACCATAAGCCGTTGACCTACTACCATATGACCATTTTGAATTCAAACTGCCACAAAATTTGTTGGTTAAGTCGTACCATTTTAAATAATTCATGAATGTCAACCTAAATGAATAAAATGTAATTTAAAGTTACGATTTTAAATAAATGATCCAACAGGTCCACGTAGAAAATAAACACCTGCACTGCTTTTTTTTTTTTACTTTTGACGCACTAAAACATACAGTGGACTGTAATTCAGTTGGTTTTAAATACAATTACAGCAAAACTCCCTTAATTCGTAACTCACGGGACTGAAATTTAAAAAAAAATCAAAATTATGAATAATGAAAACAAAGTTTTCTAAAGGCAACATTAGGAAGAAATTTCTATAAAAACGCGTTAGTTTATTGCGTCCGCGGTTTAGTGTGCGCCGCCGTTGTTAACATTGCGATTTTATACTGAAACATGATGACTCTATTATTTCAGCTTATGTGTCGAAATGTTTATCAAATAACGTATTTCTCCTGAATAAGAAAGGCGTGTGGTGAGTGGCAGTCTCTCAAGGCAACAAAATCATGCACATTAATTTGATTGGCGGTCAAACTCACCTTTTCCATCCGAATTGAAATATTTAAAATGCGCGTGAAAAACTTTTAAATCTTCATGTCTCGCTGGCCTTGTTGATTGAAGATTATTATTTTCCTGCGATTTTTCAAGTTCGAACCCAGAGTGGTATTTGGGATTCGATTTTTTCCACCAATTTTATCTTTGATATCAATTTTTTGTCAGTTTTCAAAATAAGCTCAGGATTTATACAAATTACATACAAGGATTCATACGAATTACAAGATGTTGGTGCCATTTTAGATAACGAAATGTGAATAAAATATGTCAACGTATTTAAATATGAAGTATTTATGTAGTTTCTTTAGAACCCACACATGCAAAACGCAATGTTTCATAAACATAAAAACTAGATCAAGTGATTCAATGAAAACATTGTTTTAACAACAAATATTATAAAATTCACCATGGAATTTGATGTACATGAGTTTTGTCATATGTCTCAGTTTGGCAACTGTCATGCCAGCGCGCGGCGTCACGATTGGCCGATGGGCGGGGCAAGTTGCAGATGTTTACGAAGGGATGAAGGTCAAATGCCTTCGCACGAGTTTAGGGATTTAAAAACATTTGCAAATATGCGAATTACATGAACAAATTATTTATTTCGGGTGTCAAAAACGCACATGAACTGCGAATAATCAGATTTTACAAATTATCGGTGGAAATTAGCATGAAATTTTGTTATTGTTTAATTATGTTATTTTCAGGGCTTTTTTTTTATTTTTAAATGTGTGAATTCCGTAAGAATACGAAATATAGGGTTACGAATTAACGGAGTTTTACTGTATGTGAATTCCTGATTGAATGGTGCAACAGATTCCTACCGTTATATCATGGAAGAATTGTTTTCAAAAACTTTTGCAAGATGGCTAAAAATTCCCATAACCCACTATGTACTGTGGCCCAGTATATACCCGTTACCCCTATTCTATTTTGTTCTACTGAATACAAGTTTATCAAAAAAAAAATACCCCTTAAAAATGTGTCAAATACATAATACTAGAACATCTAAAAATTGCCCATTTGTTAGAGTACTTTATAGTTAAGAGGGGTCGGTTCAGTCATGTTGACTATTTAAATTCTCAAATGCCAAAAGCTATTCCTTTTTACGTATGAAAAGTATGTTTTTTTCTGAGGTCTCCCTTCTAGCGAAACGGTTTAAACTGCGTAAAAAATAAAATAAATGTATAAAATATAATTTATTAAGTTATCAGAGTCATTACCAAATAGATAACAGAATTGTCAATTGTATCATCTGTTTATATTTTTTCGTCAGATAAAAGAGGAGGTGCCCCATCTGGTCGTGGGTAATGTGTCCATAGCCCGGAAGATGGGTTTTCCCGAGGTAATCCTACCCGGGGATGCGAGGAACGATCTGTATCTGTGCCTCGTGCAAGGCTGCTTTACACGCGGTACTGGCAAGTCGACAGATCGGAACATTCAGATCACCACCAGAGTGTGCAACCAGCATGGTCAGATGATTCCCGTGAGTGAACAAAAATATATTTATCAGTATCAATATGTCACTTAAGTCAAATTTTCCCGAAAACGATGATGCCTGATAAAAAAATAAAAGGAAACAAAATAAATTTTCTTAGGTCATGGGCAATGTTCCCTCTAAAACGAAAGGGTCTTTGCGCGGAAAATCAGGCGGCTGAGCAGGACAAATCACCAAATGCACTAGCGCACATAATTTTTACACTTATACAAACTTCAATATCATATTTATTATTGTATTTTAATTTATTCTATAAAAATATAATAATCATTTTTTAATCAATTCTATTGTTAAATCGAAATAGTTGAATAATTTTTTATCCAATACATATTGTCGAAAATTGAACAATGGTGAAAATTGGTAATATTGACATCTGAAACAAAGAGAAGCAAGCAAGGGAGTGTGGAATTTTATTCTTGTCCTTGAGACGAGTGCGTTCCAGGAATCGATATGTATATACTGGTAATTTACCAGTCTGAGAAAGTAATTTGAGTGCATGCGAGCAGGATGCAAGGGCGTGCAATTGTCTCACTCACTCTCCACATCTTTTATGCGCATAACCAAAAATGAATGGTGAGTCAGCATTGGTAATTCGACATTCGCAGTTGATGTTATTTTTAAATTTCATTTTTATTCTTTTTCAAAAAAATTCTAATAGTGAATTCTGATGATTTTTAGAGTTTTCACTAGCTTGTGATCATTATGCGGGACTTTCAAAACTGATGCGTACGCACACAATTTAGAGGGAACGTTAGCCATAGATATATATGTAGGTAGATATGCTTGTATAGAAAATATCTATTGAGTGCTACATTTTGAATAATTGGAATGTATAAACTGTGTGCAAATCATTGAAGTGTCTATTTCTTTTACTAATTTGCAAATTCTATTGGTTTATTGTTTTTAACATGTTGATTTCATGATCATTCTTTGCATTTGGTGCATGGATTTGTTTTTGATTTGGAAAAAACAAAAAGCATTTGGCAGAACTATTTCCTATGTTAACCTTTAAGTGTTATGGTCTGACAACATTATCAACTTTTTTTTTTTTCATCTCTAAACCATATGAAATTGTGGCCGATGGACGCTTATGATGAAATAGTACTCATGTTTTTTTTTAGTTATACCAATTTTTTCATGGTTTTTTCGTAAAAAGAAAATTTGAAAAAGCTAGCCTATGAATTTTTAATTTTAAGAATTTTGACGCCAATATGGTGGTATGATACTGTTTCACCTACGATTTTTCTGGGCAGCTAACAGGTTAATAAAAATAATTATTTCCTTTAGTAATTACATGAAGGAGTTTCAAACAATAAAAGAATCATGTTCAGTCATAGAAAGTGTTCTTAAAAACTACAATACATTTTTTATATTGATTTTTATATGGGTAAGAAGGTTTTATTTTACGTTAAAACTTAAACTTTAACACTATTAATAGTACTCTTAAATTACAAATACATACATGGTAGGGTTGTATAAACAACAGATTCATTTTGTTTAAAGACGTTGGTTAAACAAAAGTACATATATTGTATTACATATATTATATATGACTGTATAATATCATTGGTAACAGCATAACCTAAATCTATACCTACTGCACGCCACTGCTAACAAAGAACATGATGGTTCATTAAATTACAGTATTGTTTACAGGGAGTGATTTCATCAGGAGGTGGAGTCCAGCCATTGAATGAATACAATTCTGTAGTATATTACCACGAGGACAAACCACGTTGGCTGGAAACTTTTAAAGTAAGTTACAAGTGGTCACCACAATACCGCAGCTGCTTGCCAGCATTTTAGTCAGTCAAAATATATGTTACTATATTTTGGAAATCTATTTATAATTGTAGAAATGGGTTTCTACTTAATTTTATCTAATAATCCACTAGGCTAGGGACACTCGAGAAAAGATAAGTGGTTTTTCTATCTATTATTCTTATGAATAGACATATTATACTAAATTGGGTAGCCTTTGAATAAATTGCTACTCTTGATATGAATGATTGAAAACCGTTATTACACATATGTGTCACAATATATAAAATAAATAAACATAAAAATAGCATCTAAATACCAAGCGTGTTGATTTAAAAATACTAGTCCATAATTGTGTTAGATAGTTCCCTCCGTAAAAAGCATAAATAAGTTAATGAAAATTGAATCTAAATTTGATAAACCACAAACAAAATTCTTTAATAAAATAAATGTGTATTTTTCATTTCAATTTAAGTGCAAAAATGCGTAAACTTTTTTGTAGATCGTGCATGTGCTGAATCACAAATTACGGCTCGTTTGTTCACTGTATAAATATTGTGACTGTGATTACAGTTTAATTGCACAAATCACTAAAGTGCTCATCAAATCACAAGAATTTAAGACAATATTTTCAAAAAATAATCACAAATATTTTCATATACTCAATCACTGTTAGTGATTGTGACTTACAGATATCAGTGATTGATTCATAGTTTGTGATTTTGAACTCATCACTAGTCTGTACCATTTTAGTAATGAAGGCGAACACCGTAATAACATAACCTCCCAAGCTAGACTAATATGTCAAATGATTAAACTAAATATTTTACATTTTTTTTAGATATGTGTACCTATTGAAGAATTCAAGCAAGCCCATGTGGTGTTCCTATTTAAGCACCGCAGTTCTAACGAAGCCAAGGACAAAGCCGAGAAACCATTTGCCCTTGCATACACTCCGCTCATGCAGCCAAATGGGACTACACTCAATGATACACAACATTGCCTGAATGTTTATAAGGTATATTTTAAAATTATTATTTTTTTAATTATACAATTAAAATTGTTCACATTTGACACTTATAATATGAAATAATTGTAGAATGTATCTTAGGGCTGGTTGTATGATCAGTAGTAAAATTTTACCATAGTATCTTTTTACCATCGCCCATGGTAAAAAATGTTTGCGGGTTGTTCGAACATCAAATTTACTATTCTGAGACAAATAATCATCTTTTTCATTATCGGTTTACTTGGTTGTGCCAGGTCTTCTGCCAACGTCCTCTATTTCTAGTGCCATCAATACTTACGTCATATATCTTTCTTGCCATTCTCTCCTTATTCATCTGTTCCATACGACCAAATTATCTTTCTTAATTTTACCCACTATACTAAGATCAGCTTTACATATACTTTCCTTATTTTTTCGTTCTTTGTGCTTGAAAAATCTTCAGTCTATGTACTAATATAAATTCAACATCAGGATCATCATCGAACAAACTCTTATCACTAAAATAGCAGGATATTGAATGATTCATTGTTGTATATACAGTAACTTTCGAAGTATTAATATGACAGATGACTTTTGAAACAGCGATTTACAGATTTCACCATCTGATATTGGAGGTTAAATTAGTTTACTATTGAATGCACTTTCAATCAGTAAAAAGATTTACCAATGATCAAACAAACTGTTTTTGCAATTTTTTTTACTATTGTGATCAAACAACTGACCCTTAGGATTTGAGTTAATTTTTCTATATGCCTGTATGAAACAAATATTGGGCCAATAGGAAAGTAATTGTTTTTTTTTCAAAAAAAAAGGTGTACAGGAAAAGTATGGTGTCGGTATGGGTATTTTTGTTATTTATAATTTACGACTCGCCTTCTAGTAAATGCACACGCAACATTTTGCAGAATTCAACACTGTTTAACATGCCCTTTTAGAAAGAAGTAATGGTGTCTGAAAAAGTAACTTTTCGGTTGGTTATACTTCACGAAATTAAAAAAGTCTTTAATATAGGCTTTTAAAAATTTTTCTTAAATAATGCACCGGTTATGTGATCAGTAGTAACTTTTTACTAAAGCCCGTAGCAAGAATCCTTTGAGGGTTGTTGATACATCAAATTTACTACTGTCAAAGTTGGTCAAAGACAATCTCACCTCTCAATGTGGCAAGGCGAATAATCATGAAATGTACTCTATTTTCTGCTTTATCTGTGGCTTTACTCACCCCTGCGTTCGAGACCTGTCATGTCGGTGGCTAAATTTTTTTGGATTATGTTTCGGGTTATAACTATATTTATTTTTGTATGATTTTTATTGTTAAATTATTTTATATTTTAATTATCACAAAATGAGTCAAATAAAAGTTTTAGAGATTAATTCGTGTGATTGCGGCTGCTAGGCCGTAGGTAGAAAGTGTTGGTAATGTAAAGGCGGTTGTCATAGTGAGTTCCCGTTATACAAGATATACCTGTACATATTATTTATCATTCTAGGTTGACGGTAAGAAATGGCCCAGCAATGACATTGATGCTGCTGCTTGCTATTTGTCGCTACCCAGTCAGAGGGCCACTCCTGTGGGCGACAAGGAGAACAACAAACTGCAGCGAGGTTTTCTGTCTCTCTCTTCCAAGGATTCTTTCCTGATTGGAACTAATGTCTGTTCCACTAAACTTACACAGAATGGTTAGTTATTGAAACTGTAATGTGAACTGTAATAATTCCAGCGCCACATCTCGAAAGCAGCCAGCATGTTCCTTTCCTTTTTTCTTATTGTCTTTTTTTTATTCTGTACAGTGCTACGGAGAATAATAGATCATATGTAGCACCTAATTCCAAAACCCCCTAAAACGGATTTCGGATAATTTAACTTAAATATGCAGTTTTATAGATTTTTGTCAGCTACATGTAGAATACATTTTTTCTCACAAAAGCTACTTAAATCCATTGATATTGCATGTTCAAAATCAGGGTTGGTTCCAAAATACCCCAAAGCAGACTAATAAGTTGCTATTCCCCATTATAATGCTTGTTTATGATTACATAATCTAAAATCCAGTATGGCTGCCAGAACAATATATACAAAAAAAAAATCACATTACGGAATTGTCTTTTTAAAAAATGCTGATGTAAAAAAACAAACATTTAGTATATTAGCTTTCAAAATATACATTTTCATCCGTAATTCGAAAACATAAAGTTGTTTTAGGGGGTTTTGGAATTAGGCACTACATATCTTTGTCAAACTGACATGTCGATTTAATTATCCATAATGGATTCAACAAATATATTTTTAAGTTAAAAGATTTATTTTGAAATTATTGAAGATCAATATTTCTCAATAGAAAAACTAGGCTTAGTCATTTTTACCAAATGTGCCAAAAATACAATTTTTGCTATATAATTCAATAATGGTTCTTCCAGTGGAACTGTTGGGAGTATTGAACTGGTGTGACCACGTATCGGATGACTCCCTGAGACAATCTCTCACTTCGTTGCAAACTGTTCCCGGAGGAGAGGTTGTCAAGTTTCTGCAGGATATTTTAGATGCCCTGTTCAGCATACTCACCCAGGTATGCGCAGCTGAATTGTGCCAATTTGATCATAGCTTAGAATTTTTAATATTTTGTGTATTTGAGAGTTGGTAAATAGAAAAGTATTGTTAAGTTGAGATTGTTTAAAGTGACTTGAATACTGATTGCTATTTGATATATTATTGGTATTTTAGAAATCTGTCAACACAGGAATTGTGTGGAATTGTAGTCGGCATGTTCCTAGAATTTTTTATTTTATTATTTTTTTTATAGATATCATTATTAGGGCCGGTTGTGTGATCAGTAATAACTTTTTACTATAGTTAAAATAGTTACTAAAGTAAAAAAAATTGTGAAAACGGGTTGTTTAATCATTGGTAAAAAAATATTTACTTCTCAAAAGTACATCCCGCAGTAAACTGATTTTACTCTCTGATAGTAAAAACGAGAATCGACTTTTCATAGCTGTTTCAAAAGTCATCTGTCACATTGATACATTGAAAGTTGCTGTGTACGACAATTAATCATTCAATATCCAACTATTTTAATGATGAGAGTTCGTTTGATGATGATTGTTGTTGTTTAATGTACATTAGCACATAATCTGAAAAAAATTTGCCACCAAAATGATAGGTCTCGAACACAGGGGTGAATGAAGCCACAAATAAAGCAGAAAATAGAGCACATTTCATGATTATTCGCCTTACCACACCTAGAGGCAAGATTGTCTTTGACCATCTTTGACAGTAGTAAATTTGATGTATTAACAACCCGCAAAGGATTTTTACTATGGGCGTTAGTAAAAAGTTATCACACAACCGGCCCTTAGATACAATTTATTTTCTTATGTATTCAGAGAGTACAACCTATTACTTTTAATATATTTTAAGGCTGATATAGAGAGAGGAGTGGACTCGGAATCAGACAGGTACGGTTCCTACGACTTCCTCGTATTCGAGTGTCTCCTGTCGCTCATCAGCCTCGTCTCCGATAGGAAGTTTCATCATTTTCAACCAGTGTTGGATCTCTACATCAAGGAAAGCTTCTGCGCTACATTAGCGTACAAGTATGTATTATTTTTTAATTTGAATACCTAATTTAGTTTTGATTTAAGTTGATTTTTTTTTCATCGGTTGCATGTGAAGATTGAAGTACATTTTATGACACTGTTTAAGATATGAAAACAATGTTACAAACAGCTTCATTATCTTACTAAGTATGAAAAAATTGTTTTTTCTTGTCACTCAGATATAGCGATATACTTCTCATTCTCTATTGTTCTTCAAATAGCTTGTTGGATTTTCACACATATTCAATAACTACATGATTAACCCGTGCCATGCATGGTTTCAAAGTTTTTTAAAAACAATTTTCTGATGTTATAAAATGATGCCTGAGGACAAACAAATAGAAAATGTGTGCATGTATGTATTCTCAAAAATCAAAAAAGAAGTCCAAAAGCAGCATCTGTTATTACATATTACCAGTGGTGTACAGTAGGCACAGCGTTAGGTTATGCTGTTACCGACGATACAATTGGTAGGTATACTAGGTATCGAAAAATTGTTTGATTTTTTTAGATTTTAATTAATTTAAATACAATTGTAAATTTATTTCTTTAAAAAGTCAAGTTCTTTTATTTCTCGGAACCGTACTCTGCTTTCGATTTGGTTTAAAATATTTTATATGATTTCTCTCCCAATTCTTGTAAGGATTGATAAAACAAGTCAGGTTCATTCAAGACCTAAATGCTAGTAAATTGTAGACCAGAATGCATATGAAATTTCTTACAAATGGTTCGCAAATAACCCATGGCTATACAAAAGTTATGAATTACGTCATAGACAAGGTTACGATAATCTGGGTAATAACTGCTATAATTGTATAGTCTTTTCATTTTCTGCTTGTATGCAGTGCACGTCCCTGCAAATTACATATTAGAACTGTTTAAATTATTATCAACAATATTCTGTTATTGGAGTGACATCTGTTTTGCAATACATATTTGTTTGCAGTTTGGACAAAGTTCTGTTTATTATATTAATACAGAATTTTCTAATCTATTCTGCCACTATATATTTGACTGGTGTTAGAAAATAAGGATTTCAAATAACTTATATAAATAAATTTTATTTATAAGGAATACATTTTTGAACCCTTTGGTGAACTATTATCAATTCTTGGCCCGTTACTGTTTCTCATTTGTACAATAATACATTTTAGTTTTTTATCAAATTGTTCCAGAAAGCTTTGCCGGTTACTATCTCAACTCGTGCTGGATGCCGATAAGGGGGATAATGACGTGTTGCTCCGCAGCATGAAGTGCCTAGAGTACCTGGTCAGGTTCATTGTCAGATCTCGGGAGCTACACTCGGAGCTCACGCAGCGGAGTGACCAGCATGACTTTCAGCAACTGTTTCAAAGTAGACCACTGCCACATTTATATTTTTTAAATTATTCACTCTCGCTGCCCTCATTCGCTTTTTAGCTGATGTAAATTAGATATTTTCTTTCACAACAACTTACTTTCCGGGCTACTGTTTTTAATATTCTTATGACCAGAGAGTGGTTACAATTATGGTACCAATTATTACCAACGGAGTGTTCTGTGTTTGAGTATTATTTATTATTTTTTCATATATATAGTATCTATTTCATACATATATAGTATCTTCCCAATAGATCAAATACTCTTAAAACAAGTATATCAAGTGAACACAATATTTTGTGTAAAACCTTTTTGAACTGAAATGCTAAAATGATCGAGTAATCATATCCAGTGGATATATATGCTACCCCAATGTCATATTAGGTTGTACCACATGAAGTTGCCGATTTTTAGTCAGTTTAAGATTATTAAGAGAACACATTCTTATTGTGAAGTTGTAATTATTCAGAACATAGGTCTGTAATATTTTAAATACTAATTAAATATATATATATATATATATATTATCAATTTTATCGAAAAATATTGTTGTTGCGCTACCGGGATTTGAACCTGGATCTCTTTCCAAACCGGGGAAGGTCCGTTATCCAACTATGCTACAGCGACACTATTTTTTATGACAAATTTTCGAACCTATATGTTACATTTTTTCAAATTAATAATTTAAAATAATCGAATGATAGATGTATGCAATAATCAATAAGGTGTTTGGAGAAGGGTCTGCTAGTCAGAAAACAATACGATTATGCTTTGAAAAATTTCATTTTGGCTACAGTTAAATATAGTAGTGGAAGCTAATCCACATATAACAACTCGAGCGCTCGCATATGATCTAGGAGTTAGCATTATGACTGTTTCTCGCCAGCTCACTTCAATTAAAAAGTGAAAAAGCTAGACAATTGAGTTCCACACAAATTGACTGAAGGTCAGAAATCTAGACGTTTAGAGGTGTGTTTAGAAGAATTGTTCATTAATATTATTTTAAACCTGGCGAATCAATTACAGCCAATACACAACGTCATAAAATTGAAAAAAAAAACATTCAATATAAGTTAACAAAATATGGACTGCGTTTCAATGCTCGACTGCATACATTCACCATTAGCAAATTAAATTCTTTAAGTTATGAAATTTTGCTGCATCCTCCGTATTTACCCGATCTCTCGCTGACAGATTTCCACCACCACTTGGAATAATATTGAAGGAATAAATCGTTTCGATCCCAGCCGGAAATGTACCAAAAATGTTTTTTTTTTTTTTTTTTTAAATGTATTTTTAACATAGTTTCTCGTTATGAAAACACCATAGAAGCGGGTAGAACTTATCTTGATTAAATATTTGTTTTAATATTGAAAATATTGCATTTTTATTTTCACCTACAAATGTGGCAATTTCATATGGTACAACCTAATAATAGATTATTCCAACCTGCTATTAATCTGTCACCCTTATACAGTAGAACCGCGATATAACGAAACCCGATATAGCGAAAAATGACGTATATTGAAAAAAAAAATCGAAATTTAGTCCCTAAAACCAATTTTTCATACAAAAATGCATTTATATAACGAAATCCCGTTAATATTTATAATAAAATCATTTTTGTCCCGTACGAAAAAATGCCAATACATTTACGTAAATTTATAACGAAATAAAAAAATGTTAAAAGATGAAAATATTATTTCGCACTTACAAAGCCGCGCCGATGCATCTACCGTTTTCTACGCGAACGGTTTTATGGCCTTCTCGGCGGTGCGCGGCGGTCGGCCGACAAGGTAGTAAAACAATTCAAACTTTTTCTTGGGTTCATAGCAGGCCCATAAAACCATTTGACATAATTCTTGCGGCGTTCTCTGACACGTTTTACGTACGCATACGCCTCTAATATGATTGCAACCCAGACCCAAACAGTTGTAAAATACAAAAATTAACAGGAACCCCCCGAAAGTTGCAGAATGTACTTATTGGAAATGTCAGTCTCAGTGTAACGTCTGTAGAGTCAAGTTTGTTTAGCTTTTAACGCGATTATTGCATGACCGAACTGAATATTTACATATATTCATTTTCGTTTGACAATTGTTTTCGTGTGAACTCGTCAATAATATAAATAATTCGTTAAAATATTTTATGAACTATTTTTGTACAGTATTTTGTATTTCTATTAACTATTGTTTTCGTGTATTTTAAGTGTACAATGTTAACGATAATTTTTAAATGAACAATTTTAACGATTATAAATATATTTTTAAGTGAACAATTTTAACGATTATAAATATATTTTGAAGTGGTTGCCGCCGTTACCGGTAAATTCCTTCGTAATTTATATACGACTCATTTTATAAAAATGCCGTGATTCAACTGTAAGATTGTTATTTTTGAATTATTTTGTATGTTTCATGCCCAAAACTATGTTTGAAGCGGCTCTACATTTA
Organism: Eubasilissa regina; assembly: GCA_022840565.1. NCBI lineage: Eukaryota > Metazoa > Arthropoda > Insecta > Trichoptera > Phryganeidae > Eubasilissa > Eubasilissa regina. The sequence continues at coordinate 17,473,875 of JAINEB010000027.1, read as the reverse complement.
AAAACAATTAAAATATTGTTTTGTGTTTGCAATATTCTGGAATTTACAAAAATATCTTCCAATTGGTGTTGAATAGATTCTGTTCTTAATTTAATCCCTTTGATTATCCATTTGCTTATCTGTTTTAATAACAAAACTACTAAAAATATGTAGGTATTCAGTTCCCTATGGCCTTTTTCCTCCTTTGTTTGCAGAATTTGCGAACTTTTTTGAAGCCGCGCAACATTTTTTTGCGACGGCGCGTAACATATAGTAGGTTTTTATTTTTTTCGTTATATGTGGGAATTCGTTATTACGAATTTTTATTTTTTGGTCCCTTGGATTTCGTTATATCGCGGTTTTACTGTAATAAAATAATAATAATATTTGTTGTCTTGAATACCTCAGTACATCAGAACCAGCAGCCTTGTGACATTTGATGGGTTTTGCGCTAGTGACTCATTGTTAATGTGAGCATTCGGTATTTTTGTGTTACCTATGCAACATTTAGATTGCTGACATTGTCGCTAGTGCGCAACCCGCTGATGCTGATGCATGTTCATCAATCGATGAGGTTTCTAATACGACAATTTGATTTGACAGTTTACCGTGTTGTGCTTCTTTCAGACTGTTTCTAGTGCTGCCAACACTCGAGTCATATCTTAGCATTCTCTCATTCATTTGTTTCATGTCACCAAACTTTCTAAGTAGAAAAGTTTCATTTTTAATATCCCAAATGTTTTCAGGATTGCTGGATAGCATTGTAGTGATGATGCGTTGTGATTCCAAGAACGCTCTCACTTCTCAAGGTGCTTGTATCAAGTACTTGCCCTCCTCAGTACCCCATATTATTCAAGTCTTTCCAGACTCGCAATTGGCGTAAGTTCACTTTTGTATTTTTACAAAATGAAATTTTTTCCATTATAATTCATATTAAAATTTTATCATAATTTAATTTTGGAAAGCTTAGTATATTTATATCAGTTTAAAATATTCACTGATGGCAAAAATCCATTTAAATTATTTTGACTGTTATGATATAATATATGACAGATATGATATAATCCAGATATGAGTGACTGTGATTGTGTTCGATTGTAACGATGATTGATAACCGATTAATGTAATTCTTCGAACAATGACTGGTACACTAGAAAGTAAACCTCTGATAGTTAAATCTTAATTACCAATCGTTAAATCTCAGTTATCAATCATCGACACAATCACAGTCACGTAACGGTTTACCACCATGCAACAAATAATCCAGATATCCATACCTGTATCTCTGTGCTGAGGCTTCTTAAATGGATCCGCTGTCGTGGTGTTCGTGTAATATAAGCAAATGAATTGGACTTTAAATGGACCAGAGCCGTTTTTTCAGAAAACTCGCCCTGTGTGTTATCAGCACACAACGTGTTAAGAACCGATAGAACTGATAGATGTGAACAACAAGCTTTCTTTGTATAGTATTTTTCACGAAATACAACATCGAAATTGCAAAAGTAATGAAATAATACATGAAAATCGTGCTAGCAGTAGCGCCAACCACCAACAACCATCTATAGATGTGAATATGTACTTTATCTAGCTTACTAAAGTTATTTGCATACAAAATTTTGTATTTATTGATTATTTTAGGACAATGATAGGTGAAATATTTGATGTGTTACCATTGGAAAGACTGACTAAACAACGTTTGATAGCCATTTTGGACTTGGTTCAAGGTCCCCTATTTTTGAATAGCGAATGTCGTTACATTCTTCTGAAACACGTAACGACCAACCTAAATACACTGATAATAAACAATGATGAGGTATGTGTTTTAAAATTATTTACTAATAGCAACACTAGGTGTGGTTGTGGAACTAATAATTAATTTGAAAATGGATTTATGTACACAGCTTTTTCTTGGGTGAAATGGATCTATGAACTATATTATTATTAAATTATAGACTTTTTACTTTGTTTGCATTTGGAAATCACAATCACTGTGAAAAACTACACATTGCTATCTAAGTTTACAGTTTTAATAAATTCAGATAACGGTGTTTTACTTTTAACAACTTTTCATTTATTATTGCATTATGTATGTTTAATATCCATATCTGTTTCATCAAAAAAAAAATTTGTAGATGGTCAGATTAAAGTCAGGTCAAAATAATTGTTTTCGTTTTGTACAAGCATTTGTGTAACGGATAATCATTATTTGTATAATATACTAAAATAGTTTGCATTATTTATGTGGGCTGAAATAAAAAATATTCTGTAGAAGCTTAGTTTTACTAAAAAAAAATTACATGTTTCATTTTCTGTGATGAAATTAAATTACTAGTAGATATGTGCATATTTTAAATGTAGTTTTTCTTTTCTTGTTTTATTGTATTTTTGGATCGGATGTTAATTTTTTTTTTTCTGTTTCAATTATTCCTTTATTATTTATTTATACTAATAAAATAATGTTTTGCTCAGATTGAATTGATTTTATTTGCGCACGTTTCTCTATTGGTTGATGGTGACGGTTGCTTGGATAATGATTGGTTGGCTTGTGTGTATTTGAATACAAATTAATATGTATCTATAATTTTTCTCACACCAACAATATGATTTTAAAAATCAAGACACTTAAAACAAAATGTACTATCTGAATAAAATTTTAATGAATTTTTAAAATATGCCTTTGTGTGTATGTATACATAGCATGTTTTTCTTCTTCTTCTGAAATATAGCATGAATAATATGTATCTTCCTAAGTTTTCTTCAGCTTTATTTATGTCAATTAGACTCTCGATTGTACGGGGTGGTTGGGAAAAAAAACATCCTGGATTATTTCTGCCAAAAATTAAAACAATATCTATAAATTTACCTATACGTACCATTTTATTTAATATACAACAGAAAATTTCTTCCCCTTGTTCGCTTTTTGGCAAATGATGCTATACAAATTTCATAATATTAGCTTTCCAGCAAAGACTGCTGATCCAAGTAATTAAATAGGCTTATAATATGAATAGAAGCAATTTACAATTTGGCGCGATGTGCCTGCCCACTTTGCTTCAAATGTAAACGATGAATAAGCGAGCCCAAGATCACCCTAGCCTCCAAAAAACAATGAGTGTTTTTTAAATTTTTTTAAATGAATGCTGCGATTTCTGTTTGATGATGATTTCGAATTTTTGTTAATTTATACATTTCAATAGCTTCTGTTAAGTACAATGGCATGCAAAATAATGTTAAATTTATATTTAACAAAGCTTTGGATAAGTCACTCACATTCATACACTCAGAAAAAAATGTATGAGAGAGATTTATTACATTTTTTTGGAATACATTTGCAATATGGGCTTCGACTGCAAGGCGTATCAAAATATTCCAGTACTGTTTCAACCATATATTCAGTTTTTCTCGCTTGTAGAGACTGCCGGAGATTGATATCGTCCCGGTTAATCGAAAGTATATTGTTTGTATAAGCACCCTTGAGGGGACATACTTAAATGGCCTCATTTAAATTATTTTTATTATTACTTTCTATAAACAAATTTTTATTAAAAAAAAATAACACCTCAATAGAAGCATAACTTATAATATATATATATATATATATACTTCTCACATTATACTAACATTTAAATGTTTTCTTATGCTTCTTGATATTCGTCTGAAAGAGGTAAGTCCATCTTTATTCTTATATGAGTTATTAATTTTCAATGAATATTTAATATGTTTCGTTCTTTTAAGGCGTTCAATTTTTTAAAGATTTCTCCCGAAATTCTTACTTTCACGTTAATGAATGTCTAATGTTTACTAATCCATGCAAACTTTTGACCTCATCAAACAAATGCCGAAATATAACCATTTATTAAGTTCACTCGTGTAAACTGTCATTGTAATTGTGTTATATAGACTGTGTCTAGTCTTTAATTGTCCTGTTTACTTACTTTAATTGTCCTGTTTATTTACTTTAATTGTTTAGTTATGTAATCACTGGCAACATTAAATTCTCTTTCTGTTGATGGAAGTTTGAATTAAGAACGTATTGATGTTTTTAAAAAAAAAACTGAAGATGGCAAAGCCAAAAGTTTGCATGCGCGTGCTCTAATGAATTTGTGATGGTTTGTTAACGAGCACACCGGGCCTTGCCGTGTGAATCCTGTCAATGTGTTTGTCTCACCGCACCCGCACACATTCAAGCACCGTCCTTCACTCACCAATATCTCCTGTGTGTTAATACTTAACCTTTCTCCAGACATGCTAGGAATTTTTATTTTCCATGGCAACTCATTTTAAATGATGCTCACCATCATAACATCTATTCTTTCTACATTCAAAGATTATTTTCTCCATTGAAAACAGCCATTATTGGGCTACGAAATTGAATCAATTTAGAAATGTTATAGAAAAGATGTACGAGGACTGACAATTAAGTTTGTAGAAAAAAAATTATCATTATTACAGAATATATTCATTCATTATCTAGTATACAGTCCTCTATAAAATAGTCCCCTCCTAAAGCAATGCATTCGGTCCAACGTTTTTTCCATTGCAGGAAGCAGAATTCAATCATTCTCCGTGAGCCTGTTTAGGATATGCGTTGTATTCCGTTTCACCTCCGTGAGTGACCCCCCAATGACAATCCTTTGTGTTTTTCTTGATTTTGAGGAATATAAAAAAGGGTCGAGATCAGAGTGGGTGGGTGTTTTAATATGCTGAGTAAAAAGTCTTTTGCAAAAATGACTGTGCTGGAGTAGTCTTCACGCAATATCCAGCTTTCGTTCGCAGATAATTCAGGCCGAAAACACCTCACTTGCGCTTGTAACCATTTCATTACGTCCAGATAAAATATTGTCAGTTTGTCCTTGGGAATAAATTCTGGTGTTATACTGCGGCCAGCTCGTTTCTGTTGTCGCAGTGTCGTCGCATGGTGCGCTTAAAAAGTATTCTACAAACTTAATTATCGGTCCTCATATATTCATTTGTTATAGAAATTAAAAGAGCTAGACGGTGGTCATTCTATAAAGTATTAATATTATTTTAAAAGCTTCAGTCAATTAATTAATTTAAATTGTATTATAAAAAATTATGTAAATGTGTGTGTAAAATATAATTAAAATCAATCGTAATTTTTTTAAAATTGAACTAGTTCACTGGACGTTTATGAGAAAAATAAATCTTTTCAATGTACAGAAGCAACATGACAATTCCTACACCATTTTCAGGTTTGCATGTACTTATCACAAATGGGATGAAAGTTTACGGTAAAAGAAAATAAATCATGTATTAATAAAAGCATTTAAAAAAATACCTATGATGGCTGAATTTCACGTACAATCTGAAATATTCATCGTAGAATCTTTACAACATAATTATAAAGCATTACGGATGTGGATTATTTTTGTTTACGTTGTTGTTTGAGTTCAGTGATGTCCGAGTGTGTTTTTGTTGTCTGGTGAAACAGAAGTTTCCCGTTTGCTTTCTGAAATTTTTAAGCGTGATGGATTTGTGATTTTGGTGAAGGTTTTAAGGCTTTGTTTGTACTCACAAAAATTATCAACCAACGGATAATAAGAAATGAGCAAATAATTAAATTGTAAATAAGTGACATGACTTTTATGTTTGTACTGTTTTGGCTCGGTTTTACAGAATTATAATTCACAAAAATATATTTTTTTAAATGCACGTGTTTTGCACTTCAATGTGTGTGTGCTTTCCTAATCCACAACTCGTAAGTTCACCGATTAAATTTTTGTGTTTTTTTTTCACATGTAACCCTTTTAATCACAATCTATGTGTTTCACAATTTAACATTTGCTTGAGCCTGATTTTTGTTTTTACCACATCTTTGTGAATTAATAATTAAATAAAATTCTTTATTGTTGTTCCGAAAATAATGTCTAATAAATATTAACTTCCAATTCAGTTAAACATAACTTTAAAGCAAATAAATTTTATTTATCAATGAGCCATTTAATTCTACGTAATTTTGATTGATTGACGAATTATAATCTTATTTATACCTATAGAATAAAACTCATGAATTTTTTTATAAGCATTTTCCGCTGCTTCTCTGTCATTCAATTTTTTTTGCCATAAATAGTAAATGGCGAAATTTGTCATGAACCTAAATAACTAAAAAATTAAATCATTGCTGTTTATTTGTCGCGTGCTTTTTCAACAATAGTAGGATGTCCTCGACAATGTGTCTTATTATTTTTAGACCTTTATCTGCACAAAATATCTTTTGTGCAATTTTATGATCCGGTATTAAATTTTTGCACTGCGGAAGAAATTATAAAAAAAAAAACTACCAACATATTGCTATTTTTTATTTTTTATATACAAATTATTAATAAGAAGTTAGTGTGTGCCCGCTGTATTTTTTTGTGTGCGTCATGTTGGCAAATTGTGTACGTCTGTAAAGACACATAGCTCAGACAGACATTGGTCTTCGACCCTCTTCATCTTTAGATGAAGACTTAAACTTTTTGAACTAATATCACACTGTTTGTTAAAAAATGGTTACTTCACCCCGTGCCTGCTTAACATTATATGCTTCTTGAGCTGCATAATGTCCAAGTTTAAATACATGCAAAAAATAATAAATAAAAATGCCTGTCCAAATAAATATAGCAGATGAATAAATATTACCACCAACAAAGAATATTCAAAACAATATAATATTAAAATCAGCCATTATTTTCGGAACAATCTAAGGTTATTTATTTCTTCTTTTTAAATGATCTCTTGTTGCATTCTCTTCCAAGAATGTTTCTGGCATGAAAATATTTATTTTTGACTATAATTAAAATTATAAAAATATATTTATTTGAAATTATTTTTTACGTTAGATATTCTTACTAGTATCTGTGCACCTGTTTATACATAAATATGGATGCATTGCTTTCAGATACAGTTCAAGTATTGTGGTGAATATTAATTAAATATACAACTTAAATAAAAAATTATCTATCAGTAGGTATATTTGATTTTAATAGAAAACACAGGGTTCAAAAAAAAATCATAATTTGAAAATTTACAGTTATACAATATTTTTAACAAAATTTATAGCCCTTTGCACTCAAATCGATTTCAACATTAGCGTACTAAGGCATAAAAAGTAATATGTAATGAAAAGTTATAATTCTATCTAATAAATTGTTTTATTAGGGCCGGTTGCGTGATCATTAGTCACTTTTTACTATGGTAACTTTTTACAACGCCCGTGGTTAAAATCGTTTGAGGGTTGTTCGAACATCAAATTTACTATTGTCAAAGCATAGACGGAGATGTCTATAGTTGTGATAAGTAATCATGAAATATGCTTTATCTATGGATTTTTTTGCCTTGGCGTTCTTATGTCACTTTGGTGGTGAAATTTGTTCGTATTATGTGTAATAATGTATATTAAACAATGAGATCATCATTGGACGAACTATCATCACTAAAATAGCAAGATATGATTAATTGTTGTATATTGTATGATGACTTTTGGAATAGCTGTGAAAAGTCCGCCATATTTAACTATTGATTTTCATTTTTACTATCAGATATTGCACAGTAAAATAAGTTTACTATGGGTGTACCTTCGAGATGTAAATATTTTTTTACTAACGATCAAACAACCCATTTTCGCAAAAAAAATTTACTTTGTTAACTTTTTTTACTATAGTAAAAAGTTACTACTGATCACACAACCACACAACAATAATAGTGTTAGGTACAGATGCATAGAAAGCTATTATACTTTTTTTTTTGTTATGTTCTAAGGACAGTTGTACCCAACCTTTTTGGCATCATGGTATACTATTAAAATTATAAAAATTTTGCAGCACACTGAAGAATACTTACCATACCTATTACTTTTCCAGAATCTTAAATTGAACTCTTTCATATTTCATGTGTAAAAAATAACCAGATATCTTTTTTTTTGCAATATGTAAAGGTTTTTCGTAATAGCATAATGTGATGTATTATAGAAGAATCATTAAAACAATGGAAAATTGCTTATCTATAGGCAAGTTCCGTAACAAATAATAATAATATATAATTGTGATAGTGTTTATTATCAGTTTATTTTAGACATAAATAAAAACATTTTAAATAGAGCAGAATAGGTATTCAACATTCTCAACGCTATCACCAAATAAACCATGCTTATTTTCATGTAAAGTCATTGTCATCACTGTTAGCGCTAAAGTTTATATTTTCCACCATATCAAAGGTTTAAAAATCATCAATTTCGGAATAAAAGTTTCAACTAGCACAGAATAAAATACTACAGAGCGCATAAACAAGTGTATAAGGGTTATAGTTTTGTATTCTGTAACATTTTTACATGCTCGTATTTTACTGTCGCAGCAGCAGCCGCCGCCTTCGAATTTGATGAAAATAAATTTGTGGCGCCCTCGAGTGCAAAGGGTTAAAACCAAATTTTGTTGCATAATATATATTCATCATTAAAACATATACTTTTTTTAAATTATTAGGCGTACAAATATCATCTGCTTTAAAAAATGCAGAGTTCAAATAATTTATTGTGTAATCGATTAGTTGATCGAATATTGTTTCAAAATTATATTTAATTTATTGATAGAAAAGACATTGAATTACCATAACAGAAGAAGTCAAAAATTTCCTCATCATTAGCTTTCATTGCGTCTCCAGCTCAAATTAAGTTATATGCGTCATTCTATATTATTATGAAAAATGATCAGTTATATTTATTTTTTCACAATATCAAATCCCTAAATTGGAGCCTCTGTGTAAAGTTTACTGGGGTATCTGAGCCACTTTCGACGCGGTATTTCGAGCCAATACTTAATATAACACAAACACTTACACACAGTAACAATAGGCCTGATGACAATAATCCGGACCCTGCAATGCGATCTGAGACATTGGCCAGAGGTGGCAGAATAGCCCAGAAAACTTCACAGAAGATTCTTCGCGGTCGTGAAAACCTGAAAACATTTCTGAATTGGACACTCGTATGTCAAATTAAAGCATAACTGGCAAAATAAATTGTATAATTATCTTTTTTTTGTTTAAATTACTCCTCTGTTTTTACTATGTAAAAATGTAACTATAACCATATTTATTGGGAAAGTGAACATTTTGTAAATATTCTTTACGAAATACGAGTAATAAGTAGTATAAAATTGCAATGATGAAAGTTGATTAGATAATAAATATTCAAAGTCAAGTTTCTAGAATCTCATATGGGCCTTTGGAACATATTTTCTATACATCATGCAAGATTAATGAGTTCATAATCTAAGAAATATAAATATGTAAAGAGCACACAGTGTTCTTTTTATCCAAATTTTCATCAAATCCTGTACAACTCCCATAAATATTTGAACTCTGCAAAATAAACAAATATTATTTAATGTGATATTAACTGCCATATTGTTTTTCAATTTTTTGCCTGTCATGGCGTGGTGTTGCCATCTAACTGCGAAAACCCAACCCAAAACTCCTTTAACGGACGGGCTTGTATGTGTGTGTGCGGATTGTCGCCATATTCTAATCATTCGTGCTGCGGATTCACACCGGCTGCGGTTTAATCGACCATCGAATTTTTCGTGAACTAAATATCTACCTGCAAATATTGTCCTTGCATCGACCATAGACAAATAGATGCGGAGTAGAGATTAGATCCAAGTTTCGATCGGTCGATAAAGTCGCTAGGCTGCTTGGTGCTTCGAGACACAAGTTACAAGAGCACAGAGGGTACAGTGAACAGGTGACTATTGTTTTTATTTTTAATTGTTAATTTGTATGTTTTTGCTTTGTCACAATTTATATTGTGTGAAAAATTCAAGTGATTTTTCAGAGCGAATGTTTGTTGTATACTAAAATAAAAGTTACATATGTATAACATGTTTGACTTATTGCTTCATACAAAAATCTGTCTCAATAGTTAATTATTAAAAATTGAAGGTACAACAGATAAATGTTTCCAAAGGTGTTTTTTTTTTCTTTTTAAATGATGACAGTTTATTCCCATGCTTAAACATGTCTGTACGCATTTACTATAATACAGACCGTATGTGGATCTATACATATGTAGATATCGTCCCCTCCTATGAAAAGTATTGTATCTAATAAATACGCCATTTTTAGTCATTCTAGTACATATTTCGCATGTATAGTGGAAAACATTTAACATGAAACAAAATATGTTTAACATGAAAAAATTCTAACTTGGAAGAACAGAAAAATGCCACCCCGTCGTCACCGAATTGTTTATTGTTTATGACTCAACCTTCTATTGACTAGGTTGACATCTGATAATAAATAAAAGGTACAAAGATGCCGCCTGCAGCATACCACTCATTTATCAAATGCCATTTAAGTGAGAAATTGCCAAAATATTACTGGGTCATTCCATATGAAATGGTCCAGAAATTAAATGAATAAATTCTTGACCATTTTTAAAAATTCTCATGTCTTTTGTGCAATCACCCCAACTTGTGGTAGTTTAAAATGACAAATATTTAAATTTTATTATATATATATATATGATTGTATAAATTTATATATTTATATATTTATAAATTTATATATTTATACAATCATCATACATTCAAGAATCATCTGGCTTAAGATCTATTTATTCTAATTGGTTCAGAGTCTGACATTAGTTATAAATTACAGATGTCCCCATGTTTAATACGGGGGATGATTTTTGTTAAGTGAAAATCTGATAATCATAAAACAGCAATATTAAAAATTTATTAATCTGAACAAAATTGATAGTTTGTTTTGTAATATATTTCATTGATATACTAATTTATCTTTAAATACTTCTAGCTGGAACTGTGTGTGAAAATACTGAGTGAAATATTGACTCTGTTGTTTCGAAAAGACGTGGGTCCCACTGATCATGAGTTTAACCACCTCACCTCCAGTTTACTACGGACCATTATTAAAGCCACCACGCAGATGGACAAAGATAATCCTCTAGTGGTATGTCTGTTTTCAATATTTATTCATTTCATCTTATGTCAATGATTCAAAAGGAGTAATTTATTTTTTCATGAACAAGCAAGGTGACAGCAGAAGTATATAGTGAACGGTAAACTTGATTAAGTGTGGCATTGCGTGAAAAGAGACCGGCTCTAGTAGAATAGACGAAAAATTATTCCGCAGCATGACAATGTCTCAAACTTTAATTTAAATTTACTTGGGAAAAAATTAAGATCCTTGGTTGGAGAGTTTTATTGCATCTCCCATATTAGCTCCTTCTGACTACCATTTGTTTAGGTCGATGAACAGATTTTGAAGGAAATATTTTTTAATTCAGCAGAAGACATACAATTGGCTCTTTCTGATTATTTTGATTCCAAGCCAGAGAAGTATTACAAATAAGAAATAAATGATTTAATCAAAAATTGTAAGGTTATTAAAATTGTGGAAATTATATTGTTTAAAAAAATGTAATAAAAAGTTCAAAATGCTATAATGAGTTTTAGTGAAAAAAAAAACCAGATTAATTTTAGGTACATCTTATATTTGACAGATTACCTAATGTGTATCTAAATTAAGAATACTTATACTGAAAATTTACTGTTTGTTAAACTTAAAAGAAAATTTTAATTATAGTGTCAATTGGTGGCCGTGTTGCTAGAGATGCTCCGCCAGATGAATGTGGAGCGCTATAACGAGTATTTGAAGCTCTTCACCGAACCCAGTCAGCTACTGGACTTCCTCGTAGAGGTGCAGATAGCCCTCAGAGAATTAGTTGAGAGGCCAGTCTTCCACTCGCACTGGGCTGATATGATAAACTTACAGTATTACATTGTCCTGAGTACCATCAGGTAGATGATAAATTACTTTCAAATAAACACATTTTTATCTTTATAATGTGTACTTTCACTTTCTTCTATTTTATTCGTTGAGTTTATTATATAGTAAGTTATTCTTAACTTATTGGTTGTTGAAAACAAATTTATTTAATACCGTATTTTTATGAGTATTTATGGACAAAATTTATTGAAAAATGTTATTACTGAACATATAGTATTATTAGTGAACATTGTCAATCTCTGAATCGGCACTTTTTTCATAAATTGCTTCATCTTCAGTCCCATCCAGCATGTTTGAAATTCCTGTCTTCTTGAACGACTTCACAATGACTTCTGTTTTGATACTCTCCCAAACATGTGAAACCCACTCACAGATTCGTTTGATACTGGCTCTTCTAATTCTTCCCGTTGGTGTCAAATATTAACTTGCAATTGTTATCATACATTTGTTACTTTTTTAAATGATTAAATTTGCACAAGTTCAACAGCAGTACGCGTAATATGTATGCCCAAACGTCACACTCGTTACTAGTGTCTGGTGTCACGTCCGTCCATAGTCGTTTATCATAGATAGGACAAGATGAAAAAGCAAATATGTTTTACAAGTACCTAAACAATGTGCAAATATTTTATAACTTGCAAATTTGACTGGCAGGCAGCGTATAAGTCAGAGGTTTATTTCTTTAAAAAAAAAATTGGAAAAAAACGCGATTTATACTTGTAAAAATACAGTAGTTAAAAGAACTATTAAACTAGTTAATAAAAATCTCCATAACCTAGACATTTATTAATCCGGAAATTCAATTCTCAAGAACTGCAATATTTTATACTATGTTTTTTATTCAGACTCTTCTCCGCTACTCTGAAAGAGAGTTTCTACGACTACTTTGAGATACAGGTGTGGTCTAACTGGTTCCACCTGGCCGTAGGCTTTCTCACACGTCCCTCACTGCAGCTGGAGAGGAGATTACCCGAGCAGCGCAGGAGAGTCACCTCACAATTTGGGGATATGAGACGTGATGCTGCCAAACAGATACACACCATGTGGTTTAATCTGGGTAAGTCGACCCTCAAATAAAAACAGTTATTTTAATACTCATAATGTTAAATAAATTCATGATATAATTAAAATCATGTGGTTTTCTCTTTAGTATTTATATATATTTTTAAAAAGTGAGAGAGAATTTTTATTCATTAAATTAATTAATATTACTTTTATGTACAAATAATATTTGTGGACAAATTCACATGTATTAGGCCCAAGTTATGTGATATTTAATATAATATAATAGTTTTGTCCTTTTTATCGCATCAGATTACTTGTCTATTATATTATCATCCATCCCCTTCATCATCTCCCTCTTCAACTAAACTATGACTGCCACAACATGATTCGATCCCCTCCATCCTCGCCCCATTTCACTTCTTTACCCTGTATATGACCCTATTGAACAAATTATAAAAATATTGTAAAAAATCTAACAAAATAACCATAAAAAAATAGAAATTCTACAATAAAATAAATAACAAAATATATAATAAAATAAAATTATTAAAACTTTACCCATTTTTGCTACTACTATATATAATTATATACAACATTTAAAAATATATCTGAAATTTTAAAACTAATTTTACCATATTTCCCATTAACGGACTCCCCAAAAAAAATATATTACGCCATAGTTGATACTTCATATGTCGGAGACAGGAGGGCTCAGCCCTTATCACTCCTCTCTTAAGATTTATTCAAAAAAACCTCTCTGTAATTAAAATTCTCACATTTAAAAATACTCTATTCGTAAAATGTTAAAAAAAACAATTAATCTTGTTATTTTATTTTTGATATAATTGATTTAATCGAGAATTAATTAAATTCTCAAAATTTAAGAAAAATTCTCTCAATTTCATTTTGATTAACAATATCTTTGGATTTCAGGACAATACAAGACACAGTTTGTGCCCACCTTGGTCGGCCCATTCTTGGAAATGAGCTTGATCCCTGAGATTGAATTACGGAAGGCCACCATACCTTTGTTCTTTGATATGATGCTGTGCGAGTACAATAGCTCAAAGTATTTGCCTGAATCCTATGTTGATTCACTGAGAGATGTGACTCATATTAAAGGGAACTTCAACGACTTTGAGAATGAAATGATACACAAACTGGATGTACTTGTTGAAGGTAAATAAATAAAAAAAATTCAATTTAACCTTTCCTCTCCGATGATGTAAACTGAGTTGACATTGCCTCTAATTATGTGATTATCTCTGTAAATATACAGAATACAGAGTTCATATTTTAGGTATTCCTCCGTATAATACTTACGTAATTACAATATATAAGTATTTTCGGTTTAATGTAATTATATAGGTAAAATGTTTTCTCGAAGAACCTGACGTGAATTTGTCAATATGTGTATATCTACGTGCGGAAGGCGCAGACTGCCGGATGCCGATTGTCACATTAGTGTTAGATCGTGCGCTAGCCGATTTAGACATGCCTTATGCGTCTTTATGCTGTCGTTCATGATGATTAATGTTTTTTCTTATTTTTAATTGATAATAAATATTTTTATTGACAATAATTGATATATGCACATATATACCTATGTCAATTATTATTTTAATGATGAATATAGGTAATAAATGTAAAATATTTATATTTATCTCAATTAAGTACACTGAGTTTACAGCACAGGAATGCACGTTTTTATTTTAACACCATAAGGGAAAGGTTAAGTAAAATAAATCAATAAGTATGAACCGCACTATTATTGACATTTTTCATATCATAAAGTATTACTGAACTGTATTCACCATCGTGACCAACAGGTGGCAGTGGTGATGCAGACTGGAGCTCTCTATTTGTCAGTATAGTGGGCGAGCTGTGTGCTGGACACGCCGCTTTGAGGGATGCTGGAGGACACTTTGTCCACGTAGTGGGGCAGCTGCTAGACACGTTGTTGCAATACAGAGCTTTGCATGATCATTCCAGTATGGATTACCGGATGCAGGCCACCACCACACTTTTGGTATGTTGGGAATTTACTTCCTTTGAATCATCTATAAAAATTACAATACAGTGGGGTCTCGTACGGCGAGCGCCCCTTATGGTGAACTTTTCATACTACGAACTTTGGGTTCATGAGCATTCTTCGGCTCACTTTGGCTACCTTGTGGCCAAATTTGTAGTTAAATTGTGTTCAAGAAGAAGAACCTGATAATTGAGCCCAAGTCGTGAAGAACGTTGTGGCAGCAGCTAAAGATTTAAACTTGGAAGTGCAGCTAACCAAAGAAAAAAGGTTCCTTGGCAAAGGAGGAATATAGCTAAAGCATAGCTGGAACTTGGGAAACATAGCTAAAGGTGGTTCAATGTCCTCAGCTACGATTGAGAAGATTCTACAGAAATGGAAGAAGCTTCACAAAACAAAATTTTAGAGTGGCACCCTAATAGCTGAAGTGATCAGTGGATGGGGGACCTCTTCGACGACGTAGCGCTTCACTATATTAGGAGTTCCCTTAAAAAAGAAAAGCAATCAACATTAAATGAATTCCTCAGCGTTAAAAAGAAAAAACAAGCAGAAGAAGTTGAAGAACCTAAAACTTCTGAATGTGAAGAAGTATAAATCTGTAACCATACAAAATATATACAATTTTTTATCCAGGGTTCAATACTAATAAAATTTATTTATCATGGGAAACTATTGAAAATCTCATTTCATATAACAAACGTATACCATGAACCGTATTGTGGAACGAATTAAGTTTGTGGTACGAGGCCCCACTTTACATTTTAATGTTATATTTTGTTAAGAAGAATGATATCACAATAAATGATTGATATATGAAATGCCTACCATCACCATTGTCAATCATTTCAGGATTTCTATTCGGATATTAAGCGGCCAGAGATGTATATTCGCTACGTGAACAAACTGTGCGAGTTGCATCTAGAGTGCGACAACTGGACCGAGGCGGGTCTGACGCAGCGCCTGCACGCCAAACTGCTGCAGTGGTCTAATGTCCCGCTGTCCACCCTACTCCGCAGTCATCGGCACCCGCTCTGCCAGACCCACAGAGACCTGAAAGAGGCGCTCTATTATGAGATTATTAGCTATCTGGATAAGGGGAAGGTATGCATATATTGGTGGCTTATTTTATTAATACCATACCACCATTAATTCTAATACCATTGCTATTGCAAATATCAATAATTTGTTAAGCCACTACTTTCAATGATAATTCAAATTTTCACATTTTTTACGAAAATGTGGGTTTATATTATTCATTTATATCAGAAGTTATACACTAGATTTGACTTTTTTGAAAACTATTACTTAAATATGACCTTTATACTCATTTAAAACTAATAAACTGAATGTTACTTGCCATAATTAAGAGAATAGAAGCATTATAAGAAAGACCGCGACCATTAGATGTATTTTCCGGGTGCTACAAAATTGTGTGAATGTGCTTCATTATTGCAGAAATAAAAAATATATTTTATTATAAACTTGAAGCCAAGATTATGGAAACAAATCTGTTGGAAACCAAATTAGCAAAATGTTAAAATTAATGGAGTTATAAACCATTCAATTTGCATTATATATTATCAATTTTCGACATTTTTAAAATACTTTGTTTTAGTGAAAACATACATTTTAAAATAATATATTGTATTTACTTACATGCCTTGAGGCTTCAGCTACTATTTAAAATCAAGTTTGATATCCAAAACACAATAATTTCTTACTACATAATATTTATATCGATCCTAATAATGTGTATTTTTTATATTCATTATTAACTTCAGATCGCCGATTGACAGCGGCTGTAATGACATCTAGTCCACGCTCTCTTAAAAAATGTCGAAAATATATGTTTTCACACATATTTTACCCACGGTATGAATTAATATTGAACTTATTCATAACATTAATAGCAAATTTCATAAATTAGACGTCTTTTAACTGATTTTAAGGAAAAACAACGTTTTCTTGAACAAAGTAAACATTTTATGTACGTTATTTTTATGTAAGTCGGAATTAAATATTTCGTTTATATATAACACTGTTTCATTTTAAACAAAGCTATGTGTTTCATAAATAGTATATAATTATGAAACAGAGATATCACCAAAACGGCAACGGGGCGTTTTAAATCGATAATATTAAACAAAATAATAAATTGAAGCTGTCATAAAAAATTTTAATTTAGAACATTGATTTAAGCAACCATCAAATAAATTTAGGTACTTTGGCTGATTTCAAAACATATTCATACATATGAATTAGTTATGTATTAATTTAATTTTCGAATGATTAATTCAACTGACAATACACATTTTTGTTTCATTCCATATGATTCCAATATATCAATATGAAAAAAGGTGGAAAATACTCCTGACACGAGTTATGTTTAATACTTGTATCGAATGCAAGAAAATCAACAATTTTATTGCCGTCTCTTTCTATTCAAACCTTCCTCTCTCGCATGATTTACGTAAAAATTAACACCATTAATTATTTATCTGATACATAAAATAATTTAACTATTAGCGCCATCTTGAAAACATCAAATTCGTGTAAAATTTCTCGAATTTCAAACTGGAAAAATGAAAGTATACCCTTAACCTTTATTTTTTATTGTAATATTTATGTGGCTTTTTATCAGAAATTATTTTGTAACCTTGTCTGAAATCTCAGCAAAATACTTTGATCAGCAATTCTTTTAAGAAATATTTCGCATATTAACTCCTTGAATGCTACCGTATCAAACAGGTGACGAATCAGTTAGGGCCGGTTGTGTGATCAGTAGTAACTTTTTACTAATGCCTGTAGTAAAAACCCTCTGTGAGTTGTTGATAGATCAAATTTACTACTGTCAAAGCACAGATGTAGGTGTCTACAGGTGAGACAAATAATCATGAAATATGATTCTTACATTACCTATAGATTTTTTTTCGCCCAGGCATTCAATATCTGTCACTTTGATAGTGACATTTTTTCATATTATGTATTAAACGAGATCGTCATTGGATGAACTTTCATCATTAAAATAGTGGGATATTGGATGATTAATTGTCGTATACTGCAACTTTCAATGTATCAGATAACTTTTAGAACAGCTGTGGAAAGTCCACCTTATTTGACTATCGATTCTCACTTTTACTATCAGATATTGCAGAGTAAAATTAGTTTACTACGGCATTTACTTTAGTAACTTTTTTACTAAAGTAAAAAGTTACTACTGAAAACGCAACCGGCCCTTGCTGTATGCGGTTTTGGTCGCTGATCAAATAGTGCGTTTTCCTAATTCAAAATTTTTTAATTTTAGTACACTCAATTTTGTATTAAAGAGCTTTTACTGTATTTGGGTATTTAAAATTTTTTACCATATGAGGGTATTTGAAACTTGTGGCTGGGAGTAGCATTCAAAAGGTTAAATGATATTTGACCCTTTAACATAGTCTCCTTTCAGCTTAGTCCAGCGATATTTCAAATTTTTTAAGTCATCCAAAAAATACTATTTATCAAACTCAACAAAATAGGCCTCTGTTTCACTAAGCCATTTTTTCATATTTGAAAACAACAAAAAAATCACATGGGGCCGAATCTGGAGGATGAGGAAGTAATTTGTAGTGTAATTTGACCAGTTTTGCTGTAGCGATTGCCGACGAGTAAGCTGGTGCGTTGTCATGGTGAAAGAGCACTTTTTTCTTCACCAGATGGAGCCATTTTCTTATCAATCGTTGAATCAACCCAATAAATCAGCGTAGTACTTCCCCGTGATTGTCATTCCCTTCTTCAAATAATCGATTAAAATAATGCCTCGCAAAAAATGATGGTCATGACTTTTCCGGCCGATGGAATATTTGATATAAAAGATAATTTTTATAATAATTTTTGAGTCATTGCGTCGAGAAACTGTTATTCTGACAACTTACAATTTTTTTGCCGACATAGATGTGGGAGTTAGCAGTCGGTGTGTGCAAGGAGCTGGTGACTCAGTATGAGGAGGAGGTGTTTGACTATTGCCATCTGTCTGAGTTGTATCACATGATGTCGGGTTTCTACGCCGCCATTGTCAAACAACCGAGACCGCAACCGGAATACTTTAGAGTTGGATATTACGGGAAGGGATTCCCTCACTTTTTACAGAATAAGGTTAGCTATTAACGGTTTAATAAATTATATTTTATTTTTATTGGATAAAGTGGTTGTATCAACCTTATCTAGCATAATAATTATTATTAATCGTATTTTAGGTTTTCGTGTACAAGGGTAAAGATTATGAGAGGTTACAGGACTTTAGTGCCAGGACTCTTAATGGATTACCGAATGCTGAATTAATGGCAAAACTTAGTCCTCCCGGTGATGATATCAAGAATTCCTCCGAGCAATGTATCCTTTTATGTAATATAATTAATATAATATGTATTTACGCATGTGGAGGTCAATCGTCATCACCGCCGACGGCCCCTGTATGCACCTTGCAGATATCTGAGTGTAAAACTAGGCTTTCATCAGCCTCAAAAACATACCCGGTACCGACCCCAACATGTGCTAATACAATGCGCTCACGGTCATTCGGTGGCCGGCCCCTGTACGCCACTTCCCGTTAAGATCTTTAGCAAACGCTCCTCGGTGTAGACTTTTTATTGGATATTTTTCTAACGATACTCAAGCAACAACAAAGTAGTTTATTTTGTTTAAACTGCTCTGGCACACGCACACACTCATATTTAGAAAAACATGTGAACGCTGAGTGTAATATATGGGGGTACCGGGCGCTCACACACATAGATATGTACTGATCCATATCTTATTATAGCTTTTATGACGTCTATAATCCCCTAAAGACTCAATCCAGGACCGATGCAATTAGCTCAAGGCTCCTATCACTCATTCGCCACCTGGTTGCCATTTTTTAATGCTACTCAATAGCCCCCCACATATTGACAGGCCGATACTGCACAGCTGCCAAAACAAGATTTGCCCTCATTGTGTCCGGTTGACTCATTTTATTAGTAAATAAATAAATAATATTTACAATATAAAACAAAGATAATATAAAATAATACAATTAACAAGGCCAGAGAGCAGAGTGGAAGTGAAGAGGTACTCCCAAAAACATATAAGAGACATACCCTTCACGCACCACTGCCGGCAGATTTAACCCACAAGCAGTACATCGCAAATCATATTCGAGCAAAAAAAAAATGATGAAGCTACTCAGCAGCAGCAGTTCTCCGGAGGATCTCACATCCGGAGACCCACACTTGAACAAAGGCCCTAAACAACTCCAGATTCCTGCCACACTTGAGCAGATCGGAGTTCCTGACGGAACCTCGATCTACTTCCTCCAAACCCTCTAGCATATCCTACCTTACATCCGTCAGAATCATGCAATACCAGAGGATGTGCTCCGGCGTTTGCCTCAACCGGCTGCAGGTAAACCATGGGGGCAAGCCCTATATTAAAACTATTACCACCAGAGACGGTTACTGCCAAGCAACTAGCGATCACTTCTTCGCAGGCCGTCTTAATATCGCATTGCTACTCAACAGCATCTCCAGTGAGCCACTATAGAGTTCAACCGCGCATTTAAATTGTATTAATTCATCACCTCAATAAACGAAACCTTGTAAGTGCTCTTTCATCTATATGCCCTGCTCTAGTTACAATAGACATCTTACACTGCGACATACAACCAACGCGCGTGAGTCAAGAAGAGGTTAGGAGCTTCTGTCTCACAGACAGAAGCTCTGTTCTGTTCTGACACAATCTTGAGTCAATGATATTTTGAATAACTTTAACACACATACCTCAACTCCTACAACATCATAAAAGTACTGATTTTCTTCCTTTTTGTTGCTCTGAGGGTCTGTGATTCTACCCCACATAAGATACATAACTTGATCAAGTTTCACATAGCATTTTTCATTTTATACAGAAAAGTATGTACTGTAATACAGTAAAACCGCGATATAAAGAAATCCAAGGGACCAAAAAATAAAAATTCGTAATAACGAATTCCCACATATAACGAAAAAAATAAAAAACCTACTATATGTTACGCGCCGTCGCAAAAAAATGTTGCGCGGCTTCAAAAAAGACCGCAAATTCTGCAAATAAAGGAGGAGGAAGGCCATAGGGAACTGAATACCTACATATTTTTAATAGTTTTGTTATTAAAACAGATAAGCAAATGGATAATCAAAGGAATTAAATTAAGAACAGAATCTATTCAACACCAATTGGAAGATATTTTTGTAAATTCCAGAATATTGCAAACACAAAACAATATTTTAATTGTGTTTAAATGTATAGCCGCTTCAAACATAGTTTTTGGCATGAAACATACAAAATAATTAAAAAATAACAATCTTACAGTTGAATCGCGGCATTTTTATAAAATGAGTCGTATATAAATTACGAAGGTACTTACCGGTAACGGCGGCAACCACTTCAAAACATATTTATAATCGTTAAAATTGTTCACTTAAAAATGATCGTTAACATTGTTCACTTAAAATACACAAAAACAATAGTTAATAGAAATATAAAATGCCGTACAAAAATAGTCCATAAAATATTTTAACGAATTATTTATATTATTGACGAGTTCACACGAAAACAATTGTCAAACGAAAATGAATTTATGTAAATATTCAGTTCGGTCATGCAATAATCGCGTTAAAAGCTGAACACTCTACAGACGTTATACTGAGACTGACATTTCCAATAAGTACATACTGCAACTTTCGGGGGGTTCCTGTTAATTTTTGTATTTTACAGCTGTTTGGGTCTGGGATTGCAATACATATTAGAGGCGTATGCGTACGTAAAACGTGTCTAAGAGAACGTCGCAAGAATTATGTCAAATGGCTTTATGGGCCTACTATGAACCCAAGAAGAAGTTTGAATTGTTTTACTACTTTGTCGGCCGACCGCCGCGCACCTCCGAAAAGGCCATAAAACCGTTCGCATACGGCAGATGCATCGGCGCGGCTTTGTAAGTGCGAAATAATATTTTCATCTTTTAACATTTTTTTATTTCGTTATAAATTTACGTAAATGTATTGGCATTTTTTCGTACGGGTCAAAAATGATTTTGTTATAAATATTAACAGGATTTCGTTATATAAATGCATTTTTGTATGAAAAATTGGTTTTAGGGACTAAATTTCGATTTTTTTTTCGATATACGTCATTTTTCGCTATATCGGGTTTCGTTATATCGCGGTTCTACTATATATACTACATGGCTTTGAATATGATTGTATCTCAGGGTCTTTAAGATTTGTTTTATTACGTTGATTTAATTTTCCTTAACCTTCAAATGAACAGATGTACAAATCAACGCAGTTGAACCAATAATGTCAGATCACAACAGAATGTCTGGCAAGCCAATCAGTGACAGAATACTGAAATTTCACCAGCATAATAATGTCAACAAATTTCGGTATTCTAGACCTATCTACAGACAAGGTAATAATTTAATTTTTATATACAGTTTCCAATAATATTCTAGACTCAGCGTAAAACAGAAAATTCTATAGCGCACGTTTATAAAATAATATTTTTGAATACAGCGTAAAATCACTTATATTATGAAATCTTGCAGAGAAGAATTTATATCTAAATGTTGTATTTTTGTAGATGAAACACTATCAAATTCTGGTGAAGAAAAGTCTCAAAATGAATTTGGAATGTTGTGGCTTGAACGAACTGAGTTGGAAATAAGGGAAAAATTGCCAGGTATATATTAAGCATCATTATTACACTCACACATGACTAAATATTCAGATTGACTCAACAGTGGATAGTAGTGTCGGTAAACTGTTACGTGACTGTGATTGTGTCACTGATTGGTAACTAACATATAACTGTTGGAGGTTTATTTATTAGTATACCAGTCGTTGCTTGAAGAATTATGTTAATCAATTATCAATCATCGTTACAATTGAACACAATCACAGTCACGATAACGGTTTAATTAACGATTTTACCATCACTAGTATGCACAAGACTTAAATCAAAGCGATTACTTACTCAATAAATGTAAGATATTGCCGCCTATCCCGGCTGCCTGATGTATTGTACCCGAAGTCAATCTACTTGGTAGGTCATATATTAAAACTCTGATAAGTGCCAATTACAATGTTTATTCAGATAACAATATTGATGGATAATTACAATAGGTGTTCCATATTTGTAAAACACACTTGAGCGTGTTTGTAATATCAGGCGTGCAAATTATTGTTGTCACATGCCTGGGTCCAACTTTCTTATCCGTGACCTATCCTAATGCTTGCCTTAGCGTGAAATGTTACCTTGACGCAACAGATATCAACTTGAACAATATTTGTATTGTGTTTGATCTTGACATTACGATAACATTCGTGTTGTGGCCATTCAACTCCAGTGCGTCAGCACTGCATTTTGTGATCTTTGTTTGTGTGTACCGTGGATGCACATTAACATCGCCATCTTCAGTCGGGAGCGGAGATTATCACCATCCTCTTGCATCATTGTGTGATTTCGGCTGCGACCACGGGTATTTACGGAGGTGTCATACTCAAGGTAAGGCGAGCAGTCCTATCGAATCCCGGTTCCCGAAATCACTGGTCCTTCGACTAAATCCCTTTCCCTTCACCGACCTCTCCTTGTACCACATTTCCCTACTTCCCTCCCTTACCCTGCAGTGATTCTGATTTACGACTGGAATTGTCGTATTCCACTCCGCGGGACGCGCGACCTGGAGATTGCACAATTCACAATAGGTATTGATGATTGTATTATCGTGACGAGCAAAAAGATGTCTTATAAGGCCTCCACTACACACACACACACACACACATCTGTCACATATCACGCTACGCTTTCACGGACACACATATTTACAGGTTTCAACTGACAGATCTCACAATTAGATTACATTTTTTTTATAAATTGCATAACTGCTGGACTAGTAGTGAATTGGATGTGAATCTGCTGGCCTCACACACATAATCGGGGCTAGCGTGTCTGGTTGTCATACATCATATTATCCCGACGACTGTGGCTGACTCACTTTACATTTTCCAGGGATCCTGCGTTGGTGTCCGGTCATCAAAAGTGTTACACATGAGATGTCCCCCTTGCAAGTTGCTGTGGAGACCATGAAGGAAGCGAATAGAGTTCTCAGGACTCTTGTCATCGAGCACAGGGCTGATCATACTCTGCCGCTGGATCCACTCACTAGAAAATTAAATGGTACATATTTATTTATTTATTGATCAATAATGTGTTATATTTACAGTATTTAAATATTCATAATTACACTGAAGTATAAAAAAAAAATTACCACACTTCTATTAATGGTTATACAATAATACAACATATATGTATATAATACAACATAAGTTTTTTGTGATCAGAGATAAGATCGTAACATCAATTATAAATGTTTTTTATTTGTACACTGATATTTTTATTAAATTTCCATACCCAAGCTCCTGCATTCCAGGAATGTAAGAGAAGGATTAATAATGTCATATTCAAATATTTTTCACCAATTCAGGGATGGTTGACGCAGCAGTGATGGGTGGTATAGTAAATTACGAAAAGGCTTTCTTTACCGAGGATTATCTTCGTGCTCATCCAGAACACAGAGGACTCATCTCAACGCTCAAGGATCTCATAGCATCTCAAATACCACTGCTGGAATTTGGTATGTATATTAATTTTTGTAAATGTTACTAACGTGAATAAAAGTATATATATATATTTTTTTAAATATAATATATTATCCAAGAACACATGATGCCCCATGTATGACATTTCCTGTGGGCTACTTTTTTCGGCAAAAAAGGACACCTGCAAGCCATCCTTGTGACTAATTCCACGCATAGCAGTTTTAGTTTCACACTTAAAATTATTGTGTCAAATTTGTTTACCACTTTTGTTTAAAATTATTGATGTACCATGTTGTTGTACTCCAACTCGTTTGTTTTATAATTGCATAATACTTACTCTTTTTAAGGTAACGATGCCAAATGTATGTGGGATATTAAACTATGACAAAAATTACATAAGTAAATTGAAAATATTGTTTTAAAGATTTCTGCATTTTCGCAAAAAAAAAAACAAATGAAACATACTGTATGTCTATTAAATATAGGACCTTCATTAGCCATTATTTTTTCAGGAATTGAAGTTCACCGAGTGAGACTGCCGCCGTCATTAGCACCACTTCACCAGAGAATAGCCGAGTGTTTTGAAAAGATGAAGGCACATGTTCACAACAATTATGGAAAGAAGGTACATAATGAATTATGGAAATAAATTTATGTTAGCACTGTGAGCAGGTCACTAGATAGGTCACATGGTTGAGAAGAGGATAGTAAGAAAGATATATATCGCAAAAAGTAGACAACATCCACAGAAGACTTGGCGTGATGCAGTAGAAGTGGAAGATGGTCATGTTAGAACCCTTAACAATCGACGTGCGCGCATGTAAAGGTGTATGAATGTGGATATAGGAATTTTTTTAGCCTGATTTAAAAAAAAAACGGTAGATCTGTTAAACTATTCACTCAGACTCTCGATTCCGCAGCTCCAATGTCCTCCTGCGATCGGACCCTCTTTTTCGTGATTCAATCTTGAACCGATGATAAGGTGGAGAGTGTTGTATTACATATGTCTTTCAAGTTTCGCTTCAAATGGACAAAATATTCCAGTTTCCGAATCTTCATTGATTTCTTAGCTCATTTCCCAGTTATTATTAAGATTACAGCCCAGGTGGGTTTTTCAGTCAGTCTTTTTTAATGGCACCTCATAAACTGTGATTATTGTAATACTGGAGAATTAGCTGCCATTCTCTAGGGCAACATGGTTGCATGCATGATGTTAATTAGTTACTTAATAAAACTAGTACTTTTAAAGGTTTAACTGTAAGTGATGATTTTAAAGTAAATACACTGGTTAAATTATTATAATTAATAAGATTATACGTTTACAGAGTTGTGATTTGGAAAAGGAGATATCCATGGTGACAATGAGGAGGCAGATGAGCGTGCTGGGCAGCCGCGGGATGAGCTTCACGGAGAATTCTTCCGATAATAGGTGGTCGGAGATTTCAACGCAGACCAACCATAGTGTAGAGTGAGTAGTTATTTCATAAACTTTTATTGTGATTGTATATTAACATTATTAGCACGTTCTTTGCTGACAATGCTTAGGATTCTCATTACGTGTTCTTATTACGACACTGTTGAGTGCCGTGAAAGCAGGTTCTATTAAGACTTGGCATATAAGCATTGGTACGTTGTTCAGATTGTTTATCGCATAAATTTGTATGAATTTTAATTAGTAGTGAATGTCTGTATAAATCATCAAATTGAAAACATAATCAATTTTTGCTAAAGTGAAAAAAAATGCACCCCTTTTAAGAGGCTACTTTCATTTTTCCAGTTTGAATTTCGAGATATTTTTGCATTTTGCATACCCTTTCAAGACGAGACTAATAGTTAATTCATTTACAATATCAAGTAAACATAAAAGTGCGTTATTTTTTACGTAAATATTGCTAGAGTGAAAGGTATTAATAGAAAAGGACAAGTATACAATTGTTGGTTTTTTTTAATTCCTAGGTAATAAAGCTATCAGAAAATAGGCATTTCTTCAACATTCATAATACATATGTGTTGCCATTTGAAATTATCAGGCGAAAATTAAATAATTTGTTAAAGTTCTCACGTAAGAATTGTTATGTTTATGATAAAAAACATTGTGTCGATAAACATGATTATTACAATCATGCCCCCGATTTATAAGGAAAAAATTGACGTAAATTCATACTAATAAATAATATTGACAACTTTTGAAGCAGCTGTATTTGTGAAGAGAGAACTATTTATGCCAATATTATATAATAATCATACTATGGTTGTAATAAAAAAAGTTTTTTTTTTAAATATTTATTTATTGTTTTAATAAATGACATATTTATTAATATTAAAATATAAATGAAAATATGACAAAAGTATTATTATTCACTGTTAAATAATTAGTTGTTCATTTCGTTTTTTTTTTCTTCACACGTATTCAAAACAAAATTTGATTCACATTTATTACAATTTAAACTGAATTTAGAAATAAAATTTTATGTTCTTTCACATATTCAATATTCGTTCATGTGCACTCAAACATCGACTTGTGGGAGTAAATTTGATTAATTAGAGAAAAGAATTGGTGTATGTCGTCGACCACTCTTTTGCCATCCAATTTAGGAAGTTCACACGAGTCCGCACATTCAATACTCAGTTCGGGAACATCCTGAAAATAATTAATAATATTATTATTGTTATTTAGTTATCAGTATTTTTATGTCTAAAATATTAAAATACATCTTTATTCATTTATATGACTATAACAAATACATTTGTATCAGACAGGTCTGTCATGTATAATTCTTTTGATAAGATTATTTATCTTTAAGGATATGTATTTCCAATAAAAAATAATTTATCTGCACTACATAATATATGTATATTGAACTATGTAATTTGTATTGTTAAATCAAATAGATAATTGTTATAGAAATGGTAAAAATTATCAACTTACGTTGCGATTTTTATTCCAAGAAGATAACCATTTAAAATTTTGTTGGAATATTTCGTAGAGCGTGTCAATGGATACTTTTTGACCTTAGGCATCTTGAGTCACAAGAGGCAGTAATTTCAGAACAATAATTTGTATAATAAAATATAATGAGAACCAAACCCAACAAAAAAAAAACACGGGTTCACGAATGTCACGTTGAATCATGTGAATAAATTAATTTTATGCCCTTGAGGCGCATGCGTTAGATGCGCAATGCCATAGATAAGAGACGCAATGCGATGCAAGCCGCGCATGCGTTGTCAGATTCTTAGCGCTCCGATCCGTTACGTAGGTTTTGACATACGTATTATGTTCAGAAGTCAAAATTATAATCTGTTTTCATATAAAAACAGCCCAAAACCATGTAATTTACAAAAATAAGCAATTGGTATCAAGAATAAGTATAATATTCATTCATAGTGTAGTCAAAATTTGTAATAAAATGTGTTTTATAGGCAAATTTAATGAAAATCCAACGGAGCACAAAGGTCCGGTTCTGAAGGTCCGATAGACAATTAAAATTATCGTGTTTCATAAGACTGGAAATATATTATTTAAAAAATGATTATTGTGTTTCTGATATTAAACTTAGTTTTAAATAGTAGTTGAAGCCTCAAAGCATGTGAGTAAATATAGTTTATTATTTAAAAACTTATGTTTTTACTAAAACAAAGTATTTTAAAAACGTCAAAAATTCATCAAATGTACTGCAAATTGAATGATTTATAACTCTATTAATTTTTAACATTTTGCTGATTTGGTTTCCTACAAATTTGTCTCCGTAATCTTGGCTTTAAGATTATAAGAAAATATATTTCGTCTACGCATTCGTTTAGCGCATTGACTCAATTTTGTACAATGCCTAAAATGCATCTAATGGTCACGGTCTTTCTTATAATATTTGTATCGTCTTAATTATGACAAATAACATTCAGTTTATTAGTTTTATATTAATGTAAAGATCCAATCCAAGTAATAGTTGAAAAAAAAAGTCAAATCTATTGAATAATTTCTGATATAAATGAATAATAAAAACCCATATTTTCGTAAAAAACGCCAAAATATGAATTATTATTGCAAGTGGCGCCTTAATAAATCTCAATATTTTATCATCATTAGGTTGTAATTGCAACAAAACATTTTTTTTTACCTGAAACCGTACCCACGGGTGCATGGGTCCACGACACCCAAGGAACGGAAAATAGTTTTGATAATTTATTTTTTATTCATGGGGCCGGTTATGTGATCAGTAGTAATTTTTTACTGTAGTAAAAAAAGTTTCTGAAGTAAACAAATTTGCGAATACGGGTTGTTTGATTGTTAGTGAAAAAAATATTTTTTTCTCAAAAGTACATACGTGGTAAACTTATTTTGCTTTCCAATATCTGATAGCAAAAACGAGAATCGATAATTAAATATGGCGGACTTTTCACAGCTGTTCCAAAAGTCATCTGACACATTGATACTTTGAAAGTTGCAGTATACGACAATTAATCATTCAATATCCCGTTATAATTTTCTGAATAAGTTCAATTTTTACATTTTATATAAGAATATTTATTTTTTTAAATTATCAAGTAGTTCTGAATATCCAGTTTTCAGTCAACTCTTAGCACAATTGTAAACTTGTAAGCCATACATTTTCAGATCTGGTATTTCCATGGGAAGAACACAGGCCAACTCCCTCAAAGCATTCACTTCTCAATTCAACAAACAATCCAACAGGTAATATTTTACTCCTAATAGATAATTAGAATAAATTTCCTCCAGTTTCCCTACACAGGGAGATTACAAAAAAAATTATATATATTTTTTTAAATCATCACAGTCATGAAATCAAATGTAAATCAAAACCTAAACTATTGTTTACGTATCAAGCCTCTAAAATGTCTTTCGGCTATGATCTTTATATTTCGGTATTATATTTAAATATATTATCTTCATAGCATTTAATAGCACCTAAGAAATAACATTTTTATTTAGTGAGATTTGACAGATTGATAGTGGAACCTCAGTTTACAAACTTAATTTGTTCTGTAAAACTATTTGAAAACCGAAACAATTATTCCCATAAGAGTCAATGTAAAATGTATTAATCTGTTAAAGACCCCAAGAAATTGACCCTTTAGCATTTTTTTTTCCTAATTGCTTGAAATCCTATAAAAGCAATAAAAATTTGCAGTTTTTACCTAAAAAGAAATTGAAGTAATAAAACGAAAATAACAAACACGAAAACATTGAGTGCTTGAAGTTCATCAAGTTTCTGTCTCACAAAAATCTATCCAACGATGTTTGTTTCTTACTTTTTATAATGTTGTGGAAATGAGACACGACACATTTGATAAAGTTTTATTAGGGTGATATTTTTCCACAAAACTTTGCGCCACACTCCACTTCATTCACATTTCGTGGATCGAAGACCTACGAACATCTTCCATTCGTTCATCAGTCTGAAAATAATATTTCCTCTGTCATCGTCTTTTGCTGCTTATTATGAGGCTGTTCCAATTCTTCTGTAGTAAACTGCCTGCTTGTTCGTAAACCGAAATTCTGTTCGCAAACTTAAACATTTTTTTTATCAGGATTTTTGTTCATAAACCGAGGTTCCACTGTATATAAAATATGAATAGCCATAAAATTTTGGCTGCACTTTTCATTATGTTTGGCAAATTAAATTATACATTATATTACATTGTATTTCAGGGGATCACTGGGCAGTGGCTATGCCAGTTTAGGACTTCCGGCTGCCAGGAAAAGAGACAAGGATAGAAGGCGAGGCAGAAAAGTAGGATCATTTCTCACTAATCTTTATACATTGCATGAATTTGTTATAAATGTCATCAATATTGCAATGGTAATGTGAAATCTGCAAAAGTGCAGTTTTCAGAAATTTGTAAATTTTAATTAGCAGGGCTCTACCCATTTAAAAAAATAATCGGGCATTAATATGAAGCGACAATGTGAGTAGAGATTTGGAGGTGCTCCTTGTCCGACTTGTATATCAGGTTATAGCTCTCAATGGGCCATAAAGCCGTGGAAGAGTAGTAAAAGTCACCTGAATTTTGAATTAACAAGGTAAATAATATGATGATATGTCTAAAATGCTATCTGATTTCAGAGCGAGGTGGCCCCCATCCCTCTGAGTAGCGCCCCGTCCACACCCTCCAGCCAATGGTATACAGGTCCCACACCTCCACTGACAGTCGCCAACGGCAACACAAGGAATGCAGTCAGTACAGACTTCAGCACAACCACTACCATTGTGGAGCTAAGGCAGGAGGTAACGTGTAATTAATTCTATA
Organism: Eubasilissa regina; assembly: GCA_022840565.1. Lineage (NCBI taxonomy): Eukaryota > Metazoa > Arthropoda > Insecta > Trichoptera > Phryganeidae > Eubasilissa > Eubasilissa regina. The sequence goes on along the minus strand of JAINEB010000027.1, from coordinate 17,443,137 downwards.
CTAGATTGAAGGAGCTTTGCAATCGTGGAGATTCGACAATTTGTGAATTGTGGAATTATGAATCACTTTATACAAGGGCCACTTTTATTTATGCCTTTGACTTTACGGCAACATTTTCTATTATAAGTACTACTAGATAATACTAAAAATAATTTTAATTAAGCTTCCAGCAATTTTTTTGAGCATTCAGATAAAAAATTCAAATGACTTATTTCTCATTTGACAGAAGTCAACTCCGATGGCGAGTTTTAATATGCTTTTATGTATTAACTCGTTTTAATACACGGAATCGATCCAATTTATTAACACAATTCTTTTATAATTAACTGTTTTCATTTATTTTATTTGTATCTGTTCTAAGTTTGTAAGTTTTCATGTTCGCAATTGTTTATTTTGCAGGTTATCCGATCATTATATATCACCGTGGTGAATTAAATTTAAAAAAATTAATTATTACAGTCTGAAATCATACATCTACAAATTAATGATAATTTTTACACTGACAGTAAAGAGACTCATGTCTACCTCATATTTTGACATAATACGTCAGCATTTTTAATTTTATTTAATAACAATAATATTTTTGCTTTTAATTTAATAACTTTTAAACATTGATACAATGGTATCAGAGTTTCAATAACTTAATATTGACTGTCGTGCATCATGTCCCCGCAGGTATAGGAAGGGAGGAAAGAACCGCACCCTCTTCTATGTAGACTTTCCCTCAGATTCGTACCGACATATTTTCATGCATGACTTCTTACAGTGAAGATGAAGTAAGCTTTCTTCTATAAATAATTCCAGCTAAATTAATATCGCTTCTCTTAATTATTTACATGACTGCGTTTTATGATATTATACGTATATAAAAAACGAATTTAGCATAAAATCAAATCTATAAGTACAGAGCCTCTTCGAAAACCTATTACAGAATCTAAATTTATAATACAAATATTCTAATATTAGTAGGTAATGAATGTTTAGAAGAGTTTGCGTATTTGGATGTATGGTCGACTGGAATGAAGAATGTAAAGTTGATCTTAGCATAGTGAGTAAGATTATGAAAGGATCACTTGGTCACGTGGAACGGACGAATGAGCAGAGAATGATAAGAAAGATATGTGACGCAAGTGTTATGGCACAACTAAGAAACCAGATGGTCCCGTTAGAAGCCTCAATAATCAATGAGCTGTATGAGAAGATGCATGAATGCAGATGAGACGAGAATTGTGTGTCAGGACAGAAGAGTGTGACACTCTATCCTCACGCCTACCCCCACGGAGAAACGGTGTGATGGTAAGTTAATTAGTTAGTTGATGGGAACAGAAAGGCTGAGAAAAATATTGAAAGTAAGATGACGGCAGGGAATAAAGTGAACACTGCTTTGAATGCACTAACTTCTAATGGAAACTTGTTAATTTTAATTAAATTAATTTCAGTATACATTGTTTCCTGAAGATGATACCATAGGTATCGAAACATGTAGAATAATTAATAAATAGTGGTTTAAACAAAGTATTTTGTCTAATTATTAATATAAAATGAGGCCACAAAGTAATTTTGCAAATAGTGAAGAAACTTATTAGTCTAGTGGTTCATAATGGAGTCCCAGTACCGAGACTCATGTACGGAAGTAAAGCCTGAAGTTGGCAAAAGAGGAATGAAAGAAGACCGAATGCTATGTAATATATCAAAAATGAATAAATCAGAAAGGAATGTAAAGCTGATCTTAGTTAGCATAGTGATTAAGATTAAAAAAGGGTCACTTAGGTTTGGTCATGTGAAACAAATGAATGAGTAGAAAATGGTAAGAATGATATATGGTATATTGATAATGAATATATTGATAGCGCCATAATAGAGGACATCAGCAGAAGATGCGAAAAACCAGATACTGAAATGCAATGTTTCAACCATCGATGAGCATGGTGCTGTATCCTCATTCGTCTTTCGTCAGCTCTTTCTACTTCAAGATCTTGATGTATTGTTTGTTGAAAAAATATCAGTTAAGCCTCTGCCATTGAAGTAATTCGATAAAGATAACAATTAAAAAATGTATATACATATCTGCTTTCTTATAATCCAGTAAACGAAACAGTGCTTGCTTAATAACAAAACATTTTAGTGATGCTGATTTCTGATCTCACTGCTTTTACTGTATTCAAATATGAGTGATTAATATTGTATAACCAAAACGTTTCTTGCTCAAAGGAAAGTGGAATCTGCTTTATTTAAGTTTCGAGAAGCCGGAAAACTATTATAGCGCTATACTTGGTACAGTCTCAAAACCACACTTAGATTTAATACATTTAGATGACAAATAAGGCACCCTTATCAAACCAAAGATATGTGTACTGTATTGTAAGGTTGTACCGATACCGATTGTCAGATTTGCTAAAACTGACAATTAAAAAAAAAGAATTAAAAATAACAAGTAATATATATGGTTACGTTTAAAAATATATATTTATGTATTTTTGAAACTGAAAGAGTAATAACTCAACTGATTGATATAATGAATTAATAATATTGATCATATTTTAAGAATGTTTGTTTGTATGTTTTTTATACAAATCTACAGTTTTATTCCGAGTTTGATGAAATTTTGTACACCTGACCTTTAAAACCAGAGGACGGTCACTGTCCCTCATCCCCCTTTTCCACCCCTTAAAGCAGAATTTTGGTACTTAATGAAAATTACTGTCTACATCCGATTTCGAAAAACAAACTACCCCCATCCCCCTAAATGAAGCCTCTTTACTCGGCGTAAACCCCGGGCAACGCCGGGTACTTCAGCTACTATTATATAAAAGAAACTGCCACTTAAAAATGTATCAAATGCATTTGAAATATTGAAACAATTAAAAATTATCTGTTTGTTATTTGTGATCCTCTACATAGGAGGGACCAATATGTACATATTTCTAAAATATTGGAATAAATGCACAAAACATGTTTTTAATGAATTTGAATATGAGTAGCTTTTTGGTCTAGTGGTTAAGACATTCACCTAGTGATCCAGTGATCGGAGGTTCAAGTCTCAATCCAGGAGGCTATCGAGTTAGTTACCTTAGTTTGAAAATAACAAGAATATTGATGAGTCATGTATTCCATTTAGGCTTCTCTATTTAATATAAATGCATATTTGCACAAATACATGAATAAGTTACCTCAAAAGTTCACTATGTATTTTAAATAATTAATAATAATAAATTGTGATATTTTATCAAATTACTAGGAGGAGAATCGATATTTGTGATATCTTTGGTGTTCTATCCTCAGCTGCTTGCCTGGTTATCTTGTTTACGGATTATTGATCGATAAACTCAGTTTTCCTTGTAATAATTATCAGTTTATTACATCATGTAGTACAGAGGTTAAAACAATATATACATTTCAATAATAGTAATTATAATTGGAAGTAGCTGAGGTGAGAGAGAGAGAGAGAGAGCTCTTCCTACTGAGGCGGCGATATAAAACTCGCCTCCACCCGCCCATGCTCCCACTCTCACAGCGGACACACACACACACATTCACACAAGTGACAGTTCTCACAGTATTTAATCTATTTTATTAACATTTATAAGCTATGATAAATATCAATAATTGGCCCATTTATAAATTAGATTATATCGGTATAGCCTTAATAATATAAATATAGCACTGACAATATTGACATAGTCACTAATATACAATAAACTCCCTCTTATCCAGCACCACTGGGACCGGAGAACAAAATTTTACATATATCTGATCATCGCCTTTTAAATTACCACAGCACCATACAAAACTTATTAAAATTCTGTTTCTAGTGAAGACATAAAGTGTAATTTATGTAAAGAACAAACAAGTATTATTAAACTACTTATTGAAAATAAAATTATCTTTAACTAATCTACTTTAACTTTAACTAATAAATCTACTTAAACACTAAACTGCATTATATAAAAATAATATGGTATAAAACCACCATTGGGGTGTGGTTGCGTAATCGTTTTAGTTATTTGAAAACCGAGTTATAAGAGGAAGTTTACTGTATACATCAATTGTAATGTTGAATTTTAAAAATATGTAATTATATTAGTTTTAATAATATTCAGCTTGTATTTCTAGATGTGAAGATTTTTATTTAGCAATTATTTTAATTTACTTACATAGTTATAGTTTATTCAGTGTTTATATATTAATATTTACTTAATTATATAATAAAAATAAATCATTTCTTTCAAATTTGTCAAATTATAATTCAGAAAAATGTACTATGTATTTGGAAACTTTTTGGCTATTGTAATATTGTCGACTTATTATTGAAACTGATATTTTTTTTGATAATGCAAAATAAAATGCAAAAAAATATATACTAATCTAATTGTGAATTAGTTTGTGTCATTAGAGCAGTAATATTTTCCAAGGAACATTTTTTTATTTCTATTTGATATTTATGTTATGTGGAATAGAAATATATTTAGCCAACAGAAAATTATTTTAAATTATTGCAATTACTAAATATGAAAAACATCAATATATAATAGTGTGAGTATTAATATATCAAACATTTTACAGTTGACCCCTTCGCGTCCGCTCCGTTCTGAAGTAGAAAAAGAGAGGAGACTTTCGCAGCGACCGACGTCTCTGCAGAGTGGAACAAATTCTAACAGGAATTCTGCAGGTAAATAAAATATTTTATTATTTTTATTATTATTTACCATTTAATTTTTATAACAACTTTTCCAAAGATACATTTATAACTATTGTTATGTTGTGCGTTGGCACCGGTGGATCGAACGCCAGCGCACCACGCCACTGACTAGACTCAGTCTGTGGGTAAGGTGTGTGTGGTATCGATATGCCTGTCTCGGAAGGATGGGAGTGGTCTTTAACAATAACAACAGTGATTCACATATTAATTACACTATATTTCACATAAATCATTATCATAAATTGCAGCTATGACTTCGCTGTAGAATCGACGACTCAGCGTCACACACCAGGGTCGCAGTTATTTATTTATGATTGAAAAGCACGGGTAGTGGCGATGGCCATTTGGCAGCCGTTCCGCGCCCAGTCCCGAACTTCGATGCATCTGTGCCATCCTTCCAGATGCCGACCATGCGATAATTTTTCCTTGCCGCGGGTCAAATCTGGCGCTTAGATCTCGTTGGGGCCATCCTGACGTTGGCTCCTCTACGTATTTAAATTGGGGCCCAAATTCTCCCAATTTACCACGGGTCTCCATGCTCCATAACTCTGTGACCGCTGCTATTGTTTTTCTCCTGTGGTCCAGGATCGCGGTCCTGACCTCCTTTGCTGCTCGTCAAAGAGTCTCTCTTCCACTCTCGCCTTCGCTCTTTTCAACTGCGTTTACTCCGGTCGGTAAAGCAACGCTCGGTATGCCACACATTTGAAATGTAATATCATACTATGTTGTTTAATTAATGGGTTTTTTTCTTACATTTGTATAATTAAGTCTAGACGTGTATATAAAATTTAATGTAAGCTTTTATACAATCTTTTTATTTCAATCTCTTTTTTATACAATCCTGCACCTTTTGATCGATTTAAATCAAATTTGCATCCCTTTAGAACCCTGCATAAAATATAACCTTCCTCCCCCGTCACTACTTTATTCCCTCCAATATAAACGTGTATTATATTGAATGCCATCTGTTCCAAATTTTCCACTCTAGGACTATGAACAAAATAATATCTCATCCCCTGTCACACCATAATTTTGTATAAAATATAAAAACCAATATTTCATTTATTAGTTCTGGTTGAGGTTCCACTATCACACACAAGCATAAACTTTTTTCTGCCCATCTAATGCGCTGCTCACTGGAGAAATACAAAAGCCTCTACGGCAGTTTCCCTGGATCAAAGTGGTCAAACTACAACTTGTAATAAATAATAATATTAACAGTTTGTTATAAAATTTTCTATCTTCCTTTATTAATTCTAGTTTTGTCGACAGGCACCACTGATTCAAACATCAGCAATGAAGATGACCCCCCACCCCTACCGCAGAAAACTGTCAGAACGGATCACAATATCACCAATCCCCTTTTAAATCTCACGCCGATATCGTCCGAAAGCTATTACCAGGCTGTAAATTTTCTCGTTACAAGTTCACCTATAAAATCAGACAATAACAGCAGCATGTCGACCAATTCGAGAAGTGCGATGACAAGCCCCGTAATGATGCGACAAGACTATGACACGGTGTTTACTCCTAGAGACTCAGCCTTGTACAAGTCCCTACAGCCTGGTGCAGCGCACGCCCTGAGGAAGAACTTAAACCGCAAAGAGAGGGCCCCCACACCTCCACCGAAGAAGCGTTTACATTCTGTGCAGAATTGAACTCTGTATTTTTAGAAACTCATCAAAAACAGAATGGGGGACTTTGGTATTGCATGTTTTATTTATGCATAAAAAATTAAGTAGAACATTATTGTTTTATGAATCTTTTTCTATGTTCGATGTTTCCATCTCACAAATTCCCATTCAGAAACAAATATTCTCTTACAGAAGGATTTTAAGACATCTATTAATTTTTCACATACGTATGTAAATACATTATTTTTATCTGCTCCTACTCAAAAGCCATACCAAACACGATTGCATTTTTATTTCTAGAAATTACACCATTATGTATTTCTTCTTGATAAAATTTTAAGTCCAACTCCCCTATTAAATGATACATTATTTAAATAATTCACATGCATCAGGATTGATTAAGCTGTTAAATTGTCACTTCAGTATCTGACAGTATATTTTGCTCAGATTGCTCAGTTTCCAGTACCTAATACTGTTTTTTTTAAATTGACGCATACATATTAGAAATATGATTATGCTGAATACCTTATTCAAATGTTTTCAATTATATAATTATAATATTTTATCTATGACACAGAAATTTGCACATTGAAACATTCATATTCAGTTCTGCAGGTGATGACTGAATTAATACCATTTTTAATTTAAAATTATTGATAGTAAATATATTGAATAATCTAAAATGATTGGATCATCACCCCGACACGGCGACACCTTATTAAATGTTTATGTTATAGTGACATGTATTATTAATCATTTTTATTAATATCTGGCTATTACTTAAATTTCACAGATGATACCTAGTGCATATGTTTATAACCCAATGCTATTTAAATTTTCTTTCATTATTGAACTATTGAATTTTTTTGCATTGTTACATTTTATTTATTATTCTCGCACAGATTCCTGTGTATGTAAATAACACATTTATAGAACTTATTATTATTATCTATTCTAAAGAATGCAATAATTATGGTTAGTATAGAATTATTTTTATTTTTGACTTAAAATTTTATAATGGGTTGAATGATGATAATGCTCACTTTAATTGCTCAAGCCAAAATGAACAACAATTTACCCATTCCGAAGATAATGACATTAACAAGATTACTTTCTAGATTTATCATACAATATACACTTTTTTATACAATCTTCTTTGATGCCACAGACTGTGTTGCCATTGTTTATTTGGAGTTGAAAATCTCCTACATTGTCGTTTATCTTTCATAAAGGCATATCTCGTTTTTTATTAAAATTGAGTATGGCCGGGGTTACATTATCCAAAACACATCCATTCAAACAGGCAAATCTGAATTTTTTTCCAATGAAGTAAAATTACATAACATTTAGACATAACCACTTTTGTTTCAATGTGTCATTCTTACAAATAATTAGTAATATTTATGGAACAAATATACCTCACACTGTCTTTAAATCAGAAAATATCCATAGAAATCGGTAAGAATCTTTATCATTTTTCAACAGTAAAATAATTACACACAATTTGTTAATATGTCTGACTGCCGTAAAATCAACAAACTCTTTGAAAGATGGACGACAACACGCGAGATCCGTACAGGAGTTACTGTTTGAGGTGGGCCTAATTCATCTACCGATGATGAGTAAAAAGTTATGAATTTGTGAAAGTGAAGGGATTTAGTCAGGGGTGCTAAAGTACCCTTGTAAAATAATTCTGAGATTTGATTCTATTTTCTATGTGTATTTTATTTAGATTCACCCCTGAAGTCACAACTACATTAATTTTCCTCCAAAGAGACAATGGTAGCCGTTGCACGTTACGGATGCCTCGTAATGCCTTTTGTAAATAATAATAATACAGTGACTTCGATCTACAATTCTTGTAGGTTTTATTGTTAAAATGAGATTTTTTGTGTTCCTGTGATACCTGTACCCTTTCAAGGTAGCATATTCACATATTTTTTAATGCATGGAGTTTGTACATAACAATTATTTCTTCTACCTTTGATTATACACAGTAATCTAAAATTCATTAATTTATAAATAGGTAATTCTACAATGTTTAGATTCAATAATATAGAATATTTTTTTTTATCTTGTTTTTTTTTTTTTATAAAAACACTCCAGAAGTTGATTTGAAATAACTAAAGATTTAATTATCACCATACCTTTTCCCCATTGAAACATTTGAAAATGAGGCAGAATATGTGTGGCATAATAACTCTGTAAACTTCATGTTGTATTCACAGAAGTCACGGCAACATAAAAACAGTTTATGTAACATGTCTCATAAAAAAATTCTTCTAGAATTGTGGATCAAATCATTTTTACTTAATACATATTACATAAATATAAGGTTTTTTTTTATTCTAATACCTTATAAGTTTTACTATTTAATTGTAAAATATCACTTCTTCATGAAAAAAATGCAATATGTATAATAAAATTAAAGGCATTAATGCTTATAATAATATTTATTAACTGTATACTGAAATCAGTTATTACTTGAGAGATTTTATTTTAAATATTAAAATAAATTTGTAACAAATGATTATCAAAAAATATACGTGAACAAAATGAAATACAAAAAGTTGTGAAATTTGGGACTACAATTACATATGTATTATCTTTTAGATTGTCTTGTATTTTACATTCTATCTTTTAGAAATTTTTTTTTAGTTATTATTTTTATAAGATTTTTTATGTGAAAATACAAATTTGACATCCAAAGATATTGTTAAAAATTTAATTTAAGACTTACAGTATTTGTATGTTTTAAGAATATTTCTTATTAAATAATGTTGCAGGGAATTTGTTTGGAATTTCTTTTACTCAAAAGGGAAACTACCAAGGTTATGATTATTTCCAAATTTGTATTATTCCAATGTCATTTTAACTTGCGTAATATTAGGTGTTTGGTTATAAAATAGATCCATTATGGAAAAATAATGTTTTACACAATTTTTGTCGGGGATAAATTATTTGTAATTTATTTTAAAGCTGCGTTACATCTCGTATCTTTGAGGTCATTTTGATTTTCAAAGTAGTATAAGTTTGTATTTGAATAGATGTTATTACGTATTTATACTCTTGAGCTAGAAAAATCCTACGCCCCACTTGAATAGTTTAAATGGTAGTCGAGTGTTTACAAACTCGGGATAGTATTTGATATTATTATACTTTTTTTTTTTTCTTAAAGAGGAAATTATAAAGAGATAGCAATAACATGTCACATCCATATTTTGACCATTGTCATAACAAATGTATAATATAATTTTATAGCAATTTACTAATGCACAAAAAATAAAAGAAGATCATCTTTTATATTTACAATAATTTTTTCATTGATACAATAATTAAATATATGAATTTTTCAATTCCAAAAATCACTCTAATGCATATCCTTTATTATTATATACATTTTTAATGTCCCAAAAATGTCATTTGGTGCGTCACACATAACAAAATTGATACATTACATTGAGATGCCAGTTTAATATAAATTACGAATTAGGCGAGTAAATATGTTTGGCTCTGAATGAACATTTTTCGAATAGAAAACAAACAAGTCTATTTCTATTGTTAGAAATTTGAAAACTGTAGGTAGGTAATTATTTAAATTAAATTTTTCACAGCAAGTATAATATTACCTATAGATTTTGTTTGTTTTTAATATTTACAAAGAATCGAGTTGTGAAAACAATATTGTTACATTTTTTTTATTCTGATACTGTCCCGTATATGTCATTTGTGCCTTTCCTAAGACAGGTTTTAAACACTGATATCAAATATCTAGCTTAAAACACAGACCACCAAATATATAGACATGAACTAATGCATATTTCTTGCCTCAGTATTTTCATTTTGGTGTCATTCACATGATCACTTTGGTGCCACTTACGCAATCAAATAGCTCCGTGACTTTTAAAAAAATATTAATAGATTGAAATGAAAATTTTAACGCTGACAATATAATAGAGTAAATACTTTTACTATTGCATAAATGTGTCATAAACTAGCAGATTTATGTTTCCACCAAGAATGTGTATAGGATGCCCCTCATCCCGCAACCGATGTTCCAAATACCTCTCTGATGTGCACACTATTTCATGTGTATTCATTTACTGGTCTGTGAGCTTAAAACCATTATCAATACTGAGTGTATTGAGAAGAATTTTGGAACCCGGCCCAATATTATAATGCATTTCAAGCATTAAAGAGCGAAAAGGAATTTTTATAACACAAAAATATGTTAACTATGTGTCATTAAAATATTTACTTCTCAAATTCGATATTGAAAAATTAATTTTGTTACTAAAAGTGTTTTTTTTCTCTAAAATCACTTGACTAAATCTGAAATTTTAGATATCAAATAATAATTTTAAAAAAACATCTCAATAATGTGAAATTAAACAGATGAATAATATGTAATTATTTTCTAATCAGGTTGTATTATTAGATCGGGTAAATTAATCAAATTTGTGACTTTTATTTTATTATTTAGAGTTTTGTTTGATAATTGTAAGCATCTCATTTGATGATGTATTATTTTTACCTCCAGATTTAGGAGTTACTCATAGTGCCATAGATTTTTCACAATGAAACCTCAGTCTATTATCCTCAAATCTATTTCATTTCATATGTTTTAATAGATCACATTCCTTGGGTCGGACCTGACCCTGTTTATGTTCTCTCAACAACATCAAATTTTTGGTTATGTTGACCGTTTGAGAAGTAACATTTTTTTATAGTTAGTTAAATAATTATACATCACTTTTATTTTGAATCGTGGGTGTGTCGTTTGTAAAACTAACCTAGTGCTAAGAGACATACATCTATATTTGAATGAAAGTATTTGTTTATACTCTTTAAAAGGTTAAAATTAACTAACTAACTTACCATCACCCTGTTTTCCCGGGTAGGCAAAGTCAATAGAAAGTCATACTCTTCTACCTTGATCACTCTTGACTCCACATTTATACATCTTCTCACAGATGCTTGTCGAAGATTCCAATATCTGATCTTTGATCGTGACAGATTTTTCGCTGACGGCTTCAACACTCACCTCTTATATTTACATGCCTTGACCATCTTGGCGACACTTTCATAATTCAATCAATTATACTTCTATATTATTAGGTACTCTTTATCTTAACAACGGCTATTTAAATTATGGAGATAAAATTAGCTTAGCATGTCTAATTCTTGTCTAGCAAATATTAAAGACTTGACAAAAAAAAATCTCATATTCGTTGTGATAAATTTATAATGTGAGGTTTCATTGTGAAAAGTGTTAATTTTCTTACCTATATGTGTATATTTTCAAATTGTATAACGTTATATGCATTTTTGTATGTTTACCATTTATTAAGAAAGTGATTATTATGTTATATGTGTTTCCAATTTAATATAGTATTTTCAAAGAATCAAAAAAAATAATTGGGATAATGTTATAAAAAATATATATTTTTATAATTACTGTTGTAAGGCCAGTAGTTTAATCGTAATCGTTTCTTAATATTTTAAGATATTATTACATATGTACATAATATTATTTTCATTTCTTTTAAATACCCAATTTTATTAACAATGGCCATAGTGATTCAAAATATATCTATTTAAATGTGTTAATGCTACTTTTATAGAAAATATATAGTTACCAATAGTTTTAATTTAATAATTGTACCAATATTGTTGACTCAAATCTAAAGTGACCTTAGTAAATAAATAATTCTTTTAATGGTTTTGTTTATTAATTGTGGATCCAATTTCCTTATTTTAATGTGTGGACTTCTAAAATTGCTTACTTATTTATTGTCATACTGTTTTCTGCAGGGGTAGGCATATGGGATAGAACTCCAGTCTTCTATCCTAGTCTCGTTCACCTTCATACATCTTATACACACATGCCAATTTATAATGTCATCTGGCTGTGGTAAGTCTTTTGTGGTTGCCTTCTGTTCCTATTGCCTTCTCACCCGCCATTTTATTTACTATCTTCTCCTCACTCGTACATTGAATAGACGAAAAGCTTATGATTGAACAGAAGATGAGTGAATTGCAGAATACACACACTGAGGCGTGAAACATCTATTTTCTACAAATAATATAATTTGAAAACATGTGTCCAGCACAGTTTGAAGTTAGCTTACTCACACCACCCGCTTTAATTGTGCGATGTTTCATCAAAAAATAAAATATTTTGTTACGCGCCAAATACTCAAAGACCGCATTCCAGGATAACCACTACAAGAGATTACCAGGATTGCCGTTAGAAGGAAGGACGCACAACTAACTTCGGGGACATAGCACTCTTCTTACCGCCTTTGCCGTGTGTGTCGCTCGTAGTCTGAGCGTGCCTTGAAAATAAACCCATAAAATTCTTATTAATCATACCCAATCTAATAATTTATTTAAAAAAAATTGTATTGAATAAAAAAACAATTTTTTGTTAAGTAAGTAAGTTTGGTAAGTAGATGGGTTAACAATCAATTATGTTTTGATTGATATCATATAACAACTCAGATTTACTTATGTTGGTTATATAAACATTGACATTTGGTGACCTTAGAACAAGGTATCATATTTTGTTAAAAATTGATTTTTTTGTATCAAGTTAAAAGTATGTCACAAAAAAACTTAAATTTCCTAATAGTTTATGAGATATCAAGGAAATAAATATTTTAGCAGCACTTGTGATATTTTTTAGAACAACTGCTGATTTAAATACAAATGAAATGTAGGAGTTATATATTAATAGTAATATAATTATTTATTCCGGTGTGATGGGGTTATTTATGCAAGACCTGATTTGCCATATAAATAATACATATAAGTATCAGTTTCTTTTATTACTTTAAATTATACAGCACAATTTTTGTAATAAATCACCTGAAGTAATCAAAACTTTGAAGCTCAATATCTCAGTTTAAATTATTGATAGAATCGGTGTTAACTTTGTAGTTTCATCAGAATGGATAAATAAAATAAAATGGATAAAGATAAAAATGGTAAATGAAACTATGTTATAACTCTACTTGAGTTTATTAGCACTACTCGAGTTTCGAAAGAAACAGTAACTCTCATCAACATGTGAAGTATTAAACTAACTATACACAAATATAGGATACAATGCTTAGGGTGGTCTCTTATAACATTATTTCATTTATATTCATCCAACCTCAGTTTAATGTAAATGTCAGATATCTTGTTCCAAGAGTGCAATTTGACTGTTGATGGTTTATTTCAAAATATTAAATTACACATACTTATTCATTGTTGAGTGTTTGAATAATTATCACATCTTTAACAACAGAATAGACTAGATTATGGCTTATAAAATTTGTGGCGGAAGGGAAATATTGCTAAAATAATACTAAGTACAGATTTTCTAATATTAACTTTTATTTACATCTTTGTGTAACACAATGAGACTTAATTAATAAAAAGGTTATATAAACACAAATACACACTAGCGGGAGATATAGCAATTTAAGTTCTGTGCGTTTCGTATGGCTCCTTTGGAGAAAGAAACTCGTTGGTAGCTAATATGTGGAATTATTATATAGGAACTGTCTGCGATTTAAACAGAGAAATTATTTTTTAATTTAATAACAAAAATTAAAAGGCTCTATAAGAAAGATACTGAATGAAGGCTCGAGCTAAGACTCCACTTAATGAAAAATGTGAAATGTATAAATCTAAAATGTGTATATAGGGTTTTATTTTAAAAGTAATGGAAAAAGATAAATCAGATATTATACATTTTGTACTTTTTATAAACAAGGTGACTCTGCAGAAATTTATAATTAATTGCCTGCCAGTAGAATTATCACCAGCCAGGGTTCATACTTTAACACTTACTTCTTGTTCATTTTACTAGATATTATACATAACATATTAATAATTTTTAGATAATTGATTAATTTTCCATTAACATTGATACCACATTCAACAAAAGATGTATTCAAATTATATCCATATGTTGACGCAAGTTGAATACTCCCTGTGTATTCCATCTATCCCATAAACTTTTTTATACCTGTCCTTTTCTGGCCCACTTCTAACTAGGAATTTCACCGATGTGAAACGAGATTGCATTCCGATGCCAAGCTGTCAACACACATGTTTATTTTAACGGTTGAGAGTAACGCAGGACCACGAAAAAGTGGTGTTCTTCAGCATCAGGAGTGCAGTGATATCTCCATTCTTAACTAAAAAAGTGCGAGTCAACTGGAGGTGAAACTTGACATCCAACCCAGGATCGAGATCAAGGTAGGCCAGATCCATCTACCAATATTTCTTTCTCGTTCCAATTCAGATTGCGTCAACTAATCATTAATTTTAATAGATACAGTCCACGGGATCTTATCCCACCATCTATATAAAATTATTTATTTTGATTTCATCGAGTTTTTCAATAGCTGCAACATATTTATCATCCAATATTAACACATTTCAATTGAGTACTTTTCACACAAACTGGTGACGTAATACGGGTAAACAATTATTGTTCTAATATATTTATTTGATATCTTATCTACACAATGCAATGTAATATCCAAATGAAATTAATTAAATTATTTTGATTAAAAAAAACTTTTAGGTAAACAGTGTTCATACCCTTCCCACAGTTAGACTCTAGTCCGGTGAACGGGTATTAATACCCTTCCCGCTGTTAGTGTATTAATGATAAATATGTGTATGGAGGTGGTCATCATGTATTATCATGATGAAATATAAAATTAGGAATGACCTTTATACAGTACATTCTTCTAAACTGGGTATATATTCACTACACAACTGGTACTCTGGCCATCTAATCATCACTTATTATCATGATGAAATATAAAATCAGGAATGATCTTCATTTAGTACATTTCTCTAAACTGGGTATATATTCACTACACAATTGGTACTCTGGTCATCTCATCATCATTTATTATCATGATGAAAAATAAAATGATCTTCATTTAGTACATTCCTCTAAACTGGGTGTATATTCACTACATAACTGGTACTCAACGTGTTGTATTGAAAGAGTTGATTAAGAAGATTAATCTGAGCAAAATATGTATTAAGATAAATTTTTTTATCAGATTTGTGCATGTTTCCTAGTATGTGATTCTGCTTTTCTTTTTCACGCATCATAGAATAGTACCTTGTTCTTCTTAATTGCTTAACTGGTTGATTACTTTTTAAAAATACAACAATAAATGTATCCATTTTAAAGAGTTACAGAATATAAGTTCAAAATTTTGTCATAAAGGTACTTGGTTGATATAGCGAAGTTGGTTAATGCAATTCCCTGGATAGGAAAAGGTCTAGGTAGCAACTAAAATATTTTTTTGATAAATTGATTTTTTCTATATATCGATACCTTAATCTGCAAAGCAGCTAACTCCATTATTCTAAAATGTTCAGGAGCAACAAAAAACTGTTTAATTACAAAATTAAACAGATTACGAAAATTCCAAAACACGCTTTGGTAGATTGTTTATGCAGAAATAGGGTGGCTGAGAAATTTTATTATTATTTTGATTTATCTCATATTTATAGGGAATATTTGGAACCTGCTGAATTTCTTTACCAAAATTGTAAAATATTATTGGGAGTTAGCTGATTTTCCACGATAATGTAGTGCAACCATTATGATTTCCGCGGATGTCCTCTGTTTCTAGTACCATCAACACTTGTGTCAGGTAAACATTGAAGGTTTTTGCAATAATCAATCTAAGGTTTTTCAGCACCGAGTAATTAAAACACGTGATTTCACGTGTTTTAAAATTGATGAGAATTTTTGGCTTTTAGTGTGCCATAGAACAATAAAAGAAGAAAACATTGGCATCAAAAACGATTTTTTGACCATAGGTGAAGTTGGCTGGTTTGCAGATTAAGGTATCGGTATGTATCTTTCTAATTGATTAATTTAATTTGTATTAATATATATCACATTCCTAAAAATATTGCAGTCGGAAAATATTCTTTATCATACCTTTACGTACGACACTTCAAATACCAGTCATCATGTACATATAAATACACAACGATAACATTTACAATGAAAATACAGACGGGCTAATACAGTAAAACCGCGATATAACGAAATCCAAGGGACCAAAAAATAAAAATTCGTAATAACAAATTCCCACATATAACGAAATAAATTTTAAAAATCCTACTATATGTTACGCGCCGCCGCAAAAAAATATTGCGCGGCTTCAAAAAAGATCGCAAATTCTGCAAACAAAGGAGGAAGAAGGCCATAGGGAACTGAATACCTACATATTTTTAGTAGTTTTGTTATTAAAACAGATAAGCAAATGGATAATCAAAGGAATTAAATTAAGAACAGAACCTATTCAACACCAATTGAAAGATATTTTTGTAAATTCCAGAATATTGCAAACACAAAACAATATTTTAATTGTGTTTAAATGTAGAGCCGCTTCAAACATAGTTTTGAGCATGAAACATACAAAATAATTCAAAAATAACAATTTTACAGTTGAATCGCGGCATTTTTATAAAATGAGTCGTATATAAATTACGAAGGTACTTACCGGTAACGGCGGCAACCACTTCAAAACATATTTATAATCGTTAAAATTGTTCACTTAACCGTTTGAATGCTACGCGTCGCAAAAGCGCTGCGATCGTTTGTATCGGAAATTGCTTAGCACTTAAACGGTTAAAAATGATCGTTAACATTGTTCACTTAAAATACACAAAAACAATAGTTAATAGAAATATAAAATGCCGTACAAAAATAGTCCATAAAATATTTTAACGAATTATTTATATTATTGACGAGTTCACACGAAAACAATTGTCAAACGAAAATGAATTTATGTAAATATTCAGTTCGGTCATGCAATAATCGCGTTAAAAGCTGAACACTCTACAGACGTTATACTGAGACTGACATTTCCAATAAGTACATACTGCAACTTTCGGGGGGTTCCTGTTAATTTTTGTATTTTACAGCTGTTTGGGTCTGGGATTGCAATACATATTAGAGGCGTATGCGTACGTAAAACGTGTCTAAGAGAACGTCGCAAGAATTATGTCAAATGGTTTTATGGGCCTACTATGAACCCAAGAAGAAGTTTGAATTGTTTTACTACTTTGTCGGCCGACCGCCGCGCACCTCCGAAAAGGCCATAAAACCGTTCGCATACGGCAGATGCATCGGCGCTGCTTTGTAAGTGCGAAATAATATTTTCATCTTTTAACATTTTTTTATTTCGTTATAAATTTACGTAAGTGTATTGGCATTTTTTCGTACGGGACAAAAATGATTTTGTTATAAATATTAACGGGATTTCGTTATATAAATGCATTTTTGTATGAAAAATTGGTTTTAGGGACTAAATTTCGATTTTTTTTTCGATATATCGGGTTTCGTTATATCGCGGTTTTACTGTATTATGGTTGGATTGACTGGTCTCAGATCAAAGAAAATAAAATTATTAAGGAAAACACATTCTTACTGTGAAGTTGTAATTATTCAGAACATAGGTCTGTGATGTTTTAATTAGTATTTAAAATATCACAGACCTATGTTCTGAATAATTACAACTTTACAGTAAGAATGTGTTTTCCTTAATAATATAAGTTGTATCAATGTGTCCAAAATTTAATAAAAATGAATTGATAATTCTGGTGTCTGCTATCGGATTACTCAAAGGTATTTGAGATTCCGTAAAAACAATGTAGATGGTTTTCAAATAATGGAACGATAGATGTATTAATTTGAAAAAGTGTTACATATAGGTTCGAAAATTTGTCACAAAGAGTACTGGCGCTGTAGCATATTTGGTAAAGCACCTTCCCCGGATTGGAAATAAGAGATCTGTTCGAATCCCAGTAGTGCAAAAACAATATTTTTTAATAAAATTGATTTTATATGTATATCTTTATAATTCATTAAATTGGTATTTAGAAAATAAAATTACATACTTTTATTATTAGTTGTGGTTTTGGGAATACTGCTGCACTATTTGTTATAACATGGCAACATATTGAAACACCTATCTATTTATTGATATATAAAAACAATTAATTATATTTTTAATATTTATTGAAAACTTTAATCCTGATGAAGGAAATGGTATTTTCCAAACCAGTTGGTGCGTTAAATTTAACTCATGAAAGTGGTTAAAAACAAAGTTATTAACAATTAATTCAACTATCTAAATTATAATGGAAAAAAATCTTATGATATGAGAACTCATTACAATGGAGTCATGAATTTTAAAATTTCATTTACCCAATATTTACATATTGTAGGGAGCTTGAAATATGTCAATATTGGGTGAAAGATTTATCAAAACCTTATTTACTGTACGTTTGAATTGTAAATGTGAAAAATCAGAGAATTTTTTAACACAAGAATAATATTAACTTAAAAATGTGTAATTTATATACATAAACAATTGCCAAGATAATAAACAAAATAGAGCTGTAGGATTTCCAACAAGAGTACTTTAATCTTGAGACTTTTTTGCAGTCTTAATAATCTTTTTTTTTCCCATAGATAAATTTATAGCAATGGTAGAAGTTTACCAAAGTTAATGAAAATTATAATATGTATATATACAATTTTACATATAACAAGTTTAAATATTTACAGTTAAATACAGTGAAATATTAGGTACTTAATACTGTAAGGAACAGTTACAAGAAAATGATTCTGTGGATATTATCAAACACATAAAAACTAAATTTTGATTAAGATTTTTATAAAACTATGTATGTATATCGTATTTCCCCAATTATAAGACACACCTTATTTTTATATACCAATAATAAAAAATAAAAAATGTAAACTTTATTATAACAGACAAAGTCATACAATCACAATAAAACGACATATTATTTATGTACACTGTTATGTACCATCAGAGTCTGAAATTTCTTCAGATTCAATGTCCGATTTTTCTGAATCATTTTTTGACATAATTCTACTAGTAATCGGTGATGAACCATCACGACTGCAGAATTTTACAGCAATTGTAAGACGCTATCGATTATAAGACGCACCCAATTCAGAGGCACCAAAATAGGAAAAAACACGCGTCTTATAATCAAGAAAATACGGTATATATATATATATTATTCAAATAATTCCTAATTACTTTCTCCGGGCCAGAGGCAAGCTTAAATTATTGTAATCATCAAAAAACCAAAACCGGTGCTCACGATAATGCCAGATTCTGAAAACATTACCCAGTTGGGTATAATATAAAAATGCATTCACAATAATAATTATGCTCTAATTAAGTTTTAAAGAATATTATTTACACTAACGGAAGATTAAACATTTTTAGTGGCACTTTAAAAGACCAGATTTGACATAATATATATTAATACAACTCTAAAAGCTTTAAGTAAAAGTTTATTACATTTATTTTATATGCTGACATATCCTTGATATTACGCTGTGACAATATGTTTTACCAATGTCAAAAAGGCTTTTCATTTAACATTTAAGAGTTTTTAACAAATATTAAATATAATCATTTTTATTGAGTGCTATGGAAATAATTGTTCAAACAAACATTTTGTTTATGACACATTTTGCTTTGGTTGAAGAAAAAATTAACCCTTTCCCGGTTATGCCTGAAGCCACCTGAAAAACCTGTCCAGACTCGAGACCACCCAAAAATTTGTTTATTTTTGCGACATCTATGTAATAATTAACGAAACTATAATACCATGGAACCAGGGACCCGAACCGGAACCGAACCAAAAACTGAAAAAAACCATTATTTTTGCCGGAATGAAAACCGAAACCAAACCAATAGTTTTTGTTTTATTTTCGTTTTTTTTTTCAATTTATGAGAAAAATTTTTGCTGATAAAAGCTATTTTGCAGCGTGCAGTTGGTTGTTTGTAAACAAACTGTGTTCCTAAAAGCAGGGCCCGATGAAAAGTTGGCAAGCCTAGAGAAAGTTAATGAAGTAGAAATAAAAATATATATTTTGTCTACATTTTAGCTATATCATAATCCACCCTCTATTCCACACTACCAAATATTCTCCGTTCACATTTTCATTATGTATATGATCACCTTAAGTTATAGCGAAAAGCCGTGTAAAGAGAGATATGGACGGTGTGGGTGTATTTACATTAACTTGCTAATATTTAAATATGAGCTGAACCGAAAACTGTAACTGAACTGATTTTTTTTCCCGAACCAGAATGAAAATAACGGTTCGGATCCCTGCATGAAACAGAAATAGAAAATATCTAACTATCAAGGTAATATTATGAAAAACTTGTAAATTTTACTATAATTGAAGAAGTAATTGTGGTAATAATTGTTGGGATTTTCATAAATAGAAAAATTATAAATAATTAATTTTAATCAAGGAAAACCCTGCGGAAAAGGTGTTTTTGAAAAAACGGGGAAAGGGTCAGTAAATTAAAGTTAATAGTTATGTAAAGAATTAAAGAAATATAACAAAATTTTTCAATCTATGTAATAATGGGGTGAATAAAAATGAACCAAAATTACGAAAGGTCTGGACCGAGGTAAGGTGCCTGATCACAGTAAAACCAATCAGGCGGGGCTATCTCCTCAAATTGTACCTTGTTATCACTGATTTCTCGCAGAATGTGATAATATCTACACTCCCGGGGTTCATAATCATTCAGGTACACTGAATAGGGCGGAGCTAAAATATCTAGAAAAGCTGATGGCCCGCCCAAAGCTTCAATTTCGTGGAAATTCGATACTTCTGGGGTCAATATACAGGACTCCGACTCTGCATCGCAGACTTTTTGTTCCATAATCTGCGCTAGTAATGTTTTATTGTATTTTGAATTCTTCATTTTTGTCAGATCGGTATGTTCCGAATTTGAAAAGATTTCTATGCCATTGGTTGGTTGATTTGGAATTTCACTAAAGGTTCTGATTCCCACAGTTCCAGATATGACTTTTAACATACCGTGCATCTGAGGATGGTCGTGCAAGGGCATTTTAAACCCTGGTCTCAAAATAAAAATACTCATATTTATCAAATCATTCTCGAATATTTCAATGTAAGTACACGGCGCTTTTTCACCGGATTCCCAATATCGTTCATTCTCGAAAACTGGATCGAATCCTACATCACTTGAACGAATTTTATCTAAGGATTCCTTTAGTTTCATAAAACTTGATGGGAAATTTCCATCGTTTTTTGGTAGAAAAGTCTGAATGGCTTGTCTAAACACGGTAATCAGAGGATGCGAGCGATTCATTTCTGAATAATCTTCCGATTCCATTTATAACACTACAAAACAAACAAGAAAAACACTTTTATTCACCAGCGAATTGTATTCTAGTTGAATATTCATGTTTTAATTTCACAAAAAAGTTACGTCAGTCACTCATTACATTATTATTTTTTCATGTGGATGATATCAAATTAGTGTTATACTTTTCATAATCCCCACATTAATATTTAGTGAAAAATTACTAGATCTGTCATTTCTGATTGCATCTCAATTTCTGAAGTTGAAAGCCTGTTGTGATTTTAGCACGTAGGTTTTGTAAATAAAATACCAACTTTCTAAACAAATTTCTGATTTTCGTTCAGCAATTTCAATGTATAAGAGAGGTACACACATAGATAAGAGATATACGGTACACACTGGTTTCTATACATTATAATTTATTTTGCTTAAATTAAAATGTCAATTTAAAGAATTAGAGACTTAACAGGTACCTGATAAAAAAATTCAATAAGTATTGGGCCTATTAATGTTTATCTAAATCTGATGGAATAACTTGTAGGAAATATTTGATACACAT
The DNA here is from genome assembly GCA_022840565.1 of Eubasilissa regina. Taxonomy (NCBI): domain Eukaryota; kingdom Metazoa; phylum Arthropoda; class Insecta; order Trichoptera; family Phryganeidae; genus Eubasilissa; species Eubasilissa regina. The sequence continues at coordinate 17,421,024 of JAINEB010000027.1, read as the reverse complement.
AATTGTCTTAACACATAGCTAATTGAAACAAATATATTCCATAATTTATAAGTTGCCAATTCTATATTTACAATTTAAATTCTATACTTAACTACCATACTATATAGTTTATATTACAGTAGTCTACATTGACATAATATATTAATAATTTAATCTTGAAATTTAAAAATGTATAGTATCTACATTACAATATAAAATAAAGCACTTGTTTTTTATTCTATTCGTTTAATTTGTTTCGCCTTGTAAGAACATTATCAATCTAACAATAAAACTCAACAACTTGTATTTATATAAATGTTTATCTATAATAAAGGAAGGACAGTTATATAATTTTATTTACATGCGATAAAAAGAAATACTCATCGGAATTTTGAGGGTTGATATAATTTTTTTTTTTATAATTCTAATTTTTCTCTTAACCCTCAAAATTCCAATAAATAAGGTTATGTCTTTTCATCTCAGGTTAATAAAATGATATAGCTGTCCTTATAGATTAACCTATAAGATAAGCCTATCTGTTGTTGATATCGAATGTGAACTGCCTACCCACTACTTTTCGTATGCCACTGGTCCAGCGGGCCTTTGGCCTGCCCACATTTACCCTTCCGGTCCGAGGTCTCCACTTAATTATCTGTTTAGCTTACTTAAACTTGTATTATTTAAATTCGTTCAAAACGAAATGTATTATCTTTACAAATTTCAGGTATTGTCTTATATTTTTCATGTTCAAATATTGCATCATTTCCTTCATTTTTTTGTTATTCACCATTTTTAATTTCCTTCTTTTCTTTTTTCTTTAGTTATTATAAATTTATATTTGATGAACAAATTATGTATACTATGATTATTAATTAATAATGTCAAATGTTTGCCTAAGCAGCCCAGTGAAATAAATATTAAAATACTAAATATACACACAACGTATGATTTTAAATAAATGTATAAAAATAAAATTGTTCTCTCATCTCATTCGATGCTCCGTCCATTGCAATTTTAATTTTGTCACCTGGTGTTCTATGTTTTCAAGTTAGATTTGGTTACTTGCCCACTTATTTATCTTTCATTCATGTAGCGAAATCTCCAATATCTTTTCATGGATCTTTAAGGTACGTTGACTGATCTGATGTCATTAGCATTTGGATTATTAGTCAAATTTTATAAAACACGAAACTAATACATCGTATTGAAAAATAATTATTAATTATATACGTGCATTTTTGTATAGCTAGAATTTTAATTCACACATAATAGGATTTAAAGATTTTTTCAAGCTATTTAATAAATTTTATATGGGCTATCGTATGTCATTTCAATCTATTTTATATATATATACATATATTTTGTCACGCAGAAAAAATTAGCAATCTAAATAATTGAGAAAAACCGTTCAACTTTTTCGAGATAGTTGAAAATATGAACGATACTGTTATTCATGTTGTAACATTTAATTAAACGTCAAAACACAAAATATTCGCCGATTTAGGAAATGTCAAAAATAAATCAAAACATTTATTTATTGTTGCTTTTATACAGCCCTCTCATAATTTAAACAATAAGAATGACAATGTATTGGCAGATGGATTAAAAATAATTTAGTGTACTATTGCTTAATAAAGGTGTTATAATGTTTTCAGACTTGCCTCACAGTTTAAAGGGCTTTAAAAGATGCCCAGAGTGTGACGTTTTTAATGGCAACAGAGCAAAAATGTGTAGAAACAAAAAATGTGGGGTAACATTTAAAGGGTGTGTCAAAAAACCCACCGTGGAGGCTTGCAGAATTTTAACCAATTTTACCTCTATGAAGTATATCAGCGTGAAAGTGAGGAATAAAGGTCCAGATTACAGAGCATTTGTTGAAATAAATAAAATTCACAGCAGTCAAAGCACATCAAAACAAAATGTGACGATAGTGTCTGCCAGGTGTAATGTTTCCTGCTGCATTCGTTCAATGAAATCGAGTCAAGTTAATAGTGCAAGCAAGTTGCCACAATGTACACACATCCAGGCAGCAATGAACTGTTCGGCTATGGCAGGTGATGACCATAATCTCAGATTGATTTTGATTACATAAAAAATCTGAAATGAGGACTGAACGTCGCATGTAAATAAAAGCTTAAGTCTTGTGTCTGCTTTTTTTCTAGGCAATATGAAATGAAATTGATACATTACATCAACGTGATGTATCAATTTCATTTGAAATACAAATTAAATTCATATGTAACCTTTTGGTTCTTACAACATGATATTATGTATGTTCTTTATTTAACTCAGCCTATTAGTACCCAACTGCAATTTTGAATTTTTTTTTAATAGTATTACAATTTTAAAAAGGTGGGTCCCCAAAATTTCAGTTTACAGTCCATAATAATGATGATAGTAATAAAGTTTCATAATATTACACCTTTGATATTGACGGAGGACCCAAAAGAGTAGCAGAGTCACGGGGTGGCCTTCGTCCAGTGGTGGATTGATAATTGCTGACGATAATATTATATTTTCTTGGAAAGTATTTAAAAAAAATCCTAAACGATAGATATGTGTCAGGGTGGGCTAACCCCTAGTTTTTAATTACATAATTGAAAAACTTACTTCAAAAGATTGTAATGTAATATTTATATATTCAGTCTTATTCCAGTCTAAAAATACCATTATACATATATATATAAATATATTGTATAGAAAATAAACTCATTAATATTAGTAATTTGAAAGTGTCAAGGGGCGTTGTTATAATTTGCACTTTATTTTCAAACTCTAATGCCATTTAATATTTTCAGAAGTCTTGAATATAAAGCAATACATTTTCAACTTGTTAAATATAAATGATCACATGAAGCAACAAATATTAAGATTGAATTCTCATCCGTTGTCTCCATTGGTACAAAGAGTTAGTAAAAGTGTAATGGTAGTCAAAACGAATGTGACGAAAAAAAATCACTTAGGCTATTTACATATATCCTTTATGTCATCAAAAAAACTTCAAACGTAAGTGCCGTCTTAAATTATTTAAAAAAATACTACACATTAATATATTTTTTTTCTTTTACTTTAGATGTTTTTAAGAATGTATGAAATTATACTGTATTATTGGAATAATAATTGTTATGTTCTGTATTCTGTTGTTTGGAGAATGTATAAGTGATAAGTGACAGTAGGTAAGAAAAAAATTTTTTTTGACAATATCTGAGAATGTGTGTATGTACTATAATAATAATAATTTATTTATTTGATTCTTAGTACAGTGTGTTATATTATAATCAGATAAACATTTCAGCAAAGTAAGACGTATATTTGGGTACCCTGCCTGCTACACTAGTATTTTACTGTATTATGGCAGACAGTGTTCTTCCGGTATAGTAGTAAACAAAGTGCAATGATCAATGTACAAAATTATATATATAAAGAGTTAAACAAGATGTAATTACATTAGGTAAATAGTTTTTAAAACTGAATGTATTGTTCAATGTATTGTTCAATGTATAAGATATAATATGTGGTATATGTAGAGAGTAAAGCAAGATGTATTTAAATAACATAAAATTAAAACATTAAATTTAAAGTAAGTTCAATGTATAAAAAAATAAATTAAAAAAATAATTATATATATATAAAGAGAAGAACAAGATACAGTTCAATAACATATAAAAAAGATATATAAAGAGTAAAACAAGATGCAATTAGGTAATTCAATATACTGTTGTAGCAGTTTTAATCTCATGTTTGGACCTTTAAAAGTTCTTGAGCGTAATTTCTCACCATTTCGTGGAGCCAGAACTTCACTTTTCGTGAAAAATATGCAATATTATGGTTGCAATTATTGCAATACTAGTAAGGATGAGTGATTTTGCTTAACCCTAAACTGTCAACCTGAAAAGACATGTTCCACGATCGTTTCACTAATAAGGCATCCCCTGAAGATAGGTAATGAGATTTACCTGAGACGTTGGGACATTAATAGTCCTTAGGACCAACAGACACGGGATAACCAAGAAACTTCCTTTCTAACATATATATTTATATTTATGGAACTGGTGTCTATATATATATATATATATATATATATGTTTAATTTAAGGTTTCTGCGAGCACTGGTGTATGAAACTGGTGTCTCTTTTGGGTTAGATCAGATTTTTTGTAACATCGGCCTAGGTTTCCTTGTATATATGTATATTAAATTTGAGATTTTCACGGGTCGAGTATAATGTCAGAGAGAAAGTTTCTTGGTTATACTGCATCTGTTGGTTAAAAGACCGTAGTTGTCACAACATTTCGGATAAATCTCATTACCCATCTTCAGGGGGTGCCTTATGCTTCAGGGGGTGATACATCCTCTTAGGCCGGCAGTTTAACACTAAGTAATATATATATTGAGTGTATATATACATATACAGGGTGTAACAGAGCTAGTGCACAACACTTTATGGGTGGATACCTGACTATTATGAGTCGAAAATGTTCAAGGAATATGTGAAAATTCTGCTCTGTTACGGAAAATATTATTGAATGAAATTTTTACAAAATCGTATTAAGCTTGAAGTCTACGTACTTCAAAAAAAATATTTGCAAAATTGTTAAATTATTAATCTATATCTGTGCTTCAGGCCCTAAATCATCTAACGAAAAATAGTCTAGCCACTCGAAATTCGATGGCCTTTAATTTTTTGTATCAATAAATAATTTGGAATCAATAAAATATTTCAATTAATCGAAATAATTGCATTATTACGATTTTTTTTAAAATACTTATATATCTGACATGGTTAAGATTAGGCACATATTCCTTGAACATTTTCGACTTGTAATTTAATCAGGTGTCCACCCATGAGTATTGTGGACTAGGTCTATTACACCCTGCATATATGTATGTATATGTCTGTACGTATAAATATGCACATGTAAGGGCCCAAAATACCCACCCCCAGAATATACTAAATAATTTATTAGTTATTATTCCTGACCATGTGATAATTTATCCTGTTTTGAGGGCCTCTTTAAATTTATTTATTTATTTGTTATTATTATACACGCTCTATTCAGGTATTAATATAATTTGTAAAATAACAGAAAATTTCATCAGCAGTGCAATACACAAAGGAAAAAAATACATGTCAGAATGTTTTTTCATAATTAAAATCAAAAATAAATATAAAATGTGAAATAAAGCAATTTATCCGTCACCATTGAGTTGAGACACAAAAAATTGTAATAATGTAGTTCTATAAAGAGTAAAAACAGCAGAAATGTTGACTGCCTCCACATATTCATTCCCCAAAGAATGCATTCTGGGGACTGCGGAGTTAGCTAGTGCATGAGTTCTAACATTACCACTGTAATAAAACAATTAATTGTATCTCGATGACCTCAACGGTGCGTGAAAGTCAAGCAGACCAACAATCTGGGGGCAGTCATGATATCATTGATGATCCTGTATAGAAATATAAAATCTGACATCGTACGTCTCACTGATAATTTTAACAATTTCAGACTGCTAAGGAGATAATCCTAATTGATATCCTCAGAGCGTATATTTAATTTTAAATTAATGAATCTTAGAAACTTTCTCTGGATTCTTTCAACAGCCGTTGAGTGAACAATAAAGTGTGGTGACCATATGACCAAATTATATTCTACCTGAGGTCTGACTGAATAGAATAGAGTCTTAATATTTTGAACAATTTCAAATACAATAAAACATGTCTGTTTATCTGAAAACTTATTTATTTATAAATATATTTTTTCAAATATTTTCGAAGAAAGCAATCACTGTGGTTTGACATATTATTTCACTTAATTTAATTATAAATGATCACTATCAATCAGCTTGCACAGACCAGGGGATATCACTGGTTTAATGTAGAGTGAAAGGATTCCGCTAGTGCGGCAGGGTACCCGCATGCTGAAGAGGCTAGTCGTGATTTTGGTTGGAGTGTTGTAAAAAAATTGGGCCCCAATATAAAAAGAGCCCTCGGTCTGAAATTTTTGTGTATCTTAGTTTCATAGTGTATATCATTGTTTACAGTCTCTATTGAATCCGTTTATTTTTAATTATTTTCTGTTTATTAAATATTTCATCATTTTCCAGGTACTCTTGTAATTGTGAGTTCAATGGCTCTGCCTTGAAAAAGAAAAAACGATTAAACGTAAAAGAAACAAACAATAGACAAGAAAAAGAAAGGGAAAACATTAGTGCACCACAGCACTGCATTCATTTCTATTTATGTGTTTGTGCATTCGCTTCAGATCGGACTCTTTATAAAGAATTTCATCATTTGATTAATTTAGGTTTACCTAATTTTCAAGAAAGTGATTTAGGTATGATTCTTTGTCACCTATTCTTTTTTATCTTTCATATTCATATCAATCCCAGATATGTATACATTAAACAATTACATTTTTGTAAATATTGTGATTAATAATAAATAAATATCTCAATTTTATAATATTTGTTATAAACATATAGTACACTCTTGATAATCCGGAATGTTAAAAAAAATTGACCCGGATAACCTCAGCAAAAAAAAAATATGTCAAACCAAAAAATAATTTAAATATTTAGCAGTTTATTTAAAATATACAGTGGAACCCCTATATATGTCTGATTCGATATTCATCACATTTTGATAATAAACATATTCGTTAAAATTTTATATATGCATTCGTCATTTTCACCGCTCAGCATTGGATAGTCACACAATCAGGTAGCCATCTTGACCTCAAATGTTGCCGTAGTCAACCCAAACATAAATGCATTCAATGATAATGTGATTGACAACATTGAATAAGTTCTTTGTTAAATCGAATGCTACTGAATCATTGGCAAAAAGAAAACCACCACCAGAATTAGAGTTACCTGATGTTTTAATCGATGATGGCTCTTCTTACCAATAGTAACTTTTCTCCTGTTCTGTTTCTACCATCATGCCTCCTCAGCACGATAAAGGTAAAGTTTTGACAAAAATTAAAATTAATTGTTACGTACTTGTCTTCTAAGTACGTCTTCACTGTACACCTCATAATGTGAAGGTCTAAGAAATAGACTTTGTAACAATCATACGTTTTATTACAATATGATACAATTTAGTTCAAGGTATATTACTAGTATAGGTTAAATGATTAAGTCGATGATCACGCAGAGAAAGAGACCGCGCACTGCCGCACGCCACCCTTTATATCCTCGCATGCACGCACGCCGGCGGTGCGGCACTCATACACATACAATCCCAAGGACATCACATTATTTATGTATGTACCATTTTTGGGGGCTGGGAACTAATTACATAATTGAATTTCAGTTATTTCTTATGGGAAAAACTGTTTATAAATTTATCAGGTTCCATATTCGTCAGATCCTCAGGAACAGATTAATTATGAATATAGAGATTCCACTAAACAACAATAAAATAATATGTATTTTCCTCTACTCACTTTTCAGCAAAATACTGGGATTTTTAGTCAATTACATAATTACAGTTTCACTAATATAATTTTTTGTTATAAGCTGTCAATTTTGCCAATTTAATTTTCTGGTATATATTACGCAATCACATGAAAAATTATTGTAAGTTATATTTCAAAATGTTATTAAAAAAATAAATTTTTAATGGTACGGTTAATCCGCAACCTGGTTAGAGTGACCCCGGGCAATCCAGAGTTTACTATATACCGGTAATGAGCTAAACCGTTATTTTAACTTGATTGTGATATTGCAACATGCTTGTTGGTCTGGTAGGGAGATGTTCGCCTAGTGATCTAATGTATAAAAATATAATGTGTAAAACAACACAATAAAAACAAAAAAATGTTTGAAATTAATGAGAGGTAAGTATATTTTAGATTTACAGGATATATTACGAATTGTAAAATGTGTTTATTTTATTTATGCAAATTTAAGCATGCCATTTTGACCGGCATGATTTTTTCGGGTTAACTCTGAGAGATAAATATTGTATAATATATAATTTTTGAACTAGGCATTGGTTTAAAATATATATATATGTGTGTGTTATTACACAGTGAAAGAAGTGTATAATACTTATCTTTAACAAATTTATTTTCAGATAATGATAGTTTATCCGAAGGCAACGCACTTTTATCCAGTGCAAGAGCTGATGAAAATTTTATCGAATTAACTGGAGATATTTCATCATCTCGAGAAATTTCAGAAAATATATTGTCACCCTTCATTTCACAAATGATAGAACTGCCCGATGGGAACGGTCACATGATTGAACTTAAAACAAAACATGATGAATCTAGGACTAATGCAGATGTACACGAAAGTGGTCCATCTTTCAGCGAGAATCAAGAAAGTAATGATGTCATCATATACAAATCTAACTCCAACAGAAATGAAGTAGTCAAGACCTGCGATGTGTTGCTAGCTAACAGCGCTGATAACCTTCTCGCAGCCAACAAACAAAACTTATCCTCAATGGGACCGCTGGATATTCAAATTATGCTCTCCGATAATGGAAATTTAATAAATTTATCAGACGTTGTAGATGAAACGTCAAATCAGATTTCTGACTGTCAAAGTTATCAGTTGAATAATGATAATATTAACAATAACTTTCAAAATAACAATGAAATTATAAATATACAACAAGTTGCATTACAAAAACCAAACGTTTTAAGTGATATTTATACCATATCTGGTGATGAGACTTCGCTGAAAATCATATCTCTCGAACAGTATGATTCATTATTTACGAAAGCTAACACAAACTCATTTTCGAATTCAGATTGTAACGATAGTTCGAGTTACAATAATTTCAACACAACTCTCATAGATGATGCGGGTGAAAACATAAATAATGAAGATGGAGATAACAGCAATAATATATACATTCCTGATGGTGATGACGGTCTGTTTTCATTCGATAACAATTACGAATTGACTGGGAATATTTCACAGAGTACTAAAGTTATCATTAAGAAAGGTAAAAAGCGTAAGAAAAATTCCGAAATGGGTAAATCGCATTTTACCTTGACTGATAATATTAATAATCAATGCATCGAATTAGTCGATAGCAACTTCAATTTTAGCCAAACGCCGACTTTACATATTGATAACAATACTGATGTATACCTCGATAATTCCACTGAAACCTTTCTTCCGTCGACCAATGGAACGATTTCAAATATAATTACTTTGAATGGTACAAAAGAGAGTATAACACAAAATGATATTGCAAATGGATCGAATGTTATTAATTACTCGAGTGTTCCGAATTACTCAAAGAAATATTTTATCGCATCAAACGGTGCAGAAAAAGATTTGCACTTGAAGCCTTTAAAAAAATCTAGAACTGGAAAAATTGCAGAGTCAGCAGTTAGCAAGGATAGCGCTCCGCAACGTAATGAAAAATTTGAATTTTTACATTGGCTGTCTAGTGTTACAGAGAGTATAAACCAAACCATGCATTATCAATTCAACGGTAAACCGGATGCCCTTGTGTTTCATATTCCAGAGGTATGTGGATGACGATTTGAGGAGCTAATATGTTTCCATCATTGAATCCATATTAAATATTGTGTTCCAGGCCGATTTTGTTTGACCGCCATTTTCGCATTTGGTAGTCTTAGAGAGTAGTTGATTACAATTTATTATGGAGTATTTAACGCCTCAACAATGCTTTGAAGTCATTAAAACATTAAAACAAATGCAAACCTGACTTTTGGGAAAAAAATCATCATCAGCGATGAAGCTCATTTCAACATGGCGGGTTTTGTTAATAAACAAAACACCCGTTATTGGGACGCTGAAAATCCTCAATTAATCCACCGACGACCTCTACACCCACACAGAGTTACCGTATGGTACGCCAAGCTTGAAATTTTGATGAATAAAACAATATCGGCCTGGAGCATAATATTCACTTTGTATTACATATTAGGTTCTGGATACAGCACTTATTTTATTCATGGAATTTACTTAACAAACGTTTCTCTCAATAATGTGAAATAAATTTTATATTGAGTTAATTTTTTGTTTTTTTTATAAATATTTTAGGCATTTTACGATTGTCTGCTAGAGAGAATTAGTAATTTTGGTCATAAAAAGCGCCTTCCAAATGTGATATCTGTATTTGAGAGGAAAAAAGCTGTGCCTCTGGGGAAGTTTACGATGTACACTTGGAACATTATAAATATTTTTCATGTCAAGAATATATTTGATACATCCAGTGTAAGTTTATCATGTAATCATTGACTACATTTTGTTTTACTATTTATTGTAAAAATCTACCTCACATTATGAATTATTCTTACCAACCAAATACAGTAAAACCGCGATATAACGAAACCCGATATAGCGAAAAATGACGTATATCGAAAAAAAAATCGAAATTTAATCCCTAAAACCAATTTTTCATACAAAAATGCATTTATATAACGAAATCCCGTTAATATTTATAACAAAATCATTTTTGTCCCGTACGAAAAAATTCCAATACATTTACGTAAATTTATAACGAAATAAAAAAATGTTAAAAGATGAAAATATTATTTCGCACTTACAAAGCCGCGCCAATGCATCCACCGTATGCGAACGGTGGTAATTAACCGGCCTTTTCGGCGGTGCGCGGCGGTCGGCCGACAAGGTAGTAAAACAATTCAAACTTCTTCTTGGGTTCATAGTAGGCCCATAAAACCATTTGACATAATTCTTGCGCCGTTCTCTAGACACGTTTTACGTACGCATACGCCTATAATATGATTGCAATCCCAGACCCAACAGCTGTAAAATACAAAAATTAACAGGAACCCCCCGAAAGTTGCAGTATGTACTTATTGGAAATGTCAGTCTCAGTGTAACGTCTGTAGAGTTAAGTTTGTTCCGCTTTTAACGCGATTACTGCATGACCGAACTGAATATTTACATAAATTCATTTTCGTTTGACAATTGTTTTCGTGTGAACTCGTCAATAATATAAATAATTCGTTAAAATATTTTATGGACTATTTTTGTACGGCATTTTGTATTTCTATTAACTATTGTTTTCGTGTATTTTAAGTGAACAATGTTAACGATAATTTTTAAGTGAACAATTATTAATAATAATTAGTGAACGATTATAAATATATTTTGAAGTGGTTGCCGCCGTTACCGGTAAGTACCTTCGTAATTTATATACGACTCATTTTATAAAAATGCCGCGATTCAACTGTAAAATTGTTATTTTTGAATTATTTTGTATGTTTCATGCCCAAAACTATGTTTGAAGCGGCTCTACATTTAAACACAATTAAAATATTGTTTTGTGTTTGCAATATTCTGGAATTTACAAAAATATCTTCCAATTGGTGTTGAATAGGTTCTGTTCTTAATTTAATTCCTTTGATTATCCATGTGCTTATCTGTTTTAATAACAAAACTACTAAAAATATATAGGTATTCAGTTCCCTATGGCCTTTTTCCTCCTTTGTTTGCAAAATTTGCGATCTTTTTTGAAGCCGCGCAACATTTTTTTGCGACGGCGCGTAACATATAGTAGGTTTTTTTATTTTTTTCGTTATATGTGGGAATTCGTTATCACGAATTTTTATTTTTTGGTCCCTTGGATTTCGTTATATCGCGGTTTTACTGTATTACCAATCAATACATAGACATGTAGAAACAATATCAGCAGATTCCACGAATTAAAATTTTTGATTATCATGAAAAAATTCGTCATGTTTTGTTATTTGCTAAAAAATATAGGTTTATGAAATAGGAAAGATATTTTGAACTGGTTTTTATTAAAAATTTCTTAGTTTCTTCAAAATAGCCTGTTTTGTAATGGAAGCTGCCATTTTTGTTTCCTACATTCGGATACTGCCAGCTTTTTTCAATAACATTTGGATCCTGCCAGTTTTGATATACGAAAATTGTTATTTTCGTTCTCTTCTCGTTCTTTTAAAAACTGTCATTCCTGTTTTGGAAAGAGGTGGACGTGTTTGTTACACAAATCTATTAAATATGAAATTATGAGTTTAAGAGAGGCATGTTTCCAACAGATTTTGCCACTGCAATATAAAAAGAGTTTTTTATAAAACTGCAATTATAAACCTCAATTTAGCTATTTTGTATAAAATTCCAATAATGTTTCTAAATGCCTCATTTTTTTATGTTAATTCTACAAGATAAAATTATGATATTATTTGGCACTTTTTTCTGCCACAACCTTGCTATTTTTTACAACTATAATATTAATTTAATTATTATATAAAATTATATTCCTACTAATTTTTCATTGCAGATAACATTAGAAATAACGAGATTTTTCAAACAAAATCCGGATGGAACATACACACATATTGACAATCCAAATCACCAATCAACTCGATCTCAACATCAACATTTGGACGAAAACAAAACCAACAAAAAAAAGAATCCAGTTAAAATAATTCCCAGGGAAACAACGTTCATAACGTATTTAAAGGTTGGCAACACTTCTGCTAAACAGGAAGTACCTACTCCATTTTGTATCGAATGGATTCCAGATATATTGCCAAGAACAAAAGTAGGGGAATTAAGAATTAAATTTGAATTTGGTCATAAAAATAACTACATTCCCCAAAAGCCAAATGCAAACATTTTCATTGTTAAAAATATTTAATTATTCATATATATATATATATATATACAGATGTAATAAACCTAGTCCACAATATTGTATCGGCAAATTTTGCGCAGTCACAGAAAATATTTTTGTTAGAATTTTTTACAGCTTTAAGTCTACATACTCCATCAATACATACATCGGGACCAGGAAGTTTGGGCCAATTAACTTAAATTAATTAATTAAGTTTGGCCCAATTAAGCGGCTTCCCCAAGCGAGCTTAAAATTAAATGATTAATATTTTTCTTTAAATACGTAGGGCTCCCTTCACTTGCCTTCCTGCATAAAATAACACTGTAACCAGGCTATAATTTTTTTTCTCCTGGTTACTTACAGGCATAGTTGGATATTAATCATCAACGTCTTCTTCATCTAATTTTTAATGTTTTGATTTAATGCTTCAATAATTGCATCCCCATTCTTTATTTTCATAGTAACATGGTAAATTGTTATTTATTGTCGAAAACTCTTGATAATTAACAATAGAACTTCTAACATGTCCTCATTTACCTCATTGCTCAAAATTTATATATTGTAGTCTTAAATTTATTGTCTCAGTTACGTGGAATATCATCTCAATTAAGTGATGTAAATTACTATTAGTTCCTTGGTTTGGTTTCCGTTCTTCGAGATTTGGCCCAAATAAGCGGCAGCCCCAATTAAGCCGAATCGACTGTATTTACAAAATTGATCCATTATTAATCTATATCTTTGCTTCAGGCCCTAAATCACGTAACAAAAAATAGTCTAGCCACTCGAAATTTGATGACTTTTATTTTGTTGTATTCAGTATTTCAATTAATAGAAATAATTACATAGCTACAATTTTTTTGAAATGATTATGACTATGAATGTTAAGATTAGATACATGAACATTTTCGACTCGTAATTTAGTCATGTATCCATCCATAAAATATAGTGGACTAGGTCTGTTACACTTGTGTAGTGGAAATCGTTTAACATGAAACCATGGGGACCGGAATATTTTTTCATATTAAACTATTAATATTAAAAGATATGACAAATACTAGCATAGCCACCAGAAAGTTAAGTTGTATAGTCATAAACACTAAGCAATTTGGTGGCGATGCTGCTGGCAGGTGAACGTAATAAGCTAATGTTTAAAATGGTTTGGGTAGTGCGCGACATCATTGTTCATTATCAGATGTCAGCCAAGTTAATAGAAAGTCACAAACAGTAAACAATTTGGTGATGATTTGGCGGACGGTATATTATTTTGATAATCAGCTGATAAGCTGCAAATTTTTTTCGTTTCCTTTTTTTCATGTTAAACATTTTTCAATGTACTACATACTAGGTAAAACAGTCTATGTGATATTTTATTATACATAACATTAAGGTATTTATTTAGTATAAAATGATATTTTCTCTAATTTGCAGACAAAATTAATAAATAATAAGATAAAATAATATCAGTTAACCTGGAACAAATTAATTAAAATTAATAAATCTTAATTTAAAAGGAAAATTGTTATTTTAATTTCTTTAAATTTATATTAGATTTTCAAATTCATTTTATGTAAAAGAAGTAAGTATTCCAACATCTTGGAATTTTCTGGAATATGAGGGATATAAAATAATCCTGATGTAAATATTACCTGATAAATTTCTATATTTCAAATAATTAAAAAAATTTCACGGTACGTTATAAGCCGGCACCTACATCAAATACTTACAATTAAAACAAGCTCATAGAGATGGAAATTATTAAATCATCCACACCTGCCACTGACTGTTCATGCACCAGTCTTTAGCAGGCAATTTACCCAATTAAAAAAAAATGAGTGGTTATTTTTTTCATTAAAAAAAATGTAAAGAAAATTCACTTGCTTCCATGTTTATTTCCTATTCCCGTACAATTCAAAAGGATAGGCACAAGATATCACGCCGTTGATGTTAGAGAACATATAACCATCACTACATTTATTGAACTAACTAGAATTTTATTTCAAATGCCAAGGAGTCACATTTATTTAGATTATATTTTTATTAGATCTAAGGAAACTCCCCCACAAATATAAAGGGTTTTTCAATAGGGACGCTCAAACTTTCTTTCAACAGGGACAAGAAACTACGCCATATTTCTTCAATTTTTTTTGAGGTTAACACTCGTACTTAGTTGGCAAATCATAATGGAGCAGTACACACCGGAGAAACGCTTGCAAATTATTCAAATCTACTACCAAAATTCGCGTTCGCTCACCGCAACTTTAAGAGCATTACGACCATTTTATCGTCGTCATCACTTGCCTGCCACATCAACAATTCAACGTTTGGTGCAAAAATTTGAAAGCACATTGTCGCTACACAATGTTCCAGTGCCAGTGAGACAAAGAAATGCACGAAGTGAGGAAATATAATGCCGCCGCTAGAGCATCTGTTCTTGATGACCCAAATGAGTCACTAACACGACGTTCTCAACAATTGGGCATTTCTGTGACGTCATTGTGGCGAATTTTGCGAAAAGATCTTGGCCTACATCCATACAAGATCCAGTTGACACAAGAACTAAAGCCGCTTGACCATTTGAAGCGTCGCCAATTTCTCAATTGGGCTGCACAACAATTTGAAAATGATGCTGAATTCCATCGAAAAATCATCTTTAGCGACGAAGCTCATTTTTGGCTCAATGGATATGTAAACAAGCAAAATATGCGTTATTGGGCAGGCACCAATCCACACGTGCTTCACGAAACACAATTGCATCCCGGAAAAATCACTGTTTGGTGTGGATTACATGCCGGAGGTGTCATTGGACCATATTTTTTTGTTGATGATGCTAATCGTCATGTTACTGTGAATGGTAATCGTTATCGCTCCATGATAACTGATTATTTTTGGCCTCAATTGCAAGGTATGGACTTGGCCAATATGTGGTTTCAACAAGATGGCGCTACCAGTCACACTTTTTGACAATTTTCACAATTGACTTATTGAAAACCAAATTTGGTGAGCGTGCTATTTCGCGAAATGGACCAGTTCAATGGCCGCCTAGATCGTGCGATTTAACACCATTGGACTATTTTCTTTGGGGCTATGTTAAATCTTTGGTCTATACCAACAAGCCGGCGACGTTACAAGAGCTAAGAGAAAATATTGAACGCGAAATTGGTGCGATTCGGGCCGAATTATGTGAAAAAGTGGTGGAAAATTGGATTCAACGATTGGACTTCTGCAAACGTGCCCGCGGTGGTCATGCGAGGGAAATTGAATTTCATACATAATTGCCACTAAATGTACTTCAAAACATAATAATTTTTTTTTAGATATATTCATTCGTTTTTGTTTTATTTTAAAAAAAAGTTTGAGCCTCCTTAATGAAAAACCCTTTACTAGAATAAATAAAATAACACAATCACTTTTTATGAAACTATGAAATTTATTATACGTCAACCGGTTTCGCTTAGAATTTACGTCATTGGTAAATTACGTCTCTTACGTTCTTGTTCACTAGTCCTCCTGGTAAAAACATTAATAATGACGTAAGTTACCAATGGCGTAGAGTTTTATATATTAATAATTTTTCTTTCCTTTGCATGAATAATTTTCCTTCTAATATCAGGCCTGCGTTCTACACAAACAGTTTAGGAAAATTTTAATAAACTCAAAAGATAAAGATAACAAAGTAAGCTACTCGGGTATATATAAATTAACTTGTAATAACTGTCCCTCATTCTATATAGGCAAAAACTAATGTAATGTCAATACTCATGTCAAAGAACATCTTAAATGTTTAAACAGTAATGATTTCTCAGAATTCTCCAACCCATTATTAAAAAAGACAATTTATTTTAATAATAGCATGTGGGTCAATATCCTCCATAAAAACGAGTTCGGTCTCTGGTTGGACAATTTAGAAGCCCTCAAAATAAAATAGGCAATAAATAATGGTACGCCAATTCTTAATAACCTAATTAATTTATCTGTTAACCCCATATTAGGTATGTTTCCTTTAAAATCAATTTAATATCCATCAATACTGTATTTCCCCTCCCTTAATGTTCCGTCTATTCAACTATATATGTATTCTATCTCTCTCTTTCACATGTAATTTTATATTCTATCTCCCTCTTAATGTATATATAAGTTCACTCTTTTTATATTTATGATTAGTTTTAAATACGTCTTGATGAAGTTTGAGATAAGCGAAACCGGTCACATATCATTATTATCATTAATTGCAGCTAACTCCCTACGTCTTCGCTGTGGAATCGACTGACCCGGCGTCACACGCCAGGGTCACAGCTACTTATTTACGATTGAAAAGCATGGGTAGTGGTGACAGCCAATCAGTGGTTGTTCCACGCTCAATCCAGAACTCCGATGCATCTGCGCCATCCTTCTAGATGCCGGCCATGCAATAATTTTTCCTCGCCACGGGTCAAATCTGGCGATTAGATTTCGTTAGGGCCGTCCTGATGTTGGCTCCTCTACGTGTATAAATTTGTATGGATATAAATAAATTTTCATTGTAAGGTATTTGATTTATTATTTAGCCAACTTTTCCGGGATGTATCTAGATCGTAAAGCGAGGTATTGGTGTTTTTATTTAATATGGCTTAATTTCCATTGACAACTGTTTAAAGTTACGAGGATAAAGGAACTTGTCAAAATATGGACAGGTGACTTTTTATAAGTAGGCTAAGTTAAGGACACATTCAATTTCCACCACAAAAGCAGGGCGAATAAACCATTGGAACTTTTTTCATTCAAATAAAACTACAAAAATTAAAATTTATAATTTATTCAACAATTTAATATGTGCTAAACTAAATAAACAACTAGAGATAAAAATAATCAATCACATTATACTAAGCACCGCCCGTTATCACCATCGCATTATCAATTGATCCCAATAAACTAATATATACAAATATTTATTAATAAAAATATATATTGGAAGACTTAACATGAGTCAATCGTGAAAAAAAGGTTATTAAAAATAAAGAAGTTATAGAAATAATAAAAATACAAATTTTGGACAGATGATGCATTATTTACAAAACCTTTACACTATACTTATTTGATTACTGGTTGAAAGCCTGTCAATAATGACAAGAAAAAATTATATTTACAAATTTACACAAAATACTTAGTAGGTGATGCCTACCTTCTGGGATCAAATTAAATTATTAAGCACATAAGAAGTAAGTATATATCAAAGCACTAGATAATTATATTTACTGTTTGCCACTTTAAAAATAAATCCTTTTGTATCGCAGTGTTGCTGTTTCAAATTTGGGTACTGTTCTGTTCAAAAATGGTCACTTTATAAAGATGCATAAATGGACATCCATACAATTTGAGCTCAACATTTTAGAACACACTTTGAAATCACCATCTAGCGATAGAATTGTACTTACGATGTCAAAATTTTTCTCCAAAGTTACAGTCCAGTTTAAAAAATCTAAGTTAGGTTAGTGTTAATTAGTTAGGTGAATTTTCATTACTTTCATAATATTTTATGTTAAATATCAAAATACGTTATTATTTTATATATATAAAATTGAATATCTGTTCTCTTCACCCTTTGACCGAATTAATATAATTTTATATAGTTACTCTTTATAACCCTATGCAAAACATTGGCACCCTCCCCGCAATATAAATGTCTATTATATCGAATGTCATCTGTTCCAAATTTTCCGTAATTGCTCTCTAAGACCCAGTGCAAATTATACACACCCTTTGCATGGGATTCTCCATTCCATTCCCACTTCACCCCTTCCCTTGCACTGTATTAAAATGAATGTCATCCCTCTAAACTCTTTAGAACCCTGCATAAAACTTACTAAACTAGACACCTCTAGTTATTCATATTATTTACCACTGCTATATGTCAATTTCAAAATGTTAACAAATGTTACCAAATCATACTAATATTCACTGATGTTCCATAACATTTAAATTAATTAGTTCCATAACAGACCAATACCTAAATTTAAATGATATTAAATAATTATTTTTCAATCTAAACTGAATGTTAAGGATAAAATAAATTGAAATTATGATATGCTTTATTTTATTATTGAAACAGGTGGTTTTGTTCATATTATAATAATTATATTTTAAAAGGTTTTGAAGAAAATTGAATGATACAATATTTTGAATATTTGATATACAAAATTATTAACTTTATCAATATGAGTACTAAAATATGCTGCAATCAAATTGTGATTCAGGTCATTGAATGTCTCAAGAGATTGCACCAAAGGTATTTGAAATAGAATTTATAAAGATCTAAGATAATTTAATCATCAGAAGAATCTTTGACCATACACGTTCTAACTAGGTATTTGAGTGCGTTATTAGTTATCAAATCAGGTGCTGGTTTGCTATGCATGCGCACAATATAGGATATATTGTCAGCTTATGTGCACCGCTATAAGATTAATGCACAAAAAAAATTGTCAAATATACAAACATGATGATGGTATTTTGCATATGCGATGGTACTAGTTGTAATCTCAGCATAAAATACAAAATAAATGCAACATCTTCTTTCAAAGTCAAGCTAGTTTACATACTGGCGGTTATTAAAATATCAGAGTAACGAAGACTGCTACGGGTCGAATTCCAATATATATGGCGGCGGGCAAAAGCAACTGACTTAAAATAACTAACCCGATTTTGATTGACCGATTTGCATGAAAAAAAGCCAACTTTAGTTATTAATAAATTAACACAATGCATAAAAGCTATATGAGAAAAAAAATGGATTAAAAAAAAACTTAATAAATGGACTAGTACCCTCATGTAATTGTTATGCCTGAGTGATGTATACCAGCAAAATAAAATGATACAGTGAAAAATAATAGTTATTGAAGGTGCCGCTGAACGGTTCATTGCCATTTGATATCATAAAAAAATAATTGGTTTTATACGCATAGAAGTTTTAAATATGTTCTAGAAGTTAATACCTAAAAATAAACTACCCTGCATAAAGTCAAAGCATTCTGTTAGTGCATATTCGTTACACATTAATGAATCATATCTTCATAAATAACTTTCTTGCGCATGATATATATTTACACGCACATTTGTACTCAATTAAATTTTTTTTTTTTTACAGTACTGGTTTTGATGCTGTGAGGACAAAAATGGACTAACCTATCACTTTTCCATACACAAGTTAAATAACAACAAAATATTTTAATAACTCTAATTTTAAAAATGATCACTAGATGTCAATATAATGAATAGTTTTTGCATTTATTTTTATACAAAACACAGCTATGCTATTAAAGCTTTTCGGGATTAGTCCAATTTTGCTCTCATTGCCTCATTTGCACTGGGCACTCAACAGGTTTTTAATATACTTAAGATAGTTTCAAGACTGACATAATATGTATTACAATAATACCAAAAACAAAGTGACAATGTCAAAGAAAATTGAAAAACGACATTAAAAGCAATGCAGCTTAATGGTACTAACATATTACATTACAAAAAGTAATTAAGTGATAAATGTCAAACAATATTTGAATGAAAAATGACATCAGCAATGCAATGATACTAATATTAGAAGAAAACGCTGCGACTATACCAGGCTTTTGAGTAGCTCTCGCGAAACATGAAACAAACAAGTATAATTATCATGACTATAAGTACTCATTATGATGCAATGTCTTATTTATAAACTACGAGTGAAATGCAAACTATTGAAAATAATGCATAGTGAAAAAAACAACTTATAATTAACAAAACATAGGTAGACTTCTAGCAAATACATAACTCTGTAAGAATAGTAAACTCTTTTACATTGATCAAGTTATATTGGTTTACATACATTTATAAAAAGTATTGTCAGGATAATTGATTATTATTTATCAAGTACAATTTTTAGGTTATCCTTACATATTATAGTCATGCAAATGATTTAAGTATACAAAAATATGAACTCCCAATGTATTTATAACTATTTACACAAATATTATAGTACCATACCATCTTTATACACAGTGCAAAACCATCATACCAGTCATATGAGAAGATTTTCAAATAAGTTTGAATCACGTTGACACTGGTAAAATTGAAAAAAAAAATTTATACTAGGTAGGTATGTAGTTTTTCACAATAAACAATAATTCCAAAAAATGTAATATTTTAGTTTTATGGGACGACATTGGGCTCAAAAGATTTAATATAATCTAAATTTGATTAATTACAAGTTTAAAAAATATATTATTATAATTAATGATTTTTGCACCTAAAGTTAAGTCTTTCAATACATTTTTATCTAAGTATATAAGTACTAAATGTATTTTAAATTACTAGAGCCATTCATAAAACATCTGCCATTTCTCTTTAGTGTTTCTATATCCAAGCATATGTACACCTTTGCCCTTTTGTGTATTTTAACATAATATTTAATTGTAAATTTCACAGTTATTTCAGTTCTCTAAAATGTATTACATAATTCAAAATTAGGACATACTTGCAACATTTATTAAAAAATGTATTTTTAGTTAAATTGATTTTATTTAAAAATAATTCTGATTCAACGTGACGTATCTACTTTTAACACAAAGTACAGAATCACCACTGCACATGCATCTAAGGACTAAAGTCTCTTAAGCGGCGCTCACATGCACCAAGTGTGTTAAAAATGACAAAATGTTGTCTTTTACACATTTTACATAAGTCATCAAATTATTAAACTTTTTTAATTACGCTATGCTCATGGGGCTTGGTGTACTAGGTATGGTATACAAATGACCATAACTAAACATTAATAGCTATATTTTTTTTTTACTAGACATTTTAATTTACATCTTGCAATGTGTAAATTTTTTGTAATGGCAGAATACAACACGCACGGAATAAAATATGTTGGAATGGAATAATAATTACTATTGAAAACTATTCATGAAAATACTTTACATAAAATACATTAATAAGTTTGTTAATTTGTTTTTGACTTTACATTTAAAAAAAAAAAATTTAGTATGGAATAATTAAAATCTGGCCGTACGCAAACATAAGACTGTATCAATTAATCAGACCCACTTATTAACACAATCAGGATCGGTTAAAGTAATTTTTGTCTATTTTAAGTACTGTAAAAATAAATTTCAATAACCATGAGAAAAATAATTCAATGATAATGATGACCGAAAATGATGGTTTGGATACACGCAGAAGGTTTAAAAAGTTTCTGGAAATTTCAAATAAATAAATAACAAAACTAGATACCTTATTTTTCATACTGGTAGAACTTAGTTCCATCACCAGTGACTTCTGTTCAGGATTAATATCAAATTTCAAAATTCAATACTGACAAATTCAAACGGACACTTCACTATGTATGAACATAATTTAACATTCTTATGAACAGTATTCATTGCAAATCTCAATAAATTTAGCATTAATTAATAAAAACAGCTTTCCGGAAAGATTTCAAACATCTCCCATAGTAAAACAACCAAACAATGTAAGAAGGTGACTGCTGACATAAATCTAAAATTAATATAACGTTTCCATTATGTGAATTTGTGCTTGAACTGGGTAGTTTAAAATGAATAAATTGCAAGCATTCACAGACATTTACAGAGAAAAATAATCCGCTTGCACCATTTCTGTCACAACAATTATGGTAAAATACAAAACTTAATAAATATGTTACACTATTCTAATAAATAAAAGCACACAAGAAAGTAAAAAAATATATAATTTAAAACGCAGATTAATAAAATAAATAAAAATAAACATTTAATTAAATTAAATAATAATTAACTATTCACTAACTGGTCCTACTAAACTTTACATCTACATGGTAAGGCAAAATGTGAGAACAAATTTAAGGCTTACTCACATAGCATCACGACGATTCCCTGCACAGGAAGGGAGAGTGGATAGGATGCCGCACCCTTCTATCTTGACATATTATTTTTGCCCCGTTCACTTTCAAACAGCTTCAACAGAGCCACTCTCTAATATCTGGTCTGCCTGATCGGGCCAGGTTTTTCATGGACTTCATCTATTAAAAATTGCCTCATATTCTTTCTTTACCGTCCTCTCTTTACACATACATTTCACATTTTATTAACTCTGTTAGAAACAAATCAACATTTATTCAATCTACCTAATTTCAATCCTGCTTACATTATAACATTTCACATACATTTGATACAAAAGTGACTAATTTTTTAAAATAAATTGTAATCCATTCTGTTCTATAGAATACAAAGTATTAAAATAATTACTGCCTCTTAAAAATGTTTCAAATACTAAAACAATTAAAAATGATTTATTTATTAATTACAATATTTTATATAGGAGGGTTCGATTTATTCATTCTTCACTCTGTCATACATAGATAAATAATTTAAGGCAAGTTTGTTACATATTAATTCGTAAAATAATAAGTACAATCTAACTTAAACCAAATTATAAGAGTTTAAACATGCCCTTATGTCTAAATTTTTTTAATCAGATAATATGAATGAACTGTCAATTATAAAAAATAAAGTGTAAGACAAGTAGCTCGAGAAAAGATATGAAATGAAACAAATCTTTTCAAACATTTCATAGACAAAGAAAATGTAATCGCAACAGGTCAAATGATGTACCGAGTATCGCCAGCAAGCGGACGTTGGGTTCTTAAATCCAAACAGTAAAAGTCTGTTATTTTAAGATGAGATCTTTGCCATGGCCAAGATAATTCTGTAAGTTATTTAAAAATATTAATTGGATGGTATGGCACATCTAACCATATTATATATTCTCTCTGATATTATAAAACAATACTTTACTATGTTATATACTATATAAAAATACATTTAAGCGATTAATCGGTTATTTCACGGAATAATGGGCCGAAATATTAAAACTCTTATATTACAACACAATAATACTTTTAAATAAATCTCTTCTAAATCATATTACTACACATATTTTTTTATACTTCACATTTCAACGAGACATAAAATCTGCAAACTTTTATTTCAAGTGTTGAACATTTTACAATCAACTACACCAGTTTCTTTCATATTAGAATTAACATGCAGAAAATGATTAAAAATTAATAAATACATTTTTTTTGATATAAAAATAGCATTTCTATTTATTTGGTCAGTATTTTTAACAATAAATTGTAAGTATTTAGTAAAATAAATAGTTAATATACAGCAGGTGTAATAGACCTAGTCCATAATATTTTATAAGTGGATACCTGACTTATTACAATACGAAAATGTTTAAGAAATATATGCAAATGCCGCAAAGTTAGGGAAAATATTATAGTTTGAAATTTTTACAAAATCGTGTTATGCTTGAAGTCTACGTACTTCGAAATAAATATTTGCGAAATTATTTAATTATTAATCTACATTGTTGCTTCGAACAAAAAATAGTCTAATAGCTCGAAATTCGACAATCTTTAATTTTTTGTATTCAATATATAATTTGGAATCAATAAAAAATTTCAATTAATTAATCACATAATTATGATTGTTTTTGAAATGCATCTGAAATGAAATCTCTGACATGGTTGAGATTAGGCACATATTCGTTAATAATTTTCGACTCATAAATTTAGTCAAGTATCCACCCATTAAGTATTGTGGACTAGGTCTATTACATCCTGTATATGCAGTATTTAGTTTTGAAACAAAAAAATAAATGAAAAAAGGAAGGTCGGACAGATAGATATTACATTTTTCAAAAAGGCATATCTCGTTTTTTGTTAAAATTGAATTACAACTGAGGCTACATTGCTCTAAAATATGTCCACAATCCATTCAAACAGGAATATTTGAATTTTATTCCAATAAATACATAAAAACATTTTGATATAACCACTTTTATTTCCATATATTATTCTTATAAATGACAGTAATAAGTCATATTTATGGAATAAATACACCTCACACTGTCTTTAAATGAAAAAGTATCTGTAGAAATCGGTTAGATTATCTTTTTTTAAATTTTTCAACAGTGAAAAATTCCACACAATTTGTTAAAATATCATCTGCTGTATAATCAATAAATTCGAGATACCCTCTTTGAAAGATGGACGATGACATCTGTAAAGGGGGAAGATGACATGATTCACAAAACCACGAGTATTGATACCGATAGGAGAAAATGGGAAAAAAAATTTGAATGTAGCCAAGGATGCAACCCAGAAAAGAACAAAATGGAGCAGAATGATTAGAGTAGCCAACTGCAGACGAACGGTATAAGGCAAGGACAAAACAGGTCAGAATGTAAAAAAAATATTTTGACCAGTATATCCATATCAAATACAATTTTTTATCAGTAAAGTTTAGATGTTAAGTAGAATAAATAATAAAGTTACTTTTGAAATTAGTAAAATTAACTTTGTGATTAAAATTCATTATTTTTATTTGTTAACTTTATAACTAATGAAACAAAGTTAACAAATAAAAATAATAAAATTACAGTAATATTTTTTTAGTTAGTACATTTTATTGGTTATGTTAGGCTGTGCAAATATTTTATTATAAATACTGATCACCTATTTAAAATACTGATAAATTTTTCTACTTTAAACTGATCACTGACCATTTAATTGCGCATGTAGTGTACTTTGAAAGGATTCAAATTTTGATATGTATGTATTTCTTTCTTTTTTAAAAAAATAAGAGATACGTACACGGAATACATGTCACATCAATATTCTTGCTATTTTCAAATTAATCTAAACGCTTGTGCTATGAAAATAGGACTAACTTGCTGATGTCCTGGAACGAGACGCGAACCCCCGACCATTAGATCACTAGGCCAACATCTTGACCACTACACCAACAAGCTACGTATGTTAGAGATATATTGTGGTGCGCAAATGTATCCATTCTGCAGGAACTATGCATCAACAATAGATTCTCAACCATTTGCCTGAAGTGAATCCTTCAAGTTCTTAAAATATTATAATGTGACACATATTGGAGAAGTTTGTCGTGGGAGTCAAATCAAAGAGAAGGAAGGGTAAAACACTTTTCTAGTGACAGCAGCAGATCTGAGGGCTACCTAGAAAAGTGGAGTAGGTCAATAGGGCAGAAGTTCATGTCAATCAAGGTCCTCAGTTATAAGGAACAGTAGAAAAAGATGACTAATATTTTATTATAAATAATGACCATCTATTTAAAATACTGACCGAATAAGTGCAAATCAAAAAATAGCAATCATATTGTTTATGCATTAAGCTTACAACAATAATCTTAAACAATTTTTTTAAGGTAAAATAAATATGTATTACTTCAGCATTAAATTTTGTTATGCTGTTTTGAAATAAAATTGCTATGGTTTACAACAATTAAGTAAGTACATAATATATATAAGACACATATGTGAAGTCTACAATTTCGAACGATACATACTAACAAATTTATAGACCTAAATAAATAACGAGCTGATGAAATCTCTATTTAATTACAAAAATAACATCACAACTAATCTGTACAGTCACTTCTCGACTTACGACCATTTGCACTTACGATGGAGAAAAATCATTTTAAAAAAAAGAAAAAAATGGCTGCAGCTTTTAGCCAAATTAATGAGGTAATTAAAAAATTTGGACCCAGACAATGATAGGTTTTCAAAGGTATAATGCAAAATTCAACAAGCACTCGCTAAAATTGGAAATGTTTATGAGATATTACTCGCCGATAAATGTGAGTCAGCCATGGATATCATTAGTACAGATGATTAAGATAATTCAAAACTATTTATTCAACAAAATCAAAAATTATTCATCCATTATTATTTATATTATTTAATTATATGCTTGTTAACATTAATCCGAACTAATTAGTAAACGACTATACATGTATATTATTTTTTGTATTGTATATTCGACTTACATCTGAAGTTTCGGAACGGAACCCCGTTGAAGTCGAAAAGTGACTGTATATTAAATTTGAAAGCCCATCAACATTTCTAAAGCAAACTAAATATCACACTAAATTAATATTAATAAGTTTATTATTAAATGAAGTTGTAATTTTTCAGAATATATTGTTTCTTGATAATTAAACTAAAATAAAAAGTAGGTTTGGGTGGCCGTTTGCAGCTCTGTTTTTTTCGAAAGAATGATTTATCCTTTGTATTTTTCAATGACAATTTACTTTGTTTAAATTGATAATGTTAAATATTAGAAATCATTGAAAAGCAAGTACATCGTAATATATTTAATAGCTATGTTTTAGTCTTTACGGAGTGTTTCTGCACAGGAGTTAATCAAAGATTTCCCTTTTATTTGGAATCATCTTTAAAATGGTATACAATGCTACAACTTGCGAATGATTGTAAATTGAATGAACAATCTCGTTAAAAGTTTTCTGCTAGCTGTGATGTACATTGAGAGATTAAATAAAATATTGAGATATACATAATTTAGACAACAGTTATAATAATTATTAAATTGTAATTAACATTTAGTGATTAGTTAATTTGCATAGAAAAAAGAAAAGTAAAACGTATTTTGAATACAAAGCGATGATTAGCGAGATAACAAACTAGGTACCTATTGTGTTTAGTGATTACATTTTTGAAGAATCTCATTAATTAGAAAAAACCCAACAAATTATAATAAAGATATAATCAAAATAAAAAAAAAGAATTTAAAAAGTGACCACAGTAATTTTCCACGCAATTAATTCTGTATTGCATCACAATATTCAAATATCCTATCGCATTTTGCATCAATAAAAATCATTGAATTGTATTAGGTTGTAACATATGAAATTGCGGAATTTGTAGGTGAAAATAAAAATTTGATATTTTCAATATTAAAAATATATTTAATCAAAATAAGCTCCATCCACTTCTATGGAAACCAATGAGAAACTATGCTAAAATTACAATTTTTAAATAAATCTTCATTTTTAGAGTTTATAAATCCTTCAAAGTCCTTAATTATCTCTGCCTGTTTTCAAAACGTTTTATTCTTTAAATATACAGTGGTACCTAAGTATATGTCCTTAATCTGTTCTAGATCTTTGGACTTATACCAAATTTTTCCCTAAGAAATAAAAGGAAAATGATTAATCCAATCCCATGAAAAAAAATTCTATTGATATTGGCGTATTATACATTGATGGGGTTGAAAAAAATATATTAATATATAAATATAAAAGCAATTAAATTAAATAAATGAAAATTTAACAGGTTGAAGATCGATAGGTTTAACATTTAAGTATTAAAAATCTGTCCAAAAAAATTTGTCTCTGCCTTCTCCTTAGGATGTTTCGAAAATATGATATTGTTTGGTCATCTCAGACAAAAAAAAATCAAGAAAAAACACAAAATTCACAGAGTTATAGCGCGCATTGTTCACAGAATGGTAGAAACAGTCGTACTGACGCTCGTGGGTAGTCGTGGCCCCCCTACAAAAACTGAATTCAGTTGAATGAGATCAAGGATGTAATCGCACATCATTTGATGTACGCGAGTCGTCGCCAAACAATGGTCATATAATAAACAAAAATTTTTGCATCCATACAGGACGTATACGAAAAAAGTCATAATGCTAACTCCTAGATCACACGCAAGCGCTCGACTTGTTGTATGTGGATTAGTTTCCGTTATTGTCTTTAATTCATCTTCGTTTACAACGATCTTTGGTCTTTTTCAAGATTTGTATTGCCGAAATTAAATTTTTTAAAGCAGTATTATTCTCTGGCTAGCGGACCCTTCACTGAACGCCTTGTTGACATTTCTACCTGTCTCAGTTAATTGTGTCCCAACTTGAATTCATACAAAAAAATTACCCTCTTTTTTTAGACAACACCATTCTGTTTATGGATGTAATAAAAAATACACAATAGCAAAAATAACTTTACTTTCTAAGACAATTGAAGGGCACAGTACCTTTGTTAATTACAAATAGTTGAACAGGTAAAATACTGCACAGAACCTTTCTTAATCGCGGTTGATCTTAAATTAACTGAAAATCTGCAATTTCATGTGGTACAACCTAATATTATTGGTTTATCCAGTGTTGAGATCACACCTGACTTGTCCTTACAAACATCCGCACTGGGCGCACAAAATGGTGGGTGTACTCTGTTGATATATATTTATAACTTTACAAAAATATTACACAGCTGATATTTGTTAGTGTTTCAAGTCAGCACATTATTTTTAGTCAGTTTTCATATTATACTATGTAAAGACCTGTGTATACATGGAAAGAAAAATAAAGAAAATTATATATATAAGTGTATTTTAGTATTTTGTAAACAAATATGTATAGTGAATTATGAAATGTGTAAGTATACGTTAACAAAAAAACAATAGTGAAACATGGACTCTCAACAGAAAAGTTTAATAAAGATACATGGAAAGATGCATGCTGGACATCACACAAAGAGACAGGAATGAGAAAACAATGCAGTCATTCATTGGTACACGAGGGTAATCAAGTGGCTGACAAGCTACCCTATAACCTGCTGGACTGATGAAATCATCAAATTATGCAAAAATATGTGGCAGTGAAAAATAATAGACAGAAAAATGGGGAACACTTGGGAAGGCTTTCCTCCAGCAGCTGATAATGCTGATAAATATAATAATACTGATTTTGTGTTGTTTTTATTGACTTCTTGTTTTTCTTCTTTTTTTACGTACATTTATACATGTTAGTCTATGCTACGAGGATCTCACTTGTTTGGGACAGTGCAGCGACATATCTGTCTAACAGCAAATGAAGCCATGTTATGAGTAATTAAAAATATTTCAATGAAACATTCTAATATTCATAAAAAATGAAAATTATACGCGTGGCGCTTACGCAAGCACATTTTTGCCAGCAGTGAATGTGTTAATTAATAGGGTTTGGCTCAAATTTTTAAATATTTTTATATACTTATATATTTAAAATGTGTTTTAGAATTATCAATAATTAAGAGTTTATTGCATATTTAAATTAAACGTTTCTCATTTACTTACTAACTAGTGATTATTTATTAAAATAAAATATAATGATATTGATGTATGATTTGTGTTTGAGTGGAAGATTTTAAAAGGTATTTTTTACAAAATAATGTACATAATTTGTGGCTAAAGACAAAATAAATTTGTGTGATAATTTGCAAAATTTAACCATACACGTTCAGGAATGGGAACATAAGGAATGGACATATGTCACATGAATTCATTAAATACTAAGTACATATATTATATGGATGGTGAATTATTGGTTGAGAACATTAATTTAACAAATTATTTAAATGAAAAAAAAATGTCTTCCGACATTGTTTATGCCAGGGTTTTTGGTCAAGGCTGTTGGTTGTAATCGTAGATATTTTGGGATACTAATATTCAGTGTTATTTTTCAGTCAAAACACACTGGAACAAATTTTTTAAATGTCCCTTTATGTAACCCAGAATGAGATAAAATAAAAAAATTTCACGTAAAAGAATAAGAGTATAGGAACCACCCCCATGCCAGGGGGTTCACGAAACCAGTGTACCGGAATCTACTTTTCTAGAAATATAGCACTATTAATATTGATATAAATGATACTTTCTTAAAACACCGAAATACTAAGAATACTGTAAGAAAATATGGAGAAGTCAACATTAGAATTTTTCAACAAGTGCTATATCTACTTTTAACAACATGGCAAAAATATTTACAACATGATTTGTGAACTTTTAGTGAACAACTCTTCTTTGGACAACATATTAACATATCTCCTGCAAACGGTTTTGCTATAATTTTTTAGATGAAAGGTCCATCTCGAGGTGCAGATCGTGAATGGATTCCTTTTTAATCAGGGCCCTCTTTTCTGGATCTTTATTTTTCTTGGGAGTCTTCTTCTTTAGATGCCTGAAAAATAATGGTTTTATTAATTACGCCACGTTAAATAATACTGGTAAAATGAAGGCTCGGATAACCAGTCCAAATTGATAAAATTAAACAAATCCTTTAAATACTTTTTTACTCCATTCTTATAGTAGCACATTTCATTGCATATCTCTTTCATAATGTTTAATTATTTTTGTAAATAGTGATGAAAATTTTTTCTATTTATATTATAGATACATTTTGTATCACAAAATAGGTATATAACAATATTATTCGAAGGCATGCAATAATATTATTTGAAAAAATTATTTCAATTTATTATCACGAACAACACATAAAAATATATGAAAAATTAACACAAATCTAAAGAATTCTTTATTATTTTTAATACATACCTATTAACTACTCCATTCTCCTCGTCCATCATTCGCATTATGGTGATCTGATCTGAGGAGTCGAGTGGAGCGACTGAAATATCTCGGACAGCACGGAACTGACCACAATTATTCAGATGCTCATTCTCCAAACGGAAGAAATTCCAAATAAAACGCCTGAAAAGTCACACATTTAAAAAATCTATTGGATTTTGGATGCACATTTTGTTAATTTTTTATAACACGTCAGAGATCTGCTCATCCAGATATCATATGAAATCCATGCTATCTAATTTAAGAATTTTAATGTAATATGATGTTTGTTTGGAACATATATTTATGTGTGTATAAATATATTAATTTTTTAATGAAAATAATGCACTGTGCCTTCCCCCCCCCTTTTCTTTACCCACCCGGCCATGCCGCCGACCAGTCGACTGGCGACCTTGAACCAATATGGTTATACGTGTACGGCACAGTTTACAATATTATACAATCTCGAGACTTCACGTCTATACTGTGTCGGAACCTTTGACGAGATAGTGAGTTTAAACAGTATACAGTCCACAACTTTGGAGATGCCAGCAGAATTCGGATTGTGGTGAGAGTTAAACTCCTTCTAGTCTTGACATTCTTCCGGCATCTATGATTGTACGCAACAATATTTATAGGCATTACATCAGAATCTATTAAAAACTAATATGACTATTTAACATATTTACACTTGATGTTTAACTGTTAAAAATAAGTATTAAATATCTCTATTGTCTATTGTTATAATCAATTTAGTTGTAATGGCGTTAAAATACATATTGCCATTAGTGGAATTTATTAAATCATCAAATTAAAAAAAAAAGGGACCACAAAAATTAAGCATCTGGAGTTGTCTAACAACATTCTTCCAATAAAAGTTATTAAATTGCTTTCCATTGCTTGATCAGAGTTGAAGTTATTACATTGTAGGAGTCATTTTATAATACCCAGAATTATAGTAAAAGTGATATTAATTTACATACTTCGAACTTTGAATGGTTCAGTATCTAATTTTGAAACCTTTTGGCAAGACTTAACTCCTTGGCCCCCCACGTCGCAAGTTTCCGACAGAGAAAGAGATGGAATGAGAACTGTCAGAATTTAAGTTGGCTATCGTGAGTACAGAGGACAACCACGTGACATTCTGCAGTGTCTTATTTCTCACGGCAAATGACCATCGGATCGGCGCCGCGGATCGGATCTTTAATCAAATTATTATTTCCAGTAGTGATATCGTACGGCGCCCGGTAGAAATCTGTTTCAACTCAAGGACACACGAATTATGTCTGAAATCGAGTGTAAAAATCTTAATTTTTCCTCCATACAAAATTGACCGTTGGCAGTTACTTTTGCGTTGCCAGATTGCAATTTTATTAAATTTGAAAATTTAACACGCATGTCAATGTCAAAGTGCTGATATTTTTACAGTTATCGAATTTTTGAAAAGTTTTTTGATTTTATTTTTACTTTACAAAATGGCAGAGGGTGACTTATTTCGCTAGTGGAGACTGCCGACTTTTTAGACATTCTTGATATGCTTGTTACTTCCGCAGAGTCCGATGATGAGAAAGACGCAACGAGTTGGAAGTATCTGGAACGTTCCAATTTGGGTAAATTATCAGTTAGATTTTGACATACGTTTGCAATATTTTTCATTTTCGTTGCCAAGTAATTCAAGTGAATAAGATATTATTTTTTAGTTATTAATTAAAATTAATATACAAGCGTTTTACTATAAATACAGCGAGTGTGCCGTTATGCAGCATTGGCCACTGCCGCGGCCGGCGGTATCATTTTATGCATGTTGTTAGTGCTAATATTTTTTTGATTTAAAAATCACATTAAACACAATAATATTAATAAAATCTGATGTCGTCCTTCCAAAAAACAAACATAAAATAAATAATAATGTTGTAAGTGTTATGGCCTGACAACACTATGAACTTTTATTTTTTCCTTTTTTTCCACTTTTTCATCTCACAACTGTACGAAATCGCGGTTGACGGACGCTTATGGTGAAATAGTACCCATCTATTTTTTTTTTTGTTGTACCAACGTTTTCATGGTTTTTTCGTAAAAAATAAGATTCGAAAAAGCTGGCCTGTGAATTTTGAAGTTTAAGAATTTTGGCACCAATATGGTGGCATGATCCCGTTTCACCAACGATTTTTCTGGGCAGCTAACAGGTTGAGAAATAAATATTTCATTGCCAATATTAATAATTATTGTCAGGTATTGCGAGCAGCCTATCATAGTGTCCTGACACACACTACATTTGTATTTACCGCTGAATGCATATAACATTTAATTTTAATTAATAGAACATATAATTATGCGCAGCTTATTTAAATGCACGGATGGCATAACATTTCTGTCGTGCACTTGGAGACATAAACATATCAACAAAAGCAGGGTTGTGTAATGTCTCCATAGCTGTTCAACTTGCATATGGATAACTGTGTGAAAGAACTGGAATGTATGAATGTAGGAGCGAAAATGGGCGATTTGATTGTATGCTGTATATTGTGCACTGATGATGCAGTATTAAAGGCGAATAATAAACAAGAATGAGTGTTTGGAACGAGTAGATGAGTTTGTGTATTTGGGAACTATGTTTGATAGAAACGGAAAGACAGAGAAAGATATCGAAAGGATGGTGACTGCAGGAAATAAGTGAACGGCGCTTTGAATGAAATTATAGCTAACAGAAACTTGTCAACTGAGGCAAGATTAGCGGTTCACAATAGAGTCTTGGTAGCGAAACTGATATATGGGAGTGAGGCTTGGAGCTAGCAGAAGAGGAACAAAAGTAGACTAAATGCAGTGGAAATGACATCACTTAGGCGTGTATGTGGCAGATCATTTATGACAGAGTGAAGAATAAAGAAAGATATATGACGCAAGCGTTGATAGCACCAGAAGTAGAGGATGTCCGCGGAAGACTTAGCACAATCAGGTAAACCAGATACTGGAGGATGGCCCTATCAGAAGCCTCAATAATCGTCGAGGTTGTATGAGTAGATATAAGAGATGAAAATTGTGTATCAGGACAGAAGAGTGTGGCGCTCTATCCTATCTGCCTACCTCCGCAACGAGAAACGGCATGATGGTAAGTAAGTAACAAAACAGAAAGACTTAATAAAAAAAATAACATACTTTGCATAAACCGCTTTGATTAATTGAATATTAATCAGTTTTGATACCAGTGCATCTTCGTCAGGACTATCCTGTCAGGATCTTTTCTGACGAAGATATAGTAGTATTGAAAACAGTGCAGTGTTAATTTTTTTTTAATGAATAACTATGTGTAATCACTAAGCAAAATAAAATAAAAATATTACCTAAAAACTTCCATAAGAGCTTGAATTGTGACCATGATTTCGCCATACAACCAATTATTTTGCACCACAATATATGACAAGCCCCATATAAATCTGAGGACGGCATCTTCAATAATTGCAAAATAGTAATAACTCTGAAAACATACTCAATTTAAACATTTGCTACTAAGCTTTAAATAAATATATACGTATACGGTGTCTTATAATTCATATTCTTTAATGGTGCTATAGTTCAAATTAAACTTCGGCTTTGAAACTTTAAACATTTTGAAATTTTCAAAGCGCATTTTTAATTAAGATGCACTTTAACCATGAGTCATGAGTTACAAACAGAGTTTTACTGTATATGTTTAACATATTTGAATTAAATTGAAATACTACACCAGATTTAAACTCAAGTAAATATTTTTTAATTTTTCAATAACACGAATAGAGAGATATCTCTCATAATTCAAACGGTGAGCTGAAAATAATATACATAAATATTTTTGATAAACTTACATTGGAACTGTATACGATTTCTTCCCGGAGAATTTTATTATCTGAGTTGCCATCAAAGAGTCCCCAATCCATTTTCAAGTCCCACAAATATGCGTACAATGAAGATATGAACTGCGATAATAGCCACATGTAGAAGTATGGATTGTCATAGTAATTTTCATATGAGCCTGAAAAGATATTAATTTTTCTAAATTTAATACAGAATGTATATTTTGATTTTAATTAATTTATTAATTCATTATTAAGTTACATATATAGTAAAACTCCGTTAATTCGCAACTCATGGGACCGAAATTTAAAAAAAAATCTGATTTACGAATAACGAGAACAAAGTTTTTAAAGGCAACATTAGAGAGAAATTTTGTTTGTAACGCGATTGTGATTTGTGACATTACGATTTTCATAATGAAATATGATGAATCTTCATTATTTCAGCTTCTTACGTGTAGAAATGTTTATTAAATAACTTATTTCTCCTAAATAAGAAAGGTGTGTGGTGACGCGGCGATTCACCACTTGACGCAACAAAATCACGCACATTAATTTTATTGGCGATCGAACTCGCCTTTTCTATCAGAATTGGAATATTTAAAATTTGCGTGAAAATAATTCAACGCTTTTAAATCCTCTTGTCTCGCTGGGCTTGATGGTTGAAGCTTATTATTTTCCTGCGATTTTTCAAGTTCGAACCCAGAGAGATGTTCGGGATTCAATTTTTTTCCACCAATTTTATCTTTGATACCTATCAATTTTTTGTCAGTTTTTAAAATAAGATCCATCTTTTCAAATGGTTAAGGATTTACATGAATTACAAGGTGTTGGTGCCATTTAAGAGAACGAAACATGAAAAAAACAATGAATAAAATACAAAAGATTTAGATTCTTTAGTACCCACATATGCAAATCGAAACATTTCATAAACAGAAACCAAGTGATTTAATGAAAACATTATTTTAATAACAAATCTTATAAAATGCACTATGGAATTTGATATACATACGGCTAAGCTCAGTTCATCATGTCCTGTAAAGTTGTCATACCAGCGCGCCATTTATGTGATAAGGAACGGCGTCGTGATTGGTAGGCGGGGCTAGCTGCAGATGTTTACGAAGGGATGAAGGTCAAATCTGTAGTCGCGCGAGTTTAGGGATTCAAAAACATTTGCAAATTACGTGAACAAATTATTTACTTTGAGTGTCAAAAACACATACGAACTGCGAATAATCAGATTTTACGAATTATCGGTAGAAATTAGTATGAAATGTTATTTTCGGGGAAATTTTTTTTTTTTAAATTGTGAATTCCGTGAAGATACAAAATATAGGGTTACAAATTAACAGAGTTTTACTGTATAAATGAAGTACATAATAAACAAATAAAACATTTTAAAAATGTAATACAGTCTAATATTTAAAAAGAAAATAAATATTACTATTACTTTAATATTGTTTTTTGTGTAATGTTTCATTTTGTTTTATACATACTCTTATCTACACAAATAAGTGAATGAAAATCCATCAATACACTTAGGAAAACACTGGGTATCAAGGGGATGAATCTACATATATATTGTATTTTAAAGACATTGGTCGGGGGTTCGAACCTTGTTTCAGGAGGCCAATATCTTAGTTTAGTTTGAAAATAGTAAGAATATTGATGTGACACGTATTCCGTGAATGCAACTTAAAAAAAAATTGAGTGAGAGTCTAAGTATGTATTATAAACAACTATGCACTTACTTTCATTGAAGTTTTTAAGTGTTGTGAATATGACAACGACAAATGTGGAAAAGTATTTCCCAGCATTGAGCAGATGGGGGAAGGCATCCTTGGTATCCCGGTATCGCCGGACACACTGCGCAAAACGGAACCAAGCGGGTAGGCAGTTAACGATGGGTCGGATAATGAAGGACTTCTCCATGCATTGAGATGTCTCTAACACCACGCTCGCTATAGGAGTAAATAAATTAATATAAAATGAGCACGAATTTATCTTATTGCCATACTAAAATAGATATTAATTTATTAGCATTTGATTACTACACTGAATATTATGTTTTGAATACAAATTCAGACACGTGTTTTTGATTTACTATACTTTGATGAAAACATTGATTATAAACTACCATAAGATGATGTCATTAAGAAAGCAGTATTAAATTCATCTACAGTTTGCAATGAATTTGTTTATCTGCTTTCTTGCAGAATGTGAATAATATATTTCCATGACGAGTCTTTTTTGTTTTTGTTATTTTCGATAATGACAGAGTCGCGTCATCTTTCATCAGTTACACACAAGTTTTTCATTGGCACTGAACTTCTGCATTTGAATATCCACAAATCTCTGCGTATTCTAGGTTCAATTAAAAACTGGCTTCATATGACATTAATTTAATTTAAACTTTATTCATTGTGGTACGTATAAAAACATATTTTTAAAATCATAGTAAAACATATCAACAAATTTTTCATAAGGTACACTTTATTGACGAGCATATTTATTAATTTTCACAATATCACCATTATAACAAATTAAATTATGAATAAAATAATTATTATGGGTGACTAGATTTACACAATAGAAAATTGATTTAAGCGACCATTAAAATATATGTAGGTACTTTGGTTTCAAATATATTCATATACATTAATTAGGTACTCCAATAAATTATTTAATTTTCAATGAATTAATTCAAATGACAACATACATTTTTATTTCATTCCATATATCAATATGAAAAGATTCCAGACAAGTGTTATTTTTGACACTTGTATCGAATGCGAGAAAAATCAACATTTTTATTGTCGTCTCTTTCTATTCAAACCTTCCTCTCGCATGATTTACGTAACAAATAACGTTATTAATTATTTTTCTGATACTTATACGAATTTGAACATCAAACTCATCTTGAAAGCATATCTAATTCGTGTAGAAATTCTCAAATATCAAACTGGAAAAATGAAAGCTCGCCCTTAATCTCAATTTACACATTGCTATATTTTACAACATTTTAGCTCAGTCTCCAGTCTCCAAAACTATGAAATCAGAGTTCCACTTAATTTTTTAAAAAGATTTACACACACAATAAACTTAATTGTAGATGCATTCATCTGACAGGTGAAAGGAGGCTGTATGTATGCCTGAGGTCAGCATAACATGCAAATATTACATAATGTTATATGAATACAAATAGTAAAAGCAAGTAACATACATCCCGGTACCCATGATATTCCATTGGTGACATAAAAACAGGTGAGGAACTGGAAGTCCAGCAGCGCTGTGACGAGGGAGTTCAGCTGATCCGCCATCCAGAAATCAGCGAATGCCACTTGGAAAAATGGCGCTGCTATCATTCTTCCCTGAGAAAACAAAACTTAAATGTAATTATAAAATTTTCTCTGTTAAAATGAACTATTTATGATTTCTTTCATTCATTTATGAAATCAGAATTAAATACCCAAGTTGTTCAAAGATGTTAGATGTCTTCTATTTCCATCTCTGCTCTACAATCTTGATGGTAAAGCAGCTTTGTTAATTATTACATAGATGTTTAAAAAATTAACAATTTCACGTGAGATTTTGGTCAGCCTCGGACAATTAAGAGTCATATCTTTTGGACGGTTTCCCTTGTAGCACTATAATCGAGAAGGGTTAACGTTTCGTTATATGAGAACTGGTTTAAACCGAGTCACTATTATTAAAATTTGAGAAATTAAATATGAAAGATCTGTATATGTACTGAAATCAAATAATGAAGGATGAAATAATTAGACCAGATAAGTTTAATTCATACACCTCACTATTTAGAATTAAGGAAATTATGAATTTTAAAGAGTATAAATTTTAGAAGATTAATGGCATCATCTTTTCATATAGTGCAGTCATTTTAGGTACCTACATTCTTAGGTTAAATATTATTTTTCTCCATCATTATGGAGAAACTTTAATCTAGTATGAAAAAGTGTAAATCTTACCGCATACTTTAGTTGCCTTATTTATTATAAGTGTTTTTATTATTGGGATTACTTCAAACCAGCTCACATATTTTACATATAGGCTACTATATAAATTATTTACAAATATAAAATTTTATTTAAAAAAATCTAATTACCAACCGCAAAACTTTATTGTGTCTTTTCTAAAGCAATATTTTTAAATATATATTAAATACATCTATGTCCCTCAAAGTATAAAAAACTTCATTTGATGTCATCTTGATTAATTTAAAATATGTATCTATTTAATTTTGGATCATTCTTTTTAAATTTCTTCAATAAATAATAATTATTAATACATGGAAACCATTCATTGTGCTTACAACAGGATAAAATTTGAAAATAATATCTGAGAGCGAAAAAAATATTCTTAATTAGTCAAGTTACAGAGTATAATTTTTGGCAAATTATTTTTTCAAATTATGTGTAAATAAGGATGGCTTATGTTTGCAGGAAACATGTAACAAAAAAAAAATACATATCGAGGTGATTTTATACAATTAGGTAGTGCAACATCTGTATTATCTATTAAATCTAAAAATGCAAAGCTAAAAATGTAATTGTTTTAACGGATTAAAAATTCAATGCTAATATGTATTTACTAGCAGCAGATTAAGGTGGTTTGAAAAACAAACAAAAGATAGGCTTTATGCAATTATAACAATGGCATACTAAGCAATCTTCCAGTGGTTAAACAGACAAACCAAACAAGATGGCAAATTGATCACTTAAATTATTAATACGAATTACAAAACTGAGAGATGTTCACATGAAATTGTTAAGACATATTTCAGAATTTTTTTTATCACTAATAATACTTATTCTCCCAGTAAGAAAATGTTTCAGGTTTGATTCCCAATGGCAACTGAATATTTTTTTAACATTAAAATTTTTTTTTTGTGATTCATCTACGTAATTTGTTTTATTAAATCTCAAGTTTCCATCACAAGTTAGGAACCTACTTTAATTAGAATTTCAAAACAATACAAATTTTTGCATAGTTTTACAAAATTTTGCAATTTTACTAATAATGATTTATATGCAAAGATATAAACTGGCATAGATTGTTTTTTTTGCAAACTAATCAAAACTGCCAATAGCCAACTGCTAACTCCCTCGCAATTGATAGCTGTTTTAATATGTAAAAGACAATATCGTGATGATAAAAATGAAAATATTATTTATAGAACACGTTCTTATTGTGAAGTTGTATTTATTCAGAACACAGGTCTGTGATATTTTAAATATTAATTAAATGTATTAATTAGAAAGATATAAAAATCAATTTTATCGAAAAATATTGTTATTGCGCCACCGAGATTCGAACCTGGATCTTTTTCAAAACCGGAGAAGGTGCATTATCCAACTATGCTACAGCGATATTATTTTTGATGATAAATTTTCAAACATTTTTTCAAATTAATAAAGTTGATTCTATATATATATATCTTTCTAATTAATACATTTAATTGGTATGAAAATATTATTTGAAAAAATATTTTGATAATTTCAAATATCACTGCACTAATCAGTAATCTTCCGAGCTCTAATAAAAATTAAATACATAAAATATACTCACCACTATTTTGAGAAACCAAAATCTGGCTTCGTGTTTAAAAATTCTCAGCGGGTTAAAAATGAATACACACATCATTCCGGTAAGCACCAAAGGATTCACCAGTGGCGGAACACTTAAACTCGCACTGTAGAAAAAGCTCAGGAGACTCAAAGCCCAGACAACGCCAAAAACTGCCGCCATTTCCATCAGATGCTGTTCAGAGAGGTGGTTGCGAGGATCCAGCTCGAAAATCAGGACGTGATTCACACCAGAAGACCGCCACCCGTAAACATTTACTCCAATGAGAAATAGGAAGGCTACCATCAGAAAGGGACCGCGATATAGTCTTAGAGCAATGATAACTTCTTCTTTGGAACTGTGAAATAGTCCTGAAAGAAACATATACAGTAACATGATTTGAAATATATGAACAAGTAATAACTACATATTTAATATTAAAATAATTTGAGTTTTGTTTAATGCCAATCGGTCTCAGATCAATGTTTATTCTTTTATCAAGACATTAATATAAAACTCATACTTTTAACAAAGTTATTGCTTCAACAAACTAATTTACTTATGCTGTTTCACCGCGGGGATAGGCAGAGAGTATAGAGCGCCACACTCTTCTGTCCTGATACACAGTTCTTGCCTAATCCAAATTCATTCAAGCTCGCCAATTATTGAGGCTTCTAACAGGACCATCCTCCAGTATCTAGTTTACCTGGTCGTACCAAGCCTTCCGCAGACGTGCTCTATTTTTGATGCCATCAACACTTGCATTATATATCTTCCTTACCATTCTCTCTTCATTTGTCTGTTTCATATGATCAAAATACCTTAGTGATCCTTTCATAACCTTACTCACTGTATTAAGATCAGCTTTACATAATTTCATTTCCATTGCATTTAATCTACTTTCGTTCCTCTTTTGCCAGCTCCAGGTCTCACTTGTGCACCACTAGTTTTGCCTCGGTTGACAAGTTCCTATTAGTTATAATTTCATTCAAAGCACTGTTCACTTTGTTTCCTGCAGTTACCCTCCTTTTGATATCTTTCTCAGCCTTTCCATTTCTATTAAACATACTTCCTAAATACACAAACTCATCTACTTATTCCAAACATTCATTACCTACAAGTATTTTGCACGGCGTCTTGCTTTCTTCCTTTTCGAATACCATCACTTCCAACTTGTTGACATTCACTTGAAGGTCACTTTCCTTTATTTTTTAATGTTTATTGCTTCAAATATTAAGTATACAATTTCAATTAATTTTAATGAAACATAATAAATTATTATATATAAAAATGAAAGTTTTACTGGTAAATCTGTCCTGTAATGGCTATATTTTTTCTATGTAACTTTCCAAGTGATTTATATAAATTTGTTTATTTAAAAAAAGTATATTTTCGGTTATCGAGTGAGGTATTGGAATATTGAAAACAAATAATTGTTAAAATTTTTTGATTAATGAAATTGGAAAACTGAATTTTTGGGTGTAAAATGAATCATTTGAGAGATTGTGGATATTTGTAATAAGCTTGACAAGGTTTAGCTGTTTCTATAATTCACAAGTTCTAAGCCTCACTTACCCTTCGAAAGTCCTTACATACTAACAAGACAAAATAAACAGTATTCATATTGATGCTTACCTGACAGTATTACAGATATAACTAGAACGATGAAAGATCCGGAAAACAGCCCGACCTTGAATGTAGTCCACGGACTTTGTTGTTCACCTAAAGGTGGAACGCGGAGGCGTTTCATCGCCCTCTGCCGGTCACCACCCTCCAGTTCGCTCGTGACGGAGGCTTCTGTGTCGCTTATCAGGCGGTCGATGTCTTTGTTGATGTAGAAATGAGATTGCTCCACATTTTCGGCCCTCCATTTCGCTCCGACTGACACGTTTAACAACTAAAAATAACAATAAGATTAAATATTCACAGTTGTAGTAAACCAGTGGATATTTATTTAAAATCTGTCTAATCGATTACTGAATTGATTTTCTATTGAAAATTGTTACCATGCAACCGACACATTTGAGAAAAATCAAAAAATGTATTTTTTTTATGTATAACTCAGTTCCAAATAATATTGCTGACTAACGTAATGTATTTTATATTTCACTTTTGTGTAATACTATTTTGAACTATACAATTTCAATAAATAAACAATTTTACTAGATCAAAAGAGTATTTTTTTGATGACAAATTTGATATAACATGTAAATAAATAATTTTGACTAGGAATAACATTTATAATAATTCCAAAGACGTTTGAAGACAGCAAAATATTCAAATCGTTTTCCTGTATTATTTGTCATTTGTCAGTTATTCAATTTTGGCTGAATCGTGCGTCTGAATATTTTATTCCAGCTATCTGCTAATATTGGTAAAAATAATTAAATCAACAGATGTCAGTATGATGTCTATCATAATATATTTGAAATACTAATTTAATGTATTAATTATAAATATATACATATAAAATTAATTTTGTCGAAAAATATTGTTTTTACGCTACTGGGATTCGAA
The DNA here is from genome assembly GCA_022840565.1 of Eubasilissa regina. Classification (NCBI taxonomy): domain Eukaryota; kingdom Metazoa; phylum Arthropoda; class Insecta; order Trichoptera; family Phryganeidae; genus Eubasilissa; species Eubasilissa regina. Next base: position 17,378,288 of record JAINEB010000027.1, on the reverse strand, counting down.
CCTGGATCTCTATTTCCAATCCGGGAAACAAAAGTTGAGTACTAACAAGCTTATTAGAAAATTGACTATCTAACCTATAGCGTTATCAGCAGATTTTTAGACAGTTTATTAAAAAAATATAATATCGAACTGTGGTTGTGAAATCGTGGTTGGGATATCAAATGATGTGTGAGTATAAAAATACAAAATCAATTAATATCAGTAATTAAAAAGATGTCACTGGTTTAGAGATAAAAACAGATCAGATCAAATCCATCTAAATAATAATAACATTGGATGTGTGTCATTTTTTTTAAATTTTCACCTCAAGGGCAATAGTGTTTTATTATGCATAATATACTGCTTTATATATATTTACACATTTTTTCAGCACCAAACTAGTGGTACATTATAGAGTTCTAGTACAAACACTAAAGCGTGAAGATGAAGCTTGAAATTGACTAAAAACGTATGAAAGTATATGGCAGAAATGCTGTCGCTCAGGTGAATATACAATAGAATGAAGAATGAATAAATTAGAAGATAATATAGATCTGTTAGTAGCATAGTCGATAGAATTAATAAAGAGTTGCAGAGATGGTTTGGGCATGTGAAATGTACGAGCGAAGCGAGGATGGTAAAGAAAATTTACAAGGTAGGTGTTGAACGGAACAGGGACATAGGGTGTCCGTGAAAGACCTATCGTAACTGTATCGATGCCATGTAGCAATACTAACATGGCCAGTAACTGTCTGGAAGGCTGTCTCTCGAGCTTCACTATTTCTGCCACCACATTCCCGACAACAGCTCCAGGATTCACCTCCGTAAACTATTTGCGCATAGTAACTACCTGGTACATATTATATATTAAAATAATCAGAGGGCGGAAAGGACCCACCCTTTCCTGGAACCGTTTTGAAAGTTGCGTAACTCTCGTGTTGGTTCCACTCGCAAAGCAAACTCATGGCTTTAATTTAATCCAATGTAATTATAAGATTACATAGATTTTTTAATACAAACTTATTTATTTATTGTTTAAGCATAATAACTGAAGGGCGCAAAAAGGGAAAAATATAGTGAAACAAAAAAAAAAACTAACTTGTACAGCTAATAATAAATCAAGTGTCATATTATAGAGGTTTAGTTTTTTGCATGTTTAACCACAATTAAATAAGTGTTACGCATGTCACCAGATACGGAATCATAGATTTAGGTGTTTTAATTGCATTGTGGGAAACGAAAGTATGGATTATGTCGCAGTGTATGTGTGTTGATCAGAAGATAGAGAACTGGAAACCTATATCTCCAAGTTCTCCACTATGTTTGAGTGATCACATAGTGTGAGGAATATATATGATGGCAGACTAACTAACTAACTTACCATCACGCCTTTTGCAAGCAGGGGTAGGCAGAGAAGATAGAGCACCACACTCTTCTGTCCTGACATACAATTCTTGTCTCATCCACATTCATACATCTTCTCATACAGGCTCGCCGATTGTTGAGACTTCTAACAGAGAAGTGCGGTGTTCTATCCTCTTTGCCTGTCCACGCATGAAACCGGTAAGTTAATTAGTTCAGTCACAAAATTTTCCAGACAATTTTAATAACAAATTAACTGACAATCTGTAATTTTAAGGACTAAAGAGATTGATAATGCCCTTACAAGGCGATAAGCGTCTCAAGTAAATTAAATCAGTAAAATTTTAAAAAAAGTTACTAAGGAGTACACATTCTTATTGTGAAGTTGTAATTATTCAGAACACAGGTCTGTGATATTTTAAATACTAATTAAATGTATTAATTAGAAAGCTATACATATAAAATAAATTTTATTGATAAATATTGTGGAAAACGTTGAGGTCTCACTTTTTCACAGACAGAAATCAGTGAATTCTAAAATAAAATATTACAAACAAAATATATACGATGTAGCCTAATATGAACTGCATCAAATAGTATGCACTTGTAATAATTGTTCTGAACAAGCATTATTATGATATTTGACTTCTTGTGAAAACGTGTTTGAGAATAAGCAAATGTTTGCTTCAGCTCAGATTAGATTAAAAGATATTTACAAGTGGTATCTTCTGTTAAAATGGTAATAAACTGTGTATTGAAACAATATTATGAATGTTATCAAGATGATAATACACATATGATAATATAACTATACTGTACACAGTGGCGTGCAGTAGGCACAAATTTAGGTTATGTTGTTACCGACTATGCTTACTAAGTATACAATAGGTATAAAAAAAAATGTTCAGTATAATTGTGAATTTATTACTTTAAAAAAGGCAAGTTTTTTTATTGCTCAGGGTATTTACTCTGCTTTAGATTTTGCTTAAAATATTATCTATAATTTTTTCCTTCGGACAGCGGATTTAAAATGTTTAATTAATGGTGTTCAAAAATATACATTTAAATAACTAGCTTTACAGATAAGTAGTAAGTAGCTTGTTGGTGCAGTGGTCAAGACGTTGGCCTAGTGATTTAGTTGGTCGGGGGTAAGCACCTCCTTCCAGGACACCAGCAAGTTAGTCCTATTTTCACAAGCTTTTAGCTTAGTTTGAAAATAGTAAGAATATTGATATGACATGTATTCTGTGTACGCATCTCTATTTAAAAAAAAATAAAATCACCATAGCGAGAAACTCATAAGAGAAATAATTTTATTTTAATATTTAATTCAATATTGGTAATAATCTAACATAAAAATATCCCAAAAATGCATCCTTGGGCAAAAACTTAAATTTTTATTTGGTCCCCCATTTGAGATATTTCACCTTGAAATCAGCAAAAATTTAAAAGGTTTAAACTTTAATGTCAAAAAAGGCGGAAAGGGTTCCTAACACAGACTTTAATTCTTCATAGTCGGGAACTCTACTAGCCATAGTTATATCAACAAAAAAAATCCATCTTGTGGATCCAACCTTCAGTTACTTAAAAGCAGAGCTTCGAAGCATTATTTTTTTCATTCCAGTTCAATTAAAAAAAATATATATCGGACCGGTTTCAGTTTTCGTTCCGGATAAATAACAGTTTTTTTGGTTTTCGGTTTTTGGTTCAGCTCCGAGTGCTTAATTTTAAGAAATTTCAAATGATTTTAGAACACATTTTTATTGTGAAGTTGTAATTATTCAGAACATAGGTCTGTGATATTTTAAATATGAATTAAATATATTAATTAGAAAGATATTCATATAAAATCAATTTTATTAAAAAATATTGTTATTGCGCCACCGGAATTCGAACCTGGATCTTTTTCCAAACCGGGGAAGGTGCATTATCCGACTATGCTACAATGACAATATTTTTAGTGACAAATTTTCGAACCTACATGTTATCTCTTTTTTTTAATATTAATACATTTAATTGTTCCGTGGCATTCTATGGCGAATCAGGTTAAAAAAAAACCTGATGACGCTGGAATAAACACATTATTATTATTATTTGCACCTTTCCCGGTTCGGAAAGAGATCCAGGTTCAAATCCCAGTGGCGCAACAATATTTTTCGATAAAATTGATTTTATATGTATCTTTCTAATAAATATATTTAATTCATATTAAATGTTTTTATTTGTATTAAAAATTAATTTTCTACCATAATTTAGAACATTTTATTCTTTCTTTTGTATAATATAGCTTATATATAATATAATATAAATAATAATAATTAATTAAAGGTATAATAATTAGAACTAGAAGTATATAATATATAATAATATAATTTATTAAACAAAACAAATATAAACGTAACATATGTAAAATAAACAAATTTGTATATTTACGGTTGAAGTATATAAGGTATATTTATTTATAATTTAAAAGATGAAAGTTATCACATCAAAATATCTTCCAATGTATTTTCAGTTAAACTATTTCTATTGTCTCGTAGAATAAACTTGAAACCAGAGACGGCCCTTAAATGAGTACATGTATTTTTATTTTCCTTCCAAAATTCTAAAATATGTTTTTTTCTGTCTAAACTTTGTACATGATTTATATTATCCAATATGAATTCAATGTCCACATCTGTGGAAATAAGGAATCTGTGTTTCTAAATCGTCTAACTTTTCAAACGTTTCACTAAATAACAATTTTTGAAAGTAATTCTTACGTTATCTGTAAATCAATATATCAGTACTAAACCAGCGATCAAAACATTAAATTCTGCATAAGAAAGGTGTAGTCACATATTATATCAACACAAAAATCAAATTAAATTCAGACGAATTGTGACTATGACAACTGAAGCGGAGAGCAAGATTGTGTTAACGCACGTGTTTGAACATGTACCAAGACAAAATAAACAATTTTTTTCCAGTTCAGCTCCAGTTTTCGTTCCAACAAAAATACTATTTTTTTCCAGTTTTCAGTTCAGTTCAAAAGGTCATCAAAACTGGTAATAATGCTTCCAAATCTGTCATATTTCAAGGTCATTTAAGTGATGGTTTATTTATAATTTTCTACCATTTCTATAACCCTATTGTATCTTCTTTATGTTAGTGAAAACCAGAACTTTTTATCTTTTATGGGAGAATAATAATTTTTTTTTTAAAAACTTCTACAATGCCCCGTTTTTGCTTGTCGCTGCAAAGAAAATTGAGCCTGGATCCAAGATGGTGGCAGATAAAAATAAACTAAAACCTGCACACTCACGGAATTCCTATGGCAAAAAAAAATAAAAATATATCTGAAATGGTCAAGCAACCATTTATTTTAAAATTAGGTGATTTCACATGGAATGCATTTATTTATTGAACACATATACTAATATGCATGTGTACATATGTATGTACTTACATAGATTATTATTATTTTGATGTAAAAAATAAAATTCCTTTTACTCTCATTTAAATCTTTAAAAACTTTTCACTTTGGCAACATTTACGTAAAAAAATACGCACTTTAAAATGTAGTTAAAAAGTATTGTTGTACTAAAAATTAATGTAGAATAAATTTGGTTTCAAAATTAATGATTTAGGCTCTTTGATGGGTGGCACGATTTCGTAAAAGATTTTTTTTGTATCTTCCTATTTACCATTGACATAATCATACCTCAAGAATTACGAGATTCAAGTTAATTTAGAAAAAAAAAAAAGAAAATTACTATTATTAAAAAATATCGACATCTAAAAAAGACAAAATTTGTTGCGGTAATTTTCGCAGCCGCGAGTCATTTTTCGCGAATTTCATTCAAATAGAATATTTAAAAAAAAAACGGAATTATCTCATTTTAAACTCAATACCCGTAAAAAATAAATAACATCAATAAAATCTAATTGTTAAAAGCGATGGACGCCACAAAAGCGATTAATATCATTAAATTCATATTATTTACGAGAAAAAAATTACACTAATGTAAAAAATCGGTAGCATGCGAGAAGTTATTACGTATCGTGAAATTAAGAATACACAATTTAAAAAATAAATAAAATCAAGGTCTCTTAAAAAATACGTCATTTAAATGCGGTGCTCGTTACCGCCGTGTAGTATTTTTTCGGGTACATAATTATTTCACACAATTAACACGGTCATTAGCACCAAATATCGTGGTCATAATAATACGAATAAAAAAAATGGACGTTGTGCTTTTCCAATATTTCGCCGCGGAATATTTTTGATTAGTGTTTTACGTTTGTTGCAGTAAAAATGTTTAAAAAACGATATTTAAAAACACTTTTATTTTTTATTTGACAACTTTCGTTATTACTTTGTCCCGTGACGCAATATGGCGCACGGCGTGAAAATACGCCGCGTCTTAGCGGCGGGGATTTTGGCATTCGTTTTTCTAACAAAGCATGTTTACCTTACTCTCTCTGTGTTACCTTACGTTTTATTTTCACCTACATCGAAAAGATTTTAAAGGCGTCGGGCATCGATTCCGGTCACATGCTAAGCGAGTTTATAACCATATTTAGATACCCACGCATTAAACTGCAGTGCTAAATTGTCGTATAATAATGTAATTTAGATTTTTTGTGTTAGTTCAATGCATTGATTTACATTTTTGATTATAAAAAAAAAGTTACCCCTGATGAACTTTGTAACAAGCGGGGGCGTGCGCAAGCAAAAGAGCTATGCTTTACTAAAGATTCTGGGAAATACAAATAAATGAAATAATCCTTATCTCATGCAAAGACCCTATAAAATTTTGGCCGTAAGTGCGAGGGCACACTGACGACTTTCTGTCGTACGACAGTTCTGTTATGATGGCAAGGGCTGTATATGTATAGCAGTGTGCACAATGACGACTAAATTTTCAAACGATAGAACATTGGTGGCGAACTGTCGTACAACTGTTTTGTCCTCAGTGTGCGCTCACTATAATCCTTGGCTAAATTTTTGTCTATTTCATTAATGTCAATTTTAATACGTGGTATTTTGTAGTTTCAACAACTATCACACACACAACAGAAATGTCAATAAAGTGGACATTTCTCTAATTTGTATATCATTACTTTGAGGGTAAATCTTGGGAAGAAGTCAATACTCTTGCACAGGATGTGTTGGACAAGGTGAAAAAATGGTTTGATACAAATCTTTTACCACTTAACACAAAAAATCTAAATATGTATGTTTTCATATTAACAAAATAACATCGCCACATCAAAATCATTCACTTATTGTACATGACTGCAAAAGAAACGAGATCACGGCTTCCTCATGCCAATGTGAAAAATTGACACGAGTCAAAATTATTTGACATCTTGGAGTACTGATCAGCGATCATCTTAACTAGAAAGAACATATATTGAACCTAGCTAAACGCATAAGAAAACTAATTTTCTTTTTTAAAGGAATACAATGTATAATTGACTCTACACTCTTAAGATCAGTGTAATTTGCATTCTACTACTCCTTAATTAACTATGCGATTTTAATTTGGGGAGGAGCAGCAAAAACAATATTAGAGTCGGTTAAAAGAGCACAAAAAACAATTCTTAGAGTAATAAATGGTTGTCCTATTAAATATCCATCAGATCTTCTATTTTAAAGAGTAGATGTAAGACTAATTTATATGTTGAGACTCATACAATATTTTCATTCAAACAATAACACATATCTAGCAATAAATCATGGTCACAACACAAGCCGACAAATAAACATCCGAGACATTCAGTTCCAATGACATTCTTTCAACGTTTCTACATGCTTTTAGCTCCAAAACTGTACAACGCACTTAACACTAACTGGAAATAGTTCACTTATGATTCGATTGGGTAGAGATCAGTCAGAGCATGGCTGTCCAACATTCCAATTTAATTACAATACAATACACTTTAGATTTACAACACATTTTATCTGTCAAATTTTCTTTTATTTTTAATTAACCGTTTTAGTGCCAAGCAATTTTCGATACAAACGATCGCAGCGCTTTTGCGACGCGTAGCATTCAAACGGTTAAATAACACCACAACAGTACGGAAAAAAAAATGGTTACTTTAACACAGACGCCCAGGTAAGTAGCGGGAACAATGCTTTATCTTATTTTATTATATGTAATTATTATTTATTATTATGGATAATAAATACTTTTTCAATTATTTTAATTTTTGTGTATTATTAAATGATACCTGTTACTAACATATTAACATATGTAGGAATAAAGCTAGAGTCTCTTGATTGTTATACAATGCAATTTTAGAATTAGCGCAATGGGAGTATTTCTTATGGTTTCATATTTTAGAAATGTGAGCTATAGTCTTAATATGTAGTTGGTCTGTGAATAATTTGTAAGATTGCTATGAAAAAATAATATATAAGATGTTGGAGATAGCACACTATGCATTAATCAAAAATGTTGCCATAGACATAGATAGTAAGTAGTCTTACCTTATCGTGTTTTTTGAGAATCTTCCTGAAGCCGGTGTGGTTTAAGTTTTGGTAATTCTGTAGCAGAATAAGACTGAGATAGAACTCGCTGAAGGCCAATTTGAGTTCTTGAACTTTTCTGTTTGAGATGACCGCTTTCTTTCCGTCAGATCTTTGCTTCACCCCATCATATGTTGTTTTCATTTCACTTTGTAGGTTGGCAAATTTCCTGGTCGCCTCCGCCAATTTTTCTGCAAATTAATGACAAAAGATAATGGAAACTCTCAATTAATATTACAATACCAAATAAATGAAATTGTCCTGTACATTATTTTATTTTAAATAATAGTGATCACAAACTCTGATTCAATCACTGATGTAGGTGTAACAATCAGTGATTGAGAATAAGTAACAGTCTGAAAAAAATCATGATTTGTGATTCTTGTCTGAAAATATTGCCAAGACATATTTAATTTATTAAAGAATTTGTTAGCAATTTGCTATATTTTCATTTGATTTTTAATATTATTTACTTATTTATTCTAGGAAGCTTTGAATTATGTTTTTAAAATGAAGTGTATATCAATGCAATAGTAAAACTGAATAATGTTTAGGTGCTAATTTTTATGTAATTTATATTGTGTAGGCATTGTGATTTTTAACAGAGATCAGTCACAGAATTCAATCATGGGTATCATCAAATACCAATCACACAAATATTGTATTAAGTAGCAATTTACCTCTTCACTAGTAAATAATAGCGGCTAAATTTGATTGCTAAATTTTTTTATGTTTATTTTACAAATAAATGTTACCAGCAAGCAAAAAAGGCAGATAATAAATCTTACATATTTATCTCTGAGAGTCAGCACCTCATCAAATTATAATACATGACCAGTAGCCATACTTAAATTGTTCCATAAATAAAAACAATCACATAATTAGGGGCGGTTGTGACCGCCCCTAATTATGTGATTGTTGTAACTTTTACTAACGTTGTAACTTTTACTAACGTCCATAGTAAAAATCATATGCGGGTTGTTGATACATCAAATTTATTACTGTTAAAACATAGATGGAAATGTTTATAGGTGTGACAAATAATCATGAAATATTCTTTATTTTATGCATTATCAATAGAATTTTTTCCCAGGCGTTCAATATCTGTCACTTTGGTGGTGATATTTTTTCATGTTATGTGTATTAATGTACATTAAACAACAAGATCATTATCGGACAAACTCTCATCACTAAAATAGCAAGATATTGAATGATTAATTGTCATATACTACAACTTTCAAAGTAACAATGTGTCAGATGACTTCATGAACAGTTGTGAAAAATCCTCTATATATAACTATCGATTCTCGTTTTTACTATCGGATATCGCAGAGTAAAATAAGTTTACTATGGGAAATGGGTTTACTTTTGAGAAGTAAATATTTTTTACAAATGATCAAACAATCCGTTTTTGCAAAAAAATTTACTATAGTAAAATGTTACTGCTGATCACACAACTTTATGTCACTCAAATGCATGCATGATAATTTGACTGCAACTAATAGAGCTTATATAGAAATAAGATATATTTAGTTATGGGTTGGAGGGGACATGGGGAGGACTCGTACGAGCCGTTTGATAAATTTGATTTGAATTAGCGAGCCCATTGTTAAATTAAAAATACTTTAAATGTTTATGTTTTTTAATTTTTTCTATATTGAACAATGCATTTACTTACTTTAAGTTTTATAATGTATTTATATGCTGTCTAATTACATCTTGATTTACTCTTTATATATATTTATTTGTACATTGAACACTACACTTTGTTTAATACTCTACCGGAAAGGCACTGTCTGCTATAATATAGTAAAATACTAGTGTAGCGGCAGGGTACCGAAATATATGTCTTACTTTACTGCAATGCTATCTGATTACAACAATATAATAACACACTGTACTGTACTATGAATCAAAAAATAAAAGTACTATTATTATTATTAATGATAGGCAATAAACAAAGGAAATTCAACTGTGTTCAAAGAAATGTGTAAGCTTACCGGAATAGAATGTGTTGATTTTCTTCAATTCTTGATCACAGTAGTGGAAAAAGTTTTCATCAAAGTTTGCAAAATGACGCGAAACAATTTCTTGCTCTACATTCTCCGCTGATGGTGCTGCCTCCACAGCAGAGTACAGCATAGTTTTCATTTCCTAAACAAAAATAAATAATAATTAAAACAAACGAAAATAAAATACTCAAAAAATAACAAAGAGAACAAAAATGAGACAGCAATTACTAATATGACTAAGATGAAAAACACAATTAATCGAAATATGAAAAACTGCCAAAATGTTAGCGAACTAATTCATTAATTAATAATTATGCACAAATAAAAAAATATTCTTACATCGTAATTGATATATTGTTTCCTCCATTCTGGTGTTATGTGGGCACCTAAGTGCTCGGCGAATTTCATTTTACCTGCTGACTAACGATTGTGAATATGATCGTATTGTGCAAAAGTCCAGCTGAGAGCATAGATAAGAGATATACTTAGATTGGCAACTCTAAGCAAAAAAACGGTACCAGAGCGAGGTACAGTGGCGCAATCTAACGCAAATGTGGGTACTAACTATCAGCTTTTGCCGCTCTTTTTTTGAATGTTTAATTTTCCAAAAAATCTAAAAATCGTTTATTTTTATTTTCGATAGAAAAATAATTTTCTATCAAAAATGTTTTTCAAGCAATAGAAATAATTTTAAATTTTCGTAACAAAAATGTATAAAATTACATCTATTGTTGAAAATGGGAATTTGGTTATACAATAAAGATGTCAAGCTTGTTTAAAAATATTTATTATGTGAAATATGTAAATTGTAGAACAGAAGAAATGGGGAAATAAAATTGACAATGGAATACCAAATATACATTATAAAACAAGATAAAAATGTGGAAATGCAAGAATAAAGAACTTGAAACAGTCTGACCAATTCATACAATTTGCAGGTGGTGAATTATTATTTAACAAAATTACGATACGGGCGATAAAACAACTTTGTGTGGAGGCGAAGACGAATTCGAATTATTAGATATTACAGCTCTAAATGCTAATATTATTTGGGTCCAAAAATATCCAGAGTGGAGAACAAACGAGCGTAGTCATTGTAAAACTTTTATTAGGCAATTAAGCTTAGAATTGTCTTAACCCAATGTTTTTATCAGAATAAATAATGGTAAAAATAAAAATAATGTGATATTATACTCAATGGATACAATTATATAATTTTGTTATACATATTAAGGAAAGAAACTTAGTATATTATTACATATTAATTCATTTTTGTATGAAAAATTTAATGTAGTGAATTATTAATAATTTTTATTCAATATAATTAATTTTTCAATATAGCGGGGTTCGTTCCTTTTTTTCCTATTTTTTTCATCAACAACATATCTGGTGGTGCATTAATTAAGGTGGATGTTCCTGAACTTTGGAAACTTGAAGAAGAGCAACAAAAACATATTATTTGTCTTCTTCAATAATAATATTATTAGATAGCAATGTTCTTAGAGCTAATTAATATATTTCTCTCATCATCCTGACAATTCATCCCAATGGAGTGGGCGCATGATACATTTGGTGGAGTGCACGCACTAACAGGAATGGTTAAAAAAATTCTTTAAAATATGTTAAATCCGCCAATTCTAAGTCGTCAGTCAATGTCAGAAAGAATGGCAAAAAAAGAGATTTTCATTGATTAATAGAAATAATATTATTTTCGATGCGTAAAAGCAATTTCAATTGTTGAAAATGAGAATTTGATTTTACAATAAAAGAATATGCTTGTTAAAAATATTTATTTAATTAAATCCGCCAATTCTATGTCAATTTAAGTCAAAAAGAATAGCAAAGAAAACTGACAACACACAGTATACATATATACAATATAAAAAAAATAAGCTACATATTTGTAAAATTGTGGAATTTACAAATTAACTAAATTAATACATTTTAATTTATGTACTGCATTGGCCCGAATATGACGTGATCCTGAAATTTGTTACCCATTACATTAAAAAAAAAAATTATTAGGTCTAGGCTTTAGATCTCGAATATAACGTAATTATTTTCAAAAAAATTATGTAAAAAACATTGTGTTATATTTAGGCCAATACGGTAGTTATTTTGCGATAATTATTTTATTTGTTCTGTGTTTTCTAGTCAGAAATACACGGCAGATTAACCCAGAAAATTATACACATAAGATTCTAAACAGTCGTGAAAACCCAACATTTTTATTTTATTTGTATTCTAAATTCGAAAGTCAAATAATTTACTCAAGAATTTGTACTGCACATATTGTTAAATTAATTTGGAAATGAAAAATATTGATTTACTTAATGATTATTCATAATAATACATTATATGGGACCATCCCTGCAACACTATATAGGATATGTATGATAATTAATGCTTTTAGTATGATAGTTCATTGTCTTTGCGTATTATGTAATTGTATAAAATTATTAATATAATACAAAATGGTTATCACTTTATGCATAGATTTGAAATTCAATGTTATTCATTATATATTCCTGCCACCGACCATACTGAAAACATTTCATTATCTTATACTATACATAATTGTCAACAAACCTATTGAAAACATAATAATTACATTAATATGAAGTATATTACTGACATTACATAAATGTATAAAAAATGGCCAAATTCCATATCAAGTATATTTTCACAATAAGCGAGATTTTGGTAAGTGGTACCAAAGTGATCGGATAATTTAATTGCACTATAAAAATAATATATTCTACATTACAATACATTAAATTTATTATAAATTATTACTCTGAAAGAATGAACTTGCTCGAGTTTTATTTTTATTATTTTTAAGTAGTAATATACGTGCCATTTTTTTGACTGGGTCGGAAAAATGACTCAAGTCTAACCGACCATTTAAAATATTATTAACGTCTTTGCACCATGTATAAATGTACATTTTTAATGTTAAATCTAAAATCAAATTATTTACAGAATCTCTATGTTCAGCACATTTCAAAAATGAGGAATCAATTTCATTTAAAACTAATGATTTAAAATGAACAGCAACATTAAATTTATAACATATATTAGGCATGTGGTGATCTGATAAAATTGTAATTTTAGTGAAATAATTATATGCATCAAAAGATGGAAAAGTTAAAGTATTTGGACCACATGCCCTAGCAGAAATTAACTGGTGACCTGCTAGTTGGATTTGGGATTTAACATTCTTCACATTTTCCAATTTTTTTAAAAGTTTTTGCAATTACATATCCAATAATATACTTATATACGCTGTCTGACTGTGAATTAATTAAGGTGGATGATTTCGAAAATTTGGGGTTATGATAATCAGCAACCAAGTGTTGTTGATTTTCGTCAGTTGGACCAGATAAGAATATCCTTAGTGACCGAATTAATACTTCATTTTCATCATCTTTACAATTGGCTCCAATGGAATGGGCAGATGTGAAATTTGTAACTATAAGAGATTTGAATGAATTTACAAATGACATACATGTTGGGTGCACATTGCGTATACCGTGATTCCTAATCGTGCAAAAGAAATTTTCAAGGGGGTCTTGATTAATATTCCCCAGTAGGACAAACTGAAACTCATATTTATTAAAAATTTTGTTAGACAAATATTTTATTCCCTTAATTGTACTGATCCAATTACGCACAGAAGGTGGGACGGATGTTTTTTTAGTAATAGGATCAAGAAACTTAACAGAATTCAAAATTTTGATGGCTTCATTCCAAAAGGGCACATGATTAGATTCCACGGTAACGGCGCAGCGATATGGACTTTTAAACTGAGCCTGAATACAATTTCCATTGACGCTATCAAATAAATTATTTATAAATAAAACAAAATCTGCTGTCTCCGTAGCCTCCTTGTCAATAAAGCCTGCACCTGCAAAGGTCTTCAGGCACCCTCCCATAGTCTGGCTCAACACCTGGGCGGCAATGCTGACTTTCATCTTCTTGATTTTTTCTTTAAAAATATGAAAATCTGTTAATTTATGTAACTGACTATAAACTTGGATTTTTGAGCAGTTATAAAGGTAGGTTTGGATAATGTGCTCCCACTTTGCAGATTTTACAATACAGTCTTGTTCAAAAATAACATGTTTAGTCAGCATATTGTTTCTTATACCCTTAAGTAAGTGTGGAGCATCAAAAAGAGTGACAATTTCCCTAACAAACGATTCAAAACCTATAATTTTATTTTCTACATTTAAGCGGGAATATTTTTCTTGTGTTTTTTTATGAAGTATATTAAGAGCGGCAACATTTGTAGAACCCTGATCACACATTGTAGCTACTAACTCTAGACCGCTTGCTACAACCTGTTCAATTATTTTTTTTAAAGCCACAACTAAATCGTGTGATTTGATAGTACTTTGACAAAAGAAAAAAGCTATAGGTTGCTTCCACTTCGTGTTGAGGCCTCTCAGCATAAAAACACAAGCATGATTTGCAAATACAGGTTTCCTTAAGCCGTCTCCAAGATCTTCAAAACCTTCTATTAAATCTCCACTACTTTTATAAAGTAAACCAGGTGCTATAGAAATTTCGTCAAAAAGTAAAACACAAACTTTATCTTGTATTGGCATTGTCTTTGTACAAGTTTCAATGTTTCTAAAAATATGCATATTTAAACCCGGGTTAAAATGAACTTTTCTTAACAATCCACTTAAAGTTTTACGGGTTGGCAGAACAAACATTTTTGACAAAAATCTATAACACCTGTTCCCATATTTCGACAATGCTAAAGCAAACACTTTATCGGCTTCTGAATATTTACAACCATTTTTTTTTTTGTTCCCGCATTTGGCATTGCATAAAAATGGCAGAAGGCATATTTAAAAAATGTTCGAAGGCAAACCCATCAGCCTGAGCTGATTTTATCCTTGCTGCCAAAATCCTCGTATTCCGTTGTCCTCTGTCAGCCATCTTTTTGTATTGGACACATTTGTCATACATGTGCTTCTCATTAGGAGTCAGATATTCTTGACGGGTTATATTAATTCCTTTTAATATATGTCTATAAGTCTTCTTTGTTGAAATGTTTATATTAATGGGAAATAGAAAGATATTCAAGCATTTCAAAACACACACTGATCCAATAATAATATTTGTAAGTTATAATAGTTTGTGAATTCTTTTATTTCTGTTTAAAGTAATCTAAGGAACTTTTTGGATATCATAGTTAATGCTGATTTTGGAAATCATAGTATATTCTCTAGGAAAGGTAAGTTGAGAAAGATATCAAATGGTCTGTGACCACGAGAAAGTAGTGAAGGATGCTCTGAATACAGTAAATTATTATTAATGAGAATGTCTTTGTGTCAATATCAATACATGTAATATGAAAGCTGGAACTGGAAAAATAAGAATGGAAGTGGACAGCAATTCCACAAATACATATTGACACAATCAATGGAGTGAATAATTAATTAGATTATGCAGAATAGTTAACAGTATTAAAGAGTCAATAATAAGAGAGTTTATGAAAAATAAAAAACAGGATGAGTCAGTTTTCATAAAACAATTTTAACATTACATATTATATTTTATTGGTTGTGCTTTGGTAATGAATTAATTAGAGACTCGTTATAAAGTTTTTTACTTTACACTATGGCAATCTAAAATTTAAAAATAAATGTGTACAAATACATACCTTTATAAGATGTGCCCTCCGTATGCATGTGAACATTAGAACTGTTGCTTAAATTCAATGTTTCATGATCTGGAATATTACAACACAATCTTTAATACACCATCTTTCCACAATTCTTAACTACTCATGGTTGCTGTTTTACAAAGTGTAAACTCTAAGGGTACACAAAGGAATCATATTGAAAGTGAATTCAAGCATGCACCCATATAGGAATTATGTATGCACTACATGTATGTATAAAAATTATCTCCAATAATTTTGCAATATATTATCAAGAGTGTTGATTTAATATATTTGATAAATAATCAATAGCCAGAATTCATCTACCGGAGACAACACCATGCTGAAAGGTATTATAACAGTTTTACTCTGAATAAATATTTTTGAAATAGAAGCTCTCAAAACAACTTAAAAAGTGTTAACTGCTGAAATATAGGTATTACAGTACAATTAGGGACTCTTATTTAGTCACTCATCTTGGATATGTATCAACAAAATATTGAAGGATTTAAATAAAAGAACATATAATATAATTTCGAAATCAATTGTGTTTCACAGATGTACTACTATTTGTTGGTGATGTTTAAACCGTTGTGACAGTGATTGTGTCGGGTTGTAACGATTATTGTTAACTGAATATTTGTGATTTTTTGAGCAATCACTTGATACACTAGAAACGAAACATCCAACAGCTTAATCTTGGTTACCAATCATTGTTACAATCAAACACAGTCACAATAACAGTTTCATCATCACTAGTTACTTAACAAAATATAATAGAATGATATTTCCTGGAATGAAAAAAAAATTAACTAATATTTTATAAACTAACCTTTTAGAAGTTGGGTTTCAACTGGATCTTGCAAACCACTTTTTTTTTTTTGTATAATTATGAATGTTATGGATGAATGTGACAAGATCTGTTGGCTGGATATGACTGGATGGGTAACAATAACTGTTATCTTTTGTTATTTTTTCATTAAACCCTGTAAAACAATGTACATTAATTATTTTTGTATAAACTTGATACTCATGGTCTATCAGATATGCACTGGAAAAACGATGATGCCTTACAACATCTGAGAATAATACTTTCTATATATCCGTAAACTAGATGGCAATCTAAAATTTAAAAATAAATGTGTAAAAATACATACCTTTATAAGATCTGCCCTCCGTATGCATGTGAACATTTGAACTGTTGCTTAAATTCAATGTTTCATGATCTGGAATATTACAACACAATCTTTAATACACAATCTTTCCACAATTCTTCACTACCCATGGTTGCTGTTTTACAAAGAGTAAACTCTAAGAGTACACAAAGGAATCATATTGAAAGTGAATTCAAGCATGCACCCATATAGGAATTATGTATGCACTACATGTATGTATAAAAATTATCTCCAATAATTTTACAATATATTATCAAGAGTGTTGATTTAATAATTTTGATAAATAATCAATAGCCAGAATTCATCTACCGGAGACAACACCATGCTGAAAGGTATTGTAACAGTTTTACCCTGAATAAATATTTTTGAAATAGAAGCTCTTAAAACAATTTAAAAAGTGTTAACTGCTGAAATACAGATATTACAGTACAATTAGGGATTCCTATTTAGTCAGCCTTCTTGGATATGTATCAACAAAATATTGAAGGATTTAAATAAAAGAACATATAATATAATTTTGAAACCAATTGAGTTTTAGATATACTACTTTTTGTTGGTGATGTTTAAACCGCTGTGACAGTGATTGTGTCGGATTGTAACGATGATTGATAACTGAATATTTGTGATTTTTTGAGCAAACACTAGAAACGAAACCTCCAACAGTTTAATCTTGGTTACAAATCATTGTTACAATCAAACAGTCACAATAACAATTTCATCATCACTAATTTTTGTAGTTAACAAAATATAACAATAGAATTACTTGGAATGTAACCTGGAACACAGCATTTACGCCATCCAGACATTCTGAAACTAGATAATATATTTACGAAACACGTGCACTAAAAAATTATGACACATAAACTATATTCAAAAAAGTACATAACGAAAGTTATAATATATTTAATAATATGATCAGTAGAAAGTATAACAAATTTTAATCGAAAATATGTAAAAGATTATAAAAATTGATTATAAATTCAAAAAAAGTGAAGAAAATCGCAATTGTCAAAATTTTCTAATTACAGACCATTGTTTACATAGATAAGAGAAATTGTTTGTAAACAGATAAAAAACGGCTTTGTCTACCGAACATCCGGATATCTTGTCATTATGAACCTTTTTTGTGATTTTTTTTAAGTCAAGAAATTAATAAAATTTGAGTTATTGATAAATGTATATGCTTATAACACATATAAATATCATTTTCCTTGCTGTAGGTATCTAAACTGAATTTCCTGAATTCTCCCTGGCTGTTGATTAGTCAAGTGTCTGATTAATTAAAATAAAAATGTTAATTTTTGAACAATTTTAGGAAAATTAAAAACGCCTTACACTAATTATGATTATATTATACATTAAACTAATTATGTGTAAATATTTTAATTAATTTGTATTATTTCTGTAAGTTATTTAGCTACTTACAATTATTCAGCTACTGAATTTCTACATTTCATGAATCATTATACTTTCTTGTCTATGATCATAAAAATGAAAACATTCAGTTAAATTTTTTTTGTTTATGGTAAATACGTCATCACTTCTGGGCTGGTTTACCAACATAACAAACAAAAATAGTAGTGTTACATTTGTTGGTATGAGAGTTCGCACCCCCTGGCTGAGAGTCAGACGGTTTTGACATTTCTTTCAATAAATATTTTTTTCTATGATATGCCTAAAAAATGTTACCATCTGAAATTAATAGTATGAAAACATAAAACCATAGATAAAAGAAAAGAAAATAAGACGCATATTTTTTAAACAGGTACCGATTTTGTGAACTGCAGTATTTTACAAATGGTATCACTGTTAACAGCTGACGTAAAATGACGCAAAACTGTTTACAAATGGCGAAAATTGTAAAACGTGGACCAATAGTTATTGAAAGAATAATGTTTATTTAAAATAGTGAATTTAAACGCTTTCATACGTTCGATTTTCAGTGTAAACAAATCGGTCCTCATAGATATTACTTGTAGTTTTAGAATTTTGAACGTATGTATCCTTTGAAGGATTGATTTCGGTAATTTTGACAGTACCTTTGACGTTTCACCATGAAGGTTTTCGAATTTTTTACATTTTTTTTTCTTTTGTGTATTATGTTATGTTCTTGCGACGAAAAACATGACACAAATCACACTGAACAGTTTATACCAACTAATGAATGGCAGGTCGTTAAAAAAGGTAAGAAAAGAAAAATGCTTCTTTTTCTATTAAAATCGTCACCAAATAATTGACTATATAATGTTTCAAAATAAATAAATATTTTTTATTTTATTTCACATATTTTTATAAGTTTTTCTCTGTGCATGGTCAATTTTCACATTCAGTACCAAAGAAATGTGTATTTTAAAAAAATATTGTAATATTTTCTTCCACACATCGTAGTTCAATAGTAGTCCAGATAAATTCCTTTAAAAATATGGCGGGGGGAGGTGATAATTTATTACTTCGAGAAAACACTAGTCAGTTTTTATCGGTATCAGTTTCAGTTTGCTGAGGATTTACGAAATAGTTTTATATACACATTGAAAGCAAGCAAATATTACTTATTATTTAAATAATGAAAATTTTGAATAAATAAATGTACTTTAGTGACTTGTAAGTAAATATAATATTATAATATATTTATAGTGTGATACAGCATAGTAGTACTGTCTTGCATGGACTTTTACACGCCCAGGCTTAGGAGTGTTTGTAGAATATCTGACAGCAAATGAATAAACTCTTAGAATTATTTACATATTTCCAATTAATAGGTTTGTTTTCATCATCAGAAATTTCTTGGTTTGATTAGCCTGTCTTGAAAATATACTTTTCTGAGGGTAAAATCTTTCATCTCGCCAGGCATACATATATGCAGAGACAGATAAAGAGACATCTATGTATAAGATCTATATTATATAGGAGGCCTATTTTTCCATTTTATATCGGGGCCTAACTTTTTTAGTTATGCTACTGAACAAGAGGATAAGAAATGGTTTAGGAATATAGCAAATGTTTTCGATTTTGATTTGTGATCTTGCATCGGTGAGATATACATGTGTCTTTTACTCTGGAATAATATGGTCTCAGAAAAACCTTATAGTCCCTACATTACATAAGTAGAAGAAACCAAAGTACATATAACCAATTTGCAATATGATATATTTAAGTATCACGGTATAATGTGCCAATTCGCAATATAAGTTAAAATGTTATTGAATGTTGCATCATGCATCATTTCAAAACTCATGCACTTGTCAAGATAAAAGCATGGTGATATAATGAGTAATATATGTTAGTATGCCCACAATTACGTTGATAGATAACTGCAGAAACACACCTCAGTGTTCCTAACTAAATTATTTCATAGTTTATTTGTCATATTAGCTAATTTACACGGATCAGTATGCAAGGACCATACTATCTCACTTGTGTGCACTTAGGGACTATACTATTACACTTGCGTGCACTTAGGGACTACACTATTACACTTGGTTGCACTTAGGGACTACACTATCGTATAAAAACCAACTTCCATTCATGAAAATGGATAATATGGTTAATGAGAGTGGATTATAATTCCTACCACCACTCAATGATGTAATTTATAATACAGTTGTGATGTAACCATACAGTCAATTTAATGATTATTTTTATTATTGAAATGTGACATTAATTCTTTTATTCATTAAGTTGATTAATTATCATTTACTTAATCAATGATAATAAAAAATACTATCGATGGGATGGAAGTGAAATGTCATTTAAATGTGCATGGATGTAATCTATCTTTTTATTCTGCAGGTCAGCCAATTCCTAAGGGGCTTCATGTAAGAGTCAATTTTGAAACAAAAATAACAGAAGCCAAGCTGCTGGACTCTGAAGAAGATGATGCTGTCAAATCGTTATCGGTGTTGCCGGAAAATAAAAATATTAATGCCACTCAGAACTCCACAAGTACCAACCCAAAAAAGTTCAAAAAAGCAGAAACATTTTTCAAAGAAGAATTGCAAGAGGCCTTAAAAAATATTCCCAGTGATAGATTTGAAGTTAAAGATAAATTTAGAACTTTGGAAGAAATAAAAACAGTATTTAAAGCAATGAAAATGCACATGAAAACAGATGCAGAGATTATGAAAGGTCTTTTCGAAAGGTACGATTTCATCAATAAGTTCTTTCCACAAACCAACACCATAAAGGAGAAACTTGAAGAAGAATCTGTCGAAAGTCCAGCTGCTGTTGAAATATTAAATATTTTAGTAGACCTGGAGTATTTGGTTCATCAATTCGACAATGCACTTGAATTTGTTAGGATCGGAGGCTTTGAGAAGATTGTTTACCCGCAACTGAATAGTAGTGATAGTACTCTAAAAGCAGAAGCAATCAAACTAATGGGATCAAGTCTTCAAAATAATATTAAAGTTCAAATTCACGCCTTAGAAACGAACGCTGGAGACCACTTGCTGAAAATATTGGCATTAGAAAAAAACGAACATGTTAAAGCTAAAGCAGTTTATGCTTTGAGCTGTCTTGTCAGGAGATTTCCTTTAGCGCAAAAGCAAATATTCTCTAAACACGGCATGGATGTTATACATAAGATTTTACTCTCAGACAATCCCGCTTATGTAAAACTCAAAATTAAAATTATCATCCTTCTCGAAGATCTGGTTTTAGAGCATCAATCAGTTTTAGAAAACCATATCCCAGGAAATCTATTGGATGAAGAAAAGCTAAAGCAGTATTATCAAGTCGATTTGATGAGTAAACTCGCAAATCCGATGTCTTGCGAAATACTGAGTAAGTTGTTACAGGAGTACTTTGAGTACGACAGCACAAATGTTGATCACATAGACAAAATATTCTCAGTGATAAACACCTTCAGTCATATTTGTAAACATCACCATTACAAAGACAAGAAACTTTTGACTGTCTTTCACAAAATGCAAACGCTCTACGGAAAGATTGTAGCCGAGAGAAGGCAAGATCAGTCGGACGAATCATTAGAAGATACTGAATATTATATTCACATTTTAGATATGGTAGAAAATTATATTAATCTTTTGAATGAAGCAAAAATTAAAGATGAATTGTAATTAAGTGTTATATAATATAATATATACGACTGTAATTTATTTATTTATTATACTGAATCAGTCCAACCCAGGGTATAGGCACTACTCTACATGAGGTTTATAAATGCGGCCTGATTTATTTCTATGTGTTTATTTTTCTCCAGACCGGCCTGCACTGTCATAGATTTGAATTATAATCTTGTGTATTTATATATTTGAATCTATAATCTTGTGTATTTATTTATTAAAATCTATAATCTTGTGTATCTATATATTTGAGTGTATAATCTCTTTTGAATTTATCATTTAATTTTAAATTAAATACAAGGTTGTATTTAAAGTTCAGAAAATATTGCGATTTGTTGCCCTATAATCACACAAATACATACTTAATTCCTATGTAATTTTCTTAGTTTTTAAAAAAATATATAAATTTGTATTACTTCATACATATTTAATATACATAATTTATTATCCACTATAGCTGAGCTAGTCAAATGTAAATTTAACTAAAAAATAATATTTAGATAAAATTTAGCATTCATATTAATATGTTAATAAACATTTCTTTAAACTAAGTAAACGACTGCATGTTAATATTTAAAGCAATACATTAATGGTTGGACATTATAAACAAATAAAATAATTATCACATGTTTTTAACATTAAATTTTATTTTTGATAATGATCCATGTCATACCGACTATTCTTTCTTTATTTTTATTTTGTTTTGAAGATAGAAAAATCGCTCTGAATTTAATTTGTATGTACCATTAATAAAACTCCCCGATTAAAGACATACCAAATTTTATATATATTTTTTACAATTATCAGATTGTTCCGAAAATAATGGCCGATTTTATCCTTCAAATTTAATTGAACATGTCATTAGTAAATCATTTTTATTAACCATTTCTACACATTTTTGATAATGAATTACAAGCTTGTCTATACCCATGGAATAAAACTCTGGCAGATTGTAATAAAAAATTTTTTTAAAGGCATTTTGCGCTCCTCTTTTATCAGTTTTTTTTTTTGCTGTAATTAGTTATCAACGTGCTTAAAAAAGTGAAAATTGTCATGAAGCAAGATAGGTCATCTTCATTTAATCAGTGCTGTTTGCCTGTTGTGTGTTTTCTTCCAGTAATTTTACAATTTTTTTTTAACATTAGCAGGACATCTTCATATTTAAGATTAACGTTTCTATTCCTAAGCTTTTCGAAACCACTCTGTTAATCGGTAACGCTTGGTTAATATTGCATTTGAGATGTATGTTTAAATTAATTAGAAAATGTCATATTATTCTTCTTTTATCAATCCCATTTCTCAAGGGTTCAAGTAATGAAAATCTAATGCCTGACTCAATAAATAAATATAGCAGATTCCTAACTATCAAACAAAAACAAACTAATACATGTTTTCTAACAGAGAACATTCAAAATGATGTATGTACTATAAAAATAAGCCATTCTTTTTGGAACACCTAATATATTTTCAAAATCAATTTGTTTTGTTAAGTAAACATTTAATTATTATTTTCAATAAGTACTTAAAATATATTTACAGACACTTCCCAACTATTCTGTTTTAAACATTGTCAACATGTATATTGATAAAGTTGTAAATTATAGCATTTCAAAGAGAATATTTTTGTAGGGTGAATGACACATTGTTATACATTATGTATTTGGAGAGTTGTGCTTCAGAATATGATATTAACCATACGACCAACAAGTGATCCAATCAGATTTATAATTGAAATATTTGACAATTGATTTGTCAAATACTGTATTATACTAATTTTCTTCTAAAGTCGCTAAAAGCCATTATTCACTTTATTTACATTGTTACAACATTGCTTACAGCGCTTAATTACTTTGTCTCTTTCAAAATCATTGAAATAAAACCTGTTTTGGTTATCAAAAATTAAACGCATAAAATTATAAAAAACAATGTTATTTTTTATCAGTTGCATTTTGTTTTTGGAATCAGCTAATTTACAAATTTTAAAATAAAATTTATAAATATCATAGTAAACTAAAACAGTGAGTACTATTAACCCTTACCGCTCCATTTTTAATTCTACATGCGTTTTCAAAATAATTTTAATGTTATACGTGACATAATAATGAAAGTACTTGAAAAATAAATCATATATTTATTAATCATCCGATTTCATTGTAATAAAAGTAATACTTAGAGTAATGTCTATTTTATTTTCATTTACGCCGTGTGTGATAGTTTTTAAAACAGTACTACATAATATACAACATGTAAAAATTGACATTATAAGTAATAATCAAAATGTCGCCAGTCAACCAACAACTGAGTAGTATGCATTGGCTGTATGCTGACAAAGGAGTGCTGAGGGTTAAGAGAATAATCTTCACTTGCACAAATACAAAAGTGTTCACGTTTTTTCTATTCAAAGTAATGGTTTTTTAAAGAAAATATTACAATTTTCTTTCAAAATTAATATACTAATAAAAAATGATGTTCAGTTTGCTAATAAAATGGTATTTACATTTTTTTGTATATGTATTATGTAGCCCATTAAAACTATTTATATATTTTAAAATCATTTGATGACTGCATTTTCTTATCATTAGATTTTAATGACACATTTTAATTTATGGGAAGGGTGATTTATTGATATTTTGTATTTAAAATCATCATTATTTTTTTTATTCTCACTCTGTTCAAACTTGTTTATTTTAGAAATTTTGTATCAATGTTCATACTCATTATTTATAAAATTAATTTTTCTTGTTATACGAATGACGATCTTTTATTATTTTTGGCAAATAGCTGATACATAAACACCATTGACAAATATATATCTGCCTTGTTCGAAGAGTGAAATAAAAAAACCTATATTCATATAAATTTTTTGAACGTTTACTTTTGTATTTGAAAATTTCATCTATTTGTCAAAGAGTTAATTCCATGTTGTTATTTCTGTTATGAAACATTATGTGATATTGAAGTGGTTGCAGTGGTGGGACACATCCCAAAAAATTGTTAATTACTACAATTTAATAAGTTAATGTTACATTTAATCATGTAGTTGTCAAGCGTATATACAATTACAATTAATACAATTTTTTTACATTTATCAAAAATATTTTTACATTGTGTAAAAATGTCAGAATTGAATGTATTATTATGTACTGTAAAATGGAAAAGATCATCCAGTTCAGGATTTAAAAAAATAAATAATTATGCCGAGTTAAAATCATATTTGTCTAGCAGAACGCATGCCTTTGAGATCCATTATATAGTAACATTATACAATATTAAATATTAATTGTACAGTTCAATTTGACAGCTGGTAAATTGATAATTAAACAGCTTACTTATATTCTTTTTTCATTTTGTATTTTGTTTTGGAGGGATATTCGCAATGATGCGCATAAAATGACAAAAAAGAAATCAAGTAAACACCACATACGAAACAATTAGAGAACAATGTTATTAACATGGTATAATTACTTAAAAAATTTATACATTGAAAAAGGCCAGGGCAACCGTAGAAATTATTGTAGATAATTAAGCTAAGATTTCAGTAACCAGTTTTATAGACTTCCTTTTTTTAAGAAATATAAATCTCATTGATTGATTTGGCAGTTACTTCTATATAAATCTCATTTTCTATAAAATATTTGTGAACTTAACATTTTTTTTTTCTACTTCATAGATTCAGCGATGAAAATACAAACTATTAACTATCTTTAATATCTAACGCAAATACATTGTGGTTATTCATTTTAATAATTAATAATTCATTAAATAACCACTGTGAGATAATTAAAAATTAAATTTGAAAACATAACAACAAATGATTTTAGTTTTTTTGTCATCCTGATGAAGAAAAAGGTATTTTCCGAAACCATTTGTTGAATATAATTAACTCACAGTAGTTAAAAACAAAGTTAATTAATTATTAATTAATGAGAATACATTATTATTGTGAAGTTGCAGTTTTTTCAGAACATGGTTCTGTGATATTTTAATTTAAATTAAATGTATCTATTAGATAAATGTAATGGAAAATTCAATTTATTGAATAAACATGTTTGTTGTTACCTGACCTAACCTGAATCCTTTCCTATCCGGGGAAATGCGTTAACCCATTACACCACATCAACATAGTTGACAACAAATTTAATTTTATCAGTTAATGCATTTTCCCAGATAAGATAGGATTCAGGTTCGAATTCTGGTAGCAACACAATTTTTTTTGGATAAATAGATTTTTCCTGTATATCTTTCTAATGGATACATTTAATTTGTATTAAATTATTAACTATCAACTATTGCAACAATTTAAGGGCTTAGAATTGCTTGCTTTGTCAGTTTAAATATTTGTGATATGAAAATTGGAAACAAGTGAAAATCACAATGTTTGTGGTTTTTTTCTATTGTAATAATTTTTGAGTCTTTGCCCTCCGTAGATTCATCTTTAGTCCATCACTACATTCAATTGACAACTAATATAATCTATCACATAATTTTTCAACTCGTGCCAAAAATTTAAGAAATTTTCACATTATGTATAAACATTTGATACACCAATAAAATTGTTGAATTTAATGTCTTTTTTTTCTTTTTCATTATTGTTCTCCTAGTTTTCAACAAATCTATTTCGCCCGTGTGTGTAATGACTGATGCGTTATGGAATTACATTTAAACACTATCAATGAAATAGGCGTGCTGTTTACATAGTTACTCTCTGAACTCTTTTTTCATAGCTGACCTTTGCCATGTAAGAGTATTGAAGTTATTATTTTTTTCAGAACTTGGTAGTACATTTTAATAATAGCACAAACTATTATTTAACATTAACTAATTATCAATATATCTTTTTATTGAACAAAGTAGCGATTAATTATTTGAAGATTTGACACTACCAGAAGATTAGACTAATGTAAGCCCTGGTTGAGATTGGTATTAAATAAATAAAATCGAAATATGTATCAAGTCTCTACTAAAATATTTTATTAGTGTAAAAATTACAGTCGACAATTATGCGAAATCCTTCAGAAAATGTTGGTAGGTATCTACTTTGAAGAATGATGCATTCAATAGCCTTTGACATTGATCGAGGTTTTGACAGCTCTAAATACCAAATCCAAATGTCAGAAAATTTTCTATGGTGAAGATCCCTGTTTTTGTGCATTTGTGCGCAAATTTGTTGATAATGTAGATAAAAATGCATTTATAATTTTTGTGAATAAATCAAAATAATATTTTGATAATTCAAAATGTCCGCCTTTGAAAAGGCCGAGAAAGCCATCGATTTTTTTAAACATCTTCATGATGACAACAAGTAAGAGAATACGCATTTTGATAGATAATTATTAAGTCTATTGAAAACAATGTACGTGTATTTAAATTTAGGTTCTGCTCGCAACTTATGTACAGCTGCTTTTTATTTGAAATGTGGCATTTGTTGTTAATTAGTCTGGTACAAACTCAACCCTGAAATCTTCTGATCTTAAATTTTAATCCTATCTTCGGAATACAAGACTAGGTTTATTTCTAATATAACTATGAAAATTATTTTACTGTATTGAGAATTAATGTAAATATTATATTATATCAATGGTTACCTAATATGATATCGCAAAAGGTAAGTATCACTCATATACGGGTGAAAAACAATTTTTTTAATAACACTTGGTATATGGAAGGATTTTATATGATGAAAACACTAACAGATTTTATTGTATTCATTAAAATAAAATTGTACATTAGTTTTGCCCGAGATCTTAATAAATATTGTACATTAGTTTTGCTTGAGATTTTAATAAATATTGTACATTAGTTTTGCCTGAGATTTTAATAAATATTTCATAATTTGTACATTTTATCTTTTCATTATGTGATTCAGTTGAGTTATTAAGCAGTTTCAGGTTCATAAATGGTATTTTATATTAAACTGCGTAGCTATTGATATGCCTTTTATTTTTCTCATAACATCGGTCGGAATCGTTTGATCTGACAGTCGGCTTTGCTAAAATGTGACAATGATACAATCTTAATTAGTGACGTCAGGTTATGCCTTATGGCATAGTTATAAGTGTCAACGTATAAAACTGACACTGAAGCATCAGCATCATCAGCCTTGATGTAATGTAATGGGATCGAACACATCGCCTAGAGAGATTGGATACATACGGCAGAATAAATAGCTTAGAGAACTACACAAAGCATTCCTGAGAACATTTTTAACATTACTTTTTACAGACTCAGTGATATTCAGTACCACGCTGGAATGCTGGGGCAATATATGGGAGCCATAGGAAATCACTCATCCATGGTCGCAAAGTTTTCTGTCTTATTGCCGGAAACTATACCTGTGTTGCTAAATCTTTGCAGCCACCAGCGTGTGAGTATTTGAATTTTAGAAAAGTTGTAATTTTTAATACTGGTCTTTTTCATTATGTGCCAATATCGTCATATCATGTTTTTCTCGTTTTGCTTGACAAGTTAATGTTAACGTAAAAGTTCTAAGTGACAAAATCAACTTGATTGCCTTGTGCTTCTTCGGAAGTAACCACTTTCACTGTGAATAAATTACTATGTTTGCTTGTGTAATTTGCGCCCTCCCGTATTTTGGCCACCGTTATTTTTAAAGATTGATTTCATATTTTATTTTTATTGAGTTTTCTACCTGGGTACAAAAGACGGTCAGCTTATTTTAAACTTAAAATTCACACTTGATAAAATATTAGTGAGCATGCCAATTGTGGGTTTTTCCAAGGGTACAGAAGTAATAGCTTTGTTTTATAATGTGAAAACATTAATGTTATGTTTCCTTGTAGTTTAGGTTCTATAATCCTCCTATTTGTATTTTATCTTGTGTTTACTCGGTCGGGTTGCGTAGAAATTAAATTCAGTTTTTTTGCAACAATTATTGAGGTTTATTACAATAAGAAGGAAGATTCTATGTAATTCATTACGTAATCCCAAAACCGGTTTTATAAATAATTTCTTTTTCTTTGGTCGAGTCATTATTAAGATATGGGATCCGATCGTGGGGTCACTTCTGTAACTCAAATATAAAACAAATACAAAATCTTCTAACAGCCATAGTGAAAAAAATTGCCTGGAAGCATTTGAATTGAGGCATAATCTAAAATTGTTATATTCTTCCGTAAACGTTCTTCCTGTACACGGGCTGTTACTGTTCTTTTTAATAAAATAAAATTATAACAAAGATGCCGTAAATAGGGTGGCTTCACACGGAAAAAACACAAAAGGTGTTGCAAATCTGATTCTAACCATTCCCAAAATCACCAATAAGTATGGATCGAGGACAATAGAATTTGTTTTTCCTACAATAAAAAATAAACTACCTAGGTTTTTATAAAAGAGCACGCTTTCTCCCAATTTAGAAGAAATTATTCAAAAATGGCTTATCGATTATAACCTGTCTTACCTGTAATAATGATATGAATTGTTTAAACGGTTATTGATTAATTGTTATGTTTTTGAGTTTATTAAACGGGACAAATGCATATAAATGTACCTGCAGATAAACGTCTATCAAGACGTTTTGTGGGTCTAGTGTTAATTAAAAAAAAAAAAAAAATGAATGTTATTAAAAAAAAAGATATGTACACAGTGTAATATAATAAGTTACACTTATTGCGAATATTATACACGAAGAAGGGGACCGCTCGCAAGGGTGTGGCGCCTTATAACGCCTCTGCTACTCAATCATCTGTCAATCTCACGCCACACTCTTGCCGACATATACACCCGTACTTCATATAACGAACCTTACAATTAATAAAACTAAACAATGCAGTACCACACTAATACATTGAGTTAGGGACCAGACCATCGTTGCAATTGAAAATTGTCATGAAAGAATTTTTTTTGGTTGTGAGCGCATATAAATGCTGAAAATAAAATTTAAAAAAATTCATGAACACGTGAATATTATAGGAACACAAGAGGCCCATTTTGTTTTTGCTATTTAAAGAGTAAAATCATAAAATATTCTTAAACCTTACAATATATATACAGAGGAATTCCCCCCATTTTGCACTGGGGCCTTTTTTCAATTTTGATTTGTTAACATGTTGTTTTCTTCTAAGTTACATCTGTTAACACAGAAGAAAAATGTATGGAAGGATACAGAAATGTAGGAAAGAAAATATATTCAGTTTGTTCAGATCTGCAAGGTTGATAAACTTAGCAAATTTATTATCCAACAATATTTCAATACTGACTGGTCCAGTGTGATATTGCAGTATCTTCCTTTCAAGTTGGCTCAGAGCGCGTGGTCATCAATGACTGTCCCTGTATGATTATATAATTAAGCATGTGCTAAAATTTTAAGACTAGATGGGATATTATAAAATAAATGTGATGTTTCAGGCTGAGTTGCGGCTTGTCGGCGATGAGACTCTGAATCGGGTGGTGGTAGGGGGATCTCCATTTCATGCCTCTAAAGTGCACCTGAACCTCCACAATAATATTATTGCAAGTAAAAATCCCAGGTGATTTTCATATTATTATTTTTCTAAGGTATAAAAAGAAATGCGTGTTAAATATTATTTTGGCAGTTTTAATTGTATTTGGCAGGGGTCTATTACTACGTATCACCTACCTTCAGATCATAACACGTGCTTCAGATTTTTAAGTCGATTTTGTAAAGTAAAAAGATGCATCTTAGGGTTTGAAAAATATCTTTTTTTTTTCAAGATTACCTTATTAGTAACAATTTAATACATAGAGATAGATTTGTTAGAAGCTTCAACAATCGGCGAGCTTGTATGAGAAGATGTATGAATGTGGATGAGGTGAGAATTGTGTGTCGGGACAAGTAAGTAAGAGATACATTAGTAGTTAGATAATATTAACATGATTTTTTCTAAGGCAAGATATTTCATAGGTTAAATAAGTTTTTTGTTGTTTTCAATTTCTACATACCGTTAGCAACCTCCAACTGTCTGACTTGGGAATTTAGAATTTTCTTTGAAATATATTACAGACACATTACTATCTCTGTATTTTTGATTACTGATTTGATTGAAGACACTATTCTTAAATAATTCATAAAGATCTTTCATCATTACAAACAGTTATCCACCATCAAACCATATTTTCTATAGAAATGAATAATTGTTTTACTTCTATCTTTACAATTTTTTTTCATGTTTTCAAGATGGCTGAAGGCTGTCCTATCGCGGATATGCTTGGGTCGTGGGTGGCTGCGTGCTGGCGGAGGCCGGGGTCGACTTTTCGCCCAGGCCACTATACAGAGATTGCGCGAGATCCTCGACTCGCTTGTAGTGAAGGGGGATGCGATGCTGATGGAGTGCTTGGAGGTAAACCTGCCAAGAATTATGAGAGCTCTTTCCCCATTTGCGACAAAGGAAGAGATGTTCGGTAAGTTTGATAGGTTCATTGCATGCTAAATACATTGGTCACTGCCAACAATATGATGGATAGATAGGTCCTGAGCTCTGATAGCTTTTATTTTGTGACCTACATTTGAATGTTTGTTGATCAACCCAAAGCTTAACGAATTATTCACTTTTACTGACTTTAAAGACCATTTGGGTCCATGGTCGACCGCAAAATCATTTTTTTAGATATGTGGAAAGGTTGGTTGTGTTCAAGTGAAAACCATTATTATCCAAACTTGTTTATTCTCATCGGGGAGAAGCCACCGAGAGCAAGAAACAACACAGAATATATAAAGACAATGGAAAAAAAGATGCCCGGTTAGTGAAGTCGGGATGTGCATCTGCGGTCCGATCGGTTCGGGTATTGGGCGCAGATTGTTTCGCAGACCGCCTCTTCTGGTGCATGTGTTGGTGCACGTCTGTGGTGCATGTGTGTCATGCCCGCCAGGCGGTGCAGCCCGACCTTCCTCGAATGGTCTCGCTTTGTTGCGGGATGGCACAATACTGAGAAATGACGAGGAACATCTGGACGATGTGTGTGAGCCGCCACAGATATATTTACCACCCATCTCATTTTTGGGTGTCCAAAGGGCTCTTTCTTGACATCAGAATATCTGTAATATTTGACTGCTTGCTGATTTTGAAGAATTTAGCACACCTTAATCAGTTGAATGATGATAAATGGGATATGTTCATTTTTTGTAGGTTTGTTGACCAGCTTTATGAACCACATTGAATCTCAATCACCGCCCATTCGAAGAAGTGCAGCTAGCTGTTTAGCAGAACTATGTCTATACCACCAGAAGAAGTTCATAATGCACATAGTCAATGCTGCAGTGGGTAAGGACTGTAGTAATTTTAATTTTACCACACTAATATCATCTTTCTACATGGTATGTTTTTACTGTGTTTTCATACTAAACAATGGTTTAATATGGTAACTAGGTGAAATTATATAATATTTTCTTAATTTTTTATTTAGAATTTTACACTAGTTTTAGTGTCTAACTTTTTGGTCCAGATGCTATTATTAACTGTGATTTTTCTCGTTTCAGATGCTTTAACATATGAATCTGCCGCCCAACATACTGTATTGGGATGGTTTGGTGTTTTGAGAGCTTTGTTTTACGCTAGCCCACTGTCTGGCTTACCTCAAGATATAATGCCGATTGAGAAATGTTTACAGGTCCCTAATTTAAAATAAATTTTATGCACAAAATATATCTTTCATACTCATTAAGGTACAGATCAAAACAGAAAATGAATTTTTTTTGCTTGTTAGTTAGTGAGGGGTCAGTGCATTTTTAAGAGATATAATTAAAAAATTCTGGCAACCAATCGAAATTGAAAATGTCAAAATTTATAACTTCAACTTACTCCCAACTCATTATACATCATTAATTAATAGAAAATGCGTGATAACTTTTGCAAACTCGGACACGAAAAAATGGAGAATGCCATGCTACGTTCTTATGTAAATTCAAGTCACCTCCGATTAATACATATTAATTCTCTCAATCATCTTCCCGAATATATGTATTATTTTATCTATGGCTTTCAATATATCAAAATTCTTATTTACTTACTTACCATCACGCCGTTTCCCCGTGGGAGTAGGCAGAGAGGATAGAGCGCCATACTCTTCTGTCCTGACACATAATTCTCACCTCATCCACATTCATACATCTTCTCATACAAGCTCGTCGATTGTTGAGGCTTCTAACAGAACCATCCTCCATTATCTGGTTTACCTGGTTGTGCCAAGTCTTCCGTGGACGTCCTCTGTTTCTGGTGCCATCAACACTTGCATCATATATCTTTCTTACCATTCTCTCCTCATTCATCCGTTCCATATGAACAAACCACCTTAGTGATCCTTTTTTAATTTTACTCACTGTATTAAGATCAGTTTTACATTCTTTCCTTGTTTCTTCATTCTTT
Organism: Eubasilissa regina; assembly: GCA_022840565.1. Classification (NCBI taxonomy): domain Eukaryota; kingdom Metazoa; phylum Arthropoda; class Insecta; order Trichoptera; family Phryganeidae; genus Eubasilissa; species Eubasilissa regina. The sequence goes on along the minus strand of JAINEB010000027.1, from coordinate 17,345,140 downwards.
ACTGTGTCATAAATGGATCTGCCATGCATACGTCTAAGCGATTTCATTTCCACTGCATTTAGTCTACTTTTGTTCCTCTTCTGCCAGCTTCAGACCTCACTTTCACACATCAGTGTCGGTATTAGGACTCCATTGTGCACTGTTAGTTTTGCCTCAGTTGATGAATTCCCGTTAGATATAATTCTATTCAAAGCCCCATTCACTTTATTTCTTGCAATCACCCTCCTTTCGATATCATTCTCAGCCTTTCCGTTTCTATCAAACATACTTCCCAAATACCCAAACTCATCTTCTTGTTCCAAACATTCAACCTTCTCGAATACCATCGCTTTCAATTTGTCAATAATAATAATAATAATAATGGATAATTTGTATAGCACCATTTTTGTAAAAACTTTCACCTCAAGGGCGGTTTACACATCAACTGTTTATAGGGCAAAGTGGCCACCGAGCGGCCAGGGTTTTCATAGAATTTATAATGCAATACGCAAATCCCTTATTATATTGCTTTAACAATACACCATGTAGTGTACTTTGTCTTTATTTCCAGTAAGGAAAAATAAAATATTTTCCAAGAGTTATTTACAGCAGTTTTTGACAAATATTATACATCAGTGACATCTATTGCTATTTGCTCGTCTGTACTGCCATCTAGTGAATTTATAAAGAAAAAGGACACCAACATTGGATACAATAGTGACCAATCACAATATTCATTGTAATTTTCTTTAAAATTGAAATGGTTTCTTGCAGATATACTGGATCTGTTTACAATATATAGATTCTAAATCAAGTGATCACAACATCCAAAATGCTTCAATGGAGTGCTTGAACATACTTCTGAGTGATCCAAATCCTGGTTTTAGATCGGCGTTGTTGGATCAAAATGGTCCAGTTAGCTTAGTGGCAGCCGTTAATGAAAAACATAAAGGAAAATGGCATCATAGATCGTTCAGTAAGTGTGTTTTTTTTAATGATATATCATCATCATGATTTTGAGTTAGTGGTTTATGGTTAGCCCTTTTCAAGTTAATTTGTTTAGTGATGATAAATTTTACACACCCTCCCTCCAACCCCCTCATCCTCTCTTCCACCAAAAATCTTGACCCACAACCCCACCCCAACCCCATCCTCATCCCCAGCCCCTTCAAACTCCTCCCTGACAAACCCCACCCCGACCCTCTCAAACCCCTCCACGCAACCCTCCCATAACGACACCTTCTCCTGCGCTACACGCCTATATCCGCTGTATTAAGATACTTTTTTTTTTTTTTTTACATAGAACACATTGTTGTGAAGTTATTAACGTAGTTCTGTGGTATTTTTAATACAAATTAAATCAATCTTTCAGAAAGATATACAGAAAAATCTATTTATCGAAAAGATAGTTTAGTTGCTATCGGGATTTGAACCTGGACCTTTTCCTATTCAGGGAAAGGTGTTATCCTGTTTCACCATATCAACCAAGTAGATTTATAATACATTTTTGAACATATATTCTATAGCTCTTTCTAATTGATGATTGATTTAATTCTCTAGTAATTCCTTTATTGAGCCCTCATGATTTGATCTATGTCATTTTGCAGGTTCAGTAAGCATGGTGCAGTCTGTAATTTCTAAAGCTTCGTCATCCGTCAACCTTAACGAGCCCGAGGAGATGTTGCTAAGCGAACAGTCAGATTTCCCCCAATTCTACGGCACTCTCATGTTTTCCAGTGTATCGCAGCAGCAAACTCCGTATCGAAGTATGGAAGATCTTAGCACGAGAGTAAGTGTAATGTAAATATTTATCGTAAACTACCGTATTCCTGAATTCAGAGCGAAAAAACTCTTCATATATTAATTACCGTGTATATCCCGAGTATAAGTTGAGAAATTTTTTGCCATTTTGAAACAATACACATTGACGTGTCTCAAAATCTGCCACGCATAATTTTTTTAAAAATATGTATCAGAATGAGTGAGTTAAAAATTAAACTCATATAAAGCCGGTTTTAAGTCAAAGATAGTGAAATTATTATATTATTATTTTAGTGAGATTCATGGAAATTTAAATGCGGGAATTCAGTGCTAAAATCAAAATGGGCTTGTTGTGGAAACATATCACATTTTAAATATACACCTGTTAAGTGTAATAGAATTGTAATAATAAACTATAAACACATTGTTTTAAAAAAGATTTTACTTAACTTGTTTGGTGTTTATTATTGGGTTGATGTATAATTATTGAGGTTTTTTTTTCAACAAAAACAATAATAACATTTAACAAAAACATCTTTAAATGATTATTCCGGAGCATGTTCACCATTTACTTCAATTACTGCTCCTCATTTGCTTGGTAGCTGGTGGATTCCACGGGCGAAGAAGTTGCTGTTCTTAGCGGTAATCTACTCTTTGACGTCGGCCACCAAGTCATCCAAATCGTCGTAAACTTTGTTCGCGAGCCAATTTTACTTTGTTTACGAGCCGATAGTCCGTAGGTGCTTCTGTAGGAGAATATGGCGAATGAGGAAGCAGTTCCCAGCCCTTATTGGCGATAGTCACGATTCATTCCCAGTGTCCAGATTCTTCAGGAACAGAGTTTGCTCAATCGCTTTAGCAAATCGGTAAAAATTCGGACACGTTTGGCTTTGCTGTTGTCTGAGAGTTTGTGGGGGACCCATCCAGGTAATTCCATACTTTTCCGAGCTTTTTGAGACGACGAACAATGGTCAAATGGGTCACATTGAAGTCTTCAGCCAACATTCTCGTTGTTAAGCTTTGGTCCTCTTCCACGGCTGCCAAAAGTGTCTGGTCACCAAAATTTGATGGTCAACCTCTTCCTTCTTCATCTGCCAGGTTTGTATCGTCTGATCTAAACTTCTTAAACCACTGATTGTCCCTTTGCCAAAAAGTTTGTTGAGATCGCGAAATGACTGTGCTGTCTTCCAACCTTTCTCGAAGTGGTAAAGCATAACATAATATGGCCAATATGGATATGATTTTCGACATGCATTTTCACTATCTGAAAAGAGGAGATTATTTTTATGAAGAATTGTAATTTTAAAAGAAAAACATGTTGCGAAAAAAAGTCTCAATAATTATGCGCCAACCTAATATTTTTAACTTTGAATTGTACTTGGACCACTGTATGGTCAAGCATATACCAGATATGTAAATATAAAACCGGAATTTGCCCATAGATGGCCCTAGCTGTTAATGTAGTTACCATCAAACCGCGCTATTGGCGCCATTTTCTTGTTTTGACATCTGACAAAGATTTGCAACTCATAACAATACAAGTTTCGTATAACAGCATAGTTTCTAATATCGTTGAACATGTCAAATTTTGTGCCTGGTAACTATGATTAGCGGACAGCATTGATTTTCTGTTACCATTTGAAGAAAACTGCTGCAGAATGCATTGAATGCTTGTAGAAGCTTGCGGTGAGTATGCTCTTGGTAAATCACAGTGCTTTGAATGGTTTAAAAAATTCTTGGTGGGATCAGAAGGGTTTGATCTATTATGAGCTGCTAAAACTTGGCGAAACCGTTAATACTGAACACTACCGATAACAAATGATCGATTTGAATCAAGCTTTGCATAAAAAACGACCTGAACATCAAAAAAGGATAGGGTAGGGTTTAGTTAAGAAATACTTTCGCATGCGGCTTACTCACCAGACTTGGCTCCATCCGATTACTACTTATTTGCATCGATGGGACATGCACTTGCAGCGCTTCACTTCTTACGAAAATGGCTCGATGATTGGTTTGCCTCAGAAGAGCAACAGTTTTTTTGGCGTGGCATCCACAAATTGTCAGAGAGATGGGAAAAATGTATAGCTAGCGATGGGCAATATTTTGTTTCATTTTTATACAATAAATGTGTATTTTCTATACAAAAGTTCCGGTTTCATATTTATATACCCAAGTATGTACAGTGATACATTAAAACTGTCCAAACCAATTGTTCCCAAGTTTATTTATTATATGCTTTAATATAAACTTTGGATTTTATATTGATTTTTTTTATTATTTTCGTTTATATCATTTTTTTTTGTGATAAAATTTTTATGGCCTTTGTCTAATTGTTTAAATTAAACGAGTCACTTATCGCAAAGGTTTTTCAGAGTTGTATAAATAATACTATATATTTTTTACTGTAGGAAATGAACACACCAGACTCCCCTTGCAGTTCGATGATGAACGATTCCATCCACCCGGAAATGACTCCTGAACAATTTACCTCCTATGTGAATGAAAAGTTTTCGGAGACTTTAACAGAGAAGGAGGCAGATAACGTTGATAATGCACAAAGAAATGATGAACAGGATGACCAAGAGTCCGTTAAGTCTAATCATAATTTTAAGGTAGAATAAAAATATTACTTATAATTATAAATTTATATTTTAGATAATATGTACTACATAATCTATATCCCACCCACACTCCATGAATAACACACCCTCTGGCTGATTTTTTATGATGACTGCTCATGGCCCCTGATAAAAATATAAATAAAAAACAATTGAAATAAAAGGACTGCTCCTCATTTTATATAGAAAAAACGAGTCATAATTAAAAAAATAATACAGTAATACCCCAAAATTATGCGATAGGTGGGACAAAAATCGCTTAACTCGAATTCGCGTAAGTCAGGGTATTGATTGAATTAATGCTCAATATTTAGAGTAAATTTGTGAAAACATTTTTTCCTACTGTTATTTACGGTAACACGAGTTGACAGCGTGGCTGCGTTCGGGTATTTTATATCATGGTATGGTAAATGTTAAAAGAAATTGTTGATCATAATAAATTAACTCAAAAACAATACTTTTGCAATTTTTTCATAATTAGGTCAAATTTAAAAATCTTTTTTTAATTTTTATTTGTCATTTAAGTTATGTATCATATTCTAATTGTTTTTTAAATTCCAGTCCAACATTGGTACATTTTTTGATACTGATGTTCCATTGAAGTATTGTGCCAGATTATTAGTCAGTCGATTTCTTCTCTCTGGATATTCAGGTAAACCTTTCATTTCACTTATCGAAATAGAATAGGACACTTGAAACATGAAATAACTATTTTAGTACGAGGGCCGTCCGGAAAGTAGTAACAGTTTGCGTCGTGCGGAGCGCTAGTGACGTGAGTAACTACCACTCAAGGTGAAACGACTTCAGTTGACTGTATTTTTTTCTTGTTTCTGTGAGTGAAGTGTGTTGAAATGAATATATGGTGGAAATATGAGGAAGAAAGGAAGGCACTTACTTTTCGTCTGCCGGATGCTGGTTCATTGATATATTTCTCTCCACCACTAGTACAAGCGTTGCGGCGTGTATAATAACACTTGCGATAAAAGCGGAATAAAGGTAAGATTAGGAAGATTATTGAGTACAAGCGGAATTAAGGTAAGGTAAGAGGCTAAATAAAAAGCGGAGTGAAGTGACGGTAGTGTAAAGTGTAAAGTTCTAAGCGCACTGAATTTGCTGCAGTTGTAGACTATTAATTACTGTGACTTCTTTCTTCCTTGTGTTTAAGGATAGGTTAGGAAAGAAAGGGATGGAGATACACAGGTTGGTAAATTGCGAATTGAATGTATGCATGAGTGAGGCAATAAGTCAAACGCCAAAACACTCAATAGAATTTAATAAATTGAAATGGCGCTAACAATATACATATTTGATTTTGTAAAGGAGGTGTTTTTATATTTGTGAAAAAATCTCACCCAAGTGCTTCTTGAAATCCATTAAATTCATGTTGAATATGAAGTGAAATTCTCTCATTCTCGATAATTATTGCATATGAATCAAATGATTAAAAAAAATTAAAGTATAATATTTAACAATGATTTTTTTCAGGCCAAACAATATCCGATAGATCTGTAAGAGTTTCGGTAAAATCTCTGGCGATATCCTGTTTATCTTCAATAGTCAATATGTATCCGGAATGCTTAGCCTTGTACCTGGACAAAGATGTGGATTTACACAATTTATCAGGTACGCCTAATTGTGTGATGAATTTAACTCTTTTAGAACCCTCTAAATCAGTGACGGAACTAGCTGTTTTACCATCCAGGCAGTAAAAAAATGTGTATCTTATGTAATACTAAACTTGTGTCTTTAAAGGTGTTTTTTTTTGTAAAATAACCTTTCTGAACACTGAATTGCCACTGGTAGTCAACATAAGAAAATGTACAATTCAAATTTGTATACTTTTGCTGATATATTGGTCCAAGATTATAACGGTTAAATGTAACATTTTCTAATATAGTTAGCGAGCGAGAATGTCAGTATTCAATTTCTGTAATTGTTTTTCAAATCAATAATTATAAAAACTAAATATATATGTATGTCATGTTGGCTGTATGATGTGTTATTGAATGTACATTGTTTATATAGCCTTATGTTTATGTTTATGTACTAGATATAACTGAATAATGAAGGTCAATTAATAAGAAACAATAAAAACAACTTAAATATCTATCAGAATCCTTTTACATCAACCCTTTTCACCATGGACACAAATCAAAAACCAAGAATAGCACCACCTACCTTATAAAATTGTAACATTGTTCACATACATACATAAAAGAGGTTTTTTGATCATTTCTATGCCGGAAAGATAATGTATGTAAAGATTAAAATATTTAATAATAATTAATTGATTTAAAAACATTACACATTTTGGTTAAGCTGAATCTTTACACTACTTTGATATTAAAGAAATTACATTTACACATTTTTATTGTATTCATCTTTGACTGATTGTATTAATTTTAGGGAACTCCGATTTTAGTAATATCTCCCACAACGAGATGCTAAACGATTTTGTTTTAGAGAGAAATATCTGTTATCAAGAATCAATGACTGATTCTTTTGGTCAGGAGTTGTTGACCAAAAGTATCGACTTGATGAGTCAAGTTAGCAATGCCGGTAGCAACAATTCTGGAATGAGTCAAAAAATGTCTTCTTCCGCCAGAAGGGAGAAATTCAAAGCCATCGTACAAGAAAGTGTTGACAACAGTTCGTTGGCCGGAATTCCGAGCAATATGCTCGATAGTAGACAGCAAAGCACGGCACAGAATACAAATCAAATGGGAGCAAGTTATATGAGCGGGGATTCCGCTAATTTGGCAATGACAAATAGCAATTTTACACTCGGTAGTAACATGACGATGTCGCGTGACCAACAGTCCACTGATTATTTAATGACATCGAGCGTTGATCCCCTGACTTCCAGCATGGAATTGGAAATGAAATTTGATTATTTTGGCGAGTCATCCAACAGTTTGGAAGCTCCGTTGAATTTTGCCGAGATGGATCTAAAAAATATTGCGAAATCTGAAATCGAGCAAAAGTTTCAGGACATGTTTCTGAGAAATGACGGAAATACAATCATCGAACGGCAGATTTCAAATGAATCGAAAAGCTCAATAAAAAGCGATGAGGTAGATGACGGAAAGTTATCGAGTAAAGAACCGCCTGTACGTAAACATTCTTCAGAAAGGGGTGTAATGAATCAGGAGAAAGTATTGGAAACTGTAGAAGAAAATTCTAAAATAGATGATGTAGAATCAACTCCATCGTTGAAAGAGGTTGATAAAAATGTCATTTCAAAACCGGTCGTACAAATAGCAAATGGAAGTCTTAATAATTCTAATGATAATGATACTGGGCCTCAGCATATTTCTGAAATCTTTGTTTTGATGAAGGATCACCCCGATCCACAAATCAAAGGTCTTATCAGGGTCTGTATCGGGGTTTTTCTGAATTCTGTGATTCATTCTGCATCTGGTGACTACGGCAAATGGAAACCGTTCAGTACCTTGTCTAAAGATGTTGCTGATAAAATGCAGTTGGTCATGTTGGTCAAAATAATCCTCGAGGTGAGTTATATAAAATTTATCACTAATTTTTAACGCTCCAGATCTTTTTTAAACTTTAATAAGGTATATAAAAAATATTTTTGATATAAATATATTTATATGTAAAGTGTGTAATATTTTATTGGAGGTTTGTTAGTGGTAATATGTGAGAATGTTTTTATGTGTATTTAGTATCTTCGTAGACACTAATGTGAAAGAAATGTTTTCACAAAACAAAATAACACCAAATGAAATTAAGATGTTTGAAGAGATCAAAACAATTCTTCAATAATTCAATGATTAGTCAATCAATCGACGCTCTCATATTATGCCATACGCCGCTATTTGACTTTGATGATTAAATCAACTGAATGGCGTCGATATTCTACACGATGTGCGAGATTATACACTGCGTTACACGAGTGTGTTGACTTGACATATGTTACTGTTTAGTTAACTTCAGCCCTAAAATGGCACTCTACACTGAAGTAGCAAAGAGGTCTAGAATTGTGTTAATTGTGCCTAGAATGTTATTTTTACATTTGTATTCATATTCAGGTGTAACAGATCTAGTCTACAATACTTTACGGGTGGATACCTGATTAAATTACGAGTCGAAAATGTTCAAGGGATATGTGCCTAATCTCAACCATGTCAGAGATATAAGCATTTCAAAGAAATCGTAATTATGTGATTATTTTGATTAATTCAAATATTTATTCTTTTTTATTATCGAAATTTAAATAAATTATATACATATATTAGTTCAATTTTTTTATCTATGACATTTGGTGGAATCAATTAGCGATGATTAACAGGGTAAGACTGTATATGAGGCGGGGCAGGCAGAAAAAATTATGCCTCGGACATGCAAACCATTTTACATACCTCAGACGTGTAAAATAACTAACACACATACCATAACGCCGTTTCCCGCGGGGGGTAGGCAGAGAGGATAAAGTGCCACACTCTTCTGTCCTGACACACAATTCTCGCCTCATCCACATTCAATAGATTTTTTAATAAGAAGAGCCATATATTAAGTAAATAGAATATCAAAATTTTCATAGAGCCGCAACATAAATTTTCAGTGTAGTTAAAAAAAAAAAACAAATAAAATCAAAATTTTTATATAAAACTCAATTCACAATACAGAAGAATATAATGTATGGGAGTTATAAACTTCAGTAGCTCAATGCATTACTTATAAAACAAGGAAATTTAAATAATTAAACACTTTTTGAAATTTGTAAAGTTTACTAGTTAGTTACTTGCCATGTCTGGCAAGTAACTACTTGTTTTCAATTTTAGGCATGGTTGTAATTTATCATCGGTTAATTTGCTTCATAACTTACTTTTTATTTGATTCATGGAAGAGAATGTTTGTTCGCATAATAGATCCAAAGATTGCGAGAATGAATCTTTAATTGTGTCATATGTTTCAGGCAAACTATTCCATTTATCGAATATGATTGTTGATGAAAATATGAACCTGGAGTTATAGGGTCGCAAATGCGTATGAAAAGAGTCACGTGCGGCTCGCATCTAGCCTATGTTTCTCCACTACTCCTCTTTTAGATTGGTTTTACCCAACTTCTATTTCCCAGTAAACTTCCGAATGTCAACTTCCCATCCCTGAGGCCACTTTAATATCCGGGAGAGCTATTTGAGAACACATTTGGCCAAATCTAAATTTGACAATAATCCATTCTTGCCATAACTATATATAGATAATAAATAAACATATATATTTCAAACCTATGTGTTATTTGCTTATTTACTTACCATCACGCTGTTTCTTTGGGGCTAGGCAGAGAGGATAGAGCGCCACACTCCTCTGATTTGACACAATTCTTCATTTTCTCATACAAGCTCGCCGATTTTTGAGGCTTCTAACAGAACCATCCTCCAATATCTGGTTTACCTGGTCGTGCCAAGTCTTTCGTGGATGTCCTCTATTTGTGGTGCCGTCAACACTTGCGTTATATATCTTTCTTTCCATTCTCTCCTCATTCATCTGTTACATATGACCAAACCAGTGCACTTAATATTGTTTATTATATATTGCTTGTGATCCTTTCTTAATCTTACTTACTATACTAACATCAGCTTGACATTCTTTCCTTATTTCTTCATTCTTTACTCTGTCTTAAATGGATTTGCCATGTATATGCCTAAGTGATCTCATTTCCACTGCATTCAGTCTACTTTCGTTCCTCTTCTGCCTGCTCCAGGCCTCACTTCCATACATCAGTGTCGGTACCAGGACTCCATTGTGCACCGCCAGTCTTGCCTTGGTTGACAAATTCCCGTTAGATATAATTTCATTCAAAGCGCCATTCACTTTATTTCCTACAGTCACACTCCTTTTGATATCATTCTCAGCCTTTCTGTTTCTATCAAACATACTTCCCAAATATGCAAACTCATCTACTTGTTCCAAACATTCATTACCTACAAGTATTTAGTACAGTGTCTTGCTTTCCTCTTTCTCGAATACAATCACTTTCGACTTGTCAACATTCATCTTGAGGTCGCTTTCCTTGCATACATCGTACATTATACTCACTAGACTCTGTAGTTCTTGTTCATTATTCGTCATTGTATTATTTGCAACTTGCCAAAAATGATTTATGTTTAAAAAATATGCTTAATAATTTATTTTTCACTTTTTACCATATAAAGCATGAGAAAAACAACCGTTTAGTATGGAGTGATATTGATTGTCCATTTTAATTTCCAGGGTCTCGCCGATGATATACACTCCTGCGTAAATAACTCCTTGACAGCTCTAGGAAAATGTATACAGACACTTTCGATGAGTAATCAGATTTCGGTTATTCCTTCCATAATGAATTCTCTTCGCTGTGTGGAGAATAATCCCTATTGGCTCTGCAAAGTTAACTTGTGCAAATTTTATGAAAAGCTACCATATCAAAGGTTTGTAAACTACCAGTATTCATAATAATATTACATTTCCCTATCTATTTCTACGACTTTCTGGACGTCTTGGACGTAGTGTCATTATGGGTGTATATAGGTTGATTAAACGGCTAGGTCTATGAGTAGAGCAAAAACAAATGTGTTTTTAATATCTCTAGGTTAAGATTACTTCAATGTTTTCTCTTTTATATATTCAATAACAGTATGTAAATATACATATATTCAATTTGAAATGAAGTGTACACTGTCTTTATTACAAGTAAAAAAAAACATACCTCTGTCTATGGTAAACCATAGAGTTAAGCGCTTTCCAAAATGTCAAAATAACATTAGGTTATGTTTTTCATCCAATTCCAAATACCATTTTTGCGTATATTATTGTCTATCTGCGAACAAAGAAATCATTATTGAAATATAGATTCTATGGGAATAATTTTAATTACATTGAGATTTTATTTACGTGTGGATTGTTTTGGGAAGAGCTCTATCATTGAAACGTAGATTCTATTGAGACCCTGACTAGCACTATTGGCCTCGAAGCGGACATAATAGCCGCCCGCAGGGCCTAGTTATGTACTTATTTCTCCAAGTGTTATATATGTGTTTAAAATTCCAGATGATTTTAATTCTTATTAAGGAGAACACATTCTGTGAAGTTGTAATTATTCAGAACATAGGTCTGTGATGTTTTTAATATAAATTAAATGTTTTAATTAGAAAGATATACATATAAAATCAATTTTATCGAAATATATTGTTGTTGTTACCGGGATTCGAACCTGGATTTGAGATTCCGTAAAAGTAGATTGCTTTCAAATAATGGAATGATAGATGTATTGATTTGAAAAATGTAATACATGGGTTCGAAAATTTGTTTGCTGTAGCATAGTTGGTTAATGCACCTTCCCCGGATTGGAAAGAGATCCGGGTTCGAATCCCGGTAGCAACAACAATATTTTTCGATAAAATTGATTTTATATATATATATATACATCTTTCTAATTAATACATTTAAATAGATTTTAATTCTCATCTTTGTAGAGATTTTACTATTTTTCATTATTAAAATAGATAGATACGGTGATGTATATAATCGTCATCCATGTCGATCCCTCATGACTGAGGATCGTGATCTCCATGAATTTCTGTCTTGTCAATGCTCCTCCACTTTCTTGGCATCCTGCAGATCTTAGGGCTGTCACTAAAGAAGTGCTTGTTGCCTTTTCCACTTGGTCATTCCTACGGATGGGGGATCTTCCTCTTCTTCTTCGTCATTTGACGTGGCCCACCACAACAAGAGCCTCCAAGCTATCTTTCCTTCTGGCAAGATGCCTAAAAACTTAAAGTATTCATTTCAGGCAAATGGTTAAGAATTTGTGAATCTCCAGCGCCTCGTCTCAAAGGCATCAATCTGTCTCCTCTCCCTTGTCTTCAGGGTCCATGATTCCACACCATATAAAAATATAGAATACACCAGAGACTGTACAAGCCTGACCTTCGTTGCCTTGGAAATACCGCAGTATTTCTATATTTTATCAAGTTTAGATATATAACTTTTTGCCATACCTATGCGTAGTTTAATTTTATTCAGTCAGTAATTATGGACCCGAGATAATTGAAATTCTTGACAATTTCAAGCTCTGGAAGGGCATTTGTTTGTGAAGCTGGTTATGTTTATCAATGATTATTAGCTTTGTTTTTTCTTTATATATTTTAAGGCCCAATTTTCTACTTTCTTCTTCAATGCGACAGAGTACTGCAGCCGTTTATTCTACTGATGTAGTGATCAAAGTTGTATCGTCCGCATACCTGAAATTAGAAATCTTTCTACCTACAATTTTTACTCTACCATTCCATCCTTATATATGTTAAGAAATGTGTATTATACATAAATTTAAATTACATTCTGTAATGTTTTTTTTCCAGGTTTAGTGTTATTGTACCGGATTGGAGTAAACGCAGTGTATTAATATTGGACATAATGTTCAAACTTCTAAGTGATCAAGATCAAAGAGTGAGGAAAGCCTCTACTGAAGCCATAACAAGGTAACACACTTCCATTAGGGCTTTATCATACAGGATTGAGAGGTCGCCGAAGTGACGCCAATAAAACAATGTGATAAGGACACGAGCCAGTTATTAAAAATATATTTACGGTGAAAAACGTGACATAGTTTTCAACAAACAAAGATTGTCATTTTTTGATAAAATACATCTTGCTAGCACCCGTTGCCGCCAGGAATTGTGGGAAAAATATGAATGAGTTGAATGTATTGTTTGTTTCTGAAATAAAATAATGCATTCTCGATTCTGTCGCCGCAGTGTCCATAGATTGAACATCTGACCTCATCAGCAGTTGAGAGAAGTAGAGATCGGCGTACCACACTTCTTTTTCTTGTGGCTGTACACTCCGAAGCACAGTCCCTGCAAAAATTTAATTATTATGAACTCGTGTGTTTATTATGTGAACTAATTGTATTATGTAATTATTTACACCAGAAAGATAGATTTGGCAGTATTTAAAAAATTGACTTTTTCTGAATTTTGAATAAAGATTCAAACTTTATCAAGGATTCCACCGGAATGTTTGCCTAAGCATTTATTCTTAACATTAGACAGCAGACCGGTTAGACGAGCATAATTGTACTTGAATCCAGGAGGAAAGGCTGAATCTGCTGCGAGAGTAAGTACCAGCAGCAGCAAAAGAACGAGATAGATATAAATGTCTTGTGTCAGTGGTAAAACTCTGACACCGTTGAAGAGGGTGAAGAATATGAATAAATTATATTTCTCTCTCTGTCTTCATAACTGAGCATCGTGATTCTTTAATCTGATTTTACAGCGTGAATTGCTTGACTTCACTCTTCACGATCGTGGCCCTTGTTTAGTGTGATGTGTAGCAAGGCTCTGGTAACATCTCGGATTTGATCTGTCCATCTTGTCGGATATCGACCTCTCCCTCTGTTCTGTACATTCTCAGTGATCACCAATTTTTCCAGGCAGTCTTAATCGCTTATTCTTTTCCAGCATGTTGTGGAGAGCCGTGAAGATATTTATAATAATTATTTTATATTTATTACAGAGTTTTACCGGTCATACTCCCTTCTGCACAAGACATTAATAAACTGATAACAAATCTAGCAAATTCGCACACGGAATCTTTGCTGTTTATAAAGTCGAAAGCCGATGTCAACCTTTTGAAAGATTTTATGAATGCTTTCGTCTTGTCAGATTTACCCGGATCTCTTAAAAAATTGCACACAGAATATGACAAAGTAAATATTAATGGAGACATGCTACAAGAGAATTTAAAAACTATCGTCGCATCTTTGTATTTCAAATTGATAGAAACAAGTTGCAAGTTTCTCACTGTGAGTATAGACATTTTTTTCTTAACCTTGAATTAAATTAATTTTAACTAACTGACTTACCATCATGCCGTTTTCCCGTGGGACACAATTCTCACCTCATCAATATTTACTATTTTATTATTAAGGAGAACACATTCTTATTGTGAAGTTATAATTATTCAGAACTTAGGTCTGTGATATTTTAAATACTAATTAAATATTAAAATAAAATTAGAATGTGTCCAAAAATTTTATAAAAATGAATTGTTAATTTTGGCATCTGTTATTGGTTTACTCAAAGGTATTTGAGATTCCGTAAAAATAATGTGGATGGCTTTCAAATAATGGAACATTTGGATTCGAAAATTTGTCAAAAGTACTGCCGCTGTTGCATAGTTAGATAATGCACTTTCCCCAGTTTGGAAAGAGATCCTGGTTCGAATCCCGATAGCGCAACAATAATATTTTTCGATAAAATTGATTTTATTTGTATATCTTTCTAATTAATACATTTAATTGGTATTTGCTATTTTAATGAGATTATTACAGATCATTTTTACTGTAATTATCTGTGACAATATTTTAAATTGTAACGTTACAGCAAGGATGCCTGGAGACACTCTTGGAGATCAGTTTGCAGTATCCAGCGACTAAGTATCCCGATGCATATGTTCATTTAGGACTCCTGGACACGTGTCTACAGTTGTTGGACAGTAGAACGCTTCCAGTGGCATGCTGTGAAACTCTTCTCGCGCTTGCTACGGAAATATATGCCAGTAAGTGTTGCCACAATACATGCTTAGTACACAATAACAATAAGTGACCTTGGGTTGCTATAATTAATATTTCACACTTGGGTCACCATCATGTTCATATTTAAAAATCAACCATGTACATACGAGCTTGTGTTTTATCGTTGAAAATAATTGTATGATAATATGTATTACGTATATCATTTATAAATAAAGTAGATTCCGCTTAATTGAGACACATTGGGCCTAAACATTTTGTCCCAAATAAGCATCTGGCCCTAATAAGCCAAGTTTAAGGTAAAATTAAAAAATAATATGAACATATTTTTGAACTTTATTTAATTATTGGATAAAATATTGAAATACAGAAAAAATAATATATAATTTTTAGGCATACACATAAATATGAAAAAATAAAATAATCAATAATGCTAAAAAAAAAATTTTAACAAACAATTATAATAGCAGTAACTTAAAAAAAAAAAATAGTCATGAAAATAATGTACATAATACATTTATAACAATAAAAAAAATATTCTGCACGAATTCGTTAATTTTAGCCTGTCTTGCGTTTTTGTAGAATTGCAGTTGTACAAAATCAGCGCAGGCATTCAGTGCGGATGTTGGGCATTTATTAACATATTTATTTTAATTTTTAATTCACTGTCCCAATTAAACGGAATAGTGTCCCATATAACCAAAGCAAATTACTATTAGTTGGTTTCTGTCCCTTGGGATTTGGCCCAAATAACCGGCTGTCCCGATAAACCAGTGGTTTAATTAAGCGGAATCGACTGTAGTAATGTATGAATCAAAAAACAATTTTTTTATTTACGTTTATCATGATGAAAGTCTGATATGTTTGAATCAATTTTGACAACAAACATTTTACTGTAAATTAAAAAATTATAACACTATTGCCTTGCATGAAATTTACAATCTCAAATATTTATATAAACGTGTGACATAATGTAGGTGAAGGGTTTTGAAACAATTATTTCCATAAGAATCAATATAAAATGGATTAATTTATTTTAGACCTCTCGAGAATGACCTTTTATTCATAGTATTTAACTAAAACGAAATAGGAAGTAATAAAACAAAAAGAATGAATGTAAAATAAACTTTATTTCAACATATCTTACGAAGGAGAAAATTTAATTACGTGTTAAGTAAATTTTTTAGCAATAACAATGAATAACCCACTCCAGCAGTTTGATAAATAAAACCCGCTTTGAGTGAACGCTACCGCAAAACTGACCTCTGAATTCCAGAAATCAGAAAGTGTTAGATCTCAGTCCGCAGAGCATGTGACTGCCGGTTCGTAAGTCGAAATTCTGTTTGCAAACTGACACATTTTTTTGGTGGGGATTTTATTCGTAACGAGAGTCATTCGTAACCCGAAATTTCACTGTATTTGGGATTCATTGCAGTATAAAGTTGAT
Organism: Eubasilissa regina; assembly: GCA_022840565.1. Lineage (NCBI taxonomy): Eukaryota > Metazoa > Arthropoda > Insecta > Trichoptera > Phryganeidae > Eubasilissa > Eubasilissa regina. Next base: position 17,328,801 of record JAINEB010000027.1, on the reverse strand, counting down.
TGCTTTTAAAATTGGAATCAATTATTAATAAAGACTACAGAATATAAGTTCTAAATTTATCAAAAATGTAATCGGTTGATGTGGCGAAATGGTAATTTAAAAAACTGTTCAAAATGTTTTGTTTATCATTGTTTTTGTCTTTTCTTTAATTACTTTTTAGTTACCGCATTGAAGGTTATCCAAAACACGCACTACCGTTTTACATCGTTTCCAAAAGACACCACCAAAAAGCTTTGGGTCCATTTTGGCGATGAAAAGTTTTCTCAGAGGGCAGAAAGCTTCTTAAAAATCACGCTGAAGATGCTGAATATTATAATACACATTGTGGAAGATGTGACTCCGGTGGCGTTTCAGCAGAAAACTACAAGTATTATTCCACCCAGTCCGATTAGAAGATCAGGTAACTGTAGTTTTTAATGTAATCTTATTTTGGAAATATTGTTAAGCATTTACTTTTATAAAGTACAACATTTATGTGTTGAGAACATATTCAACTAATATTTTCACCGTCTTGCATGGTGGTTGAACTTGAAATGTCTGAATATAAAGAAAGCTTTTATTTAACCAACTAGTTGGAATTCAGTGTAGTAGTTAGGGGTTAAGTGGAGCGGAGTACCTTTGTTTTGCTCAAGCCTTAAAGAGTAACAATGTATGCAAAATTTGGTCCTGGTGAGGGGAAGGTGAGATGTCCGAGGAGATGGGGGTAGAGTGACTCATGGTTCTAGATTGCAATTGAGCAAAATTTAGAGTGGATATTTTTGATTTCTTAAAAATTTATTTACACCCTATCCCAAATCGTTTTGAGAGTTGTTTACTCTCGTTTCGATTCGTCATATTTACATGTTTATTTTATTACATTATTATCATAATACCATCATAGGTTGGCTTTGGTATCATCGTACCAGAGCCATACCTGTACAATTAGACATGACACTTGTTATCACATTAAATTCAGAAGGCAGCCAAAAATAAGCTATATAAATCATACACCCCAAAAAGGGGAGGGTAGACGTCTCATTTATGTGTTGTAGTCACAGAACTCGGTCACAGTCTAGCAGAAATTCACCCTGTTCAGGTTGCAAGAGGTGCGAGGGAGAGCCAGTAGAATGCTCCGTTAGGACTCTTTAACCACTGCTCTCCCCGCATCGGATAGTATTAACATATTGAATGCTACCATGTCAACGGTTGATACTGTATAAATTGGTTTTTGTACGTGACTGTATCAATAGTTGATACGGCGATTTCGGTTTGTGATCACATAGTGCGCCTATTTCATACAATATTTTAACATATCCTAGAAGAATCCTAATTCTTTGACAGTGCTGACATCCTTAGATATTTCTGGAAAATAAAAATGTGTTTTGTTAAAAACATTGATAATCTGTCACGTGTTTCGAGCAGTAGTCACATTGCTGTACCGTTATGTATGGAGTTAATGTTTATTCATTTATAAATATCCTACGAGTTTTTACAACCATGGATTTGGTTTCATATTGAACAAGATAACTTTTTATCTCTATCCGAGGCGATAAATCATGTGTAAGTCTTATATTTTGATGATTTAATGCATATTTGGGTATTCAAAAAAATGTGCCGCGTGTGAGTATTGGAATGTCAATAGTCATGGGAGTAGCGTTCAAAAGGTTAAATGTATTACATTTTTATGGGAGACCAGATGGAGATTAGATTAGAATACAAATTACTTAAGACCAATTGCCTATTCAAACTTTTCGGAGGCGGAGAAATTTAATTAGAAAACAGATGTTTTAGATGGTTTTCTGAGATTCATACCTTAGCGAATTATTATTAAAATATTATATTATTGAATTATTGTAACAAAATATTTTTTATAAATGTTCTCTTTAAATAAATGATCAATCTATACCCAATTTTGCATAGTTAGGACCTACGCAAAACAATGGTACCTCATTTCCTCCACCCCATGACCACCTATTTTGTATTACGATTAAATCGGAATCCTGAAAAATATCAGGAACGGACTGCTAATATAATATAATTATTTATATGTTTGGTTTATAAAACTAATTAAATAAACTAACAAAAACGCTCAGTCTTTTTATTTAGTTTATTTATTTGTTTAAAGGAGAACATGCTAAAAGAAACAACAACGCCTGGAATTCTGGTGAAGCGACCTTACCGGATGATAAAGGAACATCCAAAAAGAAAGCTCCTTTTAATTCCACCAATGGACATTTTAATCCGATTGGTTATTTTGCTAATGATGCTGTGTTAATGAAGTTATATGGAAATTTAAAAGCCGCTTACTCTAGTCACAAGGTATAATAATACATAAGATTTTTCTATTTAATTTTGTTCAATCTTTGTGATCCATGGACTGCGCGCATGTGAACGCAATATATAGATAATAGTTCCTGTCCCATTAACCCCTTCCCGTATACCCAGAGCATAATCTTTTCTGTGATGTTATCTATGTAATTCTTCATCTTGCTATTGCGTTTGTATGTCACACTTCGCGCTCTCAACAAAGTGTGAGTTTGAGAGTATTTCGTGTGGAATAATGGAGTACAGTGGAATAAGAAATCCAGATACCTAAAAGAGTAACACAGGTGGGTCATGTTTCTTCCTGGTATCTGGTTTGTCTTTGAGCCCCCCTGTTTAAGTCCATATTGGATCCGTCGGCCAATGATTGCATACACAAATTTAATTATATAGGAACCCCTTAGGTTCCAGGAAAGGGAAAAGTCTACCATTCGAAGCACCGTGTTTTCTTCACCTAACGATGCGTGCACTGCACTCACACAAGGTGCACAACTAAAGGACATAATGCACTTGTGACTAAAATAAACTCTAGACTTCATTTAAAAAACTATTTATTAATATTGTGTAGATAAAGGTAGTTTATCTGTTAACATATTAATTATTTGTGTTCAGCGCCACTGGATGATCCAGTTGGAATCTTTATAAAAGGCCAAAAGTAAACACTTAGAGATGGGTGTTAGTGTATTCTTGATTGTACAATGCTATGCTATAATTGATTAAGAAGGAAAGCACAAGCAAAATTGCAAATCTATTTAAATTACATATTTAAAAATATCATAATAAATTATTTTTTATTGGAATATTTAGCTATTATTTAGCTAGCTTATTAATATTGTAATGTACAATATTTGAAACTGATATTTGCACTTACTTTCTCATTTTTTTTGAAATTTGTTTAATAATTAAATGTTATTAGGGGGAACACATTCTTACTGTGAAGTTGTAATTATTCAGAGCATAGGTCTGTCATATTTTAAATACTAATTAAATATATGTACATATAAATTCAATTTTATCGAAAAATATTGTTGTTATGCTACCGGATCGTACCTGGATCTCTTTCCAAACCGGGGAAGGTCCATTATCCAACTATGCTACACTAAACCAAACTTATGCACTTTTATTTTTATAACCACACTGATTTTTTTCCCTCATACAGGTAACATTGGATTCCAGTACTAGTGTATTTCTTAAATTTGTGTCTACAACACTCAAGTGTGTCGCCATGCAATTAGAATACATGTCGGACAAGGAAGCGGGTGTGGTAGCTGAAGAAATCCTTTTCTATATCAAATGTCTGCTGCCGATGAACTCGGACAATTCAGTCTTCTGCGTAACACAAATCCTAAAGTGCCTGTCCACGACAAACCTGGTGGCCTACCACAAAGACGTGATGGACCTTTTTGAACTGGAGGATCCAGTTGTTGAATCGCAATCTAAAAAAGTAAATTTGAAAAACGATTTGAGTTTTTATTCCGACATTCTGATGATAAATTACAATGATAAATGTGATAATTATGAGACATATTGCGATAATTTTAGTACTGATAGGAGAGGTTCCGCCGATTCTAGAACGTCAAAGACTTCAAATGTTAAAATAAACTTTTACAATGAAAACTATTTGACTTCTGAGAGGCAGTGTTATAAAGATGTTATAAAAATTTCACAAAGCAAAGTAGACAGAAGGTGGAATACCAATAAACAAGATCTTGGAAGGTATTTAAGATTAATAGAACCAGTTGTTATCCAAGCTTTAAAGGTAGGTTTGCTTCTTTATCTTGAATTTTGTATGTTTACTTATCTTGTGTATTTTTTGTGTCATGAATATTTTTTATCTTACATATTAAATGTATTATGTGTGTATGTTACAGTGAATGTGTATTACCGGTGAAGTTATATTTTCACTAGCATAAATACAATTTCACTAACTCAACCAAATAAAATGTATCAAACAATTTATTTACAATTCTACTACTCAATGAAACGGTATTTGTTCACGAATGGACAATCTGGTATAATTAGTTATATTATTAGTAGTATTATAATTATTATTGTTTATGCTATGTTAGTGTTAGAACTTTCATTTTAAGGGTGTGCTTATAAAAATAATTAATATTTTTACTTTTTTTACGAAAATGTCTGGTTTTTATTATTCATTTATATCAGAAGTTATACATTAGATTTGACTTTTGTTTTTTAATCAGCGATTTAAAATAAAAAAAACCCAATATAAAACACACATTATCGATTGATATACATATTATTTAGCAAGAAATTATTGTGTTGTTGATATAAAACATGATTTTAAATAGTAGCTGAAGTCTCGAAAGCATCTAAGTAAAGTAAATTAAACGTTTTTAAACATCGAAAATTGATCATATGAACTGCAACTTGAATAGTTTATAATTCTATTCATTTTTAACATTTTGCTAATTTGGTTCAATACAGATTTGTCTCCGTAATCGTGGCTTCAAGATTGTAAGAACATATATTTCGTATATGCGAGACAAATTTTCTGTATTAAAGCAATTTTGTGGCATGTGGGAAATAAATTTAATGATCGCAGTCTTTCTTATAATGTTTGTATTTTTTTAATTATGGCAAATAATATTAAGTTTATTAGTTTAAGTCAAATCTATTGTATAACTTCTGATAAAAATGTATAATAAAAATCCATATTTTTGTAAAAAACATGGAAATATTAATTATTTTTGAAAAGGAAGCAAGCCTTGAAGCATATCCGTAAAATTGTATTGTCCATGTGTTGGTTTGAAATAATAAAAATACAATTTTTATCTAAAATAAGCACTATTTTGATAATTAGATAACAAAATAACTCTGATAAAATGCTTTTTTCATATTTTAATTGACATAAACACTTATTTTAAGATAAACAAAAATATGCAATTGTACATTTCACAACTGTCAAATTGATAGTTAAGAACAGTATTAAATTTCGCCAGCACCTTCTAGTGAAAATGTATTCAGATACGATTTCATTAAAATACCAGTGAAAATATAACTTCACTGATAATACATATTCACTGTAACATATACATTTATGTACTTTATTATCTTATATATTTTTTTACCAACAACAGGCATAGTAATTTTTTAATATACTGTGAAACTCTAAATGAAAGTAAAGATCACAGAGATATGATCTTTAACTATTGCCAAAAATTTAATTTATAACAGTAAATAACCTCCACCATGTACTGTCATCGTCATATGTCAGTGTTGTAGCAGAGATATATTACAGTAATATCGACACATTTCCAAGATTTAGATGTGGCAGAGCGGGCTAAGACTCAGATTTCAAAAGCCAAACTCCCTTTTTGACTGCACATTTTATTTACTGCTTGTTCAATACGTGAACAAGAACTGTAATCTATCAGGGGTGGCTCGCCGATTCGCTCTGCTGCTCGGATGTTGATGTCTGCAGCGGCGTGCAGTGGGTCCAAATCCAAAATCTTCATCCAGTGTCAATAGCCAAGGTCGTGGAATAATACGGGGTCGATCCAAAAGTGAAAGCCAGGTCAGAATTCCAGAAAAAGCAAGTCCAGGGTATGCAGGGTCAGAAATGAAAGGCTTGATGTAGTAGAGAAGTCCAGCGGTGAAGCACACGAGGCAAGTGATTTTTCAACCGCTGGACCGTTTATTTATATTTGATAAATTCCTATAGGAGCGTAACACTCCAGCAAATCCCCGGAACCAATCAGGGGGCTCAAAATATCCCCGCGCCACCCCGATACGGTCCCGTGCCGATACCACCTGGCGGCCAAATCCGGAAACTTTGGTCATTTTTTCCGCCGTCCAGTGTGAGTCGGCAGAACTGACTTTCGTCATACATTTTATTTTCTCATACATTTATTTTACATTTCCCAGGCATCGCGAGTACTTTTTATTACAAACATGAACCTGCCTCGCGATGCCTGGCATATTACAATGCGGGCGATAGCCCAGGGAATTTATTAACGCACCTCAAACCTTAAAATCCATTTTTTATTAGTACAATGATTTTTGAGGTGCGTCAAACTATCTCTGGGCGATCGCCCTTACAAAATTCTATTTAAATATAGTCTTATTTTAACCAAAATAATTTTCTCCAGCCAGTTATGTGGCAAAAAACCGAAATAATCTTTCCACGCGGTGCTGGGGCGTGGCCTCGGCCGTAATCCGGCTTCCCCCCTCTCCTCAGCCGCGCGGCTGCCGCAGTGGCGGCGATTTTCCAGGGTCGGGGTGTGGTGACCGCGCTATTGCCGTGAAACGGCCAAGTTCGGGTCTCGGCCCGCTTCTCGCTCAGGCCGGGGTCCCGCGGTCCTCGCGGCCGAGGCCCGGACCGTCGCATGCTCGGGCCGGAGCGCCGCATTTCTCGCGGTCGCGCGGCTGTGCGGAACACTGCTCAAATTCTGTTTATTTAACCAAGACACAAATCACATTATTTAACGAGATCTTGATAATCTGTCACCAGGCGGTGTTGAGTTAGCAGTGTGCACGTGTTGTAATAAGTTATTGCAGACCACTTATTTTTTAATAAATTATAATTTCAGCATTGAACATGTAAAAATTGGCTGTGGCCATATAATGAGGAAGCCGATTGCTTTTAATAGCTATATAAATGCATTATGAATTAAAAATCATACAAGATAATGATCTGTTTGAAAAATGAAGCTCAGTCATTGCACATTTAATCATATTTTGAACTTACTAATGTTAAAAATGTTCTTAGATTTTCACGGCCATTCAGAATTTTCTATGTATAGTTTTCTGAGCCAATCTGCCATGTAGCTATAGGAGTCAAAGAGTCCGCACAGACAGTGATCTGACAGTAGATGGAACTTACGCATTACACAACACTACTCATTTCACATAACATCCGTTTTCGACACGGTAATGCAAGCCAGTATCTTATGAACGACCGACCCCGCTTTTGACACGGTATTGCAAGCCAGTACTTGACAACAATACCAACAGTCATACATCACATCCGAAATATCGGCCAGAAAGGTCAGATGTACACGGCAGATTGCACAGAAGTTACTAATGTTACATTTCATTTCTTCAAAGTTTATTTTATTGACTCATTTTTACGCAGTTCATCGCACTATTCGCAAGAATACCATTGTAATAATAATGCGTTTATTCCAACGTGATCAGGTTTTTTTTTATGCAGACTCGATTCGCCATAAAGATAATACATGTTATATAATACATTTAAGTTACGAAATATTATTTATGTTATGAAAAGAAAAGCAAAAAAAATATAAATAAACAAAAAGTTCACACATATATATATAAAATATAAATACATTTCAGTCAAGACCATTATTGTATCTGTAGCTATTCTATAGTCATTGTCATTCTCTGGTCAGGGAACCAGCTTTCCATGAGGGCGCCACTTGCACTAGAGAGTTGGTGCTGAGCTCCAGCTGCAGATTTACGTCCGCAACTCAATATCTCAGAAGCGGAACAAATCCATGTATATGGCCTTCGGCAAATACTGTAGATGTGCTGCAATAATGCGCCAATCCAAATAGTATTCTGTATGAGTTGTACTAAATTCGGAGACAGTTGTATGTTACTTGCTTGTATTTCGATCAGAACTTGCAGGTATACATGCTGGTGAAGAATGATTTAAACAGGATCCTCTTCATCTCCTTATTGTATCGGTAGAAACGTGTCATCATCATCTTGTCCATCTTCATTGATATTTGACCTTATTTTGAATGCTCAATTTCATCCCGTCCAGTATTAGGAAATGCGCATGATGCCAGTTTGCATTCACAAAATCTAGAGGAAGTGCCCTGGGTCGCCGATTTTTATACTAATGGCCAACATTTATACACGTCTCTAAATATTGATTCAATCTCTTAGGTAAAGATAATAAAATACATTTATATTAAATATTTTCAGAGTTACACAATCCAGAATAACACTTCCCTCCAATGTAGAGTGCTGGAATTATTGAACCAATTGCTTGCATTGAGGGTGAATTATTTTCTACTCGATAGTGATCAGGTTTTCATAGGATTTGTTCTCAAGCAGTTGAAGAACATAGAAAATCAAGAAATTCTGTAAGTTTTATATTAATATAAATTTCAAATATGGAGAAAAAAAAAGTTTATTTGTGTTGGATATATCATCCTTGCGTGGAATATGTTTAATGGCTGGCTCTCTTACCTCTCTTCATTTTGTAAAAACAATAAACTGATATTTGCAATATTTGAATATGTCCAAGATCACACAATTACGGATTTTCACCTATAAAAGCACTGTTATAAAACAAATAATCGATATCTCATAGAGATGAAGCTATTATGTATTATATTTAATGGAAAATATATGGAAGTATGGGTAATTACAGGGTCTGTCTTTGGCTGGCTTAAGTGATCACTTTATATAAATATAACATTCACTGTTCTCACCCATCAATCTCCATATCTATCAAATTTTTGAAAGTTATATATATGTTAATATGTGGACTCACTTCGAGTATCACTACACTGTCGCCATATATGGATAATTAATAATTAGATTTTCATTGTGACATATGTTGTTTCAGGGAAATTAATTATCAAATTAGTTCATAGATGGCGATAGTGTAGCGATACTCAAAGTTAGCACACATATAAAGGGTGAAATGATATGTGATAGGTACAACTTGCAATGTCAGCAACTTCAATTATTATTTTTTCTAACTTTAATGCATTTATCATCTTCTTGTATAGATTTACATACATATTGTGTTAAATAATTATTGTTATTAACAGTCAAACTTAGCTCTTTTTGATATAAATTGGCCATTCAAAATTGGTGTTAGTTGCAATATCAGTCGCTTTTGCCTACTGCCATTTATATTAGATTTCAACCAATAGCAGTCTTCTCTTGAAATTTAAATGGATGCCAATATGGAAACTAGCATGTTTTTTGCTCTGTATTAGGTTTATCATTCATAATATAAAGTGCATTAATATACTGTTCTAGCTTCTATTAGTTTTTTACATATTTCTCCAAATAAAAAATATGAAGATAACTGAGTAAAGAATGAAGAAATAAGGAAAGAATGTAAAGCTGATGTTAGTATAGTGAGTAAGATTAAGAAAGGATCACTTAGGTGGTTCGGTCATATGGAACGGATGAATGAGGAGAGAATGGTATGAAAGATATATGATGCAAGTGTTGATGGCACCAGAATTAGAGGATGTCCGCGGAAGACTTGGCACGACCAGGTAAACCAGATAATGGAGGATGGTTCTGTTAGAAGCCTCAACAATCGGCGAGCTTGTATGAGAAGATGTATGGATGTGGATGAGGCGAGAATTGTGTGTCAGGACAGAAGAGTGTGGCGCTCTTATCCTCTCTGCCTATCCCCACGGGGAAACGGCGTGATGGTAAGTAAGTAAGTAAGTAAGTAAGTAAGATTGTTGAGATTGCAACTTGTACCTATCACATGTCATTTCACCCCTTATTTATGTACTGACACAAAAGCACACAATATCATGCATAATGTCGGATTTAATTCTATGATTCTATATGTGACAATAAATTAAATTTAAAATATTGTACACGGCAGGCCGTTAAACATATTCAATGTTAAAATTGTTTGATTAGTTATCGAAACATACTTCACCAACAAGAATTTTAAATCTTTATTTTTTATCATATTTTTTTTTTCCAGTGACTGCGGTGAGTTGGTGCGATGTATCTTCACTTTTCTTGTTCACTTGTCATCCATCAAACATCACACAAAACAGCTGATGGACATTCCAAAGGTAATTTCAGTTATTAATATGTATTTTAATTTTTTTCTACTCGGGAGGTAGACATTCATTAAGGCATATTGTATGATAGAGCACGAAAGAATAAATGTAAATTTTAAGATTGTACAAAGTTGTCTTTTGTTTGATTTTTCTTGAGTTTAGCAATTGACATTTCTAAGTTCAGGATAATGTTTGTGGTTGTTTGTGTACTACTTTGATAGTCAATTTTGTCCCGGATTTTCTATTGGCAACTTATAGTATGCAATACCAGATAATGCAAGTAAAACCATTAATCTGATTAATCTGGCTATAATCTCATGGGCAGCAATCCAATGTCTTGTTTCTCCTGGCTGCTCTGCTGATGGTCTCCCGTGTGTCTTTGGGTTGTAAATCTCCAACACAATCTATACCTCGCGTGCACTGCCGTTAATATGTCCGTCAGCAATGACGTTTTAATTAGCTCCGACTCCAAAGGCTGTCGGTTAATTCTGATGTTGCAAGTTTTGTGGTATATCCACACAAAATCTGGAAGGTATATGCTTCATATTTTGAAAATCCAGGATTGCCAACCGAAAAATGTTTAATATGCAAAAGGTGGTGGTGGGATAAGATCCCGTGGATTGTATCGATTATAATATTGATCAGTGGATGCAACCCAAATTGGATTTATGAAGAAAAATAAGGGCAGCTGGATCTGGCCTATCTTGCTCTAAAGTCCTGGGTCGGATGTCGCTTTTACTTCCAGTTGACTAGTACGTTTGTTGTGCAGAACTGAGAGATCACTGCACTTCCGGGACTGTTGAGAACACAGCTTCGTATTGGTCCAAGTGTTACGCATGGCACTGCTGTCGGACAGCAAAAAAGGAACAAGATCTTGACAGTTCGGTGTTAAAAGGCAATCTTTCCCCCTAAGTCATTGATTGGCCAGAACGGGACAGATATATTAAGGTATATATGAAGGTTTTTTGGAAAGACAAATGGACAGGGAGTGGGTATTCGACTTGCATCAATAAATGGTGTTTAAGAATTTTGAATTGGTTTATTTTATTGGTAGTGTTATTTCATATTATTTTATTCTTTGCATATAATTATATTTACATATAACCGTTTCTGTATGCATACATTTCTTTGTCTACCAGCTGATCCAGTTGTGCGACAGCCTAATGGCCAGTGGTGTGCACAGGGAGTGCGTGGAGTCCCTCCACCCTGTGAGCTACAGAGTGTTCCTATCTAATCGGGCACAGGGGCAGGAAGGACAGGTAGCCAAAGAGGTACTCTTCGCCATGCAGCACAAGATCATGCACGATCCAGAGGTAATTCTGAAACTACTTTCGGGCGACCTGATAAATTTTTTATTTATTTTTAAATATGTGAGACTTGATGCTATTTTTTATGTACCACATTTATTTATTTATATATTAGTAACTATATAATACTATATAAAAATTTGTTTGGATTGTGCCCGTCTCACTAGAGAATTCTGTGTCGAGACAGGCATAAACATTAATAATGGCATATGACTGATTGTGTTTACTGAATGTATTTTTTATAAATAATGAAACAAAATACTTTGTTTAAACCACTATTTATTGATCATTCTACATGTTTCCATACCTATGGTATCTTCTTCAGGAAACAATGTATACTGAACTTAAAAATATAAGCATAGATAAAAAACAAAAAACGTGATATGAAAATAGATTTAAAAGGTAACTATTTGCAAAGTGAATTTGGTTATTTATAATATTTAGCTTGCTATTAACACTATTTCTTATTTTTAAAATTTCAAATTTATCTAACTGTAAACCTCTAATATTTGTATGTATAATTTCTAAACCCTTGTTAATATCAAAAGAATGGTTTGTTCTAAAAGGTGATTGGAAAATTCTGAATAGTTGTTGTTATTTAGGCGTCTCAAGTGCTCTCCTTAATTCTAATATCAAAATTTCTGCAAGTTTTACCTATATAAAAATAATTGCAATCATTGCAAATTAATTTGTAGACAGCCATTTTTTTTAAATATCACCCTTATCCTTCTTATTTAATGTATAATTCTTTAATTTGTTATTAATGTATAAAGCTGGTTGTATAGAATTTGGGATATTTTTTATAATTGTATTTTTTACACTTGCAGCAGGGTGTTTCTGATCATCCTCCACATATTCACCTGAACCGCCCCCACCCATTTCCCTTGATAGGCCTGTATTATCCACGGCAAAAAGATACCCCATTTATTGTGCTAACATCTCGGTTTAGTTATACCATTTTCCATCCAAATATTTTGTTACATATGAGCAATAAATGTCTGTATCTAAAAGTTATAGGTTACTTTTGGTAGCACGTGTACAAATAAACTTTTATTTCAATGCTTGTTAAGATATGTATGTATAAATAAAGCAATAATTATGAGATAATTTGGAATACTGATTTAAGTTTTTCAAGTATTTTTCAGGTCATCAAACTGATATCGTCCATCCTCGTATTTTCGGAGGAGCATCCGGAGAGTCACTTTCGCTGGTCCCAGCTGGCCATGGACTCTATGCTCCAACTCTTGAAGCAGGGCTGTGTGGATATTGACTCGGCCGATAGCTATTCCACATTGGAGACACTCTTCGATTGCTTACACCCTGAGGTCATTCACGAACAGGGAAGAATTGAAAGTGTTGTGAAAATAATGTGTGAAAAACCTCCGGATCAGGTAGGTGCTTAGTTAGTTTTGTGACATATTTGATTAGGTATAATGGTCTATTTTCTCATTTGTAAAATATTTTACAATATGGACTGTGATATGTGGATAATATTTTTGTGTACACACATGCAGTGTACTGATGCCTCCCTGCATCAGATGCATACAGTCTATAACTGGGTTGATATTATGTGGTCCAGGGTTGAACTGATAATCTTGCCTGGGAAATTTTCAAGGCAATTGGTTTTTTAATTGATATTTTTATAAAAATAATATTAAAAATCATATTTATAGGTTCAAAAACTCACCAGTCTCTATGTGTAATGCTAAAGCGATATGATTGCAGAAAAACTGCTACCAAAATAATTCATAATTCAATAAATTGAAAAAATATGAATGTATAAAATATTATATTGAATGCATGTACATACAGGAAAACTCCGTTAATTCTAACTCACGGGACCGAAATATAAAAAAAAATCCGAATTACAAATAATGAGAACAATTTTTTTGAAGGCAACATTAGAAATAAATTTTTAAAAACGCATCGTCAGTATATGTTTCCACATTTTTGCGCACACTGCCGCTATCAACTGTCAACATCGTGATTTTCATACTGAAAAACATGGCTATTGTCTATTATTTCAGCTTTTTGTCGAAATGTTTATCAAATAATTCTCCTGAAAAAAAATAATTCTGAATAATGAAGATGTGTAGCGACGTGGCGAGTCCAATATTAAAAACAGGCTTCTTTAAACGATTCACCAGTGCTTGACGCAACAAAATTATGGACATTTTAATTTGATTAGCAGTCAAACTCGCCTTTTCCATCAAAATTGGGCAAGAAATTGTAATATTAAAAAGCCTGTGAAAATAATGAAAAAGTTTTAAATCTTTATACAGTAGAACCGCGATATAACGAAACCCGATATAGCGAAAAATGACATATATCGAAAAAAAAATCGAAATTTAGTCCCTAAAACCAATTTTTCATACAAAAATGCATTTGTATAATGAAATCCCGTTAATATTTATAACAAAATCATTTTTGTCCCGTACGAAAAAATGCCAATACATTTACGTAAATTTATAACGAAATAAAAAAATGTTAAAAGATGAAAATATTATTTCGCACTAACAAAGCTGCGCCGATGCATCTGCCGTATGCGAACAGTTTTATGGCCTTTTCGGCGGTGCGCGGCGGTCGGCCGACAAGGTAGTAAAACAATTCAAACTTTTTCTTGGGTTCATAGCAGGCCCATAAAACCATTTGACATAATTCTTACGGCGTTCTCTGACACGTTTTACGTACGCATACGCCTCTAATATGATTGCAACCCAGACCCAAACAACTGTAAAATACAAAAATTAACAGGAACCCCCCCAAAGTTGCAGAATGTACTTATTGGAAATGTCAGTCTCAGTGTAACGTCTGTAGAGTTAAGTTTGTTCAGCTTTTAACGCGATTATTGCATGACCGAACTGAAAATTTACATAAATTCATTTTCGTTTGACAATTGTTTTCGTGTGAACTCGTCAATAATATAAATAATTCGTTAAAATATTTTATAAACTATTTTTGTACGGTATTTTGTATTTCTATTAACTATTGTTTTCGTGTATTTTAAGTGTACAATGTTAACGATAATTTTTAAGTGAACAATTTTAACGATTATAAATATATTTTGAAGTGGTTGCCGCCGTTACCGGTAAATACCTTCGTAATTTATATACGACTCATTTTATAAAAATGCCGCGATTCAACTGTAAGATTGTTATTTTTGAATTATTTTGTATGTTTCATGCCCAAAACTATGTTTGAAGCGGCTCTACATTTAAACACAATTAAAATATTGTTTTGTGTTTGCAATATTCTGGAATTTACAAAAATATCTTCCAATTGGTGTTGAATAGATTCTGTTCTTAATTTAATTCCTTTGATTATCCATTTGCTTATCTGTTTTAATAACAAAACTACTAAAAATACGTAGGTATTCAGTTCCCTATGGCCTTTTTCCTCCTTTGTTTCCAGAATTTGCGATCTTTTTTGAAGCCGCGCAACATTTTTTTGCGACGGCGCGTAACATATAGTAGGTTTTTTATTTTTTTCGTTATATGTGGGAATTCGTTATTACGATTTTTTATTTTTTGGTCCCTTGGATTTCGTTATATCGCGGTTTTACTGTACTTAGTTGAAGCTTATTATTTTTCTGCAATTTTGCAAGTTTGAACCTAGAGAGGTATTTAGGATTGAAATTTTCCCGCTCATTTTGTCTTTGACAATTTAATATTTATCAGTTTTTAAAATAAGTTCCATATTTTCAAAATGTCAGGGGTTTATATGAATTACGAAATGTTCGTGCCATTTTAGAAAAAGAAACACGAAAATTGTTCAAATTATTTTTATTAGGGATTTACAAGGGTGAGTAGAAATATATAATTTGCAACGCGCCGACAATTATTGTCGAAATAACAACAAATCTTATAAAACACACTACAGAATATGGTATACATAAATATGGTATCATTCAGTTCAGCCGTGGTCTTGCGAGCTATAAGCACGCCGATCTATTGCGATAAGGAACAGCGCCGTGATTAGCTAGGGGGTGGAACTAGGTACAATTGTTTACGAAGGGATGATGAATGCGTAGACATGCAAGTTTGTATTTAAAAACACGTGAATATGCGAATTGTGTGAACAAATTATTTCTTTTGGGTTTAAAAAATGCATACAAAATACTAATAATGAGGTTTTACGAATTATCGGTAGAAATTAGTATGAAATGTTATTTTCGGGACTAAAATTTTTGAAAAATGTGCGAATTACGTGAAAATATGAAATATGAGTACACAAATTAACGGAGTTTTACTGTATATAATTTTTAATTTTTAATTTGTTTTTTGTAAGGAAAATGCTATAATGGAGGCGAAACAACGATGGCTGGCCACTGTGTTGTTATTTTTGCGCAAAGTCATACCTAAATACACCGAAAACAAAGTTCTCTCATCGCTAAATAGTCTCAAGGCGGCGGACATATCACCTTGTGCCATCTTCTTCAACATGGAAGACCAAATTGACCCACTAAATGTTCAGACTGTCAATGAGAACTGCGCAAACCTTCAACCAGATGTCATCCTCGTGCGGTTCATGTTCCGAGTGTTGACGTACGCCTTGTTTGAGATGAGAAATTGTGATAAGAGCCATTTCAAAGAAGTTGAGAGTTCAAATAAATCAATGGGAAATATGACATATTGGTGCTCATTGACTTCCAGTTTGCTTTGCCAAGTAAAGCATATTCTCTATTTGAAAGGTAAAGACCTACCCACATTAACACAACAGTACTGTTGTTACTTTATTCAAATAGTTGTGTAGTATAATAGTAGTTATTATGTACAAAATAAAGACTGTATTTCCTTGTCTTCGTATTCTTTCTCGGTGC
Source organism: Eubasilissa regina (assembly GCA_022840565.1). Lineage (NCBI taxonomy): Eukaryota > Metazoa > Arthropoda > Insecta > Trichoptera > Phryganeidae > Eubasilissa > Eubasilissa regina. The sequence goes on along the minus strand of JAINEB010000027.1, from coordinate 17,312,611 downwards.
TTGTTTTTCAATCTTCTGGATATGATTATGTATTAATGCAAACTCTGTCAATAAAACTCAAGTTGTTTCACATTAGATTTATTCCAGAGAACTGGTTATAAAATATTTACCGGCGATTTATATAGGTAGAGTTCCTGCCTGTGTATGGTGGATGTGATATATATATATATATATATATATATATATATATATATATATATATATATATATATAAGCCCTTATATTATATAAATAGGCACGTGTTTTTACATTTGAAATAACGTATTAGTAGTTTGTATGGTTTGGGACATGAGGCTTTAGTTTGTAGGTAGATCATGTACATAGATTCTCGGTTATCCACGTTCATGACATGCACTTGTAATGCTTATGATGGTTTTTATATTTGATTTGGGTCGGCCTGAGACAGCTGCAAAGAATGCAGCCGTACCTAACCTCTCTCTTGGCATGGCCCCGCGCTTATAACAAATAAATAAGATTATCTATGTTTTGCCTAAGTCCTAAAAATTTATCTGGAAAATGCAGTTTAAATCTAGATTCTGTAGAGATCTAACAGACAGATACACATTAAATTTTATATAGTATATTTAAAATTTAGTATATTTAAAAGATAAATTTTGTACAATTCAATAGATACAATAAAAAATATATTAGTGTTATTTTTTAAATTATTTATATGTTATAGAAAAACTTTTTCTAATTTGTTTCATTAAGGCGTAACTTTCAATAATAATTAGAATTATCGCAATTTTTATCAAAATTATTCATTTATTCAAGTTATAAACTCAATGTTTTTTGCCATAATTAAAAAAATACAACTATTATAAGAAAGACTGCGACCATTAGATACATTTTCCGCATACCACGTAATTGTATTTATGTGGAAAATTCTTGCAAAAATGAAATATTTTTTTCTTATAATTTATTAAGATTATGGAGACAAATCTCGATTGAAACAAATTAACAAAATGTTTAAAATTAATAGTTATAACCATTAAATTTGCAGGACATATTATCAATTTTGATGTTTTTAAAACACCTTGTTTTAATTAAAACATATGTTTTTAAGTAATATATTCTATTTACTCACATATTTTGAGGCTTCAGCTACTATTTAAAACCAAGTTTTATAACAAAAACACAATAATTAGTTTTTATATAATATATTTTCAGTCTTATAATTTTAATTATCCATCGAAGTTCAATACGCCGGTTTATTCGGCCATGAAAGACGTCGAAACCGCGCTGTCATTATTTTTGCTAAAAAATGCCGAAAATATATGTTTTCACGCATATTTTATCCATAATATGAATTAATATTGAATTATTCACAACATTAATAGCAAATTTCATAAATTAGATGTTTTTTTTACTGATTTTGAGGGAAAACAATGTTTTCTCTAGCAAAGAAAATATTTTATGTCCGTTATTTTTATGTAAGTTGCAATTAAATTGTATTTAGTTTATATATAACACTGCTGTCTTTTAAACACCAGCTGTTCTGTTTCATAAATAGTATGTAATTATGAAACAGACATATCACCAAAATGGCAATATGGCATTTTACATTGATAATATTAAACAAAATAGTAAATTGATCATCATCATTTTTAAATTTGGAACCTTGATTTAAGTGACCATCTAAATATATGTAGATATGTTGTCTGATTTCAAAACATATTCATATTATAGATATGTGAATTAGGTACTCCAATAAATTATTTAATTTTCGATGGATTAATTCAAATGGCAACACACATTTTAATTTCATTCCATATATCAATATGAAAAGCAAATCAACAATTTTATCGTCGTCTCTTTCTATTCAAACCTTCCTCTCTCGCATGATTTACTTAACAAATAACGTCATTAATTATTTCTCTGATACTTATAAGAATTTAACTATTAGCCTCGTCTTGAAAGCATATGTAATTCAGATAGAATTTCTCAAATTTGGAAAAATGATAGGACGCCCTTCAAAATATAATTATTTTCCTTGGTAGACTACTCACATTTAGAATTTTTTCACCAGAGTTCGTAAAGGCGTAAACTGTTAAATCAAATTTTGTCAGTATGTTACTTTTTCAATACTGAAATGGAATTTTTAATAGAAATAACTACATACATTGCTTTTCAAATTCTGTTATATACCTGACCCTGTAGACTTCTTTACACCAAATCATTGAGTATACTAATAAATATGTATAATTTATGCACTTAATTTTATTTATAAGCTACAGGACAATCAAATCTACCTTCTACCTTGATACTTGTAGGTTATTATATTTTTATTGTTATGCTTATTATCTATAATTACTTTTAAGATATACATAAATATATTTTTCTTTGCTTCAAGATGGATGCCAGTTTCCTTTGCTTGCCAAAACCGCCCAGAGTGTACTTCAGAATGAACTGAGCGGTTTAAACACTGGACTCTACAGCCCGGAAGAAAATATTCCTCTCCTTCAATTGTCGGCTATTTGCGATAAACTTTTATGGTGGCAGCCGCTGTTGACAGTGCACTGGTGCCATCTGTTGGTACGATTAAAATTCCTGGAACAAAAGTACTGGAATACTCTTTTCGGATTCTTGCAACATTCATCCGTACAAATAGAAAACAACCCAAATAGGAATGTCAACAGTGAAATATTTCAAATTGGATGTTTTTTGACTTTATGTGAACATTTTGTAAGTTAATAATATTTTAGTTCTTCTTAGTTGATAACAATCTTAATTGAGGTGGCTTGGACACGTCTTGAATACCGAGAGAACAGGCGACTCTGGAGCTGGTGGGTCGGAATAAATAGTAATAAAGATTTTTGGAATACAGATTTGGTTTTAATTGGTTAAATACTGAAACAACGCAAGACGGGGGATGACAGAAGCAGAAGAAGACTCTTTGAGACTATGGGCTCCCAAACCTCCTAGGATAAGGGGATGAAAATTATGATGATATTCACACGATTTGGCATTATAGCATACACAACTAAATATAGTGCGCACACAATCTTCTGTGTTCAGTTTTCTGGGCTAGTCTGCCATGTATATCTGACTTTTCTGATCAACGTTTCGGTTCCCATTGCAGGACTGATGTGATGTGTGACTGTTGGTATTGTGATTAAGTACTGGCTTGCAGTACCGTGTCGTTTTCAAGTACTGGCTTGCAATACCGTGTCAAAAACAGGTGTTATGTGAAATGAGTAATGTTATGTTATGTGTAAGTTCCATCTACTGTCTGATCACTGTCTGTGCGTACTCAGATATACACGGCTGATTATATATAGCACATAAGATTCATAAGCCATGAAAACCTAAGAATGTTTTTGCACATACAATTTTTAACATGACTTATTCAGATGCCACCTTCTATCGAATGTTAGCTATCATGTTGCAGTATGTTGATTTATCCTGTATAAGATCAGCAATATTTTGAACCAATTTCTGAAGTTGAGTAGCCAAGATAATCTATTTCAACCTACGCCTCTGCTACTACCAATCTTCTGCATAATAAATTGTAAAATATCATATTTTCCACTGCGGAGAATGTGTCCGAAGTATGCAGCTTTCCTTGATAGTTTTTAATAGTTCTCTTTGCATCTTAAAACACCCTGATACTGGTATGGTAATGGATTTTTTATTTTCTATCTCAGCCCATAAATAACAGCATCGGTCCTTAAAATTGCACAAAAGATTTTTTATGTGCACACCGTGATTCAAACTTAGATATAACATTGATGACAAATATTTTTTCTAACATTAATAACTTTTTTCAGGTTGACAATGGCTTGGAAGAGGTGATCTATTTAACATGGTTGTTGGTGAACAGAATTCACCTCCTGGTGCGTTACAGTAATGAGCGAGTAGTGATAGATCTAGTGGACAAGGTGAATGCGAATCCTAGCGCTTCGGGACTAATGCTTCAAGCCATCGCTGCTAGATGTCACCATTATATTCAGGTACCCTTGTTTTCTTCTCTACTTAAATATTTATTTAATATCTGCTTTTAAAACAGCTAATCAGGTTTTATCATTTGAAAATTTTATATTAATAGACAAATAAAGAATTTAATGTTCAATATTTAATTGAGATGTACAAACATCAATACAAATTGAACATTTGTTATTTGTTATTTGTTGAACAGTTTACAAAATAAATATGTTCTGAAAATATGTCCAATTTTAATATTCAAATTCAATTAACCATAACTTTGAAGTAAATAAACTTTATTAATAAAATTATTAGGAGAACACATTCTTATTGTGAAATTGTAATTATTCAGAACATAGGTCTGTGATATTTTAAATACTAATTCAATCTATTAATTAAAAAGATATATATATATAAAATCAATTTTATCGAAAAATATTGTTGTTGCACTACCAGGATTCGAACTTCGATCACTTCCAATCCGGGGAACGTGCATTAAACGATTATGCTACAGCACATAGTACATTGATGACAAATTTTCGTACCTATATGTTACACTTTTTAAATTGATACATCTATCGTTCCGTTATTTGAAAGCCTCTCATCTCAAATACCTTTTTTCTATGCATTTTTGACAATAAATTATTTTTATATCTGTAAAATAAAACTCAGGCGGATCCAAGAATTCTTTAAAGCCATTTTCTGCTGCTTCTCTGTTATTGAATTTTTTGGTAAAAATAGTTACCGAGGTGCTTGAAAAGGTAGGTAGGTGTAGTTAATAAGTGTTGTTTGTCTGTCACATGTTTTCTTCCACTAATGGTTTTTATATTTAACACTTACATCTCCACTTCTAAATTTTTCAAATCAATGCGACACTGTTCATTGAGAAGTGGTTTCTTTAACCCCGAGATGTATATACCCATGTTTAAATTTGTGCAAAAAAATTATGCGCAATTATTTTTTTTCAAATTTTTTAATGCCTGGCTTAACAAATAAATATAGCCGTTTCCTAACTGTCAAGGTCGGCAAATCGGTCAATATTTTTGGATCAACCCAATACTATAATTTAATTACTAATCTTTTATCACATTAGTATTAAATGATATATTTATTTTAAAATAATTTTAGGGCTCCTTCGGTGTGAAGATCTACCGGATTCTGTCAGGGTGTCATGTTAGCCAAACGGGCTCGCTCGTGCTGTTCATCTGCCGGGTGATCGGGAGCTTGCAGGCCAGCAACTCTGTTCTGTTTGCCAAGTTGGCAGTGTCGCGGTGTCGGTACCTGGTGGCGTTGAGCGTAGACAATATAAATCTGCAGCTGACTAAGGAAGATCTGCAAATCGCTTTGGAGACGTTACAAAGGGAGAAGGTTCATTTTAGGTAAAAATATAATTTGGACACAATTTTATGCCATTTGGTAGTTTACAAAAATTAAGCATTGAATGAAAATTTATGACTGATTGTATGAAATACAGTCAATCCCGCTTAATTTGGCCATGGGTTAATTGGGGCAGTCGCTTATTTGGGCCAAATATCAAAGAACGGAAGCCAAACCAAGGGACTAACAGTAATTTACATCGCTTAACTGCGACAACATTCCGATTGATTGTGACAGTAAATTTAAGATCACAATACACATAACTTCAATGTTTACCATCGCGCCAGTGTGGTGGTGGCGCTAGTCGCCTAACGACGTACCATATTCAGTTACTGCTACACCGCATCGCAAATGAAACGTATCTTTTGCACAATTTTATTCCCCGAATATGCGACGAATGTGTAAAATTGGTCTTTGTCAACTTAATTTAAAAATTTTTGCCCCTTTCTAAAATGCCAAGAAATGATTTGACACTTTCAAGTGAAATTAAAAGCCAGCCATTTAATACAAGTCAACGTCGGCTCTCTGAGATAACTTGTGTACCAAAACCTACCATATCCGGTCTTTTGTAACAAGAAAATCAACTGCGTGAGGTATTGGTGTTACAGAAAGAATAAACAGGAACAATTTATATTTTTGTTCAAGAATTTATAGGTACATAATGTATAGTTGAAGAAAAATATTAATTGCTTAATTTTATGCTTACTTCTGTTAATTCGGGCAGCCGCTTAATGTCCTGGTCCCAAGGTGTCCCAATTAAGTGGAATCGACTGTACACTGAACTCTCTTTTTACATGGTGGATACGTTACGTGGATACTACGCAATACTGTGTAAAAAAGTATACTAAAATAAAAAATCAATTCTGGATATTAAAAAATAAAATTCAGTATTGTTTATTGTATCTTAATTTCATTTTAAAAAAACGTAATAAAAACTATTCACTATCACTATCAGACAATAGGCGAACCCATTTGATACGACATCACTTTCATCACTTGAGATATCCAGAGACTGTGTAATATTTCTTTCAAAATTTTCAGGATTACTGAGTTTAAACAGAAATTCTGTTATCGATCGCTGTGACTGTTTTTTTGTGAGTTCTTTGTATAACTCTTGGTAATGAGCCAAGCGGTCAAATCACGTTGAAATTGTAGAGCTCGTTCTACGTAGTGATCATTTATTATAAAATGATTTCCAAGTTTATTAGCCAGTGGCAGGCCTTTGAGGATTAAATTATTGAGGTCTTCTTTATTTGCCATCGTCACTACTTTCCACGGAGCTGGTGCGCACCTCTAAAACAGTTTCTAGTATTTCTTCCTCGTTGAAAACTTTGTTAGCAGTCAATTCGGCGATATGTTCAATCGTAAATTGTTCAAAGCCTTCTTGACCAGTTATGATATCTGAATATGTTCGGGCTAATATGGTTAGTTATAACACATTCTGGCCAAATTGGTCGCTCCGCTTTATCCTAGACCCCCTTCCGCATACCTCTATGTGCATAGTACTGAGTACATGCAAGGGATGTGACACTGTGTTATTTCGAAACCTCGTAAAAAGAGAGTCCAGTGTATTTTATAAAATTTTTCCATAATTTGAATAATAAATAAGGTGAAAAGTTAGGTCAGGTATGGATGGTACAGCAAGTCGGTGATAGAAAGGGGTAAGAATAAAAACTGTGTGAAAGTGAAACTACTAATTAAGTTAAAACAAGGGTGGTTCGCCGATCTCAGCTTCTCTCGATACTATCTCGATGATGAGATTGAAATCAGGAGAAGAAATAAAACGGTGAAAGATGTTCACTGCAGGCAGGCTACGGCGAGAATGAGATTTAGTCATGGTGATGCCGGATAATAAGACACTATTCTATTTATCATAACAATTCTAATCATTTTTAGTATTGGGTCTAATCATGATATGATCACAATATTCCAACGCCCCTCGTAAACAGTGATTATCGTGCTTCTACTGTTCCACGTTCAAGTGCCTCTCTGAGAGCCGCGAACTTGCCGTTTCCGGCGATGATTCACCATCAGAATATTTTATGCGGCGCTTGTCATCCCTTTCGGCACAAAAAGGTTGATTTATATTTCTATACTCTTAAAATGATGAAAAAGTAATATCATGCAAGTATTTAGACTTATTTTATATTTTTGGTAATTTTTTTTCAGGCACCCACAGCTGATACAAGAAGTGAACATGTTGGCTTCTACCTTCTTCGATCTGTCACCATTGGATTTGTCCCAACATCGACCGATCAATGCGCAGTATGTTAAAACGACATCAGTCCACACCGCCTGGTTGGTTAGTCAAATAAAGAACAGGTGAGTTTTGTTGTAAAATGCAAAATAATCTTGATGAGAATATGTTTGGGAAAATTGAATATACTTACTTACTTAGTTCTTGACAAGGCAGATTGTCTTGTACTAACTTAACTTAACCCTCTGCTATTCTTTAATATCGTAAGAATAGATATAATATGTATATATGTACTGCTGTTTTTCTATTATTTTATCTGACAGCGGACTATGTATTTAATAATTTAAAAAAAAATGTTTCTGATTGTCTTTTAATTAGTTTAAAATCATATATTATTAATAAATTGTATTTTTGATAAAAACACATTTTTGTTGTGAGGTTGCAATTTCAGAACATAGTTCTATAGTATTTTAATACAAATTAAATAAATCAACTGGAAATAAAGGAAAAGTTTCAGGTTCAGAAAAATAATTTTTTCTTCACCTCCTTACTGCATCACATTTGCACAAATGCTCAACTGTCTCCTCTGTCATTCTGTGTCATCATCGTCTTGTCCATCTTCATTGAGTATATGGCCAAGGTACCCAAATACTCTCTTTCACACCTTATAAAATATTTTCACATGTTTTTGCACTGTCAACTAGGGACCTTTATTAGTTAACTCTTGAATCATTCATTTCGGATTTGAATAGATTTTTACTAATAACATTGTATCGTCTAATTTTACGGGCCTTACAGTTCGTTGCTTATCATTGAAACAATTTTTTAACTTGCATAAACATCGCAAATGTTTTTTTGATATGTTAATGATTTGATGGTAACTCTTCCACCACATTTTAAATGTAAAGGTTATAGAGGTATTAATGAAGGTTACTTATACAATGAGTGGTAATAAAAGTATGTGAGATATATTTCAGTCTTACCCTTGTGATCAGGTATGTCGCGAAGTGTATTGTGCAGAAATAATGTGTGAGATGTAGCAGGCAGCAGGGATGATCTAGGTAAAATGCTACTTACGATTGGCACTGAGTTTATTATTCAAGTTACAACCGAGTGTTAACTATTTACTATACGAAATATACAGTGAGATCAGAGTCAATGCGAGTTCTTGTCAGTTGCTGCTGACATTAGGAGAAGGACTGAGGCCTGGCAAATATTATGTATTGTTCAGATATCATACAAAGGTCAGGTCATAACTGACTAATGACGCTCTTAGCAACAAAAAAAATGCAAGAACTTTCCTACATACTTATTATGTTTAAAATATGAGATTTATTAAGTGTTTTTTTCCAGGTGTTATCAAAACTTGAATGAGCACTATATTTTTGGAAAATACACCAGTCTAGCAAAATTATTGAGTTCGTTGAATTTGGAACAGCTCAATTCAATAGTTAATTGTCCCGAATTTGATCGACACATTTTAACCAAAATGCTACCTTTAGGTACTGACAATTACATAAAGAAGTTGTTACAAGCGTCTTCCGAATGGGAGGAAAGAGCCAACAAGTCCTTAAACTTGATTGCAGAAGAAAAGAGAACTTCTAATAAAACTGACAACTCGTCACATTTTTACATTTCAGTTAAAAATAATGAAGTAAAAGAAACAAATGAAATCATTGATACTTTCGATGCTCCAGAATTGGAACCGTTGCTCACGGTATCGCTGTCAAACTTTGAAAGGACTATTCAAACTATTGTGTCGTTGTTTCCGAGACAGAGCAGGCCGCTCAGTCAGTTTGAAACTGGAAACTTTTCGGACAATCACTCAATGGACAAGTACACGAGAAGGTGCTTTCAAGTTTTTAGAGATAAGGTGTTCCACCAAGAGTTGGTGAATTCCCAAAACCTTGTCACCTCTTATTTGGAGTCTCTAAAAAATCTAGAGAACAAAATTCAATACGTCGAGAGTTCTGTCAAAGAGAAAGTTTTAGATTTATTTTTGTCGAAAACTTTGTCAAAGATATTAATGTCGTTTACAGTTATCTCGCTACAGTACACCCTGTATCTGATTAAGTTGTACGAGCACGATTTACCTGCCGATTGCGAGAGTTCGTACAGAACTATCGGATTAAAAACTTGCGAACACAATTTGGATAATACTCTAAATATTTGCATTGTGAATGCGTCCAAGTGTTTCAATTTGCAGCCAGTTTGGAAAATTTTAAATGTAGAAACAAACACATCGAGAGTGCACTCTGCAATCAACTGTCTCTATGCATTTGTGAAGTATTCTGTGAAGGTAAGATGATTACTTTGTCAATTACTAGGTGAAAGCCTGTCAATAATGACTAAATGAAAAATTATATTTTCAAATTTTACACAGAATAGTTGGTAGGTGAGAGCTAGAGTCATATCTAGGCAAATATTATATTACATATAATAAGTAATATAATTGTGTGGTACTTTTGCCACTTGGCTTGATATGAAAAAGTATTGCCCTCTGGATGTTCAATTTTTTCAAATGAATTGCCCGTATGTTCATTAAGTCATTAAACACATTAAATCCGATAACTCATTAAATTTGATAACTCATTAAACCTGATAACTCATTAAATCCTATAACACATTAAATCTGACAACGCATTAAATTAATTAAAAAATCTATATCTCAATAAACTCATTAAAAATTAATAATCCATAATCAGAGAGTAATACTTTTTCATATCCATTCAAGTGACAAAAGTGTGGACCCCTCAACTGATATTTTATACCATTTCAGGATACTTTGCCTTTGAACTTTGTCAATCTGGCGACGCCGAAAAATTGTAAAAGTGATCCGGGAGAACTGCCGACCATTTGTGATAAGTTTCTCACTCTAATCAAATTTTGGGAGGACAACATCTATAACAAGCTGAAAATTAGAAGAAATTGCTTTATGTCATATAGAATGCAGATTGCAGTGGAAAAACTTTTGATTGCATTGTGCAGGTGACGTCTTATTATTATTCTTGCACACAGGGGTTTCAGGTTAGGGAGAGTGCCGTTAATTTTTTAGTACACCTGTATCTGATTATGTTGTACGAGCATGTTTAACTTGTCGATTGTTCATTCTAAATGTATCAATGGTAAAAAAATTATCATCAGGGGAACTCGAACCCAGAACTTTTTATTGCCGATTAAGCCACAAAGTCCATTAATAAGATGCCAAATTTCATTTACATAATTTTTCTAAATGAGACATCATTTTGAACATTTTCTGTTTTTACTTTGGTTTAATTTGTGTCTACAGGTGTGAATTTGCCAATTCTTTTACTCTGGTGCCCCCCCTGGCGTGGTGTGAAATGGACATATTTGAAGATGTCACCAAACCGACCATTTGTGACCTGCAAAATAGCGAACAGCCGATAAACAAGGCCGGTCTTCCGGTGGAAAGGATTTTGAAAAAAGAGATTGCAATTCCGATACATTCTCTGCAAGACATGGATGTATTGGAACAATTTTTATTCAGGTACATATTAGCATTTTTATTTTATTGATTTATTTACAAGGAAGGTATAGACAACACAAAATCAAAGCGGTATTGACTCAGTTACAATGACTGTTAAATAAAAATGGTATTTCACAGTGAATGGAATCCATGCAAGCCCATGAGTCAGGTTGGTCTGAAGGCTGCGTGCTTTCTGCGGAACAGATCGTTAAGCAATGATGGTATCGGCTGTCAGCTTTCATGCTCTTTCAGCGCGCGTGCTCTGAGAGAACGTGGCGCCTTCTCTCATCTGCTGTGGCTTCAGGCTTACAAATAACATCTGACCTTTGTTGATATCGCACAATCGGTTACATATTGGATATAATTAGTACCTCTTCAGAAGACTGTTAAATATGCATGTATTTTGACTATTTTCAGGAGACTTTGAAGAAACAGGTTCTTAGACTAAAACATTACAAAATATAAACAGATAATTGATAATTTTTCATAGACAATGCAGGTGAAATTCCTACCTGACAGTATTTACATATTTCAGGGTGAATTTGATTGGTTGGACGAGTAAAAAGGGTTTTGAGGAGATTTGGATGAGTTTGTTGGGAGCCCTGCAGGGCAACGGCACTCACTGGGCCATGCGGGGAATCATGCAGCTGTTGCTTTCAACTAACACTGTCAAGTGTACAGGAGAGAGAGAGAGAACGTATCCTCCTGGCACTGACCCTAATCGGTAAAGTATTCTGAGATGATTATTTATTTGTGATAAAATTTTACAGCTTAGTCAAAATACTACATTCTACATATAATACAGGGTAATATTATGTTCCAGGCTGATTTTGTTTTGCTACCATTTTGGTCTGGCAAACATTTGTCAGTTCACATTTGGTAGTCGTAGAGAGTAGTTGATTACGATTTATTATGGAGCTTCTAACGCCTCAACAACGTGATGAAGACATTAAAACAAACACAAATCCTACTTTTGGATAAAAAACATCATAGGCGATAAAGCTCATTTCGACTTGACGAGTTTTGTTAATAAACAAAACAGCCGTTATTGGGGCACTGAAAACACCAACGACCTTTACAACCCGCGCAGTTACTGTATGGTGCACCATGTGGCCCAGTGGAATTATTGGGCCCTATTTCTTTCAGGATGCACAAGAGCCAATGCTGTAATAACTTCTCGGTGGATAAATCGGGTTGATTGGGCCTGAAACACATGTGGTTTCAACAGGACGGTGCCACCTCACACACAGCCCGAGCTACGCTTGAAATTTTGATGATTGAAACAACATTGGTCTGGAACATAACATTCACCCTGTATTAATTGGATTTTATTAATAATTTTTCTTGTAACTTTTTTATTCTATATTTAAATGTGTAAAAATTAGAATGTCTGTCTCTTTATGCTGATATTAAAATAGTTTTCCAATATTAGTAGCGAATACAATTTTTGTTGGGGTGGAATAATTAAAATAATAATATTATCAGTACATAATTGAATTAGTTTATGGCAATACTTTTACTTTGGTCACAATAATCACGAGGTTAAGGAATTGAAAATAGATTATTCTCCTTTGAACACTTTATTGCGTCTGTTTCAATTCTAACCAACAATAAGGACAGATGTCGCCTTCTATATATAATTAAATAGTTGGGACAACATTTGTTAGATGTCACCCTAACAGTAGCTTTTAAACAATATTTTGATGAAAATACTAATTAAAAGTATTAATTAGAAAGATATACATATAAAATCAATTTATCAAAAAATATTGTTGTTGCACTACCGGGATTCGAAGCTGGATCTCTTTCCAATTTGGGGAAGGTGCATTATCCAACTATGCTACAGTGACAGTACTTTTGATGACAAATTTTCGAACATACATGTTACACTTTTCAAATTAATACATTTATCGTTCCATTATTTGAAAGTCATCTTTATTTTTACAGAATCTCAAATACCTTTGAGTAAACCGATAGCAGACGCCAGAATCAACAATTAATTTTTATTAAATTTTGGACACAATGATACAACTTATATATTATTAATGAGAACACATTCTTATTGTGAAGTTGTAATTATTCAGAACATAGGTCTGTGATATTTTAAATACTAATTAAATGTATTAATTAGAAATATATACATATAAAATCAATTTTATCAAAAAATATTGTTGTTGCACTACCGGGATCTCTTTCCAATCTGGGGAAGGTGCATTATCCAACTAAGCAACAGCGACAGTACTTTTGATGAATGTTCTGAATAATTACAACTTCACAATAAGAATGTGTTCTCCTTAATAATATTTTGATTAATTAATTTTATAAAGTGATAGTATGGTAGTTAATAATTATAATAACTTGTGAATTACTTAAGTAGGATTTAAAAATTTATTATTGTTATATAAAAACAAGGATACAAAGTGTTCTACTGGATTGCAAACTGCTGGATGGATTTTATTCTGACATCAACGTGAAGATGGATTTCTTTGTTGAACCGACCTACAATTATTCCAATCTAAGTATTGAATATCTCAGTCACGCTGCAGGTATTGCTTCACATTTTATTTTCTTATTATAATATGTATGTCTTTAAAGATTCACCAATTTTATCTTGAATGATGGACTATTTTGAACATTTTTGATTTTTGTTTTGATTTGACCTTTGATATGATACAACATGTATCTAATGTCAAGTGCACTATTAATATTATAATTACAATCTAAATTTTTGTTTTGTTTTTCAAACTAATAATAAATGAACAAAGATTTTGAAAAAATATATTTATTTTTAGGTGTTAATGAGAATGCTGATGTTAAAACTCAAAATGCCTTGAAGCAAGCCCGTAAAAATCTGCAGGATTTGGGTATAGATATTAACAGTTGCTTACAGTTATTGATGGACTTCGCAAGTCAAATGTCTTCATCCCAGGTTTGTTAACACTCAAACTGCTTATTGAGTGATTGAGATGCTTGTTGAATATTTTACATAGGCTATCACTGAATATTGAGGCTGTACTGATATTGCATTTTGCCGATACCAATTTTTGTTGATTATCAAATTAGCCAATTCCATTAACATCGTACCAGCACCAGGCTGTATTGCTATTGATGAATTAATACATTATATCAAATAAAACGACAATCACTTTGTATGAAACCACAAAATTTATTATACGTCAATTGGTTTCGCTTATCTCAAGCTTTATTAGGGCGTATTTGAAACTAATCATAAATACACAGAGTGCACTTATACACTTATACATTACATAAAGAGGGAGATAGAATATAAAATTACGTGTGAAAGAGAAAGACATAATACATATGTGGTTAAATAGAACATCAAGGGAGAATATAAAATTATATATGGAGGAGAGAGACTGAGTACATATACAGATAGACGGAACATTAAAGGAGGGGAAAATATAGTTGAATAAATGCTTATTTATAGGTAGCATATAAATACAATGTTTAGTGTATATAAAAAGTAAAAAAATATTATATAAAGAGTAAACCAAGATGCAATTAATAGCATATAAATATAATGTAAAACTTAAACGTAAAAGTAAATGCAATGTTCCATTTATAAAAAATTATAAAACTAAATAAAGTAAGAGTAAATAAGTAAATAATGTACAAATATTAAGTAAGAGTGTGTAAAATAAGTAAATAACATAAAAATATGAAGTAAACTTATGTAAAATTGTAATGCTCAATATAAAACGATTTTAAAAAGTTCAATTAAATAACATACTAACACAATTACAGAGAAGAGTAGAAAATGCAATATTCAATATATAGGTACTGTTGTAACAGTTTTAATCTCAAGTTTGGACTTTTAAAAGTTCTTGGGCGTAATTTCTCGCCATTTCGTGGAGCCAGAACTGCACTTTTCTTGAAAAATATGCAAGAATATGGTTGCAATTTTTCACGTCTGTTGTGTATTTTTGGTACTAGAAAAAAATGGAATCTTTGTGCAAAAGTTTTGTTTAATTTTGGCACGTGATAGTGATAGTTAGCTTGTGTCCTTGTTAAGTGAGGGTGCGTTATTTGCTGATGATATTGTTTATGTCGGTGAAATTTTTTTGTGTACCAAGTATGTACATTTGACGGTTGTTTAGGACATGACATTTTTTGAAGAGTTCATTTGAAGGATAGCGAAGGGGCTTCTTATGAATAATTCTCAAAAACATTTTTTGAACTTTACTTACGGAGTCTAAAATACTACTAACTGTACCATTCTGACTGACAATCGCATAGTTAAGTAGCGAATGATACAATGCAAAGTGTACAATTCTTCCCAGGAATCTTCGAGTACTTCTCTGACTTCCCTAAAAAAATTAATTCTGTAATATAATAATTTCTGTAATAAAAAAATATTAATTTTGCTTTGAACAGCGACACCTATTGGAGATCTTAATCAGTGACATCTGTTGCACAATGTCAAAAAATTGTAAATTAATATTAATATTCATTATTATTTGTTGCTAATCTGTGCTGCCATCTAGTGGATTTCTAAAAAAATGAATGACCCTAATATGGGATGCAATGGATACAAAGCGCGATTATAATATAGATTTTTCTTTTCAGTTTCAATGGGGTGTGGGCGCCCGCTTGTCCATGCTCTGCTGTCTGGTCAATGTTTGTGACACATTCTCCTTTGTGGAGCAGTGGAAGTGGCTGGAAGAGCAGCTGCTCAGCATCCCGAGTTCGGCAGACACCAAGGACATGTTCACACAGCAATATCTGACCCTGGGAATGGCCAAAGTCAAATGTGTTTTGGAGCATGCAAAAGTGTTTTATAACACACTGGTTTATGGGAAAGATCTCGAGACTTTACCAAGCAATGTAGATATTTTTTAATGATTTGTTTTTTGTTAAAAATCTGAAATTATTTGTCTCGGTTGATGAGTTATCGAAGGATGCATCTTTGCCATTGATTCACAAGTTTAGGGTTCGATAAGATTCAAATGAAAATATTTTGTGTAATTTCACTATTTGAAAGCGGTTTTGTAAAATTCAATAATGACAAAAATTACTTTATGCCCCAACCTCGGTATTACATCTGCAATTGAATAAATTAATTATACATACGAAGAATGGGTTTTGGGTATCCTGAATTTTCTTATGATACTAAATGTAAATGTATGTGATTTTCCCAACACATTTTAACAAACTTGCGGAAAACAGCTTTTGCTAGGTAATGGCCGCTGCATATCGACGGCCAATGTTTCCGAGCTGAATGCGTTTGCTGAGTAATGTGTTTCTGTAAAATCTATTTTTCTCTGGCAGCACAATTTAATTAAACAAATACCCAGTCAGATATACCTTTCTGATGACATACAAATACACATACCATTTGGTGATATATTAAATATGAATTTCTTAAAATATATATAATTTTTAATGTGGCTTTTGAAACCGCTTCTATTGCATCCAATTCTTAGTTTTGAATCCGGTATTTTAAACTACTTAGCTATGAGCGGTAATGTAAAGCCAATCTATCATACAAATTACGATTCCATTACATTTCATAAGAAAATTATTATTATTTTTTTTTACTGGCATCATGATGGGTTTATGCATTCGTAGCATATTCAAGGGTATAGATTATTTTTAATGTTAATTAAACTAATAACACGCTCTTGGATTTTCCAGCGACCTTCAAACGCACATTCCCCATTTCACCCGACGAAAGTACACGCAGTTGTGCTTCGCTTGAGAACTTTGAGAGACCTGCACTCCAAGAAGATGGTTAACAATTCTCCAGAGATTCAGGCCATATTCTCGGATTTCAACGTGTGCGGTCTGTCGTACGTGCTCGACAGCAGTTGTTTGTAGGTTTTTAATATTTAAAACACAATTTATATTATTTAATTCACTTCACTACATTAAACACAATAATATTTAAAAAATCTGATGTCGTCCTTCCAAAAAACAAATATAAAATAAATAATAAGTATTATGGCCTGAAAACATTGTCAACTTTTATTTTTACCTTTTTTTCCAACATTTTTTCATCTTAAAACTGCACAAAATCGCGAGCGATGGACGCTTGTGGTGAAATAGTACCCACATATTTTTTTTTTTAGTTATACCAATGTTTTCATGGTTTTTTCGTAAAAATAAAATTCAAAAAAGCTAGCCTGTGAATTTTGAATTTTAATTTTAATAGCTAACAAGTTAACCTTCAGTTTTAGTCAGTAAAATGTGTAGAGAGGATAGGGTTTGGGTATTTTAATTGTCATTTAGATGGTAGAGCACTGTCTGAGTTATGACTAAATTCACATATTCCGGAATAAAGTATGCGAATGTATCGTATACATACTTTTTTGAGAATTATTGTATGAATACACCGTATGGCCATACTCCTTTAGAGGTTAATCAAGCCAATTACCTAGACATAGAAATGTAACGCTGTCAATGTCATAATGAATGAGGTAGTGGAGTTATATTGTAAATAAACATTGTATTAAAAATTTTCTGTGGTTTCCAGGCAATCTCCTTATGAGAAATCACAGTGGTGGAATGTACTGTTTCTTCTTGTGGACTTTGGACGCGTCATCCTGCTGCGGATGGCTGTTGTATTTTTACTTGATAACCCAGAAGATATCTGGTTTGAAATTGTGCTGAGAGTAAGTTGTAGTAAACCTTAAATGTTAAAATATTCATATTAAATATAATAGAATATTGCGTATCTAAATCTATAAAGAAAAGTAAAAGTATAATATAGTAAAATCCCATTAATTCATAATTCTAAATATTCAATGTCACATGACTTGGAAATTTCTAAAAACAGATAAAAAATTATGCGGCAGTCATTCTTTTGCAAATTATATTTCTGTTCTGTTGCTCTGATGCGAACGGCTGAGCTGATCTGTGCTGCATCCAACAAGAGTTTCTTTGTATTTTGCTCACATAAAATTGCTCAGAATCGGATTCTGACTGTGGGTTGGAACCAGAGTCGATTGATTTTTAAACGATTCGACAGTCTGTTGACTGCCTCGATCTGCGTGAATAGTTTGCTCTAATTGCTCGCACTGATATAATATAATAATATTGTTTAATCGTGCGTTTTCAAGATGTTTTCTCCGAATGTGTGAAAATATGTATGTATATTTTTTTTGACAAAATTTCACGAGTTTGCTATTTTTTTACAAATTTCCCAATGTATTTGTGAATTTCGAATCGGTGACGTTTCGCACAATAATTTTTTTTTGTCCCTTGGATTTCAAAATAATAGGGTTCTTCTGTATAAATAGACGGTGATCCACAATCTATTTGTGTTTAAATAATAAAATTCTTTAGAACTGTTGCTCTGCCCCACCATGATATAAGAAACTGTAATTTTCTAGATTATCTGCATTTATTTCAAACCGAGCCATGTTTTGATTGGTGTAACAGATGAAAAGGTCTTTTCGTATACATAATTTGTGGAGAATTGATTCAGAATTTTCACTAAGCAAAGGGTATTCACTTTTTATGGAAAGGCAAAACTGAGGTCTTGATAAGGATGAATGAAATTTAGCTTTGAGAGTCTCTTCGGACAATAGGTCGATGAGGCTTTCTTTTAATGTTTGCTGCAAACAGATTTATTATTCATATATTACCGTGGATTAAAGAATGCAAATAATGTCCTCATTTCTCTGCAGACCAGTATAATTTTCTCGTGGACCACCACTTAGGCGACCGCTGTTCTAGATTAATTATGTATATATATGTATGTATGTATATATATAGGTATGTATGTATGTATATATATATATATATATGTATGTATGTATATATATATAGGTATGTATGTATGTATATATATATATGTATGTATGTATATATATTATGTATATGTAAATAAATTCATATTAAATATTGTATAATAAAATTTCATTTCTATGATTTTTTCTGTTATTCTTTTAGGGAGTGTGCAATGCAGTGAACTCAAATGCAAATTTATCCCGTGACATTAGAGATAACATATTTGAAAAAATCAAATCTGATCCATACTTGTGGCAGAAGTTTTGCCCGCTTTTAATGATGCTCATTTATTCTGGTAATTCAATTTTGTTTTAATTTTTATGAATTTAATTAATGCATTTTGTTGTAATGAGTTTATTTTCTTTAGTAATACATGTATACCATGATAGCCCAGTGGATCTATACTTGCTTACAGACTCACAGTTTGCACTTGCAGCCAATTTTAATTAAATTTTCTTGAAAATTTAATTAAAATTAAAATTAACATGTTGAAAAAACAAACAAAGATTGTCATTTTTTGATAAAATATGTCTTCTTGTGCCTGTTGCTGCCCGCTCGCTGAAATGGTGGGAAATATTAAAATTAATTGAATGTATAGTTTGTATCTGAAATCAAACCAAGTACACTGCGAGCGCGAACGCATTCTCGTTTCTCTCACCGCAGTGTCCCTAGAAAGAACATATTTCTGTGTTTCATTTCTTCAGTTGAGAGAAGCGGAGATCGACGAACCACCCTTGTTTTCTTGTGGCTGTAGGCAATATGCATAATATCTTAATGCCCAAATGATAGTTTCACATTGTTTATTTATTATTTAACAATATGTTTTCAGGAGACGTCCCCAGTAGTGATGAAATCATTTTAGAACCTGACAAGTTGTATAGATACACTCAGATTGTGACGTGCCTACAAAAGGCTGCACTGACGTCCGTGTCTACCTTTACACATTCTCCACCGATCCTGCGAGCCTTGAGATCGTTCATCAAGGACTTCCTTCCTCCCCACACCGTTGTCAATAATGTGACGCTTAAATTTTTGGATTGCTGCAGGTATATTCAATAATATTATATTTACCGATTCTCTCAACCTGCAAAACCTACTGTTATTATTTAAATGTGTAATGAATCAGAATTTGTTATCAAAGCGCTTATAAATTGGATTTTTCAAGACTATATCGTTTGAATTTGTGCTTTTTTTTAGCTGGGCTGACTCGTGCTGTATGGATGGTGACAGTCGTAGGAATAAATTTGATCTTCATGTGACGCCATATTTAGCTGAAATGACGGCTCAAATAGTTTTCGATGTGAGTATTGTTTTAGTAGTCTGTCTTTTCTTTAAAATTAACAATTTCTTCTTGATTATTTATAATTTTGTCAAAATTATTGTTTTCGGCTCATTTATATTTAACAATATTGTAATGTAACTATACACATAACCATAAATGATGAAACATATCAATACCACATTTATATATTACATATATACTGTAGACTCATGTTTATCCAGGATAATTGGGAAAAAAATTAACCTGCATAATCTTCAGCAAGATTTTTAGTGGTGTGTGGCCCACCTGCCTTTCTTTCAATATAAACACCGAGTTCCCAAATATCATTGAGTCGTTTTCTTTTCAATTTTACCAGTTTAATTTACTGTTAATGTTTACATTCGAATATAGAAATATGTCAATAAAATTTCATTTGTACTACTTTAATATTTAATTTTATTTAGGGCAAATTTTTTATGAGGTATATTGGGCGGCTAATGCAATTTTGTTAACCACAAATTCGGTCTTAGTGGTGTGTGGGGAAAGCCGGAGAGTTACATCGTAGCGTATAGGGCAAGCCTTTAATTCATTATTAACAAATGTAATTTTCTACCGCTCTAGTTAATCCGCAATCAGATTAATCCGATCTCGGAAAATTGTGAATATATTGTACTTCATTAATTGTGAGAAGAATACCAATTTCAGAATGATCCAAGGGGTGATATTGTTGTACATATTAAACTTTTTAGCAAATTGTTGGCTAAAAAAATCTTTTAAATAAATATCTTTATTACAGGTATTTGAATCATCCGGCCATCTGTCGATCCTGAGTGGTTGGCTCTTCGATATACTGCAACAGGTTCTTCAAGGAAGGGTTCCGTCTCAGTTGACCCCGCACATTCTGTTATGTCTCATCGTTTGTTCCAGTGACAATCCATCCATCAGATCGTTGGCTCCTTCTATTTTCCATACTCTCCGAGCCTCCTTCTACACTACGCATCGAGTGGCATTAAGAAATACGCAAAGCTCGCAAATTCTTACAAACAGTGTTGGGTCCTCGTCATCAATGAAAATTGAAGATTTGAATGGCGGACTCGCCCCAAAATTGAGCTTCAGCGATAGACGAATTCTGTGTTTGGGAGCGGTGCATTCCGGGTACACTCAGATACAGATCGACCAATTGAAAGCAGTCTGTTGTGATAACGATGCTTTGAGTGATTTGCTTTCCTGCTTGGAGTGAACGAATATATAGTGCTACATGAACATACTATTACTGATTCTCAAAATTTCTAAATATTCATAGAGTTTTGTTTCCATATTTATAATTTGTAATTTTAAATGTAACTTATAATTGTTGATTTTATATCTTGAAATGTTGTTAACATCTAATCCATGTTTTGACAGCCTTATTTTGTAAGCGTGAAAAAGTGTATTACTAAGATACCGTTATATATGGATCATATCTTCTGAATTAGAGTCGTTAAATTTAAACAGAATTGTTAAAACAGTTACGGGAGTTTACTAAACAAATACATACATATTATATATGCAAAGAGGTTAAATAAACTAGAGATACAGCTCTAATACGCAATAAAACGTTGAAGACAGCTGCCTTGATGCCATCGTGTGAAACCAGGAACAGCATTTATATTTGTTATATATGGTGGTATGTGTTTCACTTGTATAAATTATTGTTGTGTTATGTACTCTCTATTATATTGATATTAAAGAGATCTTTTGCCAGAGGACAGTGAGGGGTGTATTTTGTCTGGTAGCCGTGTATCGCTGCCCTGTTACCTGTGTAGCATGGCGGCGGGGCATGGTTACCATCTAGAAATTTTAAAATGCTAACTTGGCAGCAAAAGGTTTCACTCATAGAATTTTCTTGGGTAAGTGGTCACTGAATACAGCTATGGAGGTTGGTAGGGAAGAAAGTCGAATTGGAGTTTGACGAACATGTTTAACAGCACAAGCCACCATTTTGAATAATTTGATTGCAATTTTTTCTAATGACACACACTAAGTGTCACCAAAGATGACTAATCAACGTACACTAATTCAATATTTATTTGTTATAGCACAGGCATCAAATTACCGCTCAGACTCAAAATTATTTAACCTCTTTGATATTACAATATATTTAATATTAATCCATTTATAGTTATACTGTATATATCCGTCACAAAAACTTTCCACTATTGGATAATTTTGTAATAATCTAGCATGATGCAATTCATTTATCTAACACATCTTGTATTTTATTTTTATTCTGTGTAATGACGCCTATGGAGACCTTACTTCAGTTTCAAAATTATTTTTTTTTTCATTTCTGGCGAGCTTGGGGTTAAAGGCAACTTCACTATCCACATAACCTCTAAAGGAGTATGTTCGTACATGGTACATTTCAGAATATATTAATTTTGCCGTAACACGGACATTACACTGCCATCTAGATGACTCATTAGATAACTGTTTGTAATAAAATAGTCACAACTAAAATTGTCAAACCTTTGTGTATGTTTTACTTACACAAGCTCATTTAGAAGGTGTACTCGCACAATATTTAGATTTTCTAGATTTAGTTTTTTTTTATTATTTATTTACCTAGAAATTTATCTTTTTGGCAGTGAGGAATATTGTTTAGTAAACTAACAGTTTGCAGAAAATAGGATGAAAGTATTGAGGAATTTTCCACGGTTGATTTTATACTTTATGTTCATGATTTCTTCTTCAAAATGCAGCACTATATGTATAAAGATAATATCATTCTATACTGTGGTATGTACATTTTACATTATTTCTTTACTTCTTCAATGGTTATATTTCTCATTGATGAATGATCTCTAGCGATATTGCATGAAACATACTTTATGTTGTAGTTAATAATTTTATTTTATCTACGACATGTAAGACCCCTTCAGCTGTGAAATGTATATATTATTTTTTCTTTTTCAAATTCATGGCACCATACAGCTTCGTAATGTACATATTTTTAATTTATATAAAATTGTTAATATAAATGTAAATAATAAAGTATGTCTAGTGTTAATATATCAGAATGATATTTATATTATCTATATTTTTAAGAATTTGCTAAAAAATGCTAATTAAATTTATCTGCACTGATTCGACACTTGTTCATGTAGACCCGTGTTATTGTGGATCTTTCAGGATTTGGGTAACATTAAATTCTATGTAATCTGTTATTGACAAAGCGAAGAGTATGTTGCGGGCCCGAAACAGAGCTGATGAATAGCATTGTTTCTTAATCACATTTCATCCGCTGATGGCATGAATTAGCTTTAA
This sequence comes from Eubasilissa regina, assembly GCA_022840565.1. NCBI lineage: Eukaryota > Metazoa > Arthropoda > Insecta > Trichoptera > Phryganeidae > Eubasilissa > Eubasilissa regina. The sequence goes on along the minus strand of JAINEB010000027.1, from coordinate 17,289,307 downwards.
TATGTTTTTCGATACAGGGTTCTCCAATAAATTTAGAACAAATTGATGTGATGAATTATTAAAAATAATTTATCAAAATAAAATGAACAATTTTTGGAACATACATAATAAATTGTTTACCACTGGCAAAAATACTTTACAGAAAAGATGCTAATTATAAGACAGCATGTACGTAGTAATAAACTGATTAAGAAAATTGGGGGTACCGAAAACTCATGCAATATAATATACATATAAAAAAGATTATGAAACAGTGTTTGTTATTAACCAATAAATATGGGTACTATGCAGTTGCAATCAGCAACCTTCATTATTTTTAATGCAATTGTGTTTTTATATATTGTGTTAATACAATAACAGTCTAACTTAGTTCTTTTTCATGTAAATTGATATTTTAAAATCAAAATTGGAAAATCTGTCACTTTTACCCGCTGCCTTTTATATTAGAATTCTAGCGATAGCAGTGTTCGCTACTATGGAAACTAACTTGTTTTTGGAAGAAGGCGTTGTATTTTAAATCAAATTATAGGGATTGTATCGCACATAAATTACTCGCCGAGGAGGCGCCGTATAATTGATACGATAAGACATGTGTCAATAATTTAAAGGTGTAATCAACGGCGTGGTGCCAAAAACCCGTGGGATAGATATCAAGAAACAAAGACGTCACAAGCGGCGGCCTGTCACTGAGTAGGTACTTGCAAACGTGATTTGAGTGTATTTTAATAAATTTGAATAAAAACGGGGTATTTTGCATGCGGCAGTCATTCTCCATTTTGCCGCCGTAGTGTACTTATATTGAACATCTTTTGTGTTTCATTTTTTCCAACCTCATTATCATCATCATCATCATCGCCAGTTGAGAGAAGGTTGTTTCCTGTACGGAACATGGATTATCATTCGTAATAATATGTGCATTAATAAATACATTATTCTTTAAGCTCCTATTAGTTTTTCACATTTTTCTCCAAATAAAAGAATATGGAGGTTGCTGAGATTGCAGCTACATACTAACCTCAAATAAAGATGATGCCTACTTTAAAAGTGATATTTTTTACGGTGACAGAAATCGAAATACAAATACATAAAGAGACAGTATCAAAATTCTACAATTTATTTTGTATATTATTGTAATCAAAATTTTCAGCATCATGTATATGATAAATGTCATATTTTAAATGTTTAGTCGTAGCTCATATCGTAGTCAGCCATTAGTATTGTAGTGGAGAAATGTTGGAGTAGATTTTAGATTCTTCTGTGAGGTAAGGAGTGGATGGTGGAAACCTCCTTAAAAGATAATATTGTACCCACATTTTTGTTTTTAATAAATATTAGAAGGACTGAAAAATAATCAAAATTAGATAATGATATACTAAAATCGATGGTGTAATCAGATCCTCGTCAAACAATCGAGGAATTATCGTTAAAGATTGGTTGTCCATGGTCTACAGTTCAGAATCATCTTAACTATTATTACATGAATTAACACAGATGGCGCTCAATCAACAACGTACCATCTGTGCATCTCTTCTGTATCAGTATGAAGCCGATCCATTGACAATGGCTTTTTTCTGGACAAGTACCTGTTCCGACCCCTCGACCATCACTAATAATACAGAAGGTCCTTCTTTATGTGTGTGGGATATTTCTGGAATTATTCATTATGAATTGCTTGAACCCGGTCAGACCATTACAGCGATAGTCTATTGTGAACAACTCGAGTGAATGAAACAAGAACTTGTAAAAAAACCATGTGTTTTGGTAAATAACCAATATAATAACGCGAGGCGTCATGCTGCAAAAATAACACAAGAAAAAATAAGGGAGCTTGGATTAGAACTTCTAACTCATCCACTCTATTCACCGGGTCTCACGCCATCGGATTACCATCTTTTTAGATCGTTAGAGCATACTGAGACGTAAAATTTTTAATAATGTTGGAGAAGTGAAAATGCACTTAGCTGAAAAATCAAAGGACTTTTTCAAAAAGGGCATTGAACAATTGCCTTTACGTTGGCAAAAAGTGATAGAAAATGATGGAAATTATTTTGTTGATTAGTATTTAAGATTTTTTTGATAAATAAATATTTTTCACCAGCAAAAAAAATTTTGATTACTTTTCGGTCCCCCTAATACGTAACAAACATGTATTTCTTTGTAACTTTTTATCGGAGAACTCGGTATGCAAACAAGTGAATTAATTTTATTATAAATATGAATTAAATATATTAATTAGAAAGATATACATATAAAATCAATTTTATCAAAAAATATTGTTGTTGCACCACTGGGATTCGAACCTGGATATTTTTCCAAACCGGGGAAGATGCATTATCCAACTATGCTACAGTGACAATATTTTTTGCGACAAATTTTCTAACCTATATGTTACCTTTTTGATATTAATACATTTAATCGTTCCATTATTTAAAAGAGCTATCTACCTTATTAATAAGAATGTGTTTTCCTAATAATTTTATTATTGTCTTTGATAATTTTAAGTACTTCTTACAATATTATATGTGTTAAAACATAGCCTTGTGATTGTTTGAGTTAAAAAATTTTATATTATATATAACACTTATTATATTTATTGTTTTCATTATAGTCCAGTCAGAGAAGTCATGACATAAAAATGAAATTTTTTGTATATATAGACAAAATACAATGTTTTAAGCCCAATGTAAGAGTCTACCATCTTGAAATATGATTTTATATAATATACAGGGTGGCCCAAAAAAAGTGAGAACATTTCGTAAAATGTGATATAATTATATCAAAATTAGTTTAACTATATTAACAATAGCTTAAATAGTTTACTAATTTACTTACTTACCTATTTACTTATATTAAGTTTTATTTCGACAATTTCCAGTCACCATCTTTGTTTATTAATTTTCCCATTGTTTATATTTTGTTTTTTCAAACTGTCACCCAGAATGACAAAAATCACCGCAGAAGACCGTATTCTGATCAAAAATTTGCAAATTGAAAAACGTTGGGGTGCTAGGAAAATGATCAAAGAGTTTCAAAACAAAGCCTGGAGTATAGCTAGACATTACAGCAGGATGGAGCTCCATCTCACACAGCCAGAAATACAATCAACTTTCTTCATCGTGAGAATGTTAATTTCACCGAGCCAGGCGTGTGGCCAACGAACAGCCCAGAGTATGCCTATGCTCAGTAGATTATGTAACATAGGGTGTTTTGATGATTTCAGATTAGCTAAATATTGTCTAAAAAAAATTACATTAAGAATTATAATTAATTATATTATGTTTTGAAATAACTCTTGTGTTATGAGATGTTCTCACTTTTTTTTAGGCCACCCTGTATTGTAAAGTAGTCGCGCAAAAGGCAAATGTAAGTATTAGTGTTTAAGATAAAAATGTTTTCTTATGCGGATCATGCCTGGAATATTATGTCTTAGAAACAAAATTTTGTAGAATTAAATTCACAAATACACACATTGTATGATTTTACACAGTGTCTTGTATGAGGAATTTAAAAATGTATGTGGTGTTTAGGATTGGGTAGGGATAGAACGAGGATGTTACACGATTTATTTCGGAATATAGCATTTTGTGCCGGTGACCAGTATCAGAGTGGTGCGAGCGCGTGCGGTACCTCGAGACGCCGCGCACTCTAGCGGCCGTATACCACACTGTACATTTTAATTAATAACCAAAGGTGATAAGAGGGCTCTTTTCTAAAACTAAATTAAACGGGCATTTTTTTCATTTTGATATATTTTATTATTATTATTATTACACTGAAAACTTCTTGTGATTTTAATGTTTAACTTTCAGTTTATTTGATTATAAAGTGAACATTGTATTTTACTTTAAGATAATTCTTTATTTGCCAAATAAAGATGATATTTAGATAATTGTGTATTAATGATGTATATTAGTGATAATTGTGTATTAGTGATAATTGTGTATTAACATTTCTATTTTTCCCGTACTGACATTGCTGAACTGATAGGGTGACCAGATTTCAATTTATTTTTGTTTGTGATTTTTGTTTGTGAATTAAAAAAAGTTTGACATTGGAAATACAGTCAGAGCATTCAGATAAAAATAGATGGATGATGTGCTCACGCAACAAGATATGCAGTGAATATATGAAACATATTTTATATTGATTGATATAACTGTAATATTACAAAATTAATGTAACCGAGAGAATTTATCACAAAATTCAGAGTCTAGAGAGATGGTGTTGAAACCCTGAGACTCTGGGCGAAGCTCTGAGAGATAGTCACCCAGAGGGGCCCTTCTTTCCACACGCCTCCTAAATCACTGAAAAAGTAACGTGAGCAATAAAGAAAGTTAAAATAAACATTGTTTTAACTTAAAAAATACTGTCAGATCCAATTGCACTTGACTGCCATCGGATACGCTCAATCTTTGTCAAGAGCTGTAGGTTCCAGGTTTGTTATTATTGATACTTTAACCTAAAAAATTGTCTATATTGCCATTACCATTGCATGTACATATTATTTCTTTGGCTCGACTGGTTGCTATTTGTATTCGAGGAGAGAAAGTGTATTATGTGATTATTTGTGTTGGATCACTACTTCGCACACACCGCTATTATTTTGTTGTTTGCGAGCGTGGAAGTCATCAGAGTTTTGTGCTGTGTCAATCTCTACATTGGGTGAATTTCCGGAAGAGCAACATGACGGCGTCATCAATCAGGTGAATCGAGCTGTCCTTTGGTCCCGTGAGTTCATCCTAGTCTGGTATCGAAGGTCCCCTTCATCCCTCTATCTGCCCGTCCTCTCATCTCTTCCTAATTCCCTATTTCCTATCTAACCTATCCATTACAATTCCACCACCATCCACCCACCACTTTGGTGACTGGCGACTCGCATCAGTCGCATTGCCAGAAGACATAAGAAAAGAGGAAAACTGCATGAATTCAATGTGAAACTAAACAGATGTGTGAAAGATAAGTTGTAGTAAAAAGAAACGATTTTGATTTTGTTTATATTAGAGCATATATAAATACTTTTATATGCACTGTATTAAGAATAAATAATAAAATATATCTGCGCTGCTATTCATGGTTCACATCTTGTTATGATGTTATTATTTTGGACAGTAGCAAATTAACCTCAAGGTACAATAGGCCTAGGGCCCTCGAACTCACCACCATCAAGTATATTTGCATCCACAAAAGTGATTAGACAGTTTAATACCTGAAATGAAAAAGTGCATTAGAGCACATCAATAAATAGGATATCGAGAAGAAGAGTAAGACTGCTAAAATATTTGTAGAAAAATATATTAATTAATTCACTTCCACAAGCATATCTTGATGGATTGAGAGATCTCCGCGTTGACAAAAAATTTAAACAATAAAATGTGGATGTTACAGTTTTCCAATTCAAAAATAATAACATTGTTAATTCTGGCATCTCCTGTCGGTTTACTCAAAGGTATTTAAGATTCCGTAAAATAAAGAAGATGGCTTTTAAATAATGGAACGATAGATGTATTATACTAACCCAACCTATATGTTACACTTTTCAAATGAATACATCTATCGTTTCATTATTTGAAAGTTCTTTTTTATTTTTACGGAATCTCAAACACCTTTGAGTAATTTGATAGGTGATGCCAGAATTAATAATTAATTTTTATTAATTTTAGACACATTGATACAACTTATATATTATTAAGAACACATTCTTATTTTGAAGTTGTAATTATTCAGAACGTCTGTGATGTTTTTAATAAAAATTAAATTAATTAATTAGAAAGATATACATATAAAATCAATTTTATAGAAAAATATTGTGGTTGCTATCGGGATCCGAACCTGGATTTCTTTCAATCCTGCGAATGTGCATTAATGATTATGTGCAGTACATTGATGACAAATTTTCTATGTTCTGAATAATTACAACTTTACAATAAGAATGTGTTCTCCTTAATAATGATTATTTGTGTTAACGAACTTAACTTCAGCTGAAATTTAGAGCATGCGTCCCACAAATTTGAATTTTTATAACTTCGATTTGAATTCAAATTAATTACATTCGCTGATTAACACATTGTGTGTGGAGCAACATGATAATGTAGCAATGGCAAATATGTATTTTATTTATAAAATAATAAAATATAATATTTATTCTTGTTGAAATCTGTTTGCCTAAAGCATCAAAATGAAGACATATTTTACTACATTAACAGCAGCAATAATTTTAATAATATTACGTAGGTTTGTGGAGCGGAAATTATTTTTGTTTGGTTGTGAATTAAAAAGGTACAGTACCTGCCGTCGCCCTGAATTTAAAATGTAACTACGCTAATAATTCACTAATTCTACAACACTCCCAATCATTTTTTTTTATTCTATATATACATGTATATAATTTTTTTTATTCCTGTAGAATCTTAAATAACAGCACGAAAAAAACTGTCTACTCTAACACAGACTTCAGTCTAGCGAAGTAGCCAGGACAACGCTGATGTTGTTTTTGAATAACATGGAAATGAAATACAATTTTTTAATTTGATTTTTATTTATCGATTATTTGGTTTATTACAATTATGTATGGAATATGATAACGGCCGAGTAGCCACTTCTGGCAGCGGCACAAATACATGCTCTTTTAACCATATTTTTCGGAACATTCTCGCACACTTCGCGTGTTATTTCAGCAATTTCATTTTGAATATTGTCCTGTATCATCGGAATTGTTGTTGGCTTTTTGGCGTAGACCTTTTCTTTCAAGTACCCGCATAAAAAATAGTCTGGAGCCATCAAATCAGGTGATCGAGGAGGCCCGTCGATATCACCACTTTTTGACATCATGCGACCTTAGTGTAGCTGGGGCTGTGTGTGGGGTGGCACTGTTCTGTTGACACCACACGTGTTGCAGGCATAATCGACCCAATTTGACTACCAAGAAGTATTCCAACTTGTGGCGATAGCGATCACCATTAATGGTAATAGAATTGACTTTAGTATGTTGTTGAGGCGTTAGATAATCCATAATAAATTGTAATCAGCTACTCTCTACGATTACTAAATTCGAACTGACAAATATCTGTTAAACCAAAATGGCGGTCAAACAAAATCGGCCTGGAACATAATATTCACCGAGTATTTAAAAAAAATTGAGTATGTATCGCTCACGCACTATTGAAGTGAAACTTCTGAGCCTCAGTAGTATAACAAAGGTTATTATTACTTCCATAAAGCATGGGTTAACAAAATACTGATATTTCTTTATTATTAAAAATAAAATTGTGGGCTTATGATAACTAAAATATTATACAAAGATTCTTGACTAATCTAACTAAGTAAATACAACATTTTGAGAATAAATTTGATTATTTTAGTAATTGGTGATCCGTAAATGAGAATTATTTGTCAATTTTCTATAACACACAAATATTAATACGAATTCTAAAGCACTAGACAACACTGGCAATTTCTATTTTCAGATATTCTAGAACGTTCTATGTACATCGGGATGTACATTCATAAAAATATAAATTATTTTAATCGAAATATGGAAATTGTACTAATGAAATAACAAGTAAAGATTGCAACTGCAAATGCAATCTCCCTCGCCGCGAGCAAATTAAATTGCGCGGGCCTGTGATCTTGTGGTGTCATCTCTTTTGCATGCACGGACATAGGTCTGAAATATTTCACATATTATGTCATAGTCCATGGATAGGATTTCATAATTCAACGCGAAGCGTCCTATGAATCATCATCGCATGTGTTCCACTCCCGGATTAGAATGACGTATGGCTGTCTCATAGATCAAAGATTCATTGAAAAGATCACGGATAATGAGATAATATAACTAATAGCTATAATAAATAACATGATAAATAGCTACAACTATGTTAAGAAGATACAGAGAAAACAATTTTTAAAATAGTCATTTTAATATTGGAAAAAAAATATTGACAGCACCTGCAAACCATACAAATTCGCGGCACATTTAATTTTAAAATATTCATAACAAATATAATTTCTAATTTAAAATTATCATGAGAATGCCATGCAATAGTGTCAATCTGCCTTTATAATATAATGATATTATTATTGTTACAATTTAAAGATAATAAAATTAAGTAACAATTATAATCAGAGTCTTGAATAAATTTCGCACAACGAGTTTTGATCTTGCTGAGGGCGGATTGTAATTATCGATACTATGTATTGCGCATAAGGTAAAGGTCGCATAACGATTACCCTTCGACACGAGGCTTGCGAAGAGAGACGATACAATAATCGTTGTAATTATTTTGAAACAAGAAAACAAACTATAAAAAGAAGGTATGCAGTTTATTCTTGAAATTTGCGATGGAAGATGTCATGTGAGTATTTTTAAAATTTTGTTTTTAATTTGATGACTGTATTCATATATATTTGTGTTAAAGAATATTGAAAAATATGAAAGGGGCCTCTGAATTCAATATGCGAATTTACGCGATTCATTCAAGTTATTTATTTGTAAAAAAAATCCTTTCTTCGCTATACGATTTACGATGGTTTCGTTTCTGGCCCGACATAATTGTCGATAATTGTTCTTGTAAAACACGTGAGAAATGATTTTTTTAATTTAATAACTCCCAATTCTTGGTGTGATGGTCTTAAAAAACTATTGAGTTCATACTAGCGTCGAGAAAAGCGTCGACACTCGCGAAAGTATCGATGTCAAATGCATTATAGGCGCGGTTATTTTGGGTCTCTGTCGTATTAGTATAGTTATGCCACTAAATATATGTAAATCTATTGTTGAGGCTATAATAACTATTTGGTTGAGTATTACTTTGGAGAATGGATTTATAAAATACGTAGTATCATACAAATTTTAAATCATAATTATATATTTTTTTACATCGCTATCCAATACCCCGAAAATTATATACATTTTTATGAATATGGCAACAGAGACGTATACTAAAAACATTGCAAAAATGAAATAAAGAATGGGTCAGCTAAATGTAGGTATATTTAAATTGGAAGTCATTTTCTAAAATTCTTGATAGGACCCATTATAATGAGCATCATAATAATATTATATAGGACATACATTATAATAGTGTTCAATTTTTGAATCGTAATGTTACTTTTATCACCTGACCTTGATTTGAAAAATATACAAAAACGTGGACGGTAACAAGTTCGATACTACTCTATCGGAAAAAAGTAACGTATAAATAAATGTAAATAAAACAATGTAAAAGTGAGAGTAAAAATAGAAAGTAAATCTTATAATATATAATATCCCAGTGTCATTCTTTGTGTCAAATATTGTATATGAAGTTTTTTCCTGGGGGTGTATTTTTAAATATATAATAAGCACGCCCATTTTTATTGTCAGAAATTTGAAAATTGCTGCTGTAGGTATATAAGTCTTATGTACGTAGGTAGGTAATTAATTAAATTATGTCCTAGAGCGAGTTTTAAATAATATCATTCAATAATTTTGTTGCAAATACATTCTAATTATACCATCGGAGATTGCTGTTGCAAGGTCCTGTGGGCAGTTATTTTTAATTCGATATGTAGTTTACGATTAGCTGATTTATCCCCAGTAACGGTGTTTTATAAAGTTTAACAGTGCGGAGTAATTTTTAATCTTTAACCTCGTTAGAAAGAAAAGCTTTAATTACTCAAGTTCGTTCTCATTAATACAACTCTGAAATGAATTGTAGTCATGTTAAGGCGCATTTTTTTTAAATCGTTAAAACATCAAAACGGTGCCCCAACTCGCTTGGCGCCCCAACTCGTTCGGCGCTTCAACTCGCTCGGCGTTTCAATTCGCTCGGCGTTCGACCTCACCGCCGCTATAAACCGATACTGTTTTCTACTAATATTAAGACCTTCGAATTTATCTTCAGATTAAAATCTCAATACGTGTGCATTGTACCGAGATTTTATGAGAGATTATTATTGTTTCTTCGCTATTGTTAATTCATTTTATTTTTACAAAACCAATTAGACTCATCCCTGGAGGCGGTCTCCAGTAAACTCGTAATTTCTCTGCCGCCGGTCGCCGAACTTCACTAGAAAGATATACAGAAAAAACCTATTTATTGATACAATATTTGGTTGCTACCGGAAATCGAACCCGGACCTTTTCCTATCCGGGGAAATGCGTTAACCAATTTCGCTATATCAAAGAATTATGTTTTCGACAAATTTTGAACTTATATTAGGTATATTATTCCATTTTAAAAAGAATTAACTTTATATTGTGATGATCCCAAATACCTTCGAGTAAATCAATCCATTTGATTAAACTTGGATAAATTTAATACAACATACATATTTCAATTACAACACATTTTTATTGTGAAGTTGCAATTTCAGAGCATAGTTCTGTGATATTTTAAATATTAATTAAATGAATCATCTAGAAAGATATAGGAAAAAATCTATTTATTTGTATTAAATACAAAATAAACTATATTCTGCAACTTCACAACAAACATGCATTTTCATGAAAATAAAAAATTATTTGAAATTTGTTTTGGGAATATGTTTGTGTTTATTGGTGCAATGATAGACAACTTCTCTTTGATTAATAATAAATTACGTATTCAACAAATGGAAAATAAGTTTAAATAATTGTTCAAATAATTATATCCACATTATAATATACACATTCTTATATGTATATAATTTTGTTTTTGTAAAATCATTGATTTCTAGAATGTTACAGCATATTAGAAAAAATTAAGATAAATTAAATATTTATAGCACTTTTCATGCCTCTGGAGCCAGAATGATTTTTATCTGAAGAAGAATGTATGACAATGTTGACTGGAAAAAAAAAGCTGGAGTATCGTTTTACTCCATCTTCGGAAATTGATTAACCTTAGTTTTATGGTGTATATTTACGGATGAAATGTTTACTTTGTAATAAAGAGATTAACGAAATACAGTTCAGATGGTTCAGTCTACTCTCCTGTATGTAAATAAATATCTGTGTATTCATTGTAAAAAATTTAATCCATGGACACACTATGTTATAGATTTATTATAAAAATGTTCTTAGGTTTCACGGCCATTCAGAATCTTCTGTGTATAGTTTTCTGGGCTAATCTGCCGTGTATATCTGACATTTTTAGTTGACATTTCGGATACCATTGCAAGGTCCATCATTAGGGCAGATTAGCCATACACAGTCGATCTATCATGTATAGAAGTGAAGCTAGGAAATAGAAAAATTTGTATAATGAAAATAATCGGAATACAGTAAAATTGCAGTCGCGTGTTTGTATATAAACTACGATAGTAAAATGTGATCACAAATGAACAATTGTTTGTGGCATATTTGATAATATTAAGAATGGGTCGCTAAGGTGGTTAGGATATGTGGAACGAACCAGTGAGAAAAGGATAATAAAGAAAATGTAAATATTATACAATTGTAGAAGGCGTTAGGGCCATGGATTAGGTAAACTAGATTTTGGAAGAAATTTAAACCATCGACAAGTAACATGGTGCGGGTACGATGGGAGTACGAAAGCGGACGAGGTAGCGGCGTAACTTTGACCAATATAACCAATGCAGTACATTGTGGCCCAAGAGGTTTGCACTTTACAAAACATTTGGCGTCTATACTTTCATGTAATGGACTTATAATTTTTAATTATGAAGAATTATTGATGTATACTGTAGTATTCCGCTAGTACATCAGATTAGGAACTAAACCATAGCCGCAAAACGAAAATGTGTACATATTTGGGCGTTAGGTCGGTGGTTAAATGAAATAGTGATGATTGGCGTGTTGATGTTTATTGAGTTGGATAGAATAAGGAAGACAGATAGAATGAAATAAATGAAGGTGGTGCGTGAACTATGAAATATTCGAAGCGAGTCAGCAGTCTCGCCCGGCGCACATGGGCCGGGTTAGACCCGTCGTGGAACGGAAGAGAGATAGTCAGTGAGGGATCAGGTCAGACGTGTAGTGGCAACCGGTAGCGCTATGTCACTAGCATCGATATCGGGTCGGTGAATTTAAAATCATGTCCCCTACACATAGAGGGTGGCTCAAAAAAGTGAAAACATTTTGTAAAATGTTTTCATAATTACGTCAAAATTAGATTAAACTATATCAACAATAGCTTAAATAGTTTACTAATTTACTCACTTACCTATTTACCTATATTACGTTTTATTTCGACAATTTGCGATCGCCATCTTTAATTATTCATTTTCCCATTGTTTATATTTGGTTTTTTCAAATTGTTGCCCAGAATGACAAAAATCACCGCAGAAGACCGTATTCTGATTAAAAATTTTGCCGATTGAAAAACGTTGGGGTGCTAGGAAAATGATCAAAGAGTTTCAAAACAAAGCCTAGAGTATAGCTAGACATTACAGCAGGACAGAGCTCCATCTCACACAGCCAGAAATATGAGAATGAGAATGTTAATTTCATCAAGCCAGGCATGTAGCCATCGAACAGCCTAGATTTAAACCCAGTAGATTATACAATATGGGGTATTTTGATGATTTCTGATTAGCTAAATATTGTGCAAAAAAAATTACATTAAGAATTATAATTAATTATAATATATTTTGAAATAACTCATGTGTTAAGAGATGTTCTCACTTTTTTGGGCCATCTGTATACAGATGTCAAAAACACACAAGAAAAAAATAATTTTAAAACTGCTGAAAAAGTAAAATTGTAGGTAATCAGTGATTTAATACTTTACTACTGTACTCAATAAATAATAAGATGTCATTTTTATAGGAGACTAATACATATTATAGGGGGCCTTTTTTCCATTTTGTATTGGAGCCCAATTTTTATATTCACACCTTCGGGACACTGCATTAGTATTGTTTAGTATTTTCTCACTAACTAACAGCAAGTGAGTGGGACTACACGAGAGGCTGTTTTATTTTATTGACATTTTTCTTACTACGCTGCAAAATGGACCATTGGTTTTATTTCTTATATAATGTATTTTTATCCTTGCCTAAATGTGTCATACCATTTTCAGGATCATCATTATGACCATGAGTGGCCAATCCAAAATATGGAGTTGATTAGAAGGTGACCGGAGTATGGATGTCATGATGGTGTATGGATCTGAGAAGGACATCAAAATTCTCATCAGCTGCAGAAATTTTCAAGACCAGCATCTACCGAACTGACTTCACAACACTACAGTCCCAGCAATAAGATGATGATATTCTCTGCCTGTAACAAGGTTATTCTATGGCTTTCAAAATCTATCATCTGAGATCTTCATTTGAAAAACTATGTTGATTTGAAATTGATGTCTCATCAATAAAAACCAATAAAAAAAAATATGAAGCAGCTCCAACTTATATGCCATCCGCATTCTACTACCTGCCCCATCTTTTTTCACTCCATGGCATCCTCTGGAGTGTCTCACAGATCTTGGACCAGATAAAAGCAATCCACACAGGAAAAACGAAGGCCATGGGAAAGCTTATGCGCGCATAGCTGCGCCAAGCTAAACCTTTTGCGGTCTGGTGTAGTCATCTATACACCTGAATGACTTCAGAAAAGGTAACATTTTCTGACAGCATATTCCAGCCGATGCATTTTCGGAAAATAAATTTGCAGAAAAAAGGGACGCAAAAGTCACTCTCCCCAATTGGAGAGTAACAGTTGCGTCCCTTGGAATTGCACCATCAGACAGGCGGGACTACATGCCACCACGTATTTATTACACTCCTGCATGTTTCGGAGTGGCTCCTGCTCAGACCAAGCTGACGCCTGGCCCACAGTGAGTCCTACAGGTAGGTATTTAACCTCCATTCCTGCATTGGAGGTATGGCTCCTGCTCGGATCGAGTCACCTCAACCCGCAGGAGTCCAACAAGTAGATATTAACCTCCACTCTTGTTTGGAGGGACAGACGTTACCGCACTGTCACGCGAACTTAATGGTAACGTTTAACCAAGAACCAAGCAATTATGAAGCGAGGAACCAGTTACCGGTTAGCACCATTCATTCGTTCCATTTCACTTCCATATTCCCAGTGACTACCAGCTTTTCCAAGGCCCTTTCCAAAGTGTATTAATGCCCAAAGCACATTTGTTTTTTTTAAATTATATTGTTATTTTTGATTATAAAAGTTTTTCATTGTTTTAATAATGCTGGAACTCAACTTAGTCAATTGAGTAGGTGCAGGGCGATAATATAAGTTAAATGTCAATATAAATACAAATTAATTAGTGTCTACAATATAGAATATAGTTAAAAATATACAGTAGTCCTTTAACATTTGAAATTACAAATACGACTAGATAAATTCACATTGAAATTTTACATACTATTTAATAATTTGTGTTATTTGATGTATTTTTATTTACTAAGTCTATGCTTAAGAACTATGTATTGTTTTCATGTATTGCCGATCGTTCAACTAAAATACCAAGAGAAAACAAAGATTGTTACAATTTCATTCAAATAATCCAGCATTTGGCAGATTATTTTGGAAAATTTGTTAAATCAGTTTAGCTTTATTTAATTGCTTTAATTTATTTTATGCTGAACTGTGCCGAGTATGTATGTTATGTGCAACTTATATTTTTATACTACCTTTCTACTACCTACTTATACTACTTTTCAAACAAGTTGTGACATTTATGCATTGATAGATGATCAAAGACTGCATCAAGTCACATGAACAACATTAATAGAGAAAGTACAGTGAGAATGTTAATAACAGTTTACGATTTATAAAAGTTTGAGAATTAAAAATTTATATTCTTCAACTTTAGCATCTTTGTGTCCAGTACAAAACATATGCCTTCCTCAACTCCTCCCAAGCTTCTATGTTGCTGATATTGCAAATCAACTGTCTGCTCACCACTGCCGGTACGTCGTCAGTCCAGCGGACCTGACGCCATAGAAAAAAAAGAAAAAGAAAAGGGTTTGCCTAAACTTTCCTTTCCAGTCTGAGGTCTCTTTTAGATAACTTTTTTATCCCATCTGTTTTCTCATCTTATCAGATGACTCGCCCATTGTCCTTTAAGCTTTGCCACCCGGTGTCCTACGTCTTCAACTTCTTTGGAAATTTGTGAATAGGTTGGAATCGAATGGTTTAGGTTCTTTAGCCCAGACCAGCTTATTTTAGCTTCATTATTGATATCTTTGTCCATGCTTTTTACAATTTCTTTGCAAATCAAAATATCTTCAATTATTAAGTACCTTTACGACAACATTTATTGCTTTTATGATATGTCAAAAGCAAATTTGTTATAATTTGTCATTGATTCAAATTTGTCCTCAAGTGTAACATTTTAAAACCTTTTTTAAAAATGTTCCCGGAAGCTTGTGATATAAATATGTTACAATTATTTTTGGTTTGTTTAAATAATAATTTGAAAATATTTTCGTGTTTTACAAAAAAGCAGAAGCTTTCTTAGAATGCGTGATCATACGGCTGGGTAATTCAAATCAGTCATCTGAAATAAAATTTATATTGTACACATGTGCGAACCAAATAGTACGCTTTTGAGATTTATAGTTATAGGCTAGAACAGTCTAGATGATATAATTTTCTTCTTCATTATTGCTTTATCAAGTCTTAACACAGTCACAAGGCATCCCCATCAATTTTCGATTTAATTTTCCAGGAACTTGCTTCCAACGGTCGCATTCCAAGATTCATATCCTCATAATTTATAATGGCTGGATGTTCTTTCTGAATCTTAGTTAAATTGTTTATTTGACCAGTGACAAATAGATGAGTCTACTTTGAAAGCCTTGATCTATTTATGAAACTTTAATCGTCTACTATTGTTCAAAAGATTGAATTTAATCATTTACAAAGACGGAACTCTAAAAAAATAGACTTCTCAATGTTGATTTCAAATAAATGTGACTACATATTATTAACCAACTAATAACAATGAAACCTATTTATCATCAAAAGCAGTTATTGGTTCACATTATCAAATAACTATAATGAAATCAATATATTGTGGAATTATTATAACATTGTACTATTTTATAAGTTATTAACTTTTCCATTTGAGCTAAATTATGTGTGTCTTAATGCCAATTATTACAAATGTTGTTCCACAAAGAGAGGGATGTGATTCTTCAAACAAAATACAAAAATTTTACTAATCCAGCAAAAGTAAAACTAGAACGCGAAAGGACGCGGGTAATCACGTCCTACCGTCGAAAATGTAAAGAAAGTTGAAGACGCTCTATAACAATTTTGAACGAATTGTACAGTTTTCGTGTACAATTCCGCAGCATGTAATTCACTGAGTACAACTTGCGTATAATCATTGTGAGTACAAATCAGTAGAAATCACATATGCATCTCTAAACTTCAAAATTCAGTAAATCTCTAGATTTATAAATCTAATAAATTTAATAAATCACTAAATTGAAAGATAGGAAGAATTTTAATTTACAAGTTAAAAAATTTGATAGATTTACAGATTTATTTTGTCTTTTTTTAATATTTAAAAAAAATTAGTTGTGATTTTTTCAAAGCTGTTGAATATCACTGTTTCTCAGAAATGTCTATTGTGATAAACATTTCGATAACAATCCAATATCATAGAGGGGAAGTGGAGGAAGGATATAACGTAGGGGAATATGTACATGCTAAGCTTTATTATTATCTTAAGCGCAATCCTTTCATTTTTGTTTGATGCTAGTTTATACGCATGGACTTGGAGTGGCAATGGTTTGCTGTACCTACTGCTTGTTCTTCAATTTTGTGCAAATGCACCGACCATTCTATGGTTTTCACATGGATTTTTGATCACAGTGTATTTTGTCTTATAATTATTGAAGTAACAATTATTTAGAGTGGTTGGAATAATGACATAAACCTAGAATTTCTTAGTTTTCCATATTTTTGCTGCATCACCTGGATTTGTAAACTTACATGCACAATACAATTATGCTATTTTATTTTATGCATAGACAGTGATTAATCATATTGCTTTTAATTCCATTGTTTATATTTTGAATATTTTCTTCACTTTGGGCAAGATCAATTGTTATAACTTTTTAATTGACAGGTAATTGATATAAGATAATATTCTAATATCTTTACACTTACACTTTTGGTAAGTTCTTATTCTTCTTAGTGCGCCATTGTTAGTTTCCTTAAATCATCTTGTGCTAAATGCAGCACTTTTTATTCAGTCACATTGTTCCTCAGCCAAGACTCTCACCTTTCACTATTCTTTTAGGTCTTTATCTTTCTTATAAAGTATAGAGTTAGGTACTTTGGCCCCTTTAACACGTGGCCGAGGTAATGAATTTCACACTGCTTGACTATAGGTATTTACATACTCCCTATTTGTATTAGCACTTCTTAACACTAAGAGTTGATGATTCAATTTGTCCATGGTTTACAAATTCTTCTGTTCAGACACATTTTAAATGTTTCTATCTGTTTCATGTTTCAATGCCATTGACCATGTACAGTATTATCATTCATTGTCTCAGTTTCATATTCTGATTGTCATTGAAAAATAATGATCTCATTTTACTAAAATATGACTACACCACACTTTTACATTGGGATTCATATAGTCGTCATATATTTAAAATTGTCAGTTTTATGGCTAATTCCATTTCGTCTAATAATTGGTGAATCTGTTTTTTTATATTACATATGCGTCTACAAGTACGCTATTTCATCATTTTCCTCTCATCCTCTTGCATAGAAACTCTGGCACATTTTGTGTTTATATGTACAAGAATGCACACACTAAATGAGTCTTTAAATTTTTAATATGCATACCTTATGCAGTTAAAATTCATAGATGTTTAATTTTGTTACCAAAAATGATTTGCGTCTTAAATTTTATTTTTTTGTGGTTAACTATTTGTAAATATTTTTTTTTAGTTTGAAATGACCAATTGAACAGTAAATCATTGAATTTAGGGAACTTAAGCCAATTGCAATTCAAACCATTAAAGTCTTTAGAGACAGATTGGCGAAAGGTTAAAATAAAACCTATCACTGGACGAATATCGAGCCTCACTGTGGATATACAAAGTGAGGATGGGTAGAGGTAGAGAGAGATAGAAAAAGATAATAAAAAAGAAAATAATTTTGTTGGTCATTTTTGATACATATTTCTTCACGCGGAATACGTAGGTCAGGAATTGAGAAACCTTTATTCTGTACAATTACATTTTTATAGTTCTGTAAAACATTACTCTAGTTGCAACAGTATGACCCGGAGGCGTGAAGCAGCGACACTTGAAAATATTTTGCAAGTATTATATTTGATGGGTTATCTTGGGTTTTGGTGGCACTTTAATAATCTGCCTGACTTATTTGAATTTTATTATGGTAAAAACAATACAATAACCATTACTGTTACATTTATTAGGGCTACCAAAATCTCAATTCTACATAAAATAAAGTATTATAAAAGATCTGCGTGTAATTTTATAACTCTTTTTGTCGCTCTTATACTGAACTAGATCTAGACCAATCTAATTCAGAATAAATTAAGTTTGTGGTCTTTCTTTCTACTTGATAAATATGTTATGATTTAACGATCCTGTGATTCCAATGAATATTTGTCTGGTTTTTTTGGATTCTTTATATCATCAATTTTTGAATCTGTGATGTGGGAAACCGCTACTTTTGTACAACTAGTTTTGACGCGTTCGGTAAAGTCGCGATTATTTAAACAGTTACAGAATAACTCACATGAAAAATCATTAAATACTTACGTAGTCAACATAACGCTATATTATTCTTCCAAATAAAAAGTTTTATAGAAGTTTATATGTGTATCCGACGACAATCTTTGTTTTATTATCAAAATATTGGAAAATAAATTCGATGAATAGCCTTCAAAATTAACATTTATTTGCTCCACCAAATACATATCTTGCTAACAATTTGAGTTGTTTCCTTTTATTGAAGGAATAACTCCGTTTTTCTTCTGTAAGATTAACGCAGCTTCCGTGTATTTGCTAAGACAGCCATCGATAGCCATTTAATTTGAATCAATTTCTGACAAATACTTCTTTACCGGGCTCAAGTATGGATTTTAAAGTTGGCCAGAAGTGTTTGGGTGGAAGACTTACATGTCGTTACGTCATAGCACCAGATTTCCGGTAGTTATCATTCCCGATAGACCCACCGGTGAGTCAAAATATTTTGCAACACATAATCATACGACATGTATTTGTATTGCCACTATAGTATTTAATTTTGGAATACCAAACTTTTCTAGAATAATAACTGTCTACATTTAAAATAATTTTCTTTATCGGCACTGATTAAATTGATCCAATACATTAATTTAACTCATTTAGCACATATACTTTTATCTGAACTAGTATTGATAATTTTATCTATATTTAATTCCAAAGCGTAAGTGAAAGTATACCTCTGCTTTCAGAAAGTTGTGATTGTTTATAATATTTTAAATGAAACAATTTTTTTCATTTTATAATAATACATCTCAAAATTTATCCTTTATCAATTATTTTTGCTGGCTTTGGTGAATTTCACATCTTGATTCTTCTTACACATGTTGGACTTGCAACAATGTTATTATTAGTCAGTTATTTTGGCTGGCTTTGGTGAATTTCACATATTGAATCATCTTACACAAGTCGGACTTAGAAAACGTTATTATTAGTCAGTTATTTTCACTGGCTTTGGTGAATTTCACATCTTGATTCTTTTTACGCAAGTTGGACTTGCAACGTTTTTATTAGTCAGTTATTTTCACTGGCTTTGGTGAATTTCACATCTTGATTCATTTTACACAAGTTGGACTTGCAACGTTTTTATTAGTCAGTTATTTTCACTGGCTTTAGTGAATTTCACATCTTGATTCTTCATACACAAGTCGGACGTGGAACAACGTTTTTATTGGTCAGTTATTTTCACTGGCTTTGGTGAATTTTACATCTTGATTCTTCTTACACAAGTTGGACTTGCAACGTTTTTATTAGTCAGTTATTTTCACTGACATTAGTGAATTTCACATCTTAATGAAATAGTATTATTTAGACAGTCAGTAGATGTTGCTGCTTAATCTTACTATTTGTTCAATTTTCAATATTCCGGATACAGTTCTAATATATTATTGTTTTCCATATTTGCCCTCAGTGAACGATAACCCCTAAACATTTGCAGGTAAGAGTCATTTTCCAGTATGAATGAAAATCTTTCGCATTGTCGCATATCTTTAAATATTTCTTGTACCTTTGTTCGTCTATACTCTTCAATTGTACAAATATTCTACATGTATAAGCTGTCTATGAAACAATCTATACAGAAGGCAATCAACAGAAGTCTAATATGTAGCTCGGATCAAACCGAACTATTGTTGTCACATTACTGAATTTAGGACCGCATTGAAATTATAATGAATTAAAGTCAAATAACTTTGTTTACAACACTTTATTAGATATAAAATCTACATGTTTCGAGTTGTGCACTAAAGTTAAAAATGGACATTGGGAGGGTTAGGAAGAAGAAAGCGGAAGCAGGGGGGGGGGTAAACTAAAATCGAAGTAGGAGTTAATTAAAGAACTACATGATTATTAGAAGAGGAAGAATGGTTAAATGGGAAAATATTCAATAGAATATTGTTTATAAATTTTGTCTGATTATTAATTATGTGGGAAGGTTGGTTGGTGTTTGAGTAAAAACCATCCTTATATACATTTGTTTATTCTCATCGGGGAGAAGCCATTGAGAGCAAGAAACGACACAAAATACATAAATGACAGAATGATAAACGATGCAAGATTGATTGAAGGCCAGAGTCGGGAAGAGCGGGATGAGCATCCGGGGTCCGGTCGATTCGAGTACTGAGCGCAGACTGCCTCTGGTGCACTTGTGTCATGCCCGCCGGGCGGCGTAGCTTGGCCTCTCTCGAATGTTCTCGCGGGATGGTGTAATATTGAGAAATAAGGGAGTGAGGAACATCTGAACGATGCGTGCGGGCCGCCACTATAATATTTGACTTGACATTCACACTCTTTCTAATCTCCAATGTAAATAATACATAATATCACTTTTATTAAAAATCTTTCCGATAATTATTTTCATAATAATGTTTAGCAAAGGTATTGATAGTTTCATGAAGGGTGTTTCCTTGTGACAACATTTAACACACAACACTTTCATATTGTGAAAACTTATTTATCACTTCCCAGATATTCTCCAGTCAAAAAAATAGACTATAATTACATTAATGTTATGACGAGCCCCGTACACCTTCCTGCTGATGAGATGTATGGATGAGAAAAGATTTTGATCAGTATTTCTGCACAACACAGCAAATTAAAAGTATCAAACAGGAAACAAAGACTATACTAGCTATCAACTAAATTAAGCAAGAAAAACCAGAAACTTTTGTTATCTGTCAGTAATATATTTAGATATTGCAGGTAATTTTATTTGCTTCAAAAACAATTGTAATATTGTAGTGAGGCAATCTTGTAAATAAAAAATATTTCAGTAATTGTAAACAAAAAATTGTTAATTTTTGAAGTCGTATATGTAAAAAAATGTTTAAATTGCCTAGATGTCATTTCATCATTATGCCACATTTGTGTTAAAGCAAAGTTCCTAAACTCCACACGGTCCTAACATGTTCATAATACATTTGGCGATTATCAGATTTTGCACATCTTGGGTACTTACCTCATTCTCTTTGTATTTATTTTATAATCGCTCTATAATGTCATCTGTTATATCCTACACATGGCTGAAATTTTATGTAGCGATTTCACATTCTTTCTTTCTATATTTATATTAGCTACTTGACTGTACAGAAGTGCATGTCCTGTATATAATTAAAGCAATTGAAAAAATTTTAATTATTAAAATGAAACAAATTTTTTCATATTTTACATATCTGGGAAATAATCACAAATAAGTGTTATTGTAAAGAATCCTGAAGTTTTGAGTCCATTTTCAAAATTATGGCTCCCTGGAAGAGATCTGTTAAACTACTTCTATTTATAATTTTTATTTTAAAAGTGGTTTTGGTTTGGTTAATTCATTTAACTCATTGCTTACTCACGCATATACATAGGAAAAATCTCACTTATAGCCGTATATAGAGTTCAAGCCGTCTATAAGACACCACACTAATATTATGTATGTGATGTGATATTTGACATAAGGTACTTTTAAGTGATTGTTTAAATAATTATTCAACATTATATTATTTTTTTAGCAAATTATTGTGGTAAGTTTACAAGGCGCTTGCATCTTTACTTGTGCTTATTTAAAAAAATATATACATTTGATTTATGTATGGGAGGTTTCAAAAGAAGTTTGCGTGAGCTAACCAAAACATCTCACTTTTTGATGATTTGGTCTTGTGTATGAAACGCACTTGAGGGGAATGTGTTATATATTTATATAAAATAATGTTTTATACCTATGCTAATGGAATTATCATTATATTTGTCGAAATATGTAACATGGTTCATTATATTCTGTAAATACCCTATGGGTGTAAAATAAATAAATCAATTGTTATATACCACCAGCAGAAACTGAGAACATCTATTGTATTTCAATGGGTTTAGGACATATTCTGAACATATTAACGAATGTCTAAACGACATTCTGGATTCATTATTATATTTGAAATGTTAAATAAATATTATTATTATTCAATTTGTTTTTTATTTGAACTTCACTATAAAATTGACTACACGGGTTTTATTTTAAGGAGTTTTGTATCATGAGGTTAAGATGTCCATACAAAGTAAAGTTGTACTGGAGTCAATGCATTTATATTATGATTACGCTTCGTATCCTATGTTTGAGTAATTCACTTTCTTTAGATATCCGCTAGATGCGGATATCTAAAGAAGTGAATTACTCAAACATGAATTATTGAAATTAGCAAAAAATAATAATGAACATTAATTTACAACCTTTCCGCTGTGTAATAGATGTAACTGATGTCTAATATTTGTTAAAAACTGCCATGGATAATTTTTGGATATCATTACTCTATAATATGTATTAGCATTGCAGTTTATATTTACTTGCGATTGTAAGTTAATTTTTTTTTACCTGTCCCTATTATTTCTTTCTATAAGTTCACTATATCCTTCACGTTTATGCTTTTAATAATATTCTGACGATAATCACATCAATTTAAGATATCTCTAGGTCAGGGGTCGGCAGACTTTCTAGTGAAAAGAGCTAAGTATTAAGTAATATCAGATCAGATTTTGCTGTTGGGTATTCATGACTATGTGTACGTCAAAGGTGAGCACTGTACGTAATCAAGAAATCAGTGCATTATACTAAATATAAATTAATTAAATAATCCTAACTTCTGAAAATAAAATTCTAGTCACTACTGACGAAATGAATTATCAATAGGAAAAGTTCCAGGTTCGAATTTCGGTAGCAACAAAAATATTTGTTTGATAAATTGATTTTATGTATGTACAAGTATATCTTTCTAATTTATACATTTAATTTGTATTAAAAATATCAGACCTATGTTCTGAAAAATTGCAAGTTCACATTAGGAATGTGTTCTCCTTAAAAATTAAAAAACTAATATTTTTTTACTAAATCTGTCTGGATTTTGTATAGTTTTCTATCAAATCATACTTACCATACTTTGATTTTTCTAAAGCGATTGTCTTAATTGAAAACTGCACGCTATGGCATTTTTTACTAATTTTAGAGACAAAATGTTTTGTTTTCGTGGTGGTTCTGACATCATTTTGTAGTTCATATTTCATTTTGCGTAGTTGAGATACAAGATATATATTTTTTTTATGGATGTTTGTCAATTATCTGTCATATGCATTTTAAAGCAATATTAAATGTTGAAGTATATTATTAAATGAGTTACAATAATGGTGATTTGTAGAGCTGGTTATTTAAATATACATTTTTGAACACTATCTTTTAATGAAACATTTTAAATATCCGTTGTCCGAGGGTGAAATCATAGATAATATTTTAAGCAAAATCAAAAGCAGTGTAAGGCATGGATCAATAAAAGAACTTGCCTTCTTTGAAGTAATCTAATGTCGTAATCTGTCTACTGAACGCTACTGGTATAAATGCTCGGACTTTGTCGGATCAGCTCGGGAGCTACAGGCTCCAGGTCTATTATTAGTGATAGTTTAACCTAAAACAGTGTCTGTATATCTATATTATGGTATAATCATTTCCAGGCTCTTCAAAATGTCTAGTGAGACAGACCCCTTGCATCATAATTCCGCCCCATATCTGATGCGTAACAAATTCTTTAAGATGCAAAAGCAAATTCACAAATACGAACTTTGGGGGTGAGAATGGTTCAGATTTTTCAGTTTTATTTATAAGGTTGGAAGTGGTTTTAATAACGCGGTTAGGCAATCGATTATATATCGATATTGGGAACTTTATTTGTAACTTATACAATGTTTCACTTAGTTTACTAAATATTTACGCAGAGGACGTGTACAGGTTGCATACCACTGAGGATGTTGACTACACTTTTATAACATAAATATCTTGGACCTGTAAAGTGCTTTATTTGGGAATCACAAACTGTAATATTTAATTTTCGATCAATCTAAGAGAAACATTTCAATGAAAAAGCAACATGATTACACAATTTTAGATTATTTCTCTTTCAATTGAATAGCGAAAGACCATCATCTTGAAAGTCATCAACTGTTTTTTAAGTATAGCTTGGAGCTGAAAGATAAATCAGATTTTTTTTTTTGTTTTAAACGTCTTGTTTACGTTTAATCTTTATATATAATTGACTTGTGTATATTTTAATCAGACTAATAAATTAATCAAATCTTTAAACACCATAACTACTTTATATTGTCTTGTATTGTTTTAGGTGAATTTTGCCTGTTAAACTCATACTTTTGTGTGACCAACGGTATACTCACTCGAAAATGCCATTTGGCACTTTGGTGACTCCTGCCTGATAGAGGATATTTTAATAACCTGTTACTGTTGACATTAGTCGACTAATCCCCGCATACCATCTTGAAAACATCTTTTAATCCATATAATGGATGTTATGTACAAAAGAATTGAAGGATGGAATAAAGGTAATATACAATGAAAGAAAGATGGCTGCCGGTCAGCGTTTATTAAAAATATATATTACAACTCTACTGGAAGTAGGTGTTGGGGCGACGCATCGAGAAGGTAATGAGGCGTTTGCGGTTCTGGATGCGCTTGGGCAACGGGAACTTGATAGTGGAGTCGTGGAACTGCTTGATTTGCGGCCGACGACAGCTAGAAGCTTTCAATACCTCCACCTTGATGATCTGGATGGAGTGAGCGCGCGCGCGATGGCGGGCACCCATATCGCGGTAGCATTGGGTTACGGCACCTCCCACTGACAGGTCACGGTATTCCCTGTACATATTGTGAGTCCCGGAGCGGGATTCGTAGCGCAGCCACACTCCGAAGTTCTTGATCTTCAGCGGGGACTTCTCGGGAATTTCCTGAAAATTGCATTCATTAGTTACCTTACATCGATCAGATTGTAACAATAGATTTGAATTTGGTAAATTTTTTTGACAGAAATAAAATCAATTGTGTAGCAATTACACATTATTGAAGTGAAACGTGAAATATAGAAAAATTTGATAAAGCACAATATGTTAACAAAATAACTATATTTCTTTATTCAAACATATAAATTTCTTCACGATTCAAAAATAAATTATAATTGATTGTAATCTAAATGGCTAAAAAAGTTTCACTTCAATAATACAAATATTACTGTGAAATATTAACAAGAGATGTGACATTCTTATTCATTAACATAATTCTCTGGACTAAAACAATTCTAGATATTATTTTTACCATATTCATATATGATTATTCTAGTGAGAGAAATTAGTGTTAATGTGAAACTTCATTAATCCATAGTGAATTATTTTTTAAATCTGACTAATCTTTTTGCTCATTGTTACATAGACAGGTACATTAACCATGTTTTAAAATAGTTACAATATTATGAATTAAATTAAAGAATTCTGGTGGTACATTAGTAATACTAGTAAAATATACTTTGAGGCCTTCAATATGGCATCGTCCTTTGTAAGAAGGTTCTTCTTCTGTCAAGTTTTCAAGTCATGCGACTGTTCCTACGTTATTACGTTGGAATCAATATCTATGTAAATCTGCAAGGGTTATTCATTAATTCTTTCCTGGCCATCAGTGTTGTCTATACTATCTTCTACGCAATTTTCTCGCTGATCTAAGCTTGTAAAAACAACAAAACATACTAATTACGTAGGTATTAGAATGAAAAATGCATATATACGACAAGCAAACGACCAACACACTCTTGGCTCTACGGTGTATAGCGAACAAATTTCAATCGCTTTTAGATGCAAATCGCGGGAAAGACAAATGTAAAAGAGTTTGTGATGTACTAAAACGACACGGGACTGTGGAAATAACATGCAAATGGAGGGAGAACATGAATTCCGGGCATGTGAAATCGGGGTTCTATTGTATGTTGCACTTTGATGTCAAATCGTGTGCGGGCATACACTCGCTCACTTCAAAGGGACATTGCTCATATTGCCATACAAAAGAACATGCATTTACCCAAAAACATAACTACATAAAGAAGTCAGTTTTTGCAAAATGACCAACATAGATATTTTCAATTATTGGAGTAGAACAATATTGACATAAAATTATATTATCAGTAATAAAAGCAACCATAATTGAATTTTTAAAAATCTGAAATGATTGTAAAATTGAAACCAAAAATCGTTAATTTATAGATAAATAAGTTATATTCGTATCATCATAAGTAATGGTAAATTTTGAGAGTGCGTATGTTACTTACTGTCAATGCAATTCAGATATTTTGTGAAATATTCTTAGATTTTTGACATTGATATACATAATACATATTAGATAATTGTTCACCTGAAAGAGAATTCTTATCACGTATTGTGATGAAGATAATGAGGCAATCTAATGTACTGTTTTATAGGGTTACCACTTGCTAGGTGTCTCCAAGAATTTGCGTATCGAACAGTGAATACTTTTCCCCGTTTAAACATTAACAATGTTTACCTTTACTGATACAATCTCTCCGGTGGACTTCTTGAACTTCTTCAGTTGGCGCAAGAAGTACCAGAATCTGGACTTGGCTACAATAGGCTCTGGAGCGAATATCCTCATCTTGTACAATGGGGTGACCAACTCCTTCTCCGTGGGCAGCTTACGCCCGATCACCTCGAATTCTTTCAACTAAAAAAAAATACATAAAATTAGACACTCGATACCGAATCAACGGACATAACCTAGAACTGTCAAAAACTTGAGAGGTGTAAATAACAGCAAGATATCACGAAACCATCACAAATTGGGTGAATATTTATTCGAGAAACTTAATTCAATCGTTGAGCACATCTAAGAACGGTTAGAAGATAGATAATCACTAAATACATGTCAAAAGCATGCGTCAACACGTTGGTCCACATGTTAGAATGTGAGCGCATCAGATTTAGAACAATCAAACTCTGGATTATCTGATATCGTGCTATGATGCGATACAGTCTAATAGTGTTAAAATAACATATTAAGTAAACGAATTTAATATTAAAATTCGCGCATACCTGGCCGCTAGCCTTCATTTTAGGGATACTATGTGCAAAAGGAAGCGGAAGATACCGAACAAGTATGGCCGCCGAAAATTTGTTTCGTTTGTACCGCTGAGTTGCTGTTCACAATTAAGTATTTGTGGCCTGGTATCTTTTTTGGTACCTACTTTGTTAAAATTTTGTAGATATTTCAAAAACGCTCTAACATCATAATCATGTAAGTATAAATAAAATGAAAAATCTGAATATTTACTGAAACCCGTGTCTATAGATTTTCTAATACACATATGATGATGTAGCTGGAATGTAACAAGTATAAGCTGCACTCTCTTGAAAATCTGAATACTTAGCCATACACAACCAAAGAATAGCAACGACTACAAAATAGTTACGCGTGATTTAATGTAACCGTGTCTGAATTATATCCATCAAATTTTTATTTTTTAATTGATTTTAAATACTGTATACGTATTATCTTTGATTTTCATTAATTTTTAATGATTTAATTTAATATATTTATAATAATTTAATTTAATTCGTGAAATATCATTATTACTTTTCTCTTGTTCACTATGTTATTTTTTTTACCTTTTGTTCAACTATGATCTGCGATGTATTGTTATTGTGAGTTAAATCTGCCGGCAGTGGTGCATGGAGAGTGAGACACCTATATGTTTTTCTTTTGTGCCGTCTTGTTTCCTTGTGCCTCTTCACTTCAACTTTGCTTTCCGGCCTATGTCTAGCTTGCTGTCAATTTTGTACTTTTCAGCAATACTATTCTATCCATGTTATTCTGTTTTATTTATATTATTTTGTATTATCACTGTTAAGTGTATATATATATATATATATATATATATATATATATATATATATATATATATATATATATATATATATATATATAAACATATTCTAATCTTTATATAATGTATTGTATATATTCTTATTTACGAATTAAGTGAGTCAGCCGGGGACAATGAGGGCAAATTTTCTTTTGGCGGCTGTGCGGTATCGCCCTGTCATGTAAGCGTGGCGCTATCGAACAATTGTCTAGTAGCATTAAAAATGCCAACCAGGCTGCGAATAAGTAGGAGCGAGATGGAGCCGAGCGTTAATGCATTTTTTAATTGAGCTTATTGCATTGGTCATGGGTAAACGGTGGATCCGCCCTCATTGCCGCTTGCTGAGGTTACTGTTTTTACTCGCATTCATCTCTGTTTAACCAAGTTAAATACTGTATCATCTAAAATACGAAGAATGGACTGAATTATGGAGGCGGTGCACCATTAATTAATCATAACCTATTTTGAAACATGTTTTGTTATCCTTCCGTATATTCTGCATACTTCAATGAAAGTAGGAGATAAGGTTTTTTGCCGGTTTTCTGTATAGAAAATAAAATATATTTGATCAGTTTTTTAGTAATTTGATTTTCTTACCTTAAATGTATAATAATTTATTGATGTCACGGGAATCAAACAAGAAACGAAAAGATTTTTATCTGAACTCGTTATTAACAACAAAAAAAACGAATTAAGTATATTTACGCGTTTTTATACTTCGATAGGAAGGTCTGGTATAAAGTTTGAATATGTGAATTCTATTTGTATGGATTTAAAAACAGCAAAAAAAAGCGAAACTGCTTCTAGTGAGAGATAATTTCGGAATCGGACGGATGTATTTTACGGCGGTGATATAAAAACATTTTGTGTATTATTATTTGATTATTAGTTATATAAAGTTTCAGAGGCTAATAAGCATAGTTTGAAGATTCAATACTGCAAGGAGAGAGATCATCGGCGTCTAACAGTCCAGTTTCACAAAGGTTGGTGTATTTTCATTTGCATGGATTGAATTCAACAATACGAATAGAAAACCCAGGACTAGCTATCGAAGGTGCATACTGTATAAAAGTAATAAAAAATATAAACCTTCTAGTTAATACTTAAAAAGTACAAACAGGTGTTTAGTTTTTTGTTATCAATTATTAATTGAGACAACTAAATATTAAAAAAAAAAAGATTTAATGTCGTATTTCAAAAGTACTCTAGTAAATAAATGATGTAGTGATTAAATATCTCAAATAATTAATTTATAAATGGTGGAGTTGTTTGATAAAATAGATTAGATTAAATATACAGGGTGGCCCAAAAAAAGTGAGAACATCTTGTAACACACGAGTTGTTTCAAAACATAATATAATTAATTATAATTCTTAATGTATTTTTTTGCACAATACTTAGCTTATCAGAAATTATCAAAACACCCCATATTGCATAATCTGTTGGGTTTAAATATGGGCTGTTCGGTGGCCACACGACTGGCTCCATGAAATTAACATTCTAACGACGAAGAAAGTTCATTGCATTTCTGGCTGTGTGAGATGGAGCTCTGTCCTGCTGTAATGTCTAGCTATACTCCAGGCTTTGTTTTGAAACTCTTTGATCATTTTCTTAGCACCCCAACGTTTTTAAATTCGAAAATATTCGATCAGAGTACAGTCTTCTGCAGTGATTTTGTCATTCCGGGCAACAATTTGAAAAAACCAAATATAAACAATGGGAAAATTAATAATCAAAGATGGCGGCCGAAAATTGTCGAAATAAAACGTAATATAGGTAAATAGGTAAGTAAGTAAATTAGTAAACTATTGTTGATATAGTTAAACTAATTTTTATGTAATTATATCACATTTTACGAAATGTTCTCACTTTTTTTGGGCCACCCTGTAAATATCGAAAAAATATAGTTATTATTTTAATGAAAATTTGATTTTGTTATGAAGTTGCAATTTCAGAACACAGTTCTGTGGTATTTTTAATACAAATTAAATTAATCAATTAGAAAGATATGTAGGAGTAGGTAGTTAGAACGTGTAGTCAATAATGTATCATTTAGACCCATGAATTTTGTTTCGAGAGTGGTGATAGAATAGTGACTTATTTCAATAAATAATGATATATACGAGTACATAGTTTAATTTGATGACTATAGAACAGAGTTTCACGCTTGTGGAAATTCTGTAATCATAGATCACGTGTCGGATTATTTAATGAATTGCATGTGATGCGTTGGGTTGTTACCGAATTTACTGAGAATCCCTGTTTGACACAAGCTATAATGTTGTGGAATTTCACCCTAGCTCGTTAACGTGCCGTGGCTAAGCGGAATTGCATCGCATGGCGGCACTCATTCACAGGGCTGTACAGAGAGCTATGAAATTATATATTGAAATTAAACTATAGATTTTTTTTAATATACGCATATATTTTATTAATACAATAAAAGTACGAAGGTGAGTCACAAATTATCTACACTTTCGCCATAACATATCTTCAAGGTTTTCATATGTGTTTAGAGTTGATACGACTGCGGTTACGTGGGCGAAATTTGACTCCGATTGCGCAATTTGCTTTTCGGCTATTACCACGTTATTAACCACGTTCATTCTGCAAGCAGTTTGCACCAAAGAGGAACAACGAGCAGCTATCTGATATCTCGGGTCGGAGGGTGTGAATCGGGCACAATACGAGGACATTGGTTTATCACGTAAAAGTGTATTTTTTTGTGAATTTAGTCACAGAGCCATTTTATATTTTGTAGAACGTAACGGTACTTCTTAAAAATATTTTAAAATTCTTGGTCAAGGTCCTTTAAATTGAAAGTTATAAAAATATAAACCACCTGGGCGCCAAGCCGGGTTAGCCGGGGCGCCAAGCAAGCCGGGACAATGGCAGTTAATTCTCCAGTATCACAATAGTTATAGCTTAGGGGTGTCGTTAACAAAGACTGACCGGAAAACTTATAACTGGAATATTTTGCCCGTATGAAGCGAAATTTGATAGACACACACAGGGTGGCCCAAAAAAGTTTTAACATTTCGTAAAATGTGATATAATTACAACAAAATTAGTCAAACTATATCAACAATAGCTTAAATAGTTTACTAATTTACTTACTTACCATTTACCTATATTATGTTTTATTTCGACAATTTCCGGTCGCCATTTTTGATTATTAATTTTCCCATTGTTTATATTTGGTTTTTTCAAAATGTTGCCCAGATTAATAAAAAATCACCGCAGAAGACCGTATTCTGATCAAAAATTTGCGAATTGAAAAACGTTGGGGTGCTAGGAAAATGACCAAAGAATATACCTAAACATTACAGCAGAACGAAGCTCCATCTCACACAGCGATAAATACAATGAACTTTCTTCGTCGTGAGAATGTTAATTTCATCGAGCCAGGCATGTGGCCACCGAATTTTTCAGATTTAAACCCAATAGATTATGCAATATGGGGTGTTTGAATGATTTCTGATCAGCTAAATATTATAGAAAAAAAATTACATTAAGAATTATAATTAATTATATTATTTGTTCAATCATTTATCAAGGTCGCCGTTCGACTGGCGCGGCGGCGTGCCGGGTGAGAAGAGGGAAGGGAGAGGAAGGCATACTACATTATTTTCATTCAAGAATAAATAAATATATGTCCCAAACATTATGTTTTGAAATAACTCGTGTGTTTCGAGATGTTCTCACTTTTTTTGGGCCAGCCTGTATATAATACAATATTCTCCATCTTACCATCAGTGCAAAATTGAATGACGAAAAAGAGGATCTGGTCGCAGGAGGACGCTATAGTCGTGGAACTGAGAGAGTGAATGGTTCAACAGATCCACCGTTTTTTTTAAATCAGGGATGGGGGCGCCCCGAAAAATTTCGTTCGAGGGCGCCACAGAGGTTAGGGCCGGCAATGTATAAAGGCCTCCTCATTTATAATTAAACGATAAATATGATAGGTATCCGATTCTAGGCATATTAGTATTAGTTTCAAAAAAATGTTAGAAAAAAGGCAATATACATTTTAATGAGCAGAATGTAATAGTTTATTTTTTTCGTAAAATTCTTCTTATATTAGATTTAATTGATTTGCATGTCTGTAGCCGCATTAATTTGTTTTGATTCTAGAGTAAAGCGAAAATCTAGATTTATACAAGTACGTTTAGTAAGAAAACATAAAAAATTTTCTCGGAACCCTAGGGTTTCGGAAAACAGCATTTGAAAATCACTGTGATAACATTTTCAAAATATTTTTTTATCTAGCAGTATCTGATTAACAATATGCCTCGGTGGGTCAGAGGACATTGCCCCTTCTGCCCATCCCTTAGGGTAGCTATGCTCACCCCTGGTAATTGGATATCTTCACAGACAACTTGGCCGTGAGCTGAGTTGACAAATGAAACATTATGAAAGATAATAAATGCGAACTGATACTTAACTTTTAATCTTACTTTATTTAAGAGAAAGCATCCCTGAAAACTGCCAAGTTTTTAAATTATCTTATCGTTGTAAATAGTAGTGCCTGGAGGAATAATTATAATTATTTGACCTTCCATCACCCGCATAGGCCACATATAAATAATGACAAACGTTTATTTATTTATTTATTTGGACACGTATAACATATAAGCATTGTACAGTTTGTTACATATATTTTTCACAGATTTTAAATGTAAATGTAAATATGTAAGAATGCAGTCAGTACAACACACAAAACATAAAATAGTTTTAGTAATTAACTGTTCTAACTTTAAAATATATTCCAAAAACAAGCTTTAAGATTTTGTAAAATATTACACGCGTTGCTTTATTGAGTGGAATCGAAACCAGAGTAAACAACTCTCAAAACGATTCCGGGATAGGGTGGGATCCTTCGGGGTTTCCTTCATTCATTACCTAATTATTCGTGCAACTAATGACAGAAATGAATATTTCTTATATACTTTATTTGTAGATATGAAGAAGCCTTAATACTTGACTTGCGTCGCGGGCGAGCCACTAACCTGCCTCCCCTCTCGTGTTCAAAATTTCGCGAATAAATTATAATTATTCTTAATTATCTAAAGTCGCTATTCGTATAATTCATTAATTTGACAAATAAATTGCTTAGCACATTTAGCTAAATGATGAAGTTTAGGCAGTTCTCGAGATTTATTTGCGTCGACAAAGGATTTAGCCGACGCCAACTTATGTAATTTAAACAATTAACAAATAAAACACGTTTCAACAACCCCTTAATGTTCCGACGAGTTGTTATTGTTTAAATATTATTAAATCCATTGATAGACGAAATATAATATTATTGTATACGCACTGTTTAAATAATTACAAATTCGAATTAATTCGAACAAATTAATTTTGTTTCTGTGTGTAAATTCTACAATACGAACACAACTAATAAAATACATTTTATGTAAATGTGTTAATTATACAGTATTATAATTGTTAATAAATACGGAAAATGCTAGTCAAGATTGTTGTCGCAAAATTTAAAAGTTAAATTTATTATTGTCAAAGCATAGATGGAGATGTCCATAAGTGTGACAAATAATCATGAAATATGTTTCATTTTATGTATTATCTATGGATTTTTTCGCCTAGGCGTTCGATATGTCACTTAGGTGATGGAATTTTTTCGTATTATGTGTTAATGTATATTAAACAACGAGATCATCATCGAACGAACTGTCATCGTGATATTGAATGATTAATTGTCCTATACTGCAACTTTAAAAGTATCAATGTGTCAGATGACTTTTGGAACAGCTGTGAAAAGTCCGCCATATTTAACTATCGATTATCGTTTTTACTATCGGATATCGCAGAGTAAAATGAGTTTACTACAGGTGTACTTTCGAGAAGTAAATATTTTTTACTAACGATTAAACAACCCGTTTTCGCAATTTTTTTTACTTAAGTAACTTATTTTACTATTGTAAAAAGTTACTACTGGTCACGCAATCAGCCCTCACTATACAACACTGACATAACTTATCGTTCTACAGGTGAATGTTATGCTCTATACCGATGTTGTTTTTGAAAAACAATTTTTAAATTTGGTTTTTTATTTATCGATTATTTGGCTTATTATAATTATCTATGGAATATGACATCGGCCAAGTGGCCACCTCTGACATATTTTTCGTAATATTCTCGTACACTTTGCATATTATTTCATATCGAATATTGTTCTGTAGCATCGGAATTATTGTTGGCTTATTGGCGTAGACTTTGCCTTTCAAGTACCTTCATAGAAAATAGTTGGGAGTCGTCAAATCAAATTATTGAGGAGGGCAGTCGATATCATCAGTTTTTAACAATATGCGGCCGGGATTTTTTGCGAAATTTCAAGCGTAGCTCGGGTTGGGTATGAGATGGCACCGTCCTGTTGAAACCATACGTGTTGCAGGTCCAATCGACCTAATTCAGTCACCGATAAGTGTGCATCGGGGCGGGATGCGATCTGTGTGCGTGTGCGCGGGGATATCGTTTGACTTATGCTCGCGATATATTTCGTATCTAAATTATATCATACTGTAATAAACGTGTACAAATAGATTCTCTTGGACCTTCACATTTACGAAGTGTACACTGAAGATGTACTTAGAAGACAAGCGCGTAACATTAACTAAAGGAGCTAAAATATTTTATAATATTAAATATAAAGTTAAGTCCATTTTAAAAACACACTTGCGGCGTTTTGCTACACTTCTGCTCGAGCGAAGACGTGTATTCAGAACACCGCGCGGTGCGAGAGTTGCGTTTAGTTCGTATACGTCTGGGACAGATTTTGCGAAAAAACGCATGCACAGCTTTATTTGTCGATTCTAAATAATTCGCTGGTTGTACGGTTTTAGTTAACACTTTAACGAACTGTACAACATAATATATCAAATAAATATTTAATTTACATTTATTTCGCAAATAATTAACAAACTAAAATGGAAAGAACATATTACTAATCTTACAAACAAAATAAGGAAAACTGTCTACATATTTTTAAGACTACAAATCTGAAAATAACACATTACGCGTTTGTACTGTCACATTTGCAATACGGTATTATTGGATGGGGAGATGCATATAAAACTTCAATAACACAATTAGAAATCACTTAAAATGATAATAAAAATTATTCTTTAAAAAAAAAAAAAAATTCCTGGTATGCAACTTTTAACAGATTTCAAAGTACCAAAAATAATGGATACAAAAAAAATTCAATAATCCAAATTTTAAAAATTAAAAATCAATTAAACTTCAAAAGCAAATTTCTGTCTACAAGATTTAGGGACCAAATTGTTATTCCAAAATTAAAATATACCGCAACCCAAAATCACTATATTTATCAAAGCATCAAATTCTTTAACAATGTTCCCATCACAATTAGAACAACTACAGACTACTACAATTTGTAACTGAAGTAGAAAAAATATATACACAGCCTAACTGAAACATAAATTATCTCGTACTTACTCCTTCTCTATACATGAGTCCTACTCTCATAGAAAAGAAATAAATGTTAAATGAAATATACATATATCCTACTGATAATTATAAAATGTATTATATTTTCTAATATTAAAATAAAAAAAGATTATAGTTATGCACAGCTTTTTTGATTATATAGAGTGTTGGCGCCATTTAAATGTACTACGCACGCGAATCTTATTGGACTACAGAAATATGTCCTGTCTCTCTTACTCTTGTCCTATCCTAGTCCCTAGGCACAAAGGAGAAAGAAGAAAGAAGCAATCTGCTGATACTACCGCCCGAGTCATTCCGCTTTCGAAACTGAACACGGTACGCTGCCGTCGCTGTGAATCCGCTTACAACCGCTAACCATAATTACCGCTAATTTAAATAATTTTTACTACCGCTAATATATTTTAAAACAATTACTTTTCTAACGCGAGTGTCATCAATTACGAGACAATTCTGCGTCGCTTGTGAATTGGTGGACCAGAGGGAAACGAACCAGCTTCAAGAGATCGGAGACCCACAAGTAAGTGCCATCCTATCTTTTATCTCCCGATAACCCGCCAACTTTCCATAAAGTGCACGCGCCTGTGTATAAGGTTATATTTTTATAACATTAACTGTAAATCTGTCTGTATTAAGCATATTTAATAATTTTAAAGTTAGTTTTCTACGATAAATCAGCTGTATAACAAAAACTTGATTTTTTCCCATTGTTCGAGTGTATTCTGAATTTTCTCTGCCTGATCTACCTCCACGTGTCCCTTCACTGTGATTATTAATTCTACAATGAAGCACATGAAAATCGAAATGGAAATATAGTCATTGTTTTGTATGTAACGTGTGGTTTAAATTAATAAAAGGGTTTAGGATTGTAGATAGACAGATAAACAATTAAATATATGTCAAAATTACATTTTTTAATGTGAAATAGACAGGAAATAATAATTTGAGAATTTTTTCGTAAAATACGTCGAAATAATTTAATAATTCAAATGGTGTGCCGTTGCGCCAAAAAGGTTGCGAACCATTGATATATACGATTAAATAATATTTTATTCAATAGTCGTTTATTGTCTTCAGCATTTGTCTGTTTCCGTGAAACCCTAAACCCGTAACAAATACAGCCTTCCCTGGAAGATTTTACACTCTACGTCGACTCTTTTCAACTGCCACTCCGGATCCTATTTTAAAGGTCGTAAAATATAAATGTTCCTTCAATCTGTGAAAATATTTGAACCGTGACAAATCCTATATATTAAAATTAAATGTACCTGTCTGAATATATACATATCTACACGCATAATAAGAAGGTTCTATTCATTAGGTACTTATAAATATGATATATAGAAATGTTACGAACGTATTATATACTAAAACATAACGTATGGCCAATTAAAAACTTTCACCAATTAAATATTTAAAATATTGTAACGTGAAAATTGTAATCATATTATATTTATTTATTTTAGAATGTCGTATATAATTTAATTCTCGGAATGCACCTTTGAAAAATATTTTGCAGAACTGTACAATAGTGGCTATTGTCACCTTCAAAGTGAACTCTTTGTGTATCTATACACTGACTTAGGGTCGGTTGTGTGCTCAGTAATAAATTTTTACCATTGCGGATTGTTGGTACATCAAATTTATAACTGTCAAAGATGTTCGAAGACAATCTCGCCCATTAGTGTGGCAAAGCGAATAATCATGAAATATG
This sequence comes from Eubasilissa regina, assembly GCA_022840565.1. Lineage (NCBI taxonomy): Eukaryota > Metazoa > Arthropoda > Insecta > Trichoptera > Phryganeidae > Eubasilissa > Eubasilissa regina. Next base: position 17,251,687 of record JAINEB010000027.1, on the reverse strand, counting down.
ACGTATTTTATGTTTTATCTATGGCTTTATTCATCTATGCGTTCGAGACCTGTAACTTCGGTGGCGAAATTTTTTCGAATTATGTGCTAATGTATATTTAACAACGAGATCATCCTCTGACGAACTCTCATTACTAAAATAGAATGATTAATTATCGTAGATTGCAACGTTTAAAGTATCAATGTGACAGATGACTTTTGAAACAGTTGTAAAGAATTCGCCATATTTAACCATCGATTCACATTTTTACTATCTGATGTCGGAGAGTAAAATAAGTTAACTACGCTATGTACTTTCAAGAAGCAAATATTTTTTTACCAACAATCAAACAACCCGATTTAATAAAAAGTTACTACTAGTCACACAGCCGGCCCTTGGGCACACATTATGTCTTTGTTGATCCATCTTAGCTTTGGTATTCCTAAGTTTCTGTTGATCTTGTTGTTTTCAGCAATGACTTTGGTGATTGCTGTTATGTTATCCTCTCCCTATGATACAATGAACCTTATTTAAATAATCATTGAGATGCTTATCTCATTATATAAAGTATAGAGCTCCTTGTAGCGTTTAGGTCAAAATTAATTGTCTTAAATAGGCTTAAAGATACGCCTTATATAATTTTTATTTTAAAAACGTCCAGTCCAAACTCATTCTTCGTAGTAGTTAGAATAAGTGCGCACTGGACTTCGGGGCAATCTGGATATTATTAAAGTTTATTATTCATTTTTTAATCTTTTTTTGTTGGAAATGAATGTGTTGATAAACTGACCAAGGAGGCCACTCTTTCTGGAGTTTTCCCTCATCAATTCCATATCCCGATGCATGACAGGCTTAATATGGTAAAAAAACGTACAAACTCTATTCGGACTGTATAATAGATGGATTCAAGTAATCACAAAGGTAATCAGCTTAAAATAATTCAAATATCTATTTCCTGCACTCCCTGGTTCTCTAAAAGGAAAATCCCTAAAAGAACAATATCAAATATCTCTAAAATAAGAATTGGGTATTGCCAGGTAACCTCACATTTATTTGATTAATAGATTCCTCAATGTGAGTGTGGTATCGAGGAGGAAACCCTTGCCCATATCTTTTTTGCCTGTCCATTGAGGATTACAGCTTTTTTTACAGTAATCTCGTCAATGCTAATATTCAACTCCCGGTTAATTTGTGTCATCTTCTTTCTCTTAACAAGCCACATTTAAACTATATAATATTAAATTTTTTGAACGACAATTGTAATATAATATTTCCTATTTCATAAAATTATTGTAGTTTTTTCTATAAAATTAAGTTTCAACTTGATTAATAGCACAAATCACTATTAAACTGTGGATTTTGGATTTTTGTTATTAGGGATCCGAAATGTAATTAGATAGTAAAGGTCTTAAATTAAAAATGATTGCGAATCTGACGCAGTATTTTCCAAAACCCTCATTTCAACGTTAGCTAGAGAAATGTTTAAAGTCTCGTAGTGTATTTGACGACAGCAAAAGGAAATTGAATAAATCAAGAGAGATTGAACGGAAAGGTGGGGCTTCTACAAAAAGAAAAGCGAAAAATCGTCGGTTACCCTAATTCAGTTTCCTGCACGATCTAAAGAGCAAAATTCGCGCACGTTTTTAAAACAGAATTACATATTTTTTTATTATTAAGAACACATTTTTATTGCTTCATTTAGAATAGGGATCTGTGATGTTTCAAATACTAATTCAATGTATTAATTAAAAATCTATTTTATCGAAAAATATTGTTGTTGCGCTACCGGGATTCGAACCTGCATCTCTTTCCAATCTGGGGAAGATGAATTATCCAACTATGCTATAGCGACAGTACTTTTGATGAAAAAATTTAGAATCCATATATAAGGTATTTGATATTCCGTAAAAATAAAGTAGATGGCTTTCAAATAATGAAACGATAGACGTATTAATTTGAAAAGTGTAACATATGGCTTCGAAAATTTGTCGTCAAAAGTACTATCGCTGTTGCATAGTTGGATAATGCATTTCCCCCCAGATTGGAAAGAAATCCAGGTTCGAATTCTGGTAGCACAACAGAAATATTTTTCGATAAAATTGATTTTATACGTATATCTTTCTAATTAATACATTTAATAACTATTTTTTTAGTAAATTAACATTTTACTGTAAAGTTTCAATTTTAAAACGTATTTCTATTTATGATAATTTAATCGTATTGGATGAATCAATTAGAAAATCATACAAAAAAATAAATTCATACATTACCATTAAGCCATGGTGGTCATAACAAATTTTAGATCTATAACGCAGACTTTTTTTAACATGAGACATCTATAATTTAATTAAAAAGCTAATTATAATTATAATATCTAGCTAATATTTGCACCAGGTGACGTCAAGATTATTAAATATTTTTTTAATTTACTCTGGAAAATCTTAAATATAACAATATATAGGTACGTATATATTTTTATTGAAAACATTTTAATATGTGAAGTTGCATTTTTATGATATTTAAAACAAATTAAATAATAGATGTCTCAGTTAAAAAAAAACGTTTATGCACATATTTCCCTTCGATAGCTGGTACCCAGGTTTTAGGTTAACAATAAGCACACATATGATATATGAAAAGTTCTAAGCTTATTATTTTTTCTGTCTTTTTGGTCTAATATTGTTCTTTTAGCTGGGTTGTCTTCTTTAGATTTCGACTGACCGACGCGCGCCCTGGTGGTTTATTTGGACCTCTGGACTGATCGAAGCACTGAATATAATTAAACGCCTATCGTTTACCTTCTTCTTAGCTTTCTGAAAATAGGGCGGCAATACTCTCTCACACATACACACATGTACGTTATTATAAACCAAGAAACCCGGTGGTGCCAATCCAAGTAACAAGGCGCGTTAACACCGGTGGTAGCCAAATATATTTTCGATAGATTATTTTTTTTATGTATCTTTCAAATTGATTCATCTGATTTGTTTCCTATACTAAACTAATAATGACTGCCTCTATGTAATTTTATTTCACAAATAACGAGAGATTTCTAAATTTATCGACAAAATCAAACACCAAATTATAATTATCATTGGAATAATTTCAACTGACTAAGCTCATAATTAGGCATGTTTCGTCTTATAAAATTTACATTTAAAACAGATTTTAGGGGTGGAGGCGATAGAAGGGAAGGAAAGAAAGGGGCGGAAGGTGCTAACGAATGATGCTTGATTTAAGAAAGATATTTTAGATTCGAAAATATATAATATAAAATATATAAGTAAACTAGTTCTCATCTTTAATCAGCTGTTAAATAAACCTTCTGGATTATACTACAATTCTAAAAACGGAAGGTAAACCCTCAAACAGTTTGCAAAATAATGTTTATTTAAGCCATAAAAAAGATACACCATTTATAAATGATCATCACAACCATTATGTAGCTTCTGCTGGTGAAGGCCTCCCCAAGTCTCTCCAAATTTTCTCCGTCCAATATTATTCGCTACCACGTATTTATTAAAAATTTGATGATTTCGACAGTCCAGTGGGTTGTAGGTCTGCCCGTTGGTCTCTTGATTTCCGTCAAGTACCACTGGATGATTGCATTCGTCCAACGAATGTCCGTCTTCCGAGTGATGTAGCATGCACATTTCATTTTTTTTTCTTGTCTCCTTGTAAGATATCCAACATATGTATTGCAATCGCACTATTAGGTGCCAGTTAAACACAGGACAGGAAGGAAAAAGGGACTCACCTAACTCGCATCTCATGGGCCACCCGATCGCCTCCGGACGCACGTCGACACAAAAGTTGAACACAAGGTAGACTTACAAAGTCTCCAATACAATAGACTCACGAAATTTCCAACACAATAGACTCACGAAGTCTTCAAGTTGATAACGACGTTTTGAATTGTTCCGATAGAGGGCCGCCGATCGACTAATAATAAATATAAGTCCTAAACAGTACGTCTCTATACGTTACGTTTTTGGATATATCTGTTGAGACTAGTCACGCTAATGTATTGCTAAATGCTATTTTTGACTCACTGGTCTGATTGTGATTGGTATTCGATAATATCAGTGATTGAAAACTGTGACTGTGATCACAGTTCCATTACTAATACGCACGCGCTACACGATATCATAATACACGAAATAAATAAAAAAAACATGATTTTAATCATATTTATTTATATTATTAAAACTTCATTAGCTTAAGAAACATATTCTAGTATAAATATTAAATATTTATCTAATTTAATATCATCACAAAGAGAATGAAAATGCTTAAAACATGCGAGTTTATTTTTCGGGTCAAACTCTCAGCGCTTCGGGTCAAATGCACAAAACGTTTTGACAGAATGATCAGCGCAATCACGAATTATACGTCATTACTTCATGAATATTTTCATCTCAAATGCGCATGCGCCGAATTGCGGTTCACAACCAAATATAAATAAAATAAAAAAATGACTCACGATATTCCCAGATATTCAATCACTGAAAGTGAGTGTGACTCAAAGATATCAGTGATTGACTCACACGATTGGACGTGAGTATTAAAAGTATGCATTGATTGAACGCTTGGACATCCCTTTTGATAATTCCAGCCCAACTTTGTTCTCCGAACAATTTATAACGAAATCTATAAAACTGTTGTAAGGTATTTTAATTAATATTTATAGACATTTTTTGAGAGAATTTTTGTGGGGCTGTGTAAGGAATTGTAGCACACGACAAAAGTAGTTTTGTAATTATTTCCCGTCACAAGTTTCAAAACTTTGGTTTAAATTATGATCGGTGAGTGATGATGGAAGAATTACGATATCTAATTACCCTTACATTTCTACGTGTACACATATAAATATGTCATCGGCATTCCAAGGAATTCTGTGAAATGCAAAAATAAATCGATACATATCGGTTGGTTCAATATTATCGTGGTTAATGGCAATACCATTGAACAAACCGCAATTTGCTTTTAGTATTATCGGTAGCATGGAAAATAGTTGATCAACAATTTGCTATTTTATTGAACGGTCTCTGTTTTATATGTACAGTGTGGGTTAAAAATTAATTTACTGCTTAAAAATGCAATATATATATATATTTTTTTAATTATACGTAAAGCTCGTATTTGCAATGATGAAAATGGGGGACATTTACAAGATATTATTTATAATAATAATAATGCATTTATTCCAGCGTGATCGACTTTTTTTTAAGACCCGATTCGCCTTTAAGATAATACATATTATATAATACATTAAAGTTAAGAAATATTATTTATGTTATGAAAAAAAACAAATGAAAATATAAATAAATAAAAAGTTCACACATATATATAAACAAAATATAAATACTTCAGTCTCTGTAGCTATTCTATAGGTTATTAAGGAAAACACATTCTTATTGTGAAGTTGTAATTATTCAGAACAGACGGTCTGTGATATTTTAAATACTAAATTCTGTAAAAATAATGTAGGTGGCTTTCAAATAATGGAACGACAGGTGTATTAATTTGAAAAAAATGTAACGTATAGGTTCGAAAATTTATCAAGAAAAATACTGGCGTTATAACAAAATTGGTAGTATAGTTCCCCGGATTGGAAATAGAGATCCAGGTTCGAATCCCGGTGACGCAAAAACAATATTTTTCGACAAAAATGATTTTATATGTTTATATTTATAATTAATACATTAGTTTAGTATTTATTCTATAGGTGTTGCCATTTTCTGGTCGGGGAACCAGCTTTTCATGAGAGCGCCGCTTGCACCAGAGAGTTAGTGCTAACCTCCAGCTGCAGCTATACGCCCGCAACTCGATGTCTCAGAAGCGGAACGAATCCATGTATACGGCCATCGGTAAACATTGTAGATGCGCTACAATAACGCGCCAATCTGAACAGTATTCTGAATGGGTTTTTGACAGAATTCGGAGACGGTTGTAGGTCACTTACTTGTATTTCGACCAGAGCTCGCAGGTATATAACATTTTAAACAGAATTCTCTTCATCTTCTTACTGCATCGGTAGAAATGCAAATAAGCAAAATAAATGTAAATTTCAATACTTTGTTAAATAATACGTAAAAAGAAAATGATAGACAAATTAAAAAGTAATTTAAAGTAAGTAAGATTTCAGCACCGAAATTTTTTATTATTATTAGAGTTTATTAGCAAAATAACATTCTTTTAAAGCTTGCATCAATACAAACATTACTAAGGAGAACACATTCTTATTGTGAAGTTGTAATTATTCAGAATATAGGTCTGTGATATTTTAAATAATAATTAAATGTATTAATCAGAAAGATGTACATATGAAATCAATTTTATCGAAAAAAATGTTGCTACCGGGATTCCAACCTGTTCTAAAATTTGTCGTCAAAAGTACTGTCTGCTGTAGCATAGTTGATTAATGCATCTTTCCCGGATTGGAAATAGATCCAGGTTCGAATCCCGGCAGCAACAACAATATTTTTAGATACAATTGATTTTATTTGTATATATTTACAATTAATACATTTAATTAGTATTTAATATATATTTTTTTACATAATTAATACACCAGCAAATAAAGAAAAAAATAAATATTATTTATATTCAAGCCAGTTGGCTGCTTTCTGCCTCGCTAGGTGCATATAAAGTACCTGTTCTGAAATAGGTTGCAAATGAGTTAATTTTAAATAAAAAAAAAAACATTTGTAACTCTTGGATTAAGTACATGTGATATTAAATTTGATTTTAAATATTATATTGAACCATTACCGGTGACGAGAAGAAAAAAATCAGTAATGAGAAATAATGATAATTTTGGAAATTGTTTAGTTTATCTTGATTTCTTCAGTTAGGTGTACGAGTCTGGAACAAAAAATTTATAAATTACACAGAAATTAAATGTATAATACACATGTCCAATATTTGCTATTCAACAAAAAGATAACACTAAAATGAATATTAAAATTTACACTTAAGGAGACTGTTACGATCAATGTTCTTCAATTGAAGAAAAATACTGTAAATACCTAGGAAACACAATAAATAACAAACTCAAATGGAAAGAGCACATTATTAATCTTACTAACAAAATAAGGAAAACTGCCTACATGTATTAAAGACTCATCTAACATCTTATCATCAACAAATCTAAAAATAATATATTACGCGTTTATACAGTCACATTTGCAATACAGTATTGTTGGATGAGGAGGAGTGTACTCCATACTTGATAAAACTTCAATATCACAATTAGAAATTACTTAAAAATAATGATAAAAATAATTCTCAAAAATAGATTATCAAGTGCCCAACTCTTTACAGAATTCAAAGTATCAAAAATTATAAAAAACAAAAATAATAATCAAATTTAAAAAAAATTAATATTAGAAGCTACAAAATTGATATTTAAAATATATTAATTAAAAAGATATACATATGAAATCAATTTTATCGAAAAATATTGTTGTTGCACCACCGGGATTCGAACCTGGATCTCTTTCCAAACCGGGAAAGGTGCATTATCCAACTATGCTACATTGACGATATTTTTAGCGACAATTTTTCGCACCAATATGTTACCTTTTTGATATTAATACATTTAATCATTCCATTATTTAAAAGAGCCATCTACCTTATTTTTACGGAATCTCAAATACCTTTGAGTAATCTGATAGCAGACGCCAGAATTATCAATTCATTTTTATTAAATTTTGGACACATTGATACAACTTTATTATTATGAACATGAACATATATACACATATATTTTGGCTACTTTAACACAGACTTCAGTCTAGCAAAGAAGCCAAAACAACGTTGTATATATCAGAAGTGAAGTCTACTCCATCCTACACAATAAACTATGAGAATATCTTATGTTTATTATGTATCCACCTCTGTTAAAACAAAAATATGTATGTCAATATATATATAAATAAATAAATGAATAAATAAATTATACCTATGTTCTTCTAACAAAATTGATACTACAAAACTTAAATGAATTGCAACCCAAAATCACTTTATTTATATAGGCATTCAATTCTTTGATAATCTCCCTCTTGCAATCAGAAAAATTACTAGTAGACACATAATTTTTTTTCCAGTTATACTATATTTGTATTGCACAGAATTACTCGCCAATTAATTAATAAGATAAGGCCCCTGTCACACAATTTAAAGGTTTAATCATCGGCGTGGTGCCAAAAAATCCGTGTGATAGATTTCAGGAAAACAAAAACGTCTTAGTGAAACGTCACAGCGGCGGCCTGTCGCCGTGTAGATATTTGCAAATATGACTATATGTATTGTTATGAATTTGAATAAAAACAGAGTATTTTGTGTGCCCGTATTGAATATATTTTGTGTTTCATTTCTTACGACCTCATTATCATTACCATCAACGCCGGTTGAGAGAAGCTGAGATCGGCGAACCACCCGTGTCTACATTTTTGTTTCCTGTACGGAACAATACTCCATCTCTATACACGAGTCTCCGACTCGCATAGAGAAGAAGAAAATATATATATACAATTATGTGATTATGTTTATATAAAATGTATTATATCTTATAACAAAAAAATTAAAAAATGTACATCTTACTCTAATAAATACTTTCTCCTTGTCTTTTTATGTTTTCTTTGTAAATTTCAGTGAACACACTGTTTCATGAAAATTCAATTTTCTTACTGACCAGCGTATTTCACAAGAAGAGTTTCAAAGACAATATTTCCTTTGTGCTATCGAATATTTGTTCTATCATATTTTTAATTTTCCACATGCTTCATTCGCAACAAAGAGGTTACATAAATGATATTGGGTTTGGCTTTATATATTACGTCAACATTAAATTCAATTAAAATGTTGCGTGTATTTAAGACAGAAAGAAAACGATCGAAATAGAATACCGTGCACTTATAATGGCGTATTATATGTAAAGACTATGTAGGCTCTACATACATCTTTGTACCACTATGTGGCGCATTATCCTCCCCATTCGTTGAGTTTTTAATTTTATTAACACGTTGAACGCCATTGTGAAAATGAAGAAAAATTACGATTTTAAATTTGAAAAAAAAAATTTAGATGGCAGCAGCGATCATCTTTTTTTTGACCAAAATTTTCCATGAAAATCATGAAAATTAACTGCGGTCACCGGTGACCGTCATGGCGCTATGGGATAAAAATGATGATTTCCGTTAACGCACGCCGTGAGGTCATGATGCCGGTCACGTGCGCTTCACGCGTCTCCCCCCAGTCGAGTTTTGTTGTAACTATTTTTTAGTTTTGTTGTAACAATCTGTTGTAACTATTTTCCTTGATTTGTAATGTTAAAAATATACATTTTCATTTCCTTTTATAATCAATTTATGTTTGAATAAAAATTGTTATTTGCAAATTTCATAGTTTTATTTTTATTCGAAAAATTTCAAAGTACCTACTGAAATATCACAGTCCCACTTGAAAGTATTGTTATAGAGTATTGCTCCGGTCATTCTAGTACTACGAATACACGCAAAGTATATGCATCGGCGCTCAGGAGAGTGTTGAATACATCTCTGACTGCAGGTCACACGTGACTTACGTGAACATAATGAGGTCACCAATGACCTACATGGCGTTCAACGTGTTAATTTAAATTTAAATTTTTTAACATTTAGATTGTTTTTCGATTCCATGACAATTTGGTTACAGTTAACACGTTCATTTTTTAACTGCTGCTGAGAAGATTTAAATTCACTTAACTGACGAATGCAACATCAATGGTCAATAGACTGAAGACGATTCTCTTGCTATACTCGGTATATACATAATGAACAATGAAAGCCGAGAGCTGCCTTCAGAAAATTTCAATTATCTCGATTTGACTATCTATCTCATTCATGGACATGGGTCATTAAAATACACCATCAGTTCGTTTAAGATCTTTCTATTTATAAAATTATTTAGTTAGGATGTACAAAAGCCGGATAGAAATGAGAATCTAAATAAAGTCATTAAAATTGAAAGGTCAACTCATCTCAAAGGAATATAAGTGATAATCGAATTAAGGAATTAATCCATTAACTAAATTAACATCTCAAACTTAGCCTCGCTACAAGTGGGGGTGATGAACCCGCTACAATTAGGGGATGAACTCTAGCCGGCTTTATGCTGAATGTTCTCGGAATTTAAATAAAATTGATAAAATCTTGTTATGGTTTTAGTCAAGCGAAGATTGTACAATTTTAAGATGTTTTTTGTCTGTATTTCCTGAGAATTTTAAATTACTATCTCTGACTTTCTTAGACTAGTCTCAATAATATTGAATTTTACATATTATTCAATTAATATTCAGCTCTTTGAACTATTCTGTCATTCAGACCTATTGTATTCAACGTTTCGGATCGCATCGAAGGGTTCATCAAATCTGTCAAAACTATTCGACGCCATCTGCTCCAATCTGCGGCATTCCTGACGGCTTCATACATCATTCCACCATACCTCGCATTATTTCGCCTGTTCCGTACAAGAAACAAGAAATGTAGACAAATGTGGTTCATCGATCTCAGCTTCTCTCAACTGGCGATGATGATGATTATGAGGTCGAAAGAAATGAAACACAAAAGATGTTCAATATAGCTATTAATAATCGAGAATGGCTTCTCGCCCGCAGAATACAAAACTGTACATACATTAATTTATTCGTACAATATTTTCCCACCATCTCTGCAAGTAGACAGCGACAGGCACCGTCATGACGTGTTTTATCAAGAATAACACGAGTTCTTCAGTGATTATACCTTTTAAATTACTGACACTTGTGTCTTATCATATCGATTAATTGGCGTCTCTGCTGCGACATCGCAATTCTGTGGGATACGTCACATATTTACATTCTATTATGCCATACCAGGGGATCGAGCACCATACATTTTAGATATTCATCACCTTTACCGTGTCCATAGTTCGTGTTATACAACTCTTTCTAATCTTCATACTTTTAATCTTACCCTCTTTTAATAATCGACTTTCTTCTGTTGCTTGGGTGTCTTCTTTTCCTTTGCATATATTCGTATAAATAATGGTATATTTATATATTCATCTCACATATTACATCTCAAATGCAATAAGAATTTCAATTTAAAGTTTGTACTCTTTTCGCAAATTATCACTTAAAACAACGTCACATTGTATGATAACTTCTCTTAATCTACTTTGTTTTTCAGTGAGTTTATATTCAAAATGCGAATGAAAGTAAACGTATTGTAATTTATTATAAAAGAAGCAAAACAAATGTTTTGTATTAAAAATAAATGACCTAATCTCAATGTTATGATATTTATTTATAAATAAAATCTTCACTAAAAATATCGACAGAATTCATTAGAAAAATAGAGAGAAGTGAACATGAACGAATAAAAGAAAAATATAGAATGAAATTACTATTCAGGAAGTAGACTAAGTAGACTAAAATAAAAAAATAATAATGTTTCACGTATCAGAATTACCAAAAGTCAAACATTAGGCCGTAAACATTCAAATTATACAAAGTAAAATGCAGCGATTTCACTTGACGCTGAACTGCCGGTGTGAAAATACATGTTCCACGATTGTTTCAAAGAGACGTTTAATAGATAAGGCATCCCTTAAAAATGGGTAATGAGATTTATCCAAAAACCTCTAGAACAACAGACGCGGGATATCCAAGAATCTTCCTTTCTAATAATATATACAGGGTGGCCCAAAAAAGTGAGAACGTCTCGTAACACACGAGTTATTTCAAAACATAATATAATTAATTATAATTCTTAATGTAATTTTAGTTGCACAATATTTAGCTAACCCGAAATCATCAAAATACCCCATATTGCATAATCTAGTGGGTTTAAATCTGGGCTGTTCGGTGGCCACATGCCTGGCTCGATGAAATTAACGGCGAAAAAAGTTGATTGTGGTGTGTGAGATGAAGCTCCGTCCTGCTGTAATGTCTAGCAATACTTCAGGCTTTGTTTTGAAACTCTTTGATCATTTTCCTTTTTTGAACGTTTTTCAATTCGCAAATTTTTGATCAGAATACGGTCTTCTGCAGTGATTTTTGTCATTCTGGGCAACAATTTGAAAAAAACCAAATATAAACAATGGGAAAATTAATAATCAAAGATGGCGGAAATTGTTGAAATAAAACGTAATATAGGTAAATAGGTAAGTAAGTAAATTAATAAACTATTGTTGATATAGTTAATATAATTTTTATGTAATTATATCATATTTTACGAAATGTTCACACTTTTTATGGGCCACCCTGTATATATTTATTTTTGCACAAGATCGAATAAATAAATAAAAAGTGAATAAATTAAATATTACTAGTTTTCTTTCTAATTGCCGACTGGTTTTACTTTGACAGTAACATCAAAATTGTGCATTTTGTTTCATTTTCGGCTTCACGGTATCAGGAAAATAATTGTCAAGAAAAAAATTTAAGGTATGTATTATATGTAAGTAACGTAGAGGCGGTTTCATTTTTTCAGTACGTATGTACAGATGTAGCGCCTAATTCCAAAACCCCCTAAAACGACTTTATGCGTTCAGAGATTATAAATGTTTATTTTTACATCAGTATTTTTAAAGAGACAATTCTGTAATATAATTTTTTTTTCTGTTTATATCGTTCTGACGGCCATACTGGATATTAGATCACGTGATCATCAACAAGCGTTGTGGTTGGTTGATTTCATTTTAGGGGGAATAGCAACTTACACTGTGTCTGCTTTGCTGTATCGCATGCGATATCAATGGATTTAAGTGGCTTTAGCGAGGAACAAAGTCTTGCGCACGTAGCTGACAAAAAAATCTACAAAACTGATTAATTTAGCTTTAATTATCCGAAATCAATTTTAGGCGGTTTTGGAATTAGGCGCTACAAATATCTGAGCAATGATAATAATACTATATCTTAATACGTTTTGTATAAATATAATAATATTTAATATATTTGTAAATGTTTCGTAGGAATGTTTCATTAAAACACGGAGTTACTGTATCTAAGAAAGAAAATACAATGAGCGTTATATTTATTTTCGGTCCACATAATAAGAGGGTGATATTAAATGTGACTTTTATGAAACGCAGATTTTGTCATAAACTGGGGATAGCTCATGTGATATTATTTATTACCCACGTTTGAAATATGCTGCACGTAGATACATATGGAGTATTAAAATACGTATAAAAGGTGTCAAATTTTTATGTCTGACTTGGGAAATGAAATTGAAATGAATGAATATAATTTTAAATACTAAATTAATGTATTAATTATAAATATATACATATAAAATCAATTTTATCGAAAAATATTGTTTTTGTGTCACCGGGATTCGAACCTGGATCTCTATTTCCAATCCGGAGAAGTACACTACCGATTGTGTTATAACGCCAGTATTTTTCTTGACAAATTTTCGAACCTATATGTTACATTTTTCAAATGAATACACCTGTCGTTCCATTATTTGAAAGCCATCTACATTATTTTTACAGAATCTCAAATACCTTTGAGTAAACCGACTGCAGATGCCAGAATTATCAACTCATTTTTATTAAATTTTGGACACAATTGATACAACATATATTATTAAGGAAAACACATTCTTATTGTAAAGTTGTAATTATTCAGAACATAGGTCTGTGATATTTTAAATACTTACAACAACACTTTATAGCGGTTTTGGGTTTTGAGTTATGAATGCCACAACGTTGTATATCTACATGGAGATCGAATGGTACATTAAACCGTGTAAATTAAATATAAATACTATTAAATGGTTGTAAAATGTGGTGTTTAATCCAAATCGAAGAAGACAGGAAGTTTTTCAGTGCAAAATATTAAGAAAACTTATCGATCTATATTAGAAAATGGAATTGCGGAATAAAAATGAATTACAAGCTTGAAAATTTAATTGAGAAAGAAACAATGATTGTAAGATTCTATAGATCCTAAAGATTGTGAAAGGCTGGCCATGTTGAAAGAATGCCAGAAGATAGGACACCGAAGATCATGACCGAGTAGATACTTCAGTAGAAGCAGGCTAAGGAAGAGGTAGGCTGACTGTGAAGAAGAGGACTGGAGCAGGATGGGAGAGAGAATGGAACTGGAGAAGATTGGCCAGGGAAAAGAGTTAGCGGAGAGCGCTTGCGGAGGTAGCTAAATCTCACCCTGGGATGTAGTGACGTGGAAGAAGAAAAAGAAAAATGATTATTAAATATAACTGAGCTTCTCTGCAACAATACTGTATATCATCTAAGATAGCCGACGCTCCGTCTATCTATCCTCTAATTCGATTGTTAAAGGGAGGAGGGATAAGGGCTGAGCCCTCTTGTCTTCGACATATGAAGTAACAGCAATAAGTAAGATTTTTATGAGGTACCCTATTGACGAGGAGCATTGTGAAATTGTTTTTTTTTTAAATTTCAGGTAATTTTAACTTTGTATATAAGTTATTGTTTAAAGTAGTAGCGACAATGGGTAAAGTTTTTTTATATAACACATTTTTTATTTATTGTATATTTTGTTCATTCTTTTTTGTTTGATTTTGATGAATTTCTAACAATTTTTTAAATGAATGTTTTTATAGAATGTTTTCATAAATTTTATTCAATAGGGTCAAAAATAGGGTAAAGAAGTGGAATGGGATGAAGATGATCGGATGAGGGATCATATAGGCTAAGAAAATTTCAAATTTAGAAGATAAATCGTATATGCGTCGTTTGAGTCTCTGCGACTCTATCTATCCACATTTGTAAAAACTGATTTATGAGTGTTGTTGCAGGGGGGCTGAGAGGGAGATTTCATATGTAGACGCCAAAATAAAATATAAGGGCTGGGTAAACGGGAAAAAAAAATTCTATGCTACAAATATATTATCTATGATTTTTATATATTTCGGGTATTATTATGCCAGCAACATTAGTAGCTTTCTGTGTTTAATATAATAATATAATCCACAGTCCGGGTTGATTAGATTAGTTACGGTTCTGTGTTGTTTCATTACACAGCCGCAAAATGAAAGGGCAAGATATATCGGCCAAACTGTTATTCTTAGGGTAATGAGTCAATTTGTAGAAATATTCCCGTTTCACACACAAAATCGGACAGAATTACTGCACGCTATCAGAATACATTATTTAAGTTTCTGTATTGAATTTTTATCGTAAATGTGCAGACCGACTTCGGAGTCTGTTTGATTTCGTTTCAATGTTTTTAATATCTAATAGCTAATATCCCCAGAATTTCTAGAATCCTCGAGAATCATATGAAAATGTACCTTTTATCTATGTTTGGATTACGATGTAAGCATAAAAAATCTTTTGTGCTTACATCGTGACCAATGCTATTGTTGATGCAAATCGAGTACCTACTCCCTTACTACTAATTTTATCCATTGTAATTTTGACTTTCCTCCAAATTGTGTAATTTTGACATTCCTTAAAATTGCGTAGTTTTAAAATTCCTTAAAATAGCGTAATTTTGAAATTCCTCAGAATTGCGTAATTTTGAAATCCCTTAAAATTGCGTTATTTTGACAATCCTCAAACTTGCGTAATTTTGCTAAATATGCATCATCAGCTGTTGACCTTCAAAATAATAAAACATGCTAATCCACGAGAATTATAAAGGACACCCCTTCCCTCCCATGAATAATTAGTTTCGTTAAATGATGCATTATCTCGCATATGCCATCGGCAGCCCGTCGGTGCAGCCCTGGGGTCACATTTGAAACCCTACTGTACGAAGTCATGTGCATAGACGAAAAATGTTGCGAACAAACGGAGAGAGAGAGAGCTCCAGTCGTCTCGGACTTCCCTTGCCATTGGACCAATCTCACCATTATTCCAAGAGTACGTGTGGGTGGCAGTGTGCAATACCATCAATTCCTCAATCTCACGCACACAGGCCTATGTCATGGCCAGCCCAAGAAACCATGGATGATGACGTCCTCGTAACGAGGAACCGCTGAAGAATAAAGGACTCCTTTAAAATAAGTAGAAAAAAAACATAGCTAATAATTTGTATATAAGATATAACAACTATAAATGAGAAACGCTTGATTGTTATTCAATTTGTATACCACCTAACGTTGGTGATTAGTATTCCACAGGCGTATTGCTTATTATTTGAATTAAAAAGATATCTCGTGGACACATTATAACTATCTTAGTCAGTTTTAATTCAATATTTATGTTTTTAAAACT
Source organism: Eubasilissa regina (assembly GCA_022840565.1). Lineage (NCBI taxonomy): Eukaryota > Metazoa > Arthropoda > Insecta > Trichoptera > Phryganeidae > Eubasilissa > Eubasilissa regina. Next base: position 17,235,472 of record JAINEB010000027.1, on the reverse strand, counting down.
TCTGAAGATTGACAAAAGTGTACTGCGTCTGTCTTACAAGCGTTTATCATATCGTTTATATGTAGAAAACCCGATTTTAATAATAAAATACATATTTTTTTATGAGTACAAATGAGAAACGCCTGGTTAATGCAATTTGTATATCATTGGCGTTGGTAATTAGTATTCCACAGGCGTATTGCTTATTATTTGAATTAAAAAGATATCCCGTAGACACATTAAGTCTTTCTTAGTCAGTTTTGGTTCAATATTTACATTTTAATGTTCTGATGACAGACAAACGTGTAACGGATATGAATTTTTATCTTTCTTCAGAGATCAGTCTTCTTCTTATTTTCCTATCAAAACACTTTTTATAGTTTAATCAATGTGTATTAGCGAATTTTTAAATTTTTCAAATCTGGAGATTGATAATGAGTACTGCGTCTCTGCAGGGTACGTTTGGAACTGTGCGATTGGAGCGGGTCATCTAGTAATTGTATAAAGTAGTAGCAAAAAAGGGTAAAGTTTTTTTTATACAATATATTTTTAAAATTTTTATATTTTCTTAATTTTTGTTTTTCGTTGTTGTTTGATTTTGTTGGATTGATGAGGATCGAATGAGGAATCATATAGGCCGAGGAAGTTTATGGGACGAAAATTAATTTAGAATAAAATTTGAGTCTTTGTGAATGATTGTGTTTCTAGCAAACCAGGGTGAGTTTGTGATTCTTCTAAGGATATAGTTTTGTTTGGATATAAAAGTTTTTGTGTTATTGGAACCCCAGATAGGGCTCGGCTATGTGAGTATAGGACGCATGATTGCTTTGTATAAGTGTAATTTGTTTTGTAGGGATACTGAATTGTGAGAATTTAGGAGGGGGTAAAGTCGGTTGTAGTAAAACTTGGTTATCCTCACAGCTAAATGGATCGCATCCATCCGTTACAGTGACACTCTTCCGGATCTTCTTCGACCCAAAGATGAGTCCAGAATAATTTTATTTTCTAGGCTGTTGTTATGACGCATAATGTGGCTGCACGTGAACGTATGACTGGTGGTTTGATTGGATTTATACACCGCCCGCCCAGGAATGCAGACCTAATTAGTAATGGGACGAATCTTGTTTTATGTAAGGTATTTATTCAGGTATGGGTGACTCGTTGGAGCTCGTTGGAGCGTTGGGTGGGACTCCACCTGCGCGCCTTCCTCTCCGTTAGTCTGTCCGTGTAAGTGTGACTCGATCCATTTTGTGTCTCGTCCACTGTCCCTCTTTTGGGAGGGTTTTTTGATGAATGGATCCCTGAGCGTTTACCTTGAACTGCTTACTGCACCTTAATTTTCTATCTGTATGTAAAACTATGTTCTATGGATTTATATAATATGATTTTTATGAATAAAGACAGCATTTGAGGGACGTAGGAAGGTCTAAATTTTAAAATCTTTGCGATGATTGCTAATAACCACATTGAATTTCTTATCTTTTTTCGTTTTGCATATACTTAAACATGTTATCGTATTAAAGTCGAGTATTTTTATTAGTTTTGATGTGTGGGACCGACAGGAAGCCCTAGCTTTTAAACCGGTCCCGGAAAAGGGTGGGTCCCACCGCTCCAGCTATCCTTTAAAAAAAAAGTTGGTTCAAGCAACTTTAGATAAACAAATTATAGATATCTCATAAATACGAAAGTATTTATATAATATTATATGGGAAAATATTGAAGTATTAGGTATTACGGGGGTTACGATCTGTCTTCGGCTGGCTTAAGTGATCACTTTACACAATGTAACGTTCACCATTCCACCCACAATCAACCTCCACATGATCAATTAAGCCAGCCGAAGACAGGTCGTAAGTCCTGTAATGCCTATACTTCCATATTTTCCATATAAATCCAGTAATTGTGTGTTGAACTAACACATCCTGATCATCTTTAGTTACATGACTAAGATATCTGAGAATTAGCAGCTGTATGGTTAAGGATGTATAAATAATTCATCTATGTCATTTTTTAACTGGAAGATTTTAGAGTTGATTATTTAAATCTGTGTAATTAAAACAAACACATATTATAATTGAGTTGCAACTTGTCTTGTAATTCAGTCTGTTCACACAGTCACCGTTTTATTGGTTGTACTATAATTAAGTACACTTCTAAGCCGAATACAGTCGGTTAAATTCGGTCGGTCGGTTGTGTTAATTGAATGAGAGTTTGAAAGGAAATTCCGCAAAGGAAACGATTTAGATCTGTAAACATCAAGATGCTCAGAGAGTACGTAAATGTACCTGCTTAAACACACCTTTGTAATTCTCTAAATAATAAATTTAGAAAGGACTCTATTAAGAAAAAAATATTTTTATAAATTTGATTACTCTGTTTACTAAGCCGACAGCAGTATATATTTAGTGATAGTTTAAGAATACTTACAACACGTTCTTCTTCCTTGTCTTTATTATTTACAGTTTATTTAAAAAGTTACCCATGTTGAGCTTTGTAATAAGCCAGCGTTAATGCAGAGCTTAAAGTATTTATGTTTACGCGCCTTATTACTTCGATTGGGACCACTGGGTTTCCTGGTTTATAATAATGTATATGTGTGTGTGTATGTGAGTATTGTCGCCCTTTTTTCGGAAAGTTAAGAAAAAGGTAAACGACAGCATTTAATTATATTTCGTGCTTCGACTAGTCCAGAGGTCCAAATAAACCATCAGTGCGCGCTTCGGTCAGTCGAAATCTAAAGAAGACAACCCATCTAAAAGAACAACAACATCGGACCAGAAAGATAGTAAAATTAAAAAGGTTAGTGCAGTTCATATATCATATGTGTGCTTATTGTTAATCGGAAACCTGGGAACCAGCTATCGAAGGCATTTACATAAAAAATTTACAATCTGCTATTTTCACGTCTTGCTTGATTCCTAGATAGTGAAGTGGTTAGCATCTCCCCGCCTATTATGTCGGAGGCAGGGATTCTGTTCTTCGTTAGGGAGATTTTTTATTAATGATCGAGTTTATGAATATTTTTTCGAATCACAAAAACATTATATAGAGGGATGGTATGCTACACATGACTGAGCATTTAATGCGTTTTTATTTTCAGATACAAGTAAAAAACAAAAATGCTGATGAAAACATTTTAATTTGGAATTCCAGTGCTCGACTTATATTTTATTTTTAATGGGTTAAAAATGATAAACCATTAAAATTTAAAAAAATTACTAGTCCAAAATCTGAATTTGATTACTTGAGTAGTTAATTTTGGTTAAATACGATCACTAATGTCCATGCCATCTACAATAATTATTTTAGTGTAAAATTAGAGCAATTAGGCCAAGTAGACAGATGTTAGGGTACTAAATCATACAAGCATTTTTAAATACGTAGCATATTTTCCAGTGGCGTGCAGTAAGTATTGTAATATACTATATGCTACATCGTATATACGTTTTTAAGCAAAATGAATTCATCGTAATAAAAATGCATTATCTTCGAACGCAAAGTACAGTCATGAAAACAGTAATGAGGAATTGTATACTTCGATCAGCTCTAAACCAAGTTTAAAACCTTTCAAATGTCATTCTGTTAGGAAACAGCATAATGACTTCGTACAACATGGATCAGCTGATCCGAGTTGTATGTTATGCCGATTGGGATATTCAATTCAGTAGGTAGCAATTGTATAGCTTGAATAGAACGATACATTAAAATAGTGGCTAGCAACTGTAGTAGTAAAAAATGAAGAATAACCCAGTAGAGGACTACAGCGCGACAGTGGCGTCGCGCGACAGCATACAGAACTACGCACTACGCGGTGGGCGCCATGCTAATTATGACATTATAGATTATTTAATCTATATTATGTGTTTCACAGAACTTTTAGTTGTGCACTTTGATATTTTCCGGGTTGCGAACTAACTGGGTCAGAAAAAAAACGAAATTTTAAATAATATTTCGCAACATTATTTAAAAAGTAACTAAATAATGTATACACGAAAGTTACACTGCGACCACGTCATAGATCGGAAATGGGGTCAATGATGACATTTTATTTTGATATATTTTTTATTTTATTTATTTATTAATATTCTTTTTTCAGGCCACACTTCTTTTGCAAGCATATACTTGTGGAGAGAAGTGGATATTATTTATTTAGGGGATCCGTATTTTGTGCGGGGTCCTAAAGAGTAACGATGTAATATTTAAAGTAGATGGCATTCGATGTAATGTACATTAATATCGTGAGAAGGAGCCTTCAGGCCTTAAAGTCTAATTATACAAACGTGTGTGTGCATTTTTTAAGTAGGTACCGGATTTTTTTTTTTAAAGAAACAACATTATTTTTATAACATTTTACTTTCTTCAGATGCTACACACCTTAAACTACTTCTTAACATAGTTACCATTATTATTCGGCACCAATTTTTGCATATCTTCGTCCTAGAATGACGCCGCCTGCTATTTGCATGTGGTGAGTCAACAGATGAAGGAAACCATTGCGCGTGCCCAACATCGCAACCGCAGCGCTACACCGGGAATATCCTGCAACGAATTGTTTTATCGAAAATCTCTGGAATTAATTTGTTGATATCTTTTCGATCAATTCACCATTACGGAGAGGCAGATAAAATATTCTTATCTGTCCTCTTGAAATAATTATCTTCATTTGTCCTTCCTTCCGGGGTAAACTCGCTACTCAGATAAAAGGCGCTAACTTTGCCTGAGCATAAGTGCGCGTAAATAACATAAATAAAGCTGAACTTCCCACAGAGTGTTTCTCATTTAGTTCTTTGTGTCTGTATCTGGTTTCCCGATAATGGCAATGCTGTGTAAGGAAATAGGATCTCTCGGCCGCGTGGCTGTCCTGACTCCATTACCTAAATCCTCTGACTAAGTTCCAGTCACATGCGTCTGCTTGAAACAGCCTCGGCGACCATTTTCTAACGGGAGGTAAAGAGTAAATTAATTTTAATTTGTTTGTTTTCCAACTAAACGTACTTATATATAATTTTTAATGAAATTTACAATTGATAATCATTATTTCATGCGATTTTAAACCTACCATGAGTTCTAATTTATTTCTCTAATAAAGCTGTCGATTTTTAGCTATTAGATATGATTAGACACGTTAATAATTTAAATGTGTAATTATCGGTGTGGTGCCAAAAACTCCGTGGGATAGATTTCAGGAAGACAAAGACATCTTACCATCAGCCTGTCACCGTGTAGGTACTTGCAAATATGACTATATGTATTGTCATGAATCTAAATAAAAACAGAGTATTCTGCGGGCGGGAACCCATTCTCGATTGTGTCGTGTCCCCATAGTGTTCCGATATTGAACATCTTTTGTGTTTCATTTCTTTCGACCTCGTAATCATCATCATCATCACCGCTGAGATCGACGATCCACCCTTGTCTACATTCTTGTTTTCTGTATGGAACAATCATCATATTTTTTGTTTCAGAGGTAAGTTTGTAGAAGTTTTACTCGTTTAATACGGCAATTTGGAACTACTGCATCCTAAAATGCATTAGTGTTCGAACGTAATTATTAACTAGAATCATACAAAAAAAAACCCTAAGAATTAACATGAATAATGTTGTCTCTACCTCGTTTGCATAAAATGGTATGGCAATTCTCTTCAACGTATTACCTTTCATTAAAATATCATCAGTTACATAATTGTTTCTTAGAATCGTGCTAAAACATAAAAAAAACACAAAACAGCCATTTGTTACCATAAGTTCTTAAAATTATATAACTGCCCTTTTTCAATAGATTTTATATAATTTCAAGTTATTGAATTTAAAATGGTTAGATTGATAATGCCCTCACAAGGCGAAACGCGTCTCACGGAAATTAAACGAGTAGAACTAAAAATAAGTGTTTTTATTTTCATATGTGTAATAATCATTATCATCCACGTTAGTCCTTCATGACTAAGGATTACTATCTTCATTAACTCATACTCTTTTACCAGTATCATGCATATCTGAGGGCTGTTAGTAGAAAAGTTTATTTTCCACTTGGTCGGTCCAATGGGTGAGTGATCTTCCTCTTCCACTCTGTCCTAAGCTATTTTACCTTATTACAAGATACAGTAATTATGAAGCCGAGCTAGAATAGAGTCCTTGAAAATTTCAAGGTCTGGAAATGTCAGGCTTTGAATCCATCCCGGAAAGCTGGTTATGCGTATAATGATCAGGCTTGTTTTTTCTTTGTTTATCTCCATCAGTACGGGTATTATTACAGAAGTATAATACCAGAGTCACTCTAATTTTGTATACTATAAATTAAAAATAAATAAATCAAAGCAATATAAATATAAAAAAATTGTTTATTTAAATGAAAATAAAGATGGTCACGTGTTATGAATACGTAAACACCATTTTGACGCGTCTTTTCGAATCGGTTGCAACCCATGTTATTAACACATTGCCGCACCCGAATTCCCATCCATAGATTTCCTCATACTCGTTTTGTCAGTGCAAATTGTGACCTTGATGTCAACAGACGTCAACTTGAGCGATATTTATTCGATCTCGACGTTGCGATAGAATTCGCGGTGTGGAAATTTTAGCTCCAGTGGACCAGCACTGTATTTGGCTATATTGTTTTGCTTGTACCGTGGGTGAAATTGTGATATTGCCGTCTTCAATTGGAAGCAGAGATCTGCTCATTCGCGTGCCATTGTATAATCTCGGAGGCGACTGCAGGGGTGACGGAACCATCATATACAAGGTGAGGCGAGTAGTCCTTCCAAATCCCGGTTCCTGAGATCACTGGTCCTTCGACTGGAATCCCTATCCCCTCACCGACCTCATCCTGTATCGAGGTTTCCTTAACTTCCTTTACCTACCCTGCGGTGATTCCGATTTACGACCGGAATTATCATATTTCTATTCCATGTGACACGCGACCCGTAGATTCGAATTCGTTCATTTGGATCCTATCAGTGCAGGATTTACGTTGCGAAATCATATAATACGTATTACATTAATATTTTTCAAAAAATAATATTTTGTGCTATGAAAAAAAGACTTACTTGATAGTTTCCTGGAACGAAATTTATTTTTGTTTTGATATTTTACAGCGGTAAAAAAAATGTGAGGATTATTTTTAGAACAGATATACAGATATACGATAAATAAAACATACAAATATTTTCACACAATAACGTATTTATGAGAAAATCCCGTGATAGTGGTCTCAATAGAGAATCCTATGGTATTTTGATATATTTTATTGACAATTCTATAATATGTAAAGGAATTATTTCGTTCTTGAATGTTTGATGTCTACTTCGAAATACTTTGAATATACTCAGTGGAGACGGAAATGAGTGTCATCTGCCTTCTAAGAATATTCTATTATACTACAATACCTTGTTTGATGTTACGCGTTGTCGGCTACTTGCATGATTCATGATCGTAAGAAATGAGCTAGGAATTTGCTAGAGGGTTAGTCAAAACAGAAGAGAAATTCATAGGTAGTAGTTTTCTATATTCGAGTAATGAATATATTTATTAATTAATGTATGAATCCGAAATTTAAAAAGTGTGCAAGCCTATCTTGTTATTTCAATATTCACAGCTTTGTTCAAAGAACCATAATGTTTTAATTATTTCCACGCGAGTCCATTTATAAAGGCGTCACAAAAGGCCGTAAACAGAAAACAATTATCACCTCTCAAAGGATTTCAAAATAAAGAATTACTTATCTCATTTCGTCCTGGAAAAAAATACATTTTGGAAAACCAAACTGAGGTTTAGTTATTTAATTTAGATTATGATGGTAGGAAGTAGGTAGACGCCAAAAGAGATTTGGAAAGTAATAGCTATGAGGGTCAACTAATTGGAATCCAACTAGACTACGAAGGTCGCACCTTTCCAATACGGTGCTAAAATAAAAAACGCGCATTCCGGTGCTATTATCTAAGTTTACATGTAGACTTTGGACATTTTTAAATCGGATAAATATGAATATTTTACACTTATTACTTATAAAAATAATAGTTGACATATGTATAAATGAATATTTATATCAATTATTCTGTAAAAGTGCTAAAAATGAGAAAAAACATTGATCATCACGAGTGACAGCATAAAACACGTCTAACACGGTCAGCGCACACTCTGCCACTAAGTGACGATCGGCATCCGGCACTACTCCGCACGTACACACACACGTACGTTCTTCGAGAAAACATTTTTTATTGTTACGTATGGTAAAATACTCATATATTAATACAGTATATTTCACGAAATACATAACACATTCATATTTCCACTTATATTAAAATTTTAATTAAATTAAAACAATATAACTCAAATGATAGAGAATATTATTTTTACACTAGATATTTTTTATTATTATTATTCATACTTGCAATATGTAGAATACTTGCGCCGTGGCCACGGCTCTGTTGAAATCCCCCCTCCACTCGGTTGGTCAATAGCACATCGTTTAATGAATGGTGGATGGCGACCGCTCCTTTACGACAGCGTTTGGTGTCGTATTATGTTGCCAGTAGCCAGTGCGCCTCGCCACAAGTAGAAAAAAATTGCGGCAGGTAGTTTAATGCACCCGGATGTGAAAGGGTAGAATATTATATAATTTTCCGTTACTGTTCGATTGTTTTAACCTTTTCGGAAATAAACGAGTTGCCTAAATAAACATCGAGCAATTTGAAAGTATTCAAATTTTCCCAGAAATATTTAATAAGTTACTGTTTAATTTAAAGTATACAAAGGTACCCCAGGTAAAAAAAGAACGCCTTAAAATAACGCGTATTTTTTTACTTCTTTTTTAAAGCTATGTTCAAAAGAAAATCTAAGTAAAGGTTGGTATATAACCTATATTGTAATTAAGCTGTAGAAGTTGATGTGTATGTATTTAAGTTATTCAAATTATGATTGACTCGAGATTGTGTGCGCGTGAGACAGAAGCTCCTAACCTCTTCTTGTCTCACGAGTGTTGGTTGTGTGTCGCAATATAAGGTAACTAAATGAAAGAGCACTTGCAAGGTTTAATTTATTAAGGTAATGAATTAATACAATTTAAATGCGCGGTTGATCTCTGGAGTGGCTCGATGGAGATGCCTCCGAATGGCGATGTTGGTGTTAGGAAGGCCTGCGGAGAAGTGAAGTTAGTTGCTTGAGCAGTATTCGTCTTTGGTGCTACTTATATTTTTGGGTCTGCTTATTGGTCACTCTGATTCGGGCCCTAATGATTGATAGGTGAGCCGTTACACGGCCATGTCTATGCGCGCGTATAAGATCACCACAAATTTTATAAGGAATTTCGTGACAGACTCGTATACAGTACTGTCAATGTAAATTTATTCAACGTATGATGTCATAATTATAAAATATTTAAATTGCAATCGTAAAATGACTTTTAAATATTTGTTTGATTGATAAATAGGAGTATAATAGAAATTTATGGCCTGTTAGAAGACATTTTTTCACTAATATTGTATGGATATTTGGTAGTAAATAAAGTGAAGTGTGTTTGGTATTGAATGATTTCAGTGATTGAAAACTATGTATATTTTTTACAATAATAACAGCTTTTTATTTATCGCGCTTTGATTGTCATCCTACCATACTTAAAACGCCAACCTTAGTTTAATATGTCTGTAAATGAGAAAGCACATGATGGATTAAAAGTAATATACCTTCTTTGAGTAGAAAAGAGTAAATGATCAGCGTTTTTCAATACGTTAGACTACGTAATACATTGTCTCTTTCGACACTTGCCTTTGAATGATTTTCAACTCAATATGGAAAATCGGCATGGATTTATTTACATGCTCAAAATTAATGCGTTAGTGTGGTATTGACTTACTCCAATAATATACGTTTCGAATTTGTAAGCACACTTTTGGCGCATATTTTCGATTCAGCCGCGACCACTGTTATTGACACGTTCCGCATTCAAATTCCCATCCATACATTTCTTCATGCTCATCTTTTCAGTGTGAAATGTGACCTTGACGCCAGCAGACGTCAACTTGACCGATATTTGTTCAATATCGACATCGCGATAGCATTCGCGGTGTGGACTTTTCAGCACCATTGCACCAGCAGTGTATTGTTTGTGATCCTGTGATTTGTATGCGCAGTGATATTATTTGTTTCTGTCGTGGGTGAACTTGTGACATTGCCGTCTTCAATTGGGATCGGAGATCAGCTCATCCGCGTGCCATTTGTGTGATCTCAGCGACGAGTGCAGGGATTACGGAGGGGTCATGTACAAGGTAAGGTGAACAGTTTACTAAAATTCACTGGTCCTTTGACTAGAACTCCTATCCCCTCACCGACCTCATCGTGTATCACGTTTCCCCACTTCCCACCCCTACTTTGCGGTGATTCCGATTTACGACCGGAATTGTCGTATTCCATTCCGCGGGACGTGCGACCCAGAGATTGCGCAATTCAAGATACATGGAGAGACAGAGATTGTATAATTAAAAAGGAGATGACTCTTCAATCGAAGAATGAAATTATAATGAATTAATAGATTTATCAATCCCTAAAGTTTAGACAACTTGCTACATGATATAACATATAAAATATTGATGTTGCGGGAATATATTAAAACAAAATAAATTAGAAAAATAACAGCATTATTTAAATCATTACATTTTATTAATCACAATGAAAATCTTTACAATAATAAATAATTCACGACTAAAGACAAACAATAATATATGAATATTGCTTTTAAAGATGTAAGTTTAAACGTTTCAAAGCTTCACATACACAAATGTTGAAAATTCATCACATACGTAAAGTTCTTCGAACATACAAACACGATATTCACAAAACATTACATTATAATCTATACACATTTCAGAAAAGGTTATATATTTTTTGCACAGTTGGTATAAGAACATTGCAATAGGCGCTTAAAGGGTTAAAATGATTTTTTTTTTGGATAAAATTTACGGTAATTTATGTAAGATTATTTTCACATCAGGTATAATGGTGATATTAACATATATTTAAATACATACATTTATTTCAACAATTTTTTTTTTTAAAACATCGTGGAATAAAAATCGAACGGGTATAATGTACATTTTATCACTAATATTGTTAGATTGATGTCATTACTCATTACTAAAGGGTTATATTTCTTTGAATGTTTTCAGTTATGTATATACTAGTCAAATGAACTATCATTTATCATCAAAATATAGAATCTTCGAGTGAAATAAAGTTATGTAGAAAAACGAAAAAAAAAACAATCAATTACTGTAAATATATACTTACTAAACATTATTTAAATTAAAATATAGATTTGTGTAGACAATTTTATTAAGAAAAGTATGCGAGTATTGAAAAATAAATACAATTTTACATATTTAATTGATATGTAGATGATTGAATTAGCGTTTTGAAAATTCTCATGAACATATCTGAGAAGATTTGTCGGTATGTAGGAGATTTTTAATTAAACAAGTCTTATATATAATAGTGTCCTATACATTAGTGGCATTTGACAACAAACAAGCTCACTATAAAATAAGTAGACTGGCTAAAAACGACGTTTTCAATGTTCACACTGAGTTTATTAGCATAAAATATCATCCATTGTAAATCTACTTTCAAAATTATCCACAGCAGTTTATTAAAGCTATTGAAAATTTGAAATCAAGTCTACAGTGACGTGTGCATATTGACCAAAATAAGTTAAATGAAAGTGTGAAAAAGATTATAACGCTGAATTTCTAACAAAAATAATTAGGTTAGGGTAAAAAAACAATTGATAATTAAAAACCACAAAAATTCCCGAAGAAGGTTAATTAACTTTAACATTTTGTATAATCAACATCTCATCTCTGGCGCATGCGTAAGGTTGAGACTTGTCTCGGAGACTCGACTCGAAAGTGAAAAAACATTAGTGATGGTAAACCGTTATGTGATTGTGATTGTGTTAATGATTGGTAACTAAAATTTAACTATTGGAGGTTTACTTTTTAGTGTTAGTTAATCAATTATCATTCATCGTTATACAATCACAGTCACAATAACGGTTTAAATAACGATTTTTGCATCACTAAAAAACATGTATTTTGTACGCAGAGTCAAATGATGCATTTGATACCAACAACATATCTTTGAGACTTTGTTTTCATATCTCATAGGTTTAGCTTAAAAGTAGGTGTACATCAGTTGATCAGTCTACTCTGCGTACAAAAATAATACACAATGAATGACAGCTCGCACCGCGCTAAATTCTGAACTTTCTCTTACGTGAGTTTTGAAACAAGTTTCAGCCATATACATGTCACCTTACACTTTTCATTAATTTATCTATCCATTTTTTTTTTTTTTTTTGAAATGGAATTGCTGATCACAGATATGCTCTAAACATAGGTATATTTTCATTTCACTATTTGTTCCCATATTGCGTTCAGTAAATAAACTAATAGACTTATTTTTTTAAAGATAGTTTAAAATTATTTCAAATGAAGAACAAATGAAAATACTTAAAAAAAAAACAATTAAAAATATTTCAAATATTTGTGTTAGTGTTACCGCATTTCTATAGAGCAATATATTTTTGAATAGTAGCCATATAAAATATTTAGTAGCTAAATATATTTTTATTATTTTAATATAGTAATGGGTCTGTTGTACATTTATAGTACTGTACGCGATAATTTAACCAGTGAATGAAAAAAGTTAAGGAACACCAGATATTTTGAAGACGCTGAAAACATGGAGGTTGGAGTAGGAAACATGAAAAGAAAGAAGTCCCACAACATGTGTAAATACATTTTACACAAGCTAATATAATTAAGATCGGGGGAAGACCAAGATACTAAAAAGATTAGTGATGTGCTCAAAATCACAAACTGTGAGTCAATCACTGATATATTTTAGTAACACTCACTGTCAGTGATTGAATATATGGAAATATTGTGATTCGTGATTAGTTTTTTAATTTTATTTATATTTGGTTGTGAACGTATTCATGAAGAAATAACGTTATAATTCCTGATCAGTACCATCTAGTAGATTCTGCCAAAATGTTTGACCCGAAGCGCTGAAAATTTGACCCGAAAAATAAACTCACATTTTTTAAGGGTTTTCAATCTCTTCGTGATGACATTTAATTAGATATATGATATATAAATTATTAATGCTAGAACACGTATTTTACGTAAATGAAGTATGAATAATATAAATAAATACGTTCAAAATTATGTTATTTTTATTTATTTTATGTATTGCGCGGCAGTAATGAAACTGTGATCACAGTCACAGTTTTCGATCACTGATATTATCGAATATCAATCACAATCACAACAGTGAGTCAAGGGTAGCATTTTTTCTCATCACTAATCAAGACGGACCTGCCAGGGGTAGGCGAGCACCCTGGACTAGACCACAACCATCAAGGGATGAATGGTGTGAGATTGTTTGTGACTGAAGATTTTCGAATCCCATGAAGTCGCAGTGAAGAAGAAATATGAAAGAGCCATTTCGAAGATTATGCATTATTAATTAAACATGTTTTGGGGTGTGGATTATGCATTAGTTTAGTTCTAAAAGCTTTATGTAAAGGTAACATTGTAGGTATCTGAATTATGTGAAAAGAACGTAGTTTAAGCGAGACCAGTGAAGTTTCGTGTGTGCATAAAATAATACAAAATACAGGGTGAATATTATGTTCCAGACCGTTTTTGTTTAGCCGCCATTTTGGTTTTGTAAATATTTAACAGTTAAAATTTAATAATCGTAAAGAATTATTAATTACAATTTATTATAAATTATTTACCGCCTCAAAAACGTGTTAAAGTTATATTTTTTTTATCTAAATAATAATGGCAATTCTGTAATCATTAATGGTGATCGCTATCGTCACGTGGTGGAAAACTTATTGGTAACCGAATTGGGTCGATTGGGTCTACAACACGTATGGTTTCAACAAGATGGTGCCACTTCACACATAGCCCGAGCTACGCTTGAAATTTTACCCTCCTTGATCACCTGAATCCCGATTATTTTCTGTGATGGTACTTGAAAGGAAAGGTCTACGCCAATAAGCTAATAATAACAATTCCGATGCTACAGGCCAGTATTCGAAATGAAATTGCTGAAATTGCACGCGAAATGTGCGAGAATGTAATGAAAAATATGGTTAAAAGAGCACGCATTTGTGCCGTTGTAAGATTCATATTCCATATATAAGTGTAATAAATAATCGATTAATAAAAACCAAATTAATAAATTGTTTCATTTCCTATTTAGTCAAAAACAAAATCGGCCTTGAATATAATATTAACCACGTATATACGTTTTTAATCGAAAAATAGTTTGTTTATTTGTCCTGTAGACTTTTATTTTATCTATCCCATTAAGAGGGCAGGCTCTGTGATGCAAAGGGAGAAATATCACATGATTCATTAAATTACGAGTATCACGAGTAAATCACCAAGTCCACGAGAAATATGAATGGCTTCAGTCGGTCGCGATATTTTGAACATGATCAATGAAAGAACTAAGTGGAATTGAATGAAGAGTTGCCGATTCCAAATGAACGGGATAAGATCATAGAAGATAATTATTCTTTAAAAATTATGTTAAATACTAGATTGCAATTAAATTCAAATTAATGATAATTGAAAATAGACACCAATTTCAATTTTAACTGTAATTTGTTACAATATCCGTTATAATGAAGCAGGAGAAGTTAATAAAGGACGTTCCCAAAAAAACACCTTTCTTACAATCTTTATGAAACTTTGAATACACATACTTATGAGTGTCTTTTATACGCAGAATTTTTTTTCAATAATCCTTGCGGTAGTAAATTTGTAAATATTGACTATAAAAATTAGCATATTTAACATACGAACCATACCCCGATCGATGTTGTAGCGCACGTTTAATTGAATAGCAATAGTAATTTTCTTACCATTGTTTTGGAAAACTGAGAATCATTAATTGAAAATTTAACAAATATCTTTCTGTAAAAATAACTAAAACAAGCGGTATTCGTTTTGTTATAAAAAATATTAAAAGTGAGCTACTTTTGAATGGTTTTGACGTTTCCTTTTATAATTTGAATAGTGAGAGATTTTTGAACTTCTACGCGTGTGAGCGGAAGCGAAAAAGAACACTGTACCTCAACTATTTTTTATTCTATTCATAGTAGTTTCTTCTGGGGGAGGAATCTTCTTGAAGATTGAGTACGACTGCTCTTTGGGAACGTTCTTAAGCAGTTAAAAAATGTTACAATAAGGAATTTCAGGCCTATTCTAAATATTTTTTTGGTATTTGACCATTATTATTTTACTTCATTTTTCAAATACAGATTTATCAGCATAAATACAGAATATTAAAACATTTATACATATTTTTGATACGAAAGTGACACTTAGGCAATATGGGAACATTTCACACAGATTTCAAATCCAATCACGAAATATGATTTCAAAATGAGAATTTATTTGGCGCGAAGTGTTGACAATTGAATTTTAACTGAGGAATTAGACATTTTGTATTCATGAAGCGAACACAGATAGGCGTCCGTAGAATACATAAGTGTTCATTTTCAAATTCAAAATAATGAAAATTTAAATATTACACAATGCTTGTGATGCCCTAAAACTCGGGGGTATAAATCGGTGTAAAAATCTTGCGAGAGAAATATTTTTCTTTCACGACAAATTTAATTAAACAATCCCCCGCTAGTCGACGGCGCGACGAGCGGTTCGAGTGACAGCTGTACAAGGAAATTCAGTCTATTTTGATTAAACACCCGGAGATAGACATTTATTGAAAACAGAAACTGTTCTAGAAACACCGATACTATTTCTTCGAGTTAAACAAACGGCATCACATTGTTACAATAGTGCGGACAATCTACAAAATTAAAATTAATGTGCTGGATATATTATTTTTAAATTGTAATGTCTTTGGATTCCTTAAAAGTTATTTAACTATATTAGTTTAACTTATAGTTATTGCTAAGTTTTAAGTAACCGTCACATTGTTTAAAAACCGATTGATTTATTAATAAAATTTGTTTTTAGACTAGAAATTTAACACTATCACTTGCAACTTAAATAAACTCGTCAATATATACAGGGTGTAGCAGACCATGTCCACAATATTTTATGGGCGGACACCTGACTGAATAACTAATTATGCGATTATTTCAATTAATTTAAACATTTTACTCCTTGAATTTTGAGCGGCCCGATCGTAGTATTAGTAAAGATATAAATTAAAAATGGGTTAATTTCGCAAATATTTATTTCTCATGTACAGTAGACTTAAAGCTTAACATGATTTTGTAAAAATTACAAACAAAAACATTTTCCGTAGCGGTGAAGAATTTGCACATATTCCTTGATTATTTTAGATTCGTAATTTAGTCAGATATACACTCATAAAATATTGTGAACTAGGTATGTAACACCCTATATATATATGTATATACACAACGCACAATTTCTTAAAAATAAGGATAATTTTATATACGTACTTAAATCACAGTGATGTCTTTATCGGAGACTCCCGGAGACTCGGATCATAGAAAGCTCTCTGAGGTCCTCTCCTTCAGCTCTCGGTCGTCTGCTGTCACTATCTCTACAGACTCTTCGTACACCGCTTTGTTGAGACTATTGACGGCGCAGTAATGCTGCTCGGGGTCTCCGTATTGGCTGTGGTAGAACTCTTCCCTCATCATATGGTTCAAGTTTGAACACCTAAAGTATAAAATCTCTTGGAAAGGCTTCCTAAAGTCCTTATTCAAAGTGGCGTAGATGATCGGATTGAGGAGGCTGTTAGCGTAACCTAACCACAAGAAGAGGCTCGACAGGGAATGAGGAATCATTTCAGGATCTGGCAAGAATGGCCTCACGAGCGCCAGCACGAAGAATGGCAACCAGCAGAAGATGAAGGCGGACATGATGATGCCGAGGGTAGTTGAAGCCTTTCTTTCTTTCGCTAGCTGAAAACGCAGCTTCTTTTGATGCGGAGAGCTAACGTGGAAGTCTTTGTGGCCTTTGAACACGTTTAGTGAGTCCCTCTTCTTGAAGGTTCCCGACTTGGCCGATGGCTTTTTTGACTTTTGCGGTTGCTTGTTCTTGCTTTGATTTTGGGCTTGCTGCGCGTCCGCCTGGATTACGACGCCGCCGGCCTTGTTGGTGGGGGTCTGGCACTGCTGCAGCATGGGGCACTGGGACTCGTTGGACTTCCTTTGCTCACCGGAGAAGCAGCGTCCGATTGTGGACAGTGATTTCTCGACACCAGACTGAAAGTGGGAAAATGCAATCGTTAGAAATAAGCAAAATAGCATTTTTTTCATTTAATTTCTTAATGTTTGAGGTCTAAAATATTGTATATAAATATTGAATGATTATTGTAAACGCACTCCCAGAAATCTAGTTAAAGATTAAAGTAATCGTTATTTTTATTAAATATCATAGTTGTTCGATGGGACTTTTCTTTTTTACTTAATGCATGTACAAAGATTAAGAAGGTTTTATAAAATATAATGCAATAAAGTTGATTTCTTGAGAATTTAATATGGCATAATGTAACAATTTATTTAAAAAATTTCCTACAATCGGAAAACACAAATATTGCGTCATATGTAGACGAAATCTGACAACGTTGTATAGTGTCATTAAAGAGTTTTGGATAATACTGTCTACCAGCAATATAAAGTTCCGGGCTCATCACATATTGGTGGTGATTACATTTTTTCGATGGATACATTTTTTTATAAATATAATACATTGCATTAAGCAGATAGTACTTTTATTTTATTAATTTATTATAAGTATTTGTCTATATCGGATGATGATTCGATTGTTGAAGAGGGGAGGGGTAAGGGCTGAGTCCTCTTGTTTCCGACATATGAGGTAACAACAATGACAAGAGTTTTTAGGGGCACCCTATTGGACGGGGAACGTGGTGAATTTTTTTTTTTAATTTCAGATAATTTTAATATTGTATATAATTGTATAAAGTAGTAGAAAAAATCAGTAAAGAATAAAATACAATTTTTTTGTGTAAGTTTTTAGTGAATCTTTTTAAAAATTTTATTCAATAGGGTCAAGAGCAGGGTAATGAAGTGAAATGGAACGAAGATGGTGGGGATCGGATGAGGGATCATATAAGCCGTGGGAGTTTTTGAAAGAGTTTGGGATGAATATTAATTTAGAAGATAAATCGTGTATGTGTAATATAGGATGAAGCGTGCACTGGTGTGCATGTAACTTTTTTTTGTAAAATTTTGATGAAATAATGGCCACTTTTCAAAATCACTGCACATGAAAGTTTGCACCAGAAGCAAGGCCTGCAATTTAAAAAAGATTACCTTGAATTTTTCCCAAAACGCTCCCATCGGCATTAAAATAGCAATAAATTTAGAAATATATATTTTTTCCTGTTCCTAAATTGCCATTAAATGTAGAAGTTTACAAACTAATGGGCACTCGGGTCATAATATTATTTTTTTTACACCACGGTGCTTTAAATATTATGGAAAAATGTTAAATAGTCCCAATTCATATTTTTAAACATTTTTCCTAGCAAATCCGTTCCTGTTTTTAAAAAACTGAGACACAAATTTTATAAGAAAACTTATTAGAAATAATAATCCACCAACAAGGTGGCTTTCATTTCGACCACTTCTGACAGAATTCGGTTATTAATGATATATTGATAATCTGCATATTACAAATAAATAAATAAATATTTTCTAAAACCAATGAAATCGAAACTTGTAATGTGCGCGAACAACGTATTGTATTTATGCAGTAGTGTAAACCTCACTGCACGCTTTCAACCAGGTAAACAATAATACATTTTTTGAATTGCAATTTTTTATTGTAAGTATAACATTAGTATTAAGCGGTAATTGCTTTTGGATTTATGCCGCAACAGGGCGTTCACAAACATCCTGTGCAGCATGCTATCGTGTAATTATCAGGGGGTGAAATTCTGAAAGGTTTGCATAGATTTTTTATCTCTGCATCGGCCGTACAAATGTAATGATAAATTATAGTGATACGGACAAAATGCAATGCAATTACCATAGGCCAGTGTTGTTCAACTTATATAAGCCTTCGGGTCATTTTTATTTTGCAAACATTTCGCGGGCCAGAACAAAAAGTACGTAATTGAAAAGTCAATATTTTAAATATTTAACGCAAAGACGTCGCGATTATTCATAGATTGATTGTACTGCTTGATTTTAACATATAAAGTAACATCAAATAACATTTAAGACGCTTAAATAATCATGATTTTTCATCATTTTCAAATTATTTATTAGCAAGTGATCATACAAGGTGTAATGCATATAGATTTTTTCTATTTATTTTTCTTGTTGCATCAGTTTTATGATTTTCTCATTTAGTTTAAGTGCTATTTCTGTTTTGAAATGTTCTGATGATGAATACAAGTGTTCTGCATTTTATAGGTCTTCGTTATCACATCTGATATATCAGAATGAGATATTCGACATTTCTATGAGTTATTATATTTATTATTATATACGAATAAGGACTGATATATTCGAGTGATGTATTGGACTGATATATTCGAGTGATATATTGGACTGATATACTCGAGTGATATATTGGACTGATATATTCATGTGATATATTGGACTGATATGTTCGAGTGATATATTAGACAATATTTAAAAAAAATAATTTTCCTTTTCTGTCCACAGTTTTTTATGTTTTTCTCAGTGAGTTAAAGCGCTAATTCACATTGATCGATACAAGTGTAAAGCTTGTAGATTCTTATTATTTTCCTGTCACATAGTTTTCATGGCTTTCTGAGTGAATTTAATCTTATGCGCCATTTCTGATTTGTTAAATTCTGGTGATGGATAAAATTCATAAAACGCATATTTTTTCACTTTATTGTTTTTCTTCTTCTTTTTCACTATTTTATTCTCATTTTTCATCATCTTTTAACTTATTGGCAACCTTGGGGAAGCAACGGGCATGTTATGTCATTTTTCTAAATCTTGTAAGATTGGCGACCAATTTGAAGTAAGATTCCCGTGCAATATGTATCTTTCTCTGAATAAGTTTCTTGTAGAGAATGTGTTCGAAATACGCAGCATTTTTCGTTGATACTTCTTATTAGTTCTCTTGGCTCATTAATGTGTCTTGGTAACTCTTCAACGTTGATGTGGTTAATCCAGCAGATCTTCAGCATACGTGGATTCAGCCACATCTCAAATACTTGGCGTCTTTTAACGTCCAGACCTTAATTCTATAGAGCATAACGGGGCCACTATTTGCCGGGTTCTGATTAGTATATGAAATGTTACTTTGGGTAGCATCATTATAAATGGCGCAATAGCTTGATTTGGACCCTGGTCTCGTTGAGGAAGTTTCACCACTCCTATCTGTGTTCATGATACTGACTGCAGAGCGTCCTGGGTGAAGGCATCCAACCACTGCAGCTTGGTTCTTCCAATAGGTTATACAACTACATTAAGTACATTCTTCGCTGGTCGTTTAGAGTCCATTCGTTGAATATGACCGGCCCACTTCAGCGATGCTACCTCGATAACTTGAACAATATAGGGTTCACCAAATTCTGAATATAATTTGTGCTTATACCCTTTTTACATTGATTTGGATAGTAAATATCTTTTAATTACATTTTGAATACATTATGAAACATTTTTAAAAACGTAATACAATAATAGTCAAATACTTAATAAACGAGAACAAAAGATAACAGTGTAAACGTGTAGAGGTCTATCGCTTCTATAATTAGCAACACCGCCGACCGGTCTTGAATATACCTGAGTACAAACGAGAAGCTAGCATCAACGTTAAAGATATATCTAGTACATATCCACAATATCATTCACTTATCTCTCGGCCGGCTTCCAGAATACACCTCCAGTGAACGTTTCTCGTCATAGACTTTATCTTTATTTTCAGTTCAACTTTTGTTCTGTTAATTGTGCATCTATCTTCAATAAACGTGCATATTATTTATTAGGAGAACATATTATTATTGTGAAGTTGAAATTATTCAGAACATAGGTTTGTGATATTTTAAATACTAATTAAATGTATTAAATAGAAAGATATACATATAAAATCAATTTTATCGAAAAACATTGCTGCTGCTCCACCGAAATTCGAACCTGGATCTATTTCCAAACCGAGGAAGGTGCATTATCGAACAATGCTACAGCGACATTATTTTTGACGACAAATTTTCGAATCTATACACTTTTTTAAATTGCTATTTGAAATTCCTTAAAAACAAAGTAGATGGCTTTTAAATAATAGATAGATGTATTACAAAAATTTGTCGTTAAAAATAATGTCGCTGTAGCATAGTTGGATAATGCACCTTCCCCGGTTTGGAAAGAGATTCAGATTCGAATCCTAATTTTATATGTATATCATTCTAATTAATACATTTTATTTGTATTTACATATTATTTGTTCCACCCGCTATAGCCACTTCCTTACACACACACTTAGTGATATCTTCTGAACATCTGGACATAGTGGAGAGTTGGGAGATATAGGTCCTTATCACCCATATATTATATATTACGTTGCACGGTGGTATTTTATTACCCTCCATCGGACGTACGGGCTTATATTTCGACTGCGCAAGAGATTCTTCATTATCACATTGCTTCATGGCTTCTTGTCATCTCAATTATTATTTTATTCATTAAGTCTGGATCCCAGTCTTACTGTACCATTAAAAAAACAAACGATTCCTCTCTGAATTGGCTCTAATTGATTCTCGTCAGAGATGTAATTGATTTCACGATACAGACGGTATTTATATTATGCGCTGTTGTTAAACAAACTTAGTTGTGAAACAAACTTTGTCAGCATTTCTGAAACGCTCAACAGGTGAGCAAAAACGGGATAATATTTAAAACGAGGTATTCCGAGTAAACACACCGACCGCCTGAACCGTGATGAATATTAAATTGAATGTGAAAATAACTTTTGTACGCTTGAATAAGAAATAGATGAATAGTGTAATTCTATTAAGTACACGTTTGACTTTACACACACATTGTTAATTAATAATCTAAAACGATTTTAATGAGCGTTTTTTGATTCGATGATAAATTTATTAATTGACATTAAGCTATCGTGCGACACGAATTGAAAAAAATAAATAATAATAATTCTTTGTATTACACACACGCAGTGACGGATTTATAGAATAGTAGATCCGATTGTGCACGGCTGGTTTTGTATACGGGTTCGATCCAAGCTCTGATATTTTATTTATTTAATTATTAACACAGTGCATACATAAGCACTCCTATATATGCTCTAATATAAACAAGATTAAAGTATTTTATTTTAATAAAACTTATTTTTTATATATCTGGTCGGTTTCACTTTAAATCTATTCAGTTTCTCCTCCTTTCTTATGTTTTCTGGCATTTCAGTAAAAATCTTCATCACACTATACATCACCGATTTCTGAGATTTGGCCTTCTTCCTGAATGGCAGTCTCAGTTTGTCCCTTCTTCTTGTAGGATGCTCGTGCTCATGTTGATTTGCATGAATATTTCGTATAAATTCCGCCGATATTTTCTTATTGAGGATTTTATAAATAAATACCGTTATATTTAAATATATTTTCTGCTAAAAGGTCTTCACATTTAGCTTTTTTTGTATTGCACTGATCCGAGTATATCTATTTTTCAGAGTATTATTTTCATATAGCTTTGTACTAGTATTATCATTTTGGGGGCCTCTTGCGTCATAAATCCGCCCATTATATTCTTTGTCTTATTCTTCTTCTTATGTCTTATCCGTTCTACCATCATTTTAGCTATGATCATCACTTTTTTCCCCAAGAAAAGTCCCAGAGTAGATTGGCCAATTGCCCCTGATTCTTCAGACATGATTTCTTCGTCAAGGCCTCAGATTTTTTGAATATTTCCCTGAATTATGCGATGCAAGGTCTGATACTTCTCCGCATGTTTCATGTTTTTGGATTATCCACATCTTACAGGCTTCAAGCTGAAGATTCAAAAGGTAAAGTTCCTTACATCATCAGATGTTAGTGAAAATACTAACTATTTATAAAAGGTTGTTTTATTTAACTAAAACTAAAAACAATTATGTAACTTATGAAATACTAATTTAATGTATTAATTATAAATATACACACATAAAATCAATTTTGTCGAAAAATATTGCTTTTGCACTAACGGGATTCGAACCTGGATCTCTATTTCTAATCCGGGGAAGTACACTACCAATTGTGTTATCCCGCTAGCGCAAAAACAATATTTTTCGACAAAATTGATTTTATATGTATATATTTATAATTAATACATTAAATTAGTATTTAAAACATCACAGATCTATGTTCTGAATAATTACAACTTCACAATAAGGATGTGTTCTCCTTAATAATATAAGTTGTATCAATGTGTCCAAAATTTAATAAAAATTAATTGATATTTCTGGCGTCTGCAGTCGGTTTACTCAAAGGTATTTGAGATTCCGTAAAAACAATGTAAATGGCTTTCAAATAGTGAAACGATAGATGTATTAATTTGAAAAAGTGTAACACATAGGTTCGAAAATTTGTCATGAAAAATACTGGCGCTATAAAACAATCGGTGGTGTACTTCCCCGGATTGGAAATAGAGATCTAGGTTCGAATCCCGGTAGCGCAAAAACAATATTTTTCGACAAAATTGATTTTATATGTATATATTTATAATTAATACATTTAATTAGTATTTAAAACATCACAGACCTATGTTCTGAATAATTACAACTTCACAATAAGAATGTGTTCTTCTTATAAATGTAACTCATTATTTGACTTGATCAAATGTTGATTTTATAATTAGTAATTGTTGAAAAAATGTATTTTTAATATATTTGAGTAAGATTTTTGTAGCCAAAATGTTATAAAGAATAGATTATTATTTTATTAATTTATCTTTTATAATACCTAACCATGGAAAAGGTCAAAAAGACTAAGCGCGACCGCTGCCGTTTTAAAATATCGCCCACATAGTGAAAGTAAAATATACTAGTGCTGTAGTTCTTCATGGGGAATTATTAAGAAGAAACTAGATTTCATGTGCGTGGAATAAATACGAGTATAAACAGAAAATCTACATTAAAACGTTTATCGATTTATATTAAAATTATTAATATTTATATATTTTTTAAAATTTTTTAATTTTTTATTAATTTGTCTTTTATAATATCTAATCACGGAAAAGGTCAAAATTATTATTATTCATAATAAACTTCGAACTTCGAAATACATATATTTTTTAAATCTATAAACATGCCGCCCCATAGCGCATTATTTTTGATAGTTTTGTCGTATTATTATAACTTTTCGCGGTAAATTAAATGAGGCGCGCTTTGTAATAATGTAATTTTAATTTACTCACGTCGTGAGGTTGTCTTAAATGAATAGTAGTCAAGAATGAAAATTATATAGTTTTTAATTTCACATTTGACATATATGGCGAGTATTTTTGTTTTATTGATTTAAAATATTTGTAAACTCTTGGACCGTGCGTGGCGCAAGTTAATCGGAATAAAAATGTCACTAAATCATAGGGGATGATAACGTATTAAGCGCTCCGGTTAATACCGCTAAGAAAGAGCGACACGGATTTTCGTCACAATAAAATAATTAAAAATAACAAATAAAATAACTGTGATGTCACTGAGATCATATATATGTGTGTGTCAGAGCGCCGCATCGCCGGGGCGGGATGTCAATATGTGTGTGTGTGTGTGATGGGATAAAAAGGGCGACGCGCGTCAGGCACGCTCTCTTTTGCGTTACCGTTTGACTTGATTCTAGTTATATACCTTGCACCATACTTGTATTATTCGTGTAATTAATATTTAATTGTCACATGAGAGTTTCTCTTGGACCTTCAACAATCTACTAAGAGGTGTACAACTGAAACGTACTATTATTTATACAAAATAATATTTATATTTATTTAATATACCATTGAATACCCAAGAAGATACACAACGTTATGGCATGTTATGCCCAAATCCGATATACAGCGTTGCTACAGGGGTGGTCTTATTTATATTCATCCAAAATGCACATTTATAAAAATATAATGCTATACAATAAGATTATTTTCTTATATATAAAAAAATATAACGTCTGCTTTTTTGATTCATTCTTAATAATAAGAAATATAAAAAAAAATGGTCGTAACCTTCAAAAATTTTGTTTTTCTGAAGTGACATAGTTATAAAAAGAAGAAAATTATCTTCAAAAATAAATTGTAAAGAAAAACTGATCTAAAAGCTCGGCGGGCTGGTGTTTTTTGTTATAGTCAGGATATTATTTTGATTGAAATTAAACTAAAATATACAAAGAAAGTTTGCTTTTAGTTTGCATTTGTAGATTTTCCACGACGTAGAATATTATATAATTTATAGAATTAAGCAATATATTATTCTTTCTAAGGAAATTTAAATTAAAATGGATATGTATACTGAAGATATGTAATTAAAAAAATTGCAAAAAAAATCACTTCTGATAAGGGTTAGCAGATTCATTAGCACTAGTCTTGTAAAATAGGATACCACTCTATTATATAGACAGTACAATACTGAAGGACTTTAAACCTTTAAACAGAAAATATCTTATAATGTAATAGTGTTTATTTTTAAAATCTTCACTAAACAAATATCGGCAGAATTTATAAGAAAAATGAAGCAGGAGCACAAATGAGACTGCCATTCAGATAGAAGGCTAAATCTCAAAATTTAGTGGTAGAGTGCGATAAAGATTTTCGATGAAATGCCAGATGGTGTAAGAAAGGAAAAGAAATTAAGTAAATTTTGCAATAAATTAAAGGCAAATACTGATGTTTATATTCGAGTATATATATTGTGACGTTACAAATAAAATACTAATTTTATTTTTTATTTTTCCACAAGTTAAGGTGGGAGAGCTTATTAAAAAAGGTGTGTAGGTAATCTTGAAGTTGGGAACCCATCTTTCATGTTTTCCGATGAATCGGTCGGTGAAGGGCTAAGACCCCCGTCTTACTCTTAATAATAAGCACTAAATTAAGAATAAATAAATATATAATACTCACAGAAGTATTCGTCCCAAAATTCGAAGATCTAGGAGCCGGCTGGGTAGCTTGTCTCCCTTGAAGCAGCTTGGACTCGGCCGCTCCCCCGTTTTTCACGTTAATCTCCAAATAGCAGTGGCTTTCCAAGTGAGACTGTGCTCGCTTCTCTTCCATCACGATCTTCCTCGCCGCTCTGAAGATCTTGTAGTACACCACCATCATCACAATCAGAGGAATGTAAAAGGATCCGAGGGTCGCGTATATCTGATACCCAAAGTTTTGGCAGACGATGCAGTGCGACTCTTCTCTCTCATTACCGAGAATCAGAAGAGGAGGGAGCGATATACACGCAGCTCCCAGCCAAACAAGGAACACGCAGAAAATCATTCTTCTTGGCGTTCTTTTTACACCATATTCTAAGGGTTTGGTTATCGCGTAGTATCTGTCCACTGAGATCGCGCAAAGATTCAAAATACTCGCGGCGCATGATAGAACGTCGATAGACACCCAAAAGTCACAAACCACAGGACCGAAAGGCCAGCTTCCCAGAATCTCGTATACCATAGCCATCGGCATAACTAGGATAGCGACGCATAAATCACTGACAGCCAAGGAGACGAGCAGGTAGTTGCAAGGACGACGTAACTTACGCAC
Source organism: Eubasilissa regina (assembly GCA_022840565.1). Classification (NCBI taxonomy): domain Eukaryota; kingdom Metazoa; phylum Arthropoda; class Insecta; order Trichoptera; family Phryganeidae; genus Eubasilissa; species Eubasilissa regina. The sequence goes on along the minus strand of JAINEB010000027.1, from coordinate 17,208,741 downwards.
TAAACACACGGCAATACAAACGAGTATGTTACCAACGATTGTTCCTACTATAACGCACAGAAGTATTAAGGATATTATCACCGATGCAACAGTGTCATAATGGGAGTCTGTCCCTGGAAACCAGATACTGTTCTTGCCACTACTGTTTGTATTATTATAATCGTTCGATAATGAATCGTTATCAAAATTATTTAACACTACAGGACTTATTGTGCTAGGAATTGATGGAGCAACTAGGCTGTTGGATACGATCGTGGTGTGGGAGACGGGAATCGTGTGCTGGATGGACTGGTTTGTCTGCAAGGAAGAAGTCACGGGTTGCGGCTGCTTGAACAGGAGGAGAGAAATGATTATGAAGAAGGCTGAAGACAGAGTGAGGTCGAATGGTGAATTATGAGGTAGGGTGGTGTGGGCCGCCATACGATTTATGGTGTTCCGTTTTGGCGGAATTACTGGCACGAGCGATTATGACATTAGTGAGTGCATTTCTAAAATAGATTTTATACATGCGAAAAAGAATTGACTGCTGTTCACTTGTATAATGCAACTGAATTAATGTAAAATTTAAATGGTTTTTGAGAAACTTTGGTCATTTCGAGCGTGTTTTAAATATACAAGATGTCACTCTTGATTTCGAGCAGGACTACGCCTTTGTTGAGGAACCCGTTCTTCCAGAACTTAAAATGGTTCAATCTCAAGAAGAATTGTTTCTTGGAAGCCATCTTCTCCGAAATCTGAAAAGAAGAAAAACATTTTTTTAGTCAAAGTTCTTAGCTCAGGATGTTGTTAAAACAATTTAATTTGTATTTTCAATTTGATTGATGTATTTTAGCGAAATCTTTTAAAGATGAGAAAAAAATTTAAATAAAGTGGAACATTTATTAAAATGTCCTCTTTTGTATAAAGTTACAGTGTACGTAGATACTGAATATTTTGTCTCCGCCAGACACTCGTTTCACAAGTTTTAAAATAAACCAATTTCTTGCAAAACAAATTTCTCTCCCAATTCCAAGTTACGTAAAATTCATTCGTTGTTAATGATAAAATTCAAAATTTATTTCAACAAACTCGCGAAACTTTCATGAATTCTAAGAAATAGTAAAATAATGATTATCATAAAAGTTTGAATGACTCTTTCATAATGAATATGGAAACCAATTCCAGAATCCCGGATCTTGCGTATTTATGAAATCCGGGGTAAGTACATGTATAACCGAATATTTTGGGATTAATATTTTGAATTCATTTCGGGGTTCAAGATGAATTATTCAATTAGTCATAATAATCATGTTAATCTTGCGTTATTATTTATAATTTTACTTAAATATAATATCTTATGTAAATTGAATTTTTTCTTTTTAATTTTATTTTATAAATGTAACATTAATGAGAAAATACGCAATTTTCTAATCTCGAGATATTCAAAATTGAATCCCGAGATTGCAATTTTTGTTAGTGATTGGATAAAAACTTTAGTAGACTTAGAGGATAAAGCGCCACACTTTTCTGTGCTGACACATGACTTTCCTCAACTATATTAATACATCTTCTCATGCATGCTCTTCGATTGTTGAGACTTCTAATAGGACCACCTTTCAGTATACTCTTCCTAGGACGTCACCGATTTCAACACTCGCGTCATTTCCTCCATTATTTATTCTTTCCATATGACTACTAAGATATCCTTTTTAATTTTGATAACTTTGTTTTAGTTTATAAAAAATAAGTAAAAAAATAACGTTATATTTATTTGCGTTCTGCCAAACGAATACATTTTTTTTAAAAACAAATTAAATGTATCAAATACGAAGATATACAAATAAAATCAATTTATGGAAGAAATATTTTGTTGCTATCGAGATTAGAACCCGGATCTTTTCCTATCGGGGGAAATGCGTTAACCGATTACACTGCATCAACATAGGTTGGTTGACGACAAATTTTCGAACTTATATGTTGCATTTTCAAATTGATACATCTGGAGTTCTATTATTTGAAAACAATCTTCTTTATATTTACTGAATCTCAAACATCTTTGTGAGAACTGTCACCTTGTATGTATGCATATGTGTGTGTGTCATGAGAGTGAGTAGATAAATGGTGGGGGTAAAACATTATGAGAGGCCGTCTCTGGGGGAAGGGGTCTCTTCTATCATTGATCCTCCTTAGTCACTGAAGTGTATAATTAATAATTAGCGTAAATACGTTCTTGTAATAAACTGAATATTGTTACCCGAACATAAATCGGGACTACGAAATTAGTCCTTAATCAGGAGGATAGAACATTTGAGGTATATGGCACTACTCCCAAATTTACCACAACCTTTGAGTAAGATCCAATAGGAGACGCCAGAATTAATTAATAATAAATTTTTATTAAATTTTGGAAACATTAATACAACGTTTATAATATTTTTAAGGACACTAAGACTGTACATATTCTTATTGTAAAGTTAAATTTTTTACATTTAATTTGTATTAAATATCACAGAATTATGTTTTTAAAAATTGCAACTTCACAGTAAGAATGTGTTCTTAAAAAATTCGTTGCAATTAGTGGATATGTTAAAGGACATGGATCTTCCCAACAATGTTAAACTTGTTTTTTTTTATATTGTTAATTTGTTTATTAATGTACCTATTAATGAAAATAAAATTTTAATTTCTGATTTACTAAATTCGTCTAATTTACCCAATAATTTGGTAAAAGATCTATGTCGTTTGTTAAACCTTTGTATGAACCAAAATTATTTTCAATTTAATAACATAATATATAATCAAACAGAGGGTCTTCCTATGGGAGCACCCACAAGTCCACTAATAGCAGATATTTTTGTAGATAATTTGTAGAGGAATATTTTTGATTGTGATTCTCCTTTGTTAAAAAATGTTTTGTTATGGAAAAGGTATGTGTTTGGTCAGGTTCACAACGTCAACTAACTACATTTTTAAATTTCATTAATTCATTTAATAATAAAATACAATTTACATTAGAAATGGAAAATAATATAATAATATAATAAGTTTTTTTGATCTAACATTGATTAAAAATAATAATAAAATTTAATTCAAATTTTTTAGGAAACCATGTTTTACAGATACTATCATACACAATGAATCTAATCATCCATTATCAGACAAACATTCAGGGTTCCACTCCATGATATATAATTTAGTCAATATTCCTGTCAACATCCAATTTCAATATTGAATTGAATACTATTAAAAAAATAGCAGTTAATAACGGGTATAATACAGGTTTGATAGACACTATTTTAAAAAACAAATTAAAAGAATATAATAATCAATTTTTATATAAATCACAGATAAAACATAATGATAATAATGATAATTGGTGTAGGATATTATACATAAATAACTTTTCGAAACAAATATCTAAACACCTACCACGAGACATTAGACCGGCATTTTATTTATACAAATAATAGTATAGGAAATTTACTCATAAATTCTAAAGACAAAGATCATAAATTTAATAATTCTGGTGTCTATAAACTTAGTTGCAAGGATTGTGCTGCATTTGATATTGGTAAAACGGGTAGAAATTTTAATATAAGAGTAAGTGAGCATTTGAGATGTTTAAACAATAGTGGGTTTTCAGAATTTTCTAATCATTTGATAGAAAATGGTCACGGTTTTGATAAAAAATTGGGATTGTCAATTTTGCATATAAACGGTGTTGGTCACAAATTAAATAATTTGGAATCGTTGGAGATAAATAAAGCGTGTAAAACTAATCAAAAAATTATAAACAACCAACTAAATTTAACTACGAGTCCCATTCTAAAATTTTTTCCTAAAAATTATTCGACTTAATTTGTATTAAGTAATAATTTGTATTAAGTAATAATTTGAGTTAGGTACTAAATTTATTTTTTAAATAATTGTTGTTTTTTTAAAAATAGATTCTGGTAAAGAAACAATAATATATATTTTTAGTTAGTTATGACATCCTGAAGAAGGAAATGGTATTTTTCGAAACCGGTAAATGTATTTAAACTCAATTCAGTGGTTAATAAAACAAAGATAATAAATAAAAAATATGAATTTTAACCACAAAGTTAATATTGCTAATTTTAAAAACATTTTTTTTTGTTTAATTTTTGAATTGAAAATTTATGTCGTTTTCGTCTATAAAGTTGCACTGCCTTATGAAGGTCAGAAATAATAATTGATATTTGAACAATGTCTGGAACCAGTTACGAAAGTTCTTCAACCAGAAAACGCGTCTTCTTCCTGTGACTCATCTCCTGGTATGACTTGTATTACTTCATATTCAAACATATTCATATTACCCAAGTTTTCTCTTCTTGATAGAGATCAGAACTTTATTGTCTTCCTTCACACCCTTCAAAACGTCTTTGTTTCGCAATTTGTCCTCCCAAGAGATTTTCGATATACTCCTGTAACACTACTGTTCAAAAGCCTACATCTTTTTTATGTGGCTTTTTTATGTCCTTGTTTCGACCCTGTAAAGAAGCACTGAGAAGGGATAAATAACATCGTAAAATGTTGTATCTTCTATCTCTTTAATATCTGAACACCTCACTAAATAAACAATAATTAACTTCTTCAATGTTAGCAAAATTATTATTTATTTAGCAGCCCGTGAATTTTATAAAGCAAGAAATTTTTAAATTTTAATGCAACTATGTATTAGAAAAATTGCGTAACGTAATGGTCCGGCGAGATTTTACAGAGATTTCAATCTCTGAAATACTAATTTTACTACCATGAAATTATTTGGATACTATTCTTAGCTTGTTAACACCGAGCCTTAGAGATTCGCTATCTTGCTTCTCACTTATGCTCTTAATATGTCAAATGTCATTATCGTTCGTCAGTTGGGTTTTCCTGAATCTCTCCAGCAGTAGTTAAAACGGAGTAAATGTTTGTACGAGGCGGGTTTTTAAAGTAAGTACAGAATTAAAAATAAATACATTTTTAAACATTTTACTTTCTTCGGATGCTACACACCTTAAACTACTTCTCAACACAGTCGCCACCATTATTAAGGCACCTGTCATAGCGGGGCACCAATTTTTGTATACCTTCATCATGAAAACTACGTCTTTACTCCGTCTTTGAGGTTATCATCGTGATCAAAACGCTTGTCACAAAGGAACCGCTTTCGATGAAGGAATATATGGAAATCACTTGACGTCAAATCAGGGTAATATAGGACAGAATATCAGCTGGTTTCATGTTTCGTGCATTCAAGAAACGAATCACGGACCGTATCTCACAGCCGGCGGGCTTATCTATTATCTTGAACACTTCGAACACTCATTACAAGACGGCTACATTATGTGAATTTCTCTAACGTTGCATTTGGTGAGTCAGCAGATGAAAGAAACCATGCGCATGCGCAACATCGCAACCGTAGCGCTATACCGGGAATATTACGTCTCTTAATTTAACTTAATATTAATGTTCAATGACTAATGTTAAACTTTTCAGAATACACAGCTGTAAGGATTTATGGTGGTTTTATAAGTAGTAACTAAATATTTTTTCTATATCTAAATTTTTTCTGAATATCTTTGTAGTTGATTAATTTAATTTGTATTAAATACTATAGAACTAACTTCTGAAAAATGCAAATTCATAACAAAAATACGTTCTTAAGGAGAATTGGATTGGAAATAGAGATCCAGGTTCGAATCCCGGTAGCGCAAAAACAATACTTTTCAACAAAATTGATTTTACATGTATATATTTATAACTAATACATTAAATTAGTATTTAAAAATATGTTCTATTCAATTAAGAAAATTATTTTATTACCTCCGGAAAACGGTGTGTCCTTCGTAGTGCTGTCACATAATACGCACCAAAAGTATTCTACGGTATTAATTGTCAGTCTTCGTAGACTTAAATGTTTTAATTGATTTACTGTGTCTTTGGAGTTTATTACAAATTTCTTTAGTTCTCAAAGTTAGTATTGGTATACCGAAAATATTAATATTAGAGACACTCAACGACAGAAACGTAACTGAAATTGTCTCAAGTGAATTTATTATCCAGGATACCTTTTCCCACGGCCCTCAGACCGGGCCTTAATTGGATTTTCTCGAGTTTGAAACAAATAATTGAAAAAATGACCAAACTCCAAAAAACGTCGAGTGGCACTTACACACAAGTTTTTCTTGTAGCTCTCACTCCATGGCTTCCCGTCCTGTCTCTGGCTACCCACCCAGTCACTGGTAAACCCACCCAGTCTCTGGTAACCCACCCACTTTCTGACACCCCGCCTACCCCCTGACACGAGGTGGGGCGCCCGCAAATACTCGGAAATGTGGGCTCAAATTTGATAGAAAATAAACAATTCTTAAGTGCAAAGTAGAGTAATACAGCCTTGAAGTCCCGAAAGACCAGGGGGCTTTCTGTGAATTGCTTTTCAGCCTGAAAGTTTATTTTACTTCTGAAATACTCACTATTATACGCCAATACTGAAGTTTTCACCGATACGGTCCCAGAGGGGACCGATGTTTAAAGCCGTTTAAAAAGAGAACGATGCTGCCACGATACATTTCTTCAATATGAGAATTGACGATTCTTGATTACAAAAAGTGTGGGTCTCTAAAAATGTCATTGCAAGGTATTTAATTTAATTAACAATTAAATTGTGGGGTCACCATTCATGGGTGTTAGTTTATATATGTGGCTAGAGCGGAATGAATAATATAAGATGATAATACTTGTTTGGGACATATATTCATGTGTGTAGAAATATATTAATTTTTGAACTAAAATAATGCACTCTGCCTTCCATCACCCTTACTCTCCCTTCCTGGCCGCGCCGCGTGCCCACTCGATTAGCGACCCTTAGACAGTGTGGTTATACGTGTATGGTGCAGTTTACAATATTATAAGTTACGAGTTAAAATATACAGTCCACATCTTTGGAGACGCCAGCAGAATTCGGATTGTGGTGAGTACCAAACTCCTTTCTGTCCTGCCATTCTTACGGTGTCTATGCTTTGTACGGTGTCTATGCTTTGTACTACTTACAGTAGATAGACGTTTATTGCCGATTGATGTACAACTACAGTGAAAACGTAAAGCGTCTGCTGGAAAAGTCAAGCGGCTGAGAGAGAAGAGAGGCTTGCTGGGCGGCTGCCCGCGCACTTTATTGTTGTCAATACCTGGACGGTACTGGCGAGATTATGTGGCTGGTGAGAGCTTATGATTTACACCTAATTATTTGCCGGGTGCGTTTAGAAGCCGTCGGCGGTGTTGTTGGTTGTGGAGGCGATAGACCTCCATAAAACGTTATTTGGTTTCTTGAAAGAGAAACAATTTCAGGTACGCCAATAACAAAGTCTCCATTTGTGATAACAAATAAGATTTGAAGACGATGTTGAGTGATCTCTCTTTTCTTTTATTTCTCTAGTAAAATCGGCCTGAAAATAAACCTTGACAAAACTAAGGGATGTGTAAATAGAACCCAGATGCATTTGTTAGAGGAGTGAAGTGCCTTGAGAAAATATTTGTACCTAAGCCATATTTAAAAGTTAGCAATACACTCAAGAACAAGCAGATAGTTCTGTTCTGCTACAAACATAGAATCTTACACAAAAATTGTGCCAAAATTGACAGTTATGTTACAATCGATGAATCAATAATGGAGGCAGAAAAACCAAAGAAAATCTAAGGTTGCCAACATTGTACAAACAGTCAAGAAACTGTGCTGTATGAAATGGGACTGTGAAGAATACGTGGTAAGATTAAACGTTTGAATGGTAAACTAAAAAAAAATAGAGGTCGTAGCACTAGACTGTTGATATTGAGAAAACTGGTGGAAGAGAGCTGCACAGAACCGGGTATCGTGGTGAGAAATCTAGAAGACCATTTGTTTAGGATCAAAAAGATGTTACTACGTTCGCACCGAATATTTCAAACACAAATGTGTACACGGAGTGTCGGTTTAATACAACTGAGTTGGCTAGATGAATCTTTTCACTGCAAGGGGCGTCTTCAACATTCTACTATCTGCGTTAAAAGTGGTTTAAATATAGTTTTATCATTTAAAATTTAATTTTATGTATTAGATACCAATCTTATTGATTTAAATATGTACGTAAAATAATAATGGATTATCGACGTAAGAAATTAAAAATAAAAGGTCTTGGCAATAATCGCTAAAATAAAACAAATTTGTCTCCTATGTTAAGTATCATAACAAACAAATATGTCACATGTAGTTATAAGTGGCAGATAATAAATCGCAAGATATAAAAAAAACTAATATTTAAAATATATATCAAACGTATCTATTAAAATATATATTACTGTTACGAACGTGGAATATATCTAAATAGTATCTAAGAATTTATGTATATGGTTATCTACCTACAAAAAAACGAATATATGATGCCCTATATACAACATTTCCTGTGTGTCGCATTAACGGCAAAAAAATAATATCTGCGTGCACTCGCGACTGAATTCCCACGTTATATCATATTTACGAGTTAGAACACGTATCCTTAGGTATAGTATATTTGCCTTTATACGTCACATCCATCACATAAAGTACATAAGTAAATAGTAAGTATGCAGGACACATGTTTATATAAGGTGCCGGTAAATAATTTGTAACCAGTTTTCGTGAATTAATCTAATATGAAATAACTTGACTTTTTATTGAAAAAGTACATTCTGAAATCGTAATACACAAACTTCACGCATCTCTTTACAAATCTTTATAAGATAGAGTTAAAATATTAAGAAGATTAAAAAAACAGTAGGAGGAATACGAAAACAAGGGAATATAGTATTTATTCTGTACGTAATAAATGACCTATTTGTTAGTTACGATACTTGGTGTTCACCGACCAATTCGAATAATCATTAAGTGTTTTTATTTAAAATATATTACACTTGCTTATAGCTTTAAGTTCTGGGTCGAGTGAATTATGTATTCCTTGTACAATAAACGTGTAATACCTTTGTTCGGACGTGGTGCTCTCGCGGGGAAACTAGGAAATTTATTGAATTTGCTCGCTAGCTGAGAGTGCTAGTGAATGTAAATAAACTGCTATGAAATTCAGTTGGGGAATTTTCCAAGCGTAGCTTACCTGGCGTCAAAGATTTTAAAATTATAAAATAAATAGTTTGGGGCGTGTTGACACAAGTCGAGTACCAACTCCCTGTGCATTTTGCCCTTCCAATATAAACCTCTCGCGCTCTGGCTGACTAATTACCTAGAGATTTCACCGACGGGGGAACACATTACTTTCCGACACCGAACCGTCAAGATATGTGTTCTCTTTTTAACGTCCGAAAGCAGCGCCGTGCGTAACGCTAGGACCACGAAGAGGCGGTGTTCTAAACATCTCCGGAAGTGTAGTGATATCTCGGTTCTTCATAAAAAAAATGCGAGTCAACTGGGGGTGAAAAATTGACGCCCAACCCAGGACTTTAGAGCAAGGTAGGTCAGATTCATATGCGATTATTTTCCTTCCTGAATCCAATTCCGGTTGTGTCAACTAACCGATCGATTTTATCGATACAGTCAACGGGATCTTATCCTACTAAGGTGTATTATGCAATAGGTTGGAAGCATTCACGATGAGCAACTGGGAAATAAGTTGAACTGAAGAGAATTATGAATGTTTGAGCAGATTGCCAGTAAAGAGGTCAATAATATCGAAAATTAAATGGGTCAATATATAGAACACAATACTTGTATCTATCTCAGGAATTTAATTAATAAATAATAGATAGAAAGGTCAAAACAAATACAATACATTCACCAAATAACGAAAAAACAAAATAGATGGCATTCAAATAATGGAACGATATATGTATTTGTTGTAATTAGAAAATTTGACGTCAATCCTTAAACAATCAATAAACTTTAAAAACACCATTAATAGTACTCTAAAATTACAAATAAATACAAGGTAGGGTCGTATATACGATGAGGTAGCATTGAATATTGCTACACCCTCCAGACGTCGAACCACATGACTTTTTTTATGAGAGCACATCAATGATACGTTTTATGGTGCGTAACGGGCAACAAATAAAGAATTAGAAGCAGCTATTTAAGTAGAATACACCGAAATATAAATGGATATATTTTAAATTCCATTGATTTGCATTAATCAACTAAAAAAAATATGTTTATCATTGTTAAATTAAATTATAACATAATAAAAATTAAATTTATAACCCTGAAAAGTGTATAAACATGGTTTGGAATAGCTAAAGGGTGTTTTTTTTTAGAGGTGTAGATATTTAAAATGTTGTAAAACTCATAAAAATCGTGGTAGAAGCCATGGTATTAGCTTTATTGGAAATATAATTTTATGCCATTAGTGTTCAAATATGATTACGCGTATATGAGCCCCGCGACTAGCTCGAATAAAGCGCAATCTAGAAGAGTCCAGTTTTCGACCACTTTTTGGAGCAGCTGGGGACGTATGTCAGCAATAACGCGATTTATGTTGGCTTCTAAGTCATCTATTGTCTCTGGTTTATTGGCGTAGACTAGCAACATCATATATCCTTACATAAAATAATCCAAAAGTATCTTGGAGGCCGATTCACAAGACCATTACGCGAAATCATGCGCTCATCGAATGTTTCGGCGTCTCTGCGGATGCATATTATCAATTAGAGAGATCCATGGTTATTTGAATTACTTGATCGGATGAACGATTATGTGGACCGTAAAATGGACGTATCGCACGATAAGTTTCGAGAACTGAACCATGATTTTCGAAATAAATTTGTAATATTTACGAGCGTTGTTCTGGCGTGAGTCTATTCATGGTGAAATGGTAATCCAAACTGAGCACAAATCAGCTGTCGGCTATCAAATTGATTGTCACTGAAAAAAGTGTTGCCAATTCGAAAAACAAATCTCTAAAAAAAACTCCTTTACATAATACATATAGCATTTATAGTTTATTTTACAATCTTATAAAAAAGTGGTTATTATATTTAATGTTAGATTGCAGCCTAAACGTACATAAGCAAAATATAACATTTTTTTATTCATTTAATTTTTATATATAAATATTCTAGGTGGTCAACATAAAACCTAGAAAACTATTCCACTTTGCCAAATGGATATTTTTGAGACCCGGATTAACCTAAGTCTAAAGCCTCCATCATATAAATATATAGTGTTAATATCATATAAGTACTGCAATATCATAATGGTATATTGCTTTCAAACCATAACATATCCGAGACGATGAAAAGACTTACTTAAGAATAATTATTTATTGAAAGTTGACAAAAATAGTTCTTTCTTCACCCACTTCAATTAGGATGAATTGTATATTTAAAAAGGTCAGCTCAGAAAAGATGTGTGCAAAAAAGTAAATAAAATAATCTATCATTGATATGGATAATTGGATGCTGAAATGCCTCAGATCTGCTCTTAGGATAATGAAATAAAAGTCGTTCTGTTAAATATGTTTATATTATAAATTATTGATTTATACTATCGAAATAATATCGGAATATTAATATTTTTATGATGTTCAGTTATTTAAAAAATCAACAAAAATATGTTAGTAAAATAATTTACTATTAGGAGAACACATTCTTATTGTGAAGTCGTAATTATTCGTCTGTGATATTTTAAATATGAATTAAATATATTAATTAGAAAAATACACATATAAAATCAATTCTATAGAAAAATATTGTTGTTGTGCCACCGGAATTCGAACCTGGTTCTCTTTCCAAATCGGGGAAGGTGCATTATCCAACTATGCTACAGCGACGATATTTTTAACGACAAATTTTCGAACTTATATGTTACCTTTTTGATATTAATACAATATATTGTCGCTGTAGCATAGTTGGATAATCCACCTTCCCCGGTTTGAAAAGAGATCAAAGTTCGAATCCTGGTGGCGCAATAACAATATTTTTCGATAAAATTGATTTTATATGTATATATTTAATTCATATTTAAAATAATTTACTTTATTTGACCATTCGGATTCGTAATCTAAGGTTGAGATCATGATGCCAGACATACTGTAAAACCAGAATTGGAGCAAGAAAGGAATAATGGTAGATGTATCTGGTCTACTTTGATCTAAGTCTTGGGTTGGACGACAATTTTCACCTCCAGTTGACTTGCACTTTTGTGGTGAAAAACGGAGACATCACTGCATTTCATGGATGCTGCAGAAAATCATTTTTTCGTATTCCGGATTTTTAAACGGCAACATTTTGGTCCACAAAGAAAGCCTGTTGACAGGATCGCGACGAAATGCAATCTGGTCCCACGTCGAAGAAATCCCTAAGTAATTACACGGCCAGAGCGGGAAAGGTATATAAAGGTTATTGGAAAGACGGAATGCACAAGGAGTATTCGACTTGCATCAACAGGTTCCTTTTGGACTTGATACTTACTATCTAGAATTTCTAGGATACCGTGTAAAATAATATTTTTCTGTTTAGGTTAGGTTAGTTATATATTTTTAAGTGTTTTATTACACATATTTTTTTTTGTTCTTGTTGGAAGATTCTGAACAACCCGAGTTATATAGATGATACTGTATTTCTAGTAAGTAATATTGAAGATTTATAATTGTTGATGAACCAAGAAAAGGGTATTTTTTTCACACTTTTTCCAATGACAGCCAATTTGACAGCTGATTTGTGCTCAGTTTGGTTTGCCATTTTACCATGAATAAACTTAGGCCAGAACAATGCCTGCAAATTTATTTCTAAAATCGTGGTTCAGTTCGCGAAACTTACCGTGCCCTACGTGTCATTTTACGGTCAACATAATCGTCCATCCGAGTAAGTAATTCGAATAACCATGAATCGTTTTCGCACCACGCATACTCTAGTTGGTAATATGCAACTGCAGAGATGTCGTACAATGCGCATCGAAGAAGGTGTTGCTAGAGTGAAGCGTAGTATTGAGTAGGACCCGAATGAGTAAACGCTGTAGATCCATGATTACTGAATTTTTCGTTTCTCAATTGATTGGAAATAATATGGAAGAGTTGTGGTTTCAGTAAGTGCAATATGCCACACAGTGTGCGCCACAATCAATTTATTGAAGGAAACATTCGATGAGCGCATAATTTCACCTAATGAACCTGTGAATTAGCCTTCAAGATCATGTGTTTTAACAACTTTGGATTATTTTCTGTGAGAATACGTGACGTCGCTGATCTACGCTGATAAAACAGAGACGATAAAGAACTTGAAAGCCAATATTCGTCACATTATAGCCGATATACGTCCCCAGCTGTTCCAAAAAGTGGCCAAAAATTGGACTTCCAGATTGTGCTTTATTCGAGCCAGCAGCGGTTACAGTATTAAAATATGCGCGAAATCATATTTAAACACTAATGAAAAAAAATTATCTTTCTAATAAAGTCAAAACCATGGCCATTATCGCGATTTTTATGTGTTTTATTTCATTTTTAAATTCTATACATCTAGAAAAAGCAACTTTTATGTATGTGTAAACTTCTTAACTTTTTTTGCTTTTCTTTTTATGACACACCTAAATATTATTTTTATGATGAATTGGATCTAATTATTATTAGCCAATGGAATTCAGCTCACAATGAAAGTCTTTATAAAGCTGGAAATGGGTTGCTATATAATAGAACGATGAGATTCTTCTATCGAAATTAAACGCCAAAATGAGTAAGATCATGTCAACCTTTATCCACATGTTTTGTAGTCATGATCTCAATCTTTAAATACGAATGCGAATTGTCAGATGCTATGTATTCTAGGCATTATTTTATGGAATTGAAGCATTTACACTAACCGAAGAAATGACAAGGCGACTTGAAGAATTTGAGACGTGGAACTGCAAAACAACGTTCTAAATAAGCTGGATGTATAGAGCTACGAATGAAGATACAAACATAGATATTATACACATAAAGGGTAGTTTTTAATGATAAGTATATAGCTTCTAAGAATAAGAATATTAATATAATATAATCACCGAACCACCTAATTTCTCATAAAAGAAGGGGTAACTAAAATAATTGAAATAAGTCGATTGTACGTGGTTTATCCACTGTTTGAAAATGGCCTTAACCGCAGTAATAACTAAAATATTTAAATAATGCTTACGCAAACTTACAGAACTCAATGATAATATTTTTTATAATTAGATTTTTTTTAAAAATGTTTCTTATTAGTTTAAATCAATAATTGTTTCTAACGACAAAGACAATAAACATTAAAAATTTCAAGTTTAATTAAAATTAAATGTATTAATTAGAAATATATACATATAAAATCAATTTTAGTTGTTGCTACCGGGATTCGAACCTGGATCTGTTCTATCTTGGTAACGTGAATTAACCGATTACTAATACATTTAATTTGTATTAAAAATATCACAGACCTATCTTCTGGAATAATTATAACTTCTCAATAAGAATGTGTTCTCCTTAATAATTAAAAATTTAATTATTTTTTGCGTTATTTTGTGATCATCTAAAGAATTTTTTTTCCTTATTAAATTACACGTCCCTTTGTTCATATTAAATTTTATATTCGAAATTTTATAAATAAAAATAATATTATTAGGAAGAATACATTCTTATTGTGAACTGGTAATTATTCAGAACATAGGTCTGTGATATTTTTAATACAAATTAAATGTATTGGACTGGAAGAGATCCAGGCTGGAATTCCGGTAGCAACAACAATATTTTTCGATAAAATTAATTTTATATGCATATCTTTCTAATTAATACATTTAACTTGTATTAATATAATATTATCGCAAATTGTTTAAAAATATTTTTTACATCTGTTCATTAGTAACTAATATTTCGTGCATAAAGTAAAGCTCAGAATTCTCATAATTATAAATTCACTGGAAATATAATAATTTGGCGATATTCAAAATATTTATTTGGGTAACAGCAACGTTTTCAATTCAAAGTAAATATCTCTGATCAAATAACACGTCGATTCGCAGTATTAGAATTGAGTGAAATGTATTTAAATTAATAACAGGAATTCTAAATAATATGTAATATTATCAGAAATTGTCAGCGAATAAAATTCCAATACGCTTCAACAGAATATTATTTATTGGAAAAGTATCTTTAATATTTATAATTTACATGAATTATTTGATTTTTATATTTTCGTAGTAAGCAATCACTTTGTGGTTTGCCATATTATATTAAATGAAATAATCATTCTGTAGGAAAACACGAAATTTATTATACGTCAACCGGTTTCGTTTATCTTAAATACAAAATACATAAATACAAAAAAGAGTGCACTTATAGATATATAAAGAGAGAAATAGAATATAAAATTATACGTGAAAAAGAGAGGTCCAAAATGTGGTCGAAAATTGGAATTCCAAATAGCGCTTTTTTCGAGCTAGCCGCGGTGCCCATATGGGGAAAATCATATTTAAATACTAATGGTATAAAATAATTTTTCCAATAAAGCCAATACTATAGCAATTACCACGATTTTTATGTGTTTTATTTCATTTTTAAGTTCTATACCTCTAAAAAGAACACCCTTTATTTGCGTATTAATTTGGATCAATATATAGCACAGCGAATGTTATTGTAATACCATTTGAGGAACATAATAATTGAGTTAAAGTTTTTATAATTGTGTAAAATAGCTGACTGTACAATTATGTAGTACCCTCATTAATAATAATATTGGATAATTTGTATAGCGCCATTTTCGTAAAAACTTTCACCTCAGGGGCGCTTTACACATAAACTGTTTGTTACCAATAAATAAAATAAATAAAGAGGTCTAAATTATCCTTGTTTTTTAAAAATAAAAATTGTTATTTTCACTTATGGAAAATGATTTTTTGAAAAGGTGCGTTTTTAGTTTCTTCTTAAATAATGTCTCTGATGCACTGTTTCTTATGACTGAGAGCAAAGAGTTCCACGCTTTTGGGCCTGCCACCGCAAACGTTCGTTCACTAAATTTAGACTTCTGGCAAGGGTTTGTCGGTTCTACAATTCGTCCTGTAGCTGAAGTAGAGGCTGATCAGAGAGTTTGACGTCTACCATTCAAATTGTCTGGGACACAAAGTTCTTGAAGATTCAAAGACGCCATGTTGTGTGTCGCCTTGTACATCAACCAGCACAATTTAAATTCAACTCTTTCAGGGAATCAGAGCCAATGTAGCTGATGTAAAAAGGATGTTATATGAGAGAATTTGGAAATTCCATATATTATCCGTACAGCCGCATTTAGAAAAAAATCAGCTAAAACATTGGCAGGCCAGCATAGATGCTGTTACAATAGTCCACACGTGACACCACAATGAGTAGACGGGCTGCCTCAAGAGGAAGATGTCTCTGAATACTTTTAATCTGTCCTAGTTGATGACAACATGCACTGACAGTTTTACTGATTTGTGTACTCATTAAAAGATCTGATCCAATGTGCACGCCCAAAGCTTAACTGCAGATTTAGCATTCGCAGACATTGATTCCTGTATCAAGTGTTATGTGTATGTGAAGAAAAAAAAAAGAAATTGTATTTAAACAAATATCAGATATCTCATGGAGACAAAGCTATTTTTATTATATTTATTGGAAAATATATGGAAGTACGAGGTAATTACAGGGCTTACGACCTGTCTTCGGCAGGCTTAAGTGACCAATTCTTACCTCTTAATTTCCACATTTATCAAATTTTTGAATGTTGCATATATGTTAGTATGCGGACTCGCTTCCAGTAACACTGCACCATTGCCATCTATGGACAAAATTTGATAATTCATTTTTCTTTTTTTAAACAGCATATATGTCCTCACTATTTTTGATTGAGACTAGTCGTAAACCCTGTAATTACCCCATATATTTTCCATTAAATATAATAAAAAATAGCTTTGTCTCTACGATACATCTGATATTTGTATAATAACGGTGCCTTTATAGGTAAAAATCCAGTAATTGTGTGTTTTTGGACATGATGTTGTTAAATTGTATTTAATTTATTTTTAACATTTTATAATTTAATTTGTCAGAAAAAGGTTGTTTATCATTGTTCTTTGTGTAAGGAGGTACTATCTACCGGGATATGAAATGATATTGTAATTTTTGAATGTTGTGGCTTTTCGAACACGTCAATTTTTAAATTTATCATTACGCTGTTTCTCCTCATATGTAGGCAGAGACAGCTACGTGATTCTATCTAGACACTCCACTCTTGTATCGGCGATTTTTATATATCTTCTCATGCTCTTAGTTTTTGCCGGGTCCCTTTTGCCCTCAGTTTGTGCTGTCTTCAACACTGCGTTTAACCAAACTCTCTTCACTCATGAATTTGTTAGTAAGTTAGTTTTGAGGTTCTACATAATTAAAACTAAATAAATATGTAGTCACCATGGTAATGATGATTTTTCCGTGACGTATAACGTACAGTGGGACAATTGCCGAGTATTCCTCACTGGGTCGTTTCTCGCCGACGGTATTTCTAAAAGCTTTCACGAAACCAGTTCTACCCATCGTAATACGGGGAGTTTTCAAAGTCGTCGTGCACTTTGAACTTGGATATATTCTCGTGGGCCCGCGCGCGGTGGGGACCTCCTGTATACGTTGTTAAAGTTAGGCAATGTTCCACTGGAGTACGGTACTAATAGCTGTGAGTTTTCAGTGGCGTACGAAGAGACAGAAATAAGAGTGATGCAGTGTTTATTCTATTTCCAATCTTCAGTGAACCGTTAGTATTATGTTAACTGTAAAATTTTTTAATTAAAATTCAACGCTTAACATGCGAGTACCACATCATTAAGGAAGCATGAAACGTACAAACTAGATACCTACTACAGAAATATGGTGTAATTTAATCTAATTTCAAGAGTGTGTAAATTGTATAATGACATCAATACAGTAAATGAGTTAAACACATTCTCTAATTTATTAAAAAGCTATAAAAATATGACACTTTTATTTATATTTTTAAAACTGTGTTTGTATACAGAATGGCTCAAAAACAGTGAGAAGATTTCGTGAAATGTGATATAATTACATCAAAATTAGTTTAACTGTATCAACAATAGCTTAAATAGTTGACTAATTTACTTACTTATCTATTTGCTTATATTACGTTTTATTTCGAAAATTTTCGGTCGCTATCTTTGATTATTAATTTTCACATTTTTTATGTTTGTGTGTTATGTCATGGACATGCCAATGAAAGAGTCATGACACAACGCACGGGACGCAGCGGGAAGGATTTTTCCCGCACAGGAGATCAGGGTAACGTGTTCATCTGAAACGGACTACTCGATAGAGTGAATTTCTCCAACCGAAGGCGATGCGAGCGACTCAAGGAAAACCAAATGTCAGAATCCAGTTTGTCTGATGTACGCCACCAGGAGCGACAGGTTTTTCAACGTGTACTTTGGACTGACCAAATTGACGGGGATAGTGAACTTCTGCAGGAATGGACAATAACTATCGCAAACACACTGGTTGTAAAAATGAATTTTTTTTTTTTATACAAGGAATTTAAAGCTTAGTTGTCTTTTTGTAGCATATTTGTTTCTCTATTTAATTTGAAACTCACGGTTTTCCAGCTAGTGTTAACCGATCAATTTATCGTGTTATTCTCTTTTATACTTGACCTGACAAACTGTCAGGTAACAATTTTGTTCACTTAGCTTTGGTAAAAATTAATAGTAAACTTTATATTTGATGTGGCAAAAGTGCCGAGACCAACTTTTATTTAAATAGAAATTTATGCAGAGTAATGTTTGATGATTTCTATTCGTTTTATATTTCATTTTCATAGTTTTTTTGTATTAAATTAGTGATAAAAATTTGTAATATTTTATTATTTTTCCCTGAGTACAATGGCTGAAGTGACAGGCGAGACATTATGGGAAATTCTATAACCAAAGACTCACGCCCATCATGTGAACCTCTGAGCAAGTCGGTGGTGTGAAAGAATGGCGTCCTATCCTGACGATTACCAGTCACGTATAGGCGACCACGTCACAGTAAGTAGCGCCTAATTCCAAAATCACCTAAAATGAATTTCGGATAATTTGAGTTAAATATGCAGTTTTGTAGATTTTTTTGTCAGCCACATGCAGAATACATTGTTTCTCGCAAAAACCACTTAAATCCTTTGATATTGTATGGTCAAAATCAGGGTTTGTTCCAAAACACCAAAAAACAGACTGAGTACAAGTTGCCATTCCCCTTGAAATGAAATTACAACGCTTGTCGATGATCACGTGATTTAAAATCCAGTATGGCTGCCAGAACGATATAAACCGAAAAAAAATTACATTACATAATATCTCTTTCTTTATTTTTACATTTTACCAACATTTTATACATTTGATTTTAAAATATACGTGTTCCGTACAGGAAACAAGAATGTAGACAAGGGTGGTTCGCCGATCTGAACTTCTCTCAACCGGCGATGTGATGATTATGAAGTCGAAAGAAATGAAACATAAAAGATGTTCAATATATGTACACTACGGAAGCAAAATCCATAATGACTTCCGCCTGCAGAATACTCTGTTTTTATTCAGATTCATAACAATACATATAGTCATATTTGCATGTACTTACACGTCGATAGGCCACCGCCGTAACGTCTAAGACATCATTGTTTTCCTGAAATTAATCCCACGGGTTTTTTGGCACCACGCCGATGATTACACCTTTAAATTGTTGACACGTGTCTTACCATATCAATTATATGGCGCCTTCTCGGCGAGTAATTCTGTGCGATACAATACCTTTTACAATATAAAAAGGAAAAAAGGCCCAACATGAATTAGTATATTAGTACTGCGTGGTTTATCCATTAAATATTAAGAACAACATTTGTCTCTTGTCTCATACAATATTTAATCTTTGCAAGGTGTGTCCAAAGTGTGTCTAAATACAGTGTGCCCAAAAAGTATTTTTCATTTTGGTTCACTCGCTGCACCAACGCAACGAGCTGGAGAGGGGCGGGGGTATGCCGATCGCTAACCGCGTCCTTGGGAATTAAGTCGTTATGGAGCGTGTCCTTACCAGTTGTTCGTGAAATTTTTCTTGGAAAATTGATATACTGACGAGGTGACATAAACTAGCCTCCGCGTAGCCCCGACATTACACCAATGGACTTTTTATTATGGGACTAGGTTAAATTAAAGCTATACTGTAACAATCCTCCATCTCTGGACCAGTTAAAAGAAAATATCTGAGAGGAAATGGCAGCGATCACGGAGAATACGTGCTGAGCAGTTCTCAGAAAGTTTAGAAGAGTGCCTGATAGAAGAGTTATTCGGGTATGGGTGATTCGTTGGAGCTCATTAGGTGAGTAGTAGTGAGGGACTTCACCTATGCGCATGCCTCTCACTCTCCATACCACGTGTTTTGCAACTCCATTAGTCTGTCCGTCTAAGTGTGACTCAATCGATTTTGTGTCTCGTCCACTGTCCCTCTTTTGAAAGTGTTTTTTGATGAATGGATCCTTGAGTGTCTGTCTTGAACTGCTGCACCTTAATTTTCCATCTGTATGTAAAACTACGTTCTACTGATTTATGTTGTATGATTTTAATGAATAAATACAGCACTTAAGTCTAAATTTAGGGTCTAAATTTTAAATCGTTTCGGGAAAGGGTGCTCCCCCTCCATCCAGCTGTACTTTTAAAAAAAAAGTCCCAGCAAAACAACGGATCACATTTAGAAAATATAATTTTTAAGAAATAAATTTCCAGGAACTGTACTTAATGCAAAATAAACATTTTTTTAATAAACCCATCCATTATTCAATTACATTATTTTTATTATAAAAAATACTTTTGGGACACCTGTTACTTGCAATTTAAAAAAAATACAACGATGGACTGGTCCCTAATTCAATGTCTTAGCAGGGCCTTACTGTATAATGGATTTTGTAAAAACACATAAGGAACGATTTTTTTAAATTTTATGATTCCATTTCTTGCCGTGGATTCCTACAGATATCGATACTCACAAAAATAACATTCAATGGATTATAGGATGTGAACTTTTTGGGCCCTCATCTAAGGCAGAGCCCCAATGCACCATATTGGCTGCATTGACACAGTTACGCCACTGATTCTGTACCAATAAAAAAACTCGCTAAAAATAAATTCTTTCGCAATATTTCTTTTATGGATCCAATTTTAAATCAATGGATGTACACTAAACTATTTTATATTATATTTCTACATTGCAATTGTAACTTTGTTTTAATTGATTTAAAATGCAAATTTATAGAGGTCACCTTCCTTGTGGGATCTATTTGCATATCGGACATTTTGAAACTCGGGTTATTCAAAATGGCGGTCAGACCGTAAAAGGCGGGAAGCCACAAACCGCTACAGACAACAGCTTCTACTAATAGGTCGTCGCTTCCAGTTTGCGCTTTTGCGGCTCTGATAATAGCTGACAATCGGTACAACACTGCTACATCAGTTGGTAACGGTTTGATATGACTCTTCACCACAAATTAGCGATTAATAAATAATTAATGAAAATGAAAAAAATATTTTGGTTGCTATGTTGGAATTCAGAACTTAGTTACGTGATATTTTTATATACAAATTAAATGGATCGGAACTTTATCGAAAATGAATGTATTTATTGATATGTAAACAGGTGTTGATATGTCAGACAGAGAAAAGTGGAGGACAAAGTGGAGGAGGGAGGCTTTTATCCAGCAGTGGGTGGGTAGAAACTGGCTGATGATGATTTTGATTTCGATTATTAACAAAATAACTTTATTTCGAAGCTTGCACCGATATAATACACCAGAGAGCATAATAATTATGTGAAAGAACTAGAATATATGAATGTAGGAGCGAAAATGCGAGATTTGATTGTATGCTGTATATTGTACGCCGATGATGCAGTATTAATGGCGAATAATGAAGAAGAATTAGAGATGCTAGTGATTAGAATGTACGATTTATGCAAGGAAAGCGACCTTATTATGAATGTCAACAAGTCGAAAGTAATGGTATTCGAGAAGGAGGAAAGCAAGACACTGTGCTAAATACTTGTAGGTAATGAATGTTTGGAACAACCACACGAGTTTGTGTATTTGGGAAGTATGTTTGATAGAAATGAAAAGATAGAGAAAGATGTCGTATCGGTTATATGTCGCGTAATTTGACTTTTTCAAGAATCTCGATTACTCTTTACAGTAACAAAATAAACCAAACAGAAACAATATAAATTGCACTTAAGATTTTTTTTTTGGATTCATATACGCCAGAGTTTTTTTTATCTTTTTCTTCTTAACATAGTGCACACACAAGCACTCCTACATATGCTCTAATATAAACAAGATTAAAGTATTATTAAAGTAGTATCTTTTACTAAAACTTATTTTACATATTTGGTCAGTTTCATTTTAAATCTATCCAATTTCTCCTCCTTTTTTATGTTTTCTGGCATTTCATTAAAAAAATTCATTGCACTAAACATTTCTGAGATTTGGTCTTCTTTCTGAATGGCAGTCTCAATTTGCATCAATTTTTCGTATAAATTTCGCTGATATTTTCTTATTGAAGACTTTATAAATAAATACCATCATAATAAAATATATTTTCTGCTTAAAGGTCATCATATTCAGATCTTTCAGTATTGCACTGATCCGAGTATATCTATTTTTTCTGAGTATTATTCTCATAGCTTTATTTTATAACATCGGCATGCAGTTTTATTCTATATGTATAAATTGATGTTGTTATGTGTTAAGATAATCTCAAAATGAGATGTTTAATTTCAAAGATTTGATACCGTTATTACATTAAACACGAGGGCGTGCTATCTTGTTGTATATATGAGAAAATTGTTTAAATAAAAAAACAAGGTGATAGATTGGAAAACATTTATCATAATTAGCAATAACAGATTATATACTGTTTGAATACATAACGTAAATCCGGATCAATAAGATCTAAATGAACGAATTCCGCTATCTCCGGGTCGCGTCCCGCAGAATGGAAATACGACAATTTTGGTCATAAATCAGAATCACCGCAGGGTAGGGAAAAGAAGTAGAAAAACCTTGGTACAAGATGAGGTCGATGAGGGGATAAGGGTTCCAGTCGAAGGACCAGTGATCTCGGAAGAACTGCTCGCCTTACCTTATATATGACGCTTCCTTTATCCCTCCAGTCGCCGCTGAGATCACATAATGGCACGCGGATGAGCCGACCTTTGATCCCAATTGAATACGGCCACGTCACAAGTTCACCCACGGTACACAAACAATAAACAATACGTGATCAAAACACAATATCACCAAAATACGGTGCTGGTGTACTGGAGCTGAAATGTCCACACCGCGAATGCTACCGCGATGTCGGTGATCGAATAAGTATCGGTCAAATTCACACTGACAAGACGAGCATGAGAAAATCTATGAATGGGAAGAAAGACGCGCGAAAAGGACGATTACGAATTAGGAACACTGTTAGATTAGTTTGGACGATTAATAATGTTATCAAGGAGAACACATTCTTATTGTGAAGTTGTAATTATTCAGAACCTAGGTCTGTAATATTTTAAATACTAATTACATGTTAGTCAGTTAATGCGCGTTCCTCGGATTGAAAGAGATCCAGGTTCGATATTATTCGATCAACAATATTTTTCGATATAATGATTTACTTAAATTATTTTTGCTAATAAATAATATGACCATTCGTTCAAGAATATGAACAGTGAAACAAGGTGTGGTGTAAATATTAAAAAATTCAATTTAATTCAAACACACAAGAATTAAATAATACATGGCATTGTTCCCATCTGGCAGAGTACAATTACGAATTTGACAACAATAGTAAGTTTTTGGTGTAGACTTTCCGGAACTTTAGTCAGATTCTAAACATTAAAAACTCCAAAATACAGAACGAAACATTTAAAATGTCATTCGTTTCACCTCTTGCGACTGCGGCGCGGGGGTAGGACCGGGGTGGGGGGGGGGGGGGAGGGGGAAGGGGACGCCTCAGATTGAAACAATTGAATTGTTGACACAAACATTCAACAATTGTTTTGCAGCTTTGCTTCCCCTAATCCGGAATTGTTTTCAAAGGTCTTTGTTGTTCTCTGATTCGGGGAAAAAAAATAACCCATTACGCTCTGTTGACGCAACCTTCGCAACACAATCGGTGATTTGAATTTTAATTTTAAATTTAAATTTATTTTTAAATTAACGTCTACAGTTGTGCCTCTTACACAAAATGTATAACAGTAGGTAATACATAAGAAAAATATAGGATAATAACAATAAATATATCATATAAGTTACAATCATTTAATAATACACACTAAAGAAATATGTAGAAAACCAAAATTTTATGAAGTTTACAAAGAATTTAAATTTTGTCGAGCACCAACATTAAAATCTATTTCTTATGTATAGGGTCTTTTAATAGGGACGCTCAAAATTTGTTAGGTTATAGCAGCCATGTTGTTAAAGTGACATCTGTCAAATTTATTGTGAATTGTTAAGTAGTATACGGCAAATCACCACGGAAGGTTGAACAACGTGTGCAAATCATCAAATTTTGAGGGCAATTTGACAATCGATTTGAGGGCACGGTTATCTGGCGCGACGGTGACGTGAACTAGCCACAGAGATCGTGCGATTTAACGCCTTTAGACTTCTTCCTTTGAGGCTATCTTAAATCGCAAGTCTTTACGAATAAGCCGCAAACAATTGACCCCCTCAATGTCAACATAACAAACGCCATCCAGCAAATTTAGCCAGATTTATGCGATAAAGTCATAGAAAATTGGACCTTTCAAATATGCCACCGAGCAAAGCCGCAGCGGATATTCGAACAACGTTATATTCCACACTTAATGCCATAAAATACACTTTCAAATGAAAGAAAAATTGAGTGAATATCTCACATACAACCTGTTTAACTTACATTTTAAAATCGAGCGTCCCCGTTGAAAGACCCTATACATACATTACATAATAATTAAATAAATTTATTTATTTATAAATGTAAATATTAATTAACGTTATTTGTAGCTTGTGTTGGTCTCAAATCACTCCGTCCGATATGATAATCATAAACTAACATATTAGAATTCACCTGTATTTCTGTAATGCTATGTTCCGCACATCAGTAACATTCGAATACTCGTTACCCAAGTTTTGGAGAATCACACTGAGCAACCGTCCCAATATTGTTACAGTAATAAGGTAAAATGATTGATTAGATTAAAAAAATATATTTTAGATCACTATAATTTAAGAAATGAAGAACATGTTGATCTACAATGAAGATTACATAAATAATTATCTGAGAGAATTTATAATTGTATGTTTTTTATATTTATTTTAAAAATTTCCGCAAAGCTACAAATTCTGAAGACAAAAGCCTACAATCGGTGCAGGCTCACAGTATTTACATAAGGAACAGAGACGCAGATCTTCCCCATCAATGTCAAACATAAATTAATGTTGCCCAAATAGCAATGAATACTTCTGAGAGATCGAGCACCTAATGGCACGTGTTAACATAGCGAAACGTCGGCCTAGATTTTCCCAAGAAAACCACCCACAAATAATGCGATCATACCTAGAAGAAACACCAATTCCATACAAAATCGATAAAAAAATGCGAAAATTACCCAATCACACTTATATCTTAAATAAAAACAGAGAACTATTAAATATTACACCACAAAATTAAACAACAAACTGCCAATGGAGATAACAAATTAAACAATATTTGAATTCGAAGTGTAAATCCGGATCGATAAGATCTCATTGAACGAATTATGCAATCTTCGAGTCGTGCGTTCCGCATAATGGAATACGACGATTCCGGACGTAAATCGGAATCACTGCAAGGTACGGGAGGGAAACGTTTTACAGGATGAGGTCTGTGAGGGGATAGGGGTTCTAGTCGAAGGACTAGTGAATTTCGGGGAACCGGTATTCGGAAGGACTACTAGTCTTATTTTGCAGTCGCCGCCGAGATCACACAATAGCATGCGTATAAGCTGATCTTCGCTTCTGATTGAATACGGCGATATCACACGTTCACCCACGGTACTCACACAACAAATAATACGTGATCAAAATACAATATTATAAAATAAAGTACTGGTGCACTGGAGCTGAAAGGTCCACACCGCGTATGCTATCACGATGTCGAGATCGAACAAATATCCGTTAAGTTGACGTCTGCTGGCGTCAAGGTCACATTTCAAACTGACAAGACGAGCATTAGGAAATATATGGATGGTAATTTGGACGCGGAAATGTGTCAATAACAGTGGTCGCGGTTAAATCGAAAAGACACGCCAAAATAAATAATATTTAAGAAACTAATTATAAAATGGATTGAAGAATTAAACAAAGAAATGATAAAAAGAGTATCAACGGCAAACGCATAATAATAATAATTAAAAAAATAAGTCATCAATTATTCTTAGAAATATAAATAAGTATTTGAATAATCATTAAACTAAAGTAAATCTCACACACACAGTCTAAACTAGCGGTTTGATAATGTAATTTTCGAGATAGTCGAGAATGTTGTTTAAATAGTTCCAAGACTATATTAGCTTTATAACGGGTGTTCGAATAAGTGTTAGACCCACTGAATCTGAGAACCGCTGTAATTACGCCACTTCATACGGCTAAAGGTCTCGTAAGGAGTGTGGAAACTGTAGTCTGTAAGACTCGTAAGGCTTTTTATGAGCATTGTGGCAGTTTATCGTCAGAAAGAGGGATGTAAAGACGTAAGGACTGCGAGTTGAGATTATTTAATCGAGGTCATGTCTTGGTTACGATCATTGGAACGCTCTTTGACACGCCATTGCTTGCATAAATACATTGGAAAACGCGATCGATTGCGTAGAAATTTCTACATTAATTTCACATTATTTAATTAATATGATGTATCTGCAAGGGATCTGTTTTTTTTAAAATTGTATGAAGTTGACTCTAGTATTTGAAAGTCAACTTACACCAAGAAGGAAAGGAAAATTATATACATAACAATAATAAAATAGATATGTCATCGGAATTAATGTGTTCACACAAGCGCAGAAATAGTGAAGCATTAAAATATTATACAATGCAATTTATTTTTAATCAAAAGTTAAATTTTGTGATCTTGAGTTTATTACTATTTGTACTTTATATTATACAGAATATTAACAGTTTAATGATACAACATGGGTTAGAATAAATAAACTACAATAATATTGTGTTCTCTTTAATAATACATAAGTTGTATCAATGTGTCTAAATTTTTATAAAAATGAATTTTTAATAATTTAATTGTCTGTTTACTCAAAGGTAATTGAGATTCCGCCAAAACAATGTAGATGGAACGATAGATTTATTAATTTGAAAAAGTGTAACATATAGGTTTGAAAATTTGTCGTCAAAAATACCGTCGCTGTAGCATAGTTGGTAATACACCTTCCCCGGACTGGAAAAGAGATCCAGGTTCGAATCCCGGTAGCGTAACGGTATTTTATATGTATTTATTTAAAATTAATACATTTAATTAGTATTTAAAATATAACGTATACAAAAATAAAAACAGATTGCAAAACAAAATACACGAAAGTCTTTTGTAGGGTTTTGAAGGGTGTCTAGGCGATTTATACTGCGGTGGATAAGACTTGTATTTATGTGCTTTGTGTAGATTTAGACAAGAAAAATAAAGTGGAATTGTTTCTGTTCGGAGACGGCGTCGAAGACCATAATATTATATTTACGGTGATATAAAAAATATAATTATATTTTTTAAATAGTTGTGTATAATATTTTTAGGTTTGTTGCTTGTTTAGTTAAGGTTTGGACATTCAAAGAGGACTGCAGCCGAGTTTAGATTTTTAGGAATTTGAAGCTTGGTATTTGGTATTTTTATTTACATAAATTAAATGGGCATATTTAATTGATATCAATTGACAATCTAGAACCTGGCTATAGAAGTATTTAATTTGGCAACAAAGGGTGACTGCAAAATTTGTAAGTATTTTGTAATTTTTCTTTCAATGTCTGTAACATAACTGTCTTACATTTCCTCTGTATATTGAGTATTTAAAGTGAAATATTGATAAGTGTGGTATTATCGTATTATTTATTCTTATTAAATCCGATGATTGAGTTAAAAAAATAATAATTTTTTGTTGGATCCACTTTACATAATTAGTTTTTCATTAGTTATTTCTGTATTGCACGTATTTACAGAAATATTACTGGTTTAATGGGCTCGGTTGAAAAATGGTACTGCATGGCAATGGAAGGGTTAATTAGTACCTATAATATAATAAATACACGTTTATATAGGGAGAAAGGCTTGTGGTGGTCAGAGGGAGAGTGCTTGTGAGGGTTTATCACCTTCACAGTCATCATTACTGTTGACGACCTCTGAATGCACCTGGAATTTACCGGTGCGTAAAACCAGAGCTTCTAAGCACGCAACCGTCTTCCAGATAACATGTTCAGTAATCGTGTGGTCATCTCATTGAACGGTTTTTAACTGTTTTGTATTGTACTTATTCTTAGCTGTAACTGTGCTTAATAAATTCAATGACAAAGGTAAATTTATTAATATTTTATAACCTGCTCTTGTCTGCCATACACCCGCATAACCTTCACTCTGCAATCTTCAAACGAACATGTAAATGATGGGTTATTAATGGAGCGTCCACCACTCACACATCACTCGCACATATCTCAAGCACAGCCTTATAATCTTTACTCGTATATCCTAAGCACATATCTAATAATCTTATTTCCCATATTTAAAATAAAAAAATATATATTTTTGTAGCAGAAATAGAACATATGAAAATAAAGGTAATTAATTTACTAAACGTGGTCTGTACAGTTTTTAAAAGTTGTAATTGTTAAGGTACAATCGTTATAAAGTAAGGTAAGTAAGTAAATCAAGTTATAAAAAGTTACGTAAAAAAAAGTACAATCAGAAGTTATGAAATGTTATTGTAAAGAAAGTTATAAAAATATTTTTGTCTGTAATATAGTTGAGACAAAAATGTGTAGGTAGTTAGGCTAGCACAAATGACTAATTAGTTTCATTTTCCTTTCTACCCACATCAAGCGACCACTTTGTTATTTTTGGTTTAAAATCGTTAATCAACTTTAGACCCTTTAAGGTCTAGGTGGTAATAAAACAAGAAAGTTCGTTGACTGAATTTGGGATTCATTTTTGGCATTAGAAAATATCCTAATGTTTTGCTCCTAGTTTACTTTAGATCGGATCGTGGAATGTATTTTTCTGTGTATTTCCCAGTATCCTAAAGAGTAACTCTGTAAAATTTTGAATTCATGGCATACAACAGAAAGAGATGAAGAAAAAGAGAGAAAAGACGTGGGTTGGCACTATGTAATAAAATACACATTTCTACAGGAAAAAGGGGTGGGTTACCCAGAGGAATGGTGGAGATTGTTATTATTTTACGCAGGGTCCTAAAGAGTTACTTTAAAATATTTGTAATGGTTGGTACTCAATAAAAATGGTGATGCCAGAGGAAGGGGGGATGATACCAGGGTCCAATATATGCCTAGATCGGTGGAAGCGCGTACGATTGAAAGGCGAACATACATTTAGTTTAATATTTCGGACGACCCCTGCAACAACACTGTATATCGATTTTGGGCAGATCTGAACTATGAATGTCATAACGTTGTATATCTTCTTGTGCATTGCTTGGTATATTAAACAACTATATAAAATGAATAAAAATACTATAACGCAATTTCTAAGTGATTTTATCTGCAATGATATATACGATGTACATCACCCAAAACGGCCGACACTCCGTCTATCTAGCAACACTTGTAAAAACCAATATACAGTGTTGTTGCAGGTGTATGGCGTATCTCAAAAAATTATTTTCTAGTTTATTAAGAACATATTCGTATTGTGAAGTTGTAATTATTCTGAACATAGATGTGTGATATTTTAAGTACTAATTAAATATATTAATTAGAAACATATACATATAAAATCAATGTGTCTAAAATATTTTAATAAAAATGAATTGTTAATTCTGGCGTTTGCCATCGGTTAACTCAAAAGTATTTGAGATTCTGTAAAAACAAAGTAGATGGCTTTCAAATAACAGAACGATAGATGTATTAATTTGAAAAGTGTAACATATGGGTTAGAAAATATGTCGTTAAAAGTACTGTTTACTGTACCATAGTTGGTTAATGCACCTCCTCCGGATTGGAAAGAGATCCAGGTACGAATCCCGGTAGCAACAACAATATTTTTCGATGAAATTGATTTTATATGTATATATTTCTAATTAATACATTTAATTACTATTTATTTACTTTTTAGAAAATGTTAAAAATAAACCATTATCCCTTATGAAGTAAATATTAAAAATAATGTTATTATTTTTATTATGTACAGCACACAAAATAGTGAAAAATATCTACTGGATCTTGAATAAGTTGTATTCACACACTAATACCATCGTTACTTAAGTTCGCCCTGGTTAACATATTTAACAAGTACTTCTCTCTAGAAAATCTTTTCCATTCAAAATATACGAAATATTTGATACGGTCATATTAATTTGGCGATACTCTGTTTAAGATACAGTCACAATTAATATATTAAATAATTTTCTGTATTCATTGATTGTATATTAAATACAATTGATTTTAAATAATTTATGTATCATAAAGAGAAAAATATAGGAATCAGGATAATCAAATGAAGATATGTTTGCTTATAAGGAACGTACCAGAAAGGAGAGGATGGTAAAGATACTAAATGAGGTAAGTATTGAAGACGACCGCGCAAAGACCTGGTATGTTCACATGTTGCAGAAAGGCCCTGTTAAAAGCTTCAACAATATATATGAAAGTGGTCGAGGCCGGGAATGTCAGGTCAGAAAAGTGAAACTTTCTATCCTTTCCGTCTACTTTGCAGGTAATGGTGGTAAGTAAGTAAGTCTGCTAGATTTAAAAAAAATTCAAACACAATCGTGTCTTTCTCGGAAACGACGGATACCCGACGATGACTGTAAGAAGGTATTATTTTACGTTGAAAACACTATTAATAGTAATCTAAAATTACAAATAAATACATGGTAGGGTCGTATAAACCACGGATTTATTTTGTTTAAAGACGTTGGTTAAACAAAAGTACATACGTTGTATTATATATGATTGTATAATATCATTGGCAACAGCATAGCCTAAATCTATATCTACTGCACGCCACTGGTAAATACACACCTGCTTATTTATTTATTACAATTATTAACAGATTTGAATGTAACTACAAAACGCAAAGTATTTATAAAAATGCACAGATTACATTCATAGTATTTTCTTGATATTAATTAATATATATATTATAATATACAATTAAATTGATGCTGTTTTGTCTTTTTTTATGTTGTAAAGTTTTGTTAATTTTGTTGCTATGTTTTATTGATTGATCTTTTTAAGAGAAATGTGTACGTATAATTTTTGTTCTTACAGTATTCTTATTATATTAAATTAATATTTTATATGAATTGAATTGCTACATTTTTATAATTATTTATTTATATAAATAATTTTTGTTCTTTTTCTTTCAACCTATGTTAGGTATGTAAGAATGAAAAACTTTATTGATATATTTTATAAATTTCATGCAGTTATTTATTAAGGAAAACACATTCTTATTGTGAAGTTGTAGTTATTCAGAACATAGGTCTGTGATATTTTAAATACTAAATTAATGTATTAATTATAAATATATACATATAAAATCAATTTTGTCGAAAAATATTGTTTTTGCGTCACCGGGATTCGAACCTGGATCTCTATTTCCAATCCGGGGAAGTGCACTACCTTTGTGCTATAACGCCAGTATTTTTCTTGACAAATTTTCGAACCTATATGTTACATTTTTCAAATTAATACACCTGTCGTTCCATTATTTGAACGCCATCTACATTATTTTTACAGAATCTCAAATACCTTTGAGTAAATCGACTTGCAGACGCCAGAATTATCAATTAATTTTTATTAAATTTTGGACACATTGATACAACATTATTATTAAAGAAAACACATTCTTATTGTGAAGTTGTAATTATTCAGAACACAGGTCTGTGATATTTTAAATACTAAATTAATGTATTAATTATAAATATATACATATAAAATCAATTTTGTCGAAAAATATTGTTTTTGCGTCACCGGGATTAGTTATTTATTAAAAATTATTATTTGTATTTAATACTTGTATTAAATATTTATAATATTAATATTTCTCTAATTTGTTACGTGCTCTGTACGTTTTCACTTGTAATGGATAATAACGCCTAATTTGCCAATACTATAATAAAAAGGTTAAAAATGTTCAAATGAAGTAATAGAGTTGGAATAATTTTAAAGTCTCAAACGTAAAAAGAAGTAGAACTGTGTTTAGACTACTTAATTAGAAGAAAATAATGTATATTTAAAAAATAAACA
The DNA here is from genome assembly GCA_022840565.1 of Eubasilissa regina. Taxonomy (NCBI): domain Eukaryota; kingdom Metazoa; phylum Arthropoda; class Insecta; order Trichoptera; family Phryganeidae; genus Eubasilissa; species Eubasilissa regina. Next base: position 17,176,275 of record JAINEB010000027.1, on the reverse strand, counting down.
AGTTAAAATAATAAATTTGTCATAAATCTCCGACCGCAAGTCAAAACATTGATTTTTGCTTTTGGAAACGCCAATTTACGCGTCTAAATATTTGAGAAGCCTTGCCGAGGGCATATGTAATACTTCCCCTGGTTAATTATTTAGGATGTTCCCACAGTAAGCTCGGGGCGGGGGCGGAGGTTGGAGCCACCCGCAGCCATCCCCGTAGCCGAGTGAAACCTTCGCCCGCCTCATACAAGATGGTACAAAACTTTCCAAGGTTTTTTTAAATAATAAATCTGGACACAAATAAAATGGGACAGTCAAAAATCTGTTTATCGCGGGATCAGGTGTTTGATTGTTATCAAAAGTGGCAGATTAGGGGGTGAATATTTTTCAAATTTGATGGAAAAATATTTTTAGGCTCCTTATAAAATATATCTTATAAATATCCCGTTAACGATAACGGGAAATTAATAATTTTTATAACATTAATTAATTTAATTTCGTGCGGTAACTGCACATTTTTATTAAGAAAAACACATTCTTATTGTGAAGTTGTAATTATTCAGAACATAGGTCTGTGATATTTTAAATACTAAATTAATGTATTAATTATAAAAATATACATATAAAATCAATCCCGGTGACGCAAAAACAATATTTTTCGACAAAATTGATTTTATATGTATAAATTTATAATTAATACATTAATTTAGTATTTAGCACATTTTTATGTTATATAATTGACAGCAGACTTTGTGTGCAATACGCCATTATACAACTCAGCATTTTATATTGCCATGCAACTAAATATATTTTTGTTTTATGTTGCTACGCGATATGTATGGCCGGACGGGCGTTAGAAAATTATGTATGCACTCTTAGTTTGTTTTCTATGAAAGTCACATTTTTAAATTCATAAATTTTGTTACTATTTTGTTGTTGATAGGTTACTATTTTTAAAGCACAATAAATATTAGATTAAAAAGTTAACAGTAAATGTAATTTTTTGGAAATCAAAAATGTCAACAATACAATAATAAATATTATTATAAATTTTTAATAGTTTTTCAGAATTTATAGTTTTGTTCATTTTATAATGTACGCTACATCTTAGTCATACTGTTCACAGAAAAAATACATAAATATAAAAAAAAAAGCTATGAGTAAAGTATCGAGTATTCTAATTAAGTGAGTTAACAATAATGAATATAAAAAATAAAACAGATTTTTGCATTATAATGAAAATATGAAACATCAATGGTGAAATTTGCTGTGAAAAAGTTATTTGATTATTTTTTCTTTATCATATTTACCAAAGATTTTCTTTAACTGTAACCTGTAAATTAATAATTTTAAAAAATTTGAACCCGTCAGGAATCGAGCTCGTGACTTTACATCGAAGCAACATAACCAGGCCACAGGATCAGCATAGAAATACCGTCATTTTTGACGGGCAACTTTATATAGTTCATATCACAGGTAATACTTCGCATCGGGCTGTATAACTCCTGCAGCCATTTATTTATGTTGGCATTTAAATATTCCAGCAAACCATTAGGAGGGTTGGATTTTGTGTAATTTCAAAATGGACGTGATGTTGCCTTCTTCCCAGAATACTCTCTGCGCTACAAATTTGGCCTGTAACCCCAATTAAAATATTAAGTTATTATATATCTTTTTCGAAACACGTGAAACATGATTATTGTGTTTGGTTGAAAATGAAGAATTCAAATTTTTTGAATACTACCAAAGCTCCCGATCAATACACCCTCCAGCTGAGTCTACCATTTGATCGATTTCACCTTCACTAAAATCCACCATTCCATTAAATCTACCATACTAAGGGTCAGAAATACGTCATTAAGGTCTAATTAAGGCTCAGAAATAGGTCATCAGAGTAATAAACAAGAGGCCATTTAGACATAACTCTAAAAAACTCTTTAAATCCTTCCAAGTTTTGGATATAAGACAACTGTTTACAAGAGCAATCTTAAAACTATTTAAAAAAATTTACTTTCACGATCCGATCCAAAGGAAACTAGGGTACTTTGCAGTGCCAAAATGTAATACCAAATTCGCTCAACGAACTTTCTTATTTTTTACTCCGCGAATATTTAACAAATTGTCACTAGACCTTAAAGGGTCTAAAGTGATTAATGACTTAAAACCAAAAATAACAAAGTGGTTGCTTGATGTGGGTAGAAAGTAAAATTAATCTAATGTTAATTAATCTAAATTAAATTTGTGCTAACCTAACTACCTACACATTTTTGTCTCCAAATATTGTATATTACAGACAATAATATTTTTATAACTTTTTTCAATAATATTTTATAACTTCAGATTGTACTTTTTTCACATAAATTTTTATAACTTACTTAACATTATACTCACTTACCTCTAAACAATTACAACTTTTAAAAATTTTCACAAATTCACGTCTAGTAAAGAAATTACCTTTATTTTTTCATATGTACTATTTATTCTACAAAAAAAAAAATTAATCGAAATCACTTTTATTTAAGAATCTATTTATTTCACTTACCCGAATACTCGCAGTGCAGAATTTTTTTTTATTAGGTTTTATATATTAACACACACGAGTGCGCAAAATTTTAAAAGAATTATTTTTAATACAAATTAAATGTATTAATTAGAAAATTCAATTTACCGAAGAAAAAATTTAAAGAAAATTATTTTCCTGTATATTTTTAATTTGTATTAAAACATCACAGAACTATGTTCTGAAAAACTGCAACTTCACAATAATAATATGTTAGCTATAATAATTATTATTTTTAATGAAAACATATTTTTGTTGTGATGTTGCAATTTCAGAACATAATTCTGTGGAATTTTTAACATAAATCAAATGAAATTATTATCCCAGTAGCGGACATATATTTTTAAAATAATTTAATTAGTGTTAATTATTATTTTGTTGTTAAATATTTACTGAATCATTATATAATAACCATACAAAATAAACAGATTTAAATGAAATGTTTTCTATTACTAATAATGTAAAACAAAAATATTTTTTTAATATTGTTTTTATTAGCAGGTTAAAAATGAGTTGTGTCAAATATTGTATAACTTATAAAGTATTATACTATTAAATTACTAACCATAGTTTAAAAAATTATTTTTCGTTGTTTTATAATACTCTTAAGGTATTGGACAACTTGAAAGTTTTTTACATCTGCCTCAATCTACATTGTTTGTGTACAACTTCGAATAATACGCAAACAAAAATTATTAGTGTTTAAGTTTTTATTTTATTTTGTATTTTTCTCTCTTTATTGTAATCAGGTTTGTTCATACAATTCATTAAAGAGATCATCTTTTGGTTCTGAAGGTGCATTTTTTCAAAAGAGTAAACAAAGAAATCTTCTATCAGACATATAAAATAATTGGAAACATTGCAATGCTACTGTAAAATGATATAAATAGATTAAAAATAATAAAAAAATTAATGTTTAAATTTAACCTAGAAAATAGTTTTTTTTACTTTTCATTTAATGTTGGATGTACGACGTTGGATATATAAAAGTGTTTGTGGTGTTTGATGTTTCAAATAGTTTGAAAAAGCAATGCTTAGATAGAAAAAATTATGAGCTCGATAGAGTAACGACGAATGTTGAAAGAATGGTAAATTGTCACGTACTTGAATGATAGGAATAGATGCAAAATAGACGAGTAAATGATTTTATATGTTAGCTTCGTTAACCTTTACCATACCGTGATACAAAATTCCCAAAATGCAGTCATGTTGTCAACTCGTGTTACCGTAAGAAATTTATAACATTTTTAATGTGAAGAAAGCTTTTATTAGTTTAAATGGCTTTAATATTACTCTAAACTTATCTAATCTTACTCTAAAAATTGAGCATTCATTACGAAAATGAGATCAATATACTAATATGTACAATATATACTATACAATACTACCTTTTTTCTTACCTCTCTTCGTTAAATTAGTGAGAAAGAGAGATCATATATTCGTATCTTTGTTGTGAAATTAATATACCATCTCTATTTGTCTTACCACAGATGGTATTTTTCCCGGCATATTAATTTTACAACTGACTGATTTGAAAAATAACCATTTTTGTAAGATTCCTTTACACAACTGGTTTTTCACTAGTCAGTTCTAAGCATAAAATTTTGACTTATAATTAACTAAAATGTGAATTTTATGTTGCATATATTAACTGAAATATTACAGTTTTAATTGGGGCGGTAGACCCGTGTAACTGTATAGTTTTGGAAGAGTTAAATACTGGCCACTATTAGACAAAATAATAAAAAACTAAATTATTTAAAAAATAGTTTCATAATGAAATTAAGTTCCATTGTGTGTCAGTACGCCGAAGCACGGCTACATGAAGTTTAACTGTATGTACGAAACTGCACGGAAACTTCTCATTTAATTTATGTTAATTGGTACCGTGGCTGTTCGTAACCGCTTCACACCGACCGAAGTTACATCGCTAAATTGTAAAGTTCCCATCTAAGCCAAGGATTGTGGTATATATTAAAAAAATTCGGAATTTTTTTTTGCTTATTTTATTTAACCTTGCGGTGAGCGGTCAAGTGACCGCTTTTTTAAATTTTTACGGAAAACTCACCCCACAAAGCTCAGAGGGCGGTGGGAAGGGCGTGTATTCTCTAGTTGCACTCTTCTCCTACTCCTAGATCCTACTCACAGTTCACTCAACTCACTTCTCTCTACCATTGAGGTCAGGATCGACGGTCAGTTCACCGCCTTGCGAGCGCTTACCAGATTTTTTTCTATATAACTTCAGAATGTCAGTATTTTTTTTTATTCTCCTATAATTTATTTATTTTATAGACTTTTTCAGTACTCCAGTGTTTGGGTATAACTTTATATAAGTTTTTTTCCTTTCACTATTATTGTTTATTCTTTCTGTTTTTGTACTTTTTCCTTCAAAACATTTTTTTTTTCTCAAAAGTAACAATAATGATTATTTAAAAAAAAATTATAATGTCAATATATTCACAACATATAGGGTTAAAAAAATTAAAGTACTGAAAATTTAATAGCTATTCTTATGTTCCATTTGGGTATTTGACTTTTTTTGTTTGTTTATTTATCTAGGTAATAATATTTTATTGATAAATAAATAATTTTGATCAAAATTGTGATTGCAACATTGTGTTAGAAATCCTATGTCCGAGTTATATTGAAACATGCACTTTAAAAAAAGAAAACCTCATATGAATAATAAAAAATCTTGAGCTGTCAACTGATCGCCCACGCGAGAGGGCGTGTCAATTTATCTATTTATCTAGCGCGAGCGCATGAAGGTTAAAGGAGTCATTTATTCTTCGTCTTCGTGATGACGTCTTCCATGGTTTCTTGGGGTAACTTTGACAAAAGCCCGTGTGCGTGGGATTGTTTAAGGTGTAGGTGGTATTGCATAGTACCACCCACCCACACGCACCTTTGAAATAATGGTGAGATTGGTCCAATGGCAAGGGTAGTGCGAGGTGACCGGAGCTCTAGCTCTCTCTCCATTATTTTGCAACCTTTTTCGTTTATACACAGTATAGTAAGGTTCCAAATGTAACCCCAGGGTTGCACCGGCGCGGATACACAAATAAGCATGTTTTATTTCATTCACGGTCGACAGCTTATAGTATAATTAGAAATATTTGAATACGTCCAAGAACACAATCAAATACTTTATAGCATTATAGTGATACTCTAAGCAAGTCCACATGCTAACATATATGTGAGTGAGAATTGGTGAACGTCATATATATATACATATAAAGTGGTCAATTAAGATAGACGGAGACAGGTCGTAAGCCCTGTAATTACCCCATACATCTATATATTTTCCATTAAATATAATAAAAAATAGCTTTGACTCTATGAAATATCTGATATTTAATGATATAATTTATTATTCTGGGTTATTTTGCTGTTTGTAGAATTATATTTTTATAAACAATAACGAATTCATTACGACATCGAAATTAATATGGAAACAGATATGGAAGTAATTTTTAAAAGTAGTCAACTTGAAATTATTACTTTTTACTTGCATTTATAGATCACTTTATTGAGAGTGATAATCATTAAATCATTGTGATTTTCAAATTTAACCAAATTCAATGTCAAATCGTTTAAAAAACCTTTTAAATATAGAACCAATTTTCAATACGGAACAATCTAAACAGGTATAAATTTAAACAGCGCACAACCTATTTCAACCAATCGCGTCATTACAAAGGTAATCCCATACATTGTGAAGCTGAAAGACCATTAGTTCGGTTTACGCTGTCAAAAAATAATGAAATTATATTAAAATCATTAAATGTTCCATTAAAAAGAAGATTCGACCAAATTTGAAAATTGATGTCCTGATAAATTAAGTAAGTCAAGAAGGCTGATAAAATATTTATATTATTTTTCATGTTTCGTGATTGCAAACTAAGTATGTATTCAATAATCCAAATTTTCAAAATTAAAAATTAATTAAATATTATAAGCGAATTCCGGTCTACAAGACTTGACGAGACCAAATTGATATTCCAAAACTAAAATATACCGCAACCCAAAATCACTATATTTATCAATGCATCAAATTTTTAAAAAATCTTCCTATCACAATTAGAAAACTTAGACTACTATAAATTTGTATCTGAAGTAAAAAAATATTTACACAGACTAACTGAAACATAAATTTTCGTATATACTCCTTCTCTATCTACACACGAGTCTTACTCTCATAAAGAAGAAATAAATGTTAAAAGAAATGATATATATATCCTACTGATTATTTATTAAATGTATTATATTTTCTAATATTAAAATAAATAAAAGATAAAAAAAATATAAATGTTGTAATATATAGTAGTTCGCTTAGTACGTATGAATAGCTTGCGCCTACATGTATGCAATCTATATAACATTTGCGATAGTGGGTTGTATTCCACAGGTGCTTTGCTAATTTCATCACGGTACGTGAAAGTCGGAATGTGCTGTACTTTTAGGGCTTTATTAAATAGTTATTTTATGCATAGAAATTAACCTTGAGAAGAAAAAAACACGTGCCCAAAACATTAAATTATGAGATCACATTTCTAGAATTTCTCGAAGAGTCGTTTTTAAAGAATTTTTGTTAATTACGATGTTTTATTTGTTTTTAATCAACGTGTACAGACTCGTAAATAAATAATAAGCACGAGGTTTAAGAGTACATTTCAAACTGACCACTTTAATTTTCACAGGGCGAAATTTCAGTCGTTATAATATTGCTATGCCGTTAAGGCTGCTCGCTGTATCAGAAAGCCTTCCGCTCCGGAAGTTTTGCATGTATACTATGTGTACACATACTCGTACCGTGCACGGCGTCTGTGACGACAGTTGTACTTAGAGGTATTAATACTTTGACGAAAATAAAATAAAAATATTTTGTGGTTATATTAAACTACTAAAGTCCAATGTATTCTAAGAGTAAGCATATCTATGAAGTAGTAAATACAGGGTGAATATTATGTTCCAGGCCGATTTTCTTTGACCGCCATTTTTGTATGGTAAATATTAATCAGTTCACATTTTGTAGTCATAGAGAGTAGTTAATTTCAATTTATTATGTAGTATTTAATGCCTCAACAACGTGTTGAACTTATTAAAACATTTTATTTAAATAATAATGGCAATGCTGTAACCATTAATAGTGATCGTTATCGTCACATGGTGGAAAACTTCTTGTCTGGAATTGGGTCGATTGAGCCTGCAACACGTGCGGTTTCAACAGGACAGTGCCATCTCTTACGTAGTTACAGTTGAAATATTGCAAGAAATTTATCCTGGCCGCATAATGTCAAAAAGTGGTGATATCGACTGACCTCCTTGATCACTTGATTTGAAAGTACTTGAATAAAAAGGTCTGCGCCAATAAGCCAACAATTCCGATGCTACAGGACAATATACGAAATGAAATTGCTGAAATAACACGTGAAATGTGCGAGAATGTTATGAAAAATATGGTTAAAAGAGAACGCATTTTTGCCGGTACCAGAGATGGCCATTTGGTCAATATCATATTATATACATAATTGTAATAAATCACGTATTTGATAAATAAGAAATAAATTAGAAAATTGTATTTTATTTTATAGTTATTTAAATACAACATCGACCTGGAACATAATATTCCAGAAACCAAAATTAATAAAAATGTCAACAATTAAAGTATACATTATTTACACCCCAATTGTCTTCCATACTACAAAAATACGGCTAAAAAACCTGAGGTAATGATTTGGTTAGTCTACTGTATAGCTTTTCCAGGCCATAGTAAACGATATGATCGTAGCTAACGTCTGTTAAACGAATAAGGCACAATAATAAGAAGATGATAAATTACTTTCTGTATGCCACACATGGGAAACTTGACACATTTCACTGGAGTGAAATGTTAATATCTTTTGAAATAAAGATAAATGAGTATTTTGTTCTAAAGGTACAACAAATATTAAAAAATAAATTAACTTAACAATTTTGTTCAAAAAGTATATTTTTAAAAATTGCCTTGGCTTGTCGCGTTCCATATTTTTATATGGTGTGGAATCATGGACCCAGAAGGCAAGGAAAATGCTTTTGAGGTGTGGTGCTTGAGACATACCATGCGCATGGGTAGAAAGTAAGGAAGAGAAGATGTATTGATGCCTTTGAGATATGGTGCTGAAGACATGTTACGCATACCATGAACAGCTAGACACACGAATGTATCTATTTTGCAGTAGCTGTATATCAAGGACAGACCGACCAAGTGAAAAAAGCGACAGAAACTTCTATGGTGACACCCCTAAGGTCTGAAGGATACCGAAAAAAGTGGAGTAGCATAGTTAAGAGGGCGAGAATTCATGAAGATCGTGATCTTCACAAGGAACCGACGTGGATGAAAAATTGCCAACAAATATATTTTTAAAAACAAATAGTGACGAAACGGCGCAAGGCGATACGAAGTGCCTTGTTGAGTGCCTCCGAGGATAAAGGGACAAAAATGACGACAATGTTGATGAGACAAAAAAAGAAAAACAATATGAGGCCTTTTACTGAAGGTACTCTTTTAAAATTGTAAACAAAATATTTTGAATTGCTGTAATGTTTACTGTACTGTTCGTAATTATTTAAATTATAATTTTTTTTAAAATACAAATTAAATGTATTAATTAGAAAAATATACACATAAAATAAATTTTATTGAAAAATATTGTTGTTGCTATCGGGATTCGCACCTTTTTATCCGGGGAATTATTGCATTAACCGATTATGCTACACCAACACAATACATTGACGTCAAATTTTCGAACCTATATGTTACACTTTTCAAATTCTCGTCGGTGTAGCATAATCGGTTAATGCAATTTCTCCGGATAGGAAGAGATCCGGGTTCGAATCCCGGTAGCAACAACAATATTTTTTGAAAAAATTGATTTTGTATGTATATATTTCTAATTAATATTTTTAACTTGTATTTAAAATATCACAATAATTATGACTACTTCACAATAAGAATGTGTTCTCCTTAATATTACATTTTTTCATAGAAACCGTCATATGTACATCTTTCATACCCGATTTGGGATGGGTATTAAACACTTTTGTAATAAATGTACATTATGTGTTAAGTATTTAAGGTATTTATATTCTACGTGTGTTGTTTAAGCTGAGGGTTATAATAATAATAATAATGTGTTTATTCCAGCATGATCAGATTTTTTTTTTAAACCTGATTCACCATAAAAATAATGCGTATTATGTGATACATTAAAGGTTATGAAATAAATATGCCATGAAAAAGAAAATCAAGAAAAATATTAATAAATATTAAAAAAAATATTTTTTTTTAAAGATAATAAAAAGTAAAGGTTCACACATACTCGTATACACACACAAAATATAATTATTACATATATAACTACTTCAGTTACGGCCATTGTTGTATATGTAGCTATTTTGTAAGCGCTGCCATTCTCTGGTCAGGAAACCAGCTTTCCAAGAGAGGGTCGCTTGCACCTTGTTGGTACTGAGCTCCAGCCGTCGCTTTACACCAGCAACTCGATGTCTTAGAAACGGAACGAATCCATATATACGGCCTTCGGTAAACATTGTAGATGCGCTACAATAATGCGCCAATTCGAACAGTATTCTGTATGAGTTGTTGTACTGAATTCGGAGACGGTTATATGTCACTTGCTTGTATTTCGACCAGAGCTCGCAGGTATACATGCTGGTGAAGAACGATTTAAACAGGATGCTCTTCACCTCCTTACTGCATCGGTAGAAACGCCGTGACAGCATATTTGCACGAACGCTCAACTGTCTCCTCTGCCATTCTATGTCATTTGAGTAGCTTGTTGGTGTAGTGGTCAAGACGTTGGCCTAGTGATCTAGTGGTCGGGGGTTCGCGCCTCGTTCCAGGACACCAGCAAGTTAGTCCTATTTTCATAGCACAAGCATTTAGCTTAGTTTGAAAATAGTAAGAATATTGATGTGACATGTATTCCGTGTACGCATCTCTATTTTAAAAAAAAAAAAATAAATAAATAAAAAAATATAAAATCGTCTTGTCCATCTTCATTGAATACATGGCCAAGGTATTTGACCTTATTTTGAATGCTCAATTTCATCCCGTCCAGCCACACGGGAGGTATATTATCTGGCCCTTTTGTATATTTGAACGCCACTATGACCGATTTGCTGGCATTCACTGGCGTATGTTTCACATATCTGTAAAAGTTATCTCATCCCTTTTATAGATGGGGCTAGTAAAACCATATCATCGACATAATTAATGTGGTTCACATTTGTCTCGCCCATGTAGCAGCTCTGTAATGCAGCTCTTAATTTTTTTGCTATAGTGAGAAATCTAACTAAATATTATTATGCAGGAAAAATAATAAAACACAACACATGCACAATAAAAGAGTTGAAACAAAATAAATAAAAGCAACCAAATAAAACAAAGAGTTTAATGTGGGACAAAAACAAGTTAAATAAGGGTATAATAAATTTTTCAGATATACTGTTCAACCTTTTCTTTACGGCGTTAAAAAACCTACTTCTGATCCAGTGAGGGGTAATTTAATAGGTACCCACCCAATATATCTCAAAATCTGATTTAAAATTCTTCCGAGAATATTTCCCTATAAATTATTATATGCTTAATGTTTTTTAATTTAGATATAAAATTGTACATACTTCTCAAATAATGAGACAGTATGACACGAAAATCTTTGAATTGTTAATTTCGTTCACAATAACTCGAACTTTAAAGTAATAACATATTTGCAAAATAATAATGATATTAACATTGTCAATTAAAAAAATTTTTAAGATAGTTTAAATGTAAAATTGGTAAGTACATTGTGACGTGGACGCCTATATATGACGGGTAATCGTCAGGATAGGACGCCATGTTTGCACACCACCGGCTTGCTCAGAGGTTTGCATGGTGTGCGTGGGTCTGGGCTACAGAATTCAACATAATCTCCCGCCTTTCACTTCAGCCAGCATTTTCAGGGGAAATAAAAAGATTATTACAAATTTTATCACTAAGTTTAATACGAAAGAAACAAGAAAAATAGAAATATTAAGTATTACACCATAAATTGTTATTTGATGAAAGATATGATTTTGGGAATTTTGCTACATAAAATAATAGAGTTTACCATTATTTACAAAACTATATGAACATAAATTGTCAGCTGACGGTTTGTCGGGTCAGAACCTGGATCTCTTTTTCCAATCCGGGGAAGTACATTACCAATTGTGTTATAACGCCAGTACTTTTCATGACAAATTTTCGAACCTATATGTTGGTATTGTACTTCCCCGGATTGGAAATAGAGATCCAGGTTCGAATCTCGGTGACGCAAAAACAATATTTTTCGATAAAATCGATTTTATATATACATATTTATAATTAATACATTAATTTAGTATTTAAAATATCACAGACCTATGTTCTGAATAATTACAACTTCACAATAAGAATGTGTTCTCCTTAACAATATAAGTTGTATCATTGTGTCAAAAATAAAGAAGCGAAGAAGCAAAGAAACGGATTCGTCCATCTTGAAATTTCACATATAATTAGTCAGATAGTAAACAAATAAGCTCAAATATGTTGCAGAACAACACAGATGTTAAAATATTTTATTGTTTTCATACTTCCTCACTTATATGAAGTCACATTTTAGGCAATTTATGGATCGGATTCGTCTGTCCGTTTTCAATGCTAGCTGTCACTGAAAAAAACCGTTGCTCGGATTCCTTCCCCGCGCGGTTCCGTGTTGCCAACACGAGAATGTTAATTCCCTCACATCTCGCGCGCTGTAGGTACCCCATATAACGTTATAACATTTTTGTTACGCTTTATTTATTTATTTATATATATTTTGACATCCATATTTTTGTAGTACCAGAGGTGGATACGTAATAAACATACATAATACATAGTTTAATGTGTGGGATGGAGTGGACTTCACCTCTGACATATACAGCGTTGTCCTGGCTACTTTGCTAGACTGAAATCTGTGTTAAAGTAGCCAGTTTTTTTTTTTTTTTTTTCGTGCTGTTGTGGTGTTATTTGGAATAAAAAAATAAATCAAATATGAATAAAAAAGTAAGAATAAAATAAAAATATAATAAAATAAATATATAATAAAAATATGTGGAGTGGGAGTGTTGTAGGACTAGTGAGTTATTAGTAAAAGAATTGTATACATTATAGTAAATTGTTAGATATCCATGCTTCTGATTCATCTCTACCTGATTGAATCAAATATTGGGTCCATATTTGTGTAATCTTATAGTAATTGTACGATTTCCAGTTGGTACTGAGTGTATTGTATACACTCAGTACCAACTGACTGAACTGACTGACTGAAAAACACTATTTTGTTATCAACATCATCATCAGCTGTTTCCTATCCACTGCTGTACGAACGCCACCCCGAGTGTATCCAATTTTTTTCTACACACTGTTATTCACTGCCACGTTTCACGGAGTGTGATTAATTCAACAGTCTAACGGGTTTTAGGGCAGAATGTCGGCCTCTTCATTATTTTCGGATACCACTGAATGACTGCGTTTGTCCAACGATTCGATCGATAGGGCCTGTCTGTTGTTTATTACAATATGTCATTGAAACGAAACTTATTTGCATATTGCTTCCAGTAAACTAAATTTATTTATGATCACGTATAATACAAATATGATATTTTATAAAGTTAGTAAAATTGTTATTATGTCGTGGCGTAAAGAAGAGGTTAATATTGAAATAATTCATGAAATCACACGGTGTATATAAATTATACATTGACATATTACGTATTTGAAATGTCATAAAAAAAATCTAATAATTTTTGAAATATAGACATGATCCAGTCTGATAATCAAAAATCAGATATTAATTTAAGTGTCTGTATCAAATAAAGTATCTAAATAATAATAAAAAACCATTACCAAAAGTATCGAAACATGTTGATACATTAACATGTTTCGATACCTACGGTATCTTCTTCAGAAAACAATGTATACTAAAATTAAAAATGCAAGCATAGATAAAACAAAACTACAAACAAAGCATTTAAAAAAATTATTTATATAATAAAGTAATTTTGTAAATATTGAAAAATAAATAAATAATCATTTGAAAACAGGTGGTGGTTTTAATTTCAACTTGTACAAAATGCAGGGTAGATTCAGAACACATTTTGCATTATAATCCAATATGTACGGAAAGGCTTTCTCGGCACGGACATAAAACCTTCTGATGTTGCGGTCGGCGAGCGGAACCGGACATTACAAGGGAATGGAAGCCTCGGATAATTGTTTAGTTATTTATTTTCTAAAGTTCTACGTTTCAATTTTAAATAACAATTTCACTAAATTGCTGTTTTTTTTTTAAATATTCGTATTTATGTATAATGGTTATCAGTTAAAATAATGAATTGAAATACGAGCTTCGCGTAAGGAAGGTTTTGAGTAATTGAGAATTATAATGCATGAGGCACAATGCACTATAATACTACAATTTTTGAATTTGAATGTATTTGCTGTAAATGGAAGATATTCAGAAATATTTTTTATATCTAGGTAAATTAATTTGAATTTAAAAAGGTTAACAATAAAAAAAACCGATTCGATTTAAATTTAATAAACATACATACAAACAAAATAATGAAATAATTTCACAAATACTTTAAATATACTTTTTTTTTACCAGTTGTCGGTAGAATATAATTTATGTTCCATGAAATGTGCCCGCCAGAGTTTATCTTAAATTAAATCACGAATTCAAGAGATGAATAAGATTGTCTTAATAAAGACGATAAAAAAAAAAAAACTAGAGTTTTAAGAATTTTCCTTACTAAATCTTTTAAAATACTGAACATTTAATTATAAAATCTTTTAGAACATATTCTAAAGACAATTATTATCTTCCACGTTTTAAGCTTTGTTTAACGTAAAAACGTTTAAATACTTGTGAATAATATATTTTATATTACGAATTGTTGACATAGAATTGAAATGAATAGACTTTATATACAAATTTACTAATACATGGTTAATGTATATAAAGGGAAAATTTTAAGTGGCTTTTTGCAAAAGAGGGGTAAGAAAATTTTAAATATAAATTAAATATATTAATTAGAAAGTTATTATTATAAGAAGTTATTATAAGAAATATATTAATTAGAAAATTAAATTATATATATATATAAAATCAATTTTATCGAAAAATATTGTTGTTGCGCCACCGGGATTCGAACCTGGATCTCTTTCCAAACCGGGGAAGGTGCATTATTCTACTATGCTACAGCGACAGTATTTTTAGCGAATGTTACATTTTTGATATTAATACATTTAATCGTTTCATTATTTGAAAGAGCCATCTACCTTATTTTTACGGAATCTCAAATCCCTTTGAGTAATCTGTTAGCAGACGCCAGAATTATTAATTCATTTTTGTTAAATTTTAGACACAATGATACAATTTTATTTACCTGGATCTCTCTCAAATAATGGAATGATTAAATGTATTAATATTAAAAAGGTAACATATAGGTTCGAAAATTTGTCGCTAAAAATATGCATCGCTGTAGCATAGTTGGATAATGTACCTTCCCCGGTTTGGAAAGAGATCCAGGTTCGATTCCCGGTGGCGCAACAACAATATTTTTCGTTAAAATTGATTTTATATGTATTTATTTCTAATTAATATATTTAATTCATATTTAAAATCTTTTTTACATTTTTAAAGAGAACGTAAACGAAAAGAGAGAGTTATTTTTTTAATTGAACGAACATACACATTGTATATTTATTTATAACTCAAATACAGTATTACTAATATAATATCACGTAATACACATCTTTTAATACATTAAGAGTTCTTGGAGTTAATAATATATTTTCTACACTTTCAACGCCGGATACATCTGGTAATATACAATGTTCAGCTACTCTTCGTAAAACTTTTAATTACAAAATATATCTGGCTTAGTGTTAACGCCACAGGCCAAAATATATGTTTTAAAAGTTGTGTAGTTTTATTCACAGATGGCCATACGGTTTCAAATATATGACCGTCGAAAGTTGTGTTTGAACTCATCACTGCAAGGTCGAAATGTGCGTGCGAATTATCTCATAAGCTCACGGCCTAGCGTGATGGGAAAGTTTAGCGAGTTAACTCACGGTAATTAAACGGTTGATTTCCTTTTGATGCCCCCCACGCTTAGCGAAAAAAAAAATTTGTATACCACCTACATTATTGTTTCAGTGCAGTGAAACTTCTTTCAAAAATATTTTATGAAATACTGTTTCATTTCATTCACTGTTCATTTAAAAAAAATTGATTATCTTTGTAACTTGTTGCGGTTCCTTCGCACGCACACGTTTCGCAAAATTTTTTGCGCTCGCAGTAAGCGAGATTGCATTTGCAGTCGAAATTGTTGCTTGTTATTTATTTATATTTTTTGATAAAAATAATTTATATTTCAACGAACGTTTTGACGAATATACGGTGTGTCCCAAAAGTATTTTTCATTTTGGTTCCTTCGCTGCACCGACGCAGTGAGCGGGAGAGGAGTGAGGGGTATACAGATCTCAGTCTCTCGTCTTCAACATCTCATACGTCTAACACGTCCTTACCGGTTGTTCGTGAAGTTTCGTGTACCACGTAGCCCCGATTTGATACTAATGGAGTTTTTCCTATGAGGCTATCTTAAATAAAAGGTATACAGTAACAATCCTTTCTCTCTGAATTAATTAAAAGTAAATATCCGAAAAGAAATGGCAGCGATCATTGAGAATACGTGCCGAGCAGTTCTCAAAAATTTTGCCTCCCGTTTAGAAGAGTGAAGTGAAATAACGGATAGCATTTAGAAAACATCATTTTTAAGAAACAAATTCCCAGGGACTGTACTTAAATGCAAATTAAACATTTTTTTAATAAACCCGTCCTTTGTTTTATTGCAGATTTTTTATTTTGAAAAAGTATACATTGTATCTCTCTCTGATTCAGTTGCTTTATACTAATACATAGGTCATAAGTTGTGAAAGACTTGTATTGTCAAATCGGCATGAAAATTATTTAAAAATACGCCATTTACGATAAGGCGAAAATTCTTCCAGAATGATTTGATGTTCGTTGTATTCTTAGCATACGCCAATGACGTAACCATACCAATGCAGCCAATGAAGTGTATCGATACCCACATAATATGCGCACTACATAACTAAACATTCGAAAAATAATGGAATCATAACATTTTAAAAACCAATCATGAAAGTGTGAATATTATAGGACGTCAAAAACCATTTCTTTCTTAACCTTTATCTTTTGGTGCTGCAATAAAAACGCGCGTTCCGATGCTGTAATCTTAGTGTACATGTAGAATTTTGAATTTTTTATATTAACCCCCTCCTAAATTCTTATAGTTCACTATCCCTACAAAACAAATGACTCTTGTACAAAGCAATCATCCGTCCTATACTCACATACGCGAGCCCCATCCACGGTTCAAGCAACACAAAAATTTTACAATCTAAACAAAACTACATCCTTAGGAGAATCACAAACTCACCCTGGTTTGTTAGAAATATAATGATTCACAGAGACTTAAACATACCCTCACTCGACGACACATACACAATTTATCTTCTAAATTAATTTCCATCCCAAACCCTTCCATAAGCTCCCACGGCCTGTATGATCCCTCATCCAATCCCCATCATCTTCGTTCCATTTCACTTCTTTACCCCCTTCTTGACCCTATTTAACAAAATTTATAAAAAGATTCTATAAAAACTTTCACATAAAAATTCAACAAAATCAAATAAAAGAGAATTAACACAATAAAAAAAAATGTATACATAAAAAGTTTTACCCATTTTTGCTACTACTTTATACAGTTATATACAAAGTTAAAATTACCTGATATTAAAAATAAAACAATTCCACCATGTTCCCCGAATAGGGTTCCCAAAAAATTTTACTACGTTGGTGTTACCTCATGTCGGAGACAATACGAGACTGTTCGCGCGTCCTGCGAATTGAATTACGACGATTTCGGTAGTAAATCGGAATCGCCGCAGGGGGAGGGGGGAAGAAAGGAAATAAGGGAACCTGGATATAAGCGATAAGGGTCGGTGATGGGATAGGGGTTCCAGTCGAAGGACCAGTGATTTCGGGGAACCGGGATTCGAAAGGACTGCGCGCCTTACCTTGTGTATGACGCCTCCGTCCCCCCTGCAATCGCCGCCGAGATCATACAAACGAACGCACGCGGATGGGCTGATCTCCGCTTCCAATTTACAATCACAACTTCCCCTGCGGCATACACAAAACAAAAAATGCGTGATCACCGAACATAAGATCACAAAATACAGTGACGGTGCACTGGAGCTGACAAATCCACATCGCGAATTCTATCGCGATGTTGCGATCGAGCAAATATCAGTCACGTTGACGTCTGCTGACGTCAAGGTCACATTTCACACTAAAGTCGAGCATTAAGAAGGTATGGTTGGGGAATTTGGATGGGGAAAAGTTGTCAACAACATGGGTCGCGGCCGATTCGCAAGACGTGTCAAAATGTGTTTTACGAATCCGAAACACTTATATTAATCATTAAAATAATAGTGGATAAATGAATATATGTATATCGATTATTATGTAAAAGTGCTAAAAATAAGAAAAAACATTGATCATCACGAACGACAGTCTATTACACGTCTATCTCGGCCAACGCACGCTCTGCCACTAAAGTGACAATATTACTCCGAATAATCTCCGTTTCTAGGCTGTCACTGTAACGTACAATGTGGCAAAAGAATTAGAAAAATATTTTATTTACAGCGTTCGTGCGTCGTGATGACTTCAATAACTTAAATAAATGACTCAGCACTAATTAAACATATTTTTTTCAACTGTGGAAACATTTTTAGAGTCCAATAATATCGCGTGATTAGTTAAAATAGATTTCGCGTGACTCATAAACTATTTCGAATAATTTACTATTATTTTGGTCATTCAAGGGTAGTAAAATGTTTAATGGAATCCAAAAAAAAACTCACCCCCCTCGGCGTGCGCAAAGTCAATAAAAAATGTCGATAATAATTCATAGAACTTCTTTTAAACTCGCTGCAATAAGAACACAAAACGAAACACAACCCGGTGTTACCAATTGAATTATTACCCCTGTAGGTATACGCGGGCGCTCGGGGAAAATTTCCCCAGAAACGGGGAAAAATAAAATATCAGCCGCGGGCAACACTGATAAATCACAATAAAAATGTTGAAATAAAGATTTTGCAAGAAAGAAAATGGAGAAATGATTTAATACTGCGCCAACAGTTCGAAAACAAGATATTGATACGAAAAATATTTCAAAATTCGGCAGCACTTTCTCGACGGTGTTTTTTTATTTGTATGTTAGAAACGGTAAGTTCTTGTTTTTTCAAGATACGTACTTTTCGCAAATAACATAATTCATTCTGACAAAATTATGTTAATTTCTTGTCACGAAACTTTGTTGAAGAAAACCGAATATGAACCAGAATAATAAAATATTTGACTGATTTATTGTATATTAATTTTAAGATAATTTTTTTTAAGCCAACCAGACCATGTGGTCTGTTCTTATCTAAGAACAGACGATTGTGATGAATAAACTTATTTACTTCTGCCGCACTAAAAAGCTCAAAACTGATAGACAAGTTATCACAAGTTCCTTAAAACGTGCCTATTTTAATTGTTCAATGCCAATAAATCGGCATTTATTTGTAAAATAACCTTAACATTATTAGCTTAATACATAACAAAATATATCAGCAAAATAAATAAGGCGAATTTATTAATGTTTGTCTACCTGCCACGCTAGATACAGGTAAAATATCAAGAGAACACATTCTTATTGTGAAGTTGTAATTATTCAGAACATAGGTCTGTGGTATTTTAAATGTGAATTAAATATATTAATTAGAAAGATATACATATAAAATCAATTTTTTCAAAAAATATTGGATTGGAACCTGGATCTCTTTCTGGAAGGTGCATTATCCAAATATGCTACAACGACAATATTTTTAGCGACAAATTTTCGATCCTTTATGTTACCTTTTTGATATTAATACATTTAATCGTTCCATTATTTGAAAGAGATCCAGATAAATAAAGTTATATCAATGTGTCCAAAATTTAATAAAAATGAATTGATAATTCTGGCATCTGCTATCAGATTATTCAAACGTATTTGAGATTCCGTAAAAATAAGGGAGACGGCTCTTTCAAATATATATATATATATATATATATATATATATATATATTTGAAAGAGATATGGATGATATATAGATGAAAGGATATATATATATGAATGAATAGGATGATATATAGATGAAAGGATATATATGGATGATATATAGATGAAAGGATATATATATATATATATATATAAGCCAGCCGAAGACAGGTCGTAAGTCCTGTAATTACCCCCATATTTTATATATATTCCTTTAAAATATAATAAAATAGCTTAGTCTCTATGAGATATCTGATGTTAATTTAAGAAAAATTTGTCTATTTTATATGTGTATCTGAATCTAAAATATATATATACAGCCACATAAAAAAATGTTATCTTTACTATACTCTTTATCTATACACGAATCTCCGACTCTCATAGAGAAGAAAAAAACGTAAAAAAAAAACATAATTATTTGATTATGTTTATATAAAATGTATTATATATATCATCTAAGAAAAAAATAAATAAACGAATCACATTTTAAATATGATCTGGTACTAAGGTACTATTATGTAAAGAGCTATGGAACGAGCAATGTTATGAACTTATAATAACAGCGATATAGAAGATATTATATAGTAGACAAGGTAAAAATAAAGGAAGCCAAGACTCACGGATAGGAGATGAAACTGAGGGATTCTGCAGTAAGTAGCTGGGCAATAGAATCAGAAGTAGCATATTTTATTTACTCAATGTAAAAACAGCGCTTAGGGACCGTTATACTTGACAATATATTTTTATCACCTGCCTTTGTTAGTCTATTAACATTATGCATGTTCTCATTTCCATACGTAAAACACTTCAATTAAGTTATTTGACTTATTAATTCGAGAAATAAAAAAAATAACATGACTTTTGTTACAGAAATTCATTTATGAGATGCTGTTAAATAATTTTATCTATTACATACACGGACGGGTGTCCCTCGAGAGATTGCAGGCCATGTTTGTTCATACAACAAACTTGTATACAGCGGAGATCCGGTTTTACTAAAAGACTTATTAAATTGAATTCATGTTTTTATTTGTATTTTAAAGAGAACACATTATTAATGAGAAGTTGTAGTTTTTTTAGAACGTGTAATATTTTAATACAAATTAATAGCATTAATTAGAAAGATACACATACAGATAAAATCAATTTATCGAAACAATATTTTAGCAGCTGTCGGGTTTTGAATCAAAAACTCTTCCTATTCCAATTGAGGACCAATTTTCGAACTAATATGTTGCACTTATTTTAAGCATGACGCGTGCGAGAATATTATAAAAAATATGGTTAATACATAATTGTAATAAACCAAGTAATTGATAAATAAAAGTAAAATTTAAAAAAATGTATTTCATTTCTTAGTTATTTAAAAAAAACATTGGCCTGGAACATAATATTCACCCTGTAGTATTATATAAAGTCCGCCTTAAAAATGATCCTAATAATGGTCTTAATAGGAGATGCCCTTTATACACAAAATGTAAATAAAAAAAAAATACGAAATATGATAAATATTTTATACGTAAATGGATGTTGGGAAGTTTGTTGATAAAATAGGTAAACAATGTTTAACCGTGACACTAAAGAGGATGAAAAAAAGTTTCGCAGATGGTTCAAGCACGAGGAAAATTGATAAATGAAATGGTAAAGATACACGTGTCATGTTAAATGAGTTTTGTTATTCTAAAAGTTAATAAATCCTCCCTTACCAAAACCTTAACCTTAATATGTACCTTTGCATTGATCTTAAACTGAGTTATATATGTAAATAAATCAAAATGATTATAGTTTTGAACATTTATAAAATTAATAATTTAGAATATTACAATATAAAAAATTACATATAATAGCATTTAGTCTAGTGTAGCTGTATTGTCTTTGTTCTTCATGATTTAGCTAATTAATTATATGATAAGATAAACAATTATTGACATAAATTTTTTGTAAATGAGAAGTGAACATACAATATATATATATTTATATTTTTTTTTTAAATAGAGATGCGTACACGGAATACATGTCACATCAATATTCTTACTATTTTCAAACTAAGCTAAATGCTTGTGCTATAAAAATAGGACTAACTTGCTGGTGTTCTGGAACGAGGCGCGAACCCCCGACCACTAGATCACTAGGCCAACGTCTTGCCAACAAACCAACAAGCTACTCAATATAAAACACTTATTAATTGACTGTGTGGAATGCAGAAGGTATCCACCTCTGATACTGGCTACTTTGCTAGACTGCCGTCTGTGTTAAAGTAGACAGTTTTTTTTCGCGCTGTTGTGGTGTTATTTGATTAAAATTAAAAAGCAAGAGTAAGATTCGTCAGAGATATAAAAAAATACAGACAATAAATAATGTAGTAAATGTTGATCTCAACCCAATTGAATCTCATATTGAGTTCATATTTGCGTTATATCTTTGAAAGTGAGCGATTTCCGGTTAGTGTTAAGTGTATTTTTATGTTACTAATATGTTTCGTATTCTATTTGATTGTGCGCCTTCAATGAGTTGTTTGGTTTTGTGAAATGTAATTTGTTTGCCAATTTGTCCTAAAACAGGCTTGCCTAGTTGGGCAATGCATTTTAAAATCTGTGTAAAATATATATTAAAAAAACTGTATTTTTTGTAGCTATATAATGCTTATATATGTTTAAATAAATAATATTATTTTTTCCATGCATAATATAATATCTGGAGTAACATGTTTTTAAACATTTAAAAATGTTGAGGGCGCCACGTTTCAAGTAAGGTGTTGTCGTGCAATATCCCTCGGCGCCACGGTGTGATGCTAATTAGCTACACATTGTGTATTTCCATTGGTTTCATATTGCGGCAGTCGTTTGTCCCTCTTGCCCTCGTGCAGTGTTAATTAGTGCGGCAGGGACGCGCGCACAATTTAGTGCGTGGTGTTTGCCCTGTGTAAACACAAGGATAACTGTTTGATCAGTAGTTTTGTCAGTATGTACTCAGCACTCGTGCTCAGGTAGTATAGAAATGAACCACATTTGTACACGTGAAAATTTTCATTTGAATCCCACGCTAATCTAATGGTCCAGTTTTTAAATATTCTTTTCTAACTTCGCATTATTCTGCAAATTTATTTTATCATTAAATATTATTATTGATATTGTACATATGCATTGTTTTACCGTGGGTCGATATTTCGGAACATATTTCAGTGGCCTTTATCAGGGATTTAGATCTTATAGACATTATATAATCATATGACAGCAAAAATAGTATCTTTATTTAATATTAGAAATGGGAGAATACAATGTGTCTGAACAAGTGGGTGAGAAAATATGGAATGTAGGAAGCGTAGAAAGAATTTGGGAGAAGGGCAAAAATACGGAACAGGGGAACTAGAACCAAGCAACACAACCCATCTATGAAATCCTTTAGGTATCTGGATTTTCTTCACTAGAGCCACAAGTTGCCCTAGTGCACTAGTGCCCCACCCTGTATAATAAGTCTTATTTGAAATGTGGTTTTCCATTTTTTTTATATAACAAAAAATGTGTCGCCGTTTTTCTATATCTTATAATTTTTCTTAATTAGTGGGCTTAAATAATGAAGTGCCAGAATGAGAAAAACGAACATTTTCGACACAAAACTCATTTCGCTTTTAATAATTATTAAAATTGTCATTTAGAAGCACAGCTGAGAATTCAATCACATCTTCTCTTTGGTCCCGACTTCGTTCTGTCAGATTATCATATTTTTCGGTCGCTCTCCAATCAAATGCGTGGCGTTACGTTCAATAATGGCGATGGCCTCAGAAGTTATCTCGATACTATACCAACCGATTTTTATAAAAAAAGACACTGATAAATTGATTGAAAGATGAGATGAAATCCTGAACAACAATACAAAATACATCAATTGATTGAAATGTTGTAATTTTTGTTTAAAAAATTGATTTTATAATTAATTATTGAATAAAACCGCAGATTTATCAGACAACCCAATATTTATGGACCTACACTATGAACATGGAATTTACAGATTAAAATGAATCACGAGTTCGAAAAGTTAATATACCAAAAAAACAATCATAAGATTCTGCAGGTCCCAAAGATTTAGCCATTAGGGTTAGCCATGTCGAAAGAATGCCAGATAACAGGACGCCAAAAATCATGACTGAGTGAATCTAGAGGCAGATCAAGGAAGAGGTGAGTTGAGCGTGTGGAAAAATACTGGAGTGGGATAGGAGAGTCTGGGAACTGGAGAAGAATAATCAGGGATAGGAGTCGGCGGAGAACATTTGTGGCAGGGGGTTAAATGTTATGCCGTGGACGAAGAAGAATAATAATAATTTTATTGAATAATTTGTATAGCGCAACTTTCGTAAAAAAATTCACCTCAAGGGCGTTTTACACATAAACTTTGTTTAGTTTTAAACTAGTATTTAAAATTAAGAATTGTTATTTGAACTTATGGATGTGATTTTATGAAAAGGTACATTTTCAGCATCTTTTTAAATAGTCTCTGATGTCCTTATGACGATCTCCATTTCCTTCATTTTCTTCATTGTTCTATCTTTTCTGGTAGACTTGTAAGGTCTTTCTTCCAAAATTCGCTCGTCCTCGACAATAAATACTTTTCCAGTACTGTTCTGATCACGTCTACAGAATTTGTATTTTTTCCGTCTAAGTGATTTTGAAAGCTGCGGAATAAATTGTAATCAGATAGGGTAGTTTTCGGCGAACATGATGGGTGGAGAATTGTTTCCAAAAAGGTTTATTCCTGAGACGTGACAGTAATGAAGGGCACACATTCATTTTCCGCACGCGATTAGACTCCGAACCTGTGTGAGGAGGCCATTGACCCAATTTGCTGACTTTTCCGATGGTGTCGATGAATGGTTGCATTACCGAATACACGCTTTTCTGTTAGTTACAATGGGATTTTGTTGTGTTGGTTTGCAGGACGTCCTCATCGAGCTTTACAGATTTTCCAGGACGAGTCTTGTCTTCTAGACTATAGTTTCCGGTTCGGAGTTTCTGGAACCACGGTTGACACTAGCTTACGCTTATTGTCCGATATTCATATACCTACTGCATTAAATATTTTTCGCACTTTCTGACGTGTTGTAGCCTTTATTGAACTCATAAAGTAAAAACACGTCGAATATACTTCTTTGTCACTTTCATTATAGCTTTGAAAAAATAACTGTTACAATCGAACTGCATTCTACAAAACTTGCAATAAGACTGGTTCTACAGCAGGTTGTAATTTTACTCGATGCCGGTAGTTTATCCTGTCCTACTTTTAGTTCATATAATTGAAAAAACCGCATTATTTATGAGATGACCAAATATTTGCCTTTTCTGTCAATATTGCCTGTCATCACGTCGCACGTCAGGACAGTCTCTCAAAATAATAAACGTTTTTGTCATTAAAATCTAAAATAATATGTACAACCAACTAAATGGAAATACCTGAGTTGGACTCGGTATTAATAATAGTACGGTTCCAATGGGCAAACAGACCTAAAATATTGTCATAAGGAGGTTTTGTCCCTTTTACTCAGTGAATCAGAAACGTAGTTGAGAGTACCCACCCTAACAAAGCAAACAGGCTTTGTTTCAAGCAATGCGCTTCGGAAATAAATTAAGGGTTTGTGCAAAGAGAACTTTGCAACTGAAGCTAAATTTATTTTAATATTATGTACAATCATTTTTAAAAAAAAAGTCGTTAGCTAGTTTTTTATATTATTATAAAACTTATTGATCTGTTTTGAAAGGTAATAACATGATCTCATTAAAAATATTACAGGTATCTAGAGAATACAATAATGTTTCTTTTATATTCTATTGTAGAAGGAATTTTTTTCTTCTTGGATATGGGGTAAAGCAAGTTTAATTGAGTTTAATTTCTTTTGTGTACGAAAGTATATTTCTGTTTAGGATAAAAACTAGGCGGGGACCTAACGTGTTGAATTCTTAGATTGATAATGGTCACGCAGATAATGTTCCGTTGGAAAGACATAAAATGTCATACGTACCGACCGCGACCCTCCTATACAGGGGAGATCTTTTTCATATGCATATGATTAAATGTTATCCATATTTAATACCTTATTTAATGCTCGTTTTGTATAATTTAATTCTAATTAATAAATTTATTTATATATATTTTGACATCCATATTTTTGAACTAACAGAAATGGATACATAATAAACATACATAATACATAGTTTATTGTGTGGGATGGAGTAGACTTCACCTCTGATATATACAGCGTTGTCCTGGCTACTTTGCTAGACTAAAGTCTGTGTTAAAGTAGCCAGTTTTTTTTTCGTGCTGTTGTGGTGTTATTTGGAATAAAAACAGAATTCAAATATGAATAAAAAAGTAAAAATATAATAAAAAAAATATATGGAGTGGGAGTGTTGTAGGACTAGTGAATTATTAGTAAAAGAATTGTATAAATTATATTAAATTGTTGGATATCCATGCTTCTAATTCAACTCTACCTGATTGAATCATGTATTGGGTCCATATTTATGTAATCTTATACGCCACTATTTCGTATATATTCTTTATATTGCTAATAAGTAATGTGAATTAATTAACATTATTACTTCTATGTGAAAAAATTCAACAAATTGGATTCTACAGCGTGATCAGCTCACTTTCAGAATTAATTCTAATTTTATTATCTTATTACGTGTACAATTTATATTTATACGCTAACTTTAACATAAAAGTTAACTTTTGAAGAAAATTACATACGTTGAAACACCAAGATTATTGTTCTAAAGAGTACACAATTTTTTAAAAGTCTGTGAATAGAGATAATAATGATTTACATGTCTCAGATCCATGTGGCGTACCACCCCTGTACAGAAAAAATGTTTTTCTGGTTCGAATAAAATATTCATAAAATTTTGCTGTCGAAAAACCGAACCCCCGCGAGGAAATCAAATAGCGTACGAAAATACCATTGAAGAAATATTTTAAGTTCTTTATTAATACTGGATTCTTACAAAGTTTAATAAAATGATTTTTTAAAATAAAAAAAGATTTTTTTATATTTTTGATGATAAGAATGTCAATATAATATATTATTATATCAAAAACATAAATCAATGAATTTAATTTTAACACAAAAAATTGATAAAAAATGAACAACACAGTTTATTAGTGTTGTAACTAAGATAACAAAGCACAAATGGCTTAGAATGCGAGAGGTGTACCCTATAAAATCTTTTTTATATCATTAAAATAATGATCTTAATACCGGTAAATGTGAAAATAAAACACGAGGTAAAAGTGAGAGAATACAATTATTAAGGAAAACACATTCTTATTGTGAAGTTGTAATTATTCAGAACATAGGTCTGTGATATTTTAAACACTAAATTAATGTATTAATTATAAATATATACATATAAAATCAATTTTGCCGAAAAATTTTGTTTTTGCGTCACCGGGATAGTACACTACCAATTGTGTTATAACGCTAGTATTTTTCATGACTAATTCTCGAACCTATACGTTACATTTTTTCAAATAAATACATCTGTCGTTCCATTATTTGAAAGCCATCTACATTATTTTTACAGAATCTCAAATACCTTTGAGTAAACCGACTGCCGACGATTTTACATGTATATATTTATAATTAATAGATTAATTTAGTATTTAGAATACAACAATTTTATAACGCGCCATTTCTAATGCAGTTTTTTGACAAATTTTATTGAAGAATTCGCTGAATAGGCATATTTTATATTAAACTCATCAATTGTTTAAATAAGGGAATACAAATATTATCCTCTTGAGGGGTCAACAATTAAACTGTTTTGTTACATGGATCGTCATATTATATATAAAATAAACGTTAACAATATATATTAATTTTGTTCTCATTCTAGTACCATATCGTAAAGAAACAATATGAAATGTTTTATGGATAATATATTTATTGTTAATAGCGTCACGTAGGTACTTAGTCCAGATGTTAGAATTGACCTGCACCTGTTCAACTATATTTAGTTATGATCCTTAACTATATGACCTATTATTTTTACAGTTAACCAGAACCCAACTTTATTACATGAAACATGAAAACTTGATCGATACTCAAATCAAAATGGTATAATTAATATACCTACACATTCACGACCAAATGTAATATCAGTATTAATAACGAAAGTGAACAATAATTATTGATTTAAATAGAATTAGATATTATTTTGAGATTTTGATTGATCCGCAGTGACGCATAGTTCTATAATCTTCCGCCGCTGGTATGCATCGGTGGTCTTTGGACGTGAGATGTGATGCAAGTTAAATTAATACACGAATTGTACAGTATGATTTTAATCTATGATTAAAAATTCAGTGCCGTTAAATTGGTAAAATAATATTTTAATAGCTTGCAAAAACTTTTTAAAATAAATAAAAATAAAAATCAACAAAATACACATAAAGAGACTAAAGAACCCAGAAATTTAATTTAATTAGTAATTTTTTTATTAATTACTAGATTAATTAATTATATTATATTGGACAAACTGGAAGGAAAATATACACACGAATAGAATAACACCTTAAGGGGATGAAGAACTTCAGCATAAACCCAGAGATGGCAGACCATGCAAGATAGGAGGGTCATCGTTTCACCCATGAGAGCGTAGAAGAGCGTACATACTTGCAGAAAGGGGAAAAAATAAGATATTCTAGAAAATATAGAGATTAATATTAATAATAAAAATGTACTTAACATACAAACAAGTCCTATTAAATCTTCTTTTCTGTCCATATTAGCCCTGCCCACAACCACTTTTCACTTTTCACCGAATCCCTTTCCCCAACACCGTCCTCATACCGTCACCCCCCCTTAGTTAGTTTATTACTGACGATGACGCAGTAAGCGTTTAAAACGTTTTAATTAATATTAAATTACTGTGTTGTATGAAGTAAATGACGTTGTGTTTTATTATAAAAAGTTGTTTAAAAGTTAATTTATTATACAAAGTGATATTTGAGTTCACGTGTTATATTTTTAATATATCTACTCATCGATTTGTTGCGACGAGTCACGAAGTTCCAAAATAAACGATTGAGTGGATTAATTAATATTTGTACCCAGAGAAGTGGCGTAGAATTGATTTTTTATGATATCTCCTACCGTAATCCGCCACGAATCACTTCAATTAATTGTATTGACTCTGCCGCAAGCGATGTAAAAATTAGTTTTTCATACAGAAGTGCTGCAAGATTAGGAACATCGGATCACGTAAGCGGTTGATACAATATCAATATTCATTTATATATACGTATGTTTCGTCTAAACATACCTATGTATCCAAATATTTTTGTGGAATTTCATTATTATTATCGCATGTTAAATAGTTATTATATTTATTACAATATGTTTAGAATGTCAAAATCCCTCAATAAAATAAAATAAAAAAGTGTGTATTGTTAAAGTCTTTTTTTCGCTTATTACGCATCAGAGATGGAACTTTATTTACAGATAAATATAATCCTAGTATGATATTAAGGTATAGTTAATAAATATTTTAAGACAATTAGAAGGATAACAGTTACAGAATACACTTTTTTATGGTTGAGAAATAAAAAATTACACTGCGAAAAAATAAAGATAGGTAAAAGTTATGTTATAAATTGACAATTGAGGATAGTAAACAAGACTTAAAAACTACGGCATAAGTACAGAAGTGGGTGGGTTTCAAGGTCAACGAAGTCTATCACGTGACACGCGACAGTTCTCTGTATTAAAAAGCGAACAAATAAAATGTGTTTATGTACGAATGTACGTTCGTATGACCATTAACCATGTATAATATAATTTCGTTTTTATATTGAACAAGTGTTATGAAAAATATATCCAGGTTGGCTTTAAGGCTTACTTTTAAATAATAATTAATATTTTCGCGCATTTTACGAAAATATGGGTTTTTAATACAAAAGTTATACACTAGATTTGACTTATTTTTTTTAACTATTACCTAGTTAGGACCTTTATACTAATTTAAAACGAATACAATGAATATTATTTGCCATATTTAAGAATATGCAAGCATTATAAGAAAGACCGCGACCATTAAATTCATTTTCCGCGTTCCACAAAATGGCTTTAGTGTAGAAAATTTTTCATATACGAGATATATTTTCTTACAATCTTGAAGCCAAGATGACGGAAACAAATTTAAATTCACATAAATTAGCAAAATATTAAAAATTAATAGTGTTATAAACCATTCAATGTTCGTGAAAACAAATTATATAAAATAATATATTACATTTTGAGGCTTCAGTTACTATTTATATATCAAGTTTTATATCAAAAACATAATATTTTCTTACTAAATAATATTTATATCGATCCTATTAATATATAATTATTGTTTTTTTTCATTTCATATGAAATATATTATTGAAATATATTATTATAACGAATTTCGTAAGTCGCATTATAACGAACCCCATAAGTCTAAAGTTAGACATTCACGTAGTAACTATGGACGGAAGTTTATCTTCTGAACAAGATATTCCTATTTTACATAGATTAGTAGTTTGAATATTGACAAGAATGTATACGAAACATATAAAAATAGAAATTACTCACAAATATCTGTGTCAGAATATGATTTTTTTCTCAGATCGGGGAATGTAGAACTATTATTTTTGGAGCTATAATTGCTTCGGTCCGCTGAACCAATAAGGTCTTCGTTTCAATATTTATTTAACCCACAAGCGCAAGTCTGCTTCTTCCAGTTATTCTCGAACATCAAGAAAATGGACTTGATTTTTTTCTGAAAGCTATCTTTGGAATTCTATCGTCAGGCATTCTGGGATACTATCTAGTAACAGTATGAGTTTAGAATTCTTGACTTAAATTTCAGTGAAATAAATCAGATTGATTCGTTTTTTTTTTAAAGATATATTTCAATTGAAATAGATATATACTACCTATTGCAGAAGATCATGTGCGATACGATATATCACAGTTATTGAAAATTTTTAAGTACTTGCAAATATCCCAGTTAAGTGTATTAGCTAGCTTCATTAACCATCTTCTTTGAAAATGACAGTTATTCAAAAATTTAAAAAAAATCATAACTTCCAAAGAAAAGAGTAATTTCATATTCGCATTAATACGAAATCTACGCGATTCTTGTGGTCAGTGCTGGGAGGTTTTTATTTATTTTAAAAAGGTTTTACTTTGAGTCGTAATATTATTTTTATCGCTGATCAATGTATATAGGTTATTATTTTCATTATGACACTCCAAGAATGTGTTCAAGAGCATTATTATTATTAGGATTATTTTATTAATTTATAATAGAATAAGAATAATAGATTTGTTTAATGCTTAATAGTTATGTTTATAGGGAGTAAAATAAAATTAATCACATTTTAATAATTATAATAATAATTCTTGAACATATTCTAAAGCGCCATGTTCAAAAGATCGACCTATAGTGATGATATTACGTAACTGAATTAAGATGTAGTTGAAAATAAAGCGATTCTATCTCCTTTTTTATATTCATTCTTTTAATTTTCACCCTTACAGCATCTTGACGCAAGAGATGATTCTGTCTTGAAATAAAATATCATGTCGACAGATTTGTTTTATAGATTACCAAAAATTAGGCGTATTCTAAGATTCAACGATAAGGGAGAGTGCGATTTTGAATATGAAGCAGGACGATGGAAGGAAAGAGGTGATTCGCAGAAGATAAGAAAAATTATCGAAAAAAATAAAAAACCGTTGGGGTTAGAATTCCAAGGTGTTTAAAAAAGATTATAACTATTAATTATTAACTTGTACTAGTACACATTTTCAAATTTATTCACGCCGAATCGTCACTGAAAAAATTCGTCATTTCACAAAACATTTTTATCGAAAAGAGAATATTTTAAACTACAAGGTTTACCAATAAATGTGAATTTCAAATAATAAGTCATATTTATTAATGTCATTTTATCATGAAGCGTTACACATTGGAACAAAATTTACAAGATATTAAAACTTATCAAAAACTGAGACAATCGATTTATTGAAAATCTCATTCAAAGATTCGATAATTTTTTGAAATGGACCTGTCAATTGGCCGCCTAGATATTGTGATATCTCTCCACTAGAATATTTTCTGTGAGAATGTGTGAAGTTACTTGTGTATGCTGGTAAACCAGCAATAATAAAACAAGATAACTCACATTACTGGCGAAATATTTATTTATATATATTTTGACATACATATTTTTGTACTAACGGAGGTGGATACATAATAAACATACATAATACATAGTTTGTTGTGTGGGATGGAGTAGACTTCACCTCTGATATATACAGCGTTGTCCTGGCTACTTTGCTAGACTAAAGTCTGTGTTAAAGTAGCCAGTTTTTTTTTTTTTTTTCAAGCTGTTGTGGTGTTATTTGGAATAAAAAAATAAATCAAATATGAATAAAAAAGTAAGAATAAAATAAAAATATGTGGAGTGGGAGTGTTGTAGGACTAGTGAGTTATTAGTAAAAGAATTGTATACATTATAGTAAATTGTTGGATATCCATGCTTCTGATTCATCTCTACCTGACCGAATCATATATTGGGTCCATATTTGTGTAATCTTATAGTAAATAGCACCAGAATTATATGAAAGAGTAGCTGAAAATTGGATTAAAAAAACGCAGTGTACTAAACGTTGTCGTGGTACACATTTGAACGAAATTTTAGTTCTATTACGTTTGCTGGATAACACTATACGTACGTATGTTACAGTGGCTTTCGCTAAATTTATATTTGATGGTTAAAAATGATGATGGAGGAATGTATTTTTTAAATATAAAATAAATCATACGTTATAAAAAATAAATAATTAAAAACTAAAAATAATCCGTCAATAAAAACGGGAAATTATTATTGTTTAAATCCTAAATTTATTAAAAAAAAATTGAATATGTAACAGCAGAATTTGACAAGATAATTGCACACTGTCAAGTGATAGAATTGAGAGTAAATGTTGTTTAGTTTTATTTGACTATGCAAAACGGACGTAAGAAAATTACAGTATAAAATTATTATAATTGATTTTATTTTAGTATGTATTATTTTACCGTGGATCAGTTTTTGTCATAGTCGATGTTTCGGGACACATTTCAGTGGTCTTTATCAGGGATTTAGATCTTACAGAAGACATTATATAATCATATGACAGCAAAAATAGTATCTTTACTTAATATTAGAAATAGGAGAATACAATGTATCTGAGCAAGTGAGTGAGAAAATACGGAATGTATGAAGCGTGGAAAGAATTTGAGAGAAGGATAGAAATACAGAACAGGGGGGCTGAAGGACCAACCAAAACCAGTAAACACGATCCACCTGTGAAATTCTCCTTTAGGTATCTGGATTTTCTTCACTAGTGCCACAAGTTTTCTAGCTTTAAGACACGTACTCCGTTGTTCCACACGAAGTACACTTGTTCATATACTTCAGTGATGGCGCTAAGTGTAACACAACAAGCACAATAGTAAGATGTACTAGTTTCGGCTCGCACGGTAGTGAGAAACCGAACACACACAGTACACTCTCTGTCAATTTATCATTCCCACACGGTAGGACAATAATTCACAATTTCACAGCTTACCGTAGGTACCACTGGTAAACGACAACTGTCAGTTCAACGATTCAACACTAACTCGTCCAAAAAACCATAGAGAACACCCACAGAAAAAGGTTGTGTTCTGAGTACAGAGTGGGAGGAGGTAATGGAGGAATTATATCTTCGCATTCACGCGCGTGCGAGACGGGGATCGGCAGTAAAGATCGAACAATGTGTTTATTTATAATATTTAAAAATTGATAAGATTTATTAAAAATTGTTTCAATAAATATGTAATACAAAGAGATGCATGTATTGCAAGCACCCGATACAGGTAAAATATAATTAGGTTTTTTTTATTTAAATGGATAAGTTGACTAATATAATATTAATACTTTTAAAAATTGATTTTGATAGAAAATAGTCATGGTTTTGATAAAAAATTGGGATTGTCAATTTTGCATATAAACGGTGTAGGTCACAAATTAAATAATTTGGAATCGTTGGAGATAAATAAAGCATGTAAAAGTAATCAGGAAATTCTAAACAGCCAACTAAATTTAACTACGAGTCCTATTCTAAAATTTTTTCCTAAAAATTATTCGACTAAATTTGTATTGAGCAGTAATTTGAGTTAGGTACTAAATTTATTTTTTTAAATAATTGTTGTTTTTTAAAAAATTTAAAAATAGATTCTGGTGAAGAAACAATATTATATTTTTAGTTAGTTATGACATCCTGAAGAAGGAAAAGTGTTTTCCGAAACCGGTAGATGTTTTTTAAACTGAATTGTGGTTAATAAAACTAAGATAATAAATAAAAAATAAAAATAATATAATATTATATAAACCAGTGTATAAATTATGTAAAAAGTATGTAGATAATTAAAATACTTTCATTAATTAGATGCAGCCCTAGTTCATAAAAATAATAACACACTATAGCACTTGTAGCTTATCAGTAATTTTCGATACTCATTGAGATTTGAAGCGAAATAATGAACAAACAATATAAGTTGCATTGCAAGGCAAAGATTTATTTTTATGTCGACTTCATTTATTACTAATATTATAATAAAATGTATAATTTGAGGAAATTTGATTAGTTAACGTCGATTTTAAATATATTTTTATATGTATTTAAATGTTTTAGTTACTATACCTTACTAATAGACAAACAATTGTCTTGTATCGTACGTATGTATAATATTGCGGTGACCCTACACGCGTTCATACACATGGTCGTGCAAGGACTCACTCATCAATCATATAGGGCCCGAACCAAAGCGACCAATAAGCACCAGCACATAAACAACTACTGCCAAGCAACTATCGATCACTTCTCCGCAGGCCGTCCAAACATCAACATCGCTACTCAACAGCGTCTCCAGCGAGCCATTCCAGAGTTCAACCGCGCATTTAAATTGTATTAATTCATCGCCTCAATAAACAAAATCTTGTAAGTGCTCCTTCATTTATAAACCCTGCTCTAGTCACAGCAGACATCTAACACTGCGATACACAAGCAATACCCGTGAGACAAGAAGAAGCTAGGAGCTTCTGTCTCACAGCATCTTAACCTCCTGACACAATCGAATCATAATTTGAATAACCACAACATCCACACCTCAACTCCTACAATATGTATGTAGTTTCCTTCATAAAACAAACGTATATTGAAGCACACTTTAACACAAAACAAACAAATTTGCTGTCAATTCTATCCAGTAAAAGTGTGTTGTTATTATGTCAAAAAAGGAAATTATTTTGCAATTGTATTACCCATGAGTTTTCAAATTATTCAAAATTATTAAAAATATTAATATTCGTAAGAATATTAGCATAGCGACACAAAACAAATACGTGTTGTGTAGCATGGCATCATCATTATCATCATCATCAATCGTTTTATATCCACTGCTGGATGGAGGCCTCCCCATGTGTCTCCAATTTTTGTCCGTTAATTATTATTCGCTACCACGTGTTGGTAGCGAATAATAATTAACGGACGCAGAGTTTGATTAGTCAGGAATTAGGGTGAGCTGTAGACCTCTGTCTCTCTGTTCTCTTTGTAGTAGGTTTCTTTTCTTATCTTTTCGTGTTAAGGCTATTAGATATATATTACGAAATATGTTTTTATCATTGATAAATTATTACATTTCAAAAACTTTTTTGATTTTGAATCTTTAATTAAAGTACTACGGCCAGATTGCATAAAATAAATATAAAATTTGATGTAATATGTCATCTTAAATTTACATTTATTACTACAATAGAATTTATGACAAATTATAGATATCTCATAAAGACAAAGCTATTTATATTATATTATATGGGAAGTATGGAAGTATTAAAAGGCTTACCACCTATCTTTAGCTGGCTTATGTGATCGCTTTACACAATACAACGTTCACCAATTCTACCCATAATCAACCTCCACAACTATCAAATTTTGGAAGTTATATATACATATATATTATACCATGTAGAAACATTTCAAGTATTTTACTACAACTTCGCTGTCGCCATCTATGGTTTGAATTTTGATATTCATTCTCTTGAAACAGCATAGAGAATCTTATTTTTTAGAAATATGAAAGCTATATTCTTTATTTGTATATATGACGAATGATTAACATACTATACTAGAACATGCCTGAAAAGTCAATTTTCAATATTATATATTTCTTATTTTACAATATTTGAGCGTATCCAAGAACAAACAATTACTAGATTATAACCTCCAAAGGCATTGTTAAAATTAAAGATATCTCATAGAGACAAAACTATTTATATTATACTATATGGGAAGGTATTACAGTTTATTTTTGTAATAGTATTT
Organism: Eubasilissa regina; assembly: GCA_022840565.1. Lineage (NCBI taxonomy): Eukaryota > Metazoa > Arthropoda > Insecta > Trichoptera > Phryganeidae > Eubasilissa > Eubasilissa regina. Next base: position 17,139,996 of record JAINEB010000027.1, on the reverse strand, counting down.
CATTATTTGCACGTTATCGGTGATTGGCTACGATTTACTAATTTATGAAAAACGTGAAAAATAATCTTTTACACGTGCTACGAGTGTAGAGATAAATATTTTCATTTTTAGTCTACGTAATACAGAGCTTCGTGATCATTTACAGGTATCAGATTGGTATTTTCCTCGCATCGATTTTAATATCAAGTTTAACATGGTTGGACGAGTTAATTAACTAACGAACTTTCAGTTAACCCTTCCATTAAATTATGTTTCCAGAACTACCGTTGTATGAAATAACTTTATGAAAATATTTTATAAAAAACGAGCATAAAATATGGATACCTTTATCGGCCATCACATATAAATCATCATTGTATATTATTTTTTAATGGCTGTGTTCTATGGCTTATAATTATGTAAAAGAAACAATATTTTATTGATTTGTACTCTATTTCGTAATTATATGTATCATTTAATCCTTAGTATTGAAAAGCTTTACGATAGCATAATGTTGGATTTGATTCTACGATTCTACATGTGAAATTTAATACAACAATAAATTAAACTTCTCATGTAACGCGTGCGCGTAAAACACATGAGTAAGTATATTGATATTTTATATATGAAATATATACATATTTTTTTCATTTTTTATTTCTCTATGAGAGTCAGAGACTCGTATATAGAGAATAAATATAGTGTAGACGAAAATTTACGTCATTTTTAAAACTGGCAGAAAAGGAACGAAAGTAGACCGAATGCAGTGGAAATGAGATCACGTGGGCGTATATGTAGAAAATCTATTTATGACAGAGGAAAGAATGTAAAGCTGATGTTAGTATAGTGAGTAAGATTAAGAAAGAATCGCTCAGGTAGTTTGATCATATGGAACGGATGAATGAGGAGAGAATGGTAAGAAAGATATATGACGTGAGTGTTGATGGCACCAGAAGCACAGGACGTCCGCGGAAGACTTGGCACGACCAGGTAAACCAGTTAATGGAGAATGGTTTTGTTAGAAGCCTCAATAATCGGAGAGTTTCTATGAGAAGATGAATGAATGTGGATAAGGCGAGAATTATGTGTCAGGACAAAAAAGTGTAGCGCTCTATCCTCTCTGCCTATCCCGGCGGGGAAACGGCGTGATGATTAGTAAATAACTAAGTTTTATATACTCCTCCTCATCCAATAATACCGTTTACAAATGTGACTGTACAAAACCGTAATACTCGAAAATTATTTTTAGTTTTGTTGGTGTTAAGATGTTAAATGAGTCTTAAAAACATGTTGGAAGTTTTCCTTATTTATTTGTAAGGTTAATAATATGCTCTTATTATTTGAATTTGTAATCTAATATGATTTCTATGTATTTTTCTTCAATTGATGAACATTAATCACAAGAATACAGGCTTTAGTGTGAATTTTAATATTAATTTCAGTGTTTTAATTTTATTTGTAATTTTATGTTGAATAGCAAATCAGAGAAAGTATATTTTATCAGTATTAATTGATAGTAGGTTATCATCCGTCCACTTTTTTATCGTATTAACATCCTCGTTTGTAGATGTATTAGCGCTAGTTTAAGTTTTTTCATTAATTATTTGTATTTTATCGTCCGCATATAAGATAATATTTTACAATGTAATTTATGATTAAATATATCATTAGAGTATTAGATAAATAACTTAAGGTATGCCAAAATCAGTTGTTTCAGATGTGCCATTGTATCACAGATTTACGTTGTATTAAAGTATATCAAAAATTTAATAAAATGAAATTGAAAAATCTCTGGCGTCTCCTAGCGAATATTACTCAAAGGTATTTGCAATAAAAAAATAAAATATTTTTTTGATAAATTGAGTTATCTGTATGTATATCTTTCTAATTGATACATTTAATTTGTATTAAAATATCAAAGAACTATGTTTTGAAAATATTACAACTTCACAAATAATAATGTATGAAAATATCTATATATTGTCTTATTATTACAACTATAATTTTAAAATTAGCAATATTAACTTTGTGGTTAAAATTTATATTTTTTATTTATTACCTTTGTTTTATTAACCACTTAACTGAGTTTAAATACATCTACCGGTTTCGAAAAATACCATATTCTTCTTCAGGGTGTCATAACTAACTAAAAACATATATTGTTTCTTTGCCAGAATCTATTAAAAAAAAACAATTATTTAAAAAAATAACTTTGAATAATTATTGTTTTTTAAAAATAGATTCTGGTAAAGAAACAACGTATTTTGATTAGTATTGACCTCCTGAAGAAGAAAATGGTATTTTTCGAAACCGGTAGATGTATTTTAACTCAATTGAGTGGTTAATAAAACAAAGATAATAAATAAAAAATATTACAACTATGTTTATTATTGAACTTATTTTTGTAATAAAATTTTGTATACTAATTTTTTCCATAAATACAAATTGATTCTCATTTATGATATTGTTGCTACGTACATACGATATGAGCTGTTTTTTAACAATTTTTTTTGTGGATTATGGCTATGTTGGAGATAATTGATATAGGGCGGTAATTTTTAATGTATTTTTTATTTCGTGTTTATTGGTAAGACCAAAATTTATTTATAGTTAGACGGTAATACTCCATTTTGAAGGCTAGTATTTATAATATGTGTTACAGGTTTGGTAAGAGTAAATATATTTTTGTCGTTATTTGGTCGTAGCCAGGAGTTGTATCATTTAACAAATTATTTATGATTTTTTAAATATTATTCAGTTATGGTTTGGAATTGAGAAAGATATTCATAGTTGCAGTTTGGTGGTGTGGTTAGTGTTTCGGCATCATAGATTAATGAATTTTTTTTAGGCTTTTGAAAAATAAATAATATTAATTTTGTAGTCCGGTGCCCATTGCCTGTACGCAGTGGTTCTAGATGTCTTCCATGGTTGTCTTGACAGTCCTCTATTATGTCACCGCCGAAATTACGTACATTAGGTATTAAAATTATTTTTAGAGTATGACTGACTAGATACTTATAGTTGTCCCGCGGAAGATTACATCCCTTTTTTAATATGAAATTATATTTTCAACATTGAAAAAAACGTTTTACGGAAACACTGGCCTTAGTACATCGAAGTTTACGGCCATTAGCAGAATTTAGCAATAAATCACAAAAAAAAAGAAAATTGGAATGCGGAATCATAAATATTTATAAAGAAAATTAATGTCAGTTTACTTTGAGAATTGTACATTTCAACATTAAATATTTTCCTTTGCTCAAATGTAGCCAGAAAATGATATTATTTTCCGTATTTATATCATTAGTTCTTTTTTTACAACACGGTATTCACTGAATTTAGAAATAAAGAAATATTCAAATGCACAAAGGATAAGGAATATAAACATTTTTCTGGCTAAAGCAAATACTCAAGAAAAATTTCCCAGTAATACCTAAGAAATTTGAAAGAAAGAAACACATCAGAGCAGAATTTCATACACAAACTGTTGGAAATGACTAGATTCAGATAACTAAATGTCTCAATATAGAAGAGGATCTTCTGATCTCTGTATGTCAGATATGTCATCAGAAGCTAGAGAAGCGATACACATGAAGAAATGGATGACATTATTCGTGACAACGCATTATATCCATATCTCTTTATATCCATATCTCTGCAGTATGGCGTGAAGATATGCCTATATACAGAGGGGTGCACAGCATGCAAGCAAAAAAGCTGTGCATTAATAAAAATTTTGGGAAACAAATATTAATTAAAATAATCAATTACATATATTCAACAAACCAATTAGAAAATCCAGGAAGTGAATTATGGCAACAATATAGTATTATATAAGATCACGGTAACAGCATAACCTAAGTCTTTACCCACTGCACGCCACTATCTATATGTATCATCTTTTTTATCTTATTTTATCTCACTGTCCTGCGTGTCAAGCATGAAAGGATCGTGGCATCACCGTCCGGCACCCACCGCCCATCGCACGGCACTCCTCGACCGTTTGCGGGCTTGTCAACATCATTACCCTCCAAACACTGTATTAGCATTCCGTCACATAAATATAATATTATCCCCGTAATACACAATTTTTTCTAGTGAAACTGATATAGTTCAATATTAATCAACTTAATATTTTTATCTGTATGGTTAATAAATAGATTTTTTTAAGGGCCATCTGAAAGTTTTGTTAAGTGCTGGGTACATAATTAACCCTGCATTACTAACCCAATTTCATTGTCACGTGATTACTAAACCTTCGTAAATTTGACGACGCCGGTATATTTTTTTTTTTACAATTTGTAACTGTAAATTTTTAAAATTTAATAAAGAAATGCACAGTGTTACTGTTTTAAATTGTATAACTTATTAGATTTGTGGTTTTACTATTAGTTATACAACAACGAAATTGTAATTTGTACTTGCAAGGTCTAGCGGGGAAAAAATAAAACAATTCATGAAAGCGTTTTAGTTTATTTACAAATACGTTTCCTAAAACTACAGTGTATAATGCATATAAAAAATATATAAGGAAATTTTATAGCTACTAGAACGACATTCAGTCCTTTTTCTCTTTCTAGAGTTCAGAGAAGCATTATTTTTACCTTTTTCTTCCTCATAATCCGCATCTGTGTCATCTGTATCTTCAATATAATCTTTTTCAATATTGTCACCTTCACTGTCATCGCTCTCCGAAAACAAAGTATCGTTATTTTGTGAATCGTTCAAATCCGAAAGTTCCTCGTCTAATAACTGTCTTATTCTTTCATTTTCACGTTCTTCATCGGTAGCCATTATTTTTATAAAATAAATTAAAAACTAACACTATATACAGTACATAAACTATTTACAAAACTAACAAACAATTACAAAAAACATTAAAATCAAAAGTTACGCAAACACTAAACCTTCGTCGTGGTGACGACGCACACTCCAGTATGGCTACAAGCATATACACTACACGGTTGCCAAATTGGTACTGAGATCTAGAGCCAACAGGATGAAGGTAACGGGCGGGAAGGCATGGCCGGGGTGTCGTGGTTGTCGAGTTCTGAGAATTTTGTGACTGACGCACCGTCAAAATTACGAAGGTTTAGTTATCCAAAATTGACCCCAAATAGAGGTAACAAGAACTAAATTCATTTTATTAAGTATTCATAATTAAAATAATTTTGTAAGAATAAAAATGATTTCAAAAATGTTTTCAGAGTGAGTTGAGCTTATTTTAGTAATTTAAAAAAAATGTGTAATAAAAAAGTGATCAATTAAATATGTTTTATTTGTCACCATGGTGACTACACATTTAAGGTCTGCGCTAAGTCCTGTGCATAGACCAGAAAAGGCCGCAAAGTCACGGAGAACCCCAGTCATCTTGGACTACCCTTGCTACTGGAACAAGTCTTCCATTATTTAAAGAGCGCGTGTGGGTGGTACTGCTACACCTTAATAAATTCCATGCACAGGCCTCTGCCATGACCAACCCAATAATGAACTCAACAGGATCTTTACTATGAGGTTACAAAAATGATGAGAGGTATGCGGTTCTAGAATAGAAGTCCTCAGTTCCACTCGGACTCATAACCGTGAACCATGGCAGACGATGTAAAGCAGTAAAAGAAGTAAAAGAAGACCGCCAAAAAGAGGATTACACATTTAATTTAGTACCCATAAATATGTACGAAAATTAAAAAACATAGTTTCGCGTTCCGGAAGGTAGATAATGAACTTTGTAAATTAATTATTGACAGAATCGGCGTTAACTATGTAGTTTCATCATAATGAATGGATATAAATGAAACAATGTTATTACTCTACTTGAGTTTATTAGCACTACTCGAGTTTTAAGAGAAATAATAGTAGCAGTAGTCATCGACAGTTTAATACTTCATCTGTCGATGAGAGTTACTGTTTCTCTCGAAACTCGAGTAGTGCTAATAAACTCAAGTAGAGTTATAACAATGTTTCATTTATATCCATCCACTTTGTAAATTCAAATTGAATTTTAAAAAATCATGTGCATCCAGTAGCTATCTATATTAAATACAATGCAATATTAAATTGTTAAAAATGTAATAAAATTGTATTATTTTCATCCTTTCCAGTGAACTGTAGAAACAATACACAAGCGTAATGTTTATACATAACTAAACTAATTATGCATGCTTATATTTTAATGAAATACAAGAGAAAAAATAAATAGATATTGATAAATTGTAATGCGTATCGAGAAGGTTGGAGCTGATTGTTAAACATCCCTTAAAAATACGAAAGCTCAGTCCGACTACAGACGCAAACCTTTTAAACGAAACCCCATCTATTGTTCATCCGATCTTATATTACTCAGCCCCGAGTTTGCCCCATATAAACATCCTAATCTGACCGAAACCGGCTCTTAGTAATTTTGCATAATGTATAACTCAATTTAACATTATCCGGGACTCAAACCATTTCGGCAGTAAGGAGCTCACAATCTTTACAAATTTAACCACAGGGTACTCGAGACTACTCGCGATGGGATGCTTTAAATCGAAAATTATTTATTTAATATTTATCGACATAAGATAATAATTGTACAATACATTTTACAAAATAGTCAATTGTAATATTTTTATAAATAATAAAATAAAACACTACGTTTAATTAAAACATCTATTTATTGATAAATCAACATATTTGAAAATGGTAACAACTTTTCTGAATTCACTAATCATCTTTTGAAAACAAACTATTCTTTTTTTTTTCAGCGTAATCGGGTTTTTTATGACCCGATAATACATTTAATATACAAAATAATATTTATGTTATGAAAAGAAAAGCCAAAAATAATAATTAATTACCAATTTATATAAATTAATTTGAAATTTTAGAAATCACAATAAATTATTCTTTCCAGAACACAGATGTGTGACATATATTTAAAAAAATACTAATTAAACGATTTAATTATAAAGATATACATATAAAATCAATTTCATCGAAAAATATTGTTGTAGCGCTATCGGGATTCAAACCTGGATATCTTCTACAATCATAGCATCGTTGGTAATGCACCGGATTGGAAAAGATATCCAGGTTCGACTCCCGGTAGCACAACAACAATATTTTTCGATAAAATTGATTATATTATAATTAATACATTTAAAATAACATAAAAAGGTGTTAATAACAAATTAAATACTATAAATAACTTAATCATTTTTGTAAATAGTCTCCCTTTAAATTTGTTTTCACAGTAGTACCTAATTAGTTACCAACCACTTATACTTTTATAGTTTTGATTTTATCTATGCTTGTATTTTTAATTTTAGTAAGCATTGTCTCTTGAAGAAGATACAATAGGTATCGAAACATGTTGATTTATCAATAAATAGTGGTTTATCTTATTATTTACATAATATGTGACCACAAAGTACTTTTGTTAATATTGAAGATGTGTAATTTTTCCTTTTAATGTGTTTTTTTACTTTTCGACCATTATCTGCCGTATTATTTTTCCTTCTTCTTTCTTTATTCAAGTCGGTGTAGAGTCGTTTATTGAATCAGATATAGGATATGAATTGTACAGAATATAGCCGAGCGAGAGAGCAAGCCTGTACCTTGGGTGTAGATGTGTCTTTAACCCATTTCCCGCGGGCGACTCATATATGACATGCCCACAGCGCGGGTGACTCAAATATGAGTCGCCGGGTTTAACCCGTCGCTGAGGGGGGTGAAAATCGTACCACAATTATTTGGAATCTTTATCCTACCGACATCTGTCGATATTTGTCAATGATTATTAGTCATATTATAAACAAACACGAAATAATAAGTCCTCGTATCATTTAGTATCGCTCAGTTATTCAAATTCTCAAAATCAGTATACGTGTATGTATACTATAAAATCAGTATGTCAGTATTTAAAAACTTGCAAATAGTGCGCATTAGTCTCAGAAATCAGCGTCTATTTTCGCAGATTATTACTTAAATTAGTCGCAGATCACTACTCCACTCTAGTACGAATGAATATCACCACAAATGATTCAGGGCACTGTTGTGTTCTCTCACGGATAATTTTGTAATTAAGGTTCTGATTTATGTATTTGTTTATGTTCCTGAAGATACTCGAGAATCTTTGATATCGATTTTTTAAAAAAACAAACCATAAATTTGTTGTATTATCGCAGTGTAAAGTCGTAAATTATAATGCCGCTATTAAATGCCGCGTATGAAAGATGTCATGCGTATTTATGAACGCAATCAATGGGTTAATCAGCTGAAGACGGTGGTGAATTTAAATCACAGTCCCCACATCAGTATTGACATATAGCAGACTGAATGAAATACACCTCCATTAGTTCTGGACCTGGGTTGTCCTCACAGCTGATTCCAGGGTACGCAACATAATTCTCCAGCAATTTTATTTCGATGGCGTCTATTTTCCGCTTGTCTATGTTTTATCTATGTTAAGATTGGAAATACAAAATAGTTTTGGTTGCCATATTATTATCTTTCATATTATCTGTCCATCTACGTCTAGCTCTTCCCTTCGGTTTTGGTCTTATTAGCTTGTACATGAGATACTTAAAGGAAACTCCAAAGGGTCCCACCCTATTCTGTAATCGTTTAGAGTTGTTTATTCTTGCTTCTATTCCACTCAACAAAGCAACGCGAGCAATATTTTGCAAAATCTTCAAAGCTTTTTGGAATATATTGTCAAGTTAGAACAGTGAGTTACTAAAGCTTTGTGGCGCCCCTTTATAGTTGACTTTTTTCTATTCTTTTATTACAAGGCACGATTATGAATTTTTTTTTACTTTCAGTCATTAATTGATATAGGTTGGCTCCGATATCATCGCACCAGAGCCATTCCTGTACAATATTTATCAATTTGACATGAGCGGCCAGAGAAAAGCTATAGAAGTCATACACCCACAAAACAGGGAGGAAAACTTCACATTTACGTATTGAAGTTGTAAAACTCGGTTACAGTCCAGGTTACAAGAGAGTGCAAGGTAGAGCAAGTAGAAAACTCTTTTAAATCTCCCTAGCTACCGCTTTTTCCGGCATCATCCATACCAGTAACTCCCGGCGGGAGACCCACACCCTAATAAATCCCGGAAAAACCCGAGATTTCACGTTCCTCAAGATATCTGGGACGGTGTACCGTCCCTGAAGTTTCAGGTTCTTTAATTATCTCCATTCTCCGGTACGTTAGGGAATATTGGGTGGTAAATTTTGCGCAAGAAGATTTTATCTATGAAGATCTACAAACTGGTTTCTTGGGCCAAGGTGAGAGACAAAAATAGACAGAATCGGTTGATTCATGGAAAGTAATAGACGTATTCTGATTTTAATCTGCTATTTATTTCTTGGTGGATATTATTAATCCTTATATTACATTATTCCTAATATTTTAACTAAGAGTATAAATTTAAAAAGATGTATTTTTATAATTTACTAAATTAATGTGTGCGGTATTCATCTTTTATTTATTGCTGCAGAAAATAATTGTTTTTAAATCTTAAATCGTTTATAAATCTAATGAAAAAAATCTATCATCACCGGGACTTGAACCTGGAATATTCTATCGCTCGTAGACAGCTTTACATTATCATCGGATTTCATCTAAACATGTTACCTTATTAGTGAAAAATCTATATTTTTCGTTAGAAGCGAATCAATTTTTAATAACTAACAATATTACTCAAAAAGCTATGAGTAAAGATATGTGATTTAATTAAAATTAATATAACTAATTAAGCTTAATTAATCGGATTTGTAGTTATAGGGCACACGTACATATGTTTAATTCATTAAAACCACTATGCCAGAACCTCGATGGAGTGAGCTGCAATATAAATGCAAAACTACATTTCCCGTAGATAGTGTGACTGGTTGAATATTGTATTCGTACAACCTTATTGTCCCCAGAGACAATTGTAAAGAATATAAATAAAAAATAGTATTACATTATATTTGTAAAGGGTAGAAATTTTTCAATATGATTGTCGTGTTTCCGATTTTTTATTTAAATTCACGGATTATCCAGGAAAATGAGTTTCCCAATCTACCCGGATAAAAGGGAGTAAGTACATTATATTGTCAGGCGTACGCGACCGGGTGGTATTGTAGACGCCAACGCAGGGTGGTGCTAAAGAAATCAGACAATAATGTTTAATATTTATTGCCATACGGGAAATACAATGCGCGATCATGCAGCTACATACTTTGAATAATTCATAATATTTCTAATATCTCTATGATCAAAGGTATTATTTGAAAATTGAATTTAATATTTTTATCGAAAATGTTTTTGAATTTTACATTTTTACCGAATTTCTATTGCTCTATGTGTTTTCAAATATTTTCTGTCGATGTGTAAATAGCCGATAAAAAATATAGATGGTAAATATTCAACAATGGGAGCTGCATAACAGTGCAGTTTGTTGAAAGCGGCATTAACCTTTAGCATACCATGCTAAAAATATCCTACGCAGCCACGCTGTCAACTCGTGTTACTGAGAGAAATTAGAATTTTTTAAGGACTTTTAATGGGACTTTTACAAGCTTTAATGACTTTAAAATAGTTACTATAAATATTATGAAAATGATAAATAAATATAATATTATGAAAATGATAAATATTTTAATACGTTAATTTTATTCTAAAACGTTATTCTTATAGCGCATTCTTCAAAAGACCCATCTAACATGATCTTTATCTTTATCTCTCTTCATTTAAATTAATGTGTGATCTTTTTCGCGTCGTACAAGTGCTATTTTTAACGCAGATAGCATGCAACGTATCAATTTTATAAAGCATTAAATAATATTTTTTTTTATAATGATTCTTACTTACTTACCATCACGCCGTTTCCCCGTGGGGGTAGGCAGAGAGGATAGAGCGCCACACTCTTCTGTCCTGACACACAATTCTCGCCTCATCCACATTTATGCATCTTGTCATACAAGCTCGCCGATTGTTGAGGCTTCTAACAGAACCATCCTCCATTATCTGGTTTACTTGGTCGTGCCAAGTCTTCCGCGGACGTCCTCTATTTCTGGTTCCATCAACACTTGCGTCATATATCTTTCTTACCATTCTCTTCTCATTCATACTTTCCATATGACCAAACCACCTAAGTGATACTTTCTTAATCTTACTCACTATACTAACATCATATTAATAATAATAATACTAATTCATATTATGATTCGCTTTACATAATTGATTTTTTACTAGTCATTTCTAAGCGCAAATGATTTTCTTAGGACTAGGTGAAATGTAAGTTTTACGTTGTGCATATTTATATAAATACGATTTAATTGGCTCGGTAGACCTATATTACTTCGTGGCTAGGGAAGGGTTAAAAACGTAAAAATTTATTACACATTTTTGTGTATTCCAAAATTTACATATTGTACAACAATAAATCAATCAGTTTATGTTAAAGATATGTAAAGGTGATCACTAAAAAAAAACTATAAGATTGAATGAAAATATTTAAATGAATTATGTTTAATTATTAGATGATTTTATTATAAGATTATTTCCATGGTACAATAAATATAATAAATTACACTACTGGTTTTATATATATTATTAATATCAATCAATTATATAAAATTACAATAAATTCGTAACATTACAATGAACATAGTATGATTCAATCAATAATCATTCAGTTATAACATTTTTTATATTATGGCTCTCATCACGTCACTTTTAACGTACACGGTGGCCGCGAGTCTAATTTTTTTCTATTCTGATGACACGAGAGTGCGAGTCGGAAGTCGGTGGAAGACTGACTGTCGGCAGAGTTCAAATTCGCCTGGCATATCTTGTTGTGCCCTGGATTGGCTGAAGGATCGGTTGTAAGACTTTCTATTGGCTGCAGATCTTCCTCTGGGGAGTGGGCAGTCGGAAGACTATATATTTGGCAGCGAACTCGCGCGCGGGGAGACTTCTTGTCCATAATTCAAGCCGAAGACAAGTCTTCGCTGCACGGCATATGACGCGAAGCTCCCTTTATATTAGGGCTTAGTAATTAATACGGGATGCGTGCTAAACTGCAGAAAACAACGGTATGTGTAAAATTGAATAGAATTATAGCACATTCTCACTGAGTGCGTTCAACCATTATCACCTTATAAACAGGTATCTGCGGCACTACTCTAAATCTATGATTAAGGGACATCGCTAGCAAGCCATTGAGCGTCAAAAAGGTTATCCGAAATTCAACGATTTACAAGTTGTTCAAAATTTTGTGATTTTCAGCCAAAAAATATAATTTAAATACTTATAAATGTATTAATTAGAAAGATATACATATAAAATCAATTTTATTGAAAAATATTGTTGCTGCGCTACCGGAATCGAACCTGGATCTCTTTATATGGAATGAAGATTGATAGAGTGATGAGATTATGATGTCTCAAGTGCCATAACCTGTGTTGAATTTTGGGATCCCGTGAGCGGGTAGCTGTAGTTGCGACAGCTTGTGAATTGGTATATTGGTGTACATAGGTTGTAAAAAATATGTTTATGATTTTTTTAAAATTATTATTATTATTTTTTAAAATCTTTTTAATATTTTATTTATTTATTATTATTACTTTTTTAACCCGATCAACTGATTACTGTGTTAGAGTAGAGGTTTGCAATAGGGCGGAGGCGAGAGGGGTCAGAGGGAGGGTCGTATAAACCAAGAGACTTTATGGTGGGATTGGGGATATTGGGGAGGTTGGAGTAAAATTCTCGAGAGAGGGCGATAAAGTATTCTATAAGGGTGGGAATGTTGGAGTCGGTATGGATTATGGTGTTGCGCACAAGCCAGGGGCTTTTGGTGATTTGGCAGAGGATTTTGTTCTCGAGGCAGTTGAGATAACCGAGGTTTCCGGAGCCCCAGATGGGGCACGCGTAGGAGATGATGAGGCGGATGAGGGCTTTGTAGATGAGGAGTTTGATGGTGCGGGAAAGGGGGCTGAAGGGGTTAAATAGTGGGATGAGGGAGGTTCTCTCTTCCACACCGATTCCAACATTCCCACTCTCCTTGAACACTTCACCGATCAATATCGTACCCGTAATCCCGTTTTAAAAATAAAATATCATCGCTGTCCAACATACACAGCCACTCACTCAAGGAATCCCACTTGTATCACACGTTTATTGCATCTGAGACATTAGAGACTGCACTTCATCTAATAATTAGTACACGGATCTCTTTCCAAACCGAGGATGGTGCATTATTAACTATGCTACAGCAAAACCAAAATTCTTTTGATACGACTTCAACGTATACCGACACAAACACAATCATAACCTCTCAAATTCCTAAATTACGAAGTAAGATTTCGGCCAATATAACTGAAGTTCAGAGAAATACTAAAATTAGACCAATTTCTATGAAATGATATTGGATATATTACTTTTTTTAACGAAACGATATAAATACTTAATTAATAGTATCAATGTTAATTATTTTTACATTTTAACTTATACAGTAGATCTCACATACGTAAGATTAATAGAAATTAACATTGTGATGATAATTAAACCAGATACGATATTACCTTGAACAGAATTGTGAGGTATAGAATCAAAATCAAACATGTCAAATTTTTATGGTTTTTCAGTTAAGTATGTACCGATGTAAAGCGAAATAATGTCTACTAGTCTATCAAAATATCACCGGATTCGTGAAAAAACGCACTTTAAAGTAGTTATTTCAATAGCAGATACGTCCATTACGTAACTAATTTAAACCTAGAAAAATACGTTTTCAAATATGAATTAAAAATATTTATTAGAAAGACATATAATTAAGAGAGAGATATAACATTTTTACCTTTAAAGACACTTATTAAATAAATATCTGATATCTCGTAGAGACGAAGGTACTTTTATTATATATTTTTTAATGGAAATGATATATAATTTTCATTAAAAAATATATAATAAAAATAGCTTTATTTCTATGAGATATCTGGTATATATTTATTTGACATGCATAAAATTGATCTACGTTCTGAAAAATTACAACTTCGTAATAAGAATGTGTTCTTCTTAATAATTTTTAGATTACACGGAAATGCACTGAGCCAAGATTTGTACTGCGATTTGAATACCTAAGTTACTTATTAAATATAAACTCATGTGATTCAAATGCAGCGAGAACTTACAAGCACATAGGGACAATACGCAATTCATTCGCAGTGCCACTCTATCCAACTTGATAATCCACAAGAAAACTACTTTTCATATAGAAAGAATAATTGTATTAGTGTGTGTAAAAGTCCGTTTCAATAATATGGAATACTTTTTTATGATTTTTTTAAAATATTAAATAAATACATGTTTGTACACCGGAAAACTCGCAGGAAATAAAACACACCCAGAGCTGAAATTTTCATGTACACCGTTTTTTTTTGCGATATATAGCATATTTTTTATGACTTTCGTCGCCGTGTATATGTGATAAAAATAAGGTTAATGTACAGATAAATAATGGTTCATTGGTACGCATAATGCAATTAAGAAAATTAATTTTTACTATCTGACTTTTATGATGCTTGGAATATATATTTATTCGTGTGTAAATATTTACTTATTGAACAAAAATAATGCACTGCAACTACCCAGCTGATTAAAAAAATATCCAAAATTCGTTTTAGGGTGTTTTGGGATTCAGCGCACATATTCCTTGGACATTTTCAATTTGTAATTTATTCATATATATACAGTCATAAAATATTGCGAAGTCGGTCTGTCATACTCTGTATATGATAAAGCACACGCTTAAACTGTATGATTTTCAAAATTGAAATTGAAATGATTTTCTCAATTTCATTCTAGTCAAAATCCTTCATTTACACAGACTTCTTAAAGTAACTGAATAACCAATCTTGTTGACTAAAAAAAATAACTATAAATTACCCCATGTAAATAACTTGTAATATATGGATCGAAGTAAAACATTTTTAGACGGGCTGAAATTAAATATTCATTTTAAATACGGTGAAAGTTTTATTAAAATAATTTGAGCCCGCAATCATTATTTGCACACGAAAACAAAATTTGTCACTGCCTCGCGTCATGTCGCGATAGCTTTGTATTTCCGGAGAAAAATGGAGCGAATATTAATAAAAAAAATCATTTAACACCCGAGTTAACGCCCCCCTCATTTCTTTGAAATTCTAATGTCAACAATCCATTATCCGAAAAAGAAAACTCAAAAAAATATTCATAAAGTCTCGGCAATCCTACATAGTCCCTCAACGTCTGCGATTCCATGATTATTTATTATCCTATAAATAAAATGATTAAGTAGTATAATGCCTGTTCGTCACAAACGACATTCAAATGGAAAATTTTTTCATTTTATTTCGAAGTGTAAAATTACGATACGACCTTTTTGTTCTAACAGATATATATTTATTTTGTTAAAAATTACAATTACAACAGTAATATTTCTGATACCAATATTTTATAGGTGGATAATTACTATTTAATTATAAAAAAATTCTTATTCTGTCATCGAACATGACTTTTGAATGGGATATTGAATGGGATCTAATATTAATATAGGTATATAAGTAAAAATACCTAATTTTTTAGATAAATATTGGTATTTAAAAAAAATAATAAACTAAATGTATTAATATATATCACAGACCTATGTTCTGGAATAAGAATGTGTTATCTTAAATAAAATATATTGGTCATTACAACAATTACATTGAAGATGGCGAGACGTACAATTGTCTCCTTTCTGCAGGAGCTGAATATCAAGGACAGACTCTCAACCATTTGCCTGAGATGAATTCTTCAATTTATTGGGCATTTTGCGGGATGGGAAGATAGCTTGAAGAAGCTTGTTGTAATTCTATGAGGACAGTCCTAAGATCTGTATGATGCTGAGAAAGCATAGGTGTCAAGAGGGTGGGAGTTCGTTGAAATCACGATCCTTAGTGACGAGGGACCGATGTGGGTGATGAAGTATTACTTATATGAGTAGTATGACTTATGTATATGAGTAGCGAGGAAAATTATATAACTAATATTCCTTTCGGTCTATCTTAAAACCTGCGGAGGCAGTAAACGAGTACATGTACATAATAACGGAGATTAATTTTTCATGTATAATATAATAATAATAATATTTTAAAACAGATTTTTGAACTAATTAAATTTGTATTTTTATAGAAAGCAATTAGATAAAACACAATCACAATTTTATTAAACGCCAACCGGTTTTGCGTAGCTCAAGCTTCGTCAGGGCGTATTTAAAACTAACAATAAATACAAAAAGAGTGCACTTATAAATACATAAAGAGGGAGGTCTTTATCCTTCTTAAAAACGGGTTTGACCTCCGGTTGGACAATTTAGGAGCTCTTGAGATAAAAAAGGCTGTGAGTAGTGGTAGTGCAATTCTTAATAACCAAATGAATTTATCCATTAACCCCTTATTAGGTATGTTTTCTTTTAAATAAATTTAATATCTATCAACAAATATACATGAAATTTTGTCTTTCTCTTTCGCATGTGAACCGGTTAGCGATTTATAAAATTCGTGTTTTATTTAATCTAAATTAAATTTGATTTTTGGTACATAAACTTAATTTCAAATTAATGAAACACAGTCACGTGTCGTGATGACGGAATATTCACAGAACAGGTGACAGTTAAAGGGTTAACACACGGAATGGTTAGATAGCTAATAACCGTGCGGTTAAATATCTAAAAGACAATCTCCCCTGTTAATTACAATCAGGATGTTGAAGGTATGCCTGTCGGCGGTCAACATCTCGTGTAATTAATTAAACCGAGGTCGCCGAGATGAGTCGGTGTAATTACCACTAACCACTAGACCACCGTTCGCCGCTTTGATAATTACCCGGAGATACAAATTGTCTTTGTAAGATGTCGAATACCGCGTGCGGCAAAACACACTTCACACTAGAAACTATTGCGGCGTATTTTCCGAAACACGAAATTCTCATGACGTCATAGCTTGAAAACTAAAACATATTTTATTGAAATATGTACACTTTATAAATAAGTGAAAATTGTATAAAATAATAAATTCAAAAATATTTTTCGCCAATAATAATTTTTCTGAGTTAGCAAACCATTAAATGGAAATATAAGATACAACCCATCTAGATTAATATTTTTAATAAATTTTTTTTGTGATATTATTAAAAACAAATTAAATTAAACAAATGTCAGATATGTCGTAGAGACTGGAAAGTTGGCGGATTGTTGGGAGATAAAGAAAGGATGGCACTTACTTTGGTTGTCTCCCTGGGTCCACCAGTTCACTAGCGACGTAGAATTATGTCACAAACACTTGTTGACACTCGCGTTAAAGGAATTGTTTTAAATATATTAGCGGTAGTAAAATTGGTTATTTTTATTAATTAATATTAGCGGTAGTAGCGACGGCAGAGTACAGTGTTCGGTTACAAAAGCGTAGCACTTCGTTTGGGCGTATTAAACGGCAGGGATATCTTCCTTCTCCCTCGTGCCTAGGGAATAGGATGGGAAAGAGAAAAAGAAAGGATATATTTCTACAATCCAATACGGTGTGCGCGTATAATGCGGTGTGCGTGAGTACATTAAACGGCGCTAACAGAGACAAAGCAATTTAAAAAAATTATATTTAATGGAAAATATATGGAAGAATGGGGTAATTACAGAGCTTATCACTTAATATATATATATAAAGGGTTTTTCAATAGGGACGCTCAAACTTTCTTTCAACAGGGACAAGAAACTACGCCATATTTCTTCAATTTTTTTAAGGTTAACACTCGTACTTAGTTGGCAAATCATCATGGAGCAGTACACACCGGAGCAACGCTTGCAAATTATTCAAATCTACTACCAAAATTCGCGTTCGCTCACCGCAACTTTAAGAGCATTACGACCATTTTATCGTCGTCATCACTTGCCTGCCACATCAACAATTCAACGTTTGGTGCAAAAATTTGAAAGCACATTGTCGCTACACAATGTTCCAGTGCCAGTGAGACAAAGAAATGCACGAAGTGAGGAAAATATTGCCGCCGCTAGAGCATCTGTTCTTGATGACCCAAATGAGTCACTAACACGACGTTCTCAACAATTGGGCATTTCTGTAACGTCATTGTGGCGAATTTTGCAAAAAAATCTTGACCTACATCTATACAAGATCCAGTTGACACAAGAACTAAAGCCGCTTGACCATTTGAAGCGTCGCTAATTCCTCAATTGGGCTGCACAACAATTTGAAAATGATGCTGAATTCCATCGAAAAATCATCTTTAGCGACAAAGCTCATTTTTGGCTCAATGGATATGTAAACAAGCAAAATATGCGTTATTGGGCAGGTACCAGTCCACACATGCTTCACGAAACACAATTGCATCTCGGAAAAATCACTGTTTGGTGTGGATTACATGCCGGAGGTGTCATTGGACCATATATTTTTGTTGATGATGCTAATCGTCATGTTACTGTGAATGGTAATCGTTATCGCTCCATGATAACTGATTATTTTTGGCCTCAATTGCAAGGTATGGACTTGGCCAATATATGGTTTCAACAAGACGGCGCTACCAGTCACACGGCACACGCAACAATTGACTTATTGAAAACCAAATTTGGTGAGCGTGTTATTTCGCGAAATGGACCAGTTCAATGGCCGCCTAGATCATGCGATTTAACGCCATTGGACTATTTTCTTTGGGGCTATGTTAAATCTTTGGTCTATACCAACAAGCCGGCGACGTTACAAGAGCCAAGAGAAAATATTGAACGCGAAATTGGTGCGATTCAGGCCGAATTATGTGATAAAGTGGTGGAAAATTGGATTCAACGATTGGACTTCTGCAAACGTGCCCGCGGTGGTCATGCGAGGGAAATTGAATTTCATACATAATTGCCACTAAATGTACTTCAAAACATAATTTTTTTTTAGATATATTCATTTGTTTTTGTTTTATTTAAAAAAAAAGTTTAAGCGCCCTTAATGAAAAACCCTTTATATTATATATATATATATATATATATATATATATATATATATATATATATATATAACATTCACCAATTCTCACCCCTCAATCTCCTCATTTATCAAATTTTTTGAAAGTTGTATGTGGACTCGCTTCGAGTACCACTACACCCAACTTTTAGGCCCCTACTTAAAATGTGCTCCAATGCAATGCATTGGTGTTGAGGCTCCGATGAAGTACGTGTGGGTGCATGATGTCGTCAGAAAGATGAGAATGGATTTGGTAATCTGCCTCTAAAATTGTTTTACCATTCTATATTCATGGAATTGTAATATAGAGTATTATGTGAGGTGCAAGCACCGAGAATGATTAAGTTGAATGAGGAGGCCTAGCGCGCGAAACCCGCGCGTAGCCGATGTACACCGGCGTGTCTCATATGCAGTCAGTTAAGAATTTATTCTGGTATGGGTGACTCGTTGTAGTTTCTTAGGTGGGTAGTTAGGCCGGCGTGCGTGGATGGGACTCCACCTACGCGGCTACCTCTAACTCTCCATGCCTAGTGTTTTGCAACTCCGTTAGTTTGTCCGTGTAAGTGTGATGCAATCCATTTTGTGTTTCGTCCACTAACCCTCTTTTGCGAGTGTTTTTGATGAATGCATCCCCGAGTGTCTGCCTTGAACTACTGCACCTGAATTTTCTATTAATTTTCCATCTGTATGTAAAACTATGTTCTCTGGAGTTATGTTATATGTTTTTTTTATGAATAAATACAGTACTTGGGACACTGGAGGGTCTAAATTAATTCTTGATTGCTAATAACTGCATTGAATTTTTTCTCCTTTTTCGTTTTGTAAATGTAAAAATGTAATTGAGTCGCGTGTTTTTATTAGCTTTGATAAGTGGGACCGACAAGGAAGCCTTAGCTTCTAAACCGGTCCCGGGAAAGGGTGGGTCCCCTCCCCTCCAGCTGTCTTTTTAATATATTTATGCGGTCAGTTTTCGCATCGCCGGATGTGTTCAGCGATATCGGCAGGCGTCCGCCATAGTATTAAAAATTAATAACAAAGTATAATAAAATGTAAATCAATACATTAAATTGTAGCATCCTTATTATATATTGCGCTTTCCCATCTATTTTTATAACTTTCTGAATGTATTATAAATAATTTAATTATGGCTGTATAGTCCTTGGTTTAACGGTAAGGTCTATGAGACACGAGCAGTGCAAATCGAACGTATTTTTAATATTTCTAATTTAAGATTAATTTCTTCTTTATATATTCAATAACAGTACGGAAAATACATATTCAATTTGATATGAAGTGTACATTATCTTTATTACGAGTAAGAAAAACATATTTGAGTGAAATCGTACCAGACGACTGGCGTTTGGCATATTTTATTATCTACGCTGTCTATGGTAAGGGAGAAATCTCACTTACCATAGAAATTGTCTATCCGCGATTCTTACTCGTACATGTCACTTTTGTTCATTTTAGATAACTTACAAAAGTAGAATAATTTTAATTACATTAACATTTTATTTAAGTGTGGTTTATTTTGGGAAAGCTTTATCCTTGAAACATATATTTTATTGAGATCCTGACCGCGCAGCGGTCACCAATGGCCGCGTAGCGGCCACCATCGATCGCTAACAGCCGCCTGCTATAGTTGCCACCCTCTGTTAGTTAAATAATAATACCACAATCAATTAGGGATTTGGTTAAGATAGCAGAGCACTGGCTTAGTTTATAAAAAGTACCCGTATAGATTACTCGGCGTCCTCACATTTGATTACCAAAAGATTGAAATATATCGATAAAGGTAAAAATAAAATTAAAAGTAAACGTGAGAGAATTTAACAAATTTAGAAGAATTTAAAAAACACTTATTTCGTGGCAAATTTCAAACAATTCTAAGTAAAAGGTTTTTCACACTATAAATAAATAAATGGTATCCCGTTAGTCACACTTGAGTAAATACAAATCCACATTTCATAAAATATTTAACATCCACTAAAGTTAAATAATTAAATTACACCCCAGCGATTTAAGGTTTCACACTATTTTATATAGTTTGAAATTATTTATTGTCTCAAATAATTTCTAAGGCTGCCATTCAAAGGCATTATTTCCTAATTGAGATCAATTTTCCGAGTATTTCCAACATTTTTGTCATCTTGAATTCTTATTCTCGTAAAATCATTTTTCGGTGGTTGTCAGATTATATTTTTACGCTAAAGACAAAGGGCAGATCTGAACGAAGATTACTATTTTCAGTCCAGAAACAATATGTGAAATGAAATATAAGATGGTTTTATAAATGAGTTAACTTAACACACAATGCAAATATAAGTAGGAATAAGTTTTAGATTTTTTGTTTGTTGATTCTACAGAGTGAATATTATGTTCCAGGCCGATTTTGTTTAACATCGTTTCGATTCGTCATAATTATATATATTTTATTACATTCAGTCATATCATCATAATACCATCATAGGTTGGCTCCGGTATCGTCATACCAGAACCATACCTGTGCAATATGAGAGACTTGTTGTCGCATTAATTTCAAAAGGCAGCCAGAAAGAAGCTGTAGAAATCACATACCCCCAAAAGGGGAGGGTATACGTCACATTTATGTGTTTCAGTCGCAGAACTCGGTCACAGTCAGGCAGAATTACCTGTATTATAAAGAATATATCTATGGTAGTGTTTATCGATCAGATCTCCTTCTAATAATTATGTATTCTACATATGCAGTGGAGAGAAATAGCCTAGATTGGTATTGTAAAACTTTTTGTGAAGAAGAGTTTGAGATCTCACTGATCGGACAGGGATATTTAAGTTTATTTGTGAGAGTATTGAGGGGTGTCCAGTATTATATATTATTAATTTCGTCAATATTCACAAAATTTCTTTGTGGCAATGTATTACGTTATAAGAATATTATATTATAAGAAAAACACTATGTTTAAAATTACTATATTGAAACATCAACATGTTTCGATACCTATGGTATCTTCATCATGAAACAATGTATACTAAAATTAAAAATACGAGCATAGATAAAAACAAAACTATAAAAGTATAGGTGATGGATAACTAATTAGGAACTACTGTGAAAACAAATTAAAAACGTGACTATTAGCATTTGGTTATTTATAATATTTAATTTGCTATTAACAATTTTCCTTATTTCTAAAATTTCTAATTTATCTAACTTTAACCCCTGGCATTTGTATGTACAATTTCTAAGTCCTTATTAATGTCAAAGTAATGGTTTGTTTCCAAAAGATGAGTTGTTGTTATTTAGACATCTTAGGTGCACCTTAATTCTAATATTAAAATTTCTGCAAGTTTTACCTATATTCTTTGTAAAAAATTATTTATATATTATTATTTATTTTGTAGAATACCGTTAGTACCTGAAGGTAAGAAGAGCAGTCCTTTCGAAACCCGGTTCCCGAGATCACTGGTCCTTCGATTAGATTCCCTTCCCCTCAGTGATCACTCACTGTACCACGTTTCCCTATTCTCCTCCCCTACCCTGCGGTGATTCCGATTTACGACCGGAATTGTCGTATTGCATTCCGCGGGACGCGCGACTCGGAGATAGCGCAATTCATAACTATTTAATAGGGTTGGGAAATTAGAAAATCATTCACAAATATGCTACATAATACTGTGCTACTTAGGGACGTCATCTCGCGATCTGAACGATATTTTCGATTTTATTATTTATTTTGTAGAGTACCGTTAGGACCGTAATATTTCTTTTTTTTCCAAGGAGACTAGATTGAAGAAGAACAAATCTAGCCGCAATGTTAAGCTATATATATATATATAAAATAAAATTTTATATGTATATATAAAAGTTAGTCAAGAACTTAATCCTTTTAAAATTAGCGATATTAACTTGGTGGTTAAGATTCATAAATAAAGATTTCTTCCTAAAAATTATTCGACATTTTACATTTGTATTGAGCAGTAATTTGAGTTAGGTACTAAATTTTTTTTTTTTAAATAATTGTTGTTTTTTAAAAAATTTAAAAATAGATTCTGGTGAAGAAACAATACTATATTTTTAGTTAGTTATGATATCCTGAAGAAGGAAAAGTGTTTTCCGAAACCGGTAGATGTTTTTTAAACTCAATTGTGGTTAATAAAACTAAGATAATAAATAAAAAATAAGAACTTAATCTATAGAAGTCACGTAGAGAGGTTATAACGCAGAAATAAACAGAGCAAGATGATTAATTTTTCGCCCAAAAAACATTTTTTTATACTGAAATCTAATAAGTGAGTTCGCGATAAGGATATTAAAACTAAAACTTTAAAACCACCAGAACACGTACAAGGACTCTTTTCATTTGCAAATTTTCCTGGTACTTTATAATTTTATTTTTTCTTATATCACTTTAATACTTTTCTTAATCTTCTTTGCTCTGCAGTGTCTTCTGAGTTTTGTTTTCTTCTCTAGAGTCACGTAAAAGTTACATTTTTGCCTGGCTTAAGATTGTATTATTATTGGCTGCATTTTGAGCAAAATATTATAATTTAATATTTCTATATGGTGTGGTGTGGTTGTGAAGGCAAGGGAAAAAATATGCTTCCAAAATGTGGTGTTGAAGATACATGCTTCACATAATGTCGACAGCGATATGCATATATGTCTGCATTCTATACGAGCTATTTTTTTAACATGAACTGTTGTTATAGTGGGACACCCATTTGATCGACCGAGTGGAAAAAGCAGCATGGTTTTTCTGGTGATAGTCTTCAGATCTGCGGGATACCGTGAAAAGTGGAGAAGTACGGTCACAGGGCGTGAGTTTATGAATAACGCGTTCCTCAATAATGAGGGACACGTGGAAAAGAAAAATAATAAATTATAATTTAAAAAAATATATTTTTGATAATATTACTGGTCATCGCAGATCTCAGTAAAGTCTTCTATTTTATGTTTAAATAGAAATGTATTGCGCCTATCTAGACCATCACTTGATTACTAAATTACCAAGCACGTCACTTAACTACTGGACCATAAAGCATGTCACTTAACTACTAGACCGATAAGTACATCAGACCAACAAGCACTACCACTTAAACAATTTCTATTACTCTCTGTGAAGAAAAACAATTACTTTTTGTTGCTGCGTATTTTTTGTAAATCATTAAACCATATAATTTGAAAACGTAATGATATTTTTAGTCGCATGCATAATAAAATATTTAAATTTAATTTTAAAACTACTGGAAAACATAAAATAAAAATACAAAAAAATTTTGTGACAATATTTTGCGGTTATATCTGAATAAAACCCTATTTTATTCAATGTACGATACGCCCCAGTCTACAGCTTACCGTACAGATTCGAATGACTTTCAACCCCCGAGATAATCCCGATAGTGACATGCAGTGGCGTATATACGACAGGTCTTAAGGGGGGGCAGGCGTGAATTTGGAATCAATTCTCAGAAAAAGTAATAATATTTCGAGGTGTTCCTAGAACACCCGGCATGATTTTTTTAGAGATTTATTTTGAATAAAAGTTATAAGCATTATATCTTTTCATATAATAAGATCATTCGTTTGTACGTCTATGTTTCTATTATATTGTAATTATATTTTTACAAAAATATCAGTTACATGTCTCGGACACATGTAGCGCCTAATTCCAAAACCCCCTAAAACGGATATATGATAATTTGAGTTAAATATGCAGTTTTGTAGATTTTTTTGACTGCTACATACAACACATTGTTTCTTGCAAATACCACTTAAATCCATTGATATTGCATGTTCAAAATCAGGATAAGTTCCAAAATACCCCAAAGCAGACGGAGTATAAGTTGCTATTGTACCAAAAATGAAATTAGCGAATCACAACGCTTGTTGATATTAAAATTCAGTGTGGCTACCAAAACGATATATACAGAAAAAAATATACATTACAAAATTATCTTTTTAAAAAATGTTTCAGTCTCTTGAAAAGGTCTTTATTAATACTTAATAAAATTTGATATCAACAATATACAAATAATAAAATAGCAAACACATGAACAAATGCCTCAAATTCTTACACAAAAAAATTAACATTATAGACAATGTATGGCAATCTGGTACCACGGTCTACTGGGGAGTAGCTAAGATGTCGGAGTACTATCTTAGCATGTGAGGAGTATCGGGATCGATATTTGGCGCCTTGAAAATATTTTCGGTTCCACAATTGTTATAAATCTTTTTAAAGCAGTATAGTGCATCTTTAATGTTGTTAATACAAAATTTAATTATGGAAAACACATTTTTGTTCTAAAGATGCATTTTCAGAACATAGTTTTGTGTTATTTAATACAAATTAAATTAATCAACTAGAAAGACATACAGAAAAAATCTAGTTGCTACCTGGACTAAATAAATATTTTATTGATAGATAGATTTTTCTGCACATCTTTAATTATTTAATTTGTGCATAATTAAAGGTTAACATTAAAATAAAATATATTTTTTGAATTCATACAGTACAATTAATTTCTACTAACAGTAACATCATTATTTCATTTCAATTGTCTTTTTTCTTTTCTTTCAAACAAGGCTAATCATGTTTAGCTATCGTAATAAGATTTTTTAACCATTTGCTAATATATATTTTTTAATACTGAATAATATAAATATGATTTATTGTTGGTTTAATAAAATATTAATATTGTGTAATTAAAACGGGTAAGAAAATATATGACAGGGGTGTTCTACGTTATTAAAAAGGCTTAGCAGAAAAAAAAAATTATAGAAAAAACTTACAATGTTTATCTGGACCGTGGAAGTGATTTCTTGAGAATTGAAACCCCTGTTATCCCCCAATTTGTTGAAATGTCTAGTTTATCCTGGAAAATAGAAAATATAATTTAATAGGTTTATATTTTAGATTCTGTAAATAACAAAATGTGAACAATCAAATTGATAAAGAGAAAAATGTTGGAAATATTTGAGATGTAGTGCTGGAAAAAGATTAAAAGATTAAAAGAATAATAAGCTGGGCGGAGAAAATTATAAATAAGAAATTTTTGAAGAGATTGGAAGTAAAAAGTTAGAAGAAAAGGACCCAGCCCCGGACACTTTAGAAAAATCTAAAAATGTTACACATATATCCTAGTATTCATAAATAAAATTCAATACATAAATAGAAAAATGGTTTATTTATGTAAAAAAAAAGAAAAATTTTTTAAATACCGAAATTAATAATTATTTTTCGATTTTGAAAAAGTGGTAGGTAGACCCGGACACAATCTTATCAACGATGAAATATTTTTTTTGCCCGGGAAACGTCGCAAAAATAAAAATCGTCTGCCGGGTTTATATCCACACATTTTTCTTGTGCCCAATCTTTACAACCATGGCATTGTATCCAGTCTTCATCAAAAGTTTTGCCGCACGTAATACAATTTACGTCGATTTTTTCTTTTCCTTCAATCATGAGTCGTTCGTTCATTTTATTTCTTGGGAATATAAAAAGCGGGGGGATGAAATGGCCAGTCATATTCATACAAAACATAAACGTGACATTTCGACCTCTCTTGGCTGATGTTAATTAACTTTTGCCTTTTTGATAACATTTTTTAATTTTTGTGTACTATATATTTGTACATTATATATGCAGAAAACTTGTGTGTTTTCATCAATGATTATAATTGATCAAAAAACCTCTCTACCTGAGGTATGTTAAAGCCGACACACCTTATCAGGGAAGCGAAATATTATTTCAGGATACCGTTTTTTAAAATAAGTAAATAAACTTTTATCTGCCATTTTTGACTTTTCGTTGAAACAATATGGTAATGATTCTGCCAAATGAAAAGTCAATTTAAAAAAATTTTTTTTTTGCTACTGGCATCAAGCGATTATCTAAACCTTTGACGTGATCAATTAATTGTTGTTCTTAAGCATCCATAAAAGTAGGATCAAAATGGCCTAGTTTCGGCTGCATCTTTGTTTCTTTCCCATTTCGTATTTTTCTGCTGCACATCTCAACGAAATCTTCCTAACAGATACATTTTTAATTACTTCCATTGCATTTAAATTGATAGTTGTCGAAAATTCTAACAGAGTAAACGCTCTGTTAGAATTTTTGTCTCGGTAAAAATGAAAAAAAGTGATAAATGTTGTCATATAACAGCTTTTGGTAATTTTGAATAAAATTATGAACATCGATAAATAAAAATATAAAGGTATTTTTAAATTTAAAATATGCGCGAATCGTTTTATTAACTATTACTTTTGTCCGGAGGTACTCTCCAAATGGGTGACCGGGGCTACCGGATTGTTAACTTTTTTTCAGAAAATACTATAAATTACAGTCAATAAAATAATGTTCTTATTATGGTCTGGTTTATGGAGTAGTAAGTAAATATAACTGTTAATTAATACATATCTTAGCTTTGAGTATGTCATTTCGAAATTCGATCAAAATTTTTACTAACAAAACACGTCAACGCTGCTTACAACTGAATAATTCGACCGGGCGGGCCTCAACTGCTCGCAACAGTTAAGACTTGTTCAATGCTACGTCGTTTGTGGTAGGTACTAGCGCTATATACCGGCAGTTCCTAGATATTAACTTATCCGGAGCTACCTGCTGTCCGGGGCTAGGTCCCTTCCTCGTACATAACAAAAACCATAAAAAATCGAAGGTATCAAATAACCATTAGGTTGATGCATAATTATCCACCATTTTTTTGGCGACGTTTTATTTGTATTGACATTTGGAGAAATGATGGAAAGCTGCTGAGTTATCTCGCGATTTCAACAATATTTTCGGCGAAGGAACCATTAGCGAAAGGGTATGCCGAGAGTGGTCTGTTCGCTTGAAAGTCAGACACGGGTCGTTCTTCAAATTTCGATGACCAGGCTCTTCTGGTGGCTGTGGAAAAGGAAGCTGCATCACTAGAACGTTGGCCGATAACCTCAACATCGATTAGTCCACAATCACGGTGACTACGCCCCCGAATGATAATTGTACATAATATGTTTTGAGTTTGTTTTTGTTTATGGTTATGTTACAATATAATTTTTAAAAATGGCGGATAACTATACATCAATCTAATAATATAATTTATTATCACGCTGTTTCTCCACGGAGGCAGGCAGAGAGGATAAAGAGTCACATTCTTTTGATCTGACACACAATTTTCGACGCATACACATTTATTCATCTCGTACAAGCTTGCCGATTATTGAGACCTATACTGAGTTATATTGAGTATTATTGAGTCTAATAGTACCATCTTTGATAATTTATATCTATAATTTTGTGAAGGTGTCTATTCTGTCCATTCTCTATTAGTGTGTAAAGATCCAGTATAAATGTAACTAAAGTTTAAGTGTAAACAGAAAAATGATGACATTATAAAATCAAACAAGCAAGCATTCTTAACCGTTTTTGTACGTGGCACGCATCCGGGATATTTTACCAATTTAGAATGAGGCTCCAAGTAATTAGCGTTGTCCCCAAGTGCCCGACGATATCTACATCTGAGGACCGAGCTTCGGCCGAGAGAAGCCGCCACCAGTCTCGCTCGATCGCTTCTAAACAGTTCCACCTTATCCCGTCCCGTTCTCCTCCAACTCGCTTTACTAACTTTGACTTAATTACACGCCTATACAAAAACTCGCGTTTCTTTTCAGCACCAGCCTTCCACAAATTGGTGCCCCTGATGTGAGTAAAATCGACCAAATTACTAATTCAATTTTTAAAATCTATGATATTTAGTTGCTATTTGAATAAATCAACAATTTTGTGAAACTACATAAAATCTGAGATTATTAATAAAGTCTCTTAAGGAATACGTGTACAGTTCTTAAGTACTAAGGCATATCTGAGCATAGGCAGCAGCTTCGTATTAGTGTCCCAGATTGTCGTAACAATCCAGCGAGCACACCGAGGAGTAAGAAGATAATCCCTACATTCCAACGACTTACTAAATTCTATAGACCATGTCTGGATTCTGGGAAAAAATCTAATCTCGGACATTATCTAATATATTTTTGGTGATATTAAAAATACATATTTTTTTAAGTCGGTCATACAAGAAGGATACTATTAACACTCTTATTATTTAATATAATTTTGTTATTATGATAAATCTTGGTGATTAGATTTATTATCTTGTTTCGTATAATTAATTATTCGGAATATGTAGCAATAAAATTCGAACTGCTATGCACCAATTCACTGTTTATTACAATAATAATTGTTATTACACAGGTAGATACAATAGATACACTTAAAGATAATATTTACTAGATAAAGACCTGAGAAAAAAGAGATACGAAGAATATGTGTCAAACAGTTCTCAGAAATTTTGCCTCCCGTTTAGAAGAGTGCCAGCGAAATAACGGATAACATTTAGAAAACATAATTTTTAAGACATAAATTCCATTGAACTGTGCTTAAATGTAACATAAACACTTTTTTATTAAACCCATCCGTTATTTTAATACAATTTTTTTTTATGAAAAAGGCTTTTGAAAAATCGACGAGAATTCAGTGAGAACATTTTACGACTTGGAAAAACTGTCGCAATAGCTTAACGCAAAATAAATAATAAATACTAATTATAAAATATTATTAAGGAGAACACATTCTTATTATGAAGTTGTAATTATTCAGAACATAGCTCTATGATATTTTAAATACCAATTAAATATATTAATTAGAAAAATGTGTGAAAGAACTAAAATGTATGAATGTAGGAGCAAAAATGGGCGATTTGATTGTATGCTGTTTATTGTACGCCGATGATGCAGTACTAATGGCGAATAATGAACAAGAACTACAGAATCTGGTGAGTAGAATGTACGATGTATGCAAGGAAAGCGACCTCATGATGAATGTTAACAAGTCGAAAGTGATGGTATTCGAGAAGGGGGAAAGCAAGACACCATGCAAAATACTTGTAGGTAATGAATGTTTGGAACAAGTAGATGAGTTTGTATATTTGGGAAGTATGTTTGATAGAAACGGAAAGGCTGAGAATGATATCGAAAGGAGGGTGACTGCATGAAATAAAGTAAACGGCGCTTTGAATGGAATTATATCTAATGGGAATTTGTCAACCGAGGAAAGACTAGCGGTGCACAATGGAACCTGGTACCGACACTGATGTATGGAAGTGAGGCCTGGAGCTGGCAGAAAAGGAACGAAAGTAGACTGAATGCAGTGGAAATGAGATCACTTAGAGGTATTTGTGGCAAATCTATTTATGACAAAGTAAAGAATGAAGAAATAAGGAAAGAATGTAAAGCTGATGTTAGTATAGTGAGTAAGATTAAGAAAGGATCACTTAGGTGGTTTGGTCATATGGAAAGGATGAATGAGGAGAGAATGGTAAGAAAGATATATGACGCAAGTGTTGATGGAACCAGAAATAGAGGACGTCCGCGAAAGACTTGGCACGACCAGATAAACCAGATAATGGAGGATGGTTCTGTTAGAAGACTCAACAATCGGCGAGCTTGTATGACAAGATGTATGAATGTGGATGAGGCAAGTGTGTGGCGCTCTATCCTCTCTGCCTACCCCCACGGGGAAACGGCGTGATGGTAAGTAAGTAAGTAATTAGAAAGATATACACATAAAATCAATTTTATCAAAAAATATTGTTGTTGCTACCGGGATTCAAACCTGGATCTCTTCCAATCCGGGGAACGTGCATTATCCGATTATGCCACAACGACACAGTGGATAGAATGAAACACTTTTCAAATTAATACATCTATCATTCCATTTTCCGTTTTTACGGAATCTCAAATACGCTAGAATTAACAATTCATTTTTATTTCATTTTGGACACATTGATACAACTTATATCTTATTAAGGAGAACACATTCGAATCCCGGTAGCAACAACAATATTTTTCTTTAAAATTGATTTTATATGTACATCTTTCTAATTAATTCATTTGAATTCTAATTTAAATTATAAAATAATAGTGTATACCGGTGTCCGGAGTTGGGACTTATTGCATTGGATACTGTTACTTACAACCCTATTATACAATCTGGAATATATATTCTTCAGAATGACAAGTGAGGTATATGAGTAGCAAGTCGCTTCTAGGTTAAATATTCCGTCCTTTGAACTGCTGCGCTCTCTCTCTGGGATTAAATGCATTTTACGTTTTCACGAGAGTAATATGCAGTTTCTGCAGACTGTTCAGACACAAAGGATTCTGCTTATTTTACAGTATGTGTATTTTGGAATGTGGGACATTGGTTGCACTATGTAAAAATAGAGTGTTTATCGAGAGCTTGTAATCTATATATTATGTAAGTGAAACGTTTTCATGTTTTAATATTTTATTATATTTATTGAAGGAAAGATTTTTGAGGGTATTGTAAAAATCGTTTGATTTATAAAAATTTGTTCACTATAACTCAAAATACAGCTTTGGAGACGATAACACATGACGATGGAGCTTAACTCATGGAATTTGTATTTATATACAATGACGAGAATAGAATCAACAATGG
This sequence comes from Eubasilissa regina, assembly GCA_022840565.1. NCBI lineage: Eukaryota > Metazoa > Arthropoda > Insecta > Trichoptera > Phryganeidae > Eubasilissa > Eubasilissa regina. The sequence goes on along the minus strand of JAINEB010000027.1, from coordinate 17,108,506 downwards.
ATGTGGATCACGATATATAACTTCGACTATATATTTATATTAACTTACACAGGGTGGTCCAAAAAAAGTGAGAAAATCTTGTAACACACGAGTTATTTCAAAACGTAATATAATTAATTATAATTCTTAATATTTTTTTGCACAATATTTAGCTAATCAGAAATCATCAAAACACCCCATATTGCATAATCTAGTGGGCTTAAATCTGGGCTGTTCGGTGGCCACATGCCTGGCTCGACGAAATTAACATTTTCATGACGAAGAAAGTTGGTTGTATTTCTGGCTGTGTGAGATGGAGGTCCGTCCAGCTGTAATGTCCAGTTATGCTGTAATGTCTAGTTGTATTCCCTAGCTTTGTTTTGAAACTATTTGATAATTTTTCTAGCACCCCAAAATTTTTGAATTCGCAAATTTTTGATCAGGATACGGTCACGGCAATAATTTGAAAAAAACAAATATAAAAAATGGTAAAATTAATAATCAAAGATGGCGACCAGAAATTATCAAAGTAAAACGTAATATATGTAAATAGGTAAGTACATAAATTAGTAAACTATTTAAGCTATTGTTGATATAGTTAAACTAATTTTGATGTAATTATATCATATTTAACGAAATGTTTTCACCTTTTTAGAGTCACTATTGTATTCCATTTTAGCCTTCCTTTTTTTATAGAAATCCGTTAGATGGCAGTACAGATTAGCCAAAAATAATAATAAATATTAATATTCATTTACAGTCTTTCCGTATTGTGCAGAAGATGTCTGCAGAAGATTGCAGTTCGAAACGGTTTTTCACAAAATATAGTATTCACATGAGATTTTAAGATATTTTTTTGCTTGTCCATATTATTTCATTTCTTTATGTTCACTTTTTTAATAAGATTCTAATGATAATTATATCAATTTAAGATATTTCTAGATATACATATATATATAACATCTATAATTTTACAAATATGAAGACAAAGTACGCATGTTGCATTGTTAAAGCAATATAGTAAGAGATTATCGCATTTAAATTTACATTCTACGGAAACACTGGCCACAATTGTCGCCCGCAGGGCCTAGCAGCAATCGAGTTTTTCTGATAGTTTATGTTTAATTATCAAATAACATGTGGAACTTTACAATTAAAAAGTGATTTCATTAACATGTACCTGCTTAAATTAAAACCATAACAAAATTTTAAATACTAATTAAATGTATATCTTTTTAAATAATACATTTAACTAGTATTTAAAATATCACAAACCTATGTTCTGAACAGTTACAACTCCACAATAATAATGTATTCTCCTTAATAATGTAATAAAATTTTTTCATTATGTAAGCTGTAAACAAATGTAAATATGAATTTCTCGAGTAAAATAAAACAATAATAAAACAAATTATAGATATATCATAGAGACGAAGTTATTTATATTATATGGGAAGTATGGGTATTACAGGACTTACGACCTGTCTTCGGCTGGCTTAAGAGATCACTTTACATTAAGTAACGTTCACCAATCCCACCCACAATCAACCTCCACATCTATCAAATTTTGGAAAGTTATATTTATGTTACCACATTTTTAAAAATTTATTTATGAAGAAACATTTCAAGTACAAATTCGCTGTCGCCATTTATGGTTTGAAATTTGATATTCATTCTCCTGGATCAGCATAGATGTCACTAATGAGAATCTTATTTTTTTGAAATATGAAACCTATATTCTTTATCTGTATATATGACGAAAGATTAACATATTATACTAGAATACGTCTAAAAAACAGGAATTTTGTGTTCTTGGATATACTTAAACATAGTTAAAACAATAATAATTAAGTGACTTAAAGTGATGTAAATAAAAAAATCAGTGGCTGATCCGTGGTTTGACACCCCGTCTACCACATTCAAATTTTACATGAATACGTAGCCGTACGAAATGCGTCTGTATTATTGTATTTATAATAAAAATAGAGTATAAGTACACCTTGATGGGATCATAATCAAGTATAATTTTATTTCGAATAATTATAACACACAGTTATTGATACGTGCCGTAATATTTCATTAATTAGTTAGAAAGAAGGGGTAGTACATATTAATCACCTAATATGAACTACCCAACTTTATAAAAAATATATATATAAGCTCACCACACTGTTCTATGTTTTATCATTTGATAATGGCCTGGATAGCCGAAACGACCGTCCAATTAAATATTGAACAAATCGTGTTTGATTTATTGTGTTGAAGTTCTATAAAATGAATACTGTCCGAATTCAACAAACAAAATAATTTATATGTGTATTTTGATTTAATATTTTTAATTCTATAGATTCATTACAAGCCGGTACTAGCCGGTGGACAATGAAGAGACACCAACCTTGGGGGTGAAATTCTCCCTTGCAGCATTGCGTTGGTAATCATAGATATATCTAATACATTATTGATATACTTTGCTACCTTTCTAGCTTGTAAAATGTACTTATCCTTCGTTCACGCTTGAAGTCCCTGCGATGTGCGCGGGCGGAAGCTAGAATAAAATTTCGATTTTAGAAGTTATAAATTTTGAATCTGAATATTGCGTTTCGAACAAAGTGCGGCGATATGTACCCTTAAAAATATATCGCAGAATTTACATTTAATACGTAGTTGTTTGAACGAAGAATTGATATTTTCGTGAACATTGAACGCGGTCCTTTCAGGCTTCCTTGAATCTTCCGATGTTCGCTGTTCAAACAGCCCTCGTGCAAGTTTAATTATTTCTTAGAGGGGTGCAATGAAAAAAGATGAGAATAAAATATGACGGGAGTGCAGACTGACGATGTTCAGAAATGAAAAACAATGTAGAAAGAACGGAATATAAAAGAAAAAAGATCGCTACGTTTTGATTCACAATCCGGATGAATTAAAAAAATGTAAGGTTGTTCATTCCATGCTAGAGAATATTTATTTTTAAAAAATGTTTCCGTGAGAAAAAGCTTTCAGTATATATATATGTGTATACTTACATAAGTTTCACACACTTTCTAGATCAGCTGGATGTACGATTAATTTTTTAATATTATTTGTCATAGAATTCAATGGACATAGTTAACTTTAAATAGAAAAGTTAATTATTGTCACACACACATAGGTAATCCGTAATAATATTACGTATCCCCATCTATGACATTCTGGACATCTAGCATGTCTAACAAGTTAGCCAGTTAAATTTTTTTTTTACCGAAGTAGCGAAAATATCAAACGTGTTTAAAATATCTCTAGACGAAGAGTTTTTGGTACCGCAACTACAGCTGTTTTCCAGGTTCAATAACAGAACACAATTTCAGGAAGACTCCACACACAGCTAAAGTTTCAAAGGAGAAGCTGAGGGGAATTTTTCCCAATAATTAATCAGCGAGTACGGACACATACCCTGGGCACCTCGGTCACTGGACCTTGCAGATCATTAAATCCAGAGTTTACAGTGATAATCTTCGAAAAATTTAGGTCCTACAAGAAAATATCCGCTGCGAAGTTGTTGCCATTGAACTAACGCTTTCCTCTCGCGTGTTTGCAAATTAAGGAGTCCGATTACAAGAGAAAATCGACGGCATTTAGACGATATTGTTTTTTATAAACAATATCTATTTTACGTTTTATACGTAAAATACGTATCGTTAAACTTCATTTTGTATAAATGAAACATGATTATAAAATGGTAGTTTTTTTATTTTATTTAATATTAAACTTAAAAATTTTCGTTGGACATCCTTTATAAGTAGGCATAAAAACGCAAAGAACATTGCTCATTTTACTGTAGAGTTAAAGTTAAACCGGGTAGCAGTAAAATGACGATAGCCAATCACCGTTATTTTATGCAAAAATAAATTAAGAATGAAACTATTTAAGAACAATGTCCAGATTTAAAAAAAATATTATTGTTATTTAATACATTCGGTTTACTCGAATCAAATTACCATTCTTTCGATAAAAAAACCTGCCTGATTATTGCGTCCAAAGCCGGAAAAGAAGGGATTTCGTATTGTTTTAGATACTTATTTTTCATAATTAACGCCGGTAATACAAAACAATAAACCTGCATTAAAATATCAGAACATGTAACAAAGTACGTAATAATTTGAATCACATCTTTTAGTCAGATAATTTGAAAGCTTCGAGGCTTGCCCCGCAGGGGTTGCGAAACAAGGTACACGATCCATCCCTGATAAAAGTTTCTATAATACACCCCAAGCATATTCTCGAGTAATATGTTCTTTCTTTTTATTTTTACTGCAGACGGAAAGTTTAAAAAAGGACACATCTTGAATAGGAGTTGAAAATGTAAATTTTATGTCTCTGACAAAACCAACTGTGCCCTGGAAGCTTCTGGAACGAATTTGGCTCCGAGATTTGCTTGTCTACAAAACAAACACGAGAGATTTAACACGTTAGGCTGTGTGAATAATTAATTCAAATCATGTTTTGTGTATATTTGAATAAAAACACCTTGTACTTGTCGCTAGATCCTTGCAAGGGCTTGAAGAATGATCTTTGTTAGATTTTCTAGCTTAACATATTATATGTAGCGACTAACTCCAAAACACCCTAAAACGACATTATGTGTTTTTGAGTTATAGATGAAAACGTATATTATATATAAGTATGTACACAATATTTCTTTATACATCACCATTTTTTAAAGAGATAATTTTGAAATGTCAATTTTTTTTCTATACATATCGTTCTGCAGCCGTGATGAATTTTGGATCACGTGATCATCAACAAGCGTTGTGATTGGCTGGTTTCATTTTAGGGGGAATAGCAACCTATACTCTGTCTGCTTTGGGGTATTTTGGAACTAACCCTGATTTTGAACGTGCAATATCAATGGATTTTTAAGTAACTTTTTGCTAGAAACGAGTTGTTCAGAATACAAGAAACAATAATACTTAGGAGGAACTTGATGTCTTGGAATCCAACACGAAACAAATCACAATCAAGTAGACTTATTAAAGTATTATTTAATTAGTTTTAATTAATGCGTATTTGTAATTAGCCAAAGAGGTACACGCTATAACGATTTCGGGAACATCTTCCGATTATCAATATTATAATTTAACTAAAATTAAAAACACTTTCAGACAGTAATATATGGTGTGTTTGGAGATAACAGAGGTGGGGGTGGGAGTGGAGTTAAAATGGTTAAGAGAGGGAATGTAATAGGCGGTACTTGAATATTTATTATATTTTTATTGTTATTTTTATTATTAAATATTTCTAAATTATCTAGAATGTCTAACTTTCGTCCTTTGGCGTAACTTGTGTAAGTTGTAAATTACTATTATCAAATGAATAGCCCTCCATTCTTGCGTAGTCAGTTATTTCGGAGTTTTTAGCCTGAAGTTTTTATAGATTTTTTGTGTTTTTCCAATCTTTATCTTTTTCTGCTCTGTCCAATATAAAATACGTCACAATCCTTGCAACTCAATTTGTAGACTCCGCTTTTTTCTTCTTGGGGTATTTTTGATTTATTGTTCAAGATATACTTTTTAATATTGTTTTTTTGTATAGAAAGCAGAGTTAATTTTTTTATCATTATACAAATGTAATAAGATTAATTGTAAATTATACTACATACATTATTCTTCTCCATAGCTTTTTTCGTCGTTGTATTTTTTTATTTTGTGATTAACGTTCTCCCATAACGGGACATGACAACTCTGTAAATTCCAAGTTCCAACACGTAAATTCTACCTGTGTAGTATTAGTAATAATTTTTCATAAAATTATAATAATAGACTCAATGCTTTCATTTATACACGGTGTTTCAATTGCTTCATTACAGTTATCCTACATAGCATACCACGGTGAGTACTGAAATATATGAACACGAATGACAAGCCGAGTTTGGGGCGGATTATTTATCATTGAAGCGTCAGATCCTTCCTATTCCATACAACACACGCACAAATCTCGTAAAGGATAATCCATTCAATAAAAAATGTTATTGTTCCACGATTTGAAAGGGTTGAGTGTAGAGATGTGAAACGAACAAGAAACTTGAGAACAAAACCTATTTACAAGGGATGTATTAATTTTAAAATAAATTCCCTGCTTAATTCTGTGTGTCCCCGTATGTGCGAAAATGCTCAAGATGAAGATTACAATAATTAATTATGCATGACGATAAATGAAATATGCCTTACACACTTGATTAATTTAATTAATAAATTGGCTTTAACTCTGAATAAATAAATAATCGTAAATCTAGGGATAATTATAACATTAAAAATAATGATTTTATTATTATAATTACTATGTATATTATAATATTTTAATATAAAATATTTTAACAAATTTATGAGTTAAATTTAATACACCAACCATCAGGTTGTTAAAAAAGCAAACGTAATAATTAAATATAATAGTTCTAACGTTTATAAATTCTATTTGAAAAAAAAAATATATAAAAAATCTAAAAAATAAATCAAGTACACATAAATAGTTACGACGATGAAACATGTAGAAATTGACAATGTTACAGAATTATTGGTTTTTTTTTTTTAGAAAAAGGTTTTAGGATAGGACTTGTGGTTAAATTTAGTTGGTTATTTATAAAAAAAATATAATATAATTGTTTGTACAACAATCAATTCGACGTGTAAAATAAACATGAACAAATAATAAAACTATAATAAAGTCAATTGTTTGGTTTTGTTGTTAAGACGATGGTTCGTTCTTTCGACCACCAAATTAGCCCAACTTTCATAGAAAAAAAATAGGCATCAAGTGTATATATATTGTATATATAACAATATATATATATATATATATGTATTGTTATATATACATTTACCAATTAAGCTACAATGATGACATCTACAGAAATCGACAAACTTTTATTATAAATAAGTGAAATATTTTAAATTATATTAAAATTACTTATCAATCATTGTCAAATCAAAACTGAATATCTGTATGTTTGTTATTAATACGAACCTTTATCATTTGAGCTATTTAAATCAAGTTTTATACTATTAAGTAGAACACATTATTATTGTGAAGTTGTAATTATTTATAACATAGGTCTGTGATATTTTAAATAAAAATTAAATGTATTAATTAGAAAGATATACAAATAAAATCAATTTCATCGAAAAATATTATTGTTGCTATCTGTCTGGCTATCTATTTGGCTGGCCTCTGAATTTAATGTAATAACGAGTATCACGTTAAATTGTACAGATACGGCTCTGGTACGATGATATTGGAGCCAACTAATGATGGTATTAAGATGTTAATAACTGAATGTAATAATAAAAAAAGTAATATTGACGAATCGACACAAGAGTAAAGAACTCTCAAAATGATAATATTTTATTTTATTCATACAGAAGATAGTAGTCGTCGCTGGATGACAGATTTCACGTGGCCGCAATGTGGCTGGAGCAATCTACAATGCCAAATGCTTTTTACTAGTTTTGAATGCTATATATATATATATAACATTTGTAGAATAAAATTTAATTAATGGCTTTTTAATATATTTAATAAATAACTCATGTTTATTAATTTAAAGTAAACTGAATTAAAATAATGGTAAGTAAATATAATTTTGATATACAAATATGTTAAATATTTCAAGAGTAGGTATTCATAAATCTGCTGATGAGAATTTAAAATCTTTGTAGGTTTAGTAGTTAAAATAAATCTCATTAAGATTCAATATTTATATACATTTTTAAATGTTGTGATTTCATTTAAGCCAACCAATTATGCAGGTTCGGATTTTTTAAAGATTAACTTGAAATTATGTACATTTTATTAAAGCGTGATATTTAAATTATGTTGAACACATTTGAATAATAAGATAAGATCAGATGGCTGGTCGTCGTGCGCGTGCGGATGCTCCATTAGATTTACTATATCTATCTGTCCCCTCCCCCCTCCCCTCACCCTTGCCACGGAGCACGACTTTTTCTGTGCATTGTCTATGACTTGTGAACTGTTAAGAATTCAACGTTTTGCTATGTGCTCATAACACTGGTATTATTGAACAGTTACCGTTGCTATTGTGTGTTTCGGGTTTTTCGCGGCGCATGAAGAAACTTCTATTATGTTCAGAGTGCTAAGTATAAATCAGTGAAGTAGTTTCTTAAGTTTAGGAGAGCTATGACTACAGCAGCAAAAATCCAGGTAAGTCGTGCTTCCTGGTTGGTCCTTAAGCCCTAATTTTTCTGTCCCTATGCCAGATTCCTACCAGCCTTCCTGCATCCCGTTTTCCGTTGTGATATTGTAATTTCAGAACGTAGTTCTATGATATTTTTTTTATACATTAAAATTAGTTAATTAGAAATAATATTTTTATCGAAAAAGTATTTTGGCCTCGGTTATTAAAAATGTGTTTTTATTAAGTCCAGATTTGATCTTTCAAACTCACCCTCTATATTGCATTTTGATACAATAGGGCAACAGAGAACTATTAACACTCAGTGACGCACCCTGTATAAGATAATATTCTTGTTTGATCATACTACTTGGAACAGATATTCGAATGATTGCAGCGATTAATAACTAAAGCACTTATAGCTTCTTACAACTTACACTAGAGTATTCTCTCTAGGGTGGTAAAGGAACTTGAATCTGAATTAACGTGATTTAAGGGTATACAATTTCTGAAAATAGTACTTATTCGTAGGTAATAATAAATGCACGTTCCATAAAAAAAAATGATTTAGATGATTTATAACGGAATAAATAAATACAATAGTATTATTAAGCAAGAGAAAAATTACACAAAAAAATAAACACCTTTAAAATATTAAAAAAAATATAAAGTTGTTCTAAAAAGTAGACATTGTTAAAAAAATAAGTTCGAAATATAAGACCATAACTAATGTAACTTTTTTTCGTGTATTTTTAACCAATATAAAATTTATTAAAATTGAAATTTTGGGAATTTTGTCCTAATATCCAAATGAGAATGCAAGGTCCAGTAAATCAGGAGCGACTATGATTCAGCAGAAAAAGTAAAAAAAAATATCAAAAATAAACTGAGCGAAAATGAAATATTAGCATTTATTACTCAATATTCATATAATATATTGAAATAAATATTACTGGAATTATTATAATAGAAAGACTTTCAGAAAATATCTGTTGAACTATTCCAATAACAGACGCAGCAGAAGATCTTTATTGAAAAGAGATATCGGCGCCAATATTCTCAACCCTATTTTGAATTGTCTGCCTCGTGAAGAATTATAATATATGAGAATCAAAATACCCAAGGATACCGTACAGAGATGAAATAATATATTATATCAGTGGGTACAAATAATAGAGAGTTTGGTAGATATTTGTTTGATGAATTGAGACAATTTTCAATGTCGGAAGAAGAATTCTATTATTATTCGACATAATACTTTGTTTAAACCACTATTTATTGATTTTTTTATTTTTAATAGAGATGCGTACATGGAATACATGTCACATCAATATTCTTACTATTTTCAAACTAAGCTAAACGCTTGTGCTATGAAAATAGGACTGACTTGCTGGTGTTCTGGAACGAGGCGCGAACCCCCGACCACTAGATCACTAGGCCAGCGTCTTGACCACTACACCAACAAGCTACTCTATAAATAAATATGTTTCGATACCTATGGTATCTTCTTCAAGAAACAATGTATACTGAAATATAAAATACACGCATAGATAAAAACAAAACTATAAAGCGGTGAATAAGTAAGAACTAATATGTAAACAAATTTAAAATGTGACTATTTGCAAAGATGATTTTGATATTAGAATTAAGGAGCACTTGAGATGCCTAAATAGCAACAACTGTTCAGAATTTGTCATTCATCTTTTGGAAACAAACCATTATTTTGATATTAACAAGAGTTTAGAAATTATACATACAAATACTAGGGGTTTAAAGTTAGATAAATTAAAAAATTTAGAAATAAGAATAAGTATTAATAGCAAGTTAAATATTATAAATAACCAAATCTTCTTTGCAATGTAGTAATATTTTTCAATAAAATTGATTTTATATGTATATCTTTCTAATTAATACGTTTAATTAGTATTTAAAACATCACAGACCTACGTTTTGAGTAATAACAACTTCACAATAAGAACGTGTTCCCTTAATGAAAAAAAATTCGTTTGAAAAAAATGGTTTCAGATGCTTTCTAAAATTCTGTTTCCGAGTATTTTTGCCAACAGATTTCTTTGTGTTTGCATATTTGAGCACAGTAATGCGTTTTTGAGCATACAATTTAAAATTTCTCCTAATTTCACTTTATGAATTAGTGCTACAGAGAGAAAAGGGATGATATAATGTTTTTGTTGGGGACAAACATTTTCTTTCATACTGCACTGTTTTCAAAAGAACACAGGGTATTCTTTTTATATCACGTTTCTGATGAAAGTAATTTTAAAATTGTATTTTTATTTATTTAAAATTTTAACAATTTTTTTATAATATGAGTTATTAATTAAGTATTGTACATTATTAAAATTAAATGTTTTTTATTCGCTTACCTCTTGTGCTTGGATAAAGAGATACTCTTTAATCATTTTATATAGAAAGTTATACATTTGTAGTCTATACTTATTTATTGTCTATTTGTGTGCTTCTGAAGTGTTCAATATTATTATTTATTTTATATTTTTGTGCTTCTGAAGTGTTAATTTAGTTTCTTTTTAAGCTCTTTTATATTTTTTTCTCTTTAATTTGTGTAGGGAGGCTATTGAAGTTTTTTATATCGCTAAGTATATAAAATTTTACTGATAGTTTTCGGTATTACATTTAGGGATTTTAAAGTTATTTTAAAATCTTAATGATGTGCTTGTTTCAAATTTTACAGTGTTATTTTTTTTAAAGTAATTGATATTAAATAAATATTTCATTCAACGACTGGAATTTAAACCCGGTATTTTTCTATTGCATTCTAGACTGCTCTTTCACTGTGGTCAAATATATATTTTTACATATTTCTTCGATATTACTAAGCTTTACATAAATAATACTTGTTGACGCAAGTTTAATGTTACCTCTATGATATCTTTCGTCCAATCATTCCGCCACGATGTCTCTTGGCTGACTTTGGACCTGGGTGCAATCGGCGTGTCAAAGGATTAACACGCATCATCACGGGATCTATTTCCACCAATACTTTTCCATTAATATATTTTTTACAAGGTTTATTTATAATAATATATGTTGCGTAGATGCCGAAAGAATTCAGAATATGGAAGGAATAGGCACTCACCACAGTCTGGATTCTGCTGACACCTCCAAAATGTGGACTGTATGTTTAACTCACTATTTCGTCAAAGGTTCCTTTAGACAACGACAGGTTCCGACATTATAGATGCGAAACGTATACCGCACTCGGCGATATTCGGCGGCGAGGCCGGAAAATGAATGGAAGGAGTGGGGGAAGGCACAGTGCATTATTTTCGTTCAAGAATAAATCTATATTTACACAAATAAATATATGTCCCAAACAGTATTATATGAAAATATTAATTAAATATATTAATTAGAAAGATATATATTTAAAATCAATTTTATCGAAAAATATTGTTTTTATATGTATATCTTTCTAAATACTAATTTAATGTATTAATTATAAATATATACATATGTTGCACACAGGATTCCGCCTCACGACAGGCTCAGGAATTCCACTGGATGAATCGTTACGATTCAGCGGCCCTGAAAAGGGCCTTTTCTTATTCGGTCCAGTGGCGCCAAGCGGGCCGATGGGCGCTGAGCGCCAGTGGCGGGCTCCGCAAGGAGCCAGCCACCACGTACCAACTCGCGGTGGCGGAGCTACCAGCGAGTGGTACAGGAGCGGTTTGTCGCTCACCATGGACCCACAGAGGGCACATGGTGGGGCCGCAAACGGCCCTTAGTAGGGCCGCCCATTGTATTTTGTATGGGGCGACCGTCCACCGAATGTAGTTTTGTGAATTTAGATTTCGGACGGTCGCCCACATTCGTATCCTTTGTTGTGGATATCGCGAGCTAGCTTGGTAATTAATGTTTAATGCTCGCGATATCCACACACACTTGTATTGTTTTGTATGGGGTGATCACCGATTGAAAATAATTGTGTAAATTACGGGTGATCACCCCCCACCCCCTGTTTATTCCATGTTAATTGTTTATTGTGTAATAAATGACTTGATTATGTTGTGGATATCGCGAGCTATGTATTATTTGGTATTTGTTAATTACTCGCGATAATCCACAACTATTTTGCATTTTATTTATTTTTGTCTGGAGCCCGACTTTGGTACGGTATTAAAACCGTGCGTTGTCGGGCTCCGTATATTGTAGTTCGATGGACCGCCGCATGGCGGCGGTCGCGTAGCAGCGGTCAAGTGGTGGGGGTTGTGAGCCACCCCCACCACTGCTTGCCATGTCTGCTTGATACATGAAATAAATAGGGGGGGTACCGCTGCCGAGACGTCCAGTTCTCGTCGGCGGCCTTCCGGAGCAACATCTCTCTGTGTTTTACTTCTCTCCTGCACACATCGCCTCCTGCGAGCCTCGCATCTGTACGAATATAGCAAAGCGGAGTAATACCGCCGGCGAAATTGGAACGCTCGGACTAGCCCGCACTTTTCAGTGCGTTCGGCGACGTCTGAGCGTTCCCTGGCGGCGGCGTGACTGGGCGACCGCTATTGTGCGTAACAACATATATAATCAATTTTGTCGAAAAATATTGCTTTTGCGCTACCGGGATTCGAACCTGGATCTCTATTTCCAATCCGGGGAAGTACACTACCAATTGTGTTATAGCGGCAGTATTTTTCATGACAAATTTTCGAATCTATATGTTTCACTTTTTCAAATTAATACGTGCATCTTTTTTACGTTTGTTTTTACGGAATCTCAAAAACCTTTGAGTAAACCGACTGCAGAACCAGGCTTTCAAATAATGGAACGACAGATGTATTAATTTGAAAAAGTGAAACACATAGGTTCGAAAATTTATCATGAAAAGTACTAGCGCTATAACACAATTGGTAGTGTACTTCCCCAGATTGGAAATAGAGATCCAGGTTCGAATCCCGGTAGCGCAAAAACAATATTTTTCGACAAAATTGATTTTATATGTAAATATTTATAATTAATACATTAAATTAGTATTTAAAATATTACAGACCTATGTTATGAATAATTACAACTTCATATTAAGAATGTGTTCTCTTAATAGTATTATTATTACATATTGCATAATCCACTGGGTTTAAATCTGAGGTGTTTGGTGACCACATGTCTGGCTCGATGAAATTAACATTCTCACGATGAAGAAAGTTGATTATATTTCTGGCTGTGTGAGATAGAGCTCCGTCCTGCTGTATGTTCAGTTACGCTGTGATATCTAGCTGTATTCCAGGCTTTGTTTTGAAACTCTTTGATCATTTTCCTACCACCCCAACGTTTTTCAATTCACAAATTTTTGATCAGAATATGTTCTTCTGCAGTGATTTTTGTTATTTTGGGCAACAAATTGAAAAAAAACCAAATATAAACAATGAGAAAATTAATAATCAAAGATGGCGCTCGAAAATTGTCGAAATAATATAGACAAATTGGTAAGAAAGTAAATTAGTAAACTATTAAGGCTATTATTGATATAGTTAAACTGATTTCGATGTAATTATATCACATTTGATGAAATATTCTCACTTTTTTTGGACCACCCTGTATATTACCCATATTAAAATATGCAAAAAACTAAGTGATATGAATTTTTAGAATTTTTTTAATAATAAGCAAACAACGTTTGTTGATAAAACGTCATAACATGTATTTTCAGTATACAATGTGTATTAAAATTAAAATTGGAAGCATAGACTAAAACAAATATGTGAAAACAAATTAAAAAGTTATATATTTGCAAAAAGGATTTGGTTATTTATAATATTCAAATTGCCATTACTTTTCCTTAATTTTAAAATTTATCTTACTGTAAATCCCTTGTTTTTGTATGTAAAATTTCTAAACACTTATTAATGTCAAAATAATGGCTTATTTCCATAAGATGATTTGTTTTTTTAAACATCTCATGTGCTTCTTAATTCTAATATCAAAATTTCTACAAGTTTTACCTATATAAAAAAAATTTCAATCATCGAAAATTAGTTTGTGGACCCCCCATTTTGAATTTCGGATTTAAAATTTAAAAATTAAGATACTCTTAATCAATCTTAAAATTTTTATCACAAAAGTAACGAACACCCGGTACATTTAAAATGATATTTATTTTATCAAATCATTTCAGCGGAATAACAAGCAAGACGAGCACAGGTACACACAACATAGAAATTGTTTTCTCTCATAAATATTGTTCTGCTCAGAGCAAGTGGATTTACTCAACTCCATAATAACATGATTCAACCCGAAAATCCTTGCATAATACGTCGACTACCGATCCGTATCGTCATATGGTGGCCTATTCCACAACAATAAAGAATGGTGTTCGGGACTTACATTTATGTTTGTATAAACATATTTATTTTTGAATGAAAATAATGCACTGTGCCTCCTTTCCTTTCTATCCCGGCCTCGACATTGAGCCAGTACGGTTATACGTGTATGATGCAGTTTACCATATTTTATAATCTCGAGACTTCGCGTTTATACTGTGTCGGAACCTTTGACGAAATAGTGAATAAAATATACAGTCCACATCTTTGGATCAGTCCAGATGCTAGCAGAATCCGGATTGTGGTGAGTGCTATACTGCTTCTAGTCCTGAAATTCTTCCGGCATCAATGCTTTGTATGCAACAAATGGGTTTTATTTAAAAAAAAAACAACAGATTCATACATGGAATTCGTGTCACGTTAACATTCTTACTCTTTTCAATCTAAGCTAAATGCTTGTGCGCGGCGTCTTTCATGACAAAAGTATACAACAATTGATGCCTTAATATTACTGGCGACTACGTTGAGAAGTAGTTTAAGGTATGTAGCGTCCGAAGAAAGTAAAAAATCTGGTACTTAAAAAACGCGACTCGTAAATATAGTGAATGATCAGTTTTGAACAGCAAGGTCTTTTAAGATTAATGTATTGAAGCACACGGTTATTCATGGTATCCTCAACATGTGCGCCTCGAATATTATATTTAAAAATCGATTTACTTCCCTTCTAAAGCTCTGAAGATATGCGATACTACCCCACAGAGGTTTCTACCCTATTTTGATTAAGGGTCTCGTTAACTATCCCCTACCCACAATTCTGTCCAATCAGTGCGAACCACATATTACGGTTAGCACGCGACATTGCGTACGTCGCAGATGGTCACTTGAACTAGGTATAAGACATGTAATAAACCTTTGCTTTCTTTGAAGTTTCGTAATGTAATGTACGTAAATTTGAACTATCTTGAAAGTCAACGTGAGTCCTGATAACAATACTGATGCACAGATGCGGGAGAATTGTGGTCGTCCTGGCTAATATAGACAGAATGTGATGTTCTGTTAAAATTTAATCTCTCAAGTTGTAATTTTTTACAACTAGCCACGTTTATATATATTGCAGATAAGTAGTTTGATCGGTGCCGACGTGCGGGACCGTTCGGCTCACGGCGCCACTTAAGTTCTGGGAGATGCGCGAGGCGGCGCGTTGCGCGGCCGCAGTCGCAAATCCATTCGTCCACTATCGAAGGAATATCAGGAATCTGGCTGATACTAGTGCATCATCTGTAGAATACTGTAGTATCTAATTTGCATTGTATTCTCTTCCTATGCAGAAATGACATTTTCCCTTTTCAGACCCCGGGCTAAGAGCACCCGGTTTTAATCTGATGTTGGCGTCAAGGGTAGCTGAGATGTGTGATGAAAGGCAGTTTCCATTTGGGATGGAAGAATCTTCGGCACATCCAGCGTGACGGCCACGATTCCATACGATGTGCAGTAGTAAAACTAGTTTAGTACCAATTGATGTAGACCAACGCTGTAGCATATTTTGTTTTATAAAAATCTACCAAGCGAGTAATATATATTTTTTATTCTTTTACAAAAAACACAGCTATTATATAATATAATCTGTTTTTATTTTCACCTTATGAAACAACGCTATCAACGACATGTCATACAGCATTGTTCAACTGAAAAAAATATTTCGTATGTGCCTCAATTCTTTTATTTTCATCTTAAATTAGAATTTAATTTATAATGTATTAAAAACATATTTTGAATATGATTTTTTCCATCACTAGATAAAATAAACAGTTTTTTTCAGTTCCTGTAAAATTACCAAAATGTACCGTACATCGTCTTTCGGATTACGTCTTCAATTCAATAGAATATTACATATTCTACACTTTATCCTAAACAAACGCAGAATTACAATGGCGCCAGATATGGAGAGTTCAATTTGAAATAACACCAATAATCTACAATCTGAAATGTTTGAAAGCTTTGATATCTTCCGGAAATATTGTGAAATCATAACAATTCTTCGGATATGAGATACGTAAAATGAATTCAATAATTTAAGTACTATTTAGCAAAACTGAACGCCAACAAATATGATAATAATTTATTGGTATTTTCTTAAAACATAGGGCTTCTAAACTGGTTATTTAGACAATTTCAAAATGACCAAAAACCGGTTATTTTTATACGGATTCAAAATATCCAATACAAAATGTCCATACAAGGTGTCCTAAAAGCCCTTTTCATAATAAAAATTCTGTAATAAAATAATGGATGGGTATAATAAAAAATGTTTATTTTGCATTTAAGTACAGTATCTGGGAATTTATTTCTTAAAAATTATGTTTTCTAAATGTGATTCGTTATTTTGCTGGCACTCTTCTAAACGGGAGGCAACATTTCTGAGAACTGTTCGGTATTCTCCATGATTGTTGATATTTCTTTTCGGATATTTTATTTTATTTGATCCAGAGAGGGAAGATTATTACTGTATACCTTTGATTTAAGGTAGCCCCATAGGTGTCGGAGCTACGTGGAGGCCAGTTTATGTCACCTTGTCGGGATATAAATTTTTGCTCCATAGAAACTGAATTCTCAAAGACGCGGCTAGCGATCAGCTAAACCCCTGCCTTTCTCCCACGCGTTGCGTTGGTGCAGCGAATGAACCAAAATGATAATGACTTTTGGGACATACTGTATTATCAAAAATAAATATTTTAATCCTAATTTTCTTCCAAGTAAACTGTATACATAATAACGCGTGTTTTTAATACATAATCATTATATTTACAAATTCTACTCGCTAGATTTTTTCTGTTGTATCAATACAAGTTATAATTTAACGTAGATGTATGGAAAGTTGGCTAAGTTTTAAAAAAAGTTTTTTATTGTGTAAAAATTATTATTTTTAAAATTTTTAAACTAAGCTAAATGCTGAAAATAAGACTAACGTGTTAATCTACCGAAACGAGGAGATCCCGAACATTAGATCATCAAGACAGCGTCTTAACCACTAGAGTAACGAGCTACTCTATTCATATTTTATATACAATCTATGAAATTTGGTCCAGGCAGAGGAATGGTAAGATTTCCGGAGGGTGGGGTGATATTCATTAGACTTAATCTCAGGGTCCTAGAATGAAACTGAGTAAAATTTTTGAAAGGATGGCATTCAATATAACATATATTTGAATGCACATGGGGAGGAGGATCCTAAAGCGTTACTGTGCAAAATTTAGTTTAGATCAGTCAAAGGGTATAGGATTGTATAGAGAATAGACATGCAGACATTAAATTTTAAGCATGTAATTAATACGATAATTCCACTTGATCGCAGGATGTACCCTCACCCTATAATCTTTGCTCCGCTGGAGCGTTGGAAATGGCGGAAAAATATTCACGAAAAAACGCATAATACTAAATACCGTTATTTTCAACTTTGCAAAGATCTAATCAAACACAATATATTAATAAAAGTCGGTCAAATAAAATACTTGTGGGACTTACTTCTTGTGAAAGTTAAACTAACAAGAAAACTTTTTGGTTGTTTAGAGTGTATAATAAAGAATTATGTAAGGTACCTACCTATCACGCCCTTAACAACGAGGTACATCTTTCTCATTAGCTGAAGGACAATAAAGTTAGTCAAATGGCTGAGATCTACGTTATTTCCGAGCCCTTGGAACGCCCAAAACGACTTACGTGAATAGGACAATAACTGTTCGTCCTTTAAGTACGGAAAATAACGCGATTCTTGAACATTTAAAAGGTAGAGATCTAAGTGGTTGATTACGTAAATAAATAAGATCTTTTTATAGTTTTTGTCAAACTTAAAGGTACGCGTACGAAGGTGTTTAGATTTCTATAGAAATAGTGCAGCGTGCGACGTAAGCCTTAATATCTTGCATAGTGTTAATTATCCTGTTATTTATTTTTAGTACACAGATTATCAAAAGGTTTTTAATGATCCTGATAAATCCACACGATTAAGGGGTCAGTAAGACGCAGCTTGCATTTGCGACTCTTCAACTCTAGCCCATATTTTTCATACAGATAAAATAGTTTGCCTGCAACATATCATTATGACACAATATAATAACCAGCATTAGCTATTTTCACAATCTTTGGCTGTACCAATTTATGCAAACAAGCATTACAATTCACGAATCAAACAAATAATAAGTTTAAATACAAATTAACCGACAATAATGTACAAACATGCCTGAAATTAAACAAGTAGTTAATTTAAATACAAATTAAATATGTCAATTTGAAAGATGATACTTTAAATGACACCACTGGGTTTCCTGGTTTATAATAATGTACATATGTTTGTGAGTATTGCCGCCCTTTTTTCGGAAAGCTAAGAAGATGGTAATCATTCAATTACATCCCGTGCTCCGACCAGTCCAGCGTTCCAAATAAACTACTAGTGCGCGCTTTGGTCTGTCGAAATCTAAATAAGAAAACCCAGCTAAAAGAATAACAGCATTGGATCAGAAAAATAGCAAAAATAAAAGGTTAGTGCAGTTCATATATCATAAATGAGATTATTGTTAATCGGAAACCTGGGAACCAGCCATCGAAGGCATTTACGTAAACAATATATATATGGTATAAAATATATATGTATGGGAACATGTGTGAGAAAATCAAAGTGAAGTTGTATGTACGTTTATAAGGATCTTTGATGACTACCATCAGATATTAGTTTAACGAATTTAAGCGTGGCCGAAAATCCATTTTTGATGAAAAGCGCCCAGGCTATTTATTTACTATCTATCTATTTATAAAAACAATTTTGAGTTATGTACCTGAAAAACAATTAAAAAAATAGGTTGTTATAAATGGCGTACATTTTCTCATCTTCTATATCTCTCTCTATCTCGTCTATCAACACGCCCAAAATATGAAAGAATTCTTTTTCTGCTTTAGAGATATTTTTTTTTCAAAATGGAGTTCCTGAATAGTTGAGACATTCGATCGTCTCGCAGTTCATGATATGAAAGCGGAAAGCGAATGCTAACGAAATAAAAAAATCAAAAATATTTAAATATTATATAAATAAATATTTCGTAAACGTCAATTTTTCTCTTATTTTTATTATGTTCCAGTGAAAATACAGCATTCACGACAATTTACACAAATGGGTACCTGTCATTCAGACAACGAATCACAAACACTGATGGTAATGTGACAGGACGTCAGGGCGACAGGGTTATCTGGCAGGGGATGCATGATAGATATTCACACCCACCTCTCCAGTGAATTTTATTCGTCTTAAATATATGTTATCTATAAACGATCGGCTTTACCCAAGTAGGAAAGGCATAATTAATTTTTTATGATAAATGGCATAATTATCTTTGTAGGTTTTAACACAGAATTAAAGCATAAAATTTAAATTGTAAATTTAAACATAAACCGAGAGAATTTAAATGAATATCCATGAAAGTTTCATCCCAGAAGTTAGGAAGTTACATGAAGTTTTGTGCTGTTTTTCGGTAATCGGGAGGAATAAATTAATTATAATAAGAATATTAAAAAAATAAAATAAAACAAGATTTAACAGTATTATAAGCAGGCTTGGTAGTATATATACTCCAGTGATGAACTAAATCGTTGTCGCCCTCTAACGGAATGCTGGGTAATATCCAACACGGCAGCCGGGGCGCACACCAAATGTGCATTTCCGCGGACCGCCTGAGTCGGGACGGAGAAGATATACTAAGGTAGGAACCTGGATGTGTTGCGCGCCTTCATTAGGGTGTGGGTGTTCAGGTGGGGAATTTTGAGGAGATCAGCTGCGGCGAGGATAATAGTGTAAATAATATGTTTAATTTGGTAATTCTAAATATTATTTTTTAAAAGTAAAAATTATGAAAATGTGACGAAAAAATTGTTTTCGGGTTTTCGCTGCCGTCGAAAATCTTCTGTGTAGTTTTCTGGGCTGTTCTGTGTGTCTCCAATTTTCCATGTGTCTAACAGTTCATAATCAGGACTGATGTTGATGTAACGTGCAGGTGTTGGTGTTACGTTAAATATTAGCTCGCAATACAGCGTTGAATGCAAGGTATGTATGTGATTCGTGGCTATAGTGTGTGTACCATGATGGTGTTGCATTATATGTATGTACCATCTAGATCAGACATATTCAACCTGCGGCCCGCCAAGCTTTTATGTGCGGCCCGGAACACATTTATTATCAGCAACGTGCTTTAAAAAAAATATGGCATTCTTAGTACCTTTTATATAGTAATAAATGTAATTCTAATTAATTGAACAATTACTTGTAAACTATGCCCGTCTCGAAACACAATATTTCTCTAGTGAGACGGGCACAGTCCAAACAGATTTTTACATAGTATTATATAGTTACAAATAAAATAAAATAAATATCTTGAGATACGCGCGCACAATCAACGCTCTTCTCTAAAATAGTAAAAAAAATATTATTATATTATCAAAAATTACACTAATTTTAAAATAAACGCTTGGATACACGTCAGTTTTGAGTTTTATTTTTTTCATTATTGTATTTTGAGGTGTAATATACAGATTTAACATTAAACTGATATGATGAAAAAAATTTTCATATAGTGAAATACGCTGTTAATGTTTAAGCCGGTATTGGGTGGTATGCTGATAAGCGACAAGTATTATTGTTATTCTCTTTTAGTTAAAAAAATATATTTGTTGATTTATCAAGTGGCGGCGCTCTAATATTGAATCAATTGGGTTTCAACCAATACTGTTTTTCCTATATGAATTTTTTTTTCGTCATATCAGTATAATGTTGCAGCCTGTGTAATTACGTATGCGGCCCGAAGAAAAAAAAGGTTGAGTGTTACTGATCTAGATGGTCTCCACATAAAAATGGATACTCACAGACGGTTCTGTGCATTTAGTCGTTTTGTCCTTCTCGTAGGATAGCGTGAAGAGAAAAATTGCCCCACACTTGACTTATCTCCAAAGATGACGCCGAGGGAACCGAGTTGATTGAACAGAACTAACTGACTTACCATCGTGCCGTTTCTCTACGTCGGGTAGGCAGAGGATAGATTGTTTCCCTTTAAAATTAAACTACGCCAACTTTTCAATAACTGTTAACATAAATTGTATATATTGTATCCCTTTTCCCTCCCCTCTTTGCCTTTTCCACTTTGTATGTTCAGTTTAAAAACACTTTTTCGGTGGTTCGGTGGCCACACGCCTGGCTAAATGAAATTAACATTCTCACAACGAAGAAAGTTGATTGTATTTCTGGCTATGTGAGATGGAGCTCCGTCCTGCTGTAATGTCCAGTTATGATGTAATGTCTGCTATACTCCAGGCTTTGTTTTGAAACTCTTTGATCATTTTTCTATCACCCCAACGTTTTTAAATTCGCAAATTTTTGATCAGAATATGGTCTTCTGCAGTGATTTTTGTCATCCTGGGCAACAATTTTAAAAAACCAAATATATACAGTGGAAAATTAATAACCAAAGATGGCGACCGGAAATTGTCAAAATAAAACGTAATATAAGTAAATAGGTAAGTAAATAAACAAGAAAGCTAATTAAACTATTGTTGATATAGTTAAACTAATTTTGATGTAATTTATCACATTTTACGATATACCCTCACTTTTTTTGGGCCACCCTGTATAATTGACTACCCGGTATATTGTTATTTGGAAGATGTCTGGTGTAAGCGACTATTTTATGCCTTGCCTTGGTACAATCTCGTGAGACCAGGATCACTACTTCTATTTGTTATAATTATATTATAGGTTCGAAACTGTACAACACACTCAGTACCAACTGGAAGTACCAACGTTCAACTCCAATAAGATTACACAAATATGGACTCAATATATGATACAATCGGATAGAGAGCAATCAGAAGCATGGCTATCCAACATTCTAACATAATCATTATACAGTGCCTACACTAATAATTCACTGGTTCTACAACACTCCCACTACATTTTTATTTAAAATTTTAGTTTTTTATCTCTATTTTTATTTTTGTCGAATCTTTATCTTAAATAACACCAAAAAAGCACAAAAAAAAAACTGGCTACTTTAACACAGACTTCAGTCAAGCAAAGTAGCCAGGACAACTCTGTATATATCAGAGGTGGAGTCTACTCCATCTCACACAATAAACTACGAGTATTTAATTGGAATACAATTGTATCTTATATTTATCATGTTATATTATAATATATTCACCTCTGTTATAATAAAAATATGCCTGTCAATAAAGTATAAATAAATAAATAAAATAAATAGTGATATGTGTATTTTTATGAATTAATTTTAAGTGATCTCTTGCCGGAGGATAGTAAGGAGTGTATTTTATCTGGTAGCCGTATTGCCCATGTAGCCTGGTGATGGAGTAAGGTTGATTTTAAGAATTAAAAAAAAGCCAACTCTGCAGGATCGATGTGAGAACTGCAGCTCATATAACGGTCTCGAGTAAGTGGTGGGTCATCCATCTCTTCTGTCTCGACCATCCCTGGCGACGCGATCGTTTATATCAAATCTGAGTATATTAAAACCCGCGTGTACTTACGTACCTTTTAGATTTTAGAATCAGTAAATAAAAAATATCTTTATCTTATTAAGGAAAACACATTCTTATTGTGAAGTTGTAATTATTCAGAACATAGGTCTGTGATATTTTAAATACTAAATTAATGTATTAATTATAAATGTATACATATAAAATCAATTTTGTCGAAAAATATTGTTTTTGCGTCACCGGGATTCGAACCTGGATCTCTATTTCCAATCCGGGGAAGTGCACTACCTTTGTGCTATAACGCCAGTATTTTTCTTGACAAATTTTCGAACCTATATGTTACGTTTTTCAAATTAATACACCTGTCGTTCCATTTTATATGTATATATTTATAATTAATACATTAATCTAGTATTTAAAATATCACAGACCTATGTTCTGAATAATTACAACTTCACAATAAGAATGTGTTTTCCTTAATAATATACGTTGTATCAATGTGTCCAAAATTTAATAAAAATGAATTGATAATTCTGGCGTCTGCAGTCGGTTTACTCAAAGGTATTTGAGATTCTGTAAAAAGAATGTAGATGGCTTTCAAATAATGGAACGACAGGTGTATTAATTTGAAAAATGTAACATATAGGTTCGAAAATTTGTCAAGAAAAATACTGGCATTATAGCACAAAGGTAGTGCACTTCCCCGGATTGGAAATAGAGATCCAGGTTCGAATCCCGGTGACGCAAAAACAATATTTTTCGACAAAATTGATTTTATATGTATATATTTATAATTAATACATTAATTTAGCATTTAAAATATCTTTGTCTTATTACGTGAGATCCAGATGTTTAATTTGGATAGGTAGGCGTAAGCAAGGTGAGATTTAGCATGCTTGGGAGTTAGTTGAATAATCAAGTTATCTCGAGTAATCTCATCGCACCTCGCAAGTATGCATCTGTACACATAATACCGTTAATGTAATTGTGATTGGCATTCGATTGTAACCTTGATTGGTACAATCGAACACAAATCTCGTTTATTTTTCATCATAGCTATAATTGAAATGTAACCAGAAACCTCAGCCTCGATGAAAATCAACCCACGTTAGAAACTGGAGAATAAATGTAATAATCAACTTTTTATGTTTTAAATACTAATTAAATATATTAATTATAAAGATATACATATAAAATCGAAAAATATTGTTGTTGCGCTATCGGAATTTGAACCTGGATCTCTTCCAAACCGGTGAAGGTAGATTATCCAACTATGCTACAGCGACAGTATAAATTTACGAACTTATATATTACACTTTTTCAAATGAATACATCTATCGTTCCATTATTTGAAAGCCGTCTACTTTAATTAGCATTTAAAATATTACAGAACTGTGTTCTGAATAATTAATTACAACTTCACAATAAGAACGTGTTCACATTTTAATGGAACGAACGATGTGAGACGTAATAACGACGTGAAAGATGTAAGAAATAATTGAAATATTTGAGAATGTATGTAACATAAATATTAGAAAAGTTTGTATCTTGTCTACAAATTTTGCAAATATCTTTAAAATAAAAGGTGGCCTCAAAATATTAAAAATTTTCCTGGAAACATTAACGAAGACTTTTGTGGAAATAGCAGAGTGAGGACCCTCAAGAACTTCGGGACAAAAATTCGTATTTTGAGAGCTTTTGATAGGAGCTTTCCGATTTAAAATTTTTAGTGTTTCAAATGAAATGTGTTCATTAGCGAGAACACTCCTGACACTGAAGGTCTCAGCGGGAAACATTTTAATTGAAATTTCAACTTGGAAATAAGTATATTTTTAGGCATCATAGAGGCGAGGCGAACGAATTTTTATTTAACACTTTTAAGCATACGTAAGTGACTTTCAGCAAAGGTTTATCAAAAAATACATATAAATAAATTCACTTATTAATTTAACGATGTATTTAAATATTTTAACACAATTTTAGATAAATATGATTTTATTTAACTAAATTTAATGTAATAAAATAAACTGTTTTTTTTTTAAAAATATAATAGTTTAATTATCGAACTAAAATCGACTCTAACAATTTTTAAAAACAGATAACGTGATAGAAATGCGTTTTATATTAAAATGATTATATTTAAAAAATAGATTTTAATTAATTTTTAAAATTTATCTGTCAAAATTTTTTATTTTCTCTTTAATAAAGCATTTTGATTAATAATTCATTTAATCTCATTCAATATATATATATATATATATATCTGTTGTCATTAACATAAATAGTTTTTTGCAGGGTGCAATAAAAGCTAGTGATTATTTGAAATCCTTTTTAGTAGCCAACTAGTTTAGGATGAATTTAAATATAATATTTTGTAAAGTAAACACAAAAATCGAAGCCATCGGCTTACCGAGATTTCTCCCGGTGTTCCACTGGGTTTAATCGTATTTGCCTCTGCAGATAATCCTATGAAGAGATAATCCTATAATCCTATAGTGAACATTAAATATGTAAAAGAAAAAACAGAAAAATAAATAATAATAGTCAACTTTAAGACATGTTCAGAATGTTACTATAGTAAAATATAAGAAAATACATAAGTTATTAATATCTTAAATATAAATATTGCAAAGTGAGGCGCATAGTTTTCAGTACTACTGATATCTAAACATACGACAGAGCGCGGTGACTGGGATATGCGCTGTATTCATACAGCAGTTCAAGCCTGGAAATATAAATAGTACTGACTGCATGGGTAAATCATGTTATATATAGATATCAATAGTTTGGGTAGCTCGAGTAGCTTGCCTAGTGATCTAGTGGTCGGGGGTTCGAGCCTCGTTCCAGGAGACTAGCAAGTTCTATTTTCGTTTAGTTTAGTTTGAAAATAGTAAGAATGTTGATATGATATGTATTCCGTGTGCGTATTTATATTTTATGAGTAAAAAGCAAGTAATTTTGCTTAAAACTGAGCGTGCTACATTAAAAATATATATTTTTGAATTTAATGATTTACTAAAGTTTACATTCGTGTATAAAAGAGGAGCATCTAAACTTGACGTCATTGGTACTAAGAATTATGTCACGTTTATAATAATATCCTTATTTTTATATTATTGATAGAATTGGCGTTAACTTTGTAGAGTTTCATCATAATGGATAGATATAAATAAAACAATGTTACAACTCTACTTCAGTTTATTTGCACTACTCGAATTTCAAGTGAAACTGAAATTCTCTTCGACAAGTGAGGTATTAAACTAACTACACACAAATATAGGAGATAAGGCTTGGGTGGTAGGTATACAAGTAATTAGGTACTGACAGATGGTGGGGGAGGAGGCCGAGTAACTGGTGGAAGGTGGAGGGGTGAGTGTAACGATAATATTGAGAAGATGAGTTGGAAAATGCAATATTGTTTAACAAGTTCAAATTCCTTTTAATTTCTAAACTTTCAAAATTATTTATTTTATTACTATCTGTCAGTACATAATTACTTGTATGTCGACCACCTAAGCCTCGTTTCCTATATTTGTGTGTAGTTAGTTTAATACTTCACGTGTTGATGAGAGTTACTGTTTTTCTCGAAACTCGAATAGTGCTAATAAACTCAAGTAGAGTTATAACATTGTTTTATTTATATTCATCAATTTCTTACTTTTGTTCGCCCTATCGCATTATATCATTTTCTATTGTATTAATGTGTGTTCAAATACAAATAAATATTTATCTATTTTTTGCGTCAGAAATTGGCAGTATAGATACTGAATGAGTTGTATTCTTTAAGAAGTCAGTGATGATGATGACTTTATAACTACCAACATATTATATTTTATTAATTTATTTAATTTTTGTTACAATGTGATTTTTTTAATTTTACAAGTGAAACAGTGTTACACAGCATTTAAAAAATATATAGCCTTATATCTAGGTACACTTTTAATTAGTTTATAGGATGACGCTGCTTGACTAGGCGATGCGTGTATCAAAGCAGCCTGATTATATTTGATTTATTTCATTGTAATATTCACACTGATAAAAACACGCTATATATAAGAAAAAGGAAAAAAAGAGCGCATTGGTGTATAAGTAGTAAAAATAAAATAGAATAGTAGTTTTATAGTGAGTGCATTTCGGAAAGTTATTTTTGCGTATCGTGTAAAAAGGAGTAATTCCTGTTATTGTCAATAATCAATATTGTTTTTAAAATAAAAAATTTACACATAATTTTAACACACTGTTTTATACGGAAGCTAATAAATCCAATGAGCAGTAAGGGAGCTATGACCTTAACACCGGATCGATAGGGCAGTTCGTCATAGACGATCGTGATTTGTTTCGCTGTCATTTACCCACGATACACGACACGATGTGGACACGAGAGCTAACTACCCCATCCCACACCCCTTCCGCAGCCGTAACCTGTCGTTAGGGGTGCTTCGCAGACAGAGCAAAGGTAGGGCCGGCAGTCCACAAATATTGTCAACTCGAGAAATTTTCATTATAGAATGTAGATTTTTTGAATTATAGAATGTAGATTAAAACGTTTAGTCTGTTGGCAAATTAATTATGTAGATGGTATCATTTATCATTGCTCGCAGCTTTAGTAAGAATTAATCATGAGTAGCTTGTTGGTGTAGTGGTCAAGACGTTGGCCTAGTGATCTAGTGATCGGGGGTTCGCGCCTCGTTCCAGGACACCAGCAAATTAGTCCTATTTTCATAGCACAAGCATTTAGCTTAGTTTGAAAATAGTAAGAATATTGATGTGACATGTATTCCGTGTACGCATCTCTATTTAAAAAAAAAAATCTTTTTCGAAGACAACAGAATTAAACACTGTTTGAAAACAATGTTTGAAAAATGCAGAAAATTAGCAGACGTAAACAAATGAATATTTTTGTATAAAATAAATATCAGACATCTCATAGAGACGAAGCTATTTTTATTATATATTTAACGAAAAATGTATAGAAATATGGGGTAATTACAGGGCTTACGACCTGTATTCGGCTGGTTTAAACGATCACTTTATATATATATACATATAACGTTCACCAATTCTCACTCCTGAATCTTCACATTTATCAGATTTTTTAAAGTTGTATATATATGTTAGTATGTGGACTCGCTTTAAGTACCACTACACCATCGCCATCTATGGCCCAAATTTGATATTTAATTTTTCCCTTTTTTTTAAAACAGCATATATGTCATCACTATGAAAATCCGTTTTTTTTAAAATTATTTTAAAGCAATTTTCTTTATCTGTAAAATGTACTTTAACATATTATACTAGAATACGTCTGAAAAATTAATACTCATATTTGAATACGTCCAAGAACACACAATTACTGGATTTTTACCTACAAAGGCACTGTTATTAAACAAATATCAAATATCTCATAGAGACAAATGAGGGGTGAGAGTTGGTGATCGTTATATATACATATGAAGTGATCACTTAAGCCAGCTGATGACAGGTCGTAAGCCCTGTAATTACCTCATTCTTTCATATATTTTCCATTAAATATAATAAAAAAATAGTTTTATCTCTATGAGATATCTAACACTTGTTTAAGAAAATATTTAGTTCAGTGTTATTGTTATGCGGGTTGAACAAATAAATTAGATGAGTACGTACTAGCACATTGTCTGACTGCATTGCCATAACACAGAAACTCGCAATTTTTCTAAATAACCCACGGTTAGACAAAAGTCTAGACGACCATAATTGTGTATTGTCTTTTCATAACTCAAGGATTATTTCATTTATTTTTATTTCCCAAAATCTTTAGTAATGAATAGATTTTTGCTTGTATGCAGTGCACGCTTCTGCTGTATGAGGTGTAAATATTTTATACGAAGGTGGTGGATAATCTATGAGACAGCTGTATTGTACATTATACCTTCTGATCGCTCCCTCTGAGCCTAACGTGCCACATTACATACGCCTTCCCTGTAAGGTAAAGGAATGTTTTCAGATATTTAATTTTCTTTGTTAGCTTAGGGCAGTCTACCAGTGTTGTTTTACATGGTAATTTGGGAGTGTTAAAAATATTTTCAGTTTATTGTATTTTTGCACGGATTACACGTACGAGAGGGTGAATATGAAATGACCCTTCAATGTTATGCACCAAAAGCACGACACGAATAGATCATACAAGGGGTGGGTAATGCCACGCAGACATGCAATTCCTGAATAAGTCACAACACAAGGTGCAGTTTGAATTTTGTGGTTTGGTGAAGGGTGGTTAGAATGTTATACTCTTGTTATGATGCATTCCATGGTATTCGGATTTTGTTGAATAAATGCTTAGTTTGTTAACCTTCAGTATACCGTGACAAAAAATACTCCTCTACGTAGTCACGATGTCAACTTGTGTTACCGTGATAAATGTGTATTTTTAAAGCTTTTAAATGAGAGAAAAATGCTATTAATAGTTTTAATGGCCGAAAAATAGATCTGATCATAATTTTACACTAAATATTGAGTATTTAAAGTGAAATATTCATAGATGTTATAACATAACGGAGCATTCATCATACGAAATCTAACGATGCGGACGTCAGGTCCAGCAGCAAGTACTGGTCTGTACCGAGCGGTAGTCCTATGTTACTGCATAGCTACGGAACGGTTATAGGAGAACCAAATTAATAACTAAGAACGAAACTCAGGACCCTTTGAATGAACACAATGTGTAAATGTATCGTCATCATTGTCATTTTTAATCGTTATCTATTCACTGCTGGATAAAAACCTCCCAAAGTTTCTCCTAATTCATCCATATCGCTGTAATTCGCTATCACGTATTTCCGCAGAAATTGAATTTGATCCACAGGATTTTGTGGCGGCCAGTTGGCTTCATGATTCCCACTGTACCACTGGATGACTGCGATATATATATACATGTATATAAGTTTTTAAAAAGCACTAATGTATAAAACAAACGAGATTGTAGGAGATATGCATCCCTCAAGCACAGGTACAGTTATACTGTATATTTTGAGGTAAAGCCTTGACAATGGCACGTGCTACCATGCTGAAACATATGTCTAGAAAACAATTTACAAGAAACGCAATCTAACCTAGAAGAGACACCAGTTCTACACACATACACATACTTACGGAATTTTGTGACATGATGTTTATATAAAGATTGCAAATTTTAACGAAATAAAAAATTCTATATTCGTATATAAAAATTCGGTCAAATTCCTAAAATTTTATACTATTTCTTGTTAAGTCCTACTAATAATAAAATACAGTTTATTTAAGATAATAAATTTATTTTTATTTATAGAATAAAAAAAATTTTTTTTTCAACTAAAAATCAACAGATTTTTCTTGAGGACTAATTTTAATGAAATACTTACTATACGGCAATATAACGTATTCGTGGTAATTTGTTTGTGATATGAGTTTAAGGAATCCCATGTTTATACATTATATTATCCGGTCAATTAGTCCGGATAATCGAAGTTTTACTGTATATATCAAATAACGGTAATTGCTTCAATTTACCTTGTTAAACGAAAAAAAATAATTATCAGAAAAACCAAGGCAGAATAAATAAATGCACACCGCACTACCGCACTCGATAAAACAAATTTCAACAATGATGAAAGTTTTCAGACATCTCTAATGCAGCCACCATCTTTGTCTGTTTAAGTGCCGGCCGAGTGCATCGGTTCCTTTCATGAAGGCGCTATTTCTCTACATCGCTTTCTAGAAATGATCCCTTCCAAACACCAACACACCTCTATTGTTCTGCGATTACTGCTTTGATCGTGATAATATTTTATTTTTATATATTTATAATTCGGAATTCGAATTTATATTTATGAGAACGAATTTCGGAATTCTTAAATTTCAAAATTTCGTATGCAATCTCTGTATTTATCAGCCATCAAATCCAATGATATAGAATTTAAACTTTATGCATTGTACATTTGACATATTTTTAGGCCCATAATTAATGTATATGTAATGATAACATTTTAATAAATAAATAATGACAAACGCATATTGAAATACAACTAGACAATCGACAAAAACTTTTACGACAATATTTATACGATAAAACATTTATATAAGTTGAAATTTAAATGCCCAGCACATTCAAATAATTATTTGACATGTACAATTTTTTTACAATCACTCCCACTCCATATATTTTTATTAAATTTTTATTTTATTTTTACTTTTTTATTCATATTTGATTAATCTTTTTATTCGATATAACACCACAACAGCACGAAAAAAAAAACTGGCTACTTTAACACAGGCTTTAGTCCAGCAAAGTAGCCAGGACAACGCTGTATATATCAGAGGTGAAGTCTACTCCATCTCACACAATAAACTATGTATTATGTATGTTTATTATGTATCCACCTCTGTTAGTACAAAAATATGGATGTCAAAATATAAATAAATAAATACTATAGTAAGTACTTATACTGTAGAAGCCTTTTACCTAGAGACTCTGTAAATAGTATTTTGGTACCTGTAAACTGAAATATTAAGATGTTTTAATAATTAAATTTAAATATAGTTGTGCTTTTGCATTTATATAAATATTAATGAACAAAATTACTATATAAAATCGATAATTATAATAGTACTATAGATTGGGTATGTAGTCTATAATACGTCTTTAAGTGAAATGTATTTTTGTATAAATATTAGCCCTTGTATAAATATTAACCTAATTATATCGGTATGTCTTGCGATAAAATAGTTTCACATATTTTAAGAGTACGAAAAAAAAAACGTTATTAAACAACCCCCTAAAATTGATAACTGTCATTAAATAGTGTAGGTCAAAGTGTCCGGTTCAATTAGAACACTCTTAATAAACGCCTAGTAAAGTGAGCCGTAATGGAAGCAAAATTCAGAATTGAAAGCCTTTAAAAAGGGATGCGTTTCAACAATGGTAGAAAAATTGTCAGATTCATTAACTCGGTGTTCACCACCGAGTTAAGAAGAAGAAAAAAGAAAGAAATGAAATGAAAGATGAATAATTATATTTTTATCCGAAGGCAAGGGAGGGTGTGCCTCTAATCGTGAGGCTTTCATTAAAAGTCAAGAATCACCACTGTTACAATTACTACAATAAAGCTCTCGTCTTTAAAATGCTTTAAATAAATCAACCCACTTTTTGGCTAATTTAAAAATTTGACGCTGGAATATATTAAAAGTTTTTATTAAAATCAAATAGATAACCAAATGAACAGTATTAAATTGATTATTTAAAAATTATAAAAAAATATAAATTATAAAATACACGTGATATTTTTATTTATTTACGAGCGTAAATTGGTTTGAGTTCAAATTAATATATGATGTTTTGTCTTTCGTGTTATTACTAAATACTATACCAATTATTTGATTGTTTACTTATAATTAAGCATTATTTAATGTTTAATGTTTAATATTTCATCTCATTAGTTTTATTTCAATCTAACGAAAAGAACTAAAACAAAATATTTTTGTATACCAACTTATCTTAATTTAAACAAATATCAGATATCTCATAGAGATAAAGCTATTTTTAAAATTATATTTAATGGAAAATATATGGAAGTATGGGGTATGTATGTCTCTATGAGATATCTGATATTTGTTTAATAACAGTGCCTTTGTAGGTAAAAATCCAGTGATTGTGTGTTCTAGAGCATATTCAAGTATTGCTAATATCTTAATTTAATTCATTCTTAAACGTTCTTAATTGAATTGGAAGTTACTTAGTAGTGCAACATTATTTAAAATTTTCATTGAACTAATCTCTGTACTGCACACACGTGTAGTTGTGAAAGATTAGGTGTAATTTATAAGTAATCTAAATACAGCCTAGTGCCGACTTATCGGGTCGTGGGGCGGGGTATTAAAGGGACACAGTTTTTTTGGTGATTAATTATTTATATATAGACGATGTTTTAAATGTTAATTATTTACTATTTCCGAGGTAAGCTTGTAGAACTCAATAATTTCATATGTGAAAATAATACACTTGTTTTTTGATTCTACTCGTTTAATTTACTTGAGATGCGTTTCGCCTTACAAGGGCATTATCAAGGCATTAGCAAGGTGATTGACAATGCCCTTGCAAGGCGAAACGCGTCTCAAGTAAATTAAACGAGTAGAATCAAAAAACAAGTGTATTATTTTCACATATGTCGATTTTTTTTTTATAAGGTACCGAAAAATTCACTTCTAATTAGTTACGTGACGTCTACCTTTCCTTTTGTCAGTTCCAGGCTTTTCTTTTATATATCAGTGCATGTATTAAGAATTCATGTGTCAGTTGATAAGTTACATTTTTTGAAATATTTTGTATATACATTACGGCCACAGACCACTAAATATATAGACATGAACTAATACATATTCTTTGTTTCAATATTTTCATTTTTATATCACACACGTGATCACTTTGGTACCATTTACGCAATCAAATAACTCCGCGAGTTTTTTTAAATATATGACTCAGTTGGAATGAAAATTTAAACGCTGGCAATATAATATGCATTCATGTAAAAAATACGTCTTGTTTACATAAAGATTTAATTTTTGAAGAGTAAATACTTTTATTGTTGCATCAATGTTTTTTATATTTCATATTAGAATATATAATGCATTTTAAAAATAATCAGTAGGGTATATATTTCATTTAACATTTATTTCTTCTTTATGAGAGTAAGACTCGTGTATATAGAATAGATATAAGTTTTGTGTCGGTTTGTCTGTGTAGATATTTTTTAACTTCAGATAAAAATTTATAGTAGTCTCTAATTTATCTAATTGTGATGAGGAGATTGTTACAAAAATTATCATAAACTATCAGATTTGTTTCCAATAAAAATGTATGTTGAATGCCCCTCGTCCCGCAACTTATATTCCAAACCCCTCTCCAACATGTACACTTTATTTTATGTCTATTCATTTACTGGTATGTGATTACGACTATTAAAAAATTAATAACTTTCTCAGAAGTTACGTATTGTGAAGTTCAGAAAATATAAATTATTATTCAAAACAGAGTTATCCCCGAAGGCTACTTTTGCAAAATCAAAGTAAGCAAGGAAACCAACCACCGGGAGCAAACGAGAGAAGAAAATAAAACAGACACTTTGAAAATGGCGTCGGTCTGGGATATCGGTTTGCTTCTGTACTTAATACAAGCGATAAACTTTTGACTGTTGTCAGATCAAAATGTAACAAACTTAAATTAAGATCAGATTAAAATGTAACAAACTTAAATACACATTTTATTATTAACAGCGGATTTGACTTTATGGTTTAATGAACGATATTCGCTCTAGATCATGCACTCCCATCAATTAATATATTATTAAGGATAATATAAGTTGTATCAATGTGTCCAAAAATTTAATAAAAATGAATTGATAATTCTGACGTCTACAGTCGGTTTACTCAAAGGTATTTGAGATTCTGTAAAAATAATGTAGATGGCTTTCAAATAATGAAACGACAGATGTATTAATTTAGAAAAGTGTAACACATAGATTCGAAAATTTATCACGAAAAATACTGGCGTTATAATACAATTGGTAGTGTACTTCCCCGGATCGGAAATAGAGGAGTGACGCAAAAACAATATTTTTCGACAAAATTGATTTTATATGTATATATTTATAATTAATACATTAATTTAGTATTTTATTAATATATGTTTACATCGCTCTAGTGAATGACCTCCATTCAGTGACCATTCTTGGTAATGGGATTATTATTTTTAGAGAATACCTAGATTATACTGAATACCTAGGTTATAAACCCACAACCTTATTTTCTCTTATACAACGTTTTAACACTTGAAAAACTTGGATGAGTTAATACCTCAGATTTTACATGTCATGCCAAGCCATAAACGTGATTGCACAAATATTTAGATCTTGCAGAGACGGGATAAAACGTATATTCATGACAAGTTCGAGCTTTCAATACGCATTGTAAAAAAGCTGTATATTACTAAAAATTCTGGGAAACAAATAAAAATTATATAATTGGATTAACATAAACATAAACATTTTTTACAATTAGCGCCATCTGTGTACCAGTAGAGACTTTAATTGCTTTGTTCTAAAAATTACCACGATAACTCACCGCTGTAGTTATGGCGCTCTTGTGTATTCGCCGCATCAAGCTATTCACATTACTCTGTTCTATCTTTAAGCTAGTGAACTACTCAAGTTATATAATTATCTATTTACTGAATTGAAAATTTCTCTTGGGTGATCCGTTTTTTATGGAGTCGTTACCTATGCTATTTTTAACAGAATAACATTAGAAAGGTTTACAATTGCGTGCAAATTATTGAAGTATCTACATCCTCTTTAAATAATTCGCGAATTTTACTATCTTACTGTTTTTAACGTGTTGATTTCATGGCCGTTCTTTGTGTTCGAGGTGCATTTGGTGCATAAAATTGTTTTTGATGTGGGAAAAACAAAAAGCAATTGGCAGCACTATTTCCTACGTTAACATTTAATAAAAATAATTATTTCCTTTAGTTATTATGTGAAGGATTTTCAAATAGTAAAAGAATCATGTTCAGTCATAAAAAGTGTTCTTAAAAACGTCGATATATTTTTTTATATTGATTTTTATGTGGGTAAGAATATATTTTTTATGTTAAAACATAATTTAAAAAATGCTATTAATAGTACTCTAAAATTAAAAATAAATACATGGTAGGCTCGTATAAACGACGTATTCATTTTGTCTAAAGACGTCGGTTAAACGAAAGTTCATAATCCTATATATATAACATATATTGTAGTACATATATTATGTATGATCGTATAATATCATTGGTACCAGCATAACCTAAATCTATACCTACTGCACACCACTGCTTGAAGCCTATTTCTATCCTACGTAGTGTCGCTCCTCCGTGTCAAATATGTCAATAGCAGTTAACCAGTTAACATTTTAAATATTATAAATAGCATAATGCCATAATATGGATTCTCTTGTGTGGGTTATAAGATACGTAAGATTTTAACAGCATGTATATTATCATGCATATTAATCATAATAAATTTAATGATGTACTAATCATTTGTATGTCTGTAAAAGGAATATCATCCTACTTCTTAGTTAAATATTTTTATCTATAATATCCTTAAGACAACTTTTATATTTTTTAATTTTACAAAATAATTATCTACCTATTTAAATTTCCCGTTTTATCATAATATATACTCACATGCGAAATTAACAATGTAAATGAATTGATATTTTTATTATTATCGTTTTCTTCAGCATAGATAGAGTTCATTGAGGCTGGCATTATGAGTACCACCGTGTGTATTAATGAAATGTTAATCAGTTACAAAAAAAAAATGCTTAACACATCCTCTGCGGTGGTGGGTCAGATTTGACCCGGGTGTTTTTAAAAATATGAATTACTCTATAAATATTCGTTTAATGCTGTTTTCCTTCTAGCTAATCTTTTACTAAATATTTACAAATAATTTGAGATACAAGTAAATGTTATCGCACAAGATTCAAATGAGTTATACATAGAAATATGAAAAAACGCTCAAAAATCAGTCGCTTTTACGAGATTGAATTTCAGCGCTTACACCGAAATATATATTGTCAACATTTTGAGCGGGTAGACAAAAGATACCAGGTATGTATCCATGTATTTGTTTTGACTTATTTTCGTCTAGCGGCTCCTAGACAATACCAGTAATATAACTATTTGAGGGGCATTACGCCTATCTGTAAGTTTTATGACACTACCTGTTCGGGATCCGACGAGAAGACTGCAT
Source organism: Eubasilissa regina (assembly GCA_022840565.1). Taxonomy (NCBI): domain Eukaryota; kingdom Metazoa; phylum Arthropoda; class Insecta; order Trichoptera; family Phryganeidae; genus Eubasilissa; species Eubasilissa regina. The sequence goes on along the minus strand of JAINEB010000027.1, from coordinate 17,071,742 downwards.
GCTCAGTGGATTAAATTATTGGATATATATTCACTGCTAGATTAAGACCTCCCCATGACTATGCTATTCTTTTCGTTCTTTCGCCAATATTTTGTATGTCACTCCCACTACAATAATTATTCCGTTCATCTATTGATACTTTGAACGTCCTCTAGGTCGTTTTTAGTCTTAGATACCATTCAAAAACATTTATTGTTAAATAAAACACAATCACCTTGTATAAAACCACGAATTTTATCAAACGCCAACCGTTTCGCTTAACTCAAGCTTCGTCAGGGCGTATTTAAAACTAACAATAAATAAAATATTTTTTGTCATTCGGGTTTTAAAATATGACTCATTTTTTGCTATTAACGCTTCTTAATAGTTATAATGACACCCTTCACTTTCTTTTTATGTCACTTCTAGAAATTCTCAGAAAACTTATTTTCATACGACAGTCTATCGTCTAAAGCTTCTAAGTTAGCTTAGTATTCAGTTTCTTCATCATATGCGAGAATTGGCAGAATGCATTGTTTAAAGAATTTTCTTTTAAGATTTGGTGGAACGTTACTTTTAGATCTTATTGTTATTTGCTTTTAAAGTTCTCCGTTTGGAGAAAAGACTTGTTCCAATATTGATGGAAAAACATATAAAACAAATAAATAAAAATTTAAATTGAAGATAAAAGGTTTTTACTGCAATATAGATATTGAAATCATCGAGATCCATGACACTTTTGATACAGGAACAATTATGTATAGAATAAATACTGTATTTCTTCGTTTTTATATTTACTGATAATGATTGATAATTTTATATTTACTGACTGATAATGATTTATAGACACATGCGTAAAGATTACGTATTACGATTTAATGGTTTACTCCGTCAACAAAACGTTAAGTTGTTTCAGGTTGGATTTATTCAAGAGATCTGGTTACAAAATATTTACCAAGGGTCTTATATAGGAAAAATTTATTCGTACATGCTATTTACTCATATATGGCGGATGTGACATAAATAGTAGTGATAAGCTTAAAACCATGAACTGTGAGTTAATCACTGATATCTTTGAGTCACACTAACTATCAGTGAATGAATATCTGGGAATATCGTGATTATTTTTTTAATTTTACTTATATTTAGTTGTAAACCGTGATTCGGCGCATGCATATTTGAGACGAAAATATTCATGAAGGAATGACGTTATATTCATAATCAGCGCACATCTAGTAGATTCTGCCAAAACGTTTTACGTATTTGATTAGAAACGCTGAGAATTTGACCCGAAAAATAAACTCATATTTTTTAAGCATTTTCATTCTCTTTGTGATTAGATATAATTAATTATGCTAGAACATATTTTTTTACGCAAATGAAATTTAAATAATATAAATGAATATGCTCAAAATTATGTTTTTATTATTTATTTCGTGCATTGTGATATCGCGCATCGCGTGCCCATTAGTAATGGAGCTGTGATCACAGTCACAGTTTTCAATCACTGAGATTATCGAATACCAATCACAATCACACTAGTTAGTTAATAGTAGTATTTTTCTCATCACTAATAAATAGGACCTTATATTATATATAAGGATACTTGTTTTCATATACGAATAACATGGAAATTATCTTTTGTTACCGTTAAATACGGCACACAGGAAATATATATACGTGTCATGTATTTATTGCACGTATATAGAACCTTTTGCATTGCATAAATTTCAAAAATTCTCCGCATTTTTTTAACATTCAAGCGATGAATTTAACATTTTGTAGCGATGTCAACGTTATGACAAAAGTATGTACATAAAAGCTCATTTTGACTTTACATTTACAATGGTTGAAAAATGTTTGTTATTTGAGTAAGTGCTCGCGCGGGGCGCCGTGCAAATTTTTCCTTTTCTACGGTTCACAGCGGAATGCTCGTTAAGTCGAAAGCCATTATCCAGAAAATTTCCCAACGTCTGGGGGAAATTTCATTACAATCCTTTTTAAGACTGGCAACACAGTTGCAAAACGCGAATAAAATACCCAGAGAAAGGAGGCATTAAACTAGATACCGACTCAAGATTTGCCCCGGATGAATGTATACATCTCTTCACCTGCGACCTAAATAAACGAAAATGGCCATGGTTACAATAGAAGAAAAATAGTACAAAGATGCTTCTAAAGATTTAGAAACATACGTATAAGCCGACACAGCTTCTCCTAGAGAGGCTAAGATCGCTCTCTCGCCTTTTTTCATTTAATATTGTTTTTAGGAGAACACATTCTTATTGTGAAGTTGTAACTATTCAGAACGTAGGTCTGTGATATTTTAAATATGAATTAAATATATTAATTAGAAAAATATACATATAAAATCAATTCTATCGAAAAATATTGTTGTTGCGCTACCGGGATTCAAACCCGGATCTCTTTCTTAACCGGGTAAAATAAGGTAGATGGCTCTTTAAAATAATGGAACGATTAAATTTATTAATATCAAAAAGGTAACTTATAGGTTCAAAAATATGTCGCTAAAAATATTCTCGCTGTAGCGTAGTCGGATAATGCACCTTCCCCGGTTAGGAAAAAGATCCAGGTTCGAATCCCGGTGGCGCAACAACAATATTTTTCGATATAATTAATTTTATATGTATATCTTTCTAATTAATATATTTAATTCATATTTATAATATTGTTTTCACTGAATTTATCAATGATTATTTCATATTTTAAATATCTAACTTTGTACGTATTTATTTTAATAATTAATAATTTATAAACTTTGTTTTTAACCACTGTGACTTAATTATATTCACCAAATAATTTCGGAAAATATCTTTTCCGTCATCTGGATGATAAATAAAAAACTTACTATAACCACATGTCAAATTAAATTAAACACAAAGTTAATAATTGTTCTGTACTTCTATTCTAAGTATGTTTTCAGTGTACACCTCATAATGTGAAGGTCCAAGAAATAGACTTTGTAACAATTATAAATTTATGACACGATACAATTTAGTACAAAGTATATCACTAGTATAGGTCAAACGATTAAGCCTATGAACACGCAGAGAAAGAGACCGCGCCCTCGCACGCACGCACGCCAGCGGCACTCACATACACTCACACACACAACACAATAAATCAAATATGAATTTTTAGGTTCTATATTGATTTTTTATTAATAATTAGACGACCTTTTCGGTCTGATGGTCCATTATCAACTGATAATTAGACGATCAGTTAACAATGGCCTAGATAGCCGAAAAGGTCATCCAATTATTTGGAAAAAATAAAATATGACCAAAAAATCGTGTCTGATTTATTCTGTTGAGTTCTATAAAATGAATATCATCTGTTTTCAAAAAATAAAAGTAACGAAGTTGATAAATTATTAATTACCTATCAATGATGGACAGTGCAAAATTTGTCATCATTTTCTTCTATCTGTTGCATTACTATTGTAGTTTATCACCTCCAGAATACGATAGTCTACTACCATACCATCAAGTTTTGTTCATTATTATTCTTCTTCCTCTCTCCTTCACGTCTGTGATGGCATATAGTGGCCTCAATCAGATGAGATTCGGCTCATAATGCACCTTCACAAGTCTCAGTTCTGGATTGCTCTCACAACTGACTCCAGGGTCTCATCAGCTAGTAGCAACCCATTTATCTATTACCATTTCAGGTCTTTCTCGATACAAAATTGTGTCAAAAATAATCTTCTTTTTGACGTTATCACTTTGACGCATAACGTGGCCGAAAAATTGGAAGAATCTTTTGTTTTTAAGGAGAACACATTCTTATTGTGAAGTTGCAATTTTTCAGAATATTGGTTTGTGATATTAATAATAAAAATTAAATATATCAATTGGAAAGATATACACTCAGGTCTTTTATTAATTTACACAGAAAAACGCATGAAAAAGACTAGACACACGTATAAAAATAAAGGATACATTCCATAATTTTTTTAAATCGCATAAAATAAGTCAAAATACCGAAAAACGTGTAAAAAAAGTTTATTAAATTTCAGAAAAACATAATCTTAAAGTTTTATAAAAGAAAGTTTATCGATATATATTTTTGGCATAATTTGGTTCGAAATCACTTTCATCACTAGAAGAGGTAGTCAGCGCATTAGATCTGTGTGATAATGATAAAATTAGTTTCAATTTTGTATGTTGATTTTTTCCTTTTGACAATATAATCAGTGATGACCTTGCTAATTTTGCGATGACCTTGCTAATTTTTTGTACAATTCCTGATATCCAGAAATGCAATTCTGAAGCTCGCATTGAAACTTGAATGCTCGTTCAGAATCTTTTTCAATGAAATGGTTTGCCGATTTATATTATTACAATTGCAGTGAGGCTGACTGGAGTTTCATTTTCTTCCGATTCATTTTTGTTTTTTTTTTCTTCAACGGTATCAAGAGTTATATCAATGATATAATCGTCATTCATGACATTATCCTCTGCATTATGCTCACTAATAATTTCTGAAAACAATGAAGGGGAGAAACGCGTCCAGACATGCCCAGTTACTGGCGCAGACTGTGTTTGCATATACAGACAAAATTCAACGAATTTTTGACCCTTTAAACACGTCAAATTGGTATAAAATGGTTATTTAAAAAAAAAACTTCGTGAAATATAAACCGCATAAAAATAGTATGTATAAAAAGAGACCCGAGTGTGCATACAAAATTTTTACTAATGTTAGAACTATACACAGAAACATTGTTACACTTGTAAAGCGGCTTATTAGATCGTACGCCACAGTAAAATAATGATTGTAAATTGGCGAATGGCGAACGATGGATCGGAAACCGGTTAGTATTAGTAAAAATAAAGTGATGTTAAAACAAATTGAATTGTTTTTAATATGCCCAATTACTATTTAAATTATTATTTTTTTTAATAAATTTTAATAAACATTAGAATAACGAGAAATATATGGTTTTGGTAAGTATGGTATTTTTCGAAATCGGTTGATGCAACAATTAATTTAGTGGTTAAAAAACAAAGCGCATTTTTAGTAAGAATTTACGTGTTATTTTCATTTTATTTCATAAATTTTTCATTAAATAAATATCTAAATTAGTACGTTATTATTTTATTAAATACGTCGCTTGAAAAACGATGCTAATGAAAAAGGCTTGCAGGCATAAATGAAAGCCTCGGTTATCAAAGTTATTCCCGCTTGCCTGAACTGAAGTGTTCATGAAACTAATCGTAAAGTAGTGACACTTTGTAAGACAAAACTTATCTTTCACAATCTTGGAGACATTTTCTGCAAAATATACTAGTGCAATTTATTGGAAAACTTAAACGCGAGTCTACTCGTACGATATGGTTAAAGTGGTCTAACATATTTCTTGTAAATATAAAATAATATCTTTATAAGATAAAAGTTTCTGCCTTCCTTGTTCGCTACGAATCTAAGTCGTAAAATACGTCATCACCATCATCTTCGTCCTAGTAGAGTCTTCCATTTTCCCCTGGATCAAAGCCCAATCTATTTTCATACAATATTTTTTGATGTTTACTATTACAGCTTTTTCTGGGGCGACTCATCGGCTCCGTAATTGTCAATAAGATTCATTTTAGTAGTTATTCGCAAGACGTGACCGATATATATATATATATATATGAAAATAAAACACTTGTTTTTTTATTCTAATAGTTTAATTTACTTAAAATGCGTTTCGCCTTGTAAAGATATTAGCAATTTAACAATTTAACTCAACAACTTGTCTATGTATCTGTTATATAGTGGAGACAGCTATACAAAGGGACAACATTATTCATTAGAATTCTGAGGATTTCCATAAATATTTGAATGCATCTAATTGTTCTAAGGAACCATTCTGTTTCAATACTAATGGTATTTTAATATCATAGATAATATGTAGAAAAAGAAAACTATATAATTTTACATAATTAGAAAACAATACGGCAAGGGATACATTTTTGGTATTTTGGAATTTATATAATGTTTGCATGATTCTAGGTCATAATTAGATTCAACTAGAATGATTTTTATAAATTAATGAAACAATGTTGAATTGGTGATCTTATTCCACATCCTTGGTAGATCTATAACAGAAAAGAGTAGAATAGAAAAATAAATATATAAGTGATTATGGAGTTCTACAAATTTACCTTGGAAACAATAAGTAACCATTCCACCTTAATTTTGATGTTTCTATATGTAGAAGTAAGGGCTCCGTGTCGTAATTTATATAAATTGCTCATTTATTATCTACCAAGTAGAAATTTTATCTTCGTAGATAAGTGTGAGAACTGTCACTTTTGACATGTGTGTGTGTGTCAGGAGAGTGAGTAGATGAGTGGTGGGGAACAATGATTATAAGAGGCCGTCTCTGGGGGAACGGGTCTCTTTCCATTACCACTTCTCCATAATTACTAGTCTATCTCTGAATTGTATAATTATAAATTACTATAAATACTTATTATAATAAACGTATAATTGTTACCTAGACACTGAGTTGTTATTTTATTACAAAGAACTGAACCCAAGTAACTCGACAGTAAAGATAGAATAAAACACCGAGGGAATCTGGTGGTACAACAAAAGTTACCACAATAAGATTCTAAGGATAATTATAAACAATAGTGAACTCGGGGTGACGTATTATTGTGTATGCTACAATTAGACGCAGAACTTAATATATCTAATATTGTCCTAGTCATCATGATAACATGGCTGCCGTGGGCTGGTCACGTGCATTGATTTAGGTCAGCCGAAAAAAACAGCAGAGGACAGATCAGAATGCTGGAGCAAGGACCTAAACCAAGGTGTTGCGCCATTAATAACGACGAGTAGAACAGCTGATATTGCTAGGACTTGCGATCGGCTGTATTGTATCCTGTGAAAATTTTTCCAATTTTTTAACCAGAGACGATTGAAGTTTATTACCGTATTTAGTGCCGCAATTATAAATGTTTCCCGGATACAACAAAACGCAGTTTCAATAAGACGGGGTAACTTCATACACTGTTAGGGTCTCGATGGAGAACCTAAGGGTACCTCGGTCACTAGATTTAACGTCTAGTGATTTTTTCTTGTAGAGTACCTAAAACCTAAAGTGTACAGTAACAATCCTCGAACAATACAGGCTCTACAATAAAACATCGAGCCACCATAAACCCAGCATTGTTTTTCTCGCGTATTTGCCAATATTACGGTTCGGTTAAAATAGTACATTACAAGAAGTCACTTAGACCACATAATCTTTAAAAAGTGGTGGAAATATGGGGAAGAAATGAAGGGACTTACTTTTCGTCTGCCGATATTGGTTCATTTGTTGATTTTTCTCCACCACAAATAAAAACGTCGCGAGGTGTATACCAACACTCGCGAAAATGATTATTATGTATAATGGGATTAAAGTACGATTAATTACACGCGTTAGCGGAGTAAAGCGACGGTAGTTATTCATACAAAAGTTCCAAGCGCACTGAACTTGCTGAAGTTGGAAAACTTTAATCACTTGTGCTTAAGAATAGGTGAGGAAAAAAAGGGAAGGAGATACGCAAGTTAAAATTTGCTAAACCGCGAATAGAATGCATGCATGAGGCAACAAGTTAAACGCCAAAAAACTTAATAGAATTCAATTAATTTTAAATGGCGCTAACAAAAAGTGAAATCCACAGATTTATATTATCTATTAGAACTAAAATAAATATAATATAGCCACTTATTTGTTTGTTTTTTTTTTCAATTTCAAATACAAAAAAAATCTGTATTAACATGCGAAGGAAAACATTTTACACTTTTTGTATATAGATGCTTTTTATCTTATCTATACATTAAAAATGCTGTCAACTCGTGTTACTGTAAATAAATGTTAGAAAAAATGTATTTATTAGCTTAAATGGCTTAAACGGCACGAATTTACTCTAAATATTGAGCTTATAATTAAAAAAAAAGATTAATAACATAATTTAGAGCATTCACTTAGTCGTATACAATGTGTCCTTCCTTCTTATCTCTCTTCATTTAATTAGTGAGAAAGAGACAACTATATGTGTATGTTTTTTGTTCTTTTCACTGTGAAAATAGTGTATGATCTCTGTCTTTAATATCACATTATATTAATTTTACAATCAATAGATTGAATGAAAAAAAAAATTGTTTTTGTACGATTCCCTTTTCAAAATTGGTTTTTTACTAGTCATTATTTAGCGCTAATGTTTTCTTTAGGATTATCTAAAATATGAATTTTATGTTACATGTATTTACCGAAATATTACAAGTTTAATTATGATAGTAGACCTGTGTTACTGCATGGTTTAGGAAAGGTTAATTAAATTTATAGTATGTGTGATTTTTAGTACTGCGAGAAAATGTATGGTAAAGTTGAGTATTTTATTATTAACGCGAAAACGTATTAAAAATAATATAAGATATAGGAAAAGGTTTTTTGGGTCTAATATTATATATACGCATTTTCTTATATATTTTTGTTATTTACTGTTCATTAAACCAAAATCACTTTTCGTGATTTATTTCAAACAGAAATCAATTTCATAAAAAAATATTTTGAATATAAATTATTCGAAATCTAAAAACTTAGAGGTAACTTACAAAAGAAACCTTTGAGTTTTTTCTAAAATAAATGGAGCCTACAAAAATGGATGTATTTTCAGATAGGTTGGAGATAAAAAATATCGGTAGGTCTGTAATATTATACGCTTTGTTTAAATAATAAAAATTCTGTTGAAAGACAAACAATTCAATAATTCTACTGAGAATTATGATTGAGAATAAATTATATCTCAAGATGTGTCGTTCCCCATTTACTAACTGAACATATTGTAAAAATACTAATTTAATGTCGTAGCTGAAAAGAATTATTATTTTTCTTCAATAGCACTACATCCTAGGTTAGGATTTGGTCTCTAATGCAAGTGCTCTCCATTCCCTGGCCATTCTACTGTAATAATCTTACAATTGTATTATTTCATGTTCAATTTAGTTTCAGTCTAAATAAAATTCTTAGCATTTCTATGCATTCAAAAGTTGTTATGAATTATTTCCTTTATTATTGACTGAACTGAATATACACGCAGAAAATTAATAAAGGTAAATATAAAGTGGTTTTACTACTAAACTAAGATTATTCAAAAGTAGCAACTAAGTTATCTTGTTTTATATTAAAAATTCAAACTAAACAACACGAAGTGATCTTTGTAGGTACCCATAGAAATATTTATGCTGTTAACTCGCCAATAATACGGATGCATACCTGAACTGAAAAAAATATTTGTACTTGAATTATACTTAGTTTTTAAAATTATGTTACATTAAAATGTTATACTCAAAAAGGACGTTGATTGAAATAAATGAATAAAATAAATAATGGAACATACCTATCAACAATATGACTTTTATTGACCTTAATAGTCTCGTAGAAGTACCTACAATAATGGCGAAATAAATATAATGTAAAAGTTAAATATAAACAAGTCAAGTCAACCACAGAAATGTCACGCCTGAGAACAATCATTTAAAACACTCAGTAAATTGAGGAGAGAAAAAAATGATTGAAATAATAATAATAATGTGTTTTTTTTAACCCAATTCGCCATAGAGATAATATATATTATGTTATTCGTTAAAGTTATGAAATAAATATAATGCTATGAAAAGGAAAAAGAAAAACAAGGGAAATATTAATAAATAAAAAAATAAAAAGTAAAAAAGTTCACACAAAAAATATAAATATTACACATAAAACTACTTCAGTCACGGCCATTGTTGTATATGTAGCTATTCTGTAGGCGTTGCCATTCTATGGTCAGGGAACCAGTTTTCCATGAGAGCGCTGCTTGCATCAGAGAGCCGGTGCTGAGCTCCAGCCGCAACTTTACGCCCGCAACTCGATGTCTCAGAAGCGGAACGAGTCCATATATACGGCCTTTGGTAAATATTGTAGATGCGCTATAATAACGTGCCAATCCGAACAGTATTCTGTATGAGTTGTTGTACTGAATTCGGAGATGGTTATACGTCACTTGCTTGTATTTCGACCAGAGCTCGCAGGTATACATGCTGGTGAATAACGATTTAAACAGGATGCTCTTCACATCCTTACTGCATCGGTAGAAACGCTGTGACAGCATATTTGCACGAACGATCAACTGTTTCCTCTGCCGTTCTATGTCATCATCGTCTTGTCCATCTTCATTGAATATATGGCCAAGGTATTTGACCTTATTTTGAACGCTCAATTTCGTCCCGTCCAGCCACGCGGGAGGGATATTATCTGGCCCTTATCCATATTTGAATGCCACTAAGACCAATTTGGTGGCATTGTATGAAATATTGTGTTCACTGGCATGTGTTTCACATATCTGTAAAGCTTTCTTATCCTTTTTATAAATAGCGCTTGGTTTTCAAGGCCAATGAAATTGAAATACATGTTAAGTGATAGTGTACGGAATTCGCAGCAACATATGCATTACACAATCGAACGCATATCAATGGAGTATAATGTAACTCACGCGTGGAGACATTTTTTATTTTTTATCTTTTTTATTTTTCTAATCTGCTAACTACTCTCATTGATTTCAGTGGCGATAAATCAGCGTTTGTTTAAAAAATAACTTTCTTTTGAAGCGTGCATCAATATACATTTTTCTTAAGTAATTAAATTAATTAAATTAAAGTAATTAAATTAAATTAATTACACTAGCAAGAGCAGTAAGTATTAAATATTATATTTTATTCATATGCAAGCTTGTTAACCGCTTCTTATCCCACTAGGTATATAAAGTACCTTTTCTGAGATAGGTATCTATTAGGTTCCAATAGATATTTATTATTCTTTTTAATATTTCCGAAAACTGATATATGCCCAAGAAAAAAGTAATGTAGGACTAATTTAAATAAATTAAAAGGTAAGAAACAGAAAAAACGTAAAAGTAGACAAGTAAAAAATAAGTAAAAGTGTAAAAAATCTTAGATTACTACCAGATTTCCTTGGGATTCTATCTTCTGATTACTTTCTGATAACTTGAGTCTCAATTTCTTGTAAATGAAACTCAGTCTTTCCAGGTGACAATATTAAGTTTATTGAACACGTTATACAGTAATTATAATTATATACTTCAGAGATTAAGTAGTAATTCAGAAGAAGCTGTGATGGAGGAGAGATATTCTCCCACAGATACGGCCTCTTATATGGTCTGTCTCCCACCACTCATCTACTAACTTTAATAACACACACACACACACACACACATACATTTACAAAGTGAAAGTTCTCACAAAAAGGAATAAAGTAAACATTTTGATACAGACTAGAGACATGTAAGAAGTAAAGAACAGAGTATAAAGAACATTAAAGTTAGAGCATATTAAAATAAACTGAAAAAAATAAAAACAGGTTTAAAAAAGTAGACATAAGAAATAAGTAAAAAAGCATAGTAAAGATATGGTGGAAAGATTAGAGTAGACTACAAAGAAGAACAGAGTAAAAGTCAGGAATAACATAGAAACAAGCAGTTAGCAAACAAAGCATGATAAGTACGAGGTAGAATGTAAGAACAGAAAAAAATACATAGAACGGAAATTAAGTGACAAACGTAAAAAATAACACATACTTATATAATACATTGCGATCATTATAAAATGAAGATGTGAGTGATGGGTGATTTTTGGGATACCAAAAACATCCACATACGATATTCTCACACAATCATTACCTCTTAATTTTAATCTCCGTATTCATACAACGTATGTATGATCAATTTAAAAACCTAATAATATTAATTAATAAATTTGAACTTCAAAATTTGTTATAATAAAATCAACGCAAAAGTGTTGTAAAATAATAATAAAAAAAGGTAGTTCGCTACGCAGTACGAGGTCCAAATAAGAATCTGAGATCTCTCGAAAAATATTTTTATACCAAAAAGTATAGGACCTAAATCACCAGAAGCACATTTTACGACTTTGGAGCAGGCTTTGAAAATCGGGAAAGTAGGCACTTACCTGAACTGTAAGCAATCTTTTAATGAGTTTTTATAAAATTTTTATATGTTTGCATAACTTTTGCGTAAGTACCCTTTAAATCTAACATCCCCAATGGGATATAAAATCGGTCTTATTTTAAACTTTCGATATAGATTACATTTTGGTCGTATTTTAAAAAAAATATACATAAATATATATTTTAAAAGTATAATTTATGTTTGTCCCTGCAGAAACTTATTGAATTAATCTAAAAATAATTAAGATATTAAAATATAGGGTTAATAATAAACACATATATAAAAGTACTATTCGTTTTATAAGAAATTAATATTATTTATTTCCTTCAACGCCCTTGTAGGCTTTTACATAACAATACATTTTTATTTAATTTAAAATATAACAGTACATTTTTAATTGATAGTTTAAATATAATAAAAAATAAAAAATTAAGTATAATTTCCATACAAATATTTCTTCAGCTCAAGTATGCTCCTGCAACGAAAAATGTCAACGAAACTCAACTTGTTACCGAACCGATGCATCCGCGATATTGGCGAGTTAACAGCATAATTACTTCTATGTGTACCTACAGAGAACACTTCGTGTTGTCTCGTTTGAGTTGGTACTTTATACGAAATCATTTGTATAAACTCAGGGCAGTCCAACATGCTATTGATCATTTTATATGGATGTACTATATCGCTCACATCCCTTCTCCAGGCTAATATTTTCAAATTAATATTGTAGATAGTTTTTGTGACTTTTAACAGAATCAAATAATAAAGACTAGGCGAATACTTGCGATTTTTACTGCAACTAAACTATCAAGTCGAAATCGATGAACCTATAGTGTCGATAATATGCGCACTTCCATATAATCCAATAGCCTTTTGTCATACAACTAAATAGTCGAACGATTAAAAATTGTATTGTATTGTAATTAATTCTCTTCTGAATGAAGCTAGATAGATTATTTATATTCTATTTCATGTGCAATCTTCTATCGAAAATTGGCGACCATGTTTCAGTGAGCTAATTTAAATTGTGCGAGCGACATTGAACCACTTTCCGAAGTTTCGCAGCCAAGATAACCTCTTTCTACCTACGACTCTGCTGCCTTCTCTTGCTTAATGAGAAGTAAGAGATCATACTATTATTGTGAATAATGTATCTGAAGTATGCAGATTTCCTTTGTTTGATAGATAAGATTGCAGAGAATGTCTATCTGCGTGAAAAGTTCGAATAATATTTTTAAATTTAAATTTAGTTCTCATCGTACCCGCCCCTGCAAAAATTACACATATTTTAACTAACAAAAATCAAACTGATGAATAAAAGTTTCATTTTTTTTTTATTAAATTTCATATTTCAGTAAAAACGATAATGTATTATTAAAAACCCTGAGATTATTTTATTTAAAAAATAGTAGTAATGAATATAAAATTCGGAAAACAAAAAATCACTTGTCACCTAATATTTTATTACTCGTAATTCCTCTTAACTCATCCTTTTCCTGCTTCTTCAAAAGTTCACCTATCCCTTTGTTCCGAATTCGTGAACACACTTTTGGCGCGTCTTTTCGAATCAACCATTGTTACTGACATATCCAAATTCTCATCTATGCTCGTCTTTTCAATGTGAAATGTGGCCTTGACGCCAGTAGATGTCAACTTGACCGATATTTGTTCGATTTAGACATCGCGATAGAATTCGCGGTGTTGACCTTTCAGCTCCAGTGCACCAGCACTGTATTTTGTGATACTGTATTGATCACGTATTGTTTGCTGTGTGTAAACTTGTGACGTCGCCGTATTCAATAGAGATCGGAGATCGGTTCATCCCCGTGCCATTTGTGGTTACGGAGGCGTCCTATGCAAAGTAAAGCAGTCCTTCCGAATCCCGGTTCTTCGAAATTCATTGGTCCTTCGACTAGAACCCCTATCCTCTCACCGACCTCATCCTGTACCACGTTTCCTTACTTCCCTCCCCTACCCTGCGGTGATTCTGATTCACAACCGGAATTGTGTTTTATCCATTCCGCAGGACGTGTGACACAGAGATTGCACAATTCACCCTTTTTCATTTATGTTAAGATTCAGTACATTCAGCTTGATCAGATAAGACGTTTTTATATCTGGTGCAAATATTATTTTTATCTTTTTTATAGCATCTTAAACAGATTATGATTAACAAACTAAAAATATATATTTATCTATATGTCTTAAAAAATTCATTATTTATAATGATAATTCGTGTATATTGTAAACGATTTCAGTAATGTATATTCAGTAAAAGCAGTCAATATTAAATGTGATCCACACGGTTATAATTTTATTACGCAATTAGAATTTCACAATCAATAATATAATAAGATAATTCGAAATTTGCGAAAAAAAAAATCAGTCAGAGAAATGCAGAGAACAGCTGTTCTGCTATTCAATTGTTTAATTGATTGAAAACAAATGTTATATTATATTTACTAGCATCGAATGATACGCATAATGTACTATAATCTATATTTATTATAAAAACGATAATATTGACGCTTTTCCGATTACCGGGTGAAATATTCATGCCAGATTCATAAATCAGAATACAAATACGAATGAACGGTTAAAAAAATAATAGCCTAGAAGCATAATACAATTTATTTTGCGATATTTAGCTATACGGTGGTGCTGAAGTTGTGTATCATGTTACAACATTACGTATTTAAATTATTTTCCATATGAAAAAATAGATTTTATTAAATTATGTTGGAAATGATGGCCGTGGCCGCGCGGATTATTTATGTTAGTTAAAATTTAATTGTTTTTATGTGGTAGACGCTAAATTTAAGGGATGTATAAAAATAATCGCTGAACTTAATTAATATGTAAATAGTTTAGTTAATTATAATGGTGGAACAATAGTGCGAAAAACAGAGTTGTATGGTGGCAGACAATATTGAAACACAAAAATAAAATTATAGTATTTAAGATAAGGGTTGATTTATTACAACTTAATGTGCATTTCACATGACAACGTAGGTAATAAGGCCAGGGGGGGGGGGGGGGGAGGGCTCACTACAATTGAGGGATATAAATTGTATGAGATACAGTGTAGATAAAGTAATATATTTTAAACAAATATCAAATATGTTATAGAGACAAAATTATTTTTTATTATATTTACTGGAAAATATATGGAAGTATGGGATAATTACGGAGCTTACAACCTGTTTTCGGCTAGCTTAAGTGATCACTTTACATATATGTTTATACATATATTTACAAATATTACTAAAATTATTTAAACAAAAAAATTATTACCCTTCAGTATTTTAGATGTTACTATGAGGTGATGTGAAAGACAGGAAGAATTTAGATAATTTTTTTCTTCTCGATTATACCTACAGATTATTCGTTATCCGGACTATATTAATAAGTGTGGATAATGAAGGTTCAACTGTATTTGAATTAGTTAAAATTGAAGAATTATGTAAACTTGCGAGAAATACTCGTCCGACATTAAACGTGGCAAGCTCGTGATTTTATTTGTTTGCTAAATGAAGAGCCTCAAATGGCGCGCAGAAGCCTCGTTAAAAAAATTTATTAAAAAAAAAAATTTGTCCACAGATTTTGTTTTTAATTTTCTTCAATCTCTTTAGGAATTCCTTTGACTGTTTGATGAGAAACAAATTGCAAACAAGACATTTTACATTTGAAGAAGTTATAATTTTTTTAATATGGTACAAAATCAGTTATTATCATTCTTAAACTAATTAACTTCTACTCATCTTTGAAAACTGTGATGTTTTATTTTAATAATAAATAAATTTTTTAAATGAAAACATATTTTTGTTGTATTATTGCAATTTCAAAACATAGTTCTGTAGCATTTTTCATACAAATTAAATGAATTATGAATCTAGAAAGATATACACAAAATATCTATTTATTATCTTCATGATCTATAGATAGTCTCGCGCGTACGTGAACACGACATATTGATATTGGTTCCTGTCCATTACTTACATATTACCCCCTTCCCTATATCTTTTCTGTTGTGTTATCTATGATTTTGGATCAGTTTAGTAGTGGTTAACGTTTACCATCGGTAACTACTGTCAAGTTATCTTCCTGCCGTGTAGAAACAGTAACTTGGATTGTAAATTATCTTCCTCCTGTGTGGGGGTGATAGTGTAATTTATCATCTTGCTATTGTGAATGTGTGTCACACTTTGCGCTATCAACGAAGTGTGAGTTCGAAAGTAAGTATTCTGAAGCCAGGAGACCTGCGGCTCTAGAGTAAGAAGAAGGTGGGTCATGTTTCTTCCTGGTGTCTGGTTGGTTCTTGAGTCCCCTCATTTCCCATTTTTGTTTCTGTTCTTAATTCTTCCACATGTCCTCGCGTTTCTAGCTATTATAGCAACTATAATAAGTCACGAGAACTAAAAAAATTATCAAACAAATGAATGGTGCGTTTTTCGCAGTGATAAATGTTATCTTTGAATTCTATCTGTATCTGTATCCATCTGTTTGAACTCATCAAACAGGACAAGATAGAAGGCAGCAGATGTTGTCATGGCTGCGAAATCTCAAAACATGGCTTAATGTCTAATATATCAGATCTTATACACCTTGCTTGATAAATGAGAATATTAGTTGCTAACTTTTGACAGAAGATGGTAAATGAAGAAGACAAAGTGAATAACATTTTTTAACCAGGATATTCTCCGTCTTCAGGGCCTCTTACATTAGCTATTTTACCTTGACTAGTGAGATGTAGGATGTAATAATTATCTGGTTATCTCATATCATGGTTCATGGTTATGTTATCTGGTTCATGGTTATGTTATCTAGTTCATGGTTATGTTATCTGGTTCATGGTTATGTTATCTGGTTCATGGTTATGTTATCTGGTTCATGGTTCATGGTATGGTCAAAAATATTGCAAATTGCGGATTTTTATTATCGTAAGAATTTATTTTACCTTTCGTATTGTCAGTCGCCTGAAGATCGACATTTCAACTGCTTCAAGTCGCTTTAGCATTATTTCAGTGAGTGTCTACGATTTGATTCCACATATAGGGGTGGTGGCTGTTTAATATGATTAACTCATGATATACAAGCAAGTGACGTATAACCGTCTCCGAATTCAGTACAACAACTCATACAGAATACTGTTCGGATTGGCGCATTATTGCAGCGCATCTACATTGTTTACCGAAGGCCGCATACATGGATTCGTTCCGCTTCTGAAACATCGAGTTACGGGCGTAAATCTGCTGTTGGAGCTCAGCACCAACCATCTGGTGCAAGCGGCGCTCTCATGGAAAGCTGGTTCCCTGACTAGAGAATGACAACGCCTACAAGATAGCTACAAATATAATAATGGTCATGACTGAAGTATTTATATTTTGTTTAAATTTATATATATATATGTGTGAATTTTTTTTATTTATTTATATTTTCTTTGGTTTTATTTTTCATAACATTATATTTATTTCGTAATTTTAATGTATTATATAATATGTATTATCTTAATCGGGTTAAAAAAAAACCTGATAATGCTGGAATAAATGGAATATTATTATTATGTCAGAAGGTTTTGTTGATGTGAGACTGAAGGCTCTAATTATCACCAAGTCTCACGCGTGTAGTGTATGTCGCAGTGTAGAATTACTGTTGATGTAACTAGAGCAAGGTATTTAATTGAAAGAGTACTTACAAAGGTTGGTGTTTTAATTGATGAATGAAATATACAGAGACGGTATACAGTTAAATGCGCATATGCGGTTGAACGCTGGAGTGCCTGGCTCGAGACGTGGAAGGAAGGACGGCTTGCGAAGAAGTGGCCGCTAGATACATGAGCACTATCCATCACAGTGTCTGGTGTCTGCTGATTGGTTGATAGGGTTTCATCCCTATATGGTTGTTAAGTGAGTCCCTACTCGGCCATGTCTGTGGGGCGCGTGCAGAGTCACCACACATGTAATAATATTGAGAACACGTAGTATCGTATTATTCTCGTTCGCAAATGAAATTTTCAGGATATTTAAAAAAAATTTATTCATCACATCGCAGTTATACAATAAACGCCTTTCCGTTTTAGGGAGGCTACATCAAGAGACGATTAATAATAAAATTTTTAAAAGTTGAGCACTTCTTTTAAACTCAAATTCAAGTCTCCGAATAAAATTTCGTGACAATTAATGTTTTTGAACTCATACAAATGAAGGAAAAAAACTTGAATAATAATTGTGTCCATCATCCCTTATTTTCATAGATATTAAGTTAACTTGAATTTCAGTTGAAAATGCGTGGAACGATTTTAATTGGGCTTCAAATATAAGGGCAGAGAATTGTCAACCGATGCTGTCGAGTTTTTGGAAAATGTTATTTTAAAAACATTACGCTCTGCCGAACCCGAAATAAAGGTGATTTTATTATCTATTATTACAAGCATGTATGTATATTCTACCATTTTAAGGGGGGATTCTGAATAACTCATCGAGTCTGACAATTGACATTTAATGTATTATGAGAGAAAATGCGGCGAGAAACAGCAAATCTCTGAAATGGCGGGACTACAAAACATGATAGTTGTCTCCAAAAAACAACAAGGGACTACAAAAGATTTCTGAAATGGCGTGACTACAAAAGATGTTAGTTGTCTCCAAAGAACAAGAAAGGACTACAAAAATTCTCTGAAATGGCGTGACTAGAAAAGATGATAGTTGTCTCCAAAGAACAACAAGACACTACAAAAAATCTCTGAAATGGCGTGACTACAAAATATGATAGTTGTCTCCAAAGAATCTCATGGGAGCAAAATCCGTATATCAAAGATTGTCTGGAGTCGAAAATCTCTTTCAAATGTCATTTGTGCAGACGGGCCATAATATTTTTCAGGTTTAAAAGATTGGACTGATAATTTTTTATATGTATTGGGTCATCCCATAAATAATGTTTTTTTTTTTTAACTTCTTTTGTTTTTCAAAATTAAGATATGATAAGTTCACTTTAAATCTAAAATATACTATTCATAATTTTTTTAAATGCTCTTTCATCTATCTGGTAGACTAGCAAGGCCCCTCTTCCAAAATTCATTGTCTGTGACGAAAAACTCCTTCCGTACTGTTCTGACCTCGTCTACAGAATTCATATTTTTTCCACACAAATGATTTTGAAGACTGCAGAATAGATTGTAATCAGATAAGGTGAATATAGTGGGTGGGGCATCGTTTCCAAAAAAAGTTAATTCCTGAGACGTAACAGTAAAGAAGAGAGCACATTCACTTTCTGCACGCGATTAGGTTGTGAAAGTTTGTGAGGAACCTATTGACCCGATTTACTGACTTCCGATGGCACGCAGACGTCGATGAATAGTTGAATGACCAAATCCAAGATTATCTGCTAGTTATAATAGGATTTTGTTTTACTAGGATTTGCAGGACGTCTTCGTCGAGCTTCATAGATTTTTCAGGACGAGGTTCGTCTTCTAGGCTCAGAATTTTAAAAATAAAACTGCACTCTTTAGAATGTGTACTAAGAATAAATTATCACCTGCTTTTATAGCAGGCAGTAATTTTACCTGATGCAGATAGTTTATTCCATCCCCCTCTGACTTGTTCTTCTGAAAAACCCGCATTATTTATGGGATAACCCAATATAATAATGTATACTATTTCCATACATAATCACAATTATTAATTTTTTTATTGAAAATAATAGAATTTTTACAAAAGGAGAGAGATTTCCATCTCATTATTTAGTACATAATTATTAAAAAGCATGTACATGTGAATATTGAGGCACCCACCGTTTAAACATTCATCTACATCAACCCACACAACATATGCCCGTCTCGACACAGAATTTCTCTAGTGAGACGGGCATAAACAGATTTTTACATAGTATTATATAGTTACTAATAAAATAAAATAAATAAATATGTATTGATCAATCTAAATTCCCCATAAACGTAATAACAAATTTCGAATGCATATACAAAAAAGAATCGATATCTTTTCCATAAATCTGTAAGGTTATGTAACTAATCACCCACCAACTGTTTTCAATAGTTTGTGAAACAAATACACTTATTTCACAAAATGTCAAAAATAGCGCTGAAATAATATTATATAACATGTACTGTCAGTCTATGGAAGAAAGTAGTTTGTCAATTTTTTGATTTTTAGAATGTCTAGAAATTCCACATATCATCAGTCTTCTAAGCTTCGCCGGTAACATCTGTACAAGGTCTCTGCGGACCTCAAAGTTCCAGCAGCTGACAAAGGTCACGCGATCCATTTCTCATCGCTGTCAAAAGTGATAATCTAAAACAGCGGTGTTCAACTTTTTTTTGTATTTTTTTTTAAATAGAGATGCGAGTATTTTTGCTACATTCAAACTAAGCTGACTGCCAGTGCTACTTGATGGCCAACTGGAACGAGGCTCGAATCTCCGTCCACTAGATTTACTGGGCGAGTATCGTAACCACTAGATCACATGCACGTCTATTACACGTTACGTCTTAATAAAATATGGTCTGTTGTATACGCTGATATAGTATACTAATATCATTTATTGAAAGGTGCACCCGTATGTAAACCCATTGTTTTTGAGGTTGATGTTGAAGGGCTAAGCATAATACTGAAGCATTAAGATGGCATCTTAACAAAACAAAACAAAATAGTGATAAAAAATAAATTCTGAATTTTGAAAGTTTGTATCGTATGTAAATGCAGTTTAATTTTATCCAAATCGTACTATAAATAGCAAAATACTGGCTACGAAATCGCACTGAATCTGTCAAGCGAACATGCGATTTGAGCGCAATTTTTTGCAAAGCCCGCAAAAAAGGCTTACTGCTATGTAGCGCTGTGCTGTGGTTTTCTGTGACATACAACTTGTTTTCTATATACTCTATGTAACTTGCTTTTATGTACATTTCAAGTAATTCATATTATTTATATGTATACCCATTAATTCCACTTTCTGCAATCGGGGTTGTTAATCCTTTAAACTCATTTACATTTTATTTATTAATAAAATAAAGTGATTCTGTCGGAGATAATAAGGGCAACTTTTTGTTTTGGCTGCTGCGCGGTGTCGCCTTGCGAGACGCTATTGACCAGCCACCACAGTCGCATAAATTAATATCAACCAGGCGGCGAAAGTGTAGAACCGAGATAGGAGTCTTGAGCTTATTACACCTGTCCTGGGTAAGCGGTGGGTCAGAAATTACTGTATACATGTGTGAAGTTTGAGGTTTTGTTAGGAATCCTAATCTGCTCAAACGTGGTAGGAACCTGGAGTTGTTTAGGGCCATTGTTCGAGTTTGGGTCTCTTGATGGGAGATCCTTTGGAGAACCACTAACGTCGTGTAGTTTTTGTTTTTGTTTTTATTTTAACTTGTTTTGAAATTTTGGATATTTATTGTTAATCTAATTTTATTTTACTTTGTTCATTTCATTTAAGCGTAATTTGTAAATTCTAACTAATATTTAAATTCTGTATCTTATTCTTATTTTGTTTTCCTTTGCATTAAACTGCGACGTATATTGTGTTACTTTTGTGGGTTAAATCTGTGGAGTGTGAGTCCCCTTTTGGTTTTCCTTTTGTGCCGTCCTTTTCCCCGAAAAGGAGAGTCTCCTCACTTCTCCCGGCGAAAGTATAGAACCGAGATAGGTGCCTTGAGTATATTACATCGATCCTGGATGAACTGTGGGTCCGCCCTTACTGTACTGTGGTGTATTTTATCTATTAATGATTAAATGTTTTTACTGCACTGTACGGTCAGCGAATGGTCTGCCTGGCAGTGCATGTGAAGGACCGATATGAGTCCAGGGTAAGCGGCGGGTCACCAATCTTTGTATCGTGGTGTACTGTAAAGACAGGGCAATTGGTGAGAGTGACGTCTCACATCTATTTTATCCGATATAACATATTTTCCACAACCAACATAAAAATCACACCATTTCGTAATATGACATATTAATAAACAAATACTATTAATTAACTTTTTTTTAAATTGTAAAAATAAATAGGTCTCTTTTAGTCGCGTCACACAAGTTGAGAGCCGTTGATATACAGAATACTTTTCCGAAAACGAAACACAAACTGTTTGTTTTTCACGGCTCGTTTCGTGATTTATTCAGTTAGCGTACTCCTTACTAACTTTTCAAATAACTTCGAATCTGCGAAATTGTCGAATTGATTTTATTTATCTCTCGAAACTTTTTTCTTTGAAATAAAAAATAAAAGATTTTGAACCGTATTCATAAAGAACATTATTATTGAGTTAGTTGAATTTGTAGTAAATTATTGAACGTTTCAGCCATAGGTGCGATCCAATAAGTGTTAGACGTCGGATCTGCAGTTTAATCTATTTGCTTCTCATTGTAAGCCAAGTTGAATACTGAAATATTTGAATATGAATGATGGTCCGAAGTCATTGCATATATTTGTTATACGTTCACTCCCATTATAATATACAAATTTTCGCTTTGTGACACGTATCACATACTGTTTTTATACATTTTTGTTAATACACTGTACCGTATAAGTACGAGGTGTCTTTTTAAGTAAGTACCGTTTCCTTCATCCGTTGACTCACCACATGCACCGTTAGAAATATTCACATAGTGTGGCCATCTTGCAGTGAGTGATTGGAAAGTGGCAAAAGGGTGTGATGCGGCAGTGCAAGGAAGATGGACTTATTTCTTTCTTTCTAACGTCGTAATCAAGTTGAAAGGCAATCAAGTTGAAACCTCCACACCTAAATCATTGTGAATGGTAGATGATTACGGGGCATGGATAATTCTGGAGTAATCTGTTTGAGTTTAGACTTGTGGATGCCCCGTGGTGTACATGTGGGAGAGTGGAACAGACGCCTGACCATATTTTGTGGACTTTCGAGATACTTAGTGATGCACGTGAACGTATAATTGGTGGTTTGACTGCACTTAGACACCGCCCGCCCAGGAATGCAGCAGACCTAATTACTAATGGGACGAACCTTGTTTTATATTTATAAGGAATTTAATCGGATATGGGAGACTCGCTGGAGTCCCTTAGGTGGGTAGTTAGTCCGGCCTGCGTGAGTGGAACTCCATCTACGCGCCTACCTCTTACTCTCTATGTCTCGTGTTTTGTAACTCCGTTAGTCTGACCATGTAAGTGTTACTCAATTCATTTTATGCCTCGTCTACTGTCCCTCTTTTGGGAGTGTTTTTGATGAATGGATCCCTGAGTGTCTGCCTTGAACTACTGCATCTTAATTTTCCATCTGTATGTAAAAACTGTGTTCTATGGATTTATGTTATATGATTTTTTATGAATAGAGACAGCATTCAAGGGACACCGGAGGGACTAAATTTTAAATCTAAATTGCTAATAACCACACGCGTATTTTTATTAGCTTTAATGAGTGGGACCCACAAGGAAGCCCTAGCTTCTAAACCGGTCCCGGGAAAGGATGGATCCCTCCCTTCAGCTATATCTTTAAAAAAAAGTGAGTGGTTGAAATGATCAAAACAATAGATCAGCCCGCTGACTGTGAGATACGGTCCGTGATTCGTTTCTTGCAAAATGCAAAAAACATGAATCCAACTGATATTTATGGCTAAGTATATACTGTTTTGTCCTTATTTGGCGCCAAGTAATTTTCATCTTTTCCTTCATCTGAAGCGGTTCCTTAATGACAAGCGTTTTGATTAGGATGATGAACTCAAAGATGGAGTACAGACATGGCTTTTAACCCAGACAGCATCGTCCTATGACGACTATGTTAAGTAGTTTAAGCGTCCGAAAAAAATAAAGAATCGTAAAAATGATTTTGTATTTCATTAAAAAAAATTCTGGTAGTTAATTAAAAAATGCGCCTCATATATTAAATAAATAAAACATATGAGTATATGAAATGTGTGCTATTATATAAATTCTATATTCTAGTATTTATAAATAATATTTTCAGAGAAAAGGCCTCTCGCTTAAATAATGTATAAATAATTTATTATTCAATCGTTTCTGTATCGCTTTTCAAACGAAACTTCCGCACGGCGGGGGATGAACATCGATAATTGATTTCAAAAGTAAACAGTAACTTCCCAACCTCCCTGCGGAATTTCAACCCCTATCATTTTCCATAACAATGTCGATTGTTTTAATCAAGTTCCAATTGAAGTCGATCTGATCTGAATCGTTACTTCTGAACTTTCGCTTAACCCCACTTTGACCCAGGGGGTTTACAGGTGATAATTAAATTCTATTGAAAGTTTTTCACGAAACACAAACAAAGATTATGAGGATGTTTACTGAATTGTTTTTAATTACTTTCCGAATAAATCTATATCTTTTAGGATTGAAAAATAGTAGGGATAGGATTCCAATATATTAAAATGTCTCTTGACTTTTGTTCAAAGAAAAATGATTAAAAGTATTAATGGTCATGCATATAGAAATACACAAAGAGCTATAACATATAAATTCCATAACTTGTCGTCGATGTATTCGGTTAGTGTAGCGAAACTCGATAACGCATTTACCCTGATAGGAAAAGGTCCAGGTTTGAATCTCGGTAGCAACTAAAATATTTTTTGATTAATTGATTTTTCTGTAATTTCTGTACTTTATGTTTCTAAATAATAATTAAATGTATTAATTAGAAAGAAGTTACAATTAAAATTAATTTTATCGAAAAATATTATTGTTGCTACTGTAGAAATGCGTTATCCAGTTTCACCACACCAACTGAGTAGTTTGACGACAAGTTATTGAATTTATACGTTATAGCTCTTCGTGTATTTCTATGCAAATATCCGGATTTGAAAGAGATCCAGGTTCGAATCTCGGTAGCAACAACAATATTTTTTGATAAAATTGATTATATATGTATATCTTTCTAAAGAATACATTTAGTTAGTATTTAAAATATCACAGACCTATGTTCTGAATAACTAAACTTCAAAATAAAAATGTGTTCTCCTTAATAATATATCTTTCTAGTTGATTCATTTTAATTTGTATTAACCGTTTTAGTGCTAAGCAATTTTCGATACAAACGATCGCAGCGCTTTTGCGACGCGTAGCATTCAAACGGTTAAAATACTAAACAAGAAATGAATTCCCCTCTAGTTTATTTAACCTCTTTAGTTGCAAATAATGAATAAAATGAAATGTGTCAATATTTCAGTTAAAGGGTTAAATGGGTTGAAATTTCATTAAACAAAATTGATACAGTAATCAATTTGCGATACCGCAAGTGTGTTCAATCGATCAAACCGCTAGATGGTGTTATGTGGCACTGAATTGTTTCAGGAGTGGTTTCGTAGTTTATAGAAAACCAACTAACGATGACCATTTGAAGATATAGTACATGTGGATCAGAGGATCGAGGCAGATCTAGTACATGTGGATCAAAGGATCGAGGCAGATCTAGTACATGTGGATCAGAGGATTGAGGCAAATCTAGTACATGTGGATCACTTGGGTAAAATGGTGGTCGATATAAGCTCTAGAAAGTATTGTTTAAGAGGGTTGAATGCTGGTGTGGATATGGGAGATGAAGAATTTTATTATTTATGATGAGTAAGATGATAATTTATTTTATAACCTCTTGTGAGATTTAATCCACGAAAATTGTTTCCAATTTACGAATTCGTATATTTGCTCCCACAAAGGAATATACATAGGAATTTAAAAGTGTTTCAATTTATAAAAGAAGGACTCGACTTTTTTATCGTGCACAGGTTTAAAATATTTTGAAACCAAGTCCCAAGCACATCATGATTTATACACGGTGTAAAAAACTTAGTTCACAATATTTTATGGGTGTATTCCTGACTAAAATGTTCAAGGAATATGTGTAAATTCTGCACCGTTACAGAAAATATTATTACTTTTAAAATTAGCAATATTAACTTGGTGGTTAAGATTCATATTTTTTATTTATTATCTTAGTTTTATTAACCACAATTGAGTTTAAAAAACATCTACCGGTTTCGGAAAACACTTTTCCTTCTTCAGGATGTCATAACTAACTAAAAATATAGTATTGTTTCTTCACCAGAATCTATTTTTAAATTTTTTAAAAAACAACAATTATTTAAAAAAATAAATTTAGTACCTAACTCAAATTACTGCTCAATACAAATTTAGTCGAATAATTTTTAGGAATTTTTACAAAATCATGCTAAGTATTAAGTCTACGTACTTCAAAATAAATATTTGCGAAATTTTTTCATTAATAATCTATATCATTGCTTCAGGTCGTAAATCGTGTAATAAAAAATAATATGGTTACTTAAAAACGACAACTTATCTTTTGTATATGATATACTAAATATTTAAATTAATCGAAATAATCGCATAATTATGATTTGAAATGCTCATATCTCTGACATGATTGAAGTTAAGCACATATGCCTTGAACGTTTAGTTAGGCATCCACCCATAAAATATTGTTTAGGTCTGTTACACCCTGTTTAAGTAAAAATTATTATGATTGATGGTCAAGAATACTATTTAATTTTATTTATATAAGAAGAAGAATGTACAGAATATCAACAAGTCGTTAATGATATTAATACATAGACATAGACACTAAAGTACAGTGTAAAAAAATTTTACCAAAATTTAGGGAATAATATATTACAGAATATACTATTAAATTTTTTATTTATTATCCTTGTTTTATTAACCACTTAATTGAGTTTAACTACATCTACCGGTTTCGAAAAGTACAATTTTTTTCTTCAGCATGTCATAACTATTGACTAAAACTAATCAAAAAATTATAAACGACCAACTAAATTGAACTACGAGTCCCATTCTAAAATTTTAACAACCCTAATTACTTTTTTGGATAATTCGATTTTTTTGGTAGTCCTTGTGCTTCGAGATATGTTCTACTAAATCTATATTTCGGTAAATTCTGTTTCGTACATTCTAACATATTCTTTTATTCCACACAAGATCTTAACAGATGGAAAGGGTAGCATCTATCATGTAGGTTAGCATAAAATAATTGTTATTTTCTATAGGTAAGCGTATGGGTGAATTTATTTATATTATCGTACAAGACTTTTATGAGACTTGGAAATATCAACACGAGATTCGCAATTTGCACATCAATTTCGAACACAATATAATATTCAATAACCATTCATGTATTCAGACGAAAATAAATTACATCGATCGAAATGCCAAATAAGACTCTCGTGCTCGGCGCGACACCATGGGAACCAAGCGAGAACTTGAAATTCTATAATTCCATTATATATTTTACACGTGCACATCTCTCACTAGAAGTGACTTCGCATCAGCGATGATCAACCGGTGGTGCACAGCACATCGCGAAATTTTCAAAATCTGACAACCACTTCAGACTACAATTATTTTATTAAGGAAAATACATTCTTATTGTGAATAATTACAACTTCACAATAAGAATGTGTTCTTCTTAATAATATAAGTTGTATCAATGTGTCCAAAATTTAATAAAAATGAATTGATAATTCTGACGTCTGCAGTAGGTTTACTTAAACGTATTTGAGATTCCGTAAAAATAATGTAGATGGCTTTCAAATAATGGAACGACAGATGTATTAATTTGAAAAAGTGTAATAACATATAGGTTTGAAAATTTGTCATGAAAAATACTAGTGCTATAACACAATTGGTAGTGTACTTCCCCGGATTGGAAATAGAGATCTAGGTTCGAATCCCGGTAGTGCAAAAACAATATTTTTCGACAAAATTGATTTTATGTGTATATATTTATAATAAATACATTAAATTAGTATTTACAATTATTTTGACAGAACAGACATGACTCAAACATATGTGTATTGTCCTTTCTCCCGCTATGTAATAACATCAGTTATTTATGCTTAATCATAATGCATACTAAAAATAACTCTATGTCACTATCTTCTTTTCCAATATATTGATTGTAATAATATATTATCTGCACATCTATAAAGCTCTCTACACTTCTCTAGTCAGACCTCAGGTAAAATATAATTAGGTTATATGGTCGCCTC
This sequence comes from Eubasilissa regina, assembly GCA_022840565.1. NCBI lineage: Eukaryota > Metazoa > Arthropoda > Insecta > Trichoptera > Phryganeidae > Eubasilissa > Eubasilissa regina. The sequence continues at coordinate 17,043,718 of JAINEB010000027.1, read as the reverse complement.
ACTACACTGTTCACTCGACGATGGTTGGAAGAATCCAGAGAAAGTTTTTAAGATTCATTAATTTTAAATTAAATAAATGCTCTGAGGATATCGATTATGATTATCTCCTTAGCCGTCTGAAATTATTACAATTTTCTGTGAGACATATGATGACCGATATTATATTTCTTCATAGGATAGTATAGTATGTATTTTTGATTGTTTTAGTTAATTAGTGTTTTTGTTTTAAGCAACAGCTAAAAAAATGTATATTTTCAAATGTTTTAAAGCCTTGAAGTAATACGCGCCCAAGCACGCACCTCTCAAATACTTCATCGCTAAATTCTTCCGTTGAATTCACCAACTTGTATGAAATATTTTCAAGTACTCAATTGCTGAAGAGCCACGTAAATTCTGCTCTCGTACAGATGTACAATGCAGAGGGTGGAAATTTAACCTCCCTGTTTTCAAATGGTTGTATTTTATTTACTAAGGGAGAAATTTTATGGAGTATAAAATAATAAATTACTGTTACAGTTTTAAGTATATATATACACAATTGTGACATGGACTACTAGATGATGTTCAATATGTCATGCTTAGAAGTCATGATGTGCACGGGGGACTTTGAAAAGTTAAATTATCTTCCAGACAGACTGACAACCTCGTAATCGCCTCTATCGTCATTTTATATAGCTTATCGTAAGAAGTTTCTAACCTCGATCAACAGCAATAACACTGTAAATCGGTTATTACAAATATTTATAGATAGAATCGTTGACGATATACAGTGTTGGAGGTATTAATATTACGTACATATGTGACACAGTTATCTTTTAAATATAGAAAAATATTACGTAATTATGAAATAAACAGCTCGCAAAACGGCAACGTGGTGTTTTGAATCGATAATATTAAACAAAAGTCATCTGTAATAATTATTTTTAATTAAGAGGTTACGGAAATCTGAGAATTTTTTTTACAACTTCAATGAATATTTTAATTCGAAACAAAATATGGTTTTATATTATATGTCAGTATTGAAAAAGTATTTTTGTTAAGGAGAACACATTCTTATTGTGAAGTTGTAATTATTCAGAGCACATGTCTGTGATGTTTTAAATACTAATTTAATGAATTAATTTTAAATATATATATGTATATTGTTTTTGCGCTACCGGGATATTTTTCGACAAAATTGATTTTATATGTATATATTTATAATTAATACATTAAATTAGTATTTAAAACATCACAGACCTATGTTTTGAATAATTACAACTTCACAATAAGAGTGTATTCTTAATAATATTATATATAAGTTATATCAAAGTGTCCAAAATTTAATAAAAATGTATTGATAATTCTGGCGTCGGCTTACTCAAAGATATTTGAGATTCCATAAAAACAATGTAGATGGCTTTCAAATAATGGAACGATAGATGTATTAATTTGAAAAAGTGTAACATATAGGTTCGAAAACTTGTAGTGTACTTCCCCGGATTGGAAATAGAGATCCAGGTTCGTATCCCGATAGCGCAAAAACAATATTTTTCGACAAAATTGATTTCATATGTATATATTTATAATTAATACATGAAATTAGTCTTTGAAAAAGTATTTTATAGTTTAGGCCAATATAGGCCAGTATAAAGTATTTTAATATGTATTTCAAAATACCACAGTAAAATTTTCTTACGCAGTGCAGTGTTGCCATTTGATAAATGTCAACTCCCATCATATCTTGTGCGCGGTATGTATCAGATATAACGTTATAATATATTTAAAAATGAGCGAGATACAGCAAATATTCGAAAAACTTTTTTTTTTGCGGTGTACACGATAAATTAAGAACGCCTTTTCTGAAATATACGAAAATAATATTTCTGTTAGAAGATATTAACATCTGCTACATGATCGAAGGATTTTTTGAAATTTTTATTTTTACCAAAATGATAGTGGTTTTACTGAATAATAACTTTTTTGACTTTAAAAATTCTCGCTTTACCTTAATAAAATAGCAAGTTTCCATCAGAAAAATTATTTCTTCATTCATTCAGCAGTCGTTTATATGAAAAAAAAAAAAACTCTCAAAAGTTGAAGCCGATCGGTGAAATAGTTTTTGAAATATCGTGTACACCGTATCGGTGCGTTTTCGAGAAAAATACGTTTAATGTTTTAAGTTCGAATCTACGTATGAATTTTTTTTTTTTTTAAATTTGAGAGTTATTTCAAATCTTTTAATATGCTTATATGAAAGTATAATCGTGTTCTAAGGGTATTACACACAATGAGTCAAATATGCAGGTAAAAGCGCTAGACGGGGGAGGGTGTACTTGCTTACCTTGCGCTTACTACTTGAATACTAACATTTCTAAAATTTTGTGGAGATATTTTTCAGTGGCAATACTTCGAAAATATGTCAAACTAAAATGACTCAGACAAATAGATGTAAAAACATCTAAATATATGTTGGTACTTTGACTGATTTTAACATATATTCATATGTATGAACTAGGTACCTACTTCGATAAATGACTCAGACAAATAGATGTAAAAACATCTAAATATATGTTGGTACTTTGACTGATTTTAACATATATTCATATGCATGAACTAGGTACCTACTTCGATAAATGACTCAGACAAATAGATGTAAAAACATCTAAATATATGTTGGTACTTTGACTGATTTTAACATATATTCATATGCATGAACTAGGTACCTACTTCGATAAATGACTCAGACAAATAGATGTAAAAACATCTAAATATATGTAGGTACTTTGACTGATTTTAACATATATTCATATGCATGAACTAGATACCTACTTCGATAAATTATTTAATTTTCGATTGATCAATTCAAATGACAACAAACATTTTATTTCATTCCACAATATTAATATGAAAAAACGTGGTTAAGACTCATCTTATATTAAAAATAAATCCAATTTGACGTCATTCTCAGATTTTTGATGATTATCTTTGATTATGATTATGATTATGATTATGATTATGATTGACTTTGACAGTAGTAAATTTGATGTAAATATAAACGTTAAATATTACTATATAGTAAAAATTTACTGTGGTCATAATTTGTCATACGCTGTCACGCAGGGCAGATGGATTTACACCTTTCTCTTCTTTGTGGCGGTGAAAATGAAAGGTGGAGGTTGTTCTCCAGCGCTGGACTACTACGAAATGTAGATGATCTCGGGGCATGAATATTTCATGAGTAAACTCTTTGACTTAGGACTTGTTAGTGAACCATGGTGTGTTTGCGCTCAGGTGAGGCAGTCGTCTTCATGGAGCACGTCCTCTGGGACTGTGATTATAAAGGATGCACGTGAGATCATGATTGCGGGATTAGAACGAATAGGTCATAGAAGGAATTTGATTTTTGGGGATTTATTAGCGTGTGGGTGTCCCGCTGGGGGTTGCTGAGATGGACGATACTGTGAAGAGCAGTGGTTAGAGAGATCTAACGGAGCATTTTACTGGCTCTCCTTCGCACCTCTTGCAACCTGGATAGTGTGAATTTCTGCTGGACTGTGACCGAGTTCTGCGACTGCAACACATAAATGTGACGTCTACCCTCCCCTTTTGGGGATGCATGATTTCGATAGCTTCTTTCTGGCTGCCTTCTGAATTGAATGTGATAACGAGTCTCACGTCAAATTATGCAGGTATGGCTCTGGTGCGATGATACCGGAGCCAACCTACAATGATAATGAACAGCAGACGGTACCTTTGTCGACAAATTTTCAAACCCATATTATACGAAAAGTCAACAAACAGTTCTACAAAAGAAATATCTCATAAATATGTTTCCTCCACCAACGCGTATGGATACAGACTAACTCAAACTAGACATCTGAAAATAATGGCGAAATTCCTAGTCCCTCTAATACTTACAACCATATACTGGTACTTCTGGGCGCGAGGAACGATGCTCTTTTCTCCAGGGGGTAAGTAATGACGGAGGAGCGACAAGTGGGTCCACCAGAACCATAAGGCGCCACAAATGTTTAAGGGTTGGCGGTTCCTAAGAGCATCACGTCGTTATTACGAATTCTTAAGTGGTGATGGTGGGTGCGTTTTTCAGCGAGGCACATTTCAATTTTGGTGAACAAATTCAATGTCAAAGAAACCACAAGCTACAACACAAGAAAGTGTATATTAAATATGATACGCAAAAATATTCAATTAATATATTTGTATATTTAATAACAGGCAGAAATAAGAATAATTTAGATATTTATAATTAACTCAACAAAAATAACAACACTAATTAATGTATTAATGTTGTAGTAACTGTTGGTGATTTATTACGAGCAGCGTTTGGTACAGCTGAACGCATCCATCAAGCTAATACGTCGATCGAACTCACCCAGGTCGCCTCACTCACTATTTTCCACTACCGACGTCAGGGCATTGGCAGCTCTATAACACCATCTTCAATCTTGTATAGATCGCGTATTCATTATTAAAACTCAATTGATTACTACTACCTAAATATTTCTACTGTAAGTAGTGTTTAAATTAATTATACCTGCCGTCTGCATGATACGATCTACTCAATGCATTTCGCGATACCACTGAGCACGTCGTTAATTTGTTTTGGAGACAACTTCACCCTAAATATAATGGTTTATTTCCGTTACCCATCTGTTTTCCCATCTAATCGATTAAAAGCGGCTTCAAGACCAATTCAAATTTACGTGTTTTTTACGAAAATGTAGGTTTTTATATAATTTATATCGGAAATTATACACTAGATTTGACTTTTTTTAAACTATTACTTAGATAGGATCTTTATACTCATTTAAAACAAATAAACTAAATGTTTTTTACCATAATTTAGACAATACAAGCATTATAAGAAAGACTGCGACCATTAGATGCATTTTCCGCGTGCTACAATATTGCGTTAATATGCTAAATTATTGCACAAACGAAATATATTTTAAATACTAATTAAATGTATTAATTATAAAGATATACATATAAAATCAATTTTATCAAAAAATATTGTTGTTGTTACAGGAATTCGAACCTGAATCACTTCCAATCTGGGGAACGTGCATTATCCGATAATGTTATATTAACATAGTGGATTGACGACAAATTTTCAAACCTATATGTTACACTTTTTAAATGATTACATCTATCGTTCCAGTTATGTTACAAGAACAAAAAAGAATAGGATCACTGTGAAGCCTAAAATGAAAATAAGCTTTGGTCAATTCTTACATATGTTTCTGGCCCCCAAAGCCTATAACATTTTGCCGAGCAGTATGAAACAATTTTCGATGTACAATCTCAAACACCATCTTAGGAGCTGGTTATTGGGTGTTGGCAGAAAGGAAACTGAGCAAAGATTCATGGAAATGATCATATGAACAGAACGTCATTTCTTTATATTCATTTTTCCTTTTGTTTGTGTTTCAATCATGGGTATTTTTAATTTAGATAAAATAAAATAAAAAATAATTTTATATTTGTATGATAGACAACGGATGAACCTGTCTTTTTTTAGTACTGACTAGTTAAGGAGACAGTAAATTTCTCTTACATTATGAAGATTTTTTCACCTTTTTAATATACTTTTAGAATTATTTGAATGCCTACAGGGTGAATATTATGTTCCAGGCCGATTTATTTGGCTGCCATTTTGATTTGACTGACATTTGTTAGTTCGCATTTGGTAGTCGTAGAGAGAAGATGATAACAATTAATTATGGAGTATCTAACGCCACAACAACGTGTTGAAGTCATTAAAACATTTTATCTAAATAATAATGGCGATGCTGTAACCATTAATGGCGATAGCTATCGTCACATGTTGGAAAACTTCTTGGTGAGCGAATTGGGTTGATTGGGCCTGCAACATATGTGGTTTCAACAAGACGGTGCCACCTCATACGCAGCCCGAGCTACGCTTGAAATTTTGCGAGAATTTTTTCCCGGCTGCGTAATGTCGAAAAATTGTGATATTGACTGGTCCCCTCGATCGCCTGATTTGATGTTACAGAACAATATTCGAAATGAAATTGCTGAAATAATATGCGAAGTGTGCGAGAACGTTACGAGAAATATGGTTAAAAGAGAATTTATTTGTGCTGTTGTCAAAAGCAGCTACATGGCCAATATCGTATTTTATACATAATTGTAATAAACTATACAATTGATAAATAAAAAGAAAATTACAAAATTGTGTTTTATTTTATAGTTCTTTACAAGCAACATCGGCCTGGAACATAATATTCAGACTGAAACTTTACTTTAGAGACCAGTACGCTGTCGATCAGACCACTAAGAATTTGGTACAGAAACATTTGATTTCTAATATGCATTTATTGCACTCATCAAACCAGCGATAAGTCAAGGGTTATGATGAAGTAATCAACACTACTTAAAGTGTCAGACACGCCGCTGAATCGTACTGACTAATCTCTAAACCCTTGTACAATAATTTAATGCACCATTTGCATAATCTCTGGTAGACATATCACAATAGATTCTCGAGCACTAGATCAGAATGCAGCAATTAGCGGGAATCAGGTTGTATGTATCAATATAGGTACTGTGCATTCCTATAGATACAAGCAAGAGTTCCATCAATATTGTTGTATTAGGATTGTTGATATTTGCATATTACAATATTTGTGTGTGAACATTTGAACGACGAAAATTTATACGCTGGAATTTATACAACAAAATATTTATATTGGTAGAAATTTATACGCCCAGCGCTTTATATATTAAGGATTTGTACGATTATATATTTTATATGATAATATGTCTGTTCTTCACATAGTATTTTAATAAAAACAGAAGGTAATTACCGGATTTTTTTTTAAATAGATACAGTATCATTTATACAATATTTTAGTTTATTCGAACGCTACACACCTTAAACTACTTCTCAACATTATCGCCACTATTATTAAGGCAATTGTTGTAACTTTTTTGTATATCTTTGTCATAGAACGACGCTGTTTGGGATGAAAATCATGTCTGTACTCTGTACCATGTCTTTCAGTTCATTATCGTCATCAAAATGATTGACTTCAAGAAACCGCTTCAGATGAAGGAAAATACGGAAATCACTTGGTACCAAAACAGGACACACTTGGCTATGAATATCAGCAGGTATCATGTATCGTGCATTTAAGAAACGAATCATGGACTGTACTATAGGATTTTACATTACATTTCAACCATTCACTGCAAGACGATAACCTTATGTGAATGTCTCTAACGTTGCATGTGGTGAGTCAACAGATGAAGGAAACCATTTCAGAAATATACAGCAACGGTACTTAAAAAAACGCGCCTCGTGTAAGATAATAAGGAATTACACAAAAATTGAACTAAAAATATTATTACAATAATTACAAAGATTTTAAGTAATAATGCAATAATTTAACGGATATCGAAAGATTGTAGGTATATAGAAGATACGTAAAAAAAACAATTTGTCTATATTAATTTAGATTTTCATATTTGGGGAAAGAATGTGTGATGTTGCTGTAAATGAAAGATCAATTATGAGATATTTGTGGGAATGAGTGCTACATGTTCTAAATTAGGTTATGTGTGCGAGCAGCGGGTGGCCCCAAATAATTACACCCAGCGCTCACAGCTCTTTTGCATAATAGCGCGGAGTGTGGATGTGTGTGGTAATGTGGTCAGAGAAGGTGCAACGAGAAAGACTAATTAAAGTTCTCACGAGTTTATTTGATGTTTAACACAGTTACAGTAGGAATTATATGCAGTAAAAAGTCTACTATATGGAGCGTTTACTAGTGAACTTGTCAAGAAAACGGAGTTATATTAGTTCGGTATCGGCGTGTCTTTACGGCTGATGAGAGCCAAGTTTTACACCTAGTTATATGCAGGGTACGTTTAGGGACCGTTATTTTTTTGTGATTTTTTTTAGTTTCATTTGAACTTCGAGATGTTTTGCTGAGTGGTACTGAAAAGGGAATGCTTATAGTCGGTAGTGCAGAGGCCATGCTGATGATTTTGATAATGATAATGGCGATAATTCATTACGTTCGTAGGCATTTTAAAACAATGAAACGTAGTTTATTTCTCTAATTAATATTTTTACGGGAGTTCCTCAGGCAATCTCAGGTTTTCGTGTTATTATCCTTATTAGGCGGCTGGGGATTAATAAAAAAGCCTTATTTACGTTGCAATTAGATGAGGAAAGGCCGTATAAACTTAAATTGCCTCCCATTATGCCAGAAAATACCCCTCCATTTTTCATATCGCGTAGATTTATATTCGAGCCACGTTTCTTTCGAGGATTTAATGTCGCTCGTTACGTCTCTCCCTACATTGGGCTAGGACAGATGGTCAAATAGTCGTAATGAAGTGGCTAAGGCTGGCCATTCGCACGTGCAGACGAACACCGCCATAAATTCGCAATTAAACATTATTCCCGTGTGCATACCCTTGTTTTCAGGAACAAAAAACTAGCGATGAAAAATATACGCCAATACATGTTTACTTTCTAACTATTAAACTATCAGTAACATTGTAGCGCATTGTTAAGGGTACACTTTCAAAGCTAATTCGTTACTATAATTAATAATAATTTATTAAATTTAACCAATGGATATAACTGTACCTACAGACAAACGTCTATCAAGATGTTTTGTGGGTCTAGTGTTAATTAAAAAATAAATGAAAATAAAATGAATACCAATTAAAAAAAAATTAGTTTCTTGCTTACATGCGGGTTTTTATTATTCATTTAAATCAGAAGTTATATATTTTTTTAAACTTTTATTATTTAAACAGGACCTTCACACTAATGTAAAACTAATAAACTGAATATTATTTGTTATAATTAAGACGTTAATTGAAAGACTGCAATCATACATTTTTTTTTCAGTAAGCCAGAAAAGTACCGTACAGAAAATTCATATAGAATATGTTTTCTTATACGTCCAAACTGTTTTTATATAAATAAATTTTCTAATTAAATATCTAAGCACCTACTATCAAATATTAAACATGTTATTATACGAAAAATAAACATAGGAAAACTTCTCATAAACTAAAATACAAAGATGTTAAATTTAACAATTTTGGTGTTTAAGAACATAGTTGAACCTACGTGAATGTCTCTAATGTTGCATGTGGTGAGTCAACAGATGAAGGAAATCATTGCGCATGCCCAACGTCGCAAGCGCAGTGCTACACCAGGAATATTCAGCAACGCGCATCGTACTGCACTTCTGTACTTATGCACTAGTTTTAATATTTTGTTCATTCTCCTCAATTATCAATTAGTAACATTTAAAATTTTTACATTTTTAGTATTCCTAGTTTCTCTACCACAAAAAAACGTATTTTGTAACATGTTATTGCCCTAATTGTGCTTTAATATCATACAAAGATATCTATCAGGGTCATTAACGATCTGTATATCAAATAAGTATGCATATTGTATTATAAATGAATGAGACTTCATTTGGTGGCTAAGTCTATAAATAAAAATCACCCTTTAATCTACGCCCAACCTGTTCCACAATAAAGAGACGGATTATTTTAACTCGGGGGTATTTTCATTCACTCGCTATATTCTATCATGGCGGCGCATCCGTATTGCCATATTTCCGGTCTGTCACCGTTTCCGTTCGCTGTCCGGGCGCCAGCAGTGACGAGCTCATTTCCGCTCACCTCAGGCAGGGTTGCCAGGTGGCACCGAGACGGAAGTACCAAATGCCAAAAAACTGGATGCCAAAAAACCGGATGTCAAAAAACTGGATTTAACAAATCTGTAAGAAAAATAACTATAGCGTATTGTATTGACGAGAGGGTAGAAGAAAAATAACAAAATATTTTGGGTCTTCTATTTTTGGAGTTGGAGTTTACTTCATAGTTGATGAGGGTATTAGTTGAGGAATTTTTATGGAACTGGAGCCCAGTATAAAAATGTTTGAACAAATACCCTTACCTCAACAATTTGATATAAATTTGGGCATCTATTAAGAAGGAAATATAGCATAGTAAGTTTGTTGTGGTGGGCAACGTTGAAGTGCAAGATAAGATCGACCAAGTGAGAAAGGAAGTAGGCGTTTCTCTGATGACAGACCTAAGTCGGTACAGTTATTTAATTTTGATTTATTTCGGCGCATCTATGATAATCCGGATGCCTTGTCTTGGTCTTGTAGATAAGGAGCTTTTGTCTATGAACAGTCAGCTGAGAGTACAGGGATTCGAATTCACCGCCATTGTCGCCGTTCTCAGCTAAAAGACGATGCGAGCAACGTCTACACCGAGGGTCTAGGCTTCCGCGGAAATTACAATCTACGTAGATAAAGAAATAAGATTAAACTAATGAAATTCTTTTCACGCACGTGATATTACAACAGTATATTCGAGATAAATATAAGTTTTTATTTTTATATTTACATAAAATATAAAGTAATACAAAATAATTCATTTTTAGAAAATTTTTAAGCATCGTCTTAAAGAAAGTAAATTTTTTCAAAATTTTACGTTCCCTTTATATTACGGTGAATAAAAAAGTCGAGTATGAATACCAAATATACTTTTTTTTGGTGATTTGGTTATTCATGCCTGGAATGCCAGGGTCCTAGTTTAGTGCTTAGCAATTTGGCTAATACTTAGGTAAACTCACAATTTTTTGATTTAGTAAAAATGAGTCCAGAATAAAGAAGCGATTCAAGAAATGTAAGCACATCGGGTGACAAATAAATTTAAAGTCTTACGTCGGTTCTGCCTCGATATTTATTCTGTAAAAGTTAAAGTTCACAAGTTCAGATGAATTTGTCACAAAATTTTTGTACTTGTGTTCGGTATTTATGACAGGACCAGACTGCCGGTCACCGTGTGTGTGTGTGGATTCTCCTTTATGTTGACTATACCCATCTGTTTACCCCCCTCCCCATTACCCTATTCCTAAGAGCACAACATTTTTTGTGTGTTGTTCATGACTTTTGAACTGTCAAGAAGTGAACGTCCCACTGGTCTGATTGTTTAAGCTGCTTCGTGTGAATCGGCAAAGTTGTTCCACTAGTTTACGAGAGCTGTGACTACAGCAGAAAAAATCCAAGTAAGTCGTGCTTTCTGGTGGATCTTTGTCCTTATTGTTCTGTTTCTATACCGAATTTCTATCACCCTTTCCACATTCCGTATCCCCATCTGTCATTAAAACAAAGTGATGAACTATTTTGTTTAATGAAAGAGCTCACAAATAAAGCAGCTGGACCGATCGGGCATACAAGAAAGAATGGCTGCTCGTCTTGCCGGTGCTGTATTCCCTGCCGGTCTCTACTGACCAAACCGCGATGATAAAATATTGCATCTGTTCGCTGTGCACTTAAGCTCACTCGCAATATGCTGCTACCGGTCTGTGTGTCGCAGCTAAAGAGAGTTCGCCGCTCGGCCCACCTGTGTCATTGTCTACTCGCCACATTTTTTAAAGCTGTATATTGGTCCACTTTAATATATAGTCACTAAATATGAATCCTTGCAGAGGATATTTTAGTGAAACCCTCAGCAAGGAGCCACACTTCTACATATGTAGAATTCACTCTGACTAAGATGACCTGAACGTCTTGCGAATACCAGAGCAAAAAATATGCCTTTTCGGCAACTGACAGATTGGGCTTTTGTCGAGACGATGACATATTATAAAAGTATCTCCATATGAAAGCAATGGTGAAAGCGCTTCCACGGAAAGGAAGAGGTCCAGGTTCGAATCCAATTAGATATTTTGTCGATAGATAATTTTTTTTCTGCATATTTTTCTCGTCGATTCGTGTGATTTGTATTATTATGAGTTTAATATTATTTTGTACGCCAAACCAAAGATTTAATTCAACATCGTGTTATCAATTATAAATTGTATTATAATAGTGAACTCGGCAACCCTGGTTAGATCACACATTATTCTGTATTATCCAATGAAATAATAAGAAGTAATCACTTTCGTGAAATCAACTAGGTATTCTATGGTATTCGGTAGAACATAGTGTTAACAAAAAACATCGATAAAATTATCAATATTAAAATAAAATGACACCTTAAAACAAATCAGAATGGTTCGTGTGTAACGTGAATAATTGCAACATTATCTATGGATAAAAATGACAACAATGATCTGAATGAGTAACGAACTTAACAAAGGAAATTATTCAGAAAAGTTTGATCGAAATCCAAGGGCTATCATATTTGCAGAATCCGTTGCATCCCATATATAATATAATCGTTTTTAGAGATCAAAAATTATCGGTCTGTCAGATTGTATTGCCATAATAATAAGTTGTTCCCCCGGCAAGTAAAAGTTTCGGATTCGAGTCCCGGTGGTACTATATATTTTTTTAGATAGATTTATTCCATGAACCTTGATAAGTGATATATCTAATTTGATTTAATATTAATAACCTTTATTTCAATAATACCATGTCGTCAATAAAACACATTAATACAAATTAAATTATTTAGATAGATATGTACAGGGTGGCCCAAAAAAAGTGAGAACATATAGTAAAATGTGATATAATTATATCAAAATTAGTTTAACTATATCAACAATAGCTTATACAGTTTACTAATTTACTTACTTAAACATTTATCTATATTACGTTTTGTTTCGACAATTTCCGGTCGTCATCTTTGATTATTAATTTTCCCATTGTTTACATTTGGTTTTTTCAAATTGTTGCCCAGAATGACAAAAATCACTGCAGAAGACCGGATTCTGATCAAAAATTTGCGAATTGGAAAACGTTGGGGTGATAGAAAAATGATCAAAGAGTTTCAAAACATAACAGCATAACTGGACATTACAGCAGGACGGAGCTCCATCTCACACAGCCAGAAATACACTCAACTTTCTTCATCGTGAGAATGTTAATTTCATCGAACCAGGCATGTGGCCATCGAACAGATCTGATTTAAACCCAGTAGATTATCCAATATGGAGTGTTTTTATGATTTCTGATTAGCTAAATATTGTGCAATAAAAAATTACATTAATTATATTATGTTTTGGAATAACTCATGTGTTACGAGATGTTATAACTTTTTTGGGTCACCCTGTAGAATAGAATTTATCGAATAAATAGCACAAAATTACGTTCTAATATTGAAACAATAAAACTGAGTTTTAGTAAAAAAAAATTTAATTTTAGAAAAAAGATAAGATTGAGACGTTAGTAAAAATCGTAGCATTTTTTTTTGGTTAATTCTAAGCAAATTTTATGCAAGAGAGTTTATAAACATTGCACAGGGTAATTTATGAAAACATTTTTCTAAATATGCAAGAAAAATACATCGTGAAGAAAAGCAGAAATCGTGCAATGATTACAACCCGGGGCGGACATTCCTTTCTAAGCAAATCTGGTTCCATTATGCCATGGAAAGTTTCAAAAGAGTATTCAAATTACGCAAAACTTTTATTACACAAAATAACCATATTTCAAGTTTTTTCCGAGAAATAATCGCAGCAGCCATAATTACGAACCAATGCCAGGTTAAGAAAAATAAAAAGTTTTCAGGAAAAGGGGAAATATTGTCATGACACACTCACATTTTGAAAATTTTGATTTAAACGCATTCCAGGTCATTAAAATAATACATGTAACATTTTATTTATTCAGACGCGGGGTAAATGAGTTGCCCCAAAATAATACCGTTTCGTTAGACATTTTTAAAATTGTTTTTATTTTGAAAACGAACAAACGAGTAACAAAATAATAAAAAATAAAATAATGATAACAATATTTGAATACGTCATAAAATTTAGTCCATAGATGGGAATGGTGTAGTGATAGTCGAAACTTGTCCACATATTAACATATATACAACTTTCAAAGATTTGATAGATATGGTGATTTGATAGATATGATTGATGGGTGAGAATAATGAACGTTATATTTATATAGTGTTCACTTAAGTCAGCCAAAGATAAGTCACAAGCTCTGTAATACCCATAATTCTATATATTTTCCATTAAGTACAATTTAAAAAAATAGCTTCATCTCTATGAGATATCTATTATTTGTTTAAAATAATGATAATTTATCATGCACTTATATGACTTCATAAGGAATCAAAATACGTAATGCGCTTGTAAATGAATTATTTCTCCATATGTAGAAAACGAAGTTTTTTATTATTATTAAAAATTATATTACTATATCGTGTCCAGTTTTAGTAAAGTATCTAAGATAGACTTTTTAAATGTTAATAAACTCATTGAGAAAATGTTCATTAAAATTTTGACAAATCCTAGACAGATGGTCTATGTTTTGGAAATATTTTTTTTATTCATAGGCAATGATTAAATTCTACTGTTTCAAAAAGAGGGATGAAATTTGAATTAGCTATACTCTGTATCCACGAACCACACATGAATACATATAAGTACATAATGAATATCTTTTTCTTGTGGGATATACATCAGACAGTTTTTTTATGCCATCATTAATAACTAATCTAGACGACGTCACAAACAGAATGTTGGCAGCGGTGACTTACGTGAAAAAAGTCACTTTGAGAGGGTTTTGAACGAATTTAACTATCGTCTTGATGCTGTTCGTACAGCATGTAGAGGACAATGAGAGCATAACCACCACATTCCACATCCACATCACAAATAATAGTCTGCGGAGAAGTGGTCAGCTAACTCTTAGGACTCGATCACCACAAAATTAAGATAACATAAAAATAGCTAAAACAAGTATTTAGAGAGATAATATATAACAGATATAAATAAGAAAAGAAAATAATTAATCTGTTCAAGAACGAATTAATATTGGTACATATTTTACCCAAATTTTGGCAGAACTAATTACATAAAAAAATGTTTTGTGACCCGCTCTACGTTAAAATATAATTCCGTAAATTCTTCTAATAACTTGGACATTTTCAACGATAAATTGCTTCCCTTTAAAATGAAACTACACCAACTTTTTAAAAACTATTAACATAAATTGTATATACGTGCGTGTATGCGTATATATATATATTTATATTATAAAAAATATATATTGCATCTCATTTCCCTCTCCTTCTTTCCCTTTTCACTTTATATGTTCAGTATAAAAACATAATAATATATACTATTTTTTAGTTTATTATATTTATTTTAGTGTAGTTTTTTTTTTTGTTTTTCAGTTTGTTTCTCTCAAAAATAAAGGAAAACATCTTAAGTGCACAGAAAATGGATAGTAAAGGTGAAAAAAGCTTGTGATCAATCAGTGACATCAACGCTGATGATGCACCCAGCAATATGATCCAAAAGTTAGCGAGGTTGGAGACAGCTGAAAGCTGATATAGCTCAACTGGGAGAACATTCAACCGGCAATATAAAGGTTCCGGGTTCGAGTTCCGGTGCAGGCTCGGATATTTTCGAGGAAATATATATTTTCTGTGAAATATATATTTATTATGGTATAATATATATTTTTACGGTCTGGTGTGGTAATTGTCTTAAAAATAATAAAAAATGTAGTAAATGGACTCTGTAATGAATAACAAAAAATATATAATGATTTAACAGAAAATGTGAACAAATATAGTACGTTTCGTGAGGTTTATCGCTAAGGGTAAGCATTGATTGTCACCCCTTCAGTGTGGCATGTCAAGTGCCAGCTGTCTAAAATAGAATAGGTTAATGTATGTGTTTTGAGTATAATATGTAGAATTCAGAGTAAAACAAATTTAATAATTAAACTCGTATGAATTGTAGAGTTGGGCGAAATTCTGAATTATTATTCAACATGAGTAAACAATTTGTACAAATGTGCTTTGAAACAGTGGTTCCTAAACATTTTGTTAAAATCTTAACAAAATAATCCAATTTCGCTATATCAACCGTGTAAGTTTACGACAAATTTTAGAACTTATATTAAGTAGCTCTTTAAAATTGATACATCTATTATTCCACTTTTAAAAGCAATCAACTTTATATTGCATTGAATCTCAAATACCTTTACACGCTAAGAGATGCAAAAATTATATCAATTCATTTTTATTAAATTTGTTACTACCGGTAGGAACTCAAATATTTTATTGATAAATAGTTTTTTTCTATTTTTAAGATATGCAAAATCAATTTTGTGGTTAAAATCCATTTTTTAGATTATTAACTTTGTTTTATTAACCACCTAATGAGTTAAATACATCTACCGGTTTCGAAATATCATTTTCTTCTTCAGGATGTCATCAAATAATAAAAAAAAACAGATGTTATATTGTTTCTTTAACAGAATCTATCCGGTGTCTAAAAACTTAGCTGTAAAGATTGTACTGCTTTCTATATTAGTAAAACAGGTCGAAATTTTAATATAAGAGTCAAGGAGAATTTGAGATGTTTGAATAATAATAGATTTTCAGAATTTTCTAATCATTTGTTGGAAAACGACCATGCATTTGATAACAATTTGGGATTATTTATTTTACGTATAAACAATTCCGGTTTGATATATAAACAATGAATAATTTAGAACCATTAAAAATAAATAAAGCATGTAAAACTAAAAAACACATTATAAACAACCAACTAAATTTAACCACAAGTCTCATTCTAAAAATTTTTCTTAAAAATTATTCCAATAATTTTATATCATTAAGATTTTATATCAAGTTAGTTACTATATTTGTTTTTTTAAATAATTATTGTTTTTTAAAAATAGATTCTATTAAAGAAACAATATAACATATGTTTTTGATTAGTTGATGATATCCTGAAGCAGAAAATAATATTCTTCGAAACCGGTAGACGTATTTAATTCGTTAAGTGGTTAATAAAACAAAGTTAACAATCAAAAAAATAGATTTTTTCTGTGTATATTTTTAGTTGATTCATCTAATTTGTATTAAAAATAGCATAAAATTATGTTCTGAAAAACTGCAACTTCACAATAACAATGTGTTCTTCTTAAAAAAAATGTGAAAAAAAATCCTGAAAAAATGCACGTGCAAATAATGCATGGAAGAGATCCAGGTTCGAATCCCGGTAGCAAAGAGAATATTTTTAGATAAAATTGATTTTATATGTATACCTTTCTAATTAATACATTTAATTTATGTTTAACTAATTATACTACCCAATAAAATTACGTCAGAGCTGTACAAGAGAAATTTTTTCCATTTTCTTGTTTAAAAAAATACTTTTTAATTAATAAATTCTACAGTTGAACAGCCACTGTTTTAATTATTTGTTGACACATGACTAACGAACATTAGCACTTAACTGCTGCGGAACGATGTTTACTTCACAAACACTAACGTGACCTACAAATGGTCTGAATCTTTCTCGACTTCCAAACTTCAACCATGATTGGTTGACACAATTACTTAGCGTACACATTAACGCTAAAGAAATAAAACTAACTAATATATAAGAATGAAAGAAAATAAATGATTTACTTCACGATATTTGTACTGGCTCGACAATATCTATGGAAGAATTCTATGAAAAGACACATTCTTGAATGATACAACATTTTAACATAAAATATATCTATCATTAATTGATACGGCAGTTACTTTGTGGTGAAATATAATTATTTTAATTGTTTAATTGAGATCACCTCTGCAACAACATCGTATATTGGTTTTGGGCAGATTTAATTTAAGAATGCAACAATCTTGTATGTGAAGAACACATTCTTATTGTGAAGTTGTAATTATTCAGAACAGAATAAATGTATTAATTATAATGATATACATAAAAAATCAATTTTTTCGAAATATATTGTTGTTACACCGCCGGGATTTGAACCTGAATCTTTTTCCAAACCGGAAAATGTGTATTATCCAACTATGCTACAGCGACAATATTTTTAGCAACAAATTTTCGAACCTATATGTTACCTTTTTGATATTAATACATTTAATCGTTCGACAGTTGCTTTGAGTCAAAATTAAGTTATTCTGATCTTAAGTCTAGGAACAACGAAAGATTACAATTATTGAGTACTGTTCAAGATTTTGATACACCAATATTCGGCTGATTATATAATATATTATATAACAGTAAATAAATGTGCTGTTATCTCATTTCCAAGGCCATAAACCGCGAGTTACGATATTCATAAATAGCGTATCTGACAGCGGATCTGTTGACATTAAGTAACACTAATACCAACTTCGCCATTCGGGCCATAGGGGGCAGATGTCAGACATCACAAGATAATAATATGTCAGCCATAAATTGTGAGTAATACCGATATTTTATTACTTTTTTGAGGATTTAAAATTTTTATTGTTCCATACTGAAATATGAAGCCGTCAAAGGAACACGTCAAAGATTGTTTAAAAAGGTGATTTTAATGATTCGAACTCTCGCACGGACGCCATTGATCTCGCGTAATCAATCAACGGGAGTTTTTCATCTCACCGGAATGAAAAAAAGCTCAATGTATGAAAGTTTTTAAATACGAAGGTTGCAGGATTACTTTTCATTTACGTTACATATACCATGATTATATTACATGACTATTAGGATTTTAGGATCCTGGCCCGGTTTACAGAATTTATTCCAGGATTCCAGTAGGGGAGATTGGGGGTGTATGGAACAATTTTAGTAAAAGTTGAAAATTAAAATATTTAAAATGGAATTTATTTAACATAATCACACGATTGTTAAACCTTACACAATTATATTACATGATAATAATGACATAATTCATTATTTTAAATGAATAATAATGATTTTATTTGTGTTTAAGCATTATACATGGTTCGGTTTTTTTTCGGAACTTTTTTCGGTACGGCATTATACATGGTTCTGTATTTTTTTTTAAAAACAAAGTACGTACATTCCTATTATGTGGGTAATACTACAAACTTGCGGCGACCAGAGTCAATCGGAACGCTCTCTCGGTCACGGATCTATTAACAGCGATGAGTGTTAGATATAGATCGCGTTATATTATCAGTAGGATCAAGTCCACGATGAAGAGAAGAGAATCTAGTTGAAGGACTAGTGATTTCGAGGAACCGGGATTTAGAAAGGACTGCTCGCCTTACCTTGAGTATGACCCCCCAAAATCACACAATGTTTGCACGAGGATGGTGACGATCACCGCTCCCGACTGAAGACGGCGATGTCACACAAATAATAAAAAGTCCACATCGCAAATGGTATCGCAATGTCGAGATCAATCAAACAATATTGATCAGGTTGACGTCGGTTGGCGTCAAGGTCACATTTTACACTGAAGACGAGCATTAAAATAGGTAGGAATTTGGTTAAAAGTATGTTTTTATTACAAAAAAGAAACATAATATATTAAGTTATGTAAACACAATTCACAAATAATATAAAAACATCATAGTTATCAGTGAAAATTATAAAAAAAACTTTATGACACTGAACAGTCTTCCGGAAGGATGAGATATTTCTCGTTAAATTTTACTCTTTGTGCACAGATACATGCAAAGTAATATTTATTTTTGACCTTTTTACTAAATGTCAAATATAACTGAATTCACGCTCATAACGACATGTATTGCCAAATGTAATAAGTTATAAAAAAATAAATAAATTGAAGTGAAAGGTACTGTCCCACAGTTCTACACTCTCCCCTTCACAAAATTCCGAAATTATTAGGGATATTATTTCCTATTACATCTTCAGACTGTGCCAAAAACAAGTCAGTAAAAATATACGTAGAATAGCATTAGCAATATTTTAGATGTATTCTACAGCGTGGTCTGAAATGTTAGCAGTTAATGAAAAATAATTATGAGATTTTGCAATGTGTTCTGTTATACACGCTTCTCAATCGCAAACGGGACAAGCCCGCGTTAATTCGTTCACTGATATAACGATCCAATAAAGTTTTTCCGACTAATTTTCTCCAATAAATAATGAAAATAAATACAGTTATGAGATGGAGAGAGATTGTAGCTGGTGGTGTCGCATACAGATATCTATTGTATGTATTTAAGAATGTCGGTATATCTGTCGAGATAAAAAGAGAGAAATCTCCAACTGTATCAAACACGCTGCTGGCTATCTTAGTGTGATAGCTATGAAGGAGAATCATCAAAGACATATACAGATCAAAATCTTCGGTGATGAGGAAACCGATCGGAGAAGAATACCACAGCTACCTGTTCAATCGACAAGAGCCTAAGCTGTGCCAGAGGATGGCGAGCGAGAGAGCTTCCGCAACTTCCAACAGTAAGACCGAGCGACGCTCGCGGTGAATAATGGCGAAAGATGGACAAACTCAACAAATAGGGTTTTCACGCGGTGATCAAGAGAATATGAGTCCCGTTTTCACCCGCGTGATAGAGTGATCGTCTGTCTGGACCTGTGGGGAGATTACCGGAGGAGCTATGTAATGGAGCAAGGTCTTCCAACTCAGTCTCATGAAAAATGGCGACCACATTACAACATTAAAAATTGATAGAACTTTGATGTGGGCGCGGGTCGGTTGGAAGACGACCGTCGCCATAACCCAACTAATTTAACTAACCGAAAAATTTTTCAGCTTTCGTCTAAACGTTAGTCTCACTGAAAAAAAAATTCAACAAGAAGAAATATTGTTTAATGAGGAGTGAAGTTAGCCATCAAAGGGGGCGAGGGGGGCGCAAATTTTTGATTTTATTGAAAACGAAATTAACATTTTAAACACGTGCAACGCCGGGTATATCAGTTTGTATATTGTATGAGTACAAATATGAATCGTGAAAGTGTGTCTTAATTATAACGTTACTCATCGCTGGGGGTCGTAAAACTTGTACGGGCTGTTATCGCACATGTGAGCTTTTATGTTTACGGGCTATCCTGAGGCCTATACAGGCATCGTGACTTGGGTATGAATATATACTCCTTCCTATATTACCTACTCCCCCAGGGGTGGCTGAAGTAAAACTATTACATTCATAATTTTAAGATTCATTAATTTTAAATTAAATATACGCTCTGAAGACATCACTTATGATTATCTCTGAAATTGTTAAAATTATCAGTGAGACGTACGATGACCGACCTTATATTTCTATACAGATCATCAATGGTATGATTGACTGCCCCCAGATTGTTGGTCTGCTAGACTTTCACGCACCATTGAGGTCATCGAGACACAATTCATTGTTCTATTACAGTGGTAATGTCAGATGAGTTTAGACTTGTGGATGCCCCGTGGTGTACATGTGGGAGAGTCGAACAGACGCCTGACCATATTTTGTGGAATTGTGAGATATTTAGAGATGCACGTGAACGTATGTTTGGTGGTTTAACTGCACCGCCTGTTATTCGGGTATGGGTGACTCGTTGGAGCTCTTTAGGTGGGTAGTTAGGCCGGTCTGAATAATAAAATAAGACAAAGCCGATAGAGCCATGAGAAATGTGGGATATTAAAAAAAATATATGTCATAAAATGCAATACATTATTTGAACTAAAGAAATACAATTATGAGTATTTTAATTTTCAAAATAAACCTTTGTACTACACACACGTTGGGTAATTTTTACTACTAGTTTCGAGATGTGCAGTCCCTCTCATCACTAGGTGATAACTATACTTATTATTTATACGCATACTCTGTATTGTCAAAAAATTGAATTAAAGTTGAATTATTTAGATTTTATTGCAATATAAAATTCTCCTATCGTTTTGGCACACGACAGTACTGTTCAAGAAGCCGCCACTGGTTTGGGCTGGCAATTAGCCGGCGAATGTTGAGCGCTTGCAAGAGATGAATGATTGATCTCCCGGATGCTGTAGTTAAACATTACTTATCAAGTTAGCAGTGTATAGCGACTACATATCTCTATTCATCTACTCCGTTATTCGTGTATTTATTCTGCAATATGGATGTGTACTTTATGGAAATATTTTTTATTATATTTTCAAAAAATTTTGTAGTAGACAAAATAAAATAGTTAAAAAAACACAATACAAATTAAACTAATCACCTTTTTGTTGTGAAGTTGTATTTTAAGAATATAGTTCTATTATTAGGAGAACACATTCTTATTGTGAAGTTGTAATTATTCAGAACATAGGTCTGTGATATTTTAAATACTAAATTAATGTATTAATTATAAATATATACATACATATAAAATCAATTTTATCAAAAAATATTGTTGTTGCACCACCGGGATTCAGACCTGGATCTCTTTGTTAAATGGAACGATTAAATATATTAATATCAAAAAGGTAACATATATGTTCGAAAATTTGTCGCTAAAATTATTGTCGCTGTAGCATAGTTGGATAATGCACCTCCCCGATTAGGAAAGAGATCCAGGTTCGAATCTCGGTGGCGCAACAATAATATTTTTCGATAAAATTGATTTTATATGTATATGTTTCTAATTAATATACTTAATTCATATTTACAAATAAAATTAATCATCTTAAAAGATATACAGAAAAGACTGTTTTTCGAAAAAAATATTTAATTGCTATCAAGATTTTTTTTGATGACATCTCCGATTTCTAAGATTTAACCTTCTTCATGAATGGCTGTCTTAGTCTATCTTTTTCTCCTGTTCGTGCTTATGTTGATTTGCTTTAATGGCTGATATTTTTTAGTGAAGATTTTATAAATAAATACTGGAAGATTGAAATATATTTTCTGCTTAAACATCATCATATTAAGATCTTCCAGCATTGCTCTGATTCCGAGTAGGTATATCTATTTTTCTGAATATTATTCACAAAGCTTTATTTTGCAGTTTAATTGATGCATTTCTTCTTCATTTGTCTAATTCAAAATGCTGCTGCATTGTAGTTGATGTGAAGTGTGAATAATAACAGAGTTGTATACTATTTTAGAATATTCGGTACTAAAGAATCTTCTGATCCTTACCAGAAGTGAGATCTTTTAAATAATCTTTTTAGTCACATATATATATTAAATACTAAATTAATGTATTAATTATAAATATATACATATAAAATCAATTTTGTCGAAAAATATTGTTTTTGCGTCACCGGGATTCGAACCTGGATCTCTATTTCCAATCCGGGGAAGTGCACTACCTTTGTGCTATAACGCCAGTATTTTTCTTGACAAATTTTCGAACCTATATGTCACATTTTTCTAATTAATACACCTGTCGTTCCATTATTTGAAAGCCATCTACATTATTTTTACAGAATCTCAAATACCTTTGAGTAAACCGACTGCAGACGCCAGAATTATCAATTCATTTTTATTAAATTTTGGACACATTGACACAACATATATTATTAAGGAAAACACATTACAACTTCACAATAAGAATGTGTTTTCCTTAACATATATATATATATATATATATATATTTAAAAAAAAATTTTTCTTCTTTTTTTATTAATATTAAAAATACAATATAATTTCAATAATCAGTGGATATAAACATATATATACATATATATTTTAACATTTGTTTCTTCTCTATGAGAGTAAGTGAATCTTGTATAGAGAAGGAGTGTATTCGAGTTAATTTATGTTTCAGTTAGTCTGTGTACATATTTTTGTTACTTCAGTAACAAATTTATTATAGTCCGTAATTTTTCTAATTGTGATGGGGAGATTGTTAAAAAATTTGATGCCTTGATAAATATATTGATTTTGAGTTGCGGCATATTTTAGTTATGGGATATAAATTTGATTTCTATATCTTGTAGATCGGAATTCGCTTCTAAAATTTAATTGATTTTTAATTTTGAAAATTTGAATTATTGTTTTTTTTTTGTATATGTCTACTATTTTTGGTACTTTAAAATCTGTGAAAAGTTGTATACTTATATATCTTATGTGTAATGATATCAATTGGCAAACAGAAAAGTGAACAATTGAATTTAAGAATAATATTATATATTACTAAGCAAATATTTACTCCATTTTAGATTTGTTTTATTTTAAACAATGGCGAGGATATAAAGGATAATTGAATTTGTGTCTACCG
Organism: Eubasilissa regina; assembly: GCA_022840565.1. Taxonomy (NCBI): domain Eukaryota; kingdom Metazoa; phylum Arthropoda; class Insecta; order Trichoptera; family Phryganeidae; genus Eubasilissa; species Eubasilissa regina. The sequence goes on along the minus strand of JAINEB010000027.1, from coordinate 17,019,816 downwards.
ACTATTCCTTCCATCCTGAGTAAACCTGTATCCTAAATATACAGATTCAATTGATACAGTAACCTCTTAACCCTCTTCAAATATAATCATCTCACGCGTGGCTACAAGCATTCTTAGGGATGCTGTATAGTTCTTGGATCTGTCCAGGAACCATACAGCAATCATATTTGGATTCAAAATTCTACCGTTGTTAACAATTAACCAATTTTCAACAAAAATGGTTCTGGGATGTATGCCATTTTGTGATCAAAACTTCGGTAAAAAGACGAATAAATATTGGAAAATTAAATGTATTAATATCAAAAAGGTAACATATAGGTTCGAAAATTTGTCGATAAAAATATCGTCGCTATAACATAGTTGGATAATGTCTTGAACTTGGATCTTTCCTGGTTTGGAAAGAGATCCAAGTTCGAATCCCAGTGGCGCAACAACGATATTTTTCGGTAAAATTGATTTTATATGTATTTATTTATAATTAATATATTTCATTCATATTTATACCGATTATTGTCGCGATAAACTAATCATGAAAAGCGTTGCTATTTTTTATATTTATTTCAATTTCATTAATTACATATCAAATAACAATTTTCAACATTTGTCTAACAATTTAACGGCAAAAATTATCTTCACGTAGTATTTTGATAAAAGAATTTAAAAGAAAAGTAGAATTATATAATGCATTTTAACAAATATAGAATAATGCAAGGAAAAAAAATCCTACAAAACAGAAGTACATTGTGACGTTATAAATGGAGGTCATATACACAATTGCTTCGTCACTTATTTTTGACAAGTACCTTGACATTTCACAAATAGTTACCCTCAGGTTGGTATCACATTCGGTGTCTGAGCTTATAAAAACGATTGAAATCTATGGTTTGTTTTAAAATCGTCGCCAGACCTGTCAGACTAAAATGTAGTGTGTGATTGACTCTACCCTGAGGGTAAGTATTTTTTTTATTGTTCAATCACTGGTATATAATTTAATGTTAACTTGTTAATATAATCGCATGGTAAATGATCTTTACAGGAAACAAGACATTTCCCTCTGGGCTTAACCTCTGGGCTTTGCATCTGGAATTCAACCTCTGGTTTTTACCTCTGGTTTATGCCACTGGTGCATACCTCTGTTTTTTTTACTTCAATTTCATCTTTGGATTTACCTTGAAGTAGTCGCCTCACTGAAGGCGACAAATTTTATCATGACGATCTAAAACAAATCATGTCTACGAATCTGATCGCGTCGGCCTGGATGCTGCGGCCCAAAACGTGATGTGATACCAAGACGTCTGGTATCCCATACAAGAAGGACGACAAACTCGCGCCCAACCCGACGAGATAAGTATTTGTAGTCTTGATTTGTTTTATTTCTTGTTATCTTATATTTTTCCTGATTAGATGTCTTACTTTTACTAAAGATTAACATCTTTTATTTATGTGACAACAATGAAGTGGGTATGTATGCTCAAGGTAAAAGAACTCGCGGATCTCATGGATCAAATGAAAGGGAAGAACGTAGGTCTTCTACCCTACAACATATTTCAGTAAAATAGTATTAACGATAATAAAAATCGTATGGATAATATATGGTATAAAAAATCATACGAAAATAGGACAAAAACTATACTTTAATTTCTAAAATCACAATATCATGCATGTATCATATCACCGCAGCTTAGGGAAACATTTGTTTTTTCGGTTAAAAAATAAATAACATCAGTTATGTACATAAAACAAATTTTTAATGTCTCCAGCAGAGAACCAAACCACAGGCGGGAATACTAACAACTGCTCTACCGAAGAATACGAATGAGCTGCGAAAATATATGTTTACACACACTAGTGTATTAATTACTGTAATAATTAAGCTTGTTGCAATGTTCACCAGGTGGAACGATTATTCTAATAAAATTCAACATAGGTATTATAATAATGTTTAACAATTTGATGTTAGTGTAGTGAGAAAGTTTAAGAAAGGATCACTTAGGTGGTTTAGTCACATGAGACCGATGAATCAGAAAAGAATAGTAAGAAAGCTATATGACGCATGTGCTGATGGCACCAGAAATAGAGGATGTCCGCGGAAGACTTGGCATGACCAGGTAAACCAGATAATGGAGGATGGCTCTTCTAGAAGATTGAACAATCGGCGAGCTTGTATGAGAACATGTAAAAATGTGGATTAGAAATAGAGATCGACGTTCGAATCCCGGTGACGCGAAAATAATATTTTTCGAAAAAATTGATTTTATATGTATATATTTATAATTAATACATTAATTTAGTATTTAAAATATCACAGATCTATGTTCTGAATAATTACAACTTCACAATAAGAATGTGTTTTTCTTAATAATATATTTATAAAGTATTCATTAACTGCTTGCCAATAAAGTTCGAAAGATTTAATTTGGATTAATAATCTTAATAGCGACCGTTAATAGCGATAAACATTACAATGAAGCATTTAGGTCCTATGGAGTAATATTAAAATACCTCCTATCGGACTTTTAATGACATCCGACTCTTAAATTACAGACTGTTTAGATCTCCGTTACCAGTAAAGTTACATTTAGCGAATTAAGAATTTTTCATTCAGCGACGTAGGCAATGAACGTTAATTAAAATCAATTTTGTTGATTTTCTTGCTATTCCAAGGAAACATGGTTATAGGGGATCTATAAGACAGACATTCTTGTCAATATCAGCTCATGCACGAGTACCTATATGATACAAATGTTAATATATCAATACTGATATTTGTGTAGTATAATTTGAGCCTGGGAACTAAGCAAGAATTAATAAAATTTTTTGAAAAATCGCAAATCTTCAACGACGAATGTCTCTACTGAAAATGTTCAATTTGTGAACTTTCAAAGATTCGAATGCCCTTCTTCAATTAATGAAATTAATGTAAATAAATAATAACTTCAAAATTGTAGCGGAATTTTATATTTGGCATCGCACGAAAGGTTAGTTCGTGTCTCGACTTACGCTTTCAGTAATGTTTACAGTAGTCACGTGCAGTATTTTTCTACGGAAAAAAAGATGAAACTAAAATAGATTAAACAAAGTCCGACTAAAAGTTAAGAAAGTTAAGACGAGTCCACATACTTACATCGCGGTCTATGGACCAAATTTAATAATTCTTTTTTTAATAGCATACATGTCATCATAATGAGAATTTTATTTTTTTGAAATTATCATAAAATCGTAAAAATTCAGTAATTGTGTGTTCTTGGACATATTCAAATATTGCTAATAAAATAGATAAAATATAACAAATTTGTTGGTCTCCTGGAATGAGGTTCGCACCCTGGACCACTAGGTTACTTGACGATTGTCTTAACCACTTCATTAACAAAATATACCCGCTTTTTAGTGTAGTCACATTTCGATATGTGATGTTAAGCTCATTAACAGTGATGACGATTATTGTAAATACTGGATATATAGGCTAATTTTATTCGACTTACGAACGTACTCTTGAAACGTAACTCGTTCGTATGTAGAGAACTAACCTATTTTTGTAAAACTGTAAATCTCTTCACGCTTATTTAACGGCTGGACGGGATGAAATTGAGCGTTCAAAATAAGGTCAAATACCTTGGCCATATATTCAATGAAGATGGACAAGACGATGATGACATAGAACGGCAGAGGAGACAGTTGAGCGTTCGTGCAAATATGCTGTCACGGCGTTTCTACCGATGCAGTAATGAGGTGAAGAGCATCCTATTTAAATCGTTCTTCACCAGCATGTATACCTGCGAGCTCTGGTCGAAATACAAACGAGTGACGTGTAGCAGTCTCCGAATTCAGTACAACAATTCATACAGAATACTATTCGGATTGGCGAGTTATTGCAGCGCATCTACAGTGTTTATCGAAAGCCGTATACATGGATTCGTTCCGCTTCTGAGACATCGAGTTGATGGCGTAAAGCTGCGACTGGAGCTCAGCACCAACTAACTCTCTGGTGCAAGCGGCGCTTTCTCATGGAAAGGTGCTTCCCTGACCACGGAATGGCAACGCCTACAAAATAGCTACATATACAACAATGGCCGTGATTGTAGTAGTTATATATGTAATATTTATACTTTATGTGTATATATGTGTGAATTTTTTACTTTTTATTAACTTTTAAAATTTTTTATTTTTATTTATTAATATTTTCCTTGGTTTTCTTTTTCATAGCATTATATTTATTTCATAACCTTTAATGTATAACATAAAATGTATTATCTTTATGGCGAATCGGGTTAAAAAAAAACCTGATCACGCTGGAATAAACACATTATTATTATTATTACTATTAACTCGTTGCCACTCAATAGACATTAAGTTATTCGTACGTTTACATCTAGTTTTTTAGGCCAACAAAAGAATTAACCTAACATAATTAAACAGCAGGACATTAAATGTTTTTTAAACCTTAAAATATCCGAAGTTAATTAAAAACTTTATTTCCTTTAAAACTTGTTAACTTTCCCTTCCGTCTTCAAAATTAATTGCTGTGATTTTTTAATTATCTGTTCTCTAAAGTAAAGTTAATTATACCAAATTAATTGTTTATTTACGGAGTTGAAATTCCTTCCTTTGGAGCAAAACTTTTCCTATAAATTATGCATTCTCACTAAGCCGGCATTGGATATTCATTATCGCCCATCATCGTTACAAAAGATCAAGGTTATTAATATAAACGATTATTATTCCGAATCTAAATTGCTTTTCGTCGAGAAATATTAAAGATTTAAACATTAATTTAAAAGTATCATTTATAATTTTTGGAGTGGAATTCTCTAATCACGAGAGGGAGATACGATGGTGAAATAGACACGAGAATAAGGGATGCTAGTGACGTTTTATGGTGTGGTAGTGAGAAGTGATCCACATGACAACCGTGTCTCGCCGCCATGCAACGTAGGTAACGTGGCGTCGATACTAGTGATGGTTAAATCGCTATTGTGACTGATTGTGTACAATTGTAACTGTGATTGATTATTCGTAATTTTTCGAGCAATCACTGATCCATTTGAAACTAAACAGTTAAATCTTAGTCACCAATCATAGTCATATAATAGTTTACCATAACTAGACAAAATATACTCCTCACTGTCTCCGGTGAGAAACTACTTTATTATACAGGACAGGACCAGATCGTCTGATTGACTGACTTGAAGTTATTGTAAAGTTATTGGTGGTATTGTGTTTCGGTTTTCTCGCAGTGCGTTCCGAAACTGCTATTGTGTGTCACAGTGCTTCGTGCAAATCATCGAAGAAGTATCCTGAAATTCAGGAGAGCTGTGAGTACAGCAAAAAAACCCAGGTAAGTCGTGTTCTTCCTGGTAAGTCCTTGAGCCATTATTGTTCTGATCCTATACTAAATTCCTATCACCCTTCCCACATCCCGTTTCTTCACTCCCTCGCGCAAACGACACTATAAATTATTACAACACATAACAGGTTAAAAATAAAAATAATAAAATTAGGAGATACATGTCTATCATTATATACGACGAATGGAAAAAATTCAAGGTCTCACGCGACGGCGGGTATAATCCATGATGGCCGGGGAGCATAGGGGTGGATTTGAAGGGAAAATACTCCCTTACGGGGGACAAGATAAAATATAACACAACAAACAAAATCGATCGTAAGAGAGTGTACCATTAGTTATGTGACGAAATCTGAGTGAAGTGCCAAAACCAAAATGACTGTTTATAGAACTGTGTATATGTCTACATTTATATATGATTGTAAAATGCGAATCCTTAAGGAGAGAGTAAGATTAATTATCCAGGCTGGCGAAATGAGGAGTACTATTGAAGTGAGTGAGAGATATCGAGAGAAAAGAGAATACCAGAAGAATGACAACAAGAATGGAAACTAAACAGTAATAAACACTATATGTAGCTAGTTGGGTCATGTTCGATGAGAGCACTTTGTCGAGAATTACAAGACGAAAATGATAATGATGATTGATAATGAGGTAGTGGAGTATGTCATAAATGAGCTTTTATAGTATGTTAATAATAATAATAATGTGTTTATTCCAGCGTGATCAGGTTTTTTTTAACCCGATTTGCGGTAAAGATAATACATATTATGTTATACATTAAAGGTTATGAAATAAATATAATGCTATGAAAAAGAAAACCAAGAAAAATATTAAAAAATAAAAAAAAAATAAAAAAGTTAACAAAAAGTAAAAAGTTCACACATATACAAACATAAAATATAAATATTACATATATAACTACTTTAGTCACGGTCACTGATGTACGTGTAGCTATTATGTAGGCGCTGCCATTCTCTAGTCAGGGAACCAGCTTTCCACGAGAGCGCCGCTTGCACCAGAGAGTTGGTGCTGAGCTCCAGCCGCAGCTTTACCCCAGCAACTCGATGTCTCAGAAGCGGAACGAATCCATGTATACGGCCTTTGGTAAACATTGTAGATGCGCTGCAATAAAGCGCCAATCCGAACAGTATTCTGTATGAATTGTTGTACTGAATTCGGAGACGGTTATACGTCACTTGCTTGTATTTCGACCAGAGCTCGCAGGTGTACATGCTGGTGAAGAACGATTTAAATAGGATGCTCTTCACCTCCTTACTGCATCGGTAAAAACGCCGTGACAGCATATTTGCACGAACGCTCAACTGTCTCCTCTGCCGTTCCACATCATCATCTTGTTGTCCATCTTCATTGAATATATGCTCAAGGTAGTTGACCTTATTTTGAACGCTCAATTTCATCCCGACCAGCCACACATTATCGTACTTAAAAATATCCACATTACCGAGCTATTTAAATATTTTCAAAATGTGCAATACTTTTGGAGATATTGGCATTCAAAGTTATAACTGATTATACCCTCTCCTAAATTCCTACAGTTCACTATCCCTATAAAATAAATTACTCTTGCAATCATCTGTTCTATTCTCACATACGCGAGCCCCATCCAAGGTTCAAGTAACAAAAGAGTTTAGAAACCGAACAAAACTGCATCCATAGGAGAATCACAAACTCACCCTAGTTTGTCAGAAATACAATCATTCAGAGACTTAAACATAACCTCACTCAAACGACACATACACGATTTGTTATCTAAATGTTATTATAAATTAATTTACATCCCAAACATTTCTATAAACTCCCTCGGCCTGTATGATCCCTCATCCGATCCCCATAATCTTCGTGCCATTTCACTTCTTTACCCTGTTCTTAACCCTATTGAACAAAATTTGTAAAAAGATTCTGTAAAAACCATCACTAATAATTCAACAAAATCAAACAAAAAAAGAATTTTAAATTATGTATTACATAAAAAAAACTTTACCCATTTTTCCTTCTACTTTACACAATTATATACAAAGTAAAAGTTACCTAATAATAAAAAATAATAATTTCACCGAATAAGGTCCCCCAAAAAATCTTATGCCATTGTTGTTACCTCATATGTCGGAGACAAGAGGGCTCAGCCCTTATCCTTCCCCCTTTAACAATCGAATCAGAGAGGCGTTTAAAGTTGGACTTGTTGGAAAACGCTCGGATTATCATATCCACCCTGTGACGGTCACATCTCTTATACGTACCGGCCAGTACTAATAATATTAGTACTAGAGTGTCGAGTGCCGAATTGTCTACTCAGAAGATGTGACGTCAAAAGATAAAACACGCGACTTTGAATATCTGTATCTCTGCCATATTTCAAGATATCGAAAAAATTCTTTCAATTATGATAATGAGATTTTTTGAAGAATTAAAACATTTTTTTCACTACCAATAATAACTAATAAGCATACACAAATATTTTTTGATGTGTGTAATTATGTAATGTTATACGCGTGTATGTATATTTAAATAAATAAACTTGTCTGTAACCCTGCCCGTCAGTTACGAGATATCCAATGCGTTAAATGTAATTTTTTGTTAACATTTTATTAACCTTTACCATACCATGCCAAAAATACCCTACGCAGCCATGCTGTCAACTCGTGTTACTGCAAGAAATTTGAGTTTTGTAAGCACTTTAAATGGGGAATAAATGCTTTTACAAGCTTAAATGACTTTAAAATAGTTACCATAAATATAATAACAAATGATTAATATAATAATTAATTACGTTCATTTTATTCTCAAACGTTATTCTTATAACGCATTGGTCAAAAGAAACATCTAACATGATCTTCATTCTTATCTCTCTTCTTTTAAATTAACGTGTGATCTTTTTCAAGTGGTACTAGTGGTATTTTTAACGCAGATAGCATGCAACGTATCAATTTCATAAAGCACTGAATTCAAAAAATTATGATTTTTATTATGATTAGTTTTACATAATTGATTTTCCACTACTCATTTCTAAGAGAAAATGATTTTTTTTAGGACTAAGTAAAATGTAAGTTTTACATTATGCATATTTATAGACATACGATTTAATTAGCTCGGCAGACTTATATTACTGCGTGGCTAGGGAAGGGTTAACCATATCTATCATTAATTTTACCGATTGAAAAATGTAATCGTGATTCTACTTGTTTTAATCTCTGAAATTGTATTAACAACACACTTAATACTAACTGGAAGTCATTCACTCACAAAAAAATTACGCAAATACGTACTCAATACGTGATTTAATTAGGTAGAGATCGGTCAGAAGTATCGCTGTTCAATATTCTAACTTAATCACAATTCAACACACTGATTTACAACACGTTCAATACAATTTTTTTATTGTCTCTATGAATTTTTCTATATCTTTGTCGAATTTGATTCTTCTTAATTTTTATTAAAAAACACTGCAATACGATGAAAAAAATTGGCAACTTTAATATAGACCGTAATCTAACAAAATAGCAAGGACAATACTTTATATAAGAGGTGGATAGCTACTACAAATTTGAGTTAGTATTGATATCCTGAAGAAGAAACTAGTATTTTTCGAAACCGGTAGATGTATTTAAACTCAATAAGTGGTTAATAAAACAAAGTTAATAAATAAAAATAATAAAAATCAATAATTAAATATGATAATTAGAAAGATTTACATATAAAATCAATTTTATCGAAAAATATTGTTGTAGCGCGAACGGGATTCAAACTATGTTCCGAATAATTACAACTTCACAATAAGAATGTGTTCTCCTAATAATAAAGTTGTATCAATGTGTCCAAAATTTAATAAAAATGAATTGATAATTCTGGCGTCTACTATCGGATTACTCAAAGGTATTTGAGATTCTGTAAAAATAAGGTAGATGGATCTTTCAAATGATGGAACGATTAAATGTATTAATATCAAAAAGGTAACATATAGGTTCGAAAATTTGTCGCTAAGAATATTGTCGCTGTAGCATAGTTGGATAAATCTTTCTAATTAATATGTTTTAATGTCACAGACAGAATATATGAATAATTACAACTTCACAATAAGAATGTGTTCTCCTAATAATAAATATATTGTTATATTATTGAATGCTCACTTCTGATGTACGAAAAAATTATATCAAATGTCAAATAAATAAATAAATACATTTTTTCACTCTAAAACAGTCGGGAATTAAATTTTGGAACGAGTTCAAAAATGCCATTTCGCTGTGCGATCTATTATTTGTTATACTTATTTTTGTAATGAATAATAATAATAATTGCATATATTTCTACCACTCTAATTTTACTGGTATCAGATTTTAAAATAATTTACGTATATTAAAAAAATAACTTACCATTAAATTATTATTTCACTTTCAGCTTGGGAAACACTTCTTGAAATATCTGAAAAATATAAACATTCATTATTATTATTTGCATATCCGGCGTTACGTACTCAAAAAATATTATGCCCTTTAACGCATACTCAATCCCTCTCTTTATTACCCTCTCTAACGCATTCTCCCTCTCGTAATTTTCAAAAACATTTCAAGGGGATTGCCGCCATGGAGCTAAAGTAATATGAGTCTTCGAAAACCGCAACATGTACTCGTATATATAAAAAAATCTCATTGTTTGTTCTGCGTTATAATAATGATTTTTAGATTGATTAATTAGATAGATTTCGATAGAAGTACTACCTTAATATTGTAGAAGAGACATTATTTCCAAAAAAATTAAAAAAAAATTCTCTTAGATGATAATCAGGAGACACCTAAATTACCCTCCGTTAAATCGTAAAAAAAGTCTAAATATTTTTTTGTTTATCTTAAAAACTAGACCAATAATTCATCTTTCTAGATACTTGTCTGGAGAATTATATTTTCACTTAATCCCTTCTAAATATGTCAGCTAACTCATTTCAATTAACCAGCTTGATCTGCCATCTTATTTCAAAATAACTCATATTCAAACATTTAAAAAATTTATAAATTCACTAATATTAGTCTAAACGAAAAACTAAATACGAAACAAAAAGTACAGTACCTACACAGTGCTACAAAAATAATTCTAGAAATATTCTTCTCTATTATACACATACGAAGTACATCTGATTCTTTGAGTCGATACCGAAAGGAATTTTTTTATATCATAGCAAGAAATGATTGAAATGATGAAGAAAATAAACGTCAAAATCCTGCATTCATTGTCATAAGATATTTATATATCAACGTTGTTAACTTTACATTTACATTTTAATTAAAATTAAAACGTTTTCAACGCTTACTGCACCATCTTCAGCAATAAACTAAAACTTAAAACAAGAAGATATTTTATCGACTACATGGTGATGGGGTGGTATGAGAGCGGGGTTGGGGAGAGGAAAGTTTTCGGTGAAAAGTAAAGGTGGTTATGGGCGGGGCCAATATGGACACGAAAGGAAATGTAGTAGAGGGTGTTTGTATGTTAAGTACATTATTATTAAAATATGAATTATTTACATTAATTAGAAAGATATACATATAAAATCAATTTTACCAAAAATATTGTTGTTGCGCCACCAGGATTCGAACCTGGATCTCGTTCCTAACCAGGGAAGATGCATTATCCAACTATGTTACAGAGACAATATTTTTGAACCTATATGTTACCTTTTTTTGATATTAATACATTAAATCGTTCCATTATTTGAAAGAGCCATCTACCTTATTTTTACAAAATCTCAAATACCTTTGAATAATTTGATAACAGACGCCAGAATTATCAATTCATTTTTATTAAATTTTAGACACATTGATAAAACTTTATTATTAAGAGAATATATTAATTGTGAATTTGTAATTATTCAGTACATAGGTCTGTGATATTTTGAGTGAGTCGAAAGAGTGATGACAAAATATATAATATTATATAAACAAGGTAATCAGATCAGTTTCTCACTTATTTACGCCAAAATGAGTTGAGGTCAAAGTAAACAGTGAATACGATAGTGGTCAATGATAAACGTGTGTTCTGAAACTACGGAAATCCACACACACAATATGGACCCGACAATAAACAAGTTAAAAGGATCATTTTGCAATGATGCGATCAACGTAACTCAAGATCAGGAAGAATAGATAATGAATTATGCACCAGGTTATATATATTATAACGGACCACGATGTTTTATATAGAGCATTAAATAATGAAGAAAAAGTACCAACCATGTTTAATTGAATGTAAACAAAATAATGTAAACGGCTCTTAAGTTTATAGCGCTACGTTATCTATATAAATTAGTTTTATGCAGTACTAACTAATCAAACGTAAACATACTGCATCACGTCCTCGTTTCTCCCCATCTACTCGTGGCCATCGATCCGAACTGTTTTAATAGCGTTTACGTTAGAATTCTAGTTTAATTAAAACTTTTTTTTAGTGTTTCAAGTGGTTTTTTTTTTACATTTACTACTTTGAGACACTTAATACTTTACGACCATTTACACTTCGACAGTGCTACCCTTCGACACTTGTATTAACTACTTTCTAGATCATTCAAAGTAAGGGTTCGAAACTATTTAATGTGTTTTATTTATGTGTCATTAAAAATAATCGATTTAAGCAATCCAAAGGTATCCAGCGGAAAATTTTCAAGTTTAATAATAAATAAAAAAAAAACTACAATATTATTCTCATATTTTATTTATACGAAACGGAATTTAACGATACGGATTTTACGTTTTATAAACAATATCGTCTAAATGCCTTCCATTTCTCTCAAGACACTCTTGCAATCGGAATCTTAAATTTGCAAACACGCGAGAGAAAAGCGTTGGTTCAATGGCAGCAACTTCACGACAGATATTTTCTTGTAGGGCCTGAATTATTCGAGGATTGTTGCTGTAAACTCTCCACTTAAAGTATCCCCACAAAAAAAAGTCACACGGTGTAAGGTCTGGTGACCGAGGTGCCCAGAGTATGTCTTCGTGCTTGCTGATTAATTTATTGTGAAAAATTCCCCTCACTTTCTCCATAGAAACTCTAGCTGTATGTGGAGTGACCCCGTCTTACTGAAATTGTGTTCTGTTGTTGAACCCGGGAAACAGCTGCAATTGCGGTACCAAAAACTCGTCAGCAGTGACTGTCTATCTCTGGCTAAAACAAATAAGGGCCAATTATTCCTCAGGCAGAAATTGCACAACGCACTGTCGTTTTTGGACAACATTTTTGATAGCGTTTCCTTGAATTGTCGGAACACCAGTATTTCTGTTTATTAACATAGCCAACGATATGAAAATGTGATTCATCGGTAAACAATGTTTCCAAGCGTTCGTGCTGTTCCAAAACTTTCTAGCATTTCACGTGAAGAATAGTCATTTTCATTGAGAAACTGCACGATTTGCAGTTAATATGGATGAATCTGTTGTTTCTTTTTCAAAATAACGTGCACTGTAGATTTTTTTATTTCAATATAGGCTGCAATCTTCTTGAACTTGAGCTACAAGTTCTGGCATCGCTGTTGACGTTAATTGTCCCGGAGCAGTTTGATTAACCATTATCCCTTCTTGTTTGAACTTTTGAATACAACACCAGATAAGTTGCGTGCTCGGTTCATCACTTACTTGTCGAATATTAAAGTGAGTACAAAATTAAAGAATCAACGAATCATAGCACTTTAAATATTGCTCAAACACGAACACGCGGTGCGCTCCCAACCAGTGACTCATTGCAACTGGCAAATCAGAAAATCACTCCCACTTACCTCACCCTGATGGTTTAAGGTTTAAGAGAAATTACAATTTAATCTTGAAATTTTTCCGCTGGACACCTATATGTATATAAAAAATCAATGACTGTGTTCTATATACAATATTACACTCGCTAACCGATTTTAATCAAATTTTGCGTAGACCTCTTCCTTTGGGCACTCACCTCCACCCCGAATGTATATTATATTGAATACCTTTCGATCCAAACTTTGTAAAGTTACTCTTTAGGAGCTTGTGCAAAACCAATATTTATTGTTTTACCTCTTATTCCTCCTCCCCTACGCGCCAGTGATATAAATCTAATATTTAATTAAATGACATATTTTTCAAATTTTGGACAGATAGTATTTAGAACATTAACTAAAATATACCACTATTAAGGTCTTTCGCCTACATAATCTGAACGCACCTTACAATAACCTAGGTGCAAAATGAAGCTCTCATCAACCTTCAAATCACGCCGAAACCGATAACAATACAACTGTGCATCACTTCTCTCGCGGCCCCCTTTCAGACGAAGCCATTAAACAACGCTTTACGTTGTAGAAAATTTACTACTTATACTTGTATCTATAACCGTATTTTAAGCATCGATAAACATTGAGCAAATAATTGTTGTAATATTGTTTATCCTATTCTAGCCACATACTAGCACACGCAAATGCACACTCGCGTTATAATTCAAACGAACAGTTAAGCGCCCGGTACAAATTTATATGGGAGCACTCGGAGGCTTACGCAAAATCTTCTGATATTTCATAACCTATTTTATACACCCATTAAACATTACATCATTTTATTTCTATACTCCTTCCCCTGTAATCATCAGAAATCTCCCCCTCCCCCTGAAGGGATAACATATAATATACATAGTCCCCTGTCCCTTTAAACCTCTATCTTAAATTATTACAAAATATGAAACATAGCTTTGATTACGAACCACTAATATTTAATAAAACAAATCTAGACGTAACATCTCATCGTGACCTGAATATAATATATAAACACATGTAGTATTGTACAATGAAACCATAAATGTAATTTAAAAGTTAACATTATAATATTAATCCAATTTAATCCACATTTATTTGCTATCTTTGTCAAAGGTTTGTGTTCTGATTTAGACCAAATTCTATACAGATTTATAAACCCACAACTGATTTATCGGAAAACTGACTTATTTTAATGGAATAATATTGGCTTTAGTTCCACGATCGCTGTGGTTAAATAATGGGGTGGAAATACTGAAATGTAGATTTATTAGGGATAATCTCACTTTATTTTGTATAAGAAAAAAATATATGTACAATTAATGGCATTGACATTCATGCGTTGTCTCTTTTGTAATTTATAATAAATTAATTCTCTCAAAATTTTTGTAAATTCATTATGATCTATTCATATTTTTACAATAACTGAAAAAGGACAAAGGGGATGTATTGCACAAGTTTAAATCTAAAATATAATATTTTTATTTGATGTGATTTCTTTGTTTAAAATATTTTGCTGAATTTAACATCGACTGGCTTCGATGCTGCTATATCTTTGCCAGAACGGAGACAATTAACTGATCTATTATTGCAATATCAAAATGGAGAGTATATTTAATTGATTAATAATTATATAATGATATTTTTCCTCTAAAAGTAAGACACTTTTCTAGTGTTCAAGTGGTCTGTAGTTCATGACTCTGGCAAAGAGATCATTGTGTTACTCGTATTTTTATAGCACAAGATACAAAGTAAGAATATTGGTGTGACGTGTATTCCGCGTATGTAAATCTATTTAAAAGAAAAAAGTAGTATATTGGAATTTGACTGAACGAGAGAGGGTTGGGAAAATATGGAATGTAGGAAGGGTGGAAGAAATTTAGGAGAGGGAGACAATTAAGGAACAGGAGGGGTGAAGGCCCAACCAGAACAAGAAAACACGACCCACCTGTGAAATGCTATTTTCGGTATCTGGGTTTTCTTCACTGGAGCCACAAGTCTTCTAGGTTCAGAATACGTACTCCGTTGTTTCGCACAAAGTATTCTTGTTGATACACTTTGCTGATGGCGTGAAATGCCATGCAACAAGCACCGTGCACAACTGCAATATTTGAAAGCCTTCTACTTTTAATAATGAAATGATAGATGTATTAATTTGAAAAGGTGTAACATATGGGTTCGAAAATTTGTCATCAATAGTACTGTCGCTGTAGCATAGTTGAATAATGCACCACCTTCCCCGGTTTGAAAAGAGATCCAGTTTCAAATCCTGGTAGCGCAACAATAATATTTTTCGATAAAATTGATTTTATATGTATATCTTTAATTAGTATTTAAAATATAACAGACCAATATTTTGAATAATTACAACTTCACAATAAGAATGTGTTCTCCTTAATAAAAATAATTTTGTTTCAAATGCATGGAATATATATATATATGTATGGATTATGTGTGTTCACCGATCAAAAAATAATTGCAAAAACGGAACATATTCTTTTCCTTCTTTCTTAATATCTTAATATCTCCACTTCGTCAGACTGACTAAATCAAATACTATAAAGCAAAATATTTCTCAATAAAAATTATTAACTTTTTTCAGGAAACAATTCAAGAGTTTAATTTCTGATTAAAAACAGTTATAGCAATGTACGTTATTTTAAACTTTTTTATTTTATTATACATAATTATTTCGAGTTTTTGCATTAACATGTTTGGATTGATTGGATTCAAACTCTGATAAATCCGTAGTTAGTAGAGCTTATTTCAAGTAGGTAGGTGCCGTGAAGGCGTTTTATATTTTCATCCTCGTACCAACTTTAAAAGGCTTTTGTTAGAGGTAATGATGCAAATCGAGATATCTCCCTAAAGCAGCAAAACCTCCGTTTACACGGGCTCATTATTCGCGTTCAAGGTTTAGTAGAAGTATCACCATTGGAAAGGAGTTCATTTGGGATATTATTATTTGTATAAATACATATTTATTATGAATGAAAATAATGCACTGTACATTCCCCCTACTCCCTTCACCTCCTGACACGCCACCGATCAGTCGATTGAACGGGTGCGGTTATCCGATTATCTAAACGATTACAATATTATACTAATTTTAGACTTCGGAACTCGCCGTCGTCTAAAGGAACCTAAGACGAAATAGTGAATTTAAACACGCAGTTCACATTTTGGAGGTGTCAGCAGAATCTAGATTGTAGTGAATGCCAAACTCCTTCCGTATCCTGAATTCCGTATTCCGTTTAACCCACAAACAATAAATGTTGAGATGTTTTTATAGGTTAAGCTTCAGGCTCAATGTGAAGTCTACGTTTCATAACTTTGCATTTTTTAATACAATGATATGATTATGTATAACACACAAAGTGTATTAGTGTATTACTAGCTACCCTTGCAGTGGTTGGTTGACGGTGCAAAGGTACGTTCAAGGAATCCGCTACTGATAAATTATTTCATCATTACGGACACGATGTTTTAAGACTTCTACCATACCATCCAGACCTTAATCCGATAGAAGTAGTTTTGGCTCGGTACTATTAAGAGATATGTGTGTTTTATGAATTTTGATTTGAAACTGAATTCTATAATTACGAGTATACACGTAATGGAATCATAATACTGGGAAAAAGAAGTCATTATTGATGATATACATCATTACAACGGCTTCCCCATGAACATCAATTCAAACGATTCCGATTTTTCGTCTGATTATCACTAACATTTCTACGTATTATTTTAAGAGAGACATGAATAAATAATTACTTTTGAATATCAGTGCTCATAGTCAATTTATTTAAAAAATATATATTTATACTTATATATATTACGTCATGGTTTCTCTAGAGCTGGAGTGCAATATTATAAAATGTTTGATGTACCAGACTCTAGGGAAGTAATTGAGTTAGGAATTCGACAAGCTTAAAATAAAAATCTGATAATGCATCGATTGGTTCTTATTGTCATTCAATGATTCGTAACCACTTGAATGATTTGCCAGACTTTTCCCAGCAGCGTTCGTTTTCGAGGGTATCGGAGTGCTAACAGATATTCCATCATTCTTTCTTTGTTTTGTCGGTCCTCCATTTTGTTAAGGACCACGAGTGCTAAGATTTTCTTACATTAATGTGTGCTTGGGTGTCTACGGTGTCATACACATGTGCTTACAACCAATAGCGTGCAGTAGGTATAGATTTAGGTTATGCTGTTACTAATCATATTATACAATCATATATAATACATGTACTATATATATGTTGTACATAGAATTATGAATTTTTGTTTGACTAACGTCTTTATGAAAAATGAATCTGATATTTATACGCATTTTTGAGTATTCAGTATTTTTAAAGTTAAAACTTTAATGTATATAATAATAATAATGATGTATGCACTTTTTTAAAAACACGTTTGAAAATATTACACGTAATAACTAAAGAAAAAAAAATTTTTTATTAAAGGTTAACGTAGGAAACAGTTCTGCCAATTATTTTTTGTTTTTTCTAAATCAAAAACAAATTCATGCACCAAAAGCACCTCGAACGCAAAAAACGATCATGAAAACAACACATTAAAAACAGTAAGATAGTAAAATTTGCGAATTAGTAAAAGAGGAAATAGACTCTTAATAAATTTTCAATTCAGTAGGTAGGCTATTATATGACTTGAGTAAGACGCTAGCTTAAAAACAGAATATAGTAATTCGAATAGCTAAAATCTCCACATCGGTCGACAATAACGACTATAATGGTGGGTTGTCGTGGTAGTTTTTAAAACTAAGCAATTCAAGTCTCTACTAGTACACAGATGGCGCTAGTGTAATTGTAATAAATTATCTGAATCCGTATAATGGATTTTTTAATTTTTATTTGTTTCTCAGATTTTTCAGTAATGACAGCTTTTTTACTTGTATGAACTACACGTCCCTGCTTACAACACATATTTCTCTTCTTGCACATTAAAAGATTATTTCTTCATACTTTATAAATTCTATGAGAATTCACCATTCTATTTGTACAATAAATTGTACAAAAATGATATATTTAAGTTTCTGCATACGATCACAATTTTACGCAAAGAAAATGAATTTAAGGAGTCGTCAGCAACATTCCCTCAAATTTTTTTGACTAGCGCGGAATAAATTATTTCTGCATGAAAAAGTTGAACAGTTTTTTTCGTGCTATGCACGTCTATACTAAACTAAATATTTAAGGGTTGGTTTTCAGCTAACTAATAAAATAAAATAAACAATATACTTTATTAGGTACCGAACTCAGGCATGGATGCTGCACGATGATTGTTCCCCAAAATGTCTCACTCTATCCCGGAATCGTTTTGAGAGTCGTTTACTCTCGCTTCTATTCCACTCAACAAAGCAATACGTGCAATAATTTACAAAATCCTCAAAGTTTTTTAGAATATATTTTAAAGTTGGTTATGTTCCGTCAGTCAGTTACAAATATTAACCTTGTGGCTTTTCTTCATAGTTAACATTTTTTTTCTTTATTATATGGCACAATTATTACATTTGGTCATTGTTAAATTTTTATTATGTTCGGTCATTAACTGACATAGGTTGGCTCCGGTATCATTGTACCGAAGCCATACATGTATAATATATATCAATCAGACGCGAGACTCGTTATCATATTGATTTCAGAAGGCAGCCAGAGAGAAGCTATAGAAGTCATGTAGAAAAATCACGGTCCGGCAGAAATTCACCCTGCCCAGATCGAATTCTACACTGGGTCTCTCTACCCACCCCTCTTACCAGAATCATCCATCCCAGCAACACCCAACGGGATACTCATACCCTAATAAATTCTCGGAAAAGTCATAGATTCTTTTCATTTCTTCTAATCCCGCAATCACGATCTCGCGTGCATCCTAGAGGACGGTGATTTTTATGGTCGAGGGGATTTAAAATTCTTGAAATAGGTTTTTTTTACGGTGATACTTGGAGAATTTTATGCATCGCTCTGTTTAAATATGACGAATTTTTAAATGCTTTGTTCTATGAAATTTTCGTATTCGCGGTGAATTTTCATACACCTGCGTCGCCCACCGTACCTGTGAAACAAAACCATAAAACGTTTGGGGTAGGTTTGCTCCCTTAACTTAATGTTCTGGAATGTAAAGGAACGCCGGATGACAATCTGTCGGGGTCATAAAGCACGGTTCACACGGGGGGCGATGGTAAATTCGATCAGAGATGTTCTTTACACGTAGGGGTTGACGCTATAAACCTATTACATGTGTGACGTGTTCTTTAGTCATTTGACCCTTAAGGCGCTTTCACGAACGGGTGGACACGCCAACGTAACGTGAACGGGAGACATTTAAATAGCAAAACTTCTTGGACACGATTTATGCATTAATAATTGTTTTTGACCTTGAGGTTAGTGATATGTATCTTATAAATAAAACGTTAATGACCTTCTGTTCGTCACAATTTAAAATGTAATAGAAAATATATTAATTTTTTTGACGTGATGTTGAAAATCTTTTTAAAAGTGTATATATGACTATATATAAAATGTATATTGTTCTATTACAGCAGTAATGTTAGAAGTCATGCATTAGCTAACTCCGCAATTCCCAGAATGCATTCTTTGGGAAATGAATATGCGGAGGTAGTAAACTTAAGTCTTTATAGGACTAAATTATTACAATTATATTTGTCTCAACTCAATGGTCACGGATAAATTACTTTACTTCACATTATATATTTATTTTTAATTTTGATTACGAAAAAACACGCCGTACTATGTAATTTTTTTCTTTATGTATTGTACTTCTGATGAAATTTTATGTTATTTTATAAATTATGTTAATACCTGAATAGAGAGTGTGTATAATTATAAGAAATGAATTTTTAAAAAGTCGCGAAGCTATTCGATTGCGCAAGTGGTACCAAACTGATTTCGTGAGTGACACCAAAACGAAAATATTGAAACAAGGAATTTGCCTTAGTTCATGTCTAAAAAAACATTAGACTAAATTAATTCTGTAAGCAAACTTGACAGGTGTTACATTTATGAATTAGCATATATCAACATGCATAATGCGAAATTTCGCGCACTGGAAGGAAAAGTAACTTATCATTAAAAATGTTTCTTATGAGGAAAAATGCAAAACTCTCTGAAACATTATAATATTTTGTATACAATAAAAAAAGTTTACTTTAACATTTAAGATTTTGAATTAAGGCAGTACAGGTAACTCTCGTTCAACGCGACCCCGGCGAGTGCGGATTCGTTGAATCGGGATATTTTTGTAATTTTTAAAAAATACTAAATTAATGTATTAATTATAAATATATACATATAAAATCAATTTTGTCGAAAAATATTGTTTTTGCGTCACCGGGATACGAATCTGGATCTCTATTTCCAATCCGGGGAAGTACACTACCAATTGTGTTATAACGCCAGTATCTTTCGAACCTATATGCTACATTTTTCAAATTAATACACCTGTCGTTCCATTATTTGAAAGCCATTATTGTTCCGCACAGCTACGCGGCTCGAAAACACGCCGGACGAAAAAGCATACTTGGCCGCTTTACGGCAATATTTCGTCTGGCACGAGCCGCCTTTGGAAACACAGTTGTCCACCGGGGAGAGGGGGGCCAGGCCGCGAGGCGAGGCCACGCCCCGGCCGCCGTCAGATTGCAGCATTACATTTTTTTGGAATATTGTCGTATAAAAAATTGTTAGACATAAGATGATTATATGAATAAATAGAGAATTGAAAGGGCGATCGCCCGGAGATAATTTAATGCACCTTAAAAATCGTTTAGATAGTGAAAATGGATTTTTCAAAGTTTAAGGTGCATTTATTAATTCCTCGGGCTATCGCCCAAGATAAAATGTATCAGGCATCGCGAGGAGGGCCAAACTCTGTAAGAAAAAGTACTCGCGATGCCTGGAAAATTAGAAATAAAATTGTGGGAGCTTCTTTAGAAGCGCGAAACGAAATCTGCCGTCCCGTACCGGACGACAGAAAAAATGAGCAATGTTGCCGAATTTGGCCGCCAGGTGGTGTCGGCGCGGGACCGAATCGGGGTGGCGCGGGGGATGCTTGCGCATCCTGATTGGTCCCAGCATTCCGAGGGAGCCATAAGCTCCCAGGGCTAGAGGTATAATATAAATAAACGGTCCAGCGGTTGCAAAATCACTTGCCTCGCTTTCGCCTGCACCGCTGGACTTCACTACAAGAAAACTGTTTCATTCATCTCTACTTTGACCCTGCTTTCACCTGGACTTTCTTCCCCTTGGATTTGACCTTTGGCTTGCACACTTGGACTGATCCTGGAAGATACTTACGACTCTGCGACTACACTGGACACGATTTGGACCCCCTTGGACCACTGCATACAGCTGCAGAATATCGGCGTTCGAGAGATAGAGCGGACCGCACTGAACCAGCACCTAAGTGATTTGATACAGTCTTGTTCCTGTACTGAACAAGTGGTCCTTCTAGACGGATTGTCGCTTCGCTCTACACTTAGCCGGCAGATTGCGTCATGTCTCGACCTGGATTGCGATCGGGACACGCTGAGGAGCAGGAAAGGAGATTGGAAGCGGAGGAGCAGCGAAATGAGCCGTCGGACTCAGACGACCACCAGTCTGAGGATGACCGCGGCTCACAGAGGGAGTCATCGACGACCATGACTGAGGATTCCATCCGCCAGTTGAAAGCGGAGATCCGGCGTAGTGAGCGGCAGCATCGTCGCCTCATTAAAGAATTGCTGCGCGACCATGGAGAAGCACTACTCCGGGCACAGGCACTCACGGCCGGTACCGACGATGTCAGCAGAGTGACGGCCGGAGTCGCCACTCGGGACGAGTCGGCAGCCCTGAAAAGGGCCTTTGCGCCAGGCGCAACACTGGACGCAGCGTCGAGCGTGGGACCGAGCGCGGCATGGCCCGCCGCGCCGGCAGCCGCTCGGGCCGCGGGACCGGGCGCCGCTACACTTGCAGCGCCCGAAGCGGAGCGGAGCGCGCCGCCGGCTGGGGGCCGGCCGCCTGTTTCGCCGCTAGACATCGGAGGCACCGGGACCACGGGCAGGATTCCGCGGGCTCGCTCGGATGACACCGTGCAGACATCGCTTCAGGATGGGGGCTCGGCGCACGGTGCTAGTTCATTCCCGAGGGAGTGGGTTCGCGACCAGCGGGACCCGATGACGTTGGTGGCAACCGCCATCTCCGATGCGATCCGATCGGCGGGGATCGGAGAAAGCCCGAGGACATACTCGGGCCAGGACGAGTCGCGCGTGAATGCCTTCATTGCGCGGCAAGCGGTGGCAAAGGATTTGCCGCCGTTCAGCGGTGATCCGCTAGACTGGCCAACATTTAAGGCGCAGTACGATCAGTCGACGAGCTTGTGTGAGCTGTCGGCTGCGGAGAATCTGCTGCGCCTACAGAGATCACTGAGAGGACGAGCCCGAGAATCGGTTGCGGCGCTCCTGATTGAGCCACGCAATGTTCCCGAGATCATGGCCATCCTCGAGAGGTGGTACGGTCGGCCAGATAAGATTGTGGAGAGTATGCTGGAGCGGGTGAGACGTCATCCCCGCCTAGCCTACACCGCCACCACGGAGGCCATCGTGGAGTACGCGGTGGCCGTGAGGAACGTGGTGGCGACCGTGGAGAATTTCAAGGGAAACCATCTGGCATCCGCGCAGTTGCTCACAGAAATGGTGGGCAAAATGCCCACATGTTATAAAATGTTCTGGATGGGTGAGCGGCGCGGGATGACTAAGGACGTCACCGTGCAGGATTTCTCCGCCTGGCTGACGGAGTTGACCGCCGAAGCACCGCATACCGGGTGCTTGGAGCCGGCGGCACACGCGCAGAAAGGGAGCCGGAGCGCCCAAGTGTACGCCACCAGTGAGGAGGATAGCGACCCCGACATGAGTGCGCCCGCCGGGGCGAGCGCGGGTTCGGGCCGCAAGTGTACAAGTGCGAGTGTATTCGGCGGAGAAACAGTGTATAAACGTGTATGGTGCTCGATGTGTCAGTCGGCCAGACACAGTCTCGCTGACTGTGTGGACTTCGCTCGACAAGCATTGACGGACCGGTGGCCGATAGTGCGGGACAGCCGCGTCTGTTTTGTGTGTTTAGACGCGGGACACCGGTACCAGGAATGCCGGGCGAAGCGATGCGGTGTGAGCGGGTGCCGTGCGCCACACCATCGCCTACTACACGGGGCGCTGCGCGCCGCGGCCGCGCCCGGCGGGGCAGTGCCGGCCGCCGCATCGAGTGCGCGCCGGCGGTCGGAGGGGTATGCCGGCCTGAGTGGCGGCGACCTAGTGGGTCTCGCGGGAGACCGGCGGCACCATGGAATGCTACACGGGGCGCCGCGCGCAGCGGCGCCGGCCGCGGCATCGAACGCGCCCCCGGGGGGGGCTGTGAACACTACATCGGGTGCGGACATTGTTGCGAATACATGGGACAAAAATCCATCGATTTTACTAAAAATGTTACCTGTAAAAATTCGCGGGCCCCGAGGTGAAGTGGAAGTACATGCACTTCTTGATGAGGGCTCGACGGTGACCCTCATCGAGGAAGAAGTAGCGGATGCAGTCGGGGCAGTCGGAGAAAAATGCCGAATAGATATTCGCGCCCCGAGAAATATGAAAACGTCGGATGTGACGTCACGAGTGATTGACGTCCACATACGCGGGGAAGCTTATGAATATGAGCTGCGTGCGCATACTGTACAGGAGTTAAATCTCCCGTCCCAGCTAGTGAGCCGTTGGGATGGGAGCCTGTATGGCTTTGAAGATATAAAAACACTGGTTAAGCCGCAATTGTTGATCGGGCAAGATAATGCCCACTTAATCATCACCAGAGGCTCCCAGGATGTGGGAAGCAGCGGCCGATTATTCCGGTCGAGGACGAGCCTTGGATGGACCAAACACGGTCTGCAAGTGAACGGGCCGTCGGACCCGTTCACTTGCAGACCGTGTTTGGTCCATCCAAGGCTCGTCCGCGAGCGGAGAGCAGGAAGGCGCTATTGCTACACTGGCGGTAAGAGCAAGCGTCATGACTCTGACGCATGATATGGAAGCGCCGAGAGCGCTAGAGCGAGTGAGAACACAGACAGTGGATCTCACTCGCGCAGGGAAGCGCGGGAAAAGGTCGCGCAGGAGAGCGCGCAGGAAGGCGCGCCTCGCTATGGAAAGGGCAGAGACCCGCACTCGCCCAGCGCAGGCGAGAAGTGACGGGCCAGGGACGTCATGTGCGGTGCGAGCGAGAGCGGAGATCGCAGCTCTCGCTCATGAGTCAGGGAACACCGCAGGCAGCACGGTCGGCACACGGGGAGAGCAGGATGGCGCTATCGCTCCTCTGTCGGTGGGAGCGAGCAACATGGCTCTCACTGATGATATGGAAGCGCTGAAAGCGCTGGAGCGAGTGAGAACCCAGACAGTGGATCTCACTCGCAC
This sequence comes from Eubasilissa regina, assembly GCA_022840565.1. Classification (NCBI taxonomy): domain Eukaryota; kingdom Metazoa; phylum Arthropoda; class Insecta; order Trichoptera; family Phryganeidae; genus Eubasilissa; species Eubasilissa regina. Next base: position 16,995,234 of record JAINEB010000027.1, on the reverse strand, counting down.
AGAGAAACGCGGAAAGAGACCGCGTAGGAGAGCGCGCAGAAAGGCGCATACCGCCTCAGAACAAAGGAGGTCGGGGCTAACTCCTGCAGTAGCAGGAAAGAAAGCAGAATGTCTCATACGCGCCGTGCGGCGGGTGCTTGAGGCCAAGCAGGAACGCTTGGGCTTTACAAACCCAGGCGGCTACCGAGGAGTAGCTGAGTTGCCTGCAGAGCGCGGCGAAGCCGCACGGGTGGAGCGATCCGGACAGCGCCGGGCCGCCCGAGCGAGGACAGCGGCAGGCGACTACCCGCGGCCCGCCACGAATAGTGATCCCCCTGCCGACCCGGAGCCCCGGGTCTGAGGCGGCCGCAGGAGAGTAGCTGTGCTGCCTGTGGAGTACGGCGGAGCCGCACGGGGGGAGTGTTCCGCACAGCTACGCGGCTCGAAAACACGCCGGACAAAAAGCAAACTTGGCCGCTTTACGGCAATATTTCGTCTGGCACGAGCCGCCTTTGGAAACACAGTTGTCCACCGGGGAGAGGGGGGCCAGGCCGCGAGGCGAGGCCACGCCCCGGCCGCCGTCAGATTGCAGCATTACATTTTTTTGGAATATTGTCGTATAAAAAATTGTTAGACATAAGATGATTATATGAATAAATAGAGAATTGAAAGGGCGATCGCCCGGAGATAATTTAATGCACCTTAAAAATCGTTTAGATAGTGAAAATGGATTTTTCAAAGTTTAAGGTGCATTTATTAATTCCTCGGGCTATCGCCCAAGATAAAATGTATCAGGCATCGCGAGGAGGGCCAAACTCTGTAAGAAAAAGTACTCGCGATGCCTGGAAAATTAGAAATAAAATTGTGGGAGCTTCTTTAGAAGCGCGAAACGAAATCTGCCGTCCCGTACCGGACGACAGAAAAAATGAGCAATGTTGCCGAATTTGGCCGCCAGGTGGTGTCGGCGCGGGACCGAATCGGGGTGGCGCGGGGGATGCTTGCGCATCCTGATTGGTCCCAGCATTCCGAGGGAGCCATAAGCTCCCAGGGCTAGAGGTATAATATAAATAAACGGTCCAGCGGTTGCAAAATCACTTGCCTCGCTTTCGCCTGCACCGCTGGACTTCACTACAAGAAAACTGTTTCATTCATCTCTACTTTGACCCTGCTTTCACCTGGACTTTCTTCCCCTTGGATTTGACCTTTGGCTTGCACACTTGGACTGATCCTGGAAGATACTTACGACTCTGCGACTACACTGGACACGATTTGGACCCCCTTGGACCACTGCATACAGCTGCAGAATATCGGCGTTCGAGAGATAGAGCGGACCGCACTGAACCAGCACCTAAGTGATTTGATACAGTCTTGTTCCTGTACTGAACAATTATTTTTACTGAATCTCAAATACCTTTGAGTAAACCGACTGCGGACGCCAGAATTATCAATTCATTTTTTATTAAATTTTAGACACATTGATACAACATATATTATTAAGGAAAACACATTCTTATTGTGAAGTTGTAATTATTCAGAACACAGGTCTGTGATATTTTAAATACTAAATTAATGTATTAATTATAAATATATACATATCAATTTTGTCGAAAAATATTATTTTTGCATCATCGGGATAAAACAATATTTTTCGACAAAATTGATTTTATATGTATATATTTATAATTAATACATTAATTTAGTATTTAAAATATCACAGACCTATGTTCTGAATAATTACAACTTCACAATAATAATGTGTTTTCCTTAATATTTATTTTTGTCTCGGCACTTACCTGACTTTTACATATGTTAGAAATCGTTATAATGAGAGGTTGCACGTGCGTGCTATCTTTCTTTCTCGCTTACTTACATCATACACGTAAAGTTACGCGTGCGAGTGAGACAAAAGTACGCCGGTACGCTCGTACCTATTGCGGTTGATTTTTCAGTGTAATCTTAGCTAATTAAATGGACAACTTACATATTGTTTATTCCTTCGTAATTTATAATACATGAATAATCGGTCGGTTGCAGGAAATGGACTGCCATACTATGTCCCAAGAAAAAGACGTTTCGGAACCAGTTTTCGCGCGTAAGTCAAGTGTCAAATCATTGAAAATGCCCTTTCTCTTCACAATCGATGCCTGGAGTTATTAGAAGAAGAAGACTAAGATTAAGAGCGAGTGAGTGCTGTAAAGCTTAATTGTAACGGATTATTTGGGCATATTTTGTGGACTTGTGAAGTACGTATAGATGCGCGTAAACGTATGGTTTGACTGGACTTAGACATCGCTCGCCCAGGAATGCTGACCTAATTAGTAACGGGACGAATCTGGTTTTAAATAAGAAATTTATTCGGGTATGGGTGACTCGTTGAAGCTTCTTAGGTGGGTAGTTAGGCCGGTCTGAGTGGGTGGGACTCCACCTACGCGCCTCTCACTCTCTATACATCGTATTTTGCATCGCCTACCTCTCACTCTCTATACATAGTTTTCGTGTGACTCAATCTGTTTTGTGTCTCGTCCACTGTCCCTCTTTCATGAGTGTTTTTGATGAATGAATCCCTGAGTGTCTGCCTTGAACTACTGCATCTTAATTTTCTATTAGTATGTAAAACTTTGTTCTATAGGTTTATGTTATATGATTTTTTATGAATTAAGACAGCACTTAAGGGACGCTGGAGGGTCTAAATTTTAAATTTTAATTGCTAATAACCACATTGAATTTCTTCTCCTTTTTCGTTTTGTTTATACTTAAATATGTAATTGAATAAAAGTCGCGTATTTTTATTATCTTTGATGAGTGGGACCGACAAGGATTCCCTAGCTTAACCGGTCCGGGAAAGGGTGGGACCCCTCCTCTCCCAGCTGTCCTTATAAAAAGTTATCGGCAAATTTAGCATAATAAAAGCAGAAGCCAAACAAGGGAATCTAGATACTTTTTTGCAATGCGGAACAAAATGAATGAATTATGTTATGTATGACATTTTTTTTGCTATAAATAATGTTTATTTTATTAATAAAGTGTTTTTTCGAATTTTAAAGTAATTTTTTAAAATCCGCTTATCGCGACCATATCCAGAACGTATCCCCCGCGATCACCGGGGATCACCTGTATCTGTTATACCCCGAGAGCGCTTGTGACAATATTTTACGGGTGTTCTTACTTTGTTTAGATATTATTCCAATTACTAAGAATTGGTGTTAATACGCTTAATGTATTATTTAAAAGTCATTTTTTTAAATTAACTACTTTAAGGGCGTAATCCTACCTTGTGAATAAAAAGGTATTTTCCTTTGACCCGAAAGTTTGCCTGCTGCCTTATATTTCGTCGGATTAAAAGGATGTTCAGTTAATAATATAATGTGTGAGCTTATGGCTGAAATAGGTGTGAGAGTGTGAAGGATTACTTGTCACAATATAAGCCACACGGGTGTTTGTATTGTACCTGATTCTCCAAAAAGATTATACATAAAGGGTGTCCTGCGAAAAATTTTCGAGTTTAATTTTAAATAAATAAAAAAAACTATTCTCATATTTTATTTATACATAATGAAGTTTAACGATGCGGATCGTCTAAATGCCGTTCATTTCTTACAAGACATTCTTGCAATTGGGCTCTTAAATTTGTAAACACGCGAGAGCAAAGCGTCGATCAAAGCAGATATTTTCTTGAAGGGCCTGAATCGTTCAAGGATGTTACAGAGTTAGTAACCTTGACGACAAATTTTCGAACCTGTATGTTACACTTTTTCAAATTAATAAATCTGTCGTTCCATTATTTGAAAGCCATCTACATTGTTCAAAATTACTAGCGCTGTAGCATAGTTGGTAATGCAGCGTCCCAGGATTGGAAAAAGAGATCCAGGTTCGAATCCCGGTAGCGCAATAATAATATTTATCGAAAAAATTGATTTTATATGTATATCTTTATAATTAATACATTTAATTTAAAAAATTTGGATAATTGTTTTTTTTTTGTATATGTCTATTATTTTAGTAACTTTGAAATTTGTGAAGAGTTCGGTACTTGGATAGTCTTTTTTATTTTAGAATAATTTTTATCATAATTTTTTGAGTAGTTTTTAATTGTGATATTGAAGTTTTGTATGCTCTTCTCCATCCAATAATACCGTATTGTAAATGTAACTGTATAAACACGTAATATATTATTTTCAGATTTGTAAGTGATAAGATATATTTTAGTCTTAAAAATATGTAGGCAGTTTTCCTTATTTTGTTTGTAAGATTGGTAATATGTTCTTCCCATTTGAGTTTGTTATCTATTATGATTTTTAGGTACTTGATACAGTTTTTTTCTTCAATTGATGAATATTGGTCACAAAAGTCTTCTTGAGTACAGCCTTTGGTGTGAATTTGAATATTAATTTGAGTGTTATCTTTCTGTTGAATAGCAAATCGCAGAAGGTTAGTTTTATCAGTATTAATTGATAGTGAGTTACCATCCGTCCTTTTTTTATGGTATTAACATCATTATTTTCAGATTAATTATTAGTACTTTATCGTCTGCATAAGATATTATTTTACCATGTAATTTAAGTTTCAATATATCATTAGAGTATAAAATAAATAATAATGGTCCAAGTACTATGCCCTGTGGTATGCCAAAGTCAGTGGTTTCAGATGTGCTATTGTGTTAATTTATTTTTACTTTTTATTTTCGACATGTTAAATATTTATTAGCCATAATAAAACATGGCCATCGAGGCCAATATTTTGAATTATTAGGAGAACACATTCTTATTGTGAAGTTGTAATTATCAAAAAGGTAACATACAGGTTCGAAAATTTGTCGCTAAAAATATTGTTGCTGTAGCATAGTTAGATAATGCACCTTCCCCGGTTAGGAAAGAGATCCAGGTTAGAATCCCTGTGGCGCAACAATAATATTTTGCGATAAAATTGATTTAATATGTATAATTTTCTAATTAATATATTTAATTCAGATTTACAATATTTTTAAGTTTATTATGTTATCTTTAGCATTCTTCCTGAATGGCAGTCTTAGTCTATTTTTTCCTATTGTATGATATTCATGCTCAATTAAATTAGGTACTTATTTAGGAATATGCGTATTAAAAAAAGGCTCTCCACAATTTTCAGGAAAATAATTCTTTCAACATTTGGGCATGGGTTTACAAGAAATGCAGACAATTCAGAGAAACTGTTAATCACTGGGAATGTATAAAGACGGAGGGCGATAGATCAATCTCCAACAAGATGGACGGTGACTGGTATCTCTTTTATGAAAAAAAGCTTCTACATCGGTCCCACTAATTCGCCACCAACCAGGTTAGCATTTTAAAACTATATGGCAACCAAGTCATGCTGTAATTCAGCACTGCAGTAATGCAACACGATATGGCTACCAGCAAAAAACCATTAATTGTTCAGACGATGTAGAAAATATTATTACATAAAAGAGCATCCAGTGGATACAAAACAGAATAATAATAATTGTATACAAATTAAATAAATAAATTAGAAAGATATACAGAAAAATATACAAAACATACACATACACTCCGAAATAACATAAACATGTGGTACAAAGCATAGATGTCGGAAGAATGTCAAGACAGGAAGGAGTTTGGCGCTCACCACAATCCGGATTCTGCTGACATCTTCGAAAATGTGGACAGTATATTTTAAACTCACTATTTCGTTAAAGGTTGCGGTACAGCATAGACACGAAGTCTAGAATTAGTATAATATTGTAATCTATACCGTACACGTATAACCGTACTGGGTCGCCAATCGACTGGTCGCCGCGAGGCCGTGTGGTGAAGGGACGGGGGGGGGGGCACAGTGCATTATTTTCGTTCATTAAATAATATTTATACGTCAAATAAATATGTCTCAAACAGAAGGATTGGTGATTATTAGGGCATTTATTATTTACATACACAACAGCAAATGCTTCTGATTCAGCTGCCATATCTTATAATTTTTAAATACAAGATAATCGGTAACCTCGCTGATCTCCGTCGAGTCTTTTTATCATAATGTCGTATATTCTTCATACCGCTTTAAAGTTGGTGGGCGTGGTTCATGAAATGGTGGGTCGTGCCGCATGATTTAGGCATGACCTTGTCCCTAAGGTAAAATTTCACTGTAAGTTTTTTATAGACCACCGTTGTGAATCAACACAATAAATCAAACACGATTTTTTTTGGATCTATATTTAAATTTTACAAATTATTGGACGATCGTTTCGGCTATCTAAGCTTTTATCAACTGATCTAGACAGCCGAGATGATCGTCCAATTACCAAAAAAATCGTGTTTGATTTATTGTGTTGATTAAATTCAATATTTTGTGACTTCTGGTAAACGTATTTTACCTGCTTGTTGATCTAGTGATAAGATACTCGCATATTGATCAAGTGGTTAGGAGTTCGAGTCTCATTCCAAGAGTCCAGCAAGTTAGTCTTATTTTAGCTTAGTTTAACAAAAGTAAAAATATTGACACATGTGATATGTATATTTAAAGAAAAAAATTTTGTCGTTAGATAATATATATATCGAAACTGGCCGATGTTAAATTAATCAAAGTGGTATTTGTAGTTTTTATTTAATTAAATTAATAATGAAATATATTTCTATTTTTATTTTGTAATATAAGCCATTAAGGAACGAAAATAGACTATCAGTGAATGCTTAATACATTAGCCCTTCCATTACTCGAAATAATGCGTAAAATATTAAGGGTAGAAATCGCCATTCAGTGATCAGCTCGCATTTGTAACTTATTTATTTATTTATTATTTTATACAAGCCCTCTTCAGGCATTAACATAATTTGTAAAGTAACAGAAAATTTCATCAGAAATGTAAAACACAAAGAAAAAAAATTACATAATGTCAGCATGTTTTTTTATAATTAAAATTAAAAATAAATATAAAATGTGAAGTAAAGCAATTTATCCGTCACCATTGAGTTGAAACAATTTTTTTTTGTAATAATGTAGTCCTGTAAAGAGTTAAATTTACAGCAAAAATTTCGACTACCTCCGCATATTCATTCCCCAAAGAATGCATTCTGGGGACTGCGGAGTTAGCTAATATATGAGTTATGACATTATCACTGTAATAAAATAATGAATTGTGTATCGATGACCTCAATGGTGCCCAAAAGTCAAGCACACAATGCATAAGTCCGTAGCGTTTTTGTTTTCCAACGCAAGAGTGCTTAGGATATATATATTTTTGAACAATATTAATGTCATTTTAATGCCACAGTAAAATTTTATTGAAAACGTCTTTGATTATTCAATTTGTCGAAAGTTTGCGTGTTTATGACATGTAAGCATTTATGACATGTCGTTTGGTTTTAACAGAGGAGTTAACGTATATATTTTTTATTTCTGAGACTTGCTATCAACAACTCTGTCGCACTGAGGCCGCAATTCAAGAAAAACATGGCGATAGAAAGTGATTACCGCTAACATTTTAAAAGTGGCTATGCAGCCGGTTGGAGAGTTATTCAATAACCGACTTTTTCTCCTGATCTTGCTTCATCAGATTTAAATCTTTTTTACTCTATCCAACAATCTTAGAAAAACTGGCTTAGGCTTACCTTTCAAAAATAATCCACGTTTTTATTATTCATTTATATTAGAAGTTAAACAATAGATTAGAATTTTTTTAAACTATTACTTAGGTAGAACCTTTACTTATTAACGTACTGTCCTGATACACAATTCTCGCCTCATCCACATTCATACATTTTCTCATACAAGTTAACCGTCCTCCATTATCTGGTTTATCTGGTCGTGCTAAGTCTTCCGTGGATGTCCTCTATTTTATGGTGTCATCAACACTTGCGTCATATATCTTTCTTACCAGTATCTCCTCATTTAAATTTTATGGTACATCCAGTACAACATCTCAGAGGCATCAGTCCGTCTTCTATCCCTTCAGGATCCACGATTCCACACCATATAAAATATAGAATGCATCAGAGATTGTACAAGTCTGATCTTCGTTACTTTAGAAATACCGCGGAGTTTCCATATTTTCTTAAGTCTAGACACATAACTTTTTGCTTATGTGTCGTTTAATATATGGTTTGCAGTTACCGTCGTTAGCAATTATGATTACGAGATAATTGAAGTCCTTGACAATTTCAAGGCACGAAAGAGCATATGTTCGTGAAAGCTGGTTATGTCAATCAATTATCATTAAATTTGTTTTTTTCCTTTTTTATCTCAAGGTCTAAATTACAACTTACTTCTTCTTGATCCGAAATCAGGATCATAAGATTATAATTCCACTGTCACTCCGCATATAAAGTATTGCGATAGTACTATTTTTTGGGAAATATAGCTGAAAGGAAAATAATTCAAAACAGAGCAATGAGGACTATTTTGAGATGTAATAAATACACAATAATAAGTTATATGCTAAAACAACTAGAATTAATGACGGGTAAACAAAAAAATATACAAAATGTTCTAATATTGATATACATAAATAAATATATATCATATCATAATGACATCGGTAGAATTTTAAACATCCACGAACAAATCTGGCAGGAACACTAAATATGAAGTTTATACGATAAAGAATTCAAATTATTCAATGAATTGCCAGCATATATGAAAGGAGCAACTATTAATACTAGATTTAAGAAATTTTTTACATATTTTCGTAGAAAGCAATCAATATGTGATTTGACATATTATATTAAATAAAATAACTATCACTCTGTATGAAACCACGAAATTTATTATACCTCAACAGGTTTCGCTTACCTCAAGTTTCATCAGGACGTATTTAAAACTGATCCTAAATACAAAAATAGTGAACTTGCATATACATAAAGAGGGAGATAGAATACGTATATAGTTAAATAGAACATCAAGGGAGAAAAAATATAAAATTATAAATTATATGAAAGAAAAAGACAGAATACATTTACAGATAGACGGAAAATTAAGGGAGGGGAAAAATATAGTGTTAAATTGGTTTCAAACGGTTTAAATATTAATTTGATTATAATCAAACACTTAATACGTGGCTAGGCATATTTTCTTTGAAATCAATTTAAAATCCATTAACACTGTATTTTCTCCTCTCTTATGTTCCGTCTATGTGTATATGTATACTGTCTCTCTTTTTCGCATATAATTTTATATTCTGTCTCCCTTGATGTTCTATTTAACTATATATGTATTCTGTCTCTCTCTTTTGCACGTAATTTTATATCCTATCTCCCTCTTTATGTATATATATATATATATATATAAATGCACTCTTTTTGTATTTATGATAAGTTTCAAATACGTCCTGATGGAGCTTGAGATAAGCGAAACCGGTTGATAAATTTCGTGATTTCATACAAAGTGATTGTTGTTTTATTTCATTTAAAATGTTTATATACAACTAAATTAAAAATATACATATATAAATATATTTGTAAACCTATCAATCCAGGTTGTTTTTAGAAGTCTGTAGATTCACACATCAAATGTTTCAAGTCGCATTAGAATTTGTTTCTGTAAGTATCCATGATTCCATTCTATATAAAAGTACAGGAAACTCATGGCATCGAATCATTCTCACTCGCAAATTTAAGTTTAGGTCATGGCTGCACGTTACTTTCTTCATGCGAAAGAATATATATGTTCTATTAATATTGCGATGCCTGGAAGAGCAGTGGCTAGAGAGACCTAACGGAGCATTCTACTGGCTCTCCCTCGTACTCTTGCGACCTGGACAGGGTGAATTTCTGCCGGACTGTGACCGAGTTCTGCGACTGAAATACATAAATGTGACTTCTACCCTCCCCTTTTGGGGATGTGTGATTTCTATAGCTTCTTTCTGGCTGCCTTTTGAAATTGAAGTACAGGTATGGTTCTGGTACGACAATACTGGTGTCAACCTGTGATGGTATTATGATGAAATGACTGAATGTAATAAAATAAATAAAAATATGTGTAATTATGATGAATCGAAACGAGGGTAAACGACTCTCAAAACGATTCAGGATAGGGTGTATATAAATAATATTGTAAAAACTATATATAATATTATAATATAAGAATTCAAAGCATGAAAGAGTAAAATTAACTAATATAATAAATATCCATTCAAAAAATTCTTCATTTAACCTTTTACCTGGGAAAAGGACGACGTTGGCATTAAATTAAGCTTTTTCACTTTTCTCATTATAGATAAAGCCTTACACAAGGTAGATGTAATAAAATCAGATTGGTATATATTATTTCTTTTGAAGCCCTTCTTTATACAGAAATTGAAAGATTGTATTTTAAAATGTCTTATAAAAGATTTTATGTCTAACTTTATACATCCCGTAAAGGTTATAAATAATACATAAAACGTTTTTTTTTATACGTTCTCAAAGAACTGAATTACAATATTATTTATTCATGACTGTATTTCTCCTCTTTATTTATACATTTTTAATATTTTCTGTAAAATATTAAAATATATATATTTTATTGATTTTATCGATCATTACATTAATTTATATTTTAAACGAATAACGGTTGTCGAAGCAAAACTAATGGGCATATTATTCTAAAAATGTCCGAAATAGGAATAAGTCGGAGACAGGCATCGCACATTGCTCCTGGACTGTATAACCAACTGCCAAAATCAATTAAATTAACAGCTAATATAAATGTGTAAAAAAATGAGTTTCTAAAATGGCTTAAAGGTTTTCAAAAAAAACATGTATTGGACAAAATACAATTAATTGATATTAAATTTCACATCTTGAACATGCTTTTATATAACATAGTAAATTAAAGATAAAGACGTACAAAAAACTATAAAAATATAAGTAATTTAGTTAATGGTAAAAGTAAACTAAGATGTTATCAGCAACAAAAATTAAAAATAATGTAATACAATAAAATTCAAATAATTAGATAAGAATGAGTTTGACTTTATATTTTAATTAGTTTATTAATTTACTGTATGAGATGTAGTAGGTATCCACATCTGATCAATGAATTATTGTCCTGGTTACTTTGTTAGACTACCATCTGTATTAAAATAAATAGTTTTTTCTGTGTGTTACTTAATTAAAATTGAAAATAAATAGTAAGATTCGACTGAGATAAAGGGTGTCCAGCGGAAAAATTTTAAGATTCAATTGTAATTGGTCGTGTATCATCAGGGTGAGGTAAGTGGGAGGGGTATTGATCGACGTGCGTGATTTGCGGATTTGCCAATCGCAATGAGTCACTGGTCATGAGCGCATCGCGTGTTCGCGGTTGAGCAATATTTAAAGTGCGGTGATTCATTGGTTCGTGTGCGTCGCAATTTTTGTACTCACTTTAATATTCGACGAGTAAGTGATGGGCCGAGTACGCAACTTATCTGGTGTTGGGTTCAAAAGTTCAGACAAGAGGGATAAGTAGGGTTAACCAAACTCCTCCAGTACCATCAACGTCAACAGCAACGCCTGAACACGTGGCTCAAGTTCGACGTGAAATTATGTGCAATCCGCGTAAATCAATAAGGAAGATTGCAACTTGTACTGGAATAAAAATATCCACAATGTACGTAATTTTGAAAAAGGAGCTACAGTATTACCCATACAAACTGAAAATCGTGCAGTTTCTCAATGAAAATGACTATTATTTACGTGAAGTCTTAGCGAGAACGATGCTGAAATGTTTTAAAACAGCACGAACGCTTGGAAACATTATTTACTGACGAAGCACATTTTCATATCGATGGCTATGTTAATAAACAGAACATGAGACACTGGTACCCCGACAACCCAAAGGAACGTCATCAAAAATATTTGCATTGTCCAAATACAACAGTGTGGTGCGCAATTTCTGCCTGAGGGATAATTGGCCCTTATTTTTTTAACCAGCGAGAGACAGTCACTGCTGACGTGTATTGCCGAATGATAGACAAGTTTTTGTTAACGCAACTGCAGCTGTTTTACGGATTCAACAACAATACCCTGGGTATCTCGGTCACCGGACCTTACACTGTGTGACTTTTTTTTTGTGGAGATACCTTATGTTGAGAGTATTCAACAATAATCCTCGAACAATTCAGGCCCCACAAGAAATTATCCGACGTGAAGGTGCTGCCATTTAATCAACGTTTTGCTCTCGCGTGTTTGCAAATTTAAGAGTCCAATTGTAAGAGTGCTTTGAGAGAAATGGACGGAATTTAGATGATATTGTTTATAAAACTTTAAACTCCATTTTGTATTAGTAAAATATGAGAATAATAATAAAATTTTCCGCTTGACATCCTTTATATAAAGAAATAAACAGAGACAATAAAAAGGTGTAGTGAATGTGTTGTATATCTAAAGTGAATCATTAGTGTATTGTATTCTGACTAAACTGGAATGTTATGTGACTGTGATTGCGATTATAATTGGTCAGTGAGGTTTAATGATGATTGATAACTAAGATTTAATGTTGGAGGTACACTGAGTCAAGCTATCTGCAATTCAAAACATTTCTTATTTTATACCTTTTTTTAGTATTTATTTAAATATACTTATCTACCAAATACGTACGTTTAAAAAAACACACAGCTCCATTTCTGAACACGAGATATCTCTATTAGAAAACCGGCCTGTAATTTATCTCTGTTACATTTACAAGATTATTTTATTATAATCAAATGATTACATAGATCATTTCGATGTATCTAGTTGAGAACATGCTGTTTATTGTACGCCGATGATGCAGTACTATTGGCGAATAATGAACAAGAACTACAGAATCTGGTGAGTAGAATGTACGATGTATGCAAGGAAAGCGACCTCATGATGAATGTTAACAAGTCAAAAGTGATGGTATTTGAGAAGGAGGAAAGCAAGACACCATGGAAAATACTTGTAGGTAATGAATGTTTGGAACAAATAGATGAGTTTGTATATTTGGGAAGTATGTTTGATAGAAACGGAAAGGCTGAGAATGATATCGAAAGGAGGGTGACTGCAGGAAATAAAGTAAACGGTGCTTTGAATGGAATTATATCTAACAGGAATATGTCAACCGAAGCAAGACTAGCGGTGCACAATGGAATCCTGGTACCGACACTGATGTATGGAAGTGAGGCCTGGAGCTGGCAGAAAAGGAACGAAAGTAGACTGAATGCAGTGGAAATGAGATCACTTAGGCGTATTTGTGGCAAATCTATGTATGACAGAGTAAAGAATGAAGAAATAAGAAAAGAATGTAAAGCTGATGTTAGTATAGTGAGTAAGATTAAGAAAGGATCACTTAGGTTGTTTGGTCATATGGAAAGGATGAATGAGGAGAGAATGGTAAGAAAGATATATGACGCAAGTGTTGATGGAACCAGAAATAGAGGACGTCCGCGAAAGACTTGGCACGACCAGGTAAACCAGATAATGGAGGATGGTTCTGTTAGAAGCCTCAACAATCGGCGAGCTTGTATGACAAGATGTATGAATGTGGATGAGGCGAGAATTGTATGTCAGGACAGAAGAGTGTGGCGCTCTATCCTCTCTGCTTACCCCCACGAGGAAACGGCGTGATGGTAAGTAAGTAGTTGAGAACATTTATTGAATCGAAGGGAATATTAATAATTCTATCATTATGAAAACAGAGTTAAAAGCAAGATTGATTCGAGTTTAAAAATGTCTATTTAAATGTTAGCTAAATATCGTAAATTATTATTTATAAAACTATTCTCAGATCAATTGTTTTGGATGATAGAAAAACGTGGGCAGATAAAAACTCATTAAATTTAGTGGAAAAGAAGTCAATTTTTTTTGGAGCCATTTGAAAGTGGTTAGTAAAAATCAGGTGGAACCATGAACTCAGGGCGTGCAGTAAGTCTGGGAAACAAATATAAATTATATAATTGGATTGAAAATACGAAAACATTATTTTACAATTAGCGCCATTTGTGTATCAGTAGAGACTTTAATGGCTTAGTTCTAAAAACTACCACGACAACTCACCGCTGTACCTATGGCGTTCTTTTGTATTCGCCGCATCGAGCAATCCACATTATTCTGTTCTGTTCTTAAGCTAGTAAATTACTTTAAGCTAGTGAATTGAAAATTTACTTCGTTTGATCCGTTTAGTATGGAGTTGTTACCTATGCTGTTTTCTTAACATGTTAACATTACAAAGGTTTACAACTGCGTGCAAATCATTGAAGTGTCTACATTCTCTTTTACTAATTCACGAATTTTACTATCTTACTGTTTTTGACGTGCTCATTTCATGATTGTTCTTTCAATTTGGTGCTTGGATTGGTTTTTGATTTGGGAAGAACAAAAAGCAATTGGCAGAACGATTTCCTACGTTAACCTTTAAAATTTTTTTTATTTCCTTTAGTTATTATGTGAAGGATTTTAAAACAATAAATTAATCATATTCAGCCATAGAAAGTGTTTTTATATGGGTAAGAATGTATTATTTTAAGTTAAAGCTTAAACTTTAAAAACACTATTAATAGTATTCTAAAATTACAAATAAATACTTGGTAGGGTCGTATAAACTACGGAAATATTTTGTCCATAGACGTTGATTAAACGAAAGTACATATATTATATAATATCATTGGTAACAGCATAACGTAAATCTACACCGACTGTACGCCACTGCATATTACCATGTCGAAACGTCAGCCTGGGTTTTCCGGAGGAAACCTTATATAAAGACCGCGATCTAACCTAGAATGCAAACCTTAAATTAAACATATACGAGTATATTTTATTATGGAGAACACATTATTGTTGTTATGTTGCAATTATCAGAACAGGTCTGTGATATTTTTAATACAAATTGAATGTATCAATTAGAAAGATATACAGATAAAATCAATTTATCGAAAAAATATTTTGTTGCCACTGGGATTCGAACCAAGAACCCTTACTATCCGTGAAAACACTATTAATAGTACTCTAAAATTACAAATAAATACATGGTAGGGTCGTATAAACAACGGATTTTTTTTTCTAAAGAACTTATATTAATTAATTAAACGAATTAATTAATTAAACGAATTAATTAAACGAAAGTACTTATATTGTATTACATATATCGAATTACATATATTATTTATGATTGTAAAATGTTATTGATACTAGCACAATCTAAATCTATACCTACTGCATGCCACTGCACGAACTGTAAATCTTCTCCAAAGTTCCTATATACGGCACTAAATCAGCAATCCCAAGAGATGCGACTATAGAAAAGACTTTAAAGAAAATGGGGCGACAATATTGTGAAAGATGCACGAAAACTTGGCTTTCACGACTGTGAAACTATGTCAAAAACCCTTGAGAAGACAAAGGTCCTCAATGAATAGTGCCTAGAAAATATTAAAAAGGTATAAGTGTCCCAAAAGTCTTTTTCACAATAAAAAATGTGTAATAAAATGATGGATGGGTTTAATATAAAAATGTTTATTTTATATTTATGTACAGTCCCTGAGAATTTATTTCTTAAAAATTATGTTTTCTAAATGTGATCCGTTATTTCACCGGTACTCTTCTAAACGGGAGGCAAAATTTCTGCGAACTATTCGGCACGTATTCTCCGCGATCACTGCAATTTTTTCTCAGATATTTTATTTTAATTGATCCACAGAGGGAGGATTGTTAATGTATACTATTGATTTAAGGTAGCCCCATAGGAAAAAGTCCATTGGTATCATGTTGGGGTTACGTGGAGGTTAGTTTATGTCACCTCGTCGGGATATCAATTTTCCAGGGAATATTTCAAGAACAATTGGTAAGAACACGCTCCATAGCGACTGAATTCCCAAGGACGCGGCTAGTGACCGGCATACTCTCCGCCCCTCTCTCGCTCGTTGCGTTGGCGCAAGATATGATCCAAAATAAAAAAAAACTTTGGGACATACTGTATAAAGTTTAAAGTTATTTATTAAGGAAAACACATTCTTATTGTGAAGTTGTAATTATTCAGAACATAGGTCTGTGATATTTTAAATACTAAATTAATGTATTAACTATAAATATATACATACAAAATCATTTTTGTCGAAAAATATTGTTTTTGCGTCACCGGGATTCGAACCTGGATCTCTCTTTCCAATCCGGGGAAGTAAACTACTAATTGTGTTATAACGCCAGTATTTTTCATGACAAATTTCCGAACTTATTTCGAACCGAAATTGATTTTATGTGTATATATTTATAATTAATACATTAATTTAGTATTTAAAGTTATTTATTTCGATTTTAAGAATGTGCAGATTATATAATGACATTCACACTGTAAATTAGTTACATATGTTTTCCAAATCATTATTATCCTACAAAAACTTTTACATTACACTTTTTATAATTTTATTTGTGTATAATTATAAACGTAGTAACATACTGATGTAAATACGGGGTGAATATTATGTTCCAAAACGATTTTGTTTAGCCGCCATTTTGGTTTGGTAGACATTTGTCAGTTCGCATCTAGTAGTCGTAGACAATAGTTGATTATAATTTATTATAGAGCATTTAACTCCTCAATAACGTATTGAAGTCATTAAAAAATTTAATTTAAATTATAATGGCAATACTATAACCATTAATCGCTATCGTCACATGTTGAAAAACTTCTTGGTAGCCGAATTGGATCTGCAACACATGTGGTTTTAATAGTACGGTACCACCTCACACACAGACCGAGCTACGCGTGAAACTTTGCGAGAAATTATTCCCGGCCTTATAATGTCAAAAAGTGGTGATATAGACTGGCCTCCTCGTTCACCTGATTTGACGGCTCCAGACTATTTTTTGTGGCGGTACTTGAAAGAAAAGGTCTACGTCAATAAGTCAACAACGATTCCAAAGCTATAAGATAATATTAGAAATGAAATTGCTGAAATAAGACGCGAAGTGTGCGAGAATGTTATAAAAAATATGGTTAATGTACGCTTAAATGGCACGCATTTTCAGAGGTGGCCAATCTTGTCAGAGGTGGCCAATCAGCCGATATCATATTCCATACATAATTATTGTAATAAGTCAAGTAATTTAAAAATAAAAATAAAATTAAAAATATATGTTTTATTTTCTAGCTATTCAAAAACGACATCAGCCTGGAACATAATATTCGCCCTGTATG
This sequence comes from Eubasilissa regina, assembly GCA_022840565.1. Taxonomy (NCBI): domain Eukaryota; kingdom Metazoa; phylum Arthropoda; class Insecta; order Trichoptera; family Phryganeidae; genus Eubasilissa; species Eubasilissa regina. The sequence continues at coordinate 16,978,152 of JAINEB010000027.1, read as the reverse complement.
TAACTATGTATGAAATCATGCATAAGAACATTTCTGTATTTTTTTTATTTAAATTTTGAATTGTAATTTGTTCAGATATATACTGTAATTTTTATTTACATTACATTTCGTTGTCAACGTACAATTCATGCTCATTATAGTATCTATAGACTGCGGTGGATAGTCAGTACGTGAGCATTTTTAAGAGGTTTAATGACCATATTTTATGCATTTTTTATTTATAAACTTTGTTTTATTAACCACTTAATTGAGTTTAAATACATCTACCGGTTTCGAAAAATACCATTTTATTCTTCAGGATGTCATAACTAACTAAAATCATATATTATTGTTTCTTCACCAGAATCAATTTTTAAAAAAAAATTAAAAAATAGATTCTGGTAAATTATAATTCGGAATCGATGGAGATAAATAAAGCGTGTAAAACTAATCAAAAAATTATAAACAATCAACTAAATTTAACCACGAGTCCAATTCTAAAATTTTTTCCTAAAAATTATTCGAGTAAATTTGTATTAAGTAACAATTTGAGTTAGGTACTATATTTATTTTTTAAATAATTGTTTTTTTTTTTTAAATAGATTCTGGTAAAAAAACAATAATATATGTTTTTAGTTAGTTATGACATACTGAAGAAGAAAATGGTATTTTTCGAAACCGGTAGATGTATTTATACCCAATTAAGTGGTTAATAAAACAAAGATAATAAATAAAAAATATGAATTTTAACAACAAATTTAATATTGCTAATTTTAAAGTATGAATATTCTATTAATGATTAATAAATTTAAAATACAAATAAATGAAAATTAAAGATATGTCGCAAATTGGCAATTGAGAAAAAATGACAATTTATTTATAACAATCTCACAGAAGTACCTGGGTTCCGAGGTCAACGAAGTTTAATCACGTGACAATCCATGGCGCCATAAGTGAACAATTGTCATAAGTTTTTGGAATATCTGGAATTCAATTATTTTAATTTGTTTGATATGATTCACTTCTAATGTTATATATTTTTTCTAATTTTAAAAGTAATATTTTATGTAGTTAATTTATTCAGGCCTATATTGTATTACTGTATTTTTAATACTCTGTATAATATAAAATAAAAATGAAACATGTACAAAATAATTGTACACAATCTTTAAAAAAGTAAACAAGAGATTCCCAGTTAATCGACAAGATTTAAAATAAGCCTCCGATATATAAATATATAATTCCCCTACGAACTTTGGTATTTCATATTATTTTGTCTTTTTTCAGTTTAATCACACAGTCAGTGCACAATCCAATTGTCGTCAAGACACCGTAAAATAAACCATTGCCTTTGTAGAGCAACCTGGACATTTTTTATTCTCCGCTTGCCGGGAATCTATTAATCTATAATCTCGATAAAGACACGTTCCTTATTTCATACAATAGAAATTTAATATAAATAAAAATGGATCGTTTAAGATGAAACAGATATTATGTAAGTTGATCATTATTGTTAGCGGAAACAATTAATATTACTTTTAAAAAATATACATTTTATACATAAATAACTTTTCGAAACAAATATCTAAACACCTACCACGAGACATTAGACCAGCATTTTACACAAATAATAGTATAGGAAATTTACTCATAAATTCTAAAGACAAAGATGATAAATTTAACAATTCTGGCGTCTATAAACTTAGTTGCAAGGATTGTGCTGCATTTTATATTGGTAAAACGGGTAGAAATTTTAATATAAGAGTAAAGGAGCATTTGAGATGTTTGAACAATAGTGGGTTTTCAGAATTTGCTAATAGAATTTGCTGATAGAAAATAGTCATGGTTTTGATAAAAAATTGGGATTGTCAATTTTGCATATAAACGGTGTAGGTCACAAATTAAATAATTTGGAATCGTTGGAGATAAATAAAGCATGTAAAAGTAATCAGGAAATTCTAAACAGCCAACTAAATTTAACTACGAGTCCTATTCTAAAATTTTTTCCTAAAAATTATTCGACTAAATTTGTATCGAGCAGCAATTTGAGTTAGGTACTAAATTTATTTTTTAAATAATTGTTGTTTTTTTAAAAAATTTAAAAATAGATTCTGGTGAAGAAACAATGCTATATTTTTAGTTAGTTATGACATCCTGAAGAAAATAAAAAATACAATTAATATTATTTGTTTAAGATTATTTAGGAGTCAATTGAATCAATTTTAAATTTGGCGGTCTCAAGGCTTATTAACATTATTTGAGTCACTTTCATCAATTATATATACTATTTTGGTGGCTCGTGTTTCAGAACATATAATAATATCTTAATGTGTATGTGGATGGTAACTAGCTGTTAGTTATACGCCGGTCAATAAACGTCTAATTTACGAAATTTGCAACTTATTTTGTGAATTAGTACAATATTGTAGCTAAAATATGCGTGAAAAAATATATTATCGGCATTTTTTAAAGATAATTTGACGTCATTATGGCTGCTTAAATCAGTGATATGACGCGAAAAAACACATTAATAGGGTCGAAATAAATATTATTTAGTAATAAATTATTGTATTCTTTACGAGCATTCTTATTGTGAAGTTGTAATTATTTAGATCATAGGTCTGTGATATTTTAAATAATAATTATATGTATTAATTAAAAGAGTTATATATAGGTTCGAAAATTTGTCTTCAAAAGTACTGTCGCTGTAGCATAGTTGGTAATGCACCGTCCCCGGATTGGAAAGGAGATCCAGGTTTGAATCGCGATAGCGCAACAACAATATTTTTCGATAAAATTGATTTTATACGTATATCTTTCTAATTAATACATTTAATTAGCATTTAGAAATTATTGTGTTGTTAATAACCTCAAAGCATGTAAGCAAACACAACATATTAATTAAGATTTATTTTCAATAAAACAAAGTGTTTTAAAAACGTCGAAAATTGATGTTCTGAAAATTTAATGTTTATAACTCTAAAAGTTTAACTCTTTTAAATTTATTTTATTGCATATTTTTCTCTATAATTTTGGTTTAAAGATTATAAGATAATATTTTTCGTAGGTATGTGGAAGAATTTTCCATAAGGCAATTTCGTGGTACGTGGAAAATGAATTTAATAGTCGGAGTTTTTCTTATAATGCTTGTGTTGTCTTAATAATATTCAGTTTATTATTTTCAGTGAGTGTAAATATCCTATCAATGTAATAGTTTAAAAAAAATGTCTTATCCGATGTACAAGTTCTGACATAAATGATTAATAAAAACTCACATTTTCGTAAAAAAATGCTAAAATATAAATCATTATTGCAAAAGAAACGCTAAAGATATTTAATTTTAATATTTATCTAATGCAATATCATATTTAATCTCACTCTATCCATACGACCTGCTTATTAGATTATTCTGATTTTCCATAAAATAATTTACATTTTACGATCGGTTTAACTGTCGGCTTTGCTACCTGCATTATGAAAGCTATTATTTTTTACTACTTCGGTGAGCGAACACGATCCATTTTTCAGTTGCACGATGTTGTTAGATATGGCGAGTTCGCTTTTAATTTGATTAAGTCTTGGCACATTCAAACCTGCAATGGAATTCACACATAAATCCTGTGGTATCTTTATCACGTTTTTATATAAGGCCTTGACCACGAATATCCAAGTGAATCTGATGAATAGACTCGACTTCACCACGTAAAATTTTAATTTCTAGGTTGATTTTATCGGCATTAAATTTTTGAAATCAACTTTTGCATTGTCAAACATTTTTTTTTTCTTTTCTTTTTTTATTAATATTAAAAATATAATACAATTTCAATAATCAGTGGATATATATTTTAACATTTGTTTCTTCTCTATGAGAGTAAGACTCGTGTATAAAATATGTTATATTGAACAATCTTATAAGTATTTGCGGTTTTGTTCGATTTTTTGATATAAAATCAAATTTTTAAACAATAATTACAACTGTTCAAAGGTTTTTGGTGAAATTTTGTGGAATTCCATGATTATTTTGTAAATTGAGTCAACACTCTGTTTTATTCCGCTACCCTTTTCATTGTGTTAAATGATATATAACGTTTTCGGGAATATCTTCTCATTATCAATATTATAGATCGACTACAATATTTCAATCAAGGATGTATTCTCTATTATTATTCAGAATTTTGTCCCATCTTACAACCAATTTGTCGATGTTTTTTTTCTATAAAAATCGACTGGTTTCGATTTAAAATAGTTGTCAACCCAATTTCTGAAGTCATCGCCGATGTTGAACGCATTTTTTGGAGAGCGACTGAAACACATGATAATATGATGGTTGGTAGAATCGAGGACCATTTTAACCATGATTGATTAAAGGCAAAAATAAATAGAAATATATATATATATATATATATATATATATATATATATATATATATATATATATATATATATATATATATAAATGTAATTTTTTTCAATTAGATTCTACATTATTTAAGCTAAAAAATTAATAAATAGTATAAGATACGAACGGAAAACGACAACACTGACGTTATAGAGCAGAAAACACGCTATCGAATAATAAACTTTTTTTGTCACACAAAAATAAAGTAGCATTAAAAAAAGAATCCAAAAAAAGATCCAAAAAATTATTTAGGATCTACATAAACAATACCCATTTTTGATTTGATCAAATTTCACAAAATTTTATATAGTTATGCGTAATTAACTTATCATTTTAACTTCAAAACCCACTAATACTATAATAATTAAATATTAAGAGAAACCAAAACTTAAAAAATAGAGTGGCTTTAATACCCTAATCAATTATACTATTGTTTCAATTTATTGTCAATTTTCTGGCACAAATGTGTTCATGTTTCAAATGGAGATAAACATGACTAAAACAAAAGGAAATTCTTCAGAGGTCCATTGGCTAATAGAACACAAAATACGTGTCAACAGATCGACGGCTGAAACACAACAGATGCTCAGAGAGACCATAACAATGAACAACATTTTCGTCCATAATAAAATAATGGAGCAAATAAAATGAATACTATTACAATAATACATATTAAATAAATCAATTAGAATTATATACGAAAAAAAATATTTTGGTTTCGAACCCTGAACATTTGACAAGTATATATTTTCTGTGTACCTTTTTAATTCATTCATTTAATTTGTATTAAAAAGTATCAGATAACCGTGTTCTGAATTTGCGCAACCTTGTGATGTCCTTGGGATAGTATGGTTGTGTGTGTGAGTGTCGCACCACCAGCGCGTGTGTGCGAGGCTACAAATGGCGGCGCGCGGCAGGGCGCGGTCTCTTTCTCCGCATGTTCATCAACTTAATCGTTTGACCTATACAAGTGATATACCTTGTACTAAATTGTATCGTATTGTAATAAATGTGTAATTGTTACAAATTCTATTTCGTGGACCTTCAAGTACGTAACAATTATAAATAAAATAATATTTAATAATTTAAAAATATTGCAATAAGGCGTTATTATTAATTTTATAACTAAATAACGACACGAATGAAGCAGAATCATATTCAAATTTATCAAGTTGTTGAAAAAATTAGAAAATTAAAATACATATTTTTAAGAATCAGAACATTTTTATTGATAAACTTATACTTAGTATAACTACGTATTTATTCAATCCATATTACAATATGGCATCATTAGTTGAGGATCGACTTATAATACTAGCCTGATTCCAGTAAAAATATACAAAAACTTATCATACAAATAATATTAAAAAAAAACTAAATGATTATTCTAAAAAAATATTTTTTGAAGAATTCCAAGTACCAACATTTTGTGAGCTATTTAAAAGAAATTGAATTATTTAAATATTGAAAGATAAACAAATTTTTTATTATTAATTAAAAACTCGTATCAGGTTTAAATTTATATTTTCATGCTGAAAAATCTATGCATAATTTGTATATTTCGCTACTATACGCACATAAGAAAAAAATATTAACAGGATACCCGAAAACATCAGGCAAATTAATGATAATAAAAAAATAATAAATGCTATTAAAAATACTTAATATTTTTATATCGCTAATGCTATTATTTTATTATATGCGAGTTATTGTAAGCGATAATTCTAATTAATATACACTTCACTTCTCTACACAAGCATATGCTTTTAAGAGAAGTATAACATTAATTTTTATTTTATTATATAGTATTATTGAACTTTGATTAAAAATATCAGATTAATAAATAAATAAAAAATTGTACTAGTGTGCGCTAAACAAAGTGAGTTGAGTAAAGTATAAATCCTCATGCGCGATTTTTTTCGACACAAATTTTTAATGTTCGCTTAGGAGTATTAATAACATTAATCATTGATAGTTTTATTTAATAGATCATATTTTTCGATTTATTTATTTTCTTTGAATATGTTATAAAGCCATAGAAGATTTCAAACTTTTGTGACAAACTTCAAGAGATCGTACCTACGCCTGCAATATTATCACGACAATTTCGCCTCATCATAAAATCATATATTTTACAATATTGCGGGTGTCCCGTTCGTTGCACAAACTTTATTTTCGAAGACCTGCAACGTATTTTTTTGCACTAAAATGAGAGACCAAACTTCACACACGTACAGAACGATCGGTTGTACCAATGATGTGTACAATGAGGCAGTGGAGCATGTCGAAAATGAGATTATGTAATATATTTTAAAAATAAGAAAATATCCAGTTTTAAATGCCTTTTTTAATTTTTTCTAAGTGTGCAATACTTTCGAAGATATTGGAATTCAAAGTTGGACTTGTTGAAAAGCGCTCAGATTATCAATATGCACCGTGTAAAACGTCACATCTCTCGTGCGTACTGGCTATTACTAGAGTGTCGAATACCGACTTGTCGACTCAGAATATGTGACGTCACACGAAAAAACGTTATAAATCGATCGTTGAATTTCTCTTTTTTTTTATCTTATTTTAAATAAGCAATAGAGTCATATTTCAAGATATCGAAAAAATTCTTTCAGTTTTGTAAATTAGAGTTTTCAAAAGATTTTTTTAAAATAAAATAAATTACTCCACTACCGCCTTATGCTTTCAAACTTCTAAGGAATGAATAAGAACAGGAGACGAATGTATTGATGATATTAAAATCGTATTTTCATTTTCAAAAACATAAACAAAAATTCTTAAACTGGACAATTTCTCATTAGATTCCATCATTCATCTAGGGACTCGTAAATAAAACTGCAACTGACAGAAAAGGCCATTGCCGATATTTCGAACATTCCATCTAATAGTGTGTTGTAAATGGAACTTCTACGTGAAAATGACAAAACATTTTTACAGGCCGTTCCCTGGGGGCACATTAATATAACTGGCATTTTGAGTCGGTGCCAAATGGCTTTTCTTTTTGTCAGATGGTTAGGGGATTATCCTTCACATTCAGAATTGGGGTAGGCAAAATTGCGGTCACGGCAAAAAGTCGGGGCTGGTTTTAGGCTTTCTGTTTGCACGAAGATAACTTACAGAAGTCGGAAGGTTGTGCGAAATAATAGGGGATGAATCCAAGTAGGAGGTTTTTCATTTAGTTTGGTATATTTTTTATCAAATGTTATTTGCGCCAGCCGATATATCACAATGAAGAATAAACAAGTTTGAATTGTGTATATATTTGACTCAATGCCATCATGTATGGTAATACAAGAGATTTGTATTTTATTAGTATCTTAACTAAGAAACGATGAAGTAATTTGTTTATAAATCGTAGTTTATCACGAGTTTGGGATAATTTTATTTGGGTCAAGAAAAGGGAAATAGATAAAAGCGTTGAAACGAAATTAAGCAAAATATGAAATAATTCGGTGAACGATTTTAGCTGAAATATTGACACAAAAAGTTTGGTAGTCAAACTGAAATATTGATACGAAAGTTTCATTTAACACATTATATTTAATATTTGCAATATGTCATGCTTAATATTTAACTGTAAACAGATATATTAAGAATTAGATTAGTGAGGGTGTATTTTGCAGGATTTAAAATAATTAATAGGTAGAATTATTATTTCATTAATTTTGTAAAAGATTGTAAAAGAACAACACAGTTGTGACGGTACCGGTTGCATTCAGGGCTTCCTGATTTATTCGCCTACCAGATACTGTATGTTTCACTCGCAGCTCGCAGCGCCCGCTACATATCGTAACTGTTTGAACTTACCTATGCAAGTGAGTAATTTTGATTATGACTTTTAAACTTATATTGTGTCGATTGTGAATAAAGTGTAATATACAGATAAATATACTTTGATAGAGGACGTCCGCGGAAGACTTGGCACGACCAGGTAAACCAGATAATGGAGGATGGTTCTGTTAGAAGCCTCAACAATCGGCGAGCTTGTATGACAAGATGTATGAATGTGAATGAGGCGAGAATTGTGTGTCAGGACAGAAGAGTGTGGCGCTCTATCCTCTCTGCCTACCCCCACGGGGAAACAGCGTGATGGTAAGTAAGTAAGTATACTTTGATTTATAATGTCATAATAATATGTTTTAATTAAAAATATTTTCCCAGTTGACTCGAGGTTTTCGGTAAATTATTTATTAAAAATCACAAATATGACATCTTTCAACATCTCTTCTCCATTCTTATTATAAATATGATGTTATGTTAGAATTTAATCCTTCGACTTGTAATTTTTACACTTACATTTAATGTTATGAAAAATATGGTTAACAGAGCACGCATTTGTGCCGCTGCCCGAGGCGCCCACTTGGCCAATGTCTTAATCCATACATAATTGTAAAAAACCAAGTAATTGACAAATAAAAACTAAATTTAAAAATTGTATTTTATTTCTTAGTTATTTAAAAATAACATCGGCATGGAACATAATATTCACCCTGTATTATTATCTGTTTTTGATACTTGACGCCTTCTGTAGTTATAAAATAAGGAAGAGTTCAGAAGTAATAAAGAAATGTGAGGAAATTTTATCCTGAGGCAATGGTTTGGCCAGTCTACTGTAGGGGTTTTCCGGGCCGCAGTAAAGTCATGATATATATATATTTTTATATTAATTTATTTACACCCTATCCCGAATCGCTTTGAGAATTGTTTACTCCAGTTTCAATTCGTCATAATTACATATTTTTTTATTTTATTGCATTCAGTCATTATTAACATTATCATAATAATACCATCACAGGTTGGCTCCAATATCATCGTACCAGAGCCATACCTGCACAATTTGACGTGAGACTCGTTATCACATTAAATTTAGAAGGCAGCCAGAAAGAAACTATAGAAATCATACACCCCCAAAAAGGGAGGGTAGACGTCACATTTATATATTGCTGTAGCAGAACTCGGTTACAGTCCGTCAGAAATTCACCCTGTCTAGGTAGCAAGAAGTGCGAGGGAGAGCCAGTAGAATGTTACGTTAGGCCTCACTAGCCACTGCTCTTCCCGGCATTGTCCATCCCAACAACCCCCAGCGAGATACCCACACCCTAAAAAATCCTGGAAATGTCAGAGATTTCTTTCATTTCTTAATAGGTCATCGGATCCTCCGGTACGATGACCTATTCTTTCTAATCATCTCACGTGTATCATTCATAATCACCCAGTCTCGGAGGACGTGCTTCGGCGTCTGCCTCACCTGAGCGCAAACACACCACGGTTCACGGACAAGTCTTAAGCTAAACTTACATATGACAGCCAACACCCGTTGAACTGATAGGGCACAATAAAAAGAACAAGAATAATAAAGGACGCATTCGATCAAGTAAGAAATTGAACAACCATATTTAAAAACATGGTTAAGTTTTACAAATTGCGTAAATAAGGGTCATTACTTTTTATGACCGGGCCATCCCAAATTTATTAATCACATCCGTATAAAGGTGCGACGACACAAATAAGCATTAATTTCCATAATGGCGGATATAAATCCACGTGGAGTGTTAACGCATATGCTCAGCCGGGGCGGGTGGGTGCTCGCTGCCAGTGTTGCCAGTCTGAGTGGGCTGTATCCAAGGCCACGTGTGATTTATGGTGAACTGGTGATTTATGACAGTATATTTGGGGTAATATAAACCATTATGTTGAGTAGCTACAGTAAAAGTGATTGATTTTCGATTTCTATTAGATATTCGTATTTTAATTAAGAACTATTCATTTTTTTTGATAAAAATTTAAAATAACATTATTCTTCTTATGAACATTATACAGTTTTATATATCTACTCACGTCTTCTTTAAATTTAATATAAATATATAAATTAAAACCCGGAACGTCAAATTATAAGAAAAATGGATGCAAATCAACATGAGCACGAATAATATACAAGAGGAAATGATACTGAAACTGTCATTTAGAAAGAAGGCCATATCTCAGGAATCGGTGAGGAGAAACTACATAGATTCAAAATGAAACTAAGCAAATATGTGCAAGATAAGTTTTAGTAAAAAGGTAAATTTTGATTTTGTTTACATTAGAGAATATATTATATATATATATATATATATATATATATATATATATATATATATATATATATATATATTGTGACGTGCGCGACATAAGTCAGCACATCCACCGGCTTCACCCAAAGTAGAACATGAGATTGGTGAGTAATATGAACAGAATTGGCTATTATATCTCACACCTTCCTTTAACAGTCATTCTCAAGGGAAAATAAATTAAATATGAGGGAAATTTACAACATTATAATTTAGAAAAAAATTTAAATTAAAATAAATGAGAAAAGAACGTCAACGTTTGGTAGCGCCATTTAAAATAAATCAAATTCTATTAAGTTTTTTGGCGTTTGATTTGTTACCTCATGCAAACGTTCAATTCGCGGTTTATCAAATTTTAACTTGCGTATCTCCTTCCGTTTTTATCTTCACCTATCCTTAAGCACAAAGAAGAAAGAAGATGTCGCAGTGTTTAAACTCTTACAATTGCAGCAAGATCAGTGTGCTTGGAAATTTTGTGCGGATAACTACCGTCGCTTCACTCCGCTTTACTCCGATAATGCTTATAATTAATCTTATTTTAATCCCGCTTATACATAATAATACTTTTCGCGAGTGTTAGTATACACCCCGCGACGCTTGTATTTGCGGTGGAGAAGAATCAACAAATGAACCAGCATCCGTCAGACGAAAAGTAAGTGACTTCCTTTCTTCCACATATTTCTACCAACGTTGTCAAAAGATTTACAAATAATTGCTTCGTTAAAACTACACCTTAAAACACAAAGTAGCTATTCAGAAGCATAAATGGAATTTATTCGTCAAGTTTAACTACATCGAAAAAAAGTCAACTGTCACTTAACAATAGTGGAAAAAATGATTTAGGTTCGAGGAGCAATCTTAAGTTAATAAAAGTTAAACAGGACACCAGGTCGAATTCCACTAGACAAGTGAATCGTGATCGTTATCCTACCCTAGTCCATGGGCAATTCATGCATAGATGGCACCATCGGCGGGTAAGTACTATAACGTGATGTTGTAACATATACCACCTACAGGTGTTGAGATTACTCATAGATTAGTCTGAGATTGCTAAAAAAAGATAAAATCTCAAATTCGTATACACGTCGTTCAATTTACGCATGTACATCCAAATATCGCTTATAACTGCAGATAGATATCTATTAATTTTTAAAAGTTAGACGAACAATTTTCTGCTTTGACTGTTACTAGATTCATATTAATTCACCGGTAACGCGGAACAGTAATGATTAATGGACTGACTTTGGCAACAAGGATGGTTCTGCAAAAGTATATATTTTTAAATACTAAATTAATGTATTAATTATAAATATATACATATAAAATCAATTTTGTCGAAAAATATTGTTTTAGCGTCACCGGGATTCGAACCTGGATCTTCATTTCCAATCCGGGGAAGTGCACTACCTTTGTGCTATAACGCCAGTATTTTTCTTGACAAATTTTCTAAACTATATGTTACATTTTTCAAATTAATACACCTGTCGTTCCATTATTTGAAAGCCGGTGACGCAAAAACAATATTTTTCGATAAAATTGATTTTATATGTATATATTTATAATTAATACATTAATTTAGTATTTAAAATATCACAGATCTATGTTCTGAATAATTACAACTTCACAATAAGAATGTGTTTTCCTTAATAGTATATATTTGTATCTAAAGAATCTCACAGAAGAAAAAGCCGTATCATAAAAATTGTCTCGACTCAAAAATCATTATCATTAAACCAATCATATACTATTAAAGATTTTAAAAGTTTAGTTAACTATTAGAAATGACGTGCTGTCATTTATTTTTAGGTCTTCTAAGAAGGAGGTAATGCCAAACACATTTAATAATGCAACATAATTCTAAGATGGTAAGCAGAGAGCTCCGATGACGCAAGTGATCAAAATTAATGAGGTGCAGTATAGATGATGACAATGACTTAACAATATTTTGGGCACGACTTTAAAAAATATATTATTAAATAATGATAATATGTTTTTATGAAACCATCGCTAATAAGTGATATATCGACCTATATAAGATAAGATAAGATAAGGTAAACCTTCACTAACATTATATTTTTTTGTACATCAGAAGTGAAGATATAATAATATAACACACTTGTTAGTTGACTGTGTGGGATGCAGTAGATCCACCTCTGATATATAGAGCATTGGCTTGACTACTTTGTTAAAGTAGCTAAGTTTTTTTTCGTGCTGTTATTTAATTAAAACTAAAAAGAAAGAGTAAGGTTCAACAGAGATATAAAAAAAATAGAGACTATAAAAAAATGTAGTGAATGTGTTCTACATCTAAAGTGAATTATTAGTATTAAAGTGAATTATTGTTATTTTTAAAAAGAATACATTCTTTTTATGAAGTTGAACTTCTTACAGTGATATTTTTAATGCAAATTTATTAGGGTTTTATATATTATGTATTTATATTATATTCTTAAATGTACATATGATATTTTGTTGTTACAATGTCACGATTTGACAGGTAATATTCTATTATCTAAGTCAGTGTCCATGTATTTTCAAGCGTCCATATAATTTGGACCATACTACCAAACCTGTTGATCTGTGCAAAAGATACGCTTGTACCTCTCCAATCTAAGGCCACTATTCAACATTGAAATATTTTTTAATATAAATATTTTTACTGTGCTTATTGACCCGGTCAGAATTTTTAATTAAATATTTTTCTTTTTTCATTTATTAGGGGATCTACTCTCCTTGCCAGAATTATCATGGACGGTCTCCTAACTTGTACGAGTGTCCTATACTTCTTTCTCAGGTTGCTTAAGATTTTCCTCATAGTTTTTTTTATCAGAATTATTGTTAATTCTTAGGTGCCTAACTAAATCGTAACCTAAAAGTTTACTAAATACTTAAATACTTTTTGTGAGATTCTTCAGTTAGTTTTTGATGGAAATTAAAAATAATCACTGTATTATGCATATTTACAACCCGCAGAAAAAATATTTTATTTAAATAAATAAACCAATGAAACCTTTACTGAAAGGTATTATGTTTAATGTTGAATAATTAACTTAATACCATTACTCAGCATATTAGTGCCTGACGTGTGTTACATCTCGGCAGTATTACGTAAACCCTCAATTAATCCTGCGAACTAAATATAACAATCAAATACTTTTACGTGAGTGAGCACAAGTTTTTTGCAAACCTTTGCAGATAGTCCTGAAACAAAAAATATTAAAATGTATGCATATAATTTTTTAATTTAAATTTATTATCTTTGTTTTATTAACCACTTAATTGAGTTTAAATACATCTACCGGTTTCGAAAAATACAATTTACTTCTTGAGTGTGTAATAATTAACTAAAAACATATACTATTGTTTCTTTACCAGAATCTATTTCTTAAAAAACAATTATTTAAAAAATAAATTTAGTACCTAACTCAAATTCTTACTAAATACGAATTTACTCGAATAATTTTTAGGAAAAAATTTTAGAATGGGACTCGTAGTTAAATTTAGTTGGTTGTTTATTATTTTTTGATTAGTTTTACATACTTTATTTATGTCCAGCGATTCCAAATTATTTAATTTGTGACTAACATTGTTTATATGAAAAATTGACAATCCCAATTTTTTATCAAAACCATGACCATTTTCTATCAAATGATTCAAAATTATGAAAACCCACTATTGTTCAAACATCTCAAATGCTCCCTTACTCTTATATTAAAATTTCTACCTGTTTTAACAATATAAAATGCAGCAGAATCCTTACAACTAAGTTTATAGACACCAGAATTGTAAAATTTATCATCTTTGTCTTTAGAATTTATGAGTAAATTTCCTATATTATTATTTGTATAAAATATGAATTTTAACCACAAAGTCAATTAATATTGCTAATTTTAAAAGTATAATTTTTTACTATTTTTATTTTTTCTTTATTACGTATATAAGCATTTTAATTTTATTTTTTACCAAACTGCATGGTAGCTTACGGCAAAGATTGCCTTTTACATAGTTAAATATATTTTTTTTATAAATATAACAAGAGAAAAAAATTTATTAGAAGATGTTAGATGAATTACTTAGAAAGATATAAAGAAAAAAAATAATCTTTCAAAAAGATAAACAATTTTTATACGGTGTAACCGAATTTTATTGGTGGTTGGATACCTGAATATAATATAATACAACAAGGAAAATTGATTAAAAAAATTGATACTAATACATATGTTCTTTTACTTTCCATTTTAAGGTGTTCACCGGGGTAGCATTGTTTTAAAAAATATTTAATAGGTCTTTACCGATTTTGTTAATTATTCTTGGCACAACACACTGAGCAAATAACTTGCGCAGGTTGTAACAAAAATACGTCGACCAAACGGCGAGAAATTTAAACACGCAAATTAAAGAACATCGAATTTTCTAACCGTATTATTTAAACCGACTATTCTTTAGACAGCCACTATTTAAAATTACTCCACTCGGCACCTTATAGCAGAATAAAAATGAACAATCTTGAAATGATACAAATCCATAAAAAAAGAATTAATATTATCACATTTTCAAATACTTCACCGCTCTTATCAATGTTTCTAAGAAACAGTAAAGCAACCCCCACCCTTACGCTACCCGTAGCTAACTGTATTTAATTTAGTTCAATTTACACCTGTAGATGGGAAGGACTGCTCTTACCGAAATTAGTCAAATATTAACTCAAAAATTGTGCGGGTGACCTTATCATTTTTAATGACGGGCAAACTAAATTCTTCCTCTCGATGATTGCGTCACTCTTCAAAAAATCATGTATTGTTTTCCAAGTTAAACATTTTATATTCACCCGTAGGTTGTATTTACCTTCATGATGTAAGAGAATAAAACGTAAATTTTCCACATTTATTTCATTTTCGCAAGTATAAATTGAATATCAACTTTCGTTTGTTAAAAACGCCAGCCCCAATTAATCCGTCCCGGGAATAAAAAGGGATGAATTACAAAAAAGGGATATTATTTTTTATTCAAAATCAGGGATGAAAATTGTCGACGTAATAACCCATCGGGTTGCCACGGCAGGGAAATAAACGGTTGGAATTATCGATGAGGTAGCTAAATATATATTTTTTTAAACCAGTCTGAGTGCTGAACTAGCTCGTTTTATGTAAAGCATCTTTAATTAAAACATATAAAAAAATTATAACTTCCGCTGGTATGTCTGTAAAATCAATTTTGCCCCCGTCGTCAGTCAGATTACAATATTGGTTAGATCAATCACATAAAAAAATGAGACAAAACAAACTCGAACCCGGTACTTTTTATTGTCATGGTCATTGTTTGTGACATATATTTATTTGTTAATTATTCTTGAACGAAAATAATGTACTGTGCCCTTCCTCACCCGGCACGCCGCCGCCAGTCGAACGGCGACCTTGAAGCGGTGCGGTAATTCGTGAATCGAAGAATATTACTTGATTGAGACGTCGCGTCCATACAGTGCATCTAAAGGACTAGGATCTAGAAGAAGATAGTGATAAGTTTACAGTCCACCTTGGAGGTGTCTGAAGAACTGGATTGTGTTGAGTGTAAACCTCCTTTCGTGTATCATCATGATGCAGTGGTAACGCATTAGTAAATATTTTTGCGGTGTATACCAGTTATCAGTTATATCCATCATCTTACTTAAAATCTAATACTCCAATATGAGGCGCGTTTTTTAAGTTAGTACTGGGATAATTTTTTAAGGAAACACAACATCATTTTTACAATAATTTACTTTCTTCGGACGCTACACACCTTAAACTACTTCTCAACACAGTCGCCAACATTATTAAGGCACTTGTCATAACGGAGAACCAATTTTTGTGTACCTTCGTCATGGAACGACGCCGCCTGGGATGAAAACCATGTCTGTACTCCGTACTTGAGTTTATCATCATCATCTCTTGTTACCAAGAAAGTGCTTCAGATGAAGGAAAATATGGAAATCACTTGGCGCCAAATCACGATACACGTGGCGATGAATGTCAGCTGGTTTTATTTTTTATGTGCATTCAAGAAACGAATTACGGTCCGTATCTCAAAGTCTTGAATATTTCAACCACTCACTACAAGATTGTCACACCATGTGAATGTTTCAAACTTTACATGTGGTGAGTCAACAGATGTAGGAAATCATTGCGCGTGCGCAACATCGCAATCGGGAATATCCGGCATCGTTACGTGATGAAGCAGTCTTCAGCGTATGTCCTTTAGGATGAATCGTTTCTGTAGTACGTGTTCTTCTCCCATTATAATGTTTATGTCATGAGGACCTCACAAGAGATGGTTTTTTTTCACACAAGCGAAAATAAAACATATATCAAATTTGCTTGAGACGCCTTTCGATTTAGACGCGAATTACAACAGATCGGAGTGTATAGATTAAAGTGTGATGACTGTGATTCTGCATACGGAAGACGAACGAGTAGAAAATTTGAACTAAGGTTCACAGAATATAAAAAAATATTATTTAGATGATAATCACAAAATAAACGACCAATCTGCACCAATTCCATTGCCCTTTGAAACCAAATGTTTCATATTAAATTTACTTGAACAATTATAGATTATCAAGCACGGAATATATAGTAAAAACATAATAAATAAACAAATTAATATTTATATATCTCCTCGAATTGACAATTTCAAAAACCCGTAATAATTTAAATACATAAAAACCTTTTTAATACATTTCTTACTTGTTAATATAATTGATTATGTTATTTCATAAATTCGAGGATTTGATTCTGCCGAAACCCTTTTTTCCGTTATAGACCTACCAAGGACGTGGAATAAGATCACTAATTCGACATTGCTGCATAATTTAGAATCATGGACACATTATATAAATTTCAATATATCAAAAATGTCTCACTTGCCGTATTGTCTTCTTAGATTGTTAAATTATACAACTATTCTTTTCTACAATACATCCATAACATTAAAATATTAGTGTTGAAACAGAACAGTTATTTAGAATAATTAGAAGCATTCAAAATGTACGGAAATTCTCAGAATTCCAATATTGTCCTTTCTTATCTCATGCAAATATAATTGTACAGTGTCCCCCATTATAGTTATAAACAAAAGTTGCCGAGTTAATTTGTTAGATTGATAATAACCTTTCAAGGCGAAACGCGTCTAAAGTAAATTAAACCAGTATAATCAAAATACATATTTTTTATTTATTATCTTTGTTTTATTAACCACTGAATTGAGTTTAAACCGGTAGATGTATTTAAACTCAACTCAGTGGTTGATAAAACAAAGGTAATAAATAAAAAATATGAATTTTAACCACAAAGTTAATATTGCTAATTTTAAAAGTAAAATAAATGTTAAGGAAAACACATTCTTATTGTGAAGTTGTAATTATTCAGAACATAGGTCTGTGATATTTTAAATACTAAATTAATGTATTAATTATAAATATATACATATAAAATCAATTTTGTCTATAATTTTGTTTATAATTAATACATTAATTTAGTATAAGTATAAGAATGTGTTTTCCTTAATATGTTGTATCAATGTGTCCAAAATTTAATAAAAATGAATTGATAATTCTGGCGTCTGCAGTCGGTTTACTCAAAGGTATTTGAGATTCTGTAAAAATAATGTAGATGGCTTTCAAACAATGGAACAACAGGTGTATTAATTTGAAAAATGTAACATATAGGTTCGAAAATTTGTCAAGAAAAATACTGGCGTTATAGCACAAAGGTAGTGCACTTCCCCGGATTGGAAATAGAGATCCAGGTTCGTATCCCGGTGACGCAAAAACAATATTTTTCGACAAAATTGATTTTATATGTATATATTTATAATTAATACATTAATTTAGTATTTAAAATAAATGTGTTTTATTTTCACAAACTTACCTCGGAAATAGTAAATATGATTTTTTTTCTTTACACTTCATTCTAATTTTTACCTTTTCCTACCCCTAGATTTCGCTTGCTGACACCCCTCGCTTCCGTGACGTACCAATTGTTCATATTACCATATAAATAGAAAAAAAATGCTACGTCAAGAATATATTGTGGGAAAAATGAAGAAAATATCGTTTGGATGACCGTGTGTAGCAAACTCGAGGCAGTTCTTTCAGATGGGCGTACCACAGCGGGGCACTGGTGGACCAAATTAAAAATCAATAACGTTGTAGCATAAATATTAGGTTATTCGTTGAAGCAATGCAGCGGTACTGACATTTATGAAGATTTATTTGAATTTAACGACTGCAATAGCTATAGCAAGACTTTGTTATCTAAGTACGTGAATGCGTGTGTATGTGCGGATATAAATAGTGATCTCACACGGGGCGTAGCTCTTTTGCAACGCTACCGTTCGTCTCGTTATTAATGGTACATAGATAATTATCACTGAGAGTTTTACTCAGACCTTCCACCAGTATCACGAATACGTAACAATTAATTTGTATTAAAAATATCACAGACCCATGTTCTGAAAAATTGCCACTTCACAACACGAATCTATGCGTTATCCTTTAAAATATATAAGTAAGTTGTATTAATGTTTCCATAAATTATTTATAGAGTCTTCTACCGGATTACTCAAAGGTGTTTGAGATTCCGTGAATATAAAGAAGATGGCTTTCAAATAATGGAACGACAGATGTATCAATTTGAAAATGCGACATATAAGTTCGAAAATTCGTTGTCAACTTACTGTGTTGGCGTAGCATAATCGCTTAATGCATTTCCCCGGATAGGAAGAGATACAAGTTCGAATCCCGGTAGTAACAATAATATTTTTTCGATAAATTGATTTTATATATATATATTTCTAATTTTTAATTTTTATTAAAATAATTTATTTTTATTTATTTACACAAAATAGATGCCACATCAAGGTTTTTACTATATTCAAATTAAGTCATAAACTTTGAAATTGTGAGTAACTTGCTGATTTTCTGGAATGGGACTCGAGCCCTTGACCATTGGACGAGTGTTGTAACCATTAGACCACAAGCATGTCTAATTATTTATCTTTTTAATTAAGTTCTCTTTTTGTGTTTTCGATGTGGCAATTTAAAAAATAAGTAAATTAATGAATACAGAAAAAATATTGTTTCTACTTAGGCAATCTTATTTATTTTTATTTGTTAACTTTGTTTTATTTATAAAACAAAGTTAACAAATAAAAATAATGAATTTGAAATACTAAATTAATGTATTAATTATAAATATATACATATAAAATTAATTTTGTCGAAAAATATTGTTTTTGCGTCACCGGGATACGAATCTGGATCTCTATTTCCAATCCGGGGAAGTGCACTACCATTGTGCTATAACGCCAGTATTTTTCTTGACAAATTTTCGAACCTTTATGTTACATTTTTCAAATTAATACACCTGTCGTTCCATTATTTTAAAGCCATCTACATTATTTTTACAGAATCTCAAATACCTTTGAGTAAACCGACTGCAGACGCCAGAATTATCAATTCATTTTTATTAAATTTTGGACACATTGATACAACATATATTATTAAGGAAAACACATTCTTATACTTATACTAAATTAATGTATTAATTATAAACAAAATTAAAGACAAAATTGATTTTATATGCATATATTTATAATTAATACATTAAATTAGTATTTAAAATATCACATACCTATGTTCTGAATAATTACAATTTCACAATAAGAATGTGTTTTCCTTAATAATGAATTTTAACCACAAAGTTATTTTTGCTAATTTCAAAAGTAAAAAAAGAATCAATTTCTTTTCAATGTGATACAATATCTTAAAAATGCAATAAATATTTTAGAACTTATAATAATTATAATATTATAATAACAACCGCAAGTTATCTACACTCAATCTGCAATTAAAATATTGGTCATTAAACATTAAAAAAAAAAATTTGACATATTTTCAAAATATGGAAAAAAATGTAGCTTTCTTTCGTTATATAAATTTGCACGTGTGACCCTTGACCTCAGCACGGTGGATGTATAAGAGCACGAACGTGTGATATATTATCAACCGTGCGGATTCAGTTAGGATAAGAAAATCTATCTGGTACCTAGCTGAAAGATTCCCCTCTTGTAGAATTTCTAGAACTCGTTAGTGAAAAACAGATTCAAGTGTTTTTGGCAGAAGTTCAAATTTGGTAAATTCACACCATTAAGGGTCTTGCAAAGATTGAAATAAATTATATTCAGAAGGTGCACGTTTCGGACTATGTGATGGATATTCTAAAAAAATATTCAACCGTATATAAAAACATGGAAATATTTTCATTGAGAAAAATTCATAAAAAATAATCAATAAAATTGAATTTTACCTTAAATAAACAAAACCGTACACAATACAAACAAAACTGTGTCAATTACACTCTCTATATTGCCCTAGTCATAATAATAAGAATTTGTAAATCGAGTACAGTGTATTTATATTATCAGTAGGAGAACACATTCTTATTGTGAAGTTGTAATTATTCAAAACGTAGGTCTGTGAATTTGTCAAGAAAAATACTGGCGTTATAGTACAATGGTAGTGCACTTCCCCGGATTGGAAATAGAGATCCAGGTTCGAATCCCGGTGACGCAAAAACAATATTTTTTGACAAAATTGATTTTATATGTATATATTTATAATTAATACATTAATTTAGTATTTAAAATATCACAGACCTATGTTCTGAATAATTACAACTTCACAATAAGAATGTGTTTTCCTTAATAATGAATTAAATATATTAATTAGAAAGATATACATATATAATCAATTTTATCGAAAAATATTGTAGATGGCTCTTTCAAATAATGGAACGATTCAATGTATTAATATCAAAAATGTAACATGCAGGTTCGAAAATTTGTCGCTAAAAATATTGTCGCTGTAGCATAGTTGGATAATGCACCTTCCTCGGTTAAAAAAGTGAATTCCGGTGGCGTAACAACAATATTTTTCGATAAAATCGATTTTATATGTATATCTTTCTAATTAATACATTTAATTCATATTTTATTTTATATTATTAGTATTTATTAACAATATTTGCTAATGTAGTCATTAGTGATTAGAAGTAGGTACTACAAAGCCATGAAACATAACTTGCTTATATAAACATATATTTATTTAAATCATTATATAAATATCTACAAGATTTAGAGCCAAAATTCATATACCAAAACTTAAATATACCGCAACCCAAAACCATTATATTTATATAGGCATAAAATTCTTTAACAATCTCCCCATTACAATAAGAAAAATTTGTATCTGAAACTAACGAGTAGGCACATAAATTATATAATTACTGATTATGTTTAAAAAAAAAGTATTATATCTTCTAACAAAAAAAAAAAATAAAAATTATTATAAATAATCACAAAAAAATCTTTACTTAATCAACTGGCCTAACTGTAGCAAATCGACCGGCTAAATTTAATTTTTATGTTCCCAATTAAAAAAATATGTTATTAAGGTGAATACATTATTATTGTGAAGTTGCAGTTTATCAGAACATAGTTCTGTATACAAATTAAATGTATCAATAAGATAGATATAGAGATAACATTAATTTATCGAAAAAATATTTTTGGTGCCACCCGGACTCGAACCCTTAATCCTTCCTATCCGGGATAATAGAATAACATATGTATCAGTTCGAAAGTGTAACACATGAGTTCTAAAACGTGTCGTTAACTTACAATATTGACGTGGTATAATAGGTCAGCGCATTTCGCCGGATAGGAAGTGTTCCTGCTTCGTGTCCGTGTGGCAACAAAAATATTTTTTCGATAATTTGATTTTATCTGTTTGTCTTTTTTATTAATACATTTAATTTGTATTAAAATAAAAATATATTTATTAAAGAAAAATAATGGGTTTGTTTTTCTACTTGTATAATACTTATTACAGTGTTTTCAAAGGACAAGGAAATAAATATCAAATTTAGTCCATAGATGGCAATAGTGTAGCTGTACTCGAAGTGTTTCAACATATTAAAATATATACAAGTTTTAAAAATTTAATAGATATGAAAATTTATTAATGTGTGAGAATTGTGAACGTTATATTAGTATAAAGTGATCACTTAAACCAGCCGAAGACAGATTGTAAGCCCTGTAATTACCCATACTTCCATATATTTCCATTAAATATAATAAAAAAATAGCTTCGTTTTTATGAGATATCTATTATTTGTTCGATATAATTAAGATCGTGAAACTTAATCCCAAGATTTAAATGGAGAGGTAATATCAAAACGGCCCTGCAAGAGGTTGGAGTGTGCCCAGGTACCTGGACCACAATGGCAGTGTTAAGGGAGGATGGCTTTATGTAGTAATCATGATACTGTCGAGTACTGTGAGACCCGATAAAAAAACGATGAAGAAGAATTAAATAAAAATAAGCGATTACTAAATTATATAATCTGTATTTTTATATGGTGCGGAATCATGCACCCTGAAGGCAAGGAAGAAAATATGGATTGATGACTTTTTCAATGTTTCCATTCTGCGAGAACTGAACAACAAGAACAGGCTCTCAATTATTAATTCTTAAATTTTTGCGCATCTTGCGAGAAGAGAAGATATCTTGGAGAAGCTTGTTGTGGTGGGCCACAGAGAAGGGCGAAGAGGAAGAGGAAGATTCCCCACCTGTTGGACCGATCATTATATACGTGAAAAAGGACTGTTTTTTTTTAATAGAGATGCGCACACGGAATACATGGCACATTTTCAAACTAAGCTATACGTTTGTGCTATGAAAATATCACTAACTTGCTAGAGTCTCGGAACGAGACCACTAGATCACTAGGCCAGCGTCTTAACCACTACACCAACAATATTAGATCAAACAAAGTTTAAAATGTTTTTGTTATTTATAATGAATACATATTTTAGTACAGTACATACACGAGGCACATTTCCAAATGAATTTATAAAATATCAATTTAGTTATAAAACTTTCATAATAATAATAAAATTATACCTGTACTGATTATTATGTAATTTCAATTAAAACTTTTGATCAAAAACTTAACAATTGTTGGACAAGCAATTTAGTATAACTTTATACCAAAATTTTGTCGTTAATAAAAGCAAGTAAATTTGCGAGTTGCTTAATCTTTCGGAAGAAATAATTTTAAAATACTTGTGCCGATGGCTATTGAAGAATTTATTCAATTGCGTGTAATATCTAATACTTGTAAATCTTTAAATGTTCAGATCATTTTGGAATATCGAATAAATCAAATATTACGTGATTGTAAATATCAAATGAGGAAAAATATTGTGTAACTTAACAAGAATTCACTGGGCCGTGGTATATAAAAGTGCTTAAAACCAGAACTTTGAACAAAATTATCATTTTTATTTTTTACATGTATTACCTATAACATAGGTACAGTAAAATTAATGTATTTATGAAATTATTTTCTAACAAATAAATAAATTACTTAGTTACTTATCTATTGTATACAGTTTTCTGGGTTAATCTGCAGTGTAGGTATATATGATCTTTCTGGACGAAAATCCTAGAAAAGTCCGAGACTTATCACGCACATCTGGTTACGAAGACAATTGAAATATATAAAAACCCAGTGAATATTAATAGGGATGACCGCCTAAAATTAAAAACTTCATGGTATCCGGCCCTTCAAAGCTATAGGAGTCGAAGTCTGCACATATTATGATCCGACAGTAGATGGAACTGACACACAATACTAGTAAACCTGTTTTCGAAACGGTATTGCTAGCTAGTTCTTATAAACAACACATTTAATTCAAATTGAATACCCAGCATTCAGATTCATACTTGAGAACCAATCTCAGAAGTGTTTTATAAATTTGAATCATATCATTCTGGGTCAGCAAGAGAGTCTACAGATACCTTCGAATGCCAAAGTAACATTTGTTGTACGCTGGTGTTATTTTTGTAATTCTATGATCATATCATTATTGAAAATGACAATTTAACCTATAATACGTTCTTAGCTCCGAAACTGTACAACACACTCAGTACCAACCAAAAATCATTCAACTCCAATAAGATAACACAGATATGGACCCAATATGAATATGAATCCAATTGGGTAGAGAGCAATCAGAAGCTTGGCTATCCAACATTCTAACATAATTATTATACAGTGCGTACACTAATAATTTAAATTTGAAAAATATTATTTCTTTACTTTTAAAATTAGCAATATTAACTTTATGGTTAAAATTCATATATTTTTATTTATTATCTTTGTTTTATAAACCACTTAATTGAGTTTAAATACATCTACTGGTACGAATTTTTTTTTAAATAATTGTTTTTTTAAAAATAGATTCTGCTAAAAAAAAAAAAATATATGTTTTTAGTTAATTATGACATCCTAAAATGGAAAATGTTATTTTTCGAAACCGGTAGATGTATTTAAACTCAATTAAAAACAAAGATAATAAATAAAAAATATTAATATTATTTCTTTATCTATATTTTTATTTTTGTTGAATCTTTATTAAATAATACCACAACAGCACGAAAAAACTGGCTACTTTAATACAGACTCCAGTCTAGCAAAGTAGCCAGGACAACGCTGAATATATCTGAGGTGGAGTCTACTCCATCCCACACAATAAACTGAGAGTATTTAATTGCAATATAATTGTATTTTATGTTTATCATGTTATATTATAATATATTCCCCTCTGTTACAATAAAAATATGTATGTCAATAAAGTCTAAATAAATAATTATATTAATAAATCAGAATCCATAATTATTGTAAAATATAATACATTGATAAAAACAATTAATAAAATTATCAAATTAAATGAAACATAATCACTTTGTATAATACCATGTACTTTACTAAACGCCAACTGGTTTCGCTTAGCTCAAGATTCGTAAGGGCATATTTAAAACTAACAATAAATATAAAAATAGTGCTTTTATACACACATATATATAAACGGAGATAATATAAAATTACATGTGAACGAGAGAAACACAATACATATACCTATATGGAAAAGAATATTTTTAAACAGTAATATATGGTGTGATTGGAGTTATGTATATATTACTGTCTAAAATTCTTTAATTTTAGCTGAATTTTAATATTGATAATGGGAAGATGTTCCCGACAACGTTCTAACGTTTAACATAATAAAAAATATGTGGAATAAAACAGTTTTTAAACTCAATTAACAAAATAATCATGGAATTCCACAAAGTTTCACCAAAAACCTTTGAACAATTGATATTTAATTAATTTAAAAGGAAAAATACCTAATATAGACCTAATGGTAGATTAATTAGGTTGTTATAAATTTCATTACCATTTTTTACTGATTTTTTATCTCAATAAAATTATAGTAATGTTCAAAACAAACGTATAAAAATGATTAGTTAGTAAAATGCATTTTTTATTGGTGCCGTATTATATATGCATAGTTTAAAATTGATAGAATAGAGAAAAATGAAATTATGTAGTATAAATATAGGTGAAAAATGAATCGGAATATTGATAAATGGTACAAAATTCAGAAAGGATACCAATCCACTCAGACTAACTATCGCGGTCGTTAGGAAATTTTGTTAAAAATTGCAAAAGTTTAAAATATGCAGAGGAGCCGGGGTAGAGTTGCCATGTCATAAATTATTTCTCATCGCGGCTAGAATAAAAATGTGCGAAAAAATCTCTGTTTTCCGGAGAAATTTTCGGTCATAAATGTCAAGTTTACCCAAATAAAAGAAAAATGGAGCAAAAATAATGACGAAGGAGCCAAAAAGGTGTCCATCCCCCCCTCCCCCTTTTACATCCCTTCATTCTTCCCTTCTAGTGTACCTAGATCCATGGAAACAGGTTATACATTTTTGCTAGATACATTCGAGTGTCTAATTTTTCTTAAGAAGATTTGTTTTTTTTTTGTGATCATATTTTTTGTTGTTTGTATGTGCCGTGGGTGAAATATGAAATCACCGTCTTCATTTGGAAGCGAGGATTGTCGATCATCCTCGTGAATGCAGTGTGTGACTTCGGCGGTGACTGCAGGGACTTCGGAGGCGTTATATTTGATATTTTCCCCTCACTAACCTCTTATTATATCCATCTCACGATAATCCTTCCCCACAATGCGATAATTTCGACTTACAACTGGAATTATCGTAATTCCTTTCAAGGAAACATCTTGATAGTCACACACCTTTGGCATTCACAAGACGTATCCAACATTGGCGGTCGATGGCTTTTTGTAAAAGGGATGCTGTCGAGTTTCCAGTAACCAGAATGTGTTTTTTTCACAAATGGTCGAGACACGAAACTTTTACACATTCATGATTAAATTATACACTCACACAATTCATTATTTTTGTTTACAGCGTCAGGACACGTTGGTGAGGTATCCATGTTATTTTCAGTATAATTTTTTAATTTAAATGATGAATTATATAGATAATCGAAGGGTATTCGATATTTCAAAAATTCGCCATCAAATATTCAAACCAAAATATCAAAAATGCGTCACATAACAAATTAATCAAAAAAATCCTTTCACTTCGTAATATGTATGCTATTCTGTGCATTATATAAATAAGCATTAAAGTCTTTTTTTGAACGTTGGATGCTGTTTACGAATATGTATACGGTATTCGAAGAACAGAGTACGGATACTTTAAAACTTTGTGGATACGAAACGAGTGATAGAATCCACTGTTGCTGGTATTTGCGTATTTATGCGATTGATGTATGTTCGAAAGTTGAGAATGTATATGTATTTCGACTTGCTCCGTACGCGCGCCGTGTCATAGTGTGTTATGACTGGTCTCTAAAGGGCAATACGAATTAATTTGCAGTAGTGCTGTTTTCGGCTGAAAACAAAAAGTCCAAGGTTTTTGACCTATAACAAAATAGAGACTCCCTCTTATTTCTCTTTTTTCGGTAATTCTTATTTGCACTTTTAAAATTAGCAATATTAACTGTGTGGTTAAAATTCATATTTTTTATTTATTATATTTGTCTTTGTGCTGCATTTTATATTGGTAAAACGGGTAGAAATTTTAATATAAGAGTAAGGGAGCATTTGAGATGTTTGAACAATAGTGGGTTTTCAGAATTTGCTAATCATTTGATAGAAAATTGTCACGGTTTTGATAAAAAATTGGGATTGTCGATTTTGCATATAAACGGTGTTGGTCACAGATTAAATAATTTGGAATCGTTGGAGATAAACAAAGCGTGTAAAACTAATCAAAAAATTATAAAAAACCGACTAAATTTAACTACGAGTCCCATTCTAAAAATTTTTCCTAAAAATTATTCGACTAAATTTGTATTAAGTAACAATTTGAGTTTTTTTTTTTTTTAAATAGATTCTGGTGAAGAAACAATAATATATGTTTTTAGTTAGTTATGACATCCCGAAGAAGAAAATGGTATTTTTCGAAACCGGTAGATGTATTTAAACTCAATTCAGTGGTTAATTAAATCAAAGATAATAAATAAAAAATATAATTCTTATTTGACCTAATACTGTTATTATTACCGTTACTCTCCTAAGATAATTTATTTCGGCAGCTTGGATCCTCGGTTTTACTATCTTTGTGTGAATCCATATTTGTGACCATGTACGATAATAAAATGCGTCTGTATACAGCTTTGAAAGTGGGCAGTTTGGTCTCGACACTTAACTTTGCCGCCGCTCTATAAAGGGAACGTAAAACACAATACACTAGCGGCCCCGATCTTTTGTCTCTATTATCTTCCTGTCTCTCGTTGCTAGAGAATTTAGTTTTATTATTTTTTTAATTATTTGTTTTATTTTATTATTTATTTGCAGGAGTGTTCGTCTAATGTTGGACGTCTAATCTTTCGTTCGTTTGCTTTTTTTTTACTTAAAAAAGGGTAAATAAAGCCTCATCAAATATCGAATAAAATAACATAATTAGGTATTAGAAAATATTACTATGTGGCGGCTCGCACACATTGTCCAGATGTTCCTCATTTTGTATTTCTTGGTATTGTACCATCCCACATGTACAAAGCGGAAACATTCGAATAAGCGGGTATGACACACGTGCACCACAGATGTGCATCAATACCCGCAGCGAAGGAGGCGGTCGGCAAGAGACGCGACGCCCGGTACCCGAACCGACCGGACCGCAGATGCACATCCCGACTCTCACCTTTCACTAACCGTGCATCGTATTTTTACATAACCTTTACGTCTTCTGTGTTGTTTCCTGCTCTCGGTGGTTTCTCCCCGATGAGAATAAACATGTTCGGATAAAAATGGTTTTCACGAGAACACCAACCAACCTTCCTAAAACTACAATAATAATTGTCAAATATTTTATTTATTTATTTAGTATTAATATACATATTATCAACACATCGTTAATGACCACGATAGATAATCCTAATTTGATATAAGGAAACAACGTGAAAACATTTTAAGACGATTAAAAGACGTACTTGTGGTCTAATGGTTACGATACTCATTTAGTGATTTAGTGGTCGGGAGTTCGAGCCTCGTTTCAGAAGGTCTTATTTTCATAGCACAAGCGTTTAGTTTAGTTTGAAAATAGTATGAATATCGATGTATTTTTATTTAAATCTCCCACTTTATGTATATATAAGTAAACTCTTTTTATATTTATTGTTTGTTTTAAATACGTCCTAATGAAGCTTGAACTAAGCGAAAACGGTTGGCGTGTGACAAAATTTATGGTAAATTCATGTCTAACCACAAAGTGATTGCTTTCTAAGAAAATATTAATAAAATATTAAATTTAGTGATTATAGTTTTATAGTGAAAATAACGATTTTTAATTTAAAAAAAAAACAAAGATAATTGTAGAACTATGAACAGTTTATGTGTAAAGCGCCCTTGAGGTGAAAGTTTTCACGAAAATGGCGCTATATTAATTGTCCATTATTATTATTATTATTATTAGTATGTGCGTCATTAAGTTCTTAATCCTTTTCCAAAAAGATTATTAATTGAAAGTCTTATTAAAACGATTAGACGACTCGTGTATATACGAGATTTAATAAACTTTATTGTATTTTTCCTGTAGCTATTTCACGATTTGGTGATCAAATTATTATGTGTTGTACACGTCGTCGAGGCATGTCATAAACTCGTACGTAGGTAAATGGGTGGTTCACGTTTTATTAGCCCGAAGCGGATGCGCCGAATACTGATACCGATAATGTCATTAGATAGTCAATTAACTACGATTATTTAATTCGATCACGTGCTCGCAATTTCAGTCGACGTTGTTATTTAAGAGGGACGTTGTAATTATTCGAACAGCTATTATAGAAATACCTATTATCAAAATGCAATGAATGAAATATTAAAAAAATCACTGTATGGTTGCAGTCACTGAAGTGGTCAGTGAGTATCGAAAAGTCAAATTTGGATTGATATTAAATATTCACATGACATGCAGCGCGCTATTAACCTTTCCTCTCCTGATGAACCTGTCTCCTTCAGTACAGACTTCAGTCTTATTAAGGAGACAGTGAAAATCTCTTACATTATGAAGCTTGTTAGACTTTTTTGTATATTTTTATAATATGTATGTATATTAAGAGCATGAACGGAATAAATAAAAAAATAAATATATTGTTTTCTTAGTTGACATTGCCTCTAGTCATATAAATATCTTTGCAATTATATTATACAGAGTTTATATTTTAGGAATTCCTCAATAATATATTTACGTATAGTGGATAAAATAATTACGATATATAAATATTTAACATACGCAACAATAATAAATGTTTTCTCGAAGAACAAGACGTGAATTTGTCAATACGTGTATGAGTACGTGCAGAGTGGTGCGAACGGCGCAGTGCGCTGGGGGCGAAATGCCGGTTGCCGATCGTCGCTTTAGTCGCAGAGCGTGCGTCGGCCGAGTCGGACATGTCTTATGCGTCTTTATACTGTCGTTCATGATGATCAATGTTTTTTCTCATTTTCAGCATTTTTATACAATAATTGATATATATATATATATATCATACTATTATTTTAATGATTTAAATACGTAATAAATGTAAAATAGTAAACCCATGCTTATGAAGGTATATTCTCATGTTATAGTAATGTTTCGTTCGACTCGAGACAATTTCTGATTTTGTTCTCATTTGAATATTTGGAGACAACTCTCAGCTTTTGTAGTCCCTGTGTACACACCATGTCTCAGAGATTCACCATCTTGTGCCTTGCTTCACGTACGTCAAACGTCAAATATCACTATCGCTCGTTAATTGAACGATTGTTAATTTCCCTAGCAGCAGTTTAAACTTATAATTTAACACCTTTATTTATAATGTATGACTTTAGTTATTGTGTAATTATTTCGGGTGACCATTCAAAATATGCATTTGTATCACAGACTAGTAAATAAATAGACATGATATCAAGTGTAAAGGTATACAGGAAAGGAGTTTGAAACATTATTTGTGGGGTTAGGGAAATTCTACACACGTGTATCTAAACTAAACATAAATTCGATAGATTATGACATATTTATGTAACAGAAAAAGTTTTTTCTTTGACAAAATTGTATGTTTGTGTAAACAAGACGTATTTTTTACATGAATGCAAATATTGTCAGCGTTTAATTTTTCGTTACAATCGAGTCATATATAAAAAAAAAAGTCGCGGAGCTCTTTGATTGTGTGAGTGACACCAATGTGATCATGCAGGTGCCACCAATATAAACATTTTGGAACAAGAAATTTGTATTAGTTCATGTCTATTTATTTAGTGGTCTGTGAGTTGTACGAATCTATGATGATTTAATGTGACATCTGTGTGCACGTTTTAAGTCTCACTATCAGATCGAACATCGTTTGAGTTTTTATTTCTTTGTACCAATCTCAAGCTAATCATCTCAGTTTATCTATAAATCAAAATGTACATATATGTATCGAGAGAGAGACAGATAGTATACATAATTATAATGGTACTTCTGTTCATTATAAAATTTTTGTGTGATCTCTGCTTGTCCAATTATAAATAAAATGTATAGAAACAAAATTTATAACTGTTAAAACATTATTAAAAGTAAACTATAATGTAATACTTATGTATGCTCTATATTAAGAATAAATATATAAATACACAACCATGTCGAATACCTTCGAATACTCTGAAGGCTTGCAGTGTGAAGTAATCAACCCTTACAGCTGCGATGTTGTTATTAAGGGTATCATAATACACAACATGTACGGTAGCCCGTAGAGTTAGTAAAAATACAATTTTGTATACAGTATCAAAGTTTTTTTTTTTTTACTTTTGAATATTAAAAAATGGAGTCTTTGTACTACTGATGAATAAACGAGTAGACCGCAACCGTAAAGCCTCGCGACGGAAGTGTGGGATTTCCCCCGGAAGTACCACACCGGAAGTGGATGTAATGCTATAACTCTGTCGTTGTATTATTTATTGTTTGGGCGGATTTTCAAATCCAAAGGGAATCAAAGAATTTTTGAAACATCTAAATGAACTCAATGCTGTAATATATTTTTTTCCATTCGCGGAAGCGATAGCTGAATAAATCGCGATTTTATTTGACATGTTCATTAGGTATGTATATATGTTCATACAACTTTATTTGGTACGGGCTATCGTTGCGTATTGAACCTAATTCTAGTCATCCGGTCGGATGGTTTTTATTTATTCTAACTTCATGTGTACCTATAGAAACGTGACACGTGTACAATACATGTGAAAAATGTTATAATATAATTGTGAGGTTTTTGACATTAGTAAAAGTTGGATTTATGTATATGTGTAGCGGATTAGTGGTAGATGGGAGATTATGTGAGAAGGCTGACCGATGCCAAGAAAAAAGAAAAGCGTGGAGTAGGAAGTCGGAAAGCGTTAAAAAATGCTGGAAGCGCAGTTACGCTCTCTTTTAATACCCATCGGTTCTCAGGATATCATGTTTTATTGTAAATCTAAAAGACCTATGTCCTCCCTTTAACCGGCTAGTCAGTGTAGAACATAAGATCCGAGGGTTCTTTTACTTGAGTAACCTACCTCGATTTTTTAATATTCTGCCTTCATCCTAAACTGGAAAAAATTTATAGTAATACCTGAAGACGATAAATAAAATATGTTATTCATTAGAAAAAGAAAGACATCTAGTCAAAATGAAGCATAATAAATAAAAGAAATACCATAAAATAAAATCCACTTAACGAATCCTTATCTCGTCGAGTTGGGTGCGAGTTCGACGTCCTTCCTTGACAACCAAATGTCTTGGCTCCGCATCATCCAGGCCGACGCGATAATCATAATAAAAAATGTCGCCTTCAGTGAGGCGATTAACTCACGGGCGATATCCAAAGGCAGAAGTTAAAGGTCATAAACGAAAGGCATGTACCAGAAACCAAAAGCGTAAACCAGAGGCATAATCTGGAGGCCAAAGTCATAAACCAGAAAAAAACATCTTGTTTCCTGAAAAGGTTATTTATCATGCGATTAGATTAACAACTTAATAGTAGATTATGCACTAGTGATTGAATAATAAAAAATATTTACCCTCTGGCTATAGTGAATCGCACACAGCTACATTTTAGTTTGACAGCTTCGTCGATGGTTTTGAAAAATGAACCATAAGTGCAACTGTTTTTATAATCTCAGAAACGGAATATGATATCATCTTGAGGATAACTATTTATGAATTGCAAGGTGCTTGACAAAAAAATAAGTGACGAGGCAATTTCGTACGTGGCCCAAATTTATAACGTTACAATGTATTAAATAGAAAGATATACATATAAAAACAATTTTATCAAAAAATATTATTTGAACCTAGATCTCTTTTCCAATCCGTGCATTACCAACTATACTACAGCGACAGTACTTTTAACATATATTACATTAATACATCTATCGTTCCATTATTTAAAAACCATCTGCTTTATTTTTACGGAATCTCATATACCTTTGAGTACACCGATAGCAGACGCCAGAATTAAAAATTCATTTTTATTAAATTTTGGATAAAATTTTGGACATATTGGACAACTTATATATTATTGTGAGTTGTAATTATTCAGAACATAGGTCATTAAATCGTAACACCAAAAATGATGTGAAGAAGACGATGATGACGAAGATCCACCTGTGCCAGTGACTAACCAGGAGACGAACAACTTTATAGTCGGATTACAGCGTTATTTTATGCAGGAAGGCAATTAAGGAGCCCTACATCAGCAATAAATACTTGTGCTGATTTTGTAGAAGTTCAAACTTACAAAAACAAAAACAACGCATACTCAATGCATATCTGGAGAATTAAGTTGTAAGTATTTATTTATTTATATATATATTGACATACATATTTTTGTTCTAATATAGGTGAATACATAATAAACATAAGTCATAATTGTACTCATAGTTTATTGTATGGTATGGAGTAGACTTCACCTCTGATATATACAGCGTTGCCCTGGCTACTTTGCTAGACTGAAATCTGTGTTAAAGTAGCCAGTTTTTTTTTCGTGCTGTTGTGGTGTTATTTAAGTCATCGACAGGAATAAAAAGAGAATTACAAATATGTATAAAAAAGTAAAAATAAAATAAAAATATAATAAAAATATATGTAGTGGGAATGTTGTAGGATTAGTGAATTATTAGTGAAGGTATTGTATAAATTATATTAGAATGTTGGATAATCATGCTTCTGATTCATCTCAATCTGATTGAATCATATATTGTGTCCATATTTGTGTAATCTTACACAAATATTAAACGATTTCCAGTTGGTACTGAGTGTGTTGTATAGTTTCGGAGCTAAGAACATGTAGAATCTTTGATAAAATGTCGTAAGGAACTAGTATGTAGATGTATGTTGTTTGTCTTGTGTTGTGTCCATGATTTATTGCTATAGTATATACTTACTAATTATTTTATTTTTGAATTTACTATTATTTATTATTTTTGTTACCGGTGTCAACTAAATATTTTTTCTGTGTATATTTCTACTTAATTTATTTGATTTGTTTTAAAATAGAGCTATGTTCTGAAAATGCTATTTCACAACAGTGTATTCTCCTTAATAAAATATGCCGAAACCAAAAGAAGTAGAAATATGGCGACTTTTAGTGTAGGGTTTATAAAGGAGAAATGTGCGATTAATAGTGTTTCTGCCCGTAAAATTTAAATTAATGCAATGACATGCGCGTTAGCCTTAATTCATTTAAAATAAAAAAATAACGATTTGTGCTACTGCTTTTTAGCGTTTTATTAGTCCAATGTATATGATGGCAAGCCATATTTAAGAAATAAGATAATAATGTAAAGCTGACCTTAGTATAGTGAGTAAGAGTAAGAAAAAATTCCTTAGGTGGTTTGGCCATATATAATGGATGCATGAGGAGAGAATGGTAAGAAAGATATATAACGCAAACGTTGATGACACCAGAAGTAGAGGACGTTCGCGGAAGACTTGGGATGACCAGGTAAACTAGATACTGGAGGACGGACCCCATTAGAAGTCTCAATTATCGGCGAGCTTATATGATAAGATGTATGAATGTGGATGAGGCGAGAATTGTATGTAAGAATAGAGAGTATAGCGCTCTATCCTTTCTGCCTACCTTCGCCAGAAGAGAAACGGCCAGATGGTAAATTAGTTAATTAGTTCATATTTATATTTTATAATCGATATTCAATGCGATTTAACAGACCTAATCTAATTTATTCTAAAATACATATCATAAAAAATCATATTAATCACTAATTTCTTCTTTATCAACCATTCATATAAAAATCTCTAAAACTCTATTTGGTTTTCGCAACAAAATTTTCAGTTTCACATAAAAAATAAATATTGACGTGCTTATATGGTTAAACACTCATCTAGTTGATATAAATAATATTCGGGGGTTCGAGACCGTCAAGTTAGTTATATTTTCATAGCACATTCATATGAAAATAGTAGGAATATTTATATGATACGCATTTCGTATTGGTAACAAGTTGAATTTCGTTGACATTTTTCGTTGCAGGAGTATACCTGAATTGAAGAAATATTTGTACGTAAATTATACTTAGTTTTTTTTTAATGTTATATTTAAACGGTTATATTTAAACTAAATAAATGAAAAACATTTTGATTCTTATATAAAAGCCCACAAGAGCGTTAACGAGAACCTTTTCAAAACAACTTTCCGTAAAACGCAATTTCAATATACACAAAAACGAACGAAAATTACCTACACCGAATATGCGCGGAATCGGACCATATGTCCCGATTCTTTTAGCTTCGCACAAGTTCAAAGCGATATTTCAAAATTCCTCTCGAGTGCGGGCTCACGCCCATACACAGGACACACACTCATAACAAGTACTTTTCACTTTTCTCTTTGCATTACAACAGGTTCCCTCCAAAACACACTCATTTTTTCCACTTTTCCGCAGACCATCCCCCTCCCTTAGCGCCACTAACCACCCACCACCCTAGTCCGCTGGAGGCTTGACCTGATATTATGAGGCCCGAGTGGCAATCTCGTAACCCGTTTTATTATTTCGGCGTTGCCATGCGAGAGATAAAAGCAATACACTCGAGAACCTACCTGTCTCATTTCTTTAATATGGATGGAAGCCTGTCACGTGTTTATTGTGTGAAATAAATATGATAAATGCCTGGCGCTTTTATAATTTATTATCTGATGTACACTGCCACATCTCTCGGAAGACGGACAATCGTTGAAGGAATGCACCCATTTGTTGGTACCCGAGAAGAATCAAGAGGTCTACAGGCTATCTTAAAACCCGCTGGAATGATGTGTTAACGAGCGATCGAT
Source organism: Eubasilissa regina (assembly GCA_022840565.1). Taxonomy (NCBI): domain Eukaryota; kingdom Metazoa; phylum Arthropoda; class Insecta; order Trichoptera; family Phryganeidae; genus Eubasilissa; species Eubasilissa regina. The sequence goes on along the minus strand of JAINEB010000027.1, from coordinate 16,941,820 downwards.
TTCTTGGGGTTTTTTTTGGTGTGGTATGATCATCTATGCGGTGCAAAGGTCACTATTTTCAGCAACTGACGACAATTGGGGTCATTAGCTCGTCGAGAAAGGATCTCTTAATAATTGGCGCCCCGGGAGTTAATTATTTCGACCGGTCGAAATAATATGCGGAGACCGGGCCGGCACGTACAACAAATCATCGGACGTCTAATAATATATCGAAGATCAACCGACTAACAGCGGAAGACCAAGGCAACCATCAGTTCAGGTTAGTGGTGATCTTTATTACTGTATAGATAGATGGTGATATTATCAATAGAAAGCCCGGAGACAAATTAAGCTATTGAAGGAATTTACTAAAACGGACGAAATCATCAAATTCTGATAAAATATATGCCAGTGAATAACAATAAACAGAAAAAAGTTAGATTATTTAGAAGTTAGATATTCATCCAGCAGTAGATAGAAAATAACTGATAATGAAGATGTTGATGACACCCGGAGATGCATGGGTCGAAATTTTAAACTTGAGAATTCTTAAGAACTACTAACTATCGTCGGTGTCTTCCTCGTAAAGCTTGAAGTATTTGAACACACAGATTTTAAGTTATTGGCATGAAATTTGTGGAGATTTAATTTTAACAAAAATGACGTAACGTAAAATTCGTGAAGATTAGATTTTAACAAATTACATGATGTGAAATTTGTGGAGATTCAATTTTAACAAAAATTACGTGACGTAAAATTTGTGGAGATTTCAATTTAACAAATAACTTAATACGAAATTTGTGGAGATTCAATTTTAACAAAAATGAGGTAAAATTCGACGAGATTCCATTTAAGAAATTACATGATAATTAATTTTTGTAGAGTTAATTTTAGTACTAAAAAAATGTAACTGAAAGTCAGTTAAATATTATACTAAATAAATGTATTCATTATATAACATCAATTTTATCGAAAAATATTGTTGTTGCGCTACCGAAATTTGAACCTGGATCTTATTTTCCAATTTGGGAAGGTACATTACCAAACATACTAAATCGCCAGTATTTTTGACGACAAATTTTTGAACCTATATGTTACACTTTTTCAAATTAATAAAAAAATCTGTTAGTTCGTTGAAAGTAAGATAATACATTACATATATTTTAAATTCTATTAATCATAATTTTAACTAAATTATTATTTTTTTAATTAAGTTTCCTCTTGTTGTTTATTAAAAAAAAAAAAAAAAAAAATATATATATATATATATATATATTTTTAGTCAAGAATTTTCTGGGATATTTTGCAAAGAAATTTGTTAATCTGGATTATTAATCACCGGGATTTATTTTTCGACGTGGAGTCCATCACGAGGGTTCATGACTGATGTTTTCAACCCCTCGCACCGGCGGCACTAAGCCACCAATGTACACATTGCATACTTCCAACCCTTAAAAAGAAACACGCGACATTAGGTACACGCCTTAAAATTAATACATTCCTTAGATCTTTTTATACGATATACAAATGTAATCATTTCCTATTTATTATCTTTGTTTTATTAATTACTGAATTAAGTTTAAATACATCTACCGGTTTCGAAAAATACCATATTATTCTTCAGGATGTCATAACTAACTAAAAATATATATCATTGTTTCTTCACCAGAATCTATTTTAATTTTTTTTTTTAAAAAACAACAATTATTTAAAAAAAAATTGTTGCTTAATACAAATTTAGTCGAATAATTTTTATGAAAAAATTTTAGAATGGGACTCGTGGTTAAATTTAGTTGGTTGTTTATAATTTTTTGATTAGTTTTACACGCTTTATTTATCTCCAACGATTCCAAATTATTTAATTTGTGACCAACACTGTTTATATGCAAAATTGACAATCCCAATTTTTTATCAAAACCGTGACCATTTTCTATAAAATGATTAGAAAATTCTGAAAACCCACTATTGTTCAAACATCTCAAATGCTTCTTTACTCTTACATTAAAATTTCTACCCTTTTTACCAATATAAAATGAAGCACAATCCTTGCAATTAAGTTTAAAAAAAAAAAAAAGAATTTTAACCACAAAGTTAATATTGTTAATTTTAAAAGTGTAATCACTTCCATCTATATTTACAAATTTTTTTATTATTTTCAAATTTGGATTCCATACAATTTTAATTAAATTCAATTTTAACTCCACATATTCTTTATTTTTGTACAATGTAGTAACCCTACCGCATCGCGTCCCGTAACCGATTAAAAATCAACCCTCTAAACCGGCGCCTTTATCGCCAAGGACTATCGGCATAGGCATATCTCCGGAATTGATTCCATTGACCTTGCAATCCGCATGCTTATGTGCTTCTGTGCGATAGTTTTATTACATAATTTTTGTATTTTTATTTTACATATCGTTTAATCTCAGTTTTTATAGTAGGTATGTTTAATTTCCTTAACCATAAAAAGGCGTATTTTGTAACATATTATATCCTGAATAGTCTTAAATGCATTTGATTTTTACTTTCATGTATTACCAAGGATTATATTTCAGGATCCTTAACGACTTGTTGATAGTCTGCGTATGAAAAGATGAAAACAAAAATAAAATAAAATAATATATAATATATCTTTCTAGTTGATTAATTTAATTTGTATTAAAACACTACAAGACTATATTCTGAAAATACAACTTCACTGCAAAATGTGTTATCCTTAAAAGTTATTCATACACTAGTGTTTACAATTAAAAGATCAGTTTTCTGATTATTTTAAAATAAAGACTCTGATCTACTGTTCCTTATTACGGAGAGCAAAGAGTTCTACGATTTTGAGCTTGTCACCGCAAATATCCGATATCAGACTTCTGAAAATAGCTGATCGGTTTTACAAATCATTCTGAAGTAGAGGGTGATATCTATTTTTTTTTGTAGCATAAATAATACAAAGGTAATTACTTTACTAGATGTGGTCTGTTCTAAAGTAATTACTTATACAGTTTTTAAAAGTTATAAATGTTAAGGTGCAATCGTTATAAAGTAAGTATAATGAAAAGTAAGTTATAAAAAGTTGTGTGAGAAAAGTATAATTAGAAGTTATAAAATATTATTGTAAAAAAGGTTATAAAAATATTATTGTCTGTAATATACAATAGTTGCTGACAAAAATGTGTAGGTAGTTAGGTTAGCACAAATGACAAAATAGTTTCATTTTGCTCTCTACCCACATCAAGCAACCATTTTATTATTTTTAATTTAAAATCGTTAATCACTTTAGACCGGTTTAAGGTCTAGTGGCAATTTGTTAAATACGCGCGGAGCACAAAATGAGAAATACCCGAAAAGTATTCCAAGTATCTGTTATCACCATGTTATATGTAATCTTGAAGACACAAAGGCGCCATGTTATGTGTCTTTATGTAATATAATCTAGCACAAATTAAAATCAACGAGAAACGGGGCCAATGTAGTTCATGCAAAATTGATGATTTTGTAAAAGAATTTAGTCATTCAGAGTAGATTATAATATATTCGGCTGAAACATTAGTAGGCCAGCATAAATACTAATACAGTTGTTCACATGTTACACGACTAATGTATTTATGGGTAAACTTCCCTAGTATCAGCCCTCCTCTCGTCACCACACCGCATTTACCATTACTCACTAGCTCGCAACTGAACAATTACCACCCTCCCACCCTTATTAAAGTAGACATTTTATCTATGCATGGTAGGCAAAATGTGTAAATAATCTTAGAATGACTACTTTTGTAGATCGTTAGCCGTAGTAATAATTGTTGAATCCTAGTGCTACCAATTTTGCGTTCGGGACTTGAAATTCGTTGTAAACATTTTGTAAATAGAGAAAAATACACTTAAATTATATAGTATGAGCACAGACCAGTAAAAAAATAGACATGAAATAAAGTGTACGTATAGGAGAGGAGTTCGGAACATTAGTTACGGGACGAGGGGAATTCTACGCACTTTATTTGTGGAAACATAAATCTGATTTATGACACATTTGTGCAAAAGTAAAAGTATTTACTCTTCGAAAATTAATTCTTTGTGTAAACAAGACGTATTTTTTACATTAATCCATATTATATTGTCAGCGCTTAAATTTTCTTTCCAATCGAGTCATATATTTAAAAAAATGTCGCGAATCTATTTGATTGCGTAAGTAAAACCAAAGTGATCACGTGAGTGACACTAAAATGAAAATATTGAAACAAGGAATTTCAGTTAGTTCGTCTATATATTTAGTAGTCTGTGTATGCGAAAAGTTGATTGGAATTTTCAAGACAGCTTAGTATTCATAGTACAGGTTTTGCTATAATTGTGGATTGGATAATGTACTGGTCAAAGGTTATTCTCTTGAGATGCAGTAGCATGCTGCTTTCAATACATGTATATCGAAAACAGTATATACACATCAATTGCTCTTGTAATGTTGCCAGAAGAGTCTCAAAAACCTAGTGAAGGTCTATCGAGGACGAGTTTTCCGGTGCGAGTTTCACACTTACTGGTGTGTAAAACCAGGACTCCTAACAGCCGCAAACACACGACCGGTACCGAGTCCCGCAACCAAGAAAGATCCACTCGTCAGCTTCACAAGTTCATGATCACGGTGACCGTTGAAGAAAAGCGAGCAAGATATAGACCAAAGCCAATAGGGTCATATTTAAATGCTACCATCATCATTGGCTCAAGACTGGGAGGAATAGAAATATAGCATCGAGTAAACGATAAAAAATAAAATATAAATCGTCGCCGTGTGCAGAAATCCGAACCCTGAAGAAGCGGTATTCTAAACGACCAGGAAGTGGAGTGATATGACCGTTCTTCACTACAAAAGTGCGAGTCAGCTGGAGATGAAACTTGACGTCCGACCCAGGAATGAGATCAAGGCAGACTAGATTCATCTGCCATTATTCCTTTCTTGTTTCAATTCGGATTGCGTCAATTAAAACATAATTTTAATCGGAATCTTAGCCCACCAATTAATTTATTTGTCCTGTTATAACAATTATAATCTACCTCCGAGTGGCTGAACCACGAAATTCAACTTGAACTTTCATTTGTTCTTGTAGCGAAATTCGCATTATATTTACCCATTCTCTTAAATACGAACTTCTCTACAGCGGCTTATAATGGGCTGAAACTTGATGCTAGTAGCTTAGTGGTTAATCCAAATGGAAAATGGAAGAGATAAGCATTTGAATCCGCGAGACCTTTAACTAGGACTTTTTAACGTACAGGGCTGCGAAGTAGTCGCTATATTACTTTTGTTAAAAAATTGGAAGTCTACTACCGTAGATAGCTGTGGTTGAGGCACTCATGCATTACGTTGCTTCAACAGTACGTTTCAAAGGTATCTGATTTATGATTGTCATAATTGCGGATTATTCAAGGCTTGTTGCAAACATTGAAAAGATGACAGTGTGAATAGAGATTCCAACCCGAATATTTGATATACAAATATATTCGGCCCTTTTCTACTATTCGATACTAGAATATTTATACAGCTATTCGAATAGTAGTCGTATTAATTTCTAAGGATGGAATATTAAACAATTCTCAGAATTATGACTCGGACGTGGAAGAGATACCTGTTGCTTGTTTGAAGAGTTCATCGACGTCCGAATTGCAGACTGAATTAAGAAACACCATTTTATACCTCGTAGAAACTATAAACGTTTGTTCAAATATTTAAAAAAAAGATTTAAGATTTTTGGATAATTTTTAAAAAAAGGACATTAAAGTTAGACCTATTATTTAAAACATTTTTAAAAGTTAAACTAACGTCAACCGCTACTGAGCGAATATTTTTAACTACAGCGACGATAAAACAAAATTAAGAATGTATTTAAAATACGTAACGTTCGATGTATGTATTTTTAAAACTACAATAAATAAAAAGTTTACATCTTACCTAACCTAACCTAAAGCCTACCCTTTGCAATGATTTATGAATCGCCGACTGCCGTCTCGCATGCATGTGAACACGATATAGAGAACGGTTCATATCTATCACCTCCTATTATCCCCTTCTCTATACCAGAGCACAACCTTTTATGTGGTGTACTTTATGCTTTTGGATGTGTTAAGTTGAGTGTTAACGTTTGACCTTCGGAGTTGATCAGCGTGCTGTGAAATTGACGTCCTGCTATCGAATTCGTCAGACTGACTATTGTAAGTAATTGATTTCTAGCTGCCGAGCGTACCGATCAGTGTTTTCATCTTGGTATAGTGCATTGTGCTTGTTATGTCATACTTCGCGCCATCAACGAAGTGTGTATTCGAGAGTAATTCGTGCGCAACGTGTACGTATTTTAAAGCTAAAATACCTGTGGATCCAGAGGAAGAAGAAAATTCAGATACCTAAATGAGTAACTTTCAGGTGGATAGTGTTTCTTTCTGGTGTCTAGTTGGTTCTTTGAGTTCCCCTATATCCCTTACTGTCCTGTCTGTTTACTAAATTCCTTCCACCCTTCCTTAATCCTGTTTATCCCCAACCCCTTTTTTAAACAATGACAAAACCCAAAAATACGAAAGACATCTTTGAAAGAAAAATTCTCTGCAGAATTTTGCCCAATAAATAACAATGGATGTCAGGAAACAAAGATATTATATGGAACGCTCCAAAATGTATGAAAATACCAGTATGTTACTACATTATATATTAAAATTTGAAGAATACGTTGGTTGGTAGATCAGGAATCTGAAATTAAAGATTTGTTCAGTGACGCAAAGACGCAGAAGAGTGAGTAGGTCGAAATCGAGGTGGCTTGATGATGTGGTACTAGTCTGTTGTACTATGATAAGAGTGATACGCTGGAAGAGAGTACCATAGATAAAAGGATATGGCGATAAAACCTGCAGGCAGCCAAGACCCACTATAGGTTGTAGCAATGAAAATATTCAATTTCATATATTGAAAAATAATAAAGATATATACACGATAAACATGACATAAACATTCCTTGGATTTTGAAAGCTAGCTATACAAACAAATGATGTTTTACAATGAGGTAATGGGGTTATTTTATTTATTAAAAATTTTTTTTTCAAACAATGCCATTTACAAAACCGTAAGAATTTTTTCGATATATTGAAATATGGCAGAGTTACAGATGTTCAAAGTTGCGTGTTTTAACCGTCGGTTTATACCGTTCAATGGTGTAACGTCACATCTTCCGAGTCGACAAGTCGGTACTCGACGCTCTAGTGCTAATATTGTTAGTACTGGCAAGTACGTACAAGAGATATGACGTCACACAGTGGATATTGATAATCCGAGTGTTTTTCAATAAGCCCAACATTGAACGCCAATATCTCCGAAAGTATTGCACATTTTGAAAAAATTCAGAAAGCTTGGTAATCTGGATTTTTTTAACATGCTCATTTCTAAGATTTTCCACTACCTCATTACAACAATAAGCACATTAATTCTCCACAAACTCTATGAATATCTTTTAATGAAATATTTTATACTAGCGGGAAACCGTAGCTACCCGCTATGACTATTGCCATGGTCTTGACATGGTCTGTTCTTATTTTTACACTATTTTTCGGTTATTAAATATCAGCATTCATATTGGAGAAAGTAGATTTGTAGAGGTCCTGAACGCGCCGCATAGTACCTGGATGTTTAGCCATAGGTTCTACAGCCAGTCCGTCGAGTACCGATCGAAAATCTAGATGACGCTACATCGCAACTCAACCGGTTCTAGAAGCCAACTGAAGCAGTCACTTCTTTTCTGGCCACCTTCTCGGAACCACCTCCAGTGATCAGCTCTAGTTATTATCTTTATCGTACACTTTAACTTCTAATTTATGTAAAATAATTTGTGCATTATGACCTTGGGATAAGTGCATTATATGTCTTGTTAATATGCTATGTATGATATTAACATGTAATCAATCAATCTATAACTTCTCGGTTTTCTGATATTCTATTGTGTTATTTTATCATGTTTTATTTTTACTTCTTTGTATATTTTATTTTATCTAATAAAGTAACAATAAAAAAAAGGTCGGGCACAATGAGAGCAAATTTTTTTTATGGCGGTTGTGCGGTATCGCTCTATCGCTGTGTGCGAAGCGCTATCGAACGGCCGTTTTTGTAACATTAAAAAAATGAGAACCAAGCGACGTGCAAGACTGAAATTGAAACCTTGAGCTTATTTAACGGTCCTGGAAATGTGGTGGGTACGCTCTCATTGTGCATCATCCTAAAAAAAATGCATATCGATTGTAAGTCCTGTTTCATTTCAACAACCTGCTCTAGCCGCACGTTTTGCAACATTTATATACACTGACATTTGCATGCGTGAGATTTCACTCTAGGGAGGATTAGAACCCTTAGACTCACCTTAAACAAATCCTTCTAATATTCATAACCTACAAACATCAGTTACCCCATACTTGTGACTTCAAACACAAAACAAAGCAAACTCTTTTAATCCCTATAGATTTTTTCCTTTCGTGAACCTTAGATTTTTCATCCAGAATATCCTTTGTCTTTCGGGGTCTCATCTGCTCGCAATTTTCTCTTAAATTGCAGGATATGGTACAATTTAAAATTTTAAAATTAAAATATAAAAAATGTCCCATGATACGGCCAAAATATTACATTAATGAGAATACATTCTTATTGTGAATTATTCTTATTCAGAACGTAGGTCTGTGATATTTTAAAAACTAATTAAATGTATTAATTAGAAAGATATACATATAAAATCAATTTTTATCCAAAAATATTCTGGTGTCTGCTATCGGTTTACTCAAAGATATTTGAGATTCCGTAAAAATAAAGTAGATTGCTTTCAAATAATGGAACGATAGATGTATTAATTTGAAAAGTGTAACATATGAGAAAATTTGCAACATATGAGACAATGCACCTTACCCGGATTTTAAAGAGATCCAGGTTCGAATCCCGGTAGCGCAACAACAATATTTTTCGAAAATTTTTTATTTTATATGTATGTACATCTTTCTAATTAATACATTTAATTAGTAATTTCCAGGGTTTTTATTATTTATATTGTAATGTTATTTCATTTAGCTATGCACGCACTGATGCAAATTATATTTATTATTGATGTAATAGCTTGTAAATTACTTACACAATTCAATTTGTTATTTTTTATACATTCAAGTTAAGCGAGCATTTCAGTTAGTTATAAATAAAACGATAGGATATTTCACTAGCAATGATTTTCATGAATATATTGAAATAAATAAAGAAATGCGAAAACTCCACGATGAAGCTTTGAGAAGCTTAGAAAAAGTTTTGCAATTGAAAGCAGAGTCCATTAAAACCAGAAATAAATTTCACCACTCCTAAGACTCTACATTAACCTCCAAATGGCGAAGTTAATTCAACAAAAACCCCTGTTTTATTTCCCCTTTACTGCCGATAACCAAGAAGTTTGACCCGGGATTTTTTAAAATAATCTTTGATAGGATTAATTGACGCGTTAAAGGCAGCGCCGTTCTAAGTAATTAAATTTACGACAAAACTTTTTGTAAACTTTTCCGCGAAAATATTTAATCATTTCGTTCTTGATAATCCATTAATTTTCTTGTGAAGTCATAATTTCTCAATAATTATTCCGACGCCGGCGGAAGGAACCTCGCGAGGGGGCGGACAAGGTTCTTGTGAGAAGGCTTTGTCTTGGGCACAGTTTAAAGGGATATAAGAAAATAATTTGTTGAATACATTTCGTAATAAATATAATTATTTTATAAAATCATATCTGAATTGTAAAGATCTTCGTAAATTAAAATAATTACTTAGAAAATACATATAAAAATTCTATCTATTGAACAATACGAGTATACTTAATCACTAGGCTCGGAACTGTCTCTTGCCGGGAAAATGACTTTTCTATTATAATGTGTTAATCAATAATTTTACAAAAATACACTAGAAGGGATAAATATAACATAAAAGTCAAATTTGTTTGATTCAAATATGCAGGTTGCGTATAAGAATAGATGTCGGAAGAATTCGGGATACGGAAGGAACAGGCACTCACCATAATCCAGATTCTGCAAGCATCTCAAAATGTGGACTGTATTTTTAGTTCACTATTTCGTCTTAGGTTTCTTTAGATGACGACGAGTTCCGATAAGAAGTCTCAAATGTATTATGTTGTAATTCTTTCGATTCACGTATACCGCACTCGTTCAAGTTCGCTAATCAATTGATAAAAGGGAGGGGAAAGGAATGGGAGGAATGCACAATGCATTATTTTCGTTTAAAATAAGTATGTATGCATATAAATATATGGTCCAAACAATACATATTTAAAAGAGAATCATATTTAAAGGGAGAAATTTTTCAAAATTAAAAATACTGTTTGACGTTTACTATTTAAATTTTTTGGGTTGCAGAGCTCTTGAAGATACAGAGACGCCATGTCATGTGTCGTCTTATACATCAAATAGTATAATTTAAATTTAACATTTTTAGGGAAACGGAGCTAATGTATCTCGTGCAAACAAAGTGTTGTAGGTATGAGTGAATTTAAAAATTCCATATATTTTTTATTGTAATTAGTGTTGAGTTTAAAATCACAAACCGTAAGTCAATCACTGATATCTTTGAGCCACACTCACTATCGGTGATTGAATATCTGGGAATATCGTGATTCGTGATACATTATTTAAATTTATTTGTATTTAGTTGTGAACCGTGAGTCGGTGCATGTGCACATGAAACGAAAATATTCATGAAGGAATGACGTTATAAATCGTGATAAACGCCATCTAGTAGATTCTGTCAAAAAGTTTTACGCATTTGACCCCGAAATTCTGAGAATTTGAGCCGAAAAATGAATATATTTTTTAAAGGTTTTCATTATCTTTGTGATGATATTATTGTCAATTAGATAAATATTATACTTATATGCTAGAATATATTTTTTATGCAAATTAAATTTGACTAATATAAGTAAATATGCTAAAAATTGTTTTTTAAAAATTTATTTCCTATATTGTGATATCACAGTCACAGTTTTCAATCACTGATATTATCGAATATCAAATACAATCACACCAGTGAGTCAATGTAATCTATCCAACTGAAATATTGGCATCCCAGCATAAATTTTGTTAACATAGTTTACATATGTTGTCTTAAAGGTGTCTCTGTCCATAGTAGCTCTGTTTTGGATGGATTTAATATAAGTCTGTTTACTAGTGGTAACATATATATGTATTAAATTTGAGGTTTTCAAGAAAATAGGATTCTTGGCGCTGAAATGCCAGCCTTAAAATACGTGTTTCAAGATCATTTCAGAACGACACTTCACTGATAAGGCACCCTCTGAAGATAGGTAATGATATTTGCCGGAAACATTGGGACAACAATGGTTCTTCTCAAAACTAACAAAATAATCTAGAAACTTATTTTCTAATATACAGGGTATAAAAGACCTAGTTGACAATATTTGTGGCTGACTAAATTACGAGTTAAAAATGTTGTTTCAAATTCTAAAATATTACGAAAAATATTATTGTTTGAATTTTTTACAAAATCGTGTCAAGATTATCAATAATTATTAAGCCTGAAGTCTACGTACTTCAAAATACATATGTATATGCGAAATTGTTCCATTATTAATCTACATCTTTGCTTCAGGCCCTGAATCATATAAAAAAAACAGTCTAGCCGCTCAAAATTCAATGACCTTTATTTTTTTATATTCAATATATAATCTGAAATCAATAAAATATTTCAAATAATTTAAATAATCGTATTATTACGATTTTACTGAAATGGTTATATACTAACATAGTCGAGATTAGGCATATATTCCTTGAACATTTTCCACTCGTAATTTAGTCAGGTATCCATCCATAAAGTGGACTCGATCTGTTACACTCTGTGTATATTCACTTTTCAACTATTGTTTTAATGATAAACATAAGTAATAAATAAAAAATATTCATATTAATCCAACAAAAATCGCAAAATTCTACATGTACTTTGAGTTTACAGCATCGAAACACGCGTTTTAATTTTAGCACCGTTAGGCAAAGGTTAAGAAAAAAATGATCTTTGACCCCTATAATAAATATTCACACTTTCATTTTCACACATAATTATGATTTTTTTAAATGCTTATATCTCTAATGTGGGTGAAATTAGGCAGATGAACAATTTCGATAGGTAATTTAATCAGGTATCCACCCATGAAATATTGTAGACTATATCTGTTACACCCTGTATATGTATATGCTACAAAAATGGTCCTTGTATAAAATTATTAGTGATGTTGGAGAAAAAAAATTGTTATCAGTTCCGCAGACTATGTGATGAGTAGTGTTTATTATGTATGGTTTAAATAGAAACGTGGATGACACAAAATAATGTCAGGAATGGCCTGATAAGTATAGTATATATATTAAGCAAGCAAAGAGTAGTACGATGTAGTTAGGGTCAGCCCGATGGGGATAGGGAGGGAGGGCGAACTAGGGCCCTGCTCGAGAGCGCCGAGCGAGCCTGAGCGCCGAGCGAGCCGGGGCTCCGAACGAGCCGGGGCTCCGAGCGAGCCGGGGCGCCGAGCTAGCCGGGTCGCCGAGCGATCCGGGGTAACCGTGTTGCCCTGGAGAATAACAGAAAATTCTCTAATATCATAATAATTACAGCTTATGGGGTGCCGTTACAAAAGGCTGACCGGAAAACTCACCTAGGCTGTAATCTTAATAATAAATGAGCTAAGAAATCCATAAAAATTCGGAAACTGGAATATTTTGCCCATATGTAGCGAAACTTGTTAGACAAATGTACTACAACTCTCAACCTTACCATCAGTGCAAGATTGAATTACTAAAAAGAGGGATTGGTCGCAGGAGGACGTTGTAGTTGCGGAATCCGAGAGTCTGAGTGAATGGTTCAACAGATCCACTCAGTAAAATTTCGCCCGAGGGCGCCACAGAGGCCGGGGTCGGCGCTGGATGTAGTAAGCAAAGAGATACTCTAATGGTTCTGTCATACATTATGCACCCCAATATTAAAGGTGTCAGGCAGGTGTGCGAGCAAGCAGGGGATGACCGCCGAAACGATCAAAGAGAATAATATATTTTCAACGTGCAAGTAGTTCAGAGAATCTGAAAAGCTAAAACCTTATACGTAAAATATACTTTCGCATTCGGTTCAATTTAAAATTTCAAAGGTTTTTTTATATTAAGCAAAGTGTAGTGTCTAATTTCCTAAAACGACTTAATGTACTTTTGAGTTGTGGATGAAAACGTATATTTTGAAAGCAAACGTACAAAATGTTTGTTTTTACATCAGCATTTTCTAAAGAGACAATTCTGTAATGTAAATTATTATAAATATATCATTCTTGTAGCTATACTGGATTATAGATTATTATAAATATGTCGTTCTTGCAGCTATACTAGATTATAGATTATTATAAATATGTCGTTCTTGCAGCCATACTGGATTATAGATTAAGTGATCATAGACAAGCGTTGTAAATTTGGGTGATTTCATTTTATGGAGAATAGAAATATATACTGAGTCAGCTTTGGGGTATTTTGGAAATAATCCTGATTTTGAACATGCAATATCAAATGTCTTTTGCGAGAAGTAATGTGTTCTGCATGTAACCGACAAAAAAATTTGCAAAACTGCATATTCATCTCTAATTATCACAAATTCGTTTCAGGGGGTTTTGGAATTAAAGGCTACAAGTATTACATTTTTTAAATTTTAACAAAATATATAATGAACGTAGTACATGCACGATTGGAAATAATCTTCTTGGATGTGTTTGATGAGTATGTGTGATATAAGAATAGTTTATATCAAGAGTGTTGATGGCTTGCCTCCATATAATATAAACCACAATCGTGTTTGAATGTTTATATAATATGCTGCTTGATTTTACACATTTTCTAAAAAATAAGATTCTCATTAGTGACATCTATGCTACTTCAGGGAAATAAATATCTAATTTTAGACCATAGATGGCGACAGCGAAGTTGTAGTTAAATACTCGAAGTGTTTCTACATGTTTATACAATTTCCAAAATTTTGTAGATATGGAGGATGATTATGGGTGGTATGGTGAACTTTATATTGTGTAAAGTGATCACTTAAGCCAGCCGAAGACAGATCGTAATACCTATAATTACCTTTTCTTCTATTTTTTCACATATAATATAATATAAATAGTTTCGTCTTTAAGAGACATCTATAATTTTTTGTCATCGTGCAGGGAAAGATGCAGGGAAAGATAGAAAGACGGAGGTAGAAAAAAATTGTCTTGGCTGTGTAACCTCAGAAAGGGATGGAATGTCCAAAATGTTGGTGATTTTAATTTATACACCATAAATCAACTTAGCGCAACGTGGTCGCCAATATTTATTAATTTATTTATATATTGTATTCACGCTCTTATTACAAAATTAATCATAAAAAATGTATGTGCAGAATCACACGTAGCATAGAATATATATAAAACAGAAATTGAAAGTATTGATTTAAAAGATAGAAAAAAAGAAAAGTTAAGCAAAAAAAAAACAAGAAAGATTTAGGATTAACACATGATGGCCGAGTACCAAAATCAATTGTACATTTGACTCAGAACAGCATCAACATCATGTTTAAGGTCTTATATTTAAATATTGAACATCAGAATGTTAACATAAAATACCGAAATCGTTCCCATGCCTGTGTAGTCTTTGTGTGGATGCATTCTTATAAACATTTGTATATGCGTTTACATGGAACAGCGCTGACGACCTTGTAATTCGCGTGGGAACGTGGTATGTAATCGGTCTAGTTAAATTAAGGGATGCCATTTACTATTTTAAATAAAAATAATAAATCACTTAAAGTTCTTCTACACGGAAAGTTATTTAAATTAAGAGTGCTCATTAGAAAATCATAATTCAATTAAATACTAATTACACGTATTGATTAGAAAGATATACATATAAAATCATATTCATCGAAAAATATTGTTGTTGCGCCACCGGTATATGTGATATCTTATACATATATATCTTTCTAAATTTATTCTATTAAAAATATCACAGACCTATGTTCTGAAAAATTACAACTTAACAATAATAATGTGTTCTCCTCATAATTCAATTATTCAACACACACACAACACAGTTTGATGTCTTGAATTCTTAAAAAAACTATGTCACACCCTTTCTAATTTTAATTCGTGCACTTTTAGTCTTGTTAAAAATTGTGCGCGCTCTATATTAATTTGTGTGCACTGTGATGCCAAATAATGTGTGCGCGCACACCCGCACACCATAGAAGGAGCATTGCTCAAGAGATTCGCATTTTCTATTGGTGAATACTATACTTTCATATCAATAAGAAACTTTTCTATTCATGCGTCATCTCAAACAAGCGAACTTTCTAAATGCTTACAAACTCGTCGGGAAATAAATCACTAATCTTCTAAACTGGCGGTTGCCCCAGAACTTGTGACAAGACAGGTACACAATGGACCGCAGTCACCAAAACAGCAAAGAACCGGGACACCTGGATATGTCACGCGAAGACAAAGTGCCAAAACCCTCCTAGAACAAGAGGCAGAAGATGAAATGAGAATTTCACTAGAGATTCTTACAATTCACAAAATATAAAAAAAAAGCCTTAAACGAAAGAGTAAAAGCCGCGTCTAATTAATCACCCCAACAATAGAACCTCCCTTTAGGCGAAAACCAAACATTTCCGCTGTACTCTTTGTTAAAACTCCTGAGCATAATGTGAAACCACGTTTTTGATAATAATTTATTCAATAAAGATTATTTGATTTTAAAATTTTTACATTGCGCTCAATTAAAATGATAAATAAGGGTACGCTCGGTTTTAATGGGACATCAAAACCAGTCACAAAATAAAGAAGAATATAATAAAACATATTGTTTTTGGAAATCAAAATATTTCTCTGCAGGTATTAAAAAATCATTGAATAATATTTTTTTGAAGAAATTCCTCTGATTATTTATTTATCATAAAAATATTCCGTGTACAAATAAATTGAAACGTTTCAGGCAAGTCATACGCAAGTTTGATGTTTTTTCAAATTTAATCATTTAAAAATAATATATACAGAATTTCAAACACCTTTTTTAGGAGTTTTTAAACATTTTTTGAAGACGTTGAGCCACTAGGTAAAGAATTGCAAAGTTATATGAGTGCGTGTGTAAAATAGGTAGATGAATCTAATCTAACACGCCTCACCATCACGCTATTAAGCCGAGAGGATAGAGCGCCACACTCTTCTGTCCTGACATACAATTCTTGCCTCATCCACACTCAAACATCTTCTAATACAAGATCGCCGGTTATTGTGGCTCACAATTACTGCTTCTCAACTTGTATAATGAAACATTATTATCATAATCATCGTCATTAGCCGTTTTCTATCTACTACTGAATAAAGGCCTCCCCGAGACCTTATTGTTACCTATCAATTGTTATTTGTTGTCGCGTATTTCCGCAGATTTGACGATTTCATCAGTATTATCGGTGTTAAGGGGTAATACAGAGTGGGCCAACTTGGACTGACTAATGTAAAATGCATATAACTTTAGTAATTTTAATATTTATTAAAAAAAAATAATTAGATGAAAGTGTACTTTGTTAACTTTTTTTTAATCTATGTGTGGAAAATAACACCATTTAAATGACCTCCATTTTCTTGTTGACAAATAATTGCTCTTTACGTTTCTGTCTCCAAATTTGTTATTTCTCCAATAATATTTTGTTTAAGCTCCTGGATTGTTGCTGGTTTGTTCATGTAAACTCGGCCTTTTAAGTAACCCCACGAAAAATAAATCAGGCGCCGTCAAACCTGGGGAACGGGGAGGCCAAGCAAACTCTGCATTTTTTAAAATTAGCCCGTCACCGAAAATAGATCGTCGTGAAACATGATAAAATTCTGGGAAATTCTAAAAAAACACTAGGTATGTAGCCATTATAAACTTTCATAAATTCTTCATTATCGGTTAAAAAAATAAATAATTAAAAATAAACCCCAACAAAGTTATACATTTTTAAAACCAGTCAGCCCAAGTTGGCCCACCCTTTATATGCTTTGGTTAATAGGTCTGATTTTAAAGATCGATTATATGATTCCATTTTTGTGTAAGTAAAAGCCAAAAACAAAAACGGATCTATTTCTGTCAGCATTTTTGTTTGTCATCATCGATGACAGCTTTCTGTTTCGGCAGTGTACACGAAATAAAAATAGTGTATGGTTTTTCTTGGTTTTATCGGTCCGTACTGCGAACGATGTAGCCTGCCCACTGTCAATTCGTTTTTTTGCCTATTCTATTATATCGACTACTCTGGTCTATTCGTATTCACGAGTTTCTTTTTTTATCTTTTAGTGTGACACCCAACACACTTTTTTGCGTTACTCTATTATTTACTAGTTCTTGTCTCTGATTTTTGTTGAAAGTCAATGTCTCACACGAAAGAAAAATGTTAAAAAAATGTATTTTTTTAATTTTTTTCACATTTTTTTCTTAAAAGTATCTTATATTAAAAATAAAATACCATCTTTAATTTCAATAATATATTATTCAATAAAAATAAAAAAGCATATCGCATGTAAGTAAATATAGTTTATTGACTTGTACTCTTGATGACAATAACAATAACGAGTACTGGTGGGAAATAAATCCCGTGGTGGACTGTATCTCTGCTGGTTGGATGAAGAAAAGTATAAGGACAGAACGAATTCGATCTTACCTCGATCTCAATCTCATGAGTTGAATGCCACTTGCACTTTCCTCAACTCGCACTAAAGGAAGAAGGTTTCTCTGCACTTTGGAGAGGGGTCAGATGCTGGCTAATTTAATTTCCCGATCCCCGGATAATGTTAAGGCACGGTGACAATCTATCTCAGCGGAACCAAACTTGTTGATCCTTTGACACTCGAATTTGCACTCGCCCCGACGTCCGTGGAATGCGTCTAGGTGCAAGATCAGTCAGACAGGGACATAGAGTATAGTAGTATAAGTAGTAAGTTAGTAGTATAAGTATACATAGAGGATATAATTTCAGTATTATTTTTAATTTATAATTAAACTATTGAGATACCACAAGCTATGGTTAAGCAACTAAGCCTCTCTGTTAATTATGGAAAAACCAAGATGACAATAAACCAGAAAAATTTACTAATTAAAATGAGAAGATAATTTTTATGGGCGTCGATGGCACCAGAAACAGAGAACCTCTACAGAAGACTTAGCATGACCAGGTAACCTGGAAGACGATCCTGTTAAAAGCCTTAAAATATATGAAATTGCACGAAGAGATGAATACATGTGGATAAAGCAAGAATTGTGTATTAGGATATCACAATGTGATGTTCTAGGTTTCTACGATGATAAATAATGAAAGTGAGGCGGACAAAGGGCGACACCTAGAGCCCGAACACTGAAGCTCAAGTGGGCGAGATGGTGAACTAGAGAGCTTCAGTGCACCGCCAATAGAGGGAACTATAAAGTGTCTCTTTATGTTCGACAGAGGGCGTGACGAAATTTGAACTGCGAGAACCGATTAGCGAGTCATTGTTTCTAAATTTAGTGGAGCATCTTTTCAGAAGCGGTAACATCCGACATCAATTCTACTAAAAAGTATTAAATGTCACATTATTCATTTGAAACGATGTGAAAACATTTTGTTGTTTATCACTTAATTTTTTTATCGCAAAGAAGCGCAAGATAAATTAACCCCCATCCCCCGACACTGGATGAAATTTATTTCAAATTTAGAAGAGATTTTCCCGGGCTTTCTTCGGACTGAGATGTCCTCCATTCTGGAACGTTTCAAGTCTTTCTCCCCTTATAAATGACCGCCGTTTCCCGTAAATCTGTCCTACACATATTTTCATTAGATGGTATTAAACTTAACGACGTCCAAAACTATAAAGAGCACCACGGCACTTTGCAAAATTATTCAGTGCTGTAAAACAACAACTCTGCCGTAAATGTATAAACAGTTAGAATCTTTTGAAGAAGTGCGACAAAATTACACATCTTTTTGTCGTCCGTGGGATGGATGTTTATTAATAAATTTTTAGAAACGAGGCAGGTAAATGTGTCGCTCAGAAAAAAGCGGCCCAGTATTTTGTTTTCTGCAGTACCTCGTGTAATGTAAACAATTTTATCTTTTTTATTAATAGTAAGCTTGCTGCAACAACGTTTTATATACTTAAATACTAGACAGTAGACTTAAGTCCACCGTATTAGTTTTACTTTGGCGGTGTTTTTAACGTCCAAGTGTTTGAAGATAGAATTGAATCTCTTGAAAAAAACCGCTTTAAATTACAATTTTACCTGAAGTATATGAAGAACGTAACGTAACTGATACATTAAGAAGTTTAAAAATAATAATTAACATTACATTTTTTACAAATTAAATGTATTACAAATTTTGTCTCAAAAATAGCTCCTGAAATCAGTACTATATTAGTAATTCGTTCGACTCTTCTCTAACCACGCGGTAACACAAATCTATATAGTCTATTCAGCCAATTCCATACGCGCAATATAAATGATGTTTAATTAATCATTATAATTAAAATATGAATATATATATATATATATATATATATATATATATATATATACGAGTATATAAAAAATAAAAAAATATTTTTTTTAATACAAGAAACTGAATACGCTAGAAAAATACTCCCTATTTTAATAAATAGTAAATAAAATGAAGTATCCAAGCTGCCTAAATGAGTAATCTTAGAGGAACAGTAGAAGTAATATTATTAATACAAATTAAACATATTAATTAGAAATATATACATATAAAATTAATAAGAATATTGGTTTCAAATAATGGAACGACATATGAATCAATTTGAAAGTGCAACTTATAAGTTCGAAAATTTGTCGTCAATTCAGTGTGTAATCGGTTAGTTTATTTCCCCAAATGAGAAGAGATCCAGGTTTGAATCCCGGTAGCAACAACAATATTTTTTCGATAAATTGATTTTATATGTATATCTTTCTAATTAATACATTTAATTTGTATTAAAAATATCACAGACCTATATTCTGTAAAAATTACAACTTCACAAAAGTAGTGTGTTCTCCTTAAAAAAATTATATATATATATATATATATATATTATTAGACTAAGTAAAAAGTACCGTAATAAGGGAGACCATCAAAGATATATCATGAACAAAGGTCAATTGGAATGTTTTTCGAATAAATACTAAGATGTTAACATGATCATGCCAAGTCTTCCGCGGATTTATTCTATTTCTGGTGCCATCAACACTCGAGTCGAATTTTTTTCTTATCATCTCTCTTCTCAATGACTACATAATAGGAATGAGCTCAAAATCACGGATACCTTTGAGTCACACCCACTATCAGTGATTTAATATCTGAGAATATCGTAACTCGTGATTCATTTTATTTATATTTGATTGTGAACCGTGGTTGGGCGCATGCGCATATGAAACGAAAATTTTCATAAAGGAATGTCGTTATAATTCGTGATATGCGCCATCTAGTATATTCTGCCAAAACGTTTTACGCATTTGATCCGAAGTGCTGAGAATTTGATCCGAAAAGTAAACTCATAATTTTTTTAAGGGTTTTCATTCAAATTAGATATTCATTATATATGCTGTTATATGTTTTTTTTTTACGAAAATGAAGTTTGAATACTATAAAAAAATACGTTCAAAATTAAGTTTTTAAAATTTATTTCGTGTATTGTGATATCGTGCGGCGCACGCGAATTAATAATGAAACTGTGATCACAGTCACAGTTTGCAATCACTGATATTATCGAATACCAATCACAATCACACCAGTGAGTCAAGCAAGAGTGGCATATTTCCTCATCACTACTACATAACTAAACCATCTGAGCGACTCTTTTTCAAATCTTTGATAATATTATTATTATATTTCCTTCCGTTAATACTTGTCTCTATTTCATAGTAATACAAAGAACAATACCTATATAATAATAATTAATTACGAATTTAAAACAATATGTGAGAATAAAGCGCGTATGGCGTTTGTTTCTAATAAGTTATCCCGCAATAAGTAAGCAGTTTACAACATGTGACTTATCTAAGTTTTGACTAATTCCTTTTCCCTTGTATAAATAAGGGTTCAGTTTATTTCTCCAAGCTTAGAAATATTAATTATTTAGGTTATAAATAAAAAAAAACTCTACTTACGCTGTTATTTTAAACAATAATTGATCTTATAGTTCATATCGCCTAAGCTAAATGACCTATTCATATACTATATAAATAGATTAATTAGATTTTAATTATTGACTAAGTAATAATTCTCTATTGACCTTTCTATAAATAAGAACTAACATTTCGTCCAATAAAAGCTTTTCTATCATTGAGATAGATAATCTTTTTTTAGCAACAAAGTCATGTACCAACGAAATGATAATTTCTAATTTTTTTAGCAATACAATAAATGAAAGGTAATCAAAGCAATAATTCTATTTAACTATTAAGAGAAAACATTCTTATTTTGAAGTTTTAATTATTTAGAACAAAGGTCTGTGATATTTTAAATACTATTTGAATGTATTAATTAGAAAAATATACATATAAAATCAGTTTTACCGAAAAATATTGTGTTGCGCCACCCGGATACGAACCTGGATCTATCACAGATCTATGTTCTAAATAATTTCAACTCCACAAAAAGAATGTGTTCTTCTAATAAAATATAAGTTGTATGAATGTGTCCAAAATTTAATAAAAAATTAATTGTTAATTCTGGCATCTGCTATCGGATTACTCAAAGGTATTTGAGATTTTGTATGAACAAAGTAAATGACGTTTTCAAATAATGGAACGGTAAATGTATTAATTTGAAAAGTGTCGCTGTAGCATAGTTGGATAATGCACCTTACCCGGTTTGAAAAGAGATCCAGGTTCGAATCCCGGTGGCGCAACAACAATATTTTTCGATAAAATTGATTTTACATGTATATCTCTCTAATACATTTAATTAATATATTTAAGACTTTTTATTAACTAACTATTAATGTTAACGTATTTAACAACAAAAATTTTAATATTGGTTTTTTCTATCAATGACATTGTTATGATTTTTTACCCATAAACATATCTATATTGTTCTTCAAATTTTTAATGTATATCTTTCAAATGTTTTATTATTTAATTTTTATTAAAAATATTATAGAACTATGTGTTGATTGCAACTTCAAAACAAAACTGTGTTTTCATTTAACATGTAAAGCTTTTCTATCAATACTATTGCTATTGTTAAGATTTGTTAAAAATTACTTAATTAATATTAATATATTTATTTTTTATCTTTAAGTCTCTAATATAAGTAATATATATATATATATATATATATATATATATATATATATATATATATATATATATATATACATATATTTTCTATTCAAGAAATAATTATTTTTACTATGAAATCATTAATGAACTTTATTAGTAAAGTACCTTATTAATGTTGAAATTATATTTTAGAAGATCGTTGATGTAATATTAAGCTTTCATAAATCGCGTAATGAAATAACTTCGCAAGTCCTGAATAAATATGTTTTCCGAGTTTAAAAAAAAAATAGCAAGCTTTCATCGATAGTGAATAATCGATTTTTAGTCTGTAAAGATTTTATGAATACGCGCGAAGAGTTTTAAATCACCCTGGATAAAGGATACCGGAAACAGGATACGCGGTCTAAGGGATGAAAATAGACAGCCTGATAACGTGAAGGGTTCAGTGTATACCATATATTATTCAGAATCTCCAGCGAAGATTTTTGTCGACTTCTTTCAGAAATCAAAAAGGCGTTATAAAACATTCTAAAGGGAAAACTGATTTTCTTGAACCCTTCAGATAAGTATTTATTTATCTCAGCGAATCAATGAAAAATTATATACACGGGAAAACGTTTAATATAAAAAATAGGTTAACGATACAAATATTCAGGTCTCAACACAATGCAATTTATTTTTAACAGGAAACAAAACGCTCAACGCGAAAAGATTTCACATCATAGAAAGACCAATTAATATACCGGCTGCTACGTCATCGCCAAATTATTTACTATTCATGACTTCATGACTCATCTTGACTGAACTGACATCTGATAGTAAAATCTGCCCTTTGCTGCACACCACCCTTATCATTTTGAACATTATTTGGATTATCTATCGGTCGCGTCGCTATCGAATGGCTTTTTTGACTTTACTTTCTTTTAACTAGAACGGTATCGGTCATTTTTTATTTTAACATGAAAAACATATACCTATACATTAAATATTATATTTATACGTTTTAATTACGTTATGGTTAATTTTTATTTAACACATTTATTTTTTGATTGAAAAAATAGTGTATTTTAAAATTGTTTTCTTTCAAAAATGTGAAAGTAACAAATTTTGATACAAGTACAAGATTTGTCAATTGTATAACAAGAAAATGTGCAGTTATTGCATCGTATAAAGTAACTTATTTAGGTATTCTATTTAAGTTGTTTTTTTTATATTTAAAATAAAGTTATTAAATTTATTTTACCATAACAATTTAGGGTTATTTCTAACAAATATATAATTTACTAGATTAACTTTTATAACTTTTTTAAAATCTTAAATAAGTTAATATTTTTATTTGTAATAAATTATTTTTAATATAAAGGGTGAACTATAATTTTTTGCAATTTTCAAATCACTTCTGAATGGAAACCGCATGAAGGAAAGTCACGCGGGAATTTGGTCTTACGCGGTATTCTCTTTACTTCTCCAGCTCCGTGGCCGCCCAGTTGTCTTCTTATTTAGCGTTGATTCGGTCTTCTTGAACTTTCTAAGTCACGATTTAGTTCAATGAACACTGTGTAATCGGCAGTGAGCGCAAAACAGGCGCCGAACAATCACATGAGAATCGTTGTTTTTGTAAAATTGTTTTTCGCAAAACGTGCGTTATTCCCTCGTGAAGCGATCAATTGTGACTAAATTTTCAATGATCAAACTCCAGCGAGTCCTTTCTAGGCGTGGTTCCCGCGCAGAATCGATTTAAAAAGTGCAAGAACTTTTGACCCATCCTGTATTACTATTATTATAAAATTAAAATACAATTTAAATTAACCCCCAGTATTGCAACATATAATGTTGTCTCTTTGATTGTATACCTAATACGTACAATTTATATACCCAACTGTTCTTTACTAAAGAAAAAAATTAATTTTTCAATTACAATTTTCATTAAGTTGTTGAATTCCAATTGGTTTGATAATGAACTTATAAAGTAAATTACGTCTCAAGAAAACAAACAAAATGAAAGGAAAGAATAAAAAAAACAAGTGATTTTCCATTTCGTGGTTTCATACAAAGTGATTGTTATTTTTATATAATACGTGATTATGTTTCATGTATAAACATTCCTCGGAAACAATAAATATGTCAAACTGGTATCGAAAAACATGGCGTTTGCCGTAATAAATTCGATGGCAGCCAACCCATTTGCGGTATTCCTACAATAATGTTGGCATCCCTCGTCAGAGGCTCAGACAAAACCGAAGGTGGCATCAATCATAATTCCGCTGCTTCGTGGAAACTCCGGCAAACCTTCAGGAAACCGACCTTAAAATTTCATTAAAATAATTCCGAGGCAGAGAGAATCACAAATAGTTTGTAGAAATATGGAATTTTGGGACATGTTTTGTGAAGATTTCTTCACAAAACATGTCCCAAAACAATATTATTTAAAATATTTATATATTTTAATTCAATAGTCAATAATCAGTTTATATAGTCTCCTAATATAAAGTTAACTAATTTATTAAACCGTACTCAAAAATATGAAATATAACATGGTATGACATCATAAATCACGTCCCTGTGGACGCCACATTAGAATTTAAATGCGTGCGGTAGATATGTGGTTGTAGCATTGCAAAATCTCAATGCCAATTGGACGCAAAGAGCGGTCCCCTGATGGTAAATGGGAGAAGCTGGTGGCAGATATATTTGGAACATGGAACGGCATTGGTAGGTGTGTGTCGCTCGGCGGCTCACAGCTCAGTCTAGAAAAAAGTTTATCTTTGCCACGCGATGGTATCTTGATGCAATGAATCAGGAGTTTGATAAGAGCCCTAATTCAACAGAAAACTGGGAACACTCCCCGGCAGAAATGAAGATAGAAGATTTCCGTTTGGCAGCAAGGTAGGTCTAGGTCAACTCAACATGGCGCGCTTATTTGTACATCGGAGCTATGAGGTGAAATTCCTGCTCTGAGGCGACCTTCACGAATACCTCGCATGAAGAGAATTGTAAAGTGTGAATTCGATCGTATCAAGTGATCCCGTTTTACAAATATAAATTTGTATTAAGTAACAGTTTGAGTTAGGTACTAAATTTATTTTTTAAATAATTGTTTTTTTTTTTAAAATAAATTCTGGTAAAGAAACAATAATACATGTTTTTAGTTAGTTATGTTTGAAACCGGTAGATGTATTTAAACTCAATTAAGTGGTTAATAAAACAAAGATAACAAATACAAATATGAATTTTAACCACAAAGTTAATATTGCAAAGTACAAGAATGATTAAATTTATCATTTTTGTCTTTAGAGTTTATGAGTAATTTTCCTATATTATTATTTGTCAAACTATTCATAAATTGATTAATTTAATCTTTCGAAGATTTGGTATAATTTATACAAAAAATGATATATAATCTTTAACATAAGTTTAAATGAGGTACACTTCTGAATTTTCGCAGTAGTGATTTATAAAATTACTCTCTGCTTGCCCCTACAGAAATGCGGCGTACGATTGTGTGACGTAATCGTGCCCCGTGTGGCTATTCCCGAAATGGGGTGGGCGGACATGCTTTCTGGATCGCGCAGGTGGCGACTTTTGCCGGGCAATATTATATATACGTGCGGTGTACGTGTTTCTTGTGCGCGGTGAAAATACACGTTTTTCGCACAAACGCAGCGAAATTTGTGATGTGAAATGTCCCAGGATTCACCTACAATAACGCTACATAATACGTTTAGAGTTTAAATTACAAAAGCTAGTGTTATAAAGTCTCTCTTCTATTGAATAAAGAAACGCACAAGATTTATGCTTCTATAAAGTCGCCCCATTAGATCAATCCGGTGTACACAAACTAAATTTTAATGAATGTACGATATTTTACATAGGTAAAACGGCACGAAATTTTAATTTTAGAATAAAATAATACTTCAGGTGTCTCAGTTATAATGACTGCATTTCAAAAAAGACCTCTCAACACGCGTTTTGGTCGATCGAGAATAGCACCATGTGTTTTAATCCGGATAATACGCTTTTCTGCAGTATCCTGCAGTGATATCTCTGTTCTTCACCATAAAAGTGGAGTAAACTGGAGGTGGAGTAGATCCATTTGCCATTATTCCTTTCTGAATCCAATTCGAATTGTGTCAACTAACAGTAATTTCAATCGATACGGTCCACGGGATCTATTCCTACCATAAAATGAATTTTCCAACCACATTTTAGAGACAAGTCACAATTTTGTAAATGAAAACGGCATTGAAGTTTTTACATTTTACATATTAATAATGTAGACATTTGATTAGATAATTTAGAAATTCTAGAAACGCTAAGTGTAACAGAATTAATTACCTATTGAATTTAATAAACAATCCTCTCTGTCAATCACCTCCTCACTCTTACCAAGACTCCGCCTCCGCCCCGTAATTGATGTCCTTTTAATATTTTAATTTTATGGAATAGTTCAGTTGTACGCTAGTCTTGACGAAGATACCTCAGTATCAGAACCGGCTGACGAAATATTACAAAATGTTGTTGATTTTAAGTCTCAATTTAATTAAAACCAGACATTACATCTTATATCAAGAATGTAAGATATTTTTAAACTCATCCAATTTATCTCGTTTAGTTTACATATATAATATAAAATATTTTTAGATCCAAATCATATAGTCTGCTATAGAGTCAAAATATGAAAAAAAAAAAACAAAAATTCAAATTGTGGTGGATAGGGTGTTTTTGCAATCGTGCATTTTACATTTTTTTGTTTTTAAAATTTGTAATTCATACTTATTGTCAAAGGAGAACACATTCTTATTGTGATCTGCTGAATAATATATAAGTTGTATTAATGTGTCCAAAATTTAATAAAACCGAGTTATTAATTCTGGCGTCTCCTACCGGTTTACTCAAAGGTATTTGAGATTCCGTAAAATAAATAAAGATGGCTTCCAAATAATGGAACGATATATGTATCAATTTGAAAAGTGTAACATATAACTTCGAAAATTTGTAGTTAATGCACTGTGTTGGTATAGCATAATTGGTTTAAATTTAAATGTATCTGATATAAGACATAAAAAATAAAAGTATGTTTAATTGATTTGATAAAATATTTGATTTGATATGTAACAATTTTGTCATTTCAAATTACTACCGTTGCAAAAAATATTTGTCGTTGTAGGCAGCTATACCGTTTGTAAGTTAATTAGTTGATTAACTAAATAATATAATTAAATGAAAAAATATTTAGATCTACTTCATTTTTAATTTGTCTTTTCTAAAATATTTAAAATTATTTTTTTAAAGTACATTTTATTAAACATTAAATAATGTTAGCCCTTCTTGAATTGACATTTTTTAAATTTTTTTTCCCCTTTTAAATAAAATTTATTCATCTAAGAAAAAAAAAATTTTGGTTGAACTGTTACTATATGCATTGGCTGAATTCGCAGGTCCAATTTTTTATGCCCTTTTTTAAAATTATATAGATAGACATTTTTAAAGGACGTTATTTTTACGTGAATAATTAACGCCCTTTTCGCGTAATTACTTTACGGGTAGGTGACCCTTACTGAAATTTAAAAAAGTCTAAAAATGTAATTTTCTTTCATGATTCTAGAAAATCGCCCCAAAAGAAAATACCCCGCAGCGTTACCATGCGAAATTATTATTAATCACCCTATAGTAGAGTCGGCGTTTCATAACTTTGCATTTTTTAATACACTGATACGATTGTGTAAATACACAGAGTGTATCAGTTTATTAGTAGCTAGCTTTGCAGTGGTTGGTTGACGGCGTGAGTTAGTACGCAACTGACTTTCGAAGTGGGTGGACGCTTATTTGATTATTGAAAAGTACGGTGATCATAATTCCCTTTTCAAAGTAATCTTGTAATAATTTATTAATTACTTATTCACTTATGTGATTATGGAGTTCTACAAATTTACCTCGGAAACGGTAAATAGCATATCCTTGAAAACACCTTTGTACATTATTAAATATGAATTATTTCATTATTAGAAGAACACATTCTTATTGTGCAGTTGTAATTACTCAGAACATAGGTCTGTAATATTTTAAATACTAATTGAATGTATTAATTACAAAGATATACATATAAAATCAATTTTATCAAAAAATATTGTAGTTGCTACCGGGATATGAACCTGGATCACTTCTAATCCGGGGAACGTGCATTTACCGATTATGCCATACTAACACAGTGGTTTGACGACAAATTTTTGAACCTACTCGTATATGTTACACTTTTCAAATTAATAGATCTATCGTTCCAATCGAAATTATACCGGCCAATGGTAATGCACTAAGGTATGTTTAAGGAATACGCTTTCGATAAATTATTTCACGGACACGATATTTTACGACTTCCATTTATCATTCAGACCTTAACCCGATAGAAAAAGTTTGACCTAGGTACTATTAAGAGATATGTGGGTTTTATGAATTCTGATATAACATTGCATTCTGTCAAAAAGTTGGTAAACAAGAAAGTCTCTTTAATTACAAGGAATGGGTGGAGTAACGTTTGCTGATATGTACACATAACGGAATCACAATATTGGGAAAAAGAAGTCATTGTTGATGATACAAGGGATTACAACGGCTTCCTCATGAGCATCAATTCAAGTGATTCTGTTTATTTTGTGACATTACAAATTAGGGTCACATTCGAAATTGCCCCGTCACTTGTTTTACTGCCAAGTACCTCGAAATCAAAAATATTTGCTCTTACGTTGGTATCGTAATCTATTCTGAGAGTTATAAAAAGGGTCACCATCTACGGTTCTTTTTTTAAATCATCGAGAAGAACTGTCAGATTTGCGCGGTTCAATTGTCGCGACCAGCGTTTCTAAAGATGTAACAGTAAGCGATCCAGTGTGACCAAAGAGAAACGAGATGCTTCCCTTTGGTTGCTTCGCCTTGGTTTCTTCGACTTTGGTTTTCTCGCCTACGGACAGACATGGGTCGCTCGGACGGGTATGGTCCGGAGTGCTGCCGTCTAGTGGAACATCTTGTTGTCACCTGCCTGCATCGCAGAACGTCAAACTCGCGCCCATCCCGACGAAATTAGAATTTGTTAATGTGGATTGTATCTTTATTTTATTTACATTGTTTTATGATTAGATGCCATTTTTATAATGAATAACATCTTTTTATTTATCACCTCCGGGTATTACATATAATTTTTCCCAGTTTAAGATGAAAGCAGAATGTAACTAAATAAGGTGGGTATGTATTTCTGAGGTGAAGAACCCGGGGATCTTGTATTCACCACTGACTAGCCAGTGAGGGAGTAGAACGCCAGTCTTTACTCTCACAATATATATATACATATATATATATATATATTTTATTCTATGATACTCTACGATTAATAAAATGTCTGCTTGAAATATAGCATCATGGATGAAATAACAATCATATATAAAAATAAATACAACATTCAAATACATACACAATGGCACGTGTCACAATGCCGAAATGTCAGCCTAGTTTTCCTCAAAGAAATTATGAATTAAAAAACACGTTCAAACTTAGAAGAGATCCCAGTTTCACATACTAGTGCTTGCGGTAATCTAAAATAAAACATATACGAGTCAATAATTATCTACACATTCGCTATAACACACCTTCAAGGTAGTCATACTATCTTCTGCGCGTGCGTGCTCAGAGTTGGTACGACTGCGGAATTTGATCCCGATCGCGTCATTTGCCTTCCAGCTATTATAGTGTGAACATGTTCAAACAGTGTAAATAGCTCCACTAGCTGTTTGCACTAATGAGGAACAACGAGCAGTGCTCAGATTTCTCTGGTTGGTGGGTGCGATATTCATCGTAGACTTTTATCACAAGGACGGTACTTTTATCACATAAACGTGTTTTTTTATCGATCGAGAAGTTTAAAGGTGGCCGGACGAGTGTGACGCACGAAAAGAGAGCAGGATATCCGTCAACCTCCACCACGGACGACAAGATTCAGCAAGGTCAGCAAGATGGTTGTAGCAAATAGGTTACTATCGGTGAGGTAGCGTCTTCTTTGAACATTAGTAATGGTTCTGCATATCACATCATCCACGATGAGTTTGACTTCTGTAAAGTCTGTGTAAATATGAAATAAAAAAATATTGATAATTTTTGACTTGCCCTTGTATACGTATGATAGAATTGAATGGTACAAATGTTGAATATGTCTTTATGTAATATTAAAAAAAAAAGTATTTATGTAAAAGTCGGATGTCGATCAATAAAAAAAAATAAAATAAATATACAATATCCTCGACATTAAATATTGTGAATAATAAAAGTACTAAACTCTGAACATAATCTTATTTTACAGCAGGTGGTAGGCATCAACAGAATTTAAGAAAGCCTTCCTCCCTTAAGGAGTAGTACTTCAAAGTTTAGGCAGCCCTATAACTCAAGAGTCCACGATCTTCTGTGCTATGTATTTGAGCTATTATTGTACACAAATACAGGGTGTCTGAAAGGAAGTGTACCCAGAATGTGAAATGTAAGGTTTTGTGTACCTACCGAGAAAGAACTGTCAAAGAAATTTTTGCGAGAATATAAAAACATCTTACGTTGAACCTCAAAATACATAACCGGAATAAATAAAATATTTTTTTAAGATTTTGAGAGAGATCGAGACATTTATTTTAATAGAGAGTAATAAAAACTACAAGCAAATAAAAGAAAATTAAATAGAAATTAGATTTATTAATTTTTAATTAAATATACGCTCTGAAATTGTTAAACTTATTAGTGAGACATACGATGACCGACCTTATATTTCTATACAGGATCATCGATGGTATGATTGACTGCCCCCAGATTGTTAGTCTGCTTGACTTTCACGCACCATTGAGATCATCAAGACACAATTCATTGTTTTATTACAGTGATAATGTCAGAACTCATGCACTAGCTAACTCCGCAGTTCTCAGAATGCATTCTTTGGGGAATGAATATGCGGAGGTGGTCGACATTTTTGCTTAACTTAATTCTTTATAGGACTTATTACGATTTTTTGTGTCTCAACTCAATGGTGACGGATAAATTGCTACTTTAAATTTTATATTTATTTTTAATTTTGATTATGTAAAAACATGCTGACACAACGGATTTTTTTTTTTTGTTTATTGCACTTTTGTTGTAATTTCTGTTATTTTGTAAATTCTGTTAATACCTGAATGGGGCGCGTATAAATAATAAATAAAGAAAGTTGAAAAAATTAAGAACAATTTAAAAATATTATATAATGATCGTTGTGTTACAATGATTTGATTTGTCTTACTGTTTTTTAAATAGAATTTATTATATTACTGGTCTGGTGATTAAAATATTGGCCTAGTGATCTAGCGATTGGGGGTTCGAGCCTCGTGTTAGGAGATCAGCAAGTTAGTCCTATTTTTATTAGTACAAGCGTTTAGCTTAGTTTGATAAATGTAAAAATATAGATAGTGATGATTAAATAGCTATGATGATTAAAAATCTCGTCTTCTGTATAGTGCGATTAAATAAATGCCGAAAAACGTATGAGATAGAGTACAATGAGGTAGTATATATAAGGCAATAGGTATAATAATTGCCTAAACCCATCTACATCACGATAATTGTTTTAGGGTGTCTGTAAATAATGCATATATATAAAAAATTAGTCATTTTCAGTGATCATAATATATACAAAGTATTGTAATTAAAAGATTCTTGGCAATTATTAAAAAACATCTAAAAAAATTATTCATGATTATTTATTTTGATGAATAACTCTCGAGAACTTATTAATAAGCAGTATTACTTTTTTTTTTTTAAGGAGAACACTTTCTTATTGTGAAGTTTCAATTTTTCAGAATATACGTCTGTATATTTAATATAAATTAAATGTTTTAATTACAAAGATGTACAGAAGTAATCAATATCGAGAAGAAATATTTTTATTAAAATCTTTATGATTTTATCTGTATATCTCATTGGTTTTATCTGTATATCTTTAAAATTGATATATTTAATTTGTATTAAATATTGTTTTCAATAATAATTTAAA
Source organism: Eubasilissa regina (assembly GCA_022840565.1). Lineage (NCBI taxonomy): Eukaryota > Metazoa > Arthropoda > Insecta > Trichoptera > Phryganeidae > Eubasilissa > Eubasilissa regina. The sequence continues at coordinate 16,909,446 of JAINEB010000027.1, read as the reverse complement.
TTTTCACGTGTCTTAACGACAATAAGGATTTTTATTATTCATTTATACCAGAAGTTATACACAAGATTAGATTTCTTAAAACTATAAGAAAGACTGCGATCAATAAATACATTTTCCGCGTGCCACAAAAATGCCTTAATATAAAAAATTCTGTATGTAGGTTCTTTGTCTGATTTTAAAACATATTCATATATATGAATTAGGTACATATTCCAATGAATTATTTAATTTTCGATGGATTAATTTAAATGACAACGCACTTTTTTTATTTAATTCCATGTATTAATGCGAAAAAATGTGGAAGAGACTAGATACGAGTTTTTTTTGACACTTGTATCGAATGCGAGATAATTAGCAATTTTATTGTCATCTCTCTTTATTCAAACATACAAATAAGATAACATCATTAATTATTTCTCTAATACTTATTTTAACTATTAGTCTCATTTTAAATGCATATGTAATACGCGTAGACTTTCTTGAATTTCAAACTGGAAAAGTGAAAACACCCACTGAAAATATATGCTATAGTATCAAAAAATCTTATTTTTAATATGTTAATATTAAACAAAACAGCATAAATATCTGTGACTTAAAAAAATTATACCTAGATAACTAACTCACCATCACCCTTTTTCTCCACGGGGGTAGGCAGAGAGGATAGAGCGCCTCACTCTTCTGTCCTGACACACAGTTCTCGCCTCCTCCACATTCATATATCTTCACATACATGGTTTACCTGGTCATGCCTTTATACTTTATACCTATGTTTCCAATAAAAAATGTATAAATTTACGAACAATAATAGAATATTGATATTTAAATTATCACGCCAACAAGAAAATACTATCATTCGATTGTATTATTATTATTTTTTTTTGATCAATTAATTATGTATTGAAATTATCAGACCTTTACTGTAATATTTTTATTTACGTAATATTTTTAACATCAGTACAATTTGTACTCACGGTAGGAGTATTGGCAAATTGAAATTCACGCATGATGATGATGATGTAAGTGGTTCGATGATATTTTAACATTTAATAAACTTGTAAAATCGTAAAATTTTATATTCTGTTAGGGCATAGGGAGTAGTGATGAGAAAAAATGCTACTCTTGACTCACTGGTGTGATTGTGATTGATATTCGATAATATCAGTGATTGAAAACTGTAACTGTGATCACAGTTTCATTACTAATACGTAATATCACAATACACGAAATAAGTAAATAACAACCTAATTTTGAGCTTTATAATTAATATATTCATTTAATTAGTATTTAAAACATCATAAACCTATGTTCTGAATAGTTACAGCTACACATTAAGAATGTGTTCTCCTTAATAATAAATACAAATTCGACTTTCACATCAACATGCCAAAAATCAAGAATATGAGGATTTTTGTACCAAAATAATTTAATTAAAATAAACCACCTTCACTAATAACTGGAATCATTTTAATATTATTTTTTAATAAAAATTCAACCATTAAAATTGTATAATTACTTTTCTTAGAATTCTATTTCGACGGTTAATTAAAGTTTAAAAAAATGGCAAGCGATTATATGTAATTATTAATAACCATGTTGTAAGAATATTTTATGGGTTCGGGTTTATCCAGTCTAATATCCGCCAGTGATTGGAGAGCCTTTGAAAATTTAATGAAAAGCTGTGAGGTTCTGTAGGGAGAATATTAAAGTCGCTCATTATGGTATTATAACACAATTTTATTAAATATGATTTTTGGTGAAGGTTAATTTTATGAAACAATTATACTAGATTATAAAAATGCAGATTTTCTAATTATAAGTAGGTATGACAAATATATTTTAAATAATTCATTTCAAAAAATTTCGAACTTAATATTCTGAAGTATATAAAATGTATTATCTTAAAAAATATATAAATTGTACGAAAGTTAATCCAAAATTAATAAAATGGATGGATTTATTTTAGGAACTACATATACGTACATTATAACAAATTCTTTGTTCTATAGAAATAATTATTTGTGAAATATAATAATAAAAAATTTAGCAAGGTTAGGTTAGGTATTTTTTATTAAACGTAGATGCTATTATTAATTTTTTAAATGATTTTATTCGTTTTATTTTAATGCACTGTTTAATCCCATTCAATTCTGGCGTCACGTATTCTGGCGTATTCAAAGGTATTTGGGATTGATTGCAATATAAAATTGATTAATTTTAAAAATGGAATAGTAGATGTATTAATTCATCGAATTTATAAAATTTGTCGATAAGGTTTTTCCCGGATATGAAAAGTTTTGGATTCGTATCCAGATAGCAACAAAATATTTTTTCGATAGATAGATTTTTCTGTGTATCTTTGAATTGATTAACTTATTTTGTATGAAAAATATCACAAAACTATGTTCTGATATTATGATTTCACAAATAAAGTGTTTTTATATAATATTAAAAAAAATAAGAAACAATGAATATTTGATAAAAGTATAAAGTATAATGCATAATAAAAATTATAAATAAATAAAAAAACAATAATATATAATTAGTAAAAATAGTAATAGATGGTCAAAATGATAACACAACGTGACCTTAGAACGACAAGGTATCATCTGTCATTTTGGTAAAAATTTACTTCTTTGAACCAAAATACGTCTAATTTCTAAGTAACTTAGAGGTTACCATAAAAAACAAGTTGTTTTTTATTACATGCAAATTTTTTTAAAGAATAAAATAATTGTGTTTCTTACAGCAGGATACATTTTTACCGTCGGTTTTCAACTCGCATATAATGTAGGTATAGCGTAAGCATCCTTGAGATGAATATTCATAAAATAGCGCTACAACCAGTTTAAGTTTTGTAATCGAATTAATGATTCAATGTTCATCTACCCTCAGCCAAAACATACTTATACAGTGTGTCCTAAAAGTTTGTTTCATTTTGGTTCATTCGCTGCGTCAACGTAGCGAGCAGGAGAGGGACGGGGAATATGTCGATCGCTAGCCGCATTATTGGGAATTCAGTCATTATGGAGCGTATCCTTATAAGTTGTTCGTGAAATTTTTCCTGGAAAATTGATATCCCGATGAGGTGACATAAACTGGTCTCCTCGTAACCCCGACACCAATGGATTATTTCTTATAGGACTACCTTTAATCAAAGACATACAGTTACAATCCTCCCTCTCTAGACCAATTAAAAGAAAATATCCTAGAAAAAATGGCAGCGATTACGGAAAATACGTGCCAAGCGTTTCTCAGAAATTTTGCCTCCCATTTAGAAGAGCGCCAAGGAAATAACAGATCACATTTAGAAAACATCATTTTTAAGAAAAAAATTCCCAGGGATAAAATAAAATATATTTTTTTATTAAACCCATCCATTATTGTATTACAAAATTTTTATTAAGAAAAATTATTTTGGGACACCTTGTACTAGAACCAAAGAGTCTGGCGATTATTAAACAAAATAGTTTGAAGTTTTTGAACCCAGGTTTCTAATACGCTCATGTTATTTTTTTAGTTACTTCATATCTTTGTAATATTTTGTAAAAAAAAAAGAAAAGTTCAATCTGACAATTGTACTCGTATGTTCGAAACAGAACCCGATCGTTTTCAAAGTTTAAAACAAATAACTTATTACTCAAATGGTTTTTTTTATTTTCTAGTTATATAGAATAGTAAAAATCAGTGACCTTGGAGTGCATATTATGTATCAATAGTGATAATGGTGATATTTGGGTATACTGTAAAATTATATGCACCGATTAGCAAATAAGTTTATAATTGAAATTATTTACTGTTTTTAATTCGAATATAAAGTACCTCAAGGGATGGGTATGTAGAAAAACAACATTTCATCACAAAAATATGAATATTTTAATGTTAAACTAGGATATTTCCATGTATAATCTAATATTTCAAAATTTTTGTGATTAACTTTGTGGAACTTCATTGTAATTAACTTTTAAAAATCTTTTATAAATTTTTAACTTCTTGATAAAAATAATTAATTATTGAAATAAAAGAGAACGTTGTTTACTTCATACAACACTTTAATTATATATTAATTAAAATATTTTCAACGCTTACTGCGTTATTGTTATTTTCTTGGTGAGTAGATTCGATGATGAGAGGATGTTTGTCTCGAAATGATTCCTAAAAATGTCTGCTAATAGTGAAGATAGTAAATTTCCCATCGGTAAACCGTTTATTTGTTTGTAAATTCACCTTGGAAAGAATGCACACCTTAATAAAAGTGAATATATATTGTCTTAGGGATTCGTTGTCGATAGTCTAACTTCTAATTTAAGTTTTAGTTTATTACTGATGATGACGCAGTAAGCGTAGAAAACATTTTAATTAAAGTGTTGTGTGAAGTAAACAATGTTATGTTTTATTTAAATAATTAATAAATTTATTCAAAATGTTAAAAATTTTGTTAATAGTTTTTTTAAAAATTAAGTATTATCTAAGTTGGGTTCAAAACATTATATTTAATCGTGACTACTACATGGCAAAAAAAAATCTTGTTACTGTCGCGATAAAACTGATTTAAGAAAAGTAATAATACAGCAATAAGATCAGTAGAAAGACAACAAAAAAAAGATTAGTTTCAACAGACCCCTGTTTACACAAAAATCTGTTTGTAAGGCTTACCAAAAGTAAAATGGTAAAAAAGGATTACACAGAGGCGAGGTTTAGTTCTAGAGATGTTATTTAATGGTATGAGATTTTTCTCTCCCTCTCTTGTAGTGTACTGACACCCTCGTAATTAAGGGTGATTGACGCCCGTCAGAAAATGTTACGCTTTATTTATTATAATTAAAAATGTCTAAAATTCTTGGAAATCCACGATCACACTCACTACAGAGCGACAATATTTGATATTGCCACAATAGTCTTGTCTAGACTCTTGCGGGTCCGTTTTGATATTTTCCATCTCCATTTCGGTCTTCCCCCCATTCTGGATCGTGTTATTTTGTGTGAGAGAACTTTGTGCGTGTTACATGACTCACCTAGTATTGCCACATGTCTCACCTAGTCATGCTACATGACTTACCTAGTCCCAAGATATCAAATCGTTACCAATGTTTCAAGTTATTTAATCTCCTTCATTCTCTGGATAACGTAATGGGTCGTAAATCTTGAGCAAGACTTTATTTTCGAAGATCTGTAACCTAATTTCTTGCGCCTAATTCAAGCGTCTCATTTATGTATATTAATTTGATGTGTATATATTTTTAATTAATTAATTTATTATTTTTATTTATTTATTTGGAACAACAAATATATATATATATATATATATATATATTTACAGTGTAAAATAATATTTTTTTAAATGTTAAGAAATTGATCAGATTAGAACTAAGGACTAAGAAAGATGTCGAATAAATAATTGTTTAATTCCTTTGAAGACCTTTAAGTCATTTTAGAACCTCTTTTTTGTACATATTTATATTTGTTGCTAATATAATTGGTTTTGGCAGTTGGGTATAGTCTAGGAGTAATGTACGATGCATGTCTCTGTTCTATTCCTAAATTGAACATTTTAAAAATAACATGTTTATTAGTTTTATTCTGAGTCTGATAGTTGTGATGGATTTTTATATTATTCTCTTTGAAAAAATTAAATAAAATAGTTTTTTTTTATATAAGAAAGATAAATTTAAAACAACAATCTCGAAGACTACATTTTCTGTATAATTTTTATTTTTATTTTATTCTGATATTTATTTATTGTTCAAAAATTCTACATAAACCCGCGTTTTATTCCATCATCAAAGCCTCCACAAACATATAAAGTGTCAGATTATAATAAGAATTTATTAAATAATCAAATATGAAAGTGATTTATATGAAGTTAATTTTGTATTAAGGTAGTAACTAGGTGTTAATTTATTTCAAATATCTTAGTTATTGAAAGTACTGATAGGTATTTGAGATTAAATCAATTATATTAATTGTTCGTGGGATGTTTACAAAATTATGTATTCAAATTATTTTATGCATAAATACACGGTGTTCACAACAACTACCCAATTGAAAATTGTTTTGAAATATTTAAGATTATTTAATTACATTGAATAGAAATCTGCAAAACGCTTAACGAAGGATGTTTATATTTTTAAATATGATTTTCAATATGAGAATTTAAATAGAAAATAGTGCAATTATATATATTATATATATTATTTTTATTACGTTCTGCAGTTACGGGAAATAATTTTCCATCATTGTTATATGAAACATTATCATCGCTATTGGCTCCACAGCTCTTGTTGGACTCCTCAAGAATTTTCCATTAAACAAAATTATAAATTAAATTGTATTAAGTAGGCATGTTATCACTAATAATCAAATAAAATCAAGGAAGATAGGCAGTAATATTATTGGAAAATGTGATTTCAATTTTTTTTAAATACTAGCAGAATGACTCCGAAGTTGTTCAAAAGCATCGCTTTGCAAAAGGGGTTGTAGCCGCGCAGTGGCCACCATTAGCTGGTCGGTCTGATAATTCATTACATTAACTTCAAAAAATGGTTCTTAATTCAATCCAATGAGAAGGGCGGAAGAGTCTTCACTATGGGTGCACTTGACATTGATAGCCAAACCATGACGACATCTAGAGGGTACATCCCTCGAGGTCGATAACTGCCCAACTGAAGGGGAAGGAAGGTTCTTTAGGAAGCCAAGGTTCACCTCGGAAGGTAGGGGTCATAATAATGTCGATGATTGAAAAAAGAGACTGAGAAATGCATCGATTGAAAAAAGCACGATTGAGGTTGATGAAAGCTAAGGGCATCTTGGCTAGATTGTAAATTTGGGATGATATAATTTTACAAACAAGAAACGAGAGTAAACAATTCTCAAAATGATTCCGGGATAGGATGGAACCCTTTGGGGGTTCATTCATAATCATATACATACTTAATGATAATTATGTAATTTCGCATGGACCCAATCCACCCTTACATATTATATATGATTATAAATAGGCTGTAAAAATAAATCGTGAAAAATCATAATACATACCACTATTTAAAATTCTTAACCAGTATTTTTAAAGAATGATAGAGATTTTTAACATAAAACATGTTTTCTTGGAATTTTTTTAAATTCTGAGGTAAATGTGTCTCAAAATACCATTTAAAAATTTATAAGAGATTCGCTGATGGAGGTATAATATATAACTAACGAAGATGATTTAAATTTTCAAAGAAAGCTAACACTTTGTGACTTGAAATTGTAATTAAATAATATAATGTTTTAAACGAAATCGATACACGTGTGGAGAAACGATGGGTGGCATTTGGGGAACGAAAACTTATACTCAAAGTTTTCTAACTAACAAACTTATAACAATGCCTCAAAACAAAAGTCATCAATCAGTCAGCGACCTCCCAGTGTTCATCGGAACTGAAACATGTAGATTACAATAGACCTCATCCATAAGCTTGAAGTACACGATTGAAAAGACTATGCGTGGGTGACTTTAAGGGATAAATAAAGACATTCGCCTTAAGACAAAAAAAATATATATTATAGTTTTCTAAATAAAAATACGCGTTACATATCTCAGACATATTTATCGTAACCCCCCCCCATAATATTATATTTCTTTTATTAAAAAAAGGCATAAATTCAGTTAAATCAAGGAGCTGAACTTTCGACTACGATTCCGAGGAGTCTAGCAAGATACAAAAATAGTAACTATTAATTAAAACATACTGCCTTATTACAAATATATATATTAACATTGTTGTAAAATTGAAGAAAGTATAACTTATATGTATTAATATGATGAGCTGGACACAGTACCGAATGCTCCTGGCGGAGCAGAATCAAACCACCACTGTGTGACGTCAGCCATATGCTGCAACGAATTGCCGGCTGGCACCATGCAGATCCATACCGATTAACAATACTCCGCTCCAATCTATGTTAATGCGTTTTAGCGTAAAAATGTAACCGCGTGGATAGATATAAATAAAACAATGTTATAACTCTATTTGCACTACTCGAGTTTTAAAAGAAACAGTAACTCTCATCGACAGGTGAAGTATTAAACTAAATACTCACAAATATAGGAGGCAAGGCTTAGGTGGTAAACGTACAAGTTATTAGGCACTGACAGAAGATTGTTTAATTTATATTTGATGAAACTCCACAAAATTAACGTCGATTCTATGAATAATAATTATTAGAACACATTCTTATTGTGAAGTTGTAATTATTCAGAACATAGGTCTGTGATATTTTAAATATAAATTAAATATATTAATTAGAATGACATACATATATAATCAATTAAATAAAAATAAATAATAAAGTTGTATCAATGTGTCCAAAAGTTAATAAAAATGAATTGATAATTCTGGCGTCTGCAGTCGGTTTACTCAAAGATATTTGAGATTTTGTAAAAATAATGTAGATGGCTTTCAAATAATGGAACGATTAAATGTACTAATATCAAAAAGGTAGCATATAGGTTCGAAAATTTGTCGCTAAAAATGTCGTCGCTCTAGCATAGTTGGATAATGCACCTTCCCCGGTTTGAAAAGAGATCCAGGTTTGAATCCCGGTGGCACAATAGCAATATATTTCGATAAAATTGATTTTATATGTTTATCTTTCTAATTAATATATTTAATAACAATTATGTTACCGCGTATTCATTGTAACTTGTATACTTTTCATATAAGTACTGTAGGTTTCAATTCGCACATGCCATTGTCTAAACCAACATATACAAACACGCACGATAAGTAAAATTGGGGTAAATTATCACGAATATACTTAATAATTCAGATCACACACACACACACACATTGATTGATAAGATTCAAAATAATATAAAATTTTTTACCCTTATTGTATTTTTCAAATCAGAGAACCATCCGTGTCAAAACGTTCACCCACGCTATTTTTACATTGAACATTTATGGATTTCTCAAATCAGGCCAGCGTGATGCCATAATCTATAAATGCGGCATTTTACCAGTCTCGATGTGAACCCATGTAAATAAACGAATCGGAAATAGGTTACAATCACGGCATTTCAGAATAAATGATTCAACTAAGAATTATCGAAATACAGGGAGATCTGTAAGTACAAAATAAATAAAACGTTAAATAAATATACCCCAAATAAAATTAATTCATATTAAATCATCTTGTTAGAACAATATTGTCATTAAAGAGGCCTTGGACATCTGCGTTCTCCGAAACGTCGTTAAGGCTGTTATATTCTCAGCTCTTGAATCACTCTCTGCTAATGTGAAAGTTTGGCTAGTCAATGAGATAATCTGTTCCATCAGAAGATGCCTATTTAATTTGTACAGAAACAATAAACAGGTGTCATTCGTTTGGATTCCTGCACATAAAGGAATTCAGGGAAATAAATGTGCCGATAGACTGGCCAAGAAGGCCACTCTTTCCGGAGTTGTTCCCCGCCAATTCCATATCCCGATGATAGACTTAATATGATAAAAAACGTACGAGTTCTATCTGGTATGCACAATGGATGGATCCAAACAATCACAAGGATAATCGGCTTAAAATAATCCAAGGGTCTATTCCCCGCACCCCTTGGTTCTCCAACAGGAAGGTATCTAAAAGAACAATATCAAATATCTCTAGAATGAAAATTGGGTATTGCCGGGTGGCTTCACATTTTTTTAGATTGAATATAATACACTCCCCAATGTGTGAGTGTGGTGCCGAGAAGGAGACTCTTGACCATGTCTTTTTTGCCTGTCCATTGCGGATCACAGGTTTTTTTAAAAATAATCTTGTCAATGGTAATTTTCAACTCCCGGTTAACTTGTGTCATCTTCTTTCCCTTAACTCGCCACATTGAATCCAAATAATAGCAAATTTCTTGAACGACAATGGTATTAACTTGTAGCGTAATATTCCCTATTCTATAATATTGTTGTACTGCTTTCTATGAAATAATGTTTTAACTTGTTTAATGGCACAAATCACTCTTGAAGGGTGGATTGAATGTTTAAAAGAAGAAAAGAAGAACAATATTGTGTAATGTATTTTGAAACGGAAATACGATAATACATGTCTCATTTAAAAATGACTACGTATCTATAATTCGTCGTAAATATAAATAATTAACGTGACGTAATTGTAGCGCATTTTTACGGCATATCGTATTATGGTGATAACACAAGTTTTCTTGATAAAAAGATTTATTTCTGTATATATTTGTAATTGATTTATCATTGGTTTAAAGCGCTATATATATATAATTTATTATTTAAAGAATCTCACCGTTGATTGTGGTTATCTTGACCATTTTCATAATATAGGCGCTATAAAATTTGACCCGTTTCCGAGGAATGAGACGCGATGAAGATTCAAATTCACCCAACGTATGAACGAAACACAATGATCAATGGACTGTTATTTGATGTACAATAAGCGTGATTTATATCTTTGAATCACGCTTAAAGGTAATCGAACAAGGTAATTAATGCATAAGAAAAAGGTACTTAGCTTAAAATCAAAAGATTTATTTAAAAAAGTTACAATATAATACGCAATGTGATACACAATTAGATAACGCCATGTTGCGATACGATGCTCTTCAATATAGATACTGCCTGATCGGTACGTGGAGAAATGATGTGCAGCGGCACTTTGCGTGGTCGTCTGCTTAGCGGTACTGGCAGACGCGCCATTCATAATATTCATAATTATTTCCAAAGATGTCGTTAGGTGTCGATCCCATCATACAGACTTTAGTGTAGATACTTAATCCCAATTTTTAATAAATATTTAAGCAACATCCTTCAAGCCTACCTTAATACATCTTATACCCAAACTTAGCATACGTAAGACAACAATGACCAGATAAAGATTTACATCTAAATATTCCTTAAAAATGAAGGAAATCCCTAATAATTAACCGCTAGAGATGGAAGAATTGTTATGCATAAACTATAATATTAATGTATTTATTTAAAAATAAATTTGATTGATTTGTTCTTGAATAAAGAATCTTTTTTAAAGTCAATTTAAGACATAAAATATGTAATTTGTACTTACCGATAAACATCAAAACGTTGCAGGGAGTGATCTGAAAAGAAGAAAAAAAATGTCACACTATTCAATTTACTTAGAAAACAAGTAAACATTTGATAAATACCCTGTAATATATTTTAACTAACTTGTTTTCCTTAATAATTATCAGATTGAGAAATATTTTACTATAAATTTTCTCCCGCACGCGATTCGCGTGTCAAATGACCAAACGTCTACTTAATTTATTAATTTTTGTATAGAATTATGTGGCATTTGATTATTTTTAACACGTTTATAAAATATATTTTTTCTCGTCGTTTTTTCGTTATAATATGTGATTATAAAGAGTTTGGTTTTAAATTTTCATTCCATATAATTATTTAAATAATGTTAACTTCACTTATGCTAATTTATGATGAAAAATAATAAGTAATCATAACTTGCCAAGGATTTGTGTGAAAAATATACGTTAACAAATCAGCTATTTATATATACGTATGATACGATTTTTTTGAAACTTATAAAATGTACTGCAGAATAACATCCAAGTATTTCGGTATTCCCCAAGGGACCGTATTTAGGACCAGTGCTGTTTATTAAATATGTAAACGACTTTTTTTTGCAATCAATATACGGTCGAATTACATCATATACTGACGACATGGTCCTAATAATATGTGAAATTAAGAACATTTTCGACATTAATTTACTATCATTAAATTTGTAAAAAACCTTCGTAATTCCGTTTGCAATAAAATCAAATGATTATCCTAAAAAAATTCGACATAATAATTCATGAACACTCTATACAAAATACAACTCACAATCAAAAACAAATAAAATCAAATATCTTGGAGTAATCGTCAATAAAAATCTTAAATGAATAGATCAAATTTGTCAAGTTGTTAAAAAGATAATTAAAAATATATATATTACATATTTTTAAGAATCAGAACATTTTTATCTACTATAATTCTACTTAGTATACTATGCATTTATTCAATCCATATTACAATATGGCATCATTAGTTGGGGATCAGCTTATAATACTAGCCTGATTCTAATAAAAATGTACCAAAACTTATCATACAGGTAATACAAAAAAAACTAAAGGATTATCCGACAAAATTACTTTTTGAAGAATTCCAAGTACCTACATTTTGTGATCTACTTAAAAGAAATTCTATTATATATTCTGATATTAAGAGAAAAAGAAAAATATAATTTTATTACTGAAAATCGTACTAGGTTTAAAATTGTATTTTCGTGCTCAAAAATTAATACATCATTTGCACAACGTCGCTATACGCACACAGGAAAAAATAATTTTAACAGCTTACCCGAAAACATCAGGAATATTAATGATAACAAAGAAATAAGAAATGCTATCAAAAAATTCTTTAAAGATAAACATGTACCCCGAAATTTATAATATTTTTATAACGTTGTTATTAATTTATTGTATTTTATTTTATTATAAGCTAGTTATTGCAAACACTAATTATTAATATGTAATCCCATTCTCTGCACAAGCACTCTGTTTTTATAGAAGTTTTAGAACTAAAAAAACTTATTATTGTATTGTATCATTGTAATTATAACAAATTAATAAATAATTTTATTTTTATTTATTCTTAATCCAGTGCATACTTAAGTATATATGTATATACGATTATAATATTATTATTTAATACATGCTAATAATACAATATATATAATATATAATACAATATATAATACATGCTCTAATATAAACAATATCAATGTTTACATTTTTACTATAACATATCTTGGTCAGCTTAATTTTAATATATATATATATATGCAAGTTCTATAATTTGCCCTTGAGGTGAAAGTTTTTTCGAAAATGGCGCTATAAAAATTATTCATTATTATTATATCATCTGGCATTTCATTCTCTATTATCTTTCCTAATAGCTTTAATAATCTAAGCTTTTTAAATCTAAAATCAGTTTTACATTCCACCCTAATTAGTCGATTCTTTACTCTATAATAGTGAATTTGCCACGTATACGCCTAAGTACAAAAAAAATCATTGAAATATTATTGATCTAGTTAATATTTAGAAATAATTCAAAAGCCCATATTGAAATAGTATGACGAACTAAATATTTTTAAAAATAATTCAAACATTTCTTAGAGGATATTTTAAACCGCACGTATTAATAATTTAGTATTAAGCAGAACACATTATTATGTTGAAGTTGTAGTTTTTTCAGAACATAGTTCTATAATATTTTAATTCAAATTAAACGCATCAACAAGAAATATATACAGATAAAATCAATTTATCGAAAAGATATTTATGTTGCCACCCTGGACTCGAACCAGGAACCATTCCTTCCCGACCTATTATACCACGTCGACATTGTAAGTAAACGGTACATTTTTAAACTTATACGTTGCATTTTCAAATTAATACATTTGTTATTCCATTATTAGAAAGCAATCTCCTTTATATTTACGGAAAATCTCAAACACTTTTGAGTAAAATCCTATAGAAGACGCCAGAAAAGATAGAAGTGGTTCTTGGCTCGAGTTCGTGTAGCATATTTTAAATACAAATTTTTTTTTCGATAAACAGATTTTTGCTGTATATCTTTCTTATTGAGACATTTAATTTGTTTTTATATAATTTAGTCTTCTTTATCTAACTTTGTCATTTTTTTAATAATTTGCTATGTTTACAAAATAACCAGTGAGAAGATAATGTATTAAAAAAATAACTTTTCCATATTGTATGTCTAATGAAGAAAAAGCAGTGTCATGAAGGGAGGGTTTATATAATTAAGCCATTAGGGAAACGAATTGTCTAGACGGGCGTGACGTCACGCCATCACGCCACGTGACTCGGTGTCCGGAAGTGTTACAGCGTTACGCGTTAGAAGAATACAAATAACAGTATATATATTTGAGAATTTAATTATGAAAATAAGTATCAGATTTTAATAGGCATTCGGAATATTCTTTAAGAATTTTCCCAGTCAGTCTTGGTGTATGGGTTTGTGGAACCTCGATAATGTGGTGCAATATGATCCGAAATCCAGGAAAGGTATTATTGAAGGGCTGATGCTGCATTGCGACAAGGCAATATCTAACAAACTAACTAACTTTCTATCACGCCGTTTCTCCGCGGGGGTAGGCAGAGAGAATATGGTAATATCTACCTTCTCCAAATCCTTTTCCAAGTGTCCTACAAATCATTTCGTTCTTTACCTTGATATCTTTTAATGTTCCTTTAAAATTAATTTTATTTGATAATGTATTGCATCATGCTTATTGGTCTAGTGGTTATATACTCACATAGTGATCCAGTGGTTGGAGTTGCAAGGCTTAGTCTAGGAAACTAACAAATTACTCATATTTTCATAGAATAAGCGATTCCCTGAATTTGAAAAAATATATTCATATTGATGTGACGTACGTGTACAGAGATTCTATTTTATTTTATATAATATATAGATACGAACTAACAGAAATTCTTTATTTCAATATTTTCATTTTGGTGTCACCCACGTGATCAGTTTAGTACCACTTACGCAAATTAAGCCAGTAATGGCTAGAAAGTAATTTAAAAAAAATTATTTATTTGAATATTATAAGATATAAGATATATATATTTCTTTTAATATTTATTTCTTCTCTATGAGAGTAAGACTCGTGTATAAAAAAGGAGTATATACGAGATAATTTATGTTTCAGTTAGTCTTCTTCTTCTTTTAAATAGGCAATCCACCCTTCAAGAGTGATTAGTGCCATTAAAGAAGTTGAAACTTTATTTTATAGAAAAAAGTACAATCATATTATAGAATAGATAAGAAATATTACATTACAAGTTGTCCAACAACAAGTACCATCGTCGTTCAAAAAAAATGTTATTATAAAGATTAAATGTGACGAGTTAAGGGAAAGAAGATGACACAAGTTAACCGGGAGTTGAAAATTACCATTGACGAGATTACTGTGATCCACAATGGACAGACAAAAAAGATATCATCAAGGGTTTCCTCCTCTGCACCACACTCACACATCGGGGAATCTATTAAGTTCAATCTTAATAAATGTGAGGCTACCTGACAATGCCCAATTCTCATTTTACAGATATTTGATATTGTTCTTTTGGAGACTTTCCTTTTTGAGAACCAGGGGGTGCGGGAAATAGATCTTTGAATTATTTTAAGTCGATTATCCTTATGATTATTTTGACCCATCCATTGTGCAGTCCAGATAGAATTCGTACGTTTTTATACCATATTAAGTCTGTCATACATCGGGATATGGAATTGATAGGGAAAACTCCCGAAAGAGTGGTCTCCTTGGCCAGTTTCTCAGCACATTCGTTTTCAGTTAGTCTGTGTACATATTTTTTGACTTTAGATACAAATTTATAGTAGTCTGTAATTTTTATAGTTGTGTGGGGAGATTGTTAAAAATTTTGATACCTTGATAAATATTGTAATTTTGGGTTGCGGTATATTTTAGTTTTGGATTATGAATTTGGTCTTTAAATATTGTAGATCGGAATTCGCTTCTAATATTTAATTTATTTAAAAATTTTAATAATTTGTTTTTGTGCGTCTACTATTTTGGGTACTTTAAAATCTGCGAAGAGTTAAATACTTGGATAGTCATATTTTTTAGAATAATTTATATATATATTTTTTGAGTGATTTCTTACATTATATGTATTACATCTAGTAATACCGTATTGTAAATGCGACCCGTAATATATTATTTTCAGATTTGTAAGTGATGAGATGTTTCTGAGTCTTAAAAGTATGTAAACAGTTTTCCTTATTTTGTTTATTGGATTAGTAATATGTTCTTTCCATTTGAGTTTGTTTTTTATTATGATTCTTAGGTACTTGATACAGTCTTTTTCATCAATTGATGAATATTGGTCACAAAAGTCTTCTTGATACAGGCTTTGGTGTGAATTTGAATATTAATTTGAGTGTTATCTTTCTGTTGAATAGAAAATCGTAAATAGTATGTTTTGTCAGTATTAATTGATTGTAGATTATCATCCGTCCTTTTTTTATGGTATTATGATATCCTTATTTGCAGATATATTAACGTCAGCCCTGTCCTGTCCAGTCATGCTTGATGAAACCTCCGAACTATATTATTACGCTTAACCTTTTGTAGTTCTTAATGCTCAATAATTATTGTAAATACATGATATTTACTACTTTAAAGCCATTTAAGCTAGTAAAAGCATTTTTTCTCATTTAAAATACTAAAAAGGCTATAATTTCTTACGGTGACACGAGTTCATAGCATGGCTGCATGCGTGTTTCCTGTCACGGAATGGTCAAGGTTAAAATAATAAAAAAAAAGTTTTTTTAAAAGCCTTAACTTAAGGTTTTAGGGTGGTTGATAAATAAATTTCTAGGTTCTAATAAGTTAGATCATAAGAAAACCTTACTATTTCGTTGAAATGTATGATTTATATATATAATTAATTAGATTCAAATTGAGAATCTGTAATTTATCAATTCTATTATCGGCATATTCAACTCACGACAATTCTCGATTTGATGCCTTGTTTAATAAAAGCCTCGATAAATTGTCCGACAAGTGTGGTCTATTGATACAATTAATAGATTTGTTTAATCACGCTGAGTGTTTGGAGCTATTACTGTTTAGATGCATAGCGCCTCCGGCCAGCTATTAGGCGACTATAATCGGCTGGACACAGCTTGATGCAAATTGCCTA
The DNA here is from genome assembly GCA_022840565.1 of Eubasilissa regina. NCBI lineage: Eukaryota > Metazoa > Arthropoda > Insecta > Trichoptera > Phryganeidae > Eubasilissa > Eubasilissa regina. The sequence goes on along the minus strand of JAINEB010000027.1, from coordinate 16,892,669 downwards.
GTCGACGAGACATATTCAAATATAGTCACACTTGTACTTAGGATAATTACCCTTACCTAACCTTACCTACCTTAAACCTTCGATTCTCAACCTTTTGTTGAGAGACCTACTTTTAATTATATAATATCAAAATATATAAATTATTACAATGTGTGTGAGTTTTGTTTTTTTTAAATTATTTTTATTTTATTTTTTAATACAATAACATGCCACTGCGAGGGTGGATCCGCTGCTTACCCAGGACTATTTATAAGTAGAAACTCCTATATGGTCCTACTCATTCGTCGCCTGGTTGGCATTTTTTTAATGCTAATAGGCAGCTGTGCAACTTCGTCTCGCATATGTGACGAGACGGAACCGAACAGCTGCCATTACTGCAAAAACCCTCACATTACATTAATGAAATAAAATAAACAAATAAAGGGAAAAGAAACGGTATACAAATATTTCAGAAATAGACGTGAAAGAGGAGAAAATAACACAAAATAAGCAACATAATAATATAATATTGCAAAGGTTATACAAAGTCAACAGTGTCAGTATTTTACTTTGGTCGGAGAGCGGAGGGAGAGAAGGAACACACCCCAGAGAAAGGGAAAAGGACAAAATAAAAGAAAACTGATTTGACCAGTCTTCGGAGTACCACTGCTGACAGTTATTATCCCAGTGACAAGAGCAAAGCAAGGAGACAGCAAAATAATATATAATAAATATACAAGTAGTAAGAAAATATTGAAAATAAAGAGCAAAGTATAAAATAATAATAATTAATCAAAGAAACTACTAAGAGATTATATAAATAAATATTAGAAAATGATAAAACTTTAGGGGTCTCAGTTAGAGCCTTCTAACAGTTTCCATCTAGATATCCAGACTCTGAAAAAGATCTTGAACAACTCCAATTACTTTTTGCAAATGAGTAGATCGGGTTTTCGGATGGAAGTCCGATCCACTCCCACAAAACCATCAATCATATTTTCTCTAGCATTCGTCAATATCTCACAGTGCCAGAAGATGTGGTCCGGCGTCTGTCTCACACGGTTACAGACACACCACGGATCAACTACAAGATCTAAGTCTTACAATTTGCTTTTGAATTCTCCATGTCCCGAAATAAGTTGTACTGAGTGGTAGTCAAACGCAGGAGGACACCACAGGCCTTTCTCTCGCCCGGCAACTGAGGGGAGGAAGAAAAATATCCATCTCCCCAAAGGCGCCACCTTCCATCTATCTTGCCACCTTACTCACGTTATTACCTTTAACTACTGAAGTGAAGCATATAACAAAAATACCCATGTTAGAGAAAAACAGGTATAGACGTATTATGTACTCAACGAGAATCAAACCCGGAGGCGCCGGCAGGAAAAGACTGTGTCATCACGACTGGACCTACAAGGGCTGTGTTTTATACAATATAATATTCCTAAAATTTCCTTCTGTTTATCACTCATGAAAAAATTAATACATAAAATTTGATTAAAGAGTTTAAGATTTACGAATAGATGGATATACATGGTTGAACACACTTTTTTCTAATGTAAAACATATAAATAAATTTCTATATTTAGAAATAGTGGAGAACAGTTATGCTACTGCATTGTAGGAAGGTAATCAGATATAATCAAACAAAAATCCACATTTTGAGAAAATAAAATAAAAAGTTTTAATATATTAAATACAAATTAAATGTATTAATAAGAAAGATATACATATAAAATTAATTTTATCGAAAAACATTGTTGTTGCTACCAGGATTCGAACCTGGATCTCTTCCGATTCGGGGATTATGCTACACCATCACAGTGAATTGACGACAAATTTTCAAACCTATATATTACACCTTTCAAATGAATACATCTATCGTTCCATTATTTGATGGCCAACTACTTTATTTTTACAGATTCTCAAATATCTTTGAGTAAACCGATAGGAGGCGCTAGAATTAATAATTCACTTTTATTAAATTTTGGACATTGATAAAACAATGATATATATATATATATATACACAAATTAATTTTAAAATGTGGATAATGTATAAAAGTTTAAAGATTTAGAAGTCCAACTCTAGATGCTTACGGATATAGTTAATGGTAACGGCACTTCAAAGGTTGAATAATGATTGCGTAATTCATTTATTAATATAATATAACTACAGTATATAAGGCAACTGACAACAATTATTGTGGGTGACGTTAAGGTCGTTAATATTCTCTTAGCATCTTGACTCAATGTGAAATTTGAATATGCGTTGTTGTTATTCAAATGTCATTTTCTTACTTACTAAACGATTATTAACTCACACCATGCACGGTTTCAGTATTTTATTATATATATATATATATCATATTTCAAAACTGTTAAAAAATGTTTTGTCGTAAAACAGTACATGAAAATAAATAAATGACAATTCTCAAAAAATGAAAAATAGTCCTTCTTCAATATCTGCAAAATCACTTTGTGGCCTCATTTTATAATAATAATTAGACAAAAAAATTGTTTAAATTACTATGTTTCAATACCTATGGTATCTTCTTCAGGAAACAATGTATACTAAAAGAAAAAATACTAGCATAGATAAAAACAAAACTATAAAGTTGTGAATAAGTATGAACTAATATGAAAATAAATTTAAAAGGTGACTATTGAATAGAAGAATAGTGGTTGAAACAAAGTATTTGGAATATGAACTAAATATATTAATTAGAAAGATATATAGATATAGATATATATATATATATATATATATAATCAATTTCATCGAAAAATATTGTTGTTGCGCCACCGAGATACGAATCTGGATCTCTTTCCTAACTGGGGAAGGTGCATTATTCAACTATGCTACAGCGACAATATTTTTAGCGTCAAATTTTCGAACCCGTATGTAACCTTTTGGATATTAATACATTTAATCGTTCCATTATTTGAAAGAGCCATCTACCTTATTTTTACAGAATCTCAAATACTTTTGAGTAATCTGATAGCAGACACCAGAATTATGAATTCATTTTTATTAAATTTTGGACACATTGATACAACTTTATTATTAGGCGAACACATTCTTATTGTGAAGTTGTAATTATTCAGAACATAGGTTTGTGATATACTGTGGCGCAACAACAAATTTTTCGATAAAATTGATTTTATATGTATATCTTTCTAATTAATATATTTAATATATATTTAAAATATCACAATATAACAAATTATTTTGTCTAATTATTATTGAAAAATAGTCTTCCCAGATATATCGTCTTGACAATAAAATGTCTAAACTGTAAAATATTTATTATCGCCTATTATATGAATATGATATAATTTTGTACGTAATAAATAAATTGTGTTTAATACAAATACAATTTGATCGATTTTCAATTCAGTGAAAATCACTATTCGATTTTGTACTTTTTTGGGTAATGGTTTTTCCATGTTTTTCTGCGATTCCGAATCGGTTGGCCTTTCTGTATACATATATCAAACCTTGAGTCGAGTAAAAATAGGATAAAAGTTCAAGGGATGATTGATAGCAGACTTCGAACCCGGACTATCGTAAAATTCAAAACATTTATAGCGTTCTCCCCACACCAACAGCGCACATCAGCTGTTAGCACTTAGAACAGTTTTTCTCATATGTATACCTATAACAGAAATACATTTATTGACTAAAACACAAACCAGTGCGTGTGTTGTAATCATATTAGATTAATTTGATACAAATTCTTATATTAACCAGTCATGTCAATGAACGTATTGTTTACATTTAGTAGTTAAAAAGGTTCCAGAACTAAGAGACGTGATGTTTATATTGATAAGGAAGTCAATGAACGCATAAAAATTATTTAAGTTAGCCCCAAAAATCTTCCCTTAAAAGCAAATAGTGTTTACGTTAATTTAGACAAAGGGGATAAAAAGCTCGAAGTGGCGGAAGATGATTGCTCTTAAAATATGAACTTATTATCTTATCTATTATTATATTATTTTATCTATTATTCGTGCTCCCAGTAAATATACAAAAATACTAGACGATGATCCTCATCTAAATGTCACACACACAAATTAAAAGTTGACCAAAGAGATCTCTGAGAGATCGAATATCTAAGTATTTCTCAATGCATATATTATTTATTGCATCGAAATTATATGAGATAAAACGATACTGGGTTTTAATTGAAAATATTATATTTCTCACAATAATAACATACTACATGGTAGAAAATTTGACGCGAAAGTAAGTAGACACTAGGTGTAAGTATTACAGTATAATTGGTAATTCATTATTCTGGCAAAAGAAAACAGTAAATACAGATTTTTACGATTTTTATTTATCTTTTTAAATGATTAATCTAATTATCAAAAACGAAATTGTGTGATTCATGTTTAATACTCGTTCGAATGTGTAGTACGTGCTTACCGTAAACCATGTTCGAATTATTTTCTTTTAACACCAAGAATCGTCGCTTGTCACATGATTTGACTTCGTTGTCCATCGAAAACATGCACTACTGTACTTCTGTGCGGTTATTTTGAATATATTGTTCTTTCTCCTCAATTGTCAATTTGCAATATGATTGTCACTTAATTTGTGTTATTAATTTCTCGCGTGTTAATTCTCTAATTATGTGGAACTTGAAATAAAAATGTTCTTTCTATGAAATATTACTTATATTACTTAAAGGTATAATGACATTACACATTGTTACAGAGTGAATTTTTTTAGTGTAATTTTGCTGTTTTTACGAAAAGCAAATTTTTTAACAACTTCACTTACATTGTAGTATCTGATAAACCATTTGAGTAATATTGCAATTTGTTATCGCCACCAGAATTGCCGGAGGAAACACTCGCTTTCTGGAACATTTTTTTTACTGTTGCCTGCCTGGGATTAATTACAGCCTAATTTTCTTATCCCCGCCTTAAGGCTGGTGATTTATATTGTTAGTGCCCGTAATTTATGTGAATTAATCGTTTGTTAACTGATTAAGGCACATTTCTGGAGGCGAGGCTTTTAATTTCGCTCTCAGACCATCTACACCTAGTTAACGCAATAACGTTTGGTTCGTTAAAGGTAATGAAGGTTAAGTGCATTTTTTAACTTCCTCTTTATTAACTTGCCATCACTATATTTCTTCTAAGAGGTAGGCAGATTTCATGAATGAATCATACGTGGAGGACCTCAAGAACTTGATTCAGTTTGTTGATCACACATTCAGAGATATTCATAGTATGTGAAAAGTGGCAGAAATTATTCGATTTGAGATTTATTAAAATTTCATTAGAAAAATAATATTGTAAAAGACTCACTTTGTCGGTCAAAGATTATTGTTTCCAAAAATCAGAATGTATATTAGAATTATTAAGAAATTAACAAACGAAAAAACAATTTGTGTTTTTAATTGCAACTTCGCTGTGGATATTTATGGTTTGAAATTTGATATTCATTTCCATGAAACAGCATAGATGTCATAGATACTACTTCCAAAATTTTTAAATATTAATTAGAAAGATATACATATAAAATCAATTTTATCGAAAAATATTGTTATTAAGGAAAACACATTCTTATTGTGAAGTTGTAATTATTCAGAACATAGGTCTGTGATATTTTAAATACTAAATTAATGTATTAATTATAAATATATACATATAAAATCAATTTTGTCGAAAAATATTGTTTTTGCGTCACCGGGATTCGAATGAATGGGATGAATTGATAATTCTGGCGTCTGCGGTCGGTTTACTTTTTATTTTTATTTATTTATTTATTATTTATAACTATATTATACATATAAAAAAATTTGTTTGGACTGTGCCCGTCTCACTAGAGAATTCTGTGTCGAGACGGGCACTCAAAGGTATTTGAGATTCTGTAAAAATAATGTAGATGGCTTTCAAATATGGAAACGACAGGTGTATTAATTTGAAAAAATGTAACATATAGGTTCGAAAATTTGTCAAGAAAAATACTGGCGTTATAGCACAAAGGCAGTGCACTTCCCCGGATTGGAAATGAAGATCCAGGTTCGAATCGCGGTGACGCTAAAACAATATTTTTCGACAAAATTGATTTTATATGTATATATTTATAATTAATACATTAATTTAGTATTTAAAAATATTGTTGTTGCGCCACTGGGATTCAAACCTGGATCCCTTCCCCAGTTTGGAAAGAGATAAAATTGATTTTATATATGAATCTTTCTAATTAATAAATTTAATTCATATTTAAAATACCACAAACATATGTTCTAAATAATTAAAACTTCACAATAAGAACGTGTTCTCCTAATAAATCTAAAAATTTGATAGATATGGAGGTTGATTGGGTGGAATGATGAACGTTACATTGTGTAAAGTGATCACTTAAGCCAGCCGAAGGCAGGTCGTAAGTCATGTAATACCCATACTTCCCATATAATATAATATAAATAGTTTCGCCTCTGTGAGATATGTATAATTTGTTTGATAAAATTTTAGTTTATTTTAATTTACTACGTTAATTACTTTAATTGAAGGGAAATCCTTGCCGTAAAAAATGGTCATTAAATATACATGAAATAAAATTGTAGTAAAAAAACAACAAAAAAGTCAATCTTTCCAATGATTGCCAGTTGATGTTATTGTAGCATGTCGCCTGACGTCGGTACTGGGAGTATTGGTTATTGATAGCCTGGTTTTACGATCAGGTAACTGTGAGGCTCGACAGCATGATCACCAATCAGTAGTTTCGGTTTAGATCTGTAGGGATTGGGGAAGAGCTGTTAAATCAGTCGAGAGGTGTGCGTTTTAAATTTTCGAGTCACGTGGATGGGGTGGCTAATATTTGAAGGTTATTAATTCGGATCAGAATATTTTGTACATGGTGAGACATGGTTGACTGCCATATCTCTCATTAGTTTTCACGCGTGTTAATGTATGTCGCAGTATATATAAATGTGGAATGTGCGAGTGGGTAAATATGCTGTGACTAAAACAAGGTATTTAATTAAAACAGGAATATGAGCACGTTGTGAACCAAAGTAACTTCAATTTTATAATAAATATAATACGTTAAAATACTTGTGTGTTTTTAATAAAATCGTTTTATTTTTAAAGATTTGTCTGTGCATGATATTGTCTCTAAGTAATGTAGAATAAAATATTATTCAAATGTTTGTTTTCAGCAACATAATATTCTGATTTACTATCTCTGCAACGAACATTTCTCGAGAAAGGCAAAATTTACTAGAATATTTATCAACATTTTTTCCCACTTACGATGTCAAGCATGTCAAGCAATTTTCGTGAAACTTTTACGAAGCGATAACGTACAAACTGATATGCGTGAGAATGGTTTATGTTTTGAATTGTTAACAATAATAGAAAATTTTGAATTATTGAATATTTATTGTTCAGTCAAAAAGTTATTATTGGGGAGAACACATTCTTATTCTCAAGTCTGTGATATTTTTTTAAAATACAAATTAAATGTATTAATTAGAATGATATATATAATCAATTTTATCGAAAAATATTGTTGTTGCTACCTAGATCTCTTCCTATCCGGGGAAATTGCATTAACTGATTATGCTACATCAATACGGTGAATTGCCGACAAATTTTCGAATCTATACGTCACATCTATCGTTCCATTATTATTATTTGTTGGTGTAGCTTAATCGGTTAATGCATTAAAATGGAAAATGCATTAATGGAAAATTAAGGTGCAGTAGTTCAAGGCAGACACTCAGGGATCCATTCATCAAAATACACTCCCAAAAGAGGGACAGTGGACGAGACACAAAATGAATTGACAAAAAATTGACCTGCAGCGGTGATGATGGCGGTGAATAGCAGATACTTGAATATTTTTATCAGGACTAACATACATAAGCTTTTGGTGTTAGTGTCATCGACGTCAAAACAATCAGGACAAATCAGTTGTTTGAATTAATAATTGGTTAGAAGCTTTCAAAATAACTAGCTAACGTAACTTATGTGATTATATTATCTTCATCGTATTATATATAAAATAACACTCCATTTATAAAAATAATTACTATATTATTTTATCTTCAGACATTCATTCCCTATTTGGTCATAAATTGTATTCTTTAAATTTGCAGCACTAAATGTATGCAGTTCGTTGAGAGTAATTTTCTAATTTGTATTTATGATACAACTAAACAAATGATACATTACTTTTAAATGAGTTATACAATGCTTGATATTTACATATCGACTAGACAATTAACACGTGGTGTTTATGTAAATGCCTTCGATAGCTGGTTCTTAGGTTTTCTAATAACAATAATCCCACATATGATATATGAACTGCATTAACCTTTTATGTTTGCTGTTTTTCTGGTACGATGTTGTTGTTCTTTTAGCTGAGTTGTTAGCAGATTTAAACCGACCGAAGCGCGCACCGGTGGTTTATTTAGATCGCTGAACTGGTCAAAACACTGGATATAATTGAATAACGCCTGTCGGTTACTGTCTTCGTAGCTTTCCAAAAAAGGGCGGCAATACTCTCACACATGCATGTGCCAATCGAAGTAACAAGGCACGTATGCACGTGCTACGCACATTTTATTTAAAATTTCCATTAAAAAGGCGCATGAAATATAAATTATGTAAAGCTATTAATATTTATTAGGAGAACAATTGAGAAAATTTGTCGTCAAAAATAATATCGCTGTAGCATAGTTCAATAATGCACCTTTTCCTATTTGGAGAGAATCCCGGTAGCGCAACAACAATATTTTTCGTTAAAATTATTTTTTTATGTATATCTTTCTAATTAATACATTTAATATTTATTCAATGTTAGTTACTTTGGAACGTAGGAGATAATAAAAAATAAATTCAATTTAATAATTAAATTATTACAGTGTTGGGCTTAGTTTTATTTAAATAAGTGGTAAAAATAGGATATCTGTTACTATTAAACTTTAAAACTTTCTATATTATTTTGGACAAAAATATGCTAAATGAAGTATTGAGGACCGAGAAGATTTGGGTGTTTATTATATTAATAGAATTTGCACGACCAACTTTGTATTTAACCACGTCGTTTTTTTTATTATAATACAACCAGTTTCAAAAAAATCATTTTACTTCATCATATGTCTCTTCAAATAAAATAGGTTTTTATTACATTGTAAATGATGCAAATAATGTTTTTGCAGTAAAAATTAAAAATATGTTTATTATATCAATACTAAAAAATTCCCAAGTTAGCATTAATTGCACTTAAACTATGTAATCCTGCTGATATAAAATGTATATAATATAATATATAAGAAAAATCTATGTGGCAGTTTATTTTATTGAAATATTCACCGAACGTGAAATCAAATAGGCCTTTATAAACATCATATTTAACTTACAAAAAAATGATAAAATTACTTTTCTTTATCTTTTTCCAGCTCGTATATTTCTATTCTGCTTTGTGTATTTGCTTATCTATGAATGAATAAATCAATCATATCTAAAAACTACATTGGTCCAATTTAGTTTTTTTTATATGGATGTTGGAATTTTCAACAGTCGAAGTGACGTAATATCGAACTGTATATACCTCTTTCTTTCTGTAACAATTTCCTTTGCGTCCTTTTCAAGTTTTTTTTTGTCTATATCCTATATACGGCGCATGTCGTAAACTGATCAAATTGTATGGAAAATAATTGATGTTTGTTGTTTTTTGTTGTTGGTATGATTGATTTATGTAGTGTGAAAGTAGCTTCGAGGGTGTGTTATTTCGGGGGTTAGAATAATACTTGGAGATCTGGATACAGGAAGAACAATACTTTGGACCATAGCAACAAATTATGACGGGAAGAGAAATCGCAACAATCGCAATCAGTCCAGGTTAGTGGTAATTTTTCATTCTATACAGGTATTATTAACATATTAGCAATAGGATACCCGGGAATAACAAGTTGTCGAAGGAATTTACTGGAATATAAGTGTTTAAACCTATTATTTTTCCATCAACATTACATGAAATGCTATGTTTATTGTTTTATCATTTAAAATACATAATGATCGCGCGGCAATAATAACGTAGCCATATTTAAGACTTATGGACTCCTCCACGTTGTTCGGGTTATGATTATAAGAATATACAATGATGTCCGACTTTATATTTTTGATCGTCATCCGCGTTCGGGTAATTCAATATTAACCTTGATTACAGTGAAGAGTAGAAAGAATTGAGACACTGGCGTGAACAAAAAAAGTACTTACTTAAGAACACATATTTAATATGGGTTACGTTATAAAATAGACTAATGAAATATGCGATTATAATACATAAACTAAAACGAAGATTTAGATAAAATTCGGTAGAGAAGTAAAAGTCCGCGCGGAGCAGGGTGTTGTGACGTCACACGTTGCTAGATGTCGAGATGTGTTCATGCACGACACAAACCTAGCTTTAAAAATGTCTTCTTTCTTTTTTTTTAAATAAGCAATCTACCCTTCAAGAGTGATTTGTGCGTTTAATCAAGTTAACACTTTATTTTATACAAAAAAGTACAATAATATTATGGAATTGGAAATATTATATTACAAGTCAATACAATTATCGTTCAAAAAATTTGCTATTATATAGATTAAATGTGGCGAGTTCAGGGAAAGAAGATGACACAAGTTAACCGGATGTTGAAAATTACCATTGACGAGATCACTGTAAAAATAACTGCGATCCACAATGGACAGGCAAAAAAGATATGGTCAAGAGTTTTCTCCTCTGCACCACACTCAGACATTGGGGAATCTATTAAGTTCAATCTGAATAAATGTGAGGCTCCCTGGCAATGCCCAATTTTCATTCTAGAGATATTTGATATTGCTCTTTTGGAGTCCTTCCTTTTGGAGAACCACGGAGTGCGGCAAATAGATCATTGAATTACTTTAAGCCGATTACCCTTATGATTATTTAGAATTAAAAATGTCATTATTTTTTTCCCAATTTTCATTCTATATATATTTGATATTGCTCTTTTGGAGTCCTTCCTTTTGGAGAACCACGGAGTGCGGCAAATAGATCATTGAATTACTTTAAGCCGATTACCCTTATGATTATTTAGAATTAAAAATGTCATTATTTTTTTCCCAATTTTCATTCTATATATATTTGATATTGCTCTTTTGGAGACCTTCCTTTTGGAGAACCACGGAGTGCGGCAAATAGATAATTGAATTACTTTAAGCCGATTACCCTTATGATTATTTAGAATTAAAAATGTCATTATTTTTTTCCCAATTTTCATTCTATATATATTTGATATTGCTCTTTTGGAGACCTTCCTTTTGGAGAACCAGGGAGTGCGGCAAATAGATCATTGAATTACTTTAAGCCGATTACCCTTATGATTATTTAGAATTAAAAATGTCATTATTTTTTTCCCAATTTTCATTCTATATATATTTGATATTGCTCTTTTGGAGACCTTCCTTTTGGAGAACCAGGGAGTGCGGCAAATAGATCATTGAATTACTTTAAGCCGATTACCCTTATGATTATTTAGAATTAAAAACGTCATTATTTTTTTCCCAATTTTCATTCTATATATATTTGATATTGCTCTTTTGGAGTCCTTCCTTTTGGAGAACCACGGAGTGCGGCAAATAGATCATTGAATTACTTTAAGCCGATTACCCTTATGATTATTTAGAATTAAAAATGTCATTATTTTTTTCCCAATTTTCATTCTATATATATTTGATATTGCTCTTTTGGAGACCTTCCTTTTGGAGAACCAGGGAGTGCGGCAAATAGATCATTGAATTACTTTAAGCCGATTACCCTTATGATTATTTAGAATTAAAAACGTCATTATTTTTTTCCCAATTTTCATTCTATATATATTTGATATTGCTCTTTTGGAGTCCTTCCTTTTGGAGAACCACGGAGTGCGGCAAATAGATCATTGAATTACTTTAAGCCGATTACCCTTATGATTATTTAGAATTAAAAATGTCATTATTTTTTTCCCAATTTTCATTCTATATATATTTGATATTGCTCTTTTGGAGTCCTTCCTTTTGAAGAACCACGGAGTGCGGCAAATAGATCATTGAATTACTTTAAGCCGATTACCCTTATGATTATTTAGAATTAAAAATGTCATTATTTTTTTCCCAATTTTCATTCTATATATATTTGATATTGCTCTTTTGGAGACCTTCCTTTTGGAGAACCACGGAGTGCGGCAAATAGATCATTGAATTACTTTAAGCCGATTACCCTTATGATTATTTAGAATTAAAAATGTCATTATTTTTTTCCCAATTTTCATTCTATATATATTTGATATTGCTCTTTTGGAGTCCTTCCTTTTGGAGAACCACGGAGTGCGGCAAATAGATCATTGAATTACTTTAAGCCGATTACCCTTATGATTATTTAGAATTAAAAATGTCATTATTTTTTTCCCAATTTTCATTCTATATATATTTGATATTGCTCTTTTGGAGACCTTCCTTTTGGAGAACCAGGGAGTGCGGCAAATAGATCATTGAATTACTTTAAGCCGATTACCCTTATGATTATTTAGAATTAAAAATGTCATTATGAGGCGAGTTCTACAGTCAAATAAAATAAAAAAAATTTAATAATAAAACACTATTTTTGGGTGCGGCTTGTTGGAATTTTACTGACTGGCATTATAAAATATAATTTTCTCACACAATTCCAAGTGAGACTAAAAATATCTAGTTTCAAATTATTGCGTTCAGACAAAAACATATTTTTGCGGTACTTAAATAAAATTTAATGAGATTTTTTTATGATCAAGTAATAAAGTTCCCAAAAGACAGACAGTAGATTAGACTTTTAACCTGGGTGTCGTATCTCAAAGCGCACCCAAGGTGAGAAGGTTGATCAAAAAAGATTGATAAATTAATAAAGAACGTAAAAAACGCGACTCTGCCAGACAGCTAACTCAATTAATTCGTCAATTATTATTTTAAGATTCACCTAGTAGCCATTTTATAAATTATCAAACTTTACAGGGTGTTTGTTGCAAACATTATTATGCTTTTATTCATAAGTATATAAAAAAAAACTCGTCATCAATATATTCAGATGAAGTTGTGAAGTTACTTTCTCACACCATCTAGGGCTACAAGACACGATAATATAATATATATATATATATATATATATATATATATATATATATATATATATATATATATAATGTAATTAATAAGGCACTTACAATTAAAAAGTTATTAAATTCATTAGAGATTTATTACAATTTTAATAGTATAGGAACAATTTGAATTGTATTATTTTATGTAATTGAATTGAATGAGTAATCAAATGTTTAATTTGTAATTCTGGATACCTTAATTGAGGTACTGAATGTCATAAACTAGTGTGATTTAATCTAATCCGATTGAACTAATTATTGTTATGACCGTAGACACACTTTGAATGGATGCGTGTCGAATCATTTACTGACATTTCCGTTCCAAAAATAAATCAAATAATAAAGTCAAATTCATCGGTAGAGGAGGTTTTATAGCTTCAGCGCAATACAAAAAAGCCTCCATCAAATAGATTTCGTCTGTTTGTAATGACAAATGACAAATCACTTCTAACCGTATTATTATTATTTTTTTTAAATAGTCTCCATTATTAATTAAAATGAGTTGGTGAATCGGGCTAGCGAAAATAGTCGAGATATCATATTTATTTATAAGACTCAATTGTTAAGAAAATTCTTGGACTGAGAAATCCCCCTTTTTTAAAAAGTAACAGATCTCGTCATTTTCAACATTTTCGAAAATATAATTGTATGCGATTTTAAGTCAACGTAGTTCGAAATTAGTGATGAGCTCAAAATCATGAACCGCGAATTAATCACTGATATATTAGTCACAATCATTATCAGTGATTGAAAATTTGGGAATATCGTGATTGGTAGTTATTTATTAATTTTATTTATATTTGGTTGTGAATTTTGAACCGTGATTCGGCACATGTGCATATGAAATGGAAATATTCACGAAAGAATGACATATTTCGTGATAAGCACCATCTAGTAGACCCTGTTAAAACGTTTTACGCATTTGATCCGAAATGATGAGAATTTGACCAGAAATATAAACTCACATTTTTTTAAGGGCTTTTATTCTTCTTGTGATGATATTAAATTATATATATATATATATATATATGTGTTAGAAGATATTTTTTACGCAAACAAAGCTTAAATAATATAAGTAGATACGCTCAAAATTATGTTTTTAAAATTTATTTTGTGTATATCGTGCGGTGCATGCGTATTAGTAATAAAACTGTGATCACAGTGACAGTTTTCAATCACTGATATTATCGAATATCAATAAAAATCACACCAGTGCGTCAAGAGCAGCATTTTTTCTCATCACTATTCGAAATAAATATTTGTAAATTTGCTCCATTATTATTCTCTATCATTGCTTCGGGCCCAAAATCATCTAACAAATAAAAGTCTAGTAATATTTAAATTTATCGAAATAATCGCATAATAACATCTATTTAGTAATGCTTTTATCGCTGGCGTAGTTAGAATTAGGCATATGCAGCTTGAGCTTTGGCTCTATCCAAATGTAGTTTTCATATTCACGGAAGTTAGAAGTGTAGCACAGAGTGAATATTATGTTCCAGGCCGATGTTATTTGACCGTTATTTTAGTTTTAAAAATATATGTCTATTAAAAATTTATAATCGTAAAAAATAATTAATTACATTTTATTATAAAGTATCTAATTGCCGACAAAATTGGAGCGTAGATGTTTTGCAGTTCAATATTGATGACCAAGCTCATTTCGAGCTCTGGTTTTGTTAATAAAATAAACAGCCATTATTGGGGCACTGAAAATCTTCAATTGATACACCGAAGATATTTACACCTACGCAGAGTAACTCTATGGTATTAAGCCCTATTTCTTTCAGGATGCACACAAGAGACAATGCTGTAACGATTAATGGTGACCGCTATCGTCAAATGTCGGAAAACTTCTTGATGGCCGAATTGAGTCGATTGGGCTTCCAACACACGTGGTTTTAACAGGACGGTGCCATCTCATACATAGGCTGAGCTTTGCTTGAAATTTTGCGAAAAATTGAGACATTGGCCTGTAACATAATATTCACTCTATGTTCTAGTTTGTAATGATATATTGATATTTAATGTAATGAAGTATCATTGAAATAAATAATTATTGCTAGCCTAGAGTATATTTAATGAATTTTATGCAATTCAAGTGATTTAACAGTTGCTCCTCAGGGTATAAAAATGTATTTTTTTAAATATTATCACTCGTATTGCTGATTTCTGTGCTTTAAAAAGAGATTTAAAATTATTTTTTGAGGCCCTCCCCCACCTAATGATTCACTGGTTTACATACATAACCAATGAAATGTTTTCACATATGTTGAACTCCCTAGATATAGGTAACATTCCTTGGAGTAAAATTCAAATATCTGATTTCTAAGAAAAGATAATTTTAAAGGTATTTAATAAAATTTGAGAATTAGGTATGTAGATACGTTCATAGAACAAATATTCTGCGATAGAATTTAATTTATTAATCATTTTCTCGTAGTAATACGGTCGTTGAAGTAAAATAAATTATTTTATTTCACAGGCCTGAAGGAATAAATCCTGGAATGCTGGATGAGTAAAACTCTTTAAAAATCCAGCTGGAATTGTCAAAGATAGCAGACCTTGGAAAATAAGGAAATGATTTAAAGTAATCTGAACGAAACAATTCATATTTGGCGCAGCTTGCATCTCTGGGTGTACTAAGGAAAGTGGAAATCTACACTGTATGTTGTCTTTCGACCGAAATCTTCTCAGTAAAATCTAATAATTTGGATAAGTTGATAGCCTAATATTTAAGTTACATGAATTATTTTCATCTGTTATCATATTTCTTAAATATCTTATACAAACCTAGCTACCTACACATTTATATATATTATACATACACACTATATTATAGATAAAAAAATTTTGATTTTACTTTAACAATATACAACTAGTAAAAATTGTACAGCTAATTATTTTGCAATTAACTTGAATTTATATGTATTATTTTTATGCTAAAAATTAATTAAATAAAAAACAAAACTTTTTACAAGATAAAATCGTATTGGGTGCCAGTTCAAACGCCTATTGCTCGCCCTATCCTTGAGTAAGCATTATTTTTAGGGTGTATGTCGACGATGATATCAAATATCAAAGACTTTGTCAAGTCTCCTCTCGACATCGTTTACAACAAAGCCAAAATCTTTTTTTTTTCATTTCTAGGTTTTAGATTTTTTCAAGAATTTTTATTTTTTGAAATCAGTTGGTACTTAAACTCGACTAAGAATTTTGTTCTAGTAGAGGCAAGAAAACATGCGAGCGAGTAAAGAATAACTAAATTAGTAAATACTTGTAACTTTATAAATACTTGTAATCGGCAAAATTTGCTTTTTTGAGATACAATGAATTTACAAAAAATTGAGATATTGGATGGTGATTAAATAACTGCACACAGGACGATTGTACATAGGGTAACTGCACACACGGCAACTGCACACAAAGTAATAGAATATTAAGTAGATTAACATATGTTGCCTAAGATGCTTTATAGTCCTTTAAGACAAGTTTTATTATGTAAGTTTGGTTAGGTTCAGTTTGATTAGGCTATTTAAATGGATTTTTAATAGTGGATTTTTACCTACAAACGCACTGTTATTAAATAAATATCAGATATCGCATAGATATGAAACTATTTTTATTGTATTTAATGAAAAATATATAGAAAAGATGGCGATAGTGAAGTGGTACTCGAAGCGAGTCCACGTACTAACATATATGTAACTTTAAAAAAATTTATAAATGTGGAGATTGAGGTGTGAGAATTAGTGAACGTTATATATATATATATACAGTGATCACTTAAGCCAGCCGAAGACAGGTCGTAAGCCCCGTAGTTATCCAATATATTCTATATATTTGTTATTAAATATAATAAAAATAGCTTCATCTGAATGAAATATCTGATATTTATTTATTTAATATAAAGTCAAGGTGGTAGAGTTGAGAGCTGACTGTATGCAGTTGTCTATGTGTGCATCTATTTTGGATATGGTTGCTATATTTAAACTTGTCATGTATAAACTTGTCACTGTATGCAGTTGTCATGGAATCGTATTGGATTACTTTTAATTTCACAAATACAAGGAATTTTAGTGAAATGTTTTAATCTAGTATTTCTATTATAAATGTTTCAAAAAAATATTGTAATCTGTCAAATATTAATATTTGTATCGTTAAGGAGAGAGTTTAAATTGTTAAACTTTCAATAATAATAATTGATAGTCATCTTTGTATGATTCTTAAGATACTGAAAATGGATCTAGTTTTTAAATTTCTAACATTAGAAATTAAGTTGTTTATAGTTTATTTGAAAAATGAACCTTCAGAACAAAAAGGTCACACGTTCACCTTATTTGTTTTCAAATGTGTTAGTCAAAGAAAGGTCACCATCATGGAAAAGTCATATTATCAGCTGACAAGAAGATTGTGTCCGAGAAATAGTTTATTATAAGATATTCGTCTCGATACAATCACTGAGATAAAGATTACGCTTCCGTGAGATTCTTTGGAGACAACTCTCGGCATTCGTAGTCCACCACTTGCCCTTAGCCACAATTCACGCTTCTTGTACGTGCAAATGGCAGTTTCAAATGGCAGTTTATATTTGAGTATACACTTGTGGATACCTCGTGGTGTACTTGTGGGAGAATGGAACATACGCCTGAACATATTTTGTAGACTTGTGAGACACTTAGAGATGCACGTGATCGTATGATTGGTGGTTTGACTGGATTTAGACACCCAGGAATGCAAACATATTAGTAATGAGACGAATCTTGTTTTGCATAAGGTATTTATTCGGGTATGGGTGACTCGTTGGCTCCTTAGGTGGGTAAATGTGACTCAATCCATTTTGTGTCTCGTACACTGTCCCACTATTGGGGGTATTTTATGAGGAATGGATCCCTGAGTATCTGCCTTGAACTACTGCATCTTAATTTTCCATCTGTATGTAAAACAATGTTCTACGAATTGATGTTACATGATTTTTAGGGATGCTGGAGGGATTAAATTGTAAAATCTTTGCGATAATTGCTAATAACCACATTGAATTTCTTCTCTTTTTTCATTTTGCATATATATTATTGAATTAAAATCGCGTATTTTTATTAACTTTGGTGAGTGGGAAGCCTTACCTTCTAAACCGGTCCATTGTCCAAAACTGAATACATTTGTCGGTCTTATCAATCTCAAGCGGTGATCTCCGAGTTTATTTCTTAATAAAAACCTCAACACGTGTATTGAGATTCCTCTTAACTAAATCTCATTCCATGAAAGCCATTAAAGTCCTATACAACCTGAAAATCAGTAGATTTTTTCTGACAATAGATAAAAACAGAATCGCCGTCGTATAACATTCATCCCACGTCGTCCCTTTTTTATTTAGAGCACAACATTAGAATCTCTATGGTTGCCTACTCTGTATGGTCGACGATGAAAAGCTGGTCTATGGACGGAAATGACAATGCAGTTCAATGTGTTGGACTACAATACCGCGTCACGTGACTTATATTTGTGTGAGTGCGTGTGTGTGAGTCGGGAAACGGTGTGCGGTCGAACAACCGCCTCGGCGGAGGCGCACCTTCGTTCAATATTGATCTCATATCTCTTACACACATATATAAAAGTGTATACCTTACAACTCGAAGCGGTTTTCTTCGACGTATAATACATTTCTGTGGGAACGTTTTAAGATATATAATATTACGGTACGCCATCAGCAGGCTGAGCAGTGGATAAATATTTCGCGGAGGTCGGAGTAAAATCGTACACGCGGTAGAACAAATTCGATATGCTGACTACTAAATAACTATCCAACTAACTAACTATAAGAGATGTATTGAAAGACTTAATATAAATAAGACATAGATAGATACATAGATGCTGGAAGAATTTAGATTTTGGCACACACCACAATCCAGATTCTGCTGGTACCTCCAAAGATGTGGACTGTATATTTTAATTACTATTTCGTCAAAGGTTTCGATACATTTTTTATTTATTTCAATAATTTTTATTGAAATAAGGAGGCATTATTTCAGTTCAATAAGTAATATTTACACATCAAATAAACATATGTCCTAAATATAATAGATAAATAAGACGATAGAACCCTTAATATATATGAAAGAAAAATATTTTTCATAGGACCAGTTGTGTGATCACTAGTAAATTTGAAATTACTTACTTACCATCACGCTGTTTTCCCACGAAGGTAGGCAGAGAGGTTAGAACGCCACACTCTTCTATCCTCACACATAATTCTCGCTTCATACACATTCATACATCTTCTTATACAAGCTCGCCGATTATTGAGGCTTTTAACATGCTCATCCTTTAGTATTTGGTTTATCTGGACGTGCCAAGTCTTCCGCGAATATTTTCTTCTTTTGGTGTCATCAATATTTGTGTCATATATCTTTCTTACAATTCTCTCCTCATTCATTCGTTCCGTATGACCAAACCACCTAAGTGATCCTTTCTTAATCTTACTTTTATTATTTCTTCATAAATAGATCTGCCACATATATGTCTAAGTGATCTCATTTCCACTACATTCGATCCAATTTTGTTCCTCTTCTACTAGGTCCAGGCTTTACTTCCATACACCAGTGTCGGTACCAGGACTCCATTATGAACTGCTAGTATTGCCTTTGTTAACAAGTATAATTTCATTCATAGAGCCGTTCACTTTATTCCTTGCAGTCATCCTTCTTTCGATATCTTTCTCATTCTTTCCGTTTATCAAACATATTTCCCAAATACACAAACTCATCTACCTGTTCCAAACATTCATTATCTACAAGTATTTTGCACGTTGTCTTGCTTTTCTCCGACCCGAATACCATCACTTTCAACTTGTTGACATTCATAATAAGATCGCTTTCCTTGCATACATCGTTCATTCTACTCACTTATTGACTGTAGTCAATTTTTAATATATTAACTTTGTACCATTTCCCGTGGTAAAAAAAGTTTGTCAATCCAAAAATGAAAAATCATTAAAAATCTGAGAATGACTCAAGATTTGATTTATCTATGGTTTTATTCACCCCTGCGTTCAAAATTTGTCACTGTGATAGCGAAAAATCTACGGTAATATGAATTAAATCGGATGAACTTTTACAACAAAAATATCGGGATATTAAATGATTCATTTTCAAAGTAATAATGAGATAGATTTTTTTCGAAACAGCTGTGAAGAGTCCGACATTTGTAAATAATGATTGACGGTTTTAACTCCTGATATCGGAGAGTGAAGTTAATTTATCACTGAATGTACTTTCAACGAGTAAATATTTTATTTTATCAACGATTGAACCACCCTTTTTCGTTTTATACTATAGTAAAAAGTTACTACTGTACAACCGGGCCTTGGTGTGTTTGGCCTCGTATTTGATTGGATTAACGACTATAGTACCTAGCGACGATGTTTTAATGTCTGTATAAATATTCCCTCTTCCAATTTATTACGGTTTTTTATTTTCTACAATGATACTAAATACCGTACTGAGGCGATCGCTGCACAGCTACAGCCAGTAAAATCATTTTTTTAATATTGAAATTTGTAATTTGTTAACATATTGAATTATTTTCACTACAATTTCGAGATGTCCCTCTCATAATCAGGTGATACCTACCTAGTGTTACCTGATGAACCTGATGAAAATAAAACAACGTGTGTGTAGTATAATGTTTTGTTTTGAAAATTAAAAAAAAACATGTTACACCACAAAGTAATCGTAAAAGCAATGGATAATCTGACAGTACAATCTAACTTAACCGCTTAATCTAAAAATAATTATTCCGGGTCTCACGGCTCGACTATACACATTGATTCGGTTTTTTCCTAAATATAATTTTTTGGTTGTTACATAATAACAATTATATTAAATTCTCCGTGATTCTTTCGAAATTATAATCAAAATTTGAATGCCTAACCTAAATAAATATCAGATGTCTCATAGAGTCCACATATTAACATGTATACAACTTTAAAAAATTTGATAAATGTGGAGATGGAGGGGTGAGAATTTGTGAACGTTATATTTATATAAAGTGATCATTTAAGACATCTCAAGACAGGTCATAAGCCTTGTAATCACCCCATACTTCAATATATTTTCCATGAAATATAATAAAAAATAGCTTTGTCTCTGTGAGATATCTGAAATTTATTTAATAACAGTGCCTTTGTAGGAAATAATCCAGTAATTGTGTGTTTTTATCATATTAAAATATAGCTAATAACCTAACCAGACTATTTTCAATAAAACACTTCATAGATAATGGATAGTACGAGTATGTAGATATATAATACTTTTAAAATTAGCAATATTAACCTGGTGGTTAAAATTCATATTTTTTTTATTATAGTCTTAGTTTTATTAACCACAATAGAGTAAAATTTAATCTAAATTTTTTTCCTAAAAATTATTCGACTAAATTTGTATTGAGCAGCAATTTGAGTTAGATACTAAATTTTTTTTTTAAATAATTGTTGTTTTTTTTTTTTTTAAATTTAAAAATAGATTCTGGTGAAGAAACAATGCTATATTTTTAGTTACTTATGACATCCTGAAGAAGGAAAAGGTGTTTTCCGAAACCGGTAGATGTTTTTTAAACTCAATTGTGGTTAATAAAACTAAGATAATAAATAAAATAAAATAAAAAATAGATATATAATGCTTGATATTGCGTGAAGTTTCCATAAATTGTTCCAAAATTTTCTAACCTTATTTCATGTTACATTTTATACAGGAACTTGCGATTTATTATATTCTACAAATCGACCCCTCAGAATAACAAGGTTCCATCTATTTGTTTTGAGATAATACGCTCAAAAGTGTTGATTGATTTTCAACATGTATTCATATGTATTTTGTTTTGAGTATGAAAATATGATTTAAGGTCTTAACTTATTTTCAGTAACTGTGCAATGATTTTCGGTGAAACTTTGTGGAATTCCATGGTTATTTTGTATATTCTACAAATCGACCCCTCAGAATAACAAGGTTCCATCTATTTGTTTTGAGATAATACGCTAAAAAGTGTTAATTGATTTTCAACATGTATTCATATGTATTTTGTTTTGAGTATGAAAATATGATTTAAGGTCTTAACTTATTTTTAGTAACTGTGCAAAGATTTTTGGTGAAACTTTGTGGAATTCCAAAATTATTTTGTAAATTGAATCAAAACTCTGTTTCCATTCCACTACACTTTTCATTTTGTTAAATGATATATAACGTTTTCGGGAACATCTTCTCATTAGTTGATCTATAATATTGATAATGGAAAGATGTTCCCGAAAATTTTATATATCATTCAACGCAATGAAAAGTGTAGTGGAATAAAACAAGCTTTACTTTTAAAATTAGCAATATTAATTTTGTGGTTAAAATGTATATTTTTGATTAAATTCACAAAATTTTTTTCGGATGAGGGAAATTAAAAATAAATAAAAAACATACAATAATGATTCATAAATTGAAATAAATAACTGATGCAGTTGGAACTTTCAGCTCTTGCTATTTCCTTTAATATCCGTTAAATAGAGTCGGTGTGTATGGAAGAAATAAAGAGTAATTTATTTGGAACCCATTTCACGACAGTAAATCAAATTAGCCCAAGATGTTAGTTAGAACCTTGTTATTCTAAGGGGTTGAAATGTCAAAAAAGATTGAAACATTTTATTTAAATAAAAGTCAATGATGGATTCGATTTATCACCTGCTGCCTAAAAATGTGATATAATATTGAGTTATTCGTGCATTAGACGTCCGTTATCGGAAGTCGACGGTATGGCCAATAAGTATCGAAAAGATATTTGATATTTCAAATATCTTCTTCTTCTTCTTCTCGTACCTTATCAATGGACGTTGGCTATCATAACATTGTTTACTACAGCCAAAAAACACTTCAGTAGACTAACCATACCATTATCTCAGGTTCGTTCGTTCGGGTTCTTTCAGCAATCTCTCTGCATTATAAGATTCAATATCTGATAATTTTCTGCACGTCCCATTACATGTACGAGATATCGAAGTTTTTGGATTTTAAATGTCTAAAATACATTTTTTTCTTTTTTCATCAGAACCATAACATCTCTATTTATAACTAAATTCGAAACGTAAACTCAAATCGATCGGATCAAAATGAACGAATTGCGTAAATCTACGGGTCGCGTCCCACGGAATGGATTACTACAATTTCTTGAAACCTTGGTTCAATATAATGTCGGTGAGGGGATAAAGGTTCTAGTCGAAGGACCAGTGATCTCGAGGAATCGGGATTCGGAAGGACTGCCTTACCTTGTATATGACGCCTCCGTCACCCCTTCAGTCGCCGCCGAGATCACACGAATAGCACGCGGATGAGTCGATCTCCGATCCCAATTGAATACAGTGACGCCACAAGTTCATTCACGGCACATAAATGATCAAAACACAATGTCGAGATCGAACAAGGTCAAATTGACGTCTGCTGATGTCAATGTCACAATTCATACTGACAAGACGAACATGAGGAAAGGTATGGATGGGAATTTGGATGCGGAATTGTGTCAATAACAACGGTTGCAGCTAATTCGAAAGATGCGCCAAAACATTTGTTTTACGAATTCGGAACAGTAAATTTAACCGTATTTTGAGAATTCTTATTATTTGATTAATTTGGAAAACAAACAGTTAATCGATGTAAAAGAAAACAATAAAAGTGAACAAAAATTAAACCAATTACAAGTTTTCTCTGAATAAATGACAGACTAGATACAGTATGAGATGGTAATTTGAATAATAAAACTTATAAACTTGATACAATAGTTTATTAAAATTTCGGTAATTAGAAATAAGTTTTAAAAATTCTTCCGTTTCACATTTCAAATGCTTCAAGTATGCTCTGAGGATATTAATTACGATTATCTCCTTAGCTGTCTGAAATTGTTAAAATTATCAGTGAGACGTACGATGACCGATCTTATATTTCTATACAGGATCATCAATGGTATTATTGACTACCCCCGACTTTCACGCACCGTTGAGGCCATTGAGACACAATTCATTGTTCTATTAGAGGGATAATGTCAGAATACATGCATTAGCTAACTCCGCAGTCCCCAGAATGCATGCTTTGGGGAATGAATATGCAGAAGTAGTCGACATTTTTGCTGTTAATTTAATTCTTTATAGGACTACATTATTACAATTTTTTGTGTCTCAACTCAATGGTGATGTATAAATTGATATATTTTTATTTTTAATTTTGATTATGAAAATACATGCTGATTTAACGTATATAAATTTTTTGTATTGCACTTCTGATGAATTTTTTTATTATTATACAAATTATGTTAATACCTAAATAGGGCGTGTATAATAATAATAATAGTAAATAAATAAATAATAAATGTCGCCTTATCATTTCTGTGGTAAGTATCCATGCTTCCATTCCAACACATAACATCTGACTATTCGAATTAGTAATATAATATTATTTAATCTTCGACAATCAATAATTCTACGTATATATTTTTTTATTTAGTTGTAAAAAATATTATATTCTTACATCTAGTATGCAATACTAACATAATTTAAAAAAAAATATTTATATATATATATATATATATGGTACATATACCAATTAGCATTAGGTAAAGAGATTAAAAATACAAAAGAAAATAAACACATGAAAAATGATCAGTTATCAAACTTAAAGACTATATATTCTGTTCTTATCATATGAAAAGTAATAAGACTAGTTGCTTCCATCATATTTGCTGGCAGTTCATTGAACAATTTGAAACCTATATAGTATGAAATATTTTGTATTTGATTTGTTTGTGGAAGTCTAAAATCCCACCAACTTCTCGTGTGGATCTCATAATTATATTTTTATTCATGAATAATAACAATAGTCGATTTTTAATTTTGTATATCAATACAAGAACGTTTTGTATATTTTTTTATTTAACCGTCATTAATTTTAGTTGTTTTAACATATAATTTATTCTTGTATATCTATTACATCTTAAAATTGTCCTCATTGCTCTGTTTTAAATTATTAGAATTTTTTGTTCTCAGTTTCTCAGAACTCTCTATTGCTTTTCACCATTTTTGGTGGGAGTTTAAGATATGTTCTTATTCTGCCATCAAAGATCGCGCCCTTGACAATCACAGGGTGTTCCGTAATCGACAAAGCGACCGCCCTCCGTCGCTGTAATTTTGGCGCGATTATTCGCAGATGCCGTAAATTTAATTCCCGACATAAATTATGCGCGGCGCCGACGGTACCGACCGCGTGAATTAGTATCCGGTACAAAAAGGCAACCCCATTGGCAACCCCGAGCGGGGGAGGGTCCAGGGAGCGAAAGATTCCACCCAGCGCAGCGATTAAAACCGATTTATTTTTTACGTCCATTCACATAAAAGACGCCGTGTTATATCAAGAATTAAAATCTTTAATATTATATCCGTTTACGTTTTATAATTATAAATTCTTACATATTTATATCGTCATAGAATTTTTTGCCCTGTTTACGAGTAATTATGATTTTTTATGTACACAATTTAAAAAATATATATTATACTCTAGAAATTTATCTTATAGGCTAGGCCTAATCTATGGAAACCGATTCATATTTTTAAATATTTTCAGAATTTTAAAAAACGTACTATAAATAGTTAAAGTTCCAAAAGTTTTTTCATTTTGGTTCATTTGTTGTACCAATTGCACCGAGCGGAAGAGTAATGGAGGGTATGCTGATCGCTAGCCGCGTTCTGGGAATTCAGTCGCTATGAAGCGTGTTCTTAACGGTTGTTCGTGAAATTTTCCCTGGTAAATTGATATCCCGACAAGGTGACATAAACCGGCCTCCACGTAGCCCAGACTTGACACCGATAAAATTTTTCCTATGGGGCTACCTTAAATCAAAGATATACAGTAACAATCCTGCCTCTCTGGACCAGTTGAAAGAAAATATCTGAGAAAAAATGGCGCCGATCACGTAGAATACGTGCCGAGCAGTTCTCAGAAATTTTGCCACGTAGTAGTCGCACAATCAATAGTCTCTTTGCTTTTCAAATTATTTCGATATATAACTCTTACTCTCAAAAATTTGTGACAATTGCTAATAAGCACATTTAGTTTCTTCTCTTTTTTCGTTTTGCATATACTTAAATATGTTATTGAATTAAAGTCGTGTATTTTTATTAGCTTTGATGAGTTGTCTTTTTAAAAAAAAAAATAAAACTGTCCAAGGCATTCACGGGAACAGATAACCCTGATTTATTGCGGCTATTACACCTCATGTTATAAATACTAGAATCATCTAATCATATTACTGTAATAATACTAAAACGGTTGCTTAATTTAATTCTCCAATACACATAATTAAAAATTTGGGTATGAAGGTATGTGAATGTTGCTGATGTATGGAACATAACATTACCAAAATATATAGAAATTCTTATATGTTTGTTTATGACCAGGGATTCATTTGAGACCAATACAAAGTATCAAATAATGTTAATCATCAATCGTCATCATCAGTATTCTCAACATATTTGCATCCAATACAGGTTATATACCTTTGCTAAATATAAATATAAATTATTTTGAATGAAACCACGAAGTTTCGCTTATCTCAATCGGTTTCACTTATCTTAGGCTTCATCAGGACGTATTAAAAAGAACATCTTAAATGTTTGAACAGTAATGATTTCTTAGAATTTTCTAACCATATTATTGAAAAAGACCTTTATTTTAATAATTGCACAGGAGTCAATATCCTCTATAAAAACGAGTTTGACCTCCGGTTCGACAATTTAGAAGCCCTCGAAGTAAAAAAGGCATTAAATAGAAGTACGCCAGTATTGATATTCAAATAAATTTATCCCCTAGACCCACATTAGGTATTTTTCCTTTAAAATCAATTTAATATCCATCAACATTACTCATAGGTATTTGAGATTCTGTAAAAATAAGGTAGATGGCTCTTTCAAATAATGGAACGATTAAATGTATTAATATCAAAAAGGTAACATATAGGGTCGAAAATTTGTCGCTAAAAATATTGTCGCTGTAGCATAGTTGGATAATGCACCTTCCCCGGTTTAGAAAGAGATCCAGGTTCGAATACCGATGACGCAACAACAAAATTTTTCGATAAAATTGATTTAGTATGT
Source organism: Eubasilissa regina (assembly GCA_022840565.1). Classification (NCBI taxonomy): domain Eukaryota; kingdom Metazoa; phylum Arthropoda; class Insecta; order Trichoptera; family Phryganeidae; genus Eubasilissa; species Eubasilissa regina. The sequence continues at coordinate 16,865,358 of JAINEB010000027.1, read as the reverse complement.
ATATATTTCTGATTAATACGAGTATATTTAATCTAATATGTTAAACCACAAAGTGATCGCTTTCTATGAAAAGTACATAATATTATCTTCTGCTGGTATCGCAAAGCAGGCAGTCTGGCCGACGGTCGGCAATAACCGATTGCCTTTTGCTAGTTTTCTTTAAAGAACCATGAAATCGATGATTATCGCCCGGGGAATAAATGGAAACAAATTGGGAAACTTCACCATAAATGGATCCAAGATAAATTTAAATTTGTTGGTACTTAAGAGACCAAAAGCAGACCTACCCCACACGAGGAATAGTAATCATTACCCGTGAAATTTATATCTTCGCGGTCTCTCGCCCATTTTTTGTCGTTCGAAATAAGTTTTATAATTAAGATGAGTCAGTAATTCTAGAAGGGTGCGGATAAAGCTCTGTAATAATGTGCCCACCAGGGGCGTGTACTTTACACGTAAAAAAATCTACATAACTAACATAATATATATATTTAACGAGATATCTTTGATCAAATTTAAGAATTAATTTTGTGTGATTATGAATGGTGCACGTGCGATCATGATTGCGGGATTAGAAGGAATAGGTCATCAGATCCCCCGGAACGATGATCTATTAAGAAATTAAAGAAATCTCGAGTGTGGATCTTTCGCTGAGGGTTGCTGGGATGGACAATGTCGGGAAGAACAGTGGCTAGAGAGATCTAACGGAGCATTCTACTGGCTCTCTCTCGCAGGTCTTGCGACCTGGACAGGGTGAATTTCTGCCCGACTATGACCAAGTTACACATAAATATGACGTATTCTCTCCCTTTTTGGAAGTGTATGATTTCTAAAGCTTCTTTCCGTCTGCATTCTGAATTAAATGTGATAACGAGACTCACGTCAAATTGTACAGGTATGGCTCTGGTACAATGATACTGGAGCCAACCTATGATAGTATTATGATGATAAAGTTAATAATGACTGAATGTAAAAAAAAAGAAGTAATTATGACGAATCGAAATGAGAGTAAACAACTCTCAAAACTATTAGGGATAGGGTGTAAGTAAATAATAAAAAAAAAAAGATTTTGAATACCTAATTATGGAGAACAAAAAATCATTTTGGCTTTTTTTTATATTTCACAAAATTTAAAATATTGATGACTCCAATTATTTAAGTTTTACGTTGTGATGATAATGATTCTATATAAAATATTCATTGTTGTTGGATTTCAATAAAGTAATTGATAAATCCCCATTTCTCATCATTCTGACAAACTTTCTCTGAATTTAATAACTAAGTTTTGTGCTAACCAATCATGAAAAGGAGAGGGTAAAATAAATAATCAACTAAATTTAACTACCAGTTAAACACTCAGTATTTAAAAATAAATCCCACAACTACACTTTTAAATAATTAACATGAAAAGATAACAATTTTATAATATGATTTTCCGAAATCTGTTGGTTTTTTATAAAAACAATACTAATTGCAATGTTTTCGCAGAAAATATTAAAAGTATTTTTTTTAAACTTACTTACTTACCATCACGCCGTTTCCCCGTGGGGGTAGGCAGAGAGAATAGAGCGCCACATTTTTCTGTCCTGACACACAATTCTCGCCTCATCCACATTCATACATCTTGTCATACAAGCTCGCCGATTGTTGAGGCTTCTAACAGAACCATCCTCCATTATCTGGTTTACCTGGTCGTGCCAAGTCTTCCGCGGACGTCCTCTATTTCTGGTTCCATCAACACTTGCGTCATATATCTTTCTTACCATTCTCTCCTCATTCATCCTTTCCATATGACCAAACCACCTAAGTGATCCTTTTTTAATCTTACTCACTATACTAACATCAACTTTACATTTTTTTAAACGATCATTTTTAATTGATATTTTTTGTAAAATTGAATTTATTATATTTAAATTGCATTTATTTTAATTTTAACATAATTTTATGAAGACTGAGAAAGTTTTAAAAAAAATTACCGAGTGTACGCTCCTAGTGTTCTGATCTCCAAGACGTGGTTAAAATGTCGGTATTGTATATTATTTAATTTACAAAATTAAGTTTGCTTAAATAAATCGTTTTAATAATAGTTAAATTTGAACATTTATACTCATTTAAATACTACTTTGAGATATAAATGGCTTGGGAATACACTTAAAATAATATTAATTAGGGAAATTTAGATTTAGCACGCCCACGCAGATTATAGAAAACTAATGGATGTTAAGGTCATTGTATTACCTCTCACTGTCAAACTTCTGAGAAGTGAAAAGTCTTGTAGGATTAGCTTTTAAGGCGTGTATTTAATGTATTTTGGATTATTTTTTTTAAATTTTTATTATTATTTTTTTTAATAAAACTAAGATAATAAATAAAAAATATGAATTTTAACCACCGAGTTATTATTGCTAATTTTAAAATTATTATTTTGGGTTATTTTGTAAATCCAAACCAATTTTATAGTAAGAATATAACATTACGGGAATTAAGGTATCTACACTATCGAGAAAAATATTGGTTGTGCAATTATGTATGGTTGAATGGACGTGTGTTGGTTAAGGGATGAATATGTGCCGATGTAACGTATTATGTAGATTTGAATTAGAAGGATTTAAATGGTTAAGTTTTATACGATGTTATGTAATTAATGTGAGGGCATTGGATACCCCAATATTTCATTCATCACTCTCGTGCTCGTTTTAAAGTCGCGGAATGTATTGTGAATGTATGAGTGTGGCAGGTGGAAGATTACTTTACAAAAGCAAAAGTTAACCCATACAGAGTAGTAACTGCGCGAATTGTTATAGGAGGCGATTCTTGGTGGTGTTAACTGAATAGTGGTGATAAGAAGAGTGAAGCTTATGTGGTGACATTTCGTAGTGCTATTGGCCGAATTGGTATTGCTATACGTTGTCGGTACTGAGTATCTTTATGGCTGATGGGAGTTTCGTTTTATGATGGGGTACTTGCTGGGTGTGTTCAGTTTTATCTGGCGGTGATAATAAGAGTGGAAGCGATAGCCCTCCACAACATGTTTTTCCCATAACTAATTAAATAATGTAACTAACTAACTTACCATTACTCCGTTTTACCGCGGGGGTAGACAGATAGGATAGAGCGCTACATTTTTCTGTCCTGATACACAATTTTCGCCATACTCATTATTTACTTACCTACACCGCATCTTTTCATGCAAGCTTGCGGATTATTGAGGCATCTAACAAGAGCATCTTTCAGTATTTGGTTTATCTGGTCATACCATACACTTTCGTCATATATATTTCTTAAAATTCTCTCCTCATTCATCCGTTGCATATGACCAAATCACCAATGAGATCCTTTTTTTAATCTTACTCACTATTCTAAGATCAGCTTTACATTCTTTCCTAATTATTTTCTCTATCATAAATAAATCTGACACATATACGCCTTGAGCGATCTTATTTCCACTGTATTTAGTCAATTTTCGTTCCTCTTCTGCCAGTCCCGGGCTTCACTTCCACACATCAGTGTCAGTACCAAGATTTCATTTTATACCGTTAGTCTTGCCTAGGTTGACAAGTTCTATTTAGATATTATTCCATTCAATGCGCCGTTCATTTTGTTCTCACTCTGCGGTCACCCTCCTTTCGATATTTGGCAAACGTAATTCCCAAATACATTAACTCTTCTACTTGTTCCAAACATTCATTACCTACAAGTATTTTGCACGTTGTATTGCTTTCCTTCTTCTCGAATACATAAAGTATTCTATGTAAAATAAAGTAAAGTTATAAAAATATTATGTAGATGACCGGGTATTTACTTAAATAATTAATGATGGAGATTGAAAATAATTCTTTGTTAAATTAATTGAATTAAAATTATCAATGTTTGAATTCTTGAAAAACTTCAGAGGCGCAGTAATTTTTAAGATTTATATCCTTTAAAATTGTGCGAAATATGGTACTCTGTTGAAATATGACTCACCCATAACTAACGGCATATTTGACTGCAGACATCTCTGGACCTTGTTTTAGCTAAGAATAAAATCACATTTAATTTGGTTTTTCAAATTATTCTGAATACATATTTTTTTTTGTTATTTATACGTTTTTATGAGTTCACGAATATACATAAAATATATAACGTGGTAAAAAATCAGTAATTATCTAAAAAACCTAAATATAAATCATTATTTTAATGGAATTTATGTTGTATTACTAAATACAGATTAAAGTTTTTAATTTTATTCGAAATTTTGATTCACGCTACGTAATAAGTTTCATTTAATTCCGCTGCGCCAGTAGGCAACCCGCAAAACCGTTAACTGTCAGGTGTAATTTTACCGCATAAATGGTAGGTACTTTATATATCTTATATTTAGATAACTCATATTATATTATATTGTTGTTAATAGTACTGTATAGTACTATATTATATTATATTGTTGTTAATAGTACTGTATTCGTGGAAAAATAAACTGCTGTATATTGTAAAAAAAGAAAATTAATATAAACACAAATTATTTAAATATTAAAAAAAAATTATTTGACATTTTTATAACATGAGTTATTAATTAAGTATTGCACATTATTAAAATTATATATTTTTTATTCGCTTACCTCTCCAAAAAAAGAGACTAGCTCTTGTACTTGAAGAGGGAGTTACTATAATATTATTTATTTTCTAATTATATGCTTCTGAAGTGTTCTATAATATTATTTATTTTCTAATTACGTGCTTCTGAAGTGTTCATTTAATTTCTTTCTAAGCTCTTTTATATCATTTATTTTTTCAATTTGTGTAGGGAGGCTATTGAAATTTTTTATCCCTAAGTATATATAATTTTACTGATAGTGTTATTTGAATAACTTAAATAATAGCCCACTGCGACACAGCATCAACCGATCTGGTATTAAAAATAATTTAATAAAAGATGAAAGAGAAAAAATAATTCTCAAAAATATGAATTTATCACAATAAGAAAAAGTAGCCGTGCATAATTGAGCTCCGGTGCCAATACTTATGAATGAAGCTGAAGGAATTGGCAAATAAAAAAAAAGTAGATTGCGGTGGAAATTTAGTCTCTTAAGTGTATTCTTCCATTTTTCCAGTTTGAAATTCGAGAAATTCTACGCAAATTAAATACTCTTTTAAGTCGGAAATAATAGTTAGACTTCTTATTAGTGTCATTTAAATACTAAATGGCATTATTTTTTATTTAAATCTTACTAGAGAGGAACGTTATGATAGAAAGAGATGACAATAAATTTGTTGATTTTAAATTCGGAGAAAACACTAATTAACAACATAACATTCCCCAACACTTCGCCTTTACTGTCCATATTCCCGATAATGACCGAAACCTCCACCCTCTTCTTGAACCCCGCTCTATGGCTCGGATAGACAATACTACTGTAATTAGCTTAGTTATTATCTGATGATGAGAGGGACTGCACCTCTCGAAATAAGTAGTGAAAATAACCCAACTAAGTTTTGCTGTGAAAATGAAAATAAGCTGAAATTTAAATCAAAATTCTTTGGTGAAACGCGTAGCCCCTTTATGCTTGTCGTGGTTTTTGAAGAAAGAGAAAAATCGGAAGGCTCTTTTTAAAGAATAGGCCACGTTTTACCGTCCCCTGATCTGCTCTAATACCATTCACTTCAGAATTTCATCAAAGCGTTTTGAAAGGAGATGCCGTAGCTTGATGCAGCGTTTGCCAAAAGGTATTACGAGGAGTCCTGGGGTCTCATTACGTGATTTTAAGGGTTTCGAAAAAATTAATAAATAATACATTACTATAAAACATATGTTCAATTTTCTATAAGACCTGACCTAATTAAACTTCAAAATAGCAAAACGATTATGTACGTATTAGGTAGATTTCGATAAAAACTATTATGTTCTATAATTGCAATTTCACAATACTCGTAACATATGATTTCAATAAATAATAAATAGATGTACAGATTGTAATTGATAGATTGGAAGGCTTGGGGTCATCAGGTATGTATTCCTCAGAGGTCTTTGAGATTCGTTGGTAAAAAATATAAAACTTTTAATATAAAATACTGTATAGATGTCTCACTAAAATAAAAAGAACATTAATAACGAAAAAATTGGATACGAAATTACACGATCAGTATAATTGGCAACTCATTTTTGAGTTTGAGTTCTTGTGGTAAATGTATATTTTTTCTGCGTGTATTTATAAGTAATTCTTCTAATTTGTTAAAATATTAACTATTGCATAGGGTATCGTGATACAAAATCTGGAAAATTTCATTGCATTTTCTTCGATTTTAACCAGGAGACCGCGAAACTATATGTTATAAGTTTATGTGGGATGCACAAAATGTTGTTGATATGATAACTTAACTTAGTTGAATTTAAATTGTGCTGGTTAATGTACAAAGTAACATATAATATGGATGCAGAGGCGCCCTCAAGAGCTTTGTATCTCAGATAATTTGAATAGTAGATGTCAAACTCTCACACTATCAAGGGTTGTAGAACCGACCAACCGTTGCTAGAAGTCTAAGTTTAGTAAATGGGCATTTGCAGTGAAAGGTGAAACGGGTTGAACTCTTTACCCTTCGTTGAAAAAAAGTACACCAAAAACTTTATTTAAGAAGTGACTAAAAACGCATCTTTTTAAAAAATCATTTCCATAAGTTTAAATAATATTTTTTTATTTTAAAAACAAAGATAACATATGACTGAAAACATTTTTGTCACGTCTTGCAAATCGGCCGCAATCCATGTTATTGACATCTTTTCCCCGTAAAAATTCTGCAACTATACCTTCTTAATGCTCGTCGTCAGTGTGAAATGTGATCATGACGTCAGCAAACATCGACGGGACCGATAATTGTTCGATAGCGACATCGCGATAGCATTCGCGGTGTGGATTTGTTCAGCTCCAGTGCACCAGCACTGTATTTGTGATATTGTCTTTGAACACGCATTGTTTATTTTGTGTGCCGCGGGTGAAGTTGTGATATCACCGTCTTCAGTTGGAGACAGAGAACTGCCCGCCGCGTACCGTTTGTGTGATCTCGGCGGCGTCTGCAGGGGTGACGGAAGGATCATACACAAGGTAAGGTGAGCAGTCCTTCCGAATCTCGGTTCCCCGAGATTACTGGTCCTTCGACTGGAACCCCTATTACATCATCGACCCTTTTACCTTGTATCCAGGTTCCCTTATTATCTTCCAATAATATTATTATTATAATTGCATCTAGAAAAAAAAGGAATAACCACACCTTCATACATACGAAATCTATGTGATTTTACTTAAAAATCTCTTCCGTATGCAGATGTTATTCAGATCGGTTGGCTTAAAATAAAAAAACGATATGTTAATTTACGTGAAAGTAAATTTATAATAATAATTAAACTCACTTTGCGTATTACTCTAAAGTAGGTTTCATCTACAGTTATTCATCACTTCATACATTCGTGTTACCTTCAGACCAGCTTTATAATTTTTTCAGTTATAGTGTGTAACAGTAGGTACTCTAATAAAACCCATATTAAAAAATATATATATAAATAAAAATGTTCCATGGCCACACTAAATTGAGAAACGCTGGTCTAATGGATTTCGCATCCCACGCGGTGCGGTCCTAGGAGATGGGTTAGGTTCTTGGAGATATTTTTATTATTATACATTATATATTTGAAACCTGCTCCAGTGGCCAGCATTAGTTACAGAATACTTTACCATGTTGAAATATTAACATTTTTTTTGAAATACGACATATTATATAAAAACTATTTTTCAATATTAAAAAACTAATTTATAATTTTAAAAAAAATCGATTTCGGCACTGGCCGCAAGAATTGTGTAAATTTTTCTGTGTGTGATCGTTTTATAATTTGTATGAATTCTACAATTTTTAGTTTTTTCTCTTAGATCAATATTAACACAGAAACGAATTTTTTAAATTGGAAAATCAGTTAGGGTAATGAACTTAGCTGAGGTATTAACAAGATCGATTTTTAAGAATATTTTTATCAAAATTTGATAATGAATACAGGAGTCATCGCATTCACAATAGATCTAACTAAAAACGATAGTAATTTATATATGTACACATGTACAGAGTATAACAGACCTAGTCCACAATATATTATGGGTGGATACCTGACTAAATTACGAGTCAAAAATGTCCAAAGAATATGTGCCTAATCTCAACTATATCAGAGATGTAATTATTTAAAAAAAATAGTAATTATGCGATTATTTTGATAAATTCAAATATTTTATTAATTTCTAACTATTTATTGAATAGAAAAAGTTAAAAATCATTAAAATTTGACCGACCAAACTATTTTTCGTTAGATGATTTAGGGGCTGAAGATTAAATTAATAATTAATAAATTTTGTAAAAAAAAATTTCAATCAATAATATTTTCAAATACTAATTAAATGTATTAATTATATAATAAATCAATTTTATCGTAAAATGTTGTTGAGCTACCGGGATTCAAACCAGGATCTCTTTTTTAATCCGAGGAAGATGCATTACCACCTGTGCTACAACGACAGTATTTTTGACGATAAATTTTCGAACCCGCACTTTTTCAAATGAATAAATCTGTCGTTCCATTATTTGAAACCCATTTACATTGATTTTACGGAATCTCAAATACCTTTGAGTAAGTCGATAGTAGACGCCAGTATTATCAATTAATTTTTATGATATTTTAGACACATTGATACAACTTATATATTATATTATTGTGAAGTTGTAATTATTCAAAACATAAGTCTGTGATATTTTAAATACTGATTAAATGTATTAATTATAAAGATATACATATAAAATCAATTTTATTGAAAAATATTATTGTTGCGCTACCGGTATTTGAACCAGGATCTCTTATCCAATCCGGGGAAGGTGCATTAATTAATTAATATATCTATACCTAGTCCACAATATATCCGCCCATAAAATATTGTGGTTATCCTGTATATGTAGTTTAAATTTCACGTATTTGTATAAATTAGCATAGCGTTATCATAATTGTAAGCATTCTATCTGCCATAGAAAGATTCGGGTTCGATATTCGAGGTGATAACTATATACAGTACATACTTGATAATAAATATTATAACGAATGCGAGTTGTAGAGCACCTATACATGATTGAAAAAAGTGTAATTTTATTTTATGTCGAGATCTCCCGTAACGGGTGGTTGAAAATGATTAATTAAAAATTTAAAAATATTCAATTATTATTTTGTGTTATTTGCAATATGTTGGTTACAGTGGCTCAAGTAAAATGGATAATATAAACCATTGAACATAGTAAAAAAATACATAATTAGATAAGCCGAGTAAATACAACAGTTATAATAACTACATAATTGAAAATGTAAATACATGGTATTGAACATGATATACCTATGTAAAATAATAAGTTCATGCGTACATAAATTAAATGTATCAATTACAAAGATATACAAAAAAATCAATATATTGAATCAATATTTCAATTAAAATACTTCACAATAATAATGTGTTCTTAAAAAATATATAAGTTATATCAAAGTTTATCCAAATTTAATATTGATGAATTTATTTAAATTCTGGCATCACCTAGCGTGTATTTCAGAAATATGTTCTGAAAAAAAACTGCAACTTCACAATAATAATGTTTTCTTCTTAAAAGCATTTGAAATATGAATTAAATATATTAATTAGAAAGATGTGCATATAATATCAATTTTATCGAAAAATATTGTTGTTTCGCCACCAGGATTTGAACCTGTATCTCTTTCCAAACCGGGGAAGATGCAAAATTCAACTATGCGACAGCGACGATATTTTTAGCGACAAATTTTCTATATGTTACCTTTTTGATATTAATACATTTAATCGTTACATTTTTTGAAAGAGCCGTCTACCTTATTTTTTCGGAATCTCAAATACCTTTGAGTAATCTGATACAATAACGATATAATATATAATAATAGCAATATTTTTCGATAAAATTGATTTTGTATGTATGTCTTTCTAATTAATATATTTAATTCATATTTAAAGTATCATAGACTGTTCTGAATAATTACAACTTCACAATAAGAATGTGTTCTTATTTTGCGAGGGTTCCATGAAACGATAGATGACACGACACTGACGATGGATTAGATAACTAATAATATAATTCTGATAGTGTTTTTACAATTCTAAACTGCTCTGTAAATTTTAAGATAGTTACACAAGAATAAATTACAATAACGAAGAAAAGACAATGTTGCGATAATTTTTATAATAATTTTCATTCCCATAGAGTCGACCGCTAAATTCAAAATGAAATGTGCCGTGCAGAGATAAGGAAAGCCGCCCTTAAGAGGTGAAATAATTTTATCTGCTGGGGTTGATAGCGACCCATTGTCATTATGATAGAGGGCGTGCAAAAAGTAAAATCTGTTTAGGTCGCTTTTCGCAAAACACCACCCCTTTGTTTCAAAGTACAAAGGTTAAATTGTAGACTTTTGAAATAAGGGCTGTTTATTTTGTTATCTTCCCCGATTCGTATCGAGAAATAATAATTGTGTAGGTGGTTTTCATGATTTATAACCGTAATTTATATAATAATTATTAGCAATTTATGTAATTCCCCTGTGTAAGTTACGAGGTCGCAAAAATGGCAATACGATAAAGGTAGTTAAATCGTTAAAAATATATAACATGATCATTATTGTTCCAAATGATTTAAATTGTTGGTTTCAGGTATTTGAAATGTTTGGTTTCAGGTATTTGAAATGTTTTTATTACAGTTAAAAATATTGTTTTATTTTTAAAACGCGTATACAGAATAATCGTGTCACATAAATATATTTACTATTTTTAAACTATGTTAAACGTTTGTGCTATGAAAACAGGTCTAACTTTTTGGTCATCTGGAATAAGGCTCGAATCCACGAACACTCACTAGACCAATAAGCAATAATACATTTGAGAAGTTGATATGGATAACTACTTATTGAAATGCCAGTTCTTCGTAAGGGTGGGCAGATAAGATAGAACGCCAAATAACACAAATCTCACCAGACACCGTACTGATCATAAATCTCACCTTATTTACATGTTTATATTGTTAAGGCTTCTAATATAACTATATTACAATATTTATACATTTTTTAATAATAGCTGAAGCCTGTAAATACAATAAATTATTTAAAAACATATGTTTTCCCTAAAATAAAGTATTTTAATAACACCGAAAATTGATGGTTATAAGTCTATTAATTTTTAACATTTTGTTAATTTAACTCAATTGAGATTTATCTCGGTAATCTTTGCTTCAATATTATAAGAAAATATATTTCGTATACGCTATAATTTTTAATATTAAGATAATTCTGTGGCACGCGGAAAATCGTCTTTCTTATAATGATTGTATTTTTTTAATTATGGCAAATAACATTCAGTTTATTAGTTTTACATTAGTGTAAAGGTCGTATCTAGGTATTAGTTAAAAAAAATTCTAATTTGTTGTATAACTTTTGATATAAATGAATAATAAAAATCCACATTTTCGTTAAAAACAAGAAAATATGAATTATTTTCGAAAGGGCGCTCTTAATCAAAAAATTGTAGGTGCTGACAAAATTCGACACAACATACTGATCATTATTTTATTTAACAAAATACTTAAAATTTATTCATAAATAAAAATACAAGCTAAATAAACACATAATATATAACATTTGAGTATATTCATACTTTCATATAGCACCATAACACATAATATAATTTGAGAGAAATATCGATAACATTATTACGACATTTTTATTATAGCTATATTTCAAGACAATAATTTTCATGGCCTGGTAGGCTTATCCAAAAACGGTGATAAATTTCAATGGAATTGATTTCTTAATTGATATTAAAAAATTAATATGCATACATTTCGAATAAAAATAGCGATATAAATAAGATTAATTCTTCGTTGGATTAATATGTATAATGAAATTTTACTCTTTTATCTTAATTAACGACAGTAAAAGACGTGTATTTGAAATTTGATATAATTTTTTTTTGTAAAGAATTATATGCTACAGTGTCACGACAATAAATTACGATTATTTTTAAAACCTTGTTCATTTGATATTTTAATAAATAGTTCAATTTAAGCGTGCGAGAGCAGAGCGTAGTTTGAACTTAATTTTATTTATGTGCTTATAACGATTATATGCTGTCAAAATAAGTCCTCGTTTGTTTATATCCAAAACTGATAATCTTAATTTTTTTCAAATTTGTGATGCGTTTCTAATAAATGGTTTGAAAAATCTGAGTAATTATTATTACGTAAGCATTTTTGGAGGTACGAGGTGTGTATGAGGTTATCAGAAGTAAGTAGAATATGGGAATAGTAGTCTGCACGCAAGTACGTTTTCAAATATTTGTATCATGATATTTACTTAGTGGATTATGGAGCATATGGCAAACAGTAATAGCAGAAATCATAAATAAAACATGAAATAAATAATTCTGATATCACACTGAATTTCTTTAAAGTTAAATTACCAAAGTTAAAAAAATTTACATATCGATTATTAATTGATTTATTACAAAGATTGTTAAAAAAATGTATCAAAAGATTCCTCACATCAATTAGTAGTAGAAGCATTTTGTTTTTGGCTTATGAATAAAAAATGCAACAATTGTCAGTGTTGCAAAATAAAGCTTTGAGAATAATACTCAGGAAAAATAGATATAATCGGATCAGTGCAATGTTGAAAGATCTGAATACGATGACCTTTAAGCAGAAAATATATTTTAATATAATGGTATTTACAATATTTATAAAATCCTTAATCTGAAAATATCGACGGAATTTATACGAAAAATTGATCAACATCAATATGAGCATGAGCATTGTATAAGATGAAAGGATAGACTGAGACTGCTATTCATGAATATGACCAAATCTCAGAAATCAATGATGTATTATAGTGCGATAAAGATTTTTAATGAAATGCCAGAAAACATAAGAAAGGAGGAAAAACTAAATAGATTTAAAGTGAAGCTGACCAGATAAGTAAAATATAAGTTTTCGTAAAAGAAAAGACTTTAATCTTGTTTATATCACAGCATATATAGGAGAGCTTATGTATGGACTATGTTAAGAATTAATTAAATAAATAAATAAATTATGCCCAATGGAAATGGAGTAATTTACGAAAGCTACTGATGATGCCAAAACCAGAGAGAGTGAATAGCGAAGTTGTGAAGCGAGCGGCGCGGCGGCCGCAGTTTGCTGATAGCGCATGCGGCCAGTGCTTTGTGGTTTCCCTATAATACATCTCTGCTGTAGCGCGTTTTGCTAGCCGATGACGGTAGGCGTTCGCCACATATTTTAAATATTATCGACTCTTACATTAAAATTACGGCCAGCAAAATGTACCAATCAAATAATTACTTTAAAAATTAGTATTTTTATTTTTGTTATTATTATTATTATCATTAGTTATTGACGAGCCAAGAAAAGATGATTCTTGGAAATATATATTTTTTTGTGTACATTATTAAAATATTTATTTAAAAAAAGGAAAAAAAAATCATTTTCTGAACACCGCACCAATTAAAGTCATTTACTGAGTTAACAATGCTTATTCGTAGAACATCTTTCACAATACACGCTATTAGTGAAGGGAATGTTGTGGTGCTCATTTCAAAACATTATAATATTTCTTTGTGGGTAGTATAAGGTGGTTGATTTCCGTCCCCCCGCGGTGAAAACATTTATCATAATTATTTTTTGACATTCAATACGTCTTGCATTTGGTTATTTCTAACATATTTTTTCAGCTTGCGACTCGTGATCGTGACAACGTCGAAGTTTTCTGGGAAACGCGGTTTGTTTATTTTAGTTACACATACATTTAAACTCATATTTTTCATTTTAAATTATATTCAAATCCTTTATACATTTCTAAAGTTTTTTTAAAATATATAGTAGGTATGTTTTATCAAAGGCCAGCGTCGGTGCTAGACTTTTTGCCGCCACAGGCAAGATTGTTTATTTACACCCTAGTACATAACTTAAGTGAAGATGATGTTTTCAATTTTTGTAAAACCATCCCCATAAATTGGCCGCCCCCTAAATCGACCACCCGCATGCCTCACATCAGGGCGGTATTTTGTTAGGCCGGTATTTTGAAACTTGCGTAAGGGTGGTTTATTACCAAAATACGTTTTGGATACTAGCGCTAATTACAATTTACTGCTTTATTAGAAAATAATTATAGTGTTATTTATTGGATTTGCTTTGTGGATTATTTTTATTACTTTTATTACTATTATCGTTTTGCAACATCCGATTTTGATTTTCAATTTTTATATATTTTTCGGCCACCCGCTTGATTTGGCTGCCACAGGCAGACGTCTGCTCCGCCTGTGCGTAACGCCGGCGCTATAAATGGCTCATCGCGTAAAGCTGAATTAAAAATAGAACGCTAGAGACAGAACTTTAGGCATCTTTGGAAGATATTGCAGAAGGTTCGCGGGTCAACTGTAGTATATCCTGTGAGATCCGTCAGTCGAAAGCTGTAAAAATATGTGTGTATACCGCGAGAGCGCGGCGTGATATGTGACAGATGTGTGTCAGAGTATGTGTGTGTAACAGAGGCCTTATAAGGCGTCGCGTCTCTGCGAGAGCTCTCTTTTTGCTCTGTCGCTCAATCACCAATACCTATTGTAATTATCGCTTAGTATTATTTTCTGAATAAAAATTGTAATCACCACTTAGAAATTTAATATACTACCTACCAAGTGGTTTGAATATGGGCACTATACACCAAGCAGCCCGGACATACTACAATATAAGAAAGTTTATACGGATATTAAGTATTTTTTTAGAGAACACATTCTTATTGTGAAGCTGTAATTATTCAGAACATAGGTCTGTGATATTTTAAATATTAATTAAATATATCAAAAAAAATATATATACATATAAAATTAATTTTATCGAAAAAAATATTGTTGCGCCACTGAGATTCGAACCAAATAATGGAACTATAAAAATGTATTAATTTGAATAAGGAAACATATGGGTTAGAAAATTTGTCGCGGTAGCATAGTTGGATAAATGCACCTTCCCCAGTTTGGAAAGAGATCCAGGTTCGAATCCCGGTGGTGCAACAAATATTTTTTCGATAAAATTGATTTTATATTTATATCTTTCTAATTAATATTTAAAGTATTTTTTAATTGACATTATATTAAATTATAAAAATATAACATATAATGCTAATTATGAATATCTACAGCAGAAGATAAAAAAAAAGAAAAAGGTGGGAGAAAGGGTGGGGAGGTTGAAACTATTGTTGTGGTAAAGGGAGAGCAAGATGTGTTTGTAGGTAGAATGATTAGGTTAAAATTGAAAATGTAGCACTTCATTTAAAAAATATATTTTAGTGTAGTAAGGCTTATGTTGAAAAAGTCCATTTCTGATAACTTCTCATTATGGTATTTGCATTAACGGTGAATGAATGAGTTTTGTGTTTAAGATATTCTACTTCTAGGAATATGGAAGAGTATGGATTGCCGGATCGATCTAGATGGTGTATGGAAGGATATTATTATATATAGCATTAATAGTACATATGAAAAAAAGTTGCAAAAATATTATTGTCTGTAATATACAATACTTGGAGACAAAAGTGTGTAAGTAATTAGGTTAGGACAAATGACAAATTAGTTTTATTTTGCTTCCTACCCACATCCAGCAACCACTTTGTTATTTTTGATTTAAAGTCGTTAATCACTTTAGATCCTTTAAGGGGCAGTGGCAATTTGTTAAATATTTGCGGAGCACAAAATAAAAAAGTTCGTTGAGCGAATTTGGTATTAAATTTTGTATGCAGGGGGTGTTATGTTACATATAGCTGAGACATGTAATGCTTTTTTTTGTATATTTTGTATAATAAAACGTATTCGTTTTTAAAATACACCTTGTCTAAAAAAACGTGTGTATTAAATAATAAATAAAAATAGACCAATAATAGGATTTTGTAAAATCTAAAAAGATGGGATAAGATGTGAACTTATACGCTCGTAACATCCGGACTTGTTTTCAAACCTACTATAATATCCGGCTTGTTTTATTTATGCGGAAAAGGTTAACGATTGTGTTGACATTAAAGACGAAGGCTTTGGTTGAATTATCAGACATCAATTTTAATTAAAACCATAATGCCTTAATCAATATTGTCGCAGGACCAATAAATTTTCATTATTCGACCAAAATGATTTACATAGATGAAATAGTAGTCATATTTGATATTATAAATATGGGTAATGAATTGTTATCAAATATTACAATTTTTCATTTAGAAAGTTCTATATATATATATATATATTTATGTAAATGGATCTCACTGTCTTCTTCTTAGGTTGTACTGAAAATCCCGGGGGCATATCAAAATTATATTGGATAGATATTATTCTACAGCCTTTTTCTTTAGAAAGTGTTACAAATTTCTCGGTAAGATTGGTAATTAGGGATGGAGATCAGAGATGGGTAGAATTTAAAAAAAATCTGAAAAAATATTGAAAGGAAGTAAAACAAGAATTTATTTTTTGATAAGAGATTTTTAAAAACAAAGTATTGATAAATTTCGAAACAGAAATTATAAGATCATGTTTTGTCCCTGCAATTAATAGGGAAGTTTCAAAATATGGTACATAAAATTAATATAATAACTTACTTACCATCACGCCGTTTTCCCGCGGGTATAGTAGTAGTAGAGTAGGCATAGAGGATAGAGAGCAACAATCTTCTGCCCTGACACGCAATTTTCGCCTCATCCACATTCATCAATTTTCGCATACGAGCTCGCCGGTTATTGTGGTTTCTAACTGGACCATCTTCCAGTATCTGGTTTACCTGATTGTGTCAAGACTTCCGCGGACGTCCTCTATTTCTGGTGCCATCAACACTTGCGTCATATATATTTCTTGCAATTCTCTCCTCACTCATACGTTCCATACGACCAAACCACCTAAGTGATCAATTCTTAATCTTACTCACTATACTAAGATCAGCTTTACATTGTTTCCTTATTTCTTTATTCTTTACTCTGTCATGAATAGATTTGCCATTTATACGCCTAAGTGATCTCATGTCCGCTGCATTCAGTCTACTTTCGTTCCTCTTCTGCTAGGTTCAGGCCTCACTTCCATACGTTAGTGTCAGTATCAGGACTCCATTGTGCATCGCCAGTCTTTCCTCGGTTCAAAAATTCCCGTTAGATATAATTCCATTTAAAACGCCGTTCGCTTTATTCCCTGCAGTCACCCTTTCTTCCGATTTCATTCGCAGCCTTTCCGTTCCTATCAAACATACTTCTCAAATACACAAACTCATCTACTTGTTCCAAAAATTCTTTACTAACAAGTATTTTGCACGGTTTCTTGTTTTCTTTCTTCTCGAATACTATCACTTTTGACTTGTTAACATTTGTAAAAAGGTCGCTTTCCTTGCATACATCGTACATTCTACTTACTAGCACTGTAGCTCTTGTTCATTATTCGCTGTATGTGTTTGCAAAGTATGTGTGCATCAGTATGTGTTTGCAAAATAAAATTGATATGACATTGATATTTTCACTGAAATGTCGTTATCAAGGAATTCAGACCGGATAACTGTGAAACTATAAAAAGGACTGCTCCTGAAAGACGTACCAACGATTCATCGATTTTCAAATATCGTAATAATCATAATACCTCTTAATAATATAATAGAATTATGTCTCACATCCACACAATGAGATAAATATCGGAGATTAAGTTGAGATAAATCTCAATTCCTATTAACTACCATCATGTTGATCATAAAGGTCAACTTGAGGTTGAGTAGAAATAGACAGAAACTCAAATCCGTGTACAAAGCATTCCATTTAAAAGCGATCCTCGATATGTATGCAAAACAAACATACAAACAAAATGCATTAAATTACAAAAATTTTGTTTCAATTGCTCCTAAGTATATTCAAATTCACCCAACTAACGAGCGCAACATCAATGTACTGACTTTTGAAGTTTGACGTACAATAAGCGTGAAGTGTATGATGGACTACGAAAATGAAAGTTATCTCCAAAGAATATAATTTCTTTATGCATACCACGAAGATTAACTTGAGTTGAAAATCTCCTTGGTGGATAAGAAACATTACTAATCATTAGGCTCTATAATGTCTATGTCGCTAGGTTTAATCGAAACATTATTAAAGTAGTGAAAGGAACAGGAAATTGGAGTAATAAAACATATTGATCAAGATATATTAAACGCAATAATCACAAACCCTCACACCACTAGAGTTGCGCAACGGAAATCGAACCAATTGAAAGAACTTTCACAAAAACAAATTAAGTCCAGAAATGTAATTCAATTTATTGGGATTAAAAATGTATTAATGATTCCTTAAAGCCTTTAATACACCAATATTTTATTGAGTTGATATTAATTAATTGAGGCTCTTTCCCTAAAACATGTTTTACGACCTACTTACTTACCATCGCGCCTTTTTCCGCAGGGGAATTTAGAGAGGGTAAAACGCCATACGCTTCTGTCCTGATATACAATTTTCGCCTCATCTACATTCATAAAAGCTCGCCAGTTATTGTGGTTTCTAACAGGACCATCTACCAGTATCTGGCTTACCTGGTCATGCCAAGTCTTCCACAGATGTCCTCTATTTCTGATGCCATCAACACTTAAGTCTTATCTTATCTTTCTTACCATTCTACCCTAATTCATATGACCAAAGGACCTAAGTGATCTTACTCACTATACTAAGATTAGCTTTACATTTTTTCTGTATTTTTTTTTCTTTACTCTGTCATAAATATATTTGCCACATATACGCTTAAGTGATCTCATTTCCTCTGCATTCAGTCTACTTTCGTTCTTCTTCTACCACCTTCACTTTCATACATTAGTTTCGGTACCAGGATTTTATTGTGCTCCGCTAGTCTTGCCTCGGTTGACAAATTCCCTGTTGCAAATGCAAGTTATTAATTTTTTCACATTATTTGATAGCGGTATAGTAATTTCACGATCTCAAAAAACTCTAGTAAGTCATTTCAGTTCAAAAATCATTTCAAGTCCGGTAATACAAGCTTAAAATATGAGAATTGAAAAGGTTCTTCTGAAATTGAATTGAAAAGGATCAAGCTCTTCCAAAATCGGTAGACGGGCAAAATCTACGACGATCAGAATGAATTTGATGGCGATGTCATAGCGTAGATCGTGTCGAAGAAATGTATTAAATGAGAAACACACAATATTAATATAAACAGCGATTACGCTACAGATTTACTATGTAAACATGTTTTGAGTATACTTTATAATTTAATAATCATTATCAATGAATATATTTTTAGAATCACAAAAATGATTGCATATTTTGCGTTATATACGAGTATGTATTATCCATAAAAAAAATATCTCAGACAATGATTAATGTTATAGGGTTATCTAATGATTTTAAAAATAAAAAAATATTGACATGGTTAGATGGAGTTTTTGTTAACACTGACAAATGGTTTATTTTTAAAATATCCACCGATATAATTGTCAACAAGAGGTTTTCCACTTGGTGGTCTGTGATTTCCACAAAAAAATAGTATTTAGGACCGTCGTTGTTTTTGTAAAACATGTTTCATTTGTCCGTCAACGCGGGAATGGATTGCTGTTTGATTGGAATCCGATTCGAACCAATCAATTGAAATACTTTCAGCAGGACCGAATGCAGGTTAGGTATCGCCACATTTATAGATTCGAAGAGTTGTGCTATAATCATCTTACAGTATTCTAAGGCACACAATATATATTTTTATTTATCATCAGACATTTGCCTATTAAATTCTAGAATTCTTTCTTAGAATTTGCAAACACTTTTAAAATCTATATTACTTCATAATACTGTATTACACAATCGTTCGCTATCACTTAGAGTACGCATTTCAAATCTGTAACCCATGGCAGAATACATATATTACAAAATTAGAACGAATAAAAAATACGTTTCTTCGACATCTTAATGTTAGATCTAATCTATCGTTCAACTCCTATTTAGATGCAGCAAACTTACACAATAAGAAAACCCTAGAATATCGAAGAACACGTGCTGGTCTAATACTCATATTTAAACTACTCCAAGGCCTGTCCCAGCCAATTACAATTAATATCCTTCCAAACATCATCTAAATCGACCCGGCAATCCGAACTATTCTACATTCCTAAAAGTGGAATACCTTATACACAAAACTCATTCATTCACCGTTCATGTAAACACCATAATAAGAAATTAATAGAAAGTGACTTTTTTAACATTAGCCTTACTACGCTTAAAAAGTTCTTTTTGTGAACCACCACAATCTCAATTTTGATGAATCGCTCTATCTACAAAGACATTTTACTCTCCCTTTACCATCACAATAATTGCAACCTTTCACCTTTTTTTCTTTTCCTTTATCGTCTGCTGTATTATGTACTTGAACATTTCTGTGGATTTTCATAATTAGTATCACATGTTAAATATTTATTATGTTTATTTACATTATCAAAACCATAAATAAAATTAAAAATAAAATTATATTAAAAAATCATAGAATCTGCCACTCTTCTCCATGTGACATCCAAAGCTTTGATGATTTCTTAAATTAAAGTTTAAATCAATTAAGTTAATTCAATTATTTAAAGTTTTCAATGTACAATCTAAATACGATGACTCATTGTGGCAGCGGCATTCAGTTATTACATATAAATAAGCAGTGAAGAGGATGTGTATGTGATTAAGAACACTCATAATAAAATATTTAAACTGAACCAAAATGTGAACTTCAGGAGAAAGTAACTAAAGTGGAGTACACTAAATGAATAATAAGCTAACTCAGAATCTCAAAATGACATAGTAGAGGATGTTTTTTTTTAGAGGTATAGGCATAAAAATCATAAAAATCAGGTATAGGCATAAAAATCAATGGTCATGGTATTAGCTTTATTGAGAGGATAATTTTATGTCACTAGTGTTTAAATATGATTTCGCGCATGTGAGCGCAGCGGATGCCTCAAATAAAGCGCAATCTGGAAGTTAAATTATCTATCACTTTTTAGAGCAGCTGGGGACATATATCGGCAATAACGTGACCAATGTTGACTTATAAATCGTCTATCGTCTCTGTTTTATCGGCGTAAATTAGCTACTTCATATATCTTCACAGAAAATAATCCAAAAGGTGTTAAATCACACAATCTTGGAGACCAATTCACAGGTCCATTACGCGAAATTAAGCGCTCACCGAATGTTTCCTTCATTAAATTGATTGTGGCGCACGCTGTGTGGCATGTCGCGTCTTCTTATTAAACTCACAGCTCTTCCACATTAGTACCATTCAATTGAGGAACAAAAAAGCTGTACTCATGGGTCTATAGCGCTCTATTTTTGAAGAAACAACAGCTTATTTTGTGCATACTGTACGACGTCTCTGCGGATGCGTATTATCAATTAAAGTATGCGTGGTATGAAAACGATTCATGGTTATTCGAATTACTTGTTCGGATGGATGATTATGACGACCATAAAATAGACGTAACGTACGGTAAGTTTTGCGAACTGAACCACGATTTAAGAAATAACTTGTATTAAATTGTAAGCATTGTTCTGACGTAAGTCTATTCGTGGTGAAAGAGTAAACCAAACTGAGTACAAATCAGCTGTCAAATTGGTTATCGCTGTAAAAAGTGTTGCCAATTCGAATAACACACCTCTGACAAAGAAAAACATTCTTGTTCCAAATATTTATTACCTACAAGTATTAGTACTATTGATAATATTTGTAATATGACATATTTCTATTAATGTTCATTAAAAAATAACATATAAAGTATTTAATCGAAATATCTAATTAATTACTTTAATGACAAATTAATATTCATAACAAATTAAGTTTTATCAGAAATAATTGAGATGAAATGCATAAATAATAAAACATAATGATATTTCAAAATTTTCGTCATTAACTTTGTGAAAGTCCACTGTAATTAACTTAATGACAACGTAGAAGTACTGCATATATGCAGAAAGGGGAGAAGGTTAGATAGTCTAGAAAATATAGGCATTGATAATAATTAATTTTATGAGCTCTAAACATATAAAATACTTTCTTAGAGTCTTCGGTCCGGCACTGGTAGATTCACAGTTACAATCAAATACCGTAATATCGTGACGTGTTAATATTTATACAACGTTATTCGCACTGCCTGGCACGGATGGCACGTGAGCCCGCTGCCACCCTTAAATCCTATACATTAATCAAATGACGCGGAGGTGTGTCGCGCCAGGGTGACCACGCTCCGACACAGAAATAACACGCTTTGTGACAGTTAGTGCCGAAAGAATTTATTATGACCGACAATAATTAAATACTATGTTGATTTCAACTTCGTGTTTCTTAGGAACAGAAACACGGTGTACAAAAAGAAATAGATTATATTGGTTTTTATAGAGAATAGCAGATTAATGGGAAGATCCTGAGTTTACTGAGAGAATGGCGTAAAGAAGAATGCAGTAGAACTGCTACAGATTAATTTATAGCATAAGAAACAGTGCATCAGAGACCTTACTTAAGAAAATACTGAAAACGCACCTTTTCAAAAAATCATTTCCACAAGTTAAAATAACTATTTTCAGATTTAAATATAAAGATAATGTAAGAATATTAACAGTTTATCTGTGAAGCGCTGTTGAGGTGATTTTTAAAATGCGCTATAACAATTATCTAATATTATTATTATTATATTTTTTCTAATTTTTAATGCAGTTGTCTTCTTGTGTACTTTTTACATGTTGTGTTAATTTATGAACCTTAAAAGTCAGCTCTTTTTAATCTAAATTGGTCATTTAGAAAAATTACATGCTTTTGTCCGCTAACATTAATATTACTATTCAATCAATAGCAATCTTCGCTACTCTGAAATTTAAATGGCAGTAAGGAAAAATAATATTTTTGAATGAAGATGTTATATTTTAAATCAGATAATAGTGATTATCATTTATAATAAGAAGTGAATTTATAAATAGTTATTTGAGTTTCTGTTAGTTTTCCATGTTTTTTTCCAAATAAAAAATATGGAGGTTGCTAAGATTGTAACTAGTACCTTCATTCTTTCTTCAGTATTCAAAAATAAAATACTGTTGCAGTTGTTTACATGAGAAAAAATAATATATAATATAATATATATATTATATAATATATATATAATATAATTATAAGTAATAAAATATTTTAAGTACTAATTTAATACATTAAATTAGTATTATATTTAAAATATCACAGACCTATGTTCTGAATAATTACAACTTTACAATAAAAATGTGTTCTCTTTAATAATAAAATATGATTGAATTTAATAGAATTGGCAGTTACTCCGTGGTGTATAATATTAAAAAAAAAAAAGGATTGACTGGTTTAAATGTCAATTTAAATCTGGTCTGTGTCATCATCAGATACACATACCTTCGTCAAATGTATTTATTTACTTACATAGACTAATTGACTATTTTATTTGATACTATGATGAGAAATAAATCTGTAATAATGTGTAATATTCCTAATAACTAATAAAAATATTATTATTATATACGTGGCGGTCCTGCTCTCGCCCCCCCACAGCCATATAGAGCCGAAAGGAACTTACCAATAAGCAGATGCCAATCATCGTGACAGATGAGTCCTAAGAGCTAGTCGACCACTTCTCAGCAGACCGTTATTTCGTTAACATCTCAAGCGAGCCACTCCAGTTTACAACTTCATAAGCACAATTAACTTTATGCTTTTCGTACCAGCTATTTTAAGTCGTTCCGCTATAAATGCCAACTTTTCAAGGTACTCTTTTATTTAAATACCTAGTTATAAATGTAGTATAAATAAGCACACACGCACACTCATATATACTGCTTCATGCATTAGCACGCGTGAGACTAGAAGAGTAGAGACACAAAACCTTCTGATACGATCACACAATTAAGATGCTTACGAGTCAATCATATTCTACAACAAAATCCCTACATATGTAAGAGATATGCAATAACCCATTATAAAAAAAATCGTTTTTTCAAAATTTAATAAAATTCTTACTGTTATCCAGAAACACCAAACGTGCCCTGAACGAAAATTTTGAGGTCATATCTTTGACTGGTTTTAGAAAATGATTTTTGGCGTAAACCCTACGACAGTGAGCATTATACTTTGTATTATATATATTTTAACATATATGAAAATAAAACACCTGTTTTTTATTGTATTTGTTTAATTTACTTGAGAGGCATTTTATCTTATAAGGGTATTATCAATTTAACAATTTAACTTAACAACTTATATTTATATCTATAGTGGAGACAGCAAAATAATTTTATTTGCATTAGATGAAAATGGACATTATTCATTAGAATTTTGAAGATTTACATAACTATTCTGTTTCAACACTAATGATATTTTAATGTAATAGGTAATATGTAAAAAAGGATAGCTATATAATTTTACAAGACAATACGGTCAGAGAGATATTTTTAGTATTCTGGAATTTATGTAATGTGTGTATAATTTTAATTAATAACTATGTTCAACAAGAAGGATATTATTTAATTAATTTTTAATTAATCAAAAACCATTCCATGCACCAAATATTAAGAACAATCATGAAATCAATAGTAAGATAATAAAATTTTCGAATTAGTAAAAAAGGAAGTAGACACTTCAATGATTTGCAACGCAGTTGTAACCCTTTCTAATGTTATTCTGTTAATAAACAGCACAGGTAACGACTCCATACAAAACAGATCAACCGAAAGGAATTTTTAATTAAGTAAATAGCCATTTATATGACTTGAGTAATTCACTAGCTAAAATACAGAATTGAGTATTGTAAATAGCACGATGCGGCGAATAAAAAAAAAGCACCATGAGTTTTTAGAACTAAGCAATTAATGTCTCTACCGGTACACAGATGGCACTAATTGCAAAATAATGTTTTCGTTAATGTTAATCCAAATTTAAAATTTATATTTGTTTCACAGAATTTTTATTTATGCACAGCTTTTTTGCTTGCATGCACTACGCGCCCCTGCGTATAATTATATATATATATATATATATATATATATATATATATATATATAAATAAAGCAAAAATTATTTGTAGATGAAAAGTACGCAGTCGTAATGGCAGATGGATCTGCCTACATTTCGAGAACCAGGCTTGTAAATGAGGATTTGTTATTTTGAAAAGAATGGCGCTCGATACCTTGATCATTGTTTCACTGTACCACGGGGCTATTTTTATCTCTTTGTGAGCTCTGCTCCGAGGGCCTTGGGGAAGAATCTACCTGCCCATCTACTAACCACGAATACACTAACGTCTCTTCAGATCTCACGCATTATTATCTACTCGGATTGAAATATTCTTGTGCAACTCAAAAACACTGGCGCTCTGAAAAAGCTACAAATTAATGTTGATATTTTTGAATTCTTATTGAGTTCGAAAGTTTTGTTCCTATAAAGAAGAAAAATATTTTTTTACAAAAAAATACAAATAATTCTTATTGATAAATTCTTTAATATTGAAAAAAATACATATTGTCAGAAATTTGAAATTTGTTTCGTAATCGTGATTTTTCAAAGTTAAACTTTATTAAGTTATTAAAAAAATTGTGAAGGTCTATAGCCACTACAGCCATCGTCACTAACGACGACCACTGAATGCACCTTGCAGATATCTGGGCGTAAAACAGTGCTCTTAAGAGCCGCATAAACATGCCCGGTACCAAGATCACAATATACAGATCATACGTTATAATAACATGCGCCCGCAACTAAGAATAGCCGCCTCAAGTCTTCCAGTTAAGATCGCCAGCAAACGCTCTTATGCGTAGACTTTTCATTTATACTTTTAAAATTAGCAATATTAACTTTGTGGTTAAAATTCATATTTTTTATTCATTATCTCTGTTTTATTAACCACTTAATTGAGTTTAAATACATCTATCGGTTTCGAAAAATACCATTTTCTTCTTCAGGATGTCATAACTAACTAAAAACATATATTATTGTTTCTTCACCAGAATCTATTTGTAAAAAATTGTTGTTTTTTTAAAAATAGATTCTGGTAAAGAAACAATAATATATGTTTTTAGTTAGTTATGACATCCTGAAGAAGAAAATAGTATTTTTCGAAATTGGTAGATGTATTTAAACTCAATTAAGTGGTTAATAAAACAAAGATAATAAATAAAAAATACTTTTATTTTATATTTCTAAACTGCAAATCAATCAACAAATAACTTGTGTCAACCGTAAGTAGTTTCTTTTCTTCAACCTGCTTTGGATACATATGCACAATGCATCTACGCAATTATTATCAAATGAACACGTGAACGATAGGTGAAATATATGGGGCATCCAGCGCTCACACGTATAACTTACATAGTCATAGAACACATGGATACCTTAATCTGCAAAGCAGCTAACTCTATTTTTCTAAAATGTTCAGGTGCACTGTTTAATTTTGTAATTAAACGGATTACAAAAATTCAAAAGATTGTTTTAGCAGAAATAGGGTGTCTGAAAAATTTTATTGACATTTTGATTTATCTCGTACTTATGGAGAACATTTGGAATAACCTGATTTTTTTTACTAAAATTGTAAAATATTATTGGGAGTTTGCTGATTTTCCATTATAATGAAGTGATGTAGTGATTATGATTTCCGCGGACGTCCTCTATTTTTGGTGCCATCAATACTTGTATCGGGTAAACGTTCAAGGTTTTTGTAAAAATCAATTTAAGGTTATTCTGCACGTAGTGTAGGTACTTATGATTTCACGTATTTTAAAATTGATGGGAATTTGTGGCTTTTAGTGTACCATAGAATAATAAAAGAGGAAAATAATGGCATTAATAATATTTTTTAACCATCGCTGGAGTTATCTGCTATCAGATTAAGATATACATAAGTAATCATCAACAAAATACTTTTTATCTAAACAAGTGACCTGTAGAAAGGACCCACCCCTACCCGGAACTGTTATAGGAGTGGTTACTCTCTTGTTACTTCTTCTCTACAAAGCAAAGCACCGCGATTCTAATGATGCGGTATAGATTAATTATATTGCTAATGTTTATTATAATAATGATAATTTTAAAAAGCATATAAAGCATATGAGACATTGATTGGTAACACATAAAAAAATAACAATTGTAATTACAATTAATTATCAAGTAACAATTAACAAGGTGGAATTATTGTAACAACAGAAAGATGTTCATAGAGTTTGTAGTATCATAGAGATACTCCCTGAAGGGAGATTTAGACAGAACATTAATTATGTTATTTTAGTTTGGGGAGGAGCATCAAAAATAATGTTAGAGTCTGCTAAAAAAGTACAAAAGACAATTCTTAGGATAATAAATGATTGCCTCTTTAGATATACATAAGATCTTATATTTAAAGTGTACAATGCCTTGGATAAATCTATATATTGAGACTTGTCTAATATTTCCATGCTAACAACAACTCACCCCAAGCAATAAATCGTGGACACAAAACAAGACAAATAACGAACATCTACACGCCAGTTCCGAGAGCAACAACGAGATTTTATCAAAGATTCTACATGTTCTTAGCTCTGAAACTGTACAACATACTCAGCACCGATTGGAAATCGTTCACTTCCAATATTAGATTACACAAACGTGAACCCAATATATGATCCGATTGGGTAGATATCAATCAGAAGCATCGCTATCTAATATTGTAACGATTTCTGCCGATTTTGATTTTGATTTGATTGATTTGAATCTTTGTCTTTCTTGAATTAAATAACAGCACGAAAAAAACTGTCTACTTTAACACAGGTGGCAGTTTAGCAAAGTATCCAAGACAATGCTGTATATATCAGAGGTGGAGTCTACTCCAGCCACATAATAAACTACGAGTATATACTTAAGCAATATAATTGTATCATTTGTTTACAAATGGTTTACTGTCTCCTTCTTCCTATCTACCTTCCTAGCATTACCCAGCGGGTCACCCGTGTCTTGATAAAATTCCTAAAAATACGAAGTTTCTATCGTTGCGTAATAAGCCGTCATACCTTGGAGGGCGATTACCAGCTATAACTAAACAGTGTTAAGTTTACGGTTTTGAAATGTAAACGGAAGAAGTTACAGACCAAAAAAAGCGATGCTTAAATAACGTCCTAGAATGAATTTTCAACACGTGTTTAAATAATTTACAACTTTTATTCGTATTAGTATACTTTAAATAAATATAAATATAATAAAAAAACGCAAAAATCTGACATAAAACGTTTGCCAAACTGAGTGTTAAAATATGACTGAAATATTTAGTAGGCACAAGTATTACAGGGTTGACAAATCTCGGAATTATAGCCTTCATTCCGCTCCAACCAAAACTACCCTTCGCATTGGATGTTTTATCCCAGGGCTGGGGAATAATTCTGAACTGTGAACACGCCCTCGGTCTTGGGGTTGAATTGCACAATCCTCATCCCTAATTCCCGGCTCCGTGTTTGGACTTCAGATTACTAAGCAGCAGAGAAAAATATGTCTCTGGCGCAAAGTGCCTGGAAAAAATGGACAAGCGAACGGAGGTTGACAGCAGCCCGAGTGCTGCGGAAATATGTTCATTAGAATGAGAATAAAGTGTGATCGTTCGTGGCAACCGAGCACGTGTTTGTTCGTGGTATTAAATGTTTTTTTTTTTGGTGTAAAGTAAAAATAAGAACTCTGTGCTAATACGACATTAGAATATTAGAGACAAAACGTTTATATTCTTTTATGCTTAGTAAAAATAAATGTAGGATTATATTTAAATTATAATATAATTTTATATGGACTACTTATTGAGTGTTATATTAGTCACATCATTGGGATGTACATGTTTTTATTTATCTATTAGTAAATTTCTTGTAACGGAATAATGAAATTTCTTGTGCTTAAATTCAACAATGTATAAAAATTCATTAGGTATTGTAATTCATATATTTAAAAAAAAAATACGTACATGGAGCGTTGCATCAATATTTTTACTACTTTCAAACTCAGATAAACGCTTGTGCCATGGATATAAGACTATGACTAACTTGATGGCCTTCTGAAATGAGATTTAAATCCTCGACCACTAAATCAATAGGCGATTGTCTTAACTACTAAAACATAAGAATGTCATTAAATATTAACCAATTTCTAGGCTAATTCATATCATTATTTCAGAATTCAATATTAATTAATTTATCTGAGTGATATTTAATGTAATGTAGCATAATGTAGCGATTGTATGACGCGCGCAAGTTGGCAAGAATGGCAGCGTGGAAGGGATAAAAGAGCGTCGCGCTCTCTCTCTGGAATCGTAGGTCTCATCTCTTATGTTGTATCCATAACTGTGAGATACGTAATAAACTGTATTGTTGTACATAGAGTTCTTGACTACCTGAATTCTTGCACATAAGAAGAGTTAATAGTCGGGTTGAGGATATAATCTTTTAGAACTTATAAAATAAACAAAATGAACTTTTGAAATCAAACTTTATTAGCATTAATATGCAATTTTTGAAATTTAACTGTTTATTCTTGGATCGGTTAGTCAATATATTACCTATTGGTGTGGCGTTATTACGTGACGAATAATAGGTACTTGCGTTCTATCATTTTCTCTTATAATACCGTGTCCGCGTCACGAATAATGATATTAATAAATTATACTTTGCAATAGCAGACGTTATATTACTGATTGATGGATTATTTTTACACATATAAAATGACGTAAATACCATAAAATATGACGAGATAAATTATTGAAAGCTTAAAGTGGTTAGTAATTCAATTTCAAAACATTTTCAAAATGAATGAATCACGTCACGTCCGGAATATTTTTATAAGTATACCATCTCGATATAGCATCACAGATGTCATTTTTTCTCGGGTTCAGTAGAAAAACATCACGAAAATATGTCACAAGGGCACCTCGTTTCTCCAAATTTAATTTTTTTTGGAAAATCACATAAATACGTTAAAATAAATATATCAAGAGACCAAAAATATTATTGGTACTACGTGAAATGAATATTAAATGTTAAAAATAATTTAATAAATTTATTAAAAATACTAAGGTCGAGTGAAAAACTCACGCGTTAAAAAACCCTACTAGAGTATGATTGAAAACTGTGTATATCTTTTATTTTCGGGAAATCTTTAAAACGTGCGCTAAAATATAATTATTAAGGAGAACACATTCTTATTGTGAAGTAGTAATTATTCAGAACATAGATCTGTGATGTTTTAAATACTATTTTAAGGTATTAATTATAAATGTATACATATAAAATCAATTTTGTCGAAAAATATTGTTTTTGCGCTACCGGGATGGTGCTATTTGGTAATGTACTTCCCCGGATTGGAAATAACGATCCAGGTTCGTATCCCGGTAGCGCAAAAATAATATTTTTCGACAAAATTGATTTTATATGTATATATTCATAATTAATACATTAAATTAGTATTTAAAATGTAATTCATTGATCTATAAAAATCACGCTTAACTTTGAATGGAATTACTACGGTTGATAGTCTCCCACCGCGATGGTGGAAAACCGCATACGCATACTTTTGTCATGTAAAATCGTATTTCAAATAGTGTATCTAAATGTAACTATTTTAAAATAAACCACGAGAGTAACTGTAAGTACCATTTATTCATGCATTTCTTTTGTCCGACTTTTTCAAATTTATTTTATGAACCATCGCAGAACATTTAAACATCGAACACAATGGTGGATTGAGATTAGAGTTCATCTATAATTGTACCATCTCTCAGTGAAAATATTCTGATATCTGATACTTGCACCATCATACATACTTCCTCTTTAAATCTTTGATAAAAAATGTTAAATCACAGAGCACAGCTGTAAGCATTATTTTTTTGCTGTAACCACAAATTTCAACCACTTCAGAAACATGCACTTCGATGATATGCACGAAGTGAGCACTAACAGTACCATAAATTATAAAGGCGAACAGTTCAATATGGCACGCTCAAATGTCCACTTTCGACAGTTTGACGCGCTCAAATAGCAAAAACGTTAACCGATCAGTCATATAAAACACAACATATAGATAAAAGGTCGCACTGTGGGTACAGCGGAGGGGGAAACAGGTAGATAATAGGACAAGATCCATAATGTCTCCATAATAGTGCGATCTGTCATAAATATTGAACATTGCCAAAATATTGATAATAAATTGAGATCGGCTAGTGTTCTTTTCGATATTGCGAATTTTTTACTCTGTAATTGTGAGCAATAAATACTATTTAATAAATTATTGTAAACAAAATTTGTATGTGTATTCTTAATTAGTTTTAGATATAGATAAATTAATTTGCAAAGCAGCTAACTCCATTCATGAACAAAAATTTTTTTTCTTTTATTGTTCTATGGTACACTAAAAGTCAAAATTCCGATCAATTTTAAAACACAAGAAATCAAGTGTTTAAAAATAATAAATAAGTATTATGCACTGAAACACTTTGTTCTATGGTACACTAAAAGTCAAAATTCCGATCAATTTTAAAACACAAGAAATCAAGTGTTTAAAAATAATAAATAAGTATTATGCACTGAAACACTTTGGATTGATACTTCAAAAAGCCTTAAATGTTTACCCGGTACAAGCGTTGATTGTACCAAAAATAGAGGACGTCTGCGGAAATCATAATGGTTGCACTACATTATCATGGAAAATCAGCTAACTCCCAATAATATTTTGGTAAATAAATTCAACTAACTCTAAATATTCCTTATAAGTACGAGATAAATCAAAATATCAATAAAATTTCTCAGGCACTGTATTTCTGCATAAGAAATCTATCAAAAGATATTTTAGAATTTTTGTAATCAGTTTAATTACAAAATTAAACAGTTTTTTGTTGCTTCTAAACATTTTAGAAAAATTGAGTTAGATGCTTTATTATTAAGGAAAACACATTCTTATTGTGAATTTGTAATTATTCAGAACATAGGTCTGTGATATTTTAAATACTAAATTAATGTATTAATTATAAATATATACATATAAAATCAATTTTGTCGAAAAATATTGTTTTTGCGTCACCGGGATTCGAACCTGGATCTCTATTTCCAATCCGGGGAAGTGCATTACCTTTGTGCTATAACGCCAGTATTTTTCTTGACAAATTTTCGAACCTATATGTTACATTTTTCAAATTAATACACCTGTCGTTCCATTATTTGAAAGCCATCTACTTTATATACATATATAGACAGGTGTATTAATTTGAAAAATGTAACATATAGGTTCGAAAATTTGTCAAGAAAAATACTGGCGTTATAGCACAAAGGTAGTGCACTTCCCCGGATTGGAAATAGAGATGTTCGAATCCCGGTGACGCAAAAACAATATTTTTCGACAAAATTGATTTTATATGTATATATTTATAATTAATACATTAATTTAGTATTTAAGATGCTTTATTGATTAAGGTATTGATATGTCAAGAGGATATAATTTTTATAGAGTTGCCAAATATATGTCTGTATTTAATTTACTACGCACTGTCACGAGGTTGATCCGTGACAATATTACAGAGGAAAAAAAGTGACAAATGATAAACTTGATAAAAATGTCGAGAAATAAGAAAACTCATAAATTGTAAAGTTTTGTATGACAAGGGCGTGCGCGTCACAAATAGTGTCTCTTTACGTTTTACGTGAATAAAAAGCGAGATTATTAATGTCGCCATAACTGGAAGTACGTTCTCAGACCCCCGCCATTCATTTCACCCTTCGTGTATCTGTCGCTTAACTCGCGGAGGACGAGTGCCACCTTCCTACAGGGTGGCAGAAAAAAATATAATGTATAAATTGTTACGGTGCGTTCCGGCCCTGGCGGATAGTACGCTAGGGGGCACCGTCACCGGCTAAGCTCAGTCTAAATTGTGGTGTCGGCTGCTCCATCAGATGGGTGGAAATGGATCCAACAAAGCAAACACGTACATTTTCTTACCTTACATAATAGCAAGATGTATAGCACTTAATTGGTTTGCACAAACAAATACCAGTCCCACGCAGCACGATGATAATGAACACAACCCAACAATTCGTTCCCACATGGCAGGACGAATTTGACGATAGTCTAACTGATTAACTTACCATCATGCCGTTCCCACGCTGGGGTGGGCAGAGAGAATAGAGCGCCTCACTCTCCTGTCCTGACACACAGTTCTCGCCTCATCTACATTCTTACCCATAACTTACCTGGTCACGCCAAGTCTTCCGCGGACGTCCTATGTTTCTGGTGCCATCACAATACTTGCGTCATACATCTTCCTTACCATTCTATCCTTATTCATCCGTTCCATATAACTAAACCACCTTAGTGATCCTTTCTTAATCTTAATCTTGGCGGCAGTCAATGCACCCAAAATGGTAAACGCTGATTTTAGTTCGACGGTTCAACTTTAGCTAATTAAAATCATAGAGAACACACAAAAAAAAAAATCGTGTTCTGGTATAGGCGGAGGGGGAAGTGGATAGGTAATACACAAGAACCGCCGATCTACGTATGTCATGTTAACATGCGTGCGCACGGTGACTGGCAATACATAAATAAGTTATACAGATCGAACAATACCTATAGATTAGCGTTAGTACTGTCTATTTCACTTTTTTTTCCCGTATTGAACCGACCGGCATTATGGCATATAGTTGTGAGTGTAAAAGTAATTCGTAACTTCATATCATCGGATAAGGTAACAATTTATTAAAGTTGGGTATACCATTTTCAGTTCCGATAAATCAGCGTTTATTTTCAAAACCACATTCCTTTAAATTTAAAAATCCTTAGAGTAACCAATACACCAGCAAGTACAAGTATTAATACTACATTCCATTTACATGCAAGCCCATGGACGCTTCCTACCTCGCTAGATACATATACGCTAAGTACCTGTTCTGAAGTAGGTAGCCATTAGGTTCCATTAACTAGATCATGAGATGGAATTAAGGTAACGAATTAAATAGTAAAAAATAGAAAAATCAAAAAGGCGACAAGTAGTGAATAAGTAAAATGAAAAAAGTAGAAACTTTGATACAGGCTAAAAGCATGTAAGAAATGAGAAACAGAGTATTATGGACATTAAAACAACATATTTTTTTATTTATCAACTTTGTTTTATTAACCACTTAATTGAGTTTAAATACATTTTTTCCTACAAATTATTCGACTAAATTTGTATTAAGTAACAGTTTGAGTTAGGTACTAAATTTATTTTTTAAATAATTTTAGTTTTTTTTAAAAATAGATTGTGGTAAAGAAACAATAATATACGTTTTTACTGTAACATTTGACACAATAGATATGTAGCGCTGCACAAATATACATCGCATAATTATCGTGAAAACTCATTACAAAAATGTGTAAAATATCAGAGTAAGATTTTGCAATCTACGCAAATGATTCGCAATGCAATCACGGATTTAATACAAAAATCCATGTTAAATATCAATGTTTATACTTTGTATTTAAAATAACTTTATAATCTTTGTTTTATTAACCATTTAATTGAGTTTAAATACATCTACCCATTTCAAAAAATTTACGAGTCCTATTCTAAAATTTTTTCCTAAAAATTATTCGACTAAATTTATATTAAGTAACAATTTGAGTTAGGTACTAAATTTATTTTTTTAAATAATTGTTGTTTTTTTAAAAATAGATTCTGGCAAAGAAACGTTTTTAGTTAGTTATGACATCCTGAAGAAGAAAATGGTATTTTTTGAAACTGGTAGATGTATTTAAACTCAATTAAATGGTTAATAAAACAAAGATAATAAATAAAAAAATATGAATATTGCTAATTTTAAAAGTATTAAAATAACAACATATAAAAGATATAGAGTACAAAATAATAACATGTTATAATAAGTAGACATAAAAAACGTAAGATAAAATGTAGGATTAGAAAAGAAACAGCAGGGAGCAAACAAAACATGATAAGTACGAGGTAAGATGTAAGGATAGAAAAAAATTACATAAAATGAGTAGCTTTGATCATTTTTGGATCTCTTCAAGTTATGTATATATTAAAAAAATATTACGCCACAGACAAAAAAAACATCATGTATAACATACAGCTGTGTTTAATTTTGCAGCGAATTGCAATAACCGCGATTAATTTCCTTCCACTTCCTTCCCCCCTGAATCTCGTGACATCGTCTTGCAAAATACGTTTCCACGTTTCCCCGGAATATTTTTAATGGGTTTTTTAATGTACTCACTTCTCAAATTTAATACAAGTATTTAAATTAGAAAAATTTGGCAGAAATGAATATTTTATTTCACAAGTTTACAAACATTTTTATTTACGTACCTTCCACTCGATGTACGAAAAGTTTTTATTTTTATTTTTAAGAATATTTTAAAATTTGATACTCCAGTTCTTTTTCAACATTAATACCCGTGTTACGTAATATCCCCGTATTGGGCAAAATTTTTGTAGATGCTACTTGCGAAGAATTCTTGTACCTACTAAATATTTTTTATATACCACTGTTGTGTAGCAAACTTTGACATTACCTATGTCATATCTCTATTGAATATAATACTAATATAGTGACCGCTGCGTGGTCAGGGTCTCAATAGAATCTATATTTCAATGAAAGATCTTTTCCCAAAACAAACTACAGGTAAAAAAATGTTATTTTATCAGTATAATGTGAATTTAAATAAAGGTTTTCTCGCATTAAAATTTTTAGTTATTATCATTTTGACAAATATTAGATCGCAATAATAACCAAAAATGATATCACCATAACCAACAATTATTGACAGCAGTTTTAATTTTTAACTGTAACGTAATGCATAATAAAAGAGAAAAAATTTAACATCTCGCGTCGCATTTGACAGCGTGACCATATTCTTGAAAAAAAAAACTGAAATCATATTTACATAAATGATTATTAAACACACGTAAATATTACAAACTGTCAACTTCGCATTATTATTTGACAGTGCGACCATAGAAAAAATTCGTTCGATTTCATTCACGGCTTCTATGACACGACGCGAAATCACAGCTCAAAATTCGTACGATTTCGCAATATTTTAATTTACAATGTACTTTTCATTTCAAATTAAATATATAATTACGTACTGTTATTAAATATATAAAAGAGAAAACATTTATGTAATCTTAACCTAGAGATATTGAAAACTCGTTCGTTTTGCCAAACTTGCGTCTCATAGACCTGACCGTTTAATCAAGGACTATACGACCAAATGGATCCAATACATTCACTACGTCCTAGACGTCCAGATACCTAGATAATTTTTATATAATATGCTTGGCGGAGTGATAAGAAACAATTGAGATTCATCTAAAACTCTTTTTTGTATATTTTTGACCTAAATTTTGAATCAATATCTCAAAATAAAATTAGAACGTTGATTATATTTCCAAGCAGAAAATTATGAATCTGTAAATGTAACGCATTCTTTATAAATTAATTAATTTCAAAATAGTTGAGAATAAGAACCCGGACATCATCCAATAATTTTCATTTATGATAAATTCATTGAGAATATTTACCGAGAAATGTCTCCATACAACTTGGCAGCTTCCATTGATAATAAAATGTCCCCACAGTCTTCCGGGAATAGAACCCGGGATTCATCACGGTGGTGATCTGTATGAAGACCATTAGAAAAAAAATATAAATATATGTATCCACCAAATAAATTTGGTACAAATAATATTTGCATTTTGGTGTCACCAACGTGATCATTTTGCTACTACTTACGCAATCAAATAGCTACGAGACTTTTTTTTAATATATGACTCGATTGGAACGAAAATCTAAACGCCGACAATATAATATGCATTAATGTAAAAAATACGTCATGTTTACACAAAGATTTCATTTTCGAAGAGTAAATTTTTAAATTTTTTATTATTATTTTTTTATTTTTATTATTTCACGTCATTAGTCGCTTCGTACCTCGCTAGGTGCATATAAAGTACCCATTGTGAAGTAGGTAGCCATTAGGTTTCATAAGCTAGAATATAAGTTGGAAGTAAGGTAACAAATTAAATTAAATGATAAAAAACAGAAAAATTAATAATCAAAAGGAGACGAGTAGAGATAATAAGTAAATTAAACAAAGTAATTTAATTTGATACAGACTAAAGATATGTAAGAAGTATAAAAAAATAAACAAGCAGGGAGCAAACAAAACATGACAAGTACAAGGAAGAATGTAAGGACAAAAATAATTACATAAAATTGAGTAGTTATGATAATTTAAAGAACTCTTCCAGCTGACTTCTTCCAATTTAGAAAAGCCATTCCTTTATAAGCACACAGAATTGAGGATACGTTACCGTTGCCATCTCTAGTGGTAGATTATTGTGTATCCGCGGTCATATAAAACATGCATATCTTTGAGCAAATGAGGTATTCATTAACGGGACAGCTAGTTTTTTTTCAGTTTTTTCCCGAGTACACTTAGAATGTGTGATAAGGCGCAGGATTCTGTTTTCATATATGTATTTAAGCAGAGTCGGAGTCCAGAAGTCTTTGAAAGTAGAATGTGTTTAAATATCTGTCAGTTTTAATGCTATGTGAGTAATGTTGTGTCATAAAATATATATTATATTTTTTAAATTATTGAAACGTCATTTATACCGTAACAAGTAAATATTGACACGCTAGACACTTTGTTTCCCTTATTTGACATTTCAGTAATGTACAGAATTTAAATGTGGGCGAATATCGACTGAAAATGAGACTGTCATCGTCCGTCATGGCAAAAAATCTGTCAGTTATTTGGTTATTCAGTAGTGTTATTTGATAGTGTAAAATTTATATTAAACACAATAATAATACTGGCAAATATAATGTACATTTCAATACTTTTTAATGGCTAAATTTAGAGGGAATACAGATATGTTTTTTTCTGTATTTAATATTTTTCTATTAATAAAATATGGATACATAGCTTGTCTGAAACACAATGACAAGCTGTATATATTTATGACTTAGAGCTGATTATGTAAAAGAACAAGATCGTTTACTTATGTTTTTTGGGTTGTTGAATGGATAACTTTTAACGAAACTTTAGGACTCCATAAAAGGTCTAGAAGGCGGAAATCTATTATCAGGTCGCTTGAGAATGAAAGAGACGAATGCAGTGAAGATAGATGCAGATAAATTGCAGGATTGGAGAGATTTTGGATGAAACAGTATCGAAAAGATTTTTTGTGAAGCTTACCTAGGATTTAGATGGCAAATAGCGCCAATGACGATGATGATGACGATATTAATGTTGATCATAATGATGATGATAGTGAACATGGTGATGATAATGATGAAGATGATTATGATAACGATGATGACATAATGAAAAACTTTATGACAATAAATACGACGAAGATGATTATGATGATAACGATTATTAAGTTAATGGTTATGATTAGTGACGAGTTAAAAATCACGAATCGTGAGTCAATCACTGATATCTTTGAGTCACGCTCACTATATTGAATATCTGGGAATATCGTGATTCGTGATCGATTTATGATTTAGCGCATGTGCAAATGAAATGAAAATATTCACGAAGAAATGACATTATAGTTCGTGATAAGAGAGCCATTTAGTGGATTTTGTCAAAACATACACATTTGACCTGAAATGCTGAGAATTTGACCCGAAAAATAAACTTACGTTTTTTAAGGGTTTTCATTCTATTTGTAACGATATTAAATAAGATATATATTAATTATACACGTTAGAATTTGTTTTTTTTTTACGTAAATGAAGTTTGAATAATATAATTAAATACGATTAAAATTATGTTTTTTTAAAAATTTATTTCGTATATTGTGATATCGTGCGACGCACACGTATTAGTATATATTACCGAATATCAATTACAATCACACTAGTGAGTCAAGTCAAGTAGCATTTTTTATGTTATATTATTTCACTAGTTAAGATACTCACGAAGACATCGTTGTTTATGACGTTGACACAATGAAAAACTTAACAAAAAACAAAATAAAAACTGCACAACCATCTTGCATCACGGTGATACTGAACATACTTTAGACATAGGCGCGAAAACATTATTTCGTGCTCCGTCAATTGTTTCCTCCCGAGGATTGTAAAAACTAAGGCAATCCCTTTATGTTAAATTAATTAGGGCGAGTGAAGAAGAATTATTCGTTTCTGAAGGAGCGCAACGCGGAGTGAACCCAATTAGGGCCGTACATTCTTTCAGAGCAGGGGGCAATTAGATCCGTCTCGAGGGATTACCCGAGAACGGAGTGCCGAGTGCTCGGCGAGTGCCTCAAAATGTACTCATTATCAAAAATTAATTATCAGAATACAAAATGAAGTTATCAAACTGAATGCTCATTTGCTAATTTCCTCCGCGGTGACCTGCTTCGCGATTTATTAAAGGGCAGACTGATTACTCGAAATTTGTGAAACTTTTTAGGGCACCGGTAGGGTGTAACGAAAAGTGTAACGAAAAGTGAAACGGAAATCAAACTCTTC
This sequence comes from Eubasilissa regina, assembly GCA_022840565.1. NCBI lineage: Eukaryota > Metazoa > Arthropoda > Insecta > Trichoptera > Phryganeidae > Eubasilissa > Eubasilissa regina. Next base: position 16,825,700 of record JAINEB010000027.1, on the reverse strand, counting down.
CGATTGTGACGCGACTATTTTGGCATCCAACTCCGTTGAGACGGGTAGAGTAATAACGGTGCGTTATATTTCTTGCTACTCTCGCTCCATATCGCCTGATCGGGTGGAGGGAGACTGGCGGACCAATCATCTTGAGTGGCGATTTCAATGTCAATTTCGCCTCTTCAGAATCACAGGTTGCGTGTCCATAGCAACGAAAAGATTTCATTAAAAGCAGACTGTCATAATAATTTTGATTGCAGAACTTATATGCTAAAATAAATTAAATGTATAATATACATAAAATCAATTTATGGAAATAATAATTTTGTTACTACTTGTTTACTTATTGCTGTTTTTTATAAATAAGATGGCTTTCAAATAATGGAACGACAGATTTATCAATTTGAAAGTGCACCATACAAGTTCGAATATTTGTCACCAAGTTACTGTGTTGGTGTACCATAATCGGTTAATGCATTTCCCCGGATAGGACAAGATCCAGGTTCGAATCCCTGAAGCAACAAAAATATTTTTTCGATAAATTTATTTTATATTTTTCTAATTTATACATTTGATTTGTATTAAAAATATCACAGTTTTATATTCTGAAAAATTACTTCACAATAGGAAGGCGTTCTTAAAATATATATACTATTCTATCAGAATTCGTAAAAGAAAAACTAGATTTATAAAGAAATTTAAATTTTTAAATTATTTTTATAGTTCAATTTTTAAATTTAATTTAAATTAAAACTAATAATAATTTATTGCAATTACTGACGGGTTTTCGGATTTCGTATATATATTAACATAAATTAGAGATACCAACCTATTCGACAGTGTTGACTCATAATGTCAAATACCACTCGACCGATAGATAATTAATCCACGTAATATTTAAAATAGTAAGGGTGGTATGTGGAAACCGGCATCCTTGTTTATTATCAGATGTCGCGCTAGTAAGAAAGTTGGGGCATAAACAAAAAACAATGTGGCGACTAATATATTATTTTGATTTTCTAATATGTGAAATTTTTTATGTTTAACATATTTTATATCATGATAAAAAAATAATATAGGTATAAAATCGCACATTTTGTAGGGTATATAATAATTTTCGTGATAAAGTTTTTCTGTTGTATATATATAATATATAATGAATTATCTTCTGGGGGAACCCTTATCAAATAGTCCTGAGAAGGACTTCTGCACTCCCAAAGTTTCGTGTAAATAATATTACTCATTCTCAAGGGCCTTTTATCTTAAAGTCTGCCCTAAACTAATGAGTAAACTCGACCTTTCAAGGCAAGAGCCAAAATAAAAGTAAGATAAAATCTTAGTAATTAATATTATTAGTTGACGTCGCGATTAACTATATCTAATCATAACGAAAGGTGACTCGTAATTTAGATATTTTTTTAACAGTCGGCTTTGTGCACGCGTAATTACCTTGCTAAGTGGTTCTTAGAATATTACTTGGGGATTTTGTTGGATTATTATTAATAGTGTTTTTTTGAATGGAATATTTTTTCGTGGACGGCTGTATCCAAGATGTTTGTCCAGATGTGTGGAATTCTTATAGAGTCATTTCTATTAAGATTTAATCTCTTTTATTTTGATTCTTGCATCGAACGGTCAAATTTACTCGTCAGTTAAGAGTAGGATTCAAGATAAAAGCCTCTTGAAAATGAGTAATTTTATTTATAAAAACTTTTCTCTGAACTATTTGATGCGGGTTCCTCCAGAAAATGTATTGCATTTGATCAAATTTCATTAATTTCCGATATTAATTAATTGCTATAATGGAAACCTTATTTGTTGAATAGGCTGTTGACTTGAAGGCTCAGTACGGAAGTGTCTACTGGCTCAAGGGTAGATTGTCATTGTGTAAGTGTAGGTCTACTCTCACTCGTCAATTTGCAAAAAAAATATTGCGAGGATCCCATTGCTTCGAGATTTTACTTAAGACCGCCAGATGTCAACTCGTGTGTATTGTATAACAACGGTAGGTAGGTTCTTGAAGCTTCAATGCTGTTGAGAGCTGCCCAAACACCCTTTCAAAATATCGCTAAGGGAAGAAAATCCACCCTGTCCGATATTATATTACGTTTTCGTGTATTTGTATTATATTCCGAAACGAGGGCTAAAGAGCCACGTGTAATGCCACAAAAAACTCTGTACAAAAGATTTTGAAAGCTGAGAATGTATAACAGTTAAATATAGTAAATATACGTATTTACTAGTAAAATTATCAATTAAATACAGAAATATAATTTTTTTTTGTTGTCATGCCATATTCGTTCGACGAACGTAGGTTATCATGTATCAAAGGATCCACCTTTACAGGAGTAAAAATAACTACTTATATCGCGACTTATTGTAATTATTGTAATAACTTATCATTAAATAATATTTTAAATGCAAGTATCAGCAAGATTTGAACAGAAGAAGAAATGCTAAACCTTCCAGTGTTTCTTAAGTGCCATCGTTAATAAACAATAACATAGACAAAAAACCAGGTACAGGTATAGGTAATATAAGAAGTACATAGTAATTTTGTGAAATCAGTAGAAAAACTTGTAAAACATATGATGGGATAAGATCCCGTTGGGTATTGCATAAAATTAACGGTTACTTGACGGAATCCGAATTGGAACAACAAAGGAATAATGGCAGATGAATCTGGCGTACTTTGATCTAAACTTCCGGGTCGGATGTCAATTTTCACCTCCACATGACTCGCACTTTTGTAGTGAAGAACGGACATATAACAGCAATTCAGGAGATGTGTGGAACTCCGCTTCTTCGTGGTAACACACGGCGTCAATTTTAACCACAAAAAAATCTGATAACAGTTCGGCGTCGAAATGCAATCTGTCCCCATGTCGGCGAAATCCCTATGTGATTAGTTGGCCAGAGTGGGAAAGGTATATTAATAATTATACAGAATACTTTGTTTAAACCACTATATATTAATTATTCTACATGTTTCGATACCTATGGTATCATCTTTAGGAAACAATGTAAACTGAAATAAAAAAAATTAAGTATTGATAAAAACAAAATTATGTTTTAATGTTGACGTCTGAGCATCATTCAAAGTGACGTGTCGATAAGGTGTTGCCAAACGGCGCACAATATTCTTTCAGCGCCAACAATTATTGATCTGTTACATTCACACTAAATAATGTCTACATGATAGCTGTCTAGTATTTACTTTAAAAAGCAGCGCAAAAAAAAAACAGAAGTAATTTTACATAGAAAATCTCTCGTTATACCACCAAATTCAATAAAATTATATTAAATTTTATAGGAAAATTATATTATTTTATAGGCGTAAACTCTCTGGTGCAAGCGGCGCTCTCATGGAAAGCTGGTTCCCTGACCAGAGAATGGCAGCGCCTACAAAATAGCTACATATACAACAATGGCCGTGACTGAAGTAGTGATAAGTGTAATATTTATATTTTGTGTGTGTATTATATGCGTGAACTTTTTACTTTTTATTAACTTTTTTTTTTTTTTTTTGTATTTATTAATATTTTCCTTTGTTTTCTTTTTCATAGCATTATATTTATTTCATGACCTTTAATGTACAAAATAATATGTATTATCTTTAATGTGATATAATATGATGTATGGAAGTGAGGCCTGGAGCTGCCAGAAAAGGAACGAAAGTAGACTGAATGCAGTGGAAATGAGATCACTTAGACGTATTTGTGGCAAATCTATTTATGACAGAGTAAAGAATGAAGAAATAAGGAAAGAATGTAAAGCTGATATTAGTATAGTGAGTAAGATTAAGAAAGGATCACTTAGGTGGTTTGGTCATATGGAAAGGATGAATAAGGAGAGAATGGTAAGAAAGATATATGACGCAAGTGTTGATGGAACCAGAAATAGAGGACGTCCACGGAAGACTTGGCACGACCAGATAAACCAGATAATGGAGGATGGTTCTGTTAGAAGCCTCAACAATCGGCGAGCTTGTATGACAAGATGTATGAATGTGGATGAGGCGAGAATTGTGTGTCAGGACAGAAGAGTGTGGCGCTCTATCCTCTCTTCCTACCCCCACGGGGAAACGGCGTGATGGTAAGTAAGTAAGTAAGTTATGGTGAATCAGGTTAAAAAAAATAATCTGATAACGCTGGAATAAACACATTATTATTATTATTGTTAAGTATTTTTAGCAAATACCTACGCTACTGACAAAAAAAAATTAAATAATTTCAAATATTATATAATATTTTTTTTTATCACTGTCACGGTCATACATCGCAAAAAAATTCACATCCCCGAAAATGAAACAAATCGACCTCGATTACAATTTGAAATATGTAAAAAAATTCTAAAGTCTTTCCAAAAGAATACACTCGAAGAATTCTTAAAGAATATTCAACTGGTAATGTATAATATGTTTCTACAACCCTTGGGTGAAAAAAAACCTTCTCTCCGATACAGACGTATACAGTATTTTAACGAAATGATACGCTTTTCGAGTTCTTGGAACAAAAGAAAATTCTTTCACTTAAATTTCGCTTCATCGAGAAAAATACGTATATTTTTAAAAACGAAATGAAACAATCTAAAAAATGTGTAGTATTTAGAACATAATATTCTGTTTGATACACTTTGATGATCAAGTGAAATCAAATAAACTCAAATTATCATAATTTAGTATTCCTCCGATTATTAAGTGATAATTACATAATAATCGTATACATTTCAGCAGATGTACGTAGAAAAGTTTTGTTATACTTAGCTGGACTATGTTATAATCAGGGGCGTGCACTGCATACAGGCAAAAAAGCTGTGCATTATTAAAAGTTATGGCAAAAAACTATTAATTAAATAATCTATATGTTATAATTACGCTAACGTCCACCGTGTATCAGTAGAATCATTAGTTCAATCATAATTAGAAGCGTAGTTCTGGATGCTACCGCGCAACGCCACCGGAGCGCTGTAGTCTTCTACTGGGTTATTATTCATTTATATATACTACAATTGCTAGCCACTGTTATAATCTATCGTTCTATTCAAGCCCATACAATTGCTACCTACTGAATTGAAAATTCTACTCGGCAGAGTCAGAAACGGATTAGCTGATCCATATTGTACGGAGTTATTACTTGTGCTGTTTCCTAATAGAATGACATTTGATTGGTATTGAACTTGGCCTACAGCTGATCGAAGCATCTACGAGTACTTATTTACTAATTCTCAAATTTTACTATCTTACTAAAGTGTTGTTTTCGTGATTGTTCTTTGCATTTGTAGATAATGCATTTTTATTATGATGGATTCATTTTGCTTATAGACGTTAGCTGAACGAAAGTTCATAAATCTATGTATAATTCAGCATATGTTGCATAGTATTTGGACTTTGGTTTAATGTCATTCGGAGTATCGGGTCATTTCGGACCCTTTGCTCCTTCATCATCATGTTTGCCCAAATAGCCTGAAAATTATATTTTTAGTTAGAACGTAAGGACGAATCTCAGAGACATGGTGTGCATACGAAGACTACGAAAGCTGAGAGTCGTTTCCAAATAATATCATGGAAGTAAAATCAGAGATTTTCTCAAGTCTAAAAATTTTATTCGTGCACGCGGGTAATTAAGAAATTGGGTTGCGGGAATACAAAAATAAATTTAGCCGAAAATGAAAAAGATTCGAAAAAAATGCAAAGCCTTCATGTACAAGATAATAGAATCAAGACAAAAATAGATAGGTAGGTACGAGTTATATCAAGATGAGCCTGTGAAGAGTTGGGAAACGCTTAGCTAACTGGACCACAATGGCGATATTAAAGAATGAATGACGCTCTATCGCTACGAAAAAATATAATAATTGAATTACCAATTTATTTCAGTCATTCTAAGTCATATTAAGTCAATTTATTTATTTAAAGCTTCATTTCATATATTCCTTGTCCGCCTTTCTAGATCAGAGTCCGTATTGAGATAGATAGTATTTTTTCTGTATCATTTACATTTATTATTTTGTATCATTTGCAATAAGTTGGTCACAGTGACTCAAGCAATATAGATAAATTTACATAGGTACATTATTAAACATTGTAAATAAAAATTTTAAAAATAGAAAAGTAGATTAAATACAACAATTAAAATAACTATATCATGAAGAATATAAATACACTATATTAAACATGATGTATAAAGAAATAAAAATTAAAGTATAGTAATTTCACGGATACATTAGTTACAAAAACTCAAATAAATCTATACCGACTGCGTGATCAATGATCTAATTTAATAAATAATTTTTCGCCTTTTTAGCTATTTTTCTTTGCTCAACAAAAATTTGAAACAATTCAATATTTGAGTATAATATACTAAACAAAATATATGTAAAATTTTATGTATAATCAATGATTTTTTTAAGTAGTTAGAATGATAATATTTTTTTTTTATTAATAATTATAAAGTCGTGTCAACGTTTTTGTGCTTTCACTAAATTGCTCATGAAGAAATCTCCTTAAACGGTTAAAATAATGAAAGCCTATTTTAATTAAATTTTGTTTCAACAACTCGTCACCCACACCTGTGACACCAACAATACAGAATAAATAGAGTTACAACTTTTATTTTAAATCTACTTTGAAAATAATTGGTGCCACAGTTGAGGCGTTGGCATTTTACTACATGCACGAGTATGTATGACGAAAAGTTTTCATATTATACTTTAAGGGTGAGAAACGGGTGCGAATGGGGTGAGTAATTAGAAATCAAGCGAGTGAATAGTTTGGAAACTTTTCAAAGTCACGATTGGAATGAAACGTTCAGATCAATGTAAAGTTTCACACCTTTGGTTCATTCGTTAACGTGGCGATGTAATTAAAACACTAAAGTTTTTAATTCAAAGTGAAGATGTTTATCGAAGTTCTTCCTTGGAACATTTACGGAGGTATTTAATATTGAATTAATTAAATATGAAGAGAAAATTAAATGTGGTATTTTAAATGTGTTAAGCGATTTTGATCAATCTGTATGTATTAAAAAAAAACCAAAACCCAACTAGTTAAATTTCTACACAATATTTCTGAATAGAATTGAATAGAAATATGGTCATTGAAAAATATGAAAAGAAACAAGTTGGATGCCTACAAGATATACTGGAGGCGAATGTTGCGTAACAGCCACGTGGACCACGAGACACACAAATGTATTTATCTTTCAGCAGTTAAAGATTACTGAAAGACTTTCAAAATCATGCAAGAGAAGGATTCTTGTATAATTTGGACATGTTATCAGAAATAGTGGCTCACTCAATACTCTTCTGTCCTGATACACAATTCTCGCCTCACCCACATTCGTACATCTTCTTATATAAGCTCACAATACACTAACGTCATATATCTTTTTTACCATTCTCTCCTCATTCATCCGTCCTATACAACCAAACCACCCACGTGATTAATTATTAATTTAACTTCACTATAATTATATATAATAAGTATGGCAACAGGATTTCATAAATATAACAACTATTAATTGAATGTATTAATTAGAAAGATATACATATGAAATCAATTTTATCGAAAAACTTGTTGTTGCGCCACTGGGATTCTAACCTAAATCTCTTTCCAAACCGGGAAAGATGCATTTATCCAAATATGCTACAGCGACATATTTAATGACAACAAATTTTCGAACCTATATGTTACACTCTTTTCAAATTAATACATTTTTATCGTTCCATTATTTAAAAGAGCCATCTATTTTGTTTTTACGGAATCTCAAATACCTTAGAGTAATCCGATAGCAGACACCAGAATCATTCATTTTTATTAAATTTTTGGACACATTGATACGACTTATTTATTAGGAGAACATATTCTTATTGTGAAGTTGTAATTATTCATGACATAGGTCTGTGATATTTTAAATGCTAATTAAATGTACTAATTAGAAAGATATACACATAAAATCAATTTTTATCGAAAACAGTAAAAAAAAAAACATGTTTTTCTATAGATTTTTTAACAAACAATCATCCATGTATTGCCAAAATAAAGAATGAGTCTCAAGAAGTTCGTGATTATAGGGACAGTTGAGAGAAAGCGAGCAGGAGAGCGTCTCCTGAAAGGTGGATATACCAAACAAAGAAGTTAACAGAATACCTACCTACTCTTAAAAAACACTATAATCCACATGGAGGAATGGGGGCTTATCGTGCACCAAGCTAGAGATATGTCAAGGGATCGCGAATCAGCAATGAGCACACAATAAAGAAAAAAATGAATTAATAAACGAATTTAACGGAGTTATTTCAAGATTACTTTTTAAAGGGTGTGATGATATCATCAGGAGACGAAAAATTAATGTATCGGAGTACCGTACCTTCGCGCCGTATGCTAAAGCAAAGAGGATAGGTCACCATACTTTAAATTCAGATAAGCATATGTAATTTAAATACATTTTATTGCATGTCGTGTTTGTATGTGTGAGGTTTAAGGAGAGATGGACAGGATTGTTCAAAATCATGGACTAATTATTCCAATGAATAATGTTGTCTCTTTTCTTGTCATGTAAATAAATTGTATAGCTGTCTCCCATTATGGTTATAAATTCAAATTTTTGAGTTAAAATTATTAGATTGACAAATTCCATTAAATGAGTAGAATAAAAAAACAAGTGTTTTATTATGGACTAATTATTCCAATGAATAATGTTGTCTCTTTTCTTGTCATGTAAATAAATTGTATAGCTGTCTCCCATTATGGTTATAAATTCAAATTTTTGAGTTAAAATTATTAGATTGACAAATTCCATTAAATGAGTAGAATAAAAAAACAAGTGTTTTATTATGGACTAATTATTCCAATGAATAATGTTGTCTCTTTTCTTGTCATTTAAATAAATTGTATAGCTGTCTCCCATTATGGTTATAAATTCAAATTTTTGAGTTAAAATTATTAGATTGACAAAGTCCATTAAATGAGTAGAATAAAAAAACTACTGTTTTATTTTCATGTGATGTGATTATGTGATTATGGAGTTCTACAAACTAACCTCGGAAACAGTAAATAAGAAAAAACTAAAATGTAACATAATGAAATGACACAGAGTTTCAATCAATAACTAACTAACGTCAAAATGATTACAAATGATATAAAATGATGTCAAAAATATAACATTAGTGATAAGAAATCTATGGCGTAAAATATGAATATAGTTTAAGCGTATCAATTTCGGCCAAAATGCACGAGGGTTAGTTTTCGTTTCTGTACAAAAAATGTAAAGAAAATTTCCATGTCGGGGTAGCTTAGGGACTTATCGCGATCGACCTACTAAGCCCTACTACCTCGCGATTCAGCTATTGTATTTAAAGGTGAATAGAAAATATCCCCGCGTTTTTATTTCAAAATATGAATAGCGAAAAAAGCTATTTTAGATGTACAATATTATGTCAATTTCTTTTGATATATAAAAAAAAATCATGGTGAAATAGCGTGATTTTTAAATTGAGGCCACTAACACTAACATAAATATTTTCAGAATAATATATAACTATAGTAATATGACAGCGCGAAATTAACTCGATACGCGTTCTAAATTGTGTTCTAAATAGCCTAATATTACTATCAGTAGGGAGATGCCATTAATTCATATTCGGCAGACAGAGAAAATTCAAGGAACTACGCGAGTGAGTCAATTCTCAGAACTGTAGAGAAAATATCTTAAGCTACCATAAATAACATAAATAAATGATATTTTATTTTTATATATTTTATTTTTTTATGTAAAGGTATGCATATATTTTAAGTCGACTTAAGACGGCATGTGTAGATATAATTGTGTGATGAATATAACACATTATTATACAGAGTTTTGACTAAATTACGAGTTTGACTAAATTCAAGGAATACGTGCAAATCCCGCACCGTTATGGAAAATAGTATTATTTCAATTTTGTATAATAAAATCATTTTAAACTTTTATGTTTACATACTTTGGAATAAATATTTGAGAAATTTATCCATTATTAATCTACATATTTGCTTTAGGTCCTAAATCATCTAACAAAACATAGTCAGACTGCTCGAAATTCGATGACCTTTAATTTTTTTTATTCAATATATAATTTTGAATCAATAAAATATTTAAATTTATCGAAATAATCGCATAACTACGATTTTTTTAAATGATTATATCTCTGACATGACTGATATTGGGCACATATTTCTTGAATATTTTCGACTTGTTTGTTCGAGTTTGTTACAACCTGTATAAGTCTCGTTATAAAAAAAAAAAACTTTTCGTTTTTTATCAGTCTTGGCTTTACTAATATTTTTTCAATGATTCACAGTTATTTTAAAAATTGTATATGCGTACATGGAATGGGTGTATTATTAATATTTCTATTTTTGTGATCTCCTGGAACGAAGTTCAAATACCAGACTAGGAGAGTGTACTAACATTTGCGTATTTATTTCCACATAATTAATAATTACGCGACTCAATAAATTTACCACTAATCATAGGAAGGTCTACATCCAGCAGTGTTTTGACAATGAATGGTTGTTGACGACGATAATGATGATGTTAGCGCCATTAAATGTACTACGCACGTATACGCGCGCATATCTCATTGGATTACAGAAATATATCCTGTCCCTTTTACTCTTGTCCAATCCTAGTCCCTAAGCACGAGATTCCTGCAGTCTGATTGATACGTCTGAACGAACTACTCCGCTTTTGAAACCGAACACGGTACGTTGCCGTCGCTGAAAATACGCTTACAACCGCTAACATTAATTACCGCTAATATATTTAAAACAATTACTTTTAACGCGAGTGTCAACAAGTGCGTGACATAATTCTGCGTCGCTTGTGAAGTGGTGGACCAGGGAGAAAAGAACCAGCTTCCAGAGATAGGAGACCAACAAGTAAGTGCCATCCTGTCTTTTATCTCCCGATAACCCGCCAATTTTCCAGATGATAATTTATTATTTTAATGATACATTGCTAACGGTCTTTTGGCATTATAGTTATAATGTCAATTCGTATAATATTGTGTTGCACGAAAAAAATAATTATGTGATTAATTGATGAAAAGTAATCATCCTAATAATGATTAGGAGAATACATTCTTATTGTAAAGTTGTAATTATTCAGAACATAGGACTGTGATATTTTAAATACTAATTAAATGTATTAATTAGAAAGATATATACTTATAAAATCAATTTTGTCGAAAAATATTGTTGTTGGGATATCGGAATTCGAACCTAGATCTCTTTCCAAACCAGGGAAGGTGCATTATCCAACTATACTACAGCGACAGACTTTTGACAAAAAATTTCGAACTCATATGTTACACTTTTCAAATGAATACATCTATCATTCCATTATTTGAAAGCCGTCTACTTTGTTTTTACGGAATCTTAAATAAACCGATGGCAGGCACCAGAATTAACAATTAATTTCTGGCCCTGTAGCGCAACAATAATATTTTTTGATAAAATTGATTTTATATGTATATCTTTCTAATTAATACATTTAATTAGAATTTAGTTATTTAATCAATTATTGAAACCGTTATTGTGACTGTGATTGTGTTCGATTGTAACGGTGATTAGTAACAGATTATTCGCAATTCTTCGAGTAATCACTGCTACACTAGCAATTAAAACTAGTTAAATCTCAATCATTGTCTTAATATAATACAATCAGAGTCAAAATAATGGTTTACCATCACCGAGTAGTAAGCGATCTTTTTATGCATTGAAAAATAACATTATAATATTGGGTGAATTTTATGTTCCAGGCCGATGATGTTTAGCCGCCATTTTGGTTTTGCAAATATATATTAGTTCGCATTCGGTAATCGTAAAGAATAGTTGATTACAATTTATTATAAAGTATCTAACTCTTTAAAAACGTGTTAAAGTCATTAAAAAAATTTATATGAATAATAATGGCTATCGTCACATATTGGAAAATGTATTGGTGGGCGAATTGGGTCAATTGGGATCGAGCTAAGCTTGAAATTTTTCGGGAAATTTTCTCGGCCGCATAATGTCAAAAAGTGGTGATATCTATTCGCCTCCTCAATCACCTGATTTGACTAATCCTGACTATTTTCAGTGAGAGTACTTAAAAAGAAAAGTCTACGCCAATAAGCCAACAACAATTCCGATGCTACAGAACAATATTCGAAATGAAATTGATGAAATAACGTGCGAGAATGTTACCAAAAATATGGTTAAAAGAACTTGCATCTGTGCCGCTGCCGGAGACTGCCACTTGGCCGATATCACATTTTATACGTAATTGTAATAAAACAAACAATCAATAAATAAAAACCAAATTAAAAAATTATGTTTTATTTTCTGATTATTTAAAAAAAATATCGTCCTGGAATATAATATTCACCCTGCGCTTAATTGTCTCGTCCGATATACACTCTATGTTTTATTCTACAGCTTTTCTACCAATGCGGAGGTCGCAGACTAATTGAAAATGACGTGAGCGTTTCCGTTTCGTATTTTTGTTAGCTATCGTTTTAGCTTCGGAACGAAACAATGAATACATCCCTGACAGCGCGCTCATTGCCGTGGATGTTTTTAGAGTAAATTTGCCCTGGAAAAGTACTTTGGTTATTATGACTAGGCAGAGAAGAATAACAGTATGTAAATGGGTTGAAAATTGGCTTGTTTCTTTTACTTCAAACGTAAACGGGGCTTATCCGATAGGGTCTAGTAAAGCCTGTCTTCTAAAAGGAAAAGATAATTATTAACATTCAGAGGTCATACATCGTGGGTGAAGAATATCTAGAATTTTGATATTAAAACCAAAATATATAATAAGCGTTCACCATATCTTTAAATTCCATAAGCAAATAAATATTACACAGTACCAAGTACGTGCGAATATAATATTGAAATTATTAAGGAAAACATATTATAATTGTGAAGTTACAGTTTTTCAAAACATAGTTCTATGATATTTCAATACAAATTAAATGTATTAATAAGAAAGATATACAAACAAAATTAATTTATCGAAAAAATTTTTTTGTTGCAATCCGGACTCGAACCAGGAACCCTTACTATCTGGGGAAATGCGCTGACCTATTACACCTCATCAATATTGTAAGTTAACGAAAAATTTTCAAACTTCTATGTTGCACTTTCAAATGAATACTTAAATTGGTTCCTCGTTCGAGTCTGGGTAGCAACACATATATTTTTTCTAATAAATTGATTTTATCTGTATATCTTTCTATTGATACTCTGCCGGATTCGTAAAACACATTTTTAGCGCATCTTGCGAATCGACCGCGACCCATGTTATTGACACCTTTCCACGTCCAAATTCACATACATAACCTTTTCTTAATGCTCGTCTTTACTGTGAAATGTGACCTTGATGTCAGCAGTTGTCGACGTGACCGATACTTGTTCGATCGCGACATCGCGATAGCATTCGCGGTGTGGATTTGTTCAGCTCCAGTACACCAGCACTGTATATGTGATATTGTGTTTGATCACGTGTTTTTTTGTTTGTTTGTGTGCCGCGATTGAAGTTGTGATATCATCAATGAAGTTGTGAGGCGTCATACACAAGGTAAGGTGAGCAGTCCTTCCGAATCTCGGTTACCCGAGATCACTGGTCCTTTGACTGGAAACCCTATCCCATTACCGGCCTTTATCCCTTATATCCAGGATCCCTTATTTCCTTCCTTTACCTGCCCCCTCTGCGGCGATTCCGATTTACGACCGGAATCGTCGTAAACCAATTCACGGGAAATCGTTTAAAAAGTTGAATATGGGTGGGATGCAGCACGCAGCAGGTGGCTGAGCCTCAGCGGACTGTCTCACCGCTATGATGATACCTTGGCCACTTTGTATTAGAATTTCAAGCAATTCTACTTATTGTAGAAATGTGTGGATTGAATTTTCTCGTACAAAAATAGTCAAGAATAATGAAATGAAAAAAAAAAAAAAAAGAATTATTTTTTCATTTTTCTCGATAGTGCCCCTTAAGAGTTGAATATAAAGCTGATCTTAACATTAAAAGGGTAGCATCGTTGGTTTAATCATGTAATATGTAGACTATGGTTCATCGCACAGGATTGAGAGGTCGCCAAAGTGACGCCAATAGAGTAATTTTATAATATATAAATGGGTAATTATTAACAGAGCGCCAGACAAACGTGGGATAGTTTTCAGCAAATAAAGATTGTCATTTTTTTTTATAAAATACGTCTTGTTAGCGCATGTTGCTACCTGTTCGGTGAAATAGTGGAAAAAATATCAATAAATTTAATATACTGTTTGGAACGAAATAAAATAAAGTATTCTGCGGGCAGGAATTCATTCTCGATTCTGTCGCCACAGTATACCTAGATTGAACATTTCTTCAGACCTCATCATCATCATTGCCAGTTGAAAGAAGAGGAGATCGGTGAACTACCTTTGTTTTCTTGTGGCTGAACGATGTATCATGGTGTAAGAATGAAACCAGAATAGAGGACGTCCACGGAAGACTTGGCACAATCAGATAAACTGGGTATTAGAAAAATGTCTTAGTAAAAGCCTCAATAATTGACAGCCACGCACGAATGTGTGAATGTCGATAAGACGACAGTTGTGTGTCAGAATAAAAAGATGTAGCAATCTATCCTCTCTGCTTACCCCTATGGAAAACGACGCAATGGTAAGTAAGTAAATTAGTTTGATATACCTTATAGTCTTCTAATTCCTCAAAACGAGGAATCGGCAAGAAGTTACTGGCAATTTTCAAGATCAGAATACTTTTCAAAGAAAGCAAATATCTACAAAAAGTTTTCTCTTTTGTAGCTCATAAACTTTTTTCATCTTGAATATGTTGGGCGCCATCCTGCCAAAACGTCAGAAATCTCATTATGGGGGATGTGAAGGACCTACCCCTATTCTAGAAGTGGCAGCATCTGTATTCACCACCGTAAATGAGGTAGTTGTTCGGGGGGTGTATTGGCTAACACTTCAACTGACGAAATTACATTTTGCTGACGTGGTCGAGTGACTTCACGATTTTTTTGTATTACACGCTTATAAAACTGTGAGGTAGACTAGGTTAAAAATAATATTAAATCTTTAAAAATAACGTTTTGACAGCTACGGTTAAAATTGTAACCAAATTTTATTTATCATCATCTTCAGCATTTTTGGCACAGCACAGGTCATTTGCATCAAATTGGACAATCGTTGGACAAACGCAGTCATCCAGTGAAATGAAGAGGCCGACAGGCCGTTCAAAAATCCGCCAGGCTGTCCAAAAATCGAAGCAATCGGAGAGACGTAGCAGCGAAAAAAAATAGACACAGAAAAGTGTTATTTATATCCATATACGGAGGTTCGAGCCTCGTCCCAATAGGCCATTAAGTGAGTCCCATTGTCATAGCACAAGCATTTAGCTTAGTTTGAAAATAACAAGAATGTTGATGTGACATATATTGCGTGTACGCATCTCTATTTATATATATATATATATATATATATAAGAAAGGATCACTTAGGTGGTTTGGTCATATGGAAAGGATGAATGAAGAGAGAATGGTAAGAAAGATATATGACGCAAGTGTTGATGGAACCAGGAATAGAGGACGTCCGCGGAAGACTTGGCACGACCAGGTAAACCAGATAATGGAGGATGGTTCTGTTAGAAGCCTCAACAATCGGCGAGCTTGTATGACAAGATGTATGAATGTGGATGAGGCGAGAATTGTATGACAGGACAGAAGAGTGCCTACCCCCACGGGGAAACGGCGTGATGGTAAGTAAGTAAGTAAGTATATATATATATATATATATATTTGATATTTGTATATGTGGAGGATCTGAACGCACCTTACAGTTATCTGGATGTTAAGTAAGGCTCTCAACAGCCATAAACATTCCTGGTACTGACGTCAAGCGACATGTCACAATAATATCAAGCGGCAACCATCGAGAAGACCGACAATTGAGCGCCACTCGCCTACCTCATCTTCCCGAATACAAGCTTTAGATCAGCCTTCAGTAACTACTGAAATGCAACTTTGTAAAATGGTGTTGAATAAATTTAGTGTCAACTGTAAGTAGTTAATTTTCTAATAACCTGCTCTAGTCCACCATCATACATATTTCTCACTCGAACATAGCGGAGAACTGGGAGATGTAGGTCCCCAGTTTCACGCTTAAAACCTTCTGATTCGCGACATAATCTACACTTTCTTTTACCACAACGCATTTAAAATACCTAAATTTGAATGAATTTTGTGGTTAAACATGTAAATAATAAACCCTCTATATATTTCATATTAATTGTACATTCCCATATACTTCACACACAATACATTCCGCAAAAACCAAAGAACATGAGAGTGTTGGGTGAATATTGAGGGATCATACCCACTCTCTGAATTGGTGACCTAAACACTAACCACTAAATTTATAATGCTACAACACTAACCAATAAATTTATAATGCTTGTAATTGTGATATATCTGTTCAAAGATTTTTGGTGAAACTTCCTCCACAAATTTTGGTGAAACTAACCCCCACCTCCATTAACTCTGAAAGTGTTTTTAATTCTAGTTGAATTATATTATTGATAATGGGAAGATGTTCCCGAAAACTTTCTAACGTTTAATACAATAAAATATAGTTCAATAAAATAGTGTATTTTTTATTTATTATCTTTGTTTTATTAACCACTGAATTGAGTTTAAATACATCTACCGGTTTCGAAAAATACTATTTTCTTCTTCAGGATGTCATAACTAACTACAAAAACAAAGATAATAAATAAATATATGAATTTTAACCACAAAATTAATATTGCTAATTTTAAAAGTAATAAAATAGTCTTTTAACTCAATTTACAAAATGTGATATATCTTTGGGTAGACGCGCGCAATGTTGGTACGATCGATAGTGTGTGAAAGAGATAAATGTGTCGCGTCGCGGTCGGTGCGGCCTCTTCCGATTCGTGAAACAGTAAACATCTTATATTGCCCTGTAATACACTGTATAGAAGCATCTGGAATAAATACTTTAGTTACCACGAACGAGTATTACTCTGAAGACACAATCCCGCACAAAAAATGACATCATCATCACATATAAAAATATCACAGTAATTTTCAATAAAACTGCAAATCGTACGTTAGATAAGACTGTCAAGAACATGTCTCAAGGCATAAGTGTAACGCTATTGTTTTCCTAACCGAATCATTGAATACTTCAACAACGTTTATTCAAAGATGTGTTTAAAAGCTTAAATGAATCAATCTTGTCTGCCATGTTTTAATTATAAATTGGCCTAACATCTTCCTCACACAACACAACCATCTAAAAATAGCTCGCATAAATAAGCTAAAAGAAATCTATTGTGGCTAGCTAGCGAAACATACACGCGTTCAGGTTGTCCGACGAACGGTATTAATGTGTGTGTCCATCTGTTCAGCGGTTATGATTACAAATGACCTACGGTCGAGAACACGGTAGAATGTTGCGGAAAAGTCAAGAAAAATGATCACAGATTTAATGTAATACAATCCACGCGAGACTAATTTCCGAACGATGTTTTTCGTGTGTAAAATGAAAGGGAAACTTATTTTTGTAACAGAGTTATTTTGAAGATATTTTTACGTAAATTTTTCATAAAAAAAATTTAATTGTATTCTATTGATTATTATCGTGGAGTTGTAATTTTTCAGAACATAGGTCTGTGATATTTTAAATACTGATTAAATGTATTAATTAGAAAGATATACATGTAAGATAATAAATAAATAATATCAAAAAATATTGTATTAATTTGAATAGTGTAACATATAGGTTCGAAAATATATCGTCAAAAGTACTGTCGCTTACCATAGCTGAATAATGCACCTTCCCCAGTTTGAAAAGAGATCCAGGTTCGAATCCCGGTAGCGCAACAACAATATTTTTCGACAAAATCGATTTTATTTGTATATCTTTCTAATCAATACATTTAATTAGTTTTTAATTGTATTCTGATAAGAATTCCGGAAATAATCTATAAAATTCTTAATAATAATAATCTGTTTCATATTTCGTCATCAGGGCTGATGATGGAACGAGCGATCCAAGCAACGCTGACGCTGAACATGAAGCTCATTTATGTTATTAAGAGCTTATTAAGAACATTATTTCAATACCTTGTCGAAAATAGGATATGTACCTGTCTCGTGGTAATACCGTGTCGATGATAGGGTTTCATGTTATAATTCTATCTATCGCAGGTTCACTATTTGATAAATCTATTGATTCGACTTGACCACGAAGTTTACAATTTTAGTCTTACCCTACTTACCATCACGCCGTTTTAGCTACATAGATACATAGCGCCACACTCTCATTCTGACACACGATTCTTACCTCATTCACCCTTATACATCTTCTCATACAAGTTCGTCAATTATTGAGGCTTCTAACATAACGATCTTTCAGTATCTGGCGTACCTGGTCGTACCAATTTGAGATCATTATCCCTAATATCAGATCAGTCAATGATCGTATTCTGTGAGAAAATAATGTATTATTCACAATTTGCCTGATTTAAAATACTTCGATACATGTATTATGATTTATAATATCTATTTTATGTATAGATTTTTTTATAATTAAAACAAAGTATTAAAATACATCAATATTCAATGCAGTTGGAATGGAAATAAAAGAAATGTATTTTTCTGTAGATTTGATACAAGATTAGAAGGTATCGGAATCGATGTAGGATCAGAGTCAAGACAAAAAGAAATATTAGGAGCGCTTGACTTACTTCGTTACAAACAAGTGTTTGAATTCTTGTTCAAACAATGAAGAAGTCAGTTCAAATACAAGTACAGTTGTGGACCCATAAATGGACGCACAAGACAACGACTGTAGTCGTGAGCAGCCAATTATCACTCCCTCACGAAATGTTTACAACGGACTTGGGAGCAACTTTATGTGCAACGTCCTTGATGTTACGTTGTCAACTCATTGAGATAAATCGAGCTTGCGATTAGTACAAGAATTTCGGGAACTATATTTAAAATGTGGTATTTCTGCTGATAGCACAAAAATAAATTTTTAATTGAGTTTATTATTAAATTGACTTGCGAGCCTAGTCTTTAAACTAAAACATTATCAATAAAAATTTTACCCGATTTGCCCCATTAAAATATTGCCCTAATAAATGTAAAGTTCCATTTTTGCAGCTAACTAAAGGGATAAAATAAATATATAAAATAGATAAAATAGATCAAATTGTTATTTTAAATTCACTATATTTTTTATCTTTCAGGTTTAGAAACGTCATATTTCGAATGAAAACCATATCATTTTTAAAGAGAATGCATCATTCTTGTGATGTTACAGTTTTTTAGAAAACAATTCTGTGATATTTTTAACAAAAATTAAATGAATATCAAGAAAGATGTACAGAAAGAAATCTATAGTAGCCATTAAAAAATATTTTTTTTATATACGGGTTGGCTCATAGTTCCCCCATGAAGCGATCCATTGTGACTAAATGTTCAAGGACCAAACTCTTGCGCGCTGTCGCCCGCGTGCCCCTCTTTCGCGCAGAAGCGATTTAAAAAGTGCAAAAAATCATGGCTCATCCTGTAATATCTTTCTAGTTGATTCATTTAATTTGTATTGAAAACTATGTAATTAACGAATATAAGTCGATATATGAAATTGGTAAAAATTTCGCGAAAACAGTTCGTAAAGTTACTACTTTTGTACGATATCCGTTTTCAGCAGAATAGGGCTACGTGCCGCACAAGACAGAAAACAATCGAGTATTATCAGATCATGATCATGACAGATCATGCAATTTAAAGCTTTTTCTTTTTCTTTAGGGTTATTATGATGTAACTATGTAAGAAGAAAAAAACAAATAAAGGTTGAGTTCGGATTTCCCGTTATAAAATGAACAGAAATCTTTGTTTTTAATAAGTATAAGTACATAATTGTATGTTATTATTTGATGAATCACTTTTTAGTATTATTATTATGATTTCACTTATCTATTTATTTACATTTCAAATTTGAATATCTTTGAAGTTGTCACTACCTACTTTAAATTTTCATCTATAATAATAACAATATTCACTTGGATTTCTGCTCCTTTCAAAATAATTCTATATTCTATATATATTTTTTTCTGCATAATAATTGTTTAGAAATTCAACATATTTTAAAGATTATATTAAATCAGATGCGTAATACGAGATCATTCATATTATTAATACACTACTTTTTTCTGGGTTCTGATTATAAATTTATATGAAATAAAATGACTCATTGAACGATAGATACACTTTTATTTAATTTTTAATATCTTTTGAACCTGTTTACATATATATGTATAATAAAAAATACTAACTCAACTTAACCTAACCTAACCAAATGGAATACTGAACTTTAGGGAGTAATATAAACAATAATCATTTTTATTAGAATGAAAACAAACGACAATGGCAAAGCGGAGGCAGATATTCAGATATTAAAACTTTATATTTTTTGCATGTAATTATAAACCAAACTGCTATATAAATAACGAAAAACCAAAAAGTTAATTAACTTTTTCGAACGGTATCAAATAATTTGTATTTATCATCATATCAGAATATACGCTATAAATATTAATATAGAGAATATCGAGAAAAGTGTATTGGTGTATGTAAATTGTTTAGACTTTTTTGTAAAAATATTATAGTTAAAATAAAACAAATGAAATATAAATAATGCAGGTAGTAAACTGTTTTATTAAGGAGAACACATTCTTTTTGTTCTCCTTAATAAAACAGTTTACTGTTTATTTGAAGTTGTAATTATTCAGAAAATAGGTCCTAAATAGGTTTTAAATACTAATTTAATTTTCTGAATAATTACAACTTCATAATAAAAATGTGTTCTTCTTAATAATATAAATTGTATCAATGTGTCCAAAATTTAATAAAAATGAATTCATAATTCTGGCGTCTGCAGTCGGTTTACTCAAATGTATTCGAGATTCCGTAAAAATAATGTAGATGGCTTTCAAATAATAGAACGACAGATGTATTAATTTGAAAAAGTGTAACATATAGGTTCAAAAATTTGTCATGGTAGTGTTCTTCCCCGGATTGAAAATAGAGATCCAGGTTCGTATCCCGGTAGCGCAAGAACAATATTTTTCGACAAAAATGATTTTATATATATATATTAATAATTAATACATTAAATTAGTAGTAAACTATTTGATCTGTGTTGAATTAGCCAGTTGTATTGTTAAGCCATCGGGTAAAATCAAACTATATCAAAAAATAATTTATGTTTATTTAAAAGTGTGATAAAATCACAATGATAAATATCATTTCTTACACATTATTATTTGTGATGTAATTTTTTTCAGAACATTGTTCTGTTCTATTTAATACAAACTAATTTAATTTGTATTAGATAAATATTATGTTAAAAATTTTCAATACTCAATCGATAACACCTAATATAAATGAAATGTGATCTATTCAAGGTGTAATGGCTTTTGTACGACTTATTGATATTTACAATTAGCACGAATCTCACTGTTATCTATCATAATACGCTGTTTTGCCTGTCAGCTGGGTAAAACTCAAATTTTTATAATAAATTATTATATATATATGTTTAATAATATCGACGACTTATATGAATTCTGTTTTTCGGTCTGGGTACCCAAAGCGCGAGGTGAGACGCGACATAGTGAAGTTCTGGAATGTTCACATATTTACAAATTATATTTGCCAGTTTTTAATTGTAATTTGACAAATTTCAAGTCAATTGACAGCCGATTAAATATATCACATCGAGCATGAGTGAAGTTGTCAGATTCTACAGCCAATAAGATTCAAGAAAAAACTTCGCTGCGACCAATCAGGTGCCCAGAGGCGTTCTATTAATCATATTTTTTTTCAACCGATTACTAACATACAAGTATTGACAAATTAATATAACTAGTGGAACAAGTGACAGGTCGCAAAGCATCTAGCTCAAATCAGCAAGGCAGCTAACTCCACCCATGGTCAAACAATAGTTTTTAATGTAATTATTTACCACTTTCATTGTTCTATGGTACATAAAAAGTACAAAATTCCCATTAATTTTAAAGCACGTAAAATCACTCGCACGCATAACAGCTAACTTCAAGCAGTAATAAACCAGACAACTCCCACCATTTTGTGTTGTGAACTGTCAAAGAGTAAAGTCGCTTTGTAATAGCTCGTGTTTTTGATTCATACAATTACATAAATTCAATGTAAATATGTGCTATGTGCTGAAAAACCTTAGATTGATTCTTCCATAAACCTTACATTAATTTATTAGTTTACTAGCAACATTTGCTTATTACAGTTCTGAAACATTAGTTAAAAAAATTCTAAAAAAAACTATAATTAATATATTTAATTATCAATACTTGTACAGTCACATTAATATCTCGCACTAGTGTTTACAATATTATAACGCGTTGCTGCGCGATTGTCCAATTGAGTAGATTGATATTAATCAAACAATTGGAATGTATCATGAAGGATATGATTTTAAATCCATACAACGTTGTCATCACTCTACTTTTAATAATAAATAATAATGAAACAATTACTGACATATTTTCAAGGCGTTTAAAATGGTCTAAAAAATTCGTTTTCACTATAGAAAATTATAAACTATTTATTTGTTTGCTTTTATGTGTTTGTATATAGGGTGTAACAGATACACAATATTTTATGGGCGGATACCTGACTTAACTATGTTCAATTCTGTTGGTTATAATGTTGGCAATCGTCATTTAGTATATTGCGGCTCGGAAAAGTTTTACAGTAGATTGGTCAAACCATTGGCTTAGGTTCTTCAGCTATGATGGTCTCCACGAACTTTGTTAATATTGTATTATTATTGACCTAACTTAGCCTAAATCTGCTTTATATGTGGTGATATGCTCAAGAACTATATTTAATGTGGTAAATGAGTTTTAATAGAAGTAAAAATCAACTAGTATTTCAATACTGCATTAATAATATTGATCTAAGTAAAGTCGCAGTTGTGTGGGATAAAGGTGTGCTCTTTGACAAAAAATTTATTCAACATTCCAACGAAATTTGTAACAAGGCGATTAAATTCGTAGGATTTGTATTAAGGGCAGACAAAAACTTTAACTCGCTCAGCTCTCAAATAATCAAATAATAAAGAATCCAAGATGTAACCGTAAGAATCCAACATGTAACATCATTTTTTCTACATTTCTACCCATCTTATTTCGTCGGCTTGAGAAGTTGACGAGATAACAACGTGATGTTGGCGTCACTGGGATGTTTTACTTTTAAATAGATAACTAGAGAGACATGATTTGGGTGACAATGACATCTGGCCCGTAAGAAATCCAAAGAATATGATGGAACATCGCATGGATGAGGGTGAATTTTGAGCTTACGGCATCTTTTGTTCAATTTTGAATCTTGTTATCACCAGCCTGCCCTGAAGCTTATCGATTTGACGCTCAACCCCACAGAATTTAGATTGTAATTTTTTCTAACTTTACCAGTTTTATTTTGATTAGATTCAATTTTATAACGTAAAACATCTTTTCATTTATCTTTCCCAGCTATTAATAATAAATTTTCCCATTTTAGGATAAAGGCAGGATGTGACGGATCAAGGTTGATAAGGTCAGAACTCGCCTTTCTTATGTTTTCTACTGAATAACCAGTGATGAGGATGGAACGCCATTCTTTACCTTCCAATATATAGAAAAACAAATAAATCATTAATCATCTGTACACCAGCAGAAAATAATTGTAAATTTACCTGTTCCAAACTTGCGGTATAATCAATCAAATAATCGCTCGCTTTAATGTAAGCACTCAATTTACTATCGGACCACTTCACTGATATCTCTATTGGCTTACAAAAAATCTACTGCCGGTTCAGACCTTATCGTTTCGAATGACTCCACGCTCTGAATTATTCCAGGAATTAAATCATATTATAGAAACGGAATGCAAATAATCTGATGGCTTAATGGAGATTATAAGCCCAAAATATTTTTTATTTCTGGTTTTACGAATAAACATGTGTATTTATTACGTTTTATTTACATTCAATTACTTCGCTTGTTGGAAATGCCTGGAAAATCAACAAGTTTCCCTGGAACTGTGTTTATTCTGATATTTTATTTTCCGGCTCGTGTATTTGACATGTAGCGGAAAATTTAAATAAACGAATTGAACAATAATTCTAAACATTTTGAAATATTTATTCGTTAGCGTTAAATACGATTTTGCTAAAAATTATATTATTAACATTGTTAGTAATGAAATGATTAATATTACAAATAAAAATATATATTAATAATGAAAACACATACTTTTTATTGATTATTACTCAACATGTTTCGGTATTAATGGTCTATTCTTCAGGATTCTATGTTTACTAAAATTATAATCAAAAGTGTATACATAAATAAAACTGTAAATATAAGTTGAAGGAGAGGTTAAAAAACAGGTTGGGGGGGGGGGAGGGTGGGTAACTAATTAGGAACCACTGTAAAAACAATTAAAAGGTGCCTATTTACAAGGATTTGCTTATTAATTTGCTATTACCATTTTTTCTTATTTATAAAATTTATAATTAACTAACTATAAACCCCTGGTAAAATTTATAATTAATTTACTGTAAGTCCATGTAATATTTCTATTGTCAAAATAATGGTTTATTTCAATTAATTCAAATTAGATAAATTACTTATAAATATATTAAAACTAAAATCGAGTGTGAAAACTTTTGGTGTAATTTATGACTGAAAAATGCCAATCAAAATTTAAGGTGATATGTTGCTCCAATAATCACCCACCACTCGCGTGTCCGTGGTTGATGGTCGCGGAGTGTTTTGTGTACGTGTGTGTGATGAGAGCAGATTAACCTCTTAACTGCCTATTTATTTTATTTTTGAGAGAAACAAACAGTACAATAATAATAAGTGATATAAAATATGATATATAAAAATAATGCCAGTAAAGTTTCTTCGCTATTAAACAAGGAAGAGTATAATACAAACTAAGAAATAGTTGAATAGAATTTGAAATGTTAGATGCCATATAGGGTAAGAGTAGGCTTTAAGAGTCATGACTGTCTATCAAAAGCTGGGAATTTTCAAACACTGACTTATGGCAAAATGATTTAATTAATTTCATTTTAATCCCTACGAGGGACTATAATGTCTGCAATGTCAAAAATTGCGTGATATCACGCTTATAACTTGACGTGCCGTGCAAAGTTTGGCACTTAAAAATGCGCTCATTTAAGGTTAATAAACGAAAACTACTTAAGTTTGTTATTTGATTTAATGTTGAGCCCAGTTTATAGATTTAGAAAAGTGGTTAAGCTGAACAATAAAACTTTCAATACGCGAAGAGTTATAAAGGCGATACTTGGAGCTGTTGTCTGGAAGGCGACGGCGAGAAGAGTGAAGCCCGAGACTTTGTGCGTTTTTATGGTTAAAAGGTTTCACACTTACATAATATTGTGAAAGGGATTACTCTCGTACCAGCTACCCTCAATAAAAATAGAAAAAATAGGGTTTAATGTAACTATAATTTGACAACGGTTGTTACGTATAGGAAAACAATAATTGTTTTTAGGGTGGTTCGCCAGTTCATTCTTGTAACTCGGGCTGACGACGTCTGTGCAGCGGTGCGTAGGGTCTAATCCAAGGTCCAAATCGTAGTCCAGCGTAACAGCCAAGAGTAGAATCTGTTTCAAAAAGTCCATAGAAATAGAGAGAAATGAAACTTCAGCGTGTGTACTCAGAGTGCGGTTACGAGAATGAGCTCAGTGCACTATTTATTACACGTGAGATGGGCCTGACCGCGACAAGCTCCCCGTCTTACGCCGGACCAATGGGAGCGGGTTTACAGCCCTAGTTCCACCCCCATGGGATCCAGCTTGTCGGCCGCCTGACGGCAAAAGGGAGAAACTGCTGCTCAGTAGGGCGTCGTAGCGCTCGGTCCGGCAGATTTTATTTGCGCTTACATTTAATTTAATTTTAAATAAAATCTTACAGCTATCACGATTTTTTATTCGTTGACTATCACTACTGCCCGCGATATCCCGTATGTTACGGAGTGGGGCGATCATCTGTAATTTATTTATTTAACAATATCACAATGGTAATGATTTACTCATTTAAATCTCAAAGTTTTATTATTTATTTACTTAAGCCTTCAGCGGCTTTGAGGATACATTTAATAGGTAAATGTACAACAATATAAATTAATAACAATAAAAATTATAAGTTGAAAGTATCTGATTATATTGGGTGAAGATAGGAGAGATGCTAGATATATAAACGTAGAAAATAAAGCATTTTTAAGACTGTTTTACGCACCGGTATGTGCAAGGTGCTTTCAAGGGCTCTTAAACATATTAATACCAACAAATAATCAAGTGACGTCATTAATTTATTTTTTTAACAACTTTACTCACTTGAGTTATTGAATTGTTCACGTACAAACAAATAAACTTACATTTGTAACATTACGTGAGTGGCTCGGAGAAAAATGTTTGTTAAAAACAAACACGTACACCTGCGATGGAATTTAGCCGAGTTTTCCACCTGAACTCCGAAAGGGGAATACTTAACAAGGTTCCCGTCACTGTATGATGGATCTACGGTTCGCGGGGTCACGTGCTGCCCGACAAAAAACTCATTTTTGTTGAGCGAGATGACCGTACAAAAATTAATTAACTAATCGGTGTCCTCGGAAATATTGTACTTTAAAGTAAATCGTTATTTTAAATTGTTAACTTTGTTTTATTAACCACTTAATGAATTAAAATACATCTACCGGTTTCGAAAACTATCATTTTCTTCTTCAGGATGTTAATAACTAATCAAAAACATGTATTATTGTTTTTTTAACGGAATCTATTTACAAAAAAAAAATAATTAAAAATATAAATTTAGTACCTAACTTAAATTGCTACTTGATGATGCAAAATTACTAGAATAATTTTAGAATGTGATTAAATTTAAATGTGATGGTTAAATTTAGTTGGATTTTTTTTTACTAGTTTTACACGCTTTATTTATCTGCAACGATTCCATATTATTTGTGGCAAATAGACAATCTCAAATTTTCACCAAAACCATGACTATTTTCTAACAAATGATTAGAAATTTTGAAAACCCAGTATTGTTCAAATATCTCAAATGCTCCTTTACTTTTATATTAAAATTTCGATCTATTTTACCAACATAAAATGCTGCACAATCCTTACAAATAAGTTTATAGACACCAGAATTGTTAAATTTATCATCTTTGTCATCAGAATTTCTGAGTGAATAACTCTGTTTACGAACAAAAATCCTGACGAAAACGTGCTTCAGTTTGTCAACAGAATTTCGGTTAACGAATAGGCAGGCAGTCTCAGAACTCATACGGAAGAACTAGAACAGCTTCTTAATGAGCAGCAAAAGACGCGCACATAATGTGCGCGAAGTAGAGTGTGGTGCAAACTTTTATGGAAAAATATCGCCCTGATAAAACTATATCAAATCAATATAAAAAGTAAGAAGAAAGAAATATTGTTGGATAGGTTTTTCGTGAGATAGACCCCTGATGAACTTCAAGCACCCGATGTTTTCATGGAAGGAGAGTGCCCTTTCAAACAACAATACTTCACTACACATTTTGTAAGATTAGTTGAAATAATATATTAGTATTGTTTATTTTATTCGTTTTAATCCTTCCAATACTTTTAAAATTAAAAACATGAATCTGTATTGCTATTAAAGGATTTGATGCAAGTAGTAAGTATAAGGGTCAATTTTTTGGGATCTTAGATAGATTAATACATTTTAGATTGATTATTATGGGTATAATTGTTTCATTAGAACAACACATTATTATTTTGAAGTTGTAATTATTCAGAACATAAGTCTGTGACCTAGACCTATGTTCTGAACAATTTCAGCTTCACAATAAGAATGTGTTCTCCTAATAATAAAGTTGTATCAATGTGTTCTAAATTTAATAAAAATGAATTGATAATTCTGGCGTCTGCTATCAGATTACTCAAAGGTATTTGAGATTCTGTAAAAATAAGATAGATGGCTTTTCCAAATAAAGGAACGATTAAATGTATTAAAATCAAAAAGGTAACATATAGGTTCGAAAATTTGTCGCTGTAGCATAGTTGGATGATGCACCTTCTCCGGTTTAGAAAGAGATACAGATTCGAATCCCGGTGGCGCAACAACAATTATTTTCGATAGAATTAGTTTTATATATATATCTTTCTAATTAATATATTTAATTCATATTTATAATTGTTTCAGTTTGCAAAGGTTTCACTGTATGTGACGAACAATTTTCTAAGCGAAGGATTGTGGAGAAGCAGCTGTTACTGGGAAGAATTATAAGCAAGCAATGTTCCTTACTTGGAGTGGCATTCCACTGCTGAACTTATACATTATAAATCAGCATACTGCAACTTGGTAATCAGTCTTTAACAGAAGACAGCACAAGAAGAAGATAAATATCATACCGTACCAATTAGACGGATGATTTATATAGAATAAAAGTCTAGCTACACTTTCCGTTATTAAATCTCACTAAAGTGCTGCTTTATTCAATTTAAAGACATTGACCAGAGTAAGTCTGCGACACCAGTGTCATAGCGGATAACTAATAATATTATCTCTTAACACAATCAAGAACTAGCTCAGTGAAGTGGAAAAATTCTCGCAAAAATATAGAGGCTTTAAAACAATTACTATATCTTGAGCGAGACGGGAAAAACTACAGTAACAAAAAAACAATTTTAAACAATTATTTGTAGAGTATCTTAATCGTATTAATTAGTAGAGCGAATACATGAATTTTTAACGTGTGAATAAACATTTTAGCTCGTGCCTCCCTCAAAATTTCATACTAAAAAATATGTGACGAACAAGTGACCAGACAAATACTATGTCATACTCCATGATGAGTACATATTTTATTCAGTACACATAAATGTGAGACTTAAATTTTAATAATTTTTAGAAAATCATGTTATCAAAAATTAAAATATGTACTAAAATCCTGATATCATATATACAACTTCCAAAAATTTGATAGATGTGGTATCAGATGTGACATCTTAATCTTGATGACAATCTCCCAGGGGATAAAACTCAGTAATTAGTTCCTACAAAGATTTGTACATACCCAAAATATTGTAAAATATGTATATTATTGATAGAATGATTGATAACTTTATGGAGTTTCGTCATAGTGGATGGATATAAATAAAACAATGTAATAACTCTACTTGAGTTTTAAGAGAAATAGTAACTATCATTGACAGGTGAAGTATTAAACTAACTATACACAAATATAGGAGAAATATAGGTTGAGACAATATTCCTGTTACAACCACTCCTTCATCACCTGCCAGTACCTAATTACTTGTATCTTTACTACCTGAGCCTTGTCTCTTATATCTGTCTGTATGCAGTTTAATACTTCACCTGTCGATGAGAGTTACTGTTTCTCTCGAAACTAAAATAGTGCTAATAAACTCAAGTTGAGTGAGAACATTGTTTTATTTATATCCATTCAATAGACCCTGGTAGACAGGTAAATAACTTTTTTATGTGAATTCCATATCTACAACAGTACCTACTGATTTGTTTTATTTAATAAAATAATTCATACCTGGTACCTGTCCACACAACGTACCATAATAAGCAATCGTTTTCTAATAAACGAAATTTAAATTGAAATATTATTACAAAATAAAATTCCACCTCTAAAGGTGAACTATGTACGTAATATATAGACACGAGATGTTTCATATAGCCATTCCATTCAATTATGTTCAACATTTATTCGATAAACTGTGGGTTTCTTCGTTACAACGACAAATTCGTGAATATTACTAGTAAACGTAAATACTAAGCAACCATTTACTAACAAATGTATTTATTGAGACAAGTCAAGTACCTACTCCTTGTGCATTTCGTTCTTTCAATATATACCTTAATATACCTGTTCCACTCTGGCCAATTAATGACTTAGGGATTTCACCGACGCGGGAACAAATTGCTTTCCGACACCGAACCATCAAGATCTGTGTTCTTTTTTTAACGTCCGAAAGTCGTATTCTAAACAGCTCCGCAAGTGCAGTGATATCTTGGTTCTTCACTAAAAAGATGCGAGTCAACTGGAGGTGAAAACTCCAATCCAGGATCGATATCAAGATAGGCCAGATTCGTTTGGCAATATTCTTCTCTTGAATCCAATTCTGATTGCATTAACTAATAATTATTGTAATCGATACAGTCCACGGGATCTCATCCCACAAGTATGTAATATTAATTTTTTAAGAGTGTATTGTCTGAATAAAAATAAATAAATATTGCAATGTCAAAAATAAATACATATCAATAAAAAATGATATTTCATCCAAATGAACTGTATATATATAAACACACATATTTATATATATATATATATATATACATACTTACTTACTTACTTACCATCACGCCGTTTCCCCGTGGGGGTAGGCAGAGAGGATAGAGCACCACACTCTTCTGTCCTGACACACAATTCTCGCCTCATCCACATTCATACACCTTCTCATACAAGCTCGCCGATTGTTGAGGCTTCTAACAGAACCATCCTCCATTATCTGGTTTACCAGGTCGTGCCAAGTCTTCCGCGGACGTCCTCTATTTTTGGCGCCATCAACACTTGCATCATATATCTTTCTTACCACTCTCTCTTCATTCATCCGTTCCATATGACTGAATCATCTAAGTGATCCTTTTTTAATCTTACTCACTATACTAACATCAGCTTTACATTCTTTTCTTATTTATTCGTTCTTTACTCTGTCATAAATAGATTTGCCACAAATACGTCTAAGTGATCTCATTTCCACTGCATTCAGTCTACTTTCGTTCCTTTTCTGCCAGCTCCAGGCCTCACTTCCATACATCAGTGTCGGTACCAGGATTCCATTGTGCACCGCTATAATATAGTATGGATATAATTCCATTCAAAGCGCCGTTCACTTTATTTCCTGCTGTCACCCTCTTTTCGATATCATTCTCAGCCTTTCCGTTTCTATCAAACATACTTCCCAAATATACAAACTCATCTGTATATATATATATATATATATATATATATATATATATATATATATATATATAATACGCCAACCAACGTACCAACGTAAACCATAAGAGTGCTAATTTTTAAATACTTCCCACTCAATTTTGTAGCACTTTATTAAATACACTGGGGGTTGCCTCGTTACAACGACAATGTCGTGTTTATTACGAGCAATTAACATAAAAAAATAAATATTTTTCTCTAATAGCCACCGTTTCCTCTTGTAATTGTGAGTTTCGATGGTCGCAAAGTGGGTATCTCGCACAGTTTTACCTTCGTGACCGAAGTCAGTAAGGTTTGAATTGTTATTTTAGGGTTTAACAACGTCTTTTCGTTTAATCTGCCCGACCGGAGTCGGAGATCAGACGAGATAACAACTGTGAACCCAGTCTCGGCCGAACTGAAGAGGAATATACCAGTTAAAGAATTATGAGGGTTTTGTGAACTTCGAAACGGTTCGTCTATAATTAAACGCGATTTAAATTTTGCATAAATCACTGTGTTATATTTACGATTTTTTAAATTACGGAATTAGCAGATATTTTAAAAATTGTTATATGAACTCATCTTCATCTGTGAAAAGATGCGAAGGCCAGGCAAGTTGTTGAAAAAAATTGGAAGAAAAATGCAAAAGATAGGAGGGAGCTAAATAAAATAAAAATTTATTCCAGCTCTGGCCGCAAGAATTAGATAAATTTCATTTATAAGTGAAAGCATGTTTTTTTTTCCCCTAGGTATATACGAATTCGAACTGTAAATTCGGATCAATAGGATACAAATGAACGAATTGCGCGATCTCTGAGTCGCGCGTCTCGTGGAATTTAAATTCAACAATTCCGGTCGTAAATCGGAATTACCGCAGGGTAGGAAAGGAAAGTAGGGAAACCTTGGTATAGGATGAAGTCGGTGAGGGTATAGGGTTTCTAGTAGGAGGACCACTGATCTTGGGAACCGGAATTCGAAAGGACTGCTCACCTTATCTTGTATAGAATGATCCTCTTTGTCGCCACCAAGATCACACAATGGCACGCGGATGAGCCGATCTCTGATCCCAATTGAATGCCACAGCGATGTCACAAGTTCACCCACGGCACTCAAAACAACAAACAATACGTCATCAAAACACATTGTCACAAAATACATTGCTGGTGCACTGGAGCTGTCATGTCCACACCGCGAATGCTATCGCGATATCGAGATCGAATAAATATCAGCCAGGTTGAAGTCAGCTAAGTGAAGGTCATAATTCACACTAACAAGACGAGCATGAGGAAATCTATGGATGGGAATTTAGATGCAGAATTGTGTCAATAACAACGGTTGTCGCTGAATCGAAATATCGCGCCAAAAGTGTGTTTTACGAATTCGGAACAATATATATTATATATAAATATACATATATATATCCAACTGACGTCTCTTTTAGGTAGATCGCGCTTTTTGTATCTGGTTTTCTTGGGAAAGCCTAGGCCGACGTTTCGGCAGGATAACACGTGTCATTGGCAAAGCGTTATCTCAAAAAATTACGGTAAAATCTTACTTTTTCACAGGAGATATAAATCGCTTAAAGTTGATTTAATTTTAGTACCCTTTATTTGACTAATTCTGTTTATATCTCTAGGTTAAGATTTATTGAATGTTTTCTATTTAATTATTAATAGGCGGCCCCTAGAAAATACCAGTAATATAATTATTTGAGGGGCGTTGCGCCTACCTGTAAGTTTTATAACACTACCTGCTCGGGTTCCGACAAGAAGATCACATGCTCAGTGGATGTTTGTATTTTGGCTGTATGGCGTCTGTTGTTGCGTGAGAATATGTACATTATTCATAATATTTTTAAATTTTTATCTTTAATTTTTTAGCGGAAACATTACGGCACATCACGCTATTTTCTTAAATCACATTTAAAATGAAATATCTATAAAAAATCTCTCACAAAACGGTTGATAAACCGAAAACTTGAGGTGGACCTAAAATGACCCACCACCGCCGGACGTGTTTTATTTTGACCCACCGGGCTGTAAGTGTTAACATAGAAACAGTAGCAGTCAAAATCGACATGACGAAAATGACGTCTTTAGATTATATTATGTAAGATTCGCGGAATAATGAATGTAATTAATTTTTATTAAACGAGTATAATAGAGCAAAAATATATTCTTTAATCTCTTCAATTTTTCTTTAAATTACTACATATTGGATCGTGAATCTTGCGCAGGAATTAATTTATTCTATTCGTTTCAAAACAAAATATAGTTTGGGACAACCCTGATTTAATTCTTAGAAATGTAAAAGCTTGACAATTTCTTACATCATCAGCTGAAAATACTTATTTTATCTTTAATTCACCTGAAGGAATTTTTTTTACTATCATACCCTCTAATACGAAAGTGTTACAGTTTTAAATTACGAGTACTTAATTTTTTATGAATGTACGTTTATGGGTATTTTACGTGCTCAATAGATAAATTGGTGGCATGTTCAACTGCCAAGAGTCAGTATCTTTAGGTTTTATTCTTATCATCATAAAGCAGGGTGCTACGTTGAATCTATTCCATTTAGTTTTTGTATAGGGCGCATATTCTACCCTTAAATTACGTCATGTTTACATTAAATTTTTTTATAATTTTTTAACGAAAACACTATTATATTATGGAGAGAAATTTTGGAACGTAGTTCTTTGATAACAAAACGAATAAGATGAAATTCCTAGAAAGCATTAATAATAAATATGGATTACTGGAAATTATAGTATTATCTACAATGTATTACTTACCAAAAAGTATTTGGTATTCATTTCAAATAAAATTTTAATATCATTAAATAATAAATATCTCGTTACAACAGAAAGATAACATATTAAGTTGAAAATTCGACCTGAATGTAATTGACTAACATAGTGCAATTGGTAACTCACTCTACTGCTCCTAAGCTCCAGGTCCGGATCCCTATGATAACTACAATTTATTTCAGAAGAAAGATTTTTCGGTGTAGTTAATAAGTCTAATCCCGAAACTTTCGGGATTAATACTACGACATAATTTCGGGGTAACAAAATTAGATCAAAACTAAAATTATTTTAAATACTAATTAATGTATTAATTATAAATATATACATATAAAATCAATTTTGTCGAAAAATATTATTTTTGCGTCACCGGGATTCGAACCTGGATTTCTATTTCCAATCTGGGGAAGTGCACTACCTTTGTGCTATAACGCCAGTATTTTTCTTGACAAATTTTCGAACCTATATGTTACATTTTTCAAATTAATACACCTGTCGTTCCATTATTTGAAAGCCATCTACATTATTTTTAGAGAATCTCAAATACCTTTGAGTAAACCGACTGCAGACGCCAGAATTATCAATTCATTTTTATTAAATTTTGGACACATTGATACAACATATATTATTAAGGAAAACACATTCTTATTGTGAAGTTGTAATTATTCAGAACATAGTATATATATATATATATATATATATATATATATATATATATATATATATATATATATATATAGTATATATTTATAATCAATACATTAATTTAGTATTTAAAATATCAGAGACTAATGTTCTGAATAATTACAACTTCACAATAAGAATGTGTTTTCCTTAATAAAATTATTTATTATCAATTAAACTCAGTGCTTTGCTATTTCTTCGGGAACGTTATGCATAATAATAAAATTATTTCATATGTATATGTTATAATTTTGTTTAAGGTTTTCTTCCCTACATATATATAATAGTATATATTACGTCATAAATGATTATGAAATTACATTTTTGAAGTCGTATAGATAATAATAAGGCAAGTACGAGCACCAGACAAGATGAAGAAGTATAATGAAAATATCATTCAGGATGAAGGTCAAATGTCAGAAATCTGTAGTAGAGTGTACTTGATAGTTAGCCCTTTAGTGGCTGTCTTGTACCCACTGGTCTCCTTACTTCCGTACATAACACTTGATTATCTATTTGTTTGTAATGTTGTTATATACCTGTATTTTAAAATAAATAAATAAATATTGCACTTGAAAGGGCGCTGGAAGATTTAAATTTAAATCTCTGTTAGTTTATGTGTTTTTTATTTCCTTTCTTTTGTGTTTATTAATTATAAATTTTGAGTTTCTGTAGTACTGTGTATAGAACCGATAAAATAAGTTGAAATTTCTACAACCTCCTTCCCGTCTCTCCCTTCTAGCGCCCCTTTAATATGCATGCATTAAGAATAAATATCGTCATAAGCTTGACATAGCGTCTGATTTGAAGCTACATCTATCTTATGTTGAACCTGATTTTAAAAAACTCAGATCCATGAAACAATCTCAAGGGTCGCATAAAATTTTTGACAAATAATTATTGTACTAGTTAGTGTATCAGTTAATATTCGTAACAATTATTTTAATGCTATTTTTATTATTGTTTTGACCTTCCATATTATTAAAAATTAAAATGAAGCCTATATGCACGGCACGGCACGGCACTGAGTGGGTATAATGAAGAGAGGGAGTAATTTTAAATGAAAAGTCTTATCAAGAGAAGAGAAATAAGATAGGAAACCGCTGGTTTAAAGTTACTATAAATCAATTAATAAAAAAACATGTGAGATGTAGATGTGAAATAAAAGGAGTAGCTGGAGTGTCGTTAAGAGATTAAATAACTAACGATATCGAGAGGATCTTGGAATGAACCCGCTGCTACTATAAATAAAAAATTCTCAGCTAAGTTGGCTTAAAGAGTCAGTTCTTGGACCTATCCTTTTTATTATTTATATAAGACACATCGTAAAAAGGTAAAACATTAAAGAATAAGATTATTTGCAGACGATGCACTCAAATATATAGCGGGAGACAATTATGCAACTATACAGAGAGAATTAAACTAAGACTTAAACAATATATCAATATGGCTGAAGAAAAATTAATTAAAACTAAATGTAAACAAACACAATTCATGAACATTGGAAATAAAAAATACCAATCACACCAAAAATTATCATAGATGGTGAAAGTCTGAAGGAAGTGACTGAAATAAAATATTTGGTAGTCATAGTAGATACAAAATTAAATTTATTGCAAAATACAAGATACGTGACCAAAAAGATTGCTAAGAAAATCTCAATTCTGGGAAGGATCAGAAGATTTATTAGTACAGAGCCTTGTAAAATAGTATACAACTCTGTTATTATTCCTCACATCAACTACTGCAGTGGCATTTTGTTTTTGGCTAACAAAGAAGAAATGCAACA
The DNA here is from genome assembly GCA_022840565.1 of Eubasilissa regina. Lineage (NCBI taxonomy): Eukaryota > Metazoa > Arthropoda > Insecta > Trichoptera > Phryganeidae > Eubasilissa > Eubasilissa regina. Next base: position 16,789,251 of record JAINEB010000027.1, on the reverse strand, counting down.
ATTGTCAGTGTTGTATAATTGATAAATAAATAAATAAAGGTATGAGAATAATACTTAAAAAAAATATATATACTCGGATCAATGCAGTGCTGAAAGTTCTGAATATGATGACCTTTGAGCAGAAAATACATTTTAATACAATGGTGTTCATTTACAAAATCATCAATAAAAAATATCAGGTGAATTCACACGAAAAATTGATGCAAATCAACATGAGCACAAGCATCGTACAAGGCGAAGGGATAGACTGAGGCTGCCATTCAGGAAGAAGGCTAAATTTCAGAAATCGATGATGTATAGTGCGATGAAATTTTTTAATGAAATGTCAGAAAACATAAGAAAGGGAGAGAAATTGAATAGATTTAAAATGAAACTGACTAAATATGTAAAATATAAGTTTTAGTAAAAGAAAATACTTTAATCTTGTTTGTATTAGAGCATATATAGGAGTGCTTATGTATGCACTACGTTAAGAATTAAATAAATAAATAAACATATCCCCCGCATAGGAAACGAATAACTGCTTAAACAGATTTATTTATCAGTGCCAGAGGGAAGAAAACCTTTACGATGACACAAGAGAATGTGGAAAAAGCAAATGAAGAGACTGTGCGAAGAAAAATAGAACTATTAGTACCTTCAAATAATTGACATAGCGCAAGACAGAGAGTGATGGAAGAGTGCTATCCAAGGGTTAAGTCCTCAACCCGATTAGGATAAAGGGAAAGAAGGATAAGAAGAAGAAGAAGAAGGCGAAAATAAAAGTGTTTACACTATTATTATTATTTTTTTTTAATGTAGTTTTATTAAAATGTATAAATTTGAAAGATTTCCATATAGAATCAATCTTTCTCATTAATACATTTAATATGTATTTATTATTACATTAAAGGTAAAATTGATGAAATATATAAAAAATATAAATCACCAAAGTAAAAAGTGATTGAGTGACGAACGTTGAATTTGTAACTGTCAAAAACAGCTGTTGACAACATTGAATCGGAACTGGAACGAAACGATAATTTTGATTGATTAACGGTACTGATGCGGAAGTGATGTGCTAATCGAACACTACAAAACTAACTATAAGTACTTAGTAACTATATCCGTATCGTGAACGTATGTTATGTCCGTTCATTTAAAAATATTATATATGTTTAGAATGTCGATTAGATCTGGTATAGTATCTTCTATTTTATTTGCCTACAAAGAAAATCCCTTCCAGAACTGTCTGCAAAAATCAGTTAAACTTTGTACATACAAGTAGATTTTTCTTATTTTTCTTAAATTTCATTAGCCATCTTCAAAGGGTGCTTTATCGGTTAAGCCAAGTCGGTATAAAATAATCGTGAAATAGGTATTTTTAGGCCGACTCCTCAGCGATTAGTAAAATCACTAATCTTTACTTTGTGTAATTAGGGTTTCTACGAGCTATTGTTTGACTTCTGGTAATTCTCTGAGGTAAAATATTATTAAACAAATAATAAATCTCGTAGAGACGAAGCTATTTTTATATTTAATGGAAAATATATGAAAGTATGGGTAATTACAGGGCCTACTAACTGTCTTCTTGGACATATTTATATATTGCTAAAATATTATTGTTGATATTTGTTTGTGAAATAAGTGTCAGATTTTTCAGAACTTGGTAACGTTTTGACTTTTATTTGGCTGCGTATATACTCATTGCGCATTCATATATAATATATGGTATATATATGTATATAAATGCGTAATAAAAATAATTACTAATTCAAATACAATAATAATATTACGCTTCCCCATCTATATCTATGACTTTCTGGATGTGGCGGATTTGGTGGTGTCATTTATGGCTGCAATGTACTTGGTTAAACGGCCATGTCTGTGAAATACGAGCAGGATAAAAACGAACGTGTTTTTAATATCTCTAGGTTAAGATTACTTAATTTTTTTCTCTTTTATATATTCAATAACAGTATGTAAATACATATACGCGAAATCGTATTACGGCTGGAAAATATATTGAGCAGATAAGAAAGGCATCCTATCATCTCATCATGGTCATTTTTCGTCGCACTCAATGGTTTTTTTCCTTATCTATGATCGAACTGTCAAACGTGACATGAATATTTTGTTCGTATTTTATAAGAATGAATATATGTATTTAAAAATGAATATATAATGCACTAATAGAAAAGAAATGTTCATATATATAAATATATATGCAATATGAATAAGTGTTTTTTTTTTCTATTACATTCAGACACATAAAATACAGGTGTATTAATTTGAAAAATGTAACATATAGATTCGAAAATTTGTCAAGAAAAATACTGGCGTTATAGCACAATCTGTAGTGTACTTCCCCGGATTGGAAATAGAGATCCAGGTTCGAATCACGGTGACGCAAAAACAATATTTTTCGACAAAATTGATTTTATATGTATATATTTATAATTAATACATTAATTTAGTATTTAAAATATCACAGACCTATGTTCTGAATAATTATAATTTCACAATAAGAATGTGTTTTCCTTAATAATACATAAAATAGTACTGCTTGTACTAAATATTTGTACAGAAAATATTATAGTTAATTTTTTTAATATGCGATCTCAATAAGCATGTGAGTTTATACATTTGGACGTGCGTAGTGTGATATATAGGCGTAGTATAATCTCCTTATTTAGATCGGTAAATTACTCGCTAACATTTGAAATCAGACTAATTTTAGCGCTTAAAAAGCAACAAAACGGTCTGTTAAATATATTTCTGTCATTTTTTAATAACGAGCTCTTACAAGGTAACAATGGTTTATTAATTGATCAAAATCTTTATTGCGGTTTTTCGAATGAAGGTGTGCTTATATTATAGTTTGTTCCGAAAGTGATGGCTAATTTTAATATACAAAAAAAATAAATAGAGAGATACTTGTTACTATTTTCAAACTAAGCTTGCAAAATTACTCACCATCACGCCGACACACAATTCTCGCCTCATTCACATTCATACATCTTCTCATATAAGCTCGCCGATTGTTGAGGCTTCTATCGGAACAATCCTCCGTTTACTTGGTCGCGCCAAGTCTTCCGCGGACATTCTATATTTTTGGTGCCATCAGAACTTGCATCAAATATTTTTCTTACCATTCCCTCTTCATTTATCCATTCCAAATGACCAAACCACCTTAGTTATTAATCTTACTCATTATAATAACATCAGTTTTACATTATTTTTCCATTCTTTTCTCTGTCATAAATAAATTTGCCACATATACGTCTAAGTGATATCATTTTCATTGCATTCAGTCTGTTTTAATTCCTCTTCCTGCCTCATTCCTGCCAGCTACAGGCCTCACTTCCATACATCAGTGTCGGTTCCAGGACTTCATTGTGCACAGCTAGTCTTGCCTCGGTTGACAAATTCCGGTTCACTTTATTCTTTCGATGTCATTTTCAGCCTCTCCGTTTCTATCAAACATACTTCCCAAATACATAAACTTATCTATTTGATCCAGACGTTTATTACTTCCATACTTTTGGCAAATGCCTGTTCACTAAACATACACGTACGTCAACGGCTAGTTGGTTCTAGCAGAGGTTGACCTGAAAGTTTGACGTCTACTATTCAAATTGTCTGGGATACAAAGCTCTTGAAGATACAAAGACGCCATGTTACGTGTTGCCTTGTACATCAACCGGCACAATTTTAATTCAACTATTTCAAGGAACCGGTGCTAATGTAGCTCGTGCAAAAGGAATGTTGTATGAGATAATTTATTTTTTATTTATTATCTTAGTTTTATTAACCACTAATTGAGTTTAAAAAAAATCTACCGGTTTCGGAAAATACCTTTTCCTTCTTCAGTAGATGAAACCGGTAGATGTTTTTTAAACTCAATTAGTGGTTAATAAAACTAAGATAATAAATAAAAAATATGAATTTTAACTACAAAGTTAATATTGCTAATTTTAAAAGTAGATAATTTATTAACTTCATATATAATCCATGCAGCCGCGTTTAGAATGGATTGTAGTCTATCTAGCTGAAACATTGGCAGGCCAGTATAAATACAATACAATTCAATATCTACACGTGACGTTATAAGTAGACGAGGTGCTTCAGGAGGAAAATGGTTCCGAATATTTTTAATCTATCTCAGTTGATAAAAGCATGCACTGACTGTTTTGCTGATTTATGTATTTATTGGAAGATCTGAATCAATATGCAAGCCTAAGAACTTTACTGCAGATTTAGCATTCACAGACGTTGATTCATATTTTAAGTGTTGCCATCTATAGTAGCTCTGACTAATAGATATTATTTATGTTGTGTTAGATTGAATTTGAAGGTTGAAATCACTCATTGTTTTTGGAACAAACTTGTTCACGCAAGTTGAACATTCTCTGTGTATTTCGTCTATTCAATAAACCTTTTTATTATTAAGGAGGACACATTCTTATTGTAAAGTTCTAATTATTCAGAATATAGGTCTGTGATGTTTTAAATACTAATTTAATGTATTAATTAGAAATATATACATATAAAATCAATTTTGTCGAAAAATATTGTTTTCGCGCTACCGGAGTTCGAAACTGGATCTCTATTTCCAATTCGGAGAAGTTCTCCTTAATAATACAAGTTGTATCAATGTGTCCAAAATTAAATAAAAATGAATTGATAATTCTGGCGTCTGTAGTAGATTTACTCAAAGGTATTTGTGATTCCGTAAAAACAATGTAGATGGCTTTCAAATAATGGAACGACAGATATATTTATTTGAAAAAGTGTATCATGTAGGTTCGAAAATTTGTCATGAAAAATACTGGTGCTATAACACAATTGGTAGTGTACTTCTCCGATTGGAAATAAAAATCCAGGTTCGAATAAAAATAATATTTTCCGACAAAATTGATTTTATATGTATATATTTAAAATTAATATATTAAATTATAATTTAAACCTTTTTATACCTGACCTTTTCTGACCCACTTCTAACTAGGGATGTCTCCGACGTGGAAACAGATTGTATTTCAACAGACTTTTTTGTGGATCAAAATTGTCGCCGTGTGTACAAATCCGGACCACGAAGAAGCGGTGTTCTAAACGATCCGGAAGTGCAGTGATATCTCTGTTCTTTACTACAAAAGTGCGAAGCAACTGGAGGTGAAAATTGTCGTCCAACCCAGAACTTAGAGCAAGGTAAGCCAAATCCATCTGCCATTATTACTTTCTGAATCAATTCGGGTTGGGTCATCTAAAATATCATTTTAGTCGATGCAGTTCACGGGATGGTGATACAGAAATAGAGTGACATATGATGCGAAATACTTTGCTGTGACGAGCGGCGTGCTCACCAGCGCTGCAACGCGAGGGACCGCGTAATTCCAGCAGCTTCTCATCTCATTATCATTCATCAAACAGCCATTATCTGTTATACCTCTCGAAGCTTCGCTCGCATTAGCTCTATGTATCAATATATTGCAATGTCGCATAATTCAGTCAAATTTCTCTCGCGTTCATAATGTAACTTATAATGAATAAACTATGTGATTTAACTGTAAGTAACTTTTACATATTCATAACCTCTACAATTAATTTATTTACTATGTTGGAATCTAGTTGAATTTTTAAACGTTGAACATTATAGTGGAGACAATCCATCATATATTATTACTATCCATTATATAGTGGTATTAGTATATACATTATCTATATACAAGTCCAAAGATGAATTTAACTGTAAGTACTTCTTGCTAATTCATTATATTATCCGATTACATTATTAACCTATTATAGAATCTAGTTGAAGATTTAAACGTTGAATACGATGATGGGTTGTCAGATACAACTCTTCATTCAATATCATACCTCCTAATTGTTGTTCTTTTGATATATATTGTCTACAAGATACATAACGTAACTTTAATGAATTAACTGTGTGATTTAACTGTACATAACTTTTACTCATTCATTATCTTATTCGATTATTCACTTATGTTAGAATCTAGTTGAAGTTTCGTTAAACATTATGGTGGCTTGTTAAAGGCAATCGATCAAACATTATCACACCTACAAATTGGTGACCTTTGACCATCTGCAAGTCATCCTCCTAAAATTCATAATATTGCCTCTACTTAAATAATTCAGTGAATCTTACACAATTTAGTTACATTGTATGGAAATATGACTCACGTTTAGTGGAAACGCTTCCGATGCTGTTATAATTGAATATCCATTTCTGTAAGAAATAAAAATAATATATTAATTACTGTTTAAGAATATCAATATATTCTAATCAATATCACCTAATTAATATACATCGTCACCTTGAAACAAGATGGTGTCTTATGACATTTTGGACCAAATCAATTTTTTATATCAAAATTCTTACAATCATTTTCTACAAACTTAATTAATCAATTAGAGAGATGTACGGAAAAATCTATCTATTGAAAAAATATTTGGTTGCCATCTGGATACGAACCCCTGTAAATACATTTATATTTTGCCATATCAACCAATAAAGTTGTTTTAATACACATTAAATGAATTAATTAGAAAGATATACAGAAATTTTCTGTCCAGGTAGAAACAAAATATTTTTTCGGTAGATAGATTTTTTCTATATAATGTCTTCATAAATTTATTTATTATTATTTTTATTTTATATCAATTCTGGTGTCTATAAACTTAGTTGCAAGGATTGTGCTGCATTTTATATCAGCAAAATTTTAATATAAGAGTAAACGAGCATTTGAGATATTTGAACAATTTTCAGAATTTGCAAATCATTTGACAGAAAATGGTCATGGTTTGATAAAAAATTGGGATTGTCAATTTTGCATGTGAACGGTGATGGTCATAAATGAAATAATCTGGAATCGTTGAAGATAAATAAAGCGTGTGAAACTAATCAAAAAATTATAAACAACCAACTAAATTTAGCCACAAGTCTCATTCTAAATTTTTTTCCTAAAAATTATTTTAGTAATTTTGTGTTATCAAGTAATAATTTCAGTTAGGTACTAAATTTATTTTTTAAATAATTATTGTTTTTTAAAAACAGATTTTGTTAATGAAACAAAAACATATTTTTTTGATTAGTTATTGACGTCCTGAAGAAGAAAATTATATTTTTCGAAACCGGTAGACGTATTTTAATTCAATAGGTGGTTAATAAAAGTTAATTTTGCCAATTTTAAAAATATCTTTATAAATGATTTATTAAATTTTTATTAAAATACCACAGCACTATGTTTAGAAAATGCAAGTTCACAACAAAGATGTGTTCTCTTTAATATTCGGTTATTAACAAATTTAAAACTTATAGTCTGTAGTTTAGAGGTTGCTATGTCTCCCAGAAAAGTTACTCCTTGAATAATTATTGAATGTTGTTTTTGGGGCTGTTGGTTGACTGGAAGGTGGCGATAGAAAGTGTGTATTGCTATGTACTGTCGGAACTGTGTGTCTTTACGACTGATTGGAGTTTCATTTTATGCACTTGCTGAGTGTGTTCAGCATCGCCGAACAGTGATGGTGAGAGTAACGGCCCTCCACAGCTGTTAATAGTGTTCGACCGAAGATCAGTTTTTGGCCGAAGTCGAAGCCGAAGGTTCAATGGTACTTAGAAATCTCAGAACACCGACTAGAAAGCATATATAACAATGAAAATTCTACACTGTTGATAATAATTGTAAATATATCCATTAAATAAATAAATTGCAATTTTACAGAAATGATGAACTTAATTTTATTTTTAACCCTTCCCAAGCCGTGCAGTGACGCAGATCTACCATCATAATTAAACCTGTAATATTTCGGTAAATACATGCAACATAAAATTCATATTTTAAATAATCCTAAAGAAAATATTAGCGCTCAAGAATGACTAGTGAAAAACCAATTATGAAAAGGGAATCACACAAAAACAATTTTTCCATTCAATCCGTTATAAAATTAATATGTTGGAAAAATATAATTTGTGATATGAAAGACAGAGATCACACACTATTTTCGCAGTGAAAATAACAACAAACATACAAATATAATTAAATGAAGAGAGATAAGAAGGAAGGACACATTGTGTAGCATTTAATGAACGCATTTTTTCGAAATTGAATACTCAATATTTAGAGTAAATTCGTGGCATTAAAGCCATTTAAGCTAATAAAAACATTTTTTTCTAACTGTTATTGACGGTAACACAAGTTGACAGCGTGGCTGCGTTTGGGTATTTTATATCATGGTATGGTAAAGGTTAAGAGAACATATTGTTATTGTGAAGTTGTACAACTTCAAAAGTTGAATAAAGTTGTATCAATGTGTTCAAAATTTAAATAAAAATTCTGGTGTCTGCTATCAGATTACTAAAAGGTATTTAAGATTCTGTAAAAATAAGGTAGATGGATCTTTCAAATAATGGAACGGTTAAATGTATTAATATCAAAAAGGTAACATATAGGTTCGAAAATTTGTCGCTAAAAATATCTTTGCTGTAGCAGCATAATTAGATAATGCACCTTCTCCGGTTAGGAAAGAGATCCAGGTTCGAATCGCGGTGGCGCAACAACAATATATTTCGATAAAATTGATTTTATATGTATATCTTTTTAATTAATATATTTAATTTATATTTCAATTTTATTTAATTCGCAATAGTTCGTGCGTTTTCGGCACTTTTCGGCGGCTAAATACAAAGCTTCGGCTTTGGCTAAACCTTCTGCAGATTTTAGTCGAAGCCGAACGTGTATTTTTTGGCCGAATGTGGTCAAAGCCAAAGTTTCGGTCGGACTTTAGTTGTTATGTGTTAACTGTACGATGTTAAAGTTTCATACGAGGTATACAAGGTATTGGGAGTAGTAAAGTCTTATTCACTAATATCTTGGTGTCCTTGGGATTTACAAATGCGGCACTAACCGACTTGATTGATATTTACATGCTGAGAGATATAACTAGCTAGATATGCTTGGTGATCGTCACAACTATTGGCTTTACAACCGTTGATGGGTCATGGATTTGGATTTCTGTGACATACTCGTATGTCTTTGAGGGCATAGTCATTCTACCTTAGCTTTGACCTTCTCTAGCTCCTGCACCTTGATGGTCACGCGTCATCCTCTCCACGTGAGCCAACCACTGAAGCCCTCCTATAAAATATGCATTATATGATAAACCGTTATTTAAACCGTTATTATAACAGTAATTGTGTTCGATTGTAACATTGATTGGTAACTGATATTTAACCGTTGGAACTTTATTTTGTAATGTACCAGTGATTGTTCGAAGAATTGCAAGTAATCAGTTACCACTCATCGTTACATTCAAACATAATCAATCACAATAAATGTAAAAAAAAAACAGTGTAAACATCCGTTTAAATAACTATTTAAACAGCGATTTAAATAAATGGTTTAAATGTCGGCATAAATAACGGTTTAAATAACAGATTATATAACTGTTTAAATAAAGATCTACGTACTAAAAAAGTTTACATATCAGCTTAAATGACGGTTACAATAACGATATAAATAACGGTTACCATACCGATTTCAAATAACCGTTTTAATAATGATTTGAATAACTGTTTCAAATACCAGTTAAATAACAGTCTGTAGCCGAAAGGTAACAATATTGTTCTCGTACTGTGTTGTATTATGCCAACAATGGAAAAGATAAAATGAAAACAACAATCTTTAGGGGATGTGAACAAGAGCCTTAATGGGGATGAGGACGACTGTCAATCTACATATATAAAGAAGAGCGTCTGTTGGTTTTTTTATGCAAATCTATATTTTTATTCCGAGCTTGATGAAATTTTGCACACTTGACCTTAAAAACAAGAGGAAGGTTACTGTTTTCATGAACTTTCGAAAAACCACCCTCATCCCCTTTTACCCCCCCCTTAAAGCAGAATTTTTGTACTTTTTGACGAAATTTTGTACACTTGACCTTCAATGCAAGAAGGTCCCTGTCTACATAAGATTTCAAAAAACCACTCTCGTATTCCATTTCCACCCCTTAAAGTAGAATTTTGGTACTTCTTGATGAAATTTTGAACACTTGACGTTCAAAATAAGAGGAAAATTACTGTCTATATGAGATTTCGATAAGCCACCCCCATCCCCCATTTTCACCCCTTAAAGCATAATTTTGGTACTTCTTGATGAAATTTTGCATACTTGACGTTCAAAAAAATTATTGTCTAAATCTGATTTAGAAAAAAAGCTACCCCCATCCCCCTAAATGAAAAATCTTTACTCTGCGTATAGTCCGGGCAATGCTGGGTAATTCAGCTAGCATGTGTATATTTGTGCTCGTATGTATTTTATCGCGTCCTGATAAATTGTTTCGCCAGTGTTAGTTTTATTTTTAGGACGCGTTGCGAGAAAATTTCACCTCCGAATTGTGTGGTAAATTGCTCGCCTGTATCTCAATAGCAATCGGCCATTTGTCAGTGGTAGGCTTAGTGGCTTTACAACCCCCAGCCGCCCCCGGCCACCACCATCCCCCTGGCAATACTTGGCGCGCACCAATCGGACAATCTAACGATTCGTTGGTTGTGTAATTGATAGCCGGAAACTCCACTGTTCATTTTCAAGGCCGTTATCAATTTGATCATCGATAAATATATTTTGTCATTTTGGACTTTATCTGAGATTGAGCTTGTTATGTCGTATTTTGTTGCTTTCTCAATATTTTTGGTATCGATGATCGATGAAAAGATAATTGTGTGTTTTTATTTGCATTACGTCTTATATATTTTGTTATTTAAGTGTTATTACATACAAACTTATACAAACAGAGAAATTATATATAGTAAAAATAGTCTATTAAAATAGAAGAAACGTATATAATGTATAAAATTCGACGTAACACTAATTGGTTATCATGGAGTAATTTCCGATGGGAAATATAATTTTTTTTTCTCCTTTTATACATTTTTTCTATATATTTTGATTGATATCCAACATTGAATTCGTTTAAAGTAGCAGCAAGCTCTATTATTTCGCAAGGGAGTCTTTTATAATGTCATCATCATCATCATTATTTGGGATATGTATTTATGTGTTACGATTGCGCTATGCCTTCCCCTCATGGCTTCACCGTCGACCCAGTCGATTAAGGACCTTGAACCAGAGCGGTTATACGTGTATGGTACAGTTTATAATGTAATAATAATTCGAAACATCGCGTCTATACTGTGTCGAAACCTTTGACGAAATAATGAGTTATAAAATATACAATCCACATTTTTGGAGATGCAGTTGTGATGAATGTTGCAGTCATAGTTAGAAGTATATGCAGTAAAAAAGTCTACAAGAGAAGCGTTTGCTTGTGATTTCGCTGGAAAGGCGGCCGTGAGAGAAGTAGCGCACAGGGACCCGGCTTCCCGGGCGGCTGACGGCACATATTATTGTTGTCGGTACCGGGTGTGCTTTTGAGGCTGATGGGAGCCTAGTTTTACACCCAGATTTATTAAGGGGCCGTTTGGCGGTGATGATATGATTGTGGGAGGTGATATGTATGTATATATATATATATATATATATATATATATATTTTTTTTTTTTTAAATATTTCATATTAAATAAATACATGGAGCCAGAAAACTCATAGAAAATAAAACACCCAACACATACAGAGCTCAAATTTTAATATACACCGTTTTTGCTATATATAACGTATTTTGTATGTTTTCGTGATTTGTATATAGTGATTTTTGTCATTCTGGGCAACAATTTGAAAAAACCAAATATAAACAATGGGAAAATTAATAATCAAAGATGGCGACCGAAAATTGTCGAAATAAAACGTAATATAGGTAAATAGGTAAGTAAGTTAGTAGAGTATTTAAGTTATTGTCGATATAGTTAAACTAATTTTTATTCAATTATATCACATTTTATGAAATGTTCTCACTTTTTTTGAGCCACCCTGTATAATAACACCCGTCTGATAATATTTTAAAAAAATTGCATAAAAACATAAATATAAACTTTCCAAATTTACAAAATTCAAACATTCCGTACATATTTTTTTGTGAATTCCTTGTTTATAATAACTAAATTAAAATGACAAGCCCAATGACCAATTAAAACGTTGGTCGGTATTGATATACTATTAAAATATTCTTTCTAAATAAAAAGGAGTACATTATTAGTTAAATCATTGAGAAGTTTATCTTCAATTCTGCACTTTCACTGACTTCTGATTCCAGTTCCAGCAGTCTGTTCTGAAGGTCGTCTGGATCGTTTGACAAGATCAAAATATCATCTGCAAAACATAGATGATTTAAATACTCGCCATTTATGTAAATAGCTTTCTCCTTCCACTCTTGTACACAGACGGAATTATCTATCTATGTGCAAATAATATTACGAATAATATTCAATCCTTATAATGTTTATTTTGTAGTTAATTCAAATAATTTTGATGTTAGTTTTTACAATACACACAGCTAACTTTGAAGGTTATCCGGGCTGACTTCTGTTCATTGTTTCGTGCAAGTTAAGCATTCTGGGAAGGTTTCGGATAAACCACGATCCGTGTCTGTGATTGGTCGAGGTCGGTTGTTCCAAGTTTGAATTAACAGGAAATACGCTAATTAGGCATAGAGCGAGCGTGAATTATTACAAATCATATAACTTATATATTCAAAGACAAAAATGTAATACTGTAATACATATTTAATTTAAATACATAATTTTTTTTTTACATTTTATACTACAGACAATTTTTGAGTTATTAGTTTCAGTAAAAGTGGACATTTCCATCTACAGGTGTAATACGGTATGTTCATAGTGTACGACATGTTAACTGGTAAGCTTAAGAAACTTGTGTACTGCTTTAAGATTTTAAGGAACGTGTTGCACCTGGAACAAATACGTAATGTATATTTCGCATTGTGTCAGAGCATCATAGGATATGGTATAGTGGGTTGGGGTGAAGCCGTCATCACAATACTCTATCCACTGATTAAAATTCAAAAAGCGATAATTATAATAATTCTCAATTAATCATTTCAGCATAAATAAAAGCCGCAACGTGCTAAATATCAGACAATTATTCATTAAGACATACATGTAAACAAAACCCTACGTCATATCAAACAGTCTAAGTGTACTCGGGAAAAAAATCAAAGAAAACTAGGTGTCCAGTTAATGAAAACCTCATTTGCTCAAAGACATGCACGTTTCATAGGACCGCAGATATACAATAAGCTACCACAAGAGATAGATGGCAACGGTATCGTATCCTCAATTCTGGGTGTTTATAAAGAAATGGCTTTTCAACATTGGAGGAAGTCAGCTGGAAGAGTTAGTTAAATGATCAAAGTTGCCAATTTTATGTAATTCTATTTTATTAAGGAGGACACATTCATATTGTGAAGTTGTAATTATTCAAAACATAGGTCTGTGATATTTTAAATACTAATTAAATGTATTAATTAGTATTTCAAATATGCAATCAATTTTATAGAAATATATTGTTGTTGCTACCGGGATTCTATCTGGATCTTTTTATAAGGTGCATTAACCGACTATGCTAAGCATATAGTACTTTTGACGGCAAATTTTAGAACCAATTAAATTAATACATCTATTCCGGTAGCAATAACAATGTTTATGGATAAAATTGATTTTATATGAATATCTTTCCAATTAATACATTTAATTAGTATTTAATTCTATTTTGTTTTTTACTATCTTACTTTTTACGTCTGTATCAAAATTTTTACTTCATTCATATTACTTATTCTCTACTTGTCTCCTTTTTGATTTTTCTGTATATTACCATTTAATTTAATTTGTTACCTTACTTCCAACTTACAATACGTACAATATATAGCATATAATCAAATCTCCATTTTTGCTCCTACTTTTGTATATTCCAGTTCTTTCACACAATGAACCATATACAAATTGAACAATCACGGAGATATTACACAAACCTGCTTTATAATGATCTATTGATCCTTACACAGGCAGAACTTCCTTCATATAGGGATGCGATTACATCTATAATCTAGCTAATAGCCTCAGAATAGGTACTTAATATGTACCTAGCAAGGTAGGTAGGGGCAACAGGCTTGCATGTAAATGGAATGTAGTATTAATACTGGTACTTTCTGGTGTATTGGTTACTTTAAGAATTTTTATATTGACGTAAGGTTTAAAGGAATATTATTTTAAAAATAAACACCGATTTATCGGCACTGAAATTTAATAGTGAATATAAAAGCTGAGAGTTGTCTCCAAAGAACTGTCTCGAGACGAAAATTTTTTTCGTGGATATGGGCTATTAAACATGAAAAATATGTAAAATAAAATATGAAATTTGTTCATTAGTGTATTTTCAAATTGTTTCAAAAGATAATGCTTTTATTATATATATATTTGATATTAAATCAGCCTTAACATTTTCAAAGAGTCAAAATAATACGGATATTTAGTTAATAATAAGTTTATTTATTTTTATTACTTAACTTTGTTTTATTAACCACTTATAAATAATAATAAGTTTGATTTGGTTTACGCATATACAATTAGAATGATTGATCTTGTGTTACCTAGTAGATAGTATTTGAGTAAAACTCACACATAGGTAACTGTTGTCATCTGGTGTTTGGACTGTGATCCTGTCGTGCCTATTCTGGCATATATTTCTTGTAGAATACACCACTTTCATTCTGTTTATTTTAAGTATATAATAAGGTTTATAACATCAGCCCCCATGTTTTTTTTCACAGCCTATGGCAGGTAGAAGCTAAACAATCTTTAAAAACTGAATAGTTAAAAAAAATACAAATAACAAATTACATTGTTGCAAGTAATGGAATTTAAAGAGTAAAATTAAAATATTATAATATGTACAGGGTTGTATTTTACAACCCATTTACATCAATACACTAATTTACAAGCTGTCGCAACCACAGCTACCCGCTCACGGGATCCCAAAATTCACCACAGGTTATGGCACTTGAGACACCGAAGACAAGAGGTGATAAAATTTCATCCCTCCATCAATAACCATTCCATGGTTAATATTTTATTCTAGACTTATGTTGTTTTTGAATAACTAATAAATGAAATATAATTTTTTAATTTTAATTTTTTTTATTAGTAACTATATAATACTAAGTAAAAATCTGTTTGGACTGTGCCCGTCTCACTAGAGAAATTCTATGTCGAGACGGGCATAGTTTACAAGCAATTGTTCAATTAATTAGAATTACAAGTAAATAGAATTACATTTATTACTATATTAAAGGTGTATATGAAGAACAATTTTAAAATTGACTTAATTTTTGGATCACTTTATAGCAATAATTAGTATAGGTATGAGTCACTCATACTGGCTCTACCCATATTACGAATCCAAGTTTTAATATATAGTTTCATGTTCTTGGGACAATTAATCTGATTTAATTCTTTTAGAATTCTATAAAATAGTTTAGGTCCAAAATATTTGTAGTTCCTTTGACCAAATGTAATATGTGCTCTTGGGGTTTGTAGGTTATTTGTATTTATCCGTGTGGAAATTATGTTTTGAGTTGTTTTAAAATGTATCTGTTTGTATTTATATATGTATATTTATATATTTATTTTGTATTCGATTTTTATTTATCGATTATTTAGTTATTACCATTACATATTATGGAATATGACATCGACCAAGTAGCCGCCTTTGGCAGCGGGACAAATGTTCTTATTTACCATATTTTTCATAATATTCTCTCAGAAATAACATTCCTTGCGAATTTACGAATTTGGAACAACTTAAAGAATAAATTTATTAATTTAAACCCAGGAGGCATAGGGCAGCATGGCAGTTTTGGACACCAACTGAAAAAATGAAAAGGCGACTTGAAGCATTTGAGATGTGGATCTACGGAAGAATGCTCGAAGTAAGCTGGCTGGATAGAGTTACGAATGAAGATATTATTATTAAGGAAAACACATTCCTATTGTGAAGTTGTAATTATTCAGAACAGACGGTCTGTGATATTTTAAATACTAAATTAATGTATTAATTATAAATATATACATATAAAATTGATTTTATATGTATATATTTATAATTAATACATTAATTTAGTATTTAGAAGATATTATTGTTTGGATGAATATAGATAAGTATTTAATATAATAAAAAATTCGAAAACTTTAATATCTCGGACATGTAATGAGACATTACGAGATCTTGTACTTCATAATGCAGGGATAGATTGTTGGAAGTCGGGGCCCTGGAAGAAGGAGAACATTATGGCTGACAAACCTGCGACAATGGTTTGGGCAGTCTACTGTAGAGCTGCACCGGGATGATAGATAGTCAACGTTCGTTGAATGGATAGGGCACAAGAAGAAGACGAAGAAGAAGAAGAAGAAAAAGTTTTAATAAACTATATTTTCATGTCTTTAAGTACGTATATTAATCGTGTAAATGGAATGAATATAGTGCTATTACACACTACTATAATTGTATTGAATTATAGATAATTGTATTGAATTATATAGCTTTAGAAAGAGAAAAAAAAAATTAGTTTTGCGTTTAAATGTCATTTTTGTTGAAAATAGACTTGTCTACGCCTCCGAAATATAGACAAATTTAAACAGATATCAGATGTCTCATATAGACATAGACAAATTTATACAGATATCAGATATCTTATATAGACATAGCTATTTTAAAAAAAATATTTTTAACAGAGAATGTATGGAAATATGATGTAATTACAGGATTTACAACCTGTCTTCGGCTGGCTTAAGTAATCATTTAATATATATAAATAACGTTCACCAATTCTCACCCCTTAATCTCCACATTTATCAATTTTTTTTTAAAGTTGTATATATGTTAGTAATTGTGTGTTCTTGGACATATTCAAATATCGTTAATAGAAAATTAGATTATAATTTTTGTTAAAGCAATATTGAATATAATATTGTTATTGACGACTACAAAAAAAAATCCTAATAAAAGATTAATGTTCGTAAAAAAAATATTTGCACAATTAATATCGAATGAATGCGTATTATATACTAAATCATTTTGTTTTATTGATTACGTCGAGATTTAACTATTTAAATCTGTAATGTTCTACAATATATCCAAGAGAATTTCAGTAAAAACATATACGCAAGTGTCAAGTGTTATAATGGTTGTAGCCTTAAAGCCTCAAACCTGACTATTAACATACTTATAATAGGACTGGCGGTTAAATTTAGTTAGTTGTTTTGTTTTATTTTACGTGATTTGCTTATTTCTAATGATTCTTACTTGTCTAATTCAAATCTCTTTAGAGTTTCAGGAAATATAAAAAACACAATTTGGTCTTCTTAATCTTAATTATACAATGTAAAGATTAGTTAAAATTAATTCACTGAACAGCCGGCCTAAGAGGACGTGTCTCGCGACTATTTTAAAGAGACATTTCACCGATAAGGCACCCTCTGACGATAGGTAATACGATTTACCTGAAACGATGGGACAACAATGGTTCTTCTCAAGAACAACAACGCAGAACAATCAAAAAAGTTTATGTTTGACAATATACATGCGACTGGCGTCTCTTCTGGGTTAGATCGCGCTCTTTGTGTACAGTTTTCTTGGACAAACCTAGAATAAGTCTCCCACTTAACAGTGGAGATTTATATCTTCTGCAAAAAAGTACCATTGTATCGTAATTTATTAAAGCAAGGCCTTGAAAATGGCACGTATTTTCTTAAAAAAATCATATATAAAGAAAGCGATCTAATCCAGAAGAGACGCCGGTTTTACCAGACAAGTGCTCGCGGAAATCTAAAATTAAACATATTTATGTTTAATTTAAGATTTTCACGGATAAAGAACGTAGCCGATTTTATGCACGCGCAATTACCTTGCTAAGTGGTTCTTTGATTATTATAAAATGATTTTGTTGGTTTATTATTAATTGTGTGTTATTTTCAATGGATGTATTTTCATGAATAGCTGTATCAAATATATGTGTCCAGGTGTGCAGAATTTTTATACAGTAGACTCTTAAGCAATTCCAAGAAGTTCGTGCGTGCAATATATTAAAATTAAATTAAAATTCACCGTCATCGTAGCTGTCTCCAGCTGACCAAAGATACGAGCGATATCTGCATTTAGGGTCCAGGCTTTAGCAGAAAGAAGTCGTGTGTGATCCGACCATTCATCGACGACATTTTCCGAGAGACCGAGGCCGAGCGCCACCGACTCGTTCTTCTCACTCTTCATATTTCATGCTCCACTTCAGAACTAGCTATCTTTTACACTCTTCCTTTCTCAAATGAAGGCTTTGACTATAACAAACGAATCTAGATAAGCCGTTAGTTTTATTTCCACCATCAAAACGACCACCATACATACATATATATCGAAATCACACTCAGGATTTTGAGTGTTACATGTATCTACAAAAATAATCATGAAACATTATACTCGTAGGAATATGAAAAAGTTCATTTTATAACTGAACTACTGAAATTTTTTAAAGACATATTTTTTAAAATTTTTTCTAAATACTATATATTAAAAAGTAAAAACTATACAGATGAGTTATGAACGCGAATAACAATAATATCCGGGAATTCTTGTACATGGTGCACCATGTATATATTTTCCTATGTGCCGCATTTAAGAGAAGAAAAAACAATACCTGCACGCTGTTCTCGTAATCGAATTTTGAATCGAAGAACACGTATTCTTAGGTATGGCGTAACGGCATATTTATGCCAGAAGAGTAAATACCACGTAAACCGTGGATCTGCCTATATAAGATGAATATTTTAGGATCTAACGTGTTACAACATACCGATTTTTATTGACTGAGTACATCCTGAAATCTTAATACATAACACTGCTCAAAAATGCATATGTGGTGTCACGCGTGGACTACTGTAATAGCATTTACGCTGGCCTGCCAATGTTTCAGGTGGATACATTACAATCTATTCTAAATGCGGCAGCGCGGATAATACAGGGTGGGAAATAAGTTTTTGCACTTTTTAAATAGTTTCATCGCGGGAACCGCGTAAAGGAGGGCACGCGGGCGACAACATACGGGAGTTTGGTCGTTGGAAATTTAGTCACAATAGATCGCTTAACGAGGAAATAACGCGCGTAAAATAATCATATCCGTAGTTTAAATAACCATTTTTAACCCTGGATTACTAAACCTTTGTAACTTTGACGATGTGTCAGTCACAAAATTCTCAGAACTCGACAACCACGACCCCGGCCACGCCTTCCCGCCCGTTACCTTCATCCTGTTGGCTCTAGATCTCAGTACCGGTTTGGCAGCCGTGTAGTGTATATGCTTGTAGCCATACTGGAGTGTGCGTCGTCACCACGACGAAGGTTTAGTGTTTGCTTAACTTTTGATTTTAAGTATAGAGTTCTACCTGATGTCGTTCTAGTAGCTATAAAATTACCTTATATATTTTTTATATGCATTATACACTGTAGTTTTAGGAAACGTATTTGTAAATAAACTAAAACGCTTTCATGAATTGTTTTATTTTTTACCCGCTAGACCTTGCAAGTACAAATTACAATTTTGTTGTTGTATAACTAATAGTAAAACCACATATCTAATAAGTTATACAATTTAAAACGGCAACACTATGCATTTCTTTATTAAATTTTAAAAATTTACAATTACAAATTGTAAAAAAAAAATATACCGGCGTCGTCAAATTTACGAAGGTTTAGTAATCACGTGACAGTGAAATAGGTTTAGTTATCCAGGGTTAAATATAAATACAAAGATTAAAGAAGATTATAAATTATCCAATGTTATAATTATTACATATCGACCCATTCTACGTAAAGTATCGTAAGTGACAAATAGGTCATTTTTAGTTGTTCTAGTATTTTTAAAATATTTGATACATATTTTAAGTAGCAGTATTTATCTATTATTAGTACAGTATTGTATTATGTTCTATCGAGAATATATGTAAAAAAAATACTGCAATTTAAAAATATATCAATGTTAAAATGCAAAGTATTAGAACATCTCAAACTCTTAGAGTAGCTTATTGGTGTAGTGGTCTAGACGTTGGCCTAGTGAACTAGTGGTCGAGGGTTCGTGCCTCATTCCAGAACATCAGCAAGTTAGTCTTATTGTTATAGCACAAGCATTTAGCTTAGTTTGAAAATAGTAATAATATTGACGTGACATGTATTCCGTGTACGCATCTCTATTTTTAAAAAAAAAATAATAATCTAAAGATGACTGGATTATTAGTTACGATAGTGTACATAGGAGGGGTCGATATTATAAACTGAATAGTTAACTTAGAAAATCAGTTTTTGATTAACCTCGTGATCTATATATTTTTTCGTCTTCATAGTTGACTGTCGTGTTTGTCGGGGCAGCATTGTTTGAAGATGCCCCTTGAAGTGGTCGGCTGGAACACCCTCGATAGCCCACACCGACCGCAGGAATGGTCGGCTCCGGCAATTTTCGCGGTCGGGTTGGACAACTATCCGAGGGCCCTGAGGTTAGGCTCGAACCCTTTAAACTTGAAACTTTCGAGCTTCTCTCCGTACTGGAACACAAACTTGCAACTACTAACAGCTGTGTATAATATGGTTGACTAGTGAAAGACAACATGGGTAAGCTTTTATTAGTTTAAAACTAAGCCCTACCATTCATTTTTTGAAGTACAGCATTTTGCACGTGAATTTCCAAATCATTTAAACTATATATAATTTGAAAAGTATATAAATATATATATATATATATATATATAGGTGCAGAGATCAGAATTCAAATCCACCGCCATCTTAGCCGGCATCTTAGCGACAGAGCGGCCGGCTGCTGCTATGAGTATGGCTCGATCATTCGCTGCCGAGCAGTCTCTCTGGTTTCATCGCTTCACAATGGCGGTCTTGCTGGCCCACGCGTGCCGAGCGAGACCGCCGATTCACTTCGCAACACACGCATACCTTTACATCTCTGCATCTTAAATCATTCGATATATTCATTCTCATCTATCTTCATTGTTCTATCCATCTCAATACACATCAACACGCAAATCTGCAACATTTCTTTCATTTAACCACCGACCTAACCCCCAAATAAGTATACTTAAGTATTCAATCAAAGTATATTTACAATTCTTACGTATATCTGCCAAACCTTTTTCTTCCCTCCATATTGTTCTGGAAGTTTTGCTCGGGTCTCACAGACCTGGCTATCAAATTCGCCGTCAAGTACCACCTAAAAATCTAGACAACAATCCATCGCGACGCAACCCATCCGAGAAAGTAGTATATTTAGTATTTTAGTATATTTAGTGTATGCACGTATATTTTTATTTAATTGTAAAAATTATAATGTAGTAAGCAACACTAACATACATATTTCGCACTCAACCCCTGGCTATATTTTCAGATGCATCTCTCGGAACCACCCCTAGTGAGCTTTGCTAGTCACAAACATTATTTTGCAATTTAATATACAAAATGAGTTATTTTATTTGTGCATCATTCGACAATAAACGCCAACCGATCGAGAGTCCTGTTTCATATAATCCGCTCACTCTAGCCACAACAGCAACACATACTCACACGCACGCTCCGTAACATTAATATACACTGCGATATTCATGAGAATATGAAAAGTTAGGGCCCTCAGACTCACCATAAAGAAATCCTTCTGATATTCATAACCTACAAACATCAGTCACATCTGAGTGATTACCACAATACACAATCAATACAATTCATAAAATGGCATCACTGACATATAGTTCCAGCCCGTAGTCCTGGATCGCTCTCACAGCTGACTCCAGAGTTTCTCCAATCAGATGCAAGGTATCTATCCACCGTTGAAGCATGGTCACCAATTATAGGGTAACAGCGTCTAACTGATGTTTGTGAAAGAATGTTTATCAGAAAGTTGTACGAGGCGCGGTTTTTAATTAAGTACCATTGCAGGATATTCCCGGTGTGGCGCTGCGGTTGCGATGTTGCGTACGCACAATAATTTACTTTATTTGTTGACTCGCCACATGCAACGCTAGAGACATTCACATAGTGTGGCCATCTTGCAGTGAGTGGTTGAAATGTTCAAAGCAATAGATCAGCCCGCCGACTATGAGATACGATCTGTGATTCGTTTCTTGAATGCACGAAATATGAAACCAGCTGACATTCATAGCCAAGTGTGTCTTGTTTTATCCTGATTTGGTAAATTCTACATCTTCCTTCATTTGAAGCGGTTCCTGGGTGGCAAGCGTTTTAATGGCGATGTTGAACTCAAGTACATGGTTTTCATCCCAGACGTCTTCGTTTAAATACGAAGGTATATACAAATTGGTGCCTCGTTATGACAAGTGGCTTAATAATGGTGGCTACTTTCTTAAAAAATAGTTTAAGGTGTGTAGTGCCCGAAGCCGGCTAGTGAAGCTAAAATACCGGATGGCTGCCCGCACATATTATTGTTGTCAATATCTGGATGAATATAGCGAGAATATGTGGCTGATGAGAGCTCATGGTTTACACTTATTTGTTTTTTTTTTCAATATCAAATTAAAATTTTTTGTCGGACACCCTAATGTACATAGACTATAAAGATTAGATGTACAGTGAATTTAGCAATTTTGTTATTGTCTGGTGTTGAAAAATTTACCACACTTCACCTGCAAACTGCAAGTAAGTGATGGATTATTTTATAAACTGTTTTTTTAATATCTCAGTAAATCAGTTTTGTTTAAAAATGAAAGTAGTATATATATACTAAATGTTCATCTTTTATCTCTCTAAGATTTGTTTCATCTGCTTCACTCGATTCCCTGCATATTTATAAAATCTTCGATTATATATAGCCTACGTGCTAGTTACTTCAAAGGAAGATTAATAAATAAAATATTGCTACGTGTCTACTTTGCTTCGGAATAATTCGCGAAAATTTCGATCTCATTTTTAGATTCATCTTAAAGATGTGTCATATTTTAAAATAATATTTGTTCTTCAAAATTTTAATAAATTACGTGACATTTTATTTATATAAGTTGCTATTTAAAAAAAAAAAATTAGATATATCACCTAAAAAAATACATTAAAGTTTGGAACAAGTACATGCGTTGGGAAGTATATTTAATATGATAGAAACGGAAAGGCCGAGAAAGATGTTGCAAGGAGGGTGATTGCAGGGAACAAAGTAAACGGCGCTTTGAATGGAATATTATCTAATGGGAACTTGTCAACTGAGGCAAGACTAGCGGTATACAGTGGAGTCCTGGTAACGACACTGATGTATGGAAATGAGGCCTAGAGTTAGCAGAAGAGGAAAGAAAATAGACTGATTACAGTGGAAATTAGATCACTTCAGCGTATATGTGGCAGATTCATTTGTGACAGTAAAGAATGTAGAAATTAGGATAGTATGTAAAGCTAATCTTAATATAGTGAATAATATTAAAAAAGAATCGCTTAAGTGGTTTGGTCATATGGAATGGATACATGAGGAGAGAATAGTAAGAAGATATGTGACGCAAGTGTTGATGACACCAGAAATAGAGGACGTCTATCGGCACGGCCAGGTAAACCAGATACTGGAAGAAGATCCTGCTAGAAGTTGTGTCCGATCGAAGGTCAGTTTTTGGCCGAAGTCGAAGCCGATTGTTGGAGTCTTGCCGTAACCTTAGGCCGAAGCCGAAGCCGAAGGTTTAATCGTACTCAAAAATCTTAGAATATAGACTAGAAAGTATACATAAAAGTGCAAATTCTACACTGTTACTTAGTTTTCTGAATTATGGCATTCATAATAATTGTAAATATATTCATTTATATAAATTGCAGTTTTCCAGAAAATATAAACTGAATTTTATTTCATTCGTAATAGTTCGTACATTTTCGGCTTCAGCCAAACCTTCGGCAGATTTTAGCCTAAGCCAAAGGTGTATTTTTTGTCCGAAGGTGACCGAAATCGAAGATTCGGTCGGATTTTAGTTAGACGCCTCAATAATCGACTAGCTTGATTGAGAAGGTGCATGAAAATAGTATCAGGACTGAAGAGTGCCGCTCTATCCTCTCTGTCTATCCCCGTGGAGAAACAGCGTTATGATAAGTTTGTTAAGATACACAGAAAGAATCTAATGAAAAAATATAGTATAAAAAATAAAAGACGGTCGCTTTCAACGGGAAAAAATAGATGTCTCAATAATAAGGTAACGTATCAGGCGTACCCATAAATAATATCATTTTTTAATAGAATTGTATCAACGCCGAGATCATATAGTAACGTATGTAAACCAATATATTTATGTTATTTTGTTGTTTTGGTATATAGGATTTTTTGTAGTTGTAGGCTGATAACAAATTCATAAAAAGTGTATGGGAAAGTTTATCTAGACATTCGAATGTGTTAGAGATGCTTTTTAAGATTTAGAAAAGAAAATCTTAAAGACCAATTGAGATTAATGTTCCGCACAGGAACAAGACTGTTTCTCGCTGAGGCGCTGATTCAAAATTTGTCGCCGCTCCGTAGTCTCGGACGCCGATTTTCCTGCGGTGCGCAGCGGTCCAATGGGGTCCAAAATCGTGTCCAGTAGGGTAGCCAGGTCGTAGAGTTCTTCCGGGATCAAATCCAAGTGTGCAAGCCAAAGGTCAGAAATCCAGAGGGAAGAAGTCCAGGTGAAGGCAGGGGTCAAAGCAAAGAAGTTCTATTTCGGTTGTTGTCCAGCGGTGCAGGTGAAGCGAAGCGAGAGAGTGACTTTGCAACCGCTGGACCGTTTATTTATATTTAAAAACCTCATGCTGGAGCGTAAGGCTCCAGCAAAACTCCGGGACCAATTAGGGGGGTAAGACAATCCTCGCGCCACCCTGATTTGGTCCCGCGCCGACACCGCCTAGCGGCCAAATTCGGCAACTTCGGCCATTTTTTCCGCCGTCCCGTAAGGGGCGGCTGAATTGTATTTTGTCTCATGTTTCTTTTTATAAAAAATGAACCCAACATTTCCCAGGCATCGCGAGTACTTTTTCATATAAACATTGACCTGCCTCGCGATGCCTGGTAGTTTTTATAGCGGGCGATGGCCCGAAGAATTTATAAATGCACCTCAAACCTTAAAATTCTGTTTTTTTATTGACCTATATATTTCCAACATAATAATTTTTTACATTGAGATAATTTCAAAAAACACAATTGATAATTTCGGCGGCGGCCGGGGCGTGGCCTCGCCCGCGGCCCCGCTCCCCGCTCCCCGGCGGCCGCGCGATGTCCGCAGTGGCGGCGATTCTCCAAGGGCGTCCCGTGCCGGACGAAATACTGCCGTAAAGCGGCCAAGTACAAGTTTTCGTCCGGCGTTTCCGCGGACCGCGGTCCGCGCGCCCTTTCGGCCGCGTAGCTGTGCGGAACAATTAATAATGAAGAAGTTTCAAAAGAAATATGTACATCGTGGTCTAGCATTTAATCCACATCGGTCCCTCAAGACTGAGGATCACGATCTTCATGAACTGCCGCCCTTTTGACTATGCTCCTAAACTTTTCTCGAAAGAAGTTCCTGTTGCTTTTTCCACTTGATCGGTCCAATGGGTGGAAGATCTTCTTAATTTTTTTTGTCCTTCGACGTGGTCCACCACAGCAAGCTTCTCCAAGCTATCTTCCCTTCTCGTAAGATGCCCAAAAAATTAAAGGATTCGTCTCAGAAAAATAGTTGAGGGTCTGTTCATGTGTTTATCATGTTTGATTTTAGACTCGTGGATGCCCCGTGGTGTATATGTGAGCGAGTGAATCAAACTCTGGAATACATCTTGTGGCATTGAACGCGGACACATCACTTTTCATAAGTCAAATTCTTAAAACAAACAAAATCGTGAGTAACTCAGTTGGGCTGTACCGTGTATGGCGTGACTCATACATCATTGTGTTTCATCCAAGTCCCTTCATGGAGTGCACTTGATAGTTAGCCCTTTAATGGCAGTCTTGTACCCACTAATTTCTTTACTTTTGTACATAACACTTGATTATCAATTTGTTTGTAATTTTGTTATATACCTGTATTTAAAAAAAAAGATAGCACTTAAAAGAGCGCAGGAAGGTTTACATTAAGGTCTTTGTTCCTTTTTTAATCTCTTACATTACCTTGTGTATTTTTCTTTCTTTTGTGTTTATTTATCTTACCTCTATAAAATTTTAAATAACTTAGTTGACTCGCTCTATTTATTAGAATAAATAACTTTAAACTATTCGACATACTCAACACGATCAAATAACCTTTTTTACCTAAATGTTGGCAGAACTAATTACATAAAAACTTGTTTTGTGATCCGCTCTACATCAAAATATAATGCAGTAAATTCTTCTAATAACTTAGACATTTTCAACGATAAATTGCTTACCTTTAAAATTAAACTATGCCAACTTTTCAATAACTATTAACATAAATTGTATATAAAGCATCCCATTTCCCTCCCTTCCTTACCCTTTCCACTTTGTATGTTCAGTTTAAAAACAATCTTTTGTTTTTTTTTTTTAGTATATACTTACTATTTTTTAGTTTGTTATGTATATTTTAATGTAAAAGTCTTTTGTTACTGGTTATTTAATTCCGAAGGAACTTCCCTTGCGTTATTTTTTTATATATTATGTTATTATTAGTTATTATTGTTACACTGTCTGTTTCTCTAAAAATAAAACAATAAAGCATAAATAAACTGTAGATTTTACGTTTCCATAGCACTGTTGTGATAAAATAAGTTGAAACTTCTACAACGGTTCCGGGAAAGAGTTGGTCCACCCCTTCTAGCGGCCCTTTATGTCTATGAAGTTTAGCTCTTTCAGAATGGAGATATTCGCGAGTTTCGCCATCCATGGTATGCGCAACATGTGTCTCACATTTCAAAGACCATCTATCGTATCTTTCTTGTCCTGAGGTTTATTATATTACATATAAAACTATGTAATATAAGACATCACAGACTATACACGCCTGACTTTTGTTGTCTTGGAAATATCGCGGTTTTTCCATATTTATTTGTCAAGCCATTTAATTTCTGGCTCGTAGCTACCGTTGTCAGCAATTATTATTATTATTCATTCTTATTACAAGTATTTCTATATATGCTCTTATATAAACAAAATCAAAATCGAACAAATATCAGATATCTTATAGAGACAAAGCTATTTTTTATTATATTTAATGGAAAATACTGGGTAATTAAATATTAATTTTTCAGGCTTCAAAAAATATTGTTTAAAAATAATTTAAAAAAAATATGATTCTCATAGCGATGACATATATGCTGTTTAAAAAAAGGGAAAAATGAATTATCAAATTTGGTTCATAGATGGCGATGGTGTAGTAGTTCTCACATATAAATAAAATATACAATTTTCAAAAATTTGATAAACGTGGAGATAGAAGGGTGAGAATTGGTGAACGTTAAATATATAAAGTGATCATTTAAGGTAGTTTTAAATAGAAACATATTTTTAAAATTAGCAATATTAACTTTGTGGCTAAAATTCATATTTTTTATTTATTATCTTTGTTTATTAACCACTGAATTGAGTTCAAATACATCAACTCAAACTCAATTCAGTGGTTAATAAACAAAGATAATAAATAAAAAATAGAGACATATTTGTTTTTAGACTATAATAGAAAAATTAACTTTTGCGGAGAAACTTTCAAAATAAATTGTAATTTAAAAGGTCTGCTTGACAGACTTAAAAATGTAACCTAAATTCGTTAATTGGACTTAGAGAAAAAATACACAAAAAAACATATATTCAAGCACGACAAAAGCTATCTGAATCTTATGATTAGTGTTGTTTTATTATCCAAATTCGGTCTTTTCTACTAGCGTTCCCGCGAGACATTCAACAGGTTACTGAAATAACTGCGTTGGTATTTCTCGTCACGACGTACGAAGTATTATCAACCGCTCATAGTTGTGACGTCTCTTTTTACGAAGTTCCAACTTTTTCTCTTTCTCTTGGTAAAGGAAAATTCTATTTAATATGATATGTATATAAATGTAGTAACATTTTTTTATTCATAGCTGGATGAGGGTCTTCCCAAGTGTCTCACTTTTCTCTCTCCGTTGCTATGATTTTGTCAGTTCAGCGGGTATTAGGGTGACCAGTCAGTCTATTTGTTCCCTTTGGGTATTACTAGAGTGCATTCGTCCATTGATTGGCCGTCCTTCGAAATATGTGGCCTGTTCATTGCCAAACAATAAATTTCTCTTGTTTGTCCTATTATTCACACATTTATATACATATCGTTTATATATATACATGCCATCTTAATGGGATATCCAACGAATTACTAGAATCCGAACATTAGATCGCAATTATACGAATAAAAGATTCATGATTTAATAAAAACTTGGCTCTGAACTGCCGGCCTGAAAAGACGTGATCCGTGATCATTTAAAAGTGATATTTTACCGATAAGGTATCCCCTCTAAATACGTAATGAGATTTCTTCAAGCGTTGGTATAACAAATGTCCTTTCCGGGATCAACAAAGGCGGAAAAACTCAGAAACTTCCTTACTTATATATTACTTACATATATAAAGAAATATATTCTGGTAGAACCCGCGTCAAATAGTCCTGAGAAGAATTTTTATACTCCTGACGTTTCGAGCAAATTACATTACTCATTCTCAAGGTCCTTCTATCCTGAATCCTGCTCTAAACTGACGATTAAACTCGGCCGTTCAATGCAAGAACCAAAATGAAAGTGAGTTAAAATTTTAGTAGATACTTAATATTATTAGTTGATGTCGCGATTAACTGTATCTAATGGCAACGAAAGGTGACTTGTAATTTAGTTATTTGTTTAATAGCCGACTTTGTGCACACCTTGCTAAATTGTTCTTTGATTTTTATAGGTTGGTTTATTATTAATGTTATTCATGTTATTTTTATGTTTGAATATATATACAGGTGTAACAAACCTAGTCCACAATACTTTATGAATTAATTAAAATTACGAGTCCAAAATGTTATATAAAAAGAGATATGTGTCTAATCTCAAACATGTCAGAGATATAAGCATTTCAAAAAATCATAATTATGCTATTATTTTGATAAATTGAAATATCTTATTGATTCCAAATTATATACTTCAAATTAAAGTTATCGTATTTCGAGCGGCTAGAGTATTTTTTTTAGAGTTGGCTGATTTAGGCATGAAGCGAAGATATAGATTAATAATGGACAATTTCGCAAATATTAATCTCGAAGTACGTACACTTCAAGCTTAACACGATTTTGTAAAAATTTCAAACAATAATATTTTCCATAACTTTTGCACATATTCCTTGAACATTTTCGATTCGAACTAGATCTGTTACACCCTGTATATATACCGTGGGTTTACCACTAGGCTGAATTTGCGTTGACATTGTAAAGTTTAGTTGAGTTAAGCTCGAATCTTCCGCAGAATCTGATATTGAGTTGGTTACCGCTTTTGTAGTAACCGAACTTCTCAGTTATCTTCGAGTTGCTTTAACTTAAGGGTCAGCTTAAGGGTTGATATTGAATAACTTTAGTATCCCTTTTGTAATTACTTCTGTGCTAACGAATCCCCATATGCAGAGAAATTAAGTTACAATAATTGAATTAATTCATCTATTTCGTGCACCGCTACCTACGAGAAGGCGGGCTTAATTGAAATAAGTACGGCTCTATTACACATTTGTTGACTGAGAAACTGTGTTATCCCACGAAACTAAGGAAGTCCATACATAGAGGAAGTATAATGAAATAAGTTTTAGGCATATTGTTAGGATAGCAATACACGAGTTGCTATTTTGACCTGGAGATAATTATTCTGTAATTAATGATAGACGTTCGGTAGGACGAGATCTGTTTTAAGGGGACCATTTACGTTGAATAGTAAGACCCATTTTCTTAGAAACCGCTAGTACGATTTCAATGAAATGTTGCACACTTCTGATTTTGTTTTAAATAAGTTAATGTAAGGGTTTAAAAAAAATAATTAAAATAAAAGCTGTAGTAGCTTTCTAATTTTGATATTTTTTTCCTCTGTTTGAAAAAAGGCGGTAATTGAATAGCTGATCCGTTTGACATTTCCTTAGTCAAAAATACAGTCAGTGATGCCATGGACATTTAAAAAAAATACCTCAACATCTTTTATGGTTTCTAAAATAATGAGATTATTGTACAAAGAAGTAAACATTTCAGGAGAGCCGAAAAACTGCCAATGTTCAGAGATCTTGCCAATCCAGCTCTATTGGAAAAATGCATGCATGGCAAAACTCAGGAATGAAAGTGATATCAATGCATTATGGTTAATATGTCCAAACAACATATTTATAGAAAAAAGCACGCTGGAGTTTGGTGCTTATGGTGCGGTATGCTGTTTCAACCGCTACGATGATGGATCATACCTTAGTCACTTTGTACTAATATTTCAAGCAATTCTACTTGTTGTAGAAATGTGCGGATTCAATTTTTTTGTAAAAAAAAATATCTAAAATAATAAAATGAAATAAATTAAAAATGATTTTTTTCATTTTTCTCGGTATTTAATTAAAGGTATTTGGTTCGGGAAACTTTTACTACAGTCCCTATCAAACTGATACCAGCATGGTGAGTCGTCCCGAGTAACGATCGGCTCAGCCAAACACGCCGAAAACTGAGAAACGCCGATGCAGTCCGCCAACCCACGAATGCAGCCAAAACTAGCACTTCGATTCCACTACAGAACATAGAATAAATTCAGTGTTAATAGAAAATATAAATAATAAAATAAAACGCTTTGTTTAAATCACTACTTATTGATAAATCAACATATTTCGATACCTTCAAGAAACAATGTATACTAAAATTAAAAATGCATGCATATATAAAATTGGTAGGTAACTAATTTGAAACTATTAAGAAAATAAAATTAAAAGATGACTATTTGAAAAACTAATTTGGTTATTTATAATATTTGATTTGCTATTAAGGGCGCGCTTTCAAAAATAATAATTATTTTCGCCTTTTTTAGGAAAATTTTAATTATTCATTTATATCAGAAGTTATAGAATATATATAACTTTAAAAAAAATATTACTTAGATAAAACCTTTACACTAATGTAAAACTAATAAACTAAATGTTATTAGTCATAATTAATAAAATACAAGCATTATAAGAATGATCACGATCATTAAATTTATTTTCAGCGTTCCGCAAAATTGCATTAATATAGAAAAATTTTGCATATACGAAATATGTTTTTTTATATTTTTAAAGGCAAGACTACGAAAAGACAAATTTACATTGAACCAAATTAGAAAAAAAAAAAAAAATAGAGTTATAAACCATTAAATTTGCAATACATGTGAAAACAAATTATTAAAAATAATAATAATTTTTATTTACATGCTTTGCGGCTTCAGCTACTATTTAAAATCAAGTTTTATATCAAAAACACAATAGTTTTTTATTAAATATTATTTATATCGATCCCATTAATACGTGTTTTTCATTGGGTTTTTTTTAAATTTCAAATAGCTGATTAAAAAAATTTACATATTAATAGAATCGATATAAATATTATTTAGTAAGAAATTATTATGTTTTTACACTGCGACATACATTCGCACGCACGAGAACTGAAGATAGTCCTTCACCGTGCACAAAACCTTCAGTGTCACCATGTACAAAACCTACTGAAACCGAATTACATAACCTTCGTATATCATCCACTCCACCATAGTGACTCAAAAACCTTAAACCTCACACATTTCGACTCACGAGACTTACATCGTCCTTACAAGTTCAAATAAATACATTGTTCATTTGTTCGATGACAATTTCTATGAGAGATTTGACGGCGCGGATTTCCGATTTTTACAACTGATAAATAATTCAGCTTAATCTTGGAACACAGCTCACGTCTCATCGGCACCGACCCTTAAGTCTACTTCCTTTCACCCGGTTGTAAATCGTCCGCAAAGATTTATATCCCTAAAGCAGGTTTGAATCCCCGCTATGTACAGTGTATAATTCTTTTAGACCGCCCGCACCCCCTCGGGCCGCCTTAGCAAATCAACAGACCCTTCCTGGAATTAAAAAAAATACGGGGGTGACCGCGATTCGAGTAAAGATTTTTTTAGAAATATGAGATTCCGAACCCACTTTAAAAGTTGTAGTGAAGCCACGCTGTTATTGGATGCTATGAGAATTGATGTGCTGTTGGCCAATCGCGTGGAGAGGTTAATTTTGCTCGATATGTGGTAAGGCGCTTTGAGAGTCAGATCTTTAACAGTTACATTTAAATAAATAGCTGCTGAAGATTCTTTATAACTTCATTATTCTTTTTTCTCATTTTACATATTTACCTATATTCCTGTTTCTTGTATTACACTGACTGGAGTTATTAGGAAAGAATACTGGCCCATGTTGGCCTATAGTAGCGCGCGTGGAGGTGGTAACCAACTAAAAACTAATATTTTGATAAACACAATAAATCAAACACGGTGTTTTTTGGTTCTATTTAATTTTTAAAAATAATTGAACGATCATTTCGGGTGTATAGACTATTATCAACTGATGAGTCGACCGAAAAAATCGTCCTATTGTTTGTAAAAATTAAATAAAACCAAAAAAAAATCGTGTTTGTTTTATTGTGTTGATTAACTATTAAGTTCTATAAAAAGAATATCGCCCATACTATTTTTTTAAAATAAATTTTGGGTTTTAAGATATTGTCGTGGCCGTAGTCATTTAAGATTTGAGATATTGTCGTGGCTGTGAGGTGAAAAAAAAATCCGACATACCGTGTTGCCACTTATTTAGATTATTGACATGTCAACTGATAATACATTATATAAATTCTTATTGTGAAGTTGTAATTATTCAGAACAGAGTTCTATGATATTTTAAATCCAAATTAAATGTATTAGTTAGAAAGATATACATAAAAAATCAATTTTATCGAAAATATTGTGGTTGCAATCGGATTACTCAAAGGTGTTTGAGATTTCGTAAAAATAAAGTAGATAGCTTTAAAATAATGAAACGATGGATGTATTAATTTGAAATGTGTAACATATAGGTTCGAAAATTTGTCGTCAATGTAATGTGTGCTGTAGTATAATCGGTTAATGCACGTTCCCCGGTTTGTATCCCGGTAGCAACAACAATAT
Source organism: Eubasilissa regina (assembly GCA_022840565.1). Taxonomy (NCBI): domain Eukaryota; kingdom Metazoa; phylum Arthropoda; class Insecta; order Trichoptera; family Phryganeidae; genus Eubasilissa; species Eubasilissa regina. Next base: position 16,756,125 of record JAINEB010000027.1, on the reverse strand, counting down.
TTTGCGATAAAATTGATTTTATATGTATATCTTTCTAAACACTAAATGAATGTATTAATTATTAATATATACATATAAAATCAATTTTGTCGAAAAATATTGTTTTTTCATGAAAAATACTGGCGTTATAACACAATTGGTAGTGTACTTCCCCGGATTGGAAAGAGAGATCCAGGTTCGAATCCCGGTGACGCAAAAACAATATTTTTCGACAAAATTGATTTTATATGTATATATTTATAATTAATACATTAATTTAGTATTTAAAATATCACAGACTTATGTTATGAATAATTACAACTTCACAATAAGAATGTGTTTTCCTTAATAAAGTATATCTTTCTAACTAATACTTTTAATTTGTATTTGATAATACAATAATGTCACATAGCAAAAATTCTGAAGGATGCTCTCAGGAGAAACGTCATATTGGTCAACGCGTGGTTGAATAATTCAGAATATTCTATAGTACTAAGAGAAATAAAAATAACTATTCTTGGAATATTTTTAAGATTGAGTACCTAAAAGGGAACAACTAAAGGGAATCAATTTAATTAATATCGCCCAAAAAAATTACATGCTAAGATGCTATGGCTGGGTATTTTTATTGAAGGGTTGATGGACTGTAAGGAAGGAAGATTTTGGAAGAAAGAGTGTTGCCCGTCTTCAATCTTGATGAAACAATATCAGAAATGTGAAGATGATTTGCTGTCCTTGGGGGATCCTATGTCTAACAACAAAGAAACAGACAAATTGTGATGAACATGAATCAACATATTTGTATAAAAGTTTTACTATTATTTTGATATGGTATTTATTATTAAAAATACAAAATTAAATTAACCAATTAGAAAAATATATAGAAAAAAAATATTTATCGAAAAATTATTTGGTCGTAACATAATTTTTTTTTGTAAATATATATTTCTAATTGATTTGTATTTAATGTATTGTATATTAATTAAAAGTGTATTTTCATTAAAAATATTATTATTAAAAATAAATTCTGGTAAAGAAACAATAATATATGTTTTAAGTTAGTTATGACATCCTGAAGAAGAAATAGTATTTTTCGAAACCGGTAGATGTATTTAAACTCGATTAAGTGGTTAATAAAACAAAGATAATAAATAAAAAATATGAACCACAAAGTTAATATTGCTAATTTTAAAAGTAAAAATATTAATATTATTTTAAAAATATTATAATTAACAATATTGTAGTGTGGCAGATTAATTTATGACAGAGTAATGTATGTAAAATTAAGTATAGATGATCTTAATATAGTAAGTTTAAGAATGGATCACTTAGGTGATTTGAATAGAGAATGGTAAGAAATATATATGAAGCAAGTGTTGATGGTATCAGATATAGATAACGTTCACAGAAGAGTTGATATGACAAGATAAAGATAAAGAAGATATATGAATATGGATTACGTAAGAATTATGTGTCAGGACAGAATAGTGTGGCGCTTTATTCTCTCTGCCTACCCTCGCAGAAAATGGCGTGATGGTAAGTAAGTAGCAAAGATAAAAATAATAATATATAAAAGTAAAGATACAATCTAAATAACTTCAGAAGTGCACAACGAATTGTACCGTTTTGAGAATGCACATCACGATAGGGGATTATTATTTTCGAAAGATCTCCAGGAATTAGAACCGGAGGACATTCGCCGATGCGCTGCACGTACTAAGTAAAGGCCAGCCTAATTTCAAATCTTCGTGAGGCTTCCATATTAGCTGAAGACAAATCCAGAGAGGCAGATTAATAAAAGGTCATGCGAGAATCAAAATCACCACGACCCTCAAAGTAGGGTTTAAATATGCAAAGTCTTTAATATTCTTATAATATTGTTATTATCGTAATATTTCTCCTTGACTATTCAAATTATTCATCATTACGTAATCAATGCTGGCTGGTGAACGTATGATTGATGGTTTGACTGGATTTAGTCATCGCCCGCCCAGGAATACAGACCTAATTAGCAATGGGACTAGTCTTGTTTTACATAAAGAATTTATTCGGGTATGGGTGACACGATGGAGCTCCTTAGTTATGTAGTTAGGCTAGCCTGCGTAGGTGGGTATTTCTACCTAGGCGCCTACCTCTATCTCTCTCCATACCTCGTGTTTTGCAACTTCGTCAGTCTATCTGTGACTCAATCCATTTTGTGTCTCGTCCACTGTCCCTCTTTTGGGTGTGTTTTTGATGATTGAATTCCTGAGTGCATCTAACTAATGCATCTTAATTTACCATCTATGTGTATCTCATTATGTCTAAATTTTAAGTTTAGCAAAATTTGCTAATCATCACATTAAATTTCTTTATTATTGTTATCAATACTGTATAACTTCTTTGAATATGTAATTGAATTAAAGTCGCATATTCTATTAATTTTAATGAGCGGGACCAACAAGGAAGCCCTAGCTTCTAAATCGGTCCAGGGTAAGGGTGGGTCTTTCTTCTCCCCCTCCAGCTTTCTTTTATAAAAAAATCAATGCAGGGTTTAAAACTCCTGGTTGGTTTGACCTCTTCAATAATTGTCCTTCATTGCTCTCTATTAGATGCAGTATCAGAATTTTTAATACAGATGTTTTTCGGAACTTTGTCACTCTATTAAATTATTGAAGAATATTTTTTAAATTATCGAAAATAACTCAAAGTGAACCAAATTATCCACATGAATGATAAGCATCCCACGAAGATGCTTCCTTTTAATCACAAATATTTTATCTCATTCAAAGATGGAAAGCACAAATTTGGATAAATATATCCTTAGAATCTGAGTTTAATCTCTTAAGGGTAAAGAATACAAATGTGCGGTGAAAAGGGCTAGTACACATCATCACTTAGATTTTTTGCAAAGTACATTATACATACATACCTTGTATTTAAATACTGATGTTTTCAGTTATATGAGTGATCCTATTCATACTACTTTCAAAAATACTTAAGGTAATGGATTCTCAGATACCTGAAAGCAGATAATAGTTTAGATAGTCATATAGTGAACGGGATACGGTCTCGAACGCACTTATCAGAGTGGTTAAATGCTGTATTTAACCACCACTGGGGGACGTCAGCCACACGCACGCACCTGCACACTCCGAGCTTCGTATTATATTCTACACGTGTTGTTTAGTAACCTTTCCTAACTGTATTGTAATAAATTCAGTACGATCATGTAAGATAAGTATTTCAATTCAATCATTCCGCCACTGTCATCGTACTTATCTCATTTTACATAACAAACCAAGGCGAATATCGCACTCTATATAAACACGAATAATATGCCGAGTTTTGGAGATGACTCACCATTCACACAATCATGATCTTTCTGATGTGATCTCATCTCCATAATTGGTGACCCCGCATCCACACATTTATCTACAAAATTAAAATAGCTTTTATGTAACACGAATGACGTCACCATTTATTTTTAAACTGTAAAAGCTAAAAATAGAAAATAATAAAGTAACTATTGATTATCTATTTCCTAAACGTAAATAGATTTAAAAATATGACTATTATATGAATATTTAATACTTAATCACGGAAAATTCTGGTCTCTCAACATATTATTTATATATTGTCAGACTGACAGACGACTAACGCGCGTATACTGGGTAGCTGGGTCATTAGCGCTGTCTTGGCTCGACAGTATTCGAGGAGGTATTGCCATCGAGCCATCAGTTCATACGATTAACCTTTACCATACCGTGATATAAAATACTCGTACGCAGCCACGCTGTCAACTCGTGTTACCGTAAGAAATTAGACTTCTATTAGCCTTTGACATGTGAAGAAATATTTTAGAAAGGGCATAAATTTACTATAAATATTGAGTCCTGTATAGGATTATATTGCATTGTATAGCACAACCTTTCTTATTATCTATCTATCTTTAATTAGAGAGAAAGAGACAATTTTATATTTGTATGTTTGTTATTTATTCTTTTCACTGAGAAATTAATGTGTGAATTCTTTCTGTCTTGCCACAAATGGTATTTTTGTCAACGTATTAATTTTACAACGGATTAAATTGAAAATTAATTATTTTTGTAAGATTCGCCTTATATACTTAATTTTTTACTAGTCTAGTATTAAACGTAAATATTTTACATCAAATTAACTAAAATATGAATTGTATGTTGCGTTTATTTATCGAAATATTACAGGTTTAATTAGAGCGGTAGACCTGTGTTATTGCATGGTTTGGGAAGGGTTAAAGTATAACGTGAGCAAGCTTATGCTTCAAAGAAATATGGAATTATTAAACTCTTCTTATACTTTTAAAATTAGCAATATTAACTTTATTCATATTTTTATTTGTTATCTTTGTTTTATTAACCACTTAATTGAGTTTAAATACATCTACCGGTTTCGAAAAATACCATTTTCTTTTTCAGGATGTCATTACTAACTAATAACATATATTTTTGTTTCTTTACCAGAATCTATTTAAAAAAAAAACAACAATTATTTAAAAAATAAATTTATTTCCTAACTCAAACTGTTACTTTATACCCATTTACTTGAATAATTTTTAGGAAAAAAAATTAGAATGGAACTCGTAATTCAGTTGGTTGTTTATAATTTTTTGATTAGTTTTACACGCTTTATTTATCTCCAACGATTCCAAATTATTTAATTTGTGACCAACACCGTTTATATGAAAAATTGGCAATCCCAATTTTTTATCAAAACCATGACCATTTTTTATCAAATGATTAGAAAATTCTGAAAACCTACCATTGTTCAAATATCTCAAATGCTCCCGTACTCTAATATTAAAATTTTATCAATATAAAATGCAGCACAATCCCTGAAACTATGTTTATAGACACCAGAATTGTTTAATTTATCATCTTTGTCTTAAGAATTTATGAGTAAATTTCCTATATTATTATTTGTATAAAATTATTCTTAAATTTATTTTTTCATAATGAAGACATTCATGTATCAAAAAAAACTTTCACTATTTCTTTCTTTAAAGTGTACTTATAAATGATAAAATCTTGAAGAAAAATTGACAATATTGTTAGTTGCAAATATAATTCTAGCCATGAAGCAGGCATGTGAAAATTATTGTTCAATAAATTAATTAGTCAAGAACTAGTTTTTCAGTTCGATATAATCCCCCAATACTACATAATATATTATATCTCTTACAAAAAGATTTTGATCTTCGCTAATCTAATAAACGGCTGATATGGTATTTCAATCAAGTTAAAATTCATATTTTGTAAAAACCTTTGTCAATTATAAAGTCGCAATAATTTATACTTCCATTTTGAGGTTTATACTAGTGAAGGTTAAATTGTTGTTTAATAGGTTAATTAAATCGTTATTGTGACAGAGATTGTGTCCAATTGTAACGATGATCGGTAACTAATTATTCATAATTCTTTGAGCAATGACTGGTACACTGGAAAGAAAATCTCCAACAGTTAAATATTATTTACTAATCACCTTCACAATCGCAATCACGTAACGGTTTACCATCACTAAACTTTATACAATGCTCTTATCGTCAGCTCAATATAGAATGGAATGAACTTAAATTAATGCCATTTAGTACATTAGCTCATCTTCTTTCTATGAATGCTTAAAGTTGGATATATTAAAGATAATAAAGACATTTAATTAACCAAAAGACATGCAAATAGTGATAAACTTTGTTTGTATAGTATCAAAGTGCAATGTATCCGTACGAAGGTGTTTCAATAAGAGGTGTTATTTTGAATTAAATGTTTATTTTGCGGAGATTTTTGACAACTTTTACTGTAACATTTGATACAATAGATATATAGCACTGCACAAATGTACATCGCATAATTATTGTGAAAACTCATTACAAAAATGTGTAAAATATCACAGTAAGATTTTGCAATCTACGCAAATGATTCGCAATGCAATTACGGATTTAATACAAAAATCCATGTTAAATATCAATGTTTATACTTTGTATTTAAAATAAATTTATAATCTTTGTTTTATTAACCATTTAATTGAGTTTAAATACATCTACCCATTTCGAAAAATTTACGAGTCCTATTCTAAAATTTTTTCCTAAAAATTATTCGACTAAATTTGTATTAAGTAACAATTTGAGTTAAGTAGTAAATTTATTTTTTTAAATAATTGTTGTTTTTTTAAAAATAGATTCTGGAAAAAAAATGTTTTTAGTTAGTTATGACATCCTGAAGAAGAAAATGGTATTTTTTGAAACCGGTAGATGTATTCAATCTCAATTAAGTGGTTAATAAAACAATGATAATAAATAAAAAAATATGAATTTTAACCACAAAGTTAATATTGCTAGTTTTAATAGTATTAAAATGACATCCTTTATTGAGACATCGACATATTAAGAATACTGAATTGTGAGAACTGTCACTTTGTAATTGTGTGTATGGCAGGAGAGTGTTTATAAGAGACCGTCACTGGAGGAACGGGTCTCTTTTCCATCGCCAACTCGCAATAGTAATTAGTCTCTATCGGAGTTACATATAATAAATAAATATTGTTACACGAATCTACTGAGTTTCACTCCAAAGCAACTCGAGAGTACAAATAGAGGATATAACTCCAAGGAAATCTGGTGGTACTTCCAAAGATACCACATAAATAAACATTAACAAGGTTTTTGGTATTCTTGACAATAGTTCTTACTTACTTACTTTCTTACTTACCATCACGCCGTTTCCCCGTGGGGGTAGGCAGAGATGATAGAGCGCCACACTCTTCTGTCCTGACACACAATTCTTGCCTCATCCACATTCATACATCTTGTCATACAAGTTCGCCGATTGTTGAGGCTTCTAACAGAACCATCCTCCATTCATTTGCATTCGTTAATCTAGTAACCGGGCTGGATGTTGAAAGTTACGTAAGTAGTGTATTACATAACAGAATTCATCATTCCGTTATGTAATATACTACTTACGTAATATACATGCTAAATATCATTAGTGACTTGGGATGACTAGGTAAACCAGATACTGGAAGATGATCCTATTAGAAGCCTTAACAAACGACAATCTTGTATGAGAAGGTGTAGGAATATGATTGAGGTGAATGTTGTACATTATGATAGAAAAGTGTAGCGCTCTGTCCTCCCTGCCTATCTCTACAGAAATTGGTGTAGCAGTTAGTTAGTATTTTATTGAAAAATATCAAAAAAATAAAAATTATTAAAACAAATTATATATAAAGATACATAGAAAAAATATAGTCCACAACAGGACATGAGGTGAGGGTTTTACATTGCAGATAAACACCTTTAATAACTGAAAAAAAGATCTACAAAATAATATAATTTTTGTGTCAGTTTTAAAATATATTTTTTACTAGCTGAAGTACCCGGCGTTACCTGGATTTACGTATAGTGAAGAAGTTTCATTTAGCGGGATAGTGATAGATTTTACGAAATCTCAGTTATACAGTAATTTTCCTCTTATTTTGAACATCTAGTGTGCAAAATTTCATCAAGAAGTACCAAAATACTGCTTTAAGGGGTGAAAAAGGGGAATGGGGGTTGTTTTTAGAAATCTCATGTAGACGCTGACCTTTCTCTTATTTTTAAGATCATGTGTGCACAATTTCATCAAGTTTGAAATAAAACTGTAGATTTGAATAAATAACATACACACACAGATACTCTTCTTTATATATAAAGTTTAGTGAGACATCTATTTTTTCCTTTGAAAGCGACCATCTTTGAGTAGAATCTCCTAGGTGGCGCCAAGACTTCCAGTCCATTTGACGGATATTATTAAAATAAATAAATAAATACATTTTTAAAGATATCGCATTTTATTTAATAAATTTAGATTTTATGGAATACAGTTTTTTGATAATTTTAACAAGTAAAATAGGCACTGTTATTAAACAAATAATATATATCTTATAGAGACGAAGCCATTTAAAAACACATATTTAATAGAAAATATATAGAAGTATCGGCCGTAAGCCCTGTAATTACTCACACTTCAATATAAATATATTAAAAAATAGCTTCATCTCTATGAGATATCTATTATTTGTTTAATAAGAGTGTCTTTGTAGGTGATAATCCAATAATTGTGTGTTCTTGGACATATTCAAATATTGCAAATAAATAGGTAATAAAATGGCTTAAAGGTCATCATATTAAATAATAATGTAGGTATTGGACATATTTATTATATTCAGGTTATAATTTGATTATTATTAATTATTAAAAATGAACCACGATGTATTTGCTTTAAATGTTAACAATAAATATCATATTGTTGTTAAATTTCACATTATTGTATTATTATAGATCTTGATAATTATTTTATATAAATGTATATAGCCACTCGCATAATTCAAGATCATTCTTATTTGAGGATGCATATATTTATTAATGCACACTGTTGTTGAATGTATATTAGATATATAACTCGTATATTATATTTGAATTCAAATCAACAGTTGTTGTTTTCAATATATAAATATGACGTAAATAAGATAAATCTCTTATAAAGATGCACGCACTAAATCTATTTACCGAAAAAATGTAACAAACAATTCTGAATTTATATTATCTTTTTTTCTTTAAAAATACAATGCATATTTTATAATTCAATAATAAATCATAACAGTTGACAATTATTTATATATATGCACGTGCGTAACTGAAGCAAATGTAAATATTGGTCATACAGATTAAATATTAAACGTGTTTATTTAATGATAAACTAATGTTTGTGGTGATATTCAAAATATTTAACGATATTGATCCATAGACCGCTGAATTTTAGTTTTTAAAATTATTAATTTATTAATACAAATTAAATTAATCAACTAGAAAGATATGGGTTCAAAAAAAAAATCTAGCTATTATATATTTTATATTTGAGATCATTGTTGTCGCTAAATATAACGCCACGCATTTGATTGGAGAACGACCGAAAAATTATAATTTGATGAAGCGAGGTAGGAGGGAACCTTAACCTTGAAGGCGAAAAGAAATGCGTCAAAAATATTCGTTTATCTCAACTTGACATTTCATTATTTAGAGCCTAAAATTAAGAAAAACTGTACGAAACAGGAAAACAGTGAAAATGTTTCAGAGCAGAAAAAATGCAATTTTTGTCACATAAAAAATAAATGAGTTCACCTAACTAACCTAATCTTACGTAACCATCTACCTTCTTGTCAATATTGAATAATAGTTAAAGGTAAGGTTTCGTAATGTTTACATTCGCAATGTGCAGGCGAAGCATTTCTTCAAATATCGTATTCTGATGTATATTATTTAAATAAAAACGATACACCTACGTCACATACTTGATATCGAAGTGATTTTTTTAGAAATTGATACATTAAAAAATATTATCATCATGTACGAGTACGTACGTGATGACGCACACTAATGATTAACTTATATCAATTGCGCTGCCTTCACAGAGGCTGCGTCACGACCATGACCAGCGCAGAGGTAGATCGCTGGCTTCCTGATCACGGGGTTACGAGTTCGACTCAACTATATTTAAATGAGACAAAACACTTTGCTTTACAGCACTGTTCATTGATCAACATGTTTCGATACCTATGGTATCTTCTACAGGAAACAATGTGTATTAAAATTAAAAATAAAATTATAAACAAAGTGTTTTGTCTTATTGTTTACGTAATGTATGGCCAAAAAGTATTTTTCCTAATATTGAAGAAAATATTTCAATGTATCTAAGTGTTGTGTCCTGTGGCGCCAGTTACACAGTGAATATTATGTTCCAGGTCGATTTTATTTGACCATCATTTCGGTTTGTCAAATATTCACCAATTCACCTTTATTAATCATGAAGAATATTTGATTACAATTTATTATAAAGAATCTAATGTCCCAAAAACGTGCATAAGTTATTAAAACATTTTATCTAAATAATAATTGCAATGTTGTAACCATTAATGCGGATCGCTTGTTAGTGACTGGATTGAGTTGATTGGGCTTGCAACACATGCGGTTTTAATTAGACATGATTACATAAAATGGCCTCCTCGATCATAAGATTTAACGGCTCTCGATTATTTTATGTGGAGGTTATTGAAAAGAAAGGTCTACGCCAATAAGCCAATAATAATTCGAAAATACAAGACAATATTCAAAATTAAATAACACGCGAAGTGTGAGAGAATGTTCTGAAAAATATGGTTAAAAGAGCACGCATTTATGCCGCTGCTAGAGGCAGTGGTTACTTGATCGATGTCATATTCCATAAATAATTGGAATAAACTAAATAATTGATAAATAAAAATCAAATTAAAAAATTGTGTTTCTTAGTTTTCTAATTATTCAAAAACAACATCGGCCTGGAACATAATATTCACCCTGTACATTGTTATAACTCTACCTCAATGAATATAAGTCGAGATGGTGACATAAATAATACTCTATAGTACAGGTAACAAATTGATATTTATTCACGATCACAATATTACAGATTACAATAAGTTCTTAGATCTATCTGCGTTGAAAACGTGGAGCGAAAGAATCCATTCTCTCACGGCGATCAATTGTAGAATCGGTGAACTTTTCGTTCGACGAATTGGGGGTTGGTGAATTTTTCATTCGACAAATTAATAGGTTGGTGAAATTTACGTCGGTGAACTTTACGGATACCTCCCGACACTAGTGCTGTGATGTCTTCATTAAATTTGAAAAATGTTCCAAGTATTCCAAGTAAAGATATAACAATTTTTTTTTTAGATTAAAATGTTTTTTTTAAATGACAGCTCAAGGCTTAAAATATGAGGATTCAAATATTTTTATTACTGAGTCTACAATTTCACCGTTTACTACTGGTACGTTATCTTGATGTATTTATTTGTAATACAACCGTACATTTTTATCTTCTCTTATCTGGGCGGTATCACATAACGTTAGAAAATTATAAAAATATATTTATCCAGGTCACCGCAATATGAACTCTATTATCGTTTTTAAAATCGTATTCATATTTTAATGTACATGTTTGGTTTGCAGTAGTGACAGATGAAGTATAAATAAATTGAATTATTATTACTTATTATTCAAGCCTTAAAAAAAACATTTTTTTTAATTCGCAGGTACCTTGCTTCCTGGTGTCGAATTAAATTATTATTAAAATTATTATAAATAGCAGTGGCGTGCACTAGGCGTGGACTTAGATTGTGCTACTGATATAAATGCTGTAAAATTTTATTAGGTTGTATTGTATTTATATGAAAGAAATGAACTCTTTCAGAAGCGCATTTTTGTGAAACCAAAGGTAATTTTAGTTAATATTGATATTATTTTTAATAATAATAAATTTTTATTGTGAAGTAGTAATTTAAAAACAAAGTTCTATGATATTTAAAATACACATTAAATGAATCAGTTAGCAAGATATGCAGATAAAATATTTAGTTGCTGCCGAGATATGAACTTGTAACATTTCTTATTAGTTAATTTTATTTGAATTATTGATATTTTTACCGTTATTATTGGAATCATTAAGTGAAAAACTTAAAATATTTTATAACACCACGTTTGTTGTGTATTGGAACGCATACATTCAAGTTCGCGTATTTTACAACACGTCTGATCTAGCGAAGGCTTGTATTCAGAACACCGCTCAGTGCGAGTGTTGCATTTAGTTCGTATACGTTTGGGGCAGGTTTCAAAAAAATTATACAAAAACATGCGTGGCATTATTTATCCTGTGTAAATTTTTCCGCTACATGGTTTTAGTTAACGTATTATGATAATATAATTGAATTATTTGCGCGTAATATATCGAAATTATAGTTATGCATAGCTTTTATGATCATATAGAGTGCACGCTCCTGGGAAATAGATACTTATCTAGGTTGCATATATAAAGCTTAGTTAATTTATTTGAAAGATGGAGCATATTTTTTCATATCCAGTCAAATAAAAAAAAAGTGCCAGACGTTAAAAGAATATTCTAGACAAATACCTACTTTCCAAGGTTATTCGAATTATGCATACACATGGCTTACTTTATTAAAAGCGTACCAGATAATTAATTTAATGTTGATGATTGGATTTATCTAATCAAATCATTTTTTTTACTGAAAGTTTTATTTTCGATTTTACAAAACAAGCACAGTTTCTTTGGCAATTAAAACAAATTAGATGATTCACCTAGAAAGGTGAAACTTATCCAAAAATGTATAAAAAAAATATTCCAGTACTTCTAGCAAATAATATTGAGTATTTACAGCTTTTGTTGTACCAAGTATTAAAGAGAATTTTGGCTTAGAACTTAATACAACTACAACAAAATATTTACTCATTAGCAAACATAACGCAGCTGAAAATGAAAATCTTTGTATTGCTGGAATGAAATTGGACAATGCAATATAAATGAAATATGGGATCCTACTGTTGAAATCAGATCCCGCATTGAACAAGTACGTACAACCTTTATCCGCATGAAAAAGATATTCTGCAGTTATGATTTCAACCTTAGATTACGACTTCAAATGATCAGGTGCTATGTGTCATCGATATTATTTTTTAGAATGGATGCATGGACCTTTACCATAAAAAAGATATGGCGACTTGAAGCTTTTGAGATGTGGATCTATAGAGGAATACTTAAAATAAGCTGGATGGATAAGTTACGAATGAATATGTTATGGCTCGGAAAAATAAGTATTTGAAATAATAAAAATCCTAAAACATTAATATCTCGGACATGTAATGAGACATTTGGAGAAATATGAGATCTTACACTTCATAAAACTGGAAAAGATTGCTAGAAGTTGGGGCTCTATAAGAAGGAGAACATCATGAGGTAATAGTTTGAGTGGTCTACTGCAAGGTTTTCTGCAGTGAATTAAGTAATGATAGCTTTCAACGTCCGTACTACTAAATACTAATTAAATGTATTAATTAGAAAGATATACATATAAAATCAAAAAAATAATCGAACAATATTGTTGTTGAACTACCGGGATTCCCAACCGAGGAAAGTGCATCATCCAACTACGCTATCGCAACAGTACTTTTGATGACAAATTTTCGAACCCATATGTTACACTTTTCAAATTAATACATCTATCATTCCATTATTTGAAAGCCATCTGCTTTGTTTTTTACGGAATCTCAAATTGATTTTGTTAATTCTGGCGCCTGCAATCGGTTTATTCATACTCGATAGACGAGGTATTGGATCTAATCCGTCTTATTTTTACTGGCACCATATTTTACAATAGATTCAATAATTTGTATTCAAGAATTTTTAGTCTTTCAAAGCGTGATGGCGCCACAATCGCTCTATATTGCGAATGGCGCCCGTCTCTATGAATATTTTATATTTATATCTTGTAAATTCGCGCATCAGAATACAAACATACAAAGAAAAGTATACATTATATAGTACCTAATGATAATTATGATATATAATATATCTCTTGTCTGCCCATATGTAGCTCGTAAAGTCATAAAAGTGTACTCAATACCTAACCTAATAAAAACTTTATGTATTTGTGATGTTTATAGTGTAACTTTAACTGACATTGTATTAAATATATTGATTTTTGACGCCGACCGGTATCGATACCACTGTATCTTTATCAGGACGCACACTGACGACAAAACAGTCGAACGACACGCACTGTCCTAGTACGAGCGCACATCGACGACTTTCTGTCGTACAAAATTTGTGTCGTGATGGCTAGGGCTGTGATAATGTATGGCAGTTCGAATGTTATATTCCGGCTACCTACCTTCTTATACTTCTCACTTCATACTATTACCTATTATATATTATATATACTTTACGGTTTATTAAAGTAGATGCAATTTATTATAGTTAAATTCGTACCTACATAAATATCGTTGTATTCGTTTCTATTTTTACTTTGTCAGACCAACGAATTCGGCTACCGGGATGCCCACTTGAGATACTAAGGGTCAGTGTTTAGGCTAACCAGCGGGTTCAATGAACCCATCAAAACTATTGGGACTGAAAGCTTCCCTTAAAATAGGGAATGTTTATATTAACCAATAACAAAGGATTATAGATAATAAAAGGCCCGAAGCCACAGCTAAAACATCACTGCGTTTTGGGTATCGGTCATGGGAAGTTCTTCTTAAATAAATTCATTATTTTCTCTTGCAAAGTGTACAAAGGATGCACTTCTCCTTTTAATTCGGCACTACACTGGTGCGAGAAATATAATTCGCACGCTGACGACTAATGGTGATGAATAATGTAGTAATAGAGTAGCTTGTTGGTGTAGTGGTCAAGACGTTGGCCTAGTGATCTAGTGGTCGGGGGTTCGCGCCTCGTTCCAGGACACCAGCAAGTTAGTCCTATTTTTATAACACAAGCGTTTAGCTTAGTTTGAAAATAGTAAGAATATTGATGTGACACGTATTCCGTGTACGCATCTCTATTTAAAAAAAAAATGATAGAATAGTTGGTGACGAACTGTCGTTAATACAATTAAAACAATAAATTAATACATTTTCAATATTATAATGTGTCTAAAATGTATTATTTTTTGTTTTAAATATAATCGTGATAATAGTATATATTTTACACCAGACTATACGAACAAGATGTGCAATGCAATGCAATGTTCTTCATATTTTCAACACAATAAAATTTTTTTAAATACCTTAAAATATTTTTACTATAAAAATAAAATTTAATAGAGTTTTACGAAAGCAATATAAAAAATGTAACTAGCGTCACCTATGATTTAAACGCCATCTATTGCGCGTCGAAGAAGAGACGTGGAATGACTGACCTCTAAACTAATGTTGGTAAACCACTTTGTGACTTGATTGTGAAGTTGATAAGTAATTCTAAAATTTAACAGTTAGACGTTTGTTTTCTAGGGTACCATTATAAGGAATTATAAGAATATATTACAAATCATCATTGTATCAAACGTAATCATTAAAGAGAACACATGTGAAATTTTAATTATTCAGAACACAAGTCTGTGATGTTTTAAATACTAATTAAATATATTAATTATAAAGATTTACATATAAAATCAATTTTATCGAAAAATATTGTTTTTGCTCTACCGGGATTCGAACCTGGATTTTTTTTCCAATCCGGGGAACGTGCATTACCAAATATGCTACGCGACAAATTTTCGAACCTATATCACAGACCTATATTCTGAATAATTACAACCTCACAATAAGAATGTGTTCTCCTTTATAATATATAAGTTGTATCAAAGTGTCCAAAATTTAATAAAAATGAATTGATAATTCTGGCGTCTGCTATCGGTTTACTCAAAGGTATTTGAGATTCCGTAAAAACAATGTAGATGGCTTTCAAATAATAGATCGACGGATGTATTAGAGAAAAGTACAAAACAATATTTTTTAATAAAATTGATTTTATATCTTTATAATTAATACATTTAATTAGTATTTCAAACATAATCAGTCACAATAACGTTATAAATAATAATTTGACAATCACTACTCTAAACCACCGCAGATCTAGGCGATATCTCAGCTCCCTAAAACACATACAATTTTGTAGCTTTTGAAAATAAATTGTCGCTTTCACTGAATAAATAGTATGCCAGATATACTAGTGTTTTCCTTATCTTGTATCCGTGCCTAAACATTTCGGATGGACCTCTTGGGCTTATGCTTCATAGGGTTTGTAGGACTTGTTGTGACTAACCTAGCACGCTATCATTGCTACAAATATATAAGAGATCTATCAAAAGATAATCCATGATAGCTTTAAATATTTTCAGCTTTATTACATATTTTTCCTTTGTCAACCCTTCATATTAAAATCGTCGTACTTCCACTTATTTAGTTTCCACATCTTAATATATTTATGCATTTCCATTCAGTCTTTACACACAGATATATTTTAGTCTGAATATTGTATTTACAAAACTCAATTCGGAATGTTCCCGCGAATGACTTCCTATTGAAAATATGGTCATGTACGCAGAATGAAAATTACCACTAACCTTGATTGACAGTAGCTGTATCTCTGGCGTTTTGGGTTGGTCCGATATATTGTACTTCTCATCTCTGGGTATTATTCCGACCGACCGAAATGCACACTCGCAAAGCTCTGATTATTATTGAGAGATCATTACCGGACGATGTATTGATCGCAACAGTAAAAAATAATTATATTCTGTATAGTAAAAGAGACAATAATTAATACATTATTTCTTCTAATAATATTTTTGTCGCACTGGTAACTGGAACGTTTACGATGGACGTTACTTAATGCAACCTTCTATTTTCCTACTGACTGACCGCACAGTGGACCCATAATTCATAGATATAAAGGGCAGGACGGACGAAATTAATAAACAATTGAGAATCATCGATGTTTTGCTAGCATACTAGCTTTCAAAAAATTCCTCACTCTTAATTGTCATCATTTAGGTACTGAATTACAATTATAATTAAATATATGATTCTAGTATTTAGTTTCTATATGAAAATATCCCAATTCGAATTATAATTCTTAACACCATTGAGACGAAATTATATCAACAGTATAATATTTAAGTACGTCGTTACGTATTGTCATTACATTATTTATTGTTGCAAACAACAATAAAAATTCCCATAAATGTATAGAATACGTTGTCATAGATTATCAGATAAAACCTAAAGCGAATACGTCACGTAATTCAGAACGTATTATACAGAGTGTTTATAAAGATATTATCTATCATGTTGAAAAAAAAGATCATTAAAAAAATTATACTAGTATAATAATGTGTACATTATCATAAGAATTTGTGAATGTATTTGTAGATATTATTATTATTATTATTCTTAGATAATGAATGTGCAGGAAGATTTTTTTTATAATATCGTTCAAGATAACAAGTTTAGTGAAGTAATTTCTATACTTACGACTTGAAACTACAAGTTTAGGTCAATAAAGGGTGGGTTATGACAGTAAAAGAATCGAAGACTTGTTTTGTATGTTATAA
This sequence comes from Eubasilissa regina, assembly GCA_022840565.1. Taxonomy (NCBI): domain Eukaryota; kingdom Metazoa; phylum Arthropoda; class Insecta; order Trichoptera; family Phryganeidae; genus Eubasilissa; species Eubasilissa regina. Next base: position 16,739,145 of record JAINEB010000027.1, on the reverse strand, counting down.
TTTATTTCCGATATATGAGTAAAATCTATATCAAATGTTAATATAAGTTAAATTCAAATGGTTATGATGTGGCGCAGCGCTGCGAGCTGCAAGCGAAGTACATGTTCTTTGGACGGAAAATTCTCGGTCAACTAAAATAATGGTGTACACTACCAATCTACAGAACCACCGCGAAGATATTTATTTATTCTAAATATAGTGTATACTTAAGTATATGTATATACGCTCTAATATAAACAAGATTAAAATCGTTCCTTTTTACTACAACCCATCGTGCACATATTTGCTTAGTTTCATTTTGAATCTATGTAATTTTTTTTTATGTTTTCTGGTATTTCAATAAAAATCTTCATCGCATTGTACATCATTGATTTCAGAGATTTATTCTTTTCTCTGAATAGCAGACTCAGTTAATTTTTTTTTCTTGTATGATGTTCGTGCCCATGTTGATATATATACATTTTTTTGCTGGTATTTTCTAAGTGAGGATTTCATAAATGATTTAATGAGAGAAAGTTTATTAAAATAGGCCCAAAGTGGCCGTAATATCCGCCCGCAGCGCCCAGTAGCAGCAATCGGCGATAGCCGATCGCTTTTCCGCTAGTATTTATTTGAATGGCTGAAAGATATTAAAATTTCTATTGTTTTTCTAAATAACACCCTGTGTTTTGTTATTGACGTCAAGATCAGACATTTTTTCGATATTACAATATGTAACATGTCATGCAGTTTGCAGCGCCTACGTATGAGGCTAGAGCCGTTACGTAGGACAGAGTACAGAGATAGCGATACATATGTATTTTGCGTGACATTGGAATAATATCAATGAATAGCATATCTCATTTCATTCTACGTTTGGTACATGTTAAATTAACTTTAAAGCCGGCCGCGTATTGAAATGGTTTATTATAGGCAGCTGGTAATTGGCAACCAAGGCAAACGCATTAATACTAGGCGCGATGTTGCGCATGCGCAACGATTTCCTTTGCCCATTGACTCAAGACATGCAACGTTAGAGACATTCACATAGTGTGGCCATCTTTTACTGAGTGGTTTAATTGTTCAAGATAATAGATCAGCCTGCCGACTGTGAGATACTGTGATTCGTTTCTTGAATGCGCGGTAAATGAAAACAGCTGACATTCATCGCCAAGTGCGTCCTGTTTTGTCCTGGTTTGGGCGCCAAATGATTTACATATTTCCTTCATTTGAAGCGGTTTCTTCGTGGCAAGAGTTTTAATGACAATGGTGTTCTCAAAGACGAAGTACGGTTTTCATCTTTCGGTGACGAAGGTACACAAAAATTGGTGCCCCGTTATGACAAGTGTCTTAATAATGTTGACGACTATGTTGAGAAGTAGTTTAAGGTGTGTAGCGTCCGAAGAAAGTAATGTGTTATTAACCCTTCCCAAACCATGCAGCTATGTCTACTATAATAATTAAAGCCGTAATATTCATATTTTACAAATCCTAAAAATATTAGCGCTCAGAAATGACTGGCGAAAAATCAGTTATGAAAAGGGATTCGCATAAAAATAATTTTTTTTTCCATTCAATCGGTTGTAAAATTGATACGTTGGTAAAAATACTATTTGTGATATGAAAGACAGAGATACGAAAAGTGAAAAGAACAACAAACACACAAATATAATTGTCTCTTTCTCACTAATTAAATGAAGAGAGATAAGAAAGAAGAACACAACGCTCTAAATTATGTTATTAATCATTTTTTCAAAATCGAATGCTCAATATTCTGAGTAAATTCATGTCATTAAAGCCATTTAAGCTATTAAAAATATTTTTTCTAACTGTTATTTACTGTAACACGAGTTGACAGCATGGCTGCGATCGGGTATTTTATATTATGGTATGGTAAAGGTTAAAATGATGTATTACTTTAGAAAAATTCCGCTACTTGCTTAAGTAATCGAAATGGAGTCAGATTATAAAGGATGCGATGGAGGAAATCGAAAACAAAACCGCAAAAAGCTAATAACATTTTATACACCCTGTATTTTCGGCACTGTTATTAGAGTGCGTGTTAACAAATAACTACCTATATATATTTATCCAATCCTTATCTATTTATCCTCTATATATTTATCCAAGACACTACTTTATTTATTTTTCCAAATATCCATCAACTGCTGTCGGCTGCGAAACTGTATAACAAGATATATATCAATATTATGCTTTCTTTATAAATCGAGAAATGTCAAAAATGTGCGTGTACTAAAAATTAGAATGTAGTTTTTTCAGTATCTATGTACATACTTACAGTATCAAAAACGCAAGTAGCCCATTGGCACGATGTTGTATATTTATCGTGGCATTGTGCACTAAGACACTGTATTCAAAAGCTGGGGGCACCGTTTCAAACTCCTGGCTGGCCGGTTTTATAAAATAAATATTAGCCAAGATACAAACTGATTTATTTAGCAGATTCTTAATTCCCGATTTTGTCGCCAGGCGGCGTTGAGGCGTCAAATAATGATAAACATTTAAATAATTTTCAACGTTTTAAATTGGAAAATAGGTTTTACGGAAATTATTCACCATTAGTACTGCCAATCGCTTTTTATTTTTCCCAAATCAAAAGCAAATCCACGTACTAAATGCAAAGAATGATCATGAAATCAACGTGTTAAAAACAGTAAGACAGTAAAATTCGCGAATTATTAAAAGAAGAAATAGACACTGTAAAAAAACGGCATAAGTAACGACTCCATACAAAACGGTTCAACTTAAAGGAATTTTAAAATCAGTAAATAGCCAATTGTATGACTTGAGTATTACACTAGCTTAAAAATAGAAGATAGTAATGTGAGAAGCTACAATCCCCGCATTGTAGCTACTAGCATTACGTTTACAGCAGTGTGTTGTCGTGTTAGTTTCCAGAATTAAGCCATTAAAGTTTCTACTAAAGTTTGTGTAGATGGCACAAATTTTAATAAATCCGTAAATATATGTTTACGATCCATATTATACATTATTTAATTTATACTTGTTTTTTTACAGAATTTTTAGTGATGCCCAGATTTGGTATGGATTAGTAATGCATCTTATGTAGATTAATTTTCTGCCTACGTGCTATTTACTCATGTAAATGTATAAAAACACGTGTATTTTATATACTAATAACGTGGGAATTAGTCGCAAGTGCGGCTTGCAGGTGTCCTTTTTTTGCCGTTAAATTGCGGCACACAGGAAATTCTGTACATTGTATTCTTTCGTTTGGACATAGATGCATTATGTAAATGAATTCACGTTCGTAACATTTGGTATTTCTTTGCGATAGTTGTAGTATAGTACAACTAATAGTAGGTAGAGCAATTGTATTTTTTTTAAATTATAATTTCAGCATTAAGTCTGCTTTCTGCTAAAATAAACAATTTTAAGTATAATTCAAAATATTCGTTAAATATATTTTGCGCTCAGGGGGGTGATAATTTTTCATAAAATGTAGCCCAAAATGATCCTTTTAATTATAATAATTAATATACATAATTGGACAAATTTGTCATCATTTTATTTCCGGAATGACCCTCAAACGTTTAGCCAAATTACGACCGACCTTCCTCAAAACATCTCATATAATCAGAGAAGCTCAAAGTCAGATATAATAATATGAAAAATGTGCCGCAAAAAATGGGTAATGTTAATTACTAGCGTTACATGTCCGGCGTTGTCCGGGATCTAGATTTAGATATATACATTTTTTAAGTTAAAGTTTTTTTAAATTCTCCTATATTCTAGAAAAAAAAAAAGAAATATTCACCTTTACATCATGGTTGGTTTTGCATAGGCCTTAAAGTGATGCGGGAGGGTGAGTTAGTTGAGGGAGGAGGATGAGATAGAGCGAGGAATGTGTAACTGAGCAAAATTTGAAACATATGGCCATATAACACACACATTTCATGTTATTAGGGAGGAGAGATGTTTATGTTTTGCGCAGGGTCCTAAACGTAACTGTGCAAAATTTATTGTAGATCAGTCAAAAGGTGTAGGCTTGTGCAGAGAATAGAAAAATATATGATACATTCAATTATTTTTTTTTAGACTTCAGTCTAATTAAGGAGACAGTGAATTTCTTTTACAGTATATACTTATTTATATTATTTATACCAGAAAGATTTATAAATGAACAAATATATTACATATAATAGGTGTACCGGAAAAGAATGTCGTTTTTTTGTTATCGCTTTTGAGTGATCAGTTGTGCTTCGGCAGTCGAACTTTTACAAGGTGTTCTGTGTTGTTTCTCTGACTACGTATACCTGGAGTGTACTAGGACTTTTAAACAAAACCTATATACAATGGAGAGCTTTGTACCGAATGAGGAATTTATTCGAAATATTATGCTTTACCATTTCATGAAGAAAGAAAGTGTACGATAATGCACGACCGCATACCTCAAAAATTACGAAAGAAAAAATTAAAGCCCTAGGTTGGACAACTGTACGTCACCCACCATATTCACCGGATCTTGCTCCGTCGGATTACCATTTGTTCCGGTCAATGCAACACTTTTTAAACGGAAAAGAATACAAAAATTATGAGGATGTCACAAAAGGCATATCTGAGTATTTAACATCGAAACCAGCTGAATTTTACGAACGTGGTATTAAAAAATTGACTGAGAGGCGGAAAGAGGTTATATCAAATGATGGCAATTATATTTTGAATTGAGTTTTAATAAATAAATACATTAAATACACAAAATTGTTTTATTAAAAAAACGACTTTCTTTACCGGTATATCTAATTTACTATTTACTATATGAAAGCCTGCCAATAATGTAAGGAAAAAATCATATTTAAAAAAAAAAAATTATTTACATAACAAATAATATATTTCCTCGTTCCTGTATTTTTTCTCGATACTAGATTTTTTTATTTTATGAATATTTTAACTGGCTGATAATGATTTGTGGAGACGTGGGTGAAGGTTACGTATTACAATTTCAGGAAGTACTCTGTCAATAAAACCTCAGGTTGTTTCACATTGGATGTATTCAAGAGAACTAGTTACAAAATATTTACCGGCGTCTCATATAAGCAGATTTTCTGCCTACGTGCTATGTAATCGTGTATTATATGTGGTAGACGTGACATAAGTAGGTCATTTTATTATACATAAGGATATGTGTTTTTACATACGAATAACGTAGGAATTAGTTGCAAGTAGTTGTTGCAGGTGTCCTTTTTGGTCGTTAAATATGACTCACGGGAAAGGTTGTACATGGGGCATCACGTATTCTTCTGTTTGTAGGTAGATGCACCATTTACATGGATTTTTGAATAATATTGGTATTCACATTCATATATTCTGGTGTCAAATCAAATTATAATACAAAGTAGACACCTATCTAGGTAGGATACGCAAGGCTCACTTGATTCATTTGAAAAAAAAATAGGATAAATATTTTTCGTATCAAGCGACGATGTACCGTGATAATTTTATGATTATTTTATTATATAATCATGTGCGCGTATAAGGCTTACGTTAAACGTGATCGACATACAAACGGCATATTTTAATATCGATAGCATTTCTAAGCATGACAAGGTGAGCAGTGTGATAAAATAGATCTCTGAATATATTATCGTTATTTATCGCCCATTAATATACTTGATCATCGGTCCAAATTTGTATCTCGTTTAAAATGGTATTTTAACTATTTAAAAATATTTTTATTTATTATACATAATTCATATGACATTGACATTCAAAACATATGAATAATAATATTGTATACTGTATTTATCTAAATTATACAGGAAAACATATAATCAAAAACGTTTCAAATAATAAATCGTGCCCTTGGAACAACAAGGCATCATTTGACATTTATTCCGAGATATTGAGTTAAAAAGATTTGAATATTGATTTTTACATTTCTTCGGCAAAAATTAGATTTTAGAATTACAACAAATATTATGATTTTCTTGCAAAAAATAGGCTCCAAAAAGGACTAATATATATTCGTATTATTAATATAATAAATATCGTCTAATTACTCTTGTACTGATGTATGCCCTAAACATAAGACAAATCTATATATTGAGATCACCCCCAAGCAATAAATCATGGACACAACACATGACAAACAACGCACATCTACACGTCAGTTCCGAGAGCAAAAACAACATTCTATCAAAGATTCTACATGTTCTTAGCTTTGAAACTGTACAACACACTCAGTACCAACTGGAAATCGTTCACTTTCAATAGGATTACACAAATATGGACCCAATATATGATCCAATTGGGTAGAGATCAGTTAGAAGCATTCTAACATAATAATTATACAGTGCACTAATAATTCACTAGTTCTACAATACTCCCACTAGATATTTCCTTTTTTTTCTCTTCTCTTTATATTTATTTTTATTCCTATAGAATCTTTATCTTTCTTGAATTAAATAACACCACAACAACACGAATAAAACTAGCTACTTTAATACAGACTGCAGTCTAGAAAAGTAGTTAGGACAATGCAGTATATATCAGAGGTGGAGTCTACTCCATCACACACAATAAACTACGAGTATATACATAATTTTAATATAATTGTATCTAATGTTTATCATGTTATAGTACAATATATCACCTCTGTTACAACAAAAACATGTATATCAATAAAGTCTAATAAATAAATAAATCCCTTATAACTGAGAATCACGATCTCCATAAACTGCCTCCCTACTGACGATGCTCCTCCATTTTTCTCGGCATATTGCAGATCTTAAGGTTGTCACCGAAGAAGTGCCTGTTTTCTTTTCCTCTTGGTCAGTCCTATAGGTGAGGATCTAATTCTTCCTTTTCGTTCTTCAACATGGTCCACTGCAACAAACTTCTTCAAGCTATCTTCCCTTCTCGTAAGTTGCCCAAAAAATTGAAGTATTCGTCTCAGGAAAATGGTTGAGAGTATGTCCTTGAACATCAATTCCTGCAGAATGGAGTCATTCGTGCATCTCGCCGTCTATGATACATCCAGCATCACATCTCAAAGGTAATCAATCCATTTTCTTTCCCCTGCCTTCAGGGTCCATAATTTTACACCAGATAAAACCATAGAATGTACGAGCTTGACCTTTGTTGTCTTGGAAATATCGCAGTCTTTACATATTTTCTCAAGACTGGACACAGAACTTTTCGCTTATGCGTAGTTAAATTTCTAACTCAAGCTACCGTCGACGGTAATTATGGACCAGAGCTAATACGACGATAAATATTATGAAGTAACGCAGTAACCGCGTGTCAAAGAAACACTTCAATGCCAAATAATAAATAGATATCCTGAATTTTTTGTTGGAAAATTATCTCACAGTTAATATGTCATAAAAATAATTTACGATTTCAGTAATGATGATGGAATAGGAAAATAGCTGGTAGTTAGTACATGACTATTAATTATAGTGACATTAAAGTATTTTTGGTTTCATTTAAAGATATTTCAGAACTAGAAATGTTATTTGTAATAAGAAAAAAGCTAAATGTATACAAACGCGCGGCGTGTCATTTACCACAAAATACAGAAGAAGAAAAATAAAACAAATATAATGAAATTGTGAAATGTTTAGAATTTAACCACTTAATTATGCACATATACAAATTTATGACCCAACCTTTTTCAGGTATATATAGTATAGGTAAATATTATACTGAAGAAGGTTGGGTCTAAATGAAACTAGATGTGCATAATTAGGTTGTTTAAAACCAAACACTGCATTTTTTAATTTTAAAAACAAATTAAATGTATTAATTAGAAAAATATACATATATAATCAATTTTATCGAAAAATATTGTTGTTGCTACTGGGATTTAAACCTGAATCTCTTCCAATTCGGGGAACGTGCGTTATCCGATTATGCTATACCGACACAGTGGATTGACGACACATTTTCGAACCTATATGTTACACTTTTCAAAATTAACACATCTATCGTTTTATTATTGGATAATTTGTTTGAAGAGTTTTTTTTTGTTGGCTAACCTGACAATTTTTATGCTTTCATTAACCGGTTGGTTAATATAAACCTTCATATCTTTTTTTTAAGGCTAACACATTATTATTATGAAGTTGCAGTTTTTTAGAATATGGTATTTTCAGAATATGAAACTGTGATATTTTTAATACAAATTAAATGTATCAATTATAAAGATATACAGATAAAAACAATTTAAAGAAAATATATTTTGTTGCTACTAGAATTCAAACCAGGAACCCTTTCTATCTGGGAAAGTGCATTGACCATTACACCATGTCAACATAGTAAATTACTTAAACTTATTTGCGTAAAATATTGGCGTAGTTTCATTTTGAATCTATGTATTTTCTCCTTTCTTATATCATCTGGAATTTCATTTAAGATCTTCATCGCACTATACATCATCGATTTCTAAGATTTAGCCTTCTTCCTGAATGGCAATCTCAGTCTATCTTTTCTTCTTGTATAATATTCATGCTCATGTTGATTTGCATCAATTTTTCGTATAAATTCTGGCGATATTTTTTTAGAGATGATTTTAAAAATGAATACCATTAATATTAAAATCTATTTTCTGCAATGTCATAATATTAAGATCTTTCGGCATTGCACTGATTCGAGTATATCTATTTTTAGTATTATTCTCAAAGCTTTATTTTGCAACACTGATAATTGTTTGCATTTCTTCTTTATTAGCCAAAAGCAAAATGTTGCTGCAGTAGTTGATGTGATAAATAATAACACATTGACAACTGTCACTTTGTAAATGTTTGTGTGTGTGTGCCATGAAAGTGAGTAGATGAGTGGTGGGGGACGAATCTTATAAGAGGCCGTCTCTGGGGGAACAGCTCTCTTCCATCACAGCTTCTTCTGAACAACAAGTCTATCTCTGAATGTATAATTTCTATTATTATAAACGTATAATATAGTTATCTGAAATGACTGAGTTTCACTTACAAGGAATTGGGACCCAAGTAATTAGACAGTAATCAGAGGACAGAACTCCAAGGGAATCTGGTGGTAATCAAAGTTGCATCACATATATTATTTTACAATACTCAGTAGGTACTAATGAATTTTCTGATAGAAATATTTAATAATACTACCATTCTGGTCTCGGTTGATAGGTTTCCATTAAAAATTTCATTTTATATCTGCAACTCTTCTTTCGATGTTATTCTCAACTCTTCCGTTGAATGGTTAAACACTCAGTACATATTTCCTATAACATTTATAAGCGTAATTTTCCAAGTAACCGAGAGGTATAATAATTCAACGATATCACGTTCACAACATCTTGCATCGCTGTCTAAGGCAGGAGCGACCCGTGTGACGTGCATTGTCCCGACGCCTATGACAACATAGAAGTGCGACGGCAACGTGTCGTCCTAACGAGGTGCGAATGTGACACCGGTTCACGGCTGTAACGAGGGCTATTTATATGTTCACCGGGTCGGTGAAGTGTTTAAATATTGTTTTATATTTTTATGAACTGGGTGGCGAGGAAAATAAAACAGTTTTATTATTTTTTCCGGACAGCCAGAGCGAGCCCCGCTCGGCCACTCGACATACTTCGTAAAATATTTTTTACTTAAAATTCTTTGAAGTATCAAAGATTTTAAGAGCTTTTTAAAAAAATACACTCACTTTAATATTTGTTTACAAGGTCTGCTTTTAATAACGGCGTCACCGGGAGTATCTCGTGGGGAAGATAACGTAAAATTTAAAAAAAATAATCAAATATATTTTAAAATACACAATTAATTACCAATATAAAATAGACAGTAATTGAATATTGAAAAATAATGGTTTAATATTAAAACTACATTTGATTATCGAATTGAGACTCTCCCTGCAACAACACTGTATATCGGTTTATACTGATGTTGATAGATGGACGGAGCGTAGACAATCTTGAATGTCATACAGTGTTCTTGCAGCTAAAATAAATTATAAATTGTGTGTAATAGTGTTTGATTTATTTTATGTGGTTATTTAATATAGATACTATTAGATACCCAAGAAGACGTACAACGTTGTGGCATTCATGACTCAGATCTGCCCGAAAACAATATACAGTATTGTTGCAGGCGTGGTATTAATATAAATAATTTTAGTATTTTGGTAAAATAGACTAAATATAATCATTTACTTGCAGGTTATTTTAGTAAAATGTAATGTTTCATACACTTTAAATCTGATTTAATTCAGCGTTAAGCTAATTATTTTGTATAATTAGATATAATAAACAAACCACGACAAATTAAATAACGTTAATGCTGATGAGTTCAGTTATTTAAAGATATAATATTTATTAATTTATAAAATAAGCGATAATTGTATTTTATTTATTTTACCATTAATGAAAATATTGTATGATTGTCTATATAAAAAATGTCGTCCTCATCGGTCCGATTGCGAAGATTTACAGAAATATATGTAATACTAACAGATAAACAATCGCCGATTGCTTACCGCTAATCCCTGCGGGCGGCCATTGTGGTCGCTACGCCACATGTCTCAATATAATCTGTATTTCAATGACAGAGCTTTCCTCAAAACAAACCACTCGTGAACAAAATGTCGATGTAATTAAAATTATTCCATCTTTGTAAGCTAGCTATCAAAATGAACAAAAATGACATCTAGATGACAAAAAAATCGAGCATAGACAATTTCTATGAAAAGTAAGATTTCTCCTTTACCATAGACAGAAGAAAAGATGACAGGTGTTAATATACGATTTCGTTAAAAAATGTTTTTTTTCTTACTCGTAATAGACAATGTACACTTCATTTCAAATTGAATACATATTTACGCACTATTATTATATATAAAAAAGATAAAAAATTTAAGAAATCTTATCATAGAGACATTAAAAACATTCAAGTCAACAAATACACAAAATGCTCACGTCTCACAAACCTGGCCGTTTAATTAAAAACTGTACAGCCATAATGACACCACCGAAGCTGTCACATTTAGAAAGTCATAGATATTGACGAGGAAGCGCAATTTTATTATTGATTCAGAAGATGATTTTGAAAAAAATACCCATATTATTTTAATCAGAAATTTGTCTCATAATGATAAATACTTATTGAAACTTCATGTATTTTGAACTGAAGTGAGTCAATTGCACTTGCGCAATCGACGGAAATGACAGCAGTCATTATTAAACAGCTAATAATTGTAATTTTCAGATACACATTTTAATTTATTTAATTATCATTAAGTAAATAATTATAATATTTGGAAAAAATGAAAAATCAATTAAATTGAATTAATTGTAATTAAATATTCAAATTATCTTGATTCACGATCCGTAATAGAACAAAATATTTCTTCTAGTAAATTTGACGACAATATTTTTACTTTCATCGCATACTAGATATTAATTAGTTGAAATGCGGTTTACTAAGATTCTCAAAATATATACATTGGAATCAACCAGAAGGTCACCTATATTGCGTTATCTGCGAACAAAAAAATAACTTTTTTATTTGTATAATAATTAAAGCACAAACATATTTTATTACATGATAAAATAATTAGTAATTTATCTAATTTTAAAATGCATTCTTATCGCTTCAATTTACAAAATAAAACATGTGTTAATGGGTATTTATTTGAGTGGTCAAAACTGGCCATACTAATATTTATTACACTAAGGTAAATATTATTTATTACTTACATTTACACGATTACAAAACTGTTTTGATTGATAAGTTTGGGGTCACTGATCATTGGTTGATAGGGTCACTAATGATAATGTGCTGATTCGGACGCGAAATGAAAAATAAACGTTTAAAACAATAAATCCCGGAAATTTATAATATTTTGACCAGGTATACAGGGTGTAACAGACTTAGTCCACAATATTTTATACTTGACTAAATTACGAGTCTAAAATATGTGCCTTAATCTCAACCATGTCAGAAATACATTATAAGTATTTAAAAACAATAATAATTATGCGATTATTTCGATTAATTAAAATATTTTATTTATTCCAAGTTATATATTGAATACAAAAAATTAAAGGTCATCAAATTTCAAATTTTTTGTTAGATAATATAGGGCCTGAAGCAAAGATAGAGATTAATATTCGATAAATTTCGCAAATATTTATTTTGAAGTACGTAGAATTAAAGGTTAAAATTATTTTGTAAAAATTTCAAACAATATTTACCGTAACGGTTGTACATATTGCTTGAACATTTTCGACTCATAATGTAATCAGGTATCCACCGATAAAATATTGTGCACTAGGTCTGTTATACTCTGTATATTACAGATTATGTACTAAACTACCAGATTCTGTATCTCATCATTTAGATTATCCAATTATTGATAACATTCGTGTTTTCAGAGGTGAAAATTATTTTCCGGGATTTATGTAAAATTCTGACACGAATAAAATTCGTTTATGTATAACCAAAAATATATTACGGAAGAAATAAAGTCACCCAAAATCGGCGCTGGTTCTGTTCCCGCACTTGTTTTCAATTTTGTTTCAACTAAACTGGTAAATCGGAAGAGATATAATACATTATATATATATATATATATATATATATATATATATACGATATTATAAACATTATATTTAGAATATTATGTAAAATATAGACACTCTCTCTCCCCCTACCCTCTTCACCGAAATAAATGTGAGTCATATTTATCAGTTTGTTTTAAATTTTGCTCAGTTTCACTCTAGAACTCTGGAGATGCTCGTTCTACCCTTGTTTAAGTTAAATTTTGTAAATATTGTTACTATTCAGGTAGTTATTTCTCCTACCTAAACTAACCTAATCGAATCGTAACCAATGCCAGGCATGGAACTCTAACATTTATAACGAGAACATTTTTTTTTTATTCCTATTTTTTATTTATTCGCTATGAATTACACATTAATAGATTAATAAAAGTATTATTAATATTATTTTACTTCTGGCAGCATTCTCAGTAGCTGTCATTTAGCCGCAATGACGGTGGACGAAGGCTGACAGTCATTTATGACATATTTCAGTGTTTTTCGAATCGTGTAAATACAATTTCGCTAATAGGTTTACTGAAGATCGACGCGGAATAAGAATTTGATTTTTTAACTCCCACGCTGTAGTACTGGTTATTCAAGAAACTTTGGCATACGCTGCGTCGATACATTTTATAAGCGAAAAAAATCTACAAATGTCGGCTTCATTTCAAATCGTACGTTAATGTTGATGTAATGTTGACGCAATTCTAGTACTTCCTGTGCATTCCATTGTTCAAATAATACTTTATTATACCTGTCCTGTTCTGGCTAACCAATACCAAGAGATTTATGCTGATGTGCGACAGATTGCTTTTCGAACGCCGATGTGTCAACACGTTTTTTTGTCACCGTGCGTTGAATTCGGACTACGAAAAAACGGTTTTCGACAGCATCCTGAAGTGCAGCGATATATAATTTCTTCACTAAAAACAGTGCGAGTTAACGAGAGGTGTATTTACCATCCAACCCAGGACTGAGATCAACGTAGGCCAGATCCTCTCTGAAGTTATATCTTTCTTACTTAGTTGTGTTAAATAATTTAAATCGATCCAGTCGATAGGATCTATTATCACCACATATTTCAATCAAAAAGTTCCAATCGCACAATAATATATCACCATTTATGATAATTGCTGGAGTGATTGGTATTCTTTTTTTTCCAATGATCATAAATTTAGATTTAGTTTAATTTTTATATTGCTATATTATTTAAGTCAGTAAAGTTGAATAATTGTCTCACGCGATGTATATGAGTGTATCGTCTGCAAATAATTTTATTTTGCTATGGTTTAGTATATTTAAGATGTCTTTTATATAGATAATGAAAAAGGTAAGTTCAAAAACTGACCCTTGTGGTACTGATAATGATATAAGGGGGGGTCAGATATCAAGTCACCTACATTAGCGGTTATTTTGTGACCAATTAATCGGAAAGGCTTCTTGCGATTCAAATAGAATTATGCAAAAGTTGTGTCATTTTTTCTAGTGGTTCTCTATACAAAAGTTTCATGGCTTGCATCTTCGGATGAGATTTTACTCGAGTTCACATAAAGAACAGTTCAGCGTTCAGTGTGAAGTAATGTATGAATCTTCATTTCATGTGCTTTGTGCGCGGATCATAATGATGCGTCCGGTATGTACGTACCTTTACTGACTCAGCAATCAAAGATTCATTGAATGTTCGTCGTAGAAACGAGCCTTTAAAATCTAGAGGTCAATCAAGATTATTTCTACTACAATAGTAAAGCCTTACATAGTTTGAAGACAATGAAAAAGGTCAAAACAATTTTTACTAAACTGAGCAATCTTCACATATTTGTTCTTTGTGTATAAGTATCTATTGTTGACGAAAAATTTTAAGATAGCCTTGTAGATATATGATATTATTCTTACGTGATTTGAATCAAACTTTACATTAAATCAAAAATTTTGCTTTGCATGGTATTAAATTATATTAAATGTATGGATAATAAACATAATATGAGTGCATACTGTTACTAGGTTTTTATAAGTGTAAAGATCTTCGTTTTTGTCTTGGTTGGGCTTGATAATTCTTGGTAAATTTAATTTAATGCAGCGTGTCCCAGAATTATTTTTCATTTTGGTTCATTCGCTGCACCAATGCTACGAGCGGGAGAGGAGCGGGGGTATGCCGATCGCTAGCCACGTCATTAGGAATTCAGTCGTTATAGAGCGTGTACTTATAATTTATTAGTGAAATTTTTACTGGGAAATTGATATCCCGAGGTGACATAAACTGGTCTTTACTCCATGTAGCCCCGACTTGACACCGATTGACTTTTTCCTATTGTGCTACCATAAATCAAGGTATACAGTAATACAGTAATACAGTATAGAGAAGAAATGGCAGCGATCACGAAGAATACATGCCGAGCAGTTCTCAGAAACTTTGTCTCCCGTTTAGAAGAGTGCCAGAAATAACGGATCACATTTAGAAAACATAATTTTTAAGGAATAAATTTCCGGGGTCTGTGCTTAATATTTTTTTATTAAGTCCATCCATTATTTTATTACAGATTTTTTTTATTAAAAGACTTTTGGGACACTTGTATTATAATTCATTAATATTTCAATAAAGGGCGCGCTGATTATGAACACTAGTGACTAGTGTTGATTAAATCGTTTTATAAACCGTTATTGTGACTGAAACGATGGTTGATAACTGATTATTTATTATTAAGGAGAACCACATTCTTGTAATTATTCAGAACATAGGTCTGGCATATTTTAAATACAAATTAAATGTATTAATTAGAAATATATTCACATAAAATCAATTTTATCAAAAATATTATTGTTCTGCTACCGGGATTCGAACCTGGATCTCTTCCAATCCGAGGAAGGTGCATTGACCGATTATGCTATGTGTAGTACCAACAATATCTGTGGGTTCCAAATTGTCCAGACAACCTTGTCTGAATTTCTAGACCGTATCATTTTAATGAATACGCCATAATCGTATCAGTTTAATATTGCATATACTTTGAACCTATGCGATTTATTGCAATAATAAAATATATACTAAAAAAAAAAAATTGAAAAACTTCGTTTTAAAAAAAATCACATTCCAAGTTGAAAAAGGTCACAAATTAATTTATTTCGTGTTTAAAAAATAATTTTCACTTCACGATAATGCAATATATCAGTTTTCTTTAAAATTTGCCTACGAAATAGGAGATACACAATACTTGAAGATAATTAATTGCAATCTTTGAAAATTAATTAGTTTTTTGATTTAAGACACAAAATCCTTTGAATATTCGATTAAATGTATTTTTTTCACATACAATGGTAATATTAATTAATATGTATATAAATACATCTGTTTTTTTTCAGTTGTATATGTCCGTACCTAGCAAATATGTTTAACGTACTAAGTAATTCATCATAACCTCATAACCTCAAAATTGATTGCCTTCCGAGGCGAAACGTAATACTAATTATTACAATCACATATGTAAACACGCACACTCGTACGACTGTGTACATATGCAAAGCAATTTGATTGATGTTATGAAAATAATAAATTCAGTTTAAAACAAACAATTCTGTTTAAATAAACAAACAGAATCTGCGAATCTTGTAAATTCAGAGAGTTATTTGAAATACCTCAGTAGAAAACTGATATGAAAATGCTGTCTCAGACAAGTGAATTATAATTTATTTTATGAAGTCCGTACGGAATTTTTTTAAATCAAGTTATTTAAATAAAATACCTTCGATCCAGCACTAATAATGGATAATGATGACACTTGGTTATTTTTTTGAATTTATCGGATTACAATATAATCTAAATCGACTGTAATTCAGAGACTTAAATTGATTTTAATTTTAATTATCATACATAAATGTATACAATATCACACAATAAAACATCAAAAAAAGCGCCGGTTATATTAAATAACGGCATCATAACCCTGAATCAATGACGTGACACGGCCATGGAAGCCTGAAAACTTGTTTGTCAAAAAAATTCAAGCGTTTTAAATGTGATGAAGCGTTGAACTCTTTTCCATTCGATTTTGAGCATGACATCATTTATAAATTGCTGCAGTGTGTGTCTGAATATTGCAGTGAAACAATTTCTTATATTTATATTATATAAATGCCTAAAAGAGAAATATTGCATATCTATGTAGTTACACCTGCCACATTTATTTAATTTTTGTTGATGTCAAAAGTGACTGCCAAATTTAACCGATAAATTAAATTAGAATTCAAGATTCGTTAAAAGATATTAAGTTTTCTCCTCCATATATTATAAATATCACTTGATCATTACATAATCTATGAAATATAGATCTAGAAGACGCCCAAAGTGTTGATGGATAGAATAAATTATCGGAGCAGTGGTAGTGACATGGAAAATGAAGATAATGGCTTAGTCATGGGGAGCGATTCCACCATTTGATGATACTAATCAAAATATGATGATACAAAATTATAAGAAAAATTCTTTTAAAATTAGTAATAGTAGATTTGTGGTTAAAATTCATATTTTTTATTTATTATCTTTGTTTTATTAACCACTTAATTGAGTTTAAATACATCTACCGGTTTCGAAAAATACAATTTTCTTCTTCAGGATGCCATGATTGTTAGTTATAGTTAAGAAAATTGTATTTTTCGAAACCGGTAGATTTTTAGTATTTAAACTCAATTAAGTGGTTAATAAAACAAAGATAATAAATAAAAAATATTAGAATAATTATTAGGAAAATTTTTAGAATGGTTTAATTTAGTTGGTAGTAGTTGTTAAACTAACCAAAATATTACAATCAATGAATCAAATTTAATCACAAGTCCCATTCTAAAATTTATTCTAATAATTTTGTATCATCAAGTAACAATTTAAGTTATTATTGTTGTTTAAAAATAGATTCTGTTAAAAAAACAATATGTTTTTGATTACTTATTGACATACTGAAGAAGAAAATGATATTTTTCGAAACCGGTAGATGTATTTAATTCATTAAGTGGTTAATAAAACAAAGTTAACAATCTAAAATAATTTAGTAAATATATTTACTTACTACTAGTTTGTACGAATAGCAAAAATATCAATTAATTATTAAAACGTCTACTATTTATAACAAATTAATTCATTTACTAGTCATTGAAAATTTGTAAAACAAATTAATTAAGTACCCAAATCTAGTTTATTGACGAACGTTTGTTTAATAAAATATAATAAAAACTTATTAACACTTTATTAACCTTTACCATACCATGATATAGCGCAGCCATGCTGTCAACTCGTGTTATCGTAAATAACAGTTTGAAAAAAATGTTTTTTTTTAGCTTAAATGGCTTTAATGCCACGAATTTACTCTAAATATTGAGTATTCAATTTCGAAAAAATGATTAATAACATAATTTAGAGTATTCATTAAATCCTATACAATTTGTCCTTCCTTCTTATCTTTCTTCATTTAATTATATTTGTATGTTTATTGTTATTTTCATTGCACAAATAGTGTGTGATCTCTGTCTTTCATATCATAAATTGTATTTTTCCAACATATTAATTTTATAACGGATTGAATGGAAAAATTGTTTTTGTATGATTCTTTTTTCATAATTGGTTTTTCACTAGTCATTCCTTAGCGCTAATATTTTCTTTAGGATTATCTAAAATATGAATTTTATATTGCATGATTTACCAAAATAATACAGGTTTAATTATGATGGTAGACTTGTGTTACTGCACGGCTTGGGAAGGGTTAAATCAATGTGAAAATGTACCTACGCTTCTACTTCTAGTTTATATTTGATTGCATGGAGTACATTTACATATAAAATTAACATATCTATACGTTGACTAATAGTTGTATAAATACATTTATTAAAAGAATACCTCAATAGTAATACCTTACATAATCTGGATTCGATCAGTTCAGTTTGAAAATGTCAAAACAAACAAATTTATAATTGATCAAAATAAAAATAAATTCTAAAAAAATTAGTATACAAAATTATTATATAAAATATTCACGATCGGTTTTTTCTCTTTATACAGTTAATTCACTTTTGAGCGATTTATTTCTATACGTTTTCAAAGTTATGCGATACGATGTATAGAATTACCGGCTGAACAACCATAAAAAATATTTGAATGGTTGAAACCTTATTGAAAATCAATTCCAATGAACGTGTCCTTATAATTCGCCGAACAATTAAATATGCAATTCGTTGCTACAACGAAATATACGAAGAGAAAAGGCAAAGAAGAAAAATATGCAGAAAAATATTGCAATTATTAGATTAAAAAAAGGGAATTACGAAAAAGATGCATTATAAAAAATTACATTAAATAAAATATTTTTATAATTAATACATTTTATTTTGTATTATTAATTGAAAAATATTTCAAAGAGTTATCATATATTAGTCAGTTAATTAGTTATTGTTTGAGGTTGGTCACAATTCTGATGCTGTTTTTTGCGGCATTTTTTTACAGAAATTATGAGATTGAAAATCATACAAAATATGTTGTATTTACTAAAAAAAACAGTGAAATATGACAGTATTTACCCAAGCTCATCACAACAGCTGGCGCTTGAGCTGTTTGTACAATTGCGCCATTGCAACATTTGATTAATTAAACTTTAATAATTCCATCGCCTCTCGGACCCGCGGTACGAGTCTCATTGACCTCAATGGGAGGGTCACTTCAAATATGATTTTTTAATGAAAAATTTAAGTGCTTAGATATTATGTGATAATACTGGGAGTATGAATATTGGCGAGCTCTTTTATATAATTTGTAAATTAGCAATCGGACCAGTTTGATTGGCTAAAATTAGTTTAATTGCGCGTTACATTAGAGATTTTATGTATAGTGGAACCTCACTATTCGTACACAATTTGTTCCAGAATCATGTTTGAAATGCAGTTTGTACAGATAATGTTTGGCGAATCAGAGCCAACGCGAGACTGACCACGTGACTCGGGCCGCGTGGTATGAATACCGAGTCGAATTTTATAAGAAAAAGTTGGACGAATGCCGAGTTGTGCAAATAGAGAGACGACCAATGGCGGGGTTTCATCTCTATATGTTTGCGAGCGATGGAAAAAATACTTGCATTCTACATTGGTGAAAATCTATGACTGAATGATGACACCTTGTTATCGGAGCTATTTTTGATATCTCTTAATAATATATAATAGGTTAATATTTTAACGAAATCGTATATAGATATCTATCATCTTTTTTTCTGTCTATGGTAAGGGAGAAATCTTACCATACATATTGTCTATCGACGATTCGTATATGTTATTTTTGTTCATTTCAACAGCTAACTTACAAAGATAGAATAATTTTAATTACATTGACATTTTATTTATGTGTGGTTTATTTTGAAGATAGCTCATTTAAATGTAGATTCTATTGAGACCCTGACCGCGCAGCGGTCATCGATGGCCGCGTAGTTGCCATTATCGGCTGCGAAGCGGCCACAATAGCCGTTCGCTTGTCTTAAAAAATATTCGTATAATATTGTGACACTTTTATTTTGATTAATAATCAACGATATAGTACCTTTTTAAAGAGTAACATTTAAATAAATAAATTGAAATCATTGTGTAAAGATTTCATTTGAATAAATTTCATATTTTGTAGGTAAATATAGTTTATAGTTCTATGTCAAAACTTGACAAAATATGAAAAGATCGTGGTATTTCTAAAACAATGAAGGTCAGGCTGGTACAGTCTTTGGTGCATTCTATATTTTTATATGGTATGGAATCATGTGCCCTAAAGACAAGGGAGAGATGACGTATTGATGTCTTTGAGATGTGGTGCTGGATGTGCCATTGACGGCAAACATTTCTTTTAAGGTTATTAGAATATTAATTAACATAAACTATACATGTGTGCGTTTCAATGCTCGTATCCACGACGATCTCGCAATGGATTATTGATCTCTGAGAGTCATTAAAGGTACGTATTTACTAGATACATCATTCTACTCCATATGAAAAATCGTTTCACGCTGAACGCTGAACTGTCATTTATGCGAATCAAATCTCCGAGACAAATCTCAACCGTGGATACGGGCCATTAAACTAAAACATTTTTTTTTGTCATTTATCAAACCGGTTTCTTTACTTATACAAAATATGGCACCAGAAATAAAAAAACGTCGGCAGAAAACTTGGCTTGAGTGAGTGTGTAGGTGTAGACGAAGAGTTGTCTTACACGAAAAACAGCTGTTTAAATCGGTATTCCGAAGGCTATATATAGTATTTTATAAATATAGTTATAAGGGTTGCTTTTTGAGCTGTTACTAAGGGATGTATTGTAAGATTGTAATGCAGTTGCGACAAGGTAGATGCAATGGCGAAAAAAGTTTTCTTTTTAGATGCACTATGTTTTTATTATTAAGGAGAACACATTATTATTGTGAAGTTGTAATTATTCAGAACATAGGTCTGTGATATTTTAAATACTAATTAAATGTATCAGTTAGAAAGATACATATATAAAATCAATTCTATCGAAAAATATTGTTGTTGCTACCGGGATTCGAACTTGGATCTCTTCCAATTCGGGGAACGCGCATTAAACGATTTTTTAATTTTTTATATTTTTTTAAAATTCATAATATAGTGCATACATAAGCACTCCTATATATGCTCTAATATAAATAAGATTAAAATATTTTCTTTAACTAAAACTTATCTTTTATATATTTAGTCAGTTTCATTTTAAATCTATTTAGTTTCTCTTCCATTCTTATGTTTTCTGGCATTTCATTAAAAAATTTCGTCGCACTATACATCATCGATTTCTGAGATTTGGCTTTCTTCCTGAATGGCAGTCTTAGTCTATCCCTTCCTCTTGTACGATGCTCGTGCTCATGTTGATTTGCATCAATTTTTCGTGTAAATTCCGCTGATATTTTCTTATTGAGAATTTTGTAAATAAATGCTATTATATTAAAATATATTTTTTGCTTAAAGGTCATCATATTAAGATTTTTCAGCATTGCACTGATTGGAGTATATCTATTTTTTCTGAGTATTATTCCCATGGTGTTATTTTATAACACTGACAATTGCTCCATTTTTTCTTCGTTAGCCAAAAGCAAAATACTGCTGTAGTAGTTGATGTGAGGAATAATAACAGAGTTGTAAACTATTTTACACGACTCAGTACTAATAAATCTTCTGATTCTTCCCAGAAGTGATTATGCTACAGAACACAGTGTACTGACGACAAATTTTCGAACCTATATGGCTTTCAAATAATAAATAATGGAACGATAGATGCATCAATTTGAAAAGTGTAACATATAGGTTCGAAAATTTGTCGTCAACGCACTTTTTATTATTTTTTATGTACTTATAACTGAAAATAATAAAAAAAGGTCGATGTCATACTACATGAAATTCTCAATCCATTACAAAACTAAAATAATTTAATATAATATAGGTAACACACTTAATAACGCAATCATAAAATAAGTAGTAGTATTCAATTTTATTCATAAAAAAAATGAACTTCATAGTCACCGTGTAGCTCCGTTAAAAAATTAATATAAGATAATATTATGTTGTCTAAATGACACAGACGTAAATAACATTAGGTTAGATACTATTTTTTATTATAAATTTCAAAGTACAATTATTTAACATTTGACTGATACCGAGACAGAGAGATGGTTTTTTTTCCATTTAAATTTAAAGTTTTATGTTTATAAATACATTTATTACTCATTTATCTATACAATGCATCATCTATCATAAAGATTATATTTATATCTATATTTTGCGTAGCAATACTCGTACAGCAACACCGTGATTAATTATTATTTATTTATCATTAGCAGTCCGTGCCCGGTGTTAATCGGGATTCATAGCAGTTATTTATATATGTGTTTATGTCTATGAGCCATTATATCGTCCTTGTGAGCTTATGCAACATAAATATTAACATACATGTACTTGAACAAAAAAAGTATTAAACAACAAATTAGAAGTATAACATTGGTATATTATAAAAAGTAAAATACAGTCGAAGTACATGCATAAGAGGATAAAAAAATAAAATTGAAAAATTAATCAAGACAACCCCGACAACAATACTGTATATCATGTTTGGGCAGAACTGAGTTATGAATGCCACAACATCATATATTTTTTTGGACAACGATTGATATATTAAAAATACTATATTAAATAAATACAAATAAGTTCTTAGTAATCAAATAGATATTAGTGAACAATTTGGAAACTGTTGAAATACAAAAGAAAATAAATTTGGAGAAAACATTAATTAACAACATTCCCTAACACTTCGCCTTTACTACCCATATTCTCGTTAACGATCGTAACCTCACTCCCCTTCTCAAGCGCCGCCCTATTGACCGAATAGATTACAATACTGTATTTAGTTAAGTTTTCGCCTGATGATAAGGGGGACTGCACTTCTCGAAAGTAGTAGTGAAAATAACCCAATATGTGTGCAGTACAAAGTTTTGTTTTGAAAATTAAAATACAAATAAGTACCTATAAGTAATTTCTAAGTTATCTTATCTGCAATAATACTGTATACTCTCTGTGGTATACGCTATACAATATACAATTTCCAAAAATTTAATAGATATGGTAGCTTGGGTAAATAGGTGAATGTTACATTATGTAAAGTGATCACTTAAGCCAGCCGATGACAGGTCGTAAACCCTGTAATGCCCAAGACTTCCATATTTCCCACGTAAAAATAATAGCTTCGTCTCTGTGAGACGTATATATCTTGATGACAATTCCTCAGGAGATAAATCCCAGTAATTGGTTCCTACAAATATTTAGACATACTCAAATATATAATGATAAAAAAATGTTAAAAAACAGTTTTATGACTGGGTCAGTCTCAGATAAAATATGTTTTATGTTAAAAAGTCATATTGATGGAAAAATTAAACGGTTTTTACTAAGATAACTTTTACAATTTTCTTATATTCTATATATCTTAGGTCGTCTTCGATTAACAGAATAACTTCGGTGTTATAAACATAAAAATCTGTGTATATTTGATTATGATGTTTTAAATAAACATTTTTAGGTCATTATATTCAATGAACTCTACTTTTAGATTTTTATACATATTTTATGTTTGTTATCGACAAAAAGAAAAAACATCGGATGACATTAAGCGATAAGGACCCAACCCACAAATGACAAACCTGAGAGATTATTTTTAACGTTTTATATGAATAGATTTTAAAATCGACTTTAATTAAAACTGTTAAAGTCTTGCCAATTTTTCCAGTCCGTCTCCATACCCAAAGTATCAAATAATTCTACTCCTATACATAAAAATGATGTTTTTTTAGAAGTATGTTTTTCGAAATACCAACACTTTTTCCAGCTACAGCGAATTGAACAGCTTATTTATGCTCAGTTTGGTTTTCCATTTCACTATGAATAGACTTACGTCAGAACAATGTTTGCAAAATGAGCATATTTATTTCGAAAATCGTGGATCAGTTCGCAATACTTACCGTGCGCTACGTCCATTTTTAGGTCGACATGATCATCCACCCGAGCAAATAATTTGAATAACCATGGAACGTTTTCACACAACGCATACTCTAATTGATATACGCATCTGTAGAGACGTTGTGCAGTGCGCACCGAAGAAGCTGTTGCTGCAGTGGAGCGTAGTATTGAGGAAGACCCGAATCGTGCACAGCAATTCGGGCTGTGTCCATCCATTTTATGGAAGATATTTCGGAAAGATCTTCGTTTATGAGCTTACATGATCTAGCTCGTGCACACAGTATGCATTCGCACAATGGCCTCCAAAATCGTGTAATTTGACACCTTTGGATTATTTTCTGTGAAGATATGTGAAGTCGCTAGTCTACGCCGATAAATCAGAGACGATAGACGACTTGGAAGCCAACATTCGTCACGTTATTGACGATATATGGCCCAGTTGATCCAAAAAGTTGTCAAAAATTGACGCGAAATCATGTTTAAACGCTAAAGGGAAAAAATATCTTTCTAATAAAGAAATACCATGACCATTATCACGATTTTAATTTCATTTTAAAGTTCTATACCTTAAAAAAAAACACTCTTTATAAGACTACCCCTGCAACAACAATGTATATCAGTTTTGGGCAGATCAGAGTTATTAATGACAAAAAGTTGTATATCTTCTTGGGTATCGAATCGTATATTAAACAACTAAGTATATAGAATAAATACAAATACTATTAAATACTAATTAAATGTATTAATTAGAAACATACATAAAAATCTATTTTATCGAAAAATATTGTTGTTGCGCCACCGGGATTCGAACCTGGATTTCTTTCCAAACCGGGGAAGGTGCATTATCCAACTATGCTACAGCGACATTATTTTTGACGACAAATTTTCGAACTTATATGTTACACATTTTCAAATTAACACAACTATCGTTCCATGAATACATTTAATTAGTATTTAAAATATCTGAATAATTACAACTTCACAATAATAATGTGTTCTCCTAATAATAAATACTATAAAATACAATTTGTAAGTGAGATTCCCCACAACAACACTGTAAATCATCCAAGAGGGCCGACGCTCTGTTTATCTATCAACATTAGTAAAATACCGATATACAGTGTTGTTGCAGGAAGAGTCTCATGTATTGAATTACATCATTAATATAAATAATACTTCTGCCATAATTTATAAGTACCAACTTTTACAAATTCCCAGTGACCGCCAATTTCTTCAGGCTGTGTCCATCTCTTCCGGCAAGTGGACCCAAGTATGAAATTACAATTTACTTTAGTACAATTTACTTTAGTAATTCTTATAAAATGCTGTCGGAACGCTCAAACCAATGTACACGATTATGTAAATCAATTATTTCCGAAATCACGTTAATTTGTAGGAATAATGATAATTTATTCAGTGCGAGTGCGAAATTTGGCCCGCGTAAGCCTCCTTAGTGCTGACTGGTAGAAGTGGAAAATTAATGGGTGGAAGTAATCTTCACTTAGTATTTTATTTGAAAACACCGTTTTGATAAGTGCCGGTAACAAGATTTCGCCGTATAAATGTCGCGAGAGAGAAGTGTTCTCAGATTTAACATTGTTAACCCTCCCCTAGCCACGTTTGTAATACAGGCCTACCGCTCCAATTACACTTGTATATTTCCGTAAATACACGTAGCACAAAATTAATATTTTAACTTACCTTAAAAAATCAATGACTAGTGATTTGTAGGATACACTTTATAACCAATAATGTTAAAGTTATTCTTTTTCAATTCAATCCCGTGTAAAATTGCTACGTTGGAATAAATAGTATTTGCAGCAAGACAGAAAAAGATCATATATTTAGTTTTACATTGAAAAGAATAATTAACATACGTTTATAATTATGTATATTTATCAGTAATTAAATAAAAAATAATAAGAAGGAATGTCGTATTATATAGAATTTGAATGAATAATATTTATATATATACTACGAATTTTTTTTAATGCACGTTACTTAGAGTAAATGTACGACATTAACTATTTCAAAGCTATTTAAACTTGTAAAAGCATTTTTCTGATTGAAAATGTTTAAACAATTCTTAATACTTAACGGTAGGTAATACGAGTTGACAGCGTGGTGGCTTATGGATATTTTCTATCACGGTATGGTAAAGGTTAACAAATAATGTCTAGATCTACCTGAAAAATATCGGGAATATATACACATACATGTTAAATGATATAATAGTCTTAGATGTACGATACATGACGATACATATAATTTTGGCTCATCAGCTCTCGCCATTCGCAGCACTGTCGGTCTTTGGCCATGAAACGAGGCGAACGACGTGTGTCGTGTTACTGACGGAATGGTAAATTACATACTTAATCGTTTTTATTAAGGAGAAAACATTCTTATTGTGAAGTTGTAATTATTCAGAATACAGGTCTGTGATATTTTATATACTAATTAAATGTATTAATTAGAAAAATATACACATGAAATCAATTTCATTTAAAAATATTGTTGTCGCACTATCAGGATTCGAACCTGGATCTCTTTCCAAACCGAGGAAGGTGCATTATCCAACTATGCTACACTATGTGACAGTGCGATAAATCCATTGATTTGAAAAAGTATAACATATAGGTTCAAAAATTTGTCGTTAAAAGTACTGTCGCTGTAGCATAGTTGGATATGCACCTTACCCGGTTTGGAAAGAGATCCAAATTCAAATACTGGTATTCACAACAATTATACTTTTTGATAAAATTGATTTTATATGTATATCTTTCTAATTAATTCATTAAATTAGTATTTAATCGTTTTTATTTATTTAATGGTCATAAGTGTACAACGCATGGTAAATTACGTATTTATTTACATATATAATATAATATAGACACATATAACAGATACATTTTAAAACAACTCAAAATATAATAACCTACAAGCCCCAAGAGCACATACGGCATATGGTCAAAGGAACTACAAATATTTTGGTTCTAAACTATTTTATAGGATACTGAAATATTTTTACCCAATTGAATTGCCCAATAACATGAAACTGAAAATAAAAACTTGGATTCATAATATGGGTTGAGCTAGTATTGGTGCACCCACCCAAATATATTCATTCAAACCTTTAATAATCGTTGTCACAGATATCTTCAAAATAATTTATTTGAAATTCCATTTTGTAATTGTTTTTATACTTGTAATACTAATTTATTGCTTGTAAACTATGCATCTCATCACAGAATTTCTCTAGTAAGACGGACACAGTACAATCACATTTTTACATATGTATTATATAGTTACCAATAAATAAATTAATAAACAGGCTGCGCCAGCTCAGCACTCTTGGCAGTCGGGTTTTGGCCATGAAACGGCATGGAAATGTACATTACATGTTTAAAGTTAAAATATATATTTATTTTCAAAAATTGATTTGAAATTTGACATACGATAATATAATGCACTTATTAGTTTACTATATGGGTTGTAGTATGTATCTAACTCTGATATATAAAACATTGTTCTGGCTTTTTTACTAGACTACCGTGTATGTTAAAGTAAGCAGTTTTTTCCGCGCTGTTAAAAAAAATATATACATATACTAGGGTAGATCACTTCTTTACTTTGAAAAATTAATTTAGTTTACGATGTTAAAAAATAAGTTTTACGGAAACTACAATTGAAATGTTTACATTTTGACAACATAAGCGATGTGCTTATAAATAGAAAGGTTCGGTGATTTTTACGGACAATATATTTCTGGAGATGAATTTAGCGGACACAATCTTTCCGGACAAAAATATTTTCAATATTATTATTTTTTTAAATACTTTAACGTTAACATTAGAATTGTAAAATGTTTAACTCCCGAGTACAGTGTGGTAATTGAATTGCATTATCCAGTGAATACAAATTTCAATTTTGCACATTTAGAGAAATTTATATGGATTATGTATTTAACATGTTTTAACCCCTTAAGAGCCCAACGCATAACGTATATGATGGCGATAAACTAATCTAACATTATATTTGTCCATTTTTATAGACTTCATATAGTCAAAAATCTTGCTAAAAAAATCGAAATACCAACAACGCTATTTTGAAAACGTAATGAAATGTTTTCCTCGCAAAGTAAAAGAGCATTAATTTTCTTTTTAATGGGATATTAAAAGTATTTTGTGTACGGAATAATTATTGTCCGTAATTTCAGTGTTCAGAAAGATCATGTTCACAAAAATCTGTTCGCAATATTCGAGTTCGGAAACATACTGTCCAGAAAAAATTCGAGCACCAAATAAAAAATACCGGATCACTGCTATTTTTCATTCTAACCACCAATTTTCATCCGCTTTAATATTTTGGGGTAGTTTTCAAATGGACAATAAAATCATCGACAAGAGTCGACAGAGCTCTAAGAATATAACAAAATAGAAAAACTTACAAAGGTTCATTTGGCATTGTTTATGCTTTAGATTTATTGCCGCTATAAGCCTGTATACATGTAACGTTGCACGCAAATGACGAAATATGAAATATCGTCTGAACGCACGAATTTGATAGTTTTTGATTGTGTATTTACAAATAAAATATCAAAAAAGTCTAAAACATGTGAGAAATTATTGATAGAATTGGCGTTAACTTTGTAGAGTTTTATCATAATGGATAATCATCATAATATAAATAAAACAATGGAGACAAGACTTTGGTTCCACCTTCCCCCAGTAACTCTGCCTCCTTCCCCTCAATATGTCAGCATCAAATTACTTGTATGTCTATCTACCGTAGTTAGTTAAATACTTCACCTGTTGATGAGAGTTACTGTTACTCTCGAATCTCGAGTAGTGCTAATGTTATAACATTGTTTTATTTATATCCATCTAAAATGTGATGAAGTTAAGCCTACCAATATACTGTTATACTGTATTCCATCGATTATAAAACGCATGTTTTTTCCTGTTTCAAGGTTTCTGAATTTAGGGATGCGTTCTACAATCATAGTAAAAATCACCGGATGGTAGTGGTGGTGTCGGTCGGAGCGCGGAGGCTTAGGGGGTAGGATAATGTGGCGGAGCAGTTAGTTGCGGTAGTCACCAGTGCCAAAATATGCTGTGAATTGTCGCTTTAAATTACAGTATCATTGTGTTTGCGGAAAAGCTTGAACACAATTTCAGATTCTGATGGTGATATTATAAACGAAAGTTTATAAATAATAAACTGCTTTTTTATTGTCATTGTATTTCCATCTCTATATTGTTTTTTTTAAATTCAAATAGCCGATAAAATAATAGGATCGATATAAATAGTAAGAAATTATTATTTTTTTGATATAAAACTTAATTTTAAATAGTAGTTGAATCCTTCAAACATGTAAATTAATATAATATATTATACAACTAATTAGTATTCACTAGTACAAATGTTTTAAAAACGTCGAATGTTGGTCTTATATACTGCAAATTGAATGGTTTATAACTCTATTAATTGTTAATATTTTATAATTTGGTTCAATGTCCATTTGTCTCCGTAATCTTGGCTTCAAAATAAATGTAAGAATTTTCTATAGTAGGGCA
This sequence comes from Eubasilissa regina, assembly GCA_022840565.1. Lineage (NCBI taxonomy): Eukaryota > Metazoa > Arthropoda > Insecta > Trichoptera > Phryganeidae > Eubasilissa > Eubasilissa regina. The sequence continues at coordinate 16,709,511 of JAINEB010000027.1, read as the reverse complement.
ATTTTGTGGCACGCTAAAAATAAATTTAATGGTCGTGGTCTTTCTCATAATGCTCGTATTTTCTTAATTATGTAAAATAACATTCAATTTTAGTTTTACATTAGAGTAAAGATTTAATCTAAGTTTAAGTTTTAAAAAAAGTCAAATCTATTGTATAACTTCAGATATAAATGAATAATAAAAATACAATATTTTTCTAACAAACGCAGAAATGTGAATTATTTTTGAAAGGGAAGTCTTAACGTCATTCCATCCGGAGGAATTCTTGTATAAAATGTACATTCAAATTTCATTCCCATCAGCCCATCAAGTTTGTTCTATTTGCCATATAATGCATTAAATGTCAGAACATTTTATGATACCACTTCTGCATAATATATATTTATTCTAATTTGTACCACCCGATCTCGTAAAAGATATTAGACATATGGTAGAAGATGTAAGACATATTTTTGTTTTAATTAAAATATTTGCGAGTTAAAATAAATGGTTACAAAGCGATTTTTACCTAAAAAATTGGCGTATTGCTATGATTTTATCGTACTTGTAAAATTGTACGATACACTTGAGAAATAAGTACTTCTTCAAGCCACATATCTTGTCGAAAATGTCCGATTGCAGTAATAAACCGGTTATCAGCGTATTTCTAGCGATAACGGTGGTACCTCCGTATCGCGGACATACTAACAATATGTAAATACATGTAAATGCTCATTAGAAAAATTTCGTTTTTTAAAACTTTTATTTACGGTATCACGCTTGTGTGATAAGCCAAGATAAGCCGCGACTGAGAATTGTTAAATTGAAAATTTAAATATATCATTTGAACAAGAGAGTCTCTATTTAAATTTTAGTTTCTTCACAAAGGTGTGGGTCCAGTTTTTAATTTTGTTGTGTTATTTGTCAATTTTTAGAATCTGATGCAAAATGTCAACGTCTATACGGAATGTCTAAACATATTTATTAACCATTCCCAAACCATGCAGTAACACAGATCTACCGCTCTAATTAAATCTGTAATATTTCGGAAAATATACGCACCATACACTTCATATTTTAAGGAAAATATTTACACTTAGAAATGACAAGTAAAAAATCAATTATGTAAGGCGAATCCTACAAAAATAATTATTTTTATTAATTCCGTTTTAAAATCAATACGTTGACAAAAATATCATTTGTGGCAAGACAGAAAGAAATCATACATTAATATTTTTTCATAGTGAAAATAATGACAAACACAAATATAATAGTGTCTCTTTCTCACTAATTAAATGAAGTTAGATGAAAAGGAAGGTTGTATTATACGATGCAATCTCATACACAGAACTTAATAAATACTCCGAATTATAATGTTACATATTTTTTTATTTTTAATGCTCAATACTTAAAGAAAATTTATGGCGTTAACCATTTTTTCACATTTTATAATAGAAATCTAATTTCTTACGGTAACACGAGTTGACAGAATGGCTGCATGCGAGTATTAAATGTCACGGTATGGTAAAAGTTAATGCCCCGTATCCACCGAATGAGGCTCGATAGCTAAATGAAGGTATTAATGTTTCAGGATAATCTTTTTACATTTTTTTATGTAAAAATGTTATATATAACATTCATCTACATTATATTTTATTATTAAGTTATTATAAAATAATTAATGATGGTGTTTTGGACACATATGTATTTGTGTATGAATATTTTAATTATTGAACGTAAATAATGCACTGTGCCTTTCCCACCTTCCCTTTCCCCTCCCAGCCACGCCGCTGACCAGTCGATTGGCGACATTAAACCTGTACGGTTACAACGTGTACGGAACAGTTAATACTGTTTTAATACAATCTCGAGACTTTGCGTCTATATTTTGTTACAGAACCTTGATGAAATAGTGAGAGAAAAATATGTAGTCCACATCTTGAAGGTGCCAGCAGAATCCCAATTAGTTTGTGTCTATTCCTTCCTATCCTGTGATTCTTCCAACATCTACGCATGTATGCAACAGATGGTAAATCATCGTGACGTGATAAGGCGACTTGAAGCATTTTAGATATGGTTCTACAGAAGAATGCTCAAAAAAAGTTGGATGAAAAGAGTTACGAATGAAGATATTATGGTTCTGGTGATAAATAAAAATAAGTATTTAAAACAATAAAAATACGAAAATTTCAATATCTCGGACATGTAATGGACATCCGGAGAAGTACGAGATTTTGCATCTCATAATGCAGGGAAAGGTTGTTGTAAGTCGGGGCCCTAGAAGAAGGAGAACATCAGTGCAATGGTTTGGCCAGTCTACTGTAGAGGAGCCGCAGTGATGATAGCCAAGTCCGTTGAATGGATACGTAAAAAAAAGAAGACTAATCATTGTGTGATTGTGACGATATATGGTAAGTGAGATTGAGGTTTACTTTCTAGAGTACCAGTTATTGTTCGAAGAATTGTAAATAATCGCCAATTATTGTTCATTCCCAATCATTGTTACAATCAAACATACTCACAGTCGCAATAACGCTTAAAAAAACGTTTAAAATAACTTTTTAACAGTCACTAGAAAGAATGCCACCTAACACGTTCATTCACCATAGCCTCAAATCTCAGAACTACGTGACGTGCTGAAATTTTGATCTAAAGATAATCTTAAATATCACGACTTGGCGTTATTAAGATTGATAGTGTAGTTTGGTTCGATAGCGAGACTTGACGCATACACATAAATATCACCTAGAATCATAGATATCTATTATATTTATTCTGAAAGTTAGATACACAGAGGCATTAAATTACACATATTTATCCTATTTTAACTGCTACAAGGGAGATTCAAATGTAACGGACGAGTAGAACGTCAATGTTCTAAATGGACACAAAGCAGGACAGCGGGTGTCCAGCGGAAAATATTCAAGTTTAATATTAAATTTAAAAAAAACTACAATGTTATTCTCATATTTTATTTATAAAAAATGAGTTTGACTATGCAGATTTTACGTTTTATAAACAATATCGTTTAAATGCCGTTCATTTCTCTCAAGACACTCTTGCAACCGGACTCTTAAATTTGCAAACACGCGAGAGCCAAGCGTCGGTTCAATGGCGGCAACTTCACGGCGGGTATTTTCTTATAAGGCCTGAATTGTTCGAGGATTGCTGCTATAAACTATCGACTTGAGGTATTCCCACAAAAAAAAGTCTGGTGAACGAGGTGCCCAGGGTATGTCTCTGTACTTGCTGATTAATTTAATGGGAAAAATTCCCCTCATCTTCACAAAGGTATCTCGAACATTTCTGGGAATTTTTAGGGTGTGGGTCTCTCGCTGGGGGTTGCTGGGAGGGAAGATGCTGGGAAAAGCAGTGGCTATAGAGACCTAACGGAGCATTCTACTGTACTCTACCTCGCATATCTTGCGACCTGGACAGGGTGAATTTCTTTCAGACTGTGACCGAGTTCTGCGACACCAACACACAAATGTGACGTCTGCCCTCCCCTTGATTTTTATAGCTTCTTTCTGACTGCCTTCTGAATTTAATGTGATAACGAGTCTCACATCAAATTGTACAAGTATGGCTTTGGTACAATGATATCGGAGCCAATCTGTGACGGTATTATGATGATAATGTTAATAATGACTGAATGTAATAAAAAAAAAAAAGTAATTATGGCGAATAAGAAAACAAGAGTAAACAACTTTCAAAACGATTCGGAATAAGAATAAAAAAAATATATTTAAAAGTTATTTTATGGATTGCGGATTATTCAAATAATATTAAAGGGTACTGTAATCAAATACATTGAGAAACGGTGATGTGTTAAATAAAATGACGTCACTCCGTATCCAACAGGGTGTAGTGACGTGGGTTTTGAAATACATCAGATCCCTTATCACTCCACTGTGGAATAATTCAAAATTTGATCAAATTTGAATATTCCCAGCAGTTCTCTACGTTTGAAGTGACGTGCTGGAAAGCGGCAACAATAGTCTCGTTTTACCAGCCATAATGTGATGAATCATTGCTCTGAATCATTTACCCGTGAAATCGTTTGTTATTCGAGTATTTTTTCTGTTTTTAAATCCGGATCTTTCACCAACCAGTTTTGAAAGTGATATGTTAGGAAGAGATGAAATGTCGGAAGGCCACCAATGCGAGTGCATGATAAACTTATCTCCAACCTATCATGGCCTTCTAATATTTAATTAATTATGTTCAGCGTGACTCAAACATAAATGATTTTAGTAATCAAATGTAATGATTCAGTAAAATGTACTTACGCTTAAATAACATGGTTTATTCAGAAAAGTTACTGTTGACGCAAGTTGAGTACCTACTCTCTGTACATTTTGATCTTCCAATATAAACCTTAATATATACCTGTCCCGCTCTGGCCAACTAATTACTTAGGGATTTCACCGACGGGGGGACAGATTTCCTTCCGACACTGAACTGTTAAGATCTGTGTTCTTTTAAACGTCCGAAAAAGCAGCGCCGCGCGTTATGTTAGGAACAGTGTTATAAAACAGCTCCAAAAGTTTAGTGATATCTCGGTTTTTCACAAAAAATGTGTTAGTCAACTGGAGGTGAAAACTTGACGTCCAACCTAGGACTTTAGACTTTAGACTTCAGATCCACTTGCCATTATTTTCATTCCTGAATCCACTTCGGGTTGCGTCAACTAATCATTATTAAAATCAATATAGTCTACGGGATCTTATCTCACCAGTTACAATTTTATACACAATTCGAAATACGTATAAATAAACTGTTACTGAATAATGCGGCGATGTTACTGAATGATGCGGCGGAAGAATAATCGGAACAGCGATTGGCTGTCAAAGCGAGTGGCCGTCCGCTTGACAGCGCTGGTGAGCATGTCGATCGGCGAATGTTAGAAATATATCGTCCTGCGTCCATTTTAATAATCCATCCCATTATAATATTTATATTCCATTTAGCAAAATAATGCCGTTTGCTTTTAGTGAAATACGTGCGTAATGTCTATTGCTAGCTATGAGACTTGATTAAAAAATATTATTGTGATTGTAGTGGAAAGATATTTTAATAAATATCTCATAACATTGTTCTAACCTAACTTAATCTAACCTAACCGAATTTTGAATGAGGTTAAAGAATTTGGAACAAAAAAACGACATGTGTTAGGGATGGGTAGGCACTGTATAATGGTTATGTTAGAATATTAGATAGCCATGCTACTGATTGATCTCTACCCGATTGGATCATATGTTGGGTCCATATTTGTGTAATCTTATTGGAGTTCAATGATTTCCAGTTATTACTGAGTGTGTTGTACAGTTTCGGAGCTAAGAACATGTAGAAAAAGTAGTTGAAAGCGCATAAATTCATCTTACATAAGATGGGCCTGTATAAAAATTAAGAGTGCTCAGCAATGGACCACAAGGGTAATACCAAGTGATGAATGGCGTTCCGTAGTGACTGTATCAATGCGATTTTGAAACAATTCTCTTGTCAGAAATGATATTTTTGTCTTCGATTTGGTGTTTATTTAACGCAATTGTGATCTAGTGGTTACTATACTCGCCTAGTGATCAAGTGGTCGGGGGTTCGAGACTCGTTACAGGAGGTCATTAAGTTAGGCCTATTTTCATAGCACAAGTCTTTAGCTTAGTTTGAAAATAGTAAGAATATTGTGTGATATATATTCCGTGTACGCATCTCAATATAAAATATCAGAAACTTTTCATTATTTCGTTTATATTACAGTACGAAAAGTCATGATAAAATGCAATATTTAGGCCCCTTTTACACGCATTATTGTTCACAGCTATTCTCAGACCTAATACTAAAACATTGTATTTTTAAAGATACGAAAATGATAAGAAGCACAGACCAGTAAATGAATAGACATGAAATAAAGTGTACATATAGGAGAGGGGTTCGGAACATTAGTTGCCGGACAAGGAGCATACTACCCACGTTCTTGGTGGAAACATAAATCCGATAGTTTATGACACATTTATGTAACAGTAAAAGTATTTACTCTTCGAAAATTCAATCTTTGTGTAAACAAGACGTATTTTTTACATGAATGCATATTATATTGTCAACTTTTAAATTTTCGTTCCAATCGAGTCATATATAAAAAAAATCCAGGAGCTATTTGATTGCGTAAGTGGTACCAAAGTTATCACGTGAGTGACACCAAAATAAAAATATTGAGATTAGCGATTTGTGTTAGTTGGCGTCTAAATATTTGGTGGTCTGTGGTAAAAAGTACAGAATATATTTTACGTTGCATATTTACGAATTTCAAATGAAAAGAAAAGCAAAAATTGCAGCAAAAAATACATCTTTATATATTCTTTAAGTATATTCTTCTTTTTTTTTCCTCACCTATCTTAAAGCACAAGAAAGAAAGAAGATAATAATCCTTTTCGCGAGTGTTAGTATTCACACCGCAACGCTTGTATTTGCGGTGGAGAGGAATCTATCAATGAACCAGCATTCGACAGATGAAATGTACGTGCCTTCTTTTCTTTCACATGTTTTCACCATATGTCATAAGTAATAATAACTCAGAAAACTCTGTACAGAAGAGAAAAAATCCTCAATATCTCCATGTTTGTATTTTTTACTCGTTTTTATAATTTGTTTTCTTCCCAACATACTTGTTTGAGAAATGAGCATCGGTAAGATAAATATTTAAACACGCGCACGTGGTTAGTGTACACTACACGCCGTGCTAATAGCTTAATATCGGGAGATAAAAAGTGGTGAGCAAGAAAGATGCTGCGATTACCATATTCTTATATTTGCATTATGCTCGTTGCCTCGGATTGGGTACCACTAAAGCAGGGTTGGCGAATCGGTACCTAAAGTAATAGCCGAGTTTAGCATTTCTAAAATAAATATGATTTATTAGGAGAACACATTCTTATTGCGAAGTTATAATTATTCAGAACAGACGGTCTGTGATATTTTAAATATTAATTAAATGTATTAATTAGAAAAATACATATATAAAATCAATTTTGGACTCGATCCTGGATCTCTTTCCAAACCAGGGAAGGTGCGTTATCCATCTATTCTACAGCGACAAATTTTCGAACCTTTATGTTAATTTTTGATATTAATACATTTAATCGTTCACAATTTTCAAATAATGGAACGATTAAATGTATTAGTATCAAAAAGGTAACACATAGATTCGAAAATTTGTCGATAAAAATATTGTCGCTGTAGCATAGTTGGATAATGCACCTTCCCCGGTTTGGAAAGAGATCCACGTTCGAGTCCCGGTGGCGCAACAACAGTATTTTTCGATAAAATTGATTTTACGTTTGTATCTTTCTAATTAATACATTTAATTCATATTTTAAATAGGATTTGTTACACAAGTCGAATTGATTAACGTGCATCAAAAAAATAAGAAACGAGTTGTTCATTTTCTAACCTTTTTTTAATCAAAAATGTATATTTAAATGCAGTTTTCCTAAAAAAAATTATAGTTGCGATTGGTTCAAATGATGTACCAAAAATAATAATTAAACATTTTAAATGCCATGAGCGCGTTAACTTTGTACGTCACGCCAAGCTATAAGCGTGTTAACACGCACTTATGGATTAAAATCATATTTTGAAATAATATTGCCATATGTGAACGACAGGTACCATCTTTTAATATACAAGTCAAAACCCTTATGTCTTACCCTATGTGGTGTCTTCCATTTCAAATAGAGTTGGCAGTTAAAAGGTTAAGTAATATAACAAACAGAAATAAGTTTGTCAAAATCCTCTACAATTGAGTGCTAAAACTCTAAATGGCTCTTTAATGAATTTTATCGTTAGTTTTTAATGCTATTCGATTGGCTCGTACCAAAAAAGTTCAAATAATGTGAGTAACAAACACTTAAAATACGCGTTGAGTTTCAAACCGCTTTATAAATGTTATAAAGTGGCAGTACCTTTTTAAAACCTCAAAATCAACATCATATTAGTAAATACTAAATTAATGTATTAATTATAAATATATACATATAAAATCAATTTTGTCGAAAAATATTGTTTTTGCGTTGCCGGGATTCGAACCTGGATCTCTATTTCCAATCCGGGGAAGTGCACTACCATTGTGCTATAACGCCAGTATTTTTCTTGACAAATTTTCGAACCTATATGTTACATTTTTCAAATTAATACATCTGTCGTTCCATTATTTGAAAGCCATCTACATTATTTTTACAGAATCTCAAATAACTTTGAGTAAACCGACTGCAGACGCCAGAATTATCAATTCATTTTTATTAAATTTTGGACACATTGATACAACATATATTATTAAGGAAAACACATTCTTATTGTAAAGTTGTAATTATTCAGAACAAAGGTCTGTGATATTTTAAATACTAAATTAAATTAAATTAAATAATACATTAATTTAGTATTTCAAATATCACAGACCTATGTTCTGAATAATTACAACTTCACAATAAGAATGTGTTTTCCTTAATAACATATTAGTATTTTTTTTTACCTTTTCTATAGCATTGGTACATACACCATATCTTGAAAATATCTATTGAAGCGTTTAGATGAAAAATCAATTTTTAAACGTATTTCGGGATGTATGAGTTTTGTAATAAATCCGTTAAAGAGTAGTTTGGGATTAAACGACTCAAATCTTAATTAAATTTCGTTTTATTTATTTATATGTATACATAATTCTACAATTAAATGAGATGTAAATTTCGATCTTGGATCGCTCCCACTCCAGGGCTGACTCCGGGCATTCTCCAGCCAAACCAATTTAAACAAATTATCCATTAATTTTTTATTGTCTTATTAATTTTTTTAACCACTTAACTGCTAATTTGACATTCTGATGACGAAAATGGTATTCTAAACCGGTTGTTGTATTAATTCATTAAGTGGTTAAGAAAACGTAATTAAGTAATCAATATAAAAATGACCGTTGACCACAAAGGTTCATTGTTGCAATATTATGGCCATGATAATGTCGCTTTCTGTATTGTCACGTGACATGATACAAGTGTGACCCAACCTAATTTTTTTTTAAACTCGTGGATTTAAAAAGGTTCACTATCCCTGCTCTGAAATACGTTGGAATACGATACGTATACTTTTATATTGATTTAAATATTAATCTCTAGACTTAAGGCTCTGCTTTTGGGTCTCTGTGACAAATTCTTGATGAGGATTAGTTCCATCCCTACTAAGCTATGCATCATCAAGTATTATCCCTGTGATTGTAGAAAAGCACAGGAAACACTTCTAACTGATTATTTTTGATTATATAATTTTCCCAAAAGGTGTATATTATTAAATAATAATGGTATCACGTCCTGAATACATTGTTATTTAATAATAAAAATATTTTCGATAACTATTTGCTTATTTAAGAGCATACAAATAATGTTATTTATTTAAGTTTAACAAACATACGCAAATAGATGTTCACTGCTGACGCAAGTCAGAGAGAAATCCTTTGTTTCAATACTTTCGTCACGATGAATACCGGTGCCTGTCTGGCTGATTATTGGGCAGACAGCGGTGGGTGCAAATTCGAATGTTAAAGTGTCAACACGCGGGTGGTTCCGCCGAGTTAAACTATCGCCGTATTTTAACGTTATCCGGACCGGGAAACCGTATTTGTCAGCATCTAACCATCTTCGAAGTGCAGTGAGACTTTCTTCCTTTAGTGCGAGTCGAGGAAAGTGCAAAGTGACGTCCATCTATGAGATTGAGATAAAGGTATGGCTAGATTTCATTTTTAAAAGCAATCTACTTTATTTTGCGATGAAACCTTTGAGTAATAATAGACGTTTGGAGACGCCAGAAATAAATCAATCAATTTTATTGTATGTGGATAAACTTTGATACAATTTGTATATTTTAATAAAAATACATTTTAGTTATGTCACATCATAGAACTAACTGCAACTTCTACAACAAATATATGTATTCGAATAGAAACTTACATTTATATTTAACCTTTTTGTCACTAAACAGAACTTCCGCGTAGTCCGAAGCGGGGTATAGAAACACCCCAGATTTTATGCGCACAAACGATAATAAAAAGTTCATGAAGGGCGAAGTGGTACCAACTGCCTCGCCGGACGCCTCTTGTCCGAATGCCGCGAGTCGCGATAAGCGATATAGCTGTCTCCCTTGTTCGAATCTGTGGTAAGATACAAAGGTATAGTATCGACATGTACAGGTGTACGGACCACGCGAATATCACAGGATGGAAAATAATATTTTAAAATATTATACGCTTAGAAATTTGAAAAACAAAAAATGACAAAATTTTTGTCGCTATTTCCGTGAAGATTACAAAAAAATAAGAATGAAATCGTTTTCATAATTATTGAGTTATAGAGTTTGAAGCGATCCATGGGGAATGTGATTACCCCGCTTCGGAAAGGCAAGGTTAATGAACGTAAATATGATTCATATAAATAATTAAGTCTTCATGTTAAAAAAAAAAAAAAAAATCTTGCTGGTAGATATAATAAAAATAAATACTAACTTGTAATGATAAAATATCCAACTGTCCTTTTGTTCCAAGGAGTTCCGGTTTCCGGTTTACACAGCTTGATCTATAATCAAATGAAATAAGCACATGAAATATATAACGTTATTTCAAAGACTTTAAAAATCGACCCAAATATGAAATTCATTGATAAATGATTCAAATATAATTTAAATACAAATATATAATAAATTTAATAATAGTCCGAAGTCAAATTAGTACAAATCGTTGTGCGAAAATGTAATTCTGGTGGATTAATCAAATCAGTAAGCGATCGCATTCCAGGTGGATCGCGTCATTCGTTTAACAAATGTATCCCATCATGGGGTGAAAAGGTTCACAGGGTAAACTTAATCAATAATCACAGGGTGAGTCGAAAAAAAGGGAAATGGAAATGAATTTGGCAAATCGAACGAAAAAAAAATTTACTTTTCACTTATTTTTGTGTTATATATCCAACCGACTGCACCACATGTTATATCTATAACAAGTGCTATTGCAAAATACTTTATTTAAACCATTATTTATTGATTATTCGACATGTTTCGATACCTATGGTATCTTCTTCAGGAAACAATATATACTGAAATTAAAAAATACAAGCATAGATAAAAACAAAACTATAAAGTGGTGAATAAGTAAGAACTAATGTGAAAACAAATTTAAAAGGTGACTATTTGTAAAGAAGACTTGGTTATTTATAATATTTAACTTGCTCATAGCATGTTGAAACATGTTGAATATTCAATAAATAGTGGTTTAAACAAAGTATTTTGTCTAATTATTTATATAAAATGAGGCCACAAAGTAATTTTGCTAATATTGAAGATGAAAGTATTTATTCTTATTGCATCGATACAATGGAGTACTGGTCAATATAATATGGTTCAGTGGCGGAAGACAGCAATACATGTACCTCTTTCACACGCGTCACTTGTGTCAACCTTGTATGCGTTCACGCATTCGTCCCATAGATACATCACATTTTGATATTGTTTTAATTTTACACATGCACGACGCGTACAAAAATTATTCCAATCAAGGTAAACTTTAAGACTTTAAAATAAATATTTGAAATTGATCCATTATTAACCTATATTTATGCTTCAGGCCCTATATCACGTAACGAAAAATAGTGTGGTCGCTTGAAATTCGACGACCTTTAATTTATTTTTGATTGGAATAATTTTTGTATTTTTATTTACTTAATGTAATTTTGTATTTTTTTCATCTATTTTTGTTATTTTTAGCATGCATTTATGCACGATTAAAAATAATTTAAATACAGCATTTTAAAATGTTTTTTATCAGTTAAATAAATGTTACGATAAAATTATTTAACTAATCATTCATCATATAAATTATGCAAAAAATATTAATGAACGGTAGATAAACGTCGTGCTTGTTGGTTTAGTGTCTAGTGCATACATGTCAAACTCGCGGCCCGTGACCCAGCCAATTCAAAGTTGTTCGCTGGTAAAATAACTTTAGCATAAATTATGATGTATCTTTATTATTTATCTATGGTAGGACCTTGACTCTCTGTTCTGTTCTTTCGAAAAGTCCTTACTGTACTTTTCTAAATAAACCAATTGTTCCGAAATCGTAAAACACACTTTTGGAGCGTATTTTTAATTATATTTAATTATTTTTAATAAGCTGCGATCACTTGAAAAATATTATCTTTTACAATTAATTATGCAGAGGTAGATAGAAGATAGGGAATATCTTGGGTGTGTAATCTCAGAAAGTGGTTCAATGTCCAAAATGTTGGTGAACTAATACAGGATAAATCAACATATTGCAACATGGTCACCAACCTTCGATATAAGGCATCACACGAAGAAGAAGTCTTGATAACCTTTTCTCTCCGATGATGTAAACTGAGATAACATTGCTTCTAATTATGGTAATATCTCTGTAAACAAATCTATCCCTGGGACGCATCAAATCGGATACGTACAACAGGGAAACTTTGTGGACCAGAGAACTCGCCTTGCTTCGCAGAGCCTATAGAAGGGTCTACAGGAAGTGTGGGGTCATCCGGCAGTGTGGGGTCATCCTGGTCACTCTTGTTTTCCTCTGAATGGAAGATTGGCTTTACTTAGTTTTCATTCTCAAGGCCAACAATAAGCCTAAGTCTGACCCAGGTGTCTATCGGCCGATCACGCTCCTTCCCGCCTTTGAGAAGGTGTTTTGAGACGCTTATTCGCAACAAGCTTGAGGTATTCCTTACGCCTGCCTGTGACGTTTGGTTTTGTCCGTGAAAAATCCATCGAATAGATGCCTAGTTGCATTAAAAAATCCAACCAGGTGGCGAATGTGTAGGACCGATATAGGAGCCTTGAGTTTATTGCTTTGGTTCTGGGTAAGCGGTAGGTCCGCCGTCATTGTAAATATACTAAATACAGAATTAATATTTTAGGTATTCCTCCGTAATATATTCATGTATTGGATTAAATAATTATAATATTTATTAATTACGGTTTTTACCGTACTCAACAATAAAATATATATGCTGATCGTCACTTAGTGGCAGAGCGTGCGGCGGCTGAGTTAGATGTGTTTTATGCTGTCGTTTGAGATGATCAATGTTTTTTTCTAATTTTAAGCACTTTTACATAATAAATATTTACTTATATATATGTCAACTATTATTTTAATAATTAATATAAATAATAAATGTAAAATATTCATATTCATTCGACATAAAAATTGCAAAAAATCTACATGTACACTGAGTTTACAGCATTATAACGCACGTTTTTATTTTAGCACAGTAAAGGAAAGGTTAAAAAAAAATTGTAGGCGCTATGATGCCAAATCGTGTGCGCGCGTACACCTGCATACCTAAAAAGAAATATTGCTAGTGATATAGTGATCGGGGGTTCGAGCCTCATTTCAGATAATAAAATATATGTTCAGTTCTTTTTTCGTACCACAAGCGTTTAGCTCAGTATGCGAATAGTATGAATATTGATGTTGCAATAGGTATTCCGTGTATGTATTTCTATTAAAAAAAAACAAAGTGATAACCACGAATTGAGCGGATTTTTATTAAAAAAAAACATGAATTAAAATATTTTATTATATCTAATATATAAAATATTATCAATAAATAATAAAATAACATAAACGGCGAAAACATATGTTAATTTTGTAGTGTGAATTCGGTTAAGCGATATTTCAAAACAAATGAAATAAATCAATTAAAATTAATACGCAATGAAAAAATATATCAGTTGACAAAAGTAAATGTGAAACTGGTGGCGGGAATCAAATATTTTTTTGATGGATAGAGTTTCTCTGTTTATCTTTCCAATTTAAATATTAAATTTGTTTTATTTTATATAAATATCTGATTAAAATTCAATTTGAGAATTAAAGATTTTAAAGCGTCTGATGCTGATAGAGGTGAAAAGTAAATAAAATTATTACGAAATTTTCTAACGCAATTTTCGAGACTCGATGAATAAACATATTCTGTTTTAACCTTTACCATACCATGCTAAAAATACTCCACGCAGCCATGCTGTCAACTTGTGTCACTGCAAAAAATTTAGTTTTTTTAAGCACTTTAAGGGGAAAAAAATGGTTTTACAAGTGTTTAAATTAATTAAAAATAGTTAATGTCATAGTTACTATAAATATAATAATTTTATACGTTAATTTTATTCTCAAACGCATTCGTCAAAATACCTATCTAACATGATCTTCATTTTTATCTCTCCTAATTTAAATTAATGTGTGATCATTTTAATGTGGTACGAATGGTATTTTTAACGCAGATAGCATGCAATGTATCAATTTTATAAAGTATTGAATTCAAAAATGATTATTTTATTGATTCGTTTTACATATTTGATTTTTCACTAATAATTTCTAAGCGCAAATGATTTTGTCAAGACTAGGTAAAATGTAAGTTTAACATTGTGCATATTTATAGAAATACGATTTAATTGGCTCGGTAGACCTATGTTACCGCGTGGCTAGGGAAAGGTTGAAGCGTTTATAAATTTGTGTAGCATTTTTCAAATATTCATTGAAATAAAATCAAAAATTTTGATAGCCTACCCGCGTGTGTTATCAAAATTAAAACTGAGGCAAATTTTGCAGAATCGTGTTTGAAGGTTTGTTGTTAAATATTCCACTTTAATTTATGAAAACTTTGTTAATGGTACCGGTTCGAAGAATTTTTACCTATCTACCCTTATTTGAGTTCATACCATCCATTATGTATGCGATTCCACTTATTCCATTTTTCAACCCCATTGCTACAAGGGCGACATTGTATCCGGCAACTCTTTTATAAATTTTGGAATATTTGCGAGGCATGTAATATCGTAAAGTTTTTCAGGGAAATTTTGTACTTGTTCGTACATTTTGAAGAGAAAGTCTGGTTCTAAAAGTTTGTTTTTAAATACAAATGAAAAATGTTTAATAAACTTATTTTGATATATGTTATTTATACATATATGAGGCAGATATTTTAATTAAAAAATATATATTTATATATACATCTCAAGGAAGCATTCCAATTGATAAATATAGGGTATGCCAACAAGATGTAGCCAATTTGTTTGAAAAAATAAAATTAAAATCATATTAATTTAAATAGTCAAATTCAACAGCATTGCAATTTTTCAAATCTAACGGTGAACTTTTGTTTGTTATTTTGAAAACGATATATGAAAACAATCTAAAGGTTATATTAAGAGAACACTTTCTTATTATGAAGTTGTAATTATTCAGAACATAGATCTGTGATATTTAAAATGTGACTTAAATATATTAATTAGAAAGATATACATATAAAATCAATTTTATCGAAAAATATTGTTGTCGCGCCACTTAAATAATTTGGAATCGTTGGAGATAAAAAAGCATGTAAAACCAATCAAAAAATTATAAACAACCAACTAAATTTAAGTACGAGTCCCATTCTAAAATTTTTTTCCTAAAAATTATTCGAGTAAATTTGTATTAACAATTTGATTTAGGTACTAAATTTATTTTTCAAATAACTGTCGTTTTTTTAAAAATAAATTCTGGTAAATAAACAATAATGTTTATTTTTAGTTAGTTGTGATATCCTGAAAAAGAAAATGGTATTTTTCGAAACCGGTAGATGTATTTGAACTCAATTAAGTGGTTAATAAAACAAAGATAATAAATAAGAAATATGAATTTTAACCACAAAGTTAATATTGCTAATTTTAAAAGTATTACAAAGATAATTGTAGAACTATAAACAGTTAATGTGTAAAGCGCTCCTGAGGTGAAAGTTTTTCCAAAAGATAGCGACTATTTGTAAAATTGTCTTACACAGACTGCGCGTCGTTCCTCCCTATAGCGATCCATTGTAATTAAATTTCCAGGGACAAAACTCCCGCGTCCTGTTGCCAACGTGCCTCCGTGCGGTTCCCGCGCAGAAGCGATTTGAAAAGTGCAAAACTTATGGCCCAGCCTGAATTTGATTAAAGTTTATGTCGTATTAAAATCGTTTACATTTGCGGATAAATTTTATGTCGTAATAAAATCGATTACATTTTTGCTGACTATAAATAAAAACAGACAAGTTTTTAATATTATTTAATGTCAATAATTTATTACTAAGTGGATGAAGAGTTATCTTTTTTCGCACCCATGAAGGTTTAACGCCTCCACCCTTTTCATCACCCCCGCCAATTTAAAGGACCCTGCATATACAACTTTTCACAGATTTTAAAGTACCAAAAATAGTAGACATATAAAAAACAAATTCAATAATTCAAATTTTCCAAATTAAAAATCAATTAAATTTTAGAAGCAAATTCCGAACTACAAGATACTGATATCAAATTGATATCCCAAATTTTTTAACAATCTCCCCATAACAATTAGAAAAATTACAGACTATCATAAATTTAAAACTGAAGTAAAAAAAATATGTACACAGACTAACTGAAACATAAATTAACTCGAATATACTCCTTCTCTATACACGAGTCTTACTCTCATAGAGAAGAAAAAAATGTTAAAATATATATATATATCCACTGATTATTGAAATTGTATTATATTTTTAATATTAATAAAGATAAATATTTATATATATATATCGGTGCGTGAAACAAAACTTCCATCAGCCATAAAGACACCCAGTACTGGTTGAATATTGAGGCATCCACTAATATAATATTAATTATTTTACATAACCTTCAAAGTCCTTATGATTGAAGTCTATTTTATGGTCTTAAATACTAAATTAATGTATTAATTATAAATATATACATATAAAATCAATTTTGTCGAAAAATATTGTTATTGCGTCACCGGGATTCGAACCTGGATCTCTATTTCCAATCCGGGGAAGTACACTACCAATTGTGTTATAACGCCAGTATTTTTCATGACAAATTTTCGAACCTACATGTTACACTTTTTCAAATTAATACACCTATCGTTCCATTATTTGAAAGCCATCTACATTATTTTTACAGAATCTCAAATATCTTTGAGTAAACCGACTGCAGACGCCAGAATTATCAATTCATTTTTATTAAATTTTGGACACATTAATACAACTTATATTATTAAGGAAAACACATTCTTATTGTGAAGTTGTAATTATTCAGAACATAGGTCTGTGATATTTTAAACCATCGGGAAGTACACTACCAATTGTGTTATAAATGTGTCATATAGGTTCGAAAATTTGTCCTGAAAAATACTGGCGTTATAACACAATTGGTAGTGTAGTTCCCAGGATTGGAAATAGAGATCCAGGTTCGAATCCAGGTGACGCAAAAATAATATTTTTCAACAAAATTGATTTTATATGTATATCTTTCTAATTAATATATTGAATTCATATTTAAAATATCACAGACCCTATGTTCTGAATAATTACAACTTCACAATAAGAATGTGTTTTCCTTAATATTTTATAGTCGACAACATTTCATCTTCATACAGGCGATCCAATCATTATCATCTACACGCATTTATAAGGTTATAAAAATACATGTGCATATATTATATTATTGTAAGTGCATATTTCATAATGTTTCACATCGATACAATTTAAACAAATCATTTAATCAAGTTTATTAATTAATTAAAATATATAAATTCAATTTCAAATAAATATTTCATTTTGAAAATAGAATTTGTTTGGGTTAATTGGCTTAGATGTTGTGGTACACAAATAATGTATTGTGTTTTTGATATTCAAAATTCATCCTTTTGTTTTATAAATCCAATTGTATTTTAAATATTTAAAAATTGGTTTGATTGATCATTAAATTCATTAAACGCATCACGACAGTCGCGATTTGGGTATTGTGATTTGCGTAGTGATAACTTAACATAGTAAATATGTTTGTAAGCCAGCCTGATTTTTTAACATGTTTCAAAATGGAAACAGTTCAAAAAAGTACTAAAAAATATCATAACTCTATTGATGTTGGATCTAAGAAAAAAAATACACTTTTGCACACACACTAAATCTACCAGATTTATATATTAAAGATTTATTTTAAATTAAAAATAAATGCAAAACTATCGAGTTAAATTTTAATAAATATAAACCATCAAGACAACGCTGGATTACCGCACAATACATTACATCATTATGAGAGATGTAACAAAGAAAATATCTCCCGTTCACGCTGCACGAGTAAGCCCTTGACACTGATTGAGGAATACAGGGATTAGAGGAGAAGATAACGGAAGCTGGATGGTTTGAAAGATATCTTTCTTCCCGTTTCTTTTTTAAGTGTACTTTGTAGGCCCGTCACGCCACTGAAAATAATCTTCTTCGCTAACAAATCCCATGGCCCGAATGACACGAGCTCGGTCGGATGTTCGCGCGAGCCGATGAGTGAAAAATGGTCCTGACTCGTGAGTGTTTATTTTGGCAGATTAGCAGCGGCTTCCCGGACCTAACAAGTGTATTTTATTCCAGAAATATGCTTCGTAGATTGTTTGTAAATAATTATAATTTTTAATGTTTACCCACGCCGGAGACGTGTTATTTTGTGTCAAGCTGGAATCTGTTTCATCTGGTAAGATGCAGTACTAAATTTTTTTAGCCTGCTTGCGTACGTTTTAGCTACGATACGATAGATCAACGCACAAGTATGTGTAGCGTCTAATTCCAAAACACCCTAAAACGACTTTATGTATTTTTAATTTATGCATGATAACGTATATTTTGTAAAAAAATGTACAAAATGTTTGTTTTTACATCAACATTTTTTAAAGAGACAATTCTGTAATGTAATTTTTTTTCTATTATATCGTTCTGGCAGCCATACTAGATTTTAGATCACGTGATCACCAACAAGCGTTGTGATTGTCTGATTTTATTTTAGAGGTAATAGCAAGTTATACTCTGTTTTGGGATATTTTGGAACTAATCCTGATTTTGTACTTGCAATATCAGTGGACTTCATTGGCTTTTACGAAAAACAATATGTTCAGTATGTAGTTTATAGTAAAATCTACAAGACTGCATGTTTAAATTAAATTATCCTAAATCTGTTTAAGGGGGTTTTGGAATTAGGCGCAACATGCGTGTACTTCCCATATAAGTTATTTTTGCGCAGAAGACAAGATGGAACAAGAAAAACAATAATGACCCTTTGGTGGCGAATCTGAAGAGATATGATGTAGACCCCAAAGTCTCATAATATTTTTAAAGATAACACATTGTTACGGTGCTTTTGGACCCTAGAGAATAAGAGCCATAGGGGCCGCCACCGATTTAACACAGTCTGGGTTCTCAAGAGTGTGTGTGTGTGTTCTGGTATCGCCCACTACCTCGAATGGGATGATCATTGATTCAAAGGCATTGATTTTCACATTAAACATTAATTTAGAAAACACAATTAATCCAGACATTGGATGCACGTAAAATGTTCTTTAGATCTTCCTTCTTCAGGTCAACTTTTCTCTGAGGGAGGTCACGTTTATTTATTTCTTCTATTTACAGAGTTTATCTATTTCCAACGCGGCCGTGGGGTGCCGATGCAACTAAGGACCCGGATAACCACACGCTCGCGCCAGGAGATAGACCGGACACCATCCATCGTCCATCGCTCGCATGTCGCCTCCTTGTTCGTTGCAAGAGGGGTCTCTCCTCAACCCGCAGGTGGACCGAGACCATCCATCTCTTGGCCCACTGCGGTGATCTTACTCTTAATATCCGCCTTCTCTCGCGGCTACACCAACTCGCCTATTTTCGAGCGTTTCCACCCAAAGTGACCTACTGCTCAGCTATCCGCCAGAGTCGGATTCTTGTCCCTGATTTATTCATTTAGACGGCCAATCATCTTAAGCCGGCAAAGTAGTCTACCCAGACCTCAAAAATAAAATAAAAAAAACAATAAAATAAAATATAAACTAGAAGGATATACAAAATAAATCTATCTATGGAAAAAATATTTAGTTGCTACCGGGATTCGAACCTGAATTTCTTTTTATCTGGGGAAGCGCATTTACTATTTAACTATAGCAATCGAATACATTTTCGACAAATTTTGAACTCATATATTATGTAATATTTCCATTGATACACCTATTATTCCATTTTTAAAAGCAATCAACTTTATATTATGGTGAACTTTATATTTTTTCGATAGATATCTGCATATCTTTCTAATTGATTTATTAACTTACATGTAGTTTCACCTTCTTCAAATTAAATTTGGCAGTTATATGACCCCTGAGATGCGTACGAACAAGATGATAGAATAATATACGCACATGAGTATCGCTGTTTCAATATCCTGAATCTAAATCTGAAAAGAAGTGGCATAAAACCTTAAAGACGGAGATTTTGAGAATCTCACATGAAAAGTTTCTGGGCTATTTCTCTTCTACTTCTTCAAAGTAAATCTGGTCAAAATGTTACTTCTGAAATATCTAAGACTAAAATGTGAGGATACTACAAGTATATTCTTTAAAATTTGCGATCAACATAGCTCAAGATCGGGACGAATGAATACATATTGTTTATATTACAAGTTACAGCTATTATTCGTCAGGAAATGAAGAAGAATCATAATTTTATTCTCACCTTTCTAAAAAAATAATGTCTCTGTAATAACATGACGTGTGACACAGAAAACGATCCAAACGTATGAATGTGCTGGCCAGGGGTAAACAAACATTGAGTAAATTAAATTAAAATTATCAACTGCAAATATGTCAATCAAAAATACAAAGAATCGAGACATTGAAAGACACCTTTCAAATAAACTGAGCAAACGTCGACGCTTGATGCGTGCGATGCCGTAACGTGAATAGTATTTGTTTTCCTTTGAAATGTTCTTCCATCCACGACTATTTTTGTTTATAATATTTATTTAGGATATTTAACTATATTAACGTAAAATAAGTATTAGTCACAGTACAAAAATATATTTAAATGATTCACTGAATTAATAAGTAGATTATATATATATATATATATATATATATATATATATATATTTATATATTATGTGATGTTTTAACAATTAACACACGTGCGATAATAATACGATGTATTCATTTGAAAAAGTGAATCATATAGATTCGAAAATTTGTCATGAAAAATACTGGCGCTATAAAACAATTGGTAGTGTACTTCCCCGAATTAAAAATAGAGATCCAGGTTCGAATCCCGGTAGCGCAAAAACAATATTTTTCGACAAAATTGATTTTATATGTCTATATTTATAATTAAAACATTAAATTGGTATTTAAAACATCACAGACCTATGTTCTGAGTAATTACTACGAATTAAGAATGTGTTCTCCTTAATAATTAATATATTTCTTCAATATTTGAAAAATTACTTTATGGCCTATATATTATATTAATAATTAGCTTTTCATTCCATGCTTACTAGATTAGTTGATGTTCCTTTATCCATAAATAACTTCAACATATAATTAAATATTAATAAAAAAAATTGCAATTAATAATGGTTATAATATTAAATTAATAGATAATTTGTTAAACAAAAAGTACAAGAAAAAGTTTATCAGATCATATGTTTACCCAGTTTAGTGGGAAGTAGTGGAGAAAATTTGTGTTTTTAAATAATCTTAATCAATTATAAAAAATATCCCTAATTCTATATAACCAAATTTTTACACTAATAACAAGTTAAAAAATTATATATCAAATAACAAGGATACGGTCGATACTTAAAAAAAATTGGGGGTCCACAAATTTAAAATTTAAATTCTTTTCAAATAGGTAAAACTTTTGAAGAAATTTTGATATTAAAATTAAGGAGCACTTGAGATGCCTAAATAACAACAACTATTCAGAATTTTCCCATTACCTTTTGGAAACAAACCATTATTTTGGTATTAACAAGGGTATAGAAATTATACGTTAAATAAATTTGAAATTTTAGAAACAAGTAAAAGTGTTAATAGTAAGCTAAATATTTTAAATAACCAAATCGTCTTTGAAAATAGTCTCCTTTTAAATTTTTTTTCATATTAGTTCTTACTTATTCACCACTTAATAGTTTTGTTTTTATCTATTCTTGTATTTTTTAATTTAAGTATACACTGTTTCCTGAAGAAGATACCATAGGTATCAAAACATGTAGAATAATCAATAAATTGCCGTTTAAACAACGTATTTTGTCTAATTATTATTTTTTTCATTATTTTATAAATTATTTAACTTTGTTTACAATTAACCACTTAATGAGTAATTTTTAAACATCAACAGGTTTCAAAAAACACAATGTTTCTCTTCAGGATGTAAAATTAACTAACCAAAAAATATATGTCACGTTATTCTGAATAAAAAAAAACAAAAAAATTTTTAGAATTAAAATAATTATTATTTAAAAAATAAATTTAGTACTTAACTTAAAATAGTTACGGTGAAAGATATGGAATTTAACTTGACGATGCTAAGTTATTATAAATTTTTTTTTGGGAAATATTTTTAATTTAGAACTCGTGGTTAAATTAAGTTGGTTGTTTTTAATGTTTTGTTTAATTTTTATTTCTAATGATTGTTTAATATTTAATTTAAGACTAAGATTATTTATATGTAAAACAGACAATCCTGAATTTTTATCAAAAGTATGACCATTTTTTAAAAAATGTTTAGAAAATTCTAAAATATCATTATTAAACTAAACATTTATATATTACTTATAGATATTTTTCATGTAGAGATTATCAGCAAGTTGTTAATGACTTACTTGATAGATTTTTATTTACTTTATTTATAAATGCCCTCATTTAAAAAAATTAACAGATGAAATTTTATGATTTATCGCATGTACCGTGGGTTTAAATATTTTGAGAAAATGCGACACAAATATTTCTTTCTCTCTCTCTCTTTGTCTCTATGCTTATGACTGAGTACTTAGCACTTCGCGATACTGGTCTTTATTTAGAGCAACGAATAACGAGGTACTGGTCATGTGTTAGAATAAATTTGTTCATTTTGTTGGAGACGCCTATCGCCCTCCGTTTTTGTAAGCCGGATTATCTATATCACTTGTATTAATATGCTGAAAGTACGAAAGAATTATATTAAATTAAATAAAATCACTTTGCATAAAATCACGAATTTTATTAAATGCCGACCGGTTTCGCTTAGAAAGATCCGCTCGTGAGGTCCACTCAACTCACCGCATCTTCCCGATCACAAGCTTCGCGAAGTCTCCGTTAACTAATTAGTCAAATTTCTCTACATTTCTGTAAACTGAGCTCAGTACATCTAGTCTCAATAGTTATGAGTATTAAGTTTCATAACCAGCTTTAGCCAAACACCCACATATACATCCATATCCGCGAATAATCACACATCGAATACGTGAGTGCTAGGGAAGAAATTTTGGGGCACCCAGCTCTCACACAACCATAATATTCGAATATTCTCATACCCGAAAAGTATTTATACATTATTAATTAGTAGATCATTAAATAAAAATGGTGGGCACTAATGATTTTATAACATTGGATATAAATATGTATAAAGGTTCTAATGACATGTAAAAATAATAAAATATTCTGTTTTAAATGTAATAAATATAGATGGCGTGTAATTATTGTGTGATTTTATTCCATTAAGTTTTTGGCTTGGTCATCCAAAACTCGTTCTGAAGCCATTAGTCGCCTTGCTGTCCGGTGTTGGGTGGCAGGAAACGATTTTGTCATTTATCAGCTGGTCGATTGTGCAATATTGTTAACATTGAACCTACGTTATTTATCTTAACTCTCAGTGATTCAAACGCAACTTATTCAAATTTTATATATTTTTGTACTAAAAAGTTATTTTTTTTATTTATTATCTTAGTTTAATAACCACAATTGAGTTTAAAAAACATCTACCGGTTTCGGAAAACACCTTTTCCTTCTTCAGGATATGTCAAAACTAACTAAAAATATAGCATTGTTTTTCTATTTATCCAGAATCTATTTTTAATTTTTTTTTAAATTTTTTAAAAAAACAACAATTATTTAAAAAGTAAATTTAGTACCTAACTCAAATTGCTGCTCAATACAAATTTAGTCGAATAATTTTTAGGAAAAAATTTTAGAATAGGACTCGTAGTTAAATTTAGTTGGCTGTTTAGAATTTCCTGATTACTTTTACATGCTTTATTTATCTCCAACGATTCCAAATTATTTAATTTGTGACCTACACCGTTTATATGCAAAATTGACAATCCCAATTTTTTATCAAAACCATGACTATTTTCTATCAAATGATTAGCAAATTATGAAAACCCACTATTGTTCAAACATCTCAAATGCTCCTTTACTCTTATATTAAAATTTCTACCCGTTTTACCAACATAAAATGCAGCACAATCCTTACAACTAAGTTTATAGACGCCAGAATTGTTTAATTTATCATCCTTGTCCTTAGAATTTATGAGTAAATTTCCTATACCATTATTTGTGTAAAATGCTGGTCTAATATCTCGTGGTAGGTGTTTAGATATTTGATTCGAAAAGTTATTTATGTATGAAATCCTACGCCAATTATCATTATTATCATTATGTTTCATCTGTGATTTATATAAGAACTGATTATTATATTCTTTTAATTTATTTTTTAAAATAGTGTCTATCAAACATGTATTATACCCATTATTAACTGCTATTTTTTTAATTGTATTCAATTCAAAATAAATAAATAAAGCATGTAAAAGTAATCAGGAAATTCTAAACAGCCAACTAAATTTAACTACGAGTCCTATTCTAAAATTTTTTCCTAAAAATTATTCGACTAAATTTGTATTGAGCAGCAATTTGAGTTAGGTACTAAATTTACTAAAAAATTTAAAAAAAATTTAAAAATAGATTCTGGATAAATAGAAAAACAATGCTATATTTTTAGTTAGTTTTGACATATCCTGAAGAAGGAAAAGGTGTTTTCCGAAACCGGTAGATGTTTTTTAAACTCAATTGTGGTTATTAAACTAAGATAATAAATAAAAAAAATATGAATCTTAACCACCAAGTTAATATTGCTAATTTTAAAAGTAAAAAGTTATTTGTTCATTATGTTTCCATCGGACTACATCATTTTATAAAACTAATAATATGTGTATTTTTTTGAGTTATAGTACAGTGTGTTAGGTTATTTTAATAGGATAAAATATTGCAGCAAAGTAAGTAATGTATTTTGGTGTCCTATCTACTATACTCTTAACTGTTCAAAGGTTTTTGGTGAAACTTTGTGGAATTTCAAGATTATTTTGCAAATTGAGTCAAATATATTGTGGGGTGGGGGTGAAGTTAAAATAGATAAGAAAGGGAATGTGATGGGCGGTATTTGGATGACATTATATTGTTGGCGCTATACAAATTATCTATTTTATTATTATTTAAAAAAATAAAAATGAAGTTGTCTAACTTTCGTCCATTGGCGCACAGCTATGTAGAGGTTCTAAATTATTATTGTCAAATTGAATGTCTCTTCATTCTTGCAAGTTCAGCCATTTTCAAATTTAGACTGAAGTTTGTTATTGCTTTTTTATATTCTTCTAATCTTTTTCTAAATAGATTCTGGTAAAAAAACAATAATATATGTTTTTAGTTAGTTATGACATCCTGAATAAGAAAATGGTATTTTTCGAAACCGGGAGATGTATTTAAATTCAATTAAGTGGTTAATAAAACAAAGATAATAGATAAAAAAATAATTTTTTTTTCGATTTATGGTTCGACATATTAGATTAAATAAAACACAATTCCCTCCCTTGATGTTGTTTAAATATACATGTATTTTGTCTCTCTCTTTCGTATGTAATTTTATATTCTGTCTCCATCTTTATGCACTCTTTTTATATTTATTGTTAGTTTTAAATACGCCCTGAAAAAGCTTGAGCTAAACGAAACCTGTTGGCCTTCAACCTTTACCATACCATGATATAAAATACCCGAATGCAGCCATGCTGTCAACTCGTGTTACCGTAAATAACAGTTAGGAAAATGTTTTTATTAGCTTAAATGACTTTTTATTAGCTTAATTCATTAAATCCCGTACAATGTGTCGTTCCTTCTTATCTCTCTTCATTTAATTATATTTGTGTGTTTGTTGTTCTTTTCACTGTGAAAATAGTGTGTTATATCTGTCTTTCATATCAAAAATAGTATTTTTATCAACGTAATTATTTTACAACGAATTGAATGGAAAAAATAATTATTTTTATACGATTCCCTTTTCATAATTGATTTTTCACTAGTCATTCCTAAGCGCTAATATTTTCTTTAGGATTATGTCAAATATGAATTTTACGTTGCATATATTTACCAAATCACGGGTTTAATTATGATGGTAGATCTATGTTACTGCATGGTTTGGGAACGGTTAGCAAAATTCGTGGTTTGAAGTGATTGTATTTTATTTAATTTAAATAAAAATATTGCGTTTGGTCAATTATCGATTTCAAATACCATATATATTATTAATAATGGATAAAGCCACCGATCACTATCTAAACTAATGTATGACTTTGCCAGGAACGCCATGTACCGCCTACAAATATGACAGTGACAGTGAATGATGAAGACAGAGGCAATGAAAGCCGGAGATAGAAGTTATGAATATGAATAGGAAATGGTAGCTTTGTTCGGTAAGGTAATTGAAACTAATTGATGTTGGAACAAAAGGGAGAGATACGAACGCGGTTAACATGGAAGGCGTTAAAATAGCTGGCATGTTACGGGCTAATCGTAATATATCAAGGGATGTAATGATATTAAGCACCCTACCCCCAGCTGCGTAGGGAGGCTAGCTGCACCTTATTGTCACGAATATTGCGGCGTTTTTTGCGACAAAAATGCCCTAACCAAAATTCCAACCCCCTACAAAGAATTTTCAACGTATGATAAGCACGACGATGCGTATTACCACGTATTATATGAGGGGTCAGATTATGAATGGAACCCTACGAATTCAGTTAGGAACAATGAATATGTTTAAAAACTCGAGTAGAAATTCCTGTAAAATTTGTCACGAAATTTTTGTAACATTTTTTTATACGAGGCGCGTTTTTCAAGTAAGTACCGGTTTTTTTATTTAATGAAACGCAACATTATTTTTACAGCACTTTATTTTCTTCGGACGCTACACACCTTAAACTAGTTTTCAACTTAGTCGCCACTATTATAAAGGGTCATAAAACGACGCCGTCTTGGATCAAAACCATGTCTGTACTCCGTCTTTTGAGTTTATCATCGTCATGAAAACGCTTGCCACCATGGAACCGCTTCTGATGAAGGAAAATATGGAAATCACTTGGCGCCAGATCAGAACACACTTGGCGATAAATGTCAGATTGTTTCGTATTTCGTACATTCGAGAAACGAATCGTGAAATTACTATCATCAACCCAGCATTATTTTCTCTCGAATTTTTCAATATGAGGGTTCAGTTAAAATAGTGTATTACAAGAACGTCACATAGACGACATAATCTTTAAAAAGTATAAAACTCAGATCTCTATTAGCTATTAAAAATAAAATAAATATTATAACCTTACCTTCCCGATGCGGGGTATTCACGTTCCCCATAGATCTTTGAACTCGATATCTCGATAACCATGGAAACGATTTCATTCTTATTTTTTATAATCTTCATGGAAATAGTGACGAAAATTTTGTGATATTTTGTTTTTCAAATTTCTAAGCTTATACATATCGATACCATACCTCTTTGTCTTATCTTACATTTTATTATTTGGAGTGAACTAATATACTGGGTAGCCCCATATCACAGATGCGAACAAGGGAGACAGCTATATCGCTTATCGCGACTCGCGGCATTCGAACAGGAGACGTCCGGCGAGGCGGTCGGGATCACGTCGCCCGTCATGAACATTTTATTATCGTTTGCATATGATCTGGGGTGTTTCTATACCCCGTTTTGGACCACAGTAAGTTTTGACCGCTTAGGGACGAAAAGGTTAAATGTAAGTTTCTCTCGTAAATGAAACGCGTCTCAAGTACATTAAACGAGTAGAATTTAAAAAAATAAGTGTCTTATTTTCACATATGTATATATTAAAAAAAAAAATGTTTTTAACCTCTTTCAAAAAATACAATTTCCTTCATATGATGTCAATTAACTAACTAAAACCATATTATATGTAAAAAAAATTTAATGTTTTAAAAATTCTATTTAAAAAGAAAGTAATTAAAAATAAACTTATTGAACACCAACTTAAATTGTTGCGATGATAAAAAATGCAGAAATTTACTTAATACAAAACTATTAGAATATTTTTATGAAAAATTAGTCAGATTCTAAAATATAAAGGCTTGAATGAATACCTTAATCAACTACACCTTTGTCTCAATACAGCATCAAAAACAAATTGATTTTAGGATATCGATGAATTTTGTATGACATTATGAATGATAGATTGCACAACTAGACATTTAATGAAATAACGGATTTCACGCTTTGACAATGACATGTTGTTATTCGTGCAAATACTCGATGCCGGCGCTCGCCGCTACTTCTGGCCGTTCTCACGTCGTGACGCCTGATTATGACGTCACGCGGTCACATGGTCGGGATGTTCAAATAATACATTTAACGAATTCCAAGCGGAAATTTTAATAGCTGATGACAGTCATTGTCAATATGCTAGAAACGCACCAAAATAGTGCGATTGAAATTAAATAAATATATATTCGCGCTTGTATTTTGTATACATGATTAAGCTTTATTACTTCAAACATCCCTGTATATACAAATATAACTGTAAGGTCCATGAGTTATTACATGTGTGTGCGTGTGTGTGTCGCGCGACGAGAAGAACTAATGGGATGTCTGTGTGTATAGATATGGACAAGGCTCATAAGCGGGCGTGCTCATTGGGCGAGCTTCTATGCTTGTGGACTACGACGCGATCACTACTACTAAGGTACTATCTTTAAGGCTAAGCATATACCTACAATTTTTATTCGGTCGACTATTTAGCTGTATGTCAAAAGTCTATTGATCATATGGTAGTGCGCATATTATCGACACGATAAAAAATTAATAAACTTTATCGATAAAACAGTTAAACAACTATCGACATCTATGTACATTGCCGTGTATTTGCGTGCGCATACATTCGACTAAGCAGTCGATCCGTTAACTTTCAGTTGTATGGGAGCACGCACACGAATGTTGGGAGATCTCATTGCCAACTGATTGATAACGATACAAGTTGATTGATAATGCCCCTACAAGGCGAAGCGCGTCTCAAGTAAATTAAACGAGTAAAATCAAAAAATAAGTGTTTTATTTTCACATATGTATAAAGTGAAGTTTTTTTGGTATTTTGGGGGTCGTAGATATTATAAAATATTGGTGTTAAAAAGCATGATATACAATGTTTTGACGTTAGATGTTATTTTTTACTTCTTTAGCGGTCTCATGTGACTCGTAAACCTAAGACTACACTCAACACAGTACTTTATATCTTCTTTGACATTACCTTTGTTGTTCAGTCTGTCTGACATTCACTTACACAGGTAGGGTTCCCGCTTCGAGTCCGGGTGGCAACAAAAATATATTTTCGATACATAGATTTTATCTGTACATCTTTCTTATTGATACGTTTAATTTGTATTAAAATATCACAGTGCTGTGTTCAGAGAAACTGCAAATTCACAATAATGTGTTCTTAATAATATACAATAGTTAAATATTTTAATTCATTTGATCATATACTCCGATCATTTAATGTTTTTTGGTTTGTGCGACACGGACGGACGGAAATAATGAAATTATTATAATTGTCGTAAGATTTTAAGGGTATTTTGGACAAATTATATAAACCTCATGAAATAAATTGTTCTACAATTTACTCCCTTAATTCAAGATCATTCTTATTTGGGGGTGTATAATTTAGTTTAAAAAATGTATTTTATGTATGTTCTTAATAATACATGATTAAATAAAGCATGATACGGGGTGTAACTAAATTACGAGTCGAAAATGTTCAAAGAATACGTTCAAATTCTGCACTGCTACGGAAAATAATATTGCTCGAAATTTTTATAAAATCGTGTTAAGCTTGAAGTCTACGTTCTTCAAAATAAATATTTGGGAAGTTGTTCAACTATTAAGCTTTAAATCATCTGACAAAAATAGTCTAGCCGCTCAAAATTCAATGACCTTTAATTTTTTTATATTCAATATATAATTTAGAATTTATAAAATTTTTCAATTAATCGAAATAATCGCATAAATACGATTTTTTTCAAATGCTTATATCTCTGACACAGTTGAGATTAGACACATACTCCATGAATATTTTCGATTAGTAATTTAGTCAGGTATTGAACCGTAAAGTATTTTGGATTAGGTCTGTTACACTCTGTATTTTTCACAAATAAATAAATTTTAAATGTGTTTTTAAATTATATATTATCATAATACTTCATAAATCTATAAAATCAAGTTAACAAGTATTGTAAGTATCTCATCTGTTATTTTGTATAAATTGGACGTGTTTAATATGTCGTTTAATTTTTCTTGGTTTGTGATTTGTAAATCAAGAAGGCGGATAAATTATTTTGTTTTTGTTCTGACGTCTCCATGGTTCAGTGACTAAGCAGTAAGTCGGTATTAATTATTTATTGATAAGCAATCAATATCTATAGAGATATTCTGTTTTTGTGATTAATTTGTTGTGATCTGACAACGTTATAATATATTCGCATGTAAAGTTTCTATTATTATATAATGTGAAATGAGGATTAGACTAGGCGATCACGATAGAGTCTTGATACTGACACTGATGTATGGAAGTAAGGCCTGAAGCTGGCAGAAGCGGAACGAAGGTAGACTAAATGAGAACTAAATGAGACATGTACTCAGCAGATCCATTTATTACACGGTAAAGAATGAAGAAATAAAGACACAATGTAAAGCTGTTCTAGTATAGTTAGTAAAATTAAGAAAGGATCACTTAGGTGGTTTGATAGATGTATGATGCAAGTGTTGTTGACACCAGAAATAAAAAATGTCCGCGAAACCATGACCAGGTAAACCACGTACTGGAGAATGGTCCTGTTAAAAGCCTTAATAATCGGCAAACTTGTATGAATGTGGATGAGGCGAGAATTGTGCGTCAGGACAAAAGAGTGTGGAGCTCTATCCTCTCTACCTATGTATATTTATTACTAAACAGGACACATTCTTATTGTGAAGTTGTAATTATACAGAATATAGGTGTGTGATATTTTAAATATAAAATCAATTTTATCGAAAAATATTGTTGTTGCTACCGGGATTCGAACCTGGATCTCTTAAGATGACTTTCAAATAATGGAACGATTTGAAAAGTGTAACATATCAGTTTGAAAATTTGTCATCAAAAGTACTGTCTGCTGTAGCATAGCTGGTTAATACACTATCCCCGGATTGGAAAGAGATCCAGGTTCAAATTCCGGTGACAACAACAATATTTTTCGATTACTTCATTTTATATGTATATATTTCTAATTAATACATTTAATTAGTATTCAAGTATATTTATATTTCCCTTTCAACGAGAAAAATGCGTGTTCTGCTTTTTTAAGTATTCACAAAAAAGAGATATCTTATTTGACAATAAAAATACGAAGCACATTTTATATCTAAATTCTTATTGAATTCTCTCGACTAAATAAATATGTATCCGGTAAATTTATTCAAGGATTACCAATAAAATGAAAAATATGAAACACACACGTGTGCACGTGAACACACACACACTTATCCAAAAATATTCGAATACCTCATAAAATAACTGGCTATTTTATCCGTCAAAGTAATGTGATTTATTTGTACAGTTTGTTTATTTTTTATTTGGTTATTGTATATTTTTAATTTGTATTTATCGTTTGACGCCGTAAGGTTCCGGATCTTCACGCTTGCAGAAGTCCAACGAGAATATACATTGAGTACAGTAGCAAGACGATGATATTTATACTTTTAAAATTAGCAATATTAACTTGGTGGTTAAGATTCATATTTTTTATTTATTATCTTAGTTTAATAACCACAATTGAGTTTAAAAAACATCTACCGGTTTCGGAAAACACCTTTTCCTTCTTCAGGATATGTCAAAACTAACTAAAAATATAGCATTGTTTTTCTATTTATCCAGAATCTATTTTTAAATTTAAAAAAAAATTTTTTTTTAAAAAAACAACAATTATTTAAAAAGTAAATTTAGTACCTAACTCAAATTGCTGCTCAATACAAATTTAGTCGAATAATTTTTAGGAAAAAATTTTAGAATAGGACTCATAGTTAAATTTAGTTGGCTGTTTAGAATTTCCTGATTACTTTTACATGCTTTATTTATCTCCAACGATTCCAAATTATTTAATTTGTGACCTACACCTTTTATATGCAAAATTGACAATCCCAATTTTTTATCAAAACCATGACTATTTTCTATCAAATTATTAGCAAATTCTGAAAACCCACTATTGTTCAAACATCTCAAATGCTCCTTTACTCTTATATTGAAATTTCTACCCGTTTTACCAACATAAAATGCAGCACAATCCTTCCAACTAAGTTTATAGACGCCAGAATTGTTAAATTTATCATCCTTGTCCTTAGAATTTATGAGTAAATTTCCGGTAGATGTTTTTTAAACTCAATTGTGGTTATTAAACTAAGATAATAAATAAAAAATACGATGATATTTATTTGAAATATCTAACCATGTGAATAAACTAATGTATATTGCAAAAGGCATTGCAGATCCTACTACCGAGCCGGCCGAGTATCGACGCGATGTTTCGGACACCCGCTAGGGGAACATCCCGCTAGACTGCCGGACGCGGGGAACGAGAGTCAAGTGTAAATTACCTTGTACTTAAATATGTCATACCTTTTTCAGTGTAATATCGTGTTACTGTACCGGATGAATAAACCACCAATGAACCCAAGGTATTGTAAGTATAGAGTAAGCTCCAAAGTAAGAAAATTAATTTATATAATTTTACGCAGCTTCAATAATATTACTTTTTTTAAAAATGATATACTATTTACTTTGTCAGAGTCTCATCAGTTACGCAATATGTGCATAAAATGGTGCAGCTCTCACTTCAATGGATTCTCTAAATAAGGCTCAGAAATGGGTCATCAGAGTAATATACAAGAGGCCATTTATATATAAATCTGAAGAACTCTTTTAATCCTTCCAAGTATTGGATATTAGACAACTGTTTGCCGGAGCAATTTTAAAACTATTTAAAAAAAAAAAAACTTTATTTCTACGATCTGATCCAAAGGAAACTAGGAGAAAAGCCTGAGTATACTTTTCAGTGCTAAAATTTAATACCAAATTCGCTCAACAACCTCGACCAATTTATCTCTAAATAATTTGAAACTTTTAAAAACTGTACAGGTTGTTGCTTTAGAACAAACCACGTCCAGTAAATAGCTTTATTTTTTCATATGTGCTATTTATGCTACAAAAAAAAAAAACTTTTTATCACGCTTTGTGTGTCATTATCTCACACTTAAAACGTCAAAAAACTAATGTTCATGATGACTATGAAGATGTCAGTAATGTTATCGTAAGAGAAGCTGTAGTTCATGACTGAATTTGATTGACAAACGTCGAAACGATTCCATGTCAGGTACACACAAAAGAAGTACATACAAACTGCACACCAGATAGATGTACACGTAGTCAAATACACATATAGACAACTGCACATATATAACATATTACTCTGTTGCCACGATTTCGTACAAAATAACCCAACCCAACTTAACATATAAATAATAAGATGAAACATTTTGCTCAAACCCCTACTTATTGATAAAATGTATTTATTGGAAATAAATCATTATTTTGATATTATGAAAGGTTTAGAAATTATACATACAAATACTAGGAGCTTACAGTTAGATTAATTTGAAATTTTATAAATAAGAAAATGTGTTAATAGCAAATTAAATATTACAAATAACCAAATAATTTTTACAAATAGTAAATAAATTGTTTTCCGAAGAAGATATAAAGAAGATAGGTATCGAAACATGTTGATTTATCAATAAATAGTGGTTTAAATAGTGTTTTATATTATTATTTATAGAATATGCAGCCACAAAGTAATTTTTGCTAATATTGAAAAAGTAACTTAACATAAGCTATCTTCAATGTACATAAGTTATCGCGAGGTAATTTATTTTAATCTATCTCATTTTTGATTACTTTGTGTGCAGTTGTCACGTGTGCAATTGTCGTATAAAAATGATTAAAATCAAAGACAAATCTAAAAAAAGGTTATTTAAATCGTTTGCATTCTTTGTAGAGTTATATAGTAATATAATATAGTGTATGGAAATGGTCTGCATTATATTATAAATATCTTTGAAATGTGCCGTTGAGAATTTTTCTTAATATACATTTTTAAATTGCTATTTTTCAGTTCATTAACCAAATTACACTGAAGTGTAATATATTCGTATTAGATACAGGGTGAATATTATGTTCCAGGCCGATATTGTTTAGTTGCCATTTTGGTTTGGGAAATATTTGTCTATTTGAATTTAGTTTTTATAGAGAGTAATTGATTACAATCTATAAGAATATTTTCTTATAATAATATGTTGAAGTAATTGAAACATTAAAACAAACACAATCCTGACTTTTGGAAAAAAATGATCATGAGCGAAGCTCATTTCGACTTTTCGAGCGGGATTTGTCAATAGACAAAACAGCCATTATTGGGACACAGAAAATCCTCAATTGATACGTCTACGTGTAGTTACTGTATTGTTTACTGTACCATGTGGGTTAGGGGAATCATTGGAGCGAATTTCTTTCAGAATGCAAGAGGTAATACTGTAAAAACTTTTTAGTGGCCGAATTGAATAGAATGGATGAAAGAACATAACATTCACTTGTATAATGTATCATATTTTTAGCTATTTTTGATAAAAAAAATATTATTTCGCTGTAGAGATGGCGTCATATGTTACGTAGATGAACGAATATGCTTTTATTTCGAAACTCTATACTGGAAAATGGCCCTTTACGCAAAAGAAAATGATTCTTGGCTACTTTGGACATGGACATAGAAGAGTTGAAGATAATCTAGATAAATTATTGATCACTGAATGAGATATATGTCTTGAGATATATGTCTTGAATAAAATCAACAAAACAAGTCCAATTAATGACAAGGAGTTTCGCTACATGCCGCACTAAGGTCCAGGACCGCGAAGAAAGAAAGCACGCAGTTCTCGCTAGGGCATGCAAACTTTCCGGAAAACCACAAAAAGTCTGAATTTAATAGTAATTAAGAAGGTGTCAAAAAGTGAAAATTGTGGCAATGCTAAAAAAAGATTTTAATAAAAGCACAATGTTACATATTGATATTTATTTTACATAACGTTATCTATTAAACATATTATTATTATATATGAATAATTGATGAAATGTTGAAAGAGAAAATGTATAGGGCAACTGGACTTCATGTAACTTCAAAAAACACCAAAAAGTATTTGTCAGAAGACAGAATAGCCGCCAAGGGATGTATCAATAAAGTACCTTAAGATTGACAAATGATTTTTGCAATGTTAGCCTCGGATCCTCAATGCACGTGCGCGAATTGTATTACAGAAAAGTTCACGAAATTCCAGAAAAATGAAACATATAACAAAATATTTAACTGCAGTTTAAAAATATTATTAAATAATACATTAAAAAGTGAAAAATAATCTACCGAAATTACCGATTCATTGAAGATTAACCATACTTACCGGTAAATCGGTTTACCGTAAACCGGTAATGCGTGCCCTTAGTTCTCGCTGTACTCGTAGAGGCTGACAAAAGAATCACCATTCTAAGACGTGAAAACATCGACTAAGAGAGATTTCTTATATAATTCTATCTACATAGTAATGACTCACTCGTCCATCAATCAATAACAAATCGCATTATATTTAAATACTCACATTAATTAATATCTTAGTATTAACAGCACTTTAGATATAAAATAAAAAACCTTTCAGACAAAGGCCAGTTTTTATACATTAATAAGATAACATTAATCAGAATATTCCTATGCGTTATTCATAACGGATCGCATTTTCACGGAATTCATATTTCACGAATGTAGCGAAAAGAAATACATTTTTAAAAATGTTTACTTTATGAAAGTAATTTATACAATACTTACATTATAACAATCGTGATCATTATTTACGTATATATGAGCCAACGAATGATACTCCGACAACGTAATTCCACTTTTGAAAAAAATTGGCGTTCCGTCAGAAACAAAGAATCTTCATTCTTAATTAATCATCGGAATTTGTAAGGTTTTATTTTTAGGTTGTATTCCAAAAAAACTAAATAGCTGTAAATCATTGTGATGGCGGTGGATGAAGCAAAAGTTTAATTATTCCCAAGCACTCATTCAATTATTAAGATAATTAAAACATTAATTTTAATATTTTGTTTATGGTTATGCAAGGTTCGTGTTGGCTATGTTTAACAGTACTTTTAAGTACTATGAGTTGATATTATCTAATAATTCCTACATAAAATAGTGTGGATTATACACATCTAGTAACTATTATGTTTTATTTTGTCTTGTCTCCCGTAAAGCTGGCCATACACGTAATGTTATACTTGATAGGTATATTTGTTCAGATAGCCTGTACAGGCAAATGTTTATTAAGGAGAACACATTCTTATTGTAAGGTTGTAATTATTCAGTACATAGGTCTGTGATATTTTAAATATTAATTAAATGTATTAATTGGAAAGATATACATATAAAATCAATTTTAGCAAAAAATATTGTTGTTGCTACCGTGATTCGAATTTATTATTAATTAATTAATTAGGCTCTTTCCAATTTGCGGAAGGTGCATTAACTAACTGTGCTACAGTGACAGTACTTTTGACGACAAATTTTCGAACCCATATGTTACACTTTTTAAAATTAATACATCTATCGTTCCATTATTTGGAAGCCATCTACTTTGTATTTACGGAATCTAAAATATCTTTGAGTGAACCGATGGCAGACGCCAGAATTAACAATTCATGTTTATTAAATCTTGGACACGTTGATACAACTTGTATATTATTAAGGAGAATACATTCTTATTGTGAAGTTATAATTATTCATAACATAAATCTGTGATATTTAAAAAAATATTATAAATTCTTAAAATGATATACCATGTATTGGTCGAGACAATATTTCAATAAGGAACACTAGGTTGGGGAGTAACTCGTCCCATACATTTCAAACCAATGAAAATAATAATAATAAAAATAATTTTAAAAAGGCTAGAGATCACCAACCAAACACGTTTTTAAAGATTATCCTGTATTGAATTTATTTTCTTTGTATAAAAAAAAACTATTTTATTAAAATTTTTTAAAGAAGAAAAAATAAAAATCCATCACAATTCTCAGGCTCGGAATAAAACTAATGAACATGTTACTTTAAAAATGTCAAATTTATGAATAGGACAGAGACATGCACGTACATTGCTCCTATACTATATAACTAACTGCTAAAATGAATTAAATTAGCAACAAATATAAATGTGTAAAAAAGAGGTTCTAAAATAGTTTAAAGGCCTGCAAAATAATTAAATAATTATGTATTCCGACATTTATCTTATTTCCATGTTCTAATCTGATCAATTTTCTAACATTTAAATAAATACTTATTATTTCAATTAATTAGAAGATATATATATATATATATAATCAATTTTATAGAAAAATATTGGAATAGAAAGATATCCAGGTTAGAATCCCGGTAGCAACAACTGTATTTTTAGATCTAAATTGATTTTATATGTATACCTTTCTAATTAATAGATTTAATTTGTATTAAAGAAATATTCTTTTGAACTTAGAAAAATTAACATTGTGGTTAAAATAAATTATTTTTATATTTTAACTTTGTTTCATTAACCACTTATTGAGTTTAAATACATCTACTGGTTTCAAAAAACACAATTTTCTTCTTCTGGATGTCAATACTAACTAAAAACATATGTTGTTGTTACTTTACCAGAATCTATTTTTATTTATTTAAATAATTTGGAATCGTTGGAGATAAGAAGAAGATAAGAAGCGTGTAAAACTAATCAAAAATTATAAATAATCAACTTAATTTAATTACGAGTCCTATTCTAAAATTTTTTCCTAAAAATTATTCGAGTAAATTTGTATTATGTAACAATTTGAGTTAGCTACTAAATTTATTTTTTAAATAATTGTTGTTTTTTGAAAATAAATTATCGTAAAAAACAACATATTTTTTTAGTTAGTATTGATATCCTGAAGAAGAAAGTGGTATTTTTAGTAACCTGTAGATGTATTTAAACCCAATAAGTGGTTAATGAAAGAAACCTTAAAAATAAAAAATAAGATATATTCTTTAATTTATTTACATTAATTGATTCTATCGTGTAACTTTATCTATATTAAAATAAATTTACTTAAATAACTTTTAAATTAATAAATCTCTTACATTAAATAAATACATACTCTAATGGTCGAAAAGTTAGTAAGATCTACGGAAAAAAATTATATAAAAAAAACACAAATTTGCGGAAAAAATACTTTCCGAAAAACTTCTAGTAATTTAGCAAGCTTGTATTTAAAATTGAAAATTCATAAAAATGTAATGTCAGTTTACGCAAATGCGTTTGAAATTCTAAAGTATTGATATTAAATATTTTATATTCTAGGTTGTATAGTACAATGTTTTTAATTGAAATGTAAACCACTAATCGATAGTTAGCATTAAACTTCAAGGTCTCTAATATTATTAATTCAATTACTCCCTTATCGATTGTATCTCTCATAAATAACCCACCCCCGCAATAACAGTTATTGTCCACTGCCATTTAATTTATGTGTGTATTTCAGTGGAATTGTGGTTAAGAAAACGAACCTTATTTAGGCACACGGGCACCTCAAATATTGTGGATAGTGGATAGCTTCCATGGATTATTTTTAGAAACAAATTGCACATAAGATATTTAGTGTGTGATCATTTTTTTGTGAATTAATTATCATAAAATATTTTTTTTTAATTTAAAAAAATACGTAAATAATATTATATTTAGGAGAACACATTCTTATTGTGAAGCTGTAATTATTCAGAACATATATTTGGGATATTTTAAATATGAATTAAATATAATTAAATATAATAATGAATTAAACTTTTAAATATGAATTAAATATAATATGAATTAAATATAATAATGAATTAAACTAGATGGCTCTTTCAAATAATGGAACGATTAAATGTATTAATATTAAAAAGGTAAGATATATGTTCGAAGATTTGTCACTGTAGTATAATTGGATAATGCACCTTCCCCGGTTAGGAAAGAGATCCAGGTTCGAATTCCGGGGGCGCAACAACAATATTTTTCGATAGAATTGATTATATATGTATACCTTTCTAATTAATATATTTAATTCATATTTAAAATATTATTTTTTAAATTTAAGTTTTGCACAATATACAGAATATTGTATTCAATGCATTTAGTAATAAAAAAACAACAAGCTATTTCTCAGTGAGGATTTAGATAGAATAGAAAACAGTCTAATACATACAAAAATATTTTATATTTTAACTTTCTACCATATTTGGTTTGCTTGTATACAGTATAGGATTTAAAGGCATTGAGTTAAAACAACTTTCAAAAGCTGGAAACTGTCAACACAAATATGGCAGAATGATTTTAAATAGAAGACAGAAAATATGCCCGTCTCTGCATAGTTGAAAAGTATAATTAATCGTGGTGTGAAATGAAAAGTTTGGCATATTAATTCGCTCATGACGTTTAGAAGTTTATCTCATCTATTTTCAATCAGAAGAACTATCTACTCTAGCACAGATAGATATATAATTTCACCCATTCTTTACATCAGACAAATTGATGTAATAATAATATATTAAATAATATACTAACTTGCAAAATGCAGGATTATTTCTTAAATATTTGATTTATTTATAAATATACCTCAATACATTTTACAAAATAGAAACTAATATCAATTTAAGTAGCCCATTTTAGTAACACTAACCTTTCCAGTTTAATTTGTATAGATTTTTAATGTCAAGACAATAAATGTCACCATTCACTTAACAAAGGGTTCTGCCAACAAGGGTGGCACATTTCAACGAATAATTTGTCATTTCTCAGACCTACGTATTTAACAAAATAATTTTATTTTTAATTCTTAAGGCTTTTTTGATGTTTTTTCAGTGGTTTAAAATGACTGCGTATCTAATTGTTTTATATTTTTTATTTATTATCTTTGTTTTTTATTTCTAATTTTAAAAGTATAATTGTTTTATTATTATAAAATTTTTGTATTGATCAGTATCGCGCTTTAGTGCACAAAAAAAAAAAGGTGCGGTAGTAAAATAGTCTTTAGCGGATTATTGTTTGCTATTTGTGTAAGCGTATGGCAGATGAATCAAAAGGTTATGTGTTTATATCAAAAGGTTATATTATGTACGTGGCTAGAACAGGTTGAGAGAAGTGGCACGCAGGCGTGGAGCGTTGAGAGAAGTGGCACGCAGGGGTCGGCTTCTCGGGCTGCTGCCGGTGAATATTATTGCTGTCTGTTATCCGGTCGGTACCGGTGTGTTTTTGCGGCTGATGTGAACTTACTTTTTCAGTTATATGACTTCCACAAATTCTTTGAAATGCTTTCGATCCGCTGGAAATCCGCCAGTTTTTTGGGACGCAAAAAATGGGAAAATTATTACAGAAGAATACTATGCATCACTTTTGGACCGATTAAAGGCAGAACTTAATGCGCATGCGCGAAAGTCGAATACTTTCAAACTCTGTGGATACGGAACGAATGATAGAATTCACTGTTTCTAGAATCTATATATTTACGCGATTCATAGATGTTCTAAAGTTAAGAATGTATAAATATTTCAGTCAGGTCTTTAAAGAACAGCACTAATTTAACTGCAGCAGTGCTGTTTTCGGCTAGAAACAAAAAGGTTTAAACTTCTTAAGGTTTAAACTCTTCAACACAAGGGATGCGGAGCATCCAAAGCATGTTTGAAGCGACCGCGCCCGGTATACACACCATTTTAAATATTATCTTCGTAGATTTCGCTCTGCGTAGGTGGGCTTAGTACGATCTTGCAGAATCATTGCGAAAATATTTTTCAATTCATTCGAACGGCTTTGATTAACGTAAGAAAAATTGTAAATATTATGATTGATTCAAAGTTTATTACAGATGCTCGGAAATAATGTTTTCAATCACGACGCGCATTTATATCACCTCTTATATTATATTTCTAAGTAAACATTATTGGAATGCATAATATTGTAATGGTCGGATTATGTAACTACGCGCTTTGATTATCTCGATGAAATAAAGGGCGTTCAAACATTTTTAAATAATTTATGTTTTCACAACGCGTCCTTGAAAAATACATTAATATCTAAATGAAGATTCAGAAAGTTGCGTGAGGTAATCAGCGTTCAGTCTTTGAGCATCCGATGATAATATAATATTTTCGTAGAAAGCAATCACTTTGTAGTTTGACATATATTAGATAAAATAAAACACAATCATTTTGTATAATATCGCGAATTTTATTAAACGGCAACCGGTTTCGGTTAGCTCAAGCTTCGTCAGGCCGTTTTTTAAACTAACAATAAATACAAAAAAAAGTGCACTTATACAGGAAGACAGAATATAAAAGTACAAACAAAAGAGATAGAGACATAATACATATATCTACGTTTAGACAGAAAATCGAGGGAGGGGAAAGTACAATGTTGATGTATATTAAATTGATTTAATAGGAAACATACCCAATATGGAGCTAATAGATAGATTTATTTGGTTATTAATAATTGCATTATCAGTATTCACAACTTTTTTTGGATGTAGATCAATCAATTTTAACCAAAGTTAATAAAAGCAACACTCTCATCATAATTTACAAAACTGAATATAATTCTAAAGTGGAAGATTTTATTAATTTACTCAGTTTACACTGTTATCTTTTGTTCTCGTTTTAA
This sequence comes from Eubasilissa regina, assembly GCA_022840565.1. Taxonomy (NCBI): domain Eukaryota; kingdom Metazoa; phylum Arthropoda; class Insecta; order Trichoptera; family Phryganeidae; genus Eubasilissa; species Eubasilissa regina. The sequence goes on along the minus strand of JAINEB010000027.1, from coordinate 16,667,446 downwards.
TACGAATGAATCATTGTTTATGCACTCACTTGAGTTCAGTACATAACCGATTAAGGCTGAATTTATGAGGCTATATGGTGTGGAATTATGGATCTTGAAGGCAAGGGATGTCGTGCTGGAGACACATGTTTTACATGAGATTGATTTCTGTTTTGCATGACATTCTGTAGAGATGAACTACTAAGCATTTTTCTGAGGTGAATCCTTAATTTTTTTTGGGGATCTTGCGAGGAGGAAAGGTAGCTTGGAGAAGTTGGAGAAGAAGACGTCGATGGATCATCTAATAAAAATATCCGATTGATCTAAAGCGTCATATAGTGTCCCGATCAGAATTCATCAAATTTTATAGTATTAATAGAATCGGCGTTCAATATATATATTTACATCATAATGTATGGGTATAAATATAAACAATGTTTTTTTTTTTTTTAAATAGAGATGCGTACACGGAATATATGTCACATCAATATTTATACTATTTTCAAACCAAGCTAAATGCTTGTGCTATGAAAATAGGACTAACTTTCTGGTATCCTGGAACGAGACGCAAACCCTCGACCACTAGATCACTAGACCAACGTTTTGACCACTACACCAACAACCTACTCATGTTATTACTCTACTTGAGTTTATTAGCACTGATTGAGTTTCAAGAGAACAGTAACTCGAGTAGTGCTAATAAACTCAAGTAGAGTAATGAAATTGTTTCATTTTTACCCATCCTTCAGCAAATATTGGTGGTTAATATTCAGTACTCATTCCCCGCAATGAAAAATCTGATCTCATAGAACTCATTATACAGGAGAAGATAAAGGCAGCAGAGGAATAGGTAGAAAGAGGCGATCTTATATGTCAAGTGCGGGATAAATCAACATACTGCAATTTGGTCCTTTGATAGAAAACTACCTTTGATAGAAAACTAATTTAGAAAATTTAAAACTTTGTATAAATTTAAGTTTATTTTTATTTTATTTTTAGAGTTTGTTTATTTTCTTTTTTCAGTTTTGGCTTGAGGCGAATTTAAAACATTTCCTCCGGAAGAGTAACACGATCATTACATAACATGTTTTTGTTACATTAAAAATATTTTTCGCTTATGTTAACTTAGTCGTCTAGGTTTCAAATAACACCGGTGAGGGTGGTAAAAATATTACATTATTAAAAATATCAGTTTTTTCATAATGAACCTCATTACGATCAAGACTAAGACAAAATAAATAATAAAAATATCCCTACAGCAACTAAATATGTTTAAAAGGATATATTTTTTGTATACCACATATACATGCATATAGTTTTAATTGATTAATTTAATTTGTATTATTATATATTGTAATGTAACTTTCATAGTAATAATTAAAGCTTTTTAATTAAAACTGCATAATTATTATACAGAGTATAACAGACCGAGTCCACAATATTTTATGCGTGAATACCTGATCCAAATACGAATCGAAAATATTCAAGGAATATATGCCTAATTTCAACCATGTCAGGAATACAGTATTTCAAAAATACGTTATTATGATATTATTAATTAATTTCGATTAATTTAAATATTTTATTAATTCCAAATTGTTTGAATAAAAAAAAAAAGTTATCGATCTTTGAGTGGCTAGACTATTTTGTGTTATATGATATAGGATCTGAAGCAAAGGTATAGATCAATACGGGATCAATTTCGCAAATATTTATTTCTACTATGTATGTAAACTTAACGCTTAACATAAATTGGTAAAAATTTAAAACAACAATATTTTAAATACTAATTTAATGTATGAATTATAAATATATACATATAAAATATTGTTTTTGCCTATAACACAATTGGTAGTGTACTTCCCCGGATTGGAAATAGAGATCCAGGTTCGAATCCCGGTAGCACAAAAACAATCTTTTACGATAAAATTTATTTTAGATGTATATATTTATAATTCATACATTAAATTAATATTTAAAACATCACAGACCTATGTTCTGAATAATTACAACTTCACAATAAGAATGTGTTCTCCTTAACAATAATATTTTCCCTGACAGTGGAGAATTTGCACATATTCCTTGAGAATTTTCCACTCGCAATTTAGTCAGGTATCCACTAATAAAATATTGTGGACTAGATCTGTTACACTCTGTATATTACACAAAATTTTCTGATTTGGGTCATATGTTCTTTAATATTACTGTAAAAATTACGTAAAGATGATGTAAAATTAATTACGTAAGTAGATGTAAAATTACGTAAGTAGATGTAAAATTAAGAATATGTATGAAAATTATTATTATGTGAATTCTACACTACAATATAGGTATTTTTGTATCGGTGAAATTTTTTACTATCTTTATTTTAAAACTATTAAAAAAAATATATATATGTGCATTTTATACGTCCTCATCTTGAGTGAAAACTGCATTAAAAAAATGAATTAAAACTGTAAACTATATTAAAAACTACACACAGAAAATATACACAAGATAAATGAACGCATAGACAACTGCACACAATGTAATAGATTATCAAGTAGAATAATATAATATAAGTTACCTCACAATAACTATATGATGGATTGCAATAAGTTACAATAAGTTGGATTAGGTTAGTTTTATACAAAGTCACGACAGTAGAGTAGTAAGTGATAAGCTAACTGTGTGCAATAGTCTAGTGTGTATTTGTCTCGAGTGCACCTATATTATGTACAGTTGTCATGAAATTGTTTGGAGTAAATGGCCATATTAAAATACAACCACTTTTTTACGAATAATAATGATGTATAGAGAAAACAGATTTTTACGAATAGCTTATACAAAGATTTTACAGTAATCTTATACTCATTTCTGTTAGTAAAGTCAAGATGCCTTTGATAATCAAAATGTAAAGAGTTTATCTAGTGATGACCCTTAAGGCATCGAGACTAAAACCGATGACCTCTACTTTTAACTTAATCCAATGTACTTAACCTTTAAATACTCATATGGAGTAAGTTCACCTTTTTTAAAATACTTTTACTTGATTTTTTTAGGGTATTATTATCTCTCATACTCGATTGTTTTACGCGTCGCTAATATACGTTGATGTATTTTAGTGAACATAAGTAAGAAAGGAAAGCTGATTTTTAATATATTATTTAACACTTACTGCCCCGTGGTTCAAAACAAAACACGTCCAGCGGTGGTGGGTTATTTTAGACCCACCTCAAGTTTTCGGTTTTTCAACAGTTTTTTTGTTGGAGATTTTTTATAGATATTTTATTTTAAATATGATAAAATGAAATGGCATGATGTGCCGTAATGTTTCTGCTAAAAAATTAAAGTTTAAAACTAAAAAATATTACGTATAAAGTACGTATTCTCACGTATCAACAGACACCCTACACCGCCAAAATACAAACATCCACTGATAATTAGCAACAACAATATTGAAAATCCGAGGATAGTGTCAAAGAACTTACAGGTAGGCACAACGCCCCTCAAATAGTTATATTACTATTCTGGCATTGTCTAGGAGCCGCCAGACGAAAATAAGTCAAAATAAATAACAATTAAATCTGTGTAATAATTGGACTGGCTAACAATAAATGAACGCATACCTGAAATTTTTTGTCTTCTCGCCGTAAAAAATATGGTCAAAATGTTGACAGTATATGTTTCGGCGTAAGCACTGAGATTCAATCCCGTAAAAGCGACTGTCTTAGGTCAGTTTTTGAACGTTTTTTCACATTTTTATCAATAACTCATATGAATCTCGTTAAATAACATTAATTTGTATCTCAAATTATTTGGAAATATTTAATAAAAGATTAGCTAGAAGTAAAACAGCATTCAACAAATATGTAATTTATATTTTTACAAACACCCGGGTTAGATCTGACCCACTATCGCAAAGGATGTGATATACAATGTTACGAATATGTTTATTTGTGATGAAATATTGACTCGAAATTGATGTGAAAAAATCTCTTCGATAAATCAATAAACATCATTATAAGCAAAATTAATTTATAAAATATTGAAAGAATTACTATATCTCAGGTCAGTGATGGCGAACCTATGTTATTAAAATGGTAATCACGGTGTTTTATTTAATTTAACATACAAAATGTACACAAAAGACACCACGGCAGTAATTACGTAACCAAATTAACATAAGTAATAAATGCTTAAATCTTTTTTCAAAACCTGAAACTCTGCCAATTTTTCTTTTACGCAATTATCCTGACAGTCGGCGATATCTATTTTAAAGCAATATGTCACCAAGGAAATGACTGATCGTCTCGAGATATGTCTTTTAAAACATTACTATGATTCAAATGACGCACGTGTCAGTTTTTTTTAAAATTAATTATTTTAGATGCAATAATGCAACTCATTACCAGAAACTCTTTTTTCTGTTTGGTTGTAATATATTAAAATATATATAATTCTATAATTGAACACGTTATATAAATATAACGTTTTCAATTCTCACCGATTTTATTGACTTCCATATATTTTCAATAAATATAATAAAATAAATTTCTTCGTCTCTATGAGATATGTTATAAGTTTAACTTTAATGAGTTCAAAACTTTCGGACCTCCTCTATCAATTGCTATGTAGATCATTCACATATAATTCAGGAAATATAGTAGTATGAAATCGAATCCATCATTTAGAATAACCCTGTATTGCTTTAAATAATGATATTTTTAATTATGAACTCTGACAATGTCGTGTGCAGTATATCTAGTAACGTTCTAGCTTGATGCATCTAGTGATGCAATATCAAACTACCACTGAAAGCAGCTGGCGCAATGTACCGGACCAACAGTGCACTCTATATCAAGTATTCTTCTGTTGTAACCGAGCCGATAAACATCGTTTAACTCCAACTTCTGTATTTTATTTGCATTCCACCGCAAAAATATTACATTGTAAAACAAACCCAGAACCCAAAAACGACTGCTTCTCTAAGATATACCTACAATTTTTTAATATACTTTATTAATTATAACACCTTAGGACAAGTTAACTCTTATATGTATGTATAAGTAATAGGATTACAAACAAATTATAATCTAAACTATAGACACAATGTCTTAGAATGGCCTAACTTCCAATATATAATAGTTTTCTTGTAAGCAATGAGTTTATAATTTGTTTACACGTTCAATTACAGGAAACTCTACGAGAAATACCATATTAATTTTGCATAGGTATGTATACGTTGAAATAATAATTAAATATCTAATTATAGATTCTGTTCATCAATGATTAATTATCTAGAGTAGATAACTCTTACAACTAGCTAATTGATATTTTCATCTACAAACTGACTAGATCCCGAGAAGTAATTAAACTACTAGTAAACTAGACAGCTTTCATAGAATTTCGTAGTTACGGTAAACTGAATTCATTATATATTTAAAAAAAATATTTATGTATGTAAACTAGAAAGAACCCTTTAATAATGACGGGATAACTAACAATTTTTATGAACTAAATATATTTAAAAAATAAACGAAAATACAGGAGAAAAATATTTTATATATATATACATTTTTATTGTGACGTAATTATTCGGAACATAGGTCTGTGATATTTTTTAAAATATAAATTAAATGCATTAATTAGAAAGATATATATATATATATAAAATCAATTTTATGGAAAAATATTATAGTTGCTACCGGGATTCGAGTCTGAATCTTTTCCTGTTCAATATTGTTGTTGCACAGACTTATATTCTGAATAATTACAACTTCACTATAAGAATGTGTTCTCCTTAATATTATATAAGGAATTATTAATTATGGCGTCTCCTATTGAATTACTCAAATGTATTTTAGATTCTGTACAATTATAGAAGATGGCTTACAAATAATGAAACGACAGATGTATTAATTTGAAAAGTGTAACGTATAAGTTCGAAAATTTATCATCGCACTGTATTGGTATAGCATAAACGGTCAATGCATTTTTCCCAGACAGAAAGAAATCCAGGTTCGACAACAATATTTTTTGATAAAATTAATTTTATATGTATACCTTTCTAATTAATACATTTAATTTGTATCAAATTTAAATACTTAATTTGATTCTGTTAAAATATACTTACCCCTCTTAAATGTCATTAGAAACTTGTATCAATAAAGGGTTTGAGGTATTTATCTTGGTATCTCATTCACACGTGGTAGCGTAATGGATTGTATTCACCTTTCACGAGAAATTCCCTTGAAAGTTCTGCTCTATTTTTAGAGATTATTTTATTTATTTAAGAAAATTTAGGTTTTTTTTAACCAGGTAAATATAATATATATATATAAGTGGTATGATATTGTAACCGAGATTTCTAAAAGGATACAAAAAGAATTTAAACAATAATAAATAGGAATTCTTCTCTATTTTTAGAGATTACTTTATTTATTTAGGAAAATTTATGTTTTTTTTAACCAGGTAAATATAATATATATATAAGTGGTATGATATCGTAACCGAGACTTCTAAAAGGATACAAAAAAAGATTTTAACAATAATAAATAGGAATCATAATTAATATTAATTTAAAGTAAATATTTGTAGTTGTAAATTTTAATTAAATAGTATCTTAATTCTAGAGACACACATAAAAGTTTGCTATAAGTATGACAACAGTCAGACACTTAATATAGGTACGTTAGCAATAAAATGATTTACCGTTTTAAATAAATAATATATTTTTTATGAATAGCTACATTTACTGTTGTACTCGACACGTTACCGCTGAGCAAACAGACACACATTAATAAACAAACAAACTCACAATTTATAATATGTACTTTAAATTGTTCTCACAAAATACGTTGAAGTGGGTAAATAAAGCTTGCAGCTCACTGACCAGAGCCTTCGGGAAGGAAGCGGGGTAATTTCAGATGTGGACTATTACACAGGAAAAATAAACACACTATATTAATACTGTGATATTACTAATTCGGGTCACGTTCGAAATTGCACCGTCACATGTTTTATTAGCGAGTACCTCGAAATCACAAATAATTGCCTTTACGTTGGTATCGCAATTCATTTTCAAGGTTATAAAAACGGCCACCGTCTATGGTTCTTTTTCAAATTAACGAGCAGAGCGTGGTTTAATAGCGTTTTAACATGTATAACCAAAGGGAAACGAGTGTTTCCCTTTGGTTTCTTCGCCTCACTTTGGGCTACATTTTTGATGTGATGTAATCATCTACAATTCTGCTTACGTATCCTATCGCGTCGGCTTGATTACTAAGGATCATCTACGATGATAGGTCGAGGAGGTGGGATGTTTAGTTGGCATGGACCGAAGGGATGCCATCTAGTAGAATATCTGGTTGTCACCTGCCTGCCTGAGGAACGTCGAAATCGCGCCCAACCCGACGAAATGAGGATTAAAGTGGATTATTTATTTATTTCATGTCTTTATATTTCTTTTATGATTAGATTTCATTTTTATAATGAATAACACCTTTTTATTTATCACTTCCAGGTATTACTTACAAATTTTTCCCAGTTTAGGATGAAGACAAAGTGTGACAGAATAATGTGGGTATGTGTTTATGAGGTGAAGAACCCATGGATCTTGTATTCACCGCTGACTAGCCGGTGAGAGGGTATAGCTGCAGTCTGTACTCCCACAATACACTATTTATTTAAAATAAATATATTTGTAATATTTGTTGCAAATTTTACATTGAGGTTTTTATGCATTTTAATATAGATTATTAAAAATTTTGTTTTTAACATAACTTTAAATTTTTTGAATGAACTAATAATTAATGTTATTTGACATCCCGATGAAGGAAATAATATTTTTGAACCCGCTTAGTTTATAAAATATAACTCATTAAATGGTTAAAAATAATGTTTTGAATAATCTATATTAAAATTAAATAAATATAATTCTTTATCATGACTCTTAAGAGGACGTCCGCGGAAGACTTGACGTGTAAATCAGATATTGAAATATGGTCCTTAGTTAGTTAGAAACCACAATTACCGGCGAGCCTGTATGAGAAGATGAATGTATGTGTTTGAGGCGAGAATTGAGTATCAGAACAGGAGAGTGTGGCGCTTTATCCTCTCTGCTTATCCCTTTGGGCCGATAAAGACATGGAAGAGTGCCACAGTAGTGGATAGAAGTGTCGCATCAGCTGAGATCGGGACTTGTGGAGATGTACTACGAGCCGAATCTCATCTGATTGAGGTCACCATATGTCAACACTGAGATGGAGGAGAGAACAAGAAGACAAGTCATAAATCACAATTCAGTATTTTTATAAACGGTATTATTATAAAATTAAACTCCTCGATAGGTGATGAAATGAATTGACCCGTGCTACTGTTCAATTTGTATTTCGTAATACTCTTGACTGACCTCGGTCCATTCCTAAAATAGATTAGCGATGCATTATTGTTAAAGTGTGCTTTGTATATTTCCAGCATATTTTCGATGAATTTGATTAACACTTTACTGCCAACTAAAACAATTACTGTTGTTGAGTCATCATCACCTTCCAGCGAGGCTGAACTTACCCAGCAATTACCGGTGTGTGTAATGTAACTCCCATCAGAGTTTAAGATACTTAGTGCAGATGTCATGCAGCAATATCATCGCGGTCAGCGGCGGTCGAAAAGAGGTAATCACGAGTTTCACTCATCCTGTCGTCACCTTCCTAACAGCACTAATAACCGCTTACGTAACAGTTCACGCAGTAACTGTCAAACTTTGATATTTGTTAAAAGTAGATATGTCTGATATTCTATCGCTTGTCACTTACATATTTAAAATATACTTATGGACTTAACAATCGAGCACGATAGTTGTGGATTGAATATTGGGGTATCGCACTACATAACCTTACACTATTTCTGATTGGAGTCGTCATTCATAAAGCCATAAATGCACTTCTACATTTTCCATATATATGACTCAATCTGGTAGCCCATGTTCATTTAATTCATATTAATTATTCTGTACAAGTGCTAAAATTGGCCATCACGAATAATAGCATAAAAACGCATAAGGTACGTCTAACTCGGCCAGGGCACGCTCTGCCACTAAAGTGACAATCGGCATCTACGCGCATTACACCTTCCGTACCTCTGCGCACGCTACATACATACATGTATTGACAAATTCACGTCAGGTTCTTCAAGAAAATATTTTTTATTGCTGGGTTTGGTAAATACTATTGTAATTATTTTACCCATTAAATAAATAGGAATACTAAAAATGTAAACTCTGTATTTAGTATATTTACAGAGATATTCACATAATTAGAGACAATGTTAACTCGGTTTACATTTACATTTTAAAAGGTTCAAATGTGTTTGGTAACAATGTCGTAGCAGCACGCCGGAAATAATTTTTCTCACCGAGTGTACGAGCTTCTGCGGTAGTCGGTTACCGCGCGCGTTGTCTCCGCTCCGATCTACAGTGTGCGTTCGGCTCAAAATAGGATATTTTTCCATCAACGCTAAATGATCCCTTTTTAAAGTGACAATGTATTTCGTGTTTCAAATAAAAGCTAGAAAACACTGGTGAATTTATCTTTGTCTCAATACAGGTGACATTTTTGGGTACACGTATATGAAAACTAATAAGGATTTTAAAATGTTTATCTTCGCCGGGAATTAACTTAATATCTAGAGCATGGATAATGTATTATAAATATTATAAGCCTTTGTCCACAGAATCAAATAATATAGAATTAGTACATATTTGAAAAAAGGAAATAAACTATATATTTTAGAAAAGTTAAGGCTTCCCTTTCAAAAACAATTAAGATATCTGCGTTTTTTTACAAAAATACGGATTTGTATTTATTTATATCAGAAGTTATACAATAAATTTGACTTTTTTTAAAACTATTACACTAATATTAAGCTAATAAAATTAATGTTATTTGCTATAATTAATAAAATACATTCATTATTAGAAAGACCGTGACAATTAAATTAATTTTCGCGTGCCACAAAATTGCCTCAATGTAGAATTTTTTTTAACATAGATTTTTTTACTATCGTGGATCCACGCAATAATTAAAATCAAAAAATTTATATAATAAATCACATGAAATAGCTTTAACTTGTTCTTGCTTAAAAACTCTATATGGAAAATCTCAACAACTCTCGGCTTTCGTAGTCCACCGTATGTTTCAGAGTCAGTCTCAAGACTCAAAGATTCGTCATCTTGCGCCTCACTTCACGCTTGTTGTACGCCAAATTTCGTAGAAAATTATTGTTCCGTTCATCAGTTGGCTTAATTTGAATTTCTCCAGCACCAGTTAAAATATTTATAATTTAAGTTCGTCTAACTTTCCAGAATAAATAGTTCAAGTAACGTTTCTAATTTTTGCTGTGAAATCATTGTGTACATGTCTCATCCCACAAATCTTAAATTAATGCCTAAGGTCTGACAATTATCTCAACCAAATCTCTGTCGTGTGTTAATTCTGTGAACAAAGGCCATAATATTTATAATACATTATCTATGCTCTAGATATTTTGTTAATTCGCGGCGAAGCCATACATTTTAAAAACCTTATCAGTTTTCATAGAAGTGTAGCTAAAAACGCGCCAGAAATGTCACCGGTATTGAGACAAGGATAAATTCAACAGTATTTGCTAGCTTTTATTTGAAACACGAAATACATTGTCACTTTAAAAAGGAATAATTTATTTATATATTTATTTAATGGAAAAATATCTTATTTTGAGTCGAACGCATACTTTACATCGGAGCGGAGACAACGCGCGCGAAATAATCCGGTTAATGTGTGTTTTTTTATATTAAAAATATTTTAATTTCTTTCAGTAATCTTGGCTTCAATATTATAATAAAATATATTTCCTATATACAAGAATTTTCTATATAAAGGTAATTTTTTGACCCTTGGAAAATGAATTTAATGGTCGCGGTATTTCTTATAATGCTTGTGTTTTCCTATTTATGGCAAATATCATTCAGTTTATTAGTTTTACATTAGTGTAAAAGTCCTATCTAAGTAATAATTTTAGAAAAAGTTAATTCTAGTGCCTAAATTCCGATATAAATAAATAAGAAAAACCCACATTGACGTAAAAATCGCGAAAATATGAATTATTTTTGAAATTAATGTTTAACTGTAACAAAAATGTCATCAATATTCAAGCACTTTTTATTATGTCTGTGCTAGTCGACCACCCACTCCACTCTTCAACCCTAAGTAGCACGAAGTCCTTTAGTCTTAAGTTTAGTATTAGTAACATTACTGAAGATAATGCGTCAGCATTGAAAACGTCGTAATAAATAATAAATTAGTGAAAAAAAACAGCGTTTTTATTTTAAATATAATTTATTAGGTATATCAATTCACCACTACAAAGACTTCACAAGCTTGGGATCGAATTCCGTTTATTGAAAATTTTTTCCACGCTAATATAATTGTATTACTTTAAATACGATATACCCGACGTTGCACGGGAGTAACCTCAAAATACTCAGATCTTCCAAACCTCCCCCATTAAAGCGCCATCCCGAATAGCAACCTCCCCGTACCATTCCCCTCTTCCCACTCTTTTCTCCTCCAACATCGCCATCTCCGTTAAATATAATTGGAACAAATATAAATTTGACAATTATAATTTTCAAATTTCTAGTTTTGTTCAAATTGACAATTTTGTATACATGATAAATTTTGATGAATGAAATAACGAGTCAAATTAAATTCTCAAATAATTTTAAACTAATTTAATTAATAAATAATGACTAAGTGACTATTCAAAAGCTACCGCAATGACAAAATAATTATTATAAGACACGCTTAAATAAACAAAAAGGTAACCAGTATTTTGGTGTTGATGGTAATGTACAGTCTAGACGAGAGTTTAGATCACTGTGTTTGAAGTTCAATATCTCAATCTAGCTCTACTTATATACAAATATACTCAAGAAAAAAATATTATTATCAATTTTATATTCAGATGTTTATTCATTAAGATATTGTGTATAAACTGTAGGAGAACGGAGCAGTGATCTTCTTCTAGACTAATACAAAGGCACATATTTTCTATATTGAATAACGAACTCACGATAATCTTTTTTTTTAAACATATCATTTAGTCAAACTATGTCATTTAATTAGATATAAAATTGTTTTTTTTTTGTAGGGCTCGACTAAAACATTATATATATATATATATATATATATATATATATATATAGTATTTTAATATTATCATCCTTTTCTTATTAAAATAATATTAATATACAGATATATTATATTACGTGTGTGCGTGCGCCGAATAAAATAATAATTAGTATATATATATAATAAAAATAAGTTGTAAGTGATGACATCCGAGAAGGAATATAGTAAAGATAAAGTACGAAATATAATTAATATAATATAATGAATGTTTGGAACAAGTAGATTATTTTATGTATTTGGGATGCATGTTTGATAGTAATGGAGAGGCTGAGAAAGATATCTAAAGTTGGGTGGCTGCAGGGTATAAAAGAAACGGCGTTTTGAATGCAACACTTTATAAACAGCCATGGTCAGACTAGCGGTACACGATGGAGTTCTAGTACCAACACTGATGTATGGAAGTGAAGCCCGGAACTGGCAAAACAGGCAGAAAAAAGGGGAAGCAAATGAATAGTGATAAGAAAGATATATGATGCGAGCTTTGGTGGTGATAGAAATAGAGGACATCAACGAAGGGCTTGGCATGACCAGGTAAACCAGATAGACGATGGTCCCGTTGGAAGCCTTGCTATCCTCGCGAATAAGGTAAATATGCGTACAGAAAAATTAGGAGCAATTCGAAAAATTAACATTTCTAATATGGTACGTAAATTTTTTCCGCCTTTAACATCCTACTTAAGAAAAAACCATGGTTTATTAAAATAGAATACAATTTTCATCATACTTTTAAAATAGTTTTTCAATACACCAGCTGTAATAGCGTTCGTGACCAACTAGCATTCTCGCCAGGCACAATAATAATAATTGAAATAATACTTTGACTTATACTTTATATTTAAATAAAAAATATTATAAAATATCAACAAATACAAAATTGCAATATTCTGATTTTTATTTTGTCTTCCCTATCATACTGATCTTTAAATGAGTGTCATTTACATTTAAATACGATGTGTAGAATTTTCTGTTTCAAAATAAAATTATTATTTGGTTGGGTTCCTTCGCAGAACAGCCGGGTAAAATATGTACAAAATTTTACGACTGACATCTTAAGGCTGCTATTATGTTGAAAATGATCCTTTAAATGCTTGAAAACCTCCAACAGATTCCTGAATTTCTCTTTTAAGTATCACTATTGTTTTTGGAGGACTCAGAATGTCGCGACTTACGATACAAACTCTTTGTAGAACAACAAAAATTCTATGATGAAGTATGTGAATTTTAAACAAAGGAAGAACCTAAGAATAGTAGAGTTTGTATTGTTTTATAAAAATACGTTGATAAGTGAATCAGATAAATTTAACATTGTTTTCTTTGAATAAATTTATATGTTAATACACGTACATAATAAACGCACTGATTAGTTATTCAAATTATGCGAAATCAAGCATTTGAATTCAATTGTAATAATGTTGAAATTCAATAAGTAGAAGTTGAAGATAATATGTTAGTAAATTACACAAATCAAATCATTTCACGCTTTTAACGGAATATATAATATTACAGGGTAAAATATTATAATATTATTCATATACTTCATTAATAATGTATTTTCTCTATTATGGATTCGGTATTATTAAGACATTTCTGAAAAACTGTACAAGGGAGATTTCTAACGTGTAATATGTTTTATCGGAGACTCTCTGTATTAAACATGTCAGAAAATTCTGTTAAAAATAGCGCGTTAGAAAATTTCGGAGAATTTTGTGGGAGGTTCATAGATGGAGTATAATATATAATTATATTATCACGGGTATTAAGAATCTTTTTTTTTCTTCTTCTTTATTACACATATAGCCGTAAATAATTTGATAGCTAGTCCTGGGTTTTCTATAGGTAATGTTGAATACAACAATTCAATCTATGAAAATCCAAAATAAACCAACCTTTGTGAAACTGGGCTGGTAGACGCCGATGACGCTCTCCTTGTAGCCTGGTAGTCCTTAACTCTCCTGGCCAGCCTCCAAAACTTTCTCACAACCGATAATCCGAAAATATATAATAAAAAATGTTTTTATATCGTCGGCGTAAATATGTCCGTCCGAACCAAACAACTGTCTCTTTTCAGAAGCAGTTTCGCTTTTATTTCTGTTTTTAAATTCACACAGATAGAATGCACATATTCAAAATTTATACCAGGTCTACATATGAAAGTATAAAAATGCATAAACATCATATATATTCATTTTTATTAAATTTTTTGTCAAACTACAGTATACTTTTACGGCAAGGATTGCCTTTTACATGGTTAAAATTTTTTTCTTTTATAAATAGAACACAAGGGAAAAAAATAGACAAGGAGATGTTAGATAAATTACTTAGAAAGATATAAAGAATAAAATATATATAAAATATACATAAATATATATAAAATATATATAAAAGAAAAAAATCAATCTTTCGAATAGATAAACAATTTTTACATAGTGTAACATACCTAGTCCACAGTATTTTATGAGTGGATACCTGAATATGATATAATACAACAAGGAATTAAAAAATTAAACAAGATTATGTTTCTTTACTTTGCATTTTAAGGTGGTCACTGGCGTCTTATCAATTTTTTAAATGTTTATTAGGTTTAGGTTTTTATTGATTTTGTGAATTATTCTTGGCACAACACATTTGGTTCTCTGGTTCTGGTTCTCTCACCGTACACATTGTTCTCTCACGGTTCGACCCGACGATCTGGTTGAATAGTTATGGTGAGGATCAGTAGTTTTATTTCCATTATTTATTAATTCTTCGAATATTAAAGCATATGTTACTTTTTTGTCAATTGGTAATATTTTGGATATTGAAAATAATTTATTATAATCATTTTTACACCAACACATCGATCCGTTATCTACTATAAGTTTTAGAAGTCCTAATTATAATTGTTTAATTTTATTGATATATGTTTTATATGTCAGTTCATAGCTACCATAGTCTCCATTGGTACCAAGGAGGTAGAAATTTGTAGGAAAAAACTATGCAGGGGTGATTTAAATGTGACGCGTTTTTTTTAATATTTGTCATTTTTTATTTAAAAAAAATAAATAAATGATATAATGAGGTCTTGATATTTTATTGGTATTGTGTCTGAGAAGAGTCTGATGATATTACGTTTGGTTCGTACTTCTATATGTTTGTTGTTGCAAAACACATTTTGGTGCGTTTATTATTATTGTTGTCACATGCTCGCGTCCAATTTTCTTATCCATGACCTATCCTAATGCTTGCCCATCAGTGTGAAATGCCATGACCATGACGCCAGCAGACGTCAACTTGAATGATTTTGTGTTCGATTTCGACATCGCGATAGCATTCACGATGTGGACCTTTTCAGCTCCAGTGCACCAGCATTGTATTGTTTTTGATCCTGTGATTTGTGTGCACAGTGATATTATTTGTTTGCGCCGTGGATAAATATTGCCAACGCCGTCTTCAGTCGGGAGCGGAGATCGGCTCATCCACGAGTCGTCATTGTGTGATTTTCGTCAGGGACCACGGGGATTTGCGGAGGCGTTATACTCAATATAAGGCGAGCGGTCCGTCCGAATCTCGGTTTCCCGAGATCACTGTACTTATTCTAATCCCCAACTTCCCTCCTCCATCCTGCAGCGATTCCGATTTACGACCGGAATTGTCGTTTTTCATTCCGCGGGACGCGCGACCCGGAGATTGCGCCAATAGTTGTGAAACGTGGAATCTATTATAGCTTTAAAAAGTTGCACTTTAAAATAATGCTCAACATATTTTGGATGGTTTCATCAGCAATAATACAGATACAGTAATAGAAAACCTCTAAAACGAACGAGAAATAATCTATTTTTGGCATACAATTCGTGGATATTAATATTACCAGATACAAACAATTTTCAAGAGAAAATCAAAGGAAAATTATAGTTAGGTAAAAATAAAACCTGTCTTGGAAATAGACTGGTTCTTGGAGCCGAGGAGTTATTTTAAGTTGCCAGGAGCGGGCATAAATTTTGACATAATATGTTTTTGCAACTTGATAGATGCTTAGGTCATGGCATGGATGCAAGGGCATGGCATCAGAAGAATAAAAAATTTTGAAATCCAAATAAAATATATTCTGAATTCAGTATTTATTTTGTAATGCGGTTTTTTTGGCACCAGGAAATAAAACATTTAAAATATTATAAATAATAGTATACCATGTTAATATGCTTGTTTATGCGCCTTGTTACTGTCCAATTGGCACCACTGGGTTTCCTTGTTTATGATATTGTGCATGTGTGTATGTGAGTATTGCCGCATTTTTTCGAAAAATGAAGAAAATCAATTGCATCCCATGCCTCGACCATTCCAGAGGTCCAAATAAACCGAGAGTCGGAAGTGCGCACTTCGGTCGGTTGAAAACTACACAGCTAAAAGAACAACAATATCAGACCAGAAAGACAATAAAAAGCTTAGTGCAGTATTCATATATCATATGTGCCATTATTATCAATAGGAAACCTGGAAACCAGCTATCGAAGGCATTTACGTAAACTATGCTATTTAATGAGCTTTTGCTAATTTTTTTTAGAGCCCTTGTGGGCCCCATGAAAGACCTATCGTTTCCCGGAACCGTTATAGAAGTTTGAAAATTATTTTATCAGTGCCCCGTTACAATTCTATACTAACGCAGTTTTATACTGTGTAGTATAAGAGCAAAGCCGGAACTAATGATTAGTCCTTAAGTCACGAATTAAAGCAAAGCTACAAGAAAAATGAATCTGATCTTCCGGCGCTCTTTAAGCGCTGTTTTTAAATATCGTAATAATAGACACATGTAAACAATATTAACATAAAATATAACAAATATTACACGAAACAGAAAAAAAACAAATATGAACAAGTTGTACAAAAAAAAAAAATGCTGGGGATTCCCTCCGAATAAATAATAAAATTAGGGACAGTGGAACAGGACAGCCATATAAAGGCCAGGCATTTAGACTCTCCAAAAGGGAAAATAACGGGACACAATTACGACTTAGTCTCGATAATCACGGCGCAGGGCAACGATATTTCTGCAGATGATCAATGGATACACCATTAGGGACAGAGCTTCCGATGAATGTAAGGATTCGACACCGAGTCAATTTTAGATGTATTAATTATAAATATATATATATTTTAACATTTGTTTCTTCTCTATGAGAGTAAGATTCATGTATAGAGAAGGAGTATATACGAGTTAATTTATGTTTCAGTTAGTCTGTGTACATATTTTTTAAAATTACAAATTAATTACAAATGTATGACAGTCCGTAATTTTTCTAATTGCGATGGGGAGATTGTTAAAAAATTTGATGCCTTGATAAATTTATTGATTTTGAGATGCGGTATATTTTAGTTTTGGGATATCAATTTGATCTCTATATATTATAGATCGAAATTTGCTTCTAAAATTTAATTTTGAAAATTTGAATTATTGATTTTTTTTTGTACGTGTCAACTATTTTTGGCACTTGAAAAGTTGTATACTTGGATAGTCTTTTTCTTTAGAATAATTTTTATTATCATTTTTGAGTGGTTTCTAATTGCGACATTGAAGTTTTATATGCATATTATTGATGAAGACGATCTATAATAGAGGCCTAAGTTCTGAATCTTGTGAGACAGCTTTTATTAGTTAAATAAAAAAATCTTAGAAAACTGATATTTGGAGCGACCAAAAACAATATTCGAGAATATATATCAAGAATAGTTTCATTACCAATAAACAGAAAACTATTTTCATTAGTATCTTAAAAGATCTTTCAAAAGGAAAATAATTATCGAAAATAATATATTACGTAAGAGAATGATCAAGTAATTAGTTCGTGTAATAGAGGATCGTAAACCTAGTATTAAACAGAGAGGGTCTATTTATTACACCCCTCTCCTTCTATGAAGACAAGACCTGATTTAATGTTCTAATTTAATATCTATTATATAAACTAATTACAGTTTTTGGAACCATTGAACCAATCAGAAATATTTGTATTTCAGACTAAATTGAATATTTTTAGAAGCTATCGTTATTCGCTTTAATGTATGTGATACTGAAGTTTGATGGACCTTCATAGATATTAAAAATAATATGGTAGAGGTACATCAGTACATTATAAATGATCTATTGATATTTTTTAGAAAATATTAGACTATCTGAGAATGCTGTATTCGTGAATAGTAAGAAAGTAAAAATGTAAAGAAAATGTTATTTTGTAAAAAAACGAATCATCTTCATAAAGAAATTTAATTACAATTAATTGTTATAATTTACATTTACAATTATATATATTTTTTAGTATAAAAATATTACATCTAATACATATTATCAACCACCGCTTAGTAAAAAATAAAAAAAAAACGTATTTAAATAGAAATAATAAAAAGCAAACACTTTAAATACATTTTTGTTGTGATGTTGCAATTTCAACACATTTTAAATGAAAATACATTTTTGTTGTGTAGTTGCAATTTCAACACATTTTTAAGGAAAATACATTTTTGTTGTGAAATTGCAATTTCAACACATTTTTAATGAAAATACATTTTTGTTGTGAAGTTGCAATTTTAGAACATAATTATGATGTATTTTTAACACAAATTAAATTAATCACTTAGAAAGACATCAGAAAATAATCTATAAAAAAAATATTTGGGTATTACCGCGATTCCTGGACCTATCCTCGGATAGGAACCATATATTTTTAACTATATATCTTTGATTTTTTAACTATAGATTTTTTTCTATATATCTTTCTAATTGGTTCATTTAATATGTCTTATTATAAAGTGTTGATAGTTTATTTAAAATATTATACGATATTTTAAAAATGTATTAAGTTAATATGAGTAAGATTTAATAAAATCTAACCTAAGTGGTTTAAAAATAAGTTTATATTGTTTTAGTGATTTTTTCGTCACTGTGTAATTAAGTAATCAGACGATACATTCTATTCTTCCCATTTATTATTTTCCTGTAATTCTAAATATGTAAAAATAATATAACATCTAACAGATATTATCTCACCATTCGTAAGATGAACCTTTTCGATCGCTGGGCTATTTATTACTTACTTATTCTACTATTTATCACATCTTTGTAGTTCCTATTGAAAGGTCTAATGTGATTAATATATTAGATAAATACTAAAAAATAAATACCAGGATTCAATTGGGTTTAGATCCCAAGATCCAAAATCTTCACAGTAAAAATCCAAGCAATCCAAACATATTAAAGAAATACAAAGATAGATACATTATTTGTATAGAAAAAATCGGTGTCCTTTATGGGGTATAATATGATAGTCAGCCACCAAGAAAATTGGAGATTCGCATCATAATAATCCACTAAACCATTCATAGAACTTTATGAACGCCCGTGCAAACCTAAAAAAAGATCCACACCTTTTATTCAACCCTTCAATGGAATAAGCGAGCCGACCAAAAAAATCCTTTTATATTTTGCGAATAACTTTAACACAATAATTCGCGTATAAAAGAAATAATCTTTCCCAGGGGCTTCGCAGCATTTGAAAATAGGCTTTCGCGCGTGAGGCTGAGAAGAATTATCAATAATTTCACAGAACCATTTAAATCGAACAAAGGCAATGTTGGCACTGGAATACCATTGCGTGATCATTGGAAAATTCTTCAACTACCCAAGGACACTTCTCGCCCCTCATTCTACAACCCTCTGAACCCCTATTAAGGCGATGAGTATTTTAATCGATAAATTCATGTGTACTCAACTCAAGACGTCGCCGCACTGCACTGAGATAAAATCAGTTGAAGATATTTTAGATTGTTAAACAGATATATAATATTAACACAGTAATAATAACAATTATAAAATCCTACCTCTGTCATGTTACGCTGTAGCTGGGCATAATCTTTTTAAAATAAAACTGGATTTCAATAAATTGCGGGCTATCTTGCTGTGTGTATCCATTCGACCTCTCTGGCCCATATTTCGGATTCCATTGCAGGGTCATCTTCCTCTTCATTAATTCGCTTTACGTAAATAACTGACCCTTTTTTAGTCTTATTCAGTTAAGATCATTGTTATATAAGTCGATATTTTCTTTATTTAATCCGTCATAAATTGATTTGCCACAATTATGTATGTTTGATCTCTTTTAATATTACTTTCAACTTTTACATTTTCTACGTTTACAGAAGATTGTGCGTGATAATTAGTTCTCAATGGTTTATTATGAAATTTTTAATTATATCTTGTATTTCTAATCACTAAATCAAGCCTACCAACAAGTGATTTAACAGCATTGTATAAAAATATAACGTCTGGTATAATTTATTAAATTATTCTGATTTAATAATTAAAAAATATTATTTTAAGATAAAAAAACATAATATTTATTTATAATAATGTATCAAAATGAAAAAAGTACAAAAGATTTTTTGAATCGTTAGAATATTGTGTATTGTTAAAATACTAAGTAATAAGCAATAGCGATGTTATTATATAGATATATAGATATATATTGAACATTGGATGTGTCTTGAATGTCAGCGTAGTAGAGGTCTTATTCTCGGAATTGTAAATTTTCGATTAATTGCTATCGCTGTGGAATTCTCAATTCTTTCATCTCTGTGTATTTTGCGCCCTACCCGGAGGCTTCGATTTCATTGCTTATTAATAAACCTCCCATTTTCGTGCTTAACAATTCCATAAAAGTAGAGTGATTTGAATAATTGGGGGAAAAATTCAACATCCATTTATTTCCGTGATCCCGGTAGATGTTAATGAATTTTTCAATACTACATCCGTCACGGATTTGAGGTGAATATTCACAGCATGAGATTCATGTAAACATTTGATTTGAAGTATATTTTTTGTGGAATTTTATCAATATTTTATCCACGAAAACTGATGCCACAACACCGTACATATTAATACTAAAAGTGCTTATTTATGCGACTAATGTTTTAAATTTCTAATTTTCAAATAAGTCTTTGTAAGGCGAATTTTAATTTATATTCTATTCACGCCCTTATGAAGTTTTACATTATTGATTATTTAAAAAAGAAGTTGGTGAAATGAAATGTGGGTTTTTGTATGGTTGTTAATTAAGACGGCGTCATAAATGCAATATGGACTGTATATAAAAAATATGAAACTTTTCAGGAGAGAGACAAAAAACTGTTAGCCTAGTGTGATGTTTTTTTTAAATTTCTTCTTTTTTACATTATATATTCATTATAATTTTAATTATGAATTAAATATATTAATTAGAAAGATATACATATAAAATAAATTTTATTGAATCTTTTGAGTAATCTGATAGCAGATGCCAGAATTATCAATTAATTTTTATTAAATTTTGGACAAATTTATGGAACTTTATTATTAAGAGAATACATTATTGAGATTTTGTAAAAAATAAGGTAGAGAGCTCTCTCAAATAATGGAACGATTAAATATCTTAATATCAAAAACATAACATATAGGTTCGAAAATTTGTCTATAAAAATATTGTTGCTGTAGCATAGTTAGATAATACACCTTCCCCTGTTTAAAAAGAGATCCAGGTCAAATCCCGGTGGCGCAACAATAATATTTTTCGATAAAATTGATTTTATATGTACATCTTCCTAATTAATATATTTAATTCACATTTAAAATATCACAAACCTATGTTCTAAATAATTACAACTTCACAATAAAAATGTGTTCTCCTAATTACAATTTTATTTTTTGTTAAACTGTATGGCAGTTTTACGGCAAAAATTTTCTTTTACATAGTTAAACAATTTTTTTTACAAATAAAATATAAGACTGGGGAAAAAATAGATTAAGCGATGTTAGATGAATTGCTTAGAAAGACTTAAAGAATAAAATATATATTAAGAAAAAATCAATTATTCGAAAGTTATACAACATTCACAGGATGCAACAGACCTAGTACACAGTATTTTATGGGTGAATACCTGAATGTAATATAATATAACAAGGAAATAAAAAAATTGATAAGAATATGTTCTTTACTTTGTATTTTAAGATGGTCACTGGGGTCTCATCATTTTTTTAAATGTTTAATAGGTTTTTAATGATTTTGTCAATTATTATTGTATTAATTATAAATATATACATATAAAATCAATTTTGACGAAAAATATTGTTTTTGCGTTACCGGGATACATTAATATAATATATAATATAATACATTAATTTAGTATTTAAAATATCACAGACCTATGTTCTGAATAATTACAACTTCACAATAAGAATGTGTTTTCCTTAATAATTATTCTTGGCACAACACATTCTCTGGTTCTCTCCCCGTACACATTACGATCAGTATATATATTTTCATTATTTATCAAATCTTCGAATATTATAGCATATGTTACTTTTTTGTCAACTGGTAAGATTTTGGATATTGTAAATAATTTACTATAATCATCTTTACATAAATACTTCATTTTGATATCTACTATAAATTTAAAAAAATCTTAATTGTAATTATTTAATTTTATTAATATATGTTTGTTGTCAGTCCAACACAACTTAAGTCAAAATGATGACAACACCGTTAACGTAGAGCCAATTCTATTAAGATAATAAATATTTGAAAGAATCGGTGAGATGGGGTAGTTTTTTGTCTCTCCTGAAAAGTTTGGTATTTTTGATATACAGCCTATTACATTTACCACAACAGAGTACGGTATTAGAAAGAAGAGTGCAAATAATAGCGGGAGTCTGAAACGTTATCGGCGCCCGTCTGGGCGAGCGATCGGGTGAAACTAGGTAGGTCTTCTCATCCCCGAGTGTTGATGTCGCCTGTATCGTCGGTCTGCTGGGAACGGCGATGATGGCGGTGAATTTGAATTGAATTGAATATATAATAAATAAATAAAATAAGTGATAATTTATTATATAATTTCAATTTTGTACGGTAAAATTTGTTCCAATTTATGTAATGTCTAAAATATATTTATTCAGTACTTTAATAAAATAGGAAGCAAAGCAAACATATATTAAACTTATTTTTATTTTTTAACTTTGTTTCATTATCCACTTTTGAGTTTAAATACATCTACAGGTTTCAAAAAATACAATTTTCTTCTTCAGGATGTCAATACTAACTAAAAACATATGTATCTATTTAATCGAGAATCTATTTAAAAAAAAATAACAATTAATTAAAAAATAAATTTAGTATCTAACTCAAATTGTTATTTAATACAAATTTACTCGAATAATTTTTAGGAAAAAATTTTAGAATGGGACTCGTAGTTAAATTTAGTTAGTTGCTTATAATTTTTTAATTAGTTTTACAAGCTTTGTTTATCTCCAATGATTCCAAAATATTTAATTTATGACCAACGCCGTTTTTTTACATATAAAATTGACAATCTTAATTTTTTATCAAAACCGTGACCATTTTCTGTCAAATGATTAGAAAATTCTGGAAACTCACTATTGTTCAAACATCTCAAATGCTCCCTTATTCTTATATTAAAATTTCTACCCGTTTTACCAATGTAACGTGCAGCACAATCCTTGCAACTAAGTTTATAGACGCCAGAATTGTTAAATTTATCATCTTTGTCTTTAGAATTTATGAGTAAATTTCCTATATTATTATGTAAAATCCCGGTATTGCTAATTTCAAAAGTATGTATTAAACTACCCATTATATCTTCTTGATACACGATGGTCAGAAAATATTAGGCAAATTCAAAATTGGATGTATATTTTAAATATATCAGACGAAACTAAAAAATCAACGAGTTGGTGTGAAAAAATTCAAGGTTGCCGACGCTGTGCAAACTGTCGCGAGGCTAAAGTGGGACTATGGCAGACGCGTGGCCAGACTGACTGATCAACGTTGGAATGGGAAAATCCTGCAACGTCATGTATGGCTGGATAGGGAGAAGTAGAGGATGCCCACAAATGCGCTGGACTGCCGGTGTTTGACTGCAGGTGGCTTGTATGGTGGGCCACACAAGACCGGGGGTCGTGGATCGCAATGGACGTGATGATCACCAGGAACATAAATGAAATCAAAGCCCGCGAAACAGAAAGCTGTATAAAAAAAGTCTGTAAGAAATCCGTAAAAAAATAGAGACCTGTATATATCAATTCAACACTGGACGCAGATAGGTAACTTACGATGGGTAGCGTAAAGCGCTATAAATGATGGAATAATTTTTAAAATAATAAATAAATATGTTCTTAGGTTTTCACGGCCGTTCAGAAAATTCTGTGTACAGTTTTTTGAGATAATTTTCCGTGTATATCTGACATTTCTAGGCGACGTTTCGGATCCCATTTCAGGGTCCATCATATGTGACTGTTAGTGACGTGATTAAATGCTGACTTGCAGTACCGTGTCGAAAGCAGAATGTGTCATTTTTACATACTGGCTTGCAATACCGTGTCAAAAATAGGTGATGTGTGAAGTGAGTAGTGTAGGTCTCATTTACTGTCGAATCGCTATCACGGATCGGATCACGAACAGTTCGCATAGATTAACACAGAAAATATTAAGTAAATAATGCCCGAATGATGTACATAATAAAATATTTTATATTATTTTTTTATTTTTTTGTAACTATTACTTTATTTTATAACATTACAGTACAGTTCTTATAAAAAATACGTAAACTAATTTCAGTTCACAGAAGTAACATTACAAAATAATAATACGGCGATGTAAAATCGTGAATCTATTATTGTTATTTCTGTTTTTGGAATTCATAAACATTGTTAAAGTTAGACAAATATTAGATATCTCATAGAGACAAAGCTATTTTTTTATTATATTCAATGGAAAATATATTAAAGTATTACGGTGTAGTGGTATTTGAAGCGAGTCTACATACTAACATGTATACTAATTTTTAAAAATGGATAAATGTGGAGATTGAAGGATGAGAATTGTTGAACATTATATATATATATATATATATATATATATATATATATATATATATATATATAGGGTGATGACTTAAGCCAGCCGAAGACAGGTCGTAAGCCCTGTAATTACCCCATACTTCCATATATTTTCCTCTATGAGATATCTGATATTTGTTTAATAATAATATCTTTATAGGTAAAAATCCAGTAATTGTGTGATCATGGTCATATTCAAATATTGCTAATAAATAAAGTTATTTGTTTTTCTTTTTGAAAAACGAACATTCAGAATAAAATGATCACAACACTAATGATGTTGTGAATTCACTTGTAAATCGTTCTGTAACACTTTTAAAAAATGTGAAAAAAAAACTATGAAATGTAGCGCCTAATTCTAAAATCTCCTAAAACTGATATTGGATCATTTGAATTACGAGTAAATATGCAGTTTTATAGTTTTTTTGTCAGCTACATGCAGAAAATATCATTTCTTACAAAAACCATTTAAATCCATTGTTTAAAATCAGGGTTAGTTCCAAAATACCCCAAAGCGGACAGAGTATAAGTATATCCACAGTAAAATGAAATCAGCCAATCACTGCACTGGGTGATGTTTACGTGATTTATAATCCAGTATGGCTGCCAAAGCGATATATATAGAAAAAATATGTACATTACATAATTATCTCCTTAAAAAATATTAATGTAAAAATAAACATTTAGTACATTTGGTTTCAAAATTTACGTTTTCATCCATAACTCAAAAACACAAAGTCGTTTTAGGGGTTTTTAGAATTATGTATTGACGCATTTTTTTTAATGAAACTCAAATTAATTCTTTAAATTATTTATTTTATTTATTTATACAAAATAATTTCCATGATTATCGATGACTTTGCACCATCTATTAGATAAATCAAAAATTCCTTTCTTATAAAATTCTGTAAATAAAAGTCGAAAAAGGACGAATGGGCCGAATTTATCTCGACTTGTGTTTTGAAACTTTTTTCTTTTAAGAAATATTCCAATGAGCGAAAAATATGATAATCAGTTGGAGAATAGGCCGGATGCAATAAAGCCTTCAAATTCAATTCGTTCATATTTTTTTTTATCAAATTAGCTACGTGCGGGCGAGCGTTGTCATGCAGGAGGATTAGTTTTTCGTTTCTGTTCACTAAAGCTGGTCTTCGAATCTTCCCCATTTTTTTCAAGCACCTTTGAGTTGTCGATCATAAAGTACGGACTTGACTCAATAATTCTTCGATGGTGAGGCTCGGATTTTTATGGATTTCTTCTCTTAGGGCTGCTTCATCCACTTCACGGGGTCGTCCACTTTTCGGCTCATTTTTTAAATCAAAATTTCCGGATTGAAATTTATTTAACTATCTTTGGCATTTCTGGATGGTAAATGCGCCCTTGTGAACCTCGCAAATGTTTCTTGTTAAAAACTAAAACAGCATTCAGCTACGCAAATATTCTTTAGAAGGACACGTCTCTGTCATTATTAAAGGGGGTACGTGAAATTTTTTTTTCTCTCAGCAAAATGAAGATAAAAGACCCTTGACAACACACCAAATATTCGGATACGTCTTTTTTAGTCAAAGGACTGAATACAACTAACTTAAAACCATGCTTCCCGAGAATGCGTCAATACACACAGGAAAAATATTTCAAAATATTTTTACGAAAATATTTTGAAAATAAATTTGCTTAATTTATTTTCCTCTTATCAAACCACTTCTTATATATCTCAAATTCTCAAAAGTAATTAACATTTTGTTATATTTATGTTTTTGGTTATATTAAGTTTTTAAATTTTACTTTGACATTGTGTGATGCATGTTATTGTACACGATATGACGTAAACTGAATATTGTATTACACACACACGTTACTTCTTAATCTAGTGATAAATAAATTAAATACAGTTTCGTGTTGGCCTATACATGTAGACGGGCGCGGCGCGGAAGAAGAGAGAGGTTATATTCGATCGGTAATGGGAATATGGAAAGTAGGCGTGAAGTATTAGGGAACGTAATATTATTCATAAGTATTTTCTTAGTTTATTTAAAAATAATCGTGTTACACCACAAAGCAACCGCCATTGCATTTTAAATTTTTTTATTAGAAGCAGATACAAGCTATATGAATATTGGACATAAAAGAAAAAAAATGTGACAAATTACTTATATTTTACAAGAAAACGAAATGAAAAAATATAATACATATTTGTCAAATGAGTGTAATTTATAGTTAAATATCACTAAAAAAAAAAATCGTTTACATACGGATACTGAAATATTTAACCCAATTGAATTGTCCCAATAACATGAAACTGAAAATAAAAACTTGGATTCGTAAGAGTTTGTATTGCTGCACTCACCCAAATATATTGATTCAAACCTTTAA
The DNA here is from genome assembly GCA_022840565.1 of Eubasilissa regina. NCBI lineage: Eukaryota > Metazoa > Arthropoda > Insecta > Trichoptera > Phryganeidae > Eubasilissa > Eubasilissa regina. Next base: position 16,639,975 of record JAINEB010000027.1, on the reverse strand, counting down.
TAATTGTTATCACAAATTTCTTCAAAATAATTTATTTGAAAGTCCACCTTATAATTAATAATACTAATTTATTTGTAACACTAATTTATTTGTACAATTGCTTGTAAACTATGCCCGTCTCAACACAGAATATCTCTAGTGAGATGGGCACATTTCAAACATATTAGTTACCAATAAATAAATAAATATTTTTAGTTTGCTTTTTATATATTGGAAATGAATCAAAATACATATCAACAATTCATTGTGAGATCGATACATTCATACTATACGAGAGAGTAATCCAGAGTTAGTTCGACTTGTTGGAATGCCAAAAAGAGGTTGTTATCGTGATATTTGTAATGTGAATTAAGTTTTATATGCAAGTATTGTATTAAATCAATATAAAATAAATTTAATTAAATATCCATCTTATTAGCATTTAAAAAAAAATGGCACTTTATTCCAATATAATGAAAGAAAAAAGGTATTTATTTGTATGCGAAACTTACAAATTAATAATAATTTTGTCAATTTTTATGCCCAGTTTTGAATTCACATCCTATATATATATACACTTTTGGCAAGGTTGTATCGACCAGGAGGACGACAGGACAATTGTTTATAATTCATCCCTAATATCATGTTTGAGTTTGTTTCAGTCTTTAGCACAAAACAATAATTTCTGTGCACCGTGAGTCTCATTGCGAAAGTTTTACAAACAACCCAGAGAGCCCATGTCCCGCAAGAGTTTCAGTGGTTAGAACCCGCACTAGAGGTGAAATTTGTACAAAGTTCTTCGTTTTGTAAATTTGAGGTATATTCAACGGATTTGTAGAGTTTGCCACCACACCTGATAAATTAAATGACCAGCGTAAAATTATAATTCAACAAACTATAATCATTTAGGGTGTGAAAGTGTAACGAAACGTGATCATCATCAGTTGTTTTTTTTTTATCCAATCAGTCCTGCGGGATTTGGAGCATGTTCAGTTCTCCTAGAGCAGGGGTCGGCTCTTCAATCCCAGCTCATATTTTCATCTACGACATATTTGATACATACAATAGTTTTCCTGAAATAAATGGCACAATAAAATACGAGCATTTAGCATTGGCACAATTTTTGGCTCTACCTATTTATGTGAACAAACATTCCCTTCCACGAATCAAATAAAAAATAAGTTAAGAAGCAAGTTAACTGACGATAATTTAGAATTATGCCTAAAATTGAAAACATGTACTCGTAGTTACTTTGCAAATCTTTCAAAACTGATGCAAGGTCACCTTTCTAACTAGTAAACTTTACTAAGCTTAAAAAGTGTTCTATTAGTAAGAAAAATTATAGATATCTCATAAATACGAAGCTATTATATTATATGGAAAGTGTAGAAGCATGGGTATTAAAGGAATTGCGACCTGTATTCGGCTGGCTCTTTCAAATAATGGAACGATTAAATGTATTAATATCAAAAAGGTAACATACAGGTTCGAAAATTTGTCGCTAAAAATATTGTCGCTGTGGCATAGTTGGATAATGCACCTTCCACGGTTTGGAAAGAGATCCAGGTTCAACAACAATATTTTTCGATAAAATTGATTTGGTATGTATATCTTTCTAATTAATATATTTAATTCATATTAAAAATATCACAGAGCTATGTTCTAAATAATTACAACTTCACAATAATAATGTATTCTCCTAATACTTTATGCAATGTAACGTTCACTACTCCACACATCATATCTATCAAATTTTTGGAAGTTGTATATATGCTACCATGTAGAAACATTTCAAGTAATAACTACAACTTCGCTGTTGCCATCTATGGACTAAAATATGATATTCATTTCCCTGAAACAGAATAGATGTCACTAATGAGATATCTATAATTTGTCTTAATAATAATGCCTTTGGAGGTAAAAATACAGTAATTGTGTGCTCTAGGACATATACATATATTATTAATGTTTACTGGAGCTTATAACTCCCATGTATTATATTATTTTATAGTTTAAGACTGTATTGTGAATTTGAGTTTTAAATAAAAAAATCTTACAGTGGAAATGTATGTTGCGGCTGTATGAAAATTTTAAGATTCCGTTTGTTTAATATTTGGCTCTTTTCACTAGGAATTCTGCCGACCTCTCTCCTAGGGTACCAGTGGATGACTGTATTTGTCCATTTCACTTTATCGGTGTATTAAACTTTATTTACTTTTAAAATTAGCAATATTAACTTTATGGTAAAAATTCATATTTTTTTTATTATCTTTGTTTTATTAATCACTTGAATTGAGTTTAAATACATCTACCGGTTAAAAAATACCATTTTCTTCTTCAGAATATCATAACTAACCAAAAATATATAGCATTGTTTCTTCATCAGAATCTATTTTTTAAAATTTAAAAAAAAAACAATTATTTAAAAAATAAATTTAGTACCTAACTCAAATTGCTGCTCAATACAAATTTAGTCGAATAATTTTTAGGAAAAAATTTTAGAATAGGACTCGTAGTTTTATTTAGTTGGCTGTTTACAATTTCCTGATTAGTTTTACATGCTTTATTTATCTCAAACGTTTCCAAATTATTTAATTTGTGACCAACACCGTTTATATGGAAAATTGACAATCTCAATTTTTTATCAAAACCATGATTATTTTCTATCAAATGATTAGAAAATTCTGAAAACCCACTATTGTTCAAACATCTCAAATGCTCCCTTACTATTATATTAAAATTTCTACTCGCTTTACCAATATAAAATGCAGCACAATCATTGCAACTAAGTTTATAGACGCCAGAATTGTTAAATTTATCATCTTTGTCTTTAGAATTTATGAGTAAATTTCCTATACTATTATTTGTATAGTCCTATTCTAAAATTTTTTCCTAAAAATTATTCGACTAAATTTGTATTGAGCGGCAATTTGAGTTAGGTACTAAATTTATTTTTTAAATAATTGTTGTTTTTTTTTTTTTTAAATTTTAAAAATAGATTCTGGTGAATGATATATATTTTTAGTTAATTATGACATCCTGAAGAAGAAAATAGTATTTTTCGAAACCGGTAGATGTATTTAAACTCAATTCAAGTGGCTAATAAAACAAAGATAATAAATAAAAAAATATAAATTTTATTTACTTGTCTCTTCTTTTATTCGCACGTTTCATCTCCTGTTTCAACATATACCTGTCCATGCGTTAGTTTTTCGAGTTCTGTTTTATTGAGAATCACATATTTCATAGTCAAACGTGAGCATTGGAAGTATGCATTTATTGAACACCTTATATTTTGAACGATACAAAATTAAAAGTGACGATTAAAGTTTTGTTTTCATAGGTAATATCCGATTGCGTTGTATCGGGATAAGAGAACCTCTGTATGAAGTCCCTACATTGGCATTTAGAAAGATCTCAATCTCAATTCTTTCGAATGCTACGTGAACGATTAAAATGATGTACTAACCAAGGTAAGGTATTAATCACGGTAATTAACTAACTGAGTAAATCCAATTCTTCTAATTGCAATTGATTACACAAATTGTAACTTGTTCAGTTATACGTATAACCTGCGCGTTCCATACAAAAATGAAAAGAAAAATAGGCACTTGAATTCTTTTGAAAGACTTCACTGCTACAGCACTCTTCTAATCGAAGATAAAAAATAATTATTTTAGTTTCTGTGATAGTTAATTGGACGTGGAGTTAAGAGATGATTAACCTTTCCTCTCCGATGATGTAAGCTGAGCCGTAATTATAGTAAATACAGAGTTCATATTTTTGATATTCCTAGATAATATATTTTTGTATTGGATAAAATTATTGCTGATCGTCATTATAGTAGCATAGCGTGGGTTGGCCGAGTTAGAAGTGTCTTATGCGTCTTTTCGCTGTGGTTCGTGATGATCAATGTTTTGTCTAGTTTTTACACTTAGCATTTTTACACAATAATGATTTATATAATATAGGTAATTATTGTAAAATGTTCCTATTTATTCGACTTACTAACTTACCATCAGGATATTTCCCCTCAGGGGTACGTAGAGAGGATAGAGCGCCACACTCTTCTATCCTGATACACAATTCTCGTCTCATACACATTCATACATCTTCTCATACAAGCTCGCCGATTGTTGAGGCTTCTAATAGAACCATCCTCCATTATCAGGTTTACCTGGTCGTGCCAAGTCTTCCGCGGACTTGCGACATACATCTTTCTTACCATTCTTTCCTCATTTATCCGTTCCATGTGACCAAACCACCTAAGTGATACTTTCTTAATCTTACTCACCACACTAAAATCATTTTTACATTCTGTCCTTATTTCTTCATCCTTTACTCCGTCATAAACAGATTTGCCACGTGTACACATAAGTGATCTCATTTCCACTGTATTCAAAAAATCTACATGTACACTGAGTTTACAGCACCAGAATGCGCGTTTTAAGCACTATAAGGAAAAGGTTAAGTGTAAATTTTCCTCAACAGTTGATTAAAAATTATATTTTTAAAGTGAAATAATACAACTTAAAGTGAATAAATTAAATTTAATGTAAATTTGCGAGGGTTTGATATCTCAGAAAATCATAAGTTAATCCAATTGTTATAAGAAATTTTACTCGAGAGTTTTATTGTTTTTGACAGACACAAATTGTTTACGAATTTTTAGTGCGGATTTTATATTTATTATTTTAATTTTTTTTCTTTTCAGCATGCTTTGAAGAATTGACAGATTTTATTAAATAATTTATCTTTTTAATAAGCTTACTGTTTTCTTGTTGTAGAACCGAATTCTAGTTTTCAGCGAACTAAATTAATAAAATGCAAATTACGAAATAGCGCCCGACCTTCTTTACGTGACTTTGTACATAAAGAAAGAAAGAGTTTTCCGTTTTCCGTAGTCGTAGATGAAATGTTCCAAGGTTCTCAATTATTGTATATATTTTTTATCTTATCTATGGTTACAAGTTTAAAACAAAAATGTTGAAATATTCGGTTAATCCTTGACGTAACGTGAAAATGTATGTTGTGCAAAAAATACAGCGTAATTGAATGAGTACAAGGAGATAAATATTTATTTAAACCTTTATTGAAATATTTTCTTTTTGTAAATCAGAAGTGAACATGCAATTATATAATACATTTATTAGTTGACTGAGGGATGCAGTAGATATCAACTTCTGATGCATTCAACATTTTCCTGGCTACTTTGCTAGACTATCGTCTATGTTAAAGTAGCCAGTTTTTTTTCGTGCTGTTAATATTAAAATTATAAAGAAAAGAATCGACAGAGATATATAAAAATACATACTAAATTAACGTATTAATTATAAATATATACATATAAAATCAATTTTGTCGAAAAATATTGTTTTTGCGTCACCGGGATTCGAACCTGGATCTCTATTTCCAATCCGGGGAAGTGCACTATCTTTGTGCTATAAAAATGTAACATATAGGTCCGAAAATTTGTCAAGAAAAATATTGGCGTTATAGCACAAAGGTAGTGCACTTCCCCGGATTGGAAATAGAGATTCAGGTTCGAATCCCGGTGACGCAAAAACAATATTTTTCGACAAAATTGATTTTATATGTATATATTTATAATTAATACATTAATTTAGTATTTAAAATATCACAGACCTATGTTCTGAATAATTACAACTTCACAATAATAATGTGTTTTCCTTAATATAAAAATAGAGAATATAAAAAATGTAATGAATGTGTTGTAAAACTAAAGTGAATTATTAGTGTAGGTATTGTAGTATGATTATGTTGGAATGTTGGATAGCAATGCTTCTAACTGATCTCTACCGAATTGAGTATGTATTTGCGTAATCTTATTAGAAGTGAATGATTTCCAGTCAGTGTTAAGTGTGTTGTACAGTTTCGAAGCTAAAATATGTAGAAACGTTGATAGAATGTCATTATGAATGAATGAAGGAAAATGCTGCAGAATATCGTGCAAGGAATGCAAAATGGAATTGAATGAGTAGTGCAATGCGTGTAAAACTAATACTCTGTGACTCCCTCCACCTCCTTTAATTCAAGATTATTATTATTTGTCAGTGTATAATAATAATGTAGTTAAAAACAATATTATTAAAATGTTGTTCAGTATTTATAACAGGACAAGATCGCCGGTTGCCGTTCGCGTGCGGATGCTCCATTAGGTTTACTGTAACTATTTGTATTTTTGTGTGTGGTCTATGACTTGTGAACTGTTTGGAAGTGCGAATGTCCTGCTACGAGCTCTTTACACTGACGTAAAGTTACTGGCGCTATTGTTTTTTGGTTTTTACGCAGTGCTTGACGAAACTGGTATTGTGTATCACAGTGAGTGAAAAAGTCTCCCGAAGCTCAGGAATACAGTAAAGAAATCCAGATAGGTCGTATTCTTCTGATTGGTCCGTGAGCCCTTTTTGTTCTGTCTTTATATCAAATTTTTACCACCCTTCCTAGATCCTGTTTCCCCACACACATGTGTTAACAAATGTGTTTGATGTATGTGTGTGAAGGTTTAATGTCTCCACAATCATGATCACCGCCAAAGACCACTGACCGTATCTTGAATATTTCTGAGCTCCTTAAAACCGCAAAAAACTCATGAGCTTCACTCTTCTCGCTGCTGCCTTCCAGTTAAAATTTCCAGCAAGAGCTCTTCTGAGTAGACTTTTCATTGTATATGTCTAAACTGTAACACTACTCAATCAACAATATGCACAATACATCTCCGCGATCATTATTAAATGTACACGTGAACGCTCGGCGAAATATATGGGGTATCCAGTGCTCGCACACATAACCTACACGTTCAAACAACATATGTAATCATCAACAAAATACATATTCCATTAGCTGGTGACCGTAATTCATATCTCCGTAGATGTATAAATTGTAATGTATTATAAATATATGGTCAAACAGAGTAGACAAATGCTTTAATATTGTGATTGTTTTTTTAAATAAATTAAGTATATAAAAATATTAATTTACTGTCATCATTTTCAGGTTGTATTTAGTAGAAAATATTTTTATTTTATAATACCAGTTGAACGAAACAATATAATATATCAATTTTTATAACAGCTGGCTGTCAAAATATGATTACCTATATACTGAACACATAGTTAAAATAACAAATAAAAATTATTTCACAATCTGTTTTTTATGGTATAAATAAAATATAATATTATATGGGATATTTATGGTGGTCAAATGCGAGTACTTGCTTATCATTGTTTTATCTTATTTCAATACTATAATATTTTATACATATCTGACTAAAGAATTTTATGATCAAATATATATATTTTTTAAATACTTTCTTACCAACCGGTATTGTTATAATTTCGAGATACAAAATTTTATTTAATTATTTAAAAAAATCACATAAGAGACCACCCCTACATCAACCTATTTTGGGCAGATCAGAGTTACGAATACTACAACGTTGTATATATACGTTGTATACGAATGGTATATTAAACTAATTTAATTTATATGTGAGCTCCTTAAATATATCAACATTTGTAAAAACTAAAACACAGTGTTGTTGCAGGAGGGGTCTCAATTGCCCTCTCAGCCTTCGACAAAATAGTGAAAAATAAATAAATCGTCTACTCTATACATATGTATCAAAAAACAATTGTGCTAGTCAAGATCTTCATGTAGATTCAGATTTCAATGCACTTTCTTCGACCATGATCAAGAGGGCTCGAAATCACATTCCTTTAAAAAGTTAATATGTAGATAAAACAAAGTTTGTCGGCACGATAGTTCTTTCATCAGATTTCGATCCAATTGTTGTAAAAATTTGACTAAGTAAACATCTCAACTAAGTCTTGTTTAAAATGGCAGCTCTTTATAAAATACGGTAATATTTGACTAAGAAAAAAGAGTAATAAATACACTTTCACACGCAGACGAAATCTACCTAATTTTTTCTATGTACCTGTAAATTTAAAACTAACGCATTTTGATAATCATGTTATAATTAAGATGTGGTTATTAAGTTGAACTATTTATCGTATCATGTTTCATTTGTCGGTATTCTTTTCCACACAAACATATTTTTTCAAATTAATAAACTAAATTCACTTTTTTTTTTTTGAAAAATATAGACATTTCAAAATTTAATTACATAATAATAAAAAAAATATAAAAGTATATTCTAATGCTGTAAAATCATTTCCGGATTTCGAAAAACGTTTTTGTAATATTAAACGAATTTTTTATATCTAACTTTTCAAATAGTTATTTCCGCTTTAGGCGTGTATATTAATGTCTGATAAAAATGGTTGGAACAAATAATAACTTCCTGTAAACCTTTTAAACCGGATGTATCCAAATTTATTCAATTATTTTGCGAAATCGAATGAAGTTGAGAAATATTGCAAAAAGTTGCCTACATACAATGGATAAAATTAATTAATAAAATATTTATTAATTAGTGTTTGTATATTTGGCTGGGGATGAACAATTGAAATAAATAACTTACATATAAATAATAATAATATAATACATAATCGCCATGAAGATAATACATATTATGTTACACATTAAAGGTTATGAAATAAATATAATGCTATGAAAAAGAAAACCAAAGAAAATATTAATGAATAAAAAATAAAAAAAGTTAAAAATTCACAAATATATACACACAAAATATAAATATTACATATATAACTACTTGAGTTACAGCCATTGTTGTATATGTAGCTATTCTGTACTTGTATGTATAAATACATGATTGAATATTTTCATTAAAAAAAATTATAATTTTGATCATTTGTAATTGTATATTTGGCTGAGAATGAAAAATTTAAAAAAATATCAATATGCAAATACATACATTTTAATTTGATGTGCGTTAAATTAAAGTATAAATAATATTTAAAATATATATTTGGTAATATTTGTCCGGAAACACTGAGAACTAGTGATGATAAAAAATGCTACTCTTGACTCGCTAGTGTGATTGTGATTGATATTCGATAATATAAGTGATTAAAAACTGTGACTGTGATCACAGTTTCATTACTAATAAGCGTGCGATATCACAATACACGAAATAAATAAAAAACATAATTTTTAGTGTATTTACTTATATTTTTCAAACTTTGTTTATATAAAAAATAGATTCTAGCATGTATAATTAATATCATCACAGAGAGAATGAAAACTCTTAAAAAATGTGAGTTTATTTTTCGAGTCGAATTCAATATTTCGGATCAAGTGCGTATAATGTTATGACAGAATCTACTAGATGTCGCTTATCACGAACTACAACGTCATTTCTTCATGAATATTTTCATTTCATTTGCGCATGCGCCGAGTCATAAATCAATAAATAAAATAAAAAAATGAATTACGAATCACGGTATTCCCAAATATTCAATCACTGATCGTGAGTATATAAAGATATCAGTGATTGACTCACAGTTCGTGATTTTGAGCTCATCACTACTGAGAACTACGACACATACGACTCGAAGCAAATTTTTTAATTAGTGTGACATGATACAAACAGATGTCGATAAATAGTACTATGCAACACGGACGGATATAATACAATTTTATTGCAAAAGTGTGCTCTATGTAGAATTTATTTATTTATATATTTCCATCATTCATCCTTTGTGGGCTTTTAAGATAATAACATAAGAATACTAATTTATTTAGTTTAAATATAACAGTACATTTTTAATACAACATTTCAGTATAACATAAAAAACTAAGTATAATTTACATACAAATATTTCTTCAAATCAGGTATGCTTCTGCAATAAAAAACGTCAACGAAATTCAACTTATTACCAAACCGAGTTAATAGCATAAATATTTCTATATGTATCTACAAAGAACACTTCATGTTGTCTCGTTTGCTGTGATACTTTATATGGAACGATTTGTGTTAACTCAGGGCAGTCTAACATGCTATTTATAATTATATTTAGAAATACTGTGTTGCTCACATCTCATCTCCAAGTTATTTTTTTCAAATGAAGTAGACTCATTCAATAATAATTAAACGTATATCTTTATAATTAATACATTTAATTAGTATTTAAAACATCACAGACCTATGTTCTGAATAATTACAACTTATGTCTAATAAATAATTATAATTTATTTTCGCTAAAAATTTGACAGTAATTAATATTTTTTAATACTTTTAAAATTAGCAATATTAACTTTGTGGTTAAATTTCATATTTTTTATTTATTATCTTTGTTTTATTAACCACTGAATTGAGTTTAAATACATATACCGGTTTCGAAAAATACCATTTTCTTCTTTTGGATGTCATAACTAACTAAAAACATATACCATTGTTTCTTCACCAGAATCTATTTAAAAAAAAAAAAACAATTATTTAAAAATAAATTTAGTACTTAACTCAAGTTGTTACTTAATACAAATTTAGTCGAATAATTTTTGGGAAAAATTTTAGAATGGGACTCGTAGTTAAATTTGGTTGGTTGTTTATAATTTTTTGATTAGTTTTATATGCTTTATTTATCTCCAACGATTCCAAATTATTTAATTTGTGACCAACACCGTTTATATGCAAAATTGACAATCCCAATTTTTTATCAAAACCGTGACCGTTTCTATCAAATGATTTTAGTTTTTTTCCTTTTTTTATCTCTATTTTTATTTTTGTCGAATTTTGATCTTAAATAACACTAAAACAGCACGAAAAAAACTGACTACTTTAACACAGACTTCAGTCTAGCAAAGTAACCAGGAAAATGCTGTAGTGGAGTCTACTCCATCCCACACAATAAACTACGAGTATATACTTATTAGCAATATAATTTTGTCTTATGTTAATCATGTTATATTATAATATATTCACCCCTGTTACAACAAAAATAAATATGTCAGTAAATAATCAAATAAATTAAATTAACCGAATAACATTTGTAGGGTTTTATTTTTGATTTTAAATTTTATGTAAATCAAAACTATTTTTGTATTTTTATTTAAACTCCTTTTTATGATATTTTTCGCCATTATCAATATTATTTTCGCATACCTCCTAACCGGTTCACCGCGTACTCCCACGTGTACGTGTTCACATGTTGGGAACCACTGAACTAGAAGACGAAAACAACCAAGATTGATGACGTCATTTTAAAACAAAGTTGCAGCATTCACTTGACAGATGGAAGGCTTAATTAAGTACTAAGAATGTATTATGCTATCATCGCTCAGTATTTTATTACATTTATCATTAATAATTGTTACGTTTTTGCGTGATAATTACTTCTCAAGTTATATACCTCGTAGAACATCGTCGGCGATTCAATAAGAAACTCTTATGTAACTATTATAATATTTATTACATGACTAATACAATTTTATGATACAAAGTATATAACTAGTTACGGAGTCAAACGGTAGTGAAAAGAGGTCGTGCTCCGCGTGCGTCATCCACACACACACACACATACATCTCGCACCGACGATGCTGGCGCGCTGACACACACGCATGCACACGATCTCAAGGACATCAGACTAATTAATTCAGTTAACAATTAATATGTATTGGCATTATATTATTAAAACAAGATAAAGTAAAAGGAGAAATAAATAAATAATTTATGAAATATTGAAAATTCTATTTCAAACGTGACTTTGAGTCTAATTTAACTAAGTGACTTTCTAAATAAACACATTATATGTTAAAATATGTATGGAAATTGTTTTTTTTGGTCTCAAGAAAAAATAATTGTTATTTAACTCGTCAACATCAAAAAAGAACTCAGTGAATTAATTTTTTGATAAATTAAAATTTGTTGTGTCTGTATTTTAATAAATGCGGAAGAAAATTAAAGTATTATATAAGTACAGGGTGTAGGGTAAACTTATACATACTAATGAAGAAAATACTGTACATTCAATGGATTATTCGCACCATTAACTAAATTTAATCCGTAGATGAAAAAAAATGAGAATAATCCTTCTCCGAAAGAAAAAAAATACTAATGCTTAAATGCAATAATTTTTTTAATTTATTTGATATTTCTAGTTCATGAGTTACTTATTAAAAGGATACAAATATTTGTTTATTAATTATAATATTAAATAAATAAATAAAATAATTATTTGTATATTAAAAGAGTCTGAAATGGATAACGTAAAAATATTGTTTACATATGTATAATTATGAGGTTGTATAAAGGTCACCCTGTATATTGATCGTTTAAACGTGCAAATGAATATTACAGAGCGCATTAAGGCTACAGGCAGCACCCTTTTAAGAAAAATAAGGGTGAGTTAAAAAGATAAACACATACCTTATTTGTTTTCTTTTGCTTCAAAATCGGCCAAAACTCCAGGTGTGAATAGCAAAACCAAGACGAGAACTTCTGTTGAAATTCTTACTCAAGCGTTGAAACGAGTGTTTGCCAAAACTCCGGTCGAGTTTAAAAAAATTCGCACTTGAAAAACACTTTTTTTAAATGTTTCACTACTAATATTTGTTTACGCATGTGTATTATACAAATATTTTTCACTGTTTGATAACTGAAAAGAAAAAAATATATACATATTAAAATTTTGACACACAATTCTTCTATTAGTTTTAATCTTATAAACAGAGAAGTGCAATGTATACAAGTAAACAAGTTGTGTATTAATAAAAACTCTGGGAAATAAATATAAATTAAATAATTTATAAAATAAACCGTAAACGTATATTTAGGGATTTATTATAATTAGCGCCATCTGTGTACCAGTAAAAACTTTAATGGCTTAGTTCTAAAAACTACCAAAGCCGCAGCGCTAGTAGGTACAATCGACGCATTGTTGCTATTCACATTGCTATCTTCTACTTTTACTGAATTGAAAATTCCTTGCAGTTGATCTGTTTTGTATGGAGTCGTTACTTATGCTCTTTTTCAACAGAATATTAGAGAGCCTAACAACAGCGTTCATATCATTGTAGTGTCTACTTCATTTTTTACTAATTCGCATATTTTACTATCTTACTGTTTTTAACGTGTTGATTTCATGGTTGTTCTTTGAGTTCGAGGTGCATTTGGTGTATAAATTTGTTTTTGATTTGAGAAAAACAAAAAGCAATCGGCAGAACTATTTCCTGTGTTAACATTTAATTAAAAAAAATATTTCGTTTAGTTATTACGTGAATGATTTTCAAACAATGAAATAATCATGTTCAGTCATATAAAGTATTCTCAGTCATATAAAATGTCCGTACATTTTAAATTGATTTTTATTACGTTAGTACTGAAACTTTAAAAACACTATTAATATTATTCTAAAATTACAAATAAATACATGGTAGGGTCATATAAACGACGGATTCATTCTGTATAAAGACTTCGATTAAATAAAAGTTCATAATCCTACATACAACATATATTGTATTGCATATATTATATATGATTGTATAATATCATTGGTAACATCATAACCTAAATATATACCTACTGCACTCAGATTATAAAATTAATATGTATAAGGAACAGTATTAACCTTTACCATACCGTGATATAAAATACTCGTACGCAGCCATGCTGTTAACTCGTGTTACCGTAAGAAATTAGAGTTCTATTAGCCTTTGAAATGTGAAAAATGCTTTTGAAAAAATGGTTAACGCCATTAATTTACTATAAATATTAAGCATTAAATAAAATATTATAATTAGGAGCATTCATCATGTCCTGTATAGGAATTTGCGTTATATAACACAACCTTCATTTTATGTTTGTTTAATTAGTGAGAAAGAGACACCATTATATTTGTATGTTTGTTATTATTTTCACTATGAAATTAATAAGTGATTTCTTTCTATCTTAACATAAATGATATTTTTGTCAATGTATTAATTTTACAACAGATTGAATTGAAAGATAATTATTTTTTGAGCGTAAATATTTTCCTTCAATTAAATGTTGCGTGTATTTCCCGAAATATTACAGGATTAATTAACGCGATAGACCCGTGTTACTGCATGGTTTGGGAAGGGTTAAAAAAATTAAGATAATTCACATAGAAAGATACACAGAAAATAATCTATAATCATAATACGCCACGATTCGAATACGAGATTTTTTAATGCCGGTAGACTCGACCATCAATTTCGCTGTCATCAGAATTCATCTACGTATCTTTATAGTGCTTAGTTTTTCTTATTGGAAGTGACCATTCAGAAAATATTTGCAAACACGGTCCGATCCAATATACTTGAAAAGGAACATTTTCACTGGTTGAATATAATTCGGTCATATGGTCGCCTCACTACACTGTTCACTCGTTTATTTAAACCCTATCCTGAATCGTTTTGAGAGTTGATAACTATCATTTAGATTTGTCATAATTACATATATTTATATTTTATTACATTCAGTTATTATTAACATTATACCATTATAACACACCTGTACAATTTGACGTGAGACTCGTTATCACATTTAATGCAGAAGGCAGCCAAAAATAAGTTATATAAATCATACACCCCCAAAAGGGGAGGGTAGACGTCACATTTAGGTGTTATAGTCGCAGAACTCGGTCAGTCCAGCAGAAATTCACCCTGTCCAGGTCGCAAGAGGTGCGAGGGAGTGCCAATAGAATGCTCCGTTAGGACTCTCTAGCTACTGCTCTTTCCGGCATCGTCCATCCCAGCAATCCCCAGTGAGAGACCCACACCCTAATAAATCCCGGATATGTCCGAGATTTCTTTAATTTCTTAAAAGGTCATCGTTCCGGGAGATCTAATGACCTATTCTTTTTAATCCCGCAATCGTGATGTCACGTGCATCATTCATAATCACGCAGTCCTAGAGGATGTGCTACGGCATCTGTCTCACCTGAGCGCAAACACATCACGATTTACGGACAAGTCTTAAGACAGTTAAAAAAATCCAGAGAAAGTTTTTAAGATTCATTAATTTTAAATTAAATACACACTATGAGAATATCAATTAACTGTCTCCTTAGCTGTCTGAAATTATCTCCTTAACTGTCTGAAATTGTTAAAATTATCAGTGAGACGTACGATGTCCAACCTTATATTTCTATACAGGATCACTAATGGTATGATAGACTGCCCCCAGATTGTTAGTCTGCTTGACTTTCACGCACCATTTAGGTCATCGAGACACAATTCATTATTCTATTGCAGTGGTAACGTCAGAACACATGCATTAGCTAACTCCGGAATGCATTCTTTGGTGAATAAATATGCGAAGGTAGTCGGCATCTTTTCTATAAATTTAACTTTTTTAATGGTGTCATTACGAAAAACATGTTGATATTACATAATTTTTTTCTTTATGTATTGCACTTCTGATGAAATTTTCTATTATTTTACAAATTATGTTAATGCTTGAATAGAGGGCGTGTGTAATAATAATAAATAAACAAATTTTAATGTCATTTTTTAAAGAAAAAATACTGTAGTTAACAATGAATCTAATTAGTGACAAATGAATTATTGTAATTTAACAGTTGACTACAATAGAAAATACCATGAAAACAGTTGCCACCGGGCCTCGAACCCGGAACTTCGTATTGCAGTTAGAATTACAAATATACTCGTATAAAAGAAATACAATTTTTAAAATCTTGAGTTATTTTTAGTTGCTTTTAAACCACTTTAATAAGATACATCAACTGGTTTCGGAAAAAAGCTTTTCCTCACGCAGAATATCAAAAAACTAAAATAAAAACGTTTGTAAAATTTAACTAATGTTTAAAATTTATTATTTTTTTAAAAGTAATTTTAAAATATTAATAAAATACCTACCTAACTAATTGTTACGATGATGAAATATGAGCCTCAATGATCCAAAATTATTGGAAAATTTTTAAGGATAGAACGTGTGGTTAAATTTAGTTGTTTATTTATAATATTTTTGTTAATTTTACACGCTTTATTTATTTCTAATGATTCTAAATTTAATTAAATTCAATTGAAGACCATCATTATTTATATGTAAAACAGAAAATTCCAAATTTTTATCAAGGTATGAAATATTGTCTAACAAATGATTCGAAAATTCTGAAAAACCATGAATGGTTAAACATCTCAAATGCATATGTAAGAAATTACGACTTGTTTTTCCAATACAGAAAAGCAGTATAATCTTTACAGTTAAGTTTATAAACAATATTAGTGCATCATTTAAAGTGGTTTTAAAACAAATTTAATAAATAATTATATATAAAAATGAATAACCACGCGTTGCGTTGAATATTAAGAATTTATTTAAATTAATACCGAAAAAGTAACCTAATCAACAAAAAACTATCTTTTCTTGCAAATACAATAAAAGTTATAAAACAACAATAAGGTATATTTTATTATGGACTGAATGAGGTTAAGTTTTTCACATACGACGGTATTAAATAAAGTTTTATTCGGTATTGCGGTAAAAAACTGTTCGGCCATTCAAAATATATTTTGAGTGTTTATTTAAGAATACCACTTGACCAATTTTAGTTAAATTGATATTTTTAAACCAGTGTACGTGTGCTTAGTGATGTTTATTTAATACTTATATAATGCGAATTATTATATCTTATACTTGAAAGTATAGGTACGATAATTATTGTTTTCAATACACAAAACTTTATTAATTTATTTTATTAGTAACTATGTAAAAATCTGTATGGACTGTATATATTTATACCATTAATAAGTTGATTTTTGTTACTATTTTTTCGAAATGTATAGTGCTCCTCACCGTCAGAAATTGATTATTATTATTTATTCAAAATATTGTATGTATATTGGCATTTTAATATCTGAATCGCTGGGTTGCGCCCGTGCTGAAGCAAACATTTAACATGGTTAATCAATAATCATATTTTACAATAGGTTCAGTAAAATATCAAATACAAACTAAAAAATAATAAAAATTATAAATAGCAAAAAATATATATGACGCAATATTTGAACATTAAAAATATAATATATATGATAATACTTCCAATTTAAAATATAGTAATAGTTTTATAATTTAGGGTTGTGTAGGTTACATTATTACACTACATGTTTTCAATTTTATGATTAAATTATTAAAGCGTTAGCCTCATTTTAGTTAAAAAAAAAACTACGATATAAAATTCCCATTTGTTATAATTTAAAATCAGAACTGTATGAAATATTTTTGACGACGAAGCGCTATCGGGTTATATCTGTTTTTCGAGATTTTGATAATTTCTAGGTAGATCTAAGTGTTAATTATATTAAAAATGTGCCTTTTCGGTAGTAGGTACTAAATTATATAAATATATATAGTTAAATAAGAGCTAATAAATGTAAAGCAATTTATTAATATTAACCTTGTTTAATTAAGATAATTTTTTAATGCCAGATGATAAATGCCACCACTTAAAAAAGGTTTAGTGCTTTTCGTAATTTTATAATTTAAAGGGTAGGTAACGAACAGTTCGTCGAATCAAACATTAATTATCTTCAAATACATAATTTGCTATCACGCTATTTTCCAGAGGGGTAGACGGGGATGATACCCTCTTGAGAAACAAATTCTATTTTTTACCACAGTTTTACATTTTTTTCTTATTACAACGTGCTATCTGCAGTTATTTCAACTTACTGAAAAGTAATTTTATAAATGCGTCTCATCCATTGGAATATTGATGTATTCCATTCAAGGAAAAATCACCCTTGGGTTAAAATTACTGTTTTTTAATAGGTTTAACTAATGTATAGAAGATGATTTATTTGGTACTCAAATATTTCTAAAATCTTTATTCGTATTGTTGTAAATAAGGTAGGTTATTAGACTAAACTATACGCAGCTTTCAATTTTTTTTTATTGCACTATCATAACGATATTACGGAGTTTGTGATAACACGATAACGCTCTAATAATTTATATTAATAGATCGAGCCTTTTTAAAAAATTGACATTGTAAATATCTCTGGTAATTTCATTAGCCAGCTTGATCTGCCTACTTGTTTAAAAATGGCGATCGTTAATTTTTTTTTTAATATCGTTAATCTGTTGATTGGTCTTAGAAAAATAATTCTAGAGAAACGAGTACCATGAAATGGGAATTATCATATTTTTTACACACAGTTTTCTGAAATCAATGTTTGAGTAATACTCGTAAATTATAAATTATGAAATATCAAAAATAAAGTTTAATATTTAGCTGCGTCTTGCGTTCGATATTTACTGGCCGGGTTAGAGCGGTTAGGTCAGGTATGATTTTTTTGCATAGTTTCAATCGTCGGCTATGCTAATGGATACGACGGAATAATTTATTTTGTGTCTTCGTGTCCTCCTGACTTGTCTTATGTCTTGGCAATAGACAAAATAAAATATTGAAAATAAATCTTTTGGATTTGCCGACTGATAGACGCGGCTGTGACGGAAACTATTGTAATACCAGGAAATCATACGAAATGTTTGTATTAATACTAATTCATCAGTGGAAACTAAAAAAAAAAAAAAAAGTAAATTATGCTTACTCTCATTTATCTATTATATGTGCATGATTTGAATTATTAATAGCTATTTTGGTACATTTTAAACTGCTAGAGTATTTTAAGATCATAGTACTCGATTCTCGAATAATTGGAGTCTCTTGTCTCAATCTAGGTATTGTTGCGTACAAGCATAGATGTCGGAAGAATTTCGGAACACGGAAGGAAACTGGCACTCACCACAAACCGGATTCTGTTGACACCTCCAAATATGTGGACTGTATATTGTTTAACTCACTATTTCGTCGAGATTCCGACACAAAGTATAAATGTAAAGTGTCGAGATTAGTATAACATTTGTAAACTGTTCCGTACACGTATAACCGTAATCCGTGCCAAACGACTGGTCGGTGGCGTGGCCGTGAGAAAAAGGGAAGGGAGAAAGCATAGTGCATAATTTTCGTTCTAGAATAAATATATATTTACACAAACAAATATATGTCTCAAACAGGTATATTTTTAACATTTTTGATAACAATCTTATTTATTTCAGTGCCACAATGACCGACCCCATTTCAGTATTGTTTTCTCATTTTTTTTCCAATTTATGTTAGTGTTGGTACAATAATTCCATTGTGCTCCACTAAACAAGCTTCAAAAGAAAAGTTTATTTTAGCTTAGCCTGGCATTCAAGGTACCGTTCAGATTATTCCCTACGGCCACCCCTCTTTTCCTCCAAATAAGGGTTAGTTAAGAAAACAATGTTAACCACAAAAGGCAAGTCGGAAAGAAAACTGGCAACTCGCAACGTTTTTAACATGAACACTTCTTGTTTACTTGTTGCTTTGTTACCTAGGTTTTTTTTGGAATACTAATTAAACATAATCTTTTGAATTATACATGATGGCTTATACGTGAACATGTGACCTTTGGATCGAAATGTGATAAACTTTATGCCTTTTATTAAATTATACATAATCGACTACACTGCGATTATGTATTTGTAACTCACAAAAGAATTGAGGGTACTAGTTGTGATCTCGGCAACCTCCAAATTTTTTATTTGGAGAAAAATATGAGAAACTGAAAGGTGCCTAAAGAACAATAGGTATATTTATATACCTATTGTTGTACGTATACTATACTCAGGTTTAAAATATATCATATTTAAAAAATAAACAAGTTTTCAAACTGGCAGTTATTTAAATTTCAGAGAAACAAAGATTGTATTGGTCGAATCTTAATACTAATTTGGGAGGGGACAAGCAACTGACCACCCTGAATAACCAATTTAAATAAAAAAGGGCTAATTTTGATTGTTAATAGATTATCATAAGGTGTAAAGGTTATATGAGAAGAAAATTGCATTAAAAGTTTAAAATAAAATGAAAGTAGCTTTTTTTGTAACTAGTTCCCTCAAAAATTTTCTCAAGTCTTTGTAACTGGTCAGAAACATCGCTATCCAATATTCTAACATAATCATTATGCAATGTTTACACTAACAATCCACTAGTTCTACAACACTCTCACTACATTTTGTTTCTCTATTTTTATTTTTATTCCTGTCGAATCTTTACCGTTCTTGAATTAAATAACACCCCAATAAGACGAAAAAAACTGGCTACTTTAACACAGACGGCAGTCTAGCAAAGTAACCAGGACAGTGCTGTATATATCAGAGGTGGAGTCTACTCCATCTAACGTAATAAATTACGAGTATATACTTAATTGAAATATAATTGTATCTTATGTTTATCATGTTATATTATGATATATTCAGGTCTGTTACAACAAAAACATGTATGTCAATAAAGTCTATTAAATAAATTTTGACGTTCTTGTGGTCTAGTGGTTACGATACTCGTCTAGTAATCTAGTGGTCGAGGGTTCGAACCTTGTTCCAAAATGCAATCATGTCAGCCCTGTTTTCATAGTACAAGCGTTTAGCTTAGTTTGAAAATAGTCATAATATTGATGTGACACGTATTCCATATACGTGTCACATCAATATATAAAGAAGAAAATAATTGTAACATGAGGTAGAGAGGAATCTGTTTACATTTTTAAAATTTGAATAACGAAGATTTATTGTAACCTTAAAATTTCTTAATAATCTCATCTCATTAATCTTATAATCTTTCAAGCATTTTTAATAAAAAAAAGTATTTTTCTACATATTTTATAAATACTAGCATAAAATATTCTATGAAGTGATATTTGTTAATATTGAAAAAAATAAGATATTAGCTAAAAGAAAATAATTTAATACAGTACAGTACGATCCAACTTAACCAAATATTGTAAATAAAATAACTTTAATGTATACATAATGATTAAATTTTTAACAAAATTATGCCTATAAAATAATTGTTGAACAAGATAAATAATATGTCAATGTCAATATCAATTTGGCCCTTAAATTCATTAAATTGAAGAAAAAATGTTTCAAAAGAGAAAAAACAAAAATTATTTCATTCGCGATGTTGTATTTATAATAACAATTACAATAATTTTTAAGTAATTCTTTAATATGATTAACGAAATATGACATTATGTGACTTTCAATAGATATATCTAACCTAACTGTTATTTGTCTGCAGTAAGAAGAAACAGAGAAACTAAATAGTCATGGATAATTAATGACATATTTTGTAAAATAATCTACATATACGACATATGATTCGATTAGAATCGATAGAAATAAATGCTTAAATAGCGTTTTTTCTTACACGCAATAAATAATACTAGATGAATTGGCAAAGCAATATGATAAATTCTGGAAAAGAAATATAATTTAAATGATCTATAATATCGACATAGACGGATAGGTTATTTACCGATTTACTATAATTAGCGCCATCTGTATATAAGTAAAAACTTTAATTACTTAGTTCAAAAAATATCCACGAAAACCCACCACTGTAGCCGTAGCGCTATTATCGATGTGCCACAATGCGTCAATTGTGGCTATTCACATTACTTTCTTCTATTTTTAAGTCTAGTGAATTACTCAAGTCATACAATTGGCTATTTACTAAATTGAAAATTCCTTCCGGTCGATCCGTTTTGTATGGAGTTGTTATATACTAATGCTGTTTTTTAATAGAATAATATTAGAAAGGCATTGAGGTGTCTATTTCCTCTTTTACTAATTCAAAAATTTTACTATCTTACTGTTTTTAACTGTTTTTATTATTTCATGTTTGTATATAAGATGGCTAATAATCTTTGACAAATATCGACAGATGTTGGTAGGATAAAGATTCAAAATGATTTTGGTATGATTTTAGTTGCTCCTCGGCGCGTAAAATTAAATTAAATTACCAGTCTACAGGAATGGAAGAAAATGTTGGAGCAGTGGGAGTGAAATGGCTAAGATCGGCGGAGTATCGAAGAGAGTGGCAATCAATAAGAGGCCACGCCTCCAGCAGACGATGTTGACATGTCATGACGATTATATCATGATATGATATTGAACAATCAAAGACTCGTTTCGGCTTATTATTTTTAAGTGTCACGTCACAGTATTTTAAACAGACAAATATGAATTACGAATAGAAGCTATCGATTGACCTCAGTTCCGTAATCGATGTTATCGACGCAATTGCTAAATTTTAGTGTTGTGACTGACTGTTTAAATGATACCATCCTACATACGAGTTAGTATGTATAGAGATCAAAATATGTTTTATTAGCAGTAAATCACTTAAATATATCGGTATTCAAGTGCGTCTATTCCCATGCAGTGATTTTAGAGAGATTAGAACGCCAGACATTTCCTTCTTAACGTGTGCATGTTAGAAATTCTGTAAAATTCATACTACTCCAGAATAATTTTATCTAGTTATTTTAATGATTAGATTTATTTATATATATATATATATTGACATACATATTTTTGTTCTAACCGAGGTGAATACATAATAAACATAAGACATAATTATACTCATAGTTTATTATGTGGGATGGAGTGGTCTTCACCTCTGATATATACAGCGTTGTCCTGGCTACTTTGCTAGACTGAAGTCTGTGTTAAATTAGCCAGTTTTTTTTTCGTACTGTTGTGGTGTTATTTAAAATATCGACAGGAATAAAAAGATATCTACAAATATGTATAAAAAAGTAAAAATAAAATAAAAATATATGTAGTGGGAGTGTTGTAGGACTAGTGAATTATTAGTGAAGGTATTGTATAAATTATATTAAAATGTTGGATAGCCATGCTTCTGATTCACCTCTACCTGATTGAATCATATATTGGGTCCATATTTGTGTAATATTATTGGAATTAAACGATTTCCAGTTGGTACTGAGTGTGTTGTATAGTTTCGGAACTAAGAACATGTAGAATCTTTGATAAAATGTCGTCGTTGCTCTCGGAACTGGTGTGTAGATGTTTGTTGTTTGTCTTGTGTTGTGTCCAAGATTTACAATAAGATAGAGATACAAATAAAATGTCTATGTTTTGTCAAAAAAGATACTAAATTTCGATTTGATAATGAAGACAGAATCAGTGGCGTAACTACGCCAATGCGGTGCATTGGGAATACTTTGACAACATTATACTCATAATATGATACTATTATTACTGATGACATATTAGCAGGGTAATGTGAAGGAAGAAGTTTTTTTTCAGTTGTGAGAGCAGATAATTTCTTAAAAACATATTTTTTTATTTTTTTCATACAAGTGTGCATATTACAGGAAACAAGAGATTAATTTAGTTTGTATTATTTAATTAATATTACCGCTTAGTACTTAATAATCTTATATTTTATATACAATACATATATTGGGGGCCTTTTTTTCCATTTTTCGAGTTACGCCACTAGTCAGAATAAAAAAGTTACACACATAGTAGAAGAACTTGGATACCGCAATTCAATACAAAATGTTGCGTTATATTTTGGTATATTTATTCTATAATTACTGACGAAGTTAGCTGCGAACCAGAAATCATACAACTCATATGTTTGGTGAAAAGTTCTATGTCCAGACTCGATAAGTATGGAAAGACAGCGGTATATCCAAAACGATAACCGGAAAATTGCTCGTCAGGAAAGTTACTCTCCAAAAATTGCTTTTTACCTTTTTTGACTTAACCTAACCTAACCTACAAATATGTATATATATATACACATTTGTTGGTTAGGGGCCTTTTTTCCATTTTTACAGTTACGCCACTAGTCAGAATACAAAAGTTACATACACCCAACCTAACCTAACCTACAAATGTGTATATGTACACATTTGAAGGTTAGGTTAGGTTAGTTAGGTTAGGTTAGGCGATGTGTATGTATATCGCGACTGTGCGAAAAGGATAGAAATAATTGTTAACGATTATCAAAATAGAACATTGATTAAATGTCTGTGTGGTGTAGCTCAGAATTATAATTTATAAATATTTATGCATATTTTTCTCGTATATGAATTATTATGTCTTAACGAATATAATGTTTTTTTTTATTAATATTGTTATATTTTTATGTTGCAATAAAATTATATAATTACATTAATAATAAAAATATTTGTTGTTTTAGGAATCGTAGGATTTAAATCATATTTATAAGTCTTTATAAATACTTTTAGTTGACTACAATTGTTTGTAAATAATAATTGAAAATATATGTATATGTTTTTCAATAAACGTGTTTCTTACTCTATGTTCGTGTAAAAAAGAACTAGAACATCTTGTCACGCAATTGGCGAGCACTTGTTGGCGAACTATTTTCCGCACACCATCTAAAACATCTATGATCAGACTTCTGCAGTATTTGGTGGTGGATTCAATATTTCTGTGTGGTGAATTGTGAATTCTGAAGGTAATAGTAGGAAGATATGCTGGAGACACGCTGCTTGTACCATGAACGGCGTAACGCAAAAACGTCTCCATTTTACAGGAACCACATAATTATAATAATACGGATGTACTCTTAATCATTTCCTTAAGAAGATTCATTAATTTTTTTTTAACATCGCAAGAAGAGAAAACAGTTTGAAGAAGCTTATTGTGGTGGATAGAGAGATCCTCAATCGTTGGACTGACGAAGTGAAGAATGGAAGAGGCACTTGTTTAGTGACAGAAAAAGAAGATTCATGGAGATCAAGTTTGAGGGACCTCCGTGAATTATGATGATATTTACGAGTGTTCATGTAAATTCCTAGTTAAATTATTTTTTCGTATTCTTTCATCGCTTAATTGCCTGCATATATTTTTTAATCGCACTCTTCTACCTCTTATTAGCCTGATTTTATTATTTTAGTTTTAAACCGCTTTATTATGTACATAACCGAGAATGAGGAAAGCAAGAACTGTAGGAAATAAAGTGAACGACGCTCTGAATGAAATTATAGCTAATGGAAACTTGTCAACTGAGGCAAGGCTAGCGGTTCACAATAGAGTCCTGGTACCATCACTGATGTATAGAAGTGAAGCCTGGAGTTGCAGAAGAAGAATTAAAGTAGAGTGAATGCAATGGAAATGAGATCACTTAGGCGTATATGTGTCAGATCTAATTATGATAGAGTAAAGAATGAAGAAATAAGGAAATAATGTAAAACTGATCTTAGTATAGTGAGTAAGATTAAGAAATTATCACTTTGGTGGTTTGGTCATATGAAACGGATGAATGAGGAGAGAATAGTAAGAAAGATGTATGACGCAAGTGTTGATGACACCAGAAGTAAAGGACGCCAACGGAAGACTTGGCACGACCAGGTAAACGAGATGGTCTTGTTAGAAGCCTCAATAATCGGCGATCTTGTATGAGAAGATAAGATAAGAACGTGGACAAGGCGAGAACGCCTACCCCAGCGGAGAAACGGCGTGATGGTAAGAATATAAGTAATTATGCACATATACTAAAGTCAACTGGTTTCAGTTGGACATAATCTTCTTCAGGAAAATTTAGTATGTAGATAAAACTAAGTAGAGATATTTTAAAATAGCTGACTTTAGTATATATGCATAATGAAGTGGTTTAAAATTAAAAACATTATTTCAATTAATTATAATGACAAGCCACAACGTGTTTGCTTTCTTTTAAAATTATGATTTTATTAATTTAATTAAATCTTTCATCGCCTAATAGTCTAATTATATTCCATAGAGGTGAACATATTATTATTGTGTAGTTGCTGTTTTTTCAGAACCCAGTGGTATTTTAAAATTGAAATAAAAGATGTATCAATTAGAAATAAGGTCAATATACAGGTTTGAAAATATATCGTCTGTTGGTGTGGTGTAATCAGTGAATGCATTTCCCTGGATAGAAAAGGATCCAGGTTCGAATCCCGGCAGCAAAAAAAATTTTTTTTTGATAAATTGAATTTTCCCGTATATCTTTCTAATTGATGCATTTAAGTATATTCCGTTACTAGCGTTTTTTTCATATATTCAAATCTTATTCTTTTACTTATATTCTTCCATATCTTATAGTGTAAACATATTATTTGAATTCTTCCATCTTTTTCAGTATTTTAACAGATGAAGTATATGGTGTCTTCCCAAGAAAATTAATAAGATTGAACTAATATCCAGTACGCTAGTTTTGGATCGCACGCGATGAGTATGACAATATTATAAATACATAAAAAAGATCTAGAAGAAGAAGAAACCAGTAAGTATTGCATTGTTTTTTTATATGATTATGTAGATGACATTATATTCGATTTTATTTTAAGTATGTATTTAGGATATACGTGTATTTTTATTCTCAACACGGTTAATATTTCTTTACAAATAGGGAAAAGCTTTGATAATAAGCAGTGGCTGAGTTTAGGTGGATCAATGAATAATGAAAAAGGTGAAATTTACAATAACGGACATTCTGTAACTTGGTGGGGGGATAATCTATTTCTTGATACATTAACACTTATATAGCCCGGTGGTCAAAACAAAACACGTCCGACGGTCGTGGGTCATTTTAGACCCACCTCAAGTTTTCGGTTTTTCAACCGTTTTGTGGGAGATTTCTTATATATATTTCATTTAAAATATTATTTAATAAAATGGCATGATGTGCCGTAATGTTTCTGCTAAAAAAGTTAAAAAAAATCTGAATAATATACATATTCTCACGCATTAACAGACGCCCTTAACGGTCATAATACAAACATCTACTGAGCACGTGATCTTCTCATCGGAACCCGAGCAGGTAGTGTCATAAAACTTACAGGTAGGCGCAACGCCTCTCAAATAATTAAATTACTGGCATTGTCTAGGGGCCGCCTGATGAAAATAAGTCAAAACAAATACATGGACGCGTACCTGGTATCGTTTGTCTACCCGCTCAAAATGTTGACAATATATGTTTCGGCGTAGGCGTTGAGATTCAATTCTACTGTCTGAGGCCAGTTTTTGAGCGTTTTTTCACATTTTTATCAATAACTCATTTGATCTCGTCCGATAACATTTATTTGTATCTCTAATAACTTTGAAATATTTAATAAAAGATTACCTAGATAGAAAACAGCATTAAATGAATATTTGTAGTGTAATTCATATTTTTACAAACACTCGAGTCGAATTTAACCCACCGCCGCAGAGTACGTGTTAAAGGTGACTTAATGGCAGTCGATTACTAGGTGCGATCAGTTCATAGGTCACACAGGGCACAAAAGAAGCAATAGAAGAATTGGAGACTTTTGCTGGATGATTGATCTGTTCAACATTTAATTGAGTAGCAAAAAATGAGTATTTTAGAAATATTTACTTCTGTAGTATTAGCCACGTAGATACTTCAATGGAAATGGGTCAAGTATTTTTATATACTTCAAACAATGTTATTTTCTTAGTACTAGCTAATAAGTTTGTGATAATATATTCCAGTATTTAACAAATTTTAAAACATGTAAAATTAGAATTTTAAATATGAATTAAGTGTATTAATTGGAGAGATATACATATAAAATCAATTTTATCAAAAAATATTGTTGTTGCGCCATCGGAATTTGAACATGAAACTCTTTCCAAACAGGGGAAGGTGTATTATCCAACTGTGCTACAGCGACATTATTTTTAATGACAAATTTTCGAACCTATAGCTCAGCCGATGTGGCCAGTGTTTCGTAAAACCTATTTTCCATTATTGAAAACTTAACCAAGTATGAAACGTTAACATACTTATTCATAAATTATTGAAATAATAAAGTTATTTACCATTCCCGTGACACACATGCTGCCAGGCTATAGATTATATTCTGGGTATCACCATGCCTAACGGTGATTACTATTATTATTATCAGCCTGCTTTTAAATAATCCCTTAGAAGGATCGCGCGGTTTGTATCTTGGATAATCATTAGATTCGATAGAAATGCTATACGTCGAATCATTAAAGCTAAAGGAACCATATTACGTTGTAGATATATTTCATTAATTTCTATATTTATTTACATTATTTATATGCCGTGCATAATGGATTCTGGTGCCAACGCTATGAAGTGAAGCCTGGAATTGGTACATAAATAAGTTAAGCAGACTAAATGCGGTCGCTCAAGGGCGTGTATGAAAAATTTACATACAATTGACGGAAGAAAAAATAAAGTAGTATGAAATTGAGAAAAGATCGCAGATATGGTTAGGTTTTGTGGAAAGTGTGAATAAAAAGAGGACGATAAAACAATAAACTTAGTGATTAATTCAAAGACCTTACATCATCAGATAAACTAAATATTAGATGTGTAAAAGTAGTTGAGGGATTTCTGCCTACCCTTGTGGGGTAACGGCGTAATGACGGTAAGCTAGCTATTTAAGATAATCAGAGTATTAAAATATATAAGACGTACTAATTTTACTCATTTATAGATAATAGTACTGATTCCTTTCAAAAGCGTCCGCTTGAAAGGTATGACTGGAAACCTATTTACATTAATTTTAATAATATAGTCATTAGAAATAGGTGACGAAGGAAACATTTACATGTTAAAGATCAAATCAGATACTACAGAAATCAAAGTAAATAATGAACATTAATAATGGCTTTGAGGAGGCGAATTCGACCATTTAGTGAAATTCATTCCGGATTTGATACATATCGAGTATACATAGTATTACAATTAATTGTATATGTATTACTTTCAATAAATGATTTTATTCACTTTAAAACGTGAGTAAAAATCAAATAAAAAATATGTAAATTAGTATTAAAAAAAAAATTATTACTAATCAATACATAGATTTTAAAGCCTATTTTTAAAGCTGATAAAGCAACAAAAGATTCGTAACGTAAAAAAAAAATACTTATATCAATATAAATCTAGATAATTAATAATCAGGGATATGTAAAATCGTGCGAAAGAAATACTAAGACATATGTAAAAATTAAAAAAAAAAAAATTTACTTACGACTGCCGTTGTCACAAAATAAACAGCGAAAAACAAAAAAAATATACGTTTTCTAAAACGTCCACAACTGAAACAAACTGAAAAAAAAAAAATCTGTCACAGAAAAATCACGAGGATATCAAACATTTAACACTTCACCCGTCACAAGATTTGACGTCTATGATAGTGGTATAGCATAAATAAACTTGTATGTATTTTCACTATTCATTATTAACAAACACACTCATGTTCATACTGTGAGCGCGGTGCGGCGGTAAAAGCGCGACACGTCCACACCTGACGGCGACCGCCGATTAACTGCCTGAAAATTCGAATACCCGAACGCTGATGGACTGGCCGCGTACGGCGATCACGCCCGGGAAAATGACGCGACGTAATCGAAAGATGTAGAGTATTTATTTGATTGATTTCGTTTCCGAGCGTATGAGGTTTCCTTCTTGCCTACGCCTTCTAGATTTTTCCATCAGCACCGTAATAGATTAAACGGGAGCGCAGACAACTAATTCGCGACCGATTCAAAGTTTGAAAATGGAAGTTTTCTTCGTTCCATCTTTTGTTTGGATCGCTCGACACACGACGTTTGAAAATGGAATGGTATCTCTTGAATATGGAATGTAAAGTTTTCACATTTTGAAATTGAACCGTTTATTTTTCTTAAATATAAGATTTTTTCACTTTGGCTTCATAAGGTTAGAAGAATGAAGAAATAATAATATAGTGTAATGCTGATGTTAGTGTAGTGAGTCAGATTGAAAAAGGATCACTTATGCCGTTTGAAAGATATATGACGCAAGTTTTGATGGCACCAGAAATAGAGGACGTCCGTGGAAGACCTGGCATGACCAGGTGAACGAGATACTGGAGAATGGTTCTGTTAGAAGCCTTAACAATCGGCGAACTTGTATCAGAAGATGTATGAGAGAATTGTGTCAGAACAGAGGAGTGTTGCGCTCTATACTCTCTGCCTACCCACGCGGAGAAACAGCGTAATGGTAATTAAGTAAGTAAGATAACGTATTTTTTATTTTTCACCAAATATTTATACTTCTAAAGTACAAGTCAGATAGTCCTACCACTGAATTCGTTGTACTTTAATAAACTTTGAGAGTTATACAAAGCATATAGCTAATTGTTGCCACATGTACGGCAAAACTTTCCTTTCAAAAACCGCTCAATAATTATTTTTAGTTAGTATAATTAAGGAGCACTTGAGATGTCTAAATAGCAATAACGATTCCGAAGTTGCCAATCATCTTTTAGAAACTAACCGTTATTTTGACATTAATAATTCACAAATTCTACAATTAAGATTTAAAAGAAAAATCTCAAAAATTCAGAAGTAGAAAAAATTCAGAAGTAAAAAAAATTTTAAGGTCCAAGGCTATATTTTGTGCGATGGTGGAGAAATTAAGAAAAACATTAAAGTTAAGAATACAAGGCTATTTATTTGAGTCTGTTTTATTAACATGGAAATAAGTTACTTAAATATGTACATGTTATTAAATTAAGCTAATATTTTTGATGAGCTTCGTTAGCAGTCAATTATCATATTTTGTTAGTGTCTTATTAAAATTTGTGGACGCGTTATGTTGACAAAAGATATACACACGTAGCTCTAAAGTAATCAATTTTAATATTTTTTTAATTTTAATTTAATAATCAAATATATTTGTTGGTAATGAAATAATATTTAAAATTAATTTTGTTCTAGTTCACGTTAAATATATATGTTTACGAAATAAGAGATCTTTGAGATTGAAATTATGAACCGGTTTTCATTTAAGATTAAGCCATTTTAATAATGGATACTTCCATTATAGTTACCTAAATTTGGATACTGCCAGCATTGTTACAATAACATTTGGACTCTGCCAGTTTTGATGTGCCTAAATGTTTTGATACGTGACTGCCATCTTGAAATTAATTGGTTTTTTTTATACAAAAACAAAAATTTTGCAGCGAAATTTACAGGTTTAGGTTTGCCAACAAATTTTGTCACTGAAGTACAAAAAGTTTTCTCAACTAAACTGCATATTTAGATAAACTGTGACATTTAAAAATGCCACGGCAGACCGAGCTCTACATTACTGATCTGAGTGGTGGCGGGCGGAAAGAGGGGGAACTTGGTGCGCGCGGGAGACAGCGCTCCGTCGCTGAGAATCGGAAAATGGCGACGACCTAGATAATAAACGAAATTTCTCCCGCGGTGGATTCAGAGATTTAAAATGGGCCTGATCCATCGGAGGGATTAGAGGAGACTCCGCTGCAATCAGCGGGGTGGCTGCATGCGAGCGATGGCAGGCGATCCACAGTGACAAGACGACATCAGGGTAGCTTCTGGAGGAAGAGATCACATCTGGTACGGGAGCGTGGTAGCTAAGGCTGCGATGGCAGCTTGATATTTGTTGCGACTTTACCCCGAGGCAAACTGGCTGTAAATCTATGTATGCTAAATCGGTAACATTATGTGTCCTTAATAAGAGAATAATTCAATTAAAAGGAAGAAGTAGAAATCCCGACATTATAAGTATTATCATACTTATAATGTCGGGATTGTTATTTTTCATGTTATTAATATGTAAATCAGGGTTGTTATCGTTTGGCGTGATGCGCTGGCGTTCGGTCCACCGGTGCCAGCGCATTACGTATTTCATATTTTTAAGAGAATATGATAAAAAGTCACCACAACTATCTGTCTCGGGGCAAAACTAATGAGCATGTTATACTAAAAATATCAAAATTAGGAATAGAATAGAGAAATGCATCATACATTGCTCCTATACTGTACAACCAACTGCCTAAATCATTGGACATGTTTCTTAATTCTATTTTGATCAATATAACTATTTTTTATAAAATATATTTTTTTTTATTAAATTTTACATTGTATTATTACAGATCTTTATTATGATTTTACATAAAAGTCAATAATTAACTTCATATTTAAAAAAAATATTTGGTGGTACGTAAGTCTATTATTGCATATTGTTATTGAATATATATATATATACATACCTAACTAATATATTTTATTTATATTCCAATCAACAGTTTTTGTTCTAAATAAATAATCATCTATTTATCAATGTCGTGGATATTTCCAATATTATTTCTACATGCCTCATAGTATTCTTCAACAAAGGTGACAAACAAAATATGAAATATTATTATTCACACGTAGTACAATTAAATAAGTGATAACCGTATGATCAGAAAATGATGTACCCGTTGATACGATGTTTACCTTGGTAGCACTGCACGGTGCACTTACCGACGGCCTATGCAGAAATGTACTTTTAGTTACTGCTAATGCTGTCCATCCATTCATCATGTTCGAATGGTGCATAATCCTTCGCATAATAATATTGACTTATGAGTTCCTCAGAATTATATGGGGACAAGTACACAAAAATATGTTTTAACGATGGAATATTTTTATTTTTAATATATAGTACAGGGTATTATATAAATACTTACTATCCATATTATTATAAATATAAGTTAAATGAATCAACTAGAATGATAAACAAAAAAAATCTGTTTATCGAAAAAATATTTCGTTGCTACCGGGATTCGAACCTGGACCTCTTCCTATCCGGGTAAGCGCGTTCACCATTTTTGCTTTGCAATCTAATTCACCTCAATATAAAGATGATTGCCATTAAAAATAGAATAATAGATGTATCAATTAGAAAAATTATAAAATATAAGTTCAAAATTTGTCGAAAATGTATTCGATTGCTGTAGCGAAAATGGTGATAGGAAAAGATCCAGATTCGAATCTTGGCAGCAAATACATATATATATATTTTTAAGAACACATTATTATTGTGAAGTTTTAGTTCTTCAGAATATAGTTCTGTGATATTTTTAATATTAATTAAATATATATTTCTCTAATTGATACATTTAATTTGTATTAAAATATTTTTTCGATAAATAGATTTTTTCTATATATCTTTCCAGTTGGTTTATTCAATTTGAATTAAAATACCACCTATGTTCTGAAAATGGAACTTAAAAATGTAGTCATACCTGTAATAATGTTCTCCTTAAACATATTATTATTAGTATTATCATAAGCCAAAATAGTCATATTTGAATGTGTTTAAATGATATTATTATCGTGACTTAAAACCAAAGGGGATTTGAAAAAAATATTGTAATGAGCTCTAAACCCATTAATTTTTGCCCTTAAACACGAAGTGCGTTCAGGGTCATTCGCAGTGATGATAATGATGATGACATTGGAAATGATAGACCTCTACAATTTCTAATAATTAATTATGTAGAAGAAGATAAAACGCAGTATAGGAATATCTTGACTTCTTAACTGCTCAGAAAGTGGCTCAATGTTAAAAATTTCTTTGATTTTGTACATTTTGGACAATCTAAATGGACATGCTGCAACTTAACCTCTAACCTTTGAATACGATCAGTCTCAAATATCCATACAAAATGAATATAATAGAATGAAAAAAAGTGAATACGATAAAATATTGTTGATAACATATGACAATGAGGAAACGGGATGTAAGAAAGATGAAAGGAATTTGCGAGAGTTACCAAGAGTGAGAGAGTTAAGGACCAACCAGAACGAGGCAGATACACAACCCACCTGAGAGTTGCTACATTATCAGAACGCGTCCCCCTGAAATACTTTTGAATACTCGGTGACAAGCACCACGTATAATAGTAAGATAAAAGCACTAATCGGTATGCACGGTAGCGAGAAACTGATTACACACAAATAGCACACTATCAGCCACACACAGCAGGACGATACTTCACAAACCAACAATTCATTCCCACACGGCAGGAAGAACTTGGCGGCAGTCATCGCACCCGATGGTAAACGATAACTGTCACTCTTAAACTTCAACTGTCATCATTCAAAAATCATCATCTATATGTCCACCTGCGCACGAGACAGCGATTGACGATCTATATATAATAAAGATCGAACAATTATATATTGTTCGATCTTTATTTATTCCATTATTCGCCAGAGCTTTCAGATGATTAATAATAAAAATTATGTATGAGTAAGAGGTTATTATATTCAAATGGTATTCTTTTAAACAACATGATTTACACTTCACCAACAATATGTGTATATAAAACAGCGATTCTTAAATTATGTTGTGTACATGTATATAATAAATTACCGGTGCTAACCAGCGATGCTCAAACTATCTACAATGGTTATTTATTTCTTTATAACAGGAAAATGAATAGATCGATAGGTACCTACATAAGTGGTCGTTATTAGAGATAATATTTATGTACTCAGTGTGGTAAGCTTATTTAAATAGATAATATTGCAATCGATAAGATCGTTAGTACACAATTTAATTTAACAAATTTAATTTAACAAAGTAACTTTTTAAGAAACATTTGCAGATTGTTCGTACGTCAAATTGACTATATAGTCAAATATAATCTCGCCTAATGATGTGGCAAAGCATTATGCTTTATCTATGACTTTATTTACCCCTGCGTTCGAAATCTGTTATTTGCTGGTGAACAATCTTCTGTAATACAAATTAAATAGCAATTTAAATTGTATTACAGACGGACGTACTCTCGTCAATAAAATATTGGATGATTCTTTGTCGTATACTATAATTTTTAAAGTATAAATGTGACAGATTTTTTACTAAGGATTCACGATTTTTACCATTCGATGTTGGATGGTAAAATTAGTTTACTATTCAATGGTTTTTCGATGAGTGAATATTTTCTATCAACATACTTGTTCGATCTTTATAATGTATGAATCGTCGATCGCCGTCTCGCGTGCATATGAACGCGTATATATAGTTCCTGTCCATTACCTATCTATTAACCCCTCCTCCTATACCAGAACATGATCTTTTTCTATGGTGTATTGTCCATGGTTTTTTGAAACCTTTGAACTGAAAGTAGCATTTATCATTTTTGATGCGTTGACTGCCGCCAAATTCGTCCTGCCGTGTGGGAACGAATTGTTGGCTTGTATTAATTATCATTCTGCTGTATGGGGCTGATATTTGTTTGTGTGTAATCGGTTTATCGCTACCGTGCGAACTAATCATTGCTGTATTGTGCATAGTGCTTGTTTGAAACTTTGCGCTATAACCGAAGTGTATATCCAAGAGTGCTTCATAGAAACCATCGGAGCATGTGTTCTGTAGCCAGAATTTCTGTGGATCCAGTGGAAGAATATCCAGATTCCGAAAGGAGCATTTCACAGGTGGGTTTTTTGGTTCTGGTTGGTTCTTCAGCCACCCCCTGTTCCTTATTCCTGCCCCTTTCCAGAATTCCTTCCACACTTCCTGCATACAATATTTCCCCACCCCCTAGTGCAGTAACTTTTTTTACTATTGTAAAGATTTACAACTGATCAAACAACCGGGCAGTAGAGTGCGTGAACACAGAACATGCTGTGAGCCGTATTCTTTGAGGACTCCCAAATGGATGGCGACCTTTTGGTAGACCCAGTCTAAGATCCATGTTTCTGTCTCCATGCGGAGTATTTTGGCTTACGACGCCTGGCACCGAGTTGTTCATCAGATGAAGGTTCTTAATAGGATGTGAAGTCGTGGACTAGTAGACTGGTCGGATTTATTTTAGAAAAGTAAATATTTTTTTTTTTTTACACTCCTAACGAGTATCATTTATCTATATTCTCTGCTCTTCGTGTCTAGCTGCTTTCATCGATTTTTGTAATGAGCTGGAGAATGACTGAATTGTTTAACTGATTTTCAAAAATACATGAGTATGTGCATTCTATTTTGTGTGGGAAAACTACAAACATGCGGCGTCAGAGCCAATTGGGATGCCTTCTGTTATGCTTGTATTATGGCGGTGAGTGCGATATACAGATCGTATATTGTTATCGGATTGGATCTGATCAAATGTCAGACACTGGCCAGCCAGAAGTCCATCCCTGGCCAGATTAGGTTAGGTTATCTGCATTATTTGGAATTGCATATTGTATGAACATTACCAATAGAAAACCAAAACCTAGCTATCGATATAATTCATAGATTTCGCTTTCCAGTACGGGTCCTCGATTTTAGTATTTGTTTTTCCCCAACGATTATCATTCGATTATGGTGCCCAACCCATTGGCGTTTAAATATTTATTTTTTTAGTCCTACTGCCTAAGTTTTCATTTATTTTTACCTCTCGCAAAGACATTCCGACCATAGTTCCTTCCATGCCTCGCTGGGCCACCTTGAACTTGTGGATGAGGAACAACTATCAGTGTTCAAGTTACCGTAGATCAGTATAGAAAGGATGCATAGTCAACACTTATGCATATATAAGGAAGGTCAATACTAATCTATTGGTAATTACATAAGGGAAGTCAAGGCTGAGCAATTTAATTATGAAATTGTGTGAGTAAAAAAATACATTTTCATCATAAGTTCTATCGTATATTGTAGTTATAAATAAGCAAAACAATACCCTAATCAAATATGTAGAAAAAAAGTGCATTGGTCCACTGCCCAAAACATCCGCCACGCGGATTGAAGCAATTTCCCAATTCAATAGCCAATATTCAAACCGACCGTGACGGCGTAATATTACGCGATTTGTACGTTTGATATTTTGTCGGAGATTTACGTATATGATTATAGGATGTTTTACCTTAACGTAGTTTTTACGCTAATGACCTCACCTTCATATTGGCTTTTTATCTGTCATATTTTCACATTGTACTTTGATAGGATTTACTTAATTATGGTCAATAACGACTTTATAATATGTTATAAGTGTATTTGTGGCAAATCTATTTATGACAGAGTAAAGAATGAAGAAATAAGAAAAGAATGTAAAGCTCTTAGTATAGTGAGTAAGATTAAGAAAGGATCACTTAGGTGGTTTGGTCATATGGAAAGGATGAATGAGGAGAGAATGGTAAGAAAGATATATGACGCAAGTGTTGATGGAACCAGAAATAGAGAACGTCCGCGGAAGACTTGGCACGACCAGGTAAACCAGATAATGGAGGATGGTTCTGTTAGAAGCCTCAACAATCGGCGAGCTTGTATGACAAGATGTATGAATGTGGATGAGGCGAGAATTGTGTGTCAGGACAGAAGAGTGTGGCGCTCTATCCTCTCTGCCTACCCCCACGGGGAAACGGCGTGATGGTAAGTAAGTGAGTAATATTTTAATACACAATATTTTCTAACTACAATCTATTGGACTAATACAGGTGACAACAAAGAAATGTGCTATTTATTTTTGGTATAAGTATTGAATTTATTTAAAAAAAGACTTTTTGTCTCAGATACATGTGTTATACATTTATTTTCTTACATATCAATTCCTCGATGTCTAGAAGGGTACAAAATACATTTCAAAACATTATTGTACATTACAGACCTCTTATATAACTTTCCAAAAATTTGTGACGCTATTTTATACGTACTATTTCTAACGCTGCTATAACGAACATTTTGTGTTAATATATTAACATTTTTGTCTTTAAATTAACCATTTCATTTGCTTATAGATACGAATTAAAAAAATATTTGCAACTATACATATAGACTTAATAATTGATTTGTGTAAACCAATGTAATGGAATACGAAAATAAGCAAGATTAATGACGTCATTTAAAAAAAAACGTTGCTTCCTTCACTTTACAAAAGGAAGGCTTAATTAAACCAATAATACATTATAATATTATCATTACTGCATACACCAATAGAAAAAAAAATATTGATAGAATTGGCGTTAACTTTGTAAAGTTTCATCATCAAAATGCATGGATATAAATAAAGCGATGTTATAACTCTACTTGAGTTTATTTGCACGAAAAAGTCAGTAATCATGGATCTATGGCGTTCTCCATTAACTGTAACATGCTGGCTGGCATCATTTTTGAAGAAACAACTTCTTCTTCAACAAATTATCAATTAGAGTATGCTTGGTGCGAAAACGATCCATGGTTATTCGAATTATTTACTCGGATGGACGATTATGTCGACCGTAAAATGGACGTAGCGCGCGGTAAGTTTCGCGAACTGAACCACGATTTTCGAAATAAATTTGCACAATTTGCAAGCGTTGTTCTGGCGTAAGTCTATTCATGGTAAAATGGCAAACCAAACTGAGCACAAATTATCTATCAGCTGTCAAATTGGCTGTCGCTAGTAAAAGTGTTGCCAATTCGAAAAACAATCTTTGTTTACTTGCATTGTATGTTTCGTTTTCGATTTGATTGTGTTTTACCTTCAATGAGTTATTTGGTTTTCTGAAATGTAATTTGTATACCAATCTGCTTTAAAACAGGCTTGCCTAATTGAAATATGCATTTTAAAATCTATGTTAAATATATGTAGTAAACTGTCTTTTTTTTTAGCTGTACAATGCTTATATTATATGTGTCTAAATTAATAAATAAAACTTCTTATGATTTAAATCCAGGCATAACCAAATAATTTATATTTATTATGAAATTAGGTTCTTTTTGTATATAGATTTAATAATGGATGGTGTTGACACCTCTTTGCGTGTTGATTAGGGTTATACGAACTGAATTTTTAGTTCAGATGTACAAAAAGACCGTAAGGATTTCGAACGTCGCCATAGGATGTAATTAATAAATCACATTTGTCCTTTCTTCTGTTTAAAACGTGGATTATTTAGTGAAGGTTTCGGCTGGATAATGGGATATATGGGATAAGGGTTGTAGTAAAAGCCGTACAGCAATAAACTGTCCAATTTAAGCCGTGATTGGGGTTGTTTCCCAGAAAGAAATAATATTATCTGCAAGAATAATGAAGAGAGAATAGATGTACAGTTTTATTGTTATTATTATATTGCAAATATAACAAACTTGCCGACTGTTTGCAGGCAGCTATTGGGGCTACTTCGCGGCCAATGGTGGCCGCTGTGCGGCCATTGGTGACCACTGCACGGTCAGGGTCTCAATAGAATTTTTATTTCAATGATATAGCTTTTCTCAAAACAAATAACATGTAAATAAAATCTCGATGTAATTAAAATAATTCCACCTTTATTCGTAGATAAATAATAAACACAAAGATGCTATTTGAATCAGATGAAAAACAAAACCAAAAGTCGTTGTTTTGACATTGCGGAAAGTACTTTATTCTATGGTATACCATAGACAGTATAAATTCGAAAAGATAAAATATATCATGTATATTATTTCTTACTCTTTATTTCCAATTGAATATATATTTAAGTACTATTAAGGAATACATAAAACATTTAAGTAATCTTAATCTAGAGATATTAAAACACGGTCGTTTTTACCCTGATCGTGTCTCACAGACCTGGCCGTTTAATCGAGCACTATATAGCAATAATGGCACTACATCTAATACATTAATTTATAAATAGATGGGGAAACACAATATACAATTAGGATACTTTTGTATCTTAATTGTATATTGTATTTAATTTTTTGTTGTCTTAAACCTAATATAAGGCCTAACAAAATATCTCGCGTTTATGGAGGGAGATTGTCTACATGGCTTACATAATTTAAATACATATTTAGAAAAAATATTCTGTAAAGATTATTTAAATGTTGGCAGTCAATAATTTACCTAAAAAAATATAGTAATAGTTAGACTGCTGTGTATACAGAAAAAAAAGCAAACAAAAACACTTAAATTATTAGAAAAATATAAAGATAAAAAAAACAGTGTGTGTAGTAAAGTAATATCCAGAATAATTATAAATAAATGATTTGTTTCTAAATTATAATATTAAAGTTTCACTGGTTACAACCGCTAAACCTAGTGAATCTGAAAAAGACAGAGAGTAGATTGTTCGTTGATAGATGTTGTTAATGAGGGGGATATTTGCCTAATACATATATGCCGCGTATAGGGTGGATTCCACTTACTAACATGATGAAGGTATTCAATTAAATCCAAATAACACCTTGTTAACAAAATAATTACTTTTAAGGAGAACACATTGTGTGAACACATTATTGTGAAGTCGCAGTTTTTTCAAAACATAGTTCTGTGCTATTTTGATACCGCAGACTGCCAAATTATAGACATGATCTAACGCAAATTCATTGTTCCAATAATCCACGTGATCAATTTAGTACCACTCATGCAATCAAATATCTCCGCGTCTTTATTTAAATATATGACTCGATTGGAATGAAAATTTAAACGCTTATAATGTAATACGCATTCATGTAAAAAATAGCTCTTGTTTACACAATGAGTTAATTTTTTTTACTTTTACTGTTGAATAAATGTGTCATTAACTATCGGATTTATGTTTTCACCAATAATGTGTGTAGAATGTCCTTCGTACCGCAACTAATGTTCCAAACCCCTCTCCTATATGTTCACTTTATTTCATGTCTATTCTATTCTGGTCTATGTTTAATACAAATGAAATGTATAAGCTAGAATGATATTTAAGAAAAAAAAAATTATCGAAAAAATATTTTAGTAGCTATCGGAATTCGAACCTGGATCTTTTTCTATTCGGGGAACTGTGTCACCCAAGTTTCTCCAAGGAAGCCATATACAAAAAGCGCGATCTAACCCAGAAGCGACGCCAGTTGTATTTACCTATATGCAACTGGCATATAGGTAAATATGTATATATATCGAAAACTCAATCTGATAAAAATCAAAGAGACGCGGCTCGCAATGCATCTTCACATGTCACGGTTCTGGGTCACCATCGCAGCTTCTTTCCAGCCAGATGAAGGACACCATCTACCGCTGGACCTGGATAATTTGTTTTTATATCTGTATATCTATCTATTAAATGTAAATTTAAAATAAAACAATGTGTGTATAAAAGTAATATCCATAATAATTAAATAATAATATCTTAAATAATAATATTAGCGCATAATGTAGGCGAAAAATTGTTTATCTTAATTTAAAGTTAGTTAAAAATTAATTAAATTAAGAATGACACTTGTATTAATTATAAATATATACATATAAAATCAATTTTGTCGAAAAATATTGTTTTTGCGTCACCGGGATTCGAAACTGGATCTCTATTTCCAATCCGGGAAAGTGCACTACCGTTGTGCTATAACGCCAGTATTTTTCTTGACAAATTTTCGAACCTATATGTTACATTTTTTAAATTAATACACCGGTGACGCAAAAACAATATTTTTCGACAAAATTGATTTTATATGTATATATTTATAATTAATACATTAATTTAGTATTTAAAATATCACAGACCTATGTTCTGAATAATTACAACTTCACAATAAGAATGTGTTTTCCTTAATAATATATGTTGTATCAATGTGTCCAAAATTTAATAAAAATGAATTGATAATTCTGGCGTCTGCAGTCGGTTTACTCAGAGGTATTTGAGATTCTGTAAAAATAATGTAGATGGATTTCAAATAATGGAACGACAGGTGTATTAATTTGAAAAATGTAACATATAGGTTCCAAAATTTGTCAAGAAAAATACTGGCGTTATAGAACAATGGTAGTGCACTTCCCCGGATTGGAAATAGAGATCCAGGTTCGAATCCCGGTGACGCAAAAACAATATTTTTCGACAAAATTGATTTTATATGTATATATTTATAATTAATACATTAATTTAGTATTTAAAATATCACAAACCTATGTTCTGAATAATTACAACTTCACAATAAGAATGTGTTTTCCTTAATAATGACACTTGTGTTGGTTAAAATAGTTATTTCTTAAAACAGTATAAATTAGAGACGGTTATGTAACTGATTGTAGCGATGATTGGTAAATGAAATTTAACGATGATTGGTAACTAAGATTAAACTTTTGGACGATTACATTCTAGTGTACCAGTCATTGCTCGAAGAATTACATTATTCAGTTACCAATCTTATTATAATCGAACATAATTAAATTTTAAATTTATTCTGTTCATGTTCTTAATATATGTACATATTAAACATTGTGAACATTCCTATAAATATACAAAAAAGGCGAACAAGTTTTATAATGTAAGAGATGTTCACTGTTTACTTAACTAGACCGAAGTCTGTACTAAAGGAGGCAGGTTCATCGTCATATCGTACAAATATGAAAACCATTATTATAATTAATACATTTTTTTTTATCTAAACCAAAAATATTACGAATGAGGTTGTTTGGGACATATATTTATTCTTGAACGGAGGTAGTGTACTGTTTCCTCCACCTCTCCTCCTTTTCCTCACCCGGCACGCCGCCGCGTCAGTCAAACGGCGACCCTGAACCGGTACGGTAATTAATGAATCGGAGTATAATATTAAATTGAGACGTCGCGTCTAATCCAGTGCAATCTGAAGGACTAGGACCCCTGAACGAAGATAGTGATAAAGCAGTCCATCTTGGAGGTGCCAGAAGAACTGGATTGTGGTGAGTGCAAACCTCCTTCCGAATATCCTGTTTCTTCCGGCATCTATGCTTTTACGCAACAGAGGTAAACAGGGTTTTAAAAAAATTCTAATAACATAATAAATAAGTAAAATACTCTCGCTATCCCGTGATTGAAACACTATGCAAAATAGAAAAATGAATATAAAGAAATGATGTTCTGTTCATGTGATCATTTCCATGATCTTTGCTCAGTTTCCTTTCTGCCAACACCCAATTACCAACTCCTGAGATGGTGTTTGAGTTTGTCCATCGAGAATTGTTTCACACTGCTCGGCAAAATGTTATAGGCTTTGACCAAAGCTTGTTTTCAATAAGGATTTAAATAACGATTTAACCGTCACCACTCTCAATTATTAGAAAACTCATGTTAATTTCATGAATTTATTAGAATAAAGTATAAATAAAGGAGACAGAATCCTTTCACGATATTCATATGTTGATGCCAGCTTCTAATATAATACTACATCTCGCA
Organism: Eubasilissa regina; assembly: GCA_022840565.1. Lineage (NCBI taxonomy): Eukaryota > Metazoa > Arthropoda > Insecta > Trichoptera > Phryganeidae > Eubasilissa > Eubasilissa regina. Next base: position 16,597,349 of record JAINEB010000027.1, on the reverse strand, counting down.
CAATCTAACGCATTTCAAAGGGATGACTTGACACTTTGTATTTTGCAAGGCTTATAAGAATATTCAGTAGTTTTTCGTTAAAAGATTTGTAGAGCTCTTAGAATTCACCTTAGCATGTACAAATATATGTATTTTTTATTTATTCAGTGGTACTAACGTAATATCCGTGCACAGGTTTTGTAATACTAGTAATAAAATATGAATATTTCTCTCCTAAGGAACGTTCAATTTAATGTTTTTTTGGTATATTTTAAACCAACCAAGCTTGAATGGAATCGATCAATCAGGCTTACTAATGTAAAAAATGTACTATATTATCATATATCAGAACATCGGTATTAACGAGAGCTGCTGAATGGTGTCGCTGGCTAACGGCCGACAATTCGATGTATTGACAACCCCTCTGGTAACAATTATATTCTCAATGGTAGGTACATGGTCAGATTTTTAAAAGATGGATCGCGTATACATACATATATATATATCTAAAAAAAAATGTGTTTAACCTTTCCCTTACGGTACTAAAATAAAAACGCGCATTCCGGTGCTGTAACATGTAGACTCTGTGTACATGTAGACTTTTGCGATTTTTAAGTTAGATAAATATTAATATTTTACATTTATTATTTATATTAATCATTAAATTAATAGTTGATATATACATTGTGTGAAAATACTATAAATTATAAAAAATATTAATCATCGCAAACGACAGTATAAATGCGCATAAGACACGTCCAACTCTGTCAGTGCACGCTCTGCTACTAAAGTGACGATCGGCATCTGGCACCCCGCGTACACATACACATATACGTACTGAAAAATTCTCATCAGGTTCTTCAAAAAAAAAATTTTTTATTGTTGCGTATGGTAAATACTTATGTATTGTAATTTTATTTTATCCAATACATAAATATATTACAGAGGAATACCTAAAATGTGAACTCTGTATTTAATATATTTATTACAGATATATTTATATAATTAGAGGTAATGTCAACTCAGTTTACATCATCGGAGAGGAAAGGTTAACTAAAATTGTTACGATGAAAGATGTGGATATTAACTTGATGACACGACATTTTTAGAAACTATTTTGAAATAGGACTTTTGATTTAGTTTGGTATGTTATTTATAATTTTTTGGTTAATTTTATGTTTAATTTATTTATAATGATTGATTTGATATAATAATTTATAAAATAATGAACATAGTAATCCACAAAGTTCTATTTGTAAATATTTAAAATATTAACGTTATCATTTACATTTGATAATGAGAGTGACTGCACATCTAATTAAGCGACAAAGTATAATCTAACACATCGTGTGTGCAGTACAAATAACAGTTTATTAAAAAAAAAAAACAAGTATTCATATTGCACCACGAAGTAGCTGCCACGTTAATTAATGACTACATATTACAAAATTGAATACATTTTTTTTTAGTTTTTAAAGTATCAAATATATTATAATATTACGTTATAGTACCTACCCGCTGATAGTGATTGCCGTGGAGTAGCAATGGTAACACTATTCCGCAAAATGATCTTTTTCTATGCATTTCCGCTGAGAGACAAGAGAAGCGCTGTCTGAATTTTGTGTGACGTATTCATGACAAACATGTGATTTCATGTTTAAAAGGAAGGGTGAGGATAATTATATCTAAAATTAAGCAATCGTGTTACGTTGTGTCATGCAATATATTATTTTCAGATTTGTAAGTGATAGTTGTTTCCGAATCTTAAAAATATTGTTTGTAAGATTATTAATACGTTCTTTCCATTTGAGTTTGTCATCTATTATGATTCCTAGGTACTTGATACAGTATTTTTCTTCAATTGATGAACATTGGTCACAAGAGTCTTCTTGAGTACAGGTTTTGGTGTGAATTTTAATATTAATATAATTTAAAATAATATCAGCAGAATTTATAAGAAAATATGTTTGTTTCTTGTAGGATGTAAATCCCTTCCTGACAATGGACTTCATCTTCATGGCTAGTAAGAAAGTCCTGGAGGATTGCCGACGGACCAGGGTAGAATGCAAGATCACAATTTGGATCCCATTAGCTCAACATTATCACCATATGGAAGGAAAAACATTACTTCAATATCTTACGTGGAGCAAACTAGTGAAGTGGAATTCGACCTGGTAACCTACTAAAAAATGAACTTTCATTAAATTATGGTTGCCCTTCAAGTGGTAGCTATTTTTATTTTGTATCGTTAAATATGAGTTAAAGTTGACTCATTTTGCTGAGGTTGAAGTTGCTGCTTCGAAGCTATTTTATACTTTATAATGTAGTTTTAACGAAGCGATTCTTTGTAGATCTTTTGATAACGTTAACGTTCTTTTCTCAATAATTTTAATCGAGTAATAATGTTATAAAATCTGTTTAGAATTTTATTTATATTTCCTTGAGAATGACTGTCGGAAGCAGGTGTGAGGCAAAATAGCCAATTCTGTTTATAGTACCCGCAAGTCTCATGTCCTATCTTGGGTGAAACCGGTGGACGCGTTGACGCTCTGTCATGCACGTCACAATATATTATGGATAGCAAAATCAACCCTTGTCAGCCATAGGTAGGTTAAAATATAGATTATCTAAGCGATTTTTTTTAGGATACAATATAATACAAACATAGTACATTTATTTCTGTATCAAAGTAAACAAGGGAAAAAAATATTCAGAAAGTTTAGAAAAAACGTACAAAATATAAATCTTTTATCTCTGGGTATATATTTTATATTAAGGCGAACACATCCCGGTGGCGCAAAAACAATATTTTTCGACAAAATTGATGTTATATGTATATATTTATAATTAATACATTAAATTAGTATTTTATAATTCACACAAAACAAACAATCTTTATTTTAAATATCATAAATGTGAATTATATAAAAAACAACGAATAAGCAGATATTTAGACATGTGAAAATAATACACTTGTTTTTTGATTCTACTCGTTTCGCATTGCAAAGGCATTGTGGTGACAAGGCCGCTGTAAGGACTCACCAATTAAAAAAATAGGGCCGACCAACCAGCAGACGTATTAAAACAATATGCACCAGAGACGGATACTGTCGGAGTGACTAGCGACCACTCTTACGCAAACCGTTCTTTCATAGACATCTCTATTCAACAGTAACTCCAGCGAGTCACTCCAAAGTTTAACCCCGAATTCAACTATATAATTCATCAGATCAATAAACAAAATCTTGTAAGTGCTCTTTGATTTCTATACACTGCTTTAGTTACAACGGACAACCTGCATTGCGACATACAAACAACACCCTTGAGATTAGAAGATGTTAGGAGCTTCTGTCTCACAGCAACATAACCTTTAGACAGAATCACAATCATTGTTTATGTTAATGCCTTCCACAGTTGGTTCCCAGGTTTACGATTAACAACAAGCACACATATGATATATGAACTGCACTATCCTTTTTATTTTTGCTATCTTTCTGGTTCGATGTTGTTATTCTTTTAGCTTAGGGTTGTCTTCTTTAGATTTAGACCGACCGAAGCGCGCACTGATGGTTTATTTGGACCGCTGAACTGGTCAAAAAACGGGATGTAAAAAGAATGACACCTGTCGGTTAGCGTCTTCTTAGCTTTACGAAAAAAGGTCGGCAATACTCACACACACACACACACACACATGTACATTATTATAAACCAAGAAACCCAGTGGTGCCAATCAAAGTAACAAGGCGCATAAACGATCACGTTTAAATAACCTCAACATCCACACAGTACAACTCCTACAGCAACAATTTAACTCAACAACTTGTATATTTCCAATTAATAATGTTATTAAATTCCCCCATTATAGTTATAAATACAAGTTGTTGAGTTAAATTGTTAGATTGATAATTTATTTATTTATATATATATTGACATACATATTTTTGTTTTAATAGAGGTGAATACATAATAAACATAATACGTACTTATACTCATAGTTTATTGTGTGGGATGGAGTAGACTTCATCTCTGATATATACAGCGTTGTCCTGGCTACTTTCCTAGTCTGAAATCTGTGTTAAAGTAGCCAGTAATTAAAGTAGTAGTAGTTAAAAAGTTTTATTATCAAATATGTTATTATGGAGTTCTACAAACTTACCTCGGAACCAGTAAACAGACATACAGAATCTATTTAATTTAAAATTTATTTTATGTAATATGATGTGATGTTATATTTCAAATGCGCGGCATACAGAACGATGCTTTACCGACCGGAGCAAATACGGTCGAAAAAAGAACTTCCGGACGGAAAAGAGAACTCCCGTGGTGACGGGAGCGAAGCCGAGCGGCTCTCGCCATAATGGCGAAGGACGAAGATGGGAAACAAAAGATAGTAGACGCGGTGGATTGGGAGATCTTGACTCCCGATTTACCCACGTCTATCCGGACCTGTGGGGAGATTGCCGGCTGGGAGCCGTGGAACGGGGCGAGGCCTTCCAAATTGTCTCATGCAAGATGGCGTGCAGTTGACAACAAAAAAATGATGTAACTTTGGTTCAGGCGCGGGTCGGCTGGAGCACGGCCGTCGCAACAACCCAACTGATTTAGTAATTATTTATGTAACCAAAACCCTGCCATGTGTCTCCGCGTCGGTCTAAACAGCAGAGAAGTGGTTCGGAAGAACGTTGGATTGAAACAGAAGATTTGAACTATTTATTTGTATTATTGTGTCGGGCTTTTCTTGTGTTTACTGTGAATATAGTGTGCATCATGTGTAAACTAGTGTTCATAGTTAGACCATTCCCATCCTTCCGAGACAGGCATATCAACCCAATACACACATTATCCACAGAGTGAATCTAGCCGGTGACGTGGTTCGCTGGCGTTCGATCCACCGGTGCCAGCGCACAACGTAACAATATGTATTTAGTTTATATAAAAACTACAAATATTAGTAATTGTTAGTTTTTATGTATTATAGAAATTGATGTATTTTATACTTTTACAAATAAAAATATTATGTATTTTAGTAACATCCCGCTTCTCACTTAACAGAAAGTGCATTATTTTGGGAAAACCGATTCGTGGGTGGAACAAAGCCTTAACACAACCAACCCTAATAAATCAAGGCAAGTAATTCCGATAGCAAGGTTTTGGTAACACTCTCTAACTGAGGGACATATTGGAACGTATATACCTACGCGTGTAATCCAATATCCAATTTTGTTACATTGGCAGAGAGCCAAAAAGCAACCTATCCATACTATATACGATTAAAAAAATATTATTTTAAAGGCAATGGTTGCCCCTCTTTTGTTCAAACAACTGTTAGCTAAATTGTAAGGCAATAATAATGATATAGGGTAGTTTAATATTAAAAAATGTTATATTTTTAGTATTTAACGCAAACTTTACATTGTGGTTATTCATTTTGATATTGAATTATTTAATACTTCGTTTTTAACCACTTTTATGAGTTAATTTATAAATAACCGATTAAATTTAACCACAAGGTCTATCCTTCAAAAAAATACAATAATTTTGGATCATTAAGTCTATTTCCACAACTTCCATCACCGTAATCATTATTTTAAAAATAATATTTTGGAAACATTCTAACATTGTATTAAAATTACAAATTAAATGTATTAATTAGAAAGATATACAGATAAAACCAATTTATCAAAAAAAATATTTTGCTGCCACTGGGATTCAAAGCAACAATTCCTATCCGGGAAAATTCGCTAACTATTACACGATGTTAACATAGTAAATTAACAAAATTTTCTAACCTATATATTTCACTTTTAAATTGATACATCTGTTTCCGAAACCGGTTGGTGAATTAAATTAACGCGTAAAAATGGTTAAGAACAAAGTAGAAAATAATTAAATATTAAAATTTGTTCTTTGAAATTTCGAATATATTATAGGTTATGTTAAAAAAGAATATTTTCAGTATCTTTTTAAATAAAGTCTCTGATGTACTGTTCCTTATGACGAAGGGCAAAACGGTTCAAGATTTTGGGCTCGATCAGTTCTACGGTGAATGGCAACACAGAACCGGTAAAAAGGAAGCTTTTACATGATAATCTAAATTATTTTTAAGTCTTACGTAAATAAAATCCTTATCAGTCCGATGTCACTGCAGCCAAACATAACATTTTTTGATTACTACGAATTAGATATAGTACGGAGAATAAATATATTTTAATTGAACCGATAATTTTACACTGCCGGCAGAATACTTTCCCAATCAAGCTACATCAATTTTATAAATGAAAAAAAATAAAACTTTATACGATATGAAAATAACTATTTTGATTAAATTAAAATCAACCGATTAGATACAAATGTATATTCATTAAGACGTATAATTTTATCTTAATTCTGGTCAAAACAAAGATTCTTTTTCAATTAATATAAAACTTATGTCTTACAACAAAGATAAAACTATAAACATCAAAAATATATTTTATTATTCTTGTCTTGTGACGTAAGGATGCATGCGTTCCCGTTTGTGAGCCAACCAAAACATAAAATGTAAAATGTCACGCTGTGTGTGGAGGCACAATTGGGAGAACTGTCACGTATTTTTTTGAACCGAATCGCGACTGGTAAAATAATCACAATTCATATTGGTCAAGATATATGGTCCTCCAAACTCATAGATTGCAGTGAAAAGTAACTCACCACTTATTTAGGATCGTTCTATGAGCAAAAGCTCCCATATCGGTCGCCAGACCGGCATTTTTTTAATACTGTATGGGTTACAGGGCGGCGATACACGGGTACCAAACGAAATACACTCCTCAATGGAATATAATCTTACTAAATTACTCATGGATTACAACTTAAATTTTGTAGCAATTTTCATTTGTTTTAGTTCAAAGTGGTATATCCTTTGAAATTTCCATTATGGTCTAATCTACTGGGCAGTGGATTACTACCTACCAGTGGCAGTCGGTGACTTTTTGTAGAAGAGATGCAAGATAACAAGTCTATACCAACTATTAAATATAAACATCTATAAACTAGTCCACAAACATGAAGCAACTACTGACAAAAATAGTATGTTTCAATAATTTAAACTGTCAAAAATGCATCAAACCAACAAATTCCTCAAAACAATTCGCTCGCTTTGTGTAATATCTGCTATTCTGTGCATTATACTCATAAGCATTAATGCAGTTTTTTGTACGTTGGATCTGTTAATGAATGCGTAAATAGTAATCGAAGACCTTGACAAGCGGAACTGCATGCGCACATCCAAAAGTCAAGTAGTTTCAAACATTATGGATATGGAACGAATGATAGAATCCACTGTAGCTAGTATCTGTGAGTTTACGCGGTTCGTTGATGTTGGAAAGTTAAGAATGTACGTATATGTGTATTATGACTGGCCTCTAAAGAAAAGGACAAATTTATTTGCAGCAGTGCTCCACAAGTCCTGGTCCTGGGTTGCCCTCATATATAACTTCAGGGTGACTTTAGCCAGATGCAGCATGTCTATCTACCGTTATGATACTCTTCTAGGTCTTCTTCAGCTCAGGATTGTTTCCAAGACAATCTCATTGTCTAGGCTGTCTCTTTGACACATAATGTGCCCAAAGAATTCAATATGTTGATGTTGTATTTGGATTTACTGCGGAGGCGTATTGTCGTTCATGAAGTTTCAAATTTTTAGTCTCCTCCATTTTCTTTTAAGGTTGATAAAATTGATTTTATATGTTTATCTTTATAATTAATATATTTAATTCATATTTAAAATAGATTTGCCATATAATTGGTCACGACTCACTATGTACCATAAGCAGTTGATCCACTATATACTATATGACCATTTTGAATTCAAACTGCTACAATTTTTTTTGGTTAAGTTGTACCACTTTAATATAATTCATGAATGTCGATCCAAATGAATGAGAAATAATTTAAACTTAAGATTTTAAATAGATGATTTAACAAGTTCATGTAGAAAATGAACACCTGCACTGCTTTTCTTTAAGCTTTTGACTCACAAAAACAAACAATAGACTGTAATTAAGTTGGATTTAAACACAATGATATGAAATGCTGATTGGATGGTGCAACAGATTTCTGCCGTTATATCATGGAATAAAATGTCTTCAAAAACCTTTTGCGAGATGGCCTAAAATTCCCATATTCCATCACGTACCGTGGCCCAGTATTTACCAGTTACCCCTATAAGATGAAAATGATTAATTCTAATTGTAGATTCCATATTTTGTGAAAGAATATAATAATGACTGCAGAGCTATACTTATATTTTATATACGAGTAGATCTATACTTATGATTTTTACAATTAAAATTCTGTTCTTCCGCTGGGTGCCTGGTTCAGTTGTTTCCGTCTTTTTACCTTCCTGAAGAGAGTTGCCACCCCTTCTCTTGTTCTTCGTCTACCCACCACCATCCGCCTCCCCTTTCTGTGCATCTTTATTGTATTTTACCGCCTTCGTCTTTGACTCCATTTTGTCAAATATAAAGATTTTTTTAAAATTGGCTTAACCTTACTATAAAATTTTATTTTATTTTTATTATTTTTTTAGCAATGCAACAGGCAGCGATGTCTAATTAGCAACACGCCCAGTTTTAAGAAAACCACAAAGGTGTATTGTGCCATCTAGATACTTTTTTAAATCTTTTTTATGTCATTTTGTTATTTTTTTTTATAAGAAGATATAATGAGATATAACACATTTTTAAACATAATTAATAATTATATATATATATATATATATATATATATAAATTCTTTTTTTACATATTTTTCTTCTGTACGTGTGTCGAAACTCATATATAGAGAAAAAGTATATAATTTATATATCTACTAGTCTGTTTATATATTTTTTGATTTCAGATACAAATTATAAATAAATATATTATATTAATGGACATAAAGATAGACGATTTATGCCACCTTTCGGCTTCCAATACGCTTATTGTATTATGTGTATTGTATTATTACTGTGTTACCTGTTATGGAATTCTTTTTTCGACCAAGATTAGGGAAAATCTCCTTATATTATTTTTTAGTGAGTTTAGAGGTCTTATTGTGAAATTGATGCAGCGTTGCGACGAGCAGATTACTCACATTCCAATCTCCTTTGACTTTGATTCTTGTACATTTCTAAAACCTACTTTGCCTCTAGATTGTTTCAAAAATCTTACAAATTTAAGCAAATACGAGTATAATTAATTGATACATATATGATTGAGGCCCTTGTTCGATATTTATGACAGATACATGGATCGTACCACTATGTAGCCATCATGGTCCCTATCTGTTTTCCCCTCTCCCTGAGGTATACCTTAGAGCACTACTTTTCTGTATGTGTCGTCAATGATTTTATGATGTTAGTTATAATATTGTAAACTGATATAAGTTGCATCTTGCTATTGTGTGTGGTGCAAGTAGTGCTTCGTGCGTATCAACGAAGTATGTGTTCCTGAAGACGGAAGAACTGTGGCCACTGAGGAACACCACTGTGTGTAGATTAGTTCTTGAGCCTCTTCTGTCCTGTCATTGATGGAAATACTAACACGAAGGTAGAAAAAATTATACATGATTGAAGATGAAACTCACTTTTTATCTAGCAAATACAATACACGATAAAATAAATCATATATTTAAAACATGACTCGGTAAAAATAGTTGCAATCTACATCAAAAAAGATTGCATCGTGCGGTAAATAATTTTATACAGCGCCAAACAACTTTATACAGAATAGACACTTGCTACTAAGTGGTTCAAACAAAACTTCAACAAATGTCTAAAAATTTTTACAAAATGTACACTTCAAACATTTCCATTTGTCTCCGGGGAGGCCGCGGATGGCTTCCAGCTCGAGCTCATCGGAATTTCCGATGAAGGAATTCCAGCCATGAAGCGGGACTGTGAAACTGGGAGGGAGGAGGTTTTTACTTCCAAGGAATCGATTCCACTGAGAAATTCCAGCGATCCACTCACGAAGAGCTGAATTTTTTTTTAATCTGCAGCTCGGGAGTCGGATATTTCTGATGGTGAAATGCATTCCGTCGTTGCAACCCTCGAGTTACAGGAGATTTTTTTTATATATAAACTAAATGTATTAATAGAAAGATATACTTATAAAATCAATTTATCAAAAAATATTATTGTTGCTACCGGGATTCGAACATGGATCTCTTCCTATACGGGTAAATTGCATTATTCTATTATGCTACGGCAACACAGTGCATTGACTACAAATTTTCGAACATATACATTAGACTTTTCATATTGATACATCTATCGTTCCATTATTTGAAAGCGATCTACTTTTCTTCTCCTTAATACACTGTTTTGTAGTAGCAAAATCAGATAATGCAATTTACCCGGATTGAAAGAGATCCAGGTTCGAATACCGGTAACAACAACAATATTTTTCGATAAAATTGATTTTATATATATATATATATATATATAAATATATCTTTCTAATTAATACATTTAATTTGTATTTAAAAAAATATAATAGACCTATGTTTTGAATAATTACAACTTCACAATAAGAAAGTGTTCTCCTTAATGATAATTTTTTATATTTTGAAATAAATTTAAGGGATAAAAAAAAATTATATGTCTCAGACATCAATATGTACTGCACCACTATACATTACATCCCCGTCCATCTCAGTATGGCCAGAGTAAGAATGCGGCAGAAAAGTATTAGAAGTGTTACCTAGTCCAATATGACGCCATTCAGCATTTATTAAAATTTTTCACCGCTTGGCTTACAAGAGAGTTTGCCAATTTTATGGTTTCAAGATCGTTTTTTAATATATTCAACATAATCAGAATTTTTTATTGGCAGTACTCCCAGCCACTTGCGAACTTCTATAAACTCTATTTCGATCGAACTACTTATATCCTTGGTTTACTATGACATTTTCTATAAAATAAATTGTATATTCAAATAAATTGTATATCAAATAAATTGTATATTTTATTTATAATTATTTAATAAACAATTAATTAATATCCATTGCTTTCTTGTAAAATAAGCGTTATATTCATAAATTATAATTTGGCATGGTAATTGGGGGATATATCACTAATAAACTAAGTTTAATATACTCACTAATTAATCGGTTCGAGGTGGGATTCATGTTTAAAAATCACAAAAATAGGTCAAAGTTTCACAGGCGGAAGTTAATAGTGTGAATGGAATTAGGACAGATAAAAGATTTGTTTTAGATATATTACCTGCGCCAAATCTGCCCTTGATTGGCACATCAGTTAACTTCGAGCCGCCATGTCTTGTGAATCATAAGTCCGATCGGAACATAACAAATATTATAATATAATCATAGTTTATTTTTCCATCCATGGGTATAATATAAAATCTGAAGTGAAAAGTTACGGCAAAAATTCATTATGTCGAATTGTTTGGCCAAATAAGTAAAATATATCTATATAAGATATCTCGTCGAGTCGCATCTAATGATATGCCCACTCACTACGGCAGAAAGGATTAGGGCCTGGAAAATATTAAAAAAGTGCATGGCCAAGTATTAAAGCGCCTAGTGTCGCAGCGGATATGCCGTCCATTCGTGCTCGTGCATTACAGCTATATGCGGGAACAATGAGACGATTGCACGATACTATCTTGAGATATTTTCTTAATAACATTTCGTATAGATAAAAATTTATTCTTAAAAGATATGTACATTGTATATATTTATTAATGTCAGTAACTCTACAGTATTACGCAAATGTGTAAGTGACAAAGAAAAATTTATTTTAAAAAAAAAACTTTATTTTTACCCCAACACATCAAGAAGGGTTTATGGTATAAGACCGTTAGTAAAGTTATTGGAGGGATGCATTCTCTAGAGCATCTTTACAAAATTCAAATGAAGCAAAGCCTAGGAATATAATGATTAAGTTAGTTACTCAATTGGATAAATTACTCAGACGAAGACTGATTTATTGGAAGATATTTGATGGTGACGGCCACTCAAGTTTGTTCGGCTAGATACATCAATAACATTGAACTATACTCTCAATACAAAATGTTATTAAAAAAACAATATTCTAGATAGCTAAATGAGTATTGAAACAAAATTCAGTGTTTCTAAACATTTAAATAATTTTAAGCTTTGCAACATTCCAGTGACACATTGTAATCAAATAAAAAGTAATTCTTTGTTTTATTAACCATTTGTAGAATTAAAATACATATATCGGCTTCGAAAAATATATTAACACCCTGAAGAAGAAAATTATATATTTCGAAACCGGTAGATGTATTTTAATTCAATAAGTGGTTAATAAAACAAAGTTAACAAATTAAAATAATGGATTATAACGGAACAGTTAATTTTGCCAATTTAAAAAAATAAATAGTTATTCTTAGGAAGACACATTCTTATTGTGAAGTTGTAATTATTCAGAAAATAGGTCAGTGATATTTTAAATACGAATTAAATATATAAATTAGAAAGACATACATGTAAAAACAATTTTATCAAAAAATATTGTTGTTGCGGGATTCGAATCTGGATCTTTCCATACCGGAGAAGGTGCATTATCCAACTATACTAAAGCGACGATATTTTTAGCGACAAATTTTCGAACCTATATGTTATCTTTTTGATATTAATACATTTAATCGTTATATTATTTGAAATATTTTTCGATAAAATTGATTTTATATGTATATATTTTTAATTTATATTTAAAATAGTTATTATGTTTATTTATCTAGATCTTCAATATTTTATGTGTCCCCTGCCCGCCTCACTAGTTTAGAGCCCGTATCGAGATGGACAGTGATTTTTCTGTATCATTTAAGTTTGTTTTTTGTATCATTTGCAATAGGTTAGTTACAGTAACTCCAGCAATATGAATATAGATATATACACTATTGAAAATGATAAATAAATACAAAAATGGAATTGTATAGTAAATACAACAGTTAACATAACTATATAATTAATGCAGGGAATAAAATGAACGGCGTATTGAATGGAATTATATCTAATGGGTACTTGACAACCGAGGCAAGACTAGGGGTGCATAATGGAGTCCTAGTACCGACACTGATGTATGGAAGTGAGGCCTGGAGCTGGCAGAAAAGGAACGAAAGTAGACTGAATGCAGTGGAAATGAGATCATTTAGGCGTATATGTGGCAAATCTATTTATGACAGAGTAAAAAATGAAGAAATAAGGAAAGAATGTAAAGCTGATGTTAGTGTAGTGAGTAAAATTAAGGAAAGATCACTTAGGTCATATGGAACGGATGAATAAGGAGAGAATAGTAAGAAAGATATATGACGCAAGTGTTGATGGCACCAGAAATAGAAGACTTGTCAAGACCAGGTAAAGCAGTTAATGAAGGATAGTTCTGTTAGAAGCCTCAACAATCGGCGAGATTATATGAGAAGATGTAAGAATGTGGATGAGGCGAGAATTGTATGTCAGGACAGAAGAGTGTAGCACTCTATCCTCTCTACCTATCTAATATTTTCTGCATATCTTTCTAATTGATTAATTTAATATAAAAGGATCATACCAAGACTCACTGAAGGTTGTAGAGCCAATCGTGATGATGATGATGATGATGCTGCTGTCTGATCTGACCTGACTGATCTTCAATACCATACACGTCTTGCAGCCTCATACAGCATTACATTATTATCTTGATTGACCTCTTACATTATCATCTTTATTGTCTGACCTCTCAACATATATTGTTTTGTCTGACTTCATAACGCATCACCTTACTATGTTTGACCTTGTAACCCAGCATCTTTACTTCTATGATCTTGTAACGTTCCTTCTGACCCTGACTGACCTTCTTCCAATGATTGAAGAGTTTCAGGCGTAGATCACTGCTGTCACTTGATAAAAAATATTGGTGTATTTTTAATATTCATTCAATCCACGTATCTTCATTTATTTTCGTAAATTTTATTGTCTTCATTGAATAAATTTACTTAAATATATTTTTTTGCTTAAAATAAAAGTCCTGTTGATAGATTGAAAGATTTTTATAATCTAGGTCTGATTGATTTTTCGGAAATTGCTCTGTTAAATGGCATACAGTCGTCATCACTGATCGTTTAATTAAAAATAATAATAAAACTGACGATTTATTTACGACTCTTTTATCGCTACAATATTAAACGCCTAAACTGGTTGGTAGAAAAATAAACAAAGCAACAAAATGACAAACAATTTTAACTTAATGTTAACAAAGTTTTGCAGATAAGAGAAACAGAAGTCTGAGAAAGAGCAGGGATAATTAGATGTTCCATATAATGGAATATGTTCTCTGTTAGCAGTCATGACAATCAGGAATATATAAATATATACCTATACATATATATATATATATATATTGTGACGTTGCGAATTTAGTCACTAGTGATTATAATTCATTCAATCTTCGTTGTAATTTGTTCGAATGCTAGTGCACTTATTGTTCAACTGTTGTACCTGATTGTATGATAGACCGTCTCTTACAGAAATGGGATATTTCTTTTTTTGGATAGAGGTAGAAATTTACATTTCTTGGATAGGAGAATGGGCTGATCACGATATGGTAATGGGGGTGTCATTTTTGTTATGATGATTCAAAAGCACGGAGGAACAGTCTTGCCGATTGGTGATAGCAATCTATTGGCCAGAATTGTATGTCGTTAACGTGCGATTGGCTGGAAGGATGGCACATTGGGCGAGAAGGTACGCAGAGATTCTTCAAACATGGTTACGTCATCCATTGTCAAATCTAGTGGTTATTGTTATCGAGCCTTTTGCTGGAGACTCACCTTAATATTAAGATTATTGTTCACAAATTAGGTCGTGCTGATTGTTATTTATTTTGAAGCTAACTTGTTAAAGTTGCTATGCACTATGTGTTTAGAATAATTTGGTTATAAATTTAACGTAGAAATTTTATGAATCATTTCAATTATATCGTAGATTATCTAGGAACTTAACTAAGTGACATTTTATGTTGATGATCTTGAAATTCACTATCTAGTAAATTTAGCTCTTTGTAAAATGCCAATCGTAGAGAAACACTTTGATTGATATCTGATTGAGATTATTGTAGTAAATTTGGCTCTAGTTGCACAAACATTTTGAAATGCCTTATTTTGCAATAGATTAATCTTATAAACTAAAGATTTCTTTTAATTCACGAAAAACTCACGAATCTTCATACTCTATTCTAACTAGTTGGTGGAGGATATAACTTCCCAGATCTACCACTCACAACATTTTGAACTCACGCGCTTCTCTGAGTTCCAAAATCAATGATGTCTAATCACGTGACACGCGACAGTCTTGGGCGTTTGAATATTGTGAATTGATTTAACTCAAGAGAACATTACGCTTATACGGGTGTTTTAATATTTTATTAATTTTCCTCAACTGTCAATCAATATAAAATATTAAATACAAATTAAATGTATCAGTTTATCGAAAAAATATTTTATATAATATTATATGTGGGATGTACCCACATAACACATACCCACATTACACATAAAACATAAAATTTATTTTTTTACAGTGTTTCAAATTTCTCATCCATAAATTAGTGCATTTTGTAATATTTTACTTTCCTTATTGTCATAAAATATTTTTATAATTTAACTTAATGTTATCGTAGTTCATTAACAACCCGTTATTAATATGTGAACTAAAAATAAAATAAAATAAATATAACCCGATTTATACGCTTTTAATTTGACCGCAGCATTGGAGGTTGATTAATTATCTTTTGTGTTTATACGGGACCCATCTTTGCTTATATATTTTGATAAACACAAGCGGTCGTTCGTTTAGGATTATAAAATTATTTGGAAATTTAAAAAATATTTCATTGTAATTATATTTAAACTCTATTATCAACATGTCTCATTATAAGTCAGTTCCAATAATTTACTAATGTCTATGTTTCATAGAGACAAAGCTATTGTTTTTATATGCGAAGTATGGAAGTCATGGGTATTACAGGGTTTACCTGTCCTCGGCTGAATTGAGTGATCATTATACACAATTGTAACATTTACCAATTCTACCCATGGGTGACTGCCGTACCTATCAAATTTTTTAATATTTGTATATATGTTTTTACCATGTAGAAACCTTTGAAGTATTTTTACAACTGCGCTGTCATCATCTATGGATTGAAATTTGATATTCATTTGCCTGGAACAGCATAGATGTCTCTGTTGAGAATTTTTTATTTTATTGAATTACAAGAACTGCATTATTTTTATCTGTACATATGACGAAATGATTAACATATAAGCACTAGATAACGCCTTAAAAGTCAAATTTTATTCTTCTTATTTATAGACCAGTATATTTTTTATATTCATAATATTTTGAGTATGTCCAAATTTTTAATAAGAGCATAATTTCTAGATTTTATCCCCAGAGGTATTATCATCAATATATGTTACGTATCGTCAAAAATCCTACCGGCTGCGCCAATGTTGTGTACACCTCGTAAATATGAAGGTCCAAGATAAACTCATTATGACAATTACAGCTTTATTAGAATATGATATAATTTATATGCAAGGTATATTACTAGAACAAGTAAACGATAAAGCCGATGGAGTCGCATAGAAAGGGTGCGCGTCTGATGCGCGCCACCCTTTATACCTCCCACATACGTCCACAGCCACATATTCACGTGCGGCAGTGCGGTATTCATACATACATACATCTATCTGTACAATTTCAAGGACACCGCAATACATATTATAGATGTCTCATAGAGATGAAGCTTCGTCTATTACATCAAAATTTGGACATTCTCAAAATATTGTGAATATCTAATTTTCTCTTTCGTTTTACTTTTAGATTAGTACAACAAATACTTAATTAATCAATTGCTTAATTGTGTCCAGGATTGTTTATTTGTGAATATGTTTATATTCATATCTTTTTTGATATTGGATCACCATATTGTCTGGATTTATATGCAAATCTGTCATATTTGCTAATTACATGATCGAAAAATTTTATTTAAACAGAAAAAATAAACATATTTACTTGTTTATTTTAATTTTAACAACCAAACTTTGTATTACACATACATTGAGTTATTTTCACTACTAGTTATGAGAGGTGCAGACCCTCGTTAATGATCGAAGCCTCTACCCTCTTTTCAAGATCAGCTCCATTTCTAGAATAGTTTACAATATTCCATTTAGTTTAGTTATCACCAGATGATGAGAGGGACTTCACCTCTCAAAACTAGCAGTGAAAATAACCTAACCTGTGTGTAATGTAAAGTTTTGTTGTGAAAATTAAAATTATTATGTTACACTACAAAATGAACGCCATGTCAATTAATGTCATTTTTTTTAAGAAGAACGCATTCTTATTGAAAAGTCAATTTATCGAATAAATATTTTTGTTGCTAACGGAATTTGAACCTGGATTTCTTTCTATATGGGAAAATGCATTAAGCGACTTTCAAATAATGGAACAATACATATATCAATTTGCAAGTGCAACATGTGAGTTCGAAATTTGTCGTCATCTTACTGTGTTGGTGTAGCATAATCGGTTAATGTATTTACACGGATAAGAAGCGATCCAAGTTCGAATCCCGGTAGAAACAACAATATTTTTCCAATATTAATTAAATGTATTCATTAGAAAGATATACATATAAAATCAACTTATCGAAAAATATTGTTGTTGCTATCTCGCATTTTAAATACGCATCTCTGACATAGTTGAGATTATGTATTAGTGGTGAGGTCAAAATCACGAACCGTGAGTCAATCACTGATATTTTTGTGTCAGATTCACTATCTATGATTCAATATCTGGGAATATCGTGATTCATGATTCAAAGTTTTTTTGGTTAAAAATTCTGCTGATTTTCTGACGCCGGCGTTTAAATCCATTATCACTTGAATCAGCGCCATCTAGCGGATTTTACGTAATTTAATTAGCGCCATACATTGGAATCTGTTATTGTTGGTAATGCTAATGGTAAGCTAGCTTGCTTTGTATGAATGTGTATGTATGTGCAATAATTTTATATTAATTATGCATGCTATAACATGTTTTTTACGCAAATAAAGTTTTAAAAATATAAATAAATATGCTCAAAATTATGTTTTATTTATCTATTTCGCGTATTGTGATATCAGAAACTGTGATCACAGTCACAGTTTTCAATCACTGATATTATCAAACGCCAATCACAATCACACCAGCGAATCAAGAGTAGCATTTTTTCTCATCAGTAGAAAATATATTCTAACTATGAATTTTCTGTAACTAGAATTTTCTGGCAGGTTAAAAATTAATTTAATATTTTTTACAATAATGTAGTTATTTGAGCAAGACCCGATTCACCGTGTAAATAATACATACTTACTATTTATTTACACATTTTCATAAAATAAAAATATGAATAAGCACATTGAATGTCCTCCATTTAATCTTTTAAAAGCCGTGAGCGCATTAACACTCCAAAATTTTGCATGTCACGCCATGCTCTAAGCGTGATAACACGCATCTTTTGACCTTGCAGACAATATAGCCCCTTGCAGAGATTAAAGTCATATTTTAAAATCATTTTGCCGTCTGTGGACGACAGTTTACAACTTTTAGTAGATACTGTAATTCATGACCCTTAAAGCCTACCCTTACCTTATGTGGTGTCTTTCATTTCAAATATAGATGACAGTTAAAAGGTTAAAAGTACTCACAAACACATACGCACACCGTACACTCGGTCGCTAAGATATGTTTATAATAGTTATGTTATACTAGGATTTAATATGATACGTATTTTAGGTACTCTGCTCTCTGAATAAATATTTATTAACTTTAAATAAAATAACAATAACTTTGTATGAAATAACAAAATTTATTATACCGGTTTCGCTTATCTCAACCTTCATCAGGACGTATTTGGAACTGATCATAAATATAAAATGAGTGCACTTATATATAATTATACATAAAGAGAGAAATAGAATATCAAATTACATGTGAAAAAGAGAGACAGAATACATATATAGTCAAATAGAACATCAAGGGAGACATAATACATATACAGATAGACAGAAAATTAAGGGAGGGGAAAATATAGTGTTGATGGGTATTAAATTTATTTTAAAGGAAACATACCTAATATGGGGCTAATAAATAAATAAATTTGGTTATTAAGAATTGGCCTACCATTATTAATTGTCTTTTTTTATTTTAAGAGCTTCTAAATTGTCCAACCGGATGCCCAACCCGTAAAACCAAGCAATAAAAAGTGGTTCCTTTAAAATAAATGGAATATTCATCAACACTGTATTTTCCCATCCCTTAATGTTCTGTTTATCTGTATATGTATTCATATATATATATATATATATATATATATATATATATATATTTGTATTTATGATCAGTTTTAAATACGTCCTGATGAAGCTTGAGATAAGTGAAACCGGTTGACGTATAATAAATTTCGTGGTTTCATACAAAGTAATTGTTATTTTATTTAATATAATATGATAAAAATTATTTATGTACTTTATTAATTCACGTATGCGTACAGTGTACTCAAAAATATTAAATAAATAAATACTCCACTAATATGTACATATTTAATGGGTATTTACTTAAAATAGCTCAGGCTAAGAGTACAATTTATTAATATAAGTTTTATTATCTGTACATAATGCAGCTTCACATCGAGTTGTCTTCAACGGAGGTTGCATTTAAAAATAAATTTAAAATAAAAACAAAAAATTGAGTGCACCTATTCGAAAACGGTTAAAACTCGCCCGCAAAGTGCTTCGAAACTTTCTTACGGCGGTGTGTGGGAGTCATTCAAGAAATATAGACATCTGGTCTTCATCACGTCCTCTGTTAATGCTTTCATCAGAGCTGATCCAGATGGGGCCTGGTGTCTCCGATGGAACCATGAAACGCTCTTGTAATCAGCATAAAACTCGCTTAATATCTTATGGTATAATCAATACTCCTGCATATATTTAAATAAGTTTATTATTATATTATAAAGCTATTATTTATGGGAATAATGGATTTAACTAGGAAAATGTTGTTTAAAAGGATTCGGCGTGATATATGAAGCGTGTGTTTGAAAAAATATAATATGACAAATATTATATTGCAAATGTTAATGGAAACAAAAATTAAAATCTACCAAACTCTAAAATTCTTAATATTTTGTATATATTATATTTAGAGTGAATTGTATAACTTGTATAAAAATGTGAATTTTTTGATGCAGTGTACATACTAGAAATTGTTTTTTTTTCTCTTATAAGATTCTGGTGTTTTATAGTGTGTAACTCCAATTCAATTAAATTAATGGGGAAATAAGATTATGAGGTTATGAATTATGAGAATGTGTGGGTTGATGTAGATTAATCAAAAGGTTTGGCTTTCGTATGAGCAGTGGGTACCCCATTAATCATCCATCACTCACGTGTTCGTTTGATATGACGAGTGTGTGTGTGTGACCAGAGCAGGATAGAGAACATAAACTTCTTACGTTTGCCACTGGATTTATTGTTAAGCGCAGTTATAAATTAAAAATATACAATAGCCGTATAATGAAATGACTACACGTAGAGGCGTTTCCTGGAGATGTTGTCTAGAAGGCGGCAGCGAGAAAAGTGGCTCTCAGAAGCCGGTTTACCGGGCAGTTGCTGGTTATTATCGCATGGTTATTATAGTGTCGGTATCGGACGTGTTTTTACGGCTGCTAGAAGCACTGGTTTTGATGATGACTGTATAGGCGGTAGACCTCCACAAACTATTATTACCATTTTTTTAATTTTTTAATTTTTTATTGTTTAAGAAAATATGAACAGATCACGGGTTTCTTTGCAATACCGTTTTATGGTTTTGCGAGTTTTTAAAACAAATAGCATGTATTATTGAAATTTTTATGATATAATTATACAATATATAGTAATGACATGTTTTGTAAAGTTGCAACATCGTGAATGAAATTTTATTCAATATAATTCTTTCAAAATATTTATATTTTCTGTACGTATAAAATGTACATACACAAATTTGCTACTATAAAATTAACTATAATTTTTACGATTAAAAAAAAACGCTGTGTTTAAGAGGCGAGTATTTATGTCGCATTGCAATGGACTTCATTTTCTCTTATTATGCATATGTCAGCTGTTATTCCAAATATCTTATCATAATATTTTACTAGTGTTTGAAACTATAAAACTTGTTTAAGCGTCGATTTTTATGAATTTGATCTTATTCCATATTAATTAAACACAACGAACACATTTTTTAAAATCGAGTTTTTGAAACGTCAAGATACGTTGTGTAAAATGATAATTGAATTAAAATGATTAAATAATAATTATTTTAATATAAATAATAAGAAAACACTTTGTTTATATTAATGTATATTGATAAATTAACATGTTTCTTGTATAACATTTATTGTTAACATGTATATTTAAATTAATCATACAAGTTTAGTAAAGCCTGTAACATTTTGCCGAGCAGTATGAAACAATTCTCGATGGACAATCTCAAACACCATCTCAGGAGCTGGTTATTGGGTGTTGGCAGAAAGGAAACTGAACAAAGATTCATGGAAATGATCACATGAACATAAGGTCATTTCTTTATTTTCATTTTTCCTTTTGTATAGTGTTAAAAATAAAATTAAAAATAATTTCATATTTGTATGACAGACAACGGATGAACCTGTCTTCTTTAGTACAGACTTTGGTCTAGTTAAGGAGACAGTGAACATCACTTACATTGTGAAGATTGTTCACCTTTTTATATACTTTAAGAATTGTTTATAATGTATATTATGTAAGAATGTAATAATCTAAATTAAATTAAATTAAAAATTAGTCTAGACAAAAACAAAATTATAAATATAAGTGGTGGGTAACTAATTGAGAACTTCTGTGAAAACTAATTTAAAAGGTTTGCAAAAAAAATTAGGTTATTTAAAATATTTAATTTGATATTAACACTTTGTCTTACAGAACATCATCACTGAAATGTATGAATTTCAACTCAATATTTATTTGTGACGAACGGACATTAGATTTCTTTAAGATTTTGTTTGTAAGATTATGTATATACATTTTAAATATAATAAATAATTCACACACCTTAACCATTTGTTATTTCAAATAACGAACAGCTATATTTTGAATAATGCATTTTCATCTAGCAAACTATCGTTTATATTATGAATCATGACGATACCTTCCGCTAAAACGCCGTAACCAACAATTTTGGTTACCGGTTTTGTGATAAAACGGTAAGCACATTTCGCCGTACGACTACCGACAAAATATAGAAGCTGCACTCGGAGAGTTGCACGAGAAATGCATTAGATTACGTAAAACCTAAATTGAATTAAATCGTAAACCGTACATTAACAATTTAAAACTAGGTAACAATCGTCCAAACAATTTACATACAATCCTATCTATTTTTAAATTAATATTTTTAAGACATGGTGTAGAAAATTTAAACAGTTATTTATAGGTTTTTATAGGCACAACGATTTGAAACTAAAATTGATAATATATTTCTCGCGGCGAGATTGTATTTTCAGTCACAATTAAATAACGATTAAAAGAATAGTTTAGATAACGATATTACCATCACTAATCCAAACCCAGACCGGACAGTTAAAAAAAATAGTCGTGACTTTATTCAGCCAAATACAGAAACTGCCAGTGGCGTTGCAGTTGTGTGTTTCTGTACACTGCGTTATAAATTAACTTTCGGTATAGACAAATATATTTCACGAAAATACTATATGAACGTGTTACGATGTAGAGAATAGTTGTTCAGATTTTTTATCTCATAATGCAGTGAAAGATTGTTGGAAATCCCCACCCTGAAATCAGGGCTGCAACAAAAAAAAGACAGCCAATGTCGTAATGGTAACGATTAATCAAAACGATTTATACCTAGTAAAAGCTTCCGACACTTTTATTTATATTTTTATACACAAAAATACAATTCGCATATCAATATGTATTTTAATTAATTTGTCTGAGATTCATTATGTTATATATGATATATTAAAATATATACATTTCAATTTAAGGTACGTAATATTTTTACACTACCTTTAAACCTACACGAGAAATTCAACGTAAGGCGAGTTATGTAATAGAATACAATATATAGGCAGTTGGTAAAGAACAGTTATTTGACTACTCAAGAAGATCCCAAAATTAAGTTTCTTAAGCTTGTCATATATTTGTGTGAGTTTAAAGAAAGGTTTTTTAGTTGGTGAATTTAGTGTATTATATTTATTTTAATTTATTTACTTTTGTAGCATAAATAATACGCATGAAAATAAATGTAAATAAACTTTACTAGACGCGGTATATTCTAAAGAAATTACCTGTACAGTTTTTAAAAGCTGTAATTGTTAAGGTAAAATAGTTATAAGGTGAGTATAATGTAAAGTAAATTAAAAAGTATTATTGTAAAAAAAGTTATAAAAATACTTTTATCTGTAATATAGTTAGACAAAAATGTGCAGGTAGTTAGGCTAGCACAAATGACAAATTAGTTTTATTTTTCTTACTACCCACATCAAGGAACCGCTTTGTTATTTTTGGTTTAAAATAGTTAATCACTTAAGACACTCTAAGGTCTAGTGGCAATTTGTTAAATATCCGCGGTGCACAAAACAAGAAAGTTCGTTGACCGAATTTGGTATTAACTTTTGGCACTGAAAAGTATCCTAAGGTTTTGCTCTTAGTTTTCTTTGGATCGGATCGTGGAAGTAAAGTTAATTTAAAAAAAAATAGTTTTAAGATTGATCTGGTAAACAATTGTCTTATATCAAAAACTTGAAAGGATTTAAAGAGTTTTTTAGAGTTATGTAAAAATGGCCTCTTGTTTATTACTCTGATGATCCATTTCTGAACCATAATTAGAGAATCTATTGAAGTAAGAGCTACACCGCCCCATGCACATATAAGGTAACTGATAAGACTCTGACAAAGTGAATAGTATGCCATTTTTAATAAAGTAATATTCATAAAGCTGCGTAAAATTTTGTACATTTAAATTAATTTTCTTACTTTGGAGCTTACTCGATCGATAATGGTGAATGAATAAATTCCATTCCAAATATTGCTAATTTGCACTTTAGGAGCCACCCCCCTCTAGAAACCTAACCCTCTTATTACCTGAATCAAAACTTGCATATATTCTTACTTTTTAGGCTTGCATTAAACAAATACACTTCCTATCTCCCATTTTTAAACTGTAAGGTTAGGTTTAGTTAAAAGTTCGGAACTAAACAATTAATTTATTTTTATCATTTGGTCCAGAATTTTATCATTTTCTAGTCCAGAACTGTATCAATGAATTTTTTTTCTTAAATTCTTATTCTATTTTTAAAATATGAAAATATGTTTTTTCTGGAACGCGGCATTAACCCCCGACCACTATCAAGCTGCGTTAAGATACAATTATGCAATTTCTAGAAGTTAAATCTGAGTCAATTTATCTTAAATTCTCTGATGCACGTAAATCCTGTAGTAACTTCTGATGCACTACGGAAGCAGCCATTAGCGGCCATTTTAGATTTCAGCTTCACAGGATGGCGGGCGATCTATCATCTCCCAAATACACCGGGGACATTCTGAATATACTTTTTCAGGGCTGCCTTCGGTTTCAAGACAACATATTTAAAATTGAATAGTAAAGATTTACATAATCTTAAAAGATATAAAGGTAGGTAATACAATGGGAAAAAAATTGTAGAAAATTTGAAGATATGCGGTATGTATTAGGAACGTGTTTAAATTCACTAATATTTACATATATAGATATAAAACGAATGCGGTATGTATTAATGTTATATGCTTACGCGCTATCGGCCATATAAGGAACGTGTGGACGTAGTAAATAATATATGGCTACGTCCGTCGCGTTTGAGTCCACATGGGTTACATATATTATATTTTCTACGTAGATGCTTTAGTGCGCGAGTTTCTAAGAAGTCAACGTGGACTAGTTAATTACATTAATTTTTAACATTAGTTCTTTTGTTTGTTGTGCAACAACAACCTGAGTTTTGTCGTTTATATTTTTTGTGGGTGCCATACGCTATATTATCGGTATCTCTAGCCTCGACCAATTAGAATAGGTCGAAAATAACAAGGTTCCATCTGATACTGAAACTGTTTTGAAATATAGAGCTCAAACGTGTTAATTGAATTTCAACATATATTCATGCATATTTTGTATTGAGTATGCAAATATGATCAGTTTTAAGGTCTTAACTTATTTTAAATATTATCAATGGCTACTGCGAGATGAGGGAAATTAAAAATTTAAAAAAAATATTGTAAATTAATAATAATGATTCATAAATAACTGACACAGTTGGAACTTTCAGATCTTGCTATTTCCTTTAATATCCGTTAAATAGAATTGATGTGTATGGAAAAAATAAATAATAATGCATTTGGAACCCTTTTCACGCAATAACTCAAATTAGCCAAAAAGGTTAGTTGGAACCTTGTTATTCTAAGGAGTCGATTTCGAGTATGTAACATAATGGCATTTTCACTGTGCATCTTGGTCCAGAAATAGACGTCCAACCTTGGTAAGCGATCTTGGTTAGTATTTGGTGAGAAACTTTCGTGCATGATAGTTCACGTCATGATAATGGAACTGAAAATCTACATATATTATCGAGAGAAAAAAATGCGGGTGGTGAAATTAAGTTTGCAAATGAGGAAAATTTATACAATATTGTGCATCCAATCTCCCTTATAATATTATTGTTGAAACTGAGTATCTTTCAATGTTACTATTTAAATATATTTTCACATTACACGCGTACAATAATTATTTTTTTAATTCCTCAAGTGATGAAGATAATTTTGTATTTTGACAAAAGTTGAGTAAGATGTTCTGATGAAAGTGACACACTATCTCATGCTTTCGGCTACAGCTGCCGGTGGAGGGTTGAGATTCCCATCATACTTCTCACCGCTTATATTCACTAACCGCGTACATCCTGAATTTTCTAAACCTGATAATATATACCTCCCTACATGTATCTCTCTACTGCGTTTATTATGGAAAAAAGAGAGATGAGAATTTTTTAGATATTCGTCTCACAAGTAGTTTTGTAAAAGGTAAAAATTTACAATAGATTATTTTTAACACTATTTCACAGATTAAAAATAACATATATTATCTCAATAAGTTCACTTTTCACTTACAGTATGAATATTATGTTCCACCATCCTGTTGCACATGTGTTGCAGGCCCAATCGAACCAATTCGGCTACTAATAAATTTTTACAGAATCGCCTATTGTATCCTAAAATAAATAAGAGACAATGATTCCGCTGGCTCAGACGGCGAACCATACGGTAATTCTGCATATGTGTAAAGGTCGTCGGCGTATTAATTGAGAATTTATAATATATAAATAATGACTGTTTAATTTCCCCAATAATTGTCCCAATTGTTTAATTGCCCCAATAATGACTGTTTAATTTCTAACGGAACCTTCATCGCCCATGATGATTTCTTTCCAAAAGTCGAGTTTGTGTTTATTTTAATAACTTCAGCACGTTTTTAAGGCGTTAGATGCTGTACGATTAACAAATACGAACTAAAAAATATCTTCCAAAACTAAATGGCGGCCAAACAAAATCGAACTAGAATATAATATTCACCCTTTGTGAGTATGTACTTTGTAAAATTCCAAAATGATATATTTATTTTTTCGCAATTTTCGTTATTCTTTTCTTGTTTCTTGATTTCTAAAAATCAAATAAATCATTTCCCCGCCCGACAACCTTTCTCCATTCTGATTGTAGTTTGATATAAATATATTATTCAAGAATATTTTCTTTACCTAAATATTTGGGCGCACGCCAAGTACTGAATCCGGCACTGACCTTGCCCGCGCCGGAGACGTATAGCCTTCCCGGACAGCTGATCAATCGAGAAACTTTACGGGCAGAATGCATAAGTCTCCCCTTTGGGACTGGCATTCAAAATATGTTTAAACCCTTTCAATAGCCTGACGTAAATTAAGCGTTGGTTACTTGCAGTGGCGCGTTGGTTAACACTTTATCTTCGTTAGGTTTATTATATATATATGGAACTGGCGTATCTTCTACGTTAGAGCACGATATAAATCTCCCGTTGAGGTACGGTTGTACCGTAAGTTTTTGAGAAAACGCCTTGACAATGGCACGTGTTGCCATGTTCAAACGTCGGCGTACGTTTCCTCAAGGAAAATAATTATTAAAAACGTGCTCTAACCCAGAAGAGATGACAGAAGTAAGCGCTCATAGAATCTTTAAATTAAATATATATATATATATACGAGGGCAAGTCAAAAGTTATCTACAAATGTCGTTCGACAATTTATTTACACATACTTTACGGAAGCCAAGCTCGTTGTGGATGATTTGATGGGCAGAACCATGACTGATGTTCAAAGAAGAGGATTACTCGCCTATTCCCTAGAACCATCTCTCGAACATGCTGAATCTAGCCGTCCATGCTGGAGGTGACGGGCATCTTGCTCCCCCTTCATGCGTTACACTCATCCGGCCACTTTTAAACTTCTCGATCCACAACAAAATAATTTTACGTGATAAAGCACTGTCCTGGTATTGTGATAAATCTTCGGTGAATTTCAGTCCCTTGCACATCCCCCGACCAGTGAAATTGGATCACTGCTCGTTGTTTCTCCTTGGCGCAAACTGCTAGCGGAGCGGATAACGTAATAGCCGGAAGGTAAATGATGCGATCGGGATCGAATTTTGCAGACGTGACCGCATTCGTATCAATCCTAAGCAGAAGGCAGTATGACAACCTTGAAGGTGTATTATAACGAAAGTGTATATAATATAATCAGATTCTCATTGTGTTGACATATAATATATGCTGTTTCAAATAAAAATGAATTATCAAATTTGGTCCATAGATGGCGATGGTGTAGTAGTACTCGAAGCGAGTCCATGTAATACCATATATACAACTTTTAAAAATTTGATACACATGGAGATTGAGGGGTGAGAATGGCGAATAAAAAAAAAATAAGATTTTTTATTTAAAACTCTAATTCACGATACAGTCATAGGCTACTTATAAGAATATAATATATGGGAGTTATAAGCTCCAGTAGCTCAGTGCACTGCTTATAAAATATTAACAATATTTGAGTATGTCCAAGAGCACACGATTACTGGATTTTTACTTCCAAAGGTATTGTCCAAAATCATTATTATTAAGACAAATTATAGATATCTCACTAGTGACATCTATGCAGTTTCAGAAAAATGAATATCAAATCCGTCCATAGATGCGACAGCAAAGTTGTAGTTATTATTCTAAGTGTTTCTGCATGGTAACATTTATACAACTTCCTAAACTTTGATAGATATGGTGGTTGATTGGGTGGAATGGTGAACGTTACATTGTATAAAGTGATCACTTAAGCCAGCCGAAGACAGGTCGTAAGCCCTGTAATCACCTCACACTCCTATATATTTTTCATTAAATATTATAAAAATAGCGTCGTCTCTATGAGATAGATATCTGATATTTATTTAGTTAATTTTCGACTCGCCCTCGTATATATATTATTTTTCTTAATCGTATGTTCAATGCTAAGCGCTGTTGTCTTTTAGAATTTCTGGAATGTGATGAATAATATGTCTTTCTTTCTCTCGGTTTTAAGTCATATCGATTGCAGCGTTTAAAAAGAACCTTATTAACTCTATTTAGTTTATCTATGATGGTTTAACTGTTATTGTGACTGGGATTGTATTAGATTCATGATTGGTAATTGATTATTTGTAATTTTTTGAGCTTTCTCTGATACACGAGTGACATAAACTCTAATGGTTAAATCTCAGTTGCCAATCACAGTTACAATCAAATTCAATCACAGTCACAATAATAGTTTAAATAGGTACTATCACGGAATGATCATTATTGTGTCAAGCGATCGTCAAACATTATTTTTACGATATTAAAATAATACTTGTGTATTTAGTTTTTATGCTTTAAATAAAAAAAAATTTCACATAATTGTACTTTTCTTTTAATTCAACCCTTATTCCATGTCTAATAAATTATCATATAATGACATATACAGTAATGATTACCTCAATATTCTTACCATATAGCAGCCGAATTAGCATCTTCCTTTCATGTGCATTTATGTATTGACTCTTGACTGAAAAATATAGGTTAACCAAACATGCAGAATTAAAAAAATATACAGAGTGGCCCAAAAGAAGTAAATGTATATCCTTAATAATATATGTTGTATCAATGTGTCCAAAATTTAATAAAAATGAATTGATAATTCTGGCGTCTGCAGTCGGTTTACTCAAAGGTATTTGAGATTCAGGTGTATTAATTTGAAAAATGTAACAAATAGGTTTGAAAATTTGTCAAGAAAAATACTGGCGTTATAGCACAATGGTAGTGCACTTCCCCGGATTGGAAATAGAGTTCCAGGTTCGAATCCCGGTGACGCAAAAACAATATTTTTCAACAAAATTGATTTTATATGTATATATTTTTAATTAATACATTAATTTAGTATTTAAAATATGATACAGTATTTGATCTTGAGAAATTAATACACACACACATGGAAAGGCTGCTCACTTATTGGTGTTGGGTCTGAAGTCTTGACTCTGCATGTGTTCATATTGAAGGAGTGACCATGCTATGAACATAGTTTTTTTAGCCAGAATTTATTTTATTATGCCTTTGAACTGACTGTGTTGTTTAATGTTTTTTATGTATTTGGGGAGAGAATTATACAATTTGAGTGCTCCAAAAAAAATTTTTTTGCCCGTATGTGGTGCACATCCTAGGAATTGCTCAATTGATCTCCTCTGAGATTTTGGTATTTTTGGCATTTTCATGGAAACCCCAAATGTTTTTCTAAGAATGTTTTCAGCATAGATCTGGACAATATCCAGTATCTCCAGGCTGCAGAAAAGTACATTCGATCTTGTTTTCATTGGTAATTTGAATATAACCTTAAGTAATTTTTTTAATGCAGAAACAAAAGTTTTCAGAGCTGTTTTCGTAGTGCATTCTCATTCTACTACACCATATTCAATGATAGATTGGGCTAAGGCGTAGTATACCATCATTATTATTGATGTTTTTAATATTCAGATCAGTTTTTTGATCCTTTTGCTCGTCATTTCTATATGTCGGTTCCATTTTAGGATGGAGTCAATTATCACTTTCAGGTATTTTATTTCCTCTGTGCGTGCTATTATTGGACACAGATGGGGTAGTGTGGATAGTTTTCTCCATAGTCGTGTAGTTTGAGGATAAAATTGCTCTCTGGCTGCCTTCGATGCACGCTACTGAAAGCCATGTATCCCGTTTAAGAGTCGAAGGAGAATGTCCTTACAATGCTTAATGCGTACATCCATCCAAAAGTGTTACATGGTAATCGAGAGCTTACGAGATTTAACGGTGTTAAATGAATGTAATATACTTTTAGACCACCCTGTATATATTTAATTCACGAGTTTTTAAAACATGCTC
Organism: Eubasilissa regina; assembly: GCA_022840565.1. Classification (NCBI taxonomy): domain Eukaryota; kingdom Metazoa; phylum Arthropoda; class Insecta; order Trichoptera; family Phryganeidae; genus Eubasilissa; species Eubasilissa regina. Next base: position 16,566,770 of record JAINEB010000027.1, on the reverse strand, counting down.
ATGTTGCTGAGTGCCTTCAAATGAGTATAATAATTCTATTCTAAAAACAACAGTCGTGGCCGCGTAGCGGTCACCATAAGGCCGGGCAGCGACCACAATGCAGCCGCCCGCAGGACCCAGACACATAATAAATAAACATGAGAGCTTATTTTGCGTCATGACGTACGTGTTATTTCCAGAATCACGATGTAAAAATGATTTTCAGTGACGGAATCGCGAGTATGTTACTGTGATTTGTGTTTTCCGATAATGATGTCATAATCGCTGGCAATTGTGGTGGATAATGCCTGTCGCCCTTTATAACACCCAGTAATTAGAGTTTGACAGCCACATTTGCCCCGACCGCGGGCACTACCCTTTTTTAATTTAATCAAGGCTTACGAGGACAATAATAATTAGCGTAAAAGCCTGGAAATGTAAGAAATTCAAAGCCTAAAGGTTTTAATAAAATGTTTATGAAACATATTTTCATACTGTGTTCAATTAGTAGGTATGTTTAAATAATGATTATATAAATGTTGTACTAGCTGAAGTACCCGGCGTTACCCGGGCTTTACACAGAATGAGAAGCTTCATTTAGGGGGATGGGGGTGGTTTTTTTTTCTAAATCTCCTCTAAACTCTTATTTTGAACGTTAAGTGTGCAAAATTTCATCAAGAAGTACCAAAATTCTGCTTTAAGGGGTAAGAAAGAGAGATGGGGGTGGTTTTTCGAAATCTCATGTAGATAATTACCTTCCTCTTGTTTTGAAGGTCAAGTTTGCAAAATTTCATCAAGCTCGGAATAAAACTGTAGATTTGTATAAAAAACAAACACACCCCCAAAGATATTATTTTTTATACTTACTTACTTACTTACCATCACGCCGTTTCCCCATGGGGGTAGGCAGAGAGGATAGAGCGCCACACTCTTCTGTCCTGACATACAATTCTCGCCTCATCCACATTCATACATCTTGTCATATAAGCTCGCCGATTGTTGAGGCTTCTAACAGAACCATCCTCCATTATTTGGTTTACCTGGTCGTGCCAAGTCTTCCGCGGACGTCCTCTATTTCTGGTTCCATCAACACTTGCGTCATATATCTTTCTTACAATTCTCTCCTCATTCATCCTTTCCATATGGCCAAACCACCTAAGTGATCCTTTCTTAATCTTACTCACTATACTAACATCAGCTTTACATTCTTTTCTTATTTCTTCATTCTTTACTCTGTCATAAATAGATTTGCCACAAACACGTCTAAGTGATCTCATTTCCACTGCATTCAGTCTACTTTCGTTCCTTTTCTGCCAGCTCCAGGCCTCATTTCCATACATTAGTGTCGGTACCAGGATTCCATTGTGCACCGCTAGTCTTGCCTCGTTTTTTTATACATATATATATATATATATATATATATATATAGATGAAGTCTACTAAATAAAACACATAGGTACGCCACCTGGAACTATTGATACATTATTTTGATAAATAATTAAATGTGTCAATGGTTAAACCCTATTTAGAACATTGTTGTCATAATTGTATTTTATTCAAAGGAAAAGTAACAGCCCATGTACAGGAAGAACGTTTACGGAAGAAAATAACAATTTTAGATTATGTCTCAATTTAAACGCTTCCGGGCTTACAATACTTTTTACTGTCTGTTTGAAGATTTTGTATTTGTTTTAAATTAGAGTTACAGGCGTGACTCAACGATCGTCTCCCATATCTTAATAATGATAAAAAAATAATAAATTGTTAAATCGGCTTCAGGATTACGTAGTGAATTTTTTATAATCTTCCTAACAATGACCTGAGATTGGAGCAAATATTATTTATTAGCATGTTCATCTATAATTAAACTAATTAAATTAATCAAAATTAAAATTGAGAAATTCAATTGCTAAAATAAAGTCGATATTATCTAAATTGGTGATTATTAGATTTATGTAATACGTCCAATAAAATAATTTAAAAAAATATATGGACTGTATTTAAAAAAATATTTTACTGATGACATATATATGATAGTGACAGCTTTTAAACGGAAAATTATCTGAAAACCATTTTTTTTTAAATTGGCAGTCTAGACCTTTTATTACTGTCTGACAATTAAAATTTTGTGTTATTTTCATTATTATGGCTACGTTGGATATTAATATTTATCGTTTTCACGTAACATGATCTCTTAGTTAGAAAAATATGGCATTTTTATTTTTAGTCCGTAAACGAACGGTTATTAAAAATACGTCAAATTGTTAAGAAATACTGGATAGCAATCTAAAAGGTTTTCAATGATATATAGGCACATATTTTGTTAATAATATTGTAGATTAGAACTATTAAATATTAATTCAATAGTAAATTACTCAATAGTGAACATTAATCCAAAATCATTCGCCAGATTTAAATTATACACTATGAGTACTTACGCCTGTTTGCAAGACAATTTATTCAAAAAAAAAGTGACAAACATTGTAAGATATGCGTTGAATGAAAAAAGTCCGTGTAAACTCTAAAAATTATTTATTTCGTAAAAATTACGTTACGTATTTATAAATAAAATTATTTTAGGTAAAATAATATATTTTTTAATGTTGAAATATTTTCTTAGTTACATAATAAAGGGTAATTTACTATTATCATCTAACAAAGAAAATATTTTTCTGTCACTTTCTGTTGACCCTATGTTTTATGTTTTTAACTGTTTAATGTGATTGAACAATTTTTTTGTTTAAAAAAAAATGGTTGTATTTAAAATTCCGTCACATTTTTTTATTCTCTATCCTCGTTTTCTTCTTGTGTTATTTATTTTTTCGCTTGTGTTTGTGAGAGTAAGTACTTTTCTGCTTTTAAACATTCTGGTGTTATCCTAGTACCTTTTTACCAATACCAAATTTCATTAGTGTCGGCACTAGTAGTACTCACTTTTTCTCGAATGATGCACTTACAAACACACATGCTCTTTTATTTATTCTAAGCTTTTATTATTTTTCCTTATATCACATCGAGTTAACACTTTAACCCTCACAAAGAAGTGATGTAGGAGGAAAAGTCACAAGAATGGAATGATTCATTCGAAAACCGGTGTACCTTAAAATTATTACTTAAAATGAATTAATTAGTTGTGTTTTTACGTCACCTTCATACTCGTAGTGCGGTGATTAAGAAGTCCGACTCAGTTGTATATAGTCATCGAATATGAAACATTACGATAAGAGTCCATGTCAAGATTAAGAATATAAGCTGTCGACATGAGTTATCCTAGAGGAGTAGGAGTAGTTATGGACCGAGCAGAAGTTCACAGATAAGGGAGGCCTTCAGCATGGAGCCCATACTTCTATATACATTCAAACATTTCAATTAAGGTGCCTTGGACGTGACTGTATGAAGACATGTCTTGATTGGTCAACAAATATCTAACCGGCATCAGACAGGTGAAGATGGAGACTCCTTGTCAATCGAAACTTCTTATAATAAAGCGAGAAAATAATGATGACGAAAATTAATCAGTTTATGTATAGCGAAAACAATGAATGTTTTTTATTAATTATTTAGTAATATTTGAATATGTCCAAGAATACACAATTACACGATTTTCACTTTTTGTAAGTGTACTATTATTAAATACATAATAGATGTCTCATAAAGACAAAAATATTTTTTATTATATTAAATATAAAATATATGGAAGTATGGGTAGCTACAGGGTTTAAAAATGTCTTCGGTTGGCTTAAGTGATCATTTTATATAAATATAACGTTCACCAATTCTCAGTCATCAATCTCCATATCTACCAAATTTTTTAAGGTTGAATATATGTTAATATATGGAATCACTTCGAGTACCACTATACTATCGCCATCTATGGACTAAATTTGATAATTAATTTCCCTGAAACAGCATATATGTCACAATGAGAATTTAATTATTTTTTTGTTCTTTTTGTTGATCACTTAAGCCAGCCGAAGACAGATCGTAAGCCCTGTAATTATCCACAGTTCCACAGATTCGTCTCTATGAGATATCTATTATTTGGTTAATTATTTAGTAATTAATATCCGTGAATACGGATACTTTACGTATATTATAAGAATCATTAATTTCCTTGCGAAGTTTGCTCAGGGTGCAGCATCAGTATTTTTTTACAATCCATTTTATCTCCAAACCACATCCGAGTGCGCTAAACTTTTATTATTCTCATCTGCTGCGGGAAAAATTATTTATTACATTTCTTTTAAAATTAGCAATATTAAATTTGTGGTTAAAATTAATATTTTTAATTTATTATCTTTGTTTTATTAACCACTAAATTGAATTTAAATACATCTGCCGGTTTCGAAGAATACAATTTTCTTTTTCAGGATGTCATAACTAACTAAAAATATATATTATTGTTTCTTTACCAGAATCTATTTTTTAAAAAACAACAATTATTTAAAAAATAAATTTAGTACCTAACTCGAATTGTTGCTTAATACAAATTTAGTCGAATAATTTTTAGGAAAAAAATTTAGAATGGGACCGGCATTTTATACAAATAATAGTATAGGAAATTTACTCATAAATTCTAAAGACAAAGATGATAAATTTAACAATTCTGGTGTCTATAAACTTAGTTGCAAGGATTGTGCTACATTTTATATTGTTAAAACGGGTAGAAATTTTAATATAAAAGTAAGGGAGCATTTGAGATGTTTGAACAATAGTGGGTTTTCAAAATTTTCTAATCATTTGATAGAAAATGGTCATGGTTTTGATAAAAAATTAGGATTGTCAATTTGCATATAAACGATGTTGGTCACAAATTAAATAATTTGGAATCATTAGAGATAAATAAAGCATGTAAAACTAATAAAAAAATCATAAACAACTATGAATCCCATTCAAAATTTTTTTCCTAAAAATTATTCGACTAAATTTGTATTAAGTAAAAATTTGAATTAGGTAATAAATTTTTTTTTTTAAATGATTGTTGTTTTTTTTTTAAAAAATAGATTCTAGTAAAGAAATAATGATATATGTTTTTAGTTAGTTATAACATCCTGAAGAAGAAAATGGTATTTTTCGAAACCGGTAGATGTATTTAAACTCGATTAAGTGGTTAATAAAACAAAGATAATAAATAAAAAATATTTATTACATTTTTAACTTTTTTTGTCGGATAATACGTAACCATCCGTTGACACTCTTTTGCTCTTAAGAGTACATATTTAAAATGCATCCAAAATCATCTAAACTATAGAACACCAGTACTGTCAATTTTGCAAAGTTATGAGAGGGTGATAACATTATGAGACATTTGAAACGGGTACCTTTCTTCGAATTATATGAAATTAAAACTCTCTAAAATTTTTGGCTCTTCCTGAATATATTTTCATTTTTTACAATTACTATAGGGTGTCCAGCGGAAAAATTTCAAGATTAAATTGTAATTGCTCGTGATTTGTGGATTTGTCAGTCGTAATGAGTCACTGGTCGGGAGCGCACCGTGCGTTCGCGGTTGAGCAATGTTTTAAGTGCGGTGATTCATTGGTTCGTGCGCGTCGCGCTTTTTGTACTCACTTTAATATTTAACATGTAAGTGATGGGTCGAGCGTGCAACTTCTGGTGTTGGGCTCAAAAGTTCAGACAAAAAGGGACAATGGTTAACCAAACTCCTCCGGACCATCAACGTCAGCAGCGACGCCAGAACATGTGGCTCAAGGTCGACGTGAAATTATGCGCAATCCACATAAATCGATAAGGAAGATTGCAACCTATACTGGAATAAAAAAATCAACACTCCACGTTATTTTGAAAAATAAACTACTGTTTCACCTATACAAACTGAAAATCGTGCAGTTTCTCAATGAAAATGACTATTTTTTGAGAAACTCAACGAAAATGACTACTACGTAAACGTAAAATCTGCATTGTTAAACTCTATTTTGTATAAATAAAATATGAGAATAATATTGTAGTTTTTTTATTTTTTTAATATTAAACTTGAAAATTTTCGCTGGACACCCTTCAAAATCTTTTTTAACAATCGAATATGGTGTGGTAGTTCCGACACTTAGATAACTTTTAATTCAGCTAGAGGTCGCCTTGTTGTGAGATAGTTGAGTTAGTGTTTGAGTAGCTTGTTGGTGTAGTAGTCAAGACGTTGGCCTAGTGATCTAGTGGTCGGGGGTTCGCGCCTCGTTCCAGGACACCAGCAAGTTAGTCCTATTTTCATAGCACAAGCATTTAGCTTAGTTTGAAAATAGTTAGAATATTGATGTGACATGTATTCCGTGTACGCATCTCTATTTTTTTTTTTTAAATAAAGCGCAAATTAAAATGAGCGAGGAAACAGAACCGGCTGCAAACCGAGGCTTCCACTGCATCCATTGTCGCTTTGTCAGCTTTCCTCATTACACAATTTAATCTTCTTCTTCTTCCACGTCACATCTCTTTAAGTATAATATTTGAACTCCTTCATAAGTGCTCTTTGCCGACTCTTATCTCTGGCCATTCTTCTCCAGTTCCTGAACATTCACATTCTGCTCCAGTCATCTTACATATAGTCAGTCCACCTCTTCTTTGGTCTACCCTCTAGGTCGCATCCACTTTATTTTTTAATTTTTATTTATATATTACACTTTATTGACATATTTTTTTGTTGTTTTAATATAGGTGAATATACTAAAATATAACATGATAAACATAAGATACAATTATATTGAATTTGAGTATATACTCATAGTCTATTTTGTGGGATTGAGTAGACTCCACCTCTGATATATATAGTATTGTCCTGGCTACTTAGCTAGACTGACGTCTGTATTAAATTAGGAAGTTTTTTCGTGCTGTTGTGGTGTTATTTAATTCAAGAAAGATATACATATTCGATAAGAATAAAAATAAAAGTAGGGAAAAAAAATGTAGTGAGAGTGTTGTAGAACTAGTGGATTATTAGTGTAGACACTGCATAATGATTATGTTAGAATGTTGGATAGCGATGGTTCCGATTGATCTCTACCAAATTGGATCATATATTGGGTCCATATTAGTGTAATCTTATTAGAAGCAAACGATTTCCAGTTGGTGCTGAGTGTGTTATATAGTTTCGGAGCTAAGAAAATGTACAATCTTTGATAAAATTTCATAGACAACTGCACACATATATAACTGCCCACAATATTACATAGATAATGTAAGTTACCTCATTTAGGTTATATTATTTTAATATATGTTATTACATTAGATTGACACTAGGCAATTGGCTTGTGTTCAGTTATCACATATGCACTTGTCTCGTGTGTAGTTGTTATGAATTCTCTACGTAGATAAGTGAGTACTTAATACGTAAATAGTATAAATTATATAATATAATATAAAGTCACGGAAGCAGAGTAATAAATTGACCGAGTGCAGTTGTCTATGTGTGTGCTGTTACTGTGTGCAGTTGTACGACTATGATGAATTTTCTTAATTATGCCCGATAGTTTTTGGTTCTGTAAAATATGTTTTAATTTTGTAAACTGAAGACGATGTCGATGCCGATTCATCACTTCACTCAGTACTGAAAGCATCCAAAGCGTGCTATAAATAGCGAGCCCATTAATTGCACGAATATTTCCATGCGTTTTTATTCGACGTAAAGATAGCTAAGAAATATCTATAAATATAATATATATATAACTAGTAATAGAGTAGTAAACTTTCCATTTAATTTTGGCTCGATACCAAACGATATTGCCGAAATGAATAAATCGAACACCTAGACGCGCTATTTTTCGGCTTATCTGTCGTTAAGAGCATTTGTAAAACAAGTTATTTAATTTTGTTTGTAGGTATTAATGTGCTGACATTACGAAGGTTGCAATAATTTTATTATATACTCGTATTTACTCACATCTATATAAATATATACGTCAGCAGTTACTACTACAAATATCCAAAACAGATAATAATTTGCAAATTAATATATCCTTTCGCTGTTTATAAAAGTTATTATAATTAATAGTTTTCTAACCCAAAAATGCACCAAAATGACGTAGTAAAGAATATTAGCTGCACGTCTAGTTTGCGTTTGTTTGTTTGTTTTCTTGCACGATTTACTATTCTATCAATATTTTACCTACATAGTTTGTTTAATGTCGTTACTTTATCGAAGTCGCTACTTTTTGCTGTATTTTTCTCTCTAATCTGGATCATCTTCCATATTTAATGAACCATCACAAAATAAACATATTTTAACACTTGCTGCACTTAGTTCAAAACAAAACACGTCCGGCGGTGGTGGGTCTTTTTAGACCCACCTCAAGTTATCGGTTTTTCAACCGTTTTGTGGAAGATTTTTTATAAATATTTCATTTTAAATGTGGTTTAATGAAATTGTATGATGTGACTTACTGTTTCTTCTAAAAAATTAATGTTAAAAATTAAAAAATATTACGAACAATCTATGTATTCTCACGCATCAACAGACGTCCTACATGACCAAAATACAAACATCCATTGAGCATGTGATCTTCTCGTCGGCTGGCGATTGTTTCTACTTGCTAGTATATAACAGTGGTTGTAAACAATTAAAATGTATTATTTTGTATTTTTACACGTAAACTGGATGAAAATAATTTAAAGAAAAAATATTTATGGAAGTGAGATAAATATATTATAAATAAAATATTTTAAAAATTACATCTTTTTTATATGAAACGCAATCAACAATATTATAACCAAAAGCAAATGCAATTAACCTAATTTTAAATAAAAAGTAAAACAATAGATAACTTTACTCAAAATAGATTGATTGTATTCTATGAATTCCGGTCACTAAATTATTTGCGATTATCAGAATATAATTGTCAAAAATATAAATAACAATTACCCTATGGCCGAACTGCTTTTAAACCGCGTCGGAACCGCCTTCTGTCATTTATAATAAGCAACAACAATATTGAAAATCCGATTCTGTAGTCACCAGGTAGGTTCATAAAACTTATTGGTAGACGCAATACCCCTCAAATAGTTATATTTATGACATTGTCAAGGAACGCCATATGGAAATAAGTCAAAACAAATAATATAAATCTGTACAATAATTGGACTGACTTACAATATATGAACGCTTACCTGGTATCTTTTGTCTACTTGCCGTAAAAAAATATGCTCAAAATGTTGACAATGTATGTTTCGGCGTAAGCGCTGAGATTTATTCCCTAAAAAGCTTCTGTCTTAGGTCAGTTTTTGAGAGTTTTTTTACACTTTTATCAATAACTCTTTTGAATCTCGTCAGATAACCTTTATTTGTATCTCAAGCTATTTGTAAATATTTAATAACAGATTATCTAGAAGGAACAGTATTAAACGAATATTTGTTGCGCAATTCATATTTTTACACCTGGGTCAGATCTGACCCTTCACCGCAGAGGATGTGTTAATTAATATTAAACTTCAATAATAATTACGTAATCATAATTATTACCTAGGTATCTATGTGCACTTATATTAATTTAAATCAGATTACAGCATCATTCCGACATTCCAATTTTTTCAAATATCTGATAAGTAGATTTCTCATTTTACAGTCACAAAATGTTCTGTTTTTTTTCCATTCAATTTTTGTTTATGACAAACAAAACGTCATTAGGGTTTTATTAAAATAAACCGAATGAATAAATTGGGGAATTGATATTGGGACAGAATATAATAAAATTAAAAATTAGCAGCCTTGAAAATAAACTATTGCGGAATGTAGTTGGAAATATTTGTAGTTTTTAATTTAAATTCTGTAAGACTACTTGACCTTTTTAAAATAATGCTTGAGAGTCGATAGTTCAGTTTTCTAGAAGGATTCGTAAAGATTTTCAAAATATTGTCGGCCTCTCCGCTGCGACAGTCGTCTTCGACGTTCTGCAGTCCACGGAGCATACTTCGAAAATGTTTTCGTGTTAAACCTTTGATAATAATCACGAAATGCAGCTGAATATTAACCTTTTTCACAAAAATATCAAATGAATATATGATATTTCAAAATTTTCGTGATTTACTTTGCGGAAGTCTATCGTAATTAATTTTTAAAAAAATAATTATTTATTAAAATAAAACACAACGTTATTTACTTCATACAACACTAATTAAATATGAATTAAAACGTTTTCGATGCTTACTGCGTCATCGTCAGTAATAAACTAAAGCTTTAACTAGAAGAGAGACTATCGACTACACGGTGATGGGGAGTCGTGTTGTGGGCGGGGCTAATGTGGACTGTAGAGGATTCAAACAGCAATTAAACGTAAACGATATTTTCAAAATATGTCAGATATTGTTAGTAGATACAAAAAGGTTTAATTTATTAAGAACAAAAATAAACAGAGATGAGCAAGCGTATTTTCTTCGAGGCTGCGAAATTTTTAGCATGGCCTCTTAGGTATCTACTTTCTGCCAATGAATTCAATTATTATGCAATACCTCAGATGCCAGAAACACAGGAACAGAAAAAAAGGACTCATTTTTCTTGGGTCTCTCAATTACCTCCGGATGCAGTGGACTGTATGGAATTATATCGCTATTTCGCCATAGGTCGACAATAGACTCACGGAGCGTTCGATGTTGATGACAGCGATTAACCGTTCCGATTCAAGGTCGCCGATCGACTGACCACTTACTAGCGGCGGGGGAAGGAAGGTGAGAGACACTGCACATCAGTTCGTTCAAAATATAATTCCCAAACACATGGGAAATAGGTACTTAAATAACTCAGATGGTACTACCAGTTGTCGGTCGAGTAAAACCATTTTACTTTCGTAATAGATCTGTGATTATTTCTAAATTTAAAAAAAAAAATTAATTGATCTTCTGAAATTCGTAAATTATACTTTCAAACCCTAAAAATTCAATATCCAATTCCAATTGGCTCAAAAATGTTCGATCGCAAAACATAATTATTGTGGGTTTTCCACAAAAATATTTTTTAATACCTACGCCTCTCACCACGCTTGATTGATTACAAAAAATATCCATTCAATTTAAAGTAATACAGGAACGGAATTCAATTTTTGTTGTCAATAAATAATATTCATTATCACCACTTGGGAACCAAGCTTTATGCATCGACCTCGATAAAATTTAAAAATAAATATAACGTTCAAGGGTGTAATATTTTTTCGTATCCATATTTGTGTATTATATACGAGGCGCGTTTTTTAAGTACCGAAATTTTTGTTTTAAGATAAACAACATCATTTTTACAACTCTTTACTTTCTTCGGACGCTACACACCTTAAACTACTTCTGAACGTAGTCGCCACTATTATTAAGGCTTTGACATAACCGGGCACAAATTTTTGTGTACCATTCGTCATAGAACGATGCCTCCTGGGATGAAGCCCATGTCTGTACTCCGTCTTTGAGTTCACAATAGTCATCAAAATACTTGAAATCACTTGACGCTAAATCAGGACACACTTGGCGATGAATGCCAGCTGGTTTCTTGTTTCGTGTATTCGAGAAACGAATCGCAGACCGCATCTCACAGTCGACTATACGATGACTTCACTATGTGAATGTCTAATGTTGCGTGTGGTGAGTCAACAGATGAAGAAAATCACTGCACATGCGCGACATCCCAATCGCAGCGCTACGCTGCAATATTCGGCAACGGTACATACTTAAAAAACGAGACTTGTATTATTCGTATCTAGTCATAACTTAATTATTTTCATCCTCTTAATCCGAGGAGGGTTGGATGCCCAATCATGGCGCTATATGCATAATTTGGAAAGACGATACATCTTTTTAGTCGTTCCTCTGGTATTCTCAAGAGTAAGTAGAAGTAGGGACTCGATGCGGAGAGTCTCTGTTATCTTAGTATTTCTCACTCCAATAATGTTACTTCTGCTACTCCCCTTAAGGTTTTCATTTATGCAGCCTGGATTTTTGATGTCATTCTCTCAGTAAGAATTCATATTTGGTGACCATATATTAAAGTAGGTCTAAACGTAGTGTGCGTGCAACAATTCAATAGCAATAATAACTAGTTCTGGGTACTCTAGTAAGATTAATCTAGGATGTTGGCTTCTGCTGATTTCTGATGTTGTATGTTCTCGGTTGGTCTCCATAAATTCCTTGCGTGCGCTAAATAAACCTTCTAGTGCGTTTCTTGGTAGCGGATCAATTCTAACGACGGTAGGATACCTTCTGGAAAGTTAAGTGGCGCTCCGTCCATACAAAATAAAAACCCAGGACTAGTATTCGAAAGACGTCAAACACGCGCAAACACACAGCTTTGGCCAGTCTACTGTAGACTGTAAATATAGTGATGATAGCCAACATGGTATACGTAATTGAGGCACAAGGAAAATAATAAGAAAAACGCACGATTTCTGAAATTCCTGAAAATGAATAAAAAATATCAAAATAATTGGAAAATGGCTATGTTGGATTCTGACTGCTACATGCAGATATCCGAGTGTAATTTTCCCCAACGATCTGGATGCATCACTGTCTCACATCTTACCGACAGTTGAAATTCTGAAATGCAATTTTAAAATTACATTTTGCATCATCGCGAGTGCATTTGCAAAATGGAACATGCTATTTTCGCATTTCCGCGATATGTACAAGTGGAATACCAAATGTAATATGTTTATAATAAAAATACATGTCTTCTATATACCCTTGAATAAGATATATCTATTCACATATATTTATTTCTAGTGGATGTCTACGATATTAAGCAATCGAAAAAATGTTCTTATATACAGTGTGTTCTAAAAGTCTTTATCATTTTGGTTTATTCGCTGCACCAACGTAACGAACGGGATAGGGGGGGGAGTATACCGATCGTTAGTCGCGTTCTTGGGAATTCAGTCGCTATGGAGTGTTTTTCGGGAGCCGAGCGAGCATGATGCGTGCGTGAATTTTATAAAAACAATGATTCTGTCGATTGCGTCACATCAAAGCTCGGATGGGGTGTTCACGCTCCTCAATAACGAAGAAAATATGAGGAGTATGCGCCAGTCAGTTTGCGATCTCCTGATCACTCCGTTCGTAAAAGGGCAAATATTTTAAATATTCCTAGAAGTTCCTTATATCGCATAATGCGTAAAAATTTGTATCTTCACCTCTATAAGATATAGTTAATGCAAAAATTGTGGTGGAAATATGAGAAAGAAAGGAAGGCACTTACTTTTCGTCTGCCGGATGCTGGTTTATTGATAGATTCCTCTCCACCGTAAATACAAGCGTTGTGGCGTGAACACTAACACTCCCGAAAAGGATTATTATGTAGAAGCGTCATTAAAGTAAGATTAATAATAAACGTTCACGGAGTAAAGCGGAATGAAGCGACGGTAGTTATCCGTATAAAAGTTCCAAGCGCACCGAACTTGTTGCAATCGGAAGTCTTTAATCACTGCGACATCTTCTTTCTTCGTTGTGCTTAAGGATATTCAAGGAAAGAAAAGAAGGAGATACGCAGGTAAATTTGTTAAATCGGGAATTGAATCTATGAATGAAGTAACAAGTCAAACGCCCAAAAAACTTAATATAAATTAATTCATTTTAAACGGCGCTAACATATTGAAGTCAACTGATAAGGTAGAAAGGCTCAACTTCGCTAACCAAATGATTGATCGATTTTCGTCCTGTTCTCAAACGAGGCACACTTTCACCTGAATGGTCGCGTAAATAAGCAAAACTGCCGATATTAGAGTCGAACAAATCCAAAAAAAAATACATGAACAGCCTCTTCATTCGCCAAAAATAAGTGGTTGGGCTACAATGTCAGTTCGAGGACTAATCAGCCCGTACTTTTTTAAAGAACAAAGAGATCACCCAGTAACCGTAAATTTGGAACGATATGTGGAGATGATTAACGACTTTTATACACAAGCGCTAAAAAATTTTATTGAGGCTAACCGAAACACTTGGATTAAGAAGAAGGGAGCAAAATTGATATCCTGGCGAGGTGACATAAACTGGTCTCCACGCAGCCCCGACTTGATACTGATGGACTTTTTTCCTATGGGGATACCTTAAATCAAAGGTATACAGTAACAATCAACCCTCTCTGGACCAATTAAAAGAAAATGTCTGAGAAGAAATAGCAGCGATCACGGAGAATATGTGCCGAGCAGTTCTCAGAAATTTTGTCTTTCATTTAGAAGAGCTTCAGCAAAATAACGGATCACATTTAGAAAATATAATGTTAAAGATATAAATTCCTAGGGACTGTACTTAAATATATATTTTTATTTTATTAAATCCATCCATTATTTTATTACATATTTTTTAATATGAAAAAGATTTATGGAACACCTTGTATTACAGTCCACCCGCGAACCATTCTTAAAATGTTTTTCAAATTTAATTAATTAATTTTAAAAAACACATTTTCTTGTGATGTTGCATTTTCAGAACATAACTCTGTGGTATTTTTTACAAATTAAATGAATCAACTAGTCCTGTACACAGAATAAATGCATCGATCGAAAATATGTAAATAATGCAAAATATCTTAAAATGTATTTTTATTATTTATTTTTGTTTCATTTTCATGTGACAGCAACCTCGAAAAGGCGTGATGACTCATCTCATATACTATCAACTGGTAATAAATATATAAAAATGAAAAAGGTATGTATACTATTTCTAAGGAAATTATTTTAAACGAACCTTTTTGAATATGAAGTGTACGCCGCTGGTATTACCAATGGCGTACACTTCATATATTCAAATCTAAATCAAAATAAGCTTCACTCATCTAAAATTAGCATCAAATAATTTAATATTATTCATGGAAAATGTTTATCGTACAAATATTTAAGTTAGGATATACCGTTGGTGAAATTGACAGTTTTGTTTTAAACAATAATTTCAATATGTAAGCAACGTTCACTCAAAATACTTAGGGTAATGAGTGATATTCCTTGTCTGTCAAATTTTGCGGTTGTCTGACTCAGCATTGAGATGAATTATATATGATGGTATCCACAATAATATTGTGCTTTCCCATCTATATCTATGACTTTCTAGATTTGGAGGCTTTAGTAGTGTTATTTATGGCAGTAAAGTACGCGAAATCGTAAATATATTGAGCATCTGTCATCTTCTCATAGATAAGAAAAGTATCCTGTAATCTCATCTATGTCTCATGGTCATATCGCGTTGCACTCTATGGTTTATTTTATTATCTATGTCACTGTCAAATGTGATATGAATATTTAGTTCGTATTTTTCAAGAATGTCTTTAAGTGGATATATGTATATATATATTTCAAAATTAATACGTAAGAACACCGTTTGTATAATTACAGGGAGAGCATTACAAAATCGGCGATAGTAAGTCCATGGTAACCGCTGCGCGGCCAGGGGTTCCGTAGGATCTATATTTCATCTTAAGCAATATAATAAGGATGCACTATTGTTAAAGCAATATAATAAGAAATTTCCCTATTGAATTATAGATTCTACTAAGAACCTGACCGCGTAGCTTTTGATTATTTTCTTTTATGCAATATTGTAAATATTTTTAATTTGAAGGTAGAATACGTAGTATAGAATAAATGGATAAGGCATGTTTTAATTCAACCTTTCCCTTTATATACAAAGTTATGCATTATTTTTGCTGGGATAGGGCACAAATACTAATAAATTATTTTGATTTATTATATTTGATTATGCGAATTATTAAAAATAAATTATTTTGGAATATTACGTAAGCAACCAACAATTTACGTGCTTATGGTCTAGTGGTTAGAATACTGGCATAGTGGTCGGGGGTTCGGCCCTCGTTCCAGGAGGCCATCGAGTTAGTCCTATATTCATAGTACAAGCATTTAGCTTAGTTTGAAAATAGTAAGAATATTGATGCGACATGTATTCTGTGTACGCATCTTAATTTAGAAAAAAAAGTATACTTGACGAAAATATTTAAAGAAGTGGGTCAATTGACCTAAAATGTCACACGATTGCCTGTATTTGATTCAAAACGATGTGACATCTGCATAAAGCAACTCTCACGGCATGCGAATTATATTTTTACACCAGCTTAATGTCGTATTTAAAGGTAAAACTATTTAAACACACACAGGATAATTAGTTAATCTATATAAGAAAACTTAATTAAATGAAAAAAGTACGCTATGAATAAATGAAAAGTATGCCACAAGGCATTAGTTAACTAACTGGCGGTACATAACAAATCAAACATAACTTAATAATATATTAAGTTTTCAAGATTCTGTTAATTATTACACACGTTGCTTTGTTGATTGGAATCGGGAAGCGGGAGTGCTTCTCATAGGGTGAGTCCCTTTGGTGTTTCCTTCATATCTATTTAAGAACTTCTTAATACTGATATCCACAGCAGAGTAATCCATCTACTGTCGCTTTGAGATTATTGCACCATAAATTCTTTATCTAGGAGCTAATATAAACACCTTTTGTTTAAAAAAAGATTTTTACAGCTAATCCAAACAATTTAATTTGCAAACGGTGAATATTATGTTCCAGGCCGATGTTATTTATAAATAACTAAGAAATAGTATATATTTTTAAAATTTAATTATTATTTACCAATTACTTAAATTATTACAATTATGTTTAAAATATAAAATTGGTCAAGTGGGTACCTTCGATATGGCACAAATGCTCTTAACCATATTTTTCATAACATTCTCGCACACTTCGCATGTTATTTCAGCAATTTCATTTCGAATATTATCCGTCAAATCAGGTGATCGAGGAGGCCAGTCCATATCACTACTTTTTGACACTGTACGAATCTGAAAAATTTCTAGCAAAATTTCTAGCGTAGCACGGGCTGTATGTGTAGTGTGTGGTGGCACCGTCTTATTGAAACGACATGTGTCGTAGGCTCAGTCAATCCAATGCGGCTACCAATAAGTTTTCCAACATGTGACCATAGCGATCACTATTAATGGTTACAATATTGTCTCTTGCATTCTGAAAGAAATAGGGTCCAATAATTCCGCCGGCCCGCATGGTTCACCATACAGTAACTCTGCGTGGGTGTAAAGGTCGTTGGTGTATAAATTGAGGATTTTTGGAGCTATAATAATGACTGTCTTGTCTATTAACAAAACCCGCCAAGTCGAAATGGTAATTTTTCTGTATGGCTTGTGTCAATTGAATTGTATACGGAATCTTTATTGAGCGTTTTTAATAAAGTTTCTTGGGACATTTTCAATTCTTGTGAATGGCATCTAGAAGTGCCAGCACTTTCACGAATACTTACTGTTGCTGCGTCAATATTTTCAGGCGTACGTACGCTACATTGTTGTCTCATCTTCGGTTTTAAAATTATTCACTACAAGTTGAATGGTTTACTTGTCTGACACGTGATTAACACCAAAAAATTATGTAATTTTCTTCGTGTATTCACAATTGAACAATTATTTGTTGAGACGTTAGATGCTTTATGATATATCGTAATCAAGTACTCTCTATAGCTACTATATACAAACTAACATTTGTTTACTAAAGCAAAATGGCGGCCAAACAAAATCGGCCTGGAACATAATATTCACCCTGTATTACAATTATATATACACTAGCAGTTTTTCTTGAGATTCAATTTTAGTACATTGGACATCCCAAATCTACCTTTATAATTACAATTGATTATAGCATCTAGAATCTAGTTTTTTTATTTTGTTTTTAAAATTCTTGGGTATTAAAGATTTACCATATTGACTTTACCTATAAAAACACACGTTGCTCTCCCTTTTCCGCAATAATAGTTGCAACCTCCCCACCCTTCTTCTTCTTTTATTTTTTTCTTCTTTTCATTAATTTTCTGCATCTAAACATACTTATGTATCCAAATATTTTTGTCTATTTTCATTATTAGTATCACACGTTAATTAGTTATTATGTTTATTACAATACGTTTACACTAACTAAATCCCTCAATAAAAAATAAAATAAATAAAATAAAAAAATTAAAAATAATACAGATAAATTAATGAAAAATCATATACCAATTATGTAATATAAAAATTTGAAATACGCTTGAGATGGGTGGGAAGGCACACAATGTCTCTATCATCCAGGAGTTAAAAATTACAGAAAGACTATCGACAACATGCAGTACAATAATTCTTAAAAAGTTCGTACATGTCGCCAGAAAGAACGACGAGAGTCCAAAAATCTCGTAAGCACAGGAACTGTTGAGGAAAAGCGAAAAAAAAGACGGTCTTCTGTAATATGGAGAGATCAAATAAATATGTTAACAGGGTTCTCTTTTAACTCTGCCATCAATGCAGCTCAAGACCGTGAGGAATGAAGACGTACTGTACAACGTCAGATACTTTAGGCGACCACTACGCTCAGCGGTGAAAAAATGAAGAATGAGAAGATTACAAAAATTGTTTGTACAAAAAACTTTTAATATTTGAAATCCACCGAACCGCCTCTGGATGGATGGATACCTACACCTTATTACAAAATCTTTTCTTATTTTAGCCATTCTGGATAATTTTGAGTCTACTGTATACCTTTTTATTCTGAAAGTGAATGAAAATCATTTCCCTACTTGGGATTCTAATAATTTAATACGATATTCCTGGCTCGTTGCAAAAATTGTCTCTCGTCTGAATCAGATATTTGTCTGGTCATTCGATTTATTCCATCATACTTAATATACATCCGCTGTGGAGACTTGAGTATTGTCTCAAGGATACCTATTTTGATGATTCGCTTTTATCTCAATATGTTGTATCTCCATTTATTTTTACATTGAAAATCATGGGATTCGTTTAATCTATCGGATGTTCATAAACTTACGGTAAATGTATTACCGTATGCATTAATTAATTATTTATTCGTTTAAAAAAATAAAACCGGTATGAGATTACTTACATTTATTTACTATTTATTTTACTTGCGCTTTTTTCTTTGTACGTATATCTGAACAGAATCTGATGCATGAATCATTAATTTCGGTTACATAAAAAAAAAAATTGTAAATTTCCCGAATTGTATGTTTTCTACCATGATAATAATTTAATATTAAGGAGAACACATACTAACAACAACTCTCCTCAAGCAATAAATCATGGACACAATACAAGATAAACAACAAACATCTACACACTAGTTCCGAGAGCAACAAAGACATTTTATCAAAGATTCTACATGTTCCTAGCTCCGAAACTATACAATATGCTCAGTACCAACTGGAAATCGTACAATTCCTATAAGATTACACAAATATGGACCCAATTTATGATTCAATCAGGTAGAGATGAATCAGAAGCATGGATTTCCAACAATTTAATATAATTTATACAATTCTTTCACTAATAATCCACTAGTCCTACAACACTCCCACTCCATATATTTTTATTATATTTTTACTTTTTTATTCATAATTGAATTCTGTTTTTATTCCAAATAACACCACAACAGCACGAAAAAAAAACTGGCTACTTTAACACAGACTTCTAGTCTAGCAAAGTAGCCAGGACAACGCTGTATATATCAGAGGTGAAGTTTACTCCATCCCACACAATAAACTATGTATTATGTATGTTTATTGTGTATCCACCTCTGTTAGTACAAAAATATGGATATCAAAATATATATAAATAAATAAATAAATCAAAGTTTATCCAAATTTAATAAAGATAAAAAAATTCTTATTGCAAAGTTGTAATTGTTCAGAACATAGTTCTGTGATATTTTAAATACAAATTAATAGATTAAATTAGTATTTAAAATTAATTTATAATACAGCATGTTAGATTCCTTAAAGATTTATTTTTGATTTCTGCGTTGATGTTTTGACAGATTTTTGATAAATATTTATATATAATATTACGTCAAATCCGAGATATGATTGGAGTCTTGCTATAAATATATATGTTACAGTGGATGTGTATTATCAGTGAGAATATATTTTCACTGACGTTTCAGTGAAATCATATCCGAATGCGTTTACACCAGTGTAAATATATTTCTACTGGCGGAAATATAACTTCACTAACAGATTTTAGCAAATGTATATTCTACCCTAACCTATAATTGAACTTAACCTAACCTAACCTAATCTAACCTAACCTATGTGTTGAAAAAGAAATAAAAATAACTGAAATCATAAACACGGTAGTTTATGTATTAAATAATTTTATTTAATATAAATGAAAATACTATAAGCGAATAAAAGTGACAGTTGTAAACGCCACCAAACTATCTGTTGCCATGCTGTAGGGCGACACGTCGACACTTAAGATCAAATATTCCCGCGCGGCGTATTCTCGCTTGTAAACGAATACAAACTCACTAAATGTAACCAGTGAATTTGTATCTTCATTGTTAGATATACATCCACTGACCGGTTTTATCAAAAATAAACTTTCACCAGTGATAATATATTCTCACTGGTAATACAGATTCACTGTAACATATACACTATAAACAAGACCCAGGTAGAAGCAAACTAAAACTCCACCATGGTGTCGTGAACACATTGACTGAGAGAGTTATATATCTAATATTAATTGATTACATAGCAATATGTCAATCAAGAAATACATAATGACGGAAAATAAATAATTTTTTACATGATATGTACAATATCAAAGTTATTTTATTTTATGTTCAAATACGAAGACAAGTAGACCAACATAAGAAAGTTGTGTTTTCGACGAATGGTGTTCCAGTATTTTATTTACACACACACACACATCTATATATATACATGTGTGTGATGGAATTCCGATTTTTTTATGAATTGCTATCTATTATGTAGATAGTTCGAAATCATGATTTCACAACATTTTGATTTTGTTTGAAATGCTATTTTTTTAGAAAAATTTGAAAGTTTGCTTTTGTTGATAAAAATTTAATATTTTTTTTGTAATGTTTGAAACAATCGATAATAAATATATATTTTTTGCAGTATTGTGATGACAACTCCCCTTTTTTGAAAACACGAGAAACAAGTTTTCTTTTAGAAAGAGTAAGCATCTATTATATCTGTGCATTTAGAGAATAATATTATATTTTATTTGGAAAACAAACAGTCAATCGGTATAAATAAAAATCACAATAAAAGTGTAAAAAATTTAACTAATTGAATGTTTATTTGAAAAAGACTTATTAAATAGATAAATAGCTTATTAAGACTTATGAAAAAAAATGTATATAATTAACTTTCGTTTATTTGACCAAAACTCATCGTCAACTCAGTCGGGTACCGGTGCCTATATATATATCACGTAAAAATTCAAAAAGTTAAACACAAAATTGATATTTGCTATCAGTTTACTCAAAGGTATTTGAGATTCAGTGAAATTAATGTAGATGTTTTTCAAATAATGGAACGATATACGTATTAGTTTGAAAAAGTGTAACACCGAAAATTTGTCGTCAAAAATACTGTCGCTGTAGCATAGTTGGTAATACATCTTTCTCGGATTGAAAAAGAGATCCAGGTTCGAATCCCGGTAGCGCAACAATAATATTTTTCGATAAAACTGATTTTATGTGTATATCCTTGTTATATTATATTATGTATATATGTGTTAATGATTCCATCCCTTATAATAAAAATAATTTTCTTGACATGATAATTGTCTTTTTTACGACCATCCTGTACACCGTACACACTCCAGTTCGGCGCCCATGCATGCGCTAGTGATCACTGAGTGGATGATGCATTTTCTAAAACCCTGAGTGTTTTGGAACCTATCCAAGAGTGATTCCAAAATTATGATTGCCGTTCCTGAAATGCAAATTCACTTGCGCAACCTCGCTTTTGATTATACGAAGAGATTCGTCCAAAAAGCATGTTTATCAAACTCATCCAACTGATACAGTACACCTTTCTGTTTGTGTTAGCGTAAAAATAAAACTGTTAAATAATTCATTATAAATAATAGAGGTTCAACCCGGCGTTACTTGGCAATTAGATTGGGTTATAATTTAAAATAAAGGGCTTGGTGAAAGTAGGGGAAGTACAGAACTTAAATATTAACGATGTAAGCAACGTTTAGTCAATGCAAGAAGTTGGTGAGATATCCCGAGAAATGTGGAGGAGTGACTGTATTTTTCTCAGGATCCAATAGTGCAACTAAACAATTGACAAATTGATGGACATTATATTCTTCTAGGTTTAATTCTACTATGTCTCTGTTATGATGGACGCACATATAAAATATACAAAGAAATTAATTAATTATCAGACGAGAGCGTGGCAGGTCGTGGTGAAAGTGGGGGGGTTGAGATGATAATATAAAGTGGGGATTGTATTAAATAAGGGGTTATCTATTTTTATTCCACGACACTACATCCCAGTGTGGGATTTAGCTGCCTCCACAAGTGACTCCTATCCCTGGTCATTCTTCTTCAATTCTCAGATCCTCCTATCCTGCTCCAGTACTCTTCCACAGTCAGCCCACCTCTTCCTTTATCTAGTGACTATGATCTTTGGTGTCCTGTCATTCTTTAACAGGTTATTTATTAGATTTAGGTAAAGGATTTTTTTTTTTTCTGACATTTCAAAATTATCTAGTCTAAGGCCTCTCATCGATTACACGTAAAATTTCAATGCAATAGTGTGATTCATTTCTTAAAGGTGGTTAGAAAATACAGAAAACATATTACAGAGGCATCTTAAATTATATTTTGTTCTAATGTTGAAAGTACATACCATTAGTCATTGTAATTGAGTTAACTAAACACAGGAATTATTTAATATCTACTCCCCCTACTCTCACTGACTAATTTATTTGCATATTATATTTTATGGATTAGTTAGTAGTTGAATCGAAATTATTAGACGTTAGTTTAATCAATGTGATTTGAATAAGGTTTGTTATTTTTTAAACAATAGTTTTCTATGTAGAACCACAAACATGAATATATTAAATAAATTAAAATAATATACTTTAAAAATTGTTCGTCCCTTTAGATATCCAACAAATCTTATATTTAAAGAGTACAAAGTCCTAGATATAAGAATAATCTTTATGTTGAGACTCGTTCAATTTTTCCGTACTAACAACAACTCTCCTCAAGCAATAAATCATGGACACAACACAAGACAAACAACAAACATCTACACACCAGTTTCGAGAGCAACGGCGACATTTTATCAAAGATTCTACATGTTCTTTGCTCCGAAACTGTACAACACACTCAATACCAACTGGAAATCATGTAATTCCAATAAGATTACACAAATATGGACCGAATATATGTTTCAATCAGGTAGAGATGAATCAGAAACGTGGATATCCAACATTCTAATATAATATATACAATACCTTCACTAATAATTCACTAGTCCTACAACACTCCCACTACACATATTTTAATTTTATTTTTACTTTTTTATACAAATTTGTAATTCTCTTTTCATTCCTGTCGATAAATAATACCACAACAGCACGAAAAAAAAAACTGGCTACTTTAACACAGACTCCAGTCTAGAAAAGTAGCCAAGACAACGCTGTATATATCAGAGGCGAAGTCTACTCCATCCTACACAATAATTTATGAGAATATCTTATGTTTATTATGTATCCACCTCTGTTAAAACAAAAATATGTATGTCAATATGTATATAAATAAATAAATAAATACCTTCGTAGGTATATGACCAATAACAATTCAGACGAATCAGTTAGAATGCGTAACTAACCGAATGTAACGAAATATTTTCTTGATAGATAGATTTTTTCTGAATGTATTACCCTTTAAATTTCATATAATTATTTTTTAAAAATGCAACTTAACAATAGCATATGTTTACTTTTTAAAAGAAAATCATACATAACCACTGTAGTTCTATTGCTTAAATCAACGATTTAGAAAATTTGTCTTTCCTTCATCAAGGTAGTAAAAACCGAAATGTACTAATCCTGAAAGGAGTTGCATTCCATTACATTACAAATTGAATTTAAATGTCCCTAAGTCTCTGATATTACCGCACAAATCTCTGATCGCAAATGCAATCCGCCAGGCTAATACACCATTTCAAAGGCTTTGTAACTGAGTTACCCACCCCTTAATAAACAGCCTGCGGTGGGGACCAGCATTGTCATCAAGGGGGCGTATTGTCATACACGGATTGCTATCTGCGGGCGGCAGTGATTCAGAACAATTACATTTTATCTACCCTTCTCACTGACAACCGATGGGAAAGAATTGTGTTAATATAGAGCAGATGAATCGATGTCGAGATTCGAGGGATGATATGGGAGCAAATATCTTTATATTTTGAAATGTTCACTTCTGGTTATTCAGATAAACATCAAGGCAGGGGGAGGGTGAAATATCCGGAAGGTATAGAATGGGTGCACTGTAATTTAGCAAAACTTGGAGCGAATGGCATTCAATATAATAAAAATTTATACTTTAGGGGCCTAACTATACTTTTCTTAAAGAAAAACAGATTAATATTATAAAGTTGCTATTTTGCGTGATATAACGGTAACACATTTATCCGGATAGGAAAAGTACCAGGTTCGAATACCGATAGCAACTGAAATATTTTTTTGATAAATTGATTTTGTCTGTTTATATTTCTACTTTAATTTACATTTAATTTGTATTCTAAAATAAATTGATTAAGATTTTTTAGAAGTGTGGGATTGTTAGAACGTTTAAATATAGATATTATGTTTATTCAATTATATGCGTAACGTACGAAATTGCCCCGTCTCTTACTTTTTTGTCAAGCACCTCGAAATTCACAAATAGTTACCGTTATGTTGGTATCATATTCGGTTTCTGAGGTTATAAAAACGGTTGCGTCTATGGTTCGTTTGCAAAACCATCGAGGAAGCTATCAGATTTGGATGGTTAAACAAACCGCGATAGCGTTACTAAAATGTAGCTGTGTACGATCCACTATAACCAGAGGGTAAATATTTTATATTATTCAATCACTAGTTCATAATTTACTATTAATTTGTTAATCTAATCGCATGGTAAATAATCTTTACGGGAAACAAGATGTTTTCCTCTGGATTTGACCTTTAGTCTTTGGTGTTTGACTTTAATTTCTACCTTTGGATGTTACCTTGGAGTTAGTCGCCTTACTGTAGGCGACGTTTTTTTATTATGATGTTATCATCTTCAGCAAATTCCGTCTAGGAATCCAATCAGATTGGCCTGGATGTTAAGGGTCACTCATAATGTGAAGCCAAGATGATGGGATCCATGCAATTTTAACATCTGGTTGTCACATACATGAAGGACGTGGAATTCGTGCCCAACCCGACGAGATTAGGATTTGTCAAACGGATTGTATTTTATTATATTTCTTTTATTCTTGTGTTTTTTTTTCTGGTTAGATGTCTTTCTTTTTGCAATGAAAAATATTTTTTAATTATCGCCTCCAGGTGTTACTATAAATTTTTCCCAGTTTAGGATGAAGGCAGAATGTGACAAAAATAAAGTGGGTATGTATTGTTCAAGTAAAGAACCCGCCGATGTTGTGTTCTTCACTGACTAGCCGGTGAAAGGGAATGTCGTATAATATACATATAACGAACTAGTGTCTCTTCTCATATATGATATTCGGGTAGAGGGTTAGGGAGTGAAGGTATGGAGGGTGGTATGTTTTGCGCAGGCTTTAAAGAAGAACGATGTACGCAAAATATGGTTCCTGAGAAGAGGAGGGTAAGATATTTGGAGAGGGTGCTGTGTATGGTGACTGTATTTTTTAAAAGGAGAATGCAACAGAAAAAATCGGGATATACGACATTCAATATATAATAATAAGAATTTATATAATAATTGGGAGGAGTTAAAATATGACTAGTCACATGCCTAACAATATCAGTATATGATTTTTTTCAGCAATATATTCCATAATTATTTAAAATACCAAAATTATTTATAATACATTTACTACGTATAGACAATGATTTATTAGTATAATCTGCTGACTTTCACTGACGCTGTAATATAATATAATCTTTGGTAAGTCCCTGTGAATGAATAATAAATAGGTAGCTATCAACCGTATCCAATAAAATTATATGATCCTTTATCTGTCAGCATATAAAAGAGGGGAATTTTTCTGAACAGTACTCCGATAAAATGATTGATAAATGGAATTAGATGACGTGATATTTCTGTCATTATATAATTTTTAAAAAATTAATGGCTTATTGTGTTTTATTTTTGTGGATTCCGAATTATGCATTATTATTTAGACTTACCTAAAATAGACAGATACTATAAATTCTTTCTGTAGGTATCCAGCGTTGCTCGAGAAAGTTCAACATAAGCATTATCCTATCCATTTCTCTTCCCTTGAGAATTTAATAAACTTGTTTTACGCCGCAGTAAATAATCAGTTTAATATGAAGCAAATATAATATGGCAACAATCAATTCTGCAGTGTCTACATAATTAGTGTTTACGTAAACGCCTTCGATAGCTGGTCCCCAGGTTTTCAATAGACAATAAGGGCACATATGATACATGAATACTGTACTAATCTTTTTATTGTACTTGATGATTTTTTGGTCCGGTATTGTTGTTCTTTTGGCTGTGTAGATTTCTATCGACCGAAGTGCGCACCACTCCTGATGATCGATTTATTTGGACCTCTGTACTAGTCAAAGAACGGAATGTAATTAATCCGCCTCTCGTTTACCATCCTCTTGTATTCACCGAAAAAAAGGCGCCAATATTCACATACACACACGCACAATACTATTAACCAGGAAACTCAGTGGTGCCAATTGGAGTAACAAAGCGCTTAAACAACTAGAATAACGAAAATGTGAATGTTTGTAGTATATAATAAGAATTAAGAAAATGCGAATGTTTGTAGTTCAGTACAATAATTTTTTTTTCTTACTATAATTTTTATACTTTATTTTATAAATTAAGTTAAAACACTATTTTATTCCACTATATTTTTATTGTGTTAAACTATATGATGTTTACGGGAACAATATCAATATTATAATTCAACTGAAATTAAAATCACTTTCAGACAGTAATATATGGTATATTATAATTATAAAAATAATAATAATAACATAATAAATATTGAAATACCGTCCATTACATCCCCTGTCCCACATTAAATTCACCCCACACCCACCTCCGTTAAATTCAAACACGTCATTTATTACTGCCAGAAAGTGGTGTTAATTTTAGTTGGATTATAATATTGATAATAGGGAGATGTTCCCGAAAACGTTATATCATTTAACACAATAAAAAATATAGTGGAGTAAAACAGTGTTTTAAATATAAATTAATTGTATTAAATAGAAAGATATACATATGAAATCAATTTCATCGAAAACTATTGTTGTTGCGTCACCGGGATTCGAACCCGGATCTCTTTCCAAACCGGGAAAGGTGCATTATCCAACTATGCTATAGCGGCAATATTTTTAGCGACAAGATCCATCTAACTTATTTTTACGGAATCTCAAATACCTGAGTAATCTGATAGCAGACGCCAGAATTATCAGTTCATTTTTATTAAATTTTGGACACATTGATACAATTTTATAACAATTCAAATATCACAGACCTAAACAGTGTTTTAACTTAACCTACAAAATAATCATGGAATTCCACAAAGTTTCACCAAAAACCTTTGAACAGTTATCCATTTTATACCCTTCTGTTCTTTTTATATGTTCTGTCTAGTCTGTTCCGTATTGGCACTGGGAAAATAATCGATATCTAATATTTTATAGGGAGTGGAACATTTAACGTGGATCCAAGTGCACCTTATTAGCTGCATTGAGCCATCACGTTGCACGCCACTGCATTGAATATATTAATTTTTTAATTAGTGGAGTTGAACAAAGATAAAATAAAATTGTTTCATTATGAGTTCTAGTGTCGTGAAATTAAATGGAATTTTATTTTCTCGATTCCGAATCACTCAATTATCATAATCATAATCATAATCAAAGTTAACATAACCATACATTCAGATATTCGTATAATATTTTTCGCAGGTTTAATCAAATTGCATATTATTAAGCGATATAAATAATCAAATATATAATATGTAATGTGATGGGAAAATAATACATCCATATAAATTAACAATAAATATAATTTTTAAGGAAAACACATCCTTATTGGGAAGTTATAATTATTCAGAACAGACGGTCTGTGATATTTTAAATACTAAATTAATGTATCAATTATAAATATTTACATATAAAATCAATTTTGACGAAAAATATTGTTTTTGCGTCACCGGGATTCTTCCCGGTGACGCAAGTGTACTTCCCCGGATTGGAAATAGAGATCCAGGTTCGAATCCCGGTGACGCAAAAACAATATTTTTCGACAAAATTGATTTTATATGTATATATTTATAATTAATACATTAATTTAGTATTTAATAAATATAATAATAATAAACAGATGTCTAATGGAGACAAAGCTATTTTTTTATTATATTTAATGGAAAATATATGAAAGTATTGGGTAATTACAGGGCTTACGACCCATCTTCGGCAGGCTTAAGTGATCACTTTATATAGTCAGGGTGGCCCAAAAAAAGTGATAACATTTCGTAAAATGTGATAGATATAATTACATAAAAATTAGTTTAACTATATCAACAATAGCTTAAATAGTTTAAATTAAATAACTATCGATGAGATATTGGTCAAATATTTATTACAACATTTTAATAATATATTTTTAACTAAATTTGAATATGTAAATTGATTTCACTGTAGTCGTAACTTTTATCGGTGATCTTGAATCAGAAGTTACACGAATTATTCTATTCAATCGTGAATTATTATGTATAGATTATATTAACTGGCTTTTACTCTTACTTTGGTTATTAGTAATTTATCTATAATTCTCGCGCGTTAGAATTACAATGAAATGTTAATTAAATCAACCCCCTCATACATTCAACCCACCGAAACTTGTATATTATTAAATTTCGCCGATGTATAAATGCGTCCGATAAATTATTCTAACGACATATAATTGGGAATATTTTAAGATAATACAATAATAATTAATATACAGGATGAAACAGATCTAGTCCACGAAATTTAATAGGTTAAAAATATGTACATTAAATATATGCAAATTCTGAAAACGTGACCAAACAAATAATAAATATCTCAGAGACGAAACGATTTTTAATTATATTTTAATGGAAATATATGGTAGCATTGGTAATTATAGGGCTTATGACCTGTTTTCGGCTGGCTTAAGTGATTATTTTATATAAATTTAACATTCACGATTCTCACCCATTAATCAATCTCCATATCTATCAAATTTTTTAAAATAATTACCCATACTTCCATATATTTCCATTAAAATATAATTTTAAAAAATAGTTTCGTCTCAATGAAATATCTATTGTATTATTGCTTGTTTAATAATAGTGCCTTTGTAGATAAAATCCAGTAATTTTGTGTTCTTGGACATATTCAAATATTGTTTGAAATTTTTATAAAATCATGTTAAGCTTTAAGTCTACGTAGGCTTCAAAATAAATATTAGCCAAATGTATCCATTATTAATATATATCTTTGTTTTAGGCTCTAAATCATCTAATAAAAAATAGTCTGATTTTTAATTTTTTGTAATCAGTATGCAATAACATATTTAAATTAATCGCATAAATACGATTTTTGTGAAATGCTTATATCTCCTATGCAGTTGAGACTAGGCACATATTCCATAAACATTTTCGACTTGTAATGTAGTCAGGTATTCTTCACCCATAAAATATTGTGGACTAGGTTTGTTACACATTGCATATCTGCTTCATAACTTCATTGCATATCACAAATGGAATTATTTACACAATTTATGCCAGATTTAGAATTATTCATTTTCTTTCCTCCATCATGTCAATATTGACATATAGTGGCCTTAATCGGATTAGATTCGACTCATAGTGTACCTCCACAAGTACTGGTTCTGGTTCGCCCTCACAGCTGACTCCAAGGACTCTCCAGCCAGATGCAATCCGTCTGTCCAAGTTGTGTCACTCTTCCCAGGTGTTCTTCGGCCAAAGGTCGTACTCTGGATAATCTTATTTTCCTTATCCTTAACATTATCATGATATAAAATCATGTAATGACGTCTTCCCGGTCATTTTTTTTAAATTGCTGGTAATATACCTCAGAAATAATGGACATATTTACAATTCATGTCTTAACTCCTCGGTTGAACTCGAACAAAAAATATGTTTGAAATGTTCATTTATTGCACTTGTCACACCACTTTCTTTAATTAACAATTAACACAATTGTTTTTACAAATTGAAAAATTCTAGACGTATTCAATAAAACAGTATTAAAATGACATACACGACCTCTCAGAATAACAAAGTTCAACTAACATTTTGGGCTAATTTGAGTTATTGCGTGAGAAGGGTTCCAAATTCATTATTCTTCATTTCTACCATATACACTAACTATATTTAACAAATAATAAAGGAAGTAGCAATGTTCCAACTGCGTCAGTCATTTATTACACATTATGGAACATTATTGTTAATTTACAATTTTTTTTTTTTTTTCTTACAATTAATTATTGTTTGCATTATTTTTATCATTAAGGATTATTTAGTTTTTTTTTTGTAGTTTTCAATGATTCTACATAGTTCTTAGAATAAACAATTATTAGTTTTTTTATTTAATTCTATTATTACTTTAGCATAGTACTATTAGCACTGTTTTATTGATGAAAAGTATATCAAAATGTATTATTAACACTAAATAAGTGAACAAGGTTCCATTTGACGATGGAACCTTGTTCACTTATCTGAAATAACTTATTTGAGTAACAAGGTTCCAACTGATTTTATTACTTTCCCAGATGTTTTATTTATATCTCACAGTGATCATTAATAATACTGAAATTAAGTTAAGACCTTAAAACTGATCATTGTACACTCAAAACAAAATATACATGAATATATGTTAAATACAATCATCTAAAACTTTTGAGCTCATTATCTCAAAAAAGTGTTAGAGTCAGATGGAACCTTGTTATTCTGAGGGGCTGATAAGTCCCCTTTTTTTCCATAGAACTCTCGCCAATGTTAAATCACATTATGGTCAATTAAATTCGTAGAAAATAAATATTACAGTACCAAATCGTACTTAATCGTTATTTGGTACGCGGTTCTCTAAAAAATAGTCTTCTCCTTCTTCTATTATTAAGGAAATTCGTCCTTGAAGAGTGATTTGTGCCACATAATAAGTTGAATATAAACTATATCGATAACAGCAGACATATTAAATCAAAAGTCAATATTATTTTCAATTAATAATTAAACCAAATACTTTGTTTAAACCACTATTTATTGATAATTCTACATGTTTCGATACCTATGGTATCTTCTTCAGGAAACAATGCAGACTGAAATTAAGAAATACAAGCATAAATAAAAACAAAACTACAAAGTTGTGAATATGTAAGAACTAATATGAAAACAAATGTAAAAAGTAGCTATTTGCAATTTATAATATTTAGTTTGCTATTAACACTTTTCTTATTTCTTAAATTTCAAATTTATCTAACTGTAAACCCCTAGTATTTGTATGTATAATTTCTAAACCCTTGTTAATATCAAAAGAATGGTTTGTTTCCAAAAAGCGATTGGAAAATTCTGAATAGTTGTTATTATTTAGGCATCTCAAATCATCTTTGCAAATATTTGTTCAGGTTAAATTTAAAAGTCAGATGTATGAGTGTAGTTCGGAGAAAGAGACCCTCGCATCAAAATAAATCCAAAGAAACGCACCCAGTCTAACATTCTCCGTGAGGCTGTCTAGAGAACGCGTCGTAATTCGTTCCACTTCCGCTCATAATATCTAATGATAATCCGTCATGACTTTTTTGATTTTGGGGAACAGAAAAAGTCCCGACTATTCCTTAGTCCTTGGCTGCTGGAGCATTGTCCTTTTTTTGATCAGGCCGGATATGCCTCACGTAATCGTTTCATTACTTTCAGTTTCCATTTCATCAACTCCCAATATAAAATGTAAAGGTAGTGGATATGAAAAGTATTTTCTTGTAAATTAATCTTCCCTAAGGAAGGGTGTTCCTAATTGATAGCGTCTGCGGTAGCAAGGGCAGATCGGTTTCATCTTTCATTTATACAGAGTGATTTATTTTAATTTTCTTAAACAATGTCACATTTTTACCTGATCAGCATTATAGGACAACATGTTCCCAGTGACAAAGAAAAGTTTTCGTCTTCCGTTGTACAAAATACAACGAACACTTGTCCGGCATCCATAAAAGAAAACTGAAAAAATATATTGAAAGAAGAAAATAATCGTAAGATACATTTTTTTTTAAATGCGTTTCAATATACGTATCACACCATTCTTGCGTTGGATAAGTTTTTTTGAATTCCAAAAAATGTTCAAAAATCTTCTCAGCACCTAAGCTTAATATATAAATAGCTTATCGCTAAATTCTGCATAATTTTATCTCATCTCGAGTAGAATCTTCGAGATAAATCTTTACTGTGTACACGGACCATGTGAAAAGAGTGGCGGATAATAGCTGAATGAGAAAGGCTGAAGACAGAGAATTGGTGATGCTTTGGGGAGGCCTGTATCTAACAGTCGAAAGACTGTTTAAATATAAACCTTTTTAAAGAATTTAAGAGAAATATAATTGTTAAAATAAAACACGTAGCCATATAAATTTAAACACCATTTGCGAAGGAAAACTAGGTTTATGATTTCATTTATTTGTGTTAGGTTAGGTTAGGTAGAACGATTCCTAAAATAACTTTTACCGGAGTATTTAATGGTGCTAAAATCCTCCCCCGAAGGTTGCGTTGTAATTACATCCATATGTTAGTACTGGACGGCCAATGAAGTATCGGGTTAACTTAATGGTTTATGTAATAAAACAAACGAAAAGTTGCATAAAAATATTTCTTAAACGCATTTTGTAAAAAAATCTCCATAGATATGGAATTATATTATATCAATGTAACCGTGTGTTCATAAATTTAATTGATTCGGAAGATATTTTCTTAAAATTATTCAATAATAAATTACAAATTGTCATTAAGAATTTAATTTTGAAAGCTTCTATTGTTATAGCTTTGAGATGGGCAAAAATAATCTATTATTAAGAAGAAAACATTTTTATTGTGAAGTTGTAATTGTTCAGAACTTAGGTCTGTGACGTTTTAAATACTAATTAAATGTATTAATTATTATAGATCCAGGTTCGAATTCCGGTAGCGCACCAACAATATTTTTCGATAGAATCGATTATATATGTATATTCCAAAAATAATGTGTTCTCCTTAACACTACGTTTATAAATGCGTCAAAAATTTAATAATAATGAATTATTAATTCTGGCGTCTGCTATCAGTATCAAAGGTATTTGAGATTCCGTAAAAACAATGTAAATGGCTTTCAAATAATGGAATGATAGCGACAAAAATACTGTTGTTATAGCATAGTTGGTAATGCACCTTCCCCGGATTGGAAAAGAGATCCATGTTCAAATCCCGGTAGCGCAACAACGGTATTTTTCGATAGAATCGATTTTACATATATTTCTTTATAATTAATACATTTAATTAATATTTTTAAAATAATATATACTAGACTAAGAAGCTACACAAGAAAACCAAACGCAAAATTAATTTTAAATATTCTTAGGTCAACAAGCAGAATTCGTAAAATTTAAAAAATATAATTTTTATTTTAAGTACGGTTACCATTTAAAAATGGAAGACTGTTTTTATTTACCAGTATATCCCGCTTATCTCTTTCCGGTGTTTAAACCTGTATTTCCAATTCGAAATCCCATTTATGGTCCAATTTTCCAAACCACCGCCCCATAGTCGATGTACAAATTTTTAATCAAAACCAGGTCTGCTTTCAGCAAGACTAAACTACCAATATCCGGCAAAGCTGATCAGCTAAGCTCCGATTCTTTACGTCGTTCTGGACACGGCCAAAATAATGGTGAATACCCGAGCGCCTGGTGATGAGGGTGCGTCCTATTTTACGTAAATCTATTCCGCAAATCGAAGAGCAGAATTCGAATATTATTTAATCGCAAAAATTCACATTTTGAGATAATCAAATAAATAGATTTAATACATGCGAACTACAAAATTTTTCTAATTATTTAATATTAATGTTAACATGAGGAAGAATTTGGGAGAGGGACAGGACAGTAAGAGCCCAAGGACCAACCGGGAAGAACACGACTTACCTTGATTTTCTATGCTATAGTCACAGCTCTCAGTTGTGCTGTGTAGTAAAGGTAAAGGAAGGGGGGGCCGATAGGTATAGTAAACCTAGTGGAGCATCTACACATGCACGATCACGATCGATGCGACCAGCGATCGACTACTCTGATAAATATCGAAGAATCATATCAATTTATATAGCGCTGTGGAAGTCTATTGCATCATCACTGCTTCGCGTAATTGAATGCACTCTGCAGATACTGATGCGTGAAATCAAACGTCTAGCAGTTGGAAAGTCTCCCAGTACCAACGTTCGGTAGCAATACAACTGTGGGAGGCCGTTTCTCGAGTCTCACTGTTCTCCCCGCCGCCTTACAGATAACAGCTCCAGAAATCGCCTTCGTAATTATTCGCATGCATTCACTTTTATTGTACGGCTTAACTACTTCATAGTTGTAAACTGTGTATATAAGAAAAACATGTGTCAAATTAGTTTATTCCTTTATTATTTAACTTGTAGTCTGCCATACTTTACATATATAATAAAATACCCGAGTGGTGGATGCGTATTAGGGCATCCACCACTCACACATTAAGTAGTCTTATCATCCGAGACATCACCTGCATAGCGTCATTTTAGTAAAAATCTCAACTCTAAAACGCTTTACACATAAACTGTTTAGTTCTAAACTATTTTAATATTTAAAATAATAAAAATCTTATTTGAACTTACGGATATGACTTTATAAAAAGGTGGGTTTTCGTTCTCTTTTTAAATAAATTCTCTGATGAACTCTTGAATAAGTTCCAGACTTTTAGGTCTGCCATCGCAAATGTCCGTTCACTGAACTTAGACTTCTGTCAAGGACTGGTCGATATAATATGATATAATCATCATTTTAATTATACACTTTCTGAAATATACTTTTCATTTAATTTACCTTTAATATATAATTACTTTCAATTAATTTATGTAATAACTTTCATTACATAGTACGGAAGAATTTAATCAAATATATATAAATAAAACACACTTTGAATGATAAAAAATTAATATACTAGCATTATATTATATTATATAGGTGTGTTTTAAAAAGAGAAAAAATTTCATAAAGAAAAGCATAAAAAACAGGTTATAGAAAAATGTAACGTATATCGCGAAATATCCATTAAGATTCGACTCACGTACAGCGTCTCATGAGAGACATATTTCTGGGCTTTTGTTAGGTAATATTGAACAATAAACAGGTGTCATTCGTTCAGATTCCTGTACATAAGAGAATTCATGGAAATTAATGTGCTGACAAACTGGCTAAGGAGGCTACTCTTTCTGGAGTAATTCCTCATTAATTCCATATCCCGATGTATGATAAACTTATTATGGTAAAAAGTCTAGTCTTGTCTCGGTTGATAAATTCCCGTTATATGTAATTCCATTCAAAGCGCCGTTCACTTTATTCCCTGCAGTCACCCTCCTTTCGATATCATTCTTAGCCTTTCCGTTTCTATCAAACATACACATCCCAAATACACAAACTCAGCTACTGTTCCAAACATTCATTGCCTGCAAGTATTTTGCACGGTGACTTGCTTCCTTCTTCTCGAATACCATCACTTTCGACTTGTTAACATTGATCGACTTGCATACATCATACATTCTACTCACTAGACTCTGTAATTCTTGTTCATTATTCGCCATTAGTACTGCATCGTCAGCGTATAATAAATAGCAAACGCAAACAAACAGCAGTAAAAATAACATAATTTTACTTATACATAATACATTTATCGATGTATTTTAAAATTAAATTCTACTTGCATCAACATTTGCTATATTATCTCAACAATTTTTTCTCAAGTTTGAGCAATTCATTATTGTTATTTAAAATAATAAATAGCATGCTGAACGTCCCTTATTTGCTTGAATTAATTTTGTACCATGTTTCTTCTTGAAGAAATAGGTCGTTGACGAAGTTTCACGTAAGTGCTTCAAATGCAAATTATTTAAGTAATAAAAAGACTTCACAGGTTTGGGAATGATATATTTCAACATTTGACGCTTAAAAATGATATTTTTGAAGCTTTATTAAGATAAAGCTTCAAAAATATTATACTTATATCATTTTTAATGATGGTATAATTGTAAAAATTGGTAAAAATATTATACTTATATCATCTTAATGATGGTATAATTGATCAATTGGTATATATACCGTACTGTCTCACTAAAAAAACAATTAAATTTTTTGTCTTCATTTTATTGTCAATTTCGTCTTCTTAACATTGTGTAATGGAAACTATTAAGATTGTGTTTACATTTATACATCTACGTTTATTAATATGTAATAGATTAAAATAAAAACACATATTACCGGTGTTAATAGATAAATTTAAAGATTATATTTCTTATCAGAGTATTCATTGTATATTTTTTAGTGGACGTTGGGCACAGGCAATATTTCAGGCACTATCATCATGATAATATTGACCTTAATATCATGATGACTATGAGAAGATGTTGGAAATAAAACACCATGGAATCATCATGGAATAAAACTTTCCCAATGAGTTCGCTTCAAAATGCAATGGAATCGATTTTAAGATTCCCGTCTCTTGGGCCACTTGCCAAATACATTTTCTTGAGCATCTACTGTAAGTTTCCAGCAAATTTTCTTCTTTTATAGTACTAAAGAACGTCCCAGAACGCTTTCTGTGAATGTATTCAATGTCTTTACAATGCGACTAATGGTGGGTCGTTTAAATAACCCTTCTAAATCGTCTTAGCACTTCAGCTACGTTCTGGCTCTTCCAGTTACACATAAAAATAAATTTATTTTTAGCGATATTTGTATACGTCCAAGAACACACAATTACTAGATTTTCACCTACACCGTCACTGTTATTAAATAAATAGTAGATATCATATAGAGACGAAGCTATTTTTTATTAATGGAAAAATATGGAAGTATGAGTAATTGCAGGGTTTACGACCTGTCTTCGGCTGGCTTAAGTGTAACAATGTAAAATTTGAATGTATGAAGGTTAACTGGATGGATCGGTGAACGTTACATTGTGTAGAGTGATCACTTAAGCCAGCCGAAGACAGATCGTAAGCCCTGTAATTATCCATACTTCCATATATTTGCATTAATAAAAAATAGTTTCGTCTCTATGAGATATCTATTATTTGTTCAAATTTATTTTTCTTTAAAGATACATAGCCTCATTTCAGCCATTATTTCAAGTCAATTAAAATTGAAAATTATAGAAAATTTAATTTTTTTCATCATACACAATGCTGTACGTCATGCTCTCCTGAAGTATGTATAAGTTGGTGTACAAAACCCTCAATTTAAATTATTCAAGGTATTGGATCATGTCGATTGGAACGTTTAAAGGGAACCCAATTAACTCTATTATTTGGTTTATCTATCTTACAGGAGGCTCGCTTTTCCATTTGCTAAGTAGTTAATGTATTCACAATTTTTGGACACCCTGTATATATTACATATTTAAAGAAGACGAATATTATTTAGAAATTTATTAACCAATTTATCTCAACTCACTTTTTTTTTAAGATGCTTTATATTTTTTGAAAAAAAAAACTCTTTTGTATTCCTATAAAAAAAAACTACTTTAAAAAACACAAGCCGAGAGAATAAACCGGTTCAAACGCAATTTAAAAACATAAATGATCACTTGATGACGTCACAAGCAACAAGTGGCGTCGGGGCGCCGGCGCCAGCAGCTTAGTCGATACTCGAACATTTGTTTTAGTTAGTGATTCTAACAGTGTGGGAAATTCCCTCGATGTAGGGAATTAATAAACTGAATATTTGAAATTAAGATGATAATATTGTAATTTTAATTTGTTTATTTTTTAATTTATTTTTTTATTAAAAAATACGTACGTGATATGTCCCACGAATATTTTTACTTTTTTGTACTGTGAAGGTTTGGTGGTGGAACGAAATGCGGGTATTGTTGTTTATTGAGTTTGTTGTAGGAAATGACTAGTTAGAAGATAGCAGAGCGGAACTGGCGTCGAGGCGAGAGGGCCAGAATGAGCGCGGCTTCTCTCTGCGGAAGCTTGGTCATGTGCTGTAAATGATGGCCGGTGTCATCGATCAGCTGAGAACGGCGACAATTGCGATGTGTTTGAATCGCTGTTTTCTCCTGGGACGAGATCTGAAGATTTTGATTTCCTTATTACAGTGAGAACAAATAATCACGATCTATCTCATTTTTATTATTTAAATAAAAAAAGAGATGCGAACTCGGAATACATGTCACATCAATATTCTTACTATTTTCAAACTTAACTAAATAAATAGGACTAACTTGCTAGAAACCTGGAACGAGGCGCGAATCTTCGACCACTAGATTGCTAGGTCAGCGTCTTAACTACTAGACCAACAAGCAAGCTCAATACTATATACTTGTTTTAAATTTTGCTATATAGGATCAATCCGCGTGATGCGGAAGCTAATTTTGGTAGTCTTTGGTATAGAATATGGATAAATGAAAGCTTTACCATTGTCATAAAAATTCATATTAACCAGGTTTGCACTATTTTCTATGAAAAAGAGACCGTAATGTACACAGATCACGAGAAAAATATTTTAATAACGTTGTTTGCGGCGTATCCTCACAGGTCATATGAAGAGACAAGACCTTGGTTTCAGTCATACACACGATAGCAGTGATAATTTTCTTTAATAAAATTGCTATAGCGATAGTGATAACTATATTATCGAAGACCTGCAACCTATTTAATTGCGCTAAATTGAGAGAAAAAACTTCACATAGAACAATCGAATAGAAAATATTCACTTATAATTCACTTATATAGATAACAATCGAATAGAAAATAAAAATAGTTTTTATTTTCATTACATTGAATTAATCAATTGTTCAATAGAACAATATGACTACCTCTGTAAATGAGTAAGTACAGAGGTAAGTTTGTAGTACTCCATAATCACACATATTATAAGCGCCCTTGAGGTGAAAGTTTTTACGAAAATAGCGCTATACAAATTATCCATTATTATTATTATTATTATTAAAACACTTATTTTTTGTTCAACTAGTTTTTTGGGATTATCGTTTGATAATGCCTTCATAAGGCGGGTTTTTATTTTCATATGTATCTATAAATACCTAAAACTAAAATTTTAACATTCTTAAGATCTCATCAACGTATATATGTATGAGTCAGTATTAATAAAGAGCATAATATATTTGTGTACTGCTATTTTCACGTTATATGTATTGTATGTATTATGTATGTATTACCTGTTCCTCACCAGTGAAATATTATTTCCACCTGTCTTTCAAGAGATCTCTCCAGGGAGATTTGATTGATTATCTGTTTTTTATTTATTTTGTTTTTATTTATTTTAAAAGAACCAAAAAAAAACACAAATTATACAGAATGGTACGATACATATTTTTAAGACGATTGAATTGTACATAAATTACTTTTTTTATTTTTATTTTTTATTTTTTTTATTGTATTGAGGGATTTTGACAGTTTATAAACTTATTATAATAATTAACATAATAAATATTTAACATGTGATACTATTTATGAAAATCCACAGAAATGTTTAGGTACATAAGTATGTTTAGGTGCACAAGATAAATAAAAAGATAAAAAAGTGGGAGAAAGGTTGTTGAGGTTGCAACTATTGTTGCGGTAAAGGGAGAACAAGACTTGTTTGTAGGTAGAATGATTAGTCAAAATTGAGATTGAGGTGGTTCATGAAAAGAACCCTTTAAGCGAAGTAAGGCTAATGTTGAACAAGTCAATTTCTGTCAAATTCTCATTATGGTATTTGCATGACCGGTAAATGAATGAATTTAAATTACATAAATTACGTTTTATTTAAGAGAGTGCTCATTTTTATCAATCAACATTTATCACATTTTTAAATCCAATTTAAAAATTCTAATTTGGCCTCTTGTAATTGAATTTTTAACTCAATTATTCAAACCGTACTAATTTTAAAAAGAGAAATATCTTAAACATTATTATTTTACTCTGTGGGAAATGTTGTGAGCCGCGGAGGGACTTTAGGGAAACCCAAGCCTGGCAACACAGCATCCTGCTTCCATCAAACAATGTGTTTCCTTTCATCTTTTGTTTGAAGATAAGTACTAAGATGAGATTGGTACCAGTTATAGGAACTCTTTATTATATGGGGGAATTTCTAATGAAAAGGCTTAATGATGAACCTTTGTCAATGTCTAAATGTGTTCTCGAATTATTCTTACATTTATTTCGATACCAAACCAAGCGAGATATAATTATTATAAATTTTGTGAAGATATTTGTTTCTGTTACGGAGAAGTTAATTTTCAATCTTTGTTAATGTTTAATACACGCTAATTAGCATTAATTTAATGTTAATCGTAATATGGTGTAGAATTTTGTATATAATAGTATGATGTAAAATTTTGTATATAATAGTATGATGTAGAATTTTGTATATAATAGTATGATGTAGAATTTTGAATATAATAGTATGATGTAAAATTTTGTATATAATAGTATGATGTAGAATTTTGTATATATATAACATTTCTACTTAAAGTGTATTCATATTTATTTAATTATATGAATTTCAATTTGAATGTAATTTATTTTATTTGAGAAGTTACGATTTACAAGAACGTATTTCCATGATAATTAAAATAAATAAACGTCTTTGCTTAACCGGTGGTATTGTTAAATATTGGTTAAATTTGACTTACTTAGCTGGTGACGATTTATTCCATTTAAGCTTTTGTACGGAGCTAATTGTATTTTAGATGTAGTTTTAACGAAGCGATTAGTTTTAAAATCATTGATGATATTAACGTTCATTTCTAATTTATTTCAATTATTTAAAAAAAATCTCAATTATAATGTTGTAAATTTATTTCATACTATTATTTATTTTCCCTTAAGAGTGACTGTTGAAGGCAGGAAGGAGATCTAATAACTAATTATGTACATAACACTCACTAATCTCATGTTCTATCCTGGGTGAAACCGGTGGATGCGTTGACATATGTCGTGTGCGTCATAATATAAATATATTTATATTTATTTATTTGTAATAAATAGATATCACCGCGACTCGAACCCGAAACTATGTATTTCTGATATTCTTTATTATTATGCCCTATACAGAAGTCACAAAATTTTATTTATTATCATTACTTAATATTACTTAGGTAACTGTTAAAAATAACAAGAAAACAAAATGTTTTAGTAACACTTGTACAATAACGCTTGATTTGAACAATAACAATAACCCTTGATTTGAATAAGAATAAAATCTTTGAGTTAAATAATATACATTGCGCCTATTATAATACGATACAATTCAAAATTTTAAAGCACCATTTTTGTATTAAAATTTCACCTGAATATTGAAAAATTATCCAAGATATTGAAAAATTAATATATAAAACTTTGATTTAATATCTCAGATTGATTTAAATGCCAGATGACACCTTGATGTTCCAAAATAAATAATTGTGTTTGGAAAATATTTTAATTTGGCTCTGAAAAATAGTTTATAAATATCATAGCCTTATTTTATTTTATATAATACGCGGTCACTCCTGTCTTCTGGCTCGTCTCATTTGCCTTTCCTCAGGCGCATCCAAGTTTTATTTTCTATTACTTTCAAATACTCAGCTATCTTCCACAACAATGTAGAAGAAGAAGTCTCTCCCGACGCGTAAGCAAAAAAGGACCCCTCGAGCTCTTTGAACTATCGACCGATCGGCCGTCGCCCACCCCCGACCCCTTTCCACGGTAGGTGCTTCAGAAAGTAATCTCGAATCGCCTCCTGGTGTTCAGCCTGTCAAAAAAATGGCATTCGAATTTAAAAAGGGTAAACCGAATGATAACGGTAAACTATGAAAACTTGTGTTCGACCACGCGTCCAATAGTTTGGTTTAGAAAAAATAAAGAATTTGTGCACACATGTCGCTCTTGCAAAACCCATCTACGCCAGTTGAATAATAATACCTGGTTGGACGTACCAGAA
This sequence comes from Eubasilissa regina, assembly GCA_022840565.1. Taxonomy (NCBI): domain Eukaryota; kingdom Metazoa; phylum Arthropoda; class Insecta; order Trichoptera; family Phryganeidae; genus Eubasilissa; species Eubasilissa regina. The sequence goes on along the minus strand of JAINEB010000027.1, from coordinate 16,524,572 downwards.
GCTAATCGAAAAATATAATATCGTGAAATTTCAAAATTTCAATTTTCTACGCCTAGTAATGTTTGTTTACCCTCCGGACTGAGATGCCCGTTTAATATAATTATAAATTAATAAAAATAAAAAATAAATAAAAACATTATTTAATTTAAGTAATTAATACAAATTAACTGCATCAATTAAAAAGATATATATATATATATATATATATATATATTTAAAATCAATTTAATCAAAAAATATTTCATCACTCAATTAATAAATAGAAATTTACTTTAAGAGCTAGCACATAATGCACGGAGAAAAGTGGGAGACACTTGGGGAGACTTTCATCTAGCAGTGGATAAAAAATGGCTGTCGATGATGATGATGATAATTATGATAAAGATGTTTATTATGACGATGATGATGATGATGTTGATGATGATGATGATGATAATTATGATAATGACGTTTATTATGACGATGATGATGAGTACGATGATTATGATGATGATGACGATGATGATGATGATGATAATGACCTTTATTATGACGATGATAATGACGTTTATTATGACGATGATGATGAGTACGATGATTATGATGATGACGACGATGATGATGATGATGATGATGATAATGATTTTGAAAAGGTTTTTTTTTTTCATTTTTTAAATTATCTTATCTTTTAGTACTACAATAGAAGAGATTTTTGTTATTCATTTCATTGTCTCCTACACTGCACTCCTAACATTAATCTTTGTTACCAAACCCACCTTGTATCGTGTTATTTTATTTAATACAAAGAAAACATGTAATTGGTTGAATTTATTATTATTTTTGTTACAATCCTAACCATTTTGGATTAACTGTATGTTTTCTTAATAGATACAAAATTATCTCTATCTTTATGTCTGGCTCATTGTACCGTCGTCGACTGTATCGCGGCTCCGTCTTTCCGATCTAGTTGAAAAATAAACATGTGAAATTCTAGAAGGCCGCTCCGCACCGCAGAATGTGGGTTGGACGTATTTGGACGATCCTCGGTATTTATTTAGCCATCGATTGAGCGAGAATTGAGAAGTGCGAGTGCGGTGCATTACGCGAGATTCTCGGGGTCTGGAGTCTGGACAGCACGGCATAACACGCTACTCGAGAATTACCGTGGGTTAATACTAGTGGGTTTCCCGCCGATGGAATTCCTCCGGTTTTGGGGGAACATTCTCGGCCGGAAATTGTCCCCACATGTACTAGGCCTGATCTAGGGAATTAGCCTCATATTTTAAAATACTCTTTGTAAGTGCATAATATAAATGGTTTTAAAAATAACATTGTATAATTTTAAATAGAAAGATAGAAGCATTGACAGCAAAAAAATATAATAAATAATAATATACACATGCAGTAGTAGCAACAAACAAAAATATCCCTCTGGTATATTAGCACTGGAGTAACTCTTCCTTGTGGTGTCTCGTTCTTTGGCACGGTAACACGTGCCATTGTCAAGGCTTTGCCTCAAAAGTTACTGTATAATCGCAGTTGTTCACGGGGAATACAAATCTCATATAGTCAAGTATATCACGGGGCGCATATTTTAAGTAAGTATTGTTGCCGGATATTTCCAGTGTGGCGTTTCCTTCATATGTTAACTCACCACATGCAAAGATAGAGACATTCACGTAGTGCGGCCATCTTGTAATGAGTGGTTGAAATGTTCAAGATAATAGATCAGCCCGCAGACTGTGAGATACGGTTCATGATTCTTTTCTTGAATCCACAAAACATGAAACTAGGTGGCATTCATTGCGAAGTGTGTTCTGATTTGGCGCAAAGTGATTTACATTTTTTCCTTCATCTGATGCGGTTCCTTGGTGGCAAGTATTTTGATAACGATGATGAACTCTATATTCATAGTCTTCATCCCAGGCGGCGTCGTTCTATGACGAAGGTGTACAAAAATTAGTGGCCCGTTATAACAAATGCCTTAATAATAATGGCTACTATGTTGAGAAGTAGAAGTAAAGTATTTTAAAAATAATATTTCATTTAAAAAAATCCGATACTTACTTAAAAAACGCGCCTCCCATATTCCCCGCGCATGTGTACCGTTATACTGTTACTTTTGAAGCAAAGTTTCGACAATGGCATGTGTTACTGTGCCGAAACTTTGCTTAGATGATTTCCTTCTCAAATCTTTCTGTGTGTCTGAGATGTGAACACTAAAACTATACGAGCGCACAAAGATGGATATAATGTGTAGCTGATGGCGTTTGTTGCGAATCACATGCACAGTTCACAGACGGATCTGAAGTGTATAACTAATGATTTGCGTCAAAGAGCCATCAGGAATACTGAAGATCAACGCAGAAGGCGCCGAATAGTTTTGGTTGTGATGACGTCATTATTTTAACCACCACGTCCATCATGTCAAAAGTGTTACGATGGAGAAAGGTTGAAAAACTGTTACATTAACCCATTGATCGCGTTCATAAACACGCGTGACATCTTTCATAAGTGGCATTTTTCTGGCGGCATTATAATTTACGACTTTACACTACGATAACTCAACAAATTTATGATTTTTTTTTAAGAAATTCTTAAAAAAGGTTCTCAAATACCGTCACGAATATAAAAAATACAGAAATTAGAACCATAATTACAAAATAACGTAAAAAAAATTAACCACGAGAGAACATAATAGTGTCCTACACCATCGCTACACTGACGCTATTTGTGGTGATATTCATACGTACTAGAGTGAAGTAGTGATCTGCGCAGGGGCTGATTTCTTAGACTAATGCACACTATTTACAAGTTTTTAAATATTGACATTAAATTAAACTCTATAGTTTGAAACGCATTACATTCTATACGCATAATCTGAGTTTTAGAATTTGAATAACTGAGCGATACTGGATAATACGAGGACTTTTATTATTTCATGTTTGTTTATTAGATGGCTAATAATCCTTAACAAATATCAACGATATCGGTAGGATAAAAATTCCAAATAATTTTAGTACGATTTTCACCGCTCCTCAGCGCGTATGTACGCATCAACGGCGGGGGAAACACAAAGACTCATATTTGAGTCACCGGCGTTGTGGGAATGTAAGCCGCGACTCATATATGAGTCTCCCGCGTGGAATGGGTTAACATTTCGACCCCTTAGAATAACAAGGTTCCAACTAACATTTTGGGCTAATTTGAGTTGTTACGTGAAAATAATTCCAAACGCATTATTCTTTATTTCTCCCGTACACACCAACTCTATTTAATAGATATTAAAGGAGGCAAGAGCTGAAAATTCCAACTGGATCAGATAATTATTTCAATTTATGGATAATTATTGTTTATTTATAATGTTTTTATTCATTTTTTTTATTTTTTATCTCACAGTGGTCGTTGATAATACTGAAAATAAGTTAAGACCTTCAAACCGTTCATATTTTCGTTCTAAAATCAAAATGTATATGAATATTATATTGAAATTCAATCAACACTATTGAGCTCATTATCTCAAAGCAGTGTCAGTGTCAGATGGAACCTTGTTATTCTGAAGGGTCTATTTATTGCCCAGACAAGGTTTAACTTATAATACACAAATATTAACAGTGAAATTAGATTAAATCCGTTAAAAAATTCCGAAACGATTTTAATTAGTCATTAGAACATTACTCGTTAAAATTTTATTAAATTCCATATTTTATAAATGTTAAACAAACAAAAAAACGAGCACGATGTTTTTATATAATTAAAAAAATATATATGTCACTTCATCTACGAAAATGTTCAAATTTTCATTAGAAATACGTTAGTAAAATTATCTGAGGAATTAAATTAATTTCTCAAATAATTTATGAAAAAAAAACTCGAGATATTTATATTCCTCCCTACAAATTCAAACCTTGCTCGTAGAAATTTACCGCGGAATTCCAACACGGTTGTGAACGTGAGATTAAAATTTAAATACTAATTTACAAAAACATCAGACCATTGGATGAATTTTATTTCTTATTTTGCAATTGTTAATTTTTTTTAATAATTCGTAAGCAATCAATTGACAAATTTAAAAATATTTTTTTTCAAACAAAAATCGAGTTTTTTTCGATATTTTTACTAAACGATTGTCAGAGTTAATATTATTCGACTATAAATAATAATTTTTGTTCTCGCAAATATAGCTCCGATTTATGGTATTCTTCCGAACAAAATACCGGCTCGTTATTTTTGAATAAATTAATATAATATTATTAAAAGTCTAAAGGTAAATATTTTTTTCTTAGCTTTATTAACCATTTAATTGAGTTTAAATACATCTACCGGTTTCGAAAAATACCATTTTCTTCTTCAAGATGTCATAACTAACTAAAAACATATATTATTTACCAGAATCTATTTAAAAAAAAACAATTATTTAAAAAATAAATTTAGTACCTAACTCAAATTGTCCCATTCTAAAGTTTTTTCCTAAAATTTATTCGACTAAATTTGTATTAAGTAACAATTTGAGTTAGGTACTAAATTTATTTTTTAAATAATTGTTGTTTTTTTTTAAATAGATTCTGGTAAATAAACAATAATATATGTTTTTAGTTAGTTATGACATCCTGAAGAAGAAAATGGTATTTTTCGAAACCGGTAGATGTATTTAAACTCAAACGGTTAATAAAGCAAAGATAATAAATAAAAAAAATGAATTTTAACCACAAAGTTAATATTGATAATTTTAAAATTACTAAAGGTTAATCAATGAATTTAAATATTGTTATAAAACTCAGTAATGAGTATATATATATAGTAATTTAGAATTAACTTTTGTTACCACACGAGTCATAAATCAACCCTCCTAGAATAGTTAAAGTATGTTAGTCGCCAGTATACCAATACATATATTATTTCAGAATAAGTGAGAAGTTTTCAAAACATAAATTATTTTAACTTTATTTATAACCACATTATGAATTATATTTATTATACAATTTGGTGTATTAAATTTAACTCATGAAATGGTTAAAATACTTTATATTGTATTGAATAAAAACCACAATGTAAAGTTTATAAAAAAAATATTTATGATCGAAAATAAGTGTAATATTTCAAATATCATCGATCATTCCAGTTCGTTAAATTTATAATTTCAGAACAGGTTCCATCTCCGTACGAAAAGGGAATAAGTATAATTTAATAATCTGCAATCCATGATTTTGTAGCTGGGGATAAAATTTATTATTTAACTTTTATAAGTTATGGATTTAAAGATTAGGTTGCAAAAATAGTATTTTAAAAAAACCACATATATATAATATATACCTACCGAATATGTTAGACTTCTAATAATTCATAAATATAACTAAATAGTGAACAATAAATTGGGATGAATACCTGTAGAATGCTTGTAAGAAAAAGTTAAATCTGGTGTGAAAGAAAGAAAAGAGCGGCTGAAAACAGAGGAAGGGGTGAAAATGGCTTAGAATTTTCAGGATAATATAAAATTCTTCTGGAAGACGGTCAAAAAATCTGGATGTGGTGCTGAAAGCAGTAGTATGAAAGCTATTAAGTCAGTAAATGGAGAGATGTTAACGAATGAGGATGGAATGAAACGTATGAGAGTGTAGAATATGTAAATGTGGAAGCACCTGAGAGGCTCTCTGGGGTAAGTATAAATGAGAAAAACTATATAAATGCAATAAGTATGTAAGAAATAAAGTATGCAATAAAACATATGAAGAATGGTATGGCTGTGGGGTATGATAACGTTGCTGCAGCGTGTAACAATGCTGGTGGCCCATTAATTATCTTGTGGCTTCATACACCCTTCAATCAATGTTTGGAAGAGAGCCACACCCCGTTAGATTAGAGGAGGACTATCATTATGCCTCTTTAGAAAGGCAAAGGGTCGAAAATGGAATGTGGTATCTATAGAGCTTTTAGTCTACTGAGCTCTGTTGGTAAACTGTTCGGAAGAATTTTAATAGAAAGAGCAATAACCGTGACGAAAGAAAAAGTATGAGACGTACAAAGGACCTTTGTGGGTGGAAGAGGATACATGGATTAGATCTTTTCTCTACGAGTGATGATGGAAAAGTTTTTGGCAAAAAACCAAAAACTTTTTTGTGCCTTCGTAGATTTACAGAAAGCATATGTTATGGAACGTACTCTCTGATTACGGGGTGAATAATAAACTTATACACGCATACATCCCTATATGAAGGAAGTTATGCGTGTGTAAAAACACATTTAATTAATATTTAGACTTTTGAGCCACTGTATAATGATAAATAATGTTTAATACGTCCTAGTTTCTAATGCATTTATTAAACTTGTAATCAAAGGTATGCGTAGAATGTGATTGCATCACAGGTTTCGATGAGTTTTAAAATTGGGTAAAATAATAAAAAATAACGTTATTTTATTCCAAACATCATGTAGGGGGTAGGGTGTACAGTAGGGTGAATCAATTTTGTTTTCAAAAATAGCGAGTGCGGTAAACTGTGTATTGAGGTTAATAATAAAGGTTAAAATATTGGGTCAAAGTACATGTATGATGTAGGGTTGCGGTTTTAGGTCAACGCTGAATATTTATTCAACGTTGACCTCCGTTGACATCTGTTAAATAACGGTGATTTTTTTACATTTGAGTCAATAATAAATTGCTGTAACAATATAATTTCAAAAAATATTCATGAACATATACAATTTGAAATTTGTTTCCGCAAAATAGATGCAGCGCACTGCAGTATGCAGCTATGCAGTATTCTCTAGAATTTTTACACAAGGTAAATGTAATAATTTAATTTGCAAAATTAAATATAATCAAGACAGATTGAAATAATACGTAATAATAAAAACATATATATTTTTAAGGAGAATACATTTTTGTTATGAAGTTACATTTTCAGAACGTAGTTCCAACATAACGGTAACATCGTGGTATTTTAATAAAAATTAAATTAAATTAGAAAGACATACAGAAAAATCAATATTTTAATCAAAACATATTTTATTATTATAACTAACTTACTATCACTACGTTTTCTCACGGAGATAGGCAGAGAAGATAGAATGCTCTTTTCTGGCACACAGTTCTCGCCTCATCCACATTCATACATTACCTTATACAAGCTCGCCGATTATTAAGGCTTCTAACAGGATTATCCTCCTATTGTCTATTATTTATTCCGTCATTCAAATGGTATTTAAAATGGTAATTAAACTATTATTTATTATATCATTTAAATTGTTATTTAAACTGTTATTTAAATTGGCATTAAAACTGGTATTTAAACTGTTATTTACATTATTATGTAAACTATTGATTAAACTGTTATTTAAACTATTATTTATACACTATTTAAAATGTTATTTTAACTGTTATTTAAATTGATATTTAAACTGTGTTTAAATTATGTTTTATGTTATTTAAACCTTTATTATAAATCTCCAACAGTTAAATCTTAGTTACAATCATCATCACAATCACAGTCACATAAGCGATTAGCATTATTTCTTCACACTATACAGAGTCATATCATGAATATTCTTGTACAAAAAAAAAAGTTTTTTTTAAAATATTTGTATCAAGTTTTATATTGCACGCAGACACAAATGAAAATTTTCAGTGTCAACACATATTGTGTCAATATTTGACCCGCTTTGTTTGTCACAATATTGGATGGCGTTCAGCAATCTAGGTTAGTGTTGAAATAAGACGCTTAGAAAATATGGGACATCACATCGTAATGCACGGTTGGCATATAGCAGAGATGGCGAACCGTGACACGTGAACCTTTTGATGACACGCGGACAAAGGTCACAATTTATTTCAACATTTGAGATGAATTATATCGCTCATTTCGTTATTTTGAATGTATCGTGGACCTTTGGTCTCTTACTACTCCATGAATATGGTATGGAAGTTTATTATTTATTATATTTTCCATAAGGGTAGGCAGAGAAGGTAGGACGATTTTTTCGATCTTTGTAACAGATCTATGGATCGCGATCCCCATGCGCGCGTGTATACCTACGTAATAATTACATAGTCCCTGTCACATATTCCCCCTTAACCTTAACCTATTCCCCGCGGGTGACTCATATATGAGTCGCGCCTTACATACCCACTGCGCGGGTAACTCAAATATGAGTGGCCGTGTTTCACTCATACGCATATACGCGCAAAGTTATTTGGAATCTTTATCCTACCGACATCTGTCAATATTTGTCATTTTATTAACAATCACGAAAGTCCTCGTAATCATCCAGTATCGCTCAGTTATTCAAACTTTCAAACTCAGTTTATGCGTGTAGAATGTAATGCGTTTCAAACTATAGAGTTAAATTTGATATCAGTATTTAAGAACTTTTAAATAGTGTGCATTAGTCTCAGAAATCAGCGCCCGCGCAGATCACTACTTCACTCTAGTACATATGAATATCACCACAAATGGTACTAGTGTACTATCATTGAGTGGGCACTGTTGTGTTCACTCATGGATAATTTTCTTTACGTTATTTTGTAATTATGGTTCTGATATCTGTATTTGTTAATGCTCGTGAGGATACTTGAGAATCTTGGCTATTGATTTTTTAAAAACAAATCATGAATCTGTTGCATTATCGTAGTATCAAGTCGTAAATTATAATGCTGCCAAAGAGTATTCATGGATAAGATAAATAGGTTAAATGAGGCTGGAGGGTCTAAATTTTAAAATCTTTGGGATAATTGCTAATAACCACATTGAATTTTTTCTCTTTTTTTCATTTTGCATATACAGGGTTTTTCATTAAGGGCGCTCAAACTTTTTTTTAAAATAAAACAAAAACGAATGAATATATCTAAAAAAAACTTATTATGTTTTGAAGTACATTTAGTGGCAATTATGTATAAAATTCAATTTTCCTCGCACCACCGCGGGCACGTTTGCAGAAATCCAATCGTTGAATCCAATTTTCCACCACTTTTTCACATAATTCGGCCCGAATCGCACCAATTTCGCGTTCAATATTTTCTCTTAGCTCTTGTAACGTCGCCGGCTTGTTGGTATAGACCAAAGATTTAACATAGCCCCAAAGAAAATAGTCCAATGGTATTAAATCGCATGATCTAGGCGGCCATTGAACTGGTCCATTTCGCGAAATAACACGCTCACCAAATTTGGTTTTCAATAAGTCAATTGTTGCGTATGCCGTGTGACTGGTAGCACCGTCTTGTTGAAACCACATATTGGCCAAGTCCATACCTTGCAATCGAGGCCAAAAATAATCAGTTATCATGGAGCGATAACGATTACCATTCACAGTAACATGACGATTAGCATTATCAACAAAAAAATATGGTCCAATGACACCTCCGGCATGTAATCCACACCAACCAGTGATTTTTCCGGGATGCAATTGTGTTTCGTGAAGCACGTGTGGATTAGTGCCTGCCCAATAACGCATATTTTGCTTGTTTACATATCCATTGAGCCAAAAATGAGCTTCGTCGCTAAAGATGATTTTTCGATGGAATTCAGCATCATTTTCAAATTGTTGTGCAGCCCAATTGAGGAATTGGCGACGCTTCAAATGGTCAAGCGGCTTTAGTTCTTGTGTCAACTGGATCTTGTATGGATGTAGGCCAAGATCTTTTCGCAAAATTCGCCACAATGACGTCACAGAAATGCCCAATTGTTGAGAACGTCGTGTTAGTGACTCATTTGGGTCATCAAGAACAGATGCTCTAGCGGCGGCAATATTTTCCTCACTTCGTGCATTTCTTTGTCTCACTGGCACTGGAATATTGTGTAGCGACAATGTGCTTTCAAATTTTTCACCAAACATTGAATTGTTGATGTGGCAGGCAAGTGATGATGACGATAAAATGGTCGTAATGCTCTTAAAGTTGCGGTGAGCGAACGCGAATTTTGGTAGTAGATTTGAATAATTTGCAAGCGTTGCTCCGGTGTGTACTGCTCCATGATGATTTGCCAACTAAGTACGAGTGTTAACCTCAAAAAAAATTGAAGAAATATGGCGTAGTTTCTTGTCCCTGTTGAAAGAAAGTTTGAGCGTCCCTATTGAAAAACCCATTACTTAAATATGTTATTGAATTTAAGTCACGTATTTTTATTAGCTTTATTGAGTGAGACTGACAAGGAAACCCTAGCTTCTAAACCGGTCCTGGAAAAGGGTGAATCCTTCCCTCTCCAGCTGTTTTTTTGTAGTTGCTTACCTGTTCCCACCTCCACTTTATACCTCAGAGTTCGACCTTCTGCTGTGGTATATTGTCTATGATTTAGAATCAGTTGTTAACGTTTACTGTGAATCCCGTTAGACTGTTATAAGTTGACAAGTTGTTAGTTGAAGTTGACATTCTGCTATTGAACTCGTAAGACTGACTGTTATACATTACACTATTATCGTGTAATCGATTTTTCACTTGTGCGTACTGAAATAAGTTCATCTCGTTATTATATGTGGTGCGGGAGTGCTTTGTGCGGATTAATTCAGTATGTGTTCCTGAAGACGAACGACCTGTAGCCAAAGTAAAGATAAACTTATATTAATAAGCACCCCTGCAGGTAGATCGTGTTCTTCTTGGTGTTTGGTTGGTCCTTGCCTATCATCTTGGGTTGACCAGAGATTACGCGCACTCTATTAATGTAGTATAATATTTTCGTACGGTACCTACAATGAATTTGGCTAGTGGTTAGATAGAGCGAGTATAGTACATTTTATTATTGTGTCAGTATATTCGTAAGACTTGTATTGTCTATGTCTGAACAGATAATGCAACGTAATTAAAATATTTATTTTTGATATACACCATTAACAAAATATATGAATGTAAAACAAAAAAATAATATTTAAGCAAGAGATAATGGATGATCAATTCCATATCCCGATGTATTACAGACTTAATATGGTAAAAAAGTATACACGAATTCCATCTGGACTACGCAATGGATGTATACAAATAATCATAAGGGTAATCGGCTTTAAATAATTTAAAGATGTATTCCCCACACTCCTTGGTTCTACAAAAGGAAAGTCTCCTAGAGAACTATATCAAGTATTGGGTATTGTCAGGTAGCCTCACATTTATTCAGATTGAAGTTAATAGATTCCCCGAAGTGTGAGTGTGGTGCCTAGGAGGAAACTCTTGACCATATCGTTTTTGCCTGTTCATTGCGGATCACAGGTTTTTTTTACAGTAATCTGATCAATGGTAATTTTCAACTCCCAGTTAACTTGCGTCAGCTTCTTTCCCTTAACTTGCCACATTTAATCTATATCATAACACATTTTTTGAACGACAATGGTATTGATTAGTAATATATTTCCTATTTTATAATATTATTTTTCTTTTTTCTACAAATTAAAGTAACTTGATTAATAGAACAAATCGCTCTTGAAGGGTAGATTGCCTATTTAAAAGAAGAAGAAGACAATGGATGATTGTATTAGGAAGAAAACTGTGTTGTTTTAACAATAATAAATATGCGTCGTGCAAAGTAAGACGTATTTTGATTTTAATATTATACATCTGACACGCAAATATTTTTTTTAGAAAAATAGATTTTTGACCCACTTGTGGAAAAGGTTTGCTATCGCTGCTATATAGACTAATCAGCAAACAGGGCCTTCATATATTATATATTTTGAGGCTTTTATGTATTAACCGCTCCTAAATAATCTCTCCTGGTGTGTGTCCTTAAAAAACAATACTGTTCACAGATTCCATAAACTATTTCAAAGATTAATTATATTTTATATCAATACCTGATTATATCCCAGTAATGTAGAAGATACCAAAGATTTCATCAGACAAATTTTGTTTATTTTTAGGGTGGACCGATTTCTCTAAGTCGTCAGGCAGATCATCGCTGATATTGTTATTCCAAATTACTTACAAATATTGTGCATGAAATTATACGAGTTTTCACAAAATTGTACAAGAAATTTGGTACATAATGGTACCCCATGTACACCAAAGGACACCTGCAAGCCATACCTGCAATTATTTCCCACATTATTTATTAGTATGTAAAAACAGACGAGCTCTTAGGTTTAATATAACTGCCTATGTATGTCACGTCCGCCACATAAAACACACGTATAAATAGGCAGGAAATGTACATTTATAAGACGCCAGTAAATATTTTGAAACCAGTTCCCTTGAATAAATCCAAGTTAAACTACTTGAGTTTTTATTAACAGAGTACATCCTGAAATCATAATACATAACCTTCACGCATGTCTCTATAAATCATTATCAGTCATTTAAAATAACCAAGAAGATTGACAGAATCGGAAAACGAAAAAATACAGTTTTTGTACTGTAAGTACTTAATAAAGTGGTTCTGCGAATCGGATACTTGCAGTATGGAGTAGAATAACATGCCCTCAGATAATTATATTGGTAAAAGATCGAAGGCGTGTTAAATATACCGTGGGAAGCCAGGCGAACGAATATATTCATTTTAGAAGTGTACTGTATTAAAAATAAATTGGTGAAAATATAATATATATTTTATCATAAAAATGGCTTCTCTTCTAGGATAAACCAAAGCCGACGACTCGATTTGGTAACGTGTAAAATTACGATACAACCGTACTTTTTTGCAGGTGATATAAATCTCCCACAATCGAGTTAATTTTAGTTCGAAGTCACTCATTATTTAACTAATCAATTCACTTAAACCGCTTAAAATGTAATACAGGGCTGTGGTTCATAGCAATTTAGAATTTAATTCAACTGTTTGGTCTCCATTTCATAAAGTGCACGAATTAAAAATAAAATTCAATTTTTATTAACTTCAAACTGTGTATACCCGTTGAACAACTGAATAATGATTTTCTAATGAGCACTCTTCATTTAACTAAATTGTCGTGTAAAAGAAATTTAAGTGATTTATTATTTTTATTCAAAATAGTAAATGGCTACTGGACGCCCCTAATTTAACTGAACTGATTGTGTACCACGTTCCTGCGCGGAGTACCAGGTCGTTAGCGCCGTTTCATGTAAATTCATCATATACCAATTTTTATAGGAATACACCTACATAAAGACTTTACAGGCTTGGGAATGATTTTGGTCTTGTAGATATATTCCGATATTCAAAGTTTAAATATAAAAGTGATTTTTATAATACTATTCTCAGTCAAAAATACAATTGATTTTGATATTCAGTCATTCTGTAAACTTAAAACTTTATTATTTGGGTGGGTCTAAAATGACCCACCACCATCGGACGTGCTTTGTTTTGACCCACCGGGCAGTAAGTGATAAATATTCAGAGTTTTCGTCAAAGAATAAAGAATTGGTGCTGTTGGTGAATTAGTATGGGAGACAACTGTTAATACTTTTCTTGAATTCAAGAGTTTTCGTTCTTCAAGAATCGGTTTCTAGGTCAAAACCATATATTATACAAAGAGCGCGATCTAACTCAGAAGAGACGCTAGTTGCGTATAAGATACCGGATACCTGACTAAACTACGAATCAAAAATGTTCAAGGAGTGTGTAAAAAGACTGTTCCGTTACGGAAAATATTACTGTATGAGTTTTATAAATACAAAATTATTTATTTAAAGTTTATGTATAGGCACGTAGGTACTCATAAATAAATATTTGCAAAATTGGCCTATTGTCTTTCTATATCTTTGCTTCTAAATGACTTAATTTTTTCTAATCAATATTTTTATTCAAATTAATGAGTTATTCTAATAAATAAAAATAATTGCACATTTACAACATTTTAAATGGTTATATTTCTTCACGATTGAGATGAGGCACATCCAACTTAAACATTTTCGAATCATATTTATATATACATATGTACTTCGAAAATATTATAGAGGCACGTACAACTCAAGTTGACATTAAACAGCTGTCATAATTTGAAATGCAAATAATGTTTATTTTTGTACCATCTCTGAACTGTCTCTTTAAATATTAATTTACAATATTTCTTAATAGACTGCGGCACTGAAATTCAATTTCTAACGTAATTAGGAGACGTACATGCACTTCCCTTCATAGAAGTACTTATATAGAATATATTTTAGTTTAGGGGAGTTCAACGACCCCCATATACCCACTGTTCCGTACTTGAAAAACACCCTTTAAAGCGTTTGTAATATCATGCGCGCAAATTATTGTTGCCATATACCCGCGTCCATCTTTGAATAGCCATGATCTATCCTAATGCTTGCCTTAGTGTGAAATGTGACCTTGACGCCAGCAGACGTCAACTTGATCAATATTTATTCGTTCAACTCCGGTGCACCAGCACAGTGCGCACAGTGTCCATTGTTTGTGTGTGCCGTAGATGTACGTTGACATCGCCGTCTTCAGTCGGGAGTGAAGATCGTCACCAGCCTCGTGCATTATTGCGTGATTTTGGCGGTGAACACGGGGGTTTGCGAAGGTGTCATACTCAAAGTAAGGCGAGCAGCCCTTCCGAATCTCGGTTCCCAAAACCACTGGTCCTTCGATTAAACCCCTATCTCCTCATCGACCACTCCCTGTACCACGTTTCCCTACTTATCTTCATCTACCCTGCGCTGATTCCGATTTACGACCGGAATAGTTATATTCACAAATTGCACAATTCACACATAAATATCTGTATTATGGTTTTATTCCTTCCACATATAATATTTATATTCCTTAACTCTTCCTGCAACCTTGAATTGGAAACAAAGATTTTCTATTCTGATTCAAAGAATTGAATAAAACATTAACGTTAGGTATTACTGACAATATTAAAGCTTAATACTATTAGTGCTTTACATATTTTATAGTAAAATGTGAAAATATTGTTACGTTATAATATATAATAGATATATATATTAAGTCATGGTCACAAAATATGTTGCTTTTTATCTGTGTGTCGTTCGTTGTAAAAGTCTTAATTTCTCATCACAAATACCATAAAATATTCTTGATTGGTAGTGTTTTATATACCTACGTGTTAAATTACGCATCACGATTGGGGGATGATGAGGGGAGGCAGTCGAATTTCAGGCTTATGTGTGAAATGTATCCGTAATGAATAATCCTGATTTTTTTTTTAAATCAGCTATGAATAATTCTCCAATGTTACGTGTGTATGTTATTAACCTAGTGAATACTTGTTAATCGAGCATAGTCATAAATAAATATGATATAGGTGTTAATTTTTATATTTTTTTTATATTTAGTAAAAAATATATTTTAGTCGTGAAGTTGCTATTTCAGGACTTAGTTCTGTAATTTTTTATTACAAATTAAATGAATCAGAAAGATAAACAGAAAAAAAAACTATCGATCGGAAAAGTTGCGAGTTTGTATCCCGGTAAATTTATTTTTTCTCTATATCTTCCAAATTGATTAATTTAACTTGTATTAATTTATCGTACTACATATCTTCCAGCAAATTCTATTTAAAAAGTTATCTTAACCTAACCTTATCTGCTTATAGAAATGTACGACATTCTTGCACATTTTTAACAGCAAGAAAATTTTATTTACAATTGGCAAATTGATTTTGTGGTGGACGCCTTCTGTGATCTATAGATCACCAATGAAGGTGGACCCGCCGTTTACCCATGACCGTTTATAAACAAAAGCTCCTACATGGTCATTCTCATTCGCCGTCAGGTTGACATTTTTTAAAATGCTAATATACGACTGTACAACTACGTCTTGTAAAGTGACGAGACGGAGCCGCACAGTTGCCATCATAAAAAACTTTTATATATTCAGAATAAATTTAAACAAAACACGTTTATTAGCAATATAATTGAAAATAAAAAGTACAGTGAAAACAAAAAAATAAATACCTGAAAATATAAACATAACAAATACATAAAATAATTTTTTTAACAAAGCAATATTTTTTTTTAATATTAGAAGATATAATACATTTATAAAATAATCAGTAGGATATATAGATATTTTTTTTTATATTCATTTCTTCTCTACAAGAGTAAGACTCGTATATAGAGGATTATAAACGAGAGAGCATAAATTACGTTTCAGTTAGTCCTGTGTGCATATTTTTTAACTTCAGATACAAATTTATAGTAGTCTGTAATTTTTCTAATTGTGATGGGGATATTGTTAAAAAATTTGATGCCTTGATAAATATAGTGATTTTGAGTCACGGTATATTTTAGTTTTCGAATATCAATTTGGTCTCTAAATCTTATAGATCGGAATTTTCTAATAATATTTAATTTGTTTTTAATTTTAAAAATTTGGGAAAATAAATATTTTTATTATTTTAGGTGCTTTGAAATCTGTGAAGAGTTGGATATTTGGATAGTCTTTTTTTTAAGAATTATTTTTATAATAATTTTTTGAGTGATTTCTAATTGTGATATTGAATATAGTAGAAGATGAGCAAAGTGTGGGTCTATAGCTTTAGCTACAACAAATTATAATAAATAATATTTATACACTTTGATTATTTTTAATTTTCCACCACAATTTGCTAATTTTATGTTTGAAGAATACTACATAAATTTAGCGATTCGGGGTAGAAAGGGTTAACCAAATCAGTCTGTCCAACTAGTCTAAAATGTATTCAGTGTTGAAGATAAGATATAAAACTAGAAGATAGCTATATATATATTTTATCATTTTTATGTACCAATTTTATTAGAACCTATATAAACATATTTTCACATACTTCATACATTATGTACGCTATGTACATCAGATAAAAATGTGATAATATTGGATTTTTACAGCAATTTTAAGATTATTTCCAACTCAGCTTAGTCGTAAAGTGTATCTGTAAAAGTAAGAGAAAAGCGCACATTTTATTAATAAAAATATAAAAAAACAATCAAAGTTATGAGTTCACAAAGTTTCCATCTGCTACGGTAATAAACTTCCTGCAATAAGGTAGAAACTCTCTTCAGTATTGCATTCGCATCCGATGCACCGGGGAGTGCAAACTGCATTTCAAATCCGAAATAAAGTTTACCTGATGCACTCAATATAAACGAATAATACTTTCCTGAAAAATTCAGGAACATAAATCATTTAATATGGATACTTTACTATTTTATAATTCAATTGATTTGTTTAAATTTTCAAATAATATTAATTAAATCAGTGAAGTGCGTTCTTTAATAAAATAGATTATAAAAAATATTTTTACTTCTGTTTTATCTGAAGATAATTTATGTGTTTGTTTTTTACTCCTTCCGTAACCTTTTACTATTGTGCAACTATCATAATTACAGTCTGTTCTGTTAATTACAGTTCTGCCCTGACACAATTCTCGCCTCAACCACATTCATAGATATTCTCATACAAGCTCGTCGATTATTGAGGTGTCTAACTGAACTACACTCCAGTATCTGGTTTACCTTATCTTGCAAAGTTTTCTGTCAATGGTTTCTATTTCTGGTACCATCAAAACTTTCGTCATACATTTTTCTTATTTTTCTCTCCTCATTCACCCATTCCACCTAACCAAACCTCCTAAGCGATCCTTTCTTAATCTTATTTGCTGGGCTAAGATCAACTTCACATTCTCTTTTAACTTATTCATTATTTACTTTGTCATAAATGAATTTGCCACGTATACGCATAAGTAATTTCATTTCCACTGCATTTCGCCCCTTTTCTGCCAGCCTCAGGCCTCACTTCCATACTTCAGTATCGGTACCATTACTCTATTGTGTACCGCTAGTCTTGCCTCAGTTGACAAGTTACCATTAGATGTTCCGTTATTCTAATCTGTGAACAAAATGATGATCTATAGATCGCTTCGCGCTGAACTCTACACTGGCATATTCGAGCCAACTTTCAGAGAAATCTCATTTGTGGATACAGCACTTTACTTCTTAAGTTCATAATAATTTACTTTATTTAAATACAGATTAAATCATTATTAAGGAGAACACATTCTTATTGTGAAGTTAT
The DNA here is from genome assembly GCA_022840565.1 of Eubasilissa regina. Lineage (NCBI taxonomy): Eukaryota > Metazoa > Arthropoda > Insecta > Trichoptera > Phryganeidae > Eubasilissa > Eubasilissa regina. The sequence continues at coordinate 16,506,684 of JAINEB010000027.1, read as the reverse complement.
AATTATTCAAAACATAGGTCTGTGATGTTTTAAATACTTATTAATTTAAAACAAATTAAACAACTAAAAATATACACAAAAAAATATATTTTTTGAAAAAATATTTAATTGCTACCGAAATTCGAACCTGGACCTCTTCCTCTATAGGAATTACTATTAATTTACTCAAAGGTATTTATTATTAAACGTTCTATAAGGTTGATTTCTTTTAAAAATGGAATAGCAAATGTATCAACTGTAAAAATATACAGATAAAAGTTCAAAGTTTGTCGTAATCGTAATCGTAACGGAACGGTAAAAACATTTCCCCGAAATAAATAAATCATTTAATTTTTATTAAAATACCACAGAATGTGTTCTCCTTAAAAAATATATTATATCACTCGTTTTTAATATATTATTTTGTATTACTTTCCAGAATACTCTGAACCATAATAAATATTTAAAATAAACAAACATTGTTTACTGTATAAAAGAAAAATAAGTAAATTACTCAAACCACACCGAGAATTGTTGTAAGAGCATAAAAGTGGACAGTAAATAATTAAAAGGGATATTTAACTTAAATATTTACCTATATTTAAATGAAAATGCTTATAAATTGTATTATATTTATAGTACCTGTTGTGTTATGTTTCCAGCACAAGTTTTTCTATTACTTTATTCTTTATTTTATATTTATTTTCTTTGTTTTATTAACCACTGAATTGAGTTTAAATACATCTACCGGTTTCGAAAAATACTATTTTATTCTTCAGGATGTCATAACTAACTAAAAAAATATATTATTGTTTCTTTACCAGAATTTATTTAAAAAAAAATCTATTTTTAAAAAAACAACAACTATTTAAAAAATAAATTTAGTACCTAACTCAAATTCATTCCAAAATTTTTTCCTAAAAATTATTCGACTAAATTTGTATTAAGTAACAATTTGAGTTATGACATCCTGAAGAAAAAAATTGTATTTTTCGAAACCGGTAGATGTATTTAAACTCAATTCAGTGGTTAATAAAACAAAGATAATAAATAAAAAATATGAATTTTAACCACAAAGTTAATATTGCTAATGTTAAAAGTAATTTATTCTCTGTCGTTAGAATTATAATAAAATTTTATTTAAATTAAATCTAACATTCTATTTTATTCATTCCATTCCAACTTATTTTTCTTCTTCTTCGTCGTAAGCTCATTGCTAATTTTGCCAACATATTCGAAAACATATTGTGAGCTATGAAGCCGGGGGTTCAACATCACCACCGGCTATTTCAGTGGCAAATATGAGACGTGGATGCGACTGAGTCAAACCTAAAAAAACTCCTTACCTCACCAACGAATAAATCTTCATTCGTCTCTCGAAACAAACGAAGAATAATTTAAAATAAACAAATGATAAAAGTGGTTTTTTCATGATAAATAAAAACATTATTGTCAAATTAACAAAATTTAATACTTTTACTTTACTTAGCAACAATCATGAAACTCTGGCGAACTTCATATCATAATTTCCTTTTTCGGTAGTTTAAACAAAGAAAACGTGAACAACAATATTTACTGACATACGATCCTCCGTTCTATATTGCACGATTGTATGTCCAATGTCGCGCCGAGGGACAGAACTCAGCGCGATTCTCACCGATGTGTGGTAGTAACATCAGGGTGCGGCCTCAGTACAAACCCATCATATCGCCACAGAGTACTAGCTTAGTAATCCGGCTTAACAACAATTCTCCGTCCAGGTAGCGAACTTTTTTTACAGATTTTAAAATATTCTCGCCGCGACCGAGTGGCAGACATAACTGCTGCCTCACTCGGCCGGGCCCCGATCGACGTCTGACGGCAGCGATTTACCTTCCCGCCGTCCGGGCGGGCAGGCATAGATTTTTAATTTTATAGATTGGTTATATATAAGAATAAAAATTTCCCACATAAATTTAATTATCGGTGTGAGTACCATAGCGTAATTTTACAATATTTAGCAGAAAATTCTTTTAAATTTACAGTCCTTTCCAAATGTTTAATAATTTATGATGATGGTATACTTGAGGAGCTATGCACGAAGGTGCATTAAATATGAATTTTCAAATTTAGCCATTGGATGTCAGAAATGTTCTCGTAAAAGCGACTGGGACCTTTATTTATGTTTATTTTCCTCAGAGTGAACCAGCTCTCTAGAGAGAAATTGTCATGAGTTGCCAGTTTTCAAGGAAAATACGTTTCCTTTATATCTTTGCTTTAATGTTGTAATTCAATTATTTTTTTATTTGCGTATTTTTTATTGAGGTGTGATATTAAATTGTTGCAATATAAACACAAAGCAAAATAGGTATTGAAATTTTTTTATGAATTTTTTTTTACTTATGAAAGCATAATTTTTATTCTGTATTATTCGATAAATATTGTCTTCACCCACGCGAATGAATGAATAGTGCTTCAAGGTGTAATACAAATATTTAGGTATCCCAGATACTTAAGACTGCTCACTTAGCCAATAACTAATTAAAATTAAGTTAGGATACTGAATTATTTTAATATTACGTCAAAAATTTACACAATGGCATGAAAGCCATCTATTTTTTTTTTACGGAATCTCAAATACATTTGAGTAAACCGATAGCAGTCGCCAGAATTAACAATTCATTTTTATTAATAATGGGACGATATATGTATTAATTTGAAAAAGTGTAACATAAAGTTTCGAAAATTTCTCTTTAAAAGTACTGTCGCTGTGGCATAGTTGGATAGTGCATCTTTCATGGTTTGGAAAGAGATCCAGGTTCGAATCTCGGTAGCGCAGCAACAAATTTTTTCGATGAAATTGATTTTATATGTATATCTTTCTAATTAATACATTTAATTAGTATTTAAAATATCACATACCGTCTATTCTGAATAACTACAACTTCACAATAAGAATGTGTTATTCTTAATAATAAAAAAAAATTGATTCATGGCTCACTTATTCACTTGATTAGATTTGCACTCGGCTCGTAGACAACCGAAAATTTTTTCTTTGTTTGTCAAAATAATATTTATGAATGTAAATAAAGCAAAAATAATTAGATATATAAACACAATTAGTTATATGTTAAATAAAACGCTATTATCCAGGGTCGCGTTAAGCGGGTTGCGAATCAACTTGGGTACAAATTATTAAATGTGTGTGTGTTTGTCATGAAAGTGAGTTGATTAGTGATGGGGGACTAACCTTATAAGAGGCCGTCTATAGAGGAACAGCTCTCTTCCATCACAGCTTCTTCTAAATAGCTAGTCTATCTCTGAAGTGTATAATTTATATTTATTGAACAACGTGTTTCAATAAACTTAATATTGTTACCTGGAAAGAACGAGTTTCGTTTACAAGAAAATGGGACCCAAGTAATTAGACAGTAATCAGAGGATATAATCCCAAGGTAATCTGGTGGTAATTCAAGGTTTACCACACAAATTAACCAGAATATGATATGAACCAGGATATCTTCCTATCCGGAGGAGCGCGATCCCGGTGGCAGCTAAAATTAAATTGTCGATAAATTGAGTTTATCTGTTTGTATATCTTTCTAATTGATGCATTTTATTTGTAATAAAAAATTACAGAAATATGTTCTGAAAAAATTACAACTTTATATTATATTATAATATTAGTTATTTTTATTAAAAATAATTTTTATTCAACTGCACAATATGAAACAGAAAAATAATCAGTCGAAACTTTTAACACGCTCAGATTCAATCTTTACTTTTAATCAAATTTAAAAATTAATGTTGCATGAATTATTATTTATCACTGACTATATTTCAAAGTTTATAAACTTCATATATAATATCATTTTATCACAACTTATTCCTATGCATCCAGGGTAATATTATTTTTATGGATAACGCTGTGATTCTAATAAAGCAGAAAATATATTTTCCATCACTACATCGGTCAATACGAAGTCCGGTATTTCACAATATTCTGTTTTTCACGCAATGTATAACAATAAGCTGTAGACTACCATAAATAATGTATTTTTATTTAGTGATTTAGGCTGAAATTACAAAGCACTCACGAGAATTGGAAAAAAGAGCAAGATAATCGATGCTGTTACAAAATCTTGAAAAGATACAACGCAAAAATTTATTTCAAATTTTCTATACTGTTTTCAGATTGTTCCCTCGCGAGTATTTGGTGAGAAATTCACACAATAGAAATGCCGTAAAATGGGGTGTGTAGATTAGCTAACATCTTTATATTTTAGAACGCATCTAATGCGGATATTAAAAATATACATATTTTTAAGTAACTAAAAACGTATGCAGGATTCTTTTTAGTTTTTTTAAAAACCACTTCCAGCAATGGCCATTAAAATTAAAAATAATTTTTTTTCTTTCGTAGAAAGCAATCACTTTGTGTTTTGACATGTGTGTATTTGAGTGTATTAAAAACCAACTAATGTTTCAAACCTCTCTCCTACATGTACACTTTATTTCATGTCTATTCATTTACTGGTCTGAGGTAACGATATTACGTTACATTACACTGTTCGAAAAAGTATTGTGGAACATTTCTTGTAAAACTTTGTTCATAAAATTTATACGAAATAAATATTTATTTTATAATATATAGAAAGGTTAGTAAATTAAGTCACATAAGTAAAGGCAGTGAGTTTTTCATCAAATAATAACAGAAACGAGGCAAAAATATTTGTTTTTAATAGAACATTTGATAAATAGAGTTTTTGTAATTTATAAACTCCCTAAACTCCGAGCCTAACATCTTCAGATTTCACTTATTTGCCTTAATAACCGTGAACACAATTAAATACTTTACATTAATAATATTTCTAAATAACACTGTAAAAATCCATCTTTATTAAAATACAAATAAGTTTTTTCCAGAAAAGGCGATGAACCTAGTATAGACCCACATAATAGTTCAATAAACATTTATATATGCATAATTAGATATAAAAAATAAGTGTTAATAAAAGAACTCTATTCTGTACCAATATCTTCAGTAAAGTTTGAAAATCACAAATTACTAATAATAATTATAATAATAATTTCTAGGATGCGTACTGCATAGGTCAAAGAAATTTTTTTTTTATCGCATAAAGTTATATAATTACTTGCAATAAAAACTTGGATCAATTGAAAAATATCGAGCATGTGTCCAAAGTATGGTCACCCCTTCAACCTGATAGATATTCAGAAACAGAGTAGTGTGTGTGATCGGCAACTCATGTTCTGTGTGTATTTATTTGAAAGCCATCGCGTGACAAAACATTGCCATTACTGTGTATATTTTAAACAATCATTTCTAAGATAATTAATTCAATGTAACAGATCAATCTTGAAATTTAAAATGTTTACTTCAGGAGAGACGAAACCGAGAATAAAAAAAAATGTATTTATTTGTAGTATTTTTGAGAGGGATTTTATTACATTAAGTAAATAATTTGAATTTATGTGGGAGTGCTGTGCTGAGGGTTTTGATAGAAAAATAAACACTTCATTTGGTGCCCTATTGCTACACAATTTTTTTGATATACATTTTTATTATATTAGGTACTGCAAAGTGATGGTGAGAAAAATTCTATTAAATTACAAATTAAACCATAAATTTAAAAAAATAAATCTTTTTAAATAATTATGTATGTATAATTAAAAACAGAATGTGGAAATAAAACGGGTGGAAAAAGTAAGTAGAAAAATAGTAGGTAATATTCAATAATACTATTGAAATACACTTTAAATCGTGTCTGAAGTTTGATTTTTTCCCTTTTCATGCAGTCATATTGTTTGGGACATATATTTATTTGGTACATAAATATTAATTATTTAACGAAAATAATGCACTGTGTCTTCTTTCCCCCCTTCTCGTATCTTTCCGACCACGCTGCCACCCAGGTGATTGGCGACCTTGTACCAATGCGGTTATATGTGTACGGAAAGGATTACAATATTATACTAATTCGAGACTTCGCGTCTATACTGTATCGGAACCTTTGACTAAATAGTGATTAAAATATACAGTCCACATCTTCGGAGATGCCACTAGAATCCGGATTGTGGTGAGTGCCGAACACCTTCCTGTTCTGATATTCTTCCGGTATCTATGCATTGTACGCAACACATATATTGTATATAGTGCCATTTTTCAGATACAAATTGTATTTTACAAGTGCGTTGTACACGTGCGCGTATCTACCCCGTTTTACCGGCACAGTCGAGTAAATAGTCACAACCCTACAATAAGGATGGTTCTATTCAGCAGTGAAATAGCTGAACATCGTGTAACAATAGTTTATGGGAAGAAACGAATCTTTCTTCAAATATTTCGATTACATCCTTTCTAGACATGGTAAAATTGAATCATATGCATACAAATACAGAAAATAATTTATTATATATCCTTAAATTATAATACTATACGATCGTAATATATGTGTAGGTAAATTTATGTATTGAAATTTAAATTTTTCCATTATATATTACTTGATTATTCTTTTAATATGGTATTCGATCGATTACAAGATGAATTTTTTCCCTGTTCTGAGGTCTCTGAATTCGGGGGGTATATCGTATCTACAATCGATGCGTCTCAATAATCCTGGTGGTGTCGTTAGTGTAGTAGATAGTTGCAGTATAGTTACCACTACCTAAATGCGTTTTAATAAAGTTGTGGCCTTAATTGTTACATAAAATGTTTTCAAAAATATGGTACTATGATGCTGTAGCGAAGCGAAAAATGATTGTACATGTGGAAGAGTTCGGAAAAAGGTTTCAGATTTTAATGGTGATATTATAGACAAAAATATTTTAATAATATATTGATTTTAATTGTCATTGTATTTTCTTCTTAATAATAAATATATTTTATATGATAATTTTATACTTATACCGTATTTTTTTAGAATTAAAATCAAATATAATTGATTACTTTTCAATAAAAAGTATCTATAATAGATTTTCAATTATCCGAGTGTAATTTTGCGGCAGGAATGCAAATATCATATATGAAACAAACATTTTCGTATATTTTAAATATTAATTAGAAAGATATACATATAAAATCAATTTTATCGAATAATATTATTGTTGTTAGATGGCTCTTTCATCAAAAAGGTAACATATAGGTTCGATAATTTGTCGCCAAAAATATCGTCGCTATAGCATAGTTGTATAATGTACCTTCCCCGGCTTGGAAAGAGATCCAGGTTCGAATTCCGTTGGCGTAACAACAATATTTTTCGATAAAATTGATTTTGTATGTATATTTTTCTAATTAATATATTTAATTCATATTTAAAATATCACAGAGCTATGTCATGAATAATTACAACTTCACAATAAGAATGTATTCTCCTAATAACTTTATATGTATTTATTCACTCGTGAGGTTTATTCTAGATCAGTCGCCATGGGCAATTATACAATTGTGTCGCCATTTTTTGCGATCCTTTCAATTGTAATAAATGTGATTTCAATTGTATTGAACGAACCGACACGTTAATTCAATATTTTTATGATTAGAGTTTTTATTATGTTCACATATACCATTGTCAAATAAAAAAAAGCATATTATATAACTATTTTAAATGCTGATTGAATGTCCAAAATCAGTGGTAGTGAACCTTTTTACATGCGCGTGCCAAAAATCCCCAAATAATAAATATCGACTGACTGACGTGCGGAGTAGTTTTAAAAAATATGTTTATTTAAATTATTGTATTTATTAATGATGCTATAATTAGTTTATTTTACTTAAAAACATAAGAATAAGTTTATTCACCCTTCTATGCAGTTTTTAATAGGGGAAAAATAAAATAAAAGATTTTTTAACATTTTATTTAAAAAATACACTATGTTATTAGTATTAATAAGATTTTTGTTGTTGTACATTCGAAGCCAAATACTTTATATCCGCTTTATACTTTTAGTAAAATGCACGCTTAACTAGATTCATCGGTCAATCTTTTTCTTGTACCACATTTTATTAAATTCATTTCGGTAAATATTGACGCACAAGCATATGCAGAAGAAAAAATTGATAATATTACCGTCGCTAGTAGTAGCGAGATTTTTAAACAGCTAAATATTTCCGGAATGGTGTTTCGAGTTCTTATTATTTCTTCTTCTGCATTCTTTTTTTGTATTTTCGATAATCGATCATTTTCAATTATTTTAAATTTATTTATTAAATTGACTAATTTTTGTTTCTAGATCGAACTTGATTGGTGTTCAATTAATTTCATTTCTATATCTGTTAATTGTTGTGTGCCAGCTAAATTGATGAACGTGCCATCTCTGGCACGCGTGCCCTAGGTTCGCCACCCCTGTCCTATATTGATGAAAATGCAGATTAAATGTTGTACCAGTTTATTGAATTACCTAATTGCATCTCTTGATGAACTGTTTATATATATATGTGTACTTTGCCAAATTTTATATGCATAACCTCGGTACATTTGTCTGATATTTGAAATATTACGCAACATTCATAGTAATTAACTAGGTGAAAATGTATACTTATATATTATTATATATAATATTACTTTGGAAGAGTAATGCGTCAGACTGTTAGACATTATTTATCAATGTAAGTACATAATACATGTCAAAGTGAACCTAATAAATGTATTATTATTATTATTATTATGTTAGTGATTAAGCCGCTTCTTTTTTGTATATTATAACATATATTCGGTTTATATCAAGTACTGGAGATCGGTTCTGTTAAAAGCTTCAATAACTTAAGAAGCTGCATTAGAAGATGTATGAATGTGGACAAGGAAAAATTCGTGTGAAAGAATAGAAGAGTGTAGCGTTCTATTATATCTGCCAGACCCGTGCAGTCAGTATAATAAAATTAGCTGAATGTAATTAAATATTTATCTGACAGAATATTATGACATATTAAAATCTTACAATGATTGCGATAAGTATATTACGAGATAGATATTTTAATTCGTATTATTTCACATAATTTGTAGTAAAGTATATCTTATAACAAAGTACTGACTGAAAACAGCCGTTATTTGCATACCCCTACGAGGAAATTGCGTGATGCTAAGTGAGTTAGTTATATCCTTTAGTACAAATTTAAATAATTCATTAAGAAGATAAACAGAAAAAAACTATTTATAGAATTTTTTAAATTTTTATTATTTTTTAAGGAGAACACATTATTATTGTGAAGTTATAATTTTTCAGAAGATCATTCTGTGGTATCCCGGTGGCAAACAAAATATTTTTTTTGATAAAATTGATTTTTATTTAGTATGTATATCTTTCTAATTGATACATTTAAATTGTATTATTGTAGTAATGTGTTTTACTTAAAAATATCCTAAATAATTTCTACAGTTTTAAAATGATTTCCCACTGACTTAAAAAAAAATCTCACAATTCCGAAAACATCTCTAACCCTCCACTCAGGATTGTTATTTTTATATCAAATTATTAAATGTTTAATACATTATTATTCAAAATATCCCCATATTTATTAAAAAATCTACTAGAATCCACTTTCCTATCTACTAATTTAAATTCCCTTTCTTTTATTCAAGACACTTTAATATTATACCTCCACCCAAATACGTTCTATGACGTCAATCACCCAAACCCGTCCTAATCCACTATCGTATACACAACCTTATATTCTCGCGTACATGCAAATCTACATATGAATGTAGTATGTAAACAGGATAATAATACAAAAATTTTGGTGTAGTTTATTCTGTATTTACACATACAAGTAATTTAGTTTAATTACTCATACAATGTGATTATATACATATTAGGCAGGTATTTATCAATTAATTAAACAAAAAAAGGAACGACAGTACATATAATTAACCTCAACTAAGTAATGCAAACAGATATCCAATCAGACATAATTTAAAAATAATAACGTAATTAATGTTTCAGTGACGTGCGTGCATCCTAGCGACTGGTGATGAAGAGTCCTCATTCGTTGGATGTCATTCTTATAAAGAGCGGAATGGTGATTCTAAAGAACGAGCGGTTTTCATTTCCTCTGCTTCCTATCCACCGAATAGTACCAGTCGTAGAGTCGTATTATTACTCAGCTGTTATGTTATGTTATATGTTAAAATAATCTAATAGAAGGACTAAATTGTTTGTATTTTAGCCAAGTGCTTTAAATTCTATTAGATTTGATAATAAGGCTACTTTGGTATTTTTATTAGCTATAGAAGTCATTATGTGTGAATATATATATATTTTGTATATTATACTACTTATACTTACTATTATAATACTTAAACTTAGTATTATAATAAAGTCATTATTATTAAATAAAATATGCATTAAATGTGATATTAGGTAGATAAAAAGTGTACATCGGATCATCCGGTTTGTAAACAGATACAGTTTCACTGGAAAGTGAAATTGTAAAAGAATTGTTTGTTGTATTTGAAATGGTTAAGTTATTGGAATTAAATAATATTTGTACTGCGGAAAATATAACTTCACTGTAACATACAGGGTGAATATTATGTTTCAGGCGGATATTGTTTTTAAATATATAGATTATGTTACATAATTTTTTAAATTTGGTTTTTATTTATTATTTATTTAGTTTATTACAATTATTAATGGAATATGACTTTGACCAAGTGGCTTTCTCTGGCAGCGGTACAAATGTTTGCTCTTTAAACCATATTTTTCATAACATTCTCGTGTAATTTCAGTAATTTTATATCAAATATTGTCCTATAGCATTGGAATTATTGTTAGGTTATCGGTGTAGACCTTTCCTTTCAAGTGATCAAGGAGGCCTGTTGATATCATCGCTGTTTATTATTACGCAGTCGGGAAAAATTTCTCGCAAATTTCAAGCGTAGTTCGGGCTGTGTATGATGTGGCGACGTTCTGTTGAAACCACATATGTTCCAGACTCAATCGACTCAATTAGACCACCAATAAGTTTTCCAACATGTGACGATGCCGATCACCATTAATAGCAATTATTATTTAGATAAAATGTTTTAATAATTTCAACACGTTGTTGAGGTGTTAGATGCTCCAAAATAAATTGTAATCAACTTCTCTCTACGACCATCAAATGTAAATTGACAAATGTCTGCCAAACAAAATTAGCCTGGAACATAATTGTTGACGCAAGTTGAATATTCCTTGTAATATACATCCAAACTGTATATACTAATATACCTTTCCCGCTCTGGCCAACTAATTACTTACGGATTTCGCTGAAGTGGTAACAGATTGCATTTCGACGCCTAACTGTCAATAGACTTTTTTTGTGGATCAAAACTGTCGCCGTATGTACAAATACGGACCAGCGGTGTTCAACACGACCCGAAAGTGGAGTGATATCTCCGTTCTTCACTACAAAAGTGCGAGTCAAGTGGAGGTGAAAATTGTCATCCATCTGCCGTTATTCCTTTCTGAATCCAATTCGGGTTGCGTAACATAATTTTAATCGGTACAGTCTACTGGATCTTATCCTATCAATAATATTCACCTTGTACAATGATGAGATTGCGAATCAGTTTATATTTACAAGCTGTAGGATGACTTGTTCTAAGTTTTTGTATTAATATGTTATTTTATGATTTTATCTACCCTTCATATTATTGCGTACTTTTGTTATAGCAGAAAGTATACAAACATAAATTATTCACCGTATTCTCGTTTCTATTAAAGTCAAGAACTCATATCTGTGTTCGATAGCATCACCCCTTGCTGTAACGATGCGTTTCATGAAAATGTAATGAAACATCGTCATATTATATATCTGAGCATTTCCGGATTCTCCAGCCTCGGTAATCAAGCTAGTTTGTGGTGGAAAAACAAACACGTTTGTGGACTACTGGCAGTTGTGTATTTTGCAAGAAAACTGAACGTCAACGTGTAGTAGTGTTTGTTCATTAATCCAGCAGCGTTTCACGCTGGGCTCGGTCTAAAACAGCAGACCTGCAAAGTAAAATATTCCTTCAACAAAAAAACAAAATATAAAAGCTTTTATATTAAAAAGACAAACAATTATCTTTCCATAAATTGTAGGAGGGTTTTATAGGTTAATATTTTGAAAACGAAATATTTTAGTAAGAATATATTTTAGAACGTATGTAGATTTCGCTGTCGTACATTTGTTTTAAAGACATGTTCCTTTTCTTGTTCCTTATTCGTTTAAGGGACATTGGCTATCAGTCAGAATCAAAATCAGTCACCAATCATTGTTACAATCAAATACAATCACAGTTATAATTTAAACTGTTTAAACATCACGATTATGTGATGCCGTCGGCTCTAGAGGCGGGAGTAGGCAGTATTTGCATTATGCCTATTGATTTTTGCTGACATCTCACTGTGGTAGTTAGGTACTTCTCCGGAGCAAGTTCATAACTGTGTCCCGATCACCACAATAACAACATTTTTTTTTTTAATTTTTATCATTTAGCATGAACTTAAATAATAGTAACATATATTTTTGATGATATTTATCGCAAGAGCTGGCTGTAGTATATTGCCGTCCCAATTAAATAGATTGTTTCTGTAACCTCTCGTTTTCCTTAACCGAGTTGATTTCAGACCGCCCTCGGTCTGAAAACACATGATCTCGTCTGGAACAATGAAGCCCATATCGGACCATCAGGGCAGAGCCTGAATACTGACCGCCCAATAACAATATTGATGGGCGAAGCCAATAATCCGTAAATACAATGGAGCTATCTGACACAGTAGCAGCATTATCAGCCGCGGATTAGACGGAATCTGTCATTTATTTATTATCAATACGTATTATAAAGACTATCTACTAAAGTTAATATTAAATTAATATTATTTTAGTTATCAATACAGCATATTATTTATTTATTGTGTTTTAATACATTACTTACTGAATTTTTGAAACATAAATAATTTTTAAATAAAATAATTATTATATTTTTAATCGGAATACAAAAAAAGATATATTAAATCGATATATTAGACTAAGCGACTATCCAAATTCTGTGAAATAAATATGTTAAATAAAATAACATAAAGCGAGAGATAGAATATAAAATTACACGTGAAAGAGAGATACAGAATACATATGAAGATAAACGGAACATTAAGAAATGGGAAAATAAAGTGTTGATGGATATTAAATTGTTTTGAAAGGAAACATACTTAATATGGGGCTAATGGATAAATTAATTTGATAATTTAAAATTGGTGTACCACTATTTATTGCTTTTTTTATTTCAAGGGTTTCTAAATTGTCCAACTCCTTTTGTATTTATGATGAGTTTTAAATACATCATGATGAAGCTTGAGATAAGCGAATCCGATCGACGTATAATATATTTGATTATTTCATACAAAGTTATTGTTATTTTATTTAATATAATATGTCAAACCACAAAGTAATTGATTTCAATGAAAAAAAAAAAAAACGTAATAAATATGTTTTTAATAAAAATAAAAATGCTGAAATATTTTCTACGTAAAGGACAAAATAAAAATTAAATAAAATACGTTTTCTAAAGCATATGTATCATACCATCATTCCAAAATTATGTATTTTTGGTCTGAAATTCGTTTAAATTCGCAAATTCGTTTAAAGAAATCAAATAAAAATATTCACGGCAACACATGGAAATGGCAGTGTAGAAATAGTTTAAGCTCTTTTTTAACACTAGCTTCTTAAAATGTTCAACATGGGTAATAATTTTTTTAAATAATTTTAATATTTGTATATTAAAATTTAATGTTTAGAAAATAATAATACGTTTATTTCAGCGGGTTTTTTTTATGAAGACCCGATTTGCCATAAAGATAATACCTATTATATAATACATTTAAGTACCCAAGGAAATATTATTTATGTTATGAAAAAAAAAGCAAAAAAATGTAAATAAAAAAAAAGTTTACACATATATATAAATATAAACAAAATAGAGATACTAAATTTCAGTCACGGCCATTATTGTATCTGTAGCTATTCTGTATTCGTCGCCATTCTCTGGTCAGGGAACAAGCTTTCCATGAGAGCGCCGCTTGCACTATAGAGTTGGTGCTGAGCTCCAGCCGCAGCCTAAAACTCGATGTTTCAGAAACGGAACGAATCCATGTATACGGCCTTCGGCAAACATTGTAAATGCGCTGCAATAACGCACCAACCCGAACAGTATTCTGTATGAGTAATAGTAATAATGTACGTAATTACATCAAAAATTCAAATCAATCAAACATGAAAATTTTATACCACATTATACTACGGAAATAGCAAGATGACAACGTACTTGATTACTGAAGGTACCGGGTTGGGGCTCGGTGTCTGAAATTATTTTTTATTTCTACAAAAAGGTTTCGAAGGCGTCCGTTATCAATCTTGGTACTGGTAAATATGATAATAAAATGCAAGTTATAAGTGAGATTGTACAACACTTTGAATTACTCACTGCAATCTCTTTGTTTTCACCTTGTTAGAGAAAGTTCTTCATTCCTATGCAGATTCCAATATCCCAGATATCTATTTTTTCGCCAACTAGCGCGGCTCTTCGGTATTATTTGATCACCTTACTGAAAACAATTAAAACTGGTTTCTTATTGATTGTACGCTGGTTTAACTACATACCTCGAAAAGTCGGTGCAAATGCAAACTTTTCTTCAATTTGAATGTCTTAAAAGTGATCAACTTCGCGCATCATCGCATGCATAACTGATAGTTAAGAAAAAGGCGAGATTTCAAATGGTGAGTGGTTTCTTAGTTATGTGACATACACACTATCATACAGTCCACTGTGACTGAAGGAAAATGGACTTATTTCTTTCTTCCTAACGTCGCCTTCAAGTTGAAAGACATGATGAAACCTCCAGACCTGAATCACTTTGAATGGCAGATTATTACAGGGCATGGAAAATTCCGGAGTAAACTGTTTGAGTTTAGATTTGTGGATGCTCCGTAGTGTACATGTGGGAGAGTGTGACAGACGCCTAACCATATTTTGTGGACTTGTGAGATATTTAGAGATGCACGTATGATTGGTGATTTGACTAGCCCGCCCACCCAGGAATGCAGACCTAATTAGTAATGTGACGAATCTTGTTTTATATCAGGGATTTATTCGAGTATGGGTGGCTCGATAAGGTTCCGTAGGTGGGTAGTTAGGCCAGACTGCGTGGGTGAGACTCCACCTTCGCGCCTACCTTTCACTCTCCATACCTCGTATTTTGCAACTCCGTTAGTCTGTCCGTGTTAGTGTGACTCAATCCATTATGTGTCTCGTCCACTATTTAAGAGAGTTTCTGATGAATGGATCACTGAGTGTCTGCCTTGAACTACTGCATCTTAATTTTCCTTCTATATGTAAAACTATATTCTATAGATTTATGTTATATGACTTTTTATGAATAAAGACAGCCTTAAGGGACGCTGGAGGGTCTAAATTTTAAATTTTAATTGCTAATAACCACATTGAATTTCTTCTTCTTCTTCATTTTGCTTATACTTAAATATGTAATTGAATTAAAGTCAAGTATTTTTATTAGCTTTGATAAGTGGGACCGACAAGGAAGTCATAGCTTCTAAACCGGTCCCGGGAAAGGGTAGGTCCCTCCTTCTCCAGCTGTCCTTTATTAAGTCCACTGTGACTATCCTTAACATCCAATAATCAAGATATCTGAGGCGGAATACCGTTTCTCTTCCATTCTCCAGTTAGGTTGTCACATATGTGACCATATATTTTGCTCAAAACTTTAATTTTGAAAGATTTGTAAACTGTTTTGTATTTGCAGACTAAACTTTATGTTCATATAAATAGATTTTTTGTATTAGGTCTATAAGACATATTTTCTTGATACTCTATAGTCTAGACATGATATCTGAATAGTATATTATTTAATATCAATATAATCTAACGTTATGCCTGTGGCGCCCAGCTGTATTTGGCTGCACCAGTTGTTATAACTCTTCCTCGAAAAATATACATTTAGATGGTGACATGAATAATACAAGTAATAATTTGGTATTTGTTTTCGATCACAATATTACAATAAGTTTTTAACTCTATCTGCGATAGAAGAGCATTCTCTTACGGTCCGTCATACTTCAACATTCTCACTGACGTACCACTTCATATGCACACATACACATGTATCACACCTAACCTAACTTAATCTGTATGGGCAGAAGATAATAGACAACCATAGATAAGTACAGCAAAATTCAAAAGAAATGGAGAAAATTTTATGGGTAGTTTTTCTATCGAAATATACTCAGGTGTAGACCAACCAATGATATTAAATTGTGAATTTTGATCTGGGATATTTTAGAAATGTAATTACTTAAAATATCGCGAACACAACTATTAACCAGTTTGAGCAACATATATTTTCATTGTTCAACCTACAATATTTTCATTGAAATGCTGGATTCAACTATATTAGAATCAGTTCATCCGTTTTAGAGTTTTAGGTCAACAGAAAGACAATAATTTTCTTTTATATAACATTGATTGTCTTGAGATGGGTAGGTATCATAACAGAACTTACCTTGACTTAAATCACGGGACATGTATTAGTTATGAAATTTTGCCAAGGTACGTGGGTAGCGGGTACTCCAACAAGGTGAACTATTGTGACGTCATCAAAAGTTTTTATTATTTTCGATATAATAATCTGTATTCTGAAGCGAAGATACGCTCGCCGTTCAACGCCAACAATATCTCGATTAGTTTAAGTGGTAAAACTATAGTTAATAATAATAATGTGTTTATTTCAGCATAATCGGGTTGTTTATTCAAGACTAGAATTGCCATCAAAATAATACATTCAAGTAACAAAATAATTATGAAAAAATATAAAAGAAAAGCAAAAAACATGAAGTTCACACATATATACGCGTATAAATAAAATATAAATAATAATTTTACATGTAGGTTCGAAAATTTGTCGCTAAGATATCGTCGTTGTAGTATAGTTGGATAATGCACCTTCCCCGGTTTGGAAAGAGATCCAGGTTCAAATCCCGGTAGCGCAATAACAATGCTTTTCGATAAAATTATTTTTTTATCTATATCTTTCTAATTAATATATTTAATTCATATTTGAAATTTACTAATATTTAATAATTTTATTATTATTTATTATTTTTTATAATTTAATAAACTAATAAGGAGGACACATCCTTATGATGAAGTTGTAATTATTCAAAACATAAGTCTGTAATATTTTTAATATTAATTAGAAAGACATACATACAAAATCAATTTTGTCTAAAAATATTATTGTTTACATATAGGTTCAAAAATTTGTCGCTAAAATATCGTCATTGTAGTATAGTTGTATAATGCACCTTACCCGGTTTAGAATGAGATCCAGGTTCGAATCCCGATGGCGCAACAACAATATTTTTCGATAAAATTGATTTTATATGTATATCTTTCTAATTAGTATTAAACATATCACAGACCTATATTTTGAATAATTACAACTTCTCCATAAGAATGTGTTTTTAATAGTTTATTTATTATTAACGAAACATTCAATACCTGCATGTTAAAGTATTTGAGTAATTTTTTACACCTAACTAATATATATATATATATATATATATATATAATATGGATAGATATTTGATCATCATTAGCATTTTGATGCGATTTGAGATTGGTCGCACCAGCTGCGTGCAGTCCTCGCACAGTGATTGTTGATACAGCTCTGCCGGGTAGGTTCAGTATTTCGTCTAGATCACTATAATTAACAGAGAAACGAGATGAATGGAGAGTTTCACATCCCTTTAAATAAAGCAGAATACCTTAAAAATAATCTCCCTCGGCTCGATCGAATTCCTTCACGGATCAGTTGGTATCTCAATTTACATTGTTTATTTTTCCACACGAATGCTTGGGTCTTGGCATAAATTAAAGATTTTTTAAATGTTTTGTTGTCACGTGTCTGTTTTATTTTCTCTCGCCCAATAAATACCTTCAAGGCTATTTCACTACTCATCGGATAATTTAAAGTGACAATATAGTTCATCGTAAATATTGAATCAGGGCCAGAAAAATCAGTGAACACCGTGTACAATATAGACAAAAAATTATATTAGCATATTGGGTGTTTAATAATTAATTAAAATAATACAATTGAATATTGATACTATTTTATATAAACATGTAAAAAACTTTAACTGTAAAAAAATATAGCCAAATACGACAGAACTCTTTTTAAATCTAGAACCTATAAGGTACTCACCAACAAATTTGAATGTAAAAAAATACATATCTACACAAAGTACAAATGAAATTTTATTGAAATTGCAAAAATAAATGTAATTTAATATAATTCCTTCCTTCCTTCCTTACTAGTGAACTGTACTTACTCGATATTTTAATTTTTGAACGCTACTTGTTCATGACATACTCCAGAAGATTTAAAAATAAATTCTGCTGCAAAAAAAAAAAAATATATTTATTATAATAATATAATGCCACTTTTTAAATCCAATGAGCGTATTAATACGCCAAACTTTGTATGTCAGGCTAAGCTATAAGCGTGTTAACACGTATTTTTGAACTTTGCAAACTTGCAGGGATTAAAGCCATATTTTTAAATAATGTTACCATTTGTGGATTCCAGCTTTTGATAGATATGTCAAGACCCTTAAAGCCTAGTCTTACCCTGCACGGTGTTTTCCATTCCAAATAGAGTTGGCAGTTAAAAGGTTAAAAATAAATTATTTTAATTGATGAATTATTAATAATAAATTAATAAATATTTACTGTTTCCGAGGTAAGTTTGTAGAACTCCATAATCACACATGTGAAAACAAAACACTTGTTTTTTTATTGTACTTGTTTAATTTATTTGAGGCGCGTTTCGCCTTACAAGGACATTATCAATATAACAATTTAACTCTATAACTGTATTGTATTGTAGATAAAGCTATCCCCCACTATAAATATATAATTGTATAGCTATTCCCCATTATAGATATAAATACAAGTTGTTGAATTAAATTGTTAGATTGATAATGCCCTTATGAGGCGAAAAGCGTCTCAAGTGAATTAAATGAGCAGAATAAAAGAAACAAGTGTTTTTTTTTTCACATATATTAAATTTTTTTGTCTTTATGTCTTCTTGTGATGCTTTTGCGCATGGTGCCAATTTATTAACAATCAAACTCCGCTTTTGTGATAAGTCATTTAAAATCGATGTTAGTTGTTAGTAAAATTATATTAGGAAATATGAAATTTACATGGCTTGTTTTTGAACTAACTCATTTTTGAAAGAAATTGATAAAAAACCTATTATATAATAATAATTCATAATAATAAATGCATTACATTATATATAAAGGTGTTTCGAATTGGCAACACTTTTTCCAGCGACAGCCAATTTGACTTCTCACAACTGATTTATGCTCAGTTTGGTTTGCTATTTCACCATGAATAGACTTACGCCAGAACAACGCTTACAAATTAATTTTGAAAATCGTTGTTCGTCGAGAAACTTACTTTGCGCTACGTCCATTTTATGATCGACATAATCGTCCATCCGAGCAAGTTATCCGAATAACCATGGATTATTTTCGTACTACGCATACTTTAATCTAATATGCAGAGAAGTCGTACAGTGCTCACCAAAGAAGCTGTTGTTTCTTCAAAAATGATGCAGGCCAGAACGTTACATTCAATGGAGAGCGCTATAGGTCCATGATTACTGACTTCTTCGTTTCCCAATTGAATGGCATTAATGTGGAAGAGTTGTGGTTTCAACAAGATGGCGTAACATCCCACACAGCGCGTGCCATAATCGATTTATTGACGAAAACATTCGATGAGTACATTTTTTCGCGTTATGGACCTGTGAATTGGCCTCCAAAATCGTGTGATCTAACACTTTTGGATTATTTTCTGTGAGGATATGTGAAGTGGCTAGTCTACGCCATTAAACCAGAGACGATAGACAATTTGGTAGCCAACATTCGTCGCGATATTGCCTATATACGACCCCAGCTGCTCCAAATTGGTCGAAAATTGAACTTTCAGATTGCGTTTTATTTGAGCCAGCCGCCCATATGCGCAAAATCATATTTAAACACTAATGGCATAAAATTATCTTTCCAATTAAACCATTACCACAAATTTTTATGTGTTTTATTTTATTTTAATGTTTTATACTTCTAAAAAAACACCCTTTATGTAGTTCTTCAAGCTCTAATAAGTTTTTAGCAACTAGTGAAATGTGGTCCTCTAAAATTTCGAGACAAAAAAATTATTTCTCATAATTATGAACCAAAATAAGATGTTGAATCCACCCTGTGTGGCTAGAACCACTAATTGAATAATGTGATGATACTATGTGTATATTATACATATTTTGATGGAAGCATTACCGGTTGGAGAAGTTAATTATTCGAGCATTTTGGCAGGGTTGCGAAAATCTCAATTTTTGTCAACATAAGTGTGCTAAATTTTTGAAACGAACTATGCTGGGACTGTTATCAAGGGGTAAAATAGAAAGTAAAGTAGAACATGCATTCCACTGAATAACAAAACTAAAATGGTGTCACGCTGGGCATTCCAACCGAAGGAATAACAGCAGTTGGAGTAAAATTGGAGGCGTACTGAAATTCGCAACGTACGTCGTTCGAAAAACTTCTGAATATGGGTGGCAGTCTAATATCTAAAAGTGGAGGAACGTTGGCTGTAGAAAAAAAATATAATTCAATAAAAAAAATTTGAAATATCTGTATTTAATTTTTTTTTAATATGTTTTATTGAAATTAGTAGAATTTTCTCGTGTATTGGTTTCCAACATGACATAAAAATTGACGATTTTTTAATATTTTAAAAATATGTGTTAACATCCCTGTCGCATGTTACTACTGGCTCTTAGAGCCTTCATTTCCTCGGTACACATGACTGGAAAATGTAACCAACCAAAATTACCGATAATAATTAATGTAAGCGGTTAGTTGTTGAACACGGTTATGCTGTGTGTGTGTGTTCATATGCAAAGCACAGAAACTGTTGGAATACCTATACATATTTTAACTATTAAATTTGTATAATCCGATATATCTCTTAATTTAAATAATACAATTCTAAACAAAATTCTTAATAAATTTAGCAATGGCGTACAATTTTGTTTATAAATAATTTTTCAACACAATGCTCAAAAACTCTCTTTCCCACCATTAAACCAGCCTTTTCTACAAAAAATAATATACATTATTAGATAAAATATTTTGTTTAAACCACTATTTATTGATTATTCAACATGTTTCGATAATTATGGTATGTTTTTCAGGAATGATATACTGAAATTAAAAATACAAGCATAGATAAAAATAAAATTATAAAGTGGTGAATAAGTAAGAACTAATATGAAAACAAATTTAAAAGGTGACTATTTGCAAAGAGGATTTGGTTATTTATTATATTTAGCTTGCTATTAACATTTTTTATTGTTTCTAAAATTTCTAATTTTTCTAACTGTAAACTAGTATTTATATGTATAATTTCTAAACCCTTCTAAATCAAAAGAATGGTTTATTTCCAAAAGATGATTGAAAAACTCTGAATAGTTATTGCTATTTAGGTATCTCAAGCTATGTCTATTTTTTTATATAAAATGAGGCCACAAAGTAATTTTGCTAATATTAATTATTGCTAATAAAAAATGTTAAAGATAATTATCATAAACTGACTCACTCAGGTATTTATAAATTGAAATGTAAGAACTGCCCCTCATTTTATATAGGAGAAACGAGTCGTAATTTTGATACTTGGATTTAGAAATATATGAGACGCTTAAATAATAATAATTTTTACGAATTTTCTAATTACGTTATTGAAAATAACTATAGTTTCGATCAAAATACAAAAGTCAATATTTTCCACATTAATAATAAAGGTAAACACTTAGATAACTTAGAGGCTCTAGAAATCAAGAAGTCCATAAATAATAATGAATGTATAATTAACAACCAAAAATATCTAACCTACAGTCCTATCTTAAATATGATCCCTTTCACCATATCATCTGTCTCTTTTCCTTTCTCCACACTTTAACACCTGACACTAATGTATGATTGCCCATATTTTGTAACGTTAAATTATGTATATCTAGGTATCTTGTACACCCTGAAGAAGGTACAGTGGTTCCGAAACCGGTTGGTGATAGCAAAACCTAAGTGAAATATTTTAAATTATATTTTATGTGGAAAACTAACATAAAATCTGGAGATGTCTATTGAATAAATCATAAAAGTCGTACTGACTTCCATTTGAAGAACGACTTATATTTATACGCAACAGAGCAAATTAAGCATATTTACTATTCATACTTATAAATTTTTTTCTGACAATGCTTACAAAAATGACGGATTTTAAATTTAATAAACATCATACGCATGACAAAAATTGTTTTTTATTTTTATTTACTCTTATATTAATTTTTTCTGTTCCCTTTTTTATTTTATCAATTTTAAAGATACTGGCCATGGACGTGCGGCGGACAACGATGGCCACGAGCCGGTCATCATAGCCGCCAGAAGAACCGGCTAATCGGCTAACGCAACATTTTCTAGTACAATACTAATTAACTAACTTATTATTTGTCTAATATTTGTCTAATAATTTATTGTTTAATAATACGCACAACAAATAACGTGACTAAAATGTGTCATTTTTTATCAAAAAAATTAAATTTCAAAAATAACTTGATTGAGATCATGACTGGAATACCAAAAAAAAAAAAGTTTTATCTTAAGAAAGAAATAATCTAATAGTTTTTAATTTTTCCCAAGATTTTTACAAAATGACGTATTATATCATTAGGTTGAGTACTTTTTTTAAATATAACAACCTTTTTAATGCCAACAATCGATAATTCCACGTCAAACTGGCGTACTGTCAATAGGTTGTACCAACGTCGTTTTTAAAATTATTACGATCAATTTACGTTCTTATCCAGAAATAGACCAACCTTTAAAGTGGTGACAGCCCATGCTTGCTTGGAGACGCTAACTATATACATATATTCTACAACGTACAGTGTGGCCTTTGGCGACGTTTCTATTGTCTTTTCTTGGTTAAAATTAGTTTTAATATTTTTAGATTCCTTCTAAAATAATTAATGACCTTCTTATGCGAAACTTGGTGAACTTTATAAAAAAACTTTACTTTTTTTGGACTATAAATAAATATACTGCTGGTCGTAATATGTATTAGTACAAAATATGGGGTGGGAACTGAGCAAAGGCGGTATGAGTAATACAATCGGTAATAAAATACGTTTTTAAATCCTTCAGAATCTACGTCAAAAAAACGTAAATGTTCCAGAAAAGCCATTTTATTTTAAATTTAAATTTGAGACACCCTTTATCTGTGTGTTATAAATATTATTATTATTTATTTATTTTGCCATGTGCTTAAGTTTCTATTTAAACTAAAACTATGTATTGTTAAGGCGCTACTTTCAGTAATAATTCAAATTTTCGCATTTTTTACGAATTATTATTAAATACTAAATTAATGTATTAATTATAAATATATACATATAAAATCAATTTTGTCGAAAAATATTGTTTTTGCTTCACCGGGATACGAACCTGGATCTCTATTTCCAATCCAAGGAAGTGCACTACCTTTGTGCTATAACGCCAGTATTTTTCTTGACAAATTTTCGAACCTATATGTTACATTTTTCAAATTAATACACCTGTCGTTCCATTATTTGAAAGCCATCTACATTATTTTTACAGAATCTCAAATACCTTTGAGTAAACCGACTGCAGACGCCAGAATTATCAATTCATTTTTATTAAATTTTGGACACACTGATACAACATATATTATTAAGGAAAACACATTCTTATTGTGAAGTTGTAATTATTCAGAACATAGGTCTGTGATATTTTAAATACTAAATTAATGTATTAATTATAAATATATACATATAAAATCAATTTTGTCGAAAAATATTGTTTTTTCGTCACCGGGACATGTTCTGAATAATTACAACTTCACAATAAGAATGTGTTTTCCTTAATAATTATTATTATTCATTTATACCTGAAGTTATTCACTAGATTGGGCGTTTTTTTAATTATTACTTAGATAGGACCTTTATACTCATTAAAAACTAATAAACTGAATATTAATTGCTGTAATTAAGATAATACAAGCATTAAAATAAATACCGCTACCATCAGATGTATTTACTGCGTGGTACAAAATTATCAAAATTTTTGGTAAATTATTGCATAAACGAAATATATCTTATAACCTTACGAAAATTACCGAAAAAAATCCATATGATTCCATGTATAAATATGAAAAAAGTTGGAAAAGACTCCAGACATGAGTTATTTTTGACACTTGTATTGAATGCGAGAAAACCAATAATTTTATTGTTGTATCTTTCTATTCAACTCGTCCACTCTGTCACGATTTACGTAACAAATAACGTCATTAATTATTTATCTGATACTTTATTAAGAATTTAACTATTAACCTTATCTTGAAAGCATTTGTAATTCGTGTAGTATTTCTCGAATTTCAAACTGGAAAAATGAAAGCTCACCCTTAAACTACTGAAATTATTTAAAAATATAATGCGGTTTCCCTAGCCGGTTGGTTGGCCGGTTGTGTGATCAGTAGTAACTTTTCACTATATTAACTTTTTTATTAACGCTCGTAGTAAAAATCCTTTGCGGGTTGTTGGTACATCAAATTTACTACTGTCAAAGATGGTCAAAGTCAATCTCGCCTCTCAGTGTGGCAAGGCGAATAATCATGAAATGAGCTCTGTTTTCTGCTGGAGAATTTTTTTCGAATTATGTGCTAATGTAAATTAAACAACGAAATCACCATCGGATGAACTCTCATCACTAAAATGATTAGATTAATTTATGATTAATTTACGTATATTGCAACTTTAAAAGTATCAATGTAACACATGACTTTTGAAACAGCTGTGAAGAGTTCGCCATATTTAACCAAC
Organism: Eubasilissa regina; assembly: GCA_022840565.1. Lineage (NCBI taxonomy): Eukaryota > Metazoa > Arthropoda > Insecta > Trichoptera > Phryganeidae > Eubasilissa > Eubasilissa regina. The sequence goes on along the minus strand of JAINEB010000027.1, from coordinate 16,481,706 downwards.
GATTCTCGTTTTTACTATCGGATATGGGAGAGTAAAATCAGTTTACTACTGGGTGTACTTTTGAGAAGTAAATATTTTTTTACCAACTATCAAAAAATCCGTGTTGACGCTAGTCGAATATCTACTCCCTGTCCACTTGCCCTTCGAGTATAAACCTTAATATACTTATCCCGCTCTAGCCAACTAATGATAACGGATTTCGCCTATGGGGGAACAGATTGCCTTTTGATACCGAACTGTCAAGATATGGACCACGAAGATGCTGTGTTATAAATAGTTCCGGAAGTGCAGTGATATCTCGATTCTTCCTTAAAAGAGGTGCTAGTCAACTGGAGGTAAAAATGACGTCCAACCCAGGACTTTAGAGCAAAATAGACGAGATCAATCTGCTATTATTTTCCTTCGTGAATCATTATAAAAATCGATACAGTCCACGGGATCTTATCCCACCGACCCGTTTTGGCAAAAAATTTTACTCTAGTAACTTTTTTTACTACACTAAAAAATTACAACTTATCATATAACCGGCCCTAAGTGGAAAATTACCATCATATCATCTTGTAAAAAATTCTGTATACAAAAATAAAAGTACAAATAAAAATATTTACACAGAATGTAGACATAAAATTCATCTACAATATAAAATTACAAATACGTACAATATAGACTTACATCGCATCAAAAAGTATTTATATGTTAAAAGTATCTTAATCTCAAGAATTTTCCGTACATAATGTACTAAAATCTCAGCTTCGTCATGATTCTTTAAATATACTTTATATCCGTTATCTATTTCCTGGAATATTTCTTTACAAAAGCTGCTCCCCCGGAAGGTGAAAAATTAGATTTGAATCCCCTTCCTTATTATGTGAGAGGAAATTTTAACGAAGCTTGTTAATTAAAATTTTAATCAGATAACTAGTGGATTAAAGTTAAAACCGATGGCGTATCGTCATAGCGATGATTAAAAATTTTAAGTATTTTTATTTTATCTATGGGATAAAAATTTTAATAAATATTATTATTTTAATATATATATAGATTTAAAAAAATCGGACGATTACATGAACATTATTATTTCATGGATTACTGTTAATTACCAATATTTGAATTTGTCCAAGAACACACAATTACTAGATTTTTACATACAAAGGCACCGTTATTAAACAAATTTCAGATATCTTATGGACAAAGCTATTTTTTATTATATTTAATGAAAAATATATGGAAGTATGCGGTAATTACAGGGCTGTCGATGGCTGGTCAGTTTATAAATATACTCGTATATATAATGTTCACAAATTCTCACCTCTCAATTTCTTTATTTTTCAGAATTTTTAATGCTTTATATATGTTAGTATATGAAAATATATAAAAAAATTAAAAATATTGATTTTTCAGGTGTATTCTAGTATAATATATTAAGAACATTTACAAATAAAGAATATTTCTTTAAAATAATTTTAAAAAAATCTTATTCTCATAATGATGACATATATGCTGTTTAAAAAAAAGAAAAAATGAATTATCAAATTCCACTGGTATCTTGACTTCTTTAGAGTGCCACTACACCATCGCCATCTATGGACCGAATTTGATTGTACTGCTTTCTATATTAGAGAAACAGCTCGAAATTTTAATATAAAAGTCAAAGAGCATTTAAGATAATTAAATAGTTATGGTTTTTCAGATTTTTTTTAGAATCATTTATTAGAAAATGATCATAATTATAATATTAATTTGGTATTGTCTGTTTTACATATAAAGAATTGTGATCTTAAATAAAATAACTTAGAATCATTAGAAATAAGTAAAGCATATAAAATTAACCAAAATATTATAAATAACCAACTAAATTTAACCAGAAGTCCTATTTTTGAAAATTTTCCCAATGAAAATTCCTGTAATTTTGTATTATTAAGACAATTTCCACATCTTTCATCGTTATAATAATTTAATCGTAAAAATATTTTTTTTAAATAGCAATTAATATTTTTAAAAATAAAATTTAAAAACTTTAGAACAATTTGATATATGGTGTTTAGTTCGTTTATTTGATGTTCTATTGAAGGAAATTGTATTTTCTAAAACCAGTTGGTGTATTAATAATATAAGTGATTAAAAACGGAATAAAAATAATTTATATTAATAAATACCATATTGTAATGTTTATTCACCTCAATTAAGAAAATTAATATTGAATTAAAGGATTGCTCTAGATATTTATATCAAAAAAACATTATCAAAATCTTTAGTGGTACATATATTATGAAATTAAATAACTAATTTATATTACGCAAAGAAATATAAAAATAAATTAATAAAATTAGAACTTAGAAATAAAAAAGGTTTGCTATAATTTTTTAAAGCTATTTTAGGATAACTTTTTTATACATATTTATATTAATTCTATTTTAAAATTAGTCTAGGAGTATGTAATGTACGACACATATCTTTCTTTTATTAATATTTTGGACTATTTCAGTATCACAAGTTCAATAGTTTTTTTTCTACTCTTATAATAATGTTAAAATTTTGTGGTTATTTTGCCTTCATTAAAAAATTAAATAAATTGAAAACCTTAATATAATTTAAAACAATACAAGCAGTAAATGGCAGCTACGCGGTTACGGTTAGTTTTAAATATATATACGTAATTTATTTATTTATTTATAATATGTTGTGTGTACGTTTAGTAAGTACGTGTTGTTGTGTGTACCTTTAGTTTGAAGACAAACAAAAGCTTAATTTCATAATTTGGTAGGTCACATAAATGGAGATTTCAAACAAATAAAATATAGTTCCATTCGTAGAATTATTTAAGTTTATTCTGAATAATGTTTCAATACATACGATATTAAGGTTTTAGTAAATCTCTGTCAAAGTTTTATTTCTTGGTAATCTAGCTCTTTCGCAACCTGACTGCCTTACAGCCACAGTTGCATTTAAAGATTTTATCAGGTGTTTAAAAAGTTATATCTTCAGAGCGGCATGGAGAGATACCAATGTATAAAGTTTTCGACAGATCTTTACAAATGTATACCACTGAACGACGGCTTCAGAACTTTTACGAGTTCTATGGTATCTACGGTATGTATTCAGTTATTTATCTATTTAAAATAATAATAAAAAATTCACTACACATTAAAATTATTCACATTTAAAATGCTTAATTATCAAATGACTGTTAAATTGAAAATGTTGCGTTCTTAGGTAATTAATATTTCATTGTAGAAGCCGTAGCTGTAGCAGAAGATCAATATTTCATTAATGGAAATACATAAATTTTAAAAATGGAAATACTCTAGCTCAATTGATACAAACAAAAACGAAAAATAATCAAATAGACATATTTTTAAATAAATTAATGTATCGTTTTGGTAGTATTGGCCAAGTTTTATGAGACTTTTATTTCGCTTCTCGATAAAGATCGGTATGTACCAGTTACATCATACAAACGACAGTAAGTGAATCATAATTTGCTCATACAAATATCTAAACACCTACCACGAGACATTAGACCAGCATTTTACACAAATAATAGTATAGGAAATTTACTCATAAATTCTAAAGACTTCTAAATTTAACAATTCTGGCGTCTATAAGCTTAGTTGCAAGGATTGTGCTGCATTTTATATTGGTAAAACGGGTAGAAATTTTAATATAAGAGTAAAGAAGCATTTGAGATGTTTGAACAATAGTGGGTTTTCAGAATTTTCTAATCATTTGATAGAAAATAGTCATGGTTTTGATAAAATATTGGGATTGTCAATTTTGCATATAAACGGTGTTGGTCACAAATTAAATAATTTGGAATCGTTGGAGATAAATAAAGCATGTAAAAGTAATCAGGAAATTCTAAACAGCCAACTAAATTTAACTACGAGTCCTATTCTAAATTTTTTTCCCAAAAATTATTCGACTAAATTTGTATTGAGCTGCAATTTGAGTTAGGTACTAAATTTATTTTTTTAAATAATTGTTGTTTTTTTTTAAATTTAAAAATAGATTCTGGTGAAGAAACAATGCTACATTTTTAGTTAGTTATGACATCCTGAAGAAGGAAAAGGTATTTTCCGAAACCGGTAGATGTTTTTCAAACTCAATTGTGGTTAATAAAACTAAGATAATAAATAAAAAATATGAATTTTAACCACCAAGTTAATATTGCTAATTTTAAAAGTATTTAATGTATGTCTCTATTTCTAGACATATAAAGGTTTAATGTGACTTATAACAGATTAAATCTACAAAAAATAATTTATGAAAACAGATTAACCTTTGACTGATCAATTAGTATCGAAATGGCCCAAGGTAGGGAAAATTGTCGAATATTTGAGCCATCAGTCCTTCTAGGATAAGGGGATGAAAATAACGTTGAGCGTGCAGTTAATAATTTTGTGATCAGTACTTATACAAGGACTGTTAAGTACAGGAAACAAGAATGTAAACAAGGGTGGTTTGCCGATCTCAGCTTCTTTCTATCGACGATGATGATGATTATGAGGTCGAAAGAAATGAAACACAAAAGATGTTCAATATAGGCAAACTACAGCGGCAAAATTAGGAATGACGTTCTTGCTAGCAGAATACCCTGTTTCATTTCAATTACATCCAATACGTACATTCATACAATATTTTTCCAAAATATTTACAAGTACAAATAGCGACAGGCCGCCGCTGTGACGTTTTATTAAGAATGATAGTCATTGTTTTCTGAAATCTATCCCATTGATCTTTTAGCGCCACGCCAATGATTACACTTTTAAATTAGTGACACGAGTCTTATCATATCAATTAATTGGCGCCTCTTTAGCGAGTAATTCTGTGCGATCAAGGGCTTTGTTTTGTTAGTTAATTTAATATATACTCAAAAGGGTCACCAATAGGGATTATATTTATTATGTGAGTCACTCGGATGGAGCGACTGAAGTTTAAGGTAATATTGTATCAAAAGGATTGTTTAGGATTAGTACCGAGGGCCCTATTCCTCCTCGAGTTCTCACGCAGTTATACAAAATATCGCAGTGAACACTAATCTTAAAGGGCGTGTGTGTGATTATGGGCGTTGATCTTGCGGCTAGAGCAGATTGAATATAATGCAACAGTACTACCAAAAAAAATGGGTTTATTATCAAATACTGCACGAAACAAATTTACAATTTTGGTTAAATTGTAACGCCACTATTACACAGGGGTAGGGGGTGGTCTATAATAAAAGCGTGTAGCCTCTGAAGAGATTCTCTGTAGTGCTTGGTCGAGTGTGCTGCAGTTATGGATCGAAGCGAGGGCGGACGTTTAATGTTGTTAGCTTCGGATGGTCAACGGGGCTCTGAAATAGTTAAAGGATATATTCCTATGCAGCCTGCGTGTTTCATTAAAATATCAATCTATTATAATGATTGGTTATGCCTTTTGCATATTGCATTTACCTTTTGCATATTGAGTTTGTATAAACTTTAATTATTTTTTGTAGTTATGTATACCTGTAACGAGTACATGTATACAATTCAGAAAGTAATTTTCAAAGTTAGTTCTGTTTGATGAAGTGAAAAAATGGGACGTATGTTAATTTTAAGATAAATTTAATAATATAGGGTATTTCAACGAAGACGCTCGATTTTAAAATGTAAGTTAAACAGTTTGTGTGTGAGATATTCACTCAATTTTTCTTTCATTTGAAAGTATATTTTATGGCATTAAGTGTGGAATATAACGTTGTTCGAATATCCGCTGCGGTTTTGTTCGGTGGCAGGTTTGGGAGGTCTAATTTTTATGACTTTATCGCATAAATCTGGCTAAATTTGCTGGATGGCGTTTGTTATGTTGACTTTGAGGGGGTCAATTGTTTGCGGCTTATTCGTAAAGACTTGCAATTTAATATAGCCTCAAAGAAAGAAGTCTAAAGGCGTTAAATCGCACGATCCTTGTGGCCAGTTCACGTCACCGCCGCGCGAGATAACCGTGCCTTCAAATCGCTCGTGACTTTGATAATAAAATTTGATGATTTACACACGTTGTTCAACCTTCCGTGGTGATTTGCCGTATACTACTTAACAATTGACAATAAATTTGACAGATGTCACTTTAATAACATGGCTGCTATAACCTAACAAATTTTGAGCGTCCCTATTAAAAGACCCTATATTTCAAAATTTTCATAATTAACTTTGATGAAATCCATTGTGATTGAAAAAAAAAATTAATTATTCAAATACAACACACCGTTGTTTACTTCACACAATACTTTAATTAACATATTTTCGATGCTTACTCCGTCATCGTCAGTAATAAACTAAAATTTAAACTAGAAGAGAGACTATCGACTACATGGTGGAGGGGTGGTTATGATTATTATTATTAAAAGTTAATAAATGTATTATTTTCATGGAAGCAAAAAACAAATATCTGTTTCGTAAGTTACAAAAACGGGCACCGTCTATGGTTCTTCTTCAAATCATCGACGGAGCTGTCAGATTAGGCGGTTATAAAATGTTACTGCCATTATATATTGTTACTGCCAGCGGTTATAAAATGTAACTGTGAGCGATCCAGTATGACCGAGGGGTAAATATTTTCATGTTATTAAATCAATAGAGCATAATTTACTATAATTTGTTAATCTAATCGCATGGTAAATAATCTTTACAGGAAACGAGAAGTCTCCCTTTGGTTTCTCCCTTGGATTTCTCTCATTGGTTTCTTCGCCTCACTGGAGGCTACATTTTTGATGTGATGCGATCATTTACAATTCAGTTTACGGATACCATCACGTCGGTCTGATTGCGAAGGATCATCTACGATGGTATACCAAGGAGGTGGGATACTCAGATGGTATGTACCGGAGTGATGTCATCTCGTGGAACATCTAGTTATCACCTGTCTGCCTGGTGAACGTTGTAATCGCGCCCAACCCAACGAAATGAGGATTAGTTAAAGTGGATTGTATTTTATTTGTTCATGTTGCTTTTCTGATTGAAGCTATTTTTATAATGATTAACATATTTTTATTTATCAGTATGTTAATATATGAAAAAAAAAAAAGTTCACATGTACAATGAAAGGGGACCCACCACTTACCCATGATCGTTCTATAAGCAATAGCTCCCATATCGGTTCTACTCGTACACTGCCAGGTTGGCATTTTTTAAATGATAAACAGTCGACCGTGCAACGCAGCTTAGCGCAAAAGCAACTCAGTCACGGATGCACGGATGCTATAAAATGAAACATTCGATATTTATTGAATAAAATTTTACAAGAAGTGTCATCATTATTAGCAATATAAAAAAAAAAACTGAAAACAATAAAAAATAAAGCGCACATAAATCGGGGGGTTAGAGGCTACTTCCTCACAGGAAACGAGACTAACATGCAATAAATATGAAACATAATACCAATGTATTATTTTGACATGTTTTGGACTGGCTAACAAATCATGGAGAAGTCTTCATTAGAAAAAATACTGGCATAGGAAGAAATCTTCAGAAAGCAAGTCTATCAGAAATCTCCTGAACACTTTGAAAATGTTTCTCTAGAGAGTTGTTTTACATCAATTTTAGTGTATTTTGTTACCTTATATATATATATACACACATATGAGTTTAAAAATGTATATTTTGTATGTGTGGTAACCCTTCACTCGCCCGTAGACATAGCTGTGTAAGGGCTCACCTATCAACCATTAGGGCCCGAACCAGAACGGGGTATTTTATATATCTGGGATAAGGATATGGGAGGGATTTGATCTTCTCTACAAGTACTCTCCACCAACTCCTATCACTGACCATTCTTCTCCAGTTTATGTACTCTCCCATCCTGCTCCAGTCTTCCACAGGTAGCCCACCTCTTTCTTAGTCTGCCTCTATATCGCTTCTACTGCTGTATCCATTTGATCATAATCTTTGGTGTCCTACCATCTGGCATTCTTTATATGTGGCCAGCCTATCGCCACCTTTGGAACCTACGGAATCTTATAATTGTTTATTGCTCATTTGAATTTTCAAGCTCGTGATTAATTTAAATTTATATGTTTCATTTTCTAGTGTAGGTCCATATTTTTTAAAAATATTTTACATTAAAAAATTGCTAATTTATTTTCTACGCTTTGGATTAGGCGCAATTTTTCACAACCACAAGTGACTACTAGTCTTATTATAGTTTTATATATTATTACGCACCACTGCCGGCAGATATTTTCCAGGTGTAGCACACTAAGGAGTTATTACGAAATATGTTTCCTACTGTTCGTTGCCAAGTTGGGATGACATCGCAGCCCCGAGGGCCATCAAAAGGGTAGGTTGAATGAAAGACTGAACAGGTAGTATTTAGCAGCCTCTTGAGCGATGTTTAATGACAGAAATTATCAAAGACCAATGAGCTTACATACTAAATAATTTACAGATGTAGGGGTTGATCAGTGCAGTCTTTTGGTATGAATAAAACTTGAATGAACTAAATCTTGATTAACAGTTGCCACTAAAGAAATGAATGCTGGTACAAATCCATAGGCGACTCACAGGGGAGATGGCGCCGTTCCTAGATGGATGGTCCGGTCCCTGGCCAAGTTGTCAAGGCGACGGTCGATGGTAGACGAAGCGCCGCCGTAGTAGTGGAGAAAATAAGTCGAGGTTGATAACAGGTCAGGCGCACAGCTACGAAGGTGTTGTATTGGTTACTTTTGGTCATTATCTCCTGGGAGGGATACGTATTCCCACCGCAGATGCGTGTACCCATACTCCTTGCCCTCCGGTGACTGCCCCTCTGTTTTCTTCCACGGGCGCGCTCGTGCTTGGGCACGTGACTCGTGCGCGCCTGCGTAACAGCATGATCATTCCAGTTATCTCAGCGCTGATGATTGAAACTGCTTCATAACAGAGTCCAACTGGCAAGCCAGCTAGACACCTTCCGCAACAGCTTTACCTAGGATTTCCCACCTAGAGACCCACACTTACAAAATTCCTGAACAACTCCAGGTTCCTTCCAGGTATAAATAGATCGCAGTTTCTCACAGAACTATGGTCCACTCCAGTCATGCCCTCAATCATACGCTCTCTCTTATCATACAGAAAAACACAGTGTCAAAGGATGTGATCCATGCGTATAAATAAAATATAAATAATAATTTGCCATTCTTTGGTCAGTGAGCCAGCCTTCATGAGGGCGCCGCTTGCACTAGAGAGTTGGTGTTAAGCTCCAGAAATGAAACTGATGGTGATAACGATGAATATATTATCATTAATATAATAACTCAACGAAAAAGGAGTCCTCCTCCTGCAACAACACAGTATATCGGTTTTTACAAATGTTGATACATAGATGGAGCATCAGCCATCGCAGATCATATACAGTGTTTTTGCAGGAATTATCACGTAGAAATAATATTTAATAAAATTTTTATCTATTTTTTTTGATTGTTTAATATACCATTTGACAATACCAATACCAATGATAAATGTTATTAGTTTAAATTACCTTATTTTATTTAACATTTCCTCTCTGATGAAGTAAACTGAGTTGACATTGCCTGTAATTATGTGAATATTTCTGTAGATATACTAAATACAGTTGATAAAATAATTATAATAAAATATTTCTCAAAAGCAACAATAAAAAAAAATCTCGAAGAATCTGACACGAATTTGTTAATACGTATACGTGTACGTGCGGAGTAGCAAGGACAGCGCAGCGCGGTGTGCCGGATGCCGATCGTCACTTTTGTGGCAGCGCGTGCGCAGGCCGAGTGAGACGTGTCTTATGCGTCTTCATGGTGTAGTTCGTGATGATCAATGATTTTTTCTCATTTTTAGCACTTTTACACACTAAGTGATATACATATTCACTTATATATATCTCAACTATTATTTTAATGATTAACATATAAGTAAAATATTCGTATTTATCCGACTTAAAAATCGCAAAAGTCTACATGTACACTGAGCTTACAGCACCGGAACGCACGTTTTTATTTTAGCAACGTAAGGGTTAATAAATCAACTAAAATACAAAAGTTAAATTATGTACATTGTTTGACGTGATAATCGCACACTTCACGTGAGTTGACAGATGATCTTATTTGTTTTAAGTTGCAATGCGATACGGGATATATGGAAATTACAATAATAGTTATTGTGGGGGCAACTTTGCTCAATCCTTGGCTAAGATTTATACTAATAGGGTTAAAAGTTTGGGCGATTATATTAAAGCTGTACGAGATCCTAGGCTGACCTCTTTTACTAAAATAAATAATAGAGAATCATCCTCCAAATCCTGGAACTTTTTAAGCGTCTGGCTTGTTTAGTCGAGCGGTCTAGACAACCACTTAAAAAAATAGAATTAACATACAATAACAATTACAAAGAATAAGAAATTTAGTTTTATCTGTCTGGTTTTAATCTAGTGATTAAGATAACCCCCTCCACTGGTGGCCAATTACGTCAATTCTACTTTTACATCTTTATTTTAAAATATTAAGAATATTTCTTTATATTTTGTTGAATCGTCGTTGTTTAATATGTGCTCGCCGATTGGTCAGCGATCGGCTTTAACTCAGATAAATTCACCATTTACAGGAGCGTGCAGCGCATACAAGAAAAAAATCTGTGCAATACTTTCTATTTTTAAGCTAGTGAATTACTCAAGTCATACAATTGGCTATTTACTGAATTGAAAATTCTTTTTGGTTGATCCGTTTTGTGTGAAGTCGTTACTTATGCTGTTTTTAACAGAAATTGAAATTAAGAAAAAATTGAGTGTCTACATCCTTTTTTACTAATTCGCGAATTTTGCTATCTTACTGTTTTTAAAGTGTTGATTTCATTGATTTCTTTGCGTTCGAGGTGCATTTGGTGCATGAATTTGTTTTTTATTTGAAAAAAACAAAAAGCAATTGACGAAACTATTTCCTACGTTAACCTTTAATAAATACAATTATTTATTTTAGTTACTACGTGAAGGATTTTCAAACAATAAAATAATTATGTTCAGTCTTATTTTTTATAAAATGATTTATATTGATAAGGTATTATTTTTCGTTAAAACTTAAACTTTAAAAACACTATTAATAGTACTCTAAAACTACTAATAACATGGTAGGGTCGTATAAATGACGAATTCATTTTGTTTAAAGACGTTGGTTTAACTCAAATATATGCCTACTGCATGCCACTGCTATTTAGAAATTATAAAAATGACTCCAGTTTGCAAAAGAATTTCAAAGAAATATAAGCATCTCTGGTGTTAAATGAATAGCAACCCTGTCTCGATCTTTGTTTTATAAAAGTTGTATTAGCGAATTCACTTGATACGCTTGATAGAGAGAGAATGGCTTAATTTACTCATGCTACCGCTCGATTTCTTCTCCTCCCTACTCCGCAATTTCCTCCATTCATCGAAACTACTCAGTCCGCTTTGAGTGGATGACCTCTACGAATCGTTCGCCACATGTTGCTTCTGGAGCTGGTATCGCAGCTAAATCAGATTCGCCGCGCGGGCCACAGATATCATTGTCTACCCGCCACAATACACATATGCGGTACATAGTACCATGAACATAAAGATTAAAAAAACATGAATATATATTATATACATACATTAAATATAAAAATAGTAAGCATTTCAATTAAGATATAAATAATGATTTAAATATACTCCACCTAAATGAAATGTATTGTACGTAAATATTTTTAACAAAAATCAAATAATTTTTTAATAAAATGTACACACTTCAAACAAAAAAATAATAACAGTTAAAATTAATAAAATATTTTTTTGTGAAACATTCACAAGTAGAAAACTACAAACAAGATTAGTAATGACAAATCGGATTAGTAATGACAAATCGGATTAGTACTTAATGACAAAACTGATATACCAATGACACCTTTGTCTCGCATTTATTTTTTGTGATCGACACTCATTTATTTAACCAATAAATAAACAAACTTTCTTCAAATTAAACAATTCAAGACGTAATAAAAAAATCAATACTGTAGCATTAAAATGACTTTGACACCATATTAGATCAAAAAAACTATTACCTAAGAACTAATGCTTTGAATTTATGTACGAACCCATTATTTGAATATAGTTAATAATAAAAAAAAAAATCATAGTCACTTTAGTGTTGACTTGTAATGGCCTCAATCAGATGAGACCCGGCTTGGTTCTGGTCACAAGTCCCGGTCCTGTGTCACCTTCACAGCTCAATCCAACTCCAGGGTCTCTTCAATCTATGTTAGAGAATTTTTTTTTTTTTTGAACTTTGAACTTTATTTTGATTTTAACAGAAATATATCATATTTACATCTTTACACTTAAATACATTGCCCAACTATTTCAACTATATTATATATATAGATATATAATATTTGAAAATATTATATATATATATAATATTTTATAAAACCAAAACTCATCAAAGGCAAAAGTCAGAAAGATCGAATACATACAAAGCATATAATATGAAAATATTTAAGGAGAGAAAAAATAATAATAATAATAAAAAATGTATATATATAAAATATAAAAAAGAGAGAAGAGAAAAAAAAAATAATAATACTAATAACGTAAGCAGATATAAGGTAAATGTAAATATACAAGATCAAAACGCACAAAAGTAGTTATACAAATTATTTCATTATATAAAATAGTTTATTCTCTGTATCTGCTCTTCCTAATTGCAACAACCAATTTGAAATATCCTTTTTAAAAGTCTTAACGTCAGTTAAATTTCTAATTTTATTTTCAATTTGATTATATATTCTGGGAGCTTGAAAGGTAAATAGTCTTTGCCTAAAACTAGTATTCATTCTTGGAACAATTTTAGGCTTGTTTGCTCTTGTGGGATATCTTTCAGTCTTCACAGATGGGGCCTTTTTTCCCTATGAAAGCTAGTTAATATATTCTGCACATATAATTGTCTTATATCCAAAACCTGAAATAGTTGAAATATTGATTGGTAGATTATCGGTAAATTAATGAAGCAGTGAGACTGACTTGGTAAAGATTTATGTATGATCAAGGACTGGCAGAGTCATATAATCATCAGTAGCAATGGTGTCAGGACCTACAGCGTTCAATTTTGAAAGCGTATAAAAATTAAAAGGAAAAAATTATTTACGAAATATTGGTTTTAATTTAATCCTTCCTCCCACCCTTGGGGTAGGTACATACAGGAGTAGAATGATACTCTTGCAAATTTAACGGTCGCTTTGAATGAAAGCGAATATTCGATGCGAACAGCGAATATCCGAATCACTGGAACAAAAAACTTTCTAAAAAATTCCGTCACATTGTGACTGACGGGGACTGTTTTAAATAATGTTCCGAGAATAATATCACTATTCAGAGTATACTAGAAATATTTTAAAAACGATTTTAAAAATTCACAAATGGACTGTCAAAAAATTCATTTTGAAATAAAAGTTATTGGGAAAACTAAAGCGAAATTAAGTTAAGTGATAAATGGTTTATGGTTATGAAATGATTTTGATTCAATTGTAATTGAAATCGTAAATTTTTGAGGACAGACAGTGATGTGCTATCCTCTCTGTTTTTGGTAAGACGCCATAATATTAAATAGATTATATTAGGTGAACCACTTAAAAAGATACAAAGTAATAATCTATGTATCGAAAATAAAAGTGATTACAACTGAGATTCTAACATGGATTTCTGTCATGTTTAACGTAAAATTTTCTTCATTATACGTAGTCCTCCTATTTTAGTGAGACATCTATTATTTCATATTAAAAACTATTCGTTACGCGCTTTGTTACTTCGATTAGCACCACTGGATTTCTTGGTTTATAATAATGTACATGTATGTGTGTGTGTGAGTATTGCCGTCCTTTTTTTGGAAAGCTAAGAAGACGGTAACTGACAGGCGTTATTTTATTACATCCCGTGCCTCGACCAGTCCAGTGGTCCAAATAAATCACCAGTGCGCGCTTCGGTCGGTTGAAATCTAAAGAAGACAACTCAGCTAAAATAACAACAACATCGGACAAGAATAAATAAAATGTTAGTACGGTTCATATATCTATGCGTGCTTATTGTTAATCGGAAACCTAGGAACCAGCTATCGAAGGCATTTACATAAAAAGTTATCAAATAACAATGTTCTAATTAAATTAATTAATTCACAATTAAAATTTGTTCTCATTAAAAAATATACATATACTCGTATATATATGTTAGAAATAATGTTTCTTGATTATCATGCGCTTGTTGCGTCATCTTATCTCATTACCCATCTTCAGAGGATGCCTTATCGGTAAAGTGTCGCACTGAAATGATCGTGGAACACGTATTTTTAGGCCGGCAGTTTAGCGCTTAGTGAAATCACTAATCTTCACCATATATAATTAAATAGTTTACTACATAATGTTTGGCTTCTGGTAATTATACATGTACATATTTTTATAAATTTATATATATGTATAATTTTTATAAATCTGTCTCTTCTCTGTACAATCCTAATGTCACTACTATCTGATGATCTCTTGTAATTCTACCTTTTGTCCAAATATGATTAGCGATGTACTGTTCTTGTCAGTTAAATCTGCCTGCAGTGGTGCGTGGAGGATGAGTCTCCTATATAATTTTATGTTGGGCCATCTAGTTTCCCGAAGGGAGTGCCTCTTCGCTTCCCCTCTGCTCCCCGGCCTTTTTAATTGTATTATTGTAAATATTATTTGCTAATAAAGTGAGTCAACCGGGGACAATAAAGGCAAATTTTGTATTGGCAGCTGTGCGGTAACACATATCAATATGCGGAGCACTATCGAATAGCTGACTAGTAGCTGGCAGCGAATTATTAGGATCGAGATAGGAGCTTTGAGCTGATTGCATTGATCCTGGGTAATCCTGGGTAATCACAATGTTACTACATACTCTTTAGAATCATGTGAAAAACTCTTCTCTCTCTGGCCACCCCACTCGCTATTTTTTATATTTTGAAATTTTTACAATTTTATAATATAACGTGATTCATGGATATAATCAAGAGTTATACCAAAAGAAATAAGAACTTGTAATTGTTGTCTGAGTTTTTTAGTAATTGTTTGATTTATGATTTGAAGGCTTTATAATTTTTATCTGTTTTGCTTTTATGTAGAAGGGCAGTGAAAATTGGTGTACCTTGATAAGCGTAATAATGTTGAGAAGCACTAGAATTGGGGATTTCTGGTTGCGACGCGATCTTGCTCGATTACTTATTTTTGTAGAAATTGTTGAATTGAATCAGTTTTTTAATATTTTTGAAAATTTTATTTAAACTGAGAATCATTTCGGAGTTTAATAGCTGTATAGTTGGAAATGTTAATGGTTTTCGAAGAATGTCTATGAAAATTAGTCTCTACAGGTAAATGTTAGTCTTGAAAGTCCCCCCCCAAACCAATTATAAAGTTAAATATTTAAATTAACCCTTAACTGGTATCGTGGGGGCGCGCGACCCCCGCGCGTTATATTTTTAAGTTTTTCTAACAATCTAAGTATCTTGCGTATCCGCCATTTAGAGTACTCATTAGGTTGCGATTCGCGGCAGGTGCCGGACGTTCGGCGCTTGAGCGCTTTCGGATGGAAATACGTGCCTGTTGGGGGTTACGCGACCCCCACGATACCAGTTAGATAAGTTTTTTTAAACATCACTTATTATTTTATTTCTTGTTTTTTAGAGTTTTTTTGCCAACATGGCGCGGCCGATGAGTGACAAAATGATCGAGGAAATCTCGAATGAAGATTCAGACTCTGAACCAGTGTTCAGTGGCCATCGAGATCGGAGATCGAGTTCTTAAATTTCTGGCCCAAGCCAAATTGCCCTGAAAAGAGGTCGCTGTCACTTGTGTGATGTGGGAAATATATGACAAAATGTTACACTTGTACCAAACTCATTTGTAAAGTGCATAGTAACACAAATATTTTATGTCATAACTGCAAAGACTGAATTGTTTGTAAAAGATGTTCCTAAGACCTATAAACTGATTTTGTATGTAATTTTTATTATATATTAATTAGAGATACGTACAAATTTATTTTTTTAAGATTAGTTAGTATTTGATAAAAAAAAGTAATACTATTGTATTGTAAAAAAATTTTGAAAAGTTTTTATTTAAAATTTTTGTATCGTACTAAAAGTGTACCGAAAAATTATGACTATTTTAAGATCTCAATTAGAAGGTAACTAAAAAATAATTCTAATAAAAGCTACACTATTAAATAAAATGAGTTAATTATTTACGAAGTTAATGTTGTTAGGTGAACACATTCTTATTGTGAAGTTGTAATTATTCAGAACACAGGTCTGTGATATTTTAAATACTAATTAAATTTATTAATTAGAAAGATATACATATAAAATCGATTTTTTCGAAAAATATTGTTGTTGCGCTACCGGGATTCGAACCTGGATCTCTTTCTAAAACGGGGAAGATGTATTATCCAACTGTGCTACAATGACAGTACTTTTAACGGCAAATTTTCTAACCTATATATTACACTTTTCAAATTAATACATCTATCGTTTCATTATTTGAAAGTTATCTACTTAGTTTTTACGAATTTTTAAATACTTATTAGAAATAGAAATAGAATTAACAATTTATTTTTATTAAATTTTGGAAACATTTATACAGCTTATATATTGTTAAGCAAAACACATTCTTATTGTGAAGTTGTAATCATTCCGAACATATAGTGATATTTTAATTCTGCCATCAGCTATCGGTTTACTCAAAGGTATTTGAGATGATACATATATTAATTTGAAAAAGGTGCAAGTTTCGAAAATTTGTCGTCAAAAATAATGTCGCTGTGGCATAGTTGAATAATGCACCTTCTCCGGTTTGGAAAGAGATCCCGAATCCCGGTGGTGCAACAACAATGTTTTTCAATAAAATTTATTTTATATGTATATCTTTCTAATTAATATATTTAATTAGAAGTTAATGTTACGAGGTTAATTAAATATTTTAATAAGTGTTTAGATTGATTATGATCAGTTGCACTCTAGTATCCTGAGGAAAATTTACTCATCTTCCTAAACAAAAATGTTCTTTCTTTGGACCTACGTAAATAAAGGAGACCTATTCCGCATCAATCTACGTACACCCATAATCCCAGGCAATGCATGGACCGCTAGTATAAATATTTATATATAGTGTGCTGCAATCGTTATTTATGGAACAATTCACCTTTGAGCCTTTAATAAAGCTACCCTACTTTACCTCTCCTCCAAAACACCGTAATATCAACAAGGATGTGTATATATCTGCAGTCATCCCAAATCAATTCGTTCCATCCCTTTTGCTTGAATTGATGGATTTCCCCGAGCTCGAAAAATCTATTGAACAAAAAAGGTTACATTTCAAATATACCTTAACCAAAGTGTCTCTATTAATTTTCGTGTCGCGAGATGTATTTGTCGTAATGTCAACCTTGAAAACAGTATATCTATTCAAACGTTTAGAAAAGATTATTCTTTCACTGGTACTTCTCACTTTTATTACTTTCAATCACTCACTTTACTCATCTTTTACATATCCGCCATTTTATACTTTATAAACTGACAATAGCATCTGAAAATTTATTTATATTAAACTATTGGCTTTATGCATAAGTTTGTACCGTTTTTATTAAAATTACAAAAAAATAATACTAAAAATAAAATATATAATATCTTGGAAGTGTTTCGATTTAACACTTGAAGAAATTTGCTAGTTTGGATTTGATGAAATCATCTAGCCAATGTCCTTATTAAAGGAGATTACTCGTAAATTATTGGGTAAAGAGAGGAACAGATCAGAAAAATAAATTATTCCCATCTTGACTATAGTCCACTACTTTTCTCTGTATCCTGCAGATTTTAAGGCTGTCACCAGAGAAGTGCCTGTAACTTTTCCACTTGGTAGATCCAATGCGTGGGATCTTTCTCTTCCTATTCATATGGATTAATGTACAGGTATGACACTGGTGTGATGATACCGGAGCCAACCTATGTCAGCAAATGACTAAATTTAATAAAAATGTGTTTGCTAATTATACTATATAGTAACGAAGAATATAGGTTAACTATAAAGGAAAGCCACAAGATATTAAATAAATAAGTAATCAAACTTATTCTAAAAAAATTATGTTAATTATTGCACAAGTTGCTTTGTTGAATGCTCCCAGATCTGACTGTCATACCAGACATTTCTACGTCGCCAAGTACCAACAGAATTCAGACAACAATACATCGCGACGCAACCGGTCCAAGAAGCCAGTAGAAACGTTAATTTATCCTCTGACCACCTTCTCGGAGGTATCTCTCGGAACCATCTCTAATGAGCTTCGCTAATCATGAACTTTAACTTACAATTTAACCTTTAAACAGTGTTAATTTGTTTGTACATCATTCGATAATTAACGCCAACTTCTTCATCAACCTACTCTAGTCGCAACACCAACACCTATAGTCATACGCACGCTTCGTAATATTAAAATAGGTATACTGTGACATTCATATACATGCGTGAGAATTTGAGAAAGATTAGGACTCTCGGTTCATAAACAATACATCTGATATACATAACCTACAAACATCAGTAGTTCCATCCGAGTGACTCCCGCAATACACAATCAAATCAATTTCCAAAGAATCACAGCGCAAGTGCACATCTCTCATAACGATTCCGGAATAGGATGTAACCCTTTAAGGTTTCCTAGATATTTATTTATTCCTTTTCGTCCTCCGATGTAGCCCACCACAACAAACTTCTACAAGCTATCTTCCATTCTCGCAAGATGCCAACAAATTTAAGGATTCCTTTCAATAATAGAATACGGCTAGCAGTGCCTAACGTAACTGTTTATTTTATTTTATTATTTTTATTTTTGTTATTAAGTACATTGTTGATATTTCTTATTAATTGATAGTAAATTATACATGTTTACATTCTCGTGTGATTTACAAAAAATGTATCAGATATATTGAATATAAATCAATGTAAAATAAATTATATTGCTTTTAAATTCCATATGTTTTAATGGCATGTTTGAAAACGACATCAACACTATCATGTTTCTAAACGTAACTATGCAGTCAACGAAAGACTGAGACGCCAAGCAGTCAACCGTATTCATTTTTGACATCTATTTGATCAGATGATCTTGTTGCAGATGACAGATGACCAAATCGATGAAAAAGACAAATGTCACGTATTTTAAGAAAGCTCGAACGGATATCTTCGCGTGGAGAAAAATGTCATTTTTTTGTTTGTTGTGATCGGAGCTTAGATAAAAATGATGGTTTATTTTTATATTTATTTTTGTTCGCTAAATAACAGAAATACAATTTAAGAGAATGAAGAATAATTTAAATGAAGAATGAAACTACTTGTAAAATATTTTTAACGGTCTGTCTAGGACTCGAGCCAAAACTTTATTTATGAGGCAGTAAAAAAAAACTATAATTTATTCAATTAAAATTCATATTAGTAGCAGATATTTTTGAGTTCAGCTTAGATAATAAAAAACATAATATTATGTTAAGACGAAATATATTATGACCCGTGTCTAAGGAATGAGAGGCGATGAGATAAATCTCAGTGCTACATACACGTATTGAGTTTTTGTTAAGAGATTAAGTCAGAGATCAGATTGAGATTCGTACAAAGATCCAAAACCTCAAACTATATCATGGCTAATAATGGCTAATAATTTATCTAACACACCAAAAACAAAAAAACAAAAATAAATGGACATGATAGTACACCTGAAACCACTGACTTTGGTATACCACAAGGTACAGTACTTGGACCATTGTTATTGTATTGTATGTACACATTACTACATTTTTCATGCATGATTTTCGGTTGATGAAGCTTTTAACAGAACCGTCCTCTAATATCTAGATTATCTGATCACACCAGTATTTTTGTAGACGCCCTCTCTATTCTCATATATTCCCTTCTCGCTCATACACATGTTAACATTTGAAAGATATAGCTTAAAAACGACTAAGCAGCTTGTTTTATGATGACATCAATGTCCGGTAAATCCAAAACGTGCGCGTTTCAAACAATCTAAAATCCAACGTGATTTATTTTTTGGAACGGTTTCAAATTTTTTTCTCGAAAATGACAGTCGAAAATAAATGTTTGATCGCAAGATTAATTATTTTGGTTTTAACACGTCATTTTCATAAAAAAATTCACGACGATGTACTCATTTATAAAAATCAAAATGTCTAGTTGGAAATAACTCCCGCGCTTGGGACCTCACATGTTGTGGTTTGTAAATAAATATTGCAATGTCGAAAATACCATGAACATATTATTTTTAAACTTAGCTTGTGTGACGTCATTAGTTACTTTGTGCTGTAATATTTAAATAAAATAATATTATTTAATTAAATATTGTACTTCACACACAAATACTGAGTATTATATTTATTCACGACTGGTTTCGGAGGTTAAAAATAAATAGCGGAGATTGTGATAAAAATACATTTACTAAAGCACGATAAATTTAAATACGCGAATAAAAAATCATTGCCGCTGTCTAAAAAATAATAATTTCTCTGATTTTTTTTTTAATGAAATGGGCAACCTAGAAATTGTAGAATTTTAAAATGTCGAATTCGTGAAAAATGTTAATCAACATTATTACTTTCCCAAGCGCTTTACCCCTATTATCAATATTTCTAATAAGTACCTCAATTACCCCCACCTTTCATACTCCACTGTTTTGTCTGATAAAGCCATTACCTGACTGTATTGAATTTTTAGTTGTTATTTACACTTGTTTACGCACATTATTATTCCTTCGGTCGGCAGGCCTGGATTTTGCATGTCGGTATTTATAATTTTTCGTGCGAGTGTATGGTTGCTACTTTTTCGGCAAGTATCAATCGCAGCTGGCCTCCCGTCAGATAAGGGCATATAAATCCGCCATGATAGTGAATTGTTTCGGCAGGTTGAAACGATACGTGAAGTCAGTAGTCGGCGTATCCGAACCAGATCTGAGCACAAGGAAGAACAATACAACTCACGACGAGCAAGGAAACAAGCATATTTATTATAGGTTAGTGGTGACATTTATGATTGTATTGACTTTCATATTATCAATAGGAAACGCGGAAAATAATAAGCTATCGAAGGGGTTCTCTAGAACAACTCTAGTTGTGAAAAAATAATAATCATTATCATCCATGTCGCCCTCTCATCACTGAGGATCGCGATCTCCATGAACTCCTGCTCTCTTAATTATATTTCAATACTTTTCTCGGCATTTTGCAGATCTTAGGGTTGTCACCAGACAAGCGCTCGTCGCCTTTTCCACTTGGTCCGTCCAACGGGTGGGGAATCTTCATTTTATTTTTTCTCCTTCATCAAGGCATCAATCCGTTTTCTCTCCCTTGTTTTCAAGGCTCATGATTCCACACCATATAAAAATATATAATGCACAAGAGATTGTGCAAGTCTGATCTTCATTGTCTTGAAAATACTGCGGTCTTTGCATATTTTGTAAAGTTTGGACTGGATGCGTTGTCAGTAATTAAAGATCCGAGATAATTGAAATCCTTAACAATTTCAAGGTCTGGAATGGCATCTGTTAATGAAAACTGGCGGGTCGATCAATAATTATTAGCTTTGTTTATTACTTATTTATTTCGAGGTCCAATTTTCTACATTATTTAATGCGATAAAGTAAGATTAATAATAATACTCTTAAATTGTATGAACAAATAATAATACTATTTAACTGTGTGTGTAGTACAAAGTGCCTTAATCATATATTATGTAACTTTGTTTTTTCGAAGGCAATTTATTAACATATATTTTGTATCAAAAAATTATTTAACGATTTTTTATGCGTTGTTTTATTCAACACGGTCTGCTATAGACAAGCTCAAAAGACCCAGCAAAACAAGACTGGTCAGAATCCTAATCTTTCCGATCTTTTTCAGTTTCACTGCATCTTTTTCAGGACGAACGTATACTAACTAATCCATAAAATGTCTGCCGTCGTGGTGGTGGAGACATTGAAATGTGGAATATATTATCAACGTCAACGATAGTGGCCACGCTCCTGTCGGATTAATTTATTTTCAAATTCATTTTAACGTACTTGTCGGTCTAGTGACTAAGATAATCGCTTAGTGAATCAGTGGTCAAGCATTTAACTCAGTTTAAAATTAGTAAAAAAATTGATGTGACTCATATTCCGTATACGCGTCTTTTTTTATAAAAAAAAACGATTAAGGTAAATACTGTGGTATCAAAACCGGTCTACGTGAAATTAAATATAACGGTTTTTTGAAAATTAGTTATTATTAAAATTTATAATAATATTATCATTTACATTTAATAATAGATATTTTATTTACAGTACATATCAAACTGGAGAATTTAAAAAAATCCGTTTTCATTTTTACTAAAAAATTGAAATGAAAAATGAAACTCGGAGAACAAAGCTTAGTTGAGGGTTAGTTATATCCCACAATAGTCCAAATACGGAGTAATTAATGCAAATTCTTTGTCTAAAATGTGGTAGTTTTTACAAAACGCGAAAGAGAAGAACATTGCATAGGGGTAGGGAATTACGAACATTTATTCTTTATTTTACAAACATGGACCAAATTTCGGCAAGCAGATTAAAAATGTTGCAGGGTAGTTTGAAAATGATATTCATAAATAAGGGAGGTATTATATTAACCAATCAAAAAAACATCTCGCAATCGGCCAAAAGTAGATATTTATTTCAAAATTTTGCAGTTAATCATAATATATATTAGAGTATCTGTGACAGAACCGACTGACAAAATAATGTAGACATTGATTGTCTTTTAATATGTAATATAAATCTATTTTACAGTGCCTTGTAAATATTTAATGTAAATGTTCAATAAATATTTTTAATTGCTTTTAATTTAATCTATTAGAGCATTCTGAATTTTTAAACTAATACTTTTATTTTTTTTATATATGTAGGTATATACAAAGATAATCCCGCTTAGCTAGACCGGAGTATTTTCAATCTTATTTATTTTACAACTGAAGTATTATAAAATATTAAAAATGTAATTAAGGACGTTCCCAAAAAAATCACTTTTCTTACAATCCTTTTGAAACTTTGATTACACATACCTATAAATGTCTTTTATATGTAACAAATTTTTTTAATAGTCCTTGCAGTAGTAAATTTATAAGTATTGACTATTAAAATTTGCATATTTAACATACGAACCATACCCCGATCGATGTTGTAGCGCACGTTTAATTGAATAGCAATAATAATTTTCTTACGATTGTTTTGGAAAACTGAGAATCATTAATTGAAAATTTAACAAATATCTTTCTGTAAAAATAACTAAAACAAGCGGTATTCGTTATGTTATAAAAAATGTTAAAAGTGAGCTACTTTTGAATGGTTTTGACGTTTCCTTTTATTATTTGAATAGTGAGAGATTTTTGAACTTCTGCGCATGTGAGCGGAAGCGAAAAAGTACACTGTATCTCAACTATTTTTTATTCTATTCATAGTAATTCATAGTAGTTTACATACGGGGGAATCTTCTTGAAGATTGAGTACGGCTGCTCTTTGGGAACGTCCTTAACCGGAATATAAAATACATTGAATTAATTTTTGTTTGTCTACTTAAAAATTAAAATGTTTGGAGGGCTATCGCCTCCGTACACACTCTATTTAGCCAAGCACAGAAAAAGAAAGCTGAATGTGGTCGGCAAAGTGATACCTTATTACCAGCTACTATCAGCCATAAAGACTCAAAGTACCGGCTGCGTGAAACAGTGTATACGCGTCAGCAGAGCCCCGGGCGAGCCAGGCCATTATTTTCACTTCATGTGATCAAATTGTGTCAAAAGATACTTATAAAAAATCACATGGCTTATTCAGAAAAGTTACAATTTAAAATGTAATTTGAATCACAACTAGGTACAATAACTGCGTAGCGACCCCAGGCTCGCAATGTGCGCGGCCATCTACTTGGCAGCGTTGGCAGACCTGTCACTCATCACAGCAAATTTAGATAGCTCATCATAGTCGTTTTACTTCAAAATTTTTCCTTAAATCAATTTCAAATTCAGTTTATAGAAGTCTATATTACTGTTTAACAATATTAAAAAAAAAAAAAAAATTGAAATATTATATTAAGACTGTATTACTTCACATTTGTTTTAGAACTATCCTGTGATGAATGTCCTGTTTAAACCTTACAATAAACGCAGCTTAAGGAGGTGTTAAAGGAGATATAATATACATCAAGTCACAGACGTATCAGGGAACATTATCACAACAAATAAAGTAATGATTGTGTTAGCTTACAAACAACACAAAATCAGTTCGAAAGATATACGAAAACAAAACTATTTATCGATAGAATATTTGGTTGCTACCGGGTTGGTTTCTAATTAATTCATTTAATTTATATGATATTTATTTCAACTTCACTACAAAAATGAGTTTTCAATAAAAAATAAATCAAATCGTTGAGATAATCTAACCTAACTATAAATTAAAATTATTCGCTGAGTAATTATTAAGATTAATCAGAGACACTTAAATTGCTGTAAATATATTTATATTATTTTAACTACACGTAAAGTGTTATTATAATAATTAGCTATTTTATGGCAGAGTAAAAAATATTAATAAGAAAAATAAAATGTTTTAAGTACACATTTTTCATGCTGGCCATATTTTTCTAAACACTTAAGTAAATCACAGTGCAGAAAAAAATCTTAAAATATTTTTGTAATTTAATGCGCAGCTCATAGCCGTTTCGTAATCATATTAAATTTGAAATTCTCATCACTTTCATCTTAAACGCGTCTCGTTTCATTCTGTCATGAATAATATGTGGCGGAGCTCTGCATTTCGCGCACAGCTTGCATGGACCATCTGCTTGCGTATTTCTTACAATCTCTCAATATTACGACCGTGTGTATGTTACTGTTTAAGCCCGAAATTGGTAAATTTTAGAATTCACCGTAGTGAAATAGTAAATCGAGATGAAGTAAGATATAAACGTCTCACAGAGATGAAGCTATTGTTTTTACATGGAAAGTATGGAAGGGTTACAGGCCTTACGACCTATCATCGGCTGGCTTAAGTGATCACTTTACATATTGTAACGTTCACCTATTTACCCACGCTACCACATATATCAAATTTTTTAAAGTTGTATATATGATATCATGTTGAAACATTTCAATTATTTATTACCCACTATGCTGTCGCCAACTATGGATTTTTTTGAAAATTTGATATTCATTCTCATGTAACAGTATAGATGTCGCTGAAGCTGAGACTATTTTTTTTTCTGAAGTTTTGGGGCTATATTCAAATCTTTGTAGGAACCAACAACTGGGATTTATCCCCTGTGAAATTGTCATCAAGATATAGACATATAAGAGACATCTATATCTTGATGTCAATTCCTCAGGGGATAAATCCAAGTTACTTGATCCTACAAAGATTTGGATATACTTTAATTATCGAGATGAAGTAGTTTAGGTTGATAATCTATTGTGTCTGTGTCCGTGAGCTTCGCGGGCTTATTATTATTATTTTCACTATATTTGCTAACTCAACTTATAGAATGGACATATCTCTGTCGTATATTGGGCAAATTAAAACACCTTAAATTACTAATAATAGATATTAAAAAGAACTCATTATTCCTGTGAAGTTGCTGTATTTTAATACAAATTAAATGTTGCAATTATCAAAATATTCTGTAAAAATCATTTTATAGATTTTGTAATTTTTTTAATTTAAATTGCGTTGAGCTATGTTTTGAAAACACTCCAATTTCATAATATTTATTTTTTATTTTTGAGAGAAAAGTCAGTAAAATAATAATAACTGATATATAAAAATAATATCAGTCAAGTTTCTTCGGAAACAAACAAGGAAGAGTATAATATAAACTAAGAAATAATACTTAATAAACTAAAGAATAGTATATTTTAACAAACTGATAAACAAAATAGTGTTTTTACTCTGAACATTTCAAGTGGTAAGGGTAAGTAGGGGAGGAAAATGGGATGCAATTTATGTCAATAGTTATTAAAAAGTTGGCGTTGTTCCATTTTAAAGGGGAGCAATGTATCGTTGAAAATGTTCAAGCTATTAGAAGAATTTACAGTATTATATTTTGACGCAGAGCGGGTCACAAAACAATTTTTTAACTAATTAGTTCTGACAAATTTTGGGTAAAATATATTATTTGATCGTGTTGGGTGTACGGGACAGTTTAAAGTTACGTTCTAATAAATAGAGCGAGTTAACTAAGTTATTTAAAATTTTATGGAGGTAGCATAAATTTTATGTGCTTACTTTATTCAAAAGGGGGGGATTTTATGAAAATACTTAATTTATGAATGAGATTTAATATCTGAGCGGGCATATGAATTTATATATATTTAAGAATTTATGTTAATATTTTCAAGTTCGTCGATGTAGGTGGAACAATGTGTTATATTTAATAATATAAGTTGTATCAATGTGTCTAAAATTTAATAATTATGAATTGATAATTCTGGCGTATGCTATTGGATTACTCAAAGGTATATGAGTTTCCGTAAAAACATTGTAGATGGCTTTCAAATAATGGAATGACAGATGTATTCATTTGAAATAGTGTAATATATGGGTTCGAAAATTTGTCGCATAAGGTACTGGCGCTGTCGCATATTTGGTAGTGCACCTTTCCCAGATTGGAAATAGAGATCCAGGTTCGAATCCCGGTAGCGCAAAACCAGTATTTTTAGATAAAATTGATTTTATATGTATATTTTTATAATTAATACATTAAATTAGTATTTGGAATAATGTATGTTCCAAACTACCGATTCGAATTCAAGTTGATTGCGTACAAATGAAAAATAATTAATAATACAATGTATATAATAAATAATAAATTAATAATAATGTATTCCTAATATATTAGTTGTATCAAAGTTTATCCAAAATTTTATAAAAATGAATTGATTTAATTTTTGGCGTCTCCTAGCGAATATTACTCAAAGATATTTGAGATTGTCGTAATAAAACGTGACAGCTTTTAAATTTGGAATAATAAATATATCAATTTGAAAGAACTGCAGCATATAAGTTGGAAATTTTATCATCAACTGTTAGTGTGTTGTAATCGATTAACGCATGTCTCTGGATGGGAAATGATTCAGGTTCGAATCTCGGTAGCAAGAAAAATATTTTTTCGATCAATTGAATTTTCCGGTATTTCTTTCTAATTGGTACATTTAATTTGTACAGATAATACTGGCTGAATGTATCTTGTTGGTGTCCGTGTCCTCTGCCTCTCGGGCACATATAATACATGCGTAATACCGATGGCGTGCACTCATACCATACATGTGTCTCGTCCTTCTTCCCTCTGTGAGTGTATGATTTGTTTGGCTCTTTAATAGCCGACTTGCACCACTTACCTCTTATAAAGGTTATTTTTTTTAGGGGTATAGAAATTTAAAGTGAAATTTAAAACATTAAAAATCATGGTAATAGCCATGGTGTTGCCATTATTAGAAATATAATTTGATGCCATTAGTATTTAAATGTTATTTCGCACATTTGGGTGCAGCTGCTGGTTCGAATAAAGCACAATCTGTAAGTTCAATTTGCGACCATTTTCTAGAGCAGCTGAGGCCGTATATCTGCAATAAACGATGAATGTTGACTTCCAAATCGTCTATCGTCTCTGGTTTATTGGCGTTGACTAGAGGCTTTATATATATCCACAGAAAATAATCTAAAGGTATTAAATCACACGATCTTATAGGCCAATTCACAGATTCATTACGCGAAATTATGCGCTCATTACGCACATAACCGAAATGTACAGCATTTCGTTTATGTGCGTAATGCTGTTTGTAAATTTGTAATCAGTCAGAACGTCTCAATTACGCATGTATTAACGGCAGTGAGCGCGAGATACAGATTGCGTATTATTATTGGTTCAAGTGTTCAAAACGAAAAATCATATATTTTTCCAGTAAGTTTTAGATTGACCAATTTTCGGACTTTACAGTGACATGTATGAGTTGTAAATCGCAAAAATGATAAATCGCTAGTTTTCAATTTATATGATAATGCTTACAAAATATGCAAAGCTTACTCGTTATTTGAAAATTTACAACCCGTGTGCGTATGTGACGCAATAAAAATATGAAATTCATTACACCTACAGTTGTGACCTATAAAAAATAGAATCTCGAAGCCAGGGTAAATTTAATTTCATATAAATATGTAAAATTTCAAAACAAAATATACTTAACCTTTCCTTCCCGAAGCGGGGTATTCACATTCCACATAAATCGTTTTAAACTCGATAACTCAATAATTGTGCAAACGATTTCATTCTTATTTTTTGTAATCTTCACAAAAATAATGACGAACATTTTGACATTTTTTTGTTTTTCAAATTTCTAAGCGTATAATATTTAAAATTATTGTTTTCGGTCCAATGATCTTCGCGCGGTACATACACCTGCGCATGTCGAAACCGTACCCCTGTGTCTTATACTTTAGTTATTGTGCGTATTATTTGTTTCACTCTAACTAATGCACTGGGTAGCCCCATCCCATAGATGGGAACGAGGGAGACAGCTATATCGCTTATCGCGACTCGCGTCATTCAGACAAGACACATCTGGCGAGGATGTTGGGCCCGCGTCACCCGTTAAGAACTTTTTATTATCGTTTGTATGAATATGATCTGGGGTATTTTTATACCCCGCTTCGGACCACACGAAAGTTCTGGCCGCTTAGTGACGAAAAGGTTAATTGGTGGGTACCTATACAAAATTAAGTAATAGATACATTGTTGTGACCATTTATATATATAAATTCCACCGTGTAATCAAGAATTAGCATTACATTATTAAAAACACGCCATTCTTACTTAATTACTATCACGCCGTCACCTTCTTCGCAAGGGTAAATATTAATATTTTTTGTTCATCGATTATATGTGCGTCATACAAAATAGTCTGTCCATTGCTATAAACGCTATTTACCAATGATATTGACAAACCACAGCACGATCTAGATTAACTCACCTCGCTTTTTTGTCTCTAGTGTGTCTCGAGTCTTTAATATAACATTATTTTTACATCTAAATAAAAGTCTAAAATCTTCAAGAGATATGTATCTTAACTCATCAATGTTTGAGTAGCTTGTTGGTGTAGCGGTCAAGACGTTGGCCTAGTGATCTAGTGGTCGGGGGTTTGCGCCTCGTTCCAGGACACCAGCAAGTTAGTCCTATTTTCATAGCACAAGCGTTTAGCTTAGTTTGAAAATAGTAAGAATATGAATGTGACATGTATTCCGTGTACGCATCTCTATTTAAAAAAAAAATGTTAGATTTTTCAGCATTTCAAAAAAATCGTAATTATGCGATTATTTATATTAACTGAAACATTTAATTAATTCCAAATTATATATTGAATACAAATAATTAAAGGTCATCTTATTTCTATTTTTTGTAACATGATTTAGAGCCTGAAGTAAAGATAAAGATTAATAATTGAACAATTTCGCAAATATTTATTTCGAAGTACGTAGACGTCAAGCTTAACACAATTTTGTAAAAATTTCTAAGAATAATGTTTTCCATAACAGTGCCGAATTTGGACGTATCCCTTTAATATTTTCGACTCGAAATATTATAAACTAGGTCTGTTATATTCTACATATATATATATATTATAATTTATCGCAATAAAATAAAACAATTCCTGATTTCGGGTGCGTTATATTATGTATACATTTTTGCTGAAAATGATTTAAATACGTATATTTATCATTCCAGTGACATATAGGCCACCTGGTGGCTGAAAGGTTGCTTTCCAATAGTTAAATAGAGGAACAGAAAGGTTTGTGACTTCGCTAACTATAGCATTACACGCGATTTTGTGAGAATATAAAAATAATATCACGATTGTGCACATTACATTGAAAAATGATTAAAAAAAATAATCTTAATAATTTATATTTTAAGAAACTAAAATTATTTAAAAAAAAAGACTATCTAAGTATACAACTCTTCACAGATTTCAAAGTACCAAAAATAATAGACATACAAAAAAAAACAATTATCCAAATTTACAAAATTAAAAATCAATTAAATTTTAGAAGCACATTCAGATCTACAAGATTTAGATATTCCAAAACTAAAATATACCACAACTCATCACTACATTTATCATGGTATAAAATTTTTTAACAATCTCCCCATCACAATTAAAAAAATTACAGACTACTATAAATTTGTATCTGAAGTAAAATAAATATGTAAACATAAATTATGCACTCTCGTTTATACTCCTTCTCTATACACGAGTCTTACTCTTATAGAGAAGAAATAAGTGTTTTAAAAAATGTATATATATATATATATATACATATCCTACTGATTATTCTACAAATGTATTATATATTATAATATTAAAATAAAAATAAAATACTTGCAGTTGATAAGATTCGAACCTACGTTCCCCGATAAAATCACAGATTTCTGTTCATATAACTCCTTAACTGCTGTGCCACAGCTGATATATAACATTATTTTAGCGCTTTACAAAATGGACGTACTGATTTAGTGATCACACGTACTAAGTATTAATATCAATCTCTCGAATGAGTACATAACAAATAAGCTTTTTAGGTGCCAACAAATTATCATCATTTATCTACAGTGGGAGACGTTAACACTAGTGATCGAGTGAGGCGATCTATTAAACCACTCACTATTTTCATTTCCATTTTAACAAAATTGTCTGGGTGTTTATTTTGAAGCGAAATAAACGATTGCCGTTAAACCCGTTATTTCCAGAAATAAACGAGATAGTTTTTTTTTAAATTGTTCCGTCACTGTCAAAGGAGAGTATTGACATTGCTGAACACGTTTTATAAAACACATATAAAAAAAAAGTAAATTGTTGTAGGTGCATCGAATCCACGCAGTGACAGGCTGTCTCTGTTATTTACGACTATGCACTGCTACGTTATTGGTTTATCGTATTTGCAAGCCTCGTGAAGTGTATGTATGTTATTTCACTGAATATGTCATTCAACACTATTTCTGTGGCATGTTTGTTGAAAAAAAAAGTATACTTTCTTACATACGATGACTGACAATTAAGTTCATTAACAGTAATTTCACGAATGTGTATATTGTATAATGACATTAAAGGTGTAAATAAGTCGAATACATTTCCCAATTACAAGTTACAAAAAACTTTTAAACGATACTTCTTCATCGAGCCATATATCTGAATACGTGGGTGGGAAATTGAGTAGAAAGTGAAATGAATTCGGAAGAGGAACAGGAATATAGGACAAGAGGCAGCTAAAAGATTACCCCGACCCACATGTGAGTGCTCCTTCCGGTATATGTGTCTTTTTCCACTAGATCCACATGTCCTCTGGCTCCAGGACACGTACTCCGATGGTCAGCACGAAGTACACTTGGATATACATTTTGGTGATAGCGCGAAGGTGTTACCATGCACCATTTTTTGATGTATTATATAATAATATTTTTAAACTATGGTATTATGTGACGATATTTGCAGAAAGCAGGATCGTTGAGTGTTTTGTTCTACGATTCGTTTACCTCTAATTTTGTGAAATTTTCTCCGGCATTGCAGAAATCACTAGTCAAGCTTACGGTATTTTATTGATTAATATTTATTCCTTGGTGGCTATTCTAAATACCTTTCAATAAATACTTTTTATAATCCTCTGAAGTTTTGTGTAAAATCCAGTTGCACTATAGATTATCTTTTTCAATATTTCGTCACTGCATTTTCACCAATTATTATTAATACGCGGATATATATTTACGTATTGTTATTGAATAAATAAAAAAGAAAATATTTAACATATTTTAACCTTACTTAAAAAACACGTTCATTTTTTCTTTGCTGGCATCTTACAGACCTGGCCGTTTACTCAAGCATTATATAGTCATTTTAATAGTACATACTAGACACTCTAGACGTCCAGAAAGTCATATAAAATAGACGGGGAGACGAAATATTACTATGAATATAAAGTTTTATATAATCATATGTATAATAGATAACATTGTATAAAATATAATAAGTAATATTTGTGTAAAATAACTATCAACATGTAATAATTTGTGTAATTTAAAATGTTTTTTTTCACCGGGCAGTTAAGTGTTAAAAAATTAAAAGAACCGGTTATTTTTAAAACACACGGGTGCCTGGTTCTCCGATTGTGGTTCTACCAGGTTCGGAAGACCCAGGATAGAGACACCTAGAACCGAGTTGTATATCAGACGAAGAATGACAATGAACAAGTAGTAGAATATAAAAAAGCTATGCAAAGAAGAAATTGCTTATTTCACAGGCATGAAAACATCTTGATGAATATTTAATAAAAGCAAATATTAGTGTAGCTTCCGAGAAAAAACATTTTCTAGATTGGCATGGAAGTTCAAATCGAGATATCATATAACGAAACATGAGAAAATCGTTTTATATGCATATAAATAAATAACAGTGTAAGAAATATCGACAGGTTATGAAGTTTTGCCTATTTTCGGATGTAGAAAATTGACGTTTTCATATTACTGGCAGACCTGTTCCCCACGTCTCCACTTTCGTGCCACCCCAATTTCACTGTCAATGTTCGCCCAACCTTCACAAACACTTCAATGTCCGTCCCGGGGGTGTACCTTTTTCATATGGGCATAAGTTTTCAGATATGATTGGAAAATATTGAAAAAAAATTTTTTTTCATAAAATTAGAAAATATTTTAAAGAGAACACATTAATTTTTGTGCAGTAATTTTTTCAGAACATAGTTCTGTGATATTTTAATACAAATTAAAAGGATCAATTAACTACTACCGGAATTCGAACCAGGATCTCTTCCTATCTGGGGAAGTGCGATAACCAATTACACTACGTCAGCCTCGTAAATGATCGTTTTAAGGAGAATACATTATTATTATGAAATTGCGATTTTTCAGAATACATGTCTGTGATATTTTTAATACAAATTAAATGTATTAATTATAAAGAAATAAAGATTATAATTATAAAGAATTTATATACATTTAATTTGTATTAAATCGTTTTTACATGAAACGCAAAATCTTTCATACCTTCAATTATACCTTTAAATTACTCACTCGTGTCTTATCATATCATTTGATTGACATTTCCGCAGCGACCTCGCAATTCTGTGAGATACACTCACGATTTAAATGCACTAATTTTATTCAAAGTAAGAAAGATTAATAAGGTTCGATTCTATATTTAACTAACTCGATGATCCGGAGTGCGCGACTCTCTGTGCATGCGCTTGTGGTGTTGGGTGCATTCAGTGCATAAAGTGCATTCAGACATCATCATAAAAATCATAAATACAAAAGACAAAGATAATTGTGTATTATTGTTAAAATAAATATTATTTCATGCAATATTGAATATACCAGTTAATATACCTAAATCAAGGTGTACAATATACAACTTTTATTTTTCAAAACGTACATAGTTTTTTTAATCTTTTTTTTTCCCATTTACTTGAGGTTTTTTTTCTTATATGAAAGTACCAGAATGTTTTATTATGCACGGCCTCATGACTTATTTGGAAGTCCATCATTTCCTTCTCAATGTTTGACAACCAGATTGCATGAGGTCTTAAGTTAGATTAACAATTCGATTTCATTTAGAATTTTCCATGCATTAGATAATTTCATGACGTTTCATGTTAATATTTGATGGCAAGACTCATATAGAAGATATGAAGCCATAATCCTACCACTGACTCAAACAATCTTATGGTTGTCAACAAACAGATATAATCGCTGTATATAAGTTTTAATAGGTTTTACTGTATGTAAAGATAATATTTCTTCAGTAAAATGTATAGTTTGTACCGTCAGAATTAGGTAACCAAGTCGAACCATGGTTTACGCGCCTTGTTACTTCGATTGGCACCACTGGGTTTTCTGCTTTATAATAATGTACATGTGTGTGTATGTTGAGTTAAGAATACGGTAACCAACAGTGGTTATTCTTATTACATTTCGTGCTTCGACTACTCTAGGGGTCCAAATAAACCATTAGTGCATACTTCGGTCGGTCGAAATCTAAAAAAGATAACCTAGCTAAAAAAAATAACAACATCGGACCATAAAGACAAGATAATTAAAGAGGTTAGTGCAGTTTATATATCATATGTGTATTTTTTGTTAATCGTAAACCTGGAAACCAGCTACGAAGGCGTTTACGTAAACAATTATTATGAATAAGTTTAAAAACTCAGTAAAAAGAGACATTTTCTGACATTAAAATTGAAATACATAGAGGGTTTGAATTACAGAGATAGCTTGTATAAGCTATTTATATAATTATTAAATTAATAATATAAGTTGTATGAATGTGTCTAAAATTTTATGAAAATGAATCGATAATTCTGACGTCTTCAATTGGTTTACTCAAAGGTATTTGAGATTCCGTAGAAACAATGCAGATGGCTTTCAAATAATGGAACGACAGATGTATTAATTTGAAAAAAGTGTAACATATAGGTTTGAAAATTTGTCATGAAAAATACTGGCGCCATAATACAATTGGTAGTTTACTTCCCCGGATCGGATATAAAGATCCAGGTTCGAATCCCAGTAGCGCAAAAACAATATTTTTCGACAAAATTGACTATATATGTATATATTTTAATGGAACGACAAGTGTATTAATTTGAAAAATGTAACATGTAGGTTCGAAAATTTGTCATGAAAAATACTGGCGTTATAACACAATTGGTAATGTACTTCCCCGGATTGGAAATAGAGATCCAGGTTCGAATCCCGGTGACGCAAAAACAATATTTTTAGAAAAAATTGATTTTATATGCATATATTTATAATTAATACATTAATTTAGTATTTAAAATATCACAGACCTATGTTCTGAATAATTACAACTTCAAAATAATAATTTTCCTTAATAATTATATATTTATAATTAATACATTATATTAGTATTTATATAATTGTTTATTATACTACATATTTAAATATTTTCTCACTATGGGTATTATTTCAACTTCTTAAGCACCAGTTTAATATATTAGTATGTTTAATGTTGAACATCTTATAGCCAAAACAACTTATTTTCCTGTTTATCCTTCCAGTATTCGTAATATATCTCCGGAACTGAAGGAAATATTTTATGTGATCTTTCCAGACGAATTGATTTGTTTTAATATTTTGCTTAGCAGCTACCCGTCAGCAGGGGAAATTTATGAAGGTTTTTTTTTAATACCGAGAGGGTATCGAATGATCATTATTTTATCATGGAAAATATCGCAATAACTCACTTGAGACTGAGGAAAATAATGAACTCTTGAAGGGAGATTGGTAAAATAAATATGTATTTACCTAAAATAACTTGGGTAGATACTTGAATACATATCAGATATTTACTTAAAGATAAATATAATAACGATGTTAAAATTGAAGAAATTCTAAAAAAAAAATATACCAAATGAAAAATTAAAAAAAATATATATTTATATTGATATAAAAAGTGAAGATTTTTAAATTATATTTCTTATTAGGTATGCATTTATAATATCTCTTTCTATTGCTCTTTAGGCAGATTTTAATTTGTGAATAACATCGATGGTGAGGGTCTACGTCTGGGCTCCGCACTGAGAGCGTGCACTGGTTATAGGCTTTAATTAATACATAATTAATAATATGGCGAAAAGTATTTGATCGCCATGCCCGACACTCCTACACAATACTCGCTTCCAGTATTTAGCCAAACAATATATATTATTATCTGTTACGTATTTGCCTTATAAGTACGTCTTCAGTGTACACCTTGTAGATATTGAAGGTCCAAGAGACACTCTTTGCGAAAATTATATATTTATTTCAGTATGATACCATTTAGGAGGAAACCCTTGACCATATCTATTTTGCATGTCCATTGCGGATCACGGGTTTTTCTTACAGTAATCTCGTCAGTGGTAATTTTTAACTCCCGGTTAACTTGTGTCATCTTCCTTCCCATAACTTGCCACATTTAATTTACATAATAGCAAATTCTTTGAACGACGAATGGTATTGACTTGTAATATAATATTTCCTATTCAATGATATTATTGTACTTTTATCTATAAAATAAAGTTTTAATTTGATTAATGGCACAAATCACTCTTGAAGGGTGGATTGCATATTTAAA
Organism: Eubasilissa regina; assembly: GCA_022840565.1. Classification (NCBI taxonomy): domain Eukaryota; kingdom Metazoa; phylum Arthropoda; class Insecta; order Trichoptera; family Phryganeidae; genus Eubasilissa; species Eubasilissa regina. The sequence continues at coordinate 16,445,449 of JAINEB010000027.1, read as the reverse complement.
AGAAGAAGATACCATTTAGGAAAAAGGTATATCACAAGTATAAATCAAACGTAATGCAGAAGAGCACGTAGAAAGAGAGCGCGCCTGGCGCGTCGCCTTTATATCCCCGCACACACGCCCACAGATATACATCCCTCCCCACATGCACATATACAAACTCAACGATATCACATTATCAATGAAGAATTGCAATGACTATAGTACTGAACGACACGTTTTCAAAAGTGATGTGATAAAATTAAGACGCAGAGTTTTGACAGTAATCTGAAAATGGTTAATCATTGTTAATAATAGCGAGATAAGATTAATATTTGTTTATAAGATGCGCTTAACCTTAATGTTAGGAAAATATCATAATATGGCCCAACATTAATTGCAATAAATAATATGAATGAATAATAGTGCTTTATTGTCCATGACTAAATAAAAGGAGGTACACTGCGGTCGTAAATTTATTCTCTCGCTCTTTCATCACTCACTCTTTTTTTGTCTTGTTTGGCCATTCTCATGTATGCAACAAATAATATAAAAGAAAATAATCAATTTCTCTCTAATCGTATCAAACATGTTATGAAATATTTATATTTCTCAATAAAATTATTTACAGAGATGATTAAAAAAATACAAAACGTTACATCTCTAATAAATTCAACATCAAACATATTCATTTCGTACAAATGCTACACGCGTCACATTGTCGATAAAAATCAGCACAAAACACGATTTACATAATAAAATATGCGTAACAGTACATTTTTATATTCTTAACTTCTGAATATAACGCTCAATATTATCTTTCAAATTCACCAGAAAATATTCGGAATATATCGTCGTTTGTACGTTGACGTCTTGTGTCGTATAATTGGCCATAACCTCACTTTCTCGTCTCATTTCATTTTTCTCGCTCGGCAATTTTCCGCCAAATATTTGTCCTCATATGTATTGCCAGCATGCGGTGAAAAAAAGTGGCTAAGAAAATGGCTGGGAAAAGAGCGAGAATCATACAATTTTAAAAAGTAATTTTATTTATCTCTCTCAATAGTTATTAAGAAATTGTTGTAGGTTTGAACGGAGTTTGTTTCATATATTTTAAACATATCTAGAACGGAGTTTGTTTCATATATTTTAAACATATGTAGTTGCTATCCCGGTAGCAACAACAATATTTTTCGAGAAAATTGATTTTATGTGTATATCTCTCTAATTAATACATTTAATTTGTATTTCAAACAAAAATATCACATTATTACAACTTCACAATAAGAACGTGTTCTTCTTAATATCATAAATTTTAGATAAATTCATGGATATTTGTAAGAACTTACAATCATTTGTTTACCCCTTCCCAAACCATGCAGTAATATAGGTTTACCATCATAATTAAACCTGTAATATTTCGGCAAATACATGCAACATAAAATTCATATTTTCTATAATCCTGAAGAAAATATTAGCGCTTAGGAATGACTAGTGAAAAACCAATTATGAAAAGAGAATCGTACAAAAACAACTATTTTTTCCATTCAATCCGTTGTAAAATTAATGCCTTAGTAAAAATACAATTTGTGATATGAAAGACAGAGATTACACACTATTTTTACACATACAACAAAGAACAACAAACATACAAATATAATTGTCTCTTTCACACTAATTAAATGAAGATAGATAAGAAGGAAGAACACATTGAATACGACTTAATGAATGATGTTAGTTATGTTATTTATATTTTTTTCAAAATTGAATGCTTAATATTTAGAATAAATTCATGTCATTAAAGCTATTTAACCTAATAAAAACATTTTTTCTAACAGTTATTTACGGTAACACGAGTTGACAGCATGGCTGCGTTCGGATATTTTATATCATGGTATCGTGAAGGTTAATAATCATGTTTAAATAACTATAATATAATATTACATTGGATATTACGTCAATACTGATGACCAAAATAGTAAAATTCACAAATAATGACTTGCATTTGAGAGTGGCTGCATGTGGCATGAAAGGGGAGTACAGATAAGGAGGAGAAGGGGAATCTGTCTCTCCAGAATCGTAGATCAGAACACATATCTTATATTGTGAGATCTGTAATAAACTGTATTGTTATACATCAAGTTCTTGACTTCCTGAATTCTCGCACTTCACAGGCTTGGGAACGATTTTGGTATTTTAGATATATTACGATTTTCAAAGTTTAAATATAAGACTAATGTTTTCGATGCTATTCTGAGTCAAAGATACAATTGATTTTGATACTCAGCCATTTTGTATCAAACCTAAATTTTTATTGTTTGTTTTTTTAAAGCTATATATGTATATTATGTGTAGCTGCTCATGTTATTATTTTTTTTATTCCAAATCAACCTTGTAAAAGCCCATAAGGGCGTTAATAAAAAAATAATAATAGTTGACCAGAGCATGCCTTGGCAAAGATTTCGCACGTGTCGTCAATAACTGACGGCAACATGCAAGCGTGTCTTCTCTGTGTCTCTCTTCTCGGTCTCAGTTTCATCAAAGGGTTACCTTTTTCACTCCATACCATTGCATTTAGTTAATAAGTAGAATATATTTTTTATTTATTATCTTAGTTTTATTAACCACAATTGAGTTTAAAAAACATCTACCGGTTTCGGAAAACACTTTTCCTTCTTCAGAATGTCATAACTAAGTTATGTTATGAGTTAGTTATGACATCATGAAGAAGGAAAAGTGTTTTCCGAAACCGGTAGATGTTTTTTAAACTCAATTGTGGTTAATAAAACTAAGATAAAAAATATGAATCTTAACCACCTAGTTAATATTGCTAATTTTAAAAGTATAATAAGCAGAATGAATAGAGTTCAGCCTGAGTAGTATTTTATATTCTTATTTTATGCCATTACTGCTGATCCACAAACACGAATACCCAAGTACATATATGTAGCGACGCACCTACGCAAAAACCAATTGGGAACCTGAGTTTGAATGCGGGTTATCGTTTGCATCAAAATCTTTTAACATCATCCTTATCATCACATGAAACATGCATTACTTTTTAATACTTCACAGATCAAATACTTGGTCTCTTGGTAGTTCCACATAGATCACCCATCGTACTGATACTACGATTTATTGTCAATTCTGTTTTACTTCTGCGACTTTCTTTCTGCTGTACCTTAAAAGTTTATTATATATTCACGATCACCTTGAAATATTGAACATTAGATTAAATTGAAATGAAACATTAAAAATATTGGATATATGAGTGAATTTTAAAAGGAATAGAACCTTAAAATTAAATAAAAACTCATAAAAATTGTGGTAAGTGCCATAAAATTGTCTTTATTTGAAAAATAATTTTCGATTAAAGCGCAATCTGGAAGTCCAATTTTCGACCCCTTTTTAGCGACTGGGGACGTATATCGGCAATAACAGGACAAATGTTCGCTTCCAAGTCGTCTATCATCTCTATTTTATCGGCGTAAACTAACGACTTCATATATCCTCCCAAAAAATAATCCAAAGGTGTTAAATCACACGATCTTGGAGGCCAATTCACAGGTCCATTACGCGAAATTATGCACTCATCGAATTTTTCCTTCAATAAATTGATTACGCACGCGCTATGTGATATTTTGCGCCGTCTTGTTGAAACCACAGCTCTTCTATATTAATGCCATTCAATTGGGGAAAGAAAAAGTCAGTATTCATGGATCTATTGCAGTGAACAATGGCGAATCGCTTCATTCAGATCCTTCTCAATACTACGCTCCACTGTAGCAACAGCTTCTTCGGTGCGCACTACACGACGCCTCTGCGGATGCGTATTGTCAATTAAAGTGCGCGTGGTGCAAAAATAATCATGTGGTTGTTCGGATAGACGATTATATCGACCGTGAAATGGACGTAGCGCACGGTAAGTTTCGCGAACTAAATCACGATTTTATAAATTTGCACAATTTGCAAGCATTGTTCTGGCGTAAGTCTATTTATGGTAAAATAGCAACCAAACTGAGCACAAATCAGCTATCAGCTGTCAAATTGTTTACCGCTGAAAAAAGTGTTGCCAATTCGAAAAAACAAACCTTTTAAAAAACAATCTTTAATAATAATAATAAAGTATGGCAAGCAGATTTTCCTATTTATCTTAATATCGAAAATATTACCATTCTGTATATAAAAAATTGTAAAGAAATGAACAAAAACCATTTTTTAGTGTGATATATATTTAAGTATAATCTATATTCACTGACGTGAGGCAATAAGTTATATAAAACAGGTAATATTTTAAAACATAGTCTTTACATAGTCTTTTTTTGTGAAAAAAATATAAAACAGGTAATATTTTAAAAAAGCAAATGTATAAAAAATAAAAACCTCCAAAAACATTAGGCACCGTGGAGAGTTGACGTCTAGCATTTTTATAACCTTTAAATACACGGCACAATTACTTAAGACCGTAAATTTTATTTAATAAATATTATTATAAACAAAAAAATCTGAAACTGAATTTACGGTATTTAGAGTATGTATGGTTGAGATGAGGCGCGTTACCAAGGAAGGTTGGAAGGTTATGGAACTGATATGTCATCAATATCTAGATGAAAGTATGTGAGGACGGTGTTAGAAGGTTGAGATGTGAAGGATAGCCAGCCTCCAATATTGAGTTCGTTAGGAGTATGTACTAATTGTTAATAGTAAGAGATTAACATACTGTAATAGTTTAAATTGGCAGATGTATAAAAACGCTACTGTGTTTATTTTCGTCTAGTTATAAATTATTTAAGTTAATAATTAAACGCAATGACACGGAGTGAAAACCGTAAGCTGCAGATAAGATAGAGGACGGAAAGAATGTGTGGGGTTAAGGTGGCGGACATCGGGCGTCGACGTGCCATGCAGCCAGTGCGCGGTGGCGGTTAGTGTCCGCTATAGTTCTTACATATATCTAACCTGTATGGTAATATGTTTTTCGATACTTTCATATTAATTTAGTTTCATTATTTAATTTATTATATTAATTTATGCGTAATATTTATTAGAATTATATTATTTATGTATTCATATTATAAATTTATTTTTTATAATACACTCAACTTAGATAACATACATATTGAGTTTTATTTTTGTCACGACTATAGTTTCGTAGTCCCCCTCATCAATCAGGCGTAAATGAAAATTAAATTATACAGTGACCTAGTAGATAGAATAACATGGAGACTGCACCTCGCTAAACTATTGTTGTGACAATGATAAAACTCAGTAGTGTGTTAATTACAATGTTCAGTTTATTTGAAAAAATCATACTGGGCTACAAAGTAACTGCCATGTCATTTAGTGATATTTAAAAACATCAATATTTGTTTTTTTTTTTTGTATTTGTTATTAAATAAAAAATATATTACTATTTCCTTATCAATATTATTTATGTAATTAATTTTTCCAATGTTTTTGTTATCATTCTTTAAGACCCTTATCTAAAAGTTTTAATATTGAACTTGTGAATATTTATATTTCTTCCCTTAACACTGTACGATTAATCTATTCATAAATTGATAATATCAAAATTTCTAAGAAATTGGAGGCAAGCTATTTGTCATTGCCATTCTTATAACCTTCATGGTTAAATTCCAATACTTTCAGCATAAAATTAATGACATATTATACCTTACATATTTTACATCGATGTGAATATTAGTTTGATATTATACATGAATGAAAAATCTTTTTCGTCAAGTAATAATAATTTCTGAAAAAAAATTCCACCTAAAAAAGATGACTGTGTATAGTCACAGAATGAATATCGATACGATTAGCCTGTGTTGCACTACCTAGAATATATTTACAACAAATCAATCAGTAAGGAATGTATACGGCAAATAATTTATCTATAGTAAAATAATACATCGTAATGTACTTCCCAAATAGTAGGATGTGAGGTAGATTAAGAAGAAATTTATTTGGACGAGCTGATCACAAACATTTGTGGAAACTCGATGATGCATACAACTAGCTACATTTGCTATGAACCAACTGTAGATAATATAATTTATTTGATTTTTAACATAGTGCATTCATAAGCACTCCTACATATGCTCTAATATAAAAAAAGATTAAAGTATTTTTTTTTACTAAAACTTATCTTTTACATATTTAGTCAGATCCTTTTTATATCTATTCAATTTCTCCTCCTTGTGTTTACTGGCATTTCATTAAAAATCTTCATTGCACTGTACATCATCGATTTTTGAGATTTAGCCTTCTTCTTGATTGGCGGTCTCAGTCTATCCCCCCCTCTTGTACGATGCTCGTGCTCACGTTGATTTGCATCAATTTTTCGTGTAAATTTCGCTGATATTTTCTTATTGAGGATTTTTTAAATAAATAAATAATAAATAGCTTCGTCTCTGTGAGATGTCTATTATTTGTTTAAAATTTTGTTGGTTCGCGCTATTGTATTTTCAATATTAGTATGTATGCAGCAGAGACTTGGATTGTTCGCAAAAGTTACAAGCGTAAAGCAGATGTCTAGATATTTTAATTAATTTATAACTGAAGTTATTCTTCAATTAAAAATCAGTAGGTTGTTTCGCATTGGATTTATTTAAGAAAACTGCTTAAAAAACATTTACTTGCATCTTATATAAGCAGAATATCTGCCTGCGTGCTTTTTACTAGGATATAGAGGACGTAATATATATAAGGTTACGTGTTTTAATATATGAAGTAATGTGGGAATTGGTCGGATGTTCGGCTTGCAGGTGTTCTTTTTTACCGTTAAATACGTCACTCAATAAATGTCGTATATGAGGACTTATGTACTTGTTCGTTTGTAGGTAGCGCGTATATGGATTTTTAGTAATACACGTTAGTAACAGATGTTTTTGAAGTGCATTTGATGCAAACATGTTTCAATCCTTCATTAAATTCTTCCACAGCAAGTTTTATTGACTTTTACAATTAATAACATTTTAAAAAGAAGATTATAATGGGCCGTTAAAGATCTGGAAGATCATGATAATCGATAGATAGATTATAACTGGATGGAAAGACTCACGAGTCGGGTCTAAAGGTGATCCAGGACCGGTATTTGTGGACGTGCATTATGAGTTAAATCTCTTCTGATCGATGTCACTATATCGGGTCTTCAAAATAACAAGGTTCCATCCGACACTGACAATGTTTTGAGATAATGAGCTCAAAAGTGTTGATTAAATTTCAACATATATTCATGTATATTTTGATTTGAGTATGCAAATATGATCAGTTTTAAGGTCTTAAATTATTTTCAGTATTATCAATGTCCATTGTAAAATGAGAGAAATTAAAAATATATAAAAACATAGTAAATTAACACTAATTATCCATAAATTGAAATAAATAACTGAAGCAGTTAGAATTTTCAGCTCTTACTATTTCCTTTAATATCCGTTAAATAGAGTTTAAGTATATGGAAGAAATAAAGAATAATGCATTTGGAACCTTTTTCATGCAATAACTCAAATTATTTCAAAATTTTAGTTGAAACCGTGTCATTCTAAGAGGTCGATATGTTAATATTAACATGAAAGAGAAACGTATTGTTTCTCTAGGGACATAAATCCAAAACTTTATAATGCCAGTAGACTTTACCAACTAAGCCATGTTAACTATAAATAATCGTCAAAATTGATAAATACATATGAATCGTTTAATTCTAAACCCTTTTATATCGGATTTATAACAAAACTCAAACTATGAAAAACGTTTAAAAGTAGTATTTTCATTTAAATGCTTTAATAGATATTTTGAAGATACGGTGTATGTATCGATACTATAGGAAATGCAAAAAAAAAAATGTTTTCGATTTTGAGAAATTACAAAATTTATTGCCACGTTATAACATAGAGGTGCTTGAAACTCAACACGCGTATTTTAGGTGTTTGTCACTGACATTATTTAATATTCTTTAGTACAAGCTAGTGGAATACGACTAAAACTAATGGTCTGTTTCGTTATTGAGCCGTTTGGAGGTTAAGCTCTCAATTATAGATTGTTTTGACAATAAACTTAAACGTGTTTTTGTTTGTTCTTTTATTTAAATAATTATTTGTGGTACAGTATTTGAATCAATTGCAAAAATATTTTTTTTCTTGTAAAACTGCATTCAAATATACATTTTTTATTATAGAGGAATTTGCAAGTAAACGACTCATATGTTACTTTTTTATTGTCTCTGAAATTTTAAATTTTTTAAATTGAAAATTTTCTCAAATGCTGCATGCATTTAACTATTAAATGTAATAATAACACATACTCTGCGGTGGTGGGTCAGATTTGACCCGAGTGTTTGTAAAAATATGAATTACGCTACAAATATTCGTTTAATGATGTTTTCCTTCTAGCTAATATTTTATGCGTCATGCGTCCATCTATTTTTTTTACTTTTTCTGTCTGGCAGCTTCTGAAGAATACCAGTAATATAACTATTTGAGGGGCGTTGCGCTTACTTATAAGTTTTATGATACTACCTGCTCGGGTTCCGATGAGAAAATCACATGTTCAGTGGATGTTTGTATTTTGGCCGTGCAGGGAGTCTATTGATGAGTGAGAATATGAACATTATTCGTAATATTTTTTAATTTTTAACTTTAATTTTTTAACAGAAAAATTACGGCATATCAGGTCATTTCATTAAAACAAATTTAAAATGAAATATCTTAATTAAAAATTCTAATTAAATTTAAACTGTTTCCATTAAATTTAAATTATTTTAATTAAATTTAAAAGATTTTATTTAAATTTGACTATTTTATTTAAATTTAACTATTTTAATTAAATTTAAAATATTTTACTTAAATTCAAAGTATTTTAACTATTTTAATTCAATTTGAACTATTTTATTTAAATTAAACTATTTTATTTAAATTTAACTATTTTAATTCAATTTAAACTATTTTATTTAAATATAACCTATTTTTTTAAATTTAAACAATTTTATTTAAATTCAAAGTATTTTAATTAAATTTAAAATATTTTACTTAAATTCAAAGTATTTTAACTATTTTAATTCAATTTAAACAATTTTATTTAAATTTAACTATTTTATTTAAATTTAACTATTTTTTTAAATTTAATTATTTTAATTCAATTTAAAAGATTTTATTTAAATTTAACTATTTTATTTAAATTTAACTATTTTATTTAAATTTAACTATTTTATTTAAATTTGACTATTTTATTTAAATTTTCCTATTTTATTTAAATTTAACTATTTTATTTAAATTTAACTATTTTATTTAAATTTATCTATTTTAATTCAATTTAAACTATTTTATTTAAATATAACCTATTTTTTTAAATTTAAACAATTTTATTTGAATTCAAAATATTTTAATTAAATTTAAAATATTTTAATTAAATTCAAAGTATTTTAACTATTTTATTTAAATTTAACCATTTTATTTAAATTTAACTATTTTATTTAAATTTAACTATTTTTTTAAATTTAATTATTTTATTTAAATTTAACTATTTTATTTAAATTTAACTATTTTATTTAAATTTAACTATTTTATTTAAATTTAACTATTTTATTTAAATTTAACTATTTTATTTAAATTTAACTATTTTATTTAAATTTAACTATTTTATTTAAATTTTCCTATTTTATTTAAATTTAACTATTTTATTTAAATTTAACTATTTTATTTAAATTTAACTATTTTATTTAAATTTATCTATTTTAATTCAATTTAAACTATTTTATTTAAATATAACCTATTTTTTTAAATTTAAACAATTTTATTTAAATTCAAAGTATTTTAATTAAATTTAAAATATTTTACTTAAATTCAAAGTATTTTAACTATTTTAATTCAATTTAAACAATTTTATTTAAATTTAACTATTTTTTTAAATTTAATTATTTTAATTCAATTTAAAAGATTTTATTTAAATTTAACTATTTTATTTAAATTTAACTATTTTATTTAAATTTAACTATTTTATTTAAATTTGACTATTTTATTTAAATTTTCCTATTTTATTTAAATTTAACTATTTTATTTAAATTTAACTATTTTATTTAAATTTATCTATTTTAATTCAATTTAAACTATTTTATTTAAATATAACCTATTTTTTTAAATTTAAACAATTTTATTTGAATTCAAAATATTTTAATTAAATTTAAAATATTTTAATTAAATTCAAAGTATTTTAACTATTTTATTTAAATTTAACCATTTTATTTAAATTTAACTATTTTATTTAAATTTAACTATTTTTTTAAATTTAATTATTTTATTTAAATTTAACTATTTTATTTAAATTTAACTATTTTATTTAAATTTAACTATTTTATTTAAATTTAACTATTTTATTTAAATTTAACTATTTTATTTAAATTTAACTATTTTATTTAAATTTAACTATTTTATTTAAATTTTCCTATTTTATTTAAATTTAACTATTTTATTTAAATTTAACTATTTTATTTAAATTTAACTATTTTATTTAAATTTATTTATTTTATTATTTATTTAAATATAACGTATTTTTTTAAATTTAAACAATTTTATTTGAATTCAAAATATTTTAATTAAATTTAAAATATTTTACTTAAATTCAAAGTATTTTAACTATTTTAATTCAATTTAAACTATTTTATTTAAATTGTACTATTTTATTAAATTTAATTTTTTTTTTTAAATTTTAACTATTTTATCAAATTCAAAGTATTTTAATTAAATTTTAACTGTTTCAATTAAATTTAAACTGTTTCAAATAAATTTAAACTATTTTAATTAAATTTAATCTGTTTCAATTAAATTAAATTAATTTAATTAAATTTAAAGTATTTTAATTAAATCTGAACTATTTTAATTAAATCTAAACTATTTTAATTAAATCTAAACTATTTTAATTAAATTTAAACTATTTTAATTAAATTAAAAATATTTTAATTAAATTAAAAATATTTTAATGAAATTTAAACTGTTTCAATTAAATTTAAAGTATTTTAATTAAATTTAAAGTGCGTAATTGATGCGTGAGAATATGAACATTATTCGTAATATTTTTTAATTTTTAATTTTAATTTTTTAGCAGAAAAATTACGGCACATCAGGTCATTTCATTAAAACATATTTAAAATGAAATATCTATAAAAAATTTCCCACAAAATGGGTGTAAAACCGAAAACTTGAGGTGGGTCTAAAATAACCCACTACAGCCGGACGTGTTTTGTTTTGACAATTTAAATTTATGAATGAGAATTATACGATGCTACGTTTATTATATAGAATAGAATAATGAATACTTACTAAGTTTACGAAAAATTAAAGATGTGGATCGATTTTATGAATAAGTTGTTGTTGTTCGGGTCACTAATGAAACTATAAAAACTCGAAAATTGAATTATTTTGAGTATTATTTACTTGAGCCATCCGCAAAATATTAGATCCTGCCCGTTGATCAAAGCAGAATTGTTGGCAGAAAAAGCGCTGGGAGACAAATAATATTCTGACTGTAAGGTTCAAGGAGAACACAGTCCATTAATTTTGAGCTGCCACAAATAAAATAATGATTACCTACATGATCATCGTTAACGTTCAATATCAATACACGATGAAATATGTACAGGTAAGACATTTTATCCATAAATTATTATGATTTTCTCACCGAATACATAACTGATGCAATTTGTGTTCTTGGACATATTCAAATATTGCTAACATAATGTACTGGTCAAAATAAGAAAATATATAAAAAAATGATTTTTCTATCATAATATGTTAAAAAATATTTAACAGATAAAGAATATTGCTTTAAAATAATTTTAAAAAAAAATCAGATTCTCATTGTGATGACATATGTGCTGATTAAAAAATGAAACATAAAATTTTCTACATAGATGTCGATGGTTCAGTAATACTTGAAGCGAGTACACATACCAACACATATACAACTTTCAAAAAATTTGATAAATGTGGAGATTGAGGGGTGAGAATTAGTGAACGTTAGAAGACAGGTCGTATGCCCTGTAATTACTTCACTCTTTCATATATTTTCCATTAAATATAATGTTAAAAAAGCTTTGTCTCTATGAGATATCTGAAATTTGTTCGATACAATTTGTTTTATTTGGTAAGGAAGTAGGAATAATCTAAAAAATTTTCTGTTGTATGAATTCACTAGTAATAATTACAAATTTAATCAAATTGATGTTAAACCAATATGTTTATGTGATTGTGACGACGATTGGTAACCACAATTTAACTGCTGGAAGTTTACGGTAGGTACGTTTAGGTTTATATAACGATTTAAATAACTGTTTAATAACAATTTAATTTACGATTAAAATTACGTGTTTAAGAACGATTTAAATCACTGTTAAAACAACTCTGTAATTTCCGCTTTAACTAATCGTTTAACAACGTTTTAAATATCGGTTTAATTAACGGTTTATTCAATATTTTAATAACGTTTTTATTAACGACTCTTGTATTTGGTGGAATCATTTTCATTGTATTCTTAAACTATTTCCGATAGTCTTGAGAATAAGAGATTTTATTATTCAACGATAACAAAAGCATTAAAACACGTCGATTCGTTTGAAAATCGATGAATACTTCTGTTGTTCTGCGTTTTTCGTATATTTGTAAGAAAAAGGGTAGGTAATAAAACAAGATAGAGCCAATAACATAACGCTGACCAAACACAGGACTACTCAAATATTTTCTCTAGTAAAAGGTTCAGCCGAACAAACACCAGAGAGACAATAGCCAACACGGTGACCTTTTTATTAGGAGCTAAAAATGGTATCAGCGATCTTCATACTTTAAAAAAATATATGTATTGTTTTAACCTTTCTCATACGGCACGGTTTTTGCAGTCACCTCAAATATAAATATCTTAATTTTATTTGTATTTAAAAAATATGTGTAAACTACCTATTGTATGTTAACACGTTCTAATAAATACGATATTATCCACACAGGTCGCATTTGACCAAAAAATAAATTTTCTCTGGGACAATACATTAATGCTAAAGGTATTTTTTTTAAAGGTTTGCTTTTCGAATTGGCAACACTTTTTCCAGCAACAGCTAATATGACAGCTGATTTGTGCTCAGTTTAGTTTGGCGTTCACCATGAACAGATTTATCCCAGAACAACGCCTGCAAATTTATTTCGAAAATCGTGGTTCTGTTCAGATTGCGCTTTACTCATACCACCCGCGGCCCTCATATGCGCGAAATCATATTTAAACAATAATGGTATAAAATTATCTTAACGTCGTAATCGCACCCAACCCGACGATATGAGGATTAGTTAAAGTGGATTGTATTTATTTTGTTTATATTGCTTTTCTGATTAACTTATTTTTATTAATCACCACCGGGTGTTACTTATAAATATTTTCCAGTTTAGGATGAAGGTAGAATGTGACAAAATAAGGTAGATATGAATTGCTAAAACGAAGAACCCACGGATTTTGTACTCGTCATTACACACACAAGATGACTCCACTCCCACAATAAATATATATATATATATATATATTTAACAAAAATAGTTTTAAACGAAATACAAAAAAGTGAGTTTGAAATAAAATGAAAAGTATTTTAAAAAACAGAAAATAAAAATAAAGAAATGATATTCTGTTCATTTATTTCATTCCATAAGTCTTTTGTCAGTTTCTTTTGTGCCAACATCCAATTACCAGCTCCTGGGATGGTATTTGAGTTTGCCCATCGAAAATTGTTTCATGTTATTCGGCAAAATATTGTAGGGTTTGGGCGCTAGAAACATACGGAAGGGTTAACCAAAACCAGTTCGCATTTCAGGCTTCATGGTGATCCTATTATCTTTTGCTTTCATAGGATAGGTATTGCTGAAGCTCTTTGTCACAGTGAAAATAAGAATCAGCTTGAATAACTATTATCAGAGATTACCAAAAATAAATAAATCAAATTTTCTCTTTAAAATATCTAATAATATGATATTATTTGAGGTAACGCAGTTACCCCGCACACGAATAGACTAAAGTTTTTTGGCATCGTACTGAAAAGGTTTATGTAATTTATGGGCCGTCTGTTGAAGAGGGTTCCTTGAAATGAAAATACTATTGTTAACTTTGTCGAAGAGAAAATCATTAATCTTTCTGGATGAAAAAAAAATCAATAGTACTTATTTACAGATGTCAAAGATTTTTGCCACCGTTTCTCTGACCTAAAATCGCGAAAAAAGTATCTGAAAATATACAAAAAGGCAATAAGTACGTTAGGGTGTAACATGGCAATAGCTGAAAAAATAATTCATATTCTTAAATACTTCAAACATACATATGTACCTTAGTTCTTTTGAAGATTTAAATATGTATTTCTATATCTGGCTAGCGATATCGGCCAATTGTTTTTGAGAGACAATATATCCAGTTGTTTCGAATTTAATATCGGTATAAATAATAATGTTCAAATATACCTACATTTAAATAATTTTTAATTAAATACATTTTTTTTTTAAATACTAATTAAATGCATTAATTATATATTAATAATATAAAATCAATTTTATCGAAATATATTGATGTTGCTACCGGAGTTCGAACCTGGATCTCTTTCGAATATGGGGGAGCTGCATTAACCGACGATGCTACAGCACACATCACTTTTGACGAAAATTTTCCAATCTCAAATACCTTTGAGTAGAACTAGTTAAGTAGATGGTTTTCAAATAATGGAACGATAGATGTATTGATTAGAAAAATGTAACATATAGGTTCGAAAATTTGCCATCAAAAGTGATGTGTGCTGTAGTTACTAGGAAAACAAATTTAAAAGGAGACTATTTTTTTCATCTATGCTTGTATTTTTAATTTTAGTACACATTGTTTCCTGAAGAAATACCGTAGGTATCGAAACATGTTGATTTATCAATAAATAGTGGTAGTGTATTATTATTTATATAATATATGGCTGCAGAGTAATTTAGTTAATATTGAAGAAGCGAAAATTATTTAATTGTATTACTATTATTTCTTATAGAATATAATGGATTATAGTTTGTATAGATTATTTGATCAAATATAGCAAAATATTATTATCTGTTAATGTTCATCCACAGACATTTCAAAAAGAGGCATTTGAATTAGAAAAAAACTAAATACCAATAGTTTCACAAATTATATTTTTAATCAGCCAATATAACATAGCATTGATAATCCTCGGTACTCACAGCGACTTGAAATATTACATTTCGTGTTTTTATATTTTATAAAAATATCATATATACCTACAGATGGGCTTAGCATTTTAAAATTAGTTACTGAATTGTGCAGTCTCCAGGTCACACGTCCTGCGGAATGGATTACGACAATTCCGGTTGTAAATCGGAATCACCGCAGGGTAGGGGAGAGAAGTAGGGAAACATGGTACAGGATGAGGTCGATGAGAGGACAAGGGCTTAGTCAAAGGACCAATGAATTTCGAAAAACCGGGATTCAGAAGCCTGTGAAAATCACAAAAGTATGGTACACGGATGAGCCGATCTCCGCTTTTAATTGAATATGGCGATGTCACAAATTCACCTACGGCACAAACAAACCGAATCACTGTGCACACAAATCACAGAATCACAAACAATACAGTGCTGGTACACTGGAGCTGGAAGTTTCACACCGCGAATGCTGTCGCCATGTCGAGTTCGAACAAATGGTCAAGTTGATGTCTGCTGGCGTCAAGGTCATATTTTACACTGAAAAGACGAGCATGAGGAAATGTATGGATGGGAATTTGGATGCGGAATATGTCAATAACAGTGATTGCGGCTGATTCGAAAAGAAGCGCCAAAAGTGTGTTTACTGATACTTTTTGGATTTTTATTTATTTTATATGAGATTACTTGACAAAATATTGAGATTTTTTTTATTTACACGTACAAAATAATATCCTATAAATGATCTTCATTTTTATGTTCACAAATGCGAGCTCTTTTAATAATGCTCTCCATAACTGCGTGCTAAATGCCTGGCTCCATGGCTCGGATTTCTCTATGAATATTATTCTTCAGAAAAATGCGCTGACCAAAACTTATGTAAATTATCTTTTAAAAATTCGCCATCGTTTCACTCTTTTTGTTCATCAAGTGTCAAATATCAGTATTTTAAACATTGATATTCCGTTCGTCAGTTGAGCGAAAATGAATATCCCCAGCAGCGGTTACAATGAAATAATCAATTAAAAATTAATTTGTAATGATTGCAATCATTTTTACTACCACTATTTATTAATGCATCAACATGTTTCGATACTTATTTTCTTCAAGAAACAATGTATAATTGCGAGTCTACAAATTAATTTATATGTGTAAAATTTTTCTATTAGAACTATCGAGATGTTCAAATAGCAACAATTCTCCAATCATGTTTTGGAAACAAACCATTCTTTGCCATAAACAAGAGTTTAGAAATTGTACATATAAGTACTACAGTTAGATGAATTTGAAATATTAGAAATTAGAAAAAGTATTAATAGCGAATTAAATATTATAAATAAATAACCAAATCTTTTTTTGGTAAATTGTCACATTTTAAATTTATTTTACAGTAGTATCTAATTATTTATTCACCACTTTTATAGTTTTGTTTTTATCTGAACTTGCATTTTTAATTTTATTATACATTGTTTTCTGAAGTAGATACCATAGGTATCGAAACATGTTGATTTATCAATAAATAGTGGTTTAAACAAAGTATTTTTTCATTTTCTTTTAAATATTCAGAATAAAAAGTAGATATTCATTATTTAAGTTTTTCAGGTTTCTCTATCAAATCAAATGTCCCTTTGTTGATTTAAAACACATATCTACTGTACACGGTATTGAGATTTATCTCAATTAAATCTCTGAAATTTATGTCATTCCGTAGACTCGATAATGGCTTTGAGTTGGATGGTTGCTTTGGTCGGATTGATTCCTTTTTTCATCTTTCATTTGAGTCATCCCACATACAGAAAAATATAAAGTTCAATCTTTTATATTTCAAAATCTTATTATTTTAAATTTTATTTAAATCAATTAGCGTATACAAGTGAGTAAAGTTTTCTTGGTTAATGAATGATAAAAAATGTTTGATTAACTTATACGTCTTCAATCCGAACTAATGAAATTTGCACATTAATAATTGAAATATTTAAATTTAATCAAAGGGTTATTTTATCAAAGGAATATCCAGTAGGATTTTCTATTTGATATTATAATAACACAGGAAAAAAAATTTTTTTTTGGTATTAAAAGAGACCTCATCTTGATTGCATTTGTGACTTCATTTATTTTTAAACATATAGATTTTTAACCAATTTTACCGCCACGAATCGATGCAATTTCAAAACATAGTTCTGTGAAATTTTTGGTAACAAATTAAATTAATCAATTATAAAAAAATACGAAAAATTATCTATCGGAAAAACATTTGATTGAAAATGTTTGATTACTTAATAATACTGAGATACAAAACCGAAATGTCTCATATTCTTCCGTTCCTAACCCGCGTTTTATTCTTACATAGTTTACCATTGGGTGCCAGTTCTCCTTGCCGTGTAAGAACGAATTGTTGACTCTGTGTTAATTATCGTCCTGCTGTGTGGTACTTACAGTGTACTGTTTGTGATTTCGATTTCGCTGTGCGTGCCGAAACATATACATTTTTCTATTGTGCTTTTTGTGTCATCAATGAAGTGTGAATTCGAGAACACTTCATGCCAAAAGACCTGTATAACCAGATACGTAAAGGAGCAAATCTCAGGTGGGTCGTGTTTCTTCCTGGTTCTGGTTGGTCCTTCAGCCCCCTGTTTCCTATTCTTATCCCTCTCGGGGAAAGAACATCCAGATACCTAAAGGAGCAAATCTCAGGTGCGTCGTGTTTCTTCCTGGTTCTGGTTGGTCCTTCAGCCCTCTGTTCCCTATTCTTATCCCTCTCCCAAATTATTTCTACCCTTTCTACATCCCGTATTTCCTCATCCCCTTGTTTAAACAATAAACATTTGCTCAGAATTCAAAAATGAAACAACTAAGTAGTTTATGGTGACTGATATATTATACAAAAGTTATTGAACTGTAATTAATCTAAATGTTTTCAAAGTGGTGCATCTATCCTAGTCCCTAATTTTGTGGTAGATATTGCTGGATATTCTAACAAAGATTCATCAAAATTCAAAAATTTTACTTACGCCCGTGTAAAATAGATATTGGAATGCTACTCAAGATGATTGGTCTAACAACCTTCTTCAAGATAATGAAGAAACCTGTGTCCACATATGAGATTTCTCTCAGAGATTTGACTCGAGTGCGTGTAATAGAAGCGATTTATTAATCATCAGCCCGTATATTTTATGTGCGGATTAGAATGACACTTCCAGTACCTTAGAGAAGAAAATATCATTAAGTAAACTCGGCCCATAAGAATATATAAACTTAAAATTAACTATTTTTATTTTTAAACAATGTAAATCACTCGGGCCGGAAATTAACGAGACTAGAAGAAACGAACAATATTTTTACGGTAAAAAAATGTTTTAATAATGTTCATAAAACACACACAACCGAAAAAATCTTTATACAAAAAAGGATCATATTTTTCGTGTATAATAGACGGGCGCTAATAATTCTTTTATGAAAACTTCTTCGAGTAAAAACACCCCATCCTATCAAAGATCTCACCCTCCTGGGAAATTTGATTCTTATATTAACCCTAATTAAGGCCTACTATTGGGCTTGTCCGCTATTTTCATCAACCACAAATTAAATACGTTTAGTAACTATTTTAACAAATGCTTTTTTCCTAGTAGTTATCTTAATTAAGGTCCAAAAATTCAATTGGGAATATTGAATTTATTTCTCAAGAATACAATTAATCGTTATTAATATTCTTGTTTATCGTTCTAGGTACGCGATGTCTTTCTAAAAATAGACTATATATTATCAATTAACAGGAAAGAAAAATAAAATATTAAGCGTAAATTCTAGTAGTACTTTTGGTCTGTTTTGATAGAGATTGAACTATATAGAATAAATTGAAAAGTTTAATAAAGTAAAAGTTTTATATCAATTACATAACATACAAACTTAACTATTGACTTACAAATATATTACAGATATATTGGGTTGACGCATAAAATTAATTTAAATACATATACAAAGTGAATATTATGTTCCAGGCCGATTATGTTTGACATCTATATTAGTTTAATAGAAATTTTTCAGTTATAATTTAATAGTTATAAATTTATAGTTGATTACAATTTATAATGCAGTATCAAACATTTCAACAATATACAAAAGCACATGTTTTGTAGCTCAACATTGATATCCCCGACTTTTGTAAAAAAATCATCATGGGCGACGAAGCTCATTTCGACTTGGCGGGTTTTGTTAATAAACAAATTTTGTTAATAAAGCCATTATCGGGGCACTGAAAATCCTCAATTGATACACCTACGTGGAGTTACTGTATAGTGCACCATGTGGAACGGCGGAATCATTGGGCCCTATTTCTTTCAGGATACAAGAGGCAATGCAGTAACCATTAATGGTGATCGCTATTGAAAACACATCGAAAAACATTGAATTGTACACATTGAAAAACTTCTTGGTGACCGAATTAGGTTGATTGGGCCTGCAACACATGTGGTTTCAACAATACAGTACCACCTTAAATTGCTGAAATAACACGCGAAGTGTGCGAGAATAAAAAACAAATTAAAAAATGTTTCATTTCCTAGTTATTCAAAAAAAAACATATAACTAAAATGCATAAACTAATAAATAATATATTTTCCTGCATTTTTTACAATTGCTTCTCAATAATCTGGTAGTTTTTTTGAAATCACCTCTGAAGAAATGTCATAAGTCTCGTTATTGAAGGTGATAGAGAGAGAGGAAAATATGAAAATCTGTTGGAGCAAGATAAGAAGAATAAGACGGATCAAGCTCTTGAGTAGCCACTTTTCTAATATTAGTAGTTTGTGGACGGGCATTATCATGCTAAAAAATCACTTAATATCGTGTTCCACTCGTTTTTATTGAATTGCAGCCTCAAGTTGTTGCCAATAAACCTTAAAAGTGATGGTTACATTCCTCAAAAGTAATTCGTAGTAGATAACACCTTATTTGTCCAACCAAATGCTCAACATTACCTTACGTAGTTGAACGCCATCAGCTTTTGCACGAGAAGTTTTGCCTTTTTTGTATTTGGTACTCCATTTTCTTTAGTCAATAATTAACACAATCTCTATACAAATTGAGAAATTCAAGACGCATTCAAAGAAATACTGTAGCTTTAATATATCATGACTTTGGTGGAATAAAATTTTATTAAAAATTGACTTTTGTATCAAAATTTTTGTAAAAATTTTCTTTTTAAAACTGCATTACAATTTTTTTTAATTTTCTAATAGTTTAGGAAATAATAAAAAATATATGTTTTATTAGTAGAACGTATCAAAAAATATCACTTAAGTGATTTTGAATCTCCTCACCGGCAATCAAATAAAGTTTTAAAGTTGTAATTTAACGATTTATATTAAAGTTGTAGAGGTCTAAACGTACCTCGCAGTTACCTGTGCGTAAAGTTGGGCTCTTAACACCCACAAAAACCTATTACCGACGATGCGACAAGCCACAATAATCATTAACCAGAACCAACCAACCAACGCCACACACACACATACACAATACATGACTGTGATCATAATCAAATGAACATGTGAGTTAGCGCCGTTTAAATTAAGTAAACTCTATTAAGTTTTAGGCGTTTGACTTGTTGCCTCACTCATGCATACATTCAATTCACAATTACCACATTTTAACCTACATATCTCCGTTAATTTCTTTCCTAACCTATCCTTAAGCACAAGGAAGAAAGAAGATGTCGCAGTAATTAAAAGTCTCCAACTGTAGCATGTTTAGTGCGCTTAGAACTTTATACGGAAACACTACCGTCGTTTCACTCCGCTTTTTAGTTAATAATCTTACCTTAATTACGCTTATACTTAATAATTGCGAGTGCTATTATACAACGCTTGTATTTATGTTGAAGAGGAATCTATTAATGAACAAGCATCCGGCAGACGAAAAGTAAGCGCCTTCCTTTCTTCCTCATATTTCCACCAATGTGAATGAAGGATGGTTGGGGCACTCATCATTCACACCACAGTGAGTCCTTCTGATTTTTCGGTCATATTTTGTGATGTACACTCGTACCTGCACGTATCTTATAATTTTTCTACCCACAATGTCAATATTAAATGACTTATTCTAACTTTTCAAAATAGATAGTTGTGCTGATCTACAGTGGTTTTAGATGACGTTTGTGTGCACGTGTTGAATTTCGGTGTTATATCAAACGACATGTACAACATCTGTATGAATTTTGCCTCTTTCTACCAATCTTAGACTAATCTCTAAGTTCTTCAGATAAAATCGATTGGTGTCAGGGCTGAAAACAAAACTACAGCCCTAATATCAATTGGTGTGAAACATTCTGCTGGTGTATATGTAGCATACGAGTCAACATGAGACAGACAATTACGAATACGAAAGAACGGAATGAGCAGCCAGTGGTGAATTGGGTATTGTCGAGAATGATGCCATTTGACGGACTGTGCATAATACGAAAAAATAAAAACGATATCCTATGAATGGAGACTTAAAGAAAACTAGTGTGTGTATTAATAATTGTTAAAAAATTCAGAATTTTTTTCGGATCTCGTAGATTTAAATCAGATAAGTTGAGTACGGTTTATTTTAAAATTTAAAAGAACACATTTAAACCATTTTTTTTAAACATAGCTTAATTTCCTTCCTTTTTATTATTTTCAATTTTCGGAGGCTTCTTTTTCTTTTTCGTATTTACTAATTGCTAATTAACATATGCATTTCCTGATTAAGTATTAAATATGTACAACTAGTAAGCAAGCAATCGGCTCACTGAAAACTGCATATTTAACTTTAATTATCCCATGTCCGATTTAATAGGTTTTGGAATTAGGCGCTATAAATCCGATTTGTGTTTGGCTTAAATATTATATTAATTTATGCATTAAAATGGTTGCAAAACATCTTTACAGCTGCAGTAAAATATATGAAAAAATCGATCTTACGAAGATCACAAGTGTAAGAATTGTTAATTTATATTTTAGGTTAACAAAGGGTTTTACCAATCGGATACATTAATGTACCGAATTCCCATTAAAGTTTTGAACGATCGTAAATAATTTTTAACCCTTATTGAATCATGTTAGGATTTATTTCGGCTTTCAACAGAGTAATCAAACAAGATTTGAGAGGATTTCACCGCATCCAGCGTCCCGGCAAATTCCAAAACAAATTTAATCACGAATGGGATTTTGAAAAGACGATTCGCCACCCTACCGCAGACGCCCTGATCCGAGGGGATTTTTTCATTTTATATTGGAAAAGTTCGTAAAACCTCCTCACACTCGTTTGCCAGGGACTATTTGCAGTCGAGCCCCAAACTCTGACACACTAGGAGCGGCGACATGTGTGAGATGTGTTCAATCGTCGTATATCCGCGAATTTATTTAATGTGGGTTATTTTAAGATAATATATTTAAGATAATATATAAATATATTTATACTAAACAAATATCAGATATCTTATAGATACAAAGCTATTTTTTTAATTATATTTAATGGAAAATATATGGAAGTATGGGGTAATTACAGGGATTACGACCTGTCTTCGCCTAGCTTAAGTGATCACTTTATTGCGAACGTTATACACACACACATATATATATATATATATATATATATATATATATATATATATATATATATATATATATATATATATATATATATATATATATATATATATATATATATATATATATATATATGTATAACGTTCACCAATTTTCACCCCTCAAATGTGGACTCGCTTCGAGTACCACTACACCATCGCCATCTATGAACCAAATATAATAATTTATTTTTCCCCTTTTTTAAAACAGCATACATTTCATCACTATGAGAATCTAATTTTTATTTTTTGAAATTATTTGAAAGTTATATTCTTTATCTGTTAAATGTTTTTAACATATTATACTAGAATATGCCTAAAAATTAATAATTTTCAATTTTTTAATATATTTTCTTATTTTGACCAGTATATTTATATTAGCAATATTTGAACGTGTCCAAGTATATGCATTACTGAATTTTTACCTACAAAAGCACTGTTATTTAATAAATATCAGATATCTCATAGAGAAAAAGTTATTTTTTATTATATTTAATATTGGGTTGATGCATAAGGTATTAAAGGACTTTTTTTTGACATGTCGTGCTCATGGAAAAACAAGGTACTGTGTTACATCGATTATAACACGCACCCTTACTTTCAAATACAAATAATATAAACACAATATAAAACTTATTATAAGAAATGATTCATAAGGCTCGTGTCCACGGAAGGAGACACTATGAGATAATCTCAGAGATTTAGTAGAGTAAATGTGTTAAAATTTTTATTATACATTTATTTAGTTAAAATATTATAAGTATGTACATATAATTATTTTAATATCTGCCATTACGTATCTCCATATATTTCTGTTGTTTCAATATGACTATGTAATACTTAATTAAATGACCAGGTTTGTGAGATGCCAGCGTGGCCAAAAAGTACGTGTTTTTAAGTAAGGTTAAGATCAAATACATGTTTTCTCTTTTATATATTCAATAACAGTAAGTACATATATATCCGCGAAATCGTGTTATGGCTAGCAAATATATTTAGCATCTGTCGTCCTGTCATCTCATATACGTCTTATGGTCATATCGCGTCGCACTTTATGGTCAGTTCATGTAAAAAAAAAATGTTTTGTAAAGTATCAAAACTAAATACGTGAAACTAAATGGAAATAATATGTCATGAATTATTATAGATGATAAAAATCTAAAAAAAATAACTGAAATTAAATATATGGAAGCTATATGGATTATATATTTAATTATTAGCAAAAGAATTACGTGATTAAGAAGATTGCTAAGAAATATCACTTTTTAGAAGATTTGTGATTGAAAATGGGCTTGATCCATCAGTTGGATTAGAGATGACTCCAATGCAATCGGCAAACAAGCCGCATGCAAGCTATGGCAGACGAATGGACTCGATGGACTCCATAGTGACAAGATGGCATCAGGGTAACCTGGAGGAGGGAAGACTTCTGGTATTAATAAATTGATGTGTGCTAAATCGGTAACATTGTTTGTCCTTAATAAGAGGAGAGTTTAACTAGAAAAAAGAAGATACCAAAAACTATTATCGTGCTTACAATATCGGTATTGTTATGTTTTATGTTATTAAAGTATTAAATAGTGTGTTGAATCCAGTGTTATTATTGTTTGTGACAATTTCCATTCATCCGAGGCAGCCATTCCGACACCATATGCACATACACCCACAGACTAAGCCTAGCCGGTGGCGTATGCCCTAACATTCGATCCGCCTGGTAAGGTAGCAAGTATAATTGTAGACCGACCGTAGTTTAACAACGATCTTTCGGTGGCCGAAAGAGACCACATTAACACTACATAAATTAATCATACCAACAACAAAAAAAACCAGATGTGCCAGTCGAAGATATAAAAAGTGCGCAAACATGTATATTATAAGAGGTTATATATAATGGTGAGACAAAAGAACGATCGCATAATACATGAACATTTCAAAACTACTGTATAAATCCGACTTACCGAAACAGACAGATTTAAAATGAAGTGACAAACATACTGTGTGCACAGAAGTAACAAACACAAAAAACTGTATAATTTCTATTTTACAGTTTATTTGTGTTTTTCTTTCAGATTTATTATATTTTAAAAAAATAATATAAAAATGAAAATAATTTTATTAAAAATAAAATTTCAAAAATGTTTATGCAATTCTTGCTATGATTTACGAGATAAATGTCATATCAAGGACGGTGAGTAATAGTGATTCGAAACGGTATTTACTGCTCCGTCTCGTTTACTCAATTCACAATGGTAATTTATCATACAATGTATAAGGTGGAGTAGCTAAATTTCTTTTGAAGACGGAATACACAAAATATTGTATTACTAACGCAATAAGTATTATATAATATTCGACATGAACATTCGTGCGCCTGATAAGTTCGACTCAGATTTAGGCTAAAAAGGTACATTTGTTAAGATATTAATATCAACGTCAAGTAACATTAAACCATACATTCTGTAATATATATTTTTTTGTAGCTGTCGGTACAAAAAAAGACAGTTTGTTACATATATTTTACACAGATTTTAAAATGCATTGCCCAACTAGGCCAGCCTGTTTTAGGGCAAATTGGTAAACAAATTACATTTCGCAAAACCAAATAACTCATTGAAGGCAAAACACAATCATATATAATACGAAACATACAAGGCAAGTAAACGTGAAAACATATAAAAAGAGAGAAAAAAAATACCAATGTATAGTACAATTTGTAAAATAATGTAAGCACATATGTATGCAAGATCATAATACACAAAATGCAGTTATAAGAATTGTAATATAATATAAAACAGTTTACTCACTACTACAGTATCTGCTCTACCTAATTTCAACAACCAATTTGAAACGTCCCTTTCAAAAGCCTTAATATTACTTAAAGTACTAATATTATTTTCAATTTGATTGTATATTCTGGAAGCTTGAAAAGTGAATAGTCTTTGATCACAAGTAGTTTTCATTCATGTAACTATTTTAAGATTATTTGCTCTTGTAGAATAATATTTTTCAGTCCTCACAATATTTAAATTATTGTATTGATAAAAATGGTGCACAAAACATCGAATATATATTTGAAGCTAACACATTATTTAATAACCTGATTAAATTTATAAGTGACCTTTTGAAGTTCAAAGTATGCAAAATTAAATCATGTCATTGTAAATGTACGTGTATGTGTGTGTGTGTGTCATGAAAGTGAGTAGATGAGTGGTGGAGGACGTCTCTGGGGGAATAGTTCTCTTTTTCACTGCTTTTTCTGAATAACTAGTCTATCTCTGAATGAATAATTTATATTACTGTATAACGTATTTTAAGAAACGTATAATATTGTTATCCGTAAAGACTGAGATTCTCTTACAAGAAATTGGGACACAAGTAATTAGACAGTAATCAGAAGATAGAACCTCCAGGGAATATGATTGTTATCTAAGAATTATCATATTAATAATATAAAATAATGGTTTATTTCTTATAGCGTAGTTTCTATAAAGATATAAACAATACTCACTACAGAAATACATAAAGACAATTACACAGCACGGTCATAATAATTTAATCTCCTTTGAAGTCGATTAGGTAATAATTGCACTGAATTAGATGAGCGTCGGCAGTCTATGATGCTAATTATAACGTGGCGGTATAATATTGTGACGTCAGTCGCGTTGTTACGGCAACGTCAAATATGCAGGTCCATGAATAGCCAAATACACCCTGACCCAGAAATGCAGTAATTCCATAACCGTAACAATTGCATCACAGCTGTCAGGGATGATATTGATGATGAGAACGCTGAAAATAGGTTAATTCGTTGAGAAAGGGTACGTTGAAGTATTAAAAGTTTATTTTGATACATACATAAAAAGTAATTTGTATTTATGATGTTAATATGATCATTTATATTTTATTTGTGAATATAAATAATATTATAAATCTCCTAAGGTTTCATGACCCATTGTCTGACAAGGAACATCTCCACATATCTGTTATATAGTCACTAGATATCAATCTGGGTTTATTAAAGAGATCGACGACCATTTGGGATCCTTCCATGCATGCTACATGCCTAGTCCATCTCATCATAGTCATTTTCTCGCAAGGTGTCAAAATAATTGGAGAATTCGTATTAGACAAATGGTTGAGTGTTTCACCTTCTTGTGCATGGAGATACTTGACGGTCCGCTTGTGCACCAGTTAAGTACTGGCTTGCAGTACCGTGTCGAAAGCTGAGTGTGTCGTTTTTAAATACTGGCTTGCAATACCGTGTCGAAAACAGGTGTTGTGTGAAATAAGTAGAGTTGTGTTTTGTGTAAGATCCATCTACTGTCGGATTACTCTATGTGCGAATTCTTCGACTCATATTGCATTGAAACTTCGAATACCACGAGGTACATAACAACACCAAGTTACAAATCAGATCATCTCTGATGATGAAACTTGCAATGGAATCCGAAACGTTGGTCAAAAAGGTCAGATATACACGGCAGATTAGACCATAAAATTGTTCACATAAGATTTTTAACGGCCTTGAAAACCTAAGAACAAACAAATATTATTAAGTGTGGAATATAATTATTACCTAGAATCATGCAAATATTTATGATCCAAAATGTGTCTCGTACCATTCTTGTCTACGATTTCTTCCTATGCTATCAAATTAAATAGTTGCCCTTAATATTACCGTTGTAGAAGTTGGTGGCGTGCGTGTTGAAGTTACTTAAACTAAGATTGATTCTGAATTGAATCTGAGATTGTGTCTGAAGTTTATGATGCTGCGAGACAGAAGCTCATAACATATTCTTGTCTCACGTATGTTGATTGTATGTAACAGTGCAGGGTATATATTGTAACTAAAGCCAAGTATATAAATGAAAGAGCACTTACAAACTTTCGTTTATTGAGATGGTGAATTAATGCATTTAACTGAGCGGTTGAACTTTGGAGTGGCTCGCTGGAGATGCGGTTGAATGGCAATGTCTGCGGAGAAGTCTCTCTGGCCTTATGGGTCGGCCCCTAATGGTTGAAAAGTGAGCCTTTACCCGGCCATGTCTATGGGCGCGTGTAGGGAATAATATGATATTCATGTATCAAAAAGTGTTGAAACAGAATTGTTACTTAACACGCATGGAATCGAGCAAAAATGTATATAAACAATCGAAATTACAATGAAGAATGTTGTCAATTTGTATCTCATATAAATATAATTATATAGCTGTCCTTTACTACAAACTAACATCAATATAAATATAAGTTATTGAGTAAAATTGTTAGATTAATAATGCCCTCGCAAGGCGAAACGCACCCCAAGTAAATTAAATGAGTAGAATCAAAAAACAAATATTTTATTTTCATGCATCTGCAGAATTTATAAGAAAAATTGATGCAAATCAACACGAGCTAGAACATCATATAATAGGAAAATATAAATTGAGACTGCTATTCAGCAAGAAGGCTAAATATCAATAATCGATTACGAGCAATAAAATGCCAGAAGATATAAGAAAGGAGGAGAAACTAGATAAATTCAAATGTGTGCAAGATAAGTTATGATAAAAAGGATCATTTTGATCTATTTTATATTAGGGCGTATAAAAATATGCACAATATCAAAAAAAAAAAATATGATTATAGAGTTCTATAAACTAAACTTACATCGGAAACAATAAAAAAGTTTTGTTTAACTTCACAGTATAATGTAAGCATCGTTAACTCATTCTGTTTACACTGTCGTAAAGTTTACTATCATGTATTGTTGAAACTGTAACTTTTAACTATAAGACGTTAATGAATCCACAATCTGCATCAATTATTAAAGTTTTGATTCTGTTCCTGATGCAGCATGCGAGAGATGTTAACCAAAGTTTCCACTACTTACTCTCGTGAGAGCCAACTGCATGTACATGACGTGACCTGCATCGGGATGTGGGAAATAAATATTTACGTTGCATCGGTATCTCGTAAGAATGTTATAGTTCTTTTTTGAGATGTTTAACTAAAACAACGATATTTTATGCTATGTAAATAATTATAATATTTGAATACAAACACAAATTAAATAATGACTCGAAATTTATTTATTAGACATTATTTTTGCAGTAACAGAGGTGAAAATATTGTAATAGGAGAACACATTATCATTGTGAACATAGGTCTTTGATATTTTAATATGAATTAAATATATTAATTAGAAAGATATACATATAAAATCAATTTTATCGAAAAATATTGTTGTTGCGCCACAGGGATTCGAACCTGTATCTATTTCCTAACCGGGGAAGGTGTATTATCCAACTATGCTACAGCGACAATATTTTTAGCGACAAATTTCGAACCTATATGTTACCTTTTTGATATTAATATATTTAATCGTTCCACTATTTGAAAGAGTCATCTTCATTATTTTTACGGAATCTCAAATACCTTTGAGTAATCTGATGGCAGACGCCAGAATTATCAATTCATTTTTATCAAATTTTGGACACATTGATACAACTTTTTTATTAGGAGAACATATTCTTTTTGTGAATTATATTTACAAATGTATTAATATCAAAAATTTAACACACAGGTTCAAAATTTGTCGCTGTAGCATAGTTGGATAATATACCTTTATCCAACTATGCTACATATATAATATAATATTTTTGTGGACTGTACGTAACTCACAAATTGAATCGACATGTCATGACAATTTGTTGTATTTTCGTCGTTCTCAGATAGGTTCTGAGTAGGACGTAGAAATTGTATTCCACTCAGCCATTCAACAATGAATGACACACAACCGTTCTAATCTAGTTGATTCATGGCTAGTTCTTGCGGCCAAATGAAAATTGTCAATGTCATTATTAATACAAATGACGTTTAAATTGGGACCAACAAACCGTGCAATTGCGTGACCCGGGATTTAAATTCGCTAGGTGTTATCTGCATGAAGAAATCAAATTTTTTAGAAAAAATAATTGTGTATTGATCCACATATTTTTTATACAGGGTGTAACAGACCTAGTCCACAATATTGTATGGGTGGATAACCGACTAAATTACGAGGCCAAAATATGGAATATGTGTCAGAGATATAAATTTTAAATAACTTAGTTGACTCGCACTATTTATTGGAACAAATAACTTTAAACTGTTCCACACACCAAACACGATCAAAATTGTTCTGTGATTCGCTCTACATCAACATATAATGCCGTAAATTTTTCTAATAACTTGGACATTTTCAACGATAAATTGCTTCCCTTTAAAATTAAACTACGCCAACTTTTCAATAACTATTAACATAAATTGTATACATTGCATCCCATTTCCCTCCCCTCCTTACCCTTTCCACTTTGTATGTTCAGTTTAAAAACACTCTTTTGTTTCTTTTTTTTAATAATACATACTTATTTAAATTTCTCTGTAAATTCTAAAAGACTTTTGTTTATCAGTTTGTTTAAGTATACTATTTTATTATGTACTAGTTATTTAATTCAGAAGAAACTTCACTGGTGTTATTTTATATACATTATTAGTTATTATTGTTACACTATTTGTTTCTCTAAAACTAAGAAAATAAAATTTTAAAAAATCATAAATATGCGATTAGTAAATATATTGTATCGATTCTTAATTATATATTGAATATAAAAAAAATAAAGTTTGTCGAATTTTGAGTGGTCAGCTTTTTTGAAAAGTTTAATCAAAATCTGATGAGAATTATGATAGTTACTGGATCAACATAAAACGTTGTATTCTAAATGTACAATATTAATATTATGAATAGAAAAAGTATTCTTAAATTTACTGAAAGTTGAGTGACGAGACCCATTGCAGAAGGTTCTCTAACAAAATCTACGTAAAACTTTTTAGAACCATTAAAATATTTTCTTAATGCTACTCTAAGTTCCGCATATCCGATGTGGTTTTACAAAGATCCAAGAATAGCAAGCACTAAGGAGCGGGATTTAATTTCTTACCGAGATTGAATTTGAACGAGAGTCTAGTGAAAGAATAGCGCAATGCTAAACTACTAATTGGAAGTGATATGAAGTGGATGTGTACTATGGCTTCATTCCCCGTAATATGGTATTCGAGTTTAATAAAATTTCTAACTTTAATTAAAAATATATTTATCCTAATCGTTTTATTATACCATTATAATACTCACTTGTTAATTTTAAGCAAATATATTAATCTCACTTCTTATTTGTTTAATATTGTACTAACTTATATCATCGCATAATAATACAAGTTCATAAAAATATTTTATTTTTTATTTTTGAGAGAAACAAACACTACAATAACTGATACAGGGTGTTCAGTGAAAAAATTTCAAGTTTAATATTAAATTTAAAAAAAACTGCAATGTTATTCTCATATTTTATTCATACAAAATAGAATTAAACTATGCAGATTTTAAATTTTATAAATAATATTGTCAAAATACCTTAAAACGCTTGCAATTGGATTCTTAAATTTGCGAACACGCGAGAGCAAAACGTTGGTTCAATAATATTTTCTTGTAGGGCCTGAATTGTTCGAGAATTGTTGCTGTAAACTCTCGACTTAAGGTATCTCAAAAAAAAGTCGCACGGTGTAAGGTCCGGTGATCGAGATGCCCAGGGTATATTTGCGCACTTGCTGATTAATTTATTTTGAAAAATTCCCCTCAGCTTCTCTATTGAAACTCTAGTTGGGAGTGGAGTGGCCCCGTCTTGCTAAAATTGTGTTCTGTTATTGATCCTGGGAAACAGCTGCAGTTACGGCACTTAAAATTCGTCGATCATTTGGCAATACACGTTAGCAGTGACTGTCTCTCGCTGGTTAAAAAAATAAGGGCCAATTATCCCTCGGGCAAAAATTGCACACCACACTGTCGTTTTTGGACAATGCAAACGTTTTTGACGGCCTTCCCTTGGATTGTCGGGGCACATGTATCTCATTTTATGTTTATTAACATAGTCACCGATATTAAAATGTACTTCATCAGTAAACAATATATTTCCAAGCGTTCGTGCTGTTCCAAAACGTTCCAACGTCGTTCTCGCTATGGTTTCACGTAAAAAATAATCATTTTTGTTGAGAAACGCGCTCCCGACCAGTGACTCATTGCGACTGGCAAATCCACAAATCACGCGCGTCAAACAATACCTTTCCCACTGACTTCGCTCCGATGGTTTACAAGCGAATACAATTTAATATCCTTTATATTTATATATCAGTGAAGTTTCTCCAAAAATTAAACAAGCTAAGAAATAGTACATAATAAACTAAAGAATAGTAGGGAAGACTGGGGTTGTATGTCACATTTTGTATTTTATGTGATTTTTTTAATGTAATTTAAACAATTACTATTTTATCTCTTAAGCCACATATCTGGAAAACTTCTTAAGAAAAATAGTTTGGATAGTAATAGCTAGTTAAGAGAAAATTAATATTAAGGATTCGAACCTGGATCTCTTCCTATCCGGGGAATGTGCATTAACCGATTATGCCATACACAGTACATTGACGACAAATTTGTAGCAACAACAATGTTTTTCGATGAAATTGATTTTATATGTATATCTTTCCAATTAATACATTTAATTTGTATTTTAAAAAATATCGTAGACCTACGTTCTGAATAATTACAACTTCACAATAAGAATGTGTTTTCTTTAATAAATCTACTAAGTTTTCTTAGCTATGTAGTAACAGATAGTTTGTTTGTTAATAAAGTATATAAATCTAAATAAGAAATGTGGTATAAAAATGTGTGACAGTCGGAGTATAAACAAGTAAATACTGTGAGAATAATACATGTCTGTCTTTATATAATACTTTAAGAGCCGCCTTTAAAAATAGCAGAGACTTAAGGCAGAAAATTATTTAAATTACCTCTTATAATATTACATTCATATTACAAAAATGAAAAACATTACACGACATGAAAATATTCATATTATAATGAAGGTTTTCTTTCAAAGAAACGACGATATCCTGTCTTATAACTTTCAAACACAAAATAATATACGAGGTTATATGAAAATATAATAAATAATATATTTCACCTTATTTTGTGGAAGTTTTACACAGAAAGATTTTCAAAATTTACAGAAAACTTAATAAGGAATTTCCAAATTCCCCGCGGGTGTGTTCAGCGATTGTTTTTCATCGACAATTTGAAATTTTCCTTTGTAGATCCTTTGTACCGTGAAAAGGGCCACCCCTTTTCAATTTTCCAACACGTATTAATTTTCTTCTTAAAAGTGATTTTGTCATTATCAAATTTCCTTATAATTGTAAAACAACAATATTGACAAGAAATTTCCCAGAAAATCAATATCTAACTGATCAGGATTGTTTTGTCGGAGATTAGCTGGTGTAAAGAATTCTCCTACATTATATAATTCTACAGGATAGCGGTGTGCAACTATGGCCAGCATTTCCAATAATAACTATTAAAAATTATATTCATCAAATATATATAAACATTAGAAAATAATAATTTTTTACAGACATACATTAATATCAACCTATTAATTGATCAATTATACCAAATCCTTAACTAAATTATTTGTTCTAGTAACAAATAAAACAAGAGCATTGTACCTCAAATGGTTTACCAAAAAATTAATTGAAATGATAAGAGAAAAAAAAATTAAATAATAATAATAAAGTTGTATCAATGTGTCCAAAATTTAATAAAAATGAATTGATAATCCTGGCGTCTGCTATCTGATTACTCGAAGGTATTTGAGATTACGTAAAAATATCGTCGCTGTAACATAGTTGAATTATATATCTTCTCCGGTTTGGAAAGAGACCCAGGTTCCAATCCCGGGGGCGTAACAAAAATATTTTTCTATAAAACTGATTTTATGTGTATATCTTTCTTGTTAATATATTTAATTTATATTTAAAAAATTGCACATAAAAAGTATAAATTAACTCATAATGTAAATGATTTCTTAGAATTTTGCAAATTACGAAATAGAGTCAAATATTTATCAAAACTGTTCCATTACAACTTTGAACATACTATTATAATGAAACCGCAAACGATCTCTAAGTTCTCAGAAATTTAGAACAAAAATGAATCAGGTATTTCTTACAATGCAGTGTAATTAATAATCAAACGGCTATCTAATCCTCAACGTGTAGTTGATTTTTTTTGCTGAATGGTTTGTTGAAATCTATAATAATACTCTTATCACTGATACGCTAATAGTACATATACCAATTAAGTATAAAATTGATAAAAATAATTTCAGTTTTGTAGAACAAGATGTAGACAGTAAGTAGGATTAAACAATTCGACATGAAAATATCAGCAAGCCCAGATAATGCTCCTCCACCTTTTTTAATTAAATGTAAAAACCAACTTACGAATGCATTATTAAAAATATTTAACTTTTCTTTGCAGTCCGGAGTTTTCCTCGATAAATGTAAAATTAGTTATATATTTTCTATTTTCAAAAAAAGGAGATAAAAATGATACATGAAATTACAGACCCATATGTATACAGTCCGCAATTCCAAAACTATTCGAATCTGTGTTTCTAAGTAAATTTATAATAGATATAAAAAAGTTATATTCCTGTTGCAACGCGGATTTGTAAACGGAAAATTAACAAACTTACTCTTATACGAACAGTATATAATAAAAATATGAATAACCATTTGCAGACGGACGAGGTATGTACGACAAGGTTTCACATAAACTACTATTTAAAAAAATAAAAGCTCTAGGGATAAATACACCTTAAAATGGTTCGAAAGCTATCTAACTGCTAGAAAAATTTATTATAAATTATCATAATTATAAATATTTTCAATTTGAATCGTTCAGTGGAGTACCACAAGGACCCTACCTTGGACGTGTTTTATTTTTACATTTCCTTTTACATCGAAAAATTACGTGGAATTTTTAATTTTCATTGACCGATACGTTCGGTAGATTCACTAATAATTACGTTTAACACATTAAGGATATATGTTAATTAAATGTATAAATACTAATTAATTGTATTAATAAGAAAAATATACATATAATATAATGTTATTGAAAAATATTATTGTTGCGTTTCCGGGATTCGAACGCGAGACGCTCTTTTATCCCTTCCACGCTGCCATTTTTGCCAACTTGCGCACGTCATACAATTGCTACATGATTTGTTATGTATGTAACCTATACACTGAACCAACATTCCAATCATTTAGCCTATCAACTTGGATCTTTTTCGATTTAAGAAAAGTTATGACTTGGAACCATCATTTTTAATAGTTTAAATACTAATTAAAAGTATTAATTAAAAAGGTATACATATATAATGAACTTTATCAAAAAATATATTGCTGTTGCTACTGGAATTCGAATCTGGATCTCTTTAGAATCCGGGGAAGGTGCATTATCCAACTATGCTACAGCGACACTATTTTTGACAACAAATTTACGTACCCATATGTTACACTTTTTCAAATTAATATATTAAGGAAAACACATTCTTATTGTGAAGTTGTAATTATTCAGAACATAAGTCTGTGATATTTTAAATACTAAATTAATGTATTAATTATAAATATATACATATAAAATCAATTTTATCGAAAAATATTGTTTTTGCGTCACCGGCTTTCAAATAATGGAACGACAGGTGTATTACTTTGAAAATGTAACATATAGGTTCGATAATTTGTCAAGAAAAATACTGGTGTTATAGCACAAAGGTAGTGCACTTCCCCGGATTGGAAATAGAGATCCAGGTTCGAATCCCGGTGACGCAAAAACAATATTTTTCGATAAAATTGATTTTATATGTATATATTTATAATTAATACATTAATTTAGTATTTAAAATATCACAGACCTATGTTCTGAATAATTACAACTTCACAATAAGAATGTGTTTTCCTTAATAATATATTTTGTATCAATGTGTCCAAAATTTAATAAAAATGAATTGATAATTCTGGCGTCTGCAGTCGGTTTACTCAAAGGTATTTGAGATTATCTAAAAATAATGTAGATGGCTTTCAAATAATGAAACGACAGGTGTATTAATTTGAAAATGTAACATATAGGTTCGAAAATTTGTCAAGAAAAATACTGGCGTTATAGCACAAAGGTAGTGCACTTCCCCGGATTGGAAATAGAGATCCAGGTTCAAATCTGGTGACGCAAAAACAATATTTTTCGATAAAATTGATTTTATATGTATATATTTATAATTAATACATTAATTTAGTATTTCAAATTAATATATCTATCGTTCCATTATTTGAAAGTCATCTACTTTATTTTGAAGGAATCTCAAATACCTTTGAGAAAACTGATAGCAGACGCCAGAATTAACAATTCATTATTATTAAATTTTTGGACACATTGATACAACTTATATATTATTAGGAGAACTCATTCTTAATGTGAAGTTGTAATTGTTCAGAACATAGATTTGTCCTATAATATAATGAACATGTTATTGAAAAAAATTGAAGGAAGAAACAAATTGTTGTACTATTGGACCTTTCTAATGCCCTCCTAACTAAGCTATATCAGTCATGTAACTCGCATATGTTTATATACATTATTTTTGCTTGAATATATACTAATTTATTGTAGAAATTGTGATAACTTGTGGGAATTTATAAAAAATTCTTAACAAATTTATTTATTTACTAGCCATATAAATTTTATATGATGTGTTCAAGTGAAATAATGTAATTATTGTTTGCATTTTTAATTGGAACCAAAAGTCAAGACATTTTATTCTATATTAAAAATAATAAATAGCCTTCGCTAGAATATGTAGATTAAATCGTTTTGGTGTCAACATTACACGGAAAACTGACATTTTTCTCCCCTAAAACTAAGCTTTACGCAGCGAAACCTTCATTAATTTCCCCGGAGAAAATTATCCACCAGGCGACAGGGAAGTTAATTCTAATAAGTATTAAAATATTAATAGAAAGTTTGTTTTTCTATAATAATTGAAACACCTACTTGGTGAAGGAGTTATTTAATACTTAAAAAATGTTATCCTTTGATATTTTATAATGATATACGCATGGCACATCCATCTACATGCATAATATATTTTTTAATTATTACTTAGCACCTTTATTTGGTACCATCCACAATAGTTTTGTTTATTAGGAGAACACATTCTTATTGTAAAGTTGTAATTATTCAGAACATGCGTCTGTGTTATTTTAAATGTGAATTAAATATATTAATTAGCAAGATTTAGGGAAGGTGCATTAATCCCGGTGGCGCAATATAAATTAATTTTTTATGTATATCTTTCTAATTATTATATTTAATGGATATTTAAAATATTACAGAGCTATTCTCTGAATAATTACAACTTCACAACAAGAATGTATTCCCCTAATAATAGAGTTGTATCAATGTGTCCAAAATTTAATAAAAATGATTTGATAATTCTGGCGTCTGCTATCAGATTACTCAAAGGTATTTGAGATTCCTTAAAAATAGGGTAGATAGCTTTTTAAAATAATGTAACGATTAAATGTATTAATATCAATAAAGATAACATACAGGTTCGAAAATTTATAGCTGAAAATATTGTCGCTGTAGCATAGTTGGACAATGCACCTTCCCCGATTAGGAAAGAGATTCAGGTTCGAATTCCGGCGGCGCAACAACAATATTTTTCAATAAAATTGATTTTGATTGATTGATTGATATTTAATTCATATTTAAATAAACAACCTTTCTATTTTATCCCATACATAAGACTCACTACATTTTCAATTTCTCGGGGCGTTTTATAAAACACCAATCAGAGAGATTTGGTCATCAATCAACGTCAGCCGGTGATTCTTAAGCTGTTTGTTTAAGCATAGAAAATTTCCAGGTAGAAGTTTCGAAAGCACTTCGTCAAACATTTTCGATTCTAACGAAATCTGGGTTATTGCCTGTGAAATTAGAATAGTTCCAAGCTACTTGTAATGTTTTAGGCATCATCTCACTAAATACAGATAAATCATTTTTCACTGATAATTTATAAAGAAACTGACGAATAAATTCTCTTAATTAATTTTTAGAAAAATTTCTGGATCAATAAAAAAATATGAATCCATTTCCTAATCATAACATAATCTGAATCCCAGACATCTCCGCACACTGACTGACTTATATTATTTTTAATAAGTAGCGATTAAAAAGTAAACAAATTAATAAATAACTGAAGAAAATACATAAAAATCTTTAGTAATTATAAATTCTAATCCTCAATGCCAATTGGCCATGTGAGAGAGTATTCGATTGACAACAAAAAAATATTAATTATTGTACAATATTTTGAGTATGACCAAATCTTTGTGGGAACAAATTACTGGGTTTTAACCCTTGGGGGATTGTCATCAAGATTAAGATGTGAGAAGTACACAATGTAACGTTCACCTATTTACCCACGCTACCAGATCTATCAAATTTTTGGAAGTTGTATATATGATATCATGTTGAAACATTTCAATTATTTATTACCAACTATGCCTATAACCTTCTTTGATAGTTTGGTACAAACGGCTTTACACACATTCGTCCGACGAAGTGACTGAATATAACTGCCAAACATTTCAACGCTAATAACTTTGCTGTTTATAGTCTAATTTAATTAAAATAATCTGCAATCATCTCAAGATCCTAGGAAAGTTCACGCACGCCTTGTCAAAGAGGCACTCTGAATCTATTATATAATCACCTGTTGAATATCAAGAGAGTTGGTTTGAAATTGAAAACTTCGTAGTATCCGCTCTCCTCTTCGTAATATCCTAATCAATCGAGACAAAGATTTCACGTAGACAGTGTTCCGGTAATACACAAAAATAAGTATACTCACATCCTGCTTTCGATACGGTATTTCAAATCACTTCCTGAACCCTGCAATGAGATCCGACACATAAACCAGAGAGATATACACGGCAGAACAGCCCAGTAAATAAATTCAACTAATCCGAGATACGAAAAAAAATAATTTAAAGGAAATAAATCGTAAAACTATTTTTTTTTTACTTTACAATAATTCAGCTGTCATCTTAATTTTTAAATACTTCAAACAACATTAATTTCGAGAATGTTTAGCTCATCATTGAGTGATAATTTCTTTCTTTCGTGTGTGTATTTTCATTTATGTCTTATGCACAATCATTACAATATTGAGAGTTGTTTCGCATCAACAGACACTGTGACCCACAATAGCAGTTTCGGTACGCACACGCAAGGAACCGAATGCACTAGCAACAAGTTACTTTACAAAAACTTCAAGTTAGTGATGAGCACATAGAAGAACTTCCACTCTTTTTGACAGTTCAAAAGTCATTGATAATATATAACAATAAGGGCGGACCCACCGCTTACCAAGGACCGATGCAATAAGCGTAAGGCTCGCCTTACGCATCGCATCGGTAGTATCTTGGTCCTAATCATTCGCCGCCTGGTTGGAATTTTTTAATGCTACTAGGCAGCTGTTCGATAGCGTCCCCCATATTGACAGGGCGATGTCGCACAGCTGCCGAATCAAAATTTGTCATCATTGTTCCCGGTTGACGCACTTTATTAGTAAATAAATAAATAATATTTACAATACATATCATAACGATAATATAAAATAAAACAATTAACGAGACCGGGAAGCAAAGGGAAAGTGAAGAGGCACTCCCTTCCGGGAAACGAGACGGCACAAAAGAAAAAAAATATATAAGAGACTCACCCTCCACGCACCACTGCCGGCAGATTTAACCCACAATATATAATAGAAATACACAAAAAATGTCGTACTCCGAGGTATATAAGGTATAGGGGGGGAGAGATAGGTATAGTAAACATAATAGAGCATCCACACGCGCACGGCCATCAGCGTAGACGTAGACTTTACTTTGTATTAAAAAATTATTATCTTCGATCTACACTAACTAAAGCAGTATCTTCAAATAAAACGAATCTGACATTAAGGTATGTGATATAAAAAATTATTTACTACGCCAAGAATATCATTTTCAAAATAGGTATTCTGAAATTATATCGACATTGTCAGAATTGCTTTCTTAATAAAATTGACTTCGGAGAATATCTTCAATTAGATGTTTATTTGACAAGTTTATATATGCGTTATTCATGTCTGTTTAATTAAAGACCCGGACCTATCTAAATGTAATGATGGCCAGGCAAATACATTTGGGGTTTTAGGATGATATCAAAATTTAATAGTCAAATTCAATAGCTTCGCTTCTATTCGCAGAATATTGTTAACCGTAGAATAATGGAACTAATCAAAGGATTCAATGAACATCGGTAAAGGTCTACCTACACATATTTTATGAGTAGTATAATATAATATGAAAATATTAAAATAAAATTGCAGAGGGCATAGGACATAGTTTATGGTGATCAATACGCGATCACGACTATTGTTTTGAGAACCAGTAAAGAAGACAAGTTATGTCGCGTATGATGTCAGATGAAAAGATTTTAATAAAATGAAGATTTTAGAAGGTTAGGTTATAAATAATGTAATTTGTGTGAGAGTAGCGGAGCCCCAGTATTTCATCTATCACTCTCGTTCCGTTTATTATAATGTTAGAATGTTATACAGTGTGTCCCAAAAGACTTTTTTATTTTAATTTATTCGCTGCATCAAGGCAACAAACAGAAGAGGGGCGGGGGGTATGCCGCGTTCATGGAAATTCAGTCGCTATGGGTCGTGTCCTTACCAGTTTGTGAAATTTTCCCTGAAAAATTAATATCCCGATGAGGTGACACGTAGCCCCGAATTGTAACCGATGAATTTTTTCCTATGGGGCTATCTCAAATCAAAGGTATACAGTAACAATCCTCTCTCTCTGGACCAATTAAAAGAAAATATCCGAGGAAGAAATGGCAGCGATCCCGGAGAATACGTGCCGAGAAGTTCCCAGAACTTTGCTTCCCGTTTAAAAGAGTGCCAGCGAAATAACATAATAAATTAAATTATTTTAATTAAATTTAAACTATTTTAAATAAATTAATTAATTTAATTAGGCAGTTTACTGTTTCAATTAAATTTAAAGTATTTTATTAAATTTAAAGTAATTTTATTAAATCAAAAACTATTTTAATTAAATTTAAACTATTTTTTAAAATTTAAACTATTTTTTTAAATTTAAAATATTTTATTTCAATTTAAAATATTTTATTTAAATATAAAGTTTTTTTATTTAAATATAAAGTATTTTATTTAAATGAAAACTATTTTTTTCAAAATTAAACTATTTTAATTAAATTTAAACTATTTTTTTTAAAGTTGAGAGTTGAAAGTTGATTTGAAAATTCAATGTTGCTGTTAAAATTAATCTCTATACTTTCTATAATATTTAATTTCCTGCTATTTTTGTACATATGTAGTATTCTATGTTGTCAAATGCAAAACGATGACCCTCTGATCTTGCGTGACCTGCCATCTCTGAAATTATGTTGAAGTTATTTATCCCCTTAAGGTGTTCTTCTTTTGTTTCTTTTTTTAATTAATGTGTAGTGTTAAGAAATCAACGTTTTTTTTCATTTTAATAATTTAATTTATTTAAAAAGTTTAAAGTTTTGTTAAAAGTTAGTTACAATGAATTTCCACAAAGTTAATCACGAAAATTTAGAAATATTACAAGTTTATTGTTAAACACAGTTACAGTCGCAAATTACTCAGTATTTGTACAATAAAAAGTCTCCACAGAGGAGTGTTCCGTACAGGAAACAAGAAAACAAGGGTGGTTCGCCGATCTCGGCTTCTCTCAACCGGCGATGATGATGATGATAATGGGGTCAAAAAAAATGAAACACAAAAGATGTTCAATATAAACACACTACGGCGACAAAATGGAGAATGGAGAACACCTGTCGCAGCAGAATACTCCTGTTTTTATTCAAATTCATTACAATACATACAGTCATTTTTCAAGTGCATACGTAAAACGGCGACAGTCCGCCTCTTGAGACGTTCTTCTAATACGTATTTGTTTTTCTAAATCGATGAGTACACCTTTAAATTATTAATACGTATCTTATCGTTTTAATTAATATGGCGCCTGCTCGGCGAGTAATTTCTGTGCGATACAGAGGAGCATTTTCTGGAAACGCTATCAAGAAGACGGCAGCGAGAGGAGTGAAGCTTACAAGTGGGTCTTCCAGATGGTTGTGGGTGCGTGTTAATGTCGTATGAATATTCTAGCGTTGGTACCAGGTGAATTTTTGCGGCTGCTAGCAGCCCTGGTTTTACGCATCGGTTTATATGAGGTGCGTTCAGAGTTTGTCTGTGGTGATGATGATTATGGAGATGATAGACCTCCATAATATTAATCAGATCCATTTTTCTTAAAAAAATTATAGAAATCTGATAAGAAATACAAAAGTTATCGGTTCCATATAATGCGTTATACAGTATATATTATACATACCTATACAGATATATTTTATAAGCGAAGATGGTTTTGAAGTTTACAAATAATGAATATAAAAAAAACATGATTTTTTTTCGGAAGGTGCATAATTGGACCTCAGCAATACGAATAATGTTTAATTTAAGTACAAATTCAATTAATCAACTATATACAAACAAGGATATACAGAAAAAATATGTAATTACCACAAGAATACGAATCCAAAATTTTATTATCCAGGGAAACTTATTACCTACCATTTTGTCACTTTAAACATGCATTTATTTTTAAAATTTCGAAGTTATATTATGTATTCCTTACAGATAATGCATATTTTGATACATTTTTAAAGCAATTGACTGAATTGTGTTCATAAATTGAAATTTCATAAAAAAAATAATAAGTTTTCGTTAAAATATTATAGTATTAATATTTGGCAATTTAGCCACAAATGGAAGAAACTATTAAATAAGAAAAATATTTTATAAATATTTATAACTAATCAGTACAGGCCCTTGAAATAAGTAGAATTTCAGTTATGTAAAATCATAAAATATGAATGAATTACCAACAAAAGTTTAACTAATTTGAAAGTAGCATTAGAAAATAAGAATAAATTTAATGGCTACTAAATTTTTTTTTAAATACCGAATCACGACCACTCTCCGAAATCACCCTGACTTGTTCTGAAAGCTCCCTGAGATTGAAGTTACTTTAGACTTAACGCGAGTAACTTTTAATTGGTATCAAAGTTAGGACTCGAAGTGTGCGGTGGTCTTATGATGATGTTTAGCCGAAAAAGCTCACCACGAAGAATATTTTTTCTTTATTATGTAAAATCACATTTTTACTTATGTTGGCCTTTTTTTTTTAAACGACAGCTGGAGAGGGGAGGGGCACCATTTCCCGGTTTGGAAGCTAAGGCTTCATTGCCGGTCCCACTTATCAAAGCTGATAAAAATACCCGACTTTAATTAAATAACGTATTTAAGTATATGCAAAACGAAAAAAGAGAAGAAATTCAATGTGGTTATTAGCAATTATCGCAAAGATTTTAAAATTTAGGCCCTTCAGCGTCCCTTAAGTGCTGTCATACAACATAAATCCATAGAACGTAGTTTTACATACAGATGGAAAATTAATGTAAAATTAAGGTCTAGTAGTTCAAGTAAGACACTCAGGTAGACTCCATTAATAAGAAAACACTCCCAAAAGAGGGACAGTGGA
This sequence comes from Eubasilissa regina, assembly GCA_022840565.1. NCBI lineage: Eukaryota > Metazoa > Arthropoda > Insecta > Trichoptera > Phryganeidae > Eubasilissa > Eubasilissa regina. Next base: position 16,402,036 of record JAINEB010000027.1, on the reverse strand, counting down.
CGAGTCGTACTTACACGGACAGTCTTGCAAAACACGAGGTATGGAGAATGAGAGATAGGCGCGTAGGTGGAGTCCCACCAACACTAGTCTGCCTAAGGAACTCTAATGGCTAACTATCCACCTAAGGAGTTCCAGCGAGTCACCCATACTCGAATAAATTTCTTATTTAAAACAATATTCGTCCCATTACTAATTAGGTCTGCATTTCTAGGCGGGCGGTGTCTAAGTTCAATCAAACTACCAATCATACGTTCATGTCCATCTCTAAGTATCTCACAAATCTACAAAATACGGTCAGGCGTCTGTTCCACCCCCCACATGTACATCACGAGGCATCCACAAGTCTAAACTCAAACAGTTTACTCCGGAATTGTCCATGCCCCGTAATTATCTGCCATTCACAATGATTTAGATCTGGAGGTTTCAATTTGATTGCCTTTCAACTTGATGGCGACGTTAAAAAAAAAGGAATAAGTCCATCTTCCCTGCGTTGCCGAATTCCACCTCTCTTGCCACTTTCCAAGTGTTAACTGCTTCATTCTTAGAACTAGATTTTTCAAGGAACCGTCCGTTGGTCTCAAAGTGACACCTAGTTCAGTGCCTGTGCTCGATAATCTAAATAACATCTAGGTTAATAAACTAGTACTATAATTATGATAAATGAGAAGCTCGCGGTAAAAACATGGTATATCTGAAAATGAGAAGTTGAAATAATTTTGATTTAATAATTGATAAAACATCACACAAAAACCTACGTTTGAACTATAAGCTGGTGGGGTAACATTGTTATGTACTCCTATGATTTTAAATTGATGGATGCCATATATTGGTGAAGATCGGATTTTTTTTGTAAGTTTGTGTGATAGGGGGATGGCACTGTGGAATTGTAGGATATCACGTTTTTTACCGCCAGCCTCTCAAATGTCGGCTTGATTATCTGAAAAAGGGTAAGTTTAAAAGCCAATCATTTTAAAAAAATACATGGGCTAAAGCATTAAGTATCTATGAGCAGTACCTGAAGAAAATATGTTTTTTAGTACAATAATATGTTTGTCAATTTTGACTGTATTCTCCTTCTAAAATCTGCATCATTGTTGGTTCAACTGGCTTAATTCAAAGCTTATTAAAGTATTAATTTAAGCAATTTGATGTTATAGGGGAACACATGCCATAGCGGGATATTCATGGTAGAATACGGATAAATTTGTCAGGAGATGAAAATATACGACTTAAGATGAAATAGACAGGTGGCACCATCAAGCTCATAGAATAATAACAACGTGAATTCGCGCCGACAAGCGTACATAAGACGACATATCAGATGCAGCTATCGCCATTAGCGGACCTTAAAAAAATGTTTTTTTTTTTTATCTTGTTATTTATTCATTTGATATATTTGGAAGGGATAATTTGAAAATATAATTTACAATTAATACTTGATAATAGTTATTGATTTATTAATACTTCTATTATTAATTATATTACGCTACAAACGCCGGTGGTCTGTCACCAGGCGGAGTCGCACGGCAGTTACTCTGTGGATTTGCATTAACGTTGAAACGACACATTATATACTTAATTACGTATTAAAATTATTCTAAAAATATATTTGATTGTGTACATATTTATTTGTATTAATTAATTATGTTAGTTGTACAGTGGTAGACCGTTTCCTTTTTTTTAAAATAAATAATATTTTTCCAAAAGCCGTCAATTATTTTGAACATCTTGGAGTCACGTTGACTATAGAAAATTATATGCAAAATAAAATCATGTCAAGGATGTATAGTGGAAAATTGCATTAACTTAAGCCTTCAAAAAATAATTAAATCGATATATATTATCCGAAAATTGCAATCTACCATACAATAATGCGCCCTGCTGTTACATACATATGTAACAGCAGATTTCTTACAAGAGTCTCGGAAAAAGAAGAATGTTTTTAAAACTAAAATATAAATAAACTTTTTTACTACTTACTACTACTCTACTGAAACTAGTTACTACTATTCTACTGAAACTAGTTACTACTACTCTACTGAGGTAAGTTTGTAGAACTCCATAATCACATGTGTCGAAATAAAATACTTGTTCTTTTTTATTCTACTCGTTTAATTTACTTAAGACTCGTTTTGACTCGTATCAATCTAATAATTTTACTCAACAACTTGTATTTATAACTACAATGGGGGACAGATATACAGCACTAATGATATTTTAATGTTACGGGTAATTTGTAAGAAAGGACAGCTATATAATTTTACAATCTAAGAAGATAATACAATAAGAGATACATTTTTGGTATTCTGTAATTTATGTAATGTTTGTATGATTCTAGGAAATAATTGTGTTCAACAGGAAAGATATTTTTAAAATCAATACAAAAATGTCAAATTGTTGACCTTGTTCTACATCCTTGGTAGATCTATAACAGAAAAAGTTTATGCAGAATCAGATAGTTAAATTGTCTATAATTTATAAAATTAAATTAAAATATAAACAAGAAAGAAGGTTTTTATATATTTTAATTGTAATAGGTTTTAATGAGAATCATTCAAAATATATGAAAATCCTCAGAATTCTAACGAATAATATTGGCCCTTTTCACCTCATGTAAATAAAGTTGTATAGCTGTCCCTCATTGTAGTTATAAAAACAAGTTACTGAGTTAAATTGATATATTGATAATGCACTTACAAGGCGGAACGTGTCTCAAGTAAATTATACGAATAGAATAAAAAAAAAAGTGTTTTATTTCCACATATGTGAAAAATATCTTTATTTATATTAAAATCCTGATTTACCTAATGGTAAAACCGTAAAGGATAAGATGGGCAGGACACATAGAGCGCTTGTTTGCCGTTGTCGTCAAGGGATCTCAAATGCGACAGCAAGCTCTCGGCTTACCCACATTAAAATGAAGTTACTTTGGAGATGCTGCATATTCCTATCTTCGAATTGAGTATGTTGATCCAGGACAGAAACGCTTGGAGCCAAATTGTAACTTGCAAATTGTAATTGGAAACACTGGCCACTGTGGCAGAAGTAATCGTCCATAACCGATTGCTTTCTGCTATTTCCTATTTATTGTCCTTAACATAATAAATACAGAAATCAATTTTAATTACACATAAATGTGTCATTGTTATATAATATATAATATTATTATATAAAATATTAATTTCGTGCTATCTATCAAGAAAGCTTTCGTGTTAACCTTTAGTTAGGCGACTATTAAAGCATTCCCGAGTGCTTGATAATGGGGTCAAGTATTTCATCAAATATTCTTCAGCGAGCGGATGCTGAAGCTAAGGAATAGCATTGCATTCTGGATAATTTGCAAACTGCAATTACCTTACTGGCTCTGCCGGAATTATTGTGAAAACTTTGTAAGCCTAATAATACCTTTCCTCGACAAAGGAAAATGCACTTTGATGAGGGAAACTTCGTCCGTCGTACTTCAGCGCCTGTTTTGTTGAGACGGATCGGAATTGTAACAAATTTAATAAATTGCTCACGTTATTCTAGCCTTTGAAAACAATTCAAGAAATAATCCTTGAACAGATACAATTCAAGAAATGCACAAATTCCAAAAATTTTATATATATGGAGATTGATTAATGGGTGATAACGGTGAACGTTGAATTTATATAAAATGATCACATAAGCCAGCCGAAGACAAGTCGTAACACATACTTCCAAACATTTCTATTAAATATAATAAAAAATGACTTTGTCTTTAAGAGATATCTATTATTTGTTTATAATACAGTGGCTTTGTACGTGAAAATCCAGTAATTGTGTGTTCTTGAACATATTCAAATATTACAAGAAATAATCACTGAAATAAGACAATTTAAGAAATATTCCTAGTCGAGTTATTAAAGTATTATCTTCGTCAACATTTCACAGTACAATGAAGGTTAAAAATCATCACTTCTCGTCTTATTGTCATGGCCCGAGTCCGTGAATGAGATTTAAAAAAAATTATCGACTCGAGATAATCTGAGCTGTACAGATTTAATTCCCCCATGAAATTCTCCTGAGCTGAGAGTTCCCGTGTACACACCACATCTCAGAGATTCGTTGTACGTCAGAGTAAAATGTCAGAGTGATGGTATTGAGCCTGCAGTTAAAATAGAATAAATATGTTCAACGAGATCACGTTTTCGTTGTGAATTTTCATTTTCAAAACATGGTTCTGTGGTATTTTTAATACAAATTAAATTAATCAACTAGAAATTAATTTATTATAAGCTAGTTATTCTAAACAATAATTATTAATATATAAACCTCTTCTCTATAGAAGTACAAGCTTTTTAGATAAGTTGAAGAACTAAAAAATATATATACAGGATGGCCCAAAAAAAGTGAGAACATTTCGTAAAATGTGGTATAATTACATAATAATTAGTTTAACTATATCAACAATAGCTTAAATATTTTACTAATTTACTTGCTTACCTATTTACCTATATTACATTATATTTCGACAATTTCCGGTCTCCATCTTTGATTATTAATTTTCCCATTGTTTGTATTTGGTTTTTTCAAATTATTGCCCAGAAGAATAAAAATCACTACAGAAGACCGTATTCTGATCAAAAATTTGCGAATTGAAAAACTGTACATTATGGCAGGATGAAGCTCCATCTCACACAACCAGAAATACAATCAACTTTCTGCGTCGTGAGAATATTAATTTCATCAAACCAGGCAACACTCCACCGATCGATCCACAGAACAAACCAGATATAAACCCAGTAGATTATGCAAAATGGGGTATATTGATGATTTCTGATTATCTAAATACTATGCAAAAAAAATACATTAAGAATTATAATTAATTATATTATGTTTTGAAATAACTCGTGTGTTACGAGATATTCTCACTTTTTTGGGTCAACCTGTATACATAGAAAAAACTTAATTAACCAACGTTTCGAAAACATCCATTAACTTCTACGTGATGTTAAATTAACTAACCAAAAATTCACTGGTTGGTGTATTTATTAATTAATATTTAAGTGTTAAAAAAAAATAATTTAATACTAAAAAATTAACATTAATTTGTGTTAGGAATAAATGATTGTAATTTAAAGCCTCATATTATAGTTAATATTTATTAAATATTATTAAATATTTTTTAAGAATAGATACTTGGAATCTATAGTGATTTAGGTGATGTTTGTGAACATGTCGAATCTCACTGAAAGATTTAACGTTGCCAACTGATTTAAGTTTTTGTATTTTTTTCCCAATCTCAAGCTCTGAGTTTATCTCAAGATCAAAATCTCAACATGTGTACATGGTTTTGAGATGTATCTCAACTAAATCTCAGAGACTATCTCTTTGTGTCTCCTTCCATGAACACACGGGTATTTGTAGCTGTTCAATGTGAATGACTCAAAAATGAATTAATAAATTAATTCACCCGTACAAATACTAGACATGATCGATAATAAATTAAGTTTGGTCAATATTTTCTTTAGTTTAGTGCTACGATAATTTAATGTAGTTCATCCATATATTTTATTAATAATATTTTTATTGAATTTTTACATTGTAAATATCGTTATTGTTTTCTAATATTTTATTGATAATAATAATAAAAATATGGAATATATTGTAACATTTAAAAAAAAAAATTATTTAATTTTCATCGCTTATGATATTGACCCACTACTGAATAGGGAAAAGATTAATATCTATAGTAGATCTTACATATTAATTAATATTTTTTAAACAATTTATTTTAAAATCATCGAAAATACGATAGAAAAATCTTTTTTTTTTAATGAGATAGCTGCACACTTTTACGTGATAGAATTGATAGCTTCACTTGATTTTTTTTTTATTTCCACACAGTTCCACATGTCCACTTTACCTGTTTTCGAGTAAAATTCAAATAACCATTATACCACAACCGTCACATTTACTCATATTAAAATGAGCAAGTTAAATAATCGAATACTATCGTCTGATTGGCTGAAAACATATTTATCTATAAAATACTAATTTAATGTATTAATTTTAAATATGTACATATAAAATCAATTTTGTCAAAAAATATTGTTTTTGCGCTACCGGGACCTATGTTTGACCTATGTTCTAAATAATTACAACTTCACAATAAAAATGTGTTCTCCTTAATATTTGTCTATATTTGAATTAATTATCTATTTGACATGCCTGAATTTTTTTTTTTTTAAATAGAGATGGCGTACACGGAATACATGTCACATCAATATTCTTACTATTTTCAAACTAAGCTAAATGCTTGTGCTATGAAAATAGGACTAACTTGCTGGTGTCCTGGAACGAGGCGCGAATCCCCAACCACTAGATCACTAGGCCAACGTCTTGACCACTACACCAACAATCTACTCAAGTTGAAGTAACAAGAACATTTTAATTGCGATACAAAAATCGGTGATATTTGTGTAATTTTGATAGACTAGTCTTGTGGATATTATTTTTTTTTACATTAAATATTCCTAATTTTTACAAAGAATATTCCTAAACCACTTAACCCTAGTAATCATATACTTGAAAATATATAGGATCAAAAAAAAAATATATATATTTTAAAAAAAAAAAATAGAGATACGTACACGGAATACATGTCACATCAATATTCTTACTATTTTCAAACTAAGCTTAACGCTTGTGCTATGAAAATAGGACTAACTTGCTGGTGTACTGGAACGAGGTGCGAACCCCCGACCACTAGATCACCAGGCAAACGTCTTGACCACTACACCAACAAGCCAATTTAATTAATTTTGATACAACCGCAGAAATTGAAATTCTAAAAATAATAGAAAGCATGAAAGGAGGTTCGTCTTCAGGCTTCGATAATACTATAATTCAAATATTAAAACCTATGTAACTTCACCTGATGAAACCTCCAACATATTAGATCAATTTAAGTTTGCGAAAGGGACTGTTCCCATCGAAATAAAAGAAAATAATAATCTTACCTATTTTTAAACCTGGTAACCCATTAAAAGTATTTAATTATAGGGCTACCTCCCTTACCCCTAACATAAGTATAAATTTTGAAAAAATTGTTAAAAAAACAAATAGTAAAATTTCTAGAAAATAATAAAATATTACATAAAAATCAGTTCGGATTCATAAAATCACTTAGCATACAAGATGCAATAGCCAGTGTAACTTCAACCATATACAAAACACTAGACAAAGGAAAAAATGTGCAGGAATATTCGTTGATCTCAAGAAGGCGTTTGAGAGTATTTCACATCAGAAACTATTGAAAAAATTAAATAACATTGGTTTAAAAGACAACGTTACACCGTGAATTAGAAACTATATAAAAAATCGCCCCCAATTCGTAAAAAATAATAATACCTGCCGTGATCAAGAAACATCAGATTTCGGTATTCCCTAAGGGATGGTATTAGAACCACTGCTATTTACATATGTAAACGAAATTTTTTTTCAATCAATTTTTTAACTGTACAACTCAAAAACTGTAAAAATTAGACATATCTAACAATTCTATACCTTACCCATTATTTATGTTTTTTTATTAAAAATTATTCGAGTAATTTTGTATTAAGTAACAATTTGAGCAAGGCACTAAATTTATTTTTAAATAATTGTTTTTTAAAAATAGATTCTGGTAAAGAAACAATAATGTATGTTTTTAGTTAGTATTTTTCGAAACCGGTGGATGTATTTAAACTTCATTAAGTGGTTAATAAAACAAAAATAATAAATAAAAATACGAATTTTAACCACAAAGTTAATATTGCTAATTTTAAAAGTATTAAAATACAACGTTACTGAAAAATTACGAATTGTCTGCGCCAGTTAAATTATCAAAATACAAAATAAAAATTAGGAAAATACATTTTTATTGTGAAGTCGTAATTATTCATAACATAGGTCAGTGATATTTTAAATGTGAATTTAATATATTAATTAGAAAGAACGATTAAATGTATTAATGTCAAAAAGATAACATATAAGTTTGAAAATGTGTCGCTAAAAATATCATCGCTGTAGCATAGTTGGATAATAAACCACAACAATATTTTTAGATAAAATTGATTTTGTATGTATATTTAATTCATATTCAAAATAAAAATGTTTTTCTGTCACTTAAAACTATAATAATCTAGACATTTGCACGAAATACTCCCAAAAAATGGATAAAGCTTATACGCGGACATATTTTCAGTTCAAAAAAAAGTCAAAAACTATTTATAATATACTCCATTCGCATTAAGGCTGCCGTGTTTTCATACAGCCTCCCCTCGAGCGAGGATAAAAAGGGTGAAAATCGGAATGATTGTGTTCTTAAATGGTGAAGACGTTAAAGTATACATAGGTACTATTATCATCGCTTGCAGGTACTGGAATAAAGCTCTTTTACGGCGCAGAGCTTATAGAAAAGCTCACATATACAGCTTAAGTATGAAGAAGCTCGTTTAAAGTAGAGTTTGTGCGGAGTAGAGATTAAATAGGGAAGATCCGGGTTGTAGTGTTATATTTAATACGCATTTTGTTATATACCGGTGTAAAATACCTCACTGAAACCGTGAAGTGCTGTGTATAAATAGGGTAAATATATTCCATCAAAATTTTGACAGATTTGTGACGATTTTAAAATTAAATACGTCACCCAAACAACAATTTTATGGTAACTGAGAAAAACTGTTTATTTTATCTAATGATAGAAAAATGTAATATTCAGTACGTGTGTTTTTAATAAATTGTAGATGACAATAATATACTTTTTGTCAAATTGTAATCTAAGATGAAAGTAAGACACGTGTGAAACATTTTTTCAGTATAATAATGTTGTTCGGCATGTGCTCGACAGCGTTGTTCCACAAGGTGAAAATAAAAGCAGAATATATTATATGAAACTTGTGTTTATTTTTAAAGAATAAAGAATACATATCACACGCTTGGCAGATTTTTATAAAACAAATAATGTTATAAAAATAATGTTATAAAGAATGTTTGACAGAGTTCAATAAATAAATTGTGCTATACGGCGTTGTTCTACTCGGTGCATCGACGTTTGATCCCTCGACAGATGACCTCTCCGACGGTTGTTCCCTCGGACAGATGACCCCTCCGACGGTTGTTCCCTCGAACAGTTGATCTCTCTGCCACTTGATCCCCTGGACACTTGATCCCCCGGATACTTGATCCCCTAAAACTTCTTCAAATACCTACCTTTTTACATTCGTAAATATCAGCATTCTGGAATGTTATATGGGAGCAAATTTATAAAAATATTTCTCCTGTACGAAATTTCATATAGTTCCAGATAATTAAAATGTTTTCATATTTATATTAAGTCATTTTTCTGTTAAATATTACCACTTTTACGAATTTTGATAAACCATTTTTTATTTATTGTTTTAACATTTTAGTTGAATTTTTAATTTTATTTGCATTTTTATATATTTAACTTAAAACATAGCGTAAATATTTAACTTAAAACATAGTGTAAATATTTAATTTAAAACATAGTGTAAATATTTAACTAAAAACATAGTGTAAATATTTAACTTACATAGTGTAAATATTTAACTTAAAATATAGCGTAAATATTTAACTAAAAACATAGTGTAAATATTTAACTTAAAACATAGTGTAAATATTTAACTTAAAACATAGCGTAAATATTTAACTAAAAACATAGTGTAAATATTTAACAAACAAAGAGGTCTTACATGGTTTTCACTGTTTAAAATCTCTACTTTATCATATAGAATCTTCAATATTAGTGGTTATTTAACCCTTGGGGCTAAATATTTCACTGTTAGGCAGACAACGATAGATGAGAAATGCTGAAGGCTGTGAATGGTGACTCACCGCTTATCCAGGACCGATTTATGAGCAAACGCTTGGCAACCATGCTATGCTAATTCGGCATAGCTGCCACGCAGCACGGCGTAGCTGCCAAATAAAGACCATTTACTATCCGTACAGTGCAGTAAAAAAAAATTCAATAAAATAATATAAATGCTTACAACACAATACATAAATAATAGTCATAATAATAAAGGCACAGAGAGGGAAAAAAGAAAACAATACGCAATCGTAAATGTTGAAGGCAGAGAGAATTATTCATGCTAATGATGATGATGATAATACATTCTGCAAACCAAAGCATGTATTAACGACCTCTTTTGCAGGATCTATAATTAGTTCTGGCATTCTAAACATCGTTTATCTTAATAACTCATATCCACGATGATCTCCTATTGAGACTGTTTTGCACAGAATTGAGAAGTCGCCGAGGTGATGCCAATTAATTGATGTTGTAAGGACACGACGCAGTGATTTGGAGGTATAATTATCGAAGTGGCGCTGGAAAGACGAATCATACGCTGACGAAAGACGCTGGATAGATATATCAATATTATAAATATTATTAGTTAATTTGATATATCAACAACCCGCAATGGATTTTTAGTACGGGTAATAAAGCAGTAATCACACAACCGGCTAGAGACACTACTGTTATGTTCAATATATAGAGATAAAAAAACTAGAAACATCTTTTCTTATAATTTCCCAGCGACTTATAATTTCCCAGCGTCTTATAATTTCCCGGTATCTAAAAATTTCCCGATATCTAAAAATTTCCCGGCGTCTTATAATTTCCCGCTATCTAAAAATTTCCCGATTTCTAAAAATTTCCCGCTATCTAAAAATTTCTTGCTATCTAAAAATTTTCCACTATCTAAAAATTTCCCGCTATCTAAAAATTTCCCGGTATATTATAATTTCCCTGTGTCTTATAATTTCCTGGTATCTTCCCGGTATAATTTCCCGGCGTCTTATAATTTCCCGGTATCTTATAATTTCCCGGCGTCTCAAAAATTTCCCGGTGACTTATAATTTCCCGGCGTCTTATAACTTCCCGGCGTCAAATAACTTCTTAGCGTCTTATAATTTCCCAGCGTCTAATAATTTCCCAGCATCTAATATTTTCCCAGCGTCTTATAATTTCTTAGCGTCTTATAATTTCCCAGCGTCTTATAATTTTCTAGTGTCTATGTATCAGGCATTGTTAAATACATTACGTGGAAGTTAACTGTCGATCCCACTGTCGGTCCTTCATGTGATTTTAGTGTAATCATTTTGTTTTTAACATTTTAAAAATAATAAAACAATCAAACCCATTTCTAATTTCATGTCGGTATTCATGTTTTAGAAATCCGCCGTCCCGCATCTCACTTTATAAGTCTTCAGTTAGGTGATTTTGAATGGTTTGTCTCAACAATTAAGGTCAGGCTTGTACATTCTCTTATGCGTTCTGTATTTTTATTTGGTGTGGATTTATGCTTTTAAGATGGAGTGCTGGAGATACCTGTTGCGCATACCGTAGACGATGAGATGCACGTTTCCATTTTTCAGGAGCTGTTCTTCAAGAATCTCTCCACTATTTGCTTAAGACGAATTTTTCAATTGTTTGGTCATTTTACAGATAGAAAAAGAAAGAATACAGGAGGCAGCGAAGCGCAACATATGAAGAGTTAGAAGAGCAAGACGGCGGCTGCTTCTTGTTGCAGTTTGGGTTCTGAATACAAATGTTGCCGGTATTGATGATGAATTTGGATCGCCGTCCTTCCACAAATAGTTGTAAGGATCTGACATAGGTCTATGTTCTGAATATTTGCAATTTCACATTGAGAATATGTTCTCCTAATAATAAAGTTAAATATCAATGTGTCCTAAATTTAATAAAAATGAATTAATAATTCTGGCGTCTGCTATCAGATTACTCAAAAGTATTTGAGATTCCGTAAAAATAAGGTAGATGGCTCTTTCAAATAATGGAACGATTAAATATAATATTAAAAAGGTAACATGTACGTTCGAAAATTTATCGCTAAAAATATCGTCGCTGTAGCATAATTGGATAATGCACCTTGCCCAGTTTGGAAAGAGATCCAGGTTCAAATTTCGCAGATGGCGCGAGATTAATATTTTTCGATAAAATTGATTTTATATGTATATCTTTCTAATTAATATATTTAATTCAGATCTATGCTAGTTTTAGGTGAACGTGTACAATCTCAATTGAATGGTATTGAGATGTATCTTAAATAAATCTGAGAGATTATCTCATCATGTCTATTTTTGTGGACACGACTCTTAAAAGAGTGAGTTACAAAATAATCATTACATCGTTGCTAAAAAAAAATATCTAAGTTAAAAAATATCTTCAGTTGCGGTACCAAAAACTCGTCGATCATTTGGCAATACACGTCGGCAGTGACTGTCTCTCGCTGGTTAAAAAAATAAGGTACAATTATCCCTCAGGCAGAAATTACACACCACACTGACGTTTTTGGACAAAAGTACAAAAAGCGCGACACTCACAAACCAATGAATCACCGCACTTTAAATATTGCTCAACCCCGAACGCGCAGTGCGCTCCCGATCAGTGACTCATTGCGAGTGGTAATCCCGCAAATCACGCGCGTCGAACAATAACCCTCCCACTTATCTCACCTTGATGGTTTACGAATTGAATATTGAAATTTTTTCTCTGGACACCCTTTAAGTATCAAAAAAATGTATTTTTTTTAGTTTTGAGAATAATTCAATAAATTTAAATTTAGAGTACAATTATAAATTGATTACTTTATAAAAGCTATTTTCAGTTCAATTATTATGAGGATTGATAAAAAAAAGTTAGATTCGTACAATACCTAAGTGCCAACAAATTGCTACTAAGCAGCATGCACATGAAGTTGTCACAAATTATTTGCAATTTTTATAAATAAGCTACGGCTAGACAAAAGTCATGGGTTACGTCAGAGACATGGTTATGCTAATCAGGTTGAAAACGGTTAGAATTTTATAAAGTCCTTTCATATTACAAAGATTTTTTAATTTATTTGTTTTTCCAAGAATTTTTGGTAATGCACGGCTATTTTGCTTGTATGCAGTGCATGTCCCTATTAACGAGAAATGTTGAAACAGATTTTTATTCATTTAGTGTAGTAAGATATTTAAAAAAAAAATCTAGCGAGTACAATATTTAGTTCTCACATGATCATATACAATCATCGCACGCTGATGTGTGTATTATGTGCATATTTATCTGGGAAGGGAGGATGGAAGTAAATAAATTGAATTAAATTTACTTTAAACATTTTAATGATTAATTTTTTAGAAAACGTTAAATAAACAATACTCATTATATAGGTAGGTACTAGGTATATATTTTCATAATATAATTTTTATTTTGATATATACTATTAAAATTATTAAACTAAAGACCGAGACTCGCATCTTCACGTTGAATGATATTAACACTTGTGGAAGAAAAATATCGGTAAAAATTTGACAGTATTTTTTTTTTAATTGAAAATATTTAAATTGCACACAAAAATATTTTTACTTTATTTAAAATCTTTTAGTGAAGTACTTTACCCAAGATAGGTTTTTAGTTTTATTTAGTTTTCTTAAAGCGCTTTTTCTATAGAAAATAAATTGAAACTAGTGTTTAGGTGCGAAGATAGATCACTCGGTCAGTAGATCAAAAAAGCTATTCAATATTTTATACTTATATGAAACACGTTTCGTATAAGTGCTATTTGCATAAATGATAAGACTGGAATTATATCTACGTTAATATAAAAATGTGTTTTTGTAGCAAATTAAAATTTGTACTTAAAAAATAGGTATGTGAATAAGCGTGTTTGAAATTTCCTTCGATTTGTGAAATTACCATTTAAATTTATTTTAATAGAGGAAAAATATACGACTTTTTTCCCAAAAGGGATCGAGCAATAATTAAGATCTCACTGAAAACTAAAACAGGATTCCCTCTTTCAACGTCCTGAATATTCAGTTGGGAATTTCAATGGGTTACCATTGGTCCAACGACTTTTGCTATTACAGAAACTTTGATATTTTTTGGTTAACAAAATATAAACTAATTTAATATATTAATTAAAAAGATATACATATAAAATCCTTTTTATTGAAAAATATTGTTGTTGAATTATCCAACTATGCTACAGCGCCAGTAGTTTTCGAACCTATATGTTATACTTTTTTAAATTAATACATATGTTGTTCCGTTATTTTTGAAAGCCATCTAAGTATTTAAAACATCACAGACCTATGTTCTGAATAATTTTAACTTCACAATAAGAATGTGTTCTCCTTAATAAAAATATAAACTATTAAAATATGCATCTTCAATATTTGCAAAATTACTTTTTGGCCTCATTTTATATTAATAATTATCTAAAATACTTTATTTAAACCACTATTTATTAATTATTTTACATATTTTGATACCTTTGGTATCATCTTTAGGAAGAAATGTATACTGAAATTTAAAATACAAGTATAGATAAAAACAAAACTATAAAATGGCGAATAAGTAAGAACTAATGAAAACAAATTTAAAACTTGCTGAAATTTTAATATTAGAATTATTAAGATTAATTTGAGATGCCTAAATGACAATAACTATTCAGAATTTTCAATCACCTGTTGGAAACAAACCATTCCTTTGATATTAATTAATAAGGGTTTAGAAATTAATCATACACATGCTAGGGGTTTACAGTTAGATAAATAAAATTTTTTTGAAGAAGTATAAAAGTGTTACAGCAAGCTTAATATTATAAATAACCAAATCCGCTTTGCAAATATACAGCATATATATGCATATTAGTTCTTATTTATTTCACCATTTTAGTTTTGCTTTTGTCTATGCTCGTATTTATAATTTCAGTACACATTGCTTCCAGCAAATGATACCACAGGCATCAAAACATGTACAATAATGAATAAATATTGGTTTAAACAAAGTATTTTGTCTAATATTAATATTAAAATATATTTACAAAAATATGTAATATAAGATATAATTTGATTTGAATGCGGGAGGTATTGAAAATAAAATCTATTCGAATTTATACTGTGGTGCCTACCCAGCGACAAACAAATATAGAAGCACTTTAAATTAGTCAACTGTGTTAGTTATTTTCAAAATAATCGAAGTTGGTAAGTGGATACATGAAGAAAGTTGAGAGGTTTTTATTAAAATATTTTAATAGGTTTAAACCGTTATTTATTGTGGAATTAAGGGACATTAATAATGTATTAAAAACTTCTTCCATGTGTGGTGTTAGTGTTAGAATGTGTGTTGAGGGAAAGTCTTTAAAAATTCATGCTTCCCTCGCAAAGTAGCGGTACTAGGGAATGGAATTAAAGAATGGATTAACTCTGGGGTTGAAAAGTTACTTAATTTTAAGGAGAGGTTATAAATAATTAATGTTTATGTCTATTTTTAGTGTACTTTAAAATTAACTTTTTTGAATACATATATTTTTAGATTTTGTGAAAATACAATACGTTTATTTATCCATATTATTTAAAGGTTGATTATTTTTTTGGTGAAGGTTTTATCCACATCATACACTTTAAACATTTTTAAATAATGTAAATAGATTATTTGTATAATTTGGTCGAATTTTTATTTTTATTTTATAGTTTATCTGTAAATACAAAAATCATAATGAAAGCGAAACAATAATTTAATAGTTACTCGTTTTCTCAGAAAATACACCATACTTTAAAGAGTGAACAAAATTTAAAAAGGACTATAATGTGTTTTCTGAAGTGAGAGAAAAACTGAAAATAAAAAGAAGAGAGATTAAAGATTTAAAGAAGAAAATATTCCAAGGCAACGGGAGAGTGAAGGAAAAGAAAAAGTAAAATGGGCTAGGGAATAAAATTTGTACTTTTAAAATTAGCAATATTGATAGAAAATAGTCATGGTTTTGATAAAAATTGGGATTGTCAATTTTGCATATAAACGGTGTAGGTCACAAATTAAATAATTTGGAATCGTTGGAGATAAATAAAGAATGTAAAAGTAATCAGGAAATTCTAAACAGCCAACTAAATATAACTACGAGTCCTATTCTAAAATTTTTTCCTAAAAATTATTCGACTAAATTTGTATTGAGCAGCAATTTGAGTTAGGTACTAAATAATTTTTTTTAAATAATTGTTGTTTTTTTAAAAAAATTAAAAATAGATTCTGGTGAAGAAACAATGCTATATTTTTAGTTAGTTATGACATCCTGAAGCAGGAAAAGGTGTTTTCCGAAACCGGTAGATGTTTGTTAAACTCAATTGTGGTTAATAAAACTAAGATAATAAATAAAAAATAAAATTTGTGTTATAAACATAAAATGAAGAACATTAAAGTATATTTATTGAATTTAGATTTAATTGAGGTAACTGGAGTATTGAAAATGTCTAGTTCGTTTAGGTGTGAATTGAAAAAAAGAGGGGCTCGGAAAAAAATTGTTTTGTTTGACATCGGTGTTGCAATGTTGGTGTTCCATGATGTTATTAGATTATATTAGATAAACTAAATACTAGTCAGGTACTAGTAAGTTAAGAGAGAGAAGACGGATCGATGCCTTTCTCAGTCATAAATAAGGGACAAACGTGGATGGCGAACCTTCAAACTCAAAAACATTTTTCTCTGCTAATAATTAATTTGATTGATTTAAACATAGAAATAAGTACCATTGATACAGGCATTTTTGAAATTATTTTAATAATTAATCTGAGTGACTCACAGTGAAGCCATTTGATGTGCGTTAAACTAAGATAGACAGTGACGAAATTTGACATAAGCTAGATAGTGACGTCGTTTGACATGAGAGAATTATTGAAATAATTTCAAAATAAGCTCCTTTTTGCAGTAAAATACCAATATAGCTTTTTCTAAAGTAAAACATAGCAAATGTAATACCATTTTAATAACTATATACTAAATGAGCAACTTTTTTAAATAACTTGACAAGTTATCGTGGAACATTTTTTTTACATTATGAAGGAAAAACTAGAGCTAACCTTAACTTAGAATTATCCCGAATATATAGAGAAGTAATAGACATTTTCAAACATAAAAATAACATGAATTGTAAAAATGACTCCATAAGAATTTTCCACACCTGGACAAATATCTTAGATACAGCCGTCCACGAAAACACATCTATCCAAAAAAAACCATCACTAATTAATAATCAACTAACAAAATCCCCCTATAATAATCAAAGAGCCGTTTAGCATGGTAATTACGCGTACACAAAGCAGGCTATTAAACAATTAACTAAATTACAAGTCACGTTTCGTTACCTTTAGATGCAGGTAATCGCGACGTCAACTAATAAAGGGTGTCCAGCGGAAAATTTTCAAGTTTAATATTAAATTTTTAAAAAAAACTTCTATTTTATTCTCATATTTTATTTATGAAAAATGGAGTTTAACGATGCAAATTGTACATTTTATAAACAATATTATCTAAATGCCGTCTATTTTTCTCAAGACACTCTTCCAATTGGTGTGTGAAGTGGCCCCGTCTTGCTAAAATTGTGTTATGTCGTTGAACCCGGGAAAAAGCTGCAGTTGCGGTACTACAAGCTCGTCAATCATTTGGAAATACACGTCAGAAGTGATTTTCCCTCGCTGGTTAAAAAAATAGGGGCCAATTATTCCTCGGGTAGAAATTGCACACCACACTGTCGTTTTTGGACAAAGCAAACGTTTTTGATGGCAATCCCTTGGGTTGCCGGGGAAACAGTATCTTATGTTTCGTTTATTAACATAGCCATCGATATAAAAATGTGCTTTATCAGTAAACAATATATTTCTAAGCGTTCGTGCTGTTCCAAAATGTTCCAGCATCGTTCTCGCTAAGGTTTCACCTAATGAATAGTTATTTTTGTTGAGAAACTGCACGATTTGTAGTTTATATGGGTAGGACTGTAGTTTATATTTCAAAATAACGTGCATTTTTGTATTCCAGTACAGGCTGCAATCTTCCTTATAGATTTACATGGATTGCGCATAATTTCACGTCGAACTTAAGCCAAATGTTCTGGCGTCGCTGCTGACGTTGATGGTTCCGGAAGAGTTTGGTTAACCATTATCCTTTCTTGTCTGAACTTTTGAACCCAACACCAGATAAATTGCGTGCTCGGCCCATCACTTACTCGTCTAATATTAAAGTGAGTACAAAACGCGCGAAGCATACGAACTAATGAATCACCACACTTTAAATATTGCTCAACTGCGAATGCGAATGACTCATTGCGACTAGCAAATCCGCAAATCACGCACGCCGAATAATATTATAATTTAATTTTGAAATTTTTCCGCTGGTACCCTTTAATATTAAGCACCGACTAAGATTTTAATTCACTTTCATTTTAGTATTTGCATTGAACGGTCGAGTTTAATCATCAGTTTAGAACAGGATTCACGATAAAAGGCCCTTGAAAATAAGTAATGATTTGTACTCGAAAGGTCGGGAGTATAAAAGTCTATTACTACTATTTGACGCAGGTTACCCCAAAAAATAATCTGTAAAAGATCTGAAAACTTTAAATACAACATATTGATATATTATGTATACTCATATATCATTATTACATAAACCTACTACCTACTTACACTTTTATTATTTATTTTAATGGTTTTGTTTTTAATCTCTTATTTATATTATATTCTGCACTCCTTTGTAAACTAAACAATGAACAATAATTTGGCATAATATATTAATTAATAATGAATTCTCAGTTAATGCAGGAATTTCCATTAAGATTCCGGCTTTATGTTTCGACTACTTATTACCATTGAGCGGGCTAATTCATTGTGTATTCTATTCTAGCCAATTCAATGTCAACATTCTCAACATTCCTATCCGACGGTTTCTAATGTGGCCGTGCTATTGTTTACAGCGGCAATAACTAATGTCGGTATTTTGCTGCAAATTCCATTCAAAATCTAATATCACAGATTTTATCAAATGCGCCTCTAGGGCTCGTCTTATTTAAAACAAAATTAAAAATGACGTATCTAATGGATAGATAATATATATAGTTTAAAAAAGATCTTGAATATAAATTGAAGATACTAACGTATACATGATAGTGCTTAAAGATGCCAAAGTAACGCCCATAGATGCCAATAATTCATCGACAACTTTAATAGATTGAACAAGTTCTCAAAATGCCTGAAACTGGACTAGTAAGAGTAGCTTGTTGGTGTAGTGATCAAGACGTTGGTTTAGTGATCTAGTGGTCGGGGGTTTGCGCCCCGTTCCAGGACACCAGCTTAGTTAGTCCTATTTTCATAGCACAAGCATTTAGCTTAGTTTGAAAATAGTAAGAATATTGATGTGACGTGTATTCCGTGTACGCATCTCTATTTAAAAAAAAAAAAAAAATGAGATAATGTACTCCCATCTATCCCATGGTACGGTCATCTATAGACAATTTTAAAAAGGGTTTGACATAACCGAAGCATAACTAAGAAAACAGAAAAAGATACATTCTTCCAGATCTTTCTCTACTGTGCTAAACCATAGACTTCCGACGCAAGAGGATTGATGTTCAGAAAATATGGTCCTAGCGATACATTATCTGCATCCTGTGAACAGCTTGCAGAACGATCGTCTCGATCAAATAGGAATTAAACATCTGGTAGTGTCTATCCTCAATTGCACAGCTCTGAATCTTCAGATATTTTGAATACTTTAGTAGATACTTCACGAGGACAGCATGAAAATTTGGTGATACGAGGGATAGTAAAAGATACCAGATTTGGTGAAAGATTACCTACACGATGGACCAATCTAGTTAAAACTTAATGCAGAGCTTACTCCTAAAACACTCAATAAATTCCAGAATAGGTAGAGACAAGACCATACATGCCATCATCCGCAATTAAATTCAGTTCTATGATCACGATTGTTCTCATCAAAAGGAAGATGAAGTTTAATAAGATTGTAAACTCCATCATGGAAGTCAAAAATTCTTTGACTCTTGCAAATTTAACATTATATGCGATACCCGGAAACAACCTTCAGAAAACGATGATAACTGAAAGGGAATTATATGCGGTGGAGCCAACACTTCAGCAAACAGAACAGAAGAGTCTACAGCTGCCATCTTCCCGATCACGCGCACATCACGTGACCCAATTGGAATCATGCGATGTGCACGTGATCGGGTAATGATCGCATCAACTGTGCGCAATTCTTTGGCGTCTTTTTATCCCGCAAAATACGGCGATGTCACAAGTTTACCCACGGCACATAAACAACAAACAATACGTGATCAAAATACAATATCACAAAATGCAGTGCCGGTGCACTAAAGCTGAAGGGTGCATACCAGGATGTCGAGATCGAACAAATATCGATCAAGTTGACGTCTGCTGGTATCAAGGTCACAATTCACACTGACAAGACGAGCATGAGGGAATGTATGGATGGGAATTTGGATGCGGAAATGTGCCATGTGAAGTGTGTTGCGGTTGATTCAAAAAGATGCACCAAAAGCGTGCTTACGAATTCGGAACAGATAGTGTAAATAAATTTCTAGGCTCTATATGCCTTGGAGGGTAAAAAAAATTATGCTGTAGTTCGTTATGATTAAAATTTTTTCTCATTTTTAGCACTTTTACATAACAATTGATATATATTTAGATTATCTCCTTAGCCGTTTGAAATTGTTAAAATTATCAGTGAGACGTACGGTGACCGACCTTATATTTCTATACAGGATCATCAATGGAATCATGGACTGTCCCCAGATTGTTGGTCGAATTGACTTTCACACACCATTGAGGTCATCGAGAGAAAATTCACTGTTCTATTACAGTGGTAATGTCAGAACACATACATTAGCTAACTCCGCAGTCCCTAGATTGCATTCTTTGGAGAATGAATATGCGGAGGTAGTTGACATTTTTTCTGTAAATTGAACTCTTTATAGGACTACATTATTACAATTTTTTATAAATTAAATTGCTTTACTTCACATTTTTTACAATTTTTAATTAAAAATTTTGATTATGTAAAAACATTCTGATATATATATTTTTCGTTGTGTATTGCACTTCCGATGAAACTTTCTATTATTTAAAAAAAATATGTTAATGCCTGATCACCGGAACGCGAGTTTTTATTTTAGCACAGTAACGAAAAGGTTAACGGCTGTAGTCTGGAACGTGACCAGCTATATAAGAGATGTACGCCTGTATACATCGTGTGCGAATATTATAAAGTTTTAAATAAATTATAATGTTAGTGTTTCTTGACATACTAACTAACACATACATATTGTGATTTTTTATACAGATTTATGTTAACATTGTAGATATATTTAAAATATCGAGACCTTTCAATGTGCTGCTGGATTAGCCAGATCGTTGTATCCTCGCAGCGTTTTTGTGTAAAATGTATTCAGTTTCTCCCTTAACTCAATATCTCGAGTCATGGCAGTTTGACATCTGAGCGTCACTCATCAATCATTACCGTAGATCCGTTTCCGGCCTTGCACCACCATCCGCTTCCGGATCGGCGTGAACGATTGTAAATTATTTCCCGTATATTTCCGGCTTTGCCACCGAACCCAATTCGAGTAAAGATTTTGTTCTGAAATTAAATCATCAACTTATTTAAGGAAAATTATAATGAGAAACGACGATAATTTAGTTATTTTGGGGAAAAACAATTGTAATATTGAAGTTAATAAAAAATTAACTTATATTTTTAATAACTCTGTGCTTAAAATCTATTTTAAGGTTGTTAACTTTGTTTTATTAACCCATTTAATTAATTAAATATATCTACCAGTTTCGAAAATATAATTTTCTTTTTCAGTATAACATCAACTAATCAAAAACATATGTAATGTTATTTCTTTATAAAAAAACCAAATAAAATATAGTTTTTAGACTTTTTTATAAAACAATTTCTAAAAAAAAAAAATAATACTTAATTTAGATTGTCACTTGATGACACAAAATTATTAGAATAATTTTTAGGAAAAACTTTTAGAATTGGACTTGTGGTTAAATTTAGTTGGTTGTTTATAATATTTAGGTTAGTTTTACATGGTTTATTTATTTTTAATGATTCTAATTTATTAACATTAAGATCACCATTTTTTATATGTAAAATAGACAATCCCAAATTTTTTATCAAAAGTATGATCGATTTATTTATTTATTTATATATATTTTGACGTCCATATTTTTGTACTAACAGAGGTGGATACATAATAAACATACATAATACATAGTTTATTGTGTGGGATGGAGTAGACTTCACCTCTGATATATACAGCGTTGTCCTGGCTACTTGAAGTCTGTGTTAAAGTACTCTTAAAGTCTACTGAAGTCTGTGTTAAAGTAGCCAGTTTTTTTTCGTGCTGTTGTGGTGTTTGGAATAAAAAGAGAATTACAAATATGTTTAAAAAAGTAAAAATAAAATAAAAATATTATAAAATATTGGATTGGAAAATTCTAAATAACCATTTTCATTCAAATATCTTAAAAGTTCTTTGACTCTTACGTTATGGAATGTAGTACAGATAAGTTTATAGACACCGGAATTATTAAATTTATCATCATAATGGTGGCCGCCTCTAGCAGAGGCATGCGTGCTCTTTTAACCATATTTTTCATATCATTTTCGCACGCGTCGCGTGTTATTTTATAAATTTAATTTCTTATATTCTCATTGTCTTATTGTTGTAAATCTTTTCTTTCAAGTACCACCACAGAAAATAGTTGGGTGCCGTCAAATCAGGTGATCGAGGAGGCCAGTCGATATCACCACTCTTAACATTATGCGGCCGGGAAAAATTTTAAAAAAAAAGCTTAAGGCTGTGTGTGAGATGGTACCATCCTCTTAAACCCACGTGCATTGCAGGCCCAATCTACCCAATTCGGCCACCAAGATTATTTTCAATTCATCAATTCAGATAACCATTAATTGTTATAGTATTGCCATTATTATTTAAATAAAATGTTTTAATTACTGAAACACGTTGTTGAGGCTTAAATGCTCCGTAATAAATTGTAATTAATTACTTTTTATGATTATAAAATTCAAACTGACAAATATTTTACAAACTTAAATGGCTATAAAAAATATTTCTATTAATTATTTATTTAAAAATAAATTTAGTCGACCTATTTTTCATTAATACTTTAATATTCCTTTCCAGTTTGATTTTAAACAACAAAGGCTTTCATTTCCACACCCTTTCAGGCAACTCGAACTCCCTTTCAAGTATACAGGCAGAGCTATCACCTGTCGTCAATATTCGTCCGATTTTACGTGTAAAAAGGGTTCGCAGAGCCTCCATTTTTCTGCACTCTAATACCCTCTAATAATGCTATCAAAAAGCACTATATAATGGAAGTCCGTGCTGAAAATTCAAAAAGTAATGTCAAGTAATGCAGTTTTGTAAAAAACCCTACTCAAATATAGGAATTTATGAATGACATATTTTTTAAATATCGCTTTGTGGGTGATGTTCAAATTATGATTATGATTATTTAAAATTATATTTATTATTATGAGACACCTTTTATCAAAATCTGTTGAAGAAGTCGGTGCACTTATTCCAGTTGATGTATACATTTAGGCATAATACGAAAAAATTTCATGATTATTTGTTGCGCCTATAGACATCTCCATCTATGTTTTGACAGTAGAAAATGTGATGTATCAACAACCCGGAATGGATTTTTACTACAGGAATAAGCAGTAATCACACAACGGGCCCTAGTAGTGTTATGTTCAATATATAGAGATAAAAAAATCTAGAAAAATTGTAATATTTTCTTATAATTTCCCAGCGACTTATAATTTCCCAGCAACTCATAATTTCCCAGCGTCTTATATTTTCCAAGCGTCTTACAATTTCACGGCGACTTATAATTTCCCGGAATCTTATAATTTCCTGGAGTCTTATAATTTCCCAGCGACTCATAATTTCCCAGCGACTCATATTTTCCCAGCGTCTTATAATTTCCTAGTGTTTGTGTATCAGGCGTTGTTAAATACATTACGTGGAAGTGAACTGTCGATTTCACTGTCGGTCCTTCAAAATATGTGATTTGAGTATAATCTTTTTGTTTTTGAACATTTTTCAAATAATAAAATAATCAAACCCATTTCCAATTTCATGTAGATATTCACCATGTTTTAGAAATCTGCCGTCCAGCATCTCACTTTATAATTCGTCAGTTGGGTGATTTTTAATGCTTAATCTCAACAATTAAGGTCAGGGGTGTACAATCTCTTATGCGTTCTGTATTTTTATTTGGTGTGGAATAATGGTCACTGAAAGTGAGGGAGAAAATACGGATTGATGCTTTTAAGATGCGGTGCTGGAGACACCTGTTACGCATACCGTGGACGGTGAGATGCACGTCTCCATTTTTCAGGAGCTGTTCATCAAGAATCTCTCAACTATTTGCTTATGATGAATTTATCAATTTTTTGGTCATCTTACGAGAATGGAAGATATTTTGAAGAAGCTTGTTGTGATTAGCCACGTCGAAAGACGAAGAGGAAAAGGTAGATCTGTTGGACTGACCAATGGAAGAAAAGACAACAGGCACTTCTCTGGTGACAGCTCTAAGATCTACAGGATTCCAAGAAATGTGGAAAGCATGATCAAGAGGGTGGGAGTTCATGAAGATCAATATCGTCAGTCATGAGGGACCATGGTGGATGAAACTTTTTATAATTGATATAAGGGGGTAGTTTTAAGCGATATGAATGAAACGCGCGGTTGGTGTAGAGTCGTTTGTTTGGTTACAGATAGAAAAGTAAGAATACAGGAGGCAGCGAAGCGCAAAATATGAAGAGTTAGAAGAGTAAGACGGCGGCTGCTCCTTGCTGCAGTTTAGGTTCTGAATACATATGTTGCCGGTTTCAATGATGAATTTGGATCGCCGTCCTTTCAAAAATAGTTGTAAGGATCAGACATAGGTCTATGTTCTGAATAATTACAACTTCACATTGAGAATATGTTCTCCCAATAATAAAATTAAGTATAATAATATAATTATTAATAATATAGAATGATCGCAGTGCTTTCAAAACAACGAAGGTCAGACTTGTGCAGTCTCTGGTGCATTCTATATTTTTGTATGGTGTGGAGTTTATGTATTTGGGAAGTATGTTTGATAGAAACGGAAAGTCTGAGAAAAACATTGAAAGGAGGGTGACTGCAGGGAACAAAGTGAACAGTGTTTTGTGTGGAACAATATCTAATTAATAACTTGTGAACCAATTCAATACTAGCGGTATGCAATGAAGTCCTGGTTCCAACGCTGAAGAACAACAAATGTACACTGAATGCAGTGAAAATGAGATCACTGAGGTGTATATGGGGCAAATATATTTATGATAGTTAGATTAATTAAAAGCTAATACTAATATAGTAGGATTAAGAAAAGATATCTTAGAGAATGCTAAGAAAGATATGTGACGCAAGTATTAATGGTACCAGAAAAAGAGGATGTCCGCGAAAGACTTGGCACAACCAGGTAAACCATACACTGAAAGATGGTCATGTTAGAAGCCACAATAATCTGCGAGCTTGTGATAATGTGTATGAATATGGATGATACGAGAATTGTAGAAGGACAGAAGAGAAGAAATGCGAGTAGGTAGATATCATAAATAATTTAAAAAAAAACATAAGTAGCACAAAGAAAGTCTTTGTTTTCTGATTAAAATACTACACGAGAAATACAGAAAGTTGTATTCAGATTTCTTGGAACAATTTATTTCATCTTGCCTCGAGCTATTTACCATAAGCATCTGACATTCTTATATAAATTCTTTTCAGAATTAATATATTCGTAATTCTGTTGATCTAAGCTGTACTGTTAGTCATCAAACTGTGCTAACAGTAAGATGACAAGATATTTTTATATTAAATTGATCATAAAATTCTGGTCATCACGTGTAGTAATTCCTGATAATACATAAAACATAATTAAAAATTCATTTTTGCGCTGGCCGCTAGATTTGGGTAGATTTCTTTTTGTGTGTTTTTTACATTTTTCTTCAGTTACAACGTTTTTGATCATTGACCATTTTGAAACAAGATGGCTTACAGATCGACGGTAATGTTACCTGTCATAACTGGAGTTCTTCCTGTAGACCTCGAAATTATAGAGTTATGAAGAAATCTGGAGTGGAAGTAAATTATTTAGGCACTCTTTTCAGACCTTCGGACACTCCCTTCAACGAGCAGGCTAAGAGAATGAGGATATTAAAATTAGAAATGTGGCAAGAAATATGGGATAGCGTCGCAGAGTAGATTAACTCATTACTTTCTCCCCTGCGTCGCTGTTAAATCGAAGGGTGTATGTTAAGGGTGGGGATCCTCCTGAACTGAGTGGCAGATGATGATTACGGAGACCGGCCAATTCCGAAGTGAACTGTTTGATTGATGGCCCGTGGTGTGTATGTGAGCGATTGGATCAAACGCCGGAACATATCTTGTGGCATTGTGTGGTAATGATGAATGCTCGTGATTGTCGGCCGCCTGAAAACGCGGACCTGATCAGTAATGCGAGGAATCTCAAGCTGCACAGGGATTTCATCAAAACATGGACTGTTGACGCAAGTTGAATACTCCATGTGCATTCCGTCTTTCCAATAAACGATAATATACTTTTCCCGCTCTGGCCAACTAATTACTTAGGGATTTCACTGACGTGGGGCGAGATTGCATTTCGACGCCGACCTGTCAAGTGCCGCCGTGCGTAAAAATCCGGACCGCGAAAAAGGGATTTTCTTCAGCATCCATGAAGTGTAATGAGGGGGAACATACTGCTTACCCAGGACCTATGCAATAAGCTCAAGGCTCCTATCTCGGTCATTCGCCGCCGGATTGGAATTTTTTAATACTACTAGGCAACTCTTCGATAGCACCTCGCATATTGACAGGGTGATACTGTACAGCTGCTAAAACAAGATTTGCCCTCATTATCCCCGGTTGATTTAAAAATAAATAAATAATATTTATAATACATAACATAAAGATAATATAAAATAATACAATTGATAAGGCCGTGGTGCAGAGGGGAAGTGAAGAGGCGCTCCTTTCCAAGAAACGGATGGCATAAAAGAAAACCATATAAGAGACCCTCCTCGCACCACTGCCGGGAGATTTAATCCACAAAAACAGTACATCGCAGAAAAAAAATAAAAGAAATAAAATAATAAGGATCTCTTAAACAACTCCAGTTTCCTGCCATGTTCGAGCAGATCGGAGTTCCTGACAGAACCTCGAACCTGCCTTGCATCCGTCAGAATTACGCAATGCCATAGGATGAGCTCTGGCGTTTGCCTCAACTGACTGCAGGTACACCATGGGTCCGGGGAGTCCATGAAGTGCAGTGATATCTCCGTTCTTCACTACAAAAGTGCAAATCAACTGGAAGTGTAAATTGTCATCTAACCCAGGACTAAGATCTAGGTAGGCCAGATCCATCTGCCATTATTTCTTTCTTGCTCCAATTCGGGTTGGGTCAACTAAACCATCAATACAGTCTATGGCATCTATTCCACATGGATTACGAGATGAGCTATATTAGGCAGATTATGACAAGATTATATTAAGACAACGCGAATACTTTACTTTAACATTTATTTTAAAATTCATGAAACAAGAAAACTCTTACGTAACTCCCATGGCCTGTACCGGGTATGGCGTGACTCATAACATCGTTGTGTTTAGTCCTAGTACCTTTATAAGATAGTGTGTTTACTAGTAAGCTCTTTGGCTGTCTTGTACCCACTAGTTTCTGTCCTTTATATATAACATATTTTATTATTTGTTTGGATATCTGATCATTGTATATTCTTTACTTTATATTATATTATCATTTGTAATATTTATACGTTCCTTGTATTGTATCTAAGTGTATATAAAGACAACACTTTGCAACACTTGGGTTGTCGGGGCACCAGTATCTCATGTTCTGTTTATTAACATAGACATCGCTATGAAAATGTGCTTCGTCAGAAAACAATATGTTTCCAAGCGATCGCACTATTCCAAAACGTTCCAATATAATTCTCGCTAAGGTTTCACGTAAATAATAGTCATTTTCGTTGAGAAACTGCACGATTTGCTGTTTGTATGAGCGAAACTAGTTTTTTTTTCAAAATAACGTGCTCTGTTGATATTTTTATTCCAGTACAGGCTGAAGTCTTCCTTATCGATTTACGTAGATTGCGCATAATTTCACATCTAACTTGAGCCACATGTCCTGGCGTCGCTGCTGACTTTGATGGTCACGGAGGAGTTTGGTTAACCATTGTCCCTTCTTGTCCGAACTTTTGAACTCAACACCAGATAAGTTGCGTGCTTGGCCTATCACGTACTCGTCGAATATTAAAGTGAGCACAAAAAGCGCGACGCGCACGAACCAACCCATAAAATGACTGCTCAATAATAAATCTGAAGAAAGGTCAATATTTGGTAGATCTATGAGATGTTAAGAAAATACAAGTTAAGATCTATTCATTATTGGCATCAGCAATTGGCAGAATGTATTCCAACGCTGAAACCGATGGAAGTATATTCTTGAAGAGGTCAAGACTCGTATTAGGCTGTAGAGCCAATTATGACGATGGTATATACAGGGTGAAACAGACCTATTCTAAACCTAGATATGACTGAATTATGAGTCAAAAAAGTTCAAGGTTCTTAATATTAACTATGTCAAAGATATAAGCATTTCAAAAAAATATATAACTATGCGATTCTTTGAAATATTTTATATTTATTTTATATTATTATATTATTTGAATACAAAAAAATAAAGGTCATCGAATTTCGCTTAATGGTTTAGAGCATCAAGCAAAGATAAGATAAGATAAGATAAACCTTTATTGACATAATCATCAGAAGTGAACATACAATTATATAATATACTTATTGGTTTACTATGTGGGATGCAGTAGGTATCCACCTCTGATGCATACAGCATTGTTCTGGTTACTTTTCTAGACTCCCGTATGTGTTAAAGCAGACAGATTTTTTCATGCTGGTATTATTTAATTAAAATTAAAAATAAAAAGTAAGATGTCGAAACTTACTCTTTATTTTTAATTTTATTAAGAGACTTACAAAAAATAGAGACAATAAAATATTTAAAATAATGGATACATTTTACAAACATTTATTTCGAAATACGTAGACTTAAAGCTTAATATGATTAAGTAAAAAATTCGAACAATAATATTTTCTAATGCAGAAAAAATCTATCTATTGAAAAAATATTTAGTTATTACTGGATTCACGATAGCGACTAAATATTTTTTCAGTATACATTTCTAGTTGATTCATTTTATTTATATTAATTAGCACAAACATCTTAACAAAAATATATTTTTCTTAAACATATCCCTTGAATATTTTCGATTTGTTATTTAGTCATGTGTCCATCCATAAAATATAGTGGACTAGGTCTGTTGCACCCTGTATATGTTTAAGTATCTAATTATCAACCCTTAAGCAAATATAGTATAAAATAGCATAGCGTTAGCACATCCGTAAAATAATTTACAATGCAACCTATTACATAATATATTATAGAAGCATTAACAGCATATCTCGAGATGGGAGAATAGAAACACATAATAAAACTCCCCCGCAATGTTACATACGTAATCGATTCACAATTCAGCCAATAGGAGGAACGCTGGTGATGTATTTGAAACTAGGTAACATATGTTTAAAAACGTAATGACGTTTCTCTTATTACGAATTAGAGATATAAAAATATTAAGCTTAATATTAACTGGTGTATGCCAGTTTAACTGGATTTCTTTATTATTATACAATGTTGCTACGAAGAAAATTTGCATTTATTGAAGAAGGTTTTTATTTGTTTTAAATTGTTAACATTGTTTTATTAATGAATTAAAAATACATCTTATATAAACAATATATTGGTTTATGTTATTCTGAAGAAGAAAATAATATTTTTCGAAACCGGTAGATATATTTTTAACTTATTAAGTGGTTAATAAAACATAGTTAACAATTTAAAATATGGTATTTTAACCATAAAGTTGATTTTGCTGATATTCAGTATAACGTTTTTATTAAATGTATTATAAATATGAATTAATTATATTAATTAGAAAGATATACATATAAAAACAATTTTATCCAATAATACTGTTATTGCGCCACAGGAATTTGAACCTGGATCTCTTTTCAAATCGGGGAAGTTGCATTATCCAACTATGCTACAGCGACGATATTTTTAGCGACAAATTTTCGAACCTATATATACCTTTTTGATATTAATGCATTTAATCGTTCCATTATTTACAATATTTTTCAATAAAGTTAATTTTATATGTATATCTTTCTAATTAATATATTTAATTCATATTTAAAATATCGCAGACCTATGTTCTGAATAATTACAACTTCACAATAAGAATGTGTTTTCCTAATAAGTATATTATATTTTATTTATTATATATCGGTCTTGAAACTTGTTAATTTATCAACAAATAGTGGTATAAACAAAGTGTTTTCTTAACTTTACAATTATTGAAGAAGAAAAATACAAATAGTTGTACAATTTTTTAATAGTAAAGTGATTTTAAGTCTACTTAAGTAGGTAAGCATTGGTTTCATCAAGGTTTTATATAGTTTTTACTACAGTTTGTTTTTCTGAGTATCATGTATAATTTTAGTTGTTTTCGTAAAGCAAAGTAGCAACAAATTTATATGTATTGTGTATGAAAATAAATAATCAATTATTAAACTGTATATAGTCAGCAATCAATCACTTAACCCGTGACACGTATTTAAATTAATTCATTAAACGTGTGAAAACCATGTAAAGGATGTTGTACTACCCCTGTGCGGAGGGAGGATGGCTCCGTACATCACGCCCCCCTGCGCTCGGGAGTACACACTGTACGTTCAGCTTAATTGCTCGAGCGGGAAGTGCATGTCGGTGAGAGAAGCAAACGTTGAAATGCTCTCCCACAGCAGCGCTGGTTAGGTGATCTACTTAACGTGAAGTTCCACTCCTCTGGCGCACATACGTTAGGATAGGCGACGCAACAAGTGCCGCTCAGATTCTGCTCATTTCATCTGACTGTATATGATATAATAAAATAATTATGTTAAGAAAAAGTCAAGCTAAGTCGTTGGTCTTTTGGTGATTCATCACGGGCAGATTTCCAAGCAGATGAATACTTCGGCTCAACCAAGCTACAATAAGTTAGGAGACGTATACACTATTTATTTATTTATTTACACTCTATCCAAACCGTTTTGAGAGTTGTTTACTCTCGTTTCGATTCGTTACAATTACATTTTTTTTTATTACATTCAGTCAAGTATTTAACATTATCATCTAGTAGTATTTAACGTTATCATCATAATACCATCATAGTTTGGCTCCGGTATCATTGTACCAGAGCCAGACTTGTAATCACATTTAATTCAGAAGACAGCCAAAAAGAAGCTATAGAAATAATGCGCCCCCAAAAGGGGAGGGTAGAGGTCACATTTATGTGTTGCTGTCGCAGAACTCGGTTACAGTCCGGGAGAAATTCACCCTGTCCAGGTCGAAAAAGGTTTGAGACAGAGTCAGTAGAATGCTTTATTAGGTCCCTCTAGCCTCTGATCTTCCCGGCATCGTCCATCCCAGCAACCCCCAGCGAGAGACCCACATCCTAATAAATACCCGGAAATGTCCGAGATTCTAATTTCTTAATAGGTCTACCTTCCGGAGATCTGATGACCTATTTCTTCAAATTCCGCAATCATAATCTCACGTGCATCATTCATAATCATACAGTCCCAGAGAATATGCTCCGGATCTCACTAAATTATGTAGGACGACTACACTAGAACGATCCATTCAAATGCAGCCAGCGGCGTCCGTGCTCCGTGCGGGTAGCCTTCGCCATTTTCTTTCCGGTCTCGGATCTGTCAGCAGCTTTCGGAACTCCTCGCTATCGTATATAAATAACAAGTAGATTCAAACCCGTGTGATTAAACTTCGAATAAATTAAATATAAATCGTGAGTATTTGTTTTATGGTGAAAATATGTTATAAAGTGTGTATTTATGAAATGTTTATGGATCAGGATATGCTTTAACGTGAGTAGATGAATGCCCCATTATATTTCATCCATCCACTCACATGATCGGTTGAATTACAACTCGGAGTGTGCGAGTGTGTGGCCAGAGCAGGATGAACAGTAAAAAACTACTTATAATAGAAGATATTAGGTCTACAGAGAAGCTTTGATAATGAATTTGTCGGGACTTCGGCTGTGAGAGAAATGACACGCTAATACCAGCTCACTGGGCGTTGCGGCGCGTTGTATTGTTTTCAGTATTTTTGTCGGTACCGGTGTGGTTTTAAAGTTGATTACAGCCCCAGGATTTGTAGTATGCATGCAGATTGCAGAAACGATAGATCTTCGCAATTTTAATCAATTTACTAATTACATTAATTTAACACTTTACAATTTACCTTTTCTGCCATTACTGTCTGACGATATATACTCAGCGATATACCTACACATGAAAACCGAATGGCGACTCTACTACTATTCGCGTCTCGACTTTCTGCTATCACTCTCATAACAGGATATGTAACACCATTAGTAAAGCATTATGTTATATTATTGTTTGCATACTTCGCAGAACATACTTGCACATAAAATGCCTCAAATTTCGTAAACTAGTAAGATACATTAATTTATAGATTGGTGACATATCTGCTATCTTAAAAATTGGTGACATCGCAACAAAACTGTTCCGTTTTCATATCACGCACACTTTTCGGGCGCTTTGATGTCGGCCGTGAAGAGTGATGTTGTCACATGTCCGCAAACGTATTCCAGCTTCTCTCGATCCCTTACTATGAGCTTAGCTTAGTGGTATTTTCGTATTAGATTTATTGTTTTGTAGATTGTGCGTGCCTTCCAAATCCCAGTCACCCAAGACGCCTGGTCCTTCAATAGAATTCTCTCAATATCTAATTTTCTTCTCCAGATAACGGTAATTTCTTCTAACAACCAGAAACACCGTACAACTTCTCCACGAAATGTACAACGTAGAGAATTAATGTATATCTACCCTCCTAAGACTCTCCAATCATGTGTTGCTATCATTTCAGTTTAGCACAATAGTCCTCATATTTGTCCATTATTATTAAAGTGGTCTAAGCCATGTTTCTTTCGTTTCGAGATATTTAAAAGTTTGCGATTGGATTGATTAAAAAATATTTTTATATTACACAACACAATGTTTTAAAATTTATTTAGTCTACTAGATTAATAGACATATAAATTTTGCATGTAGCTTATATGGAAAAACTATTTTTTTTTCAATTTCTTGACTTAGATAACTTTCATAATAATGGGCATATATTTGGCGCGTGTTTTATGAGAAGCGAAGCGAAGCTTCTAGATTCGTGAGAAGAGAAGCTTCTAGATTTGTGATTATAATATTTAGATGTAAGATTTTATCTACAGAGTCTGAGTCAAGGTTGATCGTGAACCCCGCACGTACACCTCGCTGGAACAACCGTTTAGAAATATAAAATGACAAAAAACGTTTACATTTTTTGCTACCTGCCATTAATGTTGATGTCGTCTGCCTCAGTAAACAGCGTCGGCTCGGCGGGCGTCGCGACGCTGAACTTCCATCGCGAATTTCCGCGACGTCCCAAGGAAGCACCCACTTACTTTTTTAGATGGGCGGAACTGGTAAAGGAAATGTATTAAATGTTGGTCAGATTTTCTTTAATTATACAAAATTTTAATAAAACTTTTAAGATGTTCGTGAAATGGAAATTTGTGATTACTGAAAAGTTATTTTTTAATTGAAGTCAAAGTTTTTTCCCATTTTCAGACAAAGTATGTTAATTCTTAAAAATAATTTAGAAGGCTTAAACAATTACGTGCCACCAATATAACTCTTTAGCAATATTTGAATATGTCCAAAAACACATGTTAATACATTTTTATCTACAAAGGCACTGTTATTAAACAAATAATAGATGTCTCATAGATATATTTGTATAATGTGATCACTAAACCAGTCAAAGACAGATCGTAAGCCCTGTAATTACCTATACTTTCATATATTTCCATTTAATATATTTTTTTAAATAGCTTCGTCTCTATGAGATATCTATGATTTGTTTTATATAAAATTTATATTTTTTTTAAGAATGCGCGTCCATGAACTTATAGATCCTTTTTGTATATTTATGGAAGAGTAAATCAATTATCTCCATTCTCGCGTGTATCACGTGGCCTCATGGACATGTACCTTTATAAACATCTTCTAATCCTATTTTTCTTCATTATGACATGTATTATTAGCCTTAAATACTTTCTTAATCGTTAATAAATTATTTTTACAAGTTCACCCCAACCAAAATTTTCGTATCCTATAAGAGAATGTTAAGGAAAATTGTTTATTTTTTTCTTTGATTTTTGATCATTTTTTTAATCTTTCTAGACAGGAAAATAAATAAAAAATATTGAGATTTTAGATTTAGTTTACTAATTATTTAAAGAATATTCATTATTTTATACACTAAGCCCTTAAACTAGTGACAATCAATAGTAAAAAATGAATAAAAAAATTAAACAGATATTTGTTTAAGATTATAATTAATATACTTAATTTTAACAATTTAAACCATACGCATTAAAAATTAATCACATCTATCGTGACAGAGTGAACAGTGGAAATTTGTTATTTCGCGACCTTGGAACATCAAGGTATCATCCGACATTTTGGTCAAAATTGAATTATATTAATCAAAATTCTGACAAAATTTTTTCCTTTAAAATTGTGTTATAAACATGTCAAATTTTCTAATTTAGGAGATGATAAGAAAATAAAGTTGTATTTTATACTATGTAGCACTTTAAATATTTTTTTGAACAACTGCTTATTTGAATTAAAATAAGTTATATAATATACGCCCAAAAACAGAAATTGGTTTATTTCATTACAAAGTACAAATTATATGATAAAAAAATCACATCACGCGATGAATTAAACTCAAAGAAATCTAAAAATTAATATTCAAAACTTTAATTACTCAGTACGAAGTAAACATCACATAATATCTTATAGAGTACGGTGTACCTGTGTACGCTTTCCCATCTATATCTATAACTTTCTGGATGTGGCTTCAGTAGTGTCATCTATCGATGTTATCGTATTACGGCTGTCAAATATATTGATCATCTGTTATCCTCTCATCTCATCTATGTCACATGGTTTCATTGCATGGCACTCTATGCTTTCTTTCATTATCAATGATAGCATTGTCAAATTGACACATGCATGTTTTCGTTGTATTTTACAAGAATGGATACATATATTTCAAAGTTAATACGTAAGAACACCTTTTGTACAATTACAGGGAGAGCACACTACAAAATGCACTTACTGAAAAGCAGCATAAAGCAATCGGCGATAGTTGATTGATTTTTTCTGCTAGTTGATGATTATCATCGTAACTAAAGTAACATCTTGCAAGAAGTCTGATTTGATCATAATATCAAATATTAATAATCGCTGAAATACGGATTTTGCTCTCATATGTTTTTTTGGAGACAACTCATAGCATTGATAGTTCCTGCATACATATCATGTATGCGAGATTCGTCGTTATATGCGTCACTTAACGCTCTTCGTAAATCAAACGTTAAATTTCTTTGTCGTTCGTCACTTAATACGGAATAAATGTTTGCACTTAAATGCCTATTATATGCTAATGTTACTGACTTACGCCTAACTTCTCTGAATAGGAGATAGCTGTTCAAATTTATCGCCGTCCCAGTCGGCATCGACACCAGCGACATCTGTATTAAATACCTAGTCGGCGGCAGATAGTTGCCACCACAAACTGGCCCGATCGCTCACCGACGACGCGTCTTTCGTTCCGCTACTCCGCCACGATGCTCG
Organism: Eubasilissa regina; assembly: GCA_022840565.1. Classification (NCBI taxonomy): domain Eukaryota; kingdom Metazoa; phylum Arthropoda; class Insecta; order Trichoptera; family Phryganeidae; genus Eubasilissa; species Eubasilissa regina. The sequence continues at coordinate 16,366,172 of JAINEB010000027.1, read as the reverse complement.
AGGCCTGCGGGTCCTACACCAAACACTGCCAACTCGCTTATCTACTCTTCGCTTCTCTACATTTTATTTTTACATTCATACCTTTTGTACTCTGTTTTATCCTCTTGTCACAATAAACGACTCTAGACCAACCTACCCCCACAGATAGTTGCAGGATCTATGGTGGTTTTATGTGATATTTGTATACCTTACATATATCGAACCTTGTTAGCAGAACAAACGTCGTGTACACTGCTTAGAGTTCTTGTTTATTTCTACGAATCTCGGTCAAAGATTAACTCGAGAGCAAAATCTCAAAGTGTGATGTATCTCAACTAAATCATTACAATTATCTCATCGTGTCTCTTTCTATGAACATGGACCTTAAAAGTTATATTATCATGAACGTAGAATCTACGAGACGTATTATAGCGTATCTTAACTTATAGTAATTTCTGGTTATATTTTTCATATAGTGGTATGTTAGTTAAAGCGACAGGTAGGCTTTGTATTCAAATTAAAACTTCTGGAGTTGGCTTGTGAAATTCTGACATGCCTCCCGGGATTATGTAGATTGGGAAGGTAGACTCCGTTAAATTGGGAACATCGCTCTCATGCTGGGCTAACTCCTGTATGCCCCATTTGAGCAGCAAATATGCACACCGGTGGCATTGTATGCAATTCATACTGCTCTATAAATCGATGTAGAGATTCCATGCTGCTTTGTCGTAGGGTGCACCAAAAGCCTTTATATTTTGTATTCTGCCTTTTCTATCTCTAACTATCCTCCGGAACAATTGATTGTTAATCTTGTCCAGAATGGCTAACGAGATTGGGAATTGTGTGTTCTATGCTTCTATCGCCTTCACTATTATTATCACCCTTCTGAAAATACCGGTGCGTGAAACAAAACTCATAGCAGACGTAGACGTACGCAGTACCGACGTCATATAGCAATTCTAATGTGACAAATAACCGTATCGAGTGTCACTCTTCATACTGCTGCTTTTCCATCAACAGCTCCAGGAATCGCTTTCAAAAACAATTCGCACAGTAACTATTTTGTATAGCTTAACTTCTCCATATTTTTAAACTGTACCTAACAATAAATCACGTGTACCGTAGGTTGTTTATCTATCTGATAACTTTCTCTGGTCGTATACAAAACATATATACAATACATCTTGCAACTATCAAATGGATACGAGAGTGGTGGATGAGTATTAGGGCATCCACCTCTCTCTTTCCGATACAATATATACTCTCTGCACGTGTTAAACTCCTTCGATAGCAATAATCCTGGTGTCTTGGATTTTTTATTGATAATAAGGTCGTGTCACTGTGGTAAGACAGATTACCATTAACCTAAACTGCTGGTCTACTGATCCTCTGCTGAATCCTGATGATGTATGTTCTTGGTCGGTCTCCACTAATTCCTCACGTACGCCAAATAAACTTACTATATAGTTTCATGGTTGCGGATCAATTCTGACAGCGGCTGGTTACTTTCTGTTAAGTGACGCTCCGCCATACACATAAAAAACAGGCATAACACCAATATAAATATCCAAGGGCTACCAATCGAAGAATATTAAACGCTATATGTCTATGTAATGTACTCATAACCTGAGTCAACCAAGATGGAGGCTTTTGATCTACAGAATAATGTAGATTTTCATAGATATGAATTTTATTAGCAATACAGTAGAAAATCTCCACAAAAAAGATAACGATGTCATCATCATAATGATCATTATCAGCTATTTTCTATCCAATGTTAAAAGAAAACCTCCCCAAGTCTCTCACCATTTTCTATGTATTTTCATTCGGTCACCTTTTTCGCAGAGTTTGATGATTTCACCAGTACATTCATTTCTAGGATAATCATTTTTAACGTATATAATGTATGTTTATGAAAGATGATGGGAAAACGAGATGTACGCGTAGGAAGGGTAGAAGGAATTTGGTATAGAGACAGGACAGGAACAACTTCGCTGATTCGCACGAAGCACTGGGAGCTCAATAGTGGTTTCGGCACGCACTACGAAAAACGGAAAATACACTCTAGCAACTGTATCAGAACAGTATATCGAGCACATAGCAGACTTTTGACAGTTCAAAGTTCATAGAAACCATACACAGAATAAGTCGTGCTCTGAGGTATAAGATAAGGGGGCATATATTATATCTATAGTAAATGTGAGAACTGTCAATTTTATATGTGTGTGTGAAATGAGTGGTGGGGGTTATGGGATATAAGAGGCCATCACTGGGGAAACGGGGCTCTTTTCCCATCGTTCTTTTATATTCATTAGCAATAAATAATATCTGAATATATTATTGTTCATTACTATAAATATATTATTGTAATAATATACACGTATCAATTGAGTTTCACTACAAACAACAAGCAAGGAAATAACTCAAAAGAATTTGTGATGGTACTACCAAGGACACTACAGTAAACATAATGGATCATCCGCACGCACGCACTGCGATCGACGATGGACTTGTCATAAATATCGAACAATATACATATTAAATGCATCCTGTATTCATATGAATACAAAGTACAATAAACACATCTCTTGCTAAGCAGATTAATTTTTTTCGTAATCATTCAATAAGTAACTATATAATTTACAAGATTTGTATCGATCCTGACTAGCCCCCTAGAAGTATTTAAATAATATTTGAAGTTTGTAACTGTCATAAGACAAAAATTCAAGTACCTATTTTGCTAAAAATGTGATTGTTCTTTGCTTCAATAAATTTTTTTTTTGAACTTTATTTTATTTTTAATAGAAATATATCATATTTACATCTTTACGCACATTTAAATAAATTGCCCAACTACGCTAGCCTGTTTTTGGGCAATATATATATATATATATATAATATTTTATAAAACCAAAACTCAAGCAGATATAAGGTAGATGTAAATATACAAGACCAAAACGCACAAAAGTAGTTATACAAATTATTTCATTATATACAAGAGTTTACTCTCTGCATCTGCTCTTCCTAATTGCAACAACCAATTTGAAATATCCTTTTTAAAAGTCCTAATGTCAGTTAAATTTCTAATTGTATTTTCAATTTGATTATATATTCTGGGTGCTTGAAAGGTAAATAATCTTTGCCTAAAACTAGTTTTCATTCTTGGAACTATTTTAGACTTATTTTCTCTTGAGGGATAATATTTTTCAGTCCTCACAGATAGAACCCTTATTTTCCTATGAAAGCTAGTTAATATATTCTGCACATATAACTGTCTTATATCCAAAACCTGAAATTTCCTGAAAAGTGGCTCTAAAGGATAGCCTTATGAGCAATGCGTACTTGATATATATGTACACCAGATGCACTCCCCCAACTATCAAAACCTTAGCTCAAAATTGAATAATTACTTTCATGTCATTTGATACTCACGAAGATTTAAAGATTTTTATAATATAAATGTTGAAAATGTATATATTTAGTATGAATACAAAGTTTTTCAAATAAAGTAATATGTAATGTTCAATTTTATTTGTCTATTTGATATTTAACGATATTTGTAACATCTAATAAAAATATTGAAATTGATTTTTTTTTTAAATCAACTGCTTAAAGGATACAGTAATAATAAAATTGTTAATTTATATCATGGGCGCTTTACTCATATATTTAATTTATATAATATTTAGTCATACACTAGTATTTAAAATTAAAAATTGTTAGCAATATTTGAATATGTCCAAGAACACACAATTTCTGGATTTTGTACCTCCAAAAACATAGTAATTAAACAAATAATAGATATGTCATAAAGACGAAGCTATTTTTTATTATATGGTATGGGTAATTTCAGGGCTTCCAACCTATCTTTGGCTGGCTTGAGTGATCATTTTATATGAATATAAGGTTTGGAAAGAGATACAGATTCGAATATCCGCAGCGCAACAACAATATTTTTCGATAAAATTGATTTTATATGTACATATTTCTAATTAACACATTTAATTAGTATTTAATATAATTTTAACTATATTTTATGACGTTATTTATCATCATCAATGACTCAATAGTCAGCTTTGGACGTTGGCCTCCACAGGTTGATTTCGCCACTCTAGACTATCCTCCGCTAACATTTTCTAGTTCGCGATATCGTCTGCATGAGTATCCTGGATAACGCCGTCCACCAGCAGTTATTAAAAAGCTTCCTTCGCTGGTTGTTCAGAGTGCATTCGTTGAACGTAAACAGTGCATTTGTTGAAAGCATCTTGACAGCGTGAACAATGATTGGTTCACCAAATTCTGCATCTAATTTCGCAACTAAATAGACGCCTATGCCTATACGCAAGCAAGACATCAGAAGAAGGTTGATATGACAGTGAAGTTTTTAAATAGTTCTGATTTGACCTCAGATTATAAGAAGGTATAGTGGAGTAGTCCTCTTGTGATTTATTATAGAATACCCACGGTCTGCTAGATCCAACATTTAAGGGTTAGTATAATATTCAATTACCTAAGTGAAGTGATTGTCTATACAAAATTTCTCAGAAATATAGAAAATAATTCCGTTTTACATAAATTGAGCAGACAAAAATATAGTAGAAAACTCCCCAGAAATCACATTTAAGATAATAAAATATAGAAGCTTTCAGTAATTTTAATGGTTTTGTTCTCCTAATCCACCCCTTTTAATTTTCTCGGAGTAAGGGATGGAGCAGTGACAGGTAAATGGTGGAAGCCTTACCAATACATGGTGCTTTTAAAATAAGGCTGGAAGAATAACAGTGTTCCGTGAAATTAAGGAAAATTCTACATTTTCTATTCGGAAAAACCGAAGACGTTTTTGGTTTTATAAGTAAAATAATGAATTTATAATCAAGTAGAATAATTATTATAATTGATATGATATGCATATATTCATTCAATAATTTAATCAAAAATGTTAACATTTCATAAAAAAATCAAAATATTCAATCTTATATATAAAAACTGAATATTTTTCTGTATGTTACACGTAGGAAAATTAATGTAAGTAGGTTATTTTATAATTATCTACCTACACAATTTAAAGTAAATATTTTAAGAAATGTGATTCTGTTCATTTCATAGTTAAGTTAATTTTTCTTACGTTCTAAGATTATATCTGACTTAGAGTCATAAATATATTGTTTATATCTTATTACAATATTTACAAGAGGTTAATTGTGTAAACAATCTTGTCGCATGTTTTTTTATTATTATGAAACCATCCCTTGTCTGTCTTTGGCGCCCGTCCTTGCACGGGTTTTAATCAATAATTACAATAATATAATAATAATGTCATAACGTATAGCTAAATGACACATGCGAAAATAAAACACTTGTTTTTTTATTATACTTTTTTAATTTACTCGAGACGCGTTTCGCCTTGCAAGGGCATTATCAATCTAACAATTTAACTCAACAACTTGTATTTTTAACTATAATTGGGAACAACTATACAATTTTATTTGCATGAGATAAAAAGGGACAATATTATTTATTGTAATTCTGAGGAGTTCCATACATTTTGAAGTTCAAGTTCAAGTTTAAAATCCTCAGAATTGCCTTCGCAGGGGCAGGGTGAAACGCGTCTCAAGTAAATTAAAATAAGTAGAATAAAAAAACAAGTATGCTAGGGAGATGTATGAATTGAAGACATTTTAAGGGATGGTTTTTTGTTAATTTATTTTAAATATTGTAATATTATAATAAAACGTTGATCATAATCACTGAAATTATTTAATATAATTTTTTTCAAGAATATTTTATTTTTACATATGTGATTATGGAGTTCTACAAATTTTCCTCGGAAACAGTAAATGTAGCTAAATATATATTTTTTATTATTGTAATGTCTTTCGGTGTAACGTGAATATTAATGTTGTATTATTTTTAAATATAATAAAATATAGTGGAATAAAATAAAGTGTTTTAACTCAATTTACAAAACAATACAATAGTTGGAAAGTCGGTGCCCTGAAAGATGGAGAAAATCATGGCTGAAAAGCCTAAAACAATGGTTTGGCCTGTCCACTGTAGGGCTTTTGCGGGCTGCAATGGGCAAAGTAATAATAATACTTTTAAAATTAGCAATATTAACTTTGTGGTTAAAATTCATATTTTTTATTTATTATCTACATACATCCCATTCTAAAATTTTTTCCTAAAAATTATTCCACTAAATTTGTATTAAGCAACAATTTGAGTTAGGTACTAAATTTATTTTTTAAATAATTGTTATTTTTTTTTTTTAAATTTAAAAATAGATTCTGGTGAAGAAACAATGATATATATTTTTAGTTAGTTATGACATCCTGAAGAAGAAAATAGTATTTTTCGAAACCGGTAGATGTATTTAAACTCAATTCAGTGGTTAATAAAACAAAGATAATAAATAAAAAATATGAATATAATACTGCTTACTTTTTGAACAACCTGTGCGGAAGACCGGGGCGTAGATTGTTGCCAGCACCTCGTAATGTTTTTATCTATTTTCTGTCTCAACCAACACCGTCACACTGCAAACGGCACCAAACGGTTAAGTGATTGTTTCACTTAATTGACCTATTTGCCGGCATTCTTGGGCAGGAATGGAGCAACGTGAACATTAATTATACTCGAACTTGACGAATACGAACGAATACTTGACTTGGTCCAACTTTAACTTTTACTCGAATCGATCTCGGATTGGGTGACGCCTTGTACATTGGCAAGACTGATGATTTTTGGTTTCTTTAGACCTTTAGAGCGTAAGAATTTTAATTAAAGTAAATTCTGTAATTGCACAATTTAATATTATCAGATAGTTTCTAAAATAGCATACTTATTATTATAATACCTAGAATGAACTAATGTCATACGCCTTCCACTTACCCTCATCCCGCTGCCGCTAGCTAGCGGTCAGTTAATCGGCGACTCTGAATCAGAACAGTTTAAAACGCTGTAATCAATCTTGGAGGCTTCGTGAGTCTATTGTGTTCAGCCTTTGGCGAAAAAGTGTGATAATACAATACAGTCCACTGCGTCCGGAGGTGATTGGGAGACCCAAGAAAGTTCCGTGACTCCCTATTCATGTTCCTGTATACGATTACAACAAACATTATACCACTTTAAACATTATTTTGCTGAATATATTTATCATTAGCTTATGTTTTATAGTAAGGAATTGACTATATTTATGTATTTAGAGAAATATTTAATTGGATTGAAAAATTACAGTAGTGGATTGAAAAATAAGAGTTACGTCTATATTTTTATTGAATGATTTTAAACTTTGGTAAACAGCATTCAATGTTAATCAAGCGTGTAGTTAATCTTCTGTCACTTATTCTGAACAAATATAGCGATGTTGGTTTAAAATGTTTTTCAAACGGAGACGGAAGTCTTTAAGATGAAGAATTAAACACGTCCTATTTATGTTGAAGATGACGAGTTGAAAACTATAGTTAAAGAAAACACGTAACATATAACCAGCACCGTAAGAAGATTTATCTTTCTTCGTGATAATTTTTCATTTTCAAGTACCTTAATAACTGTTTACGGCGAAAAATCAATAACAGAGTAGTAGCAGAAAATGCCTTTAAAGAATATGTGAAGGCTCTGCTCACGATTCAGGTCTGTGGATATCAAACCGGATATTTTACAGTCATTCCACGCCGCCAAGTACCGACAGAATTCAGACGACAATACATCGCGACGCAACCGGTCCGAGAAGCCAGCTGATGCGATCACTTTTAACCTGGCCACTTTCTCGAACACATCTCTCGGAACCACCTCCAATGAGCTTCGCTAGTCACGAAATGTAACTTGTAATTTAATCTTCAAACAGTGTATATTTATTTGTACTCGGATTTCAATCCCTCTAAATTTTATTCTACAAGCATAAATAATCTTTCTCCAGGCAAAAATCCATCAAATAAAGTGTATCACTTTACCGTGATGAGCTTATTTTCTTTAAATTGTTTAATCAGACATTATTTTATAATGTTTATAAAATATCTAGACTACTTTTTAATACTATCTGTGTATCTATTGTGAGAATTGTCACTATATAAATGTGTGTATGTGTGTGTGTGTATGTTATGAAAGTGAGTAGATGAGTGGTGGGGGACAAACATCTCTGGGGGAACGGCTCTCTTTCATCACAGCTTCACCTGAATAACTAGTCTAGTCGCTGAAGTGTATATTTATAATTACCGTGATACTTGTCATAATAAACAAAATATTGTTACCCGGACATACTGAGTTTTATATTACAAGAAATTGGAACCCAACTACTTTGACAGTAAGCCGAGGATAGAACCCCAAGGTAACCTGGTGATACTTCTAAAGTCATCACAATAATAATAATTATATTTTTTAATATAACACAAAATGGGGTATATTTATTAACACATTAATATAAATCGCAGGTTTAAATTAAAATTTCGAAGTCGATAGTGCAGAATAGATGCTAGACAAGAAAAAAACTTCCAATTATATCGCAGAATGAATTTATTTTTTTTAAATTGTTATTACTTTAAAATTAAACTTTACACAGCATGTGCTAAACTGCTAAAAAGTTTTACGAATAGAATTCACCTTCATATAAAACCATACATAATAAAAATAGAGCAATATGAGTTTAAGCATTCACAAAAATATACGATAAACTGTGATTGAAAAACTGAACTGAAACAAGATTACTGAATAATTTTTATTTTATTTTATAAATGATATTTTTTAAAACATGTGCGGATAATTATGCCATCAGCGGGGTCAAACATTATAATATAAATGTACGTGCTCTTATTTTTATATTTATATATTTAATCATCATAATTAATGAACATCATTTAAATTTTCATTTTATTCCTGCCATTAAAAATTTACAAAAATCGTAAAAAAGACATATCTTTAATTAATCACAATTATTAAATCACCCTTTTAAAAAAATTTTTTTTTTTTCTTATTTTGACATATTATGCTCAACATATATCACAGGCGAGCTGTGCTTTATAATATGAGATATGTAATTACATTAAATCTTAATGATACTACTTAAAATCCTCGTATAATTTATACTTTCATACACAGGATGTAACAAACCTAATCTACGAATCATAATATGACCCATAAAATATTGTGGATTAGGTCTGTTACACCTATATATACAGGCGAATATTATGTTGCAGGCCGATTTTGTTTGGCTGTTATTTTGTTTTGAAAAATATTTATCAATTCACATTTGATAATCATTGAAAATAGTTAATTACAATTTAAAATTGAGTATTTAGTATCTCAAAAACACATTAAAGTCATTAAAACATTTTATCTTACTAATAATGGCAATCCTGTAACCATTAATGGTGATCGTTAATGTCACATGTTGGAAAACTTTTTGATGGCCAAATTGGGTCGATTATATACATACATACATATAATCGACATATGCAGTTTCAATAGAACGACACCACCTCACACACAGTCTGAGCTACGCTTGAAATTTTGCGAGAAATTTTTCCTATCCACATAATGTCAAAAAGTAATGATATCTAGTGGCCTCCTCGATCACCTGATTTGACGGCTTCCGACTATTCTGTCGGTGAATTTGAAGGAAAAGGCTTATACTAATAAACCAATAATAATTCTGATGCTACAGATCAGTATTCGAAATGAAATTGGTGAAATAACACGTGAAGTGTGCAAGAATGTTATGAAAAATATAGTTAAAAGAGCACGAATTTGTGCCGCTATCAGAGGCCACCACTTAGCCGATATTATAGTTCATGCATAATTGTAATTAACTAAGTAATCTAAAATATTAATATATTTTGTTTCATAGTCCTAGTCCTAAAACAACATCGGCCTGGAACATAATATTCACCCTGTACCAGTTGGGCCAAAAGTAATTTTACCATTTATAATTTAAATGTAACTTCTTAAAAACGAATGTATTTTTTCAAAATTCATACAATTATTTATCTTAAATGTTTTCTGTCAATAATACGAACTAGAAGTCCTAAAACTGGAAGTCACCTAGTGGGTTAGATTTTTGAGAAACATTGTAATTAAAACGTTGGAAAAATGGATGTCTAAAAATGGACAATAAAAATGTAAACGTATTATAAAGATGGAGTCATATGAACTGATTAATTTTATTTGTGTTAATTACCTTAATTAAATGTAAGTCGGATAACTTAAATTAAATGATGTAAAGATGTATGTATACCGTACATGCTAAATAAGAAAATAATATAAGAAAATTTGTATAAACGACCTTGATTGATTTAACGTTAGCTGGTTTCGGTATCACTGTACCTTCGTTAATGTAGGTTTTTGTCTTTATCTTAACATATTTTAATTCATCTTGATTACTGTAGGTTCGTTAGTGCATGTCTATTTTGATGATAAAATAGTTGTATCAAAAGCGATAAGAGGTTAAATTAACCAAAATGGATTATACAAATTTAGATTTTTTTAAATTATTATTATTCCAAATACTAATTAAATGTATCGAAAAATATTGTTGATCCGTTACCGGGATTCAAACCTGGATCTCTTTCCCAATCCGAGGAAGGTGCATTACTGTTAGAGCTGTCACTTTTATATGTGTGTGGGTATGTGTGTGTGAGATGAGTGGTGGGGATCATGGGATATAAGAGGCCATCACTGGGGAATGGCTCTCTTATCCCATGGTTCCTTCGCATTAGCAATAAGCAATAAGCAATATCTGAGTATATTATTGTACATTACTGTAAATATATTATTTGAATAAACAATGTGTTGTTACAAGTCATACCGAGTTTCACTACAATCAACTTGAGTAGACAATAAGAGGAAACAACCCAAGGGAATCTGTGATAGTATTTCCAAAGGCACCATACGGGGCAGTTAAATTGGAAAGTTACCACAATTACCGACTATGCTACATCGATTGTACTTTTGACGACAAATTTTCGAACCCATATGTTACATTTTTCAAATTAATACATCTATCGTTCCATTATTGTATTGAAAAAGAGATCTATGTTCGAATCCCAGTAGCGCAACAAAAATATTTTTCAATAAAAATAATTTATATGTAATGTACATCTTTCTAATTAATACATTTAATCAGTATTTATAATATCACAAACCTGTGTTCTGAATAATTACAACTTCAATAATTAACTACAGAATGTGTTATCCTTAATACTTTTTTTTTATTCATTTGAACTACCAGATCTTCGTTCGTAACTATCCAACCACCTAATTTTGAGTTCACTTCTGTAGATCCACATCACAATTGCTTCAAGTCGCTTTATCATTTCTTCGGTTCATGCTTTCATTCAGTGAAGGACCTGCCAAAGCAAACACTTTACAGCCATTCCTCGCCCTCTAGTTCCGTCAGAAAATCTAGACAACAATACATCGCAACGCTATCGATTCGAGAAGCCAGCTAGTACTAAAATGATTACATACGTGATACCAAAATGAAAATATTGGGACAAGGAATTTGCGTTAGTTCATGTCTATATATTTAGTGGTATGTGATAGTTACTGGTTGGATAAGATCCCGTGGACTGTATCTAGAGTAATTTTAAGTAGTTGACGCAACCCAAATTGGAAGTCTGAAGGAACATAAGGGCGATGGATTAGGCCTACCTTGCTTTGAAGTCCCGGGTTGGGCGTCGTCTTCACCTCTGGTTGACAAGCACGTTTATTATGCCGAACCGAGATATCAATCACTGCACTTGTGGAAATCTGGAATACACTTTCTCTGGTCACTTCTTCTGGTCCCAGCGTTACGCACGGCGTGTAGGGCGGCAAAAGAAAGGGCACAATAACTTGATGGTTCGCTATCGGAGCGCGGTCGCAATCTGGTCCCGTCAGTGAAATCGCAAGTAATCAGTCGGTCAGAGCGGGACAGGTATAGATTATTAGATGGACGAAAGGGACAGGGAATGAGTATTTGACTCGCGTCTACAGTTACTATGAATACATAGTAATCTAAAACATAATATTAGCAATATTTGAATATGTCCAAGAACACACAATTACTGGATTTATACCTATAAAAGCATTGTTGTTAAACAAATATCAATAAGAGACAAAGCTATTTTTTTATCATATTTAATGGGAAATATATGAAAGTATGGGGTAATTACATGGCATACAACCTGACTTCGCCTGGCTTAAGTGATCATTTTATATTTTATTTTATTGTTTGTATTTTTAGAGAAACAAACAGTGTAACAATAATAACTGATAATAAAATAATTATAAAAATAACACTAATGAAGTTTCTTCGGAATTAAATAAATAGTACATAATAAACTAAAAAATATTACACTCAGACAAACTGATAAACAAAAATACTTTACCATTAAAATAAATATAATAAACTAAAGAATAGTATATATTAAAAAAAAAACTAAAAAAAGAGTGTTTTTAAACTAAACATACAAAAAGGAAAGGGTAAGGGGGAAGGAAAATGGGATGCAATATACATCTACATTTTATGTTAAGGGTTATTGAAAAGTTGGTGAATTTGAATTTTAAAGGGAAGCAACTATCATTGAAAATGTCTAAATTATTAGAAGAATTTACGGCATTATATTTTGACGTAGAGCGGATCACAAAACATTTTTTTTTGTAATTAGTTCTGTCAAAATTTGAGTTAAAAAGATTATTATTTGATCGTGTTGGGTGTGTGGGACAGTTTAAAGTTATTTGTTCTAATAAATAGAATGATTCTACTAAGTTATTTAAAATTTTATAGAGGTAGGATAAATCTTGTGTGTTTATTATATTTAAAAGGGGGGGTTTTATGGAAACACTCAATTTCTGAATGAGATTTAATATCTAAGCGGGCACGTAAATTTAATATATACATAATATTAAAAAAATGCATGTTAAACAATATATTTGTATAACGTTCACCAATTCTCAACCCTCATTCTCCATATTTATCGATTTGTTTAAAGTTGTGTATATGTTAGTATGTGGACTCGCTTCGAGTACCATTACACCATCGCCATCTATGGGCCTGTAATTACCCCATACTTCGTCTTTGTGTCTATTAGATATCTGATATTTATTTAAAACATAATAAGTAACTACGTATGTAATTTGCAAAGTAACGTTAGTTAATTACGTAATTTTATGATTTTCAAATGTAATATTTACTATGTTTAAAATGAAACGTGTGCAATCAATGAATACCCGCAGTGCTCATGTGCGGCCGCGAAATATGAACTTTCATCAAAGGGATGTTTTCAAATGTTTCAAAAATTTAATGGAAAGGTGTATGTTGGGCATCTAGCATTATGTATTCGATGAGAGACAAAATTAGTTGATATAATCTAATATGCCTAAAAAAATTAAATGGCAATGGGCAGGCCACATCGGATAAAAATTATGTTATTTAAAACTATTTTTAAATAATGTACAGACAGTGTTAAATATACAAATGATTATTTTTGAATTAGTTCTAGAGCCAAATGTTTTTAGAAATGTTTTCCTTTAATAATTCTGACTTTTAACATTGTATAGCTGAAATGAATACCATTTTAAACTTACAAGTTTTTTTATTACACATAAAATTTGTATAGATGCAAAAAAAATACAGTTTTAAAAATATTTTTACACACATTTTAAATGCATTGCCCAACTAGGCAAGCCTCTTTTAGGGCAAATTGGTAAACAAATACATTTTTCAAAACCAAAACGGTTTGAAGGCAAAACACAATAAGATCGAATACATAACATATAACGTGAAAATATTTAAAAAATATATATATTAAAAATATATAAAACGAGAGGAAAAAAAACGAATACAATATAATGTAAGCACATATAAGGTAGATGGAAATATGTAAGACCAAAACACAAAAGCAATTGTAAGAATTATTTCATTATATTATAAAAATGTTTACTCTGTGTATCTGTTGTTCCTAATTGCAACAACCAATTAGAAAACATCGCTTTTAAAAGCCTTACATCCTCTGCGGTGGTGGGTCAGATTTGACCCGGATGTTTGTAAAAATATGAATTACTCTACAAGTATTCGTTTAATGCTGTTTTCCTTCTAGATAATTTTTTATTAAATATTATCTAGAAGGAGAGTATTAAATGATAGGTTATCAAAAAAATATACAACTTTGTAGTTAGAAATAGGTGCAGTCGAGTAATATTTGGAATTATTATTTTTTTTTCAATAATATTTTTGAGAAACATACAATAATAATAATTAACATAATACATGATATATAAAAATAATACCATTTAAGTTTCTTCGGAAATAAACAAAAAAGATCAACACAAAATTAAGAAATAGTAAATAAAAATAAACATAATAAATTAAAGAATAGTACATATTAACAAACTGATAAACTTAAACGGAGATAATACAAATAGTTGTGATTTCTGTGTTAATTTAACTAAATTTTTGGATGCTCCCATTAGAAGCCTAAAAAATCGACGAGCTAGTATGAATGTGGATACGGCAAGAATTATGTGGCGCTCTATCCTCACTGCCTATCCTCGCGGAGAAACGGCGTTATGGTAAGTTAGTTAGTTACTTACATAAAAAAATAAGGTCATGTAAATGCCTCCCATTGTTTTCTTTACAAATGCAAGCATCGTACAAAGTTTTTCCAATTATAAATAAAATAAATATTTATTCTGTGAAATATATATTAATGTTATATCAGGTAATCAAGAACTTCATTTATAACAATACCGTTTAATATAGATCTTACAAGTATGATAGTGGAACAAGCGCCTGACCATATTTTGTGGACTTGTGAGATACTTAGAGATGCACGTGAAGGTATGATTGGTGGCTTAACTGGACTTAGACACCGCCCGCCCAGGAATGCAGACCTAATTAGTAATATAATGAATCTTGTTTTAAATAAGGAATTTATTCGGGTATAGGTGACTCGTTGGAGTTCCTTAGGTGGGTAGTTAGGCCGGCCTACGTAGGTGGGACTCCACCTACGCGTCTACCTCTCACTATCAGTATGTCGTGTTTTGTAAATCCGTTAGTCTCGTCCACTTTCCCTCTTTTGGGATTTTTTTTTGTCTTTGATGAATGGACCTCTGAGTGTCTGCCTTGAACTACTGCACCTTAACTTTCCATTAATTTTCCATCTGTATATAAAACTATGTTTTATGGATTTACATATGTTATATGATTTTTTATGAAAAAAGACAGCCTTAAGGGACGCTGGAGGGTTTAAATTTTAAATCTTAATTGCTAATAACCACATTGAATTTCTTCTCCTTTTTTGTTTTGCTTAAACTTAAATATGTAATTGAATTAAAGTCACGTATTTTTATTGGCTTCGATGAGTGGGATCGATAAGGAAGCCCTAATTTCTAAACCGGTCCCGGGTAAGGATGGGTCCCTTCCCTCAGGTGTCTTTGTATAAAAAAAGTACAATACAGTATAAGATATGTATTCTGATCTATGATCCCAGAGACAGAGAGAGAGAGTGCGACACCCTTTCACGCTGTCATTCTTGCTAACTTGCGCGCGTTATCCAATCGCTACGTCATGATACATTACATTTAAAAAATAAATTCAATCATTAAATGTTAAACTGATTTTTGGTCCATCTGTATCATCAGCTTTGACATTTGGGTGAGATTATTATTGTTGAGTATAAAGATCACGATTTTTGACTGCCGTATAAAATTTAGCCTATCACGTATACCCTGAGGAAGTAAAAATACGTAATAGCTACATGAATATATTTATTTTCAAACCATAGCGTACGTGTTATTCAGTGACAAAGAACTTCATATGCAAGGCATGTAAACTGTTTTATTCAATAAGTATATGTATGCAAAACAACCCCGAAGATTTTTTCCATGGGAAGATGGCTTTATAAATATGTGAAGGCTGTAGTAATGCCTATATTCAATATTCATGGAAACCTTTTGTTTATCTTTCTACCGAGCTATGCCATTCTGCCGGTATTTTTTTCACGCATAAATATATATGTCAAATGTTTTGTTTTCGTTGTTCTTTTGTTTCGGGGATTTCTTGGAAAATATTTGAAATGAGAAAAACGTGAAGGGTAATATTGAAAAAATGCAGCTTTTAAAAATGGATTTGGCGTCTAAGACTGAAAACGGTAATTAAATCTATTTTTGTTCCTTTCAAGTGAATCTTCTTGGGTGTCAAAGATGTAATTTAATGTAACAAAAATGAAATCACAAAGTGATATTTTATAACATTACATTCGCTATACTATTTTTTTACGATCTATTTTATGTTACGGTGTTGTGTGAAATAAGAGAACGGAATGAGATATGCATCGTGGCGGACGCCCGCTAACGTTGCCAAACGCAGTACCTGATCGCAGCAAAAGCCGGCCATACACGCAACGGTACGCCTGACAGGTACACCTGTTCGGGTAAACATGACAAGTTAGCCAAAGCTGAACATTGGCCGTACACGTAGTGGCCAACCTGTGACAATCTCTCAGTCAATCATAATATCGGTACAGCCCAACTGCGACTATGCGGTAGCGCTAGTAGGTCATTTTGCCGTCCTACGAAAGAAAAAAAGAAAACCGCGATAAAAGTGGTGTAAATAATGGTTGTTCCGAATTAATAACCACATTTTTAGCCCGTCTTTTCGAATTAGCCGCGACCCATGTTATTGACACATTTCCGCATCCAAATTCCCATCAATACATTTAAACTTTGTTTTATTAAACACTTATTGAGTAAAAATACATCTACCGGTTTCGAAAAATATCATTTTCTTCTTCAGGATGTAATAACTAGTCGAAAACATATGTTATTTTTTCATTACCAGAATCTATTTCTAAAAAATAATAAATATTAAAAAAAAAGTTTAGTACTAACTCAAATTGTTACTTGATAATATAAAAAAATTTTTAGGAAAAAATTTTAGAAAGGGACTTGTAATTAAATTAAATTGGTTTTTTACAATTTTTTGATTAGTTTTATTTATCTCCAACGATTCCAGATTATTTAATGTATGACCAACACCGTTTACATGCAAAATTGACATTCCCAATTTTTTATCGAAACCATGACCATTTTCTATCAAAGTATTAGAAAATTCTGAAAACCCACCATTGTTTAAACCATTTTAAATGCTCCTTTACTTTTATATTAAAATTTTGACCGTTTTACAAATATAAAATGCAGCACAATCCTGCAAATAAGTTTATAGACACCAGAATTGTTAAATTTATCATATTTGTCTTAAGAATTTATAAGTAAAATTTCTATATTATTATTTGTATAAAATGCTAGTCTAATGTTTCGTGGTAGGTGATATTTGATTCGAAAATTTATTTATGAATAAAACCCTACGCCAATAATATACATTATTATGTTTTATATAAAATTTATATTATTTGTACACAATTTTTGACCTTTCTGTCCTTTTTTCTACTTCTGTTTCAATTTCGTGTAGTTTTTTAGGTCTCTGTAGAAAGTATTTGCGGAAGACAATACAAGGTATTTTAATTATTCAGCAGTTTCTTTCACTATCGCTCTATGATAACTTCTAAATAATATATTTCCCAAAGGTCGGCGCGAGAAAATTGGAAGAAGATTGAATGTAGTGAAAGCGAGATTTAAGTAAAAGAAAAACAATGATCTTTAATAATTTGTTATTTTTTTGTTATAATTATAACCTCAAATGAGTTAGTTCAGTATTTGTTATTGTATGAATTCTAAATCTATGGAACAGATCTATTATTAATATACTCGTACTAGAATAGTTAATATACTGGTAAAAAGTACATTATTTTTTTAAAAATATTATAAAGGTGTCCAGCGCAAAATTTTCAAGTTTAATATCAAATAAAAAAAAACTACAATGTTATTCTCATATTTTATTTATACAAAATGTAGTTTAACGATTTAACAAATGGAGTTTGCTGATTTTACGTTTTATAAACAATATCGTCTAAATGCCGTCAATTTTTCTCAAGACACTCTTGCAATCAGACTCTTAAATTTGCAAACACGCGAGAGTAAAGCGTTGGTTCAATTGCAGCAACTTCACGGCGGATATTTTCTTGTAGGGTCTGAATAATTCGAGGATTGTTGCTGTAAACTCTCAACTTAAGGTATCCCCGTAAAAAAAGTCGCACGGTGTAAGGTGCGGTGACCGAGGTGCCCATGGTATGTCTCCGTACTTGCCGATTAATTTATTGTGAAAAATTCCCCTCAGTTTTTCCATTGAAACTCTAGCTGTGAGATTAGTTCTGGTTGTCATAAATGGCTCTAACTTCTACTTTGGAGCTATTTTAAGTAGGAAGGTGACATTGGCTGTATCTCGTCGAATTTATAGTGATAGAATTTTGAAAATAATAAATGACACAGCAGTGCTGGTAAGGGTTTGATAACTACGAAAGATATTTCATGAAGCTCTTATGTTATTTTCGCCGTATATAATTTGATTAAGATTTTGTTTAACAACAACCAGTGGAGCATAGAAGGTGATGATGGTGATAATAGATCTATATAATAGACAAATTAAAAATAAATAAATAAATTGTTTCACACCCTTTGACTAGATTCAAACTAAATTTTGCATAGTTACTGTTTAAGACCCTGCACAAAAATAGACACCCCTAACATAAAATGCGCAAAAAAAATGACACCTCATTTCTTCCACCAAATTTGAATCCCGAACAACGCCGGTCACGGACCGCCAGTCATGAATATTATAAAGTAATCAATACACAATTGTTATATTTAAAAATGTTTACAAAAATTAATTTCATTGAAGGATAATTTTAGATTTTTAAACGAAAATTGAAGTATATTTTTAAAAGTTCATATTTTTGTTGCATATATTAAAAGAAAAAATATACATAATCTTCCGAAATATTTTTTTTCACTAAGGTTGATTTGACATTATAATCACCGAATCTTTTCACAAAATTCCATACGTAGTTATTTATTCAAAAAATCAGGCGTGCTTTTCAAAATCAGATTTAACCGGATTTCATATTTTCACAGTCGACAATGATAATTCCCAGGGGTGTGGAAAAATGATTAACCGAACCGTTAAATATATTATGCTGCCTCAGTCAACAGTCACGTCAGCACTGGCGGGCTCGTCGATTATTCAAACAGTCAAATTTCACCGTTGGCTGACAAGTTAAATTGGCTGAATAGTCACTGGCAGAATTAATTTAATTAAATGATAATTTTATAAAAAACTATTATTATATTTTGATTAAACTCGGGGTGGGTGCAAAAACTTTTGGTGATATGTGCGATGTGTAGAAATATAGATCGGAGTCAGTAGACAGAAGAAATGCGCGAACTATGACGTGGCAAGGGTTGAACGTAAACAAGAAGATCTACAAGGGTAATATATATAGTGGTTATGTATTACCAGTGAGAATATATTTTCACCGACGTTTCAGTGAAATCATATCCGAATATGGAAATATAACTTCACTAGTAGGTTTTAGCAAATGTATATTCTACCCTAACCTATAATTGCACCTGACCTAACCTATTGTTGAAAAGGAAATAAACATGGCTGAAATAACACCGTAGTTTATGCAGTAAATAATTTTATTAATATAAATGAAAATACTATAAGCGAATAAAAATGACAGCTGTAAACGCCACCCATGCCAACAAACTATTTGTTGCCGTGCTGTAGGGTGACACATCGACACTTAAGATCAAATATTCCCACACGGCATATTCTCGCTTTTCAACGAATACAAACTCACTAAATGTAACCAGTGAATTTGTATCTTCATTATTAGATATACATCCACTGACCGGCTTAGCGAAAATATATTCTCACTGATAATACAGATCCACTATAACATATGTATATATATAATACTAATGAAGCGATGGAAATACAAAAACAGAGGAAATGATAACATTTTGAGTATGTCCAAATCTTTGTAAGAACCAATTACTGGAACTTATCCCTTGATTGATTCTCACCAAGATATATATAATTATTATTATAGGTATTATTTTTATTTACATGCATGAATATAAAAATAATATTTTCGGCTCTATGAGAAATCTATATCTTAATGATAATCCCTCAAGGTATAAATCTCAGTAATTGATTTCTACAAAGATTTTGACAAACTCAAAATATTACGAAATATACTGGTCTAAATAGGAAGTATTAAAAATTGAAAAATAATACTTTTTCCGACGTATTCTAGTACTTGTATATACGAGTATATTAATAATTCTAATAAATTTCAAACATACATATAAATAATATAACCCCATATTTCGGTCAAAAAAGAGTCTCAGCTTCAGCGACATATATAATGTTACATGAGCATGAATATCAAATTTTCAAAAAAAACATAAATGGTGACAGCGTAGTTGGTAATAAATCATTGAAATGTTCCAATATGATAACACATATACAACTTAAATAAACAGTAAATAGGTAAACGTTACGTTGTGTAAAGTGATCACTTAAGCCAGCCGATTACAGGTCGTAAGTTAATGTGGAGAAGTAAAGTAATGCCAATAGTTTTCGGAGTTGTCTCCTGGAGCTGTTAATAGGAAGGTGGCGACAGAAGAGTGCCGTTCGAGGAATGGTCTTCCAGACGGTCGCTGGCCGCATTAGTATCGCTACTTGACGTCGGTACTGGATGTCTTTACGAGTGATGAAAGTTTAATTTCGCGCACTGGTATTTGCAGGGTGCGTTCAGTATCGCCGGACGGTGATGATAAGAGTGGAGGCGATAGACCTCTATTAGAGTATTTAAAAAAGTTACGAATTTTTTTTTACGCTTTTTCTAACGCAATTTTTACTGGAGAATTCAGTGAATACAAAAATTCTGTTCAAAATCTGCGGGATATATATTAGATATTTTTTTATGTAGAAACAATTTGTATTTATTCACACGACGTTTAAAAATATATTAATTTTGAATGTTACCACCGTTAATGTAGAAATAGAAACCTGTATTTAATTACCGCAATATCTTTTACTTCGTAAAACATACAGAACTTTCGGGATAGTAAAATCAGTCTTGCAAAAGGATCAAACACAATTTGATCCGAAATCCCTTTCAGTCTTCAAAGTTTTCATAAGGGGTACATCTGAGTTGATCTTGAAGGCTCCGACCGGAAGGAGGCTCTCCAAAGGCATCACTTCCTTCCGGAAATAGATGGTAAATTGACTGCTTACGAAAAAGGTTCTATTCTATTGAAGAATAATGAGGTAAAGACGTCAATCAAAAAGTTTGAAAACGTATTTTGATTGTCGAGTTAAATGGCATTTGTCGTGATATAACGAATTTATTTGGTTAAATTTATTAAATAAATAATTTGTCCGGGCTTAGTGATGAGTATTTATTTGTTTATTAATAATACAGTGTATATATATGTACTCATAAATATATATATGCTCTAATATAAACAAGATCAAAATGTTCATATTTTACTAAAATTTATCTTGCACATATTGGCTTAGTTTCATTTAGAATCTATGTAGTTTCTTCTCCTTTCTTATATTACCTAGCATTTATGCAACTATGTAACTGTACTGAATGAATTGAACCATGATTTCAATAAAATAGCAATATGGATTAAGAAAAATAAACTACAACTAAATGTAAATAAAACAAAATTAATGAACATTGGAAATAAAAGTATACCAGTCGCTCCAGCAATCATCATAGATGTTGAAAATCTGAAGGTAGTGACTGAAATAAAATATGTGGGAGTCGCAATAGATTAAAAATTAAATTTATTGCAACATACAAGACACGCGACTAAAAAGATTACTACAAAAATCTCACCTCTGGGAAGGATCAGAAGATTAATTAGTATTGAGTCTTGTAAAATAGTATAAAACTTTGTTATTATTCCTCATATCAACTATTGCAGCAACATTTTGTTTTTGGCTAATGAAGAAGAAAAGTAACAATTGTCAGAACCAGTGAAACGCTGATTTTCTGCTTAAAGGTCTGAATATGATGATCTTTAAGCAGAAAATATATATCAATGTAATATATATATAAAATCCTTACTAAGAAAATATTGGCAGAATTTATAAGAAAAATTGAAGCAAATCAACATGAGCACAAACATTATACAAGAGGTAATGATAGATTGAGACTACCATTCAGGAAAAAGACTAAATCTCAGAAATCGACGATGTATAGTGCGATGAAGATTTTTAATGAAATGCCAGAAAAACGTAAGAAAGGAGAAGAAACTAATATAATAACTAAATAATGGAACTTAGCAAATAGTTGTAATAAAAAGGAACGATTTTGAGCGTATTTATATTAGGGCATATGTAAAAAAAATTTATGTATGCACTATATTAAGAATAAATAAATTTCTATGAAAATTTTCATATCACTGTTCATCGCCGATTTATGAAATTTGGGATTGTTTTATTAAATGACGACAAAATTAAAAAAGTTATTATTAAGTTCGGCCACTTCAAAATTAATTAGTAATTAAGAAATTCAATTTGTATCAAAACTGAATCTAACACGTTCAGTGCACAATATTTATGAAGTTTATATACATTGTTAAAAATACGAGTCCAAAATATTTAAATTAATTCCAACCATGTTCTGAATACAATCATTTTTAAAAAGTTGTAGATATGCGAAATATTTACTTGCTTTTAAATTATGTATTAGAAAAAATAAGATCATCAAACTTTGGATAGTGGTTGAATATTGCAAATATTTATATTGTTGATAGAATTGGCGTTAATTTTGTAGAGTTTCATCACATTAATTTAACAATAAAACAACAATAATTTTGTATGAAACCACGAAATTTATTATACGTCAACCAGTTTCGCTTATCTCAAGCTTCATTAAGACGTATTTAAAACTGATCATAAATACAAAAAGAGTGCACTTATTTTATTTATATAATTTATCTATTAGCTCCATATTAGATATGTTTCCTTTAAAATCAATTTAATATCCATCAACACTATATTTTCCTCTCCCTTAATGTTCCGTCTATCTGAATATGTATTATGTATCTCTCTTTTGTATGTAGTTTTATGTTCTGTCTCCCTTGATGTTATATTTAACTGTATGTGTTCTATCTCTCTCTTTCACATGTTATTTTATATTCTATCTCCCTCTTTGTGTTGTTATTGTTATTGTATTAAATGTAATATTCTTACTATTTTCAAATTAAGCTAAACGCTTGTACTATGAAGATAGGACTAACTTGCCGGTATCCATTAACGAAGCATAAACCCCCGACTACTAGGCCAGCGTCTTAACCACTACACCAACAAGCCACTCAATTGTAATGAAATATTATTTTATTAAAATAAAAAAATAAAAAATACTTAATTATACTCATTAAAATTCACAAATTTAAAACTTTACATATGTCAAAATAAATCTTTGGTAATTGGAATTCTTCAAATGCTGCCAAAGGCTGCATGGACATAGAATCCAAAAATGCATGAAACGATTTTAAACAGATCGTGGGCGCTGTAAGTTGCTGTGTGAGACACGTCTTCTTTGAATGTTGGGCAGAGCGGAAATAATTTCATCTCCGCTGGTGCTCGCATTGGCTTGTGTCACGTAATCAGGGTTCGTGCTGCATCCTAAAGAAGTCGTCATGTCGACAAATCTAAACAAAGTCATAACAGAAATAAAATAAAAATTTCGTTCGTGTTTTTTATCTTTAATTTACTTACTTATACATTCGACAATAAAAAAAAACAATTGTAAAATTATGCACCACCAAATAAGAAATATCTTTAATTATGGGGGTGGCTATCAACATTTATTTAATACAAGATCAATGTATACTAGATGTAAGAATTTTGTTAACAACAACTAAAAAATAAAAATATATGTACATGCATCTATAATAATACAAAATATGAAAATTAACAGGTATTTTTTGTTTATAATTATTGTAGTTGAAAATCTTTGTATGTGTTCGAAGATCGTCTCTATAAAATAATTTGCAACATTATTAGCATGTATACCTGCGAGCTCTGGTCGAAATACAAGCAAGTGACGTATAACCGTCTCCGAATTCAGTACAACAACTCATACAGAATACTGTTCGGATTGGCGCGTTATTGTAGCGCATCTACAATGTTTACCGAAGGCCGTATACATGGATTCGTTCCGCTTCTAAGACATCGAGTTGCTGGCATAAAGCGGCGGCTGGAGCTCAGCACCAACTCTCTGGTGCAAACGGCGCTCTCATGGAAAGCTGGTTCCCTAACCACGGAATGGCAGCGCCTACAAAATAGCTACATATACAACAATGGCCGTGCCTAGAGTAGTTATATATGTAATAATTATATTTTGTGTGTATATATGTGTGAACTTTTTATTAACTTTTTCATTTTTTTTAAATTTTTTTTGTATTTATTAATATTTTCCTTGGTTTTCTTTTTCACAGAATATTTATTTCATAACCTTTAATGTATAACTTAATATGTATTATCTTTATGGCGAATCAGGTTTAAAAAAAAAAAAACCTGATCACGCTCGAATAAACACATTATTATTATTAGCATTTGATCAAGTAAAGATCATTCAATTTTTAATTAATAATTAACTTTTCGGAATTTATTTTTGAATTGTACAGTATTAGTTTTTTGTATTTTGATCAGTAATATTTGTATCCAGTATATATGGTTTCAGATGTACACTACTGTCTAGTTTATTGAGAGCTCTATGTATTGCAGAATCAAACTTTAATAAATTAGCATATTTTATTAAGATCAGCCTTAAAAATACAATTAAAATAATTACATAACAAATTGACAGTGCCTTACCACATATTTATTTATAACTCATCATTTAACCTTTTAATTTCTCAACTCTAAATAAATACTCCGCGGTACAATCCATCACTCGCTCAATTACACAAATGACACGAAATTCCATAAATTTATATCCAGACGTACTTCTCTCATGACTCACAGCATCCCCAGTGAGTAACAAGTTCTGAGAGCCTTCTTCTGTTACTACCTGTAATGTTTAATTTACGTTGGATTTTGAATAAAAGCCTTAAGAGGTCGCTAGGGACTATATAAGGTTAAACTCACGAATAATACACATTCACTAAGTGAGGCTTTTTAGCACATATTTTTTATCGATAGATTTTTTTTATCTGCTGAATTATTTTTATATAATTTACCATGGGAATGTACGATCAGTTGAAGAATGATTTAGATGAATAATTTTGGCTTTCTCTCAGTATGTACTAATATTATTTTTATTTAAATTAATTAAATTTACTTACATTCACTTAAATAATGCTTAATGCCCTAGATAATATACACAATTCATGATAAACTTTAGTTACCAATACTACCAGTAATGTGTAGAGATAATGGCTTGAACTTGTAAAAAATATTACAGAGAGTCGAATACTTAATACTAATAAACCATGGCGAAGTTCCGTTAGCTAAGTGTAATAACTTTTGATTACTAACATATTCCCTTGGGGTTCTATACTCTGCTTACTGACTAATTACTTAGGTCCAAATTCCTTGCAATATAAAATATTCAGTATGTCCGGGTAACAATTTTAAAATACTAATTTAATGTATTAATTATCTATATATATATATATATACATATAAAATCAATTTTGTCGAAGAATATTGTTTTTGCGCTACCGGAATTCGAACCTAAAATATCACAGACCTATGTTCTAAATAATTACAACTTCACAATAAGAATGTGTTCTTTTTAACAATATTAAGTTTATAACAACAAGTATTACAGTAATTATAAATAATACACTTTAGAGATAGACTCGTTATTCAGGTGAAGCTGTGATGGAAGAGAGCTGTTCCCCCAAATACGGTATTTTATAAGGTTCGTCCCCCATTACTCATCTACGCATTTTCACGACACACACATACATGTACAAAGTGACAGTTCTCACATTTAGTTTGAAAATTATATGAACATTAATGTTACATGAATTCCGTGGGTGCATCGATATTTTTTTGATGTGTAAATATTTAACCATATCTCCTCCTATCCATCAAAAACTTTAGTAATTTAATAATCTCAGATAAATAAATAACAAAAAGGACCATTTAAAAAAATACATTAAATTAAAACAAAAATATATTGCGTTAAAAAAGTTACACTACTCATATAAAAAAAAATAAAAAAATGTCCTTCCGCATATTGACAGGAAGATAAATAATAAGCAATTTGTAATTTCGGTACTTAACTAAAAATATAATTAGAAATATCTACTCGATACCTACCTAGATAAAATATAATGCTAACAAATTAAATTTTAAAATATATAAAATAAATGTAATTATTTATTTTTTCCTTTCTTATCTGTGAATTGCACACATGTCACATACACAACCATAAGAGTACTAATACAATTGTAAACATTCAATTTTTGTTTTAAAACTCATGTAAAAGTCCCGTCAAACTTTCCCACTGAACGAATTCGTTGTCCTACAGAAGTAAATCATTTTTCTTCTTTTCACTTTATACGACAGTTTGACACTTCTGAAAGAGCTTTTTTCTGTCAGAAATCTATTATCCTTAAATCCACCTTTGCAGTTTTCCAACTGGGCCCGACGACAATTTGATTGTGCATTACAACTTTATCCATTTTCCTGTGAGCTGGTTTGATGGCTTTTCTCCAATCACTCGGAGTACACACATCTCTGCAATATTCACTGAAAGAGTGGGGAACCGTTTGTAAACTATTTTGTTTTATATTCAACGGCGGCATTAATTAGTTTTAATTTTTTATTTATTTAAAATTAAAAATATAAATACTGGAATATTATTACAAATGTAAATGGTCAGATGCTATGTGTAACGCCTAATTCCAAAACCACCTAAGACGGATTTGGGAAAATTTGAGTTAAATATGCAGTTTTGTAGATTTTTTTATCAGATACATGCAAAATGCATTGTTCCTCGCAAAAGTAACAGAAATTCAATAATATTGCACATTAAAAATTAGGGTTAGTTCCAAAATGCTCTAAAGCAAACAGAGTATAAGTGGCTATTTCCCTTAAAATGAAATCAGCCAATCGCAACGCTTGTTGATGATCACGTGATCTTAAATCCAGTATGGCTGCTAGAATATTATTCTTACTAAAACTGTGCAGATTTTGTTGATATTTTACGGGTTTCCTTTTATAAATAATGGAGGTTTATTTGGTAATTGTGACAAAATATAAAATAACAGTTCGCGAAACTTATCGTGCACTACGTCCATTTTAGGGTCGAAATAATCATCTACCCGTGTAAGTAATTCGAATAACCATGGATCGTTTTCACACCACGTATTCTCTAATTGATAATACTTATCCGCAGAGGTGTCGTACAGTGTGCACCGAAGAAAATGTTGCTGCAGTGGAGCGTAGTATTTAAGAGGACCCAGATAAGTCAATTCGCCATCGAGAGCGCTATAGATCCATG
Source organism: Eubasilissa regina (assembly GCA_022840565.1). Taxonomy (NCBI): domain Eukaryota; kingdom Metazoa; phylum Arthropoda; class Insecta; order Trichoptera; family Phryganeidae; genus Eubasilissa; species Eubasilissa regina. Next base: position 16,338,771 of record JAINEB010000027.1, on the reverse strand, counting down.
ATTATTTTCTGTGAATATATGTAAAGTCGCTAGTCTACGCCGATAAACCAGAGACGACTTGGAAGCCAACATTCGTCACGTTATTACCAATATACGGCCCCAGCTGCTCTAAAGAGTGGACTAAGACTTCCAGACTGCGCTTTATTCGAGCTTGAAATCATATTTAAACACTGATAGCACAAAATTATCTTTCCAATAAAGCCAATACCATGGGCATTACTACGATTTGTATGCGTTTTATTTTATTTTAAAGTTGTATACCTCTAAAAAAAAACACCTTTATATATTATTATTATTAGATGCATAACATAATCAACATAACATCAGAATTTTTTATTATAGAAATAAAGTTTTATTCAGTGATATCCATTCTCTAGAGAAAGAAAAATCACTTTCGTCTTTGGACCCCCGACTTTCAAGAATAAAGAGAGACCTTCAAGAATAAGGGAATAAATACAACGATGATATCTATATTTTCATTTTTCCTTCAATAAATTGATTGATTGTGTCGATATTTAAACGAAATAATTATTAGCTTAGTAACGTACATATTTTACAATATTGTCTACGTCACTGAGCACGAAATTTCCAAAATCAAAAGGCAACCTGATTTTGATTTGATGAGCGTGCGATACGAATAACAATACAGAATAAATTGAAACACACTATTGTTGAAATTTCTATTCATGAGCGAGTTCCAAATTTCATCGTTAATTAATATCTCAATAAATTCGTTACCTTGCGAGACCGATTTGATTAAAAGCGTTTAAATCTGATTCTGTAAATAATGACCTAGGGACAACCATGCAATGATTGACCACATAACTTTTAAATATTCTTCTTTTTTTTCAGTCGCTTTTTTACTATCGCGCCGAACCCTCGCAGAGATAGACAAAGAGGTTAGAATGCCACACACTTTTGTCCTGACATTTTATATTTATCTCGTTCATCTTCTTATGCACGTTCTAATGAAACAATTCTCTAATATCTGTTATGTCTGTTCAAGCCAGGTCTTTTGAGGACGCCCTATAGTTCTATTGCCTTTACTATCATATCTTCGCACGTATTTTTCGCATGTCCAAATTATTTTTGCTCCTTTGTTATCTATCTACTATGATACGTAAGCATGGAAAGAACAGTGCTGGACATCTTTTTGAGAGACAGAAAAATAAAAGAATGGGTGGGAATGTCGTCACACTGAAATGAGACTATGTCGGACATATGGCTTGAATGATTAACCCGATGGAATTAAGAAATCTTACGGTGGTATCTATTGCTGAAAAATAGAAGTAGAGGTTCCCCAGAGATACGCTAACCTGATGATATTAACCCATTCCCCGCGGGTGACTCATATATGAGTCGCGCCTTACAAGCCCACAGAGCGAGCGGTTCAAATATGCACATACAAAAGTGCGTACATACTCGCTGAGAAGCGGTGAAAATCGTACCAAAATTATTTGAAATCTTTATCCTACCGACATCTGTCGATATTTGTCAATGATTATTAGCCATCTTATAAACACACACGAAAAGTCATCCAGTATCGCTCAGTTATTCAAATTCTCATGAATGCAGAATTACATTATATATGCAAAAACTCAGTTTAAGCATATATAATGTAATGCGTTTCAAACTGTAGAATTAAATTTAATGTCAGTATTTAAAAACTTGTAAATAGTGCGCATTAATCTCAGAAATTAACGCCTGCGATCACTACTTTACTCTAGTATGAATGAATATATCACCACAAATGGTGTTAGGGTAGCAAAAATGTAGGGCACTGTTCTCATATGTTCTCTCATGGATAGTTTTGTTTACGTAATTTTATAATTATTGTTCTGATTTCTGTATTTATTTATGTTTGTGAGGATACTTGACAACCTTTGCTATCGATTTCTTAAAAACAAATCATAAATTTGTTGTATTATCGTAGTGTAAAGTCGTAAATTATAATGCCACCAAAAAGTGCCGCGTATGAAAGATGTCATGCGTATTTATGAGCGTGATCAATGGATTAAGAGGAGACCGGTGGCTTGTATTGGAGGAGAACTGCACAGGACCGAATCGTGGAAAACAAAAAGGAAAGCATGTCTAGTAATAATGTAATTAGATTGATGTAAATTCAATACCGCATATGAGCCAATCATTTTTGGCGTTTGCGTTTAAAATACGTTTTTGGTGCTTTCAGTTGAATGGCATACGCCGCATTCATTGGCGCATTCAAGTTTTTAAATTAACCAATAGACTGCTTACACTCGGCTAAAGTTAATACTGCGAATAAACTACCCCCACTAAAGAAACAAATCCTTTTTTACCCCTCTTGAACATTTTGACAAATGGTTCTTCCGCGGTATTGGACTTACACCGACGATATGCTCATTTAGATTTGCATTCATTCTTAATTTTATATTACATAGATTTTCTACACACAAATCTGACATTATTTATATTATATTTACGTCCTTATAAGTTTTTTTCGCGAATGCCTTTGACCGTGTGTTATTCTCGGGTTTCCTATTAATAATATAATCACGAATGCAGAATGAAAAATCACCACTAACGTAGATTGATAGTAGCTGTTTCGCTGCCATCGTGGGTTAGTCCGATGTACTGTTCTTCGTATATTCTGATCTCCGGTTATATTTCCTACCAGCCGAAATATGCACTCTAGGAGATACTTATTATGAGATGTTTATCTGGCCAGATACAATCACACCAACCACTGCAGCAGCATTTTATTTTTGGCTAATGAAGAAGAAACGTAATAATTGTCATTGTTGCAAAATAAAGCTTTGAGAATAATACTAAAAAAAAATAGATATACTTGAATCAGTGTAATGCTGAAAGATCTGAATATTATAGAACCTTTATTTAAGTAGAAACTATATTTCTATGTATTGGTATTTATTTATAAAATTCTCACTGGAAAAATATCGGCGAAATTTATACGAAAAATGTATGTAAATCAACATGAGCACGAACATCATACAAGAGGAAAAGATAGACTAAGACTGCCATTCAGGAAGAATGATAAATCTCAGAAATCGATGATGTACAGTGCGATGAAGATTTTTAATGAAATGCCACAAGATACAAGAAGAGAGGAGAAACTGCATGGATTCAAAGTGAAACTAAACAGATATGTGAAAGATGAGTTGCAGTAAAAAGAAACGATTTTGATTTTGTTTATGTTAGAGCATATATAAATACTTTTATATGCACTATATTAAGAATAAATAATAATAATAATAGTGCTCTGACTGCGGCTTGACAGCAATCCTTCGAAATTCACACTACATAAATTTATCATACCATCAAAAGAAAAATCAGGGGTGCCAATCGAAGGAATAAGAAACTGCGTAAACATAGGCTTTATTATTATATGCAGCTCGTATAAAATAATACACCATAGTTAGTTCTATATAGTAGAAGTACACAAGTAACATCGGAATATATAGATATCATAGTTATATATTTAAATGAAACTAATAAAATAATTAAAAAAATTGACAGAATAAATAAAAAAATTGTAGAAATATAAAAAATTTACTTGAATAGAATTATATATGTGAATAAGCATCCCAATATATTAGAAGAACATAAAAATAGGAAATTAAAATATTTTTTTAAAGATTCACGTATTCTTCGTGACCGCTGCCATTTCTTTTCTCGGATATGTTTTTTTAATCAGTCTAAATAGGGAGGATTGTTACTGCATAGAAGGCCAGTTTATGCCACCTCGTCGGAAAATAAATTTTTAAGAAAAAAATTTACGAACTGGTAAGGACACGCTCCACAGCGTCTAATTTTCCAAAGACGCGGCTAGCAATCGGCGTACCCTCCGTCTCTCTTCCAAATGAATTAAAGTGAAAAAGATTTTTGGGACATACTGTATATGTATAAATATGTCTACACAATCTCATGAAAAAATTACAATAAGAAAGTCTCTATTAAAAATGGAAATTGCGTAAGTGGGCAATCTTTGTATGATTTACCCTAGGTGTGTATAACAATGAAATATGAAAATTGTTGATATTGTAAACAATACAATTAAATTTTATAATATAATGCATTGCTGTTTGTTTGTTGTCAACACATATTTGATGGTAGATTGCCATTTTGTCAACACTATCAGCAATTTTCGGCTTCAGCTTGAAACAGTTTTTGGAAAGGCGGTGATGCGCCTACTGACTGCGTGGAACTTTGTTAAAATGATGCGGCCTAAACGCAATGTATATATTTTTGTTTTAAAATTATTAAATTACAAGGGATATATTTTGTGTAATATCTAATCGCCAGGAATACAAAGCATCCGTGAAAGACCTGGCATTATTAGATAAACCAAATATTTGTGAACGTTCCTTTCAATGCTTTCAACAAGCGTCCTTAATGTTGTGCTAATGGGTATCAATGCCGAATAACATACATATTTTTATTTAACCATTACAACATAGAGAATCCCCCGCCATGTTACATTTGTTCATTGGGAAGAATTTTGAGGACATGCCGGTGGTTAAGCAACCGCTAATTTACACAGTAGTATAGCTAAATAATATTCTAAACAACATATTGAAAATCCATATGAAATATTTTTCTGACAATCATGTCTCGCTGGCGTGCAAAAGGGATGAAAACAAAATATTGGCATAAAACATTTTAACATAATTATTACACCTTTGAATAATTGTACTAAAATTGTGCTAAAATTGATCACCTCGCGGGATCCACAAAGCATTGAAGTATAGCGACGGTACAGCACGCATAATCACGTTACGCCTTCGAATAAACTCACAGTAGGTTCCTCTAGGCTTTAATTAAATATCACACAACCTGGTTTTCTGACAGCCTCCCTTTATTAAACCAACGTTCACATCCAACTACGACAATAACCGTTAGATGGTGAGCCATAAATCATAAATACGATAAAGAATAAAAACCACCCTTCTCGCAAAATTATAATGTTGTCGTAAATTTATGAAATTTATTTTGCTAGTACTGTTGCGCCTCTGAATAAAAATCTGTGTATAGAATTTCTTTCAATAATAAATAATGCCGATCTATTTTAAAGATAGGTAGTTTTATCCCTTAAGTATGTTTATCCTAATGAGACCCGTGCCCAAATTTGTTCAATGTTTAATTTTTATTATTTATTATATTTTATTTTAAAAACGTATATCATATCAATAATAAGTGAAATATGTTTCGGCGTTAATAATATATATATATATACTGTTGCGTTCAAGCATAGATGCCGGATGAATTCAGTTACAGAAGGAATAGGCACTTACCATAATCCGGATTCTACAGACATCTCCAAAATGTGGACTGTATATTTTAACTCATATTTCGTCAAAAGTTCCGACAGTTCCAAAGTCTCGTAATTAGTATAACATTTGTAAACTATACCATATACGTATAACCGTACCAATCGACTGATCGGCGGCTTTGCTAGATTGGGGGGGGGGGGGGAGGAGACACAGTGCATTATTTTCGTTCAATAATTAATATTTACATATCAAATAAATATATGTTCGGAACATACACATGCCTCTTTATACAGCGTGACACGCCAAAAATTTTATTTACATTTTTTTCTAAAAGTATGTTCAGTATTTTACTCTAATCTAAAGGGAAATAAACTGTTTATTGTTTAAATCACATTGCAATAACCCGTGTAATAATAAAATAAAAATTGTTTGCAATTAGAGGCGTAAAATAAAATTTAATTATTATACTGCTCTATGGGCTCCAAGAGGTTATTAAAGTAGCATGAAATTGCCTCCATAGAATTCAAGTATGGTGATGAAAAACGAAGATTAGCTTATGATTATAGTAAAAAAATCGCTGATATTGTTCAGTACGTTAACAGAAAAAATATTTCAATAACATATTTATCCTATGAAAGCCAAAAAAGCCATGATATTTATATTCTCATTTAAGTTTTAATTATTTTCTTTTTAAATATTTATTTAAACGATCAATATTCTCCTTATTGTACAACATCTGGTACGGTATGCTATTCCTGCAGTGAAAATAAATCCGAAATCTATATCTATTATCAATCAGAGTCGTTCATTCCATACAAATCCCTTGGTGAAAGGAAATATTATTTCCTATTTTTTAGTATCCGTAGGAAACGAAGGAAAACTGCATATGTACTTCGGATACATTCTTCGCTATGAGATACACAATCTCGTACGAAGATAAAGGTAGCAGAGACGTAGATAGAACGAGATTAATATTTTTAATATATTACATATCTTTACTTATAAATTCCAAAGACAAAGATGATATAAATAATAATACTGGTGTTTTATAAACTTAACATAAAGATTGTACTGCTTTATATATTGGTAAAACACCCGAAATTTTAATATAAAAGTCAATGATCATTTTAGATGTTTAAATAGTAATGATTTTTCAGAATTTTCCAACCGTTTATTAGAAAATTATCTCACTTTTGATAAAATAATGGGATTGTCTATTTTACATATGAACAATGTTGGTCTTAAATTGAATAATTTAGAATCATTAGTAATAAATAAAGCATATAACATAAATCAAAATATTATAAATAACCAATTATTTTAACACAAAAATTTTCTATTTATTTTGAATCATTAAGATAATTTCTTTTGATAATAATAATAATGTATTTATTCCAGCGTGATTAGGTTTTTTTTTAAACCTGATTCGCCATAAAGATAATATATATCATGTTTAAATAAAAATTATTTAAATTTTTTTTTTAATCTTTATAATAACATTATATATATATAAAGTCTCCATAAATTTCTGCAGTAAATTGTTGGCAACCCTGAAAAAAAAAATTGACAGCTGAGAGTTTAGGGTTAGTAAAAATGGGGCGTGTTTTCATCATTGAACAATATCTCAAAAATAATGAAACTTTAGCGGCCGCGATTTAAAAATTTATTACAAAATAAGGTCGGAATAGTGTTTTAAGTTAATCAACTGCGAAGAGATTAATTGAAAAATTTAGAGAGATTGGATCAGTTGAGACGCTAAACACACTGGTCGTCCAAAAACAAGCCAGTCAGCAATTATGCAAAATGGTCATGGAAAATTTCGACAAAAGAGTGCGTATGTGTCAGCAAAGCCGTGGAGGCTATTTACCCGATGTGTTATCCGTAAATAATTCTATCCCATGTACTTTATGATTCAATAAAAAAATTAAAATCTAAAGACTAAAAACTGTGTTTTTTATTTAATTAAAATCTTGTGTTAATTTTGGGACACCCTATATACTGTAACGGAATAGCAAACATCAGCCGGCCAAATTCCTGGTAAAAGAGAAATCCTTGGGACCTTCGCTCGGGGCGCGAGACCGCATGCAACATCTACAAAACAATAGTTTTTTAACACCGAGCGGGACTATTTAAAAGGTCATTATTTTAAAAAGCTGCCCTTGGAACAAACGAATATTGGCATTTTTTACCAGGAATAGAGATCGGGTGAAAGCCGGGAGAGGAGAAAGCTGACAGGCCATTTGAACCAATATGTGGGAAAAGGACATCTCTCCCTTAGGGTTACCCTTAAGTGAGAAAGAGATGGAACCCAGAAATTGGGTATATAAGGCCCAGCAAATCCTAGAGAAGACAGTTGGAGTGGGGGTGAGTCGCTGGACCCTGGTTATCGTGATAACTGGTATACCGGACGAACCCGAGGGAGGCGCATCTAGGGATGCTGGCGTTTATCCTGTTCCTCGGAACTCGGTACGTTGTTTACCCTAGATGGCGCGGATGAGGAGGAGGATAGAACGTCTGAAGACTCTGGGCCATCCCTCTTCGGACGGAGGCTTGAATACGGAGGACGTTCTATCGGTGGTAGCGGAGGTGACCGGTGGAGGAGGGTCATCGGCGGCCGATATCTCCAACTGGAGGTAGCGGAGGACTATCGGGTCAGCACAATAAGGGCTTCAGCCCCGACAACGCTGACTCCGAGAGTCCGAGGTGCTTCGGCATCAAGGCCAGGACTGGTGACGTCCGTAAGGACTCGAGCAGGTGGGGCGCTCAGGAGGTCACTTTGTGACCAGTACCCACAGAGCATCATGATGGATTGGAGGAGGGCGCCGTGGATCCGCCTTGCGGGGCGCTCGGAGGCTCCAGTCGCGGAAGGTGCTGAGGCTGTGCGCAGCCTGTGTTTTGCCAGAAGCTGTCGAGTGTGTGGGCCGCTCAGGGGTGTGTGTCACGCCCAGAGCTCACGGTGCAGTCGGAGTAGGGAGGAGGACTGCTGGTAGGTGGGGCATGCTGGCAATAAAGTATCCCGTACGGATGAAGTCCATGCGGCGATGATGCCCAGACCTATAGAGCATCGAGGACGATGCTGAGACTGAGGACAGCCTGTGTGTCTGTTAGACACAAGCTCTGCAGAAGCTGTCGAGAGTGTGGGCCGCTCTGGTGGATACGCCTATCCAGCGTATCAAGAGCCCACGGAGCAGCCGGAAGTAGGGAGGAGGGCTGCTGGAGCAGGTGGGGCGCTCAGGTGGAGGTATCACGTTCGGAGGGATACCGTTCGGTGACGGCTGTCCGGTACCCACACAGCATCAGGAGGGGTTGAGGGACGGCGCCGGGGATCACGTCGCGCGGATCCAGGAGCCATTGACCCCGAGGATGGCTGGTTTAGGTTAAGCTTAGATTTAGATTATTTGTAAGGTAGCTCTTAAGTATTAGGATTACTTAGTTAATTAAACCTTAGCTTTTAAGTTATTTTTATGTTTATAATACATGAATCTATACAACCAGACTTCTCTTTGACAACCTTCCCGGTTCCTATCCCGAATATCAGCAACCTGTGTGATAAGATGACTTGGCGTGTATTGTGTAACGGCGCGCCGGCAGACTGACAACCGCTCGGCTGCATGAATTGAGGAAAGCGCGTTCACCTCGTCGAGGTGGAATGCGTGGATTTCCGGGGGTGGGATGGAATCGGTGCGCCTCACGTGCCTCACCATAATCCCCCCCCCGTTACAATACGTTACAATACATATATATATATTTTTTTATTTAGTTTATTTGACATCCTGAAAAAGAAGACGGTATTTTCTGAATCCGGTTATTAAACAATGTTAAATAATCTAAAATGAAAGAAATTATTTAAGTCCAAACAATACTGAAGATCTTGTACATCTTGCATAAGATAAATCAGCATACTGCAATTTGGTTGCCAACCTTCGAAAGAATAAGGCACTAGAAGAAGATACTCTGCCATTTGTCTCGAGTTTTTTTTCTCTCTAGGGCCAAAAGTAATAGCAATTCTGTTAGAACCTTCAACAATTGAGAAGCGTGAGTGAAAAGATTAGAAGTGGAGAAAAAAGTGAACAAAGAAAGAGTGAATGGACAAGATGGAAACAGCATAATTGTAAATTAGTTAGAATGGAACATAGAAAATGTAAGTTGTTTGGTCAGATTATGTAGGTAGCAATTCTTGGTAGTAAAATACTTGCTGTATTTGCTTTCCGAATTCTAACCTAATTTTTTGTTTAATGAAAATATAATTTCATCGTGTTCATGTTAATACCATTTTAAATTGCATTTTTCGGACTATATTTTAGTAACTTGATCATGGTATTGCAGAAGATCGTGGATGATAGTTGATAATAACTGTAGAGGTCTGAATGCGTAGCCTAATTGTCTCGCCTGTTTGTTCAAAGAACTCTACAGCTATTTAGTGCCAAAGCGTACCGTACCGACCCATCTTATGTGAAGAGTATGATAAGAATCGACAGAATTTTACTAATTAATTTTAAAAATATATATCATTGTGACATATATGCTGTTTCTGGGAAATTAATTATCAAATTTAGTCCATAGATGGCGATAGTGTAGTGGTACTCGAAACGAGTTCACGTGTTAACATATATATGTACAACTTTCAATAATTTTGTAGATATGGAGATTGATGTGTGAGAAGACACGTCGTAAGCCCTGTAATTACCCATACTTCCATCTATTTCCATTAAATATAATATAAAAATAGCTTCGTCTCAATGAGTTATCTATTATTTCATTAATAACGATGTCTTTGTAGGTGAAAATTTAGAAATTGTGTGTTCTAGACATTTCAATATTGCTAAAATGATAATAATAATTATGACAGGAATATTTCGAGACACATATTTTCTTTAGAATTATTTCGCCGATATTATAATTAAATACAGCTTATTATAAGTATAATAATAGCACGTCGTTGACGAGTGTGTATTACAAAGTTATGTCAATTAATGCATAAAAGTTGATTTTATGGTGCTTATTTTGATTAATAAATTATTAGTTAAAAAAAAAATTTTGAATCATAAAAATCATAGACCAAATTTTTTTTCTACCAATCTAATAATAATAATCAAGATTATATTTTAAACACGTACGTTCAGGATTCGTTATTTTCAAAAAATCACAGAACTCTTATAAAAGATAATTAGATGTATCCTGTAACATATTACAAAATATTTTTTTTATATTTAAGTTATCCGTTGCGAGGTTTATTTTGGCCCTGAAATACGAAACGTATTGCTTTTACTTGAACAATGTACTGTAGGTACATTCCAAGTTCATGCGGGAATTCAGTACTGAAATCGATTCGGGATATCGGAGCACTGCACGCATTTTAGGCATTTCTGAAATATGAGTACTGATTATTATGATCATATTATTATCATTAATTGTGATGCCCAATGGTCTGTGTATGTGTGGCGGTCCGCGGATTATGAGCGAAGTAGGAGGTATGTGTGTGTATTGTGTGCGAGGCGTTGTAAGTGAACTGCGAACTTTCTCCTTTTTCTGCTCTGAGGCGATTTCGATAACTCATATAATATAATATTTTTGTAAATATTGTATTTTTGGAATAATAAACTGCTGTTAATTGTCACCCGGTCTGAGTTTAATTATCAACCCACACACGGAATACAGGAAGATTCATCAGGAGACGTATCGAAATATGGGTAGAGCCAGTATTGGTGCACTCACCCAAATATATTGACTCATACCTTTATTAATTATTAATAAAAAGTGATCCAAAATTAATTTATTAAGACAACTTTAAAATTGTTCTTCATATACACCTATTATATAGTAATAAATGTAATTCTAATTAATTGTACAATTGATTGCAAACTATGCCCATCTCGACACAGAATTCCTCTAGTGAGACGGGCACTATCCAAATAGATTTTTAACATTGTATTATATAGCTACAAATAAATATCCATAGCGGTATAACCGCCATTCGAAGTACATACATCAATTTTACTACATACACATTGTAGTATAATACTCAACACATGCAATACTTGCAAAATAAGTATAATAATTATAGTAGATGTATTATCTTCGTCTTTTTTTTTAGCGGTCTCTCATCATAAGGATGACGTATGCCATGGTTATAGATTATCTCTGCCCAACACACATTTTGATACCCGATAAGATTCATTTTATCTGCTCTAGTTTTGAAAATATAGTACATTACATATGTAAGTATTAAAAAAGGTGATATGTGGAGCGAATGTCCAAAAGAATGTCCTTCCTATTTTAATAAACTGGTCGTATAATCGTTTCGTATACTCAAAACTAAGCGTTTCTGGACAACAATTTTATAATACAATTAAGCTTTTATTAATTTAATTTAAAAACATAATTAAATACTATTGGTTTCTCATTTTACATATATTTTATTTTAATTTTTACAACGTACAACGTATTTCAATGCATTTTGTTTTGATTTGAATTATTTTCACGTATATGAAAATAAAACACTTGATTTTTGATTTTAACTCAGCAGTTTGTATTTATTCAACTACAACTCAATAATTTGTAACTATGATGAGGGATAGCGATACAATTTATTTACATAAGATGAAAAGGGACATCATTATTCATTGGAATTCCATACATTTTGAATGCTTCTAATTATCAAATGTAACCATTCAGTTTCAACACTAATAGAATAGAAACGGACAGCTATTTTTGATATTCGGGAATTTATATAATGTTTGAATAGAGTTATGGAGATTATGGAGGTTTGTAAACCTTTCCCTGGAGGTTATCTTGGAAACAGTAAATTGAATTATTGTCTTGTTAAAAAATAACTCTTCTGGTAATACTACAATAATTGTTTTAAATCTTTCGAAGTCAGTGCCTTCAACCGGTTCTCTTACCCCACCACCCGACCAAGAAAAGCTTGCGCAAATCCCGTAAGGCCTTTTTATACATACTGCTCGCAGCGTACACAGATCACGATACAGATACAAGGCTGTTGTTTTTGCTCCACAAGTTTTATCCCAGCATCACTCGTCGGTCCAGGGAAGCGTTAAGATAATATTAATGAATCCTCAGAGCCATCTTGATACAAACATATCGCAAACGTCAGAAGGGCTGTTATTTACTAGTTACAAATACACGAAAGTATTACGCTTATCTATAATATCGTCAGTCAATATTTTTGTCACCCTTTACATTTTATTTATAGGACAATAAAAAAATATGTCGGAGGTTATTGGTAAATTTCTAAGGATGGGTAATTTTCACTAAAGCGTATTTTATTTTCAATGTGCCTTATTGAAGGGAATTAATTTTTAAATGTGCACACCCCTTTAAATTATGGATTTTTATATTTTTTTATCTTCTTCATTAACCTTTCCTCTCCGATGATGTAAATTGAATTGACATTACCTTTAATTATGTGATTGTATCTGTAAATATACTAAATACAGAGTTCATATTTTAGGTATTCCTCCGAAATATATTTATGTATTGGATAAAATAATTACAATATATAATTATTTACCATCGCAACAATAAAAAATGTTTTCTCGAAGAACCTGACGTGAATTTGTCAATACGCGTATGTGTACGTGCGAAGTGGTGACGATAGCGCAGTGCGCGGGGCGCGGGGTACCGGATGCCGATTGTCACTTAGTGCTCTTAGTGACAGACCATGCGCTGGCCGAGTTAGACGTGGGTCTAACTCGGCCAATAACGCCTGTCTAACTAGTGCGGTCGTTCGTAATGATCAATGTTTTTTCTCATTTTTAACACTTTTACACAATAATTGATATACTTATATATATATATATATCTCAACGATTATTTTAATTAATAAATTTAAAGCTGAGTTTACAGTATCGGAACGCGCGTTTTTATTTAGCACCGTAAGAAAAAGGTTAAATAAAACTGGCATAAAAACGCCTTTTTCGATTTATTGTAAGTTTATATGTTAGGGGAGTATGTTCTCTGGGGAAAATAAGTTTGAAAAAGATATCGGAAGGAGGAATGTCGCACTAAACATCGTATCGCCAATACGAATTTGCTTTTTTATTCTTTTTACATAGAACATATTCTGTACTGTAAGTTTATTCAAATTTAATAAAATTGAATTGATTTAATTCTGGCGTTCTTCTAGCGTGTAGTACTCAGGTGTAAGTATTTGATGTTCATCGCAATATAAAGTTGATTGCTTTTAAAAATAGAAAATCAAGTGTATCAATTTGAAAGAGATGTAGAATATAACTTCTATTATTATTCTTATTTTTTCAATAAACAGATTTTTTCTCTATATTTTTCAAGTTGATTTATTTAATTTTTATTATGAATTTATCATCTAAAGGGAGACTAGTGGTGCATAATATAGATCTAGTGCCAATACTCATTTATGAAAATGAAGCCTACAATTTGAAAAAGAGGAATGGAAATATACTGAATGCGACGATTGCGTGGTCGCTCGTACATAAATATATGTATGACAAGACGAATAATTAACTATATTCAGCGTTAATTTGTTTCTAGCATAGTCAGTAGAATTAAAAAAGATTTCTGAGGTAGTCTGGCCATGAAGAAAATGTGAATGAAGAGAAGATGGCGTAGAAAATTTATTAAAATGTTGAAAGCTGCATGATGTGGGAGATCCGCGAAAAACCTAGCATGGCGTAATTTGAAACACATGGTTATCAAAATACCGTGTCTATAAAGTAACAGATTATGGGTTAACAGTATGTTGTTGATATTTGTGAAAGAGGGTTGATCAAAAGATTGTATGTACAGATGCTGGGGACCTATTTCTCTCAGTGCTCCACTGTGTTCGTTTGAAGGTGATATCGCGGATCACGTTTATGTGGATGTGTGCGTGAATATGACTAGACCAGGTTGGAGAATAAATACTACTTAGAATTAATTTATGTTTATTGCGTATGCTGTGAAAGGCGTCTGCTGAAGAACTATTCTGGAAGCCGGCTGAGAGATTAGTGAAGCTATAAGACTGCCTTTCTGGACGGCTGCCTACTGCCAAATGTTGGCTAATGAGAGCTTATGATTTGTAACCAGGTATTTATAGGGTGCATTCAGGAAATGTCGGCGGTGTTGTTGATTGTAGAGGCGATAGACTTCCGTAGGTCTGTGGACCCGCTGCTACTTCATAATTGTGTAAAACTTGTATTGTGAGTTAATTAATTAATTGGGTGATCGTGGGATAAACATTGAAGACCTAGCATTATCAAGTACACCAAATACTGAAAAAAGAGCATGTTAGTAGCTTCAACTGTCGGTGATAGCCGATTAATTTCTATATTTTTTCTACATAGTATGCTCAATATTGACCATCATAGTACTCTAAAATATCAAGCTTCTCATTCCGACAAGTGCTCTGGTCATGGACTCCCTCGGATATAATTTTCGACCAACCTGAAAAACTTTTTTTTTTTAGATTTTGACAATTACGCATGTTTAAATGCGGTTAAATAAGGCATTTTTATATATTTTATTTTTATAATGCATAAAAATAATATAATATGTAAGAATAACATAGTAAATATAATCAGTAAAAATTAATATTTCACCAGGACTAAACCATTGAATGGTATATTCTAGATCTAATGCAGAGGAATACCATAATTTACACCAGTAAATGGCATTCGTGCATTTTGACAAATCCTTCTACAACATCAGGATTTTTACCAGCTTATTTTTTCGACAAAGACAATTAATTTATTATTATTAAGGAAAACACATTCTTATTGTGAAGTTGTAATTATTCAGAACATAGGTCTGTGATATTTTAAATACTAAATTAATGTATTAATTATAAATATATACATATAAAATCAATTTTGCGTCTGCAAGTCGGTTTACTCAAAGGTATTTGAGATTCTGTAAAAATAATGTAGATGGCTTTCAAATAATGGAACGACAGGTGTATTAATTTGAAAAAAATGTAACATATAGGTTCGAAAATTTGTCAAGAAAAATACTGGCGTTATAGCACAAAGGTAGTGCATTTGCCCGGATTAGAAATGAAGATCCAGACGCTAAAACAATATTTTTCGACAAAATTGATTTTATATGTATATATTTATAATTAATACATTAATTTAGTATTTAATTTATTATTTGATATATCTCTCTTTTGTCTTTCTGGCATGTGTTAGGATTGTTCAGTGCGTTTAGTCTTGGTTCACTTAGGCCAGATATTCGACTTGATATCGCTTCGGATATATGCGTAGCTTCATCACGCTGGTTTACCAGTAGAGCCCCTGCTTGCACCTCACAAACCTGGTCGTTTACCAAGCGCTTTACACCCATTCCAAGCCGCCTAGTACCGACCGAAATTCAGCAACAATACTATGCCATGTCGACCCCTCAGAATAATAAGGTTCCATCTGACACTGACACAGTTTTGATATGCTCAAAAGTGTTGATTGAATTTCATCACATATCCATGTATATTTTGTTTTGAGTATACAAATATGATCAGTTTTTAGGTCTTAACTTATTTTCAGTATTATTAATGACTACTGTGAGATGAGAAAAATTAAAAATAAAAAAAATATTGTAAAATGACAATAATTGTTCCGTATTCGTATTAAATTAAATTTATTATTGTTATTTTTATAGGTGAACACATATACTTTCATACATATTCATTAATTCGTATTATTTTTAACTGTAGTATATTATCACTAGTTTTTAGTTTATTCATACCCCCTTAGCCTATTCTTCCCAGTACATATTTTTACTTTGGCTCGACTGGTTGTCCTTTTAGAAGTCGAGGAGTGGAAGTGTTTTCATGTGATTGTTCGTGTTGAATCGCTACTTTGTACATACCGCTGTGATTTTGTTTTATTATGAAAGTGAAACTCATCAGAGTTTTTGTGCTGTGTCATTTACTACATTGGATGAATTTCCGGAAGAGCAATGTGACGGCCTCATCAACCAGGTAAGTCGAGCTTTCCTTTGGTTCCGTGAGTCCATCCTGGTCAGCTATCGAAGGTCCCCCTCCACCTCATCCCTCAATCCCTATTTCCTATCTAACCCATCCTTCTGACTCCATCATCATCCACCATACTTTGGTGACTGGCGACTTGCGACGGTCACAATAATGATCCATAAATTGAAATAACTGACGCAGTTGTAACTTTCAGCTCCTGCTATTTCCTTTAATATCCATTAAATAGAGTTGGTGTGTATGGAAGAAATAAAGAATAATGCATTTTTTAACCATTTTCCACAATAATTCATTTTCAAAGAGGTCGATGCAATAACTCCAAAAAGGCCACTTAAAGCGAACACTTCTCTCTCAGCTGCCTCCTCGGATACATCTCCAGTGATTACTACCGTTCATCTACTTTAATTCGTAATTTAACTTCAATCTGTGTAAATTCATTATCCTATAATAAACGCCATAAATTTTAAGTCAACGTTTTATTTAACACACGTGCATGTATACCGCGGCATTCACTTATACGCAGTTAGATCTGAAGAGATTTAGGATCCTCAGTCTCACTACAAAGCAAATCCATCTGATACCTTAATAGAGCTCAGTGACAAGTGAATAGCACTGCCTAAGGGATTAACCTTAACCTACAAACGCCGTCACTCCATCCGGGTGACAGCCACTAACTTCTTCTAGTCTCACGCGTGTCGGTGCATATCGCAATGTATATGAATGTATGTGATTATTGTTGGCATTTATTGCGAGATGATTTACAATGGCGGTACGGCGAGCATAAAGTTAATTGCGTGTATGAAATGGCACGCTTGATATGTCCACGAAAGAACGGTCTGAGGAGTAACTGGTCGGCTAGCTTTTAAGACTCGTATATGACTATCAGGTGAGTCCTTACATGATCGTGTATGTGGGACACGTGCAAAACCACCACGCAAACAATAACTATCCCTAAACTGATGACCCCGAGATGATAGGGTTGAAAGAGTTAAATAGACTTTTCAACTCTTTTTTTTGGTCTTGCAGGTGACCATCCTCTTACTCTCAACTATTTGAGGGAAAGAGAGTAAGAGGATGGTCAATATTGAGACTCTCATAATTTCTTAAATAAATCTCCAAAGTATGTAAGAATTTTTAAAGAAAACACATTATTATTGTAAAGTTGTAATTTTTTCAGACCATAGTATACAGATATTTTAATACAAATTAAATGCAATTTTAGCTGCCACCGGGATTTGACCTAGGAACTCTTCCTATTCGAGGAAGCACGCTGACCAATTGCACTATGTCAGTCTAGTAAATTAACGATAAACATGTGTATTGCAGCTATTCTAAATAAATTGATTTTATCTTTCTAATTGATGTATTTATTTGTATTATGTAATAATTCTCCTCCACGTTTTTGAGTCTTTGTGACTCTTTACTTTTGAAGGATATAAGCGTGTGTACTTTTTGCTAGTATACTATAATATAGCTCGTTAGACCGTAACTGAAACTGAAATAAATTCATAATATTATTATGTAATTCAGTGAACCCTTGCTGTATCAACAATCCTATTAATAGCTAAGGGCTTTCTGTAAAACAAACCTTCATTTATCAATGTCACCGGTTTGACGATTATCACCTTTATTATTTTTAACGTCGAAAATTGATATCGACAGACGCTGGAACCAATATCGAAGGGTGATAAATAAAAGTACAGGTTGTCATGCTGAATAATTGGGGATGGAATATCTAAAACGAATGAAAAAAACCTGCAGGGAGTGATGAGAAAAACAAAACTCAGCTCATTATTCCATAACTTTTCAATTTAATTGAATGAATATTAAAATATTATTTTCTTTAAATAAACATCTTTGATCCTTTGACAATCTGTTGTTGATTACGAGAATGTTATTACTTGAGAATGATTATATATTAATTAGAATTATTACTTGTTTATAGTGAACAAAATATTAAATTTAAAAATGTATACATAATAATTGCTTTAAATTAGTTAAAGCCGGTACTAAACAATTATCGTTTTTTTAAAAAAAAAAATTGGAATATGTAAATGAGATATATACATTTTTAAACATAATTAATTATTATATGTAAAATATGCATTAAATGTATTAATTAGAAAGATATACATATAAAATCAATTTTATCGAAAAGTATTGTTGTACTAAATGTATTAATATTTGAAAGAGCCATCTACCTTATTTTTACAGAATCTCAAATACTTTTGAGTAATCTGATAGCAGACGCCAGAATTATCAATTCATTTTTATTAAATTTTGAACACATTGATACAACATTATTATAATGGAACTATTAAATGTATTAATATCAAAAAGGTAACATATGGGTTCGATAATTTGTCGCTAAAAATATTATCGCTATAGCATAAATGGATAACGCACCTTTCCCGGTTAGGAAAGAGATCCAGGTTCGAATTCCGGTGGCGCAACAATAATATTTTTCGATGAAATTGATTTTATATGTATATATTTCCAATTAATATATTTAATTCATATTTAAAATATCACAAACCTATGTTATGAATAATCACAACTTCACAATAAGAACATGTTCTCCTAATAATATTATTTGTCTATCGATTTTTTACGATATTGTTATTCTCTATTTATATAATATTTTCTTATTTATTTTTCAGTATACTTTTAAAGATCATATCAACCATAGAAAATTCTCTAAATTTGTACCTTTTAAAAATTATACTTTTTATATGGTTATTATTTAATTTAACCATGTGAAATCCTGGAGTCAGCTATGAATGTGACACAGTTTCGAGATTTATGGAGTTACATTACGAGTCATGTCTCATTAATTTATTTCGACATATAAATATTGCATGTAGCTTTTATAAGGTAATAAAAAAATTAAGATTGAAATAACTTACTCTATTCTTAAAATAAACAATAGCGGAAACAATACACTGAATATAAACCTTCAAATCTTTGACAATTGTTACAATTTGTATCATATATTAATTTTAAAAAATGTGACACGAAATAATTGATAAACTCATTTTTTTCAATTTCTTGACATATACTACTTTCATTTTATTGTGTATTGTCATCACATACCACTAAATAAATAGACATGAAATAAAGTGCATATACAAGAGAAAGGTACACACATATATGACACATTTATGCGACAGTAAAAGTATTTACTCTTCGAAAATTAAATCTTTGTGTAAAGGCGTATTTTTTTACATTAATGCATATTATATTTTCAGTGTTAAAATTTTCGTTCTAATCGAGTAACATATTTAAAAAAAGTCGTTGAGCTATTTGATTGCGTATGTGGTGCCGAAGTGATCACGCGAGCAAAAATATTGAAACAAGGAATTTGCGTTAGTTCATGTTCATATATTTGGTAGTCTGTGGCACATGTGTTCATTCGAGTGCAAAATAAATCATCAGAAATTCTGGTTACGCTGGTCTGAAAATAAAATGATCACTCATATTATCTAGCTAACGTTCTGTAAACTACTTGAAGAAGAAAAACAGCTCGCTGCTCTCTCAAATCTACACTATTCTTTGCACGAGTTTCGAGACAAATCTTCCCTGTACGCCCACCCTTATAGAACACATTGTTGTCATCGTAAAAGCGGCCGTAATGCCGGCAGTGATATTTCTAAAGTACCGTTCCCCGGTTACCAGCTAAGAGGCGCGACATGAAGGCTGACGGCGTATAATACTTGTACGTTATATCTACCCTTCCTTTAATTTCATCAATTGTTTATTTTCCTGCTGTAAAATTCAACAGTAATCTTAAAACACGGATTCAATCAAGTCGATAAAATTTTACTTTCTCATTCTTGAAGTTGTACTTGGTTGTGTTATTATAAGTTTTCTTTAATTATCTTAAATTTTCAAAAGAAAGTTGTGATTTATAACTATTTATTTGAATAATCTTATTTTGAATACCTTTCTACTTCCTTGATTATAGTCACATTTTGATTATTAATCCGTTTCTTCCCTGAACTACTTCACGGTCAACTAAGATTGTTGTACTCCACCCTGCTTCAGAGTCGGAAAACTGGACCTTCTTCAGATTTCTTTACCTCCTTACGTTCCTTACTTAGATACCATTAATTATTTGTAACTAATGATACTTTTAATTCATGGTGGTATTCCATTTTAATGATTTAATTGAAACTCTCTTTTACCTATTTTCCATTTTAATGAACATTGTCAGTTTCAGCCTGTCACGTCATCTTCAGACTGGTACATTTTTCTCTTAAGCTAGGATATTATGTAATCATGGATCACCGATAATTTTTGGCTGCGTTCAGCACATATATCTTATTATATAGTTGCATTATTCCTACTAACATGCGTGAATTTAAATAAAATAAATCTCTAAATATGAATTAAATATATTAATTAGAAAAATATACATATAAAATCAATTTTATCGAAAAATATTGTTGCTGCGCCACCGGGATACGAATCTGGATCTCTTTCCTAACCGGGGAAGGTGCATTATACAAATATGCTACAGTGACAATATTTTTAGCGACAAATTTTCGAACCCATATGTTACCTTTTTGATATTAATACTAAATGTATTAATATTTGAAAGAGCCATCTACCTTATTTTTACAGAATCTCTAATACCTTTGAGTAATCTGATATTAGACGCTAGAATTATCAATTTCTTATTATTACATTTTGGACCCATTGATACAACTTTATTAGAACACATCTAAATAATCACCGAAATGTATGTTATTATGTATGAAATATCTGAAAATATTGAAAAAATATGTTGACAATAGGGATGTAGAATAAATATTTTCTCGAGTATTATTAAACAGTTATGTTCCGCACATTTTGTTATATAATACCATATCGACAATCATTTATTATTAGACGCCTGCCTCTGAATGGGGGCTGCAAAAGAAAGCGGAGGAAGTTATGTAGCACCCTTAACTCGAATAATATGAAAGGGCGATCCATTTTCGATTGTAAATGGAAAAACATTATGACGTAATTCATCTCACTCATGTAAGGTAACTTTTTAACAGATCCGGATCGCAGGAGATTTATTTTTATAAAATATTAATTTGTGATATTTCTTTGCTTGAAATGTACATTCTATAATCCTCCTGAGTTCTAGGAAAATACCCTCCGGACACAAACCTAACATCGCAAAAAATCCCCTTATAATTAACCCCACATGAAAAAAAAACCCCAACAATTAACTCCCCATGTAAAAAAAATCTTGACAATTAACTCCCTCCCACGTATAACAATAATCAGACTAAGGTGACTATTTGCAAGGTGTTAATAGTAAACTAAATATTATAAATCCTCTTTGCAAATAGTCACCTTTTAAATTTGTTTTTATATTAATTCTCACTTATTCACCACTTCATAGTTTTGTTTTTATCTATGCTTGTATTTTTAATTTCAGTGTACATTGTTTCCTGGAGAAAATACCATAGATATCGAAACATGTTGAATAATAAATAAATAGCGTTTTAAACAAAGTATTTTGTCAATTTTTTTAATTATAATCTAACCATCATTTATGCCTCTCACGATTGGAGAATAATTGCATATATAATTAATTTGTCGAAATGTAAAACTTGTCTAAATCTCATTATTGTAACTATACGCGCGAATTTAAGCCTTGATTGCGCTAAACCGAATCTTAATGTCACGTGATCAGATAAGGTTTAACAGGGGTTATAAAACTAAACTAGGGGGTAGGTTAGGGTCGTTAAATTTTATATCTTTACGAGTCCCAACGGGGTTTGCAGGGAATTTTGTTATTTTATCTAATTATTAATTGTAATCTGTCTTATTTTTAGGGAATGAGTCATTTTTATATGTAGTGCGTGTTAATTTTCAGGGAGGATAATTGCACGTGGGGTTAATTGTCAGAAGGTTTGTGTCTGGGGGTATATATCCAGGGGGTATGTATGATTTGATTTGATTTATTTTTTATTTTGATTTTAACAGAAATATATCATATTTACATCTTTACAAACATTTAAATACTTATACCATCTTTTTCTTTTTGTAACAATTACTAGACTTTATTACAATAAGATAGATACTATTTATATATATAATATTGTAGATATTTTAAAACAAACAAAATAGTTCGTAACTCAGTTGGCCTGTACCGTGTATGGCGTAACTAATACATCGTTGTGTTTCGTCCAAGTCCCTTCATGGGAGAGAGTACTTGATAGTTAGCCCTTTAATGGCTATCTTGTATCTTACATCCTTCCATATATAACACTTGATTATTTGTTTGTTTGTAATGTTGATATATACCTGTATCTAAGAATAAATAAAGATAGCATTTAAAAGGGCGCAGGAAGGTCTAAATTAAAATCTCTGTTCGTTTTGCAAATCAAACTAAAATATAATTTTTTTACGTTAGCTTTTGTTATTATTATTTTTTCGCGTTTCCCTTTTATCGCCACTTTATTAATCCGATAGGTACACAGTCTAATACAATAAGTTACACTCAAAGCGAATATTATACATGAAGATGTTCCGTGGGAAGAGAAACGCTCGCAAGGGCGCGACGCCTTGAAACACCTCCGCTATACGCACATGCACATCTGTCAATCTCACGCCGCGCTCTCACAGATATAGACACCCATACTTCAACTAACGAACCTTAGATAACTATTTATAAAAAAAAAAATCATGTGATCGAAAAAAGTAATTTCTCTCTTTTTTTAAATATTTTAATTCTTATTCTTCTTCTTCTTCATTGTGTGATCAATATGATCGTCATGATTCCCTGAAATATCTAGAACTTAGTACACAATAAGTTTTCATTCCTCATTGTCTTGATTCATGCATCTAAAAATGACTTATTTTGATTGTTTTAATTTACACAACAAAACTTTGTATTACACACACGTTTGGTTATTTTCACTACGTTTTGAGAAGTGGAGTCCCTCTCATCATTAGGTGAAAACTAAACTAAATACAGCATTGTAGTATATTCTGGCAATCGAGCGGGGCTTGAGAAGAGGGAGAAGTTTCGATCGTTAACGGAGATATGGACAGTAAAAGCGAAGTGTTGGGAAATGTTATGTTGTTAACTAGTGTTTTCTCCGAATAGTTTACAAACTATTAAAAATATTAATCCTTTATAAGATATCGAGTGGAAAAGTTTTAGTCTATGATTACCGAAAGAGTGGTTTGTTTCCGAGAAATTTCGAGAACTTCCAATTTTTTAGGCATGTTCCTTTATATTCATATTTAGATTTCTTGCGGTTTGACCTATATATTTTTAATCGCAATCTCGCAATCAAATTGAGTAGAATTATGCTGATGTTGTTGGTGTAAAACGCGGGTTTTATATGCAAAGGGAAATTATTAGTAATTTTATAGGAAATTGGACCAGTATGCAATATTTTCCATCAAAAAGTATTTTCGGTGTAGTTAGTTATATGTCCTGAGTACAAATATGTAACCGTGAGTTTTTTATTATTTATTTGATTTTAGCATTACTATGATTGGTCTATTCATTTTGCAGGACAACATTTTGAATTAAATGTACTCAATTGAAAAAATGAATCTACAAGACAACGCGTGAACAACTACAAACGAGTACCAAGAGCAACATTGACATTTTATCAACGCATCCCTATATGAAGAAAGTTCTGCATGTGTAAGGAGTAATGGATCATTGAGACCATGGTTTGACATTATAAAGGGTGTCAGGCAGGGTTGTGTAAAGTCTCCATGGCTGTTTAACTTGTATATGGATAATTGTTTGAAAGAACTAGAATATAAGAATGTAGGAGTAAAATGGGTGATTTTATTGTACGCTGTTCATTGTACGCCTATGATACAGTATTGATGGTGAATAATGAACAAGTCTAGTGAGTATAATGTACGATGCGACAATATGTATGAATGTGGATGAAGCGTGAATTGTATTTCAGGACAGAACAGTGTAGCGCTCTATCTTTGTTCCTTACCCCCGCGAGGAAACGGCGTGATGGTAAGCAAGTAAGTTCTACGTCTTCTTAGATTAATGAATTTTTAAACTTCAACTCATTGTTTATTTTTAATTTTTTTTATTTTTGTGCATTTTTAAATTTATTTATTTTAATAAAATGTCATCATATTTAGTACGAAAAAAACTGTCTACTTTAATGTAGACAAACGTCTAGCTAAGCAGCTAGAACAAGAATTAATCTATCAAAGGTGATACCTACTGCATCCTACTCTAAAATTAATAAACTTGTAAACTTAATAGCAATTTATTTATAACGAATATATAGTTTACACGCGTTTTGATTCCTTCGACTGGCATACTTGGTCGCTACTTTCTGCGACTGGCACCAATCGCGGTCGATAGCTCGTCGGGAAAGGATACTTTAACAGGCGGGGCTCTTGAAGTTGATTGGTTGATATAATCCGGTATGAGCACGTATAACAAAACATTGAAGATCTAAGAACAACCAGTATCGGACCACAACCCACCATCAGCGAAAGACCACAGCACCCATCAGTCCAGGGTAGAGGTGATCTTTATTACTATATTAATGGTCACATTTATCAATTTAAGGTACAAAACAAGCTATCCAAGGAATTTACGAAAACATTTATTTTAGTGATGTAAGCAAATGTATAAACATGTCAATAAAGCTTGTCTTGTATTATTATAAATGTAATTTAATTAATAATTCATATTTAAACCGAAAACAGACATTATCTCTAACAATGTTCCGCGATTGACGAATATAAAATCATACCTATTCTGCTCATATTTGCGGTAAAACGACATTTAGTTGCTTCTTTTAGATTTAAAATTGTTCCTTCTTATTTATGCTGTAAAATATGAAAAAAATTAAAGAATCTGAGACTCACCAGGGCTATGGAGGATTGATTGAGTATCTATAATAATTTATGGAACTTTTCGTCGGAATACATTGAACCTACTCGTATATAAATAATATATCAAATTGCGAGTTCTAGCTAGAAAGTTGAATAGATTCCATTCGATATTTTTTATTTCAGCTTAAGCGGGATGCAGGAGGGAAAATTCTAGGATTTAATATTTCTCGTGACAATGTTGAAAAGGGTGGAAGAGGGAAGAGCAGAGAATGAGGCTCCGCACGACGCGACTTGATGTTTTATTTTTACAACCCGAATCAATTTGGTTTTCTACGCCCTTTTTCGCATTTTACTCACCGGTGTTTTCGAAACTGTCAGAAGCATTTTATTTACCTTTTTAACTCGTGCACCTTACTATATAATGTAGACTTGATATTTTAAAAATCGTTTTTTTTTTTAACACAGCTCTAATTGTTTTATTTTATTTTATTCAGAAATTTGTTCTTATCTGTGTGGCTACGTTCTTTATCGTTTGTCATTATTTGATCTATATATTTGTGGGGGCAGTGATTAAAATCCATCGCCATCATCGTCGCTTCCAGCTGGCTGACGACACGGGTGACATCTACACTAATTTTATAAACCGATTTACAAGACCCGCGTTTCATTCTACCACCAACCTCTACATATTCAATACTCCGTAGAAACTTGGTATATCGTACACGTACACGAAGTGACGCCAATAAATTGATGTGATAAGAACACGAGGCAGTAATTTAAAAATCGGCGGGAGACCAAAAAAATGTGAGATAGATTTCGGCAAACAGTGACAATCATTTTGTGATAGAATACCTCTTGGTGAGGTACTGTTTTAGAACCTCACCGAAATAGTGGCAAAAATATATAATAATACCTTATTGAAAAATATTAATGAATTGAATGTATTGTTTGTAACTGAAATAAAACCAAGTACATTGCAAGCGGGAACGCATTCTCGATTCTGTAACCGCAGTGTCTCTAGAAAGAACATATTTTTGTATTTCATTTCTTTTGACCTCATCATCATCATCATCGTCAATTGAGAAAAACGGAGATCGGCGAACTACCCTTGTTTATATTTCTTGTTTTCTGCACATAACAGTGTGTATAATATTATATTATATCAAAAAAAATTGTTGTGGTCATTTTGCAACGCCCACAACATAGTCGTTCGCAGGGCCTAACAGCAATCACTAGTAGCCAATTTATTAGCTTTATTAAAATCGTAAATTTATATACCAATCTAAGTAATATCTTTGTACATTATATTATGTTATATTATATAATATTTTTATTTCATAATAATTAAAATTTTCAGTCTGAAGAGTTATTTTTCTTTATGAATTAAACATCAAACTGACAGAAGATTTCCTTTGAGGAAAGGAAAATGGATTTCAAAAGGAGTTAAAACTTCCTCTGCACTTTCTGTCGGACGACAAACTACAGCGATTGGTTAGAAAATTGAAAATGGCCATCGGAATTTTTCCTCAAGTTTTTCCAATAAAATGGAATAACTTTCATCTCCGGAGTTTTCTTATTGTTCAAATTTCATGCTAAAATTTTCGCGTTGACGGAGAAAAGATTTTGATTAATAACGAAGAGAAAATAATCGGCTCTTCGATTTTATTTTTAACTGATTACAAAGCGATGTATATTAAAATACTGAAAGACTTTATTTAGAGCGTGATTTAGAGAAGAAATTGTAATTTCATGAGTCGCAACTCGAAAAAAGTACTATTCACTTGTGACATATTATTACATGATTAGTCAGGGTTAGACTGATCCCGGTAGGTCTGAAAGATCAGATATTTAAATAAGTATCTGACTAGGATTTGTGACTTCACTAAAGAAAAGAATTTGGATAAAACATAGAGGAAATTTTATTACACCGTATAGGTACTATAAATTCGTTATATTCATTTCGTGACTGAAATATCTTAGTACGTTTTGTTCATATCATAATTATTTGTCTACTGAAATCTGAATTATTTTAAATTTCATTATCTTTGTTTTATTAACCACTTAATTGTATTTAAATACATCTACCGGTTTCGAAAAATACAATTTTTTTCTTCAGGATGTCATAACTAACTAAAAACATATATTATTGTTTCTTTACAAGAATCTATTTTTTTTAAAAAACAACAATTATTTAAAAAATAAATTTAGTACCTAACTAAAAATTGTTTTTGGTAAAGAAACAATAATATATGTTTTTAGTTAGTTATGACATCCTGAAGAAGAAAATGGTATTTTTTGAAACCGGTAGATGTATTCAAACTCAATTAATTGGTTAATAAAACGAATATAATAAATAAAAAATATGAATTTTAACCACAAAGTTAATATTGCTAATTTTAAAAGTATTTTAAATTTAATATATAATATGCAATGGCTCTTAACATTAGAGGCAGATCGGTAATTTAATAAGCCATCTTTAAAATTCACATATATATATATATATATATATATAATTTGTTTGAGTTGACGTTTAGAGCAATATCAGCACTGCACTGCTGAAAGGAATTTTGTCTATGGCACTTTCCAGTAACGGACGAGAGCAAGCGCAGCAATCATCCCGTGCAATGAAATATCACTAAATCTGACTTCAAATTTAGAAAGAAGAGTGAGAATAATTTGATATATTAGGCATATGTGTTACGCTGTACTATTTTTATAAGAGTTTATGTTATTGTATTTGTATGTTTACGGGATGTAAAAATCCCTTCCTGCTTCGATCTCCGTAATACGGAGGCGTATTTTTTTGGGTTAACTGTCATCACAAGATATGGAAATGTGATGACAATAAAAACTTTCCTAAAAAGATTCCTTATGAACCCGAGCACGATGATAATACGATTTGGTTTCCATCTGCTCAACCTGAGTTTTACAACATGAGGACATAATAATTTCTACGCTTCATCAGGAACTACGCCAATAAGCAAGTAACTGAATTTTTATTACATCCGCGGTGGAAAGAGTTATCAAGTGAATACGACATGGTGACTCAAACCATTAAAAACTTAATGTAAACTGTAGATTGGTCCTGTAGTGCAAAAGTTTATCGTGTTTTACTGTTATGAAAGTTAATTCCCAGCTGAATAATTTTGATGAGGTCGAAATTTATAATTTTTATTCAAACAACTCAGATCTAATTTTAACGCTTTGTTGTAGTTTTGTTGAAGATGATTTGTTTAAATCTTTTATTGAAGTAAAGTTGCTGTAATATTATTTTATGATATAATACTTTGTCGACTTATTTTATTTTATTATTTATTATTTATACTCTTATTTTATTATTTTTCATTGAGAATGACTACGAAAGTGGATGGGAGATCGTATGGCGAATTCTGTGCATTGGATCCACGCATCTCATGCTTTACCTTGAGTGAATCGGTGAACGTCTCGTCGTTGTACTTCAGAATATATTTATATACACGAAATATTAAAAGTATCGCTTCTTAAAGTATTGTCACAATTGGATAGAAAGATTAATCTTATATTTATTGTATTGTTTTTAAAAAATATATATATAATGATATTAATAATGCAAGGTGAATGAATAAATACATCAGTTCAATATAACAACACCTTAGAAAAAAAATTAAGCACACTTATTAAAAAAAACATATCGTGAACAATAATAAGCAAGATATAATATCTAGAACGACTTGAAATCTCTCTTAAGGCATTAACTAATTAAAATATCCTTTACTAGGTTGTACTTATATTCATTAAGCAAGAATTGCATTTCATTAAACTATTATTACTCTAAAAAAATCAATGTGTTCATTACGCATTTCCTACTTTTCAAGTTATATAATTATAGGTAAAGAATATAGAAGTGATGACAGAGAAGCAAGTGATATAGAGAGTTACATATATTACACAATCAACTAAATCAATCAATTTTAAATAAATTAATTGTATGTACATTATTGTAAAATATAAGTCTATTAAATTAAAGCCTTCTTTTTTATTTTTTATTCTTTGGCCTATTTGTGTTTATTATTAAACATAGATATCAATGATATCTATGTTCCCCATTTCTTTGCAGCCCTATTATTATTAATTGTTATTCTTAACACTGTCAGTCTAGCGCATTTGTTGTCAACTTCTAGTTCTTTTTCCCAACAATGGACGCCACTGCATAGTTTCACCATTCCAATACAGTATTTCAGTATTTATTCTGAACATAATTTGCTTTAATAATGTCATTGCCAATTTTGACACAATTTGTTGAACTGGGGTTCATGATTATAGCCTTGTTAAATATATTGAAATATTATTGGTGGGACTTGTAGTCTTAGTTTATAGTCTTAGTTTATAACGCGTTTGCAAAGTTTGACCCTTGCAGCCCTCGAGAGATTTTTTCCGCACTCTATTAGCACGTTTTGGCTGTTATTAGGGGACATTCAATAATCTCATGTAATAAGAGCCAATAGGGTTGCTAAGCAAACTAATGGAGGTAAAAACATGTATTTTTCCAGCATTAATAGAAATAACTGCGTTTTATGTCATTTTGCAATCCGTCGTGTTGGACATTTCAGCCCTTAGGCCAGGTGATTTCAAAAAGTTTAGCTCTCGCACTAAATTGGCTCTCAAATTTTACGAACGATATGTAATATCCAGCAAACCCCGTTGGGACTCGTAAAGATATAAAATTTAACGACTCTAACCTACCCCCTAGTTTAGTTTTATAACCCCTGTTAAACCTTATCTGATCACGTGTCATTAAGATTTGGTTTAGCGTAATCAAAGCTTCAATTCGCGCGGGTAGTTACAATAATGAGATTTAGACAAGTTTTCCATTTCGACGAATTAATTATATATGCAATTAATCTCTAATTGTGAGAGACATAAATGATGGTTAGATTATAATTAAATAATTAGACAAAATACTTTATTTAAACCACTACTTATTGATTATTCTATATGTTTCGATACCTATAGTATCTTCTTCAGAAAACAATGTACACTGAAATTAAAAAATACAAGCTTAAATAAAAACAAAACTATAAAGTGGTGAATAAGTGAGAATTAATATGAAAACAAATTAAAAAGGTGACTATTTGCAAAGAGGATTTTGGTTATTTATATCACCAGTGGTTTGAACTAAGTATTTTATATAATTAATTATTCCACAAAGTAATTTTGCAAATATTGAAGAAGAGATTATAATTAGACTGTTACGCTCAATGTGTAAGTATTCAATTTAGATTCAATACAGTAATCGTTAAAATTTCAAAATACAGTGGAACCTCTTATAACGAGACTAATTCGTCACAGAATCTTAAACGAAACAATTATTTCCATACAAATCAACGTAAATGATAATAATTCGTTTCCTGACAAAAAAATCTATTTTTATGTTTTTAACGTTTATTCTAATTATATTACATACTTATAAATTGTTAAGGAGCGTAACAACCTGGAACCTTTTCTTTTATTCATATGAAAAGCAACCTTTCAACATCATCAAGAATAGTTAACAGTTTTGTGGACATTCTTGACACTCCCTTTGAAGCATCTATCTTCCTAATTTCGTCCTTGTACTCGAGGATAGTGCAAGCCATTGATTGTGTGTGCGCACAAGATCAGCCACGCTTACACCTCGTTCTCGCTTTTCAATCCTTACATTTCTACAGTTGTTTTTATTCTCTTATGGCTTTTTCTTCAGGGATATTTTTGCAAGGGTTATTAAACATTGCACAAAAAAAATTAACGAAATATGTCTGAACACAATTTTGGAAAAATGTGTGATCACATGCGACATTAACGTACTATCGAACGAGTGTTAACCAGAGACTGACGCACTGGCGCGGAAGTCCCGGCTCACGAGCGAAGATGGGACTTCCCCACTCGTTATGCGAAATGTCGCTCGTCAAGAGAGCGTTTATTCCACAATCTATTTTTTCTCATTATGCGAATTACTCGTTATGAGAGATGCTCGTTATGAAAGGTTCCACTGTATAATTGTCAATCAGTGAACAAGATTATAGATATATGCTTAAAACTTTATTCAGAAATATAAAAATATTTACTGAAGGTATTATATATAGTTCACTATTTTTTTCGCAGATAAAACATTTAATTTGATCAAGGTATTTTAAAAGGTTATTTCCAATTACTCAAAAATTTAATATAATATAGTTGTATTAGTAGCTAAACATATAACTGATTTAATTTAATTAATCTATTTTTTTTTCTTATAATAGAGTGAGTAATATTAATTTCTTATTAATGCTGAACTAAATCGTTATTTGAACTGTGATTGTGAGACGTGTTTAATTGTAACTTACTGATTATTCGTGATTCGGCGAGCAATCTCCTGTACACTAAAAACTAGGGCGTGCAAATTTACCGGAAAATGGCATTACCGGTAAATCGGTAAAACTCTGAATTTAATACCGGTTTATGAAGGTGTCAAAAAGTGAATATTGTGGCATTATATTATGATATAAAACAACAAATTGAAAAAAATAACACTTTTATTAAAACAAATAATCACATTATTGATATTTATTTTACACAAAGATTGCTTATTATATTATACACAACATTATCTATTATCATATGATTATATAAAATATATGTATTATTATGATATAAAAAAATAATAATAAAAAGCACAAATAGTTATTTATTTTACAAAAATTTAATTTATTACATTGTTAAAAAAAGTCAGCCACTATACACGTACATATGAATATATAAAAGTGTTTATGTAATTTATACAAAAGGTTAAAAACTTTAATTAAAATGAGCCTTTAAAAAACATTCCTAATGTGTCGTCGTTTAGACTGGATCTAATTTTAGTGCAGGGGATGAATAATAAACAATAAAGTATCATAAACTTAACTAGCGATTTTTGCAATGGTTACTCTCGGATCCCCAACGCAAGCAGAAAATTCCACAAAATTCCAGTTAAACGAACCATACAAAAAAAATTATTTTTCGAAATTACCGGAAATTATAAATTTATTTATTTTGCCAAATTTACCGGTAAACCGGTTTACCAAAAACCGGTAATGCGTGCTTTACTAAAAACTAAGTTTCAAACAATTAAATCTCAGTTACTTAACATCATTACATTTAAAAATTAATAACAATCACAGTCACAATAATGGAATAGCAAATCACTTATGTGATTAATTCATTGTAATTAGTCTTGTTTTTCTTCTCCAGTCCAGTAGTTTAGATAGTTATTCCAATAAGATAGCTAGTAACATCTTATCTGATTGGTCATATTTCCGTGAGTGTCATCGACAACTGTGGTTTCCAGATTTTATATTGATAATATTTTCAGATATGAAATATGAACACTACCACTAACACGATTGAGCCCGCTGATGCTCTGGCATCGTAGCTGGCCCGATGTTGTTGTTTCTTTTCTGGGTAGATTTCCGACTGAAAGAAAAGCTCACTAATTATTGAGATTTCTTTACCGTACGGTGTATTGGATGCAATTGCATCTTATCGTTTTGCGCGCTCTTCAATCTCTGAAAATGGCGGCAACGTTCATACACATAAATGACCAATAGCAAAAATAATAAATCCCAGGTGTACCAATCGAAAGGCGCGTAAACAGGTCCATTGAGTTAGAGATTGGTCACGTGTCTTAAATTGATATTGTAAATCAAAAGCCTTAAATATAAATATATATTTATTGAATTCTTACGTGTTATAACAAATTTCTAAAACTATAAATAAATACATTAAGTTAATAAACTAAAAAGATACAGAAAAAATGAATTTATCGAATAAATATATTAGTTGCTAGGGGGGGAAAACTAAACCTTTTCCTATTTGGGGAAACGCAAATACCATAAAACTATGTTTTAAAATTTATAACTAGTTTTAAGCCATAGTCAACTTTATGTAGATTGCTCACTGTAATGACTTTCCAATTTGACTGCACCAGTGTGGTGCCTTTGGAAATACTATCACAGATTCCCTTGGGTTATTTTCTCTTATTGTACACTCAAGTTGCTT
The DNA here is from genome assembly GCA_022840565.1 of Eubasilissa regina. NCBI lineage: Eukaryota > Metazoa > Arthropoda > Insecta > Trichoptera > Phryganeidae > Eubasilissa > Eubasilissa regina. Next base: position 16,305,672 of record JAINEB010000027.1, on the reverse strand, counting down.
GTAGTGAAACTCGGTATGATATAATATATTTACAGTAATTTACAATAATACAACTCAGATATTGCTTATAACTATTACGAAGGAATGATGGGTAAGAAGATCCGTTCCCCCAGTGACGGCATCTTATATCCCATCACCCCCACCACTTATCTGATACACATAAAAAAGTGACAGTTCTCACACTTACAATTAAAATAATTTGATTCTAAGTTGATATTATACCTAGCAGCAGCATTAAGAGGTTGACGATAGTTTGTATGCGTCCTAAACACACTCGATAGCAATTAATCCTGGTTTTGAGTTTTCTATTGATAATAAGATCCTATCACTCTAGTAAGATAGATCACCACTAATCTGAACAGTCGGCCCATCTTCCAGATGCAATCCGGACTGCTGGCTGATCATCTGCTGATTCCTGATGTTGTATTTTCTTGGTCGGTCTCCACAAATTCGTAACCTTCCTAGATCGTTTTTAGCGGATCGATTCCGACGGCGGCTGGATACTTTCTGTCAAGTTAAATGGCGCTCCGCCAATACAGATCCCTGTATAACCCTAGGCTACTAATCGAGCGATATAAAACACGCGTACAATTTTTATAAATAAATTTATTCTGATAACAAATAAACATTAATGGGTTGGACCGTGAAGCCCTTTAAGTGTGTATCTCAAAAGTCATTATATTAACACATAAATCTATCATAACAATTAATCAGGGATGAATCTACCAGTAAAATATATTCAGATATTCCTTAAAGCATTACTTTATTCAAATATTATCTTCACTGCTTCGAAGCAAAAATATTTTATAGGTCAGGGTCCACAATCACACCATCAATTCTAAATTTATGACAGGATAAACAGCCAACTTATCACTTCACATCTTATGTACCATCAGCGCGGTGGGAAACCTCCCCGGGACTAGGGAGGAATATTGGATTTTTGTGTAGGTTTTACACAAATTTTATAAGCCAATATATGAATTCAAAAACAAAATTACATTTAAATATTTTTTTACGGAGAATTTTTTTTTTAGAAGTTATAATTTTAAAACACAGTTCTTTGGTTTGTTAATACAAATAAAATTATATTTTTGCTGAAATCAATCACTTTGTGGTTTTACATATTAGATTAAATAAAACACAACTACTTTATATAAAACCAACCGGTTTCGTTTAGTTGAAGCTTCGTCAGGGCGTATTTAAAACTAACAATAAATACAAAAATAGTGCACTTATATACACATAAAGAGGGAGATAGAATATAAAAGTACACGTAAAAGAGAGAAGAATACGTATACATTTAGATAGAACATCAAGGGAGGGAAAAGTACAATGTTGACGGATATTAAATTAATTTAAAAGTAAACATATTTTTTATTTATTTATTTTTTTTTTTTTTGGATCTAACATTGATTGGAAATAATAATAAAATTGAGTTCAAAATTTTTAGAAAACCAACTTTTACAGATACTATCATACACAATGAATCTAATCATCCATTATCACATAAACATTCAGGGTTCCACTCCATGATACATCGTTTAGTCAATATTCCTATGTCAACATCCAATTTTAATATTGAATTGAATACAATTAAAAAAATAGCAGTTAATAACGGGTATAATACATGTTTGATAGACACTATTTTAAAAAATAAATTAAAAGAATATAATAATCAGTTTTTATATAAATCACAGATGAAACATAATGATAATAATGATAATTGGCGTAGGATTTTATACATAAATAACTTTTCGAAACAAATATCTAAACACCTACCACGAGATATTAGACCAGCATTTTACACAAATAATAGTATAGGAAATTTACTCATAAATTCTAAGGACAAGGATGATAAATTTAACAATTCTGGCGTCTATAAACTTAGTTGTAAGGATTGTGCTGCATTTTATGTTGGTAAAACGGGTAGAAATTTTAATATAAGAGTAAAGGAGCATTTGAGATGTTTGAACAATAGTGGGTTTTCAGAATTTTCTAATCATTTGATAGAAAATAGTTATGGTTTTGATAAAAAATTTGGATTGTCAATTTTGCATATAAACGGTGTAGGTCACAAATTAAATAATTTGGAATCGTTGGAGATAAATAAAGCATGTAAAAGTAATCAGGAAATTCTAAACAGCCAACTGAATTTAACTACGAGTCCTATTCTAAAATTTTTTCCTAAAAATTATTCGACTAAATTTGTATTGAGCAACAATTTGAGTTAGGTACTATATTTACTTTTTAAATAATTGTTGTTTTTTTTTTTTTTTAAAAATTTAAAAATAGATTCTGGATAAATAGAAAAACAATGCTATATTTTTAGTTAGTTTTGACATATCCTGAAGAAGGAAAAGGTGTTTTCCGAAACCGGTAGATGTTTTTTAAACTCAATTGTGGTTATTAAACTAAGATAATAAATAAAAAAAAATATGAATCTTAACCACCAAGTTAATATTGCTAATTTTAAAAGTAATATTTTTTATTTATTATCTTAGTTTTATTAACCACAATTGAGTTTAAAAAACATCTACCGGTTTCGGAAAACACCTTTTCCTTCTTCAGGATGTCATAACTAACTAAAAATAAAGCATTGTTTCTTCACCAGAATCTATTTTTAAATTTAAAAAAAAAAAACAACAATTATTTAAAAAATAAATTTAGTACCTAACTCAAATTGCTGCTCATTTTTAGTTAGTTATGACATCCTGAAGAAGGAAAAGGTGTTTTCCGAAATCGGTAGATGTTTTTTAAACTCAATTGTGGTTAATAAAACTAAGATAATAAATAAAAAATATGAATTTTAACCACCAAGTTAATATTGCTAATTTTAAAAGTAAACACCTAATATGTGACTAATGGATACATTTATTTAGTTATTAAGAATTGTACTACCACTATTCACTGGTATTTTTATCTCCAGGGTCTCTAAATTGTCAAACCGGAGAGTAGAGGCTGGAAGACAATATTAACAAATTTTGCTATGTAAACCGATTGCGTTGAAATATTTTTAAAAATTCTGACACGCCATTTGTATCGCAGTTTCTATGATAAATATTACTAGGGTGCCCTCTAAATACACATATTCTGTTAATACATCTGTACCTATTGTGTCCAGCTGATTAATATAGTCTGGTGAGTATAAGTTTACTGTCTAGAGCCATGATTCTCGAAGTGGGCGGAACGACCCCTGGGGAGTGCTCCAGGCATCAAGGGGCGCCAAGAAGCACGGGCGGCGACAGAGGGCGGTAGAAGCAACACAGAACGTTGAACGATCATTTTACAGACGACCGTTCTAGAACAGCGGTTCTTTAACATTAGTAGTCTGCAATCCTCCGTTTCATAAAAAGAAATTCGAAGACTCAACAATTAACTATAAATATGATAAAAAAATATTTTATTACAACACTAAATCATTACAATAAATTGTTTCTTATAAATATATAAAAAAATTTTCTCTGTTCTCTTGACAGTCTAGTTATGAACTAAACTGACTGAGTTAATTATGATTGTTAGGAGAACACAAACTTATTGTGAAGTTGAATCCCAGTGGCGCAACAACAATATTTTTCGATAAAATTGATTTTATACGTGTATCTTTCTAATTAACATATTTAATTCATATTTACAATATCACAGGTTTACATTCTGAACAATTACTACTTCACAATAAGATTGTGTTATCAATGTGTCCAAAATTTAATAAATATGAATTCTGATAATTCTGGCGTCTGCTAACAGATTACTCAAAGGTATTTGAGATTCTGTAAAAATAAGGTAGATGGCTCTTTCAAATAATGAAACGATTAAATGTATTAATATCAAAAAGGTAACACACAGGTTCAAAAATTTGTCGCTAAAAATATTGTCGCTGTAGCATAGTTGGATAATGCACATTCCAGGTTCGAATCCCGGTGGCGCAACAATAATGTTTTTCGATAAAATTGATTATATATATATATAATATATATATATATATAATATAATATATATATATAATCAATTTTATTTAATTTTGATTGTGACTATAATTGTGGCGATCTGATTATTCGGCGAGCAATCGAGTGATTGGTCGATTATAATGATTGCGAGTGTCAACGTTATAATCGAATAACAATCACTCAGTAAGGCCCATTACTAATATAATCCTATACCATTAATTAATTGAATCAAATTTTGATAAATTTGTATTTAAGACCGTTCGAAAAATGTCGACACTCTTCTCCGATATATACACAAATGTATGATATATTTTTGAATGCCATCCGCTCCGGATTTTGCGTAGTCACTCTTTAAGATACTGCAAAAACATAAACAACCCCCATACCCCTTGGCAAACCAACCCTCTCTCACAAATATAAATGTGTATAATATTATCTTAAACGCCATCCGTTTCAAATTTTTCATGGTTATTCTTTATGATCCTGCTCAAAACATAAGAAACCTTCCCCCACATCTCGCCACTCCATGCGATATATGTAAATGTATATTTTATTGAATGCTATCCTTTCCAAAATTTTGTCCAGTTGTACTGTAGGATTCTAAGTATTGTGTATATTGTTTATATTTAGGGACAATTCAAATAAAGACACCCTGCTTCTCTCTCTTTTTATACTGAGATAATAAATAGTTTATGTTATAACCAAATGTTTCCTGGACAATGCCGAGTACGGATCTCTAGTATTATAATATTAATATACTAGCAGATAAGCAATCGGATATGCTGCTAGTCTCTGCGGGCATCTATTTTGGCCGCTTAGTGGCCATTGGTAACCGCTGCGCGGTCAGGATCTTAATAGAATCTTTATTTTAATGATGTAGCTTTCCCCAAAACAATCCACACGTAAATAAAATGTCAATGTAATTAAAATTATTCCATCTTTGTAAGTTATCCGTCAAATGACACATAAGAATCTTAGATAGATAATTTCTATGGTAAGATTTCTCCCTGACCATAGGCAGAAAAAAGATGATAGATGTCAATATACGATGTCAAAATAATGTAGATGGCTTTCAAATAATGGAACGACAGGTGTATTAATTTGAAAAAGTGTAACATATAGGTTCGAAAATTTGTCATGAAAAATACGGACGCTATAACACAATTGGTAGTGTACTTCCCCGGATTGGAAATAGAGATCTAGGTTCGTATCCCGGTGACGCAAAAATAATATTTTTCGACAAAATTAATTTTATATGTATATATTTATAATTAATACATTAATTTAGTATTTAAAATATTGTACTTCTCCATCTACATCTGTGACTTTTGGATGCCGGCTTCAGTAGTGTCATTATGGCTATATAGTGCTTGATTAAACGACCAGGTCTGTAAAAACGAACGTGTTTTTTATATCTCTAGGTTAGGATTACTTAAATATTTAAAAAATATATATTTAATAACAGTACGTAAATGTATTATATATTCAATTTGAAAAGAAAACATATTTTAACGAAAACGTATATTGACATCTATCATCTTTTTTCTGCCTATGGTCAGGGAGAAATCTTACCATAGAAATTATCTATCTAAGATTCTTATGTGTCATTTGACGGATAACTTACAAAGATGGAATAATTTTAATTACATTGACATTTTATTTACGTGTGGATTGTTTTGGGGAAAGCTACATCATTAAAATAAAGATTCTATTAAGATCCTGACCGCGCAGCGGTTACCAATGGCCACTAAGTGGCCAAAATAGATGCCCGCAGAGACTAGCAGCATATCCGATTGCTTATCTGCTAGTATATTAATATTATAATACTAGAGATCCGTATTCGGCATTGTCCAGGAAACATTTGGTTATCACATAAACTATTTATTAATTAATTAATTTAATTTTATATGTATATATTTATAATTAGTATTTAAAACATCACAGATCTATAATTACAACTTCACAATAAGAATGCGTTATCCTTAATAAATTTAAATTACTCATATTCATCACTATATTTTCGAAATATATTTACTTACTTTTCGCTACGGATGTATCGGTATATATGATTCTCGCATTTAATGCTTAATTAAATGTATTGTTTAATTAAAGAGTAGTTTTCGTTTGATGATCTATTTCATAGGTTAATTTGAAAATGTTAAAAAAAAAACATTTAAAATACACAATATCTAAAACATAATGTTTGTTCACGACACAATGCTTTTGTTCACCTTGCTTACGTTAGAGAGTAAACAATTTTGTATTTCAATCATAAATCGAATATTATTATCGTTGGACGGCTCATGAAATACGTCATTACCACCAATTCGAGACCATTCAGTTTACAAAGTGAAATTGTATTATGTTTAATTAATATTTCTTCGAAATTGTAATACACGCTCATCGTGAACCAAATTCACACCATTTGCTTTGAAACGTTACGTGTCACGTGATTAGATATCATTGACCTTGTATCCCATTCGCTTTTGTACATGTGCGATAGTTATTAATAACTTGTTTAATCCTTACACATGTATAACAATATATAATTTTTTTTATTATCACATTATAATTAGTGCATTATATCTAACGGGAATTTGTCAACCGAGGCAAGACTAGCGGTGCACAATGGAGTGCTGGTACCGACACTTATGTATGGAAGTGAGGCCTGGAGCTGGCAGAAAAGGAACGAAAGTAGACTGAATGCAGTGGAAATGAGATCACTTAGACATATTTGTAGCAAATCTATTTATGACAGAGTAAAGAATGAAGAAATAAGGAAAGAATGTAAAGCTGTTAGTATAGTGAGTAAGATTAAGCAAGGATCACTTAGGTGGTTTGGTCATATGGAAAGGATGAATGAGGAGAGAATGGTAAGAAAGATATATGACGCAAGTGTTGATGGAACCAGAAATAGAGGACGTCCGCGGAAGACTTGGCACGACCAGGTAAACCAGATAATGGAGGATAGTTCTGTTAGAAGCCTCAACAATCGGCGAGCTTGTATGATAAGATGTATGAATGTGGATGAGGCGAGAATTGTGTGTCAGGACAGAAGAATGTGGCGCTCTACCCTCTCTGCCTACCCCCACGGGGAAACGGCGTGATGGTAAGTAAGTAATTAGTGCATAGGTTTGTTTAATGTTGAATTATTGTACGGATAAAGAATGAAATAATATTAATCACATCTTAATAATAATAATTAGTATACAACACATTCCTGAAGTGACATAACCAAAAAACCGGTCTATAACAATTTTTTTTTAAGTTTACAACTATTATTATTTCTTGTTATTTACGTAATTGTCTTTAAATATTTTTTAATTAACCTTATGTTATACTAGTATATTATAGGACTATTATTTTATTTCAGTGCCGATAAATCGGCGTTTATTTTTATAACAACATTATTTTTATAGCTTTTATATCAATATAAAAATCCTTAGTACAAACATTATAATACGTTTCATTCACATGCAAGCCTGTTGGCCGCTTCCTACCTCGCTAAGAACATGTAAAGTACCTGTTCTGAGGTAGTTAACCTTAAGGTTCAATAAGCTAGAATATAAGTTGTAAGTAAGGTAACAAATTAAATTAAATGGTAAAAAACAGAAAAATCAAAAATTAACCTTTACCATACCGTGACATAAAACACCCGAATGCATCCATACTGTCAACTCGTGTTATCGTAAGTAACAGTTAGAAAAAATGTTTTTATTAGCTCAAATGGCTTTTTACTCTAAATATTGAGCATTCGATTTTGAAAAAATGATAAATAACATAATTTGAAGCATTCATTAAGTCGTATACAATGTGTCTTTCCTTCTTATCTCTCTTCATTTAATAAATGAGAAAGAGATAATTATATTTTCATGTTTGTTGTTCTTTTCACTGTGAAAATAGTGTGTGATCTCTGTCTCTTATATCAAAAATTATATTTTTACAAACGTATTAATTTTACAACGAATTGAATGAAAAAAATAATTGTTTTTGTACGATTCCCTTTTCATAATTGGTTTTTCACTAGTCATTCCTAAGCACTTATGTTTTCTTTAGGATTATCTAAAATTTAATTTTAATGTTACATGTATTTACCGAAATATCACAGGTGATATGATGGTAGATCTGTGTTACAGCATGGTTTAGGAAGGATTAAAAGAAGTAGAGATAATAAGTAAATTAATATGTAAGAAGTAAAAGAAAAGAATATATCAGGGTCATCAATGACCTGATGATAATCCTTGAAATCAAAAATCAATATATTAAACGAACATCTTCTCTTAATTTGTTAACTTTGTTTTATTAACTACATATTGAATTAAAATACATCTACCGGTTTTGAAAAAGATTATTTTCTTCTTCAGGATGTCAATAACTAATCAAAAACATATGTTAATTTTTCTTAAACAGAATCTACTTTTAAAAAAACAATAATTATTTACAAAATAAATTTAGTACCTAACTCAAATTGTTACTTAATACAAATTTAGTCGAATAATTTTTAGGAACAAATTTTAGAATGGGACTCGTAGTTAAATTTAGTTGGTTGTTTATAATTTTTTGATTAGTTTTACACGCTTTATTTATCTCCAACGATTCCAAATTATTTAATTTGTGACCAACACCGTTTATGTGCAAAATTGTCAATCCCATTTTTTTATCAAAACCATAACCATTTTCTACCAAAATGATTAGGAAATTCTGAAAACCCACTATTATTCAAACAAATGCTCATTTATTTTAATATTAAAATGTCTATCCGTTCTACCAATATAAAATTCAGCACAATACTTGCAACTAAGTTTATAGACCCCAGAATTGTTAAATTTATCATCGTTGGCTTTAGAATTTATGAGGAAATTTCTTATACTATTATTTGTATAAAATGTCGGTTTAATGTTTCGTGGTAGGAGTTAAGATATTTGATTCAAAAATGTATATATGAATAAAATTCTATGCCAATAATCATTATTATCATTATATTTTATCTGTGATTTATATAAAAATTGACGCTTAAAATGACATCCAAACGTCGTAACATGTCGATTTCATGATACTTAGATCATGTGATATTTTTAATGTATTATTTTCCAAAAAATTCATATAAATTGATACTGCCTGTTCATGCCTTTTTTTGAGGACACCTGACATTAATTACGTAAACCCTCAGTTTAAGAAACGCTACTCTATCGAGTGTAGAGTATTCTAACGCATTGCTTTATCCGCAATTGGCTAATACATATGATAAAATTAATGTTTTAAATCTTCAACTACGTGTGTAAAATATTAATTAAACATAAGCGTAAATTTCTGTTAGCACTTTTATTAGAAAGTTGATTTTTTTTTCAAATACTAAACATATAGGCAAACGTATTTGTGTTCATTTTCCAAGCATGGTTAATACACAAAAAAGTTATAGAAATCGTGATTGAAAATAATATATTTCTCATCTCTAATAATTAAAATAAAATTTTGAGTATCCCTTCAAAGGCTTTTCGGAGGTTTAGTAATGGAATAAAACGCGTGTTTGTGTAGACTTTTTATAATACCTCAGAGAATGCAGTCCGACAAATTCCTTCTAGAGATATAACCATCATATTAGGAGATCTCAATGCCAAAATAGGAAACATAGAAGAGGATGATTATTTGAGGGATATAATTGGTCGCTTTGGGATAGGGACTCGCAACGTACGGGTAGAAAGACTCTTGCAATTCTGCACTGAACTCAAGTTCCCCATCGTGAATACTTGATGTAGATATCACATACATGAATTTATCCTAGAGACAGACGTTGAAACCAAATTGATTACATCATAATTAATTTTTATTTTTTATTTATTATCTTTGTTTTATTAACCACTGAATTGAGTTTAAATACATCTACCGGTTTCGAAAAATACCATTTTCTTCTTCAGGATATCATAACTAACTAAAAACATATATTATTGTTTCTTTACCAGAATCTATTTTTAAAAAAACAACAATTTTTTTTATTTATTTTTTTATAAAATTTTATAAACAATTTTATTTTTATAAAAAAACAATTTTTCTTTTTTTTAAATAGATTCTGGTAAAGAAAAAATTATATATGTTTTTAGTTAGTTATGACATCCTGAAGAAGAAAATGGTATTTTTCGAAACCGGTAGATGTATTTAAACTCAATTCAGTGGTTAATAAAACAAAGATAATAAATAAAAAATATGAATTATAACCACAAAGTTAATATTGCTAATTTTAAAAGTATCATAATTAATTCACTACGGAGTACACACAATACAAAAACCTACCCAAGTGCAGATTGCGAATCGGATCACCAACTGTCGGTTGGGAGAATCAAACTCAAACTTAAAAGAGTTACAAGACCTAAAAACTCTAAGTATATTATTTAATGTGTAGAGTCGTGGACGCAGAAAGCATAGGAGAAAAACGAATTAGTGCCTATAAGATGTGGCACTGGAGACATATGTTACGCATACCAACGCACGAATGTCTCTATTCAGCCTCTTAACCATTTGCCTGAGACGAATTCTTTAATTATTCGGGCATCTTGCGAGAAGAGAAGATAGTTCGTAAAAGCGTATTGTAGTAGGCCACGTCGAAAGATGAAGAGGAATAGAAAGATCCCCAGCCCGTTGGACCAAATGAGTGAAAAATGCAATAGGCACTTCTCTGACAGCCCTAAAGTCTGCAGGATGCTGGGAAAAATGGAGGAGCATAGTTAAAAGGGCGAGTGTTCATATAAATCGCGATCCAGAATTTTTGACCCATATTTTAAACGTTATTAGAAAAGCTATTTCGTTTTCAGATTGGATATAAATGAAACAATGTTATTACTCTACTTGAGTTTATTAGCACTACTCAAGTTTTGAGAGAAACGGTAACTCTCATAGACAGGTGATTGAGTATCATGGTTTTCTATTCTGCTATTCTTCGCAATCTTTGAACCCTGTTTAGTGCGACGTGTAACGAGGTTCCGGTCCATTTCATTGGAGATCGACCTCCGTCTTTGTACATTCCCCGTGATCATATATAACTCCAGGCTAATTCCATCTCATGTTGTGAAGAGTCTTTCTTTATATCAAGACATCATTTGTTTCGTAGTCCATGGTATATGCAGCATGCGATGCCAACATCACATCTCGAAGACATCGAGCATCTTCCTTTCTTTCATTCACAGGATCCATGCTATGAGGTCAAAGAGAACACTAGAGCTTTACCGATCACACTTTTACTTTTCTTGATTTTTTTCAATTTTTAGTCAACTTCGATTTAGCAGATTTATTAAGGAGGTTTTCTTTATTTATTTTAAAAATTAATTGGCAAAAAATAATGTTTTTTATAAATAAATAAATGAATTCGTAATAATATTTATTTATTTATTTATTAGACATCATTGACGTACACGTTTTTGTTGTAACAGAGGTGAATATACTATAATATAAAATGATAAACAAAAGATACAACTATATTGCAATTAAATACTCGTAGTTTATTATGCGGGATGGAGTAGACTCCACCTCTGATATATACAGCATTGTCTTGGCTACTTTGCCAGAGTGAAGTCTGTGTTAAAGTATCCAGTTTTTTTCGTGCTGTTGTGGTGTTATTTAATTCAAGAAAGATAAATATTCGACAGAGATAAAAAAATAATAAATATGTAGTGGAAGTGTTGTAGAACTAGTGAATTATTAATTATTTATTATTAGTGTAGGGACTGTATATTGTTTATGTTAGAATGTTGGATAGCGATGCTTCTGATTGATTTCTGCCCAATTTGATCATATATTGGGTCCATATTTAAGTAATCTTATTGGAAGTGAACGATTTTTAGTTGGTGGTGAGTACACAACACTCATGTTTGATGGACAAAAACTATAACGCTATTATTGCCACCTATTAGGGAACCACGTTGAAAATAATAATAATAATTGTAAGGAATTGTTTTCGGACATAAACCTAATCATAATGTATTGCCAAGACTTTACTTATAATACTAATTTACATTCTTATTACTCTGTAGGGGGCGGTTACTTTTTTCTAGTGGAACAAATTCGGTTATAACTTTGTTAAAACAGAGATAATTTTCGTCCAAGCTTTTTGGCGATTTAAGAGGTTTGATTAGCAAATGACTTCAAGGTAATTAGTTTACTTTCCACATGTCTCATTTCCAAACTTTTCCTTTTACAAAGTTGTACGGACGACGTAAGTAATAATTCCACGCTTTGAAATACACGCTTCACGGGCTTAATTAAAAAGTTTTCGTTGAAACGCTCGAGCAAGATGAGCGGCATAACAGCCCGATAGTTAAGTTCTAAAATAGATTATGTTATCAAAATCGTACTATTATAGGTTTTTATTGTAGATTTTAATCTTTAAAATGAATTTTTAATGCAATTAAATGAACGAGATTTGCATATACGAAAAAAAAAATAGTTTAGTTTATCCATCTACACATCTCTCTTTTATGTCATTCAGAAGATAATTCTTGGTAGAATGCTAGGTTTGTCTTTAGTATTATATGTCTTATTGATGCAAAACGAGTGCTCCATGTACATTCTGTCTTTCAAATAAACCGTAATATACCTTTCCCGCTCTGGCCGACAAATTACTTAGGGATTTCGCCGACGTGGGTCCAGATTGCATTTCGACGCGAACATGTCAACATGCTTTTTTTTATGGATTGTTCGAATATTTGGTCGCAATCATTACCAACAATTACTTATAATTAGTTATGTAATGCGTAATAAAAGAGACGTAAATATTACAAACTGTCAGTGTCGCATCATTCTTTGACACTGCGACCATAGAAAAAATTGGTACGATTTCATAATACGACGGCTTTTATGATACAACGCGAGATGACCACAGATAAGAGATAGATGAAATCTCAAAATTCGTACAATGGAATCTCAAATATCTTTGAGTTATCCGATAGGAGGCGTCAGAATTAACAAAAATTAATAAAAATATATAAAAATTAATTATTTTTGAAATTCCATAAAAACAAAGTACATGGCTTTCAAATAATAGTACGATAGATGAATAAATTTAAAAAAGTGTAACATAAGGTAAGAAAATTTGTTATCAAAAATAATGTCGCTGTAGCATTATTGGATAATGCACCTTCCCCGGTTTAGAAAGAGATCTGTTCGAATCCCGGTGGCGCAACAACAATATTTTTCGATAAAATTGATTTCATATGTATATATTTCTAAATAATTCATTTAATTAGTATTTAAAATATCACAGATCTATGTTCTGAATAATTACAACTTCACAATAAGAATGTGTTCTCCTAATAAAATATATTTAACATTATTTCATTCTCCTTCTGCTTTCCTACAATAATTACAATCAATTATAATTATTATTATAAATTAATTTCATCAGAATAATTACGATAAAGAAACGAAATTAAGAAAAATGTACATTCTAGACATCGGATGCTGACTGATTTTTGTGCCGTACGTGTTATTCTTTCTCTTTAAGTTTTCTCCTTCTGTTGGTGTAACGCGTTAGGTGCCACTGTATCATGTTGCCCTTGATTGGCCTCTTGCAAATAGTTTGTATTTTAAAAGTTCACTTTGAGGAAGTCTTTGAAGAGTTTTTTTGGCCCATATGAGGGTTTTTTACCCTGGGATAACTGTGAGTCCAGTAATATCCTTTGATGGTTTAATTTCAGAAAACCTTATGACTTGACAGTGATATTAATTGCGATGTGTGTCGACACTGTAGAGCAGGAAGTGTTAGTTATGCAGTTATGAACAGTTAAATGAATGCTTGTGGATTAACTGATGTAGAATATGAATTTGAAACAATTTTGATGCGATTAATGTGAGATTAATGGATGCTCCAATATTCCATCCACCACTCTCGTGCTCGTTTGAAAATCGCGGAATGTATTACAATGGAACTCCAATTTTGTATGTTCGAAATTCATGATTTTCCTCCATTTGCGTGTTATTTCTGAAATCCAGTGTTATTTGAGTACTTTAAAAAGTATATTTCAAGTTTGGCTTTCCCACAAATTACGCCTTAAATTTATTAAAATTTGCCGTATGGCCAAGAGTGTGTTTATTTTTGTTTTCTTGTCGTTTATAAGCATTTTTCATTCTCATATCTACGTAAAATTTACGTAGGTATGACAATGAAAATTGATATTACGTAGGTATGAGAATGAAAATGAGGTATTTCGTTTTTTTATTGTTTTTTACATGCTGGAATAAAGAATAAAATTGCGTAGAGGATAGTATACACAATATTGTCTGGGAAAGAATTCATGAAAAAACCTTGCAGACTAACATAGACGTTGACTCCAACATAGGACGTAGTGGAAATTTATGAAATAGTGGACAATCGTAATATAAACGAAAACTTGAGTGAAGAAGAAGCTTCCTACGAATAAATGTCTTCTAATCCCATAAACCCAGTTTCTACAAAGGACGATGCCATGAATCATATTGAAGGCCTGAAAGCATATTTAAAACTATTATTAGTAACGTACCACCAGAAACCTTTAATTTAATTTATAATATTGAAAGAACTATTTAAAAACAAGAGCAAAAAATATGCATCAAAAAACATTGTTTGATTATTTCAATAAAAAATAAATTAAAACTTTTTTTCAATACCCCCAATTTACATTTTCCCGCTATTTACATTTTTTTTTTGTTAGTCTCTTCAAAAATTTAAAATCGGGGTTCCACTGTACGAGTGTGGCAGGCTGCAAGTTACGAGAAGGAAATCTATTTTAACAACGGCAGAAGTTAACCTGCACAATGTAGTTGCCACGCGAATTTTTATCGGAGATGATCCCTGGATTTGTTGATGGGAAGGTAGTGGTAGAAAAAGTTAGTCTGACCGGCGCTGGTCGCGATGAAATTCCTGCATGCCGTCGGTACTGATTGCGTTTACAGCTGGTGGGAGCTTAGTTTCACTCACCGGAACATGCTGAGTACGTACCGGATACATTATTCAAATCTACGAATAAAACACGTGCGATGATGACTCATAGATCACTTCACACTAAACTCTGTACCGTCGAGTCGAATCTCCGAGAGAAATCTCATTCGTGGACAAAGGCCATTAAAGTAGAAGAATGATCCAGTATTTTTAGTGTCTAATCTAAAAAATTATCTATTTAAATTCTTATAATGAAAATTACATATTTTTAGGATTATTAATTTATTTATTTTAACTTAAAAAAATTTAAATCAAATTTTCATTCATCATTTTTTTTACGACGGAAATAATAAATGAAACGCAATAATACGGTATTTCAGAATCTCCCCGAGATAGACAAAACTTGGCAATTACTGAACGTAATCTTGTCTGTTTTTGAAAGTTGAAAACTTTAGCCTTAACTGCTGTGGAGAAATTGGACAGTGAAATTCGCGATTATCCTTGTAAATTGAATTTACCCTATTTGACAAAAAGCCCTTGGAAAAGTTGTCAGAACTTGGACCTAAACAAACCCGAAAGAGGGTATTTAACTGAAAGAAAAACCACCGTTACTACAGCCATCGTCTGAAACGGCCATCGTTAAAATTGCAATATTATAAAAGGAACCTACTTAAGAGTTTAGGAATCAAATCAAAGACACAAACTCATTAATAATATACTTAATACGGCTCGGTAAATTTCTGAAATCTACAAATCAATACGAAAATTACACAGATTGTAAATAATGAAATATTTAAATTTAATATAAATAAATTGAATCAATTAAAATATATATTTTATTATATTAAATGTTAGAATGTTTTCGGGAATATCTTCCTATTATCAATAATACAATACAACTAAAGTTAAAAAAAATTTCAGACAGTAATTAAGGGCGTGTCTGGAGTTTAGGGGGTGGGGGTGGGGGTGAAGTTATAATAGATAAGAGAGGGGATGTAATAAAAAAATAATTTATGTATATATTTCTAATTGATTAATTTAATTTGTATTAAAATTACCAAAGAATTAGGTTCAGAAATTGCAATTTCGCAACAAAAACGTGTAGACATCCATGAGAAAATATACGACAGTGACCTACTCGTAGGCATTAATGATACATTAGTACAGAAGTGTGTGGCGTTCTATCCTTGCTGCTTAATCATGTGGAGAAACGGCGTGATGGTACGTTACATAGTAAAGTTAATTTAATTTAAACGTAATACTTTTCAACTTCATCAGAAAAAGTGTAATTTTGCTTCCGCTCCGACGAAAATCGATTCAATAAACCACAAAACCATTACAAAGGCTACCTTTCTTCATCGGAGTGATTAATTATACTTTATCGTCATCATTTAATCGTTTCTTATTTTTTACAGTCATCCCCGATTTGTATTCGACAAACCAGATATCTTTCTCTAATTTTTTGTATCAACAGTAATAGTTCTAGGTAAATTGTTCGAAATAAATAAAAATACATAGAAAATAAATAAAATAAAAATCTGCCAGATAACTCTCAGCTTAGAATAATATTGACTTCCAAAGTAGTCCATGAACGTAGCTCTGCCATAAAACATTACCTATCGGCAGGTTGATTCTGTATCTTAAGGGATTATGTAGTTTTCAATGTCAAGATATTTTGACTATGTTTTAGAAATTTGCATGTTATATTCCCCGTAACACCAGAATATTTCTTCCGAATATTATCTGTAAAAATATGTAACTCGTTTTAAATTTATTATTTTATCCAAATTGCTGTTGAAGAACTACGAAATGAATTAAATCAATGAATTTAATAAGTCCATGAATAGTTTAGTTCTCTTATATAGTCTCTTCTGAATTTTTTCTAGCGTAAGAGAATATATTAATTTTTATTTTTTTAATTCTTAACATAGTACATACATAAGCACTCCTATATATTAAATACTGAATTAATGTATTAATTATAAATATATATATATATATATATATATATATATAAAATCAATTTTGTCGAAAAATATTGTTTTTGCGTCACCGGGATACAACACAATTGGTAGTGTACTTCCCCGAATTGGAAATAGAGATCCAGGTTCGTATCCCGGTGACGCAAAAATAATATTTTTCGACGAAATTATATGTATGTATTTATAATTAATACATTAATTTAGTATTTAAAATATCACAGACCTATGTTCTGAATAATTAAAACTTCACAATAAGAATGTGTTCTCTTTGATAACTCCTATATATGCTCGAATATAAACAAGATTAAAGTCTTTTCTTATACTAAAACTTATCTTTTACATGTTTGGTTAGTTTCACTTTAAATTTATTCAATTTCTCCTTTTTTATATTCTCTGGCATTTCATTTGGCCTTCTTCCTGAATGGCAGTCTCACTCTATTCCTTCCTCTTATATACGATTCTCGTGCTCGTGTTGATTTATATAAATTTTTTATATAAATTCCGCCGATATTTTCTTATTGAGGATTTTATAAATAAATATTTTTTTCTGCTTTAAGGTCATCGTATTCAGATCTTTCAGCATTGAACTGATCCGAGTATATTTATAATAATATATATAATTTTACTGTACAAAACGCTCATTAGACCAGTGCTTATAAATACATCTAAGACGTGGGTAATGACTTAAAAGAATGAGTGCTCTGGAAGTAAAGTAGAGGCGTATCTTTGGACCGGTTTTAGAAAATCAATTTTACTTTGTTTGTGTACTTTATGATGAGATAAGCGTCTCTAGACGATAGTCTAAATTAAATAATCAGTTATTAATCGCACATGGATAAAAAAAGATTTTTTCCTGCTAAAAGATAACAAAAATATTCAAAATTCAGTTAATGTTGGCTTTTAAGACTGGACAACTCGAAAATCTCCCACAACTGAATACTATAAAAAATTATAATAAGCAAAAGATTGTTACACATAGAGCAAAGACTGCATTTGCGTGTTATCATTTCAATCTTCATATGATTTTAATTGACTGATAATATGGAGAGATACAAAACGGTTATGTATTAAGATTTTAGGAAGTACTCCATCAATATAAACCCAGGTTAGATTTATTATATAAAAACACGTTAGATTTATTCCAAAGAACTGCTTCTAAAATATTCACTGTGTCCTTACATAGGCAGATCCACGGCTTACGTTTTATCACTTATATGGCGGACGGAACATAAATAGGCCGTTATACAGTACCTAAGAATACGTGCTCTTTGGTACGGTATAAATGACAGGCGGTTTAATTATATCCTGCACTTCGGACATTTCGCCGGTATAAAATAGGGAATCGGAAATGAGGGAAGGATGGAATGAGAGTAAGGGAATCCTTCGAAAGCGGACTAGGATGGACTCATGGAACTACAAGGACAGCTCGACTTACCTGTTTGATAACCCCGTATCTATGGTCTTCCGAAAGTTTACCCAATGTATCAAACTGCCAAGGCACAAAAACTTTGATGAGTTTCAACGTTCACAACACACCAAAATATATGAATTAGTATATGAACTAGTGATCCAACATGAATAATCACATAATAACACTTCCTCTCTTCGAATTCAAAAACAACCAGTCGATCCAAAGGAACAATGTGCACTGACTGGGAATGGGCTAAGGAGTAGGAACATAACTAAAACTGATGACAATAATACCTACTACATTTTAGCAATAATAATTGTTTCAAGTTATGGAAATATATGTGTTCACCTATTAAAAAAATAATAAATACGAATACGAAACACCATTAATATGTGTATAATAAAAAAAAAGAATGGTCACAAAATTAATCCCTGTGGTACATTTTCTTTAGATTTAAGGCTTGTATAATATTTTTTATACGTAAAATCAAAATTAATATTCTTGTGTGCACATTGCCTGGACTGGCAGCTGAGTAACTTAACGGACGACGTAACTTTTTCAATATAATGGGAAAACTTTTTCAAATTATCTTCGGATGCCCTGTAAAGCTTTGACGAGTCGAACGAAGTATGTCATTCATATGACGGGTTGAACGAAGTATGTCGTACGCAGCTTTACTTCAATAATATTATAATTCATTTAAACAATTAAGTTTTTGAAATAAAATAAACTATGGTAAAATCTTACATCAAATTTATTTTCAAACGAATTATGTAACATTATAAAATATTCATTACCTACACAGATTGTATTCGTAAAAGTTCGGCCATCTTTTCCAAGTTACTGAGTGCAAAGTTTCGACAAAAATTTGATTACGACGTTGGCCTCTTTGAGGAGCTCCAGAAGCATGTAATTAGCACAAACCTCATACCGTATTTTGGATTATCAAGATAGTATTTATGTAACACGGTTATGAAATAATAATCATATTTTATTATTGGGATAATAACCACAGTTAAACTGAAGTGTTACAAATTAACATTTGATTAAAATGTTCTTTATCTGCTTTATCGTAATTGGGTCGGGAGCCTTACGCTTGAACAGCACCCTTCCACCGCTCTCTATCGTGCACTGTGTCGATTACTTGGGACGTTTTCCATTTAATTTTCCTTTTCTACGTTCTCCTGGGTCATTGATGAGAAAATTAATTTAGGCAGTCTTTCGTTTCCTATGTCCAAGACAACTTAGTTGAGATTCTTATATTTGGAGAACCAGCGGGTTCATCAAGATCCTATCAGATCATATGGCTTCTGATTTGATATCTTCACGCTACTTCTCTTACGTGTCTCATCTCTATAGTCAAGATTTTCTATAGATTTCTCTTCAACAGCATCCAAAGTTCATAACCATATCTTAGGGTATTATACTCAACCGATTCCGCTTATCTAAAACTTTATCAGGACCACCTTAAAATACAAAGTAAAAGAACATATTTTTATCTATTTTTTTGTTTCCTTGTTATATTATATTATATTCAGATATCCACTCATAGAATACTGTAGACTAGTATAATTGTATATTTTTTCGAAAGATTGATCTTTTTCTTTACAATTTTCTAAGTAATTCATCTAAAATCTCATTATCTAATTTTTATCCCGTATTATATTTTATTTAAAATAATAAATTTAAAATTAATATATATTATAACATTACGTTGTAGTACCTACCCGCCACTAGATTTTGTTTTGAGTTGACGTTTCGAAAATGGAAACCGCGGGAAGGAATTTCTCTATGGCACTTTCCTTTAGCGGACAAGAGCATGTGCACAAGGAGCTCGTGAAATTTAGATATCAAAAATGTGACTTCAAGTTTAGAAAGGAAGGGTGAAAATAATTTGATTGCGGCGTCTGTGTTACACCGTACCATGTTTATCAATAGTTTATGTTATTGTGTTTGTGTTTCTAGGATCTAAAAATCTCTTCCACTACGACGTCTATGAGGCGTATTTTATTTTTAACGGTCATCACATGACAGGAATTTGATGACAATAATATTTTTTTTCGTGAAGGATTACTCACAAGCCAAAGCAAGATGAGAACACGATTGGGTTCCATCTGCTCAGTCCATTTTTGCAACATGAGGACACAAGGGTTTCTACGCTTCATGAGAAACTAGGCTTACAACCAAGTGACCTACGTTTTGTGACGTTAGCGATGCGAGAAGACATCAAGTGTATACGACAGGGTGACTCAAACCATTAAAAACTGAATTAAAATCGTAGATTACTCCTGTAGAGCAAAGATTCTTTATGTCTAACTTTTGTCAAGAAATTTCTAGTTGTACAATTTAGAAGAGGTCAAAAATTATAATGTTTATTCTCACATCTGATTTTAATGCCTTGTTGCTATTTTGATGAAGATAATTCGTTGAAAATCTCTTGTGAAAGTAACGCTGATGAAATATTATTTTTGTGCTTCCATTAACTTGTAGAAGCTAACATTTTTTTCTTCTATTATGATCACACTTTATATGAAAAAACTTACCTAATTATAATATTGTAAATATCAAACTTATTTTATTATTTATTTCTTTGAAAATGATTGTGAAAATGAAAATGGAAGTAGATAGTAGACTGCAGGGTAAATTCTGTGCATCAGGACCGCGCATCTTATGCTTTTCCTTGAGTGAACCGGTGGACGGCATGTCATTGCATGTCATATTTTGGCACTCAATGCACGGCCACGTCACAATACGTAATAAAGAAGATATAAAAAAGTCTAACGAGAGTCGAGTATAAAAAATGTAAATTTCCGGTATATCCTTTTGTTTGAGTTTAACCAAGGAGTTGAGGCACAAATTGAATACTAATTATGCTACTATGAATAGCTTCCGAGGCAATTTAATTATTACCTATGATTTTTCAGCAACATTAAAAAAACTTATATTTAAAAACTCACCCACATCAGTCTTACTGTCATAATCTTGAACTATGTTCTCAATAACTGCTACTAAACAATTAAAAAAAAATATATTAGTTGTATCAGAGTTTATCCAAAAATTTAATAAAAATAAATTGATTTAATTTCTGGCGTCTCCTAGCGTATTTTACTCAAAGATATTTCAGATTTTCGCTTTACAGTACAGTTTTAACAAAATCAGAAATTCACCTGTAAAATGTAGTTGCTACGCGAATTGTTATCGGAGGTGATCCCTGGATTTGTTAATGGGAAGATAGTGGTAGTAAAAGTTACGCTCATCAGACGTCCTTTCTGACCGGTGCTAGCTGCGATGAAATTGCTGCATGCTGTCGGTACTGATTGTGTTTACAGCTGGTGGAAGTTTTGTTTCATTCGCGGAATATACATATGTTATTCAAATCTACGAATAAAACACATGCGATGATGACTCATAGATTCATTCACACTGAACTCTGTATCGTCCTTCAGGCGCACTCGAGTCGAATCTCCGAGAGAAATCTCATTCGTGAACAAAGGCCATTAAAGCAGAAGAAGCATCCAGTATTTTTAGTGCATAATCTAAAAAATTATCTATTTGAATTTTTATAGTGAAAATTACATATTTTTAGGGCTGATAATTTAAAGGTATTTGAGATTTTCGCAATAAGAGGCGATAATTTTTAAATTTTCAATAATGTATGTATCAATTTGAAAGAACTATGGCATATAAATTCGAAAATTTGTCGTCAACTTATTATGTCGGTGTAGTGCAATCGGTTAACGCATGTCCCCAAATAGGAAAGGATTCAGGTTCAAATCCCGGTAGCAACTAAAATATTTTTTCAATAAATTGAATTTACTGTATAACGTTATAATATATTATTGATTCATTTATGTACTTTGCTACGAAATTGATCTAACAACCCAATATTTATATCTCAGCATTTAACTTTGTAATACCTCGTTCTATTATATTATTATGGTACCTCCTATACTTCACACCCTCCGATCAAAATATGTCTACGTCAATTACGACGGCGGGCGCTCGCCATGGGACCAAAAATCTGATGTTGTTTGTGGCCCTAGTCCCTGTGAACGCAAAAAAAGGCAAATAATAAAAAGGTCTCGACGCCAGCTGCCAAAAGGGGACAATTTTAATCTTTGAAATAAAAAAAGGGACAAATTAAGCAGCCGGAAAAGTTTTCGAAGGCTTTTAGGCAAATTCGATTTGTACGAAATTCGGGGAGGGTCGTTCCCGCCGGGGGTGTTTATTTATCGCTAGTGAACGGGAAAGTTGGAGTTCATAACCGTATAATCCGCCCGACAAAGGTCTTGAATAAACATTTGCTATTCAATTTCATGGAAAATTATGGCATTTCATTGGCGGGCGTTCACCTAAGCTGCGATTATGTTTCGGGAATCGGCATAAAT
The DNA here is from genome assembly GCA_022840565.1 of Eubasilissa regina. NCBI lineage: Eukaryota > Metazoa > Arthropoda > Insecta > Trichoptera > Phryganeidae > Eubasilissa > Eubasilissa regina. Next base: position 16,283,044 of record JAINEB010000027.1, on the reverse strand, counting down.
TACCGCGGCTTGTGGTTCTTTCCGCGTCTACCGGACGTGTTTTATATTATATTATTACGCAACGTTCAACAGACTGAAAAATTAACTTTTCATAATAAAATACAGGTACGAACTCGAAATACATATTACAGTGAAAGCTCTATCTGTCGTTTTTGAAGGGATCTACTAAAATAAACTTTGAATGTCGGAATATAGAAAGAATTCATACATCGTAATATTCTAAAAATGATATATATTTTACATGAATAAGAAACTGTTTAAATACAAATAAAATATGTAAGATGCATAGAAACAAAAATAAATATATTAAACTTCGTATCATACATAATCTTTTATCATCATTTGTTTTTTGGCTATTACGTTATTGCTGTAAGTATACAGTATTTTTTCTGTGTTTAAAAAAAAGGTTTCAATTTTTTGATGACCATGCATGCTTCTGAAAACGAAAGTATATGCGAGGGATTCTCTTCATCGACATTTACAACCTCTTCTGCTGTCTCATTTAATTCAAGAAGCGAGCTGCACAGTTTTCAACAAACAATAAAATATTTCTCCAATATTTTCAAAATTACTTTGTGGCCTTATTTTATATTAATAATTATACAAAATGCTTTGTTTAAACCACTATTTATTAATTATTCTACATGTTTCAATACCCATGGTATCAGCTTCAGGAAACAATGTATACTGAAATTCAAAAATACAAGCATAGATAAAAATAAAAATATAAAATGGTGAATAAGTAAGAAGTAATATGAAAACAAATTTAAAAGGTGACTATTTGCAAAGAAGATTTGGTTATTTATAATATTAAGCTTGCTATTAATACTTTTTCTTATTTTTAAAATTTCAAATTAAACCCCTTGTATTAGTATGTATAATTTTAAATAGAAGGAATGGTTTGTTTCCAAAAGGTGATTGGAAATTTCTGAATAGTTCTTTGCAAATAATCACTTTTTAAATCTGTTTTCACATTAGTTCTTACTACTTGTATTTTTTAATTTCATTGTTTCCTAAAAATGATATCATAGGTATCGAAATATGTAGAATAATTAATAAATAGTGGTTTAAACAAAGTATTTTGTATAATTATTAAAGTAAAATATTTCGTTGTTTTACACGCATTTCTGTGTAAAAGTCCTTTAAAAACAAATTTAAAATATTCGTAGTCATCTATGCCTTTTTTTTTACGTAATATTTTACGGGTAAAGTTTTCGCACTCTTAATATGTCAGTTCCATCACTGTTGACGCAAAACGGAGATTCTCTTTTTCGACCCTTTACCACCGTGGCAGGGTTCGCTCTTTTACGTCAATGTGCCGTCAGGCAGACAATTATAAAACTGGACTGGAAAAAATAAACGACACATGCGGGAAAATAATTATTTTAGGAAAGATTAATCGAGATTTTACTGTATATTAGTATTTTTTAACTAATTTAAGTGCCTGAGCTTATCTTAACACTAGCCAAATTCAGAGTGAATATTATGTTCCAGGCCGATGTTATTTTTAAATAACTAGTAAATGAAACAAAGTTTTTTAATTTGGTTTCCATTTATCAATTACTTGATTTTTTACAATTATATATAAAATATGGCACAAATGCGTTCTTTTTAACCATAATTTCATGAAATACTCGCACATTTCGCGTTTTTTTTCAGCAATTTTATTTCCAATATTGTCCTGTAGCATCGGAATTGTTGTTAGCTTATTGGCGTAGACCTTTCCTTTTAATTAACTCCACAGAAAATAGTCGGGAGCTGTTAAATAAGGTAATCGAGGAGACCGATCGATATCACCACTTTTTGACATTATGCGGCCAGGAAAAATTTCTCGCAAAATTTCAAGCGTAGCTCGAGCTGTGTATGAGGTGGCACCGCCCTGTTTAAGCCGTGAAGCCACCAAGAAGTTTTCCAACATGTGATGATAGCGATCACTATTAATGGTTACAGCATTGCCATTATTATTTAGATAGATATTTTAATGACTTACACGTTACTCCAAAATAAACTACTAGTAATCAACTACTCTCTACGACTACCAAATCCGAATTGGCAAATGTTTGCCAAACCAAAATGGTGACCAAACAAAATCGGCTTGGAACATGAAATATATATTTTTTATTTACATCGAATAAATTTAAATAAATTTAAAATGTTATAGCGATAGCAATCGATAAAGGGGATGGAGATGAAATTAAATAATATTTTATTTAAAAGACTTAAATAAAAATAATAATAAGAAACCAATAAAAATATTGATGTGATACGTATTCCGTATGCGAATGCCTTTTTTAAAAAAAGACAACTACAAATAACGTGAATAGAAAATTACTTGGAATAGTTTTAAATAATACCAAGAAAATACGAAGTAAACCTTTGACTTTGAATATTAAGTTTTTTTACCTACTAAGGTTTCTTTTACGGAAACTTTTCTAGTTCATGTGTCCTAGTTTCATAGTTACCTCGTGTGCTTCGAATCGTATCATCACGCAGTGTAGATACTAAAATTTTCTAAGGATTCTATTTCATCACCTTATGCATAAATAGATATATCTTTTCATCTATCAATCTTTCGCAGAAATCATTCAAGCTTACATTTTTTATCCTTTCAGTCTTCCTCTTAATACTATTTGATTATGGCATTATCACCAAGTTACTGAGCTTATGAGCTGGTAATAAGATAATTGAGTATTCTTTATATTTTCGTGATTGTTTATGACAATACCATGGAACAATCTTTAAAAAAATTTAACATACTCCTCTTTCATATCTTTTTAACATGTTATCATATTGAATAAGCAATGACTGGGTAATGGATACAGAATTTTTTAACATATTTCATCAAAACTTGTCAACTTTTAAGATAATTCAGCTAGACATCTGAATCTCTCTGTCAGGCAACGCAAACAACAATTAGCGAACAGCACTCGAATAAGAATAAATATTTATCTTATTTACACTGGTCGATAAAAAAATATATTTTCGCTCCTTTGAAAAAATATTGTCTGAACTTTATAAATTTAAGGGTGTTGATTTTGAATGCCTTCCATATTCCATATCTTGGCTTTCCTAGTCACATAAAAAGCAGAGAAATTTGTATACTCTCTCTGAAGATCTGCGAGCATTGCTATAACTTTCAATTCATCTTCTTTTAAACAGGCAATCCATACTTATACTTGTAGATCTTATTTTATCTGGCAATTGCTTCATGTGTCAAGACTCAGGATTTATTTTCAGAAGGTCCAAGTCAGGAATCAGATAGTTTATCTAGATTGATTTATCAGGTGTGGCTTTTCAGTTAGATCTGCACTTGAAAGTGAATACGCCAGGCACGCTGGCAGCACCGGAAGAATAAGATATTGATTATTCAAAATATGTATTTGTAACATACATTAATGTATGTGTTCTTGTATATTATTCTATTATTGCTAAAAAAAAAATCGTTTCATTAATTTCAAATCATTAAAAAACTCATAATTTTTCAACGGGAATTTTTGGTACTGACCATTGTTAAAGATAGTTGAATTTATATAAATAAGGAGGTTTCACAAAACGTGAAAGATAATTAAAATATTGGGGTATTCTACAGATTATTTTTATTATAAAACAGCATGGTGGTATTATAAATTAATTTAAAAAAAAATTAAAACACATGGCATATTGAATCACTTAGAGAAACTGTTAACTTTCTTTCGCATTGGAAAGAAAATAAGTAAATTTCCCCAGAATTATCGCTCACAGCAGCCATGTTTTGAAATATTAAATTTAGAAAGGCATATATCATTAATCGATGCTTGTAGAATATTACGATTGTTCGAATCAAATCATAGACACGGTTCAAAAAAATGGCAATCTCCACTGTGTATTGTTAGTTGAGTTTCGTATCCACAGGGGTATCAAAAAGATGAATTGATTATTTTAACTTTTTTATTTATTTTAATATTAGAAAATATAATACATTTATAAAATAATATATATGTATATATATATTTTTTTAACATTTATTTCATCTCTATTAGAATAAGACTCATATATAGAGAAGGAGTATATACCAGATAATATGTTTCACTACATATTTTTTGACTTCAGGTATAAATTAATAGTAGTCTGTAATTTTTCTAATTGTGATGGGAAGGTTGTTAAAAAAATTGTTGCCTTGATAAATATAATGATTTTGGGTTGCGGTATATTTTAGTTTTGGAATGTCAAGTTGGTCTCTAAATCTTGTAGATCGGAATTAGCTTCTAATATCTGAATTATTTTTAATTTTTAAAGTTTGGATAATTAATTTTTAATTTCGTATGTGTCTATTATTTTAGGTACTTTGAAATCTGTGAAGAGTTTGATACATGAATAGTATTTAATTTTTTTAAATTATTTTTATCATCATTTTTTGAGTGATTTCTAATTGTGATATTGACGTTTTACATACTCCTTCCCATCCAATAATACCATATTGTAAATGTGACTGTACAAATGCGCAACATTATATATTATTTTCAAATTTGTAAGTGATAAGATGTTTCCGAGTCTTAAAAATATGTAGGCAGTTTTTCTTATTTTGTTTGTAAGATTGGTAATATGTTCTTCCCATTTGAGTTTGTTATCTATTATTATTCCTAGATATTCGACACAGTATTTTTCTTCAATTGATGAACATTGGTCGTAAAAGTTTTCTTGAGAACAGACTTTGGTGTGAATTTTAATATTAATTTCAGTATTATCTTTCTGTTGAATAGCAAATAGTAGAAATTATTATCAATATTAATTGATAATAGGTTATCATCCGTTCAATTTTTTATGGTATTAACATCCTCATTTGCAGATATTATACTTATATTTTAATATTTTAAAAGCTTATTAATAAAGAGCTTAAGATATTTGTAAACGTTTATTTTTACACCTCGTTCTTACAGCTACTTGATTGATATTTGATTGATTGATAGTCAAAATTGATATGTTTATTTTAATACAAACAAATACAAATAAACTTACTATTACCAAAGTATATGTATGTAATTCATTTTCTTTGAAGTTACTTTTAGAATAGACATTTCAATTTTCGGAAAACACTTTATCCAGTATTTTATCCTTCAAGTGAAAATAATAAATATGGATTTAAAGTGAGTAATAATCACAATAATAATAACATTTGATAATTTTTATAGCATTTTCGTAAAAATATTCACCTCGGGGGCCTATGAACTTAAACTATTTAGTCCTACTGTATTATTGTATTTAAAATGCAGAATTGTTATTTGAACTTATTGATAAGATTTTTCTAAAATGTGCGTTTTTAGTCTCTTCTTAAATACAGTCTCTGATGCACTGTTTCTTATAACGGAGGGCAAAGAGTTCCACGCTTTTGAACCTGCTATCGCAAATGCCCATTCATTAAACTTAACGTTCGAGCATTCCACGGGGCAGGGCGCGTAACGTGCATAGCAGTATCAGTGTACTGAGTGGCAGCTAGTTAGAGCGGTGGTGAAATCGTGCCTGTTTGCGTTCGGCGTCGCGTGCGCATGCTAGTTCAAATCAGTTTTAACAGTGTTTGTGGTAGCATTTGCAAACAAACACTAGGAAAAAGTCAAAGGTTGACACTGACTTGTATATTCGTAAAATTTGGTTTCATTTAACCTTCACCTTTACCACACCATTATATAAAATACCTGAATGCAGCCATGCTGTCAACTCGTGTTACTGTAAATAACAGTTAGAAAAAATGTTTTTATTAACTTAAATGACTTTAATGGCACGAATTGACCATTTAATTAAAAAAAAAGATTAATATCATAATTTAGAGTATTCATTAAGTCGAATACTATGTGTCCTTACTTCTTATCTCTCTTCATTTAATTAGTGAGAAAGAGACAATTATATTTGTATGTTTGTTGTTCTTTTCACTGTGAAAATAGTGAGAGATCTCTGTCTTTCATATCACAAATTGTATTTTTACCAACGTATTAATTTTACAACGGATTGAATGGAAAAAAATATTATTTTTGTTCGATTCCTTTTTCATAATTGATTTTTCACTAGTCATTCCTAAGCGCTAATGTTTTCTTTAGGATTATCTAAAATATAAATTTTATGTTAAATGTATTCACTGAAATATTACAGGTTTCCTGCATTCCTTTCTTTTATGTATTACTGCGCTCCATTTTTGTAAAACAGTATGGAAACAAAAGGTTTTTATAATATAAAAGGACGCAAGCGACACACGCGCGCTAGCCCGACGAAGATGATCGTAACTAACACATGCGTAGTCTCTTTTACATATATCTCCCTATCCGCTCCGCATAAACTATTGTATAGGAACTTACGATAGTATACACTTTCAAATGATATTGGTGTATTTAAGTTACGATAAATTCCATTGCAAAAAAAAAAATTTTTTTAATTTACTACATAAAATATACTTAAAATTCAAACTAATTACATAAAAAAATCAAAATGACATTTTTGTAGGTTACGATAGTTTACTTAAGAAGAGTCGATTTGCTGAATATATTTTTGTTTGTCAGTTTTCTTTTCCTAATCTCTCCATCCATTATATTTTTGAGCTATGCGTTGCATCTCTAAGCGTGTCTTACGTATTGGCCCTTTCGATTTTCGATATAGTATATCTTGTATACTGGTATATCCAGTATTCTGAATAATTTTATTAAGGAAAATACATTCTTATTGTGAAGTTGTAATTATTCAGAACATAGGTCTGTGATATTTTAAATACTTAATTAATGTATTAATTATAAATATATACATATAAAATCAATTTTGTCGAAAAATATTGTTAAAAATATCCCGGTGACGCAAAAACAATATTTTTCGACAAAATTGATTTTAATAATTTTATATTTCGACAACCCTGTTTTTAGGAGAGCAAATCATAGGTAGAATAATAACGTCTATTGTTATCTGTCCATCATACATCCAATATTATTTCATTGCTTTTATATCCAGTATCGCAGTTAACTAACATCAGATCCTTTTTATCAGTGCAAACGGAGCGCGAGTAATACACGAGATACGCTCGTAAAGTATCGATCATCTCATGAGGAAATAATGATACGATGAAAGATTGAAATACAGTGTAACCTCAATATTCGTCAGCTCCTATATTCGTCTGGTTCGATATTCGTCACAAATGTTTCCATATTCGTTAATATTTTGTATATTTGTCACTTACACCGCCCGGCAATAAAGTCTAACTGAACCAAAACGCAGAATATGGTCGAATAGTGGTACATAAATGTTGCCATAGTCAATCAAAACATAAATGGATTCAATGGTAATGTGATTGACTACTTCATGAAGGTTTTAAAAAACAGATAGAAACTGGCAACATTGGACAAGTTTTTTTGTTAAATCGAGTCCTACTGAATCATCGGCAAACGAAAACCACCACCAGAATTAGAATTATCTGATGTTTAAATAGACTCCTTCTAAATATTAGTAACTTTCCTCATCTTTTATCACCATATCTCCTCAGTATAATAAAGGTACAGTTTTGACATCAAATTTGTTAATTTGTGTATTATTTTTGGGGGTTGGGAACGAATTAATTGAAATTTAGTTATTTGTTATAGGATAAACTGTTTTTATATTCGCCAGACCCTCAGAGAATATATAATGATGAATATAGATGATCCACTGTAATGATCTTTACCGTTATAAGTCAAATAATTAAAATTTTATACAATAATCACAAATTATGTATTTTTGTACAATAAATATATTTTTTTAAATAACAACAATCCCAATAGTCTAATACATATTAAATGTATCTATAAGAAAGATATACAGATAAAATATTTTTATTGCCACCCAAACTCTAACCAGGAATCCTTCTTATCAGGAGAACCTATTACACCACGTCAACATAGTAAGTTAACGAAAATTTTTCGATCTTATATGTTGCACTTTTTCTAATTAATATATCTGTTATTCCATTATTTGAAAGCAATCTACTTTATATTTACAGAAAATCTCAAAAACCTTTGAGTAAAATCCGGTAAGAGACGCTAGAATTAAAAGAATTAACCCATTTTCATAAAATTTTGTAAAGTAAAACTTATATATCATTAAGAAGAATACATTATCATTGTGAAATTGCAGTTTTTTAGAACAAATTCATATATATATACATTAATAATAATAATATTTTTTCGGTATATTGATTTTATCTGAATATCTTTCTAATTAATACTTTTAATTTGTATTAAAATATCACAGAGCTATGTTCTGAAAAACTGCAAATTCACAATAATAATGCGTTCTCCTTAATAATTCCAATATTTTCTTTGTTTTGTGCTTTAAATATTTTTATTTTATTTAAGGGGAATATATTTCTGTTAGGAAATCGCAATTTTTCAGAACATATGTCTGTGATATTTTTAATACATTTAATTTGTATTTATATATTTTTTTATTTTTATAAGTTGACGTGGGCCGGTTTTTAATTTAGGGATTAAGTAATTTAAATAATAATAATAATAAACAATAGTATAGTTATTCACCCCCAAATAAGAAATTTCTTGAATTATCGGGGTGGCTTTCAACATTTATATAATATAAGACCACTATAAACTAGATGCAAGATCAGATTATAAGATGTCAAATACATAGTTTTGAAGACCTTTAATTCATTTTATAACTTCTTTTTTGTAAACATTTATATACTGATCTTTTCTATATAACGCGTCTCAAATACATAAAAACTAATGAAATCAAAAATAATTGTTGCAATGTTAGAATTTAATCCCTCGAAGTGTAATTTTGTACAACCCGCCACATGAGGTAAACACTAAATCGCAGGTAAGTAGTTCGGACGGTGCCGACGCGCGGGACTTGAGCTATGGGAGACACGTGAGGCGGCGCGTTGCGCGGCCGCGATCGCAAATCTATTCGTACATGATTGAAGGAATATTAGGGTATGATTTAGATCTTATTGATACTTGATATTGTAGTATCTAATTTGCATTGTGCTCTCTTCCTATGTAGAAATTACAATTTCCTTTTTCGGGCCGTGGGTTAAGGGCACACGGATCTAATCTGAAGTTGGCGACAAGGGTAGCTGAGATGTGCGATGAAAGGCAGTCTCCATTTGGGATGGAGGAATTTCAGACACATCCAGCATGCCGACCAGGATCCCACACGATGGAGGATCAAGTGTGTACAGTAGTTACGGTTCACGGATTTCGAGGTTATGTGACCATTATTTTAACTTAGTTGTAATATCAAGAAAGAATAACAGTTCACCACTGTGGAGATGGGATGAATCTCACGGTTATGATTTGCTTTGTGTTCTATTCGAGAAGCTTTATTCCACTTTCTTGTCAAGTTATATTTATGAACAGATGCCAGAATGAAGAGATCGATTATTTAACAATCTTATTGTAAATTAATATCTTACATTAATTAGCTTTGATTCCTAGTCCGAATCACACAACACTATTAATTTACCACATGTAAAAGAAAGGTCGTCAGCTGAAGGCAAGTGTCCAGGACTCTATTCCAGCTGAACCCACATTTTAATGTTAACCACTATCTAGCCGGTTAAGCCAAGATGCATCGTAACATTGCACATAGTAAATATGAATTAAATATATTAATTGGAAAGATATACATATAAAATCAATTTTATATAAATATTGTTGTTGCGCCACCGCAATTCGAACCTGGATCTCTTTCCTAACCGGAGAAGGTGCATTATCCAACTATGCTACAGCGACAATATTTTTAGCGACAAATTTTCGAACTTATATGTTACCCTTTTGTTATTAATACATTTAATCGTTCCATTATTTGAAAGAACTATCTATCTTATGGCGCAACAACAATATTTTTCGATAAAATTGATTTTATACGTATATCTTTCTAATTAATATATTTAATTCATAATTAAAATATCACAGATCTACGTTCTGAATAATTTCAACTTCACAATGAGAATGTGTTCTCCTAATTGTATATATTATAGTATTTGTATTCATACAAATCATATATGATCTTGTATTTTGGACTTCAACCTTTTCGATTTAATATTCAGACATTTTATTGTCTCTGTCTCTTATGCTTATTCCACAAAATATTTTTCTCAATTATTTAATAGTAAAACAAAATTTTCATTTTAATTAAAAACCAAAATCAAATAAAAATGTATACAATGAACATTGTCTGAATTTTAATTTCCATTATTATAGCTTTCGCATATCTTTTGTACACAATCTCAAGTTTCTTTTTTTACGAAACTTTTTGTCTCCGTTTAGATTTTTTGTAAACGCCTTACATATTTTTTTGATTAAAAATCTATTAACATTAAGAAAAAAAAAACATTTTAATTGCATCTTATTTTAGGATGGTTCTGTTAGAAGCTTCAACAATCGGCGAGCTTGTATGACAAGATGTATGAATGTGGATGAGGCGAGAATTGTGTGTCAGGACAGAAGAGTGTGGCGCTCTATCCTCTCTGCCTACCCCCACGGGGAAACGGCGTGATGGTAAGTAAGTAAGTAAGTTATTTTTAAAAAAATACAAATTAAATATGATAATTAGATAGATATGCGTATTAAATCAATTTTATCGAGAAATATTGTTGTTGCTACCGGTATTTGAACCTGGATCTCTTTTAATCTGGGGAAGGTGCATTAACCAACTATACTACAGCAGACATTACTTTTGAAGATAAATTTTTGAACACATATGTTACATATTTCAAAATAATACATCTATCGATCCATTATCAATTGCATTAAGCGATTATGCTACATCAACATATTGCATTGACGACAAATTTTCTAAGTTATATGTTACAATTTTCAAATTGATACATTTATCGTTCATTTTTACAATCCCAAAACCTGTTATTATAATTATTCAGTATTTATGAAAGAACCAGATTTCCGGTTATTGTGCACGTGTGTATACGGTTTAATTTTTATTTATTTTAATTTTATTTGTAACTATATAATACAATGTAAAAATATATTTGGACTGTGCCCGTCTCACTAGAGAAATTCTGTGTCGAGACGGACTATACTTATCTGTGTCCCCCCCCTCCTACCTTTATCCTTACTACAGAGCACGACTTTTTCTGTGTGATCTATTACTTGTAAACTGTCAAAAAGAGTGAACGTCCTTGAACTTGAAGTTATTGTAAAATTATTGGTTCTGTTTTTTTTCGGTTTACTCGCAAGAAGTTTCGTAAGTACAGTAAAAAAATCCAGGTAAGTCGTGTTCTTCCTGGTTGATCCTCGAGCCCTTATTGTTCTGTCCGAATTTCTACCACCCTTTCTACAATCCGTTTCCCCATCCCATCGCGCGAACTATAATATTATTTAATAGTATCTATTCTTGACTGCCGTTTTTACTACTTTGCATATTTAACTACTTTCACGCTATGAGTAAATCATGAATGATTGTGTCAATTATTTGAAACTCATTGAAATTCATAATTAAAATAATTGATTTACCACTTAAATAGCCATATCAATTAACGAAACAAGTATACAATTGTACTTATTAAAAACGTAACCACGAAATGCCAATTTTAATTAAACAGAAATGTAATAATGAAAATTGCTAAGTGCTAGCGATAAGTGGCAATGAATTAGGGTAGAAGTGGACCCATTAATCCACTATCAAGCATTAGGTTACCTTGCTTAACATTAAGTCCTATAGATACTGTGTAAGTAAACCCCTGCCAACCCAAGATGTAGAACGTATGAAAGGAATTTGAAAGAGGGATCAATCAGATACCATGATGAACACAACCTACCCGAGGCGCTATTTTATTCTTCTAATTTCGTTGTTTTGCAAGACAGTCTTAACCGCACTACACAAATAACAATATGGACTTAGATCAGTACGCACAAGCGAGAAAACCGATCACACGACAATAGTAAGTAGAAATCATAGATAACACACACTCGTACATACTCGTACAGTAAGGCGTGCTCTGAAATATATGGATGGGAGGGAACTAATAGATGACTAGGACTGGGACCATAGTGTCTGTACTACGACAATGAGGGCGGACTCAACGCTTACCCAGGACCAATGCAACAAGCTCAAGGCTCATACTCATTCGCCACCTGGTTGGGGCATTTTTTAATGCTACTAGGCAGCTATTCGATAGCGCCCCACATATTGATAGGGCGATACCGCACAGCTGCCAAAACAAGATTTGCCCTCATTGTCCCCGGTCGACTGGCTTTATAAATAAATTAATAAATAATATATACAATACATAACATAAAGATAATCTAAAATAATACAATTAACAATTAACAAGACCGGGGAGCAGTGGGAAAGTGAAGAGGCACTCTCTTTCGGGAAACGAGACGGCACAAAAGAAAAAAACATATAAAATACTCACCCTCCATGTACCACTGCCGGCAGATTTAACCCACAAGAATAGTACATCGCAGATTATATTTGGGCAGAAAGTAGAAAAAAAATAACAGAAAATGATGGAACCTCGATCTACTCCCTCCGTACCCTTCAACCTTGCACCCGTCAGAATCACGCGATGCTAGAGAATGTGCTTTGGCGTATGCCTCAACTGGTTGCAGGTACACCATAAGTCCGGGGTAAGCCCTAAATGGTGTCTATACAGTGGTATATCTAGACGTGTGCACAACGATTGGCAATTCATGTATCTGTAGAGCCCTGAATGCACCTCACAGTACCTAGCTCTTAAGCCAGGTTCTCAACAGCCGTATAATCTTGCCGACCACGAAACAACAACAAGGGTATCCACTCATAGAGCCAACCTGAAGTGATCACTTCTCTCCCGATCGTTTTCTTGAACCTACTTCTAGTGAACATTTTACGTAATAAACTTAATTTGTATGTTCTGAATATTTACAACTTCACAATAAGAATGAGTTCTCCTAATAATAAAAATATATATACTTAGATCGTATTATGATAAAATCCAGTAATTTTTTCAAAAATTACTAATTAAATATAAACAAATAATTATAACGAAATCATAATTTATTAACGTTATGGTTTTTCGAAATATTGTTTGATTGGGTAGAAGGCCGAACGTTACATTGTGTAAAGTGATCACTTAAGCCAGTCGAAGACAGGTCGTAAGACTTGTAATTACCCATACTTCCATATTTTCCCATATAATATAATTTAAATAGCTTCGTCTTTATGAGATATCTATAATTTATCTAAATATCGATGCCTTTGGAGGTAAATATCCAGTAAGTGTGTGTTCTTGGAACATACTCAAATATTATTAATATATTTTTTCGATAGATTTTTTTTTGTGTATCTTTTTAAGAAGGTGTGCAGTTTATTAAAAAAAATATTTTTTTGGATAATACAGAACGAGATACATAGAAAAAATATTTTTTAAAAATTGATAAAATTTAACAACATTCTATATGGTTATTGTTCCAAAAATTATAAAGTTGTTTACTGGCAATAGAAAATTGGTTCAATCAGGGTTCAAGTCTTGGTGTCGACTATACTATTTATGATAGTTAGATCTTTTCTGTATGTGTAAGTAATAAGACAAAACAATTTGCTTAAAACCACTATTTATTGATACATCAACATGTTTCAAGATCTATGGTCCCTTCTTCAGGAAACAATGTATACTAAAATTAAAAATGCAAGCATAGACAAAAACATAACTATAAAAATAAAAGTGGTGGGTAACTATTTAGGAACCACTGTGTAAACAAATTTAAAATGTGTCTATTTGTAAAAGGAATTTGATTATTTAAAATATTTATTATTTATACAATATGTTGCTACAAAGCAATTTTAATTTAATTGAAATTTGTTTTAAATGTTATTGAGAGAAAAGGTAATAATTTATCTTTTATTTTGCAGCAAAATAATTCAATTGTGTAAATATTATATCACTCGATTCAAAAGAAAACGTATTTTTATTGGGTTTATTACTATCATAAAATTCACATTGATTTGTGATCAACACTGTATCTAACTTAACACAGCTACTAAAACTCTTCAGATATAAAATACAATTGTATATTATAATATTATATTAAATGATGTATAGCGGGTGTTCATGCTAAAAATATTATAATAATTCGTTTGGTATCCACGTTGAAATATTATTTTTCTCTCGAGAAATTTCAACAATTCCTAAGAATTTTTACATGACAGTTGCATCAAAGGAGAAACAAACCATGGACAAGAAAAATAATTCTCTTTGTTTGCGTAACCGAATTACGACAAAGCCTTATAGAAATACCGTAAAGTTAATATCAACGGAAGAGATAAGATATTGTGACGTAACAAATTAACCTTATATAATTCTAAAAATTTGAATATTATCATATTGTATATTATCATATTTCTATGATATCACCAATTCAACTTATCTAGTTTATGCCTAAGTTTGTTGGGACGGCAACGGGCACAAGCAGGCAGACGCCCTTTTGGGTGGGGCCAGCCATTTTGTTCCGCTATTATTTCGGAGTTGAAGAAATCACTTTTTACTATAATCACGGCTGTTTGAGTTGGATCGGCCTAATCGACGATTTGCCTTATAAGTTTTCATTTGTCTGTATAGCGAGAAGTGTTATAAATCTATTTTAGATTCAACTTCTTTATTATTTTATTTCGGCGAACAACTGAAGAGTTTCTCTCGGACCACCAACAATCTACTACGAGGTGTACAACTAAGACGTACTTATAACAATCGCAAGTAGGTAATAACAATCTCGTATAAAAACAATAAATCAGCAATACTGTGCCTCATGTGTAAGACTTTTCAATCTATTGTTTATCAAAGATGATGAAGAATGATAAGAAAAATATACAACACGACTGTTTAATGGTGACAGAAAGAAAGGATCACGGTGAAAGACTAAAGATCAAATTAAACCAGATAGTGGAAAATTATCATATTAATGAAACTTCAACAATCGACGATCGCGTACAAGAGGTTAAAAATTATAGTTAATGCACCTTCCCCGGATTGGAAAGGGATCAAATGGAAAGAGACGGTAGCAACAACAATATTTTTCGATAAAATTGATTTAAATGTATATCTTTCTAATTAATACATTTAATTAATAGGCGTATGCATTAATTCATGCGTTTTTTTTTCGAAAATTAAGGCTTTATTGTGAAAAAATGGTTATACACTCAATGATCAAAGTATTGTCCATCGGAAGCTACAACATTTGCCCATCTTTCTGGCAGTTTGTGGATTCCATCCCAAAAGAACTTCTCCGGCTTGGTGGTGAAGAACGAATCAAGCCAATTTTTGATATCCTGTTCTGAAGTGAAACGTATTCCGGTGAGGGCATTCTGCATTGATCTGAACAAGTAGTAATCAGAAGGGGCTATGTCTGGGCTATAAGGCGGGTGAGGTAGAACTTCCCACCCACTGTTCTCCAAATAGTTTTGAACCGGTCTTGAAACATGTGGCCGAGCGTTGTCATGATGGAAAATTATGGATTCGTGTCTGGTTGCATATTCTGGTTGTTTTTCCGCAATCGCTCTCTTCAAACGAATTAATTGTGTTCGGTAGAGGTCCCCTTTGATCGTCTGACCCGATTTCAACAGCTCATAATACAACACACCCTTCTGATCCCACCAAACACAGAGCATGTCTTCTAAGTTGAAATCGCCACTTCTAAACCGTGCAAACCACTTCTGGCACGTTCTTTCAGCTAGAGCATGGTTACCATAAACCTCTACTAAAATACGATGACTTTCGGTAGCACTTTTCTTCATGTTAAAGTAATGAAGAAGAACTCCCCGCAAAAACACTTTTTCTGGCACAAAGTTCGACATGTTCAAATGAATAGAAAAAAATATTGTTTACACTTCAATCAAATGACATATACTGAAAAAGACGCGCAATGACAGTAGCTTTCAAATGAATATAGTCACGGATGAACACGGCGCGAAATAATACTAGTAACACCCTCTCTTAGAAAACCGCATGAATTAATGCATACTTAATAATAGTATTTAAAATATCACCTATGTTCTGAATAATTACAACTTCACAATAATAATGTGTTCTCCTTTATAAAAATTATGATTTCATTTTTTCGGAATTTAAAAAAATAAATAACTAGTTTTTAAAACCTGTCAAAATCGTTACCCATTTTCTATCCACTGCTGTATGAAGGCCTTCTAAGTGCTAGCATTATAATACTATCCATTACTGTATCGTCCTCGTAGTTCTGCAGAGTTTGATGATTTTTGAGGGTTGTCTGCTAATTGTCATTTCATTTTCTAGACGATTTCCATTATATCGACTTTTATATTATGTTATATTAATCTTTTCCATATTTTTTTGGACCCCTCTGCTGTTTATAGTTTTATTTTATTCTCAATAACAGATAAATATTAATAATAGTTAGTCAAATAGTTCATCGGTACAAGGCTGCTCTAATGTAGATAAAAAAACTTTTATAAAAATACTTAATATTTTTAGGAGCACTGCCTCACTCTTATTGCGAAAGTTTCACTTAAATATCGAGTATTGGGAAATCTTTCTGCAACAAAACATTCAATAACCAGCCAACTGGAAGCCTATTTGGACGAGGTAAGATTATTAAAGCAGGGTAACAATAGAGGGGTGCCTTCAAAAATGACGATAAGGGCTCTTAAATAAGGGAAAATTCAATTTAAGTCTGAAGCCAACCAACCTAAAAAGTTTCCTTGTTGACAGAGGAAACAGCTTATATTCTAATAATCTTGAATTTTGCAAAAAAAAAAGTTATTTATCTACCGAAGATCAGTTTAGATGTAAAATGTTGAAATACTTTTCGTAAACAAAAAGATTATAAGTATTCATACATTTCTGAACAAAGAGATTAATTTTTATCCCAAATCGTAATCATTTCGATTCACATTATAAGAGAGATATAGAAATAAAAAGTCACCATCAAATTGTCGAAAATGATGAAAAGTTTGAATTTGTAACTGATTTTATAGCCGTAGTGAAGATTTTAAAATTCATGTTTTATTTGTAATTCCCTTAGTTCTTTCATTGACAATTGTATCACATCAGAGTTCACCACTTTGAATATATGACTGAGTTCGATTATGATTGAATGTTATGAATCAGACGGTGCCCCCAATTATTACGAGCACACCCAATGCTCACATGTTCTTTTGATTATGATCGTGGAGTATGCGTGTGGGTGACTACTTATAGTCAGACAGAAGTTTATGATGCTTAAGAATAGTTACTGATAGAAAAATGTGTAATAGAAATGTTTACGCGTTTTTATACTTCGATAGGTAGGTCTGATATAAAATTTTGAATATGTGTGGATTTAAAAACAAAAAACAGAAGCGAAACTGCTTCTGGGAAGAGAGTTTTTGCGATTCGGACGGACTTTTACGGCGGCGATAATAAAAACATTTTGTATTATATGTTTTCGGATTATCGGTTGTGAGAAGGTTTTCGGTGACTGACCGGCAGATTTAAGGACTAATAGACTACAAGGAGAGCGACGTCGGCATCTTCCAGCACAGGTTCACAAAGATTTGTGTAATTTAAAATTGCATAGATTGAATTACTGTATTCAACATTATCTGTAAAAAACCCAGAACTAGCTATCGAAGTATTTACGGCAACAAGAAGTCTACGCCGAAGAGTATTTTCTAAAGGCAGAAGTGGTGCGCGTGGGGACGCATTGTATTGGCATATATTAGGGTCAGTACCGATCGTACTTTTGAAGCTATCAGGAGCCTTGTTTTACGCAAGGTACGTTCAGGAGTCGTCGGCAGTGTTGTTGATTGTGGAGGCGATAGACCTCTACAGGCTGAATGAATTGGAAACAGAAGTGAAAATGAGCGTTCTGATGATGTCTTGCCTATTATTTGAAGTATTAGTAGCTAATAGTGAAACTGATATGCAGTGCCTCGTGATTCGGAAGTCCGATGTATACATGTAAAGTGAATTTCTCGTAAACGTTACCAAATTTCAATGATGGTGTAGAGTGAGACGAAAGTGTAACTTGAATAACTAATGCTTAATGAGTTGATGAGTTTTCGAAGTGTATTACTAGGAACGGCAATGTTGATAATAGTGCTGTTGACACAAGTCGAGACTCCCTGTGTATTCCAGCTATCCAATAAACTTTAATATGCCTTTCCCACTTTGGCTAACTAATTACTTAGGGATTTCGCCGACGTGGGTTGCATTTTGACGCGGAGCTGTCAAGAGGCTTTTTTTGTGGACCGAAATTGTCACGGTATATAAAAATCTGGACCACAATGAAGTGGTGTCCTACATCCCCCAGAAGTGTAGTGATATCTCCGTACTTCACTACAAAAGTGCGAGTCAAGTGGAGGTGAAAATTGTCGTCCATGCCAGGACGACTTATTTCCTTTCTTATATCCAATTCGGGTTGCGTCAACTGAACCATAATTTTAATCGATACAGTCCACGGGATCCTGTCCCACCAGGTGTTTTGAATATAATTACAGCCAATAAAAATAGACACATGAATTGAGACCAGTGATAT
Source organism: Eubasilissa regina (assembly GCA_022840565.1). Classification (NCBI taxonomy): domain Eukaryota; kingdom Metazoa; phylum Arthropoda; class Insecta; order Trichoptera; family Phryganeidae; genus Eubasilissa; species Eubasilissa regina. The sequence continues at coordinate 16,264,553 of JAINEB010000027.1, read as the reverse complement.
ATTAAGGAATACTGTCAACGATGTGAAGTCTGAAATTGGCAAAGAAAGAACGAAAGTAGACTGAATGCGCTCAAAGAATGAATAAATTAGAATTCAAAGTTTGTCTATTTAGCATAGTTGTAAAAAAAAAGGGTGGCTGAGATGGTTTGATCACGTGAAACGTATGAACAAGAAGATGATGGTAAAGAACATAGCTCCTCGTCGGTAGATCGGTCCCTGACAGCAACCACCGACCATGCATGCACGAGTGTTGCTATTATCATAATAATTATTTAATTTTTAAATGATATTAAGTACCTACTAATTAAATTACTGGAACGTAATTTATAACGTTAAAATATATATACATATTATATGCCCTAATGTAAATAATATCAAAATGCTCCTTTTACGTTATACTTGATGTATTTTTATGGAGGTTCTTCTGGAGAATTTTCAGAACTATCAAAAAAAATTATTAACTTTATTTATTTATTTATTCCTAATATAGTTCATACATATGTAAATAGATTTATGTCCCTTTTTACTAAAACTTATCATGCACACATAGGCTTACTTTCATTTAGAATCTATGTGGTTTTTCCTCCTTTCTTATATCATCTGGCATTTCATTTAAAGTTTTCATCGCACTGTACATAATCAATTTTTGAGATATAACCTTATTCGTGAATGGTAGTTTCAGTCTATATTTTTTTCTTGTGTGATGTTCATGCTCATGTTGATTTGCATCATTTGTTATAAATTTTGCCAATATTTTTTAGTAAGGATTTTTAAAATAAATAATATAATATTTAAATATATTTTCTGCTTAAATGTCATCGTATTAAGATTGTTCAGCATTGCAATGATCCGAGTATATCTATTTTATCTGATTCTCAAAGTTTTATTTTGCAGTACTGATAATTGTTGCATTTCTTCTTCATTAGCCAAAAACAAAATGCTGTTATAGTAGTTTATGTGAGGAATATTAATCGAGTTGTATACTATTTTACAGGACTCAGTACTAGTGAATCATCTGATCATTCCTAAAAGTGAGATTTGTTAGCAATCTATGGTGATTCGTATTAAAGATGATGTTGACTCGTTAGGGTCAACAATAGGGATTAATTGTGTCAAATAAATGTGGTTTGGTGAGAATCGGGGCCCTATAGTTTTTCACTTTTCCTGTGTGTATATGAAAAGTTACCAATATTAAGACTGGTATTTGTGTGAATGTTTTTGATTAGAACGGGCATATGATGAATGAAATACTATTTACGACAGTTACGATTATTTACAGTAAAAGCACAATTGAATTTACATTGTTTGTTATAGTATACAAAGTGCAAGTTAAACGTTGTTCATTGAAAGCGGTGCTAAAGTGCGTGCGAAAAGATGTGTCCGAGGAGCTGATCAGGAGAAGAGTGACTGGTTCTGGTGGTTATTCAGACTGGTTCCATCGCAGTGTTATTGCTGGCAATTTAGCGAGTTAGTTGCATGGCTGTTAAATGTTTATTTATGCAGATATGTGAGGCACGAGCAGGGCCACCACGAATCTTTTTAGACACGTATCTTGTATTTTGCGAAAAGTTTAATATTGAATCTGTTATGACTTTCAAATATTTTATTTCAGACGAATGTTGAAGGAAACAGGAACAGAGGACGTCAGCAAAAGGCCTGAGATAATCAGATAAATCAAATATTGGAGAATGGTCCTATCAAAGACTTCAACAACGAAGGAACGTGAATGAGGCAAAAGTCACGTGTCAGGACAGTACAATATGGCGTTCTATCAGCGAACAGTGAGTATTGAAACAGCGTATCACCTTGCCGGGCACCCTTTTCAATCTTTAACGTTGGAGTCATATCATGCAGTACAGAGATGAAATAATTTTTAAAATGTAGCAGTTAACAAATAAAATGAAAAGATATTAAAATAATTTAAAAAAAAAACGCCTTGTTGATATTCTTAACATGAAATGAATTTTTGAAAATAATGAAAAGTTCTTTAAATACCATTCATATTTTAGAATAAAAAATGCAAAACTCTCATATTTTACATAAAATATAGGCATATTTCTCAGAGAATAAATTGATTGAAATTCATGGGCAGGCCAAGATGAGACGACTGGTATTGAAATATCGCCTGCTATTAAAATGGTTGTCGGCTTATTCTGATAATGTGACGTTTCCATCAAAAGCTTTTAGTTATATTTTTGACTTGGTAAAATCATGTTCAAGAAACATCCATTAATTCATCCGTCACTAATTTATTTTGAAGAAACTACAGGGTGTATTTAATTATCAGATTTTAATTAAATAATTAAACTAATATTTAAATTTGAATTAATCTTAGTAAAATTTTACGTTATAAGAGAGCAAGATAAAAATTATGTACATTTTTTGTTGTACAATTTATTTACAAAGATTTTACGGAAGCTAAACTCGTCGTGGATGATTTGACGGGCAGAACCATAACTGATGTTCAAAGAAGACACTACGTCACTGATAGTAACTGGCATATTCGCTAAATCTATCTCTCGAGTTTGCTGAATCTTGTGGTGGATGCTGACTGGCGTCTTGCTCCCTATTCGTGCGTCACACTCCGACCACCGGTTCACAAAAAAAACACTTATACGTGATAAAGCACTATTACCGTATTATGATATAAGTCTACGACCCTTTTTACAACCTCTGATCAGAGAAATCGAATCACTGCTCGTTGTTCCTCATTAGTGCAAACTGCTGGCGGAGAAGACATTTTTTGACTGTAATAGCCGAAAGGCAAATGACGCGATCGAGATAAAATTTTGCACACGTGACCGCAGTCGTATCAACTCTAAGCACGCATGCGCAGAAGGCAGTATGATAACATTGAAGGTGTGTTATAGCGAAAGTGTAAATAATTTTTGACTTGCCCTCGTATGATTCAGACATATGTAATTTATCATCCATGAACAGAAATTGTTTTTCTTACATATTTCCTATGTCTACGAAGACACTAAATACCAATGGTATCGTTCTTATATATTACGGTACGAACCTCTTACAAAATGTTCAGAAGGTTTCTAACGCTATTTCTAACATACTGACTCTGAAAAGGAAATAAATGCTCGATAATTGGAGAGTGGTGTTGGCGTCATATGCTATGCGTACCATGGACTGCAAAACGAATCTTTTCATTCTGCATGTGTAAAGCGCCCTTGAGGTGAAAACTTTTACAAAAATGGCGCTATACAAATTATCCAATATTATTATTATTCCTCGGTAACTCCGCACTCTCGCGGGTGCGCGGCGTTGCTAATGCGTCCCTGTTTCGCAGCGCTCGATGCCGCTCTATGCCCGCCTCACATCCCTTAATATCATCTATCTTGGTGTTCTCCTCGGTTTCAATCTTATTGGCTTGTGTGTGAGGTCTGCTCTCAGTACATATCCCACCCACTGCAGCCACCTAGCTTTCACTTTCTTCAGAATATCTGAGGCGTCATAACGCTCCTTCAATCTTCTAATCCACTTCCATTCTCCACTTAACATATCTAACCTATTTTCTAGCGCTAAAGTGAGAGATCAAATTTCTCTCCGTCATAAAATGATCGGTTGTATCAGTGTTGTATACAATTTAACTGGAATCACCCTGTACAGTCAAAAAAAAAAATTCAGAATATCGTTGTATATTCATTTTCCCTTAGAATAATATCCAAAATTATTATTATTATTTATCAAAGAAATATCAGTCGCCAATAATAATTTGTCTTGTGATCCGAAAATTTTCAATCAAGAAGCGCTATTGAGATATACTCGTATTCACAGAATCCACGAATTAATTCTAGACGGAGTGAGACTCATTCTATGAAAGTCACCAGGGTTGGGGTTGAAGATGGGGTAGTTTTCATTCAGGATTGTTCCTTTAAACGTCTACCTCAAATGTTTTAAATTATTTTATTTTATTAAAAAACATACAGTTAATTAATAAATATGTAAATAACAGTAAAAGCTAAACAATAATTAAATAAATTACATGTTTTCTCTGAAGATATAAAACTCTTTAAACATTGAGTACAATTTAAATTTTAAAAAGGACTAAGCAGAAAAAAGTGAAAAAAAAAAGTTGAGAATAAAATTATATTAATAAAACGTGATAAAAATAAAAATATTTTTAATCAATATTAATTGATTTTAATATTTATTCTCACATGACTTAATAACATCTCAATATTGTTGATGTTAGTAGTAGTTGACATAATTAAAAATTGTATTTATATTTAACTTTGTTTGAACTAATGAGTTGTTTATACATCAACCGGTTTCGATACTAACGTGTCTTCATCAGGGCTGGCGAATAACTGAACTATTCCATAAAATTTAAACGGTATGCATTATGGGGTATAAGTGGAGTCTTAGTTAAGAGTGATTGATATTTTAGCCACATTTTCGTGAAAAAAAACATCATGGAAATTTTACACATTAATAATTAAAGCCTTAGATTGAGTTATTTAAAATATCTAGAAATCAAACAATCACTCAATACTAAGTTTAATATAATGAATAACCAATTAAACCTTACAAACAACCCTATATTCCCTATTTCAATGCCCCCCTATCAATCACCACCCAACTCTTACCAAAACTCGACTACATCCCGTTATGGATGTCGTTTAAATGTTACGAAATAGTTCAGTTGTACGCCAATCCTGACAATAATACGTTAGTATCGAAATCAGCCGATATAAAAACAATGAAAAAAGTTAAACACAAATACAATTTTAGATCAACACAATGATTTATTAACAATCTTTGTGTAATTAATTTATTATCGACCGGTTACGATACAAAGACGAAGATACAGCATCAGAACGAATGGTACCAACTGATACAATAAATAAAACATTTTTTGGACCAGGGTGTGGCTACAATTACAATGAAAGGCGTAAAAGATAACGATATTAACGTGGAGAATATATTAAATCTATTATATAATATATCTGCTTGCTTTCTGTTCAATCCTACAAACGTTGACCGAGCTGAGTCAAATTTTATGTCCTTAAGTTTTACCCCTTACCACCCCAATCTCTTCTACAGGATATAAAAATGTATTCTTAAGAATGTCATCCCTTTTAAATTTTGCATAGTTACTCTTTAGGATCCTGCAGAAAATATAGAATTAAGTTTTTAAATATATTTTGCAAGAAGAGAAGATTGTTGTCATTGGCCACGTCAAAAGATGGAGAGGAAAGGGAAGATTTCTCACTTGTTAGACTGACTTATTGGAAAACCTAATATGTAGATTTAAGATCTACCTTTAAAAGTAGAGGCACATAGTCAAAAGGAAAAGAGTTTTTAAAAATCGAGGAATCGAAGTGGAAGAAGAATAAGAATTTATAATTGTGGTGTGAAAATAAACGATAAATTATTTTTAATACAGATAAAATATATCAAATAAAAATATAAACAGATAAAATCAATTTATCGAAAAAATATTTTTGTTGCCACCCGGACTTGAACCAGGAACCCTTCCTATCCGGGGAAGTGCGATAATTTTTTAATAATAAAGTGTTCTCCTTAAAAAATATATTTACAAATAGTTGATGCATAATTATCCGCCGTTTTTTCGCAACATTTTGTTTTTTTTAATGTATTTAATTGATATTTGTCATAAGTTTTTAATAAGGTTAGTTTAGGAAATTAAAATGAGCATCGAAAACCATACACATATACTCCACATTATGCTGCACCACTCGGGGAATGGGTGAAAAGCTGCTGAGTCATTTCGCGATCTCAACGATCTTTTCGGTGAAGGAACGATTAGCGAAAGGGCATGCCCGGAGGTGTTTGTTCGCTTCAAAATTTATGATACCAGCTTAGACGACAGATCAAGAAAGCGTCAATCTTCGGATTTTGATGACCAGGCTTTTCTGGCAGCTGTGAAAGAGGTCAAAAGTTGCACTACTTGGACACTGGCCGAGAAATTCAATATCAATCAGTCCATAATTACGGTGACTACGCCCCGGCTACATTTGTATTCGTTTTTGGTTATATTATATTATAATTTAAAATATAATAATGATTTTTTTTTTAAAAACGACGAATATTTATGCATTAACTCAATACACCATAATATAAATGATCGAGTATAAATTATATAAAACAAAAATTGGGAACTCAATGACATGTCAACGCGAGATTAAAATTTAAAAAAAAAGCTTTGACAGACCCGTCACTCAACCCGCCGTCACCCGCGTCGGGAATTTTTGAGATAAATTCCAGAGTATTACACCGGTCGTGTAGCACTCGTTGGAACGGCAGCCGGAAGTATCGTGTTTGATTAATAGATCGCCTCAGAATAAAAAGAAAGATGTCCGCTTGAACGTCAGCCGAAAAGATAAAATAAAAATGTTTGGCGCCAAAGTGACTTGACGTTTTGTAAGAAAGCAGGCGGTGAAAAATGTATGCAAAAATAATGAGCTCTCTCGATACGATATAAAAAGGTGCATTTTATCAATAATAAATAATTATCCTTAACGACAGTACATAGTATCATTAAAAGAAATAATTATCCTTACAAATTAATATTAAAACAGTAACCGTTCAATTAAGCATGTAAATAAATAAAGCTTCTATATAACGAACAAAAATAATTAATTAAGGAGAACACATTCTAATTGTGAAGTTATAATTATTCAGAACATGGATCTGTGATATTTTAAGTACTAATTAAATGTATTAATTAGAAATATATACATATAAAATCAATTTTATTGAAAAATATTGTTGTTGAATTATCCAACTATGCTACAGCGACAGCAATTTTGACGACAAATTTTCTAACCTATATGTTACACTTTTCAAAAGTAGATGGCTTTCAAATAATAGAACGATATATGTGATCATTTGAAAAGTGTAACATATACGTAGGTTCTAAAATTAGTCGACAAATGTACTGACGCTGTAGCATAGTTGGATAATGCACCTTCACCGGTTAGGAAAGAGATCCATGTTTGAATCGATTTTATATGTATATCTTTCTAATTAATATTTAAAAAGATTTAACAAATAAAAAATATTTCGAAGAAACACATTGAAAATAAAAACATGTATTTTTTAATATATAACATTTAACAAATATATCGAAAAGTTAAAAATTGTTTGCGAAATCGTATCTAAACAAAAGATGAAAATATAAGTAAAAATGTAATTATTATTACAGGTTAATTAAATATTACATTTCAAAGGTCATATCAAAGACATCAATATTTTAGAATCAATCACAGGTGTCTCTTAAACATAGTCAAGCTGTCATGGAACATATCCACAAATTCACTCTAATTATTTTCAAGTCTGTGTAGTCTCAACTGTGGTGAGTGAATGTAATAGTTAGTTCTCATATTATTGTATTAAAATACATATGCGGCAATGAACAAAATAATTTATTAATACAAATTAAATTAATCGGTAAGAAAAATCTACAAATCTTCTACGAAAAAATATTGATTCGCAATAATAACATGAACATGAAACTATACATTTAAACTTGGATTCGTAATATGGGTAGAGCCAGTATTGGTGCATTCACCCAAACATATTGACTCGTACCTATATTAATTATTGCTACAAAGTGATCCAAAAATTTAGTCCATTTTAAAATTGTTCTTCATGTACACCTTTTATATAGTAATAAATGTAATTCTATCTACTTGTAATTATAATTAATTGAATAATTGCTTGTAAACTATGCCCGTCTCGACACAGAATTTCTCTAGTGAGACGGGCACAGTCCAAACAGATTTTTACATAGTATTATATAGTCAATACTAAATTAATGTATTAATTATAAATATATACATTAATTTAGTATTTAAAATATCACAGACCTATGTTCTGAATAATTACAACTTCACAATAAGAATGTCTTTTCCTTGATGTATTATATAGTCACTAATAAAATAATAATAAATAACTGATTATGTTTTCGGCAAACTTTAGAACTATTTTGTAGTATTTTTATAATTGATAATATTGATTATAATTGACCTTATAGTCAACTATATATTGCGATGAATCCCAAATACCTTTGAGTATAGTAATGAAATCAATTCATTTTAATAAATTTGGATAAAATTTGACACAACATATATATTTAAAATTAAAATAATATTGATAATAATAAATTTTTAACTAGAGTTAAATGCAAGTCTTCTTTAGCGTGCTATCCCTCTATTAAGCATAAACTCATATAGAAATGAAAATCGTTAATATTGTGTACATAATTTATACAAAAATTCAAATTTAATAAAGGCTACGAATTTTGTGGAGAGATTTGGCAATCTGGTATAAAGCTGATAATTATAACCATTTTAGATCTGAAAGCATATAAGTAAATATATTATACAAATATTGATATAAGATATAAAAATAATAAAATATAAAAATTTCTACAGAAACATATATAAATATTAATTTAAACATTATGAATTATGACAAATTACAAAAATTATGTTCATTGCATACGATTTAATTATAATTACAATGCGAGTGTACTATTTTCGTTTTTTAAATATGTATGTAATATACTTTTTTAACATTTTCAGAATAATAAACTCCTCCAACATTTATTTATCGGTTCATTATATTATTTTATGGTACCACGAGTACAAACTTATAGTCGCTTAGAATGTCATGAAACCCTCGCCATACTGACCCATAATTCTGACCCTTGGCTATTTTATGGATTGACCCTTCAGGTAAAATGTGAGGGGTGTACCCTTCAGGAACTTTTGTTCATTGAAATCTTCAGTCCAAGGTACACCACCGCAAGTGAATATTGAACCCTACATAATGAAGTGTTGGATTCAAATGACTTAGTTAATTACTAAAACCTCAATTATATTTCTAGGAATTGCCGAATGGATTGGTTTTATATTGAATTATACGTATGTGAGGTAATGGAAAAGCTTTTAAAACATTTTTATCTTCAATTTTGTATTCATTAATCAAATATATAATGTATCTTTCTCATTAACACTCTGCTACTCCCTAATTAATTATGCTATTTCAGTTTGGGGAGGAGCAGCAAAAACAATATTATAGTCGGCAAAAAGAGCATAAAAAACAATTCTTAAGGTAATAAATGGTCGTCCGTTTAGATATCCATCAGATCTTATATTTAAAGAGTACAATGCCCTAGATATAAGACAAATCTTTATGTTGATACTTGTCCAATTTTTCCATGCTAACAATAATTCACCCCAAGCAATAAATCATGGGCACAACACAAGATAAACAACGAACGCCAGTTCTACATGTTCTTAGATCCGAAACTGTACAATATACTCAGTTCCAACTGAAAAGCGTTCAAATCCAGTAAGATTACACAAATATGGACCCAACCGTGCCTACACTAATAATTCACTAGTTCTACAACATTTCCACTACATTTTTATCTCTAATTTTTATTTCAGAATAACAACACAACAGCACGAAAAAACTGTCTATTTTAACACAGACTTCAGTCTAGCAAAGTAGCTAGGACAACGTTGAATATTTCAGAGGTGGAGTCTACTCCACCCCACACAATAAACAACGAGTATTTAACTGCAATATAATTGTATCTTATATTTATCATGTTATATTAAAATATATTAATCAATGAATAAATCTATCAACACATATAAAATATAAAATGTAAGAAATATGTAGACTTTATTACAAAAAAATAATCAAGGCTTGCTTTGATCTCTGTTATGGTACTAACTATTCTACAAAATTCTTTGGTGTTATGTCCTCTGCTTTGTATCTCGTGTAACTTGGTCATGTGATGTAGCATTAAACTATGTCTGTTATACAACAATTCTCTATTTATTATACTAATAACTAGGTTCACCGTTTAATATAATAGTTACACTAAATGCAAGTATTTACAAATTGAAGACACGTAGATAAGAGAGCGCTTCTCAAGGGCGCGGCGCCTTATAATGACTCTCCTACACACCCACACTCGCACAATCATTCGTCTAATATCACGCTGCTCTCATTGCGGACACACACATACACATCTATTCACAAACAACTGACAAACCTCACAAGTCGGAGTACGAAAGGTCAGAAGAATATGGTGGGTGCTTTTAAACTAATTCAGTTCTTTCAATACAAGTTATATTATTATCAGTATATGCTACACAATTTATTACATTAGTTGCGCATAGTAAATGTGGAACCTTAACGTTATGTTTCGAAAACATTCCCTCGTAATGAAGAACCCTCCCCATAGTTCACGCTAATCTTCAACGTGATCTCCGTAATATTTTAAAGAAGATCTGTATCAATTATGGTTCGTGGTGTATTTTTTTATTAATATTATTATTTTCTCCAATTTTTTTCCTATACTAGATCGTGCCAAGCCATTGCGGCTTGTCGGCACGTTTCTAATACTATTTTTTACATTACTGCATTACAGTTTTGTAAATGAATAACAATGTATTTTTCGAAGATTTTATTCCCTACCGATATAATAGAAATGAATCTGTAGTTGCTGATTTCATCATACCTTTCATATATATAGGACGAACAGTGCATATTTTGAGAGAAACATGATAAATGGTCTAGTGAAGTGTTTATTTATTTGCAAACTACTGAGGATATTAAGTATCTAACTGTCTTTGTATCACTCGTCCTACTTTCATTATATCCATGTCCCTTATCTTCATTATTATCTAAATCAGCCTTTAAAGATTGCCCGGTTTATGGTTTATCCTGTAAATAAAAATCCCTGTAACAGAACTTCTAAAACCTACTGGCTCTTTTACGGAATTTTTTATTTTTATAATCACCAAAAATCATAATAAGCTAAGTCAGGTGAATAAGTAGGATGATATAATTGGGTAATCACTTTTTTGTCTAGAAAATTTATAAAAACCAGTTCTCCGTTTGTGCTTTAAATTTCGATAGCCCTTTTTAAATGGAATGTTAAGTGTCCAATATCTAAGCAACAATATTGTCTGTTAACTTTACGCACGTATTAGTTCAAACACGAATACGAATACTCGCTTAGTTTCGTTACAATTACGTCACGTGGTCATTTCGGAAATTAAATTATCACGCCACAAACGCACCAGATACATTCTAAAAAAATCAGTACTACCGTTAATTCTGTTCTTCCTGTAAAGAAGATAAAGTCAACCAACCACACTGCATTTTAAAGCCATTAACAATGTTTAAATTGAAATCTTCTTATTGAATTTTCTTATTAATACTGAAATATTATATTACCATATCCTTCCTATATTTATATAATCAAATCAAAGTATTGCAACACCCTGCGGCTAGCTTTGAATTGATGCGATAATTCAAATAATAATCCGATTCGACTCAGATATCCTAGTAAGTTGATTTTATATTTATGATCTAAGAAAATACGAAATTTTGAAATTAACAGATTGTTTAATTTATCGTTATTAATAAATACATCATTATCTTAATTTCAAAAGCTCGTTACATTTTTTAAATACTTTTGAAATAAGTATATAACGAATAACAATATTATCCGACAATTCGTGTACACGGTGCATCTATATACAAACAAACGTGATATATGATGCCGTATGTACAACATTTCCCGGGTGCTGCATTTAACTGCAAAAAAGAACACCTGTATCGTATATAAAAACACGTGTCCTTATGCATAATACAACGATCTATTTATGTCACGTCTGCCACATAAAATACACGAGTAAATAGCACGTAGGCAGGAAATTAATCCTGTGTAAGACGTAGTTTAAAATATATTACAAGCAGTTCTCTCGAATAAATCCAAAGTGAAATAACTCAAGTTTTTACTGACGGAATACATCTCAAAAATATCTAGAAGATCGAAAAAAACAAAATCCGAGACAGAATATGAAAACGAAGAAATACAGTCTTTATTATGTATATAATATGAGATTTAAATTGTATCTCTCTAATTATAAAAGCATGTAACTCATATACTTATCTTATAAGTAAAACTCTTATGTCTTAATAGTCACAAATAAAAATTGAGTGGAATATTCATAGAAGAGATCGATGTCAGATCATCTTTTTTTCCAGTTTCCTGGTCATGATCAAAAAACTGTACTTTTCAGAAAATAGCGTCATGAGGGTTACTTCACAATAGGTAGTACTTCTATCGAAATCTTACAAAAAAATACACGCGAATGCATAATGAATGGTGTTCTTTCACCAGATCGATACAGAAATATACTCCACTGTGGAAAATGTATAACCAATCCACTGTCCTAGGGTTATGAAACTATTTTATTAAGGAAAAGAGAGAGATAGCGTTCTGGAAAAACTTTGCGAGAAGCATAAATATTTTACAGCTATGAAGAATACCTTGAAATTTATGCAAATCACTTCGTAAGATAAAATTACAAGTTTGCGAGATGAACTACATTCGTGAATGTTTAAGTGCAAAGTTCGTTCATTCTCTTCACAGAGGACCCTGTCGTGGAAAATAAATTTTTATTTCAGAAATAAAAAATTATAAAAAAATATAAAATTTAATTTTGACAAATCTAATCAAATATGAATTAAATATATTAACTAGAAAGATACATATATAAAATTAATTTATCGAAAAATATTGTCGTTGCGCCACCGGGATTTGAACCTGGATCTTTTTCCTAACCGAGGAAGGTGCATTATCCAACTATGCTACAGCGACAATATTTTTAGCGACAAATTTTCGAACCTATATGTTACCTTTTTGATATTAATACATTTAATCGTTCCACTATTTGAATGAGCCATCTACCTTATTTTTACATTATCTTAAATACCTTTGAGTAATCTGATAGCAGACGCCAGAATTATCAATTCATTTTTATTAAATTTTGGACACATTGATACAACTTTAATATTAGGAGAACACATTATTATTGTGAAGTTGAAATTATTCAGAACATAGGCCTGTGATATTTTAAATATGAATTAAATATTTTAAAATCAATAATATATATTATTATAAACAACGCATACCTCAGAAATGTAATAGAAGGAAATATTAAAGGGAAAAAGATTAATTTGAGTGCACATTGTATCCTGAAGAAGGGACCATTGATCTAGAAACGTGTTGATTTATCAATAAACAGTAGTATAAACAAAGTATTTTCTTATTATTTAATATGTTGCCAGTAAGTATTTTTGCAATTATTGATTAAGTAAAGAATAATTAGCAATATATGAATATGTCCAGGAACACACAATTAATGGATTTTCACCTACAAAGGCACTGTTATTAAAGAAATAATAGATATGATGAAATATATAGAAATCATAGAGATGAACCTATTTTTATTATATTTAATGGAAACATATGGAAGTATGGACAATTACAAGGCTTACGACCTGTATTCGGTTGGCTTAAGTGATCACTTTATATAAGTATATCGTTCACCATTCCACCCAATCAACCTCCATATCTATCAAATTTTTGAAAATTGTTTATATATTAATATGTGGAATCACTTCTAATACCACTACACTATCGCCATCTATTGACTAAATTTGATATTCATTTTACCTGAAACAGCATATTTGTCACGATGAGAATGTAATTATTTTTTTAAATGATTTAAAGTAATACTCTTTATCGGAAAATTAATTAAACGTTACATTGTGTAAAGTGATTACTTTAGCCAGCCGAAGACTGGTCGTAAGCTCTGTAATTACCCATACTTCCATATTTTTCCATTAATAAACAATAGCTTCTTCTCTATGAGATAGCTTTTATTTGTTAAAAGAATAATTGTTTTCAAACCTTTTCACAAGTCAAACATACAATTCACCAAGTGCACGATGAGTTTGCCGAATCGAAGAATGATTTTTGATAATTAGTGTTAATTAGGTACTTATAAATATTCCAATAGACTTACGATAAAATGTCAGACTGTACTGGATAAAAATAACAATGACAGGTATAGATCGATGCTAAAAAGGGAATATCCCGTAATGAGAAGATGGAACTAATCATGTTTTAAAATATTTTTATATATACAAAAAATTTAACGCTTACTTACAACTCTTTTTTATTTTACAATACAGATGTATAGTTAACATGTGACTCTTTTTTATTCCTTTCTAAAGTACGCACTAAATAAATAAATAAGAAAAATACATTTTTATCACTTTTTACTTTTTTAAATGATCCTGACACCCGCCTCGCTGTCAATCAAAATTGCTCATCTGTCTGTATGTGGTTGGTGCTGACGTCTTGAACATATGTTGACTGACGTCAATGTATTTTCGTTTTCAAATATATTATACGTCTTGAAATCTTTCCATCAGTCATTCAACTGTCTAAAATTCCTTTCAACGGATTTCCTTTCATTCCGATCATTTCCTTCTCGACCTTACATTCCATAATAAATCCTTTTAACCCTTGTATTAACTGAACTAAAATTGACGTGAAAATACGCGATGTCTAAACTCTATTACTATGTATGTAAGAGATATCTGGAAAATACACGTGAAAGGGTTGAATAATGGAACATATGAAATAATTAATTCATCGGTATTTTTTTTGTATTGTTGTTTATAATCATACTGAAAAAAAGAGTAAAATGATGTGGAATATAAAGTGTAAACGGTACTCGATCTGACTCGTGTCGGATCAAGCGCGGCTCCTCTCGGCGGGAGCCTCGTCCCCGAGTGCAAATGTCGCCTGTTTCGTCGGTCTGCTGAGATGCCAGTGTGGTCAAATTAAATAAAATTGAAAGATTGAGCTGGTTGGAGCACTCGTAAAATCAGGAACCCGCTAATAAGGGTTTATTCAGTGATACGTAAAAGCGCAAGAGGAAATTGGATAAGGGTTACCACAAATAGAAGGAAATTACTACAAATTCTGTAGGTTTAGACTAACAACTCGTAGATGATGATGATGATGATGTTGATGATGATGATGATGATGATGATGATGATGATGATGACGATGATGATGATGATGACGATGATGATGATGACGACGATGATGATGATGACGACGATGATGATGATGACGACGATGATGATGATGACGACGATGATGATGATGACGACGATGATGATGATGACGACGATGATGATGATGACGACGATGATGATGATGACGACGATGATGATGATGACGACGATGATGATGATGACGACGATGATGATGATGACGACGATGATGATGATGACGACGATTATGATGATGATGACGACGATGATGATGATGATGACGATGATGATGATGATGACGATGATGATGATGATGACGATGATGATGATGATGATGATGATGACGATGATGATGACGATGATGATGATGATGATGATGATGATACAAATATACAAATAAATAATAAGTAACAATTTAACAGTCATGGTTAAACCGTTATTGTAACTGTGATTTTATTCGTTTTGTAACGATAATCGGTAACTAATTATTCGCAACTCTTCAAACAATCACTGCTACACTAGAAACTACACCCCAACAATCAAAATGCAGTTTCTAATCTCCATTAAATCTTAGTTACCAATCACCGTCACAATCACATTTACATAACGGTTTACCGTCGCTATCTATTACAATAATAATTAAGACTATTTAATGACCTATAATAAGTATAATATTCAAAAACATTATGTTTTATTATAGCACATTAATGAAAACAAAAGAATTTCTAAGATATACTATTTCTAGATATAGATACGCTAAGTATAAATTAAATCAAATTCGTTCCAATACTTCAAAATTTCGCTTTCATTATTTTATCGAATATATATTAAATGTAACATTCTATAAAACGAGAACCTTTTTGCATCTAATAAAAACAATTAATTATAAACGAAGAATACAAAAACAATAAAAAATACACTGTAATGTAGTCGACAAATTTTTCAGCTTTAAAATAAACTAATTACAGAAAGAATAATTGCGAATTGAAATAAATTAAGATATTATTTTTGTTGCTAAAAATACATGGGTAAGTTATAAAATTACTAAAAGCTTAAAAAGAAAAACCAATAATCTAAAATAAATATTTCGTTATTCAAGAAATATTCTCGGTACAGGTTTTGCTAATAGTTATTGTTAACAATAGTTTCCCTGTTATCATCGTATTTAATTTAATCTAATGTAACCGACATCCCCAGCCACCGGTCCCAATACCTAATGAGACTACGCTGAAATATATCAGAGTGTGAGATAATGCTTAAGTAACGCGAATTCTATCTTAACGTTACCTGTCCATCTTTGTTTTGGTGTTCCCCTTGCTCTTGGTCCTGTTGACTTGTGTAATGCTCTTCAACCCTTACTACAAATGCATGGCAGCCTCCGTGCTTTCACCTTCCTCAGAATATCTGCGGTGTCATAATGTTCCCGAGGTTTCAAGATCCTTAGCATCCTTCCATCTCCAGTTAAATAGGCCAACCTTCCGGGAGACTTTAATTTCTAAGATTTTCATCTGCTTTAATGTAGTATAGCGTTGTATAAATTATTCTAAAGAAACCAGGTTTTTATATTAAACAGATATATGGAGGTTAGTGATGTGAATGAAAATTACGATTGGTGTAGAGTGTCGAGTCAGCGGAGAAATGAAAAATTGGAAAAATTAAAAAATCATAAAAATTGGCGTGAAATAAGAAAGCATAGGAGCGAGTCGGCATCGTCGTCAAACTCGGAGACTTATTGTGGCACACAGTGGATCAGGAGACGGGTGTTCTTTGCTGCAGCCTGCGTTGTCAATCCAAGTGTCGCTCGTGTCGTTCATCAGACAGGAGTCGCGATGCTAGCGGTGAATTTAAATCGCCACCCCTACCGATATTTAAGGATTGTTGATATATTGATAGATAATTCATGAAGTTATATATTATTGAAATCTCTTCTTCTTCCACGTCACTACTTCTCAGGATAGTATTTGACCTTTTCCACAAGTGCTCTCTACTGGATTCTTCCATCCTCTTCCACAAAGTCAGCTCATATTTTCCTTGGCCTGACTCTAGGTCGCTTCCACTGGGGTATCCAATCGGTCATGATCTTCGGTGTTCTGTTACCTGTTATTCATTCAACATAGTCAGCCTATCCCAGTCTTTGGTACCTGCAGAATCTTATGATTGTTTCTTGATCAATTAAAATTTTGAGCTCATAATTCATTTTTATTTTGTAACTTACATTTTCCAGTGTGAGTTCACACATTTTTCTCAGTATTTTGTAATCTTTAAAGTTAAGTGATTGGTATTCGATAATAATAATTGTTTGTTACTGAGATTTAACTGTGGATGTTTAATTTCTAGTATACCAGTGATTGCTCGCTAAATTGCAGATCATTATTACAATCGAACACGAATTCTCATAACCACTATTTAAAATATGGTTTAGGTTATTATTACTAGTTGATAATAAAGTAATAATATATTTGTTCGGTTGCATATTATGCTTCACAGATTTTGTCTTTTGTCTAATGGTATTATTGAACATTAATACCACAAACAATATTATTAAGGCCTTCCTTTTGATTGTGTATATTAAAAAATATTCGTTTTGTTAATAATACACAAACGATTACCATATTCAAGACCTTATTATGGTTGTATGATGGTACTAACGGGACAGATTATAAGCTTGAATCAGATTTAGCCGCACGTAGGTACGGATAGTAATCCGGGGTTGATGGTAGAATAATCTGGGCTATTGGAAGGTTTTCTACAATATTTATTCATACAGTGAATTATATTATTTCGGTACTAGATATTTTTAATATTATTAAACAGTTATTGGCTTTGTAAACATTGTATTGGATTTCCGAGAATTAATGCGATGTTTTGTGAGGTTCATAAAAAAAAGTATATAATGAAGTTTTGGAAATGTCTTTATTTAATTATTACCTCAAAAACATTAAAACTACGTTTAGTTTTTTGTGTATCATAATTATGCATGTACATGGATGAGATTTTCAAATCAATATCTCTGATTCGGAATATGCTGACATGAGATTCATTGGAGACAACAAGTCTCAGAGATTTAACGCCATTCTATTGACCATTGAACTCCATACGTTAGTTGGATAAAATGAGATCTCCCCAGCAGCAGTTAAAATGAAATAAATGTTTGAATTTTAATGAGTTTTAATGTAATTAATTTAAGTTTAATGAGTAAGTTTTCAGAAAAAAAAAATTGTATGTGTAGTTCTGAGTGACATCTGTGCGCCCACATCAAATCTCACGCATATTTTTTGATCGAAACCTCAACACGAGTATTTTCATGATACCTACTCAACCAAATAGCTGAGATTTATCACCGTGTCTCATTAAAAACTCGTAAAAACTCATGTATATGAGAGTTTCATACCTTTAACGTGAGTCGTTGGAAGAAATGGCCCACACACCTGGACCCCTACGTAGTACCAATTTTATCTAACTACATTTTTTTATTATAGGCCCCATAAAAGACAATCTCGAAAATGCTGTAATATTATCTGCAGCATTTAAACTAGTCTCAGATAAATCCCCAACCTATGGTTTCATGAAGAATATGAGGTGTCAGTTAACGTTTTATTTTTCAACTAATTCCTTGAAATTGCCAGTACACTGTTGTTCAATGATATTACCCAATACAATTAATGAAGAGCAGTGGCTAGACAGACTTAAAGGAGTATTCCACTGGACCTTCCTCGCACCTCTTGCGACCTGGACAGGGTCGCAGGGTCACATTCCATCAGAACTTCCAAATATTTGTGATAGAGCCTCCAAATATTCGTGATTCCAACTATTCAAATATCGAATAGTTAATGATATTATATTCGAATATATTCGTAAAAATTTTAAGAAAGGAATAATTTATTATAAGTGCTTGTTGTCACAAAACCATAGAGATAAGCAGAAGACTTAAATAAAGGCAAATGCAAAAGATGTCCGACAAAGACGTTTACATCTTTATTGTCCGACTTCCATATAGCCGATAGCGGTACTTCTGGAGAAAAAAATCGTATACATGAATGAATGAATGAATGCTTGCATATGACTTCCAGGGTTCATAAACCTTTGTTTCGTTTAGAAAAATATTAAAAATCTTATAATATAAATATGAGCGAATACTTTACGAATACTTTTTAAAGTATTCGAATAACGAATACTTAAAAACAAGCGAATATATTCGGATTGGAGGGTCTATGACTATGACTCGGTCATGACTCATGACCGAGTCATAGACCAGGTCATAGTCTATGACCGAGTTCTACGACTGTAACATATAAATTTGACGCCTACCCTCCCCTTTTGGGGATGCGTGATTTCTATAGCTTCTCTCTGGCTGCCTTCTGAATTTAAAGTGATAACGAGTCTCACGTAAAATTATACAGGTATGGCTCTGGTACAATGATATCGGATCCAATCTACAATGGTATTAAGATGTTAATAACCGAATATAATAATAAAATGAAATAAATGTAATATTGACCAATTGTAATAACAAAGAAATGGAAAAATAAAGTTAATATTAAGGAAAGCCATATGGTTTTAGTAACTGCGGAAACTTAACTACCTGATTTAAAAATATTACAAACATGAGCCTAAAGATTTTAAGATGCTTTGTTAAGAGGAATCGAAACGAGAGTAAGTAACTCTCAAAACGATTCCGGGATAGGGTGGGACCCTTTGACATTTACATCTTCTTGCGATGTATTTAAAAAATATATATACTTTTAATACAAACTCTCCGTATAATCGCAGAAATAAAACAACTGAGTGTCGTTTATTAATATGACAGTGAAGGAACCTCTAGACATTGCAAAATAATATTCCAAAAAATATCTTGAATAAATATTATAATTAAATAATACAAATGACTTTCGTTCCATTAAACAAAGGCTTCTACAACTTAGGGACAAACTTAATCAAAATTAAAAATTACCTTTTGTTAAATTTAAATACAACTCTTTCGTGCGAAATTATTAATGGAAGTATATTTTCTTGTTATATTAAAATTTTAATACAAGTCTGAAGTATTTATGATTGAGATTAAAAAATAATTTTTCTACGACACAATGACAAAGAAACCAATTATAATTATAATAGAACTGACACTAACAAATAAAAGCCATTAAGGTGAAAGTATAAATCTAAGCACCGTATGTTGATATTTCGCTATTTTTATACCTATCTTTATATTATTTATTTCGTGATATTGGAACATCATTTGACATTTTCGTATCAAAATTCTAATAATAGTTTTCTCTAAAAAAGTGTTTTACAAACATTTCCCAGTAGTTTAGAAAGTGAGAAAAAAACAATATTATATTTTTTTAGATCAACTAAAATCCCTCCCTGCAACAACACTGTATATCGTTTTTGGGCAGATCTGAGTTACGAATGCCACAACGTTGTACGTACATCTTCTCGGGCACCGAATGGTATATTAAACAACCATGTAAAATAAATAAAAATACTATTATACACAATGTCTAATCTTACCTGAAACAACACTATATGTCATCCAAGATGGCCGACGCTCCGACTATCTATCAATATTTGTAAAAAACGATATACAGTGTTTTTGCAGGTGAGGTCTAAACTGATGATTTGAGTGCAAATAATATATTAACTCCTTTAGACCGTCCTCTTGCTCGCTCTCTCCCAACTTTTCCTGTGATCACGAGCGAGTCTGAATTATGTAATAATTATTTTCAAATACTAAATTAATGTATTAATTATAAATATATACATATAAAATCAATTTTGTCGAAAAATATTGTTTTAGCGTCACCGGGATTCAAACCTGGATCTTCATTTCCAATCCGGGAAAGTGCACTACCTTTGTGCTATAACGCCAGTATTTTCCTTGACAAATTTTCGAACCTATATGTTACATTTTTTCAAATTAACACCTGTCGTTCCATTATTTGAAAGCCATCTACATTATTTTTACAGAATCTCAAATACCTTTGAGTAAACCGATTTGCAGACGCCAGAATTATCAATTCATTTTTATTAAATTTTGGACACGTTGATACAACATATATTATTAAGGAAAACACATTCTTATTGTGAAATTGTAATTATTCAGAACATAGGTCTGTGATATTTTAAATACTAAATTAATGTATTAATTATAAATATATACATTAATTTAGTATTTAAAATATCACAGACCTATGTTCTGAATAATTACAACTTCACGATAAGAATGTGTTTTCCTTAATAATTATTTTCATGCTTGTAGTCATAAGTTTTTCTGTTTTTCTTAATTCCTAAAGAATAGATATATTTAAGCACGTTGGGGTCCACGGAATACACGTCGTCTATCTGCTTCACCACATTTTGAAGACATCCAACTTTCTATGGTAATATTTGTCAAATAATATTATATTTTTGAGTCGTACTTAAATGTTTTTAAGTACATTTTGTCATCTGCGAGGGAAACAATTTTTAAATAATTCAATTTAAATTCATTGTAATGTTACAAATATGCCTATTTCATTATGAAGTATAAGTGGGTAATTAAAAAAAAATTATATTAACTACCTATAAATGATATCTCTTGAAACTTAAGATGATAACGTATTTTATTACATACTAATCCGGTAAAAAAATTCTATAAACTGAACGAAAAGTGTTAACCAAGTAAATATTTAAACGAAGATTAAATTAAAGTGGTTGTTGAAGTCATGGTGGTGTATTTGTTTGGCTAGAGTGAATATAAAACGCTTATTTAATCGTAAAAATTTATCCACGCCTATTTTATTTTAACGTGTATATCGTTACAGTAACGTATCATTTTCATTTTCGTAATTTTAATACGGGCAAGTCAAAAATTATTTAAATTTTTTGTTATACAATTTATTTATACAGACTTTACAAGCAAGTGACGTATAACCGTCTCCGAATTCAGTACAACAACTCATACAGAATACTGTTCGGATTGGCGCGTTATTGCAGCGCATCTACAATATTTACCGAAGGCCGTATACATTGATTCGTTCCGCTTCTGAGACATCGAGTTGCTGGCGTAAAGCTGCGGCTGAAGCTCGGCACCAACTCTCTGGTGAAAGCGGCGCTCTCGTGGAAAGCTGGTTCCCTGACCAGAGAATGGCAGCGCCTACGAAATAGCTACATATACAACAATGGCCGTGATTGAAGTAGTTATGTATGTAATATTTTTATTTTGCATGTATATATGTGTGAACTTTTTATTAACTTTTCAAAAAAAAAATTTTTTTATTTATTAATATTATCCTTGGTTTTCTTTTTCATAGCATTATATTTATTTCATAACCTTTAATGTATAACATAATATGTATTATCTCTATGGCGAATCGGGTTAAAAAAAAACCTGATCACGCTGGAATAAACACATCATTATTATTATTATTATTATTATTATTATTATTATTATTATTATTATTATTATTATTATTTACTATTAAGTTAAGCTCGTAGCGGATGATTTGAAAGGCAGAAACATAAATAACGTTCAAAGAAGATGCTACCTCACCGGTGGTAACTCGCCTGTTCTCTAAAACAGTTTCTCGAGCTTGCTGAATCTTGTCATTCATGATGGATGTTGGCGGGTGTCCTTCTTCGTGTATCACACTCATCCGGCCACTTTTAAACTTCTCAATCCAGAAAAAAACACTTTTACGTGATAAAGAAGCACTGTCGCCGTACTGTGATAAATGTCTACGATGAATTTCAACCCCTTTCACACCCTTCGATCAGAGAAATCGGATCGTCGCTCGTTGTTCCTTCTTGGTACAAATTGCTTGCGGAGAGAAATGTTTACACTGTAATAGCCGAAAGGGAAACTACGCGATCGGAATCAAATTTTACAAAAGTGACTGCAGTCGTACCAACTATACTCTAAAGTAGTATGACAACTTTGAAGGTGTATTATGGCGAAAGTGTAGATCATTTTTGAATGGCCCTCGTACATGTAATTATACATATATTAATGAGATTAAATTTTATTGGTTTTAAAAATACAATAGTAAATGATTATAATATAGAATATAAGTTCAAAATTTGACGAAAATTTATTTGATTGCTATAGCGAAAATGGAGATCGTGCTTCTCCGGATAAGATTTCTTCTATATCTTTCCAGTTGATTAATTTAATTTGAATTAAAAAATATATTATTAAGGAAAACACATTCTTATTGTGAAGTTGTAATTATTCAGAACTTAAGTATGTGATATTTTAAATACAAATTAAATGTATTTATTAGAAAGACAAACATATAAAATCAATTTTATCAAAAAATATTGCTGTTGCTACCAGAATTCAATCTGGATCTCTTGCAATCAAATCCCTGTAGCAACAACAATATTTTTCAATAAAATTGATTTTATATGTATATCTTTCTAATTAATATATTTTATTTGTATTTTAATAATATATGTTTGTCTGTATATATGTTATTATATATACCTACACAATCCCACACCCTTTGACTGATCCAAACCAACTATTGCATAGTCACTATAGAACTATAGAACCCTACGCATTACACAGACACCTATGTATATAAATATATATTAAATTGAATGTCATCCTTTAGAAATTTTTCTCAGTTGCGCTCTAGGACCCTGAGAAAAATATTTTTACACCACACAATCCCTCACAGAAATCTTGCACTATTTTTTCTGATTCAAATGTGGCATACATCGTTACTCTTTAGAAACTGCGCAAAACAATGACACTCCACCGACTCCATATTTTAAATTAAAACTAAATATGAATCTCGAAATATGTCAGGAATGTACCGCTATCACAGTGCACTATTACAACTGTTGAGACTTCGCTGACACTACTCTCTTCCAGGCATCGGTTGCAATAGCAGCTTACGCTTTTCACTCCGCATTAACACGTTCAGTTATTAAATAGATCTACCAAACTATTGTAACTTGATTTGTATTTGAATTATTTATTTGTAGTGCGAACAATAAACACCCATTCCATTATATCCTGATGTGCCATTACTACCTGTAATCCTCAAATACATACGACTCGAAATATATCTACATAAAACGCGAAATTTGGAAGTGGGTTACAACGTTATAGGACACACGCATTACCTTTCATTAGAGTCTGTACAATTCACAGTAGTCCCACACCAATCATTTCTCATACCTTACACCTCGCAAACTAGTGACGTAGTACTTCCATCTATACACTATATTTATCATCTTTCATTACTAACCACTACATCAACCTCCGAACAACGTTACCAGAATTAAATTATATAATTAAACAATAATAATAAATATATATATATTTATTTTATACTCGCGAACCGTATAAAAAATATTAAAGAATCCATTTGTGGGAACGCAGTTTATATATTTGAAAATATAAATATTTATAGGCCTGCGCCTAAGTTAGTAATATCCGAAAAACAACGAATAAAGCTATTTACTACCCTTTCATCGAGAGCTTCAATCATTAAATGGAGACTCAGAAGCAATGTTTTAAAAATATTTAACTAATGATAAAATGTTAATAGTTATTACCATATACACTGGATACAATCAAAATCTTAATCGAAATTGAGGTTCCTGAGACAACCGTGGAGGTCAACAGTGCTTCAATTTTGAATATAAGAAGAATCAAGAAAATTAATGAATATGGGGTGTGGGGTTGAAAATTAACAGATATTTTCAATATTAAAAACAGTTAACACCCACCAAATATATAAAGATGAACTAACGCAAATTCCTTGTTCCAATATTTACATTTTCGAATCATACACGTGATCATTTTGGTACCACTCACGCAATCAAATAGCTCTGAGGTTTTTTTTAAATATATGACTCATTGGAACGAAAATTTTAACGCTGACAATATAATATGCATTAATGTTAATACAATATAATACGCATTGTTTACACAAATATTTAATATTCTGGAGTGAATACTTTTACTATTGCATAAATGAGTAAATACTTTTTCTATTGCATAAATGAGTAAATACTTTTACTATTACATAAATCGGATTTATGTTTCCTCAAATAAAGTTTGTAGAATGACTTTCGTCCCACAACTAATGTTCTAAACCCCTCTCTTATATGTACACTTAATTTCATGTCTATTTTATTTATTTATTTATTAATCTGTTATAATTACAATGCTACAATACAATACGGAAAAGAGGATTACATATTAATAATTATTCTTTACAATAACTAGCTATAATAAAATAAAATGCAATATATTTACGACAACGATATAAAAATATTACGAATTTCAGGATACATATTAATCTTTAAAATATTTTTTGATAGTATTGATTGTTTCTTTGTTATCATTAATATAATATAATAGTATTGTAGCTGAATTTTTCTTTCAAAATGTATCATATTTACATATTTACACACATTTAAATACATTGCCCAACTAGGCAAGCCTGTTTTAGGGAAATTTACTGGTTTGTGGTTTTTCGCGAATATACAACCGACTGGTGATAATTGGTGTTTACATTGCACGTGTTACTTTGAAGTTATTCTAACCAATACATTTTACGTCGTTTAGTACAAATTTGTGGTTTTCATGACGTGGTGGTTTGCCAAATATTCCACGGTTTTTGTTTTTTTACAACAAATATGGTAAACTTTCAAAATTTTATGAGAAGTGCACCAGGAAAGGATATTTCTCATTTTGTGGCAGATGACCTGTGAGAATTATAATTAAAACCAAAATTAACACAGTTAAATAATTGTTGACGTTTTGAAGCGAAATCAGGGTGGCTAACACTTTTCGATATCTTTACAATGTCAATTTTAGATGTTTAAGGGAGGAGGTTTCGGGGATACCTGGGCATGATAAAATAGTGTGTAATTCAATTTTCGAAGGTTGCATCGTGACATTATGAGAGATTCTAAAATAAGTGATATTTTTATCAAAAATCTATCTAAAAGAGTTGAATTTCATAAAAAGTCATACATCTATATGAAACATTCGTTTCAAGTCCGGTTAATATTAAATATATATATTACTATCTACTGACAATTACGTATTATTTATTGTGTTGACATAAAAGGTCCCATTATCATAATTTCAAATGAATACGTGAATATGTTACAATTAAATTGATCTAAAAAATAAATTTCAAATGAATAGAAAATCTTCAAAATCAATAGGATATTTTAAATTATTGTAAATTTGAAAATTGAAACACTATATTTATGCTATTCTTTGGGTGGGTAATTATTTAAATTACTACATTTTACGCAGAATCCGTCCTTTACACCCGCTCTAGGGTGAATTTTAAATATTCGTAATTATAACCACTAGATATAAATACATGTATTGAATATGATTATCACATTATTAAACGCCAACCATTTATGAGACAATGTTCCTTCGTCATTTTTATTATATGTAAAAATGAGTTTTTTTAATATTTTTTACTTATGATTAATTTAACCATTTCACATTGCTTATTATCTGTGTCACGTGTTAAGATGTTGTGTAATAGCAAAATATGACAAAATTAAACTCGTGAACGACTTTATGTCTGGCCAACATTTACTACCCCTGCCTTTTTAAACCTCTTTAAAATTATAAATATTATATGCTTTCAGTAAACGAGTGGAATGGTTTTACTTAAAAATGACGAGAAAAAAATGCCTAAAAGACCTTAAGTAAAATAAATACTTAAGTTCCTACTTTCCTGTTTTAAAGAAAAGCACCTCTTAGATTGATGAATGTAGAAAATCGAAATAGCCTGAATAGAATGATTGATGATTTGTCTACTAATGATGATGTCCATTGATATTTTCCTCGAATTGGCGTTGTACCATCTTGTAGGTACTTTGGTGGAAAATAATTATTATAAAATTCTGGACAGGGGTTGTCAAAACTTCACACATGAATTTAAAAAAAAAATGTAAAGTAAATTATTAAAAATATTTGAGTATATCAAAATTGTTGTAAGAACACGCATTGTTAACCCTCGTATATTACGCCGGGTAGCCGGGACATAAGTACTACAGTGGAGTCCTGGAGACCCCATGTCCTTTTTCTCAATTTTAACTATACAATGATCGCTTTTAAACAAAAAATCAATTAATAATATTTGTTTTATTTAAGAATATTATTTAACAAATGATTAAAAATAGTTATAACCTTTTCAATTCAGTATTCATATGATTGAAATAGTAATTTATTTAGATTCCTGAACAAAGACAGCCTTACTCACCTTGAACGGGATTGTAATCTTGTCAATAGCTGGAAGAACACTGACTGAACAGCTGCACAACGTTCCGAGTGGCGAGGCCACAAAGTTCTTCAGTTCATTCTTTGTGCAAACATAAATCCTATAGTTTACAATACATTTATGCAACAATAAAAGTATTTTAAATTTTCGTCCCGATCGAGTCATATTTTTAAAAAAAAGTCACGAAACTATTTGATTGCGAAAGTAGTACCAAAGTAATCACGTGGATGACACCAAATTGAAAATATTGAAACAAGGGATTTGCGTTAGTTCATGTCTATATATTTGGTGGTTTGTGGTTGACAGCAAAGTTGTCAAAAACTGTACAAGATATGACATAGGCGAATTTGATATCCATCGACACAAATATCGGTAGACGAAGATATTATATTATATAAATAAATTGATATATTTGAGCACAGTACTCCCAATATGCACCTTCAACAACACACTTTAGAACATGGATACTCTCCCTTAATGAGGCTTTAAGAGTCCATGATTATATTGCATAAAGGAATATAGGAAACTGGAGTGCTTGAACGAACTTCATTTTGAACTCTCAATATACATAAAATAAATTAGGTTACACATTTGATCTTTCCATATTTGTAAACAAATTTAGCTAGGTAGGTAGAAATATAATGGTAATTTTTCACATCGCGTAGTAAGATATCGCATAACCACCTCATACTTATTAAAAATATGTTTTTATATTAAGAAAATAATGCAAATTAAATTAATCAACTAGAAAAATCCAAGTTTGGCAAATCAAAGGTTCGTAAAGAGATCCAGGTTCGAGTTCCAGTAGCGTATCAACAATATTTTTCGTGTAGATTTTATGTGTATATTTTTCTAATTAATACATTTAATTTGTATTTAAAAAATATCATAGACCTATGTTCTGAATAATTACAACTTCACAATAAGAATGTGTTCTCCTTAATAAAATATTTTATCGATAGATTTTTCCTGTATTTTTTTGTAGTTGATTAATTTAATTTGTATTAAACGTAACAGATATCTTCTTAAGATGCAACTTCGCGCAATTCATTGGGTAGATCCTATCGGTGCAGGATTTACGTTTTCTTTACACCATCCATATGAAATTATAGCGACTCATGTGGGTGGGTCGCTTCCAGAGGATGCAAGAACCGTGGATCCCAAAAAGAATCCTTAATGTTGTCATGAAACAGTTTTAACTATCAGCGCTCAGATGTCTGGACGATCGCGCTGTTATGCAGGCGCGAATCAGTCACGTGCCCAAGCACGAGCGCGCCCGTTGAAGAAAGTGAAAGGTCAGCCACGCGAGGTCAAGGATTGTGGTTAGACGCATCTTCGGCGTGAATGCGTATCCCTCTCAATACGTAATGGTGGCGCAAATACTTACAAATCACTAAAAGAAACCGACACAATATCTTCGTCGTTGCGCAGGTAAGAACAGCGCTTACCCACACCCAGCGTTCGTTACCAAAATTGACATCGAGATATTTTCTCCACCGCTGCGGCCGTGGTTTGTCTCCCATCGACCGTCGCCTCGCCAACTTGGCCGAGGATCGGACCAGCTGTCTGGAACGGCGCCACCTCCCCGGGTAAGTCGCCTGTGGATTTCAACTAGCATCTCTTTTTAGTGGCAACCGTTAACCGAGAT
Organism: Eubasilissa regina; assembly: GCA_022840565.1. Classification (NCBI taxonomy): domain Eukaryota; kingdom Metazoa; phylum Arthropoda; class Insecta; order Trichoptera; family Phryganeidae; genus Eubasilissa; species Eubasilissa regina. The sequence goes on along the minus strand of JAINEB010000027.1, from coordinate 16,235,726 downwards.
CAACCGTATTTAAGTTCATGTTTTTTTAATACCACAACTCTGTAATCAACAACCCTTGTATGTGTTTATAAAAATAATCTAGTATATAAGCTCTCGTTAGTCTGTAAGAATATTAGGCTAAATTGTTTTGTTAACGTTCATCATTAAACATCGCCCAAGAGCCTTTTAAATAATATATACTTATTCTTTTATTGAAGCTATTCTTTTGGTGGCCCTCGGGGCAGTGATACCATCCTGACTTAACGACGAACCAATACGTCGGGAACCCTGCCAAGTGTCTCATGTTCTCGCTGAGCAACCAGTTGCGAGAAAGAGAAGGAAATATTTATCGTAACAATGTGGTGCAAGTTTCGTAGAAGAATGCAGTTTGGTTTTAACAGTTATTTTTTCAGTCTATAGCAAAAGTGACAATGAAAAGTATTGAGCAAGTTTTACTTTATGGGTTGAATAAAGACAAACGCAACGGAAAGTGTGAGAAATATTGTGGTTCCGAAAATTTCGAGCTGGAAACTAGTCTAGAAAACGAGTCTTATCTTAGAGTTAGCAAACCCAAACGGGACAAAATCTCGTCATACCTAACTGTTGAGAAACTAGCAGAGAAGCTTGGATTAGGTCATTAAACCATTCATCGACACCTGCGTGCCATTATAAAAGTCAGAAAATTGAGTCAGTCTAATAGCGTGCAGAGAGTGAATGTGTGCTCTTCTTTGCAATCATGTCTCAATAATTAAGCTTTTTTGGAAATGATGACATTTCCCCATCTGATTATTATTTAATCTACAGTCTTCAAAATCATTTGGACGGAAAAAATATGAATTCTGTGTACGAGGTCAAAATAGACCTGGCGGAGTATTTTTCGTCACTGGATAAATGCATTTTGAAAAAGGGACCTCGCAAGTCTACCAGAAAGCATTGTAAAAAATTAAGGAGTGTATGTTTTAGTTTAAAATTGAACTTTGTTAACCTTTACCATACCATGATATAAAATATTCGTACACAGCCATGCTGTCAACTCGTGTTACCGAAAAAAATTAGAGTTATATTAGGCTTTGAAATGTAAAAAAATGCTTTCAAAAAATGGTTAATAACATAAATTTACGATAAATATTGAGCATTAAATATTTAAAAAAATATATATATATGTGTATATTATAATAGGTGGTTGCATTATATAATACAACCTTCTTTTTTATCTATCTTTCTTTAATTAGTGAGAAAGATATACCATTATATTCGTATATTTGTTATTATTTTCACTGCGATATTAATATGTGATTTCTTTCTGGTAAATGGTATTTTTATCAACATATTCATTTTACAACAGATTGAATTAAAAGAGAATTATTTTTGTACAATTTGTCTTACATACTTGATTTTTCACTAGTCATTTCTTGAATTAAAATTAAACTAAAATATGAATTACATGTTGCGTGTATTTACCGAAATATTACAGGTTTGACGTTCATATTCAGACCTGTGTTGTTATTGCATGGTTTGGGAAGGGTTAATCTTAATTTTGAAAAATAAAAGATTTTTTTATTTTTTTTTATTTATTTGACATTTTTTACAATTTTTTATAGCATGAATAAAGTATTTTATATATTTTTATAATTATATGTTTTTTTTTCACTTAACTCTCGAGAGGGAGTTACGTTAAACTACAATAATTTTATATAATACCTTACATATTCTAGTCGTTGTCCATGTGTGTACTTCTGAAGTGTTCTGTAGTATGGTTTATTGTCCAATTGTATGTTTTTAAAGTGTTCATTTAGTTTCTTTTTAAACTCTTTTATATCCTGTATTTCTTTAATTTGTGTAGGGAGGCTATTGAAATTTTTTATCCCTAAATATATAGAATTTTGCTGATAGTGTTCGGTGTTACATTTAGGGATTTTAAAGTTATTTTTAAACCTGAATGATGTGCTTGTTTCAAATTTCACAGTGTTATTTTCTTTAATTAATTGATTAATCGAGATTTTTTTATAAACTTTTTCTATTTTGGGAACTGGGAAATTTGCAAAAAGTCTTTGTGTTGAAAAAGTTGATATTTTTTAAAAATATTACTTTAATAATTGTTCTCTGAATTATTTTTACCGAGTTCATTATATTATTGTATGCTCTTCTCCACCCAATTATTCCATACTGGAGTAGTGAGTGAACAATAGCAAGATATATCAAAAACCGCGTTATGTACTGAATTACTAATACTTATCTAAAAGAAATAGATTTATTTTTATCAACTTATTATTAGACGATTTTTATCGAACTAATTTTATCGCGCTGATTATAAAATCGTGCATTTAAAACGAGTTAAAACCATTTGTTTGGAAAGTAAAAATTCACGGCACAGTTCTCTGTAATGTTTCTGTATTGAATTCCTACGAAAGTCATTATGTTGCTACGATAAATCATTTTACCCCTCGGTGTCGATAGGGGTGACCCCTAACTGCACAGCCTATTTATTAAAGGTACTAGGTATCTGAAAGTACATAAAAAAACAAGACTCAGTGTATTCCTGCCTGACGGCTAATACAGTGCGTCACAAAAGTCTTTTTCATTTCGGTTCATTCGCTGCACCAACGCAATGAGCGGTAGAGGTACGCCGATCTCTAGTCGTGTCCTTGAGAATTCGGTCGCTAAAGTCGTTGTTCGTGAAATTTTCCTTGGAAAATTAATATTCCGACGAGGAGATATAAACTAGCCTCCACATAGCCCCGACTTGACACCAATTAACTTTTTCCTATAGAGTTATCTTAAATCAAAGGTGTACAATTCGAGCAAAATATCCGAGATAAAATGTCAGCAATCACGGAGAATACGTGCCGAGCAGTTCTCAGAAATTTTGCCTCCCGTTTAGAAGAGTGCCAGCGAAATAACGGATCACATTTTTAAAAAGAACATAATTTTTAAGAAATAAATTCTCAAGGACTGTACTTAAATGCAAAATAAACATATTTTTATTAAACCCATCACTTATTTTATTACAGATATTTTATTATGAAAAAGACTTTTGCGATGTTTGTATAATACATATTGTAATTTGCTATAGTTGAGTGAGATTTGTGAAGGTGTGCGTGTTTCCATCAAGTGCGTATAATTACATTCCTTAGATTGTATATTTTATACAGAAATCCACAATCATTTTTTATATATTCTAATCAGGTGATTTTAACATGATATGGTAAATTTTTGAATATCATATTTACTACATATTCAAAATATTAAAATCTCTGCTTTTCATGGTTTGTACATAACCCGTTATCACGCAAATGTTACGTTTACGTCGCTTGTATTTTTGCTTTATCTGGAGGCTTCATTTCTAAAATACAACGTATTAAAAAATATAGTTATCGTATATTTAATTCAATACAAAATGCACCAACGACTGTTCATGATAGTCATACAAAACATTTTTAAAGTCGATATCATCGGCCTAGCCCAGCAATGCCAGCGCAGTGTAAGATAGACGATCACAACTGGAAGGATTCTTTTAACTAAGTAATTTACCATCACGCCGTTTCCCCATGGGGGCAGGCAGAGAGATGTCCTGATATACAATTCTCGCTTTGTACATCTTCTCTTACAAGGTCGTCGATTATTAAGGCCTCTGACAGGACCATCCTCTGCGGACGTCCTCTACTTCTGGTGCAATCAACACTTGCATTATATATATTTCTTACCGTTCTCTCCTCATTCATCCGTTCCATATGACCAAACCACCTAAGTGATCCTTTCTTAATCTTACTCAGCTTAAATCAGCTCTATATTATTTCTTTTTTTAGAATGTTTACTTATGATTAAAATATCATGTAACAGTAATGTGCGAACGGCAATTGAATGTTTTATGAAAATAAAAAGCTTATATAAGTTTTAAAGAAGAGAAAAATGTTATCTAGCTTAAAAAAATCAAATATGTAAATATTTTATTGTATTTTTTAGGCGTTAACTTCAGATGAAAAATACCTCTTTAGGTCAATAAGAATTTATGTTAATCATATCCGTTGAAATACGTTATTAATATCAATCGTTAAGCGTGTTATTAATATTAGTTGAATAAAAGGTTATTCACATCTTATTTGTAAAGTTAAAGAGTATATGATTCACATCAGTTAAAAATTACGTTATTGACATCAGTTGAAAGATATATTATTTACATCAGTTGAAAGATATATTATTTAGATCAGTTGAAAGATATATTATTTACATCAGTTGAAAGATATATTATTTAGATCAGTTGAAAGATATATTATTTACATCAGTTGAAAGATATATTATTTACATCAGTTGAATAGAATGTTTTTCACATCAGCTGAAAGGTTTATTATAATTTTAAAACGAATAACCACAACGTATTTGCGTTAGATATTAAAAATATAAAGGTATATTATTCACATCAGTTAAAACTTAAATAATTTACATCGATCCCCTTTTGATAAATTCACTATCCTTGTAGTCATATACTGAATTCAATTATTTTTCGATGAAAAAAGAAAAAGCCGTCAAGTACCAACACTTTCACCAAAATTTGATTCGGCTCGAATTTTTCATTCACCTGTATATTGAAACAGAAATAATTCCCCGAGGGGCTGTTACCCCCTTCGCTCCTCACCCCCGTTAGGCCATTAACCTTTCACCCATCGAAGCCTTCCTCAAAAGCCTATTCGCTGTGTATTGCACCTTGCTTTAGTGTGGATCAGAGATCTTCAAAATATAATATTTAGCGGAAAATTATTTTTAATATATTTTTCATTATTGATATTTATACTTGCTAAATGATTAAGGTTAATATTGATTAGTTTTTATGTTTGTTTATATTATATGTAATAAAAATTTATCTAAATCTACCTGCAGACGAACGTCTAGAAAGTTGTTTTGTGGGAATAGCTTTATTTCAAAATATATAAAAAATGAATAAAAAAATAAAAAATACTAATTAAATGTATTAATTAGAAAGATTTACATATAAAATCAATTTCATCGAAAAATATTGTTGTTCGCGGATGATAGATTTTAGCTTACTTTGGCAAAGTAAGCTAAAATCTATCACCCGCGTTACAGCCTACAGCAAGGTGAAGAACAAACTTCTCTTAAATACTGAAAAATAACATACTCAAGAAAATTGAACAACATTAATTTTACTTACACAATAGAGAGCACTTAGTCAGAAAATAAAAGCGATATTAAAGACCTAAGAATAATCCTCGAAAGTAAACTTTTTTCAAGAATCACATCGATCATATTATTTCCAAGGCCTATAGAATGACAAAAATTCGAACTTCGAACCTGCAAATACTTTAAAAATTCTTATTGCTTCAAAATACTGTATTACCCATTCGTTCGCAATCACTTAGAGGACGCCTCTCAAATCTGGAACCCATGGCAGATTACATAAATTGAAACGAATACAAAATAGGTTTCATTGACATCTTAATGTTAGGTCTAATCCATCATTCAATTTTTATTTAGATGCAGCAAACTTCCATAATATGAAAACCTTAGAATATCGAAGAACACGTGCTGACCAAATACCTATCTTTAAACTACTGCAAGACCATATTGACTGTCCCAGTCAATTAGAACTATAATCCTTCCACATACCATCTAGATCGACCCGGCAATCCATACTCTTCTACATTTCTAGAAGTAGAACATCTACACACAAAAGTCATTCATTCACGTTCATGCAAATACTATAATGAGAAGTTAACGGAAATTGTTTTTTGCCTTACTACACTAAAATGGTTTTTTTTATGAACTACTACATTTTTAATTTTAATTAATTACTCTACCAACAAACACATTTTGCTTTAACTTTTCTATAACCATGGTTTCTACCTCCCCACCCTTTCTTCCGCCGGTTTTAATATTCTTCCACTTATATTATGTTAACTTAGACTGTAAACTGCTATATTATGTATAACACTGTGGATTTTTATAATTAGTTTCATATGCTTTATATTATATTAGTTGTATTATACTGTTAAAATCCTCTTAATTAATTAAATTTAAATTATTTCTGCAAGAAACCCATTAACAGTATTCGCTGTGTACACAACGAAGTTATAATCTTTTTTCCGTTACTTAAATGTAAATTTTATCATGAATTAATAGGGAAACTTAACTAAGTCTGACTTAAAATTTTAATTGCCAGTAAGCTATTATATAATTGTCGTATGTAATCAAATTTATTTCGGTGTAAACTATATGACACAAAATATCGTTTATATTGATATGTTGAATATCTAGAATATGGGTAGTTTAGTTTCGGAATAAAATTTATAAAAAATGTTTTTATCATACTTTAGTCTTTACAATATAAAACGTATGACAATTTTGATAAAACAAACTGACTGAATTACGCCATCCCACTGCAGGGGTAAGCAGAAGGGGTAGATCCTTTTATTAGTCAATCTTGGAACATTATTTATGGTAACCAATCTGTCTATGTTCGAGGATAAATATAAATGATTAATTATATTATATTCATAATTCATTGACATATTTTTAGATTAATTTACTTCAGAAATAAACATACAATAATAAAATACACTTATTTCAAATATTATTTTAATAAAAAGTGAGATATGATAGGTATCACCTCTAACTTTTCCTGGCTACTTTTCTAAAATTGTATCTGTATTAAAGTAACAGTTTTTGCGTGCTGTTTAAAATATTTTATTATTACCGGCTCCGTCGGATCTAACGCCATAGCAACGTCACTGGTTAGACTCAGTCAGTGGGTGTATGTGGGTGTGGTGTCAGTATGGCTGACTGGATGGATGGACGGATGGAAGTGGTCTCAAACAATAACAACACTTGATTTACACATTAATCACATTAAACATGAGAAACCCGACATTGTAAGCACGTAGAGATTTCCAGATTTTCTAATACTAATACTTTAATCATCTGAAGGATTGTGGTGGCGGCCGTCTTCAAGCTGACACGCGCCCGGGCTAAAATTTCATCTCGCCTCTAATTGACATCAAAGGCACGCCATCTTATATGATGCCAAGCTGAAAGGCCTTGACTCGTTATTTCCACATGAGTTCCAGCAGGTGATCCTTCCTTGACGCGGGTGAATAGGGGTTCAAATATCTTCCGAATTCACCGCGTCTAAATAAATATGCCTTGTTCCGATAATCTTTCTCCATTTTTACGGCGAAACGCTCTCCGGCGCTCCACACACGCCGCCAGCCCCCGAGGAAGTCTTCGGTCGGGGTCGGTCAAATTTAAACGATACGCCATATATTATCTTAATAAATTATTTTATCTTTATTTTTACCATTTAATGAGTAAAAATTTGTAGGGGTTGTGGTTGAGGATCATAATTGTATGATCGTATTAGAAAATTTTGTGCATGGTGAGACTGAAGCCCCTAACTCTCTTCTGTCTCACGCATGTTGGTGCATGTTACAGTGTATATGAATATGCGTCTGTTTTTGTCTATGCTGTGTCTAGACCAAGGTATTTAAATAAAAGAGAATTCATAAAAATTGACGGCATGTTTTACAATGGCAGATACGACGAGCATAAAGTTAAATGCGCGAACAAAATTCGATGTCGACGAAAGAACGGTCTGCGAAGAAGTGGTCAGCTAGCTCCTCGGACTCGTCCGTCACGACGTATTGGCATCTGCTTATTGGTAAGTTCGTTTCAACCCTATATAATCACCATAAATTTAATATACCAACCGGTTTCGGAAAATACAATTTCCTTTATCAGAATTATCAAAAACCATATGTCAAATTATTATTATGTTTTTAAATTATCTTTTAAAAAAATAAGTTTATAAATATTATCTAATAATTTTATTAAAAATCTATGAATGGATTATTTATGGGTTTTAGACTTAAACTAGAAATATTATTCAACGTTGCTTCTGATTGATCTCTACCCTATTGGGTTCATATTTGAATTATTTTTCTATTAGTTAACAATTTCCAATAAGTGTTAGGTGTATTGTATAGTTTTGGAGCTAAGAGTATTACTCTGTGTAATGTAGGTATATTATAAAAATTTCACATTTTTTAATCGCACACTATAATATGCTTTGATAAAAAGTTTTACCCTTTTTTTGTATGATACCTAGAACCAGGAACACATTTCAGGACATTAGTATATACAGCTCGCTCCATGTCGTAGGTATACGGCTCAGCGCCGTGTACAAGCCGTAAAATATTAACATCATGCATAAAGCCCCTATTTTAGGGGAAGTTTTTGATTTAATCTAACCCTCCTATTTTAATATTTACTTCAAAACCACTTTCAGCGCTTGTGGTGGCAAAATAGAATCATAATCACACCACTATAAAATGCAGAAAGCACAGAATTATTCAGAATTCATGAAAGTATTTTAAAAATAAAATTATGGCATTGGTGATTCGAAATTTATTATTATTATTATTATTTAGATTTATCACTAAATTAATTTAGATAAATCATAGTTAGAAAAATATGCAGAAAGATAAAAAACATAGTCACTGTCGAACCATTTACAATTTATTTATTTATATAAGTTATTATTAATTATTTATATAAAACACGAACACAGACAAACCATGAAGAAGAATCCTATATACGGGAAAACTAACTACAGACCTGCTTAAATTATGTAAAGAAAAAAGTTCATACTAGCCTTTATACCAACAATAGCATTAAAAAATATATATTCAATAATAAAACTAGAATAGATCCGCTGTGTAATAGTGGAGTACACAAGATTAATTGTAAGAACTGTCAATCATTTTATACATTAATTAAACATTTTAATTAGAAAGATATACATATAAAATCAATGTTATCGAAAAATATTGTTGTTGCGCCACAGAGATTCGAACCTGTATCTCTTTCCAAGCCGAGGAAGGTGCATTATCCAACTATGCTACAGCGGCAATATTTTAACGTCAAATTTCCGAACCTTTATGTTACCTTTTTTGATATTAATACATTTAATCGTTCCATTATTTGAAAGAGTTATCTACCTTATTCTATATTGAACAAACTGGAAAAAAAATAAACACAAAAATAAAAGAACACCTTAAGGGGATAAAGAACTTCAGAATAAACTCAGAGATGGCAGACCATGCAAGCTCAGAGGGTCATCGTTTCCCCAATGATAAAGTAGGAGAAATTCTAGACATTCTAGAAAATATATAGGTTAATAATGACAATGAAAATGTACTTAACATACAAACAACCCCTATTTATATTAGCCTCGAACAACCAATTTCACTTTTCACCGAAGCTCTCCTGTCCCAAAACCCCTCTCAAAATTACCCCCACTTCTTCCCATGCAGTCCATAGTCTATTTTCTAGTTCAAGTTTTAGTTTATTACTGACGATGACGCAATAAGCGTCAAAAATATTTAAATTAATATTTTATTTTTAATCAAAGTGTTGTGTGAAGTAAATAACGTTGTGTTTTACTTGAATAATTAATTAATTTTCTCAAAAGTTAACAATTTAGTTAAGAGTTTTTTAAAAAGTTAATTAGTTAATTAATTAATTAATTAATCCCGCTAGCAGCTAAAATATTTTTTCAATAAATAGATTTTATCTGTATCTCTTTCAAGTTGTATAAGTTTATTTGTATTATTTATTTTTCATGCAGATCACGATTTTCAGTCATAAAGGGCAAACGTGGATGAAATACAACAGAGATGTAATATTAAAATAAATGCTAAATTTAATAACTATTAGATTCCAATTTTTCCTTCCGTCTTTCAAATTGTAAACATTTTATCAGAATAATTTATAATAAATTGTAAGAAAATTTAAAAAAAAATAGTCTTTCAATATTGGTGAGAAAAAGTTATCAATACCAATCAATAACAATGAATCATCGATCTTCATTATTAAGTAATAAAATGTCAAACAAATATCCTTAAGTGAATGCGACAATTAATCAAATTCATCTTTACAATGTTTTTAAATAACCAGCTTGCTTGTTTTAAAAACTCAATTAATCACAATGAATTCTATTTTTTTATTTATTAAAGAATCCAAACATAAGTAGTCTAATAATTATAACATTAATTGTTTTATAATTTTAACTGTCATATAAAAATTAAGTTACTAAAATACTTTATGTAAGTTAAAAGTTTTTACAAGAAAGTGAGAAATTAATAAAAAATAAAATATTACAATTTACATTCGTAATAATCCGCAAACTATAATTCAGGTAATTCTAACAGCACTGACCAACTATGAAAATGAATTATAAATGCTTATGTCTTATTGATTTCAGTCTCTTAAAACCGAATATGATATTTAAAATGCTTAGTTAGCTCATTTCTGAGATGTAGCCCATTTGTGATGTATATAAAATGAAGCGTCTCTTTCTCCGAAGATACTAGAGATGAGAAAAAATGCTACTCTTTGCTCACTGGTGTGATTGTGATTGATATTCGATAATATCAGTGATTGAAAACTGTGACTGTGATCACAGTTTTATTACTAATACGATATTACAATAAACGAAATAAATTTTAAAAAACACATAATTTTAAGTGTATTTACTTCATTTGCGTAAAAAACATATTCTAACAGATATAATTTAATATCATTACAAAAATAATGAAAACCCTTTAAATAATGTGAGTTTATTTTCGGGTCAAATGCGAAAAATGTTTTTGGCAGAATATACTATATGGTGCTTATTACGACTTATAACGTCATTCCTTCATGAATTTTTTCGTTTCATATGCACATGCACCGAATCATGCTTCACAACAAAATATAAATAAAACTAAAAAAATTAATCACAAATCACGATATTCTCAGATATTCAATCACTACTGGTGAGTGTGACTCAAAGATATCAGTGATTGACTAACGGTTCGTGATTTTGAGCTCATCACTAGAAGAAACTCTCACATAATTTAAAACATAACCTGCAAAATATTTTTGATTCGTATCTACATGCATACATCGATACACATTCATCCATTAAACCTACACGCAATATTCAACCATACATAATTGCACAACCAATATATATCTCAATACTGTCGATACTCGTACATTAACGCTATTCGCAACTCACATTGTCTGCGCATATCCGTTTGAATAATAAGTACTCAATACACCATCTTAATCATAGTAAGTTTAAGCTTAATACACAATTTAAATCATAGTAAATCAATCTCAATATCCAATCAAAATGTCGATACGTGATTTAAATCTCAATTAAACAAAACATAAATAAGTAATATATTTTAGAATTCAAAGCTTGTGTAGAAAGGCAAATAAATGATTGTCATTTTAAAGGGTCGTAGAATATTCTAGTCGATTTTTGATTCATTTCAAATAAATATTCTAAATTTAATATTGGTAATCTGACCCAGCTGTTAGGCTCGGCTATAAATTGAGTTGTAAAATTTTACGGCATTTCTATACAAGGGTCTTAATTTAAAGTGAGCCCGACGTTCAATATTCTAATGTTCTTATGTTTATGTTTATGTTGGAAAATTGCTTTATCGACGCAGAGGCTTTCAATCTTTAATTAATTATAATAATTAGTTATAATCAGTTAATTATTTTTCAAGGCAAGGATGCTTTGAATAGAAAAATCTTTGACATGTAGATATATTGCATTATATGCGATAGTGTTAATATATTGTTAATAATATTGTGGGTTGTTTGTGTATTATTTGAGGATTTTCAGTGCCCCAATAATGCTTGTTTTGTTTACAAATGATGAATTTTTTTTACAAAAATTAAGTTTGTGCGTGTTTTAATGTTTTAATAACTTTGACACATTATTGAAACGTTAGATACGTCAAAATAAATTGTAATTAATTATTATTTACGATTACTAAATGCGAACTAACAAATATAAGCCAAATCAAAATTAAATTTAAACAAAATCGGCCCGGAACATAATATTCACCTGTATAAAAACTTTCGATAGTCATTCGAAATTTTGAGTACCTAACGCAAGTTCCTTTTAATTTTACTGCCATTGTTTATGGCGATAGTCGTTGGCAATCCGCAAATACGTAAACGTCGTAGTCGATCGTTAACCTCCAAATTGATGTAGAATATGTTTCCGCCCTAAGGGTACTTTACGTATATTATAAATAATACGTAATAAATTTTTATCATATTTTTAAAATACAACGGATCAAATATTTGCATTTTTTTGATAGATTAGGTTGTACCACAATACAGTGTGTCTACTTTGGTCACGGTGAAGCGAGTTACGTGTCTCGATAAGTAACACGAATGTGGGGTTCTATTATTTCGTATGATGATAAATTAATATATTAAGTTATCTTCATGAATAATAATAAGTTATCTTTATGAATATTAAGTTATTTTCTATGAATTTTCATTCAAAAATATCTAATATTTTTGATCACTATTTATGAAATCTCCGGGTTGCCCGTTCCATGGAGAGGATACGATAATTTCGGTTTTAAGTCGGAACTTCCACTAGTTGGGGAAGGAAAATCGGGAGATGAAACGGGAAAGGATTAGTGGGGGAAAAGGATTATATCGAAGGACCAGTGATCTCGGGAAACCGGGATTTGGGAGGAATGCTCGCCTTATTTCAAGCATGACTCCGAATTCCCTGTAGTCGCTGTCAAAATCACACACTGCAATACGCGAGGATGTAATCCGGTCTCAAATGCAGACGGTGATTTCACCCATGGCGTATACAAACAATAATCTATATATTGATACTTAAAATAGTGCACCACAATACCGGAGATCACTGGTTCACAACGCGAACGATATCGAGATCAAATTCCAATATTGACTTAGTGGCGCTCGATAGCGCCGGGAGCCAAAATCATACTGGAGCCGAGCAATAGATAGAAGTGGGAATATCGACACGGACATGTGACAGTAACATTCTTTGCGGCCGATATTATCGCGATTGTTAGATTTATAGTTACATAGTTATGACCGACGCTAGTCACCGATCGCAAATGGTGGGTGATGATGGAATCAGACGGGACGGAATGGGAAGAAAAAATGGGTGGATGGGTAGATGGATGAAATAAGGAACGGAATAGGAAATTGGAAATGAAGAAAGGATGGGATGAGGGTAAAGGAATTTCGATAGCGGACCAGGATGGCTTACGGAATAAGGAGAATAGCTCGACTCACCTGATGACGCTCCCCGGCTTATCCTGAAGTTTACCTGGTTCAGCTGGAGAACATGTGTAGACTGATTAAGAATCGGTTAAGGAGTAGGAACAAAATTAAAACTGGTGACAATTACACTATATTTAACAATAATAATTTTGATTCGAGTCATTGAATATATGTTCACTTATCAAAAAAATATTTACTAGTTTATAAGAACAATAGTTAAGTTGCTTGTTGTTTATTATATTCTCTTCAGTGACTCTACAGTAGATAGAGCGTTTTAGCTTCTGATAAATGTTTTACATCTTGTCATTGTATTGTATTCTCCAAACTGCCCACCCTACACAGGTTCACAAATTTTCGGAAACACTATCCCCTCAAAACTGTCAAACGATTCTCACAATTTGACGGGAATTGTTCACGCTTCATACGTAAGCCAATTCAGTAAGGATAACAATTTTATCATTGACTTAGTTTCCCTGTAGACATTCCGTGATTTCAATTGTTATTTATTAGTACTTTGTTATTATTTAAAATTAATATATATTTTTGAAAACTTAATATTTTTTTTTTTATTGGCCTACGGAATGTTTTTGCCATTACTGAGTAATTTAAATTAATATATTTCTATTATATACATTTAATTTTTACAGATTTATTTCATTGGCTTTAAGGAACCTCGCTAATATATTTAAGTGATTTGATTATAAGATGATAACAGATTTGTTATGTTGAAGAGGAATAGAATTTTGTAATTAGAAAGACCTTGGATTGAATTTGAGTAAAGGTCATTGATAGGAAATCCTCAAAAAACACGATTTAAATTTTTCTTTTCTAGTTGACATTCACACACAGACGAGACTCGAATGTGGATTTTAAACTACGAGTATTTAGAATTGATACAACAATGGCCGATCTTTAATAAAACAAGAACAGTATGAAACAATTCTTGATGAAAAAACCCAAACACCATATCAGGAGCTGGTTAACATCATTTCTTTACATTCATTTTCTGTTTTGCATAGTGCTTTTTCAATCATGGGATAGCGAAAGTATTTTACTTATTTATTATAAATATTATTATAATTCTTTTATAATCCTGTTCACTTCATTCTAAATATTTTTGGTTTAGATAATAATAATAATAATGGTTTCATATTTGTCTCTGTCTCCTTTAGTACAAACTTCGGTTTAGTTAAGGAGACAGTAAACATCTCTTATATTTTGAAGCTTGTTCACCTTTTTTGTAAATATATAAGAATTTTTATAATGTAGACAGCACTCAGCTATAAAATAAAAGCGGTGTTAAAGACCTAAGAATAATCCTCGATAGCAAACTTATTTTCAAAAATCATATTGACCAAATTACTTCCAAGACTTATAGAATGCAAGGATTCACACTTCAAATTTTCAAATACTTCCAAATCCATATTGCCTCAAAAAACTGTATTACGCATTCGTGCGCATCTCAAATCTGGAATCCATGGCAGATTACATATAGTGCGAGATTAGAACAAATACAAAATAGGTTCATTCGATATCTTAATGTTAGATCTAATCTATCATTCAACTCCTAGATGCAGCAAACTTACACAATATGAAAACCCCAGAACATTGAAGCACACGTGCTGACCAAATACTTATCTTCAAACTACTGCAAGACCATATTGACTGTCCCAGCCAATTAGAGTTAATATCTCTTCACATATCATCTAGATCGACCTGGCAATCCGTACTCTTCCACATTCCTAGAAGAAGAATATCTTGCATACAAAATTCATTCATTCACCGACATGCAAATACCATAATGAGAAATTTACAGAAAATTGACTTTTTCAACATTAGCCTTACTACGCTTAAAGGATTAATTTTATGAACCACCACAATCTCAATTTTGACCAACCACTCTACCTATAAACTCAACCGCAACAATAGTTGCAACCTCCCCATCCTTTCTGCCTCTTTTTATTCTTTTTACTTATCTTCTGCACCTAAACATACTTACGTACCTAAAAATGTCTGTGGATTTTCATAAATAGTATCACATGTTAAATATTTATTATGTTAATTATAATAAGTTTACACTGTCAAAATTCCTTAATAAAATAAAATAGAAAATGTATAAGTACATACATTAAAAACAGAATAAATAAATAAATAAAAATTATATTTGTTATAATGTGCATTGTATTGCGTATCTAAAATAAAATATGAAATTTATTATTATAACAGTTTTATGTGTGAAATAAATTAAATACTAATTTAATGTATTAATTATAAATATATACATATAAAATCAATTTTGTCGAAAAATATTGTTTTTGCGCTACCGGGATTCGAACCTGGATCTCTATTTCTAATCGGGAGAAGTTCAAATAATCGAACGATAGATGTATTAATTTGAAAAAGTGTAACATATGGGTTCGAAAATTTGTCACGAAAAATACTGGCGCTATAACACAATTGGTAGTACTCGGGGTAGTATCCGGGGAAGTACACTATCAATTGTGTTATAGCGCCAGTATTTGTCATTACAAATTTTCGAACCTATATGTTTCACTTTTTCAAATTAATACATCTGTCGTTCCATTATTTGAAAGCCATCTACATTGTTTTTACGGAATCTCAAATACATTTGAATAAACCGACTGCAGACGCCAGAATTATCAATTTATTTTTATTAAATTTTGGACACATTGATACAACTTATATTATTAAGGAGAACACATTATTATTGTGCAGTTGTAATTATTCAGAACGTAGGTCTGTGATGAAAAATTACAACTTCACAATATACTATATAATATTAGTGTTTTTCCCCCATATTTTTTATGCATTACATTTTCAAATTGCTTACCATCATTACGACGAGAATTAGAGGAATATGTTAATAAAGTCCATCCATTGGAATGCAAAAGTACTTCGGACTTCAAAGCCAACAGAATACTGGACAAATTACCCCACTATTTCCGATGCTTTGAATTCAGTAATGGCCAGAGATGAGATTACTCCCCCAGTAGCTTTCGTATTAGAATTTCAAAGACTCGCTGATTCAGATATTTTATTCTTCGTTATCATTTACGAGTATAAATAGAGGGATTTACGTGGACTAACAAACAATTTCGTAAAAAAAATATTTATAATATTAAACAAATAATAGATATTATTAAGGAGAACACATTCTTATTGTGAAGTTGTAATTATTCAGAACATAGGTCTGTGATATTTTATATACAAATTAAATGTATTAATTAGAAAAATATGTAAAATAAATTTTATCGAAAAATATTGTTGTTGCTACCGGGATTCGAATCTCGATCTCTTCCAATCTTTAAAATCATCAATTCAAATTTATTTTTATTAACTTCTCCATCTCATTACGCGTAAAGGTAATACAATGAATAATTTTGAAAGTTTATAAATAAAATCTCCTTTCAATATTCTCGTTACAACTACCCCTCCACCGTCCACCAGTAACTCCACCCTCTACCCATCCATCTATTAATACCTAATTATTTGTATATCTACCACCTAAGTGTTATCTCATATATTTATGTGTAATCAGTTTAATACTTCACCTGTCGATGAGAGTTACTGTTCTCTCGATACTCGAGTAGTACTAATAAACTCAAGTAGAGTAATAACTTTGTTTCATTTATATCCATTCAATCCAAGAGATCTTTAGTATACTTCGATAGAGCTACAAGATATTTTCTTATTTTCTTTCCTAGCGCGCAAATAATAACATTTGTCATAAAAATTCCACAAAATGTGATCCAAAATTATTGGTAACATTGCACTCGGTCCAATATTTTTACATTTTTTTTTTTAAATAGAGATGCGTACATGGAATACGTGTCACATCAATATTCTTACTATTTACAAACTAAGCTAAACGCTTGTACTATGAAAATAGGACTAACTTGCTGGCGTCCTGGAACGAGGCGCGAACCCCCGACCACTAGATCATTAGGCCAACGTCCTGACCGCTACACCAACAAACTACTAAAATTGCATTATTATTAAATTACATTACACTATCAAAAATTATTATCTACGTTGCTGTGAACACGTGTCGTTGAATGCGTCTTGTTAACCTTTCCCTTACGGTGTTAAAATAAAA
Organism: Eubasilissa regina; assembly: GCA_022840565.1. Taxonomy (NCBI): domain Eukaryota; kingdom Metazoa; phylum Arthropoda; class Insecta; order Trichoptera; family Phryganeidae; genus Eubasilissa; species Eubasilissa regina. The sequence continues at coordinate 16,218,499 of JAINEB010000027.1, read as the reverse complement.
ACGCGCATTCCGGTGCTGTAAACTCAGTGTACATGTAGATTTTTGCGATTAAGTCAAGTAAATATGAATATTTTACCTCTAATACTTACATTATATCATTAAAATAACAGTTGACGTATGTATACGTGAATATTGTGTAAAAGTACTAAAAATGAGAAAAAACATTGATCACGACGAACGACAGAATAAAGACGCATGAGACATGTCTAACTCGGCCAGCTCACGCTCGGCAACTAAAGGGACGATCGGCATCCGGCACCCCGCGCCCTGCGCACTGTGCCAACCGCGCCTTTCCTCACGTACAAATGCACATATTGAGAAATTCACATCAGGTTCTTCGAGAAAACATTTTTTATTGTTGCGTATTTATATATATATTCCCAATTTGCTGACTTTTCCGATGGAACGCAGTTATTGATAAATGGTTGAATGACCAAATCCAAGCTCCTAATTCTTTAATAGTTACGATGGGATTTTGTTTCACGTCCTCGTCGAGCCCTATAGATCTATTAGAACGAAGCTCGTCTTCTAAGCTGTAGTTTCCGGCTCGCAATTTCTGAAACCACCGTTGACACAGGCTTACACATTGTTTGGGACATATTTATTGCCATATAAATATATTAATTACTTAAAAAAAAATAAGCTCTGTGCCCCCCCCCCCCCTTCCTTGACCATCCCTACCCAACCGTCAGTCTAGTTGATCGGCGAACTTGTAACAGAATGGTTCGAACACCGTTATAAAAAATTCTGAGACTTATACGTCTATACGTCTTTGACGAAATAGTGTGTGTGAAATCAACAATATACAGCCCACTTTTTGGAGGTACTAGCATAATCTATATCGGTAGTGAGTGCCTGTTCTTTCCGTATCCTGTATATTCACGCTTATTATCCGATCCCCATATACTGCATTAATATTCCTTGCACTTTCTGTTGCGTTGCAAAATATGCCGAATATGCTCCTTTGTCACTTGCATTATAGCTTTGTAAAAAATACTATTAAAATCAAACTGCACTCTTTAAAACTTGCACTAAGAGCAAATAATTTTAATTGGCGCGGGTAAGTAATCCCATCCCTCTCCAACTTTTAGATAACGCAATTTAAAAAACCACATTATTTATGAGATGACCTTTATAAAATATGAACCCGCAGACAAGCGTCTAAAATAAATTAGAATACTTAAATACTAAATTAATGTATTAATTATAAATGTATACATATAAAATCAATTTTGTCGAAAAATATTGTTTTTGCGTCACCAGGATTCGAACCTGGATCTCTATTTCCAATCTTCCAATACTTCACACTACCAATTGTGTTAAAACGCCAGTATTTTTCGTGACAAATTTTCGAACCTATATGTTACATTTTTTCAAATTAATACACCTGTTGTTCCATTATTTGAAAGCCTCTACATTATTTTTACTGAATCTCAAATACCTTTGAGTACACCGACTGCGGACGCCAGAATTATCAATTCATTTTTATAAAATTTTGGACACATTGATAAAACATATATTATTAAGGAGAACATATTCTAATTGTGAAGTTGTAATTATTCAGAATTATGTTCTGAATAATAATAACTTCACAATAAGAATGTGTTTTCCTTAATATAATACTTAAACATTTTTTTTCTCCTTCACTATTCTCAACTCGCTCTCGCAGAGTTCGGAGGTTGAATCCCAACACGGCGAACCATTAACTCAATCCCGTGTGTAAATGTCACTTACTTTAAGAATTAAATTATTTACTTAAGTAAAAGCAACGCGAACATAAATAATCAGTTATGAAAGACATTAATAAAGGTGGGGTTTACACAAAAAGAAAATTTACTAACCGGAAAATGTCTGCTTTCTCAGGAAATGTGACCTATAGACAGAAATGAAAGCTTTCAATTTTCACCGTCAAATAAAGACTTTATATCAGTTTTCCAATTTTTCGCATTTCACGAATCGCCAGAAACGTCTTCAGCAGAACTAGTTCGTACCTGAAAAATGTTTAAGGTATGAAGATTAAAATAATATTATTATTTGAATATGAATTAAATATATTATTTGAAAATATATACATATAAAATCAATCATATCTAAAAGTATTGTTGTTGCGCCACCGGTAAACGAACCTGGATCTCTTTCCAAAACGGGGAAGGTGCATTATCCAACTATGCTACAGCGACAATATTTTTAGCAACAAATTTTCGAACCTATATGGTTACCTTTATGATATTAATACATTTAATCATCCCATTATTTGAAAGAGCCATCTACCTTATTTTTACGGAATCTCAAATACCTTTGAGTAATCTGATAGCAGACGCCAAAATTATCAATTCATTTTTATTACATTTTTGACACATTGATACAACTGTATTAATAGGAGAACACATTATTATTGTGAAGTTGTAATTATTCAGAACATAGGTCTGTGATATTTTAAATATGAATTGAATATATTAATTAGAAAGATATATTATATATATAAAATCAATTTTATCGAAAAATATTATTTTATGAAGATATGCCAATGTTGTAATTGGAGTTTCTCTTCTGATTATTTGCATTCGATTCATAATTCAAATAATATGTATATTAATATGTATATTATTTGATGCACTTTTTGTGAACTTTCAGGATAGTAGAACCTGTCGTATAATATGCCAGAGATACACTGCTCCATCCAAAAGGAAATCTCTTCTTCAAATTTTTCTTCTTGTACCGCCTTCTATAGAAAGTTGGCGACCAAGTGATTTATTCTGTGCAATATGTAGGTATAAGCAGTGGCGTGCGGTAGGTATAGATTTAGGTTATGCTATTACCAGTGACATTATTCAATAGTATATAATATATGTAATACAATATTTTTTTCTTTCGTTTAATCAACGTATTTAAAAAAATAAATCACGGGCATAAAAACAAATAAGACAGGGCAGTGTCCACACATATTTTTTACATATATCATATAGTCACAAATAAATAGATAAATGTATTTATTTATAATTTTAGAGTAATATTAATAGTGTTTTTAATGTTTAAGTTTTAACGTAAAATAATACTCTCTTACCCATATAAAAAATGTATGAACGTTTTTAAGAACGCTATGACTGAACATGATTAATTTATTGTTTGAAAATTCTCTACGTAATAACTAAAGGAAATAATTATTTATATTAAACATTAACTTAGGAAATAGTTCTGCCAATTGCTTTTTGCTTTTCCCAAATCAAAAGCCAATCCTTGCACCAAATTTAAAAAACAATAATGAAATCAACACGTTAAAAACAGTAAGATAGTAAAATTTGCGAATTACTAGAAGAAGAAGTAGACACTTTAATGATTTGCACGCAATTGTAATCCTTTTTAATGTTATTATGTCAATAAATAGGATAGGTAACGACTCCATACAAAACGGATCAACCGAAAGAAATTTTCAATTCAGTTAATAAACAATTATATGACTCGAGTAATTCACTAGCTTTAACAGAGTAAATAACTCGATGCAGCGACTAGTGAGAGCTTCTTAGGTACAGCAGTGATTTGTCGTGGCAGTTTTTAGAACTAAGCAATTAAAGTATCTACCAGTACACAAATGGCGCTAATTGTAAAATAATATTTCCGTTTATTTTAATCCAATTATTTAATTTATATTTGTTTCCCAGAATTTTTAGTAATACACAGCTTTTTTGCTCGTACGCACTGCACGCCCCTGTGTATAAGGTCACCGATATTTTGTCATCCATCTTTCAAAAAGGCGTGTCTGGTTTTACATTACCCAAACACACGAACATAATCCGTTCAAACAAGTATATCTGAATTTTATTCCAATACAGTGGGATATAGGCTCGATCATTGGACCAGCACCACCAACAGATGATATATCTTGAAAAATATAGCCTTTAGAAACAATTGAATATAGTGTCACACTAAAGCAAGCCTTCGCCTATGCTCCGATCGCACAGTTGTTAAGGTTAGTTTAGTGTGTGAGTATTTAGGGAGCTGCTGTTAAAAAACTGATAAACATTAACGTTAATTCTAAATATATTCGCTATTTCATTTATGTTGATTCTTAAGTTAATTAAATAATACAACTTTTTTTACTGGAAGTTTTTTATACTTCTATTATTTATACATTTTGCAGAAGGGAAAGAGGTTCTTTAATGAACCACATTCTGAATCCAATGGAGATAACGAAAATTTTATCATTATTTCAGAATGTCAAAACGTGAGTTCTATAACAGATTTACACTTAAACGTCGCGTCTTTTATGTTTAGGATTCGTAAAGCTGTATACATTAAGACGACTTTTGGATGAATTTCAGGATGAAATGATTTACCAGTTGAGACAGAGCAAGCTTTTGTGAATTCTAGATTCTAGATTTAGAAACTTTTTATTTGGAATAACAAGGCAAGATATTTGTTAATTTATGTTAAACTATCTGTAAAATATAACATTAAATAAAGATTTAATGTAGATAAATAAACCCTTAGCAAAAACTTGTTCTTAGATTTTATGCGACGGAACTGTCTCTTCGTTAACTCAACCGAGGGTCACCGCGGTTAACTGTGTAACAGCTTTTATTTTAACAGCTGTCAACGTTTTTTCTTTACTTATAAACTGGAAGACGTTTATAACAAAAATAATATAAATCATGCACAAATGGTCCGTGTCCACGGATTTAGGAATTATCCACCCCATATATATGTACACTACATCCAGTACGTATGTACCTTTACTGACACGAGCCTAAAATGTCTTTAATATGAACGAAACAGGCCTTAAACAGGCTCAACTGTTCAGAAGAGGTCTAGTAAAATCAAAAATTATTTTAATTGACGAAATACAGTTTTCAAAAAAACGAGCCGAGCCAAAGGAACAATGTGTACTGATCGGTAATAGGCTAAGGGGTAGGAACAAACTGCAAACTGCTGACAATATACTACACTTAATAATAATCATTTTGGGTCAAGTATGCAAATATAAGTGTTCACATATAAAAATATAATAATTTACGAATACGATACACCCTTATTTCGATGTAGTATTCTTACAAATGACAGTAATATTTATATTATATTTATGGAATAAATACTCCTCAATCAATCACCTTAAATCAAAAAGTATCCGTAGAAATCGGTAAGATTCTTCTTTATATCATTTTTCAATAGTGAAAAATTTCACACAATTTGTTAATAAATATATCGTCTGCTGTAAAATTAAGAAATTCGAAATAGTTTTTTTGAAAGATGGGCGACAATTTTAGACATTGAACCACTTTTTAAGGTTACGCATCAACGATAACCTCTCTACATTTACCTACTGCCTTTTACCTTGTAAGAGATCATATTTCTCATTGTAGAGAATGTATCCGCATGCAGGTTTAGTTGGTTTTAGTTTAATAGTTGTTATTAGTTCTCTTGACTTAGCCTACCTTGGTAACGTTTCAACTTTTCCTTAACCATGCTGAAACATAGCTCTACCGCCCCAATTAAACCTATATAATTTAAAAATATCATTCACTCTTAGAAATGACTAACAATTTGTAGAATTCGCTTTTTTACCAATTATGTAAAAGTAATTATTTTTCAATTCATTTCCATGTAAAATTTCTACGGTTGAAAAAATAGTATTTGCAGTAAGACAGAAAAATATCAAACATTAGTTTCGTCGTGAAATGAATAATAAACATAGGAATATAATTATTTATCTTTCTCACTAATTACATGAAGGATATATAGATTATATATATATAAAAAACATGAATCAATGAATGCTACGAATAATGTTTATTTTTTCATTTTGATTGCTCGATATTTGCAGAAAATGTACGTCATCAACTATTTTAATGCAATTTAAGGCCGTAAAAGCATTATTTCATTAAAAATGCAAAAAAAAACTTTAAATACTTAACGGTAACACGACTTGACAGCATGGTTGCTTACGGATATTTTCTATCACGGTATGGTAAAGGTTAAATACCTCCAGCTTATAAATACTTACTATTTTTAACAGTAATTTTTTGTACAGAGATAATGAACGTTATTATAGATTTATAAGAAGAACGGTATTTACAGTGCATTCATTTACTTAAATATATTTAATATACATTCAATTTATTTATTTAAATATATTTATATATAGATATTTCATTTCTTTAAATATTTTTAAGATACATTCAATTTATGATTTATCTCAACCTTAAAAGCAATTTTGTGCTCGAGTATGCTTATGTACCGATATAATAATAATTATTTTATTCAAACCACTATTCTTTGTTACACACAATCGAAATATTATTCTTTAATATTAACACAAATAATGTTTCGAATATATGTATAAAATAAATGTACAAGATAAACGAATTACTAGATTACACATATTTTTATTAGAACACATTCTTGTTGTGAAGTTGTAATTATTCAGAACATAGGTCTGTGATATTTTAAATACTAATTAAATGTATTAATTATGAAGATATACATATAAAAACAAATTTATCAAAAAAATATTGTTGTTGCGCCATCGGGGTTCGAATCTGGATCTCTTTCCAAACCGGGGAAGGTGCATTATCCAACTATGCTACAGCGAAATTATTTTTTATTTTTTTGACGACAAATTTTCGAACCTATAAATTACACTTTTTTAAATTAATACATCTATCGTTTGATTATTTCAAAGCCCTCTACTTTGTTTTTACGGAATCTCAATAGCAGACGCCAGTGGCTCAGCAACAACAACGACAATATTTTTCGATAAAATTAATTTTATATGTATATCTTTATAATTAATACATCTAATTAGTATTTAACAAATATTTTTGTTAAAAATGATTTAATGGTTGATTGTTTACATTTATAGAATGTCAAAATACATTATTAACCAAATGTAACTATTGGACTAACCTTAAAATTGTTTCAACTAGCGATATTTTCCTCAACTAAGAAAGCTCAATATTTAGTTAAGGAAATGTCTGGTAGATGGAAAAACTAAACGATATTATTGTTCTCCGATAGATGGCATTCTTATAAATTAGATAAAAAATAATAATGATGTTTTGATTTTGTTATTATATTGATTTCGGTGTATTAGTATAATGTTGGTTTTTTAAGCTTGTAATGAAATAATCATAAAAAATTAAAAACTTTTATTTACAATATGCATAAATATAACAATGTATTTAACTTTACAATAGGCACTGCAAACTGTAAAAGCAATGTGCAGAATAGCATTTGCAGGTATACTTATAATATTATGAATAATTATTTTCCTGAGATTCTCTCAAAAGTTACAATAGGTCTGATAAATAAGTTTTAGAAAAATTATATGCAATACAAATAAAATACGTTTAGGAATTAACTAGCCATTAATATAACTTTTTTATTTGTCAATGTGTATGGTTAATTATGTAGAAATTCTATATTGAGAAATAAATTAGTGTTTATATTTTAAAGCAGGAAGTACCTACATCTAAAAAGTTACATTATCTATATTCATAAAATCAAAAAAATATCAAAGCTGAATACTTAATTTTACAATAGATGAATATACCCATATACACATAAATAGGAATATTATATTAATATATTCAAATTTAAATATAAATTTACATAAATAGGTATGTTATATAAATGTATTTAAATTTAAAAAGATATAAAAATTTCTTGAAGGCATTTGTAATATTTTATAAATATTATATTATATAAATTTAGATATTTTATATTTTTAAATCTAAAATAATTATTAAACTTAATGATTTAAAAAATCATTACTGTCAACATACGTAAATTATGACAAATTAATTATTACATTTTAATAATTATACAAAACAACACATCAAACATACTATAAAAGATATTTAAATTTCATTTAGTATTAACAAAAGAATAAACTTTAAAATCATTAGTACGTACTTACTTTCAAGATATATCATCTGAAGAATTTTTGTAAAATGTGTATAAATCATGTATTTATAATATTCAAAAATATTAATATTTAAAATAGTCAAATGATATATAAATATATATATATATATATATACCTTGTCATAACCACATATATATGCGGCATCTTTCACACACATCGATTCACGGAAATTATATATATTAATTATTACATTTTACTCTCAAATAACAAGCATTGTTTATCATATTTTGGTTCATTTTAACAGTAATTAAATTTATTAGCTATCATTTAATTGATAACAAATATAGTACTTATATAAATTATTATAAAATACTAAATGTAGGAAGCACCGCAAATCACGTTATTGTAAAACTTAAGTGACATCAATTGATTCAAATACAAAATAAAGCATGCAGATCTTGTGTGGATCATTAGAAATAATATTCAAAATGTTGTGTCACCAACGTAAGCCAAATTCATATTTGCAATATTCTATTAATATTTTATGTAAAATAGCAATTTAATATGATGTTATCGATTATGGAACATATTTTAATTTACGATAAAAAAAATTAAAATAAATAAACAGTAAATTAGTATCAAATCGTTATTAAAACAATAAAAATGGTCATTATCTCAAAATTGTAATTTGATTCTTGGTCAAGTGTTATTTAAATAATTTTTAGAAAAATTTCTTAACAATATAATTTTTGAAAGATAATATATTTCGAGTATATTAATCAGCATAATTTACGTAGTAAAAGGCTTTCAAACTGTATATAATTAATGGGTAATTTTGTATATTTGAAGTATTCAGCAGTCATGGCAATAGTTTCGTAGGTGGTGTTTTCTTAAAATTATTCGTTTGCTTTAAAACAACAATAATAATCAATACTTATTATGTAATTGATACAAAGTTCAATTTTGAACTTTTATTTTCTAAGAAAATAACAAAATGACTAATTCCTTGTCTTCGTCGATCGGAAGGTTTTTGGAAAAATATTTAAGGGTTCACGAAAATACTGAAAAATTGCAAATGAAAAATTATTTAACACGGACCTAGTCGAAAATATTTTATGGGTAGATACCTGACTAAATTATGTGTCAAAAATGTCCAAATATGTATCTAAATTTAACCATAAGCATGTAAAAAAATTCATAATTACGCGATTATTACAATTAATTGAATACAAAATATTAGAGGTCATCAAATTTCAGCTAGACTATTAGTTAGATGATTTAGGACTTGAAGCAAAGATGCAGATTAATTATTTTAAAATACGTAGAGGATTTTGTAAAAATTTTAAATAATATTATTTTTCGTGACAGTGTAGAAATTGCACATATTCCTTGAACATTTACGACTCATAATTTAGTCAGGTATTTACTAATAAAATATTGTGGACTAAGTCTATTACACTCTGGATTTACGTGTTGAAAAAAACAGGTATAATACCAATTTTGTATAAGAAAATGCATTACAAATTTACAGATGTTTACATAAACTGCATGTCTGCAATACTGTTGCAAAAATATAATATTCAATAGAAGTGAATTGAATAAATATCATTAATTTAATTAACGCTATGCTTTATACACTTTACAATATTATATATTTTTCTATGACAATATGATATGACTAGCGAAAATTGTATATTACGATAAAAAAACTGTATAATTTATAAATTGACGAAATCATGTATATTATAAAAGCATTGCTAGACGGATATGGTATTTTTAATGGGGAAGATGTTTATTAATTTAATAAATCATTATATCAATTAACCATTGTGCAAAATGAAATGTGCTAAAAAGCCTTATTTTTGAAATGTGTCACATTTTGATACATAGACTGCAATTCATTGCCAGTGAAAACTGCTACTTTTTTTCCAAAAACCCTGTAATTTTTTTTCATTCATATTCGTTATAACATTTATATTGAAATAACGTACATAAAACTAATTCGATTTCAGACGTTAACTGGGGTTTCATTTTTGTTCGTACCGTGGACTGCTGGAATCTCAATAGGCGGTGGTGTGATAGGTGCCAAGCTGCCGTCTTCATCGGATACCCTCAGACCAATTGTGGCTCCGATCTTGGCGCTAGCTTGTCTGAAGGAATCTGACAGCTTGACTTGAACAACGTTGATGCACATAGAAGTCAATGCCATACCAAAAACTAGATAAACGATACTACCCATCATGTAAATTGGATGGTTGGGCACGAAATCTCCGAATCCAATTGTAGACATTGATATGAAGACAAAATAGAACGATTCGAAGAAGCTCCACTCTTCCCAGACGACGTAGATGCAAGCTCCCATGAAGATGTAAATGATCCAACAAACAATAGCGACCGAAATCGGAAGATTGAACTCGTCGTCTATTTCAAATACGGATGGTGCTGGTGTTTGTGGATCTTGTTGATCTTCCATTACTCCGTCTTCGTTAGTTTCATGTTTACTTCCGTCTTTGTTTGGTACAGCCAGAAGGTTTTGATTGGGCTTCGGTGGGAGTGCCGGCTGACCAGGCACTCCATTTTCTTCGTCAAGGTTCATTTGAGAAGGTCTCCTGAACGTGGAGGCGGCTGTATAAACCATATTGAGTCCTTTCATCACCTCCTGTAAACATAGATTATTAATTTTAATATATGATAAAAATTATCATTTTTTAAATAATTAATTATATCTTGGTATACCTATTATAGTATAAGCAGATGATTATTGAAATAACCGAACAAACGATGTTTAATTTTTTTTAAATCATGTTTTCCAATTAGTATTAAAAAAACATGTGTACATATAGATATCAATATATCACCTTCCAGTATAGGCATTATGGTATATACTTGTATATCAAATATTTAATGTTATATGTGGAGGACATCACTCTCTAGTTACAATACACTTTATTAATATACTACGACATACTAACATTACAATAAAATAATATGTGACATAATTGTACACTTTATTTTGACCTATTTATTTTTGTGACACGTGGGTCTAATTCTGATCCTGTTATAAAAATGTTTTAATTTTTTTTACTACTATTTTTTTATCTATAATATGATATAAATTATCATAAAAAAATGATTAGTTTCATCTTATTTATTTATATTTTATCTCATGATACAACCATTAAGTTTTATAAACTTTTTTGTAGGATAACTGCGGAAATAATGGAAGCCTAAATATTCAAATGCATTTTAAAAATGTGGTTACCTCTTCTTCATTCTCTTTTTCCACCGTTGTCACCACTGCCTTCTTCTTTCTCTTCTTATTGTTAGACATGATAAAAAGAATGTTAAGATGCATCAATAGGATACAAATTGTAATTTTTTTTCAAGAATGAGTTATATGGTTTGAATTACAATTTTTGTAATCCGTGGACCACAGTTAAAAATATGAATATTTTTTTAAAAGTTAATGTCAGACAGAAATTCTAAATTGTTTCGTCAATAAAAAAACGTTCATGATATCATTATCTAATACCGTGTGTCCACACATGAAATTTCTCTCGAATGCGGATAAAGGTTATTACACCGCAAAACGTTTTTTGAATCACCATCGCATGTGTTTCGCTTCCGAATTAGAATGACAGTATTCATTACGTATATACCTTTACTGGCTCTTAGAAATAAAAGTCTCACTGAGAGATCACTCTAAATACGGGCCATTATGAATATTATGCAGATAACATGCATGGAACATTAATAATAAATGATGTTTCTCAATCGCATTATTTTTTCCTAACCACGTATTTTCTAAGATAATACTCGAAATGAGAATTATTAACTCGGACAAAGCCTCCAATTTCATTTAAATAAATAAACGATTTACCCAGACAGATATCATTGAAATAAACAAAAGATGTCAAAGGGAACTATCTCTCTGATGATATTGATATAATTTAAAGATATCAACCCTAATAGACATCGGATATCATCGAAATTAACCGGGGGCTGTTCTCCAAAACAGATCTCATTAAAAATAAACTAAAGTAAAAAAGATTAAGGGGTTAGCAACCTGAACAGACTCTCATATTCTAAGTCTTTTTTTTTTACATACTTTAAACTAACCAACTATGCAGTTTTCTCGCACACAACTCTCGCCCCGCTCACATACAAAACATATTCTCATGCAAGCTCGTCAACTCTTGAAGGTTTTAACGAGATCATCTTCCAGTGGTTTATCTGGCAGTGCCGATTGATGACATTGTATATTTCTGGCTACATCAACACTCGCGTCATACATTTCATGTATTTTTAACCATTCTCTCATCATTCATTAGTTCTACATAATCAAACCGCCTAAGTGATCCCTTTTTAATCCAGCTAAGATCAATTTTATATTAAATGTATTAATTCTTTACTTTCATCCACAGCACTCAGTCTACGTTCGTCCCTATTCTACAGCAGTGTTCGTACCAGGATTACATTGCGTTAGTCTTGCATCTGCTAATATTTTCCATTAGAAATTAACATTTTTTCAAATCTTTCTCAACCTTTCCGTTCCTATCAAACATATTTCCCAAATACACAAACTCGTGTACTTGTTTCAAACATTCATTTTCTGGCAATATTTCGCACGTTGTCTTATTTTATTCTTTCTCAAATACGTCACCTTAAATCTTTAATCAAGTTAAAGGGATTTTATTAAAATATATTATTTAGAAAGGTATACATATAAAATCAATTTTATCAAAAAATATTGTAGTTGCACCTCCAAGATTCGAACTTGGATCTCTTTCTTAACCGGGGAAGGTGCATTATCCAACTATGCTATAGCGACAATATTTTTAGCGACAAATTTTCGAACCTATATGTTACCTTTTTGATATTAATACATTTAATCGTTCCATTATTTGAAAGAGCCATCTACATTATTTTTACAGAATCTCAAATACCTTCGAGTAATCTGATAGCAGAAGCCAGAATTAAAATTCATTTTTATAAAATTTTGGACACATTGATACAACTTTATTATTAGGAGAACACATCCTTAATGTGAAGTTATAATTATTCAAAACATTGGTCTATGTTCTGAATAACTACAACTACATAATAAGGATTTTTATTGTTTACCTAAATGTAAACAATGATTACAAATATAAGTCGTATAGAATAAAAAGCTGAACTATCCAGTAGTATCTGTTGGATAGTCCTGCTTATGATTCTGTATGACTCATATGTAATAAACTTTTTTTTTAAATATATATATATATATATATATATTAATCATAATCTATTATAACTAAGCAGCATACAATCACACTAGTAATTCGATACATGCCTTTTAAAGACGTAATAGTAAGAATTGAAAGTTATTAATTTAGCCCCATATTGCCCATATCCAAATGTGAACAATTTCTCACATATTTTCAATTTTCAATTTTTTTTAATAATATCCGAAATTTTAACTTCATATTTAATTTTTTTTAAAACTATACCATAGATTTTTGTTTTTTTTCTGATGCTTAGACAACATGCTCATACATTATGAACCATAAAAACAGTACAATTTACTAGCATGTTAAAACTCTAATTTATGTATACAAAGTATTTGTAAAATTTTCTTATTTATTCGTTATAAAACATTGTTAATCGACAACTGTACATAATGTTTGATGTGAGAGAAAATTTACCATACCAAAGAAAAAATACCAATTAATATGAATATTCTCATGTTTTAATGACCGTTTAGAATCATTATCAGCGCTGTTACATCAGCAATACCATATCTGATGATGGATCCTGTAATGAGATCAACTTAGTTGACTATCCCTATTTATTAGAACAAAAAACTTGTCCCACACACCCAACACAGTCAAATAATCTATTTTACCCAAATTTTGCCAAAACTAATTACATAAAAAATTGTTTTGTGACCCGCTCTACCTCAAAATATAATACCGTAAATTATTCTAATAACTTAGATATTTTCAACGATAAATTGCTTCCATTTAAAATTAAACTACGCCAATTTTTTAATAACTATTAACATAAATTGTATGCGTATATATATATATATATTTTGCATCCCATTTTCCTCCCCTCCTTACCCTTTCCACTTTATATGTTCAGTATAAAAATACTCTTTTGTTTATCAGTTTTTTAAATACATACTGTTTTTTAGTTTATTGTTTATTTTAGTGTAAAAATATTTTTATCAGTTTATTTAAATATACTATTATTTAGTTTATTTTATACTATTTCTTATATATCATGTTATTATCAGTAATTATCATTGTACTGTTTGTTTTGCTCAAAAAAAAAAAAAACAAATCAAAAAAGAGATCGGAGACATACGGCAGAATGGCCTATAAAACTACATAGAAAATAGGTTCACAATTTTACTATATTGCATGTATGGCCTTTAATGAATCAATCACATAGAACCTTGATATCTTGATAGCACAAGCTATACTTTATTATTTATATAGATATTTTCCTTTCATTTTGAAGTAATGCTCTCTCATTTGAAGGCCTAATCTCTTTCATCCATTTAACTTTAGTTTATACATTTTATTTACTCTACCACAAAATGGTCGATCCTTACCTGCACTTGGACCGTTCTCCGAACTTTCCGGCAGCTTCCGGTGTAGTACACTCTTCGGACGAAAGCCCACAGGAACTTGATGGACCTCGTGAACAGCTTACCGAAGTCAGCCAGGAGGATGAGGAACAGAGGGATTCCGATGATAGCGTACACGATTGTCAGCGCTCTGCCCGTGGTAGTGGATGGCGCTATGTGTCCGTAACCTAACAAATAAAAATATATTAATAATTATAAAACTATTTAGAAAAACACAATTTAACAAAAAAATTAATATTATACATTAAAAAAAAATGTAATTTTTTTTATTTCAAAAAAGTAATCATTCAATTTAACCTTTCCCTTACGGTGGTGTAAACTTAGTGTACACGTAGACTTATGTAATTTTTATTTTATCTTACATTTATTACTTATCATTAATTCAAATAATAGTTGATATATATAAATTATTGTGTAAAAGTTCAAAAAATGACAAAAAACATTGATCATCACGAACGACAGTATAAAGACGCATAAAACGCATCTGACTCGGCCGGCGCACGCTCCGCCACTAAAGTGACGATCGCCAATAGGCTTCCCGCACCCCGCGCACTGCCCTTTCTGCACCTCACCGAACGTACAAACACACGTATTCACGTCAGGTTCTTTAAGAAAACATTTTTATTGTTGCGTATGTTAAATACTTACATATTGTAATTATTTTTTCCAATACATAAATGTTTTACGGAGGAATACCTAAAATATGAACTCTGTATTTAATATATTTAGAGAGATATTCATATAATTAAAGTCAATATCAAATCAATTTACATTTTCGGAAAGGAAAGGTTAAATTCATTAAAATTTTGAATCACACTATTATTTTTCATCAGGATTCACCGGGATTCGAAAAAAAAACTTTTCCTATCCGGGCAAACGCGATGTCCATTACAGCATGTCAACTTAGTAAACTAGCAACATATTTTCAAACCTAATATTGTATTATATTGTAGTTCTTTTTTTTCAAATTGATACAGCTATTATATTTTTTCGACAAATTAATTATATCTTTCTTAATTTTCTATTTGAAAGAGAAGAAAATCGTAAAAAAACTGGTAGGAGTTTGAAGAACAATATATTAATTAATACAAAATAAATTATACAACACCTTCTTCCTAAAACAAGCTAGTTTTCATACTGGTGGCCATTTACATTTCAAAGTGTCAAAGACTTTTATCGGTTGAATTATAGTATAAATGGTAGCGAGCTAAAGTGACCGATTTTGCAACTATTATCGATTATAAATTACTAATTTACATAAAAAAAGCTAAGTTTGATTGTTCATAAATTAAATGTATAAAACATATATAAAAAGTCAATTTCAGACACAAAATTTCTCTAGTGAGACGGGGACAGTCCAACTACATTTTTACATTTGTATTATATAGTTATCAATAAAATAAATAAATAAAACTGCATTAAAAGTTAGAAAATATAATATTGACGTCTTACTCATAATCAATGCCAAAAAATTAAATGTTTACATATAATTATACCGTACATAATATCGCAAATAATAGCAATTGTGAATGTACCTCGATTGAATTTGTAACATAAATACCTTGGTTTAATTATTGATGAAAATAAAAATAAAAAATTCCAATCTCAGGTCATTGTTAGGAAGATTTTACAAAATTCATTAAGTAATCCCAAGGCCAGTTTTACGAGTAATTTATTTTTCTTTGGTCGAGTTATTATTAAGATATGGGATCCGATCGTGAGGTCACTCCTGTAACTCAAATATAAAACAAATACAAAATCTTCAAACAGCCATGGTGAAAAAAAATTGTAAGCCTGGAAGCATTTAAATTGAGGTATAATCTAGAATTTTTATATTCTTCTGTAAACGTTCTTCTTATTTTTCTTCTTATTTTAATAAAATACAAGTGTAGCAAATCTGAATCTAACGATCCCCGAAATTACCAACAAGTATAGATCGAGGACAATAAAATTTGTTTTTCTTACAATAAAACTCCTGAATCCCTGGGTCTTTATAAAAGAGCACGCTTTCTCCTAATTTAGAAGAAATTACTAAAAAATGGCTCATAGAAAATAACCTGTCTTACCCTATATGTATAGTATCAACGGTGACTGATTAATTGTTATGTTTTTAAGTTTATCAAATGGATATAAATGAACTTGTAGACAAACGTCTATCAAGACGTTTTGTGGGTCTAGTGTTAATTTAAAAAAAAATCAATATTAAAAAAATTGACCACTTGATTGTGCAAGATATATTATATTAACCCAGAAACGCAAGTTTCAACTACCACCACGTGTCGTCATACTATAGTGTACACTTTAGACGAAGCATGTAATGTAATATTGATACATATCGTGTAATCAGCTGCGACTGAATTAAGTAATATATTCGACTAGAAATCAGATTCTGGGAGCGCAGGTTCAAATCGTCAGCTTGGCCAAATTTATTTATCCAAGACCACTCATTTAGTGTCACTTCGAATACAATCTTCCACCAAGCGGTGTCACGTCTGTGTGCATTATATCACCGGAGCGGTAAAATGTGTATTTTATATGTTTAATAGGGTATATCTATTGCATTGTGGTAAACAATTTACCTTTTTTTTTGATAGATCATAGTTTCAAAGTCTTTGTCATGATCGCGCAGCGGTCGCTATTGACTGCGAAGCGGCCATTATTTAGATTGATGATTTCTACCAGTATTATTACATTAAATGTATTCATTTTTTTGTGAATGTTAACCAATGTCGTGAGTATGACGTCAACTCCAAAGTCTGATAATTCACAATTTTGTACAAAGATCGACAAAAATAACATACTTTATTTTGTTTATGAACAGAGTAAACTTACTTGTAAATATTTATAAATTTTTTGTTTTGAACCTGAATTTTTTTTTAATTTTACTCACTGCAACTGTGGCCCATTTTCAATATTTACTCAGACATACGCAGCACCCAGACTAAATAATTTTTCAACCAAAAATATTTTCGATAATTGGCAGGTGTTGTTTATATATAAGTATCTCAAAAATATATAAACATTATAAACGACATTTTTAATATCGTATATAAAGGAATAATTTTGTTAAGAATCGTTTTGCTGATGATATGTATGAAGAAAATGAGGTGATGTGTTCAAATAGTAGATTTTTTCTAAAAAAAGCAGTGAATATTGGTAGAGCAATTCTTCATAACCAAATTAATTTATTCATTAGTCCTATATTAGGTATGTCTCCTTTTAAATCAATTTTATATCCATCAATATTGATACTTTCCCCTCCCTTGATGTTCTGTCTAAATGTATATGCATTCTTTTTCTTTCTTTCTCATGTAGTTTTATATTCCGTCTTCCTCTTTATGTATATAAAAGTGCACTCTTTTTGTATTTATTGTTGGTTTTAAATAATAAATAAATTTAAGTCCGAACGAAGCCTGATCTAAGCGAAACCGGCTGGCGTTTAATAAAATTCATGCCTTTTTACAAAGTGATTGTGTTTTATTTAATATAATATGTCAAACCACAAAGTGATTGCTTTCTATGAAAATATAATAATGTCTTCTCCAATATTTTCAAAATTATTTATAGAAGAATTTCTGTCTACGTAGAGAATGTTTCAAAATGGTAGCACATCGTCCATCTTAATATCGCATACGTTATTTTAAATCAAGATACAATTGTATGTGTGTATATAAGTGACATGATATGTATAATTTAATTTCAATATTTATTTGAGTAAAGTTAATGTAGATTTATTGTGGTCATGTCATGGGTTTTTTTCATTTTTATGGCCCATGTCCACAATCTGGCCTCAGATCAAATTGAAATTCGCACAAAGAGACAAACTCTCAAATCTGTATATGTGACGTACGATTCAACATGTGCATACATACATCACCTAGAACCATTGACACATTCAACTTATTTTTTTAATTTTTACATTTTATTATATGAATTACATGATTCTATTACAAGCTAAAGTTAAATATTATTTGTATATCACTGTACCTCTCCAAAAAAGAGACTAGCTCTTATGCTTGGAGAGGGACTTGCACTGTAGTAATTTGAAAAGAGTCAGAAGTTTTATAATTGCAATCAATAATATTATTTATTATCTAATTGTGTATTTTTAAAGTGTTCGCTTAACTTTTTTTTTTGTTTTTTCATATTATTTATCTTATTTATTTACGTAGGGTAAATTGTTGAAATAACACGCGAAGTGTGCGATAATGTTAAGAAAAATATGGTTAAAAAGCACGCATTTATTCCACTATTAAAAGCGGCTACTTGGCCTATATCATATTTTATACATATTTGTAATAAGCCAAGCAAATGATAAATAAGACTTAAATTGAAAAATTATGTTTCATTTTTAAATTATTTAAAAAGAATATCGGCCTGGAACATAATATTCATCCTGTATATTATATGTAAATATGTTGGTCATGTGAACTATGCTTTAAATTCGTATTATAAAATATGTTTATTTATTTCTTTCAACATTCTTCATGTTTCTATTAAGCACATTGCCTGCCAAATTTAATACTTTTATATTTTATTATAATGTTCATACAAAACCATTCATCACTTATCGTGCAAATATTTTTCTGACATGCGCCTGAGCGACCTCATTTCCACTATGTGTTTAGTCAACTTTCGTTATTTTTTGCTAATTCTCATATTAAACAAAAACCCATCGTTTTTGTGCATATTTGTAATTTCCAGAATTTTCAACAAGAATTACATAAAAATATATTTTTTTAAAGAATTCCTTACTATAAGCATATGTTTATCATCGTACAGAATCATTAACTGAGTCTCAGTATGTTAAACATTAAAGTAGATTACTCAAAGATATATTTAAATGTTTAGCTGTTTCATATCTTTTCGTCCGTCTTACAGATATAACTTACACTTAATGGATATTCACGATTAAAAATAGAAAAAAGTGTATATTTTCGTTATTCATGAATATGTATTTTAAGCAGCGTGGAATTATAAGTGTTTATATTAAGCACGCATACAATATACACGAATACCATTTATTCATTCTTCGAAAATCTATGAGATATTCAAATAACTGTTTGCACAGAAGAATATTATACAAAATGTTATCTAAAAGCTTGGCTTTTTTTACAATGCTTTTACATACAATATAAATTGTTGTGTCATGTAAGAAAATTTTAAAGGAATGTACACAACAAGGATGTATTTATTGGTGTGAAGTGTTCTTTTAAAATCACATGTAGGCGAACATACAACCTTTTTATTCTGATGATGTGGATAGATATATATATAGTTATTGTTTATAGCATTAACTTTGAAGATGGACAAAATTATTAATTTCTACTAATAAATTTAATAGATCTATTTGATTAATTTAACGTTGACCGGATTTAATTGGTTACTGTATCTTCGTATATATGTATGTTGTAGTGTCGCACATTAACTGCGATAGTTTGTATGCGTCCTTCTTGACAGAGGTTAAATTGATCCAAATGGCTTCTATAAAGTTTGTTAGTTTTTTTAATTAATATGCATGTTTTTAGAAAGACAACAAACAAACCCATTTCTATTGTAATTTGAATATTAGAACGTCGTATTGCCGCTGTAATATAGATCGGTAATTAATTCAATTATATTATTTGAACGGGTTTAAAATAATAGTTGCTATTTACATAATGATAAACCCTATATAATGTAATTTTTATATACATCGTATTGAAAAAATTGCACGTACCTATTTACGAAAATAAAACAAAATAAATTTATATATTACATTTATTACATTCTTACCAATAGTTGTGACAACAGTCAAACAGTATACCACCGAGTTCATGAAAGACCACGCCTTCTGGCCGCTGTAGGAGTGCACCCCCGCCTCGTGAGCGGTGTGAAGTTGAGTCTCAAACTCCCACAGCCGCTTCCTGGCATTGGACTTCCAATCGTCTTCTCTCATGTTGTGGCTGCTCTGCCACAGGCTGTCAATGAAGTCTCGCTTCACCCTCTTGACACCGCACTTGTAGAAATTCTCAAAAGCCCCCTCCGTGTACCTGAACACGATCCCGCCAAATCCGCACATCATGATCAGAATCATCAGATCGCTGAAACATCTATTTCTAAGCAGTCTGATCTTATCGTATTCTTTTTGTTGTTCTACTATGAATACTTTCCAAACTTTTCGCGAATTTCTGAACATGACGCGAACTATTGACATTTTGCTCTCTTTTTCTATTTCACTTGGCGTCGGTGGTTTAGCGTCTTCAGCTGTTTTTATGTCTTCAGCTGTTTTTACGTCTTCAGCTGTTTTTATGTCTTCAGCTGTTTTTATTTTTTTTTCGTCCTCTTTTTTATTTTTCTCTCTTTCTTTTTCAAGGTGTAATAGAGAGAGTTTTTTTGTTAGTTCTGCACTTTTTTTGCTAAGGTCAAAATCGGATTCGTCTTCACTGTACGAGGAAGAATAACACGAGCTCGTGACTTCAGACTGACTTGCATCCACGTATCCTGAACTCTGTCGACTTCTTTCCATTTCAACACTCTTTCTTTGAGCTTGTTTGAAGCTCTCTAGTGTTTCTTCTGGACTTAGAATTTTAATTGTTTTAGGACATGAAATGCTTCTTATTTTTTTTGGTATAGATGGATGCCTTTTTGGTGTCATTAATTGATGACTGCTATCTACTGTACTTTGGCTTACAATTGATGTTTTTAAATCATCATCTGGGATAGAGAGACTTCTTCTTCTGGCTTTTTGTAATAGTTCAATTATATCCGAACTAGTTTTTGTCAACTCAATTCCGTCTATATCTAAAGGTTTTTCTGGTCTGGTCACAGATTTTGATCGCACAGCTGGCGATCTTTCTCTCACACTACGTTTTATTGCCGCAATCGTTCTTCTTCTTTCTCTCGGTTTCTTCTGTGGTTGGGGTTCTACTTTGGGTTTGTTCTGATCTTCACTCATCTCACTCTCACTGGTGCGGCCCTAAAATATTGAATTAATTAGAAGTCTATCGATGCTTGAACGTAGCCCGTTGCCAAA
Source organism: Eubasilissa regina (assembly GCA_022840565.1). Lineage (NCBI taxonomy): Eukaryota > Metazoa > Arthropoda > Insecta > Trichoptera > Phryganeidae > Eubasilissa > Eubasilissa regina. The sequence goes on along the minus strand of JAINEB010000027.1, from coordinate 16,196,989 downwards.
CTAAAGAGAGGTAGAAACAGGCGACATTAAAGTATTACACATTTTGAAGACAACGCATTTACCTGACTTCTTGTTCCAGATTTACTTCTTTTTGGTCTGATTGGAGGTTCTTCGTTCGAAGGTGGATTATTTTGAGGAGTGTCTTTTCTGGTTGGTTTTACGACAGTAAAGGTTGAGGACGGTTTTAGATTAGGTTTATTGGGCTTAACAGTTATGGGGTCTTGATTATTCGATATGGGCTTTTGTATTTTTTCTTGGTTAGTTTTGTTTTTAGCAGATTGGGGTAATTTCTCGGTCTGCGAGTCGGATTTTTGTCCTTTTCTGGAATAAGGAGGAGTTGAAAGTTGAAAGACGTCTTTATGTTGAGTTGATGTTTTCGGACTGGGTGTTACAGAACAAGTATCAGTCTGTGGTGTTTCTTCAACCAGTATTAGCGAGTTTTTTCTAATGAGTGGATCAAATTCGTCTTTAAATGTTATGGGGTAACTGGGTATAGTAGAAAGAAGCTTATTTCCAGGATCGATAAAGCTTCCTTTTCGTTGGAGTCCTTCGAGTTCTTCTTTTGTCGGAATTGCAAAAGGTGAAATACTTCTTCTCCTTCGTTCTCTTTGCATTTCTGCGTGTGCTTCTCTTATAGCATCAATGTCTAAATCATCGTCGTCTTTCGCTGTAACCTTTTCTTGAATTTTTTTTTTCATCTCAGCGTAGATTCTGTCTGCTTCTATTTCTCCTGGACTTTTCGGTGCTCTTTGAGGATCTTCTTCATCGGTGGTGGTAGTATCGTCGTTTTGCACGTTGCTTGTTTTACTAGGTTCTGGAGTTTTTTCTCTCGTACGAACACCCTGTGCTTTTTTTGTGATCATTCGACGTTTTCTCGCCATCGACGCGGTTTGTATTTGTTCTGGAGTGACGATTCTTTCTGCAGCAGAAGAAATGTCATCCGACGGCGGTGGTTTCACTTTCAGTGATGGGACCCGCACGGCAACAGCTGTCTGCGTTTCTGTTTCAGACTTTATACTGGAGACCTTCTTCAGGTTTGTGGCTGGCTTTTTCTGTGCGGCGCCCTCCATTATTGTTGTCTATTTTGATTTTCAAAATTTTCTATATTTTCCAAATTCTATAAAAAATTATAAATTTGTTATTAGTCCATCACTTTATACACAATATAATAATTGCAATTTTTATACAAACTAACAAGTTTTAATAATTAATTAAAAACTGCTTCAATTAGTGTACGAAGATATCATTTTAACAAAACTTACTTAATAAACTGAAATAAATTTTTTCATATGGCAATAAATTTTTTTTAAAAACGATTTTAAGCGTCGTCGTATTCAATTCAAAAATAGACAAAAACATTACTTGAATTTAGCATCATAATATGACAGCACAAGAAACACTCACCTCCTCAGCGTCGTGGCACCGAAATCACTGAAACGCGCACTGTGACCAAAGTCAAGATTTAAATATAGAACGCGGAAAAATATTTTCACTTTTTCACTATCATCCCGCTAACACAGCGACCGTTACATGCTAAACATGCGCGTCACCGGTCGCACCACCGACAAAACTCCTTAAAACTATTCAAATTATTCCCCGTAAGGTCGTTTCCAATTCCTGGTTCCGATAATTCCTTCGCGAACGCCTCGGACCGCGGTTGAACTTTGCGACTCGGGCGCCGCGCGCGGCCGCCCCGCAAAACTCCGCAAATAATATCCCAGTCGGTCTATAAATAAAACGAGTGCGAGAAGCAAAAGCGCGGGAGCGCGTAAATTTCAAACAAAATGGTCGGTCTCGTGACGGGTTTGGCTTGAAGCACTAAATTCGGGAAATATAACTTTATGATCTGGCAGAATTTCAGCCGAGCATCCTGCAATGATTTGCGCCGAATTTGCGCTTTTTCCTTGTCGTGATTTGGGTCAAAAGTCCCACTCCAATTCTCCCAAACACGACCACGTCACAATGAGGGTTGAACAGGTCAACAAGAACAAAATATTTTTTTTAAATATGTATTTAATGAAAACACATTGTTATTGATAAATTTCAATTTCAGTACATAAGTGTTGTGGTATTTTTAATACAAATTAAATAAATCAATTAGAAATATAATAGAAATAGATAAATATTTAGTCAATTGATAGGAAAAGGTTCAAGTTCGAGTTCCGGTAACAACCAAATTTTTTTTTATAGACAAATAGAATTTTTACGTATATATTTCTAATTGATTCTTATTCTTATTGTGAAGTTATAATTATGGATCTGTGATATTTTTTTAAATAAAAATTAAATGTATTAATTACAAAGACATACATATAAAATCAATTTTATTGAAAAATATTGTTGTCGCTACCGGAATTCGAACCTGGATCTCTTCCTATCCGGAGAAATTACATTAACCGATTATGCTACACCAATACAGTGCAATGACGCAAATTTTCGAACTTATATGTGTGTTACACTTTTTAAATTGATACATTTAGGTTGTATAATAATTGTTTGCAATATTGTTTTAAAACACATTTCAGTATGCATATATTTTAAATTTAATTTAAATAATTACCTACCTATATATACACATACATTACGATGTACCAATTTTGGTTTTTTATGTCATATATTCATAGAAAAAAATTACGCGTACTACTTACTTACCATCACGCCGTTTCCCCGTGGGGGTAGGCAGAGAGGATAGAGCGCCACACTTTTCTGTCCTGACACACAATTCTCGCCTCATCCACATTCATACATCTTGTCATACAAGCTCGCCAATTGTTGAGGCTTCTAACAGAACCATCCTCCATTATCTGGTTTACCTGGTCGTGCCAAGTCTTCCGCGGACGTTCTCTATTTCTGGTTCCATCAACACTTGTGTCATATATCTTTCTTACCATTCTCTCCTCATTCATCCTTTCCATATGACCAAACCACCTAAGTGATCCTTTCTTAATCTTACTCACTATACTAACATCAGCTTTACATTCTTTTCTTATTTCTTCATTCTTTACTCTGTCATAAATAGATTTGCCACAAATATACGCGTACTACGTATATTTTAAAGGAAATTAATGCGTCATTTCAATGTAATGCACCAGTTTCCTTTCAAATTTCCCTACACGTGACACTCGAGAGGACAAATAAAGAGAAACCATGTTTGCGTTAGTGTTGCATAATGTTTTGAATTATTTTGTACAAAATTATTAATTTTTCATCGCCAATCGCTAAAAATAAACTATCTTTGACGTGTCCCATTCAAAAATATCCAGTGGCGTGAGGTTCGAAGAACACTCAAATAGAGTGGTCCGAAATTCAACGGTTTAGAAGTCATTAAAACTTTTGTGATTGACTGTGATGTGATGCTCAATGTTTGCTAGTGATGACCCCTAACCGTATCGTATGGAAGAATGTAGAATTAAATTAATAATTTTAATTATAATTTTATTTAATATAAATTATATATATATATATATATATATATATATAGAAAGATATATCGATATATTTATCGAAAAAAAATTTTTGCTGCCGCCGGTATTTAAACCAGGATCTCTTTCTATCCGGGAAAGTGGAATAAACCAACTACACTTTGTCAGCCTAGTAATTAGACGACAAATTTTCTAACTTATATGTTTCAGCTATTTTAAATTGATAAGGTCTTACATTCACTTTTTGATTTTTTTATCGCACTTTCCCGGGCAGGAAAAGATCCTGGTTCAAATCCCGGTGGCAGCCAAAAATCTGTATGCATATCTTTCTAATTAATGCATTTAATTTGTATTAAATATCACGGATATGTTATGAAAAAATTACAACTTCACAAATAATAATGTGTTCTCTATAAAATATAATTTTATTCGTTTTCTTTAAGTGTAACAATGGTATAAAATTACATCAATAGGGGGAAGGGGGGAAATTCCCGAAAGTATTTACAAAAGCACCGCTTCTGAGATAGAGACCACAAACATGTCTCTTCGAAAATCTGCAGTCACTTTTGGTGTAAATTACATGACACTAAAACGATCCACGTTAATCTCACAACGTCATTTGGGCAAGATTCAATAAATTCAAATATTCCAGACAAAGCAGAAAATTTAACAGAATAACAAAATAACTCTCACATAAAACACCAAAACAAATCCGGCCACTGCCTAAAGTTCATACAAGAAAGTACATTCCAAATAGGAAGAAAATTAAAAGCGAAATTTTCACTCACAATAAATCAGTTAGAATTGAAAGATAACCAGAGAAATGATAAGAAAGGCAAAAATGTAAAATGAACTAAAATTACAAGCACTCGATAAACAAAAGCGTCAATACAGACAGAGCTGCATATTTTTTATTTATTATCTTTGTTTTATTAACCATTTAATTGAGTTCAAATACATCTGCCGGTTTCGAAAAATAACATTTTCTTCTTCAGGATGTCATAACTAACTAAAAACATATGTTATTGTTTCTTACCAGAATCTATTTAATACTTTTAACTTAGTAAATTTTTTTCCTGAAAATTATTCTACTAAATTTGTATTAAGCAACAATTTGAGTTAGGTACTAAATTTATTTTTTAAATAATTGTTGTTTTTTTTTAAAATAGATGCTCAGTGGATGTTTGTATGTTGGCTGTGTATGGCGTCTGTTTATGCGTGAGAATACGTACATTATTCGTAATATTTTTTAATTTTTATCTTTAATATTTTATCAGAAACATTACGGCACATCAGGCCATTTCATTAAATCATATTTCTAATGAAATATCTATAAAAAATCTTACATAGAACGGTTGAAAAATTGAAAACTTGAAGTGGGTCTAAAATGACCCACCACCGCCGGACGTGTTTTGTTTTGACCCACAGGGAAGTAAGTGTTAATCGATTACAGAATTGTTCTTACCACAGTGAATAACGATACATATTTCGTTTATTTGTTGTCAGTTAATTATATTACATGTGACTACTAATACATTTAGCAATATTTGAATATGTCCAAGAATACACAATTACTGGATTTTTACCTACAAAGGCACTGTCATTAGATAAAAAACAGATATCTCATAGAAACGAAGCTTTTTTTTTATTATATTTTTAATGGAAAATAATGGAAAATGGTATATAGAAAATATGGGAGGTAATTACAGGACTGTCTTCAGCTGGCTGTACACATTCAAGAATTGATAAATATAGAGATTGAGGGGTGAGAATTGGTGAACGTTATATATATATAAATGATAACATACGCCAGCTGAAGACAGGTCGTAAGCCCTGTAATTACCCCCATATTTTCTATATATCATTTTGTATATAATATTTCTATATATATTTTTATTAAAAATTTAATAAAAATAGCTTCGTTTCTGAGATATCTGATATTTATTTACTTATACTTTTAATTATTACTATTATTTTTGTCAATTGCGTTACTTAAATACTTAATAATATTGTTCGTCTTAATCTGCACCACTCCTGTCACAACCCCTCGGGTAGGGCAGGTTGTGACAATTTTGAAAAACTATATTTGGTCGCGTTGTCCTTTTGGTGACGAGGTCAATAATATCTAAGGCAAACAGTTATTTGTTTCCATTACAATTTTATACTTTTGATTTTATTAAAAAAATTTCTACAAAACCGTTTTTATTGTAATTTAGTCACAACACCCCCCACCTTCCCTTACCCGAATACGAGGAACTGTCAAAACAAAGTCGTGGAGAAAATACACTTGGCCAGTTATAAAAATAGATCAATGCTCTTAAAAACGAAGTCGCCACTCAGATATTTGAGATTCTGGCATTACCATCATATTCATAATGTCATTATTCAGGGGTGCCCCAAAAAAACATACCGTCCGGCGAAAATAGCACTTGCCGTTCTGTATTTACATTTTATATACAGCACGCCGTATGCTTATGAGAAATATTTATGCAAAAAAGAGAAGAGAGGTGCAAAAAGATAATTTAGCTGTTCAAATCTATGTATTAAATATTACAAAGCAATAACATGCAAAATTCTTCAAATATTAGTGTCATTTTTCGAAAATAGTTATTCCTACGAGTAATATAATAGTGATCTTGTGTAAAGTTTTCTGAGCTATTTTGCCAACCTCTATGGTCGACGTTTTGTATCACATTGCAGGGTTTGTTATCAAAGCTAGTGGCACCGATGTCGAAACGTCAGCCAGAGACACACGACTGAAGAGCCCTGAAAACTCTACATGTAAGATTCTGAACAGTATGCGCAGACAACCATAATCAGCCATCACCATCACAGCTGATATCTAATATTATAAATATGTGATATGGCGGCCGTTTACTTTTAAATTTGTCGTATTAGGTTTGTAATAAGCCAGTATGAATTGAGATACATATAAAATATAAATCAGATTGATCAGCCAGACAGTAAAAACAATGCTAACAGGAATATAAAAATGAGGTTAGTACAATTTATGATAAACGAATATAATGAATATACATCAACAATATAATTCATTGTATGTCTCACAAAGTGCTTGATTGTTTAGAAATATAATAAACATGATCTTTTCTGCAATCAATTTTTGTCATTTTCCGTGGGTCCTAGCAACAGTAATATATACCTATAAATATAGCACCACAGGTACAAAATTGGCATGATCAGGTAAATTCATTACCGAATAATGTGGACGAGGCGTGAGTTATGTGCAATGACAGAACGTTAGTTCATTTAACCCTTCCGTAGCCATGCAGTAACACAGGTCTATCACTCGATAAGATCGACACTTGCCACTGTCAAATTGCATACGATGAATGCTCCGTTATATTATCATATTTATCAGTATTAATAGTAAAAGTATGATAACAACTATTTTAACGACATTGAAACTGGCAAGTTTTTTGCAATTAAAATGCTTAAAAATTACACATTCCTCACGGTAACACAAGTTGACATTATGACTGCATACGCGTATTATATATCATGGTATAGTGAGGGTTAAGAAATAAATGCAAGAAACAAAATAACATATTTGTGTTGATTCTTATTAATATATCTGACTAATATTTATACAAATTAAATGTATTAATTATATATATATATATATATATATATATATATATATATATATATTAAATTAATTTTATCGAAAAATATTGTTGTTGCTACAGGGATTCGAACATGGATCTCTTTCTATCCTATCCTTCCGTGTGACTGATCCGTCTAACGTGCATTAACCGATTATACTAGAGCACACAGTACATTGACGAGAAATTTTCGAACCCATATGTTACACTTTTCAAATTGTTCCATTATTTGAAAGCTATCTATTTTATTTTTACGGAATCTAAAATATCTTTGAGTAATCCGACAAGAGACGCCAGAATTAACAAATAGTTTTTATTAAATTTTGGACACATTTATACAACTTATATAGTATTAAGGAGAACACATTCTTATTGGAAAGTTGTAATTATTCAGAACATAGGTCTGTGATATTTTAAATACAAATTAAATGTATTAATTAGAAACATATACATATAAAAACAAATTTTATCGAAAAATATTGTTGTAAAAATAAAGTAGATAGCTTTCAAATAACGGAATTATAGATGTATCAATTTGAAAAGTATAACATATGGGTTCGAAAATATAACGTCAATGCACTGTGTGCTGTAACATAATCGGTTAATGCACCTTGCCCGAATTGCAAGAGATTCAGGTTCGAATCCCAGTACTAACAACAATATTTGAAATTGATTTTATATGTAAATCTTTCTTGTTAATTTTTAATTAATAATTATTAACATTTAATTTTTATTAAAAATATCACAGACCCATATTCTGAATAATTACATCTTCAGAATAAGAATGTGTTATCCTTAAATGTCCAAACCTGAGAATAAAATTGCTACAACAGTATATTGAATTATCTAATTGCATCTTTTGATTAATTGTCTATATATTTTTTTTTTACATAGATCATTGCACTTTGGTTACTGTTGTACCGGAGGAACACTGTCTTCTATAATACAGTAAATTACTAGTGTAGCAGTCAGGGTACTCAAGTACACGTCTTACTTTCTTACTGATGTGTCGTATTTACTTTGCCAAATTTTATATGCATACCCTCGGTACATTTGTCAGATATTTGAAATATTACGCAACACTCATAGTAATTAACTAGGTGAAAATATATTATTAATGAATATTAACTTGAATATTGAGTAATACGTCAGACCGTTAGACATTATTTATCAATGTAAGTACATAATACAAGTAAAAATTGAACCTAATAAATGTATTTTTATTATTAATGATTAATATTTAGTTATTATTTTTTTAAATCTGTAGCCCTTGTGTTGCTCTGAGTATTCACAGAGTTGGCGCAACCCTGTTTGATAAATGTAATTACCTGCTTCCGTGCGACTTCATTACTGATTGATTTGTGACTTCATTTTACCGCTTGGCCTTTATACATATTATATAATGAATAGAATCAAAGATACGTCGTGCAGTACGATGCAGTATTCATTTATTTTATTGCTCTTTAGTGTATTTATAATTCGCGAAACAAATATATACAAAACTGATTCGTAGTTCGATAGTATTAAAAAACAAAAAAGCTTATTTTTTTAAATATTCCAATGTGTCACTGCAATAGATCCAATGCTTCTTAAATTATTAATTTCTCTAATAACTAGACTGAATTTCATATATCAGAATGAGAAATTATTAACCTTTTAACTGCCAACCGTATTTGAAATGGAAGATGCCTCATAGGGTAAAGGTAGACTTTAAAATTCTTGACTTAAAAATATTTATCAAAAGTTGAGAACTATCATCCATAGATTTAAAAAATATGAATTTAGTATCTGCAATATAAAAAAGTGCATGTTATCACGCTTATGGCTTGGCATACCTTGCAAAGTTTGGCGTGTTAACGCGCTCATGGCATTTAATAGGTAAAAGAGTCTTTAGCAAAAAAAAAACATAAATCGCACCACGAGTTCTTTTATTGTGTGTTTTGAAAACAGTGGTATCGAATGGCAGTACATATAAATATCACTTTTAGTTTAACTAAAATTTAAAAATAACATCTTATTAATGTAATTATTTGTATATGCAATTGGCAAAAAATTCCCAATCCTTTAAAAGTGCTATAAAACCATATTAATTATCCGCATCGGTTCCTCATGACTGAGAATCATATGACTATACTCCTCTATTTTTCTCGGCATCCTGCAGAGCTTATGGGTATTACTGTAGAAGTGCCAACGGGTGGGGGATCTTCCTCTTCCTCTTCGTCCATCGACGTGGCTATCACCACAAGCTTCTGCAAGCTATCTTTACTTCTAGTAAGATGCCCAAAAAAATCAAGAATTCGGTTTAGAGTGTGTTCTTGATGTTTAATTTCTGCAAAATTGAGACATTAGTGCATCTCGCTGTCCATGTCTCCAGCACCACATCTCAATGGTATCAATTCGTCTTCTCTTCCTTGCCTTCAGAGTCCCTGATTTCACAGCATATAAAAGTATAGAATGCACTATATGCTGTACGAGTCTGACCTTCGTTGATTTGGATACATCGCCACTTATCGCTATACCAATACTTTCTGTGTCAAATCCACCGTCGTCAATAATTAATAATAACAATACTATTAATTCCATAAAACATCAAAACACAATGAAACTATCTTTAAAAGGAATAGCTTTCATAAAATTTATGACCCCATAAATGACAACGGTGTCTGTCGACAAATGCGGAATTCTACGACACGGAATGACGTATGTATGAAGATTTCAGTATAACAAAATCGTTTCTTCCAATAGAATTACTTTACAAACTATTTTAATTCATTTTAGCGAAGTTTAGAGCGACACACTACGATTTAATGCGAAAGTTATTTTCTAGTGTAGTGGTTGATGTATCATTTATTTTTATCTGAGAAACAAACCACGCACGCTTGTAGCGTGCGTGGTTTGTTTTTAATATAGTTTGTAATATAAACGATCAGTGAGATCTCAAAGTTAAAGTGTATCTCACCTTACAAATCTATTTGTATGGTTTTGTCTCATAAAGATTTCAATTAAATTATGAATTATGTATTTCTTAAAGCGATTTTAATTGTGCTCTTGCGAATTTAATTGAAATTTACCAGTTAGCAAAGATCAGATAAATTGAGCTTCAAAGCCCCAGAAAAGTTTATGTCATAAACTAGTGTCGTTGAAAACACACAGATGGTGGCAATGAAAATCTAAAACATTTTCGCAAGGATTTTAGTACAGATTTTCACCACTAGTTGAGAAAGTTTTCAAAGATACTAACAGAGATCGCTAGAATATTTTTTTTAGTTTTCCAAAATAAATGTGTCTAAATAAATTAGCTATTTACATTTTTCTGTTTACCGTGTTGTTTAATTCAACGTCGATTATTTTTATTTAAAATGAGGCTTTTGAATTTTTTTCATTTATAAAATATAAGCCAATCCAATTGTTCTCTGAATAAAGGTCACATCGATGACCTTTGAAAAATTAAAATCGTTCGTTTGTCGATATTTTGAAAGATTTTAAAAGCTGTGCCCTGAAGGTAGTTTTATGGACAATTACGTTATATTTGTAGTACCTATTTTTTATTTCGGATATTTTTGTGACACAGCCATACGTCCCTTTGTGCGTTTTATTTTTTCCACAGCTTTCATTCATATATTTTATTATTCCTATGCCAGAATAGTAAGCATAGTATTTTCATTGTGAAATTTATTGATAATTTTCTGCCTGTTTGAATTACCAATATTTCATACATAAAAGATTATAGAATCATTTTTTTTGCCTTTTCATATATCTAACTTATCAATTTAATTATTCAGATTAATTTAACATGCTTAACTATAAATTTAATCGTAAAAAATAATATTTCATTTGTATTAAAAATATCGCAGAACTATGTTAAGAGAAAAATACGTATTTAAATGTATTAAAAGTAAAAATGTATCATTTGGATTCATTCTTCCTGTACATATGTTTATCTTTAAATATTATTTTTTTGATAGTTAATAATTTACTAAATTTTTATAAGATAAAAAATCTTCGTAAGAAAAAAATGTTTATTTTATATTTGCAACGCGAAGTAAAATGAAGACAATATGGTTTTGATTTATACGTTGTATGTGTAACCGAAATGTTCCTTTGACGTAGTCTTGTGTCGGTGCCAAAACAATGTTTCGGAATTAATTGTGACACAAATGACGTATGCATATTTATATTTAGAAAAATAAACAATAATAAAAGAGAGTGAAGAATTTTTATGAAAAGTTTTGCGCGTTTTGGATTCACTCGAAATAATTGATGATGATCTTGCGTTTTATGAATGGCAGTAATAATAAATCAATTGAAGATTGGAGTGAAATTCAATCGTTTAGATATGAAAATACTTTTAATGAAGTTCTAATGTGATTTCTGAAAATATCAGCATCATAAGCTATCGCTGCACTACTGTTTTCAGCCAATCTTTGTTGTTTTATTCCTATTGCGCTAATAATTTTGTTTATCCGTCAAGATCTCAAGTGTTTTCTATGTTTTTTTTGTCTTGCGGAATGCATGTAATGGTTAAACCGTTGTTTAAAATATTATTTAAACCGTTGTTAAAACCATTATTTAAACCATTATTTACATCGCTATCAAACCGTTATTTAAACCGTTGTGTGAATCGTTATTTAAACCGTTGTGTAAATCGTCATTTAAACCGTTATGTAAATCTTTATTTAAACCTTTATTTAAACCGTTATTTAAACTCTTAATAAAACCGTTATTTGTAGCTTTTTTTACATCTTAATTGTGACTAATTGTTTTCGACTGTGACTATGACTTTGATTGGTAATTGATTAATCGTAATTCTTCGTGCAATCACTGGTACGCTAGTAACCAAATCTCCAATAATTAAATCTCAGTTAATAATCTTAGTTACAATTGAACACATTAACGGCTTAAATAACAGTTTACCATTATTATTGCAAATGTCATTCAAAAATATTATTTGGCCATCGACTATTCTGCGTCTAGATTAACCGTTCCCAAACTCTGCAGTAACACAGGTCTACTGCTCTGATTAAATTTGTAATATTTCGGTAAATACACGCAACACACACTTCATATTTTAGTTAATTTGAAAGAAAATATTTACGTTTAGAAATAACTAGTAAAAAAATCAATTATTTAAGGTGAATCTTACAAAAATAATTATTTTTAATTCGTTTCATTATAAAATTAATACGTTGTCAAAAATACCATTTGTGGCAAGACAGAAAGAAATCACACATTAATTTCACAGTGAAAATAGTAACAAACATACGAATATAATTAAATGAAGATAGATAAAAAGGAAGGTTGGATAACACAATGCAATCTCCTATACAAAACTTGATGAATGCTCCGAATTATAATATTACATTTTTTTTATATTTAATTCTCAATACTTAAAGTAAATTTATGTCATTAACTATTTTTCACATTTTAAAAGCTAACAGAACTGTAATTTCTTACGGTAACACGAGTTGACAGCATGCCTGCGCGCGAGTATTTTATATCATGGTATGGGAAAGGTTAACTAACACCTGTAATTAGCGCTTAAAAAATGGTAAATTAGAATGATTCTCGTGGATTAGAATCTCACAAGAAACATACAAACTTTGTTTTTTTTCTCAAACAACAAAAACAAAGCTTCCATATATAATTTTGAAATCATTTTATGCTTATTTTGATCTGGATAGAGTGGCATCTATCGATATAAAAGTAAACCATCACCATATAGTCACGCTATGAAGTGGTAAAAGCGGTCAAGTACTGAATAATCTAATATTTACTTATATAAGTACTTATTTTACTCACGCCACGCCACTCTCAATAATGTTATTCCTCACTGTAGTCAAGTTGAATACTGAAATATCTACGTATTGTAGAGGCGTATCATCATTGCATATGATAACCTACTTCAAAAGCCTTTACGAAATCTCAAAAATCGTGAACCTTTTGAACTTTACATGAACAGGGTGTGGTACTGAAATTACTCAACTTTAAAGTACTATTCTAGATTGTTGATCAACCCAAAATTGAAAAGCGCAGGTTGACGGGAGATAGGCACTCTAATAATACAATTTTCGCGATTTATTTTTGGTTTTGCCGCACTGTCTGAGGTTAACGTCCCTTCAGCAATAGAACGATGGCAATCAGAAAATGCACGTGTCATAACTGATCAGAAATATTAATAAATTATTTATTATTCTGGTTTACAAAGTTGGGTAGACCGAATTGAGAGGCACATTGAAAAAGTTGTTGGAAAATGCGAATCTCACCAAAAAAAAAAACAATAAATGTATCTAATAGTATATTATCCGTGTTAAAGCGGTACGATACTGTAATGGCAAAAGGGTATACGTGCAGTTTTTGTCATTTTTGATGGCAAAAAGATTCAGCAAGTGCTGAAAAAATGTCTACATAAAAGCTGATTTGCCAAAAGAACAATTAGAAAAATTGTCAAATGCAGACATAACCATCTCAGTGGAATTTTTATTACATATTATAATATGCATTATATAATCGAGTTTTTTAATAATAATTCGTGAATGTGAACGCTCTTATACATTTTAATTGTAGTTGGCTCTAAGAGCCTTTCTGGTCCATGGCCGATCGTATAATATTATCTAAGCCTTTGAATTCGTAGCCTCGTCCTTTTCAACATAATATGCTCATCTCATTTTTGGGTTCTAGGGGCTGAGTTTCATCAGCGTTTCTTCAAGATCTAATGGAGCACTCTGGAATCGTCATATCCGACAACATGCCCCGCTTATTAACCTACTTGAATTCAGTATTACCTCAGAATTGATATTATTCATTAGTGATGGTAAATCGTCATGTGATTGTAATTGTGACGAAACGATAGTCGGTAACTAAAATGTAACTCTTGATGGTTCATTTTCTCAGTCATTTTTCGAAGAATTACAAATAATCAGTAACCAATCATCGCTATAATTGAACACAATCACAGTCACGATAAGTGATTAAATAACGGTTTAAATAACGATGTATTAACGGTATTAATCAATGTTAAAATAACGATTTGACCATTACTTTTATTAATGTCTCCCTAATAGACCATACTTAAATCATAAAAAGTCTAGACGTGGACCCGCACACTCAATGTCTGGAAAACTGGAATGGTAGATTAAAAATTGGAGACGGATTTCTAATCTCAGGTTCGCGGACGACACAATTTTGCTCGCTACATCAGAAGAATAAATGACTGCACTACTCTATTGCATTGAAGATGAAAGTCCATAATTACTAACGATGGTAGCCACAAGCTAGAACTTAAACGACGCAAATTTTGGTGAAAAGTTATGTTTACGCACCTTGTTTCTTCGATTGGCACCACTAGGTTTTCTAGTTTATAATAATGTACACGTGGGTGTGTGTGTGAGTATTGCCGCCATTTTTCGGAAGCTAAGAAGACGGTAACCGACAGGCATCGTTCTTATTACATCCCGTGCTTTGACCAGTCCAGCGGTACAAATAAACCATCAGTGCCCGCTTCGGTCGGTCAAAATCTAAAAAAGACAACCCAGCTAAAAGAACAACAACATCGGGCCAGAAAGACAGTAAAATTAAAGAGGTTAGTGCAGTTCATATATCATATGTATACTTATTACATAAACAAATTATATATCTAGACATGGCAAAATACGGGAAAACATCTATATTTCCAAGATAACGAAGGTCAATCTTGTACAGTCTTAGGTGCATTCTATATTTTTATATGGTGTGAAATCACGAACCACGAAAGCAAAGAAGAAATGATGGATTGATGGCTTTGAGATGTTGTGATGGTGATGAATTCTTTAGTTTTTTGAGGATCTTACAAGAAGTAAAGATATCTTTGAGAAGCTTGTTGTGCTGGGCCACGTTGAAGGACGCAGTGGAAAAGGCAACACGACAGCTCTAAGATCTGAGGGATATTGAGAAAAGTGGAGGAGCATAGTCAAGGGTGACGGAAGCTCATGGAGAACGCAATTCTTAGTCACGAGGGACCAACCTGGGTGATCCACACTGAAGTATCTAAAAAATTGGTTTATTTCAAACTGATGCAAATAAAGTAATGTAAAGTAATGCAAGTAAAGTAAAAAGTAATGATCGACAACATAATCGGTAGAGGGACACTAGTGGGATAGGATACCGTGGACTGTATCGATTAAAATTAGTTGACGAAATCCGAATTGGAACAAGAAAGGAATATTGGCAGATGATCTGGCCTACCTCGATCTCGATCCTGGGTTGGAGTCAAGTTTCACCTCGCACTTTTGTAGTGAACACAGATAGAGAGAAGAAAACACCGCTTCTTTTTCGTGGTCTAGATTTTACGTACGGCGCTACTCTCAACCGTTAAAATAAACATATATGTTGACAGCTCGGTGTTGGAATGCAATCTGTTCCCGCGTCGGCGAAATCCCTAAGGAATTAGTTGGCCAGAGCGGGATAGGTTATATTCAGGTTTATTGGAAGGACAAAATGATTTGAGTCAACAGACACTTGATGAATAAATATTATTTTTACGTTGCACTGAGGCATACAACAGTTGTGCGAACTGTTCGCCACTAGTAAGTACATTATTCCGATTAAAATGATGATCAACCCAAAACGCTAAATTTACTTACACTTCTTAAGAACATAAACAAGATCCAAGATCTGGTTTAAAAGCTCAATAACATAGCATGGACCTCATAGTCGTTTAAATAAATTTATTTAACGCAAAGATGCGTATATCAGTTTTATGTGCTACCAAAAAGCAGGCACAGCTATAGATGTCATAAATACAAGAAAACTTTCAACGCAAAACTGGAACACTGAATAATTTACATATATTGTTGTGTCTGGCTACTGGCAATAAAATGTAGGGATGTTTATTAGTTTTATTTAAATCTTATTTCAGTCGTTAAGTTTATACAGCCGGTATACAAACTAATACAGTTTATCATAACAAAATCAACCATTTGCCAAGACGAATCCTTCAATTTTTTGTGTATCATGCGAGAAGGTCACGTCGAAGAACGAATGAGAGGTTGGACCAACCGAGTGAAAAATTTAATAGACACTTCTCTGGTGACAGTCCTGAGTGGAACATAGTCAAGAGTAATAAAATATTTTTAACAATTCAACTTTAATTTTTAAGTGCATTCTTTATGACCTTTACAATAAAGAAATCATTAGATTTTAGACTCAAGACAATCTCTGAGATACGGATTTTGCTCTCATAAGATTCTTTGACGACTCTCGAATTTCGTATTCTTAGAAATTCGTCAATTCGCATCTTACTTCACGCCCGTACGTCAAACGTTAAATAACATAGTAATGTTAGTTAGTTGATTGATTTTAAATCTCCCAAACATCAGTTAAAACTGAATTAATGTTAGTAATTTAACGCCTTATATATATTTTTTATTATTTTATTTCTTCTTTATTACATATACATTCATTTTAATTTTATTTTTTGCCAAACTACATGCCAGTTTTAGGACAAGGATTGCCTTTTATATAGTTATACACATTATTTTGTATATAAATAGAATATAACAAGAGGAAAAAATTTGATGCTAGATGAATTACTTAGAAACATATAAAGAATAAAATATGATAAATATGTATAAAGAAAAAAAAACAATCTTTTGAAAAAATAAATATTTTTTACAGGGTGTAATAGATGTAGTCCACAGTATTTTAAAGATGGAATACCTGAATATAATAAGGAAATAAAAAATTTAATAAGAATATGTTCTATTATTAAGGAGAACACATTCTTATTGTGAAGTTGTAATTATTCAGAACATAGGTCCGTGATGTTTTTTGCGCTACCGGGATATAAAAACAATATTTTTCGACAAAATTGATTTTATATATATATATTTATAATTAATACATTAAATTATTATTTAGAATATGTTTTTTTATTTTGTATTTAAAGGTGGTCGCTGGGGTAATATGATATTAATACTGTTGTTAAATGACTTATTTCTAAGTATCAGAATAATCAAAATAAATAGTTGTAGGAATTTCTGGCGGATTTAGATGGCGTTTGTGTTTACCTGTCCAATGACGTAATTTTTGTTTATTTTTACCAATCTCAAGCTCATATAAATTAAATATAAATCTCAATAGGTGTGTTTACATATTATTGAAATGTACATGAACTAAATTTCTGAGATTATCTCATTGTGTTTCCTTTCGTGGACACGAGTGGAATGAATGAGTGGAATTCGTTTTAATTTCGGAATTAGTGGGTGTCAAGGATTCTGACGTTTTTGTCTTTTTGGCTTCCAATTGATGAGTTTTGTCTTTGTCACCTGACTTGACTGTCATCATCAGACTGTCCTCTTCCCCCATTGCAAAAAAAATTCTCGACTGGACGCTATCATTGTGGCTGTGGAACAGTATCTACGAGTTTGTATAAAACTGTATATATATATGATTACGAAATTCCCACCTGGGACTCTAAACTGAATTTGCAACCTTGAGTTTCAACTAAAACTTATTTCATATGAAAAAAAAAAAGAATTTAAGACAGACATTTATATTTATGTACACATAAACATTTTTAATTTTAGAATACAGAATAATTAGGTAGGGTGGTGTCAGTAAAAATTTAAAAATGTAATCATAATTAAATTAACAATTAATTTGAAATATCTCAAAGCTTCTAGGATTAAAAAAGAAATGTAAAAAAATATATTTTTCGTATCCCAGAACAAATTCTATGTTAGTTCAAAATTATTTTTGTTTTTATATTTTGTCAGAAAACACAAAACAATTTATTTTATAAATCCCAAAAAATGATTGTGGATTCTAAATTGGCGTCAGGTGGTTTTTTCCGCTATTTTGTGGTAAACAATTTTATATTTTAGTTATGACTGAGATTTCATTATAAAAATTATACGCATTATACATTAAAATTAAAAATAGCCCATTTACAATGATGACAATAATATTTTTTTATGAATATAATTTATTTAAAAAATCAAAAAAAAATACAAGAGCAATATAATTAACTTTGTTGGACGCATATTTTCTCCAGATAGAATTGCAAGTAGACCTTGCTTGTTTTATGTTGTTACGCGACTCAATATGTGTTGTTTTATGTTACTATGCGATACAGATGGACATAGTTAGATTATACATGTAGTTTAACTTAATTCGAGTAAAATACATAGTTTAGTTGGCTGTATTATTACAAGTATTTAAAATATGAATTAAATATATTAATTAGAAATATATACTTATATAATTAATTTAATCGAAAAATATTGTTGTTCCGCCACCAGGATTCGAACCTGGATCTCTTTCATAACCGGGGAAGGTGCATTATCCAACTATGCTACAGCGATAATATTTTTAGCGACAAATTTTCGATGTTACCTTTTTGATGTTAATACATTTAATCGTTCCATTATTTGAAAGAGCCATCTACCTTAGCATAGTTGAATAATGCACCTTCCCCGGTTAGGAAAGAGATCCAGGTTCGAATCCCGGTAGCGCAACAACAATATTTTTCGATAAAATTAATTTTATATGTGTATTTTTCTAATTATCATATTTAATTTATATTTGAAATATCACAAACCTATGTTTTGAATAATTACAACTTCACAATAGAATGTATTCTTCTACTAGTATTTAAAACTAATCCTAGGATAAATGATATTACGCCAATGGTATGTAAATTGTTGACACTTTAATCCGATTTAAAGTATCAATTTCCTTTAAATCGTGTAAAATTTTCCTGCGCTTGTCATATTATGAAACATTTTTGGGAAATTATATACATATATAAATATTACAGTGTTTAAAACCCGTCTGAAAAAGGCGCGAAAGACATACATAGGACGTAATTCAAATAATTACCTACTCGTAGTAGTCAAAAATATTCACAGAATATGAACATATTCTGCACCGTTACGAAAAATATTATTACTTTTAAAATTAGCAATATTAACTTGGTGGTTAAGATTCATATTTTTTATTTATTATCTTAGTTTTATTAACCACATTTGAGTTTAAAAAACATCTACCGGTTTCGAAAAACACTTTTCCTTCTTCAGGATGTCATAACTAACTAAAAATATAGTATTGTTTCTTCACCAGAATCTATTTTTAAAAATTTTTTTTAAAAAACAATTATTTAAAAAAATAAATTTAGTACCTAACTCAAATTACTGCTCAATACAAATTTAGTCGAATAATTTTTAGGAAAAAATTTTAGAATAGGACTCGTAGTTAAATTTAGTTGGCTGTTTAGAATTTCCTGATTACTTTTACATGCTTTATTTATCTCCAACGATTCCAAATTATTTAATTTGTGACCTACACCGTTTATATGCAAAATTGACAATCCCAATTTTTTATCAAAACCATGACTATTTTCTATCAAATGATTAGCAAATTCTGAAAACCCACTATTGTTCAAACATCTCAAATGCTCCTTTACTCTTATATTAAAATTTCTACCCGTTTTACCAATATAAAATGCAGCACAATCCTTGCAACTAAGTTTATAGACGCCAGAATTGTTAAATTTATCATCTTTGTCTTTAGAATTTATGAGTAAATTTCCTATACTATTATTTGTGTAAAATGCTGGTCTAATGTCTCGTGGTAGGTGTTTAGATATTTGTTTCGAAAAGTTATTTATGTATAAAATCCTACGCCAATTATCATTATTATCATTATGTTTTATCTAAAGTTTAGAAAGAGGTCCAGGTTCAAATCTCAGTGGTGCAACAACAATATGTTTCGATAAAATTGATTTTATATGTATATCTTTCTAATTAATATATTTAAATAAAAATTATTATGAAATCTTAACGTCATCCAATGCGTATTTTATTAGCAAAGATTTTTTAATGTTTATAATAAAATGAAGAAAATTTTGTACGAAGAAAAAAGTTACTTCATTAAAAATTAATATATTTAATACTTGAAACTAGTTTTGTGTAAATAAAAAAATAATTTGATATAAAAATAACAATACGAATAAATATATTACTAATAAAATTTATTTATTATGTAGTTAATTATATTCTTACATTATTGTTTTAGGTAGATCTTATTATTTTTCCGGAAAACACACAGCTTTAAAATATCTTAAAATAATTTCGATAAAATTATTATAGTCACATAGATTAGACAATAATACTTGATTAATCTTAAGTTCTTAACAACATCCTTTGTTTAATCATAAAACATACTTTTCGTGACACCCTTTTGATAATTATTTCATGTAAAATAAATGGTCATGACAAATGTCAAGAAATAAGTCGATTAAATTTGCCAAGCACTGTTTTACTCATTGATATTTCCGATAAAAAAATCCCCACGCACATAGTCGTGACGTAATAAGAATATTCTCGAAGTTTTAAACGTCGCGAGAATGTCGTAAAATAAAACTGTCCCTACACTATTCTAGAGTAGGCAGGTGACACATATTTAATACATTTTACGTATGTAAATATATGTTTTCGTAATGAATTTGTACTGAAGATTTATCGGGAAATTCTCCCAGTTTTTCAGTACTGAAAAAATGTATCTAAATATACGATGTCATTGAATTCGCTTACGCGTGGGTAGATATACTCGAACTTATATCTGTACGCGGTTAAATAATACTACTATGATATTATATATTAATAGTTCATTTCGATAATAATGATCGTTTATAATATTATATCATTCTGAACGTTTTGAGTAAAGAATGAAGAAATAAAGAATGAATGTAAAACTGATCTTAGTATAGTCAGTAATATTAAGAAAGGATCACTTAGGTGGATTGGTCAAATATAACATATGAATGAGGAGAGAATGGTAAGAAAGATATTTAACGCATGTGTTGGTGGCACCAGAAACAGAGGACGTCCGCGAATGACTGATACAATGACTGGCGAGTTTATATGAGAAGATGTATGAATGTGGATGAGGCGAGATTGTGTTAGGATAGAAGAGTATGGCGCTCTATGCCATATACCTACCTCCGCGGCGTGATAGTAAGTATTTGTTAATTTATTTTACAGTTAAAAAATTTACTATATTTATTTATGGAATCTGGCATATAAATTGCATTCAGTGCGGTGATCCTAGGAAATTAGATTTAAAAAAAAAATTGTTGTAATATTTTTGTAAATATTAGTTGTAATAATTTGGGCATTATGCATCTTAAATACAACGCAATATTAAAAAACGTGGGGTAGAGAAACAATTTCTGGTTCAAGTTTAAAGGGTGGTCAAGGTAGTCCTGTTGCTGTTGAAAACGAGAATTTAAAGCTTTCGTGGTAGGAAATAAATGAAAAATAACCACCACTGATTAATTTAGATAACTTCTTATTTTTTAAGCACTTCGATAACTGTTACGACAAAAAAAAAATCAATAACAGAAAATCAGCAGAGCCTTTAAAGAATTTTTGGATTCGCTAGAGTTTTATTCTACAGGATATAAGTCGTTAAAACAAATCGTATACAATCAATTTGCTCCTAATAAACTTAAAATTATTTTCAATTATTATCAACAATTATTTTCGGAATATCCTATGAAATGTCTGCTGAATTGTGAATTTTAAATGGTGTACCATCCAAATAACGGGTCCATTGATCGCGGTTACGGCGCGCGTGCCTAAACGCACCCGTGTAGTCATCAAAGTTTATGTCCACGTACCTGCCTATTCCCCTGTCCCTCATCCCCTCATTTACTTTGGAACATAACCTTTTGTATGGTGAGGGTTAACTTTTATCACTGCTATTGTGTGTATTGACCCATTGGTTTCGTGCGTGTCACCGTATAGTGTTATTTCGTGCGTAGCAACGAAATTCCGGGGAATAAACCTGTGGTCAATTCATTGTAGCAAAAGAAGACAAGAAGACAAGAGGAGCGACACTAACGGCTAGGTCGTGTTCTTCCATGTTTCTGGTTGGTTCTGTGAATTTTTTCTGTCCCTGATCCCTATTTTGCATGCATTTACAGACGGCGTGCGTATTTTGATAAGTTATGAGAAAAGTAAAATGGTAATTAAAAATGCATCGCGTATTTTCATTTAATGAATCTGCCAGAAATAAAAAATAATCTGGATACAAATCATTAAACGTTAGTACGTTGACAAAAATGAATAAAGGCCTAGCAGTCTAGCCTCTATTTATCTCGTTATTTGAACTAACATTGCCAAAAATTCTTAACTAATATGTTTACTATTTTGCATCTACACCAAATTCCACAGAAACTCTGTTTATTGTACATATTGAAACAGAATATTTTTATTTTATTTATTATTTAAAAAGAGGTACGCGTAATATGGGTCACATCAATATTCTTACTATTTTCAAACTAAACGAAACGCTTGTGTTCTGAAAATTGGACTAACTTGCAGGTCTCCTGGAGTGAGGATCGCACTACCGACAACTGGACCACAAGGCAAATGTCTGAACTGCTGTATCAACAAGCACGTGACGTAATAATTTTATAATAGACTATATATATTTCTCATCGTCACCATCTTATCAGGTTCGAATTTCGATAGCAACAAAAATATATTTTAGATAAATTGAATTTTCCTGTATATCTTTCTAATTGATACATTTAATTTGTATTTACATATTTTAACCCCAAAATTGACCAAGAAAAATACTATCATTGGCAGTGTATCAGTTAATAATAAAATCAGATAAAATTTGCATTTTATTTTGTGTACTCTAATCTTCTACAAAATATTCAAAACATACCTTCATATTTGTGTGACATGGAATTGTATTCGACTAAGTATTAATTGATAATCCTTGTTAATACTGTGAAAGAACTGAACACTTACCGATGGTGGTGTAGATCGTCCCGCAGTAAAACATGGCGTTCCAGAAGGACCACACCTTCTTCGCCTTGTCTGTTGATCCTTGCTTCACCCATTCCGTGACCTGCGACTTATACGCTTCTAACTTCTTCAGCGCCTCACCGCTCCACATTTCCGGGTCCTACACAATTATATTATTATTATTAATGTTATCTTGACAATCATCATCAGACGAAGAAGAAGAAGAAGAAATGCTAATTTAATGTATTAATTATAAATATATACATATAAAATCAATTTTGTCGAAAAATATTGTTTTTGCGCTACCGGGATTCGAACCTGGATCTTTATTTCCAAACCGGGGAAGTACACTACCAATTATTTTATAGCGCCAGTATGTTTCATGACAATTTTTCGAACCTATATGTTACATTTTTTCAAATTAATACATCTGTCGTTCCATTATTTGAAAGCCATCTACATTATTTTTACGGAATCTCAAATACCTTTGAGTAAACCGACTGCAGACGCCAGAATTATCAATTCACTTTTCAATATATTTATAATTAATACATTAAATTAGTATTTAAAATATCACAGACCTATGTTCTGAATAATTACAACTTCACAATAAGAATGTGTTTTCCTTAATACTTATTAAATGTATCAATTATAAATATATATGTATATATATATATAAAATCAATTTTGTCGAAAAATATTGTTGTCGCGCTACCGGAATTCGAACCAGGATCTCTTTTCCAATCTGGGAAAGGTGCATTACCAACTATGCTACAGCGACAGTAATTTTGACGACATATTTTCGAACCTATATGTTACGAACCTATATGTTCAAATGAATACATCTATCGTTCCATTATTTGAAAGTCATCTACATTGTTTTTACGGAATCTCAAATACCTTTGGAAAATAATATAGGAAAAGAGATCCCGGTAATGCAATAACGATTTTATATGTATATCTTTATATTTAATACATTTAATTAGTATTTAAAACATCACAAACCTGCATTCTGAATAATAATAACTTCATATTTTTTATTTATTATCTTTGTTTTATTAACCACTGAATCGAGTTTAAATACATCTACCGGTTTCGAAAAATACAATTTTCTTCTTCAGGATGTCATAACTAACTAAAAACATATATCATTGTTTCTTCACCAGAATCTATTTTTAAAAAAACAACAATTAATAAAAAAATTAATTTAGTACCTAACTCAAATTGTTGCTCAATACAAATTTAGTCGAATAATTTTTAGGAAAAAATTTTAGAATGGGACTCGTAGTTAAAATTAGTTGGTTGTTTATAATTTTTTGATTAGTTATATGCTTTATTTATCTCCAACGATTCCAAATTATTTAATTTGTGACCAACACCGTTTATATGCAAAATTGACAATCCCAATTTTTTATCAAAACCGTGACCATTTTCTATCAAATGATTAACAAATTCTGAAAACCCACTATTGTTCAAACATCTCAAATGCTCCTTTACTCTTATATTAAAATTTCTACCAATACCAATATAAAATGCAGCACAATTCTTGCAACTAAGTATATAGACACCAGAATTGTTAAATTTATCATCTTGGTCTTCAGAATTTATGTGTAAATTTCCTATACTATTATTTGTATAAAATACCGGTCTAATGTTTCGTGGTAGATTCAATTCAGTGATTAATAAAACAAAGATAATAAATAAAAAATATGAATTTTAACCACAAAGTTAATATTGCTAATTTTAAAAGTAATAACAACTTCAAAATACGAATGTGTTCTCTATAATAATTATAAAATAATAATTGGTTAAGTATCGTGATGTCAGAAACATTTTCCAGTGTGTAAAACACATTTAGTTTTGATCTATCCAATCGAGAATAAAACTTATATTATTAGCACATTAATAATAAAATAATTTGGTTGAAAAAATATTTATTTTACTTTTCATGAAAGTCGAATTTCTTTCGGATTGAAATTAATTTCCCTGAATATATTTTTTTCTTGATTTTATTGTGTTCTAGTATTTTTTGAAAATTTTCGAAATCGAAAAAAACTATGACCTATTTCTAATTATAACTGAAGCTGAACCCGGGCAACACTGGGTATTGACCGCTAGTTATATACAGAAGTAAATGCATAAAAACCTTCAGTGATATGAATTTTGAGTTATATCCCCAACGGATGACCGTCGGTTATTTGAAAGGGCGTTCGATTGATATAAAAATATATAAATAATTTTATCACTTTTTTTCCATAATCTGACAGTTTTTATATATTTCTCTAGAAATAAATTATAAGTAATAAAATAAACACATACTTTGCAGACAATATAAATATAAATAAAAGACAAATATAATATAAAGCGCGCAATGGAGAAAAATCAATGACGGCCATGGAGAAAAATAGAGTAACGTTTCTTTTTCTGATGTAATAATGCCAAAATATGAATAATACTAAAAAAATATACTTTTATTACAGAGAACACATTTTTATTGTAAAGTTGTAATTATTCAGAATATAAGTCTGTGATGTTTTAAATGCTAATTTAATGTATATATTTATAATTAATACATTAAATTAGTATTTAAAATATACTTTTGTCAGGTGTAGTTTAGTAGTCGGTTAAAAAAAAACAGAATCAGAAAAAGTACGGTAAGCATAGGAAATAATTATCAACTTTTAAATGGACATTGAGTGAAAAGGGTTAATACATATCAATGGTTAAAACTGGTTTATTTATTCAAGGGAATACCTAAGAGTGTTCTTTCATTTTTATCCCTTTGTGCAAGAATCATACTTATATGTATTCTGGAATACAATATAATTCTATATTAAATATGTATGTATGTAGTTATATACGTAATATATTTCAAAACAAGACTTACCTCTATCAACATGGGATTCTTGGTCATAATTCTTAATTCTTCCACCAGCTCTATTTCTCTCAGCTTTATATCCTTAGATGTGATCTTCTCATTGACACCTGAAACAATTAACGACTTTTTATTTTATTTGTTACAAGCTGAAGTATTCGATGTTGCCCGGGTTTTACGCAGAGTGAAGAGGCTTCGTTTAGGGGGATGAGGGTAGTATTTTATTTTTTTCGAAATAAAACAGAAATTTTCCTCTTATTTTGAATATCAAGTGTTAAAAATGTCATCAAGAAGTACCAAAATTCTGCATTAAGGGGTGGAAAAGGGGGATGGGGGTGGTTTTTCGAATTATATAAGAATGCCATGCACTGATTGGTCGCTGCAATCACGTATCGCGGTGAGCTAGTATTTCTCGCATTCTTCGTGAAAGCGTTAATGCAGTGGAATATTAGTCGTAAAGTGGTATCAAATAATGTATTTTTTATATTCTAGATTTCAACATTAGTCAGTGACTACTTATGTAGAAATGTGATTTATTTAGTAGTAAAGATTCGAAGTCATCTAAGTACATTGTTTTGACTAGAATACAATTTACAGAACTGTTCAACAAAATTAAAAAAGTAAAATTACCCACAAAGAAAATTTCCGTTGCGATTTATACGTGTGAATCGTTTTGATATACACATTAGAAATACTCAGTGAATACTTCATATTTCGTACCTACTAACCTAGTGGTTGGGCTCGAAATTTTGAGACTTGTGAAGAGTTGTCACCAACGAACGGAGCATAATCACTGAGTCAAAAACATCATAAAAAACTTATCAGTGGTCAGCAACCATTATCTATAATAATATTACACTTCCCCTTCTATGTATGTATATCTGTGTCTTTCTGGATGTGGTTATAGTATTGTCATTATGGTTGTAAAGTGCTTATCGAATTACCACTGTCAAATATATTAAGCATCTGTCATTCTGTCATAGATAAGAAAAGCATCCTGTTTCGAATCCGTTAACACACTTTTGCCGCGACTTTTCGAATCGGTCGAGACCCATGTTATTGACACATTTCCGCATCCAAATTCCCATCCATATATTTCTTAATGCTCGTCTTATCAGTGTGAATTGTGACCTTGACGTCAGCAGACGTCAACTTGATCGATATTTGTTCAATCTCGACATCGACTTTCAGCTCCAGTGCACCAGCACTATATTTTGTGATATTGTGTTTTGATCACGTATTGTTTGTGTGCCGTGAGTGAACTTGTAGCGTCGCAGTATTCAATCGGGGTCGGAGATCGGTTATCCGCGTGCTATTTGTGTGACCTCGGCGGCAACTGCCAGGATTACGGAGCCATCATATACAAGATAAGGTGAGCAGTTCTTCCGTATCCCGGTTCCCGAGATCACTGGTCCTCCGACCAGAACCCTTATCCCCTCACCGACTTCATCCTGTACAAAGGTTTCCCTACTTCCCTCACATACCTTTCGGTGATTCCGATTTACGACCGTCTTCCATTCCGCGGTACGCGACCTGGAGTTTGCGCAATTCGTTCATTTAAATTCTATCGATCTGGAATTATAGTTCGAATTCACATCCTATCATCTCATCTATGTCTCATAGTCATATCGCATCGCATTCTATGGTCGTAATTTTTTTATTTATATATGGTAAAACTGTCAAATATGAGATGAATATTTTGTTAGTATTTTTCATTAATATCTTTAAGTGGATATATACGTAAGAACACCGTTCGTACAATTCTATAGAGAGCGATTCACAATGCACTAACAGAAAAGCAATCGGTGATAGCGATAGTGTTTATTAAATTACGATAAATTTATTACCATTTTTAACACTACGTACTTAAAAAAATGTATGTTATTTACGTATTACAACTAAATGTGATGTGGACTACGTAAATACAAGATTTTTTTGCATTCTAAACATTTCAAAAAAATAAATTAAATAAAAAAACATCTGAAAGAATCCATAATTTAATAATTTTTTGAAAACATTTTCAATGCAAAATAATTCTTCAGCATAATTTTTGGCCCCAAATACGTTAACTGCATCCAATAAATTAATCACCTTTGAAGTAATAATTCACTTACTGAAGCCATAAATTATTTAACGTCCGCCGCAGTTTAGTGAAGTGAAACGAAATATAAATGATCATTTTCTCGAAATGCGTGAAAATTCAACCTACTCTCATATTTCTGTAGGTGAAGTTAACTAAGATAACTCAGATATTGTTTCTAATAACTAATTAAATAGGTTTATTTTTCAACAAATCGTGTATTGTATTGTTAAAATAAAAATAATATATACAATAATTTTTAACTGTGCAAATTTTAACATTCAATTTTCCATTCAAATGCTGCACCGTCTTGTCAACATATATAATCAAAGTATAAAATACCAATTACTAAACAAGCAAAATTAAAGCCAGACCTACACTAAAAAAGTTTCCAATAATTTCCGATCACTAAGATTTATTTCTACATCTTTCATCATGGTACTAATTTTATAGTCAGTCAATTAGATTTTATAATCAAATCAACAAAAATATTTTTAAATATTTTTTTTTATTAATTAAAATAACAATCAATTTGTATGACACCACGAAATTTATTATACGTTAACTGGTTTTGCTTATCTCAAGCACTTATATATACATCAAAGTAACAATAGTGGTGCGTCAATTCTTAATAATCAAATTAATTTATCCATTAGCCCGATATTAGATATGTTTCCTTTAAAATCAATTTAATATCCATCAATACTATATTTTCCCCTCCCTTAATGTTCCGTCTATCTGTGTATGTATTCTGTCTCTCTCTCTTTGGCATATAATTTTATATTCTGTCTCTTTCTTTAACATGTAATTTTGTATTCTATATCCCTCTTTATACATATAAATAAGTGCACCCTTTTTGTATTTATGATCAGTTTTAAATACGTCATTATGAAGCTTGAGATAAGCGAAACCGGTTGACGTATAATAAATTTCGTGATTTTATACAAAGTGATTGTTATTTTATTTAATATAATGTGTCAAACCACAAAGTGATTGCATTCTACGAAAATATTTTTTTTTTAATTTGTATTTTTCAATATAACCTTTTTGAATGCTCAATGAATTGCTGGTGATATGGGCTCTATTTGGGCTACTGTAACTGAGACACCCTCTATATATTGAATTACTAAACATCAAAGAAAATCTTGACTATTTAGATTACGGATGATATTAAAAGTTCATCTTTGATGAAGACAAGTTTCAATACGTACTCGTATTTGTTTTACAGTCATATCGTAAATACTAAAAATATACTCGAATAGATATCGTTGCAGCAGTTCGCAGAAATTTAATTAATTTCGATGATTAAGTGGAACCATGAAAACAATAATTTGAATTGGACATCAACCAAAAATGTTGATTAACATTTTTTATTACAAAAAAATACGATTCGACGACACCTACGCCGAAAAAATATGTGGCAATACTCGTTAACACTGGTCTGGAATATATTTATATACTTTTGGAAACGCGAAATTTAAAATTTGTAATTAATAAATATCTCCGAAACTTCCAATAAGATTACACAAATATGGACCCAATATATGATTCAATTTGGTAGAAATCAATCAGAGCCATCGCTATCCAACATTTTAACATAATCATTATACAGTGCCTACACTAATAACTCACTAGTTCTACAACACTTTCACTACATACATATTTATTTTTTCTCACTATTTTTATTTTTATTACTGTCGAATCTTTATCTATCTTGAATTAAATAACACCACAACAGCACAAAAAAAACTGGCTACTTTAACCCTTTCCAAACCATGCAGCAACACAGGTCTACCGCTCTGATTAAATCTGTAATATTTCGGTAAATATACGCAACATACACTTCATATTTTAGTTAATTTTAAGGAAAATATTTACGCTTATAAATGACTAGTGAAAAATCAATTATGTGAGGCGATCCTAAAAAAATGATTATTTTTAATTCATTCCGTTATAAAATTAATACTTTGACAAAAATATCATTTGTGGCAAGACAGAAAGAAATAACACATTAGTTTTACAGTGAAAACAACAACAAATATACGAATATAATTAATTTTCAATAATTAAATAAAGATAGATAAAAAGGAAGGTTGTATTATAAAATGCAACCTCCTGTATAAAACTTGATGAATGCTCCGAATTATAATATTACATATTATTTTTATATTTAATGCTCAATATTTAAAGTAAATTTAAGACATTAACCATTTTATCACATTTTACAGGCTAAAAGTTTTAATTTCCTACAGTGACACGAGTTGACAGCATGGCTGCGTGCGAGTATTTTATAACACGGTATGGTAAAGGTTAACACAGACGACAGTCTAGAAAAGTATCCAGGACAATGCTGTGTATACATTAGAGGTGTAGTCTATTCCATCCCACACAATAAACTACGAGTATATACTTAATTGCAATATAAATAAAAATTGTATTTGATAATATCTTTATTGGAATTAGTGCACTTTGTGAATGGGTGACGTGTAAACGTAATACGTAGACGATACAACTCAACTTGTGCAGGTAATGTTGACCGTACCGCAACTGCCTGTTTCACCGCATCAGCTTACCGCATTACCTTGTATATATTACATGCTTGTAAACAAGGTCTCAACATACATTTTTCTAGAGTCCAACATCAATTGTATAAATATCTCATAGATAAATAAATGATTCCAACAGTGTTATAAGTTGTACATTTGTCTTGCAAACTTTTGTTAGTCGTGGAGGAATAAACATTTGGAATATTTTTATTTCCAGCTTTGCACTCACGAGTAATGGTTTCACGCTATTTTTAGTTTTGATTTGATCTTATTCTTTTGTTTACGTTACTCGTATTGTTCGACCACCGACAGTTTTACGCGAATAACAGCGGGCTTATGTTTTAACTTGTAAACGATGTTTAATTAGCTTATGTACAAAAAAAATTATCAATTCAAACATCAATTATTTTTCTGCACATTGTTTACGTTACACATAACTCAGATTCGGGCCAAATTTACAAATGAATACGTACACAATGAATGATACGCCAATTAGCAAATCTGACATTTAACAAAGGAAACAAATGAAAGGTTTAGGGATGTTCAGATTTAGTATTGTATAATATTACTCGTTAATAAAAATGGGAAATTCATATTTTTTGTTAAATTGAAATGCTTATTTGGAACCCTATCCTCAGATCTGATTTTAGGTCTTTGTGCCACAGCCGATTCTCATAAATATATCGATATTATCCTAATATATAAATGCATCCTATAAGTTACTCGTGTTTTGACACAATATAGTATATACATAATATACATATATATATATATATATATATATATATATATATATATATATATATATATATAAATATATATATAGATGACTTAATTACATTAAAACTAATCAATAAATTGTTTTAAAGAGAAAGAAATACGAGTTTTTTTCTAAGATTGTAATAAGCAAACCAAATTTATCAGATAAGTGGTGATCCTGCTGGCGCCTCACAGACATGGCCGCGTAAAAAATCACCTGACAACCATATAGTGCCAAAACGCACAGACCAATAGCAGATGTCAATACATCGTGACGGACGAGTCCTGGGAGCTAGCCTTCTCCGCAGATCGTTATTTCGAAAACACCTCTGTTATGTTCACTAAGTTCTGTTTTATTTATACCTTGTTCTAGACACAGCGTAAGTATATACACACACGCACGTTTATATACACTGAGTCATACACCCACACATGTGAGACATTGAAGAGAATTAAGGTCTTCAGTCTCACCATGCACAGAATCTTCTGAACGAATTACACAACCTACAGACGTCGGTCACTCCATCGTAGTGGCTCGACAGCTCAGATCATACATATCGATTCATTATATTCATTATATATTATATATAATCCTACACTGGTCACCTCACATTACAAAAAAATCATAAAAATACATATAATAATTGCATTTTATCTTTTGAATATACTGAAAAGTTTTAAAAAACGGTGTATGAGATGATTCGTCATTATGTTAGTTTTTTATCTTTGAACTCGTGAGAAATATTCTAAATATTTAACCACATAGTTCTTGGGAAAATATTTCATTATGTTACGGATAGAACCGTTTATTTCGAATAAATTTGCATACCTAACTCCAAAATTTTTTATGAATATATAATATATATGAGTTTATTTTGTACAATTCTGTATTCAACTTTTAGTTCTGAATAGAGCCTCACTTGCAAAGTTTCGTCAGGGAACTTAGACAAAACTCGATTGCTTAGAAGCAATATAGCAATAAGCTCCCTTAACTCTCTCCCTCTGTCTCTCTGAACACGCCGAAAGTATGATAAAAAATGTATCCCGCAAGTTGAGGGTCCCCTACCCTATCCTGAAATCATTATGAAAGTTGTGCACATCTTCTTCGATTTCATTCAACAAAGCAACGCGTGTAATAACGAACAGAATCTTCAAAGCTTTCAAGAATATATTATAAGGTTAAATTTGATTAGTTTTATATGTTAAGTTATTAATGGCAAGTTAATTATACAGACATCTTTATTACATTTGGTAATGAATTAATACACTGCAGGCTGTCTCCGGTATAATCGTACCAAAGCCATACCTGTACAATATTCATTCATATGGTATCAATTTGAAGTGAGACTCATTTTCACATTGATTCCAGAAGGGAGCCGGATAGTAGCTATGAAAGTCATGCACTCCCAAAGGAGAGTGTAAATAATACAAAAATCGTCAGTCGCAGAAATCGGCTACGGCTACAAACCAGTCAGTGAAATGTTTTGCTAGATTTACCTAGCTATCACTCTTCCCGACATCTTGCGTCCCAGCAACCCCCAACGGAAGATCCACACCCTAATAAATCCCCTGAAAAGTCCAAGATTCTTTTAATTTCTTTAATTCTGGAAGGTCCAATGACCTATTTCTTCTAATCACGCAATCATGATCTCACTATTTTTCCTGCATGATATAGAGAGCCTTTCTTTAGTGCAGAATTCCAGAAGAATGGAAATATTCGTCCATTTTGCGTTCCGTGATATACGCAACACCATCACCATATCTCAAAAACGTCGAGTATATGTATTTCTGTCTTTTCTTCTCAGGATATTTTAGCAACTAATCAGAAATCAATGATATTCAACATATTAAATTAATAAAAAAAAACAAAATTAAAACATGTACATGTATCCTCATTTATGGATTAGTCTGCGTCTCTGGAAATAGGTTCCTCGTGGAAGTTGTCTTCCCGTCATCTCAGCAAACTGACACGTGCCACCTTTAAGAAAAGCGATGAAATATTATTGAGATGCCAGACAGATACTTCCTCGGAGACCTACTTCTAGAGACGTTGACTGCCTGAAAGATAACACAATGTATTTATTATTTCTAAAGAAATAGAGATACGTGCACGAAACGCATGACACAATAATATTGTTACTATTTTCAAACTAAGCTATGCGCTTGTGCTGTGAGAATATAACTAACTTGCTGGTCTGAACCCCCGACTACTCGAACACTGAACTTATTGCAATTCAATAAGCACGTTATTAAAGTACTGTTAAAACTAAATTGCCCGTGTTCAAGGAATGAGACACGATGAGATAAATCTCAGTACCGTGAGATTTCGATCAGGAGATAAACTCAGAAATCGGCTTGAGATTGGTAGAATGAGACAAAAAATCAAACCTTTGTTCAAGAAACTTGGACAGCGAAACTCGACAAGTGTGCACGAACGATTTGTTTCGTAGAGGTAAACAAACGGAATTAAAATACAAATATTTATTCCGTTGTAACTGCTGTTGGGAAGATTTAAATTCACCTAGCTAACGAACGAATATCAATGATCAATGCATTGACATTTAACGTTTGACTAACAGCAAGCCTGAAGTTATGTGCGAGATGACCAATCTCTAAGATTCGGTGTGCATACGGTAACATTACAAAAGCCAAAACTTTTCTCCATTTAATGGAAGTCTCCACATCTAAGAGTCCCTGAGGTCCCAGAAAATCTATGTTTTAGGTAGGATCCTAAAGTAATTATGAAAATTTTGTAACAATTGCTTTGATTATAAGACAATACACATTTATTTCGGGGGAGGGTGTTTGTTTTACGCAGGTGTGCAAGCATGCGGTAATAACGCTCCAAAAATATGGTACAGGTAACAAATGTTGTACTTTGATCAAGTTAAAATTTACCAAAAATGCGATGGGTTGAGTCAAAGGGTTCAAAGGGATAACTGCAAGCGAAACAGGTGGACACAAAGACAACTACACGCAGTGAAACTGGATATTTAGACAACTGCTCACAAAGTAATAAAATATTAAGAAGATTAATTTTAAGTTACCTCATAATAGATTATATTCGTTTAAAGTAGGTTTAATTAAGTTAGGTTAGGTTAGATTATTTAATTTAATTCTGTGATGTATCTATGGAACGTATGCGTGAGCGCAAGAAGGTTGGTATGATGATGAGTATGTGAAAGAGATAAATGTATCGCACCTCTTGCATCCGAACCGTTAAACCATCTTATATTGACTTGTACTATATAGTGTCGAAGCATTGAGAATAAATACATTTGCTACCACGAACAGGTATTATTCTGACGACACAATCCCGCATATAAAGAGTCGACATTATCATCAGCACCAGTTAAAGATATGAAAATTTAATGTTACGCGATAGCAGAGAATATTAACACATCTTCTAAGGTGGTGGGTCAGATTTGACCCGGGTGTTTGTAAATATATGAATTACGCTACAAATATTCGTTTAATGCTGTTTTTCTTCTAGCTAATTTTTTATTAAATGTTTCAATGAATTCAAATGAGTTATTGATAAAAATGTGAAAAAATGGTCAAAAACTGACCTAAGACAGTCGCTATTATGGAATTTAATCTCAGCGCTTACACCGAAATATGTATTGTCAACATTTTGAGCAAGTAGAAAAAGGATACCAGGTATGCGTCCATGTACTTGTTTTGACTTATTTTTGTCTGGCGGTCCTTAGACAATACCAGTAATATAACTATTTGAGGGGCGTTGCGCCTACCTGTAAGTTTTATGACACTACCTGTTCGGGTTCCGACGAAAAGATTACATGCTCAGTGGATGTTTGTATGTTGGCTGTGTAGTGCATCTGTTGATGCGTGAGAATATGTACATTATTCGTAATATTTTTTAATTTTTAACTTTAATTTTTTAGCAGAAACATTACGGCACATCATGCCATTTTATTAAATCACATTTAAAATGAAATATCTATAAAAAATCTCCCACAAAACATTATCATGGAATGGAGTCAAATAACTACAAATACGTTCCACTCAAGTGTCGGCAGTTCGCCTGCAGAGCGACTAATGGCCAAGAGTATCATGTTATTCACATTTTTACTCATCATAATATTATTTCAGAATTTTTTTGAATTTTCAGTAATGTTCCTACAACAGTTTAACTGAATAATGTATATATATTTATTATTTAGATTCATTATTATGTACATTATTTAGATTCATTACTATATTTATTCAGATTCGTATATATATACGAATCTGAAACATATTTACTCGTATTCAGCTAAACAGAATTTCGGACGTAATGGCCCGTGTCCACGAGTGAGATTATTCAAACATTTTTGTCTCGAGACAATTTCTAAAATACGTATTGTCATCCCACTAAATTCTTTGGAGATAAAGTTATATAAACAGAGATTCTCAGTTTTGTGCGTCAAATTAAGAACATTGTCGTTCGTCAGTTCGTGATTTTAATCGTACCCAGCAGCTATTAAAATTAAATAATTGTTTGTAATTTAAAGCCGGGTTTTTTTTAAAGAAACACAACAAAGAAACAAGAAAATATGGAAATGTCTTGGTTCCAAATCAGGACAAAGCAGGTCACACTTGACGATGAATGTCAGTCATGTTTCGTGGATTCAAGAAACGAATCACAGACGGCGGGATGATCTATTATCTTGATCATTTCAACCACTCACTACAAGGTAACCACACCATGTGAATGTCTATCGTTGCACGTAGTGAGTCAACAGATGAAGAAAACCAATGCGCATAAGCAACATCGCAACTGCAGTGCTACACCGAAAATATCCGGCAACGGTACTTACTTAAAAAATTCGCTTAATTATTAATGAATTGTAATGTGCTTATTTTGAATATCGCTTCTAGATCGAATGTCGTGTACACTGGAATAAGTTTGAAATTGATCTCCGAGTTTATATGAAATGTATCTCATTAAATCTTTGACATTATTTCATCATGTCTCCTTCCGTGGACACGGACCTTTACATCACTCAGCTTATTTTGTTTCTTCCTTGCGAAAGCTGATACTATAACGCACAAGCCTGCACAGCTCTGACAATATTGTTTCAACATGGCTGGCTCTCAAAATAAATGAAAATGCGAGGGAAATGTATTCGTGTAAACTGGAACGAAAAAAATTAAAACAACACGTGAAAGTTGATCCCTTTGTTCCAAATTCAAATAAAACACTGAAAATGCACAAAGACGCTTTTAAATTAAAACAGAGAATGACGCGATGGTGCACTTGGCTGAAGTTCGTATTTCAGTTGTTTAAATTTAATCATACTTTATAATATGTCAATTCATTCTCGAAAAAAATTACTCGTCTATTATTTGAGATTGAAAAACTTAATTTTTAGAAACTGGAGAGTTTTTTATCACCAATCCGCCTCTGTTAACTATTTACAAAAATAAGCTAATATTAATACAAATGCTTGTAATATACTTAATTAACGTAATTACAGTACTCACGTAAATATTTATTTACACCTGAAATCTTATCCAGTTTCAGTAAAATATCTAAGAGCTAATCACGGACTACCAAACACATAGACATGAACTAACGTAAATTCCTTGTTTCAATATTTGCATTTTAGCATCACTCGCAAATAGCTCTTCGACTTTTTTTAAATACATGGCTAAATTGTAACGAAAATTTAAAGCTGACCATGTAATGCGCATTAATATAAAAAATATGTCTTGTTACTACAGAGATTTAATTTTCGAAGAGTAAATATTTTTATTGTTGCATAAGTGTATCATAAACTAACAGATTTATGTTTCCACAAAGAATGTATGTGGAATGCCTCTTGTCCCGCAACTAATGTTCCAAACCCCTCTCTTATGTGTAGACTTTATTTCATGTCTATTATTTTACTGGTTTTTGGAGCTAACAAATAATGTGGTAAAAATAAATTAAACAACCCTGTTCAATTAGGTTTGCCAGTACATTCATATTTAAAATAATATGTAAAATTACTTGAAACAAGCTGGTAATAAATGCTTGTATTTTTTTGCTAATTTTAATATCAGATAATCACCATTTTGTGGTGGATGAGTTGATAACAGATTAATGACGTAGTATTATTGTATTTTGTAACACCGAACAATCCAGCATCCACCAGCAGATAAATATGTATATTCAGTCGACGAAACAGCTGACATCTAGCGTTAAGGTCGTCCCTCATTTCATAAGAAATAAATGATCACAGATGTTGTCGTAAAGAAATAAGATTCATTAAAGTGTTAAATGCTCGGTTAAGATATTTGAATCAGATATTTGTACGAAAAGATTTTACATCTTTAAAATTTAATTTGATATTTAGAACGTTATTGTGCTATTATTATTAATTTTATTTTTTAAGTTGTGTGTACATATTATTAAATGACAACGATGTATTGTTAAATATACAAAATATTGCATTTTTCATAGGTAAGGTAACAATACATTTCATTGGGGTGAAGTGTTAATTTTCTTTATTATGTGACTTTTTGTTTTGAGTGTACATTTTTATAAATTGTAAACAAAATTTTTGTCTAAAATTTTAAAAGTACTAAAAGTAATTAATTTTTTTATTAAAGTGGTTTTTAGAATATTATATATACATATAGTAGATATTTCATGGAAAGGCTGAGAATGATATCGAAAGGAGGGTGACTGCCGGAAATAAAGTAAACAGCGCTTTGAATGGAATTATATCTAACGGGAATTTGTCCACCGAGGCAAGATTAGCGGTGCACAGTGGAATACTGGTATCGACACTGATATATGGAGGTGAGGCCTGGAGCTGCCAGAAAAGAAACGAAAGTAGACTGAATGCAGTGGAAATGAGATCGCTTAGGCGTATATGTGGCAAATCTATTTATGACAGAGTAAAGAATTAAGAAATTTAAAAAAAATGTAAGGCTGATGTTAGTATAGTGAGTAAAATTATGAGAGGATCACTTAGGTAGTTTGGTCATATGGAACGGATGAATGAGGAGAAAATGGTAAGAAAGATATATGATGCAAGTGTGAAGACTTGACACGACCAGGTAAACCAATTAATGTAGGATTGTTCTGTCAGAAGCCTGAACAATCGGCGAGCTTGTATGAGAAGATGTATGAATGTGGATTAGGCGAGAATTGTGTGTCAAGACAGAAGAGTGTGGCGCTCTATCTTCTCTGCCTACCCCCGCGGGGAAACGGCGTGATGGTAAGTAAGTAAGATATTTCACAATGATCTTTATTCAAAATTAAAATATAAATCTATTTTTCTTGTCGATACAAGACGTTGGTAAATAAAAATTGTTTTTGTGTTTAACTTTTAATTGCCACTAGCGAATAAACACGCCAAACTTTGCTTGTCACGCCAAGTCATATGCGTGTTAGCACGCCAAATGTCGTGTCAAGCCGTAAGCATGATTGTACGTTTTTCAGGGATGGGATTAATCACGATTTTCATGTCACACATTTGAAATTATTATGCCTGTGAGTATCAGTTCC
The DNA here is from genome assembly GCA_022840565.1 of Eubasilissa regina. NCBI lineage: Eukaryota > Metazoa > Arthropoda > Insecta > Trichoptera > Phryganeidae > Eubasilissa > Eubasilissa regina. The sequence continues at coordinate 16,158,386 of JAINEB010000027.1, read as the reverse complement.
CAGCTTTTGATTCAAGACCCTTAAACCTTGCCCTATCCCATGTGACGTTAAATATGGTAAGTAGTTAAAATCATCAGGATAGCGATGAGTAGCAATACACGAGGAATCAATCTGTATGGAGATTGAAAACTATTCTTTCAAAGAATGACGAAAAATAAATTTAATTTTTTTATAAAATTAAATGAATGTCTCATGAATTACGGTGCAAAACAAGTAAAGTTGATGTAAAACCTAGCGTCAAAAGTTCGACCAGATATCTGTGTTAAAACGAGATAAAAAAAAATTGGCAGACTCTGTGGTCTAGAATTAAAATTTTTGCCAAACTTCCAGAAATCTCGGATTTGATTCCAACAGGTGAAAAATAAAAAATATGTATTCTTGAGGCACGTAATACTTAGTTATTCGCTGTATTTATCTATGATTTAATCTTAATATACATTTATTATTAAATGTTCTACTTTAAAAAAAAATCAACTTGTTACTGTGAGTATATCCACACTTCAGGCGCCATTTTCAATAATAATTCATCCATTTTCGTTTTTTAAATAAATGTGGGTTTTTCTTATCCATTTATATCAGAAGTTATACACAATATTAGACTTTTTTTAAACTTTTAATTAAATTAGACCTTTACACTAATTTAAAAATAATAAACTTAATAATATTTTCCATAATTAAGACAACATTATAAGAAAGACCGCGACCATTTAACTCATTTTTCGTGTGCCACGAAATAGCCTTAATATGAAAAAAATATTTTGTATATGCGAAATGTATTTTCTTATATTCTCATATTATTTAATAATATTTTTATAATCTTGAAACTAAGATTACGGAGACAAATCTGCACTTTCTACAAAAACAAAATATTAAAAATGAATAAATATAAATATAAAAATGAATAAATATAAACCGTTAAATTTGCAAGACATATTATCAATCTGTGATGATTTTGAAATACTATGTTTTAGTGAAATAAAATTATTTTAAATAATATATTGTATTTACTAACATGCTTTGAACCTTTAGTTACTATTTAAAATTTAGTTTTTCATCAAAAACACAATAATTTCTGAATAAAATGTAAATCGCGCAGAATTTCTAAAGTTTTATTTTTTTACTTTTTATTTATTTACGAAATATTTAAAGTACAGCATTATTAAAATCTCAACAATCGTAGACACCCACCGTTATGGCACTTGTATTTGCATATATGTATGTATGTTGTCTCAAAGACTCATCTCAACAATTACGTAAAATACAGTTAGGAGCTATTTATTTATTTATATATATATAAATATATGGACATACATATTTTTGTTTTAAGAGAGGTGGATACATAATAAACATAAGACAACTCATAGTTTATTGTGTGGGATGGAGTAGACTTCACCTCTGATATATACAGCGTTGTCCTGGCTACTTTGCTTATACTGAAGTCTGTGTTTTTTTCGTGCTATTTTTGTGTTATTTATCGACAGGAATAAAAAGAGAATTACAAATATGCATAAAAAAGTAAAAATAAAAATAAAATATATGTAGTGCGAGTGTTGTAGGACTAGTGCATTGTATAAATTATATTAGAATGTTGGATATCCATGCTTCTGATTCATCTCTACCTGATTTAATCATATATTGGGTCCATATTTGTGTAATCTTATTGGATTGATTACCTATTTGTGCGTAAGAATATTGTAATTAATACATATCGACCTTTATGACATATAATGAAACAAGAGATCTCTTCTGTACATAGGAACCATTAGGCATTCTTGGGTTGTGAGATCATAATATTTACCATATCGTGATAGAAAATATCCATAAGCAACCATGCTGCCAACTCGTGTTACCGTTGAGTATTTAGAATTGTTTAAAAAAATTTCACAGCATATACATAAAATTATTCTAAATACTAAATTAATGTATTAATTATAAATATATACACATAAAATCAATTTTGTCGAAAAATATTGTTTTTGCATCACCGGGATACTAACCTGGATCTCTTTTTCCAATCCGGGGAAGTACACTACCAATTGTGTTATAACGACAGTATTTTTCATGACTAATTTTCGAACCTGTATGTTACACTTTTTCAAATTAACACACCTGTCGTTTCATTATTTGAAAGCCATCTGCATTATTTTTACAAAATCTCAAATATCTTTGAGTAAACAGACTTCAGACGCCAGAATTATCAATTCATTTTTATTACATTTTGGACACATTGATACAACTTATATTATTAAGGAAAACACATTCTTATTGTGAAGTTGTAATTATTCAGAACATAGATCTGTGATATTTTAAATACTAAATTAATTATTAATTATTAATATTAATTAATTTAGTATTTAAAACATCACAGACCTATGTTCTGAATAATTACAACTTCACAATAAGAATGTGTTTTCCTTAATAAAATTATTCATTCAAGTTCTATTACTACATTTTTTATTTAATTACTGAGAAATATACACAATTATATTCGTATGTTTGGTATTATTTTCAGTGTGAAACTAATGTTTGATCCTTTTCTCTCTTACCGCAAATACTAATTTTTCTAACGTAACAATTTTACACGGAATTGAATTGAAAAAGAATTACCTATACCTAATTGGTTATAAAGTAAATCCTACAAATCACTTATTATTTCTAAGCGTAAATGATTTTTTAAGGTAAGTTAAAATATTAGTTTTGTGCTACGTGTATTTACAGAAATATACAGGTTTAATTGGAGCGGTAGACCTGTGTTACAGCATGGCTAGGAAAGGGTTAACTATGGTGATCATGATTTAATATAATGATTTTCAATTTAAAAAAATATGCCTTCGATACATCGTATTAACTGTGCATATTAATTCAGATCTTTCAATGAATACACAAATCAGCAAAACTGTCGGTGCATGCTGATATTAACTGAGACAGATTAAAAATCTTTCAAATATGAATTAAAATAGAAAGATATACACATAAAATCAATTTTATCGAAAAATATTGTTGTTGCGCTACCGGGATTCGAACCTGGATCTCTTTCCAAATCGAAGAAGGTGAATTATCTAACTATGCTACAGCGACGATATTTTTAGCAACAAATTTTCGAACCTATCCAGATAGATAGATAGATCCAGGTTCGAATCCCGTAGCGCAATAATAATATTTTCTGATAAAATTGATTTTATATGTATATCTTTCTAATTAATATATTTAATTCATATTTAAAATATCACAGATCTATGTTCTGAACAATTACAACTTCGCAATAAGAGTGTGTCCTCCTAATAAAAATCTTTCTCCTGCGGCAGCCGGTCTACTTATAAATGCATTTGTAGTATCACATGTCGTCTATTGTAACAGTATTTATGCCAATGTATAAGCTGGCTGGACTACAAACCATTCTAAATGTGGCAGTTTCTAAATTCTTTTACATATACACGAGCTACTGGTTGATGTACAAGGCGACACATAACATGGCGTCTCTGTATCTTCAAGAGCTTTGTATCCCAGACAATTTGAATAGTAGATGTTAAACTCTCAGATCAGTCTCTACTTCAGCCGCAGAAAGAGTTGTATTATATAACCGACCAACCGTTGCCAGAAGTTTAGTGAACGGGCATTTGCGGTGGCAGGCCCAAAAGCGTGGATCTCTGCCCTTCGTTATAAGAAACAGTGCCTCAGAGATTTTATTTAAAAAGAGACTAAAAACACACCTTTTCAAAAAATTATTTGCATAAGTTAAAATAATCATTTTTTATTTTAAATACATAGATAATAAAAGACTATAAACAATTTATACGTAAAGCATCCTTGAGCTGAATTTTTTAAAGAAAGTAACGCTATAAAAATTATTCAACATTATTATTATAAACATGGGTGTTCGCACAGAAACTGTATTTCCGTTTTTCGTAATATTTTTCAGGTGTTAGTTTTGTCAATCTTCATATGGTTTTGTAGAATTTAATGATAATAGACACAGTAGAAAAATGTGTGCATCTAAGTAGATATATAATATATCAGGTAGAAAATATTCAGGATGTACCCGGTTAAAGAATAAAAACTCAGGCTGATATTGCGCAGCAGATTTATCGGAGAGAATTATAGTTAAACAGTCACAGTATGCTTTTTTATAGCCAGTTTTACAATATATGTGTTGTCCACGTGTTATTTACTCAGCCCATGCGTTGCGGAGATGGTAAAAATAGAACATTACATATGTATTCAAAAATAAATCTAATTAAATTATTTACGTGGACTGCGTAGACTGTGTGCGTGGACTGCGTAGATGCACATAAGAGCATCTACGTTGTAAATACTCCAAGTGTTCTTTTTAAAACTAACATTTACATTTATTCAGGTTTATTTTTTTTAAATAGAGATGCGTGCACGGAATACGTGTCACATCAATATTCTTACTATTTTCAAACTAAACGTTTGTGCTATAAAAATAGGACTAACTTGATGGCCTCCTGCAACATGGATCGAGCCCCCGACTGCTAGATCACTAGGCGAGTATCGTAACCACTAGACCACAAGCACAATTGGACTTAATGGATTCCCCACTGTGTGAGTGTGATGCCGAGGAGGAAACTTTGATCATATATTTTTTACCTGTCCACTGCGGATCACAGGTTTTTTTTACAGTAATCTGGTTATTTTCAACTCCCGGTTAACTTCTGTCATATTCTTTCCCTTAACTCGCCACATTTAATCTATACAATAGCAAATTTTTTGAACCACAATGGTATTGACTTTTAGTATAATATTTCCTATTCTATAATATTATTGTACTTCTTTCTATAAAATAAAGTTTTAACTTGATTAATGGCACAAATTACTCTTGAAGACTGGATTGCCAATTTTAAAAGAAGAAGGAGAAGACCTCTAACACGTATGCACATAATAATGCATTATTTACTTCGTACAAGTATTCCTCATTTAGTATATTTATAATATTTGTGCATAGTTCGTTATAGGTATCTGTAGATAGTGAGTGAATTTTCAGAGTATTTCATCAAGTCTTTTAATATAAGCTAGATATTAAAAACACCCTGTAAAACTATACCTAAGGAGTTGTGTGAGTAGAGAAGGATATCGTGAAGATGAGTGAGAGGATGAAAAAGTGCACAGTTGGCGTTTGAATAAATCGGCGTATTTTATACCGACACGTGCAAAGTGGTTTGTATGTTTGCCATCAAATTTCTGATTTACGTTCATTTTTTGTCCGATTTTTTTTTCTTGCCTCGTAAGAGATCTTTGAATCATTTTTAGAATGTTGAACACAATTAAATTATTGTTCTTAATACAATAATTTTTAACCAGATAAAACTCTTCCCTCCCTTCCCTCGCCGAGCACTAGCCTCTTTTTTGGAGAGGTAAGCGAAAAAAACATCTATTTTTAAAATGTAAAATACTTAATTCATGTTATAAAAATATTGTAAAAATTTCAAATAAATAAATAATAAAAAAAAACTCAGTGGGAGTAGATATTTTTGGTCGAAGTTACAAGACTGTAACTACATAACATATCATTAGTTCTATTATGCTATTCATATTAGAGACACCGCCTAACATTCAGACGCGATAAATTTTATTTTTCATGATATATGAGAGAATATAATTGTTTTTTTTTTCTATTTTTAATGGCCCCGTGTCAACGGATGAGATTTCTCTCTGAGATTCAATTAAGGCACCGCGAAGTACTGATGGTTGATATTTGTGTCCCAGTGATTTTTAACCGGTCACCACAAAATCAACAGAACACCCAGTTACTCGATATTGTAATAACTGGTTCCATCGGAGACCAGAGAGTGTCACCTGTCACCAGGATACAGCTCGCGACACGATCTGATTGATCCAACCTGTTCTACTACAACCAAGCCCGTCCAATCAGAATAAGATTTGGGAAACAAAATTTAAACTATCCAATAGGGTTAACAGAATTTACATCTAACTAAAATTACGAATTGCGATACTATTCTCTTATGTTTTGAGATGAATCAGTCAACTCATTCAAAGTCAAAACACTACGCGAAAAGAGCACAAGTCATTTATGTTTGACGCATCTGCATGATACGCTGGAATTATACATTTTTGTGTAGCTTTTACTTTTGTTCATTATCTACGTCGGTCTCATGTGACTAAGAATCGCGATATCTAAGAACGCCCACCCTCTTGACTCTATTTCTCCACGGTGGGCTGTACCTGTTATCTTTTCCACTCGGTCGGTCTAACGGGTGGGGGATTTTCGTTTTTCTTTTCACCCTTCGACTTGGCCCACCACAACAACCTTCTCGCAAGATACCCAAAAAATTTAAGGGTTCATCTCAGTCGAATGGTTAAAAGTTTTAGTTATTTTTGTTAATTGGGGTATGAATTACGATACGCATTGATAAATAAATATACAGTTAATACAAAGACATATGAACTCTAAATCGTATCATTTTTTATTTCAGTTCACATTGTCCAATCAGCTAACTGAAGTGCGATTATGCTGCTTCTGAGGCTTACGGACTAACCATGGACCTGAAAGATCCTGGCAGAATAGTAAAAGCAGAGGTCGATCACAAGTGTTTTGAGTGAACTTCAGAAATGATTTGCAAGTATTAAAACTATACAAAACTGGGACCGGCGGCAGAGATTGAGGGATGCCATGTTCAAAGATTCGTGAAAAATTGCTTATGAAGAAGATTTTTAATACAAACATATTATATTTATCATTTATTTCAATTTCAAAATCGAAAATTTTTGCTGGGCCCCTAATATAATCTTTTTTCGGTAGATGGATTTTTTCTGTCATCTTTTTTTTTTTAATTTCAATGAGCTATGTTTTGTAACCGTATATAATGTGTGATTTAATTAAAAATTAATATTATTAAGGATTCCTTCCTTGGATTGGAAAAGAGATCCAGGTTCGAATCAATATCAACAACAATATTTTTCGATAAAATTGATTTTACATGTATAACTTTATAATTAATACAATTAATTATAATTTAAAAATTAATATTTCATTATACATTGTACACCTCGTGTGTATTCTGCTTCGATACATGACATAGAAACCAGTCCAGCATCAATAGTCGACATTGGTCATCATCAGATGAATAACAAAATATGGTCCATTTTCTAATAATATTTTTATATAACAGCCATGTATAACCCTTTCTCATTTTGTATCGATAACACTCTTCCATCGAGTGTCACGGGCTCCGCCCTGATGCAAGGCAGTTTTCACGGATGGATTCATATTGAGAGAGAAAAAATAAAATAACTCAACGCGGCGGCCAACCGTAACAAAATTTATATTATGTTTGAATAACAAACTAAATAATAAACTAAGTTACACTGGTGTGCGAAAGTAGTCACCATAAAAATAAATTTGAAAAATATTAAATATAATATATATATTATATTTTATATATATTTCCTAATCCCAAATAATTTTAATAATAAAATTATTAATCGTTATACAAAACTAAGTTGAAAAAATATTGCTAATATGATAAAGTATATAAGATAAGATATTTTTTTTGTACATCAGAAGTGAAAATACAATTATATAATACACTTATTAGATTACAGTAGGTATCCGATTTTTACCTACAAAGGCACTGTTCTTAGACAAATATCAGATATCTTATAGAGACAAATCTATTTCGTATTATATTTAATGAAAAATATATGGAAGTATAGGGTAATTACATGGCTTACAACCTGCCTTCGGTTGGCTTAAGTGATCCATAGATAAATTTAGTCCATACATGGCAATGGTGTAGTGGTAATCGAAGCGAGTCCACATTATAACATATATACAACTTTCAAAAATATGATAAATGTAGAGATTAAGGGGTGAGAATTGGTGAAAGTGGTCGCTTAAGCCAGCTGAAGATTGATCGTAAGCCCTGTAATTACCCCATACTTCCATATATTTTCCATTAAACATAATAAAAAATAGTTTTGTCTGCATGAGATATCTGATACTTGTTCAATATTTTTTGTTTTACTATTTCAATGGTACTATTTACCGTCGATACGTATAAATAAATAAGTAAATATATTTTAAAAAAAAATTTACATTAGATTTATAAGTGAATTAATAAATTAATCGATTTTTTAATGTTTTCGTAGATTGGAGTATAATCTGTTTATTTTTAATGGTATACTATATTCATAACGAAGTATAACACTTAACAGTTTTCATCGATCAAAATGTCTGCAGACTTTTGCACGCCACTGTACATAGCTTGCGAGCAAAAGCAAAGGTCTAAAATTACCCTTTGGAGTGTTTCTGCGAGATATTTATCACATTCTGGCATCAAACCATCCCACGACCACTCCTACAAGATGACTGACCGAATTATCCTAATGATTTCGGAATGTGTTTCTGGACATTGACAAAATCCTATTTTTAAAACCTTAAAGCTTTGGTGTTCGAATACTCATCCGATACAAAGAATTTCACTATTACACAACAGATACGACAAAAACACAACAGGTAAAGATCAAGTATTTTCACAGACTAAAATAACATTCGGGCATGTGTAAAATATGAACTTCTTGGAAAGTCAAACGAACGAGTTCTGTTATTTTGAGAAAAAAAAATGAATACGTAGATTCTCACTAATACGTATTACATAAGATGTTCGACAGATCTTATATAAGATTGTAGAGAGTTTGAGATATATAAGATGATCGAAAGAAGTTTAAAGTAAGAGAGTCTAAAAAAATAAATTGTATGTTGAGAAATCTAGTGCAACAAGCGTGTATAAGGATATAATATATGAAAGATATTTGAGATGTGTTTTAATATTGTAAATAGAAATTATACTTATTAGGTGAACACATTCTAATGTAAAGTAATTATTCAGAACATAGGTCTGTGATATTTTTAATACTTGTTCGAATCCCGGTAGCGCAATAACAATATTTTTCAATAAATTTATTTTTTTATGTATATTTTTCTAATTAATACATTTAATTTTTATTTAAATCATACTATTTAAAACAATTATGTACTTCTAAGGCAAATTTTAATTTTACTTATTATTAAAATCGACAACTCAATATTGAATGTGAAATAAATATGTTGTTATGGTTTCAATATGCAAAGATAGTGACTTTTTTAAATAACTTGAAATATAAATAAAATTTCAGTAAAATATAACGAGGAAAGGTGTTTAAATTAAAAACTTTTATGTGTAATATGTTAATACATTCTGACTTTCTCTTTTTAAGATAGGGGCTTTATTAAATATATAAGTACCTCAAAAATAAATATAAACCATTTCATTATCATCGATAGAGAAGTTAAAATTAAACGTGAATTAATTATTTTATAAACGATATACTCTATTGAATTCGCAGCATTATTTTCAGGTGCCTGTATATACTGAAAAAATTGAAACTATAACGTAAGACACCGGCATCAAAAATTACATTTTTATATAAGCATATATTAATTAATTACTATATCTCAATTTTCAACTGTTTCACTAATACTATTATTATATTATCTGTTAAATACATTTATATTACAATGTATTATAATAAGTATTATTAGGAGAACACATTCTTATTGTGAACTTCACAATAAAAATGTGTTTTCCTAATAATAAAGGTGTATCAATGTGTCCAAAATTTAATAAAAATGAATTGATAATTCTGGCATCTGCTATCAGATTACTCAAAGGTATTTGATATCCTGTAAAGATAATGTAGATGGCTCTTTCAAATAATGGAATGATTAAATGTATTTATTAATATCAAAAAAAGGTAACATATAGGTTTGAAAATTTTTCGCTAAAAATATTGTCGCTGTAGCATAGTTGAATAAAGCACCTTCCCCGCTTTGAAAAGAGATCCAGGTTCGAATTCCGATGGCGCAATAACAATATTTTTCGATAAAATTGATTTTATATGTATATCTTTTTAATTAATACATTTAATTCATATTTAATATTTTTTATATTTGATTCTAACATGTAAAAATATAATTGTTAATTTTTCTCATTCTTCAGAAATATTTAATGTTATAAATCTATTATTATTAAGGAGAACATATTCTTATTGTGAAGTTGTAATTACTCAGAACATAGGTCTAATAAATCTATTATTGTTTCATTATATTGAGGGTAATGTTTCTCAAAGTACCTAAAAGAATACTATACTAATAATAAACATTAAAAATGGTATAATCCTTGTGATTAAAGATATTGGATTAATCCTAAAACTATCTCATAAGGAAATGTATAAAGACCAGTAATTTCTAGAAGATGGAATGCGGCGGCTGAGTAAACATGTCGTGTCTATTCTGAAAACCAGACAAACACATTCATTTTCTGTCGGTTCATTATCCAAAGTTATTTGTCATCAAACCTAAAAAAATGTTGTGAAATCAAAACAGTCAAGGTTTTGATTTATTACTTTAGTTTTCCAGCTACTGCGTGACATCTAGCGGGTGGATTCAAGATTGCTTCACACCTTGAAGTGTTTTGTTGAAATAACCCATTCTGACCAGAAACATCCAAGTAAATCATCACACATCCTACCAATCGTGCTAGACGGTATACTGCATCCGCGGTACTACGATACACGCTACACGGCAGTATGCGTTTATCGCTCGCATCGATCGCACGTTCGTCCGACGGAGCGACTGCGAGTATAATGCCCAAACCTTTCATCGCTAATAACTTCGCTGTTTGTGGTCCGAATTTTAAAAAAATTGATAGAATTCAACTTGTCTGATTAAAATTTACGAGGTATAAGATACGAAAAAAATGAAATAAAACAATTTCAAAGATCATCAACCTCGCCGCTCATTTCCGTCATTCTTATTCATGAACAGCATTGTAATATATGCTTTCTGCACGACATATCCACCAACAATATGTTCCACGAAATTTTTGATACAACTAAAAAGACAAGACACTAATACATTACTCGCGAAAAGCTTATTATTCAGTCTCCACTAGTTTTATAGCTACAATATGAAATCTTGTAAACGAATTCAAGAAGTTTTTAATATTTTATATTTATAATTCTTCTTGATAATTTTGACATATGTTAGGTGACTAAACAATTTATCTATGCCCCTCTCTTTGTATGTTGTATTCAAGTAGTGCATTGCTCTGTGATTATAACAGTCATAAATAAAGATCAGAGTACATTTTCCGGCATCTAGACGACATCTTGCAAGCATTTGCACAGTGCTGTACACGCTCACTTATTACATGTACTTAAAGAGACATTTTACAATGATTAACAGGGTGAATTAAAAATAAAATATTCAATTTGATTTTATGTAAGTACATAACTTAAGTATTTATATTTTAATAATTACTGACCGTAATTTAAAAGAAAATTACTAATATTTCTATATTTTGTTTACGTTGTTTATTTCTCACAACACTGTAATTAAAATTAAAACGTTTACGATGCTTATTGCATCGTCAAATTTATTAACCTATAGATTCGAAAATTTGTTGTCAAAAATACTGTCGCTGTAGCATAGTTGGTAATGCACCTTCCCCGGGTTGGAAAAGAGGTTCGAATCCCAGTAGCGCAACAACAATATTTTTCGATAAAATTGATTATATATGTATATTTTTGTAATTAATACATTTAATTAGTATTTAAAATATCACATACCTATGTTCTGAATAATTACAACTTCATAATAAGAATGTGTTCTCCTTAATAATAATAATGAATTATTATATAAGCATTGAAAATGTTTTAATTAAGGTGTATTGTGATGTAAATAACGTTGTATTCTATTTAATTAAGTAATTTTTTCTAAAATTTAATAAGAAAATTACTGTTATTTTCGCTTTCAAAATCAAACAGACTCTCAGCTCTCCAAAAAATCAAAATTTCATGTAAAAAATTAACACTAAAAAACATATATACCAGTTAGCTAGTTTGTATATATCCAAGATTTGGTACATATTCTGAACTATCACCACAATACGCTATACATTAAAAACTCTTATACATAGCCAATATTTCTTGGAAAAAAATCATAAATAAAAACTATATTCGGGTAACTGATACATTGTTCGCTTTTTTATACATAAGATGATATTTAATTTTGATTTTATGCCCAATAAATCTAGTTATACAAAATTTTATTTAATGTATGAAATGATATACTCTTGTAGTAGTACATATATACATAGTACACATATAGATATTAACCAGTAGAGTGCAGTAGGTATAGATTTAAGTCATGATATTATACAATCATATATAATATATGCACTACAATATATGTTGTACATAGAATTATGAACTTTCGTTTAACCAACGTCTTTAGACAAAATGAATCCGTCATTTATACGACTCTACGATGTATTTATCTATTTTTAATTTTAGAGTACTTTCAAAAGTGTTTTTAAAGTTTAAGTTTTTATGTAAAATAATTCCTTTATACCCATAAAAAAATGTATGGACGTTTTTAAGAACACTTTTTGTAACTAAACATGATTATTTTATTATTTTAAAATTCTTCAAGTAATAACTAAAGGAAATAATTATTTTCATTAAAGGATAACGTAGAAAATAGTTCTGCCAATTGCATTTTCTTTTTCCCAAACCAAAAACAAATCCATGCGCCATATGCAAAGAACGTTCGTGAAATCAACACGTTAAACAGTAACAGTAAGATAGTAAAATTGGCAAATAAGTAAAAAAGAAGTAGACAGTTCAGTGATTGGCACGCAGTTATAAGCCTTTCAAATGTTATTTTGTTAAAAACAGCATAAGTAACTCCATACAAAATGGATCAACCGAAACGAATTTTCAGTTCAGCAAATAGCCAATTGTATGACTTGAGTAATACACTAGGTTAAAAAAAGAAGTCCGTAATGTGAATAGCTATAATTATAGGTTGTCGTGGCAGTTTTTAGAACTAAGGCATTAAAGTTTCTACTGGTATATAGAAGGCGATAATTGTAATAAATCCGTAAATATATGTTCACGATCCATATTATAAATTACTTAATTTATATTGTTTCCCAGAATTATTAATTTTTTGTTTGTGTGCACTGACATGCCACTGGTATTAGCAAACATAAGTTCAAAGCCACATGTTAAAATGATGGCTAAAGCAATAAAAATAATTCATTGCAATCAACAGTGTAATTTCTTAAAACAAGAAAAAAAAATAGATGAAGACATTAATATATTTTGTTAAAGAAGTTTAAAAAGACAAGCAATTAATGATATTAAAGATAAAAATTATTGAAAAGCGTATAATATGCACAAAAAAATTAATACATTATGTTAAAGAAAGCGATATATTCTAATTGGTATAACATAGATTTAATTAATAACATTTCCTCTTACCTTCAACAGCCACAAAAACTGCTGCACCAGCTGCCGTATAGGCAACAATGACGATAAACAAAAATATATGCGTGAACCACTTTTTGGACCAAGTGCTCACTTTATTGTATATCCAAAACGCCGATTTTTCACCAACACTCAGTCCACTCTTTGCCGTGTTCATCGTGAAGTCTTTGAAACCTTCAAACTGCTTGAACATGTAGTCAGATGCCTTGCTTTGATACATGTTCATGAATGGATTGTAATACTGATTGTTCGGCATTGCAGTTGGTGTCATTGGTTGCGAATTGTTGAAGGTGTTGAAATTTGGATATAAGGTGTTACTGTGTATGCTGTTTGATCCTACCATCGACGGTGGTCGTTGGTTCGCGTAAAACGCGTTTGGAGACTGCGGCGGAGGCATCTGAAGGGTGATTTTGGGTTTGGGTGGAACTTTGGGCGGCACCGTTGGCGGGATATCCATTTTGATAGTTTTCGTTTTCAAATGTGCTTAATCTTTTGTCTCTGGAATGTATTGGTCATTAATTGGTGAGAAACGGCTTCGATCTGGTATTGTTTATAATGTGTTTCTTGAATTTGTTTGGTTCATCAGTTGAAGGACTAGCGCTATGAGATTGTTGATTGCTCTATTGTCTCTTAAATTGTGTCTCGTCCTTTTGATGACGAAGGAATTTTTTCTTAAATAAAATTCACACATATTCAAATATAATTCAGTGACGTAATGACTTTATCGGCATAAATAATTATATTTTATTATTATTCGTTATTATATTATTAATGTTTGACTGTGATTTATTGATTTGATAGCAATAATCACACAATTTCACTTTTTAACACTTTTTTTATAAAAACGTGCATTATTTATTATAAATTGTTCCCCTTAGTTTATTTCAGAATATCAATATTTCGGTTAATACACCTAAAGATAACAATTTTATTCGTAACTTTATCGTTTTCAATGAATCTTAATGAATTTGTATCTGACGATAGTTTTAATATTAATATATTAATTGTTTAACACGTAATATAACAATTTAGGTGTTTTAATTCCCCCCACAAAACTTAATAAATCTTACAATATTCTATGAAATTCTAGCACTCAATTTCGAACACAGCAGCCACAAACGAGTACGGTAAAAAGTTGTACAGAGCCCGGTGAGTGTGCAACGTTGACCACGTTCGAAATTTAAATATTTCCCATATGATATTGCGTGCGGTTAGGGAAGCAGACTGGACGCTTCGGAAGATATCAAAAAAAGATCACGCCGTCCCCCGCCAGCGGCTGTCGCTCTTGGGTTTGAAAATAGAACGGCGCTAGAGATGTGTCAACGCATCACAAAATTCTAATCTTTGTCACGATTCGTATTATTGTCTTTGCGTGATTTTTCAAATTCAAATGAAATCAAAAATAAAGAAATGACAACAAAACGTGTCCAGTATTCAGTCTAATATAAATGATGAATTTCTAATCAAACAAAATGCGAAGATTGTTTTGAAAATAATGGTCGATTTTATTATAATTTATTTTATTATTAAATTATTAAATTGATAACATCCTTACAATACGAAACGCGTATAAAGTAAATTAAATAAGTTGAATAAGAAAATAAGTGCTTTATTTTCACATATTAAATAAAGTATAAATTGCAGATTGAAATACAACTATTTATTTATTTATTACATTTTTATACGCAGATTATTAATAGCTCATTGAGGATACTGAAAAATAAACTTAGGTATGATATTAAGATACAATATAGAAGTGTTTAAGGCAATTGAGGATGTTACAAATATAATACATATTACAAAATACACCTTGAAAGTATAACTCAGGCATACATATTTGTTCCGTCTTTGTACCAAGAGCAGCGGGTAAACCTAAAAGTCTCGTCTTGAAAAGGGAGATTTATTATCATCCAGATAACAGCATCAGAGATGACGCGGCGATCTGAATCTAAAATAAGCATGGTAGGCCATAACAATGATACCACACCGCTGAATTACTCCGCGATTATGATTCAACTGAAAGCCTTATGGTCCGTCTCCACAAATAAGATTTTTATATAGTATTAAACGTGTATCATTCTAGAAGGAGTTCTTGATATCAAAATTATCTATCCGTACAAAGCCGTATATATTATCCAGTTATATTATTTGCAACTAAAAAAATGGAGGCTGTAAAAAATGCGTTTTTTTTTTGCTAAACTGCATAGCAGTTTTACGGCAAAGATCACCCAAGTAATTAACATAGCAAATTAAAGTTAAATTTAAGTTAACAAAAAAAAAAAGGTCAGTATTCATATTTAGTCATATTCAGTGAGCCAGTAATCAAACAAACTTGACAGACTTCCCCAAATATGGAAAGACCGCGGTATTTCCAAAACAACCAAAGTTTGATTTGTACTCGTAAAGTTTCTGGTGTATTCTATATTTTTATTTGGTGTATAATCATGTACGATGAAGGCAAGGGAAAGAAGACGTATTGATGTATTTAAGATGCTTGAAACACATGTTACGCATACCATGGACGGCGAGATGCACGAATGACTCTTTTCTGCAGGAGCTGAACATCAAGGACAGACTCTCAATCATTTGCCTGAGATGAATCTTTAAATTTGTAAGGCATCTAGCGAGAAGAGAAGATAGCTTCTAAAATTTCGCGGTGGGCCGTCGAACCGATCAGATAGAAAAGTCAACAGGCATTTATCTGGTGACAGTCTAAAGATCTGATCTCCTCTGACTTTTTTACATTCTCGAAAATCCAGAAAAACATTAATGATCATCTTTAGGGGTCCCATGCGGAGGTGGAACGGATTACAACGCGTGCTATAAGCAGCCACACGGGAAATAACACTAATTAGTGCTTCCTGCAATGGAAAAAGCGTTGAACTGAGTACACTGCTTTAGGAGGGGACTATTTTGAAGAGAACCATATACAATGTCTTCTTCAGCAGTCCTTCGTTACGAGGATGGCATCTACCATAGTTTGAGATTATTTAAGATGTATATGGTATTGCATAGTACCACGCACACGTGCTCTTGGAATTATGTAGAGCTTGGTCTAATGGTAAGGCTGGTCCGAGACGACTGTTATTTTGCAGCCTTTTCGGTTTATGCACAGGGTTTTGTACATACTATAATATAGTAGGATCCCAGAAGCGACCCCTGGCGCCAATAGCATTCGCGAGATATTGCATAATATAATGTAATATTGTGATCTGTATGTATTTGTATTAATTTTTTCTAGAAACTTAATTATCAGGGATTTTACAATATTTTTAGTACAATTATTTTTTCTTATAAACTTACTAAAAACTTTGAAATACATTGTAAGAAAAAATTAATGTCAGATCACTTTCGCAAAATTACATAAAACACACGTAATTAAATAAAAACCACGTACACAATTTTGTCGTAGTTTGTATTTATTTACCAAGGAAAATTATACGAGTTTGTTTTCCGTGATTTTATTTTCGTTGCCATTGTCTGAAAGTTTACGAAAACATAATGTCATTCACACTTCATTAAATGCTTCCTAGTATTTCCTTTCGTACGGGAAAAAGAAAATGACGCCTGCGTGATACCATTTGTTTTTTTAATAATTCTTCGAAAGAATGTCATCTCCTGTTCGGAGGAAAAAAAATATGTGCCCCATTCATTTTGAAATTATTCTTCATGTGGATATATCCAGTTTTTTATTTAAAAAGGTGTACCATTTATTTGTTTTATATTAAAATGCGAGAATGAAGTTTTTTATTACTTTACGTGCTGTTACTTTGTAGAGCAACATTTATTGTTTTTCATTTCAATTTTATTACATACATATAAGTATGTACATTATAATTTTTAATACTGCAAAATATTTTTACGGCAAGGAATGTCCCGATAATATATTTTTTTTAGTGAAACTTAACAAAGGAAACAAATAATTAGATCAGAATGTGATCTTTCACTTTATGTTTTAGGTTTGTTTTATAAGTCTTCATTGATTTTATTAAATATTCATACCACAATATTTTTTCGTTCTAGACATTCTTCACGATCGGTACTCTCATGGTTCGACCCGACGATCTGGTAGAATACCCATAGTGAGTGTCAGTTTTTATATTTACATTATCTATCAACTCTTCTAATATCATACCGTATGTTACTTTTTTGTCGACCAGTAAGATTTTATATATTGTAAATAATTTACATATAATAATCATCTTTATACAAACACTTCGTTTTGTTATCTCTTTTAAGTTGTAAAAATCTTATTTGTAACTGTTTAGTTTTATCAGTACACGTTTTATAAGTTAGTTCATAGCTACTCACTCCATAACTGATAACCGACTCGACCATCGCGAAGTACAGTGAGTTCAGTGTGGTCCGAGAGGTGCATAACCTTAACGTATAAAATACATTTAATATGGATCTCAGTTTCTTACACATATTATCAATATACAGTTTCAAACAAAAAAAAATATTGTCAAAAAACCTAAATATTAATACTAATTAAATGTATTAATTATAAAGATATACTTATAAAATCAATTTTATCGAAAAATATTGTTGCGCTACCAGGATTCGAATCTGGATCTCTTTTCTAATTGGGAAAGGCGCATTACCAACTATGGTACAGCGACAGTATTTTTGACGACAAATTTTCTAACTTATATGCTACACTTTTTCAAATTAATACATCTATCGTTCCATTATTTTGAAAGTCATCTACATTATTTTTTGTGTCATCAAAAATACTGTTGCTGTAGCATAGTTGGTAATGGACCTTTCCCGGATTGGAAAAGAGATCCAACAACAATAACGCGACAAAATTGATATGTACTGTATCCTTAAAATTAATACATTTCATTAGTATTTAAAACATCAAAGATCTATGTTCTGAATAATTACAACTTCACAATAAGAATTTATTCTCGATAATACTAAATATTAATATTTTTATATTGCTCCACTTTTTTAATTAAATACATGTTAAGTTATTTTGTCACAACTGGTTTCGAAAGGAGTAGTTTCTCTCATCATCAAACTAATACCCGGAAATGCGCCCGACAGGCATCACTAGAGACAAGACAACAAGATACAGTGACATACGAACGTTCTCGATACACCCAAGAGTGGTACAAATTGTTATATAGACAGTAGGAGGACGATTACAGGATAATTTCGAATTATTCTCAATGCTTCGATTCCACACGGAAACACTTGTTATTTGTTGAAGTATTTATTAAGAAATAATAGATATATATGAGATGTGATGCAACTAGATTTATATTGACAGGGTTGAACCATGTGATACGGTTTATATGCAATTACAGAAACGAAACTAGAGCGTTGCACTTCGTCAATAATCAAGCCAAGTTAAAATAATCTCTCCGGGTGCATTCCATTGTCACTCCGGGATGATAATACCCTCATCAAATGCTGCAAAATAACAGTTCGTCAGGTTCGTACTTCGATTGGCCAGTTAAATTGTTAGATTGATAAATGCCCTTTCAGGATAAAATTGAACAAATGTAAAAAAAAAACATTGTTTTATTTTCACATACCAACAAATACGTCATAATAGATATATTCATTTTATTATTTGTGAGAACTATCACTTGTTTGTGTGAATGTGTGAGTATGAGTGGATGGGAGTTGAGCGTTATAAGTCGCCGCTCTAGTGGGAAGAGCTCTCTCATCTAAGCGATTTCCACTTGTAATTACTATTTCTTAAGCGTATATCTTGTATTAATATCTGTACTAAAAGTGTTGTAATAAATCGATAATTGTTGTAAGAAAGGCCGAGTTTTTTTTACAATAATCCTGTCAAGATACAACAAGACACTAAGTAGAGGACAGAACACCAAGAGTTACCACAATCATTACTCATACAACGATTTAGCTAAACATACTGTAGAGATCCTACTCGCGCCTCACAGTACCTGGACGTTTAGCCAGACATTTAAAAAAAAAAGTATTATTCATACAGATTATACATTATAAATAAAATTATATATGTATACAAATAAAGTGAACATTCATGATTTATAATGTAAGAGATGTTCAGTCTCCTTAACTAGACCGACGTCTGTACTAAAGGAGACAGGTTCATCCGTTATATCTATCAATACAAATATGAAACCATTTTTCTCAATCTAAACCAAAAATATTAAAAATGTAGTAACTAGGATTATAAAACAATTTTGATAACATAACTAAAATATTCTCGCTTTCCCGTGATTGAAACGCAATATAAAATGTATATAAAGAAATGATGTTCTGTTCATATGATCATTTACATAAATCTTTGTTCAATTTCCTTTTTGCCAACACCCGATATCTAGCTTCTGAGATGGTATTTGAGTTTGTCCATAGAAAATTGTCTCATACTATTCGGCAAAATGTTGTTGACTTTGGGGGCCAGAAACATATGTGAGAATTGACCAAAGCTCGTTTTCATTATAGGGTGACCCTATTTTCTTTCGCTTTCGTAGCAAAATTATGTGATGGATATTGATTAAGCTCTTTGTTGAAATGAAAATAAATTATTATACTTTATATAGCCGATCGCAAGGTAAAACTCCGAGAAACCCGCCTGAAGCAACCACTTCTCGGATGCATCTCCCGTAAGCACCTCTAGTCACTATCTTTATTCTGTAATTTATCTTGGACCTGTCTACTTTCATTTGTGCATTAAGCTACAATAAATGTCACCATTTGTAAGTTAATGATTTTTTTAATTATTTTTTTCTAGTCACAGCTTATTTACACATACATATATAAATACACACTGCGACATCAAATACACGCAGTGAGAACTAGGGAAATTTGAGGTCTCACCTTAAATCGAATCCTTCTGATAGACCTATACAGCTCATTAATCAATTGAACAATACCTCCTAACGCTTGACGTATAATCTACAAACACATTCAATCCTTGCGGGTTACAACCAGCAACCTAAAATCAAATCAAATACACACTCATCACCAGAGGCGTTCAGTGCATGCAAGCAAAAAACTGCGTTACTAAAAATTCTGAGAAACAAATGGATACTATGAACTTTTAATGTATATTTACGGGTTTATTATAATTAGCGCCATCTGTATACTAGTAGAAACTTTAATGGCTTAGTTCTAAAAACTACCACGACAACCTTCCGCTGCAGCCGTAGTGCTAGTAGCTACAATCGATGCATTGTAGCTATTCGCATAACTATCGTCTACTTTTAAGCTAGTGAATTACTCAAGTCATACAATTGGTCATTTACTGAATTGAAAATTCATTTTGTATGGAGTCGTGACTTATGCCGTTTTTTAACAAAATAACATTAGAAAAGCTTACAACTGCGTGCAAATCATTGAAATGTCTACTTCCTCTTTTAGTAATTCGCGAATTTTACTACCTTATTATTTTTAACGTGTTGATTTAATGGTCGTTCATTATGTTCCAGGTGCATTCGGTGCACGCATTTGTAATTGATTTGGGAAAAACAAAAAGCAATTGGCAGAACTATTTCCGATATTAACCTTTAATAAAAATAATTATTTTCTTTAGTTATTACGTGAAGGATTTTCAAACAATAAAAGAATCATATTCAGTAATAAAAAGTGTTCTTAAAAACGTCCATACATTTTTATATGAGTATAAAGGTATTATTTTATGTTAAAACTTAAACTTTAAAAACACTGTACTCTAAAATTACAAATGTACATGGTAGGGTCGTACAAACGACGGATTTATTTTGTCTAAAAACCTTGGTTAAACGAAAATTATTATCCTATGCACAAGATATATTGTAGTACATGTATTATATATGATTGTATAATATCATTGGTAAGATCATAATCTAAATCTATATTTACTGCACGCCACTGCTCATCACCCCATACTGGTGACGCGCAATGTTAATTAAATCAATTCCCATAATATCTAATAATCATTTTTAGAGGAATCTCATCTCTCGATACACCCAGTTATTTCTTTGAATATAATCAGTTTCCAAATATAAATTTGAGTCTTCGAATGACAGAGATCTTTCAGGAAAACGAGAAAAGCTTTTTGAGCTTTCATGATGACTCACTGACTTATTTTCTATCCTTTCCTCTCGTGTATATATATATATATATATGTATTCTTGCAGTCGCTCAACATTTATTTTAAACACACGCACTATATTATTAAATTATATTATACGGCGCTTAAATAAATACCAGACGGCTCTCACGGCACCGTCGTTCAGAAATACTTGAACCATTTTCATGAAATAATTTAACATGTTTTTGAACACGTAATATAATTAAGAAATAAATCGTAAACAATTTTATAATCTTAAGATAGGATAGGCAGACGACCATTCATTCATATCCAGTATCTACACTTTTTTCAGATACGTGCATAGGAATACGCGTTTAATTGTTTTGTACAATCTCCATAGCTAGCAAGAAAAACACCAAAGTAGCATTTCTATCAAATCTAATGTAGTAAAATATTATTTTTTATATTATGTATCAATACCTCTTTAAAAAAGAGGCATTTAATGAGAAAAAAATCAACATCTACAATTTCAAAATTAAATCATTTATATTTTCAAACCAAAAAGCAACTAGATTAAGGTTATCTCACATTTACCAAAGACACAAACCGTTCGGCCATATTGAATTATTTAAAAGTAGAATGGCAAGTTACATTATTATTTAAATAGTTATAAGATTATGTCGGGTTGGGTGTTTGTGTTAATCAGTTATATGTATATGTACTGTTTTAGACCACTTTCCTTTTTTATGTATTATTTAATATTGAAAAATAGGTTTAACGGAAACACTGTCCGTGTCCGCACAGCGTACAATCTTTACCGCGAAGCAGCTACTACCCAACAAAAGCAATCTACGAATCTATTGCTGTTTTCTCGTAGTCCTAGGCTATGCTGCTGGTAACTATGCTGTTGAAGTACGTTAGGGTATATACGCCATTAGAGCTTGTATTCGTGTAAACTGGGAGCGTTTTTCCCGAGAAGATCAAATTTCAGAATTTTCTTTTTTAAGAATTATTTTGTTGTAAAAAGTATTATTAAGATAATATTTTTTAATCTTTAAATTTTTTGATATTTTTTCTATTATATTCCATTTTTAAAATAGTTAAAATTCAAAAGGAATAGTAGATGTATCAATATTACAGAATATTAGTTCAAAATTTGTTGAAAATGTATTCGAGTGCCGTAGCCAAATCGAAGAAAGCGCTTCTCCGAATAGGAAAACGTCCAGGTTCGAATCTTGGTAGCAACTAAATCTTTTTTAATACAAATTAAACGCATCAATTATAAATAATACATACACATTAATTCAATAAATAGAAAATATATTTTAACTGCCACTGGAATGTGAAGCAGGATATCTTCCTATCCGTGAAAGGGAATAACCAATTACACTAGTCAACCTCGTAAATGGACGACAAATTTTCAAACTTTTATGTTGCAGCTTTTTCAAATTAATACATCTTACATACCATTTATTTAAAAGAAATATTATTTTTTATTTATTATCTTAGTTTAATAACCACAATTGAGTTTAAAAAACATCTTCCGGTTTCGGAAAACACCTTTTCCTTCTTCAGGATATGTCAAAACTAACTAAAAATATAGCATTGTTTTTCTATTTATCCAGAATCTATTTTTAAATTTAAAAAAAAAAAAAAAAACAACAATTATTTAAAAAGTAAATTTAGTACCTAACTCAAATTGCTGCTCAATACAAATTTAGTCGAATAATTTTTAGGAAAATTTTTTAGAATAGGACTCGTAGTTAAATTTAGTTGGCTGTTTAGAATTTCCTGATTACTTTTACATGCTTTATTTATCTCCAACGATTCCAAATTATTTAATTTGTGACCTATACCTATTCTAAAATTTTTTCCTAAAAATTATTCGACTAAATTTGTATTGAGCAACAATTTGAGTTAGGTACTAAATTTACTTTTTAAATAATTGTTGTTTTTTTTAAATTTAAAAATAGATTCTGGATAAATAGAAAAACAATGCTATATTTTTAGTTAGTTTTGACATATCCTGAAGAAGGAAAAGGTGTTTTCCGAAACCGGTAGATGTTTTTTAAACTCAATTGTGGTTATTAAACTAAGATAATAAATAAAAAATATGAATCTTAACCACCAAGTTAATATTGCTAATTTTAAAAGTAAAAGAAATATTCACTAGGAGATGCCAGAGATTTTTCAATTTCATTTTATTAATTTTTTGGATATACTTTAATGAAACTCATATATATTTTTAATTGACGATATTAATTTGTATTAAAATATCACAGAACTATGTTCTGAAATAATTACAACTTCATAAATAATAATGTATTATATTTAAAATAAATATTTTTTAAATAGATTTGTTTTGTATTTGTATTATAATTTGTTATAAGAAAATTAAAAGCATTTTAAATATGGCTTTACCGACAATTTCATGGTTCTCTGAGTAACCATTATTTAAGTGGTGGAAATAAACAACTTTGTGGTAGATATTAAAAATATAATTAATATAAAATAAATTTCATATTTTTTATTTATTATCTTTGTTTTATTAACCACTGAATTGAGTTTAAATACATCTACCGGTTTCGAAAAATGACTTTTTTTTCAGGATGTCATAACTTTAACTTTAGAAACAATAATATATGTTTAAAAAATAAAACAGATATAATAAATAAAAAATATGAATTTTAACTACAAAGTTCATATTGCTAATTTTAAAAGTAAAATAAATTTGTACACAACCACTTGAGTTAAATGCCAGTTGGTAACCAACCTTCCGCAGATTTCAGCTGGAACATTATTTGTACTTGTGACATTCGCAAAATATCTGACCCGTATGGTTGAGGATAGAAACAGATCGATATAATTATTTTATAATCGAGCCATTCCTTCTACGAACTGTCCCGGTATGCGAAGAATGCGTTGCCAGTATCACATTCCCTAAGCACTCATTATGCTCTCGCTCTCTTAGAGTTTGTGTTTACAACATCATAGAATAAGATTAAATAGAATCCACAAACCTTGGTCTTGCCAGATATTTTTAAGCTTATTTACAACAAACAGTGTCCTATTAACTCTGCCTTAGAGTTTACATTTTATTATTTGAGGCCCTACGTCATTAATAGCATTTTTTTTTCCACAAGTGGGTCGAAACATATTCCTAATTCAACAAAAAATATTCTCTTTCTTATTTGAAATATCATGGACGATAAAAATAAATAAATAATAAAATACAATCTCTAAATCTAAAAAACAATTCTTTTAATGGTTTACTTACAGCGTTAAATAAAATGAGTAATTTTCTCTAAGAATTTACATTTTTAAATTTCTTTCATGTGTCCATTTTACGATGAATGTTTTACGTCATTCCCGAATATTACTTTTAAATGTATTCCTTCTGCTCAGCGGTGTAAGTAAATATTTATTTTGGCCTCTGGATGTCTGAGTAAAACATATTTAATTTGCCCGTTCCTGAGTACATAATAAAATGAGATTTTCAGTGAAATCAACATACCATATTATCATCTTCAACTAGGACAATTTAAAAATGTTTTTTTTTAGCAGGAATCACTCATTGTTTCCTGATTATTTTTTTAATGAATGTGTTATTTAAAAGTGCATTTTTCAGTCTCTATTTTGGTAATATCGACGTATACTTTTCATAGAATTAGTTATAATTATAATTATAGACTTAATTATAATTGTAGACTTAATTGTAATTATAATTATAAATATACACTTAATTACAATTAGAGTCCGAATTTAAAATGATGATAAGCACATAAGTGGGTACATTTTTTTGTTGCTCGCAAACTAAACGAAGCTTTTGTGTTGGTACTGTTTGTGGTTCCAAAAAATTATTATCGGGAACAAGAGCCTTCTGAAGATGAAAAAAGTTGTGGACGTCCTTCCTTATTTAATACCTATATAATACCTAAGTGTTTGCACATTAAATTTAGATCACTTAAAACACCTATAAAAATCAAAAAAGTTTAGCAAATTACCTCCAAGGCCTATAGAGTGCTAGGATTCATACTTTGAACTTGCAAACACTTCCAAAATCCATATTTCTTCAAAATACTTTATAACGCATTCGTTCATAGTCACTTAGAGTACGCATCTCAAATCTGGAACCCATGGTAGATTACATATATTGCGAGATTAGAACGAATACAAAATAGGTTTATTCGACATCTTAATGTTAAATCTAATCTATCATTCGACTCCTATTTAGATGCAGCAAACTTCCACAATACGAAGACCCTAGAACATCGACGAACACGTGCTGACCAAATACATCTCTTCAAACTACTGCAAGGCCATATTGATTGTGCCGACCAATTGGAATTAATATCTCTCCATGTACCATCTAGATCAACCCGGCAATCCGTATTCTTCCACATTCCCAGAAGTAGAACATCTTACATACAAAATTCATTCATTCACCAGTCATGCAAATACAGAAATTGACTTGTATAAGATTAGCCTTACTACGCTCAAAGAGTTCTTCTTATGAACCACCACAATCTAAACTTTGGCCATTCACTATACCTATAAAAACTCACGTTGCTCTCCCTTTACCGCAACATTAGTAGCAACCTCCCCACCCTTCTCCTTCTTTCATCTAAACATACTTATGTATTCAAATATTTTTGTGGATTTTCATTATTAGTATCGCATGTTAAATAGTTATTATGTTCATTATAATATGTTTACACCGTTAAAATCCCTTAATAAAATGTACAAACTAAATGATAACCAAAAAAATCGCCATTACGAAGTTTCTTCTGCGCTGTAGGCGCTTGCTGAGATATAAACCACCGCCTCATCCACCACACTCACCAGCCATCTCGCCAATAGATCATAACTTGTAGCTTTTAGACAACTGTTTATATATAGGGCAAGGCGTTCAATAACTAAGCTGCTGCCGAAAGCGTATTTCGAAATTTTATCAAGTCCAGCAATTTACGAAATTTTACACTGCCAAACTAAATATTATACTTTTAATTAATTGATAAAAAATGTGTCCATTCTAATGGTGCTCTTTTTGATTAACTATGTTTATTATTAGCAAAGAAAAATATTTTTTCTTACCAATCTTATATCATATTATATATTTATACA
Source organism: Eubasilissa regina (assembly GCA_022840565.1). Lineage (NCBI taxonomy): Eukaryota > Metazoa > Arthropoda > Insecta > Trichoptera > Phryganeidae > Eubasilissa > Eubasilissa regina. Next base: position 16,131,895 of record JAINEB010000027.1, on the reverse strand, counting down.
GATATATAATATTGCTCTCGGTATTCATTGTATCTATTGGATCCATCGCTCATATGTTAGTGTCATTGACAGTAAAAAAAAACACCAACGTGGCAAATATTTCAAAAGTGTTTTTTAATATCTCTAAGTTAAGAATACTTAAATGTTTTCTCTTTTATATATTAGTAGTGGTCCTACTCGCACCTCATAGACATGGCTGCATTAGAAATCACATACATACATCGTATCAGACGAGTCCTAGGAGCTAGCCAATCACTTCTCCGCAGACCGTTCTTTAGTCAACACCTCAAGCGAGCCACTCCAGCTTTCAACTTTATTCGCGCAATTAACTTTATACTCGTAGTATCTGCCATTGTAAATCATCTCGCGGTAAACGCCAACTTTTTAAAGTTCTATTTCATTTTTATGCCTTGCTCTAGACACCGCATAAATACTTACACGCATATTCATATACACTGCGACGTGCACCAACACGCGTGAGACTAGAAGAGAATCTCACCGTGCACAAAATCTTCTGATACGACCACACCATTAAAATCCTCACTAGTCTACTACAACAGCATCTATATATTCAATAATATATACATTACAGTAATCAATTATATTAATTTAAAATAAAGTAGATATTGTCTTTATTACGAGTAAGAAAAATATAAAGTAGCGAAATCCTATGATTTTTTCCGACTGGCAATATATTGACAATCTGTCTTGAATTTCGAAGTATTATATCAAACGGTTTTTAATATCTCTGGAATAAGGTTCGTAACGTAACAACATATTTGGAGGATCCTCTAAAGATATGATGCAGCAGCGTCCGCGTCATAGCTGACATTTGTTGTGGATGTAATCTAAATAAAATGTTCGTAATGTTTACATTTGTTCAGTAAGTATTCCTAATTATTTTTTCACTACAAATAAATTTACAAGCTATACACGAAATGATATAATGCCGGGATTTCAGGATTAGAAAATGTTAATTTGTTCACCGATTGTACGTTAATAATAAAGGCTAGAAAAAAGAAAAGAAAAATCAATGTATATGCAATCATGAGAGTACTAATTATTTAAAATAATCATATTGTAATCAATATGATCTTCATCGCACGATAGCCGATATTCCAGTCAAAATACTCGTGAATCCTCAGATACAGAAAACAATATTATATAATATAATAAAATATAATATAAATATAAAATATAAATCTTGTTGATCCTCTCTGATCGCAGCCTCTTTTTGTGTAATAAAATGGAAAAACCTAACCCCAAAAAGGCATTTTCTATACACCCTTTCATGGTACGGTTAAAGCCTCCTGATAATACTCCGGCTACATAGTGAAGTATGTGAAGGATATTTATATTTACGAAGGAAAGGATTCTTAGAACAAACTTACGTAAATTAAAAAGGATCTGAAACAATTTTATTATTGGAGATTATTAATATGCTCTTAACTCAAAATTAATTTTAAAAAATGCGAATCAAGGAAAGGTGTTCATACAATCAATGCATACTTCCAGACTCTCAATAAAAGATGCACGAAGTTACAGGATAAGAAACGTGCATAAGAGAATAAACAAGAGTAGTTGATATAATTTAATATGCCAAAAAATTAAATAGCAATGAGCAGGCCACGTCGATCACAGTACGGACAATCGTTGAACAAACGCAGTCATCCGATTGTACCCAAGGGGAATCGATAGGTCGATAGGCTCACTGGGTGGAATAAATCATCAAAATCTGCGGAAATACGTGGCAACGAATAACTTACTTAAGAATACTTAAGAAGATACTTAAGAAGACCTTCATCCAGCAATGGATAGAATATAAATGCTAAGCTGAACCAGGATCTCCTACTCACATCATCCACGTCAGACCTTCATAACTGAGGATGTGATATTCATGATCTCTCGCCCTCTTGACTATGCTCCTCCACTTTTCTAGGCGTCCTGCAGATCTTAGAAAGTGCCTCTTTTCTTCTTCTACATGGTCGGTCCAACGGATGGGGAATATCCATCGTTCTTCGACGTAGCCCATTACCCCGTACTTCTCCAAGCTATCTTCTATTTAAACAAATATCAGATATCTCATAGAGACAAAAATATTTTTTATTATATTTATTGGAAAATATATGAAAGTATGGGATAATTACAGGTACTTACTTAAGTGATACTTTATATAAATATAACGTTCACCAATTCTCACCCCTCCATTTCCACATTTATCAAATTTTTGAAAGTTGTACATATGTTAATATGTGGACCTGCTTCGAGTACCACTACATCATATATATTTTCCATTCAATATAAGAAAAACTAGCTTTCTCTCTATGATATATCTGATATTTATTTAATAACAGTGCCTTTGTAGATAAAAATCTAGTAATTGTGTGTTCTTGGACATATTTAAATATTGCTCATATCTTCTATTTTTTTCAAAATACCCCAAGAATTGAAAGACTCGTTTTAGACAAATTATTTACATTCCCAACTCTTAGATAATGCAAATTTCATCAACTCCCTGATAAATTAAGACTAAAGTGACAACATAAATACTTTTATCACATTATTAAATGGACATGATCTCTGACTTGCTTATTAAAATACCATAAGTAACCACCTTTTATCCCACGTACGGATAAGTATCACGTAAAATGCTTAAGTCGGATGAAATTAATTAAAAAATACCTTACACATTTCCCTCGGATCTTAATGTGCTTTTCTGGTTGTTTAATAGTCCTTATCAAAAAGGTTGTATACTTTTTCGTGTATATAAAGTATGTTATAAAAGGTTAAACAGCGGCCAGTAGCGGGTAAATCTAACATTGAAGATAGGTACATTTATAGCTACCGGGTAGCGAGAAACAACCGCACCCCTAGAGATATATAGCTATAATAAACCTCGAAAGCAGAAATGTATCCCTTACTAATCATAAAAATAATTCATACCCTTAGTGGTGAACCTAGAAAATCAGTTTCAAATTGTATTACTGAGGATGTATATTTTCTATCAGGGCGACAGCAAATTTTCTTTGGCAGTTCGTCGATAATTAGTTTATTAAAAAAATTGGAATATCCTAATAAACAAATTTTCCAGAGATCCAAGGTGACAGATCTGCATGCTCGCGTGGCAATGATGATGAGTGGAACCGAAGGAAAGAAGGTTCAAGAGTCATCACAGTGGTAGAAAAAGTTTGGCTTTAAATCGTGGCGAGCAACAATTGAATGAAGAGGACTGAAGACATCTTTGGTGGAGACCTGTATCCTGCGGTAGAGAGACACATGCTGACAATTATGGATATGGTAGCACATCTCTCTAATCATTAAAGCAAATGTCCACGGATGAGATTTATCTTAGAGAGTCTCGAAAGCGAGTAAAGGACCGCTGTATGTACACTGTACGTTGAGTGGAATGACCGGTTCATATCGACTTTTATCGACAAATCAATGTCAATCGCAGACTAGTAAATGAATAGACATGATAAGAGGGGCTTAGAACTGCGAGGGGGATTCTACAAACATTTATCTAATGAATTGTAAATCCGATAGATTATGACACTTTAAATCTTTTTGCAGCAGAAAAGTATTTACAGTTCTAAAATTAAACTATTGTGTAAACACGACGTATTCTTTTACATTAATGCATATTATATTGTCAGCGTTTAAATTTTCGTTCCAATCATGTCACCTTTTTTAATCATCTTAATCAAATTAAATGCAAGAAGGTGACGTGATTTGATGGATAAGAAGTGGGTCCAGTTTCAGGCTGAAGATGCAAGCAAACTCCTGTCGGACCGGACCAATCCATAAGTCTCTGGAAGGCTTCACGTGGTGTTTTCTGTTTCCAGATGCTGGACAGGGTACCTATCATGGATGCAGACCTACCTCATGCTCCTGGCGTCACGATCGTTCCAACCGCCGTCCCGGAGAGGGGATGCTAGAGTGGCTGCGAGAGGCATGAAAGGGGAGTGAGTTAATGAGTGCATGGGCACAACAGGGTCGAAATGACACCCGTGCGAAAGAGACATAAATACCCCCGGCTATCGGGTACTTCCCCGGATTGGAAATAGAGATCCAGGTTCGAATCCCGGTGACGCAAAAACAATATTTTTCGACAAAATTGATTTTATATGTATATATTTATAATTAATACATTAATTTAATATTTAAAATATCACAGACCTATTACAATTTCACAATAAGAATGTGTTTTCCTTAATAAATATTAAGTATTATCATAATTAGAGGTTTTTCCGGGAAGTAGTTATTGCTTTAATTTCAAATAAAAATATCGCGCATGTCATAGTTTTGAGTTGATATCAGTATCGTCGTTAGCCCACACAACCCATAATGTTTTGAAAGCGATTTAAATGAATAATTTTGTAGGCTACAAAATAAATGTGTAAAAGCAACTCGTGTAGCAGCCAATAATGGTGCCATAAAAATGGCGCAATAGCACGCGATACGAAATAATTTTATTTTAAGTGCTTTACTTTTAATTATGCAATTTTAAATTATTATTCCCTTGCCAAATTGGCAATAAAGGTCAATGAATTTTTGTTTCAGTGCATTAATTATAAAATACATTTTTATTTGGCAGAGGGTGTGTGATGGCCAGGGAGAAAGAAAATGGTGTGAGGTGGTTATACGCAGGCTCCTTAAGAATAACTCTACAAAATTTACTTAAAAATTGTGTAGTATTATATAGAAAGCAAACAGACATTCAGTTTAATATATTCAAAAAGGTTGATGTGAAATCGGTTGCCGCTTTAACAATACTAATTTAAAAAATTGTGTGAAAAGGTTGTACTTTGTCCTGAAACCTATTTTTTTAATCTTTGTTTTTAAAAGGGACACATTCTTCCCCACAGGCAAGTGAATGAATAGACATGAAATAAAGTTTATAGAAGAGGGATTTGAAACATAAGTTGCGGGACGAGGGATATTCTATACACATTATTGGTGGAAACAACATGTTTACGACACATTTATGCAACAGTAAAAGTAAAGGGTATTCAGCGAAAAAATTTCAAAATTAAATTGTAATTGCTCATAAACCATCAGGGTGAGGTAAGTGCAATTTCTGCCCAAGGGATAATTAACCCTTATTTTTTTAACCAGTCAGAGAGACAGTCAGTCACTGCTGACGTATATTACCAAATGATCGACAAGTTTTTGGTACCGGAACTGCAGCTGTTTCCTGAGGTCATCAATAGAACACAATTTCAGCAAGACGGGGCCACTCTACATACAGCGAGAGTTTCAATGGAAAAGCTGGGGGAATTTTTCACATAAATTAATCACCAAATACGGATAAATACCCTGGGCTTACACTTACACCGTGTGACTTTTTTTATTGATACCTTAAGTCGAGAGTTCATAGCAACCATTTTCGAACAATTTAGGCTCCACCGTGAAGTTGCTATCATTGAATCAACGCTTTGCTCTCGCGTGTTCGCAAATTTAAGAGTCCGATTACAAGAGTGTCATAATAATTACAACTTCACAATAAGAATGTGTTTTCCTTAATACTTAAATATTGTTAAAACATTGTTTCCATTAAAATATTGAAATATTTTATGTAAAAAATTGGCAATTACTTTCGCATCAACCCAATAGATTGTAATTGATTGATAGAAAGATCAAAAGTATTTCTTTCAGAAATGTGATTGATTATCATAAATAAATATGTTTTAGTGTAGTCTAAATGTTGAATTATGAAGACATTTTGTTCTCCAAAATCTGACTTTTAAGTCCAGCGGACAGGCTGACAATTTTACATCTTTGAAAAGCTTTTATCTTTATGACACTGATGATTGACATATTACATTTTGTAATTTTTCAACATTTGACATGTTGGCATCACACGTTATATATGTATTTTTTAAATTACATCATGTATGTACAACAGAAGACGTTTATGCATTAGTTATTTGATTATTTCAACATAGTCAATCAGTAAAATTTCGTTATCACCGTTACTGAATCCGTGATTTCATTGAGGATATATAGGTATGATTATTCTTAAAGAAAACTTTTTGCACACTTTACAATTTTTCGCGCCTCCTTCAGACTAACGAATAATTTCGACTCTTTCGTGAATTGAAAGGCACTTTTATTAGCACACATATTTTCGATGTAAGAGCTTGTTTCTGACTGATAATAATTTCTAAAGTAACCAGTAAGATATTCTTTCAACAGTGCCGAAAAATACCAAAATAAATCTACGGTTTGAGAATAAAAGGAAATCAATCAAGTGGCCGCCGATACAATTTTAATGAGTGTGTCGTTGAAAAAAATATGTAACAAACTCATTATATTACCTTTTCGAATGTGTATACTATTCTAAGAACACGGACTACCTTAGCAATTACGAATCTATGGAAATACGTGAAATTTTTAACGATTAAGGTTTTTTGCTCATTACAGACGTGATCTTGTTACAGGCGCGCTCGTTGTAAACGTGATTAGTGTGCAAGTTCGACAATATATTATTTTGGTGAGTAAGAAACGTTCAAATAAAGATGGATTCGGTTATATTATGTAGTCGTGTAGAGCTCATGGAGCATACTGCCTTAAAAAAAGTAATACGGAGTGGTCAAAAGATATTCATTCATATTTTTGTCCTGTTTTCATAGCATGAAGTTTTAAAGACATAAGGAATTATTCCACCTTGTTGCTACAGTACCGCTGTTTTTGACATTCGCGTATATGTAAACAATTTATAAGTATATTTGAAATAATCTAGGTCCATCTTCCAAAACCATTCATACTAAATTACTTAAAGATTTCCATAGTGAAAGGACATTAAGAGTGGCTATTCCAAAAATTTTAAACGTGTCCCATAAAATAAAACCTCAACAAAATATCAACTGTATGAATATTTATTATATAATTATTATATAGAATATATTTATCGAAAAAATATTTGGTTGATTTTAGATAATCTGAGTTAAATAAATATGCAGTTCTATAGATTTTTTGGCCAGTATATTGTTTCTCGCAAAAGTTACTAAAATCCAATAATTTTGCATGTTCAAAATTACAGTTAGTTCCAAAATACCTCAAAGCAGGCAGAATATAAGTTGCTATTCCCCTAAATTTAAATCAGCGAATCACAACACTTGATGATGATCATATGATCTAAAATTCAGTATGGCTGCCAGAACGAAACATGCAAAAAAAAAATTACATTACAGAATTATCTCTTTAAAAAATTCTGATGTAAAAATAAACATTTTGAACATTTGCTTTCAAAATACACCTTTTTATTCATAAGTCAAAAACACATAAAAATCGTATAAGGAGATTTTGGAATTAGGCGCTACATAATTTTTGGAGAGCTAAGCGATAAAAAAAATATAATTTTAGTAATATAAAATACAGTTAAGTCGTATTATAAAAATTATAAAAAATTTCAAAATATTAAAAAAATTTATATATTACTAATAGACAGCTTTAATCAATTATCGTCGTGATACTTTACAATGACGTCAAATTATAATTGTGTAACTGCGTTACTCCACAAAAAAGTGTGAATTTATATAAATTAATTAATTAAAATAGTTAAGTTAGATGTTTTCCTTCTTAAAAGAGAATAGAATTGATTTTTTTTCAAAAAAGCATATAATAATAAAATGCTTCCTTGTGGAATAAATATATTTGTATAGACACGTTTTTCCAGTGTATCGTTTTCTGTGTGGATTCACGAATTATATACGAAACCTTACTGAAAAATTGGCTACATTTTAGCCTGAAAACAGTCGCATTCATAATTTCCAGCAGAATTCAAATCGTGTAGGCTTTATTCTCTGAAGGCCGTTTGTGTGATCAATGACAAGTTTTTACAATGGTTAAATAAATTACTTAAGTAAAAAAAAAACTGTTCGTTCGTTGGTATAAAATATGTAATTCTCTAAAAGACATTCAGTGGTAAACTTATTTTGATTTTCGATATCCGATGTAAAATCGTCAATCGTTAGTTAAAAATGGCGCACTCTTTACAGCTGTTTCAAAAATCATTTGTCACATTGACACTTTGAAGGTTGCAGTATACGACAATGACTCATTCAATATCCGACTATTTTAGTGATGAGAATTTGTCCGATCACGAACTCGCTGTATAATTTATATAACTGAAGATTTTTTTTTATTTATTATCTTTGTTTTATTAACAACTGAATTGAGTTTAAATACATCTACCAGTTTCGAAAAATACCATTATCTTCTTCAGGATGTCATAACTAACTAAAAACATATATCATTGTTTCTTCAGCAGAATCTATTTTTAAAAAAACAACAATTATTTAAAAAATAAATTTAGTACCTAACTCAAATTGTTACTTAATACAAATTTACTCCAATAATTTTTAGGAAAAAATTTTAGAATGGGACTCGTAGTTAACTTTAGTTGGTTGTTTATAATTTTTTTATAAGTTTGACACGCTTTATTTATCTCCAACAATTCCAAATTATTTAATTTGTGACCAACACCGTTTATATGCAAAATTGACAATCCCAATTTTTTATCAAAACCGTGACCATTTTCTATCAAATGATTAGAAAATTCTAAAAACCCACTATTGTTCAAACATTTCAAATGCTCTCTTATTTTTATATTAAAATTTCTACCCGTTTTACTAATATAAGATGCAGCACAATCCTTGCAACAAGTTTATAGACACCAGAATTGTTAAATTTATCATCTTTGTCTTTAGAATTTATGAGTAAATTTCCTATACTATTATTTGTATAAAATGCCGCTCTAATGTTTTGTGGTAGGTGTTTAGATATTTATTTCGAAAAGTTATTTATGTATAAAATCCTACGCCAATTATCATTATGTTTTATCTGTGATTTATATAATTAATAGGTTAATAAAACAAAGATAATAAATAAAAAATATGAATTTTAACCACAAAGTTAATATTGCTAATTTTAAAAATAATATTATTAATTGACATGGCAATTTGTGGTGTAACATAATTAAAAAATTTACCTTGTAATAATTATGTAATTAAGTTTTGTTTTACACTACTAAAAGTTCAGATCATTTCATAAATGACATCTAAATCAATACAGGGAACACAAGATTTCATACTGATACAATACATATACTTTACAAGGTATTATATATCTCAATATCGACCCCTATTATCGAACATAACATATAATATAAAAATGTCAAGTTCGTTGTTAAAATGTAGATCAATTTAATCCAAATATGGCATGAATATTTATTATTATATGTAGTTTTAATGTAAGATTATAAAAAAAATTTAATTATTTACGATTCTTGCAAAAATGGACGAATGCCAACTGATGACATAATACTGTGGAAAAAAAATTGTCGCTATATATTGTACGACTCATATGTGACAGTTTGCGCTTACGTTTAAGATCCGTTGATTTTTTTTAATGTAAGTGTTGCATACTAAAATTATAAAATATACTAAAACGAAATAAAAAAATGATGTTATAATTAGTCAAATAATGATACAAAATAATCATAAAATTTCATTTTATCCTTAATGAAGTTATCCTGTAAATAACGAGTTGGGTTGTCCAACTGTTCTTAAGCGCTAAGTTTACTTAGAAAATGATAAAAATTTTGATCTGATGTATATTCTATAAACGCATATCTATTTTGTAAAATATACAAATATTTATTTTATTTATACTTTTAAAAAATATATAGAGAGTAGAGTTAACACGTTGATTGCCGACCCGAAAAGCTGGATTTCATGAGATGGCCAAACTATTATTTTTCTTTAAATTTTGTTTTACTGTGCTTGAATAACTTTGTATAGTGTGTCTTTAGTTTTAATATTATCTAAATATATTTTACATAATGTAAATATTTATCCCGCGGTATCGCGTGTTCGGCCATATATAACACAATTATTGCCCATATGGCCTATAACGCGATTTCGCGTGATATGGAGTTTAAACTAACACCAGTTTATTAAGTAAGTAACGTTGCCGGATATTCCCGGTGTAGCGCTGCGGTTGCGGTTTCCATTGCCCACTGACTCACCGCATGCTACGTTAGAGACATTCACATAGTGTGGCAATCTTGTAACAAATGATTGAAATGTTCAAGACAATAGATCAGCCCGCCGACTGTAAGATACGGTTCGTGATTCGTTTGCATGAAACGTAAAACAAGCTGACATTCATCGCCAAGTGTGTCCCGTTTAGTCCTGATTTGGCACCGAGTGATTTCTATATTTTCCTTCATCTTAAGCGGTTCCTTAGTGGCGAATGTATACAAAAATTGTTATGACAAGTGCTTTACTTATGCTAGTAACTATGTTGAAAAGTAGTTTAAGGTGTGTAGCGTCTGAATAAAGTGAAGTGCTGTAAAATTTATGTAGTACTTTTTTTTAAATCAGGTGCTTACTGCTACTTACACGTTTGTTATTTATAGAAAACTATTAAACTAATCAATAATGATGTTTATCGTTAAGAATTATTTGAATAGTTGGAATAAAATGCTTTTACAATAGTAAATTTTAGTGCGTTAGATTTTTTAATACACGATTTTAAAAGAAGCACTCAAGTTTATTACATCAAATACATATGAAAGTCGTTCGTGCATTTCAATAAATGCACTTGTGAAATTTTACGAGTCGTCTGAAAAATATTATTTTCCTGAAATTCTTGAGTGAAAATAATAAAAATCAGTTTTAATTCAAGGAGTGAAATACCTAGTACCATATTTCGTAGATTTTATTCAAGATTTATGAAACCAAAATAAATCAGCTAAAATACAATATCTAACTTATTTTTTATTTATTATCTTTGTTTTATTAACCACTGAATTGAGTTTAAATACATCTACCGGTTTCGAAAAATACAATTTTCTTCTTCAGGATGTCATAACTAACTAAAAATATATATCATTGTTTCTTCACCAGAATCTATTTTAAAAAAACAACAACAATTATTTAAAAAATAAATTTAGTACCCAACTCAAGTTGTTGCTTAATACAAATTCTAACTATATTAACTATCTAACTAACCATATTAAGGAGAACACAATCTTATTGTGAAGTTGTAATTATTCAGAACATACGTGTGTGATATTTTAAATACTAATTTAATGTATTAAAAGTATTTGAGATTCCGTAAAAACAATGAAGATGGCTTTCAAATAATAGAACTATAGATGTATTAATTTGAAAAAGTGTAACGTACTCGTATATGTAGGTTCGAAAATTTGTCATTAAAAATACTGTCGCTGTAGAATAGTTGGTAATGCACCTTCTCCGGATTGGAAAAAAGATCCAGATTCGAATCCCGGTAGCACAACAATAATTGATTTTATATGTTTATCTTTGTAATTAATACATTTAATTAGTATTTAAAATATTAAACTTTGCTGATTAAACGATGCGATAATTGTAAACTTTCACGTTTTTTATGTTGCAATACGGCGTAGATAGTTGTTAATTTATAATAATATTTGTTTAATATTACTGTATGACGAATGGCATCAACAAAAATACAATTTCAAAATAATTTTATATGTTTGAGTCGATTTTGATTAAATTTTCTTTAACAACCACACACTTTCGCGAGAGTTGAGAGAAAATCTTGTTTGTTTTATGTTGCAATATGACACGGACAGCTTTCAAATATTTGTTGTAAGTTCCGTGCGATACGGATATATTTATCTATATTTTACTAATATCGCCTTTTTTTCATCTTGCATTTATTGCTTTTTTCGATTTTTACAATGTATATATATTGTTATTAAAGAGGACACATTATTATTGTGTAGTTGCAGTTTTTCAGAACATAGTTCTGTGATATTTTAATACAAATAATAAAGATATACCGATACAATCATTCAATGGAAAAAATATTTTTGTTGCGACCCAGACTCGAACTGGGAACTCTTTCCATCCGGGGAAGTGCGCTGATCTATTACGATGTTGTAAGTTACTACCAAATTTTCGAACTTATATATCCGGATAGAATGGGTTTCTGGTTCATACTCGGGTGGTAACCAAAATATATTTTCTATAAAATGATTTTAACTGTATATCTCTCTTATATTATTGTTTTTATCATCATATATTCATTGCTTATTTTATTTTATTCTACTCGAACAAGTATTACTTTATTTATGTATGTACCAACCGATATTATTAGTAAAATGCTTAGCTGAGACGATTATTTACAATTAAATTATTTTTTAACGTTACGTAATATTGATAGATACTTGTTCGATCCATTATACATTCAGAAGACATTATTCTGATTAAATTTGACCTACTCTGATCGTGACGTTCTATCACCATTAATTTGTAACACAAACACAAAACCCACAGAACGAAAGACACTTTTCCGAAGTTATTTTAATTTAATTTAATTTACCCCTGGACATATCCCTGGAAGATTATAAATGTCTCAATATTACGTGACCTTACAGGCAGCAGGCGCTACTTAAATATCCGCCAAATTTTAAAGTTTGGACTGCGTGACCTAAATATTAATAACTTGACCCAGTAACATTCTAGAAAACTACAAAAATAATGCTAAACCAAAACGTATTATATAAACAGATAATAATACTAAAATGTATCGGAATTAGTTAATAGGTCACAGCCGTTGCCAGAAAATGCATTTAGGATGCATTTTGAAATTTATAGCTCAACTAATTATTTAATCTAATGAAATACGTGTGAAACATAAAACGTTAGATACTTTTATGACTGGAAAAAATCAAATTTTCAAATCTACTCAAAATTGTTGGTAGACCCTACATTCTCATGCGAATTAAAATTATTTTTAAATACATTAAAACTAGATACATGCCTCGGTTCAATATGCAAGATTCATTTGATTAATTCATTTGAAAAAATAATAGTTTTTTTTTTTTATAACCAATCAAACGGCTAAGTAACAGATGATTATAAAATTATTATATTTGGAATATATTGTGCATACGGCTTACATTCAGAGGATATTCTTAAAAGTTTGTTAGGTACGGATACACGTCGTCATCTGGCGATGTGCTCGTTAGGCAAAGTGCGCTCTAACCGGGACGCGCACCTAAGCGAAGCAGCACATGCTGAACGCAGCTAGCGGTTCGTAATCATTGTCAAGTGATGGGAAGAGGTTAGAGATTCCCGACCGCTGGAGATCACCATTACTTTCGACGCATCTCTTGGGGATCAGATATATTTTACGAAAGCCGATGCCTGGTTTCTACACTACGTAGTCGATGTCTCTAATTATGTTTTACACCGCTTACTTGCAATGTAACTTTTCTTTATTTCAAAGCAGATTCAGTGCAATAAACGACCAATTTCTACGAGTATTTTTTATTTTATTTGACTTCAGTACAGTTGTGAAGGTCGATACATACAGCACACTTCAATACAATAAAAAGTGTAGAAGAACATTGAGTGATTTAAGATTTTTATAACATCATATCATGCTGGACGCCCTTAATTTAACTGAATTGATTTAGTACCATGTTCCCGCGCGATGTACCAAGTCGCCGGCGGTCATGTAAATGCTTTATATACAAATTTTTATAATAACGCACCCACACAAAGACTTCCACAGGCTTGGGAATAATTTTGGTCTTGTCGATATATTCCGTTGTTCAATGCTCAAATATAAGAGTGATGTTCTTGATGCTGTATCGAGACAAATACGTATAATTTTATACTAGCATTATTAGTATTATTTTATACTAGCTGCACATTTATATCAATATCTCGTATAATATAATATCACACACACATAGCTTACATTAATTTTCTCTACGTGCTATTTCAGAGTCAACAATTCTTACATTCGCCACGTGCATTATTACGGATGTGTGACCGAGAACATATAACTGATTTATGAAATCGGAGGTGCTGAGCGGCGTGCAAAATTCTATAATATAATAAATATATACAAACTAATGAAATCACCATAAATATGAAAAGGGCAGTAGTTTCATATAAATCACAATATGAAGACCGCCAATTCTTCATTTCCGTAAGATCTTTTATCTAAGAATTTTACCTAAATGCTAATCAAAGAGCGATGTAGAAGCATGCCATCATTTACATTACTACCCTCTTACAGAGTACCTAGTTATCAAGAAAACAAAAAATGGAAAATAGAGTGAAGCAGCGAAGTAAATTAGAAACCTCGTGTTGTGAAAAGATTTTTAGTCATTATTTTTTTTATAAATTACAAAAATTTATCTAATTCATTATTCTTTAAGCATAACATAAAAAATAAATTTAATTAGCATCCTGAGCTTAAAAATAATAAATCCATAATACATGTTGTATATGTAAGAATTAGAATTAATTATCTATTGAAATTCTGCCAAATAATCGATCGATTGCATCAAACGTCTCATGACCATAATTGGAGAGATATTTATATACTGTAGCAATATACAGATATACAGAACTTAAACACACATTTATTATTTTTTATTTATTATCTTAGTTTTATTAACCACAATTGAGTTTAAAAAACATCTACCGGTTGCGGAAAACACCTTTTCCTTCTTCAGGATGTCATAACTAACTAAAAATATAGCATTGTTTCTTCACCAGAATCTATTTTTAAATTTTTTTTAAAAAAAAAAAACAACAATTATTTAAAAAATAAATTTAGTACCTAACTTAAATTGCTGCTCAATACAAATTTAGTCGAATAATTTTTAGGAAAAAAATTTAGAATAAGACTCGTAATTAAATTTAGTTGGCTGTTTAGAATTTCCTGATTACTTTTACATGCTTTATTTATCTCCAACGATTCCAAATTATTTAATTTGTGACCTACACCGTTAATATGCAAAATTGACAATCCCAATTTTTTATCAAAACCATGACTATTTTCTATCAAATGATTAGAAAATTCTGAAAACTCACTATTGTTCAAACATCTCAAATGCTCCTTTTCTCTTATATTAAAATTTCTACCCGTTTTACCAATATAAAATGCAGCACAATCCTTGCAACTAAGTTTATAGAAGAAGGAAAAGGTGTTTTCCGAAACCGGTAGATGTTTTTTAAACTCAATTGTGGTTAATAAAACTAAGATAATAAATAAAAAATATGAATTTTAACCACCAAGTTAATATTGCTAATTTTAAAAGTTCACATTTATTAATTTCAAAGGAACGACATAATCTAAATATTTATGTCGTAAAGGCATTAACAATATTATTATTATTATTGTACACGCCCTATTCAGGCATTAACAGAAGTGCATTACACAAACAAAAATGTACATAATATCAGCATGTTTTTAAAAATAAAAATATATATAAAATATGAAGTAAAGCAATCTATTTGTGATCATTGAGTTGTTGGGACTACATTGTTCACTCGACGCTCGTTGAAAGAATCCAGAGAAAGTTTTTAAGATTCAATAACTTTAAATTAAATATATTTATTATGATTATCTCCCTAGCCGTCTGAAATTGTTAAAATTATCAATGAGACATACGATTACCGACCTTATATTTCTATGTAGGATCATTAATAGTACGGTAGACTGCCCTCAGATTATTGGTTTACTTGACTTTCACAACGCAACTTTCGAGACACAATTCATTGTTTTATTAGAGTGGTAATGTCAGAACACATACATAAGCTAACTTCGCAGTCCCCAGATTGCATTCTTTGGGGAATGAATATCCGGAGGTATTGGATATTTTTTTTGTAAATTAAACTCTTGTAGAACTACATTAGTACAATTTTTTGTGTCTCAACTCAATGATCACGAATAGATTGCTTTACTTCATATTTTTATATATATTTTTATTTTTAAAAACATGCTGATATTATATACATTTTTTTTTGTGTAATGCACTTCTGTTAATGCCTGAATAGGGCGTGTGCAATAATAATAATAATAATAATATATAACATTGTTAATGCCTTTACGATATAAATATTTAGATTAAGTCGTTCCTTTAAAATTAATAAATGTGTGTTTAAGTTCTGTATATCTGTGTATTGCTACAGTATATAAATATCTCTCCAATTATTGTCATGAGACGTTTGATGCAATCGAACGATTATTTGTCAGAATTTCAATAGATAATTAATTCTAATTCTTACATACACAACATTTTATTTTTTGGTGTAATCTATCTCTTATTTGTCTTTGTGATGAATTTATTTTGTTTACTCATTACCTTTCCATTAAAACATATTTTTTTCTGATTAAACACTGATTAATGGATGTTAATTACGTCTACTCGATAATATCTTATCTTATCTGAAATATAATAGGATTTTCGTTTCTGTGTTTGTAATATCGATATCACCTTTCAAGCTAAGTCAGATTGTGATGATATTTGTACGAAAAATCAGTAATAATATGAAGCGAGGAATTATTGTGATTTAAATAATATCCGCAACAAACATTTTTAAAACCGCCATCGCACATGCGCAACGCACAGTCAATAATTAAAAAAATTGAGATATGATGCTGTATTTGAGGGGTTTAGAAATAAAAGCTCCAACAGTGGCGGCCTGTGACGGCTAAATCAAGGGGACGGCCTTCACTAAAAACTAAATCCCAACTTGCAAAACGATAATATTGTGTTATAAAAATAAGCTATCCAAGAAAGCAAATCCAATAAGCATTATTATGGTAATTTCTAAATAAAGCAGAAATTTATTTTTAGCAGAAAACCACCCTTGAACAAGTTTCAAAATGCCGCCCCTAACCTGTGGTACGCGGGCGGCCAATTTAGGGGTTAGTGTGGAAATGGTTTCAATGTATTACAAAAATGTACATAATACATAGTACTATATGCAGTCTTGTACCCACTGGTCTCTGTCCTTCATTTTGTAAGACTTGATTATCTATTTGTTTGTAATGTTAATATATACCCGTATCTAGGAATAAATAAAGATAGCACTTAAAAGGGCGCAGGAAGGTCTAAATTCAAATCTTTGTTCGTTTGGCTAATCAAACTAAATTTCTTAAATTAGCTTTAGTTTTTTCTTCCTTTATGTTAATTAATTGTAGATTTCGTGCTACTGTAGCATTGTTTGTGGAACCGATAATAGAAGTTGCAAACTATTACAACGGTTCCGGTAAAGGGTGGGTCTCCCCCTTCTAGTGCCCCTTTTAGGTATATAAAATGATTAAAACAATTAATTAATTATTTAGAAGAACACTAATCTTATTGTTAAGTTGTAATTATTCAAAACATAGGTCTGTAATATTTAAAATGTAAATGCAAGTATTAATTAGAAAGATATACATATATAAAATCAATTTTACCGAAAAATATTATTGTTGCTACCTGAATTCGAACCGTTCAAATAAAGTAGATGGCTTTCAAATAATAGAACGAAAGATTTATCAATTAAAAAGTGCAACATATAAATTCGAAAATGTGTCATCAATTTACTGTGTTCTATAGCATAATCGGTTAATGCACGTTCCCGAGATTGGAAGTGATGCAAGTTCGAATGCCGGTAGCAACAATAATATTTTTTGTATGTATATCTTTCTAATTAATGCATTTAATTTGTTTTTAATTAATTAATATTATATTAAATAATTGACACTATTTTTGAATTAATTAATTATCTAATGTAATATACAATTGATAATACTCCCACACGTAAGCGCGTCTCGCATTTGAGCTGCTGCCGTATTGAAAATTGTCTACAAAGTTTATTTTGGATCATTAAGTTTTACTAGGGCGGATAAAAACGATCTTGCCCGTGACTGCAAAAAGCTTAACGCCGGCGTCGACCTTCAATTTGTACTCGTACTGCTAAACTCAGTTGGCTGACAAGTTTCCACGTAAATGACTCTATCCAAAGCACCATTCATTTAATTTCCTGCAGTCACTGCGCTAGTCATATTTTTCTCAGCATTGCCGTTTTTACCAAACATTTGTAATATTCATTAATTATCAGTATTTAATATGTTCCCGCGAAACATGTTCTCGACAGTATTATGTAAATTTACTGAGAAAATTTTATATTTATATTTATATTTATATTTATATTTATATTTATATTTATATTTATATTTATATTTATATTTATATTTATATTTATATTTATATTTATATTTATATTTATATTTATATTTATATTTATATTTATATTTATATTTATATTTATATTTATATTTATATTTATATTTATATTTATATTTATATTTATATTTATATTTATATTTATATTTATATTTATATTTATATTTATATTTATATTTATATTTATATTTATATTTATATTTATATTTATATTTATATTTATATTTATATTTATATTTATATTTATATTTATATTTATATTTATATTTATATTTATATTTATATTTATATTTATATTTATATTTATATTTATATTTATATTTATATTTATATTTATATTTATATTTATATTTATATTTATATTTATATTTATATTTATATTTATATTTATATTTATATTTATATTTATATTTATATTTATATTTATATTTATATTTATATTTATATTTATATTTATATTTATATTTATATTTATATTTATATTTATATTTATATTTATATTTATATTTATATTTATATTTATATTTATATTTATATTTATATTTAAAAATCATACGAACACCACTTGATATTTTCAATTTGTATACACAATGTGACGAAACCAATCCACCCCCTTTGACGCTAATAAATTTATATATATAGTATTACAAAAATTCGAACCAATTCTGGATTACGCTCTCCTATAGTGAGATATGCCGACCTTACAATGATTTGTTCATCGACATTGATATGTATTTTGTTTCGTTGCAAATATTCAAAACTAAATTAACAATATTCTACGATGCAGTGTGTAAATGATCATTTCTTGTTGACGAAATCGAGATAAACGAATTTGTAACTTCTGTGAATAGTTTTCTGGGCTAATCTGCCGTGTATATCTGACCTTTTTGGCCTACGTTCCGGTCCCATTGCAGGGTCCATCATCAGGGCTGATGTGATGTATGACTATTAGTGTCAGATCACTATCTGTAAGGACTCTTTGACTCCTATGGTTTTGACGCGCCGGATACCACGAGGTTTTTAATTTTAGACCGTCATCCCTATTCATGTTTACTGAGTGTTTGTATATTTCAATTGCTTCTTTGATCAGACCTGCGTTTTTCGGCTCAAATGCAACATGGTGACCCGTATCCGTGATCCAATGCTGATTTTCTTGGATGGCCGAGTTTGCATGCCCATTTATGTTCGTCAATCCTTTTGGAAATTGTGCGCGCTGTTTGTCCCGCGTATATTTTCTCGCAGTCTTGACAGCCGAGTCTATAAACACCGTTCATTTTCAAGGGATCTCGATCCTTCGTTGATCTTAATAGGTCTTTCACTTTGACGTTTGTCCCGAAAAGCGTCTTTATATCTCATTTTTTTAAGGACTCTTGCTATTCTGTCCGTGACATTTTTAACAAAAGGCAGGAAGGCGATGCTTTTGACCTCAGCTTCTGTATATTTTTTGGGGCTGTCAGACTTTTCAGAGCAGTTATCAATTGTAAAACTGCCACCATTGCTATATAATCATTTCAAAACTCTATGTTTTTCGTCAATTTGTTTCTGAACTCTGTGACTTAACTTTTATGGATCAAGATAGTATTAATTTTATCTTTGAAGTTTTTTTTTCACAATACTAATAAATGAGACTCACAAATATCTTCATTTTGCCATTTTCTTAAGAAGAATCCTTAAATTTTTCGGGTATGAAGCTTGCTGTGGTGGGCCACGTTGAAAGACGACGTGGAAGAAGAAAATCCCCCATCCGTTGGACAGACCAAGTGGAAAAAGCAACCGACACTTCTCTGGTGACAGCCCTAAGGTCTGCAGGATGCTGAGAAAAGTGAAAGAGATATTAGAGACCGACGTGGATGATGAATAAATATAATCAGGTTTCCACAGCCGTTCAGAATATGTAGAATTTTCTGGGTTATTCTGTTATGTGTCGCCGACCTCTCTAGCTGATGTTTCAAATTCCATTGCAGGGTCCATCGTCGTCTTGATTTTCCAAATGCTGAAAAGACGGCTAAACAGGTCTAAAATAACTCAGAAAACTTTACATAGAAGATGCTAATACAATCGATGAATTTAAAATTTAATATATCTATCTTAACATGTAATTTTTTTTGTTTACATCATAATTTCGTCCCTTTATTCCAGGAGGGTTGGGGGGCGCTTCTATATCACATTTTTTTATTAAATCACTTTAACCGAATATCATACAAGGGATACACGACACACCATTAATGTTCTTTTTTACTGTTTTAAGAATTTTCAAGACAATCGTCATGGTCACAACGCAAATCTAGAAATCACAATTGGCATCAGCCAGTAATTTGAATCGTAGATTATTTTTTCTAAGATATCGATGAAAGCTTGGAGACGAGCCAAGAGTTCCGGCATTTTTATTACATTAACATCTGTGTAATGTGAACACTTTTCCAAATATCAGGAAACATCATCGAATAAATTGGCTGCGAAATATTGACAAGGGATGATGTAGCTATATTGTGCTTTTAAATTAACATAATATACTCGTATATGAAAATTATTTAAAGGGGTCGTTCATTACCTTTATACTGTTCCGGGTTTCAACTGATATTTATATCAAGATCAAACTGAAATTTCATAAAGCGTAGGGGCAAGTGCTCTACCTTTGGACGATTTTACCTTTAGACAACATTAATATCTCTGGCAAAATTCAAGATAAAGATTCCATAAAAATATACAGGTATTCTATTTTCGTCAGCTAGTAACACTATTGTGTCAAATCTGTAATTTTGTTAATAGTGTTTTTCTTTTAAAATTTGAAAAAAATTATATGAAAAGTAAGTTTTTTACCTGTTTTGATGAAATATTTTTAATGACTATTTACATATTGTCTTATATTAGTTAATTGTATATTATGAAACCAAGAATAAACCTATTTGATTAAATTATTACTTTTGTATATTTCTAACCACAAATTTCTACGATTAATAATCTTTTAATTTTGTTCGCTTATCGTACCTTTGGACAACTTTACGTTCGTACCTTTGGACGCGTTAAAAGGTATGAACATAGTAAGAGAGAGAATGTTAATATTGAAGTTTTGAATGAAGCTGTTAAAGAGGTGACTCAAATCCAAACTATTGAAAATTTTACAAAGAATAATAAAGTTACAAAAATGAAAATCCTTATGGATAAATAGTTGTAACATGTTATATATGCAAGCGATTTGGCAATAAAGAAAATTGACTCACCTGTGACACATGCAAGAATAATTTTCACGTAGGGTGCATACCGAAACGACACAAAGAAAATATTCCAGTTGCACAGGACGGCGATGATTTCCTATGCCAGAAATATTCTATCTCAAGAATCCGATAAAAATAATTCTGTGTATTCAGAAGAGCTGTACAATATATTTTTGAAAAACAAACATAACTAAGAAGTTTTGTTACATAATATTTTTTATCAAGCTCTCTCGCTATATTTTTTGATAATATCTTATATCCTTATTTTGATAGCCCTCTTTAATTACTATTATTCCATATTACTCACAAGATTATAAAAAAATATGTTAAACACTTTCAAAAATAATCAACGTATATTTGTAGCTTAAATCTTACTCTTACATAATATTATATTCATAATAAATAAATTAGTGTCCAAAGGTAGGTTCACCACTGTCCAAAGGTACGCGCACATGTCGTACCTTTGCACTGAAATACAGTTTTTCAGTAAAATCCTTATAACTTTTAAACGATGTAAAATTAATTATACTAAAAATATAAAATACATACACAAATGTCATCCCAATAGGTAAGAGAAAATAGTATTATTATATTATTTTCTATTTATCAGATAAAAAAATTTATAGTTGAAAAATAAAGTTTTGTCCAAAGGTAGAGCACTTGCCCTACATAAGTAAAAAGCTCAAAATTACTGTGACTCAATCACTGATATGTCTATGTCGCAGTTACTGACAGTGATTGAGTATTTAATTCGTAATTCTTGTCTTAAAATATTGTTATCTAAAATACACATTTATATTTACTGTTCTAAGGTAAGTTTGTAGAATTCCTTAATCATATATGTGAAAATAAAATTGTATAGATGTCCCCCATTATTGTTATAAATACAAGTTGTCGAGTTAAATTATTAGATTGATAATGCTCTTGCAAGGCGAAACGCGTCTCAAATAAATTGAACGAGTAGAATCAAAAAACAAATGTTTTATTTTCACCTACTCATTTATATTGTTTAAGAATTTAGTTTATTCTAGGTTTGCAATATATATTTTTTTAATTTACTTATGTATAATAAGAATCTGTGAAATAAATATGGTTTTAATTTGGAGTGAGGAATGAACAAATTAGGAGCAAATTTAGAGAGAGTTTGGTCATGTGGAACGTATGACCGAGGAGAGGATAGTAAAAAATGTAAACGAGGCGAGTGTTGAAAGCATCAGGAACAGAAGGCGCCTGCAAAAGACCGCAGATGAACCAAGTACCTACTGGAGGATGAAAATGTATGAAAGTGGACGAAACGAGAGTGATTTACCAGGATAGTAGAGTGTTGCATTCTAAGTCATTAGTCATTATGTTAACTAATAATATAACAGTGTAATTGAATACTTCAATACCTACCTAGGTGCTATTTTTTTTTAATACTGTGATATTATTATAAAACGGTATTCACAGTTGTCAATCACTGATATCATCAAATACCAATCACACTAAAACCGTTCACTTGCCTTTTTTAATATATTATGGTAACCAAATAAGTATTCTTACAAAGGGAGTGAAATCAAGAACTCGAAATTCAAAAATAATATAACTTAGGAGAGAAGCAGGAGTGATATTAATAAACCAAGAATTACAAAGGTACTTCGGTATATAGAAAGTTCTCCTAAAATGTAAAACAGGCTTGCCTAGTTGGGCAATGCATTTTAAAATCTGTATAAAATATATTTATAGCTGTACAATATTTACATGTTATGCTTGTCTTAATAAATAGATAAAAAATAAAAAACCCTTTGTACCCAGACGGCACTTTAAAATACCATCAACTTTATCTAGTCATATATCTTACTGTGGTATCAATTCTCTAGTCTACTCACAGACCAATAAATGAATAGACATGAAATAAAGTGTATATATAGGAGAGGGGTTTGAAACATTAGTTCCGGGACGAGGGGCATTCTACACGTTTTCTTAGTGGAAACATAAATCTATAATACATTTACGCAACAGTAAAAGTATTTACTCTTTGAAAATTAAATCTTTATGTAAACAAGACGTATTTTTTACATTAATACGTATTATATTGTCAGCGTTTAAATTTTCATTTCAATCGAGACATATTATTAAATAAAGTCGCGGAGCTATTTGATTGCGTAAGTGGTACCAAAGTGATCACGTGCGTGACAATATTGGGACAAGAAATTTGCATTAGTTATGTGATAAGTAGTAACTTTCTACTAACGCCCGTAGTAAAAATCCTTTGTGGGTTGTTGGTCCATCAAATTTACTACAGTCAAAGCATAGATGGAGATGTCTATAGGCCTGACAAATAATCATG
This sequence comes from Eubasilissa regina, assembly GCA_022840565.1. Lineage (NCBI taxonomy): Eukaryota > Metazoa > Arthropoda > Insecta > Trichoptera > Phryganeidae > Eubasilissa > Eubasilissa regina. The sequence continues at coordinate 16,108,314 of JAINEB010000027.1, read as the reverse complement.
AAATATATTTTATTATATGCATTATCAATGGATTTTTTCACCTATACATTCTAAATCTCTCACTATGTCGGTGAAATTTTTTTGTATTATGTGTTAAACAACGAAATCATCATCGAACAAACTCTCATCACGTAAACAGCGGAATATTGAATGATTAATTATCGTACACTGCAACTGTCAAAGTATCAATGTGTCAGATGACTTTTGAAACAGCTGTGAAAAGTTCGCCATATTTAATTATCGATTCTCGTTTTTACTATCGTATATTGCAGAGTAAAATTAGTTTACTACGGGCCGTACTTTCGAGAAGTAAATATTTTTTTACTAACGATCAAACAATCCATTTTTGAAAAAAATACTTTAAAAAATGTTACTACTGATCACATAACCGGTCCTGAGTCTACTCAATTTATTTAGACTACTAACATTAGTTTCTTTTTTGTTTTTTCAACACTGCGACGGGTGAACTGTCAATTGGTTTGACACGCTTGTATTTCATATGATTATTAATAGTTATTATGACCAAATTTTTTTTTTCTTAAATTTTCATCTAATCTTTTAATACTTTTAAAATTAGCAATATTAACTTTGTGGTTAAAATTAATATTTTTAATATTTATTATCTTAGTTTTATTAACCACTAATTGAGTTTAAAAAACATCTACCGGTTTCGGAAAATACCTTTTCCTTCTTCAAGATGTCATAACTAACTAAAAATATACCATTGTTTCTTCACCAGAATCTATTTTTATTTTTTTAAAAAAACAAAAATTATTTAAAAAAATAAATTTAGTACCTAACTCAAATTGCTGCTCAATACAAATTTAGTCGAATAATTTTTAGGAAAAAATTTTAGAATAGGACTCGCAGTTAAAATTAGTTGGCTGTTTAGAATTTCTTGATTACTTTTACATGCTTTATTTATCTCCAACGATTCCAAATTATTTGATTTGTGACCTACGCCGTTTATATGCAAAATTGACAATCCCAATTTTTTATCAAAACCATGACTATTTTCTATCAAATGATTAGCAAATTCTGAAAACCCACTATTGTTCAAACATCTCAAATGCTCCTTTACTCTTATATTAAAATTTCTACCCGTTTTACCAATATAAAATGCAGCACAATCCTTGCAACTAAGTTTATAGACGCCAGAATTGTTAAATTTATCATCTTTGTCTTTAGAATTTATAAGTAAATTTCCTATACTATTATTTGTGTAAAATGCTGGTCTAATGTCTCGTGGTAGGTGTTTAGATATTTTGTATTTGATACCACGATCGAGTGATTTGTGAAGCTTTTACACACTCCTTATTATATATAAGGCTTATGCACAGGTAATAAATGTTAATTCGGTCTGCTACTTGTAATACTAATTTAGTTGTACAATTTCTTGTAAACTATGCCCGTCTCAACACAGAATTTCACTAGTGAGACGGGCACAGTCTAGACACATTTTTTACATTTGTATTATATGGTTACCAATAAATAATTAATAAATATTTAATTGTACAAAATGAGAGTAGCAAATGATTTTTGAACTATCTAACGCTTTATTTAATAAAGTTCATTAATTGTTTCTAGATTGTTCAACAAATTACGTTTTAGTATTTTTGCATACTATAGATTCAAATATAAATTTTGAAAAAACATTAATTTGTTGTTGATGTCGGTGCCTTATTTGTAAAATTACTGAACATATTTCTCACTTCTGTAAATGTCAAATATAAAGTCAGTTGTGTAGTTAAGTAAAAAAAAATATATATGCGGATTGCATTATGTCATATTAATATTATTACTTTTTCAAAACTAAGTTAAATTCTTGTGACCGGGTACAAGAAATGAACCCCCGATAACTTGATAGTGATATTTTTACCTCTTAAATATTACCCCGAATGGCGTTCCCCAAAATGTCGATAAACAACCCTCATCTACGCTAGCCTTGTTCACACAACCTTTGTTCCAAGTTTTGGATATTTTTTTAATTAAAGAAGGTTTTAAGGTGCTTGAATTGTCAGAATATTGAATATTGATTCAAAACAATAAAAATGATGTGAGTATTTTTTACCATAGCAACTTAGAGCCAGTTGTGTTACTGAAGTTAAAAAATTTACTAAAGAATTTTTTTTTGCGGAAGCGGGTTGTTTGATCGTTAGTAAAAAAATATTTACTTCTCGTAGTAAACTCATTTTACTCTCCGATATCCGATGGTAAAAATGAGAATCAATATTTGAATATGGCGACTTTTTTCAGTTGTTTCAAAAGTCATCTGAAACATTGATACTTAGAAAGTTGCAGTATACGACAGTTAATCATTCAATATCCCGCTATTTTAGTGATGAAATTTCGTCCGATGATGATCTCGTTGTTTAATATACATTGGCACATAATACGAAAAAATTTCACCACCAAAGTGACAGATTTCAAACGCCTAGGCGAAAAAATTCATAGATAATACATAAAATGAAGCATATTTCTCTATCTCTATCATTTCTATTTATACTTTTACATTAGTAAATTTTATGTATCAACAACCTGCAAAAGATTTTTACTACGGGCGTTAGTAAAAAGTTACTACTGTTATGTTACTACGTACAACCGGCCCTTAAAAGTGTTGGAACAAAAGAGTTCTTAAGATTGTTTCAAAAATGTATTCAGTTTATTTATCAATAAAAAAGAAGTTTGGAACTATATTCTATTCCAAATATATTTACCAAAAAACATAAGATTAGCTTTTTTATACGTGAGCTATATTAATAGATAATAAGACAAACAAAATGCGTGTAAAATTCCATTAAGGGAATTAATTTTATCATTTAATCATGATGTTGTTATTGGCATTATTTGTCATTATTTGGCATTATTTGGCATTATTTGTTAATTTACAAATTAATTACAACATTTGAAATAAAATGTGTAAATTTGGAATAAACTTGTATTCATGGAACAAAGTTGGGTAATTTTACGATAATTACTCGAAATTTTGGTTACGTAGAAAAATGTTATTGTAACTTGTAACGTAAGTGTTGCAGTATGGTGCAACGTATGATTTTTTACATGTAATAATTGCTATTATATATGTATGTAATAATTGCTATTATATAAGAAATTGTTATTCATAATATGATAACTTTAAATCATTAAAATCTAGTATTAAAACTGTTCGTACAATCATAGGGAATGTGTAATCTATGTTAAAGTGAAGAATTAATGATGTAGATCTAAATATAGCAAATACGATAAAATTAGAAAGGGTTGCTTAGATGGTTTGGACCGAAGAGAGGATGATAAAAAAAATATCAGATAAACCAGATGTTGTAGAACGGCCCTGTCAGCTTTAAAAATCGACGAGCGTGCTTAAGAAGATGTATGAAAGTTAACGAGACAAGACTGGTATGCTAAGACAGAAGAGTTTTAATATATTTAGCATTTTAATATATTTGCCTACCCCTGCAATGCAAGGACGTAATATCATAGTAAATACAAATAAATATGTTACCTTGTTTATTGTTTATTTATACTTTTTTTTGTTATAATTTTGGATAACGGAAAATCACTACCTACTATATAATACACTAAACATCTGATAAGACACCAAATGAAATATTTACTTTTCTGTAAAAACCTTCAATCAACAAGGCTACTGTATTATGTAAACACTGTGTCAAAACTGTGTAACTAATAAATGTATAAATATTATTATTATATTATGTACATATTTTTAAAAGTAAATAAGTTTATCGTATAATTGAAACACCTTAACTGAGTGACTTCATCCATGTATTCCTGTATTATTCGTCGGTATATGCTCCCGCACGTCTGAGTGATCGATATTCCACAAAATTCACCCTACTTTCGTTTTGAGTGGTTTTTTTAAGATTACGAAGGGTAGAGAATAATTAATAATTTCGAAATATAATGTATTAAGATATAAACTTTATATATCAAATTAACGTTATGAACCTTATGAGTTTTAAATAACTCGTACGGTTAAATACATTATAAATTATATACATTTTATTAAACATTACCAAGGACAGTAAACATTTAAAAAATAATATTTGTATTTTTTTCAAAGAATCCAGCTATGATTTAGTTTAATTTCTGTGGTATGTTATAATAATTAGACACATTTGACAGATTATATTTTTAGAAAATATTTTCAAAAAAATGTATATAACTAAATACTGCGCATCTTACGTTTTTTTTTGTACATATTAAAAATGTTTTTTAAATAAATATTAACTGTTTATAGATATACGATTTTTTTACGATATGTGACCTTGAGTAAAGTTGTAAAATTACGACGGCATAAAATTGTAAAAAAAAAATAATAAAGACAACTATTATTTTTAACATGAAAATGTACTTTTTTTAAAACCTTAGAAAAAAATATTTTCTAAAAAAAAATTTATTATTTGCTGGATTTAACTGACACATTGCACAAGATACGATTGAACAGCGTGTAAATTCGTACATTGACGTAACCACCACACATATATGCAAGCGATTGTAATTGTTGTTGGATTTTAGCCCGATTTGCACCGACAACGGCATCTGTTTTCCGCCCGACGCAATCTCCCACCACACTGACACAGGCGTCGCGATGCCGGCGGCCGCGGAAAATCTGCAAAGTCTGCCGATGTTTGCCGAATTTTACCGAAGGGCAAAACAATAATTCCTAGACGTCTGAAAATCCGCAGTCAATACGTAAAACGATTAAGCTTTGAGTCTTTCGTACTGTTGTATGCAACGACTTCGAATATTGTAACTCTTTTCATTCACATTATGTATGAACATAAATATTGTAACTCTTTCCATTCGCATTATGTATGAACATAAATATTGTAACTCTTTCCATTCACATTATGTATGAACATAAATATTGTAACTCTTTTCATTCGCATTATGTATGAACATACATATTTATTTTTCAATGTAGTTTAAAAAAATATGATGCACTTATTTTTATAAATGAATTATCTATTACAGTGGACGTGTATTACCAGTGAAAATATATTTTCACTGACGTTTCAGTGAAATCATGTCCGACGACGTTTCCACCAGTGGAAATATATTTTTACTGGTGGAAATATAACTTTACTAGCAGATTTTGGCAAATGTATATTTTACCCTAACCTATAATTGAACCTAACCTAACCTATGTGTTGAAAAGAAATAAAAATGGCTGTGATTATAAACACCGTAGTTTATGCAGTACATAATTGTAGACGAAGCGAATAAAAGTGACAGTTGTAAACGCGACATGCTGTACGGCGACACTTCGACACTTAAGTCTTTCGCTACAAACTCACTAAATATAATCAGTGAATTTGTATCTTCATTGTTAGATATACATCCACTGACCGGCTTTGCGAAAGTATACTTTCACCAGTGAAAATATATTCTTACTGGTAATACAGATTCACTGTAACATATGCACTCTGTAAAAAATAGTTATGTGCATTTGACTCTAAGCCTTATAATTTTAGCTTTCATTTTTGCAATAAAACAAATTTAAATTAATCAATTTCAAATATATCCCGAAAAATTTACTATTGAAAAATGTTTAGTTTTCACCGAGATACTAAATATATTTGTTTTAAATGTAACAGATATGTTCTTGAATAGTCTTTTTTTTTTACTTGATTTGTTGAGCTGTAAAAAGATTTATTATAAATATTATTCTTATCTGGAAAGAACATATATCGAACGTAGATAAACGCTTAAGAAAACTAATTTACTTTTTTAAAGAAATTCGTATGATCGAAAAATATATAATTGACTACAAACTCTTAATATTGGTGTATTTTGCACTCTGCAACTCCTTAATTAATTACTCTATTTTAGTTTGGGGAGGAGCAGCAAAAACTATACTAGAATCGGCTAAAAGAGCACAAAAGACAATTCTCAAGGTAATAAATGGTCGTCCCTTTAGATCTTATATTTAAAGAGTATAATGTCCTAGATATTAGACAAATCTTTATGTTGAAACTCGTCCAATTTTTCCATGCTAACAACAACTCACCCCAAGCAATAAATCGTGGACACAACACAAGACAAACAACGAACATCTACACGCCAGTTCTAAGAGCAACAACGACATTTTATCAAAGATTCTACATGTTCTTAGCTACGAAACTGTACAACGCACTCAGTAATAACTGGAAATTATTCAACTCCAATAAGATTACACAAATATGGACCCAACATATGATCCAATTGGGTAGAGATCAATCAGTAGCATGGCTATCCAACATTCTAACATAACCATTATACAGTGCCTACACTAATAATACTTTAATTCTACAACACTCCCACTTCATTTTTTTGTATTCTATATATATATATATATATATATATATATATATTTATTTTTTATCTCTATTTTTATTCCTGTCGAATCTTAAATAACAGCACGGAAAAAACTGGCTACTTTAACACAGACTTCTGTCTAGCAAAGTAGTCAGGACAACGCTGTATATATCAGAGATGGAGTACTCCATCCCTCACAATAAACATGTTACAATGTTATATTATAATATATTCACCTCTGTTATAACAAAAAATATTTATGTAAATAAATAAATTATCCAGGGAATGATGATGAATGGAGTGATAAGGTATTTCACCTCTTGTCTCCGATATCTTGAGTGCCATAACCTGTGGTGAAGTTTTTGAGATCCCGTGAGCGGGTATGTGGGGTGGTTTGATGTATATATATATATTTTTTTTTTGTTAGTACTTTTTTTTAGAGTTTGAAGGGGTGTATAAATTATCCCAACCCCCCTTTAAATTCTAAATAAATAATATATATAATACAGTACATTTATATACGTAAAAAATGTACCTAAGTATTTTTACTATTTCTGTGAAATAACGCATACAACAAATGCTAGCTAAAATATGTTTGTAGGCATATATACTTTATAAGTACTTAGTCTGGTTCCTAACCCAAAATATTAGAAATTACTGATTAGAAATGTTTTTTTTTAAATGTTATATTTCCATTTCTTGTTGTAGTGGTTTTTAGAAATTATTAATCCATTTTGATATGGATAATAAAAAAGTGAGTGCTGGGAAAAATATCCATACCAAAAGTTTTACAGGACGCAGATCTTGTGGGGACCTACCGCATTGTTATAGTTCGTAGTTACGCCGCTGTCTGTGCACCTGTTACACCTGCCAGGTTACGACACTGTGTTTCTGTATCAGAGCAATATAAAAGTAAATCAAAACATATAAATTTGTCACTTTTTAGATAATTGTAAAACTACTTGGTGGCAACATATCATATTAATTATAAGAAAAACTTTGTTTATACCACTGTTTATTGATAAATCAACATCACAGTCACAGGAACAATGGTCCCTTCTTCAGGATACAATGTATAATAAAATTAACCTTTTTGTCACTAATCCAAAGCGGGGTACAGAAACACCCCAGATCATATTCATACAAACGATAATAAAAAGTTCGTGATGAGCGACGTGGACCCAACTATCTCGCCGGACGTTTTTTGTCCGAATGCCGCGAGTCGCGATAAGCGATATAGCTGTCTCCCTCGTTTGCATCTGTGGGATGAAGCTACCCAGTGCATTAGTTAGTGAAACAAACAATAAGCACAATAACTAAAAGATAAGACACAGGGGTATGGTATCGACATGCGCAGGTGTATGTACCTCGCGAAGATCACTGGACCGAAAACAATATTTTTAAATACTATACGCTCATAAATTTCAAAAACAAAAAATGGAAAAATGTTCGTCACTATTTCCGTGAAGATTACAAAAAATAGTAATTAAATCGTTTGCACAATTATTGAGTTATCGAGCTTAAAGCGATCTATGGGGAATGTGAATACCCCGCTTCGGGAAAGTAAGGTTAAAAATGCAAGCAGAGACAAAAACAAAACTATAAATATAAGTGGTGGATAACTAATTAGAAACTGCTGTGAAAACAATTTTAAAATGTGACTATTTGCAAATAGGATTTGGTCATTTATAATGTTTAATTTTACATTAACACTTTTTCTTATTTCTGAAATTTCTAATTATCTCGAGACTCAATTTAAAAAATGATCGAGTTACTAGTACTCGTCGGAAAAATATATTCATGTAAAGTATCTTGAGAATTGTGGGAAGCGTGCCTTAATGGTCCGAACTAAACTTAAGTATTATGTTAATGCGTTAACAAGAAATATATCGTTGACAAGTGCACAATTTATCGTAAATTTTATGTAAGCATTAGTTCTCTTCGATAATTTTATAATTCCCTTTATAATTATATGCGATGTAAAAAATGTATTTTTTATTTCTTTTTTCTTTTCATTTCACAATAAGCAAACGGTCCCGAACCGTATAGCTCTCCATTTTGCAATGGCTGAATAGAATGAATGGCATACTGTCTACATGACAGCTGTCATGTATTTACTTCCAAAAAGCACCGCTAGAGAAATGGCGGCCATTTTAAATCGACCGTTTCTTGTTGGAATATTTTAACATTTCTCTGCAACCTACATTTAAATTTACAAACTCACCTCAGTCGTCGTTGCGGGCGTTGTAACATTTGTCAGATATGTGGCGGGAAATAACTTACAATGATTTTTATTATTATACGGAATGTAATTTAGGAAGATTTATAACAAACTTAGCGCTGTATCAGCGGCGGTTTTTAGAACATCGTCACTCTAAAATCTGTGTGAAAATTTACGCAGAATTGTCAGAATGATTAATATTATTGTCTGAGCTTATTTCCGTCATTTTTGGATGGCGTACGTTCAACAACAAAAATTTTCATTAGGGCCGGTTGCGTGATCATTAGTACCTTTTTACTGTGGTAACTTTTTACTAACGCCCGTGGTTAAAATCGTTTGCAGGTTGTTCGAAATTGTCAAAGCGTAAATGGAGATGTCTATAGATGTGACTAATAATCATGAAATATGCTTTATTTTATGCATTATCTATGGATTTTTTCTCGTAGGCGTTTGATGTCACGGGACTCATCCGGGTTTCGATTCCGGAACTTCCTCTGTCTAATAAGTGTTATATCTTTAACTCATGCTGCCAATGATGTTGACTCTTTGTGTGCGTTCGTAATAGTGCATTTATTTTCAATTCTTCGATACTATGTAGTACAAATATAAAATGATTGGTTCGGAGGCAAGAGGCGCGACACATGTATCTCTTTCACACACTCATATCGTACCAATCTTCACGCGCTCACGTCGTTTTTGGTCAATGCAAACGTTTTTGATGGCGTTCCCTTGGGTTGTCGGGGCACCAGTATCTCATGTTCTGTTTATTAACATAGCCATCGACATGAAAATGTGCTTCGTCAGTAAACAATATGTTTCTAAGCGTTCGTGCTGATCCAAAACATTCCAGCATCGTTCTCGCTAAGGTTAAAAATAGTCATTTTTATTGAGAAACTGCACGATTTGCAGTTTTTATGGATGAAACTGTAGTTTCTTTTTCAAAATAACGTGCACTGTTGATTTTTTTATTTCAGTGCAGGCTGCAATCTTCCTTATCGCGCATAATTTTACGTCAAACTTGAGCCACAACTTGGCGTCGTTGCTGACGTTGATGGTCCCGGAGAAGTTTGGTTAACCATTGTCCTCTCTTGTCTGAACACAAACACCACAGTTTTGAACACAAAACCAGAGAAGTTGCGTGCTCGGCCCATCATTTACTCGTCGAATATTAAAGTGAGTACAAAAAGCGCGACGCGCTCCAATGAATCACCGCACTTTAAATATTGCTCAACCGCGAAAGCGGGGTGCGCTCCCGACCAGTGACTCATTACAACTGGCAAATCAGCAAATCACGCGCGTCGAACAATACCCCTCTCACTTACCTCACCCTGATGATTTACGAGCGATTACAATTTAATCATGAAATTTTTCCGCTAAACACTATACAATTCAGAGGATGTACATAAATGTTTATATATACATATCTGTGGGAGATTTATATCTACTGCGAAAAATTACGGCTGTACCGTAATTTTCATAGGCAATGCCTTGACAATGACACATGTTACCGTGCTCAAACGTCAGCCTAGGTTTCTCCAGGGAGACCATTGGTACACAAAGAGCGCGATCTAACCTAGAAGAGAAACCAGTTGCATATATACACATATATATAAATCAAAAAGACTTATGTATCCAGGATTTAAAATTAACCATTAGGAAACGATTTATTTTCAAAGAACAAAAAAAGTTTATTATTTTTATTAACCACTTAATTGTGTTTAAATACATCTACCGGTTTCGAAAAATACCATTTTCTTCTTCAGGATGTCATAACTAACTAAAAACATATATTATTGTTTCTTCACCAGAATCTATTTTTAATTTTTTTAAAAAAACAGCAATTATTTAAAAAAAAAATTTAGTACCTAACTCAAATTGCTGCTCAATACAAATTTAGTCGAATAATTTTTAGGAAAAAATTTTAGAATAGGACTCGTAGTTAAATTTAGTTGGCTGTTTAGAATTTCCTGATTACTTTTACATGCTTTATTTATCTCCAACGATTCCAAATTATTTAATTTGTGACCAACATCGTTTATACGCAAAATTGACAATCCCAATTTTTTATCAAAACCGTGACCATTTTCTATCAAATGATTAGAAAATTCTGAAAATCCACTATTATTCAAACAACTCAAATGCTCCCTTAATCTTATGTTAAAATTTCTACCAGTTTTACCAATATAAAATGCAGCACAATCCTTGCAACTAAGTTTATAGACACCAGAATTGTTAAATTTATCATCTTTGTCTTCAGAATTTATGAGTAAATTTCCTATACTATTATTTGTATAAAAGTTCATTAGATTATTGATCGTGAAAAAGTATGGAACACTTGTAAAAAGTGACAAAGGATAAATAAATAAACAATTTTATTCTCTACACTGGCCAAGTATTTGATAAAGCTCTATTTTACTGCAGTGGGTGTTGAGAATATTCTCGATGTTTTAAACGCGTCATGTATTTGCTTCAAGGCTTAACCAAATGCCAAATTAAAGTAATAAACCTAAAATTTTCTTTCGACACTTCCAACAGCTTCCTGAATACAGTAAGCCAACACAGTTTAATGTGATATCATCGTCCTATACATAATTTAACGTTCAATTACTTATGAAACACTGCTAAAATATGTATAATAATTAAATCGGTCGTTTGATAAATCTTCAAACATCCATTATCCGTCATATATTCTAAATTAACAAACATCTCTTTCTGTTCAAAGGTTTTTGGTGAAATATTATGGAATTCCATGATTATTTTGTAAATTGACTTGAAACACGTTTTCGGGAACGTATTCCCATTATCAGTAATAAAATTCAACTAAAGTTAAAAACATTGATATTGTGTTTTGGCCGAGGATTGACAAGAATATAAAACAGTTAGTATATTTTTGTAATCGGTTCGGATAACAAAGGGGTGCGCACTAGCCACTGCGCATGCGAATTGTTCCACTGCACAGAATGTGCATTGCGCAGTAGTTAGTGCGCACTAACCACGGCGCGATGCGAATTGTTCCATTGCACAGAATGTGCATTGCGCAGTAGTTAGTGCGCACTAACCACGGCGCGATGCGAATTGTTCCACTGCACAGAATGCGCATTGCGCAGTAGTCAGTGCACACTAGCCACTGCGCGATGCGAATTGTTCCACTGAACAGGGTGCTAATTGCGCAGTAGTCACTGCGGAGAGTGCTTAATGCGCATTCGCCACTGCGCGCGTGGCCCTTTGCACAGTGGCATAATGCGTACTGGCTACTGCGCAATGTGCACTTTGTGCAGAGGCATAATGCGCACTAGCCACTGCGTACTTAGAAATCTGTGGCTACTGCGCATTGCGCCCAATCCGCACTGTGCACAGTAGAACAATGCACCACTGCGGACTGCGCAAACTACGCACAGGCACAATACTGATAGGTTATACATATTTAGGTATATATTATTAGCACACCGATAGGCGGAGCGGATTTATATTATGTTTGAAGGGGCCCTAGGCAAAAACATATTGGGGGAGGTCATTAGTCCATGTGAACTTGAAGGTACTAGTTGCAATCTCAGCAACTTCCATATTTTTTTATTTGGAGAAATAAATGAAATACACACTGGAGCTTTAAGAACAGTATTTTTATTATTATAAATGATAATCCTTATGTTTTGGTTTAAAATACAATATAAAAATAGCACCCTCTTCAAGAAACAAGCTACAATAGTTAATACATTGGCGCGATAAATACAATAAATCAACACGATTTTTTTGGTCGTTCAATATTTTATCAGTTTATAATGGGGCAGACAGACGAAACGATCGTCCAATTGTTTAGAAAAATTAAATATAGAACCAAAAAAAATTGTGTTTGATTTATTGTGTTGATTAATAATAAGGAAGGTGCTGACTTTGCAAGTAGTAAGTAAGTAAGTACCCTCACTAATAAATACTTTTTATGACAAATTTTACGTATCTCATAGAGACGAAGCTATTTATATTATATAATACGGGAAGTATGTAAGTATGTAAGTATGGGTATTACAGGGCTTACGACCTGTCTACGGCTGGCTTAAGTGATCACTTTACACAAGCTACGTCTGTGGTTTGAAATTTGATATTAATTCCCCTGAAACAGCATAGATGTCACTAATGAGAATCTTATTATTTAGAAACATGAAAGCTATATTCTAAATTTGGAAATACTCAAATACTGTTAAATAATTTTTAATTCGTGACAATGGGTAAATGACATTTGGCCTTGGCAATCGGTTGCTGATACATATATCGGTGTATCTGGGACTCTATTGTAAATCCAGCTCTATCCCACAAAGGTATATTATAATACTAGCAGAAAACAATCGACTATCACCAGTTACTATTGCTAATAATAATAATGTGTTTATTCCAGCGTGATCAGGTTTTTTTTTTAACCCGATTCGCCATAGAGGTAATGCATATTATGTTATACATTAAAGTTATGAAATAAACAAGAAAAAGAAAACCAAGGAAAACATTAATAAATAAAAATAAATTTTTAAAAATTAAGTGTATTATGTGTCTTTGTAAACTGAAAATATATCAAAAGGAGCGCGGTTATGTGAAAAATTTATGAAATAGTAAAAAGTATTGCGGATTTATATTTCTAACACAAACTGTCGCTAAGTAAATCGTCAGAAATAATAAGCAAGGAAATCTACGTATCTTTTTACCTTAATGCATATTATATTGCCAGCGTTTAAATTTGCGTTCCAATCGAGTCACATTTTTTTTTCAAAAGTCGTGCAACTCTTTAATTGTATGAGTGGCACCATAGATAAGAAGTGGCACCAAAATGATTATGCGGGTGCCACAAAAATGAAAATTTTGCGAAATGGAATTTGCGTTGGTTCGTGTCTATTTATTGTGATGTTAATGTATCATTTATATTATGTACTTTAGTAACCTAACTGTATATGTTTAGTTTATTTTTACCATATTATAAGAAGGAGAAGGAGAGTAGATCTTAAAATTGGACAGATATATCTTGTAAAGGATTACCGGGTCATGAATATAGTTTCTTGATTATCGGGAGAAATTGTGAAGAGGATTGGTTCCACACGTTGTTTTTGGTGCGTATTAAAGGTTCAGATTTGGAAACGTTAACTTGATTAAATTCAATGCAAGAAGGTGGCGTGGTTTGATGGATAAGAAGTGTGTTCGGTCTCAGATTGAAGCTGCAGGCTAACTCCTGTCGGACCGGACCAGCCCGTAAGTCGCTGGAAGGTAACGTGGTATTTTCTGTGCTGATGGACAGGGTACCTGTCACCTACCTCATGCTCCTGGTGTCACGATCGTTCCAGCCGCCATCTCAGGGAGGAGTTTCTAGTGAGGCATTAAACGGAAGTGCAATTAAGGAAGGGGATGATGTGATAATGCTGGATGTAGCGAATGCGTGACGCGCGCATGTTGGCAATCGCGCGAATGACACGCGAGCGAAAGGGATAAAAGATCGCCCTTTCGTTCGATCTTTTTTTTTACGACCATTCATCAAGAAGATTTATCTCTTTCGTAATTATGAAGGATGACCATACGCGTTACACCATTCATTATTTTCGGATTATATATAATAGCCGAGTAGAAGAACCATCATTTTTACAGGATCAAGTCAAGCGGTTGCATTTTGTCTAGGAATGAATTGTTCCGAAAAATATTTCACTCGGGAGTGGTTAATAGCGTAACAATACATCTGCGCTGGGTGGTAAATCAAGTGGCTCAAAAATAAGACAATGACAGCACCAAGAAAAGCCATTAGGGTGCGGACCTATTGTCACCCCTAAGATAATTAACTCCTGGGTAATAAAGTAGCTTTTGTTGAACTCGGACCGGAGTCCATATGCAACGGTCCATCATAAGTGGTGACTGACTATCGCGTCTTTCCTCTGTAGGGGCAAACAGAGAGGAAAGAGCGAATACACACAAGTTGATGTACTCGGATTTACATTCTTCACCTTCATGCGCCTTGCGTGGTGCATAAATCAGACTATGTCATCGGCAAATGTTCGTCCCATACAGCAAAACAATGTGAGCGAGTCTCTGATCATTCGCAAATTTTAATCTTATCAAAGTGTGCCGATGTAGCGGCACTCCCGCGATTATCTACTCTCTACTAATCAACTAGAATAATAGGAATGAAGACGAATAGGAAGATTAAAATATAAATAAATATTAATGTAATTTTAACTGGGCAGGTAGGAAAAATATGTAATTGGTGTAAGTGTGTATAATGTAAGGCTGAATAAAGAAAAGACCAGATCCCATATGTACCTAATATTGTAGCAAAAAGAAAAATCAACATACTATGTAAAATTACTATAGAGATAAATAAAGTAATAATTTGATATGAGAATAATGAATAGCGGTAATGAGGTCACTAGACTGAAAGTTTAATTGACAGGACAATGTTAAGTGTTTATACCTACGGGTGAGATGAACTTGAAGATTAAGTGACTTTGTGTGATTTGGCGGACACGAATAAATTGTGCAATTAAATGTAATTAATTAAGAAGAAAGTGGGCGGAACCGAAAATTAGGCTTACAAGCGAAGATGTAACGCCGCTGATGAGGCATCGCCAATCCTGTGAAGACGGACCGAACCCCGAGCGAGATGTACGCCCTCGCAACGGTTACTTTAAAAGGGCCAGAACGCCATTTTGAAAGATAGTTGAAAACGAGATCCGGAGGAGTGAGTCAGAAACTAGGTCCGGGAGGAGAGAGTTGAAACCGAGGTCCGGAAAGGTTAGTTGAAACTGAGATCTGAAAGCATCAGTTGGAAACCACAGTTGAACAAGGCAGTTGAACACAAGATTCCGAGTTGAAAGCATCAGTTGGAAACCGCAGTTGAACAAGGCAGTTGAATACAAAATTCTGAATTAAAGGCATCAGTTGGAAACCACAGTTGAATACAAGATTTAGAGTTGAAAGCGTCAGTTGGACGAGGCAGTTGAATACAAGCTCAGAGTTGAAAGCATCAGTAGAAAAAACGCGCAGTCAAAAGAACACAGTCATCGGAAACCCGACCGAATGTAACAAGGAACCGAAGGATAGACACTCACGGTCCACCGCAGTCAATGCAGGAGCAGCCACCCAGCCCACTGTCCATCAGATCAGTCAGCAGATAGCCGCCCACGCCGGGTGCTAACAACACCACTTCACCGGCCTGAGACCAGGTCTCCAGAAGAAGACCCGGAAGAACATCGCGAGATAATCTGAGGTAGAATTAGTTATAAGTATTTCCACCTGCCCATTGAGTATAAACTGTGATTAATAAATGTCTAATTTGTGCACCTTCCGTGTGTTCATATTCACCCGTATTCTTCCTATAACCATGGAACTAATGAAAGCGTAATATCTGATGGTTGGGTCGCGAAGCTAACATTTCATTAGAATGCGGGGTATATGCTCCTGATCCCTCCTCCTCTTCCTCCTCCTACCCCCGACCCACTCTTAAAAAACCCCGACTTAAATCACATGGCACCCAACGACATCGTGGCATTTTTATATCAAATGTATCAGCGCTGATCAATTTGACATTTTTACTAACTACCGTATTGTAATAAACATCATAGATGTTTTATATTAATAAATGAATGAACCCTCTAAATAGTTTACTTATGGAACTATCGTTTCATTTTTATATTGTTTCATTAAATAGAAGTAGGTACCGAATAAATTTAATGTAAAAGTGACATATTAGTCTATGTTTTAGTCATTGCTCTATGAAATATGAAACAGAAACGTCAATTTTGACGTTTTGTAATGACGGCATTTTCCGCAAAGAAACGAAAACAAGGTTTTCGTGTAAAAAGAAAATGAAAAGAGTTACAATTTTTCGAAATGGATCTCAGTCTGATGGAAAAGTTGTCGCTCCGTGTGATTCTTTCGAAGATTTCTTGACATTTACCGGTGAAAAGCTGAAAATTACAGCGAAACGTATATTTTTATCTTCGGGCGGAGAGATAGATGATACACAATTGATCCATGATAGTGACGTATTGTACATTTCTACCGGTGAAAATTTTATTGGCGGTGCTTCTGCCTGTTCAAATGGCTGGATCACGTTAAACGTGGGCGGAAAACATTTCACTACCTCAAAATCAAATATAACAGAAAAGGAACCTTTTTCCATGTTGGCGCGAATGTTCGCTGAGGAAAATGATCAGTTCTTCATGAATCCCAGTTCCACAGATCCTTCAGGAGCATTTTTGGTTGACAGAAGTCCATTGTATTTTGAGCCAATTTTAAATTATCTCCGTAACGGGCAAATTATTATTGATAATGGCGTCAATCCTCAAGGAATTCTAGAAGAGGCTCGATTTTACGGTGAAAAAATATTATGTGTACTATTTTGATATACGTTCACGTCACAAACCTAGTTATAAAGGAAGAGTGTAATATTTTTTGTGGAGGAATTGAAACCTTTTTTTGAAGAATCTATTTAATTTAATTACTTGTGTTGTGAGATGCCTGACATCTTTGGAGTTAGCTTATATAATAACTTGATATTCTTTCATTTGAGAATGTAAGCGTGACTAGTTGTGAACTGAAGATTTTTTGTAACATTTCTTTAATGGAGTAAACTAATTATAATTTAATGATAAATTGATCTTTAAGCTGAATGGGAGTTCTAACAGTATACTTTAATAATATATTTTTTTTTATGATTTGAATCCAAATTGAAAAATGCTGTTAATTATTTTGTGACAAATGAAAATTTTAAGCATTTAAAAAATACACTATTCCTGCTAGGACGTGCATAATCTACAACTTGTAGTAAGTCCGGTTATAATATATTAGGGAGACTGCATTCTTTATAAAATAGAGAATATCATGTTGAATTCGCTTGCCCACATAAAAAAAACGTAAATGTTAGTAGTAATTGAAAAAATTAATAATGAATTATTAGAGGAATGCACGGTCATCTCTTCAGAAATTATAATTGTGGTGCAATACTTATTTTGAAAGTTTTTTTTATCAATTATTATCAAATATTAATTAAATATATTAATTAGAAAGATATACATATAAAATCAATTTTATCGAAAAATATTGTTGTTGCTACCGGGATTTGAACCTAGATCCCTTTCCAATCCGTGGAAGGTGCATTAACCAACCATGCTACAGTAGACTGTACTTTTGATGATAAATTTTCGAACTCATATGTTACACTTTTTAAATTAATATGTTTATCGTTCCATTATTTGAAATTTTAAAATATCACAGAACTATATTTTAAATTATTACAACTTCACAATAAGAATGTGTTTCCCTTAATAATTATTATCAATTTACGGATGTGTCAGTATGGATTGTAGCAAGATGTTCACAATAGTAAATGATCTAAAATTAAAATACCATCTTTTTATGTATGATGAAACATGCTATAACAGATTTCCTGTATTTATATAATATATCTGAAAAGTATACCCTTGTATCATTCTCTTCTTGTGAAACTGTTGTATCTTGACATATTATGTTGTCTGCTGTGTGGTAAAAAAAAATGTAATGGAATTCTTTAATAAATGCATTTAAAGTTTTGTTAATCTGTGGAATCAACCACTGTATATACTCGAGTATGTGTCGAAAAATTTTTGCCATTTTTAAATAGTAATCTTCAGTCGAGTCACAAGATCTGCTGCTATTCACATTTTACTGTAATTAAAAAAAACTTTAATGTCTCAATGAGTAAACTAAAAATTGAACGAATGTTGCATGACGCTGGTTATAAGTTAAAGGTCATAAGCGGCAAAAACTTGTTTGTGACGTCATTATCGGAAATACCAAAAACAAAATTGGCTCATCATGGAAATATGTCATGGTTTAAATATGTATTCTTTGTATAATAGAATGTTTATAATTAAGTAGGTATAAAAAAGTAATTTGCCTGTCTGGTGTTTAATTTTTTTAACTTCGACTCATATTCGCGCTGTCGATTTCTGATGCTTTGAAACCCTAAAAACTTAACTTCGATCACCCTATACTTGAGTTTATACATTTTATATTCACTCGGAATTTCAACAGTAGTTGAAGTATTATTCATTTTTGTAATATTACAGGAATTGAATCGATGATACCTCAATTAGAAAGGCACATACAAAGTGAAGTCGCCAAGACCATCGACAATGCACCGTTAACTCGTCAAGAAGTTATAAGAGCTCTAGTAATGACTTCCACCAATGACGACCTCAGGTTTCAAGGTGTCAACCTGGCTGGAGCAGATCTGAACAGACTAGATTTACGAAATATTAATTTTAAGGTAATCATTTAAATTTATTATTTTCTTGCCAATTTTTACAGACACAGCTAGAATTATTGATATAAAACAATCTTAGAGAATGCATAAAATGATAAGTATATTTGAATGTTTTGATAAAATGATATTATGAACCATCTCTATAGTAATTGAAATTATATAAGAATACAGTTTTCATTTTAGTTCATTTGTAATCATTATTTTAGATTGTTAACTTTTTTTATTAACCACTTAATGAATTAAATACATATACCGGTTTTGAAAAATAACAATTTCTTCTTCAGGATGTCGTTAACTAATCAAAAACATATGTTATATTGTTTCTGTTAACAGAATCTATTTTTAAAAAACAATAATTATTTAAAAATAAATTTTGTATGTATGTACCTAACTTAAATTGTTACTTGATGATACAAAATTATTAGAATCATTTTTAGGAAAAAAAAATTGAGTGTGACTTGTGATTAAATTAATAATGAATTTTAACCACAAAGTTGATTTAGCTAATCTGAAAAATATCATTTGTAATCAATTATAAATTAACTAAATCTAAATTATAACTATGGCAGCTTTTAAATAATTTTATTGCAATAATTTGATAATGAATGTTGAAATACTAATAGAAACTTTCATTTTCTACATTATTTAGTAAATTACAATACATAGTTATTTACAAAATGTAGTCTTCAATTATTTGAATATAATTAATTGACATAGCAGTTACACTACACACATGTTAGGTATTCGCTTAGTGATCTAGTGGTTGGAGTCTCGTTCCAGGAGGCCATCAAGGTAGTCTTATTTTCATTGCACAAGAGTTTAGCTTAGTTTGAAAATAGTAAGAATATTGATGTGACATGTATTTCGTGTTTGCATCTCTATTTCATATGTCTCCGTCCATATTCCCATTTAATATCAAAACCTCTCCTCCTTCTCAAGCCCCGCCCCTCTACCTGAATACGTTACCGAACTGTATTTAATTTAGTTATCACCTGATGATGAGGGGGACTGCACCTCTCAAAACTAGTAGTGACAGCGTAACCCAACATGTGTGTAGTATAAAGTTTATATTAATGAAAATTTAAAAAAAATTATTACTTGTTATGTTTACATCTATTCACAAAGTGTTAAATTTGCCATGTAATTAACATTATTCTCGTTAATAAAATTCATGAATTTGAAAGAATGATTTTGTTTTGATATTTTAAGTAATAATAATTTAGTTCTGATATTGTTTTATTTTCAGTATGCTTGCTTGTCTCGTTGCAATTTGATTGGTGCAAATCTTTCCCAGTGCTGTTTGGAAAGAGCGGACTTGTCTTATGCTAATCTCGAGGGAGCGCAACTTCTCAGCGTGAAGGCTTTATGCGCTAACATGGAAGGTAAAATAGATTTCTTTTAACTTTGTAAAAATATTCTTTGAGGAAAGATAGTGGCTTTTAGGACTTATTTGTGGTCTAACAAACAATAAACAAAAAATCTTAAGCGTGTATGACTGTTAATTGTATTTGTCTAACATAATTAATATTGCATCTGTTGACTGTTTTAATCTATTGTATATTTTGTTTATATAGACAAATAAATACAGTAAAACCGCGATATAACGAAACCCGATATAGCGAAAAATGACGTATATCGAAAAAAAAATCAAAATTTAGTCCCTAAAACCAATTTTTCATACAAAAATGCATTTATATAACGAAATCCCATTAATATTTATAACAATAAAATATTGTTAAATAACACTTAAAATATTGTTTTGTGTTTGCAATATTCTGGAATTTACAAAAATATCTTCCAATTGGTGTTGAATAGGTTCTGTTCTTAATTTAATTCCTTTGATTATCCATTTGCTTATCTGTTTTAATAACAAAACTACTAAAAATATGTAGGTATTCAGTTCCCTATGGCCTTTTTCCTCCTTTGTTTGCAGAATTTGCGATCTTTTTTGAAGCCGCGCAACATTTTTTTGCGACGGCGCGTAACATATAGTAGGTTTTTTTATTTTTTTCGTTATATGTGGGAATTCGTTATCACAAATTTTTATTTTTTGGTCCGTTGGATTTCGTTATATCGCGGTTTTACTGTATACGTTTACATAGACAAATGTTTATACAGACAAATGAATTTTAAAAAAAAGTGACCACTGAGGGCTGGTTTTGTGATCAGTGCTTAATTTTTACTTTGGTAAAAAAAATTACTAAAATATTTTTTTTTGCCAAAAGGGGTTGTTTAATCGTTGGTAAAAAATATTTACTTCTCTAAATGCATTCAGTAGTAAACTAATTTTACTCTTCGATATCCGATGATAAAATTGTCAACCATTAGTTTAAAATTGTGGACTCTTATAGCTGTTTCAAAAGTCATTTATCACATTAATTCTTTGAAAGTTGCAGTATACAATAATAAATCATTCAATATCCCGCTATTTTAGTGATGGGAGCTCGTCCGATGATGATAATTTATATTACCAAAGGTTTTATGCCAGCAAAGTGACAGATTTCGAACGCAGGGGTGAATAAAGCCATAGATAAAACATAAGATTGTATGTATTTGATGATTATTCGCTTGCCACACCTTTAGGCGGGATTGACTATGATAATAGTAAATTTGACGTATGAACAATCCACAAATGTTTTTTTACCACAAACGATGGTAAAAAGTTACTATAGTAAAATTTTTTAATTGTCCAAATTTATTACTGGTCACACAACCAACCTCTCTATTTCTATAAAAACCAATTATTTTTTATATTTTTTAAATTGCACGGTTTAGAGTAATATAAATAAATATCAAAACATAATTCATTATATGTTTACACTGAATAATTTTAGAAAACACGTACACATTTAGCTGTATACAGTGGTCATAAAGACATTTGTTGTAAGGTGAGATGGGTATATTATGATTTTTTAATGTAGAACTTATTTTAATATATTTTCCAACAATTAATCTCAGAATAACAAATAATTAATTTTTAATGAAAAACACACTTTTATTGTAAAGTTGCAATTTCAGAATATAGTTCTGTGGTATTTTTAATACAAATTAAATTAATCAATTAGAAAGACATACAGTAAAAATCTACCTATCGTAAAATTATTTGGTTGCTAACGGTATTCGAACTTGGACTTTTACATTTACGACAAAATTATTCAATTTTTAAAAACGATCAACTTTATTTTATGGTGAACCTCAAATACCTTTCAGTAATACACGCTAGGAAACTCCAGAATTAAAAAATGGAATAATAAATGTATCGATTATAAAAATATACAAAATATTATTTCTAAATTTTCCGTAAACGTAATCGATTGCTATAGTGGAATAGTAACATGTTTCTATTCATATATATAGAATATATATGAATAGAAACATGTTACTATTCCACTATAGCATAGGAAGTGGTTTAGGATCAAATCTCGGTAGTAACCAAATATTTTTTCGATAAATAGATTTTTCTGTATATCTTTCTAATTAATTAATTTAATTTGTATTAATTAGTTTATTGTTTGCAACTTAATTTTCAATCAAAAATAATAAATTAATGATACCACAGATTTCTTTACATTGTTACTCTCAATATTAAAGAATCATTCATATTTCCATATGATACTAGGATCCAACTTACAAGGCTGCAATTTGGAAGACCCGTTGGGCGTGAAGGCAATTTTGGAAGGCGTAAATTTAAAAGGTATCTGAACAATGAATATTCAGCTTTTTGCCTATTTTTAGGTTTATGTTATGATTTAATTATTCTAAAAATATAAAAAGTTTTTATCTTTATAATGAACTAGCGAGTACACGGCATGCATTGCAATGCCACTCAAAGAAAGAAAATGTTTGAATTTAGTTCTGATTATTGAAGTGTTTTTGGATACACAATATTTTTTGTTTTTCGTCTGGTGCGTATACGAATAAATCAGAAGGTTTTCCAACGCGTGAGCAGGTCACATACATACAGCTGTCCATGTGAGAAGCATGGACTTTCCAAATTTAGTCCACACACTTGTAGTGATTGTCCCTGCGCTTTGTTGATAGTCATTGCAAATGCGAGTCGCACCGGAAACTGCAGACCTTTAAATTCAAATGGCATATCTGCCGGAAACATTGGGATGCGTGGCAACAGTAAATCTTCTCCTTTAAATTTTCCATTTAAAATTGTAGCTTCGATGATATTGTTCATTATTTTCTCATTGTAAAATGGTTGTACTAATTCAGGATTGTACTAATGCGGGCGTGCGCACAGCAGCCCACCAAAGTTTCATGTCAATAAACTATATGAAATACACACATTTGTTGAAACGACTCGCGCGTCACCTATTGTAAAATGGTTGTACTAATTCAGAAACCTTCGCAGGTGTGTGCACAACAACTCACCAAAGTTTCATCACAAACAGTATAAGAAAGCATACGGAACAAACAAACAAACAAACTTTCATTTTTATATATATAGATAATTGTACAGTGTTGAAAGCTTTTATACATTATTCTAAAATAAATTTAAAAATCAATGAAGCCCATTTCATACTTAGTCAATTATATTATTACAAGTGTGAAATTGTGATATTTTCTTATATAAGGAGTACCCGGAATTCATGTCGTTTTTCGGCATATAGTTTTTTAAACTAGTCTTCTTTAGACTGTTAAGCAGTGTGTTAATATTTGTTGTATTCTGGGACTATTTGTTCATTGTTTTCCAAGAAAAAATTGTCCCTTTTACCTGACCTGGGAATAATGGGAGATATTTGCCTTTCGGAAGAACATTTGCGAAGTTGCTTGTTATACTAGCTTCATATGAAAAGGAATTTGACATGTTGGATGTTAAAAAATGCCAACAATTGTTTAAAAAATTTTAATCTGGTAATTTTGATTTGAATGATGACCCTTGAAGTGGACGACGTAACATGTGAATGAAGCTTTCCATAAGCTGAAATTAAAGTAGATCCGATGATTCAATGGTTATAGAGGAATTATCTAACAAGATAATTAGTACAATTTCCTTATGTACTTCCTGGTTCAATACCAAGAGATACTTAAAAAAAATTTGCAAGAAATGGGGAGAAGGTTGTCGGGTCTCGACAACAACAGAATAAACATGTGCAGCAAAAAGTGCAATTTCATCTGTTTCTACAAAATCTAATCACTGGAGACGAAAAATGGGTTCTCTATTCAAATGTAACAAAAGAAAAACAGTGGCTATCTCATATACAAAAGGCAGTAACAACACCCAAACGTAAATTGCATCTTAAAAAAGTTTTGCTCTGTGTAATCATGTTGGGGTTCAAAAAGAGTAATTTATTTTGAGGTGCTATAGCGAGGTGAGTCAGTGACGGCAGAAATATACAGTGAACAGTTAACTTGACTAAATGTGGCATTATGTGAAAAGAGACCGGCTCTAGTGAATAGATAAAAAAATATTCTGCACGTCTACGCCCGCGCACACACTGCTAAATTGTCTCAGGAAAAAATGAAGGCCTTTGGTTGGGAAGTTTTATTGGATCCTCCGTATTCTCCGGACCTGGCTCCTTCTGACTCCTATAAGTTTTGGTTGATAAGCATTTTTTGAAGAGGAAAAAAAATTATAGAACACATAAAATCTGCTCTTTCTGATTATTTTGACTCCAAGCCAGAGTAGTTTTACAAAAAAAAGAATAAATGATTTAATCAAAAGATGGAAGGTTGTTAAAAATGATGGAAATTACATTGTTTTAAAAAAAATGCAATAAACAGTTCAAAATGCTATTTTGAATTTTAGTGAAAAAAAAAAAAACATTTATTCCGGGTACCGCTTATATAATTGTAATAATATTTTGGTACCGCTATGTACTTTACACTGTATTGTAATTCTGAAATTATTTTATTTTTTGATATTAAAAAAATACAAAATGTTTATTGTTTATTATTGATTACAAATATAAAATTATATTATTAGATTTAAATAAAATTAGACTAATACAAGTGCAAAATATTATCATCATTGTATATACATTGTAATAATTTTCCATCTTTTAAAATAAATAATTCTATTTATTTTGCAAGTCATTGTTGTAGTATTGATATAATATATACCAATATTTTAAGAATATAAATTGTCACAGCATTTTGAGGCACTGGCAAACCAGACAAGTACCTGTGTATTTCGTGTAAAATATATTTACTGAATATTATGTTGTACATTGTTAATGTGGTTAGATTGCTATTGCGTATTATATTTATTTATTAGAAAAATTTGCATAGGAGCAAACATGGAAGGAAGCAATATGGCCGGTGTAAATTTGAGGGTGGCTACTCTAAAAAATGCCAATTTACAAAACTGCGATTTGAGGGCTGCAGTTCTGGCTGGAGCAGATCTAGAGGTAGGTATAATGGAGAGTTATAAAATGAAAAAAATTTCAGCGGTGAGCTGCCATTATAACTGTGAAACAGCATTCAAATCTATATATGTAATATATTTACATTGATTGCATCCAACCACTCTTGTGATATTTTGATTTATATTTTTCCAAAATTGTTGTACATATGAATATAATGGTTGATTCTTTTGCTTTTCTAAAATATTACAATCGATTTTCATTATTCATTGTGAATCACCCGCCTTACATTTTCCTTGTGTGTGAAATGTCATTAAATGAATTAATAGCATAAAACCAATTGAATATATAGTTTAAATATAGCAAGGAATACATATTTTTCAAATATAAAAACTATCATACCACTGAGATATGAACCTGGAAATCAAGTTACTTTATTTTGCATGAGTTAGAGATTATAATTGTACATTGAGTGAAAAATCAAAAATTTTGAGAAGATAGGTAAGACAGTACTGAATAAGAATCTGTCAAATATTAAGTATAATTTGAAGGTGTGTGTAGGTGTTATATAGTGTCAGTGTTGAAACTCCTTTAGCTTAAACAGCTGTACATAACAAATCCTCTGGATCACATAGGTCGGTGACCGAACTATTTAAGTCATCAATATCCACATAGTCTTATTGAGAAAGTTTGGTCAGAAGAAGAGATACCTGTATAGTTTTAGGCGGTTTGGAATTGTGTATTCACTGCATTAGAAGGGTGACCAGCTCGAGTGCTGCAGTTACAGGTTACGCTGTTAAGTTATAAAATTGCCTCTAATATGTATACAGTTTAAAGATTGCTTCACTTGATCGAAGAAATCACTAGCAACTATCTGTGTGATTTTAGGTCGAGCAAATTGTGCATTGATCAAATATTCTCCCGAATACAGAATCTGGAAAAAACTTTGGAATTCAATGTCGAAATTTATCACCTCTTTGTAGACTTCTATGGTGTATATAATAGTGTGAATAGAAACATACTATACAATGCGATAAGAGAGAATTCCACACAAATTGATAAATCTATAATAGTTATATATACTAATAATGTTCCCAGAAATGTGCAGAGTCAAAGTAGGCAGTGATTTGTCTGAGCCATCTGAAGGAGATGGATCGACATGAATATTCAATATAACTTTACAAAAAGTTATTCACGACTCGGGCATTGAGATAATGGGAACGATATGACATTACAACAAAAACCCCCGAGTCTCTACGAAATACATTCCTATATTTTGAAATATCAAGTATATTATGGTTAGCTACATTTGAAAAATGCCCAAACTCTAATGTGGAAGCCAAAACTTTGAAACAGCACAAAGATTCACATACATGGGATCCTTAATAACAAATAGCAATAATATTTCGGAAGAGATCCAAAAACACGTAATAAGCGCAAATCATTGTTAGTTTCGCCTTCAAAATTTAATATAATCCCGACTGCTGTCCAGGAACACCAATATTTTAATGATCAAAATATTTATCAGAGCGGTGATTATGTATGCTTATATGACATGGGTACTGAAGACTAAGAGGTACGCATGAGACATTTTTAAAAGTAAAACTTTGAGTCGTTTCTTTGAGATGATTTTAGTTGTCAAACTTAACAGCTAACAATATTTAAAGTATTAATATGAGTAATTATTATTACTTTTGACAAACATGTGTCCTGTAAGTGAATCTGTGATAATGCCTGGCAAGAATTTACGAGCCGTTTTTGTATGTGACTTTTTTTTTTACATTTTACAATTTTATATTTTTGTTATTTATTCTTCTTCTATTTCCTTTGACATGGTTACAGCTCTGACATACAAAAATGCGTACCTATCAGACTATTATATTATTTATCTATTGGGAAATACACTTTTGTTTCATTTAAAAAAATCTGAGAAAAACTGAAATGTACCGTTAGGCACGAATTCAAAAAGTAAAAAACTTATTATGGTGTCGCTATTATAAGCACAAAAAAATGTGCACATTTATTAAAATTCAAAGCCATAAAAAATATGAATAAAGTTAATTATTTAATATGACATTGACAAAATCCAGCCAGTCAAAAACAGAAACAAGATTGCTAGTTTTTCTATTTAATATATTTATGCAAACTCACTGCAAAAGATTCTTAAAAATTAGTTACTTTGAAACTAATTGACAAAGAAAAATGTTTTAAATTTAACCGCCTTTTTATTGTTGCAGAATTGTGATCTTTCTGGCAGTGACTTGCATGAAGCCAACTTAAGAGGAGCGAATTTGAAAGATGCGACGTTCGAACTAATGCTGACTCCACTGCATATGTCCCAAACTGTCCGATAAATAAAGTGCTGTGTCTGATTTTTTATATTTTATAATATTTATACTAATTCTTTATGAGTTCCAATTAAATAAATTCGACTATTACACAATATACAACATGACTTTTATTATTATGAAGTTGCCGTTCTTGGTTTATTTAGTAACACTATTAAGACAATGTTAAAATCAAATATGGCCGACCGAAAAAATCCAGCTACGGATATTCGCAAACATCGATGTTATAAATAAACTGGAAGTATTATTTTTGTTTACATGTATTTTACAAGTCTAGTTATTTCTTATATTTAAATTAATTAGTAACGTTCCAATTGGTTCGGTACTTATTTACCCGCGAGAGAAAGTATTATTTTTATTTACGTCCGCCACATTGTTTTCTGAATGACGTCCTGAAAGCGTTACTTGAAGTTAGGTTCATTTGTTTCGATAATGGTCTATTTTTACCTATGACGGGTTGTGCAATACCTGCATTCACAATAAATTCGGCGTTTGTCGGTAAATCGTCGTTGTCAAATGCGACTGCACATTTGTGATAAATAACCAACATCTTCCGAAAAGTATCGTAATGTTGAACGGAGATAGCTCGCAAGCTTCCGAGGCGACCCGTAAGTTAATATTTATTTCTGTAAACGAAATTGTATATATGATTAGAATATTGTTGTATCTGCGGCAATTTTTTGATGCATTGGCGATTTGACATCGGATTTCACATGCAGATGTTTCGCATAATGTAAAAACTAGGAGTGACATTT
This sequence comes from Eubasilissa regina, assembly GCA_022840565.1. Classification (NCBI taxonomy): domain Eukaryota; kingdom Metazoa; phylum Arthropoda; class Insecta; order Trichoptera; family Phryganeidae; genus Eubasilissa; species Eubasilissa regina. The sequence goes on along the minus strand of JAINEB010000027.1, from coordinate 16,080,088 downwards.
TTAACATCATTAAAATTGTGAATAAATGTAATAAAATATGAAAAAATTAAAACGTTGAAGCTAAATTTGGTTCCGAACATGTGTTTTCCCAGAATTTTTCGACATTTCAGTGCATCTAACAACATTGAAATTTGTGCTGATGGTGAACATTTATTTTAACCTTTATTCAATATGAAACGTTATATCGTTATTGTTCGCACTTTTGAATTTAATAAAAAATATTTTCGTGTTCCATACGCCCTTTTTCCGACACGGTTTGCGATATTCACGTTTTATACATGTCAGAACTACCTACACACATGCAAATTAATCTTGTGATGTTGACATTCTTGCAAAAAATATTCTCCTTTTGACAATGGTTATCATGTTTTCGTAATGTGTCGCTTTGCATCGAACAAAATTTTCCTTCCTCAGCAAAATATTTTATAATAGGTTTGAATAATATATCTGTTATTTTTTTCGTGATATTGTTACATGTTTTCATATAATTCGTGACCGGCTGATAATTGGTAACATTCCAAAGTGTGCTATGTCTAAAATTACTGTTTGGAGGTTACATTACTTACTTGATTTCGTCCAAAACAAATATAATTGAAATTGGAATACAGCACACATATTAACCTTATATTGCATTTTGGAAAATATAAAAATAGTTTGTTTTCCTTATTGGTAGACTTTACATTTAAAATATTCCATATATGTAAAAAAAACCTATTTTGATAAGATATCCTATGTGGGGGACATGTCTCTATTTTACCAAGCTAACACTATAGTTATAAATCTTATAATTAAGTTGCTGATTGGGTTTGTCCAGTCTCTTGGTCACCAGGTATGCTCCTTAGCACTACTTGCCACTAGGCTACTAGACTTCCATGTTACCATTAAATAATTTTCCTGAGCAGAATGCTATACATAGTGGTCTTAACTATACGATGTAGGCACAATGGTCTGCACAGCCGTCAGGTTTTGGTCATGGAATTGACTTCTGTCGTTACCGCTGGAACAGTACATCGCATAAATTAGTTGTTTATTTGCGTTAATCGGCTAAGTTGATTGTACCGTTATAAACTGTTTTTTTTAATTTTTATATTAAATTGCGATTTCAACATTGAAAACTATGTAAACACTGGTCACCTATTGGCTGCACCATATATATAGCCTAAGGTGTTTATAGTTAGGATATTTATATTTTACTTATTCGCTTTGAAAACTGATTTAAATGATGTTCATCATTTCAAATTGTCTGTTAAAATGGAAGCACATAATGAGTACAGTGAGGCGGAGACTGGTCGGGGTTATGGCGTGATATTCCTAGCGGAGTTAATCGGAGTATGTCAATCTTAGATTGATCAATTTATTAATGATTTATTTAACTTGATTTCAATATATATTTTTACTTGGATTTATTTTCATGAAATTTTACATTTTCTCAGGTTTTCTTTAAATGATGTTCTCAATTTTGACTGCATATTACCATACTGTGTTTGCACAACATTTTAATGTGGTGCACTGCCATAAAAGGATTTTGTGGTAAAATTTTTTAACACATCAAGATAAATGTTTTACGAAACTAACCATTACAAGGTAGCAGAAATTTTGTATAAGATATGAAATGTGACTAGTTCTCTTTTACTGTTACACTCTTTCCTACAGAATCCGTTGATACATTGAATAATGTCATGTAGAAGGATTGTGAAGGAAAAGTTAATTACTAACCCAACATTACATCCTTTGCATTACAATCATTCCATTCAGTGGTGTAACTATGCCAATGCAGTGCATTGGGGCCAGCGTTACACAGGACCCCAAAAAGTTTGCGTCCTACAACCCATTTGAAATCAATATTTTTGCGAGTATCGTTACCTTTCCCAGTGTTAATAGTAATCCACAGGAAGAAATGGAATTATAACATTTAGAAGTTTCTCACGTGTACTGCGAAAACACCTAAACACATTATTGATGTATATAGTAGTTCTCCGCTAATGTATCGGGATAGAGACCAGACCTTAAAGCGAAGCTGGTATTTTTTAAATTGCAAGCGTATATAAATTACCTTGCAAAGTGTGAATATTATATGAGGAAGGATACTAATTTTATTCTTACTATTTAACCTTTTAAATGCCACGAGCGCGTTAACACGCCGAACTTTGTATATTACGCCAAGTTATATGCGTGTTAATGCACACTTTTGGACCTTGCAATATTGCTGGGATTAAAGTAATATTTTTAGATCATTTTGCCATCTGTGAACGCCAGGTCCCAGCTTTTGATAGATAAGTCAATACCCTCAAAGCCTAGTCTTACCCTATGTGGTGTCTTCCATTTCAAATATAATTGGCAGTTAAAAGGTTAATGGATAAACTGCGAAATACTAATATTCGTATTCAAATATACAATACTTATTTAGTGCTCTTTTTTCTGTTCTGCATTGGGGACCAATTTTTGTAGTTACACCAGTGGTTAAATTATCAATACAGTGATGAAAGAATGATGAAAATGGAGTATGATTATTTTTCGTATGTTGTCTATTAACCTTATAGAGTATTTATGGGTGCTCCCCTCTGTACATACTGAAGTATTAGTCAAATAGACTTTGCTGCATTCCAAATATCTATATTGATCTACAATAATATCCTGTAGTTACATTATAATTAGTTCACACTGAAAGAAAAATCTAACATTAAACTATTTTCTTGATTTTCGGTCCCCTCAACTTTGAATAAACTGGATTTTACTGTACGACTACGTTCAAAAATGGTGTAACTGGTCCTGCAAATAAATACAAAAAATTGAGTACAGTAATCCCTTGTTGACTGCGGTTTTGTCCAAGGTTTTAAGATAATGTGATTTAGTTTTTCGAGAGAGTATAGAATGCCTGTTAGAGACAATTAGGTATGAAGAAATAATATTTATTAATGTTACTGCAGACGTTGTAAAGAACAATTAGAAGGAACAGGTCATTTGACGTTGAGGAACTTTTGGAATCTTGGTTGGAGGAGAAGACCTGCAAAACCTCATCTAATTATAGAGCTATGAAGATGAAATTAAAAATGTGGAAGTACAGAGAGAAAAATAACAAAAGCTAGTTAAACATATGTAGAAATACAGGAAGATCTTCCAAATAAAATCAAACAAAGAACAATTTTTTAAAAATAAAATAAATTTTTGTTTAAAAGATTAATAAAATACCTTTTTTTTTAAAAATATTCCAATCCTGCCAACCGCAACGTTTGTATCCCCACAGTCAGCAAACAATTATTGTACTCACAAATTATTATGGTTTTAAAAGGTCAAAGATTGATGTTTAGTTTTCTGCAGAATCTGTGTAACACACTATCAGTCTTTTTACTCTTTGTCTAATTGCCGATTAGTATTATTCATATGAATAGATTTTTATTTATTTTGACCAACCTTAATCAATCCCACGTACCGCCTTCGAAACCTTCACATCCCATCATGTCGTTAATAAAATCAAACATTCGTCAGATTGTCATTGTCGGAGAATTATTGTATTGATTTCTAATATTTGAGCAGTTGTATTATATCAGTAAGAGACCATTAGAAAATAAAATTTTTTTTTTTTTTTGGTCAATCCTCTTTTGCGCGGAGCATTGTGGATTTTGTAAATGCTCAGGAGTTCCTGTCAAACTCATTAACTGCTCAACTTGTGTTTTATGTAGTAAGCATTTGAATATTTTTTAATACTAAATGGATCCCAATTGAGTTGGTAGGAGCATAATGAGTTGTTATTATTTTATAAGCATAAATGATGGCTTCAGAATTATTTTGATTCCTGCATTCAACCCATTTTGGTGTATCTAAATATATATTTGATATATTTATTTAGTACATTTTTAAAAATATCCTCCGAATATTTTGTGTTAACAAATAATGCTTTGTACGAAATAAGTTATATACATACATTGTTCCAATAATTCAACAAACATGTACTATACATACGGATTGAATATTTGAACAGTTGTTCTTGTCTCATAATGAGGTTTTACTTGCATATTTACTCAACCTTGATATGAGAATTATTTGTTGTAATTAAAAATGTGGTGGGTATGACATTTTTTTATTCCATGCTTTGTCAAAAATTGGCTTATTTTCCAAAATTCCAATTTTACTTGCTTGTCATTCGAGCCTTGTGATTAGTAGTTTTTATGATGTGTTGGCATTTTCAAAAATACTGCTCGTAGGGTGTTACCAACTGCATCCAGTGCATTCTTGGTATTGTATTTCATTTATAGAATTTTTTATATTTTGCGTCAATTTTTTTTTATTTCATTTAGTTATTATTAATTAATAAGTGTTCTTATATAATTAATGAATGATTGAACTGTAATTGTTGCGGAGGCTGTGAATTAAAGTGTCCTACATTTCTTATAATGTCAAGTATTTTCTGAATAGTTTCTACACATGGTACTATATTCTATCCAAGAAAGAAAACCATGTTGTCTCTAGCATGCATGAAATGGGAATACTATCCGAGTTGAATTTTGTAGTCAGAAAAACTTGGCAGTTTTTATTAAAGCATTGTATCTATTATAGTGTGTATAGTTGAGTCCTTAGGATGCCCGCTTTTTGCACCAATGGTTGGTGGATCGATTCTACTAGCAATCTGTCCATGTTAGTTATATTCACATATTAAGATACTTTGTTTTAGTTAAATAATAATTTAAGAAGTAAGTCAAATATAATCTTTGGTAAAAATATACTGCCTTGTGCAGATTGCTGTGGGTCTTCAATGTAAAAAAATTATAAGCACCAAATGGTAGACTGAGGATATAGTGGTGTTTGGAAGAGGCTTTTCCTCCCAATAGTATGTTGGGCCTAACAATATTTTTTTTCTAATTTTCATGGTCATATTCCATTTTAATGATTTATTAAAACACTTTCACTTTCAGCCTATCACAGCCATCTTCATTCAGACTGGTACATTTTCTCTTAAGCTAGAACTGTTTAAGCTGAACCGATAATGATCATTAAATAATAAATAGTGGAAAAAAAGTTAAGTGTTTTATTAAGGAGAACTCATTCTTATTGTGAAGTTGTAATTATTCAGAACATAGATCTGTGATGTTTTACTCAAAGGTATTTGAGATTCCGTAAAAACAATGTAGATGGCTTTAAAATAATGGAATGACGGATGTATTAATTTGAAAAAGTGTAACACATAGGTTTGAAAATTTGCCTTCAAAAATACTGGCACTGTAGCATAGTTGGTAATGCACCTTCCCCGGATTGGAAAAAGAGATCCAGGTTCGAATCCCGGTAGCGCAACGACAATATTTTTCAATAAAATTTATTTTATATGCATATCTTTCCAATTAATACATTCAATTAGTATTTAAAACATCACAGACCTATGTTCTGAATAATTACAACTTCACAATAAGAATGTGTTCTCCTAATAAAGATATTTCTTGCCGGGGACAGTGAGAAGTGTATATTTGGTAGCCATAGCTGCGGGACACTTTTGCCATGTAGCATTAAAAAAAAAAGACAATTTGCTCATAGAACGGTTCTGGGTAAGTGGTCACTTTTCTTCTTCCACGGCACATCGCATCCCAGGGTGAGATTTGGCCTCCCCACCAACTTCTATCCCTAGCAATTCTTTTCCAGTTCCCAAAGTGTTTTAGTAAATCATTAATATTAATTTATTTTATTTTTTAAATCAATCAGAAATTAATTTACAATAAGTAATCAGTACAGTTTTAGATAAATATTTGACAAAATCGTATAGGTTCCATATTGTAATATTAATTAGAATGAATCAATCTAAATTTATTTCTCTGTTCTTCCGCTCTTTAGCTGTGGAGGTGTCGAAGAAATCGATCCGCAATGATATATGGAGGCATCTGCAGAAGAGCCAGCTCTGCACCAAGCCGAGCTTCTCGTTCAACCGGATCCCAAGGTTTGTGGGGTCCGAGGAGGCTGCCACTGCCCTCAAGGACTTGGAGGAGTTCAAAAATGCCAAAAATATCATGGTCAACCCTGATAGGGCGCAGGACGTAGTGAGGTAAGGTCCCAAAGCAGTTACATTATTTGTTATGAAGATTCCCATATTTTTATTTTCATTTATCGCTTGAAATATTTACTTACTTTTTATATACTTTTATGAAGTATATTGCTTCTTTAGATAGCTCATTACAAACAAAAATGTATGCCTCTGTAAAGAACATGCAATAGAAAACAGTAAGTGTGCTTGTGATCAAAAACATAATACGTATCAAACTACGGGGGACTTTCTTCACACATTGTTGCAAGATTATGTTATATTATTTACAATATATAATATATCCATAGTGAAAATTACAAATTCCCAATTTACAAATAATATCAATGCATTATTTGGCTAGCGAGGATGTAAAAAATTAACACCTTTAGAAAAGATGTGTCAAAATCAAAATAATGTTGAAAGAGATAGTTATTATTAATGATATTTTTTTAAGCATAAACAAAAGCTTTGCTCTTTACCAGAATAACTTGCCTCCGATCTGGCAAAACTCTCCACGTACAGCCGCCGCGAGTCAAGACCTATTTGATGACCAAAATCAATGTAAAAGAGGATGCAACAGATGAAGACTTGCTGAAGGCCTTGATGGTGAAAGGGTTGGAAGAAACGGGCACTCAGATTGGTGAGATCACAGTATTTTATTAATTTATCAAATATTATCTCTTTTTCATGTGCCACTTCTTGAAAATTGTCCTAAAGTTTCTTATCTTGTAATCTGAGCAAACATGCGAGAGACTATTTCCTAGTTGTGGTGCATTTTTCCTGGTGTACTTATGTTATTTCTCTGCGGGATAAGGAGGAAGATAGAATGAGATGCTGTGATACTGTCATTTGGCTTATTTATTGATATATTATTAAATATTCCCTGCTTTAAACTTTTTACATTTAAGACTCTCAAATCAATGCCGATAAACAAATTGTGCTGGGTGGGAATTACCACAATAATTTTATCTTTAGGCCGTGTATGTATTTCTTATCTCTTGTTATGATGACATTTGATTACTAAAGACGATTGCATTTTTAATAGTTAGTTTTGCAGTTATTTATCAAATTTAAAGAATGTTTGCGGCCAATACTAATTTAAAATACTGATACAGGGTGTAACATACCTAGTTCACAATATTTTATGGGTGGATACCTGATTAAATTATGAGTCAAAAATGTTCAAGGAATATGTGTTTAATCTCAACCATGTCAGAGATATAAGCATTTCAAAAAAATCATAATTATGTGATTATTTCAATTAATTGAAATATTTTATTGATTCCAAATTATATATTGAATACAAACAAATAAAAGTCATTGTATTTCGAGCGGCCAAACAATTTTTAGGACTTGAAGCAAATATATAGATTAATAATGGATCAATTTCGCAAATATTTATTTCAATGTACCTAAACTAAAGCTTAACATGATTTTGTAAAAATTCCAAACAATAATATTTTCTGTAACGGTGCAGAATTTGCATATTCCTTAACCTTTTGAACACTATTCCCAACTTCCCCTAATCCATACCCGCAGGCAGTAGATTTATTTGAATACCCAAATACTTGGTCATGATTTATCGCCTTCCATTTAGACCAGTGTGTTGATAGACAAACATGGAAACATGATCACTTGTGAATATAAACAAATGAATTGTTTATGGGAAAGAAAGACACTTGACACCACACATCATTGAACTGTCTCAAATGATAATAAATGTTGTTTTTACACACTTATCAATTTGGGTATCTGGTGTCAAATCTTTTTCGAGCCATGGGATATTTTAAAACATGGTAGTAAATACAAAGATACATCGCATTCCTTTCACACATATTTTGTGATCGACATTTTATTAATTTTTAAGCGTCATATGCGGACATCTTTGCGGGGTTTTTTTTTTTTTTTTTTCGATTTCTCATTTGGTAGAATCAATTCTGCCATGTGCATAATGGCAAATTTAGGAAGTATCCAAAATAAATTGCTTTTGTTGTTGATTTTGTGGGCTGTAAGGTCTGAGGAATTTCAGGTTTATGTTCCTGAACAAGTTGCGTGATACCTTCCAGTTGAAAATCAGTTAACAATTTTTTTATTTCGGTCACTTGGGTGTACAACGAATTTAGATTCAATAAAAATAGGTCTATTATATGGAATGCGACTCATACATGATAAACTACAGCATCATGTCCCTTTCCATTTATGACACTGGTTGGCTTTATAATGGTTCTTTGGTCTGCTAATGAATTTTTCCAGTTTCTTTCAAGGATTTATCATGCTAAGTAATCAATATGTGAACATCCCTCTTATCACACCATTTTAATCCTAAGAGAGGACTGCGGCTTTACAACTCGAATTCACATTTTTTGAGTTTTTTTTAAATTTTGACTTTCTGATCTTTTTTTTTTTTTTTTTTACCATTCCACAGGCATTCGTTTTTTCTTTTCCAATAATTCAAATAATTTTGGGCTGGTTAATTGCATAATTTGTATTGTGGCTAGTTGTCACAATACAAATTGTGATCCTTGCCAAAATAATCCTTTAAAAGTTTGGTGACAGTGGTACCGGTTATTCCTAAATAATAAATGTATAATCGCACCTTTTCCGCAATAAATTATAAAATCTAAAATATGCCCAGTTTTCACATCGCATAACACAAATATTTTAATTGAAAATTGATGCCGTTTTGGTTGTATTGTTTAAAAATGTATTGAATATAAATGTAGTTATTTGTTTCTTTTACAATTTCATTCATAATAAGGTTACTCAAAAAGTATTTAGAAAAATCTCTGTTTAATTTTCTTTGAATTCATCAAATTCATGTATTATCGGAATGTGAGGTCCAGTTACCTAGAAATGTGACTCATCAGCCTGAATTTCAACTTTAGATATCTCCGATAGTTCATATCCTCAAGACATTTCATAATCGGAATCCAAGAAAATTTCTAACTCATCATTGTTTAAACTGTGAGCAATTTGATTGAATTAAATGGGTTAAAAAATCAAAAATATTATTAAAAGCTTTATTAGTTATTATAAAGTATTATCCACTCAAGTTTACAAATACACGCACTTCTGTAACTAATTTAAAACAAGAATAGACACATTGGAATGAAATTTTAAAAATTAATCATCAAACATATTAATTACAAATTTACGCAACACAAAGGTAAATAAAAAATAGTGTCCGAATAATATTATTAAAATTATAATTTTTTGTAAAAAATCATCAATTGCAACAAGCAAACGTCATCGGCGGTTGTCCTACTGATTGCACAAAGAAAGGTCGATTATGCGTGACCGCGTTTGTCCCGCTGCTGCGCATACCATCTCTTGAGCAGATTTCGAAATACTCAATTTTGTAAGTTTGAGACATGTGGAAACAAGACTGTAAATCGTGTAGGGGTGGCTCGCCAGTTCGCTCTGGTGCTCAGACGTCGATATCTGCAGCTGCGTGCAGTGGTCCAGGGTGGTCTAAAATAGTTCAGTGTAGTTGTAGAGTCGTAGAAAATCCAGGGTCGGTCCAATATGTCACAGCAAGAAGTCAAATCCCAAGGAAAGTCCAGATAAAAATAGCAAGGTCGAAAGTAGAGATAAATAAAAAAGTTTTTTCCTTGAAAAGTCCAGCGGTGCGAGATGAAACGAGGGAAGCGCTCTTTGCAGCCGCCGGACCATTATTTATTTAATACACATTCTGTGGGCGCGCGAGCCCCCTGTTGGACCGAGATCCAATCAGGTGGTGCGGCCAGACCCCGCGCCACCCCACTTTGGTCCAGCGCCGCCACCACCAGACTCCAAAGCTTTGTTCATTTTTCTCGCCATCTCTTACGGGATGGCAGATTTCAATTTGCTCCGCAAATTTCACTCTCTTATTTTTATCTCTACGCCTGATAGATTTTACCTTAGGCGATGGCCCGGGGAATTAATAATGCACCTTAAACATAAAAAATCCATTTTAACCATTTAAATCATTTTTAAGATGCACAATATTATCTCCGGGCGATCGCCCTCCAAAAACTCTCTTTATTTCTCTGCTTCATATGTACATAATATTTTTTACAAACAAGTTATTACATAAAATAAGGTTCATAATTTTGGCCGGCGCCGGGGGCGGAGTCTCGCCGCGGCCTGTCATCCCCCCACCCTTCGCCGGTCGCTGCGCGCAGGGGCGTATGGTTTCCAGGGGCGTGGAGTGACGGGCGGAAAGTTTCCGTATATGGAAAAGATGCCTGTTCTGGCGAAGCCTTTTTCGGGCTGCAATTGTCACGGCCCCGCTGGCCTATAGTTGTGCGGAACAACATGTCATAGATTATCAACGTTTTTTACAAAATACAATTTTATTTTCCAGAAATTTCTGAAGGTGTTAACACCGTGAAAGTATTAGGATCAATTCAGTGTGTGTTAAAATATTGTATGAAATAGGTGCGCTATTAATATGGCCACGTTCAAAAACTGATTTACACCCGTATCAACTGTTGATACGGCAGCGTCGTATAGATTAAAAATGTTCAACTTATAATTTAGTTGGGTATCCCCACCCATAAAATATTGTAAACCAGGTCTGTTACACCCTATATGTATGTATAAATTATTTGGATTTTGTGTAAATTGTTTTCAGTTTAGTTTTCAGTACTGTTTATTATATTTACAAAATAATACATTTTATAATAATATGTATACTGTATTTGCTTGTATTAAACATTCAAATTTTATTTCAAAATTATTAATGACCGAATAAATAATAAATAAGAAAGATATATGACAAGTATTGATGGCACCAGAAATAGGGGACATCTGTGGAAAACTTGGCACGACCAGGTAAACCAGATACTGGAAAATGGTCCTTTTAGATTAGTCGACAAGCTTGCATCAGATGTATGAATGTGGATGAGGCAAGAAATGTGTGTCAGGACAGTAGAGTGTGGTGCTCTATTCTATATCTACCCCTGCAGAAACGGCGTGATGGGAAGATAAGTTAGTTAATTACTTATTGAATTAGATACTAGAGAAAGAGAAATAATAAAGGTAGGTAATATAATTTATAGATTGGATGGTCTAAAGTTTGAAATATTTTCATGGGTAGAAAGTACAGTAAAACTCCGTTAATTCGTAACTCACGGGGCCGAAATTTAAAAATAAAATCCGAATTATGAATATTGAGAACAAAGTTTTTTAAAAGCAACATTAGAATTAAATTTTTATAAAAACGTGTTAGTTTACTGCGTCCGCGATTTAGTGCGCGCCGCCACTGTTGACATTGCAATTTTCATACTGAAATATGATGACTCCTTTATTAGTTTCGAAATGTTTATCAAATATATATTTCTCCTGAATAATAAAGGTGTATGGTGAATGGTGACGCGGCAGTCTCTCAAGGCAACAAAATCATGCACATTAATTTGATTGGCGGTCGAACTCACCTTTTCCATCCGAATTGGAATATTTAAAACATTGACAAAATATATATATTTTTTTTAAACATTTTCATTCGTTAACAAATCGTTAACAAAATCAATATAGTGATAATTACAACATGTGGATATGTATTTTTATCGTCTGGGAGTTATCCTAAAGAGATATATAATTTATTGATTATTTTCAACCAAACGTGCAAATATGTCTTCTTGATGCCCAGGTCACATTAGTAAAAATAAACATTGAATATTATCTATCGCTAAACCATTTGCTAAATGTAAACACAATGATGATACACTGTATTATTCACGTTATGCAACACAATTTACACATGAAAATTAATGTTCTGCAAGTTTATCAGTAAGGCAGTATATTTAAATTGATTTAAGCAGCCATAATTTTACATGTGAATATTTACGATTTTGTTTGGTTTTTTTAACACAATATCGGCACGAATTGTTACATAAAATATAGATTACGTTTAAAGCAATAATTAATACAAAATAATCTTTGTTTTATAATCATTTCAGTTAAAATGTTTTAAACAATAATATATTATTTTAAATATTTTAAAATAAATTTAAAACAGAAAAATATATTATAGTTAAATAGACTCACCGCCTAGCGCAAAATAGAGATAAAAATTATGTAATTGTTGATTTTCTCCATCTTAATTTGTAATATATTTTGTCTATCCTTTTCCTGATTGACTTACTTTTCCATTTAGTATAAACAAAAATGGTTATAGTATCTCATTATAATAATATGTAATGGATAATTTCTATAGCGTCATTTTCGTAAAAACTTTCACTTCAAGGGTGCTTTACACATAAACTTATAGTTCTACAATTATCATTGTTTTTATAATTAAAAATTGTCATTTTCACTTATGGAAATGAGTTTGAAAAGGCAAATTTTTAGTTTCTTCTTAAATAAAGTCTCTGCTCTGATGCACTGTTTCATATGACAGAGGGCAAAGAGTTCCATGCTTTTGGGTATGCTACCGCAAATGTCCGTTAACTAAATTTAGACTTCTGAAGCGGTTGGTCGGTTCTTCAACCCTTCCTGCGCCTGAAGTAGAGGCTGACCTGAGACTTTGATGTCTACCATTCAAATTGTCCGAGACACAAAGGTCCTCTTGAAGGTACAGAGGTGCCATGCTATGTGTCGTCTTGTATATCAACCAGCACAATTTAAATTTGACTTTTTTAGGGAATTAGAGTCAATGTGGCTGATGTAAAAGGGATGTTGTTATATAGGAAAATTTGGAAACTCCATATATTATCTGTGCAGCCGCATTTAGAATGGATTGTAATCCTGATTGTAATGGATGCTGTTACAATGGTCCACATGTGACATTACAATGAGTAGACGGGCCGCCTCAAGAGGAAGAGGAAGTCTCCAAATACTTTTAATCTGTCTCAGTTGATGACGGCATGCACTGATAGTTTTACTGATTTGTGTATTCATTGAAAGATGTGAATCAATGTGCACGCCCAACAACTTAACTGCAGATTTAGTATTCCTCAGATGTTAATTCCTGTATTAAGCATACCTTTGTGTAATTAGTCAATGAGTTGTTATTTAAGAGTTGCTTATTGATATATTGACTAAACGTGTCACTCTTATCATTGTTATCTCCTGAACTATTGATAAGTCTCCATGAGTTTGTGACCTAATATTGGAATGGTTCTATATCTGTCTGAGTGCTTATTTTGATATTTATTAGTTGACAATATCTGCCGAGTTCGCATTGTATTTATGCGTTTAGTTAATATTAATATTTATTATCACTATTTGTGTCTGTATAAATTACGAGAGAATCTAGAAATGTTTTGGTTTTTGTCGAGTTATGTTTTATTACAGTTATCCTTTTTTTTTCCATAGGTACATTAGAATGAATAATAATTTAAATACTAATTAAATATATTAATTATAAAGATATACATATAAAATCAATTTTATCGAAAAATATTGTTGTGCGCCACTGGGATTCGAATAGATCTCTTTCCAAACCGGGGGGGAAGGTGCATTACTATTACAACTATGCTGTATAAGTTATATTAATGTGTCCAAAATTTAATAAAAATGAATTGTTAGTTCTGGCGTCTGCTTTCGGTTTACTCTAAGGTATTTGAGATTCAGTAAAAACAATGTACACAGCTTTCAAATAATGGAATAATTTGAAAAAACTGTAATAAAGGGTTTTTCAATAGGGACGCTCAAACTTTCTTTCAATAGGGACAAGAAACTACGCCATATTTCTTCAATTTTTTTTGAGGTTAACACTCATACTTAGTTGGCAAATCATCATGGACCAGTACACACCGGAGCAACGCTTGCAAATTATTCAAATCTACTACCAAAATTCGCGTTCGCTCACCGCAACTTTAAGAACATTACGACCATTTTATCGTCGTCATCACTTGCCTGCCACATCAACAATTCAAGGTTTGGTGCAAAAATTTGAAAGCACATTGTCGCTACACAATGTTCCAGTGCCAGTGAGACAAAGAAATGCACGAAATGAGGAAAATATTGCCGCCGCTAGAGCATCTGTTCTTGATGACCCAAATGAGTCACTAACATGACGTTCTCAACAATTGGGCATTTCTGTGACGTCATTGTGGCGAATTTTGCGAAAAGATCTTGGCCTACATCCATACAAGATCCAGTTGACACAAGAACTAAAGCCGCTTGACCATTTGAAGCGTCGCCAATTCCTCAATTGGGCTGCACAACAATTTGAAAATGATGCTGAATTTCATCGAAAAATCATCTTTAGCGACGAAGCTCATTTTTGGCTCAATGGATATGTAAACAAGCAAAATATGCATTATTGGGAAGGCACCAATCCACACGTGCTTCACGAAACACAATTGCATCCCGGAAAAATCACTGTTTGGTGTGGATTACATGCCGGAGTTGTCATTGGACCATATTTTTTTGTTGATAATGCCAATCGTCATGTTACTGTGAATGGTAATCGTTATCGCTCCATGATAACTGATTATTTTTGGCCTCAATTGCAAGGTATGGACACGGCCAATATGTGGTTTCAACAAGACGGCGCTACCAGTCACACGGTACACGCAATAATTGACTTATTGAAAACCAAATTTGGTGAGCGTGTTATTTCGCGAAATGGACCAGTTCAATGGCCGCCTAGATCATGCGATTTAACACCATTGGACTATTTTCTTTGGGGCTATGTTAAATCTTTGGTCTATACCAACAAGCCGACGACGTTACAAGAGCTAAGAGAATATATTGAACGCGAAATTGGTGCGATTCGGGCCGAATTATGTGAAAAAGTGGTGGAAAATTGGATTCAATGATTGGACTTCTGCAAACGTGCCCGCGGTGGTCATGCGAGGGAAATTGAATTTCATACATAATTGCCACTAAATGTACTTCAAAACATAATAATTTTTTTTTAGATATATTCATTCGTTTTTGTTTTATTTTAAAAAAAAGTTTGAGCGCCCTTAATGAAAAACCCTTTATATAGGTTCGAAAATTTGTCATCAAAAATAATGTCGCTGAAGCATAATTGGTAATGCACCCTCCCCAGATTGGAAAAGAGATCCAGGTTCGAATCCTGGTAGCGCAATAACAATATTTTTCTATAAAATTGATTATATATATATATATATATATATATATATATCTTTCTGATTAATACATTTAATTAGTATTTAAAACATCACAATTCTGAATAATTACAACTTCACAATAAGACGGTGTTCTCCTTAATAAGAATAATAATTTGATGAGAATTTAGTAAACATTTGTGGAGATTATCTCTTACAATGGTTATCACCGTTTCCACTATATCATTTTTTAAATCTTGAAGATGGCTGTTGTATTCTTCGACGGTTCTCTTGTAGAACCCACTTTTCTTCATCACTGTAATGATGCAACAAGAACAGCTTGTTGTATCATATGGTTAATCAGAAAGTTGACATAGCAAACATCATGCCTGCTCATTTTTATAATATATATTATTAAGTACATGTTCTAGAATAATGGGACTATGGAATTTGAACCTATCAGGTTCCTGTATGATTTTATTAAATTTTTTTTCGATTCAATTGTTTTTTTTAAATTGTTTTTTCAGGCTTGGATGATGATCTGTCATTAGATTTGGTTGTGGTTGGATCTGTAGCGGTAACCAAGGATGGAAATCGTATTGGCAGAGGTCACAGTACGTATAGATAGTTGTATTTATGACAAAGCAGTAGTTTTATTTCAAATGCATAATTTGTATGCGGTTTTATGTAAATACCTAATCCAATTTTGCTTTTCTATCCTTTTCAGGCTATGTAGACTTGTGCTTAGGTATATTGAAGCAAATCAACGCTATCCGACCAGATACCGTTATTGTCACCACAGTGCATGATACTCAGGTTTGTTTTCATTAAGTATTTACAGTTTTTTTTACACGTCCAACATTCCTTTCCGTGATATCTGACTCCAAATGGTACCATATTCGCTTGAAACTGTAATATAATATGTTTGACTGTTAAGCACACGTGTTGTTACTAATGATGTTTGTCTATACAGCTATGACTATTTTAGTTTTACTTTGCCGAGTGGGTGCTTATTGTTTAACTATTTACAATCTTTAATATTTAAAACCTGTTCTAAGATAGACGCGAAAGACAAACATAAGATTTCTGTAAAATTTTTGTATAATTTAAATTATTACAATACAGTAGTAGCAATGCAGTGTTCCAATTTTCAAATTTATACAATATAAATGAACTTCTTTTCTATTTAAAAAATGTAGCTTTAGAAACAACGGTCACATGCCCACTTAATTTGTATATTTCAACAGAAATTGACACTCCAATGTGATGAGTCAGTTTCCTTTCGAATTTCCCTGCGTGATCCAGAAGGACATTGGGATATTATGTATAAAACCAAGTGAAAGGCCCCTCAATAATGACAGGAAAAAAATTATAATTTCAAATTATACAGAACAGTTGGTAAGGTACCTATGTTCTGGTGTTGTTTTAAATTAATATTGAACACATGGATATCATCTAGGTTGTATATGCGAGGCTTAGTTGATTAATTTATTAAAAAAATGAAATGTTCAGAGAGCAATATTTTTTCACATCCAATCAAGCGACAAAAGTGTCAGATGACTAGATTTAAAAAAAAAATAGAGATGCGTACACGAAATACATGTTGCATAAATATTATTACTATTTTGAATCCAAGTTAAATGCTTGTGCTACGAAGATTGGACTGACTTGGCGGAGTGTCTTACATGTTATATTGTGATGGTATTAAAAGATATGTGATTTGTTTTGTTGAATTTTTTTGTAAAATAACATTATTTTAGTCAATCATTGCTATTATAATTTGACCAGGTCATGGATTCAGTTCCATCGGACATAATGACTGTGCACGATTTCCCAGTGGATGTGATCATCACACCGACGCAGGTGATCCGCACCAACAGGAAGGCCGATCGGCCCACCGGAGTGCTATGGAATCTTATATCTGAGAGGAAGCTCAATCAGATCACGCTACTGTCAATACTCAGGGATAAGGAGATAGAGTAAGATATACTTATATGCCTGTATTCCATCAAAATTATGTTAAATATATATGTGTGTGATAAGAAATGATTGCAACGTTCCACTGTGTTAATCATTTCTTAATTATAATACCCAAAAACGCCTGAAAAATATGGTGTTTCCCCACCTAAACCACCTGAAATTTTGCTCAAAAATTTATTTTTGAAACATCTAATAATGTGTTATAATTAGTGAAGCTTAATTATTGTGTAATTATTAATAACGTTTTCAATTATTATTAAGACCATGAAGCAGAGATTACGATTGATAAATTAATTTCAGAGATTTCGATGGTCTCATAAATTATTGATATTGACTCTGATGGACAGTCTTGAAATTGTGATATTGAATAGCAGTGTTAATAACAATAGAATAAATCCTGATAAAGTGGATATTTTTAACAGTAGGTACAAGGAAAGGGTTAAGGGAGATGTAAGATTTTTGTTAATTACTTAATATCGTCTGCTAGACTCATTAATTGCTCGCTTATCGTATTGTGCAATTACTTTATGCATTTAAAACCTGCGTGATTGCAATAAATTTGTATTATTTATTGACCCGAAAGTTCAATGAATCAGCATTTTAAAATTTGTTATTGTTTTACATGCGTATGTCCACAGTCAAGTATTTCTGATTGGTAGATTTGTTTTCGTTTTGATCAATAGTTTTAGGGAGATATTTAGTAATATTTTTATATTACCAAAGCCTTCTGGCTAAATGTACTCCAGGAAGTAAATCTTTTCAATGTATCAAATCAATATATTTTTCAGAGCCGGAAAGAGCTGCGTTCTGAAGGAGACTGAATCGGAGGCCGAGAGCGACAATGAGGCCATGAACGGTAGGCCCAGGCGCTATTACAGGGGGCGCCGGCCCAACGCTCGCAGACCCCAGCAAAATGGGGCCACACACAGCGAGAGTGAGCATATTGAGGTAATCATTTTTAACATAACAGTAGTAGGTACCTAATTATAAAGTGGCAGCAGTTTAAAAGAGCGTAAAATATTTTAAGTCATCAAATTACGATAATTTAAGTAATGTGACACTTAGATAATATTTAGATGCTAAAAATAATAAATGAGCACCATAATGCAATCATTAGTATGGTTAGGTTAAGATAGATGCTTAAATTATGATGCTCAAGTATTGTTTTTGGTAGTAAAATCCTTACTAAGCTTAGCTAATAGTCACATGACCAAAACCTATTTTTAGGATATCTGTGAATCAAATATTTCTGCACAATTTTTGGTGTTATTTATTTATAGGTTTGGTATATTATTTTTAGTGGAAAAAAATAAATATTTAGGTATCGACAAATCACTGTTAAGTTGGTGCTTGAAAGTATTTAAAAAACACCTGAATTCTTTACTTACAGAAGCAGAGGATAGAGCGCCATACTTTTTCTGTCCTAACACTTCATCGCCTCATCCATATTCATATACAGTGAAACCCTCTTAATATCATCACCTTTAATACGTTTTCACTCCTAAAAGGATTAAATTTTTCGGTCTCATACAAATTACATATTTTTTTTATGCTTAATACGTTTTCCAAATAATAAGTTTCTAGCTTAATAAATTAAAATATTTCTGACAGAACTCAATTTATCCGTACAATATGTCCCTTGTATTACGTTTTATGCAGATTTTTTTGTTTGACATTTATAAAAATGAAAGTGGTATTCTTTCAATGGGTGCAATAAAATTAACTCTCTTTAAATGGGTTTTGCAGTGTGTCATAAAAGTTTATCCATTTGCAAAATCGGTAATATTTGAATAGGCTAATGAAACATACTACCAAAACAAATTCAATTTTTTTTGTCAGATGTCAGCAATCTGGAAAATACACATGCGGCTATGCAGTGTGCCTGTCCAAAGTCCAAGACCATCCAAATGGGTAGTTCCGCCCCTATACCGATTCACGACGCATAAAGTCAATTCTCATTGTTTGTGTCCTCAGTCACTCTCAGTATATTAGAAAAGATAACGAATATATCTTGTGCGTTCTCAATTTGAAATATTAATTTTTTACTGCGACGTGTTAACTTAAGGTCGCATGGGTTTTTCTCTCACTCATTTTCTTTACATTAAAAAAATATAGATATTATTGTTACACACAAACAAAAGCAGTCGCCCAATCACGCCGCCGCTAGGGAACACCCAGATGTCGCCGAACGCATTGAAAAATGCGGGCTAGTCCGAGCGCTCCAATTTCACCGGCAGTATTATTCCGTCTTGCTATATTCGTACAGATGCGAGGCTTGCAGGAGGTGATGTGTGCAGGAGAGAAGTAAAAGGCAGAGAGATGTTGCTCTGGAAGGCCGCTGACGAGAACTCACGTCTCGGCCGCGGTACCCCCCCTATTTATTTCATGTATCAACCGGACATAGCCAGCAGTGGCGGGGGGGGGGGCTCACAACCCCCACCACTTGACCGCTGCTACGCGACCGCCGCCATGCGGCGTTTCATCGAACTACAATATTCGGAGCCTGACAACGCACGGTTTTAATACCGTGCCAAAGTCGGGCTACAACATAAAACAAATAAAATGCAAAATAGTTGTGGATTATCGCGAGCAATTAACAAATACCAATAATACATAGCTCGCGATATCCACAACATAATCAAGTCATTTATTATACAAGACAATTAACATGGAATAAACAGGGGGTGGGGGGTGATCGCCCGTAATTTACAATCATTTTCAATGGGTGATCACCCCGTACAAAACAATACAAGTGTGCGTGGATATTGCGAGCATTAAACATTAATTACCAAGCTAGCTCGCGATATCCACAACAAAAAGTTACAAATGTGGGCGACCGTCCGAAATCGCGGCCCCACCATGTGAAGAACATTTTTTGTTTTCTCTAATAAAGGGTTTTTCATTAAGGGCGCTCAAACTTTTTTTTAAAATAAAACAAAAACGAATGAATATATCTAAAAAAAAATTATTATGTTTTGAAGTACATTTAGTGGCAATTATGTATGAAATTCAATATCCCTCGCATGACCACCGCGGGCACGTTTGTCCAATCGTTGAATCCAATGGTCGTTGAATGAATGGTCGGGGGTTCGCGCCTCGTTCCAGGACACCAGCAAGTTAGTCCTATTTTCATAGCACAAGCATTTAGCTTAGTTTGAAAATAGTAAGAATATTGATGTGACATGTATTCCGTGTACGCATCTCTATTTTAAAAAAAAAAAAAAAAAAAAAAATTTCCACCACTTTTTCACATAATTCGGCCCGATCGCACCAATTTCGCATTCAATATTTTCTCTTAGCTCTTGTAACGTCGCCGGCTTATTGGTATAGACCAAAGATTTAACATAGCCCCAAAGAAAATAGTCCAATGGTGTTAAATCGCATGATCTAGGCGGCCATTGAACATAACACGCTCACCAAATTTGGTTTTCAATAAGTCAATAGTTGCGTGTGCCGTGTGACTGGTAGCCCCGTCTTGTTGAAACCACATATTGGCCATGTCCATACCTTGCAATTGAGGCCAAAAATAATCAGTTATCATGGAGCGATAACGATTACCATTCACAGTAACATGACGATTGGCATTATCAACAAAAAAATATGGTCCAATGACAACTCCGGCATGTAATCCACACCAAACAGTGATTTTTCCGGGATGCAATTGTGTTTCGTGAAGCACGTGTGGATTGGTGCCTGCCCAATAACGCATATTTTGCTTGTTTACATATCCATTGAGCCAAAAATGAGCTTCGTCGCTAAAGATGATTTTTCGATGGAATTCAGCATCATTTTCAAATTGTTGTGCAGCCCAATTGAGGAATTGGCGACGCTTCAAATGGTCAAGCGGCTTTAGTTCTTGTGTCAACTGGATATTGTATGGATGTAGGCCAAGATCTTTTCGCAAAATTCGCCACAATGACGTCACAGAAATGCCCAATTGTTGAGAACGTTGTGTTAGTGACTCATTTGGGTCATCAAGAACAGATGCTCTAGCGGCGGCAATATTTTCCTCACTTCGTGCATTTCTTTGTCTCACTGGCACTGGAACATTGTGTAGCGACAATGTGCTTTCAAATTTTTGCACCAAACGTTGAATTGTTGATGTGGCAGGCAAGTGATGACGACGATAAAATGGTTGTAATGCTCTTAAAGTTGCGGTGAGCGAATGCGAATTTTGGTAGTAGATTTGAATAATTTGCAAGCGTTGCTCCAGTGTGTACTGCTCCATGATAATTTGCCAACTAAGTACGAGTGTTAACCTCAAAAAAAATTGAAGAAATATGGCATAGTTTCTTGTCCCTGTTGAAAGAAAGTTTGAGTGTCCCTATTGAAAAACCCATTATTTACGTGTTAGATATTTTGAAATTCGCAAATGCGTGGTTTGCGTTTCTTAGACTTTTCCGTATTTCATTAAGTTTAAATTAAAACATTTTTATAATTTTGACTGATAATTTTATATTCTCGATAATAGCATTAATGCAAAACTTATACAAAACGCCAACAGTTGCTAAAAATCAAATTAATACAAGAGATTGACAAAAAATATTATCCAAAACAAAATTAACAGAAATACGCGACCCCATTAATGAAATTGTCGACAATATTAAACATGATGACAGAAAAAACTTAGCCAAATGTCGTCGCGACCACCACAAAACAAATGTTTTAAAAGCGCTGAAAACTTTTGTTGCTAACTTCAGCGGAGAAATGGCTAGTTGACAATTTCGACTATTATGTCGTTTTTAAAAATGACGCAAAAAGATAGTCCATTATGATAGTGTTTTTTTTTTTAATAAAGTATTTTCATTTTTTAATTATCGTAATGTTAGTTAAAATACAATATTAGATGTTATGGTCAAATAATATATTGAAATCACTGTTAATAAGTTTTCCTGCTTAAGAAGATTTTATTTGGCGGTCCCTTGGAAAACATATTAAGAGGGTTTCACTGTATCTTCTCATACAAGCTCTACAATAACCTGAATTCCTGATCCTTTAAAAAATATTAATTACATAAAAAGACACCATCATTTCTCTTCCACTCATGGGATCTTTCGGTGATCTCATTAGGAGAATTTGATTTATAATTGGTTTCTTGTAGAATCAGTAATTGGTCCCCAGAATCACAACAACTGTCATGTATAATTGTTAGCTAGTTATTAAAGGATGTGATCAATACTTACTGCCTCACCAGGGTTCGTGTTGTTGATAATATGTTTCATTAAAATTCATGGGATTTTTGTACTACCCTAAACCTGATCTGTTGACCACAATTCAATTTTTTAATTTTTAGGGTGGCGAAGGTGAAAACAATGGCCACATCAGGAAGCAGAAGACTTACTACCGTCGTTATTATCGCGTCCGCCGTCAGACTAACAGCGAGAATGATGGGTCTATCACGAAACACTCGTTCCGCAACAAAGCCTGGCAGCTGCTGCAGAAAAACAAGGTGGTCACCACTCCCAGGAACCCCTACAACAGGATACCGGGGTATAAGGGAACTGAGGACGTGGCTCAGGTGCTGAGACAGCAAGAACAATACAAGAATGCCAATAGTATTCTTGTTAATATCGATAAAACCCACGAAGCCATCAGGTACTTTTTGTTTTATTTTTCCGGTATGTAAAGGTGGTTAATAACAGAACTCACTGGAAGTGCGATAATCAAAATAAATGCGGGGAGTAAGCAATTTGTAAAATGAGAATATTGTATCGCCAATTTATCCAGTGGACTGTTTCATTCCATAATACATTAAACTCTGATTATTTAAAATACAACATAATTTTTTAAATTTCTAACATGATCCAAAATGTAAATTTTATAATTTATTAACACCGTTAATTTGTACTTAGAGATAATTTTGGAGTGTTAAGAGCCTCCTTTGGGTGCGATACTTGCCGACACACTATCCATGTGGAGCCTCTTTTATATGTCTCAGTTCTCGCTGCTGCTGCATGGCAGTAATTGTCAAGTAATTGATGTTAACGCCCATTGCACGCCAGTAGTCGTCCATAAACCGATTTTAGTGGACTCCACACGCTACTAATTTTTAAATAGATTGATATTGGAGTTTCTCCCCTCGACTCATGTAAATAGTCTACACTAATTACTCATATGACATTGTCAAATTATTTCCCCGGAATATGCGCAATTTTTTTTAATAACAATATTTGTGCCTTTGTTCACAGTTTTTTTTTTTTTTTTTTTACTATTTTGGCTTTTTTCTTTTAGTCACTTGGGTTTAGCATAATTCAAATTATATTTTTTTTAATTCCTTGAATTTCTAATTAATGAGGATAATAAAATTGAATAGTATGCCATTTGAAAATATTACACCTCAAGGGATACAAAATATGATATTTTATTGTAATGCAAGTTGATCCAATAAAAAAAAATCATGTGACTTACACAGATGTGAAAGCTTGATCTAAACTAAAATATTTATTTGTAGGAGTAACAGAGAAGTAGCAGTTGAGCTACTCCAACCAACTTTCCAAAACTTTTATAACGCTTTCTCTCATACATTTGTGACAATTGATCCGTGATGTTTATTACATTTGAGCCGATTGTGTTTTTAATATAGAATATTTATATTTTAGGCTGGCCTGTTTGGAGGATGGGAAGAAGTTGTACGTCCTGCTGCCGAGAATCAGGAGTGAATTTTTAATCCGCATCGATGTACCCGAGGGTGAAAATAAACCCGAACTCAAGGATATCATCAGCCGCCAGGGAATGGAGGAATATGGAACCAAATTAGGTAATGGTTGTGATACAGTAGAACTTCGTTAATTCGACCTTCAAGGTACAAAAAAAAAATATTTCGTATTACACGGGAACCCTGTTAATAAGAAATTCAAGAAACAAAAAAATTTTTTAGTGTTTCTTTATCGCCATATATGTGTACTAGCGTTCTGTAATTTATTCTTTCAAGTACATTTTTGAATATTTTGTGGAATCCTACAATGGCTCCAGGTTGTGATTATTCCTGCAAAATTTTAACCCTAAAAAAAAATTATAATTCCAAATTCGTCTCTACAATTTAAAAAAATAGGAGAATTGAAGATGCATTTACCGATGTAAAACTCTCAATGCTTGTGTAGTTCTATAATTAAACATAATTAAAATTTTGTGTTGTTTTATATTTGCACAACATTCTGGAATTTCTAAAAATATCGGCGTACTTTAGGTTATCTTATATTGTTTCATACAATGTTTTTAATTTAATTTAATATCCATTTGTTTATCCGTTGAAATAACAAAACTAATAGTACTATTCATCATTGGAAGTTTTCTATATATAGAAAATCCTCCTTTGCAGAATGCCTCATATGTTATATACCATATTTAACTGACAATTACAAACTTTTTTAAAGCCGCGCAACATTTTTTTGCATCGGCGCGGAGTACATATTAGGATATAAGTTTTTATTTTTATTTCGCTGTATATGGAAATTCGTTATTACAAAATTTTTTTTTGGTCCTTTGGACTTCGCATTAATGAGGTTTTACTGTATAATGAATTTCAAAATAAAGTTGTTTGAATTGACGAGTTTTTACTGTATTCCTTTTATTTTGTGAATTTTTAATTAGTGAGGTTTTGGGTAAATTGATATTTGATTTTATCGGTCTCTTCAAATTATCAAATTTTTTAGGCCCCACTGTTCATTAATACAGGCTTGATCACATGTGGTTAATGGAAGTTTTAGAAGATACTCACTGTAAGGTTGTATTATGATATGAAGCTCATGATAGCTTTTGACAAAAGATTTAATATCTAAAATATATTTCATTGTTTGCAAATAAATTATGAAAGAAAGCAATATTATTAACCCCATGATAGCCCAGGATGGTTATCGCCGTAGCGATAAATGTCAGAATGTTTAGCGCTATACCATAGACAAGAATCGTGACAGTGCGTGCAGATATCGGTGATTTTGCGTTGCCAGATTTCTTTATCCGAATCACAAGATTTTCAGCATAATATTTTAACACACACACATACTCATATCGATGACAAACGCATTGCACATGCTAATTACGAACTTTTAAAATACCAGAACTTTCCAAATGGAAAGTACTTGTCAGTTACATTTTGATTCCAGCCGTTGCAGGGTATTATCAGGATTTATCCTGCAATACACGTATATTTACAATTGTACCCTTATTTCGTGATTTTTATATTTGTAAGTAAGTAATTAAAGTGAATAAGATATTATTTTTTAGTTATTAAAGGTGTTTTATAAACAGTTATCAAATTTTTTTTTTGAATTTTTTTTACATCTACAAACTTTTATTTACAAAAAGGCATAGGGTGACTTTATCGCTAATGGAGATATTGTGGATTTCTTAGAAATTTCTGATATGCTCAAACGACATCGAGGATGATTATTTTGAGGTTCACTTCTATAACAAAGAAGACCTTGACAATACTGTTGATGAAATCCAGCCATCAACAAGTGCAGGGGTTAAGCCAGAATTTGAATAGGAGACAGATAATTGTTTTATTCCAAATAATATTCCTTTTTGGCCCTGAGCTTGTTGATGTTGGTAGAGCATTGGTTGACAAAACCATTGCTGAGTTCATCGGTCTATTTGGATATCAAGGAATCGGTTCCAAATAATATTAAGGATGTTACATTTTTCTTATAACCAACTCCAAGTGCCGAAC
This sequence comes from Eubasilissa regina, assembly GCA_022840565.1. Lineage (NCBI taxonomy): Eukaryota > Metazoa > Arthropoda > Insecta > Trichoptera > Phryganeidae > Eubasilissa > Eubasilissa regina. The sequence goes on along the minus strand of JAINEB010000027.1, from coordinate 16,054,431 downwards.
GAATGACTCCATAAGATCAGGTCTATACTGTACGCAATTAATGAAAAATTCGCTTAACTTTTGACGCGTCACAAAAATCTCCGCATTGATGAAAAAGTCTTCTGCTCTACAAAGGTCGGCTTTCATTTTGTCAGCATATTGGCGTTCTTCAAAATATACCACACTGAATAAGAGATTTAGGCAAGCATCACATTAAACATAGTAATATTAGTGTAAATAAAATGTTCTAGGTAGAGACCAAATTAAATATAACAGTAGTTGTGTTTATAAAATCTGAAGTCATTCATCCAAAAATCAATATAGAATAAATAATAATTTCCTAAACGTAATGGCCTGGCAACATTAAAAACATTTATTTTTGCCTTTTTTTTCATCTCAAAATCATGCAAAATTGCGGTCGCTAAACGCTTACGATAAAACAGATATTCCATGTTTTTTTTTTTTTTTAATTGTACCAACATTTTCATGTTTTTTTTCGTAAAAATAAAATTCAGATAAAGCTAGTCCATGAGTTTTGAATTTAACATTGGTGGTATGATGCTGTTTCACCTAGGACTTTTTTGGGCAGCTATCATGTTAAGGATAACACATTCTTATTGTGAAGTTGTAATTATTCAGAACATGGGTCTTTGGTATTTTAAATACTAATTAAATGTATTTATTTAAAAGATATACATATAAAATCAATTTTATTTTTGCTACCGGGATTTGAACCGGATTGGAGAGATATCCAGGTTCTAATTAATACATTTAATTAGTATTTGAAAATAATATTGAAAAAATATGGATATGAAATATAAAAATATGCTAATGAAAAATTTATTTTAGATACAAGTGAGGAGAGTATTACATTGGACTTGTTGATTTTTGGATCTCTCGCTGTTTCCAAGGAAGGATACCGCATTGGCAAAGGAAACGGTAAGAACATCTTTAAATACTTTATTGTCATCATGCAATCAGCATAATAGTGTAGCGATGGTCATGAGGAGAAGGCGGAGAGATAAATTGATACACGAATTACACATATCCATGAATTGCCTGGCCAACTGATGTCTGGTGTCGTGGCTGGTCGCGAAAATGACAACCGATGATTTCGATCCGGGCGGGACTGTGGCCTCAAGTCCGCATCCATCAGCACCGGCTACGATCATTGACGTCAGCTCGTCGCACTTCCACTAAGCTGCCTTGAACAAGCCTTTAACTGAATTAGATTTTCACTCTGGCTGAACTCAAACTGAACTGTATCTCAACCGAACTACGATTTTAAACTTTGCAAATTCAACTGTGCAATTTGACTCTGCGAATTCAACTAATTCTTCATCACCGTGTCTGGCCTTTTATACATCTTAAGGGCGTGCTTCATGTTCCTCGAACCACCCCTAAAATGACAATTGATTCCTGCATTAACGCCGTGGTAATAGGACACTGCCATTTGGGCTCAGCAAGCCTACGCCTCCAATTCCGGCCACGCCTCTAGCCGAGTCTTCATTCTGTCCTCTGGCTCGGCCGCCGTGGTAACATGTTTGTAGGCTTACTTTTTATGGTCCAACTTTGAACTGTTCCTGTTCTCTTAATTATTATTTCCTACATATTTTCATTCTTAAAAATGTCCTTAGAAACACGGCCAAAGTGGACCAGATGTGCTTCTGTATCACTATGGGAAAATTTACATTACATCACATGATTATATCACACTCGTTTAGGTCAAATCACAGTAAATAATCAATGTATTCATTCAACAGGCCACGCAGACCTGTGCTATGCTTTATTGAATGTCATGAAAGCAGTTACGCCAAAGACGCCGATATTCACTACCGTCCATGACTATCAGGTGAGAGTTGTATCAAAATTGAATGTTGAATTTAAAATGACTTATTGACAATTTGATTTATGTGCAGTAAAGTTGTAATGTTAAGAGGCCTTAATATATGGTGGGCCATTTTGTTTGAATGTTATTTTCATGGTTGGATATATTAATGGTGCCAGTTAATCTAAATAAATTTTACTTGCTCTTCTGAGAAAATTGATAGTACTTCATTGTCACAGTCTTGTTTATTATCTTAAGCTCCCTAGTACAATAATAGCATTCTGTATGTTGCCCTAAAAACACAGAAAGTGTTGAATAATTTCTTACCATGCATTGTATTTTCTTATTATTCCAAGCCGTGCCAGCGGTGTTTATTTAACTGGATCTGGTTTTTTATATTATACTTATTAATCTTTCCTTTTACTGACATAAAGCAGCAATCTATTTTGATTGTACTCGTTATGTTTTTCAATTTGCTAAAATTTGTCTGTTTTATTCATTATATTTATTAATTTGTTATCACTTAGATTTGCTTTTTCTGCAAATCTTTAAATAATTTTCAACACATTTCATTTCCGCCAGGTGTTTGAGACATTCCCCTCAGACTTATTCTCAGAGCACGATGTCCCCGTGGATGTTATTGTGACTCCCACGCAGGCCATCAAAGTTGAACCGGAGAAGGTGAGGCCGACCAGCATCATGTGGAATCTGATCTCCCCCAGGATCATCAAGTACATGACACTGATCAACAACATGAGAGACAAGCTGGTTGAGTGAGTTGCTTATTTTTCAAGTATTTTCTTCTCCTGTGCATTTAAAAGTTAAACTATTGAATGGAAGTTCATACAATCGTAACGTGGCGTTATCATGAATAAAAGTATACCATATAAATTAAAATTTTCATACCTCAAAGCAGTAGGTATTAGATGTATCCAGTATGTTAATTTGCATACTCATTTTTACCATTTATTCTATCTATTTATACATATTTCATAATAAATCCTACCAATAGTTTGTAATGCGTATATGGTAATTTATATTTAATTGTATATGGTAATAAGTTTTGATGCGATAGATATTTCATCTAAATACATGTTTGACAATTTAATAGTTAATTGTTACTAACCATTAAATTATAAAATATCCTATACTACTTAATTGTTGAAAAGACCTACTGGAAGCGGACAGAATGGCTGAAAGCGGTACACTGTATGTGGCTTAGAAATAGTTATAATGAAAAATTGCATTTATTAGTTTATTTTATGTAAAATAGATATTTTATGTAAATAAAAAATTTTTAAAAAGCATTGTTAATTAACAATAATGATCCATAAATTGAAATAAATAACTGATGCAGTTGGAACTTTCAGCTCTTGCTATTTCCTTTAATATTCGTTAAATAGAGTCGGTGTGTATGGAAGAAATAAGGAATAATGCATTTGGAATCCTTTTCACGCAATAACTCAAATTAGCCCAAAATGTGTCTATTTTTATCTATGTAGGAAACTTCTATAAAATAATGTGCTTTACTTGCCAACAGATGTCTCTTTATTTGTAAAATCATATTCTCATTTTTATCATGGGTGATGGAGTAAATTGAACATAAATAAACAATTCACTGTGGCTTTGTAAGGAAGGACAGTTTATCTAGTCTAAATATATATTGTGTCATTCAACAGTTAACAGGGTTCTATCGAATTCGTATTATTCAGATTATGAATTTATTTTTACAGGGCTGGTGAGACTTGTGAGTTGAAAATGGAAGACGAAAAGGAAATAAACAATCGGAGACGTCGGAATTACAGGAATAACAATTACAGTGAGAGTGAGCCTAATGAGGTATGGCTCTATTTCATTTTATCTAAAATTTCACACATTTTAATAATATACCAATTTTCATTTAAGATGAACAATTGTATCAGTGTGCTTGATACCATGCAATAATACGCACAGTGTATTACTGGAAGTGTGCGTTTGAGCATTTTCAGTGGCCAGTCACTCATGAGAGCGGTGACTGATTAGTACCCATTTGGAATGGCGGAGCGGTTGTTTGTTTGATAAACTAAAAACACGTTGTTCACAAAGTGTATGTATGCAGTGTAGCTTGAAAATTGGAAATGAAATTGTAAACTAGGCAAAACCAGGTCAAACTAAAGAAGTTACCTTAAATGTATGCAAATATTTAAATGAAATATACAATACTATCAATTCAGTATGACATGAATTGTGATTTATTTTATTTTGATTGTTAAAAAATTTGAGACCTCGTACCGCAAACTTAATTTGTTTCACGATCTAGTTTGTTACATACAATGCGATTTTCTATAGTACCCTGTGAGAAATAAATTTAATCGGTGTCAGAGCCTGGACAAAAAAAGACAACCATTTAAAAACTTTATTTATGGGTGCATGTTTATTCTTCTTTAAGTGTGAATGAATAATACAATGAGTTATTATTTCTTTGAGTCTCCAGTTATTTGCTCCACAAAATGAAACTTACAGATTTTGTTAAGTACCAGTACACATATCCTTAGGCAAAAACTTACGTTTTTATCTGGACCCCTATTTGAGATATTTGACCATGAAATCAGAAAAAAATTTAATCTGATGCCAAAAAAATGCAAGAAGGGTTCCTAATCCAAACTTTAATTCTTCATAGCTGGTTTATATTATAATTTCTATACATTTTCTATAACCCTACTGTGTATTTTTTTATGTTAGTGAAAACCAGAGCCGTTTATCTTTTATGGAAGAACAATATATTTTTTCAAAACCTCTGCAAAGCCTTGTTTTTGCCTTTCGCTGTGACGAACATTGAGCTTAGATCCAAGACGGTGGCAAATAAAATAAAAATTGTTTTGATTGTTACCTGTGGTAAAAAAATATCTGAAATGGTCATGCAACCATTTATTTTTAAATTAGGTGATTTCACATGGAATGACTCCTATACATTTTCTCAAAACATTTTTTAAATACTGTTCATGTTTGCACGTTAACTTGTGGTTAGATATAATCAAAAATTGTATCTACATTTAACTTTGTTTAGATTACTGTGAATTATTTATATGTCAACCGGTTTCAATACTAACTTCTTCAGGACTTGTAGGCCAGTTTTATTTTTGGCATGACTATAGTTTCGAGGAGATAAGAGTTCACAATGTAATTGCTGTATCAATTAATGCATTATTATTGCTAATATTAATTAATCTATGGGTTTTCAGATGGGTGAGGCGGAATCTGGAGACCACAATCGAAGACCCCGAGGACCGAGGAGATTCAACCGTCAACGTAGGTCTACAAATGAAAAAGGTTTGTTTTATTTTGAGTGACTATTTCCGCCTTAGTCCCAGAAACATGGCTGGGCACTCCATTTTGTTAGTGGATTGGTTTGATATAGATTTCAGATGATTTAACTTTACAGATCATCTAATACATTAATTTCATAATTCACTTGTCAAAATGTAACACGTAAAAAAATTAAATTAGGGTAAGCCTAGGGCATACGGACATGGAGGCAAATGGACACCCCGTAACGTTTCACTCTGGCCATGCCTAAAAATATACGTCGGCAGTCATTGTTAGTATTTATCTTGACGTTAGTAGTGTTGTGCTCTGTATAAAAACAATTATCTATTAAAATCTCTAAAAGATATTCATAATTATTTGTTATAACTGTCTTTACACTTGTGAGCTTTAATATATAACTACTATATTTTCATTCTAGTTACATGAATATTTCTCTTTAAACGCAAAAAAAATTGATGTTATGTTTATATTGTGTTTGGCTATTGTCTGTGCAATGTATTAAGTGAAGACAAAATCATGTTATTAATTCTATTGATTCTTTTTTTTTAAATAAATAATTTCAGTAGTACAGTAAAACCGCGATATAACGAAATCCAAGGGACCAAAAAATAAAAATTCGTAATAACGAATTCCCACATATAACGAAAAAAATAAAAAACCTACTATATGTTACGCGCCGTCGCAAAAAAATGTTGCGCTGCTTCAAAAAAGATCACAAATTTTGCAAACAAAGGAGGAAAAAGGCCATTGGGAACTGAATACCTACATATTTTTAGTAGTTTTGTTATTAAAACAGATAATCAAAGGAATTAAATTAAGAACAGAACCTATTCAATACCAATTGGAAGATATTTTTGTAAATTCCAGAATATTGCAAACACAAAACAATATTTTAATTGTGTTTAAATGTAGAGCCGCTTCAAACAAAGTTTTGGGCATGAAACATACAAAATAATTCAAAAATAACAATTTTACAGTTGAATCGCGGCATTTTTATAAAATGAGTCGTATATAAATTACGAAGGTACTTGCCGGTAACGGCGGCAACCACTTCAAAATATATTTATAATCGTTAAAATTGTTCACTTAAAAATTATCGTTAACATTGTTCACTTAAAATACACGAAAACAATAGTTAATAGAAATACAAAATGCCGTACAAAAATAGTCCATAAAATATTTTAACGAATTATTTATATTATTGACGAGTTCGCACGAAAACAATTGTCAAACGAAAATGAATTTATGTAAATATTCAGTTCGGTCATGCAATAATCGCGGAACAAACTTAACTCTACAGATGTTACACTGAGACTGACATTTCCAATAAGTACATACTGCAACTTTCGGGGGGTTCCTGTTAATTTTTGTATTTTACAGCTGTTTGGGTCTGGGATTGCAATACATATTAGAGGCGTATGCATGCGTAAAACGTGTCTAAGAGAACGCCGCAAGAATTATGTCAAATAGTTTTATGGGCCTACTATGTACCCAAGAAGAAGTTTGAATTGTTTTACTACCTTGTCGGCCGACCGCCGCGCACCGCCGAAAAGGCCATAAAACCGTTCGCATACGGCAGATGCATCGGCGCGGCTTTGTAAGTGCGAAATAATATTTTCATCTTTTAACATTTTTTTACTTCGTTATAAATTTACGTAAATGTATTGGCATTTTTTCGTACGGGACAAAAATGATTTTGTTATAAATATTAACGGGATTTCGTTATATAAATGCATTTTTGTATGAAAAATTGGTTTTAGGGACTAAATTTCGATTTTTTTTTCGCTATATCGGGTTTCGTTATATCGCGGTTTTACTGTATATAGGTTCAAACGGACATAGCTTATCATATGTTTAATTACTCCCCGTTTATTATAGATACAAAGACATGTGATCGATGTAACTGGAGTGAAGAATCATAGTTAAAATTAACAAATTGCATCCTCTAACATCTGACAAATAATGTCGTTATCAATACACTTGTATCTAATATAATTAAATCTTCTGAGAAATAAGTATCGCAAAGTTGATCAAATGATGAACACTAAAAATAGAAAAACTGACACGTTGTTAATGCTCCAAGTACATCCAAGTTCATTACCTGGAACATCTGGAGTCACAAAAACTTCAAGAAGAGGGCGTAGACAGACTGAATCCAGAATCTTGACCACAAACAAATTTATTTCTTAGTTAAAATGTAAGAAACACTCCAAATGCAAAAAAATAACTTAAAAAGAAAAAAGAAGCAATGCCATATCTCGGAAGAAATCTGAGAATTGTGGTTCTCACAATGATAGATATAAAGAAGAGGAAAATTTAGTTCAGTCAGTGCCTGGAGTGTAAAATCTGGTATCACGAAGAATGTGATTTAAATGGAAGAGAAGCTATTTTCAGATGTATACAATGTCATATTAAAGATTGAGATTAGATTACACTATTTATATTCATAGTTTTTTCTTTGTTTGGTGTATTTTTACAGATATTTTACTAAATCTTAAATTTTTTTAAATCATTGTAAGATAATAATTAATATTTTAAAAAAATTCTTATACTTTTTCTAATTTAATGTTAAGGGTGTCCGCTTGCCCCCGGCTTACCCTATATATTGTAATGTAATTCTTGTCCTGCTCCAGGTGAGTTGGAGGGTGGAGCCGAAAGTGCCGGGAACATGTCCCCTGACACCACGACAGCGAGGAAACGCAGGACTCAAATGCGCAGACCTAGGCCGCCAATTGACTTTTCCATCAAGGTATTTCATATTTTTATTACTTAAAATGATTAGTGAAGGAATGTGGGATTTAGACGAATTGTGCAGGTGCCCAATGAAAAAAATGAATATGAACTTTTTTTTTATAGTTATCCAACATCAGGAAAAACATGCGAATTAGAGATTTGAGGACTGCTCTCCAGGAACGTAGTGTTAAACCAAGTCTTATCACATGGATGGTGAGTATACCAAACATCAATATATTTAGACAAGTTATATGTTGAGACTCATACAATATTTCATTTCAAACAATAACTTATCTCTAGCAATAAATCATGGTTACAACACAAGGCAACGAATAAACATCTACACACCAGTTCCGAGAGCAAAAATGACATTCTTTCAACATTTCTACATGTTTTTAGCTCCAAAATTGTACAACACACTTAACACATATAAAATCAATATCTGATTCAATATGAACTCAATATATGATTCAATTGAGTAGAGATCAGTCAGAAGCATCGCTGTCCACCATTCCAACTTATAACATCGCTGTCCATTCCAACAACACAATACTATACACTAATAATTCTCTTTAGATTTACAACACATTCACTACATTTTTTTATATCTCTGTCGAATCTTACTCGTTCTTTTTAATTAAATAATATCACAACGGCACGAAAAAAACTGTACTTTAACACAGACGGTAGTCTAGCAAAGTAGCCAGGACAATGTTTTATATCAGAGGCGGATACCTATTGCATCCCACACAGTAAACTAATAAGTGTGTTATATTATTGTATGTTTACTTTTAATGTAAAAAAAAAATGATGTCAATAAAGGTTTATCTTATCTTATTTGATTTCATTGTGAAATATTTAATATCATTTATGTAGGTTCATGTAGTTATGCCAGTCATCGGTTGATTAATTCTACTGGAGTTGTTCTATACATGGTTATTTTTCATTTTCCAGGGCTTCAAAGGATTTTGCTATCTCCACTTTGCAAAACCAATTGAGGGTAAGACCGTAAGTATCTTCATAAATTTTCATTAAAGTGTCAATATTCCAAATAAAATATCATTGCACACTATCGCAATGATACAATAGACAATCATTTTCTTTCACACTTGCCTGCTGACTTTTTTTTATATATGTATTCTAGTTTGCAAATTTGTGTAAATTTTATAGCTTAAATGACATATTTATATTAAATACAGTAAAATCCCGTTTATTTGAAATCGAGGAGACAGAAAATCAAGAAAGAAATTCAAATAACGGTTTACGATAATAAATATAAAAATTTAAAAAATTCAATTTTGTTTTACATAACTTTTTTCATAGCAACTCGAAGTAATTATATCCACACATTTAAAAATTACAATTAATTTGTCAAAATACAGTGTAAACAAATCACAATATTATTTTTAAAAAAACACGATTATAATGAACCATCTTTTCGCGCCGTTTTTAATAATAACATAATAGTTGAACTTGTCAACCAGCCATTTCTCTGCTGAAGTTAGCAACAAAACTTTCCAGCGCTTTTAAAACTTTTGTTTTGAAGTGGTCGCGGTGACATTTTGCACTTGCCTGTGACTTCTTGTTCTTTATCTTCCTTACTCCTTTCCCCTTTTTTATTTAAATTAAAAGGAATAAGTGTTGATAAAGAATGAGGTTCCTACCTCCTGAAGGATCATGAAATGATGTGTTTAAGTTACGATCAGTTAATATTATAGTAATAGCACCACTCACCTGTGACGTCTTGTTCTTTATATTCTTCACTCTCCGCTTCCTTACTCCTTTCCCCTCCGTAATATTTCTCGCCTTTCAATGCTAAAGTTCTTTCTGTCATCATGTTTAATATTGTCGATAACCTCATTAATGGGGTCGCTTATTTTTATGTTAATTTTGTTTTGGATAATGTTTTTTTTGTCAATCTCTTGTATTAATTCAATTTTTTAGCAACTGTCGGTGTTTTGTACGAGTTTCGCATTGATGCTATTATCGAGAATATAAAATTATTAGTCAAAATCATAAAAATGTTTTAATTTAAATTTAATGAAATACGGAAACATTTTTTAAAATGCCTTGACACTAAATTTAAATAGAAAGAGAAATGTCTGTATTCAAATGAATACAAATTAAATAATTTATAAAACATGGAGAACTCTGAGGATCTCAACCGTGTACTGGCGTTTATACAACAAAATATACAAACACTACATAAACAAAAATAATGATGGTAATAATAAGGAACAGAAGATTGGCAAGCACTGACATTCGCAGCTGGCAACTGGGAGAACTCTGAGAACTACGTCATCTATAAGGGCGCAAAGATAATATTAACTATCTTTTTCTAATGTAAAGAAAACGAGCGAGAGAAAAAACCATGCGTCCTTAAAAATAAATATTTCGCAGTAAAAAATAAATATTTCAAATCGAGGACACGTATTCGTTAACTTTTCTAGTATACTGAAATGAGTGAGGAAACAAACAATGAGAATTAACTTTATGTGTCGTGAATCGGTATAGGGGCGGAATTACCCATTTGGATGGTCTTGGACTTTGGACAGGCACATCACGTAGCACGTGTGTATTTTCAAGATTACGGACATTTGACATAAAAAATTGAATTAGGCGAAAAATAAATTGACAAATTCTTGTGATAGGGTCCAAAAATAGCTTACTTATACTTATAAATAACGATATTCGATTTATAAGTACAATTTTGTATGAAAACTTTCCAGAGGTGGGACCACATTCTGCTCTAAAACTTCGACTTGCGGCGAATTTCGAATAAACAGAATTTTACTGTATATGTGTAGATAGAAAAGCATCACATGAGTGAGTTATAATTTATCTGCCCACTACAATAGAACTTTGTTAATCATTTCTTATTCAAGATAAAAAATATTTCGTAATGTGATCACGTAAAAGTCGTTATTTCGCGAAAAGCCTACATATTTTGACATATTAGCGCAAACAATATATCTATGGCTTAAATCAAAGTAGCCAACTGAAGAAAGCGTACACGGGATTCCCCAATTTTAGGGATCGCAACATAACAGGTTCTACACAAAGTAGGCTCAGATGCTAGGTATTGCGAAATACATAAAGAACGCTTCAAATGGGCGTGTGTGGATTTCCGTCAATTGTTAATATTATATAACTTACACATCATTTTCTAATTATGTGATTTAAAAATGTATTGATTTATGACGCGAGGGCCTGAAAATTATTTCATACTACAAGTTACCGGGGTTTTCGTATTATATAGAGGTTGATTAACCTGTTAGTTGCCCACAAAATTCCTAGTCAAAAAGTCATGTTGCAATCATATTGCTGTCTAAATTCTTAGTGAAATGTAGGCATGTGCTGGATTTTTCCAATATTTATTTTTACGAAAATACCATGAAAATATGGGTATAACTAAAAAAACACGTGGATATTATTTCATCATGAGGCATCCATTGACTGCGATTTTGTATGGTTTTGAGGTGTAAAAGAAGAAAAAATATAAGTTTAATGTTGTCAGGCCGTAATATTTAAGAAATTTTTATTTGTTTTTTGAAAGGATGATTTCAAATTTTATTAACACCACTTTTTTATACACATTTAATTTGATCCTTACCAAGAACATTTTATTTACACCAATATTATTGTGTTTAATATTATGCTTAAAACGAAAAAATATTAGCACCCCAACATAACATCACAACTATGTATATACAGTAAAACCGCGATATAATGAAATCCAAGGGACCAAAAAATAAAAATTCGTGATAACGAATTCCCACATATAACGAAAAAAATAAAAAAACCTACTATATGTTACGCGCCGTCGCAAAAAAATGTTGCGCGGCTTCAAAAAAGATCGCAAATTCTGCAAACAAAGGAGGAAAAGGGCCACAGGGAACTGAATACCTACATATTTTTAGTAGTTTTGTTATTAAAACAGACAAGCAAATGGATAATCAAAGGAATTAAATTAAGAACAGAACCTATTCAATACCAATTGGAAGATATTTTTGTAAATTCCAGAATATTGCAAACACAAAACAATATTTTAAGTGTGTTTAAATATAGAGCCGCTTCAAACATAGTTTTGGGCATGAAACGTACAAAATAATTCAAAAATAACAATTTTACAGTTGAATCGCGGCATTTTTATAAAATGAGTCGTATATAAATTACGAAGTTACTTACCGGTAACGGCGGCAACCACTTCAAAACATATTTATAATCGTTCACTAATTATTATTAATAATTGTTCACTTAAAAATTATCATTAACATTGTTCACTTAAAATACACGAAAACAATAGTTAATAGAAATACAAAATGCCGTACAAAAATAGTCCATAAAATATTTTAACAAATTATTTACATTATTGACGAGTTCACACGAAAACAATTGTCAAACGAAAATGAATTTATGTAAATATTCAGTTCGATCATGCAATAATCGCGTTAAAAGCGGAACAAACTTAACTCTACAGATGTTACACTGAGACTGACATTTCCAATAAGTACATACTGCAACTTTCGGGGGGTTCCTGTTAATTTTTGTATTTTACAGCTGTTGGGTCTGGGATTGCAATCATATTAGAGGCGTATGCAAACGTAAAACGTGTCTAAGAGAACGCCGCAAGAATTATGTCAAATAGTTTTATGGGCCTACTATGAACCCAAGAAGAAGTTTGAATTGTTTTACTACCTTGTCGGCCGACCGCCGCGCACCGCCGAAAAGGCCATAAAACCGTTCGCATACGGCAGATGCATCGGCGCGGCTTTGTAAGTGCGAAATAATATTTTCATCTTTTAACATTTTTTTATTTCGTTATAACTTTACATAAATGTATTGGCATTTTTTCGTACGGGACAAAAATGATTTTGTTATAAATATTAATGGGATTTCGTTATATAAATGCATTTTTGTATGAAAAATTGGTTTTAGGGACTAAATTTCGATTTTTTTTCCGATATACGTCATTTTTCGCTATATCGGGTTTCGTTATGTCGCGGTTTTACTGTATTACACATCGCACTTATATAGCACTAACAACACGCATAAAATGATGCCACGGCTACGGCAATGCTGCCTAATGACATACTTGCTGTATGTATGGTAAAACGCCTGAGTTAACACAAAAATTTAGTTTGCTTTCATTGTTTTCGTGCCGCGCATACGAAACATATTTTTTGTGGCAAATTTAAATTGGCAGTGTGTTCAACCACTGCTGTATTGAGATACAATTTTTTTAAATCTTTTTCCCGCGTGCGACTGCAAGGTCGCCAGAAGTCGCCGAAAATTGATGTATATTGGGAAGTAAACAATTATCTGTCTCTTATCCAAATTCTGACCTTCCCCCTGCACTTGTTAATGGCCGGTTTTCATCAACAGTATTGTCGAGGTCTTTATCAAAGACGTGAACCTAATAATCACAACGTCGTTCTCATCATCGGACTCTGCGGTAGTAACGAGCATATCGGGAATGTCTAGAAAGTCCACAATATCTCCAGCAACAAAAATGTTACCCTCCGCTATTTTGTAAAAAAAAACTTTAAAAAAGTTTGATAACTGTGAAATAAAAATTATTAACACTTCCATCACACATCAGACTTACATATCACTAATAACATGCAACTTTTGTATGTATGAAAATCAATGATTTTTACATTTGATATCAGATGTAATTCATGGTGTATTTGAGTTGAAAAATATTTCTATGGGTCACCGTATGATGTCGCTACTGAAGGGAATAATTTGATTTAAAATCCGATACGCGGTGCCTGGCGATATCACCCGTTATTTACTGTCATATATAGATGATGGCTGGTCTCCTGGTGTATTCGTGCCGTCAGGTGGGTATCGTGGATAGACAACGCAGGCTCTATGATGTACCCGCGCGCTATCGTATATGGATGACGCTGGTCTTAATTGGGTTAAGCATGAAACTGACAAACTGACACATCAAAACCCTACAGTTGATATAGAAATACAAAATTAAAGAATAAATATGACATAGGAATGTAGAATTATAATATATTTAGCACCAACATACATCACCATCATGTAAAAGTTATTTCGTAGCTTAATAATGAATTAGAGAGTACGACCAACTCATTTATCATGTTATTGTCATATGTTTGTGAAATGGGATTAAACCTTGATATTGCTAATACATATTAAGTAAATATACATTTTTTATATTTGAGAATAAATTCACCGAACTTAAGCGAACCATTTCTTTTAAAGCAGCAGGGCGAAGGTGACGTTCAGACGGGAGCCGATTCCATCCTCGAGTCGCTGGCTAATCTGACTCTCTACCCGTCAATTGTTCCTGAGGAGACTCCTCAAGAAGCGACGCTTCCGAACAAGCTGGTGGTTCAGCTCGCCAAGCCGATGACCAGAATTGAGACTGCGGAACAGACAGCCGTGTAATGTCCGCAGTGCTGCATTTGATTTATGCGAAGGCCAATTGTAAATGTTGAGTTTTGATTGTATGCGAATGTGAATTGAAAATATGTTTCATACAATTTTCTTCACGCTATTTGTTTCGATTGGGAAGAGTAAAAATGTAGATTTTTTTTAAAAATTAAGTTTTTTTTCATTTGATTTCTTATTATTTTTGATGAATTTTTAGGACAATTGTTGCCCCTAAAGAATCAAACAAGTTTTAAAATCACCCCAGATGAGAGGTGCCCAAAATGTGATTTTTACAATTGGCCAATTTGAATGTGATTATTAAAATATATATATTTAAATACTCTTTGCATAGATTCATTTGATTAATGATTATTTGTAATATATTCGCTAACAGAATCCACATAATGTTCATTTATAATGAAAGGTCAAACCCCGTTGCATGCTTTATTCTGAAAATACTTATCCCTTTTTTTTTTAAATTCTTCTGTTACCCCCCCACTCCCCCCCGGTCCTCATTTAACAGTGGTACATACACATTTTTGTTTTATCTTTGCAGGCACGCCCTTTGCAAACTATACAAACATTCTGAAATATTTTTGTTTCCCAAAAAATTGTTTCTTTTGTCCTTTATTTAAAAAATCCCTTTTCATTCTTTCTAAACTCAGAAAAATAAACCTTTGCCGCACTGTGGAACATAGTTTAATTAAATGGGGAATTATGAAATGAATAAGCTGTAGAAGTTCTTTCTTTATTTGGCGATTAAAAATGTATAATAGTTAGTGTGGGATTTGGTTGGTTTTGTACTGAATAGTCAACGTGCGATGATAATCATTTATCATTTTGCAATTTACACGCTATTTGCTTATTTTTGGTTTCCACTCCGACATGACTATAAATAGCCGACATTCCAAAGATGCCTTCTTTATATTTTTGCTGTAACCTTTTTACCCTGGTAAAATATCCTTGCAGTGACCTTTCAACGCTTTTAATATTAAAATATTCTATTCCGAACCATTTTTTTCATTATGTGATATGTTGTCGATTTAACATAGGTTTTATTACTTTGTTGAAAGATGCATTTATGGCTCGCGCCCGCTTTTCTGTAATTTAATTGTGAAATTACAATAGGAAATAAATATTAAAAAGTTTGAATGTGTTCAAATTCATACAAATGTGTACAAACCTCTAATTAGAGTAATTTAGAGATTTAATTTAATCAGTCGAGGTTGAGTTAGGTCATAAATGCATTTTTAAAATAATAATTAGGTCAAGGTGTTCTTTGTTATTATATGATTACACAATAAGGTTGAACTACCGTAATAACTAATATAATCTAAAATATAAAAAAAATGATTTATTTTATGTGCCATTAGGTATGCGTTTGAGAATTTATCATTTTGAACATATAAATGTATATTTTTTTATATTTACGATTCAAATTAATGTTTAGGGCCAAAGAAGTACATTTAACAAAGATACGCACAACTATATTTAGGTATATAAGTGTGATTTTAACTTTTTTCAATAGTTAATGTCAAATATTTATTCTTCAACAAGAAAATTTTGGTTGAATATTAAAATTTTAAAAATTTATTCTTTGATTTTTAAATCGCTATGATGTAAAACATATTTAGATATGTACTTTAGATTATGCAATGTATTTAAAGTGATATTTAATTTATAAGTTAATATTTACTTACATTTAAGATATAATTTGAAATCCGTTTAAAATAATATTTAATTTGTTACTTGTACTACTAAAATAATTTTTCATTAATCGTATGTATAAAAAGCATATTTTAAATTATCCTCCAAAGAATTATATATTTTCTTAAATTTGATAATAATTGTGTCACTCGCCGCACCCCTCCAGCATAAATTAATTTTATCCTGCAAATCATTCTTTGGAGGAGTCTTGTATTTTTGGTATGAAATGGCTCTAGAACTTATGAATTAAGCCGGTCCCCGGAGTGAGAGCACTTATTACATTATGTACCTATGTGCATGTATTTCTCAATTTAATTTTGCTTACATCTAGAGTAAAAAAATAATATTCTAATATTGCCATCTTTGGGCTTTTAAGAAGCCAAAATTCTTTTGTATTCATGTTATACACAAAAAAAAAACATGAACATAGTTTTTATAAGTAGATTTATTTTATTAAATATTTGAAAAGCTATTTAGAAGTATTAAAACTAAAATAACAAAGACTGCCTCTACCTTTTCTTAATAATATTATATAGTAAGTTAAAAAAATATTTCTTTGAATAATAAAAACTACTATTCTCATATTGTTTATCATTGAATGCTTTATTTTAAGTTTTTTATTGTTCAAAGTTTATACTAATTAAATATATTATTTTTATTGATATCCATAATAAATATCAGTGCATTCTTTTTTGTGATTTAAGTTGTTGGCTGACCAACCTTTCTTCTTATCTATTAAAATACTTTTCTAAAAACAAACTTTTGTTTTATTTATACGTGGCTTTAATTTGTTATTTGGTACTTTTTTATGTATTTGTTTTATTGCATGCGGTGTAATTGATCACTCGTGGATTTGATAACATTTTGGAGGCTTTGAAGGAAGTCAAGGAGCACACAATTATATAGATGGGAAATATTTGGCGATTCAAAAGCTTTTGGTGTGGGCGTAAACATGTGATATATAATGGAATGTCTAGCGGATATCACCAGAACCAAATCTAGCTTAAGAATGTCAGAAATGAGAATTCTTTGCTTCATCCTATGATAATCTGCAAGGCAAGATAAGGAATACTGCTATAAGAAAAAATACAGCAAGGAAAGGCGATACTACATAGACAGGATGGCGCATGAGACCGGCGGCCAGGTGACCAATTATTAGGCCACAAGATATGGGAAGTTAGCTGGCTATTGAGATTTTGCAAGAGATCCCTAGTTTAGTTATTTACAAGAGGCTTCGTATTTATAATATAGTGAGTTTTTTTGTATGTTTAACAACAATCAGATAAGTATTATGGGGTCTTTAGATTTAGGTGTTTTAATTGTGTTATGGCGAAAGAATGTTTGAATTATGTCGCGGTGTATGTGTGTTGATCAGAAGGTCGTAAGTGCGGAACTGAAGTCCTATATCTCGCAGTTCTCCACTATATTCGAGTGAGGAATATGTATGATGGCGGACTAGAGCAGGTTTATAGGAAGAGAAATTAATTATGGTCGACACTAGATTTATTCAACACTTGTGCACAAGTAACTACTGAAGGCTGTTCTAAAACTTGTGATCGGGAAGACGCAGGTAGGCGAGTGACACTCGCGCGTCAGTCTTCCCGATGGGTGCCGCTTGATATTATTGTGGCATGTCAGTACTGGGAGGGTTTATGGCTGTTGAGAGGCCTGACTTAACACCCAGGTAACTGAGACGTTTTCAGGTCTTCCACAATAACGAGTTCTCTTTATCATATTTACAACCATAATGTGTTAGGTTAGGTGATATCTACAGATTTAATTATTTATGTGGTTAAACGTAAGATAGCAGTCGGTTTCTGCAGATCTATCCTTTGCTTGACTTTTATATGTACTGCCTTTTTTTTAAACAGAGATACATCTCATCAATATTCTTGCTTCATATTTTCAAACTAAACTAAACACTTGCGCTACTAACTAACTTGATGGCCTCCTAGAACAGGGCTTGAACCCTGACCACTAGATCACTAGGTGAGTATCGTAACCACTAGACCACAAGCACATATAATGACTTGTGGGATGAATAAGAATGATGATTCTGCAACTATGAAGCATTACGGTTGTCTGCTGCTCAGAATCTCCTATATTAAATAGTCCCTTAACATGTTCAGTGCTGAAAACGCCTGTAGCTTTTGCTGGGACCTCAACGCGCGAAGGTGTTCCATTCCCACATTCTTGAACATGTTAGACTCAAAATTTAGTCAGGTAAAATATTGTGGACTAAGTCTGTTACACCTTGAATATGTATTCAAATTTTATCGAGCCTAATACATAAGCCTATCATTTGTGTGTTACATATAAAGATAGTAAAAATTTGTCATTTACCATTGCTGCTGTCTCTGAATGAAGTAGTACATAACATGCAAGGAATGGAATATGACTTAATCACTAGTTGATATATTGAGCCATCACATAAGAGAGTAATATTTGACTGTACATCACCTGTAACAACTCTATTGATAAATACATGTGTGTTGGCTCGTGCAAATACTAGTCAGATTTTGGAAACCATCTTATTTTATGAAGACATATTTATATCATGATTGTTTCTTCAGGGTCAGAGAAATGATCCAATAAAAACAACATTTGTAGTTTGTATGATTTATTATAAAATCTCTTAAAAAGATAATAAAACATGCTATTTAGTAATGTATAAAATTTGGGAAGTCTAATATACATTTGTATACATTAATGTCTGAAAAAAGATTTAAATGTGCATTACTATGTAAGTTTGCTTTGAATTAAATATATTTAAATGGCTATGTATATATTAAATTCATAATCTGCTGATATGATATTCCAAATTTGTAACTAAAGTACACAAAATTTTAAGTACATATTGTGGTGATGGTAAACCATTATGAGACTGTGGTTATTGATTCATAACTTTACTTTCCAATGTACCAGTCATTTCTCGACAAGACCGTTTCTACCTAATGGCAAGACTAGGCGGCCGCCTGGGGCGACAAAGGGGTAGGATTTTTTCTTTGGATTAAGAGGAAGAACTCAAAACACTATTGAAGTTAGAAGGGAGAAATTTAAAAACAAAATTAAATATGGAGAGTGCTTATTAATTTGTTTGATGTGTTTTTGTATCTAATGCATTAATTTTTCTAGCCTGTATGACAGGGGGGGAGTGATGGTAGTAAAAGAAAGGAGGCAATTCAATTTCAATTCAATTCTCGTCTAAGGCGCCAAGACACCTATAAATGGTCCTGTTGCTCGAAGGATTACGTTATTCATTTACTAGTCATCATTATAATTTAATACAATTACAGTCACAATAACGGTTTAAATAACGATTTATCCATCACTAATATTCAGCCATTGATTTTTTGGACTGTGATATAGTATACATCCTGAATGTTTGCTTCTACTGATCTCCATCACCACTAAAACTGTCATAACTATTTACTTTACCTACCATTCATTACTCACATTTTGTATTTTTATCTTCTTCTACTTTTTTAGAAGTGATGGAATTGGTAACATATATTTTTGTGTCATTGATAAACATCATTCTCCATTAAATATTAAAGTACTCTCAAGTTAATATTTTTATTTCAAAGTTTATATACATTTTTTTTTATAAATTTCTGGGTCCCAATTACATTTATATTTATGTGTATATAATATGTTCATTTTGTAATACAAATTATTTTATAGATTAATTGAAAATAGTACAATATTATTTGGCCTATTTATAAATGTTATATGCATTAAAAGCATCGCAAGCAAAGAAAATATCAAGCACCCATAACTATTAATGATGACATGGAAAATGTAACACAAATTTAAAAAATTAACGTCTAGTTTGACAACAAGATTTATTGATTCAATGAGATCAAAATGAATTATTGTAAAAAAAGCTTACATTCTACACAGTATCATGTAGGCTTACTAAATATACATCTAATACTCTATTTACATTACTTTTATACTAAATAATTGAGATTTTCTTTACTTTCCTTTTTATTTTCCATCAAAGTCTATACGCAGTCTTGTTTAAGATTTCTCAAACATGTAAAATAATAATACATTAAGATACAAAAATATACAAATCTAAATATGCCATTTTTAAAAGATATTTTCTTAATTTTGCGGCAAAATTAAATTTTTCTTTCCCAAAATTAAAACATAGTTTAGTTGCAATTCTGCTTTGTGTTTTAACAAACTGGATGGTATCATAGGGCCAACATTTTTACACTCTTCATAAAATTGGTTATAAATATTATACCAGCTCTGTAGAACACTGCTGTGTATTCTGTTGATTCAATTCTAACAGTATGTTTTTGAATCAGCTATTCATTGTTTATGGTAACAGAAATATTGAAGCTCGGTACTCTGATAGTTTTCTGAAAGTGGCATTATATATAATTTATATATGAACCCTTAAACCAATTATCTGAAAATCTAACCTGTAATTTTTTTTCTGAAATCCTGTAAATAATGGCTCGAGAAAAAAACTAAAATAAAATACTATTTCGTGTAGTAAAAAAGTGCATTGGCAAATTTGCAGTGAATGATGAAAGCGAGTGAGCAGGATGCCCGTGCTTTCTTTATTTATTACAAATACACTTTAATTACATGATCCAAAAGAGCAAATTTATACATTACATTTATTTTACATGGGCACAGTTGTCTGTACTTGTTCCCCTCTGTTGCCAGGCCTAATTTACGAAGATTGTATAATAAGTACCCGTGTTAGGGAAGGAAACACTATTTTAATTTTATTTATTTCTCAACATAGTCTCCTTTCAGCTCGATACACCTAAACCAGTGATATTCCAACTTTTTTAAGCCATCCAAAAGATATGATTTGTTGAACTCGGTAAAATAGGTCTCTGTTTCGGTAAAGACTTTCTCGTTTAATGTGAACCGTTCTATGTCAAGTCATTTTTTATGTTTGGAAAAAAATGTAAGTTGCATGGGACCAAATCTGGAGAATAGGGTGGCTGAGGTAGCAATTCGTAGTGTAATTCAAACAGTTTTGCTGTGGAGATTGTAGTCGAGTTAGTTGGTGCATTTTCATGCTGAAAGAGCACTTTTTGTTCAAATGGGACCGTTTTCTCATCAATTCAGTCTCGAATCGACCTAATAAATCAGCATAGTTCTGCCCTGTGATTGTCCTTCCTTTATCCAAATGCTCGGTGAAGAAGATGCTCCGCGAATTCCAAAAAACAGTGGCCATGAGTTTTCCGGCCAATAGAACCGTTTTCACCTTTTTGGAGCGGATTGCGCTTAAACATGTCTAAACAGTGCTCTGAAGTTGTCATGCGATTCCGTTTTTGTTCCAGTATGAGCAAACACCGCACCCATTTCGCGGATAACTTTGTCATGCCCATTTTTTTATGGAGGATATTTTGTACGCGTTTAATTAAGATGTTTCCAATGTCAGCAATTTCTCTGATCTTCACCTGGCAGTTTGCTAACACAATATCATGGATTTTATTGACCATGTCTTCCATAGTCACCTCAATCGGACGATCTAGGTATTCTTCATCAAAAATAGATGTTCGGCCACTCTTGAATTCATTAAACCAATATCTGATGGTGGTTATCAAAGATGCATGATCTTTATAAACGGCACGTAATTTCATTTTGATTTTCTTACACGTCTTCTCATCCAAAAAAAGGAATCAAATCACTGACCAATATTGATATTTTTCTATGGTTGTTAATAAACACAAACTTGCCCAATTTCAACTTCTTGATAACAACAAAACTTCTTGATAAATCTATCTAAAATTTTGACAGGTGTCATTCGAAAGATGGTGTTAAACAATGGTATACAGATCTTGCATCGATGGTGCCATCAGTCGTTAAACACGGATACTATCATACAGTCCTCGCATATAGATCAATGAGTGCTATATAGGGTTTAATAGAATAGTAGCTGAAGCCACCTTAAAATTTCAGTAGTGTTATATAAACATGTTCAGGGAGATATATTTGACTTGACAAGTTTGTCAAAAATGTGAAATGTAATTAATGTAGTTTTTTTTAGTTTGAGGGTAAGAGGAAATTTTGAAGCTAACGTAAATAGTTATCAGTACACGGAATGTATTATTTAAGTTAATATGACTGTCATCATCATCTCTGGCCCCTGGATTGGGCCTTGACCTTTTCGAGAAATCTACTTTTCTGTATAACTATGAAGCGTTTTCTAATCTTTCATTTTCATTGTTCTGGTGCCCAAGTTGACACAATTCTGCCATCTTAACTCACATTGCATCGTTTTCAGAGTTAAGTATTTGTTTTGTGCAAAAGCTGACATCCATACGCTGGATCCCAGCCCATTTCAATCAAATTATTTTTATAATCTGGACTGTTAGGTTAGTTATATTGCCTGTACAATTCATTGTTATGCAATCTTGTCATACCCCCAAATATTTCCTACATAACTACTTCCTTATTTAAACACTGAGTTTGCTCCTGATATTTGGTTTGAGACCAAGTTACTGGTGCTTGATGAAAAGCTTGTTTAACAGAATTTTTAGGGCTTTTAGTGTTTAGTGCTTAGATGTACAGATGGATTTCAGATGCCTTCTGATGGCAATATTACAAATTCACTACTGGTTGTAGTGAATTTGTAATACATATTGCCATCAATTGTATAATATTGATGTTTCCTTGTAGAATTTTATGTACTGTTTACACTATATATCATTCAGCACGCCATAAAGTTGAAGATGATTTGGAACATGTCAGTATGTAATATCTTATTTGTAAAGGTTTTGTTATACATCATAACTGTAATATTCAATTAAGTACATAAATAGAATACCATCACATTAAAATAATACATTTTATGACAGAATTTTATCATGCATACCTACTAAGTATTTAACATATGAAGAATAACAAATATTAAAAAATAACAAACGTAATAATTCCTGAATTCCTTTTTATTTTATTATTATTTTACTAATTCGCCCTTGTACACTCCTGTCTTTATTGATTCTTAAATACATATGTAGATACATACTTAATATTCAGGTAGATTCAAAAATAAATAAATTGTTTGAAAAAATATCACTGAAAACCGTGATATTTTTTCATAATAAATATCATGGTTAAATAATAAATGTAATTCATTGTTGTTTTATTTTCCTAAGCAGTATCTCTTTAATATATTTTGGTATTTTCATGGTTTTCCCAAAGCGTGGTGTACAGACTCGAGAGTTGATCTCTTTAAATTAAAAAGTCACTTTGAGCAATTCTATATAGTTCAGAAGTCTAATAAAATTGGCGCAGGTCTTTCAATTTATGACTGAAACAGACAGGAGACTTTCAAAATGATTATCAATTTAATAATTGATCACACCACACCACAAGCTGTGCAAACAGTGAAGAAGTAAGAGGAAGCTGGTGTCACAGGTGTATCTTTTAAATAAACTTAAAAATAAATATATAATATTACTAAATCATAATTGTCAAGATTATGATTTAGTAATATTCTCCAGGCAGAAGCCATTGTAATTATGCTTCAAAAATATATATGTACTTCATAGAGATACTCCACATACACAACTGCAGAAAATCTCATTGAGTTTTACACGTACACTGATCAATCGATGCCGCAGTGCTGTGACACTACATTTTAGATTTTATATACAGTTGATCTATGGTTTTCATTTATTTCTCAAACATATTAAACTTTTAAGATTTAAGAAAACGCAAACATATTTAACTATTTTGATTATCATTCTTCAACGAGCACAATGATGCTTGATAGCTTTTCATTACTTCATTTTTAGTTTTTTGGTAGTTTGCATCCATGAACGTTGACGCCTTTTGATTTTCATGTGGCATTTTGGAATTCTTCAGTTTGGGTGAGTGGGCTATTCTATTCTTAACGTTGTCACTGAAATCTGGAACCATACTCAATGACTCGTTTTTGTTTGATGTGTCTTTGTTTTCCGGTATTACTTCTTTCACAGAATTTATTTTGAGACTGCTGGCTCGAGAAAAACTTCTGTTTGACTGAGTTTTTTGTTTCGAGTTGAACAAATCAAATGATATTTTGCAGTGTTTCTTTTTAATCGCTAGGAAGTCGCTTTCGCTACCGTACTTGGCCTTGTCAGTTTTACTGGATACTTTGAGGGATGTCGATTCTAAATTGTCTGTTTTTTGCTCATCATTTGGATTACATTCGTATTCACTATCACTTAATTTCTTTACCCTTCTGGGATCACCGGATTCGCTGCATACGCTGTTGGATTTTAAAGTGCTTTTGACTTTATCACAGTTTTTTGAATCAGAGTATCTTCCTTCCTCACTTAGAGCCTTTAAAAAACTACCATGCGAGTCTTTAATTTCTAGTATATCGCAACCATCTTGGGTTCTTTGCGTAATTCCTGTTCTGCTGCTTTCTTCTTTATCTTCTAATGTAAAGTTCTCTCCCATTGTAGTAGCGAGTTCTTTTTCCCATTCTTCTTCCTTGATTTGCCTCTCTAATTTAATTCGTTCCATCTCACGTTTCTCCAGTTCTTTGTACCGATTGTAGGTAATGAATTCGGGAATGGTGTTCGGCATGGTCGGCTCGAGCGGTGGTGAATTTTGAGAGTCCTGTAATATATAAGGAAAAATTATACAACGGGATGTAAGAGAATTGATATAACAAAAAAATCCAAATCGAGTAAACTGTAATAAATCAACCAATGAATAAGCATTTTTGTGTGAACAGCTCGTTTGAATCAAAATTCACAGCAGAATAAGGTAGTTTTTAATTAACTAGAGTTTAATATAAATACGGAATACTCTGGAGAATAAATTAGTAAATAATGAATTTATACAAATATGTATATTTCCATGTTTGCTCCTCTTATATTAAATCATATATTTTTTTAACATTTAGCGGACAAAATTGGCATTAATGTTTTTTGTCATAGTGTAAACTAAATTTTTATGGCTAGAAATTGATTTAAAATAAAAAGCTTTCATTCTAAAGCACATATTTGAAAAACATAAAATTAAAAGTTACTTCTATCCAAATTAACCTAAATTAAATAATGTAATATAATATATACGTATATAATAAATGTTGATATTGAATGCAAACCATTGAACATGAGAATGACCACAGTATGTATCGCTAGCGTAATTAAAAAAATTGGGTCCTGATAGTATATCTCTTATCTATGGTCCTGATGCCAATATTTAAAAAAGGCATCGAGTCCTAATGTAAAATGGAAGGGCCTCCTGTACTATATGAATTCTTGTACTCAAGAGGATTCTTGATGGATATTAAGCAGCAAGAATAAAATTGATCTGTTGTGGAGATTCCAACTATTCGACATCAACTGTTTGAATATCGAATAGTAAAACTAAAAATATTAGAATATACATATTCAAATAGTTTCTAAAGTATGACAACAGTATGAAATTAATTTTGAATATTTCAAATAATTTGTATTATAAGTACATCAAAATTTATAAAAAAAACGAGCTAATTTACCATAAACTGTTTATTTATTGTAGTTTTAAAAATAACAACGCATTGAACGTTTCGTATTTTAAACTTGTTCTTGATTTTGTTTTTATTGTTGCTGCAGTTGAAAATACCCACTCAGTAGCGGTTGACGTTGGCTAAATTGTTAAAAGTGTTTTAAATAGTCCAAATATTTTAATCTTTTTTTTAGATTATTTAAACAAACATTTGTAGTTTCTACAAGGGATAAAATGGTGCTTTTCAATTCAGTCTGCAATTTGGATGTCAATGAACTCTTCGAACAAGCAACAGGTATCTCTTCCACGTGCAAATCAAAATCCTGAGAATTGTTTAATATTCCATCTTTAGAAATTAGTACAAATACTATTTGAATAGCTGCACAAATATTTGAGTATCAAATAGTAAAAAGAGGTCGAATATATTTGAATATAAAATATTAGAATATTCTGGTTGGAATCTCTAATCTGTTGTCTCGTATAATACTCAGACCTACGTGAAAAAAATAAAACTTTGCCTTAGATATTTATACTCTCAACTGAAACAAACCCTTGATTCATTTACAGCAATCTGGTCCCTACGACATTCTAGATATGATGGATTTTAGAAATTATTTGTCCATATTCGCACTGAAAAAAATGTTGGTACTCACAAAAGTATTGATACTTAATGTGTTGTAGAGCGCAAATTTTTTAGGCCATTATTTAAAGTGAGTCCTGATGCACCGCATTGCTTACACTAGCACAACTACACAACCGACATAATCCATATGATTTATGACATTATCTATCAGGGCATACTTCCATGTTTTTGACTACTTACTACAGTCACAGTTGGATTGTAAAATTTAATGAGTAATGAAATATGCATTTTTTGTTATTCATGCACATATTATACAAATGAAAATATTAGGCGAATTTTGCAAATGTCACAAATCTTTTCAGAAAAGAGAAAGAAAAGAGGAAAGGAAAACTATTTTAGTTAACAAAAAACAACATACCAAATCCATACTCCCGACTTGCATATCCCGGATTGATTTTTGTTTAGCCAACCTCTTTTTCTTCTTGTGCAAAGGCCTGGTTTCCACAATCATTTCTTCCAACTCAAACGTTGGGTCGCAGTTCAAATGGTCCTTCGGAGGGCAGAAGTCGGGTTTGTAGCTCTTTTGGAAGACTTTCTCATATTCCAGAGATGACATGGCTGGTATTTTCTTGAGTTCTTCCAAAGATGAGCACCTTCCCCCGGGACTAACGCATAACAACTGCAAATAATAAAAAAAATACAACACTGAATAATTTTATTTAGCACAATTGTTTTTTTACCATGGTGACTGTTTTTTATTCAGTACCTACAAATGTCAAACTTACGTTTTGAAATTTTTTAGAATTTCTAAACGTCATGACACTCGCATGATCGAAAATTAAAATATGTTCTTTCACGCCAGGTAAATAATTTCTTTGTGAATTTAGTACCTACGAAAAAAAAGTATTCCCACTTTCACAATGCTGAGCGACCGTTTTCTAGCAAATGACATTTAAAAATGTCAAAATAAAATTGCACAAGGATAAAATTATGAAGGGAATTAATTATGTAAAGAAAAACGACTATTCTTATAAAGTTATTTTATGGTGTGTAATTTAATTATGCAGACGAATTTAAAATCCGACTTCTAGCTGGAAATATACGTATGCTTTTGTGCCTATAAAAAACTGCTGGGGTCAAAAACGAAGCAAACTGCTAATATACAAAACAATAAGACCGGTGGTCATTTATGGTTGGGAAGCGTGGTGCCTAACACATATGTAGCGACCGGAATTCAAATCCACCGCCATCTCAGTCGGCATCGACGCTAGCGACAGCGTTGCCGGCTGCTGCTACAAACCTGGCTCGAAATTCACCACTAAGGAGTCTCTCTAGTTTCATCGTTTCACAACGGCGGTCTTGCCGGCTCATGCGCCGAGCAAGACCGCCAATTCGCTTCATTTCATTTCATAATACACGTGCGCCTTCTACATCTCCATTCATTCTTTAATTCTATCTGTCTTCATTGATTTTATCATACTGTCACAATAAACCTCAACACGCGCAAACAAACATATCTTTCATTTAACCACCGACATAACCCCCAAACATATAAGAAAATAAATAAGTAGTTTTAAAGAAAACTTTATTCAGATATTCTCACAGTAACGAAGCTATTATTTTTACATGGGAAGCATGGAAGTCTTGAGCATTACTTACGTCCTGTCATCGGCTGGCGTATGTGATCACTTTACACAATGTAACGTTCACCTATTTACCCATGTTACCACATCTATCAAATTTTTAAAGTTGTATATATGTTATCGTATTGGAACATTTCAATTATTTATCACCAACTATGCTGTCGCCATTTATGTTTTTTTTTGAAAATTTGATATTCATTATCACGTAACAGTATATATCCTTTATGTGTGTATATATGAAATTCATTCAAATTATTAACATATATATTAGAATACGTCTGAAAGGGCAGTATTTTTCAATTTTTAACTTCATATTTAGACCAGTATATTTCATAATATTTTTGAGTATGTCCAAATTTTTGTAGGTACCAATTACTTATTTACTGTATTTGATGTAACTTTAAAAAAATAAAAAAACAATTACCCTTTTAATTAAATCAGCCAACATTTTATCCATGACTGCCGGAACCCTGAGCGAGGCGGTGAACAGCTGCCGCACTTCTGCCACTCCAGTCTGGGAGTGAATATCGTAGGGCCTCTCTCCTATTACCATCTCGAAGGCGACTACTCCTAGTGACCACCAGTCTACGGGGAAGCTGTAAAAAGAAAGACAATAATACAGTCTACGTGATATTAATATATATTAATTACGTGCTTGCGTAATTAGTAGTAGTAGATTGTTGGTGGTCCAAGATAAACTTTTATGTGACAATTATAATCTTTATTGAACCACCAAGTTGGTTCCAACCAACTCCAAGGGTTACCAACTCCAAAGTTGGTTGAACCAAGCTAGGTACAAGGTATATAAGTAGTCGCCTCATGACCGCGCCTCGCGAACGCCACCCTTTTATCCCCGCTCACACACACACACATATACATCTCGCCCCGGCGGTGCAGGTGCTCTGACACACACACATATATTCGATCACAAGGACATCACGCCATATGTACACAAAAATGTATCAACGTGATTTTTAGATAGATTTCGATAGAAAAACTATCTAAATGCATATAATTCGATAATAATAATAATAAAAATCTATTTTTAATACAAATTAAATTAATCAACTAGAAAGATATACAGAAAAAATCAATTTATCGAAAAAATATTTTAGTTGCTACCGGGATTCGAACCTGGATCATTTCCTATACCTATTACAATACAAAATACCTCAGAACTATGTTCTGATAAAAATGCAACTTGACAATGATAAAGCGTTCTCTTTAAAAACACATTTTTGTTGTAAATTTGCAATTTCAGAACATAATTATGCGTTATTTTTAATATAAATTATACACAAAAAATCAATATATCGAAAACATATTTGTCGTAAGCGAATTACGTTTGGTTGATGTAGCGAAATGGTAACGCGTTTCCTCTGATAGGAAAAGGTCCAGGTATATCCAAATATTTTTTCGTTAATTATATTTAGTCTTTAAATCTGTCTTTGTATTTTCTTGTTATCTTTATCTTTTCAGGTACTGTTGTTTTCAATCTTCATGACTAATAATGTATGTAGAGATGCGTGAAGGTTATGTATTCAAATATTTCAGGAAAATTTAGAAGGTTGTTAGTTACACGTTAGATTTTTAGATAACTGCTCCTAATATATTTACAGTGTTTTTGTGGCACACGTGACATAAATAGGCCGTTATACAGCGTCTAAGAACAGGTATTCTTAGGTACGGTATAACATGAGAATTCTGTCCCAAGTACAAAGCACTATGCCATTTAAATCCGTCACCTGATATATACTTTGTACATTAACGTAGTAATTCTTTTGCAGATAGACGTATATGTGCAGAGAGAATATTATATTCCAGGCCGATAATGTTTTTGAATAACTAGAAAATAATTTTTTTTATAAATTATTTGGTTTATTACAATTATGTACTATGATATTAGCCGCATCTGGCAACGGCAAAAATGCGTGCTCTTGTAACCATATTTTTCATAACATTTTCACAACAATTTCATTTCGAATATTGTCCTGTAGCATCGGAATTGTTGGCTTATTGGCGTAGACCTTTCCTTTCTAAAAAATAGTCTGGAGCCGTCAAATCAGGTGATCGAGGAGGCCAGTCGATATCACCACTTTTTGACATTTTAACATTTGACCGGGAATAATTTCTCACAAAATGTACCCCAATAATGACTGTTTTGTTTATTAACAAAATCTGCCAATACTGTGTGTGTATTCTTCTGCCTTGTCTCGTTTCAGGAACCATTTATTGGAGTGAACTAAGGAAAGTCGCAAGTTGTACCCGCACGTTGTATTATCTACGAGTGTATCCGATTATGATTTCCGGTACTAGGACCACATAGCTGCCCGATCACGCGGCTAAATAGTTATACTCCTATCAATTTGATCACGTTTTTATTCAGTACGTACAAATAATATTTCCTTGAAGAAGTGTGTATTTCGATCATTTTATATTCTATTTCAGACCTTCCATCATATCTCCTTTTTTACGGGAAATTTATTGCGTCGTTTAGCCCTGTCGCAGCATTTTGGATAACACATGACATGCCATATAATATTTGTATTTCCATTTTCGTTATTGGAAAAACTAAATGAAAAATTATACGCGTTGCTCTTCTGGATTGAAAATACGAGTGTTTTTTTAAAAAATTAGCTTTATGCCTAAAAATGAGCATGTACCGGAAGTAACTAACTAACTAACTAACTTACCATCACGTCGTTTTCCCGCGAGGTTAGGCAGAGAGGATAGAGCGCCACACTACTCTGTCCTGACACACAATTCTTGTCTCATCCATATTCATACATCTTCTCACACAAGCTCGCCGATTGTTGAGGCTTCTAACAGAGCCATCCTCCATTATTTGGTTTACCTGGTCGTGGCAAGTCTTCCGCAGACGTCCTCTATTCCTGGTGTCATCAACACTTGCGTCATATATTTTTCTTAGCATTCTCTCCTCATTCATCCGTTTCATACGCCTAAGTCATCTCATTTCCACTGTATTCAGTTTACTTTCATTCGTCTTCTGCCAGCTCCAGATCTCACTTCCATATATCAGTGTCGGTACCAGAACTCCGTTGTGCACAAAATTCTGTTAGATATAATTCCATTCAATGCGCCGTTCACTTTATTTCCTGCAGTCACCCTCTTTTCAATATCATTTTCAACCTTTCCGTTTCTATCAAACGTACTTCCCAAATACACAAACTCATCTACTTGTTCCAAATATTCATTACCTCCAAGTATTTAGCACGGTGTCTTGCTTTCCTTCTTCTCGAATACCATCACTTTCGACTTGTTAACGTTCATCATAAGGTCGCTTTCCTTGCATGCATCGTACATTCTACTCACCAGATCAAGTTCTTGTTCATTATTCGTCATTAGTACTGCATCATCGGCGTGCAATAAACAGCATACAATCAAATCGCCCATTTTTGTTCTTACATTCATACATTCCAGTTCTTTCACATAATTATCCATATACAGCCATAGAGACATTATACAACCCTGCTTGACACCCATAATGTCAAACCATGGTGTGAATGTACAATTGATTCTTACACACGCAGAACTTCCTTCAAATAGAGATGCGATTGCGTGTATAAGTTTACTATTCACCCCGTAATCAAAGAGTAAATTCCATAACCTTTATCTTATAACTCTATCATATGCCTTTTGTAGATCTACGAAAGCAAAAAAAAGTTTTTGGTTTACCACAAGTAGGGCTTACAATTTATCTTCATATTACAATTACCGGTAAACGGTAAATAATTCTTTCCATTTCCGGTAAAAAAATAAGACGTAGATTAGATGATTCAAGTATAACTGTATGTGGCTACCTTTACTAAAAACGGTATCTTAGATTAAAACCTAAAAAATTTCAAACATATTTCAGATGAAAAATGTCATATAAATACATACATATGTACATGATCTATATATTTTATTGTACGATGTATATTTATTTATTTGTATTTGGTGTATATAAATATATATATATACTGGAATTAAAATTTAAAAAATATATTTACAATAAACTTTCGTTATAATATACCTGTATCTGACTTTGATTCGTGGTAAAATAATTTCCGGTGCGTTTTGGTTGATATACCGGTTTACCGTTAAACCGGTAATGCAATCTCTAACCAGAAGTCAAACTAATACTAATTCATTTAAAAATAGTTCACGAACAGAATACACCTTAGACATGCTAGGGCTATAAATAAATCAAGTATATAAAACTGAAAGTCTGTCTATCGGTTCTATATACAATCCTACATCCTTTGATCGATCTAAACAAAGATTTTCATTGTTTCTCTTTAGGACCCTAGCAAAACGTGGGAACACCCCTTATCTGACTATTCCATTCACTGCTTATGGTGTGTATTAAATTGAATACCATCTTTTACAAATTTTGCTCAGTTGAACTCTAGGACACTGAGAAAATTAAAAGTCACCCCACCCCACCCCCCAGGTAACTTATGCTATCACCGCTTGGATCAAATATTGCACACATCATACGTCCTCCCCCAAAAACTTTATGATTACAAACACGATTTTAGAGGCGCCTAGTATTGATCCCGGTACCGATATAAGTGAAAACAAAACACAAGTGGACAGTATCAATATAAAAATGTATCAACACTTTCTAACGCGCTATATATAACGCACTTTTCGTGACTGACCCACTGAATAAACAATAGAACAAGAATATTTTCATGTTCTTTGCATTATAAAAGTTAATTACTCATCATTTTATTTAAATGAAAATTATAATTTTGTACGTATTCGATATTTGCAGATTAATCTATTTACAGAATGTATCAATGCTCGTTTATAGAACAAATAAACTTAAAAAGTTATTTAAATTTATGATTTCGTCCTTTTCTCTCAATCCAGTCGAAACATTAATTTAGTCCAGTATTTGTTTATCTATATATCGCATTTTTTCTCGAAATATATCTCATATTTTTTTGGCGCCCCACCGATATTTTTAAATTACTGCCTCGTATCGTTCATTGTGACATCACATCGATTAATTGGCGTCACGGCGACCTATCAATCATGTGCGATATACAATTTTTCATACTCTTTCTGTGAAATAAAAAAAAGATTAAGCAAAAAGTGAAAAATATGATTAACTTGTCACCCGTTCTGACGAAGGTCTGGGATCGAACCTAACGTCTCGTGTAGGGCATGCATTACCGGTTTTCGGTAAACCGATTTACCGGTTAATAAGGCCAAAATTCCATCACTGAATTTATTTATTTATTTTAATATTATAAGATATAATACATTTTTAAATAATCATTATGATATATATATATATATATATATATATATATATATATATATATATATATATATATATATTTATATATTTCTTTTAACATTTATTTTTTCTCTATGAGAGTAAGACTCGTGTATAGAGAAGGAGTATATACGAGAATTTATATTTCAGTTAGTCTGTGTATATATATTTTTTACTTCGGATACAAATTTATAGTAGTCTGTAATTTTTCTAATTGTGATGGGGAGATTGTTAAAAAATTTGATGCCTTGATAAATATAGTGATTTTGGGTTGAGGTATATTTTAGTTTTGGAATATCTTGTAGATCGGAATTCGCTTCTGATGTTATCGGTAAATAAATATCTAAGTACCGGTAATTTCGGTAAATTATTTTTAATGTATTGTATAATAATATTTTTAAACTACGATATTTGAAAAAAGCAGTATCGTTGAGTATTTTGTTGTATGGTTTGTTTATCTAGAATTACGTGGAATTTTCTCTGACGTAATACAATGCGCGCACGTGCGTTGGAGATCCGAGCCTTACTACTTAATTGATAATTATTCCCTTGTTGGCTAATCTGTCTTCCGACAAATACTTTTTAGTGTGATGTTTTGTGAAGTTTATTCGCATTATACATTGTGTCTTTCATCATTTCGTCACTGCAATTTCGTCAATTATTAAAATAGTGGTACCCTTACCTGTATGGTAAGTTTTTTTAATTTGTTGTTTTATATCATAATATAATGCCATCATATTCGCTATTTGACACCATCATAATTACCGGAAAATTACCGGTAAACCGGTATTAAATTCTGAGTTTTACCGATTTATCGGCAATACCATTAACCGGTAAATTTGCATGCCCTAGTCTCATAGTCACTAAGTACGAGCAACTTACCTAGGAAAACCAAAACTATTAAAATTGAGAAATTGAGAAAATTGGCAAAAATTAGTAAGTAATATGATTGAAAATGAATTGTCTGTAATAGTGATGATTTTATAATTAATAACTGTACTTCAAAAAATATTTGTATGCTTTAGAAGCATTCAATTATAAGCATATCTGTTACGTATAAGCATTAGATGTCGGAAGAATTCAGATACGGAAGGAATAGGCACTCACCATAATCCGGATTCTGCAGACATCTCCAAAATATGGACTGTATACTGTTTATTCACTATTTCATTAAAAGTTCCGATACAGTATAGATGCGAAGTCTCAAATTAGTATAATATTGTAATTCTTTCCGTACACGTATAACCGCACTGGCTCAAGGTCGCCAATCGACTCATCGGCAGCGTGCCGGGAATGAAAGGGAATGGGGGGAAGGCACAGTGCATTATTTTCGTTAAAAAATAAATATATTTATACACACATAAATATGACCCAAACAATGTCAATATTAAATCTTCACTCTAGATATAACATCTGTCATAAATACATTTATCTCAATTTCGTCGATTTTGTTTCTGAACTCAATCGTTTCACGTCGTGACCTTCGAGATGAGCGATCATCGGGAATTTCCTGGTATCCCGGTGGACCATTCCAGGGATGATGCCCAGAATAATTTATCTAATCCGATTAAGTTTGCGGGTGAAACGGGAAACCGATAATAATTATAAACCCAACACGGGTTACGCATTTTAAATTTACCTGGATTCCTATGGAAGAATAATAATATTATAAATTTATACATTTTACCTTTAAGCTGATCTAGGGAAGAAATACAATATAAACAATGGTTATTATTGCTGGTGGGAATATTTAAAATCGTCAGGCAATATTGAATTAATAACAAACTGAGATAAATAACTTAAAAAGATTCATACTTTTAAAATTAGCAATATTAACTTGGTGGTTAAGATTCATATTTTTTATTTATTATCTTAGTTTTATTAACCACATCCTGAAGAAGGAAAAGTGTTTTCCGAAACCGGTAGATGTTTTTTAAACTCAATTGTGGTTAATAAAACTAAGATAATAAATAAAAAATAAAAAGATTCACATAAAAAACTGTATTTTAAAAAAAGTCGCCAGAGACTCGAACCAGGAATGGAATTAATATAAAATTATGTTTATGGTATATTTTATGTTAATTATATTAAAATGAATATTAAAAACTTAACTAAAATGCTAAAATAATAAATTAAAAATAGTTTATCGCAATTCGTAAAAGTAATAATATTTAACATAAAAAAGATTTTTTGTAAATATGAAAATATTTTTAATTATCTGGAATTATATGTGATTTTGTACGAGAGAAATATCTTTATAAATTTTCTCCCACCCTATTTATAACATTCACGAATATAAACAGGTACTTGAAGAAGCTTTGGGGGATCGAATGTCCGGGAGAACAATTGGCAGAGCGATCAACTGTCCGAAGGATCAACTGTCCAAAGGATCAACTGTCGGAGGGATAAACTAACGGGGGAACAACTTTCAGAGGATCGATAGTCGGTGTACTTAAGTGGTGTTTCAATTGCTACGCTATTACCATGAATACAGGGTGAATATTATGTTCCAGACCGATATTATTTTTGATTAACTTGAAAATAAAACATTATTTTTTAAGATGTTTTTTATATATCGATTACTTAATTTATTACAATTATGTATAAAATATAACATTGGGCATTTGGGCATCGGCACAAATGCGTGCTCTTTTAACCATATTTTTCGTAACATTCTCGCACACTTCGCGTCTTATTTCAGAAATTTCATTTCGAATATTATCCTATAGTATCGGAATTGTTGTTGATTTATTTGCGTAGATCTTTTTTTTTCAAGTATACCTACAGAAAATAGTCGAGAGCCATCAAATGAGGTGATCGAGGAGGCCAGTCGATATCACCACTTTTTGATATTATGGGGCCGGGAATATTTTTTTTGCAAAATTTTAAGCGTAGCTCGGGCTGTATGTGAGGTGGCATCGTATTATTGATACCACATACGTTGCAGGAGTAATCAACCCAACTCATCCACCAATAAGTTTTCAAACATGTGACGATAGCGATCACCATTAACGGTTACAGCATTGCCATTATTATTTAGACAAAATGTTTTAATGACTTTAACACTCTGTTGAGGCGTTAAATACTCCATAATAAATTATATTCTACTACTCTTTACGACTACTAAATGTGAACTAACAAATGTTTGCCTGAGGAAATCGGCCTGGAACATATACAATATTCACTCTGTATTTACTGATCTCTTCCTACACAACCAACGTTGGACTTGGACTTGGATTTCTTGGCTTATGGAGTACCGGGTCACTTTGGACCCCTTGCTCCTTCATCGAATTGTATGCCAAAGTGGCCTGTAAAATGTTATTATTATGTGATTTATTATTATTCTGGTATCATGGGGCATGGTACTGTTAGCTGACGCAGTGATTTATGACCTCTAAAGGAGAATAGTTTTGTCGTTTTATACGCGTGGGAACGGATGTATCGTTGTTTGATAATACGTTAATCGTTGGGTTTTGGTGCTTGGGGAGGTTAGCATAAAAACGCTTGGAGATATGTTTGATGAACTCTTTTACGGGGAGACTGCCGGAATCGTGATGCGTGAGCGTCCAGAGCTGATCAGATGATCTTATTCTGGGAAGTCTGAAATTTATTTATGTATGTTTTGGCCGCGTGGTCCCAGATGGAGGCTGCGTACAGGAGTATAGGCCTTAGGATGGCCGTGTATATGAGGAGCTTGTTGTCGACAGCGTGAATACTAATATGTTAACACTAATGATAAGCCAAATTTATGGACGGATTATCAATTACATATCTGATACTTCTGATTCTATACAACATATCTTCGATGTGGTTCTAGTGATGGATTGAGCAATCACCATTTATACAGTAAAAAAAAGTGCCCTTGCTTACTATAAGCCTTATGGGTACTTGTGTTCAATATTACAGGTTTAATTTTTAGCCCTTAGATATCCATCAGATTTTATATTTAAAGAGTATAATGCCCTAGATATAAGACAAATCTTTATGTTGAGACTCGTCCAATTTTTGCATGCTAACAACAACTCACCCCAAGCAATAAATCATGGATACAACACAAGACAAACAACGAACATCTACACGCCGGTTCCGAGAGCAACGACATTTTATCAAAGATTCTATGTTCTTAGCTCCGAAACTGTACAACACACTCAATACCAACTGGAAATCGTTCAACTCCAATAAGATTACACAAATATGGACCCAATATATGATCCGATCGGGTAGAGAGCAATCAGAAGCATGGCTATCCAACATTTTAACAATCATTATACAGTATCTACACTAATAATTCTCTAGTTCTACAACACTCCCACCACATTTTTTTATTATTATTTTTCTTTTTTTATATCTCTATTTTTATTTCTGTTGAATCTTTATTAAATAACACCACAATAGCACAAAAATAACTGACTACTTTAATACAGATTTCAGAGTCTAGAAAAGTAGCCAGGACAACGCTGTATATATCAGGGGTGGAGTCTACTCCACCCCACACAATAAACTACGAGTGCAATATAATTGTATCTTATGTTTATCATGTTATATTATAACACATTCACCTTTGTTACAACAAAAATATGTATGTCATTAAAGTCTAAATAAATAAATAAATACGATCTCGCAAAAGAAGAGGGATATATATGACAAGAATCAAAGTAGTACTACTCAGTTACAAAGGGTATATTATCATATTTAAGTGAAACTTCACCATGCGCGACGTGGTCAGTAAGTCGGCTGGTAAAAAACTGCGTGAAGATGACCCGGAGGTAATTCAAAAGTTTCGTGTTCGTATCCCAGTGGTAACCAAATATTTTCTCAATAAATACGTTTATTTTGTACGTCTTTATAATCTGTATCTTTTTGACTAAATGTTTTCCTATTAAGGAGAACACATTCTTATTGTGAAGCTGTAATTATTCAGAACATAGATCTGTAATTTTTTTTTAAATACAAGATAAATGTATTAATTAGAAAGATATACATATAAAATCTATTTTATCTAAAAATATTGTTGTTATTACCGAGATTTGAACCTGGATCTCTTCCTATCCGGAGAATATGCATTGACCGATTATGCTACACCAACACAGCGCACTGACGAGACATTTTCGAACCTATTTGTTACACTTTTAAAATTGATACATTTATCGTTCCATTATTTGAAAGCCACCTTCTTTATTTTTGTTCGAAAATTTGTTGTCAACTTACTATGTCGTTGTAGTGTAATAGGTTAATGCATTTCTCCGGATATGAAAAGATCCAGGTTCGAATACCGGTAGCAACAACAATATTTTTCGATAAAATTGATTTTATAAGTATATCTTTTTAATTGATACATTTAATTTGTATTTAAATAAAAATGTTCGGATCCAAGAATTAGTTATATGTTAACATCACTTTATATTTGGTTACTTTGGATTGGATTGGATTCTAGATGAGAATGTGTTCGTTCAATACGGCGTATGGTATGAAAACACAGTTTTATCAAAGTAACGTTTGTCTACAGTTAAAGTTAAGTCTCAAAACGGAATACTTAAGCTGCTCTAAGTCTTCTAAAGATGGAAAAAAAAAACAATTGTGTATTAATATGTAATTCCAACAACGACCATTACAGGGTCTTTATTTCGGCGATGGTTGTTTCGGGGTTTTCTTTCAGAGATTTTCTTTATGTACTTATACAAGAAGGCGGTACAGAAGTTCACCAAATCTCTATTAACACTTCATTTGGACCAAAGCCTTAGATATATTTAAGTAGCGTTGGAATATATTTTTCTTTTCAATAAGGCGTCAATTTCCGAATTCGTCTTAGAGAGCGAGTATGCTTTTACTTCTCGGGATCACGAAGCGATAAAAGATTTATTCGGCTAAGAAAGTTTTTCTATGTTAAAAATAAGGGTTACGATATCGAATGAATATATAAAGGACAATGCGTTAGATATATACCTATATTAAATTTTAAGTTTTCAAATGTTGAGTATAATATTAGAAATAAAGCTTCTTGGTTAACTCGCTCTATTAATGACTTTTAACCGTAGCTTGAACTGTGTATGAGGTGGCACCGTCCTGTTGAAACCGCATGTGTTGCTGGTTCAATCGACCCAATAAGTTTAAAAATGTTTTGATGACTTCAACAAGTTGTTGAGGCGTTAAATGCTTTATAATAAATTGTAATCAACAACTCTATACGGCTATTAAATGTGAATTGACAAATATTAGCGAAACCAAAATGGCGGTCAAACAAAATCGTTCTGGAACATAATATTCACCCTGTATTGTTCGACTAGAAATAAAATAAGTTTTACAGGTTTTCTGCTATATTTTCTCAAAATTTAGAATTTTTATTTATTAAAGTAAACTCGGAGTGCGACATGTTCTTAAGAATCACAATTTCACCTATAATATATGAATTTCATATTAATTATTAAGGAATTAATAGAATCAATTTTTACATAAATATTTTGAATATTGTATTGTACAAAATTATAAAACGTACCTAATCATGAAAATTATGTATTGAAATGTATAAGAGTGTTAATTAAAATCAAATACCTATCTGGAATTTACGTTAGCCAGACAAGCTATCACCCCCAACATAATATTTTACATCCCCAATTAAATCTGGAAATACGTGCTTCGAGAAATAATAATAAAGGTAGGTACTTCACATTGCAGGCAATTTGTGATTGCTTTCGTTAATAAAAATTCGAACAAGCATTGAAAATCTCAATGGGTATTAAAAGTTTGATTGGAAAATTGAAAATCAATATAAATCAGTGGCGTAACTGCGTGGCGTACGCTAACGCAGGCAATAGGGTGCATTGGAACACTCACTAGATAGAGGATTAAAATGTCCGTATCGTTAGTATTGATATTTTGCTAGTATAAACGTATATACAAACGACATAGTGAAAAAGATAAAATATTGCAAAAGAAGATTATTTGCTTATTGTAATATATTTATTACGAGACAATTATGAATATAATTTGAATTAATCAACTAGCCTATTTATCTAATTATCGAAAAAATATTTAGTTGCTATCGGGATAGGAAAAAGTCCTGTATTGTATCCCGGGAGCAACAAAATATTTTTTGATAAATAGTTTTTTTCTGTAATCTTTATAATTGAATAAAATCAAGCGCCACATCTCAAAAGCACCTTCGTTGTCTTAGAATATATTTTTTCAAGTCTGGACATGGATATCCGCCGTTTAATATCCATGTAACCAATCCAAGGTAAATATCAAAATACACGAACATGAATGATAAGCCGACTTGGGGGCGGATTATCATTCACACGCTTGATCCATCTGATCTCGTTTATTCAAACACATTATATCAACAACTTCCAAGAAACTGTAATGTTTTATTTTATCAGAAAAATACGATAAGCTTTTAAGACAACGGGGGGTTCTAACTTGGTTCATCTTCCTCGAGGAAAAAAAATATGTGAAAAGTTTGCCGAAAGTGTAAAATCGTGTAAGGGTTTGAAGGCTCTTGTAACCCGCGGTACCGGATTACGTGAGCTCTAAGACTGTTAGGAAGAATTTTCCATTATTTTACAATTTTTACAAAAAATCGTAGTTATGTGAGTACTCACTTCTTGAAGTGAAACATTTTTTTGGAACATACATTAAATTCTAAGATTGATGAGGTGAGTAAAATGTGCTTCCATAATAAAAATATTAACTACATTAATTTTATGCGCTTGAGGTGTTAGATACTTTATAATAAATTGTAATTAACTATTATTAACGATTATTAAATATAAACTGATAAATATTTTCCAAAACAAAATGGTGGCTAAATAAAATCGGCCTGAAACATAATATTCACCTTGTATAAGACACATTGAAAATTTTTAACATTAGTTCTCTTCGATAAAACTGTTGTGTAACAACAATCTGAGTTTTATTATTGACCGAATATATATCTACATCTTGAATCTTCTGATATATATATACTTCTCTATATACGAGTGTCCGACTACGAGCTTAGACGAGTATAATATAGATGCTAGGTGTCTGTATATATATTTTTTGGTTTCATAATATTTTTTATAATAATCTATTATTTTTCTGATTGTATATAACCTACACGCATCTCTACTGCATTTATTATCAGTAAAAATCTATAAAATTATATGAGGATCGACAAAAACCAACACCTGAAAAACATGGCGAAACATAGAAACAGAAATATAGTCTTTGTTCTGTACATAACAAGTAAAAATGTTGTTAAAGTAAATGCATAATAAAAATAATCATTATTATATGGTATGGTAGTAATATTAATCGCTTTCCACGCGAGAGAGGATTAAACCTGTTTGAAACATTATGATAAGGGTTTTAGGGGGACTATTAAGGTTTATTGTGACCTGCGCGTAGGTGAACAATAATTGAGTTAGGTCGCGCCTTAAGGTACAAGACGATCAAAATGTTCGTATTATGTTCCCGTCTAATATTGCCCGTAAATTAACTTTAGACATTGCGTTCAAAAGTGAAACCCAGACTTTCAGCGAAGGTGTTAAGTTCTGACATTTAAAGATTGCTAGTAATGTATTTGAGTAGCTACCTATCTTTATTTTAATATGGTACTTAAGGGTTATTTTAATAAGACGTAACATAGCAAGATATTTGGAACTACTGATGTTTCAAAGTGATAATTTTTTGCACTAGGACAGGGATTGGCAGACTTTAAATAGAATCTCAAAATGTTCATAGAGCCGCAACATAAATATTCACTATAGCTATGCTAGCTAGCTAAATTTTAATGACGAAAAAAAAACAACATATAATCAAGATTTTTATTTAAAACTCAAATTCACAATACGGTAGTAAGGCTATATAGAATAATATAATATATGTGAGTTATAAGCTTAAGTAGGTCAGTGCAGTAATTATAAAATAAGAAAACCTAAATAATTAAACACTAATAAAAAAATATGAATTTTAACCACAAAGTGCTAATTTTAAAAGTACTAATAAAATACTTTTTGTGTTTTGTAAAGTTAAATAATTAGAACGGTGACCTTGCATCTCTTTTGAAAGCTTTGCTGTATCTTGGATGTAACTTGTTTTTAATTATGGAAATGATTGTAAATTATCGTCAGCTAATTTGCTTCCTAACTTATTTTTTATTTGATTAATGTTTGTTGGCATTAATAGGTAGAGGCAAAGGTTGCGAGAATGGTATATAAAGGACGTTTTTTTTTATAGGTATAGAACTTTAAAATGAAATAAAACACATAAAAATCGCGGTATTGGCTTTATTAGAAATATAATTTTATGCCATTAGTATCTAAATATAATTTAGTGCATATGGGCGCCGCAGCTGGCTTGAATATAGTGAAATCTGAAAGAATAATTTTCGAACACTTTTTGGAGCAGCTGGGGTCTGTATATCGGCAATAATGCGACATATGTTGGCTTCCATATCGTCTATCGTCTCTAGTTTATCGGCGTAGAGTAGCACTTCACATATTCCCACAGAAAATAATCCAAAAGTGTTAAATCACGTGATCAAAATCACACTATCTTGGAGGCTAATTCACAGGTTCATTACGGGAAATTATGCGCTCATCGAATATTTCCTTTAATAAATTGATTGTGGCGCTCGCTGCGTGGCATGTTGCGCCATCTTGTTGAAACCACAGCTCTTCTACATTAATGTCATTCAATTGGAGAATGAAAAAGTCAGTAATCATGGATCACGATGGGAAATCGACTCATTTGGGTCCTCCTTAATACTATGCTCCACTGCAGCAACAGCTTCTTCGGTGCGCACTGTAAGACGTCTCTGCGGATTCGTATTATCAATTAAAGTATGCGTGGTATGAAAACGATCCATGGTTATTCGAATTACTTGCTCGGATGGACGGATGTAAGTTTCGCGAATTGAACCACAATATTCAAAATAATTTTTCACAATTTTTAAGCGTTGTTCTGGCGTAAGTCTATTCATGGTGAAATGACAAACCAAACTGAGCACAAATCAGCTGTCAGCTGTCAAATTGGCTGTAGTTAGAAAAAGTATTGCCAATTCGAAGAATAAACCTCTAAAAAACACTCTTTACTAGTTTTTTCATTGTATCATATGTTTGAGGCAAACAATTAAATGGATCTAATATAATTGTAGATGAAAATATTAGCTGGAGTTGAAGAATGGTAAATGCCTATAAAAAGAGCCGCACGCAGCTCGCGAGCCTCGGTTTACCGACCCCTGCATTAGGATAACATATATGAATAATAATATTGTATGGTAGTGCTGGCTGTTGCGTTATTGCCGTAAGTAAACAGTATTTTTTCGGTGTTGCTAATGAAATTTTTTTCGGCCTCAGTTATTGAATGTGCATATAAAAAAAGGTTTAAATTTTTTGAAAACCGTGCATACTTCTGAAAACGATGGATTATCAACATCTTCAACCTCTTCTGCTGCCTCTTTCAATTCCTTCAATTCACGAATCACTTGGGCGAGCTGCACAGTTGACTATGATGGTTGGTTCGTAGATGTCAGTTACATCACTGTTGACTCAAAACAGAGATCCTCCCTTTCGACCCTTTACCACCGTGGCAGGACTCGCTCTTTAACGTCAATGTACCGTAGGCAGGCAGTTATAAATAAAGCCAGTGAAATGAAATATGCTGCGTAATTTAAACGATTAATGTGGTAAGATGATGCGCAGATGAACGATTGATGCCATCTATTTTTGCGTGTTTTGTATGAAATTAATTCGGAACTGGAAAAAATAAACGATACATGCGGGAAAGCGATTAATCGATGAACGATCGATCGAAATTTCATTGTATTTAATTTCAGGTTTCCGTGAGCACTAGTGTATGGAACTAGTATCTCTTCTAGGTTTGATTGAGTTTTTTGTAGATGGTTTAATTGAGAAAACCTAGGCCGGCATTAACACGTGCCATTGTCAAGGCGTTGCGTACGTAAACTTAGTCGATTATTTTAAATGCCATGATCGAGTTAACACGCCAAACTTTTTATAACACACCAAGCCACAAGGGTGAGTGCACGCATTTTCGACATCGACATGATGATATATATATTGTGAATTTTATAGTAATTTTAAGTCAACATCATCAACTACCCTATGTGATGTTCACCATGTCAAATATGGATGGCAATTAACAAGTTAATGTGGTGAACTTTTATAAACAGATTCGTGACCTTTTTTTTATGCACATATTATCAGCAGGTTGTTGAAAACCCTAATGAAATTAATTTAAAAACATTTTAAGGCAATTAAAGAAATAACATATTGTAGAATATACATTTTTATGGTTGATAATGTAGATACAGCGTAAAAAAGTAAAATTTAAAGTTACGTTACATATTGACAATTGAAGAGAACAAATAAAAATTTTCAAATATGTACACAGGTACATGGTTTCCAATGTCAACGGAGTCTAAACACGTGACACGCGACAATCCTCGGTAATAAAGTAAAGGCATGTTATATTACACGTTTGAATAACCATGCATAATATTTACAATTTTTCTAGATCTAGACAGACACAAATATGCCTATGCAATTATTTAAATTGATTAATAAATTACAAATTAAAGTCTAATTTGCAAATATTTGGAACTGAAGAAATCAAATTATTACAAATAAATATTTTGCATTTCTCTTCATTTGAATTCGTTAATTCAGCAAACAAGCGAGTTAATTATATTGTGTAGGTACTATTTT
Source organism: Eubasilissa regina (assembly GCA_022840565.1). Classification (NCBI taxonomy): domain Eukaryota; kingdom Metazoa; phylum Arthropoda; class Insecta; order Trichoptera; family Phryganeidae; genus Eubasilissa; species Eubasilissa regina. The sequence continues at coordinate 16,009,772 of JAINEB010000027.1, read as the reverse complement.
GGAAAACGATATATATATATATATATGTACAGTTACTTCACGCAAAAATCCACAGAGATTAGGGTACGTTAATTGTTTAACTTTTTGACACGGGTCCATGTTTTACTACATAATCCAATTGTGAGGTTTGAATATTTTGTATATTTATATTAAGGTTTCACTTTATAATTTTCCAGGCCCAATTTGCGATGTTTTTGAAACACTTTGTGTAAGTGAGAATAAATTATTTTAAATAATATGATCGGTCAGAACATTCAATTTATTAGTATTATATTAGTGTAAAAGTCTTATCTAAGTAATAGTTTTATAAAAAAAGTCAAATCTAGTGAATAAAAACCGCAGGTGCGCCCTTATATAAAAATAATACGAAATTGGCTGAATAGTATTAAATTAAGTTTTATAAGTAGTTAATTGTTTTAAAACTATCAAAAGTATAATTTTAAGTAAAAACTGGTTGAAAATACATGAATGTATAAAATTAAGTTGTATTTTTAGTATGAAGGGTTGATAAAAGCAAAATAAGTGATTAATAGGAATTACTTTTTGTGAAATATGGATTTGATTGGTTCATTTTTATAAAATCGTGTTATACATACATATTATGATTATTAAATATGAACAACTACGCTAGTTTACATTTTGGCTTGTAATATATATCGCGCTGTACTGCGTGAATATTATTTCTCGGGCATTGTATACTATTGGTTAGTTTTAGATTTATTGTTGATATGATCTCGTGACAAATTATAATTCTGTGTTACATATTTCGTATTAAATAATATACCCAATTAATTACACATTTCTCTTTTATCAACCCTTCACGTTAAAACTGCCATAAATCCACTTTATTTGGATTCCGCAACATATTAATATTATATTTATGAATAAAAATTAATCACGAGTTAAAAAATGTAATTAATCAAGAACAACTGTAAGATTCTGTGCCTCCCAAAGGCTGGATTAGCTAGTCATGTTGACAGAATGCCAGATGATAAGACACCGAAGATAATAACCAAATGGAAACTATAGCGTGAGAGGACTGAAATAGAATTGGGGAGTTCGGGAACTAGAGAAGAATGGCCAGAGATAGAAGTTGGTGGTGGCCAAATCTCACCCTGGGATGTACCGTGGATAAATAAAATAGGTGACCGACCAGCGAATTGTCATTTTTTTAATGCTACATGGCAAAAGTGCTACCGAAAAATATACACTTCTCACTGTCCCCGGCAAGAAATATCTTTATTATTAGGAGAACACATTCTTATTGTGAAGTTGTAATTATTCAGAACATAGGTCTGCGGTATTTTAAATAATAATTAAATGTATTAATTAGAAAGATATACATATAAAATCAATTTTATCAAAAAATGTTGTTATTGCGCCACGGGGATTCGAACCTGGATCTCTTTCCAAACCGAGGAAGGTGCATTATCCAACTATGCTACAGCGACATTATTTTTGACGACAAATTTTCGAACCTATATATTACACTTTTTCAAATTAATACATCTATCGTTCCATTATTTGAAAGATCTACATTGTTTTAACGGAATCTCAAATGCCTTTGAGTAAACAGATAGCAGACGCCAGAATTAAAAATGTATTTTTATTAAGTTTTCGGATTAGATTTAGAAGAAAATCACCCCTTTAAGGGGGACAGAGAAAAAAATATAAAACAAAATCACTGTTGCATACATACTTAGGTAGAAACATATCGGGGAATCCGATTGGAATACCAATAAGACCTTCTCCGCAGCTAGTCTCCTGAGGATTTCCTATCTGGACACCCACACCCTAATGAAGACCCAGAATAAATCCAGATTCCTACCTTGTTTGAGTGGGTCGCAGTTCCTAATGGAACCATGGCCTACTCCTTTCAGTAAAGAAGAAGAAGATTTAGGCATTTCCTAGCAGTGTTTACTTAAAAACATAATTTTTTGATTTATAAAACAAGTATTTGTAAAATGCAGACTTTGATACCGCCCGCCCAGGAATGCAGACCGAATTAGTAATGGGACGAATCTTGTTTTATATAAGAAATTTATTCGGGTATGGGTGACTCGTTGGAGCTCCTTAGGTGGGTAGTTAGGCCGGCCTACGTGGGTGGGACTCCACCTATGCGCCTGCCTCTCACTCTCCATACCTCGTGTTTTGCAACTTTGTAAGTCTGTCCATGTAAGTGTGACTAAATCCATTTCGTCCACTGTCCCTCTTTTGGGAGTGTTTTTTGATGAATGGATCCCTGAGTGTCTGCCTTGAACTACTGCACCTTAATTTTTCATCTGTATATAAAACTGTGTTCTATGAATTTATGTTATATGATTGTTTATGAATAAAGATAGCACTTAAGGGACGCTGGAGGGTCTAAATTTTAAATCTTGATTGCTAACAACCACATTGAATTTCTTCTCCTTTTTCGTTTTGCTTATACTTAAATATGTAATTGAATTAAAATCGCGTATTTTTATTAGCTTTGAGGAGTGGGACTGAAAAGCGAGCCTTAGCTTCTAAACCGGTCCCGGGAAAGGGTGGGTCCCTTCCCCCGCCTGCTGTCCTTTATAAAAAAAATAATATATACCAATGCCAAGGTGATGATGTAAAGTCCGTCAACATGAGTCATGTTCTAACCCTTTTAAACATTTTATATCTGCTCCCAAACACCTGAATTCAGTAGATACTGTTATTAAGGGTTTAAAATAATGTAGGTAGATTTTCTCCAAACAAATTTTTGCTTATGTATTATACATACTAAATTTTAGCGTGTCGCAAAACTCACAGACGCCACGTGAGGTTGTACCAGTTACAGACGCTATTATTCATTTTCGGTTACATAAGGGATAGGGGTAGATGTTGCGCTCTGGAGCTGGGGGGAGGAGGAAAATGACTTCCATATTATTTTATTAATAATACCCCAACGTAACCGAAGTGGCTGGTGTAACATCACCTGCTTTGATACTAGTACGGACATTATGGTCCGTGTTCATGGGGCGAGACAAAATGAGATAAGTCTCAGATAAATCTAAGTATCGTTTACGCGTGTTGAGATTTTGATCTAGAAATAGAAATCACCGCTCGAGATTGGTGTGAATTATGTACACGGTATTCAAATTGACAGCTAGACTTAATATAATGTGTGCACAAATATCATTCCACATGATAGATACCTACAACTATTTGTTCTGAAAAAATACATAAATAGAATGTGTTCAGTATTAATGACAGATCCTCAGATCGCCGATGGCCGTGCGCGTGTGGATGCTCCATTATGGTTACTTTACTTGTCTGCCCCCTATACCCTAGCCCTCAGAGAAAAACTTTTTTTGTCGATGACTTTTGAATTGAAGGAAAGTGGATGTTCTGCTATGTGCTTGTCGCTAACTTGATGTTTTAGTAAAATTACTTGTTACTATGTCCTCGCGTATGCGTACCGAAACCGCTTTTGTGGATCAAATCGCTTCGTGCTAATTATCGAAGCAGGTTCCTGAATTTCAGGAGCTGTGATTACGTGTTCTTTCTTGGTTGGTCCTTGAACATTATCTTCTCCCTCTCCCGAATTCCTACCACACCTCCTATATCATGTTTTCTTGATCCTTACCCAAATATAATGAATTAAGTTATGAACCTTTATTCAGTATCGACTGCTGCGAGGGAGATTTAAATTCACACAACTGACAAACGTCAAATTTCAGTCAATGGTCAATGGACTGAAATTTGACGTGTGATATACAACAAGCGTACACTAGGTACATTTTTCACTTAAATATGTAATGATTAAATAAATGCACTAGTTAAAGCGTTCTGTTAAGCCACAATTAAGCAAGTGAATACAAAGTATTTTTCAAAGGGTAGTAAACTTAAAATAAAAATAAACCGAAAAAAAATCTTTAATACTTCTTTATTTTCTTTTAAAGAAATGTGAAAATACGTGATAAGAAAAATCATTACACAAAAATCTATGTGTTTTTAATGTAAAAATAACAAATTTTCTAAGAAATGTAAAATATATTATGTCGAAATTTAAAGCATTGAGTTTAATGTCAAGAGTCAGTTTTGATGTAAAAATATAAAGTCATTTCGGCAAGTATATATCCAAAATACGTTCCTTTCTCGAATTTTAACAAAAAATTAATTTTCCTATAGAATTGAGTGTCCTGATTTGGAAAAATTCGGCCGCAAGTATTTATAAACCTATTAATTATAATTAATTATCACCATAATAATTTATGACATTCGAAACATTTTATCTATAATTAACTTGGAAGATTTATGAAAATACGTGCTTTCCGTGGTATCACTAATAAAAATTTGAAAAAATAAAAATAATATTTCACTTTATAATTTCGTGAAAAAACATTATATAATAATAATACCATAGCATAGTTAATTAAAAAATCAATAAAATACACACTAACTAACCAATTTAATTAAACATTAAACTTACTATCCAATTTAATGAAAATAGCATAAATTTTTTATTTTAACAGTAAACGTTTGTATTCACAATGTTTCTGACTTGTCTATGATTTAAATGAATTCGTCATATTCACAAATAAAGTATTTCATATGTAAAATATATGGTGAAAATTCAAAAATTTCAAATATAATAACTTTTTTAAATAATTGCCACCGGATTTATTTTCACTTTTGAAATCAGATCACTCAATTATATAAGAAAATATATTTTTATATCACGCATGTGTTTTCCTTAATAATATTTGTTGTATCAATGTGTCCAAAATTTAATAAAAATGAATTGATAATTCTGGCGTCTGCAGTCGGTTTACTCAAAGGTAATTAAGATTCTGTAAAAATAATGTAGATGGCTTTCAAATAATGGAACAGCAGGTGTATTAATTTGAAAAAATGTAACATATAGGTTCGAAAATTTGTCACGAAAAATACTTGCGTTATAAAACAATTGGTAGTGTACTTCCCCGGATTGGAAATAAAGATCCAGGTTCAAATCCCGGTGACGCAAAAACAATATTTTTCAACAAATTTATTTTATACGTATATATTTATAATTAATACATTAATTTAGTATTTAAAATATCACAGTCCTATGTTCTGGATAATTCACAATAAGGATAAACTTCACAATAAGGATATAGTTTTCCTTAATCATTTAGAAATTATTAAAGTTCGTACATACATATGCAATGCATTTTGATTGCTCAATATCCGAATTGCGCATCCCGCGGAATAGAATTACGACAATTCTGGTCGTAAATCGGAATCACTTTAAGGTGTGGAGGAAGCAGGGAGACGTGGTACAAGAAAAGGTCGTTTAGGGGAAGGGAATTTAGTCGAAGGGCCAAATGATCTCGAGTAATCGGGATTTAGAAAGGACTACTCGCCTTAACCGTATGACGCCTCCGCAAATCCCCGCGATTGTCGCGAAGTCACACAATGTTTGCACATCCGCTCCCGACTGAAGGCGTCAATGTGTATCCACGGCGTACACAAATACAGTGCTGGTGCACTGGAGTTGAAAAGGTCCACACCGCGAATGGTATCGCGATGTCGAGATCAAAGACAAGTTGACGTCTGTTGGCGTCAAGGTCATATTTCACACTGGTTGGCAAGCATTAGAATAGGTCGTGGGTAAGAAATTTGGATTTGGACATGTGACAATAATAAAAAAACCTCTTTTAATCTCTCAAATAAACGATTTCTCCAAATACATATTTGGTAAGTTTTTAAATCTGTTCAATTTCTCCTCCTTTCTCATGGCTTCATCATTTACTATACATCATGGATTTCTGAGATTTGGCCTTCTTCCTGAATGGCAGCCTTAGTTTATCCCTTCCTCTTGTACGATGCTCGTGCTACGGTTATAGCGGGTGGGAAGTAGAATTACGACAGGATAAGACTGATTAGCTAAATGAATCATGCCCAACGTATTTCTGAAATTACGTTTATAAACGTTTAGTTGAATTAACTTGTTAACGACACTTTAATATGGTGTTATTTGATAAGCAGTCAAACACGATTAATTTTTTTTCAAACGAGTACTAAATACAGAATGTTCATATTCGAGCACTTGGAAAACAAATCATAATTCACGCGATTTCATGACCGAGACGGCGTTTTCTCAGATGATATATCGTTGGAAAAACAGGTCGCATTTGTGACACAGTGTAATAAATAATTTTAGAGGTAAAGTTGCACCCCGGTTATTGTGTTCACCGTTTAGCAGAATCAGTTTTTAAAAATACGTGATTCATTTGTGATTAAAAAAACGAGTTATTTAGAGATACGCGTTTTTCTGGTTCGAAAAAAATATTCAAAACTTCCGTTAAATAAAATAAATTTGTTATTGAGGACACACTCTTATTGTGAAGTTGTAATTATTCGGAACACAGGTCTGTGATGTTTTAAATACTAATTAAATGAATTAATTATAAAGATATACATATAAAATTAATTTTATCGAAAATTTGTTGTCAAAAATACTGACGCTGTAGCATGCACCTTCCCTGGATTGAAAAAAGAGAACCAGGTTCGAATCCCGGTAGCGCAACAACAATATTTTTCGATAAAATTGATTTTATATTTATATATTTATAATTAATACATTTAATTAGTATTTAAAATAAATTTGAGTAAAAATTTCCTTCACGCGATAGGTGGGGATAGTAACCATTATGCTGCGGAGAAATCAACGAAATGCGAAATAGCAGTTTATAAATATCATTAGGTCTTTATTAATTAATTACTAATTTTTTATAAAGTTCAATAACGGTATTTAAAAAATATATATTTGTAATATTATTATCAAAATTTTATTTTAAGAATATTAAAATAATAAAGCATATTTTGTCTACCAGCAAGCATTGTGGAAGAAGAAGGATATCAAAATACGTTAGAAAACGATGTTGCAGTTTAGAGAGGAGGCTTAGAGAATAGATAGGAACTAATGGAAATTAATTTCTTGTTAACTATGGCCTTGGGTTGTTGCAACAAGGATCAGAAAAAATACGATGATATTAATAAGGTTGATAGAACTCAGATGTGAGAGCATTCTGCGGCTAATAGAAAAGTTTTGGGTTCATGTCCCGGTGGCAGCTCTGTTATTATTTCTAAAGAAGATTTTCATTATTTAAATTTGTTTATAATCAACCACTTAAAGATAAGTAATTTTTAAACATCAACCGCTTTCAAATAACATCATTTTCTTCTTTAGAATGTAAAATTAATTAACTAAAAATATATGTCACATTATTCTAATGTTTAAAAATAAAAATAAAAATTATTTAAGTATAAATTTAGTACATAACTTAAATTGTTACGATAAATTAGTAATTATTAACAAAGTTAAGTAATCTATAAAATAATGAACATAACAATCGACAAAGATTATTTTGCAAATATTAAAAAAAAATAAAGAAAAATTTCTTCATGTTCTTTAGTTTGTCATACAGACAATGATCAATGCCACAAAGAAAAATGGTAGCTGTTACTTTTTCTGGCGAGTGGGCGGAAACTGGAAGGTCGAAGAGAGGAGACATGGCCAAGATGAAAAGGAAATGCGAAAAATAGGAAGGCGACGCTCGTAAAGGCCACAACTAAAGGTCGGGCGTCCTTAGCCATATTTCTTGTGAGATGGTGACGTGTTTTTGCTTGCACATTCTGTGATGACGGCATGCTTGGTGTTGGCAAAATTCTGGAATGACATGGCAGGTCCGACTTTCGTCGAAACGAAAAGCGCGCTATCATCCCCGATTCCCTTGCCTATTTTACATTAATAAATAATTTATTTCACTTACTTATTTACCATCACGCAATTTTTTGCGGGGGTAGGTAGAGAGGATAGAGCGCCACACTTTTCTATCCTGACACAATTCTCGCCTCATCCACATTCATACATCTTCTCATACAAGCTCGCCGATTATAGTGGTTTCTAAAAGGACTATCTTCTGGTTTACATGATTTGCCACATATACGCCTAAGTGATCTCATTTCCACTGCATTCAGTCTACTTTCGTTCCTCTGTTGCCAGTTCTAGGCCTCACATTCATACATCAGTGTAAGCACCAGGATTGTGTACTCCTAGTCTTGCCTCAGTTGACATGTTCCCATTAGCTATAATTTCATTCAAAGCTGAGTTCACTTCGTTTTCTGAAGTCACCCTCCTTTCGATGTCTTTCTTTGTCTTTCCGTTTCCATCAAACATGCTTCCCAAATACACAAATTCATCTACTTGTTCCAAACATTCATTACTTACAAGTATTTTGCACGTTGTCTTGCTTTCCTTCTTCTCGAATTCCATCACTTTCGACTTGTTGACATCATAATAAGGTCGCTTTCCTTGCATGCATCGTATATTCTACTCACTAAACTGTAATTCTTGTTCATTATTCGCCATTACAGCATACAATCAAATCGACCATTTTTGCTCCTACATTCATACATTCCAGTTCTTTCACACAATTATTTATATACAAGACATTACTGTGATACTAAAATATTTATTGATAGTAATATCGTATTCAATGTCCAGTAACACTAGATCACGTGCCAAAGAAATGTTTTACAGAATAAAAGAGATAATAACTTTATTTGTCGCTGAGAAATCTGATTTATTCCCACTAAGCTTCGCAAGGAAAATCCAATTTTCATGCCTACTTTAACTCTTACTTACCGACCTTCTGAACCCCGGATAAAAATGCTTTGAATCAATCAATTTTAAATGATCGAAATCCGATAAATGAAATGAAATCTGTTATCTCATCTCTCACCTATTGTACTGTACCTACGCACTGACTCGACATTAGTTTCTTTAATTTTTATTAATTTCAAACAACATCATAAGATTAATGAAAAATTATTTTTGTATTATTATTAATTAATTATTTGTTTCAAAAATTCAATTTAAGTTAAAAAATACACATAACTCTAACACCTGATAGCCAAAATTAAAAAAATTGTATGACGATGAAAGGTGTGGGAGAATGACTTAAATTTTATTGGATTAATTTAGTTAGTTATTATGTGAACTGTGTTCAGAATAATCGCGACATGACAAATAAAAAGTGATGTTATTTAAAATTATGATTTTGTGTACGATTATATAATAATATTATTAGAACATTTTATTAAATGATTTTGTTATTTTTATGCCTGTGTTCAATGTGTTAAGGCGCTACGTTCGCTCGGACGGATTTAAATCCAATTATCTGTCGAGGAAAAAGGTACCTACCCACAATCCATTGCACATTTCAACCGAGAAAATCTTTACGGTTACTATTTACATAACGTCTTTTTAAATCGTAGAAAGAGGGAGTAGGAGATTTCTGAAATTTTGTGTTGGTACTGTCAATAATATTTCGATAATTTTATGTTGTAGTGCGTTTATACCTATTATTATTTTATTCTCTCACATTGTGAGCCTCCGAATATTCGTGATTCCAACTATTCGAATATCGGATAGTTAATGATAATATATTCGAATATATTCGTAAAATTTTTAAGAAAGGAATAATTTACTTCGGATGATAAATACAGAAAAGTTTCAAACGTTTCTCCAAAAATGTAAGATTCAAATGTTCAAATATTCGTGATTCCAACTATTCGAATATCGAATAGTTAATGATAATATATTCGAATATATTCGTAAAATTTTTAAGAAAGGAATAATTTACTTCGCATGATATATACAGAAATGTTTCAAATGTTTCTCCAAAAATGTAAAATTCAAATATCCACATATTCGTGATTCCAACTATTCGAAGATCGAATAGTTAATGATGATATATTCGAATATTCGAATATATTCGTAAAATTTTTAAGAAAGGAATAATTTACTTCGGATGATAAATACAGAAATGTTTCAAATGTTCGAATATTCGAATATATTCGTAAAATTTTTAAGAAAGGAATAATTTACTTCGGATGATAAATACAGAAATGTTTCAAATGTTTCACCAAAAATGTAAAATTCGTGATTAATAACTTGCAGAACTTGAACTATTCGTGTAGATAAAGAGGAGTCAGTATTCTCTCTATAACTGACAAAATTTTAGATATGTTTATATTACTTCATATCTCACACCCCACGAGCAAGTTTTTTTTTCATTATTTTGTATATAACTTCTTGTTTGTCGGCTTAAGTATTTATGAAAGCTAAATACTAAAGAATAATAGAAAGCTGACTCCATCGTTGAAAAAACAATGTATTATAAGTGCTTATTGTCATAAAACCATAGAGATAAGCAGAAGACTTAAAAAAAAGGTAAATGCAAAAGATGTCCGTCAAAGGCGTTTACATCTTTGTTGTCCGACTTCCATATAGCCGATAGCGGTACTTCTGGAGAAAAAATCGTATACCTGAATGAATGAATGAATGCTTGCATATGACTTCCAGGGTTCGTATTCCTTTGTTTCGTTTAGAAAAATATTAAAAATTTTATAATATAAATGAGCGAATACTTAACGAATAATTTTTAAAGTATTCGAATAACGAATACAAAAAAACGGGCGAATATATTCGGGGTTCGAATATTCGGATTGGAGACTATTGCGATTGTGAGACACAACCGATGTGCTCATATTTGAGCGTCGTTATCTTCTAATTTGCTTCTAAAGAACGAATTGTTCGCGATTATTTAGTGTAGCGTGTAGCGAGTCTCGTATTTGGTCCGTTCAATTCATTGAAAATCGACTTCTAGCCCTTTTCCGCTTCTACTCGTACAATCTCAGTAATCACCACTTTCCCCACGCAGTCTCTCGTCTCTCTCCATGGTACACATATGACGCCACATTACACACAATATTGACATTGACCGTTTAGAACACCGCTTCTTCGCGGTCTTAGCGTTACGCAGGGCACTGCTTTCGGACGTTAAAAAAAAGTACACAGATCTTGACAGTTCGGTGTCAGAAGGTAATCTGTCCCCCCGTCGGCGAAATCCCTAAGTAATTAGTTGGCCAGAGCGGGACAGGTTTATATTGGAAGGACAACATGCACAGGGAGTAGGTATTCGACTTGCGTCAACACAATATAACATATTACTTAAACGCCAGTGTAGACACTGTGGTGTGCTAGTCACCGACTCGAGCACCTTTAGTAGATTGCGCAAAGAGGCTTTGAAAAGCGTGAGGCGCTAACTGGCACATGGAAATAATTTTTCTTAAAGCCGTTGAATTTCCTCATATTTTATTCATGAGGTTCCGCCATTGTTGAATTTCCCCCCTTCGCGGCAAAAGAGGTTTTATTTTTTCATTAGATGGCGTCCTTACAAGCTGTTTGAACAGTTGATATTAACATATCTTTCCCTTTTGATCCAACAGATGCGACAAAAATGGGAGCATCTTACATTTTCACTTTTTAGTTGAATAGCTTCGTACATATTTCAAAATACCTTCTGTTGGACTTGCGCCAATGGAGTTCGACAATATAGCGTTGTGCGCTGTCAAGTATATTCGAAATTAGATTACTTCGTCGATGTGCAGTGTTACCTGCATCGAATGCATTTTATTCAGTCAGTTCCTTTTTAACCCTAGAGAACCACCAAACAAAAAATTAAACGTAATAATTACTACAAATTTATTTACTCTAAATATAATTAGATGAGGATAAAATAACAAAATATTTAATATATTTTTTTTACTTCTTTAAAGAAATACAAATAGAAGTTACTAGTTGCAAATCAGCAACTTCTACCATATATGTTTTTATTTAAAGAGAAACGCAAAAAACTGATTGGAGCTTAAATTTAAGCAATTTAAATAGTAAATTAAAGCAATATTTATTTATATTTTTAAGAAGAACAAATTTTTTTTATGAATTTGCATTTTCAGAATATTTGTTGCAATCAATTTTAAATGATTGCTTTTTAAAAATGAAGTAATAAATATATCAATTGTTCTTAATTTGTCGTAATTGTAATCGGTTATTGTAGTGGATAAGGAACACGTTTCCTCGGATAAGAATCTAGGTTCGACGGTTTAGGTTCGAATCCCAGGAGTAACTAAATATTTTTTCGATACATTTAAATTAATTTGTATTAAAAATATTTTTTAATTAAAATGCAAAATAAACACAAAACCATCTACCAAAACCGAGTCAGTTTCTATACTGGCGGCCATTTTAATTTCGTTGAAATCATATATAAATGGCGGCGAGCAAAAGCGACCGATTTTGCAACTAACGCCGATTTTTAATGGTTAATTAATATTCATTAAAAAGAGCTCAGTTTAACTGTTCATAAATTAACAAAATTGACTCTGGTACGATGATACCGGAGCCAACCGATTATAATATTAAGATGTTATTAACTGTATGTAATAAAAAAAAGAGATATTGACGAATAGAAACGAGAGAAAAAAAAGTCTCAAAACGATTCGTGATAGGATCTAAATAAATAAAAAATTACAAAATGTTTAATTATATTAGAAGACCACTGCAAAAGATATATAGTTAGAAAAAAAAATTATCGACTCTTAAGATCGGTGTACTTTGTGGTTTGTTTTGATATTTCTTAATTAACTATGCGATATTAGTTTGATGAGGAGCAGCTAAAATATTATTAAAGTCAGCAAAAAAAAACTCAAAAGGCAATTGTCAGGGTTATTAACGATCACCTTTTTAGGGATATTGGATCTATTTTTTAAAGAACATGTTCTATTCATATTATGTAATAATATATATATATGTGCTTAGATTTGTTGAATATTTCCACAGATAAATATTAGCAAACGTTAAATCGTTATTGTGACTGTGATTATGTTCGATTGTAAGTATTATTTGTAATTATTCGAGCATATTGCATCGAACGTATTGATGTATTAATTTGAAAAATATAACATATAGGTTCGAAAATTAGTCGACAAATATACTGCCTGCTGTAGCATAGTTAGATAATGCACCATCCCCGAATTGGAAAGAGATCCAGATTTGAATCCCAGTAGCAACAACAATATATTTTTCGATAAAATTGATTATATACGTATATATTTCTAATTAATACATTTGTAAAAAATATCACAGACCTATGTTCTAAATAATTACAACTTTACAATAATAATGTGTTCTCCTTAATAATATATAATTTGTATCAATGTGTCTAAAATTTAATAAAAATGAATTGTTAATCCTGGCGTCTGCTATCGGTTTACTCAAAGGTACTTTAGATTCCGTAAAAACACAGTAGATGGCTTTCAAATAATGGAACGGTAGATGTATTAATTTGAAAAATGTAACATATGGGTTCGAAAATTTGTCGACAAAATTACTGTCGCTGTAGCATAGTTGGTAATGCACTTACCCCGGATTGGAAATGAGTTTTCGATAAAATTGATTATATATGTGTGTCTTTCTAATTAATACATTTAATTAATATTTTTAAAATATACCGATTTTAAGGTGTTGGCTTCGTGGGTCACCCCGACCCGTGCATAGTGCTCAAGGGTTAAATGCTTTACTGCACATTTCTTATCTCTATTCCTCTGAATAATATAAAAACATTTTGTGATTGTTTCAAAAGAATTTTGTTCTTACTGTGGCTTTCCATCGAATCATCGTAGATAAAGTATTCAACAGTCTTTTGGTGGCAAATAGATATGTCAAATGTGTATTGAATTGAGGGAAATCTTTAAGTTAAAACTTTTATACTAAAATATAAAATATTGTAACGGGTCGACCTCGCGATAATATATGATGCAATGTTAGATGAGTGTTTAATAAATCACACCCAATAAATTTAGACTATAAGATAATAGTATTATTTTCAAGTTATAGTATGTAATTTGTCTTTATAGTATATAATAAAAATATATTTTATCTGTTAGATTATTGACCGAGTGAATATATATTGTAATTTTAAATTGTTAATTTTGTTTTATTAACCACTTAATGAATTAAAAATACTTATACCGGTTTCGAAAAATATCATTTTCTTCTTCAGGATGTCATTAACTAATCAAAAACATATGTTTTATTGTTTCTTTAACCGAATATATTTTTAAAAAACAATAATTATTTAAAAAATAAATTTAGTACCTACCTAAATGATATAATCTGATACAAAATTAATAGAATAATTTTTTTAGGAAATTGGTAAAATTTAGTTGGTTGATTGTAATATTTTGATTAGTTTTACACGATTTATTTATCTCCAACGATTCCAAATTATTTAACTTAAGACCAACTTCTTACATGTAAAATAGACAATCCCAAATTTGTATCAAAATTATGGTCATTTTTTAATAAATGATTAGAAAATCTCAACATGCTTACGTGGTATTGAGATTTAACTCAGTTAAATCTCTGATATTCATCTCATTTTTGAATACAAGCCATAAAGATATATTCAGGAGAACACATTATATACATATAAAATCAATTTTGTCGAAAAATATTGTTTTTGCGCTACCGGGATTCGAACCTGGATCTCTAATTCTAAAAATTGATTTTGTATGTATATATCTATAATTAATACATTAAATTAGTATTTAAAACATTACAGACCTATGTTCTGAATAATTACAACTTCACAATAAAAATATGTTCTCCTTAATAATATAAGTTGTATCAATGTGTCCAAAATTTAATAAAAATGAATTATTAATTCTGGCGTCTGTAGTCGGTTTACTCAAAGGTATTTGAGATTCCGTAAAAACAATGTAGGTGGCTTTCAAATAATGGAACGACAGATGTATTAATTTGAAAAAGTGTAACATATGGGTTCGAAAATTTGTCACGAAAAATACTGGCGCTATAACACAATTGGTAGTGTACTTCCCCGGATTGGAAATAGAGATCCAGATTCGAATCCCGGTAGCGCAACTTCAATATTTTTCGACAAAATTGATTTTATATGTATATATTTATAATTAATACATTAAATGAGTACATAAAGATAAACTTTAGTCATATTCATTTAAATAAACAGCCTTATAATCTTAAAGATTTTATATAATTAAAAATAAGACGCCAAATTTCACCAAGACGTGAGGTGATGGAGGACAGGTATCAGAGCAGATGAAACAGAAATATGATGGCAGACTATTACTGAGACCTTCAACGTGATTATTCTGATAATCTACTAAAAAAATACATTAATTATGGTTATCTGTTATATTTTTGTAAAATTTGATTTAAAAATAAATGCGATTTGTAAATAGGCTAATCACAATAAATAAAAAAAATCACAAATCAAAGCCAAAGTTGCAAAAATGACGCCACCACAAATTTATTCCAAAACTGCTCCAATGAAATAACTATCGACCAATGTTATGATTTTTGTCATTTTCAATTAATTTTCTTAAATGGAATATTATAATATTAATAAACGAACACAAAAAAATTCCTAAATTTATATTAAAAAATATCTCGATACACACGTATTTAATTAAGAAAAATAATCTTTACCTTTGCATGTTTTACATTAATTATATTTTTTATTACTTTCCTCGTGCCATTTACGACATATTATATTTTCACATTCTCTTTACCTGAAACATGGCGGTTTTTTTTTCGAGTATACAAAAAAAATTAAGTGTAAAAATATGTAAAACGCTAATGGAAGAAAATTTTGTATTCTATCAGATACAATTATCTTTAATGAATATTTATTTAAGAACGAATAGTTTAAGAGTAAATATTCACGCATTGATGGTGTAATAAAAAAAATGTTTATAACTTGAAAACTTACATAATACAAGTACTTATTTCTCTTCTTCTTCTTCTTCTACTTCAATGGCTTCATGAGACTTGAAAGTTCCTGATCGTAGTCACCATAGACCAAATAACAAGCGTTTCTTGATTTTATACTGCTATTTATTTTTTGATATCACATTAGTAGACGTACAAGTGATAGGAACTTGAAGAAAAATATACTTATTAATGCATTTCTTATGTAGTTTAAAATACCTCGTAAATACGACACCTTCTTCCAAAAACAAGCTAGTTTCCATACTGACGGCCATTAAAATTTTTGAGTACCGAAAATCGATTGTTCGAATTGTAGTATAAATGGCAGCGAGCAAAACTGACTGATTTTGAAACTCACTCCTACTTTGAATGACCAGTTTACATAAAATAGAGCTAAGTTTGACAGTTCATAAATTAATAGAAGGTTTAGAACGTATATATTAAAAGTTCTAACTTTAATACTAAATAATAGTAAAAATAACTAATCCTCTCATTCATTCTAGGTATATAGCTGTATTTATTTGTCTAAAAAGAACATTAGAATATGATTAGTCCGAGATAATAGACTAGATTACATAAACCTCTTAAATAATAAATTACGTATACTTTTATTCTACTTTTATATCCTTAGACAATATTGTAATTAGCAAACTCTTAAAATGACATACCATGGTATAATTGAATCAATATTACAAAACGAAATACTAGGTTGGGGAGGAACTCGTCCAATATATCTCAAACCAATAATTACAACTCAAAAGATAATAATAAAATAAAATAAATTTTTATTATTTAAAAAAAACTGTATTATTTAATTTTTTTAAAGAGGATACAATAAAAAGTCACCACAACTATCATACTTGGAGTAAAACTAATGAACGTGTTATTTTAAAATTGTTAAAATTAGGAATAGAACAGAGACATACATCATACATTGTTCCTAGACTATATAAACAACTGCCAAAATCAATTAAATTAGCAGTAAATATAAATGTGTACAAAAAAGATGTTCCAAAATAGCTTAAAGGTCTTCAAAATCATTAAACAATTATGTATTTGACATTTTTACCAAGTTCTAATCTGATCAATTCCTTATATTTTGTTAATTTTCATATTACATTATTACATATATACGTATTTATTAATTGTAAACAATTTCTTACATCTAGTAAATTTTGATCTTGTTTTATATAGATGTTGATGGCCACCCCCATAATTCAAGATGTGTCTCATTTGGAGGTGCATAACTCTATTATTGTTTTACATTGAAACAAAATCTTAAATCTTAGATGTCAAAATATTTAACTTATAACAAAATTGAAAGCGATTAAAAAATTCCATTAAAAATGTACAAAATGATTCTTTAAGTTGTGACGCTAATCATAGACAAATTAAATTCTGTCCTATCATAGCGTCTTCACTCGTGCCTTCCATATGCCAAAACCGTCTGAGCGACATTTTTTTGTATAGAAAGACAGGAAAACAAACATTTGTTAATTCTTCTTAATCTTCTCTGTCTTATCCATTCAAAGGACTTTAGGTTTGATGTTGGCTATTATCACTCATCGGCCTGAAAAAGTTCTACAGTGCATTGGCCAAACGATTGCTTTAGGTCCTTCTCCTTATTTCAAGGCCCTGACTTCCAGCAATCTTCCCCTGAATTATGAGGTGCAAACTTTCACATTTTTTTAGATGTCTCATCTTTGAAGTTATCGGATATTCATTGTTTTAAATACTTCTTCTTTATTCATACAAAGTATGACATCTTTTATTTTTATTTTTTTAAGATCACATTATTATTGTGATGTTGCAGTTTTTCAGAATATAGTTCTGTGGTATTTTTTCAATTTTATCTGTATACCTTTCTAATTGATACATTTAAATAGTATTTAAATATAACTTCTTCATTCGTAATTCTATTCATTAAGCTTATTTTGAGTATTATTTTGTAGATCCACATTTCAAATTCTTCAAGTTGCTTTATCATTTCTTTTGTAAGTGTTCATGCTTTCATTCTATAAAATCATATCAAGAACACATTGCATTTGTAATCTAAGATTGAGACCATGACTGCAGATCATCGTTTTCATGCAGATAAATGAAGAATTTGATTTCGATGGAAGCATCCCTTTTAAATGAAACAGGAGTGCTAAGAAGCTCCCGATCAGCTACTATAATAATAAAATGAAAAAAAAAGTAATATAATTAATTGGAACATGGAATGTTAGGGAAACAAATATCCTTATACAATTTCATGACATGGTTTAAAACAATTGAGCGGATATTATAATAATGATAAATAAAGTGATAACACAGCAGTCAATAATTTTGAAGCACACATTTTGGCCGAATAACTTAAGCAACTTTGAACACAGCCTGTTTGTCTCGAAAGTTCCTTAAGGCTTTCACGTGCACGTATAAAACGTACATACCTTATTTAAATGCCAAATTTATCGTACTCCCTTGTTTGAGGGGTGGAACTTGACAGCTTGAGAAATAATTTCAACAAGACGGTATCTAACTACCCTCATAACTACCTGGAGTGGTCCCCACCCTGGCAACTGCTGAAATTTGTTAAACGAGATAACTCTAAAGCCTTGATAGTGTGTCAGATGTAAATGCGTGCGTCAAATTGAGTAATACGTACATTTAAAATATAATATTAAGATTAAAAATTGTTATTTCTTATTTTTTTGAAAAAACAAAATAACGTTAAAAATACTTATAACTATTTGCTAACTAGGCTAGAGAATGTGAAAATTAGGTTACGTATTTAGTAGAATTTTAACTAATAATTATTAAAATCTAAGTCGATTACACAAGCTAGATAGCATAAAAGAAAATATACAAAAAAATAAATATTTTGCGTATGTTTTGCATTTCGCTTTATTATTCTATTATCGTCATTAACGGCCTCTCTACAATCTGTCTATTGAAAATAAAATAAATTATTAAGGAGAACATATTCTTATTGTAAATTTGTAATTATTCAGAACATAAGTCTGTATCTATTAATTAGAAAAATATACATATAAAATCAATTTTATCGAAAAATATTGTTATTGCGCCACCGGGATTCGATATTTTTCAATAAAATTGATTTTATGTGTATATCTTTCAAATTAATAAATTAGTATTTAAAATATATTTATTTATTTAAAAAATAACTTCATATAAACCACTTTATATATTGTTGTCTATTTATTATATCTATTTGACATCAATTGGCTATGATACCACTGTGTGCTTGACAGGACCGACATACACAGACGATCCCAGAAATATAATCGAAACCGATTGAGGACAATTTGATCATACTTGTTAATACAAAGTTGTGTGACATTCTGACATAATTTGATGGTTTAAGACGCTCGCCTAGTGATCGAGTGATCGGGGATTCGAGTCTCGTTCCAGAAGACCAGCAAGTTAATTCTACTATCATAGCACACATGTTTAGTTAAGTTTTAAAATAGTAAGAGTATTCCATGTACATTTTTATTTAAAATTTTCTTAACCCTTTCTATCTCCTTATTTTGTCATTGAATAATTAAATATAAAGTGGATGAAGGGTGTTTGTAATAGACATGAATCTGATCTATGATAAATATGTTGTATAAAGAATCATACAAGAGAAAACTTTAAATTCAATTTACTTACTATAAAATTGTTTTTATAACATACTTCATCCGAAGATGCCTTCAATTATGTCTGACTACAAAGTTAATGTTATACGTTAAAAATATATGACATATATTTATTTGTTTCGTTTTTACGTCACAAGTTTTGCGTAACAATATGGTCTGTGGTTCTAAGCACGCGAGTTACAAATGCGTTCTTGTTTTTCATAAAAAATTTTGAAACTGATTTTTTGAAATACTTGATAGTTCATTTTTTTATTTCTCTGTTTTCTGGAAATATTATTTTATGTACATCTTATACACAAAGAAATAATATTGCCAATTTATATTTTCCTTTTGTATGTTTATAAAACATTATTTTTGTTTGGGTTAAAATATTTTTTAAACTGTTTTTTCCTTTGTTTGAGTATTGGACCACAATAATTATTTTTTATTTGTTTGAAATAAAAGCGACGTATTTTTGGAGTATTGATGCTAAACGCTTGTATAATGAAAATGGGACTAACTTTCTGGTGTCCTGGAACGAGGCGCGAACCCCTGACCACTAGATCACTAGGCCAGCGTCTTAACCACTACACCAATAAGCTAATTGGTTCATTGATGTCCATACTCGAACGATTGATTCTGTTATCCATCAGGAATCCGTCAGTTAACCGTCAGTTATACGTCAGTTATCTGTCAGTTATCCGTCAGTTATCCGTCAGTTATCCATCAGGTATCCGTCAGGTATCGGTCAGTTATCAGTTATCCGCCAGTTATCCGACAGTTATTCGTCAGGTATCCGTCAGTTATCCGTCAGGTATCCGTCAGTTATCCATCAGCGAAGGGGTCTCGGTGCCGTCCGCGACTGAAGGATGATATTATATTACTTGGTATCGTAAAATCATATTATAATTATCATTGATCGTAAAACTAGATCAATGATAATTATAATATGATGAGATTTTTGACTCGAGACTATCTCTGAAAATGGAATTATGGTCCCATGAGACTCTTTGGAGACAAATCTGGATTATCGTAGTCGTAGTTGTAATAAAAGAGAAAGTTCATTAAATTTTTTTTTGAGTGTCAAATTCGATTCCTATTAAAGTCTTAACAAGCTATTTACATATTTAATATAAGTTTTTTTCAAATTGTAGTCTTCAGTGAATAAAATGTATTGTAATTTCAGAGAAAACATGAAATTGGTTAAATTATGATTACACTTTTAATATGATCTTTGCTTTTTTGATTAACTGTACGTTTTCCTAATAAAAATAATATAAAATAAAATACCAAATCTCAGATTCACCATTGAATTGTTGTTTGAAATGGGTTCCAAAAGAATTACCCTTTATTTCTTTTATACACACCGACTCTATTTAATGGATATTAAAAGAAATAGTAAGAGCTGAAAATTCCAACTGCATCAGTTATTTATTTCAATTTATGGATCATTATTGTTAATTTACAATGTTTTTTAATTTTATTTTTAAATTTTCTCATCTCACAGTAGTCATTAATAATACTGAAAATAAGTTAAGACCTTAAAACTGATCATATTTGCATACTCAAAACAAAATATACATGAATATATGTTGAAATTCAATTAACACTTTCGAGCTCATTATTTCAAAACATTGTCAGTGTCCGATGGAACCTTATTATTCTGAGGGATCGATATGTTAAACATAAATGTTAGTCCATTGTACATAGATATTCAGTTCGTCAGTTGGGTGAATTTTAATATTTCTAGCAGTAGTTAAAACTGAATCAAAATTTTTAATTTAATGTTTAAAATTATTCAATTTTTTGTAAACTTTACAGAATATTCAAATAGTTGTAGTTATCTATGGTTTTTGGTGATATTTGTGTGCACACGTGTAATCAAAAGTTGTATATACGGGTTTGAGTTTTATTTTTCTCTATCAAGTTGATTTCTGAGTTTGTTTCCAGATCCAAATCTTATCACGAATACGCGATATTGAGATTTCTTTCATTTTGTGTCATCATAATATTTTTTCTACGCATCTTAGTTATAGGCCTCAGATTGAAAATCAAAGCATTTTAAATGATTTTTTTGTTGTTTTTATTGAAGTTTTAAAATAAACAAATTATTTTATTAATCATATTTAAAAAATTCACGTTTTGGCCGGATTAAAAAGACATTCAATATAATACAATCAGAGCTTTTGATTAATTTTGAGAAATATATTTTCATATTCAACTGCTTGTAGTCATTGAAAGTAGTATTGGTTTAAAAGGATTCAGTGGTGGATTCAGAAGCACTTACCCAATATGAAAATATAAAAATAACTTTTTATTGTTTCGTTACGCTATTTGTTTCGTGTTATACGAAATAAAAAACGAAAGAATACAGGAAGGAAATAAGATTATGATATTTTAGAAGATATGGAGTGTACGATGTATGTAAAAAAAGCGACATTATTATGAATATTAACAATAATCAGTGTTTGATTGAAACGAAAAGGTTGAGAAAGATATCGAAAGGAGGGTGACTGCAGAGAATAAAGTAAACGGCGCTTTGAATGGAATTATATCTAACGGGAACTTATAAACCGAGGCAACTCTAGCGGTACACAATGAAGTTCTGGTACTGATACTGATGTATGGAAATGAGGCCTGGAGCTGGCAGAAGAGGAACGAAAGTAGAGTGAATGCAGTGGAAATCAAATTACTTAGGTGTATGTGTGGATAATCTATTTATGAAAGAGTAAAGAATAAAGAAATAAGGAAGTAATGTAAAGCTTATATTATTATAGTGATTAAGATTAATAAAGGATCTTTTAGGTGGTTTGGTAACATGGAACGAATGAATAAGGAGAGAATGATAAGAAAGATATATGACGCAACTAATGATGGTACCAGAAGTAGAGGACGTCTGCGGAAGACTTGCTACGACCAGGTAAATCAGATACTGGAGGATGGTTCTGTTAGAAGCTTTAATAATTGGCGAGCTTGTATGAGAAGATATATAAATGTAGATGTAGCGAAAATTGTGTATCAGGACAGGAGAGTGTGGCACTCTATCCTATATGCCTACCCCCGTCGGGAAACGGCGTGGTGGTAAGTTAGTTACTTTAAATTAGATTTATCTTTAGAACAAAAGTGAATAGATGAGAAAAATGTAATATCTTTAGGCTCATTCGTAACCACATTGAGAGAAGGAAAGTTAAAAGAAAGATCAAGATAAGAATGGTCGAGGAAAATATTCACGAACTTGGATCAAGAGAACTTCCGATGTATTGAGATTCTTTAAAAAAAGAGAAAAAAGGATACAGGATTATTTGGAAGTTGTATTAGTGTTCTGTATATTCTATACCTAATTGGATAAAAAAAATCAGATCTGGTTATCTAAACAAAGCTAAGCACACTTTGTGGCGGACACTTTGTATCCATTTGTTAGTGGTCCGGTGAAACGCGACCTATCCGGGATCTGCGCCGAATATAAACAGGCCAACTGACAGTAGCGGACACATGATTGGGTCGACTCGTGGGGGTGACCTGAAAGTTAACATCGCTAGACTAGATTCATCTGGTATTTTTCTGGACTAGATCCTGCATCTACACAACGCAGTCGATCTCCATAAATGTCATACTCCCGAATAATGACCAAACTCAGCGGGTGTGTTCAATTCTTTTCATGTCATTGATTCATATGACCTGGATAAATGAGATAGGTAGTAAGTAGATAGAATAGAACGCCACAATATTCTGTCCTGGTACACCACTCTTGTTTAGTCCGATTTCAAATATCTTGTCATGCACGCTCTTTGGTTGTTGAAACCTCTAACAGAGTAATCCTCCAGCACTTGGTTTGCCTGGTTACGTCAGGTTTTTCGTGGGCACCCTCTATATCACAATCATACGTTCTACATGACTAAACCATTTCAACAACCCTTTCTTTATTTTATCGACTTTGCTACAAATAGCTCTACAGTCGCTCCGAAAGCACCCACTGTTAAATATTCACAATAGTTACGATGGACACACATAATTCCTGTATACTCCATGCGGTTATGCGAATTTATTATTGTTAAATTAATTTTATCATTGTCACCCCTTTTCACTCGCCTTGCCCAATATTTTATTACCAAATTATCTCTCAGCTCGGCATGTGTAATTTGCCAAGATTGCAGTTGATATTTTGTCCTCATTTTGATCTTCATTGGTGCATCATTCGTAAAAGAACTCATCAGAGTATTAGTGTCACGGCATTGTAAATTGTGATATGAATATCAGGAGGAAGAGAAACAGCATCATCATCAGGTAAGTCGAGCTGTCTTTCCGTATTCCGTAAATCCTCGCACCCGGTTCATTCGATATCGAAGGATTCCTTAATCATATCTCTTGCCCACTCACCTGAAATGGACAAAGAGCGGTACCTGACGCAAAGCGGCAGAGATGCGATAGTCGAGACACATTCCTCTAGCAGCGCGAACTTGAGAGCGCAGCCGGCAGAGGTGGTGCCGATACGAGAGACGAGCGCAGGCAGTATCTTCTCAAGTATCTTTTTATACTGTGATACTATGTATATTCTTATATTCAAATTCACATACTACCTGTCATCTTATTTTTGTACAATCAGATGACTTCAATAAACTTCAAGACAGGACATATTACTTTCACCGTAAATTAATTCTGAATATTGGAATCAAATAATTCTTTCTGTGTCTGGTCCACTTGAGCCAACCGAGTGTTCCGTTTAAATAATAACTACCCTAAGACTAGCCATACAACTATCTCCATATTTCCCATCATTCCCCTTATTACCGGCAACTTGCGTTAGTTACACTCACTAATTAGAAATTAATAAGGGATGATAAATCGTAGCCAAACCAAGAGGGAATACATAAATATATGATTTTATCTTCCGTGTTTGATTTATTCTGCAATACCAAGATACCCCAGCCTCTGAAGTAATCTTGTGGAGTAATCCTCTGGGAAACAATAAATGTGGACGGTCAATGACAAAGGGTTTATAAGGCTCGATACTCGCATACGGAAGAATCAATCAGACTAAATCGTATGTTGTATGTTGGAAACATCCACAGGATCCGGCAGCTCCTGAAATTATTCAAGGCACGCCCTCGACCATGTCAAACCTAATATCCCGACTCCACAGGACACGACAGCCATAATCAGAATGTTTGCTTTTTTAAACTTTCATAAACCATTAAGGTAAAAAATAAATAAAATACTTGAATATATATTTTTTTAAATATAAATTAATTGCATAACAAACTTTTTAATTTAAAAAAAATATTATTATCATGCGCCTCACTAAATAGTTGAGTCATAATAATACATCATACGCAGGGTGTCCCTGAGACAATAGCACAAATGGAGAACCAATTCAGCATTAATTTAGCAACCAATTCAGCATCAAAAAGGGTTATTCAAACTTATGTGATTTTCAAAAAGCTGTAAACAAAAAAATGGTACCTTGTGTTACTAGGGGTATTAGGTGCAAAATGAACAACCAAATTTTTTCTTCTTCTAACTTTTATTGCAAATGTCTTCTCAAACTTAGCTTTAATGTTAATTGTGATTTAAAATTGCTGTTAGTTGCAAAATCAGTCGCTGCCATTTATATTAGAATTTAACCAGTATTTGCTACTCTAAAATTGAAATGGCCGCCAGTATGTAAACAAGCTTTTTTTTGGAAGAAGGTGGTGTATTTATTTTGGGTTATATTATATCATTCATAATAAGA
Organism: Eubasilissa regina; assembly: GCA_022840565.1. NCBI lineage: Eukaryota > Metazoa > Arthropoda > Insecta > Trichoptera > Phryganeidae > Eubasilissa > Eubasilissa regina. Next base: position 15,984,763 of record JAINEB010000027.1, on the reverse strand, counting down.
AGTGCATTTATAAATTAACTCTTCTTAAAGCTTCTATCAATTTTTTTTTGTTTTACTTCTATAAAAAAATATGAAGTCTAGTACCCTGATATATGTATGTTACCACGTGTGCCAAATATGATCGCGATAGTTTGAGTATATATGGCACAGTGTTCACTTTTGTAAAAACAAGATATAGTTCGAATATCTTCTAAACGTTAAATTTCGGATAACCTTCTTTGAGGTTCAACAAATTGCTAGTGATATTTCCTAACCGTAGGCTTCATTTGATCTAATGTTTTTGGGATACCCTGTATAATACGTAAATCATAGTTTAATCAACTAAGGTATTATGAATCCGTTCTGTATTTTAACTTTCAGATTAAATTTATTTTTTTATTATTAGTTAAAGATATATTTTTAAAAAAATATTTCTATTTTTTTTTACCAGCCCTGGAGAAAGCCAAAAGCTTGGAGCAGTTTCTGATGATTTGATAAATACAAAATTGAAATTAAACATTGACTTATGGTTTATAAAGATTTCCGAGAATTTTCATCTAAAATTTACCTACGTCAACAGAGGCAACGTTTCACAAGATTCCGGTGCTGAGAGAAAACCAGACCGCGTAGGTGACGCATCGCTGCCAAGCAAAATTCACGCTTATTGAAATAGTACTCTGTGACTTCTTTACGATGTTCACTGCGAACTTAGTATTCCTTACTATGCGCAAACTCGGAAAACATCGTGCAAAAATGGTTTCGTAATTAGGCAGCATACGATTTTTAATATCATTATTTCGTCGAAAGGTTCTTGAAAAAGGGAAGACATTCTTGGAATTTACAACTAGATTAAAAATATTGTATCTTTTTGCTTGAATTAACATATTCAGATTTAACGTGCTAAGTTAAAAATGTGTGACAGTTGAGCCAGTGGTGTTGTTCCGTATTCATAAAGCGCACTTGTGGCGCGCTTTTAATACCGGCCGCGAATAATGTTATTGTGATGTCCTTGAGATTGAGATCATGCGTATGTGTGTGTGTCAGCGCACCAGCACCGCCGGTGTGAGATGTATGTGCGTGTGTGTGGCGGGCTTAAAAAAATGACGCGCGCGGGGCACGGTCTCTTTTCGCTACCGAGACTAATGGTATACTATAATAATAACAAATAATAATAAAGATTATAATTGTCAAGAGTTTCCCTTGGACCACCAACAATCTTCTACGAAGTATTCAACTTGAGAAGTACTTTTTACGCGAGTACGTAACAGTTATTGTCACATGTCCGCGTTCAAATTCCATCCTTGATATATTTCTTTATTCTTGGCCTCAGTTTGAATTGGAGCCTAGTACTGTTGAGGCTTCACTGGATCAATATTGGATTGTTTGATCTCGACAACGGCGGTACCATTTAAGTTGTGGACCAATCATCTCCAGTGCGGTGGAGCACTGTTTATTGTGTCGATTTGGATTACTATTTGTTGTTTGTGTGTGCCGTGAGTGAAATGTGAAATCATGGTCTTCATTTGGAAGCGGAGATCATTGATCGTCATCGTCATCGACTGCAGGAATGTTGGAAGCGTCATACTTGAGGTAAGGCGAGCATTCCTTCTAAATCTCGGTTCCCTGAGATCACTGATCCTTTAATAAAATTACTTTTCTCCAATCAACCCCTTCCTATATCTTTCCTGTGGTAATCCCGACTTACAACAGGAATTATTGTATTATTAGAGCCCCACGGAATATTTAAAATCAAAATTATCCGTAGAATTCTTGTGTCAATTTTAGCCCGATTTAAATTGCAACGCAAACGCAACTAATCCTGATTACTATAGTAATACAAAAATTAGATTAACTCAATTAGAGTTGGGGAAAGTTTTACGGATGCGTGCCTCTCATAAAGTCGTATACCGAAACGTGCCTGGCATATACTCGTATACCGAAACGTGCCTGGCATATATTCGTATACCGAAACGTGCCTGGCATATACTCGTATACCGAAACGTACCTGACATATACTCGTATACCAAAACGTGCCTGTCATATATTCGTATACCGAAACGTGCCTGGCATATACTCGTATACCGAAACGTGCCTGTCATATACTCGTATACCGAAATGTAGCTGTCATATACTCTCATAAACAATAAAAACCTGGCAGTCCGAACATCCTACCAGGACCATATACATATGGTACTTGACGTGGAAAGATGTGACTGTCATATGCTCCAACTGGGAAGTAAAATTGATAGAAGAAGAATAATAATTCAAAAAATCATTTCCATAAGTTCAAATTACAATTATTAATTTTAAATACTAAGATAATTAATCTTAGACTATAAACAGTCTGTTTAAAGCGCCATTGAGGTAAAAAACTTAAGCAATATTATTGAACTTTACTTAATACTTGATTTTGTTTTTCTGCCAGAGTTTTGCCAAACATGGCTTAATAAATCTATGGTAACATTGACAGAGGACACCACCCAGCAATTACACTGTACGTATGACGACACAGCAGATACAGCTGATACCATCTATTCCATCACCAACACCATAATTATCTCTCTGATGCACCTACGCTTTATATGATTATTTATATTTACATGCACAATTTATTGTAAACCTTTGATCAATAAATTTAGCGTATTTTAAAATTGCAAAACCAAGATTAATAATAAAATAACACAAATTTCGGCAGACAAAATATTGAGGTGGTTCGTTAATCTCATTAAAACCCTTCTAATTCAATACACATTCGATACCTGGTGACCCCGACGTAATTCGAACACGCAACCTTCTGATTTGAAGTCAGATCCTTAATCCTTCTCAATTCTGGACTTGACAAGGCGGCAAAAAAGGTGGTTTTTCATTTTTGGCTCGAAAGTTTAGAATCAGAACGAATCAAAGTGGAGAATATTATTACTCTTTGAACACAAAACAAATCCGACAGAGAGAAAGAATGCGGCGTTTTGAAGGAAAGTTAAAATTTGTTTTTATGAGAAGGGCAGTCCGCGCAATCATTGAACTTTTTTCACTTGTTTTGTTTTCTGAAATAATTTAAAGAAGCGATGTTGTTTAGCACAAAGGCCATAATTCTCGATTTAAATTCACATTATTCTGACCACAGAAAGAATAATTAGAAAATGAAGGAGTTTTTCTTTTGAAATGCTAATTCATCAGAACTATTCCATTGGCCTCATATTATCATAATGTTATTTTTAGTGAATTTTCGACTTCCATTAGAGACTAGTCATATTTATTCGACTTTTTATGTTATTAAGGAAAACGCATTCGTATTGTGAAGTTGTAATTATTCAGAAAATAGGTCTGTGATATTTTAAATACTAAATTAATGTATTAATTATATACATATAAAATCAATTGTTTTTGCGTTTCCGGTGACGCAAAAACAATATTTTTCGACAAATTGATTTTTTTAAAAATTTAATATGTTATTTAATTTAATATTTTATTTTATTTGTATATATTTAGTATTTAAGACTTTTTATGTAATTTATTTTATATACAAATTAAATGTATTAATTAGTAAGATGTACATACAAAATCAATTTTTTTGAAACATATTGTTGTTGCTACCGGAATTCAAACCTGGATCTCTTCTAATCCGGAGAACGTGGATTAATCGATTATGCTATACCAACACAGTGGATTGACGATAAATTTTCGAAATTATATGTTACACTTTTCAAATTGATAAATTTATTGTTCTGTTATTTGAAAGCCATCATCTTTATTTTTACGGAATCTCAAGTATCTGAGGATTGGACGAGGTCCAGGTTCGATCCAGATTTCATCCATAGCCGTATTGAGGTATTTTATGTAAGTAACTAAATATAATATTTACCTGTATCCAACGCAGGCGTCTGCTGCGCAGTCGAATATCTCTGGACTCATGTACGGCTTGGTGCCCGACATGCTGGAGGCCAGCTCCCTGTCGCCCAGCTGGGTGGCGATGTTGAAGTCGGTGATGTGCGCGTGGCCTAAACCAAAATTACAATCAATTAGCAGAAACACTCAATACGGTGATTTTGACCTGAGTGAATGAATTCTGAGAGACTAATAAAACAAATAGTATATTATATTGGCGTTTTCTTTTTATTTCTATCTTTCTCTCTCCCTCTCTATCTCTCTCCCCCTCTCTCTCTCTCTCTTTCTCTATTTTGAAATTATACTAAATTAATTATATTACGACTTAAATAATATAGACATAAGGCTGAAGAAAAATAAAATAAAACTAAATGTAAACAAAACTAAATTCATGAACATTGGAAATAAAATAATACAAATCACACAATCACCATAGATGGTGAACGTCTGAAGGAAGTGACTGAAGTAAAATATGTGGGAGTCATTATAGATTCAAAATTGAATCTATCGCAAAATACAAGACAGTGACTAAAAACATCTCACATCTGGGAAGGATCAGAAAATTCATTAGTACCGAGTCTTGTAAAATATTAAAAATCTTACAATTGTCAGTGTTGCGAAATAAAGCTTTGAGAATAATTCTCAGAAAAAAATAGTGCAATGCTGAAAGACCTGAACATATCGTTAAGTAGAAAATATATTTGAATATAATGATATTTATTTATAAAACCTTCAATAAAAAAATATCGGCGGAATTTATACGAAAAATTGATGCAATTCAACATGAGCACGAGCATCGTACAAGAGGAAGGGATAGACTGAGACTGCCATTCAGGAAGAAGGCCAAATCTCAGAAATCGATGATGTATGGTGTGATGAACATTTTTAATGAAATGTAAAAGATAAGTTTTAGTAAAAGAAAATACTTGAATATTGTTTATATTAGAGCATATATAGGAGTGCTTATGTATGCACTATATTAAGAATTAAATAAATATGTGTAATACCGAAGAATATAGTTTATTATTTGAAATTGCCCTATGGGCTAACATGGTAAATATACAAATATATCATTAGTATTCTAATTTTTGAAATACTAATTTAATATATTAATTATAAATATAATAAATAAAATCAATTATATCGAAAAATATTGTTTTTGCGCTACCGGGAATCTGGAACTGGATCTCTATTTCCAATATTTCCAAATATTGATTTTATATGTATATATTTATAGTTAATACATTCAATTAGTATTTAAAACATTACAGACCTATGTTCTGAATAATTAAAAATTCACAATAAAAATGTGATTTCCTTAATAATATAAGTTGTATCAATGTGTCCAAAATTTAATAAAAATGAATTGATAATTCTGGCGTCTGCAGTCGGTTTACTCAAAGGTATTTGAGATTCCGTAGAAACAATGTAGATGGCTTTCAAATAATGGAACGACAGATGTATTAATTTGAAAAAGTGTAAAATATAGGTTCGAAAATTTGTCATGAAAAATACTGGCGCTATAACACAATTGGTAGTGTACTTCCCCGGATTGAAAATAGAGATCCAGGTTCGAATTAGTATTTAAAACGTTACAGACCGTCTGTTCTGAATAATTACAACTTCACAATAAGAATGTGTTTTCCTTAATAGTATTCTCATTATTTACTCTATAGTATTCACTGTCCACCTATACATAATTTGATATAATATTAGAAAAATATGTATTAAAGAATTTCAAGTACATATTTGAAAAAAATCTTCTACTATCATGTGATTACATTATTAATATTATAAATATTTTTTATACTTCACATTCCAGTAATGCTGTAAATAATGGCAATTTAAATGAGAAAATAAAAGATATTTAAGTCTTAAAAATAATTCTTTGAAAGCGAAGTGATTTTACACTAGAAAATTTCAAACCTTAAGATCCAATAAGTTAATTAATTCTTCTATTACTCATTCACTATCTGCATTACGCAGATATCGTAAATCAATGTGAGATTCTTAAAAAATTATCGATATTCTGAATCAGATTCTTTTACAGATGGGTATTGTCTGCCGACTATTCTTTAGTGCTTCAAATAATATTTTCGCTTCTAAAAATATTTTACTTACTATTATTTTAAATTCCGAGCGATAGGTAAATTTTACATTTTTTTTTTTCAAACTGAAATAATTTTCGTAACGTGAAAGTTTCGTTATTTCTTCATTCTATTCCTGTCTGAAATAAAAATAATAAAATATGTAAAAACATTCAGAATAAAATCTTTCTTTTTTGTATATTACTATTACACGGGTGCAAAACGTTTTCAATAAAATATATTCAAGGGTTGGTAATGGTACAGAATATAACTTATTGTGAACAATGCTGTTGTAAAACAATGTAGAAATTTAATTGTGTTCTACGAAATCAAATAAATAAACTTCTCATTCATAATATCCAATATTGAAAATTACATGCCTTTGCAATATTTATTTTTATTCCTATTTTATATATAATAGAAACTTTCTAAAGAAAACTTAATTGATTACTTAGAGCACTCCCACTAAAACGATAAGTATCTGAGGCGACCAAAGTCTCAGCCGTGCGCCGCACCATAATAAAGTGAGACGAATTATTGGTGGTTGACTAGATACTTTCACTTTGAACTATGTACATATATTTTATTCTTTACCGACCAACGAAGCTAAATAATATATTAAGTCCGTCCCGCCCTTCTCCTGCCTGGAATAAATTTTGCATCACAATACTCGTAAAAAGGGATATTTTTTAAAAACCAACATATCTGCCAACAGGCAGATATGTTGGTTACAACATTAAATAGTTGTGTATTCGGGGAAATGCTAGATATAGATTGCTAGTTAACTGTACAATAAACTAATAGACGCATAAAACAAGCCAAAAGTCTTGTGGAAGCTGAATTTGTTGAAACAAAATCAACTTATTACAAAGGTTGAGGTTTAAATCTAAACACGCAAACTGTGTATCGAAGATTTTAGACATCTTAAAAGATGCTGTTGAGGTGAACGTTAGTATATCAAGTGAAGAGAGTGGTTTAGCCCGCCTGGTGCGCTAGCTGACGCGTGTATGCTGTTGCACGCAGCACCTTACCATCCACAATATCGTGTATTGGGTGTCCAGCGGAAAAATTCCAATATTGAATTGTAATTGCTCGTAAACCATCAGGGTGAGGTAAGTGGGAGAGGTATTGTTCAACGCGCGTGATATACTGATTTGCCAGTCGAAATGAGTCTCTGGTCGGGAGCGCACTGCGCGTTCGCGGTTGAGCAATATTTAAAGTGCGGTGACTCATTGGTTCGTGCGTGTCGAGCTTTTTGTACTCACTTTAATATTCGACGAGTAAGTGATGGGCCGAACACGTAACTTATCTGATGTTGCGTTCAAAAGTTCAAACTAGAAGGGACAATAGTTAACCAAACTCATCCGAGATTATCAACGTCAGCATCGACGCTAGAATGTGTGGCTCATGTTCCACGTGAAATTATTTATGTATGTATACAATCCGCGTAATTCTATAAGGTAAATTGCAGCCTGTACTGGAATAAAAAAATCAACAGTACACATTATTTAGAAAAAAAAACTACAGTTTCACCCATATAAACTGAAAATCGTGCAGTTTCTCAATGAAAATTACTATTTTAACTACTTTACGTGAAACCTTAGCGAGAATGATGCTGGAACCTTTTGGAGCAGCACGAACGCTTGGAAACATATTGTTTACTGACGAAGTACATTTTCATATCGATGATTATGTTATTAAATAGAACATGGGATACTGGTCTATCCAAGGGAACGCCATATAAAAACATTTGCATCGTCCAAAAACGACAGTGTGGTGTGCAATTTTTGCCCAAAGGATAATTGGCCCTTATTTTTTTAACCAGCGAAAGACAGTCACTACTGGCGTGTACTGCCGAATGATCGACGAGTTTTTGGTACTGCAACTGCAGCTGTTTTCCGTGTTCAATAACAGAACATAATTTCAGCAACACGGGGCCACTCCATACACAGCTAGAGTTTCAATGAAGAAGCTGAGGGGAATTTTTTTCACTAAATTAATCATCAAATACTGAGACATACCCTGAGCACCTCGGTCATCAGACCTTACACCGTGTGAATTTTTTTTATGGGGATACCTTAATTTGAGAGTTTATAATAACAATCCTTTAACAATTCAAGCCCTACAAGAAAATATGCGCCGTGAAGTTACTGCCATTCAACCAACGCTTTGCTCTTGCGTGTTCGCAAATTTAAGAGTTCGATTGCAAAAGTGTCTTGAGAGAAATGGACTGCATTTATACGATATCATTTATAAACCGTAAAGTCTGCATCGTTAAATTACATTTGGTATAAATAAAATATGAGAACAATATAGTTGTTTTTTATTTTATTTAATATTAAACTAGAAAATTTTCCGTTGGACACCCTCTATCTTATATTGTTTTTCAGTGGTACATATCAAGTATTAGCCTCCTGAATCTTCTGCCTCCAGTTCTTTGCGATTTTCTTCCGACTTAACCCGACGGGGCTGAATCCAAAAAACTCGTACTCGTCAGGACTTTTCTATGTATTTTTCCACATAATATCTCATTTAATTCATATTATACAATTCTCTCCATATAATTCGCACAGACAAATTATTTAAACAATTTCAAACATATTTACAATAAAAATTACATTCATAATGGTTACGTATTTATCGTGCTAGGCAAAAGAACTCAAGCAAGAAAGATTTTGGAAGTATCTATAAAAAAATACGATTTCTTTTATGCGTATAATTATATATTTATTTAAAAAATAAAATATATATATATATACATATATAATAATCTCGAACGAATTTTAGTACAAAAGTTATTCACGACAGAAAAGGTTCTTTCTGAATTGTTCAAAATCTCACTAGGATTCAATCACTTACACATTTTGTCGGTTCGTATTAGAAAATTTTTGTAAGATAAAAAAGAGTCGGATCCGCCAAGTCTTACCGGGTATCAGATCGAGTATTTTTACCTGAACCCGGCGGGTCCGAGACCGGGTACCCGGACCCCTAAAACTCTAGCAACGAGGAACTTATTCCGCCAGGATATTGATATTGATTTTGAACAAAACGCCAGAAATTGCTATGTATTTATAAATTAATTCAAAACTTTTTTAATAATCATATTGTATTCAAGAGAACCCATTTTTGATGTGAAGTTGCATTTTAATAATATAGTTCTTTAGTATTTTAATACAAATTTAATCAATTAGAAAGATATACAGAATAAAATTATCCATCGAAAAAATATTTAGTTCCTACTAGGGTTCGAACCTGGACCTCTTCTAATCCGGGGAAGCGCGTTTTCCTATTTCGCTATAGCAATCGAATATATTTTCGACAAAATTTAAACTAATATTTATAATTGATACATCTACTATTCAATGTATAAAAGCAATTCACTTTAACTTGAGTAAAACCCGATAGAAGATGCCAGAATTAAACTAACTGATCCATTTTATCAAATTTGGAAACTTTAATATAATTTATATATTAAGGAGAACACATTTTTGCCGTCAAGTTGCATTTTCAGAACATAGTTCTGTGGTATTTTAATACAAATTAAATGAATCAGAAAGCTATACGGAAAAAATTTATTTATCGAAAAAATATTTAGTTCAACAGAAAAATACAATCTTTTGGTTGAATTATTACGTACCAATTTTATTTTGTTGTATAATTTTGTGGAGAATAATAAAAAAAAAATCGTTTCATACTTATTTCATATATTCTTCAGTTAAATACTTAAAACTTTATCGTCCTTACATATTTTTGGTATTTTCGATATTCAATACACATTTCTGTATAAAACTCGTATATCCACTTCACAAAGTATCCAGCTATCGACTTATTACGTGATCGCATGTGGTAGTAAAAAATGACGGATTGGGGGATACTGTGACCTCCTTCCGACCAAGAAAATTTAAAACCCCGGGGATTTGGTACAATGTCTTCAATGATGTGATCATGGTAGATTAATTATATCACAATTTTTCAATTTAATATTTATTTTTGAGACATAACATAACATATCATTTCAATATAAAAATGACACTTTTAACTTTTCCTCTCCGATGATGTAAACTGAGTTGATATTGCTTCTAGTAATGTGAATATCTCTGTAAATATACTAAATACAGAGTTCTTATTTTAGGTATACCTCCGTAATGTATTTATGTATTGGATAAAATAATTACAATAAATATGTATTTAACACACGCAACAATAAGAAAATGTTTTTTGAAGAACCTGACGTGAATTTGTCATTACGTGTATGTGCACGTTTGATGCGGTATGGTAGACGCAGCGCGCGGGGTGCAGGGTGCGGGGTATCGGATGCCGATCGTTACTTCATGTTATAATAATGATTAATATAAGTGATAAATGTAAAATAATCATATTCATCCAACATAAAAATTGCAATAATCTACTTGTTCACTGACTTTACAGCACCGGAACTCGCGTTTTTATATTACCACCATAAGAGAAAGGTTAACGTGTTTCGTTTTGTTTATCTTCAATGAATGAACGGTTCAATAATTTATTTTAAATAACATTAGGTATAATTTCAGAGTTACATTTTATAAATATTATATATCGGATTGGAAATAGAGATCCAGGTTCGAATCTCGTTGACGCAAAAACAATATTTTTCGACAAAATTGATTTAATATGTATATATTTATAATTAATACATTAATTTAGTATTTCAAATATCACAGACCTATGTTCTGAATAATTACAATTTCACAATAAGTTCGAATCCCGGTGACGCAAAAACAATATTTTTCGACAAAATTGATTTTATATGTATATATTTATAATTAATACATTAATTTAGTATTTATTATACAATTAAATCGACCGTTTTCTACACACAATAAGAGACAAAAAAAAAAGCTATTTAAAATATGATCGAATTAAATATGTATATTAATAGTATTAAAACGATAACAAATTAACTACTTGTTAGTTAACGTAGGAGGGATCGAATATATGGAACTACCAGATAGTCTGCAATGTTGAAATTACCAAAAAAAAAAAATGGAAGTGGACTACAACATATTACAATTAGTGCAAAAAATATCCAATAAGACATTCTTATTTACGAAACTAATCTAACTAACTTACGTGACATCTGGCGACAGATTACAATTTAGAATATCACAGTCTTAACGTCGATAATCATTACTATCTATCGGTTAAAAAGGTTTGCGTCTTTTATAAATGATGTGTACAGCACGGAACTTTACATTTGTAGAAATAAATAAAAAATTCCAGGCTTATTGGTTCTAGCTGTAACACGTTATTCCGTTTTATGTCATAGTCAAAGTTTTCGACAATAGAGAAATGTCAAAGAAATATCGCTTGTATGGAATTTTGTAATATATTTTTTCTAAGAATCTTGGTAAAGAAGTTCACGAATTTTCTTTGTTGTTAGAGTGGATTTTGATAACAGTATATCAGGGGCGTGCACTCTATACAATCAAAAAAGCTGCGCATAATTATAACTTCTGCGAAATAAATCTAAATTTAATATTTATATATATATATATTAAATATGTGCGTCCATGAACATATAATTTAAAATTTTCATATTAATGTGTTAAATAGAACCATCTAGCTAACGAAAGAATATAAAAATGACAATTAAAGCTGTGCATGTATTTTTTCGTAAAATCTTTCCCAAATGTACGGCACGAGAGTTGGGTCTGCACCCAACTCTTGCGCCGCGTTCTGAATTCACGTCTTCGCTGAAACAGTCGTGTTGTAAAATGCCGCAAGTGTCCATTTGAAGCGAATTTAGATGTATACTTTACACGTGGTGTTATTTTATATTTTATAACATTTTAAGCCCTTAAACTTGAAGAATTTTACAAGAATAATAGTAGTAATACTAAAAAAAAATAAAGAACAGAAATAATCTCAAACTTTACTATACTACTAAACACCTTTCGTTACCATTAGATATAGTTAATCGCAACTTCAACTATTAATAGTAAGTACTAAGATTTTGAGTCACTTTCATTTTGAACGGTTGAGTTTACTTTTCAGTTTAAGGAAGAATTCAAGATAAAAGGCCCTTGATTCTGAGCAATACTACTTACTCGTAACGTCGGGAGTAAAAAAGTTCTTCTTAGGACTATTTCATGCAGGCTCCCTCACAAAACATTACGATATAAATATATCGACCCCTCTTACGTAAAATATCGTAAGTAAAAAATTACATTATTAATCATTCTAGTGTTTTGCACGTATGTAATATATTTTTAAAAAGCTGTAATTTTTAAAATAATATATGATATATATATATATATATATCATATATTATTGGTGTAGGTACTAATAAATATATATATATATATATATATATATATATTTATTAGTACCTACATCATAGAATACAATATATATTTTTAAAGTATCTGCTCTGTAAATAAGCTTTTTACTTACGATACTCTACATAGGAAGGGTTCATATGTATAGGTATGTGTATTTTTCTTACGAACGTGAATAACAATATTGTCTCAGAATTCATGTATATAGTGTATCTACCTACAAACTAACTAATATATGATGCACCATATGCAAACTATCTTATGTGACGCATTTAAGTGTGAAAAAGAACACCTGCATGCTTATTCGTGATCGAATTTCCACGTTACACCGTACCTAAGAACACTTATTCTTACGCACGGTATACAATAATTATCACTAAATTAAAATCATATGAAGATTGAAAAAATCGGTTTCGGATCGGAAAAATCGGAAATATAGTTTTCTTTCTTTTCGTAATATAGATGATGTACCTCATGTTTAGATAATATCGAGTTCAGTAACAATCAATGAACTTAATACATTGCAGAGTACAGATCCAAATTGATCCAACTAAAATAGTTTTCTTAAAGGTAATATCTATTTTATAAAAGTATTATTATCATTTTTATTCCCGAAATCAATTCCACCTAATCTAATTCTGTAGATGGCTTACTGAAGGTATTTCTTTAACTGAACTAGAAAAAATAAAATTACTATACAATTGAAAACAAAAAAAAAGAATAAAAAACTATTATACAATTGAAATCAATCATGTAATATACTTAAATAGTTTTATTTACAAACATTTATTTACAACTTATCTAATATTTATTTTATACAATGTTAAAAAAGACTGATATTTTGATATATTTTCTCTATCTGTATTTTCAAATCTGTGTTAATTATCTGTATGGATATTTTTTTGAGGACACTGAATATATTAAATATATTTTTTTACCAAGAACACATTATTGTTGTGATGTTGCAGTTTTTCAGAATGTAGTTCTGTGGTATTTTTAATAAAAATTAAATTAATCAACTTAAAACATATACAGAAAAAAATTATTTATAGAAAAAATATTTTAGTTGCTGGGAAGATTCGAACCTAGACCTTTTCCCATCCGGGGAAATGGGTTATCCGGTTTCACCATGTCAGCTTTACGATAAATATTAGAACTTATATTTTATAGCTCTCAACAATGGAACAACAGATGTATCAGTTTGAAAGAGCTGTAGAATAGATGTTTTAAAATATTTCGTAAAATTACTTGGTTAGTATGGAAAACTAGATAACGCATTTTCCCGGATAGGAAAAGGTCCAGGTTCGAATCCCGGTAGCAATTAAAATATATTTTGATAAATAATTTTTTACGGCATGTCGTTCAAGTTGATTAATTTACTTTGCATGAAAAATAAATATCTGTTAAATTTTCTTTTAAACTCTAGTCGTTAACTTTTCAATCACACTCAAAAGTACATTACCACTTATAAATATGTATAAAAATATAATAACTTAATTAAGGGACGTTTTCAAAAACTATAATGTTGTTTTCGGGCGGTATAAAGTTAATCTAGTTTTGTCATTATTAGCATTTATTGTATGAATAAATATCTAGAAGTATACATTAAATAAATTATCTGGTCACACAAAATTTAGATTTGGAAAAAAATAATCATTTAAATAACATTTCTCAAATATCTTGGTGTTAATTATGGGTTGGTTGGGGTTAGGGAGCAATAAAGGGTAATGAAGGAGTGAAGGGTGAAGCCAGTGAAGTGGTAGGCTCATTTAAATTTGTCGTTAAATTCAGTTGATTCCCATGATATATAATTTTTATAAGCGTTTAATTGGTTCATTGTTGTTTACATCAGAGTTTCACAGATGGCGTGTATGTAACTTTTTTTTTGTATTTTTTTACACAAATAACAATGAATAATGATTTTTTTATTAAAGTGATCGTTTAATTAGGAGTAGAATCTTATTATTTATTTTATTTCAGATTTGTATACAGGGTGGCTGTATTTATTTATGGGACTTAAAAAAGAACAACACATGTAATTGTCTTTCCCACAGATAAATTTAACTGTAATTCTAAAGGTACCTAACCATTTGGGCTACGTTAAAAATCTTCAAAGGGTTCCGTTACGTTGAATAAAATATAAAAGGGTTCTGTGACTTCATTTATTTGGGAAACGTTGGATTAGATTATCCCATCTGAGGGTTTTTTTTTATTTTTTTGATGTGTATTGGTGAAGCCTGCATTTTTTCCAAACTGCGGCTAGACTCCGTCAAATCGTTAGATTAAGTTGAGAATTTATTAATAAAAATGTCAAGCCACAATGTATTAGGCGCTAAAAGTATAAAAAATAATGAAAAAATATTTTTTCAGCATAATTCTATTTTTCTTTTAATATTTTCAATTAAGTGTAGTGTTTTCAGAAGTACATAGTGAACATATTACTACCAGCGGTGTCCAATTATTTTTAATGAACTTAGAAGTTATTGAAGGGGATACTGACAATCTCTAGGAGCTTTTGAAGCCTTGTCTGTTTACACCAAATAGGCAACAGACATGAATAAAGAGGAAAAATTATAATTTGCCAACCTTATTTTTTCCAATGCCACATAGTCACGAAGCATTTGATCCACAATAGATAAGGGATGAAAAATAATATTTATCTGAAATAATTATACACAGGATGTAACAGACCTACTCCACAATATTTTATGAGTGGATACCTGTCTAAATTACGAGTCGAAAATGTTCAAGGAATATGTGTAAATTGTATACTGTTACGGAAAATATTATTGTTACGCACTTCGCAATAAATATTTGCGAAATTGTTAAATTATTAATCTATATCTTTGTTCAGACCCTTAATCAGCTAACAAAACATAATCTAGCCGCTCCAAATTCGATGATCTTTAATTTTTTTGTATTCAATAAAATATTTCAATTATTCGAAATAATTGCATAATTACGATTTTTTTAAATGCTTATATCTCTGACATGGTTGAAATTAGCCACATTGAGTTTGAACATTTTCAACTCGTAATATCCACCCATAAGTCTGTTACACCATGTATATAATATGTATACAAATAATAAAGTACATCAAAAACATAATTCGATGTGTCAAATTCTATCATAAAAAAAATCAGCATTATATCCTTATATGACAATTTGACATTACAGTCTATTAGAAAAATGATATTTATAAACGTTTTTTTCGTTCTAATACAAATTTTACTGAGGGATCAAAAGGTGTTTAAAAGTTTATCACGAGTCGAAAATCTAGGTTGAAAAAAATCACCCTTTTCCTTTTTCGCATTAAATATGTAATTTGTGATTAGTAAAATACTTTAATTAATCAAAATAATCGTATTTTTTTAAATGCCTATATCTCTGACATGGTTGAGATTAGGCACATATCCCTGGAAAATTTTCGACTCGTAATTTAGTCAGGTATCCACCTATAAAATATTATGGACAAGGTCTGTTACACCCTGTATATATTTAAAATTTTTTTTTTAAACAAATTTTTTCTTATACTAGATCACACCAAGCCATTATGGCTTGTAGTCACGTTGTTTATACTATTTTTACATTAGGACATCATTACAGTTTTGTACATGGATAACAATGTATTTTTTAAAGATTTTATTCACGACTATAAAATAGAAATTGGCCTGTAGTTGCCGACTTCATCATGCCTTCTATATATCTATATATATATATATATATATATATATAGAGCGGACACTAGCTATTTTGAGAGAACTAAGATAAGTCTCATGGTCTAGTGAACTGTTCATTAATTTGCAAACTACCGGGGATATTAGGTCACTAATTTGCTTTACATAACTCGACCTAATTCCATCATATCCATGCCCCTTGTTTTAATTTATTATATCAATTATGCTTGCTTACATTTTTATCGTTGATCGTGGCAAGTACGTATACATTATTTGTGGTTCATCACTGGAGTAATCATTTAAATTTAATAATTTAATTCTATCTATTGAGTCGTTAAATATATTGACAAATTTATCACCTTTTCCATGATATATCATAATTATTTCACGTACTTATATTTTTCGTTTCGTAAGTGTATATAATTGAAACAAGAACTAGTCATTCTAAATACGACTAGCGGTGCATCGTGGAATTTTGGCGCTAACAGTAAGTCTTGAAGTGAAGGCTATAATCGACAAAAGATTGAAGATGAATGGTGAATGAAAGTGGAAATTGTTCAGTAGTATAAACATTGTAACTGTAATCATTGGTAACTGGTTATTCAAATTAAATCTAGTAATTCTTTGAGCAATGACTGGTACATTAGAATATAAAGCTCTAACAGTTAAATCTTAGTTGCCAATCATTGTTAAATCTCAGTTATCAGTCATCGTCGAAATCACAGTCACATAACGGTTGACTATCTGTTTGGGACATATATTTATTCTTGAACGAAGGTAGTGTACTGTGCCCTCCACCTCCCCTCCCTTTCCTCACTCGGCACGCCACCGAGTCAGTCGATCGGCGACCCTGAACCGGTACGGTAACGAGTGAATTCACAGTATTACAATAAAGTGAAACGTCGTGTTTAATCCAGAGCAATCTGAAGGAATAGGACCCCTGAACGGAGATTGTGACAAAATCTAAATATACAGTCCACCTTGGAGGTGCCAGAAAATTGTGGTGAATGCAAACCTCCTTCCGAATATCCTTTTTCTTTCGGCATCTATGCTTTTACGCAACACCATCACTAATTAAAAGTAAATTGGTGAACGTTACAATTGTGTAAATATGATCACTCAAGCCAGCCGAGGACAGGTCGTAAGTCATGTAACACCCATGACTTTCATACATAAAATAATTTCTTCGTATTCATGAGACATCTATAATATGTATTGATAACAATCCCTCTGGGAAAAAAAATACAGCAATTGTGTTCGTACAAAAATTTCAACATACTCAAAATATTGTGAATATAAATAGCTCTTTGTTGTTGAAAATCTTACAGGCGACAATTCTTCAAGGGATTACGAATAAGCTGGTGAATTTATATACATATGTGTTCTCATTTCAAAACATGGAAGATGTGAAGCAGATATTCGAAGATGAATTGAATCACTTATTTGAGAAACAACACTTGTCCATACATTTGGCATAATGGAGTTATGAGTGACATATTCTTCTATCAGAATACAGCTACAAATTGTATTTGAAATATCTCTTGTCCCATATCCAGTATGGATTTTTTATACCCTTCAAAATTACGTTTGTTTGAAAAACAACAATGAAAATAATTCTTTCGTACTTTAGACAAGTTCAAAAAATTACAGAATATCACAGTATGGCAAGATAGACTATAGGAAATGATGCTATTCACATCGAGCCACGGAAGTCGAATGGCCCGCGCTCGTCGTCTAGCTGTCGGCCCCACCTTTGTAAGCGCTCGCTCGCGACCTGCCATGCCGCGCCAGATGTCGCTTTCTGTCCGCCTCAGACCAAATGAAGGAGTCAGCAGGGTCCTCTTTCAACGCTGTTATAAACATGGCTCAATTGAGACGTACTTTGCACCGAGTGCCAGGCACTTCAGGGAACCACGACGCTCAGCAGCGACTAAATGAAACTGTAGCATAGTCAATATAATTTTTTTTTAAATATCACTCTGATGATTCAGGCACCTAAACAAATAATAGAGGAGTAAAAAAGAGATTTTAAAAATATGGAGGCACGTGTTAAAGGCACTGAAGATCTGACACGATTAAATAAATCGGATGTTAAAGAATGGGCCTGTTAGAAGCTTCAACAATTGACGAGGGTGTATGAGAAGATTTATGAAAGTTATAAGTGGCATATCAGAACAAACAAGCGTGGCGTTCAATCCTCTCTGCGTACCCAGCGGATAAATAAGTATGTAAATTATTCAATAGATTTGTGCTGCTTTAGCAGCCGAATACGTGACGATTATAATTTCTGTTCGAGTTCTAAGTAATCATATCACAGGTAATTAGTAGTGTTTGATTTGTTGCGTTACAAATTAAGCCTCAGGGTCGTGGAACAACCCCGATGTACAGGGGCGGTATGAAGGAGGCATTCTACCGTTCATCCGAGGTGAGGGGTCCAAATTGTTGCTTTGAAGTCAAAGGACCCTTAGACACAGCATTCATAAGACGAGGTTTTTGAACATCTTGTACAAGGAATCGGGACAAGAGGCATTAATCAACCTGCCACGCTATAATATGATGTAATATTAAGTTAATTCCTTCCATAGCTCCTTCCCCGGACGGAAATTTTAGTTTTTTATTCATTCTCTATTACCTAGTTGCTCATATGAGATAAATATACACTAAATATTGTCATCGTATCATCATTATCAAATATTTTCTATCCACTGCTGTATTAAGGCCTCAAGTGTCTTCAACTTTTCTCTATCTGTAGATTTCGTCAGTCCAGCGATTTTTAGGGTGGCCTGTCGGCCTCTTGATTCTTCTTAGGTACCACTGTCTGCCTACTGCCATCCCATTTTTTCATCGTATATCTTCACTAATGGGCAGAACCCGTATGCAACCCCATTTTTCTTTGAACCTAGCAAAAAATTTTCCATTCCGATAAGCCAATGAAAAGGTACCAAATAATAATACCTAGTGCAGAAAATACAACATGCATCACGGAGGTAGGACAACTCAAAACTTTTAATAATATTAAATTACACTTAAGTGCATGTAAATGCTTGTAATTTTCCTAGTATAGCAAGTTGTACATCAATAAAGTTTTTGGGAAAAGTTATTGATAGGCACATGAGATGGGATGTTCATTTAGATGGATTAGCTATTTAGATGCGAAAATTATTTTATATGTTGACAATACTTGCTATTGATAGTTGGCGGAGTGTATCAGGTGAACATATATATCAAATAAGCATTGCTTCGTCCATCTTGAACAATGGTATTGATAGTTGGGGAGTGCATCAGGCTTAAAAGAGTATACCCAGAGTAACACACCGCCATGACTTTGTATCCTCCACAGCCACTTTTTAGGAAATTTAAAGTTTTGGGTGTAAGACAATTATATGTGATGTATATACTAAGTAGATTTCATAGGAAAATAAGCGCTCCGTCTGTGTGGACTGAACGATATTATCCCACAAGAGCAAATAATCTTAAAATCGTTACAAAAACGAAAACTACTTTTGGTCGAAGATTACTCACTTTTTAAGCTGCCAGAATATATATTCAAATTGGAATTAATATAAAAACTTTAAGTGACATTAAAACTGTTGGAAATAATGTTTTTAATTGATTGTTAAAACTAGGTAGAGCAGATACTAAGAGTTAACTGTTGTATATAATGAAATAACTCTACTAGTACTCTTATACTGCATTATAACTTTTAATCTTATATAATGGGTTATCCAATTCAAGCTTGATAAAGTAAACTTAAAAAAAACACACAAAATATTCGGAATGTATTGTAATTTTTATTTCATTTTACAGATTGATCCTTGCCATTTTTAGTTAAACAAGATATCATTCAAATGTCCTCCACGGGTCTTCTTACAGGCCTTGATTCTTTTGAGGTAATTTTCAATGACTTTTCGGCACATTTCGGGCGGTATCTCGGCCATTACATTACGAATATTAGTTTTCAATTCGTCAAGAGTTTTAGGATTGTTTGCGTAAACACGATCTTTCGCGTAGCCCCACAAAAAGAAATCCAAAGGCGTTAAATCACAGGATCTTGGAGGCCAATTGACATCAGCTAATCGCGAAATCAAACGTCCAGGAAATTTCTCTTGCAAAAGATCTCGATTTGCTCGTGTTACGTGACTGGTTGCTCCATCCTGCTGGAACCACATATCGTCTAGATCATAATCTTCGATTTTCGTAAAAAATAATCGGTTAACATGCGGCCATAGCGCTCAGAATTGACGGTAACGGTTCGTCCATGGTTGTTCTCAAAAAAATACGGCCCAATCACACCACCAGACCACAATGCGCACCAAACAGTGACTTTTTCCGGGTGTAATGGCTTCTCTACAATCAATTGTGGATTTACTGAGCCCTAAATTCTACAGTTTTGCTTATTAACGTATCCACGAAGCGAAAAATGAGCTTCATCACTGAAGAAAATTTTGTTCGAAAAATCAGCATCGACGGCCTGTTTTTCCAACACCCAATTTGCGTATGTTCTTCGTTGTCCATGGTCAGCAGGCTTTAGCTCTTGTGTCAAATGGACTTTATACGGATGAAGATGCAAATCCAGATGCAAAATGCGCCATAATGAGCCATAAGATAGGCCTAAATGTTGAGCTCGACGAGGAATTGACAAATTTGGATCTTCTTCCACACTTTCAGCTACAGAAGCGATATTTTCAGCATTGCGAATGTTTCGATGATGCACAGACCTTACAATATCAGTAACAGATCCAGTTTGTTCAAATTTATTCACTGTATTCAATATGGTTTGCTTTGTAGGACGATTATGACGACCATAATCTGCTCGTAAAGCGCGAAATGTGGATACGGCAGAATCACTATTTTTATAATAAGATTTAATAATTTTAACGCGTTGGTCGATTGTTAAATGCTCCATATTCTTAAATGGCAGAATGTCAACTAAATAAATGACAGCGTACTTGACGTTTATCTTTGACAGATATCGGTATACAGATTTCTACTTTATCAACCTCGAATTGGATAGCTTTGTATTTTCACTTAGCTTTACCTTATATATTTAATCTTATATATTTTCATTTAGCTTTACCTTGTATGTGCTTTCATTTTATTTATACGTATATATTGTATTGCACATTAGTATTTTTTCTTTGTTTTTATATATTTTCAATTTCATTTTGCCTTGTATGTACTTTTATTTTATATTGAATTGTGTTTTACTTCGTATTTTATGAGTTATATTGGTTTACTTGGTTTGTGAAATATGATTTGTTTGCCAATTTGTTCTAAAACGGGTTGGTCTAGTTGGGAAATGCATTTATAAAATCTATATGTAATAAACTGTATTTTTAGCTACAAAATATGTGTCTATGAAATGTGTAATTTGGGAGCGGAACACATATCTTCGTATTCTGTCTGTCAGTAAACAGTCACGTGTAATTTGTAACTGAGGTCAAATAAATAAATAAAAGAAATGACGCCACTAATTAAGGAAGGCATATTGGTGTATTTTTTCTCAAAGTCCAGCAAACCATCTCATTCATATTGTCACGTACCCCTAGTAAGCTCTTTTAGAATTTTTCATATACATATTGTATATAGATATTCTAAAAATATAAGGATTTAACCGCCGACTATAACGCTACGTCTAAATGTCTGAAGAAATAAATAATAAAGTTAAATATATCTAAAGTAAGATAAATAGTAAGCTTTGAGAGTTCGTGTATTTTGCTGCAGAAATAATACATGAAAAGCTTTTTAACAGTGTATGTACTTAACATGAAGTTAATATTTTGACTTTAGTTTGTCTTCATTTAGAAGTTCGGTGTTTGAATAAGAAGAACAGGGATAAGTTTAGCAAATGATGTTCGTTAAGGAGAGGGTGCAAGGTACGTGACAAAAAGGGTCGGGTGGTATATTCGATTTATTATTTTATAAAGGAGATGTCGTCTTGGGACGAAACGCATTGTATTTCATCAGTTCAGATGCAATCCAAATGAACGAATTACGTGATCTACGGATCGCGCGTTCCGCGGAATGGAGTACAATTATTCCGGTCGTAAATCGGAATCACCGCAAGGTGTGTGAGGAAAGTAGGGAAACCATGAAATAGGATGAGATCGGTGAAGGGATAGGGGTTCTAGTTGAAGGACCAGTGATTTCGGGAACCAGGATTTGGAAGGACTGCTCACCTTACCTTGTACATAATGACCCGTAATCTCTGCAGTTGCCTCCGATATCACACAAATTTCGCCGAATAAACCGATCTCCGATCCCAATTGAATAGGGCGATGTCACAAGTTCACCCACGGCACACAAACAACAAACAATACGTGATTAAAGTTGAGTTGAAATGTCCACACCGCGAATGGTATCGCGATGTCGAGATCGAACAAATATCTCTCTCAAGGTCACAATTTAAACTGACAAAACGAGCATGAGGAAATTTATGTATGGAAATTTGGATGCGGAATTGCGTCAATAACGACGATTGCGGTTGAATCAAACTCACGCTCCAAAAGTGTGTTTTACGAATTTGAAACATACAATTAGATGAAAAACATGATAGAATTTGTTTAATCAAACTTATTACAAATGTTGAGATTTAAATCTATGCACGCGAATTACGTATCAATGATCGGAGGCATCTCGAAAGTTGCTGATGAGACGGACGTCAGTACGTAAAGTGAAAATAATGGTTTGGCCCGCTCGTTAACAATGGCAGAAATTATATATTGAAGATGTTTTACTTGTATGAGCTTCAAAAATATGAACAAAATTACCTGATTTCCTGAATGTCACACAGATGTTTAAATAGAAGTCGATACATATCAGTAGGTTCAATCTTCTCCAAGTTAATTAGAAAGTTTTTATTTTAAAAGATATGCATTCTAATTAAAGAATTGTTTAAAAATGATGAGCTTGTTACGCTTGTGTAATTTTATAACACAGATGTTATGAATTAACGTCATGAAAATTTTGTAGTAGAAATTAATTCATACTGGTCATGGTATCATTACATTTATTTTTTAGTCAGGGATCACTAATTTACATAAATTTTAATCTATGCCTGTGCGAAGTGGATCGCTGCTATCGCGTCAGACGTTCACTGGTGGCCCGACCGAGCGGTGGCATTTTATATCCACCATTCTGGCTGTGGCGAAGAAGTACAATAATATATTATACCCGAAAAAGTGTCCTGGCGTGAGATTGTTATTACGAGCCGTCACCGAGATTTTTGCTGGCCATATTAAATTTTGAGATGCGTCGAATTCCGACAGTATATTTGCGAACTGGAGTATATTTGGTCCGCTATATTGGAAGACTTTCAGCGAGCAGAGGATTTGGTCATGCGCGGCCGATATTTTGACTAAACCCATTGAAGGTAAATGCTGCCATGAAATGATGACTTTGCTAATGTAATGCATGACTATTTGCCGATTACCCCGATGTATGTGATACTGAGTTCCGTATCTTGGATCCCAGGACCTGCTTGTGGCATTGAACGAAGGTAGATGATCATGATGATACCATATAACTTGTTTTTTATCAGGGTTTTACTCCATCAAACTCGCGAATATTTTTTATTGTAGTATGAATTTGATAGTAAGTTATAATATGATTGAAACTTTTGTAGAATAAATGAATTTGTTAAGTTTGCTTTCATTCTGAAATAAACTTTCTCCATACAAACACACGCACACCATTTTGTTTTAAGATTACACATTCCTCCGGTGACGTATGTTGGATCTTGAGACGATCTCACATTTATTTCATGCTCACTTTTGAACTAGCCGGTGGAGAACGTTCAGCCTCACATGGGGACTGCACCCTATTCTCATAATGTATAATTTTATACTTGCGTCTCTTCTAGGTTAGATCGCATTTTTTGTAGATGGTTTCCTTATAAAAATCTAGGCAGAGATTTCGCACAGTAACACGTGCCATGGTCAAGGCGTTGAATCAAAGAATTATGGTACAATAGTACTTTTTTCGCAAGATATATAAATCTCGCACAGACGAGTAACCTAGCGAAGATGCCACTTCCATACACTAGTGCTCGCGGAAACAATAAATTTAATATATAATATATATATATACTGTTGTTCTATTTCTGCGTTCTATAATATATGATATCTTTGTACTATATTTTAAAATGATTAGAAATACGATATAAGATTTAACAAATAGAGTCACAATATAATATTAATAGCTATCTTAAAGATGATAAAATGTCTCTTAACTGTAAAGTTTTTATTTAGTTAGAGAAAAAAATTATACACTTAAGACATTAATGTCTGCCGGACTTTTTCCGGTACATCGATATATCTAAGCCCTTAATGATGTCACAAACGATTATGATGACGACGATAAAGTATTTTGAGTACATACTTAACATATAATGTTATTTATTTGAACAATACATGTAACGTGTACATCGCATAATAGAATTGACGAGGGTCTCGATAAAGTTTAACAAAGTGAATAGTTATGTTGGCTTTCCTGTGTACCGTAATATTTGTAACTTAAAGAGTTTTTCACTGTCTCACAGGAAACAACGTATTGTGGAATGTCTAAAGTTATAATAAACTCCTGTAATGAACCGGATTCTCAGTAAACTATTTCGTAAGCCACTCAATTAATCTGGTTATATATATTTATTGAGAATTAAACATTTCTATTTTTATTTAAAATATAATATTTTAAACCAAAGTAAATATCGCAATGAAAAAATATAATCTTTCAAAATTTATTAAAAAAAAAAGAAAAATATTTTTTCAGTGATATACTTATCACTCGAGTACACTTTATAAATATATAAATACAAGTTGTCGGTTAAATTGTTAGATTGATGATGCCCTTACAAGGCGAAACGCGTCTCAAGTAAATTATATATTCTTTGGCTAAATATTTTATTGATTTAAATGTTTTTTTTTTTTTTTGTGCTTGTCCACTTGAAGTTTGGACAGTGGATTTTCCAAACCGTTGATTTAGATTATAAATTATTTAGCCAGTATGTTCTATTTTCTAGAACCTCTTCGGCTAGAAATTTGCCTTTGCTTCTTTTTGATGTTTTTCGAGATGATGGCGAAATATTAAAGTTTATGGGTTTTTATTATTTTGATGACGAATTTTCCTTTCGCATCTGAATCAGCACAATTTTATTAGGTCGCTGGCGCTATTTCACGTAAAAGCTTCTAATACGACTTATTACTTAGTTTTCACAGGTTTGGGAACGATTTCCGTCTTGTTGATATATTCCGAAGCTCAGTACTTAAATATACGAGTGACGTTTTTGATGCTGTATTTGTATTTATCACCTACTGTATTTAAAATGAATTTTTGTGTTTAAACTGCGTGCCCATGTGGATATTCATAATGTTAGACATCACTTAGACGTATTTGTGGCAAATCTATTTATGACAGTAAAGAATGAAGAAATAAGGAAAGAATGTAAAGCTGATGTTAGTATGGTGAGTAAGATTAAGAAAGGATCACTTAGGTGGTTTGGTTAGTATGGTGAGTAAGATTAAGAAAGGATCACTTAGGTGGGAAAGGATGAATGAGGAGAGAATGGTAAGAAAGATATATGACGCAAGTGTTGATGGAACCAGAAATAGAGGACGTCCGCGAAAGACTTGGCACGATCAGATAAACCAGATAATGGAGGATGGTTCTGTTAGAAGTCTCAACAATCGGCGAGCTTGTATGAGAAGATGTACGAATGTGGATGAAGCGAGAATTGTGTGTCAGGACAGAAGAGTATCCTCTCTGCCTACCCCCACGGGGAAACGGCGTGATGGTAAGTAAGTAATAAATAAATTTAAAAAATAGTGACCCTATCACTCCAGGTTATTGTTAGTAGTTTACATCTGAAATGCTTCAAGTCGCTTCAATCAGCAGCGACTTCGTATAGTGCGCACTGAAGAAGTTGTTGATTCTTCAAAAATGATGCCGAAAGCGCTATAAATTCATAATTACTGATTTTTCGTTCCCCAATTGAATGGCATTAATGTGGAAGAGCTGTGGTTTCAATAAGACGGCGCAACATACCGCAATAAATTCATTAAAATTTATTGAAGGAATGAGCGCATAATTTCGCGTCCCTGAGAATCGGCATCCAAGATAGGATGATTTAAAATCTTTGGATTATTTTATGTGGAGATATGTGAAGTTGCTAGTTTACGATAATAAACCAGAGACGATAAACTACTTAAAAGCCGACATTCGTCGCGTTATTGCCAATATACGGCTCTAGCTGCTCCAAAAAGTGGTAGAAAATTGTACTTTCAGATTGCGTTTTATTTGAACTAGCCGCGGCGCCTATATACGCGAAATTATATTTACACACTAATGGTATAGAATTATCTTTCCAATAAAACCAATATAATGACCATTACCACAATTGTTATGTGTTTTATTTCATTTTAAAGTTCTATACCTCTAAAAAAACACCCTTTGTATATACTTAGATTCAATGTCATAACGTACACAAGAGTGAGACAAGAATATAATATTAGGTTTTAATGCATGATTAAAACTCGTAAAAATCGTATTAATGTATTTTCAGGCAACCTCATTTATTAAAATCACGTCACGCAGTTTAAAGAAAAAAATGAGGGGAATATTCACTCAGTCGATCGCATCGTTTATTCAGTCACGTGATATCCATGTTGACATGAAAGCTGAGCAAAATGTTTATGACAAAAATGAAAATGTTGAAACAATACCATAGTAAACATGGCGCTGTCTCTGATAGAGGATTATTTAATATCAACTTGATATTAAATAATCCTCTATCCAGAGATAGAACTAGATATTTTGGCCCCTGGGGTAGTTAAAAAAGCGCCTCTTACGCATACAGGGGCGGCGATTTAAATCCACCGCCAGCATCGCCACTTCCATCCAACGAATGACGCGAGCGACACCTGGACTGAGGACGCAGGCTACAGTAAAGAGCACGTTGCAACATCGCTCGCCGACGTTAGTTCTTTCGTTCCGTCGTACGCCACGGCATAATTTCGAGCTAGTAGGTACAGTTGCAACAATTATTACGGGCAATACATAAGCATTTAACATACCTTTGCTTTTTTAAAATTTCTTATCCCTTTGGGTTTGTATTTTAAAATAATGATAGTATCAATAAAATTACTTAGATTTGAAATGATATATTTTTTAATACGTATTATGAATAACAAAATTATGTTTACTGTATAAAACTTTGATAATTTGATAAATTTGGGAATATTTCAGTTACCCCCTTGAGAACTGTCATTATTTTGATATGATGAAGGTAAAATATACAAGTTCCTGAAAATTAATTAAGTTTTGCCTTGTATTTTAAATATGTCGCGGCGATAACATAGATTTTACCGAAACGAGACCAAATATATTTAATATTTTTTCTCTAGCCAATTATTTGTCGAGTATTATTTGGTTTATATTCAAAAATGAAAATAGATCGAAAAATCTTGAATACAACATCTGTACAAATTAGAGGTGTCTGTTGCAACCCTCATAATTTCATGATCATTTTCCCTAGTTCTACAATCCGGCGTGGGTCTTGGCCTGATCAAGACAACCCCTCCATCAGTCTCTGCACTGGGACGCTTTCCACCAATTGCTGACTATAGTAATGGATAGGTCATGTCTATCATTCATAGTCTCTTTAAATTATTTACCATTATTTGTGTTCCATCAAGCAGAGGAGCCGTTTCGGGAACTGTTCATTATTGAGAGATTCTATATGGTTTAGCCATCAAATTTTCTCTAATTTTATAAATTTTCAGATCGTAAAGTTTCTAGCAAAATTTGAATATGTCCAAGAACACACACTTACTGAATTTTCACCCACAAAGACACTGTTTTTAAACAAATAATTGATATATCATATAGACGAAGTTATTTTTCATTATATTTAATGGGAAAATATATGAACGTATAGGTAATTACAGGACTTACGATCTGTCTTCGGCTAGCATAAGTGATCACTTTATATAAATATAACGTTCATCAGTGTGAAGTAAAGTGCAAGATGGAGAATTTATGATGCGTTGTATCCAATATGAGAATTGTCTCCAAAAAATCTCACAAAGAGTCAAAAATCTCATTCAAAACCACGTTATAATCTCAGAAGTACGTTTTTATACATGGTAACTCTCCTTCCAACAAAAACATCTCTTTTCTTCTGTATCTTCCTCATCACATTACACCTACGCCATATCCTCAGAGCACTTAAATATTTATTTTGTTATTAATTTATTAACAAATTAAGCCAAATACTTTACATATTACGGGAAAAATTAATTCGGTTTTTCGAACAGAATTCTGGAACTGATTAAGTTCGGCTAACGAGGTTCCACTATACGTCTATTGTAAGCAATTAAATACATTTTCTATGTCTTAACAATGCACACGAAACACTGTGTGAGCCATATTAATGTTATTTGAACGTTTTATAAAAAGAGTTCATACAATTTGACAAAAAATAGAACGTTTGGACAATGCCGCTATATGTCATTGAAAATTTCAATTACCGTTTAGAACAATGGCTATTTTTTAAAAGAGAGGAAAACAAGTTTAAATCGCTTTTGCTTTCATTATACTTCATTTTTTATTTACTTCTATGGAGTGTATTTATATTTTTTGTAACAATTTATGAAAAAAAGGTTGTGGCCTTCATGCCCTTCGTAAATTTATCTTTTTTGACGTAAAATCGTTAAAATGATGGAACTATACTGCCAAGCAGAACAGAAATGGAAAATATTGTACAAGCAATATTTTTCATAGATTGCAAGTTATATTATTTATTTAAAAAAATGTTGGAGCTCTTCGATAATAGACACCGAGAAGTGGAAACAAATAAATTAAAGGACTTTGAGGGAACAAAAGAAGAGCACGAGTCGCAGGCTTCGGGAAGAAGTGCATCAAGAAGACGAGAAGACCATCGCTGGCAGTTGGACTTCGTTCATTTTTGTATATAGATTACTAAACTTTTTATAAATTTATTCAGAAAATTATAAAGAAATCTACAAAGAAGAATATTTAAGAAAGTAATTAAAAAAACACTGAATTCAATTATAGATACTGTAATGTAAATATCGTAAATTTTCTCCATCACAGCAATTTATCTCGGTAACGCCGGAAATAAAAAAAGTACCTTGACTTGAGATATGAGATTTAGTACCGAGGATCGTTTTTGATGAAATCTGATAAATATAACAGAATTTCTCACACTGTGAATAATAATTCTGTCGTCTCGTTAGATTCTCATCTGTATTCATGAAAACCCTCAAAAGTAAACTGTGGCTGCAAGAATTTTTTCAAGCATTATATACGTCTACATTAAAATATGTAAATACATTTAAATTTTTTTATATGTAAACTACGTATTAAACCACATCAAAATCAAATACAATGAGTTATAAAAGAGAGGTCATTACCCCGACCCGCAGGGTTGTGGAAGAATTATACCGTGTATAGTAAAGATGTATAACAAAAAATTAACTACCCTTGGAGAAAATGAATTATTTATTCTTTGGACTATATAATTAATCTTTTCACTAGCAGAAAGCAGTCGGCAAAAAGGATTACTTCAGCTAGGTAGTAATAGAGGTCATTGCGCGACCACGCCCAGTATTTTTGGAAATGATAAAGTAGAAAAAAGAATACAACATCGCAGCAAGTTATTAGTCATTTAAGCAAGTTCGGATTGTATCTTGTTTTAAAATAAAAAAATTAAATAGATGGGGGTTGAAAAAATCCTTACCCTGTGAGAATGTCAGATATTTTAACCTCCTCATCTACGGCTGGTTATACAATATGTGCCGTTATTAAGTACATGTTATATTTATTATTAAAGTGTAGTTACATCATACGAAACTTTAAGGGGAATATAATTAAGTATTGCGGTGGTACTGCGAAGTATTTGTGCGGGTTAACTGTGGTAAATACCATAATGAATATCATTGCCATCATATAGCCTTAAATGGATGAACCTATATCTTTATTTTTTGCTTTGAAAATTGTAGTTTCTTCGAAGCGCAGGTAGTGATTCATATATTTATCTTATCAGTGCTCTGATCGATCGTTGCCTAATAGCAAACAGCAAATATAAATGTTTTCAGTGAAGAATATTTCGTAATTGTTTATGAATTGTATTTATTAATGTCTGGTATCCGAATACTTGGTAAAATATGGAAATTATATTTTTGAAATTCATATTAGAATTTATATTAAAATGAATAAAAATCACAATATAATGTTTGCAATAAATAATTTAACTAATCTTCTTCTTCGAGAACTAAATGAAATGATCATGGAACTGCGACTATTTGTAGATGGGGGCATGGACGATTGAATTGAAATTGATTGGAATTGATTCTATATCTAGGTTTAACCTTTCCTCTCCGATGATGTTAACTGAGTCGACATTGCCTCTAATAATGTGAATCTCTCTGTAAATATACTAAATACCGAGTTTATATTTTAGCTATTCCTCCGTAATATATTTATGAATTGGATAAAATAGATTCAATGTATATAAGCATTTTCTATACGCAACAAAAAAAAAGTGTTCTCATAGAACCTGACGTGAATTTATCAATACGTGTATGTGTACGTTTGGAGAGGTGGAGAAGGCTCAGTGCGCGGAATTCGGAGTGCCGGATGCGATCGTTACTTTAGTGGCAGAGCGTGCGCTGGCCACTAATTATGTGAATATCAGGTAATGACCAATGTTTTTTCTCATTTGTAGCATATTTATTATTATTATAATGATTAATATAAGTAATATACGTAAAATATTCTTATTTTTCCGACTTAAAATTCGCAAAAGTCTACATGTAAACTGAGTTTACAACACCTGAACCCGCGTTTTTATTTTAACATCAGGTTAAACTAGTGTTTAAATAACCTGGATAGTCCTTCGTGATGGTTACCTTCTACAAGGTCTTGTTTCTTCGATTCTTTCTTGGATCACCAACCTTTTCGTGGTGTCCTCGTGACTGGTAACATGGCTTAAATATTTGAGAGTCATGGAATCGCTGCTCGATGTTTAATTTATCTGTGATTGAGAAATTTGTTATGCGGGTTGTCCACAGTATGTGGAAGATGCTTCGATGAAAAAAGCTGCCTTATATTAACTCTGTTAGCCAAAGGGGTTGTATTAGGTAAGAAAATCCAAGTAAACAACACATGAACATAAATAATAAGATAAAACACTTTGTTTAAACCACTATTTATTGATAAATCAACATGTTTCGATACCTATAGTATCTTCTTTAGGAAACAATGTATGTATACTAAAATTAAAAATGTAACTTAAAAAAAAATCGGGGGTCTACAAATTAATTTGCAATGATTACAATAATTTTTATAAAGGTGAAACTCATAGAAATTTTATTATTAGAATTAAGGAGCACTTAAAATGTTTAATTAGCAACAACTATTCTGAATTCGCCAATCATATTTTGGAAACAAACCGTTATTTTAACATTAACAAACAGGTTTAAAAAGCACATATGCAAATACTAGCGGCTTACAGTTGATGAAATTAAAATTTTAGAATTAAGATGAATAGTAAATTAAATATTATAAATTACCAAATCCATTTGCAAATATTCACATTCTAAATTTGTTTTCACAGTAGTTCTTGATTAGTTATCTACCACTTATACTTTTTTAAGTTTTATTTTTGTCTATGCTTGCATTTTTATTTTAGTATACATTGTTTCCTGAAGAAGATACCATAGATATCGAAACATGTTCATTTATCAATAAATAGTGGTATAAACAAACTGTTTAATCTTATTAATTATATAATATTTGACCATAGAGTAATTTTGCAAATATTGAAGAGAGAAATGAACTAATTAATTTATAATGAATTAATGACATAAATTATCTGTCAAGAAAATACCAATATAGCCTGAAAATAAAAACAAATTTAAATGCACTATTTAAATTCCACTTACTTTTAATATTTCGACTTTCAAAGCGATTTGGAAAGGGAGAACACATCGGTGTCTCGTATCAGGATATGAAATGCTAATGTTGCTGAAGATAGTTACCAAAATCACAAAGACTTACTCCCCATTCGCTAGTATAACGACTAAGTCCGCACCAATGATATAACTAAATACTTTTTTGCTTCCATTGTCCTAACTGTTTTAACCGAAAATAGCTGAGATAAAATCTGTACCAAGTAGCCAAAAATATAATCATTATATTTTATGTAGAGGGCGTGCAGTGCATACAAGCAAAAAAAGCTGTGCATTACTAAAAATTCTGGGAAACAAATATAAATTAAATTATTGTATTAATTTATAATTAGTGTCATCTGTGTGCCAATAAAGACTTATTTTTTGGTTCTAAAAACTGCCACGACAACTCACCGCTGTACCCATTCGTCCCATCGATCTGTTCACATTACTCCATTTTGTCGTTAAGCTAGCGAATTACTCAAATTATATAATTGGCTATTCACTGAATTGAAAATTTAACTCCGTTGATCCGTTTTGTATGGAGTCGTTACCTATGCTGTATTTTAACAGAATAACATTAGAAAGGCTTACTACTGCATGCAAATCATCGAAGTGTCTAATTCGCGAATTTTACTATCTTACTGTTTTTAACGTGTCGATATCATGATTGTTTCTTAAATTTGGTGCATGGATTGGTTTTTGATTTGGGAAAAACAAAATGAAATTGGCAGAACTATTTCCCACGTTAACCTTTAATAAAAATAATTATTTCCTTTAGTTATTACGTGAAGGATTTTCAAACAATAAATGAATCATGTTCAGTCGTAGAAAGTGTTCCTAAAATCGTCCATACATTTTTCATACGGGTAAGAAAGTATTATTTTACGTTAAAACTTAAACTTTAAAAACACTATTAATACTACTCTAAAATTACAAATAAATACATGGTAGGGTCATATAAATGACGGATTTATTTTGTCTAAAGATGTTTGTTAAACAAAACTATATTAAAGCATTGTTTAAATTATTAAGTTGTTTCGGGGGTTAAGATAATTTTCACATAAAAATAATCAATCAAAATGTAGTAATCTCGGTAATTAAATACCTTCGATAGCTGGTTCCCAGGTTTCCAATTAGCAATAAGAACGCATACGATATATGAACTGACGTCTTTCTGGTCCGATTTTGTTGTTCTTTTAGTTGGGTTGTCTTCATTAGATATCGACCGACCGAAGCGCGCACTGGTGACGTATTTAGACCGCTGGACTGGTCGAAGAACGGGATGTAATAATAATGACGCCTGTCGGTTATCGTCTTCTTAGCTTTCCGAAAAAAGGGCGGAAATACTCACACACACATTATTGTAAACCAGGAAACCCAGCGGCATCAATCAAAATAACAAGACGCGTAGACAGTAGCATTCTGTACTTTTTTATTTCATGTATGTTCATATAACTATTTTTCGTTGAACTTTATTAATTAATGCACGATAAGCTTCAATGCAGCTCAAGGGATACGCCGATTTAAGTAATATTCTAAAGACGCCCACACTGCTCTGGTTTTAATGGTTTTTTATTTTTTGTTTCCGAAGTTTCAGAACTACTCGGGAAAATTGCCAACTTGTATTCGCTCTACCCGCACGTGTTTATGATCTGAAAAGCTAAAACTTTATGAAATATTAAATTGATTAAACTTTTTAATGGTTTAAATTATTGTATCTTCTAGAGTGTGATCTATCCATATTTAAAATAAAACTAGGGGCTGATCCGTACACGCATTTTGTGTATTTTATAGAATTATTTCATGGAATACTTTCCCGGTAAATATAATATTATCACCATCAAAA
Source organism: Eubasilissa regina (assembly GCA_022840565.1). Taxonomy (NCBI): domain Eukaryota; kingdom Metazoa; phylum Arthropoda; class Insecta; order Trichoptera; family Phryganeidae; genus Eubasilissa; species Eubasilissa regina. The sequence goes on along the minus strand of JAINEB010000027.1, from coordinate 15,951,001 downwards.
CTATCACCATGATCATCATCATCATCATCAAAATTAGTTCGATTTTTTACTCATGGCATTTAACAGTCGGCTACTGATGAATTTGTTGCTAGCGTAGGTTTTTTTATTATTAAAATATAAATATTACATAGGTTTGTTTAATGTTTAGTTATTTTATGAATAGGGAATGTAATAATATTAATCTCACACATTGATTTGTATCGATAGACAACATGTTCTTGAAGTGCCATGACCAAAAAATCGACCTGTAATCATTATCGTCATCATCGGTGCTATGAACGTAACAATGATTACTTGTGATATCTAGTGAGCAGATATTTAATTTTATTATTATTTTAAAAATTTATTTTAATATTAGAAAATATAATACATTTTCATAATAATCAGAAGGATATATACATATTTATTTTAACATTTATTTCTTCACAATGAGAGTAAGACTCGTGTATAGAGAAGGAGTATATTCGAGAGTTTAAATTTCAGTTAGTCTGTGTACATATTTTTTTTCTTCAGATACAAATTTATAGCAGTATGTAATTTTTCTAATTGTGATGGGAATACTGTTAAAAAATTTGATGCCTTGATAAATATAGTGATTTTTGGTTGCGGTATATTTGAGTTTTGGAATATAAATTTGGTCTCTAAATCTTGTAGATCTATTTAATTTTGAAAATTTGGATTATTGAACTTTTTTGAATGTCAATTATTTTTGGTACTTTGAAATCTGTACATGGATAGTCTTTTTTTAGAATAATTTTTGATATCGTTTTTTGTGTGATTTCTAATTGTGACATTGAAGTTTAATATGCTCCTCCCCATCTAATAATACCGTATTGCAAATGTGACTGTATAAACACTTAATATATTATTTTCAGATTTGTAAGTGATCAGATATTTCCGAGTCCTAAAACATGTAGGCAATTTTCCTTATTTTGTTTGTAAGATTAGTAATGTGTTCTTTTCATTTGAGTTTGTTATATATTATGATTCCTAGGTACTTAATAGAGTATTTTTCTTCAATTGATGAACATTGGTCACAACAGTATTCTTTAATACAGACTTTAGTCTGAATTTTAACATTAATTTCAGTGTTATCTTTCTGTTGAATAACAAATTGTATAAAGTATGTTTTATCAGTAACAGTAACAGTAGGTTATCATCCGTTCACTTTTTTATGGTATTAACATCCATTAAATAAATATTTTTAAATGCCCTTTTAACGTCACACGCTTCCACACGCACAATAAAACAAAACTCAGTTATCTTTACGTCTTTTGCAGGGGCCAGAGAGTGATTGTACTGGTAAAGTATTTTTTGTGGTAGCTTTGTTAACCTTTACCATACCATGTTAAAAAATACCCTACGCAGCCATACTGTCAACTCGTGTAACTGCAAGAAATTTGAGTTTTGTAAGCATTTTAGATGGGAAAAAAAATGTTTTTACAAGTTTAAATGACTTTAAAATAGTTCATGTAATAGTTACTACATATGTAATGAGAAATAATATATACAATAATTTAATACGTTTTCTTATAACGTCAAAAGATCCATCTAACATGATCTTAATCTTCATCTCTCTTCATTTAAATCAATGTGTGATATTTTTCACGTACTACAAGTGGTATTTTTAACACAGATAACATTGAATTAAAAAAATATTATTTTTATTATGATTCGCTTTACATATTTGGTTTTCCACTACTCATTTCTAAGCGCAGATGATTTTGTTAGGACTAGGTAAAATGTAAGTTTTACATTGTGCATATTTATAAAAATACGATTTAATTGGCTCGGTAAACTTATTTTACTACGTGGCAATAGAAGGATTAAGCGGTGTTTACACTATTCCCTTGCTTTTTATTAATTTTTTATCACTGCAATCAAATGTGAGAAGTAAAAGCCAGAAATCATACACTATGATGACTAATGTCCACTGAATGAAATACAATGAGATAAGTCTCAGAGATTTACTTGACATATATATCTCAGTACCGTGCACCCGTATTAAGATTTTGATCTGGAGATAAACTCATAGATCACTGCTTGATATTGATAGGACTGGATTGACGTAATTAGCTTCGATAGCTAGTCCTGGATTTGTTATTGGTTTGTTGAATATGTCCATTCAATCTATGTTTTTAAATCACTACCGTAAAATATATGACCGACATCGAAGCCGTCTCTGAACAGAAATTGATTGAAATTGAAATTGAAATCTACACAAATTGAATGGAATTCAAACTTTAATACCAGGATTATCCATCGAAGTATAAAAACGCGTAAACAGATATTTACAACTATTTATTCTAAAAATTAGACAAATGAGGTATTATATTATAATTAACTGCTGCAAAGGAGATTAAATTTCACCCAACCGACAAACAAAATATCAATGGTCAATGATGTTTTAAATACAAGGCAGGTGTCGATGCTCGAATCTCTGAGACTTGGTGTGTAATCCCTTATCGATTGTCTTGAGATGTATCCCATATATAAGCATTTTTATATATTTTATGGAACAAGCTTGGTAACTGATTTAATTATATTATAAATTTAGTAATAAATTAAACATTAACTTTCTATTCAATCGCCGTGAGTTTAATAACCATGATGTGCCCGGCCTAATGTGTCCAATTTCCCCATAAAATTAACACAGCACTCAACTTTTAGTACGAGCGCGGTGCATTCTTTTAAGGGATGTGCATGGATAATAGGGCTGTGTAAAAAATTAAAAATTAAGTGAACGTGCTTTCTTGGTGGAGGGGAGGGGGGTCTAGGGAACATTTTATAACGTTCCACCCCCGAGAAATGCATCTAATCTTAACTGTATACTGTCGGCGACGTGCCTTTTGGATATTAATACGGCAGCGATTAGCCAGCTGAAAAAAGGGTCTCGGATCTTGTACGAGAGATCCCAAAATAATTATTTAAAGGAATTTCCTAGTTAGTACGGGTACAAAGCCGTAAAATACTTCACCGTGGTCAGAGAATTTGAGAAAAAGAGAGCACCCAATCACCGTCTAAGGGATGAACCGAGGGATGTGTTGACGATACGCCCTAGGGTGCTCAAGAGGCCGGACGCGGCGATGAAGAGAAGACTTAGGATCAGACATCACTTAGAATCAGTCAGGGTTAGGGTCAGTTAGAATCAGTGGGGAGTCAGAAAAATCAGTAGAAGGCAATCAAAAATAAAATGTTAAAAACTCTCGTAGGGAGAGTTAATGTAATGTATAATAAATTGTAAATATGTATACAATGTTTGCCTATTGATTTCTATCCCCGACTCCTCAGTGACCAACGACCTAATGATAATATGTTGATTGGGCAAGGACGAAGGACCTAACGTCATATCAAGCGGTGCCCAATGAGTGAGACATTATTACATCAACCACAATGTGGTTGCGGTAAATTTAAAAAATATGTATTTCGTCCTTATATACATTTTCTTTACCATCCCTTTTTTTTTGCGCACGTCTAAACCGTCAGTTTATAAAGATATTATACAAACAATTTCAAAATAAAATGCGTACATCTTTGTACAATAATAAATGCAGAGTTATTGAAATTTTTGTCACGTTTTAAAAAAATATAAATAGGTACACGCGAGTTATTTTGCGCACTTCTTGAAGGTGACATCAGCGTAGACGGTATTGTCATTTCAGGTGTTCTTGAAATTCCAGCGTACTGAGTGAGAGCAAATATTGGGGATGTAGATGTATATTTCAAAGGGAGAACGAGACGAAGAATTCAGTAAAGTAGTTTCATCTGTAGAATTTTAAAGAAAACTACAGTGGGGTACAAAAGTCGGTACCTTGTATTTTAAAAAAAATTTTGTAAATGTTACTTAGTATTTAATCTTGTTAAAAATCTACAAACTATGTATTTATAATATTACATCAAGGTGATGTTCTTCTAATTTTTTAAATATTTTTTTTATTTTTATTTATAAATTTTAAAGGAATGATATATTGAAAATTGGGGGTGATTACAGGCCTTACGACCTGTCTTCGGCTGGCTTAAGTGATCACTTATTCACTAATTCTCACCCCTCAATCTCCATATTCATCAAATTTTTGAAAATTCTATATATGTTATTACATGGACTCGCTTCGAGTACCACTAGAACATCACCATCTATCGACCAAATTTAATAATTCATTTTTCCTTGAAACAGCATATTATATTTCAACTCAATGAGAATCTGATTTTTGTTGAAAATTATTTAAAGCAATATTCTTTATCAATAAAAATTGAAAATATTGATTTTTTAGGAGTTTTCTAGTATAATGTATTGATCGTCTCGCACCTTAATACGTATTTCTGAGCACCTGATACGTCGATAAATCGAACCCTACCATATAAAATTCTGACTGTAAAAAATAGTGTTATTTGATTCTAAAAACTTATCCAGAAAGTGAGACTTGCCGATATTTATCATCAATTAAAGCAAGTGAGACCTGGGTGTCTCGTGTCGCCCTAAAAAGTTTGCGTCAATCACTCAATGGCACCATCCCTACCCTCCCAAAAATATCATTTCAGCAAATAGTTATCTATTATAAGTCGTGCCTAAAATTTTATTTGAATAAATCTTCTGCAAGGTTTTTATGGAAAAAAAAGTTTACCTTAAACTGAATAGAATACGAAAATTGGATGCCATTTTATATAAAATTTCTATAAGAAGATAATTTTTTACTAACACTAATTTGGTAAGCCGGAATATGGAAGATGTAGGTAAAAATACTTTTAATTAAAAATTACAAAATTCCAGTTATTTTTCTATTAATACATCTGTCTATTAAAATATTTAAAGTGTCTATTAAGTGACGAATATACAGGCTACTCAAACGTATTGATACCTATTACTTTTCACAGATTTTTTCTGTTACGTAAACACCATATAATAATATTTATACTAACAGAAAGCAATCGGTTCAAAACTGTTTGCAGCTAGGTCCTACGGGCATCTATAGTGACCGCTTCGCTGCTCACGGTAGTTGGTGCATAGCCACAGTTAGTAATACTTATTTTTCAATATCGAAAACACATCTCTACACGGGTCCCATTTCTACTAAAATTACACATTATTTCCCTACCATTTTGCATTTGTGACATTTGCAATACGGTATTATTTGATGAGGAGGAGCATATAAAACTTCAATATCACAATTAGAAATCACTCAAAAAATGATAACAAAAATTATTCTAAAAAAAAGATTATTCAAGTATTAAAATTCTTCATAGATTTCAAAGTACCAAAAATAATTGACATATAAAAAAATTCAATAATCCAAATTTTCAAAATTAAAAATCAATTAAATTTTAGAAGCGAATTCCGATCTACAAGATTTAGAGACCAAATTTATATATCAAAACTAAAATATACTGCAATACAAAATCACTATATTTATCAAGGCATCAAATTTTTTAACAATCTCCCATCAAAATTAAAATAATTACATACTACTATAAATTTGTAACTGAAGTAAAAAATATATGTACAAAGACTAACTGAAACATAAATTCTCGTATATACTCCATCTCTGTACACGAGTCTTACTCTCATAGAGAAGAAATAAATGTTAAAATAAATATATATACATCCTACTGATTATTTTGAAAATATATTATATTTTCTAATATTAAAATAAAATAAAAAAAATAGATGTTTTAGAAAATAGCGGAATATATCAAATAACTTGTGGAGATTATAACAAAAAATACATTGCCCAAACCGAGAGAAATTTAAATACATGAATTAAAGAACATAGACGCTGTCTGAAAAATAATAATTTCTCCGAATTCGTTAATCATATCATTGATACCTACTATTCTTTCGACGGCCTCTATCTAAAATTACTCTACTCAGTACCACGTAGAGGAATAATAAAGAATAACCTTACAATGCTAGAAATCCAGAAAAAATTTAATTCAGAAAAAAAAATTAATGAACAATATCACTTTTTCAAATCTTTCGTCACTATTATCAATGTTTTCTTGAAACAATAAAATCACTCCCACCTTTACGTGCCCCACCGTAGCTAACTGTACAATTTTGGTTCAATTTACACCTGTAGATGGGAAGGATTGCTCTTCACGAAACTAGTCGTGATACAAATCCAAAAAAAAAAGTGTGTGTAGTACAAAGTAAATATGAAATAGTTTATTATTAACAAAAAAGGAGTGGCCTACCACACTACTACCTGACTTAACGCAAACAAGTACCCAATCAAACATGTTCATAAAGTTATTTTAAATACATAAGTAATTTATATTGTTTATTATAATTATTATACGCGCCTTATTCGAGCATTACCATAGTTTGTAAGTAACAGAAAATTTCATCAGAAATACAGTAAACGATGAAAAAAATTACGTAATATTACCAAGGTTTATCAGAACCAAAATTAAAAATAAATATAAAATGTGAAGTAAAGCAATTTATCCGTCACTATTGAGTTGAGATACAAAATATTGTAATAATGTAGTCCTATAAAGAGTTAAATTTACTGCAAAAATATCGACTCCTTCCGCATATTTATTCCCCAAAGAATGCATTCTGGGTACTGCGGAGTTAGTTAATGCACGAGTTCTGACATTACCACTGTAATAGAACAATTAATTGTGTTTCGATGACCTCAATGGTGCGTGAAAGTCAAGCAGACCAACAATCTGGGGGCAGCCTATCACACCATTGATGATCCTGTATAGATATATAAGGTCGGTCATCGTACGCCACACTGATAATTTTAAAAATTTTAGACGGCTAAAGAGATAATCATAATTGATATCCTCAGAGGGTATATTTAATTTAAAATTAATAAATGGTAGAAATTTTCTCTGGATTGTTTCAACAGCTGTCGAGTAAACAATGAAGTAATGTACCATTCCGGCGGTAATACATCATAAATCACGTTTCATGGCCAAAATAATTTGTAATCATCAGTACCTTGAGACTACGAGATCAATAGGTCAATTGTAATTATGAATGGAAGCTAAACGTGAATTGTGCAATCTCTGGGTAGCACGTCCCGCGGAATGAAATACGATAATTTTGGTCGTAAATTACAATCACAGCAGGGTAGGGGAGGGAAGTAGGGGAACGTGGTACAGTATGAGGTCGGTTAGGAGATAGAGGTCCTAGTCGAAGGACTAGTGAATTTCAGGAAACAGCGATTCGGAAGGACACACAGATAGCACGTAGATGAGCCGATCTCCGATCCCAATTAAATACAATATAACTGTGCACACAAATCACAGGATCACAAACAACACAGTGCTGGTGCACTGGAGCTGATAAGTCTACACCGCGAATGCTATCGCGATGTCAAGATCGAATAAATATCGGTCATATTGACGTCTACTGGCGTCAAGACCACATTTCACACTAAACAGACGAGGATGAGGAAATGTATGGATGGGAATTTGGACACGGAAATGTGTCAATAATAACGGTCGCAGTTGATTCGAAAAGATGCACCGAAAGTGTGTTTAGAAATTTGAAACAAAACCTATCTTGATTTTAGTGGATATGTGGGTAAATTTTTATGCTACACAGCATATAAAAATCAGTTTTAATTTAATATTCTAATTTTGAACTATTTACCATATCTTATGAAATGTAAATATTTTTTTAAACCACACCTGTAGCAGTTAATTTGTGGAAGTTGATTGATAGTAGATATTGATTTAAACTTACCCTCTTCATCCAGCAAGATATTGTCTGGTTTGATGTCCCTGAAACAAAAGGAGATAGAGTTAGATTTAGAAGTACGCGCAAAGTGCCCAAAGTTAAATCAAATAGAACCCACAGCATAGTTAGTTTCTGTTCAAATAAATGTCTGTGGGTTGTAAAGTATATTACAGAATATCCCACTAACAAAATAAAATTGATTTTTAGGAAGCCAGGTAGTAATGATTAAAGCACGGTGACTTTTTGATCTTCAGGGGTGACATTCAAAGTCAAATGCTTAAAAGCTTAAGGTCATTATATCGACCTCTAAAGTATCGTAAGTAAAAAATTACATTTTACATCACTCTAGAATTTTGTATGTATTTGATACATACTTACAAGGCAGATTTAAAAATGTATATATATATATATATATATATATTGAGTTCTATGACGTAGGTACTGATAAACATTATATTAAAAAATTATAGTCATTTAAAAATGTACCAAATACGTGCAAAATATTAGAATGATTAAAAATAACATTTTTTACTTACAATACTTTACGTAGGAGGGGTCAATATGTCAATACTTATTTGAAAAAGAAATTAAGAATATATATTATATGTTAATATAATAGTATATTGTAATTATAGTGTATTGATACGACGAAGTGAACGGCGCTTATATTATATGGAATTATATCTAACGGGAATTTGTCAACCGAGACAAGACTAGCGGTGCACAATGGAATCCTGGTACCGATGGATGTATGGAAGTGAGGCCTGGAGCTGGCTGAAAAGGAACGAAAGTTGACTGAATGCAGTGGAAATGAGATCACTTGGGCGTGTTTGTGGCAAATCTATTTATGTCAGAGTAAAAGATGAAGAAATAAGGAAAGAATGTAAAGCTGATGTTAGTATAGTGAGTAAGATTAAGAAAGGATGACTTAGGTGGTGTGTTCATATGGAACGGATGAATGAGGAGAGAATGGTAAGAAAGATATATGACGCAAGTGTTGATGGAACCAGAAATAGAGGACATCCGCGGAAGATTTGGCACGACCAGGTAAACCAGATAATGGAGGATGGTTCTGTTAGAAGCCTCAACAATCGGCGAGCTTGTATGAGAAGATGTATGAATGTGGATGAGGCGAGAATTGTGTGTCAGGACAGAAGAGTGTGGTGCTCTATCCTCTCTGCCTACCCCTGCGGGGAAAAGGCCTGATGGTAAGTAAGTAAGTAAGTAAGTAAGATGACGATAATCGTCTGAAATCTTAATAAATATACATGGATTAAAAAAATTTTTTGAAACTAGTAACAATCAAATAGATTTCGTGTCTATGTATGTATAAATATGTTTCTCTAGGTTTAATAATAAAGGAGTTATGAATTGGTAATTTTTTGAGACAACACCTTGACAAGAACACGTAATACCGTGCCGAATCTTCGGCCAAGAAAACTTTGTACAAAAAATGCGATCAAACCTAGAAGATACCCTAGTTCCATACACTAGTACTCGTGGAAGCTTAACTCGTAGGTATAAATATATATTAGGATTCGCGATTATGAATGAATGGATAATTGTTTTTGTGTGGGTGAATATTAGTATATCAACCCCTTAGATAACAGGGTTCCAACTAACATTTTGGGCTAATTTGAGTTATTGCGTGAAAAAGGTTCTAAATGCATTATTTTTTATTTCTTCCATACACACCAACTCTGTTTAACGGATATAAAAGGAAATAGCAAGAGCTGAGAGTTCTAACTGCATCAGTTATTTATTTCAATTTATGGATCATTATTGTTAATTTACTATGTTTTATTTTATTTTTAATTTCCTTCATCTCACAGTGGTCATTGATAATACTGAAAATAAATGAAGACCTTAAAACTGATCATATTGCATACTCAAAACTTATTATCTCAAAACAGTGTCAGTGTCAGATGGAATCTTTTTATTCTGAGGGGTCGATATGTTAACTCTAGATCAGAAGAATTTGAAGACGATGCATATAATGTGATTTGATGTCGGGGTTTTGGTTGCCCCAATATTCATAAAATTACTCTCGTGCTCGTTCGATATCCCGGGGTGTGATATACAGTGTGGTATACGAGTGTGGTATTTGAGGATGTATATGTTATTTCTTAATGTGAGCCATTGGTTGTACACTTCATCAGATTTATCCATCTAGTCGGCGATCTTCCACGCAAATAAGTGTTCTCGACTCTGCTTTAGACCATCAGTTCTCTATTGCATCCGTTAGTATGCGCAGTTATACTGTGAAAGATAAATAATATCATTTTTATCGAAAATAAGTACTATTTTAATAACTAGACAATAGAATAACTTGTACTGAATACTTTTTCTGTATTTTAACCGACATTAATTCGTATTTTAAAGGAAAACAAAAACATGATATTGGACGTTTTACAACTGCCAAATTGACAGTTTGAAGTGTCATGTAATTTTACAGGCGCCCATCAGTTAAATTATATTTTTGCTATTAGAAATATATATCTTTCGGTGAAAATGTATTTGGACATGTTAAATAATTAAATATGACATATTAAATAAATTAAAAAATCAAACTATTATAGAGTTCTGCTAGTTTGCGTTAGCATTATTTAGATATTACAGCTGTTTCGGCGGTAAAGGTTATTTTCAAACGGTGGATAAACCACGTATAAAAAAATTAAAACCAATACAAAATAACCAATCATAATATGGTAATCTCGGTAGTTAAAATAAATGGAGGCACTTACAGAATATTCCAACTAATCGTTTACAGAAACTGGAAAAATGACAACGTAAAAAAAAATACAATAGTAAAATCATTAGCAAACATAGATATTATACATTGAACAAGAATTTTTAATGATAGTATAGTGCCTCTGAGAATAAGAATATTTATATATACAAGGGTTCCACCGGGTAACTAAAACCATTTAAATAAGTCGATTATACGTAGTTTATCCATTGTTTGAAAATGGCCTTGACTGTTGAAACAGCTGTAACATCTAAATAATCATGGTGATCTACAAACTAAACACAATAACAATAAATTAAAAAATAAAAACTCGAATATGTTATTAAAACGCCAGTGAAAATATAACATCATTGATAATACACATAATACTCCTAAAATATTGTGGATTAGGTATGTTACATTAATTTATGATATAAATTTTGCATTCACTTCAAACATTTTATTATTTTCATACGAGATCAGAGTTTCTGTTGATACGAGAATGTTATTAATTCGAGTATGGCCGAGAGCGAAAACCGCCGACTATTTATTTTGGAGACTAGTTAGCATTCAGTTTTGTAATCATTCACCCACCCACTCACACAAAATACCAATCTAAATAATTCATTAATTAAAACATTGCAATCAACACAACACATTTATTTGTTGATTTTGAATTTAATACTGAAACTGATTTTATTATTTCAATGAAGCCTTCGTGTTGAATACTGCTTTTCAATAAAATACAAACATTTTGTTAAAATTTTTATAATATTTACATAAACTTTAAAAAAAAAACACCACGTATACGTGTCGTACTGCTCCTGAATATTTTTTGGTTCGAAAAAATATTCATGAATTTAGTTAACTAATTTACCATCACCCCGTTTGTTCGCGGTGGTAATCACACTCTTCTGCCCCGACACATAATTCTCGCCTCATCCACATTCATACATCTACTCATGCAAGCTTATCAATTATTGAGAATTTTAACAGGACCATCTTCCAGTATCTGGGTTACCTGGTCAAGTATTCCGCGGACGTCGTCTATTTCAGGTGACATCAGCACTTGTGTTATATATTTTTTTACTATTCTTTTCTTATTCATCCGTTCTTGTTCTACTTCTTATTTTAAATAGGCAATCCACCCTTCAAGAGTGATTTGTGCTATTAATCAAGTTAACACTTTATTTTATAGAAAAAAAGTACAATTATATTATAGAATAGGAAATATTATATTACAAGTCAATACCATTGTCGTTCAAAAAATTTGCTGTTTTATAGATTAAATGTGGCGAGTTAAGACAAAGAAGATGACATAAATTAACCAAGAGTTGAAAATGACCATTGACGAGATTACTTTAAAAAGAAACCTGTGATCCGCAATAGACAGGAAAAAAATATATGGTCAAAGGTTTTCTTCTCGGCACCACACTCACATATTGGGGAATCTATCAAGTTCAACCTGAATAAATGTGCGGATACCTGGCAATGCCCATATCTCATTCTAGAGATATTTGATATTGTTATTTTGGAGACTTTCCTTTTAGTGAACAAGGGGATGCGGGTAATATATATTTGAATTATTTTAAGTCGATTACTCTTATGATTATTTGAATCCATCCATTGTGCAGTCCAGATAGAATTTGTATATTTTTTTACCATATTAAGTCATACATCGGGATATGGAATTGATGAGGTAAATCTCTGGAAAGAGTGGACTCCTTGGACAGTTTATCAGCACATTATTCACATAATATAATACTTAGTTTACAAATTTCTTTCTTGATACTGGCTCGTTACAAAGTTCACCAGTGTTAACAATTTTTTATAGTAAAATAAAATTTTATTATTAAAATTTAATATATACTGGATATAACATACCAAGTCTACAATATTTTATGGTTGAATATTTGACTTAATTATGAGTCAAAAATGTTCACGCAAATTCTGTACTTTACGAAAAAAAATATTATTTGAAATTTTTACGAGGTGAAGAGCATTCTGTTTAAACCGTTCTTCACCAGCATGTATACCTGCGAGCTCTGGTCGAAATGCAAGCAAGTGACGTATAACCGTCTCCGCATTCAGTACAACAACTCATACAGAATACTGTTCGGATTGGCGCGTTATTGTAGCGCATCTACAATGTTTACCGAAGGCCGTTACATGGATTCGTTTCGCTTCTAAGACATCGAGTTGCTGGCATAAAGCGGCGGCTGGAGCTCAGCACCAACTCTCTGGTGCAAGCGGCGCTCTCATGGAAAGCTGGTTCCCTGACCAGAGAATGGCAGCGCTTACAAAATAGCTACATATACAACAATGGCCGTGACTGAAGTAGTTATATATGTAATAATTATATTTTGTGTGTGTGTGAACTTTTTACTTTTTATTAACTTTTTAAATTTTTTTGTATTTATTTAATATTTCATAACCTTAAATGTATAACTTAATATGTATTATCTTTTATTGTTTTTAAAAAAAAAAACCTGATCACGCTGGAATAAACACATTATTATTATTATTATTATTACAAATTTTACTGGAGGATCCAGATTAATTAATAGTCATATTCTATGTTAAAATGTGTGATGTATTTTACTTTAGAATTTGAGATTATTTCGAGTCGAAAATCTAGATTGAAGAAAAGCATTTTTTTCCTACTAGTGTTTTAATGATCAAATCTCCACTTTATTCAGTCTGTTTTTATTATTGCGTTTCCATTCATCGCCTAAAGGTTTTTGTGAGGTAAAATGTATTCTATTAAGCGTTTACAAAAAAAAAAAAAAAAAAAACAGGTGACTAACAAAGTAATACATTTTTTTTTAATCAGTTTGAAATGAAATTGTTGATTCAAATAAAATTTCCGCCTTTATTAAAGACTGAATGGCGAAAAAATAAAAAAATAGCATAAACGAAGAATTAAATTTGAATTTAAATCCAGCAATTTAAATGCAATGAAAAATACAAAATAATATTTTATTTTTAAAAAGTCAACCTGTATTACATGGGCTGATTGTGTGATCAGTAGTTATAAAAGTAATTTTTTTTTGCGGAAACAGGTTGTTTGGTCATTAGTAAAAAAATTTTTCCTTCTCAAAAGTACACCCCGCAGTAAACTCTTTGTCCATTATTTTAGTGATGAGAGCTCGTCCGATAATGATATCGTTATTATAGCAGACAGTGCCTTTCCGGTATTGTAATAAACAAAATGTAGTGTTCAATATACTAATAAATATACAGAAAGAGTAAATCAAGATACGATTAGATAGCATATAAATACAATGTAAAACTTAAAATAAATGCAATGTTCCATTTATAAAAAATTAAAAAACTATGTAAAGTAAGAGTAAATAAGTAAATAACATACAAACTTATGTAAAATTGTAATGCTCAATATTGAACGATTGAAAAAAGTTCAGTTAAATGGCATACTAGCACAACTACACAGAAGAAAAATGCAACATTCAATACATAGATACTGTTGTTGTTCAATAACTAGCAATAATGAATTTTTATTAGCAAATCAATGTACAAAAAATCAATGTACATTAGTACATAATAAGAAAAAAATAACCTTCGAAGTGACAGATTTCGAATACTTAGGCGAAAAAATCCATAGATAGTGCAAACACTTCCAAAATTCATACTGCTTCAAAATACTATATTACGCATTCGTTCGTAGTCACTTAGAGTACGCATCTCAAATCTGGAACCCATGACAGATTACATATATTGTGAGATTAGAACGAACACAAAATAGTTTTATTCGACATATTAATGTTAGATCTAATCTATCATTCAACTCCTATTTAGATGCAGCAAACTTTCACAATATGAAAACCCTAGAACATCGAAGAACACGTGCTGACCAAATACTACTCTTCAAACTACTGCAAGGCCATATTGATTGTCCCAACCAATTAGAATTAATATCTCCCCATGTACCATCTGGATCAACCCGGCAATCCGTACTCTTCCACATTCCCAGAAGTAGAACATCTTACATACAAAATTCATTCATTCACCGGTCATGCAAATACCATAATGAGAAATTTACAGAGATTGACTTGTTCAACATTGGCATTACTACGCTCAAAGGGTTCTTCTTATGAATCACCACAATTTCAATTTTGGCCATTCATCTACCTATAAAAACTCACGTTGCTCTCCCTTTACTGCAACAATAGTTGCAACCTCCCCACCCTTCTCCCTCTTTTTTTTTTCTTTTCATTAATTTTCTGCCCCTAAACATACTTATGTACTCAAATATTTTTGTGGATTTTCATTATTAGTACCATGTGTTAAATAGTTATTATGTTTATTACAATATGTTTACACTGTCAAAATCCCTCAATAAAATAAAGCATATTTCATAATTATTTGTCGCGCCTATAGACGTCTCTATGTATGCTGTGACAGTAGTAAATTTGATGTAACAACAACCCGCAAAGAATTTTTACTACGGGCGTTAATAAAAAGTTGCTATTGATAATACAATCGGTATATAAGATAGTTAATTTATTAGTAAGCCAATATTTTATTTATTATATTTTCAAATTTAGGTACACAGATTGGTTGATAGATATTGGCCCCATGATCTCGCATTAAATTGTTGAAAATTTATTTTGTAGATACCTGCCGAGATTGAATATGCAAAACTCAGTTGATTTATTTAAATATATTGAACCAGTGGCGTACTTACCTGAAAAAAATGGCCATACTAAATGGAATAGTCCCAGAGGACGTACTGCCATACTATTTTATTCCCAGGAAAGCTTATTACATAACATTTTTTGATGTTCAGTTCCATTTTATTTTTATACACAAGTTAAATATATTTTCATTTCTTGTAGCAGTCTTCATGTATCTTTTTATGAAATTGAAGTTTTTTAAATAAAATGGTAACACGGTGGTTCGTAACATTCATTTTCCTGATGGTAACTAATATTTTATAGATAGACAGATTTTTTTTGATTAATTTATTTTGTATTAGAATATTTTAAGATCGTACGCACACACGCACGGTTTCAACTTTTCTAAAATGATATAAAACTGTGCCTGAGAACAAGTCAATGAAAAATACATGCACTTGTTGTAACCCTGCACGCGCCCACAGACATGGCCGAGTAAGGACTCGCCTACTAGCCATATAGGGCGCAAATCAAAGCGACCGATAAAAAGACACAATAATACAATATGCACCAGTGGCAGACACTCCCCAAACAGTTAGCGAGCATTCTTCTCCAGACCGTCTTCTCGTCGACTTCTCCATTCAACAGCACCTCGAGCGAGCCACTTCAGAGCTCAACGCGCATTTAACTGTACAATTCATCATATCAATAAATGAAATTTTGTATGCGCTCTTTCAATTCAATACCTTGAAATTTCTAATTAAATCTCTCGATTAACTATTTATATATATATATTTTTTGTACATTGATTTGCTTACTGTTATTATTTTTATATTTAACTTTGAACGAATCCCGCTAGACAGCGCCAAGACATTCATTTTTTAAACCAGAAAGTTTTAACACAACTAAATTTTAACAATTTTTAATTCGTGCTTTATATTTTTTCAGTGGAATATTTTGTTTACTTAATTATTTAGGGGTGATGTGTTATAAAATATCCTAACTTCGCTAATAAAAAGTCATTATTGCTAGTTAGTGAACAACAACAGTATCTATGTATTGAATGTTGCATTTTTCTTCTGTGTAGTTGTGTTAGTATGCCATTTTTTCAATCGTTTTATATTGAGCATTACAATTTTACATAAGATTGTATGTTATTTATTTATTTACTCTTACTTTACATAGTTTTTTAATTTTTTATAAATGGAACATTGCATTTATTTTAAGTTTTACATTATATTTATATTCTATTAATTGCATCCTTTATATAATATTTTTTAAATTTTTATATACATTGAACATTGTATTTATATGCTATCTAATCGCATCTTAATTTACTCTTTCTGTATATTTATTAGTATATTGAACACTACACTTTGTTTATTACTATACCGGAAAGGCACTGTCTGCTATAATACAGTAAAATACATGTTTCACTTTACTGCGATGTTATCTGATTATAACAATATAATAACACACTGCACTGTACTATGAATCAAAAAAATAAATAATAATTATTATTATTTAATACCTTGATAAAATTACAATGGTAATTAAACGTGGTCATAATGTTTAATTTATTATTTTCTTGCGTGTGTTACAACAGTCACCACCTGCACTGGTGATAAATAATAAATATATAATTAAAATTTATTTATTATATTATGGTAATACATAGCTTGTTTGATTGTATAGAGTGTACGCCCCTGGATGTTACGATTATGCGATGGTCGATTCAATACACTGCGTTAGGTGGGCAGCAGTACTAGACTATTCAAATAGGGAGATTCAATTAACCGACTCATACTCCCCCGAAGCCACGCAACACTTTTATGACGTCATAATTTAAAAATAGGTATGATTTCAACTTAAAATGTTTTTCAGCGGGTCCTCCAGCAATATTTGTCATAAAAGTGCGTCAGAAAATATCGTAACGTTTGTATTTTGCTTTATTTTCATAATTTACTAGTTCTGAAAATCGAAATTGGACACATCCAAAACGTTTTGAAAGCAC
This sequence comes from Eubasilissa regina, assembly GCA_022840565.1. Classification (NCBI taxonomy): domain Eukaryota; kingdom Metazoa; phylum Arthropoda; class Insecta; order Trichoptera; family Phryganeidae; genus Eubasilissa; species Eubasilissa regina. Next base: position 15,933,935 of record JAINEB010000027.1, on the reverse strand, counting down.
CTTGATTCTATACATACTTATCAAATGCTGAACGACTGCTCTGCCATCTAAGCTATCGTTCTAGTAAACTATGGTGCCAAATAATTATATAAGAATAAAATTTTTTTTTGATTAATTTAAATTTTATATTTTTGATACACTTTTTATTTATTCAATTTTAATATCAAATTTTAAACATTATAAAAATAAGTTACACTTGATAAATTGTATAACAAGCCAGTTTTAATAAATAGCCTACATATACAACGTTATTTGTGAAATGTTATTTTGTTTGTGTTCCTTTGTGAAGTGTTGAGTATACTTGCTTATTATATAAGGATTTTTCACCTAATAATTCAATATTATTTGAGCTGTAAACAATTACAATTATTAAGGAGAATACCTTTTTGTTGCAAAGTTGCATTTTCAGAATATAGTTCTGTGGAAATTTAATACACATTACATGAATCGACTAAAAAGGTATTTAGAAAAAAGTTTATCAATCAAAAAATATTTAGTTGCTACCGAAATTCGGACGTGGACCACTTTATATTCAGTAAAGCACGTTTTCTATTATTGTTATAGTAATTAGCAATAGAATATATTTTGACAATATAAATTGGGGTCACGTACGAAATTGCCCCGTCACTTATTTTTTTGTTAAGCACCTTGAAATTCACAAATAGTTACCCTTAAGTTGGTATCGGTTTTTAAGGTTATAAAAACGGTGGCATCTATGGTTAGTTTTCAAAATAATCAAGGCAGCTGTCATATTTGGGCGGTTGAACAGCCGCGACCGGCATTACTAAAACGTAGCTGTGTGCGATTCACTATAACCAGTGGGTAAATATTTTATATTATACTATCACTAGTGCGTAATTTACTATTAATTTGTTAATCTAATCGCATGGTAAATAACGTTTACAGGAAACTAGATGTTTTCCTTAGTCTCTGGTAAATGCTTTTGGATGTTACCTTGGAGTTAGTCGCTTCACTGTAGGCGACATTTTTATTATAATCTTATTCAACAAATTCCGTTCACGAATCCGATCACGTCGGTCTGAATGCTGAGGGTCAATCATGATGTGGAGCCAAGAAAATGGAATCCATCAAATTTTAACATCTGGTTGTCATATGCATGAAGGACGTCCCGACGAGATGTGGATTTGTCAAGTGAATTGTATTTCATTATATTTCTTTTATTCTTGTGTTTTTTTTTCTAATGTATAACATATTTTATTTATCGCCTCCAGGTGTTACTATAAATTTTTCCCAGTTTAGGATGAAGGCAGAATGTATCAAAAAGTGAGGTGGGTATGTGTTGCTCAAGTAAAGAACCCGCGGATCTTGTATTCGTCACTGATTAGCTGGTGAAAGGGAAGGACGCAGGTCTCTACCCCCACAATATATTTTTAAATGAAAAACGCACTTTCTTGGATTGGAAAAGGTTCGTTTTTCAAAATTCAAATCCCGGTAGCAACTACATATTTTTTCTTTTGAAATTAGCAAAATTAACTTTGCGGTTGAAAATCATTATTTTTTCGATGAATAGATTTTTTTTTTGTATATCTTTCTAATTTGTTCATTTAATTTGAAAAATTCGATTTGTTATGTATTGTAATGAACTGAATAATTTTGGGATGGTTTTCAGCTTACCAATAAAATAAACAATATGACTGATTATATGCCGAACGCCTAAATTTTGTGAAGTGTCATTAATCTTACGGAGAAATTTAGGGAGACGTAGCAATGTTTATTTATTTTGTCTGACTGGTGAGTGAATAATTCCATCATATTTCACGAAGACTGTTTGTAGTAATTTAATACAGAATGACTGAAAATAAAATTTGATAGTATATTTTTTTGTTCGTTATGAAATATAATACTAAAAATAAAACATGCTTTAAAAAACCTATAATCACTGATGTAAGCCACCGCACCTTACATTAGTGTAATTAAAACTGATACAGACTAATCTAAGTAGTATTCAGTTAACATTAGTAAATAAAGTCGGTTTACGGACGATAGTTTAACGTGACAACGTCATAAGAAAACATTGATGAAATGATTGCATACTTTTATGAATAAAATGGAATCATTTTTATTGAATTATCATTATTTTGTATGGATACGAAGAAGGAGTGAAATGAAATCTACAATTTTTTATTGATATATTTTATTCGCACTCATTAATTCAAATATGTTTATTACTTTGATGAACAGTTTATTTACAAGTAAAAATGTGCTTTTAGCAATTTATTTACAACTTTTATACATGTGTGATATTTAACGTCTTCCAATCACTTTATAAACAGTTGTAAACAGATCATGTGTAGGTACTGTAGGTGTATAAGTTGTGTGCTGCCGCTGTCTCTTTTCTACTCAGACGCATCGACCAATCGAGTGGAAGAGAGATAGATGCGGCACAATCCGAACGGTAGGCCGATCGTGCCTCTCTATCGCTTATCCGCGCTCTCGCTCGCACGCTTGCCTTCGGTGTAACGCGCCAAACGGGACAAACGGGACAATGAGTCATGTTTTTTCGTGCGTGCAGCGGGCGTTCATCGATTTATAAGACGTTGTCACGTCAAAAGCTCTTCTGAATGCAACCGTAAATTAATTATCAAGTCTGTAGTTAATATCGTTAGATGTTATATTTGAAATAAAATTTATTTTGTTGATACTAAACTACGTACGAATGATTTAATTAAGTTGCAATATTATTTAAGGAGTAATAAAAACAGAATTTACTGCAAATTTTAACAGAAGGATTTATGCATATTATTTATTATCTTAAAAAAAAGCCTTACATGTATAATGCTACCTATGCTTTTAACATGGTTTCTGGTTTGCCTTGTCCAACTTGGTCATTATTTATATATTACAATTTATTTTTATTAATATTAAAAATATAATACAATTTGAATAATCAGTGGATATACATATCCATAGATATTTTAACATTTGTTTCTTCTCTATGAGAGTAAGACTCGTGTATAGAGAAGGAGTATATACGAGTATATATGTTTCAGTTAGTCTGTGTACATATTTTTTTTACTTCAGTTACAAATTTATGATATTCCGTAATTTTTCTAATTGTGATGGAAAGATTGTTAAAAAATTTGATGCCTTGATATATATATTGATTTTGAGTTGCGGTATATTTTAGTTTTGGGATATCAATTTGATTTCTATATCTTGTAGATACATATTATAAAATATCCTCTAATATAGCTAAATAATAAAAATATTTTCCTTTTTACTATAACTTATCTTCCACATATTTACACAGTTTAATTTCGGATTTATGTACGAATATTCAAATAAAACTTCGTAATTTCTTCTCTTTTATCATCCGGAATTTCATTGAAAATCTTTATCGTGTTGTACATAATTGATTTCTGAGATTTAAGCTTCTTCTTGAATAGCAATATTTTTATATCTCTTCCTCTTGTTTGACGTTCGTGCTCATGTTAATTTTTGTTAATTTTTCTCATAAATTCTGCCGATGCTTATTTAGTGAGGATTATAAAAATAAACACCATTATATTGAATATATTTCCAATACAAAGGTCTGATCCGAGATTACCTGTTTTATCTATTTTTAAAGAAGTTTTGTGATATATTCTACCCGGAATGTTTCCTATAAAACATATTTAAAAATAAAACAAATTAGGGATGACAAAAGTCCGCACGGAAAAAAATTTCTAAAGATTATAACGATTCGAATTTTGAAACAAGAAGTAACGTTAGTACCTAAATTAAAGAACTGATAACAGGCTGGTTAATTTCACGCACAGTACGAAACGTCTATCACTGATTTTGATGTTCGTCGCTAGGTGCAACCGTCTTAACGGGTCGGACCGGCGCGAGTAGGGAGCTCACTGCGGGAGGTTGTTGGCCGTTCCGTGTATTGAAATTCTTATTTGAAGATGCAGCCCGTACACGATCCAGGGGCGGAGACAATGCCAGAAAGGCTTTTGGACATCGCGCTCAGGATGTTAATTGAAAGATAACATCGTTTAACTAATAGATCTCACAACGCACTCATTTCTAGCATTACGAACTCTAATTGTATTGTAAAAATTTATATTGTTGCAGGAAATAATGAAATTTCCCTTCTTTCTTACGATCTTTACCTCTTACTTCATTTCTTACCTTACATTCATTCTTTACATTAATTTTACCAAGTAAAATTACGGCCTCTTCCCCACACCCGTCGACAATATCTTACAATGGTCCACCTGGGAGAAGAGGATTCGTGCGTGCCCCGCTGGTTGAAGGAGTGTCCTGACCACAATTGCCAGGCACTCGGATACCGCGGTAGAAGCTGCTCCTGGGACACCGAGAGAGACGGATGCGCAAGGATGTCAAATTTTACCATGGTAGCAAGAGGAATTGCCGCAGGTCGACATATTATTTGTGATATTATTATTGTCATCATCTTTTATGTAGCTCCGAACTTAATTTTTTTATATTAAATCGTAATTACTGTTCTATTAATCTTTTGATAAATTCAACTAAAACTTGGTGACCCTGTAATTCTGGAATATCACCTTTGTTGTTGTTGAGGCTTCTAACAGAACCATCCTCCATTATCTGGTTTACCTGGTCGTGCCAAATCTTGCGCGGACGTCCTATATTTCTGGTTCCATCAACACTTGCGTCATATATATTTCTTACCATTCTCTCCTCATTCATCTGTTCCATATGACCTTAAGTAATCCTTTCTTAGTCTTACTCACTATACTAACATTCTTTCCTTATTTCTTCATTTTTTACTCTGCCATAAATAGATTTGCCAAAAATACGCTTAAGTGATCTCATTTCCACTGCATTCAGTCTACTTTCGTTCCTTTTCTGCCAGCTCCAGACCTTACTTCCATACTTCAGTGTCGGTACCAGGACTCTATTGTGCACCGCTAGTCTTGCCTCGGTTGACAAATTCCCGTTAAATCTAATTCCATTCAAAGCGCCGTTCATTTTATTCCCTGCAGTCACCCTCCTTTCGATATCATTCTCAGACTTTCCGTTTCCATCAAACATACTTCCCAAATACACAAACTCATCTACTTGTTCCAAACATTTACTTACAAGTATTTTGCACGGTATCTTGCATTCCTCCTTCTCGAAAACCATCACTTTCTACTTGTTAACATTCATCATGAGGTCACTTTCTTTGCATACATCGTACATTCTACTCACTAGACTCTGTAGTTCTTGTTCATTATTCGCCATTAGTACTGCATCATCGGCGTATAATAAGCAGCATACAATCAAATCGCCTATTTTTGCTCCTACATTCATACATTTCAGTATGCTCCAGGTACACATCAATTATTATTTATTAAGGAAAACACATTCTTATTGTGAAGTTGTAATTATTCAGAACATAGGTTTGTGATATTTAAAAAAATACAAATTAAATGAATTAATCAGAAAGATATACATGTAAAATCAATTTTATCGAAAAATATTGTTGTTGCTACCGGGATTCGAATCTGGATCTCCGTCTATCCAGGGAAATTGCATTAACCGATTATTCTACACCAACACAATGCATTGATGACAAATTTTCGAACCTACTCGTATATGTTACACTTTTCAAATTGATACATCTATAGTTCCATTATTTGAAAGCTACCTTCTTTACTTTTACGGATCCCGGTAGCAACTACAATATGTTTCTATAAAATTGATTTTATATGTTTACCTTTCTAAATGATAATTAAATGTATTAATTAGTATTTAAAATATCACAGACATGTGTTCTGAATAATTACAACTTCACAATAAGAATGTGTTCTCCTTAATAATATACCTTTCTAATTAATACATTTAATTTGTATTTAAAAATATATATATTTATGTGTATAGTTTTCTATACACATAAATATAACTAAAAATTAATCAATGATATAATCTATATCTAAAGTTAATATAGTTTTTAATTTTATTATGACAAAAACATTTATGTTTAGAGGCAAAAACTAAAAATGGCGGATTTTTAAGTCCTTTAAATTTGAGAAATCTTACCCAAACTTTGCTGTAGAATATAAAATATTTCAAATTATGTAAATCTATCCAATAAGTAGATATTAGTTATAATTGATTCCTTATTAAGCAAAACTGTTTTCAAAGTGGATGATTACTCTAAATCACTATTCAACTAAACACACTGACAGGTGTGCACCTGTCAGTGTGTTTAGTTGTATATCTGTCCACCTGTCTTGTATCATGTTTCCATGAATGCAGTTATCTGGTTAATTATAATATTTGGGTTATTAAATTTTCATTGGAATATTTCACTGGTATTATTGTTTGAATTAATTTGTATTCTCAATCACAAAAACAACTGTAAAAAATTACAATAAAATAATTATATTTTGCTCTGTTATTATTTTCAATTTAGACGGAATGCGAAAAGGTATTTCACTTAAAAATCCGAGTGCGTCAACGTGAACCTTTTTATAATTCAAGCAGAATGATCGAATAATTCATTCGTGAAAAATTCGTCCCTCATACCTGATATGCTTCAATCAATTATCGTATACTTTGAAAAATGTCAGGCAGGTGGGATATATGAAATCAAATTTCAAGTGGGCCGTGTACGCTCGTCAAAGCGGAATTTTTGGATCAAATTATATGAGTACAGTACTATTAAATTACACTCGTCCGTCGTTAAAGCTTCAATAGAGATACCAAATTTTCATTAATTGGTAAATAATAGGTATATGATTTAATTGGTACGTCAATTTTAGGTTTTTGTTCAATCAAAAATAAGTATTTATAGAAAATTACATACATATTAAAAATAACATAATAATATGTGTAGGGGACAGCGGTTCAAATTCACCGGTGATATCTGGATTCAATACCTAACCGGCAGAAAAGTGCTGCTGCCACAGTCCGCTTCGATCGCTCACCGACAACACATCTTCCGCTCCGCCGCCCCGCCGCGGCGCTTGAAGCCGGCGAGGGCGACGTCACCTAACCACGCATATGTAATAATATATCAATGTGTCCAAAATTTAATAAAAATGAATTGATAATTCTGGCGTCTGCAGTCGGTTTACTCAAAAGTATTTCTTTTTTCAAATAATGGAACGACAGGTGTATTAATTTGAAAAAATGTAACATATAGGTTCAAAAATTTGACATAAAAAATATTGGCGTTATAACACAATTGGTAGTGTACTTTCCCGGATTGGAAATAGAAATCCAGGTTCGAACCCCGGTGATGCAAAAACAATATTTTTCGACAAAATTGATTTTATATGTATATATTTATAATTAACACATTAGTTTAGTATTTAAAATATTTATTTTTATCTGAACAAATAAACGGAAGGAAACTTGGTAATGCGTAATTCTCATTCAACAAATATTAGAAATTGTTCTCTTGGAGACTTTCCTTTTGGAGAAACTAGGAGTGAGGGGAATAAATCATTGAATGATTTTAAATCGATTACTCTGGCGATTATTTGGATTATTCAATTGTGAAGTCCAGAAAGTATCCCTAAGCTTTTTAACAATATTAAAACATTATTTATATATTCTTAATATAGTGCAAACATAAGTAGGTATATATATATATATATATATATATATGCCCTTGTATAAAAAATATCAAAATTTTTCTTCTTATTTTGCACATATTTGCCTATCTTAAATTTGACACTATGTTTAGACCGTTTAAAATGTAGCAAAGATTTTACATTTTCCGACACCATATATGATAGTTATAGAGTTTAATATTATATCTATTATTTTTATTAAAAAGCTTTTATAGTGTAAGTAAGTAGTTTTATTTTTACACAGTGGAAAAACCAATATTTGCATTCGAGCTTTATTAAAAATATCACAGATATAAATATAAATATAAATTGTCATTAAATAACTAATTTTAGAAGATTAAATTAAACTAATTAAAATTAACTAAAAAAAATTTACAATATTCAAATATTATGTGAATATTTTTTGTGGATACAGTGTTTTTAATTCACTTCAAATGACAACCCCGCCCGCTTGTCAATCAAAACGCTGAGCGGCATCAATACACTGAAATAATATGCATATTGCGTATCATATTATATGTAATCCAATTGAATCCCCAAGAAAATGCAGTATACCCACCATCAACTTCACCTGTAATAATCATGGATACCTATTCTGAAAAAATTACAAATATTTTTTCCGTTTCAACTGCCGCTGAAGAGCGAAATTCGAATTCACACAACTGACTTAATATTCTTATATTTGACGTTTGATGTACAACAAGCATGAAGTAAAGAGCGAGACAAACGAACTCCGAGATAAACATTTATTACGGGGCATTTTTAATTTGAAAATAAACATGTCCATCTATTTAACATAACTTTAATGCTGAAAGAAAATGATGTTGTATTTTTGAAGTGTTTTCTTAAATATTCTTATTCTTATCGTTATTTAACGAGTTAGTATCTATCTCCAATGAATACCCTTTCCGGAAAACGTTTCGCCAATTAGGGCAATTAACAATTCAGTAAAAAGACTAATGACCGTTTTCCGGGCCAGCAATTCGGGATGAATTAAAAGGTTTTTATACTAATTCTTAGAAAGGGTTTGAAATGGTTTTCCGGTTCGAGGGGTTTATCTTACGGCGCGCAGCCACAACTTTTGCAGATCAGTTTTATTACAGCGACATCGTGTCAGTGATTGATTGAGCACGGTCTATTCGAGACAGTTAACGGGACCTGAATTGGTTTGAAATCACTCGTTTTGTCTACTGGACTTTAAAACAATATCATCTTTTGGACGTATAATAAACAAGTGATTGAGATTATTCTTCGAAGTGTTGATTTGACTGGAATATGATCCGAATAACGTCTGTATTTCTTACGGTCTTAGTTAGCAATTTTAGAAGACCTTCTTTATGTACATTTGATTCTAATTTTGTATTTATTGCATTTTAAATTACAGGGTGAATATTATGTTCCAGGCTGATTTTAATTGGCCGTCATTTTGGTTTGTCAGACATTTGTTAGTTTGCATTTAGTAAGCGTAGAAGAGTAGTTAATCACGCTTTTTTATGGAGCAAATAACGCCTCAATAATGTGTTGAAGTCATTAAAACATTTGATCTAAATGATAATAACAATACTGAAACTATTAATAATGATCGCTATCTTCACATCTTGAAAAATTTATTGGTGGCCGAATCGGCTCTATTAGGCCTGAAATTCATGTGATTTCAATAGAACGGTCCCACCTCACACACGGCCCGAGCTACGTTTGAAATTTTTCCCGACCGCATAATGTCAAAAAAGTGGTGATAGACTGACCTCCTCGTTCACCTGATTTGATGGCTCTCGACTATTTTTTGTGAGGGAACTTAAAAAGAAAGATCTACGCCAATAATCCAACAACTATTTCGATGCCACGGGATAATGTTTGAAATGAAATTGCTGAAATTACATGCTGAAAAATGCCACGAAAAATAATCTTAAAAGAACACGTATTTGTGCTGCCGATTTCATATTCCATGCATAATTGTAATAAATTATATAATCGATGAATAAAAATTTTATTTTTCATTTCTTAATTATTCAAAAACAACATCGGCCTGAAATACAAATTCGTATTAATTGAGGTTTTTCAGAACAGACCAAGAGCCTAATAAAGAATCCACTGATTTTTATAGCGTCGTAGTATCTTGATATGTCTGGAAATTGGTACATCATTCGTCTTAATTCTTTCCTTTTAAATATTAAATGTTAAAAAGTTCCTGTTAACTCCTTTATTCGGTCTATTTACCTTGCAAGAGATCGTCCTCTTGCTATCTTTTTTTCAAATATACATATGATCACCACCATCTCGAGAAACTCATTGCCCAAAGTATAAAAAAAATCTTTTCGTTAATTTTAAACTCTTCTGGATGATTTGCCATTTTGTATGCTTCGAAGTCCACGGGAACCCTCCAGTACCAACATGTTTCTTTCATTTTTTCTTAATGTCTGTTTGAACAAGGGGTCGGGGAAACGGGATGTAAAAAGGATGGAAGAAATTTGGAAGAAGGAGAGGAATAAGGAACAGAGAGGCCGAAGGACCAACCAGAACCAGGAAGATACACGACCCACCTGAGAGTTGCTCATATAGGTATCTGGATATTCTTTTTCAACTGGAGCCATAGGTTTTCTGGCTTTAGAACACCACACTTCGTTAATAGCGCGAAGTGAGATGACACGCACCAAGCACAATAGAAAGATGTACTACAGGTTTCGGCATGCACAGTGAAAAAAACACGCAAACAGTACACTATCAGCTCCCACACAGCTGGATGATAATTCACACAGTTTTCACTGCCTAACGTACCCAATGATAAATGATAACTGTCACTGTTCAACTTCAACTGGTCCAAAAATCATAGCAAATACCACAAAAAAAGGTCGTGCTCTGGGTGTAGGGAGGGTAATGGGTAGGTAATGGACAGAGACTATTCTATACAATACGTTCACGTGCGCGCGAGACGGTGACCGGCGATCTATAAATCATAAAGATCGAACAATGTCCATGGTTCCATTCCATACGGAGAAATTTCACCTGATTGATTTTGGTTCATTTTCGGGTGGACCAATTTCTCGATATTTTCGTCAGACCGGTCATCGGTGATTTTTTCATTCCATTTGATTGAGATTTAATTGCAAAAATTGTACCTAAATGTAGTTTATAAGTGTACATATTATAAAAATAAAATATTTAAAAAACACTTAAAATTAGAATGATTTTGTTCTATTTGGAGAATGAGAAAAATGTTTTTTTGTATGATATTTTTCTTTATAAAGTAAACATAATAGTTTAAAGTATTTGAAATACATTATTGGATAAAGTTAATAACAAAAATAAGCATAAATAGTACATTTGAAAAAATAAAGGTAATTGCTTTACTAGATGTAGTATAATGTTAAGTGAGTTAATAAAGTTATGTGAAAAAAATATAATCAGATGTTATAAAAAGATATTGAAAAAAAATTATAAAAATATTGTTGTCAGTGATGTACAATAGTCAGAGACAAGAAAGACAAGAACATATATCAAATATGTACACATTAAAAGTTATTTACAGTAATATTGATATAAAAAATTATAATACAAATTAAATTAATCAACTAGAGAGGATATACAGAAAAAATGTATTCATCGAAAAAATATTAAGTTGCTACCGGGAATCATACCTGGACTTCTTCATATCCAGAGAATCGTATTTATACTTTTAAAATTAGCAATATTAATTTTGTGGTTAAAATTCATATTTTTTATTTATTATCTTTGTTTTATTAACCACTGAATTGAGTTTAAATATATCTACCGGTTTCGAAAAATACCACTTTCTTCTTCAGGATGTCATAACTAACTAAAAATATATGCATTTAAACTCAATTCAGTGGTTAATAAAACAAGGATAATAAATATAAAATACAAATAATCGTATTTATCATTCCACTACAGCAACAGATTACGATTATAACAAATTTAGAACATATATCTGTACATTTTTATAATTGTTACATTTATTATTCCATTTTTCCATAAAATATTAAAATTCTTTGAATTATCATAACATTGTGTTCTCCTTAAAAATATTTTTCATCCTTGCTCTAGTTACACACACTCGCACATGTACACGCACTCATCTGCACGCACACTCCACGTTTTACGAACATGTTAGTGAATATATGAATTTACTCACGCTAAACATATCCTTCTGATCCATCAACATTTAAATAAATACACACATTAAATATACATTTTTTTCCCAAACTTCGATATACAATTATACTGACGTGTTCTAAAAACTCGAACTTCGTTAATTTTAAAAATTGAGTTGATTAATGTTGACCTTATATTACTCATCTGTACCTCACTATCGAGAAACGTGACCTGTCTGCCATTGCAAATCTTTTTCATTCTGCTGTATCCTAGACAGCCGAGATGATTGGAGCGCTAACAAACTCCTTTATTAGGTCACCCTATCGTGTTGACAATCTTGCTTCGTTTATCACAATTTTCTAAGGAATACAAGTCTTTGTAAATTGTCATGATCATGATGACGGGAGACTTTTAAAAAGCATTGAAGAGCGCAACGAAGACGTATAATATAATTAAATTCGAACTGTAAATCCGGATCGATAGCATCAAAATAATTAGCGCTAACATCGGGTTGCGCATCCCGCGGAATAGAATATGACAATTCCGGTTGTAAATCGGGATTAACACAGGATAGGGGAGGGAAATAGGGAAACGTGGTACAGGATAAGGTCGGTGAGGAGATAGGGGTTCTAGGTGATGATAAGGACCAGTGAATTTCAGGGATTCTGAAAGACTGCTCACCATACCTTGTGTATGATGCCTCCGTTATTCCTTGAATTGAATACGGCGATGTCACAAGTTCACCCACGGCACAAACAAACAATATCACTGTGCATACAAATTACAGGATCATAACAATACAGTGCTCTTGCACTGGAGCTGAAAAGTCCACACCGCGAATGCTATCGCGATGCCGAGATCGAACAAATATCGGTCAAGTTGACGTCTGCTGGCGTCAAGGTCACACATCACTTTGAAAAGACGAGCATGAGAAAATGTATGGATGGGAATTTTAATGCGGAACGTTTTAATAACAATGGTCGCGGCTGAATCGAAAAGACGCGCCAAAAGGGTGTTTACGAATTCGGTACAATAATGATAAAATATATCATTCACCAAACTTTTCATGAGTAAGATTGTTCCAGTAAATGTCTTCGACAGCTGTGGTTTCCGGGTTTCTTATTGGTAGTATGGTCAGATATGAATCTGATCACTACCACTAACCTTTGATTAAGCGCGCTGATGTTCTGGCGTCGTAGCTGGACCGATGTTGTCGTTCTTCTTCTTCTGGGTAGATTTCCAGCCTACTGGATGCGCACTAATTATTGAGATTTCTTTACCGTACTGTGAACTGGACGCAATTGCATCTTGTCGTTTTGCGCGCTATCCGATCTCCGAAAAGGGCGGCAATATTCATACACATTTGTGACCAATATAACAACAAGAAATTCCAGATGTACCAGTCGAAGAAACAAATGCGTGTAAACAGAGATGAACATATCATAATCATTATCAACTGTTTTCTATCCACTGCTGGATGAAAGCTTCTGTTCATTGTTATTTGCTACTATATGTTTCGACAGAATTTAGTGATCAGCGGTGTATCGTATAGAATTACTCGCCAAGGAGGCACCGTGTAATTGATATGATTAGACACGTGTTAATAATTTAAAGGAGTGGCGCCAAAAAAATCGTGGAATTGATTTTAGGAAAACAAAGACGTCTTAGTAAAACATTACATGCGGGGGCCTGTCGCCGTGTAGGTACTTGCAAATATGACTATATGTATTGTTATGAATTTGAATAAAAACAGAATATTCTGCTGGCGGAAGCCATTCTCGATTTTGCCACCGTTGTTTGCATGTATTGAACATCTTTTGTGTTTCAATTCAATCATCATCATCATCGGTTGAGAGAAGCTGAGATCGGCGCACCACCCTTGTCTACATTCTTGTTTCCTGTACGGAACAAGTAGGTTTTAAGGCAGTCTGTCCCATCGGGTTGCCCAAATCATTAAAATGGAACGTGTTCATTGCAAGCTCTCTCAGAATATCATAAAATACCTCCAGAACGTTTTAAATATAACGTATTTATCGGAGACACCTCCAGAATGTTAAAAATATAACGTGTTCATCGGAGACACCTCCAGAACGTTAAAAATATAACGTGTTCATCGGAGACACCTCCAGAACGTTAAAAATATAACGTGTTTATTCAAATCGTGGAGAGTGTTTATCACGTATATCACAAGAGCACCTTGTTGGTGTAGTGGTTCGCGCCTCATTCCAGGATACCAGAAAGTTAGCCCTGTTTTCATAGTACAAGCGTTTAACTTAGTTTGAAAATAGTAAGAAAATTGATGTGACACGCATCTATATATGTTTAAAATAATAAAAAAATCTTCTCTCAGAACTTGAAAATTAGAACGTGTTTGTCAGAGGCTTCTCTAGAACCTTTAAAATAAATAATATAGATATTCACAGATATGCCACATATGTCTGAGACATGTAAGGCGTTTTTTTTTTATCTTAGTAATTTAAATAAAGTACAACTTTTTTAATGAATGGAGAGTACTCTCCTGCTGCCCGCAATTACGTTAATCTAGAACTTTCTTTAGTTTCGGTTCACGTCTAGAATGTTAACGAATTTGCGCGAATTTGATATTCGGGTAAAGTATTTGAAAAACTTTGACAAAGTAAGGCTTTCTTGCTTTGTAAAAAATTCTCGGTAAAATTAAAGATAGTACATTACATTAGCCTTCAGGCTAAAATTCAAATTCAAAAAATTATTTAATATAAAGTATAAAAGTATCGTTATTACAGTAGATAATAGACGCACAAAAATATGTAACATGTAATTTATTAAATATAGATATAATTAAGAGAAGTTTTGGATATCTCATAGAAACGAAGCTATTTATGTTATACATATTATATGGGAAGTATGGAAGTATACAATAATATTTTAAGTATACATAAGTAATACTTCCATACTTTTCATATAATATAAATAGCTATGAGATATCTAAAATTTGTCTAAATCACAATGCCTTTGGAGGTAAAAATCTAATAATTGTGTATTCTTGAACATATTCAAATATTTAAAATTTAATATACTGGTCTAAATATGAAATATACAAAATTGAAAATTGACTTTTCAGGTGTATTCTAGTATAATATGTTAATCATTCGTCATATATACAGATAAAGAATATAACTTTTATATTTCAAATAAATAAGATTCTCACTAGTGACATCTATGCTGTTTCAAGGGAATGAATATCAAATTTCAAACCATAGATGGCGACAGCGAATTTGTAGTAAAATACTTGAAAATTTTCTTCATAGTAACATATATATATATAACTACCAAAAAATTGATAGATGTGGAGGTTGATCATGTGAACGTTGCATTGTGTGAAGTGATCACTTAAGCCAGCCTTATAGGTCGTCAGCCTTGTAATACCCATACTTGCACACTTCTCTTATAATATAATATAATTGTCTCTATGAGATATCTATAATTTGTCTCAATAACAATGCCTTCGGAGGTAAAAATCCAGTAAATTTGTGTTCTTGGACATTCTCAAATATTGGGAATATATATTTTACTAATTGCCATAGCAATATTGCGTTCTTTACTCCGATTTCACGAATATGTAGATTGTATAATGACATTAACATAGTAAATGAGTTAGACAAATTCTCCAATCATTACTAAACAACAAAAAACTTTTGCACGACACATTAAAAAATCCGATATTGGGACTCGACCCCGTATCACTGTGTTAGCGGTATATATCTTATACAATGAACTTGAATACATTTACCTAATTTTACCATATTACTGAGACATCTATTTTTTCCGTTAAAGGGACAATTTTTTTAATTATAGTATTTCTCAACACTTTCAAATAAAACCTGCTAGGTAATGCCAGAACGTTTCATAATATTAATTTGATTAGAATCACAGTTTATTTAAAAAATACAAATTTCTGAAAATTTTTAACATTATAAATAAAATATTGTTTTTAAAATAATTTAGATGAATTTAGATGATAAATGATTAGAAAAATATACAAAAAAATCTACCTGTCGATAAAGTATTTGGTTACCACCGGGATACAAATTCGGAACAATTTCTTGCCGAGGAAATGCGTTATCATTACGCGACGTTAACTATTTAAGCTTACGACAAATTTGAGACTTTTTATAATTGATACATCTATTATTTCAGTTTTATAACTTATTTTTCATATATTTATTCGATATATAGGTTTTTTCTGTACATATTTCTAATTTGTTTTTAAAATTGCAATTTCGAAAATGCGGTTCCATTAAAATGAATTAACTTATTATTTATTTAGTCTAGTGGTAAGACTACACTTGTCTAGGGATGAATTATACTCTGATGTGGCTGCGTATGTACCATGTAAAAAATATTTATTTTCAAATTATCTTGTCTTTTAAACCCCTATTTGAATAAACTTCGCCTCACACTTCAAATCATAATAAAGTATAATACGTGAATTTTTATGTCCTCTAGACGATTGTTGAACCTTATCAACCATCTTCGTCACAAGGAATTAATTTATTTAAGTATCTTTTTTATGTAATCTGAATGTGTATATAATCTAAAGGTTGAGTTTTGGTAATCAGAATTCTTTGATGACTTAGTCTCTTATATGAAAGGAACAAAGCCGCCCTACTCTTATGTAAATGGTGTCTGTAATCAGGAGATCTTTGAAAGCTGAAAAGGTTATATGTAACAAGGTAAAGAAAGGAATAATACGATAATATTAAAAATATTCCACGTCGGTCCCTCTTGATTGACGATCGCGATCTCTTAACAATGTTCTCTTCCGCGTTTCTGCGCATCCTACGGATCTTAGGGCTGTCACTAGAAAAGTGCCCGTTGCCATTTACTCGTCGATCTAATAGTTGAAGATCTCTCTTCTTCTTTTTCTCTTCGTTCTTCGAAGTGGCCCACTATAACAAGCTTCTCCAAGCTGTCTTCCCTTTTCGCAAGATATACAAAAAATTTAAGGATTCATCACAAGAAAATGGTTGAGAGTCTGTCCTTGGTGTTATTTCCTGCAGAATGAAAACATTCGTGCGTCTTGTCATCCATGATATGCACAAAATGTGTCTCCAGCACCACATCTCAAAGGCATCGAGCTGTATTCTCTCTGTTTCTTATTAATTAGAAGTAACTGGGAGAAAACAGTAATCTTGTTAATACATCAATAATGAAAAGCTGGCTTCCTGCCTGACTAGACAATGTCATCAACTGCAGAGTAGCTACAGATACAATAACAGATGTAAATGCCTTCGATAGCTGGTTTCCAAGTTTACGATTAAGAATAAGCACACATATGATATGTGAACTGCACTAACTTTTTTAATTTTGTCTTTCTGGTTCGATGTTGTTGTTCTTTTAGTTGGGTTGTCTTCTATAAATTTCGACCGACCGAACCGCGCACTGGTAGTTTATTTGGACCGCTGAACTGGTCGAAGCACGGAATGCAATAAGAAAAACGCCTGTCGGTTATCGTCTTCTTAGCCTTCCAAAAAAAGGGCGGCAATACTCACACACACACACATCATTATAAATTAGGAAACCCAGTGGTGTCAATCGAAGTATGAATGGTGCGTAAACAATAGCCGCGACTGAAATTTAGTATTTATATTTTGTTTATATGTATGTGTGAACTTTATATTTTTGATTTCCTTTTCATTACATTTA
Organism: Eubasilissa regina; assembly: GCA_022840565.1. Classification (NCBI taxonomy): domain Eukaryota; kingdom Metazoa; phylum Arthropoda; class Insecta; order Trichoptera; family Phryganeidae; genus Eubasilissa; species Eubasilissa regina. The sequence continues at coordinate 15,916,584 of JAINEB010000027.1, read as the reverse complement.
TTTATATCTTTTTATAATTATTTTGTTACTCGAATGTACCTATTATATTGTTTGTATTATTTTTATGGCGAATCTTATCTTGCATAAACAACCCGTTCACGCTATATAATGGAATAAATACATTATCATTTTTAACTTTTTTTTTGCGGATTTATTTTCTAATGTATTAGGAAGACATATAAGCTTAATTTCGGTTTCTATATATACGAATTTTCCGTCACCGTATTCTGCAGATCCACTGAAGCGACCATGTATCCAATGTCGTAGTTCAGTAGTCTTCGCCTATTGAGGACATGATCAGAGAGGGGAGACTAAGGTGAACCGGACACGTAATACGCACGAGTGATCATAGACTTCCGAAACGTATTATGTACGGGGATATCGTAGGCAGGTGAAGAGTTGGGGGCTAGAAGAAGCAATACAAAGATTATCTGAATTTGTATGGAGCACCTGAAGTCTGGGAGCAGACAGCTCGAGATCGTGGGAGTTGGAGAAGCATTTGCTCCTAGGCTGACGGTGTCGCGAAGACTAGACGAGCCGTGGTCATGTGACAAAGGAACTGGTCAGCGTAACAGGAACGCTTCATATGTAACATCTGTGAGACGGAGTGTGACAATTGAATTGGACTATTCTCCCATCAAAGAGCGCATGAGAGGCAGAGACACTGAGCTACAGCAGAACTATGTGGGAATGGCAAAAAAAATTTCAAATTCGAGACTTAGCATCAACCAACTAACTGATACTATCTAGTGTTATCTTCAGAGTAATCCCCATTTCCATCAATACACTGACTAATATGGCGTTCCCATTTCTGGAAGCTGGCCCAGAATTGTCGAGTAACTGTGTCACATTCTGTTGGATATCAATTGTATTCAAAAATAGTCTTCTCTTAAGATCAGCTTTTAATTTCGAAAATTGCCAGATTCTACAAGAAATTAAGTCAGGTTCAAGCTAATTTAGGTAGGGTAATTGCTTTTTTGGCCAATAAGTCTCTCTTAGTGAACGTACTGTGACTATTCTAAATTTCTTCTTCATATCCTTTATGTTAATCGGTCGGGAGTCTAACGCTTGAATATAACTCTTCCACCTATCTCTGTCCTGTGCTGTATTGATTAGGTACTTGGGATAACTGATTTTCCACCTTTTCATTAGTTACATATTTCTTTGCAGAGTCTCTCCATTTACCTTTTTCATATTCTCCTGGATCATCCTAAACGACTTCTTTCCTCTGATTAGTGCCAGAGTGCTTGTAGGAAAAGGTTCGCTATCGCCATATAGTAACCTAGATACTAACCAGTAAGTAAAAAAATAATTGTTAAGCGTTATACATTTTTGGTTTACCTACATAATAAGGGTAAAATTACTAGGAAATAGCATTCAGATTAGAAAGCCTTATTAAAACCCACCTTAAACTTATTAAAATTTTGTACTTACCCTTATTTTGGGGTTGTCTTTAATATACATAATGAGTATGTACGCAAGCCTTCATTTTAACAATGAAGGCAACGTGAATTTGATATTTTAATATCACGGAACGATATTGTTACGACGCCAGAAGTGGGTAGTTCGTAAACACCATGCAACATTATACTGCTTTTCTACAGGGGTATGGATTAACTACAGGGTGAATCAAAAGTCACCTTACCATTTACATATTAAAAATAAGAACAATATTCGCGGAGAAATCCGAGCGACGGAACCAGGGAGTTATGAAGAGTATCATTGAAAATGCTCGCATTTGTGGAGATGAAAGTGGGGGTTAATATCAAGATATTATTTTTAAGGTATTCGTAAAAAAACCTCCATGCTATATATAATAGAATATCATATAAAAAGAAAAATAAAATATAATTAGTAATGTTAATAAATTTTTAAATGGTGAGTTGATTTTTGGTCCATTCTGTGGAAGAGAGGGAGAATTATTTTTTAATATTTATAAAATTACGATCCTTAAGGTATCCTTTGTTATTTTTATACGAGATATATATATATATATATATATATATATATATATATATATATATATATATATATATATATATATATATATATATATATTGTTGAAATACGGTTAATGATTTAGTGTAAATTTTCATAAAATGAACTAATCGGTATTTATTTATTTTATTAGTAACTATATAATACTATGTAAAAATCTGATTGGACTGTGCCCGTCTCACTATACTTAATGTATTATTTTTTTTTTATAGTATCTTTATAAACAATTTCAAAATACAGGATGCAGATATCTAAATGGTCAAAAAATTTCAATAAATAATTTAATTATCATATTTATCGATACGACATCGATTTAAGATATCGACATCGACATTAAGATTTTTTTGTAGTAAGCAAAAAATCTTTTATTTTATTTCCTTGGTTCCGTGATATTAAATGCAAAGTTAGTCAATATCAAGGTAATATATGCAGTAGGTAATTTATTGCGTACAAATTATCTGTGCCTACAGTTGCAATCTATAGCACACTTGCGTCAGAGATGTATTCCACAGGAAGAGAAAAAACGTATACATTTTATTATATGTGTATTGAGACTAATATTTAAGGATCGTAAGGTTAATATTTTGATCTGAATCTAATCGATAACCACCCATTTAGATGGTGATCTTTCGCCGGAACTAGTTTTCTCGACACCACATTATACCGCGAGTCTCTTTATTGCATCTATGGAGATAAGTGGTTAGAATGAAATAGAAACGTGCAGTTTGTATAGATGTTTATCATGACATAATAGAACAGGGAGTACAGAAGGTATATCTGAAAACTGAAATATAGAGAAGCGAAAAATGCAAAGAGTAGATGAGCGAGTTGGCGGTGTTGGCCTTGCCGGCCTCGAGCGCGAAGCTGTGTATCGGTAAGCGACCGGGCCAGACTTTGTAGCCAGACTGTGGCGGCAGCACTTTGCCGCCGGCTAGAAATTGAATACAGATGTCGCTGGTATCGATGTCCACTGAGAACTACACCATCTGTATGTCTAGTGACATGTCAGAAGTATAATATTTCAGTATGCACATTCATATTGTGGAAAACAGACGTTCATTCTAAAGAGAAGCTATGTAAAATTTTAACAATTTGATATAAACATAATCCACATTATTATCGGGAGAGGTGGCGGAGTGGTCAGAAGAACGGGAAGAGCGTTCTTATTTTTTTCGCAGGGACCTAAAAAGGAACTATGAAAAATTTGTCAAAATAATATAATACATGTGAATACAAGCGATTCAAATTTTCCACCGATCAAGACACGAGTAACATCTACATCTAGGGTAAGGGTTTCAGCAAAGAAGAGACCCATTAAGTCTAGCCCAATCACCGAGATCGAGACTGAGACCACCAACTCACTCCGCTAATTCTTCATACATCATGCTCCTCCTTTTTGGACTCTTCCTTTTCAATCCCTCACTACAATAAATAGCTCGTCATTCCATCACTACCAAACATCCCACACTAACAAACATCCCCACCACCAAACACCCCCCACCATCTAACATCCTCCACCACCAAACACCCCACCACCAAAAATCCCCCCCCACCTAACATCCCCCACCACCTAACATCTCCCACCGCCAAACAACTCCCACCACCAAACATACGCCACCACCAAACATACGCCACCACCAAACATACCCCACATACACATTTATATCATAAGCTAGGAAATAGGGTGACTAGAGGGAGAGGATATGGTGCTTATGTTGTGTACAGGACCATAAAAAGTAACTGTGTTAAATTTGGAACGGCTTATGTACATTTATATCTACAATTTTTGCAGAATACTAAAGAGTATATTTGCAAAATTTGGTTTATATCCGTTAATGACTTATAAGATTATATATAAACTGACAGAAATACAGTTTTATATATGTATATAAAATATACCTGTGGTAACATCTAAAAAATATAAAAATCAGTGTTAAGACGTAAATAATTCAATGGCATGAAAATTTTTGAAGTAAAACGATAAAAAATAAATACACTTACTGGTGTGAAAATCTTCAGTGAACATTTTGGTTACACATTTCTAGAAAAAAAAGCGATAGGCGGAGAATAATAAACGAAGATCGATGAAGAGAGGCTGGAGATATTCGGTGGAAATTTGTGAGTTAAAGTGTGAAAATCATTCGAGCGCATTATGTGAGGCTGCGATGAAATATAGATTCGAATTTTGATAAAAGTTTTGTGAAATTTATAGATACCCTTAGAATGTATAGTAATATTGAATGTAAAATTGAAGAATTAATTATAAATAGTATATAAGCAATTTCTTGCTGCTGGGCTCTGCAGGGAGCCAATAGTGGCCGCCAGGCGGCCATCGGTGACCGCTGCGTGGTCAGGGTCTCAGTAGAATCTATATTTCAATACGAAAATCCCTAATTATATTAACGCATCGAGTAGTGCTCTTTATTGCCAATGTGAAAAAATTACTATGTTACAAATATTTTTATTTTCTGCGTTGAAAAATTGTTTATATTAAAACTTTAATGATGATGATGATGTAAGAATCGCGAATAGACAATAATAACGACAAAAATTCTATTTTATCAGTATAATGTGAATGAATAATGCACGTATAACGTGTAGAGATGGAATCGGATAAATGGTTTTCTTACTCAACCTAGAACACATAATTTTTTTTTGGTTGTGATGTATTATTCCCGCGCAGGTTTTGACAAATACTCGCAAATATAACCAAAAACCATATTATCATAACCGATAATTATTCACCGCAGTTTGTAATGTTATGCATAATAAAATACAAAACATTTGACACCTCGCGTCGCTTTGATATTGCGACTGAGAAAGTGCTTTATTCTATGGTGCTACGCTGGATGACCATAGATAAGAGATATGAGAGTATAGATAAGAAAAGAAGATGACAAACGGTTAATATAATTCCCATTCGCCAACTCGTACAATTTCGCAAATATATTTTTTTTCTTACTCGTAATACAGACAATGTACACTTTAAATTGAATATATATTTACGTACTCTAATTGAATATATAAAAGAGATAACATTTAAGAAATCTTAACCTAGTGATATTATAAACACGTTCGATATTTTCGCTACTTTGGCGAATATGCTGACTTTTTTTTGCTGGCATATGACACTACAGTCCAATTAAATTATTAAATATATTATTTAGTAAGAGATACGTATAAAATCCCTTTTTACTAAAAATATTATTGTTGCTACCGGGATTCAATTCTGGATCTTTTCCAATCCGGAGGACGTGAATTAACCGATTATGCCATACCAACACAGTGGATTGACGACAAATTTTCGAATTAATATATTACACTTTTCAAATTGATACATTCCATTATTTTAACTATTTACAAATTAATCTATATGTACTGGTAATGGCTAATTACGCCTGATTGGCGAAGGCCACAATAAAGATTTTTTTTATCACATTCATTGGATAACCCTAGACCAGAGCACGCAGAGGACGCAGAGCTCGACCATTTACACGATCATCCCGATCTTCTGCGAATTCATATTTTTTGTGATTTTCCATGCGACGCTAATGCTTTAGCTAGCAATCTTCCAATTTTAATTCACATAACCACAGTGGCGTCTCCGCACGCGTTGTAGAGTTTCGCTTTATATCTTCATCTCCAGACACCATTGTCAATTATGGAGCTGTGAAATTGACGAAGATAATTTCTTTCAAAGATGTTTATAATCCATTTATCGTATTTTGTCAGTGTCCGTACCTGTCCAACTCACGTGTACTTTTAAAAATAATTAAGTCCAGCCTTTATTATTTTTAAAAGTTTTATAATGAGACGTTATAATTTCAGAGCATATTTTTATGGTATTTTTTATACAAATACAAATTAAATTAATCAATTAGAAAGATATACAGAGAAAATCTATCGAAAAAAATATTTGGCTGCTACTGAGATTCGAACCTGGACCTTTTTCTTTCCGGGGAAACTTGTTGACTATTCCACTAATCAAACCACAGATTTGTCGTGAAGTTGCAATTTCAGAACGTACAATAGTTACGTTGTATTTTTAATACAAATAAAATTAAGCAATTAGAAAGATATGTTGATTAATGAATTAATGAATTAATGAATCAACATATATTTCTAATTGATTAATTTTATTTGTATTAAAATTACGACATAACTATGTTCTGAAATTGCAACTTTACAACAAAAATGTGTTTTGATTAAAAATATATAAATTCTGTATTAATGAAAGGTATTTTGGATTCATCCCAATATGAAATTGATTGCTTTTTAAAATAAAATATCACATGTATCATTTATTCAAATATATAGAATATAAATTCAAAAATGATCATCAAGTTTCCACGGATAGAAAAAAGTTCAGGTTCAAAACTCGCTAGCAACTAAATATTTTTTCGATAATTTGATTTTTCCTGTATGTCTTTATAATTGATTAAAATAATTTGTTTTACAAAATATAAGATTTTATGCTACTTTTAGAATTAACACTTACAGCCCGGTAGCGCAAAACAAAACACGTCCGGCAGTGGTGGGTCATATTAGACCCAACCCAAGTTTTCGGTATTTTAACCGTTTTTGTTTTGGGAGATTTTCTATAGATATATTATTTTAAATATGATTTAATGAAATAGTAAGATGCCTTAATCTTTCTACTAAAAAATTAAGGTTTTTATAAAAAATATTACGAATAATTCTTGCGCGTTAACCAACGGCATGTTCGGACCAAATACAAGCATCCACCGAATACGTGATCTTCTCGTCGGCTCGACTACCTGCCGGTATGTCAGTGGTTATAAATATTTTACATTATTGAATTATAATTGATTTTTAAATATTAGTATTTTTTATTTTTTACACAAACAGAATGAAAATAATTTTAACAAAATATTTATAGAAATGAAATAAAAATATTGTAAATAAAATATTAAATAGTAAATATTTTTCAACCATAATGTATTTTTAAATAACATTTATAATTATAATTCAATAGCAACAACAATATTGTAAAACTGACATAGGTCCAGATAGGTTAATAAAACTTCATATTTTCATGATGAGCCTTTCTGTGAAAATACGTAATTGACGCCAAACGAAAATAAGTCAAAACAAAATATATGTGTTCATTAATTGGACTGAATCACAATATACAGATACCTGGAATCCTTTGTGTAGCTTCTCTAGGGAACGTTGGAAAGGAGAGTAATAAAGGCATTTTAAAATATGCTCTAAAGGTTGACAATATATGATAATCCCATAAAAGTGAATGCCTTAGGTCAATTTTTGTGTTTTTTCACATTTTTATCAATAACTCATTTAAATCTAGTCCAATAATATTCATTTGTATCTCAAATTATTTGTAAATATTTAATTAAAGATTAGCTAGAAGGAAAACAGCATCAGATGAATATTTTTGGCTAAATTCATATTTTTATAGTGGTGACTATGTTGAGAAGTAGTTTAAGGTGTGTAGTAGAAAGTAGTGTTGTAAAATGATGTGTTTCTTTAAAAAAAAATCTAGTACTCATTTAAGAAACGCGCATTGTATGTTCCCAAACAACATATTTTCTCGCTACTTTTATTATTTATTTTATTTTTTCCAGTTAAAAATAAGTGAATGTACGTCTTTACGTACAAAACACCTCCATTGTGAATTAAAAAATTGTACTTATGTTTTTAACAAACGATTGTTAGAAAATTTTCAAAGTTCATTTTGGAACAAGTACATAATTAACCCTTGAAATTGCTTCGCAATAAGAATTTTAACTGAGTTTCAGACCTCACAAAGCCTTTTGTACTCACAGTCTACTACTCGTACCTAGTACCTAGTGATACACGAGGTTGGAACATGAGAGGTGTAGAGTAATAAAGGCTCAAATATTTATTCATTCATATTATTTATTCATAATGTTCGATAACCAAAAAAACTTTCGATAAGCGAATAAAAATTGTTTTAGCATTTAGCATTATTTTGGTAAGCAAGAAAAATGAATAATAACAAAAAAAAAATAAGGTAAATTAGCTTGATACGTCAGTATTACATCCAAAGAACTAGAAATTATCATTTATCTAAAAATAATAAGTTATTATCTAAATATTTTGAGCACATTGATATTCCTACTATTTAATTTAATAAAAAACTTAGAGCTTGAAAATATACCTGACTATTTAAAACGTCTCTTTTTCAATGCATCAATTGCTGTTTATAATACTTTTGAATAGTTATACAAAATAAATGTGTCAATTTGAAGGATGTACCAGAAAATTCAATTGATCGAAAATATATTTTTGTTGCTACCGGGATTCTAACCTAGATCCTTTCCTATCCGGAGAAATGTGTTAACCGATTACTCTTCACCAACATAGCAAGTTGATGACAAATTTTTGAATATATATAATTATATTCTTTCAAATTAATACATCAATTATTAAAAAATTAAAAGCTATCACCTTTTATTGGGAAAATCTCAAATATATTTAAATAATATTCACTAGTAATATTGAAATTTCTTCTATATATTTCAAATTAATACATTTAATTTGAAATAAAACACCGCCGAACTATGTTTTTAAAAACTGCAACTTCACAATAATAATGTGTTCTTTTTATAATTAATAACTTTTGTACAGGGTTACAATTTGTTTTATAATTATCAGCGTCCATAAAAGGAGGCTACTGAATTGTGCAGTTATTTTTTTATCACCCTGATGTAGGAATAGATATTTTTCGAAACCGACCGGTGAATATAATTAATTCAGTGGTTAAAAACAAGGTTAATTAATTATTTATTATAAAAAATTAATAAACACAGCGTGTTTGCGTTAAATATTATAAATATAAATTAATTTTTAAAAATAGCGCTACGGAGAACTTGCTGGTGGAGAAACCTTAAATATATAATTTATTTTGGTGTATAATATGATATAAAAACTGTCGAATGAGATTATTATTATTGGAAGTTAATAATAAAAGTACAAAAAAAAAATAGCAAAGAAAATTCTTTTGAATATTATTTGTACATATATTTCTTCGAGAGAAGTTTGAAAAAATAATATTTCAATGTTAAGGAATATTGAGCTTGTTTCGCACCAATTCCGTTTGTCTATTTCTCAATGAGTCACATACTATATCAAATATTTTATAGCAATTCAGTCCTTTTTCCATGTATTGTCATATAACTATTCAATTCCTTGGCAATAACTGAAAATGTTTATCATAAAATAAAGTCGCCCGAACAGGGACTTGAACCCTGGACCCTTGGATTAAAAGTCCAATGCTCTACCGACTGAGCTATCCGGGCAGATGACTGACCGAGAAATTTAATCAAATTAAAGAATTCGTATCCACTTACAATAATAACCATACACGTAATCTATGCGTCTTCTTTACGGGCTATAAATAATTTGAGCAATTCACATCATTGTGGTATAGAAGACTTACTGCTCAAAACACCATTAATTTTTATATACATTGACTTTGATTATAATTTTTTGGGTTATCTGTTATAATATATGTACTGCAATATATGTTGTACATATGATTAAGAACTTTCGTTTAACCAACGTCATTAGACAAAATAAATTCGTCGTTTATACGACCCAATCATGTATGTATTTGTAATTTTAGAGTACTATTAATAATGTTTTTAAAGGAAAAGTTTTTACGTAAAATAATCCCTCTTACCCATACAAAAATCAATATAAAAAATGTGTGGACGTTTTTAAAAACACTTTTTATGACAACATGATTATTTCATTGTTTGAAAATCCTTCACGTAGTGACTAAACGAAATTTTTATTAAAGGTTAACGTAGGAAATAGTTCTGCCAATTGCTTTTTATTTTTCCCAAATCAAAAACAAATTCATACACCAAATACACCTCGAACGCAAAGAACGACCATGAAATCAACACATTAACAGTAATATAGTGAAATTCGTGGATTAGTAAAAGAGGAAGTAGAAACTTCAATGATTTTCACGCAGTTGTAAGCATTTCTAATGATATTCTGTAAAAAAACAGCATACAAAACGTATCAACTGAAATGAATTTTCAATTCAGGGAATAGTCAATTATATGACTTGAGTAATTCACTAGCTTAAAAGTAGACGATAGTAATGTGAATAGGTATACTTGGTCGATTGTAGCTTCTAGCAATACGTCTGCAGCGGTGGGTTGTCGTGGTAGTTTTTAGAACTAAGCCATTAAAGTTTTTACTGGTACACAGATAGCGCTAATTGTAATAAATATACGTTCACGGTCCATATTATAGATTATTTAATTTATATTTGTTTCCCAGAGTTTTTAGTAATGCACAGCTTTTTTGCTCGTATGCACTGTACGCCCCTGTAATATATGTATCTCAACTATTAAATGTATACGGATATGTTGTTTGAGATTATTTTTTCTTTCCTCCTTCATGTCAGTACTGATATATAATGGCTTCAATCACATGAGTCTCGACTCGTAATGCACCTTCATAAGTCTCGGTTCTGGGTCGCTCCCACATCTGACTCTAATGTCTTTCCAGCTAGATAGTCTATATCTTGTAGCACCTTATTTTGTGGTCTTTTTTGGCCCAAAATTGTGTCCAGGATAATATTATTTTTAAGCGTAATGTGGCCAAAGAATTGGAAGAATTTTTTTGTTCACCGTTGTTGATAAGACTGAATATGGTTGGATTTGTTGCAGAATTGAAGTATTTAATATCGTCGTCCTTTTTACGATAATATTTTTAAAATATATATTATAACATCAATGAAGTTTCTTTCTTGATAACTTATTTACTCGGATTACAAAAATATGCCGTTATGAATCTTAAGGCTAATTTTAATTTTAAATAATAATGTTAGTATAGGTACTTGTAATTTTAATTAAATAATAAATAAACAATCTTATTTGTTTTCATTAATTAAGATTTTAAAATACCTGTTGATGCAAGTCTAGTACCTACTCCATGTGTATTTATCCTTCCAATATATACCTTAATATACCTGTCCCGCTCTGGCCAATCAATGACTTAGGGATTTCGACGACGGGGCGACAGATTGCTTTCTGACACTGAACTGTCAAGATATGTGTTTTTTTTTCTACCGTTCGAAAGCAGCGCCATGCATGACGCTAGGACCACAAAGAAGCAGTGTTCTCAACAGCTCCAGAAGTGTAGTCATATCTCGGTTCTTCACACAAAACGTGCTATTCAAATGGATGTGAAAACGACGTCTAACCCAAGGTAGGCCAGATCCATCTGCCATTATTTTTCTTCCTGAATCCACTTCGGGTTACGTCAACTAATTATTATTATAGTCGATACAACCCACGAAATCTTATCCCACAAATACCTATACCTACATCTTACTATTTTTTTTAGCTGTATTGACTATAGTTATTATAACTATATTCTTAAAGTGTAATTAAATAAAGTCAATACATTTGTTAAAACTATTTTTTTTATAAATTATCAACCCTTTTCTGCCACAAAACTAATTATAAATATGACAGAATTCCAAGACTGTCATAACTACACATATCTATGTTTACAGGTGTAATATTTTAAAATATGGCTTCTTTCAAATACGTTCATAAAATTAATACAAATTTATAAAATATTTACCATACTTTAAACCTCCTTTCAGAAGTTAAAAAAATGTGTGGGCTTACCACCCTAGGACAACAGTAGAGAGTGAGAGTTCGAACTCCATTAGCGGCCACATAAAATACTAATATTTTTAAAGTGATCAGTTTTCAAATAACAGAGGTAGTTTTAAAATTATTTTGCATAATTAGTTATACTTTATAAAATTCAATAATCGTACTATATATATAAATTATGGGTGGGTATACAAACCAATAAATATATTATTATGCTAATAAATATTTAAAAAAAATTAAATAATGTAAGTAAAAATCTTTAAAGCACTCAAAATTTTATTTCAATAACACAATTGCGGTTTTTTGAATATATTACTTTTTTTGCCCACTTACCAATTCTTTATCAGTGGGTGTTTTTTTTTATTAATACTTAACAGTGAAATTTACAACACAGACTTTCTACTGCATTAATATAATTATCTTATCTTACTTACTTACCATCACGCCGTTTCCCCGTGGGGGTAGGCAGAGAGGATAGAGCGCCACACTCTTCTGTCCTGACACAAAATTCTCGCCTCATCCACATTCATACATCTTGTCATACAAGCTCGCCGATTGTTGAGGCTTCTAACAGAACCATCCTCCATTATCTGGTTTACCTGGTCGTGCCAAGTCTTCCGCGGACGTCCTCTATTTCTGGTTCCATCAACACTTGCGTCATATATCTTTCTTACCATTCTCTCCTCATTCATCCTTTCCATATGACCAAACCACCTAAGTGATCCTTTCTTAATCTTACTCACTATACTAACATCAGCTTTACATTCTTTCCTTATTTCTTCATTCCTTACTCTGTCATAAATAGATTTGGCACAAATACGTCTAAGTGATCTCATTTCCACTGCATTCAGTCTACTTTCGTTCCTTTTCTGCCAGCTCCAGGCCTCATCTCCATACATCAGTGTCGGTACCAGGATTCCATTGTGCACCGCTAGTCTTGCCTCGGTTGACAAATTCCCGTTGGATATAATTCCATTCAAAGCGCCGTTTACTTTATTTCCTGCAGTCACCCTCCTTTCGATATTATTCTCAGCCTTTCCGTTTCTATCAAACATACTTATTTTTATTTATATTTATATTTATAATTATTATATTATTATTTATCACTATTACTTAATGCGTGTACGAAGGTATAACATATGTGTTGTGCGATATAGCATCAGAATGTGAGCATTAAGTTGGTATTACGCCAGAGGTATGAGTGAAATCAAACGTTTTTGATAGAACATAACTTCAATTATTAATTAAAAAAATTAAATATTTTCAATAAAAAAGGATCACTTAGGTGGTTCGGTCATATGGAACGGATGAATGAGGAGAGAATGGTAAGAAAGATATATGATGCAAGTGTTGATGGCACCAGAAATAGAGGACATCCGCGGAAGACTTGGCACGACCTGGTAAACCAGATAATGGAGGATGGTTCTGTTAGAAGCCTCAACAATCAGCGAGCTTGTATGAGAAGATGTATGAATGAGGATGAGGCGAGAATGGTGTGTCAGGACAGAAGGGTGTGGCGCTCTATCCTCTCTGCCTACTTCCACGGGGAAACGGCGTGATGGCAAGTATATATTTTCATATCGGTACTTAGATTTTATCTATTTGATGTTTTAATGCCATAATTTTCATTCGTCGATATAAATGTAAACGAAAGAATAGTGGAGTATTGTAATCTATCTACTGACCAAAGCGAAATGACGACTTAAAACCCAATAATTATTTGAAATACTAACCTGTGTTTTCGTTACCATTTTACATCTACAAAAACAAACTTAATTGTTGATATAATGAAAAATTAAGTCAGACAGTTTATTTTAAACCTTGTTCCCTTATTAGTCGGAGCCATTTACATCAGAGTTGAAACACAAAGTAAATAAAGCAGCTAACTAGAATTATCCCCCTGTTGACTAATGTAATAAGCTTGGTGACGTGAGACTGTATTTTTTTCACACAGAGTATACTACCCAGTGAGTGAGAATCCTTTCAAGCGAATAAAAAAAGTAGATTATTTAAAAATAATAATATGTTAGACGGTAGCATGTTTATAGTGTATCTAGTGGATTTTTTTTAACATTTACAATACATGTATGTTATACTTATTAACGCGGTAAAACAATAAAGGTATGTGTGTGTATTTTCAGAGTTTAAATAAAGGAATTATACAATTTCATTATTATTTTTTTCTCATAAAATGACAGGTGTGTTGCGTATTCCAAATAATAAATTAATTTACTAGGTAAACCAGATACTTGCAGATGTTGTAGAGGACTATCGCTTCCACTCTCATCATTACCGCCTGTCAATGCTAAATTTACGTAGCAGGTTCCGGTGCATGAAACGCAACTACAATAAGCATTAAAGAGACCCAGTACAGACAGCATGCAACAACACCAATGCAGGCAGCGGCGTTTGGAAAGGTCGTATCACGAGCTTCACTCTTCTTGTCGCTAGCTTCCAGACAACAGCTCCAGGAGTCGCCTCGCGTAGCAATTCACGCAGAAACTTATTTGTGTTAGCTTCTACATGTATATCTACTGTTCAGTTTCTACATTTGTAAACTTTGTTTTCAATAAATTGAGTGCAAAGAATAATCTGCCATCTGCTACACTCACATATATACAATACACTCCGCGACATCAAACGAGTACGAGAGCTGTCAATAAAATATTGGAGCATCTACTAACTCACACTAATCACATAATTTACAATATAACCTTCAAAATCCTTCTGATTTGAGACTACATAAATGTAGGTACATTACATTACACACACATTAATTCAACCATATATAATTCCCCAAAATAATCTTGTTAAAAGTTTCGACAATCCACGAGCTTAAATGAAAAGATGTATGAATGTGGATGAGGCAAGTATTGTGTCTTAGAATATAAGAGTTTAAAGTTTTATTATCTCTACCTAACCGTGCAGTAAATTGTGTAATAATACGTTAGTTAATTTAATTTACAAAATATAATGGGTACATCCAATATTTTCAATTAAAAATTTATTAGCAATATTTGAATATGTCCAAGAACACACCATTACTGGATTTTTACTTGCAAAGGCATTCTTATTAAACAAATAATAGATATCTCATAGAGACGATGCTATATTTTTTAATTATATTTCATTGAAAATATCTGGAAGTATGGGTACTTACAGGGCTTACGCTTCAGTGATCATTTTATATAAATATAACGTTCACCATTCTCGCCCACAAATCTCCATATCTATTAAATTTTTGAAAGTTGCATATATGTTAATATGTGGTCTCACTTTGATTACCACTACACTATCGCCATCTATGAACTAAATTTGATAATTCATTTCCCTGAAACAGCATATATTTCACAATGAGAAACTAATTATTATTATTATTATTTTGGGTGAGATGGGTGAGAATGGTGAACGTTATATTTATATAAAGTGATTACTTAAGCCAGTCGAAGACAGGTCGTAAGCCCTGTAATTACCCATATTTCCATATTCATTATCCATTAAATATATAGCTTTCTCTCTGTGAGATATTTATAAATATTTGTTTAAAAACTTATTCTTTGAAGTAATTTTTTTATAATATTTAAGTGTCTCAAAATTCAGAGTTCGATCACTGGACGGTTTACCCTGCTTTCATTTGATAAGCTCGTGCATACTAAAAACCAAACTTTAAAGTAGTTCTCATGTATTAGGTATACAATGTAACACGTATTTAATAAGCAACGTCAGGATATATTTATAGTAACGAGACTTTTATGAACATAACTGTATTTTTAATAAATTTTCATTATAATTTGGTTAGTTTTTAAAAGTCAAAACACAAATTCACTTAATATTTCACTACATGTGATATTTCCTCAGTGAAGCATTAGTATTCTACTGATTATTCAGAAAACAAATACTTGGTCGCGATTTGAATAACAATTTTACGTGAACCTGTGAATCATTCACTATAAATTTTGATCACTAAATATCTACTGAATCATTGCAAGGCAATAGTACGTTCAATGATTGTATTCCTTAATGCATGCCCTCTTTACGAGAAACGTCGATTGAAAATGATTACCACGTCGTTAATTACTAGAAACTTATGTTCTGAATTATTTATTTTTTAAGGAGAACACATTATTATTGTGAAGTTGCTGTTTTTTTCAGAATTCTGTGATATTTATTACAAATTAAATTAATCAACTAATAAGATATTAAAAAAAAAAACAATTTAACAATGAAATATTTTAAAATGTTGGTAGTAACTAAAATATTTTTTTCGATAAATTAATTTTTTTTAGTTGATTAATTTAATTTGTATTAATTATTCACTCGTTTTTAAAAAACAAATTATCATTACCATACTTTAACAGTAAAATTACTGACGAGACTGTTTTGTATGTATCTACATACTATTTTTCTGTCAATCGCTTACTAAATCCCCAAAAGCTTGATCATTAGGCGAGCGTCTTACAGCTACTGAACAAACTGTTCAAAGATAATATTTTATACATTTTAAAATCGGCGTTTCTTGAAATACTATCTCGGTTTTAATACATAAAAAATAAAGAACGTAATATTTTCAAATTCGTATTCTTTGTGGCGAGTATTACGTCTATAATCGTACCAACTGAAAAAAAATTGGTTCAAAAAGGTCAAATGATGTACCTACCCAGAGTGATATTGGAAATTTATCGAGAAATTTGTTCTAAGAATGCGATTTGTTAGATCAAAATCTACGACGTAGTTGTAATGGGTAGGATAAAAATAAATGATTTCTTAGATAGAGGGATGAATGGTCAAATAGGGTTGGAAAAAAAACGCGTTACATGACTTACATGAAAAAATATTTTTCTGGTTTGCGAACCAAACTCTGATCTCAAGCGGAGACACTAACCGATTTTCTGCCAATATCTTAAACACTTATTAATAATACTAATTAAATGCATTAATTAAAAATACACATAGAAAAAATTGTTTGTCGCTACCGAGATACGAACCCGGAAATTTTCCTATCCGGGTTACCGTAAATAAATAAATAAAGACAAAGTTATTAAACAAAACGAGAGTAAGTTTGAGAATATAGATTTTTACGGAGAAGTTGTAGTTTCTCTATGGTATATTTAATATAAATCAAATGAATCAACTATCGAAAAAATCATTAATCGAAAAAAATATTTCAATTGCTACCTTCTTCTATCCGGGGAAACGCGTTATCCAGTTTCGCCATATCAATCAAGTATAAATATGCCTATATAAAAAACAAATGAATTGTATTAATGTTTCAATTTTAATAAAATGAGTAATTAATTTAATACCGTTGGATCTAATCCCGCGTGAATCAATGGCCGGATGGAGGTTTAGTCGGCTGGAAATTTTGTCATGGACGTACAGTCGTTGGGCGAAAAGTCCGCGGACGATTTGTCGTGGACCCTTCTTGAAGTGGCCAAGCCATGATGATTATTATGGGATCTTGTACTTTTATCAATTGAAATGTTTAAAAATATTTTTTAGTTTAATCTTAAATTCTTTTGCGAAAATTACAACTTTTTGAGGTAATGGAGAATGTCAGATATGAACTTTAGTAATAAGTTAAAAAAAGAAAAAAACGTACTCGAATAGTCGAGAACCGACTAGTCGACTCGGAAGATGTGATGTCACGCGATAAAACGGTATAAACCGATCGTTTTTAAAACACGAAATTTTGAACATTTATAACTGTGCCATATTTCAAGATATCGAAAATAAAATTGTTTGGTAAATGAGATTTTAATTTTTTTTTTATAAAATAAAAAAAAAATGACTCCGCAATGTACCTACCTCATTACCTCATACAATACACTCAGTACCAACTGGAAATCGTACAATTCCTATAAGATTACACAAATATGGACCTAATATATGATTCAATCAGGTAGAGATGAATCAGAAGCATGGATATCCAACAATTTAATATAATGTATACAATTCTTTTACTAATAACTCACTAGTCCTTCAACTCTCCCACTCCACATATTTTTATTATATTTTTATTTTATTATTACTTTTTTATTCATATTTGATTTATCTTTTTATTCCAAGCAACACCACAACAGCACGAAAAAAAAAAACTGGCTACTTTAACACAGACTTTAGTCTAGCAAAGTAGCCAGGACAACGCTGTATATATCAGAGGTGAAATCTACTCCATCCCACACAATAAACTATGTATTATGTATGTTTATTATGTATCCACCTCTGTTAGTACAAAAATATGGATGTCAAAATATATATAAATAAATAAATAAAATAAATTATTAAAAAAATGATGAATTCACTACACTCATAAGTAAGTATATTTTCGTGGAGGCGGCGATTCAAATCCTCTGCCGTCATCCACAT
This sequence comes from Eubasilissa regina, assembly GCA_022840565.1. Classification (NCBI taxonomy): domain Eukaryota; kingdom Metazoa; phylum Arthropoda; class Insecta; order Trichoptera; family Phryganeidae; genus Eubasilissa; species Eubasilissa regina. The sequence goes on along the minus strand of JAINEB010000027.1, from coordinate 15,898,567 downwards.
CCGAGAACCAGGGTCCTACCGATCTGTCGCTAACCTGCTTCGCTTGATTCTCCGCTACGTCGTATACGTTTTTTCCTAATACTTCTACTTAATATACATAGCGAAGATAGTATCACAAATACTAATAAATTCGATATATGTATTATGTAATGTATTCAAAAATAATGTTATTGAAAGGTATTTTACATATTATTTTACGAATAAATTTAATGTCAATATTGAACTGAACTATAAATATGATACTTTCGACTAATCTTAAAAAATGAGAAGTCTTCGATACATTTATTTTCCGGGAAAATGTTTCAAGACTGAGAATAATACGAAATAATAGTATTATCTTCACAACTCTCACAATAAAGGGAAACCATCAGTCCATTACAAAGATATTATTTATTGATGCAGCAGCAAGGGATTTTGAGTATAATGGTAAAAAATATATATATAAAAGTCAATGTTTCATGAAATAATTCATTAGAGTGGTCTTCATTCGTCTTTCTATGAAAAATTAAATACAGAACGACTTCAATACCTTAATTAATTATACCTTTTGTCTCAACATAGCATCAAAAATATCATTCTTATATTTAAGCATTGAACATTGCAAAATATCGACAAGACTAAACTCGTTCCCAAGTATCTGAAGTCTTTACGTGAGCGCTATAATAATTTGAATTTAAAGCCTGGTATAAAATCAATTCAGTCATATTAAGAACTAAAACTATATATGAATAAAATACTGAAAAGATCTTCTACATGACAAGTTAATTAAATTAATAAAACTCTTTAGAAAATCACAATTCAATTGTTCAACGGGTGTACGTGGTTTGAAGTTAATAAACTTTAAAAAATTATGTTGAACCCATTATATTTTTAATTGATGAACTTTATAGAATGGATATCGAATTGTCGAGTTATATTCGATTTTACTGTGAATAATTGCAGTGTATAAAATTTTAAGCGATCTTTTACTGTTCTTTCTATTTCATAGGTTTATTTGTAATTTCATTAATGCGGAACAAATGAAAATTTTTCTTCGAATACGACGGCAAGATCTTTGTTTGAGATATTTTTTTAAATATTGTGTAGACATTTTCCTTTTTTGTAACATAGTTTGTAGAATGTTTCAATAAAATATTATTTGGAATTGAGTGTCATGTACTTTTGTCAAACCATTTTTCTGCGTATATAAGTGGAGTTCTCTATTCTGATACTCAACTACGATCTCATATATATTCATATATATAAAGGTCATCGAATCCCCTGAAACGATGACCTATTAAGAAATAAAAGAAATCTCGGACAATTACTGGAATTTATTAGAGTGTGGGTCTCTCGCTGGGGGTTGCTGGGGTGGACGATGCCGAGAAGAGCAGTGGCTAGAGAGACCTAACTGAGCATTCTACTAACTCTCCCTCGCACATTTTGCGACCTGGACAGGGTGAGTTTACTAACGTTAAATTGTACAGGTATGGCTCTGGTACAATGATACCGGAGCCGACCTATGACGGTTTCATGATGATAATGTTAATAATGTCTGAATGTAATAAAATAAAAAAATATATATTTATGACGAATCAAAATGAGAGTAAATAACTCGCAAAACGATTCGGGATAGAGTGTAAATAAATAAATATATATATTCATGTCTTATCACGCAACCTTGCCGATTGGTGAGGCTACTAACATAAACGAATTACGTATTCTATTTTTACTATTGTATATTCGTTTTACATAACCAATTATCTAAGTAAATCTTTTTCTTACTCCTATTCGCTATACTTTGATTTTACTCATTTTTCACTTCATCAAAAATTAATATAATTGTATTTGTATTTTTTTACGCTGATTTTTATTTTTACAGCTTGAAGTTTATTTTTTATTCATCATCGTTGGTAACAGAAATACGTTGTATATTGCTATTTAAAAAAAAATTAGCTTGAACTTTCCATTATTAACTGATGTATTCCAAGTACTATTGACTTTATTCTCTGGGGTCACATTATTCACACTTTCCTCCAAATATTCAATATTAATTAAGTCAACACAATAAATCAAACACGATTTTTTTTGCTTCTGTTTAATTTTTACAAATAATTGGACGATCGTTTTGGCTGGCCAAGCCATTAAATACAACCAATAAAAAATGGTGTTTTATTTATTGTGTTGATTAACAATGGAGTTCTATAAAATTAATACCGTCTGTATTACAAAAAAAAAATCAGAATTAGCCCGTCAATAATGATGGGAATATATATTATTTAACAATAAAAAAACGCATTTATCATCACAATATCCGCACACTTTCACGTGCTAAAATTGTGGTAAGTAGTTAAAAAAACAAATAGTCATTTTTTAATTACCTGTGTATTATCCTCTTGCCGTGCAGGTAATCCAGGGCTGTTCCAAGTTCATACACCATCAGAAGAACAGAGTCCTTGGAGAAAGCCACTTGGTGCTGGATGTGATAGCGAAGATCTCCACCCAACAGCAGATCCGACACCATAAATAGATCTTCTTCATCTATAAAAAAAATATTTAAGAATTTAAATATGATAAAAGGATTACATACCCCGGTAGCAAACTAAACATATTTTTGAAGGATAGATTATTTCTATATATCTTTATAGTTGATTAATTTAATTTGTATTATATACCACATGTGTTTTTTTTAAATTTACAAATGTTTTAAATATTATGGATTATTTTGTATATATAATATTGTTACATGTCCGCGTCTAAATTTATACCCTCAATCCCATATCCAACTGCTTGCCCTCGTGTGAATTGGGATCTGGCGCTATGGAAGCGTCATGTTCTCAATCTTGGTTTGGTTGATCTCGATGTTGTAATACAATTTGCAGTGTGGACAATCACCTCCACTGCAGTGGAGCACTGTTTTGTGTGATCTTGTATTGTGATCATATTGTATGTTTTTTGTGTGTGCCGTGGGTGAACTGTGACATCACCATCTTTAGTCGGGAGAGGAGATTGTCAACTATCCTCGTGCATGCAGTGTGTGATTTCGGCGGCGTTACCAGGGATTTTTGGAGGCGTCATACTTGAGGTAAGGCGAACATGCCTTCTAAATCCCGGTCCTCAAAATCGCTGATCCTTCGAAAAATCACTATTCTCTCATCAAACTCTTCCTATATCCGTCTCAGTTTGTAGTGATTCTGACTTAAAACCGGAATTGTCGTATTTCATTTCGCGGGACGTGCGACCCGGAGATCGCACAGTTAGTAAATATTAAAATCATCTGTATAAACGTCTTCACAATTCGTAAATAATTTATTTTGCACGACATTTAAGTGTGTTTCGTTGTCTTTTTTTCACCACTTTAAATATCCACTAGAGATACATCATACCGTTCTCAGTTTCAAATTTTTTAATTTTCCCTGTTTTACGGATAAATTTTCACAAATTGGGCCGTTAATCATTCGCAAGAATTTATATTCAAAGACCTAGTTTCCTGAGCCAAAACTAGACTTTACACCCGTATATCATGATTTTGGAATTACAAGGTATCATCTTACATTTTCGTAAAAATTGGCATTTTGTCTTTTGACAAAATTTTGACAATAATTTTCTTTTTAAATTTGAAATACAAACATATTAAATTTCCTTGTACAAATTGAACAACTGTTGATTTGAATACAAATAAAATTTATGTTTTAAAGAAGAACATATTTTAACCGTGAAATTACATTTTCATAATATAGTTCTGTGGCATTTTTAATACAAATTAAATTAAATTATTATTATTATTATTATTTTTGTTTTATTAACCACTGAATTGAGTTTAAATACATCTACCGGTTTCGAAAAATACCATTTTCTTCTTCAGGATGTCATAACTAACTGAAAACATACATTATTGTTTCTTCACCAGAATCTATTTTAAAAAAAATAATTATTTAAAAAATAAATTAAGTACCTAACTCAAATTGTTACTCAATACAAACTTAGTACTTTTTTTATAAGTACAAATTAAATTAATCAATTAGAAAGTTATATAGAAAGAATCTATTAATATAAAACATTTTTAGATAAATAGTTGCATCATTTAATTTGTATTAAAATTTAAGAGTCATATTATATAACTAGCCTGAAAACAGAAATCAGTTTAATTAAAACTCATAATTAAAAATTAAAAGTTAAAACTTGAATGCTTAATATCTCAACATGATTTAAATGTCAGATAGAGTAAGATATGTAGAGTTGTACAGCAATCGTTTGGAATGCATAGACAAAAATAATAAATAATATAAAAAATAAATAATATTATGTATGATCGTAAAATAGATTTTTAATTTTTTTTTATTAATCGGTTTTAATTACAATGAAACAATACAATAATTTTTTTTTTCAGTTCTACAACTTCTCTAAAACGCATGTGCTTGTGCAGAGAAGGGGATTACATATTATTAATTATTGTTTACATTAACAAGCTTATAATAAAATGAAATATAATAAATTAATAGCAACGTTATAAAAATATTATAAATTTTGGGGTACACGTTTATCTTTAAAATATTTTTTGATAGCATTTATTATTTATTTATCATTAATATTCCTGATGTTTTCGGGTAAGCTGTTAAAATTATCTTTTGTATTGTGCAAAAGATGTGTTAATTTTTGAGTATAAAAATATAAATTTAAACGATTTTCAGTAATAAAATGATATTTTTCTTTTTCTTTTAATATTTGAATAAAAGAATATCTTTTAAGTAGATCACAAAATGTAGGTCACAAAATTAAGTAGATCGCAAAATGAAAAAGCAAAACAAAGAAGTTTCACTACGAACGATCAATCTAAATTTTCCTCTAAGTGCGCCCTTAATAGAGAGAGACAAACGTTAATATTGCCTAGAAAATCTTATTAAAATTGGGCCCCAATTTTTAGTTTTGCATTTGATTCCAACCCTTTTAGATATTTTTTTATACATATAAATATGTATAAATCTTTACGGTTGAATAGCATCATACCCTCCATTACCCAAAGAAGACGAATGGCTCGTCAAATCATTATAATTGAATGGGTCATTAATTCTTATTACAATTAACTTTATCGCATACAATTAATTTGGTCGTTAATTTAAGGCAGTCAAATAGAAAATATCGCCGAGTGGTGAGACCCTTAATTGTAAATACAGAGGGCGGTAATTATCCGCAAAATATCGAACACCTACATCAAAATACGAACTCATGGATTTACGGAGTATTTTTTTTAAACATGTGCTAAACAAATTTAAAACAGTTCAAATCATACGAATTATACAATTTTTCAATTTTTTTTATATTATCATTATCCTCTGTTGGATAAAAGCCTCCCCATGACTCTGCTACTTTATTTTTTTCGAGTAATTTTGACTTTCCTTCGAGACTTGTATGTGTAATATGTGTAAGTAAATATATCACACACCTAGACCAAAACTAAGACAAGAACTCTGATTTATTATTGTATTCAGATACTCTGTCATGTACGCAACTTTAGCCCCAGTTCTCGAAAAGTGCCATTTTAGGATACATTTATGACCTAAAATGTTATTTAGTTTCATAACTTTATTAACAGAAAATGGAGAAAAATTACTTTTTTTGAGTTGTTTTAGTTTTGATCTGGGTGTGCGATATATATGTATATATTTATGCTATTGTCTGTATAAAAATATCTTATTTAACGGTTTCATGAGACCTGGAAGTCCATGTCCATAATTACTACAGAGAGCTACCCATCCATTGATAGCCGTTGTGGTCCAGTATACTTGGAATTACCATACCCCTTGCAGGTACATTTTTATTAGACAGTTGAATACTCCAGGTTTATTTAAACTTCTGACAATTCAAGTAGTGTATTTTAATAATATATTTGCGTTGGTAATTTCTCTGTTGTAATTTTTTCGTGTTTAACAGTTTGTTTAACAAAAAAAACTTTACATGGACGGGATATCAGCTTTTAGCACACCTCTTAATTTGATTGATGAAAAAATAATTTTAATATGTTGTATCATAAATATCTATTGTAACTATAGTTTTATACCGTAAACTTTGGAAAACATTACTCATATTTTTTACGTTTTTTTTAATGTTTCGTTTTCAATTACAATTTAATTTTTATTTTATTTATTTGTAGCATAGAATAATACGTATAAAAATAAAGGTAATTACTTTACTAGACGTGGTCTGTTCTAAAGTAATTATCAGTACAGTTTTTAAAAGTTGTAATTGTTAAGGTACAATAGGATGTTGTAAAATATTATGTAAAAAGAATATAATTAGAAGTTATAAAATGTTCTCGTAAAAAAGTTATAAAATAATTTTTGTATATCATAGAGTTGGAGACAAAAAGTGTAGGTAGTTAGGTTAGCAAAAATGACAAATTACTTTCATTTTGCTTTCTACCCACATCAAGTAACCACTTTGTTATTTTTGTTTTAAAATCGTTAATCACTTTAGAACCTTTATGGTCTAGTGGCAATTTATTAAATAAACGCGGTGCACAAAACAAGAAACCGAATTTGGTATTCATTTTTGGCACTGAAAAGTATCTTAAAGCTCCTAGTTTCCATTGTAATTATAGTAAAATAACCTACATTGTATATTATAGTTGGTTAAAAAAAAATTTTTTTTCGTTAAAATTATTATTATTACAATAAAACACCTAAAACATACCTACAAATAGTAAACCGATTTGGAGGCGGATTACCATTACTATTTTATCGTTCTGACATCATCCTGCATAACACAAACCTTAACAGCCGCATTACAATTATTTTTCAAGTTTGATGTACAAGTTTTACTGTTACGGAATATTTCATAATTAATAACGTTGCGTTGATTTTCAGAACTTTAATCAGGTATAATATGGAACGTTCAGTAACAATATGAACAGCTTAGTCTCGCCTCAGACCAGGGCGTCAACCTGTTAAATATTCACCCCATTATGAATCTAACCAACTTTTACCAACTGTGATTGCAATCAGAATTCTAAAACGAATTTGACTAGAACTTTCTTTGATAACCAAATTCTTGATGTTATTATAACTAGGAGTAACTGTTGTTTTTTATTACTCGGCTTTGGTTATTCCCATGATTGTGATTATGATGAAATGGAATAGAACAATGCTGAAATGGCAGTGGCCGGGAGGAAAACAAATGGACTAGAAAGTTGGGTGCGAGGGACCTCCGACAGAAAGGTGAAATATTAGCAGAGCAAAGGCCCGGTGATCCCATGATTTGCGAGTAGTAGCGAGCAGAGTCGTACTGTACTGGATCCAAAGATTCTGATGATTATAATAATGAACATTGATTGTAAGATATAAAAAATTCTAGTATTTCGAATTGTATTTATATTTCTTCGGTATTTTTTATAATTTTTTTTTGACAAACTGCATGACAGTTTTACGGCAAGGATTGCCTTTTACATAGTCATTATTGATGTTTTATAAACAATTTTTTTTTTATAAATTAAATATAAGGGGGAAAAATTAGATAAGATATTAATGAACTAAAAGTATGCATTATCCTATACCTAATTGGTATGTTTATATAATATACAGTCATTTCTATTTAGACTTGTAGAACACGCTTATTAATCATGTTATAGTAAAGTAAAAAGAAAATAGATGAATTACTTAGAAAGATATAAAGAAAAAACAAATCTTTCGAAAAATATATAATTTTTACAGAGTACAACAGATCTCGTCCACAGTATTTTATGAATGGATACCTGAATATGATATAATATAACAAGAAATTAGATAAGAATATGTTTTTTTACTTTATATTTTAAGGTGGTCATTGGGGTCTCATAATTTTTTAAAATGTTTATTAAGTCTTTATTGATTTTGTTAATTATTCTTGGCACAACACATTCTCTGGTCCTCTCACCGTACACATTGTTCTCTCACGGTACTCTCACGGTTCGACCCGACGATCTGGTTGAATAGCTATGGTGAGGACCATTATTTATCAACTCTTCGAATATGTTACTTTTTTATCAACTGGTAAGATTTTGCATATTATAAATCATCTTTGAACAAACACTTCATTCTGTTATCTACTATAAGTTTTAAAAATCTAAATTGTAACTGTTTAATTTTACTAATATACGTTTTATATTATATGTCAGTCTTGTGTAATATGATTTTTCGTACAAGAATCTGACTAACCCATTTTCTTATATTTTTGCGGCACACCAACCAATCATTTAGTCTTAGGAGAACAAATTCTTATTAGGAAGTTGTAATTTTTCAGAATAGTTCTGTGATATTTTAATTATGAATTAAATATATTAATTAAAAAGATATACATCTATATATATATATACATCTATATATATATATATATATCTCATTCCTAACCGGGGAAGCATTATCCAACTATGCTACAGTGTCAATATTTTTAATAAATTTAATAAATTGATAATTTTAGCGTCTGCTATCAGATTACTCAAAGGTATTTGAGATTCTGTAAAAATAAGGTAGATGGCTCTTCAAATAATGGAACGATTAAATGTATTAATATCAAAAAGGTAACATATAGGTTCGAAAATTTGTCGCTAAAAATATTGTCACTGTAGCATAGTTGGATAATGCATCCTCCCTGGTTAGGAAAGAGATCCAGGTTCGAATTCCTGTGGCGCAACAACAATATTTTTTGAAAAAAAATGATTTTATATGTATATCTTTCTAATTAATATATTTAATTCATATTTAAAAACATTTAGTCACTTAATATTGTTATTCACAGACATTATTCGTATTCGTATTCGTGATTTATAAATGTGTAAACATGAGGTTTACAAAAATGTTTTACATCTATAAAACATTCACTAAATGATAATGAATTTATTGTAGCTTGTTATGATACATGTAAATTTATTGAAACTTGTTATGATGCTTAAAAATTTATCGTGCCTAATTTTTAAAGCATCAAGCCGCGCTGTCGCCACACGAATCTGGTATTAATCTTAATATAAACGGTAACAGTATTAAAATTAATCGCATTTCCATTTTTCGAATAAAATCATTTAATTGAAACTGATCTCTCAACAGCCGAAACCATCTGTCTTCATCGCCGAGGCGAATTTTGACAGGCTTTGTTGTTTTGACTTCAATGGCAAATAATGCCGGGATATCATGTTACGTGATGAATATTAATAAAGTCGTATTTTGAAGTTTTAACTTTTAAACAAATTATTCGTAAATATATACAAATAATATAAAATACTTCATTCAGAAGAAATGTCTTCTCGATTTAGCATTTACTTTTAATTATATATATTTATAATATAAATTATTTAAAACTTTGTTTTTAACCACTCTATGAGTTGAATTTAAAACACCACCCTGTTTTGAAAAATACCATTACCTTCACCAGGATGTCATATAAATTAATTAAAACCATATGTTAATTTTTCTAACGTCTTTAAAAAAATATATGAAAATAAAAATTATTTAATAAATAAATCTAGCATCTAACATAAATTGTTTCGACAATGAAAGATGTAGAAATCGACTAAATTATAAAATATTAATTGTACTAAAATGAATAAAAATCACAATGTTAGCAACAAATAATAAAAATATTTTTTTTACTTTTTTAATCTATTATTTGTGTTTTTCATCAATAATTCACTGTTTTAAATCACGATGACCAGATAACTGCACACATGACAACTACATACAATACAGTTGTACACAGTGGAAATTGAATACTAGACAACTGCACACAAATTAATATAAATATTCATAATGTGTGTGCGAGAATGTTATGAAAAATATGGTTAAAAGAGTACGCATTTGTATTGCTACTAGAGGCATCTACTTGGCCAATTTCATATTTTATATATAATTGTAGTAAAATAAAAATTTAAATATAAAAATTTAATTAATTAATTCTGTTAAATTTTTTAGTTATTCAAAAACAACATCGGCCTGGAACATAATATTCATATTTTATTAAGATTCACGGTATAGGTGAGTCACTACTTAAAAAGTGTATTGAAATATTAATCGCTTTCGTCCATTTCACCATTTTTTTATTTGAATATAAAATGAGATATTTATAGTTACCTGTCCATTGCGGATCACAGGCTCTTTTTATAGTAATCTCGTCGTAATGGTAATTTTCAACTCCCGGTTAACTTGTGTCATCTTCTTTCCCTTAACTCGCCATATTTAATCTATATACCAGCAATTTTTTTTGACGACATTGGTATTGACTTGTAATAATATGATATTTCCTATTCTATAATATTATTGTACTTTTGTCTATAAAATAAAATTTTAAGTTGAATAATGGCACAAATTCGATTGACTATTTAAAAAAGAGGAAGAAGAAGATATATTTACATATTTCATTTAATGATTATATTATGATGATATGTATTATATTATACACGCATAATTGTGATCGCTGGATGTAATATATGGGGGGAACTAGGCTCTCACACACATAACCTTCTTAAAATAACATTTAATCATAACCGCATTTTTACTTATTACCAAAATTTCATAATATGATAAATATCTGGGTAGTACATCAAAAAACGTTGTAATTTTGTGTATTTTAATTATAAAATAAGTAAGATTTTACAGTATGTCTAGATTAAAAAATGAGTGTGGTCTCCTACCATACCCTCGATAACGATAATCAATAAAAATAATACTCGGTATTTTTAGCACTTAAGCTAAGCACTAGACCGGAAAAGTTTAAAAGAATTTAGTAAGCTTTCAGACCCTCTGGCAAATAATGAATGAATATAGGCTACGAAAAATCTACTCCAGCATTTTTAATATCCCGTCGGGAATTGAATCTTGAATAAGTTTGACTCCGTAGACGCTGGTTCATTACAATTACAGATAGCTATGGCACCAATGTATGCTGAGACTGCTGACATCCACTTTATAAATTTCTTCTTCTTTTCTTTTTCGTATCAGTAATTACATATAATAGCTGTTTCAAATTCATAAACACTATTTTGGCGCGTCTTTTCAAATCAGTCGCAATCGTTGTTATTGATGCAGTTCCGCATCTAAATTCCCATCTATACCTTTCATAATGCTCGTCTTTTCAGTGTGAATTGTGACCTTGACGTCAGCAGACGTCAGCTTGACCGATATTTGTTCTAAATACTAAATTAATGTATTAATTATAAATATATACATATAAAATCAATTTTGTCGAAAAATATTGTTTTTGCATCACCGGTGACGCAAAAACAATATTTTTCGACAAAATTGATTTTATATGTATATATTTATAATTAATACATTAATTTAGTATTTAAAATATCACAGACCTATGTTCTGAATAATTACAACTTCACAATAAGAATGTGTTTTCCTTAATAATATATGTTGTATCAATGTGTCCAAAATTTAATAAAAATGAATTGATAATTCTGGCGTCTGCAGTCGGTTTACTCAAAGGTATTTGAGATTCTGTAAAAATAATGTAGATGGCTTTCAAATAATGGAACGACAGGTGTATTAATTTGAAAAATGTAACATATAGGTTCGAAAAATTGTCAAGAAAAATACTGGCGTTATAGCACAAAGGTAGTGCACTTCCCCGGATTGGAAATAGAGATCCAGGTTCGTATCCCGGTGACGCAAAAACAATATTTTTCGACAAAATTGATTTTATATGTATATATTTATAATTAATACATTAATTTAGTATTTAAAATATCACAGACCTATGTTCTGAATAATTACAACTTCACAATAAGAATGTGTTTTCCTTAATGATATTTGTTCAATCTCGTCATTGCGATAGCATTCGCGGTGTGGACATTTCAGCTCCAGTGCACCAGCATTGTATTTTTATGATATTATATATGATCACGTATTGTTTGTTGTTTGTGTACCATGGGTGAACTTGGAACATCGCAGTATTCAATTGGGATTAAAGGTCTATCTTATTACATCGGCTTGGCAATCCGAGATAACTAACTACGACTATGGATAACGGAGACACTCTACTACGATAGGGTGTACAGAGACGAGAATGGATTTGGAGGTTATGCTATCTTTTACAATATTTTGAATCTTATTGTCACCAGCCTGCCCTGAATAACGTCGAACTCACGCTCAACCCGACAAAATTAGAATTATTTAATTTTAATTGTAGTTTTTTATAATTTAATGTGTTTTTTTTATTAGATTTCATTAATTAACGTAAAACATCTTTTCATTTATCTCTCCCAGGTATTGTTAATAAATTTTCCCAATTTATGAAGAAGGGAGAATGTGACAAACCATGGTGGGTATGCGTTTCTAAGGTGAAGAATTCGCCGTTCTTGTGTTCTCCACTGACTAGCTGGCGAAGGGAATAGAATGCCTTTCTTTACCCTCACAATATTAATGTAATATAATGGCCTATTTATATCACGTCCATAACATAAAATACTGGAGTAAATAGCACGTTGACATGAAATCTGCCTATATAATACGCAAGTAAATATTTTTTAACTTGTTTTCTTGAATAAATCCAACATGAAACGGCTTGATTTTCGAAGACTTTATTTATGGAGTATACCCTAAAATCTTAATATTTAACCTTGCGGCCACAAATCAGTCAGTTGAAATATTCAGAAGAATGAAAAAGCCAGCACCTAAGAAAACAGTATTTATTCTGTACGTAATAGTTTCTATCCTGAGTAAACATCTTTTCTCGGAACATCTCCAGATTTCTCGTAATATAGTCACTCCATCGTAATCAGGATCTGTTAAGAGCTTGTCTTCGATTCACTTCGATGAATATCGTATTCGTGCGCTCTCTGTGTCCTCACAATTTTAACGAACAATCCGAATCAGAACCGTTCAGACATGCATACATTTTATTTTATTACTAGTAGGATACGATACGTGCGGCGGTTGGTGGGAGAAGCAATTATTTTCAGAATTCTTTCTTCATAAGATTACCGAAAGCGATTTTCTCAAGTATTACTTTCAGTACGGAGTGCTCAGAAAGAAATATTAAATCTTGATAAAATAAAAAAAGTGCCATATACCATGCTCTTCCACATGGGAGCTAATACGGCTTTCATTGAGAAATCAAAAGAATATCTCGAGGGTAGGAGATAAGACCGCCAGCACCCCATTAGAAACGGTTTGCGATTTAAATGGCAGATGCTGAAGGGGTTGAACCAATGATAAGTGTCACTCTGGAGAAACTTGAATCCATTCTACGGTATTTTTATAAAATACTAAATATTAGAATTGGTTGAATATTCATTGAAAATCGCACTTTATTTGTGAAGGTAGGATTTTCCAAAACACAGTTCCATGATAACTAAATACCTAGTTAATTTATTTACTACTTTTAAAATTAGCAATATTAACTTTGTGGTTAAAATTCATATTTTTTTTTATTATCTTTGTTTTATTAACCACTGAATTGAGTTTAAATACATCTACCGGTTTCGAAAAATACCATTTTCTATAAATAATTTGGAATCGTTGGAGATAAATAAAGCATGTAAAACTAATCAAAAAATTATAAACAACCAACTAAATTTAACTACGAGTCAAATTCTACAATTTTTTCCTAAAAATTATTCGACTAAATTTGTATTAAGTAATAATTTGAGTTAGGTACTAAATTTATTTTTTAAATAATTGTTGTTTTTTTTTTAAATAGATTCTGGCGAAGAAACAAAAATATATGTTTTTAGTTAGTTACGACATCCTGAAGAAGAAAATTGTATTTTTCGATAGTAGATGAATTTAAACTCAATTCAGTGGTTAATAAAACAAAGATAATAAATAAAAAATAATAATTTATTTACTGTTTCCGAGATAAGTTTGTAGAACTTATATTTATTTATTGATTCTACGTGTATAATTTACTTGCGCGTTTCGCCTTGTAAGAGCATTATCAATCTAACTTGTATTTATAACTATAATGGGGTACAACTATACAAATACAAAAGAGTAGAATAAAAAAATTAGTATTTTATTTTCCCATTGTACCTATTTAATCCATCTTCAAAATTAAATGTTTCTTCTTCCACCGCACTACATCCTTAGGTGGAATCTGGCCTCCTCCATAACTGATCTCTACCGAATTCTTCTCCAGTACCCGGACCCACTAGTCCAGCTCTAGTCCTCTTCCACACAGTCAGCCCACCTCTTCGTTTGTCGCTTCTAAAGTTTGCATTGACCAAATTACTATAAAAATAATTGGAGATCCCCAATGGACACGCGATGCAGATTTGGTCAAGGGTCTCCTTCGCCTAATTCTCGTACATCTGGCTGTCTATTAAATTTAACCTGAACAAATGGCATTGCCAAGAGCACAATAGCAATTTATTTATTAGACTTTATTGACATACATGTTTTTGTTGTAACAGAGGTAAATATAAAATATTATAATACAACATGATAAGCATAAGATACAATAATATTGCTATTAAGTATATACTCGTAGTTTAATGTGTGGGATGGAGTAGACTCCACATCTTGTAAATACTGCCCTCTGTATTAAAGTACTAGCCAGTTTTTTTCGTGCCGTTGGAATGTTATTTAATTCAAAAGACCGATAATGATTCGACAGGAATATAAAATAAAATTAGGGAGAGTGTTGTAAAACTAAAATGAATTATCATTGTAGGTAATGTATTGTGATAATGTTGAAACATTTGACAGCGATGCTTCTGATTTGTATCTACCCAATCGAATCATATATTAGTTCTATAGTTGTGTAATCTTATTGGAAGTGGATGATTTTCAGTTGGTGTTAAGTGTGTTGTACAGTTTCAGAGCTAAAACATGTAGAAACGTCGCTGTTGCTCTCGGAACTGGTGTATTGTATTGTGATCATGATTTATTGCTTGGGGTGAGTTTGTTGCAATGGGCAGTTATATAAACAGAAAATAAGAACTAGCAGAGTGGAAAGGCTACGGGGAGGCCTAGGTGGTTTCGTCTAGTAGATGATCGATAATAATAATAACATTGCATAATTTATATAGCGACATTTACTTAAAAATTTCACCTCAATTGTGTTAAATGTATAAACTCTGGTTCTACATCGTTATTCCAAATTAAAAATTATTATGCACGCTCACATATGGATATATTTTTGTGAAAATGTACATTTAGAGTATTTTTTAAATAAACTATGATACACTGTTTCTTATTACATAAGATAAATAATTCCACGTTTTTATACCTGCTACTGCAAATCCCCGTTCACTGAAATTAGTATTGTAGCAATAGCTGATTCGTTATAGATTACTTAACGCTTTTTGCAATTGGTCAGATGTAATGTATTCTCGATATTATTTTGTGGAATGAAAGCATTGATACTTACCAAATAAATGATAAGGTTACTTGATCTTCGTAAAAATGCTTAAAATAAGTTGAATGGATAGAGTTACCAATGAAGATTGTCTGAACAAGAGGGTGAGTAAATAAGGGATACAAGAAGGGTGGAAGTAATTCAGGAGAGGAATAGGAGAATGGAAATAAGGTGCGGCTGAAGGACCACCCAGAATCATAAAACACGACCCACCTATGAAACGCTTCTTTCTGTATCTAGATCTTCTTGTACAGGATCTATAGATCTTCTGGTTTCATGCGCAAAGGCGACACGCAAAAGTGTCAAATAACACCATGCACAATATCAAAATGTAGCGAGAAAGGATGATAATTAAATTAAGCCAACAATTCGTTTTCACACGGTAGGACTAACTTGGCGGCGGTCAACGCACTAATGGTAAACGCTTTTTTCAGTTCGAAGATACAACTTTAACTCATTCAAAAAAACATAGAGAACACTGGATAGAAAAATATCGTGTTCTGGTGTAGGGGGTGGGGGGGGGGGGGGGGGGGGTAATGGACACGATCATTCTATATATCGCGTTTATATTGCGCACACGGTGACTGCCGATTGTTGCATAGTAATAAAGATCGAAGAAATATGTTATGATTCAAAAGCATAAATGAAAATAAGTGTTTAAAATAATAAAAATCTAATACTTCAATATCTTGGACATTTACATTACAGATCATTATATGATTATCTTTAAGTTATAAAATAATATAAAAAATAGTTGTAGCTCAAGCATAACTTGTGAGTTTTCCACGGTTGATGAAACCAGAGTAGAGAAAGAAGATCTCGAGAAACTTGGACTCGCGTATTAAATTCGCATGATCCTGAAACGGCACTTTCGTATTTTATAAACAGAATAACAACGGTAATAAAAAATAGTACTCAAATAAAGAATGTGAAATACAAAAATAAAAATCTTAAACCATGGATTATTTTCGGTCTAATAAAATCAATTTAAGCACGGAATAAATTACACCAAAAAGTAAAGCAGTATCTCTACTATGGCAATAAAGTTTAAAACGCGGGATCAAATATTTAAAAAATGTAGAAAATTATAAATGATTGTTCAGAAACAAAAAATTTAAAAAGCTGTCTAATAAATAAAATAAATATAAATAGACATCCAACTGTTATGTCGGATGAACCATGAAAGGTTGCAAATTATTTTAACGACTTCTTTGTGGAGGTGGAAAATGGATATTCTCCTAAATATTTTTAATAAAAATTCAGAATCTAAGGATTCTATAGTGAGGGGTACAAACCGTCAAAATACACCTGTTGCTTCTTTTTATGTTACGCCAACTTTGGAAAATGAGATAATAAATATTAAAACCTCTCTTAAACATGGCTCTTCCACTAGTGAAGACAAAATATCTGCAAATATTATGAAGAATATCAAAACTCATGTTAGTAAACCTGTATCATACATAATAAATTTGTGTTTCTTCAAAGGAAAATTTTCAAATGTTCTAAAGAGCGCAATTGTTAGACCCATATTTAAATCAGGAGAAAAAAACAATGTGGGTAATTATCAGCCAATTTTTCTTTTGAACATACTGCCTAAAATCATTGAAAAAGCTATGAAAGAGCGGATAAATTCCTATTTAGAACAACAAAATATGTTGTCAAAAAATCAGTTTGGCTTCAGAACAGTTTAAAATACCTAAGATGCCTTTTACACTTTAAATAAATATAGATGTGAATCTGTGGATGCTGAAGAAAGGGCATTAGCAATATTCTTATATTTCGCTACGGCTTTTGATATGGTGTCACATAAAATACTTCTGAGAAAAATATTTTTATTGAGTATACGCGGAATAGCTCTTAACTTCTTTTAAAATTTATTTGAATAAAATAAAACAAACAACCAAAGTTGGTGAAAATGTAGTAAGCGACAAAAAAGAGATCGAATATGGAGTTCCACAGGGAAGTACACTGGGTTCATTGCTTTTTTTGATATACGTCAACGATCCATGTGATTTGAAAATTGAGGAAAAAAATCATAATTTTTCATGATGACACTGTATTCAAGGGATATGTTTATCACATGGGAACATGTTTATCGTATTGCTGAAAAAAACCTACATATGGATACAAACCTATTAACGTTTAATGCATCAAAAACAAAATTTATTTATTTATTCTCCATCACAGAGGTAGGATAACCCAAAATTTTTAATAATATTAAATAACATTGAAGTGCTTGTAAATATACAAATGGCTGTAATTGTCCAAGTATAGGAATAATTTTTGATAGGCACAAGAGATGGTATGTTCATTTAGATGGATCGGCTTAAAGATTGGGAAAATTAATTTATAAATTTAGAATACTTAGAAATATTCTGAATAAAAAGAAGATGAAAATTGTGTATTATTCTTTGTGCCAATCGATCTTGAGCTATGGTATTGATAGTTGGGGGGGTGCATCAGGTGTACACATATATTAAGCAAGTATTGCTAAGAAGGTTATAGTAATACACCGTCGGGACTTTTCCTATTCTTCACAGACACTTTTTAGGGAATTTCAAATATTAGATATAAGATAATTATATATACTAACTGGCTTTCACAGGAAAATCTGTCTGTGAGGGATGAAAGATATTATCCCACAAGAGCGAGTATGCTTAAAATAGTTCCAAGAATGAAAACTAGTTTTGATTAAAGATTATTTACCTTTCAAGCTCCCAGAATATATAATCAAATTGGAAATAAAATGAGAACTTTAACTGACATTAAGGATTTTAAAAGGGATGTTTCAAATTGTTTGTTGAAATTAGGAAGAGCAGATACTGAGAGTAAACTATTTTATATAAAGAAATAATTTTTATATGTGTGTTTTGATCTCGCATGTTTCCCTTTACTTTACATTACATATTGTATTGCACATTGGTATTTTTTTTTTTCTCCCTTTTTTATATATTTATATATATATGTTTTTTAAAAATATTTTTCACGTTTATTTACCTTGTATGTTACGTATTCGACTTTATTTGTTTTGCCCTAGATGAGTTTTTGTTTTGTAAAATATATTTGTTTACTAATTTGCCCTAAAACAGGCTTACCTAGTTGGGCAATGCATTTTAAAATGCGTGTATATGTAACAAACTGTCTTTTTTTGCAGCTATACAAATGTTATATACTTATGTTTAAAAAAATAATAAATTTAATGAGACATCCAGAGAAGTATCAGAACTTGCACCTCGTGATACTGGAAGCCGGGAAAAAAGGAGAACATCATAGCTGAAGAACCTGAGGTAATTGTTTGAACTTTTCCGGGCCGCAATACATAAAGTGTTCATAGCCAATGGTAGTCAACGCCTGTTAGAAGCGATACCACAAATATACGGTAGACTACAAATACAATACAATTATGAGTAGATAATGATATTGATGATAACATAATGAATCCATATCATTGGCTTGTGAAGAGTGTAGTTATTTAATAGTGTTAGTGTAAATGTTCTCATTAAAATAATGGGAACGTGTGAGAAAAGGGATCAGCCCCTAGCACTTGTGAAGGGGATGGATAACCATTAAACCGGAAACCCATTAGATCAAAAATACACTTTAATTAATTGCTTACACGTAGTGAGTGCTGCCACACGAGTGCTTCGCGCAGAACAAGAGCTACACAAATCAAGTAGACATTGGTTGGGTTTGTGTACAAAGCAAAGCAATTTAATAGGCTCTGATAAAAGTAGCAAGTGGTTGGCAGAATCTCTTGTCATTAATTTATTTAATTGGTCATTTTGAGAGTAAATACACTCGTGGCACGTTTACTATTAAAATTCACTGAATTTAATGTAATTCATAAACTTAATAATTATTAAATGATTATTTTATAATTCGATCTTTCTATTATACTTTTTGTTTTACAAATTATTTATTAATTTAATATTAAAACCATTGTTAATTGTAGTTTGTTTAATAATATTTCATTATATGTTGAAGTTATTTATGGATAAGGGAATACTAATAATAATAATAATAATAATGTGTTTATTCCAGCGTGATCAGGTTTTTTTTTTTTTTAAACCTGATTCGCCATAAAGATAATACATATTAAGTTATACATTAAAGGTTATGAAATAAATATTCTGTGAAAAAGAAAACCAAGGAAAATATTAATAAATACAGAAAAAAAAATTAAAAAGTTAATAAAAAGTTAAAAGTTTACACATGAATGAAAAGCTGATAATTTTTAAGAAAACAGATGATTATTTTTAAAAAGTACAAATACTAGGTGTTTATAGCTAGATGACTTTAAAATTTTAGAAAAAATAAATATTAATACCAAAGTAAATATAAATAATCAAATCCTTTTTTTGCAAATAGACACCGTTTGCGTTTGTTTTCACAGTAGTTCCTAATTAGTTACCCACCATTTTTATTTTAGTAGTTTTGTTTTTGTCTATGCTTGCGTTTTTAATTTTAGTATGCATTGTTTCCTGAAGAAGGGATCATAGATATTGAAACATGTTGATGTATCAATAAGTAGTGGTTTTAAGTATTTATTTTTATTATTAATATAATATGTTGTCACCAAGTAATTTTGCAAATCTTAAAAAAGTTAAAACTATGATCATTGGTTCATTGCAACATTTTAACAATATAATTTTATTTGTCAGACATTTGCATATGTATCTAGAATTATGCTCCTGGACGAAGTCAATGCGTAAAATATTTTTTTTAAGGCTTGATTAATATTAATTAAAGAAGAAATTGAAAAAGAATATTCCCATATTTATTTTAATTGAAAATGTAAAAGATATTTTGAATCAATCAAGTGAAGTTTTTTTTTAATATTTTGAGAGACGTATATATTAGAAAATATTATTGGAGACAAGGCATATACATAATAAATTAAGTTAAATGTTTGATTTAACGACAAAATTTTGAACAAAATTATGTAGATATACAATGTATGAATAAGAATTATAGATATTTGGAAATAGTATTGCATAAAAGGTATACGTAATAAATTAAGTTGGATGTCTGATTTGAAGGCGAAACGTTAAACGAAATTATGTATATAACATAATATGAAGATTGAAGAAATAATTTTGGAAAATTGATTTACATACATTTCATTAAAATTTCATTAAAATTGAATAAAATACTTTGATCAGACCGACGACTAGTGTCGCCAACCAATTAAAATGATTTATGTATCAAATATTTTTTTAGGTACGTACCTAACGAGGTTAGATATTAAAAAAAAAAATCTCTATCATTATTGATGGGCTTTCACCTAGCACCAATATAAATAATTATAAAAACATTATGTTCAACTACAATAAAGATACATCCTATATAATGTATTAATTTATTTTTCATTCTAACCTGTTAGTTAATTTAATTGATAGAAAAATATATTAATTGCCTATAATACTAGTGCACGCAAAAGTAGGATAATATTGTTATTCTATTGGCTTTTCCTATAAGTAATAAGAAATATAAGCAGTTGGATCCTCATGTATTATTTTTCAAGTTAGTATAGGAAGCAAATAACTAAAACATGCTAATTTTATTGATTTATTTATTGAACTACGAATTATTCAACATTACTTCTTGGTGCGTTCAATAAGAAAAATATAACCTTGGTATAGGGATTGCAAAATTTTACGAAATAAAAAAATCGTAATTCGAAATTCGAATATTAAATTTATCGGAATTTGGTCGAATTTCGAAAATAACAATACTAATAACAAAAAAATCAACTTCTTTATAATAATAATTTCATTATTATTTATTGTATATAATAATATAAAAATAATACAGAAAATAAAAATTTTCCTATTCCATTATATAAATATGATTTTATTAATAAATTAAATTGTTGTTTTATTGCTTAAAACGTGTTTTGAGAAAGCAGAAACCACTTAAAGTCACGGTTCTTAGTCTCGATACAACTTTTGTACTAACATTACCTGCCATTGAGAACGATTGCTCCTGGACTGCACAATGGATGGTTCCAACTAATAATAAAGATAATCGGCTTAAAATTATTTTAAGATCTATTCCCCACACCCCCTGGTTCTCCAAAATAATAAAATCAAATATCTCTAGAATGAGAATTTGGCATTGCCAGGTAGCCCCACATGTATTTAGATTGAACATAATAGATTCCCCAATATGTGAGTGTGGTGCCGAGGAGGAAATCCTTGGTCATATATTTTTTTCCTGTCCGTTACGGATCATAGGTTTCTGTTACAGTAATCTCGTCAATGGTAATTTTCAACTTCCGGTTAACTTGTATCACCATATTTCCCTTAACTCGCCACATTTAATCTATATAATAACGAATTTTTTGAACGACAATGATATTTACTCGTAATATAATATTTCTAATTCTATAATATTATTGTACTTTTTTCTATAAAATAAAGCTTTAACTTGATTAATGGCACAAATCACTCTTGAAGGGTAGATTGCATCTACCTACAAACAAATGAATACATGATACTCTATGTACAATATTTCCTGTACGCCGTATTTAACAATTAAATAGGACACCTGTAAGCGCTACTTGCAACTAATTCCCACGTTATTTGTACGTAAAAACGCGTGTTCTTATATATAATATAACTACCTAGTAATGTCACGTTCCCCAAATATAACGGGAATATAAATCGCCGGTAAATATTTTGTAATCAGTTCTTTTGAATAAATCCAACGTAACACAACTTGAGTTTTATTAACGGAGTACATACTGAAATTGTAATACATAACCTTCACGCATGTCTCTAAAAATCATTATTAGTCAATTAAAATATCCATAAAATTAAAAATTAATACCTGAGAAAGAATACGAAAACAAGGAAATATAGACTTAGTACATAATAATTCTAATTTACTTTATCTACCTTAATATATTACATAAAATGTATTTTTTTCCTTCTCGTCATTTTATAACGAATTGTAAGATACTAAATAGGTATTATATAAAAATAAAACGTAGCATTTTATAATCACTGGATCATCAAAATCTAATTCCAATATTTCGAGATTGCAAATTTGGCTCGTGCTCCTATCTCATGGGAGTACCTGTACACATTCATTTTCTCGAATCCCTGGAATCAGTTTTATGGACCCTAGTTGAAGATCTGCTGATTTAGACGCCTTTATGTTTGTCTTCTGGTGTCTCGGTTTCTATTCCCGGAGGCAAACGAAAGCGTTCTTCAGGATATCGATAGCCTCGTACCGTGAAATTTTCTTCTGAAGCACAACTCTTCTACACTCTTCAACTACTCACGTTACGTTACAATCGTAAATATTTGTCTAGTTTTTAGTATTCCCTGTTTTCGTTTCAGAGATGATATCGTATATCAATACGTTATCAGTTTCATATTAAAAATTCAAGTTCAATGTTTGAAATATGAGATTATGCTTAAGGAGATATTTGATATGAAGTTGTATTTGGCGTTATCGAAAACGTGTTTTACGAAAAATAAAAAATACTACTTGATGTACGAGTATTAGATTTAATTGTTTGATTTCTGAATAAATTTATATTATATGTTAATTTATATTATAAACCGGTAGAAGTATTTAAACCCAATTCAGTGGTTAATAAAACTAAGATAATAAATAAAAAATATGAATTTTAACCACGAAGTTGATATTGCTAATTTTAAAAGTAGAATATATTCACGTAGAAGATTTTTATTCTACAATGGTGATAACCAATCTATAAAATTAAAAATCAATGCATGCCCACCTGGACGGCGCGAAGGTAGGGCGCTACTATCGGAGGTCGATTGGCGCCCTACCGAGTGAGGCAGCATATCTGTTACTCGGTCGCGGCGAGAATATTTTAAACCTGCGGAAAGAGTCCTTTACACGGAGATAGAATTGTTTCCAAAACGGCAAGCGGAGCCAATACTATATGGCGACATGACGGGTTATCTACCATCAATCCTGACAGAAGATCAATTCCTGCCAGGGTCGTCTTCATTTTGGGATGGGTACGTTATCCAAAATGGAACTATTGTCTGGCTGGGTTTTGGGTTTTGGGTGGGTCAAGCTATATCTGGGGCTATACTGTGAATGCTGTACACTGATGTCACTGCTGTGATCGGAGTCTGGTGCACTAAGTTCTATGATGAAGATACAATCATGCAATATGGAACGGAAGAGTATTTGGTCTGCAAATATTTTTGTCCACGTTTTCTTTGTTTAAGCTATTGTAAATGTAAATTATGATATGAAATTAGTCACAATTTCATAATTGTTGCTAAGTAGAGTTCAGTGTGTTAAATTTTGTTCATTGAACAATCAAGTTTTTACTTATTATTTAAAAACCACCTTAATCATTTTGTTATTTCAAATTATTTGTCTTTTGCCTCAAGGGACAAATGCAGATTTGGGATATCGTTAGTAAGGTATGGATTTCTGATAGGTTTGACTCGGTGGAATCCACATCTCATGCTTGCCACTGAACTAGCCGATAGAGGTGTGGAGCTTCAGCTTCTCAGTTCACAACATATGTATCTATTTCTCAATGAATAAAAAATATAATTATATTTAATGTTTTATCTGGCCAACTTTGAAACGGCTATGCTTGTAACTAATCCCTTTCGGTTTTGCAAGTAATTTTTGAACAAAACACGCCTGATGCCATCACACATGTTACAAAGAAGGTCAACTCCTGAGTTGGGCCAAAATGAAACTTAATATAACTGAAACGAGTCACGTATGAAAATAACATGTAACGAAATAGTTGTATGGCATAAAGAGAGATTTGGAATTTATGTTTATATTTTTTTTCAGTTCAAATTTTATCTTTCAAGTATGCTGAAATAATCCGTGTTTGAAAATAAAAGCATTATTTGTATAGTTATTAAACGAACAGGCAGATTAAATTTCTGTAGCCACATTATTACGCCATCCGTTATCCTTCTATCTCCTCTCCTCTCACAAAGTAACTTAAAAACAACGTAATTATAAAACAAAAAAATCACTTTATTGAAATCTACATATTTAAAATTAAATATAATTTTCTAATCATTTGATAGAAAATAGTCATGGTTTTGATAAAAAAATTGGGATTGTCAATTTTGCATATAAACGGTGTAGGTCACAAATTAAATAATTTGGAATCGTTGGAGATAAATAAAGCATGTAAAAGTAATCAGGAAATTCTAAACAGCCAACTAAATTTAACTACGAGTCCTACTCTAAAATTTTTTCCTAAGAATTATTCGACTAAATTTGTATTGAGCAGTAATTTGAGTTAGGTACTAAATTTATTTTTTTAAATAATTGTTGTTTTTTAAAAAATTTAAAAATAGATTCTGGTGAAGAAACAATACTATATTTTTAGTTAGTTATGACATCCTGAAGAAGGAAAAGTGTTTTCCGAAACCGGTAGATGTTTTTTAAACTCAATTGTGGTTAATAAAACTAAGATAATAAATAAAAAATATAAATATAATATTTTCGTTGAAAGCAATCACTTTGTGGTTTGACATATTAGGTTAAATAAAATAAATATGAAACCACCAATTTTATTATACGCCGGTTTCGCTTAGCTCAAGCTTCGTCAGGGCGTATTTAAAACTAACATTAATTTTGAATACGTCGTGATGGTTTACTGACCCGAAAATGGCAATGACTACAGAATATCTACGGATACAAAAATGGCCGTGACTAAAATGTAGTATCTATATTTTGTTTATAATTATATATGTGTTAACTTTTTTTTAAAATTATTCTTTTTTTATTTATATTTTTTTGCTTTTATTTTCATAACATTAATAATATTTTGTAACTTAAATGTATTATATAATATGTATTATCTTTATGGCGAATCGGGTTTTCATAAAAAAACCCGATCACGCTGAAATAAAAGTATTATTATTGTAAGTATTTTAACTATTAAAAATTGTTGTGTGAATATTTAAGTAGGTGATAGATAATAAGGTTACGTGATTTTATTTGTTTTCTCTATATGTATTTTAATTTTGTTATTTATCATTTATTTACTTTCCAAATAAAATAAATAAATACCTTAGGAGTGTAGTAGAATTCATGATTAATATGTTGGGTGAGAAAAATTGCGCTCGATATAACTCTTGACATGCAGCTTCTACTTATATATATATATATATATATATATAGAAATTTAGATGATTTGGACACGTCTTACTAGTGCCAGTAGAACAATTACAAAGCTTGACATTCAAAATTTATTTTGTCCTGTTAAATATTTATACAATCTTATAATATAAGTCGTTCTTCTCTCGCATTATATCCACAATCTCAGTATACTTAATTTTTTTAGTAAAGATATAAACAAGCACAGTAGGTACATGACCGTTATAAGCATTAATAATTTAGCGGATATGCTACAGACGCGCGCAATGTGTTGTTGAGCTACAACAATGTCACTCAAACTACATTACGCATTTAAGCATTATATATATATATTTTTTATCGGAATGTATTAGGAGAATATGTGTATCATATGGTAGGTATTTCAATATAATTTTTTCATTAAATTTAAAATTTAATAAGATAATGTGCTGCTATTCTATTGAAATTACATTTTGGTACTATAATTTACATAAAGCAATAAATAGTAGTTACATTGTAAATTTAAAAAACAAACGTCTGATTTTATAGTCAATTAAATAACTATTAAATTAACAATCACTACAACATTTCTGATATAATTATCAGTTCTTAATTTTTTTTTAATACTTAACGCTGAAATGTCGGCCTGAAAATACGTGTTTCACGAACATTTTTGAGTGACACTTCACTGGTAAGGCATCCCCTGAAGATAAATAATGCAAATCACGATCTGTGAGTCAGTCACTGTTATCTTTGAGTCATACTCACTATCAGTGATTGAATATCTGGAAATATCGTGATTATTTTATTTATTTTATTTCAATTTGGCTATGAACCGTAATTCGGCGCACGTGCATATGAAATGAAAATATTCGTGAAGGAATAACGTTATAATTTTTGATTAGCACCATTTAGTAGATTCTACAAAACGTTTTAGGCAATTGATCTGAAATTTGACCGAAAAATAATCTCACATTTTTTTAATGGTTTCATTCTCTTTGTAACGATATTAAATTAGATATATATTAATTATATATGCAAAAATATGTTTTTTATGCAAATGAAGTTGGAATAATATAAGTAATCGAAGTTTTAAAAAAATAAATATTTCGCGTATTGTAATATCGTGCGGCGCACGCGTGTTAGTAATGAAACTGATCACAGTAACAGTTTACAATCACTGATATTATCGAATATAAATCACAATCACACCAGTGAGTTAAGAGTAGCATTTTTTCTCATCACTAATGCAAGAAATAACAATTAGTTATTAATTTTTTTTCTAATACTTAGTGCTGAACTGGCGGTCTGAAAAATGCGTATTTTGCGATCATTTTAGATACTTGACTATCGGATGCGATGGAGAAAATATAACATAAACAAAACTTTTGAGTGTCAAAAGGCAGTAATATAATATAATTCATGCATGCGAAAATACTGTTAATTTATAGCGCAATGTTTTATAGAGATTTCTTGCATGACGTACAAGACCGTTCCGACATACTTAAGTTATAAATATCCACAAATAGTATTTATAATTTTTTTTATATAATACTAGCTTTCAAAATTTAAGATTGTTTTCGTTTAATATTCTATCTGACGAATTTTGTTCAACCTGTGAAACGTTAACGTTCTTTACACGAACGGTTTGATAGAGCGGGCGAAGAAATACCTCGGGTGTACGGTGTAGGCATCATTACATTTTGGTTTACTGCGTGGCATGGTTCAGTAATGTTTAGCGTGGCCGCATGATCCCAGAACGAATTTCGCAATATTTTCACGTTTAATGAACGTAGTCGTAACTCCTAACGTATACGAATTGAAACACAACATATTTATACCATCACAGTCGTAATGCGTTCAAAATTATATATCTGTAATGGCGTTTATGTACTTGAGATCATATTTATACATATTTAAAAATACATTGCCCAACTAGGCAAGCCTGTTTTAGGACAAATTGGTAAACAAATTACATTTCATAAAACCAAATAATTTATCGAAGGCAAAATACAATCAAATCATAAACGAAATATACAAGGCAAGTAAATGTGAAATTATATAAAATGAGAGAAAAAAATGTCAATGTGCAACACAATATGCAAAATAATGTAAGCACATACGAGGTAAAGGAAAATATACAAGATCAAAGCTATAATGCAGTCAGTACAACACGCAAAATGTAGTTATAATAATTATTTAATAATATAAAACTTGAAATATCCCTTTTGAAAGCCACAATGTCGCTTAAAGTTCTAATATTCGACTGTGCATATATCATATTATTTAAAAATTATATATTTACGAGTATTTAATCTCACCTACACAAGTCTAGGAGGAGGTCTTAAAAAAAAATATTGGATGATTTGAGTGATTGTGATCGCCGTTTTATTATAATATTAGAAAAATAAATTAACAAAAAATTAGACCCTAAAGGGTCTTCAATTCATACATCTCCCTAGCACACTTATTTTTTTATTCTACCCGTTTAATTTACTTGAGACGCATTTCACCTTGTAAGGGTATTATCAATCTAACAATTTAACTCAACAACTTATATTTATAACTGTAATGAGGGACAGCTATACAATTTTATTTGCATGAGATGAAAAGGGACAACACAATTCATTGGAAATCTGAGGAGTTCCATACATTTTGAATGCTTTTAATTATTCTAAGTAACCATTTAGTTTCAACACTAATGATATTTTAATGCTTAGAATATATATAATACTGTCCTTTTTCGTCTCATGCAAATAAAATTGTGCAGCTGTCCCCCATTATGGTTATAAATACAAGTTGTTGAGTTAAATTGATAAGGCCCCTACAATGAGAAATGCATTTAAAGTAAATTAAACGAATATAATAAAAAAACAAGCATTTTATTTTCACATATATGATTATGAAGTTCTACAAACTTAACTCGGAAACAATAAATAAAAATAAAAATAAAATAAAATTCTTTAATCAAATAAAAATCCATTTTAGTGAAAAAAGTTTTCAGACGAATAATGTTACTTTAATTAAAAAATATAATTTTAATTATTAAACGCAATTTTTTGAACTAATAACACTACCAGTCTCGGGAATAGAACCTTTCCATCTACAGATGTAAAATAAACTATCAAATCAATCAGTGAGAATAACGATATTATCAGAAACTCAATCACTGTTAGTGATTGACATTACATGTATCTATCAAAAGATTTAAAATGTGATATGAGTTTTATAAAAAGTCATATTTTAAAACAATGTAAATGCACTGTGGTTTGATTTAAAATTATTATTAAAATGTTGATTTTTTAGCGAATTATGGCAGAACTAGCAGTTTATCTTTATTTTTTTGTGTTTTGATATAATTTTATTTTAAATATACGTTTATTCACGAAACTAAAATTCAATCTCGGAAATACTATTTGAAAACCAGAAAACAGCAGGTGTCAAAATAAAAGATTTGAAATAAATTGAAAGCCACTAAATGTGGAATCCCTCTAGGTAGCCTTTTTATTTTTATACTTCTGAAGCCTTCAAAACTTGCCACATAAATTATCCTTACCCTCTTTCCATTACTCAGATGCTTCACCTAACCTAACACACTTTTTATAGAACCTAGTGGTATTTTAAACCTCCTTTTCAATGTCTGGAATAAATAATAATTATTTTATATTTTTTATTTATTATTTTTGTTTTATTAACCACTGAATTGAGTTTAAATACATCTACCGGTTTCGAAAAATACCATTTTCTTCTTCAGGAAGTCATAACTAACTAAAAATATATATCATTGTTTCTTCACCGGAATCTATTTTAAAATACAAATTTAGTCGAATAATTTTTAGGAAATTTTAAAATTATTAAATTTTAAATTCTAAAATTTTTTCCTAAAAATTATTCGACTAAATTTGTATTAAGCAACAATTTGAGTTAGGTACTAAATTTATTCTGGTGAAGAAACAATGATATATATTTTTAGTTAGTTATGACATCCTGAAGAAGAAAATGGTATTTTTCGAAACCGGTAGATGTATTTAAACTCAATTCAGTGGTTAATAAAACAAAGATAATAAATTAAAAATATGAATTTTAACCACAAAGTTAATATTGCTAATTTTAAAAGAATTATTATTTTAATATTTGTGAAACGTTTTCTTCTTCCACGTCAGTCTTTAATGATAGAATAATGATCTTCATGAACTACCGCCCTTTTGACTACTATACTTCTTCACTTTTCACGGTATCCTGATCTGACGGCTGTCACCAGAGAATCACGTGTTGTCTTTTCCAATTGGTTCATCTAACGGGTGGGGATAATCGTTTTACTTTCCCTCCCGTCTTGGTCTCCTCCTTTCACCTCTTCTGTATCTTCGGAAGATATCCAAAAAATGTAAAGATTTGTCTAATAAATGGTCCATATTCACGGATGAGATTTCTTTTGAAGATTCGTCTCAAGTTTGCATAAAAGATAGTTCGGCGTGAAGTGATATATGAATCATTACTCCATATGTTTTATAATGATGCATTCAGTGTGCACGTATCTTTACTGATTCAGAGATCAAAATCTTATTGAAAAATCATCTAGGACAAGAGCCTCAAAGCAAGTAGTTGAAAATCTATTGGAGTCTAAATGTTAGATAATACGAGGCGCGTTTTTTAAGTAAGTACCGTTGGCGTTTCCTTCATCTGTTGACTCTTCACATGCAATGTTAGAGACATTCACACAGTGTGGTCATCTTGTAGTGAGTGGTTGAAATGTTCAAGACAATAGATCAACCCGCCGACTATGAGATACGGTCCGTGATTCGTTTCTTGAATGCACAAAACATGAAACTGACGTTCATCGCTAAGTGTGTCCTGTTTTGTTCAGTGATTTCCATATTTTCCTTCATCTGATGCAGTTCTTAGTGGCAAGCGTTGTGATGATCATGATGTAATCAAAGACAGAGTACGTACATGATTTTCATCTCAGGCGGCGTCGTTTTATGACGAAGGTATACAAAAATTGGTGCCCCGTTATAAAAATTACTTTAATAATGTTGGCCACTATGTTTAGAAGCAGTTTAAGGTGTGCAGCGTCCGTCGAAAGTAAAGTGTTATAAAAATGATGTTGTGTTTCTTAAAAATAAATTCCGGTACTTTCTTAAAAAACGCGTCTCGTATATTAAAATTTAGGTATTTGAAAAATCTAAAGAGAAGGTTTATAATTTGGATTAGAGAGATGGGTCGACCTGTCTTTGGTAGATTTATCCAAACATAGTCAATTCGAATGCCGTTGTGGTAGAGGATAGTCGACTTTAATTAATATATTTGTATTTTATATACTTGCGTCGAATTATATATTAGTTGTAAACTTTGCCTGTCTCAACAGAGAGTCTTCTAGAGAGACAGGCATAGTAAAACTCAAACTTAATTAAATGTGAAAAATGTATAGCATTGAAATCAATAAATAAATATTGCTACAGAGTTGACACATTTGTGCTTTTTGATATCCGTGGAATCTTCTTCTTCTTATTTTCGGCGATCTTTTGTTACAAGAAAGACGTCTGCCATGATTGTGGATCCATTGAATATGCAGCATATATCTTAATATCTCAAAGGCGTTAATCCTTTTCTTTTTTTTATGATTTAAGAGTCCAAAATTCTACACGATTTTTCTCTCTCTCTCGGTCGATATACTCATGAATCAGTACATTTATTCAGATTCCACAGTGAACTGCTAGCCTCCACATTTAGGCCTTATTAATGCGACGTGGCTCCAGTCAACTCTCGGACTTGGTCTGTCCATTTTATCGGAGATTGACTTCTCGTTCTCTGTCCTTGTACGATACTCGTGATCACCAAATTTGTTTTTTTAATAACGTGCTCACCAAAAACATCAGATATAAAATGTCGCACTGTGTGTGGGACCAGCTGTAGTCCGGCAGCTAATGAGAAACCTGCTGTTCGGCCAATAAGTACAGAGAACGAAGCAATATGGTGTAGTTAACACTTTTTCTGGCGAGTAGATCGGGACCGATGTGGTCGAAGGAAAGAGCTGACCAAGATGGTAAAAAAAGGCGCAAAACTGATAAGAACCACAATTAAAGAGGTCGGGCGTTCTTGGAAATATTTTTGGTAAGAAAGCGGCGTGTTGTGCTGGCAATTTTTGTGATGGCAAAGTGCTGTTTGGTGCTGGAAATTCTGACACGGAGGCTCCGACTTTCGGGAGCAGATCCGCGCTGGCCATCGTCAGCTCGGATCTCCAGGGCCCAGGCTTGCATAATTACTCAAATAAGAAAAGGTGCTTGACGAATCAGAAAGTGTAGTGAAACATGGAACATAAGAACAAGGACCAAAATTGTATATGTCACAAAAAGTGTAGGTGGGTTGTAGGAGTTGTCATTGTTAAATTATAGTTGTTAAGTGAATAATGTTGTATATCATTGTATAATCCAACTTCTCCTACAGGCGATGAATTTTACCCGGTGTGAACCAGTAATTTGTGAGTGCCGATTGTAGCTAACTGGTGACGTGAAGCTTGGGGCCTGGCTTTGAATTCATGTTATGAAAAGGGTGCCCGGTCAGCCCGAGCTAAACGTGACAATAGACATATAAATGTAAAGCTTTTATTATGTGAATAATCCTGGAGTGTAATTTTGGGGTCTCTTACAGAGACGGCATATTCAAGGGATTAATAAAAGGAGTGATATTTTGAGACCTCAGTGTTTTAACAGTCTTGAATATAAATGAGATCGTAGATAAATAAGCTAACTTTGAATCTCCATTTTATTACGTAGAAATAAAATGAAACGATTGAATTCTGGTTAAAGTGTTCAAATCAATGCGGGATTTCAAATAAGGTTTATGATTTGAGAGTCTTATTGATTTTTATTTGAATTTGCAAATCGAATTAGACTCTCGCTTTGAACATTTTTTGCGAAGGATTCTCTAGCAGATGTGAGGCTGGAAGTAAATACTTATCAGCTCTTGAAAGCTTTAATTAATTCCTTGTAAAGGTAAAATATGAAAAAAAAGTACTAATAAACTAAACAAATATCGAGTGTCTTATATATATATAATAAAAATATATTAATTGCTGGGGGGATAGATAATTCTCGACAATCGAAACACAGATTATTTTTAACGCTTTTATCATTTTCAAATAGTTAAATAGAAAATTATCCTTATTTGTAATCCGTTCTAAAAAGTTATATAAAAATAGTTTCAGTTTGAATAAAATCACGAATTTTATTAAACACAATGCCAAGCGTTTTCACTTAGCTCAAGCTTCACCAGGGAGTATTTAAAACTAACAATAAATACAAACAGAGTGTACTTATATATACATAAAGATAGGGCGAGACAGAAAAAAAACCTTAAATAGGACTAATAGATAAATTTACTTGGTTATTAAGGATTTCGATTAACCCTATATTGAGTATTTTTCCTTTTAAATCAATTAAATATCCACAAACATTGTAATTCCCACCCCTTTACCTTCTCTTGATGATCTGTTTATGGTCTTAGATTGTCTCCCTCTTTTTCATACAGATATATATATTTTGTGTGAAGTGATTGCTTTCTACCAAAATATAAAAAAATGTTTCATTAATAATTTTAAATAATAACATTATTTACAAGCTCACGAAATGACAATGCGTGATAATATCTTTTATTTCGAACTATTAGGTATTTTATTAATAAAGAAAATTACATTTATATTTATATCATCATTAGCGGAACCATTAATAGAATGCAAACGAATCAATCTATATTTCTTATTTACTGTCAAGAATTTCCAGTACATTTCATTCACACGTACACGTATCAGACTAAACTGTATAGTTACCAGCACAATAAGTACCTACAATTATAATTTCGTTAAAAGACATTGAAGACATTCATTTTAATGACGTTCTAGAAGAATTCAAACCTATAGAAACGAGAGAAGTCGAGGAACCGGAATCTTGCAAAGAAATAAGTAATGAATATTTAAGAATTAAATAACTCAACGTCAACGTCAACGTCCGAAGCATTAATTATAATTTTGATAACTTGTAAGTGCTACTCCAACGCACTAACATCCATTTTGATATAATCATTTGCACATATAATATTGCAGAATGTTGGCTGAACAACTTGTACGTACCGAAGTAAATGGAGGGCTACAATGTACACGCTACAACCAAACTTTTTAACCAAAATTATGGAGTGATAGTGTACACTCATAACAATTTACATGTCACACATGAAGAATCATCCATCATACAAGATGAAAACTGCCTGCACCTAATAATTGACAAGATTACTCATGTTCTAGCGATATATCGCCCATCCTCATTTCAGAACGTCGCGACATTCGTAGTGTCACTAGACACTTTCCTCATCACTCTCTCACAATCTACGGAAATAATTATCACAAGCGACCATAATATCGACGTCATAAATCAATCACTGCCTACCATCACTCAAGACTACCTCGATGTCCTAGCTCACCACGGATTCCTCTCAGCAATAAACAAACCTACGCGAGACAAATCTTGTCTAGACCATATTATGATTAAGTGCGTGTCTCCAATACACGCAGTAATTTGTCAAACACCTATAACCGACCACTTCCTGGTTATGATGGGCATCGAACAGTACACCAAAAAGTCACATAAGACTAACAACTTGCGAAGCAAATGTATAAATTACAACGAACTAATTATAGACCTAGAACAGGAAACATGGAAATCAGTATATGACTTCGAGGATGTGAACTCAGGTTTTAATGAATTTAGCAATATATTGCAATAACACATTACAAAATCCAGTATTACAAATCTCACTTTACTAGAAAAAAACATAAAACCGTGGATCACTGAGTGGATTATTTCAAGTATAAGAAAGCGCGATAAACTTCACAAAAAGATTCAGCAGTATCCTCTCAACATAGACGTACGAATCCAATATAAGCGATATAGAAATATTTGTAACAAATAAATAATATATTATAGAAATCCAGTAGAACAAAATAAAACCGATACAAAAAAATGTTTATTATTATTAGAGAATTCACCAATTCTAATATCGATAAAAGTAATAAAGTATTTCAAATGGTTTTTGATGAAAGTACTCCAAACACTGATGTAAAACTGATGAAAATAAATACTCCTCCTCAATAGGTCAAAAAATTTCAGATAAACACAAATGAATTACAGTTATATAATAATGTATGCTTAAATTCACAAACGTCAAACTAAATATTTTTAATTCCGACTACAACACATGAAATCAACACATTTATACAGGAATTAAAAACTAATAGTGCTCCAGGTAAAGATGATATTTCAATCAAGCTTGTAAAATAAATTAAGAAATACTTAACCAAACCACTCGCATTTATTACTAACCTAGAGTCTTTTCAACCGTGCTAAAAGATTCGGTGTTGTGCCCAATTTTAAAAGCGGAAACCCTAGTGATGTATCCGACTATAGACCGATTTCTCTTATGAGTGTTTTTTCAAAAATTCTAGAAAAAATTGTTAAACAGAGGTTCCTCGAATTCCTAGATGTAAATAACATTCTATCCAATAAACAATTTAATATTCGATCGAAACGCAATACAGAAGATGCCGTCGTGTCTCTCGTGGAATATATCGTCTTGAACCTGGACAAGGGAAATAAATGCATGGAGATTTTTCTTGATCTTGCAAAAGCATTTGACACCGTACCGTATCTACTATTGCTAAAGAAACTTGAAAAAATAGAAGTAAGCATATAAGTGGTTTAAGAACTACTTAACAAATAAACGTAAAATTGTCTGAAACAATGAAAAATACAGAAATCCATCATTGATAACATATAGTGTTCCACAGGGAAGCATTTTAGGCCCTATATTATTTCTAGCATATATTAACGACTTTTGTAATACGAATTTAAATAATGGAAAAATAATTACTTTCACGGATGATTGCGTGCTTTGTTTTAAGGGTAAATCTTGGGAAGAGGTCAATACTCGTGTACGGGATGGTTTGAATAAGGCGAAAAAATGGTTTGATACGAACCTCCTATCACTTAACACAAACAAATCAAAATATATATGTTTCTCTATTAACGAAAGAACAACACCACATCAAAGTCCTACACTCCTCTGGGATCATACTGGGAGTACTGATCTATGATCATCTTACCTGGAAAGAACACATATCGAACCTAGCTAAACGCATAAGAAAACTAATTTACTTTTTAAAGGAATACCATGTAAAGTTGACGACAAACTTTTATGTTTGGTGTACTTTGCAATCTGCTACTCCTTAATTAATAATGCTATTTTAGTTCGGGGAGGAGCAGCAAAAACAATATTGGAGTCGGCTAAATAACCACAAAAGACATTTTTCAAGGTAACAATTGGTTGTCCCTTTAGATATCCATCAAATCTTATATTTAAAAAGTACAATGTCCTAGATATAAGACAAATCTTTATGTTGAGACTCGTTCAATATTTCCATGCTAACAACAATTCACTCCAATCAATAAATCATGCACACAACACAAGACAAACGGCAAACCAGTTCAAACATACCAGTTCCTAGAGCAACAACGACATTTTATCAAAGATTCTATGTGTTCTTAGCTCCGAAACTATACAACACACTCAGTACCAACTGGAAATCGTTTAATTCCAATAAGATTACACACATATGGACCCAATATACGATCCAATCAGGTAGAGATGAATCAGAAGTATGGCTATCCAACATTCTAACATAATTTATACAATACCTACACTAATAATTCACTAGTCCTACAACACTTCCACTAAAAATTTTTAAACACATTTTTATTTTATTTATCTTTTTATTCCTGCCAGTAATAACACCACAACTGGCTACTTTAACACAGGCTTCAATCTAGCACAGTAGCCAGGGCAATGCTATATATTTAAGAGTCTACTCCATCCCATACAATAAACTGCGAGTATTAATTGTGTCTTATGTTTATTATGTTATAATATATTCACCCCTGTTAGAAGAAAAATATGTATGTCGTCTATTAAATAAATAAATGAATTTCATATTACTTCTCGTCCATAGTACTTAAAGCATATAAGTCTGCATTGTATCCGACGAAATAAATATATTTTCCTGCGCTGAGCGTGACGTATTCAAAGCTCGTAGCTACATACAAATCTAAAAGTACATTTTGAGACATTCCACCCCTCACTTTACACGTCTTTATATATATGTATTACATAGTACCACCCCCTGGCCACCCCACCACCACCATACGATATAAAGATGTATTGTATTGAATGTCATCCGATTCAAATTTTGCATATTTACTTTTTATAACTGTGTTAGGAACTCCGATTTTATCGAACGTGGCAGGAATCTGGAGTTATTTAGGATATTTGTTTGAGTGTGGGTCTCCAGATGGGAGATCCTTCGGAGAACTGCTGCTGCTGAGTAGCTTCATCATTATTTTTTTTTTTCTACCTTCTGCCCAAATATGATCTGCAATGTATTTTTCATCCTTCGAATATGATCTGCAATGTATCAATTCTTGCGGGTTAAATCTGCTGGCAGTGGTGCGTGGAGGGTAAGTCTCTTATTTGTTTTTCTTTTATGCCGTCTCGTTTCCCGAAAGAAAAATGCTTCTTTACTTCTCCTCTGCTCCCCGGCCTTGTTAATTGTATTATTTTATATTATATTTATGTTATGTATTGTAAATATTTATTTATTTATTTACTAAAAAAGTTAGTCAACCGGGAACGATGAGGGCAAATCTTGTTTTGGCAGCTGTGCGGTATCACTCTGTCAATATGCGAGGCGCTATCGAATAGCTGCCTAGTTGCATTAACAAATGCCAACCAAGTAGGATCAAGCCTTGATCTTATTGCTTCGGTCCTGGATAAGCGGTGGGTCCGCCCTCACTGTTATTGAAAATAAAGTAATTCTCCGCCTTTGCAACGTCTCATCCCATCAATCTCTAAAGAATAATGTCGTCAACTCAATGACCACTGTGAGATGAGGGAAAAAAAAATTAAAAAAAGATTTCCAATCAACAATAATGATCCTAAATTGATATAAATAACTGATGCAGTTGGAACTTCCAGTTCTTGCTATGTCCTTTAATATAAGTTAAATAGAGTATGTATGGAAGTATGTATGGAAGTATGGAAGAAATAAAGAATAACGCATTTGGAACCTATTTAATGCAATAACTCAAATTAGCCCCAAATGTTAGTTGGAACCTTGTTATTCTAGGGGGTCGAAATTTTAATTAAACATAAAATAAAAATAAACAAAGCATCGTGAAAAAAAACGGCGGATTATTATTATGCATTGAATGTAATGGTGATAACTTTTTAAGGAAAGAGAGGCCGTAAGGTTTCATAGACCAACTGTCGAAATAAGCTGGATATATTGAACACATTCTTATTGTGAAGATGTAATTATTCAGAACATAAGTCTGTGATATTTTAAATATGAATTAAATATATTAATTAGAAAGATATACATATAAAATCAATTTTATCGAAAAATATTATTGTTGCGCTACCGTGATTCGAACCTGGATCTCTTGACAAACCGGAGAAGGTGCATTATGCTACAGCGACAAATTTTCGGATCTATATGTTACCTTTTTGATAATAATACATTTAATCGTTCCATTATTTGAAAGAGCCATCTACCTTATTTTTACGGAATCTCAAATACCTTTGAGTAATCTGAAAGGAGACGCCAGAATTATCAATTCATTTTTATTAAATTTTGAACACATGGTTTGGAAAGAGATCCAGGCAATATTTTTCGATAAAATTGATTGTATTTGTGTATCTTTCTAATTAATATATTTAATTTATTTTTGGATATATTCAGTTGAAGATCTAAACAGGGAATCTAAACTATTGAAAAGCGATATAGAGATCTCTCTATTAATCTAATAAAAAACATCAAATGTTTCAAAATTTTCATGACTAACTTTGTGGAAGTCTATTGTTATTAACTTTAAAAAAAAAAGCTTTTCGAAAACTTAATTAATTAATAAAATAAAACACACCGTTGTTTACTTTATATTGTAACACTTTAATTAAAAAAAAATAAATTAAAACGTATTCGATGCTTACTGCGTCGACTTCAGTAATAAACTTATTTTATTATTAGTTTAATACTAAAGATGATGCTGTAAGTATTGTAAATGTTTTAATTTTAATTGTTAATTAAAACTTGAAGTAAAAGTTTTTATTCAAAGTTAATTAATAATAATAAATATACATATTTTTTTCATATTAAAGAAATGTGCCGACGTAATGTCTCTGTTCCGAATCCTATACAGAAGTTGTATGTACTCGTAGGTGTTTAAATTCGCCTTGTTAATTATTTGGTGGATGTATTTTGTCTGGTCTGGGACTTCCTCTCTGTCTCAATTACATTTTTAAGGTACCTATACCTAGTGTCAAAGGATGTGTTTTATCAATTAATCCCTTCGATTTTCAACGTTATTTATTATGGACCTATTATCTTGCATTCTCCTTAAAACCTCCTCATTTATATTTCAGTACAACTTTTTTTACACACACCCTATTCCAGCAATATATCTTGATTGCTTCTAACCTATTTCTCTCTCTCCTCTCTCTCTCTCTCTCTGATTAATTGTCCAAGTTTTACTTCAGTACAGTGGTACACTAGATTTTGGTTTTAACGAATTTATTTTTTGATTCAAAGATGTATTTTTTATTTGTTTTGTCAGTAACAGTAAAAAATAGATAATATAAAAGAGAACCAACTTTCTGGTCTCCTGGAATTAGGATCGAACTCCTGATCACTGAATCACTAGGCGAGTATCTTAATCACTAGACCAAGAAGCACGTCTAATCTTAATTTTTTTTAAGTATCGAATAAGACAAAATGATTCTTATTGATTGACTCAACAATTAGATTTTAAATCCAACATTGACATTTGGAGTTTAAAGAATTGTACTATTTGATTTGAGAAGACGTTTAGCTGAATATAAGTTTTGTTTATTACTTTTTCCATTTACTGTTTATTTAAGTTTAATTATCGTTTATTACGTTAAAAAATTGTATTTTCATTACAGTATAATTATAATAAATTTGTCAGTAATGATTATGGAGCATCTTTTCCCTTGAAAATTTTAACAAGAATGTAAGCTTATTAATTAATTCATTGAAATTATAACTTCTGGGATTATTCAATATCTTTAAATTTTTAATAATAATGATGATATCGTGCATTATCAGAGACACGATTACTAAGATGTGTCTTCTTGGCAATTTAAGATGACTAATAAAGACAACGTGATATACAACAGATATACAACGTGAAGACCGATAATATGATATGGTGAGTAGAATGTACGATGTATGCAAGGAAAGCGATCTCATGATGAATGTTAACAAGTCGAAAGTGATGGTATTCGAGAAGGAGGAAAGCAAGACACCATGCAAAATACTTGTAGGTAATGAATGTTTGGAACAAGTATGTGAGTTTGTATATTTGGGAAGTATGTTTGATAGAAACGGAAAGGCTGATAATGATATCGAAAGGAGGGTGACTGCAGGAAATAAAGTGAACGGCACTTTGAATGGAATTATATTTAACGGGAATTTGTAATTTGAGACGAAACTAATGGTGCGAAATGGAATCCTGGTACCGACACTGATGTATGGAAGTGAAGCCTGGAGCTGGCAGAAAAGGAACGAAAGTAAACTGAATGCAGTGGAAATGAGATCACTTAGACGTATTTGTGCCAAATCTATTTATGACAGAGTAAAGAATGAAGAAATAAGGAAAGAATGTAAAGCTGATGTTAGTATAGTGAGTAAGATTAAAAGGATCACTTAGGTGGTTCAGTCATATGGAACGGATGAATGAGGAGAGAATGGTAAGAAAGATATATGATGCAAGTGTTGATGACACCAGAAATAGAGGATGTCCGCGGAAGACTTGGCACGATCAGGTAAACCATATAATGGAGGATGGTTCTGTTAGAAGCCTCAACAATCGGCGAGCTTGTATGAGAAGATATATGAAAGTGGATGAGGCGAGAATTGTGTGTCAGGACAGAAGAGTGTGGCGCTCTATCCTCTCTGCCTACCCCCACGGGGAAACAGCGTGATGGTAAGTAAGTAAGTAAGACCGATAAAGTCTCGATTGGTTATCAAGTACCGTGGTGAAAAACATGTGAAGATAGAAGCGCCATGTTGAGAGATTGGGCACCCGACCCACCTACGATTAGAATATGAAAATGATGATGATAATATTAACACAATTGAAGTAAAATGAAGAAAAATAGCAAATATATTTTTATAAAATGAAGAAATTAACAAAAAAAAAACACAGTATTAAAAAAAATACATTTTTGTTTTTATGTTACATTTTCAGTACATTATTCTGTAGTGTTTTAATTAAAACAATTTAAATGAACAAAAACGAAAATATGTTCAAAAGTTATATTAAAGTTTCCAAATTTAATATAAATGAATTAATTAATTTAATTCTGGCGTAATTTTTCTCAATATAATGGATTATAGGTTTTCGAGATTAGTAGTATAGTAGTATAATAATATATGCATCAATTGGAAATATTTCATAATATAAGTTCAAAATTTGTCGAAAATGTAATGTATGATAGATAGATTTGTACAATAATATTAAAAAACCTGTATGTATATCATACAACAATTTTTTTTTGGTACTGAACTGATTTTTTTAGGATGGCCATATTTACCACGTTTTAAGCTTTTCTGAGCCTGGTCAGGAAGAAACAGGAGTGAAGGTATTCCTTCTATGGCAGTTTCTGTCATATTCAGAACAATTTAAATAAATAAGTATGGGTAATTACAGGGCTCATGACCTGTCTTTAGCTGGCTTAAGTGATTACTTTAAACAAATATAACGTTCACCATTCTCACTCATTAATCAATCTCCATATTTATCAAATTTTTGGATGTTGTATACGAATATATGTTAATATGTGGAAACACTTCGAATACCACTAATAACAGTATCTTTGTAGGTGAATTGTGTGTTCTTGGACATATTCAAATATTGCTAATAATATATCCATTTACTATACAGTTATTAAATATTATAATAATAATAATGTGTTTATTCTAGCGTATTCGGTTTTTTTAACCTGATTCGCCATAAAGATAATACATATTATGTTATACATTAAAGGTTATGAAATAAATATAATGCTATGAAAAACAAAACCAAGGAAAATATTAATAAATACAAAAATTTTTTAATAAAAAGTAAAAAGTTCACACATATATACACACAAAATATCAATATTGCATATATAATTACTTCAGTCACGGTCATTGTTGTTTGCTATTTTGTAGGCGCTGCCATTCTCTGGTCAGGGAACCAGCTTTCCATGAGAGAGCCGCTTGCACCAGAGAGTTGGTGCTGAGCTCCAGCCGCAGCTTTACGCCAGCAACTCGATGTTTTAGACGAACGAATCATTGTAGATGTGCTACAATAACGCGCCAATACGAACAGTATTCTGTATGAGTTGTTGTACTGAATTTGGAGACGGTTTTACGCCACTTGCTTGTATTTCGACAAGAGTTCGCAGGTATACACGCTGGTGAAGAACGATTATACTTGCGACAATACATATAAATGATGTATGGTGACTGCGATGTCAAAAAAATAAATATGTTTTAATGGCTTCTCTGATAAAAACAAATTATTAATATTGTTAACGCGTTTATTCAATATTGCACATCTTATAATATTAAACAAAGTATTTCTGAATTACAAAATTCCTTCAGAAATTTATTATTGTTGAGTAAATATGAAACTAATAAGCAAATAATAATATTGCTGACTTGCTTGTATAGTTTTGTGTATTTAATTTTCAAGGTACCGGAGCAATGTAATTGACTTATGATTTGTTGTTTGAATGGTACAAATTTTGAACAGTTGAAGAATTACGGTAATATGATATATTACAAATATACTTGTTCTCGATAGCTAACCAATAATAATGGCACAATTTGGTACATTTAAAAAATTCGAGATGATTTACTACAAATATGCTGTTTATAATAGGTAACCAATATTGATAATACAATTTTTGTGTAATATAAGAAATACTGTTATTCGCCGTCTTTTTCGAGATGTTTTTTTTTTTTAATTTTGACATTTAATTAACATTTGTCTTAATATATTTGTTTAACAGTAAAATTAAATTTTTTTACACATATACGCCACATTATGCTGTATCACTTCGAGAAAGGGTGGAAAGCTGTTGAGTCATTTCGCGATCTCAACAATATTTTCAACGAAGGAACGATTAGCGAAAGGGCATGCCGAGTGTGGTTTGTTCGTCATCTCAGAAAACTCGGCAAGGTGTGGAAATTGACTAGATGTTTGGAGTTTGTTTTCGTTTTCGATTAAGTTACAATATAATTTATATTATAAAAATGGTGAAATTGTTGGTCTGCTTGACATTCACGCGCCATAGAGGTAATCGAGACACAATTCAGTGTTCTATTACAGGGGTAATGTCAGAACACATGGATTAGCTAACTCCGCAGTCTCCGGATTGCATTCTTTGAGGAATGAATATGCGGAGATAGTCGACATTTTTGCTGTACATGTAACTCTTTATAGGATTACATTATTACAATTTGTTGTATATCAACTCAATGGCGACAGATACATCGTTTTACTTCACATTTTTTATTTAGTTTTATTTTTAATTTTGATTATGTAAAAACATGCTGGTGTTATTATTTTTTTCTTTGTGTATTACACTTCTAATGAAATTTATTTTTGTTTAAAAAAAATATGTTAATGCCTGAATAGGGCGTTTATAATATTAATAAATTATTAAAACCTTGTAGCAAAAATAAATTTAAATGATTACATACGAGCAGTTAGAACGCGAATTAAAAAAAGTTTGTGAAAGAAAAGGCATAATATTCACTACTTTGGTAATTTTTCTTACTGGAAATGATACTATGTATTATTACATAGACGCATATGTTAGCGCATTTACTCTCGTTATTTAAAGTAATTTACATAGATTATATATTCTCATCATTTTTAAATACGTTAAACTAAGTGTCCTGTTGGTATATATTTGTATATTTTTATTTGTTATAATTTTACTTATTTGTATCGCTTGAAGAGTTGAACACCTGCTAAATTTATTCAAAACAATGTAAGTGCCAATGGCGACAGTATAATATTGACCTACCTAAAATTAATTAATTATAATTGACAGAAATATAACTTAACACTCGCAAAGAACGTAAAGAAAATATTTTAACTCTGAAGTTTTGATAAATAGTCACGTGCCACCCGGTATACAGTTAAAAAATAACCAGTTCTTAATTTAAACCATCAGTCAATATTCAAAAAGGTTTTATCAACTCCCAGTTTTCGCTCTGACGTAAATGTCAGCTAATTAACATTGCCAAGTTCTCTGGATCCCATTCCTGAAACAACTTTGGTATTTAAATAGAGAAATTTAAACAAGAACAATGTT
Source organism: Eubasilissa regina (assembly GCA_022840565.1). Lineage (NCBI taxonomy): Eukaryota > Metazoa > Arthropoda > Insecta > Trichoptera > Phryganeidae > Eubasilissa > Eubasilissa regina. The sequence continues at coordinate 15,854,659 of JAINEB010000027.1, read as the reverse complement.
GACGTCTTTCATTTGACAATTCGGATTATTCAAGTGGATTGAAATTATTCGTGTAGATAATTTTCAACCTATTTAATTCGCGTCGACAGAATCCGTGAGAATTGTATCATTCATGTACGGTGTACATTGTGCGGATAACAGAGAACCCAGCGTGAAATGTTAACTCAATTTGTGTTAATTTCAAGATAAATTTAAAAGCTTATTTTATCTTTGATATCTGTTTATCTAACTTGTTGGCGATGGGTGCGGTTCCACGAAATTCGATTTCGTGTTTGGTACCGAAGAGTAATATATACTTAATGATATAATTCCTTTTTTATTGATTATTTAACTTTGTTTAAAATAACCACTTTCTTAATTTAATATTATTTATTTCATTAGTAACTATTAACTAATACTATGTTAAAATCTGTTTGGATTGTGCCCGTCTCACTAGAGAAATTCTGTGTCGAGACGGGCATAGTTTACAAGCAATTGTTGAATTAATTAGAAACACAAGTAGATAAAATTACATTTATTACTATATAAAAGGTGTATATGAAGAACAATTTTAAAATAGACATAATTTTTGGATCACTTTGTAGCAATAATTAATGTAGGTATGAGTCAATATGTTTGGGCGAGTGCACCAATACTGGCTCTACCCATATTACGAATCCAAGTTTTAATATATAGTTTCATGTTCTTGGGACAATTCAATTGATTTAAGCATTCTTTTAGTCAAGTTTTTATTTCTAATCTTTTAGCATTCTATTTAACAGTTTTCATCCAAAATATTTGTAGTTCCTTTGATCAAATGTAGTACGTGCTCTTGGGGTTTGTAGGTTATTTGTATTTGTATTAATTAATAACTCACTCATTCTCCTAACATCATGCCGTTTCCAGCAGGGGTAGGCAGATAGGAGAGATAGAGCACCACACTCTTTTGTCCTGACACACGATTCTCGCCTCATCCGCATTCATACATCTTTTCATACAAGCTCACTGATTATTGAGGTTTCTAACAGAACCATACACCATTATCTGGTATGCCTAGACGCGCCAAGTCTTCCGCAGACGTTTACTTCCGGCGCTATCAACACTTGCGTCATATATCTTTCTACTTTTAAAATTAGCAATATTAACTTTGTGGTTAAAATTCATATTTTTTATTTATTATCTTTGTTTTATTAACCACTAAATTGAGTTTAAATACATCTACCGGTTTCGAAAAATACCACTTTCTTCTTCAGGATCTTGTATATTTTGTATATAGTATTTTTTGAAACCGGTAGATGTATTTAAACTCAATTTAGTTGTTAATAAAACAAAGATAATAAATAAAAAAATAAAAAAGTATATATATATATATATATATCTTTCTTACCATTCTTTCCTCATTCGTCCGTTCCATTTTACCAAACCACCCAAGTGATAGTTTTTTAATCTTACTCACTATAATAACAAATATAAATATGATACAGAAAAATTGTAATGGATAAATTCATTATTGCATATTTAACATGGGTCGTATATGACTTATTTTAAAGATTTTTGTTGCAATGTTGCTAATTCAGAACATGGTTCTGTGATATTTTAAGTACATGTTAAACTAATCAATTTGATACGAAAAAAATATTAGTCGAATAAATATTTGAAAAGATCCAGGTTCGAATCCCGGCAGTAACTTTTTTTTTAATATTTTTTTTCTGTATATCTTTCAGGTTGCTTATTTTAATTTGTTATAAATATTTCTTAAGCTTGAATAAAAATGTCTTTATATACAATAATTCATATAGTAAAGACACAATTTTTACTTAATATTTTAAATAAACTACATTTAACTATATATATTGCCGGTGGGTTAAAACAAAACACGTCCGGCGGTGGTGGGTCATTGTAGACCCACCTCAAGTTTTCCGTTCTTCAACCGTTTTGTGGAAGATATTTTATAGATATTTCATTGTAAATATGATTTAATGAAATAGCATGGTATTCCGTAATATTTCTGCTAAAAATTAAATTAAAAAATTAAAAGTATTACGAATAATGTACATATTATCACGAATTAACATCCACTGAGCATGTAATCTTCTCGTCGGAACCCGAACAGGTAATGTCATAAAACTTACAGGTAGGCGCAACGCCCCTTAAATAGTTATATTACTGGTATTGTCTAGGGGCCGCCAGACGAAAATAAATGAAAACAAATACATGGATGCATACCTGGTATCCTTTGTCTACCCGATCAAAATGTTGACAATATATATTTCGGTGTAAGCGCTGAGGTTCAATCCCGTAAAAGCGACTGATTTTTTAACATTTTTTTACATTTTTATCAATAAGTCATTTTAATCTCGTCACCCTGTAGTATGTACGTATTATGTGTAATATTCAACTTGGTATTATGCATACAAAAAAAAAAATTCTGTGACATGTTAATCCCCTAATTGTTTTAAAATATTTTTTCATTGTACATAAATGTTATACTAGGATAATGCGTGTATTAAAAAAACGCAATAAATCGCATTTAAAAAAAAATTGCTGTTAAAGTTTTAGTCATTTTTTACAAGTCGTTAGTATTATCCACATTATAAGTTGAATAGTGAGTAGCATTCCATTTCAGTTTTCCTTTTAAATTAACTCTGAATGTAACGTTTTATGGGAACGACACAGGAACATCCTGAAAGTGGGGCTTATAATTATCTCATAAATTAATTGAGTCCCCGAAGTAATTTTGGGTTTCAATGGCCAACCCCAAGCAGTTCTAAATTACTTTGTGAAATTTCTCGTCGGAAACTATTCTACAGAAAGACACTCACGGTGTTTTCGAATAACAAGAAACTCGAAACAAAGTTAAACAGATATAAGATGTTATGAACTCCTGGCAGTGAGATGCATTCTAGTCATACATAGTGGTTAGTTTGGTTCTAAAAGTCCTCGTATTTAGTATTATTGCGTTGTTGGTTAGCTTATATACCTAATCAACTCATTTAAATCTGGCCCAATAATATTAATTTGTATCAAATAATTATTTTAAATGTTTAATTGAGATTAGTTTGTCAAAATATTTGAAAATGTTTAATTAAAGATTAGTTAGGAGGAAAACACCACTAAACGAATATTTTAGGCGTAATTCATATTTTTACAAACACCTGGGTCAGATCTGACCCACCTTAGCAGAGTATGTGTTAAGTGATCACTTTATACAAATATAACGTTAACCATTCTCACCCATTATTCAATCTCCATATCTATCAAATTTTTGGAAGTTGTATATATGTTAATATGTGGAAACAATTCGAATACCACTACACTATCGCCGTCTATGGACTAAATTTGGTATTCATTTCTTGAAACAGCATATTATGTCACAATGAAATTACAATATTTTTTTGAAATAATTAAAAGCAATATTATCTATCTGTAAAATATTTTTTAACACATTGCACTAGAACACGCTTGTAAAATCAATATATATATATTTTAGTAATTTTGAATAAATATTCATTTTAATAAAATCAGAAAACTTGAATGCTCGCAGATGTAATGAGACACCCAGAAAAGTATGGGATCTTACCCCTTATAATGCAGAAAATTGCTAAAAGTCGGAGCCCTGGAAGAAGTAGAACATCATAGCCAAAGAACGAAAAGCAATGCTTTTCCAGGCCACGAGAAAAATAACTTTGATTCCCGATAAATGATTTTGGGGATGAGATTGTGTTGCTTACATGCTTACCATCACGCCGTTTATCCACGGGTTGGGGGGGGGGTAGGCAGACAGGATAGAGCGCCACACTCTTCTGTCCTGATATACAATTCTCGCCTCATCCACATTCGTACATCATATCATATAAGCTCAACGATTATTGAGGTTTCTAACAGAATCATCCTTCAGTATCTGGTTTATCTGGTCATGCCAAGTCTTTCGCGGACATCCTCTATTTCTGGTGCCATCAATACTTGCGTCATATACCTACCTTTCTTACCATTCTTTCCTCATTCATCCGTTCCATATGACCAAACCATATTAGTGATCCTTTCTTAATCTTACTCACTATACTAAGATCAGCTTTATATTTTTTCCTTATTTCTTAATTCCTTACTTTGTCATAAATGGATCTGCCACATATAGGCATAAGTGATCTCATTTCTATTGCATTCGTTCCTCTTAGGATATCGGTGAGTTGGATATCTCACATCTCCGCTGAACTAGACATAAGGAGATATTCTTCACCGACATTACTTCAAATTGTATAATTTTCACACCAATAATAAGTCGTTTACAATCCATACAGTCCATATTTCTATTAACAACTTCCTTCCCCCCTTCCCACGCTCCACCCCACTATCTAAATTGGTCAACAAAAAGCTGTGTTTAGTTTAGTTTCCACTTGATGATGAGAGGGACTGCACCTCTCGAAACTGTAGTAGTGTCGAAATACCTCAACGCGTGTGTATTACAAAAGCTTAGTTTAACTACTAACTAAATTTAAAACTAACTCACCATAACGCCGTTTCTCTACGAAATTAGGCATAGAGGACAAAGTGACACACTCTTTCACATCCACTTTCGTACATCTTCTCATCTCGGGAATTCTCATTTCTATTACTAATTCTGTTATATTTCTTCACTATTGTACTGCTAGTCTTGCCTCAATTGACAAGATTTCAATAAAAACTACTGCATTCAAAGCACCATTCACTTTATTCAATATGTGATAATTTATTTATAATTATTAAGGATAGCAAATTCTTATTGTGAAGTTGTAATTATTTATAACATAGATTTATGATATTTTAAATAATAATTAAAAAATGGAAACATATAGGTTCGAAAATTTGTTGTCAAAATTACTGTCGCTGTAGCATAGTTGGATAATGCACCTTCCCCGGTTTGGAAAGAGATCCAGGTTCGAATCCTGGTAGCGTAACAACTATATGTTTTGATAAAATTGATTTTACATGTATATCTTTCTAATTAATACATTTAATTAGAATTTGTTTATAATTATTGGCCTCCCAATTGTTTGAATAAAAGTCATTCTAAATGTTGAATAAAAAAAATCTGATTTAAATTTACAAAGAAAAAAGATTAATTTTTGTTATGTATATACCTCACCACACATTATTTTACTCATAACTCATTAATAAGAATTCTTATTAAATAATTTAAACAACAATCTGATATAGCAGAAGTAAAGCTTCGTAAGCATCGTCATAATAAATTCCCTATTCCTCAGGGTATTCTAGAATATTCCAGACGCTAGGATTTTCCATTCAACCCTTTCAGCCTTTCATAAGAAAACACAGAATAAGTGAATAAATAAAATTAATCCATCACAAAAAAGAACATTGTATGTACAGCAAGTGCATATTGGTTAAAATGGTTTATACAAGTACAGAGTGAATCAATTCAGGCCGATGTTATTTTTGATGAATTTTTAATCAAAATTGAAACACAATTTCATTTCAAATTCATATATTATTTGAAATATATTAACTACAACGATATGTATATAAAATCAATTTTATAAAAAAACATTGTTGTTGCGCCACCGGGATTTGAACCTGGATCTCTTTGCAAACCGGGGAAGGTGCATTATCCAACTATGCTACAGCGACAATATTTTTAGCGACAAATTTTCGAACCTACATGTCATCTTTTTGATATTAATACATTTAATCGTTTCATTATTTGAAAGAACCACGTATTTTATTTTTACAGAATCTCAAATACCTTTAAGTAATCTGATAGCAGACGCCAGTATTAATTAATTCTGGTGGCGCAACAACAATATTTATCGATAAAATTTATTTTATATGTAAATCTTTCTAACTAACATATTTAATTCATATTTAAAATATCACATACCTATGTTCTGAATAATTACAACTTCACAATAAGAATGTGTTCTTCTAATATATTATTTGGTTTATTGAAATTATGTATGAAATATGATATCGGTCAAGTAACCGCCTCTGACAGCGGCACAAATGCGTGCTATTTTAACCACATTTTTCATATTATTCTTATTTCATATTATAATAACATTCTAGCACACTTCGTGTGTTATTTCAACAATTTCAATTCGAATATTGTATTGTAGCATCGGAATTACTGTTGGCGTATAATAATAGCGTAGGCCTATTTTTTCAAGTACCCTCACAGAAAATAGTCGAAAGCTGTCAAATCAGGTGATAGAGGAGGCCATTCGATATCACAATTTTTTGACATTATGCGGTCGGGAAAAATTTCTCGAAAAATTTCAAACGTAGCTCAGGCTGTGTGTGAGGTGGCACCGTCCTGTTAAAACCACATGGGTTACAAGTCCATCCGACTCAGTTTGACTACCGATAATTTTTATAACATGTGACGATAGCGATCACCATTAACGGTTACTACATTGGGATTAATATTTAGATACAATGTATGACAACTTCAAAACGTCGTTGAGATGTTAAATGCTTCATAATAAATTGTAATTGACCCATCAGGACAGTTGTCAGTATGCACGCTTCTCAAGCGAGAGATCAGGGTTTGGGGAGGTTTACGAGAATAATTTTATTTAAGTTATTTAACCGAATTTATGAATATTTTTCGAACCATAAAAGCATTTTCTATACTGGAGTAGTACGATATATGTATATGAGATATGTTATTCGTTTTTTTGTTAACTTTTTATCATATTCTTTTCATAGGATATTACATAAGAGATACTCGATGCAACGCTCACAGGACCTAATAATAGGTAGAGTCTAGTCTACGATAAATTGAATTCTAGACTAGACTACGTACTTTTCTTTCTATATATTCTGCTAGTCTAGAATAAAATATTTTACTTCACTAATTCGGACGTATGAAGTGAATGCCTGCCTAAAGGGTCGAGTAGTGTGCTCGAGTAAACCTGAAGTTATATAGACATTACAACCAGCGAGAGTATTTGAAGTGAATATTGAAGAAGATCTTGTATTAGATAAGTAATATTTATTTATTCTTAATCTTATAAGTATACATATAAATTTACTTTAATATAAAAAATATTAATATTTCCCTTTTTACTATAACTTATTTTGCGCATATTTTCTTAGTTTACTATCAAAGTTTTATTTTACAGTACTGTTAAATATAGTTGCATTTTTTAATCAAACATAAAAAGCTGCTGCAATAGTTGAAGTGAGAAATAATAATAAAGTTGTGTACTATTTTACAAGAATCGATACTAATAAATCTTTAAAATCTTTCCAGTAATATATATATATATGCAGTAACTCCTTTGCTTACCTTCAACGTGATAGTATGAAAATATCAGAATTACAGATTGTTTTTTTTAATTTAAAATTTATTCAATAATAAAACAATAAAATACACTAAAAACATGTTTAAATTGTCATTCTGGAGCATAATTATGGTGAGTTTTCTTTGTATGACGTTTGATTTCGCGTTTCTTCAACGCAAATAATTATTTATTCTTAATACAATACATATATACATATTTTTTATACGCTCTAATATAAACTTTGACATCGACATCAAGTTCATCCAAATTGTCGTAGACTTTGCTCAAATTTTTAAACTAGTTAATAACGTGGTGTCTGTAGGTGCTCTGATGGAAGAATATGAAGGATCTAATCATCAAAATCAGATGAACGACTACTTCCTTCGGGAATCTTTTAGAAGGATTTGAAATTGGATTGAATCATTTTCAAAATAACCTTTCACCAATCATCAAAGAATTCGTTGAAATCGCGAAATGGCTGTGTTGCATTTCTTCGTTTTATGAAGTGATTAAACGAAAAATTGACAAATATTTTACTATCTAAAAATAAAGAAATACTCTAGCAAAAAATATAAAAAATGACAAATTTGACAGATTCGAAGGGCTCTGATAAAATGATAATTGTGCACTAACCAAATAAATTCTAGTACATTTATTAACAAACGAAAGTACCGGCACATATTTAATATTTATATCATCCATCTAGTTTATTTATATAATATGATTTTATACATTTCCGGCAGGAGTACCAACGTTCAGATACGACGAAAATTAAAACTTTTGACGAAATTTCTGGAAACAATTACTTTAATCCTCGAAATAATTAAACTACACAGGATAAACACTAACTAGTTTTCAGAAATAAATATTTCACGGAAAAGTGTTAATGGAAAATTTTATACTTCAATTACTTTCGGAGGGATTTATTTAAGATTTAGACACTGAAATATGTTTTTAATATCTGAATATTAATATATAATATTTGGGTGTTGGATTGACTTTAAGATCGTAGCATTTAAATTAATATTTATTAAATAAATGAAATACATTAACTAATCAATAATCTAATTCTGCATTATTCACGATTGACTCCCGACGTTCTGACAGTTTTCCGATTATTTGGAGGTGAAGAAGTAGTCAAGTCAATTTTGAAGAGTAACTTCGTTATAAAAATAGATTTCACAGAGGTAGGATAAAAAACAAAAATCATGGCATAGAATGTGAAATAATCTTCCTACCGAGCTTTTATAGAGCCGCTTTTGTAATGTTAGCAGAATGAAGGTATGTATTATCATGCTGAAAAATCACTTGATATCTTTTCGGTCGATTTTTTTGGCTGTCTGCCTTGATTTGTGATTATACACGATGTAACAGACCCAGTCTATTTATATATTTATATTTTGTGGGTGGATAGCTGACTAAATTACAAGTCGAAAATATTCAAGTAATATGTGAAAATTCTGCACCGTTACGGAAAATATCATTGTTTGAAATTTTTACAAAATCGTGTGAAACTTTACGTCTACGTACTTCGAAATAAATATTTGCGAAATTTACCCCTTATTTGTTAGGCCCGAAATAATTTAACGTAAAATAGTCTGGCCGCTCGAAATTAGATGAACTTTCATTTCTTGTATTCAATATATAATTTAGAATCAATAAAATATTTAAACTATTCGAAATATTCGCATATTTACGATTATTTTTGATGCTTATATCTCTGACATGGTTGAGATTAGATACATATTCCTTGAACATTTTCGATTAGTAATTTAGTTAGGTATCCATCCATAAAACATTTTGGACTAGGTCTGTTACACCCTATATATATTTATACATAGATACCTTATATGTAAACTTTATTATATTTAACGGGTGACATACAAGTTTTCTGAAAAATAAAGCAATTGGTAAATACAAAGAAGGACATACTAACCTTGGAAACTGAACCAAATATTGACGAGGAAGGGGTGCTCCAGCTGCGTGAGTAGTTCCACTTCCCTTAAAACGTTTCTGAGAGCATCCCTTTCAGCGCACGCTGCCTTGTTCATGTACTTCATGGCGAACATCTGCTTACTGTCCTTTTTCTGAACGATGCATACCTATTAAGATGTAAATTATTTTGATGAATCGGTAAATATTAAGAAAAGCTATATAAAAAATAATATTGTACTTTTATTTATACATATTTTGCCAAAAGCTGCTTTACCACTTAATAGTTTTTTTCTTTTATATATATATATATATATATATAAATATATACCTATATTTTTCAGAGTATGATATTTACAATATTTTTATCTATACATAAAAAAGTTTTTTTTTTTCATTTATCTTTGACACTATATTCTTTCACTATGAAGATTTTTTACCTTTACATGAAACTTGCACATTATCTAAAGATTAAAATGAAGAATACGAAATATAAAATATGTACATAATTAAATAATAATAATTAATAAATAATTCAAAAAATCATAAATATTATATAAATAATAAAATTCAAATGAGTTTTGATATGATAAGTATTAAATTTAATATAAAGTGTCCATAAACAAAAGCATATGAACATTATAAATCAATGCATTAAATTTAATACAAAAAATCAGCATTATATACTTATATGACCGTGTATCAAGGGAGTAGCTATGATGGAAGAGGCCTCTCACATGCCTCACATCGCACTTGGTATGCCTGGTGGATAAAATCACACCGTACACCTGGTGGGTCTGATAGACCCGTAATTTAATAACATTTTTCCTATGAAGGAATATGCTTGGAATATTAAATACCGCATTTAATTTTATTTTTATAAATATATTTATAGGAAATAAATAAATAAAAAACTATTGATTTATTATTAATTTTTATTATTTAAATGAAAATACTTCTTACTTTAGGTAACTAAAAATAGACTCGTGTTTTTAATTAAAAATCTTACACTTAAGACAGATTAAAATAAGACTTAAATTAATTGAAGACACTGATGAATCTACTATAATATGCTATGATCTTTGGATAACAATGCTTAGTCAGTCATCATTAGAGCGACAATTTTGGCCCGCGCGTACTTTACTTGGACGCAAACGCGCTGCGGACCGCGGTAGGAGCGACAAAGTGTTACACAACACGATAAGTTTTCAATTTCAAAAAAATATCGACAGCTCTTCAAATTGGTGGGTCTGACAGGCTCTACCAGGCATATTTTGTAGGTATCCTGTATCGATAAAAAAACTCCTTGTAAAAGTGACAGTAAGTGTATAAAAATATTACGAAATTTTCTAAAGCACTATATTTAATGCAGTTTTCATGATACATTTTACTTGGGAAAACTCTGAATGAACGTTTCCTGTTTAAAATATTTTTACTAAAAACCACCGAGGTGTATGCGAGTCAAACTATTCGAAAAATACTATTATTTTAGTATTATTATATTCTCTCTTTGCACACGAAAAGCCTTCTTCGGTTAAACTACCAATGGGAATAAACAAGTAGGAACTAGAGAATAATTTCAGGGATGCGAACACAACAATGGGAAAATTCACTCATTAATAGTTACGTATTCTACAATACCGTCGGGGATAAAACAAAAACAAAAGCAAACATACGCATATTTTAAATAATGAGTGAAAGAACGATAATTGGTGAATGTAACAGAAAATATGGTGACGCTAGAAAAATATAATATACTATTTGTTAATTGCCCACTAGATAAATTTGCTCAGTAAATATCTTCACTCGATAAATTTGTTTAATGATTAAATGATTATACTGGACAACACACATTTTCATACCGGAGAATTTTTGACTGTTCCTAGGTAATTCTGGATTGCAGAATCCAAAATAGCCATCAGATTTAGTTTTTGAGATACACTATATTGGCTTATTTTAGAATAAAATGATCTTATTTTTAACTTATGTACATTCACTTTATTACTATTACTATTTTCGTTAGAGAAAAGAAAATACAAAGTAAGGTATATATTACACATAGTAGATAAGTATCTTTCATTATTTTTCACTTAATTTTTTTCTTTTATACGTCTTTCTAGCTTGGAGTTTATCGGGATAGTCTCGCTGAAGACTCCAACAGTACTCTGCCATCATGTGTGCTATCCCATCTTTCTTGACATCAATCTTCTATAGTTTTAATGTCCCGATGGAATCGATCCCCCTATTCTTCATTAAAATCACCTAGGTTTTCTGGGAGTCGACTAAGTGGTTATGTAGGTAGTGAACTTTTATGTTCATATTACAACCGAGAATATTAACGTTGGAAAGCATATTTTCCTCTAATTCAATGTAATTTTCTGCCTTATAATTTTAAAGAAATTTTTTTACAACTTCATCAAATGAATACTAAGAATTAGAATCAATATCGTTCAATGATGCGGTAAATTGTGGATCTTTAATAAACTGCCTTATCTGAGGACCATCAAGTATTCCGGCTTTCAGTTTTTCTGTGCTTATCCCGGGAAGTTTTTGTTTCAAGTAGCCAAAACAAAGTCCATCTCGATGTAAAGCCTTCATAAGCTACAACTTGATATATAATGGTGGAAATATGATTTTCTCTCTCGCAACAAAAGGTTTGTTGAATTATGACATTTCTTAAAAGCCAATTTTTGTTAACCCAGTGCTGAGCCTCAGCTCTGCTATCCCAAAGATACAAAAAACAAGGATATTTTGTAAGCCCACTTCGCTGTCCAAAGCGAAAATTTTAGATAGGAAACGATCCAGGTTCGAATCTCGGTAGCAAAAAAAAATTTTTTTTCGATAAACTTGATTATGTATGTATATCTTTCTAATTGATACATTTAATTTGTATTATCACAGACCTATGTTCTGAAAAATTGCAACTTCACAATGATAATGTGCTCTCTTTAAAATTGTTTTGAATTATATTATGTAACATGTAATTATGTATAACAATATATTACATATAATTCTCTCTTTCTCTCTCTCGATGGAAGTCCTCTACTTTGTTTATCTTCCTCTACCCTTCTGTCTCCACATATAGTTATGTCTAATAAAATATTAAACATGATGGCGTTAATAAATTCTTCAATACCCTTAAAATACTCCATAAATTACTTCCCTTCGGAATACATACAGAAGAAGTAAATTCGCGTCTAGATGATAATATAAATTGATTGTTTTCTAGTAGGGGTTGACGAGGGTGATAAAGTCCAAACATTCCCACTATGATCCACCTCTCACCCACTTCCACACGTCTGTTATGAATGACCTAACATTGGAATTAATATGTCACCGATATGCTATAATTGGATCTTCCAAAGGAGCTGTCAATTTGTCTTTTATAACATAAATTATCTTACATATAGTACATACAATTTATGACTGACAATTAATAATAAAAAAATCTTATATTTATTTTTAATCGAATTAGAGTTTTTTTTAATTTCCACAGATACATATTTTAAGATAGGTACATTATTTAAAAGTTTGACCACTTTACGAGTTAAATTTAATACACCAACCGGTATCAGAAAAAACCATTTCCTACATCAGGATGTCAAATAAACTAACTAAAACCATATATGTCCAATTATTATAATGCTTTTAAAGTGGTTAAAAATAAAGTTTTAAATAATCTGGATTAAAATAAATATTGATTTTGTTTTGAGTGAATTTCTTTTCCGATTAAAATTTCGTAAAATATAACCTTTGTAGTCCAGAAGGCACAATACTGGCTTCGCATACCGATTCCTGGTTAAGTCATAATAAATCTATGTGATTTTCTTAAGCCTGGGTATTTTTGTGATGTGTTTCACTACAGTCATTGGGCGTCACGACTTGTTGTAGTGTTCAAATTAAAAAAAATATCTATATATAGCCAGGGGTAGTAGCCTGGGGGAGGGGATAGGTGGTTATATTTTGCGACCCTAAAGAGTAACGATGCAAAATTTGAATGTATAAAGATTCACACATTCAATTATATATTTGTATATAATTGTTTCTTCTAGATTATATCGTGTTTTTTGTAGACGGTTTGATAGGTAGACACGTGTTACTGTATCTTATGTCATATATACTATACATATTTTGCAATAAACACTCTCAAAACACAGCTGTAAAAATAGTTTTAAATAAATAATAATGTTTTTATAAACAAAACACATTATTATTGTGAAGTTGTAGCTTTTTCAGAACATAGTTATGTGGTATTTTAATACAAATTAATGTATTAAAAAGATATATACACATATAAAATCAATTTATCGAAAAAATATTTTTATTTCCATCGGGATTTAAGCCAGGAACTTTTCTTATCCGGGGAAACATGCTGATCGGATAGGAAAAGTTCCTGATTCGAATCGAATATTTTTTTACTTTTAAAATTAGCAATATTAACTTGGTGGTTAAGATGCATATTTTTTATTTATTATCTTAGTTTTATTAACCACAATTGAGTGTTTTCCGAAACCGGTAGATGTTTTTTAAACTCAATTGTGGTTTTAATAAAACTAAGATAATAAATAAAAAAGAATTTTTTTTTGATAAATTGATTTTATTTGTATGTATATCTTTCTACTTGATACATTTTAATTGTTTTGTTAATTAAAATCATAATTCAGGATTTTATATACCTATTTTATATTTGTTTATATTAGTTATTTCTAAATTTCTACTCATTTCTACTTATTTTTGTTTCATTCTAGTCCACCATGAAGATGCATATATATGAATGAAGTTTTGTTCTTATACTTCGTGAATTTGGCGGTAAAGTTCATTATATACATCAATTATACAATAGAAAACGAATACAGGGTGTAATATACACAACTGATTATACTTATTAGATGAATAAATGTCTTAATCGCTGGATAGCGGATAAGTGAAATGTTGAACGTATTGCAACAAGCATTTCTGCAACTGACTTGTCGGGTTAAGGGTCGTTTTCTAAAAGTACTTACTCGTGAAGTGATCGAGGTGTCTGAAACAATAGCAACCCTTACAAAATAAGAACTTCCTTGCCTTTGTTGGAAATTCCTGCTTTGTCCCAAGGCCTACCCCTGTCAAATTCCATAAGGTTGTTTTTGTATACTGTCAATCTGCGGAAACCTTTACATATCATAATGTAAGGGTACTCGATAATATTTGTTTAAATTATCGTAACTTATTTTTACTTCGCATCACAAAAGCAAATCATTTTTAGAGAGGAAGAGATACTGTTTTTAAGTTCGTTTTCGTGAAACGTTCTTATTGCTAAGGTTGTATTGTTATAATAAAAAATTAAAATAAATTGTAACCGACTCATAACTCAATTAAATTACAGTACAATTCACCGTGTCAATTTAATCTAAGGTTTTCATTATTAGTATTACTTTTTTAAAGTGAAACGAAATATTATCAATACATCGACCCCTCAGAATAACAAGGTTCCATCTGACACTGACAATGTTTTACTAAAAGTATTGATTGAATTTTAATATATAAAATATTCTTGTATATTTTGTTTTGAGTATGCAAATACGATCAGTTTTAAGGTATTAATATTATTTCGGTATTAATAAAATTTCGACTTGGCGGGTTTTGTTAATAAACCTTGTTATTCTAGGGGATCGATATAGTAACATATTAGTAAAAATGATCAAGTAAAATATATTTTTTGTGTGGTATTAAAAGCAGTACATAAATAGGTTAGATATTTAATTAAATTTGAATACATTTTTATATAGTATAGTTTTTATTTTTATGACGATTGTTTCTACAGTGACCAATTTCGAGCAGCATAAAGGTAATTCATCTATATTATATATAACGAATTAATATGCCTAAAATTTTATATTGCCGATTTCTGAATTACGCTGTATACAAGTAGGATTTTACATAGATATACAATTTTTTGAATTGCAAGTTTCATAGATCGTGTCATTAATTTCAAATACTAATTTAATGTATTAATTATAAATATATACATATAAAATCAATTTTGTCAAAAAATATTGTTTTTGCGCTACCGAGATGCGAACCTGGATCTCTATTTTCAATCCGGGGAAGTACACTACTAATTGTGTTATGGCACCGGTATTTTTAATGACAAATTTTCGAACCTATATGTTACACTTTTTCAAATGAATACATTTGTCGTTCCATTATTTGAAAGCCATCTACATTATTTTTACGGAATCACAAATACCTTTGAGTAAACCGACTGTAGACGCCAGAATTATTAATTCATTTTTATTAAATTTTGGACACATTGATACAACTTATATTATTAAGGAGAACACATTCTTATTGTGAGGTTGTAATTATTCAGAACATAGCTCTGTGATATTTTAAATACTAATTTAATGTATTAATTATAAATATAACACAATAATAACACTATTGATAGTGTACTTCCCCGGATTGGAAATAGATATTCAGGTTCGTATCCGGGTAGCGCAAAAACAATATTTTTCGACAAAATTGATTTTATATGTATATATTTATAATTAATACATTAAATTAGTATTTAAAACATCGCAAACCTATGTTATGAATAATTACAACTTCACAATAAGAATGTGTTCTCCTTAATCATTAATTTCAAATAATCATAATCAATTTCGTTATTAAGGTGACAGCCGTTTTAGATTTTCAAGATTTTGTAATATTTGTTTTCAGTTTAATAAGTTCAGAGCGTTTCGGACATAACTGATTATTTGCTATGTTACCTAACTCTCTGTCTCCAGTTAACTCTCAGCAATCAATGATATTTAAAGTTGGCGTGGACATATTTATATGAAGCAAACAGCCATCGTTTCTTTCAATCGCCAGATTAGGTAAAGATTTGCGAATAATCATTCAGTTAGTTTTATTTTTCCGAACTGATTTAAAAAAATATCATAAGGATAAAAATGTTTTCAAATGTACGGTAATATCACAAACGTTAGTTGTTTTTTGAAAACACATTTTTGTTGTGAAGTTGCAATTTTAAAATACAACTTAGTGATATTTTTATTATTAATAAAATGCTTTTAAAAACGAATTAATATATATGAATTGTAAAAAAACTTATAAAAATATATATATCGGAAACAAGTAACACGACGAAGTAGTAACGCGTTTCTCAAGATAGAAAATATTTGGGTTCGTATCTTTCCAATTGATTAATTTAATTCATATTGTAAGTTGTTATAGAAAGTTACTATAGCACTGCTATTATAGATATTTTATTTATTTAGTACCTAACTCAAATTGTTGCGTAATAAAAATTTAGTCGAATAATTTTTAGGAAAAATTTTTAGAAAGGGACTCGTAGTTAAATTTAGTTGGTTGTTTATAATTTCTTGATTAGTTTTACATGCTTTATTTATCTCCAACGATTCCAAATTATTTAATTAGTGACCAACATTTAAACTCAATTCAGTGGTTAATAAAACAAAGATAATAAATAAAAAATATGAATTTTAACCACAAAGCTAATATTGCTAATTTTAAAAGTAAAATAAAATTTCATCATAACTATCAGACTCGGAGCAAAACTAAATAACATGTTATTTTTAAAACGTCAAAATTAGGAATAGGACAGACATATGCATCATACATTGCTTCTAAACTGTATACCCAACTGCCAAAATCAATTAAATAAACAGCAAATATAAATGTGTACAAAAAGAGGTTCTTAAATGGTTTAAAGGTCTTTTCAATATAATTAAGTGTATGTTTGACATCTTTCATATTCCCAAGTTCTAATCTGATCAATTTCTCAACATTTTTAATATTTTTTTATTAAATTTCACATTATATTATTACAAATCATGATCGTGTTTTATATAAATGACAATAGCCACCTTCATAATTTAAGATCTTTCTTATTTGGGGATGCACAACTCTATTGTTGGATTACGTTGTTGAATGTATTGTAATGAAAGAAAATTTCGTCACGTCATGTTAAAATGTTGAATTGATTAAACTGGTGTTTTGTGGGGTAGAAATAAGTTTGTTTTTATTTCTCGTGAATCTCCTCCAGATTCAGCTAATTTGTAAATTTTTCAGGATTAAAATTTCTTTTGTTTGTTAAATTTAATTTTGCTTTTATTCTAGAATAACCTTCACTTCACACCGATACGTGCATACCTACACGAACACACATTTCCTTCAATAATGGCCATCAGATATCGTACGAGGAAGGTAGGTAATATTTATTTATTTATTAGTAACTATATAATATATATAAAAAATTTGTTTGGACTGTGCCCGTCTCACTAGAGAAATTCTATGTCGAGACGGGCATAGTTTATAAGCAATTGTTTAATTAATTAAAATTACAAGTAGATAGAATTACATTTATTACCATATAGAAGGTGCATATGAAGAACTATTTTAAAATGGACTTAATTTTTGGATCACTTTGTAGCAATAATTAATATAGGTATGAATCAATATGATTGGGTGAGTGCACCAATACTGGCTCTACCCATATTACGAATCCAAGTTTTAATATATAGTTTCATGTTCTTGGGACAATTCAATTGATTTAAGCATTCTTTTAGTCAAGTTTTTATTTCAAGTCTTTTAGCATTCTATTTAACAGTTTTCATCCAAAATATTTGTAGTTCCTTTGACCAAATGTAGTATTCTGCTCTTTGGATTTGTAGGTTATTTGTATGAATCCGGCAACGTACCTACATTATCTCATGTTTTCCCCTGACTAGCCGCTGAAGATCGTCGAACCTTCCTAGGTCTTAGGACCGAACTCAACAGTATATATATACAACATGTAACAGATATAGTCCATAATATTATATGGATGGATAACTGACTAAGTTGCGGGTCGAAAATATTCGAGAAATATGTATCTAAACACTTACATATTTGCACATATTCCTTCAATATTTTCGATTTGTAATTTAATCAGGTATCCATTCACCCATAAAGCATTATGAACTAGGTCAGTTACACCCTGTATACATATTCATTTTTTATTTTTCAAATTATGATACAATATTCATGGTAGGTACAATGTATATGTTTTCGTACTGCGCTTCACTTGAAAGTCTATGTTTATGTAGAGACGTAAAATATAACTCACACATTAGATTTATACTCAAATAAACAGGTGTTGTTCTAAATAAATAAAAATATAAAGTACAATTAATAGGTAACAAAACTAAAATAAATACTTCAATTACATTGGTTTTGTATTAAATTTTGTAAGGTTTATGTGTCGGTCTGTGGTTTGTTAAAAACTATCTTGTCGGTCTGTGGTCTGTTTTTATTATCTTGTAAAATGAGTCAAAAAACATCATATATAGTACGTTGCTAAATTTCGTAACATTTTTAAGAAAATATATAACATATAAAAAACTGTTATGGGAGTGGCGAGCTTGATTTAGAGTAACTGTCAGTGCTTGGCAGAACGGAGTTAACACTTAGCTCTACCGTACTTCCACACGGACCGAAACTGCCACACGCTTTCTCCGGCAGATAAATTCGACACTGCATTTGTTTCGCATTTTCTTTCCACCGCATAATTTCAAACAGTTTGTAACTTCAATAAATTCA
Source organism: Eubasilissa regina (assembly GCA_022840565.1). Lineage (NCBI taxonomy): Eukaryota > Metazoa > Arthropoda > Insecta > Trichoptera > Phryganeidae > Eubasilissa > Eubasilissa regina. The sequence continues at coordinate 15,835,883 of JAINEB010000027.1, read as the reverse complement.
TTTTAAATCGTATGTTGGTGTTTCTTTATCTTTTTTGCCCACACTCACAAAATAACTACGAGAGATTCCACAAAATATACAAACATGAGATTAAAGCTGACTTTCGAGGTATCAATACTCTCATACACTCTAATCTGATACAACACATCTCTCAAATATACAATCTATTCTTTAATGGAGTATTTTCTATCTTGGAGCCGGTTGCGTGATCAGTAGAAATTTTTTACAATGGTAACTTTTTACTAACTTCCATGGTTTAAATCAATTGCGTGTTATTTGAACGTCAAATTTACTGTGAGTAGTGGGACGCAAGGCAGACCGATACGCTCGTGTCAGATGTGCGCGCCGGTGTCGCGCGAGCACAGTGTCACCTGCTAGGTCGGCATTCGATGTAAACAGTTAAGAGCCGTTTTTCGTGGAAGTATAAACAACGATAATATAAGTCTTGAAGAACCTACAGAAGTGCTATGATTTTATGGAGATCCCTGCACCACCAAAGTACACTTTTAACATTTACTATTGTCAAACCATAGGTGAGATGTCTATAAGCGTAACAAATAATCATAAAATTTGTCATATTTTACGCTTTATCTATGGATTTTTTCGCCCCCGTGTTCGAAATCTGTCACTTTGGTATTGAAATTTTTTCAGATAATGTGCTATCGTCGCTGTTTGTTAAACATCGTGATCATCATTGAACAAACTAAATCACTAAAATAGCGAGATATTGAATGATTAATTGTCGTATACTGTAACTTTCACAGTATCAATGTGTCAGAAGACTTTTGGAACAGCTGTGAAAAGCCCGCCATATTTTACTATCGATTCTTATTTTTACTATCGAATATCGGTGAGTAAAATGAGTTTATTATGGGACGTACTTTCGAAAAATATTTTTTTTTTTACCAACGATCAAACAATTCGTTTTCGCAAAATTTAAAACTTAAAAGTTACTACTTATCATAAATCAGTCCTTAGACACCAACGAGAGAAATATACAAAATAAAATAGGGGTGATTTGTCACACATGTGACTGAGACATGTAAGGCTATTTTTTTATAGCTATTCAGTATATAAGTAAAATAAGTAAATATATAAGTAAGTAATCTTTTCAGTGCAATATTTGAAAGTAAATTTTCATTATTTTTTATTTATTTTTATTAGAAAATATAATACATTTTTAGAATAACCAGTAGAATATATATATGTATTTCTTTTAACATTTATTTCTTCTCTATGAGAGTAAGACTCATATATAGAGAAGGAGTATATAGTCTGTGTACATATTTTTTTACTTCAGATACAAATTTATAGTAGTCTGTAATTTTTCTAATTATGATGGGGAGATCCCCCACATCGTTTCGATAGCTAATAAAGGTCTCAAAATATTGTGGACTGGAAAAACTTTTCACATCTGCACACTTATAAAGTCCTCTACAACTCTCTAATCAGACCTCAGGTAGAATACAATTCGCTCGCCACACTTCATTGTTCACTCGACGGCGGTTAAAAGAATCCAAAGAAAGTTTGTTAGATTCATTAATTATAAATTAAATATACGTTCTGAGGACATCAATTATGATTATCTTCTTAGTCGTCTGAAATTGTTAAACTTATCAGCGCGACGTACGATGACCGACCTTGTACAGGATCATCAATGGTATGATAGACTGTCCCGAGATTGTTGGTCTGCTTGACATTCACGCTCCATTGAGGTCATCGAGACACAATTCATTGTTTTATTACAGTGGTTATGTAAGAACTCATGCATTAGCTAGCTCCGCAGTCCCCAGAATGCATTATTTGAGGAATGAATTTGAGGAGGTAGTGGACATTTTTGATGTAAATTTGACTCTTTATAGAACAACATTATTACAATTTTTTGTGTCTTAATTCAATGGTGACGGAAAAATTGCTTTACTTCAAGTTTTATATTTATGAAAAAACATGCTAACATTATGTATTTTTTTCTTTGTGTTTTGCATTTCTGATGAAATTTTCTGTTATTTTATTATGTTTATTTATTATGTTATTTTTATTTTTTACAAATTATGTTAATGCCTGAATAGGTTGTGTATAATAATAATAATAAATATTAAATTGTCAGAATTTCGACTGTTAAAGATGCTTATACAAATGTAGGCTGAATGCAGCACCCATATTAATATATAATATATAATAGGATTATTTTTAACCAATCGGAAAAATAGTTCAAGTAAATAAATATGTATCGGAGGAATAGAATGTTGGTTGCAATAAATTTTTTTTTAATATATTAATTAGAAAGATATACATACATATAAAATCAATTTTATCGAAAAATATTGTATTATTAAGGAAAACACATTCTTATTGTAAAGTTGTAATTATTCAGAACATAGGTCTGTGATATTTTAAATACTAAATTAATGTATTAATTATAAATATATACATATAAAATCAATTTTGTCGAAAAATATTGTTTTAGCGTCACCGGGATTCGAACCTGGATCTTCATTTCCAATCCGCGGAAGTGCACTACCTTTGTGCTATAAGGCCAGTATTTTTCTTTATTACTCAAAGGTATTTGAGATTCTGTAAAAATAATGTAGATGGCTTTCAAATAATGGAACGACAGGTGTATTAATTTGAAAAATGTAACATATAGTTTCGAAAATTTGTCATGAAAAATACTGGCGTTATAGCACAAAGGTAGTGCACTTCCCCGGATTGGAAATGAAGATCCAGGTTCAAATCCCGGTGACGCTAAAACAATATTTTTCGACAAAATTGATTTTATATGTATATATTTATAATTAATACATTAATTTAGTACTTTTAAAATTAGCAATATTAACTTGGTGGTTAAGATTCATATTTTTTTTATTTATTATCTTAGTTTAATAACCACAATTGAGTTTAAAAAACATCTACCGGTTTCGGAAAACACCTTTTCCTTCTTCAGGATATGTCAAAACTAACTAAAAATATAGCATTGTTTTTCTATTTATCCAGAATCTATTTTTAAATTTTTTTAAAAAATTTTTAAAAAAAAAACAACAATTATTTAAAAAGTAAATTTAGTACCTAACTCAAATTGCTGCTCAATACAAATTTAGTCGAATAATTTTTAGGAAAAAATTTTAGAATAGGACTCGTAGTTAAATTTAGTTGGCTGTTTAGAATTTCCTGATTACTTTTACATGCTTTATTTATCTCCAACGATTCCAAATTATTTAATTTGTGACCTACACCATTTATATGCAAAATTGACAATCCCAATTTTTTATCAAAACCATGACTATTTTCTATCAAATGATTAGCAAATTCTGAAAACCCACTATTGTTCAAACATCTCAAATGCTCCTTTACTCTTATATTAAAATTTCTACCCGTTTTACCAACATAAAATGCAGCACAATCCTTACAACTAAGTTCATAGACGCCAGAATTGTTAAATTTATCATCCTTGTCCTTAGAATTTATGAGTAAATTTCCTATACTATTATTTGTGTAAAATGCTGGTCTAATATCTCGTGGTAGGTGTTTAGATATTTGTTTCGAAAAGTTATTTATGTATAAAATCCTACGCCAATTATCATTATTATCATTATGTTTCATCTGTGATTTATATAAAAACTGATTATTATATTCTTTTAATTTATTTTTTAAAATAGTGTCTATCAAACATGTATTATACCCATTATTAACTGCTATTTTTTTAATTGTATTCAATTCAATATTAAAATTGGATGTTGACATAGGAATACTGACTAAACGATGTATCATGGAGTGGAACCCTGAATGTTTATGTGATAATGGATGATTAGATTCATTGTGTATGATAGTATCTGTAAAAGTAGGTTTTCTAAAAATTTTGAACTCAATTTTATTATTATTTCTAATCAATATTAGACCCAAAAAATTTAGGGTAGAATTATTTTCCATTTCTAATGTAAATTGTATTTTATTATTAAACGAATTAATTAAATTTAGAAATGTAGTTAGTTGACATTGTGAACCCGACCAAATACACAATACATCATCCACATACCTTTTCCATAACAAAACATTATTTAACAAAGAAGAATCACAATCAAAAATTTTTTTCTCCAAATCGTCTACAAAAATATCTGCTATTAGTGGACTTGTGGGTGCTCCCATAGGAAGACCTTCTGTTTGATTATATATTATATTATTGAATTGGAAATAATTTTGGTTCATACAAAGATTTAATAAACGACATAGATCTTTTACCAAATTATTAGGTAAATTAGATGAATAGATTCTGGATAAATAGAAAAACAATGCTATATTTTTAGTTAGTTTTGACATATCCTGAAGAAGGAAAAGGTGTTTTCCGAAACCGGTAGATGTTTTTTAAACTCAATTGTGGTTATTAAACTAAGATATTAAATAAAAAAAAAAAAAAAAAAAACATTAATTTAGTATTTGAAAAATATTGTGTTGCGCCACAGGGATTCGAACTTGGATCTTTTCTAAACCGGGGAAGGTGCATTATTCAACTTGCTACAGCGACGATATTTCTAGCGATAAATTTTCGAACCTATATGTTACCTTTTGGATATTATTACATTTAATCGTTCCATGTATCAATATCAAAAAAGGTAACATATAGGTTCGAAAATTTATCGCTAGAAATATCGTCGCTGTGGCATAGTTGGATAATGCACCTTCCCCAGTTTGGAAAGAGATCCAGGTTCGAATCCCGGTGGCGCAACAAAATTATTTTTCAATAAAATTGATTTTATGTGTATATCTTTCTAATTGATATATTTAATTAATATTTAAAATATCACAGACCAATGTTCTGAATAATTATAATTTCACAATAAGAATGTGTTCTTATAAAAAAAAACTTTTAAATAACACACACAAATCAATCACAGACGGCAGATAAATCTTTTTAAAAATATATTTTTTTAAATAAAGTGCTTTAATGACATATGGGCACATACACATGACTTTTAATATATTATCACAAAGCCAAGAAATTATATCTAACGAAAATTTGTCAACCGAGGCAAGACTAGCGGTGCACAGTGGAATCCTGGTACCGACACTGATGTGTGGAAGTGAGGCCTGGAGCTGGCAGAAAAGGAACGAAAGTAGACTGAATGCAGTGGAAATGAGATCACTTAGACGTATTTGTAGCAAATATATTTATGACATAGTAAAGAATGAAGAAATAAGGAAAGAATGTAAAGCTGATGTTAGCATAGTGAGTAAGATTAAGAAAGGATCACTTAGGTGGTTTGGTCATATGGTAAAGATGAATGAGGAAAGAATGGTAGGAAAGATATATGACGCAAGGGTTGATGGAACCAGAAATAGGGGACGTCCGCGGAAGACTTGGCATGACCAGGTAAACCAGATAATGGAGGATGGTTCTGTTAGAAGCCTCAACAATCGGCGAGCTTGTATGACAAGATGTATGAATGTGGATGAGGCGAGAATTGTGTGTCAGGACAGAAGAGTGTGGCGCTCTATCCTCTCTGCCTACCCCTACGGGGAAACGGCGTGATGGTAAATAAGTAAGTAAGTAAGCCGATACCTTAAGTTAGTGGTGTTACCGACACCTGCAACTTCTCACAATAAATAAATAAAGTTTCTGTTGTGATTGACTTTTTAATGTATTTAAATTCTAAGAGATTTCAGGTTTTGATTTCATTACATGCTTAACTGTTTCAATCTGCTGATCAAATATTACACTAGACTGTTGTTTGACTTCATTATTTTAGACTGGCGTATATTACTAACTATGCAAAAGGATTATCAAAGTTGAGCATTAGTTAAGAGCTTGAGATATATATCTATTACACGTTTCTCCTTCATCCAGAAAGCTTTCCTTTTGAATTATTAATGAACGGGTTTTGAAATCGTATTTGAAATCCTTAACAAAATATACATTTCAGAGAATTATGAATATCAAATACATGTTTATCATAATTAATTAATCAAAAAACATTACGAGGTATTAAATATGTACCAACGCAGATTTAGTTGTAGAGAAAAATATTTTTTTTAACTGAAAATTGAAATGATGAATATTAAATATTTTTACTTTTTAGGTTTACAATAAATAGCAAGTACATACGGAAGATATCACATACCTTAATATATATAGTAATGAAAATATCCTCTGTGAAACAGTCAAAATCCAAAACATTCAGAGTATTATTTTTTTGGTTTGCGTTACACGTTAAAATATGCACTGATTGGTGAATTCAAATATTATAAAGGACCGATTGAAATCTTGCAATCGCCAGTTTTTTGTCCTTAATGAATATTTTTGTTATATTATTAATAGAATCTGCGCTAACTTTGTATAGTTTCATCATATTGGATGGATATAAATGAAACCATGTTATTACTCTGTTTAAGTTTATTAGCACTACTCGAGTTTTGAGAGTATTACACCAACAACTTAGGTGCATTACTTCTTAATTCAAAGTCAAAAATAGATAACTTAGAAAAAAGCGGGGTTTACGAAATTTCATGCGAAGATTGCAATAGTAAAGACATTGAACAAATCTCTAGAAATCTCAACATACGATTAAAAGAACATCGTAGTTGTCTAACTAATAACAACTTTTCCGAATTCGCGAACCACATCATGGACAATAATCATTTTTTTCATTCATGTACCATTAAACTTAAAAGTAAAACTAATTGAATGAATAATTTTTAAAGTTTAGAAATAAAAATGAATTTGAACTCGGGTTAATCTATTATATTATTATATATTACATTTTCTAACTCATCTCCTCTCCTCTCCTCTCAATATTCCCGTTACGATCATCCCTCCACTGTCCACCAGTAACTCCGCCCACTCCCCCTCCATCTGTCAGTACCTAATTACTTGTATCTCTATCACCTAAGCCTTGTTAATAATTGCTAATAAACTCAAGTAGAGTAATAACATTGTTTCATTTATATCCATCTATTATTTTTGTTATTTTTCATTAGGCGGCGTCGAGACGTCAGTCGCTAGAATCGACCATTAGCTATAAAACATGGCGAACGAATATTACAAATGTAATAAATATTAATTTTGAATGATTTATTAAGACGCTTTTTAACTTTTTTCTACTATTTATTATTTAAAATGACCATTCCCGGTTTCAGCCTGTCACGGCCATCTTCAGACTGGTACATTTTTCTCTTAAGCTAGGATATTTATACAATTCAATACAGGGGTGTTTTTCTGAGGGTATATAATTTGAATGTTGGCGCTAATTTGACTCTAATGTTGGAATTTTCCCTTATATTTTAAGTACTATTACATGAATTTTTACAGATTTGGTATTTACTGAGCTATTAGAGTAAATTTCCATTTATTGGTTGAGTTTCTGTATTATATATATTTTATTATTTTCATGGGAAGTTAAAAGTTTTTATATATTAGAAAAAAATTAAGTACTTTAATTAATTATGTGTTTTCTATATATAGCATGTTAGAAGACACATAAATAAACTGAAATCAATAATGGCCATTAAGTAATAAATAGTGGAAAAAGTTAAAAAGTGTTTTGATAAATCATTAAAATGTATTAACAGTATCAACATTTAAAAATATATATATTGAGTTCTGTTAGTTTGCGTATAGTATTATTAAATATTACAGCTGTTTCGGCAGTTAAGGCTATTCTCAAATTGTTTTAAATTTCATACAAATAAAAATGGAGTTCTACAAACTAAACACAACAATAAACAAACAATAAGTTGTTTAAAACATTTAGAACATAGGTCTGTGAAGTTTTAAATACTAATTTAAAATTTAAATTTACTATGTTCTGAATAATTACAACTTAACAATAAGAATGTGTTTTCCTTAATAATATAAGTTGTATCTATGTGTCCAAAATTTAATAAAAATTAATTGATAATTCTGGCGTCTGCAGTCGGTTTACTCAAAGGTATTATAGATTCCGTAAAAATAATGTAGATGGCTTTCAAATAATGGAACAACAGATGTATTAATTTGAAAAAGTGTAACATATAGGTTCGAAAATTTGTCATGAAAAATACTGGCGCTATAACACAATTGGTAGTGTACTTCCCTGGATTGGAAATAGAGATCTGGGTTCGAATCCCGGTAGCGCAAAACTAATATTTTTCAACAAAATTGATTTTATATGTATATATTCATATTTAATACATTAAATTAGTATTTAATAAATAAATTACAAATGTAGATAAATAATTTTAAGAATGTTCGATTTAGTATTTATTTACGATAATTGGTTAATTTAGGTTGTACTATTGTATGTATGTTTTCAATATTGAAAAATACATTTTTTGGGAACACACTAGAGCAAAACAATAAGTACTTAATTGGTATTAATACTTGTATCTAAAAATTATCTGCTAAAATTGTATCTTTCAAAGATATTTTTTAAATAAATCCACAAATAAAATAGGACTAAGAGTATTATGAGAAAAAATGTACGACCACGATGAAAAAAATGTTTTATGAGTCGGGTCGGAAATGTTGACCAAATTCCAGACGAGAAGATAGTAATACAAAATGGCGACTTAATTCGTATATAGTGAGAGCCTCACAAAATATAAGGTATTTTGGAAAGGAGCTTTAAATGAAGAAATATAATTGAAATAAGAATAGACTGTGTACAGGAAATATCGTAGATTCATCAGCAAATATATTACGTTTCTCTACCCCGACTGTCACATTTCTCAAAAATGTAATGTTACGGTAAATAATAGGTTAACGGAAAAGTTTTATTATTTACAAATATATTTTTCATCTTCTCTTAACTGATCAATGACAACTATTTCTAAACGATTTGTGTTTAACAAATTTAATGAAAATAAGCCTACATGAACATCCAAAGTAAACGGCAAGAACCAATCACTTTGAAAAGTTCTAATATAATTATTAGAACACATTCTTATTGTGAAGTTATAATTATTCAGAACATAGGTCTGTGATTTTTTAAATATGAATTAAATATATTAATTAGAAAGATATACATATAAAATCAACTTTATCGAAAAATATTATTGTTGTGCCATTATTTGAAAGAGCCATCGATTAAATGCATTAATATCAAAAAGATAACATATAGGACATTTTATTAAACATTTTATCTTAAAAACAATATAAAATGTTTTAATGACTTCAACACGTTATTGAGAAGTTAAATATTCCATAGTAAATTTATTGAACTATTCTCTATGACTACCAAATGCGAACTGACACGTGTCTGATAAACCAAAATATTCATAATATTTATTATGAATTCCATTGTTTACTTTGACAATGACAATGGCACGACTGCGGTAACCAAAAACATAAGTGAGGAGTAGCCATACAATTAATGTCTGGTTAACTCAATTGTGCTTTAAGATGTTCCAATCTGAGGGTTTTCAGTAATAATAATAGAACCACGATCCAGACAACCCTTGAACGCTGATTAAAGGGCATAATTAATGAATATCCTCGTCAAAACAGGGACATTGTGAAGATACGAGTTAACCTTCGTGAGGCATCTTCATCGTACGGAGATCATTTCCAAATACTTAATATAAATAAATTGATATTTGGGTTCCACATCATTTGTCTGAAAAATCTGAATATGGATGTAATTAAGTATCCACCATATTTTACTGACCTTCAACATTCATCTATTCAAGACCCTCCACTTTTTTTAAAAATATCTATTTTTTATTTTAATATTAGAAAATATAATACATTTTAGAATTATTAGTAGAATGTATATATATATTTCATTTAACATTTATTTCCTCTCTGAGAGTAGGACTCGTATATAGAGAAGGAGTATATATGAGATAATATATGTTTTAGTTAGTCTGTGTACATATTTTTTTACTTTAGATACAAATTGATAAAGTCTATAATAGTAATATGGTGGTATATGTAATATATAATATAATATAATGATATATCTTAATCGTTCCATTATTTGAAAGAGCCATCTACCCTATTTTTACGGAATCTCAAATACCTATGTGTAATCTGATAGGAGACGCCAGAATAATCAATTCATTTTTATTAAATTTTGGACATATTGATACAATTTTATTATTAGAAGAACACATCCTTATTGTGAAGTTGTAATTTTTCAGAACATAGGTCTATGATATTTTAAATATGAATTAAATATATTAATTAGAAAGATATACATATAAAATCAATTTTATCCAAAAATATTATTGTTGTGCCATTGTTTGAAAGAGCCATCGATTAAATGTATTAATATCAAAAAGGTAACATATAGGTTCGAAAATTTGTCGCTAAAAATATCGTCGCTGTAGCATAGTTGGATAATGTACCTTCCCCTGTTTGGAAAGAGATTCAGGTTCGAATCCCGGTGGCGCAATAACAATATTTTTCGATAAAATTGATTTTATATGTATATCTTTCTAATTAAAATATTTAATTCATATTTAAAAAATCACAGACCTATGTTCTGAATAATTACAACTTCACAATAAGAATGTGTTCTAATAATTATATTAGAACTTTAAAAAGTGTTTGGTTCTTGCCGTTTACTTTGGATGTTCATTAATTTTTCCATACGATGAAATCACCCAAGTGACTTTTTCTTAATATTGTTAACTATGCTATGATTATATAATATTTCATAAATAATTAAATTTTATACTTATACGCCTAGGCGACCTCATTCCACTCCACACAGTCTATTTTTGTTCCAATTTTACCAGCATAACGCTTCGTTCGCATACACCCATAGCTCATATTACCTTGGCTAATGCGGTATTTTTATTTTCTCTAAATCAAGATAAATAAACTTCTTTTTTAATGTAAAATTTACTATTTTTCATTTTCTACAATAATCTGCCATCTTTCTGGCAGATTTTCAAGGCTATTTTTTCAAAATTTACTTATCCGTGATGAAAAATACTCCAGTACTGTTCTGATCACGTCTACAGAATTATTACTTTTTCTATCCAAATGACAATGGAATAAATGATGATTATATGAGACAATATACGGCTAATATGGTAGGTGGGGCATCATTTCCAAAAAAGGTTAATTTCTGAGCACGTGACAACAAAGAAGAGCACACATTCACTCTGTGCACGCGATTAGACTCTAAAAGTTTGTGAGGAACCCATTGTCCCAATTTGATGATTTTATCGATTGCACGCAAGTATCGACGAATGGTGAAATGACCAAATCTAAGCTTCTCTACTAGTTACAGTGGAACTTTATTCCACCAGGGTTTGCAGAACATTCTCGTGGAGCTTTATAGATTTCCTAGAACGAGGCTCGTTTTCTAGGCAGTAGTTTATGGCCCAGAATTTCTGGAACTACTGTTAACACTGTCTTACGCTTATTATCCGATCCCCAATATGCTGCATTAATATTCTTTGCACTTTCCGTTGCGTTGTTGCCTTAATTAATCTCATAAAGGAAAATATGCCGAACATGCTCCTTACTACTATTATAGCTTACTTAATAATTCATAATTAAGATTAAGGTGTCTCACAAAGACGAAGTATGGAAGTCTTGGGCATTACAGAACTTCCGACTTGGAACATGAAAATGTTCCATCCTGATATCATATATACAATTTCCAAAAATTTGATAAATGTGGTAGCGTGGGTAAATAGGTGAACGTTACATTGTGAAAAGTCAAGCCAGCCGATGACAGGTCGTAAGCCCTGTAATGCTCAAGACTTCCATATTTCTCATATAAAAAATATTAGCTTTGTCTCTGTGAGATCTTGATGACAATCCCCCAGGGGATAAAACCCAGTAATTAGTTACTACAAAGATTTGAACATACTCAAAATATTGTAATTAATAATTAATTACTACCTGTTTTTATGGCAGGTAATAATTTTGCCTGATATTGGTAGTTTATCCCATCTTCCTCCGACTTGTAGTTCATGTAATTAAAAAAAAACCGCAGATGATTTCAGGTCACGGAGCAAGCTCTTTGTGTGCATTTCGGAGCAAGCTCTTTGTGTGCGTTGCACGGTAATCTGTTTAGCATTAAAAAAATGCCAAATCGGCGGTGAATGAGTAGGACCGGTAAACGAGCTTTTGCTCATAAAACAATCCTGAATTAGCGGTGGGTCCCCTTTTTATATCGGGCTTTAACAACTTTTGATATGGAGTAGTTCTTCAAAATTCCAAAACATATTTACATTTTTTAAACGAAAAGTAAAACTGGAGAGATGTTTCACTTAAATAAACATTCGTGCGGGTCCGGAATACCCATTTTTATTACTTGAACATTTTTGTAAATAAATGTTCAAGGAAAACGGAAGGGTTATAAAAGGTACTAAATTTCCTAATTACGCTATCACTATCCTCCAAGGTTGTATAAATCAAACGATTCTACCATACACATAAATTTTCGACCGTAAGTTCGTCGGTAACTAATGATACCAACATAGAAAGAAAAATGGACATATATTCTTTACTTCACTACCTACATTTACAGGGTGTAAAATAACTATTCTACAATATTTTTAAATGTGGTAACTGAATTACGAGTCAAAAATGTTTAACGAATATGTGCAAATTTTGCACCGTTACGGAAAATATTATTTTAATAATTATACAAAATACTTTGTTTAAACCACTATTTATTTATTATTCGACATGTTTCTATACTTATTGTATCATCTTCAGGAAACAATGTTTACTGAAATTAAAAAATACAAGCAGAGATAAAAACAAAAATATAAAATTGTGAATAAGTAAGAACTAATATGAAAACAAATTTAAAAGGTGACTATTTGTAACGAAGATTTGGTTAAATTTAAATTTTTGTGGACAAAATATTGTGGACTTCGCCTGGTTCAGCCTGTATAAGGTCTGGGATTGACTTTATTCCCTCATTTAGAAATGCTATTTAAAATTGAAAATAAATACGGTTTATCATACATTTGAGCTGACCTATGATTTCGCAACCTTTTTTGCTTTATACAATATTAAAATTATACATTTTTCACGTCATACTGACACATATATTTTTTTTAACTTCTAAAAAATAAAATATTTTGCGTAATTTTCTCGAAACAAATAACCAGATTCAATTCGTTGTAAATAATTCTAAAATAATATGAGGAAAACATAAAAAAAAGAGTATAAATATTATGCCGATAGGCAAGTTCTATAAGTATATGTTATAGTGTTATGGTTGACTGTGGTGCTTATTTATTTACTTATTCTTAATAGAGTGCATATATAAGTATTTTTATATAAACGAGATCAAAATCGTTTCTACTATTTATAGTTACTATAAATTATATTTTATATATTTGCTTATGTTTTCTGGCATTTCATTAAAAATATTTATCTTACTGTACATCATCGATTTCTGAGATTTAGCCTTCTTCCTGAATGGTAGATAGTCTCAGTCTATCTTTTCCTCTTGTATGATGCTCGTGCTCATGTTGATTTACATCAATTTGTTGTATAAATTTTGCCGATATTTTCTTAGTGAGGATTTTATAAACAAATACAATTAAAATGAAATACATTTTCTGCTTAAAAATCATAATATTCGAGTACAGGCGGCCCTCTTTTTCGCACTTAATTGATTCCTGAAATGTGTGCGAAAGTAGAACTATGTAAAAAAAAAACGGAAATGAGATGTATTATCAGTTATGTATTTATTTATCAATCACATACATATACATAATAAAATAACAATGCGTATTAGGACTCGGGAATCTTCTTTATGAAGTTGTCAAGGGATTGTTGAATTCCACCCTTTTTTCTTTTCCTGATAGAGAGTTATATAACATGCCGTGTCTCTATCGATTGCCCTACGTACTCGAGATATATGATCTGTATTGGAATCACATTCATCCATGATAACCAAAAAATTATTAAGATGCATGAAGGCTTCATTCTTATTTTTGATTGTCATAGTCTTGACGATATCAGCCTCTTTTTCGCCTTCATTTTCTATTTCATTTGCTTCTTGCTGTTCAATATGATATTCATTCAACAAAGGCTCTAAATGAGATTCGATTAATTCATCAACATCTTTGTGTTGACTTCTATGTTTAGTTCATTTTTCATTGAAACTATTTCAGTTATGATAGTTTCCGGAGATTCTTCAGGGTTTAGATGATCGCTCATCACATCATTTAAAATCCGTTGAACTTGTTTACATTTATTACAAGAACGGAGAGAAAGAGTCAGGGAGCAGAGAAGAGGAGAACGACTGCACGTGAGACAAAAGCGAATATTATCGGGAAAAAAACGTCGGAAATGTGCGAAAGTCGAACGTGCGAAAGTCGTGGACCGCATTTTTCATTTTGTATTTTTTCTGAGTATTATTGTCAAAGCCTTATTTTGCAACCCTGACAATTGTTGCATTTCTCTTCATTAACCAAAAATAAAATGCCGCTACTTAGGTTAGTTTATGTTGTACTATCTTGTCCTGAAGAAGGTTGGGTCCAACCGAAACTAGTCGACATTTATATAAAGTTGTTTAAAAATAAATAAAATATTATTTAATTAATAATAAATTAATAATTACAATTATTACCTGTATCACGGACTGATATCACTACTTCTACTGTTAATAAGGTCAATAGAAAAATATTAAAGTACACAATGTAATATTCACCATTCTATCCAATCAACCTCCATCTATCAAATTTTTTAAAAGTTGTATATATGTTAATATGTGGAGACACTTCGAATACCACTACACCATTGACATCTATGGACTAAATTTGATATTCATTTACCTGAAACAGCATATATGTCACAATGAGAATCTGATTATTTTTTTATAAATTGTAAATTGTAAAGTGATTACTTAAGCCAACCGAAGACATGTTGTAAGCCCTTTAATTAGCCATACTTCCATATTTTTCCATTAATAAAAATAGCTTTGTCTCTATGATATATTTATTATTTGTTTAATAATAGTGCCTTTGTAGGTGAAAATCCAGTAATTGTGTGTTCTTGGACCTACTCAAATATTATTAATAGAATACATTCTTATTGTAAAGTTGTAATAATTCAGAACATAGGTCTGTGATATTTTAAATATGAATTAAATATTTTAATTAGAAAGATATAATAACTGATTTTATATGTATATCATTCTAATTAATATATTTAATTCATATTTATGCAAATATTTATAATTAAAGTTAACCTTGTAAGTGCGTGTACTGGTTTTGCTCCTTTTTGATGGTCATCACATTATAATACTAAGGCAATCCACTAGCCTGCCAACTATGTCTGTTTTTAACTATCTCATTTTTCATATTCAATGCTTATTATCGTTGCTATTGTATAACTGATTAGATTTCACAAACGGTTATACCATTTCATCACGCGAACAAAATGATATCAATCTTAATTATATTATATCATTAATTTGATTATGGGTAAATGACTTGTTTCCTGTGCTGCCTTTGTTAAATAGACAATGCTAGTATATGCCGATCCAAGGGTATTTTAAGTCTATCTACCCTAGTATAAATGTATAAGGTTAAAGCATCGTAACTTATTTTATAAAGATTTTTCTTAAAAATGTTTTCAGATTTTCACGGCTGTTCGAATCTTTTGTGAAAAGTTTTCTGGACTATTCTGCATGTCTCTCTGGTCGACGTTTCGGATGTTTGTTGGTTAGTTAGAAATTTGTACATTTCATAGAAGAGAAGTTTCAAAATACTTTTGAAGTGTATATAAATCCTTTTCGTTCTGGTGTTACATTAAAAAAAAAATATCAAGGAAAGGAATCTATTGTCAGATATTTGAAAAATTGTAACATTGCTATGCTATATAAATGACTGCATATAGATTTTAAAAAATGAGGTCTTTTAATGTAATGAGACGTATGTGTGTCAGATACATTTATGACAGAGTAAAGAATGCCACATCCATTTATGGCTGAGTAAAGAATTACAGATCCATTTATGACAGAGAAAAAAATTGCGGATCCATTTATGACAGAGTAGAAAATGGCAGATCCATTTATGACAGAGTAAAGAATGGCAGAACCTTTTATGTATGACAGAGTAAAGAATGGCAAATATATTTATGACTGAGCAAAGAATGGCAGATCCATTTATGACAAAGTAAAGAACTGCAGATCCATTTATGACAGAGTAAGAAATTGCGGATCCATTTTTGACAGAGTAGAGAATGGCAGATCCATTTATGACAGAGTATAGAATGGCAGAACCTTTTATGTACGACAGAGTAAAGAATGGCAAATATATTTATGACTGAGTAAAGTATTACACATCCATTTATGACTGAGCAAAGAATGGCAGATCCATTTATGACAGAGTAAAGAATAACAGATCCATTTATGATAAAGTAAATAGTTAAAAAATAAGAAGGTAGTGTAAAGCTGATGTTAGCATAATGCATAAAGATAATAAAGGATCACTTAAGTGGTTTGGTCATATGGAACGGATGAATGAGGAAAGAATGGTAAGAAATATATATTACTCAATTGTTGATAGCACCAGAAACAAAGGACGTCCGCGGAAAACATGAAAACCAGATACTGGAAGATGGTCCTGTTAGATGCCTTATAGTCGACGAGCTTATATGAGAAATTGTACGAATGTGGATGAGGTCAGAATTATGTCAGGACAGAAAAATATGGCGCTCTATCCCCTTTGCCTATTCTCGCGGGAAACGGCGTGATGGTGAGTTAGTTAGTTTAGTGATTTATATTGTAAACAACTAGGTAGAAAACCGATCATAATAAAATAATATTATGTTTATAATTATTTTATATTTATAAATATAATTATAATTATTTTGTTATGACCGGTTTTAGAAATTGAAACGTAAATTTTTTTTTGAACTTTTTAATTATTTTATAATTTGATGTTAGATATTAAAATGTGTTTGTGGTATCAGTTTGGGACAGTTCGTTAATATGGAAGTCGATACAGTTCAGAAAATATGAATCTTAGACAGAGAAAGACAGCAAAAATTGCGAGCTCCATTAAAAACGAATTAAACGTTAATTAAAAGATTATAAAATTGGGAACAAACGCAAACTAGATAAGCAGCTTATGTTTTTAGAGTTTTTTAGTTTTACATATACAAATAAAAATATATTAATTTTATTCATATTTTAACAAAATAATTATTAATTTAAGAACATACAACATAATAATTAATACGAAAGACCATGATTAAAATTCCATGATGTTCTATAATTCTATGTGTTCTATTCATTAGCGTAAATAACTTTTCATTGAAAACCTTTCAATGGTGATATTTATTACGCGCATGCATGCAAACAAAAATAATACATAATTAAGTATGTAATTTTAAACTTTGTATTCAGTATTCCAGCTCCCAGAACGTGCATCGAATGCAATACATTATAGCAGGCAATTTCTAAAAAAATATTAACCATGAAAGTCAAATCGCATGAAAAGACATTTCTGATAGTGTTTATCGTAGCCGTTTTATTGAATGGACTGATGGCTAAGAAATCTGTAAGTAATATATGAATATTTTTAAAATATATACGCAAATTCATATTTTTTTCGTTTCGGCACCATTTGCGTTTTATGTAAAAAGGCTTGTGTCCATTTTTATGAAAGTATTCTAAGTCATGTTTCTTTCGTTTAAAGGTTTTTTATTTATTTACACACACATATATATATATACAACATTTGTACGGCTGAAAAAAAAGACAGTTTGTTGCATATATTTTACGTGCATTGCCCAACTAGGCAAGCCTGCTTTAGGGCAAATTGGTAAAAAAATACATTTTACAAAACCAAAACTCATTGAATGTAAAACACAATAAAATCGAATACGTAACATACAAGTCAAGAAATCGTGAAAATTTAAAAAAAATATATATATAAAATAGAGAGAAAAAAAAAACAATGAGCAATACAATATGTAATGTAAGCACCCTTTCTTTTTCATTTTTAAAATCAAGGTACTCAATTTTACAAAAAAAATATTTTGTAAAAATCAGAGAAAACACTACATACTATAGATAATAAAACTGTTTAACGGATTTAAAAGCTTGATCTCTTACGATAATTATGATGGCGTATATCCTCTGCTCATTTTTCGGTACCTCCACAAATAATTTAATTTATGAATTATTTTAGACGAAAAAAATGGCATTTAACTTTATGGCGCAGTTGAAGAATTGTGATGATGGTGCGGAATACAAAATCTACACAGTAGGATTGGATCCTGTGAGATACAACGCAAGTGTTGTATATTTAGATGGGAAGTTTCATCTCAAAGAAAATATAGATAATCTATTTGTTGTAAGTATAATATTATATATAAAGTTTTAAATACTAACTAAATGAATTTATTGGAAAGATATACATATAAAATCAATTTTATTAAGTATTGTTGTTGTTGCTACTGAAATTCGAACCTGGACCATACAGGCAGTACTTTTGACGAAAAACTTTTGAACCCATATGTTACACTTTTCAAATGAATAAATCTATCGTTTCATTATTTGAAAGCCATCTAATTTGTTTTTATGGATTCACAAATGTCTTTGAGTAAACCGATAGCAGTCGCCAGAATCAATAATTCACTTTTAGTAAATTTTGGACACATTGATACTACTTCTGTATTATTAAGGAGAATACATTCTTATTGTGAAGTTGTAATTATTCAGAACATAGGTCTGTGGATATTTTAAATACTTAAATAAATAAATAAATAATTAAATGTATGACATTCTGAAGAAGAAAATTGTATTTTTTGAAACCGGTAGATATTTAAACTCAATAAGTGGTTAATGAAACAAAGTTAATAAATAAAAAATACAAATTGCGTTTCATTTATTTATTTATTTATTAGTAACTATATAATACTATATAAAAAATTGTTTGGACTGTGCCCGTCTCACTAGAGAATTCTGTGTCGAGTCATTACCTAGTTATTCAAAAACGTATTATATCATATTTAATAAGGTTCATATAATAATAATTCTCAATATATTAAATCGATTAAAAATTTCACATTAACTGTTTTCTTGTATTTAATTGTAGATCAATATTGAAATCATCAAAATTCTTCCAAGTGGCGGTAATGAGATTGTAGTCACCTATGAGATGAATGATTTTTGTCTAGAGTTGGATAGAGCTAAGACATCCAAGACCTTCTTTACGCCAATAGCAAATAGCCTTAACATTCCAAATAAGTGCCCTGTGCCTTCAGTAAGTCATATTTGAATTTTGTTATATTTTCATGTATTTGAATTATTTTATTGATTGGTAGAAAAATAATTGCGGTTCTTCAAATTTCAGAACATTTTTCTCAGCTAGTAATCATATATATTATATTATTGTTTCTAAAGCGGCTAGTTTGACAAAATCCTGAATAAAACTAACCAAACGATCCTTTATTTTCTTGGGAATATTATATTTAATCAAATACATATTCGCATACTAATTTCACAACGATAATTCAATTAAGGATAATAATTACAAAGTTAGAAAACTCGTTTATTGTACGCCGATGATGCAGTACTAATGGCGAATAATGAACAATAACTACAGAATCTGGTGAGTAGAATGTACGATGTATGCAAGGAAAGCGATCTTATGATGAATGTCAACAAGTCGAAAGTGATGGTATTCGAGAAGGAGGAAAGCGAGACACCATGCAAAATACTTGTGGGTAATGAATGTTTGGAACAAGTAGATGAGTTTGTATATTTGGGAAGTATGTTTGATAGAAACGGAAAGGCTGAGAATGATATCGAAAGGAGGGTGACTGCAGGAAATAAAGTGAACGGCGCTTTGAATGGAATTATGTCTAACGGGAATTTGTTAACCGAGACAAGATTAGCGGTGCACAATGGAATCCTGGTACCGAAACTGATGTATGGAAGTGAGGCCTGGAACTGGCAGAAAAGGAACGAAAGTAGACTGAATGCAGTGGAAATGAGATCACTTGGGCGTATTTGTGGCAAATCTATTTATGACAGAGTAAAGAATGAAGAAATAGGGAAAGAATGTAAAGCTGATGTGAGTATAGTGAGTAAGATTAAGAAAGGATTGCTTAGGTGGTTTGGTCATATGAAACGGATGAATGAGGAGAGAATGGTAAGAAAGATATATGTCGCAAGTGTTGATGGAACCAGAAATAGAGGACGTCCGCGGAAGACTTGGCACGACCAGGTAAACCAGATAATGGAGGATGGTTCTGTTAGAAACCTCAACAATCGGCGAATTTGTATGAGAAGATGTATGAATGTGGATGTGGCGAGAATTGTGTGTCAGGACAGAAGAGTGTGGCGCTCTATCCTCTCTGCCTACTCCCGCGGGGAAACAGCGTGATGGTAAGTAAGTAAGCAAACCTTCATGTTTATTTTCTTAAATTGAATTAAATTGTCTTCTCATACAGCTTTTATTAATTATGTTTACTTATTAATATTCAAATTTGGCTTTTTTATATTAATTAATTATTCAAAACTGGTAATAGTTGAAAATCATTTAATTTTGCCCACCGCCATTTAAATTAGAATTCAACCAATAGCAGTCTTCGCTATTTTAAAATTGATTCTAGATATTATTCGTAAGATTAGTATATTGCATTAATAATATAATAAATATAATAACAGAAAACAATCGGCCACGGAGGCCATCACGGCCAGTGGAGACCGCTGGGCGGATCTGGCTTTATTATATTGCGTTATAGGCTTATAAAATGGCAGGTATATGTATTGAATCATTTACAATATGCAACGCCTAATTCTAAAATCCTTTAAAACAGATTTGAAATAATAATAGTTAAATATGCAGTTTTCAAGATTTTTTTGTTAGCTATATGCAGATCACATTATTTTTCGCAAAAGCCACTTAAATCCATTAATATTGCGTGTTCAAAATCAGGAATAGTTCCAAAATACCCCAAAGTAGACAGTCTAAGTTGCAATTCACCCTAAAATGAAATCAGCCAATCCCAATGCTTGTTATATATATAGAAAAAAAAATTATATTTTAGAATTATTTACTTTAAAAATGCTGATTTAAAAAAAAAATATTGTAAATTTGTTTTCAAAATATACGTTTTCATCCATAACTAAAAAAACACATAATGTCGTTTTAGGGGGTTTTGGAATTAGGCGTTACATGTGTCAACGATTTTTGGCATTTCATCAAAATCAAAATTCATTCATCAAAATCAAGAAGGCAGACAAATCTTTTTATTTTTGTTTATGTGTCGATGTTTCCATGATTCGAAAATCCCGTCAATATTTGTGCAATTTTAGGGAACGTACACAGTGAAGAAGTTGATATTGGAACCGACACTATTGCAATCACTGAGAGAGGGTGAATACAATATAAAGCTGGAGTTCACCAAGCACGACGTCAAGCATCTTGGATTAAAAACTAATACCAAACCATCGTTATTTGGCTGTGTTAGTTTTCCAGTTGTTGTCGAACCAGCTGAATAAAGAAATGTCATATTGTTTCAGGAAATCAAAAAAAAAATTGATATATATATTTTTTATTTCTACTATGCGATAAACAACTGGCTTGTGTTCAATTTTTTAACAAATTTAATTAAAACATACATACAAAAAAATACTATCATTTTCCAAAAATAAAATCTTATTTATTTTTTGTCACTCTACTATATTATTTATCGCGTAAAAAAAACTTTTTATCTTTTCGTAATCTCTAAGACACTTTGGACAATTGCATGTGTCATTCAGCCAATCACTAATCCTGTGGTAGTTTTACTTCCCACTCTCTAAAATGTTGTTCCTTGCACTCATCGAAAGATTCGCCACCCGAAATTCTTTAACATGGCTTCAATTTAGTACTGTCTTTGGTGAACATTTACTAAATTCAGTTCAGAGTTTAATTTGATAAACTTTTAGTATTATTCTTGGACAATTTAGATAGTACTCTAAATAACTGAGCTACCCTAAAATAATATTAAATAATTATAAAGATTTAGTTGATTGAATGACAACTACATGCAAGAAAGATGCACACAGGACAAGTACACACATGGCAGGTACACACAGTGACAACTGCCAACACTAAATTTGACACCTGAATAATGGATCAGTTAAAAGCTGAATTTATGCTCTTTTATTTTAAAGATTTCTGTAATGTGGGTGTGGAATAAACAATTATTGTCATAATATACTTTTTTTATTACTTTAATGAGCTCAATAACTTGCCTAAGTATTTGATATCTCACCAGTATTAACTTTACAATTGCAATATTTTTCATAGAAAATGAAAAATAGAACTACCCATGCAATTTCCATAACATGGAAAATAAATAGTATTTACATATATATATTTATCAAGGTATCAAATTTTTTAACAAACTCCCCATCACTATTAGAAAAATTATCATAAATTTGTAACTGAAGTAAAAAAAATATGTACACAGACTAACTGAAACATAAATTAACTCGAATATACTCCTTCTCTATACACGATTCTTACTCTCATAGAGAAGAAACAAATGTTTAAATATTTATATGTACATCCACTGATTATTGAAATTGTATTATATTTATAATAATAATAAAATTAAAAAAAAAAAAAAAATATATATATACATATATATTGTGTGTGGACTATTCTCCACCGACCAAAACATTATGGATATTAAACAACATTAAACATTTTCTGCGAAAATAAATCTTTATTAAAATCACCAAAATATGAAAGGTGAATAAAAGAGTGTAAACAAATTTTACGTTAAATTTTATTTTAAAACAAGACACGGAAAATTATGGAGAATGATATTTTGTTAAATTAATTAAAATGAAAAAAATATATAAATACGGAGATGCGTAGTAGGCGGCGACGACAACAATAAAGCCACAATAAAAAATGCGTCGACCTTGGGCAAATCCTCCTGCATCTGCCATAAAAATCCATGATCATTCTTCTTGCATCATTCCATTTTAGCGTCCTGGAAACAGCTTCCACCGCCGTTTCCGAGTGCCTGGCAATTGGCCAAGACACTCTTTCAACCAGCATCTATGCACGCATCCTCCTCTCTCAGATAAATTTATCCAGGCGTTTATCCTGGATAAATTTATCCAGGCGTAAACTAAGTCGATAGCCAAACATAAGCCAGAAGTTGAAGTAAAGAAATAAAAGGAATCATAAAAAAAGTAAATAGGAAAAGAAAATGAATAATAAAAATAAGCAATGTAAAAAAAGGAAATTTAATTATTTCCTGTAACAATATAAATTTTTACGATACAATTAGGATTCAAAATTGATAAGTTACATGAATTTTTACCATTCAAATATCTCCATCGCGTAATCTCCGAATGCCGGTCACTGGCGTTGGCTCTTTGTCTAGAAATTTTGATATATTTGAAGGCTTCATCCTCACCGTATTTCTAAATACGTGGATCATCGAGACGGTGACCCGCGTATTTAGAAACCCCCTTGGGCGAACCCCAACTCAGCTCGAAGCCGTGAATAAAATGAATGACGACACGAAGCGATGGTCGCGAACCCCACGGCCAACATTGAAATTAGTACTCGGCGATTCTAGTCGAGCGTAAAAATATGAAATCAGGGTGTTTACTTTTAAAATTAGGTACTCACATCACATTATTCTTCTGCCTAAAATTCGTAACGTTACAATATATTTATTTAAATCTAGGTATGTAGTAGACAATTTGGGCTATAAATTTTATTTTAAGTGTGTATGTCTCTTTATGTATAAAAGAAAATTATAAAAAATAATTTTATAATACATGACTTGCCAATGAAATGATTGACTCTTATCATAACACAAGTTGTACGCTTTCAAAATGTTATCCAAAATTGACTACGATTTAAATTTAAATTTAATCATTTAAAAATGTCTGCGGCTAATATCTCCCTGTCAAAATTTAAGTGCAACATTAAAATTTTGATAATTCTTACCTATAACGACAGATAAATTTATGTAAATTTTAAGCATTCAATCAACCGGGTATTTAAGAAAAAAAATTGAAGGTTATTAAGGAGAACATATTCTTAATGTGAAGTTGTAGTTATTCAGAACATAAGTCTGTGATGTTTTAAATACTAATTGAATGTTTTAATTATAAATATATACATTGTAGCGTTTTAAATTCTTAGATACAAAAAGTAAACAACAGAAGTACCTAAATTAAAGTCCAATCCCCATGGCTAGTAAATTTTACGCGCAGCGCGGAAAGCCAGTTTCGAAGTTTAGTCGCTAGAGCGACCGAGTGTATGAGCCGGACCGGCGTGAAGGAGGTACTCACTTGGTATTCGCGTGTCGAGCTGGAGATACGCACTTTGTGGGCGGCGGGTGCCGTCCCGCGCGTTTCGAATCTTTTTGCTTGGAGATGGGGCCTGCACGAAATCCTGGAGCGATGCGACGCCAAATTGGCCATTGAACGTCGCGCTCAGGATACCGATAAAAGGGAAATATCGAAATTTCCCTTCTTCTTCTTTCTTGTTCTTTTACCCTCTTCTTTACTTATTTCTCTCATAAGGATGATATTGATTTGGCTATAATTTTTGCTTTAACTCGCCAAGCAAACTCATGGTTTAATCTCAATATCCGTCGACATTATCATTGCAATGGTCCACCTGGGAGAAGATGACGCGAGCGGGTGCCGATAGTGGAAGGAGTACCTAACGGAAATTGCCAGGTACTCGGATATCTCGGCAGCAGCTGCTCCCAGGACACCGCGAGAGACGGGTGTGGGAAGATGCCGTGTTTTGCCACTAGAAGAATTGCCATGATCAACACATCGTCTTTGTTGAAGTGGTCACATGTTAAAATAGATGCATACCCACATTTTTTATGTTGAAGTTTAAATTGTAGTTATGTTCTAAGTTTATTTGAATATATTCATTTAAGACTGACTGACTGACTGCCTGATATTCTGAAATATCAAATCTCATTTATTTTTTCTCAGTGGATGGTCAAGATGGATTTACACACTACGGTGAGTAGATAGAATCTGATATCGAAAAAATCACATCTCATGTTCTCCGTTGTAGCTAGGCGATGGAGGGCTACCGTGGATACACACCTCACAAAATATAAAATCAATTTTGTCGAAAAATATTGTTTTTGCGCTACCGGAATTCGAACCTGGATCTCTATTTCCAATCCGAGGAAGTACACTACTATTGTTGTTGCTACCGGGATTCGAACCTGAATCTCTTTCCAATACGGAATAATGGAACGATAGATGTATTAATTTGAAAAGTGTAACATATGGGCTCGAAAATTTGTGCTCAAATGTATCCATATTTAGTTAATGCACCTTTGCCGGATTGGAAAGAGATACAGGTTCAAATCTCGGTAGCAAGAACAATATTTTTCGATAAAATTGATTTTATATGTAAATATATCTTTCTAATTAATTCATTTAATTAGTATTTAAAATATCACAGTCCTATGTTCTGAATAATTACAAATTCACAATAAGAATGCGTTCTCCTTAATGATTAAAATGATTGATATTAAAAAAATATCAAAGTGAGCTCAAAAAGAAACATGTACCTCTAAAACTTATTTATATCACTAATGCTATCATTTCCATTATATAAAATTATTGTAAGCAATCATTTTTAATATATAACATTATTTTAAGCAATCATTTTTATTTATATACAGTCCTCGTTTCTAAACAAGCATAGACTTTCAAAAGATGCGTAGTACGAAAACGAAATAATAATAATAAATTGATTTACATCGAGAGATTTTAGGTATTTTAAGTAAATATTATGTAAAGACGTCTGTCATGGAGGGCATGAATAAATATAAGTCTAAGAATTTATTTGGTGACCATAAATGTAACCATATAGACCCTTAATCTGGGTAGACAGAACAATGGAGATGGACTATTCTTAATCCTGCATGGCCAGATAAAACCTTCATAACCAGTAAAAAGGTATTAAAATAAATCTTACCTTCCCAAAACTGCCCTTTCCAATAGCTCTCAGTATGTGGAAATGGTCGAAATTCACTGAAAATAAAATAAACAATATGTTTAATGTATAAAATATCCAAAAATATTTGAGCAATAGGAATTTTTGTCACGCATGTAAAAAATATTTGGTGGATACATGAATTATTACAAATAAATATTTTTAAAATGTCTTTTTTAAGATAATTAATTACATACAAAATGTTTTTTCGTACAGTGGTGTTTTATTTAAGTATGGCAGACTGTTGGTACCACCTATCCGTGGCTCACCGAAGCTCGACGACCGAGACGCGGAACGAGGGAGGCGAGCTGCGTGAGGCAAATCGAGCACCATGGATTCTCTCGTGATCTCCGCTGATGTGCACCGTTTCCTGAAGCCGGATCCAAATACGTATTACCAAATAGCTGATCAAATGTATTTATAACTAACGCGTGTAATTCGTGCAATCCCTGACATGTACCAATTAATTACAACCTGTCTACAGCAGTGAACAAAAAATTCTTCCATTTCTTTGATCATATTAAACATCAAAGTGACTACCCCTAAGTGTGATGAAGCAATCATCACCCTAAATAAGAGAAACCTGGAGTACATCGGGAAAAGTGGTTAAAAATCTTGCGACGTATCGATGTACCTGTGAATGATATAGTGAAAAATTCAGTACAATATATATTTTACTTTTAACGAAAAGCCTAGACTCACAATATGGACAAGATACCTACAACGAATGCATGATTTATGAAACCCAAAAAGAATACTTGATGGAAATCAGTCTAGGAGGAAAAGAGTGATTGAAAGATCAAGGCTCCGCTGGGCGGGCAAAGTAACGAAGGGTGATGATAGAAAAACAAATAACGCAAAATCCTTGGGCTACCTGCGACCAGTAGCGATTGGTGCTTATAAATTGTGGTAATGATCATGGTACTCTGTATAAAATATATTGATTTAGATGCACAAGAGTAACTAATAATTTTCGTACTTGTATCTATGGTCAAATTCAGCGACGTCAACATATAAATGTGACGTCTACCCTTCCCTTTTCGGGGTGCATGACTTATATAGCTTCTCTCTGGCTGCCTTCTGAATTTAATATGATAACGAGTCTCAGGTGAAATTGCTGCATATTGTACAGGTACGACTCTGGCGCGCGATGATACCGGAGCCAACCTAAATTATTTAATGACTGAATGTAATAATTGTCCCATATAATAAAAGAAATACAAAATTTAACTACGAAGGAAATCCATAAGGTTTTAGTAACTAGTTAGTAAAGTTAGAACAGTTGTTCTAACTTTAAAATATATTCAAAAAAAGCTTTGAATATTTTGTAAGATATTAAACTACCAAAATATACTGTAACCAGCAGGAAACAATTGACATATTGCTTTTGCTACATATTCAATTTCAGCTCCAATAAATCAGCGTTTATTTGCAAATTAATTTTCTTTTGAAGCTCGCATCAATATAAACATTTTTAAAGTAATTAATACGATATCAAGTACAAGTATTAAATATTCAATTTTATTTAAATGAAAGCCTGTTAGCCGCTTCCTACCTCGCTCGGTAGATACATATAAAGTATCTGTTATGAGATAGGTAGCCATTAGTTTTAATTAGCTATTTATAATTTTTTTTAATATTCCTGAAAACTGATATGTGAATAATAACAAAAAAATCAAAAAGAAGACAAGCAGATACAAATTAAAAGGAACAAAGTAAAATTTTTGATACAGTCCAAATACATGTAAGCAATAAGGTATTGTTCACTTTACATGTAAATACGTCTGAACTAGATTTTCTACGATTATAAATACGAATCTACGAAATAAATCTCTGCAACGGTAAGATTTTGCTCAGAGCGTGAACATTTTCGACCCAATTTTAAAAGACATCATACCCTGAAATTGTGTGAACCAAGTCCATTACACCTTTTTTCGTTATTTACATATATAGGTCTAAGTTATCTATATACACCCCAAACATGAATAATTTATATTTTCTCAGACGCCGCGAAATAAGGTTAAAAGTTTTTTTTTATCAAATGTTCAACCACAATTAATTGGGTGACAAATTTTATGGAAAAGTTTGTAAAGTATCAAAAGTATGTTAATTCGAAAAATGTTGGAAAAATTTTCAATACACAAATTACTTCCCCATAAATAGGAAATTAAAACGAAACAAATTTTTTTTAATATAAAATTTTATTAAAAGTACACTTATTTTATCAATGGATAGGATTTTCTATGTATCTAAGTGATTAATTAATTTAAATTTATTTTTTTTATTTTAATTTAAAGTACCTTCTTCTTCTTAACTAACAAACTATATTACTTCCCATCACGCCGTTTCTCCACAGAGATAGTTTTAATTTA
This sequence comes from Eubasilissa regina, assembly GCA_022840565.1. NCBI lineage: Eukaryota > Metazoa > Arthropoda > Insecta > Trichoptera > Phryganeidae > Eubasilissa > Eubasilissa regina. The sequence continues at coordinate 15,807,600 of JAINEB010000027.1, read as the reverse complement.
ATTTTAATTTTAAGTACTTTCTTCTTCTTAACTAACAAACTATATTACTTCCCATCACGCCGTTTTTCCGCAGAAATAGTTTTAATTTAATTTTAATTTATAGTACTTTCTTCTTCTTAACTAACAAACTATATTACTTCCCATCAAGCCGTTTCTCCGCAGAGATAGGCACCTTTTTTGTCCTGACACACGATTCTCGCCTTACCCATATTCATACATCTTCTCATATAACCTCGTCGATTATTAAGGCTTCTAACAGAATCATCTTTCAGTATCTGGTTTACCTGGTCATGCAAAGTCTTCCGCAGATGTCCTCTATTTCTGGTGCCATCAACACTTGCGTCATATATATTTGTTACTATTCTTTCCACATTCATCAGTTCCATTCAACCACTTAAGTGATATTTTCTCAATCTTACTAAGATCAGCTTTACACTATCTTCTTATTTCTACATTTTTTATTCTGTCATAAATGAATCTGTCTCGTATACGTCAAAGTGATCTCATTCCCACTGCATTCAGTCTTCTTTCTTACCTCTTCTGCCAGCCCCAGGCCTTACTTCCATACATCAGTGTCGGTATCAGGACTCCATTGTGTCATCTAATGGGACAAGTTCCCATTAGATATTATTACATTCAAAGCGCCGTTCACTTTGTTTTCTGCATTCACCCTCCTTTCGATATCTTTCTCAGCCTTTCCGTCTCTATCAAACATACTTCCCAAATACCTCCTTTTCAAATATTATTACTTTCGACTTGTTTAAATTTATAATATGGTCACTTTCCTCACATACATCCTACATTCTACTCATTAGACTCTGTAATTTTTGTTCACAATTTGCCATTAATACTGCATCATCGGTCTACAATAAACAGCAAACAATAAAATCGTACATTTTTGCTCCTAAATTCATACTTTCCATTTTTTTCACACAATTATACATATACAAGTTGAACAGCCATGGAGACATTAAACAACCCTGCTTGTCACCTTTTGTAATGCCAAACCATGGTGTAAATGGTTCATTGATCCTTACACAGGCAGAACTTTCTTCGTATAAGTATGCGATTGCGAGTATATGTTTATTATTCAACCTGTAATCAGAAAGTACCTTCCATAACCTTTATTTTATAACTTTATCTTATGCCGTTTGTAGATCTAAAAAGGTACAAAAAAGGTTTAGTTTTAAAACTTTTCCGTTATCACTTGTAGAGTAATTGCATCCTGTTCCACTCACATAGACTTTTTGCACGTCCCGTACTTGTTCTTTTGCCATCGTTCTTGTTCTTTCTAATTAAATTCTTCCATATAGTTTGCCAACCTAATTAGACAAATTGCCCTATAGTTATTGTATTCTGTTCACCCTCCAGCTTTCCTTCAATCTATCGGGGTGTGGGTCTCTTCTAAACATTGATTAAAGAGCGTACGAAGCAACGAGACAACTAATGGACCACCAGCCCTGATATACTCGGAAGCAACGTTATCATACCCCACAGCGTTACCATTCTTCATAGGCTTTATTTTTTCTTTACTTATTGCATTCATATATTTTTTGTTACAAGGTAATTACCCATTTGCATTCACACTATTCCCATACATTTATTTTTTACTTCGTCCTTATACATTAACATTTCTTCATTTACTGAATGAATAGCTTTCATACTATTGATTTTACCACAACATCGGGATTTTTTGACCGCCTTCTAGAAGAATTTTATATTATCTTGGAAATTCTCAGTTATCTTCTTCTTGTGTTTTATTCTTTAAGTAAATGTTGGCTATCATCACTTTTTAAACTGCGGCTCAGAAAAGCTCTACAGTAAACTGGCCAAACCAAAAGTATTTTAGATGAATTATATTAATTTTTTTAATGTTTTGATAGTAGTGGCATATTTTATTCTTCAAATTTAATTAATCCTAACATTATTGATAAAAGCAAGAGCCAACAAATAGAATGTTATTTATATATACAGAACCAAACTCTGAATGCAAAAAAGGACAATTAGAATACAACAAATATTTTATTGAATATTATACTATTGAATTCTTACTGTAAATAGTTATCAAGGTTATACTTTTAAAATTAGCAATATTAACTTTGTGGTTAAAATTCATAGTTTTAAATTTATTATCTTTGTTTTATTAAGCACTTAATTGAGTTTAAATACATCTACCTGTTTCGAAAAATACCATTTTCTTCTTCAGGATGTCATAACTAACTAAAAACATATATTATTGTTTCTTTACCAGAATCTATTTTTAAAAAATAACAATTATTTAAAAAAAAAAAATCAAGGTGCTCTAAATGATAAAAGTTATCAATAATGTAAATTATTATCAATAATTATTATATCAAATTAATATCAATAATATAAATTAGTATCAATAATTAAAAATAAAAGTTATAAATAATTAAAAATGATAAAAAAGGTGAAGCAAGATAGTTAACTTTTTTGGTTAATCTATGTAGGTCGTTTTTCGCATGGATACGCATAATTCTTTATTTTGAAATAACTGTAAATAATTAAATAACTGACCCAGTTAATAAAAAAATAGCTGATTACTAACAGTTAAGCAAAAATAAATTCATATTACTTTGCAAAGATCGTTCAAAACGAGACAAAATTAAAATCAGCCATTATTTTCGGAAAAAACTAATAAAATCCAATTCTTTACGTCTGTTTGTATATTTATTATTGTACTTAAAGCTAGTAAAGTAGAAAAAAATATATACCTTTAAATGTTCAAAAAAAAAATACTCACAAAAGAATTCCGAAGATGCGATATTATTGTTAGCAAACAAATACCTGAACCAAAAAAATAAAATTGCGATTACCGGTTTGATTGTTTTTCTTTACAAAAGAAATAGAAAATCGTTTACATTGTTTCGGGGGTGGACAATATGTTTTTGGAATAAAAAATATTCAGGCATAATTATTGGACTTAACGACTTTGGACAAAAGTAATGAGTAAACAAAAAAGGTTATTTTAATATTCTGTATTTTAATTTATTACCAGCCAGTTGCCTGTACTAGGAGAGCTATTTAAGGTTTGCATTTGCGGTTTGATATAATTCTTCTATAATACTTACTTTAATGGCGTGCTGCTCAAATAGAGCTTCAAAATGTATGTTAAAATAAAAAAGATTTATTAAAAGCGCATTTAAATAGTTAATAAATTAATATAACATACTTGGATACACTTTTAACACAAAAAAAAAGTATTATCGGAAACTCTTTGTGTAAAATAGAAAATTTTGCGGGTGGTGATGTAATATATATGAACGTTTTTACGGATATGTAATTAAGTGTAGACACTAACGAAGAACAAATATCTCGCAATAAACATGTAGAGGTGGTATGAGAAATGTAACTCGTTTTACTGAGTGTTCGGTATTTATAACAGGACCAAATCGCCCGTTACCGTTCGCGTGTGGATGCTCCATTAGGTTTACTATACCCCCCCCCCCTCTTCCCTTTACCCTTACACAGAGTACGACTTTTTATGTGTGTAACTATGACTTTTAAACTGTCAATAAATGTGAATGTCCTGCTACGAGCTCGTCACACAGAATTGAATTAATATTGTGTATTCGGTTTCTCGCAGTGCGTGCCGAAACTGCCATTGTATTCACAGTGCTTCATGCGAACTATAAAAGAAGTTTCAGGAGAGCAGAGAAAATTCAGACAAGTACTTGAGCCTTTACTGTTCTGTCCCTATACCAAATTCCTATTACTCTTGCTACATTTCATTTTTTCACCCTTTGTGTAAACACTGAAAAAACGAATTTGCCAAATTTCAAAAAACCATTACTGTAGTTAAATAGACGCGTTATAAAAAAATAAATTCTATTTGAAAACCATATCCACGTAATTACCGGTTTAAGGAAATTTACTAATATATTAGTTTTCTTTCATGTTTGCGTCCAAAGAAGACAGCGTTAATTGCGTATTATATTCTTATTAAATATTATCTGTTTTCAAAGACCTGAAAATTTTACTCATTAATATTCTAAGAAATGTCAACCTAATTATTAATTTTCTAAGAAATCCCAACCTAAAACACATAAATGACTTAAAAAGCAAACGAAAGATGAAATAACTTTATCAACTTGAAATCAAGTGACTACATGACTGTAGATTTAAAGTTAATCGAGTACCTCCGTAAATAAATGGAATGGAAACATGGATTTATAATAATATTTTATATAATAAGTCTTACAGAAATACACTGGACAAATATTCCTTTAAACTTGGACCTAATAAGCGACGTATTTGGGTTTGTTTGTGAAACAGGCGTAAGGCTTTCATCTCTTAAGGTTCTGCGTAATAGAGCTTGGTCTGTGATCGGTGAATTCAGTCGTAAAACGCCATTCAATCAGAATAATAACCTTATTGGAAAGTAGGTTGAGCGCGATTGAAAATAAGCATATGTAAACTTTCGACATTGATTTTTTGATACCTTGAATGTCAAGTGCGATCGGTACACGGATAATGCCATTCGTTCCATTTTTTTCAATGTAACTCTTTAAGACTGCAAAAAACATACGCACCCTTTCCCTCTTTCAATGACCATTTCATTCTTCTCAACAGAAAGATACATACTCCTCGAAATAAAGATACCTTTCTTTCCTCCCTTTGATAACTTATTCTTATTTTTTTAATTTTAAATTAATTTTAATATCAGAAAATGTAATACATTTTAGAAATAATCAGTAGGATATATATATATATCATTTCTTTTAACATTTATTTCTTCTCTATGAGAGTAAAACTCGTGTATAGAGGAGTACATACGAGAATTTATGTGTCAGTTAGTCTCTGTACATATTTTTTTATTTTACTTCAGCCTTAAATTTATAATAGTCTTTAATTTTTCTAATTGCGATGGGAAGACTGTTAATAAATTTGATTCATTGATAATGATTTTGGGTTGCGGTATATTTTAGTTTTGGAATATCAATTTGGTATTTAAATCTTGTAGATCGGAATTCGCTTCTAATATTTAATTGATTTTTAATTTTCAAAATTTGAATTATTGAATTTTTTTTGTATATGTCTATTATTTTTGGTACTTTGAAATCTGTGAAGAGTTGTATACTTAGATAGTCTTTTTTTTAGAATAATTTTTATTATGATTTTTTTTGTGATTTTCTAATTATGATATTAAAGTTTTATATGCTCCTCCCCATCCAATAATACCGCATTGTAAATATGACTATACAAACGCGTAATATATCATTTTTTTAAAGTGATAAGATGTTTCCGAGTCTTAAAAATATGTAGGCAGTTTCATTTATTTTGTTTGTAAGATTAGTAATATATTCTTTCTATTTATGTTTCTATAATGATGCCAAGGTACTTGATACAGTCTTTTTCTTCAATTGATGAACATTGATCACAGGAGTCTTCTTGAGTACAGGCATTGGTGTGATTTTTTATATTAATTTGAGTGTTATCTTTCTGTTGTATAGCAAATCGTATAAAGTATGTTTTATCAGTATTAATCGATAGTAGATTATCATCTTTCCACTTTTTTATAGTATTAATATCCTAATTTGCTATTCTATTCATCGTATGTATTCGATATTTATGATAGATCTATGGATCGCCGATCGCCGTACGTGTATTTGGATGCTTCATTATGTTAAATTTACCTATTTGCCTTCCTCCTTCCTATACCCTATACCTAAGAGCACGACTTTTATGTGTATGTTGTCTGTGAACTTTGAAATATCAAAAAGTGTGATCGTTTTGCTACGACCTCGTTACACTGTTTTTTTATTGTACAGTTACTGTTGCTTTTATGTGTTTCGGTTTCTCGCGGTGCGTGCTGAAACTACTATTGTGTTCACAGTGCTACGTGCAAATCGGTAAAGGGGAGCTGTGACTATAGCAAAGAAAATCCAGGTAAGTTGTACTTCTTGGTTAATCCTTGAGCTCTTACTGTTCTGTCACTGTACCAAATTCCTACCGCCCTTTAAACCTACTTGAGTATAGTGGTCCCTTGAAGTATTTGGAACATGGCGTACAACATATTTTCATTCCATTTGGTCTTGAGATTAGTTTGCTGTATTTCACCTATTCATACCTGGTGCACATTACTATATACACTAAGTCTGAGTGGAAGCCGTCATGTTCACAGACATGTAACATCTTTAAAAACAACACCAAAAATATTTTCTGCTTTTTTAATGCTCTCTTACACATTTTTGGTGTTAAAAAAAAATTTCATCCAAGGGAATTAATTCGGGTCTGAAAGGAAAAAAGAGAACCCTGTTAACTTCTTTATTCGATCTATTCATCTTGCAAAAGACTGTCCTTTTGCTCGCTTTCTCTCAACTATTTCTGTGATCATGAGCTTCTCGTTGTTTCTTCTGACAATGTGTAAGAATTATTCTCTTGTACGACGTTGAAAATCTTTCTTTAATCCTTAACTCCTGGACCTTTAAGATATGTATGCATCTTGAGGTCCACAAGATACGCAGCATCCGCCTCTAGCTCTACATCTCGAAAGCATCAAACATATTCCTTTCGCTGATATAAATATGTTGAATGTCCTTCGTTCCAAATTTTACTTAGTTACATTTTAGAATCCTATCCCTTTCCTCTTCGCGTCACCATTTCGCTTTGATATTTGTGTATTATATTGAATTTGATCAAAATTATGTTCAGCAACACTCTAGGATTATATTAACAAATATATAGTCAACGCCCCCAACATCCCCTCATATCTCATCTCACTCCTTGCCTGGATCAAATGTTGCATACATCTATAGGGGCTGGCTTTATAAGTTATTATGACTCGATAGGGTCACGAATAGGGATTACTTATATCAGAAAGATTGTGCACGATGTACATGAAATGTAATTACTTTATATATAGATTAAATGAGCTTATATAGCAATCAAATGAGTGCGGATTGTGTTGTTTGTGCGGTTAGAGCGGGCTCTATGTAAATGCGGCAGAAGCTATGAATGAAACAGTACTTACAAAGATTTTATTTATTGTCAAGTGAAGCACAATTGAATTTACACCGTTGCCAAATTATAAATTAAAGTTCAAGATTAATGAAGTTCACTGGAGGCGGTGCCGAAAGGCACGTCCGAAGGAATAGTCAGGAGGGTGATCGGTTCTGGTGGTTTCTCGGACTGGTTGCGGTACAACGTATTGCTGTCTGCATTTCTGATGGTACTGGATGGACTTGAATGGCTGTCTGTAGCTACACACATGGCACCTCGTTCTCGCTTCCCCCACCCCTATTTTAAATTATAACTAAATCTGAATCCCGAACAGTGCCGGGTAAGGACCATTCATTTTAAATATAAAATAACACTTACCGTCTTTATTTCCAAATTGAAAATGTTCTCGTCCTGATTGATTCGCACCCATTTTGATTGATTATCTTTTCATCCCTTACTTTATAATACACATCGTTTACGTCTATTTTCTGTACCCTCTTCAATCTTCTAACACTTCCAACTCCATTGAAATTTTTCCTGTAAACAAAATAAAATATATTAATTACATTTGTTTTTAATCAAGGTAAAACCAAAACGTCCTTTATTCTATACTGTATTGCATATCAAAAGCAAATGGGCTAAAATTTGTCACAATTACAACACTCTCCGCTGTTCATCGTGCTTTTATAATATCACTGCAACCACAGACCAGTAAATGAATAGAGATGAAATAAAGTGTATGGGAAAGGGATTTGGAACGTTAAATCCGGTACGATGGGCATTCTACATACATTTTTGGTCGAAATATAAATCCCATAGTTTATGACACATTTACGCAACAGTAAAAGTATTCACTATTCGAAAATTAATTAAACAATTCGTATTTTTTTTACATTAATGCATAATATATTGTCAGCGTTTAAATTTTCGTTCCAATCGAGTTATATATTTAAAAAAAGTCGTGGAGCTATTTGATTACTTAAGTGACACCAAATTGAAAATATTGAAACAAAGAATTTGCGTTAGTCTATATATTTGGTAATCTATGATTGCAGCTAATATCGAGTATATGGTCCATTTTAGATTTTTTGTAAAAAATATATTTTACATAGAATTGAGTGCTCCGATTTCAAAAAGGAAAAAAAAATATCCAGTATTTAAAAAGTAGTGTTTCGAATTATCACCTATATTAAATTTTGACATATGAAACGCTTTTTATCTATGGATATGACAGATTCACTCAAATCATAGACAAGTAGATGTATCTAGATATAATGTATAATGAATGCATTTTTAATTCTGAGATTTTTTTACAAAACGCACGTTCGTTGGTAGATTTTAATTTTTTTACTATTTAGGTTAAATTTTTTAGTTCGGTTTGGTAAGATTAATTAATCAGTTTAATTACACAATCCGATGATACCTACTGATGATGTGTGAGATTTTTAAATTTTTTATTTTTGATTTTGGTACGGTATTTTTATAATTATTATATTATGGTTTTTCACGAAACTCTGAAGTGATATAACTTTTTAATGAATTTCACTTAAGGGTAATTTTTTAAGTACTTCATTAATTCGTATTAGTTGTGAGTATACGATTGCCACATGTTTTGCATGACTAAGTCGATAAAAATTTCATTATTTTTTTAACACACAATATTTATTTTGAAGTAGGATACCGTAGTTTAATGGAAACTAAGCCTATTTCATAAATCTTACAAGTCAACCATATATTAAGTCATTTTAATACTGTTAATTCTTGGTAGAACTCCATTTTAGTGATTTATTGAAACGCTTTTTAACATTTTTCTACTATTTATTATTTATTAAGGAAAACACATTCTTATTGTGAAGTTGTAATTATTCAAAATATAGGTCTGTGATATTTTAAATACAAATTAAACATATTTATTAGAAAGATATAGATATAAAATCAATTTTATCAAAAAAAATATTTTTGTTGCGCTACCGTGATTCGAACCTGGATTTCTTTCCAAGCCCAGAAAGATGAATTATCTAATTGTGCTGCAGCGACAGTATTTTTGACGACAAATTTTCGAACCCATATGTTACACATCAAATTAATATATATATCGTCAAAAATAGTAGCATAGTTAGATAATGCACCTTCCCTGGTTTGGAAATAGATCCAGGTTCGAATCCCGGTAGCGCAACAACAATGTTTTTAGATAAAATTGATTTTATATGTATATCTTTCTAATTAATATATTTAATTAGTATTTATTTATTATTTAATGACCATTACCGGTTTCAGCCTGTCACGGCCATCTTCAGACTGGTACATTTTTCTCTTAAGCTAAGATATTTATACAATTCAATACATGGGTGAGTATATACGATTTGAAAGTTGGTGCTAATATGACTCTGATTTTGATGTGTAATAATGTTAATTACATTGATTATGATGAGTTAATATACAAATATGTATAATAAGGATCAATAAATAAAAATTCTTGAAGATGCTGAGGTGTCCGTCTCGACACAGAATTTCTCTAGTGAAACGGGCACAATCCAAACATATTTTTATCCTGTATTATATAGTTACAAATAAATAAATCTAACAGTTGTTGTAGAGTTAACAATGATTAAAATTAAGTGGTGATTATTTTCAAGCTGATATGCGCTAAAATCATAAATTGTAATTATAAAAATTGCATAATAAGTAAATTTATATTAAATTAGGTTGATTCAGCACTTTCTAGACCAAACGACTTTTTTCGTGGTGGAACCTACGATGTTAACCTTTGCCATACCATGATATAAAATACTCGAACGCAGCCATGCTTTCAAGTCATGTTACCGTAAATAACTGTTAGAAAAAATGTTTTTATTAGCTTAAATGGCTTTAGTGACACGAATTTACTCTAAATATTGAGCATTCTATTTTGAAAAACTGATTTATAATATAATTAAGTTATTATTATTATTTAGTATTATTCATTAAGTTGTATACAATGTATCCTTCCTTCTTATCTCTCTTCATTTAATTTGTGAGAAAGAGACAGTTATATGTGTTGTTCTTTTTACTGTGAAAATTGTGTCTTTCATATCACAAATTATATTTTTACCAACATATTAACTTTATAACGGATTTAATGTAAAAAAAATATTGTTTTTGTACGATTTCCTTTTCATAATTAGTTTTTCACTAGTCATTCCTAATCGCCAATATTTTCTTCAGGATTATTTAAAATATGAATTTTATGTTGCATGGATTTACCGAAATATTACAGTTTAATTATGATGGTGGACCTGTATTACTGCATGGTTAGGGAAGGGTTAAGGAATCAGAAAAATTACGCATGACGTATAAAGGAATATTGTGTTAAAATGGCACGTATTTTTAAGTAAACAAATTGTGGATTACTGCTGAAATTTCAACACTCAAAAAATTTTTTTTTCTTGTATTTGTTATATGTGGAGTACTTGTAATTAATATATGTATGATTTGTAATTAATTTGAAGCACATCGAATGCCGGGTATAGGAGCCCGCACGTGTGGAAGTGGTGGGGGGTGCCCAAGGCTATTAACGGGAAGACGCGCGTCAAAGGCGGTCTCTTTTTATTTTCATTGGGTAACCACACTCGTAGCTTTAATTGTACATTGATAATTATATTGTTGTATATAATAAATTATAGTTCATAAGTACGAGTAATTATTTTTATAAGCAACCGGACAATAATCGTCACATAGTTTGGCCGAATCAACCGGTGATCTTAAAGATCTCGCACTATACGAGGTGTGTGAGAAAAGTAATGAGATTGGCAACACTGCGGGAGATGTGGTAACGTTGTGTCTACCAGGCTATGCTAAATCGGTTTGTTATCCCTTCCACTTCCTCAGTCCGAGTTACAACTCCGTACAGTGAACACGTTAGTTTTGACAGCGCCATTAGTAAAGTTGTGTTTTCATTGTGCGTCACAGAAATGGAGCATCGGAATTTTGAGCAACGTTGTGCAATAAAGTTTTGTGTTAAACTTGGTGAATCCGCGAGTTGTACTTTTGAAAAGTTGAAACAGGTCTTTGGGGAACAGTGCTTATCGAGAGCACAAGTTTTCCGCTGGCACAAATCATTTTTGGAAGGCCGAGAACACGTTGAAGATGAACCTCGCTCAGGGAGACCTTCGACTTCAAAAACTGACGAAAACATTGATCGTGTGAGGGCTCTTGTGAGATCAGACCGTCGTTTAACAATAAGGATGATCAGTGAACAGTTAAATTTAAACACTTTCACCGTGCATCAAATTTTGACAGATGATTTGAACATGCGAAAGATTTGTGCCAAAATGATGCCGAAAAATCTCACAACTGAACAGAAGGACATTCGAAAAAACGTGTGCGTTGATCTTCTTGAGAGGATGGCCAATGACCAAGAATTCTTCAATTGTGTGATCACCGGTGATGAATCCTGGATATCTGAGTACGATCCTGAAACAAAGCGGCAAAGCGAAGAATGGCACACTCCGTCATCTCTTCGGCCGAAGAAATGTCGAATGAGCAAATCAAAGATCAAGACCATGCTGATTTGTTTTTTTGACATCAAGGGTATCGTGAACAAAGAATTTGTTCCACCAGGACAAACTGTCAACCAAGTGTTTTATAAAAGTGTCCTTGAAAAGTTGAGGCAAAGAGTGATCCGTGTGAGACCAGACATTGCAGACAAGTGGACGCTTCATCATGACAATGCTCCGTGTCACACGGCCCTTTCCATCCGTGAATTTTTGACCTCAAAACGCATTACTGTTGTTCCTCAACCCCCCTATTCACCTGATTTGAGTCCTTGGGATTTTTTCCTTTTCCCGAAATTGAAACATGTCCTAAAAGGACGTCATTTTGGAACTCTGGAGAACATTCAAAAGACTGTGACCGACCAGTTAAAAGCCATACCAATTGAAGAATTCCAGCGCTGCTACCAAGAGTGGGAACGACGACTCCGCCTGTGTATAGCTGCCCAAGGGAACTACTTTGAAGGGGATAACATTGTTGTTTGAAAATAATAAAAACTTTGGTTAGTATGAAATCAGTCTCATTATTTTTCTCACACACCTCGTACTTTAACACAGACGGCAGTCTAGCAAAATAGTTATGACAATACTGTATATATCAAAGGTAGAGTCTACTCTATGCCACATAACAAACTACGAGTATATCACATACTCTACGGTGGTGGGTCAGATTTGACCCAGGTGTTTGTAAAAATATGAATTACGCTACAGATTTTCATTAAATGCTGTTTTCTTTCTAGCTGATCTTTTATTAAATAATTTGAGATACAAATAAATATTATCTGAGGAAATTTGAATGAGTTATTGATATAAATGTGAAAAAACGCTCAAAAACTGACCTAAGAGAGTCTGATTGAATCTCAGCGCTTACGCCGAAACATATATTGTCAATATTTTGAGCGGGTGGACAAAGGATACCAGGTATGCATTCATGTATTTGTTTTGACTTATTTTCGTCTGGCGGCTCCTAGACAATGCCAGTAATATAATTATTTGAGGGGCGTTGTGCCTACCAGTACGTTTTATGATACTACTTGCACGGGTTCTGACGAGAAAATTTGTATTTTAGCTGCGTAGGGCGTCTGCTGGTGCGTGAGAATATGTACATTATTCGAAATATTTTTTAATTTTTTAGCAGAAACATTACGGCACATCATGTCATTTAATTAAATCATATTTAAAATGAAACATGTATAAAAAATCTCTCACAAAACGGTTGAAAAACCGAAAACTTGTGGTGGGTCTAAATTGACCCACCACCACCGGACGTGTTTTGTTTTGACCCACAGGGCTATAAGTGATATTCTTTATTGCAATATAATTATATCTTATATTTATCATGTTATATTATAATATATTCACATATGTTACAACAAAAACATGTATGTCAATAAAGTCTAATAAATAAATAAATACAACAGTACATTAATTCTGTAAGAACTTCATAAAAATATTTTAAAGTTTTATAAGTGAAATGCTTTAATACAAAATACCATTTAACATAAAAAGTTGGGTCATCTTTAACCAAAGACTCTGCTTAATTTCTGTGGTTTTGGTTTGTGACTTTCTCCTAAGGGCAAACAGGTAAAAATAAATTACGTCAGGTTAGAATTTATTGGGATACTTGCTGAGGAAGAACTTTGAAAACTGGTTTCGTACTTTTCTCTCAGGCTAATGTCCCATCTAAGTTTTATCTAGCAAATAACTGGTTTAATGTGACTAGTAAATGGCTTTAAAATTGCTACTTGAATTATTTATGTGCTTTAAAAACAAACAAAAATTTACTTAGGCGAATTTTGGTTTTCTATTTAACTTTTTTTAATATATATTTTGTTTTATTTGTTTTTTTTTTTGTATTTTAGTATATTTTGAAATATTGTTTATAACAAAATGTGATGTATCTATGGGTCGAATGCGAGACGCGCGGAAGTTTGGCAAGATAACGCACGTTAAAGAGATAAAGGATCGCGCCGTGGTCGGCGCGGTCTCTCTCGCCTCCGAACCGTTGAACTGATAACATATCATATTGACTTGTACTGTATTGTATGGAACTATTTATATTATATACTATTATAATAAAGAACAAGTATTATTCCGTCGTTCTAATCCAGCACACAACAAGGAATATCATCATCAGGACAATTAAGGATATATAACACAAAATACACTAAAAATCTATTTTATTTTTATATTCAACTGATCAACAGTCTCTTTTCTTAATATCTGACAATTATCCGTAAGACTATATCAATTTTTAAGATATTATATTAACTACAAGCAAAAGAAATAACCTGATACTGTTGCCAGATATTGTTGGAGTTTATGAGTGTTGTAACTACCTCGTAGTCGATGGTGGCCGTTGTTTGGAAACGGATAGTGTTTCCGTAATTGATTAAACAGAAAAACGAACAATCGTGTCTATAATGAAAAATTAAATTGAAATATTTATTTAATACTATTGAGCTAGCTTCGTTAGCAACAATACACATGTCGAACCTGCTTTGATTAATTAATATAATAATCATTAAATAAAATCTATTTTTCAGAATAGAAAATATAATTAAAGGGATATGGTACCACAGCACACCCTAACTTAATCAGTGGAATCGACCAATCAAATACCAGACTTAAATACTTTATTTATTTCTTCATTTAAATGAATGTTCTTAAATACTTAAAAGTACCGTTCGGTTGTTAACACAACGTGTAGCATAATTCATGACCAAACACTGGTTGGTAAAATATTTATTTCAAAATAAAATACAAATATGAATTGAGGGATATTTACTTATTTTAAAGAATTGTTTAGTGGGTACGTTAAGTACTAGTCAGACGCTAACACGACGTGCACAAGACCGAATAGCTACTGGCGACGCCAAGTGGCTCCAATACATTACGTGTTGTAGCCACGTACGTTTATTTACAACAATGTATTGCTGGAAATTGCCATTGGATAATCTTGTATTAGTATAGAATGTTCTAATTTGTATATATTATTATACAAATACATATATAAATACAAACAGACACATTTTAAAACAACCCAAAACATAATTTCCATACGGACAAATACAAATAACCTACAAACCCAAAGAGCACATACTACATTTGGTCAAAGGAACTACAAATATTTTGGACCTAAACTGTTTAATAGAATGCTAAAAGATTTAAATCAATTGAATTGTCACAAGAACATGAAACTACGCATTAAAACTTAGATTCGTAATATGGGTAGAGCCAGTATTGGTGCACTCACCTAAACATATCGATTCATACCTATATTAATTATTGCTACAAAGTGATCCAAAAATTAAGTCCATTTTAAAATAGTTCTTCATGTACACCTTTTATATGGTAATAAATGTAATTCTATCTACTTTTAATTTTAATTAATTAAAAAATTTCTTGTAAACTATGCCCGACTCGACACAGAATTTCTCTAGTGAGATGGGCACAGTCCAAACAAATTTTTATCTAGTATTATATAGTTATTAATGAATAAATAAATAATACACCATGAGTGTCCCATCATAATTATAAAATCCGTGCAATTTATAAAATGGAACTTTTTTATACCTCGTGTAAAGACTTGGATAGTAATGTATTTATGTCAAATTTATTGAATCACCCGTTTGAGTAACAGGGTTTTTAAGTTATCATTAATTACAGGATTTTAAAAAATAATTCAATTTGAAAAAAAAACATAAAATTGAATAAAAATTAAAAACCTTTTACAGCCTTAATTTCGTTCATGAACCTTTCATTGAGTAATCTTACTTTTATTAGGAGTACACGACAGAACATTTTACTCCGGAACAGGTTTTAGAGTGCTCAATTATCCCCGCCGCGCCGCTTCCATGTTACAAACAAAGACCGGATATAAAATAATGAGTAAGTGGATTAACTTCCTATTTTCTCTGAAGCGAGTAGGTATGCACATTGTATCTTAAAAGTTCTGGAATATAAATGCAAAAGACTAATAGTATATCTTTAAATCTATAATCTATATCGAAATAATAAAGTATTTAAATAGCTTTTTTGAAACAAGATAGATAATCAGGCAGTTAATAAACGAATCCAATATATAAGGAGAAAACATTCTTATTGTGAAATTGTAATTATTCAGAACATAGGTCAGTTATATTTTAAATACTAATTAAATGTTAAAAAAGTAGATGGATTTCAAATAATAGAACGATAGATGTAAAACACAGGTTTGAAAATTTGTCGTCAAAATCCTTCCCCCGATTGGAAAGAAATTCAGGTTCGAATCCCGGTAACAACAATAACAATATTTTTCGATAAATTGATTTTATATATATATATTTCTGATTATTACGTTTAATTAGTATTTAGATTCCGATATATTTACCAGGTCAATTTTTCAAAGTTTTGTAGTGATTTGATAAGAACTACCGGTGTAGTGGCCATAAAATCCGTTATATACCTGAGCTAGGATTCTTAAAAAACCAACTACAAAAAATGCGATTTGTTTCATATACCTATATATTTTAGATTATTGGTTTCCTTTAACAAATACTCTGCGGTGGTGGGTCAAATTTGACCCGGGTGTTTGTAAAAATATTTATTATGCTCAAATATCAGTAATATGGTGTTTTCCTTCTAACTAATCTTTTTTTAAATATTTTCAAATAATTTGAGTTATTTTCAAATAATTTACAAATAAATGCTATCGGACGAGATTCAAATGAATTATGATAAACATGTGAAAAAACGCTCAAAAATCAGTCACTTTTACGGGATTAAAACTCAACGCTTACACCTAAATATATATTGTCAACATTTTGAGCGGGTATACAAAGGATATCAGGTATGCGTCCATGTGTTTGTTTTGATTTATTTTCGTCTGGCGGCTCCTAGACAATACCAGTAATATAACTATTTGAGGGGCGTTGCGCCTACCAGTAAGTTTTATGACACTACCTGTTCGGGTTCCGACGAGAAGATTACATGCTCAGTGGATGTTTGTATTTTGACTGTGTAGGGCGTCTGTTGATGCGTGAAAATATGTACATTATTTGTAATATATTTTAATTTTTATCTTAAATTTTTTAGCAGAAACATTACAGCACATCATGCCCTTTCATTAAATCATATTTACAATGAAATATCTATAAAAAATCTCCCACAAACTTGAGGTGGGTTTAAACTGACCCACCACCGTCGGATGTGTTTTGTTTTGACCCACCGTACATTAGACACTGTAACAAGTGCCATTGTCAAGGTTTGGCTTTAAAAAAAAATTACAACTGTAGGTACTTGTTCGCAGGACCTTATCTTTTCTTACCTTACTTTACATTAAACACATACATTATATATATTGCTTTAACGTTTAAGAAATATAGCATAATAGAGATATCGCATGTCTTGTGTATATATGGACGTTCAAAAACAAAAAAAAACAAAAAAATATCAAAATATGCAACGTTTCTTTCTTTTAAATCTACTGGAAACTATTATATATTTACTCTTAGTAATGGTATTGACATATAAACAATTGCAGTCGAAACTGACACGTCACTGTACAATGTAATTGTTATTATTGTTATGTGTAACAGACCAAGTCCACAATATTTTATGGGTGGATACCTGACTATATATATATATATATATATATATATATATATATAAACGAGTCGAAAATGTTCAAGGAATATATGAAAATTTTGTACTGTTACGGAAAATATTATTATTTAAAATTTTTACAAAATCGTCTCATGCTTGAAGTACTTCGAAATAAATATTTGCGAAATTGTTCAATTATAAATCTATACCTTTTCTACAGGCCATAAATCATCTAACAAAAATAGTCTAGCCACTCGAAATTCGATGATCATTAATTTTTTTGTATTCAATATATAATTTGGAATCAATAAAATATTTCAAAGATTTTTTTAAAATACTTATTTATGACATTGCGATCGAGATTAGGCACATGTCCCTTTAACATTTTTGACTTGTAATTAAGTCAGGTTTATATATATATGTGTGTGCGTTTACGTGTGTATAAGTATCTAACTCTAAAGGATTTTTTTTTTGTTTATTGAGAAAAATTTGCATATTAGATTTCAAATTAAAGAATGTAGATTTTTTTTAAATTATCGCCATTGTTCTAACTGAAGGCCAGGCACTGTTAAAAACACAAATTAATGAAACCTCAAACGATTCATGTGGTATTTGGAATAATTCCACCTCAATTGCTGCCTTTTAATTATTTAATTGTTGCTGATTTTGTACCGTAAACCTTTTCTTTACCGTGACGCACATTTCTATATTCGTAGGGCATATCCGACGAAATTGCTCGCTGAACAAAGCTAGGCAAAGTGCATCTGGATATCTGAACATGATTTTCAAAATTGATCTTCCACTTGGTATAAACCAATACATGTTTAAAACGTGGACTGTCAATAAAATAGAGGTCCAAATATATAGATAAGTATGAAAAGATACATCCTTCGATTGGTAGCCCTGAGTTTCATGTTGATGGTATGTCTATTTTGCTATATACTGGCGAAGCGCCACTTAACTTGACAGAAAGTATCCAACCGTCAGCTATCAAAAACGCTCTTGGAATGTTTTACCGCATACGCGAGGAATTTGTGGAGATCGACCAAGAACATACAACATCAGGAGTCGGCAGAGGATCAACCAGTAGTCAGGGTTGCATCTGGGAGATCGGCCGACTGTCCAGATTAGTGATATGTCTTACTAGAGTGACACGGTCTTATTATCAATAGAAATCCCGGGACTAGGATTTATTGCTATATAAGGTGTTTCCAACGCACAGGCGTCATACAAAAAAACATGAAAATAAACGTGCGTCGCTATTACAGAAAACAAGGTTCGTTTTGATTTCCTTGAGTTATGACATTTTTTAAAGGTCAATTTTTGTTAACACAGTGTTGATTCTTAATTCATAAGACATTAAAAAACGAGGATATTTTGTATATCCACTTTGCTGTGCAAGGAGGAAGTTTATCATTTTTAGATCGATACAAATCACCCACTGATGTTCTTCATACTTGGTTTCTTGGTTCCTTCCAAACCATTGGTGTTCCAAACTTTAGGCATTTCTGCTTTTCAATTGTCCACTGTCGCAAATGTTTAATAAAAATTTACATGCAAAATGAGGAACCCAGGATTTATCCTGGTCCAAGTGGACGCCGAAATAGGCCAGATAAGCCCTTTTCACAAACCCTGAAATGGGTTTTCTACTTTCTATCAAAGTGAATTTGCCACATACATAACAAAAATCTTATGGATAATTCACACAACTAAGTCTGCTTGAGGATACCACGGTTTTAATTCAATGTTTCATTATAAATAACGCCGAAACTTCACACAAAATGATAGAAAACTGAATCGGGTTAAGCAAAGATAATATGAGCGAGTTAATAACTAGTTGGTGGGTGGGGATTACCCGGATATAAAAATGTCAGGTTTTACGGTCATGGGTAATACAAAGTAATTGAAACTAACTAATCAGATTTTAATTTTAGGTACGAAATTTCATTTTGGCCTCTACATATCATTATTTTTGCCTTTTTGTGTATTTTAAAAACTAGATCTGATATAAAAAAGTTGGCCAGTGTAATAATACAATTATTGTTGTTTAAATGAAAATATATGCCACGGATGGTTTCACATCCATCAAAATAAGCAAACAACCTCGCAAACAAAGCTCTTATCATATTCAATAAATATTATATTATGTAAATATAATATTTATTGGCGTAGCAACGCAAAACAATGAATATACTTTTGACATTGTTCTACAACTATAATAAAATATTTTAATGATTATTTGAACTTGTTTTTATATAACCACTTACGAAAACATAAAATGAATATATACACGTGTAGTTTAGTTTTTCTCAAAGCAAACACGATATTACATAAACGAAAAATTGTGATACTGTACTGAATTAAATTTGCAAAGAAAAGAATAGTTTAATCATTCCGCATTCTAAAAATTGTACGTCTATGTGAAACATTTTACGTTAATTTAAAAACATATGGCAGCCCATGAATAAAACGTAAATAATTCTACCCTTGTCACCTGTGTACCAAATCCTAAAATTGAAAACAAATTTTTCCATGAATATTTTAAAGATATGTTTTTTTTTTATTGCAGAAAATTTTCGGGTGTTTTTTGAAAATGTAATTTGATTTGATTTAAAACGCTTTCATCAAATATTCATATACAATTATTTAGATTTAAATATATATACCGCCTACGTAAAGTATCATATGTTATTAAGGAAAACAAATTCTTATTATGAAGTTGTAATTATTCAGAACATAGCTCTGTGATATTTTAAATACTAAATTAATGTATTAATTATAAATATATACATATAAAATCAATATATGTTGTACCAATGTGTCCAAAATTTAATAAAAATGAATTAATAATTCTGACGTCTGCAGTCGGTTTACTCAAAGGTATTTGAGATTCTGTAAAATTAATGTAGATGGCTTTCAAATTATGGAACAACAGGTGTATTAATTTGAAAAAATGTAACATACAGGTCCGAAAATTTGTCATGAAAAATACTGGCGTTATAAAACAATTGGTAGTGTACTTCTCCTGATTGAAAATAGAGATCCAGGTTCGAATCCCGGTGACGCAAAAACAATATTTTTTGACAAAATTGATTTTATATGTATATATTTATAATTAATACATTAATTTAGTATTTATCATATGTTACCTTTAAAATATGAATTGTTGTGGAGAGCGATTTGAAGATTGTCAAAGTTATGGTTAATCAATTTTGGTAGGCAATTTTTACTATTGGACGATGTCTCGAATCATTTGAGATGTGAATCTAAAAATAAGCTGGGTTTACAGGGTTACAAATGACAATGTGATGATCCGAATGCGAAAGGAAAATAAATCATTAAACCGTTTATGGCAAAATTGCCAGTAAAAGAGGCAATGGAAGACAAATGTCAACTTGGCTTTGGTTTGAGAAGTCTGATCGCCAAGATGATCCCTAACATTCGATTACCATACCAGCAGTAGAGTAATAATTATAATAATTTCTTGTAATATTATAAAACTTTTTAAAGTCTTTGCGGTTCTTAAACAATTGTACGAAAGCAATTTAAGATATTATACTACGCACAAACATTTACGTTAAATATTGTGTGACTCACATGCGAAAGTTTGTGCTGGGATTCGTTGATTTCATTTTTATAAGTAATTGTAATGTAACATACGATAATTATTGAATAATACTTTTAAAATTACCAATATTAACTTTGTGGTTAAAATTCATATTTTTTATTTATTATCTTCGAACAATAGTGGGTTTTCAGAATTTGCTAATCATTTGATAGAAAATTGTCATGGTTTTGATAAAAAATTGAGATTGTCAATTTTGCATATAAACAGTGTTGGTCACAAATTGAATAATTTAGAAACGTTGGAGATAAATAAAGCATGTAAAACTAATCAAAACATTTTAAACAACCAACTAAATTTAACTACGAGTCTCATTCTAAAATTTTTTCCTAAAAATTATTCGACTAAATTTGTATTAAGTAACAATTTGAGTTAGGTACTAAATTTATTTTTTAAATAATTGTTGTTTTTTTTTAAAAATAGATTCTGGTGAAGAAATAATAATATATGTTGTTAGTTAGTTATGACATCCAGAAGAAGAAAATGGTATTTTTCGAAACCGGTAGATGTATTTAAACTCAATTCAGTGGTTAATTAAACAAAGATAATAAATAAAAAATAAAATAAAAAAAATAATTATTGAATACACTGAAACGAAGTAAATTATCGTATGTAAACAATTAAGATATTTCACGTGTTCTAGCATACAAAAAAAAGTTAAGATTAGATAAAAAATGAATACAAATTAAATATATCAATTAGAAAGACATACATGCAGATAAAATCGATTTATCGAAAAAATATAGTTGCCACCGGGATTCGAACCAGGAACCGGAGAAGTGCGCTGACCATTACACCATGTCAACATAGTAAATTAACGACAAATTTTTGAACCCATATGTTGCACTCCCAAATTCATACATCCTCTCTGTTATTCCATTTTTTAAAAGCAATCCCGGTCGCAACCGGTGGCTACAAAAATATTTTTTCGATATTGATTTTATCTGTATACCTTTTTAATTGTTGTTATATTTAATTTGTATTAAAAATATCACATATTCTGAAAAACTGCAACTTTACAATAATAATGTATTTTCCTTAAAAATATATAAAATTACATTGTTTCCTTTCGAATAGCATCGTTATCCTGCAATTAGAATTTTTCATCATTTTTTTGAAAAGCTTTGTGGTTAGCGTTACTACACACAGTAATTTCATTCCTCGAGCAATTTCACAAATCCAGTGTACTTAAGGCAGCTTTATTCACTATATTTTTATAGCATGGAGTTCTATTTTCATAAAACAAGAAAAAAATCAACGGTCCGATTTACAAAATAACACTGGGTTCGTGATTATAAGTTATACTTACGCCGCGGAATCGCTCGCATTTAATACAATAATGTAAGTCTTAGAAAAATGATCAATTTGAAATACGATAAATAGTATACAATATTTTTTACTGCCATTAAAATATATTATATATCGTGAAATACTATAAAATCGAAAAATGCACGAAACTTCACGTGCGAAGTATCGACATCATATTTATTACAAAAAAAAAGTCATATATTGTTGAAATGTTATAAGCAACTTTTAAAAACAATTTTATATTTTAATAATAATTACAACATTTTATTTATACCACTGTTTAATGATAAATCAACATGTCCATATTCAGAATAAAATGTAAACTAAAATAAAAAATGCAAATATAGACAAAAATAAAACTATAAATATAAGTGGTGATTAACTAATTAGGAACTGATGAGAAAACTAATAATAATAAAATGGTGACTAATTGTAAAAAGGATTTATTATTTATAATTAATTTATATTATTTACTATTAAATTTTTTTACAATTAATGTAGAATAAATTATCCAAAATAATATTGGCTTTCCCTCTCTATTACTTATGAATTTATGGATGTGGCGGCTTCGGAAATAGTGTAAATTGTGTCTGTAAAGTGCTCGCTTAAATTGAAAGGTATGTGAGACGCAAGAAGGGCAAAATCAAACGTGTTTTTAATATCTCTAGGTTAAGATTACTTAAATGTTTTCTCTTTTATATATTCAGTAACAGTACGTAAATATATATTTAATTTGAAACGAAGTGCACATTGTTTTTATCATTATATTATCAGTAAGAAAAAATACACATAACATCTACCATCTATCATAAAATGATTTTGCCCTTCTTGCGTCTCACATACCTTCCAGTTTAAGCAAGCACTTTTCAGACACAAATTACACTACTTCCGAAGCCGACACATCCAGAAATTTATAGGTAATAGAGAGGGAAAGCTAATATTATTTTAGATAATTTATTCTACGTTAATTACAAAATTAATGTCAAAACAACGTTTTTTGTTTATGTTTCGAACAAAAATTTGTCAAAATCAAATTTTGTGAGAAAACCATTCATCCGTTTTCAAATAGCGTTTTTGTATTTATTATTGTCTATCTTTGACCGCGCAGTGGTTACTACTGGCCGCGAAGCGGCCACAAAAGCCGCATGCATCGCCAATCGTTTATCCGCGAGTATTTATTGATTTATGTAAAATATAATATTTTACAAAATCAAACATTCTTATGTTGCAATTATCAGGTGAAAGATCTAATAATGTGAAGGTTAATTAGGACGTGGGTTAAATTACAAGTTTCTTAGAATATATAATAAAATAGAAGCTTGTAGATAATTTAAACATATTAAGAACTTAGAACAGTAACAATAGAAAATGTACATCATATAATTAATTATTCTGCCACGTACATATAAAATAAACAACTTGAATTAGTACAAGGTGCTGCTCAACAGTGCAATTAGTTAATTAAACGCACAGTTGTCTATGTGTGTATTTATATATTTAATCATTTTTATAATGCGTTTTTTTAAATATAACTATACAAGTGAATCAGTGTTACAAAGCATTATGGAAATAAATAATCTTATATCTAGGTAAACTTTTAATCAGTTTATCTAACTTAACTTAACTAGTGGACCGCTTCTCTTTAATCATATCGAAAATCAATTTCTTAAATTTACATCTGAAACATTAGAAGAGGTCAACGTCATTTAATTTTGTATTAAAATATTTAATTATTTTGTTTAGACGAGTTATGCATTCCAATGTTAGTATTAGACGTAATTAAATTGTTAAAACCCGACGGACCGACTGACTTTAGTTAAATTGCATTAATTATTAAGGAGAACACATTCTTATTGTGAAGTTGTAATTATTTAGAACATAGGTTTGTGATATTTTAAATACTAATTAAATGTATTTATTTGTATTTATACTTTTAAAATTAGCAATATTAACTTTGTGGTTAAAATTCATATTTTTTATTTATTATCTTTGTTTTATTAACCACGTAATTGAGTTTAATACATATACCGGTTTCTTCTTCAGGATGTGTTATTGTCACCTTTTTCACCGTTAACAGATACCTTTTTCCACACAACGTCAACACTCCTTCGCGCGCGCTTTTTCACAGATTCTTCCCGCGTCATCCATAGATGATGTCGCACCATCGACAATCCTTTGCCATGGATCATCACAAACCACACGCCCTCCTGATGTCCTCATCACCAATCAACACTCATAATCATTGAGCCACTGCGGGGGCCGCCGAACCCTGGTTCCCCGTCTTTGTCCTTCGGATTTGTTTGGCACATCATCTTCTGCTGCTATGCCTTCATCCAGCTCCACAGCCTCACTGAGCTCCTCATCGTCTGCATCTTCTGATTCGCTTTCTTCACTGTCGTCAAACAGTCGTCTAATGTCCAGCACATGCCTTGGCACACCGTCTATCTCTACGTTGTTGTCACTCACAACCCGAGTGACAATACCAGGCTGCCACCTTGTGGTACACCTTGCATTGGGCGGCTTCAAAACTACAACATCGCCTGGGCGGTACGAGGATTCCTTGGTTTCTTCTAGTTCAGCAGGTGGTACGAGTGGGTGCCGCCACATGTAAGCATGCACAATGTTGGCAGGCGACGTCTCTTCTTGACCCGGGTGGGCAGATGCTAAGTTGTACCAGAATACAGCTTGCAGGGGATTGATCTTACTCCGTGCCGCAGTCCTCTTTATCGTGCG
Organism: Eubasilissa regina; assembly: GCA_022840565.1. Taxonomy (NCBI): domain Eukaryota; kingdom Metazoa; phylum Arthropoda; class Insecta; order Trichoptera; family Phryganeidae; genus Eubasilissa; species Eubasilissa regina. The sequence goes on along the minus strand of JAINEB010000027.1, from coordinate 15,782,856 downwards.
GTGATGCCTTTCGACTATTCCATTCCCTGACGGACGATAAGCGGCTCTGAACCTCTGGCGAACACCCCACTCCCTACACAATTCTCGTAGCGCCAGAGAACGGAATGCTCTACTATTATCGAGTAAAATTTCGTCCGGGGGACCTCTTTCTCTAAAGACTTCCTTTAAATTACGGACCACATCTTCACTGCTCTCGGCTCTAATTTCTTTCCACAAGGCAAACCTACTCGGCCCACAATCGATGACAGTGAGGTAGCACTTACTCCCAAAGTGTGTCGCATCAACTGCGATCCTACTCCAATTGCGCTCCACGTTCAACACTCCAGAGTTGTGCCTATCAGGCGCTGGATCTATGGTCCGGCACTGTATACAGTTTCTTACGCATTCCACCACTTCCTCTCTCCGAACGTCCGGGTTCACCAGTTGGTTCAGATGAAGAGTCCTGTCTACACCAAAATGATGTTGCTCATGCAAACGTTTCACATCAGAGTTTTCAACCACTCCCACAGCCGCCACATCACTTCTGTGCCAGCTGCGATCAACTCTTGTCAAAGGATCTGCCTTGTTTTCTATTGACTTAACAAGAGTGATGGTCAACTCGAGACCATATTCGTCCACCAGTTCTTTTATCAGTCCAAGCCTCCTTTTGACTAACATTTCAGACATACCAGAAACTCTGATCCGGTGATCCTTCGTCAAAACAGACGTGACCCATCCCACCACTGTTGCGGAATCTGACATCAACTCCATAGCTCTTAGTCCCCATTTCAATGCCAGCGTTATTCCCTTAACAACAGAGTCAAGTTCTGCCACATTGATATGACCAACGTCCGTGGTCTTTCTTAACCATGACATATCTTCTACAACTTTCTCATCAATTTCCACCATAGCTCCGAACGCTAATGAACTTGCGTCGCACCACACTCTTCCCGTCGTAAGATCTGCAGGAACATTCCAAAAACCCTTTACGGGATCATCGCATTTTACTTTTTGGATCACCTCACTGAGAATTCTCTGGGCATTTTCTCCTACATGTGAGTCCCATGTATCCCCAGAACATGCTCTTTTCACAAAACTACAAGCAACCCGAAGCCACCCACACACCGGGTAATGGCCAACCAACTGCCCACAGACAGAAAACAATTGCCTCTTCGTGAGCTTTGTAGCTGATTCCAGTTCAGGAATAGTATTCCCACGCCTGAACACCAGAACTCCATTTTCTCGCTCAATTCGAAGCCCGAGAACGCGTCCGCCCTCCAGATCTAATGGTGGCTTTGCTTCCAATCCATACCTCCTTAGGTGAGCCGCTACCTCCTCAGCTGAAACCACTGTCTCGTCCACTATGATGTCGTCAATGTAGCTGTCAGTGCCTCGCTTAACTCTCTCGTTTCTTGACAAGACCTCTCTAACTATTCTTGTCATGATTTTGGGAGCGCTGTTTAACCCGAAACCCAATCTCGTCAAGCAATACACTCTGTCTTCAAATTTCACAAGTTGATATTTCCACAGATCTTCGTCAACGCGGATTTGAAGGTACGCCGACCTTAAATCCAGGAGTTTAAGTAGCTCACCATGTCTTCTCCATCTCCTGAGAGTTTCATCACATACTGCAACCTCTTCCCCCGTGTGACTTTGCACATGGTTGTTTAGCTCTCTATAATCAAGCACTGGCCTGACCTTTCCCTTGTTCTTCTGAATGACTCCCAGTAGTGGTACAACACCCATGCACTCCCCGGTCCACGGCTTTAACCAGCCTTCCTTCATCCACCTCTCCAGTTCGTCCTTGATCGCATCCTTCACATCGTGCTTGTGAAGACTGGAATATGATGCAATGTCATTCATTAAAGCTACCGGTCCTTCTTTCCACGCCCATCTAACCCACCACTTCTGACCATCAAACCGTGCTTGAAAGTCCTGATCTTCGATACAGATAGTTTCAGGTTCAGCTGCCGCATTTATAACATAGCAATCAAGATTTGTTTGTACACTCGAAAAAATCACTTGGTCATCATTCACACTCCTCCACACATTTTTATGAAATCCATCCCAATAATCGCATCCACGCCATCAAACAACTTGTTCACCACCACACAACTAACCCACACTCCACTGGATTGGGCCCTTCGCTCACCATTTTTCACCCCACACATCACGTCAATGCTGACTACAGCTTCGCCCACACACGGCACTTGACTCCCATCAACACTAATCAACCTGCATCGGTTCCCGCCACTGCGAACGTCACACCTAATGGAACTAGACAGCACTGTTCTCGAACACCCCGTATCCACCAATGCTCGCACCAACTTTCCTCCCACACAAATCTTCACAATCGGTAGCGCCGTTAATGTTGACGAGGAAGAACTACCGGCGCACCAGCTCTTCCTTTCCCGTTTCCCTCCTTCGTGGGGCATTCACGTGACACGTGCCCTGTTTCACCACATGTCCAACACGACAGAGCTTTTTGAGTACAATATCTCATAAGGTGTGGCCCACCACACTTGAAACATTGCCTCGGTGTCCCACTCGATTGTCTAACGACCGCAGCCGCGACGCCCGGATCGTGCAGTTCAGCCATCAACGCCCGCGCCCGTTCGAGCAGGGATGACAGCGCAATCGTCTCCACGCCTGGCAACGCCCTGAGCTCACGTGATATCGTGGCCGGCAATCCCACAACAAATGCTCGTCTGAGTAACTGGTCCGTCACCACACCCGCCAATTTGGCCAACTTTCTCAGCTCAGTGAGATACACGTCGACAGGCTCATCTTTCCACCTTCGCTGGGCCAACTGCTCGTACGCCTGAAACGGGTCCATTGCGAATGAATCGCGCAGGGCTTTTTTGATGCACTCAGCATCTTTCTTGTCCTCGTCTTTCAATTCGCTGTAGACGGCAAACGCGGACCCTTCCAAGAATAGCGGTATGACGGTTGCGAGATCTCCGATATCCTTCAATCTCGCCACCAATTCCAATTTCTCCAACCACTGAATGACGTCTCCTTCACCGTCAAAACATCTTACCAAATCACCAATTTTTACTGTCGCCATCGTTAACACGCCGAAATAGCTAGTTATTGTCACCTTTTTCACCGTTAACAGATACCTTTTTCCACACAACGTCAACACTCCTTCGCGCGCGCTTTTTCACAGATTCTTCCCGCGTCATCCATAGATGATGTCGCACCATCGACAATCCTTTGCCATGGATCATCACAAACCACAGATGTCATAACTAACTAAAAAAATATATTATTGTTTCTTTACCAGTATCTGTTTTTAAAAAAAAACAACAATTATTTAAAAAAATAAATTTAGTACCTAACTCAAATTGTTATTTAATACAAATTTAGTCGAATAATTTTTAGGAAAAAATTTTAGAATGGGACGCGTAGTTTAATTTAGTTAGTTGTTTATAATTTTTTGATTAGTTTTACAGGCTTTATTTATTCCAAATTATTTTATTTGTGACTAACACCGTTTATATGCAAAATTGACAATCCCAATTTTTTATCAAAACCGTGACCATTTTCTATCAAATGATTTGCAAATTCTGAAAACCCGCTATTGTTCAAACGTCTCAAATGCTCCCTTACTCTTATATTAAAACTTCTATCCGTTTTACCAATATAAAATGCAGCACAATCCTTGCAACTAAGTTTATGGACACCAGTATTGTTAAATTTATCATCTTTAGTATTTAATTAAAATTAGTATTTAAATTGTATTAAAGTTTATCATACGTTTTTCTTTCTACAATTTAATTTCTAACAATTCATTGCTCTGTTTCAATATTTAACATAAAAAATGAGTTTATTTAGCGAATCATACCGAAAAAAATGTTATGAAAATCGCGTTAAACATCGCGTTAAACATAAACATTTTAGATCATTTTGTAACTTGTGTTTAATTTTTACCTTTACCGGTATCTATCCCAGTTCTTTACATATTCTTATCTAGTTCTCTGCCATCTACCATAGACTTTAGTGTCAAATTATGTTGTAAATATATAACACCAATTTTTGGTGTTAGAATTAAACGAATCGATTAATTTTTTGATATAACTAATTATTTATACATTCTTACCATAAAATAATTTAATTTTAAAAATTGGCACCTCTGCTACACTTTATAACAAGTCAGTACTAATTAAGAGCTTTTGTAAATTGCTATTTTTAAGTATTTTTTATTTCAGGCAGATCAGTGGTTAGTTTAACCCGTCCGTCACGTGGAGGATCGGGTTTCGGTTTATCTGTATGAAGATTTTAATTTAATTTTTTAAACTGAATTCATGAAAAAAAATCGAATTAAAAATACATATTCTGTGAAGGGATAGCGTTTTTTTTTTTATTAAGTTGGCTCAGTCGCACTTATAATCCGACGTTTATGGTATAATATTGTAATATTACATCTTTGTACGATCATTTACAAGGGTTAAAAAAATAAGTGTAGTATTATTAACTAGTAAAACTTTATGTTTTGAATTTTGGAAAAATACTTTTTTTTTTCGTAATTTTTAAATAATTTTATATAATTTTCGTATAAAGCGATCACTTTTGGGTTTGACATATTATATAAAATAAAATAACAAATACTATGTATGAAACCACGAAATTTATTATACGTATGTAACATTTATGAAACCGGTTGACGTATTTTCGTGGTTTTGATCATTGACTTAATTAGTTGTAGCATAATGCATGAATTTGAATTTTAAATTTCATAGAAAGATGAATTATTCATTCCACTGCATCTATGGTATGTTAAACAAAGCTTGAGTTATTTTAATGTTACTCGCTTACGAGCTCGTCAATCGACATAAATATTCAAAAGTTCATACGTAAATCTCACACCGGTGAAAAGTTAAATAATTAAAAAATGTGATAATGTATTTAAAAAAATTTCATCTCTATTTTTATAATTCAACTATTTTATGAGATATTAAATTGCAACGTTGATTTAATTATATTTTTATGTACATTTAATACCATGCCTTTAAAAAACAAAGATAAAAATAACCAAAGAACTTCTGTTCAAGTGAGGTAGTTTTAATACCTTATTCATTATTTTTAATTATCAATTTGTAAGATGACTTTCATTATTTGTTTTTTAACACTAAAAAAGTGTATTTTGTTACACATTATTCATCTAGTTACCTTAAAATGTATTTATATTTTACTTTAATGTCTTATTAAGACTATCTATCAGCGTTAATAACGACTTGTTGTTAATCAGTATATTAAAAATAAATAAATAATCATTCATCAATTTATAAAGGTACACCATTTAATATTTTTTAAATAATAATAAAAACACTATTTATTGATACGTCAATATGTCAACCATTCTAAATTCGTCAATCATCTTTTGAAAACGAACCATTCATTCATTAATTCATGAAATTGAGCGTACAAAATAAGGTCAAATACCTTGGGCATATATTCAATGAAGATGGACAAAACGATGATGACATAGAACGGCAGAGGAGACAGTTGAGCGTTCGAGAAAATATGCTGTCACGGCGTTTCTACCGATGCAGTAAGAGGTGAAGAGCATCCTGTTTAAATCATTCTTCACCAGCATGTATACCTGCGAGCTCTGGTCGAAATACAAGCAAGTGACGTATAACCGTCTCCGAATTCAGTATAACAACTCATACAGAATACTGTTCGGATTGGCGGGTTATTGTAGGGCATCTACAATGTTTACCGAAGGCCGTATACTTAGATTCGTTCCGCTTCTAAGACATTGAGTTGCTGGCATAAAGCGGCGGCTGGAGCTCAGCACCAACTCTCTGGTGCAAGCGGCGCTCTCATGGAAAGCTGGTTCCCTGACCAGAGAATGGCAGCGCTTACAAAATAGCTACATATACAACAATGACCGTGACTGAAGCAGTTATATATGTAATAATTATATTTTTGTGTGTGTGAACTTGTTACTTTTTATTAACTTTTTAAATTTTTATTTTTTTTGTATTTATTAATATTTTCCTTGGTTTTCTTTTTTATGGCATATTTATTTCATAACCTTTAATATATAACTTAATATGTATTATCTTTATGACGAATCAGGTTTTTAAAAAAAAAAAAACCTGTTCACGCTGGAATAAATACATTATTATTATTATGTTGATATTAACAAGGGTTTAGAAATTTTATATACAAATACTAGAGGTTTATAGTTAGATAAATTTGAAATTTTAATAACAAATTAAATATTATAAATAACTAAATACCAAAGCCATACTTTTTTGTACGTTATCAATTTGACGCGAGACTCATTTTCATATCGATATCAGAAAGTAGCCAGTGCGAAGCCATGGAAGTCATGTATCCCCAAAACGGGAAAGTAAACGTTACACTTATGTATAGGAGTTGCAGAAATCGGTCACAGTCCGGTAGAAATTCACCCTGTCCTGGTCGCAAGAGGGTGCGAGAGAGAGCTAGATCTCCCTAGCCACCGCTTTTTAAGGCACCGTCCATTCCAGCAACCCCCAGCGGTAGACCGACACCCTAATAAATTCTCGGAAAAGTCCGAGATGTATATAACATATCTTCTAGATTTATTCATTCCGATAATCCAAGTTGAGTTCTATTTTTTAGTTTAATAAACACGAGTTCACGGTCTGGGGTTATACCCGGCACAGTCACGACTTAAAAAGTCAGCAAATTTTAAATGATTAATATGATTTTTTCTGCCAGAAAAGGGTTTTTCTGTTAGCTACGGTCACCATAGGTAGAAAAAGAGTGTATTTACAAAAACTATCCATAAAATTTACATGTTTATTATTTTGCTGACTTGACAAATTTATTTATTTTAAAAACGAAGTTTAACTCAAAATACTGGAAAATAATATGAGAATTATTGAACTGGTAGACACATTGTTTTTTGATTATTTTTTATATATAATAATAATATCGTATTCAATGTAGATATAATACATAATAAATGATTATTTTTTGATTCCTTATCACTAACTTGTTTTCATTTAATATATAACTAAATACTAAACGAATGTATTAATTATAAATATATACATATAAAATCAATTTTGTCGAAAAATATTGTTTTTACGTCACCGGGATTCGAACTTTGATCTTCATTTCCAATCCAGGGAAGTACACTACCAATTGTGTTATAACGCCAGTATTTTTTTTGACAAATTTTCGAACCTATATGTTACATTTTTTCAAATTAATACACCTGTCGTTCCATTATTGTAACATATAGGTTCGAAAATTTGTCAAGAAAAATACTGGCGTTATAACACTATTGGTAGTGTACTTCCCCGGATTGGAAATGAAGATCCACGTTCGAATCCCGGTGACGCAAAAAAAATATTTTTCGACAGAATTGATTTTATGTGTATATATTTATAATTAATACATTAATTTAGTATTTAAAATATCACAGACCTATGTTCTAAATAATTACAACTTCACAATAAAAATGTGTTATTATTAATAATATATAACTATTTAAATAACTAGTAAATAGTAGTGATGGAATTCAAGAAGGAGAAAAGCAAGACGCCGCGCTAAATACTTGGAGGTAATGAATGTTTGGAACAGGTAGACGAGTTTGTGTATTTGGGAAGTATGTTTGATAGAAATGGAAAGGCTGAAAATGACATCGAAAGGAGGGTGACTGCAGGGAATAAAATGAACGGCGCTTTGAATGGAATTATATCTAACGAGAATTTGTCAACCGAGGCAAGACTAGCGGTGCACAATGAAATCCTGGTCCACAATGGAATGTATGGAAGTGAGGCCTGGAGCTGGCAGAAAAGGAACCAAAGTAAACTGAATGCAGTGGAAATGAGATCACTTAGGCGTATTTGTGGCAAATCTATTTATGACAGTAAAGAATGAAGTAATAAAGAAATAATGTAAATCTGATGTTATTATAGTGGGTGAGATTAAGAAAGGATCACTTAGGTAGTTTGGTCATACGGAAAGGATGAATGATGAGAAAATGGTAAGAAAGATATATGACGCAAGTATTCATGGCATCAGAAATAGAAGACATCCGCCGAAGACTTGGCACGACCAGGTAAACCAGATAACGGAGGATGGTTCTGTTAGAAGCCTAAACAATCGGCGAGCTTGTATGAGAAGATGTATGAATGTGGATGAGGCGAGAATTGTGTGTCAGGACAGAAGAGTGTGGCGCTCTATCCTTTCTGCCTGCCTCTACGGGGAAGCGGCGTGATGGTAAGTAAATAACTAGTATTTAGAACCAGTTCTAAGACCTACATAGGATGGTTTTATATCAATAATTGTAACGTTTACAGACTATTGAAGTGTCAAAAATATAAAAACATTATTAATAAATAAAATATATGCTAATAGATATTGAAATATAATAATGGTAACTCTAGTCTTTCGACATTTGTCTTTAGCACATTTCTGAAGTAAAGATATAAACGAATATAGGGGGAAAATATACGGAATGAAATGTATTAGAAAACAGTAGGAAGTTTTTCTTTTAACTGATATGTTTAAGAACATTATAGTACACTACGGGATATTCGTGAAAATATAAATTATTTTGATCGGAAAAAAAATGTATTTTCATCAACCATTTTTAATAAAAACTCTATAATATAATCTTTTATAAAATTGAATGAAGAATATTATAATTATTTTCAATATTAGCAAAATCAACTTTGTGGTTAAAATTCATTATTAGATTATTTAACTTTGTTTTTTTAACCACTGATAAATTCCGAAGAAAAAGACGATAAATTTAATAATTCCGATGTTTATTATTATAATTTGGCTGTAAAAATAGTACTGCTTTCTATATTGGTAAAACGGGTCAAAGTTTTAACGTAAGAGTCAACGAGTATTAAAGATGTTTAAAAAGTAATAGTTTATTAGAAAATAATCATACTATTGATAAATATTTGGGATTGTCTGTTTTACATATGAACAGTGTTGGACTAAAATTTAATCATTCAGAATCATTAAAAAAAGTTAAATATTACAAATATTTTAATTATAAATTGTTTAATATCTTTGTCACAGCTGTCAATACTCAATCAAAGCCTTGAAGATATGACTGAAACGATAACGGCATATTAAAGTACAATTATTATTTTGTATACAGATGTAACGTTTGTACGCATATGCCGTGAACGTTGGTGTTACAAGATGACATGTTAAAATATGCATGAATTCTGGCGACACTCTCCACAGCATCTACAGAAATTCCCTCAAGCCCTATAAGACGGACCGAGACATTTGCATGCCCTAGATGTTCAAAGACCAGGGGAGCAAATACAAAGTGAATGGTAAAACAGAGGAATCAAATATTAGACCAGATGATGTTTATTGAAACGTGGTCCGATTCGTCGGCTACTACAAAATAACTCGGAAGACATATATATAGTCCCCATATAATTATAACTTAAAACTGTGATATAATATGATGATATTACAACATGAATATCTATATAATATGTACGCCTCTTATAGATTTTTAATACGATACGAAGTAGTATATACATATTTGTATATACAGGGTGTACTAGACATAGTCGAGTCAAAAATGTTCAAGGAATATATGCAAATTCTGTACTATTACAGAAAATATTATTAGCAATATTTGAATATGTCCAAGAACACACAATTACTGAATTTTCAACTACAAAAGCACTGTTATTAAACAAATAATAGATATCTCATAGAGACGAAGCGACTTAAGTTCAATAGTAAATTTAGTTCATATATGGCGATAGTATATTAACATACAAACAACTTTTTTAAAATTGATAGATATGGAAATTGATTAATGGGTGAGAATGGTGAACATTATATTTATATAAAGTGATCACTTATGCCAGCCAAAGACAGGTTGTAAGCTCTGTAATTACCCATATATCCATATATTTTCTATTAAATAGAATAAAAAATAGCTTCGTCTCTATGAGATATCTATTATTTGTTTTAATTTTTTAAATTTTTGTAATTCTAAATATATATTTACGAAATGTATACATTATTAATCTATATTTTTGCTTTAGGCCCTAAATCATTTAACAAAATATAGTCTGGGGGTTCAAAATTTGATGAACCTTATTTTCTTACATTCAAAATATAATTCGGAATTAATCAAATATTATATTATCGCATAATAACGATTTTTTTGAAATGCTCATACTCTGAAATGGTTAAGATTAGACACATATTCCTTAAACATTTTTGACTTGTAATATAATCAGGTATCTACCCATAAATGTAGTGAACTAGGTATGTTACACTCTATATTACATTTAATCACTAAGAAAAGAAAAAAAAAACACCAAAAAATTAAAATTAGGTTAAACTCATTCCTAAGTCAGTAAAGTTTTTTAAAGTCTTTTAAAGTTTTTTAAAGTATAGTGGGTGCGTTTCTAAACGACCTGGTAATTCACGCAGGAAAATTACAAAAATTGTGAGATATCCCGTTTTTCACGAATCAAATCCAGCCTCCAATCCGAATATTCGAACCCCGAATATATTCACATGTTTTTAAGTATTCGTTATTCGAATACTTTAAAAAGTATTCGCTCATATTTATATCATAAGATTTTTAATATTTTTCTAAACAAAACAAAGGTTTACGAACCCTGGAAGTCATATATATATATACTTAGCATTCATTCATTCATTCAGGTATATGATTATTTTCTCCAGAAGTACCGCTATCGGCTATATGGAAGTCGGACAATAAAGATGTAAACGCCTTTGTCGGACATCTTTTGCATTTGCCTTTTTTTAAGTCTTCTGCTTATCTTTATGGTTTTACGATAACAGGCACTTATCAACATTGTTTTATCAACGATGGAGTCGGCTTTCTATTATTCTTTAGTATTTAGGTTTCATAAATACTTGAGCCGACAAACAAGAAGTTATATACAAAAAAATGAAAAAAAAACTTGCACGTGGGGTGTGAGATATGAAGTAATATAAACATATCTAAAATTTTGTCAGTTATCGAGAGAATACTGACTTCTCTTTATCTCCACGAAAAGTTTGAGTTCTGCAAGTTATTAATCACGAGTCTTACATTTTTGGAGAAACATTTCTGTATTTATCATCTCAAATAAATTACTACTTTCTTAAAAATTTTACAAATATTTTCGAATATATTATCATTAACTATCCGATATTCGAATAGTTGGAATCACGAATATTTGGAGGCCCGGAGTGACTCACTCCCAACGTGTTATTATAAACATACATTTTTAACACTGTTTGATATAATCATCTACTTTATTTTGGTTCAATGTTCAATGACTGTTTTTTATTTGCTTATTTGACACTTTCGTGAGATATACCCATATCAATCTATCGTAAGTCACGATAGATTGATATGAAACATTCAGCTGATGGTACACGTAGGACTATTCGTCGACGAATACGAAAACGAAATAAAGAAATGTGTAACCGGGGGTGTACTCAACGTTATCGAGGTAGATGTCGTTTATTCATAATACTGAGAAATTAAGATGCGACCCTACTTAGGGTGTTTCACTTTGCAACCTGATACTTAGAATCATTTTATAGCTTTTCATCCCTTATAAAAAATTTCAATGTTAATTTTTACATTCAACATAACCCATCTGCTGTACATCAGACAACTGCCAAATAAAATTTTGCCATTACATTCTAAGAATAAATTTCTATAAATGTAAGATCAAACGGAATATTCTGTCATGAGTTCACAGATTTTTAAGTGTGTAAAAAATATCCAGATGTTCAGTTTGTAACACTTTGCAACGTTACAAGTAAATGTTTGATAAATAGAATTTTCTTGAAGAAATTTATATATAGAACTAGTCTTTAATATCCGTCTGAGAACATAATTTATGCGTCTTCTTAACCTAATTAAACAGTACAAATATGTTTAACATAGAACTTGTTTATTTAGCGAGACCTCATAAAACTGTGTTAGAAATAGCGTGTTATAAATTATTTAGTAATATCATATTTTATGCATAATTGTAATAAATTAAATAATCAACAAATTAAAAAAAAATTAAAAATTATGTTTTATTTCTTAGTTATTTAAAAACAACATCGACCTGGAACATAATATGCACCGTGTACAATATTATTCGCTTATCTGACAAAAGAAAAATGTATATATTTCAGAACAAAAAGATCACATATTGGGCCGATTGCTTATCTGTTATGTACTGCGGGCAGCTTCGCGGAAAAAAGTGGCCTTTGGTGAGCGCTGAGCAGTCAGGGTCTCAATAGAATATATATTTCAATTATACAGCTTTACCCAAAACAAACCATATGTAAATATAATCTCGATATAATTAGAATTATTCCACCTTTGTTCGCGGATAGACACAAAAATGCTACTTAAAATCGGATGACCTAGAATCGTTGTTTTACATTGCCGAAAGTATTTTGTTCTGTGGTGTACCATAGACAGTATAGTTAAGAGAATATGACAGATGTTATGTATGTTTTTTCTTACATGTAATGAAGACTCTACTATTTACTGTAATATTTATTTACGTACTGTTATTGAATACATATATATATATATATATAAGAGGTAACATTTAAGTAATCTTAACCTAGATATATACAAAAATACGTTCATTTTTGCCCTGCTGGCACTTCACAGACCTGGTCTTTTACGCAAGCACTTTACAGCCACAATTAATGACACTACCGAAGGCGCCACGGCCGTCACATTCAGAAAGTCATAGATGTAAATGGGGTAGCAAAATATTATTATGGATTGTGCACTACACGTATTGAGAACATAAAATGATATGTGCAGAATATTGTGAAAACTTTGTACCGTGAACGCAATGATGCATCCGAGTCGTAACTTTACGGGTCCGGTAGAACGTAATAAGAGTTGAGAAACGACTGCTCTCTCAGCGTTTCTATTGCAAATTTTTTACGATAGCTTTGTCTTTTAAACAGACATTGTTATATGTTACAAATTTATATCTGTCATCATTAAATCATACGACATACTGTCGAGTATAACAATTTGAGAAACATTTTTTATTTTATTATGTGTCCCAAAAGTGTTTTTTCATTTTTATTCATTAGGTGCGTCAAAACGAGCCGAAGAGGTGTGGGAAGTGTGATGATCACTAGCCGCATCCAGTCGCTATGGAGCGTGTCAATTGTTCGTTAAATTTTTCCAGGAAACTTGATATCCCGACGAGGTGACATAAGCTGGCCTCTATGTAACCCCGACTTGACACCGACAGATTTTTTCCTATGGGGCTACCTTAAATCAAAGGTAACAATCCCACTTCTCTGGATCAATTAAAATAAATTATCCGAGAAAAAATGGCAGCGATCGCGGAGAATACGTGCTGAGCAGTTTTCAAGCAGTTTAAGCAAGCTGAAGAGCCCTGTAATTACCCATACTTCCATATATTTTTTTAAATTACTTACAGAGCTTACGACCTGTCTTCCGCTGGCTTATGTGATCACTTTATATAAATATAACGTTCACCATTCTCACCCATTAATCAATTTCCATATCTATCAATTTTTAAAAAGTTGTATGTATGTTAATATACTACCGCCATCTATGAACTAAATTTATTATTGAACTAAAGTAGCTTCGTCTCTATGAGATATCTATTATTTGTTCAATAACAGTGCCTTTGTAGGTGAAAATCCAGTAATTTTCTTCAGTAAGTTCTTGGACATATTCAAATATTGCTAAAAATACTTTTTTTTTTTGCACAACCTTATGGTATCGGGTAACACCATTTAAGAAACGCTGGTCTAGATGACTATAGGCGGAGACTTGTTACTGACGAGAAAATTGTGATAGATCCGCGGTAGGATTATAATTGTTTCAGGAGGTTATGCAGCAGTTTGAATCAATATCGTACGAAGTTGATTCGCCTTACGCGAATGCGGAATACCTTAGTGTATTTAATTACATAATATTAAAAATAAATCCGTTTTATAATACTTTAAATTATGAACCTGCTTGCACAGCTTTCCCAGAGGGATTCTTTAGATCTCAGAGATGTTCAACTAAGTGAGACTTTTGCCTAAGGATCGACCCTTTTACTATTTGAAGAAGTCTATCAATCATCGTGTACGTTTTCGGGATGTTAACTGACAGCTGGTCCCTTCTAAAAAATTCCTTATCACCATTAATGGCTTCCCGCAAGTTTCCAGAATATTCTAGACGTTAGTCGAAAAATAGACAATAAATAGGAAGAAGGAAAACTGAATTATATTATGTACATATAATCTTAAAAAATTGTGTATTGTCACTATAGTTTAATTGGTAATATCACTCATAACTTGCCGATAATTTCGAGAGCATTTAAAACGATTTAAAATAATAAAAAAGAACCTGTAGATCAACACAAAAATATTATTTAATTCAGTCAATTTTCATATTTTTTGTGGAATAAAGTAAAATATATAAATACTAAATTAATGTATTAATTATAAATATAAACATATAAAATCAATTTTGTCAAAAAATATTGTTTTTGCGTTAACGTTTCGTTGACAAACTGCACAATTTGCACTTTTTATGAGTGAAACTGTAATTTATTTTTCAAAATAATATGCACTGTTGATTTTTTATTCCAAGGAAGGCTGCAATCTTCCTTATCGATTTACACAGATTGCGCATAATTTCACAACGAACTTGAGTCATATATTCTGATGTCGCTGCTGACGTTAATGGTCCCGGAGTTGGTTAACCACTGTCTCTTCTTGTCTGAACTTTTGAACCCAACACCAGAAAAGTTCCGTGCTCGGTCCATCACTTACTCGTCGAATATTAAAATTAATACAAAAAGCGCGACGCACACGAAACGATGAATCACCGCATTTTAAATATTGCTCAATCGCGAACGAGCGGTACGCTCCCGGCCAGTGAGTCATTGCCACCGGCAAATCAAATAACGCGCGTCGAGCAATACCCCTCCACTTACCTCTCCCTAATGGTTTACGAGCAATTGCAATTTAATCTTGAAATTTTTCCCTATATTTATTTTAATGCACTTTGTAATATTATAAATACCTTAGCAGTTGAATTGTTTAAATAATTCGATTGGTATTATTTTTTTTAAATGATGGCAACACTCCCGCGCGTGCGCAATTGTCGGAAACGCACCAGCATTTACTTGTCAATGGGCGTAGCGTACGGCTGGCCACAACATGGCGACGGCGCTGCCAGCCGTCAAACGAGTTAATTTAAACTTGTAAATTAATAAATCCATAATGGGTTATTGGAAATATTTTATTTCCCATTTGGGTGCGAGATGAAGAACTTCGGAACCAATGATGGACGATGTCGCAAACGGGTTGTGGATGGGTGTCCGATCGCTGGCCACGATCTATCGAAAAGGGTAGCGGATGACCCGGGCCTATAAGCCAATTAATTCCAAATCAGAACGTGGCGACAAGCGATTATAAGTAACGGGTTCGAAACGTAGAGGAAATGCGTCCCAAACCCAATGTTATGTATTATTGTCGTTCCATTTTTTCTGACTGCGCTGAATTATGAGACTACCGTGATGGCAGCTCTACGTCTTCAATGTTGGATATTCTTCGCAGATTGTATTTGTTTATAATTACTCTAGATTGCATCTGTCATAATCGCTATGTTCCTTGTAATAAATCAATATGATTAATAATAACTTCTTTGAATAATGTAGAGTAGATTCCTGTTCATCCGAATTACACAACTTGTTATAAATATATCACAAGTGACGAGAAAAGTCGTTCGCAAGGTAAGTTCCGAGATCCGTACCCACATTTCCTGTTTTTTCCGCTGATCTGACTGGTAACAATATGTCTCATAAAATAATTCCCTATTAAATCGTACCCAAAAAAAAATAGTTCAAATGGTCCATAGTGATATTTGTACGGTACTGATATAAAAGTAATAGGTATTAGCAAGTGGATATTAGTAAATTCAGTATTTAGTGTTGAGATACTCTTATAATCTTAAACACCTGTCGTTCCATTATTTGAAAGCCATCTACATTCTTTTTACAGAATCTCAAATACCTTTGAGTAAACCGACTGCAGACGCCAGAATTATCAATTCATTTTTATTAAATTTTGGACACATTGATACAACTTATATTATTAAGGTAAACACATTCTTATTTTGAAGTTGTAATTATTCAGAACATAGGTCTGTGATATTTTAAATACTAAATTAAAATATTAATTCCCCGGATTGGAAATAAAGTAATAGGAAAGGTGTATTAATTTAAAAAATGGAACATATAACATAAAATTTGTCATGAAAAATACTGGAATTATAACACAATTGGTAGTGTACTTCCCTGGATTGGAAATAGAGATCCAGGTTCGAATCCCGGTGACGCAAAAACAATATTTTTCGACAAAATTGATTTTATATATATATATTTATAATTGATACATTAATTTATTATTTTATATTTCAAATTGTTTAAGAATAAATACAATTAATATTTGACAAAGTTTGTAGTTACCAGGAAATGTATTTTTAACCAAAGATAATGTTTTTGATCTGCGGACATACGTAACTATACAATGGATACGAAATAGTTATCGAACTCAGCTTCTAGAACAAACTCAATCAGTTTTACCGTATTACATGGGAAAATTTTGATTGAAAGGTTTATCAAGTAACGCCGGAAAAAAAAACTTTTTCGGTATATCTACTTATACTTTAAGCAATTTCTGTGAAATTACTTCAATTATCTGACAGAAAAGTATTATTTGGAACTTAAAAAAACTGAGAAAGTTAAAAAAATAATTTCTCGGCAATTTTTATGCTTATAATTTATTGTTCCTTGTTTCGAGGTGGGTTTTTATGAATTTAATATTCAATGAAATTTTTTTGTTCAAGAATTTTTAAAAGTGGACGGAATTCGACTGTATACTTTTTTGTATTATCTGTTTTAATAAATATTTAATGTTAAATACTAATTAAATGTATTAATTAGTATTTAAAATATCACAGAACTATGTTCTGAATAATTACAACTTCACAATAAGAATGTGTTATTTTTAATAATACTTAATGTATTTAAGAAAAATCTTATTATATTATATTGATAATACTTTATGTGCAACTGTGTATAACAAATATTTTTTTAAATTTGTATTTCTTACTGGATTCAAATAATATTTCAATTTATCTCTTTTATTAAAATATTAAATAACAGATTAAAATTTTATCTGTAATTTTTATTGAAGTATAGCATTTTGTTGAAAAATTAATGTCCTTTTAATATGTATAATAATTTAAATTATTTATTTAGATGTTCTTACATAGAAAGTAGTTTATCAATATAGAAAGTGCTCACAGAAGTATCAATAAGCAAAATAGTCCCAAATACACTAGACTCTAAGGGAATGACAAAGATGCACCCACCCCAAAGGCGAAGTAAAACCGTGATATGGAATAAGATTTTCAAAAACCTAAGGCACAATTTTAAATGAAGTCATCTATTAACAACTCCAACATGGAAAATGGAAAAATAATTTATTTTTCAGATGACGTGGTACTACTTTTTTAAGATGAAACCTGGGAAAAAGTAGTAGAAAGGGCTCAAATACCTTTAAGTAATATATAGCGGACGCCAGAATTAATTACAACAATATTTTTCTATAAAATTATTTATATATATATATATATTTTTTTTTATAATTAATACATTTAATTAGTATTTAAAATATCACTGACTTACGTTCTGAATATTTACAACTTCACAATAAAAATGTGTTATCTTAATTAGAATTATTTATTATTAAAAATGTATTTGAGTTAAATATTAACTCATTAAAAAGTTTCGTATAATTTATATTTTCTATTGGATGTGAAAATTCGTTTTTTAATATTGTGTACGGTATATTAAGTAAAATAGGTATGTAAAAAGGCTTGTTGCTGAGAGCCTACTGGAGTATGAGAGAGGTCTGCGACATTTCAAAGAAAATATTCTGGTTAATTTTTGCACTTAGAAAAAACTTGGCCGTAAGGGATGCGCATCGGGATGAAAAGTACGCCGGAGACGGTTACCGCAGTGCAAATAACTATTCGCGAAAATACTTTTAACAAGCTGGAATGTCTCGCTGTACAAATGTTTCATTGTCACGATTTTTTTTTAGAATTTAATTTAACCAGAGTATAATTGTCGACATCATTTAGAAAGTTTCGACTTCTCTGTTGATTATTGACCACTATGAGTAATTTATATTCAGAAAATTATTATTTTTCATCAGGATGATAAAAATACTACCTAAAATCGTATTTCAAATATATAAATCATTAATTATTAAAACTAAAATGAACCACGGCGTGTTTGCGTTAGATATAAAAAAAAAAAGATTTTTGTATCATAAATTTGTATAATATACATCAGACTTTTAAATAAATAGACATGATTTGAAATATATATATATATAGAAGGGTTTGGAACATTATTTGCAGGGTAAGAGGCATTCTATACACATATATCTTATAGATTATGACACATTTATGCAACAGCAAAAGTATTTACTCTTCGATAGTTAAATCCTCCCCCCGCCCTTCCCATTCTTCCCGGCCTCGCCGACGACCAGTCGATTGGCGACCTTGAGAAAGGATTAAAATATTATACTAATTCGAGACTTTGTGTTTGTACTGTGTCGGAACCTTTGACTAAATAGTGAATACCATATACAGTCTACATTTTTGAAGTGTCTGCAGAATCCGGATTATGGTGAGTGTCTATTCCTTCCGTATCCCTAATTCTTCTGGCATCTATGCTTGTATTTTATTAAAAAGAACAGTAACAACCCGTGTACAGGAAGAATGTTTACGGAAGAATAAAACAATTTTAGATTATGCCTCAATTTAAACGGATTACATATCTGCATAATGACTCAACCAAAAAAAAAATTATTCGTAAAACCAGCTTTGGGATTACATAATAAATTTTGTAGAATCTTCTTAACAATGACCTGAGACTGGATCAAATTTTATTTATTTGCAAGTTTTATACATCAATTATTTAATAATTAACGTATATATAGAGTGGTCCAAAAAAAGTGAAAACATTTCGTAAAATGTGATATAATTACAATAAATTAGTTTAACTATATCAACAATAGCTTAAATAGTTTACTAATTTGCTTACTAACCTATTTACCTAAATTAAGTTACATTTCAATAATTTCCGGTTACAATCTTCGATTATTAATTTTCCCATTGTTTATATTTGGTTTTTCGAATTGTTGCCCAGAATGACAAAAATCATTGCAGAAGACCGTATTCTGATCAAAAATTTTCGAATTGCAAAACGTTGAGGTGCTAGTAAAATGATCAAAGATTTTCAAAACAAAACCTGGAGTACAGCAAGACATCAAAGCGTAACTGGACATCACAGCAGGATGGAGCTCCATCTCACACAGCCAGAAATACAATCAACTTTCTTCATCGTGAGAATGTTAATTTCATCGAGCCACGCATGTGATCACCGAACAGCCTAGATTTATATCCAGTAGATGATGCAGTATGGGGTGTTTTGATGATTTCTGATTAGCTAAATATTGTGCAAAAAAATTACATTAAGAATTATAATTAATTATATTATGTTTTGAAATAACTCATGTGTTACGAGATGTTTTCACTTTTTTGGGCCATCCTGTACAAACGTGTACATAATTCACTTGGAAAACATATATTTTTAATGATGATTTATGCTTCTGATTTCAGAAATACATTTTAGATAATGTAAAAAATCTACACTTTAAATTTTTCAAATAAAATTTAAACTATCAAGTCACGTCTTACCGAAGCAATGCTAGATGGTCGTTTTCGTGTATTCCGCGAAAATTTGTTTTATTTTATAATTTGCCACTGCAGAAAGATACCAAGATAATAATTCGATTTATATCCAGCTGTTGACTGCGCACACAGTATACACCGCAGGTGGGGCTGGTTATCGAGTTAGGCCGCCACCTCGGCCAAGGTCACAGCGGCGCGGCTTCCCCTGGGAGTCGGTACAAAATCGAGCGTAATTCAGCTGATACCATTTTCAAATCTCTCGAGCACTGACGAAAAGCGTGCTTTGTTTTTAAAGTGAAGTTTATTTGCCGATATCTAAAAAACAATTTTTGGAATCGGTGCTGAAACTGTAGCATAGAAACGCTTATGTCAAAAAATGTATAATGAATTATCCTATATAAAATGTATAATGCATTATCCTATATCCTATATAAAATGTATAATGAATTATCCTATATCCTATATAAAATGTATAATGGATTATCCTACATCCTATATAAAATGTATAATGAATTATTCTAGGTGTAACAGACTGTTCCGTGTTCGTATTTTTTTTTATAGGTGTACGCATATACTTCCGTAGATCTATTGTAAATAAAGTAAAGTGTTGTAAAAATGAGGATTTCTGGCCGCATTAGAATTGCTACATGATGTCAGTACTGGATGTGTTTGCAGCTGCTAGGATTTTTATTTTACGCACCGGTATTGCAAGGTGCATTAATTATTGGCGGACGATGAGGATAAAAGTGGAGGTGATAGACCTCCATAAATATATACAAATTCCGTACCGTTATAAAAAATATTATTGCATGAAGCTTTAAGTTACGTTCTTTGAAAAAATGTTTACTAAATGAATCCATTATTATTCTATATCCTTGCTTCAAGCCTTAAATCAGGTACTAAAGAATAATCAAGTCACTCGTTCCATATCCTTTAATTTTTGTATGTTCAATATATAATTTTGAAGTGATAAAATATTTCAATTAATCGAAATAAACTCAAAACTACGATTATTTCTAAATGCTTAGGTATATCTCTGACATGGTTGAGAGTCGATGCATGCAGCTTGAACATTTTTGACTAATATTTTTAGTATGTAATTTTTGTGTATTAGTTAATACACCTAATATAAATGTAGTTATTAACGTGTATCACAGCCGGAACGCTACATTCAGAATATAATCACGTATTTACACCGTTTTAACAATATATCTGTTTTGATGTTTATTAATTAAGTTATGTTATACCGCGATAGTATTATTAGGAGAACACATTCTTATTGTGAAGTTGTAATTATTCAGAACTGTGACATTTTAAATATGAATTAAATATATTAATTAAAAAAATATACATATAAAATCAATTTTATTGAAAAATAATATTATTAGTCACCGGGATTCGAACCTGGATCTCTTTCCTAACTGAGGAAGGTGCATTATCTAACTATTCTACAGCGGCAATATTTTTAGCGACAAATTTTCGAATCTATATGTTACCTTTTTGATATTTATACATTTAATCGTTCCATTATTTGAAAGAGCCATCTACCTTATTTTTACAGATCCCAAATACCTTTGAGTAATCTGACAGCAGACACCAGAATTATCAATTCATTTTTAACTTTGGACACATTGATACAACTTTATTATTAGGAGAACACATTCTTATTGTGAAGTTGTAATTATTCGGAACATAAATCTGTGATATTTTAAATATAAATTAAATATATTAATTAAAAAGATAAACATATAAAATTGATTTTATATTTATATATTTATAATTAATATATTTAATTCATATTTAAAATGTTAGTATTAAATATTTTAAAAACGTAAACACTGGCCATGGCCGCTACGCCGCAACAGATTATTTTTTACTAGTTATGCATATTGATTAAAAACAAAATGAATGTTAAGAAGAATTTCGAAATACAATGTGCCATAACGCTAAATAATTTCACTGCGAATTTACGTCGAACTCAGATTTATTTAGTCTCCTCTTCATTTTTCTGATATATTAATTATTCCCTACCAAGAGCCCATCTCCTTTTCTTTCGCACAACACCTGCACCGCTGTCGATACTGATTCTTTAATAATATGCTGTGATTAATATTTATATTATAATATGTATGTACATACAAACATAAATTTTTTTTTTTTTTTTCATTTTTCGTTAGAAAATTCACCAAAGTAAACCCAATTAGGAAATAAATAGAAATTTCTTAATCTTGTGTCCTTGGAAGTTTTCGGATCGTCGTTAGACTTTTCTTTTGAAACCTTTTTTTTAATGTCCCTTCTTAATGTTCAAGGGTCAGCGATCCTCTCTTTATATTGTCATTAAGGAAACGGGAACACTGAATTATTGGTAGAAAGGGGTATTTCGACGTAAAATAAGAATTATACGTGTGATAAAATACAAATAACCTTAAATAGATCTACCCATTTAAAGATTTATTTGTTTTGCACCAATTGTGATAATTGTAGATTTTTTAAGTACTGATTAAATATGAAAAATGCAGTGTGTTTAATATTTATGACAGTTCTGTGAATAATCGATCATCGTGCACAAATCTAGATGCACCACTATGTAGACATCATGGTTCCTGTCCTATTATCTATTCCTATATATCTGTAACCCCCCTCCTTTATACCTTAGAGCACAATCTTTTTTGTATGTGTTGTCCATGACTTTGTTAAGTACATTACGCTATTGTCGTGTAATCCATATTCCGCTTATGCGTACCGAATTCAGTTTCATCTTGTTATTATACAGTACGATACACCGATTCACATCTTTCAATCTTAATAGCATCGTTTATATACCGAAATGTGTGTGCAACCCTCGGCTGACCCAAGAAGATCACGCGCGGGATAGGGAAATAGGTGAGGACGGATGGAAGGAATTAGGGACAGGAACAAGGGGCTCAAGTACCAACTAAACACCAGGAAGAACATGACCTACCTTCCAGTGGACCCTCCATTGTCTGAATTCTACGTTTGCTGCCGCCACAGGTCTTCTGACTTCGTTGACAGTGCGCACTTCGTTGATAGCGCGACGTGAACAATACCCGCACCACACAATAGCAAGATGAAAAATTCAATCTGACATACTCAAGTGTTAATTCTTCAACAGTTCGACTAGCAACCTCATAAATAAGGATGATAACTTATCAATAGTCTAAAAGTATAGACAATACATGGCAATAGAAAATACGCATGCAATAAGGTCATGCTCTATGGTATAATGAGGCGGGTAATGGGGGGGGGGGGGGGTAAACTGGTAGATAATGGATTAGGAACATTTGTCGCGTTAACACTCGCGCGCACAGCGATCGGCAATTCATTATCCTTTATAAATATCGAACACGGGTGTTCGTTACAACTTTGAACTTTACTTAATTTATAATACTTTATTCCTTCAATAATACTTCATCCCGTGCAATCTATTATAAACGTTTGATCAAAAAATTCAGTATAACTCAAATAAATACTGTGTAAGTATGTCTCATCCTTGTCAAAATACGTAAACTTACTATTAAACTATGGTGAATAATAACATATCGAGAATACAGATGATGGCCGACATAATATAGAGGTAGTTTATCACTCTCAGTAAAACATTTCTGATTCAACGCAATAAATACCTTAAAATACAGTACTGTTATTCTAACAAATGCACATAAATTTTACGAGACTTTTCAGATTGTGTTGAATTGTAATACAACATTATTGTTTGCAAAATTACTTATATTTTGGTGTAGTAATTTGATGAGAAGTCCGTTATTATAATTCATAATATATTTAACAAAAAAAAACACTCTGAATGTATTTTTTCTCCATCATTCGATACAATAAACAGTTTTTCGCAGTTTCTGTTAAATCACCAAAATTTTCCATACATCGTTGCTTAGGTGACGTCTTCAATTATATACAACATTAATAAAATTGAGGTAAAAATTTTGCTTTGGAGGAGATACTTCTTTAAAGATTGCCAGATGCAATTCTCATGAGAATAAAAAAGATTTTCATTTAATGTAATAATAATATCGTTCAGTTCCGTAACTCTAATATAAAAGAAATACGCAATCTTCAAACAGCTGAGGTGGAAATAATTGTAAACCTGGAAGCATTTAAATTGAGGCATATTTTAAATTTGTTATATTCTTCCGTAAACGTTCTTCCTGCACACGGGCTGTTACTGGTTCTTTTAATAAAACACAATTGTAATAAAGATGCTCTAAATAGGGTGGTTTCACACAGAAAAAGTACAAAGGTGTAAGCTGATCTGAATTTAACAATTTCCAAAATCACCAATAAGCATGGATCGAGGACATTAAAATTTGTTGTTTCTACACTAAAAAATAAACTACCTGAGTTTTAACAAAAGAGTACGCTTTCACCCAGTTTGAAATAAATTATAAAAAAAATGACTTATCGACATGTCTTACTTTTAAGTATGAAATTAACTGTTTAAAGTGTAACTGTTTAGTTGTGTTTTGATTATATTAAATGTAATAAAATGAAAATAAATATTTTGTTGGTCTAGTTTTAATAAAATAAATAAATAAATACAATAAAAGTAAAATAAAAACAGGTTATTTACTACCATTGCAGTGTAATTTAATTTCATATCAAACTGCTCTATATGTTTTTGACAGTTTTGAAATAAATAAATCAATAAATTAAATACACGCAGAATAGCGAGTAATCAAAATATTAGAATGTCTGTAGCGTCTTTATGATCTGTTAAACTGAGAATCCAATTTTTTAAAAATACTTGAACTTGTATAAAGTCTCGAAATTAAATTATGTCAAATAAACACATCCAAATAATGCAAAAAATAAATAAAATAATGGCGTAATTGGCGTAAAAAAATTCTTGAAGAAAACTCACGCCCTGTGATAATTTTGTTTTTCTGAAAATTTATCTAAATTTCAATTTTGTTGTCTACGTTGTTATCATATAATAATTTGTCGAGGAATGCGATGAATTCGAAGTGTCCACGATGACACGCGTTTGTTTATTTTAAATTTCAGATAAAATTGAATTTCATTTTGGAAGATAAATATGTATTCTGAAATTTAAATTAAAAATTTACAATTTCTCATGTTCAAGTAATTGAGTAATACACTTAAAGCGACCATCAATTTTATAGGTTGTTGAGCCTTAGAAATGTTGATTATAATAAACTTTAAATTTTATAGATTATTACAATAAAATACACATATATATATGTATTTTATTTTATATTTCACATTTCAATTACTTTACATTTATTATTTATTTTACATTTATTTTATTTACATTATATTACAATTATTTTACATTTCAAAAATACGCGCCAAGACCGAGAGCGCTATCTATCGATGCGAGTAGGCGCGGCTGGTGGAGAGAGAGGTCGGGGGAAGGTAGCCGGGGACTTTGTGGCGAGCGCCCGAGCTGAGAGGTGCGTGAGGCGAGCGCCGAGCGGCGCTCCGCCGAAATTAGAGTATTGGCGACGGAGATCGACAATTGGAGGACTATTTTCGTGGCAGAACAAGAGATTTGGGCCTTGTTCTGCCCGTGTAAATCGTGTAAGGAGGGACTCCACAGGGACTAGATGGCTTTGGGGTAATATTCTGGAGGATGAGATCACTTCAGAGAGACCAAGGGCGCGGCAATCCCCGTGGCTAACAGGGTGGAGATCGAGGTGTGCTGAATCGGCAACATTAGTGTTAACACTAGGAGGAGAGTTTAACATGAAGAAAGAAGATGTCAAAGACAGTTATCGTGCATAGAATGTCGGGTTGTTATGTTTTATGTGATTAAAGTGTAAATAATGTGTTGAAATCCAGTGTTATTATTGTCTGAGACCTCCCCCATACATCTGAGATAGGCATTCCGACACCAAACTTTATTGACCCACAGACTGAGTCTAGCTGGTGGCGTGGTGCGCTGGCATTCCATTCTCTGGTGACAGCGCACGACGTAATAATATATATATATATATATATATATATATCATGCCTTGGAATGACAAGTTATCATGATCATTTACATTTTTAATACTAATATTTTGATTTCTTCGGCTGAGTTTGGTTTATCGTCCACGAGGTGTGAAATTTTTATAAAAATATCACTGTGTAATAATTAATAGTTTTTTCGAGTAGGATACATAATGTAACTAACACATTTTATTTTAAAAACTAATTAAATATATTAATTATAATAATATACATATAAAATTAATTTTATGGAAGAATATTGTTGTTACGCTACCGGGATTCGAACCTGGATCTCTTTTCCAATCCGGGGAAGATGCATTATCAACTATGCCAGAGCGACAGTATCTTTGACGACAAACTTAAACACATATGTTACACTTTTTCAAATGAATACATCTACCATTCCATTATTTGAAAGCCATCTATATTATTTTTACGGAATCTCAAATACCTTCGAGTGAACCGACACCAGACGCCAGAATTAACAATTCTCAATAATAATATATAAGTTGTGTCAATATGTCAAAAATTTAATAAAAGTGATTTTATATGTATATCTTTCTAATTAATACATTTTATTAGTATTTAAAACATCACAGATCTATGTTCTGAATAATTACAACTTCACAATGACGATGTGTTCTGCTTAATAATATTTTTTTAAATTTGAATTACCAGTTGTGGTTTTAAGAAATATTATAAGTTGTATGAAAATATAATTTTATTTCTTAAGCTTTTATGAAATTTGATAGTTTGTAGTGTAGTTTTAAAGAGAGAATTTTAATATATAAAAAAAATGGCGTAAAACTCTGTCGTTCCATATTTGAATAATCTTGAACATTTTAGGACTTATGTATCATCCGGTTTACTTGGTATATTATAAAACACAAATAGCAAGTGTCTACAGATATTTATATAAAATAATTTGATTCGCAATATTAATAAAACAAATAAATAAATCGATACAAACACGTGCAGAAAAAAATCTATTAGAATAAGAAAGTTCCAGGTAGCAATTAAATATTTCTTCAATAAAGAGATTATTATGTAATTAATTCATTTAATTAGTGTTAAAAATATAACATAATTATATTATGAAATTCTATCTTCTAGGCGATTAAAAATAATGCTAATGTGCTATTAATTCTGTGGGAGTTTTCTCATCGTATTTATCAGAAAATCTAATAATATTTTTAGTGTAATTGTTTTACTGATACAAAATAAGGTACTATCTACCTTAACCGTTTGAATGCTACGCGTCGCAAAAGCGCTGCGATCGTTTGTATCGAAAATTGCTTGGCACTAAAACGGTTAAATTACCCACAATTTCAATAATAAATTAATCTTGATATTCTTCATAATATTACGAAAGTTTTACGAATATCTTTTGAGTTAGAATTTAAACAGATGCTATCCATTATACGTGCTAATTGTGAAATACTAAGTGTACATTTTATATAATCTTATGCCCAAGAATTAACTATCACAATTTACATACATAAAGTTTATCAATAATTCATAATATTAAAGGCTTCACTATTATTGTGGATGACTATAACGGGGTGCGGTGGTGTTGGAAGAGTAGCGCGAGGGTGTGAGGGTGAGAGAGGTCTTACACGATAATTAATGTAGAACACTGGGAGTATACTAAACCAACCCTGTCAGTTGGCAGTCCAGAGCATACTAATATAGACATTTAAACTATTACGCTGCAAAATGATGTATTGAAATAGGAAGATTTTCAAAAGCAATAACATCATGTTATTTCAAATATTAAATTGTCATACACACATCCATTATTTTAATAATTTTTTAAGACCCTTCGTTAACAATAAAACATTAATTTATGTACAATATCAGATAGTTGTTATATTACTCTGAAACTTGTTGATAAAACATATATTATGACATGTGTAGCCCCGAATTGCAAAACCCCTTAAAATGGATTTCGGATAATTTTAGTTAAATATGCAGTTTTGTAGATTTTTTTTACAGCTACATGCAGAACACATCGTTTTTCTCAAAAGCCACTTAAATCCATTGATATTGCTGGTTCAAAATTAGGGTAGTTCCAAAATACTCTAAAACAGACAGTGCATAAGTTGCTGTTCCCCCTAAAATGAAATCAGCCAATTAAGCTTGTTGATGATCACGTGATCTAAAACCCAGTATGAGTGCCAGAATGATATATATCGTCGCTTTAAAAAATGGTGATGTAAAATCAAACATTTTGTACATTTGCTTTCAAAATATACATTTTCATCCAAAGCTCAAAAACGCGAAATTGTTTTAGGGGGTTTTGGAATTAGGCGCTTAATGTATCAACGTTAAAGCGATTGTATGTTTGATATTTCCATTTTTTTTAATGTGAGCAAACAAATCAAGAAGACAGACAAATCATTTTGTTTTTGTTCATGTGTCCATGTTTCCAAGATACAATAATAATAATAATAAGAGTATTACTTCTTCTTCTATTTCGTCATTCTCTCATGACTAAGTATCATGATCTTCGTGAACTCCTGCTCGCTTGACTATTATTCTATACAGGAAACAAGAAATGTAGACAAGGATGGTTCGCCGATCTCCGCTTTTCTCATTCGGCGATGATGATTATGAGGTCCAAAGAAACGAAACACAAAAGATTTTCAATCTAAGTACACTACGGCGACAGATCGAGAATGGCTTCTCGCCCGCAGAATACCTTGTTTTTATTTCACTTACAAAATAGTACATTTTCCCACCATATTTTCAAGTTGATAACGACAGGCTATGCCGTGACGTGTTTTATCAAGAATGATAGATAGATTTGTGTGAATATTGGATGCACCAATACACACCCAAATTTATTTCGTTTGGTATCGCAGAGTGTGGTATGTTGTACATATTTGTATCGAGATATCAGGATGCATGTGTGTGTAGGTGGAAGGTTACAAGAACAGAAACTACTTATGGATTGCACATAATTTATTAAAACTACTTATATAAAGATAGAAGTTAACTGTACAAAGAAGTACAATTAATTAATTATTTAAATTATAAAAAATAGCCCAAATTCTATACAACCAGCTTTATACACTAATAACAAATTAAAGAATTGTATAATAACAATGATAAGGACGACATTAAAAAAAAATCGGGAATCTACAAATTAATTTGCAATGATTGCAATTATTTTTATATAGAAATTGATATTAAGGAGCATTTGAGATGCCTAAATAACAATAACTATTCAGAATTTTCCAATCACCTTTTGGAAACAAACCATTCCTTTGATATTAATAAGGGTTTAGAAATTTTACATATATATAAACCTATATGTACAGTTATATATATGTACAAATATGTAAACATATATGTACAGTTAGATAAATTTACATTTTATAAATAAGAAAAAGTGTTAATAGCAAGCTTAATATTAAAAATAACCAAATTATTTTTGCAAATAGTCACCTTTTTAATTTGTTTTCATATTAGTTCTTACTTATTCTCCATTTTATAGTTTTGTTTTTATCTATGCTTGTATTTTTTTAATTTCGGTATACATTGATTCCTGAAGAGGATAATACAGGTATCGAAACATCTAGAATAATTAATAATTAGTTGCTTAAAAACTTTTGCTTAAAAGATGTCGATAAAAAGTGAAATTTCACGCACCGGTATCCGCAGGGTACGTTCAGATGGTGACAAGAGTGGAGGCGATAGACTTTCATAGTTTCATCCATGTACTAGTAGACAAAATAATCACGAGTTGTCCCGCACCATATGTAATTTTCTATTCGCTAATTGTGTTTGTAATTTCAGGATGGACGCATCCCTTCCTCTTCTTCTTCCGCTTCGCTACATTCTTTTTTCTTGGTTGCTTTTGTTGTTACCTTTTCCTTAAACATCTTCAATAAAGGGGTACGATTTGATCTCTATCGCTAAACAGTACACGACGGGATAATTTTTCAACCGAAGATGATTTACTTGTACACTATTACTAGTACACAAATATGTTGATTTAGATATTCAAATAGTACAATTTTATTATTTTATTGAGGCAAAAATTGCCAATCTAATCTCTTTCATCTTATCATATACTAGTGATGTATCACTTATGGTTTTCTACTTAAATATTCATGTACTTTCTTGTCTTTTAATTAAACTTTGTGATTATAAAATTTGAACTAATCTTATTATTTTCCCTGAGAATGCTGGCTATTATGAGTGCCAGGCGATATGGTGAATTCTGTGAACCAGACCCACGCACTTTATGCAATACCCTGAGCAAGTCGGTGGACGTGCATATACGACGTCACTATATATATGTATCCAATATTAGTGTCCTTTTTACTTAGAAATCTGGTAGGTAGTAGTAGCACAGATTAGCAAAAAATAATAATTAGTATTAATATTCATTTAAAATCTTTCCGCTTCTGCAATAGATGTCACTGATACCTAATATTTATTAAAAACTGCTGTGATTAATGCTTGGATATAATTCATTAATTGACAATTTTAGCATTGCAATTCTAAATAATTTTACACTTAATATCGTATTTACCGAGATTTTAAGTAAATTTTTTAACTATCCATATTATTTATTTTCTTTAAAATCACTATATCCTTTGTATTTATGCTTTCATTAATATTCTAACGAAAAACATATCAATTTAAGATAGCTTTCGGTGTACATATGTATACACCGTGCATCATTTTACTAATATTTTATTTTTTCTTAATAGAAATAAATACAAGGTTACATTGTTGAAGCAATATTCAAATGTAGATTCTAAACTCTATTATCAAATATATATTACATTCTACGGAAACCCTGAACGCCTGGCGGCCACTATAGGGCCACAAGCGATAGTATAATATATTTATAATATCTCTTGTTTTGTGTATGGTTGACCCATTTAAAAACCTAACTTTATCTTGAATTAGCTTAGCCTGTAATGCCAGTTTTATATAACAACAAAAATCTGCAATTTCGAAGTCGCGTTTCTATGAAATCTATCATTTTAGTACCGATCGTTCTCAAACTTTTATACGGATCTTAAAACTGCTCGTAAACTTTTAACAGCAGTTTTATGAAGATTGCTATATTTATACATATGCATTTAATAACGTTCATAAAACAAATATTCAAGATAGATCGGTAGCGGCGAAACTTATAAAACGAAATTAGAAGAATGCTACTGGTCGGTGTCCACACGATAAGGTATGTTACAGAGATTTAATTGAGATAAATTGATTTTACTTATTGATAAGACCGTTCGATTTTATAGCGAGAAACGCGCAGAAATGTCACTTAGAATGAAAGGTGATGATGACGATAGAGAATGAAAGATGGAAGATGACGATGATAGAAAAAAATGCAGATTTTTGAAGAAAAAATAATTGTGAAGTCTTCCAGACAGCTTTTAATTGCCTAGCGTCGGTACCGGTTATATTTATGACTGTTAGGAGCTCTGTTTTACGCATCAGTATTGTAAGTAAAGTGAAATCTTGATCGATAATCGTTTTCCCGCATATGTCATTTATTTCTTCCAGTCCCGAAATAATTTCATACAAAACACGCAAAAATAGATCGCATCAATCGTTTCTCTACGCATCATTTTACCGCATTAATCGTTTAAATTACGCAAAATATTTTGTTACCTACCTAACGGTATATTGACTTTATAGAGCGAGTTTTTTTTATTTTTAACTTTGTTTTATTAACCACCTAGTAAAAATACATCTACCGGTTTCGAAAAATATAATTTTCTTCTTCAGGATGTCAATAACTAATGAAAAACATATGTTATTGTTTCTTTAACAGAATCTATATTTCTATATTCAGAAAAAATATTTTTAGTACCTAATTCAAATTGTTACTTGATACAAAATTACTAGAATAATTTTTAAGAAAAAATTTTAGAATAGGACTTGTAGTTAAATTTAGTTGGTTGTTTATAATTTTTTGATTAGTTTTACACGCTTTATTTATCTCCAACGATTCCAAGATATTTAATTTATGACCAACACCGTTTACATGAAAAATTGACAATCTCAATTTTTTATCGAAACCATGACCATTTTCTATCAAATAATTAGTAAATTCTGAAAACCCACTATTATTTAAACAGCTCAAATGCTTCTTTAATCGTATATTAAAATGCAGCACAATCCTTGCAACTAAGTTTATAGACACCAGAACTGCTAAATTGATCATCTTTGTCTTTAGAATTTATGAGTAAATTTCTATATTTTTTTTTTATATAATGCCGGTCTAGTGTTCTGTGGTAGGTGTTTAGACATTTGATTCGAAAATTTATTTACGTATAAAATCCTACGCCAATAATCATTATAATTATTATGTTTTATCTGTGATTTATATAAAAATAGACTACTATATTCTTTTAATTTTTTTTTTAAATAGTGTCTATTAAACCTGTATTATACCCGTTATTAACTGCTATTTAATTGTATTCAATTCAATATTGAAACTGGATGTTGACATAGGAGTATTGACTAAACGATGGATATCATGGAGTGGAACCTTGGATGCTAGTGTGACACTATTTTTTTAAATTAATTTATTTAAATTAATTCATTTACATGTGAAATATGCGATGTATGAATGTAACTTTTTCTATATTCCCGCATTTATTGTTTATTTTAGTATGTCCCTTCAAAAACTATAGATAGAGGTTTCATTGTTTATATAGGGTGCGTTCAGAGTCGTCGATGGATCACCACCAGATGACACTGGAGGTGATAGACCTTTAAAGGCTCATAATGACGATAAATTAATCATACGACTGACTATATATGGATTTGACTATATCACATTTCATTATCAATATTCACTATCATGCTATACTCGTAGTATTTGGAGTATTATTAGACCACGGTGGACAGTCATATTAAAGTAAACTTATGAGCATTATATTTCCATATTTTTATTTTAAATTAATTTAATTCTGTACTATACAATTATATTATATATTTATAATAAAATTAAAATTAGCGAATTTCCAATACGGAAATTGATTTATTGTTATTAAGATTTCTTTCAAAAAAATATGGTCGAAAGAAATTCATTACATAATACGATTAATTATTTTTTCTAAAATATGAAATTTTATTTATTCTAATTTTGTTGTATCCTTTATAATATACTACACTAGCTGAAATACCCGACGTTGCACGGGTAGAAAATTTTAACTTCGAAAACTATCAAAAAATTTCATTGATCTTCTAAAAAATTCTTCTAGAACGATATATTGTGAGTCGCTAAAAAGTATGGACTAATCCACGTGCAACTCATATGGAATGGTGATTTACAAATCGTTTCGAGCCCATGTCTATATTATCTTTTATGCGTACTCGAGTCGAATCTCATTCGTGGACATGCGTTGGAGAGAAATGGCTCTTAATAGAGATAAATTCTTAAAGCGGCCAAGATCTATCTGGTGTTGTAGAGTCAATATTGATAATGATAATGTATATATCCATACATTCATATTGTGTCCACATTCTTTGATGCCTGTCAAAAAATAAATGTTTTCGTTCGTAATATCGTCCACTTTTACGTAACAAATTCCTTTCAGGCTTCGGCTTAAAGTATCTTCCCCCAAATTTTTTTTCATCCCTTATATAAATTCCAGGAAAAAATTTTTTTTGCTTGTTTTCGCAACGTCAATAGAGTGAGCGATACTCGCTTCAATTCACACGATACGGTGTGTCATTTCATGACGCGCGCTTTTATATCTGTGACGTCACTTCCAGAAAACTGTCGAATCTAGTCACATTAATCACGTCTGTATAATGTATATTATAAGGTCTTACGTCACGAAGATGTAATATGTAAGTAAAATTAATTTTAAGAATTCTTATAATTCCTAACTGACAATAATGAATTATTAAATTATTAAGGAGAACACATTTTTATTGTGAAGTTGTAATTATTCAGAACATAGGTCTGTGATGTTTTAAATACTAATTTAATGAATTAATTATAAATATATACATATAAAATCACTTCTTTGGATTGGAAATAGAGATCCAGGTTCGAGTCCCGGTAGCACAAAAACAATATTTTACATTATTATTACAAAATTGATTTTATATGTATATATTTATAATTAATACATTAAATTAGTATTTATCCCATTATTGTTTTCATGTAAAACAGACAATTCCAATTTTTTTATCAAACGTATGATCAAATACTCTTTGGCTCTTTAGAGATTTTGCGACTAGAGCTGGCAGATTTATTTTAAACGTATTTACAGAAGATTGGCTCGAAATTGTAAGTTGGATGCAGGATTGAAATTAAAACGATTAGATAGTTATGTACGCGGATAATGTTGAAGACTGGAGTGGCACGCTTGAGGTGTTGTCAAAAGAACAGTCTGCGGAAGAGTGGTTGGCTAGCTACTAGGACTCGCCCGTCACTACTTATTGCTATCTGCTATTGGTCGGTGTGTTTCGGCAATAATTTTATATTAAATGATTGGTAAATTCTGAAAAATCATTACAAATAAACATTTTAGATGCTGTTAAAATTTCGACTTGATTTTTCAACATGCAATCACAAAATTTATTATACCTCAACCGATTTCGCTTATCTCAAGCTTCATCAGGATGTATTTAAAACTGATCATAAATAGAAACAGATTGAAAGAGAGACAGAATAGATATATAATTAAATAAAACATCAAGGGAGTCATAATATAAAATTATGTGCGAAAGAGAGAGACAGAATACATACGCAGATTGACGGAACATTAAGGGAAGGGAAAATACAGTCTTGATTTTTAAGGAATCATACCTAATATTTGCCCCATATTGTTTTTAATACGTTTTGATGAAGCTTGAGGTAAGCGAAACCGATTGAGGTATAATAAGTTTAGTGATTTCATATAAAGTGTTATTTAATTTAATAATTATTAAATACATTCAGATTTTATATCGTACCGATATAAACGATAGAATATATGTGAAATGAAGAAAAAAAATCCTCTTTGAATACTTAATTAAATTAATTAAAATTTACTTTAAATTCACGAAATGCTTTGCTGAGTGGAACTGATATGATAGTAACTGCTCCATTATGCATTATTAAATATTCCGGGAAAAAAGTAAACGATAGTATCGGGAAAGGATGGGGCTCTCAGTAAGTACATGAGTACATCATCGTAAATAATTAAATTTCTATTATTTCGTTGATTTTTAATTAAATTATTTATCGACAGTTATTTATAGCATATCGAATTAATATTTTACATAAAATCACTGCATCATCAGCATTTATTATGTAACGTCAAACACATATATTTTCATACAGCATATGTGTACGTACAATAGAAATCATTTAACACGAAACCATGCCAAAATAATGTTAATATAATGTTTTAAACGATAAGGGTGATGTGCAGCAAGCGACACCTTTCTATCTATTATTCATTAACATAAATAGGCCTAGTCAATAGAAAGTTGAGTCACAAAGTCATATACATTCTACAATTTGGCGGTCGACCACAGACTACCAAACATATAAACATGAACTAACGGAAATTCCTTGTTTCAATATTTTCATTTTAGTGTCACTCACGTGATTACTTTGACAATAAAATAGCTCCGGGACTTTTTTCAAATATATGACTCGATTGAAATGAAAATTTGAACGCTGACAATATAATATGCATTAATTTAAAAAGTGCGCTATGTTTGTACAGAAATTTAATTTTTTAAGAGTAAATACTTTTACCTATTGTTACATAAATATGTTATAAAGTATCGGATTTATGTTTCTTCTAATAATGCGTGTATAATGCCTCTCGTTCTGAACCCCTATCCAAAATTTACACTTTATTGTATGTCTATTTATTTACTGGTCTGCGCATTAAACAAAATTTTGTTTCGAAATACGAAAAAACATTTTGTTTGGATCAGAAAATTTTTTCGTATTAATTTGATTTTGCTGTTAACACATTTTCATGTTAAGCGAATTCATTGTATGTGATGGGCATAAATGGTGATGTAAATATCGTAGGCTTTAAAAAGGGATATGTCATATCAAATGTCTACCCTCATCAAATACGTATTTGTTCTCTTTGTTTTTGAAAAAAAATACATAATTGACATGACACGCGTGCTTTTGGATCGGGCCTCAGGACAAGACGCTGTGATGCGCAATCTTTAAATGTGATATATCAAAACTCGCTATTTGCATGTCACTTTTGGCCGTGTATGTAATTTCGATACAAAAGATTGTGTTCTGTATTAATGACAGACCCACGGATCGCTGGGCACGTATGTAGATGCTTCACTGTAATTACTGTACCTATTTGTCCCTCCTCCTACCTAGTTGCCAACACCAGAAAGTACGACTTTTTCTGTGAATTTGTCTATGACTTTTTGAACTGTCAAGGAGAAGGTATTGTTACGTCGTGCGCTGTCACCAGAGGATGGAATGCCAGCGCACCACGCCACCAGCTAGACTCAGTCTGTGGGTCAATAAAGTTTGGTGTCGGAATGCCTGTCTCAGATGGATGGGGGAGGTCTGAACAATGGAAACACTTTATGCACTTTGAACAATTTATTCACATATAAAACACAAAGCCCGACACTGTAAGTACAGTTATTGTTTTTAAGATCTCTTTTCTTCCCATCACGTTCTTCTTCTTGTGGGGACACACTGTGTCGCCGATTTAGCGATATGACCACTGCCCAGTTTGCCACGTCCCGTTCCAGAAGTGAACTCTTCTTCCCGAAGGTCACCCCGATGCCATCCGGTTACTGTGGAGTCCCTCGAGCCCATCCGTTTGCCATCGCTTATTAGCAGTCTCCCCGACAGTACCCGCGAACAGTCACGCGCGGGTAGATCGATGCTTCGACCCCTCTAATTCACCACGCCTCATCCAAGATTTGTGTTTTATCCTTACTTTTACCATACCACCTGGCGAGACGCCGCTGCGGCGCTCTACCCACGCCGCCCGCTCGGCTCGAAGTCCCCCGCTACCTTCTTCCGACCTCTCTCTCCATCGGCCTACTCGTATCGGTAGATGGCGCCTTCGGTCTTGGCGCGTATATTTGAAATGTCACAGTATGTTGCTATGTGCTCGTCACCCTTGAAGTTATTGTAAAATTTACTTGTTGCTAGTGTATTCGAAACTGCTATTGTGGATCGCAGTGCTTCATTCCGATCACCGAAGAAGGTCCCTGATATCCAAGAGCTGTGACTACAGGAGATAAAATCCTGGTGGGTCGTGCTTCCTGGTTAGTCCTTGGATATTGATCTGTCCCTATATATAATTCCTATCACCATTCCTATATTCTGTTTCCCCACCCATTGTGTAAAGAGCAAGTATGTGCAAGGTGCGTTCAGGGTCGTCGGCGTTGTCGCTAATGATGAAGGCGATGTAAAGATTACTTGGAACAAAACAAAATAAATATAATTTTAATGTACCTACTTTGTGTGTTTAGAATAATATTTTAAATAGTAGAAGACTGTTTTTCAGGTCGTTTCGTAGAACAGACTATCACGTGATAATACGTGATGAAAAAATGACCTACTCTCATTATTTTTTTTTTGTATAATTAATTTTTTTGTACACATAAAATGTTTACATGATTTTATGGAATTCTCATATAAATCAGAAGTATAACTTATTTTTTTATAAATTTTTTTTTCTGCAGTTTAGAAAACAGTAAATGGTTTACAAAACTATTCATTTAAATAGAAACAGTACAAAACATTGACAGCAAAAAAAAAAAAACTAATAACATACATGTAGTACTACAGGGTGTATATTATGTTCCAGGCCGATGTTGTTAAATAAAACATAAATTTTAATTTGGTTTTTATTTATCAATTATTTGATTGATTAAAATTATGCAAAACATATCATGTTGGCTAAATGACCACCTCTGGTAGCGGCATAAATGGGTGCACTTTTTTTTTTTTTTTTTTAAATAAAGATGCGTACACGGAATACATGTCACGTCAATATTCTTACTATTTTCAAACTAAGCTAAATGCTTGCGCTATGAAAATAGGACAAACTTGCTGGTGTCCTGGAACGAGGCGCAAACTCCCGACCACTAGATCACTAGGCCAACGTCTTGACCACTACACCAACAAGCTACTCAAATTT
The DNA here is from genome assembly GCA_022840565.1 of Eubasilissa regina. NCBI lineage: Eukaryota > Metazoa > Arthropoda > Insecta > Trichoptera > Phryganeidae > Eubasilissa > Eubasilissa regina. The sequence continues at coordinate 15,744,966 of JAINEB010000027.1, read as the reverse complement.
CAAATTATTTCAACAATTTCATTTCGAATACTATCTTGTTGGCATATAATAATAGTGTAGGCCTTTTTTTTCAAGTGCCCTCACAGAAAATAGTCGAAAGCCGTCAAATCGGGTGATCGAGGAGGCCAGTCAATATCAAAAATTTTTAACATTATGCGGCCGGGAAAAATTTCCCGAAAAATTGTGTGAGGGGCATCGTCCTGTTGAAACCACATGTGTTGTAGGCCCATCGACCCAATTCGGCCACCAAGAAATTTTATAATGTGTGACGATAGCAACGTTTTAATGATTTTAATACGTTGTTGAGGCGTTAGATACTCTATAATAAATTGTAAATAATTATTATTTATGATTACTAAATGCGAACTAACAAATATTTGCTAAATCAAAATGGCGGTCAAACAAAATTAACCTGGAATATAATATTCACCCTGTACAAACAAAAGTTTAACCCTTTCAAATCCCTTTGGTATATAAGCATTGGATCAACTCCTTCTCGTGGTTTCTCGGCCATTTAAAAACATTTGTTTGAAAAACAAAGGTGATAAGGATAGGTGAGGATAGTGAAAAAAAGGGAAGGATATGCGCAGGTTAAAATTTGGCAAACCACAAATTGAATGTATGCATGAGGCAACAAGTCACACGCCAAAAAATTTAATAGAATTTAATCAATTTTAAACGGCGCTAACAAATATACTCGTATATAATCATTAATTTATTTATGCAGTCTCTAATCGTTTTCCTCAGCATGTTGCGATATGTAATATGATTTTATTTATTTAGACACATATAATACGTAAGTATTGTACAGCTAAAAAAAAAAAGCAGTTTGTTACATATATTTTACACAGATTTTAAAATGCATGCCCAACTAGGTAAGTCTATTTTAGGATAACCTTTTTATTTTGAAAACACATTTTTGACTGGAAAGGGTATCCATTTAGTTGGTGAAAAATGAATAAGGGCGAATACTCAATTATTTAGGCTTTTCGCGCCAACAAAATATTTCAATTGATTTCTGTATTTGTTATCTAGGTGAAGAACCAAGTCTGTCGGCTAATTTCTTTAACTTCAGAGGTAATCAATTTTACTTCATAAATCTATTTACAGTAAAGTTCAGTTAATTCGTAGTTACCGTACGTACACGAGACCGTAACGGACAGAAATCTGACTTACAGATGAGAACTATTTGATTAACATTGGAAATAAATTTTTAAAAACAGAGTACGTATCCGCATTTTTGGGCATGCTGCCGCTGCCGACATACTCTGTAAAAAATATATACCAATATTAAGATTGTTTCAGATTCATGATTCGATGCAAAATTATTTCGAGGCCGTATTATTTTACGAACATTTATATTTTAATTTTATAAAAGCTTTTAATTAAATTAAAGTAGAATAGCACCCATCGGTGTTCTTCTAGGCATAATAGAACATAATTAAGATAATGAAATTCTGCTCTGTAAAATAGCACATATTTAATAATTTAAAGGCTAGTAAAAAAATATGTTGTACATATATATCCAGCTATATTTTAATGAATTACGCTTTAAAATAATAAATATTATTAGAAAACTGTTTATATTAAGATATTGTTAAATATAGAGAAGAAAATATACAGTAGTTAAGGAGACCGTCCTGGATGAAGCATCCTGATACTTTCGTGCAAGGTGAGTTAACCCCAACTAAATAGGTAAGGGGAATAAAAGAAGTTCAAACTATACAATTTAATCAATCAATTAAAATTGTAAATATGTATTAAATATATTAATTAGAAAGTTATACACATAAAATCAATTTTATCGAAAAATATCGTTGTTGCGCCACCGGGATTCGAATCTGGATCTCTTTCCTCGCCGGGGAAGGTGCATTATTCAATTATGCTACAGCGACAATATTTTTAGTGACAAATTTTCGAACCTATATGTTACTTTTTTGATATTAATACATTTAATCGTTCCGTTATTTGAAAGAGCCATCTAACTTATTTTTACGGAATCTCAAATACCTTTGAGTAATTTGATAGCAGACGCCAGAATTATCAATTATCAAATTATCATAGACCAACTTCACAATAAGAATGTGTTCTCCTAATTAAAATTATGCTTTGAGTATCTATTAAACCTAGATAAGTAGATCCCGTCATTGATATTGTACTTTTACCTATCATCATCATCATCAATACCAATAGCGCATCAACCCTGTGGGGGCACTGGGCTCCTCAGGTAGCTTTCACCACTCTAGTCTGTTCTTTCCTGTTCTTTTCAGTTTGCGATCCGACCGCACCGCGTTCTGGGAAACTCAATCCAGCCACCGCAGCTTGGATCTTCCAACACTACTTTGGCCAACAGGTTTTGCAGCATAAATAATATTTGCTAATGATTCTGAATCCATGCCTTGAATATGATTAGTCCAATGCCCCTACAAAATTGGTATAAATCTAAAAAAAAAGTTTTTAACCCCTTAGGTTTTATTTTGCACCTCGACGTGGTAAGATAATAAAAATGACAATAATAGAAATTCTTTGATACTTTATAATATCTTGAATAACAAATAATCACTCTGACACCCATCAAAAAATAAGTCGTTAAATACAAATATTAACCTTTGTTAACTTAGTGTCCATGTAGACTTTTGCGATTTTTAAGTCGGATAAATATGAATATTTTACATTTGTTACTGATTTTCATCATTAAAATAATAGTTGATAACATATATAATTAAAACAATATACTACTCCTTTGCACAATTTATCTCACAATTCTGTATAATCGATTGGGGGGTGGACTTTTAAGACTAACCTCTTACCTGTTGAAAAGGTTCAGAGGTTGCTTTTGAAAGTCATCCTTCGAAAACTTTCAATATTTACAATTTCACAACTATTTAACAGTCTAAAGGTTCTCAGTTTAAAAAAAATCTTAAAAAAAAACGCACTGCAACAAATTCACAAAGACCATTTCAATTCAACAATTTACACAAAAATAAGTAACTGACCAATATTGCGTGGCAACTTAGAAATCTCCAAATTTAAAAGTGGTGATTTTTAACACCGTTAGGCCTATCAAGGTATAATGCCCTCCCATGTAAAATCAAAACCGGAAAAATTTATAAAGCCTACGAATCGAAAATTAAACAAATACTAGAAAACTCCGATACATACAAGTTCTAATTTGATTATGTTTATGAATATGTATTTAATAATTTAATTCTATGTTTATTATATATCTTACTTATATACCTACCTTTACATTATTTTAAAATTTAATTACTTCCCAATTCAAACACGAAAATTGATTTATCGTTTGAGTTGGGTAATTTTGTGTAAAAAAAATAAAAATTAATTATGTTATGTATATATATATATATGAATAAGTGTAAAATAAATTTAAATAAAAAAAAATCAATTATGTATTGTGTAAAAGTGCTAAAAATGAAAAATAAGTCTATCTCGTCCAGCACATACTCTGCCACTAATGTGACGATCGGCAATCGGCATCCCGCGCCCCGCACACTGCGCCGACCGCATTTCTCCGCACGTACAAATAAATTTACGTTAGGTTTTTCGAAATTTTTTCTATTATTGTTGCGTATAATAAATATTTATATATTGTAATTATTTTATATAATGTTTAAATATATTACGAAGGAATACCAAAAATATTACAGTATATTTACAGAAATATTCACAATTAGAGGCAATTTCAACTCAGTTTACATCATCGGAGAGAAAAGGTTAAATAAAATGCCATACAACATGCATCTAGCATATAGTCATGATTTTTGAAATGCAGGTACGGTATTTAGCAGATAATTAAATGGTTATCCATTTACATAAGTTTATATGAATTTAGGTAAATACATAAGTTTAGATTTAATTGCTCTGTTGTTTGAACCAAGTTGACCTAATTAATACTGTGAATTTGGTAATTATTCATTATTATTATAAGCATACTCCAGTACGACGAGGTGTTATAATGATATTTAGAGAGTCCTTATAATTAAGCCAGTAATTGAATATATAATTTAATGAAAATACATTTTGGTATGAAGTTGCAATTTCTCAATAAAGTATAGGTACTTTTTAAAATTTGTATATATATATATATATATATATATATACATGTATATCTAATAATATAATATTTTATATCAGATATACAGATATAAGATGACGTTTAAATAGAGAATATATTTAAATATTATGGTGTTTATTTTTAAATTTCTTACTGAAAAATATCAGCAAAATTTAAAAAAAATATTACACAAGTCAAGATGAGCACAAACATCATATAAAAAGAAGAGATAGACTAAGACTGCCATTCGGGAAGAAGGCTGAATCTCAGAAATCGATGATGTACAGCGCCATGAAGATCTTTTAATGAAATGTCAGATGATATAAGAAAAGAGTAGAAACTACGTAGATTTAAAATTAAACTAAACAAATATGTTATTGACGCAAGTGGAGTACCCATTCCCTGTCAATTTTGTTCATCCAATATTTAAACCTTAATCTATACTTGTACCGCTCTGGCCAACTAATTACTTTCGATTTCGCCGACGGGGGGATAGACTGCGTTCTGACACCGAACTGTCAAAATCTATGTTCTTTTTTAACGTCCGAAAAAGCAACGCCGTGCGTAACGCTGAGACCGCGAAGAGGAAGTATTCTAAACAGTGCCGGAAGTGCAGTGATCTATCGGTTCGGTATAACAAACGTGATAGTCAACTGAATGTGAAGAAAGCGACGTCCAGCTCAGGATCGAGATTAAGGTAGTCCAGATCCCTTTGCCCATATTTCTCTCTCAAATCCAATTCGGGTTGCGTTCACTACTCAGTTATAATCGATACGGTCCACGGGATCTTATCCCACCATCTGTGTTAGATAAGTTAAAGTAAAAAGAAAACATTTTACACTGTTTATATTAGAGCTTACATATATACACTTTTAAGAATAAATAAATATATATGTATATTCAGATCAAAAACTTTAAATGATGCAAGAAGGTTTGGAAAGATGTATACATGTTGATCATAATGAAAAACGAAGACAACAAGAACATAAAATGATAATAGGCAGACCACGTTGCTCGGAAAATCTGGTCATCCAGTGGTAGGTGAGGGTAATCGAGAGGCCAACTGAACCCCTTAAAACTCGATGGACTGGTGAAATCAAAAAATTCCACGGAATTGTGTCGCAGCGAACAACAATAGACATAGAAAAGTGGGAGATACATCGGGAGTCTTTATCCAGCAGTGGATATAAAATAGCTTATGATAATGCTGGTGATATATATATATATATATATAAGATTTGCGATTCATACTATAATAAAATTGATAGCTTTTAAATGTAAATTATAGATGTCTCATTTAAAATAATACATAATCTATATCTAACGTTTATTATAAATTTAAATGGTAAACGTGGATAACGAAAGATAAAGTTCCGGGTTTGTATCTCTGTGACCATTAAAATTTTGTTTTAATCATATACGGATAAGAATATAGATTTTATATTTTCTAATAAAAATAAAATTGTCATTAGTGACATCTATGCTGTTTCAGAGAAATGAATTTCAAATTTCACACCATAGATGGCGACAACGAAGTTGTAGTAAAATACTCGTCTTTCTACATGGTAACATATATACAACTTCCAAAAAATTTTTATAGATATGAAGGTTGATTATGGTGGAATGGTGAACGTTACATTGTGCAAAGTGATCACTTAAGCTAGCCGAAGACAGGTTATAAACCTTTTAATTACCCATACTTCCATATTTTTCCATTTAATATAATATTGCTTCGTCTCTATGAAATATCTATTATTTGTTTAATAATACTTCTAATTGATTGATTTAATTTGTTTTTGGTAATTAAATTAATACGGTAAACAGAATGTTATGTCAAATGCGGTAATGTATTGTTATTAACGTTGAATAAAGAGATTTTAATTACCGCTATGTATCATACATATAACATTAATGCTATCAAAGACATTATTTCATCAACGTAATTTCTAATATCTTGCCTATTTATCGCCGAATTTACAAAGAACGCCAACTTCCTTGTCGATTTAGGGGTGAGGCAGGGTGTAAAATTCTTCAATCAAACCCTTAATTAACCTCTTTTTGTTATTATCAAGTAACTATACAATGGACGGTGATCGATCTACTTATTAATTATGCAGCCCTCCAGTTTGGTGATATTTGTATTAACATTTACTATAGTTATAATTAACATTGATTAAAGCTGTCTTCAGAAGTTTTGATACTTCTATATTGTTTAGGGAAAATTATTTCAAACAACTAATAAAGGGATCAGCGATAAATTCAGATAACTATCGGATCGGGGGCCTAGGGGTGTGGACAGCACTCTTCCATCACTCTTTAACCTGCGCTATGTTGATTAATTGAGACCACTGATGATATTGAGGATTCATTAATGCATGAGTTTCTCGCAATTATATATATCGCATGGAAGATATTAGGAAGACCGACGGATGACGAATGTTAGTATTTTGCCTTCAATCTGTTGCTCAATTTCATGTATTTAACAAATATAAGACTGTCAAGCTTAACTTAAACCTTTTTCATTTGTCTTTTTTCACGCTGGAGGAGTATATGTGATAACTGTCGCACTATCGACCCTTCAGAATAATAAGGTTCCATCTGACACTGAGACTGTTTTAAGATAATGACCTCAAAAGTGTTGATTGAATTTCAAATGTATATTTTGTTTTGAGTATGCAAATATGATCAGTTTTAAGGTCTTAACTTATTTTCAGTATTATTAATAATCAGTGTGAGATGAGAGAAATAAATAAAAAATAATAAAAAAAAGTTGTATATTAACAATAATGATCCATAAATTGAAATAAATAACTGATGCAGTTGGAACTTTCAGCTCGTGCTATTTCTTATAGCAAGAGCTGAAATATAGAGTTGGTGTGTATGGAATAAATAAATAATAATGCATTTGGAACCCTTTTCACGCAATGACTCAAATTATCTCAAAATGTTAGTTGGAACCTTATTATTCTAAGGGATTGCTATGTCTGCCTTTTAATGAATTTTAACGGTTCTTAACTTGAAGCACGTATTTATTATGTTTTTTCTTATATTTCTCTAGTATATTATATTTTCTGCACTAAATGTATGTATATTGTCTCACGTACTTCATGATATATGATAATCCATTTTTATTTCTGTGTTGGAACATTTGTGCTAATAAACAAGACCACATATGGCTATTGATGCAAGTCGAGTACCTTATGTGCATTCCGCCATTCCAATAAACGTTAATATACCTGTCCCGTTCTGGCCAACAAGTACTAAGGGATTTCGGTGAACGTGGGACAGATTGCATGACGCGGACATGTCAACGATCGATCTGCGCTTAAAATTCGGACTGCGAAAAAGCAATTTTCTACGGCATCCTGAAGTGCAGTGATATCTCCGTTCATTACAAAAGTGCAAGTCAACTGGAGGTGTAAATTGGCGTCCAACCTGAGACTGAGATCAAGGTAGGCCAGATCCATCTGCCATTATTCCTTTCTTGCTCCATTTCGGGTTGCGTCAACTAAACAGTTCCTCAAATCGATACAGTCCGCGGGATATATTCCCACCAAGGCATTAAAAGAAGTAAATGTAAAATAAATTTTTCTCGATTTTTTTTTTTATTATTTATTCCATAACTTATAAACTTGAGTAATTTATTTACTTTTTTTGCTGAGTGGAACCTAAATATGAGCACAACCTCTCAAAACGATTCCGGGAAAGGTTTGAATTCTTTCGGTATCCTTTCGGAGCCACTCAGTGCCTCGTCTGGACTTTTTGAGATGAAATTTTTTTACCTGGAGGAGTATCTTTGACAAGGCTTATCAGGTTATTACTATGGATATGGCGACATCGGTGGTTTGTTAATTCAACCCCTTTCGTCGTTCCAACTCTCCATCCGTTGGTTGAGAAATATTCTGGTAATCAGGAAATACACTTCAGCACCGTCTCCAGGTAACCTGCAATACTCGTATATCTTCAGCCTGTGACTTCGAACAATCATATATTTTTCAGCAATATTTGAATATGTCCAAGAACACACAATTACTGGATTTTCACTTACAAAGACATTGTTATTAAACAAATATTAGATATCTTATAGAGACGAAGCTATTTTTAATTATATTTAAAGAAAATATGTGGAAGTACGGGTAATCATAATATACTTGTCAAAATAAGAAAATACATAAAAATAAAAAAATTCAGGCGTATTCTAGTATAATGTATTAAAATATTTTACATATAAAGAATATTGCTTTAAATAATTTAAAAAAATAATAAGATTATCATTGTGACATATATGCCGTTTCAGGGAAATGAATTATCAAATTTAGTCCATAGATGGCGATAGTGTAGTGTTAAAAAAATGGATAGATATGGAGATTGATTAATGGGTGAGAATGGTGAACGTTATATTTATATAAAGTGATCACTTAAGCCAGCCGAAGACTGGTCGTAAGCCCTGTAATTACCCATACTTCCGTGTATTTTCATTAATTATAATGAAAAACAGCTTCGTCTCTATGTGATATCTATTATTTTTAAATATATTTTTCACGTTTTGGTTATGGAATTTAATCTAGTGTGAAACTATCTTCTCTCCTCAGAAATTTATTAGAAAATTTCTGAGGAGAGAACTATCTTGTGATAATATCTCGCATACATTTTGAAGATTTTCTTATTTGAAATAACTCGTGAATTTAAAAACAAGTGGAAATATGTTCAACCTTTTACATCACTTCAACAGACCATGAAATACTTCCTTCCTACACATTAAAATTCCTTTACGTGTGAGCTTTATAAATCTTATGAATTTCTAGTGTCTGATTTTGATCACAAAACTTTTACGTAACAATTATATTCGGCTATTTTAGTGATTTCAAATTCTTTTACTTCTTTTCGTTTTTACGGGCAGTTACTGAAGTGATATTTTATCGCTCGTTCGGGGTTTTGTCCCATAATCCGATAACATTATTTATTCAACAAAAATAATTTTATTTATCGATTTTCTCGTGTTTATCTTATAACTATATCGAAAACTATCGTAATCTGCCATACAGAGTTAATACGTGAATTAAATTATTAAAATTTTTATGCTATCGTTATCACCCGAATAATAAAAAATATTGTGCATATAAATTAACTGGGTAATACATATTATTTGATGTAGTTACACTTTTAAATTGATACATCTCTCGTTCCATTATTTGAAAGCCATTTTTTGTATATTTACGGAATCTCAAACACCATTGAATAATCCGATAGAATACGCTAGAATTATTTGATAATTCATTATGAACTAAATTTGGAAACAATAATATAACTTGGATACTTTTAAGAAGAACTCATTATTATTGTGAAGTTGCAATTTTTCAGAACACAAGTCTATGATATTTTTAATACAAATTAAATGTATTAATTACAAAGATATACCTATATGTAAAATCAATTTATCGATAAATTGCTACCGGGAATCGAACCTGAATCTCTTTCTATTCGGAGAAATGTATTAACCGATTGTACTTGATCAACACAGTAAGTTGCACTTTCAAATAATGGAACAAGATGTATCAAAAATAAGATTATTTAGTATATTCCTTTACATTAGCAAGTTTTCTTCTGCTTCATAGAAAATTTCTCAGTAACACTAACTACATACAAATACATATGTTTGATTTAAGATTTCTGCCAGCACTAGTGTTTGGAACTGGCTTCTCCAGTGAGAGATTTATATCTCCTGCGAAAAAGTACGGTTATACCGTAATATTTCATATTTCAAGGTGTATAGATAACCGATAGATAAAGAATATTATTGAATGGTATCCAAGAGATAAATATACAACCTATAGGATAACAACAGTGGAAGTGATATGGCAAAGGTTAGGTAATATAATGGAAGAGTCATGGAGGGGCTTTCATTCGGCAGTAGATTGATAATGACAGTTGATGATATATATATAATAATAAAAAAACGCCTCTTTGTCTTTGCCTGAGAGGTAAGTAAGTACCGTTGCCGAATATTCTCGGTATAGCGTTACGATTTCGAAGATGCGTTTACGAAATGGTTTCTTTCATTTGTTTACTCACCACATCCAATGTTAGACACATTCACATAGTGTAACCATCTTGTAGTGAGTGGTTTAAATGTTCAAGATAATAAATCAGCCCACCAACTATGATATACGGTCCGTAATTCGTTTCTTGAACGCACGAAATATGAAACCAGCTGACATTCATCGCCAAGTGTGTCCTGCTTTGTCCTGATTTGGCGCCAAGTGATTTCCATATTTTCCATCGCCCGAAGCGATTCCTTGGTAGCAAGTGTTTTTATGACGATGACGAACTCAAAGACGGAGTTCATACATGGTTTTTATCCCAGGCGGCGTCGTTCTATGATGAAGATATACAAAATTTGGTATCCCGTTATGACAAGTGCCTTAATAATGGTGGTGACTATGTTGAGAAGTAGTTTAAGGTGTGTAACATCCAGAGGAGATGTTTTTTTAACAAAAAAATCCGGCACTCTCTTAAAAAACGCGCCTCGCATATAATATATTATTTACCAGCACGACACTTAAGCACGGCGTGTTTATTCAGAAAACATAAAACTAGCAGTCAATTTACCGTACCCAAAAGCTTCGAGCGAAATTCAAGAGATGTCGCACAAATTGACAATTTCCGCTGGAAATGACTATATTGGAGCATCTTCAGAGAACTGACGAGACGTGATTGGTCGAAAAAACAAGAATACATCAACGAAATTGCTTCCTGTCTACGAGAAATATCAGAGCGATAAAAATCGACCCGGCGCACCGAAGTAAAATCAAAAGGAAATTAAACCTGTCTCATGTGGTTGATTGGCAAGCATTCAATATTTTACTATGATGGCTCCATCATTCGTAAATTTTAAAACAAAAAGTTAAAAAATATCTTGAATCATATTTTTAAAATTAGAAAAATTAACTTTGTGGTTAAAATCCATTATTTTAGATTGTTAACTTTGTTTTATAAACCACTTAATGAATTAAATACAGTTTCGAAAAACATTATATTCTTCTTCAGGATGTCATTAACTAATCAAAAACATATGTGATATTGTTTCTTTAACAGAATCTATTTTTAAAAAATAATAATTATTTAAAAAATAAATTTAGTATCTAACTTAAATTGTTACTGTATTATTTGTATCATCAATATATATAAGAATAAAGGAGCATTTGAGATGTTTGAATAAGAATTTTCAAATTTTTTAGATGTAAACGGTGTTGGTCTTAAATTAAATAATTTGGAATCATTGAAAAAAAAAACAAAATATTACGACCAATTAAATTTAGCCACAAGTCCCATTCTAAAATTTTTTCCTGAAAATTATCGCGTTATTTATTTTATTTCTCAATTACATGAACTCTCAATAATACATCATTTTCTCAAAAACTATAATCATGACAAAAATAAAACTCAATAGTATGTTTTATAAAAGATTTATTTTTCGAATTGACAAAAGTTTTTCCACCGACAGCCAATTTGACAGTTGATTTGTGCTCAGTTTAGTTTGCTATTTCACCATGAATAGATTTACGCCAGAACAACGTTGGAAATTGTGGAAATTTATTTCGAAAATTGTGATTCAGTTCGCTAAACTTACCGTCCATTTTACGGTCGACATAATCGTCCATCCGAGCAAGTTCGAATAACCATGAATCGTTTTCACACCATGCATTCTCTAATTGATAATACGCATCCGCAGAGATGACGACCTTGAGACGAGAGATGCCGGCTAGAACGTTACAGTCAATGAAGAGCGCTATAGATCCATGATTACTGACTTTTTCGTTCCCCAATTGAATGACATTATTAAGGAAAACACATTTTTATTGTGAAGTTGTAATTATTCAGAACATAGGTCTGTGATATCTTAAATACTAAATTAATCTATTAATTATAAATATATACATATAATTTAGTATTTGAATGATATTAATATGGAGGCGCTATGATTTCAACAAGACGGCGCAAGCGCACAGCGCGCGTCACAATTTATTGAAGGAAAAATTCGATGAGCGCATAATTTTGCGTATCGGAGGCCACTCCAAAATAGTGTGATTAATACCTTCGGATTATTTTCTGTGGGGATATGTGAAGTCGCTAGTCTACGCCGATGAACCAGAGACGATAGATGACTTGGAAGTCAACATTCAAAAATTAGACTTCCAGATTGCGCTTTATTGAAGCAAACCGTGGGGCCCATATGTGCGAAATCATATTGAAACACTAATGGCTTAAAATTATCTTTCAAATAAATTTAATTTTAGTTCTATACCTCTATAAAATACACGTTTTACAAAGCTTATAATATATTAAAAAGCCACTGCCATGTCAATTAATGATATAATTTTAATGCTTTGTGTTTTCAAAAATTCCAGTTTAAATTAGTGATTGCATTGTCAGCTTTTATTACTAATGATAATATAATCTGTCCCTTACTACTTTTAATGATCCCTTTTGAGCAATCTCCCACCTTTTCAATCATCAAGTCGTCTAATCCGTAGATTTTCAGATCATTGGCTTTTGAAAGTAACAACATTACATTGTGAAAATGCTTATAATGATGGATGTTTTAAATACTTGAAGTTTAACGAAGTTAAAACGTAACAAAAAAATCGTTTTTTTTTTTGTATTCATTTTAAAACTTTTAAATTCAATTATAACTCGTTCAAGTTGGTACAAAAACGATGTAAAGAAGAAAAATTTACGATATTGAATTAAAATTTTGAATAATTATTTCTGCAACTCAAAGTTTTCAAGATCATACTAAACTGAAGGGTATCGTTAAAATTTTTTACAGTACAAAATACATCGTTTTTTTTTAATGATTTTATTTTATGGTCATGTATATCAATATGTTTTCGTTTGTTAATAGCCTTTCGAGTCGGAGGTTTTGGTCGTTAACGAGAATATGAACAGTTAGGTCAAATGATTCCTTTATTCTAAATACGAAAATAAATAAATATCACCGCTGTCTAAAAAATAACAATTTTTCGGAATATTCAAATCACATAATTGAAACAAACCATTATTTTGATAGTAATTGTCTACAACTACTCCACAGGGTAATAATTAATAATTAACAATTTAGAAACCGCTGAAAAACAATAGAATTAAAATTCGGCGAAAGCATTAATAAACAACGTAACATTCCCTAATACTTCGCCTTTACTGTTCATATTCCCGTTAACGACCGAAACCTCCATCCTCTTCTCATGCCCCGCCCCATTGGCCGAATAAACTAGAATACTGTATTTGATTATCACATAATGAAGAGAGAGACTGCACCTCACAAAACAAGTAATACATAGTTTTGTTGTGAAAATTAAAATAAGAATTTTAATTTTTAGACAAACATTGCCGAGGATCCTTCTTTAAATTCATAAATAGCTATTCGAATGAAGTATTTAATACACACGTACCTTTATAAACTCTCAAAGATCAAAGTCTCATTGAGATATCATCGTAGACACGTGTCTTAGAATAGGAATGATAGCTAATAATATTTTAACAGTTTAACATTGTATTTTTAATAACAAGTTTTTTTATCTTGTCAGTCTATTTATTTATTCATACATGTGAATCAATATTTTTCATTGTAGATTTAAATCCCTGAGAATTGTCAATTAACAATAAGAAACAAAATGTTATGTTTATGTCGACAAAAATAGCACAAAAGACAATTCTCTAGATAATAAATGGTCGTCCCTTTATATATCTATCAGATCTTTATGTTGAAACTCGTCCAATTTTTCCCTGATAACAACAACTCACCCCAAGCAATAAATCATGGTCACAATACAATAAAAGACAAACAACGAACATCTACACGCCAGTTCTGAGAGCAACAACGACATTTTATCAAAGATTCTACATGTTCATAACTCCGAAACTATACAACGCACTCAATACCAACTGGAAATCGTTCAACTCCAATAATATTATACAAATATGAACCCAATATATGATCCAATTGCGTAGAGAGCAATAAAAAGCATGGCTATCCAACACCCTAACATAATCATTATACAATGTCTACACTAATAATTCACTAGTTCTACAACACTTCCCCTACATTTTTAATAAAAAATATATTTATTTTTATTTCTGTCAAAATTTTATCTTAAATAACGAAAAAAACTGGCTACTTTACCATCACTTCAGTGACAACGCTGTATATATCAGAGGTGGAGTCTATTCCATCCCACACAATAAACTACGAGTATTTAATTGCAATATAATTGCATCTTATGTTTATCATGTTATATTATAATATATTCATCTCTTTTAAAACAAAAATATGTGTAAAGTCTAAATAAATAAATAAATGAACAGCTATGCATTATTATCAGAGCAACATTGGTAATTACTTCATTAACGTCAAGTTCAAGTTAATTTGGATTAAGCTTTGAGTTAAACTTCCATTAAACGGTGCTGTTAAAATATTCTTAATGATAAAACTCACTGGAAAACTTTCTGAACGACACCAGTACATATTTTAGATTTAAAAATTGTAATACTTATCTATTATTATAATATATATTAAAAAGGATACTTCATTCATTATTTTGTTAAAAAATAAACCTGCAGCATTATTCACAAAAAACATATTACTAACTAACTAATAAACATATAACTGTGGACAATGACTATGTACATTAGACTTTAATGATTATATTATAAATAATAGATAATAATAGTCGTAGCTAAATAAAATACAAACTATTGAAAATATATATTTTTAAGAGCGGCACATAATACACACACATGTGTATAAATTACTATGTTATTAAATAAGAAAAGATATGTAGGTTATGTTCTTAAAGTAACAATATAACTTGGTAAATAATTATAAGATTTATATTTATATATTATAATATATTTTTAAAGAAAACACATTCCTATTGTGAAGTTGCAATTTTTCAGAACATAGGGTCTGTGATATTTTTAATACAAATTAAATTAATCATTTAGAAAGATGAACATATAAAACAATTTATCGACATATATTTTATTCCGGTGCCAACAAAAATATTTTTAGATAAATTGAATTTATGTGTATATCTTTCTAATTGATACATTTAATTTATATCAATTATTAGTAAAACCTCTTTAATTTCGATCGAATTAATATGAAACAAAACAAAGCAATTCCGTTCAACAAATAACAAGAAAACAAAAAACCTTCTCAACTAATGATAAATATATATAAAAACTAAAAAAAAATATTACCAGTGTTGACATTGAAATAGTTTTTATTATAAAAATAACAAATTTGATTAATTTTGATGTTACTCCATTTGAAATTCTTATTTTGTTAAACCTTGGAACTGCAGGTGTCTACAATGATAAAGCTATCGTGATGATTTATTAAATATTTTATTTTCTTAATTAAACATATATGAATATAATATAATGAATACCTGTTGTGACATGCACAACGGTTCATCAGCGCATCCACCAGTTTTACCCAAGATAAAGCATGAAAACTATTGATTTTTCAGGCGTATTCTAGTACGAGTATAATGTGTTAAAAACATTTTAAGAATATTGCTTTAAATAATTATCTGTAAAAATCAGATTCTCATTGAGTTGACATATAATATATGCTGTTTCAAAGAAAAATGAATTTTCAAATTTGGTCTATAGATGGCGACGGTGTAATGTAATACCATATATACAACTTTCAAAAATTTGATAAATATGGAGATTGAGGGGTGAGAATTGATGAACGTTATATATAAATGATCACTTAAGCCAGCCGGAGATAGGTCGTAAGCCTTGTAATCACCCCATACTCATTTATAGTTTTTATTAAATATAATAAAAATAGTTTTGTCTCTATGAGATATATCTGATATTTATTTAATAAAGCATGAGACTTGTGGGTCCATTGTACAGAATTGGCTCTTCTGTCTCCCGCCTTCTTCCGACAGTCATTCTCAAAGAAAATAAATAAGATTAAATATGAGATTTTGCAACAATATAATGAATAAAATTTTCATATAATAAAGATTACAAAAAAAATCCATTAACGTCGACAAAAGATTTCGTAATGAAAATAAATTAAAAATAACGTCAACAGAAGATAAAAAAGATTAGCTTTATCAAAACTACATTATATTGAATTTAATTACTCCATACTTAAGTGTAAATGAAATATTATAAATTTCGACATTAGAAAAATGAACTTTGAGTTAGATTCAACAATACCAAATTAGAATGAATTGTACCCAAGCAGCAACCACAATTTATATAAAGTTTATATTTTATTAAGTCACCATGTCGAATCCCACTTCATAGTTTACTCCACGGCGAATGCAACAAAACTCAGTTATTTGCAAATTGGCGTAGTCCATGATGAAATATTGAAGTATTATTTCACCATATTGTGAAGATCATGTTGAGCAGATGGGAATCAAAATGTATCCTTCCATCGTTCTCGGGTTCATCAGCAATCCTTCATGATATTTATTTGTCATCACATATCTAGATTATGTGATGACAGTTGTACCAAAAAGTAACGCCTCCCAATATAATAGCAGAAACACTTAAATAAAATGGTACAGCGTAATACAGATACCTAATGTTATACAATTATTCTTACCCTTACATTTTTAATTTGAAATCACATTTTGTGAGAGTTCATTACACGAGACACCTATAGCACTCTACAAAAAATCCTTGAGCGGTGTCGTGTTGCTATCGCTCCAGTCCTATCGGCGGGTAGTAACAGACTAGCCCACATACTTCTATATTTCTATCTCAAAGTTTGAAGTTGGCATACTAGTGCGTAAAGATCCCGGCGATGTTCAGCGAGAGAACAATATATTTCAGTGCCCTCGATCCATATTTGTTTGTGATTGTAGGAATTAATAATTCCAGATTAGCAGCGTATATCGTGTATTTCTACCATGTGAAACTACCGTATTTAATGGTAATGTATTGTGATTTATTAACAAAAACTTTTATTAACAAAAACAGTAGCAACCCACGAACAAGAAGAAATAATATAACAGTTTCGGATTATGACGTAATTCAAATCCTCGTGGGCTTACGATTTTTGTAACTATGAATGTCTGTCTAAAGATTATGGATTAATTTTATATTTAGAGTTGCAGGAGTGACGCCATATCTCAATATCGACTCCACCAAAGAAAAATACAGACTTCAAAATTATGTATTGAATGCCATATATATGAATAAACAGGCGGATTACTGACTGATCGAGTATTAGAATGAGAACAAAGAATAACTGAGTCAGTAGACAGACGTTAACATAGCGGCAGATGACTGAATTCATGGCTAAAAAAAATAAGAAACTGGTTCGTGTGCAATTCAATTAAATAATTTAACGCCTCAGTATTCAAAAATGAAGATTATCATTATGATCAACTTATCTATGATGACTTATATATACCTTATAATGAGAAAAAAATGCTTTGTAATAAAATAAAAAATTCTTCTTCTCTCATATGTTATTTAGATAATAGGTAAGAAACAATATATCAATAAATTACTTATAAAATGTAATTAATTATCTAAAGATTGTTTCATAAATATGCCATGATAATAAAATTGTTAGATTGCATTATGTTATGACTGAGTTTCAAAATGTTATTAATATACGACGTTTCAATACATCACTATTTTTTGTGCCATAAATAGATACTAAAACAAACAAAATATATATATTTTTTTTAAATAGAGATGCGCACACGGATTACATGTTACAACAATATTCTTACAAACTAAGCTAAACGCTTGTACTATGAAAATAGGCAAGAACCTCCGACCACTTAATTACTAGGCCAGCGTCTTAACCACTCGACCAACAAACTACTCGATTCTATTATATAATATTTATACATTATTGTAAATACATAAAGGTGAGACAATATCATTGTTCGTCCATTTTCAGGATACTGTTGTGTTTCCTGGGTGATCGGGTTTTTTTAATGACGACCCGATTTGCCATAAAGATAATACATATTATATAATACAATTAAGTTTCGAAATATTATTTATATTATGAAAAGAAAAGCAAAGAAAAAACAATAAAAAAATAGTTCACATGTATATATAAATATAAACAAAATATAGATACTACATTTCAGTCACGGCCATTATTGTATCTGTAGTTATTCTGTAGTCGTTGCCATTCTCTGGTTAGGGAACTAGCTTTCCACGAGAGTGCCGCTTGCACCAGAGAGCTGTTGCTGAGCTCAGCAAACTCGATGTTTCAGAAGCGGAACGAATCCATGTACACGGCCTTTGGCAAACATTGTAGATGCGTTACAATAACGCGCCAATCCGAACAATATTTAGTATGAGTTATTGTACTGGATTCGGAGACGGTTGTACGTCGCTTGCTTGTATTTCGACTAGAGCTCGTAGGTATACATGCTGGTGAAGAACGACATGATGCTCTTCTCTTCCTTACTGCATCGATAGAAACGCCGTGACAGCATATTTTCACGAAGGCTCAACTATCACCTCTGTCCTTCTATGTCATCATCGTCTTGTTCATCTTCATTGAATATATGGCCGAGGTATTAGACCTTATTTTGAACTCTCAATTTCGTCCCATCCAGCCTGTTATATGTTATCCAGCTATATGTTCTCGATATTATTTCATGAAATGAAAATATGGATACTTATCAAAGAAAAGCAAAAGTGACTTGAATTATTGTGGTTCGGATAAATTTAAAAAAAAAGTATTTTAAACAATAAAAATTCAAAAACTTCAATATCTCACATGACGTGTGAAAAGTATCCGAAGAAGAATGAGATCTTGCACCTCATAATGCAGGGAAAGATTATTGGAAGTCGGAACCCTGGAAAAAGAAGAACACCATGGCTGAAGAACCTAAGGCAATGGTTCGGCCAGTCTACTGTGGAGGTTTCCCAGTAAACACTGTAATGATAACTAAGAAGAAGTCGTCTTATAGAATTTTAAATAATAAAAAAAAAACGATTTTTGATGAGTTCACACATAAATATTATTAAACAAAAACAAATTAACCTTTTTTTTTAATTGCTTAATTTAAGTATGTTGCTTTTAAAAAAATATATTTTTACAAAAATTACATGAGTATGTATGTACGTGAGTAGCTGTTACTAAATATATTTTTTTTGATTTATGAGTTCCAGGATTATCGTATGAACCATTGTTTTAAACTTCGTGTGACTACATTAATACATACAATTAATTTACGTAGGAATTTACGTTTATTGTAGTACAAAGAGGTCGTTGAATCAAAGTTATTACACTCGTAAAAGGGATATTTTGTGTAAAACCTTTTTGGTAATTATTCTATTTTTGAATAAACACAACATCTACAATATAAAATTTATGTATTGCTAAACAAATTTGGCTAAAATTAACTACCTTTATATAATAAATTAGAGCAGGCTATTGGCAATAAAAGGATTTCAGGGTTGAGTACCAGTAGCAACTGTGATTTTCAGAAATAGTTGATCCATTGTCGATAGAATTATTCTGAAGAATCGCAATGATATCAATAAATATGAATTTATTATCATTAATTGTAAAATGAAATAATGTATTTGTTACTTAATGATTAATTAACTTTCCGAAAAATTAATTAATTAATAAAATAAAAGGTCTATCTATCTCGACATATAATTCTCACGCCGTTTCCTCGCTGGAATACGATCAAAGATGAGAGAATCACGCTTTTCTATCTCGACATATAATTCTCATGCCGTTTCCTCGCTGAAATACGATCAAAGATGAAAGAATCACGCTTTTCTATCTCGACCTATAATTCTCAGCTCGTTCATTTTCTCATATGTGCTAGTCGACTGTCAAAATTTCTAATAGGATCATCATCTTACACATTTCTTGGTCAGGGCTGTCACAAACGTCTTATATTACTGTTATTATTGATATTGCCATCATACAGGTGAATATTATGTTCCAGGCCGATTTAGTTTGGAAACCATTTTGATTTCGCATAAATTTGTCAGTTCATATTTAATAATCATAAAAAATACTTAATTACAATTTATAAAAAAGCATCTAACATCTCAACAACGTGTTAAAGTTATTAAAACATTTTATCTAAATAATAATGACAGTGCTGTAACCATTAATGGTGATTATTATTGTCACATGTTGGAAAACATCTTGAGATGAATATTAATTAGTGCGAAAATATTATGAAAAATATGATTAAAATAGTACGCATTTATGCCGCTATCAGAGGCGGTTACTTGGCTATGTCATATTCCATAAATAATTGTAATAAATAAAATAATTGATAAATAAAAACCAAATTAAAATAATATCTAATGACTATCCATTGTTATCAGCCAATCAAACAGCCAGCTGGCTAATAATCACCAAGTAATATGAGGTCATATAATACTGTACATGCATATTCAATAGTTTTTGTTTTATAAATGTAGCGTGGGTTTTCTCAAGGGTATCATGATAGCCAATATAAATATGTGAGATAATGCCGAAAACGTATGATAAAAAAATGTAACACACCTTTGATATCATCGCGTACTATCAACAAAACCGCTCTGACTCAATCTAAGACTTATTTAAGTCAATACTTTATACAGGTTTACCTGAAATATTTATGTTTGTAATTTTTTTTATTATATTTTTAAATTATTTTTATTTTTCTTATATTAGAGTAGTCTTTAAACAGTGGATTCTTCATTCTATAGAGATATGGTAGTAAAGTGCAATTTCTGTTAATCCATAAGTTTTAGACGATACAGCACAGTGCAGAAAAAATAATTTTCATGAAACACATTGTCTAGAATGCAGAGCAAGATAAAGGATGTCATTATTACTGTTAAAAATCGTAAATGGCAACGGGTGGGCAACATTTTAAAACGTTTAAATAATCTCATAATCGATTAATGTACATTCCCCGGATAGGAAGAGATCCAGGTTCGAATGCCGGTAGCAACAATATTATTTTTCTATAAAATTGATTTAATATGTATATCTTTCTAATTATTACATTTAATTTGTATTTATTTATTTATATTGTTACGTCGTGGGCCGTCATCCGAGGATGGAATCCAGCGCACAACGCCACCAGCTAGATTCAGTCTGTGGGTACATAAGGGTCGGTATCGGAATGCCTATCTCAGATGTGTGGGGTAGGTCTCAGACAATAATAACACTTTAATCACTTAATTTACACTTAATTCACTATACAGGAGAAAATCGTCATTGTTACACGTAGAGGGTTCCCGATTTTTCGGGCGCTGGCTACCAAGTCCCCTTCCTTCCTCCGACCTCGCTCAACCGGCCACGCCTGCTCGCGTCGGAAGGTGTCTTTTGCACACGTAATGAATATGTTATAATTAAGAATACACCAATAAATATTTAAAAAAAACTAAAATAAGCACGTAAGGCACTTCCGTGTCATCCTGTACATTTAAGTTCAGGGTTTCTGCTTCTGATGGGCGGGTATCCTTACTTCGGCAAATAATGGCCCGTATTTGGTTAGGGTTGGGATTAAGTCGAACCTACACTTTCAAATTCGGTATAGTGATGTATATTATATATAATTACTTAGAAGTGTGTTATACAACATCAATATCTTCCCGTTACCATCTATTCTCAAAACAGTTGCGTAACTATCTCGAATGCCTTAACGTAGAAATAAATAATCTCTACATTAAATTTTTTGATTATTCCTGAGTCCTAAAATTAACATTGATTATGTATTTAAGTACATGATTATTTGTTCTTGGTACCTACTTTATAAGAAAAAAAATATATATATATATTTACCGCAAAATTATTTTGCTACAGCTACAAACATATTTTTTATATTACATATAATAAGTCAATATTTTATGATTAGTTTTTGATCACCCCGTTGAAGGAAAAGATTTTTTCCGAAACCAAACCGTCAAATTGTATAGGTATGGCTCTGGTACGTTGGTACTGGAGCCATTCTATGACGGTATTAAGATGTTAATAACTGAATGTAATAACAATGTAATATTGACGAATCCAAACAAGAGTAAACAATTTTAAAAACGATTCCAATATTTCGGAAACCTATTGGATCTAAATAAGGAAAATAAAAAACATAGCTACATAAGCGTTTACATACTACATAAGCATTTAAGAAAACTCGCGTGGTTATTTACATTTATTTACATCAACTTAATATAAATAAATACATATTCCTAATATTTTTCTTATTTATAATAATTTCCTTTGCTTATAGTATAATTTGGATTAAATTGTAACCATGTTTAAAAATCAATATAAATTATCGCAATCGTTATATTATCTACGAATCAATGGAAATATATGGAAGTATGGGTAATTACGGGGCTTACGACTGTCTTCGGCTGGTTTGAGTGATCACTTTACACAATGTAACGTTCACCATTCTCACCCATTATTCAATTTCCATATCCATCTAATTTTTGGAAGATATATGTAATATGTGAAAACACTTTGAGTACAACTACACTATCGCCGTCTGTAGACTAAATTTGAAATTCATTTCCCTGGAACAACGTAGATGTCACAATGAGAATCTAATTATTTTTTTGATATTCTTAAGTTTCACATACCACTAATATTTTATTATGCTTGTCACACTTAAATGATCTGCTTTGAGGTAGGCAAAGTTTTTCTTTATTATTAAATATATTACTTTGTAGATATCGCTTCAATTCTGTACCAGGTATTTTATAAAACATATTAGTAGCTTCTGTATCTGCTACCGCAACTGGCTGACGAATATTTTTCTCGACCTTTCTCTTATTTCCTTTCTTCTATCACTGTGGTTACGATTGTATAAGCCGGAGGATATAACCAACATGACTGAATATGAACATCGCTAACTGCGTTTGTGCTGCTTTGTTAGTCAGTTCGCATTTTTCCTGGCGAATTTGTCACCGATTGGCAATATTATGTGGCCATGCCCATTACACAGCTTTCAAATCCAAATAACTGAAAACACGGTGAATATTATGTTCCGGGCCGATTTTTTTTGATCAAAATTTTGGTTTGGCAGATATTTGTCAGTTTGTATTTAGTAGTCATAAAGAATAGTTAATTACAATTTATTATAGAGTATAAAATGCATCAACAACGTGTTAAAGTCATTAAAATATTTTATATAAATAATAATAGCAATACTGTAACCATTAATAGTGATCGCTATAGTCACACGTTGGAAAACTTCTCGGTAGCCGGTTGAAATATTGCGAGAAATTTTTCCTGGCCACATAATGTCAAACATTTGTGATATCGACTGTGCTCCTCGATCACCTGATTTGTCCAACTATTTTCTGTGGAGCTACTTGAAAGGAAAGATCTACGCCAATAAGATAATAATAATTCCGATGCTACAGGATAATATGCGAAATTAAATAGCTAAAATAGCACTCGAAGTGTGCGATAATGTTATAAAAATATTGTTAAAAGAGCACGCTTTTGTGCCGCTGTCAGAGGCGGCCAATTGACCGATGTCATATTACATGCATACTTGTAATAAACTAAATAATTAATAAACAAAAACTAAATTAAAAAATTGTATATTTTCGTAGAAAGCGATCGCTTAGTGGTTTGACATATTATATTAAGTAAAATAACAATCACTTTGTGTGAAAACACCAAATTTATTGATTACTCAAGCTAATAATCCTGATGTAGCTTGAGTTAAGCGAAACCGGTCGATATCAATAAATTTCGTGGTTTCACATAAATTGATTGTTATTTTACATAATATTAAAAAATTGTGTTTCATTTCTAAGTAATTCAAAAACAATATCAGCATTGAAAATAATTCTCACCCCGTATATACGTTTTTGCAAGATTTTTTAAAAAATTAAGCTATTGTAGTGAATGCTTGTTTTTCTATGGCTATTATTATTTTATTTTTTTTATTACAAGCAGTTGATTTAATTCAATTTAAAAATATAATAAAAACATCATACTGTGGCTTTCACAATTTGTAATTTTTAGTTTTATATTCCTGCAATATAGTGAGCAAATCTTCATGATCGTAGAAAGTATTAGAACATTCTATACCGACGTTACTGAAATAAGTTGTCGAAGATATAAAGACATATTTTTACTACAATGGCTGTACTAACGCCTTTATTCTATATAACTGAGAAAAAAATGAGAAGTACGGTTCACTTATATTCTATTCTCTAAACTGCTGTAGCCATGCATATCCAAGATGAAATCTATAGAACATAACTATGAATTTTAACCGCAATTTTACAGATAGTAACCTCAGAAATTTCTTCTCAGCTCATAACATAAAAGAATATGTCACGTCATGTGGGTCCCATATCATTGATCTACTCACAAATCTGTTTCGCACTAGCGATTTATAAAGTTGCTTAGAACGCGAATATTCTGATGGTATCTTTATGCCTGCGAGAGACGATTGAGATTCAGCACAAAAGCCTATGAAAGCAAACAAGCTGAAACAGGGATCACAAATTCAAATGACTTCTAGCCTACCAAACTTTCTGGAGTACAAGAATACGCTGAATACTGCTACAAGCTGCTTATATTTATATGTTATATTCTGTGACTATTCATCTTCAAGTGATAAAAATAACTCACCAGTCAGTCGAACATAAGATCAAATTTTTCTGTATTTTAGCATGTGGTAACATATTGGTAAATCATCGGCTTATTCTTTCTATTACACATGGAACGTATTTACATGTCTTTCAAAAACGTCCTTAAAATTTAGTTGAGTACCTATATAAAAATAATATTTATTTATTAGTAACTATATAATACTATGTAAAAATCTGTTTGGACTGTGCCCGTCTTACTCGAGAAATTCTGTGGCGAGACGGGCATAGTTTACAATTGTTCAATTAATTAGAATTACAAGTAGATAAAATTACATTTATTACTTTGTAAAAGGTGTATATGAAGGACTTAATTTTTGGATAAATTAATATAGGTATGAGTCAATACGTTTGGGTGAGTGCACCAATACTGGTTCTACCCATATTACGAATTCAAGTTTTAATATAAAGTTTCATGTTCTTGGGACAATTCAATTGATTTAAGTCTTTTAGCATTCTATTAAATAGTTTAGGTCCAAAATATTTGTAGTTCCTTTGACCAAATGTAGTATGTGCTCTTGGGGTTTGTAGGTTATTTGTATTTGTATTTTTATATAAAATCTCTTTGCGTTTATGACTAACTTATATTCGAATGAAGGCTATCTATTAAGACTACCCGAGATATTACAAAACCTTCTATATTTACTCGCAACATGTATAGTAAAAAACAAATTTTTGCATATACAGAATGTGACAGGCTTTATCTATAATGTAGGTACAATGGAAAGAAACTTTAAGCCGAACATTTACATACAGCTATTAGAGAAACCTTTACCGCAATGGAGATAATCGAGAAATACAGAAATATTCCCGTTATATGGATTATGCTTTGTTCAGTATCTAAAAATGTTTTCTTTAAAGGTATATAATTTTAAAATGAAATGAAAATCATAGTAATGGCCATGATATTGACTTTATTGAAAAGATAATTTTATGCCATTAATGTTTAAATATGATTTAATATGATGAATAAAACGCTATCTGGAAGTCCAATTTTCGACCACTTTTTGGAGCAGCTGGGGACGTATATCGGCAATAACGCGACTAATGTTATTTTATTGTCTCTGTTTTACCGGCGTAGATTAGCCACTTCACAAATTCCTACAGAAAATAATCCAAAGATGTTAAATTACACGATTTTGGAGGTCAATTCACAGGTCCAATACGTGAAATTATGCGCTCATCGAATGTTTCCTTCAATAAATTAATTGTGGCGGGTGCTGTGTAGCATGTTGCGTTATTTTATTGGAACCACAGCTCTTACACATTAATTCCATTCAATTGGGGAACGAAAAAGTCAGTAATCATGGATCTATAGCACTCTCCATTAGCTGTGACGTTCTGGCCGGCATCATTTTTGAAGAAACAACAGATTTTTCGGTGCGCACTGTACCACATCCCTGTGGATGCCTATTATCAATTAGAGTCTGCATGGTGTGCAAACGACTCACGGTTATTCGAATTACTTACTTGGATGGATGATTATGTCGACCGTAAAATGAACGTTGAGTACGGTAAGTTTCTCATATCTTCAGGATATGTCAAAACTAACATTAGTTTTGACATATCCTGAAGAAGGAAAAGGTGTTTTCCGAAACCGGTAGATGTTTTTTAAACTCAATTGTGGTTATTAAACTAAGATAATAAATAAAAAATATGAATCTTAACCACCAAGTTAATATTGCTAATTTTAAAAGTAAGAAATAAAATTATGTTATAAAAACGTAGTTCTGTGATATTTTTAATACAAATTAAATATATAAATTTTAAAACTTGAATCGAATAAATAATACATTAATAATTTTCGTTTGACGGAATATCTTTGCCTCTGTCACAACTTTTCATATTCAATACATAGTTTGAAATCACTAAAAAAAACTAAGTCAAACCACTAACTAATATGTACTTTGTAAATATTTATCATGTTTGATCGACAATGAAAAAGTGGAGCATGTCAGATATGAGCTTTTGTAAGATATTGTGGACTAGGTCTGTTACATCCTGTATAGTGCTCGCCTTTGCCAATTTAATTTTAAGCCGAATTTTTAACTTTTAATTAGTGAAACTATTATTTCTATAATTTACTATTAAAATTAATATTTTTAAATGTATTTTTTCTTTCTAAGTGATTCATCATCATTGTTAGAATTATTTATCAAAGAACTTTGTCATATTGTCTGCTGTAATACAGTAAAATACTGGTGTAACAGGCTGGGTACTCAAATATATGTCTTACTTTGCTAAAATGTTTATCTGATTATAATATAACAGTGTACTAAAAATCAAATGATTAAATTATTATTATCCATAATGAAAATTTAATTTCATTAAAATTTATAAAAGATAGTAAGTATCTACCTACATATAAAATTAATAAAGAATAGATAAAATACATATAAACGGGATATTTAATCTACTGTTTTGCGATAATACATCGTATGATAAGAAATACTGGCAAAGTTATTGACCTTTATATTAAAATCGTTTAAAAAAGCTATCGCTGATGGCTTCTGTGTGCGGGATATGACTTTTTCATCGGTAATTGTATCACCCAGTTGATATCTCATTTACAACGTAAGTTATATCGTGCTTTGCGACTCCTGACCAAGTGTTCTCACTCCAGAAGGGTGTAGGAGAACTGTACCAAATTTGTACAACTTTAAAAAAAAATATATCATAATTTAATTCAAATATCCCACAAATAAACCTTTATTTAATATTGTAACATATCAGGGTAAGAGTAAACAATAATTCGAAGTTTAAGTATAATATGATTAACATAAAAAAATAAATGAAATGCGAATTAAGAATAATGGTCTTAAATAGTACTTTACGTATTTCACAAACAATATTTATGATGTACTTGTCCACTCCAGCATGTAGTTTGAATATTCATTTGAAGCAACTTCCATTTTTTAGTTTTTTTGCTTTGTATTGAATATTAATAATCAAATTTTGTTTAAATCGGTGTCAGTTGCAAAATCAATAGTAGTTTTTGCTACTATTTAATTTAAATAGCTGCCAGTATAGGAACTAGCATAACAGGAATTCTCTTTCATTATAAAAAGTGCATTAATAAATAAATTATTACTATTTTTAGGAGAACACATTCTTATTGTGAAGTTGTAATGAGGTAGATGGCTCTTTCAAATAATGGAACGATTAAATGTATTAATATCAAAAAGGTAACATATGGGTTCGAAAATTTGTCGCTAAAAATATTATCGCTGTGGCATAGTTGGATTGTGCGCCTTCTACGGTTAGGAAAGAGTTCCAGGTTCGAATCCCGGTGACGTAACAACAATATTTTTCGATAAAATTGATTTTATATGTATATCTTTCTAAGTAATATATTTAATTCATATTTATTACTATTTTACTATTCTTAATACGCCAATGATATTTTGGAAACAAACCATTATTTTTATATTAACAAGGGTTTAGAATATTTATATACAAATACTAGGGGTCTACACTTACATAAATTTGAAATTTTAGAAATAATATTTTTTTTTTTGATTTTAAAAGTAATACATATCGGTTTTAAATAGTGTTTTTCTGATTATTTAAAAAAATATATTGTTCTTCAAGCTTAGTTTGTCATTCCAAATAAAAAAAATATGGAGGTTGCCGAGATCGCAACTAGTACCCTCAAATAAAATCTAGGGTAACAGAGTCTTCTTGAAATGCTGTGATTATCGTGACGTGACTTAACATATTGAGATATGACCTTATGAAGAGAACAAAAATCTTTCTAAAACTGTAATAAATAAATTCCGTTTCGGACGTTACTCTGATAATTAACAGGAAACAGCTGATATCTCTAGCGGAAATAACAGCTGTCATACAACGGTGAATTTAATAGTTTTTTGATACCGTTGGAATTCATGTCATTAATTTAAACAATTTCTTTGAAAAAGTGATACAAATTAAAGTGCAGGTACGAAATAAATGCGGTTCTCTTGTTAAGGAAAAAAACGCTAGAAGATATGAATTTTCATGGTAACGTTGAGGTTTACAAAATAATATTTAAAGTAATTTCCTTTATCGAAAACATATTAAAAACATCCACAACAGACAGATAGCTCGAAGAGTTTCTTGTTTGGTCCCGAGGAACAAATTGTCTAGACTTCAAATTTATGAATATTTCCCAAAGCGCTTTGCGCATTGATTAATTAACTTTTTAATTAGTTTGCTACTGGAAATATTTCTTTGTTAGTCATAATGGTAGAGATTTGTCTAAGAAAGCTAGTGCTAGAGAATCTTTTCCATTTAAGTAATTGAAATAATTCTAAAAGTCTATCCTCGAATTTAATATTTTTTAAATATACATATATATAAATTGACATTTACGTAAACATGTTTAGGGGAAAGAAAATAACGTTGTTGGAATAGAAAGACTCTTGTTTAAATAATTTTAGTGCTTGGGGCAAATATTTATTTTGTGTAAATATATTAATTATTGAACCAAAATAATTCATTATATAATTTGGTATATATTCGCGCCGTTCAACGTTAATTAAATTCTATTAAGTTTTTTGGCGTTTAACTTGTTTCCTCATGCATACATTCTATTCGCGGTATACCAAAGCTTTAGCTGTATATCTCCTTCCCTTTTTTATCCTCACCTATCCTTAAGCACAAGGAAGAAAGAAGATATCGCAGTGATTAAAGTGTTCCAACTGCAGCAAGTTCAGAGCGCTTGGAACTTTTGTACTGATAACTACAGTAACTTCACTCTGCTTTACTCCGCTAACGCTTATGATTAATCTTATTTTAATCCCGCTTATATGTTATAATTCTTTCGCGAGTATTAACATTGTAGACACCCCGCGACGCTTGTACTAGTAGTGGAGAGGAATCTATCAATGAACCAGTATCCGGCAGACGAAAAGTAAGTCCATTCCGTTCTTCCTCATATATCCACCAGTATCAATGTAATATTTCAATGAATCGAAATAATTGCATAATTAAGTTTTTTAATGCTCATATCTCTGACACGGTTCAAATTAGGCACATATCCCTTGAATATTTTTGACTCGCAATATAGTCAAATATCCACTTATAAAATATAGTGGACTAGGTCTATTACACCCTGTTTAAAAATCTATTCATGTTCAAAAGTTATTCGTGATTACGCCCTAGAATTAAGACGTGAGCGGAACGACTAGATGCCCTTTCGCTCGTGCCAAAAAATAGCTAGGGTTGGTTACGGAAAGGCATGTCAGGAGCTACGTGCTGAAATACAATGCTTTGCCGCATTATTGTAGTGATATTCGAGCGTGGCTGTCCTTTCTGTTACTGCCATCTTGTGACTAATTCCACGGATAAATAATACAATTTTTATGTATGTTTACCATACATAAATATTATTATTGTATTTTTTTGCTCTTAACTACAGTATAAGTTTCGCACTGCCCTGTCATAACATATTTTTACGGACTTCAAACTTTTAACAAATAAATATCGCTTCTTCAATAATTGCAAAATTACTTTTATTATTATTATACACGCTCTATTCAGGCATTAACATAATTTGTAAAATATTAGAAAATTTTATCAGAAGTGCAATGAAAAAAATTGTATAATATGAGCACGTTTTTTCATAATTGAAATTAAAATAAAAAATGTGAAGTAAAGTAATTTATCCGTCACCAATGAGTTAAATTTACAACAAAAATGTCGACTACCTCCGCATATTCATTCTCCAAAGAATGCAATCTTGGGACTGGGAAGCTAGCTAAAGCATGAGTTCTGACATTACTACTGTAATAGAACAATGAACTGTGTCTCGATGCTCTCAATGATGCGTGAAAGTAAAGCAGACCAACAATCTGGGGGCAGTCCATCATACTATTGATGATCCTGTATAGAAGTATAAGGTCGGTCATCGTACTCGTCATCGTCTCACTGATAATTTTAACAATTTTAGATGGCTATGAAGATTATCATAATTGATATCCTCAGAGCGTATATTTAATTTAAAATTAACGAATCTTAGAAAATATTTATCAGTATGTAATTTTATACCAAAACAAAAAATGAAATAACACATCTTAATAATATATTGTAATTCCTTTTTCTGATTAATATTTTATCTCGTGGTCAGATTTTTCTCGTAGATAAAATTATTATCATAGTTTGAAATCTTTTTATTGTGTAAAGATTGTACTACAGCAGCCAATATCCCGCAGGGATTTGAAAACTTTTTGACTTAATCAAAAATCACATTAGCAAAATTTTTCTTTCTATCTGGGCGGCTTTACTTATTCTGAGAAAGAATATTTGAAAAAGTTACAATTGTGTTAAAGATCGTTTATTTCGCGAATTTATCATAAAACTTAGTAAGAACAATACGACCAATTTTTTCGCCAACAATTTTAAAGTGAAAATTTTGTACGCTTGAGAAAACCAATGAAAAAAGTTTATCCAGTATAATCAAAATGTAATATAATCGAACTTGGTTATAACGAATTGTACCAAATATTTTAAAAATACAAACAATATAAAAAGTGAAATTTATTATCAGATAATATGTGATGCTGAATAGTAACATAATAATTTTTTTAATAATAAAACTTCGTGCAAGTATTTTATTTATTTTACAAGTTATTTATTTATTTCACATCATGTGTTGTAAGTACATTTAGTATTTTAATATCTGTCTCACTGGGCTTCGCCCGTGCTGTGGCAAACATTTTATATTTTTAAACAACAATCATATTTTACATAATAGTTTATCAACTATAAATTTAGAATTATTAAGATGGAAAAAAAAGTTAAGTAACAAAATATGATGCAATATATAATCTTGAGAAATTTATAACATACCTACCTACATAAGGACAATACATACATTTGTTTTCAACAAATTTAAATAATACAGTACAATTTAATTTAACACACGCATGTACAGACTGCTCACTCATTGGTGTTGGGTCTGAAGTCTTGACTCTGTATGTGTTCATGTTGAAGGGGTAACCATGCCAAGAAGATACATTCGGTCTGAGTTTTTAAAATTTTTAATTTGTTCTTTTTTTCATATTCTGATGTATCTATATTCATAACACGAATTTCTGTTCCATCCAACTTTTTTTCCAAATTTGGTCTTCTTGACTTTTATTTGTTCTCAAATCTCAAAAATCGTTTATGTGGAAAGAAATTTTCCACCAATAGCGATGTCGTACACGATGTATGTAAATTACTATTTTGAAGGCCTTGAGAAATTTTTCGAATAAAATGGTATAATAACCCTGAAGAAGCATCGGGCTAAGTGTGTTGAGGTAGAAGGAAACTATTTTCAACGAAGAATGAATTATCTAATATGATTATTATTATTTTTTTAATATTTAAAAATAAAACTCAAGCTGTAGTCTTTTACAAATCGTAAGACGGTATTATTAAGGTACAAAAATATTTTAATTTACACTTAAAATCATTTAGAAGTACCATTTCACTTTTTAATTTTCTACTTCTGCGTCCAGTGTTGAATACAAGCCACCTTTTTTCGCTTTATACAACTCCATTACTGATGTTATCTGTCCATCACATGTGTAAGACGCTATGTTCACACAAATAAAGATAATAATATTTCAACATTTTCGTTATTAACTTTGTGGAAGTCCATTGAAAATAACTTAAAAAAAAATAATTAATTATCTCATATTTCTATATATATTTTTAGTAAATTAAAAAAAAATAGCTTCGTTTCTATGAGATATCTAATATTTATTTAATAACAGCGCCTTTGTAGGTAAAAATCTAGTAATTTCGTGTTTTTGGACATATTCAAATATTTCTAAATTAATAAATTTTTCAAAAAGTTAATTTTTTTTAAAGTTAAAACCTACAGAAGTATTTCCTAAACATACAACATATACGTACTCCATTAGATGAATGTATTTTAGTCACTTACACATTTCACTAAAATAATTTCGGAAAAGGATAATTTAGGATCAGGCTTAATTTAAATTGAATTAATCTTGACTTAAATTTTTGTTAAAAATTAAAAAAATTCATTAATATAATAATCAGGCAGAGTGATAGGGCAATTCTTAATAATTAAAGAAATTTATCCATTAGCTCCATATTAGGTATGTTTCCTTTAAAACCACCAACACTGTACTTTTTCCTCTCGTAATGTTCCGTCTAACTGTATATGTATTCTGTCTCTCTTTCACATGTAATTTTATATATATATATATATATATATAAGTGCACTATTTTTGTATTTATTGTTAGTTTTAAATACACCCTGATGAAGCTTGACCTAAGCGAAACCGGTTGGCTTGTAACAAAATTCCTTATTTCATACAAAGTGATTGTGTTTTATTTAATTTATTTAATCTATTTTGTATTTTATAAAATACGGAAATAAATAATATTTTACATACGGACGAATACAAATATATACATAAGTAATCACAAAAATTGTTTAATGTTTGTTGTTGAGCGAGTTCCCCACTAAGCACTCGTTTTGGCTCTATCTGCATGATGTAAAGCAAATGTTTTTATGAAATAAAAGTTTTACCAAATAAAATATGTAGCTTGACTTTTAACTTCTCTCCACCATTTGAAGCAAAAATAAATATTTGATATTATTTTAATGAAATAAAAATAAAATATCGTTCTGCTAAAGAAATAATAAAAATTATGCCGTTAACATTTTTCATAACACGTTTAAAAGGATTATTAATTGTATAATGAATATTATATTTTATTATATATCTAAATTATCGATAAAAACTTATAACTTTTCGTCGACAAAGAGAAACTTAAAGTTTTCTTTGATAACTATTGGACGAAAACAACTCGCACTTTGAGAAAAATTAATTGTAATTTCGAATAATTTATTCTTATTGTACCAATAAAGAAAATTGAATTAGTAAATGAATAAAAATATTCTAATATAAAAAAATATGAATATGAGAGATTTTCAAAATTCTAAATAATTATTATCACATTACATCACAATACACAATAATTACATCACCAATAAATATCATATATTTTTTATATAAATAATAATGCAAAATCTAAATTACACTACTGATGGTATCTGTGTGTTTAATATACATGTTAAATGTTTAGTATCGTATTGTAAAAACATAGATTTCTGAAATTTAGCCTTCTACCATGTTTGGGCTCATGTTGATTAGCATTATTATTTTTTTATAAATTCTAATCATATTTCAATCACTTGTTGATCCTATGATTAAGACACCAACGCAGTGATCCAGTGGTCCAGTGGTAATAATATTAAAAATAATATAAAAATAATATTTTTGTTATAAAAAATATTTTGGTTAAAAATAATACTTTTGTTAAAATAATATTTTTGTTAAAAATAATATTTTTGTTAAAATAATATTTTTGTTAAAAATACTTTTGTTAAAAATAATATTTTTGTTAAAAAAATACTTTTGTTAAAAATAATACTTTTGTTAAAAAAATACTTTTGTTAAAAAAAATACTTTTGTTAAAAAAAAATACTTTTGTTAAAAAAAAAATACTTTTGTTAAAAATAATACTTTTGTTAAAAAAATACTTTTGTTAAAAGTAAAACTTTAGTTAAAAAAATTACTTTTGTTAAAAATAATACTTTTGTTAAAAAAAATACTTTTGTTAAAAAAAATACTTTGGTTAAAAGTAAAACTAGTTAAAAAAAATACTTTTATTAAAAATAATACTTTTGTTAAAAATAATACTTTTGTTAAAAAAAATACTTTTGTTAAAAAAAAATCTTTTGTTAAAAAAATACTTTTGTTAAAAATAATACTTTTGCTAAAAAAAAATCTTTTGTTAAAAAAATACTTTTGTTAAAAAAATACTTTTGTTTAAAAAAATACTTGGTGTCGAATTAACCGGTGACGGATTACCCGGTGTCGAATTAACCGGTGTCGGATTAACCGGTGTCGAATTAACCAGTGTCGAATTAACCGGCGTCGAATTAACCGGTGTTGAATTAACCGGTGTCGGATTAACCGGTGTCGGATTAACCGGTGACGGATTAACCGGTGTCGGATTAACCATTGTTGAATTAACCGGTGACGGATTAACCGGTGTCAGATTAACCGGTATCGGATTAACCACAGTCAGATTAACCTGGATCGGATTAACCAGAATCAGATTAACCGGGTTCGGAATAATCGGGGTACCACAGTTTGTATTTTATTTGCACAGGCCAAAATATTTTTATTTATAACAAAAATATTTTTTATAACAAATATAAATTTATAAATAAATAAACATATAAATTTTATAACAAATTTATATATAAAAAAAAATTATAAAAAAATATTTATAAAAAAAATACTTTTGTAAAAAAAATACTTTTGTTAAAAAAATACTTCGGTTAAAAATAATATTTTTGTTAAAAATAATACTTTTGTTAAAAATAATACTTTTGTTAAAAAAAATACTTTTGTTAAAGAAAATACTTTTGTTAAAGAAAATACTTTTGAAGAAAAAAATACTTTTGTTAAAGAAAATAATTTTGTTAAAAAAAATACTTTTGTTAATAATAATACTTTTGTTAAATAAAATACTTTTGTTAAAAATAATACTTTTGTTAATAAAATACTTTTGTTAAAAAAAGTACTTTTGTTAAAAATAATACTTTTGTTAAAAAAAATACTTTTGTTAAAAATAATATAAAAATAATATTAAAAATAAAATTTTTGTTATAAATAATATTTTTCTTAAAATAACATTTTTGTTAAAATAATATTTTTTGTACCAAAATTCAGACAATCATTTTCACTGTACAACTGAATTAAAAAAAATCATGTTAGTGTATGAGAAAACAAGAAAACAAAGTTGTATACAAGTACAATTATAACATGTAAAAATTACATACCTCTTTTAGGCTGACGTATATGCTGTTTAAAAAAAGGAAAATAAATTATCAAATTTGGTCCAGAGATGGCGATGGTCTAGTGGTACTCGAAGCGAGTCCACA
This sequence comes from Eubasilissa regina, assembly GCA_022840565.1. Taxonomy (NCBI): domain Eukaryota; kingdom Metazoa; phylum Arthropoda; class Insecta; order Trichoptera; family Phryganeidae; genus Eubasilissa; species Eubasilissa regina. The sequence continues at coordinate 15,709,282 of JAINEB010000027.1, read as the reverse complement.
TACTAACATATATAAAACTTTCAAAATTTTGATAAATGTGGAGATTGAGGGGTGAGAATTGGTGAACTTTATATATAAAGTGTTATGTATATATATATATACATAACTTCCATATATTTTCCATACTTCCATATATTTTCCATTAAATGTAATTTAAAAAAAATTGCTTTGTCTCTATGAGATATCTGATATTTGATTAATAAATATATAATTTTTAGACGTTCTAATATTTCACAAAAGAAATTAAAATATTATCTGCTGTCACATAAAAATACTTATTGGTTTTTATTTATTTTAAAATTAGTGCGAGATTTTTTTAAACTGCCGCCATTTTCAAATCGAGCTGGAAAAGTTTGATAGAAATGTGGAACAAAATTTGTTATATCTAACATATACCTATAATATGTATCCATACATAGATTTTTTACGGAGGGTGGATTTGAGGTCTCTTGTTCATGATTGAAGGAAGTGCATTGAAATTTTCGGGATATTGCGAAATAAGATCTACAATATTTATATTTTTTCGTATTCATATTTCTACCAAATCTACCTAAAATAATATATTTTCTATGTAGAACGTAATAATGATTTCAATTAAAGGATTTATGTAAAACAATAGTTATCAAAACAATAACAAACATGACATATAGTGGCCTCAGTGACAATCAGCGAAACTCGACTCGTAATGCACCACCACAAATCATGGTCCTGGATCATCCTCACAGAATGTCTCCAGCCATCTATTCACTGATGTGGCACTCTTACAGGTATTTTTCAACCCAAAGTTGTAGTCAGCATAATCTTTTCTTCTAGACTGTCACTTTGATGCATAATATGGCTGATGAATGGGAAGAGTCTTTTATTCACGGCTGTAGATAGGGCTTAATTGTAGTTAATTTTTTTGTAAGATTAAGGCATTAGTTCGTCGTGTTGTCCAAGGGATACATAATATTGTACGCTTGTCGCATTTACAGACTTTCCAAGTCTCCATACGTGAACACTGGAAAGATAAAAGCGTCAACCAAAATAATTTATGTTGCTTACTTAACTAACAAATAATAATAATTATAAAAATTACATTTATATTATTTCATTTATACTGTAGCTAAAAGTTTTTTTCATTAATATATCTGCGTACTTTATAATGAAAATTTGTCTGCGCAAATAAGTTTTTGCCAAAAATAAGGTTGACTGGAGAGAAAGATTAGAAGACAAAAGATGGATGAAACCAGACTGAACGAAATGTTAGTGTAACAAAGGAAATACATGATGTGAGAATACGTACAAAAGGGGACGGATATAAAATGGAAACAGACAGTCATGCGTTAGATTTCTTTTTTGTACTCTGCTAAATGAAATATTAATATTATTAAGGAGAACACATTCTTATTGTGAAGTTGTAATTATTCAGAACATAGATATGATATTTTAAATACTAATTAAATGTATTAATTAGAAAGTTATACATATACAATCAATTCGTATTTAAAATATCATAGACCTATGTTCTGAATAATTACAACTTCACAATGGGAATGTCTTCTCCTTAATAATGTATAAGTTGTATCAATGTTCTGAAATTCTGTAATAACAAAGTAGATGGCTTCCAAATAATGGAACGATAGATGCACCTTCCCCGGATTGGAAAGAGATCCAGGTTCGAATGGACGATACAACTGACGCACGAAATCACAATTCAGTTGAATTTTACCCAGGCCAAGGCAGTGAGACTTCACAAAGGTATCATTGGTTTCCCAGTCTCCTCGATAGCAGAACTCCCTACCGTCTCCTAGCGAGATACCCATACCGAGGTTCATATTATTTCGTAATAGGCCTATTATTTCGAGATCCCCAACATGTCTTGTCTCGCATCTGTCATGATTTCACATATAAAAATGACATTTGATGAATCTGACCGCAGGACTAAACCATGATAAAACAATTTTCTCCGGAACTCACCAAGTCTCGAGACCATTTGTACCAAGTAATGATCAAACGCAGTGGATCCATAGGGTGAGAAAGAATTATATCCATATCATCTCCATAAAATTTTAAAACATGTGCATTTTATGACGAGACAATTTGTCGAGATAATATCGCAGGCGCAGATGTAAGTACAATATCTTGGAGTTTGCTACGAAAATCTTGCATATGCATGTTTCTAATTTGTATTAAATAATAAATACGTTAAATACTAACTTAATGCATTAATTATACATATGTACATATAAAATCAATTTTGTCGAAAAATATTGTTTTTGCGCTACCGGGATACGAACCCCTGGATCTCTATTTCCAATCCTGGGAAGTACACTACCGATTGTGTTATAGCGCCAGTATTTTTCATGACAAATTTTCGAATCTATATGTTAAACTTTTTCAAATCAATACATCTGTCGTTCCATTATTTGAAAGCTATCTACATTGTTTTTACGGAATCTCAAATACTTTTGAGTAAACCGACTGTAGACGCCAGAATTATTAATTTATTTTTATTAAATTTTGAACACATTGATACAACTTATATTATTAAGGAGAACATATTCTTATTGTGTAGTTGTTTTGTTTTTGTTTTTTTGTTCTGAATAATTATAACTTCACAATAAGAATGTGTTGTCCTTATCAATTTAATTATTTAGGTTTTCTTATTTTATAAGTAGAGCACTGAGGTACCACAGCTTACAACTCACATATATTATATTTTTCTAAGTAGCCTACGACTGTATTATAGATTTGAGCTTTAAATAAAAATCCCTTTTTTTCGTCGTTCTATTTACTTAATAATTAGTTCTTCTTACTAGAAAATCTGCCGAACCCTTACCTAGGTGTTATATCAGAGATCTGACTAATCTCTACCCAATTATTAGTAAACGATTTCCAATTAGTGTTAATGTATATTGAATAGTTTTGGAACTAAAAACGTGTACAAACATTGATAGACTGTCGTTGTTGCTCTCAGTATCAGTATCAGTAACAATGATTTTTTTCGGAGTGATATTATTTTAATTCTGTTGTATTAAATTGTATTTGAAAATTTTTATAATTATAATTATATTATGTTTTCGGAAATCTAATACACAGGAAGAAAAAAATAGAGAAAGATAAATTCACGCCATTATAAAACCAAGTTAAAACTCAAGAAAGTAACACAAATTAATACTAGCTGTTGGATGAGTTTCAAATCAAATTAACATGATTTCATTATTATCTGAATAATTCAATAAAGTTTCAACTGACAACTTTTGAGTTATCAAATAAAGTTGATGATATTTAAAACTATTTAAATGTATTAGTAATCCTTTCTGAAACTCCAGCTTTTAGCGTGACTATCCCAGTTTAATCTTAATTTTATTTATACCAAACTCGACACAAAGTACTTGCAAAATTGTTTTCTATAGTAAAAATTTCCGGTGGATGGTAACATTAACAAATGCGAACGGCTGATCGTGTCTTAAGTGAAAATATATTCTTAACCGCAGTTTTCTAATGTCACTCGGCTTTATTAGTGAATATACATATTTATTTATGTTAACCTTTACCATGCCGTGATATAAAATACTCGTACGCAGCCATGCTGTCAACTCGTGTTACCGTAAGAAATTAGAGTTCTATTAGGCTTTGAAGTGTGCAAAAATGATTTTGAAAATATGGTTTGAAAATATGACATAAATTTACTATAATAATTAAGCATTAAATATATATAATATCTATTTTTATAGCAGATTTTCTAGTAAGAAGAGCCAATTATTAAGTAAATAGAACGACGAAAAAAAAGGATTTTTATTTAAAACTCTAATCCATAATACAGTCGTAAGCTACTTAGAAAAATATAATATATGCAAGTTATAAGCTTCGGTAGCTCAGTGCTCAACTTATAAAATAAGAAAATCTATATAATTGAGTGGATCAAGTGCTGTATAGGACGTTAGATTATATAATGCAACCTTCATTTGTATCTATCTTATTTTAATTAGTGAGAAAGAGGCACCATTATATTCTAAATACTAAATTAATGTATTAATTATAAATATATACATATAATTAATACATTAAATTAGTATTTAAAACATCACATACCGTCTGTTCTGAATAATTACAACTTCACAATAAGAATGTGTTCTCCTTAACAACCATTATACTCCTGTGTTTATTATTCTTTCCACTGTGAAATTAATATGCTATTTCTTTCTATCTTGATACAAATTATATTTTTATCGACGTATTAATTTTACAAAGGATTGAATTGAAATATAATTATTTTTTTAGAAGAATTAATTTGATAAGTATAACATATACGTTCGAAAATTTGTCGTCAGTTCACTGTGTTGATATAGCATAATCGTATAATGCACATTCTCCGGATTGGGAGATATCCAGATTCAAATCCCGGTAGCAACTATAAAGTTTTTCGATAAAATTCATTTTATATGTATATCTTTCTAATTAACACATTTAATTAGTATTAAAAGAATCACATACCAATGTTCTGAATAATTACAACTTCAAAATAAGATTGTGTTCTCCTTAATAATATTTATTATATGATTCATGGATGAGAATATTAGTTTGCATAAATATGTAGAGCCAAAGATTGTGTGAATGGTAAATGCTAGTTTTTTTATTGTGTTAGATTTTTTCCGAAGTGCCTACAACTGATAGGATTTATTAATTTTTTTTCCGAAAATACTCGTTTTACTACTAGGAATTTTTATAAAGCAAATGGTTCATTCAATCATTTTTTTACCAGACATGTTCTGTCCACTGTTGGATGAAGGCCTCCTCAAGTCTATCCCACTTTTCGTTTGGAGACTTCATCAGTCCAATAGGCTTTAGAGTGTCCTTTCCGTCTCTTGATTCCCCTCGGGTACCACTAGATGACTGCTTGTCTAACGATTTTCCGTCCTCCGGAATAGAGCCTGCCCATTTACAATTTATTTTCTTGGGGTATTCTGTTATATCGAGTTCTCTTATCTATTTTCTTATTCGTACGTTTTTTTCTTACTTTTTAGATTCAAGAACTGCTTTTTTGTTGAGACCACATATTTTGTTGGTTTATAGGAAGATAGTTTAATTTGGTTTACAATATCGACCCTTTAAAATAACAAGATTTCAACTAACATTTTAGGCTAATTTGAGTTATTGCATGAAATAGGTTCCAAATGCATTATTCTTTATTTCTTCCATACACACCAACACTATTTAACGGATATTAACCTTTACCACACCGTGATAGAAAATATCCGTTAGCTATCATACTGTCAACTCATGTTACCGTTAAATATTTATAGTTCTTTTAGCATTTCTAATAAGAAAAAATGCTTTTACGAGCGTAAATGGATTTAAATTGTTAATGACGTACATTTACTCTAAATATCGAGCAATAAAAGTGAATAAATATATATTATTTGTAGCACTCATTCACACAAGTTCTATACAATACGACATTCTTTCTTATTTTTATTAATTTAATTATTGAGAATGGTATATAATTATAACTACTATTAAATTTAACTAATATTACATTTTTTTCCATCTTACTGCAAAATCTTAATGCAAATTTTTCAAAAGTAGCAATTTTACATGGCAATGAATTAAAAAATAATTACTTTAACATAATTGGTTATAAAGTTAATTCTACAAATCATTAGTCATTTGATTTTTTTAAGGTTAAGATATTAATTTTGTATTGCGTGTATTTAAAGAAATATAACGGTTTAATTTGGGCGGTAGACCTATGTTACAGCATGGTTAGGGAAGGGTTAAAGGAAATAGTAAGAGCTGAAAGATATAACTACATCAGTTATATATTTCAATTTCTGGATCATTATTCTTAATTAATTTACAATGTTTTATTTTATTTTTAATTTCCCTCATCTCACAGTGGTTATTGTTAATACTGAAAATAAGTTATGATCTTAAAACTGATCATATTTTCATACTTAAATCAAAATATACATAAATACATGTTGAAATTTAATCAATACTTTTGAGCATAATATGTCAAAATAGTGTCAGTGACAGATGGAACCCTGTTATTCTGAGGGGTCGATGTGTTATGAAGAATCGTAACATCATAAATAATATTGAATTAAATATCATTATTATGAATTCTTCACGATGACCTTCAAATTAATAAAGTGAGTGCCAAACGTGTGTCATACGTATGAAGAGTTAAGTGTTATAAATACATTTTAATCTATATAACGGAAAGGAAAACTATTTTATCGAGTCCTATGTCTTAGTATTACATTTTATTGATTCATTACAGGAATTATCATTATCGTTCTGATGAAGCAGCCTCTAGAAAGACAAAGGTTATAAAATCAAGAAAACAAGGTCATAATGATAGTTGTATGGGATTATGAGGGGAACTTACTAATTGAAATAAAATAAAGGAACGCAATGATGACGATAAATCTCAATCAATATATCCGAAATTTACCCAGTCATCTACCTTACACCCCAAACCTGGCCCCTTGCAATTATTAATTATTTTCAAAACTGAATTCAGACTTGCCTGGAAGAAAAAAACAATAACAATGAAAAAGTGAAAACAGCATTTTTTGATCCTTTTCCCGAGAAATCTTCAGACTATTTCTTTTAAGCTATAGAATTAAATTAAAATATATTGTATACATGTACATGTACTTGAGTACATAATAATATTTATCTATTTTACAAACACACGATATATGACAGATAAGTTACTATTGGCTGATGGACTGGGCATGTTGCTGAATTCTGCCAGCTTCAAAAATAGAATTTAATATTTTAACACAATAATAATTGACCTGACGAGGTCGAATCGTTCGAATTCGAGAATCGAAAAACGGCGACGTCCTAAATAGCAAATGAGTGTTTTCTCCCGCGGTGGATTCAGAGATTTAAAACCGGCTTAATCCATCAGCGGGATTAGAGGAGACTCCGCTGCAACCAGTGAAGAGGCCGCATGTGAGCGATGATAGATGGATGGGATCGACAGACTCTACAGTGACAAGATAGCATCAGGGTTACCTTTTGGAGGAAGAGATCACTTCTGGTATGGGACCGTGATCTGAACCAAGGTTGCGACAATACCTCATGGCAGCCTGGATATTGTTGCGACTTCACCTCTTGACAAACTGGGTATAAATTGATTTGTGCTAAATTGGTAACATTATGTTTCCTCACTAAGAGGAGAGTTTAACTAGAAGACAGAAAATGTCAAAGAATATTATCGTGTTTACAATATCGGGATTATTATGTTTCATGTTATTAAAATGTAATTAATGTGTAAATCAGAGTCGTTATTATTCGAGACCATCACCATTCATCAGAATCGGTCATACCGATACCACACATATACATTACCCACAAACTGAATCTATCTAGCCGGTGGCGTATTGTGCCGGCATTCGATGCACCGGTGCCAGCACATTACGTAACAATATATATTTTTAAATACAAATGTGCACACGGAATACGTGTCACATCAATATTTATTCATTTTCAAAATAGGCTATGAAAATAGGACTAATTTGATGACCTTCTGGAACAAGGCTCGAACCTCCAACCACTGGATAACAAGCCGAGTAAAGTAACCACTAGATCACAAGCACGTCGCTGTATTGGTATGTACTCGTATCCGAGTTCTCACATTAAAATAACACCTGTTCTTATTTAGTATATATCACGTCCGCCATATGAGAGTAAATAGCACATACGAGCTGTAAATTTGCCTATACAAGACACAGATAATAATTTTTAAGTCTTTGATAAATCTACCTGAGATCTAATTCATTTACCGAGTACATCTTAAATGTTCTGATATATAACCTACATGTATCTCTACTGCGTTTATTATCAGTCAAGTCTCTAAAATCATATGAAAATTAACAAAAACCAACACCTGAATAACTGAAATGCCATCATTGTTCTGTATGTAAAAAATAATATTATTCGAAAAATATATTTTTTTATTCCAAATTTAACTGTACGTACAAAGTTTAAAGGCGTACGGTGCCAGATTTTTATCTTTTCTACTGGTAATGTTTAAGTTTTATCATATTTTTTCATGTCACGTGCCATATAATTGAAATCAAAAGATGGGGACGAAGCTGCCTGCAGTGCGTAGGTTGAAAAATGATTAATTTTTTCCCTCAGTAATAAGAAATTCTGCTTCAGAGACATTATTTAAAAAATGCCGACATATTTTACTTATAATAATAATTCATAATTATAAATTATTGTGTAGGACTTATGACTATAAGGCGTCCTTGATGATTGAAATACTTACAAAAATGGAAATGGTAAACTATATTTTGCCAACAACGCAAGTAATTCGTATTATGTCGTGCAATCTGCATAGCTAGTAAGAAAAAACACCACTGTAACGTTTCTATCGAATCTAATGGCATTTTATGTATTTATTCAGCCAAGACATCATCCACTGGAATAAAATTATTTAAAAGCAGGCTAGTAATAAAAGTAAAGTAGAGCAGTAAGACCAGTAAAGTAAAATTATTATTTTACTATTTCAATACTTTATTAATAAAATCGCTCGGAGGACGGAGAATCGTCAGATGAATGCAGTAATATAGTAATACCTGAGGAAAATCAAGGTCGACAGGTCACTCCAAAACCCGCTGGACTGACGAAGTCATGAAATTCTGCAGAATGGCGGCAAATAATAATGGAGAGATCAAAGTGGGAGACACTCGGGGGCCTTCATCCAGCAATACATGCTGATAGTGATTGTAATTTAAATCATATCTGATCGGGTATCAGTTTGCATTTATTGGTTATGTCACGTTGTACTATGATGGACTACTTTATTAGATATATTTTAAACATTGAAAAATATGTTTTAAGGAAACGTGGTCGCCCAGCGACCAGCATTGAACACGAAGCGTCCACTGTCTGCAAAATATAAATTTTTTTTTATTAAAGGATTTAAGATTTGATATTTAGAGTTGAAATTAATGGTGATTAAATTTGCAAAGAATTTTATGATGGGTTTTCCAACTCATATCTTAAACAATTCTAACTATGTTTTGCTCGAAAAAAATATTGTGATTAAATTACTAAGAATAATCCTTGATATTTTCAAGCCATGAATATTAAAATACTTTCTATTATATTATATAATGCTATTTCTAAAAAAAAATTTAATGAAATAGCTGAGGACCGGAACGAGATTTAAAAAAAGCCGTGATTATTATGTAATTACGCCTTTTGATCTGTCGGAAGCAAATCCTAATTGTTAACGGCCTTAATGTATAAGACGAGTGTTGAATAGTTTTTTTTTAATGTTGATCGATTAATTGATCTTTTGTTATTAATCTGTATTGGTGTTCATGAATTATAAAATTATTTCTTTGATTAATTTATTTTTCGATTTTTCATGATTTAATTTGGGTTAGATATAGTACTTACTATATCGCACAGGATTGATAGGTCGCTGCAGTGATGGCAATTAATGTGTATATTAAGGACACGAGGCAGTTATTTAAATATACAATCATCGTTGGGGCGTCAGATTTCGGCAAACAATGACCGTCATTTTATGATAAAATACGCCTTTCTGGCGCTTATTGATGACTGATCGTTGAAATGGTAATAAATATTAGAATTATTTAAATATATCGTTTTTATTTCAAATAAAACCAAGCGCACTGCAAGCGGGAATGCATTCTCGATTCTCTCGCCACAGTGTCCCTAGAAAACATATTTCTGTGTTTCATTTCTTCTGACCTCATAATCGTCATTGCCAGTTGAGAGAAGCGGAGATTGGCGAACCATCCATGTTTTCTTGTGGCTGTACGCAACACATTATTTTACTCATTAAATTATTTATTATGACATGTAATACATATTTTTCTTTATCGGTCTCATGGGATTCAAAAGTCCATGATCACAGCCATAACTGTTGGAATTTATTTATTTATTTATATATATTTTGACATCCATATTTTTGTACTAACAGAGGTGGATACATAATAAACATACATAATACATAGTTTATTGTGTGGAATGGAGTAGACTTCACCTCTGATATATACAGCGTTGTCGTGGCTACTTTTCTATACTGAGTCTGTGTTAAAGTAGCCAGTTTTTTTTTTCGTGCTGTTGTGGTGATATTTGGAATAAAAAGAGAATTACAAATATGAATATAAACGTAAAAATAAAATAAAAATATATGGGTGGGAGTGTTGTAGGACTAGTGGATTATAAGTGTAAGAATTATATAAATTATATTAAATTGTTGGATATCCATGCTTCTGATTCATCTCTACCTGATTGAATCATATATTGGGTCCATATTTGTGCAATCTTATTGATATTGTACGATTTCCAGTTGGTACTGAGTGTATTGTATAGTTTCGGAGCTAGGAACATGTAAAATCTTTGATAAAATGTCGTTGTTGTTCTCGGAACTGGTGTGTAGATGTTTGTTGTTTGTCTTTTGTTGTGTCCATGATTTATTGCTTGAGGAGAGTTGTTGTTAGTGTAGAAATATTGAACGAGTCTCAAAAAAAAGATTTGTCTTATATCTAAGACATAGTACTCTTTAAATATAAGATCTGATGGATATTTAAAGGAACGACCAATTATTACCTTGAGAATTGTTTTTTGTGCTTTTCGCCGACTCCAATATTGTTTTTGCTGCTCCTCCCCAAACTAAATAAATAGCATAATTAATTAAGGAGTAGCACAGCGCAAAGTATACCGATCTTAAGAGTTTGTAATCATGGATGGGGCCCTCCGTGGTGTTTATCTACCACTAGCAGGTCTGTCTTGAGATTATCCGCTCATCTACGTCTTGGTCTTCCTTTCTCTTTCTTGATCCTGTTAGCTTGTGTATGAGGGCTTTGTGCGTGTTACAGTACTCATCTGTTATCACTAGATATCTTCCATACATTCATTCGAACTAACAGAAAACCAATCAATAAGATCATTATTCCTTGTCACATTTGTTTCCAGATGCTATTTAAACTGTTCAACCGATTCAAAAGTTTGGTCTCTAACGATGATTGACGATAATATTGATTGCGTCTGTTCATTTTCATATATTCTGTTGCTAGCTGATCGTCATTGGTTTACGACTAATATAACATATATATTATAATACATGTCATATTAATATTCTTATTATTGTAGAAACTAACCTGCTTAAGTGTAATTGCTTGGAAAAATTGAGCTTACTTGATAGTATCCCAGAAGGCTTAAAATATCTTGCAAGTGTCTTAAAAACACGTTAATTTATTTTATATCTTTTCTTGTACACAGAATTTTAGATAACTTTTAAGAATTACACAATATCATCCACACAGAGGATTCTACTTTAAGAAGAGCTCTGCGATGTAATGACGTTGGAGTTTAATGTTAGCTTTTAGAAAGAAATGGTTAATCCGAGTTAAAAATAAATCAGATTAAAAAGTACAATCACTTTGTATGAAACCACGAATTTTATTACACCTAAATTAACCTAAACCGGTTTCGCTTCACAATAAACGAAGCTTGAGCTATATTCATGACGAAGCTTGAGCTAATCGAAACCGGTTGGCGTGTAATAAAATATGTGGTTTCATACAAAGTGATTGTATTTTTAAAAATCTAATATTTCAAACCACAAAATGATTGTTTTCTACGAAAACATCAAAAAGAAATATTTTTATCTCATTCGACATTTTTCTCTTTTCCACGTAAATCTTTTTAACAATTTGCCTCCATTTTTATTTGTCCTCGTCCAATCTGGAACAAATAATGATCTCTGTAAAGATGGTAATATATTATGTCACTTAGTCTATCCTCTCAACAGAGTTCTTGAAAAGTCGCTTGCAATATTAATTGAAAGCAGACGGACATTATCATGCTGAAAAAACACCTTCCAGTCATTTTTCTTTAATCTTAAACCTTAAAGCGACGAAGTTGTTAGCAATAACGCTCAAAAGTTAAATTCAATGTTACATTCCTCGGAAGCAATCGATAGTAGTTATGATAGTTATAATAGTAATTTATGCCTTAGCTCCCGGTTAAACTTAAATAAAATATGAACATGGAAAATTCGCTTTTTTGTTCGTAGTACCACACCTTATTTTATTTACACATGCTGCTAATATTGAAAAGTTCAAGACGTATTCAGTAAAACAATACAATAGTATTAAAATGATATTGATATGTGCATGTCAAAAAAATAAATCTTTCCAAGCACGACAAAAGCGGACGAACTCAATGCAACAATCCGTTGTATACGAGTCTCATTTATTTACACATGAATAAATCGGTAATATATTTATGTTACCAACTGTGCGGTTGACGAGATGTATTCGATACATTTTTCAAACAACGTAAAAGTAAAATACACTTATGTCGCACCTGCCTCACCTTTTATTGAAATACTTATTAAAAATTACAGAATTGTCTGTTGATAAATAGTATATTCATGGTCTAGTCTAATTGATGTTATTTATATAAAATTACTATTTATGCCAATGGTAAGTATTTGTAATTTATGTTTATATTTATATATTGTGATGTTACATTTCAAATGCGCGGTATACGGAGCGCTGCTTTACCGGCCGGAGCAAACGCGGTCGAAGGAGATCATCCGCACGGTTCGTGGTGACGGGAGTGAGGCCAAGCGGTACTCGCCGTAATGGCGAAGGACAAAAATGAGAAACAAAAGATAGTAGACGCGGTGGATTTGGAGATCTTGGCCCCCGATTTACTCGCGTGATCGTCTGTCTGGACCTGTGGGGAGATTGCCGACTGGGAGCCGTGTAACGGGGCGAAGCCTTCCAAATTGTCTCATGCAAGATGGCGTGCATTTGACAACAAAAGTATGATGTAACCTTGGTCCGGGCGCGGGTCGACTGGAGGACGGCTATCGCAACAACGCAACGTCGTAACTGATTGAGAAATTATCTGTGTAACCGAAACCCTGCCATATGTCTCCACGTCGGTCTAAACAGCAGCGAAGTAGTTCGGAAGAACGTTGGATTAAAACAGAAGATTTAAACTATTTATTCATATTATTGTGTCGGGCATTTATTGTGTTTACTATAAATAAATATATAAATAAGAATACTAGTTTATTTATATATAAATATGAATAAACTAGTATTCATATTTCTACCATTGCCATCCTTCTGAGGCAGGCGTATCGATACCACACACACCTTACCCACACACTAAGTCTAGCCGGTGGCGTGGTGGGCTGGCGTTCGGTCCTCCGGTGCCAGCGCACAACATAACAATATATTCCATACTACTTGAGTAGCTGCACATCTTTTTTTTGTAATTTATTTTGTAGAAGCTCATAACGGCATATATTCAATACAAATAAATAAATAAATCATACTCAGCACAAAGATGGCCGTTGGAGTAGTGAAATACTATTGGGAAAAATGAGTAGAGGCCGACCGCAAATATATTGGATTAACGACATTAAAAGGGTTTGTATTGGAAAAGAACCAATCAGAACCGGGAATCGTGGAACGAGAGTCAATGTCTAATAATGGACGCAGAAAGGCTAAAAAAAAAATTAAAACTCACTATTAATTACACCCAAGCCCATTTTAATTTTTTCAAGATATTTTCAAGGGTTGTTTTGGGTTCGCTCCATGGAATATTATGTAGAACATACAACGGTATCGTGTGATATGGCACGAACAATATTGAAATCACGTAGAATTAGATTTTTTCATACAAACATACATGTAAATTTTCATACAACGTAATCATTTATTTTTCTCACGTTTTTTCATATTCGCTTAGATTTCGTATCTCGAATTTCACGTTGTAGTATAGGGTAATGATAATATCACGTATCTGGACATGACCTACAAATATTGGAAAATATGTATTCAGGATAATACAATGTACTAGAACAATATTTGAGGCTTTTTATTAATTTCAATAACAGATGTGTCACCCGCGTCATTTTGTAATTAATTATTGTAAAATATGAAGTTAAATATTTTATACATCAACATTATTTTTCGCTACAATTCATTTAAAGTGATTTAGTTTCATATTCTAAATTAGAATTATAGTATCTTCACATATCGTGGCCTTGGAACAACAAAATATCATCTGACATTTACATTAAACTGAAATTTGAGCTTCAAAGATTCGAATATTTATTTTTCGATTCCTTCAGCGGAGTATGGTTCATGGCCTTGGGTGGGTTCATGGGTGAAATTTTTACAATCGCTATTTATTTACACCAAAGAGATTTATTACCTTTTTGGTTTACACTAATAAATAGACGCCAGTTTCATATATATATGTATATACTCGTGTGTATACATTGTAACATTTGAAATCACGCGCGCAGACCTAAAGCGACGCGAGCAGATGCGGCCGGTAGAGCGAGGTCGCAGGAAGGAGAGGGGACTTCGTTACGAGCGCTGAGAGAGAGAGGTCGTGTCGGAGGCGGACGCCCTGCGGCGCTCTGCCGAGCTCGGCGGATTGTTGTAAGGATCGAGCGATGGCGAGAATGAAGGCTGAATTTTAATAAACACGGAAGAACAAGAGGTATTTGGACCTTGTTGGGAAGAGGCCTTGAAGGAAGGACTCTTCGCCTAGTGTTTCAGTCACAGCAGGAACAAGAGGAATTTGGGCCTTGTTCTGCTGGTGAATGTAAATAAAAGGACTCTCAAGAGGCTGCGAGCAAATGTGGAAGCGGGACGAGCACCGTCCGCGCTATGACGACAGGATTGGTCCCCAGGAAACCTCCCGATGACGAGACGATGCTGTGGCCCGGCCAAGGAATGTTAGGAATCCCTCTGCGTGTAATGAAAGACAATTCTACTCTGTTGTGTAAATAAAGTGCAATTAATGTGACTATAGGGTTATTATTGTCTGAGACCTCTCCCACACATCTGAGATAGGAATTCTGACACCAACCCTAAGGTACCTACAGACTGAGCTTAGCTGGTGGCGTTGTGCACCGGATTCCATCGGCGGATGAAGGTCACGGCGTTACAACATATATTATTTAATATTACTTGTATATTATATGGCAAACGGTGCAAACAGAGTATGGTGTTTTCTCGGATTCTTACAAAAAAAAATAGTTAAAAATTTTAAACTTTAAATTACAATAATTTTTTAAGTACTTGCGACCGGATAGATTTTTTAAAATTTTTGATATCAGAGTATTTCTATTCTAAAGCAAAATATTTTTTATTTGTAAAAACACAATTTTATCTTTATTACCCCATTTTATTTCCCTATATTTAAGTCAATAGTTATTATTCTAAAAGATTTTACACATGCTACAAAAATACAACATTGTTTACTTGTTATTTTTTAAACTATCGTACTACTTAATTTGACATGTTAATTACATAATTTGAAGGAAAATTGTCAGAATTATGTCAGTCAAAACAAAAATGTCGAATGATACCGTGTTCCAAGGTTATGTAATATAACCAGCTCAAATTTAAAAGTATAACTATCTAACTAACTTACTTACCATCAAGTCGTTTTCCGAGAGGGTAGGCAGAGAGTATAGAGCTCCACACTTTTTTGTATTGACATACAATTATCGCCTCTTTCACTCTCGTTGAGGCTTCTAACAGAATTATATTCCAGTATCTGGTATACCTGGTCATGCCAAGTCTTCCGCGGACGTCTTCTATTTCTAGTGCCATCAACACTTGCGTCATATATCTTTCTTGCCATTCTCTCATCATTCATCCATTCCATATGACCAAACCACCTAAGTAATCCTTTTTTAATTTTACTCATTTTTCTTTCTTTATTTCTTCATTCTTTACTCTGTCATAAATAGATTTGCCATATATAAGCCTGAGTGATCTCATTTACACTGCATTCAGTTTACTTTCGTTCATATTCTGCCAACTCCATGCCTCACTTCCATACATCAGTGTAGGTACCAGGACTCGATATCGACTCCAAAATTGCTATACAATTTTACCCGTGGTTTTTTGTATCTACTAATTTTACTAAGCTTATACAAATATGAAAATAGATGTGTGCAATTTTTTTTTTCTAATGTTGCTAGATAACTAGAATATTGCGAAATAAATATTATCAATATTTTTATAATCGTATAAAGCTTGATTATATCCATAGACTGTCAAAATAGATTAATCTGTCATTATATCTATATCTTACAAGTGTATTTTTCTATATCTGTATATATTTGTAATCTTGAATTATTTTATTACTTATTTAAGTGAGTATCTATAATTGCCAGCGGTGTGCACTCAGTACATTAAAATATGCTATACTTGACTAAAATTTGTCAAAACAAATCGATACAATGTATGTACAACATAATATTCCTACAAAAAATATTATTATGTTATTCAGATTTTAATATATGACATAATATTATGTCAGTTAAATATTTAAAATCGCTTTATTCCTCAAAATATGCGGCTTATTACAATATAATGACCGATCCTCTTATATGTATATTTGTTATATTTATACCATCGTATAAACTGAAAGATTGGAATGTGATTTAAGTAAAAAATATATTTTAATGTTATGGTATTTATTTTTAAAATCCTCACTAAGAAAATATCGACAGAATTTATACGAAAAATTGATACAAACGCAACATGAGCACGAACATTATACAAGAGAAAAAGGTAGACAAACCACCATTCAGGAAGAAGGATAAATCTCAGAAGACGATGATGTGCATTGCAATGAAGATTTTTAATGAAATGCCAGAATACATAAGAAAGTAGGAGAAACTACATAGATTCAAAATAAAAGTAAGCACATATGTGAAAGATAAGTTATAGTAAAAAGGAACAATTTTAATCTAGTTTATATTAGAGAATATATAAATATACGTATGTATGCACTATATTAAGTATAAATAAATAAATATTTACATGGACACAGAATTATGTACAAACTGTCCTAAAAGTATTTTTCATAATAAAAATTCTGTTATAAAATAATGGATGGGTTTAAAAATAAGTTTATTTTGAATTTAAGTAGTCCCTGTGAATTCATTTCTTAAAACATCTTTTCTAAATATTTAGTGGTAATTTATTAAATATACGCGGTGCACAAAACAAAAAAGTCCGTTGACCAAATTTGATAACCATTTTTGCCACTAAAAAGTATCCTAAGGTTTTGCTCCTAGTTTTCATTAAATCGGATCGTGGATGTAAAGTTAGGTGTTTTTTAAAATAGTTTTAGGGTTTATGTGGTAAACAGTTGTCTTATATCCAACACTCGAAAGGATTGTCACCTGTTAGGTTCGTTACCAGGCGTACATATTTTTGTGGCTATCAGGAGCCAAGTTTTACACCCAGATATCTGTTATTTAGGTTAAAAGTGTCTTAGAAAAATACGTGAAAAATATATAGAATTTAGATATAATACATTAAATAATTATTTATGCTTAGTGTACACCCCTACACAATAGACACTTCAAAGTGCCGACCGTATCTATACTAAATAACATCACATCATTTTTTCAGTTACATATGTAGATAAAACCATATACTTTCAATAGACATGTTTGTTCGTTCAATGATATCTTTGGCCTTCTGGAAAACCGCGCAGTGATACTAAATTTTAGAAATCATTTGTCATTATTCCGGTTAAAGCGGAAATGGCTCACCCGAATGTAAAACAAAGATTAATTTACAACACGTTCTATATCTTACATTTGATACTAATGATAAATAAATTTTGATATTTGATTTTGAAACTTTGTTTTTAACAATTTATTAATAAAAATAATATATATATATATTTTTAAATAAAACAGTGTATTTGAAATTTTGATGAAGGAAATGGTATTTTATGAAACCGGTTGGTGTATTAAATTTAATTCATAAGAGTGACTAAAAAAAGTTATAAATAATTTGTATTTAAATAAATAATAAAGTTTTCATGTATAAATATTTAAAATAATAGTATAATTTTTATCATGACTATAAATCTTGCGTAAGACTTTATTTTTGAAGACCTATATTCTGCGCCAAAGTGAGTGACCAAGTTTCACATTTTTATATAGCAATCGGTTGTTTCAGCGTCGTATATATTTTAATCTTTTTATTCTATGATAACCATGGCGATAGTAATTTTCGTTGAATAAACAAGTGTTCCCGATTTTATTCTATGACATCATATTTTTATTGTTGGATTTCATTGTTCATTTGAAACTTTAAGAACAGTATGAGGAAGACGAAAGCGAGAAGCCTGCAGTTTATGGGACATTTAGCAAGTATAGATTAGTCCTGTAACATGTACAAAACCCTCTTACACCAGATAATAGCGTTGTAGAGGTCAGCGGTTCAAATTCACCGCCGTTTCCAGCCGGCATCGACCCCAACAACCTATACATATATTCAATACCTAGCCGGCGGCAGAGTGGTGAATAATATTATATTTCACATTTTTCTTCTTATACTATCCAAAATGCTTCAAAAGTCGACAGCCGTGCACTAAAATATTGATTACATATTGCAAGACATGAGTGGTATATCAAAATAGGAGAGTATGGCGTTCTTCTTTAGAGTACTAACTGTCGGGGTACTGAGGTGGAACTATGCCGGATATATGGCGACACTATCTTGTGATAATTGGAATAGTGAAATCCTGCAATGGCGTCCATGGCCAGACATTAAGAAGACTGGTTGTGATGGAGACGCGCCACACAGAACCAGGGATCGAGATCTTAATCCAGTAATGAATGCAGCAATTTTAAAGAGAAAAGGAAGAATTAAAAAAAAAAAATGAAGTAAACAGCAAGTTGTCATGTGGTGCCTTTTTCTTTTTTTAAATCTTTAATTGTACTAAAATTTAAATATAATTTTTAATTTTACTTAAATTTTTAATTTTACTTAAATTTTTAATTTTACTTAAATTTTTAATTTTACTTAAATTTTTAATTTTACTTAAATTTTTAATTTTACTTAAATTTTTAATTTTAATTAAGTTTTTAATTTTACTTAAATTTTTAATTTTACTTAAATTTTTAATTTTACTTAAATTTTTAATTTTACTTAAATTTTTAATTTTACTTAAATTTTTAATTTTACTTAAATTTTTAATTTTACTTAAATTTTTAATTTTACTTAAATTTTTAATTTTACTTAAATTTTTAATTTTACTTAAATTTTTAATTTTACTTAAATTTTTAATTTTACTTAAATTTTTAATTTTACTTAATTTTTTAATTTTACTTAATTTTTTATTTAAACATAAAAATTTAGATTTTCATCAAACTGAGAATCTTTAGTGTTTTCAGTAATCAATTTTCAGTGTTTTCAGCGGTATTTTTACGTCGATATCCAATTTAGAGTAATGGAGTAATTTATGTAGGAGTATGTGTCATATATATATATATATATATATATAAATATAATATAACTAGTTGACCATTTTTTACCAAAATCTCAGAAAATACTATGTTGTTCCAAGGTCATGACATGTCAAGTATAATTTTAATGTCTCCAGGTAATACTTACTCCATCGCCCTCTCAAACGACGACTAACGAGATTCTTCAACTTAAAACGAATATGTTTTCTTTTACTCTAGAGAAATTAAATAAATAACTAAGTCTCTATTAGTACCTTTGATTAAAGCAAGCTATCAAAAAATATTAATATCACGTTAAGTACTCTTATAACATTTTACAGAAGGGTTGACTTGCGATTTTCGAATTCACTTAGAATAAATTATTTCAACTCTATTACGTGACGCGTTCGATCAAGCTAAGGATTTACTTACGTCATACGGCCGGAGGCACACAAACTTTTACCTTTTTGTTAATCAGGTCTACAGGATGCTCATAAATATATTTGTTCTTACAGGAGATTTACGGGAAAGAATACGTTCAGTTCTTATTTAAAGTTACAGGAAATTCAAGAGGAAAAGTTTTTGTGATGTTGTATTCCAAGACGATTCATTAAAGAGAAAGAACTTGACCAAGAAATGTGTATAACTAGAAAATTTAATATATATTCAATAATTAAAAGATTGTAAAACTACATAGTTTTTAGTTAATTTTTATATAAATGCTATTACGATCGTTTTTAATGTTAAAACAACGTCAATCTATTATTCTTCCTAACGTTTCAAGATATTGGTTATTAAAAATGGTTCTGTATTATTTAATTACTATGGAAAACGATCAAATTAAAAAAGCGACGGTTTATTGATATTCTATTACGGCCTTTAACCTTTCCTTAGCCATACATTAACACAAGTCCATCGAATCAATTAAACAAGTAATATTAAAATTAATATTTTATCTTACCCCAAGGAAAATATTTTCCTAAAAATGACTAGTAAAAAATAATTTTATGTGAAAAGAAATATATAATTTTTTTTTTCTACATACTCTTATAAACCTTTTTCCTTTTGATACCTTAATCACATATCGCACAATAAGTGGCATTCATTATATTCCTCTATAATTGTAAAAATACCTTACTGTAAACTTTGTCTGTCTTAAGACAGATCATTCTAATGAAACTTGTAAATTATATATTACAGACAAATCTCAGTATAGCGAAGTTCACGGGACCGAAGAAAATGTTTCGTTATACTGAAAATTCGTTATATGAATGCTAGGAAGATGATAGATTTTTTATTTTATTTTCAATTACCATATTATACCTTCAGTATCAAAATAACCTCTTATAGGATTGAGGCATGACAGAACACGTGATAATCGTGTGATTAGATAAGAGTATGTATGTGTAAATGCAGTGAAACACCTATTGTTAAAGTGATAAATAGGACGAAACATCAGTGATGTCGCTTGTAAATATGTCCAGCACGCCTTATGTTAAGGATGAACTGAATTCTCGGAAATAATGTGTCAAATCGTAACTTCATTCATAAATATAGGCTCAAAATATTTTGTTATTCGGATATCAGACTTCATTACAATGAAATATGCTTTAGTACATTTTGTATTAAAGTTTATCGGGGACAAATTGAAGATACGTTATACTGAGAATTTTTTTACTTCGGTATTCGTTACAAAGAGTACCTAAAAACATAAAAAATATAAGTTATTAACTACATATGAAAACAGCGATGAGATTTATACGTCTTGATATTATTTTTATATTAGATTAATATGTAATATTTATTATTTAAAACCAGAATAATACAATAACCACATTTGCCATATTATAGAGTGTTGTGATCTCTGGCAGAGAAAAATAAAGAAATGTATTGATATCGAGCCATCAGATGAATAAAGTATAATTAAAAATATAATCGAGAAAAAGAATGGGTAAAACAAAGTGAATAAATACTTAATTTTAAATAAAATCAAAAATTACGATTTTTTTTTAATACTGCACCATGATGATTAAAATAAATCACAAGATACAGTGTATCCCAAAAGTCTTGTTTATTTTGATTCATTCGCTGCACAAACACAATGAGCGGGAGAGGGGCAGGAGGTTTCTGATCGCTAAATGCGTCTTTGGGAATTCAGTCGCTATGGAGTGTGTCTTTCGTGAAATTTTCCCTGGAGAATTAATATCCCAACGAGGCGATATAAACTGGCATCCACATAGTCCCGACCAAGACTTTTTCCTATGGGGCTACCTTAAATCAAAGTTATACTATAATAATCCTCCCTATCTGGATCAATAAAAGATAATATCCGAGAAAAAATGGCAGTAATCACGGAGAATACGTGCCGAGCAGTTCTCAGAAATATGGGAATATGAGATAATATAGTTATCACAGGGAGTCGAATCCAGAATTTTTTATTACATGAACTGCTTTACCAATTACGTTATAGATATTGAATTTATGTATGTATTTGTAACATTTTATTTTTATCTTTTTGTATTATTTGTATATCTTTGTTTCCCACATTAACAGTCATAATCTAGAATCGAACACAGACCCATGGTGCTATTGGAAGAGAATACATCACATGACACATGATAACAATCGCGCCCATACTTTAATATAATTTTTTCTTGGATTTCAGTACATTTAAATGTATTCCCATATCTCAAGTATATTTTGTACCTAATTATTTATTTATTTTTGATGACGCATTATTACAAAAATATCTCCAAATGGAATATTATAATAGCATATAATGTCAATTAGCCTTTTTATACTTTGAGAAAATAAAAATACAATATAATTTTTTGCCTGAGGATAAATAAAAAAAAAACTTCAATCAAAAACCACAGTAGACAAGAAACTCAGTCGATAAAATCTGAAAAATAATTATGTTTTACATTACGAAAAGAGTAGTGGTGTACAAATAAAAGGACTAATGAATAAGCAATATTAGTTTATGAAAGATTTTTAATCTCCCTTTTCATATCTATAAATAAATTTACAAATTAATCTGTTCAAAATACCACAATACACCTACATTAATAAATATTAACTTCCTCAGGACATGACAAAAACATATTTTCTAATTTACACAGAATACTTGATAGACACCCACTTTCTGATATCGAATATAATAATTATTGTATATGTAGGATGATATCTATCTACGTAAAAATGCAAAATTCAGTTGATTTATTTTAAAATTAGTTTTCTTTCATGTGACAAAGTTGTATGAAGTTATATGAAATTTGCGTGTATATGTCTTCGCTCGCAAGCCATTTTTAAAAGTATGACGCACAAATGACGAAAATTATATTTATTAGGATAATATTTTATTAATTTTTTCATAGAGAGGTTTCAGTTTCAATAGAAAAATGTAATAATTTAAATAGTAGGTACCTATCCACAATACAGTTGCATTACAGTACTCGAATTTTCAATTTTTACTTCTTTGTATTATTTAAAAAAATGTAATTTCATAACAAAAAAATGTCACGTTTCCACTTAATTAATCAATATTAGAATTAATTGATATATGTCTGTAATGTTATGTTCATTCCAATCAGTTTTATTAAAGATTTTATTTCATTTCAACATAATACATAATATGCTCGCGTTTAGAAAGGAGGCATTATATAATAATTATACACAATGTCTCATCAGTTACGAAGTATGTGCATGGGGTGGTGCACTCTTACTTAAATGAATTCTCTAAGTAAGCTTCAGAAATGGGTCATTAAAGTGATAAACAAGAGTCTGTTTAGACATAACTCTGAAGAACTCTTTAAATCATTTCGTGTTTTGGATATAAAACAACTGTCTTATATCCAACAACTAGATCAATCTTAAAACTATTAAAAAAAAAATTTACTTCACATCCACGATGCAATTTAATAGAAACTAGGAGCAAAAACTTTTTAGTGCCAAAAATGGATACCAAATTTGATCAACGGACTTTCTTGTTTTGTGCGTCGCGTATATTTAATAAATTGCCAAATACATGGACGCACACCTGGTTTTCTTTGCCTACCCGCTCAAAATGTTGACAATATATATTTATGTGTAAATGCCAAGTTTCAATCCCGTAAAAATAACTGATTTTTGAGTGTTTTTTCATATTCTTATCAATAACTCATTTGAATCTCATCCGATAACATTTATTTGTATCTCAAATTATTTGAAAATATTTAATAAAGGATTAGCTAGAAGGAAAACAGCATAAAATGAATATTTGTAGCGTAATTCATATTTTTACAAACACCCGGGTCAAATCTGACCCACCACCGCAGAGTGTGTTAAAAATATCACAAACCTATGTTCTATAAAATTGCACTTCACAATAAGAATATGTTCTCCTTAAAAATAAATAATTTATTTTTTATAGTTAGTGATAATAAGTGATTTATTTAAGACTTACAGATTGACTATGCTTATTAAGTTTTTCAAATTATATTTGAAATGTGTTTTATTTACATGTCATAAAATCTTTCGAAATTTTCATTAAAATTTCGCATTATGTAATATATGAGGACGTTTGGAAAATATATAGGTATAAGATATATTTTGCGAAATAAAACGTGAAAATATTTAATATCAGGTGAACATATTTTATTTCGTTCTAGGAACAATATTTCTATAATTATAGTACTCACCACATTTACAGCAGGTTTACCCGCCCACGGCCGTCTCTCGGGATGCCAACCACTACCAACCTTTCACCCTTCCTCCAAACTACCCGGGAAAGTGGCTTATTTCATTATATCAACTGTCAACAGGTGTCTTGTTGTTTAAAATATGTTTAGGGGCAGATAATTAAAATACATTTTCTCCGTATCTTAAATAATTCATGATTTGCTCTGCATGTTCTATTCTAGTGAGAATATTCCATTTTGTATAAAATTATGGACTTTTTTTAAATAATCAGTTACAAATTCTACGAAACCCGCACAAAAGATTCTGTGAAATTTGTCTGGTGTACCCAGTATACTCAGTAATTATACGAGAACTTTGGGATCTACACGAAGTGTAGTAAGTACATAGAATAAATAAAGACAGCCGGGAGAAATTTGTGATCATAAAGAGAGAGCGAGACAGAGAGAGAGAGAGAGAGAGAGAGAGAGAGAGAGAGAGAGATCATAATTAAAGGTATCAATTAGATTTAAAATATTTTTCAATTAAAATTGTGAAAGAAAATATTGAAAATGAAAACGAAAGGAGTTATCACGTTTATTATTATTTAATTATTAAATTACAACAATATCTAGTCATTTATTTAGTTAATAACGTACAGTTAAATGCACGAACATCATAAAATAATCAATTATATATTATATAATATACAAAACAGATTTTTAATATAAATTAAATGTAAAATTTACAGATGAAATCAATTTATCGAAAAAATATTTTGTTGGAATCGGGATTCTAACCAAAACTTTTCCTATCTTGGGAAATATGGTGACCATTGCACCATATCAACATAGTCAGTTAACGACAAATTTTCGAACCTATATCCTGCACTTTCAATTTTAAAAAGTAATCCACTTCATATTACGGAGAATTTTAAATATCTTTGCGTACAATCTGGTAGTGCAACACATAGGTTCAAAAACTTGTCGTTGATTTACTATGTTGACGTGATGATTTTATCTACATATCATTCTTATCGATAAATTAAATTTGTATTAAGAATATCACTGATCTATATTCTGAAAAACTTCACAATAATAATGTGTTCTCATTAAATAAATATATATATTAAATTTTAGCAGAAAGCAATCAGCGTTAGCCTCTTTGAGTCTTTTTGCGACCACATGCAGTGTTTTCAGATTTGAAAACAGAAAAAAACAACGGTTTAATCCCTTGTGCAAAGTCTAGTACAAATTCATAAAAAAAAATTACCCAAAATAAGCATCAAATTATCCAATAATATTTAACCCGAAGCAAGTGTGATGCGCTTTATGAATTTAATAATCAATACAACCTATTTTTAAATATTGAGAACATAATTTTCAATCAAATAAAGACAATTATTCTACCACAGTTCAACCTAACTTAACTAATTAATTAACGCAAACAAATTAATACTACTTGCAAAATAAAATATAATTGTATTAAAATAAATATGAATTGAACTGCACATTACGTAAGTAAATGCTTGACTTGCAGTTCAATTCATTTCATTTCGTAGCCAAAGATCGATCGGGGAATGTAACAAGTGGCTCCAATAAGCTACGGTTGTGGAAGTTCGTGGAACTATATAATTCTGAGCACATAACTACTGCTATTTGGTCTGATTCAATTGTTAAAGGGATGAGGGATAAGGGCTGAGCACTCTTATCTCCGATTTACGAGGTAACAACAATAAACGGCGTCGGTCTAAACAGCAGCGAAGTAGTTCGGAAGAACGTTGGATTAAAACAGAAGATTTAAACTATTTATTCATATTATTGTGTCGGGCATTTATTGTGTTTACTATAAATAAATATATAAATAAGAATACTAGTTTATTTATATATAAATATGAATAAACTAGTATTCATATTTCTACCATTGCCATCCTTCTGAGGCAGGCGTATCGATACCACACACACCTTACCCACACACTAAGTCTAGCCGGTGGCGTGGTGGGCTGGCGTTCGGTCCTCCGGTGCCAGCGCACAACATAACAATATATTCCATACTACTTGAGTAGCTGCACATCTTTTTTTTGTAATTTATTTTGTAGAAGCTCATAACGGCATATATTCAATACAAATAAATAAATAAATCATACTCAGCACAAAGATGGCCGTTGGAGTAGTGAAATACTATTGGGAAAAATGAGTAGAGGCCGACCGCAAATATATTGGATTAACGACATTAAAAGGGTTTGTATTGGAAAAGAACCAATCAGAACCGGGAATCGTGGAACGAGAGTCAATGTCTAATAATGGACGCAGAAAGGCTAAAAAAAAAATTAAAACTCACTATTAATTACACCCAAGCCCATTTTAATTTTTTCAAGATATTTTCAAGGGTTGTTTTGGGTTCGCTCCATGGAATATTATGTAGAACATACAACGGTATCGTGTGATATGGCACGAACAATATTGAAATCACGTAGAATTAGATTTTTTCATACAAACATACATGTAAATTTTCATACAACGTAATCATTTATTTTTCTCACGTTTTTTCATATTCGCTTAGATTTCGTATCTCGAATTTCACGTTGTAGTATAGGGTAATGATAATATCACGTATCTGGACATGACCTACAAATATTGGAAAATATGTATTCAGGATAATACAATGTACTAGAACAATATTTGAGGCTTTTTATTAATTTCAATAACAGATGTGTCACCCGCGTCATTTTGTAATTAATTATTGTAAAATATGAAGTTAAATATTTTATACATCAACATTATTTTTCGCTACAATTCATTTAAAGTGATTTAGTTTCATATTCTAAATTAGAATTATAGTATCTTCACATATCGTGGCCTTGGAACAACAAAATATCATCTGACATTTACATTAAACTGAAATTTGAGCTTCAAAGATTCGAATATTTATTTTTCGATTCCTTCAGCGGAGTATGGTTCATGGCCTTGGGTGGGTTCATGGGTGAAATTTTTACAATCGCTATTTATTTACACCAAAGAGATTTATTACCTTTTTGGTTTACACTAATAAATAGACGCCAGTTTCATATATATATGTATATACTCGTGTGTATACATTGTAACATTTGAAATCACGCGCGCAGACCTAAAGCGACGCGAGCAGATGCGGCCGGTAGAGCGAGGTCGCAGGAAGGAGAGGGGACTTCGTTACGAGCGCTGAGAGAGAGAGGTCGTGTCGGAGGCGGACGCCCTGCGGCGCTCTGCCGAGCTCGGCGGATTGTTGTAAGGATCGAGCGATGGCGAGAATGAAGGCTGAATTTTAATAAACACGGAAGAACAAGAGGTATTTGGACCTTGTTGGGAAGAGGCCTTGAAGGAAGGACTCTTCGCCTAGTGTTTCAGTCACAGCAGGAACAAGAGGAATTTGGGCCTTGTTCTGCTGGTGAATGTAAATAAAAGGACTCTCAAGAGGCTGCGAGCAAATGTGGAAGCGGGACGAGCACCGTCCGCGCTATGACGACAGGATTGGTCCCCAGGAAACCTCCCGATGACGAGACGATGCTGTGGCCCGGCCAAGGAATGTTAGGAATCCCTCTGCGTGTAATGAAAGACAATTCTACTCTGTTGTGTAAATAAAGTGCAATTAATGTGACTATAGGGTTATTATTGTCTGAGACCTCTCCCACACATCTGAGATAGGAATTCTGACACCAACCCTAAGGTACCTACAGACTGAGCTTAGCTGGTGGCGTTGTGCACCGGATTCCATCGGCGGATGAAGGTCACGGCGTTACAACATATATTATTTAATATTACTTGTATATTATATGGCAAACGGTGCAAACAGAGTATGGTGTTTTCTCGGATTCTTACAAAAAAAAATAGTTAAAAATTTTAAACTTTAAATTACAATAATTTTTTAAGTACTTGCGACCGGATAGATTTTTTAAAATTTTTGATATCAGAGTATTTCTATTCTAAAGCAAAATATTTTTTATTTGTAAAAACACAATTTTATCTTTATTACCCCATTTTATTTCCCTATATTTAAGTCAATAGTTATTATTCTAAAAGATTTTACACATGCTACAAAAATACAACATTGTTTACTTGTTATTTTTTAAACTATCGTACTACTTAATTTGACATGTTAATTACATAATTTGAAGGAAAATTGTCAGAATTATGTCAGTCAAAACAAAAATGTCGAATGATACCGTGTTCCAAGGTTATGTAATATAACCAGCTCAAATTTAAAAGTATAACTATCTAACTAACTTACTTACCATCAAGTCGTTTTCCGAGAGGGTAGGCAGAGAGTATAGAGCTCCACACTTTTTTGTATTGACATACAATTATCGCCTCTTTCACTCTCGTTGAGGCTTCTAACAGAATTATATTCCAGTATCTGGTATACCTGGTCATGCCAAGTCTTCCGCGGACGTCTTCTATTTCTAGTGCCATCAACACTTGCGTCATATATCTTTCTTGCCATTCTCTCATCATTCATCCATTCCATATGACCAAACCACCTAAGTAATCCTTTTTTAATTTTACTCATTTTTCTTTCTTTATTTCTTCATTCTTTACTCTGTCATAAATAGATTTGCCATATATAAGCCTGAGTGATCTCATTTACACTGCATTCAGTTTACTTTCGTTCATATTCTGCCAACTCCATGCCTCACTTCCATACATCAGTGTAGGTACCAGGACTCGATATCGACTCCAAAATTGCTATACAATTTTACCCGTGGTTTTTTGTATCTACTAATTTTACTAAGCTTATACAAATATGAAAATAGATGTGTGCAATTTTTTTTTTCTAATGTTGCTAGATAACTAGAATATTGCGAAATAAATATTATCAATATTTTTATAATCGTATAAAGCTTGATTATATCCATAGACTGTCAAAATAGATTAATCTGTCATTATATCTATATCTTACAAGTGTATTTTTCTATATCTGTATATATTTGTAATCTTGAATTATTTTATTACTTATTTAAGTGAGTATCTATAATTGCCAGCGGTGTGCACTCAGTACATTAAAATATGCTATACTTGACTAAAATTTGTCAAAACAAATCGATACAATGTATGTACAACATAATATTCCTACAAAAAATATTATTATGTTATTCAGATTTTAATATATGACATAATATTATGTCAGTTAAATATTTAAAATCGCTTTATTCCTCAAAATATGCGGCTTATTACAATATAATGACCGATCCTCTTATATGTATATTTGTTATATTTATACCATCGTATAAACTGAAAGATTGGAATGTGATTTAAGTAAAAAATATATTTTAATGTTATGGTATTTATTTTTAAAATCCTCACTAAGAAAATATCGACAGAATTTATACGAAAAATTGATACAAACGCAACATGAGCACGAACATTATACAAGAGAAAAAGGTAGACAAACCACCATTCAGGAAGAAGGATAAATCTCAGAAGACGATGATGTGCATTGCAATGAAGATTTTTAATGAAATGCCAGAATACATAAGAAAGTAGGAGAAACTACATAGATTCAAAATAAAAGTAAGCACATATGTGAAAGATAAGTTATAGTAAAAAGGAACAATTTTAATCTAGTTTATATTAGAGAATATATAAATATACGTATGTATGCACTATATTAAGTATAAATAAATAAATATTTACATGGACACAGAATTATGTACAAACTGTCCTAAAAGTATTTTTCATAATAAAAATTCTGTTATAAAATAATGGATGGGTTTAAAAATAAGTTTATTTTGAATTTAAGTAGTCCCTGTGAATTCATTTCTTAAAACATCTTTTCTAAATATTTAGTGGTAATTTATTAAATATACGCGGTGCACAAAACAAAAAAGTCCGTTGACCAAATTTGATAACCATTTTTGCCACTAAAAAGTATCCTAAGGTTTTGCTCCTAGTTTTCATTAAATCGGATCGTGGATGTAAAGTTAGGTGTTTTTTAAAATAGTTTTAGGGTTTATGTGGTAAACAGTTGTCTTATATCCAACACTCGAAAGGATTGTCACCTGTTAGGTTCGTTACCAGGCGTACATATTTTTGTGGCTATCAGGAGCCAAGTTTTACACCCAGATATCTGTTATTTAGGTTAAAAGTGTCTTAGAAAAATACGTGAAAAATATATAGAATTTAGATATAATACATTAAATAATTATTTATGCTTAGTGTACACCCCTACACAATAGACACTTCAAAGTGCCGACCGTATCTATACTAAATAACATCACATCATTTTTTCAGTTACATATGTAGATAAAACCATATACTTTCAATAGACATGTTTGTTCGTTCAATGATATCTTTGGCCTTCTGGAAAACCGCGCAGTGATACTAAATTTTAGAAATCATTTGTCATTATTCCGGTTAAAGCGGAAATGGCTCACCCGAATGTAAAACAAAGATTAATTTACAACACGTTCTATATCTTACATTTGATACTAATGATAAATAAATTTTGATATTTGATTTTGAAACTTTGTTTTTAACAATTTATTAATAAAAATAATATATATATATATTTTTAAATAAAACAGTGTATTTGAAATTTTGATGAAGGAAATGGTATTTTATGAAACCGGTTGGTGTATTAAATTTAATTCATAAGAGTGACTAAAAAAAGTTATAAATAATTTGTATTTAAATAAATAATAAAGTTTTCATGTATAAATATTTAAAATAATAGTATAATTTTTATCATGACTATAAATCTTGCGTAAGACTTTATTTTTGAAGACCTATATTCTGCGCCAAAGTGAGTGACCAAGTTTCACATTTTTATATAGCAATCGGTTGTTTCAGCGTCGTATATATTTTAATCTTTTTATTCTATGATAACCATGGCGATAGTAATTTTCGTTGAATAAACAAGTGTTCCCGATTTTATTCTATGACATCATATTTTTATTGTTGGATTTCATTGTTCATTTGAAACTTTAAGAACAGTATGAGGAAGACGAAAGCGAGAAGCCTGCAGTTTATGGGACATTTAGCAAGTATAGATTAGTCCTGTAACATGTACAAAACCCTCTTACACCAGATAATAGCGTTGTAGAGGTCAGCGGTTCAAATTCACCGCCGTTTCCAGCCGGCATCGACCCCAACAACCTATACATATATTCAATACCTAGCCGGCGGCAGAGTGGTGAATAATATTATATTTCACATTTTTCTTCTTATACTATCCAAAATGCTTCAAAAGTCGACAGCCGTGCACTAAAATATTGATTACATATTGCAAGACATGAGTGGTATATCAAAATAGGAGAGTATGGCGTTCTTCTTTAGAGTACTAACTGTCGGGGTACTGAGGTGGAACTATGCCGGATATATGGCGACACTATCTTGTGATAATTGGAATAGTGAAATCCTGCAATGGCGTCCATGGCCAGACATTAAGAAGACTGGTTGTGATGGAGACGCGCCACACAGAACCAGGGATCGAGATCTTAATCCAGTAATGAATGCAGCAATTTTAAAGAGAAAAGGAAGAATTAAAAAAAAAAAATGAAGTAAACAGCAAGTTGTCATGTGGTGCCTTTTTCTTTTTTTAAATCTTTAATTGTACTAAAATTTAAATATAATTTTTAATTTTACTTAAATTTTTAATTTTACTTAAATTTTTAATTTTACTTAAATTTTTAATTTTACTTAAATTTTTAATTTTACTTAAATTTTTAATTTTACTTAAATTTTTAATTTTAATTAAGTTTTTAATTTTACTTAAATTTTTAATTTTACTTAAATTTTTAATTTTACTTAAATTTTTAATTTTACTTAAATTTTTAATTTTACTTAAATTTTTAATTTTACTTAAATTTTTAATTTTACTTAAATTTTTAATTTTACTTAAATTTTTAATTTTACTTAAATTTTTAATTTTACTTAAATTTTTAATTTTACTTAAATTTTTAATTTTACTTAAATTTTTAATTTTACTTAATTTTTTAATTTTACTTAATTTTTTATTTAAACATAAAAATTTAGATTTTCATCAAACTGAGAATCTTTAGTGTTTTCAGTAATCAATTTTCAGTGTTTTCAGCGGTATTTTTACGTCGATATCCAATTTAGAGTAATGGAGTAATTTATGTAGGAGTATGTGTCATATATATATATATATATATATATAAATATAATATAACTAGTTGACCATTTTTTACCAAAATCTCAGAAAATACTATGTTGTTCCAAGGTCATGACATGTCAAGTATAATTTTAATGTCTCCAGGTAATACTTACTCCATCGCCCTCTCAAACGACGACTAACGAGATTCTTCAACTTAAAACGAATATGTTTTCTTTTACTCTAGAGAAATTAAATAAATAACTAAGTCTCTATTAGTACCTTTGATTAAAGCAAGCTATCAAAAAATATTAATATCACGTTAAGTACTCTTATAACATTTTACAGAAGGGTTGACTTGCGATTTTCGAATTCACTTAGAATAAATTATTTCAACTCTATTACGTGACGCGTTCGATCAAGCTAAGGATTTACTTACGTCATACGGCCGGAGGCACACAAACTTTTACCTTTTTGTTAATCAGGTCTACAGGATGCTCATAAATATATTTGTTCTTACAGGAGATTTACGGGAAAGAATACGTTCAGTTCTTATTTAAAGTTACAGGAAATTCAAGAGGAAAAGTTTTTGTGATGTTGTATTCCAAGACGATTCATTAAAGAGAAAGAACTTGACCAAGAAATGTGTATAACTAGAAAATTTAATATATATTCAATAATTAAAAGATTGTAAAACTACATAGTTTTTAGTTAATTTTTATATAAATGCTATTACGATCGTTTTTAATGTTAAAACAACGTCAATCTATTATTCTTCCTAACGTTTCAAGATATTGGTTATTAAAAATGGTTCTGTATTATTTAATTACTATGGAAAACGATCAAATTAAAAAAGCGACGGTTTATTGATATTCTATTACGGCCTTTAACCTTTCCTTAGCCATACATTAACACAAGTCCATCGAATCAATTAAACAAGTAATATTAAAATTAATATTTTATCTTACCCCAAGGAAAATATTTTCCTAAAAATGACTAGTAAAAAATAATTTTATGTGAAAAGAAATATATAATTTTTTTTTTCTACATACTCTTATAAACCTTTTTCCTTTTGATACCTTAATCACATATCGCACAATAAGTGGCATTCATTATATTCCTCTATAATTGTAAAAATACCTTACTGTAAACTTTGTCTGTCTTAAGACAGATCATTCTAATGAAACTTGTAAATTATATATTACAGACAAATCTCAGTATAGCGAAGTTCACGGGACCGAAGAAAATGTTTCGTTATACTGAAAATTCGTTATATGAATGCTAGGAAGATGATAGATTTTTTATTTTATTTTCAATTACCATATTATACCTTCAGTATCAAAATAACCTCTTATAGGATTGAGGCATGACAGAACACGTGATAATCGTGTGATTAGATAAGAGTATGTATGTGTAAATGCAGTGAAACACCTATTGTTAAAGTGATAAATAGGACGAAACATCAGTGATGTCGCTTGTAAATATGTCCAGCACGCCTTATGTTAAGGATGAACTGAATTCTCGGAAATAATGTGTCAAATCGTAACTTCATTCATAAATATAGGCTCAAAATATTTTGTTATTCGGATATCAGACTTCATTACAATGAAATATGCTTTAGTACATTTTGTATTAAAGTTTATCGGGGACAAATTGAAGATACGTTATACTGAGAATTTTTTTACTTCGGTATTCGTTACAAAGAGTACCTAAAAACATAAAAAATATAAGTTATTAACTACATATGAAAACAGCGATGAGATTTATACGTCTTGATATTATTTTTATATTAGATTAATATGTAATATTTATTATTTAAAACCAGAATAATACAATAACCACATTTGCCATATTATAGAGTGTTGTGATCTCTGGCAGAGAAAAATAAAGAAATGTATTGATATCGAGCCATCAGATGAATAAAGTATAATTAAAAATATAATCGAGAAAAAGAATGGGTAAAACAAAGTGAATAAATACTTAATTTTAAATAAAATCAAAAATTACGATTTTTTTTTAATACTGCACCATGATGATTAAAATAAATCACAAGATACAGTGTATCCCAAAAGTCTTGTTTATTTTGATTCATTCGCTGCACAAACACAATGAGCGGGAGAGGGGCAGGAGGTTTCTGATCGCTAAATGCGTCTTTGGGAATTCAGTCGCTATGGAGTGTGTCTTTCGTGAAATTTTCCCTGGAGAATTAATATCCCAACGAGGCGATATAAACTGGCATCCACATAGTCCCGACCAAGACTTTTTCCTATGGGGCTACCTTAAATCAAAGTTATACTATAATAATCCTCCCTATCTGGATCAATAAAAGATAATATCCGAGAAAAAATGGCAGTAATCACGGAGAATACGTGCCGAGCAGTTCTCAGAAATATGGGAATATGAGATAATATAGTTATCACAGGGAGTCGAATCCAGAATTTTTTATTACATGAACTGCTTTACCAATTACGTTATAGATATTGAATTTATGTATGTATTTGTAACATTTTATTTTTATCTTTTTGTATTATTTGTATATCTTTGTTTCCCACATTAACAGTCATAATCTAGAATCGAACACAGACCCATGGTGCTATTGGAAGAGAATACATCACATGACACATGATAACAATCGCGCCCATACTTTAATATAATTTTTTCTTGGATTTCAGTACATTTAAATGTATTCCCATATCTCAAGTATATTTTGTACCTAATTATTTATTTATTTTTGATGACGCATTATTACAAAAATATCTCCAAATGGAATATTATAATAGCATATAATGTCAATTAGCCTTTTTATACTTTGAGAAAATAAAAATACAATATAATTTTTTGCCTGAGGATAAATAAAAAAAAAACTTCAATCAAAAACCACAGTAGACAAGAAACTCAGTCGATAAAATCTGAAAAATAATTATGTTTTACATTACGAAAAGAGTAGTGGTGTACAAATAAAAGGACTAATGAATAAGCAATATTAGTTTATGAAAGATTTTTAATCTCCCTTTTCATATCTATAAATAAATTTACAAATTAATCTGTTCAAAATACCACAATACACCTACATTAATAAATATTAACTTCCTCAGGACATGACAAAAACATATTTTCTAATTTACACAGAATACTTGATAGACACCCACTTTCTGATATCGAATATAATAATTATTGTATATGTAGGATGATATCTATCTACGTAAAAATGCAAAATTCAGTTGATTTATTTTAAAATTAGTTTTCTTTCATGTGACAAAGTTGTATGAAGTTATATGAAATTTGCGTGTATATGTCTTCGCTCGCAAGCCATTTTTAAAAGTATGACGCACAAATGACGAAAATTATATTTATTAGGATAATATTTTATTAATTTTTTCATAGAGAGGTTTCAGTTTCAATAGAAAAATGTAATAATTTAAATAGTAGGTACCTATCCACAATACAGTTGCATTACAGTACTCGAATTTTCAATTTTTACTTCTTTGTATTATTTAAAAAAATGTAATTTCATAACAAAAAAATGTCACGTTTCCACTTAATTAATCAATATTAGAATTAATTGATATATGTCTGTAATGTTATGTTCATTCCAATCAGTTTTATTAAAGATTTTATTTCATTTCAACATAATACATAATATGCTCGCGTTTAGAAAGGAGGCATTATATAATAATTATACACAATGTCTCATCAGTTACGAAGTATGTGCATGGGGTGGTGCACTCTTACTTAAATGAATTCTCTAAGTAAGCTTCAGAAATGGGTCATTAAAGTGATAAACAAGAGTCTGTTTAGACATAACTCTGAAGAACTCTTTAAATCATTTCGTGTTTTGGATATAAAACAACTGTCTTATATCCAACAACTAGATCAATCTTAAAACTATTAAAAAAAAAATTTACTTCACATCCACGATGCAATTTAATAGAAACTAGGAGCAAAAACTTTTTAGTGCCAAAAATGGATACCAAATTTGATCAACGGACTTTCTTGTTTTGTGCGTCGCGTATATTTAATAAATTGCCAAATACATGGACGCACACCTGGTTTTCTTTGCCTACCCGCTCAAAATGTTGACAATATATATTTATGTGTAAATGCCAAGTTTCAATCCCGTAAAAATAACTGATTTTTGAGTGTTTTTTCATATTCTTATCAATAACTCATTTGAATCTCATCCGATAACATTTATTTGTATCTCAAATTATTTGAAAATATTTAATAAAGGATTAGCTAGAAGGAAAACAGCATAAAATGAATATTTGTAGCGTAATTCATATTTTTACAAACACCCGGGTCAAATCTGACCCACCACCGCAGAGTGTGTTAAAAATATCACAAACCTATGTTCTATAAAATTGCACTTCACAATAAGAATATGTTCTCCTTAAAAATAAATAATTTATTTTTTATAGTTAGTGATAATAAGTGATTTATTTAAGACTTACAGATTGACTATGCTTATTAAGTTTTTCAAATTATATTTGAAATGTGTTTTATTTACATGTCATAAAATCTTTCGAAATTTTCATTAAAATTTCGCATTATGTAATATATGAGGACGTTTGGAAAATATATAGGTATAAGATATATTTTGCGAAATAAAACGTGAAAATATTTAATATCAGGTGAACATATTTTATTTCGTTCTAGGAACAATATTTCTATAATTATAGTACTCACCACATTTACAGCAGGTTTACCCGCCCACGGCCGTCTCTCGGGATGCCAACCACTACCAACCTTTCACCCTTCCTCCAAACTACCCGAGAAAGTGGCTTATTTCATTATATCAACTGTCAACAGGTGTCTTGTTGTTTAAAATATGTTTAGGGGCAGATAATTAAAATACATTTTCTCCGTATCTTAAATAATTCATGATTTGCTCTGCATGTTCTATTCTAGTGAGAATATTCCATTTTGTATAAAATTATGGACTTTTTTTAAATAATCAGTTACAAATTCTACGAAACCCGCACAAAAGATTCTGTGAAATTTGTCTGGTGTACCCAGTATACTCAGTAATTATACGAGAACTTTGGGATCTACACGAAGTGTAGTAAGTACATAGAATAAATAAAGACAGCCGGGAGAAATTTGTGATCATAAAGAGAGAGCGAGACAGAGAGAGAGAGAGAGAGAGAGAGAGAGAGAGAGAGAGAGATCATAATTAAAGGTATCAATTAGATTTAAAATATTTTTCAATTAAAATTGTGAAAGAAAATATTGAAAATGAAAACGAAAGGAGTTATCACGTTTATTATTATTTAATTATTAAATTACAACAATATCTAGTCATTTATTTAGTTAATAACGTACAGTTAAATGCACGAACATCATAAAATAATCAATTATATATTATATAATATACAAAACAGATTTTTAATATAAATTAAATGTAAAATTTACAGATGAAATCAATTTATCGAAAAAATATTTTGTTGGAATCGGGATTCTAACCAAAACTTTTCCTATCTTGGGAAATATGGTGACCATTGCACCATATCAACATAGTCAGTTAACGACAAATTTTCGAACCTATATCCTGCACTTTCAATTTTAAAAAGTAATCCACTTCATATTACGGAGAATTTTAAATATCTTTGCGTACAATCTGGTAGTGCAACACATAGGTTCAAAAACTTGTCGTTGATTTACTATGTTGACGTGATGATTTTATCTACATATCATTCTTATCGATAAATTAAATTTGTATTAAGAATATCACTGATCTATATTCTGAAAAACTTCACAATAATAATGTGTTCTCATTAAATAAATATATATATTAAATTTTAGCAGAAAGCAATCAGCGTTAGCCTCTTTGAGTCTTTTTGCGACCACATGCAGTGTTTTCAGATTTGAAAACAGAAAAAAACAACGGTTTAATCCCTTGTGCAAAGTCTAGTACAAATTCATAAAAAAAAATTACCCAAAATAAGCATCAAATTATCCAATAATATTTAACCCGAAGCAAGTGTGATGCGCTTTATGAATTTAATAATCAATACAACCTATTTTTAAATATTGAGAACATAATTTTCAATCAAATAAAGACAATTATTCTACCACAGTTCAACCTAACTTAACTAATTAATTAACGCAAACAAATTAATACTACTTGCAAAATAAAATATAATTGTATTAAAATAAATATGAATTGAACTGCACATTACGTAAGTAAATGCTTGACTTGCAGTTCAATTCATTTCATTTCGTAGCCAAAGATCGATCGGGGAATGTAACAAGTGGCTCCAATAAGCTACGGTTGTGGAAGTTCGTGGAACTATATAATTCTGAGCACATAACTACTGCTATTTGGTCTGATTCAATTGTTAAAGGGATGAGGGATAAGGGCTGAGCACTCTTATCTCCGATTTACGAGGTAACAACAATAAACGGCGTCGGTCTAAACAGCAGCGAAGTAGTTCGGAAGAACGTTGGATTAAAACAGAAGATTTAAACTATTTATTCATATTATTGTGTCGGGCATTTATTGTGTTTACTATAAATAAATATATAAATAAGAATACTAGTTTATTTATATATAAATATGAATAAACTAGTATTCATATTTCTACCATTGCCATCCTTCTGAGGCAGGCGTATCGATACCACACACACCTTACCCACACACTAAGTCTAGCCGGTGGCGTGGTGGGCTGGCGTTCGGTCCTCCGGTGCCAGCGCACAACATAACAATATATTCCATACTACTTGAGTAGCTGCACATCTTTTTTTTGTAATTTATTTTGTAGAAGCTCATAACGGCATATATTCAATACAAATAAATAAATAAATCATACTCAGCACAAAGATGGCCGTTGGAGTAGTGAAATACTATTGGGAAAAATGAGTAGAGGCCGACCGCAAATATATTGGATTAACGACATTAAAAGGGTTTGTATTGGAAAAGAACCAATCAGAACCGGGAATCGTGGAACGAGAGTCAATGTCTAATAATGGACGCAGAAAGGCTAAAAAAAAAATTAAAACTCACTATTAATTACACCCAAGCCCATTTTAATTTTTTCAAGATATTTTCAAGGGTTGTTTTGGGTTCGCTCCATGGAATATTATGTAGAACATACAACGGTATCGTGTGATATGGCACGAACAATATTGAAATCACGTAGAATTAGATTTTTTCATACAAACATACATGTAAATTTTCATACAACGTAATCATTTATTTTTCTCACGTTTTTTCATATTCGCTTAGATTTCGTATCTCGAATTTCACGTTGTAGTATAGGGTAATGATAATATCACGTATCTGGACATGACCTACAAATATTGGAAAATATGTATTCAGGATAATACAATGTACTAGAACAATATTTGAGGCTTTTTATTAATTTCAATAACAGATGTGTCACCCGCGTCATTTTGTAATTAATTATTGTAAAATATGAAGTTAAATATTTTATACATCAACATTATTTTTCGCTACAATTCATTTAAAGTGATTTAGTTTCATATTCTAAATTAGAATTATAGTATCTTCACATATCGTGGCCTTGGAACAACAAAATATCATCTGACATTTACATTAAACTGAAATTTGAGCTTCAAAGATTCGAATATTTATTTTTCGATTCCTTCAGCGGAGTATGGTTCATGGCCTTGGGTGGGTTCATGGGTGAAATTTTTACAATCGCTATTTATTTACACCAAAGAGATTTATTACCTTTTTGGTTTACACTAATAAATAGACGCCAGTTTCATATATATATGTATATACTCGTGTGTATACATTGTAACATTTGAAATCACGCGCGCAGACCTAAAGCGACGCGAGCAGATGCGGCCGGTAGAGCGAGGTCGCAGGAAGGAGAGGGGACTTCGTTACGAGCGCTGAGAGAGAGAGGTCGTGTCGGAGGCGGACGCCCTGCGGCGCTCTGCCGAGCTCGGC
Organism: Eubasilissa regina; assembly: GCA_022840565.1. Classification (NCBI taxonomy): domain Eukaryota; kingdom Metazoa; phylum Arthropoda; class Insecta; order Trichoptera; family Phryganeidae; genus Eubasilissa; species Eubasilissa regina. The sequence continues at coordinate 15,669,335 of JAINEB010000027.1, read as the reverse complement.
GGATTGTTGTAAGGATCGAGCGATGGCGAGAATGAAGGCTGAATTTTAATAAACACGGAAGAACAAGAGGTATTTGGACCTTGTTGGGAAGAGGCCTTGAAGGAAGGACTCTTCGCCTAGTGTTTCAGTCACAGCAGGAACAAGAGGAATTTGGGCCTTGTTCTGCTGGTGAATGTAAATAAAAGGACTCTCAAGAGGCTGCGAGCAAATGTGGAAGCGGGACGAGCACCGTCCGCGCTATGACGACAGGATTGGTCCCCAGGAAACCTCCCGATGACGAGACGATGCTGTGGCCCGGCCAAGGAATGTTAGGAATCCCTCTGCGTGTAATGAAAGACAATTCTACTCTGTTGTGTAAATAAAGTGCAATTAATGTGACTATAGGGTTATTATTGTCTGAGACCTCTCCCACACATCTGAGATAGGAATTCTGACACCAACCCTAAGGTACCTACAGACTGAGCTTAGCTGGTGGCGTTGTGCACCGGATTCCATCGGCGGATGAAGGTCACGGCGTTACAACATATATTATTTAATATTACTTGTATATTATATGGCAAACGGTGCAAACAGAGTATGGTGTTTTCTCGGATTCTTACAAAAAAAAATAGTTAAAAATTTTAAACTTTAAATTACAATAATTTTTTAAGTACTTGCGACCGGATAGATTTTTTAAAATTTTTGATATCAGAGTATTTCTATTCTAAAGCAAAATATTTTTTATTTGTAAAAACACAATTTTATCTTTATTACCCCATTTTATTTCCCTATATTTAAGTCAATAGTTATTATTCTAAAAGATTTTACACATGCTACAAAAATACAACATTGTTTACTTGTTATTTTTTAAACTATCGTACTACTTAATTTGACATGTTAATTACATAATTTGAAGGAAAATTGTCAGAATTATGTCAGTCAAAACAAAAATGTCGAATGATACCGTGTTCCAAGGTTATGTAATATAACCAGCTCAAATTTAAAAGTATAACTATCTAACTAACTTACTTACCATCAAGTCGTTTTCCGAGAGGGTAGGCAGAGAGTATAGAGCTCCACACTTTTTTGTATTGACATACAATTATCGCCTCTTTCACTCTCGTTGAGGCTTCTAACAGAATTATATTCCAGTATCTGGTATACCTGGTCATGCCAAGTCTTCCGCGGACGTCTTCTATTTCTAGTGCCATCAACACTTGCGTCATATATCTTTCTTGCCATTCTCTCATCATTCATCCATTCCATATGACCAAACCACCTAAGTAATCCTTTTTTAATTTTACTCATTTTTCTTTCTTTATTTCTTCATTCTTTACTCTGTCATAAATAGATTTGCCATATATAAGCCTGAGTGATCTCATTTACACTGCATTCAGTTTACTTTCGTTCATATTCTGCCAACTCCATGCCTCACTTCCATACATCAGTGTAGGTACCAGGACTCGATATCGACTCCAAAATTGCTATACAATTTTACCCGTGGTTTTTTGTATCTACTAATTTTACTAAGCTTATACAAATATGAAAATAGATGTGTGCAATTTTTTTTTTCTAATGTTGCTAGATAACTAGAATATTGCGAAATAAATATTATCAATATTTTTATAATCGTATAAAGCTTGATTATATCCATAGACTGTCAAAATAGATTAATCTGTCATTATATCTATATCTTACAAGTGTATTTTTCTATATCTGTATATATTTGTAATCTTGAATTATTTTATTACTTATTTAAGTGAGTATCTATAATTGCCAGCGGTGTGCACTCAGTACATTAAAATATGCTATACTTGACTAAAATTTGTCAAAACAAATCGATACAATGTATGTACAACATAATATTCCTACAAAAAATATTATTATGTTATTCAGATTTTAATATATGACATAATATTATGTCAGTTAAATATTTAAAATCGCTTTATTCCTCAAAATATGCGGCTTATTACAATATAATGACCGATCCTCTTATATGTATATTTGTTATATTTATACCATCGTATAAACTGAAAGATTGGAATGTGATTTAAGTAAAAAATATATTTTAATGTTATGGTATTTATTTTTAAAATCCTCACTAAGAAAATATCGACAGAATTTATACGAAAAATTGATACAAACGCAACATGAGCACGAACATTATACAAGAGAAAAAGGTAGACAAACCACCATTCAGGAAGAAGGATAAATCTCAGAAGACGATGATGTGCATTGCAATGAAGATTTTTAATGAAATGCCAGAATACATAAGAAAGTAGGAGAAACTACATAGATTCAAAATAAAAGTAAGCACATATGTGAAAGATAAGTTATAGTAAAAAGGAACAATTTTAATCTAGTTTATATTAGAGAATATATAAATATACGTATGTATGCACTATATTAAGTATAAATAAATAAATATTTACATGGACACAGAATTATGTACAAACTGTCCTAAAAGTATTTTTCATAATAAAAATTCTGTTATAAAATAATGGATGGGTTTAAAAATAAGTTTATTTTGAATTTAAGTAGTCCCTGTGAATTCATTTCTTAAAACATCTTTTCTAAATATTTAGTGGTAATTTATTAAATATACGCGGTGCACAAAACAAAAAAGTCCGTTGACCAAATTTGATAACCATTTTTGCCACTAAAAAGTATCCTAAGGTTTTGCTCCTAGTTTTCATTAAATCGGATCGTGGATGTAAAGTTAGGTGTTTTTTAAAATAGTTTTAGGGTTTATGTGGTAAACAGTTGTCTTATATCCAACACTCGAAAGGATTGTCACCTGTTAGGTTCGTTACCAGGCGTACATATTTTTGTGGCTATCAGGAGCCAAGTTTTACACCCAGATATCTGTTATTTAGGTTAAAAGTGTCTTAGAAAAATACGTGAAAAATATATAGAATTTAGATATAATACATTAAATAATTATTTATGCTTAGTGTACACCCCTACACAATAGACACTTCAAAGTGCCGACCGTATCTATACTAAATAACATCACATCATTTTTTCAGTTACATATGTAGATAAAACCATATACTTTCAATAGACATGTTTGTTCGTTCAATGATATCTTTGGCCTTCTGGAAAACCGCGCAGTGATACTAAATTTTAGAAATCATTTGTCATTATTCCGGTTAAAGCGGAAATGGCTCACCCGAATGTAAAACAAAGATTAATTTACAACACGTTCTATATCTTACATTTGATACTAATGATAAATAAATTTTGATATTTGATTTTGAAACTTTGTTTTTAACAATTTATTAATAAAAATAATATATATATATATTTTTAAATAAAACAGTGTATTTGAAATTTTGATGAAGGAAATGGTATTTTATGAAACCGGTTGGTGTATTAAATTTAATTCATAAGAGTGACTAAAAAAAGTTATAAATAATTTGTATTTAAATAAATAATAAAGTTTTCATGTATAAATATTTAAAATAATAGTATAATTTTTATCATGACTATAAATCTTGCGTAAGACTTTATTTTTGAAGACCTATATTCTGCGCCAAAGTGAGTGACCAAGTTTCACATTTTTATATAGCAATCGGTTGTTTCAGCGTCGTATATATTTTAATCTTTTTATTCTATGATAACCATGGCGATAGTAATTTTCGTTGAATAAACAAGTGTTCCCGATTTTATTCTATGACATCATATTTTTATTGTTGGATTTCATTGTTCATTTGAAACTTTAAGAACAGTATGAGGAAGACGAAAGCGAGAAGCCTGCAGTTTATGGGACATTTAGCAAGTATAGATTAGTCCTGTAACATGTACAAAACCCTCTTACACCAGATAATAGCGTTGTAGAGGTCAGCGGTTCAAATTCACCGCCGTTTCCAGCCGGCATCGACCCCAACAACCTATACATATATTCAATACCTAGCCGGCGGCAGAGTGGTGAATAATATTATATTTCACATTTTTCTTCTTATACTATCCAAAATGCTTCAAAAGTCGACAGCCGTGCACTAAAATATTGATTACATATTGCAAGACATGAGTGGTATATCAAAATAGGAGAGTATGGCGTTCTTCTTTAGAGTACTAACTGTCGGGGTACTGAGGTGGAACTATGCCGGATATATGGCGACACTATCTTGTGATAATTGGAATAGTGAAATCCTGCAATGGCGTCCATGGCCAGACATTAAGAAGACTGGTTGTGATGGAGACGCGCCACACAGAACCAGGGATCGAGATCTTAATCCAGTAATGAATGCAGCAATTTTAAAGAGAAAAGGAAGAATTAAAAAAAAAAAATGAAGTAAACAGCAAGTTGTCATGTGGTGCCTTTTTCTTTTTTTAAATCTTTAATTGTACTAAAATTTAAATATAATTTTTAATTTTACTTAAATTTTTAATTTTACTTAAATTTTTAATTTTACTTAAATTTTTAATTTTACTTAAATTTTTAATTTTACTTAAATTTTTAATTTTAATTAAGTTTTTAATTTTACTTAAATTTTTAATTTTACTTAAATTTTTAATTTTACTTAAATTTTTAATTTTACTTAAATTTTTAATTTTACTTAAATTTTTAATTTTACTTAAATTTTTAATTTTACTTAAATTTTTAATTTTACTTAAATTTTTAATTTTACTTAAATTTTTAATTTTACTTAAATTTTTAATTTTACTTAAATTTTTAATTTTACTTAAATTTTTAATTTTACTTAATTTTTTAATTTTACTTAATTTTTTATTTAAACATAAAAATTTAGATTTTCATCAAACTGAGAATCTTTAGTGTTTTCAGTAATCAATTTTCAGTGTTTTCAGCGGTATTTTTACGTCGATATCCAATTTAGAGTAATGGAGTAATTTATGTAGGAGTATGTGTCATATATATATATATATATATATATAAATATAATATAACTAGTTGACCATTTTTTACCAAAATCTCAGAAAATACTATGTTGTTCCAAGGTCATGACATGTCAAGTATAATTTTAATGTCTCCAGGTAATACTTACTCCATCGCCCTCTCAAACGACGACTAACGAGATTCTTCAACTTAAAACGAATATGTTTTCTTTTACTCTAGAGAAATTAAATAAATAACTAAGTCTCTATTAGTAACTAAGTCTCTATTAGTACCTTTGATTAAAGCAAGCTATCAAAAAATATTAATATCACGTTAAGTACTCTTATAACATTTTACAGAAGGGTTGACTTGCGATTTTCGAATTCACTTAGAATAAATTATTTCAACTCTATTACGTGACGCGTTCGATCAAGCTAAGGATTTACTTACGTCATACGGCCGGAGGCACACAAACTTTTACCTTTTTGTTAATCAGGTCTACAGGATGCTCATAAATATATTTGTTCTTACAGGAGATTTACGGGAAAGAATACGTTCAGTTCTTATTTAAAGTTACAGGAAATTCAAGAGGAAAAGTTTTTGTGATGTTGTATTCCAAGACGATTCATTAAAGAGAAAGAACTTGACCAAGAAATGTGTATAACTAGAAAATTTAATATATATTCAATAATTAAAAGATTGTAAAACTACATAGTTTTTAGTTAATTTTTATATAAATGCTATTACGATCGTTTTTAATGTTAAAACAACGTCAATCTATTATTCTTCCTAACGTTTCAAGATATTGGTTATTAAAAATGGTTCTGTATTATTTAATTACTATGGAAAACGATCAAATTAAAAAAGCGACGGTTTATTGATATTCTATTACGGCCTTTAACCTTTCCTTAGCCATACATTAACACAAGTCCATCGAATCAATTAAACAAGTAATATTAAAATTAATATTTTATCTTACCCCAAGGAAAATATTTTCCTAAAAATGACTAGTAAAAAATAATTTTATGTGAAAAGAAATATATAATTTTTTTTTTCTACATACTCTTATAAACCTTTTTCCTTTTGATACCTTAATCACATATCGCACAATAAGTGGCATTCATTATATTCCTCTATAATTGTAAAAATACCTTACTGTAAACTTTGTCTGTCTTAAGACAGATCATTCTAATGAAACTTGTAAATTATATATTACAGACAAATCTCAGTATAGCGAAGTTCACGGGACCGAAGAAAATGTTTCGTTATACTGAAAATTCGTTATATGAATGCTAGGAAGATGATAGATTTTTTATTTTATTTTCAATTACCATATTATACCTTCAGTATCAAAATAACCTCTTATAGGATTGAGGCATGACAGAACACGTGATAATCGTGTGATTAGATAAGAGTATGTATGTGTAAATGCAGTGAAACACCTATTGTTAAAGTGATAAATAGGACGAAACATCAGTGATGTCGCTTGTAAATATGTCCAGCACGCCTTATTCTCGGAAATAATGTGTCAAATCGTAACTTCATTCATAAATATAGGCTCAAAATATTTTGTTATTCGGATATCAGACTTCATTACAATGAAATATGCTTTAGTACATTTTGTATTAAAGTTTATCGGGGACAAATTGAAGATACGTTATACTGAGAATTTTTTTACTTCGGTATTCGTTACAAAGAGTACCTAAAAACATAAAAAATATAAGTTATTAACTACATATGAAAACAGCGATGAGATTTATACGTCTTGATATTATTTTTATATTAGATTAATATGTAATATTTATTATTTAAAACCAGAATAATACAATAACCACATTTGCCATATTATAGAGTGTTGTGATCTCTGGCAGAGAAAAATAAAGAAATGTATTGATATCGAGCCATCAGATGAATAAAGTATAATTAAAAATATAATCGAGAAAAAGAATGGGTAAAACAAAGTGAATAAATACTTAATTTTAAATAAAATCAAAAATTACGATTTTTTTTTAATACTGCACCATGATGATTAAAATAAATCACAAGATACAGTGTATCCCAAAAGTCTTGTTTATTTTGATTCATTCGCTGCACAAACACAATGAGCGGGAGAGGGGCAGGAGGTTTCTGATCGCTAAATGCGTCTTTGGGAATTCAGTCGCTATGGAGTGTGTCTTTCGTGAAATTTTCCCTGGAGAATTAATATCCCAACGAGGCGATATAAACTGGCATCCACATAGTCCCGACCAAGACTTTTTCCTATGGGGCTACCTTAAATCAAAGTTATACTATAATAATCCTCCCTATCTGGATCAATAAAAGATAATATCCGAGAAAAAATGGCAGTAATCACGGAGAATACGTGCCGAGCAGTTCTCAGAAATATGGGAATATGAGATAATATAGTTATCACAGGGAGTCGAATCCAGAATTTTTTATTACATGAACTGCTTTACCAATTACGTTATAGATATTGAATTTATGTATGTATTTGTAACATTTTATTTTTATCTTTTTGTATTATTTGTATATCTTTGTTTCCCACATTAACAGTCATAATCTAGAATCGAACACAGACCCATGGTGCTATTGGAAGAGAATACATCACATGACACATGATAACAATCGCGCCCATACTTTAATATAATTTTTTCTTGGATTTCAGTACATTTAAATGTATTCCCATATCTCAAGTATATTTTGTACCTAATTATTTATTTATTTTTGATGACGCATTATTACAAAAATATCTCCAAATGGAATATTATAATAGCATATAATGTCAATTAGCCTTTTTATACTTTGAGAAAATAAAAATACAATATAATTTTTTGCCTGAGGATAAATAAAAAAAAAACTTCAATCAAAAACCACAGTAGACAAGAAACTCAGTCGATAAAATCTGAAAAATAATTATGTTTTACATTACGAAAAGAGTAGTGGTGTACAAATAAAAGGACTAATGAATAAGCAATATTAGTTTATGAAAGATTTTTAATCTCCCTTTTCATATCTATAAATAAATTTACAAATTAATCTGTTCAAAATACCACAATACACCTACATTAATAAATATTAACTTCCTCAGGACATGACAAAAACATATTTTCTAATTTACACAGAATACTTGATAGACACCCACTTTCTGATATCGAATATAATAATTATTGTATATGTAGGATGATATCTATCTACGTAAAAATGCAAAATTCAGTTGATTTATTTTAAAATTAGTTTTCTTTCATGTGACAAAGTTGTATGAAGTTATATGAAATTTGCGTGTATATGTCTTCGCTCGCAAGCCATTTTTAAAAGTATGACGCACAAATGACGAAAATTATATTTATTAGGATAATATTTTATTAATTTTTTCATAGAGAGGTTTCAGTTTCAATAGAAAAATGTAATAATTTAAATAGTAGGTACCTATCCACAATACAGTTGCATTACAGTACTCGAATTTTCAATTTTTACTTCTTTGTATTATTTAAAAAAATGTAATTTCATAACAAAAAAATGTCACGTTTCCACTTAATTAATCAATATTAGAATTAATTGATATATGTCTGTAATGTTATGTTCATTCCAATCAGTTTTATTAAAGATTTTATTTCATTTCAACATAATACATAATATGCTCGCGTTTAGAAAGGAGGCATTATATAATAATTATACACAATGTCTCATCAGTTACGAAGTATGTGCATGGGGTGGTGCACTCTTACTTAAATGAATTCTCTAAGTAAGCTTCAGAAATGGGTCATTAAAGTGATAAACAAGAGTCTGTTTAGACATAACTCTGAAGAACTCTTTAAATCATTTCGTGTTTTGGATATAAAACAACTGTCTTATATCCAACAACTAGATCAATCTTAAAACTATTAAAAAAAAAATTTACTTCACATCCACGATGCAATTTAATAGAAACTAGGAGCAAAAACTTTTTAGTGCCAAAAATGGATACCAAATTTGATCAACGGACTTTCTTGTTTTGTGCGTCGCGTATATTTAATAAATTGCCAAATACATGGACGCACACCTGGTTTTCTTTGCCTACCCGCTCAAAATGTTGACAATATATATTTATGTGTAAATGCCAAGTTTCAATCCCGTAAAAATAACTGATTTTTGAGTGTTTTTTCATATTCTTATCAATAACTCATTTGAATCTCATCCGATAACATTTATTTGTATCTCAAATTATTTGAAAATATTTAATAAAGGATTAGCTAGAAGGAAAACAGCATAAAATGAATATTTGTAGCGTAATTCATATTTTTACAAACACCCGGGTCAAATCTGACCCACCACCGCAGAGTGTGTTAAAAATATCACAAACCTATGTTCTATAAAATTGCACTTCACAATAAGAATATGTTCTCCTTAAAAATAAATAATTTATTTTTTATAGTTAGTGATAATAAGTGATTTATTTAAGACTTACAGATTGACTATGCTTATTAAGTTTTTCAAATTATATTTGAAATGTGTTTTATTTACATGTCATAAAATCTTTCGAAATTTTCATTAAAATTTCGCATTATGTAATATATGAGGACGTTTGGAAAATATATAGGTATAAGATATATTTTGCGAAATAAAACGTGAAAATATTTAATATCAGGTGAACATATTTTATTTCGTTCTAGGAACAATATTTCTATAATTATAGTACTCACCACATTTACAGCAGGTTTACCCGCCCACGGCCGTCTCTCGGGATGCCAACCACTACCAACCTTTCACCCTTCCTCCAAACTACCCGAGAAAGTGGCTTATTTCATTATATCAACTGTCAACAGGTGTCTTGTTGTTTAAAATATGTTTAGGGGCAGATAATTAAAATACATTTTCTCCGTATCTTAAATAATTCATGATTTGCTCTGCATGTTCTATTCTAGTGAGAATATTCCATTTTGTATAAAATTATGGACTTTTTTTAAATAATCAGTTACAAATTCTACGAAACCCGCACAAAAGATTCTGTGAAATTTGTCTGGTGTACCCAGTATACTCAGTAATTATACGAGAACTTTGGGATCTACACGAAGTGTAGTAAGTACATAGAATAAATAAAGACAGCCGGGAGAAATTTGTGATCATAAAGAGAGAGCGAGACAGAGAGAGAGAGAGAGAGAGAGAGAGAGAGAGAGAGAGAGATCATAATTAAAGGTATCAATTAGATTTAAAATATTTTTCAATTAAAATTGTGAAAGAAAATATTGAAAATGAAAACGAAAGGAGTTATCACGTTTATTATTATTTAATTATTAAATTACAACAATATCTAGTCATTTATTTAGTTAATAACGTACAGTTAAATGCACGAACATCATAAAATAATCAATTATATATTATATAATATACAAAACAGATTTTTAATATAAATTAAATGTAAAATTTACAGATGAAATCAATTTATCGAAAAAATATTTTGTTGGAATCGGGATTCTAACCAAAACTTTTCCTATCTTGGGAAATATGGTGACCATTGCACCATATCAACATAGTCAGTTAACGACAAATTTTCGAACCTATATCCTGCACTTTCAATTTTAAAAAGTAATCCACTTCATATTACGGAGAATTTTAAATATCTTTGCGTACAATCTGGTAGTGCAACACATAGGTTCAAAAACTTGTCGTTGATTTACTATGTTGACGTGATGATTTTATCTACATATCATTCTTATCGATAAATTAAATTTGTATTAAGAATATCACTGATCTATATTCTGAAAAACTTCACAATAATAATGTGTTCTCATTAAATAAATATATATATTAAATTTTAGCAGAAAGCAATCAGCGTTAGCCTCTTTGAGTCTTTTTGCGACCACATGCAGTGTTTTCAGATTTGAAAACAGAAAAAAACAACGGTTTAATCCCTTGTGCAAAGTCTAGTACAAATTCATAAAAAAAAATTACCCAAAATAAGCATCAAATTATCCAATAATATTTAACCCGAAGCAAGTGTGATGCGCTTTATGAATTTAATAATCAATACAACCTATTTTTAAATATTGAGAACATAATTTTCAATCAAATAAAGACAATTATTCTACCACAGTTCAACCTAACTTAACTAATTAATTAACGCAAACAAATTAATACTACTTGCAAAATAAAATATAATTGTATTAAAATAAATATGAATTGAACTGCACATTACGTAAGTAAATGCTTGACTTGCAGTTCAATTCATTTCATTTCGTAGCCAAAGATCGATCGGGGAATGTAACAAGTGGCTCCAATAAGCTACGGTTGTGGAAGTTCGTGGAACTATATAATTCTGAGCACATAACTACTGCTATTTGGTCTGATTCAATTGTTAAAGGGATGAGGGATAAGGGCTGAGCACTCTTATCTCCGATTTACGAGGTAACAACAATAAACGGCGTCGGTCTAAACAGCAGCGAAGTAGTTCGGAAGAACGTTGGATTAAAACAGAAGATTTAAACTATTTATTCATATTATTGTGTCGGGCATTTATTGTGTTTACTATAAATAAATATATAAATAAGAATACTAGTTTATTTATATATAAATATGAATAAACTAGTATTCATATTTCTACCATTGCCATCCTTCTGAGGCAGGCGTATCGATACCACACACACCTTACCCACACACTAAGTCTAGCCGGTGGCGTGGTGGGCTGGCGTTCGGTCCTCCGGTGCCAGCGCACAACATAACAATATATTCCATACTACTTGAGTAGCTGCACATCTTTTTTTTGTAATTTATTTTGTAGAAGCTCATAACGGCATATATTCAATACAAATAAATAAATAAATCATACTCAGCACAAAGATGGCCGTTGGAGTAGTGAAATACTATTGGGAAAAATGAGTAGAGGCCGACCGCAAATATATTGGATTAACGACATTAAAAGGGTTTGTATTGGAAAAGAACCAATCAGAACCGGGAATCGTGGAACGAGAGTCAATGTCTAATAATGGACGCAGAAAGGCTAAAAAAAAAATTAAAACTCACTATTAATTACACCCAAGCCCATTTTAATTTTTTCAAGATATTTTCAAGGGTTGTTTTGGGTTCGCTCCATGGAATATTATGTAGAACATACAACGGTATCGTGTGATATGGCACGAACAATATTGAAATCACGTAGAATTAGATTTTTTCATACAAACATACATGTAAATTTTCATACAACGTAATCATTTATTTTTCTCACGTTTTTTCATATTCGCTTAGATTTCGTATCTCGAATTTCACGTTGTAGTATAGGGTAATGATAATATCACGTATCTGGACATGACCTACAAATATTGGAAAATATGTATTCAGGATAATACAATGTACTAGAACAATATTTGAGGCTTTTTATTAATTTCAATAACAGATGTGTCACCCGCGTCATTTTGTAATTAATTATTGTAAAATATGAAGTTAAATATTTTATACATCAACATTATTTTTCGCTACAATTCATTTAAAGTGATTTAGTTTCATATTCTAAATTAGAATTATAGTATCTTCACATATCGTGGCCTTGGAACAACAAAATATCATCTGACATTTACATTAAACTGAAATTTGAGCTTCAAAGATTCGAATATTTATTTTTCGATTCCTTCAGCGGAGTATGGTTCATGGCCTTGGGTGGGTTCATGGGTGAAATTTTTACAATCGCTATTTATTTACACCAAAGAGATTTATTACCTTTTTGGTTTACACTAATAAATAGACGCCAGTTTCATATATATATGTATATACTCGTGTGTATACATTGTAACATTTGAAATCACGCGCGCAGACCTAAAGCGACGCGAGCAGATGCGGCCGGTAGAGCGAGGTCGCAGGAAGGAGAGGGGACTTCGTTACGAGCGCTGAGAGAGAGAGGTCGTGTCGGAGGCGGACGCCCTGCGGCGCTCTGCCGAGCTCGGCGGATTGTTGTAAGGATCGAGCGATGGCGAGAATGAAGGCTGAATTTTAATAAACACGGAAGAACAAGAGGTATTTGGACCTTGTTGGGAAGAGGCCTTGAAGGAAGGACTCTTCGCCTAGTGTTTCAGTCACAGCAGGAACAAGAGGAATTTGGGCCTTGTTCTGCTGGTGAATGTAAATAAAAGGACTCTCAAGAGGCTGCGAGCAAATGTGGAAGCGGGACGAGCACCGTCCGCGCTATGACGACAGGATTGGTCCCCAGGAAACCTCCCGATGACGAGACGATGCTGTGGCCCGGCCAAGGAATGTTAGGAATCCCTCTGCGTGTAATGAAAGACAATTCTACTCTGTTGTGTAAATAAAGTGCAATTAATGTGACTATAGGGTTATTATTGTCTGAGACCTCTCCCACACATCTGAGATAGGAATTCTGACACCAACCCTAAGGTACCTACAGACTGAGCTTAGCTGGTGGCGTTGTGCACCGGATTCCATCGGCGGATGAAGGTCACGGCGTTACAACATATATTATTTAATATTACTTGTATATTATATGGCAAACGGTGCAAACAGAGTATGGTGTTTTCTCGGATTCTTACAAAAAAAAATAGTTAAAAATTTTAAACTTTAAATTACAATAATTTTTTAAGTACTTGCGACCGGATAGATTTTTTAAAATTTTTGATATCAGAGTATTTCTATTCTAAAGCAAAATATTTTTTATTTGTAAAAACACAATTTTATCTTTATTACCCCATTTTATTTCCCTATATTTAAGTCAATAGTTATTATTCTAAAAGATTTTACACATGCTACAAAAATACAACATTGTTTACTTGTTATTTTTTAAACTATCGTACTACTTAATTTGACATGTTAATTACATAATTTGAAGGAAAATTGTCAGAATTATGTCAGTCAAAACAAAAATGTCGAATGATACCGTGTTCCAAGGTTATGTAATATAACCAGCTCAAATTTAAAAGTATAACTATCTAACTAACTTACTTACCATCAAGTCGTTTTCCGAGAGGGTAGGCAGAGAGTATAGAGCTCCACACTTTTTTGTATTGACATACAATTATCGCCTCTTTCACTCTCGTTGAGGCTTCTAACAGAATTATATTCCAGTATCTGGTATACCTGGTCATGCCAAGTCTTCCGCGGACGTCTTCTATTTCTAGTGCCATCAACACTTGCGTCATATATCTTTCTTGCCATTCTCTCATCATTCATCCATTCCATATGACCAAACCACCTAAGTAATCCTTTTTTAATTTTACTCATTTTTCTTTCTTTATTTCTTCATTCTTTACTCTGTCATAAATAGATTTGCCATATATAAGCCTGAGTGATCTCATTTACACTGCATTCAGTTTACTTTCGTTCATATTCTGCCAACTCCATGCCTCACTTCCATACATCAGTGTAGGTACCAGGACTCGATATCGACTCCAAAATTGCTATACAATTTTACCCGTGGTTTTTTGTATCTACTAATTTTACTAAGCTTATACAAATATGAAAATAGATGTGTGCAATTTTTTTTTTCTAATGTTGCTAGATAACTAGAATATTGCGAAATAAATATTATCAATATTTTTATAATCGTATAAAGCTTGATTATATCCATAGACTGTCAAAATAGATTAATCTGTCATTATATCTATATCTTACAAGTGTATTTTTCTATATCTGTATATATTTGTAATCTTGAATTATTTTATTACTTATTTAAGTGAGTATCTATAATTGCCAGCGGTGTGCACTCAGTACATTAAAATATGCTATACTTGACTAAAATTTGTCAAAACAAATCGATACAATGTATGTACAACATAATATTCCTACAAAAAATATTATTATGTTATTCAGATTTTAATATATGACATAATATTATGTCAGTTAAATATTTAAAATCGCTTTATTCCTCAAAATATGCGGCTTATTACAATATAATGACCGATCCTCTTATATGTATATTTGTTATATTTATACCATCGTATAAACTGAAAGATTGGAATGTGATTTAAGTAAAAAATATATTTTAATGTTATGGTATTTATTTTTAAAATCCTCACTAAGAAAATATCGACAGAATTTATACGAAAAATTGATACAAACGCAACATGAGCACGAACATTATACAAGAGAAAAAGGTAGACAAACCACCATTCAGGAAGAAGGATAAATCTCAGAAGACGATGATGTGCATTGCAATGAAGATTTTTAATGAAATGCCAGAATACATAAGAAAGTAGGAGAAACTACATAGATTCAAAATAAAAGTAAGCACATATGTGAAAGATAAGTTATAGTAAAAAGGAACAATTTTAATCTAGTTTATATTAGAGAATATATAAATATACGTATGTATGCACTATATTAAGTATAAATAAATAAATATTTACATGGACACAGAATTATGTACAAACTGTCCTAAAAGTATTTTTCATAATAAAAATTCTGTTATAAAATAATGGATGGGTTTAAAAATAAGTTTATTTTGAATTTAAGTAGTCCCTGTGAATTCATTTCTTAAAACATCTTTTCTAAATATTTAGTGGTAATTTATTAAATATACGCGGTGCACAAAACAAAAAAGTCCGTTGACCAAATTTGATAACCATTTTTGCCACTAAAAAGTATCCTAAGGTTTTGCTCCTAGTTTTCATTAAATCGGATCGTGGATGTAAAGTTAGGTGTTTTTTAAAATAGTTTTAGGGTTTATGTGGTAAACAGTTGTCTTATATCCAACACTCGAAAGGATTGTCACCTGTTAGGTTCGTTACCAGGCGTACATATTTTTGTGGCTATCAGGAGCCAAGTTTTACACCCAGATATCTGTTATTTAGGTTAAAAGTGTCTTAGAAAAATACGTGAAAAATATATAGAATTTAGATATAATACATTAAATAATTATTTATGCTTAGTGTACACCCCTACACAATAGACACTTCAAAGTGCCGACCGTATCTATACTAAATAACATCACATCATTTTTTCAGTTACATATGTAGATAAAACCATATACTTTCAATAGACATGTTTGTTCGTTCAATGATATCTTTGGCCTTCTGGAAAACCGCGCAGTGATACTAAATTTTAGAAATCATTTGTCATTATTCCGGTTAAAGCGGAAATGGCTCACCCGAATGTAAAACAAAGATTAATTTACAACACGTTCTATATCTTACATTTGATACTAATGATAAATAAATTTTGATATTTGATTTTGAAACTTTGTTTTTAACAATTTATTAATAAAAATAATATATATATATATTTTTAAATAAAACAGTGTATTTGAAATTTTGATGAAGGAAATGGTATTTTATGAAACCGGTTGGTGTATTAAATTTAATTCATAAGAGTGACTAAAAAAAGTTATAAATAATTTGTATTTAAATAAATAATAAAGTTTTCATGTATAAATATTTAAAATAATAGTATAATTTTTATCATGACTATAAATCTTGCGTAAGACTTTATTTTTGAAGACCTATATTCTGCGCCAAAGTGAGTGACCAAGTTTCACATTTTTATATAGCAATCGGTTGTTTCAGCGTCGTATATATTTTAATCTTTTTATTCTATGATAACCATGGCGATAGTAATTTTCGTTGAATAAACAAGTGTTCCCGATTTTATTCTATGACATCATATTTTTATTGTTGGATTTCATTGTTCATTTGAAACTTTAAGAACAGTATGAGGAAGACGAAAGCGAGAAGCCTGCAGTTTATGGGACATTTAGCAAGTATAGATTAGTCCTGTAACATGTACAAAACCCTCTTACACCAGATAATAGCGTTGTAGAGGTCAGCGGTTCAAATTCACCGCCGTTTCCAGCCGGCATCGACCCCAACAACCTATACATATATTCAATACCTAGCCGGCGGCAGAGTGGTGAATAATATTATATTTCACATTTTTCTTCTTATACTATCCAAAATGCTTCAAAAGTCGACAGCCGTGCACTAAAATATTGATTACATATTGCAAGACATGAGTGGTATATCAAAATAGGAGAGTATGGCGTTCTTCTTTAGAGTACTAACTGTCGGGGTACTGAGGTGGAACTATGCCGGATATATGGCGACACTATCTTGTGATAATTGGAATAGTGAAATCCTGCAATGGCGTCCATGGCCAGACATTAAGAAGACTGGTTGTGATGGAGACGCGCCACACAGAACCAGGGATCGAGATCTTAATCCAGTAATGAATGCAGCAATTTTAAAGAGAAAAGGAAGAATTAAAAAAAAAAAATGAAGTAAACAGCAAGTTGTCATGTGGTGCCTTTTTCTTTTTTTAAATCTTTAATTGTACTAAAATTTAAATATAATTTTTAATTTTACTTAAATTTTTAATTTTACTTAAATTTTTAATTTTACTTAAATTTTTAATTTTACTTAAATTTTTAATTTTACTTAAATTTTTAATTTTACTTAAATTTTTAATTTTAATTAAGTTTTTAATTTTACTTAAATTTTTAATTTTACTTAAATTTTTAATTTTACTTAAATTTTTAATTTTACTTAAATTTTTAATTTTACTTAAATTTTTAATTTTACTTAAATTTTTAATTTTACTTAAATTTTTAATTTTACTTAAATTTTTAATTTTACTTAAATTTTTAATTTTACTTAAATTTTTAATTTTACTTAAATTTTTAATTTTACTTAAATTTTTAATTTTACTTAATTTTTTAATTTTACTTAATTTTTTATTTAAACATAAAAATTTAGATTTTCATCAAACTGAGAATCTTTAGTGTTTTCAGTAATCAATTTTCAGTGTTTTCAGCGGTATTTTTACGTCGATATCCAATTTAGAGTAATGGAGTAATTTATGTAGGAGTATGTGTCATATATATATATATATATATATATAAATATAATATAACTAGTTGACCATTTTTTACCAAAATCTCAGAAAATACTATGTTGTTCCAAGGTCATGACATGTCAAGTATAATTTTAATGTCTCCAGGTAATACTTACTCCATCGCCCTCTCAAACGACGACTAACGAGATTCTTCAACTTAAAACGAATATGTTTTCTTTTACTCTAGAGAAATTAAATAAATAACTAAGTCTCTATTAGTACCTTTGATTAAAGCAAGCTATCAAAAAATATTAATATCACGTTAAGTACTCTTATAACATTTTACAGAAGGGTTGACTTGCGATTTTCGAATTCACTTAGAATAAATTATTTCAACTCTATTACGTGACGCGTTCGATCAAGCTAAGGATTTACTTACGTCATACGGCCGGAGGCACACAAACTTTTACCTTTTTGTTAATCAGGTCTACAGGATGCTCATAAATATATTTGTTCTTACAGGAGATTTACGGGAAAGAATACGTTCAGTTCTTATTTAAAGTTACAGGAAATTCAAGAGGAAAAGTTTTTGTGATGTTGTATTCCAAGACGATTCATTAAAGAGAAAGAACTTGACCAAGAAATGTGTATAACTAGAAAATTTAATATATATTCAATAATTAAAAGATTGTAAAACTACATAGTTTTTAGTTAATTTTTATATAAATGCTATTACGATCGTTTTTAATGTTAAAACAACGTCAATCTATTATTCTTCCTAACGTTTCAAGATATTGGTTATTAAAAATGGTTCTGTATTATTTAATTACTATGGAAAACGATCAAATTAAAAAAGCGACGGTTTATTGATATTCTATTACGGCCTTTAACCTTTCCTTAGCCATACATTAACACAAGTCCATCGAATCAATTAAACAAGTAATATTAAAATTAATATTTTATCTTACCCCAAGGAAAATATTTTCCTAAAAATGACTAGTAAAAAATAATTTTATGTGAAAAGAAATATATAATTTTTTTTTTCTACATACTCTTATAAACCTTTTTCCTTTTGATACCTTAATCACATATCGCACAATAAGTGGCATTCATTATATTCCTCTATAATTGTAAAAATACCTTACTGTAAACTTTGTCTGTCTTAAGACAGATCATTCTAATGAAACTTGTAAATTATATATTACAGACAAATCTCAGTATAGCGAAGTTCACGGGACCGAAGAAAATGTTTCGTTATACTGAAAATTCGTTATATGAATGCTAGGAAGATGATAGATTTTTTATTTTATTTTCAATTACCATATTATACCTTCAGTATCAAAATAACCTCTTATAGGATTGAGGCATGACAGAACACGTGATAATCGTGTGATTAGATAAGAGTATGTATGTGTAAATGCAGTGAAACACCTATTGTTAAAGTGATAAATAGGACGAAACATCAGTGATGTCGCTTGTAAATATGTCCAGCACGCCTTATGTTAAGGATGAACTGAATTCTCGGAAATAATGTGTCAAATCGTAACTTCATTCATAAATATAGGCTCAAAATATTTTGTTATTCGGATATCAGACTTCATTACAATGAAATATGCTTTAGTACATTTTGTATTAAAGTTTATCGGGGACAAATTGAAGATACGTTATACTGAGAATTTTTTTACTTCGGTATTCGTTACAAAGAGTACCTAAAAACATAAAAAATATAAGTTATTAACTACATATGAAAACAGCGATGAGATTTATACGTCTTGATATTATTTTTATATTAGATTAATATGTAATATTTATTATTTAAAACCAGAATAATACAATAACCACATTTGCCATATTATAGAGTGTTGTGATCTCTGGCAGAGAAAAATAAAGAAATGTATTGATATCGAGCCATCAGATGAATAAAGTATAATTAAAAATATAATCGAGAAAAAGAATGGGTAAAACAAAGTGAATAAATACTTAATTTTAAATAAAATCAAAAATTACGATTTTTTTTTAATACTGCACCATGATGATTAAAATAAATCACAAGATACAGTGTATCCCAAAAGTCTTGTTTATTTTGATTCATTCGCTGCACAAACACAATGAGCGGGAGAGGGGCAGGAGGTTTCTGATCGCTAAATGCGTCTTTGGGAATTCAGTCGCTATGGAGTGTGTCTTTCGTGAAATTTTCCCTGGAGAATTAATATCCCAACGAGACGATATAAACTGGCATCCACATAGTCCCGACCAAGACTTTTTCCTATGGGGCTACCTTAAATCAAAGTTATACTATAATAATCCTCCCTATCTGGATCAATAAAAGATAATATCCGAGAAAAAATGGCATTAATCACGGAGAATACGTGCCGAGCAGTTCTCAGAAATATGGGAATATGAGATAATATAGTTATCACAGGGAGTCGAATCCAGAATTTTTTATTACATGAACTGCTTTACCAATTACGTTATAGATATTGAATTTATGTATGTATTTGTAACGTTTTATTTTTATCTTTTTGTATTATTTGTATATCTTTGTTTCCCACATTAACAGTCATAATCTAGAATCGAACACAGACCCATGGTGCTATTGGAAGAGAATACATCACATGACACATGATAACAATCGCGCCCATACTTTAATATAATTTTTTCTTGGATTTCAGTACATTTAAATGTATTCCCATATCTCAAGTATATTTTGTACCTAATTATTTATTTATTTTTGATGACGCATTATTACAAAAATATCTCCAAATGGAATATTATAATAACATATAATGTCAATTAGCCTTTTTATACTTTGAGAAAATAAAAATACAATATAATTTTTTGCCTGAGGATAAATAAAAAAAAACTTCAATCAAGAACCACAGTAGACAAGAAACTCAGTCGATAAAATCTGAAAAATAATTATGTTTTACATTACGAAAAGAGTAGTGGTGTACAAATAAAAGAACTAATGAATAAGCAATATTAGTTTATGAAAGATTTTTAATCTCCCTTTTCATATCTATAAATAAATTTCCAATTAATCCTTTCAAAATACCATAATACACCTACATTAATAAATATTAACTTCCTCAGGACATCACAAAAACATATTTTCTAATTTACACAGAATACTTGATAGACACCCACTTTCTGATATCGAATATAATAATTATTGTATATGTAGGATGATATCTATCTACGTAAAAATGCAAAATTCAGTTGATTTATTTTAAAATTAGTTTTCTTTCATGTGACAAAGTTGTATGAAGTTATATGAAATTTGCGTGTATATGTCTTTGCTCGCAAGCCATTTTTAAAAGTGTGACGCACAAATGACGAAAATTATATTTATTAGGATAATATTTTATTAATTTTTTCATAGAGAGGTTTCAGTTTCAATAGAAAAATGTAATAATTTAAATAGTAGGTACCTATCCACAATACAGTTGCATTACAGTACTCGAATTTTCAATTTTTACTTCTTTGTATTATTTAAAAAAATGTAATTTCATAACAAAAAAATGTCACGTTTCCACTTAATTAATCAATATTAGAATTAATTGATATATGTCTGTAATGTTATGTTCACTCCAATCAGTTTTATTAAAGATTTTATTTCATTTCAACATAATACATAATATGCTCGCGTTTAGAAAGGAGGCATTATATAATAATTATACACAATGTCTCATCAGTTACGAAGTATGTGCATGGGGTGGTGCACTCTTACTTAAATGAATTCTCTAAGTAAGCTTCAGAAATGGGTCATTAAAGTGATAAACAAGAGTCTGTTTAGACATAACTCTGAAGAACTCTTTAAATCATTTCGTGTTTTGGATATAAAACAACTGTCTTATATCCAACAACTAGATCAATCTTAAAACTATTAAAAAAAAAATTAACTTCACATCCACGATCCAATTTAATAGAAACTAGGAGCAAAAACTTTTTAGTGCCAAAAATGGATACCAAATTTGGTCAACGGACTTTCTTGTTTTGTGCGTCGCGTATATTTAATAAATTGCCAAATACATGGACGCACACCTGGTATTCTTTGCCTACCCGCTCAAAATGTTGACAATATATATTTATGTGTAAATGCCAAGTTTCAATCCCGTAAAAATAACTGATTTTTGAGTGTTTTTTCATATTCTTATCAATAACTCATTTGAATCTCATCCGATAACATTTATTTGTATCTCAAATTATTTGGAAATATTTAATAAAGGATTAGCTAGAAGGAAAACAGCATAAAACGAATATTTGTAGCGTAATTCATATTTTTACAAACACCCGGGTCAAATCTGACCCACCACCGCAGAGTGTGTTAAAAATATCACAGACCTATGTTCTATAAAATTGCACTTCACAATAAGAATATGTTCTCCTTAAAAATAAATAATTTATTTTTTATAGTTAGTGATAATAAGTGATTTATTTAAGACTTACAGATTGACTATGCTTATTAAGTTTTTCAAATTATATTTGAAATGTGTTTTATTTACATGTCATAAAATCTTTCGAAATTTTCATTAAAATTTCGCATTATGTAATATATGAGGACGTTTGGATAATATATAGGTATAAGATATATTTTGCGAAATAAAACGTGAAAATATTTAATATCAGGTGAACATATTTTATTTCGTTCTAGGAACAATATTTCTATAATTATAGTACTCACCACATTTACAGCAGGTTTACCCGCCCACGGCCGTCTCTCGGGATGCCAACCACTACCAACCTTTCACCCTTCCTCCAAACTACCCGGGAAAGTGGCTTATTTCATTATATCAACTGTCAACAGGTGTCTTGTTGTTTAAAATATGTTTAGGGGCAGATAATTAAAATACATTTTCTCCATATCTTAAATAATTCATGATTTGCTCTGCATGTTCTATTCTAGTGAGAATATTCCATTTTGTATAAAATTATGGACTTTTTTAAAATAATCAGTTACAAATTCTACGAAACCCGCACAAAAGATTCTGTGAAATTTGTCTAGTGTACCCAATATACTCAGTAATTATACGAGAACTTTGGGATCTACACGAAGTGTAGTAAGTACATAGAGTAAATAAAGACAGCCGGGAGAAATTTGTGATCATAAAGAGAGAGCGAGACAGAGAGAGAGAGAGAGAGAGAGAGAGAGATCATAATTAAAGGTATCAATTAGATTTAAAATATTTTTCAATTAAAATTGTGAAAGAAAATATTGAAAATGAAAACGAAAGGAGTTATCACGTTTATTATTATTTAATTATTAAATTACAACAATATCTAGTCATTTATTTAGTTAATAATGTACAGTTAAATGCACGAACATCATAAAATAATCAATTATATATTATATAATATACAAAACAGATTTTTAATATAAATTAAATGTAAAATTTACAGATGAAATCAATTTATCGAAAAAATATTTTGTCGGCATCGGGATTCTAACCAAAACTTTTCCTATCTTGGGAAATATGGTGACCATTGCACCATATCAACATAGTCAGTTAACGACAAATTTTCGAACCTATATCCTGCACTTTCAATTTTAAAAAGCAATCCACTTCATATTACGGAGAATCTTAAATATCTTTGCGTAAAATCTGATAGTGCAACATATTGATTCAAAAATTTATCGTTGATTTACTATGTTGACGCGGTGATTTTATCTATATATCATTCTAATCGATGAACTTAATTTGTAATAAGAATATCACTGATCTATATTCTGAAAAACTTCACAATAATAATGTGTTCTCATTAAATAAATATATATATTAAATTTTAGCAGAAAGCAATCAGCGTTAGCCTCTTTGAGTCTTTTTGCGACCACATGCAGTGTTTTCAGATTTGAAAACAGAAAAAAACAACGGTTTAATCCCTTGTGCAAAGTCTAGTACAAATTCATAAAAAAAAATTACCCAAAATAAGCATCAAATTATCCAATAATATTTAACCCGAAGCAAGTGTGATGCGCTTTATGAATTTAATAATCAATACAACCTATTTTTAAATATTGAGAACATAATTTTCAATCAAATAAAGACAATTATTCTTCCACAGTTCAACCTAACTTAACTAATTAATTAACGCAAACAAATTAATACTACTTGCAAAATAAAATATAATTGTATTAAAATAAATATGAATTGAACTGCACATTACGTAAGTAAATGCTTGACTTGCAGTTCAATTCATTTCATTTCGTAGCCAAAGATCGATCGGGGAATGTAACAAGTGGCTCCAATAAGCTACGGTTGTGGAAGTTCGTGGAACTATATAATTCTGAGCACATAACTACTGCTACTTGGTCTGATTCAATTGTTAAAGGGATGAGGGATAAGGGCTGAGCACTCTTATCTCCGATTTACGAGGTAACAACAATGGCGTAAAGTATTTTATAAAATATATATTTTTTTAAATACAAATTAAATATATTAATTTGAAAATTATACTTAAAAAAAACATTTAATTTGTATTTAAAATATCACAGAACTATTTTATGAATAATAACAACTTCACAATAGGAATGTCTTCTCTTTCATAATGAAAAAATATTTATTTTACATATCGTTTTTTTTTGTTTGATTTCGTTAAATTTTTAACATTTATTTTTATTTTTAGTTAAAGGTTTTTATGAATCTTTTTATATATTTTGTTCAATGGAGTCAAGAACAGGGTAAAGAAGTGAAATGGGACGAAGATGATGGGGATCGGATGAGGGATCATATAGGCCGAGAGAGTTTATGGAAGGGTTTAAAATAGAAATTAATTTAGAAGATAAATCGTATATGTGTCGTTTGAGTCTTTGTGAGTAATTTTGTTTCTTACAAACCAGGGCGAGTTTGTGATTCTCCTAAGGATATAGTTTTGTTTGGATTCTAAAATTGTTGTGTTGCTTGAAACTTAGATGGAGCTCGCGTATATGAGTATAGGATGGATGATTGCTTTGTACAATAGTAATTTGTTTGAAGAAAAAGATATATAATATATCCCGAATTTTCTATTAATATAGTAAATACATTGACGCCATCAGATTATTACATAATATTCCGTACAAATATTATAGTATTATTACAAGCACTTAAGATTAATATACAAATAATGTATATGTTATATGAAGTAAATATTATAAAATAAATTTGTTATGTAATGTTTTTGATGTATTTGTATATTATTTACATTTCTGTGATTCTATAATAGGTACGTAATGTGATTAAAAGATTAACCAAAACTTTTTTTTTTTTTTGTAAAATGTCTCAGCTGAAGCTCACCTTTTTTGATATTGAAAATTTATGATTCAGATTAACACTCGCTCGTCTATTAGCGAGTAGTGCGATGAATAATGATAAACAAGTCACTTATCAGCGTGATAGGTTAGAACTACATCGTGTAATTATCGTTTATAACCAAGTTGATTAGTCATTATTAAAATAAATAGTTGAATCTTTGATTAAGTAAATTTTTTAAAATTTTAGTATAACAATAAAGTTGAATTTTTTTATTATAAAAAATAAGCATGAACGAGTAAGTTTTTTTTTAAAATAAACTAAGTTACCGCGATACTTTAAACTTACGGATTTGCTTATATCCTTTTTTATAGTATATTTAATTTTTATGTGTTTTCTATATTTTAATTACTATTTTATTAGATTGAATTATCAAGTATCGATATGTTTTCTAAAAAATGCATATGATAGACAACATCAAAAATTAAATTTATATCGCTGTTCATAAAAATATTATTTTTTCTATTGAACAGAATATCAAATATAGGCTCGCAATAAACATACAAATAAATATAATTATTCATTATCTTCATCGCTATCCTTGTCTTTACAATCCGGTCTGACTTCCTCAAGAATACACCCAATCAGATATCTGCGCTGGGCTACTTCTCGTCAATTAGACACCTGAATTATTCCATGAAATGGGTTCCAAATACATTTTTCTCGATCTATTCAATACATACCAACTCTATTTAACGGATATTAAACGAAATAGCATGATACTTTCAAAATTAGCAATATTAACTTGGTGGTTAAAATTCATATTTTTTATTTATTATCTTAGTTTTATTAATCACAATTGAGTTTAAAAAACATCTACCGGTTTCGGAAAATACCTTTCCCTTCTTCAGGATGTCATAACTAACCAAGTTAACCTAACCTAAGTTAGTTATGACATCCTGAAGAAGGGAACGGTATTTTCCGAAACCGGTAGATGTTTTTTTAAACTCAATTGTGGTTAATAAAACTAAGATAATAAATAAGAAATAGCATGAGTTCAAAGTTCCAACCGCATCAGTTATTTATTTCAATTTATGGATCATTATTGTTAATTAACAATATGTTTTTAATATTTTAATTTCCCTTATCTCACAGTGATCATTGATAATACTGAAAATAAGTTAAGACTTTTCATATTTGCATACTCAAAACAAAATATAAATGAATATATATTGAAATTCAATCAACCATTTTGAGCTCATTATCTTAAAACAGTGTCAAATTATGAATACATCTTACAGATGCGTTTGATACTAACTGAAAGTACGTGCTCATGAAAAACATTTTAGGTTAAAATTATCAACCAAAAAAACCTAAATTATATTCAATAAATGCGTATCTAATTTGCGTTTATGTTTTAATTATCTTATAGTTTTAGCAAATATGAGGATTTTCGCAGCTTATTAGTAAATATATTTTTTATATCGATTCGTACTGATAATTTACAATCTTAAGGCAGTAAAGAAAATTAAATAAAAATTATGAAAAAATAGTTAGTCATAGATACTTTACGAGTATGCGTGAAAATTAAAATATTATATTCAAATATACCTTGTCTGAATTAATACAGTATTTTTTTTATTAATGTAAAAAATCTGAAGATGAATTGGAATATTGAGAAATATGGAGAAATAATTCATCCTAAAAAAAAAACAAAATCTGTGCGGTGAAATCTCTAGTATTTTCTACAGTACTGTATGGAGTGAAAACATGGAAATATTAAGTAAGAAGGAAGTAAGTAATGTATATTGGATATGTTCGAGATGTGATGGACCATAAGGTACAAACATATATATTGTATCGTTCAGAAATTAAGGATTACTTTCAATAACATGCAGGATAATGATTTTTGCATACTTATAAGTTTCCAGAAGAAACAATTAGTTTCAAGAAGCTCGCGATCAGCGACAGTTGAGAGAAAACGAGCAAGTGAATATCTTCTATATGATGGAAAGGTTCATTTTAAAGGCCACGATCAGCA
This sequence comes from Eubasilissa regina, assembly GCA_022840565.1. Lineage (NCBI taxonomy): Eukaryota > Metazoa > Arthropoda > Insecta > Trichoptera > Phryganeidae > Eubasilissa > Eubasilissa regina. The sequence continues at coordinate 15,642,505 of JAINEB010000027.1, read as the reverse complement.
TGGATCGAGATTGGGAGGAATGGAGACGTATCCTGCACCAAGTTCCCGATATATCAGGGGACCAAGAAGCTCATCATTGAGTATACGATGATGAAGAAGATAAATAAAAAATCTTAAGTAACATATGATATGAATCATGATAAATTTATCAACATTTCTGAAGATAAAATATAATATATCCCCATATGAAGAGGAATTTTTTTTTTCTGCGGTGGAACGTTCGTATGATGTTCTATTATATCTGTAAAATATCGACAGTAAGATTGATTATGGTATACTAGTATTTTAGATATTATTACTGACCATTTCATGAAACTTCATAATATATTTTCGTGGAAATTTGATATTAGCCACAACAAAACAAAAGCTTACATTTTCAAAATATAAAGAATAAATAATATTAACCCACGTGTGTTTATTTTGAGGAATCGGCGAGCTTGTATGAGAAGATTTATGATTGTGGATGAGGCGAGAATTGTATGCCAGGACAAAAAAGTCTGGCGCTCTATCCTCTCTGCCTACCCCCGCGGAGAAACGGCGTGATGGTAAGTAAGTAAGTAAGTAACATTATATACAAATTGTGTGGGTTAGGACGTGTGTCCACAAATGAAATTTCACTCACTCATTCTTCATCTAAAGAGCAAATTGACCAACTGTATACCGATCTTTACCACCAAATATTCAAGTCTTAAAATCATAAATTGATACGGTATTAATATATTTTTAGCATCTTTTAAAAACTACACAAGAAATATTTAATGTTTATTTTATAAAAGATTAATACTCTTTTAGTAGGCATCCAAGGTATAGAAGTGTTTAAGTACTGGAAATATACATAATATAAAATATTATTTTTGCAAATTGAGTTAAAACTATATTTTTTATTGTGTTAAACGATATAACGTTTTTGGGAACATCTTCCCATTATCAATATTATATATTATACATAGTTGCGTCAAAGGACGAAAATTAGACATTCTAGAAAATTTAGAAATATTTAATAATAAAAAGAACTATAAAAACATAATAAATATTCAAATACTGTACATTACATTCCCTCTCTTATCCATTTTAACTCCACCCCCACGCCCACCTCCGTTAATTCCATCTACACCATATATTACTTCCTGAAAGTGGTTTCAATTTTAGTTGAATTATAATATTAATAGTGGGAAGATGTTCCCAAAAACGTTACATCGTTTAACACAATAGAAAATATAGTGGAATAAAATAGTGTTTTAACTCAATTTACAAAATAATCATGGAATTCCACAAAGTTTCACCAAAAACTTGAAAGGTTAATATTATTACATTTCATAACTGGAATTATATTAATTACGAAATCATTTCTAAATATAGTAAATTTAATGTACTTCGGGTTATTTGTTATTATTAATTATCACGGACAAAAATACAAAAAGGAAATGTTAACATTTTTTTTTGAAATAATTTTTATTTTAGAATCACTTGTATGAAAATTATAAAATCCTGAAATCTAACACAATTTTTCTGTTATTAAATGTTTTTTAAACAACAAACTTAAAAATATATATTTTACATTGGAGGAGGCACGTTATTCCTGTAATCCCCAACATAGTTACCGGGGGGATTATAATTACATACCACGTAGACGTTCCCTTTTCCGTCTCTTGCGACGCCAACGCCTAACTCGCTACAATTTTTCCATACCACCTGAGTAAAGTGTCCCGTCTTCATGGACGAGGGTTCCCTGTCGAACGTGTAGTCCTTAATTTCACTATACCAACTATCGACCGCGTTTTTTCCGTTTACTTTGTGGTTAGGATTGGATGACCACGCCGAATATATGTTTTCTCCATAACTTGAGTTCGTTCTGTGCTCCATGTGTCCTTTTCGTACAAGAGTTTCGGCCCACTGTTGACTGAAGTTGCACAAATTCTTGTTCAAAGTCAATCGCGGCACACCATGTCGGTCCCGATAGTAGTTGTGAGCTTCCAAACATTCGGCTTCAAATGCTGTGTAAGTATTACTGGATGGTGGTGGATTGGTCGCTTGTGCTCCTGCACTAGGATTATTGTTGAAGCCACAATTTGAACATTTGAAACTCATCTTGACTCGGTTCAATTAGTAAACTGAATCTGAAAATATATTCAATTAATGATGGAATAAATTGAAGATATATAATTCAATATATTTAAAATACAGAGTGGTTCTACTTACAATTTTTGTGTTTACTTCAGCAGATACGTGGCTGACTGTTTAATCAATACTATAGTATCAGTATAAGTAGCGAACACCTTTCCTGATAACTCACAACTAATTTTCCCTAACGAAATTCGCTCGTTTTATACCGAACCCTACATCAAATGTTATAAGCAAACACTACTTATCTCTACAATACACGGTATCGCAGCTAACAATAATTTATAATCTCTTCGATAACCAATTCTTAGATCATATTATCATTGAATCATTTTTAACATTATAGCAGGATGGCGGTTGTAAGAAAATAGAAAAATAGAGAAGGAAGTCCAACGGTGTAATATCGCATGATCCCGGTTTCACCCACTGTACGTCCATGGTACAAAAAACTCTAATGAGTTTTAATACACAATTTTTACAACACCAAAATCACAGTGGTATATAAACTAGTGATTCAATGCGAATAATCACACGAGAACACTTCCAAAGCCAAAGTTGAGCCAAAGGAACAATGTGTACTAATTGGGAATGGGCTAAAGGGTAGGAACAAAACTAAAACTAGTGACAACAACGCAACATTTATTTCAACAACGTATATTTCAAGTTATGGAAGAATATGTGTTCACCTATTAAAAAATAAAATAATTACGAATACGGAACACCTACTGTGAACTAAAACTAACAATGTATTTTTTTAAATAAGTACATACTTCACTGAATAATTCAATAATATAAACATTATAAATGGTCAAGTTTAATTTGTCTGATAATGTGTAACGCTGAAAGATTGATAATATAATCTTTTTTTCGTAACATTCTCCACCTAAATTCTAAATTTATTTAGCTTAATAAAAATATTTTTTTAATTCAATGTTTGTATCTAGTGGCGTAACTGTGAAGTGCATTAGGGTTCACGTTAAGGGCCCAAAAAGTAATTTTCGAATTAATAATAATTCACAACAAGAAATGGAGTAATCAAATTTTAAAAATCCTTTCTTAAATGTATTTATTACGAAAATACTATTATACACCTATACAGCAGCAGTTCCCAGCTAGTTTGTCGGGTAAGGGACTAGGCCATTGTCTTAAAGTGAAAATCAAAGAACACTAATGAATTTTTTTCATGAAAGTATGAATATTATATGATATTATTTTTTGTTAATATATTTTAAAGGATATACTACACTGTACTTATATACATTTATCTTATATATAATGCTTATTTAAGTGGGTCTTTTTCGATTCTGCATTGGGGCCCAATTTTTGAAGATACGCCACTTCTTTTACTCGTCCTCAGACGAGCGTGCTGCGTTTATCCTTTAAGTTGTCTGCTCTTTGTGTTTTAGGCCATACAAGATCCCAGAGACCATTCCTATTATAGATTATACTTGTGTATTGGTAAAAAGAATCAAGAATCTTAAATATCTGGTCTCCGCAATATCTGCCTAGACGCCACAATAATCATTGACGTAGAGCATATAATTAACACATCATGGTTAAAGTGGAAATGGTCATTGTCTTATGGAATAATAGGGTTTTAATAAAGACAAATGGCAAAGTTTATAAAGCAGTGGCTAAGCCAAATGTGCTCTACGGGTCAGTATTGGGTGAGAATAAAGAAACAGACATACCTACACACAAGATGCATGTAGATGAACTGGTGGAATCACAAAATTAGACAAAATTCTAAATTCCCTTCTATGTTCCCTTATCTACAAATAACTTCAGGACAGTATTATATTTTTATCGAATAAATTGAAATTAATAATGATTATAATATTTCATTAATAGATTACACTCCTGTAAGTATAAGAAAAATAATAAAAATCACGTAATATGTTTAACCTACAATAATTGACACAAGAGAAAAATTGTATTTTTAAATAAGCATACTTCAAATTCAATAATATAAAAAAATCCCAAATTCTATACAACCAGCTTTTTATACCAGTAACAAATAAAAATTTATATATTAAATAACAAGAATAAGGATGATATTTTAAAAAAAATCGGGGGTCTACAAATTAATTTGCAATGATTGTAATCATTTTTATATAGGTGAAACTTGCAAAAAATTTGATATAAGAATTAAGGAGCATTTGAAATGTCTAAATAGCAATTGGCCAACAATTTTTTGGAAATAAACCATTATTTTGACATTAACAAGGGTTTAATAATTTTAGACACAAATACTAGGGGATTATAGTTAGACAAATTAGAAATTATAGAAATAAGAAAAAGTGTTAATACCAAATTAATAACGAAATCACTTTTACAAATAGCCACTTTTTAAATTTGATTACACATGAGTTAATAACTAATTACCCACCCTTCTACCTCACTCCTTAACTAGTTACCCACCCTTCTAAATCACATTTTTATCTTATCCACTCCCACCACTTATATTTACAGTTTTATTTATGTCCATACTTGAAATTTTATTTCAGTATACATCGTATCACGAAGAGGGGACCATAGATCCCGAAACATGTTGAGTAATTAAAAAACAGTGGTATAGACAATATTTATTTTCATTATTAATATTAAATTTTGCCTAAAAATTCTAAATGTTATATCTATGGTTCTAATAGTGGTTCTTATTCCTAAAAAATGCCCACTCGTGTGACGCAAAGCGAGAAAGATCATATGACTCATAGGTCCGTGAGAATTAAAGAAGATTGGGAAGAACACATGTAGTAGAATAGCTTCAAACAGTCACGATCTTAAAGATTTGAACTTATCTGACACCAGATAAATTGGATAAGGCGAGGACAAAGAAGTGATAATAAAATGTCAATAATAGATAGCCGCTTTTCATGGCTGCGTCCAGTTTTCCGATTGCTTTTACTAAGTAGGCCGTTTTTTGCCGCCAATGTTGATGCCAATTTCTCGATATTAAAAATATTATTTATTACCAAAAAAAGGGAAGTAGTCTACTACCTTCAACAATTAACGTAAACCAATATAAGCAATATTAGAATATGTCCAATAACACACAATTACTGGAATTTTACCTAGAAAGGTACTGTTATTAAACAAATAATATATATTTTTTATTTATTATCTTAGTTTTATTAATAAAACTAAGATAATAAATAATAAATATGAATCTTAACCACCAAGTTAATATTGCTAGTTTTAAAAGTAAATAATATATATCTCATAGAGACGAAGCTATGTTTATTAATAGAAAAATATATAAGTATGTGTAATTACTGGGTTCAATTACGATAGTGTAGTGGTATTCGAAGTGATTCCACGTATTAACGTGTATACAACTTTCAAAAATTTGATGATATGGAGGTTTATAGGGTGGAATGGTGAAAGTTACATTGTGTAAAGTGATCACATAAGCCAGCCGAAGACAGGTCGTAAGCCCTGTGATTATTCATACTCTCATATTTTCCCATTAATAAAAAATATTGTTTAAACCATACACAATGCCACCTGGCGGCAAGATTATAATTTCTAATCTCACTGCTCCAGTGTCGATAATATTAATTAATTAATGGGTCCGAAAGATTTGTGTCTTGCATAATAATATTGAACTTTGCATCCGTAGCGTATTTAAGTATATGAGTGAAGCAACATCGTACTAATTTTTCGCCTATTGCCTTATTTAGTCACGTCAAGACCTTGAAACGATAGTTCTGTACGTACTGGATGTGCTCTGACATTTTATCTTATCAAGAAATGCTTTTCAAATTACGATTACAAAAAAAAATAAGCAAATGCAAATAAGGTTGCTCAAAATGACGTGCCCCCAAAATAAACGAAATGAAATATAAAATAATGTATCATGAGCTATTTTAAAATTGTATTTGTACATAAAAAAAATTATAAGTTGTGACAGTGAATAGTTATGAGGGAATGGCTATAAAAACGTGGTATTTCTCATAATAAAAAGTTGAGATAATTGTGACTGATCGGTTTTTACAAATGTTGATAGACGGATCGTCGGCCATCTTGGATTATTTATTTTTTTTATTTCAACTTTATTACATATATATATATATATACATTATCATTTTATTTTTTGCCAAACTGTATGACAGTTTTACGGCAAGGATTGCCTTTTACATAGTTATTATTGAGGTTTTATAAGCAACATTTTTTTTTAAATTAAATATAACAAGGAAAAAAATTAGATAAGAAGATGTTAATGAATTAAAAGTATGCGTTATTCTATTAATAAAAGTATACTTAATTGACATGTTAATATAATATACAGTAATTTCCATGTAGAGTGGTGGGACACGCTTATAAATCATGTTATAGTAAAGTTAAAAGAAATTAGATGAATTACTTAGAAAAATGTAAAGAAAAAAACATTCATTTGAAAAAATATACAATTTTTATAGGGTGTAAACGACAGTTTACAATATGTTATGGGTGGATACCTGAATATAATATAGTATAACAATGAAACAAAAAATTAAATAGGAAAATGTTATTTTATTTTGTATTTTAAGGTCATTACTGGGGTTTCATCATTTTTTTAAATATTTAATAAGTCTTTATTGATTTTTTAAATTATTCTTGGCACAACACATTCTCTGGTTCTCTCACCGTACACATTGTTCGCGATCGGTACTCTCATGGTTCGACCCGACAATCTGGTTGAAGAGCTATTTATTTATTTAATTCTTAACATAAAACACTCCTATATATGCTCTAATATAAACAAGATTAAAGTATTTTCTTTTACTAAAACTTATCTTTTACAAATTTGGTGAATTTCATTTAAAATCTATTCAATTTCTTATGTTTTCTGACATTTCATTAAAAATCTTCATGACCTTATACGTCATCGATTTCTGAGATTTGGCCTTCTTCCTGAATGGCAGTCTTAGTCTATCCCTTCCTCTTGTACGATGCTCGTTGCATCAATTGTTAGTGCGAATTGAGGATTTTGTAAATAAATACCATTATATTAAAATATATTTTTTGCTTCAATGTCATCATATTCAAATCTTTCAATATTACACTGATCCGAGTATATCTATTTTTTCTGTTGTTGTATTGTTGCATTTATTCTTCGTTAGCCAAAAATAAAATGCTATGGTGAGGATCATTCCAACATTCATCAACTTTTAGAATATTATAGCATATGTTACTTTTTTGTCAACAATTAATTGTAAATAATTTACTATAATCATCCCACATCAGTAACGAGAGCAAAAACGACATTTTATCAAAGATTCTACATGTTCTTAGCTCCGAAACTATACAACACACTCAGTACCAACTGGAAATCGTATAATTCCAATAAGATGGCACAAATATAGATCCACTATATGATTCAATCTAATATAATTTATACAATACCTTCACTAATAATTCACTAGTCCTACAACACTCCCACTACATATATTTTTATTTTGTTTTTACTTTTTTATACATATTTGTAATTCTTTTTTTATTCCTGTCGATAAATAACAACACAACAGCACGGAAAAAAAAACTGGCTACTTTAACACAGACTTCTGTCTAACAATGTAGCCAGGACAACGCTGTATACATCAGAGGTGAAGTCTACTCCATCCCACACAATAAACTATGAGAATCTCTTATGCTTATTATGTATCCACCTCTGTTAGAACAAAAATATATATGTCAATATAAATAAATCTTTATACAAATGATGTAATGATAGTTTGATGATGTACTTGTACAATATTATTGCAGGGAAAATCACTTAGAAATGGTGTATAATAGTATTTTTATATATTTTATGTGATTATTTAATATATTATTCAATGCCCAAGAAGACATACAACATTGTGACATTCATAGCACCTACAGTTCTGCCCAAAATCGATGTACAGTGTTGTTACAGCGGTAGTGTTTTAAATAGAAAAAAACGTTCAAATTTTAGATTATGGGATACCGTTATTGTGTGCTATTGCCATCTATTGACGAAGATATAAAACTTTTTATTAGAGATATGATATCTATTGGGAATTGCATCGGACTGAAAAATCTATTTTTGACATTTTATGGAATACCATGTTTTGACTTTTTTATTAGTAGGTAAATATAATACAACACTAATTTATTTAATTGAAGTCTTGAGATTATTCTTTGAATAAGTTGAGCAAAAAATAATAATAACATTCATTGTCAATCTCGTTCAAAAATAATATGTTATTTTCTTTGAATATTTGGCCCGTGGGTAATTAATTAAGTTTTTGTTTGGTGATGGAAAAGTCAATTTATTATTTGTGCTTCATAAACATATTTCATTAAGATATTAATTTAAAAAAAAAATCTAAAAATTTGAGTATGACGATGGACTTTGTATTGGATTCCAATACTTCGTCAAGTAACTTCGCCAGAAAAGCGCAGCTGAATAAATTGCTGAAGTATTTGCATTCTAACTATAAAATTAACTTCTTTAAAGTTACTCCACCCCCCTATGGGGGTTGGATATCATAAAGTAATTTTGAATTTTAGACGCAGCTATTCTCAATAATGATTGAACTCTAATGGAACCAGTTACGAAGTTCTTCAACCAGGAGATTTGTCTTATTTTTACCCTGCGTTTCCCTTGTATCTTCACTTATAATATGATTTGAGGCATATTCAAATAATATTGGCAGTGTTCACCCACTTAAATTATTAGTAGTCTTTAAAAAACGTTGATATAGAGAACTTTGAGATTAATATTTTGAATCGTTTTTTATCAAAGATTATTCAATTACTTCAATAAAAACAAAGATAATAAATAAAAAAATAAAAATAAAAAAAAACATTTGTTGAAATGAATACTACAATTTTTATTATTAAAGAAAACACATTCTTATTGTGAAGTTGTAATTATTCAGAACACAGGTCTGTGATATTTTAAATACTAAATTAATGTATTAATTATAAATATATACATATAAAATCAATTTTGTCGAAAAATATTGTTTTTGCGTCACCGGGATACGAACTTGGATCTCTATTTCCAATCCGGGGAAGTGCACTACCATTGTGCTATAACGCCAGTATTTTTCTTGACAAATTTTCGAACCTATATGTTACATTTTTCAAATCAATACACCTGTCGTTCCATTATTTGAAAGCCATCTACATTATTTTTACAGAATCTCAAATACCTTTGAGTAAACCGACTGCAGACGCCAGAATTATCAATTCATTTTTATTTAATTTTGGACACATTGATACAACATATATTATTAAGGAAAACACATTCTTATTGTGAAGTTGTAATTATTCAGAACATAGGTCTGTGATATTTTAAATACTAAATTAATGTATTAATTATAAATATATACATTAATTTAGTATTTTACTACGATTTTTGATTCTCACGTCTTGAAACTGCCAATATTGTTTCAACAACATTGCCGATTTTGATATAAATTGTTTGTAATAAGTATGTAAAACTCCATAATCACACATATGAAAATAAAAATAATTTGTTTTTTAGTTCTACTCGTTTAATTTCTCACAATTGTACAGCTATCCTCTTTCATATATCACCATTCATTAAAATGTAATTAGTGTTTAAACAATATCGTTTCTTAGAATCATGCTAAAATATAAAACCAACAATTCTCAATATTACATTAAGTACTTAAAATTATATAGCTTCCCCTTTCAATAGATTTCATATAAATATAAGTTGTTGAATTTAAAATGGTTAGATTGTTAATTCTCTCATAAGGCAAAACGCGTCTCACGGAAATTAAACGTGTAGAATTAAAAAAGGAAGTGTTTTCTTTTTTGTATGAATACTGATATTGGTGTTACTTCAAATTTCATGACTCTAACAACTTCTTCAAAGGAATAAAGTTATATTTTACTGATAAATATCAGTACTTCGTTATCTTTTTTAATGTACATAAAATATTACGATAATTAAACAATAATGGCGCTAGTTAGATAAGACGAACATGGCAAAATTTACTACTGTTTACGATTTTTTTAAATGTATTTATTTACATTGATAAACAAGATAACATTTATTACAAGTATTTCTTTTTATTCTTACGTTATATCTTTCACGTAGTCTTAATGGATAACAAATACTACGAACCTCTTATCCTAAATAACAATTATTGAATCAAACAATGTATCGATTTCCATTCAAGATTTCATCCTGATTTCTCATAAAAGATTTAATAAAGGTTAAAATATTTATAGTGAAAAATAGATTATTGGATGATGAGTAGTGCCGGTTGATTTTTACTATAATTAAAAAAGTTACTAAAGTATTGTTTTTTTTAAAAACGGGTTGTTTGATGGTTAGTAATAAATATTTATTTGTCGAAAGTACATACCGTAGCTAACTCATTTTACTCCGCGATATCCGATAGTTTCACAGCTGTTCCAAAAGTCATACTGATTGAATGTTGTACTGTTGATACTTTGAATGTTGCAATATACGACAATTAATCATTCAATATCCCGCTATTTTAGTGATGACAGTTCGTCCGATGGTGATCTCGTTGTTTAATATATAATGCGAAAAAAATTTTACCATCAAAGTGACAGATTTGGAATGCCTAGATGAAAAAATTAATAGATAATACATATTTAATGATTATTTGTCACGCCTATAGACATCTCCATCTATGCTTTGATAGTAGTATATTTGATGTATGATTTTTTACTACGGACGTTAGTAAAAAGTTACTACTGATCACACAACTGGCCCTTAGTACAAGGTGCGATGTATTGAATAATGCACGGCAACAAAAGAAACAAGATTGTTTTTTGTGATAGATGATCAACTTAAATATTATAAATATTTGTTAGCATTATTTTCGTCTTTCCTCCTTCATGTCATTATTGACCTATTAACCCCTCATAACAACAAGGTTTCGTCCGACACTGACACTGTTTTGAGATAATGAGCTCAAAAGTGTTCATTGAATTTCAATACATATTTTGTTTGGAGTGTGCAAATATGGTCAGTTTTCAGGTTTTAACTTATTTTCAGTATTATCAATGACCACTGTGAGATGAGGAAAATTAAAAATAAATAAAAACATTAATGATTAACGTTTATTGTACGCCGATGATGCAGTACTAATGGCGAATAATGAACAAGAACTACAGAATCTGGTGAGTAGAATGTACGATGTATGCAAGGAAAGCGACCTCATGATGAATGTTAACAAGATGAAAGTGATGGTATTCGAGAAGGAAAAAATCAGGACACCGTGCTAAATATTTGTAGATAATAGATAAGTTTGTGGATTTGGGAAGTGTGTTTGATAGAAACGGAAACGCTGAGAAAAATATCGAAAGAATGGTGACTGCAGGAAAAAAAGTGAACGGCGCTTTGAATGGAATTATATTTAACGGAAATTTGTCAACCGAGGCAAGACTAGGAGTCCTGGTACTGACACTGATGTATGTAAGTGAAGCCTGGAGCTGGCAGAAGAGGAACGAAAGTAGACTGAATGCAGTGGAAATGAGATCACTTAGGCGTATATGTGGCAAATCTCTTTATGAAAGAGTAAAAAATAATGAAATAAAGTAATAATGTAAAGCTGACGTTAATATAGTGAGTAAGATTAAGAAAGGATCACTTAAGTGGTTTGGTCATATGGAACGGATGGATGAGGAGAGAATGGTAAGAAAGATATATGAAGCAAGTGTTGATGGCACCAGAAATAGAGGACATCCGCGGAAGACTTGGCACGACCAATTAAACCAGACAATGAAGGATGGTTCTCTTAGAAGCCTCAACAATCGGCGAACTTGTATGATGAGGCGAGAATTGTGTGTCAGGACAGATTAGTGTGGCGCTCTATACTCTCAATCTATCCCCGCAGGGAAACAACGTGATGTAAGTAAGTTAATAAACAATAATGATCCATAAATTAAAATACATAATTGATGCAGTTGGAACCTTCAGATCTTGCTATTTCCTTTTATATCAGCTAAATAAAGTCAGTGTGTATGGAATAAATAAATAATAATGCATTCAGAACCTACTTTACGCAATAACTCAAATTAGCCCAAAATGTTAGTTGGAACCTCGTTGTTCTAAAGGGTCGAGATAGTGACCTCAATCAGATGAGACTCGGCTTGTAATGCACCTCTACAAATCCCGGTCCTGGGTCGCCTTCACAGCTGTCTCCAGCGTTTCTTCAGCCAGATGCAAGGTCATATTCAGCCCAAGGCTTGTTCTTCTTTTCTAGGCTACGATAATTAAAATAATATTTTATTTACTGTTGTTGATAAGCCTTGCAGTGGTTGAATGGTGATGCTGCAGGATTGAGGCTTTCGAGCATCGTGCTGTGAAAGGGCTTTAGAATTGCCTTGAATTAGAACCTGAATGCATGTGTGCAGATTAATAAACCAACATAATTTTATTTGCTTGCTTTATACCACTGTTTTACAATATTATTTAATTGGTTTATAGCAACTTTAACTAGTTGTAGGCATTTAAGTACATCCTACATATTGTCACCAGTGTTCAGTTTGTTTTGTTATTAAAATGTTTGTGTGAAAAATGATAATAAAATACCTATGAAAGTTACTCTAATATACTTTTTTAAAACTAAAAAATATTTTAAATTAACAAATAATTTCTAATTAAATATGAAATTAATAATGTTACATACAAAGCATAGATGCCGGAAGAATGTCAGGACAGAAAGGAGGTTGACACTCACTACAATACGGATTCTGCTGGCATCTCCAAAGATGTGGACCATATATTTGAACTCACTATTTCGTCGAAGGTTCCGACATAGTATAGGCGCGAATTCTTGAATTAGTATTATATTGTAAACTGTACCATACACGTTCAACCGCACTGGTTCAAGGTCAAATTGGTTGACAGCGCGGCTGGGGTAGGAAAGGGGCGAGGGGAGCTAAGGGGGGTGGAAAGAACAGTGTATTATTTTCGTTCAATAATTAATATTCATACACCAAATATATATATATATATATATACATATATGTCTCAAACAAATAAATATATTATTATTAAGAGGAACACATTAAGATGTTTCCCTTAATAATATATAAGTTGTATCAATGTGTTCAAAATTTATTTAAAGTGAATTCTTAATTCTGGCGTCTCTTATCGTTTTACTCAAAGGTATTTGATATTCCGTAAAATAAAGTTGATGGCTTTCAAAATAATGGAACGAGATATATATATATATATATATATATATATATATATATATATATATATATATATATATATATATATAAATATTAATTTGAAAAATGAAACATATAGGTTCGAAAATTTATTGTCAATCCACTGTGTTTGTATAGTATAATCGGATAATGCACGTTCCCCGGATTGGAAGAGATCCAGGTTCAAATCACGTTAGCAATAAAAATATTTTCGATATAATTGATTTTATATGTATACCTTTCTAATTAATAGATTTAATTTGTATTTAAAATTTATTATTTTTCGACTTAATTGCGAAAAAATATTCACCTAAATTTTTTACCAAATGTATATTATTATTAATATCTATAAATTATATAAAAAAATGTAAATTTAGAATTACACAAAAAAACCACATACATTTAAAAAAACTTGATTTTTTAAAAAATATTTTAAAAGGTTTTAGGAATGAAAAAACGAATAACTTTAAATTGTAGATTCTACCTGTTTATAATTACAATTATTTAATAATTTAATAGCTTCTATATTGTGTCTGTTTTTTAAGCGGTTTCTTGTAATAAACGACTCCATGAAATATGCACGAAATTTAAAAAATATTTTTGTTTCATATTCAAGGCAAGCTTTCAATTAATTAAATTAGTTAATTATATTTCACTTTACCTGCATTTCATTAAGGTGTGACGCATATCGTGCGTTAAGTCAGTTAATAATAATTAAAACTATTTTTCTTGAACGTATTTGAGTTTAGGAAAAAAATAACAATATAATATTTTGTTTTCGATAATATCTTTGTTACTAGTATTGGTTATATGTGGATTGTTACGAAAAAAATAATTTTCATAGTTCTGTTGTTCAAGAAATAGAATTACCTGTCTGACTATAGATTGAAATACTTTCATAAATGATAATGAAGATTATTGGTGCAATAAGATCTACTATACTATCCTGGCTCCTGTGATTTTTAACATCAGTCCTTCACTCGAGAAAACGTACCCGAGTATGTGTGAAACACAAGATCATCTAAACAGTTCTAGTATATGAACTTATCCAACACTTTTATATTTAGTTTTAAGTAATACCCCCTTACTAGGATTCTACTGGCATCTCCAAAATGTGGACTGTATATTTTTCACTCATTATTTCGTCAAGGTTCCAACACAAAGTGTATACGCGAAGTCACGAGCTTGTATAACAGTATTAACTGTCCCGTACATTTTCTAACCGTACTGATTCAGTCACAGATCGACTTGTCGACGGCGGGGCCGGGAAGGAAAGGGAAAGGGGTGGAAGGCACAGTGCATTATTTTCATTCAATAATTAATATATTTATACACAAATAAATATATGTCTCAAGTAATAGTACAATTAGTTTCTTAAAAAAATGTTCGATAGATTTTAACCACTAATTTGATTTTGCCAATCTTAAAAATAATATATTTTTAATATGTGCAATGTCCTCCTTCTGAATTCACCTAGGCATGCTCTCTACACATTTTTGAAGGTTTGAATTAAGATTCCATTTATTATATAATGTCTAAATCTTCTCTACTTAAAACATTCTTGACGCCATCAATATATTGCGATGGCGTCATATAGTGCGTATGTATGTATGCAACTTATTTGATACTTATAAAAGAAGATAATATGATACAAATTCTCATTGTGTTCATCTGTTCAGATAAACCAGTCAGATCAATCAGTGCATTGTTTACATTAAATTCTTGAGATAAAAAGGTCCCACGACAAAAGAATAAATGTTTATATTAACCAGCAGAATGCACAAAAATTATTTATGTTTGCCCAGAAAATCTTTCCTTAAAAACAATGAGTATTAACTTTAACATAGACAAAGGATTTATGGTAATAAAATCCCGAAGCGGCATTAAGGACGTTCCCAAAGAACAGTCGTACTCAATCTTCAAGAAGATCCCCCCGTATGTAAACTACTACGAATAGAATAAAAAACAGTTGAACAACAGTGTACTTTTTCGCTTCCGCTCACATGCGCAGAAGTTCAAAAATCTCTCACTATTCAAATTATAAAACGAAACGTCAAAACCATTCAGAAGTAGCTCACTTTTAATATTTTTTATAACAAAACGAATACCGCTTGTTTTAGTTATTTTTACAGAAAGATATTTGTTAAATTTTCAAATAATGATTCTCAGTTTTCCAAAACAATCGTAAGAAAATTACTATTGCTATTCAATTAAGCGTGCGCTACAACATCGTTCAGGGTACGGTTCGTATGTTAAATACGCACATTTTATAGTCAATATTTACAAATTGACTACCTAATTTTAACCAATTAAAACCAAATAATATAACATCACTGACTAATGGTGATAATCCGATTGTCGATAATTAGGCGCAGTTGAATACATTTGGGGAATCGAACTACTCTTATCACAAAACATATCTGTCCGATCACCGTGTAGCACCTAATGAAATAGAAAACTGTGATTGTTCATACAAAGTTTAACAAGCTTTTGTGACGAGTACATGTGGGACAATGGGACGTAGGAAGGGTGATAGAAATTTGGAATAGGGACAGAACAATAAGGGCTCAAGGACCAACCAGGAATCACAACTTACCTGAATTTTATCTATTGTAGTCACAGCTCTCCTAAACTTCAGGAACAACTTCGCCGATTCACACGAAGCACTCTGAACACAATAATAGTTTCGAAAACCGAACACACAATAGCAATAGTAGCTGTACAATCAGATCGAACGTTGACACTTATTGACAGTTCACAAGTCATAGACAATACACCATACACAAAATTCGTGCTCTGAGGAATATGGTAGAGGGAGGGGGGGGGGGGTCAGATAGGTATAGTAAACATAATGGAGCATCCACACGCGCACGGCCATCAGCGATCTGTGAATCTGTCATAAATACCGAAAAACATTTTTACGTCTTTTTTTTTGAACAAAAGGTAAATTGTAATGCGTGGTTCTTGTATTTAGGAAAAAGGTGAGCCTAGAACGTAAGTTAATGTCTGACAATGTTCACCATAATTTACGAAGCACGTGTATTTTATAGCATCAAGAGACCCGTGAATCGGCCGCCAAATACCACTTGAAGGAATCTAATATGTACAGTAACCTACAAATAAATCATAAAATTATTGTAGTTTTAAAAATAAATTGCACTAACCCTTTTAATTTTGCTATCTTTCTGGTCCAATGTTGTTATTCTTTTAGCTATTTAGATTTCGACCGACCGAAACGCGCACTGGTGGTTTATTTGGACGGCTGGACTGATCGAAGCACGGGATGCAATAAGAATGACGCCTGTCGGTTACCGTCTTCTTAGCTTTCCGAAAAAGGGCGGCAATACTCACACACATACAGACATATACATTATTATAAACCAAGAAACCCAGTGGTTGCAATCGAAATAACAAGGCGCGTAAAAATCAAGTCTGCGTTATTTTTTGAAATGCTATTTTTCCGGTATTTTTTTTTTTGTGTGAGAAAAATTACATACTACAAGATAGCATTTTATGTCACCGTTTTCATGTATCTTACGATTTTTCTTAATTTTTGGGGTTCGATAATGGAGTGTCAATTTGAGAATAATGAACATTTTTAACGTGTACTTTTTTTCGCCTTTAATCATAGATAAAAAGGTCATCCAGGAGCTCTTCTGAGAATTTCTGACCCGTCAGTTCCGACATCGCTCCTTCAAATTATCATATTTTTCTGTCGGACTCTAATCAAATGTATGGCAACACATTTAACGATGATCTCAAAAAATCGGGTTGATAACTATTTCGATACCAGTCAAGCAGATTTTCGGATAAATATAAATTCAGATAAATCGGTGAACGATTGGATGAAGTTCTAAACAAAGAATACATCATTAATGAAAATAGACTTATTAAATAGTTTAAGACTTATTATACAACCCAAAACGTTCGTATAATAAATTTTGAACTCGAACGTATGAAAATAAAAATAAAACTTGTTTTTAAGTTCTACTCATTTAAAATTAAATTGTACAGCTATTATCTTTCATGTTTTATCTTTTACTAAAATTTCATTAGTGTTTGAACATAATTGTGTCATCGAATCGTTCCAAAATACCTCAAGAACTTAATATTATACGTGTCAAAAGATTTCATTCAATTTGATGAATTTAAAATATTTAGATTGTTAATACCCTCATAAGGTAAAACGTGTCTCAAAGACATTAAAAGAGTAGAACTGATTATCAAGTATTTTATTTTAATATGCGTGATTATGGAGCTCCACAAACTTGTCAGCAAATTTTTGAACTATTCGATGTTCAATATCATCCGAACTGAAAAATAATATTGCAAAATCTCAAAAACCTTGTAACAGATGTCACTTCAATAGTGCATTATTGTTGATATTAGTTTTGATACTTTATTTTATACTTACTTACTTACTTACTTACCATCATGCGGTTTCTTCGCGGGGGTAGGTAGAGAGTATAGAGCGCCCGACTCTTCTTTCCTGACACAATTCTCGCCTCATTCACATTCATACATATTTTCATACAAGTTCGCCGATTGTTGAAGCTTCTAACAGAACCATCCTCCATTATCTGGTTTACCTGGTCGTGCCAAGTCTTCGGCGGACGTCCTCTATTTTTGTGATATTAACACATGGGTCATATATCATTCTTACCATTCTCTCCTCTTTATTCTGTCATAAAGAGATTTGCCACAAATACGCCTAAGTGATCTCATTTCCACTGCGTTCAATCTACTTTTGTTCCTTTTCTGCCAGCTCCAGGCCTCACTCACATCAGTGTCTGTACTAGAACTCTATAGTGCACCGCTAGTCTTGCCTCAGTTGACAAATTTCCTTTAGATATAATTCTATTCAATGCGCCGTTCATTTTATTCCCTGCAGTCACCCTTCGATGTCGTTCTCATCTTTAATGCTTTGTAAAAATAATAGATGTCGCATTATATACATTTTTAATGAAAACATATTTTTGTTGTTGCAATTCCATAACGCAGTTCTGCAATATTTTTAATTAAAATTAAACTAATCAATTAGATAAAAAAAAAACAATCAATGAAAAAATTGTTCAGTCGCTACTGGGATACGTACTCGTAACTTTTCTTGTCTGGGGAAACAAAAATAAATAAAAATCAGTGTATATTTCCAATTAATTTTTATTAATTAATTAATAAAAAATGACCAATTTAATTATTTAAATTTGTATTATTAATAGTGTAAATGAAATTTTTCTCTTTAGTTTATGCCTGCAATGACAACTACCCTGTGTAACAATATCATTTCGCTGAATATCTTTAGCAAACCTCCGTCAATGTGGGAGAGTTAGCCAACCAGAATTTAAGGCTGGTTGGGTAAAATAATTGGTACAAAACAAACAATCGTTACCACCATGACGTCAGACGTGCGGGGTTTCAACGAAGGTTTTTCTTTTTTTATGTAACGTAACAAGGTCCGCGTGGAATAACAAATATACGCCAATAATTTAGTAAAATATCGTTCAATTTAGTACAATAAATGGGTAATGATCAGTGTTGATTAAAGCGCTTTGAAATGTTTGTTAAGATTATTATTACTATTACGTGATGCTCTAAATATCAAAATCTGACAGGTTTATTATATATATATATATATGTATATATTTATTAAATATAAATATATACATATATATATTGCTGGATTAAACATGTGTGTATTCCTATATTGCTGGATTAAACATGTGTGTATTCCTATATTGCTGGATTAAACATGTGTGAAGACAGGCTGTCGTTCCGATTACAAATTGATTTTTTTTTTAAAACTAGGTAGGTATGCAAAAAAAATCGAGTGGGTATAATTTATAAACATCAAATGTATTATATATGCCTACACATATATACGTGAAAATAAAAAACTTCTTTTTTTTTTATTCTACTCATTTAATTTACTTGAGACGCATTTCGCCTTGTAAGGGAATTATAAATCTAACAATTTAACTCAACAACTTGTATTAATAACTAACATTGTATAGGTGTCCCCCATTATAGTTGTAAATATAAGTTTTTTTTATTGTTAACTTTGTTTTATTAACCACTTAATGAATTAAATACATCTACCGGTTTCGAAAAATATCATTTTCTTCTTCAGGATGTCAACTAATAAAAAACATGTTATATTATTTCTTTAATAAAATCAATTTTTAAAAAACAAAAATTATTTAAAAATAAACTTAGTACCTAACTTAAATTAATACTTGATGATACAATTATTTTTAGGATTATTTTTTTTGAATGTGACTTATGGTTAAATTTAGTTGGTTGTTTATAATATTTTGGTTAATTTTATATGCTTTATTTATTTCTAATGATGCTAAATCAACTAATTTAAGACTAACATTATATATATGTAAAACAGACATTCCTAAATATGTATCAAAAGTTTGATCATTTTCTAACAAATGAATGGAAAATTATATTTATTACAATTCACTACAAAGTTGATTTTGAAAATCTTAAAAATATAAAAAACAAGTAATCGAGTTAAATTATTAGATTGACAATGACTATACAAGGCGAAACGCGTCTCAAGTAAATTAAACGAGTAGAATAAAAAACAAGTGTTTTATTTTCACATATGTGATTAGGAAGTTCTACAAAGTTACCACGGAAACAATAAATATTATATACGTAGTTCACTGGAAAGGAAACGAGGAATACATTTTTAATACACTTATTACTAACATTTTAAAATACAATTTCTCAGAAAGCGGTTGCTTTGTATTATTGAGAGTATGCATTAATTCATGCGGTTTTCTAAGAGAGGGCGTTACTAGTATTATTTCGCGCCGTGTTCATCCGTGACTATATTCATTTGAAAGCTACTGTCATTGCGCGTCTTTTTCAGTATATGTCATTTGATTGAAGTGTAAACAACATTTTTTTCTATTCATTTGAACATGTCGAACTTTGTGCCAGAAAAAGTGTTTTTGCGGGGAGTTCTTCTTCATTACTTTAACATGAAGAAAAGTGCTACCGAAAGTCATCGTATTTTAGTAGAGGTTTATGGTAACCATGCTCTAGCTGAAAGAACGTGCCAGAAGTGGTTTGCACGGTTTAGAAGTGGCGATTTCAACTTAGAAGACAATGAACGATCAGAAGGGTGTGTTGTATTATGAGCTGTTGAAATCGGGTCAGACGATCAAAGGGGACCTCTACCAAACACAATTAATTCGTTTGAAGAGAGCGATTGCGGAAAAACGACCAGAATATGCAACCAGACACGAATCCATAATTTTCCATCATGACAACGCTCGGCCACATGTTTCAAGACCGGTTCAAAACTATTTGGAGAACAGTGGGTGGGAAGTTCTACCTCACCCGCCTTATAGCCCAGACATAGCCCCTTCTGATTACTACTTGTTCAGATCAATGCAGAATGCCCTCACCGGAATACGCTTCACTTCAGAACAGGGTATCAAAAATTATCTTGATTCGTTCTTCACCACCAAGCCGGAGAAGTTCTTTTGGGATGGAATCCATAAACTGCCAAAAAGATGGGCAAATGTTGTAGCTACCGATGGACAATACTTTGATCATTGAGTGTATAACCATTTTTTCACAATAAAGCCTTAATTTTCGAAAAAAAAACGCATGAATTAATGCATACGCCTATTATATTGTGTGCTAGTTGGTAATATATATGAAATATTTATTTTAATCAAAAGTTCAGGTGAGAAAAATGTAAGTTTTCGAAAAAATGTATCAATATTGACGTTAAAGGGTACTGAATAAAATATTTAATCACCATGGTAATGAGTGTGACGAATTTGTTTAGTCAAGTTTTTGTCATCTATTTTTTACACACTAAAAGCTTGTTTTTTTTTAAATGTTTATATCTGTGGACGTATAACGCCTTCACAATCCGCAACACCGCCAACGGTCTCTGAACGTATCTTACAGATACTTGAGTGTAAAATCAGGCTCTCATCAACGGCAAAAGCAACATCCAGCCTTTGCTCACCACTTCTTTCACGGCCGCCCTCCCCATAAAATCTCTAGCAAACGCTTCTCGGTGTAGACGTCTTACTGCATGGTTTTATATCTGTAACTATGCTCGAGCATAAATTAACTTCTGTCAAATGTTTCTTGTTCAACCTGTTCCGGCCACACACGCGCACTTACACACACATACATATGTAATTCGCAAACATATTAAAAAGAATCCGTGAGCCCTGGGTGTAATAAATGTAGGCACCAAGCGCTAACATACATAATCCTCTGATTAACATCATTCAATCTTAACTGCATCCTCACTTATTCTCATGTATTCTATCTTTAAAAATATATGTATTTTGCGTACAAGCATAGGACAGGAAGAAATTTTGGCACTCACTACCGAACAGGAGCATCTCCAAAAATGTGGATTGTACACTGTTAATTTTCGTTAAGGTTCCGACACAAGTATAGACGCAAAGTCTCGATATTTGTATAACAGTTTTAACTGTTCCATACACGTCGTAACCGTAATGGTGGGGAAAAGGAAGGAGGGGCACAAAGTATTATTTTCGTTTAAGTGCATAATTAATATATTTATACAGTAAATAAATATGTATCCCAAATAATGTAAATATTTATATTTTCATTGGAAATATTCATACCGTTTATCTTTTTAAATTCCATGTGAATACTAATGTATAAATATAATAAATAGATTAATATTATATTATCACTACCAATACAACAAAAAACTATTATAAAATCGTAGTAAAAGCATGGAAACCCACTTCACCCTAAACTTACATAACAATATCAATTTATTTTGCAGCCACTCAGTAATCTCATCCCGCACAGGAAGAGACAGATAAATTTTAGGATTGTTACGGAAACATTGAGTCTGGTTTTGCGTATAAATAATAGCAATATGCTGATGCTGCGAACAAATTTTACTACATGCAGATCATTTTGGGTCTTTTGTGAAAGCTGGTGGAACGAAGATAAGGCTGGTATCCTCGAAATGTGCTGAAGTAAGCTAAATCATCTTCCTGTTCCATTTCGACATATCATGCCTTTGTAACAATAAGGTATCATCTGACTTTTATTATTATTTTATTATTTTCCCGAATATGATCTGTAAAGAACTATTATTGTAGGTTAAATCTGCCGGCAGTGGTGCGTGGAGGGTGAGTCACATATGTTTTTATTTTGTGCCGTCTCATTTCCCGGAAGGAAGTGCCTCTTCACTTCCCCACTGCTGTGTTAATTGTTAATTGTATTATTTTAAATTATCTTTATGTTATATATTTTAAATATTATGTATTTATTTACTAATAAAGTGAGTCAATCGGGAACGATGAGGGCCAATCTCATTTACATTTTGTTACATTTGTGTTACATTTTTTTCAAATTAATACACCTGTCATTCCATTATTTGAAAGCCATGTACATTATTTTTACAAAGTTGATTTTATATGTATATATTTATAATTAATACATTAATTTAGTATTTAAAATATCACAGACCTATGTTCTGAATAATTACAACTTCACAATAAGAATGTCTTTTCCTTAATAATATATGTTGTATCAATGTGTTCAAAATTTAATTAAAATGAATTGATAATTCTGGCGTCTGCAGTCGGTTTACTCAAAGGTATTTGAGATTCTGTAAAAATAATGTAGATGGCTTTCAAATAATAGAACGATAGGTGTATTAATTTGAAAAAATGTAACATATAGGTTCGAAAATTTGTCATGAAAAATACTGGCGTTATAACACAATCGGTAGTGTACTTCACCGGATTGGAAATAGAGATCCAGGTTCAAATCCCGGTGACGCAAAAACAATATTTTTCGACAAAATTGATTTTATATGTATATATTTATAATTATCATATTAATTTAGTATTTAATATAAAAATTGTCGAAATTCGATCGAATTCCGAAATCTCCAACCCATTGTACCTATGCACTGGGGTGAGGCAGGGCGAGTGCGTGTCGTCAATTCCCCCCACATGGACGTATTGTGCGAGCGACTATCCGATGCAAAAATTGACTGCCACGTGAAACGAATGTGAACCACATTCACAATGCCATCTATAAAAGCGATAAGAAAGCTTTTATATATTTGCGAAACGTACACCAGTGAACATAATATTTTATACGATGCCAGCAAATCGGTAATAATGGCGTTCAAATATAGGGCCAGAAAATATCCATACCCTGTGGGTAGATGCGTTCAAAAAAAGGTCAAATACCTTAGCCATATCTGCAATGAAGACAGAGAAGATGCTGATGACCTTGAACGACAGAGGACATAGTTAAGCGTTCGTGTGAATATGCTGTCACGGCGTTTTTACCGATGCAGTAAAGATTTGAAGAGGGCACGAAGCGCCCCAGGCCAATGTTAGTTGTGTATAATAACGTAGGAGGATTGCCCGTTAATGAAGTTAACACGTTCTATTTTGATTGATATGTATTTATCATGTTTTAATGGAGTTTGTACATTTTCTGTTTTAAAACCAAATAAATAAATCACGAGTGGTCGCTCAAACGTTTAACATATGTATAAATAAAATGGACACGATATTCCTAAAAATAAGAATATTGTAATAATCTAATAAAATGTAGCAAGAAACCTGGTTCTTTCTCATATGAGATGCAAACCTCCCACAGTTGAGTATAGAAGATTTATAGCTCCTGCGCAAACGTACGGTTGTACTGTAATTTTATGAGGCAACGCCCTGATAATGACATTTCCCCAAGGAAACCACACACAGCGCGATCTAACCCAGAAAAGACACCAATTGCACATACATATATATACATTATATATATTATATATATATATATATATATATATATATATATATATATACTTGTGAATGCACTCTATCAAAAATAAATAAAATAATAGTCGTAAATAAAATTTATTATTTATGTATAATATATTCATCTTTCTTTATCTTTTCTTTTTTTTAATATATTGTAACTTGTATGTATTGTATATTATATATTATTTATATATCTAATCGGATTTTGCATACACAACCTGACCACGCTGAAATAAACATAATTACAATATTAATTATTAATTACACATACAACTTTAATTACAAATAAGTTTATTTTGATTTTCATCCATATATGTCACTATTATCATTATCAACCCCTTATCGTCGGGTTACCAAAGTGTCAAACCCAATTTGTCTTAAATAAGTCTTTATTGCCATTTATCCCAGCTTAGTCTAAGGCGACCCAACGTTCACATTCTCTCCGGAATTGCCAAGAAGATACATTTGATGATAAATGACGTTATTGTCATTAATAAAATTAATACTAGGGCCTGGCTGGAACGCTCTGAACTTAAATCTAAAACAAATGTTGCCCGAATAGCACATATTTGAACAAGGGTGTGGAAATATGGAATGTAGGAAGGGTGGAAGAAATTTGAGAGTATCAGGAATAGGAAATAGGGGGGCTGAAGAACGAACCAGAACCAGTAAGAAACGCGACCTACCTGAAAAATTGTCTTTTAGATATCTGGATTTTCTCTCTCCACTAGATCCACATGTCTTCTCTGACTCCAGGAAACGTACTCCGTTGTTTTGCACGAAGTATTACACGATCAAATTTATATTTCGTTGATGGCGCGAAATGTGCGACAACAAGCACGAGATGAATGCACTAATCGGTACGAAAGATAGCAATAAACCGTTTACATACAAATAGTACACTATCAGCTTCACATAGCAGAACGATACTTCACAAGCTAAATTCATTCCCACACAGCAGGAAGGACTTGACGGAAATTAACGCATCCAATGGTAAACGAATACTGTCAAATTTTAACTTTTACTTGTATTGATCCAAAACCATAGATAACAAAAACCACAGAAAAGGTCGTATTCTGGGTATGAGTGGGGGAAGCAGATAGGTAACGGAATATAAACATTTCCGTCATCTACGTATTTCATGTTTACATGCGCGCGCATGGCGACAGGCGATCCATGAATAAGTTATGAAGATCGAACAGACATTATTGCTTTAATAATTTAGAATGATATGATTATGAATAATTAAAAAAATTTAATATTTATAAAAAATTAAGTGCGCACTGGTAGGTACCTTAATTTTTAATCTAAAGTGATACGATAATGCGGGTTGCTATGGTGGTTCGCCTCTGTTTTATATCCTTAATTTTATTTGATATTAAAATAATTATGACGTAAGGTTATCGGACAAAATAATGAATGAGTAAAAGGCACTAACCGGTTAAATCGCATAGTTTATTAGATAAATTTCGCAAGAGATTTGATTTATGTTAAACTTAATTTGAAA
Organism: Eubasilissa regina; assembly: GCA_022840565.1. NCBI lineage: Eukaryota > Metazoa > Arthropoda > Insecta > Trichoptera > Phryganeidae > Eubasilissa > Eubasilissa regina. Next base: position 15,616,891 of record JAINEB010000027.1, on the reverse strand, counting down.
CAAAATATAGTAAAATAATAAATCAGAATAACTAGACCACCAGAGAAGCGCGCGGCCCTCTTCTAGGCGGCACTAATAGGCGCGCTGTACATCATAGCGGGAGTTAATCGTTTGACGGATAGATAGCGCTATGAGTCCACCATCAAATCACCACGATAATTTAATAGAAAAAAATGTTAAAAACATTATTTGTGAGAAGTATGCTATAAAGACACATAAATAAATCACTTTTAAAATAAACATATTAAATGTTCAGATCAATTAGTTTGCAAAGAAACATTTTTGAAAAACATTCCCTTTGGCTCGGCTTAAATTCCATCGTCCCGCAGAGAATAGTTCATCCGTGAATAGAACCATCAAGATTGCTTTTGAATAATTTACCGTTAAATCTGTCATTTTTCTGTCAAGTATGAAACGAGAACTTTGTCTCATTTTTCCGAGAAAACTGAAAATTTTCTTTACAGATTATTTTTGCAGAATTGTACCCAATGATTGTTTAATGGTAACCAAAATTCTCGTGAAATGTTTCCATAATGTAATTAAGCGTTACCATGACCACCAAAATGAAAATACTCGGTAAACGCAATAAAAGAACACCGCAGCCTTGCCTTTAAATCTGTATTCAACAATAAAATAATTCTCGCCGTTTGTACGTCGAACATTTTTTAATTAACGTTAGTTAACCATAACAAAGCATATTTCGAATAAAATAATTCTTTGAACCCTTTCTCATCTATTTTTCATTTGAATGGACATGAAATAATATTTGACGTATTTAGATAAAAAAAAAATTATTGGAATACTAATCTATGCTTGATAATACTGTATTTTTTATATTCAGTTGACACCATCATATCAGACAAATAATCGTCACTTTGTTTTGCCCCGCGGATTTTTCTTTATTACGCGCTGACTATTTTGTATTTGTCTACAAGGTGTGTTTATTTTTAATACCACTTATCCAGAGAAACTAAAAAAACTATGATCAAATCATTTATATGTTATATATTTATTATGTTGATCGAACGTCTTTTTAAATAGCCAATTGTCATTAGGAAATTCACTTGGTATTCATATTACTTTAGGGATTGATTTGATTATGTATTGTGGGGTTTGTTTAAGGTAAAAACTGAGGGACCTAATTCTCCTCTGATTCTCACGCGTGTATATGAATGACGCAGTCTATATTAATGTTATGGAGCATTATGGTGTCGCCGCTAGAGCAAGTCGATGAAATGGCACAGGACTTTGCTGTTTATTGTCGAATTATGAACAAATAAATTTACAGTTGGAAGGTTAAATTGTTAGTAAAAGTTTATGACTAGTGAAGCTCACTGGATGTGGTTCCGAGAAGAAGGCCAGGGGAAAAGTGATCACTTCAGCTGGCTTCTCGGACAGCATTTCTAAGATATTTATTTCTCCACATTTCTAAGATATTTGCGTCTTTTTATTTAACGATTTAGTAATTTTTAATCGATACTTAAAATTTATTATACCATAACTAGAGATTGGTGCCCTGCGTAGCCGGTATTTAGATTTAGTTATAATTAGAAATAGGTAAATATAGAAATAGGTATAAATATTTTTTATAAGCAGAAAATTTTCAATCAACAAAAAAATATTTGTAATATTCAGAGAATTTTTTGTACTTCATGTTTTTTCATTTACTTTATATTAATTATCAAGGAACGATATCCTTTTAAGAATTTCAAAATTTTAAATAAACCGTAAATTTATTATTGAATTACTTATGTATTTATTATAAAAATCACAATAAAAGCCCAACTGTAGTGTTTAGAAATAAATATGGATAATACTTGTAGGTAGAGTTCTCTGAAATCACAATTTTCATGTCCGATAAGTCAGGAAAAAATATTCATAAGTGAACAGTGTAAAAGAATTCATTAGTGATTTGTTGAAGTATTTTTACGAAAATCCGATAGTGATATTTATTTCATTTGATAATTAAATATATTAATCATTTTAAACGGGATAGATAAAAAACTGTAAATTCTGAAAATTCTAAATAAGCTGAATCAAATAAAATTGCTTAGATGACATATGGTGGAGTAATGGTTTGGTGATACAACCAGCGTGTGCCAGCACGACTACCTTTATGCCTATTATGAAAGCGGTCGGTAAGTCAAGAAATTAGTACATCATTTATTTCGTATCACATTATTTTTAATTATTAATATGATGCAAATTGCAAGCGTAACAATGCTTCAAAATTTTCACAATTGACTATAGTCAGTGTATTGTTACGATGTTCGATGGTATTTCGCTAGTGTTTATTTTGATAATAGAGTAAGTCATTTCAACCATAATTTTTTTTATTTCCTTATAAGCTACGTGCAAAATTTATAAGTCGAACTAAATTATAAATCTAGTAGACTAAATAAATTTAGAAACATTGTGTTATGCAATATAAATATATTTTTTAATCAATTTAAACGCAAACCTTTAAATATCTCGAAACGAAAGAAACATTACTGTATCTCACAGAATTGAGAGATCGGAGCAGAGACGCCATACAATTGATGTGATATTTAAAAGTGTAATCATCGGCGTTGTACCAAAAAACCCGTGGGGTAGATTTCAGGAAAACAAATACGTCTAAGTAAAGCGTCACAGCGGTGGCCTGTCGCTAACTAGGTACTTGCGAATATGACTGTATGTATTGTTATGAATCTGAATAAAAACAGAGTATTCTGTAGGTGGAAAGCTATTCTTTATTGTGTCGTGTTGCCATAGTGTACCGATATTGAACATCATTCTTGTTTCCTGTACGGGACAATGACTTCATAATAATGGGCATAAATATGCATAGCCTATCTCAATATGACGATCATTGCTAATTAAGTTTGAATCTTTTTGTAGCGTATTGTTAATGAGTAAATCTTTTATTCCAATACCTAAATTATAAAATAGAGAAAATCATAAAACATTTCTAGTATACCTAACTCAAATTATTTTATCTCCTGTTCCTGCATCAATTAAGAGTTAAAAATAAATAAATAAAGTACTGCCAGCACGACTACCATTTCAAAATAGAGAAAACAATTTAAGAATTTTCAAGGAACACCTACATTTTGTACATATATCAAAAAAATAAAAAGACTTATGGAATAACCTAATACAATTCTATTAAATTTTTAACATATTAATTAATTTTTAAAAATAATTTGTTTTAGATGTCCTCCACCTTCGTTAATGCAAACCCTATATTTGACCAAAACGTTGTTCATTACTGCTGTTAATGTTGCCCGAGGTATTGCTTCAATAACGGCCCTTATCTAACGGAATCTTTAAACTCGTTTTTATTGCATGGCTTAGTTTTATACACCTCTTGCTTACAATAACCCCTTTAAAAAAATCTGAAACAGTGAGGTCAGGCGACCTTGGAGGTCAACGGTGTTCACTATTTTGTGAGATTATTTTTTCACCATTTTTTTCTCGCAGGGCCGCCATCACTGGTCTTGTTATATGACAACTAGCTCTATCTTATTGAAACTATATATTTCGGAAAGGTATTCGTCTTTGGCGCATTCCTGGGAAAAAAGTTGTTCCAGCATGTTTAGAGAGTGCTCTCCATTCACTGTATGCATTGTTTTCTTCAAAAATGTAAGGGCCGACAATACAGTTCGCAAATACTGCACAGTCACATGTTCTGCATACAACCTCACTGGGTATATGTTTTAAGGATTTTCTTTGGCATAGGCCATCATAGATATATGAAAATTTTTCTTGTTTACATTTTCTTTTAAATCAAAGTGCACCTCGTCAGGCATAAATAAGCAACTTATGAAATTTACATTACTATCAACAAAACGAAACTTCATTTGTGGCGACAGAACTCTAATCAAATTGGTGGATCTTCTGGATTCAAGTAACTTGTAATTTTAATTTTATACATAAACAAATTTAAATCTTCGTGCAAAATACGAAAAATACTCCTTCGACTGACAGTTGAATTCAACGCTAATTGTCTTGTTGAAATGCTAGGATTGTTATCAATAATGCAGCGGTGATGTCTGATGTTAGAACTGCTGAATTTCATCGGTAGGGCATCTTCTGGACAGTGCCATGTGTATTAAACATTTTTACAATTCGCATAATGCTCCACCGACTAGCCCCATTCCGATTTGTTTAAGTCCTAAATGTTCTCTGTATCAAAATTACAAATTTTAGTTCATACAACAGTCGCACTACTAATATTCTATCTGCGTCTGCAATCCTGTTCATTTAAATATATATATTATAACATTAAATCTAGTACCTACCGCGCGCAAAACAATTAGGGATTAACATTTTCAGGTTGGCAACACAGCTCAAGCGGGGTCACGATTGCGGGTGACGGTTTCATCACCTGACAGGTGTCGATTGCAACGGATTGAAAAAATCCGATTGTTTTAAATAAGCAAGATGTAATTTTTATACGGGAAAATGGTGAGAATAATACAATATATTAACATCTGTGTTGTCCGGCATTACATTTAAACTGACTTTTAATATGTGAAATTTTAGGATACGCATCCCTTTCCTCCATGCAGTCTTTCTCCGTGCAGTTTTTTTTTATCCAAATAGTTTATTTTTAAGTTAGTTTATTTCTCTACGTAAATTTTTACATATAACTTTCTTGATCTTCCTTTTAATGCTCTCAAAATGCTAACAACGCTAAAGTATTGTTTATCAGTGATTCACATTGCCCTGTAACTTTCACTCGGAAGGATTTCTCCCATACAGAGGATGAGGGAAACGTGTTAATCTGACAAGGACTACTCAACAGAGTGAATTTCTTCAACCACAGGCGATATGAGCAACTCAAGGAAAACCAAATGTCAGAATCCAGTTTGTCTGATGTATGGCACCAGGAATGACAAGTCTTCAACGTGTACCTCGGACTGACCGAATGGATGGGGGCAGTGAATTTCGACAGGAATGGACAATGATTATCGCAAACACACTGGTTGTAAAAATTTTTTTTTTGTGTACAAGGAATTTCAAACTTAGTTGTTTTTTTTTAACATATTTGTTTCTCTATTTAATTTGAAACTCACGGTTTTCCAGCTAGTAATAACCGTTCTATTTATCATGTTATTATGTTTTATACTCGACCTGACAAACTGTCAGGTAACAATTTTGTTCACTTGGCTATGGTAAATTTAATTGTAAACTTTAGATTTTATGTGGCAAAATTTGCCGAGATCAACTCTTAGTTAAATTGCAATTTATGCAGTAATGTTTGAATATTTCTATTTTTTTTTTAATAGAGGTGCGTACACGGAATACATGTCACATTAATATTCTTACTATTTTCAAACTAAGCTAAATGCTCGTGCTACGAAAATAGGACTAACTTGCTGGTGTCCTGGAACGAGACGCGAACCCCTTTTACTTTACTTTTATATTTTATTTGCTTAGTTTCTTTGTAGTAAATTAGTGATAAAAATTTGTGATAATCTTTTATTTTCCCTGAGTACGATGGCTGGAGTGACAGTGAGGCAAGAAAGTACGGTAAATTCTGTAACCAAAGACTTACGCCCATCATGTGAACCTCTGAACAAGTCGGTGGTGTGAAAGCATGGCGTCCTATCCTGACGATTACCAGTAACATATAGGCGACCACGTCACAATATATATATTCTGAAAAAAAAATTAAAAATAACAGAAATATTCACATTTGCTTTTGTAACAACATTCGTGCCCCACCCTGTACAAATAGCAATCTAAATTTCTTAAATTTTATCAAAATAATATCCTTCGTACTCTACTTCGTACTACATTGGATATAAAATAAATTAATCAATATAATATGAAAATGGTGATTCGTTTATTTATTAAGAAAACGTACCGTTAATCAACAATGTTTAAAATAGTTACAAACGTATTAGTAAATTCAACCAATTACTTGCTTTCTCTGAAGTGATTATATAATATATATATATATATATATATATATATATATATATAGTAAACGTTTCAACAAAAACAAAATTAATTGTATATATTATATTCATCGTAAAATATGGGCTTATTTCGAATTTTATTACATTAATTTTGGTTTTATATGCATATGACATAAGAAAACTCGTTAAAGTTTCAGATTACCGCGAGCTTTAAGATATTATTATACCACGATTAAAATGATGTTAAATTTTTATTTTCATCTATAAAGTCGGGGATGTTATATTAGCAATTTTTTTTTATAAAAATAATTTTGCGGGTATTAGAACTGTAAACATACATTATTTCGTTGATGAAAGGATCGAAACAATTGTTGTAGGTAATTTAAAAATGAGTGAAATATATATGTGCACGGTATCAAACCAACCTATATATAAATGATTAATTATAGAAAATAAATATTATCTTGGTGTTTTTTTTAAACAACCACAAAATGCAATCATCTGAAAACTAAAAAAGTTTTCAGTGTTTTTTTTATGTTTTGCGACGTTGGTAGTAGTGTTTTTTCCAACCTTATATTGACAATAGCTACAAATTGATTGAAGAAAATATTTTGATAATAGGTATTGAAATAAATAGAAACAGTAAGAAAAATTATCTTTTTGTTTAAGGCTTCCGAACCGGGTAGAACCGGAATCGGAGAACCGAGTACCCGCGAGTTTTTAAAATAATCGAGAATCGGGTAATTTTCGATGAATACCCGGTTATTTTAATTTTTGTTTTTTTTCGAAATGAAACATCCTTTGTCACACTAATATATTTATTATTATTTTCGTGGCGTTCAGATATGAAAGTTAAAACGTCATCATAAATGCAACTGAAACATAATCTATTATAAATGCGGCAATTTCTGCTTTCATTTCCACGGGAATGTTGCTTCTAATCATTTCAACTTGTAAGTCCACCCTCAGTAGATATTACAAACCCGACCCACAACTTGCAAGTCTATTGTGAGAAACCAATACAGATTCGAATTCGATATTTACTTAAACTAGACGAGGATATCGGATACTGAATGACACAGGCTTATAGAGGAAGACTTTGACATCTGCAATGTATGTAACAAAATAAAATATATTTGTTCTGGTTTTCTGCATATAATTATTCACTTTTTGTTTAAATGATATGATACGAGTGTACATGACAATTTCGATACTCTAAAATATTGAAAATTATACAAGTCTTTCAATTTACTATTCAAACAATTTTTATGTATTTATTTAAATGCAATACTGAATTCAAACATTTTAGAATATATTGTACATAATATAATATGAATTAAAACTCTGGATCAGTTGAATTATAATAATGAAAAAAAAAATTGCCCAGAACCGGTTCTATCATGAAAAATACCCGGGAATATATTGGGAGTATGCATTAATTCATGCGGTTTTCTAAGAGAGGGCGTTACTAGTATTATTTCGCGCCGTGTTCATCCGTGACTATATTCATTTGAAAGCTACTGTCATTGCGCGTCTTTTTCAGTATATGTCATTTGATTGAAGTGTAAACAACATTGTTTTCTATTCATTTGAACATGTCGAACTTTGTGCCAGAAAAAGTGTTTTTACGGGGAGTTCTTCTTCATTACTTTAACATGAAGAAAAGTGCTACCGAAAGTCATCGTATTTTAGTAGAGGTTTATGGTAACCATGCTCTAGCTGAAAGAACGTGCCAGAAGTGGTTTGCACGGTTTAGAAGTGGCGATTTCAACTTAGAAGACAATGAACGACCCGGACAGCCAAAAAGGTTTGAAGATTAAGAATTGGAGGCATTGCTTGATGAAGATGCATGCCAAACGCAAAAAGATCTTGCAAAATCATTGGGAGTTGATCAAGCAACCATTTCCAGACGTTTAAAAGCATCGGGATTCATCCAAAAGCTTGGAAACTTGGTGCCGTATGAATTAAAGCCAAGAGACATCGAACGCCGATTCTGCATGTCGGAAATATTGCTTCAACGCCAGAAAAATAAGTCATTTTTGCATCGGATTGTCACTGGTGATGAAAAATGGATTCATTACGATAACCCCAAGTGCAAGAAATCGTATGTGAAGCCCGGCCAACCATCAACATCCACGGCAAAGCCGAATATCCATGGCGCCAAGGTAATGCTCTGTATTTGGTGGGATCAGAAGGGTGTGTTGTATTATGCATATACAATAGCCCTTTCTGATTACTACTTGTTCAGATCAATGCAGAATGCCCTCACCGGAATACGCTTCACTTCAGAACAGGGTATCAAAAATTGGCTTGATTCGTTCTTCACCACCAAGCCGGAGAAGTTCTTTTGGGATGGAATCCACAAACTGCCAGAAAGATGGGCAAATGTTGTAGCTTCCGATGGACAATACTTTGATCATTAAGTGTATAACCATTTTTTCACAATAAAGCCTTAATTTTCGAAAAAAAAACGCATGAATTAATGCATACGCCCAATAAATATCGGGTAAAAAATTGTTTGCATGCCCTAGTTTTGTTATCTAGTTCTATTCGTTAGACGGGATATATCAGAATAATAAATCAAAATATATAGACCACTAGAGAAGTGCGCGGCCGTCCTCTTGGTGGTGCTGGTAGGCGCGCCGCGCGTCATAGCGGGAGTTCAGTTGTTCGACGCTAGATGGCGTCATGAGTAATAACAGATAGATGCGAATGGCTGAAAATTGGCGATCCTTGAGAAAAGCCAATATCCGAAAGTGTAAAGATTGAAAATTAAGATGATTTGATGAAAAAAATTTAATTCGAAGAATCTGCAAAATATACGGTAATCAAATTTCATTTCATCGAGAAATTTTAATATTGCTTTCCATAAATATTCCACCGCAGTTCACCAAATTGTCTTTAATATTTCTGTTATTGAATTATTCAATCTAAGGCTTTCAGTTTTACCGTAAACTCAATATCGATTACACAAATAATTAAATTAAATTTGTATAAATAAATTCTTAAACTGATTAATATTAAAAACAAAACACATGAAAAGGTAAAATATCACGGAAGGTTTACTCATTTCATAAACAGTATACTGCCATTTGGTGCCACCCACGTGATCACTTTAGTACCACTTACGCAATCAAATAGCTCCGCGACTTTTTTTTAATTCGATTAGAACAAAAATTAAACGCTGACAATATTAATGTAAAAAAATTGTCTTGTTTACACAAAAATGTATGTTTCGAAGAGTAAATACTTTTACTTTTGCATAAATGTGTATTTTTACAAAATTTATGTTTCCACAGAGAATGTGTGTAGAATGCCCCTTGTTCCGAACTCTTCTCTCACATGTACACTTTATTTCATGTCCACTCATTTACCGGTCTGTGCGCAAAGTAAAGAAAAATATTTAGAAACAATTCCAAAAAATGTATTTTACATTGTATCCGAGTAGATAAAATATTAAGTAATAATAAAATGATGTTCAAACATTTGTAATAAAATGAAATCAGTTTTAGAATAAATCCGCCAGAGTCCGCTATATTTCAAAGGACAAGTCTGTTTTCGAACGATACTGAAAAACATTTTTCAATTTGGCGTTCCATATAAATTTGTGACAGATGTATCTCGAGCTGGGTTGAGATTTGTTTTATGTTGTGGTGATTTAATATCACATATACAATAAATAAATAAATATAAATAATATACAATAAAAATAGCAAATAGAATAAAAACGTTTACGTGTAGAGGTACTAGGTTTAATATATATATCACAGACGTATGCACCATATCACCTCTGCATAGAATTACATTTTTTTTTGGTTAGAAAAATAAAATTAGTTTACAAACTACATAAAAAATAAAAAGAACCTAAAGTTGACAGGATCCCGGTTTACCGCGAACAATTAATCAATATTATTAAATGGCATTTTAAAAGTATATTAAGCTCTGTTATATTGGTTTGTTACAAAGTTCAACAAGGACAATAATTTTTTTAAATAAATTTAAACATTATTATTAAAAATTGATATTAAGTATGTGTAAATAGTAAATAATATCAAATATAAAAATCTATTCATAAAATTTCAACACAAAAAATATGCACTACATACTTATTTGACATTTTAACACCTCGGCCGATAAAAGGATTAGTTATGATTTCAGATCACTGGCTTAGCAAGTGAGAAAATTTTTTTATTTCAAAAATATTTTGGAGGCGCCGAGTACCGGATTATTATTATCGATCCCGATTCCGGTAGAGATTAAAGTAAAGCACAAAGTAAAAGTGAAAAAAAATAAGAAATTTTCTGACGCGCAATTTTTATACCACCGAATAATTTTTTCTACGAAAGTATGTTGCAGTATGCATAGAAAAATGGTACAAATCTTTATAAATAAGCAATATAAAAAAAATCAAACATAAATTTAATTAATAAGATTAGATTTTATTAAATTAATTAAATATTTTTTGAAATGCTATTTTCCAGCTATTTTGTTTGATTGCGACAAAAAACGACATACTATTCGATATGATTTTTCTATTACTATTACTATCAATTACTATTTTTCTGTATTTTTTAGTTTTTCTTAATTTTTGGGGATAAATAATGGAGTGTCAATTTAAAAATAACGAACATTTTTGACACATACCTCATTTCGCCTTTAATCAAGGTTAAAATGGTCATCCAGGAGCTCAACCGAGAAATTCTCCCAACCTCATTATGTCAGATTATCACCTTTTTCGGTCGCTCTCCAATCAAATAGTGGCATTACCTTCAACAACGACAATTTACTCAGAAATTGGCTGGATAACTATTTCGATACCAGGCCAGACGATATCTATAGAAAAGGTATTTCTACATAAATAGGCTTAAATATGAGATGAAGTTCTGAACAATAATGAAGAATTTAAAATAAATAATTAAACAAAGCCGCAAAGACTTATCAGACAACTTATGCATGGTATACATACATACATAGTTTGTTCCAACAACGATTGAGTACAAGAATCTTTGTGAAAAATATGGTCGTACATTATTTCAGCTATGATTTGAACATATGTCCTCCAGTCTGCAACAGATCTACGCTTTTGAGAGAGAATTATTTTTGAGGACGGTCAAAGTCTAGCCATGATCTCATTAAAAAAAATATAATAGTAGATTTTCTATATTCATTCATCACATAAACAAATTTACATTTTTCTTAAAATGTTGTATGGTGTATTATAATGTTTTATTTTTATTTATTATCTTTGTTTTATTAACCACTTAATCGAGTTTAAATACATCTACCGGTTTCGAAAAATAAAATTTTCTTCTTCAGGATGCCATAGCTAACTAGAAACATATATTATTGTTTCTTAACCAGAATCTATTAAAAATAAAAAACACATTTATTTAAAAAATAAATTTAGTACCTAACTCAAATTGTTACTTATACAAATTTACTCGAATAATTTTTTGGAAAAAATTTTAGAATGGGACTCGTAGTAAAAATTTGGTTGGTTGTTATATATCTAAATACCTACCGCAAAACATTAAACCGGCATTTTATACAATTTACTCATAAATTCTAAAGACAAAGATGATTTAATTTAACAATTCTGGTGTCTATAAACTTAGTTACAAGGATTGTGCTGCATTTTATATTGGTAAAACGGGTAAAAATTTTAATATAAGAGTAAGGGAGCATTTGAGATGTATAAACAATAGTGGATTTTCAGAATTTTCTAATCAATTTGATAGAAAATGGTCATGGTTTCGATAAAAAAATTGGGATTTTCAATTTTGCATATAAACGGTGTTGGTCACAAATTAAATAATTTGGAATCGTTGGAGATACATAAAGCGTGTAAAACTAATCAAAAAATTATAAACAACCAACTAAATTTAACTACGAGTCCCATTCTAAAATTTTTTCGTAACAATTTAAGTTAGGTACTAAATTTATTTTTTAAATAATTGTGTTTTTTTTTTAAATAGATTCTGGTAAAAAAACAATAATATATATTTTTAGTTAGTTATGACATCTCGAAGAATAAAATGGTATTTTTCGAAATCGGTAGATGTATTTAAACTCAATTAAATGGTTAATAAAACAAAGATAATAAATAAATATATGAATTTTAACCACAAAGTTAATATTGTTAATTTTAGAAGTATTATTATAATTTTATTTCAGTTTAATAATTTAAAAAATTAAAGACTTTACGAGCAGCCATGGTGCCCGCTACGCCACTGGTGTTTCCGTTATGTATTTTATTAATGAGAAAAACGTAATTTATCCTCAATAAAGGGAAGTGGTTGCTTGCTGCTAGACCCTAAGATGCTCGCTAATAATTTGTTGAGTAACAGCGGTGGTATTTTTCAATTTATTAATAGTTTATTATCAAGTAATAATAAATTATTAATATACTACAGTGCAATATAACTTACCCAATTAATGTTCACCAAACAACTTCAGAATATATTTCTAACATACCATGGTATGTTCAAATTTGCCACGGTACAACAATTTCAATGATAAAGTTCAAAGGAACGAGTAAATCAATTCCATGGTTTATGAGTCCGTTTATAGAAATTTGAAAATATTAAGCCTAGGTAACACTTGAATAGGTGGCTATACATAATATAATATATTGTCAAATTGATCGCCTGTAAATAAATCATTATTTGTATGGCAAAAAAAATCTTTCAAAAAAATGTGTTTTTAGTGTTGTCTTTCTATTGAGCATAAATTGATTAAATAAACACAATTTTTTGAACCCAAAAATAAAGATTTTTTAGACGGGTCCTTTTTCAATTCGAAATAATTAACCATATCTGCCCAATTGGAAGATGTTTCTAGATTTACCAGTGTAGCCATAAAATATTAAAGCGATTCTTGAATTTTTTCGTTGAAAAGTTTAATAAACAAATCTGAACCGCTACGTATTAAAATTAATGCTATTTAAAATACTAAATTAATGTATTAATTATAAATATATACATATAAAATCAATTTTGTCGAAAAATATTGTTTTTGCGTCACCGGGATACGAACCTGGATCTCTATTTCCAATCCGGGGAAGTGCACTACCTTTGTGCTATAACGCCAGTATTTTTCTTGACAAATTTTCGAACCTTTATGTTACATTTTTCAAATTAATACACCTGTCGTTCCATTATTTGAAAGCCATCTACATTATTTTACAGAATCTCAAATACCTTTGAGTTAACCGACTGCAGACAATATTTTTCGACAAAATTGATTTTATATGTATATATTTATAATTAATACATTAATTTAGTATTTAAAATATCACAGACCGTCTGTTCTGAATAATTACAACTTCACAATAAGAATGTGTTTTCCTTAAGAATGCTATTTATATTACATCACTCATTTGAAATATAACAATGGTTAAAATACTCTTATTAGCCAAGACATATCAATTTTACAATATTTCCACATCCTTCGGTTGAATTCGATGGCGTTTTAATAATAAATAGTATTTCTACGGGCGAGGGAAATAATCACGTAAGCCAAATTGCGTTCCTAATCACATTAGTCAGACTAGTTGCACCATATTTGTGTAGCAATTAATTTTGTATGATGAAGAATGATGAGAATATTATCAATAGTAATGTTATTTGACTTGTGTTTTGAAGCACTTGAGAACATAATTGTACACCACAAGATGAATAAGTAAAAAAAAAATAGATGTTTTACAACGCCACGCCACGCTAATTTAAAAAAAAAACTATGTTTTTGAATGATGTTTAAATCTTATTAAGCATATTACAAACATATTTACTTTTTTATACATATTTGTAATTCTTTTTTTTATTCCTGTCGATGACTTAAATAACACCACAACAGCACAAAAAAAAAACTGGCTACTTTATCACAGACTTCAGTCTAGCAAAGTAGCCAGGACATATATCAGAGGTGAAGTCTACTTCATCCCACACAATAAACAATGAGTATATGTCTTATGTTTATTATGTATTCACTTCTGTTAGAACAAAAATATGTATGTCAATATATATATATAAATAAATATATAAATAAATAAATACCCTTGTAGAATATATTTTAAATAGGGTCTTAAAAATTAACTATACAAAAATTGACATAGATTGTATAGCGAACGGATATACAGATAGACACACATTCAATTTTACGTGTAAAAATGTTGATATAGATTTTAATGGGTGTAAATTATAGCATCATCACATGGAATAAAATTTAATCTCATAAAGCCAACTTAGAGAAACAAATTAAATTAAAATATTTTAGCCTTGCTCAGTCATCAAAATATATAAAAATTAAAAAAAAAACTATTCTAGATAACGGCTTGAAATAATTAAAGAAAAAATTCTGAAGCTTAATTCGAATAATGTGGACAAAGTGGAATAATGTGAGAATTTATATTATAATTTAAGTGAAACAATAAAGTTAGCGTGTAATTAAATTAAATAAAAAATTGAACCGCAAAAAATTTAATATACAGTTTTTTTGTTTTTCGTTATATGGATACAATTTACATCGAGAACGGCGGTTGAAGTTAAATCAAATAGGTTGGTTTAATTTTTTATCCACGTAAAATATTGTTTCTATGTCAAATAACGCCGCTCGAGATTCCTCTATACAGATATTTAATTTTCATTGAAGGGTTTCGAAATTTGTAGATGTATTTTAAAAATATAATCATGTAATTTTTTTTAAGATATTTTAAATCAATAGATAATTATTAATAGACAGATCACATTTTATGACAGTATATTTGATCTAGGTTAAACTAAAATCAAAATAAAATATAATTCCTTAACTTTATTTTTATTAATATACCTATATTCATTATAATATTGTTTATTTAATAATTGAGCTAAATATTTTATAACTTCGATTATTTAATTTACAATATTCGAAGTTCCTATGCGTATTTAATACGTACAACGTTGATATGAAGGGTTTGAGATTACGAGAAATGATAGGGTTGAGAGTGGAAAGAAGGATGGGGTGTGATCTGTTTATCTCTCTTGATGACGGGCGGGTGCCTTCAAAATGTCATGTAGTAATCCTGGACCATAAAATAATACGTGTCTGCCTTGATTTGATCAATAATGTGTTGATTATAAAATTTAAACCTACATAGGAGACGCGATCGTGAATAAAGACACGAGACATGGAAAGAACGCTGTATATGGACAACCAAAACAACGAAGGTCAGTATATGGACCCTAAAGGCAAGGGAAAAAAGACGAATTTATGCCTTTGAAATGTGGCGCTAGAGACACATGTTACGCATACCATGAGATTAACGAATATCTCCATTCTGCAAGAACTGAATATCAAGGACAGACTCTTAATCATTTGCCCAAAATAAATCTTAAAATTTATTGTGCACCTTGCGGGAAGGAGTGATAGTTTGAAGAAGCATGTTGTGGTGGGCCATGTCGAAGAACGAAGAAGAAGAGATGAATCCCCCACGCGTTGGACTGATCAAGTGGAAAAAGCTAAGTCACTTCTCTGGTAACGTTCTAAGATCTGCAGGATGCCGAGAAAAGTGGAGGAGCATAGATGGAGTATAGAGAGATCGCGATCCTCAGTCATGAGGGACCGTGGTGTATAACTAAATTGATACTAATATTAAATATATATTATAATCGAGAAAAACCAATTAGTTAATATAGAACTAGCTTACTTGGTATAGTAGTTGGACTCGTACCTCACGATCAAGAGATCGGGGAGTTGGTCTTCGTTCCAGGAGACCGAGACAGCATTCTTATTTTTTGTAACGCAAGCTGGGTTCTTGATTTGAGAGAAATCCTACAAGATTTATTTTATTATCAACGATTTAGTATAAGGTAAAATTTTATGCAGAATCGGAACTGGTTGTGATATTTAAAGTGGTGTCTCGAAAATTGCACGCAAGTCAATTGCGCACCGATAATGACTCACAAGACAACTGCACTCCGATAATAGCGCACAATACAATAGTAAATGAGGATATTTATTGTGTATTTAAAATTAAATGTATTTTAAATAACAACACATGTATTTTATTTTAAATGTAAAACATACTCAATACGTGAAAAAATTAGAAAAATATAGTTCGAAAAGAAAGACAGTTATTTTAATCAAACTAAAAAATTAAATGAAATGAATAAAAAATGTTATTTTTGTTAGATTAGTGAAATTTAAACTGGATAGAGAATGTTTAAATTTTTTCATATAAATTTTTGGTTTACATAATTCATGATTTTCGCATATTATAAATATGTTTTAATTTTGTAAATTGAGTCAAACTCTGTTTTATTCCACTACACTTTTCATAGTGGTAAATGATAAATGAAATAAACAGAGTTTGACTCAATTTGCAAAATAATCATGGAATACCACAAAGTTTCACCGAAAACCTTTGAAAAGTTATGTTTTAAAATTTAATGGATATAAAATACAATACACAGGAAAATATGTTCTCATTTATATTAATTATAACGTTCAAAATCCGCTTACTAAATTTTTAATTTTGTTGTGCGCGTTATTGTCGGCGCGCATATTTCTGCGCGCTGTTGTCGGGGTTGTATTGCGCGTTTTAACCTTGCACGCAGGTATCTGCGCGTGTCGGCGCGCAATTGTCGGGGCGCCATTATAAGTTCACTTTATAGTGAAACCAAACTGACTTACTGAGATAATAAAATTAAGAATTCAGGCTGCCGAAATCTTGGAGAAACATTATGAGATAAAAGAGACAGATCTCAATTAAAATGGCTCGGATGCGTCTTGAAAACACCAGAGGAACCACTACTAAAATGTATTTTATTGGCAACGCAGCAACAGGATAGACAGATTGGTCAACAAGTGCTGATGCGGCGAAAGACCTTGTCGAGACCACCGATGAAAATGATGATAGTGAAAACGATTATTTAAATACTAAATTAATGTATTAATTATAAATATATACATATAAAATCAATTTTGTCGAAAAATATTGTTTTTGCGTCACCGGGATAACTTATATGGATATATTTATAATTAATACATTAATTTAGTATTTAAAATATCCCAGGCCTATGTTCTGAATAATTACAACTTCACAATAAGAATGTGTTTTCCTTAATAAGATTATTTAAATGAATAAAATTGTGAGAAAATGTTTTATCACGAAATAAAAAACTATTTTCTATTACTTTTATATTTGTTTCCGAATGTATTATTTCTGGGAAGTTACCAAATTAATATACCAAAAAAAAAATATCTATCGTTATCCGAATATCATCTGATTTTCACTGATATCATCGAATAGTCTTGATATATTTTCTTTCTTTTATTTCTGAGAACATTGAAACACACCGTGAAGAGTATTTTCAAAGTAGGGTATATGTTAGCGATTGTGAATGGGTCAAAGTAAATGCTCAATTCTTAAAAGGAATCTTCGCGCGTCAGATAAATAAAATAAAAAAGTCAATTTTGTTTTTCGTTTTAAAATGATATCTAATATTGATGAGATGTGTCTCAACGTGTTATTACAAATAACACTAAATACATTTTTAATGCTGTCGAATAATAAACCGTTCTTTCTGATATAATCATCTACTTTATTTTGGTCCATTGTTCAATGACTGTATTTTATTTGCTTATTTGATACTTTCGTGTTTCCCGGGTGCAGATCTCTCCCGTGTCGTCAGCCGGGAGCAGCGACGCTGCTAGCAGATTAGAATCGCCGGTGCACCGATGGTAGATCCCCGACAGCTGTTCCCCCGACAGTTAATCCCTCCGAAATCTATTCCTTCGGAACAGACATTTTATTAAAAGAAACAGAAACAGCCCTTGTATAGGAAAAAGATTTACTAGAAGACGTAGATTTATTAACTCCTCTGCAATGCATGATTGTAATGTGTTATATTGAATTATTAATTTTGATATTTTTATTTATTATCTTTGTTTTATTAACCACTCAATTGAGTTTAAATATATCTACCGGTTTTGAAAAATACCATTTTTGTTTCTTTACCAGAATCTATTTAAAAAAAAAAAACAATTATTTAAAAAATAAATCTAGTACTAAAATTGTTAATACAAATTTACTCGAATAATTTTTAGGAAAAAATTTTAAAATGGGACTCGTAGTTACATTTAGTCGGTTGTTTATAATTTTTTGATTAGTTTTACACGCTTTATTTGTCTCCAAAGATTCCAAATTATTAAATTTGTGACCAACACCGCTTATACGCAAAATTGACAATCCCAACTTTTTATCAAAACCATGACCATTTTTTATCAAATGATTAGAAAATTCTGAAAACCCACTATTATTCAAATATGTTATAGTAAATATAATAAATAAAAATATGAATTTTAACCACAAAGTTAATATTGCTAATTTTAAAAGTATTATGAATTTTGGGGTTAGACATTTCAAATAATTTTTATGAACACAGCAATCAACAAAGCTGTCAGTGCGTGCTTTTATCAATCGAGTCAGATTAAAAGTATACGGAGACATCTTTCCCTCGAGGCAGACTTTAATACATATTTAATACCACGTCTGAACTATATACTGAAATAATATTTATGGTAAAATATTTTCCGAGTTTTTTGTCGCATAGCACTCCCCTTCTTTGTCGGCTGTTGGCCCCAATTCCCTGAAATAAGTTAATTCATTTTGTGCTTGCTTATTCTGTGCATTACCAAATATATATGCTTCAGCCGCAAGAACGACTGACTATGGATTTAATAATTAAACTAAATTAATTAATACAAAATTCGACGTTCTTATTGGTCTTGTGGTCAAGACACTCGCCTAGTAATCTAGTGATTTGGGAGTTCGAGTGTCATTCCAGAATACTAGAAAAATAGTTGTAATTTCATAACAAGAATATTGATGTGGCATGTATGTTTTTTAATGATTTCATTTTAATTACATTACAGGAAAACGTTTTTAACCTTTACCATACCGTGATAAAAAATATCCATAAGCAACCATGCTGTCAACCCGTGTTACCGTACGTATTTAGAATTGTTTAAACATTTTCAATCAGAAAAATTAAATGCTTTTACGAGCTTAAATGGATTTACATTTACTCTAAATAACAGCATTAACAGTGAAAGTAAGTAGTTTCGTAGCATATACATACGTATTATTCATTCGAGTTTTATATAATACGACATTTCGTCTTATTATTTTGTATTTAATAAATTAGAAATATACATAATTATATGCGTATGTTTGTTATTTTTTTCAATGTGAAACTAATGTTTGATTTTTTCAATAAATACAATTTTTTCCCAACCTAGCAATTTTACATGGGATTGAATTAAAAAATAGTTACTTTAACATAAATGGTTATAAAGTGAATCTTAGAAATCTCTAGTCATTTCTAAGCGTAAACGATTTTTTAAGGTAAGTTAAAGTATTAATGTTGTGCTACGTGCATTTACGGAAATATACAGATTTAATTGGAGCGGTAGACCTGCATGGCTAGGGGAGGGTTAAATACGGACACAAATATGTCTTAGTTCAGTGGGTATGCACCTATACCCTGAATCAACATTTATATTTTTAGTAATATTTGAATATACCCAAGAACACATAATTACTGAATTTTCACCTACAAATGCATTATTAAACAAATAACAGATATCTCATAGAGACGAAGCTATTTTAAATTAACGGAAAAATATGGAAGTATGGGTAATTACAGGGTTTGTGAGCTGTCCTTGGTTGGCTTAAGTGATCACTTTACACAATGTAACGTTCTCCATTCCACCCAATCAACCTCCATATCTATCAAATTTTTCAGTATGAATCAGAGCCGCTATTCCAAAACTCAAGGTGCTAAATATCAATCAATTATTCATAAAGACTACTTAAAGACATACATGA
Source organism: Eubasilissa regina (assembly GCA_022840565.1). Classification (NCBI taxonomy): domain Eukaryota; kingdom Metazoa; phylum Arthropoda; class Insecta; order Trichoptera; family Phryganeidae; genus Eubasilissa; species Eubasilissa regina. Next base: position 15,597,115 of record JAINEB010000027.1, on the reverse strand, counting down.
AAACAATTCTAAGTATACTCGGGAAAAAAACTCAAAGAAAACTAGCTGTACCGTTAATGAACACCTCATTTTCTCAAAGACATGCTTATTTTATTGGACCGTGAATATACAATAAGCTACCACAAGAGATGGCAACGGTATCGTATCCTCAGTTATGTATGCTTATAAAGGAAAGGCTTTTCAAAATTGGAAGAAGTCAGCTGGAAGAATTCCTTAAATGATCAAAGCTACTCATTTGATGTAATTCTTTTTGTTGTTACATTCTACTTCGTACTTAGCATGTTTTGTTTGTTCCCTGCTTGTTTCTTTTCTTTTACTTCTTACACATCTTTAGTCTGTATCAAAAAATAAATTTGTTAAATTTACTTATTATTTCTACTTTTTTCCTATTGATTTTTGTGTTTTTTTACCATTTAATTTAATTTGTTACCATTCCATAAGTTATATTCTAACTTATGGAACCTTATGGCTACCTACCTCAGAACAAGTTCTTTATATGTATGAAGCGAGATAGGAAGCGGCCAACAGGCTCGCATATAAATGAAATGAATTATAATATTTGTATTAAAGATTTTTATATTGATGCAAGTTATAAAAATAATGTTGTTATAAAGATAAACGGCGCTGAAAATGAGTGTATTACTGGCGATGGTGCAGTAAGCGTCTAAAACGTTTAAATTAATATTTAATAAAAGTGTTGTATATATATATATATATATATATAAGAATATATACATTATATACAAGAATATATATATATATATTATGTATAATAAATTCAGTACATAATGCACACCTACTACCAATGTATTAAAACCTTTTTGTATATATTATATTAGTAAAAATCGACTATTCTGAAACGAAACACCATTCTGAAACGATGAAAGAAAAAAGATAACCCTCGATAAGAAAGCTGACCTGCTTTGGACATTTCATGAGGTGCACTGAAACATAAGACACACTGCGCCTTGTCACGCGAGGTAAGGTACATGGACGAAGAAGAACTAACTAAAGAAGAATCCCGGTTTAAAAATATAAGGCAACGGTTCGATCAAAGATCTGAATCTCTCTTCAGGGTACCCGTATCAATCCCATTACATACATATATGTATGCCATATATGCATATACTCAAAAATTTCAAATAACATTATAATGTTTTGCTATAAGTAATAAAACAAAATATATTAAAAGAATAATGGACTCATCTTTTTCATAGAACTACATACTTGGATTCAAACATCATTGAATTTGTTTAGAATTGATTTAACAGTGGCATCTCCTAGTAAATATACTCAAAGTATTTGAGATTCATCGCAATATAAAGTTAATTGCTTCTTAAAAATAGAATAACAAATGTATAAATTTGAAAAAGCTATAGAAGAGTTCTAAAAACTGTTGTTAAACTACTTACTTCATATGACGAAACTGGATAACGCATTTTTCCAGATAGCAAAAGGTTCAGGTTCGAATCCTGGTAGTAACTTTAATATATTTTTGATTTTTTATATAATTTTAATATAATTTTTAATATAACTTTAATATAATTTTTTTTTTTGTGTATCTTTGTGTATGTAAAAAAATTAATATAATATATATTGTACTGGTATATTTTTAGGTAATATCAGTTTTGTTAAACAGTGAGAAATAATATAAAATATAATAAGTAATTATAAAAGGTTTTTGTACGAATCTCTTACACAATGTCGTTTTGTTGGATATTTTTTTGGTTGCCACATCTTTATTAACCACGGAGGGGATGCCACCCTTACCCTCCCTGTTTAGAATAGAAGCTGTCTTTTTTCAAATAAAAATGTATTAATTCATCTCGACACACGTACTTTCACTGCCTTATCTGCCCATCGTGGTTTTATCTTCTACTACCATCTATACATGCTTCCTTCATAGATCCTAGCAAAACCCTTTCATTTTCTCGGTTCAAGAATAACGTGACGTAATTTCTTGGACAAAATAAATTAACAAAGCCTTAATAAAGTTAAATATAGAATAAATTATAAAGTGTTGAACAGTGGAATTGTACAAGACAAATTAAGGCTCATTTATGATTAAGTAATTGATCATCGCAAGAAGAGAGACGTGCCTCGCTTCATTGAACAATTAATTCTGTTGGGAATAAAAATTAGCACCTAATAAATAAAAGTTGTGTAATCAAAGGAACAGCGTTGCATTGACTCAAAGGAAGTTCCATTCAAAAGGTCCAAGTATTTCAACGTATAAAACGTACGAGTATACAATATTTTATAAGTACTCGGGGATAGTAATATATGTGTAGTTTATTTTCCAAAATTACATATTAATCAAAACTAGAATAAAGGTTTGATAATGATATTTATTGAAAGCTTTGGTATATCATATTCTTTTTCATGTCTCCTATCCATTCAACGGACATAATTATCATATTGCTTATCATCACGACTGGCCATTGTCTTAGGTTCTTCAGCCACGATGTTTTACTTCTTCCAAGGCCCCGACTTCCAGAAATCTACCCCTGCATTATACCTATACCTCTGGATGTCTCATTACATATCCGAAATATTGAAGTTTTTGGATTTTTATTATTTTAAATAGTTATTTTTCTTTATTCATCTGAACCAAAGCAAATCGAAAATTGTGACTATCCATCCATCTTACTTTAAGTATTCTTCTGTAGATCCACATCTCAAGTGCTTCAAGTCGCTTTATAATTTCATCGGTAAGTATCCATGCTTCTGCTAAAAGCATCTAACCATTCGCATTCGTAATCTAAGGTTGAGATCATGACTCCAGAACATCTTTTCTTCCTGGATAAAGGTTGCACGAGCTTGCTCAATGCGGAATATGATTTCAACAGAAGTATACCATCTTCTATTTATATACATTACATTATTATAATTTTTGTGAGTATGTATTGGTATATAATAATATATTATATGAATAATTTTGGATTGACCTAGTTAGATTTGTAGACTAAAATCAACGTTAAATGGGCGAGATTTTATTTTGTATTATTAGTAAAGTATTAGTTTTGCGAGTTCTTAAAGATTTTATTTAATGCGGTACTAGGCGTAGGTATAAACTAATAACCTTAAATATAATTTTTATAGGCTAATACTGAAAGCTTTATAAAAAACTTCAATAAGTGTTTTAAAATAATTTGGGAAATATTCCAAAGAAAAAATTTGAAACATAAAACAAATTATTTTCAAAAAGTTTAAGACGGTAATTTAGGATTTCCCTTAAGAGGCTCGTTTTACCCCATCCTCCCCTAAACTTACTAAGCATTAAGGATAAAATGCTTTTATAAAATATTGTTATTAATTTTGATCGTTTGATATGAATTAAGGTAAATAAATAACTTAAATACTAAATTAATGTATTAATTATAAATATATACATATAAAATCAATTTTGTCGAAAAATATTGTTTTAGCGTCACCGGGATTCGAACCTGGATCTTCATTTCCAATCCGGAAGTGCACTACCTTTGTGCTATAACGCCAGTATTTTTCTTGACAAATTTTCGAAACTATATGTTACATTTTTTCAAATTAATACACCTGTCGTTCCATTATTTGAAAGCCATCTACATTATTTTTAAACACATATATATGTTATATATGTTATAGCACAAAGGTAGTGCACTTCCCCGGATTGGAAATGAAGATCCAGGTTCGAATCCCGGTGACGCTAAAACAATATTTTTCGACAAAATTGATTTTATATGTATATATTTATAATTAATACATTAATTTAGTATTTAAAATATCACAGACCTATGTTCTGAATAATTACAACTTCACAATAAGAATGTGTTTTCCTTAATAATATATGTTGTATCAACGTGTCCAAAAATTTAATAAAAATGAATTGATAATTCTGGCGTCTGCAAATCGGTTTACTCAAAGGTATTTGAGATTCTGTAAAAATAATGCAGATGGCTTTCAAATAATGGAACGACAGGTGTATTAATTTGAAAAAATGTAACATATAGTTTCGAAAATTTGTCAAGAAAAATACTGGCGTTATAGCACAAAGGTAGTGCACTTCCCCGGATTGGAAATGAAGATCCAGGTTCGAATCCCGGTGACGCTAAAACAATATTTTTCGACAAAATTGATTTTATATGTATATATTTATAATTAATACATTAATTTAGTATTTAAAATATCACAGACCTATGTTCTGAATAATTACAACTTCACAATAAGAATGTGTTTTCCTTAATAATATATGTTGTATCAACGTGTCCAAAAATTTAATAAAAATGAATTGATAATTCTGGCGTCTGCAAATCGGTTTACTCAAAGGTATTTGAGATTCTGTAAAAATAATGCAGATGGCTTTCAAATAATGGAACGACAGGTGTATTAATTTGAAAAAATGTAACATATAGTTTCGAAAATTTGTCAAGAAAAATACTGGCGTTATAGCACAAAGGTAGTGCACTTCCCCGGATTGGAAATGAAGATCCAGGTTCGAATCCCGGTGACGCTAAAACAATATTTTTCGACAAAATTGATTTTATATGTATATATTTATAATTAATACATTAATTTAGTATTTAAAATATCACAGACCTATGTTCTGAATAATTACAACTTCACAATAAGAATGTGTTTTCCTTAATAAAATAAATAACTACTAAATTTATGATTTTATAAAGGTTCAGCAGATGCGCCTGGTATTATTATATTAGGTACTAGTAAAAAGCAATAAGGGTTCCAAATAAATCCATTTTTTCTGTAAGTCATTCGCCCTATCCTTGTAAATTTATTTTTATTTTTTGTCTTTATTAATATCTATACTCTTAGATCAATAATATCGTAAAATACTCATAGATCCACCGACATGCAATATACATAAAGGTGTTTTTTTAGAGGTTTGTTTTTCGAATTGGCAATACTTTTTCCAGCGACAACCAATTTGGCAGCTGACACCTGATTTGTTCTTAGTTTGACGCTTGCATTTCACATTTCTTAAATCGTGGTTCAGTTCGTGAAACTTACAGTGCGCTACATCCATTTTACGGTCGACATAATTGTCCACCCGAGCAAGTTATTCAAATAACCGTGTACTGTTCTTGCACCACGTATACTCTAATTGATAACATGCATCCCCAGAGACGTCGTACAGTGCGCACCGTAGAAGCTGTTGCTGCAGTGGAGCATAGTACTGAGGAAGACCCAAGTGAGTCGATTCGCCATCGAGAACGCTATAGATCCATGATTATTGAGTTTTTCGTTCCCCAATTGAATGGCATTAATATAAAAAAGCTGTAGTTTCAACAAGATAGTTCCATGCATTGGTTCAGAGTGAAAATGGAACCTTGAAGAACATGATATAATGAGTAAAACCACGTATTTGATATTATTATGTCTTATTATTTAAAATATGGCCTTTTATCCATTTTGCATTGGGGCCCCATTATTTTAATTACTGCATCGGTAGAAACTGCATGATAGCATATTCGCACACACAATAATTCGATCTCATTATCGTACTGTCAATTTTCAATGAAATTATGGCCAAGATATATTTTTGTAATTCTTGTTCTGTCCAGAGATATTATCTGGCCTTTTTCCATGTTTGAACACCATTATCACTGATTTACTGGCATTATATAAAATATTATATTCACTGGCATACATTTTGCAAATCTTTAGAATTTCTTATCGCTTGTATAAATGTTACCCCTTATTAAATTTGTTTGCGATAGCACTAAAAATATCCTAGTTATTATAGGAAAAAATATACTATCCGAAAAATATTTTATATTGTATAATATTTTACTCATTCTTCAACAAAAGTGAAGAATTAGTCTTCAGTGACGCTTTAAATTGAAGAATTTACATGGAAAGAATTTTTTTCATTCAAAACAGATTCGCAATATTAAAGATTTACAAAAAATGGAAATTTAAAAGGAATTCATGTCTTCGTTTTTCTTCTGCGATTCAATAGATTTCTAACAACAATAGAACAGAGGGTATTAACAATGAATGTCTCAAATCAAAGACGTATCGTGTTGTTATACATAATAAGTCATTGTCCGAGTGGACTAACGTTTTCTTTGAAAAGAAACTGACACATTACAATTAGAGTGAAGTGTCAATTTCCTTACAAATAAAAAAAGTGTTGTCTTTTTGATCTAAAGGTACATTTTTTATATAAAAGAAATGAACGCCCAAATGTAAATTTCATAATTAAATTTATTACGTAATTTTACAATTTAATATTATTAATATATTTGTCTGAGCATTATACGTCCATTGGTTGATAGCCCTGATTTAAAAAAAAAATTGTATATATGCACTCTATGTTATGTGGGTAAGCTGAAAACTTGCCGGGTCCTCATTGTGCGGCAATGATGCAGATTGCGTTTAATTTTTCGGTGTTTATCGGATCACATTAAGTTCTGGAATATATAGACGATGGAGATCTGGAGACAATAGCGGATCACCGGGCGTGACTGCAGATAAAACAGCTGAGTGGTTTTTTTCTACATAATTTAGAGTAACATACTCAATAAATATAACTAAAAGAAAACCAGATCCAGTATCGAAGGTAACTTCCGGCGACAATATTAAAATGATCTAACTACTGTGAACTAATTTATGTACGTATTATTTAGAAGAAGGTGCTGTATAAAATATTTTAATAAGATTAATATTATAAGCGATCAAGTTGAGCTTGTTTGGCAACGAGTTGTGCCGAAATATTATATTAATAATAACAAAATATATATTTTTGTTAATTTCCTTCGGGCACCTAACTTTTTTAGTTTATAATATATAGCTTTATGAAAATAATTTTTCATTATTTAAAGTAGAAACTCAAGCTATACCCTTTTACCTGATTTAAGACGGAGGTGCTACGTTAATCCTAAATTTCAATCTACAGGTGAATATTATGTTCCAGGCCGATTTTCTTTAGTCGCCATTTTGGTTTGAAAAATATTTGTCAATTAGAATTTGGTAGTTGTAAAGAATAGATGATTACAATTTATTTTTTGGTATCTAATGTTTCAACAATGTTTTAAAGTTATTAAAATAATAAAACAAACACAAACCCGACTTTTGAAATTCGAATTAAAAATCCTTTTTTGATTCACTAACGACCTTTTACACCCAGGAAATATTACTGTATGGTGCGCCATGTGGCAGCGGAATCATTGGGCCCTATTTGTAGAATGCAAGAGGCAATGCTGTGAAAACTTATTGGTAGCCGAATTAGGTTAATTAGGTCTGCAACTAATGTAGTTTTAAGAGGACGTTGTCACCCCACACACATCCCGAGTTACGCTTGAAATTTTTATGAATGAAACAACATCGGCCTAGAACATTATATTCACCCTGTACAAAAGATTTGATATTGTTCAGTTAATATTATCCTAAAGTACCTTTCTATATAGTTTTTTTTACTATTCATAGATCCTTGTTTCACGTATATTGCTTTAAATTTAATTTATTTGAAAATATCAGTTTAGTTGTAAAAAAAGCGCAAGAGACGGAGTAAAAAGTGAAAAAAGGGGGGCTTATATTTAACACTGGACAAAGATCAGCAGAATAAGGAAATTCAAAAGTAAAAAGGTTACGTGCAAGGTGCTGCTTCCAATCAGCTTGTCTGATGATCTTCACGTCTTACTACCTATCGCTAAAATATAACAATTGTGACGTTGGTCCCATGTTTAAGAATCTCGTTTAGCGATCCGGTGGTCAAGGATTTCAGCCTCATTCCAGGTGACCGGCAAGTTTGTACTATTTTCATAGTACAAACGTTTAACTTAGTTTTAAAATCGTAATTATATTATATTTTCGTAGAAAGCAATCATTTTTGATCACGAATTTTATTAAACGCCAACTAGTTTCGCTTAGCTCAAGCTTCGTCAGGGCGTATTTAAAACTAATAATAAATACAAAAGGAGTTCACTTATCTATACACTACAGTGGTTTTAAGTGTACCATTCAAGTTCAGGGATGCAGAAATCTTGAAGATACAGAGGAACAATGTTATGTTTTACCTTACAACCAGTATAATTTAAATGATATTCTTTTAGAGAAATTAAACCAATATAGTTCATGCACAAGGAATGTTATGTAATAGAATCTAGATGTTCCAAGTTACGAATCAATTTGATGCAATTGATTTTGATACTCGGCCATTCTGTGTTTAACCTCAATTTTTATTATACTTCTGTCTTGAATATTAATTTTTGTAGTTTGTTTTGCTTATTTTTCTATTTATTTTTAAAGCTATATGTCTATGTATATTCTATCAATTTATATTTTTGTATGTGACTTGTGTAGCTGGTCATGTTTTTATACCTAATCAATTTTATAAAAGCCCATAATAAATACATACAATTAAAATTCTAGTTTAGTATGTATATCATATCACCTAAGATTTAAATATGATACCATTACCTATAACAAATAACGAAGATGCTGTATAATTAAATACATTTAAAACAAATCTTTTTTTTACCGAAACATAAGATTATCCTATTTCTGTAATCTTCTGTATCTTTAAAAGTGAAAAATCATTAAATTCTTTTTCCAAAGTCTGCTCATTTTGTTTATTTGCTGACCATGCACGAAATGTTTAGACTATATAAAAAAAACTCTTCTATTCAGTCTAGATTTGGATAAAGCTTAAAATACATTTTAAAAGCAGAAGAGCTAAGCGTCCTAAATTACTAGACCATGCAGATTATCTGGCAGCGGTGAAAAAAATAAAATGGTAAACATTTTTACCACTCTGGAAGAATTAGCAAGCCAAATTGATCTAAGGGTGAACGTTTAGAAAAATAAAATAAAGTTATCTAGAATCACCAGAAAATATTCAAGTGGGTAAACCTTTATTGGATATTTGGAAACCAATATTACAGAAAAATTACCTTTCTTTAGACTCGCAGTGAAGATAAAGCGAGGGAAAGTCATCCTTAGCATTACAAAACCTTTTCAGGTTCAAAAAATGATTTAAAAATGTTACCATGAAGCCATTAGTGCAACATGGGTGCGAAATTTGTTTTTCAAACAGATAAATAATAATATTTATTTATTAATTTACGATCTTGTGGGTTTTACAAAATCGGTTAGGTAAAAAAAGAAAACATGCGCAGCTTCACAAGTAGCACGGTATACATTTAAACATATAAATTGATAGAATATACCTATATAGTTTTAAAATAATTTGAAAAAAACAAGCAAAACAAACTATAAAAATTAAGGTTTAAAGCAGAAAAAGAATAAAATTTAGGCTTAACACAGAGTGGCTGAGTATCAAAATCAATTATATCTTTGACTCAGAACAGCATAAAAAACATCAGTCTTATATTTAAACATTAACTATCGGAGTATATCTACAAGACAAACATCCTTCCCAAGCCTGTGAAGTCTTTGTGTGGATACATTGCTATAAAAATTAGTATATAAAACATTTACATTTATTTATAGATGCAGGTTTTAAACTGGAATGATTTAGGTCGAGACAGAGATACCTGGAGATACTTTCAAAAAAGTGTATCTCGTTTTTGTTAAAATTAAGCGCTTGTTTATAATCCATTCACACAGCCATATCTGTATTTTATTCCAATGAAGTTCCAATTACTACATACATTTATTTTAACGTAAACATTTTTATTTGATGTAATTCTTACAAATGACAGTAATAAGTAATATTTATGTAATAAATATATCTCACACTCTCTTTAAATCAAAAAATATCCGTAGAAATATGTTTTGGGGTGATCCATAGTGGGTAATCACGAAGGCTTATGCATTTCATTCGGCTTCGGCAGGATCAATCCGAACTCGTGGTTTAACTTTTTGGAAGTGAATTATCAGGATCAGGAAGTGATTAATACGAGACGTACCTGTGGTCTTCTCGAGATGTTTATTTACACAGGTTGTTTATTAAGAAGTTAAATAATTAGATATAAATATATTTTACAATGTGAAACTAAATATGTGAAAGCATTAGCTGGAACAGTCGCGAGATGAGAATGTTCTAGACTCTGTCCCTCGTTTTCGCCGGAACCCACACTCTGCCGACTGTCATGTCAAGCTCCACAACCCTCTGGCGGTGGCTATCACAAGGTGTCTGTGACTTAATATTATATTAGACGTGTATCGCGCCTACCGTAGTAAGATGGCACTATCAGTCCGCCTTAAGGTTATAATTTTTTTTTAATCTATTTTCAACAGCGAAAAATTCCACATAATTAGTTAATATGTCGTCTACTGTAAAATCAACAAATTCGAGATACGCCTCTTTGAAAGATGAATAGATGTATAGTTGGCCATCGACCTGTATAGCTCATAACGCTAAATAATGATTATGATAAATTATTACTTAAAACAGATTACATTATTTTCTATCAAGAATTAAGGATTTTGATATTTATATTTCAGGTTCATCAGTTATGCGATTGTTTCGTATTATAATTAATTTTCGTAGTATCAGTCATTTTTCATAGTATATTATTTTTAGATTTATATACACGTTGTTTAAAAAATAAACAACTGTTACGCAAAAAATTATATGGTTAGCTATTTAAAATGAAATCTAAATACCTTACAAAGAAAGGCCAAATCTAACACATTTCATGTGTAAATATGCTTTTGTATACTAATATTATATATTTTTAACAATGTAAATAATTGAAAAAAATTACTTAAATCGAATATCTAAATACAGTGTGTCCCGAAAGTCTTTTTCATTTTGGTTCATTCGCTACTCTACGCAACGAGCGAGAAAGGGGCGGGGGGTATGCCGATCGCTATTCGTGTCCTTGGGAATTTAGTCAGTTTTTATTTAGACTTTATTGACATACATATTTTTTGCTGTAACAAAGGTGAATATATTATGATAAACATAAAATGATAAAAATAAGATACAATTATATAGAAATTAAATACTCGTAGTTTATTATGTGGGATGGAGTAGACTCCAATTTTGATTGAGTTCTCCTGGTGTTGTCCTCAGCATTGTTCTGGCTACTTTGCTAGACTGAAGTCTGTGTTAAAGTAGCCAGTTTTTTTTCGTGCTGTTTTGGTGTTATTTAAGATAAAGTTTCGACATAAATAAAAATAAATATTTTTTTAAATAAAAATGTAGTGGAAGTGTTATAGAATTAGTGAATTATTAATGTAGATACTGTATAATGATTATGTTAGAATACTAGATAGCCATGCTTCTGATTGCTCTCTACCCGATTGGATCATATATTGGGTCCATATTTGTGTAATCTTATTGGAGTTAAATGATTTTCAGTTGGTACTGAGTGTGTTGTACAGTTTCGGAGCTAAGAACATTTAGAATCTTTGATAAAATGTCGTTGTTGCTCTCGGGACTGGTCGTTGTTTGTTTTGTGTTGTGCCCATGATTTATTGCTTGGGGTGAATTGTTGTTAGCATGGAAAAATTGGACGAGTTTCAACATAAACATTTGTCTTATGTCTAGAGAATTGTACTCTTTAAATATAAGATCTGATGGATATATAGCAGCATGAGCTATGGAGCATATTCTTACCAGTTCATCGTGAAATTTTCCCTTAAAAATTGATGTCCTAACGAGGTGTCATAAACTGGACTCCAAGTAATCCTAACTTGACATCAATAGACTTTATACAATGGACCTTAAATCAAAGGTATACAATAACAATCCTCCCTCTCTGAACCAATTTTTAAAAATTATCTGAGAAAAATGGTAACGATTACAGAAAACACGCGCCGAGCTGTTTTCAGAAATTTTGCCTCCCATTTAGAAGAGTACCGGCAAAATAACGGATCACATTTAGAAAGCATAATTTTTAAGAAATAAATTCCCAGCGACTGTTCTTAAGTGCAAAATAAGCATTTTTTATTAAACACATACATAATTTTATAACACAATTTTTATTATAAAAAACACTTTGGGACACATTGTATTTCATACAAAAATGAAACAATGAATTGAAAAAGCTCTAGGATTTTAATTAAAATTGTAGATTATGAATATATGCTATTGCTTATAAATTCAAGTTTGTTGTTCAACATGTAAAAGAGGTTATATATTTCTCATATCATATTCTAGATTTTTCGAGTTTCCGGACAAGTACGCAAACATCAAAAAACGTCTGAATATTTCCACTTTTAGAAAAATCACATATTGTGGAGTGTAGAGGGTCTCATAACGCAACTTCCAGAAAATTTTATTACACTTTCTTTGATCATTTTAATTTATTAGCCTTCATTTTGAAACAAAACAGCTAATCAGGCTAAAAAAAGTGTGTTTGAAATCTGATATGAACATAAAATATCGTGTCTAAAAAATTCCTTGTATTTCATGTAACCCATACACCAAAATACATTTTTAACAGAGGGTAGTTCTGAAAGTTGCGTCGTTCTGCAGAAGGTACTATTTCTATTGATATCTACCTAAAATTATATCTTATTACAGCGGTAAAAATATTAATACATATATTCGTATGTTTGCATTTGAAAGTATATTGTCGTAAAATTTTAATATATTTAAAATAAAATTTATGATATTTTATTTAAAATATGAATTAAATATATTAATTAGAAAGATATACAAAGAAAATCAATTTTATCAAAAAATATTGTTGTTGCGCCACCGGGATTCAAACCTGGATCTCTTTCCTAACCGGAGAAGGTGCATTATCCAACTACAGCGACAATATTTTTAGCGACAAATTTTCGAACGTATATGTTCCTTTTTTGATATTAATACATTTAATGGTTCCATTATTTGAAAGAGCCATATACCTTATTTTTACAGATACTCAAATACCTTTAAGTAATCTGATAGCAAAAGCCAAAATTATTAATTCATTTTTATTAAATTATTATCAACAACAATATTATTCGATAAAATTGATTTTATATGTATCTTTCTAATTAATATATATATATATGTATATATATATATAAGATATACATATAAAATCAATTTTTGTTGATAATAATTTAATAAAAATGAATTGATAATTTTGGCTTCTGCTATCAGATTACTTAAAGGTATTTGCTTTAATCTAAATAAAATATTAGAAGAACATATTCTTATTCTGAAGTTGTAATTATTCAGAACATAGGTATGTGATATTTTAAATAATTACAACTTCAGAATAAGAATATGTTCTTCTAATATTTTATTTAGATTAAAGCAATTTGAAATAATAGTAATATCAATATTCAGGAGCACATATCCATATATTAATCTGCAAAGCAGCTAACTCCATTTTTCTAAAATGTTCAGGAGCAACAAAAAACTGTTTAATTTTGTAATTAAACGAGTTAAAAAAATTCCAAAACATACTTTGGTGGATTGTTTATGCAAAAATACGGTGACTGAGAAATTTTATTGATATTTTGATCCATCTCGTAATTATAGAGATTATTTTGAGTTTTTCAGAATTTATTTACCAAAATTGTAAAATATTATTGGGAGTCAGCTGATTTTTCATGATAATATAATGATGTTGTTTTTTTATTGTTATTATGTTTATATTTTTTATTTATTATCTTAGTTTTATTAACCACAATTGAGTTTAAAAAACATCTACCGGTTTCGGAAAACACTTTTCCTTCTTCAGGATGTCATAACTAACTAAAAATATAGCATTGTTTCTTCACCAGAATCTATTTTTAAATTTTTTAAAAAACAACAATTATTTAAAAAAATAAATTTAGTACCTAACTCAAATTACTGCTCAATACAAATTTAGTCGAATAATTTTTAGGAAAAAATTTTAGAATAGGACTTTTAGTTAAATTTAGTTGGCTGTTTAGAATTTCCTGATTACTTTTACATGCTTTATTTATCTTCAACGATTCCAAATTATTTAATTTGTGACCTACACCGTTTATATGCAAAATTGACAATCCCAATTTTTTATCAAAACCATGACTATTTTCTGTCAAATGATTAGCAAATTCTGAAAACCCACTATTGTTCAAACATCTCAAATGCTCCTTTACTCTTATATTAAAATTTCTACCCGTTTTACCAACATAAAATGCAGCACAATCCTTGCAACTAAGTTTATAGACGCCAGAATTGTTAAATTTATTATCTTTGTCTTTAGAATTTATGAGTAAATTTCCTATACTATTATTTGTGTAAAATGCTGGTCTAATGTCTCGTGGTAGGTGTATAGATATTTTTTTTTTTTTTAAAGTATTATTATATATTATATGTTTATTTCATTTCATGAAAGACTGTTTGAAAATGACCTTAACCGCCGAAACAGGTGTGACATATAATAATGCTTACGCAAACTACCAGAGCTCTATAATAATATTTATTATAGAAATACTTTTTACATTAAAATAAAAATAGTGATGTATATAATGATTATTTCTGGTGCCATCAACACTTGTGTCAGGTAAACATTTAAGGTTTTTACAAAAATTAATTTAAGATTTTTCAGCGCTTATTGATTATTTAAATTGTTTTAAAATTGAAGGGAACTTTTGGCTATAAGAAAACTGTTGACGCGAGTCGAATGCTCATTCCCTGTTCCTTTTTGTCATTCCAATAATCTATTCCTGTCGCTCTGGCCGATTCATTACTTGCAATTTTGCTGACGGGACCACAGAGAACGATCGCTGTCTGATCACGAAGCATTGGGTACTTATGTTCTTACTTCTGCCGCCTTACACTCACGCCGTTCGTAACGCTTGGACTGCGCAGAGAAAGTGAATTCCAGATTTCCGGAAGAGCAGTGATTAATATCTCGGTTCGGCATAAGAAAGTGCTCGTCAACCGGAGGTGAAGACGACGCCCGACTCAGGACTTCAAAGCAATGTAGGCCAGATCCATCTGCCCTTGTGTTCCTTCAGACATCCACTTCGGGTTGCGTCAACTACTTACAATTATTCTAGATACAGTCCATGGGATCTTATCCCACCATGTATTATAGAACAGTAAAAGAGGAAAATAATGACATCAAAAATGGTTTTTTGACCATGGGTGAAGTTAACTGCTTACAGATTAAGATATCGATATTCAAAAGGTTACACATTTTTATATAAATATATTTTTGCAATCTGACCGAGGATGAGAACAATCATACATACATAATAAGCACACAAGCGAACAATGTTAATACATATCTTATACCAAATTTTTAAAGTATAAATTTTAATTTTGTTTGTATTATTATTTCACTACATATAACCAAAAACCCACTATAGTCGTTTCAAGGTGAAATTGGCACGCAACCAACTCGAAGCAGGCACTATGGCAACGTTATCATTTACGGCGTACGAAACAAATTGCTTGAGTTAAGACAGTATGCAAATTGAAAGCTTAAAGATTCAAAGCCATAGTGTAGTAACAATAGATGACTTATATTCTTGTTTTAAAACAAATTAGATGAATTACTTAGATAGATTCACCTAAATAAAGAATCTACATAGCCAAAAAATATTTTAAATACAAATTAAATGATTAAGGAAAACACATTCTTATTGTGAAGTTGTAATTATTCAGAACGTAGGTCCGTGATATTTTAAATATTAAATTAATGTATCCCGGTGACGCAAAAACAATATTTTTCGACAAAATTGATTTTATATATATATATTTATAATTAATACATTAATTTAGTACTTACAAATTAAATGAATTAATTAGATTAACTTACAAATTAAATTTTCAAACCGATATGTTACACTTTTCAAATGAATACATCTTTCGTTCTATTATTTGAAAGTCTGTGATGATCCACATGTAACCAACTGATGAAAAAAATATGAATTCCGAGAAATTTCTAGAGCAGTTGCGACATGGTAGCGTGGCGGGGTAGGGAGACGCGAGGGGAGGGTCGAGAGGGGAAGACGCCGTCGGGGGATGACGCGCGGCAGTCGGCTTCGGGAGGGCCAAGGGGCAGGTTCGGAGTCAGGTTTCGTGATCGCACGGGAGAGGGTCGCTTTTGAAGCTTTTCCTTTCGAGGTTTACGCCGCGAGTGTTTTAGGGGTGATCGTGTTGTTTTTCGGATCTGCGAAGGTCGCGTAAAATTCAAAAATCGCGAGTGTGGTTTCAAGTTCCAGAGGGCAGCCCAGGACCGGCGCAGACGCTGAGAACCGTAGCAGAGGACCCAAAATACTAAGTTTACCTTTTAGCATGCTTGTATACATAATTAAAACCGCTAACAAATACTGTAGTGTGAATCGGATCCTCATGTAATTACTCATTCATAGAAAGGGACTGGCGTAACCGCTAGGCCACTTGATATTTCATTTTATTTAATTACTGTCCGTTTTATAAATTGGGAACACCCACCTACAAGTTTCAGTTACATGTATCTCATTGTTTAGGACCAATTATATACTACTATTGGCCGTGTAGATAATCATGTAACTATGTACGTAATTATTTGTATATTTACTTATCCGCGGAAATCTAGATCTAAAAATCTCATAAATCCTGACGGGCGCATTTTATAGATTACATTTCGATCCGAAGTAATGGCTTGTAGATAGAAATGATAGAATTTATCCGAGAACTTTGTGTGTGTATTTACTTTGGGAATACACAATCGCATGCGTATGCGAATCGTATTGACCTTTATAATTGATATTGTGCTAACAACTCACTGAACATTTTACTTTACGACACATCTCACAAGTAAGATTCCGCACTGATTCCTACATTATCTAAACATTTATCTTTTCGGTTATCAAGCCGAAACCAGGTGCTTCATTCTACCGACCTTCAACGCCTATGTGAATTGCAGTTTTCCTAAGAAGATTTGATTGGGAGGAAAATGTGCTTTTGGAGGCTGAACAGAGTCATTCGGTGGCATGAAGTGTAGACGGGCTAGCTATGGTTATATTGGTTTGGTAATGATAACCATAACGAAAGAGTTCTGGACATCATCGGTCTGCGTAGGGTGCACAAGGCTACAGGCTAACCCTACGTATGTTTACCGTTCATGATCTGTTTCCGATATATAAGCTGGCGTAAATAACTTAGTCCGCACTGAGTTTGTACCGAGATGATTTCTGTGTGGTCGCCGTGGTACCCGTACTTCAGCTGTATGAGGAGGATGATAGTAGTGTCTCTAGAGGTTAATACCCCGAGACAGTGTTCCTGAAATGTGCTGCAATTAAGCCGCCACGTCGGCAATCCACACACATACACACGCACCAGCATGCAGTAATAATAATCCTAACTATTTGTTCCTGGCCTTATTCGAGATGCATTGTTCGAGACACCGAGGATCATCCTGCAGATAAATTAAACTATTCTTCTGACACCATTGTCACATGATCTACGTGTTCAGACGCACCCAAGGAATTAAGGTAATTTCCTGAAAGTCGTATTGTCATGTCACAACCTCATCACAATTAATTACCTTCAGTGGTGGACGCGGCCCGGATTGGCCACTTTCCTACCGATACTGAACAGCAACGTATTGGAGATACAAGGACCTCGGCCATGCATCTTGAATGAGTCATAACGAATGATATTGTTCACTTAGACATTGGCCGAATCAAAACTTTGGATTATCATCATCATCATCTTTAAACTTTTGAACGCGTTGGGTGCAGGGTTCGAAGTTCAGGATCCGACGTCTACTGCGAATATGCGCCAGACGTACGGATTTTGAATTTGGGGTCAGGGGAGTCGAACGTACGCCACAGTCTAGTGTCTGGGGAACTTATCATGTAACCACGGAACATATTTGTCAAGCGAGGCAGACACTTAGCATGTCGCATGTTGTTTCACATGTCCACATAATTTATGAACAGCTAGGCGACACCACGAAGCGGCCACAGTCACGAGTACGAGTCTACGACAAGGTTGGTGTCATACGTATAATTTCACCCTCACTTTACATTTTAGCTCCGAATAATGCGTACATATGTATAATTTCTTCCACACTTTTACATTCTAGCTCTGAATAACACGTACATAATTAATGCTATATCGGGCGCGCTCGAATATCATACCGCTTGATGGGAAGTTTTCTGTTACTTAGTCGTATACTATAAGGTAATCGGTATATTTATTTTAATAATTGCACTATAGGTATTTGAACGGCTATAATAATTGGATATTTGTAAACTTCAGACATTCTGATAATTGAAAACGCGGGTTAAAAGAACTAGGATCATTACGGACATAACATAGGGAATATTCTTAACCGCTAGAACGATCACGTTGGCCAAATTTAGATATTAAGCGAATAGACTAGCATTAAGCGTAAAAATTAGTATTAAGCAAGGTAGAAAGCTAGATCTCCACACTGGCGACGGAGGCCAGGAAGATATAAACTAACACTAAATATTATTTAAATGAGTAGGAGAATGTGCGGGACCCTCACACTGGGCCTTTACAAACGCGAGGGCGGAATCACTTACACAGGGATGCATTGCGACTGGGAGCGCTCGCACAGGAAAGGTGTAAATTCCGTGTTAAATTAGAAATAGTAATATTAAAAATTATATATAAATAGGCTTCGAAATGTCGAAAGGACGAAATCATCTCATTGGTGTCTTGGACCAGGAGTTATATTATTTATTATAAAATTATATATAAATAGACTTAGAAAATTCTAAATCATTTCAAGTCATCTACTTTGTTTTTTACGGAATCTTAAATACCTTTGAGTAATACAATATATTACACCAATATTTTTCGATAAAATTAATTTTATATGTTTATCTTTCTAATTAATATATTTAATTAGTATTTAAAATATCACAGACCTACATTCTGAATAATTACAATTTCACAATATGAATTTGTTCCCTTAATAATGAAAAAATAATTAGTTTCCACCGTGAATCAAACCTGGATCATTACGAGTATCTTACCGGGAGAATGCATCACCGGTGCGCCTTAGTAAAACAATATCATGTGTTAAAGTACAGATCAATCAAATATTGTCATTTTATTTGCTTTTTCTTCTTGTGTACTGATTAGCATCACATTGTTTACTGCTGCCTGGAAAAGCTCAACAGTAGACTGGAAAAACCATTTCTATAAGTTCTTCAGCCATGATGTTCTCCTTCTTCCAGGGCCTCGACTTTCATCAATCTTTCTCTGTATTATGAGTTGCAATATTTAGCATGTACCTCCGGATGTCTCATTACATGCACAAAATATTGAAGTTTTCTGATTTTTATTGTTTTAAATAGTTATTCTTCTTTATTCATCAGAACCAAAACATCTTCATTGTGACTATCTATCCAGCATATTTTAAACATTTTTCTGTAGATCCACATCTCAAGTACTTTAAGTCGCTTTGTCATTTCTTCGGTGAGTTCCGTGCTTTTTCTAAAAGCATCTGATCATTCGCATTCATAACATAAGGTTGAGATCATGACTGCATAACATCTTTCCACGCGGTTAAAGGTTGCACGAACTTGCTTAATGCGAAATTTGACTTCAAAAGAAAGATACCATCTTTCATTTATATGCATTACATTATTACAATTTTTGTGAGCATGTTTGTGATATAGGTTCCTATGTAATAATATATTATATGAATAATTTTAGATTATCTTAGCTAGATTTGAAGACTAAAATCTACGTTAAATTAGCGAGATTTAATTTTTTAATAGTAGTAAAGTATGAATTTTACGAGTTCTTAGAGATTTTATTTAATGCGGTACAAGGCGTATAATTTTTAAATGCTAATACTAAAAATTTTGTAAAAAACTTTTATCCTTTAAAATACTTATTTATCATCCAGCATATTTTTTTGACTATTTTTCTGGAGATCCACATCTTAAATGCTTTAAGTCGCCTTATCATTTCTTCGGTAAGTGTCCATACTTTCATTCTTACTTACTTACGTACTTACCATCACGCTGTTTCCCCGCGGGGGTAGGCAGAGAGGATAGAGCGCCACACTCCTATATTCTGACACACAATCATACATCTTCTCATAATAGCTTGTCAACTGTTGAGGCTTCTAACAGAACCATCCTCCATTATCTGGTTTATCTGGTCGTGACAAGTCTTCCGCGAACGTTCTCTATTTTTGGTGCCATCAACACTTGCGTCATATATATTTCTTACCATTCTCTCCTCATTCGTCCGTTCCATATGACCAAACCACCTAAGTGACCCTTTCTCAATCTTACTCACCATACTAACATCAGCTTTACATTTTTTCCTTATTTATTAAATAGATTTGCCACATATGCGCCTAGGTGATCTCATTTTCACTGCATTCAGTCTACTTTCGTTCCTCTTCTACCATCTCCAAGCCTCACTTCCATACATTGTTGTCGGTACCAGGAATCTATTTTGTACGGCTATTCTTACCTCGGTTGATGTAATTCCATACTATAATATCGAGAATACATAGAATCTGACCATTCGCATTCGTTACATAAGGTTGAAATAATAACTGCAGAATACCTTTATGATGCGGATAAAGGTTGCACGAGCTTGCTCAATGCGGCATTTGATTTCAATATAAGTATTCCATATTTCATTTATATTGCAACCCAGGTATATAATACTACGTATCTTCTCCAATTTGGCCTCCTTCGTGTTTATTACATGGTACAGAACAAGCTTTAGATGTTAGGTACTTATGAGAGGTACAGCATCATATGTATAAAGGTTATTCAAATTTTTTACATTTATAATAAGCTCTTGACTAACTTTTGAAAAGGTTCATTAAACATTTTTTCTGAATATGAGTTGAACAGCATGTGTGAGGGAAAACATCCCTGCCGTACACCAGGTCTCGTAACAGACAAATCATACTCGCAACGACGGGCCACCGAAAAATATATACATGTTTTAAATTAATTCTTATTATAAGTAAAAAAATGTATAATAAAAACTAATTTAAATAATCATTTATAAAAATTCTTCTCAAAAAATATTTTCTTCAATAATTTTCTAATTAATTTAAATAAATATAAACTAACGACCGAGAATAAAAATATTCTTAATAATATTGTACGTCAGCAATCTGTTAAATCATGGCGGGTTTTATTTATTATCAATGTTCGTGTTATTATTAAATATTCATTCGTATATATGATATTGATTTATTTGTAAATAGAAAATTTAATCAAAAAATATATCAGAAAAGTCGTTTTCTGATTCACGCCTAAATAAAAATCTGTCTCGAAATGCGTGTTTTATTAGAAATCAAAAATATTTTGAAGATACATAAATCGATCCCGGTACCTCACACATACACAACCAGTGCTCTACCATCTTAAATATACCCTTAGTAGACTGTGGTGTTAAATTATCATGTAAGTATATTATGCTATTTTTTTTTTGTATAAAAATTTATCGCACATATTTATATTATTTATACATTCTTAACATTAAAATTTAATACTTATATTTATAAATGAACTTTGTAATAAGTCAGCATTAATACAGAGCTTAAGATTATTAGTAAACTGCTACTTTTACGCCATGATGGATGGTAGAGATTATTATTTTATTTTTTTAATAGAATTCATGAATATTTTTTTCTAACTAGAAAAAAGTATTTCGTGCAGGGATAAAATCCATTCTATATATTTTTTAACATTCATTAATAATTATTAATTTCATTATCTACCGATAAATTAATTTAAGTACATAGATTGATTAATTTTACTGTATTAATTTAGTCGTATCATTGAGCCATTATAAAATGTAGTATTAATATTATGTTTTTTGTAAATAAAGAGTGTTTTTTTAGAAATATAGAACATTAAAATTAAATTAAATAACAATCATAAAAATCGTGGTAATAGTATGGTTTTGAAAATATATTTTTATGCCATTAGTGTTTAAATATGATTTCGCGCATTTGGGCACCGCGGCTGGCTCAAATAAAGCGCAATCTAGAAGTCCAATTTTCGACCACTTTTTTGAGCAGCTGGGGTCGTGTATCAACAATAACGCGACGAATGTTGGCTTCCAAGTAATTTATCGTATCTGGTTTATAATCGTAGACTATCCACTTCACATATCTCCACAGAAAATAATTACATTCCAAACAGGTTCAAACAAGCGAAATTATACACTCATCGAATGTTTCCTTCAATAAATGGCTCGCGCTGTGTGGCATGTTGCGCCGTCTTGTTGAAACCACAGCTTTTTCACATTAATGCGCTTCAATCGGGGAACGAAATAATCAGTAATAATGGATCTATAATGCTCTCCATTGACTGTAACGTTCTGGCCGGCATTATTTTTGAAGAAACAACATATTCTTCGGTGCACACTGTATGACGTCCCTGGGAATACGTATTATCAATTAAAGTATGTGTGGTGCGAAAACGATTCATAGTTATACTAATTACTTTCTCAAATGGACAATTCTATCAACCGTAAAATGGACATAGCGCACGGTAAGTTTCGCGAACTGAACCACGATTTTTGAAATAAATTTGCACAATTTGCAAGCGTTGTTCTGGCGTAAGTCAATTCATGGTGAAATAACAAATGAAGCTGAGTACAAATCAGCTGTCAGCTGTCAAATTGGTTTTCGCTGCAAAAACTGTTGCCAATTCGAAAAAAAAATCTTTAAAACAACACCCTTGATGTATATTGTATGTTAGTGGATGTGTCCGCATTTTACGGTATTATTGAACTAAGTATATGAATAGATATTAGTAAATACAAATAATAACACAATAATACTAGACCACGTTGAGAATTCAGATAATATTATGTACATAATGAAAACTGTTTTTCTTCGTTTTCTTTCTAGGGTGCTGGTTTTATCAATATTCTGTATAATTTAACAAATTCAAGATATACTCCGTTAATAAAAACTAAAGTTGTGTCACGTTGGATTTATTAAAGAGTACTGATTATTATACAAATTATTTTACGACATCTTATACATATAGATTTCTCGCCTACGTATATGGTGGATGTGACATAAATAGGCCGTTATATTATACCTAAAAATACGCATTTTTATGTATTTTTTACCGTTAAATGCGGCACACAGGAAATGCTGTACAAGGGGCATCATGCATTCTTTTTTTTGTGGATAGATGCACATACATGAGTTCTCGGATAATATTATTATTCACGCTCGTAATAACCAATAAGGTCTAAAACTGATATCGCGACTGTTCTCCAGTCATCCCGGTCTCTAGAAACATTTCATTTAATGTATCGAGTTTCTGCATGGATTTAGAAGTAATAAACGAATATATGGACATTACCTGACTATCGAGATCTATTTACTTTACATATCGTATAGTACCAGGGTGATACTGACGATCACTGAAGTATCTTTCACTTATAACAATAGTTTGGTTTACAGATGTCACTTGAATTAAATATGACAAAATAAAAGTATAATTTATTTAATAATAAGTGATCAAATCTCTAAATTATTTCAACTTCACGCCACGTTCTAAACATACTCGAAATTTATAACCACGTAAAATATTGTCAAAAAACTGAAAATATCACACTTATCGTAATTAAATGCCGAGCGAATTGTATAATTAACTAATATGTAGATATAAATGTAGGAAATGTAGATATTGTATTAACCATTGACCGCAAGAACTTCCTCTCGTATTATCGCTATAAAATTTTATTTTTAGTCTGATGTAATAAACAGCGATGCTGGGAATCTCAATTGTTGTAAAAATGAATCAATTATAAAATATATGATAACTCACTAAAATATAAGGAAACATGTTCGAAAATTCGACGAGAAAATATTAATTAAAAACACAAATATAAATAAATTTAGATATATTATAAATTATAGAAATAAGAAACAAATATATTAATAGTAAATTAAATATTATAAATAACCAAATCGTTTTTGAAAATTTTGAATTTGTTTTCACATTAATTCCTAATTAGTTACCCACCACTTATATTTATAGTTTTGTTTTTATCTATGCTTGTATTTTTAATTTTACAATACATTGTATTCTGAAGAAGTAACCATTGGTTTCGAAACACGTTAATTTATTAATAAACAGTGGTATAAATAAAGTTTTTAATATTATTATTAATACATGTTGCCAAAAAGTAATTTTGAAATTATTGAAGAAAAACAAAATTAAATGGTTACCTATTCCCAGCAAGAGAACGTTCAGGGTTTGAGTCTCGGTGATAATTACATACAGAGTATAACCGACTTATTCCAAAATATTTTATGAGTAAATATCTGACTAAATTACAAGTCCAAAATGTTCGAGAAGTATGTTTAAATTCTGTACGGTTGATGAGATTTTTACGAAAAGTCGAAATAAATATTTGCGAAAATGCTCCATTATTATTCTATATATTTGCTTCAGGACCTAAATCATCTAACAAAAAATTGCCGGGCGCTTGAATTTCTATGATCTTTTATTAATATTAATGAATTTATTATATAATTTGGAAACAACAGAATATTTCGATTAATACAAATAATTACAATTTTTTAAATGCCTATATCATTGACACGGTTGACATTTGATAGTTCAATTATTATACAGCTTAAACATTTTTGACTTATATGTATTATTCCGCTAACATATTTTGCAATAGGTTTTTAAGGTACACCCAGTATTTTTGTGTTTATTCTTTTAAATTATTCATATAATTAATTTTAATTATTAAAGATTACCTAAAGATTATCTAAAATTACAACTTCACAATATAATATAAACCCATTTTCATTAAAATATAAATGAGTTTAAATTCAATTTCAGTCTCGCTATAGAAGCCTGTAGAGAGAATGACCCTTTGTTGTCTTTGTGACTGATTAATTTCTACAAATTTTTTTTAGCTTTGTTACAATTTTTTTTACCATTCCGATTCTTCTTTTAGTTTCCGCTTCATGTCATCCATCGTAGGTTATATTAGACTAGACTTAATTAAAATTATTTACTTTTTCCAGTTCAATTGCTTGTTGGCTTGGTCAATAATTTTTCATATTGTTTTCGACTTTATGAGGAATTGTGTGGTGATGGTTATGTCAAAATTTTGATGGAACAAAAATATCTATTTTAGCGTGAATGCCCCATATAATTCACCCATTCATTCACGTGTTCGTTTGATTTAATAACGCAGTATTGTGTGTGCAAGAGTGTGGCCAGAGCAGAATGAACAATGAAAGACTACTTACAATAAATCGATATTTATTGATTCTTGAAACACAATTACGGATGCAATTATAAGCTGTAAAAGATGTACAATGAGAAACATTGATAAATTAACCTCTGGGAGCCCAAGTCGCGTTGTATTGGCACCTGTCTTTTGGTCGGTACCAGCGTAATTTTAAGATTGATGTGAGCCCAGTTTTACGTTCAGGGGCCGTCGGCAATGTTAACTTTTACGTCTCAAGGTCATCAGTCCGCTTCCGTTTTCTATTTTGTGAAAACAGTTCTTGCTCGATGAGTATGTAGTATTTTGCATATTGATCAGTTAAAATGATAAATAACGTATTTATCACATTGCCCGACTTCTCTGGGTATTTTGAATATAACTCGTGCACTATACATAATGACCTATTATTTACATGGTTCATAACATACATACGGTTTGATTCCGATGATAATTGCGTTCTATAAAGTACATTCCAGCGTGAAAAATAGAGAACGGAATAGACCACAAAACAACATGGAAAAGTTCAACGTGAAATTATGCGCAATTCGCGTAAATTGATAAGGAAGATTGCAGTCTTTACTGGAATAAAAAATCAACAGTGCACGTTATTTTAAAAAATAAACTACAGTTTTACCAATAAAAGCTGTAAATTTTGCAGTTTCTGAACGAAAATGACTATCCTTTACCTGAAACCTTAGCGAGAATGATGCTGGAATGTTTTGGAACAGCACTAACGCTTGGAAACATATTGTTTACTGACGAAGCACATTTTCGTATCGATGGCTATGATAATAAACATAACATGAGATACTGGTGCCCCGACAACCCAAGGAAATGCCATTAAAAACGTTTGCATTGTCCAAAAACGACGGTGTGGTGTGCTGCAATTTCTGCTCGAGGGATAATTGGGCCTTATTTTTTTAACCAGTGAGAGACAGTCACTGCTGACGTGTATTGTCAAATGATCGACAAATTTTTGGTGCAGCTGTTTCCTGGGTTCAACAACAAAACACAAATTCACCAATATGGGGCCACTCCAAATACAGCTAGAGTTTCAATGGAGAAGGTGAGGGGAATTTTTCCCAATAAATTAATCAGCAAGTACGGAGACGTACCCTGGGCACCTCGGTCACCGGACCTTACACCGTGCGACTTTTTTTTATAGGGATACCTTAAATCAAGAGTTTACAGTAATAATCTTTGAAGAATTCAGGCCCTATAAGAAAATATCCGCCGTGAAGTTGCTGCCATTGAACTAATGCTTTGCTCTCGCGTGTTCGCAAATTTAAGGGTCCGATTGCAAGAGTATCTTGAGCGAAATGGACGGCATTTAGACAATATTGTTTATAAAACGTAAAATTTGCATCGTTAAACTTTATTTTGTATAAATAAAATATGAGAATAACATTGTAATTTTTTTTCGTTTAATATTAAACTTGAAAATTTTCCGCTGGATACCCTTTATTATTATTATAGAGAGTCGCGAAAGAGTGCAAGGAAACTTATTTCAGAAAGAAGCTGGGAATAGTGGAAGAAGAAAGTTACTTGCTTTGGCTTCATTGTTACTCGTGTTTCAAGTTACACAAAACTTACTACTGAACGGTGTGGTTTTGTTTTAAAAAAGTGTTGGCATCTTGTTCAAGATTATGTAAATGTAAAATAAGCTTTCGTTCAATAATTTCCAGGTGCTCAGCCATCATGCAGGAAAGTTATGTATAAAAAAAGCTTTGAAGAAGATAGATGATAGCTGACCTTGGTTCCACCAAATTCATAAATTTATATGCAGATGCATTTTTTCTGTTATCCAAGAAATCTGTAAGAGGGGCATTTAGGGAATTATAAATATCTAATAGTAGTTTAAGGAGAATACTATATTATAAAACCTTTCAGGCCTGCACAAACTTTCTGTAGAACATTGTTGATTTTTTAAATAAATCTATGGGAATTAAAGATTATAAATTTATATGTTTATGTGAAATTATGAAGCAAATATACTGGAAAATGTAAATGAATGTACGCTAGTGCATGGGTTTAACAGATTAATCAGAGGGATATTTTGTGGTGTGAGTATTGAGTGCCTCAATAATAACCCATTCACTCATACATTCATTTAATTATGATCGCGGAGAGTATACGGGTAGATAATATTCATGAAGAATACACAAGTTTATTTTTAAGCAGTTAAAAATTATAGCTATATAAAAGCAATGAAATGACTACACGGAGCGTTTCTTGGATATGGTATCTGGAAGACGTGAGTGGGTCTTCCAGATGGTTACAGGCGCATATTATTGTCGCATGACGTGGCGTCGGTACCGGGCATGTTTTTGCGGTTGTTAGAGGCTTTGGTTATACGCACCGGTAAATGTGAGGTGCGTTCAGGGAACGTTGGCAGAAATGACGGTTGTGGAGGCGACAGTCCTCCACAAATCATTACTGCTATATAATGTTGATAATTAACGTATATTGCTACACTGGATAAAGTATACTGTTTTGACAATGTATCGAATTTCTACTGTCACTCGGTGTGTTCTGTGATTGGCTAGTATCGCAAGACACGTACAAATAAAAAAACATTTCACATTGAGGGTCTGTGTGTTGGTGTTCATTACCCCTTGAAAGCATAACATTAATGATTCATTAATAAAATAATCAATTTATCATAAAAGTATGGAAAAAATATTGTACATTAATAAAGTTGTTACTAAATTAAGAGTCGAAAATGTTCAAGTGCAGTTCTGGCTTCACGAAATGGGGAGAAGTTACGCCCAAGAACTTTTAAAGGTGAATAAAACTTCCATAAAAGTATATTGAATTACCTTAGTGCATCTTTCGATTAACTGTTTATATATATTTTTTTGTATATTGATCATTGCACTTTACTTACTGTTATAACGGAGGAACACTATCTGCTATAATACAGTAATTTACTAGTTTAGCAGGCAGGGTACCCAAATATATGTATTATTTTCTTATTGATATGTTATATTTACATTGCCAAATTTTATATGCATATCCTCGGTACATTTTTCTGATATTTGAAATATTACGCAACACTCATAGTAATTAACTAGATGAAAATGCATACTTAATGAATATTAATTTAGAAGAGTAATACCTCAGCCCGTTAGACATTATTTATCAATGTAAGTACATAATACATGTAAAAAGTGAACCTAATAAATGTATTATTATTATTATAATATGTGAAAAATTTAAACATATACGGAAAATATTATTGTTAGAAATTTTTACAAAATCATATTAAGCTTTCAGTCTAAGCACTCGTACTTCGAAATATATATTTGCAAAATTTATCTATGATTAATCAATATGTTTGCTTCAGATTCTAAATAATGTAAGAAAAAATAATCTAACCGTTTGAAATACAGTGACCTTTAATTTTTGAATTCAATATATAATTTGGAATCCATAAATATTTCTATTGTATTAACCCGCTACTTTCAATAATAATTCAAATTTTCCCGTTTTTTACGAAAATGTGGGTTTATATTATTCATTTATATCAGAAGTTATACACTAGATTTGACTTTTTTTTAAACTATTACTTAAATATGATCTTTATACTCATTTAAAACTAATAAACTGAATGTTATTTGCCATAATTAAGACAATAGAAGCATTATAAGAAAAATCGCAACCATTAGATGTATTTTCCGGGTGCTACAAAATTGTGTGAATTTGCTTAATTATTACAGAAATGAAATATATTTTATTATAAACTTAAAACCAAGATTGTGAAAACAAATATGTTGGAAACCAAATTAGCAAAATGTTAAAATTAATGGAGTTATAAACCATTCAATTTGCAGTATATATTATCAGTTTTAGACGTTTTTAAAATACTTTGTTTTAATGAAAACATACATTTTAAAATAATATATTGTATTTACTTACATGCTTTGAGGTTTCAGCTACTATTTAAAATCAAGTTTAATATCCAAAACACAATAATTTCTTACTACATAATATTTATATCGATCCTAATAATGTATTTTTTATATTCATTATTAACTTCAGATCGCCGATCGACAGCGGCCGTAATGACGTCTAGTTCACGCTCTCTTAAAAAATGTTAAAAATATATGTTTTC
Source organism: Eubasilissa regina (assembly GCA_022840565.1). Taxonomy (NCBI): domain Eukaryota; kingdom Metazoa; phylum Arthropoda; class Insecta; order Trichoptera; family Phryganeidae; genus Eubasilissa; species Eubasilissa regina. Next base: position 15,567,947 of record JAINEB010000027.1, on the reverse strand, counting down.
ACGCATATTTTACCCATGGTATGAATTAATATTGAACTTAATCACAACATTAGGAGCAAATTTCATAAATTAGACGTCTTTTTACTGATTTTATGGGAAAGCAATGTTTTCTTGAACAAAGTAAACATTTTAAGTACGTTATTTTTTATGTAAGTCGGAATTAAATATTTCGTTTATATATAACACTGTTGCATTTTAAACAAAGCTGTGTGTTTCAAAAATAGTATATAATTATGACACAGACATATCACCAAAACGACAAAGGGGCGTTTTAAATAGATAATATTAAACAAAATAATAAATTGAAGCTGTCATAAATTTTTTAAATCTAGAACATTGATTTAAGCAACCATCAAATACATGTGGGTACTTTGGCTGATTTCAAAACATATTCATACATATGAATTAGGTACCTAAAACATGATTTAATTTTCGAATGATTAATTCAACTGACAACACACATTTTTGTTTCATTCCATATGATTCTAATTAATTAATAATATTACCATGGTTATTTATTTATGTTAATTGTTTATATATTTAAAAAATTGTATTATTTCATTTGTATATACTTGTAATGGCTAATAACGCCTAATTGGCGAAGGCCATAATAAAGAGAAAAAAAAAAAAAAAAAAAACAATATGAAAAAAGGTGGAAAATACTCCCGGCACGAGTTATGTTTAAAACTTGTACCGAATGCGAGAAAATCAACAATTTTATTGCCGTCTCTTTCTATTCTGACCTTCCTCTCTCGCATGATTTACATAACAATTAATGCCATTAATTATTTATCTGATACATAAAATAATTTAACTATTAGCGTCATCTTGAAAGCATATAAAATTCGTGTAAATTTCTCGAATTTCAAATTGGAAAAATGAAAGTATACCCTTAATTGAAATAATTGCATATGTACGATTTTTTTTAAATGCTTATATCTCAGAAACGGTTGAGATTAGGCACATTTTCTGTAAACATTTTCGACTCGTAATTTAGTCAGGTACCCACCCATAAAATATTATTGACTAGGTCTGTTACATTCTGTGTAAATAAATAAATCAAGCTATCATTTGGACGCACTGATCAAAAACACTGATCGTAGTGAACAGGAAATTTAAAAACGCATACAACTAGCTAAAATTGCTACGAACCAACTGTAGAGAATATAGAAAGACAGTGACATCAAACGAACATCTAAAATTATGTTATTAAGGAGAACACATTCTTATTGAGAAGTTGTAATTATTCATTGAACATTGGCGTGTGATGTTTTAAATACTTAAATGTATTAATTATAATTAATTGGTTTACTCAAAGGTATTTGTGATTCCGTAAAAATAATGTAGATAGCTTTCAAATAACGGAACGACAGAAAAAAAAGTGTAACATACAGGTTTGAAAATTTGTCGTCAAAAGCTGTAGCATAGTTGGTAATGCACCTTCCCGGGATTGGAAAAAGAGATACATATATAATAATAATATTTTATATATATATATATATATATTGATAATTATTACATTTAATTATTATTTAAAATAATATTGGTTTACACTCATATCTTCCTGTAGGAGACATGGACATTTCGCAATAGGTACAAGCGTAAAATAGAAGCCTTCAAAATGTATTGTTAGTAAAGAGTGTTACTTACCCCACGGATAACACGTCGTACGAATTCCTCGATCTGATTGTGGCCACTATATGCCAATATTAACATAAAGGTGAAAATAAAAAAATACGTTTATTAAACATAACAAGGTTGTACCGAATTCGTAAACACCCGGTTGACGCGTCTTTTCGAATCGGTCGCGACCCATGTTATGACACATTTCCCCGTCCAAATTCCTCCAAAGATTTCCTCACGCTCGTCTTGTTAGTGTGGCCCTGACGTCAGCAGACGTCAATTTGACCGATATTTGTTCGATCACGACATCGTGATAGCGTTCGCGGTGTGAATATTTCAGCTCCACTGTATTTGGTGATATTGCTTTGATCACGTATTGTTTGTGCCATGGGTGAATTGGAAGTAGATATCTGCTCGTCCGCGTGCTATTTGTGTGATCTCAGCGGCAACTTCGAGGATTACGGAGGCGTCCTATACAAGGTAAGGCGAGCTATCTTTCCGAATCCCGGTTTCCGAGATCACTGATCCTTCGACTAGAATCTCGATCCCCTCACCGACCTCATCGTGTACCGAAGTTTCCCTACTTCCTTTCCCTACCCTGCGGCGATTCCGATTTACAACCGGAATTGTCGTAATCCATTCCGCGGAATGCGACCCGGAAAATCGAATAATTCGTTCATTTGAATCATATCGGTACAGGACTGTAGGGTTACAGTTCGAACATATTAGATAAATCACTTGAAAAGATATTTACACGAATCAGATAAAATCTTCAAGTAATTGTGTATTAGTCAATTTTTAGACACACATCTTTCTAAATAATTCATATAATTTATTTTAATAACGTAATTTGTTTAAATGATCAAAAAAACAAGTTCGAAAATTATAACTTCACCATAAAATCTGATTTAATTTAAAAAACTCGTATTTTTGAACACGGTGTAGTAATTTTGTAATTAGGTACCTCCGTCAGTTAAAACAGAGTTCAAAATGAATAATTTTATTTAAGTCTTTTATACTAGGTAGTACTTATAAAATTATTTACTGATAACATATATTCTCGCATAAGATATGATATATAATTAATTAGTTTTGTAATAATAAATATAAAAACAATATATTCTATATAATAAATAATGTTATTTAGTTATGTATTGTGCTCGATTCTTGTATAATTTATAATATACGACCTTGAAGAGTGTCGGAAAGGAGTAATTTTGGGAAAAGATAATTTGAGAGAATTAGTAAATCTTAAGTATATAATTAATTAGGAAAACTCAAGTTTTGTTTTGTTTTGTTTTCAAGGATGCTACAATGTTATTGAACACGTCAATAACTCTTAAAATTAGTTAAAATAATTGTTTTATTAATAATTTTAACTATGTTTGCGTATTATAAGAAGAGATAAAAACATTTTATTTAAGTTCATATAAATAATATAATAGAATAATAATATTTTGGATACGTCGGAATATCGATATGTCCAATTGTGATTTATATTTGTTTTCTTCAGCAATATTAAATATATTCTCAATTCTGTGACGTTTACATTTTAATAGCAGACAGTTGTTCGAGTTGTTTGTTATTCGATGTTTGATTTTTAAACAAATACCATATTTTTTAATAAATCCATGACAAGGTATATATTTAGAATTGTGAATTCTTGAAAATACATTATTACATCATAATCTTTTATTAAAAATAAAAATTGAGATACGTATACGAAATATGCATCGCATTAATATTCTTACTATTTTAAAACTAAGTTAAACGCTTATACCATAAAAATAAGACTTTATGTGGCTCGATCCTTTGATTATTAGATCACTAGACTTTACCAGATCAACAAGAACTTTAAAATTTAAAAATGATTTATTTTTTTAATGTACAGTGCTATGTAGTCTGAATCAATCTGAGTGGCATATGATTACAGTGCACGGCCAATTTCAAAGTAAACCGTTTGATTTTAGACTCGCGGATGCTCCGTGGTGAATCAAACTCCGTACCACATTTTGTGATATTGCGTAATAATGAGGGATGCACTTGATCGCATGATTGGAGGCTTAACTGGGTTCAATGGTCGTCCGCCGAACTACGAGATGGGGTATACAAGGTAGATGATAAGATCGTGTCAGCGAGAACGCGAACACTTCACTTTTCATAAGTCAGATTCTTAAAATAAACAGAATCGTGCGTAACTCCGTTGGCTTATTCCGTATATGACGTAACTCAAACATCATTGTGTTTTCCTTTATGCGAGACTTAAAAGTTAGCCCCTTAATGGCTGTCTTATACCCACTGATCTCGTTACTTCCTTACATAACACTTGATTATCTGTTTGTTTGTAATGTTGTTATATATCTGTATTTAAAAAAAAAATTGAAGATAACACTTAAAAGGTCGCAGGATGGTTTAAATATGAATCTCTATTCGTTTTCGCAATCTCTTACATTAGCTTTTGTTTTTTATCTCCTTTCTTTTGTGTTTATTAATTGTATATTTCGCGTTTCTGTAGTACTGTGGGTGGAACCGATAAAAGAAGTTGAAACTTCTACAACTTCCGAGAAAGGGTGGGTCCGCCCTTCTAGCGCCTCTTTAATGTTCTATGTAGTTAAAAATATATATGTAATAAAAAAAACTTTTTTTTAATATCTGTAAAATTAACTATATGGTTTATTATTTAATGAATTATTTTACTTTGTTTGTAATTAACCACTTAATTAATATTTTTTAAACATCAACCGGTTTCGAAAAATACTATTTTTTTCTTCGAATATTTTTCAGAATTTTCCAATCATTTGTTAGAAAATGATCAGTCTTTCGATGCAAATTCGAGATTGACTGTTTTGCATATAAATAATTTTGGCCTTAAATTTAATACTTTAGAATCATTAAAAATAAATAAAGCATGTATAATTAACCAAAATATTATAAATTGCCAACTGAATTTAACTACAAGTCCTATTCTAAAAATATTTTCTAATAATTTTGCTTCATTAATTAAATTTTTACATCTTTCTTTCATTGTAATTATTTAAGTTAAGTACTAAATGTATTTTTTAAATAACTATTATTTTAATTAAATTTTTTATTATTTTTGATTTTTTTAAACATTTTAATAACGTGACATATATTTTTTGGTTAGTTAATTTTAAAATTGCGTTTTTAGAAACCGGTTGATGATTAAAAATTACTCATTAAGTGGTTAACTATAAACAAAAAAAATCTATAAAATGATAAAAAAAAATACATGTCGATTTACTGTGTATCTAATCATAAACTTCCCACGCCAGATTTTTATTATTTGCATGTTGCTCTGATTTCAAATAGGAAAAATAATTGAATGGATTGCAAATATTTTAAAAGTTATTGTGTTGGTACGCTTTAAAGTTTAAATATCTCACCATAATAGATTTTGATATTTGACGAGCTTCACTGTGCGACTGACGAATAAAGTAATATCTCAGATTTTTACAAAAGGCATGTTTTCTGATAGAATTGAGTGCCTGATTTCAAGAAAGAAAAAAATTGATTATATTAGGTTATGCTAGTAGTTCAGTCAAGTTATGTTTGTTAAGTTAGGCTTGGTAAGTTAGTTAGTACCATTGCACAATCATTATATAAATATATGGATAATTATGAGATTGTTTGATGGATTTTTCATTAATTAATTAAAGAGCAATTATTTTTTAACCATATGTGACATATATGTTAGCATATTTTTGACTTTTTTAGATTTATGGTTTTTATGATTATGATTTATGATTTATGATTCTACCATAAGACATGCAAAAATTTGAGAAGTTACCGTTCACCATACACGTCAAAGCCTGACTCAATACTGATATTGAAAACACTAATTTGTAAAAATAATACGTCAAAATCTTAGATATTATGTATAAATGTAAATATATTATATACCAGATAATGGAGGATGGTTCTGTTAGGAGCCTCAATAATCGGCGAGCTTGTATGACAAGATGTATGAATGTGGATGAGGCGAGAATTGTGTGTCAGGACAGAAGAGTGTAGCGCTCTATCCTCTCTGCCTACCCCCACGGGGAAACGGCGTGATGGTAAGTTGGTTAGTTAGTTAGTTATATTATATTTAAAATTGAAAAATTTATATGTTAAAAAAAATGTTAATATTTTTTCAAAGATTGTTTTTTACAGATTTTACAGTCAAATATACATTTTTATCTAGAAAATTAAAACTTAATTATTATATACTTATTTATTTGACAGAAAAATAAAATAATTAGTTGTTTTCTTTCTTACTGCTTTATTTCCATGTCGAGGTGATCATTTAATTATATATTTTACAATAGTCAATGCGATAGATCAGTACATAAATTATTGTTATTAGTACAAAAAAAAAAATTTGAAGAATTATTCATAGATACTCGTAAGATACGTTATGATACGATAAATCTAACGCAAAATGTAAACAATTATTGTTGATATAAAGTAAATTAATTTTGTCAGTTTTTTTTTAAGATATTAGTAAGTATTAAAATCGAAATAACATGAATAATTAATTACCTTAAATTTGTTTTGTACAAAAAAATAAAACATGTGTATATTGACGTAATTCACTCATAATATAAAATGTAAACAAACCCTAAAATACGTACATAAAAATTACGATCAATATTAAAAATACGACTCACCAATTTAGACGAATCTGATGTACTCGATTATTGTTTCATGTAATAGAAAACAATCTCTTTTTACCACACACGAGAATTGTCAAACTTTAATAATATTTTGCGACAAAACTGGACTGACGGAGACGACGCGACCTCTCCCGGCGGATAGCGAAAGGTGACTGAATTTCAAACTGAAAATTCTCTCCGACGTACTGAATGTGAAGGAAGTGCGCAAGCCAGAAACAGGTATATAGCTCTATCTACGTACTCAACAGATTATTAAAATGAAATCCGAAATGAATTGGGGTCTTCCGTATCGGTTTATTTCGGATTATGATGGTTCGTGTCTCAATAATTGGGTCATGTTGCTATAAAACGTTTTGTGAAAATTATACTATTAGTAATAATGTTCTTAGATTTTTACAACCGGTCGGAATTTTTTTTAGACTAATCTGGCATGCATTTCCGTTTCTGTTTCTGATCATATCGTAAGGTTCATTATCAAGGCTAAAACACGATACGGCTATCGTACTTACTCCTGTATTACAATATAATAACGAAAATTGGTTGTATGTAATATTGTATGTTGTACAGAAGGAATATTATGTTCCAGGCCGATGTTGTTTTTGAATAACTATGAAATAAAATGCAACTTTTTAATTTAATTTTTATTTATTAATTATATAGTTTATTACAATTATGAATAAAATATGATATTGGCCAAGTAGCCACCTCTGGGAACGGCACAAATGCGTGTTTTTTAACCACATTTTTCAGAACATTCTCGCACACTTCGCGTGTTATTTCGGCAATTCCATTTCAAATATTGTCTCGTAGCATCGGAATTGTTATTGGTTTATAGGTCTAGACGTTTTCTTTCAAGTATCCTTGCATAAAATATTTGAGAGTCGTCACATCAGATGATCGAGGAGACCAGCCGATGTCACCACTTTTTAACATTATGCGGCCGGGAAAAATTTCTCGCAAAATTTTAAGCGAATCTTGAGTTGTTTGTGAGGTGGCAATCTGAAATTAATAAATATAAATAACAAGATAAGACACTTTGTTTAAACCACTATTTATTGATAAACCAACATGTTTTGATAACAATCACCCTTTGGCAACAAACCATTGTTTTGATATTAATAAAGATTTTGAAATTATACAAACAAATAAAATAATATTGAAATTTTAAAAATTAGAAAAAGTGTTATTAGCAAATTAAATATTATAAATAACCAAATCCTTTTTGCAAAAAGTCACCCTTAAATTTGTTTTTATGGTAGTTCCTAATTAGTTACCCACCACTTATACCAGTTTTGTTGTTATCTATTAATTATTAATTTAAGTATACATTATTTCCTGAAGAAGATACCATAGGTATCGAAATATATTGATGTATTCATAAATAGTGATTTTAAACTAATTGTTTTTCTTCTTATTTATATAATATATTGTCACAAAGTAATATTGCTAATATTGAAGAAATAAATAAACATATCCAAAAAATATTTTTTATGAACATAAAATACATTCCTTTTTATTCAAATGTGATGTATTTTAAATGTTATTTGTAAAAAAAAAAAGAGAAATATATGGTGCACAATCTTGGTTATTCAGATGGGATAACTGAACACATCCAAGCCATTATTAAACAACTTTTCTGCTTTCATACCTTATTCCGAATGAAGTACTTACACAAGTTTCATTGGGAATAACAGATTAGTTTTCATCAGTGGCAGTTATATTAACCCAACCTGACGCAATCTATCAAGAAATGACATCGCTATCTATTTTTTTTTTTGTAACAAATCAAAAAATATTATAAATTTGTATTTGTTTACCGTTTCAACCAAGCATTCTATCCAAAACTGCAGAGAACAACGTGAATGGCTCTTTGAATGGAATTATGACTAATGGGAACTTGTCGAACTTGTGTTGAGGCAAGACTAGCGATTCACAATGGAGTCCTGGTACCGATATATGGAAGTGAGGCAGGTGAGTGAGATAATATTAATTTTGCTATATTCTAGTTATATAGCAACATTTAAACAAATAATAATTGCACACTTCTATTTTCATATTTGTATACGGTTCGTAAAATTGGTAAACACAAAGAGTCCTGGTACCGACACTGATGTATGGAAGTGAGGCCTGGAGCTGGCAGAAGAGAAACGAAAGTAGACTGAATGTTGTGGAAATGAGATCACTTAGGTGTGTATGTAACAAATTCATTTATAACAGAGTAATGAATGAAGAAATAAGTAAATAATGTAAAGTTGACGTGAGCGTAGTGAGTATGATTAAGAAAGGATTACTTAGGTAGTTTGGTCATATGGAACGGATGAATGAGGTGATAATGTTAAGAAAGATATATGACATAAGTGTTGATGGCACCAGAAATGAAGGACGTCCGCAGAAGATTTAGCATAACCATTTATACCAGGTTCTGGAAAAGGGTCATGTTAGACGCCACAATGACCAGCGACCTTGTATGATAAAATGAATGAATGTGAATGAGACGAGAATCGTGATGGGACAGAAAAGTGCAGCACTCTATCCTATATGTCTACCCCCTGCGGCATGATGGTAAGTAAGTAATTAAGTAAGCGTAATTTACTTTTTCGAAGCAGATTAGAATTTTTTTTGTATGGTAAGTATCTACTTTAAAATACTTGATTTTGCAGAATTGCGCCCGATAATCCGGATATTAGGTTGTAAATAAATATGATATTAATTAAATATAATATAATATTAAATACAAATATTATATTAATATAAGTAATATTATATATTCTGGAGTTTGATTCACTCGCTCACATACACACCACGGGGCATCAGCGAGTCTAAAATCAAACAGTTTACTTCGGAATTGGATGTGCCCTGTAATCATATGCCACTCAGATTGATTCAGACTACATTGCACTGTATATTAAATAAATTAATATATCATTTTTAATAATATTTTTATTTTTTAACTTTGTTTTATTAACCACTACATATCAAACACTTTTTTCCTAAAAATTATTCGAGTAATTTTGTATCGAGTAACATTTTGAGTTACTAAATTTTTTTTTAAATAATTACTCTTTTATAAAAATAGATTCTGTTAAAGAAACAATAACATATGTTTTTGATTAGTATTGACATCCTGACTATCCTATTTAAACTTAATAAGTGGTTAATAAAACAAAGTTAACAAATAAAAATAATGAATTTTAACCACAAAGTTAATTTTGCCATTTTTAAAAGTAAATATAATATTACTTAGTCACGCAGTAACGCAGATTTAAGGAGTTTATTGAGTCATAATATTTTTGTTAATATAAAATACGCAATTTAAAATTCATATTTTGTTTTGCGTAAAAATAAATTGTTATGTAAGTGAATTCCTGTAGCAAGATGGGAACCTGGAGTGCCCGGGAACTGGAGAAGAGTGGTCAGGGATAAGAGCCGGTGGAGGGCATTTGTGAAGTAGGCTAAATCCCACCCTGGGATCTAGTGCCGTGGAAGAAGATGAAAACGTGAAAGTAATTATTTTTTAATTAAATCTGAATAAAATTAAAAAAAACAATAATTGTAATTAGGCAAACGAAAATAATTTCGTAAATGAAAAAAATAAAAACTTTAAATAAATATATACATGTTTTATGAGTGGTTACTAGACTAAATTACGAGTCAAAAATATTCAGGATATACGTGCAAATTCTGCACCGTTTCGGAAAATAATGTTGTTTGAAATTTTTACAAAATAATGTAAAGTTTTAAGTCTACTTACTGTAAATTAGGGACTTTAACCTCAATAACAAACAATTTACTTACCGAAATTCACAGAACACAATCAATATTAAATCTATTTTGAGTATACATTGTCTATTGTTATACTTTTTTTTCAATCATGTCATTTACATTTGCTTCTGCTTATAATATTGTTGATTTCGTTTCATATAAAAAGGATGTAATTTTTATAATATATTTATTTCACTTGTATAAATATTTTGTCAAAATTATTTTCATCCGGTTTACGTGTAAAAAATACTAATGAATAAAAAATAAATAATAGATTGTAATTGTTTATTACTACTGTTATACACCAGTAGGTAATGCAATCGCCAACCGACAAGAAGATCACAAGCTCAGTGGATGTTTGTATTTTGGCTGTGTAGGGCGTCTGTTGATGCGTGAGCACACGTACATTATTCATAATATTTTTTAATTTTTAACTTATAGCAGAAACATTACGGCACATCATGGCATTTCATTAAATGATATATAAAATGAAATATCTATAAAAAATCTCCCACAAAACGGTTGGAAAACCGAGAACTTGAGGTGGGTCTAAAATGACCCACCTCAAGCGCGGACGTGTTTTGTTTTGACCCACCGGGCATTAAGTGTTAAGAAAGTTGTTTAAAAAATAAAAAGGTAGACAAGAAGCTGTTATCTCTAAATACATTTTAATTTCTTTATTAAAAAATCTTAGTCAAAATTGAAACAAACCGATAAAGTAATACACCAATACAAATTTTATTAAAACAGGAAAAATGCTGTTAGTTCGTAACAGGCTATTACACACCTTACTTAATTCTTAAGTCATTTAAAAGAGTGAATACTTTTAAAATAGAGATGCGTACACGGAATACACGTCAAACCAATATTCTTACTACAATATTTTCAAACTAAGCTAAACGCTTGTGCTATGAAAATAGGACTATCTTGCTGGTCGCCTGGAATGGGGCATGAACCACCGACCACTAAATTACTGGGTCAGCGTCTTAACCACTAGACCAATAAGCTACAATTATAATATATTTATGTATGCCTATCACGGTTAAACAACGATTGAAATTGTTTTTTTTTCTTCTTTATTTGAGTTTTTACTTAAATACGTATATCTATTATTAAGGAGAACACATACTTATTGTGAAGTTGTAATTATTCAGAATATAGGTGTGTGTTATTTTAAATACAAATTAAATGTATTAATTATAAAGATATAAATATAAAATACTAAATTAATGTATTAATTATAAATATATACATATAAAATCAATTTTTGTCGAAAAATATTGTTTTTGCGTCACCGGGATTCAAACCTGGATCTCTATTTCCAATCCGGGGAAGTGCACTACCTTTGTGCTATAACGCCAGTATTTTTCTTGACAAATTTTCGAACTTATATGTTACATTTTTCAAATTAATACACCTGTCGTTCCATTATTTGAAAGCCATCTACATTATTTTTACAGAATCTCAAAAACCTTTGAGTAAACCGACTGCAGACGCCAGAATTATCAATTCATTTTTATTAAATTTTGGACACATTGATACAACATATATTATTAAGAAAAACACATTCTTATTGTGAAGTTGTAATTATTCAGAAATTAATATTTGTATTTTCTGAATAATTACAACTTCACAATAAGAATGTGTTTTCCTTAATAATATAAATATAAAATCAATTATATCGAAAAATATTGTTGTTGCTACCGGTATTCGAATCTGGATCTCTTTCGATCCGGGGAAAGTGCATTAACCGATTATATTACAGCACATAGTGCATTGACGTCAAATTGCTATTGTTAGTTAAAAATAATATTTGTACAAAAAGTATCAGAATTGGTTTAGTAAAAATATTGTTTTATTTAACCCCTTGAAACAGTAGTAATAAATACAAATTATAATTGTACAGTCACCATTAATCCCCGGTCGTGAGGTTACTATTCCCTATGGGCAGAGCTCATTTATATAGTTTTTTCTATAGTTCATGATCGAATCAGATATTTAGATAAATACGAACACACAGAGGAGCCGGTAACAAATTAAAAAACATTGTTCTTATATTAATATTTAGGACGTTTATTTTTTGTATTTTATATATATTTTGAATTCAATAAAATATTTAAATTAATCAAAATAACTGCAAAATTACAATTTTTTAAATGGTAAGTTTATGTAAGATATGGTTTAGATTAGGCACATATTCCTTAAATATTTTTGACTCGTATTTTGGTCAGATATTCACTCATTATATATTGTGGACGAGGTCTGTTGTAAACTATATATATATATATATATATATATATATATATATATATATATATATATATATATATATATATATGTATATATATAGATTGAAAGTTATATATATATATACGTCTCTTTCTCTAACAAACACAAAATTATTATGGTAACACGAGTTACCGTTATTTAACCTTTTCGAAACACATATTCATCAAAAAAAAAAATGTCGTCTACCATGCAAGTCTAAATATATGTCTTGTTTTTACACACCTGTGAGACAAATATATGTTTATATACATAAAAAGAAAAATTCATGAAAAATATAGTATCTATGCGGGGTAATCAGTAGGGGCGTGCAGTGCATATAAGTAAAAAAGCTGTGCATTACTAAAAATTTTGGGGAGAAAATTTAAATTAAATAATTGGATTAAAATAAACAAAAATATTATTTTCCAATTAGCGCCATCTGTGTACCGGTAGAGACGTTAATAGCTTTGTTCTAACTCCCACGACAACTCACCACTGTATCCATGGCGCTCTTTTTTATTCGCCGCATCGAGCTATTCACATTACTCTTTTCTGTATTTAAGCTAGTGAATTACTCGAGTAATATAATTAGTTATTTACTGAATTAAAAATTTCTATCGGTTGATCCGTTTTGTATGGAATCGTTACCTATGCTGTTTTTTTAACAGAATAACATTAGAAAGGCTTACAACTGCGTCCAAATCATAGAAGTGTCTACTTACTCTTTTACTAATTCGCGATTTCTACTATCCTACTGTTTTAAACGTATTTATTTCATGATTGTTCTTTAAATTTGGTGCCTGGATTGGTTTTTTATTTGGGAAAAACCAAAAGCAATTGGCAGAACTATTTCCCACGTTAACATTTAATATAAATAGTCATTTTCTTTAGTTATTACGTGAAGGATTTTCAAATAATAAATGCATCATGTTCAGTCATAGAAAGTGATCTTAAAAACGCCTATAATTTTTTATATGGGTAAGTAGGTATTGTTTTACATTAAAACCACTATTAATAATACATGGTAGGGTCATATTATTTTGTCTAAGGACGTTGGTTAAACGAAAGTACAAATAGTGTATTACATATATTATTTATGATTGTATAATGTCACTGGCATAACTTAAATCTATGCTTACTGTACGCCACTGGTAATTAGTCAGATCAGTAGCGTTTTCGCAAAAATGAGGTAGTGTAACATGTCAGAAATAAACTTTTGTTATATGTTGAAAAAAAAAGAAAAAATTCCAGACTATCAAACTTTTTTAATTTTTTAAAAAAAGTTCAATACTTTAGGAGATATTGATATTCAAAGTTCGTCTTGTTAAGAAACGCTCAGATTACCATGTGACGTCAATACTTGCCCGCTAGTGTCGACTATCAACTTGTTAACTCGGAAGAAATGACGTCGCACGATAAAACGGTATAAACTGGGTTTTTAAAACATGAAACTTTGAATATCTATAACTTGATATCGAAAAAATTATTTCAGTTTTATAAATGAAATATTTCGAAGAATTATTTAAAAAAAAGTGATTCCACTACCTCATTCAATGTTAACCCTCAGCATACCGTGATAGAAAATACCCGTACATAGTTATAATGTCAACTTGTGTTACCGTGAAGAATGTGCAATTTTAAGTAAGAAAAGATTACTTTAACTAGTATCAATAATGGTAAAATACTATTTTTTATCATACTTTTACTATAAATACTGAATAATATAATAATATTGTATAAAAAAGCATGCATCTAACAGTAACAAGTATCGATTTTACCGAGCGGTAGACCTATGTTATCGCATGGCTACGGAATAATTAATTAAATGTACCTTTATTAAATTCCTTATTTAATTGGTAAAATTGCAAAGGATAAGATGGGCAGGACACAGAGCGTATCTATAGTACATGCTGAGAGACGTATTTATTGAGGGATCCTAAATAAACAGTGACCTCTTGGCAGACCCTGATTAAGATGGAGTGACTGTGTAGAGAAATCTGAAGTTCCTTCCTTTTCCTGTCTCCAAGTGGAGTATATTGGTTCAAGGTAGGAGTGATAAACCAAAAATAAGACCAGTTTACGTGGGGCATACGAGCACTGATTATTTTGGTAATGAAACATTTTTAAAATTCATTTTTCATTGAAAAGTTTTGTGGAACCTGGTACACGAAGATCGTTAGATTTCTTCACCCACCACTATTCTCCATTCCTCCCTTAAACAGATTTTCTCTTACTCTTTCGCAAATTATTGCTTATGAATGATAAATTAGATCTAACATTAAAATGTCGAATAAACCTATTTTGTATTCATTCTAGCATGGGTTCCAGATATAAAATGCGTTCTATAAGTGAGTGCGAACGAATGTGTAATACAGTATTTTGTATCATTTAACATTATATAAGTTAATGGGTTATTTTAATATTCCAGAAAATTACTTTGATATCATTATAAATAAATATATCAATTCTTTATACACAGGTCTATATAATATTTATTACACTACTTATAATTTGAGTAGCAGCCGATACCGTATCAAAGAATGGTCAGTAAAATGATATCTCTAAGTTAATTGGATTGGATATTCGTATCATTATCACCTACCATAAAAGACAAATGAAAAAATTTAATAAATTGAATTAAATTCCCTGTACGTGAATACAATACATTTTTTATGGTTAAAAAATAAAAAACATTAAAAAAAAATTAATTAATGTTATAGGAAATAAAAGTTGACGATTATGATTACATTACATTGTGTTTGAAAGATTCGCATCAGAAGAATCAACTTAGAGAGTGTTAATCGGCCCCTAATTAGGACTATCATTCGTGATCGTGTATTTTGGTATTCACCTTGACTTACTTGTATATGTCCAAACAATGTAAACAGATTGTAACAAACACTACTTACCTGATAATAATACACATTACGCATAAATATTGATTTTCCTAAAAATTATTCGACTAAATTTGTATTAAGTAACGTTTTGAGTTAGGTACTAAATTTATTTTTTAAATAATTGTTGTTTTTTTTTAAAATAGATTCTGGTGAAGAAACAATAATATATGTTTTTAGTTAGTTATGACATCCTGAAAAAGAAAATTGTATTTTTCGAAACTGGTAGATGTATTTAAACTCAATTCAGTGGTTAATAAAACAAAGATAATAAATTAAAAATTAAAAATATAAATTTAATTTAATACTGTTCGGATTGGCGCGTTATTGCAGCGCATCTACAATGTTTGCCGAAGATCGTATACATGGATTCGTTCCGCTTCTGAGACATCGAGTTGCGGGCGTAAAGCTTCGGCTGGAGCTCAGCACCAACTATCTGGTGCAAGCGGCGCACTCATGGAAAGCTGGTTCCCTGACCAGAGAATGGCAAGGACTACAGAATAGCTACAAATATAATAATAGACGTGACTGAAGGACTTATATTTTCTCCTAAATAATAGCATCTTTTAACTCTTTATATATTTTATTTTTACATTGAACATTGTACATTGTTTACTACTCTACCGGAAATGCACTGTCTGCTATAAGACAGTAAAATACTAGTGTAGTAGGCAGAGTACCCAAATATATGTCTTCCTTTGCTGAAATGTTTATCCGATTATAAAAATATAACACACACTGCACTTTGAAACAAATAAATTATAAATTAATATCTTCTTCTTCGGCGGTCCCTCGTTACTAGAATGACGACTGCCATGGCTCACAATTGTGAGTCCGAGTGTGGCTGAGGAGTCCTATCCTCGATCCGCATACCCGTTCATATGTAGTGCGCGTGCATCCGCTGGGCAGAGCGGTTCCGATCAACGGATCTTCCTCCATCATTTTTTTGACCGCATAGGAGTGATCCTGCTGAGTACATTGCCGTTCGGCTTATTGGGTTGGCCATGGCAGAGGCCTGTGGGTGAAATTGTTTAGGACGTAGGTGGTATTGCACAGTATCATCCACACTAGAATAATGGAGAGCTTGGTCTAGTGGCAAGGGTGGTCCGAAACGACTGGAGCTCCCCGTTACTTTAAAATAGCCTTTTCCGGTCTATGCACGGCCCTCAATAGAATAGGTTTCCAGATGCGTACAGCAGTATAAATGAAATATGCCGGATAATACACATATTTTGTCAATTATGGTCTTACATCATTATAATATTAATGGAATTTTGTGGTGCAACGTGATTATTAATATTTTCAATAAAATAAACTTTGTACTGTGCACACAACTGAGTTTTATTTTTGTCACGATAATAGTTTCGAGAAGTGCAGTCCCTTTAATCAACAGGTGTTATCGATAATGGTTGTCATTTACACCAATTATTAATAACTAGATACTATAATGATAAAGTTATTGTTTACACATGATGATGAGGGACTATACTTTTCGATACTATAGTTTTGCTCAACGTGCGTGTACAATACAAAGTTTATTAAGTTGATAAAATTACAAAAAAATATTGAAATATATTTTAAATGTATCATAAATTTAAATTTTCTAACAAATCTTTCAAAAACAAATTGGGCAAAAAATAATCTGTGATTTATTTATTTTATCGCATATAGTTCATTTTAGATTCCCCTTTGGTATTAATACCGTGACGCAACGGTGACGCAACCTCCCTGACAGGCGATAACGCACATTAAAGAGGATTAGCAGGCACCCTCCACAACCACTTCCGCCCCCGCCGAGCGCTGTTTTGCCGGCCACCACGATTTTATCTAGGTCCATAATATCATAAACACTTAACGGGATATATTTTTTTTTATGTGCAAACATTTTAGCTCACATTCATCTACCCATCTTCGAAAATTATGTAACGACAAAGTGATCAAACAAATACGTCATACTCGTTGGCATGATGACCACACATATTAGTAAATACTAATTAAACATATTAATTAGAAAGATATACATATAAAATCAGTTTTATAGAAAAATATTGTTGCTGCTACCGGGATTCGAACCTGGATCTCCAATCCGGAACCTGGAACCAATCCGGGGAAGGTGCATTAATCGACTATACTACAACACACAGTACTTTTGACGACAAATTTTCGAACCTATATGTTACACTTGCCAAATTTATAGATCCATCTTGTTGCCACATGTCACTAATCTTAACTACGTAAGCTTCTCATACAAGTTCACCGATGGTTGAGGCTTCTAACAGGACCATCCTCCAGTACCTAAGTCTTCTATTTCTGGTGCCATCAACACTTACGTCATATATCTACCTTACCCATTCATGCGTTCCATGTGACCAAACCAGCTAAGTGGTCTTTTCAAATCAGCATAGAATGTTATGAATGGGTCTGGCACATATAGGCCTAAGTGATCTCATTTCCACTGCATTCAGTGTTCTTTCGTTCCTCTTCTGCCAGTAACAGGCCTCACTTCCATACATCAGTGTCGGAACCAGGACTCTATTGGGTACCGCTAGTCTTGTCTCGGTTGGCAAGTTCCCGTTAGATATAATTCCATTCAATGCGCTGTTCACTATATTTCCTGCAGTCACCCACCTTTCGATATATTTATCAGCCTTCACTAATCGGTCTGTAATGGTATTTACCGGTACGAGCGCGCCGATACCGGTACTGGCCTCGAAAAATCGGTATTTACCGGTCCGCCATGCGTCAGGTCACTTTGTACTAGTTCCGACTTGTAATTAATCAGACGAAATATTTCATTGATTCCAAATTATATATTGAATACAAAAAATAAAACGTTATCAAACTTTGAGCGGTCAGACTATTTTTGTAACACGACTTTAAGTCTGAAGCAAAAATATAGGTTAACGATGGATCAATTTTGCAAATTTATTTCGAAGAACGTAGATTTAAAATTTAACGTGATTGTGTAAAACATGTAGTAATATTTTTTGTAGTAATGCAGAATTTTTCCAGACTTGACAAAATATACAAAGACCGCATTATATTCAAATCAACCAAAGTCACGTTTGTACAATCTCAGGTGCATTCTGTAGTTCTATATAGTGTGGAATAATGGACTCTGAAGGTAAGGGAGAGAAGACGGGTTGATGCATTTGAGATGTCGTGCTGGAGACACATATTGCGCGTACCGTGGACGACGTGATGCACAAAAGTCTCTATTCTACAGGAGCTTTATACCAAAGGTAGACTCTCATTTACTTGTGAAAGACGAATTCTTCAATTTTTGGGCATTTTGCAAGAATATAAGATAGCTTGGAATAGCTAGTTGTGGTGGGCTACATCGAATGAAGAGAATGGAGAGGAATACGTATTTAAAATTAAATGTAGGTATCAATTAGAATACTCGAAAATACAACTTATCGAAAAAATATTTTTGTTGCTACTAGGATTCGAACCTGGATCCTTTCCTATTCGGTGAAATACGTTAATCGACTATACATACCACACCAACATAGTAATTTAACGACAATTTTTCGAACTTATATGCTGTAGTTCTTTCAAATTGATACATATATTATTTCAAATTTAAAAGCAATCACATTTTAATAGGATATGAAAGGATCCAAGTTCAAATCCTGGCAGTAACAAAAATATTTTTTTGAAAAATTGAATTTTCCTATATGTATACATTTAATTAGTATTAAAAAAGCACAGAACTATGTTATAAAAAACTGCAATTTCACAATAATAATGTGTTATTTTTAATAATGAATAAGAAGGTCCTACATCGGTAAGACCGAACGAGTGGATAAGCCAACAGGCACTTATCTGGTGGCAGCTTAAGATCTGCAGGATTCTGATAAAAGTGGAGGATGTGGAGTCAAGAAAGAAGAGCACGGAGATCAGGATACTCAGTCACGATGTGAATGATGAATTTGTACATACGCACTTCTTGAAGATTTTCGACTTATAATTTAGTGAAGTTTCCAAAACTTGAAATATTATTGAATAAATCTGTTACACCCCTGGATATTCTGTATATTTTATTTTTTGAAAGTCTTGTAAATTGATGAGCTTGTAATATGTATGACGTCGGTACACCCTGATGCGTAATGAACATATTATGTATGTATGAGATATACAGATTCAACACTCGTCATTAGTCGAGCCGCCCGCCTGATTCAGAAAGCCTTGACATTTAGAAGTCGGGTCATTTCACGCTTCTCAGTTGGCACAAAATAGATGCTAGTTAGGAATGTTAATCAATATTTTTTAAACATGCAACCTAATTAAAGGAGGTTCGTGTTTGTGCTTGTATGTAGAAGTTATTCAATATTTTGTTTTACCTTAATAAACGGGAGCTGAAAAACATTCACTACTTTTCAGTTTCACGCGTTTATTACATCATCTTTAAAAAATATATTTATACTGAAATATTTTTATTTTATATTATAGAATATGTCTCTTTCTCTAGGTCAATGTGTATTGTGGTACTCTATTCTGCTTCCATAGCGCGAACTTCTTGCCTTCACGTTTTGTGATCTCGGGCGTTTTTTAGTTCGACGTTCAGTGATGCTCCGGGCATGTCTCGATCTATCGTATCTATTGAAGATCGACCTTAAATTTTTCTAGGTTATCTCCACTTTAAAGGATAAAATAATTATTTTCCTGCATATATTATAGTATTTTTAAGCACGGACTTCCTGAATAATGGGGACATTCGTTCGTTTCGCAGTCCATGATACACGCAGCATACGATCCCAATACAACATCTCAGATGCGTCGAACATGTTCCTTTTTTACTTCCAAGAGTCCATTTTTTGACTCCATATTGAGCAATGAAGAATACTATCCCTTCAACTAATCACACTTTTACGGTTATGAGATGAAGCAGTTCATCCAAATCCGTACAATAATATGTTATTAATTTTATTTATATTATGCTAATACATCCGGCGCTTCCCACAACACCACCCGGGTAGTAATTCTCCCCTTCTCCTTCCTCACCTGCTCCACACCACACTGCTCATACTTCCTTACAACCTTCCTAAACCTACTACTAAATGCATTTAACCAAATAATTCCCCCACACCTCGCGCCTCCGTAGATCCCACTCCACTCCGCACCACCCACACTGACCACCCCGCACCGACCACACTACCTTGAACCCACCCATGCTCAAAAAAACGATGCACCTTCTGTGTCTGCGGTATTTTGCTTCTACAGTCGAGCAATTTCTGTGATACTCACCACAAATCTTTTATTCGCCTGTCTTTGATACAATGATTAATTATCTCACATATATCACCAAGCTAGCCCCATTAGTTAAATTGTAGTATTAATATTGTATCTTTGTCATCTATGAGACAAACTGGTGGTCAATTCCTAATTTGATTATTTTACTGGCAATGTTAGATCAAAGCTTAATATAATATAATTTTCAAATGTTGCCAAATTCAACTTTTTTTTCTAATAACGTTAAATCCATTTCAATCAATCTCGTCGTTGGATAGATATTATATATAATCTGTTGGTGATCGAAAAGATCACAAGTTCGTTTTTTTTACTCCTGATAAATAGTAATATCATTAAATGTGCCATTTTCTTATTTTGTCAAAATGTAGATTCGACAAAATTTAAAAATTACTTCCTAAATTATAATAAATAATTAAATTAAACTTCTCCGAAATGAAAGTTTTGTAAAGAAAAAAGGTTTTTATTTTCATACCGGAATATAATTTTTCGTCATAACTTGAAATATCTAAGACACAACTGTTTCACAAAATTCTCACTATTTAAGGATTAAAAGGCAAGGCGTTATATTTTTTATCCTGATTCATCTAATATTAATGTATAACTTTTGTTTGTATGCCTGTATACCGACAACGCATTCATCCTCAGTCTTATTGAAACGATATGTGTACAGAAAAATCTGTAATTGTTTATTTAAAAAAAAATGGATATTAAATTAATCAACGAATACAGATTTGCATATTCGATATTTTGGTTCGCACTATTATCCGATTGAGATCATAGCAACACACAGTTACAGTTGCTGCTACAGTTTATCGGAGCCACTTGGCGTCATATTAGTCGCCAACAGGCAAATGCCCCAGTTGGAGTTTAGCCGAAAAATACATATTTAATACAAATTAAATGTATCAATTAGAAAGATATAAAAAAAAAAACAATTTATCTAAAAAATGTTATATTGCCACCAGGATTTGAACCAGGAATACTTCTTATCCAGGAAATTGCGCTGACCAAATTAACACAGTGAATTAAAAACAAATTTTCAAATCTATATGTTTTACTTTCAAATTAATACATCTGTTATTCCATTTTTTAAAAGCAATCTACTTCACATTTATTTATTTATTAGACTTTATCAACATGTTTTTGTTGTAACACACGTGAATATAAAATATTATAATATAACATGATAAACATAAGAAACAATTATATTGATATTAACTATAAAACTCGTAGTTTATTATGTGGGATAGAGTAGACTCCACCTTTGATATATACAGCATTGTCTTGGCTACTTTGCTAGACTGTTGTCTATGTTAAATTAGCCAGTTTTTTTTAGTGCTGTTGTGGTGTTATTTAATTCAAATTTTAAAGATAAATATTGACGGAGATCTCAAATAACTTTGAGTAAAACTCAATCGAAGACACCAGAATTAAATTAATTAATCCTTTTTATTACATTATGGTAAATATTAATATATATTTTTTAAAGAGAACACAGAACTATGTTCTGAAAAAACTGCAACTTTGCAATATGTTATCCTTAAAAAAATATATATATTTTGAAATTGATTAAATATTTGTTTGCGTTGCGTTAATTGATTAAGTTATGTTATTTTATGATGTAGAAAATCTCTCTATTTGACAATAAATAATTTTTTAGGTATTGATAAAAATGTTGTGATGTTTGAATTTGCGCGCCGAGGTTTGGGTACCCTACCTACTTTGCGGAGTTATGATGATTAGCCGTCTAAATGGACGAATCAGGAACGAGAATCCGACTCTGGTGGGCAGCTGAGAAAAACGTCACTTTTTGGTGAGAATGCTCGAAAATAGGCGCGTCAGTGGAGTCGCGCTCCGAAGGAATATGACGGCAGGAGGTGACGGAGATTAAGAGTAAGATCACCGCGGTGGAACCAGAGATGAATAGTTCTGGTCTACCTGCGGATTGAGAAGAGACCCCGCTGCAAGGAACAAGGAGGCAGCATGCGAGCGATGGGTGTTATGGACAAGACTGAGACTGGATGGTGTCCGGTCTATCTCCTGGAGTAAGAGATGAATCCTAGCGCAGGCATGTAGTGGCCTAGGTCCTCGGCCGCGTTGGCTGATGTTAAGTTGGCTTGAAGAAGGAAGATATAAAAAATATTTTTCGTGCATTCAATGTCGTGATTAATTGTGTTTTGATTGATTGATGAATTGATTAAATGAGTAAAGTGAAAATCAGAATGTCTTTGAATGAATTAAATATCATTCCATCCGAGGTAGCAGGCGACACCAAACACACACGCACATGAGGACCCGAACTGAACTAGATCAACATTATCTTGCACAAGGGATGATGGACTCATTTTTCTGTTTTATATATTTATTATTTTCGTAAATTCTGCCTAGTAACAAGTATTTTACCAGCGGCGTAACTAGGCAAATGCAGTTAAACAGATGCCTAAGTAGCTTGCGCCCCACAATACATTTTGTTTAGGTATTTTTGCGAGTATCGGCACTTTTTAATGCACTGTAATTTTTAAAATCAGCCACAAAAACAAGAAATGAAATTGAATAAAGTAAACCCCAAAGGGTTCTACCCTGTCCCAGAATCGTTTTAAGAGTTGTATACCCTCGTTTCGATTCCACTCAACAAAGCAACGCGCGCTATATTTCAAAAAATCTTTGAGTTTGTTTTTGGATTATTTTTATATTTATAGAATTAAGTTTCGGCAGTAACTTATCTTATGGTTTTTCTTCATTTTATGTTTTTTTTCCTTTCTTTTATTATTACAATTGGTCAATATTAATACCATCGTAGGTTGGATCCGGTATCATAGTAGCAGAGCCAACCCTGTATAATTTAACGTGAGAATCGTATCACATTAAATTTAGAAGGCACCCAGAGAGAAGCTATAAAAATCATGCACCCCCAAAAAGGGAGGGTAGACGTTAGACGTCACGTTCATGTGTTGCAGTCGCAGAAATCGGTCACATCCCGGCATTAATCCTGTTCAGGTCGCTAGAGGTGCCAGAGAGACCCAGTGGAATGCTTCGTTAGGTCTCACTAGCTACTTCTCTTCCTGGCATAGTCTATCCCAGCAACCCCCAGCGGGAAACCCACACCCTAATAATTCGCGGAAATGTCCGAGATTACTTTCATTTCTTAATAGGTCATCGTTCCAGAAAGAAATGAAATTGTAAATAGTAAATAGTATCCCGCTAAAATATTACATTAGAGACTAGACCATTACCGCAAAGCATTTTTTTATTATTTGCGAGTACACATATAAATCCCTAAAAACACATTTTATATGTAAGTGTGAATACAAGATAACAATTTATTTAATGGATAATCCGAATTATAAAAATAATTTTATATATTAAATATATATTCAAGGAGGCCTCCAATTTTGAATAGACCGTTATATTTAATTACGGCGCTGCTCTCTTCCTAAAATCACCCAAACATTCCCTGCATTCCAATCTCCGAAGTTGGAATATTTCGTATTATTATTTGGATATTTTACTTTTATAAATACTCAAAGAATTATTTTTCAAAGGCAGTTCTGCTCTGTCGACAAAGAGTACGGATGTTGTCACGTGTTATCAACGCCCTAAATCTTTTTCCTTTTAAACATTCCTATTAAGGTTATTTGACTTGTCGTTTTTTCATTAAATATTACAATTGCATGTCTAACGTTTCTTTTAAGGACAATAATTGTCACGTACTTCTCTTTTAAGTACGTCTTCACTGTACACCTCGTATTGTGAAGGTCCAAGGAACAGACTAACAATTATACGTTTATTACAACACGATATAATTTAGTACAAGGTATATCACTACCGATGAACACGCAGAGAAAGAGGCCGCGCCCTGCCGCGCGCCGCACTTTATAGCCTCGCACGCACGCACGCCGGCGGTGCGGCACTCACACACACTCACACACACAACCATATAATCTCAAGGACATCACACTTTCCCCCTTCTTAACTACAACTCCTTTTCGTGCCTCACTCAGCCACTTTAAGTATTTCGCCTGGACGATGGCTGGGACGATCATGACGCCAGAAGCCTGAGGTAGGTTTGTTCCTTGCGTAGTACCCTATCCAGCATCTGAAACAGAAAACCCATGTAAAGCCTTCCATCGACTCGCGGGCTGATCCGGCCCGTCAGGAGTTAGCCTGCAGCTTCGGCCTGGGACCGAACCCACTTCTTATCCATCAAAACTACGTTACCTTCTTGCATTTTATTTGGTTCAGATGACGCTTCTAAATATGGTCTGTGCCATTAATTCGTACCAAGTACAGCGTGGAACCAATCCTTTTTACAACTTCTCCCGATACCCAAAAAATAATTTAAAAGATATACAAATATTTTTGAATGATTCTAACAACCTTAATTGTATGGAAACTCAGTCCTGAATTTGATGAAAAAAATTATTTCAAATATATGACACCAGATAAATCTTACTGTAATATCTGTGGATTGATGTTTGTGTGACAGATGCATGTGCATTCGGGCCAAGCATGTGCGTGTGTAGTAAGTATGAAGATGCCTTTTAGGGGAGTATGTATAAGAAGGAACAGCAACCGAGCTCGGCCTCCTTTCTCTCTGCGTCACTCTCAGAATATAGATTTAAAATATTGTCAATAGAGAATAAATACTGCAAATTGTCACATTGTATAAACAACATATTATTTTCGTCATCATATACAACCCCAATAAAGGAAGCATCTGGTAGATCATCATCAGAGCCGACAAGCCGTAACAAATTAGCGCAGGCGGTATAGGGTTTTATCAGGCGATAATAATACAATAACATAGTCTGTGCTGTATGAGGAAAATATTGAAATAACCGATATGGTTCGATCATTCTCTTCACTATTGCGTGGCTCACGGCTCCGTGGATACGTAGTGTCAAGCATGCAACAATGAATTTTATTGTATAAACTGATAAATCTAATTATGAATAACTATCCATTTTCTCTAACTACATTTCTGCAAATTACATTGTTTTTTTTATTAATATTAAAAATATAATACAATTTCAATAATCAGTGGATATATATATATATATATATATATTTATATATATTTTAA
This sequence comes from Eubasilissa regina, assembly GCA_022840565.1. NCBI lineage: Eukaryota > Metazoa > Arthropoda > Insecta > Trichoptera > Phryganeidae > Eubasilissa > Eubasilissa regina. The sequence continues at coordinate 15,542,385 of JAINEB010000027.1, read as the reverse complement.
CATTTGTTTCTTCTCTATGAGAGTAAGACTCGTGTAGAGGAGTACATTCGAGTTAATTTATGTTTCAGTTAGTCTGTGTACATATTTTTTTTTACTTCAGTTACAAATTTATGATAGTCCGTAATTTTTCTAATTGTGATGGGGAGATTGTGATTTTGCGATATCAATTTGATCTCTATATCTTGTGGATCTGAATTCGCTTCTAAAATTTAATTGATTTTTAATTTTGAAAATTTAAATTGTTGAATTTTTTTTGTATATGTCTACTATTTTTGGTACTTTAAAATCTGTAAAAAGTTGTATACTTGGATAGTCTTTTTTTTTAGAATAATTTTTATCAACATTTTTTGAATGATTTCTAATTGTGAATTGTGTTTTATATGCACCTCCCCATCCAATAATACCGGATCGCAAATGTGAGTGTACAAACGCGTAATATATTATTTTCAGATATGTAAGTGATAAGATGTTTCCGAGTCCAAAAAATATGTAGGCAGTTTTCCTTATTTTGTTTGTGGGATTAGTAATATGTTCTTTCCATTTGAGATTGTTATCTATTATGATTCCAAGGTACTTGATAGTCTTTTTCTTCAATTGATGAACATTGGTCACAAGTGCTTTCTCGAGTACAGGCCTTGGTGTGAATTTTAATATAAATTTCGGTGTTTTGTTTCTATTGAAAAGAAAATCGTAGAAAATATGTTTTATCGTATTTTGTATTGTTGTATTTTGATATAGATGCTGGATAATATTATTATTTAACTGACTTTATTAGACATTCATTCAGACAATATTCTTCTTCGTCGTTTTCTAAATGTTGTCACGGTATTTTGAAAAATTTGGAACTTGCCATCTCCATTAATTCCTATCTTGAATTATGTCGATCATAGCGTCTAAAGAAAACCCTGTTCAGTTATTTTTTTTATCTTTATGGGCTTGATTTTTTGTATATTTAACCATGATCGAATAAATATTATATGTATCGCTAGATATGGGGTAATCAAATTTAAGTATTTTGATTGCATTGTGATGAAAGAAAGTGTGGATTACGTCGCGGTGTATTGGTTGATATGAAGGCTGGAAATGCAGGAACTGAGGCCCCTATATCTTCCAGTTTTCCACTAAGTTCAAGGGGTCACGGAGTGTGAGAAATGTGTGTATGATGACCGGCTAGAGCAGGGTATAATAAAATAAACTAATCACGGTTGACACTAGATTTATTCGACTCTGTTTTATAAAGTTGCATGCGAGTAATTACTGAAGGCTGATCTAAAGCTTGTGGTCGATAAGACAGCAGATAGATAACTGATGCTCATACCTCGGTCTTTCCGATGATTGCCGCCATATTATATTATTGTGGCACCTGACGTCGATACCAGAGATGTTTATGGATCTTGAGAGCCTGACTTAACAGCCAGGTAATAAAATTGTGTATTAGCTTTCTACCACAAATTCTACCCACATAATTTTCTTAAGCATTGTAAAACGTTACACAATAAACTCAATGTACACAAGTAAATCGAGGTGAATACAAAAATACACGAACACGAACGGTAATCCGACTTGGGGGCGGATTATTATTATTTACATACTTGATCTTTCTGATCACATTTATACATACTTTCACATATCGATAACCTCCATAACTGGTGACCCCGATATGGTAAATATAATAATAATATAAAGGCAAACTTCTATGTGATAATTATTCTTGTAAGTATTAATAAAATATTGTTATAATTAGTACAGTACGTCACTTTTTTTTCGTTAAATAAGCACCTACGTTATTTTTAATCGACGCTCTTTAATATATTGACACGCAAAGTTTGCACGCGATTTTACATATAATACTAATTATATAGGCAAGTATAATTATATAAGACAAGTCGAAATTATGTAAACAATTATATGGAATAAACATAGAAATTTTACGTTATTTTTAACTTTTTAGTATATTTTTTAACATTAAATCTGTTAATATAATTCTGATTTACCTGTATAATAATTTTAGTGGACAGCGGGAATGGGGATTTTATTTGTTTTAAGTCCAAGAGCAATGATGTATGCAAAATATGGCATGATGAGGGGAAGCTGGATAACTATATTTTCCTGAGTTCCTAGAGTACAACTGAGCAAAATTTTAACAAATGAAATTCAAAGTAACACATTAATATATGAGATAGAAGATTTTATGATCCGGGGGGAAGACAAAGATGCCTATATTTTGGGCAATATCCTTATAAGTAACTATTAAAAAATAATAATTAATAACCAATTAAATCTTACTAACAACCCGCTATTAAATATATTACCTATTTCAATGCATCTCTATCGATCACCTCTTCACTATTGCCAAGACTCTGCCTACGTCCCGTAATGGATGTCATTTAAATTTTATGGAATAGTTCAGTTCTACGCCAGTCCTGATGATGGTACGTTAGTATCGAAAATTTAATTTAATTTATATCAGTCAAAGTGTGCAAAACTAATGAACTAAAAAAACAGATAGATACTTATTTAATATTATGTATACTATTAAATCAAAAATTATTAAGGGCGCGCTTTCAGAAATAATTCATATTTCCGCGTTTTTTTTTTACGAAAAAGTGGGTTATTATTCATTTATATCAGAAGTTATACATGAAATTTAACTTTTGTTAAAACTATTACTTAAAAAAACCTTTACACTATTGTGAAATTAATGAACTAAATGTTATTTGTCATAATTAAGGAAATACAAGCATTATAAGAATGACCACGACCATAAAATTTATTTTACACGTTCCACAAAATTGTTTTGATATAAAAAGTTCTTGCATATACGAAATACATTTTCTTATAATTTTGAAGTAAAAATTACGGCAACCAATTAACATTGAACAAATTAGTGAAATGTTAAAAATTATAAGTGTTACAAACCATTAAATTTTCAGTACATTACATTACAGGACTTTATGCTAGTGAAATAAAAATAATTATATATAATTACATGTTTTGAGGTTTTAGCTACTATTTAAAATAAAATGTTGTATCAAAGCCATAATAATATATTATTAAATAATATTTATGTTGATCTTATTAATGTGTGTTTTTTATTATTTCAAATCGCCAATTAAAAGTAATAGTTTTAAAAAAGTCTAATCTAGAGTATAACTTCTGATATTAATGAATAATAAAAATCTAAATTTTCATAAAAACCGCGAAAATATGAATTATTTTTGAAAGGAAAGCCTTAGTTGCATCATTATCAATAACACGACAGCCTGGGGTGTGTCTTCACTCCGATCTGTCCTCTGCTATCCTTTTCCAGTTCGCGATACCGACTGCATGAGCGTCATGGGTAACCCATCTAACCACGGCAGTTTGGATCTTCCAACACCCCTGGGGCCGATAAATTTTGCACCAAATATTTTCTTCTCATGTTGTTCATTAACTTGAGTACCACAAACCAGTAAATGAATAGACATGAAATTAAGTGTACATATAAAAAAGGAGTTTGGAACATTTGTTTGGAATATTTGTGTAAACAAGACGTATTTTTTACATTAATGCATATTATATCGACAGCGTTTAAATATTCATTTCAATCGAGTCATATTTAAAAAAAAAGTCGCGTAGCTATTTGATTATGTAAGTGGTACCAAAGTGATCACGCGGGTGATACTAAACTGAACATATTGAAACAAGGAATTTATGTTAGTTCAAATATATATTGGTTTGTATTGGACACTTTTTACTGTTTTCAAGGTAAGTTTGTGTAACTCCATAATCACATATGCGAAAATAAAATATTTGTTTTTTTATTCTGCTTGTTTAATTTACTTGAAACGCATTTCGCCTTGTAAGGGCATTATCAATATAACAATTTAACTCATCAAATTGTATTAATCCTATATGTCCCCCACTATAGTTATAAATACATGTTGTTGTATAGTAATAAATATATAAATTCTGAAAATATTAGTTATTTCTAACCTCAAAAAACCAGATGACATAGTGGGAAAGTGCCCTACCTTTAGATGGTTTTACCTTTGGATAACATTAATATCTCTGGAAATATTCAACATAAAAATTTCCAAAAAATATACGGGTATTCTATTTTTGTCAGCTGGCAACAATTTTTTTTTAATAGAGTTTTTGTTTAAGAAATTTGAATAAAAAATGTACGAAAAGCAAGTTTTTTACAAATGTTAATGAAGTATTTTTAATAACTTTTTACATATTGTTTAATCTTGGTTTATATTAATAAACCAAGAATAAGCCTGTTTGATTCAATTGGTAGTTTTGTATATTTCTATCCTCAAATTTCTACGATTAATAATCTTTTAATTTTGTGCGCTTGTCGTACCGTTAAACAACTATACGTTCGTACCTTCGGATGCGTCCAAAAGTACAAACGCAGTGGAATATATTTGCCAAGAGGTTTGTGGCTGATGAATACTTTTTTTTATAGTGCCGAAAAATAAATTGTGACGTAAGAGAGAGAAAATTAATATTGAAGACTTGAAAGAAGCTGTTAAAGAGGTGATCCAAAGTAAAAGTATTCGCACGACTGCCGCAAAATGGAAACTTACTAAGTCCTCACTGTTTAATTATGTGAAGAAGCGTGCTACTTCAGGCAGAGATGAAGTAAGTATAGCGTCACCCAATTATGAAATTAAATCTTTAGCCATGAAGAAGAACTGCAACTATACAATTATTTTAGTAAATTAATATTTACATTTTGATTTGAACAAAACAAATGCTAGAAATTTAGCTAACCAATTGCAATTCCAAAAAATAAAATAATACCAAATTCTTGGATTCTTACCAAGAAAGCAAGCCTTCGTCGGCTACGTGGTTTCAGGATAAGAGATTTATCCTTAAGGAAGCCAGTACCGACAGGCTTAGCGAGGGCAACCAGCTTTAATTAAGAAAATGTTGCATTGTTTTTCAATCACTTGAAAGATGTGATGAAACTATATAATTTATAATACCGATGAAACAGGGAACTCCACTATTCATATACCATCAAAAATACTAGCACCAAAATCCATTCGACAGCCTGAAGGCCTAACATCAGCGGAACATGCAGCATGAATAACAGCATGCATTAGCGCTCTGGGGAATAGAATACCGCCCATATTAATCTTCCTCGAGGTTCATTTTAAAGATCTCATGGTAAATGGAGGCCCACCTGGGTGCATTGGAAAGACCAACCTAGTAGTTGGTCTAATTAATATTAATTTTAAGAGTTTTTTGATCACTTTATTGTCCACGCAAATTCATTAAAAGAAGATCCTGTCCTTTTGATAATGGATAACCATTATTCCCTCATAGAAAATTCTGGTGTCATTTTATTGACCCTGCATCCTCACACCTCTCACAAGATGCAGCTCTTAGATAGAAACCCTTAGATAGGAGGGCTTTTGGACCATATAAAAAATATTATAATCAAGCTGGCGAGTATTGAATCCAAATCCGGGTAAAGCAATATCCATTTATGATGTGGAAAATTTAGTTGGTAGAGCTTATCTTAAAGCACTTACTCCCGAAAATATACTGAGCGGTTTTAAATCTTCTGGAATTTGGCCAGTAAATACAAATATATTTAACACAATGGATTATTTACAGTCTTACGTGACAGATAGGCCACAACCTACCCCACTTGTTAGATATATTCTAAATGTGGTACCAACTAGCTTCTGAAGTAGGATTCAATAAGAAAAGAACGTCCTCGTCCATTCCATCTACTGAAGAAAATATAAAAGAAATCGTTTTCGCGGAAACTCCTTTTCCATCAACCGCTTCGGACATACATCTTATAAATCTTGAAATGATTATTCAATTTCCAAAAGCAGGTAAAAAGAAAACAAAAAATCAAGGAAATAGGAAGAAATCAGAAGGAAAATCAAGAAGATACTCCGGAAAAAAATGAAATGAAAATTTTTACAAAGAATGAAAAAAATAAAGTTACAAAAATGATGATCCTTATGGATAAAATAGTTGTAACATGTTACATATGCAAGCGATTCGTCAATAAAGAAGATTCACTCACCTACGACACATGAAAGAATAATTTTCATGTAGGGTGCATACTGAAACGACACGAAAAAAATATTTCAGTTGCAAAGGACGGCGATAATTTCCTATGCTAGAATTGTTTTATTAATCCGATACAAATAATTCTGTAAATTTAGAAGAGCTGTAGAATATTTATTTAAAAAACAAACGTAACTAACAAATTTAGTATCATCATATTTTTTATCAGGCTCCCTCGCTACATTTTTTAATAACATCTTATATCCTTATTTTGATGGCTCTGTTTAATTACTGTTAATCTACGTTATTCAGAAGATTTAAAAAATATATATTAAACGTTTTTAAAAACAATCAACGTATATTTGTAGCTTAAATCTTACTCTTACATAATATTATATTCATAAATGAATTGGTGTCCAAAGGTAGGTCCAAATGTAAGCGCACCTGTCGTGCCTTTGAACAAAAATATAGTTTTTCAGTAAAGCCCTTATAACATTCAAACTGTACTAAAAATATAAAATACTTACACAAATATCATCCCAATAGGTAAGAGAAAAGAGTTTGGCCATATTATTTTCTATTTATCGGATAAAAAAATCTAAAGTTTTGTCCAAAGGTAGAGCACTTGCCCTGTGAATACATCTGTTGACCTTCAATTTATAAGACCCTTGTAAACCTTTGACTTCATATCGAGGAGCTTCCCTTTGAGGACTTTTATTTGTATAGGTCCTTTTCACGTAGAAAATTCTTTGAAATAAACATATTGGTTTGTTTTTCTCAAAATATTTTTCCCACTAATCTTCAAGGAAATGCCATATCTTTCATCTTTTGAAATATTGTATGACTAAGGCGAAAGGTATTACAGAATGTGAAAATTAAAAAAATATATACGCAGTAGATACCGTACGTTAATCTATTTATTTACATAACCATTTCATATATTCATGTATATAACATATCTATTCACTAGCTTTAAAGTCCCGCTGTTGTAGTCATCAATCGTCTATCCATATAACCTTTATGGCCTATAAGATACTGTATGTACATATAGAGTAAACTTATATTTAAGGTCACAAAATCAAGGAAACAAAAAAAAAATTTTAACTGTCTTGTAACTCACTTTTAACTAATAAACAAATTAAATTAAATTCTTAATGACACTTTTTTATCTGCGTGCTTTATATTGATATTGTTAATTTTTTTTTTGCTATGAAGATATTTTTCAAAATATTTACATTTACGTCACACGGCATCCGTGGATTAGTTCGTTTAATAAAAAATAAAAATATTGATGATTCTAATGATGCTTATACATTATTGATGATAAATACAATACAATAAAATTGACGTAATTTGCAGTTTCTTTTTTTAAATAAAACATTGTTGTAAAATTAAATATTATCTTTCAATTCAATCTATGTGTTTGATAATAATATCACGCTAAGTACGTAATTCATATTATTAAAAAAAAAAAGATAAACAAAAGGTTTCTAAAATGTGTTGCGGTGAAACGATATTTCATTAACATAATAAATAAAAATAATCTGTCAATATTGACGGGAAATTTGGTTTATTTGCGAATTAATAATTTTAATTGTGTTAATTTATTTATTGATAATAGTTTGTTTATTCTAGCACGATCGGGTTGTTATTGAAATACACTATTTGCCATAAAAATATTACATTCAAGTAACAGAATAATATTTATGTTATAAAAGGAAAGCAAAAAAATGACGAAATTCCCATACATAAACAAAATATAATAATAAATTGCAGTCAAAACAATTATTGTATCTATAGCTACTCTGTCAGGGAGCCAGCCTTCCATGAGAGCGCCATTTGAACTAGAGAGTCGGTGGAGTTGGGCCTTATTACTGCATCGGTAGAGACGTCGTAAAAACATATTCGCGTGAACGCTTAACTATCTTCGCAATGAAATGTTCGATAATTATAATTATTACCTATACAAAATTTAAATCACCTTAATATTAACCTTAATATATAATAACAGCATTTTAATGATCTCATTTTTTTTAAATAATTAAACTTTTGAAAAAAAATTACATTTCGAAGGAATTTTACACCTCTTTTCAATGAAGTGTCAAATCCATTAAAATGAAATCTTGATCAACACAATTAATCAAACACGATTTTTTTGGTTCTATATTTAATTTTTTCAAATAATTGAATGATCGTTTCGGCTGTCTAGGCCATTATCAACTGATAAAACATAGAACAGTGTGGTGAGCTTGTATACAAATTTTATTACAATGTTGGGTATTTATTAGGTGATAAAAATACAAAATTCACTTAATTCTATAATTGACAATGTTGGAAATAGAAGAATTAAAATGAAATATTTTGAATTAAGTACCTACTTATTCAATTTTCGTTTGTGAGAAACAGGACATGATAGTTTTATTTATAAGAATATTTTTTAATATGAATTAAATACATCAATTGGAAAGATATACATATAAAATCAATTTTATCGAAAAATATTGTTGTTGCTATCAGATTACTCAAAGGTATTCGATATTCTGTAAAAATAAGGTAGATGGCTCTTTCAAATTATATATTATATTAAAAGTTATCCTCAAATCCCCAATCACAACATGCACTGACGAAATTTTTGATAAATTCAATATCTTTGATATTAGACAAATATACGCTAATACTACTCTTAAATACATATATAAATACAAACAGACACATTTTAAAACAACACAAAACAAAATTTCCACACGCACAAAAACAAATAACCTTCAAATCCAAAGAACACGTACTACATTTGGTCAAAGGAACTACAAATATTTTAGACCTAAACTAATTAATAGAATGCTAAAAGACTTAAATCAATTGAATTGTCACAAGAACATGAAACTTTATAATAAAACTTGGATTCGTAATATGGGCAAAGCCAGTATTGATGCACTCACCCAAACATATTGACTCATACCTATATGAATTATTGCTACAATGATCCAAAAATTAAGTCCACTTTAAAATTGTTCTTCATATACACCTTTTATATGTAAATAAATGTAATTCTATCTACTTGTAATTTTAATTAATTGAACAATTGCTTGTAAACTATGCCCGTCTCGACACAGAATTCTTTAGTGAGACGGGCACAGTCCAAACAAATTTTTATATGTATTATATAGTTACTAATAAATAAATAAATAATAGATCGATTAAATGTATTAATATCAAAAAGGTTAAGGTAATTAAATAATTAATATTTAAAATATCACAGACCTATGTTCTGAATAATTACAACTTCATAATAAGAATGTGTTCACCTAACAATATTTTTAATCATTGAAAATAATTTAAGTAAATTCAATAAAAACGACAAAAGTTTGGTGTCTAGTGTGCATTTAACATATGCTTTTATAAAATAAAACGGACTGTATAATCATTTGGTTGCGTATTAAATTGCTAGTCAGTTGTCCGATTAGCTACGTACTTAAGTTGCAGAATTATTTTTATACATCAGTACTGATTGTAAATAAATAACATCGACATGCTGATTGGCGAAATGACTATTTTAAAACTAATGGTAATCCTGTCTTGCATCGTGAAAATGGTTGAACTTAAAAAAAAGGTAAGTTAAAACTTTATTAAAAATATTAAAATTTAAATTATTGAATAAATTCAACACACAGTTATGTTAAGTTTTAAAATAAATTAGATTTTATAATGATGTACAAAAAAAATATTATTTATCAAAAAAAAATTGGTTACTACCGAGATACGAACGCAGAACTTTACTGCCTTTCAATTAACACTATGTGAACTATTAAGGTTTACAAAATAATTTAAAGTTATAATATTAAGTCATTTTATAAATTATACAATATCATGTTTCAATGGCTATTAACATTATATTTTGCAATAAATCCCAAAATCGCTAAGTGATATTGAGATAAAACTTTGTAATTTTATTTACCGTACAATATTTACATATCATATAGCTTTATATTTTAATACAAATTAAATGACTCAACAAAAATAAATTAAATACTAAATTAATGTATTAATTATAAATATATACATATAAAATCAATTTTGTCGAAAAATATTGTTTTAGCGTCACCGGGATTCGAACCTGGATCTTCATTTCCAATCCGGAGAAGTGCACTACCTTTGTGCTATAACGCCAGTATTTTTCTTGACAAATTTTCGAAACTATATGTTACATTTTTCAAATTAATACACCTGTCATTCCATTATTTGAAAGCCATCTACATTATTTTTACAGAATCTCAAATACCTTTGAGTAAACCGATTTGCAGACGCCAGAATTATCAATTCATTTTTATTAAATTTTGGACACCTTGATACAACATATATTATTAAGGAAAACACATTCTTATTGTGAAGTTGTAATTATTCAGAACATAGGTCTGTGATATTTTAAATACTAAATTAATGTATTAATTATAAATATATACATATAAAATCAATTTTGTCGAAAAATATTGTTTTAGCGTCACCGGGATTCGAACCTGGATCTTCATTTCCAATCCAAAACAAAATTGATTTTATATGTATATATTTATAATTAATACATTAATTTAGTATTTAAAATATCACAGACCTATGTTCTGAATAATTACAACTTCACAATAAGAATGTGTTTTCCTTAATAAAATAAATTACTCTTGAAGTGTGGTTTGCCTATTTAAAAGAAGGAGAAGAATCAACTAGAAAGACGTACAGAAAAAATATATTAATAGGAAAAAAAATGTTGCTACATAAAAATTAATATTTTTAAAGAAAATACATTTTATTATGAAGTTGTAATTTTAGAACATCGTTCTGTCGTATTTAAAATAAATACAAAAAATAAACTCAAAAATGTTTGGGATTCATTACAAAATATAAAGTTTACAGCTTTTTACAAATTTAAAATAGATAAAAAGAGTGGACACAAGTTTAAAATTTTAAATGAACATAGCTTAAATGTTAATTCAGATACCTAAAATATTAACTTCATAACAAAATGTATTTTCATTTAAAAAATATTTTATTTTTCCTTAATCAATAATAAATATTCACTTAAATAAAATTAAAGGCAGGCAATACCGTCAGCTATTCGTCAGAAGTTACCGTGTGTAATGACGAGCTCAGCAAAAATTTGATCAAGACATCAGAATTGAGAGCTAAAAGGTACAACGAGACAATAGGGGTTTTGGCTGGACCATTCGAATTCAAAAAAAGAGTTGATGGAAAAATAAAGGTAATACTTTTGAATATATAATTAATGATTACTTTTTTAAAAATACGATAACTTTAATTTTATATACACCAACCAATTTCAAAAAATCAGGCTAATAAACACCCAAATGACCAAAAAACCAAACATCAAATTAGTGTACAATAATTCGTTTTTTTTCTAATATTATTACTCAAAACATAATTCAAGTAACTAATTAACTTACGTTTCACTGCGAGGGTAAGCAGAGACGATAGACCGCCATACTCTTCGGTCCAGACACACAATTCTCGCCTCATCCGCATTCATACATCTTCTCATACGAGTTCGACGATTCTTGAGGCTTCTAACAGAACCATCTTCCAGTATCTGGTCTTTTTTACCTGGTCTTCCACGGACGTCCTCTACTTCTGGTGCCATCAACACTTGTGTTATATAAATATTTTTTACAATTCTCTCCTCATTTATTTGATCCATATGACCAAACCACCTAATTGATCCTTTCTTAATCTTATTCACTATACTAAGATCAGCTCTACATTATTTCCTAATTTCTTCATTATTTACGTACCTTACATTTCTTCAAATACCTGACTACATAAAATGTAATTTTTTGTATGATGATGATAGATGAAGAAAATGATCTAATGATCAGAAATTATAGCACTTTTTTAGAAAAGGACTAGTGGTTAATTTAGTTGATTATTTAAGATATTTTGGTTAATTTTGCACACTTTACTTATTTCTAGTGATTCTAATTTTTTTTTTGTAGCGTTAATAGTATATATGAAAAATAAAGGTAATTGCTTTACTATACGTAGTCTGTTCTTTAACAATTATTTGCTCAGTTTTAAAAAGTTGTAAATGTTAACAGGTAAGTAACTATAAACTTAATTGTATAAAAGTTATACAAATATTATTGTCAGTAATATACAATTATCGGTGACAAGAATGTGTGGGTAATTAGGTTAGCACAAATGACAAATTAGTTTCATTTGGCTTTTTACGCACATCAAACAACCACTTTGTTATTTTTGGTTTGAAGTCATTAACCACTTTAGACCCTTTAAGGTCTAGTGGCAATTTATTAAATATTCTCGGAGCATAAAATAAGAAAGGACGTTAAGCGAATTTGGTATTAAATTTTGGCACTGAGTAGTATCCTAAAGCTTTACTCCTGGATTCCTTAAGATCGGATCGAATTAAATTATCAAATTATCGAATTAACGAATTATCAAATTTAAGACCATCATTGTTGAAATGAAAGTGTGAAATAAATAATCTCAATTTTTCATAAAACGTATGTTAGATATGAAGTCTAATAGGTATTTGATTCGAAATATTTGAGAAAATATGGTTTTTTTAACATCTCAATGCTCTTTAACACTTATATTAAAATTTAATTCTGTTTTTTAAATATTTAAAGCATTAGAATTACGTTTATAATACCAGAATATTTTTATTTATCATCTTTGACTGTTCAAATTAAGACTAAAAAAAGACTAAAAAAATTCACGTGGTTAAATACAAAGTTACTGTATAATTTTAATAATTCATATTTTTACACAACACGTAAATAATACAAAAAATATTTTTGCAGATAGAATGGCTGATTGAAAAAATATTACCAGGCGGGGGCAAAGAGTTGATTTTAACCTACGAAGTAACAGATTTCTGTAAAGAAATAAAAGAAAGATTTTCATCTGATAATTTAGCGGGTCAATATTACAGAGCAATCAATTTTACAGCTGAATGTCCATTAGAAGCGGTATGATCACCATTACTGTATAGTTATAGTTAAAGCATACTTCACATAATCATGTTATGATTAAAGCATTTTTCATATAACCAAGTTATAGTTAAAGCATTATTCATATAACCATGTTATAGTTAAAGCATTATTCATATAACCATGTTATAGTTAGAGCATTGTTCATATAACCATGTTATTGTTAAAGCATACTTTATATAACCATGTTGTCCTGGAATAAAATTTTATTCTGTTCCATTTTACATATATGTATATATATATATACACACAAATCACGCAGCAAAAACACGTAACACATAATTTAGATAAATTGTTAGCGGAACCCACTAAATTTCTACGGCAAGAGAAGAAATTGTTTGCAGAACAAAGCCATGCATTCGGACGCTTGAGTTTTATTATCAAAAGTTCATTCTTTCATCCTTCTCTCGTGCGACTCAGAAATCCATGACCACAGTCACAACGGTGCGTCGTACATCCTGGAGCACGCAGCCATGAAAAAAAAAGGTCGGGTTGCGATCTTCTATTCTGAATGATGATGGCGAAGTCAAAAGAAATGATACACAGAAATATGTTATTTCTAGGGACACTGCGAGAGAATCAAGAATGCGTCCCTGCTCGCAGTGCACTTCGTTTTATGTCAGTTCACAAACAATATATTCATATTTTTCCCACCATTCCGAACAGGTTCCAGCTTGGTGAGGAATTATAGTGGAGGAACCAAATAACCTGCCTCTGCTGTCTGGTCGCGCATAGAAACGATCCTAGCGCCAGCGGCAGTCCGTGGAACTTATTTTACGGACAAGCCTCGTATTTTATCAAAAATGACAATTTTTGTTTGTTTGAAATCTATCGTTTTTCTGGTGCCCCGCTGATGAATCAGCGTTTTTATTTTTTTTAATTACTATAATATAATAACCGCCTCGTATTCTTATCACATCACTTTATTGGCATCACTTCGGCGACCTCTCAATCCTGTGCAATAAACATCCCTTGAAATTGCCTCCGTAACCCAGTCAAGTCAGTACAAGTACGATTATACCATAATTTAACAAAGCCTTGACAATGCCACGTATTATCGTACTTGAACCTCATCCTAAATTATTTCAAGGAAACCGTCTTCAAAAAACGCGATCTAACATATGTATATATATATATATTTATATATATTTGGTTGATGCATAAACATCAACCATTTTTCCAAATTATATTGTAACATAACCATAAACTAAAACATTTTATGTTCAATTATCATTCGAGGGCGAATTCGCCATCAACGATAATTACTAATGACGAAAAATTATGGGGTGATCAATGTTGAAGTACTTAAATAAATGTATTTTTCGAAACCGGTTGACGTTTAAAAATTACCCGTTAATTGGTTAATTATAAGCAAAGTAAAATAATCTACGAAATAATAAACCACAAAGGTAATTTTGCAAGTATTAAAAATAATTATATATATTTCAATAATCTTAAATTTTCAGGGAATTTACTACATCGACAATATGGTCGCCGATATAAAACAACTTCCAATCGATCATTTCTTACAAGGTGGCTACACAGTAACGTTCACCTTCTACAGCTACGAGACAACTGGTAGTGACGTTATGGAGACGACAGGGTTAAAAAGACTCGGCTGCCTCTATTTCGACTGCACTATAGAACCAAAAGCATAAAAATAATTATCTTGATACCAAGAGACAAAGCACAAAAAACAACCTTCTTAACCTAATGACACGATTTTGTTTTTATTTTAAACCCCTACGAAATTTTTTAAACATTCTATGAACAGCTATTAGTAAACTGAAAAAAATTCCTTTACATATTTTCTAATGATTAATTGTCATTCTAAATATTTCTAAAAAAATATATATATGTATGCGTAGCTTGATAATAAAAATGAATAAATATACAGATTAAAACATTTTTTTTCATTTTATTTTACCGTAAAAAATTTTATTAGTGCGGTTTTTGAATACATTTTATTTTTCTGCAAGAACGTAAGACGTTAAAAATTAATATTAACGAACCGAGAATAATTTAATCGTTTGACGACCCTCAAAAAAATTGTTGTCTTAAATGAAACACGTAAGAATTGCTCAATATAAAGATCATTATAGATAAACAGAAAAGTGAAAGAGACTTGACGAGGCTTTTATCCAGTAGTAGATAGGAAATTGCTGATGATAAATATAATTACTACGTACAGAACAAATACTATATTTCTTCGTTTTCATATTCTTCAATTATATTTTT
This sequence comes from Eubasilissa regina, assembly GCA_022840565.1. Classification (NCBI taxonomy): domain Eukaryota; kingdom Metazoa; phylum Arthropoda; class Insecta; order Trichoptera; family Phryganeidae; genus Eubasilissa; species Eubasilissa regina. The sequence goes on along the minus strand of JAINEB010000027.1, from coordinate 15,527,113 downwards.
TTTAAATTTTATTATATTTAAATAACTGATACTGATTAAAGAGAGATGCGTGAAAGTTTTTTATATATTAAGATTTTAGAATGTACTCACAAAATAAAAACTCGGTACGTTGTTTCACGTTAGATTAATTTCAGAGAACTGCTTATAAAATATTTACAGGGTTCTTTCATTTATTTTCTTATAAAGGATGCCCCAAATTTGAAATTTGTCCGAAATTTTGATTTAATCATTAAATAGAGATGTGGGAATTATGCATGGAACAACCCATTTGATAAATGTCCTCCTCGGCTATGGGTCATCGTGAGGTTGACATAAACTTTTGACTTCAGAAAACTGAAAGAGAAGTCCAAAGGCATTTAATCGCATGATCTAGGTGGCCAATTCTGGTCGCCCAAACTAGAGATTACGAACTCTCTTCGCTGTGCATGGTCTGTAGGCTTGAGTTATTGAGTCAGTTGGATTTTATAGGCATAAAGACGCAAATCTTTCATGAAAATACGCTACACAGTGCTTCTTGAAATGTTAAATTCTTGAGCATGACGCTGAACGAATGTTCCGGACTCTCGGCCACATTCTGGCGAACAGCTGTTTTCTGCTGAACAACCTGAACATACACGTGTCAATTATCTGACATCAGTAATCGACCTTGAATTTTTTAATTATTCTCTTCACAGTTGATGCACATTTTAATTACCATTGAATTACAATTGAACGCAATTTGCGAATCGTGACAGTCAAACTTTCACCATTATTGAAATAATTTTTTACGATAAGAATCTATTGAAGTGTCGAATAGCAATCATTTTTAATAGTGGCGGACTGTCTGCCATCGAATTATTATAAAAGTTTATTTGTCAAAGCACAATTGCAAAAATGGCGCCAAATTAAAATTTTTCGCTATTGTTGGGATAACCTTTATACGGATAATTCCTGCCTACGTGTTATTTACTAGTGTATAGTGAATGTTACATACGATATATGAAATAACGTGAAAATTAGTCTTACTGGTGTTATTTTTTTCAGTTAAATACGGCACATAAGAAATGTCGTATATGGGGCCTTACATACTTGTTTGTTTGTAGGTAGATGCACGTAAAAGTGCTTTAAAGCTTTTAGAAAAAAATAAAGGGTGTCCAGCGGAAAATTTTCAAGTTTAATAATAAATAAAAAAAAACTACAATGTTATGTAAGGTTCGGTGACCAAGGTGCCCAGGATATGTCTCCATACTTGCTGATTAATTTATTGGGAAAAATTTCCCCCACCTTTTCCATTAAAACTCTAGCTATAGGTGGAGTGGCCCTGTCTTGCTGAAATTGTGTTTTGTTGTTGAGTCCGGAAAATAGCTGCAGTTGCAGTACCAAAAACTCGTCGGTCGTCAATGGTTAACAAAATAAGGGTTAATTATCCCTTGGACAGAAATTCCACACCACATCGTCGTTTTTGGACAATGTAAACGATAGCGTTTCCTTGAGTTTTCGGGGCACCAGAATCTCATGTTCTGTTTATTAACATGACATCGATATGAAAATGTGTTTCGTCAGTAAACAATATGTTTCCAAGCGTTCGTGCTGTTCCAAAACTTTCCAGCATCGTTTTCGCTAAGGTTTCACATAAATAATAGTCAGTTGAGAAACTGCACGATTTGCAGTTTGTATGGGTGAAACAAAATAACCTGCATTGTTGATTATTTTATTACAGTAAAGGCTACAACCTTCCTTATCGATTTACGCGGATTGCGCTTAATTTCACACCAAACTTGAGCCACATGTTCTAACATCGCTGCTGACGTTGATGGTCTCCGAAGAGTTTAGTTAACCATTGTCCCTTCTTTCCTGAACTTTTAACCCAACACCAGTTAAGTTGCGTGATTGGCCCATCACTTACTCGTCGAATATTAAAGTGAATACAAAAAGCGCGACGCGCACTAACCAATGAATCATCACACTTTAAATATTGAGAACGCGCAGTGCGCTCCCGACCAGTGACTCATTGCGACTGGCAAATCCGCAAATCACGTGCGCTCATCAATACTCTTCCCACTTACCTCACCCTGATGGCTTACGAGCAGTTACAATATAATCTTGAAATATTTCCGCTGGACCCTATATATGAATTTTCAGTTATATACGTTCGTAAGAATAATGTAATCTAATACAAATTAAGTAAATCAATTAGAAAGGTATTTGGGAATATTACATTCGGTTGCTACCGGGATAGCAACCAAATATTTGTATAATTAATTCATTAAATTTGTATTAGGTATATCATAAAATTATGTTCCGAAATTGCAGCATCGCAATAAAATGTTTTTTAATTTTTTTATTTATTTGAGCGTTATTTATCTCATGTAAGTATGTCTTATAGTCTATTTTATGTGTCTTCAGAACAAAGCGCATTCACAACTCTTCCGCAACCCTTCATCACGTACATACATCCACCTACTTGACGTCGTACGGTAGGATCTGCGATTCCTCTGGGGAGCCTCCGATTTCGGCAAGGGCAATTTGTTACAATGGAACATTCAAAAACCACCCAATTTCTGATACAACGAAAAAGTTCTACCTCTCTAGAGACGATTGATTGGATACGAGTCATTTTATAAAACAAAAAAAGACCAACGTTTCTGCAACTATGTGTAACTTTTTAATTTTATTTATTTTCAAAAAAAAATATTGCTTAACATTAATGTAACATTATTTCATACAAAGTTTGCCGCTTGCGTTACGAACAATATTGGGAAAAAAATACGCAATCGTAAATCATATCAAAAATATGTTAGTTTTATTAGTGATAAACAGTATTTTTAAGAAATTTCTGAGATAATTAGAAAATATTAGGTCGTCTAATAAGTCTCTGCATTTTTTTAAAAATCCTATTTTCCCATTATTTTGTTTTTTTTTTTTGTCAAATATGACATACTATTCTATAAAAAATGTTCTGCTCTAGAACGTCTATGTCGCTATTTTTTTATATCTTATGTATTATTATTTTGGCAAAAATAATGGAGTGTCAAGTTGAGAAAAACGAACATTTTCAACGCATGCTTCTTTCCGTCTTTAATCAAAACTTAAAGGGTCATCCAGGAGCTCAATATAAAAATTCTGCTTCATTCACTTTACAGTCCCAAACTCGCTCCGTCAGATTACCACCTTTTACGGTCGCTCTCCAATCAAATGCGTGGCGTTTCGTTCAACAACGAATAAATTGGCTCGATAATTATTTTGATATCAGACCAGCCGATTTTTATAGAAAAAAAATCGAAAAATTGGTTGAACGATGGAAGATTACATAATTGATGGAAATGTTAATATTTTAATTTTTTTAATTTTATTATACATAATTAAACAAACAGCAAAGGCTTATTAAACAATTCATTATAAATGTTGCATATAGGCATAGATGCGGGAAGAATTCAGGATACAGAATGATTTGGCACTCACCACAATCCGGTTCTGCTGGCATCTCCAAAATGTGGACTGAATGTTTAATCACTATTTCGTCTTAGATTCCTTTAGATGACGAGTTCTGATACTATAGACGTGATAAATCAATTGTAATTCTTTCGATTCACGTATACCGCACCCGTTCAAGGTCATAAATCGATGGCCGGCAGCGTACAGGGAGGGGAAAGAAATAGATAGAAATGTTCAGTGCTTTATTTAGGTTCAAAATACATATTTATTTACTCAAATAAATTTATGTCCCAAACAATAAATTATATTTAAAATGACGTTCCACAAAGTTTCACAGTAAAATTTCTAAAAATCATTATAAAATGAGAGGAGCAGAATGTAACGTTTATTAACTGCTGTAGTAAAAAAAATTATTGGATTGTTACTACGTTAGGACTGTTGTGAGTGCCATCTCGAAGGAAGCCTCAAAGAGTCCCACCCTATCCCGGAATCGTTTTAAGAGTTGTTTACTCTCGCTTCGAGTTCACTCAACAAAGCAACGCGTGCAATAATTTACAAAATCTTCAATGTTTTTTTGGAATATATTTTAAAGTTTGAACAGCTAGTTCCAGTAGTTAGTTACTTACACCTTGTGGCTTGCTTTCATAATTAACATTTGGTCATTATTAATTTTTTTATTACATTCAATCATTAAGTTGACTCCGGTATCATCGTACTAGAGCCATACCTGTACAATATGTATCATTTTGACATGATACTCGTTATCATATTAAATTCAGAAGACATCCATAGAGAAACCATGTCATCATTAATAAACATAGTCCCAGAGGATGTGCTGCGGCGCCTGCCTCATCTGAGCGTAAACACACCACGGTTCGCAGATAAGTCCCAAGTCGAAAAGAAAAGATGCCCCGAGATCATTTGTATCTCGTAGTGATCCAACGCCGTAGGACCACCCTCACTATTTATTTTCACCGCCACGGAGGGGAAAAAGGTGTGAGTCCATCTCCCTATGGCCCTTGATCGCACTCTGCATATACCTGAGTACAAAATTGTACTCTCATTAGCCGCAAAAACACGCCGGTGTTGACAAGAATATGCGTCGGCAGCCACCCGGAGTTACCGATGCCTGCTCGCCACTTTTCTCATATTTGATTTGCAAACGCTCGTTGAAGACTTTTTATTGCATACACTGTAACTGTGCATCGAACATCAATAAACGAATAAATAGTATTTTTTGTTCAAGTTGCTTTGACCCCATACATGTACACATCCTCCGCGATATTATTTAAAATAGGTTAGCGCTGGGTATAATTTATTGGGGCCCCAGGCGCTCACACATATAGGCTTCTGATTCTAAACATATAATTATAAGCAAAGTTTTAATATGTCTAAGAACACACAATTACTGAATTTTCACCTACAAAGGTATTATTATTAAACAAATAATAGATATCTCATAGAGACTAAGCCTTTTTTATTATATTTAATGAAAAGACATGGAAGTAGGGGTAATTACAGGGATAACGACCTGTCTTCGGCTGGCTTAAGTGATCACTTTATATATAATTATAACATTCAATCGTAATTGAACGCTCACATATGTGTGAATGTAATATTTAGAAATATGTCCCTAAATATTAAAATAAATACTTACTGGGTTTATGGTACCTGATGAAGTAGTTAGTAAAAGTCTCAAAGCAACTAGCGCTGATACACTTGCAGTTGTAGATTATACAAAATAGGCACTTGTAAAGTACACTTAGGCTCTGAGGAATTGGAAAAAAAATCTACGTAACCCTATCATGTACATCACATCGCTATATCGACCTCTCAGAATAATAAGGTTCCATCTGAAACTGATACTGTTTTGAGAAAATTAGCTTCAAAGTTTTGGATGATCGTATTTCAACATATATTCATGTACTCGCATATTTTATTCTGAGTATGAAAATATTATCAGTTGTAAGGTCTTAAATTATTTTCAGTATTATTAATGGCTACTGTGAGATATAAATATACGATCTGCGAAAGTAATAAATTCAGTTGGAACCTTATCACCCAAATAAGTGATTTCAGATTTGACAATGGAACCTTATTGACTTATTTAGTGTTAAAAAGATGTATCAGGAATTGCCTTTTTATGTACTTATCTTCAATAAAAAAGTGATAATAGTTATAAAAGATAACACATATTAATTTGTAGTTTTTCAGAACATAGTTCTGTGGTATTTTAATATAAATTAAATATATCAATTAAGAAAAATATACAGGAAAATTCAATTTATCAAAAAAATGTGTTTTTTGCTATCGGTAGCAATCGGTAGCATTTAATTTACATAAGTGTTAGTAGTATTATGCTAAAATCAAATAAATTGGTCAATTTATCAGTTTTTTGTAGATAATCTGCCTTGTTCTAATAAACTAATAATTGTAATAAATAACTGATGCAGTTAGAACTTTGAGTTCTTGCCTTTAATATCCATTATATAGAGTTGGTGTGTATACAAAAAATAAATATTAATGCATTTGGAACCCATTTCAAGTCAAATTAGCTAAAAATGTTAGTTGGAACCTTGTTATTCTAAGGAGTCGATATGATATTTAAAATTAACGAACTGTATATAAAACTCAATATATGTCTGATCGATCGATAGACAGATCGAAACTAAATTTTTCATACTTATTATTTAGGATTCTGCCCAAAACATATACATAATCAGAATACTTAAATTCTCATTAAATGATTTTCTATCAAAAAATACTTCAATTTTAAATATAGTATAAAACATATTTTACCTTTCACTAGTAAATTCATACGTGAAACCCAATAATTCTTTAAATACATAATTTAATTAATCAATTTGTAAGTATTGTTTAATAATCATTATTGATTAGGAGATTGATTAAAAATAATTAGTTATTTGATTATTTTACTTTATTAGTTTACTTTTGGCTACTTTAACACAGACATCGGTCTAGCAAAGTAGCCAGGACAACGCTGTGTATATCAGAGGTGAAGTCTACTCCATCCCACACAATAAAATATGAGTATAATTATGTCTTATTTTTATTATGTATTCACCTCTATTAGAACAAAAATATGTATATAAAAATAAAAAAATAAAAAATAAAAAAATTAATTAATTTTCTTAATACATTTAATATTTTTTATTAAATTCCAATACTTGTACATTTATCGAAACCTACTGCTACACTTTTTCTCCAGTTGAATAGACGTTATTAAAAGTTTTGTCCGTCCTAGCTCGGTACATTAAAATTGACTATTATTATTTTTAGTTTTTTTCCATCCAAATCTAATCCAAAGCGTCATATTTATTATAAACAATTTTTTTTAATGACAACCGTAATGGCATAAAATTTAATAATTTTAAACTGTTATTTTGAAGACACTTTTATATTGAAGTACTCTACGTTTGTGTACGTATGTATGTATGCATGTACATTGTACACGAAGAATACTGGCGTGCGTCTTAGATAATATTTCTGAAACTTGAAAAGTTTGTACACCCCGAGGAGTAAGGATACAAGACAAACTGATCTGGGGAGAAAGCACTCTGGAAAATTGGTGCCATTTGAAAAAACTAAAAGAAAAATTTCTAAATTATTCAACCATTTAAAAGATACTAGAAGTGTAATTTTCGAGATATATTTTATGTAAAGGGTGTCCCAAAAATGATATATGTGCGTGTGTATAGGTTATAAATTCGATTTTGATTATGATAAATTTATGTTTTTTTAAATTTCAAATGAAAGAGATAATTTGTTTTATTTATCACAAACGTTAAAACTTGTCCATTCTGGACTAGGCATTTTTTATGTAAATGGCAAACATAAGCTTTCTCTTTCAATAATAATTCGTGTATTTGCATTTTATCAGAAGTTATACAGTAGATTAGACTTTTTTTTAAATTATTATCTAGACAGGACCTTTACACTAATTTAAAACTAATATAATGAATGCTATTTATCATATTTTAGGAAATATAAGCATTATAAGAAAGACCGCGACCATTAAATTAATTTTCCGTGTGCCACAAAATTACCTTAATATGGAAAATTCTTGAATATAGATATGAATATTGTGCAGTAAGAAATGATTATGTTTTTGATGTAAAACTTGATTTTAAATAGTAGCTGAAGGTTCAGTTTTCATTATTTTAAAGCCATCTTATTTGAAAGTGCAACGCGTAAGTTCAAATATTTGTTGTCAACTCACTTTGTTGGTGTATCGCAATCGGTTTATGCAGGTTCGAATCCTAGTAGCAACAATAATATTTTTTCGATTAATTGATTTTATACATATATATTTATAATTAATACACTTAATTTGTATATTAATCATTAATGTATATTTTATTATTATATATTAATATTAATCATAAAACATTTCCCCATAATATTACAAAAAATATTATATCCACAATATTATTTTGATTAATTGATATTTTTTTGTAATTATAATTATAGTATTTTGTAATTACAATAATATTTTTTTGATTAATTGATTTTATACATATATATTTCTAATTAATACACTTAATTTGTATATTAATCATTAATGTATATATTATTATTATATATTAATATTAATCATAAAACATTTCCCCATAATATTACAAAAAATATTATATCCACAATATTATTTTGAGTTTAATAAAGCTGATGAAATAAAATTTGTTTGTTGTAAAAAAAGTTGAAGGTAAAAACATGACCTCTAAAACTGTAAATCCATTTTAAAATATGTACCTGGATAAAATTCCGAAAAGTCTAGAAAACCAATATGAAATTTACCGCCAGTCACCGCCAGAAATTAATCGTCTACACAATTCACTGTCGTGCATGAAATGTGTTTGATAAAATGACATTTTTCAAATGTATTTTTAGCTAGTCCATCAAATATGTCCTCATTGTATTCGTGAATTTTTTTTAAATGTTTATTTTGCGTTATATTTATTTCGAGATGTGGTTCTGGAGGCGGATTGTACATATTAAATCGATCGTGAGACGCACACACGTCTCTATCTTCCAGAAGTTAATGATTATTGAAATACTTTGGACAATATATATGAAAAGAATTTTCGCATAGTTTGAACTTGTTGCCAGAAGGTTGAAAGTGTCGAGAAGTTCGTTGTTTCGATTGGTAGCACTGGGTTTTCTTGTTGACCTCAGGTTACCTTCATGTGTACTCTGCTATTGGCAGAGAACAACATGCAACAAGCAAGATACAACATAGGAAGAATCGGCAGAGGATTCCACGGTATAGCCAGCACAACTAGCAGTTTGGATTGCACCTGGGAGATCGGCCAACTGTCCAGGTTAGTGGTTATATTATGGACTATACTAAAATTCCTATTGCAAAAAAATTTTTTTTTAAGAAGCGTGGAACAGATTGGTGAAATTGTTTCAACTGTATATTTTAACATTGATGATGATATAGAAGAGATACACAATGAACTAGTATTCAAAGAAGTTACACAGAATGAATTAAATAAATGAACTAAATAAAATGAATTTTAAAACATAATTTTTATTTTCAGTTTGTATGACACAATTTTTTGAGTTGAATCACGACTAATTTAGGGAAAAGCAGTCCTTCCCATTTAAAGGTGTAAATTGAAGCAAAATTAAATACAGTTCCCTATTGGAACAGTGTGGCTCGTAAGAGAGTGGCTTTATTTATCAATTAGGGTAAATATATCATTGCAGATTTCCTGAATTTTCAACTTGGTTTTTCAAACCATCGAAAGATATAATAATTAAAATACTTTGGAAATGAAGAATTACAATGAAATGCCAGATGACATAATAAAAGAGAAGAAATTACATTGATTCAAAATTAAACTAAACAAATATATGCAATATATAAATATCTAGTAAAATAGGAACGTTTTGATCTTGTTTATATATATTATACTCGTTTACTTTCAGTTGTGAATCAACCCGCAATAAACGACAACTTTTGTAAGTCATATTTTAATTAAATATCTAGCTCTAGTCATAACATATATACTCATTCTCACATTCCATATTCATATACACTGCGACATATATCCACACGCGTGAGACTTGAAGAAAGATAGGTCCTTCGGTATTACCATGTATAAAATCTTCTGATCAGAATTACATAACTTTTAAACGTCACCAATTCCATCCGAGTGACTCGAAAACTTTAAACACACACATCTTTCGAATCTATATTAACTGATAAAGCTAACCCCTATAAGATAAACATTTTTTACTATTTTTAAATTGAGATATGTACACAGAATATATGTCAAATCAATACTCCTACTATTTTCAAACTATGTTAAACGGTTGTGCTGTGAAAATAAAACTAACTTGTTGGTCTTCTGGAATGAAGCTTAAATTCCCAACCACTCGATCACTAGGTCAGCATCTTAACCACTAGACCAACAAGTCTTAATTATTAAATTCATTCACTCCGTTTTTTTTATTGGAAGTATTGTGAGATAGCAAAAAAAAAATTTTTTATTGAACATTTATTTTATAATTTTTGAACAAAACTTTACATGTTAACAACAGAATACTTAGAAACAATACTGCGTAATGAAATAAAAATTGAGTTACGCGTAATTTAAAAGAATAAGAAGATGACATAGAAAATAATTTTAAGTGAAATATTTTTAAATTCTTTAAACTTGCATTAAATGCATTATCATTCGTTTAATTAAGATAAAAATTAATTCGCTTGATCGACAGATACATCAAAATATACACAGCCTAGTTTATCAAGTTTCAAGGTTTGCGCTAAGAATCCAGAACCAGTGACTTTATATCTGTAGAATGTTATGGTCAGGGTATATGGACCCACCATAATAGCATTGAGCGGGAGGTATTCTGTGTTTGCCACCATATTGTCCACGGTGTAAGTGCCCTGAAAATAAAATATTTAATAATCATTAACAAGCCCACAAATTCTGTTTTAAATTCGACGTAACCTTAGCATTCTTCTTCTTTGATTAGCCGCCTCATCTTGAAAGTCGACGACTGCACTCACTTTTTAGTGCCATAGATTACCATTCACATTATTCGCCCATCTCGTTTTTCTTAGTCGTTTTGAGTTTATTCACTGAGTGGAGCTGACTAAATGCCGTGAAGATTGTTACCACGCATGCCAGACGTGATAGAGTTACAGCAAGTCGGACTATATGCGATTACTTCGGACTTTTGAAAAACACTTGAAGTATTTTTAATCAAAATATTATTTCAGTTTAAATGTGTTTAAAAAAATAGCGTTTAAATAGGTTGTTGTGTAATTTAAATACAAAACTGTATAAAACCAACCCCCCAACCATACGTTACCTTGACTTTAATGCGAGGGATGCATTCACAGACATTCCGCATTAAACGAAAATACACGCCAGGTGGAGAAAATTAATTACAAAGCTTTAAAAGATAATTGTTTCTAAACTAAGCACTGTTTTTAAAACAAATTAAATGTATCAATTACAAAGATACACAGATTTTTCCGTATTTGTAATAAACTAAATGAATTATAATTTTATTGGTGAACACATATACTTTCATACTTATTCATTCATTCATATTATTTTTAATTGTAGTATATTGTCACCAGTTTTTATTTTATTCATACCCCATTAGCCTATTCTATCCAGTACATTTTGTTCCTTTGGCTCAACTGGTTGTCTTTTAAGTCGAAGAGAGTACATATTCTCATATGAATTCGTATTGAACCATCACTTACACACATCGCTATGATTTTGTATTATTGTGAACATGATACTCATCAGAGTTATGTGAAGTGTACATTTACTACATTGAGTGAAACTCGTAACGCGACGGGGTGAGTCAAGCTGTCCTTTGGTTCCGTGAGTTTATCCTGGTCCACTATCGAAGATCCCTTTCCTCCCATCATCCATCCCCCCATTCCCTCATTACTCCCTCAATCCCTATTTGCTATTTAACCCATCCTCCCATCACCATTATCCATCCACCACTTTGGTGACCGGCGACTTGCGTCGGTCACACATAAAAAAATTTCGTGTTGCCACCCGGACTCGAACAAGGAACTCTTCCTATCGGGGAAAGTTGTTAAATAATGCCAACCAGGTAGCGAAATTATAGGACCGAGATAAGACCCTTGAGCTTATTACGTCGGTCCTGGATAAGCGGTGGGTCCGCCCTCATTGTGAAGTTTAGTATCTTAATTTAGCGTAAGAATTGCCAGAGATTACAAAACCTGGGAATAGAAAAGTTTAAGAAACTTGGAACTTTGGTAAATGTACCATGGATACACAAAAAAAGATGAACAAAATGAGGTTGTTGTTGACGGAGCATAATATTGTGAGAGATGATGATGAGAAGCCTCGTTACAATCATAAAATCAACAGCGTCAAAGGCTGAAAGGATGGCCGAGACGTAGATGACCAGATAATCTAAAGAGGTAGAAAAGGGCCCAGCAGACTGGAATACATTGGCCATGGAAGGGCGTTTTGCTGTTTCTATTATCCTGGACTTGAACATGGACTTCCGAGTATCATGAGGCCGCTAAAGAAGAAAAAAAGCTCTGATTTATATAGGAGATTTAAAATATGACTAGAGATTATTAACGAAATAAATATAAAATAACATTTTCGATATTTTCAAATTTAACTCAGTGGGTAATGTTCATATTTATATTATTTAACTTTGTTTTTTTAACCACTTATAATTAATTAATACACCAACCGATTTCGAGAAACACCATTTCCTTCGTCAGGGTGTCAAATTAAATAACTAAAACCACATATATACAATTTTTTTTAAATAGGTTTTTCAGAATATTTTAGAAAATTTATTAGAAAATGAGCATACTTTTGATAAAAAATTGGGATTTTCTGTATTAAATAAAAACAATCTTGGTATTAAATTTAATAATTTTGAATCATTGTAAATAAATAAAGCGTGTAAAATTCACCAAGATATTATAAATAACTAATTCAATTTAACCACAAGTCATATTCGAAAAAAATTTACTAAAAACATTTTTTAATAATTTTATTTTAATTGTAATTAAATAATTTGTATAAAATTACATAGTTAGGAAACTTTTACTATGCCATGATAAATGAAAGTTTTTTTTTAGATCTTCAGTAATAAATACTAAAATTATTTTGCAACAAATTAATTTCGTGGTGTTAAAATGCAAAATCACCCAAAACAATATTTTGTTGTTCAAGGATAATAAAGCACTTAGTCGGAGTAAGGGACAAACCTAGCAATAAAACGTCGGTATTTTTAGACCCCCAAGGCGGCGTGGGAACGCCAATAAAATCCGGCGTACACGATTTCAGTCACGTAGGCGAAATGCACCATAAGGGATGCATCACCCTCATCAGTCTGGCTACCAATCTCAACCGGGAGAGATCGCTCCGTTTTTACGATACGATCTAGTTTTCAGTTAAAAAACAAAGTTAGGATCGTCTCTGTAATCTGTAATTCCGGGGTAAATTTAAATTGTGCACCTTGAGTATAAAGCTTAGACTGTGATGTTCTCTGTGTTTAATCATTGAAATTGAAGTACAAAAAGGGTCCCGGTGGATCTGTATCAAAAGAGACAAATCATATACGGTACGCGCAAATTGTGATTAAGAAAATCGCGTCCAGAGTCCCGGTTTGCCTGGATAATTGAACATCGTCTGGTGGTCACTCAACCCTAGCATCACAACTATTGGCGACAATACACTTCAAGGACTATCGTCGGCACGTGGAAGGCATCTCCGGAAAGGTAATCCCTTACGTGAGGGACCTGCATAGTCAATATTAGACAAGAATCATACAGAAAATTTGGTAATTAACTTCATGTTGGCATGATGGACACACAAATAGTGTTAAATTAATTGTTATCATTTTTTGAATTGTATAATATTAAAATAGTATATCAATAAGAATTAGGTAAACTGCTTTTTTTTGCTCAACTTTCAATACACACTATAAACTTTATTATAAACTATGGCTTTTTGTGATTTCATTTGATAACCATTTGACTTGAGGATAATTTCAAAAAGAACCAGTTAGGCTATATGCCTCCCTCCTGACCATGAAGCCGAGGCAGAAGGAAGACGTTACGTAACAGTGGCCAGTGAAATAAATACATACATTTAAATTCCTTTAAAAATTTCCTCTAATATTAGCCACCCCTTTAATTCAAGATATTTTTTATTTGGGGGTGGATAACTTTATTATTATTATATATATGTGTCAAATATACTATCTAGCTTTCATAGTAAAGTAAGCGCTAATCAAATTGCAAATAGTATAAAAACGTTAAGTGCTTTAAACTTTTAGAAAAAAATATTTTAAATTGGTTATTAAAATTAGATAGAGCAGTTACTGAGAGTAAACTATTGTATATTATGAAATAATTCGTATAATCACATTATACCTTGAATGACAAATTTAATGATATATATAAATATTATCATATCATAAAGTAAATCAATTAATTAAGAAACAGAATAAGCGACATTTATACATATTATATTGAACATTAATATCTTTTCTATGATTTTACACTAATTTGATATATTTTCGTTTTTACTTTACCTTGTATATATTTCCATTTTGTATTTGATTGTATTTTACCTTAATTTTATATTCACTGAGTTATATTAGTTTTTAAAATATGATTTGTTTACCAACAGTCCTAAAACAGGTTTTTCTAGTTGGGCAATGAATTTTAATAAACTAAACAATTTTCTATTTGGCATGTTTTTTTTTTGTAAATTGTAATTAATTGAATTCAATATTCAAACGTATTGTTGTATATGCAATTAATAATAAAATAAAATAAATAAACAATTCATAAATTAATTCAAAACAAAAGTTGTTGTTCTAAATAAATAAATTCATTAACCTTTTCTCTCCGGTGATGTAAACTGACTTGACATTGCCTCTAATTATGTGAATATCTCTGTAAATATACTAAATACAGAGTTCACATTTTAGATATTCCTCCGTAATATATTTATGTATTGGATAAAATAATTACAATATATAAGCGTTTACCATACGCAACAATAAAAAATATTTTCTTGAAGAACCTGACGTAATTTGTATGTGTACGTGCGGAGAAGTATGGAAAACGTAGTGCGTGGAGCGCGGGGTGCCGGATGCCGATCGTCACTTCAGTTATGCCAGCAGTTCACTCTCGCCGAGGCACGGCGAGAGGAGCCGAGCACGAAAATGTACTGCAGCACTCGTCTTGCATCGCCTATTCTCGTGTCGACACGGGTCGTCTCCTACCATCTCGTTTCACCTCGCATGCCTCGCCTCGGGGAGAGTGGACTGCTAGCATTAGTGGCAGAGCGAGAGTGTACGCTGTCCGAGTTAGACGTGCCTTATACGTCTTTGTGCTGTCTTTCCGTACAGCCAATGTTTTTTTCTCATTCTTAGTACTTTTTCACAATAATTGATATATATATATATATAATTCACTTACAATAATATATTTATTTGGTTCTTAGTACAGTTTGTTATATTATAATCGGATAAACATTTGAGCAAAGTAAAACATGTATTTGGGTACCCTGCCTGCTACACTAGTATTTTACTGTATTATAGGAAATTCCTGTATAGTAGTAAACAAAGTGCAATAATCAATGTACAAAATACTATATATAAAGAGTTAAACAAGATGTCATTAGATTAGATACATACTTTGTAAAACTTAACGTAAATGCATTGTTTAATGTATAAGAATAATATATGGTATATGTAAAGAGTAAATCAAAATGCAATTAAATAATACATAATTAAAACGTAAAATTTAAAGTAAGTCCGATATTCAATGTATAATAAAAAATAAAAAAATTATATATTTAAAGAGTAGAACAAGATACAATTAGACAGCATATAAAAATATATATATATAAAGAGTGAAACAAGATACAGTTAGGTAATTCAATATAGTGTTGCAGCAGTTTTAATCTTGTGTTTGGACATTTAAACGTTCTTGGGCGTAATTTCTCCCCATTTCGTGGAGCCAAAACTGCACTTTTTTGTGAAAAGTATGTAAGAATATGGTTGCAATATTTCACGTTTGCATTTAGACTCTTGTATATTTTTGATGCTAGAAACAAATGGATAGTGCAAAAGTTTTGTTTAATTTTGGCACAAGATAGTGACAGTTGGCTTGTGAGGGTGAGTAATTTGCTGGTAATATTGTTCATGCCGGTAAAATTATTTCAGTATACCAAGAATATACATTTGACGGATATCTAGGAAGTGACATTCTTTGAATATTTCATTTGAAGAATAGCGAAAGGGATTCTTATGAATAACTCTCAAAATTATTTTTTGGCTTTACTTACGGAGTTTAGAATACTACTAGCTGCTACTTATATAGTAGTATTATCAACTATTATTTTAATGATAGTAATAAATGTAAAATATTAATATTTATCTGACTTAAAAATCGCACAAGTCTCCATGTACACCGAGTTTACAGCACCGGAGCGCGCGTTATTATTAGATCAGCGTATGGGAAAGGTTAAAAAGCCACCATCTTAACATGGAAAATGATTTTGCTGGCTTAGCTGTCCTGGCAGCTCCAATAGCCTGGATCTGTCCGCATCCTTGCATATGTCTTCTCTCTTTCTTCCAAATGGCGTCGTAAAAAATAAAATATATAGCGTAGTAATGGAAAAAAAAGATCGCTTGTGTGCAAATAATATTTTTTTTAAAATGGGGTCCGATTAAGGTTCTCTTTTGAATAGCTCCCTCGCCGGCTATTTACTTGAATATTATACAGACTAATTGTCCTTGAGTTGCGAAACTATCATGAAAATATTTATTAAGGGTTTGTAAAATAGGCAATAATATATTTATGTAACATACGACTTGGTTAAATTTTTTTATAATTATGTTATAAAAATTAAATAAATCTGAAAATTATAGATTTTTTCAAAATGTTACATTGTTGTAGATTGTGCCAAGCTGTTATGGCTAATCGTCACGTTTCTTAATCAATTCTTACATATGAGTACATCATAACAGTATCCGGTTAATTGTTCCAGCTATCATTTTTATCGTTGGTCGTGCCAAGTGAATAGACATTGTTTGGGGTTCATCACTGAAGAAATCATGTGAATTGAATAATTTTTAATTTTAAAATTAGCAATATTAAATTTGTGGTTAAAATTCATATTTCTTATTTATTATCTAAGTTTTATTAACCACTGAATTGAGTTTAAATACATCTACCGGTTTCGAAAAATACCACCTTCTTCTTCAAGATGTCATAACTACCGGTAGATATGTTAAAACTCAATTCCGTGGTTAATAAAACAAAGATAATAAATAAAAAATATGAATAATTTTTAGTTACAGAATACTTTAATGCTCTTCATTGAGTCGAAACGACTATATTATTTTTTATAGCATGCGTCACTTGAGCAGTTTTTCCATTTTCTGAATTGTTTATCTCTCCTTTCCATGAGTTTTATAATTTATTTGTTCATCCATTTTTTCTTCACTTCTTTCTTCTTCCGTTCTTTAATTAGACATATAGATTATTTATATATGTTGTAATATATACTTATAAGTTCCTACATCAATTCAATATTCATTACCAGTTCAGTTTAAATGCGGAACAGGAATTTGGATACGGACATGTGACAATAACATTATTCGCGGCTGATATTAACGCGCGCCAAAGGTGTGCTTATGCGAATACAAAACAAGATGGAATGGATGCGAATACAAACATTTTTTACGTGGCGTGCTGCTCAAAATTCTATGAAGTATTAGTAATATTTTTTTATGTTATTTTTAATGCTTCATCAGCCATTTCTCTCTATCCTACTCTCTTTATTCTCTGCCAATCTTTGCTGTATCATTCCTGCTGCTATAATAATTTGGCCTACCTAGAGACTTTCGACGCTTTCTAAATATAAGGTCATCCAAAAATAATACTAATTATAATTACATTAAATAAAAGTCGGAGAGTGGTGGGATAAACTATTTAAAACTGCTGTGAATAATTCTTGGATATAATTATTCAATAATTTTAGCACTGCAGTTTAAAATGGTTTTACACAAAATATCGTATTCACTTGAAATATTTCTTTTTTACCAATCAATATTATTTAATTTCTTTAAGTTTACTGTTTATTTAATGTTTATCCTTATAATAATATTCTGATAATGATCATATCAATTTAACATAACTCGTATATATGTATATAGCGTGTATTATTAAACTAATATTTTGTTTTTTTCTTATTGAACATAAAGAGACACTAGTACCTACACTTAATGGTGCACTATAATAATAATGGATTGTCGTATTGCAATATAGATTCTAAGAAAACCCTAGAACCACTAGCAGCGTATCGGCCACAATAGTCACCCACAGGGCCTAGCAGTAAGTAATCGGTTATTGCCGATTGCTTTTCTGCTATTCATATTTAATATTACATAAGAACTTCAGACTTATTTTCTTTTCTTTGTTATTTCCCCCTGAAGTCCCTAGCTTATGTATACGAGAAAATCAATTCTAAGTATACCGTAATATTTTCCTAGCATTCGAAGTCATTTTTCATATCTTAGGTTTTCTTTAAATTAATTTTCCGGAGTTTTTTCATATCCTTCAGGAATAAGGTTTAACCTTTATTATATCCAATAAACTCTCACGGTTTTGAAACTGATAAATTTTTTCTTTGTTTCGATTGCATATCTAAATAATCGGTATGAATATTAATTTCAAAAACTTGAATGTTCATCATTGGATTTACATTATTCTGAAATGATTATTTTCTCACGAAACTTACACCACATATTTATACCCTAAAAATCATTTCCATGTGATAAATAAGAATTGTATTAAAATTATGTCAAGACAAATATTGTGCTCCTGGACGATTTTATTTGGCCACCATTTTGTTTGGCAGATATTTGTCAATTCACATTTGATAGTCGAAGAAAATAGTTGATTATAATTTATTGTTGTGCATTTAATGCCTCAACAAGTTGAAGTCAACAAAATATTTTTTTTAAATAATAATAGCAATGCTGTAATCATTAATGGTGATCGCTATCATCATATCTAAGAATATTCCTAAAATTGGGCCAATTAGGCCTGCAATACTATTTTATGCATAATTGTAATTGACCAAGTAATCAAAAATTAAAAAACAAATAAATAAAAATAGTTTAATTTTCTAGCTATTTAAAAATAACATCGGCATGAAACATAATATTCACCCGTTGATTGAAGACACACTTTTGATTTCAATGATATTTAAAACGCAATGCAAAGTTAATTCAAGTCTCATTAAAACTCAAAGAAAAGATTCGTTTTCCTTTGAACAACTTTAACGTTCACTAGAATTGAATTCAAATTCGTCTTCTTCTATTATATTTTTCCTATTATACATATACAATACCTATGCTTAAATATATCATATTATGTATAAAGTGTATATATAGATACAGCTGCTAAGGAAACACTATTTTTCCGTAAATTCTTATAAACTTTTAAGAAATGCTGTACAGTCACAGACTATCAAATATATAGACATGAACTAACGCAAATTTTTTGTCTCAATATATTCATTTTAATGTCACCCACGTGGTCACTTTGGTACCACTTACACTATCAAATAGCTCAGCGACTTTTTAAAAATATATGACTCGATTAGAACGAAAATTTAAACGCTAACAATGCAACATATGCATTAATGTAAAAAAACGTCTTGTTTACACAAATATTTAATTTTCAAAGAGTGAATAATTTTCCTGTTGTATAAATGTGTCATAAACTATCGGATTTATGTTTCTACAAATAATGTGTGTGGAATATCCGTCGTCCCGCAACTAATGTTCCAAACCCCTCTCCTATATGTACACTTTATTTCACGTCTATTCATTTACTGGTCTGTGTGTACGATACAATATAGTATTGTTACTATTGTTTACTCACTACTCCAGTATGGAATAATTGAGTGGGGATGAGCATACAATGACATAATGTACTCGGTAAAAATAATACAGAGAACAATCATCAAAGTAATATTAAAAAAAATCAACCTTTTCAATATAAACACTTTTTGCAAAATTCCCAGTTCCCAAAATTGAAAACATTTACAAAAAAATCTCAATTAATTAAATACTTAATGAAAATAACGCTGTAAAATTTGAAACAAAGACACCATTAAAGTTTAAAAATAACTTTAAAATCCCTAAATGTTACACCAAACACTATCAGTAAAATTTTATATACTTAGGGATAAATAATTTCAGCCTCCTTTCGCAAATTAAAGAAATAAAAGGTATAAAAGAGCTTAGAAATAAATTAAATGAACACCTCAGAAGCACATGATTAGAAAATAAATAAAAATATATAACTCTTCAGAAGAACACAAATAGACAATAAATAATTATAGACTACAAATACAAAGCTCTCTATATAAAATTATGACTTTTCTCCAAGCACAAGGGGTAAGCGAATAAAAAACATGTAATTTAAATAATCTATAATACTCAATTACTCAATATTGTAAAAATTGTAAAAATTTCAGATAAAAAAATATTACTTACTGCTGGAATGGGATACTCTGGTGGAAAATCAATGTCTTTCATATATTGTCCTACCAATGTATTCATATCTTTGTTCTTCACCTCCTCGCAAAAATCCTGGTTTTCATAAGATGTGATTACTTCTTTAGCACCACTGAGAATAATCTTTTCAACCACCACCGTCATCTGATAATAACAATATAGTTACTTTATATCAATGTTCACGTGTTCAAAAGATTATTAATATAATATTTAATTAATTAATTAGAAATATATACAGAAAATATGTATATATCGAAAAAATAATTTTCGTTGCTACCGGAATTCGAACCTAGATTTTTTCTATCCGAAAAAATGCGTTACCAATGAGATCATACAGTGATTTACTATAACAACCTTATTTATACGAGAGACGTCATGCAATGAGTTACTTTAACAACCTCATCTGTACGAGAGACGTCATGCAATGAGTTACTTTAACAACCTCATCTGTACGAGAGACGTCATGCAATGAGTTACTTTAACAACCTCATCTGTACGAGAGACGTCATGCAATGAGTTACTTTAACAACCTTATTTGTACGAGAGACGTCATGTAATGAGTTACTTAACAACCTTATCTGTAAGAGAGATGTCATGCAATGAGTTACTTTAACAACTTTATTTGTACAAGAGACGTCATACAATGAGTTACTTTAACAACCTTAATTTTGTCATTCAGTTGTGTCTTTAATTGAAACGTGCCATTCAGAACAGCAGTCGTTTCATTATGTCGTGTAGCCATAAGTCCTGATGGATCCATGAAGTCTTTACTTTTATCGTCGCACACCGTCACACCAGATTTGTAGTTGATTATCAATTTTGACTGAAAATTTTCAAATAAAAAAATATTTAATCTTAAATATAAAAATGATTGTACATATTGTTATGTATCGCGCAAGTTAGGATTATTTATTATATTTTTAGTATTTTCAAATTCAACTCGGTGGTTAATGTCCATTTTCATATAGATTATTTAAGTTTGTTTTTTTAATTACTTAATTAATTAATAAACCAACCGGTTTCGGAAAATACTATTTTCTTCATCTGGATACCAAATTAACTAACAAAAACCATATATGCCACGCTAATCTAATGTTTAAAAAAATCTATTTTAAAAACAATTTATTAAAATAATTATTCTTTATAAGTTAATCTAGTACCTAACTTAAATTGTTACAATGATGAAAGGTTATAATTTTTTTTTTTTTTTCTTTGAAAAAACAGATTTGGAGATGTGATATCACATTAACATGCCAAAATGTGTTTAACAAGAACTAAAAACGCTTATTATTTTAATAATAATCAATCGATCATTATTTTTTAATATATATATATGTTTTTTGTGAGAGCTGTCACTTTGTAAATACGTGTGTATGTGTGTGTGTGTGTGTGTGTATACCGCATTGGTCCGAATATAACGCGAATCATGAAATTTCAACCCAAAATCGAATAAAAAAAAAAATTTCCATATTCCGAATTCGTGAACACATTTTTGGCGCGTTTTTTCGAATCAACCGCGACCTTTGTTATTGATACATTTTCGCGTCCAACTTCCCATCCATACATTTTCAAATGCTCCTCTTTTCAGTGTGAAATGTGACCTTGACGCCAGCAGACGTCAACTTGACCGATATTTGTTCGATTTCGACATTGCCATAGCGTTCGCGGTGTAGACCTTTCAGCTCCAATTACCAGCGCTGTATTGTTTGAGATCTTGTAATTTGTATGCATAGTGATATTATTTGTTTGTACGGTGGGTGAACTTGTTACATGAACGTATTCAATTGGGATCAGAAATCGGTTCATCTGCGTACCATTTGTGTAATCTCGGTGGCGATTGCAGGGATTACGGAGGCGTCATATAAAAGGCAAGGAGAGCAGTCCTTCCGAATCCCGGTTCCCATAAATTCACCGGACCTTCGACTTGAACCCCTATCCCCTCACCGACCTCATCTTGTATCACGTTTCCCTACTTCCTCCCCTACCCTGCGATTAATCCGATTTACGATCGGAATTGATCTATTGCGCAGGACGTGAGATCTAGAGATTGCACATTTCACCATACATTTTTGGAAAACAATACACATTATGTTATATATTATATTACTAGTTGAAGAGATATTTGATTCAAAATCGGTTGGATTGCGATCATCCCTCAGTTTTTTTATTAATGTTATTTGAAATGCACCATTTTTTAAGCCCCTTTCCAATCGGTACTGCTTTTATGAACATCTTTCCGATTGAAAATTTCATTTCTATGAATACCTGGTTTCACTATTAAGGGATAAAAATGTTAAATACAATATTAGCTATAGAACTATGACCAACCTGCCTACATTAATGATAGGAGGGTAGTGGACACCGCAAAATACCGCAAAGGCAAAGATAATGTAGATGTGTATTACCAGTGAGAATATATTTTCACTTACGTTTCAGTGAATTCATATCCGAATACGTTTCCACCAGTGTAAATATATTTCTACTGTTGGAAATATAACTTCACTAGCAGGTTTTAGTAAATGTATATTCTACCCTAACCTATAATTGAACATAACCTATGTGTTGAAAAAGAAATAAAAATGGCTGAGATTATAAACACGGTAGTTTATGCAGTAAATAATTTTATTCAATATAAATAAAAATACTATAAGCGAATAAAAGTGATAGTTGTAAACGCCACCAAACTATTTGTTTGACACAACGACATTTAAGGCCAAATATTCCCGTGCGGCGTATTCTCGCTTGTCACCCTCAACAAACTCACTAAATGTGACCAGTGAATTTGTATCTTCATTGTTAGATATACATCCACTGACCGGCTTAGCGAAAATATACTTTCACCAGTGAAAATATATTCTCACTGGTAATACAGATTCACTGTAACATATACACATAATTCTTCAATTCTTGAATATAAAGCGTACGTTATTTAAAAAAAAAATGTCATAAACCTTTCATTATATTCTGATTAATACTGTAGGTAGTAAAGAAAAACTGAGAGAGGACAGCCCTTTCGAAATCTAACACCTACAAAAACGTCTTAAAAAAATGCTGCTATTTTTTTCATTGAGGATGTAATCAGTTTTATTATTTTTATATTTCATATTCAGTAAGTACCTTCCACAAAATGCCTCGCGAAGTTATCAGGGTTAAAGCCCTTTTCAGGGTCGATAAATCTCACTTTTACTTAAGTAGTGTAATCTCCGACAGTAATCTTCTAATCTCCCTTTTTTAAATCAAGGTAAGAAGAACATTTTTTTCAATGAGACATTTTCCTTATTTTTTTTCATAAATGATAAAAAATATATATTATACACTTTTTAACATAAATTACTTTATCTATTCTGATCAAAAATATATATAATTAATATTTTTTAATTTGTTTGTAGGTGTGCATTGTTAATTGAAACAAAAATATATTTTTATTCAAAAATAAAAACACATTATTACGTACAAAGCAGAGATACCAGAAAAATTCAGGACAGAAAGGAATAGGCACACATCGATCCGGATTCTGCTGAGACTTGCGAAGATGTGGACTGTATATTTTAATCACTATTTCGTCAAAGTTTCCGACGCAGTATAGACGCAAAGTCTCGAGATTGTATAATATTGTAAACTGCACCATACACGTAAAACCGTACTGGTTTAAGGTCACCATTCGACTGGGTCGGCGGCGTGGCTAGGAAGAGAAGAGAAGAAGGGGAGGGGGAGGCACAGCACATTATTTTTGTTAAAAAATTAAATATTTATGTAATAATACAATATATGTAATACATATAATAATATATATAATAATAAATGTCATATATATAATAATATATGTAATATATATATAATAATATATCTAATATATAAAATAATATATATATATAATATATTTATGTAATACATTAATATATGTTCCAAACACACATTGTTATTGTGAAGTTGCAATTTTAAAACGTACTCCTGTGATATTTAAAACAAATTAAATTAATGAATATATCGGAAAAATATTTGGTTATCACCGGGATACGAACCCGGAAGTTTTAATATTTGCTTAAGAAATTCTAAATGATTCAATTTGTTTTGATTATATATATTAATACACAATACACATTCCTGCAGCAATGATCAGGATAAATAGTTATAAAATGTATAATTATGTTATAGTTTAATTAAATTCATATATACAGGGTGTAATCAAACCTAGTTTATAGTATTTTATGCGTGAATACCTGAATAAATTATGATACGAAAATGTTGAGGGAATTTGTGTCTAAACTCAATTATGTCAGAGATATAAGCATGTTTAAAAAATTGTAATTATTTCGATTAATTGATTCAAAATTTTATATTGAATTCGAAAAATTAAAAATCATCGAATTTCGAGGGGCTCAACTTTATTTGTCAGACAATTTAGGACCTGAATCAAAGATATAAATTAATAATTGATAAATTTTGCAAATATTTACTTCGAAGTAAGTAAATTTAATATGATTTTGTAAAAATTTCAAACAATAATATTTTCTGTATTTTAGAATTTATATTTCTTGTTTTATCACCTATTTATTTATTCCGTATTTTTGGTTTTCATTAATTCTATTTTACTACATTTTTACATTTTTAGTATCATAACATAATACGAGAAGTCCTAAAAGCCTACTTTATAATAAAAATTCTGTAATAAAATTATGAATAGATTTAATAAAAAAATGATTAGTTTGCATTTAAGTACAGTCTGGGTATTTAATTTTTAAAAATTATGTTTTCTAAATGTGATCCGTTATTTTACTGGCACTCTTCTAAACGGGAGGCAAAATTTATGAGAACTATTCGGCACGTATTTTCCGTTATCGTTGCCATTTATTCTCAATATTTATTATTTTAATTGGTCCAGATAGGGAGGATTGGTATTGATTTGAAGTAACCCCATAAGGAAAAGTCTATCAAGTTGGGGCTACGTACAGGCTAGTTTAAGTCACCTTGTCGGGATATCAATTTTTCAGGGAAAATTTCACGAACGATTGGTAAGGACACGCTCTATAGCGACTGAATTCTCAAGGACGCGGCTGGCGATCGGCATAATACCCCCCGCCCTTCTCCCGCTCGTTGCATTGATGCAGCGAATGAACCAAAATGAAAGACTTTTGGGACACACTGTACTTGCTATCGTATTTTAAAGTTTGTAAAAAAACTTTATTTAATTATAAGACTCAAATATGGTTTTCTTACATTTCGGTAATGGGTCCAGATAAGAGTCCAAATTTTTATATAATTTTTTTTAAATATTTTATATTACATGTTATATTTCATTTGGAATTGTCTGTAAATATTTAAATAAGATAACATTATATATTTAATAAAATTCTCTGTACTACCATCCCTCCAATGAGTAACGTCTCGATTTCAGTAAAATAATATTTGAAGATTACCTTTTTCCTAGATTCTCCAAAAATTACGAAACAACTCAATATCAAAGCAAGCAGAATAAATATTGATAATCTCAAAAACATTTTAAGTACTTAAATTAGCAGGAAAAATTATAAAATATTTGCATGAACTATTTTGTAGGTTATTCAATACAATAATAAAACCAACTGAGGAATTTATTAGTCACCTTGGTAAAAGCAAAACATTTGCGTGTCCGCTCGAATGAAATATCTTCGCACATATCAATGCTTTCAAAATGTTATCATTAAACTTTTAAATTGGATTTCAATCGTTTATTAGGTATTATAATATATTTTAAAACTTTTCTCAAATTATAAGGCGGTTTAAATCTGGTTAGGTTAGGTTTGATTTGGTGGGTTAGGTTTGGTCTGGTTAGATTTGTCTGAGATTTCACGACCCTTTGATATCTCTCTCGGTCGATGTGCTCATATCTGAACATCGTGATTCTTTTGTATGCTTCTATAATTTGAACCAATTTCCTTTATTGTTTGAGGCCTTGTTTAGAATGTCCTGAATCTCTAATGCTACATGTTCATAGGTAGATACACAATGAGATAAATCTCAATACTATTGACACATACTTTTATGGATGTTATTAGTGTATGTATTGCATAAAATCGCAAGGATTAGATGTGAGTATAATAAAATCCTCTTCCCATATTCAGCTTGTAATTTGTGTTCGTAATTATTGGTATTCACCTTTTTTACTGTGTAGGATAAGACAAATGTTAAGGCGAGAAAGAGCAATCGAAACATTGTACTTATATAATAGAAGTTATGCGGTTGATGGTAATTTAGACCTCAGGGTACTATAAACCTCGAATACTGTTGAGTCCAGTGGCGGGCGATCTGGAAGTCAGGCGCGCCCGGCCTTTTGGTCATGGTCCGGCTATATTGCCAGGACTGTGGATGACGTCCCATATACGCGGTTAGATACTGCTCTGTCAGGTGCATTCAGGACCATGTCCCGATAGTTTGCAATAATTTTGGTTGTATCAAAATTCATCAAATGGTAGTAAAATAATATTATAATACGATATAAATGTCATTGATGTAAAAAAAATATGTATATAAACTTATGAAGAGGTTTTTATGATTTTATATACTAAATTAATGTATTTATTATAAATATATACATATAAAATCAATTGGATTGGAAATAGAGATCCAGGTTCGAATCCCGGTGACGCAAAAACAATATTTTTCGACAAAATTGATTTTATATGTATATATTTATAATTAATACATCAATTTAGTATTTATAATATCACAGACCTATGTTCTGAATAATTACAACTTCACAATAAGAATGTGTTTTCCTTGATAATTCTTATGATTGTTTTTGAATAAAAGATACGAGTAAATTGGTCATATTAATGTTGACGTCGTATCAAAATATAAGTTCCTCGAGGGGTAAAACTATATTAAACATATAACTAAATCCTATGACCTTTTAAAAATAGTTATGTGACAAATTCTCACAATATATTTGATATTGAATTGATTTGATTAATTTCTGACAAAATTTGACTAGATTTTTTAACACACCGTGTGCAAATTTAATGTTTGAGAATGAGTTGCGTATAACGTAGAAAACACGCAAATATTGTATAAAAAAGCAAATATACTATACAATAGTGGTAATTTTGTGATATATAATTTTAACATACCTTAATTACGTCCAATTATGAATGTCCCTAAAGAATTGCGTGCATCTATTGAACTAGACAATCCTTTATATTTAACAACAATTGTTTTATATTTTATTGCCAACCGGCTTCGGAACGTTTATTTAATCGTTCCATTTTATATTGTTCCGCAAATAGACTAGATATTGTGAAAATATATTTCGTTAAAATATAATATAACTTTGATTTAATACAATGTATATTCTAGTTAAATAGTTTGAAATATAACCACATTTACCGCGTCAAGCATAAAAAAATAATTATAAATTAAATCGTCAATCAAAATATATTCCTATAAATTTTAGTAAATAATTCGTATTAATTACTGGGCGGTGAAAATTTGTCTAGACCTTCAATATTTAAAGCATGGTAGACACTCGCCTGTGAGATTCTATGATAGTATTTGCCACCATATTTTAGTGTGTGAATGTTATATTCATTTCTAATTATTCTTGCTGTCATTCTTTCATATAATATAGAAGACATAAATGATGCACTAAAAATGAACAAATTATGTAAAAAATACATATATAATATATAACAACTGGATAAATAAAAACATTGTCAATCCTTGCAACGTGAAGTTACTAAACTAGCTGCATTTTTTAAGGCTTTCATTACAGCGATGTTTGGAGGGTGTGTTGATCACCGGTGCATGTGAAAGCCTCATTAGAAAAGACAAAAGACAATCTCGAGCCTTTCGTAGTGCCTTCAGAAAATAAGGGAGAGAGAGAGGTGGGAATTATTAAAACTTTTTTATTTTGCTTCTGACTAAGAAGAAATTAATAAAAAAATGAAACTTTAGATATCATAAAATATGTGTTGCAAGAAACACTACGTATTTTTGCTGATGTATTATAAATATTAAGTAATAGAATTACAATATTAAACAGTATACATCACTGACACAACCGATCACTTTGTATGATTGTGAAATTTGGATTCTCACCTTAACACAATAAAATAGGTTGCAAGTCTTAAAAAATAAAATTTTTCAGCCCAATACGTGATAATTCAACCGGAAAATAAAAGAGATTAAGAACTTGGAACTTTGTAAACGGTTCCAAGTTCCGGATACCGCACCAGATATCCTGAAGAAGGCGAAATCAAAGAAGCTGCAGTAACCCGCACAATGTTCTCATACACAAGCCAACAGGATTAATATAAGATGATAATATCAATGATATGACCAAGACGTAAGTAGACAAGATATGTAGAAAGAGTTTATTAGTCTCGTGACAAACACAAAGTCAATAGGGTTGATCGAGGAGAACATCAAGACGTAGATAGACAGATAATATGAAAGAGGTAGACGGTACGAGGAAAGGATTGTATTCTTTAATGACTACAGTCATGACTTCATGACTCATGAGACAGTAAAATAAGTAATAAATTAAGTAAGTATTTATATAAATGGCTTGGATAATATAGCTGTAAGTAGAATAATAATATTAACAATTTAATAAGTCAATAAGAAAGATATACAGAAAAAAATATTGACTATTTATCGAAAATATATTTATTTCAACCTAGACCTCTTCCTATTCTGGGAAAAGGTGTTACCATTTTCGATATAGCAATCGAATACATTTTTGATAAATTTTTAATTTATATTCTGTAATCTTTCCAATTGACACATCTATAATATAAATTAAATGAATTAATTAGAAAGATATAGATATAAAATCAATTTTATCGAAAAATAATGTTGTTGCGCCACCGGGATTCTAACCTGGATCTCTTTCCAAACCGGGAAAGGTGTATTATCCATCTATGCTACAGTGACAATATTTTTAGCTACAAATTTTCGAACCTATATGTTACCTTTTTGATATTAATTCATTAAATCGTTCCATTATTTGAAAGAGCCATCTACCTTATTTTTACGGAATCTCAAATACCTTTGAGTAATCTGATAGCAACAACAATATTTTTCGATAAAATTGATTTTATATGTATATCTTTCCAATTAATATATTTAACGTCCGCGGAAGACTTGGCGCGACCAGGTAAACAAAATAATGGAAGATGGTTCTGTTAGAAGCCTCAACAATCGGCGAGCTTGTATGAGAAGATGTATAAATTTGGGTGAGGCGAGAATTGTGTGTCGGGACAGAAAAGTCTGGCGCTCTATCCTTTCTGTCTACTCCCGCGGGGAAACAGCGTGATGGTAAGTAAGAAGTAAGTAATTCGATTGAAAATATCTTCTGAATAATTACAACTTTACAATAAGAATATGTTCTTCTAAAAATAATACATGGATTTTTAGTGGAAACAATTATAAAGTATTTATTTTAACATACCTGTACCGGATGACTATGTTAAATATTCGTAAATAGCACCATCTGTGGTTTACACCAAACTCTCTTTACTGTTTATACTAGAAGAGTCTCAATTGTGCGTCAAATAGTTGTAATATTCACCGCTGTGTGGCGTTTTTGTGTAAAATGAGAAGATGCATCATAGAATCACTGTAATTTTCATGAAATTATCAAGAGATGTCAATCTAGTTGTTAATATAAAATATTTATTTAGTTTTTTGAATTATTAAAAATATATAGATATTCCATATGAATATGGCAAAAGAAATATTGTATAGCTTTATTTAATGTTTTATCTCAAATTGATAACTTACTGAGAAGAAAATGTATTTCGTACATTCTTTATATAATATTTAATATTTTTTTTAAATAAATTAACATAATGAACAAATGTCATATCAATATTTTTACAAAAATATGACAAAATTGCTGAACTCCTGATTACAAGATTACTTAGTCAACGTCTTAACCAATAGACCAAAAGTTACTAAAAATTCGAGATTGTATCAATTTTATTTGTATTGTGGATATGTGACCTTTTGTTCTGAAAGTAATATTTTTTTAATAGTAAACAATGAAACCTATTGTCAGAAATTTTAAAATTACCGCTATACTGTAGTAGGTTATTTCAATTAACAGTAATATTTCCAAAACGAATATTATATAGATAGGTAATTTTTATTTTTCATTGGTAGTTTTTTAATTTAAAGCATCATATATTCTTTTTAACATTTTAAGACGTTATTTATTAAAAATATTTAATAACAGTATTTAGTTTTGCTGTCAATTTAATACGGTAGAAGAGCTAGCTTAAAAAAAATGACGCCCTAGTATGAATTTTTAACATAGTATAAAATAATCACATAAATATAAAGTACATATCGCACACCTAGATCAAAATTAAGACAAAACAAAAAAACAAGATTTTTGAGTTATTATTGTATTCGGATACTCTATCATATACGCAATTAACTTAGCCGCAGTTATCGAATAATATCATGTTAGGATACATTTATGACCTAAAATGTTATTTAGTTTTGTAACTTTAGTAACAAAAAATTGAGAAAAATGCTTTTATTTTTTTTTGTCTACTGAAAAATGACTTTTTTAGTTGTATTATTTTTGATCTAGGTGTGCGATATATGAATTAACGTCACATATAATTTTTTAAAATAATAAAATCAATCCAGTTCTTATATTCATAAAAAAAATGTTTAAAAAAAATTGAGAGTTTTATTGAAGTAGTTAGATGAAAGACCTTAAATGAATTATTCACTATATGATATTTTTCCATTATTTCAATGTTTTAAATCAACGTCTCGAAAATAAATGAAGTGGAATAATTCATAAATTCTCCGTATTTACTTTGGATCAAGACACATCTCTGATGGACATCCCTTGTTCGACTCTTATGATTCCATTTGCTTTGTAAATAAACCAAAGAGGGTTGTGATATCATTGCCTTAAGCCCGAGTAAATATCCTTTGAGTAATAGCGAATAAGTCGTATTTCTATCCTGACTTAAATCAGCAGTTTTCAAGTAGCCGGCTAACCTAGTTCTGTGGACTTGCTCATAATATAACATTAATTATTAATATATAGTGTCATTTTTTAATCTTTTGATAACATATTTCTGGATAATTATGCTGGCTTGTTACCTTCTTTACTCGTTATATTATATTTTTATTTTTATTCCTGTCGAATTCTTGAATCAAATAATACCACAACACCACGAACAAAAGTGTCTACTTTAATACACACGGCAAAGTAGCCAGGACATTGCTGCATATATCTCACTACATATTTTTTTCTCTCTATTTTTATTTTTATTCTTGTCGAAACTTTATCTTTCTTAAATTAAATAATATCACAACACCACGAACAAAACTGGCTACTTTAACACAGAGAGAAGTCTAGCAAAGTAGCCACGATAATGCTGCATATATCAGTGGGGGAGTCTACTCCATCCCACACAATAAACTACGAGTATATACTTAATTGTAATATAATTGTATCTTATGTTAATCATGTTATATTTTAATATATTCACCTCTGTTACAACAAAAACATGTATGTCTATTAAGTATAATAAATATATAAACCTCTATATCTATAAAGTTTTTGGAAGTTTTATATACGTTACTAATGGGAAACATTAAGTATAATTACACTATCGCTATATATGGACTAAATTTTATATTAATTTCCTTGAAACAGCATAGATATCACAATGAGAATTTAATTATAATAATAATTATATTATATTGAATAATAATATTCATGTGCAATATTTCCGCATCGTACAATAACATTTTCGTACACTTACTTATTTTTGCCTCTAATCAAGGTTAAAATTGTCATCCAAGAGCTCATTTGGGAAATTCTCCCGCGCTCGCTCCGTCAGATTATCACATTTTTCGGTCGCTCTCCAATCAAATACGTGGTGTTACGATTAACAACGACGATGACATCAGTAATTGGCTCGATAACTATTTTGATACAAGACCAGTCGATTTTTATAGAAAAGGCATCGTCAAATTGGTTAAAAGATGGAATGATGTTTTAAACAACAATGGAGAGTATATCATTGATTGAAATTGTGTAATTTTGTTGTTAGATATTGTTGTTGTTGTTGTTAGATAATGCAATACATTACTTACTAACAAAAGAGAAATAAAATTATACTGCATGGAATGGAAATGAGATCATTGCGGATTTAAAAAATTATGATATTTAGTTAAATAAGATATTAAATTAAATAAATAATAAATTTAATTGACCTCGTATCGATCAGAATGTATTAAAAATAAAATAAATAAGAATTTTTAACGATAGTTATTTATTATATATTTATTTTTACTTTTACATACATACATAGATATATTTTACATATATTACATTCCTCTGTAATTAATTAATAAATAATAAACATTCATGTATAATTTTTAATATACTTTTTATTTCTTATAATAAAAGTTTACAATATAAGCTTTTAAAATTTTAATTATTATTTACATACATAATATTCCATTGACTAACATCACGTCTAATTCTAACAGGTAGAAATATAAATATTTAATATACATAATAGGTGATATTAAAAGAAATGTAGAAATAATAAAATACGATATGTTCCTGAATGATATTTTTATAAATTAAAAATATAAAACCTACGTTTGAGTGAAAATAATGTTTGTACCGAATATTACTATCATAATTGTATATTAATCAAATATTAAAGAATCTAATACGAGTTATTTTATCAATATTCTCGTAAAGATTTTTAATGATTATAGCACATAAAACTAATTATTCGATTAATTTCAATACTTGCAATTACAAATATATGCTTTTTGATTTTGTTATATACGTATTTTTATATTATATTATACGTAGCGATCGATTAAGTCAGCTGATAGTTTAGCTAAACTGATCAAAGTGCTTTCAGTACAGCGACAGTTAGATTAAAAAATAATTCATTATTAATATCTTAATAAAGACAAAACTAAGTGAGATCGAAAATTGAGAAAAATTTGATCAATACCTAGTTTTTAATACTTTAAAATGATTTAAATCCATTTAAATTATCACACATATTTTATATCTTTATTAACTAACTATGTATATGTATATTTTTTACATTGATTATTATAAGTATTTAATAAAAAAAGATTACTTTTTCATTAAGAGTAATTCAGGATACCATTTCAACACTATATTAGTAGGTATATATCTGTATTGTGACAATCTCCATAAACTTGATACTTTCTGGTGTTGAATTTTATTATAAGTAATAAAATTATCAATATAATTAGATACCTAGAAAATTATTTTGAAAAATGTGAAATTTTGAATATATTGGTATTCAATGCAGCAGTATTTGGTTTTTTCCTTGCATCAAAAAAAAATTAAATGATGAGTTGACATATTTTAAAAATATAATTGCATGATTTTTTATGCTGATGCTAAAAATTGTAAGTCTCTTTATTTGTACGTTTAAAATACTTTAAAATATATATTTAATTATTAACCAATACGAATACCCGCAGACAAGCATCTAGAAAGATTCTCTATAGGTCTAGTATTTTGTCACATATGTTTATAAAAGATATAGTAAATAAAACATAGTAAATTCTTTTTATTATTTTAGTATCATCCAATCATTTAATAATCAACCTATCGTGCCAAAATATTCTGAGACATCCTGACTACGTACAATCTTGGCTAAACATTATCACACAATCCCACTCTGCGTCGTTTTTCTGACAGCATATTAATATTAAAATATCTAACTTAATATCTGAGCTGTGACAATATATCTTTATTAATTAAATATTTTAATGATAATTAAGAATACTTTCATTTGCAGTAACATTTGAAATTTGCAAAATTAAATTTATTTTTAAATCTTTCAGATTCATTATTATTTTATTGTGGCTTTAGGTAGTAAACAAGAGTAAAAATTTTTGAAAAATGATAACACAAATATATTTTATTCGTATTAATAATTTTACTTGACAGCGATCTAACGTTTATATAATTCATTGATATAAAACTATATGTACATAAGGTATATTTCTTGTAAATATACTTCATTTCACACATATCTTCATCAGGAAAATATACAAGTATTGCTTGGATTATGAGTCATTTTCTTACTTCTACTGAGAACCATTTATTGTACAATTTCTATTTAATATAATTATTTTTTTTATTATTATGTACATATTTTGTTAATTTTCATTCAAAATTATTACAAAACAAGCACTCATAAATAGTAATATAGACGGATTTTGGCACAAATAAAATTGATATAAAACATGTTATATTAATTAAGTTATTATCAAAATTAAAGATGTTTCAAAATAATAAACAGAAAAATCAAAAAATTATGATTTCACTAATTATTATTATTTTTTAAATATAAAACTTAGAAAGATACACAGAAAAAATCTGTCTACCAAAAAAAATCGAACCCGAAACATACAGGGTCACCTTAGAAACACAGTAATAAAAAATATGATCGCTTCCAAGGAAAAAAATAGATGTCTCACTTAGAAAACGTATGTAGACAAAATTTATCAAAATATAGCCATTGTATCTTAAACGATAAAGTCCCTACTGGAATTAGAAAGTTCCGGGTTCGAGTCCCGGTGATGACAATATTTTTTCGATATTTATGTAACTTTGTTTTTTTTATCATGGTACTATGTTCTGAATATTTGTACATTTTGATAACTTTTTACGTGATAAAATATATGTAAATAGATTCTAACTATTTTATTAAAATGTTAAATTCATAGTTAACACAGTCGCAGACAAAAAAAAAATACTGAATGCATTCCATTAATAGATGTAAAATTAAATTAAAATATTACTTTTACTTTTTATTATGTCAAATATCAAGAGTAAATGTAGATATGTATGTAGTTTAATTGATAGAATTAAGGGTAACATTGGGTGGAAAAGGGTTTCGGCTTGTATAATATACGAGTGATGAAGGGATGGTAATTAAAAATATGAAGCGACAATTGAAGGTAACTGGTACGATTAGTTTTAGAAAAGTTATTGGAAAAAATTATACAGGACGTAAATGAAAACGATATTGAACGTAAGTTAATAAAACAAAAGTAGTATAGCTGTACAGAAGAGTGTGTTTTAAGTTAGTCAGTAAGTTATGTCACCAAAATATTATTGTTGGAACGCTGGTTGAGAATTCTACTGAACATATTAAGCAGATAGTGTTTAAGAAAATAGTATGTTTGGTAAATGCTGTCGTTAATGCTTGAAAACATTTAATTATAAAAATTTTCAATATTTACAAACCAAAAAAAAAAGAAATAAAATATTTTAACGATGAAAAAATGCTTCACGATAATTCACCTACCTACCCTAAAGTAATAAATACAGTAATAGTAAGAAGTTATTTGGTATAGTATTGGAAACGTAGATATTTTTTTTTGCATGTCAATAAGTTGACAAAATAAATTTAAATAAAGATAAACAAATAACCAAACCACCGTTTTCTGTTGTCATTGACAAAAAACGGTGGTTCAGAGATTGTAAACGCGAAATTGTTAAAAAGAATTGCTGTATTGAAAATAAGCTACAAAAATCATTTTTATTAAATTTTACATAATTACTATGAAGTTAAAACAATTAGGTTTTTGGTAGGTTGTTTTTATAAAATTGGCTAGAGCACAAATAGAGATAAATAAAAATTAAAAGCATAAATCGGAAAGCCATATTTCAAAGGGAAGAAATGATTGTACATGGCACAATGCTCATGCCTTCCTTAGAACGAATTGTCTATGGTAAATGACAATGATGATTTTTATATTACTTACTGTCTATTTTACAGATCTAATTGAATTATTTGACATAAAATATCATGTTTTTTGTGTATCTTTTAGTAAAGATTGTCAGTAATCTATTATTTGAACTAGGTAAATTATTAATGAATTTCATTTTTTTATATATTAGAGTATGATTGTTATTGTACTATAATAAATTTTGTATTATATCATATTTTAATCGAAATACATAACTTATGATATCTTTTTTATTTTACATGTATATTATGTCAAGCTAAATAAGTAGATGTACGACACGGAAGTAGACATATTATATGTATATATTATATTTAGTGCATTCTATCTAGCTTATCTTTTAAACATGGAATAAAATATCGTATTTACATAAACTATTAATAGTATTTGCATCTAGATAAATTCACGTATCTAATTTTCATTAGTATTTTAAGGTATAAGAATAAGAGAAGGTGCCTTTAAAATGTATTATAATTTTAAAAAGAACCTTAAATATTTTTAAATGCTAAATATTTGAGCAACCAATAATGAGATTAGAAACCATATTTAGAAAATAAATTTACATTACCGATACGAATACACTAATCTAAAATAAAAAAATTGAACAAGTCTTTTATTGAAATAAGTGAATAATTAATGATATTCTCATATATGTACACACTCAATAACCCTGCATAATCTCCCAATAAGATTGTTCTTTACCGTCTTCCTGTATTTCACATTATCTTTATATTTTTTAATTATTTAAATATTTCTTAACTTATTTTTTATAATTGCAAAATACGTGATAGTACACCCCTGCTTCATTTAATTTTAGTGTTCTGATTTTTGATACTTTCAACTGATACAATTCTCATAATGTTATCATCTTTCCAATAAATAAGTATAATATGGTTCTAATACCCCGTAATCCTTTTTAAAATATTCAAATTGCATATTCTGTTAGCTGTGATATAATATTCAATGTTTTTATTTTCTCAGATATCACGTATGTGTCCATTTGACTAAGTGTTTTTATTAATTTTACAAATGAGATATATGTAATTATGTTTATAATTTACAAATGTAAAAAGATATTTTTAAAAGATGGCTTGGGTACAACTGCGGTTTCAAGAAAAATATTATTCATTAATGACGTCAAATTTGATTAGAATCTTCACTTTTAATCGAATTTTAAATTAAGGACGTTCCCAAAGAGCAGTCATACTCAATCTTCAAGAAGATTCCCCCGTATGTAAACTACTATGAACTACTATAAATAGAATAAAAAACAGTTGAGGTAGTGTACTTTTTCGCTTCCGCTCACATGCGCAGAAGTTCAAAAAATCTCTCACTATTCAAATTATAAAAGGAAACGTCAAAACCATTAAAAAGTAGCTCACTTTTAATATTTTTTATAACAAAACGAATACCGCTTGTTTTAGTTATTTTTACAGAAAGATATTTGTTAAATTTTCAATTAATGATTCTCAGTTTTCCAAAACAATCGTAAGAAAATTACTATTGCTATTCAATTAAACGTGCGCTACAACATCGATCGGGGTATAGTTCGTATGTTAAATATGCTCATTTTAATAGTCAATATTTACAAATTTACTACCGCAAGGAGTATTGAAAATAATTTCTACTTATAAAAGACACTCATAAGTATGTGTATTCAAAGTTTCAAAAGGATTGTAAGAAAAGTGATTTTTTTGTGAACGTCCTTAATTCGACATTTCATAATTTATTAGACTCCCACAAACTTTAAGTAGAACGACACTTATTTAAGAAATTAGCTAAGTTTAGTGAAACATTTCACATAATTAATTAGATTTTAAAATTCAGTTAAACAACATCAACAGAGTCCAACAATCCACTGTAGCTCGAGTGCTGAACTCCATCCATATCTTCGGGTCACATTTGACTGTCTTTCATGTTTCGTACAGACTCCACGGAAGACCTTGGTGTGGCTCCGACGAAAGAGCATTCCCTCAATGAGCCACTTCTTCGAACAACCATGGTCTTGGTGCCATAGTCAGTGACAAAGTTATCGTTTTTGACTCCTTCCTTGGTTCCTCTGACGGACTGGTAGCCGCAGCAAGGAGGGTAGTGGGAGGTCAATATTCTCTTGAACGCGTCCCTGAACTCGGTGTTGAAGATGGAGTAGATGATGGGGTTGAAGGCGGAATTAGAATAGCCCAGCCACGATAGAATTTTGAAAGCCAAACCTATAATTAAAAAAAAACATTAAAATGGTATCCTAATTGGTTTTTCCGAACAAATTATTTTCAATTTAATTTAAAACGTTCCTTCTTGCACCTGTGTTTGAAAAAGAAGTGTAAAAGGAAAAGATTTTTATGGAACCCCGTAGGTACTCTACCATTCCTCTTTCATTATTCATCCTCATCGGAAACAATTCATTATATAAAATTTTTGAACAGCCGCCATTTTCAAATAAAACGTCTTAATAAAACGGTTGGTTAACGAACTTATCAGATATATTTTTAAAAATTATTTTGGGGTTTCTTGGTCAAGATCAAAAAAAGTACATTTAAATTTTCTAGAAGTTGCGTCATGAAACCTTCTGCAATAAGTAGTATTTCTATCGAAATTCACACAACATTAAGTTTTTAAT
Organism: Eubasilissa regina; assembly: GCA_022840565.1. NCBI lineage: Eukaryota > Metazoa > Arthropoda > Insecta > Trichoptera > Phryganeidae > Eubasilissa > Eubasilissa regina. The sequence goes on along the minus strand of JAINEB010000027.1, from coordinate 15,488,703 downwards.
AATTATTAATTTTAAAAAGCAAATGTACTTTTTATAAACCACTTTGATTAATTTAGCATCGATCAGTTTTGATATCACTGTGTCTTCGTCAAAGCGGACACATATTAACTGATCTATAAATATGCAAAGAAATCAATCGTCGGATGGGGACGGGGTCTCAGTCATAGTGAGGATGAAGGAAATATGTGATGATAATGAAAATATAGGGTGTCCAGCGGAAAAATTTCAAGATTAAATTGTAATTGCTCGTAAACCATTAGGTTGAGGTAAATGGTAGGGATATTGTTCGAAGCGCGTGATTTGCTGATTTTCCAGTCGCAATGAGCCATTGGTCGAGAGCGCACCGCACGTTCGCGGTTGAGCAATATTTAAAGTGCGGTGAATATTGGACGAGTAAGTGATGGGTCAACCGCTCAACTTATCTAGTATTGGGTTCAAAAGTTCAGACAAGAAGGGACAATGGCTAACCAAACTCCTCCGGGACCATCAACGTCAGCAGCGACGCCAGAACATGTGGCTCAAGTTCTGACGTGAAATTATGCGCAATCCGCGTAAATCGATAATTAAGATTGCACCCTGCACTGGAATAAAATGATCAACAGTGCACGTTATTTTAAAAAAGAAACTACAGTTTCATCCATACAAACTACAAGTCGTGCATTTTCTCAACGAAAATGATCCTTTTTTACGTGAAACCTTAGCGAGAATGATGCTGAAACGCTATGGAACAGCACGAAAGTTTGGAAACATATTTTTTACTGGCGAAGCACATTTTCGTATCGATGGCTATGTTAATAAACAGAACATGAGATACTGGTGCCCCGATAGCCCGAGTAAATTCCATCAAAAACATATGCATTGTCCTAAAACCACAGTGTGGTGTGGTGCAATTTCTGCCAGAGGGATAATTGGCCTTTATTTTTTTAACCAGCGAGAGACAGTCACTGCTGACGTATATTGCCTAATGATTGACAAAACATAACTTCAATAAGATGGGGCCACTCCACACACAGCTAAATTTTCAATGGATAAGCTAGGGGGAATTTTTCCCATCAAATTAATCAGCAAGTACGGAGACATACCCTGGGTATCTCGGTCACCGGACCTTACACCGTGAGATTTTTTTTTTTTGCAGGGAAACCTTAAACAAGAAAATATCCGCCGTAAAGTTGCTGCCATTGAACCAACGCTTTGCTCTCACGTGTTCGAAAATTTAAGAGTCTGATTGCAAGAGTGTCTTGAGAGAAATAGACGGCATTTAGACGATATTGTTTATAAAACGATAAATTAGCATCGTTAAACTCTATTTTGTATAAATAAAATATGAGAATAACATTGTAGTTTTTTTATTTATTTAATACTATACTTGAAAAATTTCCGCTGACACCTTTATTAACCAATGGGATGGCGCAAATTGAACACCGGGCTTAAATTTCTATTCTTTTTTTGTTTTGGGGTTGGCAATTCTGATACGTTGACATTTATCATTTGATTTATCGGATTCGAAAATAATTGCTGATCATTCCCACCGTCGACAGTTCACCAGTTGGTTTGTAGAGCAGTTTGTGGACTCTGTAGTTGGTCGAAAAATACCTTCAGCGATAAGACGCATTTTCAACTCGACGGTTTCGTAAACAAACTACCCGACGTGTTATCGATCCAATTGATCAGAGATTGTAATTGTAATTGAAAATTCTGTGAAAAGAACCAAAATTTTATTTGTTTTCAAGGTGACCATTTGTTCGACATAATTATTTTACGACGCAAATAATAATAAATTATTTATTTATTTAATCGTACAGTGTGCACTTTAATTCTCAATAAAATTTAATCATACAATCAATAAAAGTAATATTTTATTAACAATTTTAATCCGACGTTCATTTGGGCCACCCCACATCAATAACTTACAATATCGTATACATATTAATACTATAATGGTGTTACAATCTACTCACCAGGGATGCACGTCTTGCAAAACGCAGCCACAATATTGACGCAGAAGAACGGCACCCAGCAGACCAGAAAGACTCCCATAATGATGCCCACTGTGATGGCCGCCTTATGGTCCGAAACGTGGTACGGGGAAGAGTGGACGTGGGTCTGCACACGTGTCCTCACACTCTTTGTCCTGTTGTCCGGGAGCTGGACCGTCCTGGTTACGGCACGTATGGACTTGACGTGCTTTTGAGCGTAGCAGTACAACCTAGAAATGTAAACAATATTGTGTGTAAATTTGTTATTTATTTATATTTAACTTTGTTTAAACCACTGCGTTGTTTTTACGTCAACCGGTTTCAATACTAAAATATCTTCGGCAGGACTGCCGTACTACTATTCCACACAATTTAAATAACGTCCATTACGGGTTATGGGTAAGAGTGAGTAGGTGATTGACATTGGGGCATTTAAATGGGGGAAATATTAAATAACGGGTTGTTTGTAAGGTTTAATTGGTTGTTAATTATATTGGACTTAGTTTTGAGTGATTTTTGGATTTTTAAATTTTCTAAATTATCCAATCCAAGAATTTCAAAATTTCAATTTTGTTTTCTTTTACGAAATTGTGACTTGTCTCTATAAGGTGGTTGAAAAATTCTGAGAAGTTATTATTGTTATATTGTTAAGGCACCTTAAGTGTTATTTTATTCTAGTACTACGTAGAACTCCGTCCCGTTTTACCTATATAAAATGCCGGAGAGTTATTACAGTTTAGTTTATGTATATCGGATCGTTCTAACGGGTTGACATTGTCTTTGGAGTTTATAAGGAATTATTAAGTTATTTTTTGTTTACCTAAGTTATTTTATCATTTATTTGCCTTATTATTTCTTCGGTAAAGGTTCATATTTCGTTTTTATAAAATATTATATAGAAGACATTTGATCATCGAATCGGTAATGAAATGGTGAAATATGATCGTCCGAAAGTAGAATCAATGACTTCATGATAATCATAAACACTCTAATCTTTGACTAGTGTGATATTAGGGTCACACTAAGTATTTGGTTGAATATACCCCCTAGCAGGCGAGTCAAAATACACGGCTATATATTACCTGCAGTATATTCCGATCATGACGATACACGGCACGTAAAAGCTGATGCAGCTGGACACGACTGCGTAAGACGGGGTGAGGTCCAGGGCGCACGTGGGGCGCGGCTGAGGCGGCAGGCGAGCTGCGCCCTGAGGCCGATGCAGCCCGAGGGATATGGGCACGAAGCTGATAAGTGCCGCCAGGAGCCATATTGTGGCTATTGTGCCCACGGCCACGCGGCGCGTCACCCATCTGCCGTACCTGAATTCAAAGATTTAAAAATGTATTATATATATATATATATAAAATTAAAATATATTTCTAAAATTTTAAGCGGTAACTTTATAATGGACATTTGAAATATGTCAATAGAATACATTTTGAATTGTTATTTAAATAATTCCAACCGGCATGTATGTTCAGAATGTATGTTTTTTCTTGACAAATTTTCGAACCTATATGTTACATTTTTCAAATTAATACACCTGTCGTTCCATTATTTGAAAGCCATCTACATTATTTTTACAGAATCTCAAATACCTTTGAGTAAACCGACTTGCAGACGCCAGAATTATCAATTCATTTTTATTAAATTTTGGACACGTCGATACAACATATATTATTAAGGAAAACACATTCTTATTGTGAAGTTGTAATTATTCAGAATATAAGTCTGTGATATTTTAAATACTAAATTAATGTATTAATTATAATTATATACATATAAAATCAATTTTGTCGAAAAATATTGTTTTAGCGTCACCATCGTCGAAAATTTGTCAAGAAAAATACTGGCGTTATAGCACAAAGGTAGTGCACTTCCCCGGATTGAAATGAAGATCCAGGTTCGAATCCCGGCAAAATTGATTTTATATGTATATAATTATAATTAATACATTAATTTAGTATTTAAAATATCACAGACCTATATTCTGAATAATTACAACTTCACAATAAGAATTTGTTTTCCTTAATAGTATATTATGTATTACCGAACAATTATCATATTATACAACATCATTGTATTACTGTATATATTTTGAGTTTTCTTTTAGTTTAAAATATACGACAAATTATTATTACCGATATTTTTGTTATATTGATATGACACGACATGAACTAACGCAAATTCCTTGTTTCAATATTTAGATTTTTATGGCACCCACGTGATACCTTTGGTACCACTTCTCAAATAAATATCTCCACGACTTATTTTTAATGTATGACTCGATTGGAATGAAAATTTAAACGCTCTGAATATAATATGCATTAATGTAGAAAGTCCGACTTGTTTACACAAAGATTTAATTTTCGAAGAGTAAATACTTTCACTGTTGCACAAATGTGTCATAAACTATCGGATTTATGTTTCAACAAATATTTTTTGTAGAATGCCCCTCGTTCTGCAACTAATGTTCCAAACCACCCTTCAAAAATTACACTTCATTTCATGTCTATTCATTTACTGGTCTGTGTCCCAGATATAATTTCGTCTACGGAATACTGATTGCTTGTATTGAATGAAATATTTCTTTAGCTGTATGAAAATTCCGAAAACGCCAAGATTTTTAATGAGAATATTTCTTATTAGATTTAAAAATCTTGAAATATTTTAATTCTTTTAAAAAACGTTTTTTTGTAATTTTTTGTAATTCTGTAAAACTTATTTGATCTAATTCAATTCTGCAAAATGAATTTATAAGTAACATCGACGGGTTTTGTACGGTTGAAATTGAATTGCATTCAATGTTCCTTGTCGACTGTGGTAGATACTAAAGATTACTTGCAAACTTCTCAATATTGTTGAATTTCGTAATTTGATTTTCATTTGAATACATCAAAAGCTCTACGGCAAATCGAATGGAAACTGGATTTCAGATAGAAATTTTAATGAAGATTTTCGTCGTACTAAATAAAATGATTTTAATTTAGTCGGGCAATATTCCGTTCGTTCGTGTCATGATTCATAAAATATCTTTATTTCATAATATTAAATTACTCAAAGGTTGTGTAAACTTAATTGCTTATAAATTTTTAGACGAAAGTAGTTTTAAATGTTTTATAAGAGGCTAGTTTTTATATATGTTTACAATAAATGTGAACACAGTTCGTAAATTTTTTTTTATAAAGTTAATGTATTATCGATAAAAGATATTTAAACAGGATTTAATAAAAAATACATCATTTTTTGTTAATTTTTTTTTAAACTATCAGGTGTAAAAGGAAAATTTTATTTATTTATTTTAATGAATCAGATTTTTTTTTAATAGGTCGTTAGTAACCCTTATATGTAGTCTTTAGAAGGTGGAATATTGTACAATATTAAATTCAAACACACAAAAAGCTAATATGAAGGTAAATATATAGAAAAAGAGCCGAAATGATAGGTAAAATTTACAAAAAAAACAAGTCAAACAGTTAAATTATTGTGATATCCTTCAGATTGTGTGAATATGTGTGTGTGATAGCGCGCCAGCACCGCCGGTTTTAGATGTATATGTGTGTGTGTGTGTGTGGCGGGATTAAAAGGATGACGCGCGCCGAGCGCGGTCTCTTTTCTCTGCCGTTTGTTTCCGTGAATAGTTGTATACTTTATACCTTAACAGTATTATTATTGTAAAAAAGATTGTAATTGGCACAAAAAAAGTTTCTTATTGGACTATCAATAATCTTCGGTGACGTATACAACTTGGAATATACTGATGACTAAGTATGTAATATCTATTTATGAAGAAATCTAGTATGTATTATGTATTGGAGAAATCTGGTTTGTTAATATATTAAATACAAATTAAATTTATTATTTTAATTAATACATTTAATTTGTATATAAAATATAACAGACCTATGTTCTGAATAATTACAACTTCACAATAAGTGTTCTCATTAATAATGTCAATATATTCTTATTAAAAACGATATTGGGACCACCAAGACCGTTATAAGCTAAACTTTTAGCTTTTTTTCATCTAGTTAGTATTGTGATTTGAATTAAAGTTTTTCACTCGCATATTAAATATATAACTTAATCAACTTTGGAAAGAAGCTGAATAAATTTTTTATTTAGGAAATATTTATCGCAAACAGAGATACTACAACTATGTGAAATTTTAAGCGAAGACGACTCTCTATTTGAAGTTTAAACAAATATATCCCTGGTATATAGGGTTCATTCTCTTCGTCTTAACATATCTCAAGTGCAAGAACAATATGTATTGAGTTAGTCCACTTCGGGTAGAAAAAAGTCACCTGAAAGGATCCTTGATATGTATGTATCTATCCAGAGAGATGGCGCACAGGTTCAGGATAGATGCCGTCGAGCACATGACGTCACAGGCAACCCACGTATCGCAGAACTGGGCGCCGAACACCCAGTAACCGAGGAGGTCATTGACTCCAGCGAAGGTCATGACCATGGCAGCCACGAGCATGTCTGCTATGGCCAGGGACGCGAGGAACAGGTTGCCGATCCTTCTCAGTCCCCGGTCGGTGTAGATGGCGATGCAGACCAACACGTTGCCGGCCACGGACATGAAGATGAGGACAGAGAGGAAGATGCCTGTAACAGAAAGATACATTCATGTATTAACCGATATATAATAGCTTCTTCAATATTTGGAAAATTACTTAAATACTAAATTAATGTATTAATTATAAATATATACATATAAAATCAATTTTGTCGAAAAATATTGTTTTAGCGTCACCGGGATTCGAACCTGTAGTAATAATGTAGATGGCTTTCAAATAATGGAACGACAGGTGTATTAATTTGAAAAATGTAACATATAGTTTCGAAAATTTGTCAAGAAAAATACTGGCGTTATAGCACAAAGGTAGTGCACTTCTCCGGATTGGAAATGAATATCCAGGTTCGAATCCCGGTGACCCTAAAACAATATTTTTCGACAAAATTGATTTTATATGTATATATTTATAATTAATACATTAATTTAGTATTTAAAATATCACAGACCTATGTTCTGAGTAATTACAACTTCACAATAAGAATGTGTTTTCCTTAATAATTACTTAAATGTATAATATTACTTCTTACTCTATATACTCTACTCCAAGCACAAGAGCTAGTTTCTTTTTTTGGAGAGGTAAGCAATTCAATAAAATATATCATTTTAGTTACTCAAGTATACTCAATTAACTCATATATTATAAAAAATTGTAAAAATGTCAAAATTATAATAAAAATAATAAAAACATTTTGATCTACATATCAATAAATAGAGGCTTTAAACAAAGTATTTTTGTTACCATTTATATAATATGTTGTCACAAAGTAATTTTGCAAATATTGTGTTTTTTCTTATTATTTATGTATATTAATACATAATAGACACACGACATTTTAAGACAGGGTTTATATCACCCGTATGACGAGTGAGAGATCATTATTATAGCGCCTATGCCAAAATCAAATTTCTAAAACCAGACCAAAGATATGAATCAAAATTTTCCTTTCAAAAATTTATGCAGGCTCGTTTTTCATAGTCCGTGACCAAGTACTATGTCATTAAGCGGATAACGCATAACTTTCTTGGTAACGTACGTCTGCTCGCATTATATGCAAAACAAAAACTTACCAATGAAAGTAATGTTGAATAACTAAAGATAATATCTTTCATCTTCCCACAAAATAAAAATATTCAATTCAACAGACTGTTAAATAATTGGAATATTATTCAATACGAGATGCTAGTGAAATTTATAATTTCTCCACCGAATTTCTACAAATGCTCATTATATGATTATCACAACCATTATTTTTTATACCTTATACGTGGTTATTGTACCGATATTAAACTTCTCTTGTACCGATATTCGTTCTCGTGAGCAACTATTGTACTGTACATTCTTCTATAATACAATTATATAATTTATTCATTGAATAATAATATTTGATTTATTAAACTAGTCATCTACAAAGTAACTTTATCAAAAACTACCGTAAGCTACCATAGAGAGCAAATAGCTGACACTGAACCTGAATATCGATAATATGTTTGTACATTTTAGTTCACCGCATAATACGTATTATTTGATGTAATTCATTGTTTGTTATTCGAAATCTTTTATAAGTTTTGCCATTCATTTCAAATATTCAATAATTATATTATATATAATCTTTATATAAAACTTATCATGTATTTATATTTACAAAAAACTGGTTTTTCGCACAATCTGTGTCAATATAAAAAACTGTGACAATTTATTAGATCTAACGCATCTTGAGATATAAACAGTTCCTGATTCTAACCACCAAGTTCCAGCCGAGGTAATGTTTAATTCAAAAGGTAAAATGATATTATTCTCTACTAGCGAGTACCCGGCATGCGTTGCAATGCCACTCAAAGAAATAAAGTGTTTGTATTTTAATTCTGATTATTGAAGTGCTTTGAATACACAATATTTTTTGTGTGATGCGTATACGAAAAAGTCGCCAGATAAAGCGATAATTCTTGGAAAATAGCCAATCAACGTGTCCGTATTTCACATTTCACGACATATGGTTGCCATGAAACTGATAACGCTTTCTTCGGCGAACTTTCTCATTGTAAAATAGTTGTACTAATTCAGAAACCTTCACGGGCGTGCGCACAGCAACTCACCAAAGTTTCATGGCAATAAACTATATGAAATACACTTTTTTGTTGAAATGACTCGCGCACCACCTATTGTAAAATGGTTGTACTAATTCAGAAACCTTCACGGACGTGCGCACAGCAACTCACCAATATTTCATCGCAATCCGTTCAACGGTATAGGAACGCGTACGGGACAACAAGCAAACAAACATTCATTTTTATATATATAGATTGTTCCAATATTTTTTTACGTCAAAGTAACGATAATATTTTAGAAATCTCTACAGGTATTTTATTTTTTTAATTAAATTAAAAATTTGATTTAACACTTACTGCCCGCTGGGTTAAAACAAAATACGTTCGGCGGTGGTGGGTCATTTTAGACTTACCGTTTTTCAACCGTTTTGTGGGAGATTTTTTTATAGATATCTATATAAATGGTATTTTCTAGGGGCCGCCGACGAAAATATGTCAAAACAAATACATGGACGCATATCTGGTATTCTTTGTCTACCCGCTCAAAAAGTTGACAATATAAATTTCGGCGTAAGCGTTGAGATTTAATCCGACTATCTTAGGTCAGTTTTTGAGTGTTTTTTCACATTTTTATCAATAACCAATTTTGAATCTCGTCCAATAACATTTAATCGTATCTCAAATTATTTGAAAATATGAAATAAAAGATTATCTTAGTTTATATAGCTTATTAGTAATTCACATTTTTACAAACACCCGGGTCAAATCTGACCCACCACCACAGAGTATGTGTTAAGTAAATTATAGATATCTCATAGAGACGAAGCTATTTATATTATAGTATATGAGAAGAATGGAAGTATGGTAAGAATCGTAAGCCCTGTAATACCCATACTTCCATACTTCCCACATAACATAACACAAGTGGCTTCGTCTCTATGAGATATCTATAATTTGTTTAGTTACTATGTTTTTGGAGGTACAAAATCCAGTAATTGTGTGTTCTTGGACATATTCAAATATTGTTGATCTATGAATTGTTTTGTAAAGTAAGATTTTGCTACTAATAAGATAAAACTGTTTAAATCACTATGTGTTTCCTGAAAAAGATACCATAGGTATCGAAACATGTTGATTTATTAATAAATGATTGTTTAAACAAAGTGTTGTATTTTATTATTTATTAAATATTTAAATAGTTAATGCTGAAATTTATGATTTTATCATGAAAAGTTTATCATTTATAATAATTTAGAAAACAGAGAAATAATACACATTATACCAGTACTAACCTTACAGTGCTCAATTTGTCTTTTTTAGTTTAAACATTTATATTATTGTTTTTTTGTGTAGATTATATGAAAAATAAAAATAAATTATAAGAAGTTACATTTCAGCTCTATTTTCACTATTTCGGTATGCAGATAATATGCTTTATCGCATATAAATGGTTCAATTACATGATTTAATGATGAAAATTGGGAAAACAATTTTTATTTTTATTCAAACATAAATGAACAGAGCATTTTGTACATTTAACAAAAGTAAAGCCTTTACATTGGTGCATTTTAATAGTAGTCAGTGCATTTATGTGATCATCGCTAAAGCCTACTGTAGCGGATTTCCTACACACCGAATTATCCAAAATAATACCGTATAAATAACTTCCACGTTCACAAATGTAATGTCAAATACATAACACAATAATTATTTTAGTTAATATACTGCAGAAAATACTAATCAAACATTAGCTGAACTACATTCAAAGAGATTGCATATCAACTTACATTTGATTCAGATTTACTTTGACATATTTCCTTTTGTGGCCATTTATGGGACTAAAAGACGTAAGCTTGTATGTAGACGATATAATACACTGGGCATCGAGTGATACAATTTTCTGTAAAGGATTTTATTCTCTTTTTGTTGGTATGTATCCGATAGTCTGCAATGGGCAGTGTAGGAATAAATTAGGAAAATAGTATATTAATTGTAATATCATTAGGAGAACACATTCTTATTGTGAAGTTGTAATTATTCAGAACATAGGTCTGTGGTATTTTAAATACTAATTAAATATATTAATTAGAAAGATACACATATTAAACCAATTTTATTGAAAAATATTGTTGTTGCGCCATCGGAATAAAATCAGGTAGATCGGTCTTTTAAATAATGGAACGATTAAATGTATTAATATCAGAAAGGTAACATATAGGATCGAAAATTTGTCGCTAAAAATATTGTCGCTAAATAAATAGCATAGTTGGATAATGCACCTTTCACAATTAGGAAAGAGATCCATCCCGGTGACGCAACAACAATATTTTTCGATAAAATTAATTTTATATGTAAATTTTTCTAATTAATATATTTAACTGTAATATCGTTTAATTTTAACAATATTTATGACCAAAAAAAATGATTCACATAGATGAAAATGCGTCACGAAGCAATTCGGTCATTCAATTCCATCGCTGGCTCTTGTACTAGTCCATGCAAGAAGCTTATTGTGAATGGTATCGGCTGGAGCGTATGATACGATATCTACAATGCCGTATTTAGAGTTCCAATTGACAGATTTTGCAAAATTAAACGGTGTTCTTTTTCTCAGTCAAATTGAAAAATATTGTTTCTAAAATATGTTAATTATTTTGAAATAATTATCTGTGATATTCTAACCTTTAAGTATTGTATTAGGTGTCTCGAAAAATAATGATTTATCGATTCCATATCAAAATTAATCCAAAAAATAACTCAAATGATTCATCATACTAAATATGTCGTATATTCCCCTGTCGTATACAAAAGTAAAAAGTAAAGAAAGTAATTTTTTTTTTCAATCAATCATTAACTTTCTGCATAATTTTCATTTTTGATGGATGGGGTTGGCTTCATGAATAAATTATTAGAACATTGATCAAAAGCTAAAATTAGGGAGGGATTCAGAAGCAAAACCACCACCATCCAATTAACTAAATTTAGACAAAAATATTTTAATTTTTTTATTTATTATCTATGTTTTATTAACCACTTAATTGAGTTTAAATACATCTACCGGTTTCGAAAAACACCATTTTCTTCTTCAGGATGTCATTACTAACTAAAAACATATATTATTGTTTCTTTACCAAAATCTATTTAAAAAAAAAACAATTATTTAAAAAGTAAATTTAGTACCTACCTTCCACACGAAACCTGAGATAAACGTATGATGCAAAAATAAAGATTTCCGAGAGCACAAGTGACAATTGAGATTTATTTATTTTATTTTATATTTACTTATATCAACTGTGGGAGGTTTATATCTCCTACGAAAACAGGCGGTTGTACCGTAATTTTTTGAGGCAACGCCTTGACAATGGCACGTGTTACCGAGCCGAAATATCGGCTTAGAAACCATCTACAAAAAACTTGATTTAACCCAGAATATACGCCAGTTCCACACATATATATACAGTATGTAACAGACCTAGTCCATAAAAGTTTATGGGCGGATACATAACTAAATTATGAGTCGTAAATATTTACGGAATATGTGCCATATCACAACCGTGTCATAGATATAAGTATTTAAAAAAAAAATCGTAATTATGAGTTTATTTCGATTAATTGAAATATATTATTGATTCTAGATTATATATTGAATACAAAAAATTAAAAGTCATCGAATTTTGAGCGGCTAGACTATTTTTGGTTAAATAATTTAGGATACTAAATTAACAATTAAATAATTTAGGGCCTGATACAAAAATATAGACTAATAATAGATATTTTTTGCAAATATTTATTTAGAAATACGTAAACTTAAAGGTGAACATGATTTTGTAAAAATTCCATACAATAATATTTTTCATAACGGTGCAGAATTTGCACGTATTGCTTGAACATTTTCGATTCATAATGTAGTCAGGTATCTACCCTTAAAATATTGTGAACTAGATTTGTTACACACTGTATAACTAACGAACTTATTATCACATTTCTCCGAGGGAGTTGGCAGAGATGATAGAGCGTCACGCTCTTCTCTCCTGACACGCAATTTTCACCTCATTCACATTCATACATCTTCTCATATAAGCTCGTCAATTATTAAGATACCTAGTAAGACTGTATTTCAGTATCTGATTTGCTTGGTCATTCATTCCAATTCTTTCGCGGACGTCCTCTATTTCTGGTGTTATCATATATCTTTCTTACCATTCTCTCCACATTCATCCGTTTCATATGACCAAACCACCTAAGTGATTCTTTTTTAATCTTTTTCACTATGCTAAGATTAGTTTTATATTCTCCTTTTACTCCTTCATTCTTTACTCTGTCACAAAGGGTGATTACAGGGAACATTGTAAACGGCGCCTGAACTTGTCAACCGAGGAAAGAATAGCGGTACACAGTGGACAGAATACCGACACTGATATATATGTATAGGTTAGCAGAAGAGAAAAGAAAGAAGACTGAATATAGTGAAAATGAAATTACTTAGGCATATTGTGACAGATCCATTTAATTTAAGATTTTCACAAGCATGTTACTGTACTGGCGTCTCTTCTGGGTTAGATCGCGTTTTTTATAGATGGTTTCTAGTCCGACGTGTCAGCTCAGTAACATATGCCATTATTTATAAGTTTCCTATAAAAATTACCATCCAACTGTACCTACTTTTTTCAAGGATATAAATTTTCGACAGTTGAGTAATTTTCAGTTCGAAGTCAATCCATTAATATCAGTTATGTATATATATATATATATATATATATATATATAACTGACTAACTATAACTGATATATATTATATTATTATATATTATACAAAATATTTATGTAGTTCTCAAGAGTATATTTTTCTATAGAATATATATATATAACTGATATTAATGGATTGACTTCGAACTGAAATTTACTCAACTGTCAAAAATTTATATCCTTGAAAAAAGTAGGTACAGTTGGATGGTATATATATATATATATATATATATATATATATATATATATATTATATAGAAAAATATACTCTTGAGAACTACATAAATATTTTGTGACGCACAAGCAGGTTGTACAAATATAAAGTTATATAAATAATTATTTATGAATATTTTTAGAATCGCGTTTAAATAAATTATATTTTAATAACTTTTTTTGTTTTCATTACATCTTTAAAGAATTGCCTCGAGAGAACATTTAATCAAAAGAAAACAATTAAGTAATAATGTCGCGCTCTTAAGAATTATTTTTGACGATTTCTACTTGACAATTTTTTAAGAAACCTCCCTCTGTACTGTAAATAAATTCAGTAATCATTTAACATTTTTTTTTGGAATTGTGTTATTATTGTATTTATAAAAAACAAATTATCTGTAAGTAATGGAAGAAAAATACTAACATAAATTATACCAAGTAAGTTGAATTCATTTTTACCATCGTACTGTTTTTTCCACGGGGGCGGGCGGAGAGGATAGAGCGCCACATTCTTCTGTTCTGACTTCTCTGTCTGTTCTGACAATTCTCGCCTCATCCAAATTTATATATTTTCTAATACAAGCTCGCCGATCATTGTGGCCTATAACAGGATCATCCTTCATTATCTGGTTTACATGGTCATGCCAAGTCTACTTCTTGTGCCATCAACACTTGTGTCATATATCTTTCCTACCGTTCTTCTTTAGTAAAATTAACCCTCGGATATTATGATGGGGTTTGTTGGACCCCATCATAATATCCGAGGATCTCGGGACGTTGTGTAGCTGTTCAGACAGTGTTCCTCCAACTATTGACAAGATTACACACCCGTTTAAGGTGAGTAAGACTGTCTTTGTTTACAAAACTAGAAGATAGTCCCGTTCTGGGGTCTACCGGACACCGCTGCAGTGTATGTGTATCATAAGAATTTTGAGTTACTCGCTAAATCGACGAGTCAGATTTCTATTATTTACAACTTTATTTTTTTTTATGTATAATAAATTATAATAATAATTATTATATAGTATACCTATTTTTATATAATATTTATTATGTATACACATTTATATTACTTTTTTTTGTTCCTTTTAACGTTCCAAGTTATTTTATAAGGGAAGAGAGGAGATTTCAAAGTTTCTATTGTGGTTTATCATGCCAATCGTTTTAAGAGTTTTTTAATCTAAATTACTAGTTCAATCATCTGAAGACTGAATTAAAAAGCTTTTAACCACCTTTAATCATTTGTAAAATAATATTCTTAAATAAAACAAATATTTTTTATTGATTTTTTATTAAAAGGCGATGCTTGCATAATTAAAATTGAGGAAAAGGACATGGGGTCTCCAGGACCCCACTGTAGTACTTATGTCCCGGCTGTACAGTGTAGTATGTGAGGGTTAAGGATAAACAGGTCGCCTACTTATTCATTAACGTATTATTACATTTAAAACAGGAAATACAAAAGACTTCAAAAATTACCGCCCCATATCAATAATCTCCAACATAGCCAAAATATACGAAAAAATTGTTAAAAAACAGCAAAAATAATTTCAATATTTAACAAACACGTAGATGACAGTGACAAATGCATTGGCATATTTATAGACCTTAGGAAAGCCTTGATAGCATATCACACGAGAAACTATATAATAAACTTAAAAACATTGGCTTTGATGGAAATATACATGGTACACCTGAAACTACTGAGTTTGGCATACCATAAAGTACAATACTTGGACCATTGTTATTTATTATATAAGTACTCTAATGATATATTTAAACTAAAAATCATGGTAAAATAATATATTTTATGCAGACGATACAGTATTAATAATTAACAAAAGAACTTGGACTGACGCTAATATATCGGATCTTAATACCATAAAAAAGTGGACGGATGATATTTTATTATCAATTAATACCGATAAAACATACTTTATACGATTTGCTATTCAACAGAAACAAAACACCGAAAATAATATTAAAATTCACACCAAGGCCTGTATTCGAGAAAACTCTTGTGACCAATGTTCATCAATTGAAGAAAAATACTGTATCAAGTACCTTGGAATCATAATAGATAACAATATCAAATGGAAAGAACATATTAATAATCTCACAAACAAAATAAGGAAAACTGCCTACATATTTTTTAGACTCGGAAACATCTTATCACTTACATATCTGAAAATAATATATTACACGTTTGTACAGTCACATTTGCGATACGGTATTATTGGATGGGGAGGTGCATATAAAACTTCAATGTCACAATTAGAAATCACTCAAAAAATGATAACAAAAATTATTCTAAAAAAAAAAAGACTATCCAAGTATACAACTTTTCACAGATTTTCAAGTACCAAAAATAGTAGACATACAAAAAAAATTTAATAATTCAAATTTTCAAAATTAAAAATCAATTAAATTTTAGAAGCAAATTCCGATCTACAAGATATAGAGATCAAATTGATATCCCAAAACTAAAATATAGCGTAACTCAAAATCAATATATTTATCAAGGTATCAAATTTTTTAACAATTTCCATATCACAATTAGAATAATTACGGACTATCATAAATTTGTAACTGAAGTAAATAAAATATGTACACAGACTAACTGAAACATAAATTAACTCGAATATATTCCTTTTCTATACACGAGTCTTACTCTCATAGAGAAGAAACAAATGTTAAAATATATGTGTATATACCTATCCATTGATTATTTAAATTGTATTATATTTTTAATATTATTAAAAAAAGTAAAATAGATAATAAAATAAAATTTTAATGTACAACATTGTGTATATATATAAAAGTCATAAAGATTGATAATTACTCTAATTTTAAAGTAAATAATTAAAAAATGTTAAAAAGATAAGCCAAAAATTACCCCGCTTTTTGAAAAAATGAAAATACAGCTTAACACCATTTTCCGTAAGAATAATGTATGGAAGAAATATAAAACCTCGTCATCTTATTGCGAAAGAAAATCCAATTTTGCAAGTCATAGCAACATTGTAAAATAAATTATTTGCCTTTTCGGAGGATAATTTATCTTCGTCAAAAAAATGTAATTAAATTATAAATTTTTATCATTTAAAAATATTTCAGTGAAGATTATTCTAAAGTTAATTAATCATTAATTAAATCATACTTGAACAAAGAGAACTTGATGTCCTGAGATCCTGAACATAATTGAATTATTATTAATTTGGAATATGAATGGGACTCAAATTTATTCGATTTGTGAGAGGAAATAATACTACTACAATACATTATCCTTCTAATATTTTCATGAAAAATTGTATACGATCAACAAAATATAGTTAATCAGATTAACACATAGAAAATGAAAAAAAAGTAAACTTCTAACTTGGAATCGAGGATCAGCTTCAACTTTTGATGTAACCTGAGAAGTATGATTAACTTTTTAAATTTATTTTTAAAAATTGATATGTGTACTCAGAATATTTGCAACATTAGTAATCTTACTAGTTATAATAAAACACAATCACTTTGTATAAAACCATGAATTTTATTACACGCCAAGCGGTTTAGCTAAGTTCAAGTTTCATCAGGGCGTATTTAAAACTAACAATAAATGCAAAAGGACTTTACTTATATATACATAAAACGAGAGATAGAATGTAAAATTACATGTGAAAGAGAGAGACAGAATACTAATACAGTTAGACAGAACATTAAGGGAGGGGCGAATAATAAAAGTACAATATTGATGGGTATTTAATTTGGCGTGTAATAAAATTCGTGGTTTTATACAAAGTGATTGTGTTTTATTTAATCTAATATGTCAAATCACAAAGTGATTGCTTGTTATGAAAATATAATATTCTCACAATTTTTAAACTAAGCTAAACGCTTGTGCTGTGAAAATAGGACTATCTTGATTGCATCCTGGAACAAGGTTCGAATCCCTGACCATTAAATCACTAGACAAGTATCGTAATCACTAGAACATAAGCACATTATTGCTTATTTTGTTGCTTCCAGGATATCTGGTTTGTTCTATTGTTTGTTGTTCTGTTGTTTTTTTTTTAAATTAGTTTAACGATAAAGGTAAACATGATTATACCTTCTTTACCACCACCTTTATTTTCAGTTCTACAAATGCACATGTCATTGTTATGCACTTTAATATTAATTAACCACAAAAATACGTACTTTTAATACATTAATCGAAATAATAGGTATTCTGGAAGCTATGGTAAGCTAGATACAGTGTGGTTTATATTGAATCAGCTTCAAACTAACACCGCTATGTCAGAAACGAAAGGTAGAGTAAATATGGATTTATACGTAACGGAACGAGAAGTCAACAAGACACGAGATACAAACGTCAATGTTATTATTGAGATCACTATTATGAGACACGATCGTGACGACAAAGTTATGTATTTATTTATTTTATTTATTCGCATGCAATAATATAAATGCATGTTATATCTCATTATAGGCTTGTCGAACACTAATTATACGTAACTTGATGTTACTGATTGTCTCGCGACCAGCGCCTGGAAGAGAACAAGAACAAAAAAATACGTAAGAACGGTATTATGACGTTCACGTTTACGTTCTCATTATAAATATTTGCTTAATACATGTTTACATGTAATTTTATTATTATAATTAACAAAATAATTATTAAAATAAAACACAACGTTGTTAACAACACTTACACAACACTTTAGTTAAATATTAATTTAAGCGTTTTCGGCGCTCACTGCGTCATCATCAATAATAAACTAAAACTTAAACTAGAAGACAGACTATAGACTACACGAGGGGAGAGTTACATTGTTTAATTCACAACGTTGTGTTTTATATTAATAATTAATTAATTTACTTTTAAAGTTAGCAAAATTAACATTGTGGTTAAAATTCGTCTACCGGTTTCAAAAAATATTTAATTTCAATAAGTGGTTAATGAAACAAAGTTAAAAAATATAAATAATAAATTTTTTTTTTCAAAACGTTAAAAATTTTTTTTTTTAAAAGTTAACTAGGATGGACTTCCACAAAATTAATCACGAAAAATTTTGAAATATTAATGTTATTAGTTTTCTATCTCGTTCGTCAATTGTAATCGAGCATTTTATTGCAACCTGCATCGACTTAATAAATCAAGTGTAAGATTTGAAAATATTTAAAACTAAATTAATGTATTAATTATAAATATATAATTTAAATACTAATTAATTAATTTAGTATTTAAATATATAATTTAAATACTAAATTAATGTATTAATTATAAATATATACATATAAAATCAATTTTGTCGAAAAATATTGTTTTAGCGTCACCGGGATTCGAACCTGGATCTTCATTTCCAATCCGGGGAAGTGCACTACCTTTGTGCTATAACGCCAGTATTTTTCTTGACAAATTTTCGAAACTATATGTTACATTTTTTTCAAATTAATACACCTGTCGTTCCATTATTTGAAAGCCATCTACATTATTTTTACAGAATCTCAAATACCTTTGAGTAAACCGACTTGCAGACGCCAGAATTATCAATTCATTTTTATTAAATTTTTGGACACGTTGATACAACATATATTATTAAGGAAAACACATTCTTATTGTGAAGTTGTAATTATTCAGAACATAGGTCTGTGATATTTTAAATACTAAATTAATGTATTAATTATAAATATATACATATAAAATCAATTTTGTCGAAAAATATTGTTTGTAAATAAAATAAAATTTGTCAAGAAAAATACTGGCGTTATAGCACAAAGGTAGTGCATTTCCCCGGATTGGAAATGAAGATCCAGGTTCGAATCCCGGTGACGCTAAAACAATATTTTTCGACAAAATTGATTTTATATGTATATATTTATAATTAATACATTAATTTAGTATTTAAAATATCACAGATCTATGTTCTGAATAATTACAACTTCACAATAAGAATGTGTTTTCCTTAATAATGAAAATATTTAGCTTACTCAGTCGTGGTCGGTTACATGAAACGTCTCAATGTAATATATATGCCTTAGCTAACGTACTAAAGTTGGCATTTCTGGAGTAATATAATATAAGATTCTGAATTATATATTTTATTGATAATAATTTAAAAATTAAAAAATACTATTATTACACAATACTAGGCAGGGGCAATAACTACCATTGCAAGACACTCACATAAAATGGGTACATTAATTCAACTATCTTACTTACCATTACGCCGTTTCCGCACGATACGCAGAGAAGATGGATGGATCTTCTGTCTTGACACACAATTAACGCCTCATCCACATTCATACATCATCTCATACAAGCTCACCGGTTATTGTGGCTTCTAACAGTACCATATTCTAGTATTTGGTTCTCTTAAGTGTTTCGCGGATGTCTTCTATTACTGGTGCCACCAACACTTACGTCATGTATATTTTTTATCACTCTCTCCTCATTCATCCGTTTTATATGGCCAAACCACCTAAATGATCCTTTTTTAATCTTGCTCACTATACTAAGACTGGCTTTACATTCTTTCCTTATTTCTTCATTCTTTACTTTATAATAAATGGATTTGCCATATATATTTCCACTGTAATCAGTCTACTTTCGTTCCTCTTTTTCTAGATTCAGGGCTAACTTTCATATATCAGTGTCACATACCAGGACTCCACTGTGAACCACTAGTCTTGCCTCAGTTGATAAGTTTCCATTAGGTATAATTTCATTCAAAGCGCCGTTCACTTTGTTCCCTGCAGTTACCCTTTATTCGTTACTTATCTTTTTCAGCCTTTCCGTTTCTATCGAACATACTTCCTAAATACACAAACTCAATAACTTGTTCCATACCATTATACTTTATATTTATTGCATATTTAATCTTTATACATTTATCTGCAAATAATTTGTTTAAATTTAACCGAGTTCAATTAAGTTAAATTAATTATCTACACATAAATAATTCCAGATGACTAGTGAAATTTAAATCATATTATGTTTTTGGTATGTCAAATGCTTTTAAACAAACCGGCTTATAGTCAAACGCGACCGCATCCACTAAAAAAACATTAATATAGTGTGTGAAAATTTCATTAAAATTTAAATGTATGAACCTTTTGTGGCAAGTGAAAACATAAATTTATTAACTAAAATATTGAATCAAATTTCATTTAATTTAGCCTAGTATAATTCTACTTATGAATTTTATCAAATTTCACATTATTTTTATTTTTTCAAAGGCATTAAAACACCATCAAAACCCTTTTTAAAAAATATTTTCATGTAATTGTTAACACAATAAATCTAACTTTTTTTTAATAATATTATTAAAAAATATTTACAATTAGATTAATCACTATCGCTAATGTGAAAAAAAACTTCAACAAAATTATTGACATTACAGAATTATTATCATGTTCAAAATCGCCCCATCATTATTGTTAATGTCAATCAGCTTAATAATCATGAATAACGCCCTCGTGTTGATAATATTAGCGAGCTTCAATGTTATAAAAATGGTCGGAGTCTGTGGTTGAGATTAATTTAATTTTTCGCTCGGGGCTCTCATATACGCGGCTTGCTTGCTTCGGCAGTAAAGCTGTTTATCAAGGATTCAACATGTAATCGAAGGGAAACGAGATTATTTTCTTTAGGTCTACATTTATTTTAATTATTATTCTACAAGTACATCCGGAGCACATCGTCTGGAACTGTGTGTTTATGATTGATGCACGTAAGATCATGATTGCGGGATAGAAGGAACCGGAATCCTATATATATCCTCCGGAACAATGACCTATTAAGAAATTAAAGGAATTTCGGACATTTCCAGGAATTTATTAGGGTGTGGGTCTCTCGCTGGGGATTGCTGGGATAGACGATGCCGGGAAGACCAGTGGCTAGAGACGGATGCATTCTACTAGCTCTGAGCAAGGTGAATTTCTGCCGGACTGTGACCGAGTTCTACGACTGCAACACATAAATGTGACGTCTACCCTCCCCTTTTGGGGGTGTATGATTTCTATAGCTTCTTTCTGGCTGCCTTCTGAATTTAATATGATAACGAGTCGCATGTCAAATTGTACAGGTATGGCTCTGGTACGATGATACCGGAGCCTACCTATGATGATATTATGATGATTATGTTAATGACTAAATGTAATAAAATAAAATAATTAATTATGACGAATCGAAACGAAAGTAAACAACTCTCAAGACGATTCGGAATAGGGTGTAAATAAATGCTAAAAAATACGCTTCAAAAATTCTTTCTACCAATCCTATTGCGTCGGTTTGGGATACCGAGATAACTACCTACGATGGTGGATCACGGAGGAGCTCTACTACAATGGGATGTACACGAACGAGCATGGATTTGGAGGTTATGCCATATTTTATATGATTTAAAATCTTGTTGTCACCAGCCTGCCCTGAAGAAGGTCAAACTCTCGCTCAACCCGATGAAATTAGGATTGTAATTTGTTCTAATTTAACCTATTTTTTTTTATTATATTCCATTAGTTAACGTAAATTATCTTTTCATTTATCTTTCCCAGGTATTATAAATATTTTTTCCCAGTAAAGGATGAAGGCAGAGCACTAACGTGGGCATGCGTTTCTGAGATAAAGAACCCGCAATTCTTGTGTTCTCCACTGACTAGCCGGTGTAAAAGGTAGAACGCTGTTCTTTACCCTCACAGTATTCCAAATAGTTTTCAGCATTGCTTTTCAGTGCTATAACTAGAGTTCAAATTCACTAGAGCAGAAGCAGTGCCGTGGAGTGGCGTAAATTACCATAATATTATAATATTTTTATTTTTTAATTCCGCATAGCAAAAGCAAATAAATTTTACAAAAATGTAATAATACCTTCAAACATTGTAAAAATACCATTACGTACCTATACAATTGACAAAAATACTTTAGAGCGAAAACATAGTATCACATGTATTATTCATTAAAATGAACTGACTAAACTCTAATAAATTTTAAGGAACTGAAATTATAATAAATTAATTTGTATGCGATATTTGTAGATTATTAAAGCTACATACAAGAATATTTTGAAATTCTAACAACTTTACTAGTTATAATAATAATAATGATGTGTTTATTCCAGCGTTATCAGGTTTTTTTTTTAACCCGATTCGCCATAGAGGTAATGCATATTATGTTATACATTAAAGTTATGAAATAAATATAATGCTATGAAAAATGAAAAAGAAAACAAAGGAAACTATTAATAAATAAAAAAAAGTATTGGTGTCTCTATATTAATTACATTTTATAAACCCACTGTACAGTACATTTAAATTTATTTGTTTAAGATGAATGCAATAAATTATTGTTTTTTGTGAAAAACAGTATAAAAATCATATAAATAGTACGAATAATGTATTACTAAATACTTGTCCTTTACAACTATTAAGAAATAAAAATCTTTTCTACTTTAAATTTGATCAATTTCTCTCTACAATATTGTTTTTAAAATTTTTAATTTATTACATTTTTATATAATGTCTAAGGCACCTCCATAATTCATAAAGTACATAAAATCAATGGAGTTAAAAATACCGCTATAAAAACTGAACGGATTTTATATAAAAAAAAGTATTTTTGAGTTTAAAGGTAAATATGTGAGCATTGAAATTACTGAGTAGGATTTAATGCTGCAGAGTCTGGTATTGCAGGGTTGAAAATTGCACCCTTGAGGCTTAGAATGACTGCATCGATCAAGGTTGCCATGGTTATTCCACCCGCCATTGACATATGTATGGGATTCGTTATGCTGGTAGATTTCCACCCTTAAAGTCAGTTGGGAATTATTAGATTCACCTGCAGCCAATTATTGAAATCCTGTACCTATTCACAATATAAGCATATATATAAATTTATATTACGGTTTAAAGTTTTAGCTATTTAAACATGGATTAACGAAACCCATGGCTAAAGTTTTTAATTCCAACAGTTCTTCATACCAATGTTGCGAGATAATTTTCTTATTTCCGGAAATCCAATTTGTTTGTTCAATTCGCGTAACAATTTTATTGAAACTAATATTTCCTTACAGAACCTGCGTTATATTAAGAGCACATTTACGTCTGCCAATTTTCTGCAGATTTCATTTTTTTCTAACTCAACTCTTATTTTTTCAAAAGAGATTATCTTGTTTGAAAACTTCGTGTAATTCTACAGACTGAACGTATTTTTTCGTGTACCCCAACGTCATTTTAGATAATAATATGGTAATCGTCAATTATTATCTGTTAATTGTACGAGATTCCATTTTTCTGGCCGATTATTAGCTAAGATATTGAAATATTAAATTATGAAATATATATATCTTTATATTATATTTTTTTCGGTTACGGTAAATTTTAAAGCTAGTTTATTTAAATATAAGTTTTTTACTTAATGAAACATATTAAATATCCACTGTCCGTAGAATATATCGTAGAATGTAAGCAAAATCGAAAACAAAGAATGGTACTGAGAAATTAAAGAACTTGCATTTGTTGAATTTTGTGTTAAATTCACAGCTATTTTCAAAATTAAAGTTGATAGAGTTGTTTTCAATTTTTTTTTCTAATACAAGATATAATAGATTTTATATTATTTTTGTGGTGAAAAAAAGGCACGATCTTATTTAGATCAGATTTAGCTGTTACAAATGTGATAATTTATTAATTTGCACATAGGTTATTTCGAAACAAATAATTTTTCAGCAATATTTGAATTCGTCCAAGAACACACAATTACTGAATGTTTAACTTAAAGACACTTTTATTAAATAAATATCAGATATCTCATAAACATAAAGCTATTTTTTTTTATTTAATGAAATTTGATATTTATTTAAATAATTATTCGCTTGATTGAATAATTTTAAAACGGGATGTTTTTGAGCCGTTATTTTAATTTGAAAGATTCTCAACTTTGGCCTTAAGCCATAACCAAAGTTTAAGCCTACTATAAGCTACTAGTTTATACAATTATGCAATCTGTGTGATGTGTCAAGGAAGTTGAAATGAACAATCGTAAATTCCACTGAATTGTACGAACGAAATTGGATTCCAACAGTCTTTTCCACACATGTAATCTTTTCTTGCTGTAAACTTGTCTCCGAGATACAACGGGCTCCAGCATCACTTGCAATAAACAATCCTTTTTTATCCAAGAAACTGAAATGACAAGCTTTTATCAATAAAACTCCCTCTTTGATGCGCTTTCAAGAAACACTAGAAAATAGCGGGACTTGAGTTTCAAAATGGTCGATCAGTTAGTCGTACTCCGAAATTGATCAAAGATATTTTTTATATTTAGTATTTAATTTAATTTTATTTCATTGAGGGATTTTGACAGTGTAAACTTATTATAACTAACTTAATAAATATTTATATGTGATACTATTTATGAAAATCCACAGAAATGTTTAGATACATAAGTATGTTTAGGTGCAGAAGATAAATAAAAAGAAAACAAGAGGGAGAAAGGGAGAGTTGGGAGGTTGCAACTATTGTTGAGGTAAAGGAAGAGCAAGATGTATTTATACATAGAATGATTGCCTAAAATTGAGATTGTGGTGGTTCATAAAAAGAACGCTTTGAGCGTAGCAAGGCTAATGTTGAAAAAGTCAATTTCTGTAGATTTCTCATTATGGTATTTGCATGACCGGTGAATGAATGAATTTTGTATGTATATATATAGATTATATATTTATTATAAACCAGAGTGGGGAAAAGATAGGGAAACGCCTCAGAAGGGTGCACATTTATCAATTCTGTGAAGCCAGAGAATGAGAATATAAATACTCAACCAATAAATCATGTCTCCACCTCCACGCGGACCTCTCTGGAAAAAACCTTTTGCTATTGTTGACGGAGAAGCCATTGTTAAGCCTCTTGCGCTCTAATTACAGGAATTAAGTGGCTAAGAAAAAGAAAACTAAAAAAAAACCTATACACAAACCCAACAGTATAGTGTGCCATTACAAAGAAACTAGGTCCCTAATTCTTCGGAGGTCAACCTGATACAATCGATCTAGACAAAAATCAGCTTAAGAAGGCAGAGGGTGATAAGAATCCCAGTAGGTACGGAAACAATGGACAGAAAAGTGAGACACTTTTAAGAAAGCCTTCATCCAAGAGTCGACGGAAAACAGCTGATAAAAATGATGATTTATTTATTTAGATAAAGTAAACAAGACATTTAAAACAATTATATATAACGTAATTAACAAACCCATCTTCAATTTATACTTAACACATGCGAATGCATTACAAACTCGTATACTTTAAACATTATTTTTTTATTTTGTAAATTGAGTCAAGCTCTATTTTATTCCACTTCATTTTTCATTTTGGTAAATGATATATAACGTTTTCGGGAACATCTTCACATTATCAATATTATGTATCAACTAAAATTAAAAGCACCCCACCCCCACCTCCGTTAACTACAAACATATCATATATTACTGTCTGAAAGTGCTTTTAATTTTAGTTGATCTATAATATTGATAGTGGAAAGATGTTCCCGAAAACGTTGTATATCATTTAACATAATGAAAAGTGTAGTGGAATAAAATATCGTTTGACACAATTTACAAAATAATCATGGAATTCCACAAAATTTCACCAAAAACCTTTAAACAGTTATTTTTTTTTAATCGCGCCCGTATCTACTATTTGAAACATAACATAAGTAGCTTGTAATATATAAAAATAATAACAGCCTTAAAATAAAAGTAAAATAATAATAATAATATAGAAGACAGAGAAGAAAAACAAAAATATAGTATTTACTATAATTTCTAATTTCTGCCCTAAAATTTCTCTGTATGTTTTTTTAAGTAAATACCGGAATTCGTTTTTGAAGAAATACAATATAATTTTTACAACATTTTACATTCTTCGGATTCGGAAAACTACATTTTAACATAGTCATGTCTGTACTCTGTCTTTGAGTTCATCATCTAGGGGACCACTTCAGATAAAGGAAAATATGGAAATCACTTGGTGCCAAATCAGGAAACACTTGGCGATGAATATCAACTGGTTTCACGTTTCGTGCATTCAAGAAACGAATCACGGAATCAGTCGACAGGCTGTCCTATTATCTTGAACATTTCAACCACTCACTGCAAGATGGCCATATTATATGAATGTCTCTAATTTTGCATATAATGAGTTAACATATGAAGGAAATCATCAGAACCACGGCGCTATACCGAGAGTATTTGATACTTTACCCTTTCGTAGCCATGCAGTAACACAGGTCTACTGCTCAGTAAGATCAATACTTGCCACTGTTAGATTGCATACGATGAATGCTCCGTTATATTATCATGTTTATCATTATTTATAGTAAAAGTATAATAACAAATATTTTACCTCCATTGAAACTAGTAAAGGCATTTTATTTGCAATTAAAATGCTTAAAAATTACACATTCCTCACGGTAACACATGTTGACATTATGGCTGCGTACGGGTATTTTCTCTCATGGTATGCAGAGGATTAAAAAATGCGCCTCATATATTCCATACACTGGTAACTTTCGCGTGCTCGTTAATTAAGTTTTTAATTTTGTATTATGGACAATAAAACTGAGCAACTGTCCCAATATTGTTACAGCAAGATGGTAAAATGGTGATGATAATATGCTAGAAGAATTTCTGTTAATCAGAATAGTTGGTATGGTATCGAATTACTTCCACTTGGTATCGAATTAAATTAATACTAAACAACTATTAAAGAAAAAGGCATACAAAGCCCAGTCGATGAAATGTGATTTTTAATAATTCGTTTTCATATCCAGTCTAACAACAAACTATTTTAACAAATTATTTTGTTCTAATCACACAAAAAATAGACACTATGATCACATACAAGATACAGCGCTGGTGTGCTAGAGCTAAAAGGGTCCACACCGCGAATGCTATCGCGATGTTGAGATCGAACACAAGTTTTCTTACAATATTAAAAGTGTGACCGACGTACAAACGGCGAGAAATATTTTTATATTGATATTACATGGACAAAATGTACCATTTAATTCTCAACCGAATTTTTTTGGATGTAAACAATTTTCATTATATTATAAAATTATTTGATTTTTTTATTCATTACTTTAAACAATTGTGCAAATCAACTATGTGCAAAATTTTAAGAAATTAGGCTCCAGTTATTTGAAGCAGATAGTGTACGAGTATAACAATTTTCCTTCAAATATATTACGCATGGGTATTCTCGCAAACATTTATATTAAAGGTTTTTGTACGAAAAGATCCATTTACCAAACGCAAACTTTTTTCCTAAAAAAAAAACAAAAAAATGGGAAAGTTCCGATCAATTGATCAAAAGTTTTGAATATGCTAAGCTTGTTGTTTTACCTCTATTTAAACTCTTTTCTTCTTCCCCATAATTTCTCTCTCAGTGAGAGCGATCGCGATCTGCGACTGTCACAGAACTGCGACTATTGACGGATGATGGTATGAATGGCATGTCGCCACTTATTTTGGAGTCAATCTGCAATCTACTAGTGGACTCTGTATCAAAGTTTTCGTCGATTTTCATTATCATCAGATCGTTCAATCAAAGTAGATAGATGTTATATGTGCCAATATCGTGTAGAGGAGATGCAGGATGTACCAATATCGTGTAGAAGAGATGCAGGATGTACTTGATAAATTAATAAAAACTCGGGTTATTTCAATACGGAAGATTTATTGAAGAAAACTGGTCTTATAAATGTATAAAGGGTCATTTTATAGGCAAATTCACAATGTTTGTATTGTCCACGTGTCATTCATAACGTTATAATATAAAAAAAAATATCAGATATCACATAGAAATAAAGCTATTTCTTATTAATGAAAAATATATGGAAGTATGGGGTAATTACAAGGTTTACGATCTGTCTTCGGCTGGCTTAAGTGATCACTTTATATATATATAATATTCACCAATTCACACCCCTCAAACATCACATTTTTTTTCAAATTTTTTGAAAGTTGAATATATGTTAGTTTGTGGACTCGCTTCGAGTACCAATTCACCATCGCCATCTATTGAACAAATTTGATAATTCATTTTCTCTTTTCTTTGTTAGACCACACATATGTTATCACTATGAGAATGAGTCCACATACTAACATATATACAACATTCAAAAAATTTGATAAATGTGGAGTTTGAGGGGTGAGAATTGGTGAATGTTATATATATATAAAAAGTGATAACTTAAACCAGCCGAATTTAGGTAGTAAGCCCTGTATTTACCCCATACTTCCGTATATTTTCCATTAAATATAATAAAATATAGCTTGTTTCCATGAGATATCTGATATTTATTCATTAACAGTACCTTTGTAGGTAAAAATTTATTAATTGTGTGTTCTTGGACATATTAAAATATTGCTTATATTATATACCTATGTGAGGTAGAATCGCATAGAGGTATAGAATCATAATCAAAAATGGCTAATTTTTATGATTTTTGAGAAAGATATGTACAATTATAATACAAATTAATGTCTACAAAACTAATCTATCGAAGTATAAAAATACAATTAAAATTCTATTGTTACTTCAATCACAGACATATCCAATAGATAATTATTTCAAAACCAGATAAATATATTTTCAGCCAGTAAGACAACACTGTTAAGTCGTGTGATCTGTGGTTAATGGTCATATGTCAGTTGTGGTATAATGGTTTTTTTTTGCAGTTTACTCAAAAAATGGTAAAGTGGACATGTCTGCTATTGATTCTGAACCTCACATGTATAATATAGCGTATTATACATGTGAGTATTATACATGTGAGTATTGCCTGTATTTAAACAACAGTGATACACCATGCTTTTGACATGATCTAGCAAGCCAATGTTTGACATAACTCCGAAATGTATAATTACGTCGCACAGCGATAACAGCCTTAATTATGAACCCTGCCGTATAACTGTAATCTCTCTGATCAACGTTTCGGATTGCATTGCAGAATGCAGGGTAAGTATCATTTTTAAATAACCGTATTTT
Organism: Eubasilissa regina; assembly: GCA_022840565.1. Classification (NCBI taxonomy): domain Eukaryota; kingdom Metazoa; phylum Arthropoda; class Insecta; order Trichoptera; family Phryganeidae; genus Eubasilissa; species Eubasilissa regina. Next base: position 15,459,099 of record JAINEB010000027.1, on the reverse strand, counting down.
GTCTGAAAAGTGATTTGTTGCTAAATCGACCGCGCAGAATAGCAAGATTTCATTTGACACTGACACTGTTTTGAGATAATAAGCTTAAAAGTATTGATTGAATTTCAACATATATTCATGTGTATTTTATTTTGAGTATGTAAATATGATCAATTTTAAGGTCTTAACTTTTTTTCAGTATTATCAATGACCACTGTGAGATGAGGGAAATCAAAAATATTAAAAAAAAATATTGTATATTAACAATAATGATCTATAAATGAAATAAATAACTGATACAGTTGGAACTTTCAGCTCTTGCTATTTCTTTTAATATCTGTTAAAGTTGATGTGTATGGAATAAATAAAAAATAATTTATGTGTTTGGAAACTTTTTCACACAATAACTCAAATTAGCCCAAAATGTTAGTTGAAACCTTGTTATTTTATAGGATCGAAATAATAACAGTTTTGTCAAATAAAATAATGTTTTACAAGACTCACTTACAGTGAGGTCACTTTGTGCACGAGGCGACACATTTTATAAAAAAGATTCGTAATTCTAACTGAAATGGAAGGAAATGCATCAGGAAAGCTCGGAGCTTTTCTGAAAATCTTCTGTGACGTCACGCCATTAGGTTTCATTTATTGCACGCCTCCAGAACCTCGAGAGATATCGCGTGATACTTGAAAAGAAAATATTTTTCATGTTTGTAGAAAGGTCAAATAATAAATGTAAAAATAATGTAATCGTTATATGTAGCTCCTAATTTCGAAATCTTATAAAACAAATTTGGGATAATTAGAGTTAAATATTCAATTTTGTAGATTTTCGTCAGCTGCATACACAACACATTGTTTCTCGCAAATTCCAAATATTATATGGGACATTAATATTATATGGGATGTCTATGAAATGAGTGCAAGGCGCGCAAAAAGGCCTAAATGATGCGCTAGTGAAAGGGATAAAAGTTCGCCCGACATATCTCTCGTATCTGAACCATTGCTCGAAACGCATCTCTTATCATTGACTTCTAACTGCATTGTAGAATAAATATTTTTGTTACCTAGTAAGATTATTTTTGAGCCATTTAACCGTTTTAGTGCTAAGCAATTTTCAATACAAACGATCGCAGCGCTTTTGCGACGCGTAGCATTCAAACGGTTAATCTCGCACACTAAAAAGACAGCCTCAAGCAATAACCAAAGATATTATATTGCATGTTCAAAATCTGGGTTAGTTCCAAATTACCCTAACCAGACAGAGCATTAGTTGCTATTACCTCTAAAATGTTATCAGTCAATCGCAACGATCACGTGATCTAAAATCTAATATGATACAGAATTGTCTCTTTAGGAAATGCTGACGTAAAAACAAACATTTTGAACTTTTGCTTTCAAAATATACGTTTTAATCCGTATGTGCAATTTAAGGAGCCATTACTATTATATATGCAATTTAATTCACTTCACAGGAGTAGATGGAAGAAGAAATGATTAGGGTTATTTTATTTTTTAATTCTTGTTGGTTAAAATAGACCCCTTAGACTGTATTCTTTGCTGGTTATGTTTAGTTGACGCAACTAGAATTGGATGTAAAAATGGATCCTGGCAGAGAGGATCTGGTCTACGTTGATCTCAGTCGTAGGCTGGATGCCAAATTACATTTCCCTTGACTCTCGCTGCACTTCGTGGTATCTGATGCTGTCGAGATCGATTTTTCGGTTCAGATAACTTACAACGCCTCGACGATCGACTTGCACTCTGCCCGCCCGTCGGCTGAAATGTCCATAGGGCACAGGTTAGCACAGACAGAGGCACAGGTATATTAATGGATGCTTGGAACGAAGAAATACAAGAAATATTCGACTTAAGTCAACACTTGTTTTTAGTAAAATAGACTTTTAATTAAAAATTCAGCATGCCGTAGGTATGGTGTGGAGGTATGGGTTATTACAAGGTTTACGATATGTCTTCAGCTGGCTTAAGTGATCACTTTACATAATGTAACGTTCACCATTCCACTCAATCAACTTCCATATCTATCAAATTTTTGTAAGTTGTATATACGTTAACATGTGGAATCACTTCGAATATCACTAGATTCTCAGTGTGACATATATACTGTTTTAGGAAAATTAATATCAAATTTAGTACATTGTTGGCGATAATATAGTTATATTCTAAGTGATTCAACACATTAACATATATATAACTTTCAAAAATTTTATAGATATGAAGGTTGATTGGGTGGAATGGTGAACATTACATTGTGTAAAGGGATCACTTAAGCCAGCCGAAGACAAGTCGAAAGCCCGATAATTACCGATACATCAATATTTTTTTCAAACTAATAGTAACTAGAAATATTTGGATATGGTATCTTGCGTAACACCCAGGACCGAGATAAACAGAAACATGTAGTTTTAAAATACCGCGATGCTCAAAAATGGGACAAGAGAGAAATATTTAGATTTTAAAATATTTTATTATACAAAATAAATAATTTCATAAATTTACTGAAAAAAAAATACCGTTATTCCGGCTACGTAATATACATCATAAAATAAGTTTTGTTAAGTTTTTACAAGAAAATTAGAAAATTTATCATATAGCTATGTTGAATATTTATTTAGTTGCATAAATACTGCGAATCATCGGAAACATTACTTACAATATAAATACTGATTTATATAAATTTTTGTTAAAGTCTAACTATTATTTTAAACTTATGAGCTTTCTTTGGGGAGTTCACGCCTTACTTCTCTGATGTATCGTATCCCTTGAGCTTACGTAACTTCTTCTTTGGCAGTTCAAAAAATTGAAAGGTCACGTACGTAAGAGTTGATTGAGTTACTGCCGAAGAGATTCTGTTTATAAAGAAATTAAATCAAACCATTTTATTCCCAAGTTAAGGACGAGTATGGAAGTGATAATAAAGAATTAGTGATGGTAAACCATTACGTGACTGTGATTGCGTCAATAATTGGTAACATATTTAATGATGATTGATAATTAATTACATATTGTAATTATTCAACTATGTAAATAATGTCGCTATAGCATAGTTAGATAATGCACCTTCCCCGGTTTGAAAAGAGATCCAGGTTCGAATCTCGGTAGCGCAATAACAATATTTTTCGATAAAATTGATTTTATATGTATATCTTACTAATTAATACATTTAATCAGTATTTAAAATATCACAGAACTTTGTTCTGAATTTTTAAAACTTTACAATAAGAATGTGTTCTTCTAATAATACGATTTAACTATTGGTGGCTTAGTTTTTAGTATACCAGTCATTCCTTAAAGAATTACGTTAATCGATTATCAATCACCGTTACAATCAAACACAATCACAGTTACAATAACGGCTACAAAAACGGTTATAATAACGGTTAAAATAAGTATATGATTAATGATTACGAATGTATATCGTTCTGCATATTTATTTAAGACTGTAATATTTTATCATATTTTAATTAATATATTATATTTTAGAATATTCATTATCTCTATATCTAAATTTTAATCCTAATGTATATGCTTATATTTTTTTAATAGTTTCCCCTGATGAATTTTCTTACAAACCAGTATTAATAAAGATATATATATTAACAGGTATTTTTTACGTGTACCACTATACACTTCTATTTTTTATTTTTAGTGTTACTTAACAGGATTTATGAATATTTTTTAAAACCAGAAAAATATATCTACTCTACGCAGGAGTAATGAAGAAGAATGGGGACTGGGCATAGTTGCATTTTAACAATAAAAAATTCCAACTTGGCGGTGATTTGGGAGCATTAGTTCATAGTATGGTTCTTGGTAAGTGGTGAGTCATATCTCTGTTGTTAAACGCCGTGAGTACCCCGTCCAGCTTCGCTGGGTAGTCTCGGTGATGAAAGTGGAGCCTTCGACAGCTGTTTTTGCTTCTATAACCCTCGAATAAATTGTTGAGAATAATTAAATAAATCTAATTACCTCGAAATAGAGTATCTCTGTAAAATATTTATTATGATAGCAGTGTTTACTGTGTAAGAGAGCATTTCCCAAAGAAATTTCGATGGACTCACGAAAGTTGATTTTGTAAAGTTTTTTTGTTGCCAAGCAATGAATCTCATTAAGAAGTAAAACAGAACGGCAGCAGCAGTCGCTTTGCGATGCAAATTCCGAATCTAATGCTTGGAATCTTAATCAGTGGCTTTTGCTGCGATACAACATTTAATTAATACGTAGAACGACTGGAAATTAGCCTAATTTATGCGAGCATATTGTTCAACGCCGTAATTATCGTACGAATACTAATAAAATACTCGAATACGCGACATTTTGAAAGGCTTCAGGAATAAACTTTCAATTGATGTTAATTACACTAATGATTCTCCACGGAGTATTTATTTATTTTTTTATGTTTTAAGTAAGTTAGTCATCTCGTGGACAGTATGACGTACGAACGCCTCAATCCTGCAACATATGTAACCACAGCAAGTTTTATCTACAACATTGAACAAAGAATTTTTACAATTGTTCGACCACGTGACGCGTCAAAGTGACAACCGAGAAAAGAAGATTATCTTGGGAACAACCTTAGTCTAGAACAGTGGCACACCTGTGGAGATACGTTGCATCTGGCTGGAGAGTTGTGAGATATTATATATTATATTATATATTTTATATAGTATAACTAAATTAAATTAATAAGATTGATTTAGAATTTAAACAACCAAGAAATAAGTAAGGAATAAAACATTTAATCATTGAGTCATTATTGGGTAATTGCGAAATTTTGAAAGACTCAAAATTGCGTAATTTTGAAATGACTCAAAATTGCGTAATTTTGAAATGACTCAAAATTGCGTAATTTTGAAATTACTCATAATTGCGTAAATTTGAAATGACTCAAAATTGCGTAATTTTGAAATGACTCAAAATTGCGTAATTTTGAAATTACTCTAAATTGCGTAATTTTTAAATGACTCAAAATTGTGTAATTTTGAAATGACTCAAAATGGTGTAATTTTGGAATGACTCAAAATGGTGTAATTTTGGAATGACTCAAAATTCCGTAATTTTGAAATGACTGAAAATTGTTTAATTTTGAAATGACTCAAAATTGCGTAATTTTGACATAGTATTGAATTTTTGTTAAATAAATAATTACCCGTCATTAGGCTTTTCTGGTATGACAGATTTAATATACTAATATTTAAATACGTGATAGTATGATAAAGCGGCAAGACATTCGCCGAGTGACCAAATAGTCTCTGGTTTGATGCTTTTCCCGAGAGACACCAACAAGACAGTGCATTTTTTATAGCTCGAGTGCTCAGCTCACTTTAAAAATAGTAAGAATAATGTGACATAACTCTACTTATAAAAAAATTGAGAAACATCTATGTACATTATATTTATGTATATATGTGGTTTATGGTGGTTTTAAGGACACAAGAATGTGGTTAATAATTAATAATATTTACAATTCCCTGTGTACAAGAGTTAAATATCCTTGTTCTATAAGTAAAATATTTCGTATTGTAAATCCTTTGGAGCCTTCGCGACACGTGAATATTTCATATCTCTTCTGCCTATATACTTTCATCCCCAAGATGCCCCAGAACTTGTTGCTAGACGCTAGTGGCTAGGTTGAACTCTTTACCCACCTGAGGACTCACAATCGTGAGTATTCAACACAATAGTATTCCTCAGACACAAGAGATAACCGATGGATTGAGGATTGGGAAATGGAGATATTTGCATACATATTTTAGACTTTACACGTATAAGATTCATTGCTAATTACAAAAAAATATATCTCTTCTTTTCATTAATTGAAAAATCAATTTTTTTTTTTTATTCCAATTACAAGTTCAGGGTAGTTTAGAAACATATTTAAGTGAATTTAGTTGAAGTGAGAGGTACGTGTGTACAGAAATATAAACAAGGGCGCCATCAAAGTGGGACGTTTTTCTGCTCCGACGCAAAATATAAAACTTGTATTGTATTATTCTCTAGTATTGATTTCAAATATTAATAAACTGTTATAAATTGTCAGATTTACAACCTACCACTGCGAATACAACAAGGATTTATCAAGAGATAAATCTGATCATGAACTCAGCAATCTTTGGGTAGCCGGCAATTCTAACCGCCGTCTGAAGTACATTAAAATTAGGATTTGGATCATTATAATTTGCCATAAACCTGAAGCCAAAATCCCATTAGTCAAATCTCGTTAATGAACAAATAATAGATATCTCATAGAGACGAAGTTAATTTTTATTAATGAAAAAACATGGAAGTATGGGTAATTACAATGCTTACGATCTGTCTTCGGCTGGCTTAAGTGGTCACTTTACACAATGTATATATGTTAATATGTGGAATCACTTCGAATACCACAATGTTTTATATTCATTTTCCTTGAAACAGCATACATATCACAATAATAATATAATTATTTGTTTTGAAATTATTTAAAGTAATATTCTCTATCTGTAATATGTTTTAACACATTATACTAGAATACGCCAGAAAAATCAATATTTTTCAATTTTCTCACTTTAACTAGTTATTAATAGTGGAATGGTGAACGTTACAATGTGCAAAGTGATCACTTACGCCAGTCGAAGACAGGTCGTAAGCCTTGTAATTATCCTTACTTCCATATTTTTTCATTAGTAAAAAATAGCTTCATCTCTATGAGATATCTATTATTTGTTTAAAATTGTTGTTGAAAATCCAGTAATTGTGTGTTGTTGGACATTTAAATATTGCTAAATCTCGTTAAGATTAAAATTTAATAACGACATAAAACCTAACAAGCCAAAATCTTATATACAGATACACATTAATTAAATGAATTTTGATAATTTTATTGTATTTAAAATAATGAAAACTCTACAAATTTAACCTACAGGCAGATATTTATTATAATTATTAAGATTTGTATTTATTATAAGCATGCCTGTCAAACGCTGAGGCTTCGTAGGTAGGTACAGAATTTGTTTACCTAGTGACCAGACTAGGTAGGCAAACAAGCTTTCTAAAATAGATACCTCTATACATAAAATGTATGTAGGGGTTCTATTGCAATTCTTTCCAACAGTTAATCAGGTTACCTGACTTCTTAATTTAAGTAACCTGGCTATCCCCGGCCTTTCAACATTTCTTTGTTCGTGGCCAGATTATTATCTCCTCACCAGTCATTGTGCCTCTTATTTTATTGTATCCGCCTTATTACAACTTGAGCCATATTTATGTGACAAAAGGTTAGATAATTTATAATATTTAATAATTACAATTTGTAAACATTATCAATGTAAATAGTGATAAATACTTGAAAATAACGAGACGAACCGTTTGTATAATAAATCTAAAAATATGATTATTTTAGTCACACTGATTCCAAAATGCACAAAATCTATTCATGTTCTATAAAATATTATTTTAAATCTATCTAGGGTATTTCCACTGATTTTTATCCAAATCTGATGACAACAATGCTTTATTTTCTATAATAGCATTTCTATATTTTATGAATATTGAATAAGATTATTTTTATTTTTATCGCATTACCAAGTATTGATTTCCTGTACACTAAATTCGTTAAATTCATCAATATTTAAATATTAATTGTATTCTCCTTGGGATTTTATAGTTGTGTGTGTGAGTGTGCATGTGCACGTTCAGGGGTTATAAAGGGCGACGCGCGTCAGGGCGGGGGCTCTCTCTCTGCGAGTCCATCGATTTTATCGTTTGACTTGTACTAGTGTATCTTGTAACTAAATTGTATCTTACTGTAATAAACGTGTAATTATTATACAGATATTTCTTGGACCTTCAGACCTTAAGAGACAAGAACGTAACATTAACCTTATTGTTTATTTATTTTTTGTATTTTATCGTCATAACTCTGTATCTGCCAACTATTTATACTATTTATCTAGTTATATACGTAGTGCGTATAGGCTTAATTTTAGCAGTTATAATTCATTAATATAAATGAGTTTTATTAATTATATTTTAATAAATATATACAATTTAAGATTTAACCACATACATAGGTTTAATAATAAAATAAGTTTCCGCAAAACTACGTTTTCCTTCATCAGGGTTACAAAAATAAGACAACATTAAAGAAAAAATATTTTTAAACGATGAACTAAAGAATTTTTCCGAAACCGGTTTGATTTAACTGTTAAATACACAGTAATTGTATACATTTATTGAAATATCTAACCACAATGTTTTGGCACTAAATATTGAGAATATATATTATTAATACCTAATTCAGTTAAGAGAACATTGTTGAATTGAAATGAACTTGGTGAATATAATTTTTGATTCTGTATGGGTTTCAGCTCCGGACCTGATAAAAAAATATCGTACCGAAATGTACACAGCTATATGTCGGCTACTATTTTTTGTCCTCCGAAATACAATCCTGGTATATTATTTCTCGTATTGAAGGTAATGATGATTCAGAAAAGACCGGCAATTCTTCTCATTCTTTATTTCTTAATGATTTTCTGATTCAAATGATACGACTTCTTTCTTTTCGTTCTTTTTTTCTTTGCGAAATATTTTTTTAGTTGGGTAAGTCGCAGAAATTTGATATTAAATCGGTGAATTTTTATACACCGTATCTGAATTTTATTTTCATATTTTCAACATTATCAGAACTGACATTTAAAAAACAATTTATTTTCTCGTTTCATTAAATTTGTTTTTACCTTTTCAGTTAATTAGAAATTTGATAAACTGACTATCTTAACATCACGCTGTTTGAGCGCAGGGGTAGGCGAAAAGGGTAGTGCGATACACTCTTTGTCATGACATACGATTCTCGCCTCATCCACATTTATACTTCATTATTTTCATGCAAGGTCATCGATTATTGAGGCTTCTAACAGGACCATCTTCCAGTATCTGGTTTATCTGGTTTTATTTAGTCTTTTACCAAAGTTCTCTATTTTGGTACCATCAACCTTTGCGTCATATATCTTTCTTACTCTTCTCTCCACATGACCAAACCTCCTAAACGATTATTTTCACAATGCCACGATTAGAATTATATTCTCACCTAATTTATATATGTTTAAATTTATCATATACATCTGAGTAATCTAATTTCCTCTGCATTCAGTCTCCTTTTTTTCGTCTTCTTACTATCGTAAGAAATCTTACTAAAATAAATCAAATGTTTTGAGCACATTATGTGTTTGAGACATATATTTATTAAATATATTAATTCAAAGCAAAGTGACAGATTTTGAACGTCAAGGTTATTTATTTAATCAAGCCATAGATAAAGCATATATTTGTAGTATTGCCAATTGCGAATATTTAAAATAAATCAATTTTAAATCGCAATATATTTGATACGCAGAAATATATTTGATGACTTGGCATAAATATTAGGTGGAGTTGACATTGACAGCAGTAAAATATTAAAAACCCGCAAATATTTATTACTACAGGCGACGGTAAAAAGGCATACAATCGGCCCTCAGTGTTATCATATTAATGCTGACATCTGTGTAAAAAAAATGAGGCTTGTACTCTTGATACTCTAAAGTCCCGACAGGATTTCCGATTCGTTGATTATTTAACATCATTTTTTATTTCCGGGAGTGTGCCGACAGTAAATAAAGGGTTAAAATGAATTGTGAAATCTCTTTCTTAATGCTCTTTCGTCTCTGTGTTTGCCTCAACGGATTCGTACTTTACTCAGCGCGAAAAGATATTGAGGTTTTCTGTAATACTCCGTGTTTACAAAAGGAAATAATTCAATGTTACTTTTGATATTTCAATCGCGCTTGTAGTCTCTGAACTTTAGACTGGTAAATATTAAATTCAATTTCTGAAGTCTGAATTGTAATTATGACACTATGTACGGTGGTGTTTCGGGTTACTATCACTAACCCCAAAGCACTTTACTTAATATTTGGCAATTAAATTTTGAATAACTATTGTTTCAAACATTTTTGACCTCAAATGTTGGAGAAACTTTATTTTGAAAATGCCTAAATGCAAATAATAATGTGCTTTAATTGCTTAAATTATTAAATTATCTTGGTATATGGAGCAGTGGCAGTATCTTAATACACTAATTAAACAAAGAAGCCAGCCACAGAAAACTAGAACTGAGATAAAACTATTATAATAACTTTAAAACCTGTAAAATGATAAATTATACTTATAATATAGGTTTCAAATTTTGTTTAAATTTTAAAAGGATTTTAAAATAGATTTTGGTATCTTGAAACACTATGAAGAATTTTTTAGATTTATAATGGGGTTTTTGCAATATATACAATTAAGGCGTATATTATGAACTTTTGTATGCTCAGGTCAATTTTTTACTCGTGACACTGTACAGTCGTCCACTAACGAATCTGTTGCTAGTACAGGGTGAATATTATGTTCCAGGCCGATTTTGTTTAGCCGCCATTTTGGTTTGGAAAAAAATTTACCAGTTTGCATTTAAAAATCGTAAAAACTAGTTAATTACAATTTATTATGGAAAATTTATCGCCTCACCAACAATGGCAATGCTGTAACCATTAATGGTGATCGCTATCGACACATGTTGGAAAACTTCTTGATGGCTGAATTGAATCGATTAGACCTGAAACACATGTGGTTTTAACAATTTTTTACAATCAGGTACATAGCTTGAGCTACGCTTGAAATTTTACAAAAAAAAATTCCCGGCTATGTAATGTCAAAAAGTGGTGACATTGTTCACAAGATGCTTGGCCGATGTCATATTTCATACATAATTATAATAAACCAAATAATTGATTAATTAAAATTAAAATTTTAAAAATGTGTTTCATTTTCTAGCATTATATTCACTCTGTTTAATTTTTATAATTATCACAATATAATAATATATAGATTTGTTGAAATTTGTTTTTCAACCACTTAAAAATAAATTAATTCACCTATAATTAGGTTTCTATTCATAAATAATTTGTCGAATCAAATATCTTAACACCTACCACAAAACATTAAATCGGCATTTTATACAAGTAAGAATATAGGAAAATTACTTATAAATTCCTTAGATAAAGATGATAATTTTAATAATTCTGGTGTTTATAAACTAAGCTGTAATGATTGTACTGTTTTCTATATTGGTAAAACAGGTCGAAATTTTAATACAAGAGTCAATGAGTATTTAAGATGTTTAAATAGTAATGGTTTTTCAGAATATTCCAATAATTTATTAGAAAAAGATAATAAAAATTTGGAATTGTCTGTTTTTCATACAATGTTAATTTTAAATTAATGAAATAAATAAACCCTGTAAAATTAATCAAAATACTATAAATAACCAACTAAATATAACAGCAAGTCCACTTCTAATAAATATTTCTAATAATTTTATTTCAAAGATAATTTATATTTAATTGATTAATTAATTTTTATAATAGTATGTTTTGTTTAAAAACACAAGAGTATGATAATTATATTTTTAGTTAGTTAATTTGACATCCCGAAGAATGAAATGATTGTTTCCGAAACCGGTTGGCGAATTAATTAAAATTTAAATGGTTAAAAAAACAAATTTAAAATTATAAAATTAACATTAACCACAAAGTTATTGCAAATAATAAAAAAAAAATGTTTAGTAATTTTATGGATCAGGAATGAAATATTATTCTTAATAATAATAATGACTACATAACACAATTTTGAAGCGCCATAACCACAAAATTGACCTGTAAGCGGCCTGACTGTTTTTGACAGAAAATTAAGTTGACCTTTCCGCGTCTGAACAAAAAACACCGCGATTTTTCAAAGTTGTGAACTAGATGCTTTCTGCAATTCAATCAATCTTCTTCTTCAGAGATATTCCCCGGAGATTCTCATCTATCTTTCTTGGCATTCTGCAGAGCAAAACGTATCTGTCAAGAACGGGATCTTGGCACTTTCACTAGATCCATCCATCAGATAGAAGATAATCCTCATTCTCTACGATCCTCGACCTCACCAGTCACGTAAAGTCTTTCTATATTGTTGCTCTCTCTTCTGACGATACGTCCAAAGGTTGCATGACATCTTGCAAGCATGTCTCAATGAAAATCACGATTTAGTGCTGAGCTATAAATCAAATTTTAGAGAATGGCCCAGAAGATTCAAGAACCGAAAGGCGCATTAGATGTACAAAAGTCGACGAGACAAGAGAGGTGTGCCAGAACAAAACAGTATGGTGTTCTATCCTCTTTGCGTACTCCTGCCGCAAGACGGCGTGACGGCAAGTTACTTAGCAACTCCATAAGGGTAGGTAAAATTAAAAAACGTTAACCATTTTTATCTACACAGTTATCTACTGGATGGCTCATAAAAGTGATAACATTTCGTAAAATGTGATATGATGATATCAAAATTAGTTTAACTACATCAATAATTACTTAAATAGTTTACTAATTTTCTTACTTACCTATTCAACTATATTACGTTTTATTTCGATAATTTCCGGTCGCCAATTAATTTCATCGAACCTGGTGTGTGGCCACTAGACAGCCCAGACTTAAACCCAGTAGATTGTGCAATTATTTTTATAATTTCTGATTAGCTAAATATTGTGCAAAAAAATATAATTAAGAATTATAATCAGTTATATTACGTTTTGAAATAACTCATGTGTTACGAGATGTTCTCACTTTTTTTGGGCCATTCCGTATGTATTTAAATATTTTCGTAAAAAAAATGTAGGAGTCCATTTATGTTTAAATCGTAGTGTATTCAGTGTTTAACTAATTAAATTATGCCATCTAATGCATTTCATTCGTACCAACAATAACATTTTGTATTGGAGCGGTTTCGAAAATGTCCTCCGTCAAAATCTATCAAATTGATTAAACCACGGGACTGAATATTGATTATATTGTGTATGTCTGTCAATACACTTAGCGTGAACTGATACGGTAAATAGAGTTGTAGGAGAATCTAAGGATTAACTATACTAATAATTCAATAATAACTTTCTTGGAGTGCAAGCGAATACAATACTATTAAGGAAAACACATTTTTGTTGTGAAGTTGTATTTTCAGAACATAGTTCTGTGTATTTTAATACAAATTAAATTAATTAAAGATACACAAAGAACTAAATATTTTTTGATAGATAAATTTTTTTTTGCATATCTTTCTAGTCGATTAAATTAATTTCTAATAAAATATAACTATGTTCTAAAAATTTAACTTTACAACAAAAATGTATTCTTCTTAATACATAAGTTGTATTAAGGTTAATAAAATGAATTAAGATTGTTGGATTGCTTTACTTTCACGCACCATTAAGGTAATCGAAACACAATTCATTGTTCTATTACAGTGGTAATGTCAGAACTCGTGCATTAGTTAACTCCACAGTCCTTATAACGCATTCTTTGGGGAATGAATATTAGGGAGGTAGTCGACATTTTTGCTGTGAATTTAACTCTTTATAGAACTGCATTATTACAATTGTCTGTACCTCAACTCGGTAATGACGTATAGATTGATTTACTTTACATTTTGTATTTATTTTAAATTTTGATTGTGAAAGGACATCTGACATTATGTGATTTTTTCTTTATGTATTGCGCTTCTGATGAAATTTTCTGTTATTTTACAAATTATATATGTTAATGCCTTAATGGGGCGTGTATAATAATAATAAATATTTCAGAATATAAGAATAATAATAATAATATTTCAGAATATAAGTTCTAAATTGGTCGTAAACGTTATCGATTACTGTAGTGCAAAAGCAAAAGAATGATAAAGCATTTCCCCGATAGGAAATGGTGCAGGTTCGAATCCCGGTACCAACTAAATATTATTACGAAAAATAATTTTTTTCTGTACATCTTTCTAGCTGGTTTGTTTAATTTGTATTGAATATAATTACTGAATAAATGATAAGGCGATTTATGATGAATATAATTACGTATGTTATGTTTCAAATTATTAAAAATTAAAGTATATAAAATTATAAAAACCCTAAAACTTCAATATCTCGGACAAATGATGATATCCAGAGAAGTATCAGATCATGTATCTCGTAATGCAGGGAAATATTGCTGGAAATAGGAGCCTTGAAAGAAAAATCATCGTTGAAGAATTTGAAAAAAGCTGTTGTTCGGCTCGTCTACCGTACTAGAGCTTTTACGGACCGCAGTAAATTAAGTGATGGTACCCAATGTTCAAGCAAGCAGAGGCACAATAAGAATAAGAAGAAGCTATTGTACCAAAAATACAATGCCAAAAAATTCCAAAATTGTGAGGTAACTGAGGTACACTGATTAGTAACTTGTTACCAATTTTTTTTTAAATAAAACATAGCTTATTTTAATTTTTAAAAATAAAGAAAATTTACGTTTTAATACATCTATCGTTCCATTTTTTGAAAGCCATCTACTTTATTTAATGCACGTTCTCCGGATTTTAAGAGATCCAGGTTCGAACCTCTGTAGCAACAACAATATTTTTCGATAAAATTGATTTTTGTAATTAAAAAATTCAATTTTTATTTAAATTATCACAGACCTTTATTCTGAATAATTACAACTTCACAATAAGAATGTGTTCTCCTTAGTAAAATTTATTTATTTAATGAATATTTGAATATGTCCAAAAATACCCAGTTACTGGATTTTTACTTATAAAAGCACTGTTATTAAATAAATATCAGATATCTTATAGAAACGAAGCTATTATTATTGTATTTTATTGGAAAATGTACAGAAATATGAGATAATTACAGGGCTTACGATCTGTCTTCGGCTAGCTATGTGATCACTTTATAAGAATATAACGTTCACCATTCATTAAGTTGATGTATATGCTGTTTCAAGGAAAAATGAATTATCAAATTTGGTCTGTAGAGGACGATGGTGTAGTGATACTCGAAGCGAGTCCACATATTAACATAAATACAACATTCAAAATTTGATAGATGCGGAGATTGATGGGGTGAGAATGGTGAACGTTACATTTATATAAAGTGATCACTTAAGCCAGCCGAAGACAGGTCGTAAGCCTTGTAATTACCACATATTTCTGTATATTTTCCATTAAAATAGCTTCGTCTCTATGAGATATCTGATATTTATTTATTTCCCGAAATTTCATTAAATTGATTGTTTGTTAGTTCAGCCGTTAGTTCGGCATAAATTTTCAAAGTATATCTCTCCGTTTTTCGTTGATAATTAAGTTTTCTATAAACATCGATTGGCAGGACCGTTTTAGATAAGAGAAACCACATAGAACCATTATTAGAATATTCATAAAAGTTTTGAAAGGAGATAAAAGGATTTATCTAACCTAATTTAACCCAACTCGCAGTTTATTCAAATTGATTGTCTGTAATTTATCGATGAGGATTAAAATTACTAATAGTGATTGTATCACTAATCCGTGTCGTTCAACATCAAAATTAATATTATAAATGTACGATATATTATAAATGGTATTATAAATGCACGATAAAAGACTTATGGTGGGATTATTGTTTTTTTTTTTTTGTTAAGGACTATTAAAATATTCATTGTTCAGTTCGTTTAAATGTGAACAATGGATATTTTACATAATGCAGATCGATGAAAAATTTTATTTATTTATTTTAATTTAATTTAATTTATTTATATATATATATATATATATATATATATATATATATATTGATATACATATTTATGTTCTAATAGAGGTGAATACATAATAAACATAAGACATAATTATACTCATAGTTTATTGTGTGGGATGGAGTAGACTTCATCTCTGATATATACAGCGTTGTCCTGTCTACTTTGCTTGACTGAAGTCTGTGTTAAAGTAGCCAATTTTTTCTTCGTGCTGTTGTGGTGTTAATTCATCGACAGGAGTAAAAAAAGAATTACAAATATGTATAAAAAAGTAAAAATAAAATAAAAATAGACGTAGTGGGAATGTTGTAGGCAGGTATTGTATAATTATTAGTGAAGGTATTGTATAAATTATATTAGAATGTTGGATAGCCATGCTTCTGATTCATCTCTACTTGATTGAATCATGTATTGGGTCCATATTTGTGTAATCTTATTGGAATTAAACGATTTCCAGTTGGTACTGAGTGTGTTGTATAGTTTCGGAGCTAAGAACGTGTAGAATCTTGTTGCTCTCGGAACTGGTGCGCAGATGTTTGTTGTTTGTCTTGTGTTGTGTCCATGATTTATTGCTTAAGAAGAGTTGTTGTTAGCATGGAAATATTGAACGAGTCTCAACATAAAGATCTGTCTTATATGTAGGACATTGTACTCTTTAAATATAAGATCTGAAATGGAGCCAGTAAATGTATTGTGAGTATAATGGGAATTTTAATAATTGAAGGGATGTTTATATAAGTACTGTAGAAATATTTAAATACGAAAAAATTCTTAAATGTAAAGTATTCAAAACAATGCACATTTATCATACATACATGTAATTCAGTTTAATAAATTAAATAATTTTCTAAGTCTCCCTCACTGCCGACTGATATGAATGAGACTTGAAAATAGCAGTTTATAAACATCTTAAGATTTTTAACAGTTAAGTTTGTTACAAAGTCTACCAATGTTCACATAAAATAAAATTTAGCATCAGAATTTTAATTTTTTGTTAAGAATCTCTACATAAATAGACATGTAAATATAAAAATCAATTGAAACTAAAAAAAGCATTAAATACTTGTACGATAATTTGACATCACGGTCTAAAGAGAGAATAGAAAGATAAAAGAGCGTTCAATGTTTTCAAATGATTTCACAAATGTGAAAATAAAATAATGTGTGCTAGTCCTGCAAGCGCCCCGTAGACATGGCCGCGTAAGGACTCACCTGACAGCAATGTAGGGCCGAAATGAACTGACCAATACACAATAAACACTAACTTTTGTAAGTTCTCTTTTATTTAAATACCTTGCTCAAGACAGCATAAATACTCACTCGCACATTTATATACACTGCGACATGCACCAACACGCGTGAGACTAGAAGAGAGTTAAGAGCTTCAATTTCACCATGCACAAAACCTTCTGTTACGATTACACAATTAAAATCCTCACGAGTCAAGTCCACAAACACATCCCCTAATACAGAATAAGTGAGTATATAAAATGTCACAATTTTTTTAACGTGACATTATGTTACTCGAGTATCCGTGGAATAAATTCAAAAACAAGAATTTGTAAATCCGCGTTATTGTAAACTAATAATTATTTATGCTACTTTCACCCCGTGAACAAAACAGAATTAATGTTTTAGCTTTAAAATAACTCCTCTTGACTTGTGGTATTATTGAGGGTAACGCGTAAACCCCAAAACGATCTATCGACTAAACGAGCGCAATAAATCTACCCATTTATATTAGTGTGATTTATTCAGTTCGTTCACTGGGCTGGTTTCACACCTCCATCCCCTCGCACCGTGAACTCTGCCGCGAGTATAATCAGTGTCGAGATATTGAGAAATATTATATTCACGAGATTTATTGCAATCGACACAACTGCTAACGAAATACAGGTTGTTCATTGTATTCGTGATATTTATGTTGCTGTTAATAATCCATAAATTAAATATAATCAGCTTCATTAACACTTACTGCCCTATGGGTCAAAACAAAACACGTCTGGCGGTGGTGGGTCATTTTAGATCCACCTCAACTTTTCGGTTTTTCAACCGATTTGTGGGAGATTTTTTATAGATATTTCATTTAAAATATGACTTAATGAAATGGCATGATGTGCTGTAATTTTTCTGCTAAATAATTAAAGGTAAAAATTATTCCGAATTACGTATATATTCTCACGCATCAACAGACGCCCTATACAGCCAAAATACAAATATCCACTGAGCATGTGAACCCGAGCAGGAAGTGTCTGGCATTGTCTAGGAGCCGCTGGATGAAAATAAGTGAAAACAAATACATGGACGCATACCTGGTATCCTTTTCTACCCCCTCAAAATATTGACAATATATGTTTTGGCCTAAGCGCTGAGATTCAATTCGACTGTTTTTGGTCAGTTTTTGAGCGTTTTTTTTACATTTTTATCAATTGAATATCGTCCGATAACATTTATTTGTATCTCAAATTATTTTAAAATATTTAATAAAAGATTAGGTTGAATGAAAACAGTATTAAACGAATATTTGTAGCGTAATTCATATTTTTACAAATTTGAATTACTCTACAAATCTAACCCACCACCGCATAGCATGCGTTAAATATCTCGCGTATTCTACCAGCGCCGGTACTGTTCTGGGATCGCGTTTAGGACCCTAATGTACTATAGTCTCTACAAAGCCTTATGCATAGACGGAAAATACTGTAAAATAACGGAGAGCTTCAGTCCTCTTAGACCATCCTGGCTAAGACCAAGCTTTTCATTATTCCAAAAGTGCCTGTGGGTGGTACTGTGCAATATTACCTACACCTTAAACCATCCCATACCAGTTTCTGTCATGAAAAACCCAAAAATTCATGCCTCGAAACGACGGAACGGAAGTACTTAAAACATGGTTTAAAAATAATGAAATCAGACATACACGGTAAATATTATGTTCCAGGTCGATGTTGTATTTAAATAACTAAAAAACAAACCATAATTATAAAAATTGTTTTTTTTTATCAACTAAAAGATTTATTACAATTATGAATAAAATAATACACCGGCAAAGTGGTCGCTTCTAACAGCGGCACAAATGCATACTCTATTAACCATATTTTTCATAATATTCTCGCACACTTCGCGTGTTATTTCATCAATTTCATTTCGAATATTGTCTTGTAGCATCGGAATTGGTGTAGACCTTTTACCCCCAAAGAAAATGGTCAAGAGCCGTCAAATCAGGCGACCGAGGAGGCCAGTCGATATCATCATTTTTTGACATTATGCAGCCGGGAAATATTTCTCGCAAAATTTTAAGCATAGCTCGGGCTGTGTGTGAAATGGCATCGTCCTGTTGAAACAGCATATATTGCAGACCCAATCAACACAATTCTCCCACCAAGAAGTTTTCCAACATGTGACGATAACGATCACCATTAATGGTTACAGCATTGGCATTATTATTTAGATAAAATATTTTAATAACTTCAACACGTTGTTAATGTGTTAGATACTTTATAATAAATTGTAATTAAACACTCTCTATGATTTCCAAATTTGAATTAACAAATATTTATGAAACAAAAATGGCTGTCAAATAAAATCATCCTGGAACATAATATTCACTCAGTAGATAATGTAACGTGTATTCAGCGTTAGGTAACTGAGTTCATCACCATCACTATTGCCTCTCCAACCTCTTCTGTCTGAGCTTTCTCAAGAGGTTTCCTACATTCATCTCTTTTTCACATCAGTTCTTTCCAGTCACGTTGTCACTTTACACAGTCACTTACCCCTTCCCAAACTCATGCGTCTTGATAGTCTGGTATCAGCTATTTGGTAATCTGGGAAGCATGATTTACGAAGCCCAAAAAAGATATTCGATGAAATTCCAGGAGAGAAAAATATTGATTGAAAAACCAAGACTCGGCTGAGGAAACAATGTGAAAAACAAATGCCAAGAACTTGGTGATGCCAATCTGATGAATAATAAGAAGTATGCAGCAAAAGGTTTGATTTAGGCTATCGAAGAAGAATATATTTTTAAAGGGGAAAATAGGTTCGTTGCATTTTATTTTCAGTGTTTTATTTTGAATCAAACAGATTATAAGTAAGATTGTAATGTAATTTGTAATTGTATACAGTACCAACTGATAATCGTTACAGTACCAACTGATACTCCAATAAAATTACACAAATATGGACCCAATATATGATCCAATCGGGCAGATAGCAATGAGAAGCATGGCTGTCCAACATTCTAACATAATCATTATCTACACTTCACATTCACTAGTTCTACAACACTCCCACTAAATTTTTATTGTAATTTTTTTTATCTCTATTTTTATTTCTGTCGAATCTCTTATTAAATAACACCACAACAGCATAAAAAAACTGTTTAGCATGGACTTTACAAAGTAGCCAGGACAACGCTGTATATATCAGAGGTGGAGTCTACTCCATCCCACACAATAAACTACGAGTATTTAATTGCAATATAATTGTATCTTATGTTTATCATGTTATATTATAATATATTCACCTCTGTTACAACAAAAATATGTACGTGAATAAAGTCTAAATAAATAAATAAATAAATATTAAATGTGTCCCAAAAATTTTCTTCATAATTAAAATTCTGTAATAAAATAATGGATGAGTTTATTAAAAAAATATTTATTTTTCATTTAAGTACAGTCCCTGAGAATTTATTTCTTAAAAATTATGTTTTCTAAATGTGATTCGTTATTTCACTGGCACTCTTCTAAACGGGAGGCAAAATTTCTGAGAACTGCTCAGCACGAATTCCCTGTTATCGCTGCAATTTCTTTGCGAATGTTTTCTTCGTAATGTCACGGTATACCTTTGATTTAATTAGCCCCATAGGAAAAAGTCCATTGATGTCATGTCGGGGCTACGTGGAGGCCAGTTTATGTCACCTCATCGGGATATCAATTTTCTAGGGAAAGTTTCACGAACAACTGGTGAGGACACGCTCCATAGCGGCTGAATTCCCAAGGAAGAGGCTAGCGTTAGGCATGCCCCCCGCCCCTCTCCTGCTTGTTGCGTTGCTGCAGCGAACGAACGAAAATGAAAAAGACTTTTGGGACACACTGTAAGCCATTAAAATATCTCTAACAAGGTTTTAAAATAAATAAAAACCAAACATACTATACTTTAAATATAGTTTTCATTGCATTGACAAATATTCCGTTCTACTAGATGTATTATTTACAGATCAACGATTTGTTCGCTTCTGCCTCCTCGCATTTCCTTGCGGCGTTCAGTGTTTATCAATTTTAACACTAATGGTACAAATAAGCATACTTTAAAAATATTTAAAATTACTAAGAAAATAATCAAATAATCCTATGCTTTTTGTATAAACGTTATTTCGTTTCTTTTTAGGTAATTCACTCAGTGAACTCACGTTAAAGATAAAATTAAATTTTATATTAAAAATTACTGCAGCGCTCCAACTGCAACAAAAAGTAGTAACCGAAGTAATCGTACTGGACAGAATTAAGAATACTTTATTTATAAAGTTTTGTCGTATGACGCGAAAGATTTATGGAATAAAACTCAAATAAAAAAATACTGCGACAACGGATAATTAGAAGTGAATTTTAAGGTGAACGATGTGGCAAGGGTTGACGTTATATGCTGTATCGTACTTAAAATCTGAAAGATGTATTTCATGCCGTAACATAATATATCGGATAACAAAAAATACTTTAGATGCCTCTGATTCGATTGTTAAAGGGTGGAGGGATAAGGGCTGAGCCCTCTTGTCTCCGACATATGAGGTAACAACAATGGCGAAAGATTTTTTGGGGAACACGGTGAAACTGTTTTTTTTTACTATCAGGTACGAACCATAGTTATTCTAATTACTTGTTCGGATGGACGATTATGTCGATCGTAAAATGGTCGCAGCGCACGGTAAGTTTCGCGAATCGAACCAAGATTTTTTAAATAAATTTGCACAATTTTCAAACGTTGTTGTGGTGTAAATCTATTCATGGGGAAATGGCAATTCAAACTGAAAACAAATCAGCTATTAGGTGTCAAATTGGCTTTCGCTGGAAAAAGCGTTGCTAATTCGAAAAACAAACCTCTAAAAAAAACATCTTTGTGTAAAATATTTTTAAATATTTTGCAGTGTAGTATGTATAATATGTTTTTTATTTGTGTGTCTGTTCGATATTTATGACAGATTCAGGGATACCGATAGCCGCGCGCGTGTCTGGATGCTCCGTTATGCTAACTATACCAAGCTGTGCGTCCCCCCTCTCTTATACCCCAGAACACGCCTTTTTATGTGTGTTGTCTATGAACCTATGAACTGTCAAGAAGTGTGTACTTCCTGCTTTGAGCTCGTCACTGATCTGGAGTAGAGTTACTGTTAGTTTCTCGCGGTGCGTGCTGAAACTACTATTGTGTGGAGCACAGCACTTCGTGCGAATCAGCGAAGTTTGTTCTTGAAGTTCAGAAGACCTGTGGCTACAGTAGAGAAAAATCCAGGTAAATCATGTTCTTCCTGGTTGGTCTATGAGTCCTTACTGTTTCCTACCCCTCGCATAAACAGTGTCTATAACTTTTTATTTCCTTTCGTATATTTTTCTCGTACATTCATCTCTAAATTACTTTCAAATAACAATGAGGTATATATGAAGACTATTTTTGTCGTTTTCTTGCTCATCTGAAATATCTTCAGATGTAAGAAATTTATCAATATGTTTTTCTTCTTCGCGCAATACCCTTATAAATTGTATCTGTTCTATTTCCAATAAAAAAATTGATAATTATTCAAATACAATTTTGGTGTAAAAGAAGTACCTTCAAAACATCCCTTATATTCTCACATTTAAAAATATTTTTGTTAACATTCATTACTAGAATTCGTAATCATATCATTAATAATAAAAAAATCAAGACTCATTTTAAAAATAAACCATATTACATATAAAAAAAAACATTCATATAAATATAAGTTTTAGTAAATTAAAAATCAAATTTAGAAAACAATGGTTATAAAAAAAGTAAACGATATATATGATAAGATAATATTAAGTAAAACAATAAAGATATAATATTAAAAGAGAGATGAACAAATAAATTTGATATAATTTTAATGAATTTTTCCAACGAGAAATTATTAAATACCAACATCTGAAGATAGATTTAAAACGATTATAAACTTTTCCGTTTTCGATATAAAGTTTATATATTTTTAGCGGTTTCAGTGAGTAACTGAAAATAAATCTATTTACATATAGTTAGCAGATGATATTGCTACATTTTTTACTCGGGTAAACTTTGCTGTTCAGTCGTGAGAGTTGTAAAGTAGATTATATTGATACGTCTCAAATTTGTGAAACAAATTTCTATCCAACTCATTTTTTAATTATCCAACAGAATGCTTTGATACAATTCATTTAATCTATTAGGATGCTGTAGAGTAAGTGGATGTTATAATAGTAAGAACGAGAACATGACCCAGAAATTTATATCTGGATATTAGACGTAAAAAAAGTTATCACCTATCATAAAAATATTGTTTATATCACAATTATTTTCATAATTATGAGGTTAGATTATTTAATTCTATTGTAACATATTTTCTGTTTTAAGAATAATTTACTATATAATTACTATTATTTAATTAGAATCATACCTTTTTTTAATATTTTCGTATTTTGTTTTTTAATTTTCAATATGCCACAAAAGCCTTGGATGGATATTGGTCGCCTAAAGAAGTTCTCTATATTCCTCTTCTTAAGGCATCTTTATATTACCAATCGTTACATTAAGAGAATTCGGGTCCCAGGTGTCATGATTTTCTCTCTGGTATGTATGGCTTTTACATCCGAGTTAGATGTCTGGCTCATAGAAGTTGTTGAACTCTAATAAACTTACTGAGGTAAAGCCTACCGTAGAGCTCATAAATTTTAAGGTTGTAGTATTTTCGAAAATTGGGGCAAATGTACAACAAATAAAGTGGCTTCGATTTCAAAATGTTTTTAAGATGTCATATGGAGAAAAAAACTTATAAAAACCGAGAAGTGCTAATACACAAAACGTGTGGGTCATCGTGACGTCATATCGATAAACAAACATATGAAAACTGAGAGATGTGTGTCATCATTCAGCAAACTCCAGCTAATCTGCTTTAACAACTTCAGAAAGGAGAATTCTACCTTAGGAAAAACCCTCAAAGACAGTATATGCAACATAGATATGTATAATTTCATGAGATGGGGCAGAAAAAAAGTCAATACCAGATAGGCCACGTAGTCATAGCGGTGCACCGAATGCCATATGAGTAACCGGAAGGCATACGACTGATAAACAGACTACCCAAAAGTTGGAGACGTAGCTGAAGTTTGACGTCTGCTGAGTTAACTTATAAGAAAAAACACATTTTTAGATCTACTAGGTAGAAGAAGAAGGTTGAAATTTTACATCTGAAATTTCAGAGTCAATAGAGCTCAACATTATTATTTCACCATTGATTTAATAAGAATCTTGTTTAGATGGATTTTGGTTTTAAGTAATACAATACACGAGTGTTATTTTTAGAGATCATACACTTATATACACTTTTGAATTCAACATTAACTAAATCATACTATTTTGATATAACATCTCATATATTCAGAAACAAAGTTCGATTCAGGAAAGGCACAGTGAAATATGTAAATAGCAGCAACTAATAATATCAAAGTGAATTTATTATCAACTACGAATTATTCATACCTTCCACTGTAAGCATTATTATGAATAGTTCATATTGAATAGTAATTTATCGACAGTTAACTAAAATTTAATTTAATATTGTTAGCCGAGTGTGCATACCTACTGCCGAATAACATGGAACAAGAAATCATTTGTTATACACATTACATACAAATATATACTATATGGACACAAATTTCAATAGTAGAAATATTACAAATTCACAGACCACACAAATCTGTGGTCAATTTAAATTAACAGTTTTAATTAATCTGTACACTATGTAAATTCAAGAATTGTTTAAAATGTTATTTTGTAAATATGTATATTTGGTCATAGTTCAGGTACAAGCATGCCAAGAAATACTTTTTGAAATGTTTCATTACAATATTAAAACTAATATGTATATTTCCATGTCAGCACCGGTGACAAGATAAAATATTAAAATATAAACTGGGAGAACATTCTACCAGTGGCATCCCCTTTTCAGTTTACCTTCACATTTACTACCACACCATCAAGCTATCTTTATCTATGCCTCTGGTTAAAATTTGTTATTCCTTACGTGGGAGAGGTCGAATATCAATCAACATGATTATTATAATTATGAATTATTTAGTCGGTTTTGTTGAAACTGGGATGACCAATGAAATATATATTTTGTATATTTTTAAAATCATATTATTTAAAAGTTTATTGATATTTTTTATTCGCTGGGTTTATTTACATTAATTCGATTGTCTATCAACTATAACATTTTTTTTAAATGTTGATATTGTTTCTTTAAATTGACACCATAAGGTTTTCATAACGTCCCAATTTACTCAAACGTATATCGCATATCCACTCGAGTGCCATCTAGGTCAACCAGAACTAATCTCACAATGCAACCTTTCACATTGTAACACCAATACCAAACAAAATTCATTTTTCTACCGAACTTTCCACCTAAATGAATTAAACATTTTCTATACGTCAGATTCCACAATTAATAAAAATTAGACATATAAACCTTAATGGCTCTCATTTTATTTTTATTACACAGATTTTATTCTCTATCCCATTTTCCTTCCTCCCGTTCCACTGCAAAAATTTTCTTATTTTTAACTTTTATCTCTCATCTTTTATTGTTTATATTTTCTATTTTTTTTTCTCAATTCTCATTATTTTAATATTTCTATGCAGTATTAATTTTTTTTTATTACTAAAGTCTTAATAAGCGACTGTATTAATTTAATAAGTGTAATAATTAAAATTTCTGTTAAAATTCCATTATGTATTTTTTTTACAACGATTAAA
Source organism: Eubasilissa regina (assembly GCA_022840565.1). Taxonomy (NCBI): domain Eukaryota; kingdom Metazoa; phylum Arthropoda; class Insecta; order Trichoptera; family Phryganeidae; genus Eubasilissa; species Eubasilissa regina. The sequence goes on along the minus strand of JAINEB010000027.1, from coordinate 15,433,447 downwards.
ATCGTTTGTATTTCAAATAAAATAACCCCCTTTATCCGAGAACCGCAGAATTATATATTGTGTACGCTCCTTATGTATGTTGTCATATATCTGTTACTATTTAAATTAAAATTATATTTAAATAATAACACATTCAGAATATGTTTTCTTCTATATAATATCGTCAATGGGTTGAAAAAATATTGAAACATCACTAAATTCTTTTTTTATTTAACAAACTGAAACTTAAAGAACGGATGCGCAGTTTTCCAACGAACTAAAACAATGGTACATTCTTGATTTAATATTTTCTTACATTGGTGGAAATTGTAAAGGGAGTCTGTTGTTATTTTAAGCAGTTTGTACAGAAAGTAAACAATTGCAGTTCTCTCGACAAACCTTGCCTCGCTTCATCTTTTTGTGTATTTTGATGTTTCTCGAGTTTAAATTGCGCTCGAGAACAAAGCAGTCATCGTTCCTCTTTTAAAAAGTCAACCGAATATCGTTTGATCTGGGTACCATAGATTTGTAAAATATTTCTGTATGAAATGTAATAATACAATTGCAATATACAAAGTTTACAGGCGAAGACTTTTAAAAAGTTTTTATCAACCTTAATGAATTTAATTAATTTATATTAAGTTATAACTAATTTTAGTGGTCTATTATTTTTCATGTATTGTAACATTAAATTTGGTACCTACCGCGCCACTTGATTTGGTCGGGATTTACATGCTCATGTTGGTAACACAGTCAAGCCGTCGCGGGAGAACCAACGGTTTGGTTATCTGACAGCTGTCGATAGTAACGGATTGAACTGATCCGACAATTTAAATACGCAATATGTAATATTTTATAGGGGAAAAGGGTGAGAAAAATACAATATATAACATCTGTGTTGTCCGGCATCATATTTAACCTGACTTATTCACTAATAATGTCTGTAATTACAGGATGGAATCCCCTTTTCTTAAATTGAATTTTTTTCTCCGCGCAGTTTTTGCATATAACGAATAGTTTATTTTACATTCATTCATTTCTCTGTGTAAATTCTTTGCATTCAACTATCTCGATCTTCCTTTTACCGCCCTCAAATGTAAACTGCTCTAAAGGATTGTTCATCAAAGATTCACATTGCCCCATGACTTGCAATATATAATCTTACAAGGTGGTAGTGTTGTTGCGTTTTTATCACAACTCATATCGTGGATATGATAGTTGAAGAGCCGTGCTACACACACTGGATGCATCGGGAATGATTTCTCCCGAGAAAAAGATGAGGGCAACGTGGTACTCTAACATGGACTACCAGATGGTGTGAATTTCTCCAACAACAAGCGATGTGAGATACACAAAGAAAACCAGATGTCAGAATCCTGTTTTAGTGATATACGACGCGGGGAGAGTGAAGTCTTCAGCGTATTACTTCAACTGACCGAATGGATGGAACCAGTGTATTTTGACAAGAATTGGACAATGTTTAACGCTAACATAATGATTGTAAAAATTCATTTATTTCTATAGAAAAAAAATTTAAAATTAGTTGTTATTTTAGAGAATATTTTGTTTTTATTAAGGAAAACACATTCTTATTGTGAAGTTGTAATTATTCAGAACATAGGTCTGTGATATTTTAAATACTAAATTAATATATTAATTATAAATATATACATATAAAATCAATTTTGTGGAAAAATATTGTTTTTGCGTCACCGGGATACGAACGAACGAAGGTAGTGCGCTTCCCCGGATTGGAAATAGAGATCCAGGTTCGTATCCCGGTGACGCAAAAACAATATTTTTTCGACAAAATTGATTTAAATGTATATATTTATAATTAATACATTAATTTAGTATTTAAAATATTTTGTTTCTCTATTAAATAATGGAACTCATGGTTTTCCAGCTAATATTTTCAATTCTATTTACCAAGTTATTATGTTTTATGCTTGCCCTGACAATCTGTCAGGTAACAATTTTTTCCATTGGTTTTGGTAAAAATTTTAATAGTAAACTTTGGATTTTATGTGGCTAATTTGCTGAGCTCAATTTCTGGTTTCAATTACGAATTATGCAGTAATGTTTATGAGATTTATTTGCTAGTTTCTTTATATTAATAAAGTGTTAAATAAGTGTTAAAAATTTGTAATAATCTTTTTATTTTCCCTGAGCACGATAGCTGGTGTGACAGGTAAGACAGTATGTAAATTCTGCAACCAAAGACCTACGCCTAACCATGGGAACCGCTGAACGAGTTGGTGATGTGAAGCATGGTGTCCTAACCAGACGATTACAGTCACGTATAAGCGACCATGTCACAGTATGTAGGTTATTTTCGATGACCTCTCACCTGGCAAGTCAATCGAAAACTGATATTTATCCTCAAAAGAGGATAGATATGTGGATGCTGTTGGTAGATTAAAAACGAGTTTTTGTATTGTCGTGTATTCTGTAGACCGGCATCTAAAATTGTGTATAAATATAGTGTATGAAGCGTTAGCTCTCGTTGAGGCGAGCGACCGAGTGAGACTGGGCACGACTCCTTTTAGCAGGAGCCTTGTTCCCGGGTGTAGTCGCCTGTGTCGTTAGTCAGCTAGGAGCGAGGAAGATGCCATCGAATTTGAATCACCTCCCCCACAGACTAATTAACTCAATTCTGATTTATTTTATAAACAGAGTAACATTGTTACAAAATATCAGTTTTGCGTTGAATGTGCCATCATATACACAAAAGTTATATATGAGTAAATTATTGAGTTCATTTGATAAATATGTATTTTAAATAATAATCCAAAGTATATGCAGTACATGTTACATGAATATTTTAATACAAATTATATGTATCAATAAGAAAGATATACAGATAAAATAAATTAATCAAAAAAAAAATTTTATTGGCAACCGAACTCGAGCCAGGAACCTTATATAATGCACTTTCAAATTGATACATCTGTTATTCCATTATTTAAATGAATTAATTCATTTTTATTATATTCACGCACGTCTCTGATTATCATCATCAGTGATTGAATACTTTTGGTACAATGAAAGATTACTTTTGAAAATCATTTTCAGGTGTCCGGATGCGTTCTAGGCTAGATTTGTTCTACGAACAATTTTTTCATGTATGCCTCCTGCAATAGAAATTTGCTGTTTCGGGTAATCATAATTGAGGCCTCTGAGGATTTTTACAAATGTTGATACGAAGCCATCTTAGATAATATTTAGTGTTGTTATAGGTAAGATTACTTAAAAATTGTGTGTATTAGTGGTTCAGTTGCACCTTAGATGCCAGAAATACAAGAACAGGAAAAATAGACTCATCGAATTCTGCTTCTTTTGGGTCTACAGATCACCTCCGGATGCAATGGACTGTATATAAAATAATATAACCATTTCACCAAAGCTGATAACAGCGTGTAACCGTTCCGATTCAAGGTTGCCGATCGACTGATCGGGAAGGGAAAGAAAGGTGGGAGGCACTGAAATATAACTCAGATCTGCACAAAAAACGATATACAGTGTTGTTGCAGGGATGGTCTTCTATCGAATTGTTTGAGCGGTAGTCCATTTAAATTAATGATTACCGAGTCAACAAAGCAGTTCATCATTGCTTAAGTCATTGAGACGTTTATCTTTCATCCTGCTGTGACACTGACCTCTGGATCGTTTGAAATCACGTCCTATATACTCGTATTAGTATAGTCATCAAGTACCTACATTACATATTTTTATTTGTATAACATAGTTACAAACAGGAAAAATTCATTTAGACATCAAATTTATAATACATTTGTTAGAAGCACCATAGATTTTCAAAAATTCAAAAGTTTTAGATTTTTTTTTAATAATTTTAAGACAGGGTTATATTTTAATATTGTCGAAAAATTAAAAAACCTCGTTACGCCCAAATAGTGCAATTTTTGAAAAAATAACAACCACGTTGCATTTTCTTCTGTACGTTTGAATATGCTTTTATTATACATATGACAAAATAATATTATTAAGGAGAACACATTCTTATTGTGAAGTTATAATTATTCAGGATATAAATCTATATAATATTCTGTGATGTTTTAAATGCTAATTAAATGTATTATATATATATATAATCAATTTTATCGATAAATATTTAAAAAAGTATAACATGAGGGTTCAAAAATTCGTCATCAAAAATTTCGCTGTAGCGTAGTTGGTAATGCACCTTCCTGAGATTGGAAATGACATCCAGGTTCCAATTTCGGTAGTGTAACAATAATATTTTTGGATAAAATTGATTTTATATGTATATATTTATAATTAATAAAAATTGATAGGTTTTATTTCAAAGTAATCTGTTATATTACATTACAACCAACATAAATAACACAAAAACTAAATCACGAAAAATGGAAAACACACATTTTACAATACAGGTAAACCCAAAAACAAACTCAAGAAGTTTTAAGTAGCATTTTCTGTAAAATTTGTTCCAGGACTTACCCTGGCTCAAGGGCAGAGCGTTTATTATTTACGGCTTGTCATCAAGAGGAGGATTTATGGGGTTTGCGCGAGAGGCCACATGGGCAGAAGCCGATGTCACCGCATATTTTATCATTAATAAAAATAAATGAACTTAAAAGACAGCATTTTCAGAAAGTTATTTAAGATTTTTTTAAACATTTCTTTAGATAAAGTTTTCTAGAATTTTGTACTAATCAACGTAAGAAGTACAAATGAATCGTGCACATAGATATTTGAGAGATTGTTCGTGTAAAGGGATGGTTACACCAACGCCGACGTTAAGCGATGGTAGAGCAGGCGCCTGCTGAAAATGACCAAAAAATATATACGCCCCACAGACATGCCCGTGTAGGGACTCATCTGATAACCATAATGTCCCGAAAACAAACCAACCAATCATCAGATACCATACATCGCGATGGACACTGCCCTAGGAGTAAGCGTCCACTTCTCCGCAGACCGTACTTTTAACGACATCTGGAGCGACCACATATGCGCATTTAACTATATACTAAAGTAAATATAATAAAGTAAACGGTGCTTTGAATGGAATTATATCTAACAAGAATATGTCAACCGAGGCAAGACTAGCGGTGCACAATGGAATCCTGGTACCGACACTGATGTATGGAAGTGAGGCCTGGAGCTGGCAGAAAAGGAACGAAAGTAGACTGAATGCAGTGGAAATGAGATCACTTAGGCGTATTTGTGGCAAATCTACTTATGACAGAGTAAAGAATGAAGAAATAAGAAAAGAATGTAAAGCTGATGTTAGTATAGTGAGTAAGATTAAGAAAGGATCACTTAGGTGGTCTGGTCATATGGAAAGGATGAATGAGGAGAGAATGGTAAGAAAGATATATAACGCAAGTGTTGATGGAACCAGAAATAGAGGACGTCCGCGGAAGACTTGGCACGACCAGGTAAACCAGATAATGGAGGATGGTTCTGTTAGAAGCCTCAACAATCGGCGAGCTTGTATGACAAGATGTATGAATGTGGATGAGGCGAGAATTGTATGTCAGGACAGAAGAGTGTGGCGCTCTATCCTCTCTGCCTACCCCCACGGGGAAACGGCGTGATGGTAAGTAAGTAAGTAAGTAACTATATACTCGTCAAAACTGCCTTTTTTTCCTTTTTCATTTTAATGCCTCGCTTTAGACAAAACATAAATACTCACACGTGCACACCGTATACACTGCAACATGCACTAACATGCGTGAGACTAGAAGATGTTAGGGGCTTCAATCTCACATCCACAAAACTTTCTGATACAATCATAGTTAACAGCCACATCTCATACAAAACAAAATCCCAAGTTTGTAATAAAAATAATCCAATTATAAACAATCCAGTAAATAACGTAATTATTATTTCCTAATAAAGCAGTAATTTGTAGTCAACACAGAACATCTTCTGGCAAAAAGCAGTCTATGGGTAAGTTTTAAAATGCCTACCTAACAAAATACCACCCCTAACGTGTGTGGCATGTGATTTAAGGGGCAGCCAATTTATGGGGATGGTTTTACAAAAATTGAAAACACCGTCTTTACTTAGGTTAATAAGGCGGAAAAAAAAAACTGGCGTCGGCGCTGGGTTGCACTAATGTTTAACCGGTACACTAATGTCCATTTGTATTTGCAGATTTTTGAGTATCCGGAATAAATGACAATGTATGTGTGACAGACGGCAACTACTTATGGTAACATTGAATATATTGAAGCTAAATTATTCAAAGTTTAAGACTGTGGGGACGGCGATTCAAATTCACTGCCATCATCGACATTCCCAGCTGACCAGAGATGCGAGTGACATCTACATCTAGGGTGCAGGTTTCCGTGGAGAAAAGCCGCAACCTTGCCCAATTGTTCACCAGGCTGCGTTTGCTCCGCTCAATTTTCATTCTTTACTCTCTACTATCTTCTGTACTCTTCCTTTTCTATTCATGTACAAAACCCGAGGTTCATTCTACCAATAAACGCTCTACATGATTAGTATAGTATAGTTTTTTATCACCTGAATATCAAAGTATTCATAAATTCACCAATATCAATATTTAAGTGCTTAAAAAAACAATTTTTAACTAAAAAAAAATATTTTATTCATGATATTTTTACCATACCAAAAACATATTTTTAATACACAGGCTGAGACAATATAAATTATTATTTACTCATCATAAAAGACGGAGATATAGTTAATAATTTTGTAAATATATTCCGATATTTTATGTTTAAATATAAAAGTGATGTTTTTGACACTGTTCTGAGTCAAAGATACAACTGATTTTGATACTCAGCCATTTTGTGTCAAACCTAAAATTTATTATTTTTTCTGTCTTGAACTTTATATATATATATATAAATCCATGCTACTTGTTATGTTTTATACCAAACCTATTTTGTAAAACCCCATAAAGGCGTTTATAAATTAATAAATAAATAAATATTATCCGGTTTACTAGGTGTTCTGAAAACAATCCCCGATATTTGTGGCCACGGGACCTTAAAGTTGCGGCCAATTAAACATTTAATAACTTTTCATGTTATCATCTCCCTTTAGCAGCATTGTTCAGATAACATAAAATAAATAAATGTTCACCCTTTTTAACGATGTTTATTTTACGTATATTATATTTCTGATTAAGTTAATTAATTATTTTTTAAATATCGTGTAGGAATGGTACAATATATTGTCGCCACAGACTAGAAAATTACTACTACTTACCATCGCGCCGTTTCCCCGTGGAGGTAGGCAGAGAGGACAGAGCGCCACACTCTTCTGTCCTGACACACAATTCTCGCCTCATCCACATTCATACATCGTGTCATACAAGCTCGCCGATTGTTGACTAGTAAATTAATAGACATAAAATTAAGTGTATGTATGGGAGAGGGGTTTAGACAATTGTCGCGGGACGAGGAGCATTATACGCACAATCCAATAGTTTATGACACATTTTTTTTTTTTAAATAGAGATGCGTACACGGAATACATGTCACATCAATATTCTTCCTATTTTCAAACTAAGCTAAATGCTTGTGCTATGAAAATAGGACTAACTTGCTGGTGTCCTGGAACGAGGCGCGAACCCCCGACCACTAGATCACTAGGCCAACGTCTTGACCACTACACCAACAAGCTACTCAAGCAACAGTAAAAGTATTTACTCTTCGAAAATTAAATCTTTGTGTTAACAAGATGTATTTTTTACATTAATGCATATTATATTGACAGCGGCTTAATTTTCGTTCCATTCGAGTCATATATTTAAAAAAAAAACCTATTTGATTGCATATGTGGTACCAAAATGATCACGAGGCTGATACCAAAATGCAATTATTGAAACAAGGAACTCGCGTTAGGTCATGTCATACTATATTTGGTAGTCTGTGGTTGGCGCCCTCAAATCAAATTAAATTAAAGTCTGGCAGAGTATTTGTAATGATTGAAAGGCCAAGATGATTTTGAAGAAGAAAATACATATGTTAACTTTTGATAATTCTATATATTTATATTAGTTATACTAATTACATTATTTTTTTTAAAAAACATATTTGTATTCTAAAGTTGCAATTTCAAATCATACAATTTGGAATTGTATGATTTGAAATTGCAACTTTAGAAATTAAAATGATACACATAAAAAAATATTTATCGGAAAAATATTTGGTTGCTACTACGATTCGAACCTGGAACTCTGGGCTACTTGTAGGTAAGGAATGTTTGAAACAAGTACATGAGTCAGTGTATTTTGGAAGTATGAGAAAAAAATCGGAAGGAAGGTGACTGCAGAGAACAAAGTGAACGACGCTTTAGATAGAACTTTAGCTAATGGTAATTTTGTAATCCAGGCAAGACTAGCGGAATATAATGGAATTCTGGTACCGCCACTGATTGTGGAATTAAAACCTTGCGCTGGCAGAAGAGGAACGGAAGTAGATTGAATGCAGTAGAAATGATATCAGTTAGGTGTATATGTGGCAGATTCATTTATGACAATAAAAAAATAAGGAAATAATGTAAAGCTAATCTTACATATAGTGAGTAAAATGAATAAATAATCTATTAAGTGGTTTGGTCATATGGAACGGATGAATGAGGAAAGAATGGTAAGAAAAATATGACGCAAGTTTTTATGGTACCAGAAATAGAATACATCCGCGGAAAACTTGGCACAACCAGGCAAACAAAATACTGGAAGATGGTCCTGTTAGATGCCACAATAATCGGTGAGTCTGTATTAGAAGATGTATGAATGTGAATGAGGCGAGAATTATATCAAGACAGTATAGTGCGGCAAATGAGTGGTAACAATTATAAAAATATAGGTAGTACATTATATATTTGTCGTAAACGTAATCTATTATTGTAGTGGAGTGGTAACACATTTCCCCAGATAGAAGGGGGTTCAGGTTCGAATCCCGGTAGCAGCCAAATATTTTATCAGCAATATTTAAATATATCCAAGAACACACAATTACACCTACAAAGGCACTATTATTAAACAAATAATAGATATCTCATAGAGACTAAGCTATTTTTTATTATATTTAATGGATAAATATGGAAGCATGGGTAATTACAGGGCTTACAACCTGTCTACGGCTTGCTTAAGTGATCACTTTATACATTTATTAATATTGTGTATATTAACATATATACAATATCTAAAAATTTGATAGATGTGGAGATTGATTGATGGGTGAGAATGGTGAACGTTATATTTATATAAAGCAATAATTAAAGACAGCCGATGACAGGTCGTAACCCCTGTAATTACTCATACTTCCATATTTTTCCAATTAATATAATAAAAAATAGCTTCATCTCTATGAGATATCTATTATCTGTTTAAATATTTTATCGATAAAAAGATTTTTCTGTATATATTTCTAATTGATTAATTTAATTTGTATTATTACTACAAATTTGATAAAACAAATAATAACACTAACAGGTGTGTTTCTTGTTACAGGTGAAGTCAGTTTGAAACCGCTTTGAAAATATTTACATCTGTTACTACATTGAACGTTAATTTATAACAAAACCAAAAATGTATTTGGAATTCAGCCACCAATTTGCAACCCTTTCAAACAAAATAGTCTACCTTTGAGTGTATTTATGTGGGTAATTAATTATACCGAGTTTACTATCGCCCGAGACACTACAAAATACTGGTATGTATTTAAATGTCTGATTTTACAGGGGTAGCATACTATTAGGGGTGTTAGGAAATGGAAGCTTTTGTGAAACCTTTTCATTTAGGGTTTACATTATTATTCGAAGGGTTTTTACTATTGTTAACAAAATTTCAAAACTATTGTAAGGATCTAACAACAGAATAAAAAATAAATTGGACAGTCTCTAAGATTGTATAATGTACTAAAATTGTACAATATTTTCACAACAAAAATGTGTTCACATTAATTTTTTTTTTTGATTTACTATTTTCCGAAAATTATTGTTAGGCATAGTTTGTTTAAATCTACGCTCCCTAGACTGTAAAAAATACTTTTATATGATCTAATGTCATAATTTATTATCTTTTCAATAAAGACTACATTTCTTAGAGATTAATAATATTAACTAATCGATCATTTTTGTATAATAATTATTACTAGCAGAAAATCTGCCCGCAGGTTCTAGCAGAAAAGTGATAGTGCATTTTGTATTGGCATCCCTGGAATTAATTGTACAAACGGTATTATTACGTATCAACTTATTCCACTTAAAAACATTCTTGAAAAAACTGAGATCATGTTTACGTAAATGATTATTAAACAAACATTAATATTACGATCTGTCATTTCAAGAACATAGATTAGAAAATAAAGTGCATAGATAAGTGCGACGCGATATAAGAAAAAACATGGTGACAGATGGTCAATATACATTTCATTACAAATTAAATATATAGGGTGGCTCAAAAAAGTGAAAACATCTTGTAACACATGAGTTATTTTAAAACACAATATAATTAATTATAATTTTTAATGTAATTGTTTTGCACAATATTTAGCTTATCAAATATCATCAAAACGCTTCATATTGCATAACCTACAGGCTGTTCGGTGGCCACATGCTTGGCTCATGAAATTAACATTCTCACAACGAAGAAAGTTGATTGTATTTCTGGCTGTGTGACATGGAGCTTCATCCTGCTATAATATCCAGTTATTCTATAATATCTAGCTATACCCCAGGCATTGTTTTGAAACTCTTTGATCATTTTCCTAGCACTCCAACGTTCTTCAATGCGCAAATTTTTGATCAGAATACGGTCTTCAGTAGTGATTTTCGTCATTCTGGCAACAATTTGAAAAAACCAAATATAAACAACGGGGAAATTAATAATCAAAGATGGCCACCAAAAATTGTCGAAATAAAATGTAATATAGGTAAATATCTAAGTAAGTAAATTAGTAAACTATTTAAACTAATTATATCAGATTTTACGAAATGGTCTCACTTTTTTTGGGCCATCCTGTGTGTATATATATATATATATATATATATATATACGTAATTACTGTTATTGAATATATTAAAGGGAAAAATTCAAGTAATTTTTACCTAGAGATATATAAAGAAATTCGTTTTTAATATCCCTATTTTTAAGATTACTTTTTGGAGACCTTTTAACCTTTTAATCAAGAACTTTGCAGCCATCGCTACTTTGGTGCAATAACACTATCACTATATATCACCGAGTCCAATAAGTCATAGACAAAAGGTAGGGAAGCTCAATATTAGTATTGATTTATATTTGAATATCGCATATGTCATAGAAAAATAGTTTAAAAATGTAAATTTTACAGATGATCAAAAACAAAAATGAACAAATTAAATATTTACCAAATTAAACTTTGAACTATTAGCACTATACTTAGCTCCACTCTTTCTACCGATACTGTAATTCGCGCAGTAACTTATTTGTTCTCACGTAGACCTGAAGGAATTGGTGATCATGGGTAAGGTAGAAGGATGGAAGACGAGAAGTCGATCTCCTACAAGATGGACGGTCCAAGTCCTAATCTCGCACTAAACTAGGCATGAAAAGAAGAGATAACAGATGGAAAGAGTTAATACTCAATAAAATTCAAAGCTTTCGTAACTTTTATTTCTAATTCACTTAAAATTTTATAATATAAATACATTCGTGAACTTGCTTTAATCATAATGTATGCATATATGTATATTTATAATTTGGTTGTAAAAATTATAATTTTCTTACATCTAGTAATATAAAAAAAATATTAAATTATATCGTTTATCAATTAGCATTAGCTAAAGAGATTATAAATATATGAAAAATAATCAGTCATTAAACTCTTAGATACTACATATTCTGCACTTTACCTACGAAAAGTAGCAACACTAGTAGCTTCCTTCACATTTGTTGAAAGTTCATTGAACAATTTGAAACCTTTATAGTATAACATGTTAAGTGTTTTTGCTATATTTGTTTGCGAAAGTCTAAAATTGCACTGACTTATAGGACAAGTGTGGACCTTAAACTTATATTTCATATTTTTATTCACGTATGACGGCATTAATCATTTTTTTATTCTGTACTTACGTATATATATATACTAAAACATTTTGAATACTTTTTTGTTTAGTTTAGTTATTTTAACTTATTATTGTATATCTATTGCTCTGTTTTGAATTATTTTATTTACACCTTCATTTTCTAAAAATAGTACCTCCTGTGGAACACTTATTTATACGCGGAGTGATAATAGAATTATACACTAATTACGATGATTTCAGGTGAAGTTTCTTTCTTATTCTCCTTAAAAAAATTTTGACCACTTTCTTTGTTATCATAAAAATATGTTTGTCGAATTTTAGTTTACTGTTAATTCATAAATATTGTTAAGGAAAACACATTCTTATTGTGAAGTTGTAATTATTCATCTGTGATATTTTAAATACTAAATTAATGTATTAATTATAAATATATACATATAAAATCAATTTTGTCGAAAAATACTGTTTTGGCGTTATAGCATAAAGGTAGTGCACTTCCCCGGATTGGAAATAGAGATCCAGGTTCGTATCCTGGTGACGCAAAAACAATATTTTTCGACAAAATTGATTTTATATGTATATATTTATAATTAATACATTAATTTAGTATTTGAAATATCACAGACCTATGTTCTGAATAATTACAACTTCACAATAAGAATGTGTTTTCCTTAATAATATATGTTATATCAATGTGTCCAAAATTTAATAAAAATGAATTGATAATTCTGGCGTCTGCAGTCGGTTTACTCAAAGGTATTTGAGATTCTGTAAAAATAATGTAGACGGCTTTCAAATATTGGAACGACAGGTGTATTAATTTGAAAAATGTAACATATAGGTTCGAAAATTTGTCAAGAAAAAAACTGGCGTTATAGCATAAAGGTAGTGCACTTCCCCGGATTGGAAATAGAGATCCAGGTTCGTATCCCGGTGACGCAAAAACAATATTTTTCGACAAAATTGATTTTATATGTATATATTTATAATTAATACATTAATTTAGTATTCATAAATATCGTATTTCATTCGCCTCTTCAATGTCTTAATTATTTATTTTTAAGGAATAATTATTTTTAAATTCTTTACCAATAACCATGAATTTCCTTTTTGAGTTTACCATATATACTAGCTATTAGTTATAGTTACTTCTGAATACTATATATACATTCATCAATATTATTTCCAGTTATGTATATTAATATATCGTCTGCAAATAGTTTAGTCTCGCAATTTTCAAGATTTTAAGATGTCATTCATATAAATAATATGGGATCCAATACCGATCCTTGTCCACCAGTCTACGGAGACATGTATGTAATTTGTATGTGTGTATGTGTGAAAATTTGATTAAAACACATATTACATCAAAATTCTGTACACGTCGGATTAAATTTCATGAGAAATCTGAAATAACATGCGGAATACATTTTATTTCACCCTGTCACCACCCCTAGGAATTAATTAATTATTCTGAAATCTCATTGATGTGAACGTTGGTGTTCGCGGGAATTATGATAAACTTTTGGTGATATGTGATTATTTTGAAAGGTTAGACGCATATATATGAAAAATCGTTTAATATCTACTGGTTGATGCAAGTATATTTAAATATTTATTTTTTAACATCATCAATCGGTATCGGAATCGCCGTTCCTTCTTCAGGGTGTACAAGATACTAACTTAGTGTTAGAGAATATGTGCAATTATACATTAGTGTCAGGTATTAAAGTGGCGATGAGTGACTGAGGGGGGGGAGAGAAAAAGAGTCGGATAAGATAGTGTAAGAGAACATATCTAAGATAGGACTGCAGGTTAGATTTTTTTGGTTGTTAATTATGCATTCATTATTATTTCTAAAGCCTCTTAATTAACTAAGCGTTTACCTTGATTATCAATGTGGAAAATATTGACTTGTGTAATTATATCGAAGCTATGGTTATTTTAGATAATGTAATTGGAAAAATTATTATTATTTAAGCATCTCATACGTTCCTTATTCCTACCATCCAAATAACGACTTGTTTTTTTCATGAACATTACTTTGAATTATAAATATGTATACTAAAATAAATTATTCAGCAATTAACGTGTTTTAAAGCGTCATGCACAAAAGGCAACATTCAATTTGAAACAAAAAAATCTCCACTGATTTCGCCAAAACATAAAGATGAAAATTCCGTCGTGAAATTCATTCTCAGAATATTGTCGGGAATATGGTTTAATGGACTGTCTTAAATATTTCGGCAGATAATACGGACTACGCTTGAAATACACTTTGAGTGCAACATTTATTTGGAAAGTAATATTTTCAAAATATGAACGAAATATTTCAATATCAAATAGTTTAGAAATTGGCGAATAATTTGAATTCGAATATTCGAATTTGAGTCTCTAATCCCTTCCCTCTCAATATTAATGTATATTATGTCGTATTGAAGGCCACCCGTTCTAAATTACGCAAAAATTATGTTTAGGACCCTTAGCAAAATACCACACCCCATCCATATAAATTTGTTTCTAGTGATCGTGAATTTCATCCATTCGTTTTGCATTATTACTCTTTGGAATTCTATGTAAAATATAGACACTAACTCTACGAACTAGCCATCTCACTTTCTTCCCACGATATTAGTTAATGCTTATAATATGAATTAAAATTAGAAAAATATACATATAAAATCAATTTTATCAAAAAATATTGTTGTTGCTACCGGGATTTTAAGCTGGATCTCTTCCAATCCGGGGAAAGTGAATTAACCGATTATGCTACAGCACAGTGTACACTGACGACAAATTTTTGAACATATATTTTACACTTTTCAAATTAATACATTTATCGTTCTATTATTTGAAAGCTATCTACTTTATTTAATGCATGTTCCCCGAATTGGAAGAGATCCAGGTTCGGATCCCGGTAGCAACAACAGTATTTTTCTATAAAATTAATTTAATATATGTATCTTTCTAATTAATATATTTAATTAGTATTTAATATCACAGACCTATGTTCTGAATAATTAAAACTTCACAATAAGAATGTGTTCTCCTTAATAACTTATGTAATATAGAATGTTTTTCGTTCCAAATTTTGTATGGGTAATTATTTTTCCTTATCGAACAGTTTGATGCCTGATGCATATCCAATTATTAATAAGTTTAAATTTGATATTCCGTTTTATTTGTTATTTATTTCGTACAATACTAGTATTTACGTATTTAAAAGAGAAAAATGTTTTCTCAGATGCAATATTTTTTCGGCATTATTTTCTCGCTTCATCACAAATCACTTCGCTGAATACACCATAGATATTGTGCGATCTCCAGGGTTGTAAGTTGTAATCACCGCAAGATGGGGAAGGATATCGGGAGACGGATATAGGAAGAGGTTGATGAGGGGAAAGGGATTTGGAAATAATATTTGCCGTAACTTGCACGTGAATGGTAACGATCTCCGCTCTCGACTGAAGATAGTGATGTCACAGCATGCACAAACAATAAACACTGTGATCACGAACAAAAGATCACAAAATACAATACTGGTGCACTGAAGGTAATGATCCACATCGCGAATGTCGAAATCAAACACAAAATCGAGCCTCGATAGCGCCTGGTCCCAATTCACACTGAACACGAACAACAGATAGGAATTTAGATGCGTACATGTGATAATAAAATTATTCGCGGCTGACATGCCAAATGTATGTTTTTATAAATACGGATCAGATATGTACTCGTATATCTGTAAACAATTTTATCAATTTCCAAAATAGGCCATGTAGTGGTCACAACCTCCCATTTGACCTAGTAATACCATTCAATGGTTAGTAGTATAAAATATACTGATAATACATTACAATAATACATTATAATACATTACATGATTACATATATATATATATGTGTGTAATCATGTAATGTATTATATTAATACAGCTGTATCATTGCATAACATTTGATTTGTGTATAAACTTGTTTAGGTTAATTTTGTGAAATAGTTCTCGTTGTACCACAAATACATCAGAAGCACTTTGAGAAACAGTTATCAAGTACCACAACCACACCAAAAGCACTTTGTGAAATAAACCTTAATTGTTTTATTAACCACAATTTTAGCGTGAACTTTGAAACCGATAATGTAATTAATATTAAATATTTTAACTCATTTTCATACACCAACTTTCTGTGATTGTTGATAGAGCTAGTAAACAATTTTTGGACATGCTGCAGGGACATTTTATTTTTAAAGAATTATAAACAATCTTATATATATATATATGCAACTGGTGTCTGTTCTGGGTCAAGACGTTGCCTCAAAAAATTATGGTACAACCGTATTTTTTACAGAAAATACAAATCTCCCACAGTTGAGTAAATTTTAGACTTCGTTATATTTATAGTCTCATGTCTACTGAGTACCGGCTCCATATGGACCCTTTGCTCTTTCATGGACTGTTTTTTTGAAAATGGGGATGTTTTTATTTTTAGGTTAATTTTCCTGCAGAAAAAATCGGGCAGGGGCAATATTTATTTCTGAAGGAGGATGTCTTTGGGTCGTTTGAAATGCGCGGATTTGAGGACATTTATTAAGGGATTTTGGTGCTGAGGAATCCCAACATAAAATAAAATTACTTCGAAGTCATTCCCTTAATATCAATTTTGTACATTATTTTAAATGTTATTTACGAATGACTGTATCGCTATCTATGGGTTGATTTATTCAATTCTTTTTCATTAATTATTTTTTTCTTTATTAACTGCACTGACACTGGCGCAATCTAGGGGTTGATTTATTAAGAGCATTATTATTTTCTCTTTTTCCATTTAATATCTGTATCATCGAATGCTATCGGTATGAATTGGTGTCGAATCATATAAAGTACTTTATCTGCTTGCTTTCTGATAGGCGATGTTATTAGTTGAACATTCAGAGTTTTTAGTGGAGAATAGGGTATCGGTTCTATTAGTTGATCCATATAGAAAACAACTGGAATAGACAATATTTTCCATTTTTTGAGGCAACGCCTTGACAATGGTATGTGTTAGTGTGCCGAAACGTCGGCCTAGAAGTGTCAATTTCCTTCAAAATATACGTGATACGCGACCTTTTTATTCTGAAGGACGATTTTAAAGTAAAATCAAAAAGTTAATTTATATTGTCAAGAATGAAAGTGAAATGATACAAGGCCAAGTTACATCGCTCGGAGGACAGATAATCGTTGGACGAATGCAGTCACCCAGTGGTGACCGAGGGGGATCAAGAGGCCGATAAGCCAACCTAAAACCCACTGGACTGTCGAAATCGTCAAATCGTCGGATAAAAAAACAGCTGACAATGAATAACTGAATAATGTTAAAGTTAAAATATCAAACTAATTTTCTTAAACAAGTAATCTTCATAACTCGCTTCATATTTGGCTTGGGGTATTATCCTAACGTAAGGCATCTGCATCCATGTATGTCTTACGTTGCCACCAATGCTTCTTTCAAACCGTCTCCATTTAAAAGGTTATTATATCACGTGGGCGTTCAACCGGTGTCCTTCCCGAGGGTGATTCTAAAAATAAACCTTTATACGTACATCATAAAATAGTTTTCTACGAATATAAGAAAATAAATTTCTATGGACTTGCTGATTCACGCCCGAATAAGAAATGTGAAAATTCTTCAAAGATGTCTGACTATTTCTACAAACATCCATTGTTTCATCCGTTGTTTCATTCTCGTACATAAGTAATGGTCTATAAAAAAATATTTTATCAAAATATATTCTAAGAAACACGTTGTTAGAGCATAAACCATGGTAAATGATGTCATTATCACTATTAAAAAGCGTAAATGATATGGGCGTGCAATATTTCAAAAACATTGAAAATCAATGGTCAAATATTCTTGAATATTATAGATAGATGAAGAGTGAAAGTGACACGCCAAATATTGAGGGAGGACCGAATAAATTTGCAGTATGGCGAGGCCTTCATCCGACAATGACTGGTGATGATTTTATTTTATTACTTTTTATAAAAGTAACCTAATAATGAAAATAAAATTATATTTTTTTACAACTATAATTTATAATATTTAAAAATAGACGAAAATAAAAAAAATTAATAATTTACACTGTTTGACGTGATAATTGTACACTTTTAAGTGATATATATGACAGCAGATCTTGTTGATAGAAGATCAAATAAACATTTATTCTATATTATCGTGTAACACAGAAATTGTATACACAGAGCTAGTCTACATAATTTCATCACTGTGCTGATTACATTACGAATTAAAAATGTTCAAGGAATATGTGGTTATGGAAAATATTATTGTTTAAATTTTTTACAAAGTCATGTTAAGCATTAAGTCTACGAACTTCGAATAAATATTTATGAAATTTATCCATCAATAACTTATATATTTTTTTCAGGCAGTGAATCATATAAAAAAAAAAAATAGTCTAGTCGCTGGACGCTCCAAACTCGATAAACTTTATTTTTTTATGTTCAGTACATATATTATTTGGAATCAATAAAAATTTTCAATTAATCAAAATAATCGCATATATACGATTTTTTATTAATTTTTGACGTGATTGAGATTAGGCACATATTCCCAAAACATTTTCGACTCGTAATTTAGTCAGATATCCACCCATAATATATAGTGGTTTAGGTCTGTTACACCATCTATACGTATCATTAATCTGTTATCTATATTTGAATTGAAACATAATTTAATTACGTATTAAATAAGCATATTTAAAATTAATAAATTGTTTTGTAAAATAAATAACTAAGCAATTACCCATATTTTGTTTTTATTTTACGAAAAATAAATGAAAACGATGTGACGTAACAGGCGTAAATTCAATCAATTTGCATTGTTTAACCTTGGTGTAAAATTAAATTTAAATTATTTTGTTCGGCCCAAAGACCAGAAGAACATTACTGGTGAAAGAAGAAACCTATTAATTTGAATATAGAAATGGCTTAATGGCTTTTGACTCCCATTTATTTTTTTATTTAAATACACCAAACCAAAGGGTTGATCCCCGCAGTAAATTGAAGCAAATTTCAGTACTGGAAAAGGGTCTAGTGGATTTTGATGTGGAATTTCATTAACCCTATTTTTTAATTGGTATCGTTGGGTTCTGAATTCATTTTCAATATTGGAAAGTGATTTATATTATACGAAGGAGTTAAGTTAAAATACTTAAGATTTATTTAAAACTTTCACTGAAGTTTATGTAAGTGTTTTGAGGCAATTTGCTCTAACGTGAGCACAGTTAAGAGGCTGTGGTGGCCCTGCTCACACCCTACAGACATGGCAGTGTACGCATTCATCTTACAGCCATATAGTCCAACTAGTACCCGCAAAAATCATAAAATGTACACCGCGTCGCAACTGGTCCGAGGAAACCTTGAATCGACTACTCTTCTCCTGGCCAGCTCCTCGGACATATCTTCACGCGCGCACCTCGGTGCACTGCCTTCAGTGAACTGCGTTAATCTTATACTTTTTTATAATGTAATGAACAAGTAAAAATTCAATCTGTAAATAAACGCAACTATCAAAAGTACTGTATTTTTCATAATTTGTCCGCTCTAGCCACAAACACTCACACAAATACCAACCTCTATATTTGTAACATTTCGTATGCACACGGGAGAAACGAGGATGTATAGGGCCCTTGATTCTCACCGCTTACATCCTTCTGACACAAATAATCCCTATTGGTGACCCTAATGAGTATACATAGTCACTAAAAGGCTATTAGTATTTAAATTCTCTAACGTAAAACTTATTTATAATGATTAGGTCGATTGCGTCGTTTAATTATTATATGCATCTTATGCTTTATACTGTTTTATTAATCGTAATAACTTAAAACAGCCACACAATGGCCACAATATAACCCAACCTACATAGCCTAACAATAAAAATCGTCGAAAATCACTGTAAACTTTATGCTGACTATTACATATTAAAAATAAATATACAAAATAAAATTATTTAAATTTTTGATTTTTTTTTGATTTGATTAAATTTAAAACATTTGATAGCATCTTATCTTATCATATTAAAAAGGTTATTAAATTTTGAATATTTTCTGATTCCAATCAGTTTGGCCGTAATTAAATATATTGTAAATACTAATTAAATGTATTGATTAAAAAGATATTAATCACTAACTTGAAGTTTTCGTAAAATTACTTGTTGCTAGTGTATTCGGTTCCTCACGTGTGCGTCCCGAAACCAGTATTGTGGATCATAGTGCTTCCTACATACCTTTTTTTCACACCCCTTATGTAAACTGTAATGCTATAGGCAATTTATTATTATACGCAATCTATCAATTTATTTGGGCACGGTGGTCACGAACACTGGGCAGGAAATTTGACGACTTACGTCGGTCACATTAGGTATTGACAAATGGAGACTATAATTATTACAAAGCTTGACAATTTACATGAGATCATCTCTGCAACAATACTGCATGTCGGTTTTGGACAGATTTGAGATATGAATGGCATAACTTTGAGCTTCCCTGAAACAACCCTATATATGATTCAAGATGACCGACGCTCTATCTATTAACATTTGTAAAAATCAATATACAAATATACAGTATTTTTGCAGGGGGGGTCTTATACATAGAATAGATACGGCTATTGCTTATTCATTTTTTTTTTAATTTGTAGAAAAACATGGCAGATTAAATTCAAGAAATCTATTTTAACTACGCACGTAGCAACAGTGACTCCTGACGCTGTTGCTCATTAAAAAAAAAAACTATTTAAATTCGTAGAATAAAAATTGTACGTCGTTCATTTCGCACAATTTGCATAACACCGTAATCCGAATTAAATCTCATTTCGGGTGCTATTTAGCTGACGGGGGTTTTTTGCAATCGTCTTCATGATGACGAAATTACTTGAAAAGTTTTGTTCAGCATTTATTTGAATGCTCGCTTAATTTACCCCGCCCTTGAAGCACCGGTATAATGTTATCAACTGCCTCAATTTCACGATGTTTTTTATGAATTATTTAAAAAATATTTCACGCTATTTCATAATTTTTTTACAATGCAAAATCACGAGATTGTCGCGAAAATTTCTTATGATGTTACTTAATTAAAATCTCTCTCTCTGTTGAGACTTTGATACGAAAACGAGATCCCTCTAGTCGATTTTGTGCTACAAGCTGATAATTTAAGTGCCAACAGTTGAACAGAGCCGGTAGCCAACACGATCGAATTAAATTAAGAAGCGTAGATCCATATCTCTAATATAACAAAATGAGAAAGATTGGTGTTGTAACCATTAAAATTATTAAAATTAAAATAAAAAAATTAACATATTTAATTTAATACCTACCCATAAATGTCAAACATATCTTTTTGACACTTTAAAAATGTACATGTTTGAAAAACCACGTCATTCGGAAGTTCAAAATGTTTATATGAATTTTTACATACCAGTAGGTACCTACCTAAAATTTTTAATTAAAAAAATATTTTTATCTATATATACCCAGTCCCCCCCAAACCAAGTACAATGTTAAGTAACCGTTTTCTAACATATTAAATTTAAAAAATAAATTCAATAAAACGTCATTCCTTCCCATTGAACTGTACACACATCCATGAGAAAACTAATAAAACTCGTCAATTTTTCAAGCATGGTAATGGCATTTCACTTTTTTTATTAGAAAAATAGAGATGGGTACGCGGAATACACGTTATTTTATTTTTAAATTTTTTATTTTTATTACGTTTTTATAATTAGACTAAACCCATAAATCATATTGCTAGACGTGCGTAAGCGGGTACATTCCTATCAATTATTACATTTAAGATAATCAAACATAAAAACTAATCAGTTTCAACAATCCATTCATGCTTACAAATAAGACAAATCATTATTGATAAGCAACTTTTTTATTACTTCTTCCAAATTGGGAGGAAGCTTGCTATTTTGTAAAGACACATGTAGTTTCTTTTTCAGCGTAGGAACAATAAATTCGAATTTCCTCGATCCATACTGATTAGTGATTTTGGGTATTGTTTAATTCAAACTAGCTACACCTCTTGTATTTTATTCGTATAAAACCACCCTATTTAAATATACTATTATTATTATAATTTTATTTTATTAAAAATAATACTAACAGCCCGTGTAAAGGACGTCACATCACATATGTATGGATGTCACATTAGTATTCTTACTATTTATTTTAAAACTAGGCTAAACCCTTGTGTTATGAAAATAGGAAATACTGGTCTCCTGGAACGAGGCGCGAAACCTGAACCATTAGATCATTAAGTCAGCGTTTTAACCGCTACTCTATTTCATTTCGGATGTCATCTTCACTTATTTTCATTCAACCGTATTTGTAATGGACGATGACCATAAATATATGTATTTATTCCAATACGTGTTATTTTCCGTTTGTCGTTAATTAAAATAGACGCGATAAAATATTCGAAGGCATAAATGACCGAACATTGTTTCGAGCTCTCCGGTAGGGTGACGACACGCAACACGAACGTAATGTTGATTTGTTCCCTGTGAAATTTAAACTGTAAAAAACATTTTAGAGTACTGCTAATTTTGAAGAACAAATGAATTACTGAAGGTTCTAAAATATTTTATAAAATTACAGGTTTGTAAAGACGTGGAGGTTTATCGCCACCATAATCAGAAACACCGCAGATGGCTACTCCGCTATCATATTTAAAAAGATACGTGAGCACTGGGTGTAATATATTAAGGTATCAGGTGCTCACACACATAATCGTCTGATTCTTACAAAATATATGTACCAATCCATGACTTGTCATAAGATCCAATCATTATTTTACCTCAAAGATATATTTTATGAGGGAAATTTATCTGTAAAAGTATATCACTGAATAAACAGCAAATACCGGTGTACGAAACGACTCTTTTATCAACCGTAAAGACACTTAACACAGAGTGCCACATTTTCTGAAAACTCATTAATTTCTTATTTCTCATCTATCAATTCTTCACATTTAAATCACTATAACTCAATTTCCTTTAGTTTTCGCAACTTTATATTTTATATTAAAATACTTTCAACCAGTCTTTATATTTAAACGTAATTTTTAGATATTAAAAAAAACTTTTTGTTAAACATAATCCAACCAGCAGCTAAACAATTTTTAATTGAACATTTTTAAAAAACCCAAAATCAGATCACAAGACAAAAATGCATTAAACGCTCGGCCACAAATTTAAAACAAACAACAAAGCAATCTAATTTAAAAAAACTTATCTGTATTTCAATTACCAAACCTAAGTAAAATTACTGCAGTAATCAAATTTCACTGTATAGTTATATCCTTTCAGTAAAGTTTAGAGTAATTTAATTAACAAACACCGTAGTGTAATAATTTCTTCAAGTTTGATCAAATGCTGAAACATAAATTAAATTTGCACTCCAAAAGTTTCTTGATTATATCAGAATTTTTTTTCAGAAGATTTTTTCGATATTTTTTATCTTATCTCCTGAAAGCATACCATAACTCACGATAATTAAGACAAATTTAGATAAATACTATTGAATAATATTATTGATTAGTAAGGATCTTAATTGTGTGATCGATATATGTGATCGTATCTGAAAGTTTTGGGCATGGTAATATAAAGCCCTTAACTCTATTCTAGTATCACACCTGTTGATGCATGTCGCTGTGTATAAGAATGTACTTGTATGATTATTTATGCTGTGTTTAGAGCAAGGTATTTAAATAAAATAGAACTTACAAAGTTGGCGTTTATTTCGGGATGTTTTACAATGACAGGTACGACGAGTATAAAGTTAATTACGTATATGAAGTTGAAAAATGGAGTGGCTCGCTTGAGATGTCGACGCAAGAACGGTCTACGGAGAAGTGGTCAGCTAGCTCTTCGGACTCGTCCGTCACGATATTTTGACATCTATTTATTGGTCAATTCGCTTCGATCCTATATGGATGTCAGGTGAATTTTTACACGGCCATGCCCGTGAGGCCCATACAGGATCACCACACTATCTATCGAAAAAATATAATTATCACCGGAACTCAAACTCGGAACTTTATATTGCAGGTAGGAGCTATAATCAATTAAGTTGTGATGCCCTTCACAGAGTGATCAAATTTTATCTGCATACGTTTTCTAACTAAATAATTTATTTACTTTCCTTGGGAAGTGGCTATGTCTTCAATTACAATATTTCACAAAAATGAAATATGTAATAGATTAAAAAATGGAATAGATTTAAAAATATAAATAGATAATTTTTAGTGTATTCTTCTAAGTTATTTATTTAAATTAGTTTTTCATCATCCATGAGGCTAGTGAACGCCATGAGCTCTCACTCTTAACTATACCTCACCACTTTTCTCAGTATCGTGCAGATATGAGAGTCAGAAGTGTCTGCTGCTTTTTCCATTTGATTGGTCCAACTTGAAGAGGATTTTTCTTTTTCCCTGTCCTTCAATGTAACCCATCACTAGCTCCTCCGAGCTATCTTTTCTTTACGTAATTTGTTCACAAAATTGAAGGTTTCATCCTTGGCAAATGCTTGAAAGTCTATTTTTGATATCTTTGGGATTACGATTATGTGTATATCCTATCGCGCGAGAACCACCTGTAGGGGATGTATGTGTGTGTAAAGAGAGGGCTTAAAAGGTGACGCACGCGGAAGCGCGGTCTCATCTCCGTAAATTCGTGTATATTATTGTATCATAACAGTATTCTTGTAATAAATATTGTAATTGATACTGAACTACTGAAAATCGTATATTGAGTAGCTAGCATTAAGCTGTCGTAGACAATGCAAGTACTTAACAATATTATTAATAATAATTAATTTTCAAAATAAAAATTTGTACTACACACGTTGGGTTATTTTTACTTCTAGTTTCGAGAAGTGCAGTCCCTCTCGTCATCAAGTGATAACTAATCTAAATAAAGGTCTTGAGAAGATGGGGGAGGTTTCGGTCGTTAACGGAGATATGGACAGCAAAGACGAAGTGTTAGGGAATGATTATAATATTAGGGAATGCAGGTACCTCTTGAAACCATCCGTAAAAATTGCCCAACGTGTGTGTAGTACAAAGTCTGGTTTTGAAAATTATAATAGTCTGTCCTTGAGGTTTACTTTTTACTTCCAATAAAATAGAGATATGAATACGTCTGCGATTCCATAGAATGTGTAGCATGTGTCTGTCTCCAGCAACAACATATCACATGCATCAATACGTCTCCTCTTTCTTGCCTTCAGAGTCCATGATTCCGCACCATACCCAAATATAGAATACACTAGAGTATGTATAAGTCAGACATTTTTGATTTTATACGTAATTAAATAAAACAAATAACGGAATAATCAAAATTACAAAATATATTATACAAAAAAATTCTATGAACTGAAAAATATTTGGTTACCATTGTGGTAGGTAATACGTAACCTTTTTGGCGTTAGCGTTAACCAATTATATTTCCTAAAAAGTATTTATAAATGGTAAATCTATGTATAAATATATATATTTTTTTTTTATTGGTTTATTTTGTTATGTATGTATTTTTATGAAAGTGATCATTACATTTAATTTTAATAAAGCAAAATTGTGAAATTACAACTTGAATTTTAATTTATTTAATTAAAATTTTATAATTATAATATAAAACATTTATAATTAACATGATTAATTAAATGATCCAGTTTTTTTTTTAAATAATTTAATTAAGAGTTAACCTAACAAGTGGTAGACGTGGATTAAAGTTCACAAATATGAAATTTTTATATTAGGGAGAGTATATTCCTAGAACGACAAATGACTGACTTATGGGAGATACGCCCCGGAAAACGACGTAAAAAAGGACGTAAGTTTTAAAAAAATGTTTCTAATATTTCCACCCGCTTTTCCGAAATAAGTGCCATAAAATTCTTGGGCAACAATTAACGCCGCATTAAATATACATCAAACATGCTTCGACGCGTAAAAATTTATTTCCCTTTCAGCTGTAACTTTTATGAATGAAAGTGAACCCCTATAAAAATGTTTGACTCTTAAATATGTGGGCGTGCGACCGCACTTACAAAGAAATATTCTGTATTTCGAAGTATTTTTGACAAAATCTACCCCAATAAAAGTTTGCCTATAGTTCGTTCGGGAAATATTTCGCGTGGAATAATAATATCTTAGAAACATCTGGCAACTTTTATTATGCAACTTTTATAACCCGACGGGTATAAATACAATCGTAGCACTTCATAAAAACTTTTGTAGCCATCTGTAGAGGAACACCTACCCCCGGGCTGTTCAAAACAGTTTTTTTTTTTTTTGCCAAAAAAAACATTAAGTAATTTTATTCAAGTCTTCTGGTTTAAAGAGTAAAAGTAAAGTTAAAGTAAATGAAAAATTCACGTTTTATTGGTGAAGTTGTTTGAAGTTATTTGTGAAATTGGTGAAGTTTAAATTGAGGGTTTTCGAGTTTTCAAATTGAGGAAACTCTTAAAGTCCCTTGTTACAAACGTGTATAACCATATTATCCGAACTAAAGAATACTAAAAGCCCCATGTACGATACTTCCTATATGCTACATTTAACGACAAAAAAGAACACCTGCTAATTTCCATGCTGTTTCGTTTGCAAATATACGTGATCTTATGTACAGTATAAAGGTCTATATAAATATCATGTCCGCCATACACTAGTAAATAGCGCGTAGACAGAAATTTTGCCTACATAACCATTTTATAACCAGTTCTTTTGAATAAACCCAACGTAAAACGACTTGAGTTTTATTGATGGAGTTTTAATTCAAACATAATCTTCATGGATCTCTACAAATCATTATCAGTTTGTTGAAATACCCAAAATATTGAAAAAACTAGCACCTGAGAAAGAATTCGAAAACGAGGAAATTCAGTCATTGTTATGTATGTAAATTATCTGTTATACATAATTTTGTTAATCTGATGCATTTTTTCAGTGACGTATTTATGTTAATTATCAAGAAACGAAACAAGAGCTTAAGAATCAAAACTTCACAAAAAATATGATTTTATCATTTATTTCAAAAATTATTTGTGTTAAAATAAAAAAAATAACTAGTAATAATAATGTTTAATCTATGAAACATTTTAAATAAGACGATTGATTTTCACTGGAAAAAATAGATGTATTACTGAAGTAATATAATAAGGCGTGCGCGACCAGATGGCGTTATATCTAGAAGGACAAACACGCCACGGCCAAGACCACACCACCAAAGAGGGGAGAAAGTATTGCATTCCAGCACGCATGTCAGGACACACGCTCTTTCATGGCCGGTCTCGGATATCTATAATTCTATCGCAGCTAATCGCGAGTGACTTTTAAAGATACCATATATAGTTTTGTGATCTTTATGAATATTCATGGGCCCAATATATGATTCAAATAGGTAGAGATGAATCAGAAGCATGGATATCCAACAATTTAATATAATTTATACAATTCACTCACTAATAATTCACCAGTCCTGCAACACTCCCACTCCATATATTTTTTTTTTTATTTTTACTTTTTTATTCATATTTGAATTCTCTTTTTATTCCAAATAACACCACAACAGCACGAAAAAAAAAACTGGCTACTTTAACACAGACTTCAGTCTAGTAAAGTAGCCAGGTCAACGCTGTATATATCAGAGGTGAAGTCTACTCCATCCCACATAATAAACTATGTATTATGTATGTTTATTATGTATTCACCTCTGTTAGTACAAAAATATGAATGTCAAAATATATATAAATAAATAAATAAATAGATTTAATCTAACTATCCTTGGATTTATGTGTGGTCCATTCCCGTCCATTGTTGAGTCAAATTAAATGTGCAGATTAGTATCTGGAGTCTACGTGGCTTATGGTGGTGTGATATATTAATATTACTATAACCTTCCACAATATGAAAACTCTAGAATACGGAAAAACACGTTGTGACCAAATACTTATCTTTAAAATACTGCAAGGTCATATGGATTGTCCCAGCCAATTAGAACTAATATGATCCACATACCATCAAGATCAACCCGGCAGTCTGTACTCTTCCATATTTCTAGAAGTAGATCATTTTACACACTTAACTCATTAATTCACAGTTCATGTAAATACCATAATGAGAAGTTAACAGAAATTGACTTTTTCAACATTAGCCTTACTACGCTAAAGAGTTATTTTTATGAACCACTACATTTTCAATTTTAACCAATCATTCTATCTACAAACATATATTGCTCTCCCACGCTAGTTTCAACCTCCCCTCCCCTTTCTCCTACCTTTTTTTAAGCGTGTTAACATGCACTTTTAGACTTTGCAAACTCGGAGGGATTAAAGTCGTATTTCTAAATCATTTTGACGTCTGTGGACGACAGGTCCCAGCTTTTGACAAATAAGTCAATACCCTTAAAGCCTAGTCTAACCCTATGTGGTGTCTTCCATTTCAAATAGAATTGGCAGTTAAAAGGTTAAACTGCTATATTATATGCCTGAATATTTCTATGTTTTTTTTATTAGTATCATATGTTATAAATTATGTTAGTTCTATCATGTTTATGTACACTGTTAAAATCACAATTTAAATAAAATTATATATACACACAGATCCTCCATAGATATGGAGGATAAAGCATTTTACTGGCAATAAAAAGGTTCTGGGTTCATTACAGTTACAGTTTTAATTTTGTTCGAATTTAATATTTATTCCACGATTTTTCAGTGATATCTTTATATATTTTGATACAACAATATTAAGTATACCTACATCGGATGTAATTCAGTGACCAACTCATGTACCGTAAATAGGGTTCAAATTGACTCTTGAAGGGTTGTTCTACACAACCCTCGAATAAGTGTTTTATTTTATTTGAATTTCGTTGGTTTACTTAAGGGTGTTATTTATACATTTGTTTAGCCATAAAATTTTCTGGGGATATGTTAGTGTACAGCTTAGATGTTCGAGTAGAACACCAATTATGAGATGTGCTATATGTAATTAGGTAGATAAAAGCAGGCGCCAAGATATTATCATTTGAAACTATTTACATATTACACTGAATTTATTATAACAAGTTACGATGGAATGTCCAACGTGCTAACTATATATTGAATTCATCGAATCCCCCAGAACGATGACCTATTAAGAAATGAAAGGAATCTCAGACATTTCCGGGTATTTATTAAGGTGTGGGTCTCCCGTTGGGGGGTTACTGGAATGGGCGATGCCTAGAAGAGCAGTGGCTAGAGAGACCTAAAGGAGCATTCTACTGGCTCTCTCTCGCACTCTTGCAACCTGGACAGGGTGAATTTCTGCCGGACAGTGACCGAGTTCTGCGACTGAAACACATAAATGTGATGTCTACC
This sequence comes from Eubasilissa regina, assembly GCA_022840565.1. Taxonomy (NCBI): domain Eukaryota; kingdom Metazoa; phylum Arthropoda; class Insecta; order Trichoptera; family Phryganeidae; genus Eubasilissa; species Eubasilissa regina. The sequence goes on along the minus strand of JAINEB010000027.1, from coordinate 15,404,008 downwards.
CTCCCCTTTTGGGGGTGTGTGATTTCTATAGCTTCTTTCTGGCTGCTTTTTGAAATTAATATCACAACAAGTCTCTCATATTTTACAGGTGTGGTTCTGGTACGACAATACAAGAGCCAACCTATGATGGTGTTATGATGATATGACTAAATGTAATAAAATAAATAAAAAAATATATGTAATTATGACGAATTGAAACGAGGGTGAACAACTCTTAAAACAATTCAGGATTGGGTGTAAATAAATTTAAAAATTATATATTGAATTATTAAAGAGAACATTGCGATTTTTCAAAGTTCATAGTTCATAGTTCTGTGATATTTTAAATACAAAGTAGATTGCTTTCAAATAATGTAATAACAGATTTATCAATTTGTAAGTGCTACACATAAGTTATAAAATTTTTCATTAACTTACAATGTTGACGTGGTGTAATAGGTCAGCGCACATCCCCAGATAGGAAGGGTTTCCCGGTAAGATTCCGGACGGCAACGAAAATATTTTTTTCGATAAATTGATTGTATCTGTATATTTTTCTTATTGATACATTTAATTTGTATTACATATTGAACATCACCCCCATGACCTCAGAAAGCTGCCGCTATGTTGGACGTTGGTAGGTAAAGTGAATGGATTGGAACTGGCTGACTTATGTACGCTGATGCACAATTCATCTCTTCCAATCCAGAATAAAGTAGATAGCTTTCAAATAATGGAACGATAGATGTATTAATTTGAAAAGTGTAATATATAGGTTCGAAAGTTTATCAGCAAAGTACTGTGTTGGTATACCATTATCGGTTAATGCACGTTCCCCGGATTCGAAGAGATCTAGGTTCGAATCCCGGTAGCAACAACAATATTTTTCGATTAAATTGATTTAATTTTATTATTAATAATACATTTAATTTGTAATACACTTTCTTGTATTTATTGCCTTTAATACTTGTCTCACCTCTCCACTCCTGGTGCATATGGTGCATGCTCAAACTACAGAGTGGTCCAAAAAAGAGAGAACATCTCGTAACACATGAGTTATTTCAAAACATAATATAATTAATTATAATTCTTAATGCATTTTTTTGCACAATATTAAGCTAATCTGAAATCATTAAAACACCCCATATTGCATAATCTACTGGGTTTAAATCTGGGCTGTTCAGTGGCCACATGCCTGGTTCGATGAAGTTAAAATTCTCACGACGAAGAAAGTTGATTGTATTCTGGTTGCGTGAGATGGAACTCCGTTCTGCTGTAATGTCTAGCTATACTCCAGGCTTTGTTTTGAAACTCTTTGATCATTTTTCTAGAACCCCAACGTTTTTCAATTCGCAAATCAGAATACGGTCTTCAGTAGTGATTTTCGTCATTCTGAGCAACAATTTGAAAAAACCAAATATAAACAATGGGAAAAGTAATAATCAAAGGTGGCGACCGAAAATTGTCGAAATAAAACGTTATGTAGGTAAATACGTAAGTAAGTAGTAAGTAGGTATTTAACTGTTTAAGTTATTGTTAATATAGTTAAACTAATTTTATGTATTTATATTACATTTTATATGCCACTCTGTATATCTTACTAGGATAGGCAAGTGTGGTATTGTATTTTCTACGCCTATCTCTACGGAATACGGCTTAATTAAGTAACTGAATTATTACATGCACAGTGTACATATACAAGCACGCTTTCTGTGAAGTCAGTGTATAAGCTCCACCAGCCTTGCTGTACTGAGAACATGTAAACTCCATCAGCTTATACGTGGTGTTACACAGCTTGCAAATGTGGCTGTTGTTGTTGACGAAGATTTTGATCAAAAGGTTCATTGTCTCCTTTAGCAAACATTTCCCGATTGGTTTAAACTATTGTGTAAGTCCCCAACACAACCGCATACGTACCACCGTCATTTACAACAGAGACAGTAAGAGAGTAATATCAAGTATATGTGAACATAATACAGTAAACAAGCATGTTAAATACGATAATAATGATGGTTTATATGTATATAGAAGAAAGGAGAGAAATATAATGTTAATTATGGTTACAGAAGTGCATTATTACAGCCAATGCTGATAGGTTTCTTGGTTTATAATAATGTACATGTGTGTATGTGAGTATTGTCGCCCTTTTTTCTAAAAGCTAAGAAGACGTTAATCGACAAGCATCATTATTTTTACATCCCGCGCTTCAATCAGTCCAAAGGTCCAATTAAACCATCAGTGCGCGCTTCGGTTAGTCGAAATCTAAAGAAGACAACTCAGCTAAAAGAACAACAACATCGGACCAGAAAGACAGTAAAATTAAAAAGGTTAGTGCAGTTCATATATCACATGCGTGCTTATAGTTAACCGGAATCCTGGGAATCAGCTATCGAAGGCATTTACATAAACAGCTGCTATAGAGTTAGCGGAATAAAACAGACGCTCCCTGAGTGGGAAGGTTTGGACAAAACGTAAATAGAATTTGAATTTCGCTCACAACGGTCATAACTTAAAATAAAACAAAAGAGAAAGTACTATTTGTCCCGAATATGCATATATAGAGATATGAGGACAGCAATAGGAATTACTTTGTATTACTCTTAATTCATAAAAACGGCAAAGTGTTGAAGAAACGAGAAAAACTATGGAACATTTGAGAACCAACGCATAAAATTCAAATATCTGTGAAAATCTACAAAATAATTCTACATATATTAATTTAACGTCTGGCTGTTAGTTATTTTTTATTAAGAACAGTTGAAATGATTTTTATACACTTATCAGCGTAATGGATATTTTTCTACAAAGATTTTAAGTAATATATCATCACGATAGAGCATATATAAACTAAGCAAGAAACTTAAATAAAATATCTTTAGATAACTTTTCCATTTTATAACATTCATTAATATTTCACAATCCTTCTACATGTACAAAATTCTGTAACACAATAAAAAAAAGAATTCTATTTAATAATCAACATTAGATGCATCAATATTTTTATGATTTTCAGGTATTGCTGAATATGAACAGGTAGTTATATTATATTATTAAATAATTCGTCGTAAAACGCCATCTGAATTCATAAATTCATATTAATTGGTAACCAAAGCCCATATTTTTTAAAAGATGTATACACCAATGACATATTCACATAATATGTTGCTTTGTTTCAAGGGGAATATTTTAACGATACAATTTTTGTCCGATGAAATATTATGTGATAGACTTTTTCACACATTTGGATATCTCGTGTGATATGATTTTTCAGCAATAACCCAAAAAGCTAAATCACCCAAAATATGGGTCCCTCCTAATTGCGCAGTTTGGTTCTTGTTGGATGGTGGAAGATTTATCGGGAATTTGTAAAATTATATGAGATATTTTTGAACTCGGATGTGTTTTGTACGAAACCGGCATAATATATTATTTGAATGTTACCTTGACGTATTCAGGCGGTCAAGATTAATGTTTGCCCTTTAACAAAGCGTTTTGTATTGTTTTCTACCCTTATTTGCCCCGGAAACGGTAGTTCATATTGGTGATGATGCTAGATTAAACTCATCTCTTGATAGATGTAAGAAAAATGTAACTAATTTATTTCTTCAATAATAGCAAAATTATTTTGTGGCGACATGTTATATAAATAATAAGATAAAACACTGTGTTTAAACCACTATTTATTACTATTAATGTGTACATTGTTTCTTGGAGAAGATACCAAAACATGGTTGACCATATCGAAACATGTTGATTTATCAATAAATAGTGATTTAAACAAAGTTATTTGTCGCATTACTTATATTATTATAATATTTAGTGTTTTTTCTTATTATTCATAACAAGTTTATTTTTACACATATTTTTTACAGTAGTCAATATATTTAAATCCTTATCATTAATATATATGTTATGAAATACATATAGGAAACCATTATTATTATTATAAACGAGTACATGATTATAGGATATATATGATTATGATAGTAGGAGAGAATGGTAAGGAAGATATATGACGCAAGTTTTGAGTGCACCAGAAATGAAATATGAATACGAATGAGGCGAGAAACGTGTATCATCTCTGCCTATTCCCGCGGAAACAGCGTGACGGTAAGTTAGTTGAATGTATGTTAATTTATACGATACATATTAATAAGACCGATAAAAGTATTTTTAAGTAAGAAATTATTATATTTTTGATACAAAACATAGTTTCAAATAGTAACTGAAGCTATATAGCGTTAATTAATTACAATATATTTTAAATATATTATTTAGAAAGATAAACATATAAAATCAATTTTATCGAAAAATATTGTTGTTAAATCACTGGGATTCGAACCTGGATCTCTTTTCTAACCAGGGAAGGTGAATTATCCAATTATGCTACAGCGACAATATTTTTAGCGACGATTTTTCGAACGTATATGTTATCTTTTTGATCGTTCCATTATCTGAAATATTTATTATTTTTTATTTCTTTACAAATATTTAAATACTCATGAACTGTAAAATACGGCACTTTAAAAAAAAACTGCTTAATCCTATTTAGTGGATGTTCTTTGAGCTGTAAAAGTACTTTCATGCGGCGCAGAAAACACCTTTGAAGTGTTTAAAGTGTCGCACTAACTGTATTTTTCCGTTACCTAAGTCTCAGATAAAAAGAAGATCTGCTCCAAAAGGCCACCCAAATGCACGAGTGTACTTTTCCCCTTTCACAACCGAAAAGGCTCTAAAGGTTTTAAGGGCTCGTAGTTTCATTTTATCGGGAAACTTTCAACCGTAACATAAAGTGGCAGGCTCTATTAACTTCGCCTGCTTAAAATTCGTTAAATATAAAGAGTAACACAGCCTATTAATTCCCGTGGTTGCGTGTTGGAGTACCAAATAAAAGATTTAGTCAACTTTTTCACGCTTTTCAATTACCAACACGTCGCAGGGGTTGGTTTAAAAATACTTTTAGGTTTAAAAAAAATACGAATTAAAATAAAGGCTAATTTTGATTCAATTGTGATGAAAAAAAATGTTATAACAAGTAATTGGTGGCAGATATGGTTGTCCAGACGAAAAAGTCATTTTTAAATTCAAAGAGGTAGATCGAAAAGAAAAATATATTTTCTTATTGCATCGATACTATATGTTTTTCTTCGGTAGATACAACCTTTTTCCATCTATTTAATAAACTTTGAATACCGTCAGAATAAAATTTAGTAGATTTGGACGCAAAATATTATTTTAAGAGCGAAATTTTTTTTCATCTAGATAGCGCTGCATACATATGAATAAATGATAATTTGAAGGAGCCAAATCGTGGATGCAGCGCGGTGCTAGATTTAATGCCGCTACAGGCAAGATTGTTTTTTTCCACCCTAGTAACTTAGAGATGTTTTCAATTTTTGTAAAACCATCTCCATAAATTGGCAGCCCCCTAAATCGGTACATACGTTAGGGGCGGTATTTTGAAACTTGCCCATGGGCGGTTTTTTGCCAAAAGACGTTCTGGACTAGTGCTTTATTAGGAAATTACTATGTTATTTATTGGATTTGATTTTTTAGACTGTTTGTACCTGAATTGTTTTTATTATACACAATAATCATTTTGCATCTTGGGATTTAGTTTTTCAATATTTATATATTTTTCGACCGCCCCGTTGATTTGGCCGCCACAGGCAGGCGCCTGCTCCGCTTGTGCGTAACGCCGGCGCTGCGTGGGTGATGAATACTTTTCCATCCAAGATATTTATTATTTTCAGTCATTTTCGATGTATGGGGTCGGGTGTTGTCATGTTGCAATAAAATTTAATGTTTATTAAAAAAACAGGTTTATTAAGCCTTATTGATGCATTAAAATGTTCGTGTTGGGCACAGTGTACTATATACAGTTTATTGTATAGAGTATACAGTGTACTTGTATCTAATTGTTTTAAAGTAAGCATTCCATACAAGAAACAAGAAAACAAGGGTGGTTTGCCGATCTCAGCTTCTCTCAACCGGCGAATATGATGATGATAATGAGGTCGAAAAAAATTAATTACAAAAGATGTTCAATATAAACACACAACGGCGACAAAATGGAGAATGCCTGCCGCAGCAAAATACTCCTGTTTTTATTCAAATTCATTACAATACATACAGTCATATGCATGTACATACGTAAAACCGCGACAGCCCGCCGCTTGAGACGTTCTTCTAAGACTTTCTGTTTTCCTAAATGTATCCCACAGGTTTTTTTGGCACCGCGCCGATGACTACACCTTTAAATTATTAATACGTGTTTTATCATGTTATTTAATACGGCGACTGTTCGGCGAGAAATTCCTGCGCGGTACAGTAAGGAAGGACTTCGTGAGGAAATATGTTTTGTGCATCCCTCCATACACACAAAAACACTTTTTTTTACAGTTTGCATCTACTTTTCATCTCCGATCACTAAATAATCTAAAAACGGAGTTTTCTTTTCGATTAAATCTTCGTGTTGCGTACTATTTTGGTCTTATCCTTTAGATCGTGCGGTATCCATACGCCCTGCTACACAATCTTGCCGATGTTTTTCAGATGTTCTTGCGCACTAATTTTTAACCCTTCCCTAGCCAAGCTGTAGCACAGGTCTACCGCCCCAAAATAAACTTATATATTTCCGTAAATACACTCAGCACAAAATTAATATTTTAACTAACCTTTAAAAAATCATTTACGCTTAGAAATGACAAATAAATTATGAAATATTGAACGAATTGAATAATAATTATGTGAATATTAATTATTTTTCAATTCAATACCATGTAAAATTGCTACGTAGGAAAAAATAGTATTTGCAGTAAGACAGAAAAATATTAAACATTTGTTTCACCGTGAATAATATAACAAACATAAGAATTCAATTATTTATTTTCTCACTAATTAAATTAATAATAATAAGAAGGAATTTAATTTGGTATAGAACTTTAATAAATGAATGCTACGAATATTTTTTTTTTCACTTTTATTGCTCGATATTTAGAGTAAATGTACGTCAATAACTATTTTAGAGCTATTTATGCTTGTAAAAGCATTTTTCTCATTAAAATGCAAAAAAAACTCTAAATACTTAACGGTAACACGAGTTGACACGAACGGTAACACGAGCATGGTCGCTTACAGATATTTTCTAACACGGTATGGTAAAGGTTAAGTATCCAAACTTATCAGCTAACTATCGTATAGTCAGTGTTGAATTTGATTCGATTTCTGTACGGAATACGTCATTATCCACTTTCGTTACCTTTTCACTTCGAGGATTATTTTTAGATTAAAATCACCATTTTTAAATCGTTTAAACCATTTTAGTCATTGCTGAACAGTTAAGCATTCTCCAAATGTGTCGTAAATATTTTTAGTTACGCTTGTTGCATTATTATTTCTCCGGTATTTGTATAACATGCACTTTCGTATAAATTGTTTGTCATGTATATAAAAATCCATCTTATCCCATATTCGAAAAAAATTTTTTTTACTAAAATATCATTCTCCATGTATCATCTGATAAATATAATACAAAACACGATCTTCAAATACACCAAATTTGTATTCCTCCAGACAAAATGCTACTTCCAAATTTTGGTCAGCCTTGACACAGCAGCCATACTTATCAGTTCTTTTCCTTTCTTTTCTTCTTCGGATCTCAGCTTCGTATCCCAGGAAGATAATATCACTCTCCTCTTCCTAGACACCGAGAACATTAATTCTCAGCATTTGGATGACGCGATCTCTTCTGAGTGTTTTTGTCTTATTTATGTTTATTTTATGATTCTGCTGTACTAAGTTATTATTTTTAGCTAAGTTGTGTCATTATTTCACTGATCTTAATCAGTATGGCATCATCTGCAATTCGAAGGTTGGGGAATTTCGTGCCACCTATTGAAACACCTTCTTCTCATCCGTTAAGGACCCTTCTCATTATACGTTCGAGTATATTCTCCATGGATATTATGTAATAATAAGAGATCAGGAGATAACAAACAATCTTGTCACACCACTTTGAAGGATTGCAATGAAAAGGTATTAACCCTTGCGGTATGTAGGGGCGGTGGTTCAGATCCACCGCCATCATCCCCACTTCCAGCTGTTCAACGATACAGGCGATATATGGACTCAAGTACAAAGCTGCTATCGAGATGAACCACAACCAGTCTCGCTCAGCTGTTTCCTTCTATGCCAGGCTCACTCCAGCGCTTGATTCGAAACGAGACCCGATTCGCTTGCTAAATTTGTACATACCTATCTATACACGATTATACAAAAAAAATTGTTAGTACTATCAGCTATGAAAGAATTCCCATTTGCCAAAAAACATCTCCATTCAACACAGTGAAATGCGTTTTTATAATAAATGAAACGTGATATTTGAGGCTCTTATTTTTTTTATTATCTGGTGGTTGTTGAGGATTTGCTCTTTCATCTATTTTCCCTACAGATTCAAATCTTACCTGTTCTACTAGTACAATATTTTCCAATCAAGAGAAAATTTCAGGCTCTGTTTAATTATATATAGTGTGATTTTGGGTCCATTACCTTTCCCACACTTTCTAGTCGATTTTTTTTTAAAATATCACAGACCTATGTTCTGAATAATTACAACTTCACAATAAGAATGTGTTTTCCTTAATAATGATTTTTTTTTTGATTGAGTTTTAAATGAGTCACTTTAGGGTAATAATTAACTTGGGAGTACGCTGTAAAATTATGTTTATTCGCTTTAAACACTGACTCACTGGACAACTACGCACGCGAGACCATACCCTATAATAATACAACGTGCTAATTAACTTATTGCACGACAGTCGGGGTTACGGCGGCTATAGGCGCAGCTAAGGTCATAGAATTTAAGCTTGATTTCTTTTTCCAAATTTGTGTTACATTTATAAGTGAGTAACTTATTGATAAATAATACCAATTAAATGAACCAAATATAAAATATTGGGGGCCTAAGCCTTGTTCCAGGAGACCATCATGTTAATTTTGTTTTCATAGTCAAACGTTTGACTAAGTTTAAAAATTGTGGTAATAAATAGTTTTTATTGAGAACATATTCTTATTGTGATGTTACAATTTTTACAGAACATAGATTTATGTTATTTTTAATACAAATTAAATTAATTAGGAAAACACATTCTTATTGTTACGTTGTAATTATTCAGAACGAACCAGAATAAAATCAATTTTATCGAAAAATATTGTTATTGCGCCACCGGGATTCGAACTTGGATCACTTCCCAAACCAAATAAGGTGCATTATCCAATTAATTTTGGCGTCTGCTATCAGATTACTCAAAGGTATTCGAGATTCCGTAAAAATAAGGTAGATGGCTCTTTCAAATAATGGAACGATTAAAGGTAAGGTTCGAAAATTTGTCACTAAAAATATCGCCGCTGTAGCATAGATGGATAATGCACCTTCCCTGGTATAAAAAGAGTTCAAGGTTCGAATTTCGGTAGCGCAACACCAATATTTTTCGATAAAATTGATTTCATATGTATGTCTTTCTAATTAATATATTTAATTCATATTTCAAATTAAATTAATTAATTAGAAAAATACACCTACATCAATAAATAATCAATGTATCGAAAAAATATTGTTGTTGCTACCGGGATTCGTACCTGGATCTTTTTCTATCTAACATCATTAACCGATTATACTACTTACGTGTTCTCCTCCCTACAACCAGAGCACGACCTTTTTTCTGAGTATGTTGTCTATGAATGTGTAATATATTAACCTATTGTCGTGTGAGCACCGAAGTCACTTTCATCTTGTTATTGTGTGTGGATAGTACTTTACGCGTATCAACGAAGTTCGTATTTCTGATGTTAGAAGACCTGTGAAGAAATCCGGATAAAGGAGCACCACTGCAGATGGGTCGTGTTCTTCCTGGTATCTGATTGGTTCTTGAGCCTCCTGTTCCTTTGCTGTTCTACATCTCAATATGTATCTTTCGCGCAATCATTTTGGATCTTTCGACCGGAGGTTGTGCATACAACTGTCATGTAATATTTTCAAAGATGCAAAGTATATAAGTTTCAATAAAAATAAGCAAATTCTGAAATCGGCACCAATTATGAACACTGATTCCAATTGTAACCGATTGCGGAAATAATTCGTCCGGTAATCGGTTCAACCTTAATACCAAGCATCAGCAAAAAAAAAGGAAATAAAAGGTGATATTCAATTTACACGAATCAGAAGATTCTTTATATGTGAAGAGATATATTTTCACTTATTCTTTTTGGAGCTGGGTCCTTAAGCAATTTTCTTTTTAGATCACCTAACCCTTCGAAAGGACCCTTTAAGTTAATATTATCGAATAGGATCACTCTTTGTTCTTTTTCGTCGACTTTGAAACGTGCAAAAAAAATTTCAGATGAAATTGAAAGGCTTCGGCGGGGTTACTTTGAAGTATTTTTATTCTGTTAAAATTTTATCTTTCAGTTAAATATTTGTTGAACTTCAACTTTATATAAATTTTACAGGAATTGAAAGTAATACGATGTATACAGTTTTTTAAAAAGTTTCTAAGTTCTAAGAATTGAAAATTAGCATTGTTACTTTTCCAACCAATTAAATTGAAAATATTTATCTTCTTGAACAATTATTTTGACAAATATTTTGACAATTTAAAAAACAATTATTGCGTGATTTTATACGTAAAACAAATCAATTATTTAATGATTAAAGTCCGTTTTCAATGTTGTTTAATTCGCGTTAAAATTATTTATTAAATTTTGTTCAAATATCTGATCGAATTAATATTGTTAATTGTGCATTTACTGTTTTCTCAAATCGGTTTCTTCATTTGTTAAGGATCAAGACCCTCCAGTCGTTTCACTGAAGATTCTTCACTTTTCACAGCAGCCTGCATTTTAAATAATAAAATATAATAGTCGGTAGCATCCTTAGTCTGATCATATATAAGAGCACAATCTTCAATGTTGCGCTTCATCGAGTAGAAAATCACGTACTTCGTACCTGGAAATTCAGCTTTCCAGTCCAGACATCGCTACATTTCCACTATCATCTACTAAATTATCGTCCTCGATGTTTCTCAACAATTTGATGTTGCATCTCAGTCAGATAAGATATATTTAACACAAATTAAATGTATTAATTATATATTCATCTAAAAAGAAAAAAATAATATATATATATACGATATAATACAGGGCACGGCATAAAAAACTACTTCATTTTTAAGTGTTAAACGTACATTTTTAATGAACGAACATTTTTAATGAAAATGGTACAGAAAATGTTTGGTTTCAACAAATAGTGATATGGCCAATACATCTTGTCTTATCTTGTGATGTCGGTTGGCCTCCACGCTTACCAGATTTGATACCCTGTGATTTCCTTTGTGAAACTACCTCAAATCCAAGGTATTCTAAAATCGAGAAGCTCTAAAAGAAACGATTAACCAAGAAGTTGATGCCATTCGGCCCGAAATGACTCACAGAGTAACAGAAAACTTCAGAGGCTTAACGAATGCATTAAATGGTGGCCGTCACTTAAATTTGTTTGGTTTTTTGCTATTTAAAAATCTGGGAGTTCTTGTTGCCGCACTCTGTATAATTAATATATTTAATTTGATTATATATAAATATTTGGTTGATTTACAAATTTAATCAGTTATTACAATATTACAATTTTACACATTCTAAAATGTCATAATAAGGCAGGGTATGGGATATGACAATAGAAGAAGAAGACAATGTCGCGGTATTTTCTATATCGCCAGAATTTTTTTGAACAGAAAATACCATTATTCTCTCAGAGAAAAGCATAAAAAGTAGGTAACAGTAAAATGTTACATATATCGTGAAATACCCCTTTATCCAGGCACAGGTCACGTAACGGACACACATTCATGAATTTCCATCATTTAATGTAAAAAAATGTAAACTTAAAACATGAAAAAAACCTATTTTATTTCTAAATTATTTTATATATATATATAGTTTTCTGGGGTATTTTACCATGTGTATCCGATCTCTGCATGACCAAAGGGGTCGGATAAACACGGCATTTTGGATTCCATTGCATGATGCGTCATTAGGGCTGCAGTCGGTGATGCCAACAGCGATAATATATCTAATGCTGGACCCTAGAGTGGGATCCAAAACATTGACCAGAGAGATCAAACTATTTCAATTGTATTCTTAAAACTTTCTTAATTATTTCATTTGTATTTGTGAAACAAAATCAACAGAAATATTTCCTTTTTCAAATACTTATCTTGTTAAATTTTTTGAAGTTCATTTTAATAATTATATTTTAAGATACAACATAATACAATGAAGATGGAGTTTTATTATGTACTGTTTTGTTATATTGTTAAATATTACGTGAAACTCCGAACAACAACATTTTTTAAGCAATATTTTGAATATGTCCAAGAACACACAATTACTCTATTTTTTTACCTACGAAGGCACTGTTATTAAACAAATATCAGATATCTTATACAATATACTGGTCAAAATAATAAAATATATTAAAAAATTTGGTCCATAGATGGTGATGATGGTGTAGTGGTACTCGAAGCGAATCCACATACTAACATATATACAAGCTTCAAATATTTGTTAAATGTGGAGAATGAGGAGTGAGAGTTGGTAACGTATAAAGTGATCACTTAAGCCAGCCGAAGACAAGTCGTAAGCTCTGTAATTACCCCATTCTTCCATATATTTTCCATTAAATATAATAAAAAAAAGCTTTTTCTCTATGAGATATCTGACATTTTTATAAAATTTATTACATTTTAGATTTTCCTATGCAGAACATTCCACTTCCACGAGATCCAATTATCTGCAACCAATTTGGTCAAGTTCTTTTCTTGATATTATTCTTTGCGTTAGGGGCATGAAAACTATAGAGGATCAAGTATGTGCGGTAGTTACGGCGCACAAATTTCGAGGTTACATGACCATCATTTTTACTTAATCAATTGTTATGTCAAACGGGAACGACCGTTTACCACCATGGACGTGGGATTAATCTTGACATTGCATTCTTTCATATCTGAGAGGCTTTCCACAGGAATCGAATCAACGATGCTTCGGGATTATTCCTGTTCCACATCATTGTCATGTTGTATTTGTGAACAGCTGCCAGAATAAAGATACCGATTATTTGATTTATTTTGTATTAAACAAACCTTTTGGATTAACCTCTTTCATTATTTGGATTAGATTCCCAATCCGAATTACACAGCACTTAATAAATTTACCACAGGTGAAAGAGAAAGGTTGTCAACTGAAGGTAAGTGCTCAGGATTCAACTCCAACCGAACCCACATGTCAATCAATGTGGCGTTCGATCTATCGGAGCCAGATCGCGACGAAACAAGTTGTTATTAGTTCTCTTGACTTATTTGTATCTTCATTAGTAATGTGGTAAACTCAGACCATACCCTTATACTGGTAAGGTAATATTCCTCTTATTTTCACCCTTAGCGCATTACTAACAGCAAACAATTCCCTATAAAGGTATATCTTACAAAATTTAAATAATTATTTTATTTTTGTGGCTTTACGGGTTGAATAAATTATTAAGGCTGTGTTTATGACATGCAAAGTTTTCATAACGACACTGCGATACCTTAAAATTCTGCAGAAGTCCGCACAGTTGGTAATTAAGACAAGCCGTTAAGTTTGACACGTTTTGTCGTAAATCGCTGAGAGTACTTTTCACCGCTACTATCAAAGAGTAATTAACTGAAAACATGGAGCAACGTTACCCCCGAAATCTGAAATTTCTTTCAGTCAGAAGAAAAGCTCAAATTGCTCGACCACGTTCACGTCCATCGGCGTATCGCACAGTAATTTGCCTCTAAACGAGTGGAGCAATTTAGGCAAGTGTTAAATTTCGCGAAGAGCCTATGATTTATTGAATACAATTTCAAAAACGTTACTAGTAGTGCGGTTTCGATAAAGCCTATCTGCAGAAGTGCTTTTTGAAGAAAAACTAAAATAGATTTCTACTAATTAATTCAAGCTATTAGGTAGTTCCGAAAATAATGGCCCAATTTAATATTACATGATTTTGGTAAGTATATAGAAATTTATAACATAAAATCACGTTTACATACCACGTTTATTTTTGAATTATTTTTATTATTATTAAAGAAAAAAAAAAAATTATGTTTTAATTCTATCGAAGTATTTTTTCTGTTATATGCATATCAATGATTTAAAACAGCAACATCAATTAATTATTATCAATATCATTGGAACATAATTATTACCTAGAATCATTCAAATATTTATATAAACCATTCGAATTACAAAAGAGTCTCTGTTTGGGACTTGTATTTATTTATAATTTAAAGAAAATAATGTACTTTGCCTTCCTCTCTCCTCCCTCTCCTCACCCGGCACGCCCCCGCACCAGTCGAACGGCGACCTTGAACCGGTACGGTAATTAATGAATCGAAGTTTAGTATTGAATAGAGAAGTCGCGTCTATTCAGTGCATTCTAAAGGACTAGGATCCTTGACGAAGAAAGTGATAAGTTTACAGTCCGCTTTGGAGGTGTCTGAAGAACGGGATTGTGGTGAGTGCAAACCTCATTCCTGTTTCTTCCGGCATCAATGCTAAGCAATAGTCTCTTTATCTTGTTCTTCATTGTTTTTCTGTTATGAAATTACGCAGTTCTCCTTTTTTGTATATATTAAATTAATCAATTTGAGAGTGCAATATATAAGTTCGAAAATTTGTCGTTAACTTAATATGTTGACCTCGTGAATAGATCAGAGCACTTCCTCAGATATGAAGGGTTCCTAGTTCGAATTCGAATAGCAACAAAAATATTTTATCGACAAATTATTTTTATCTGTACACCTTTCTTATTGATATATTTAATTTGTATTAAAATATTATTAGTAGTGGAACGGAATTGTTGCTAATTCTAATCTTGAACAAAATAAATAAGCCATCAGAATTTAATGAATAATATTGTACTTTCTTCATCTCATGTATATAAAATTATATAGCTGATTTTTATTGTAAGTTATTATTTATATAATATTATGAATTTTATTTTACAAAATTCTTAATACCTTTATAAGTCAAAACGCGTATCAAGTAAATTAAATTAATAAAATTAATGAACAAGTCTATTTTTCTTGTATCTGTTTGTTTTTTATTATTTTAATTGTCGGGAAATGAAATCAAAAATATATTATTTACTCAAATAGAACGCAATGCTTAAAAATTGAACATTTATTATTGTAACAGAAGTTGACATTATAGTTGCGTGTGGGTATATCACAGAAATCTGAGGGTTATGCAAGCTTGGGTTGAAAAAATTAAGAACATAAATATAAGTTTTATGGATGAAGAGGTTCGAGGACGTTCTACTACAGTTAAAAACGACAAATTGACAGCTTTCGTAGAAGAAATTTCATTTTACATCACGACTCATGACAATTTTTTACTTTTTCAAATGCCTTGATGACTTGTTTCTAAAAAAAACCTCTTGAATTCTAGTAAATTCATATTAAATATGCCTATTATGGAAGATAAATCATTTGTTATCAGATGCATCCAGTGTGAATTCGAAACGTAAACCCGGATCAATAGGATCTAAATGAACGAATTGCGCAAATCTCAGGGTCGCGTCTCGCGGAACGGAATACGATAATTCTGTTCGTAAATCGGACTTAGGGAAATCTTGATACATGATGAGGTCGGTGAGGAGATAAGGGTTCCAGTCGAAGGACCAGTGATCTCGGGAACCGGGATACGGAAGGACTGTTCGCCTTACCTTGTATATGATGCCCTTTTATTTCTTCAGTCACCGCCGAGATTACACAATGACACTCGGATATCGCGGAAGGCGGCGATGTCATAATTTCACCCACGGCATAAACAAACAACAAATAATACGTGATCAAAACATAATATCACAAAATACAGTACTAGTGCACTGAAATTGACAAATCCACACCGAGAATGTTATCGCGATGTCGAGATCAAACAACTATCGATCAAGTTGACGTCTGCTGACGTCAAGATCACAATTTACACTGACAAGACGAGCATAACATGGATCGCAATCGATTCGAAAAGACGCACCAAAAGTGTGTTTTACACAGTGTATAACATTGTAATGATTCTTAATTCCAGCAACAATGGTCGCCCGCAGAGGATAACAACGGAACTCACTGACTACTTTATGCTTGGTAATAATAAATTAATCTCAAAATGGTCGGGTATTTTTTGTCAGCTTTGTCAACAACAGATGTAAATGTTTTTGAGAAAATATTATTTTTATTTTCAGTTAACAAAAACGTGAATCACTTACCGACAAGTAGAACAGAGAGCAAGGTGACGGCATCCGGCTCCTCTTCTTCGAATCCGTCAGATGTGGCATTGGCTAACCACAGCTCCTAAACAATAATATGAAACTGACATTAAGAACATTTTTTTGAATATTATATTATTTTGTGACTCAGAGGAATTCAATTTTATTTAAATGATTGAAAACTTTTTCTTTTTTAATTTAATATTACGTACTTGCGTAATAGTACGTATTCGTTGCATACTTCGTAGTTATTGAAGGTTAGGTGAAGAGAAACTCCTTGTAACAACTAATTATTTATTTTAAATACTAACTAAATGTATTAATTAAAAAGGTACACCTATAAAATCAATTTTATAAAGAAATATTGTTACGCTGCCGGTATTTGAATCTGTATCTCTTTACAAG
Source organism: Eubasilissa regina (assembly GCA_022840565.1). NCBI lineage: Eukaryota > Metazoa > Arthropoda > Insecta > Trichoptera > Phryganeidae > Eubasilissa > Eubasilissa regina. The sequence continues at coordinate 15,387,282 of JAINEB010000027.1, read as the reverse complement.
ATGTATAATTCAACTATGCTACAGCGACAGTACTTTTGACGACAAATTTTCTAACTCACATGTTACACTTTTTCAAATAAATACATATATCGTTCTATTATTTGAAAGCCATCTACTTTGTTTTTATATGTATACATTTCTAGTTAATACAATTAATTAGTATTTAATATATCACAGACCTATATTCAGAATAATTACAACTTCACAGTAAGAATGTATTCTCCTTAATAATACATAAGTTGTATAAATATGTCCAAAATTTCATAAAATTGAATTGTTAATTCTGGCGTCTGCTATCGATTTACTGGAAGGTATTTGAGATTCCGTAAAAACAAAGTAGAAATGGAGCCAGAAGACTTGTGGATTCTGTAAAAGAATATCTAGATACCAAATGGAGCGTTTCACAGGTGGGTCGGGTTTTCTGGTTCTAAGTGGTCTTTCAGCCGCCTCTTATCCCCTTTTTCTGTTCCTCTTCCGAATTCCTTCAACCCTTCCTGCATCCCACCTCCGTGTTCAAACACAACCTATTGAGTTTTTATTGACACAGTGCATCCTGAATTTATAATATATAATCTTCAAGCATCTTTCTATAATCTAATTCTCTATATATATGTAGTTTGTTAAAATATTGTGAAAATTAAAATACCATCATCAGAGAAAAAATAAGGAAACGAGAATAAACATGTTTTATTCTGTAAGTAATTCTGTTTTTATGTATGTGTGTAATGCTAATATTTCATAGCAAAATTGAAAGTGATATAATTGTAAAATCTGTTATAATTTTCGGAATAGCCTTGTACTCTGAGAAAAAAAAAATCGAATAATACATACGTTTACAGCGCACAAAAATATTGTCGATATCAAAAAATCCTCCCTTATTGAAACGTGAACTGAAAAATTGGTAAATAGTTCAACCGTTGGGCCTCGGAGCGAGCCCATTAATACAACCTTCGCACATTCAAGGGCCATTCATGAAATTCGATAGAATCGTTTTACGTAGTTTTTGTTATATTTATTTTGAAAGGGGCAGGTCTACCGAGCTACCTTTAATGGCGATACCCCATAACACAATTCACTGAACTATGAAGTCTCTTACGTCTCTGTAAATAAGGGATGTACACACGAGCAAATCGATGAGGGATAACCATAAGTAAAGATGTATAGAAACGTATTGATTGTCAGTGTGTTGTTATTTAATAGGTAGGTTGATAGATGTGTACATTATTTTGTGATCGTAGTGAAATATATTAAAATGAAATGTACTAAAGGGTGTCCAGCGGAAAATTTTCAAGTTTAATATTGAATAAAAAAAAACTATAATGTTATTCTCAAATTTTATTTATACAAAATGGAGTTTGACGATGCGGATTTTACGTTTTATAAACAATATCGTCTAAATGCCGTCCATTTCCCTCAAGATATTTGCAATCGGACTCTTAAATTTGTTAACACGCGAGAGCAAAGCATTGGTTCAATGGCAGCAACTTCACGGCGGATATTTTTTTGTAGGGCCTGAATTGTTCAAGGATTGTTACTGTTAACACTCGGCTTAAGGTATCCCCACAAAAAAAAAGTTGCACGGTGTATGGTCCGGTAGACGAGGTGCCCAGGATACATCTTCGTACTAACTGATTAATTCATTGGGAAAAATTCCCCTCGCTTCCCCATTGAAACTCTAGGTGTGTGTGCGTCTTGCTGAAATTGTGTTCTGTTGTTGAACCCGGGAAACAGCTGTAGTTGCAGTACCAAAAACTCGTCGATCGTTCGACAATACATGCCAGCAGTGTCTCTCGCTGGTTAAAAACCCTTGAGTTGTCGGGGCACCAGTATCTCATGTTATATTCGTTAACATAGCCATCAATAAGAAAATGTGCCTCGTCAGCAAAAAATATGTTTTATTCGTGCCATTACAAAACGTTCAAGCATCGTTCTCGCTAAGGTTTCAGGTAAAGAATTGTCATTTTCGTTGAGAAATTGCACGATTTGCAGTTTGTATGGGTGAAACTAGTTTATTTTTCAAAATAACGTGCACTGTTGATTTTTTTTGATAAATTGGACTGGTTATTAAGAATTGGCTTACCACTATTTATTGCCTTTCTTTATTTCCGAAGGCCAAAACCGTTTTTATTGAGGGTATTGACCCCTGTGGTATTATTAAAAAAATTGTAGTTTTCAATAATATGGTTGGCAAATTCTGAGAAACCATTACTGTTTAAACATTTAAGATGTTCTTTGACACGAATATTGACATTACGACTAAGTTTTTCTGTATATAATGAGGGACAATTATTCCAAATTAATTTATATATATCCGAGGGGCTTAATTTTTTTCTTCCTCATGAATCTCGTTTGACTCTGGTGGACCTGCAATAGCTTCCACAGGATTTACTGATCGTTCAATTACACTTTCAATACCAATTTTGGTGTTATAATATCTCATCACTTGCATGTTTTGACATCGATTCTAATTCATTGACTACGCAAGTTCTTCGATCAATTGGCGCATAAACAATCTCATCTGATTGACTTTTCTTGGAAGCATCTTATAATTTTCATAATTAATTAAATAAGAAGCGAGTGAGCTGACGTTTAACATGTTGAAAAACATAACTAGCGGCCATCTCAAAGTGCGACGTTGTGTAGTATATTTACTAATCATGGTGCCAACGCTAGTTTTATCTGTTATAACATTACGCTATAGTACCTAATCGCCGATGGTGCCCTTTATGATGATCAAGTAATAGCAATGGCAATACTACTGCACGAAAGGATCTTTGTCAAAGCATTTCCGTTAAAAGACAGCAGAAACGCTGTCGATATCTCGTATCGATCGATTTCGCAACCATATAATTGAATATTTAACAGAAATGGTAAGAAATATCTGATGTTAGGTATATATGTTAAGTCCGTCGTGTTATATAAGTGTATTGTATTATTTTTTTTTCTTACAGGATATAAATACCTTCCTGAAAATGGACCTCCACGTCAGAAAGCGCCATTATCTGGATGAATTACCACTTTTTAATGCCTCGGATGAGAGTCGTAGAGGATTGCCCATGACGATCACGTTTCAGATCTACCCGCTTGAATCATCTTCATATGGAAAATCCCTTATTTAAACACCACGCCATGTACGATGTCAATTTACAAATAACCCCAAAACTTTAATATCAGACAGCAAAACTTATCCTGTGAAATTCAATCTGTTGACATGCTAAAGGGAAATTTTATCACACAAGAATTGCTCCTCGACCGCTGAACATTTTTTCTACCTACGGGTGGAATTGTCAAATAGGAATGAGAGTTGATTAATTTAGCTGTGTTTAAACATGGTGAATAAATTCAATTTGTGCTGCTGATGGAAGTTACTTTGTGTATTAAAATCTAATTTTACAATTTGACAACGTTTTTCTTTTTGTTTATTGATTTCAATTGTATTATTTGTGTAAATTATAATGTACTAAAATTTCTTTCTAATTTTATTTATATTTCCTTGAGAATGACTGTCGAAGGCAGGTGGGATATGGAATAGCCGATTCTGTTCATAGTAACTACAAATCTCATGTTCTATCTTGGGTGAAACTGGTTGATGCGCTAGCGCTCTGTCGTTCACATCATAATGTTTTATAATAAGTAATAATGTGAGGCTATTTCTTAACGACATCATTCACAGCCATTGCGTTATTTTTCCTCGGTACGTACAAGCATATCGTAACTTTTTCATTGAATCTAAAGACAGTAGAGTTACAGTATTTCTCTTGATTTATTTGAAACCATCATACATGGAATGTAAGGTTTATTTTTTCAATGTACCAACTATAGTCAAGTTCCATAAAGTGTTTGGCAAATGGTAACGTTGTAAAAAAAATATAATTCTTTCACGACTTTTTCTCGAACGTTTCCTGTTTTGCCAGTGTAAATGATGCCGTGTGAAGTATAGGCATCAGTGATGAGAAAAAATCCTACTCTTGACTCACAGGTGTGATTGTGATTGATATTCGATAATATCATTGATTTGAAACTGTGTCTGTGATCACATTACTAATATCAAATAATACTTTTGTTAAAAGTAATACTTTTGGTAAAAATAATACTTTTGTTAAAAATAATACTTTTCTTAAAAGTAATACTTTTGTTAAAAATAATACTTTTGTTAAATAAAATACTTTTGTTAAAAATAATACTTTTGTTAAAAATAATACTTTTGTTAAATAAAATACTTTTGTTAAATAAAATACTTTTGTTAAAAGTAATACTTTTGTTAAAAAAAATACTTTTGTTAAAAAAAAAACTTTTGTTAAAAAAAAACTTTTGTTAAATAAAATACTAAATCACATGATTTCATTACTAATACGCGTTCGCCGCACGATATCACAATACACGGAATAAATAAAAATACATCATTTTGAGCGTATTTACTTACATAATTCAAACTTCATTTGTGTAAAAAACATATTCTAGCATATATAATTTATATATATGTATAATATAATTATTCAGAACATAGGTCTGTGATGTATTAATTAGAAAGATATACATATAAAATCAATTTTATCAAAAAATAGTGTTGATTTGAACCTGGATCTCTTCCAATCCGTGGAACGTGCATTTTTCGATTGTGCTATATCATAACAGTGGATTGACGACAAATTTTCGAACCTATATGTTACACTTTTCAAACAAATACATGTATAGTTCCATTATTTGAAAGCCATCTATCTACTTTGGTTTTATGGAATCTCAAATACCTTTGAGTAAACCGATAGGAAACGATAGAATTAATAATATTTTTCGATAAAATTGATTTTATAATACATTCGTATATGTATGTGTCTTTCTAATTAATACATTTAATTTGTATATAAAAATAATGAATCACGAATCACGATATTCCCAGATATTCAATCACTGATAGTGAATGTGACTCAAATATATCAGTGATTGACTCACGGTTCGTGATTTTGACCTCATCACTAATAGGCATTTTCAGCTTCGCAAATCCACCAAACTTTGATGCTATATTTAGCCGACTTTGACGCCATGTACTGCGTAAACTGCGTTCGATCTCAAAAAATAATAAAGTTGTTCATCGATCATTAAATTCTTTGTTGGTTTATACAACTGAGATAAATTTGCGTTGAGCATTGTTCAGAGATCACGAGTTGGAGCTGCTTTATCTTATTTAGCGCGTTGCTGGCGTGTATTGGCGTCGCCAAATCTAATAAAACGTATAATGTTCTGAAACCTATCGATTCCCGTTGTCGTTTGATACAGTGGGTATGATTTTGAATGCCGCATATCAGTTGTGTGATCGGTATTAGAGTTATTTACACCAGAATAAATCAAAATAGCCATAAACGAGTATATTTTTCTCTGACGTATACCGACAAAGCCTTTTTATTTGTATGTCAAACGATAATATCTGCCATATCTACGGTAAATATCTTCTTGAAAGTGTCGCCGGTTGTAAGTGTTTCGGTGCTCTATGAAGACCATTTTGCTGACGGGACAGAGTATGATTTTGCTGAGACGGCATTTTAGTCCATACAATTTCTTTGGCTATGTACCTTTGTTAAGAGGTTTATTTATTTGAAAATGTCTCGGATACTTATCTAACTTCATTATTTATTCAAATAAACTTTAAGGGAACGATTTAAATTGCAGAAATATTTTAAATATTAAAATAAAAAGAAGTGCCCCAGTTACTACACAAATACTAATTGTACATCAATTTATTTTATAAATATTTTTTATTTATTATCTTTGTTTTATTAACCACTGAATTGAGTTTAAATACATCTACCGGTTTCGAAAAATACCATTTTCTTCTTCAGGATGTCATAACTAACTAAAAACATATATTATTGTCTCTTCACCAGAATCTATTTTTAAAGAAACAACAAATATTTAAAAAATAAATTTAGTACCTAACTCAAATTGTTACTTCATACAAATTAAAAATGAATCATTTTTCATTTTCAATTTTGCGTACAAACGGTGTTGGTCACAAATTAAATAATTTGGAATCGTTGGAGATAAATAAAGCATGTAAAACTAATCAAAAAATTATAAACAACCAACTAAATTTAACTATGAGTCCCATTCTAAAATTTTTTCCTAATAATTATTCGAATAAATTTCTACTAAGCAACAATTTTAGTTAGGTACTAAATTTATTTTTTAAACGCAACGCATGGAACGATCGCAAATAAACTACTATGTTAAAATAAGACTACGAATTATCTTATTAATATTAACTTGTTACTATTCTTGTTTCATTGTATAATATTTCTCTACGTTCTCTAATATTATAATGTCGTGTATTTATTTATTTTGAAAAATTGACAAACAAAAACTATTTCATATTATTAGGATTGCGTGGTAATATCTATATTATTAGTATAATCATAATATAAGTAACTAATAATATAGTAAGGTGACCACACACCACCAAATATATTGACATGAACTGACGGAAATTATTTGTTTCGATATTTTAATTTTAATGTCGCTCGCGTGCCAATTAAATAGCTCCGCGACTTTTTTTAACTATATGACTCGATTGGAACGAAAATTTAAACGCTGACAATATAATATTCATTAATGTAAAAAAATGCAAATCTTGTTTACACTAAGATTTAATTTTCGATGAGTTAATACTTTTACTGTTGCATAAACTATCCTATTTATGTTTCTACAAGAATGCCCCTCGTCCCGCAACTAATTTTCCAAACCCCTCTCCTAATTGTACATTTTATTTCATGTTTATTCATTTACTGGTCTGTGATTATATCTTAATGATAATTTTCACCATGTTATATAATATACGTATATAAACATTATACTTGTATAACAAACGATGCAAAATTAACAACTATTTACTTTAGGTAAAGAGGCTCATGGCTTAAAGTTATGTCATTTTCAAATATGATATTTCTCATCCCTGCATTATCGCCGCCCTACTCCTACCCTTACCCTTCCACAACTTTCTCATGGCCAAAAACCCACGAACTGGGTGGCTTCGGCGCACTTTTAATCAGGCGTAAAAGGGTCCTTTGAGCCTAACGACGCTTCCTATTCAAAGTAAATCGACTGACGTCATCAAAAGGTTAGAAATACGAAATGATTACGGACGCGGAAGTGATTATGTACTAAGTGTGTTGTGTAAGGTTTGTCGATGCAATTCGGTAGACCAACTGAGGCGTTCTAATTTTTTGTCTGGTTTTATTTAAAGGTCAAATACTAATGGTTGTACAGACCGATTACGTGGAAGATGAGATGGTCTAAAGACTCAGGAGTTTAGAAAAAATATATATAATTGGATTTAGAGAGAATGAGCACTACAGATGGACTTTTACTTGAAATATAACAAAATAGAGCTGGTTCAGAATATTCTGGAAATAAAACAACAGCCTAATTTGATATTGGTTTGGACTAGTCACAAAATAGAAAATCATTAATTTTCTATCAATATTACGTAGCATTTTACTGAAGAAGAAATCTAAGTCACCAACAAAAATGTGTTTATATGGGTAGGTAAATCAAAATTTAGGATTCTTAACCTATTTTTCGAACTAAGCTTGGAAGATTTTATTCCATTCTTCAACCACTTTTACTTACCACTACTGCACTTGTGGCTTGTCTGCTAATATAGTATATTTTTATTTGTATGTATTATATAAGTAGATACGTACATTGTTAGATCTTTATAACAAGAACGGTTCCATTACCTACATGTTTCCCCCTCCCCTATACCCAGAAAACCATATTTTTATGTGGTTTTCCATATGATTTTGGACCAGTTGAAAGACAAGTTGGAATTAAAATTGTACAGTTAGAGATTACCGTTGCATACGCTTTTTTAGCGTTTGATCTTCGAAGTTATTCAAAGCGCGTTAGACTGTCGTGAAATATATGTTTTGCTATCGAGCTCATCAGACTGACTTCTGTGTGTAATCAGTATCGTGATACCGTGCACACCGACTAATATTTTCATCTTACTATTGTTCATGGTTATTGTATGACACTTCGCGCTATCATCGAAGTGTGTGTTCAAGAGTTCTTCGTGCGAAACAATGAAGTACGTGTTCTGAATCTAGAAAACCTGTGGCTTCAGTGGAAGAATAAAATCAAAGTACCTAAGGAAGGAATTCCCAGGTGGATCGTGTTTCTTGTTTCCTGAAGAAGACACTATAGGTATCGAAACATCAATAAATAGTGATTTGATTTACAAAAAGTATTTTATTTAATTGTTTATAATTCACATTTATATTTGCATTTGGTTATCCAGTCATGTATGTAAACATTTTAGATAGAAATTGTTCCGTATAATTCTGTCGATGTTTTTTAAGCAAGGAAGATCTTGTTGTGTTGGGTTGAAGTTCTACTAAAGATTGATCTCAAGAGTATAAGCGAATTTGTTAAGATTCAAAGTTGGCAGATAGATTTAATTATAGATAATAGGGTCTAAAATTCTGAACGTACGAATTATTAAACGACGGTGGTCAATGATTGATGATTGAAACGTGCGATAGACCTGTTGGCAGATTGTATTGGGCTGGCATCGCATAAGCCGTGATGTTTACCAGAAAATAATTAATCATGAATATAGATACCTTCCGTCTATCAATTTTCAATTTTTTTCAAGCTTCACAAAATACCTAAGAACTATGCAGCTTGTCATCGTTGAAAGTATTACAATGGATGAATTTAAATTAAATTAAATATTTAAAAAAATATTTCAATATTCAATACTCGTGAGCATTATACATTTGGAGATTGTATTGATTGTGTATTATAGGAGTCACTCGGGTGGAGCGACTGATACTTGTAGGTTATTAATATAAGAAGGATTTCTTTAAGGTGAGTCTAACGCGTGTATATAAATGTCATAGTGTATATTAATGTTACGGAGCATAGGTATGAGTATAGGTGAAATGAAACTGGACTTATAATCGGTTGGCGTTCATTGTCGAATGATGAACAAAAAAATTTACACTATTTAAAGGTTAAATTGAAAGTTAAAGTTAGTGACTAGCAAAGTATACTGGAGGTCATTCCGAGAGATGCGTTCGGAAAGGTGGGCAGAGGAAAAGTGATCGCTTCAGTTGGCTTCTCGAACCGGTTGCGTCCCAATGTATTATTGTCTAGATTTTCGGGCGGTACTAGGAGGCGAGGAATAGCTGTGAAGTGTCTGGTTTGAGAGCCAGGTATGTGAGGTACAAGCACGGCCTCTACATATACATACGATAAAATTTATGTATAACTAAATTTTCTATAAAATACATCAAATTATTTTATTGATAACGAGATTGATCATATCGCATCCCAATTGGTCTCTTTTATCCTAACACACATCTCTCACCTTATTCATGTTCATATATATTCTCCTTCATGCTTATCATTTAAGGCTTATCATTTAATGGAGCAGTCTTCCAGTATCTGAGTTACCTGATCATGCCAAGTCTTCCGCTGTCGTCCTCCATTTCTGATGTATCTTTCATAGAATATTCTCCTCATTTAATCGTTCCATATATGAATAAAAAAATATTAATAATTACACTAAGCATACTACTTATTAATTTATGTAATATGTCAAGTGAAGTAATAATATCTATCGTACGAAGGAAAACTGCATACTTAAGACAAAATCTTCACATAGAGACGAAGCTATATTATATTTAATGGCAATATATGGAAGTATGGGTAATTACAGAGCTTACTACCTATTTTCAGCTGCCTTAAGCGATCACTTTATATAAATATAACGTTCACCATTCTCACCCATTAATCAGTCTATCAAATTATCTACGAGATATCTATTATTTATTTAATAACAGCACCTTTCTAGGTGCCGAGGTATGTAGGTAGACAGAGGTTCAAAAATGCCTTAGTTTTAAAAATATCAGTAATCTTATACCTTTTCTATAGGATTAATCAGCATAGTGCAACTTGGTAGCCAACTTTCGAAAGAAGACGACACGTCAAGAAGAAGAAAAAGTATTATTTATTTTTTATTTTATTAGTAACTATATAATACTATGTAAAAATCTGTTTGGACTATGCCCGTCTCACTAGAGAAATTCTGTGTCGAGACGGGCATAGTTTACAAACAATTGTTGAATTAATTAGAATTACAAGTAGATAGAATTACATTTATTACTATATAAAAGGTGTATATGAAGAACAATTTTAAAATGGACTCAATTTTTGGATCACTTAGCAATAATTAATATAGGTATGAGTGAATATGTTTGGGTGAGTGCTTCAATACTGGCACTACCCATATTACGAATCCAAGTTTGAATATATAGTTTCATGTTCTTGGGACAATTCAATTGATTTAAGTTTTTTAGCATTCTATTAAATAGTTTAGGTCCAAAATATTTGTCGTTCCTTTGACCAAATGTAGTATATGCTTTTGGGGTTTTTAGGTTATAAATCCAGTTGCGACTTTTACTCTAAATATTACTTCAAGCAACTGCAATTGTATATTGCAATAGATTCTTGTCCCAGTAGCAACCAAAATATTTTTACTATAGATAATTTTTTACTGTATATCTTTCTATTGTCGACGTTTGTAGTATTAACTTTGTGATTAGACATAATTTAAAATTGTATTTATATTTATCTTTGTTTAAACCACTGTGTTGTTTTTACGTCAACCGGTTTCAATACTGACGTATCTTCGTCAGGACTGGCGTACAACTGAACTTTTCTCTATAATATATTATCGACATTCATTATGAAATTTAGGCGGAGTCTCAGTAAGGGTGGGTAGATGATTGACAGGGGGTAATTGAAATAGGGAATATATTAAATAGCGGGTTGTTTGTAAGTTTTAATTGGTTGACAATTATATTGGACTGATTGAGTATCAAGTGATTATTTGATTTTTAAACTTTCTAAAATATCTAATCTAAGACCTTTATTATTAATGTGTAAAATTTCAACGACGATTTATTTTACAAAATTGTGGCCTGCCTCTAAAAGGTGGTCGAAAAATTCTGAGAACTTATTATTGCTAAGACACCTCGAGTGTTCTTTTATTCTAGTATTTTCATCTAACATGCTGGACGCCCTTAATTTAACTGAGCTGTTTATATACCACGTTCCCGCGTGGAGTACCAGGTCATCGGCGATGTTTAATGTAAATGCATCATATTCAAATTTTTATAGGAATCCACCCACACAAAGGCTTTATAGAGTTGGAAATGATTTTGGTCTTTTAGATATATTTCGAAGTTCATTGTTTAAATATAATAGTGATATTTTTGATGCTGTTCTGAGTCAAAGGTATAATTGATTTTGGTAGGTACTCAGCCATTTTGCGTTAAGCTTTAATTTATATTGTTTTTTTTTTCCTTTTAAATCAACTCTATCAATTTCTGTTTTATGTATGTTACAGTGAATCTGTATTACCATTGAGAATATATTTTCACTGGTAAAAGTATATTTTTTCTTAGTCGGTCAGTGGATGTATATCTATGAATTCACTGGTTACATTTAGTGAGTTTGTATTCGTTGACAAGCGAGTGTTGAAGTGTCGATGTGTCGCCCTACAGCATGGCAGCAAATAGTTTGGTGGCGCGGGTGGCGTTTACAACTGTCACTTTTATTCGCTTATAGTATTTTCATTTATATTAAATAAAATTATTTACTGCATAAACCACCTTGTTTATAATCTCAGCCATTTTTATTTCCTTTTCAACACATAGGTTAGGTTAGGTTAAGTTCAATTATAGAATAGGGTAGAATATACATTTGCTAAAACCTGCTATTGAAGTTGTATTTTCACCTATAATAGAAGAAATATATTTCCGCTGGTGGAAACGTATTCGGATATGATTTCACTGAAACGTCAGTGAAAATATATTCTCACTGGTAATATACATCCACTGTAACATATATATTCCACGCTACTTGTGTAGCCGCACATGTTTTTTTATAATTAATTTTGTAAAAGTCCATAATACAATATAAATAAAGTATTAAAACTCCTTGCCATTTTACCTATATGCCGGAAGTCATTACAGTTTAGTTTATGATACCGGATTGTTCTAACGGGTTAACTTTGTTTTTGAAGTTTATAAGGAATTTACCTAAGTTATTATCTGTGTAAAACGGGGGTCCAATATAATTTGGTATTTTTATTAGTTATTTTATCTGAAAGTTTGTTCATGTTCACAATTTAATGCTTACTTACTTATCATCACGCCGTTTCTCCGCGGGGGTAGGCAGAAAGGATAGAGCGACACACTTCTCTGTCCTGACATAGAATTCTCGGCTCATCCACATGCATACATCTTGTCATACAAGCTCGCCGATTGTTGAGGCTTCAAACACAACCATGCCACATTATCTGGTTTACCTGGTCGTAACGAGTCTTCCGCGGATGTACTCTATTTCTGGTGCCATCAACACTTGCGTCATATATTTTTCTTACCATTTTCTCCTCATTCATCCGTTCCATATGACCAAAACATCTAAGTAATTCTTATTTAATCTTACTCACTATACTAACATCAGCTTTACATTCTTTGCTTATTTCTTCATTCTATACTCTGTCATAAATAGATTTTCTACATATACGCCTAAGTGATCTCATTTCCACTGCATTCAGTCTACTTTAGTTCCTCTTCTGCCAGCTTCAGGCATCACTTCCATACATCAGTGTCGGTACCAGGACTCTATTGTGCACCGCTTGTCTTGCCTCGGTTGACAAATTCCCGTTAGATATAATTCCATTCAAAGCGCCGTTCATTTTATCATTCGATATCATTCTCAGTCTTTCCGTTTCTATCAAACATACTTCCCAAATACACAAACTCATCTATTAGTTTCAAACATTCATTACCTACAAGTATTTAGCACGGTGTCTTGCTTTCCTCCTTCTCGAATACCGTCACTTTCGACTTGTTAACATTCATCGTGAGGTCGCTTTCCTTGCGTACATCGTACATTCTACTCATCAGATTTTGTAGTTCTTGTTCATTATTCGCCATTAGTACTGCATCATCGGCTTACAATAAACAGCATACAATCAAATCGACCATTTTTGCTCCTACATTCATATATTCTATTCCAGTTCTTTCACACAATTACCATTGTTCATTATTAATAATCTGATGTAGGGAAATATAAATATTTATCACGAATAAGTTTATTTTATTTAAGATTTTATCTATAACGTCGTAGATGTAACGGTAAGTTACTGTTATTTGTTTAATTGTTTTTAATTCTGTTTGAAAATTACCATTTAACATTGGTATATTTACTTACTGGATGATGGATCATTTAGTGAAAAGCCAAATGTTAGTGATGATTTAATGTGTTATGAATTTAACGTATCTGTGTACCCAAGTTTCCGAAAAATGCTAAATTTTAACAGATTTTATCGACAGAATTGATTTTTTCTGAAATATTAGATTTGTTGGTGAATTTCAAATTTCAGTACAAATATGATGTTTACGTTAGTCATCAGACCGGTTCTTCGTGGTTTGGATAATCACATCAATACCATCGGTCAATACGGAATGTACAACCAGTGATGGGTGATGTGGTTTAGTATCAAAAGTGGATTAAAATCTGCAATATGTTGATTAAAAATTCCATTACAAAATTTTGTAAATGAAATGAATAACTGTGTCAGTTTTTTTTTTAAATTTGCATAGAAAATATTATCGTTACAGGAAAACGCGGACATTATAAATCAATAGAAATAAATATTTGACGTAGTTTTAATAACACTATCAATAATACAATATTTCACATATTTTCTTTAATCATATAGATTCTGATGTTTGAATTTGTAGCCTACTTTATCGATTTATGGTGATCACCTGTCTAAACGGACAAATCTGGTGAAATGAACTGTCGGGCAGCGAAGCGAGATGTCACTTTTTGGTGGAAACACTCAAAACGAAGGAAGCAAGCCGCTCTCCGAAGGAATATGGCGGCGAAAGATGGCGTAGATTAAGAGTGAGATGACCGCGGTAGACCTAGAGATATATGGGCTTAGTCCACCCGTAGGTTAAGGAGAGACCCCGCTGCAACGAGGAAGGAGGCGGTATACGAGCGATGGCCGATGGATGGGCGTTGTGGACATAGCTAAGACGGGATGGTGTTCGGCCTGCCTCCTGGAGTAAGAGATGAATCCTGGCGCTGGCATGTGACGGCCCGGATCCTCAGCTACATCGGCACCCCACGGCCGCGTTGGCTGATGTTGTGCAAATAGATAAACTTAAGTGACCTGAAGGAAGAAGACTTCAAGAATGTGCGTTCAAAGTGTGTTTTGTGAAAAAATGGTTATCCCATCCGTGATAGCGGTCGACACCAGATTGCACACACACACACACACACACACACACACACACACACACACTTGAGAACCCAAACTGAGCTAGATCGGTGGCGGCCCCTATGGCTTCCTATCCTCTACAGCCTAAAGCCACCGAAATAAAATATAATTACAATTATACAAAAAAATATATACATTTCTCATGCGTATAAGAAATACCTGTAGTCCGAACCTTACGTGGAGCGATGTTGAACTTTTTCTTAAGAAAACTAATATCACATAATAAATAACGACGCATAAGTATGGTGAAAACTCTGTCCAGACTAGACAAAATATCAAAAGACCATGGTATTTTCAAGTCAACAATGGTCAGGCTTGTACAGTTTTTGGTGTATTCTATAATTTTATATGGTATGGAATCAAAGACCCTGAAGGCAAAGGAGAGATCCCCATGCCCTTGAGATATAGTGCTAGAGACACATGTTGACAACAAAATGCACAAATGTCTCAATTTTAAACAAAATCAAGGACACATTTGAGATGAATACTTAAATTTTTTGTGCATCAAGCGAGAAGGGAAGATAGCTTAAAGAAGCTCATTGTGGTGGGCCACATCGTAGAACGAAGAAGAAGAAGCGAAAAAGGCAACAGGCACTTTGATCTGCAGGATGCCGAGAAAAGTGGATGAATATAGTCAGGAGGACCGGAGTTCTATATATACAGGTGGCTGACAACTATGACAACGGTATGTTAAGAAATACATTAAAGTTACTGTGCGTACAAAAAAAAGTTTGATGTAATAATAAAAAAAATCCCAATTATTTAATGCTGAAATATATTTTCTTTCTGTATTACCGCATACAACAATTAACGCCTCATATATCCATCTTTGTTTAATTATCCATTCAAATATATTTAACAGACCTTGGATAAATTCCAAACTGGAAACGGATTCACCCTCTGTTAGATATTAACAGATATTTCACTAAAACGTGTTTTTAATAGTTTAGTCGGTGAAAACATAAAAGTAAACTAAAAACTTTGACCTTACATGATGTGAGTTTATATTTTGAATAGAACTACTTTGTAAAATGTATTTAAAATATACTCAGGTAGGCTTTACGTCAACTTGAACGTGACACACGTGAGGACATTTCTATGCCAAGATTTTTCGGTTCAGTTGGTTACCTTATTACCCTCGTGACCCTTGGGTCGTGACATGTTGATATCCTTAATGATTCTCCTCCTATTTTCTCTGTAACTCTATTGCAGTAGTATCTGGTCAGTATTAATCATCCTTGATCTAGTGAGTCCTCTACAGTCTTTTATATATATCACGCCACCAATAGACAATGTTTCTAAAAAATTGGAATGTGCGTCTCAAAATTATTGTGAAAATCTATTTTGAATCCTTAATTATTCAAATTCAAACAGAATAAATTAATTATACATATACATCTTATGAGTAAAATTACCTACACAACCTGATAACGAGAGGAACTGCACCTCTCATAAATAAAGTGACAGTATAACCCAACGTGTGTGTAGTACAATATTTAGATTTGTAAAAATTAAAATAATAATTTTCATTAGAACAAATTACAGATATCTCATAGAGACGAAGCTGTTATTTTATATGGGAAATATGGGTATTACAGGGCTTACGATCTGTCTTCGGCTAGCTTAAGTGATCACTTTACGCAATGTAACGTTCACCATTCCACCCAATCAACCTCCATATCTATCAAATTGTTGGTTGTTGTATATATGCTACCATGTAAAAATACTATTAACTACAATATTGTTAATGAAATAATTATGTTACACCACAAAGTAACCGTAACCGTGTTAATAAATGATATTATATGAACACCATTTATAGTTATTATTGTTATTTTCGTTGTAAGTAATATTCCTTTGTTGTCATAGTTTTCTTCATCGAAATGTAATAATTTTAAGGGAAACACATTCTTAGTGTGAAATTATAAATTCAGAACATAGGTTTGTGATATTTTAAATACTAATTAAATGTATTAATTAAAAAGATTTACATATACAATCAATTAGATGGCTTTCAAATAATGGAACGATAGGTGTATTAATTTGAAAAGTATAACATGTAGGTTCAAAAATTTGTCGTCAAAAGTACTGTGTGCTGTAGCATAGTGAGTTAATGCACCTTCCCCGAATTGGAAAAAGATCCAGATTGGAAACCCAATAGTCAATAATATTTTTTAATACGAATTAAATATATTAATTTGAAAGATATACATAAAAAATCAATTTTACGGAAAAATCAGGGAAGGTGCTTTATCCAACTATTTTACAGTGACAAATTTTCGAACCGATATGTTATTTTTTTTATATTAATACATTTAATCGTTCCATTATTTGAAAGAGCCATCTACTTTATTTTTACTGAATCTGATATTCATTATGTTATCAATTCATTTTTGTTAAATTTTGGACACATTGATACAACTCTATTATTAGGAGAACACGTTCTTATTCGATAAAATTGATTTTAAATGCATATCTTCATAATTATTACATTTTATTAGTATTTGTAATAATGTATTGTACATAAAAAAATATAAATGATCAAGTTCAATCTGTACCCATCCTAAGACGGACGTGCTGCGTTATCCTGATTTTTAAGCTAAAAATACTTTATTACATATTACAATTTTTTTTAGGACCATCGCACCATTTTAGGGTGGGAAAAAGTCTAGTTACTTAATAAAAATATTAAATTATAATATTTTAGGCAAATTACCAAGTTCTAAGTTTTTTAATCGTGTTGAAGATTGTAAAAATCTAATTAAATAAAGTTTCTTTAAAACATCGTTCTAAAATTTGCTATCTTAACTTTCAATGCTGTCAAATTTCAAACGATAAAATCCAACTGATCGAAAAGAGGTTACCTTCAACCGGAAAGGAGTAGTTGTTAAAGTAAGCTTTCGAAAAGTCGTTAAATAACACTTTCATGACATGAAACAATAATTTTTATTTTCTTTTAGTTCATTAAATATTATAATAATATAAATAATGCGACAAAATACTGTATTCAAATCACTATTTATTGATAAATCAATATGTTTCGACACCTCAGAACACAATGTATACTAAAATTAAAAATACAAACATAGATATACACAAAACTATAAAGTATAAATGGTGGGTAACTAAGTAGGAAATACTATGAAAACTAATTTAAAAGGTGACTATTTGCAAAAAGGATTTGGTTATGTATAATATTTTACTTGATATGGTTGTTGTTATTTAGGCATCTTAAGTATTTCTTAATTCTAATATCAAAATTAGTTCCCGCTAATTGATTAAAATAATCCTTTTAACATATAAAATATTGTCTTCAAATTATGAAGAGACCGTTCTACTATAACCGGTAACCTGTTGCCTGACCGCGGTCAAATTACGCCGACCACTTTAAACACCCACCCAGAGAATGCACCCAGAGAGTGACTCTCACTCTCTCCACCAGCGTCTAGTGTACCAGCAGTTTTATTACGTCGTTTCCGAACTCATCGTTTATTTCACGTATTGATTAGTTAAAACTCGTTTGTAACTCGTATTAATTAACTCAGTGCTAACAGTAAGTTGCGTTCTATCTTATTTATAACCACTGCTTGTTAACGTCTCACATAAAAACGAGAACACGGCAGGAACTGGGAGCAGGCGTACTGTCACAAACCATAATCCCTCTGATACGCATCCAACATACATATCATTTTAACTACAGCTATATACATTCTAAAATATATAATTAGTTAAATAAACAATATTGTGAATTAAAATAAAATAAAACCCCATCCTTATAAAATAAAATAGATAGGCAATATTTAATTCATATTAAAATAAATAATTATTTATACTTAACGTAAGCATTTAATAGCTTAACATATTTTAGTCACTAAAGTCCAGTAAATTCAAGGTAATTTAAATTGTATTTGGGTTGGCTGTCTTCCCGTTAATTGACTGACGTACTTACTGAATAATTAATTGTGATTATTACAATAATTTGACCTGGTATTCCTTGCCTTGTAATCATTACTGACTATCATAGTTAGTGTTTGCACGTATTTTACATCCTTCGATTGGTAGCCTTGGATTTTATGTTGATAGATGCCTGTTTTGCTCTGTATTAGTGGAGCGCTGCTACTTATAGCAGAAATGATGCAGCCGCCATCGGAATCGGTCCGCTTTCATAAAACGCTCTAGGAAGTTTTCGGCGAGCGTGATACGACAAAAGATCTGGCCGACCAAAGCTCCAGCGGACAAATGATCCATGCGACGTTGGATCCAACGACATAATGGCCACAAACGATTTTTTTAAGAAAGAGCTTTCAAAAAATCGACGAATCGAAGGGTGATTTAAATATGCATATAACGTTTCGCAGATAATTAAAAATAAGTAACCAATCAAAACATCTCCGATGTGAAATACAAAGTTCACAGTGAGAAAGTGAAATTATTTCAATTAAAAACGAACGTCATAATTATACAAATTTATACATGAATCTTTAGTTTGCGCAATTTAATATTTTTTACCATTATTTTATTTTAAAATTAAAATTTAGGATATTTTTTTTATTTTATGTGTATACAGTGAAACCTCTATCCATCGGTTTTGACTTATTGAAATAAACTATGAATGCGGAAATGTAGAAAAATATTACATTTTTCATACTTAAATGTTTAACACATATTCTAAAAAAGATACACATTTCACATGTAAATTAATGTATTTAAATAAAAATAAAATTAGAAAGCTGCACAGAAACATTATTTTTTAAATTAAACTTTGTATTGTACAATGTCAAGCGGCAGTCATCAACAGCGTCCTATCTATCTATCATTCTCGAATGTTCCGCTCATTGTTTAAGAGTGCAGTTAATCGAAACCAAGTATTTAGCTACGAAGTATGCTGCGTAATTTAAACGATCAATGC
Source organism: Eubasilissa regina (assembly GCA_022840565.1). Classification (NCBI taxonomy): domain Eukaryota; kingdom Metazoa; phylum Arthropoda; class Insecta; order Trichoptera; family Phryganeidae; genus Eubasilissa; species Eubasilissa regina. The sequence continues at coordinate 15,368,014 of JAINEB010000027.1, read as the reverse complement.
GATAAAATGATACATAGAGGAACGATCCATGTGATCGATTTTGTATGAAATAATTCGGGAGTGGAAGAGCTAAATGATACATGAAGGAAAACGATTATTCAAGGTTCGATCGATCGAGATTTTACAGTATATATAATCTTAGAATCCCAAGACCAGTCCCGGGAATAGAACATTAATGTTATATTTATAAAAATATTAATGTTACATTTATAAAAATATTAATGTTACATTTATAAAGATATTAATGTTACATTTATAAAAATATAAATGTTACATTTATAAAAATATTAATGTTACATTTATAAAAATATTAATGTTACATTTATAAAAATATTAATGTTATATTTATAAAGATATTAATGTTACATTTGTAAAAATATAAATGTTACATTTATAAAAATATTAATGTTACATTTATAAAAAAGACCAGAGCGAACAAATATGTACAATTTATGTCAGATATTTATATTTAAGTGAATATGGAATATTTGAAGATAAAAATAACGCAAATAATAATGAAACCTTGAAAAATAACAATTTGAATATGAAACAATTATATTATTATGAATAACAAGTCCAAAGCATTTCACTATTAAATCTTGATCTAATTTCGGTACCGAAGCAACAGGATGAATGAGGAGAGAATGGTAAGAAAGATATATGACACGAGTGTTGATGGCACCAGAAACAGAGGAAGTCCGCGGAAGACTTGGCATGACCAATTAAACCAGATACTTGAGGACGGTCCTGTTAGAAGCCTCAATAATCGGCGAGCTTGTATGAGTGTGGAGGAGGCGAGAACTGTGTGTCAGGACAAAAGAGTGTTGCGCTCTATCCTCTCTGCCTACCTCTGCGGGAAAACGGCATGATGGTAAGTAAGTAAGTACTTGTATACTAATTTTAGGTGATAACTACTTAAGCCTCCGTTTTTAAAAAAATGCTTTTATTATCAAATTTGAAATTTGAAGAGTAAATCCTATTCGCATATACATGAAGTGGAGGTCTACTGTTTGTTGGAGGTTTCAAATTAAGCCTCGATATTTTCAACCTGATATCCTACGTATTGTATTGTCTTTTTTATATGCTGGATATAATTGAAAAAAAAAAATCTAATATTCATAAATTATACAAAATAGACAGCTATCCAGAGATTAGATTCCCTCATCATAATTTATTACTGCTCTTAAAAGATCTTTACAAACCTGAGATATAAAAAAAATATATTTTATATTACGATAAAAATCTGGATCCCAAAGTGTTAAGGACACTTTTCATATCGCTGTCGAACCGGATGCTTTCAACAAAATGGCCGCCATGCTGCCAACTAACTATCGAACTTTGAATAAAAGAGGCCTTTATGGGAGTCACCTTTGGTCCGTGGAATAGATTATGTACTACCCTACTTTGCAGATTATCCTGAGCTCGTCTTATACGACGTTCGAATGTTCGATTAGCGCCTTCTTAGGGCAGAAAGGCTAGGTTAGAAATATCACAAAATTTGAGAATACGAAATAGTACGATGTTTATTTTTTGATACTAATAATATATTTTAAATATATCGAAAAGTTATTTTTTAAATTATTTCTAAGAAATAAGATATTGTCACATTATAAATCACGTCCCTGTGAACACCGCATTAAAATTTTAATGCGCGCGGTGGCCATGCCGTTGTAGCATTGTGAAATCTCCGCGCTAATCGGACGCAAGGAGCGGTCCCCTGGCGGCAACGGGAGAAGCTGGTGGCAAACAGATTTTGGAAACGGGACGGCAGCGGGAGGCGTGCGCCGCTCGGCGGCTTGCCGCCCAGCCTGGAAAAAAGTTCATATTTGCGACAAGATGTTATCTTGACGCGGTGAATCAGGGGATTGATAAGGGTCCTCTGATTCACCAGAAAATGGAAACACCGCCCGGCAGATATGGAGATAGAAGATTCCCGGCTGGCAACAAGGTGGAGTAATCTAGGTACCGCGATTTAAAGATTTAATATGACGTGCCCGTCTGCATATTAGAGCTATTATGTGAAATTCTTGCTCTGAGGCGACCGTATGGAAGATACTTTAACCACTACCTCTCATGAAGATCATAAAGTATGAGTGTGAATTAGATTGCAACAAATGACTCCAAGTCGTGAACATCGAGGGTGGGAATTTTTCCATGGGATAATTTTAGTTAATAAGGTGTAATAAATAATTATTTTTGTTTTTCATATTTTGTCGGGTCATTATCAATATTGAGAAAAACAAATAAGTTTTTTTAATTATAATTTAATATGTAAAATTGGTCGTGTTTGCATTTACTAGTCTGACAAAATATCCGGTACCACACCCAGACTGAGCAGGTCGGTGGCAATGCTTTTTAGTATTGGATCCGACATATATGTCAATTTTGTATTTTAATATCTTATTTAAGAATTATCTGGAATGCTTTGAACTTCGTCCGCTCTAAAAACATATCTACTTAAACAGAACACACAAATATAGCGTATATGAAATAAAATACTCGTTGAAAACCAGGCAAATGAATTGCACAAAATAGACTTAACATTGAATTCATCCAAATCAGAACTAATATTGACAGCAACACCTAGGAATCAATGTCTGCGAATGCTAAATCTGGACTAAAAGACCATTTACATTGAAAAGTAAGACCCGTTTTCTCAGCAACCGCTAATCCGATTGCAATGAAGTTTTGTACACTTCTGATTTAGTATTAAATAAGTTAATATAACTAAGAGTTTAAAAAAATAAATTGAAATAATAGCTGTAACAGCTTTTAAATTTTGATATTTATTTCCTATTTGAAAAAAGGCGGTAATTGATCAGCTGATTCGTTTGACATTTCCTTATTTAGGAATGCAGTCAGTGATGCCATTTAAAAAAAATCAATATCTTTTATGGTTTCCAACGTCAATATCTTTTATGGTTTCCAAAATAATGGAACTAATGTACAAAAAGTATACTTTTCAGGATAACCGAAAAACTAAAAAGTTCCACTATTTGGGGGGTGGTGATTCCAAGGGGTTTTGAAGGTAATCGAACAAAAACCTTTTGATTCAGAAGTTAGAGTTCATGGAGCATATCCAAAAGGGGATTGGCTCTAGGTGGAGAAAATAGAAAACGTCTTACACATCAAAAAAACTCCAAGACAAAAAACCAATAAAAATTTCATACAATTCTACTTATCGTAGATATGTGCGGATTGAATTTTTTTCATACAAAAAAGTGTCTAGAATGATATAATGAAAAAAAAAAAGTTTTTTTCATTTTTTTCGGTAGTGACCCCTTAAGGCAGCCCGTCCACTTATAAATGCATTTGTCGTGTCACGTGTGGACTATTGTAATAACATCTATGCTGGCCTGCCAATCTATCTATGCATTTATGCGGCAGCACAGATATTATATATATGGAGTTTTCAAATTTTCTTATATAACATCTCTTTTACATGAGCTCTTTAAGAGCGCTCTTGAGGTGAAGTTTTTTCGAAAATGGCGCTACACAAATTCTCTAATATTATTATAAATAAATTACTATAATATTGCCGTAATTACCTTCGATAGCTAGTACTGGGTTTTCTAATTGGTTTGATGAATGTATTCATTCAATCCATGTAAATGAAAAGACACCAACGTTTGTGAAATTCGCCGATTCTTCTAGCGATGGTCGCTCTTCTTGCTGTCTTAAATCTTCTGAAAACTCGGTTGGTTAGCCTCCGAAACTTTACACAACCGATAACCGAAAAATACAATACTCAAAATGTTTTATATCACTGTCGTAAAATTATATGACCGACTCCAAAAATGTCTCCGAACAGAAACAGTTTCACTTATGATCCTGTTTTAAATTTACACGAATTGAACGCACATATTCAAACTGTAATACCAGGCCTACCTATCGAAGTATAAAACGCGTAAACAATATATATATATGTTTAATTTAAGGTTTCCGCGAGCACTAGTGTATGCAACTGGTGTCTATTCTGGGTTAGATCACGTTTTCTGTATGTGTTTTCCCCAGGGAATTGGCGGTTTCAACATATGGCTGCATTTTTTTTAGCGAGGTATCTGACGATATTCTGCAATAGAAAATCAACGGAACTTAAAATTGGTCAAAAGAGTGTGTCCTTTTTATGTATTTTTGGCAGACCATACATTCTAGGACGTCTCGATGATTTCTCCTTTGGTATTTATTCCTTTGGAATCACATGGTATTTATGAAATACCAAACTGCGATGGCACATACCACTGGTGCACGAACCGAAAAAAATCTGATAAAAACCGCGTAAATATAAAATGACGGAAAAATACCTCTAGCTTAGCCCAACATGTATTAACCGAAGGACATAACATCGATTTTGATAACGCTAAAGTATTGTAATGATTTATTAAAACTCTTAACATTTATCCACTATTTATTATTTAATGACCATTGTCGGTTTCAGCCTGTCACGGCCATCTTCAGACTAGTACATTTTTCTCTTAAGCTAGAATATTTATACAATTCAATAGAGGGGTGTTTTTCAATGATTCTTTATAAGTTATATAGACCAAAAAATACCCCTGTATTGAAAAATGTACCAGTCTGAAGATGACTGTGATAAGTAGAATACGATAATGTTCATTAAATAATAAATAGTGAAAAAAAATGTTTTAATAAATCAATTAATTGGAATTCCACCATGAATTAATAGTAACAAAATTAGAAATAACTAAAGAATTGGTTCCACTGAACAATGAGTTATCAAATATACACGAAAGCGATATAAATCGAAAAAAGGCCATACAGTCTTAAGTACTCTAGAGGATCCTCGACGTCTCCCAGTGTCCTGGAAACCGATTCTCGAAAAACGAAAACCCGTGACTCCAAGAAAAGTGTGGACCATCCACCAATATTTTATTTTCCTCCGAAAACTCTAAATGTTCAATCGGTTTCACACGATTCGCCCCGTACAAGCATAAAAGACTCGATACCAATTCATACCGACAGCTGTCGAAGATCACAGATATTAAAAGAGAAAAAAGTTCAGAAAATAATAACGCACTTAAAAAAGAACCCATAGATGGTGCCAGTGTCAGTGCAGATTAACCCTTCCCAAACCATGCAGTAACACAGGTCTACCTCTCTAATTAAATCTGTAATATTTCGGTAAATATACGCAACATATTTTTCATATTTTAGTTAATTTTAAAGAAAACATTTACGATTAGAAATGACTAGTGAAAAATCAATTATGTAAGGCAAATCCTACAAAAATAATTATTTTCAATTCATTCCGTTGTAAAATTAATAAGTTGACACAAATACCATTTTTGGCAAGACTGATAGAAATTACACATTAATTTCATAGTGAAAACAATTGCAAACATACAAATATAATGGTGTCCCTTTCTCACTAATTAAATGAAGATATATAAAAAGGAAGGTTGTATTATACAATGCAATCTTCTATACAGAACTTGATGAATGCTCCGAATTATAATATTACATTTTTTTTATATATTCAATGCTCAATACTTAAAGTAAATTCGTGGCGTTAACTATTTTTTCACATTTTAAAGGCCAATAGAACTCTAATTTCTTACGGTAACACGAGTTGACAGCGTGCCTGCATACGAGTATTTTATATCACGGTACGGTAAAGGTTAAAAGAGAAAATAATAATAATGAATTCAATAAATCAAGCCATAGATGGCGGTAAAATCATTCGACCTAGGTTTCCTCAAGGAAGCCATACAAAAAACGAGATGCTCATGGATTAAATTAGATGTTTTTTTTTTTATTAGCGTTTCACCCCTATGGAGTGTTTTTGCCATTACCGAGTAATATTATTTAATAAGAAATTTCTTTTGGATACATTTAATTTTTATATGTTTATTTCGTTGGGTTTTAGGAACTTCGTTAATATTTTTTATATGCTGATTGTTAGATGATAACAAAGTCGAGATGCAGATGAGGAATGGAATTTTATTGTTAGAAAGATCTTGGATTAAATTTGGGTAATAGTCATTGACAAGGACATTTCCTATAAAACATGATTTAAATTTTCCTTGTTGATATTTACACATAGGAAGGAGCGTCTCGAATGCAACAATGGCAGATTGAGGAAGCTTCAAATTTATTTAATTTAATTTTGAAAAGCCAGGACCTATTAGGAACCGCTGGCTGAATTGCCGCAAACCATTTACCTTTTAAAAGTCTTCCGTTGAACTCTCCAAATGCAGATTATATTCTATTCAAAAACGGGAAGTAAATCAGATATTGTAACATGATTTAGATGTGGTTGAAATAATATCAATTCCCCGCACCCCCTCGTTTTCAAAAAGGAAAGTCTCCAAAAAAACAGTATCAAATATCTCTAGAATGAGAATTGGGCATTGCCAGGTAGCCTCACATTTATTCAGATTGAGCTTAATAGATTCCCCAATATGTGAGTGTGGTGCCGAGGAGGAAACCCTTGACCATATATTTTTTTGCCTGTCCATTGCGGATCACAGGTTTTTTTACAGCGGTCTCATAAATGGTAATTTTCAGCTCCCAATTAACTTGTATCGTCTTCTTTCCCATAACTTGCCACGTTTAATTTATATAATAGCAAGTTTTTTGAACAATAATGGTATTGACTTGTAATGTATTTCCTATTTTATAATATTATTATATTTTTTTCTATAAAACAAAGTTTTTAACTTGATTGATGGTATAAATTACTCGTGAGGGGTGGATTACCTATTTAACATAATAAGAAGAAGAAATAATAGATATAGCACTTACTCTTTCTTCCTCTCTTTCTTTTTTTCAGTTAATGACTGACCATTGATATCATCTAGTCTGCTTCAATAGCATGAACTACTTGCCTCCACGCCTAGCGATCCTGGATCTTGTTTAGTGTGATTACGTACTTTTAAAAGTAGATTTTAAGTGATATAGTGACATGTAGAATACATAGGAAATCGTAGACTCTAATGAATTGGAAAATAAAATCAAGTTTTTATTCTAATAAACTTATTTTATTCTAAACACATGTGTCTGAGTTTAGTTTAGTTCATTCTTTAACTAAATAATATAATTATTATATTAATATTTAAAAAAAATCATAATAACTTTATGTTAACAATTTTCACTATGTACCTACACTATATCGACCCCTAAGAATAACAAGGTTCCATCAGACAATGACAGTTTAGAGATTAGAGTTGATTGAATTTCAACATATATTCTTGTATATTTTGTTTTGAGTATGAAAATATGATCAGTTTTAATGTCTTTACTTATTTTCAGTATTATCAATGACCACTGTGAGATGAGGGAAGTAAAAAAATAGTAAATTAACAATAATGATCCATAAATTGAAATAAATAACTGATGCAGTTGGAACTTTCAGCTCTTGCTATTTCCTTTAATATCCGTTACACAGAGTTGGTGTGTATAGAAGAAATAAATAATAATGCATTTGGAACCCATTTCACGCAATAACTCAAATAAGCCCAAAATTTTACTTAGAACCTTGTTATTCTAAGGGATCGATATTATGTATGTATATGTATATACATATACCGACCACGATGTGTATTAAATTTCTATTAATTTTAATAATGGCACGAGAGAGCGAGTCGAAGGTTAGCGAACGACTGACTATCGAAAGGAGCAAATTCGCCTGGCAGTTCTGGAGGTGCACTGGATTGGCTGAAAAATCGAAGAAAAGGCCACGTATTGGCCGGAGATCATTCCCCGCAGAGGGGATAGTCGGACGGCTATATATCGACTTGGCGTGTTATAGAATTCTTATGAAGAATTATGTAGGTATGTAAAATAAGTTTCAAAAAGAATAACGATACTGTTATTGTATGTGACATAGAAATATTTGTGATTGAATCACAGTTCGTGATTTTGAGCAAAATCATCCAAAGTATAACATTGACAAATGGTAATTATTGAAAAAAAAAATTGTATTTAAGATACGAGATCTCTGAATTATAGAGAAAATCGATTAACTTTTGAAAATTGCGCAATATAATACGAATATAATTCGCTCTGATACCTCCGGCAGCTATTCTCGGTTCATTTTGCCGTCGACACTTGACAGGTTACCGATCCATTAGACGTTAATGATTATTTAATGATTTTAGCAATTTTCCCAGTTCCGTTTGCTTTTGAAAAAGGTAGTGTTCGATCATAGGGGGAGGTACAGAAATCCAGAAATCAGAATGAAATCTTCGACGGAATTTCATATATATCAATTACTCATTGTTAAAAAAACTTACCGATAAATGATGACGGTGACCAAATTTCTATAAAACTAAATCATGGTACCATTACGTCGTTTCCTCATGGGAACATGTAGAGGGGATAGTGCGCCACACTCTTCTGTACTGACACACATATCTCGCCTCGTCCATGTTTTTGCATTGTTTAGAGTTCTAACATGAATATCTTCCAGTACCTGGTTAACCCAATGACGAGGAAGTGACGTCCTCTAATTTTGGCGTCACAACGCTCACGTCATATGTATATTTTCCTTTCCATTCACTCCTCATTCATTCGCTCCACACGACCGGATCATTTAAGCGACCTTTCATTAATCCTATTCAATACGCTCAGATTAGTTTAATTTATTCTTCTTCTTTTACATAAGTGATCCACTCTTCAAAAGTGATTTATGCCATTAATCAAGTTAAAACTTTATTTTATAGATTAAGATATATTACTACTGCAAGGCCATATTGATTGTCCCAACCAATTGAAAATAATATCTCTCCATGTGCCATCTAGATCAACCCGGCAATCCGTACTTTTCCACATTCCCAGAAGTAGAACATCTTACATACAAAATTAATTCATTTACCGGTCATGCAAATATCATAATGAGAAATTGACTTGTTCAACATTAACCTTACTGCAATTAAAGGGTTCTTCTTATGAACCACCTCAATCTCAATTTTGACTAATCATTCTACCTACAAACAAGTCTTGTTCTCCCTTTACCGCAAGAATTGTTGCAACCTCAACACCATTTCTCCCTCTTTTTTATCTTTTTATTTGCACCTAAATATACTTATATATACCTAAATATACTTATGTACATAAACATTTCTGTGGATTTTCACAAATAGTATCACATGTTAAATATTTATTTGTTAATTATAATAAGTTTATACACTGTCAAAATCCCTCAAAATACAATAAAATAAAATTTTATAGAACAGGATATCGATTACGATTATCGTTCAAAAAATTTAAATCATGTTATATACTTTTGAAATTAGCAAAATTAGGGAAAGGAGGGAGTTAAAATTGACTAGTGACTATCTATTAAGTTAATTTTACATTCACTCGTAATTTGTTAATTCTTTCATACTTATTTACATACGTACTTACCATCACACAGTTTCTCCGCGGAGGTAGGCAGAGAGGATACAGCGCCACACTCTTCTATCCTGACACACAATTCTCACCTCATCCATATATATCTTCTCACACAAGCTCGCCGATTGTTGAGGCTTCTAACAGGATCATCTTCTAGTGTATAGTTTACTTGATTATGCCAATTCTTTTACGGACGTATTCTATTTCTGGTGCCATCAACATCAACACAGCCTTACCATTCTTTATATGCTTTATAGCATACTTTATTTTTTCTAAACTTATTCCATTCTTATCATTTTTGTCATTCATCCTTACCCCAGAGAGCCTCTCGAGGGGTTCCTCATTTGTATTCTCTTCACTCTCATTCATTTCCTGGAAATATTTCATCCGTCTATTTTTTATTTCGACCTCATTTATTAACATTTATCCATTTACTGACTTGATAGCTTTCACACTACTGCTTTCAGCACCACATCGGGATTTTTTGACCGCCTCCCAGAAGAATTTTTGATTATCCTGGAAATTCTAGGTTATTTTCACCCTGTTTTTTTTTCAACTGCTCTTTCCTTTTTTTCACATTACATGTATGCATTATATTAAGAATAAATAAATAAATTCTGCCATTCAGCTGAAAAAATGCATGAAAAGAACCAAAACGTTTTCCACTGCAACAACTCTGGCCTTGTGATCGAATCCTTCACTAGCGAGAGATGTAATTTGCTCTACTAACCGCCCTGCTCTCCCACCGAGCCCCCCGAGGACTACCATATCAACTGCTCTCTGAAAAATTGTCGGGTTAGTAAAGTCCATGACGATTTAGAGGAGTTGCTGAAGAATCTCAAATCCTGAATGATATTGTACAAAATATGTTTTGAGTTTGTTTACATTTTTGGTTAAATTACAATATAATTTACAATATAATTTACAATGATACAATATAATTTATGTAACAATATATTCTTTAAAAACGGCGGGATATTATGCATCAACCTAATAGTTGCAAAGTCAGCAACCTACATTAAATATTTATTTATAAACTTCAATGCAGTTATTTTCTCATATATTTTTTACATATTGTGTTAATTTATCAATAGTCAAGCTCTTTTTGATGTAAATGAAAATTATACTAATAACAGTTATTGTTATTCTGAATTTAAAAAAGCCGTCGGTATGAAAACTATTGTGTTTCTGAAATAAAGTGTACTATATATTTTTATTCTTAATCAGATTATAGAGATTATTCCTAATAAGAAGTGCTTTCATTTTTCAAGTTCAAAATTTGAAAAATTATACGCGAATTAGATATACTTTCAAGATGATCCTAATAGTTAAATTATTATAAATATCAGTTACGTTATTTATTACGTAAATCATGCGAGAGAGGAAGGTTTAAATAGAAAGAGAGGACAATAAAATTGTTGATTTTTTCACATTTGATACAAGTGTCAAACATAACTCCTGTCTAGAACGTTATCATGGACCTATCCAAAATTTTCATATTAATATGGAATAAAATAAAAATTTGTGTTGCCATTTGAATTAATCAATAGAAAATTAAATAATTTATTTGTACACCTAACTTATACACATAAATATGTTTTGAAATCAGACAAAGTACCTACGTATATTTAGATAATCGCTTAAATCAATGTTCTAGAATTAAATTATTATGACAGCTACAATTTATTATTTTGTTGAATGTTATCGATTTAAAACGCCACGTTGATGTTTTGGTAATATGTTGGTTTCATAATTACACACCATTTATGAAACAGACAGTTTGTGTTTACAATGCAACAGTGTTATATATAAACGAAATATTTAATTGCAATATACACAAAAATAACATACATAAAATTTTTACTTTGTTCAAGAAAACGTTGTTTTCCCTTAAAATCAGTAAAAAAAAACATTTAAATTAATGAAATTTGCTACTAATGTTGTGAATAAGTTATATATTTATTCATACTATGGGTAAAATATGCATGAAAACTAATATTTTCGGCATTACTGAAGCTAATGAAGAATATAAAAATACACATTATAAGGATCGATATAAATATTATTTAGTAAAAAAATTTTTACTAAAAAAGTTTTTCATATCAAACTTGATTTTAAATAGTAGCTGAAGCCTCAAAGCATGTGAATAAATAAAAAAAATTATGTTTTCACTAAAAAAAAAGTAATTTAAAAAAACAAAAATTGATAACACGTTCTGCAAATTGAACGGTTATAACTCAGTTACTTTGTCTCATTTGTTCCCGTCATTTTGGCTTCAAGATTTAAAAAAAATAATATTTCGTTTATACAATAATTTATCATATTAGGATAATCTTATTGTACGCGGAAAATGATTATAATGGTCGCGGTCTTTCTTATAACACTTGTATTGTCTTAATTACGGCAAATAACATTCAGTTTATTGATTTCATATTAGTGTACAGTTCCAATCTATTACTATTACTTCTGATGTAAATTAATTATAAAAATCCACATTTTCGTAAAAAACACGAAAATATTAATTATTTTTGAAAATGCATCCTCAATAAATATATTACTCCTCCAGCTCCCATTGTTTCCTCGAAATAAAAAAATACGGATTGGATATTACACAGGTACCCTCAATCATTAACTTTTCATTCTTACTCTATTTTAAATTGATTTACCGCATATACGTCTGAGTGGTCTTATTTTCATTCTACTTCCGTTCCTCTTCTGCTAACTTCCTTACAATCGTGTTGCTACCATAACTACATTGTATTAAATCCATTAAAACTAGATTCCAATGAAATCAGTCAATACATTCCTTGTGAACTAACCAAATTGAAAGCTTTGCGAGATAAATTTAAAGTCCCATAATATTTAATTAAATATTTTAAACATGAAATAACCTATATATAATATATTCTAAGACATACTAAATATTTTAATTGTTATTATTCACTAATTACTTTTTTAATAAAACACTGGCTGTGGCTGCAAAATAAAATTGTCATGGAAATACTGGTGTGGCCGCATACAGTCCACCATTCATTATTATATATTATTAGGGTTAAGCTGTACCCACTGTTGTTTTTGGATAACACCTAGTAAATTTTACGGAAACAATCGCCGCGGTAGCGTGACGCTATTAATACTAATATAGAGGGATGAATCTTAAAAAATCAATATAGACCCCGTTCGATAGACTCCATGATGATATTTACATTCATCGCCTTAATGAAAGCCATATCCTTTACAAATTACAGGTGGAAAAGCACTTAAGTATTTGATTCAAGCCCAGCCTTACATGTGATCTGAGTCAATGCGAAATATAGACTCTTTACAACTCTCTATCAACGGACACTTTTCAATCTTTGAAGTAAAGCTTCCGAACCGGGTAGAACCGGAACCGGAAAATCGGGTACCCGTGTGTTTTAAAAATAACCGAGAAACGGATAATTTTCGACGGGTGCCTGGTTCTTTTATTTTTGATTTTTCTAATAAAACATCTTTTGTCACACTAATATATTATTATTTTCGTGGCATTCAGGCATGAAAGTATAGAAAACATTATTATAAATGCAACATGAACATAATCCATTAGTAATGTCGGAATTTTTGTTTTCATTTCCGCGGGAATGTTGTTTTTAACCGTTTCCACTCGTAAGTCCACCCTCACTAGATACTACAAACCCAGTCTACAACTCGCAAGTCTATTGTAAGAAACCAATGCGTAGTGTTAATTCAAATGCAATATTTACCTAAACTAGATGAGGATATCGGATGCTGAATGACACAGGCGTATAGATAAAGACTTTGACATCTACATGTATATAATGTGCTTAATAAATGTAATGAGTAGTTTATTTATATAGTAATTAAGACGCTAGCATGGTAATTTAGTGGTCGGGGGTTCACGTCTCTTTCCATGAAACCAGCAAGTTAGTCCTATTTTCATAGTAAAAGCGTTTAGTTTAGTTTGAAAATAGTGAGAACGATTTAATTGCAAAGAATCCCATAAACTTTAGAGTACGCTAAGTGACGCCAGAATAAATAAATCAATTTTATTAAATGTACGAAATATTCGATACTGGTACATAATATACATAAACATTTTATTGTGAAGATGCAATTTCAGAATATATGTAGTTCTGTGATTTTAAAACAAATTAAATGAAATACACGTAAAATCTATTTATCGAAAAATATTTTATTACCACCGTGATACGAACTCGAAACTTTTTCTATCCGGAGAAATTGTTCCGAATTTGTATCTTACGCATATTAACTGACATATTATGTCAGTTGATAGAGGGTCAGTTTATTTCGATAAAAAATTGTAGTAACATATTTAATTATAATGTAACGATATTTTCTGAAGAATCACACATCAACAAAATTTTAATAAATAAGAGCTCACTATTGCATCTTTGTAATTTGTATATTTTTTTATCCACCCTGTTCACCACTACATACTTACAGTAAAATCTGCATAGAATGACTCTACCGGGCATCGTTTCATGTTTGGGGAACATAACATGAATAATTCATTAATTTATATGCAACTGCCATGAACTATGCAGAGCATAACGGAGTATGCTGTGAACTTAGCAGGGAGAGAATCCGCCGTATTTCCTCGAGTTGAACTGGTGTGAAAGGTTTTTGACTAGTGCGAAGATTTAACGTTTTCCCTTTGTTTGATATTATCACAGACAACGCGTAATTAAATACTGAAATCTAGTATAATAGAACACAGTTAGATGAATAATTAATATGAATTAATTGTTTAAATAAACTTTCATTAATAACTTATAAGACACAAGCGCCAAGTGAGGCTGGGCGTTCCTTACCGGCTAGACAGGATAGAGCATGAAATATAACGTGAGTTCGATTCGAGATTCAGATCACCCACTCACCTCTTACTTTAACTGCTAGTCACCATCGGAGGAATGTGTAATTATAATATATGAAATATAATGTGTAGTGTATAGGTAAGAAGAAAGGTTTCCAGAATGTATTTATTAGATTTTATTGACATATATGTTTTTGTTGTAACATGATACAATTATATTGCAATTAAATACTCGTAATTTATTGTGTAGTATGGAATAGATATATTATATATATATATATATATATATATATATATATATATATATATATATGTTTTTGTTGTAACATGATACAATTATATTGCAATTAAATACTAGTAATTTATTATGTAGTATGGAATAGATATATATATATATAGCATTGTTCTGGCTACTTTGCTAGACTGAAGTCTGTGTTAAAGTATACAGTTTTTTCGTGCTATTGTGGTGTTATTTAATTCAATAAAAAATTAAAATAGAGATAAAAAATAAAATATGTAGTGGGAGTTTTGTAGAACTAGTGAATTATTAATGTAGGCACTGTATAATGATTATGTTAGAATGTTGGCTAGCGATGCTTTATATTGATCTCTACCCAATTGGTTCATATATTGGGTCCATATTTTTGTAATCTTATTGGAAGTGAACGATTTCCAGATAGTAATGAGTATGTTGTACGGTTTCGGAGCTAAGAACGTGTAGAATCTTTGATAAACCTAAATGTCGTTGTTGCTCTCGGAACTGGCGTGTAGATGTTTGTTGTTTGTTTTGTGTTGTGTCCATTTATTGCTTGGGGTGAGTTGTTATTAGCATGGAAATATTGAACGAATCTCAACATATAGATATATCTTATGTCTACAGCATTATACTCTTTAAATATAAAATCTCATAGATATCTAAAGGGATGACCATTTATTACTTTAGGATTTGTCTTCTGTGCTCTTTTAGCCGACTCTAATATTATTTTTGCTGCTCCTCCCCAAACTACAATAGCATAATTAATTAAGGAGTAGCAGAGTACAAAGTACACCGATCTCAAGAGTTTGTAGAATACATCGTATTCCTTTAAAACGTAAATTAGTTTTCTTATGCGTTTAGCTAGGTTCTATATATGTTTTTTTCCATTTAAGATGATCATCGATCAGTACTCCTAGATGTCGAATAATTTTAACTCGTTTCAATTTTCACATTGGCATAAGGAAGCCGTGTTCTTGTTTGTTTTGCAGTCGTGTATGATTTTGATGTGGCGTTGTTCTTTCATTAATACAAAAACATACATCTTTTGATTTTTTTGAAGTGATAGGAGTTTGAACGAAAGCGGACTTTAAATTTAAAACGTTAATTATTTATTCTATACAATGAAATTCACAAAAAACTAAATCTTACGTGATTTATAAAACTCACCGTTTAGCAATTCATAAACAATATAAAACCATCGCCTTCAAATTCTCTGAACACTAAAATTAAATTTCAGATTAGCGGGAAGAAAAACCTGTTTGCAGTGCACTTCCCTGGTATCCTTACGGGTATCTTGCCAGTCCAAGCCCACTTGCAAGTCTTGATACAGAACTTATCATCCTATAGATTCAAAATTTCAAAGATATTGATGCCTACAAAAAAAATAATTTCATAATATTATTTTAACCTCATAACATATTATTTTAACCAGATATATCACTCTTGATTTTGTATATTTTCATGCCGACTCTTTGATTTTTAAAGCGTATAACAAAACTATCCATCATCTAATTTATAGGATTGTGCCAGGTCTTTTGCGAACGTCTAATAGTCTTCAACACTCGTCTCTTATGTTTTTTTTTGTAACCTATCCGTTCAATGGACATTGGCTATCGTCATTTTATTTACGGCGGCCCGGACAAGCTCTACAGTAGAGAAACGTCACGTAGACCTTCTGTTGTTCGTTGTCATTCTTCCAGGAATCTGAATTCCAGATGAGGTACAAGATCTTGTACTTCTCTAGATGATTCATTATATGTCTGAGATATTGAAGATTTCAGATTTTTATTGTTTTATAAATACTTATTTTTCTTTATTCATCTGAACCTTAACATCTTCATTCGTACCTTATTTTGAGCATTTTTCTGTTAATCCACGTCTCAAATGCTTTAAGCCGCCTTATCATTTTTTCGGTAAGTGTCCATACTTTCGTTCCATAAAATAATATGGAATATCGTGAACGTAATATTTCATACAATGCCAACAAATTGGTCACAATGGCGTTCAAATGTGGAAAACGGCCAGAAAATATCCCTGCTGTGTGACTGGATGGGACAAAATTGAGCGTTCAAAATAAGGTCAAATTACCTCGGTCATATCTTTAATGAAAATGGACAAGATAATGATTATAATATAACAATAAAAGAGACAGTTAAGTGTTTGTGCGGATATGCTGTCACGGCATTACAACCGATGTGGTAAGAAGATGAAGAGGATCCTGTTTAAATTGTTATTCTCTAGCATGTATACCAGTGAGTACAACCGTTTCCGAATTCAGTACAACAACTCATACATAACTGTTCGGGTTGGCGCGTTATTATAGCGCATCTACAATTGTTGCTAAAGGCCGTGTACATGGATTCGTTTGGCTTCTGGTACATCGAGTTGGTGGCGTAAAACTATGGCTGGAGTGGAGGGCACCAACTCTCTAATCCAAGCGGCGCTCTTTTTGAAAGCTGGTTCCCTGACCGGAGAATGGCAACGACTACAGACACAATAATAGCCGTGACTGAAATGTAGTATTTATATTTTGTATATAAAAATGTTTAGCGCTTAATTAAGCTGTTAAAAAAAAACAAAGTCAAATAATATTTTTTAAAAGGTAATATTATTTTTTATTGTGAAGTTGCACTTTATCAGAACATAGTATTTTTAATACAAATTAAAATAATTAACTAGAAAGATATATAGATTAAAACTATTGAAAAATATTTGGTTGCAAATCCCAATAGCAAACAAATGGTTTTATAATCTGCATACCTTTATAATTTATTAATTTCATTTGTATTGGTAATATTATTGATGTGACACGTATTCACTATACACATAGCTTTTTATTAAATTAAGAAAACAGTTACCTTATTGTATTACGTAACGATATTGTATGTACTCAGGTTGCCTGTTCTTTCTTACAAACAAACGCCACCAAATATTTAAACAAATAATTAATTATGTTACATTTCGATGAATTTTCTCAGAATTTTGTTTATCTTGAATCGATAAATTCGAAATTTCCGTCGTATTCTGTCGTATTTTTGTGCCGTGTTGATTCAGTAGAAACATCGACTCAAATCTTTCCCCATTTCTCAATGTTATTTCCTATAATTCTGATTGACTGGTAAAAAGAAATCAGTTAACGTTTCTTGTTTGCGAAAGAATTTTATTGAGCTGAAAATTCGGGTTGTCTGTCGGCCAGTGAAAGAATAACGAGGGTAGAATCATCAAAGCGAGTAACCGACTTGTCCTAAAGAAATAATACGATATAATGAGTATCACAGGTCCAGAAAAATATACGGTAGTTTTATAAAGGTTTGCAAAAAATGTATTTTGCCGTTAGTAAGACAAAAATAAATCATTTCATTAATAAAATACAACGACGCGGGAAATCAAAATATCTGTAAGCGAATAAAGTATAAAAATATGACCCTTTAAAATTGAGGGTTTTCTCCATTATATTTCAGTGTTTACTATAAAAATTTATACTAGACAGCGTTTATTATAAATGAGCCAATTATTTCACGAAGCAATTGGCCACAGACAATTAGTATTGTTATTTTTTTTAACACACCAACTTTTAAATATGAATAAAATAATTATCGTATTCATTGTGTATAAAATTTGTCACAAAAAATAATAATGACTTAATCACGTATGTGCCCACTATCATGAAAGTGGTCCGAGGCATGTTTCTTTCGTTTTGAGATATTTAAAGGTTTGCGTTTCGATTAATTCAATTTAATGAAATGGCATGATGTGCTGTAATGTTTCTGCTAAAAAATTAAAGTTAAATATTAAAAAATATTACGAATAATGAACATATTTTCACGCATCAATAGACGCCCTACACAGCCAAAATACAAACATCCACTGAGCATGTGATCTTCTCATCGGAACCTGAGCAAGTAGTATCATAAAACTTACATGTAGGCGCAAATAATTATATTACTAACTTTGTCTAGGGACCGCCAGACGAAAATAAGTAAAAACAAATACATGTACGCATACCTAGTATCCTTTGTTTACCTGTTCAAAATGTTGA
This sequence comes from Eubasilissa regina, assembly GCA_022840565.1. Lineage (NCBI taxonomy): Eukaryota > Metazoa > Arthropoda > Insecta > Trichoptera > Phryganeidae > Eubasilissa > Eubasilissa regina. The sequence goes on along the minus strand of JAINEB010000027.1, from coordinate 15,349,528 downwards.
CAATGTATGTTTCGGTGTAAATGTTAAAATTCTATCCGACTGTCTTAGGTCAGTTTTTGAGCGTTTTTTCACATTTTTGTCAATGACTCATTTGAATCTCGTCTGACAACATTTATTTATATCTCAAATTATTTGAAAATATTTAATAAAAGATTAGCTAGACGGAAAACAGCATTAAACGAATATTTGTAGCGTAATTCATGTTTTTACAAAAATCCGGGTCAAATCTGACCCACCACCATAGAGTATGTGTTAATGTAATTTTTTTTATGAAATTTATATTATATTATACATTACCGTCAGTACCAGGACTCTACTGTGAATCGCTAGACTTTCCTTGGTTGACAAGATCCCGTTAGATATAATTCCATTCAAAGCGCCGTTCACTTAATTCCCTGCAGTTACTTTTATTTTTCTTAGCCTTTCCATTTCCATCAAATATACTGAAGTATGAAAGTGAAGCCTGGAGCTGGCAGAAAATGAACCAAAGAAGTCTGAATACAGTGGAAATAAGATCATTTAGGCATATATGTGGCAGATCAATTTATAACAGAATAAATAATGAATAAATAAGGAAAGAATGTAAAGCTGATGTTAGTATAGTGAGTAAGATTAAGAAAGAATCACTTAGGTGTTCCGAATGAATAAGGATAGAATGGTATGAAATATATATGACAAAAGTGTTGATGGTACCAGAAGTATAAGACGTCCACGGAAGGCTTGGCACGACCAAGTAAACCAGATGGAAGATGGTCTTGTTGGAAGCCTCAATAATCGGCGAGCTTCCATAAGAAGAGGTATGAATGTATATGAGGAGAGAATTGTGTTAGGACAGAAGGGTGTGTCCTCTAATCCCTCTGCCTACTTTCGTGGGGAAACGGTTTGATGATTAGTAAGAATTATATTTTTTTAGTATTTTTAAAACTTTCACAACTTGTATTCCATAATTACAGTATTCATATGGATTATTCTACAATTTTTAGCGACACTAATTTTTATTTAAGAATTGAATGTAAATTAAATTATAATAACTATATTTACGACAATTTATTAGTAATACACAATTTAGAAAAAAATATCTGGGTTATATATAATATATTACCAATAACGGAAACGTTATATAAATATTTTAAACCTAATTGCCGGAATTGTAATTTTCGATTGTCTTTAATTTCGGGATCCAAAACCTCAGAATTTTTTAGTTAGTGATTCTTTTAATAGTCCGTATAGTTACAGAAAGGTTAAACCTTATTGTAAGGAAGATTTAGAAGCCACAACCAACAGAGGGAAACCATGGGAAAACATCCAGGTAATCCCTAGATTATAATTAAGCCTGAGATTAAATTATTCAAATGGATTGGTTACCATTATATTATGTCATAATTTACTGACGAAACGAAAATTGATATCTCTTTATATATTTAATTAATTAAATATACTTTATACCGATGACAACTTATTTAGCCATCAGTGCCTACTTGAAATCACCTTCGTTCGAAATTTCACTTAAAACTAACTGCCAGATGAAAGTTTATCTGGATTAAAACCAAAATAAAAAGGTTTTATTTTGTAATATTTGTAACGTTAATTTGTGATTATTAATTTTAATATTTTTCACTGTTGAAATATTTTCAACTTTAATTTTTGTATTAAAAATATTAATATTATTTAAACAATTCTACCATTAATATGTAGTGAATAACTGTCATACTCTGGTTTGAATAAATCTATTACAATGAAAAATATTAAAATATGTCTATGCAAATTAATTTTAAACCTTATCTATAAATTGACTTTCTGACTATCAAAAATATCACCCAAATAACGAAATTGTTTTTACAAAAAAAATATTTTATGATAGGTAAATAAAAACAATTTAATATTTTAATAATAATTTTCATACATTGATACATTGATGACGACATAATAGATTAATTCTGAAATTTTTTAATAATTGTCAGCTGTTATGATATGTGAGACTATTATTTTCAAACACGACTCATTTTCTACTGAAAATACTACTTAGTGAATAGGAAAAAAGTTTTATTTATCTCTTGATAAATAAACACATTCTATAAAATAAAAACACCTAGGTATTGGTCTTTTTATATATAAGTAAGATTTTTAGTGTTTGGTTCAAGCCGACTTTCAAAGTAATACGTGGAATAAGTCATGTGTGTAATTGTTCCCTTTGGATCAATCCATTTTTGTTAGTAACACTAAATCCAAATACGTCCAACTTCATTTGACACGTGTCTAAGAAGATCAGCTATTATTAACTATGATTAAATGATCTGACTTCAAAACTTAACAAAATTGAAATGGATCACATTAAAAAAAACACTATACAATGCTATATTGCAATGTTTAAATTATGTTAGAATTGATTTAAAACTGCGTTCTAAGATAATCACTTGTATTATTTTTTTCGTTGATATTCAATAAACATATATTTTCGTCGATGTGTACACTAGTACTACGTTAATAAGTAGGGTTAGGAATCAGGCTATCGACGCAAAATAAAAATCACGATGCATGGATTTTTTTCAATTGCGAGCCTATTAAACTTTAATTATTTAATATATAAAATCGCGTAGTATTTTGTATTCTTATATCTTTTAACTTTATGTGTACATATCCCACTTTTTTTAGTTACACCGCTGTATAACGTCAACTCTGTCCATAGTTCAGTAGCTCTTCCAATAAGGTTTCATAACATAACTACAGAAGGTAGAATATTTTATCTGAATAAATTTCCAATGTGAACAATCCTATTATGACAGTTGAGAAATCGAATGTGTAGTAAATATGTCAGAATATTGTTGTTTCGTGTGTTATCCATGGTGAATCGGATAAATATAATGTTTAACTGACACGACCCTGTTGAGCATTTAGGGAGTAAGACTTTTTTGTGAAAAACAGACTGTCACTGTATTTATTTCGGCTTTCAATCGTTATTGGTACATGTTTCAAAATATTGAAAAAAGTGATAGAATTCCTAGATATTAATTATGAATTTACGTATGATTTACTTCACACTAACCGTACCATGGTCTTACAGCCATTATTATACTACATTATAAACATTTTTTTTCTTCAGATCCCCCCAATAACACTGTATATCGATTTTTACAAATGTCGATAGATAGACAGAGCGTTGGCCATCTTGAATGATAAACAGTGTTCTTGCAGGGATGCTCATTTAGTAATTATGTTTAATATTATTTGGATTTATTTTATATGATTATTTAATATACCGCCCAATGCCTAAGAAGATATACAACGTTGTAGCATTCATAACTTAGATCTGCCCAAAACTGATATACAATGTTGCTACAGAGGTGGTCTCATTTAGTTATCTCGTATCAAAGTTTAACGACCAAGTTACAGTATGCTGATTTATCCCGTTTATTATTTTCTTTGAACTGGCTGTGCAAGATGTATGTGCCTATAAGGTTGTAAGATGAATTGATGCCTTTTAGATGTGGTACTGGAGACACATGTGGACGACGAGACGCACAAATGTCTCCATTCTGTAGCATATAGGACATTTATATATTAAAACATATAGGACGGACTCTCAACCATTTGCTAATGCAAATTTTATGTATATATAATTCCATAAAATTTGATTGATTAAACCAAAATATTGAAAATACATTTTAATTAATTATCTAGAGACTGTGTAAACTTTAGTATTCTTGCAAAACACCTTCTAAGTATGCCGAAAATGTGGGGGAAGGATAAAACAGGGGCCTGTTTGACTTAATCTAAAGTTAGATTAAGAGGATTTTACTTAATTATACGATAACTGATAAAATAACTTTGTTAATGAACCCAAACAGTAATGATCTTAGACGCTGGTTATGAAAGTGTTATTACTATAACTTTACAACTATTTATTATACAAGTATTTAAAAATTTTCTGGAATGTATATTCGATAAGAGTCTGGGAGTTCTTCAAGGCTTTAAACCAGATATCTTCATATCAGTATTGACATATAGTGCCCACAATTAGACGAGACTCGGCACGTCATGTACCTCCATAAATCCCGGCCTTGTATCACCCTCACTGCTAAATTTAGGGTCTTTCCAGCTTGATGCAACGCATCTGTCCATCGTTGTGACACTCTACTAGGTCTTCTCCGACCCAAATTTGTTCTCAGGATAATCTCATTTTCTAGACTGTTGCATAATGTCGTCGATGATTTAGTATAATCTTTTTTTAACTGCTGTAGATAGGACTTGTTGTGGTTGAGGCCATTCATCCGACATGCTGTCCATAGAATATATGGACAGCATCTCGGATGCATTTTGAAAACTGCATTTTACGCTTGTAAAACAAAACTATTTAATTATTAACTATTAAATCTTGTTACTGTTAGTATAGTGCAATATTTTAAAATATTAATTAGAAAGACATACATATAAAATCAATTTTATCAAAAAATATTGTTGTTGCTATAATGGAACGACAGATGTATTCATTTGAAAAGTGTAACATATAGGTTTGAAAATTTGTCTTCAAAAGTAATGTGTGCTGTAGCATAGTCGGTAATGCACCTTTCCTGAATTGGAAAGAGATCCAGTAATAAATATATAGTAAGAAACAACAATATTTTTTCGATAAAATTGATTTTATATGTATATCTTTGTAATAATACATTTAATTAGTGTTTAAAATATCACAGACCTATGTTCTGAATAATTACAACTTCACAATAAGAATGTGTTCTCCGAATAATAAAGATATTTCTTGCCGGGTACGGTGAGAAGTGTATATTGTTCGGTAGCCATAGCGGCGGGGCACTTTTACCATGTAGCATTAAAAAAATTACAATTTGCTGGTTGGTCACCACTCTTCTTCTTCCACGGCACATCTCAGGGTAAGATTTGGCCTGCTCACCAACTTCTATCCCTGGCCAATCTCCTTCAGTTCCCGACTGAAGGAGATTGGCCTGAAGTCGAACTCCCGAATTGGGGAGTTCGACTTCAGGACTGAAATCGAACTCCCCAATTCGATTTCAGTCCTCTCACGTTAGAGTTTCTATTTGGTCATAAGGCACAGAATCTTACAGTTGTTCTTGTTCAATTACATTTTTTGAAATTTTAAAAGTGTAACAAATAGGTTCGAAAATTTATCATCAATGCGCTGTGTTGGTGTAGCATAATCAGTTAATGTATATAAATTATAGGAAGAGATCCAGGTTCAAATCCCGGTAACAACAATATTTTTAGATAAAACAGTTTTTATATGTATATATTTCTAATTAATACATTTAATTTGTATTTTTAAAAAATATTACAGATCTATATTCTGAATAATTACAACTTCACAATAAGAATGTGTTCTAATAAATATATATATAAATCATTTTATTTTAATGTAAACACACTGTTTGTTATAAAATTGTAATTAAAATATTAAATGAATCAGAAAGATATATAGAAAAAATCAATATCGAAAAAATAATTTTGGTTGGTACCAAGATTCGAACGTGGTCCTTTTCCTAGCCTGAGAAACGTGTTACTATTCCACCACATTAACCTTGCGTATATTGCTCAAAAGTTTTTTGAGTTCATCGCAATATAAAGTTAATTGCTTTTAAAAATGGATTTAATTATATAAAAGTATGTAAGTTTTTCATAACGCAGTCGCAATGATGATGCAAGAGTAATGTGCCGGGACAAAAAAGTACGGCGTTCCATCATTTTATCTGCCCACCTCAGCGGGTAACTTTAAATTAGTTAATCAGTAAATAAAATCAACCCTTCGTAGTAATTTTACCTCAGAACAACTTTTCACATGTCGGTCCAAACTCTTAACTCAGTTAAACAATTTACCTTTCATCATATTACTTCTCGAAGTGAAGAACAAATACTTAACAAAGAACTTATCGATTAGTGAAAATTTGATCAAATGTGTCCGTTTCATCATTCACGGTGTTCCGAAATGGATCACGCGTTAAGAATTACCTAAACTTGTCGGTATAAGTTTTAAATTATTGTAAATCGAGAAGAGAGAACAATTTTCCAAATTCCATTACCGAATCTCGGAACTTTCCAACGAAATGTTTTCAAACTATGTAAAATACTCGCGATGACGTAATCTTAGAACAATTATTATTTAAATAAATTTGTTTTGTATTTGGGTAAATGGATTTGTTATGGAATTTTTCATCACTATTTGTTTTCATTGTTGATTTTGACTCGAAGTTTTCAAGAAGAGCGATCAAACTAATTTCTCTTCCAGAATTCTGGCGAACAATCATAAAGTAGCTGACTTTCCCACTCAGATAGGAGTAAATTTTCACAAAACTTAGTTGATTAAGGGCCTATTCGTGAATGTAACAATCATGACGCTGATTTATTGATTTGATCTGGTAGTCCACGTGAATCAAGCAATGATACCGTAAAAGTATTGCACAGCGTACAACAGAACGCTTGTAAGTATTTATTTATATTCTGTTTAACTGTTAGATGATCTCGTTTGCATATTTTATGAGTCAGTTAGTGCGATTCTGTCCTGACTATGATTTTTCAGGCACCCGGACTAGGATCTGCCGGGTTCAAGTAAAAATATTCTGTCCCGATACCCGGTTTAAGACTTGGCGTGTCAGAGTTTTTTTTCATAGAATAATTTTCTAATACGAACCGACGAAATCTGTAATTTATTGAATCCTAGTGAGATTTTGAACAGCAATACGTCGACCAATGCAGAAAAAATCTTTTCTGTCGAGAATAACTTTTGTACTAAAATCCGTTTGAGATTATTAGACACATCATTGAATGCACTGGTCTTTTTATAATATATATTTTTTAATAATAATAAAAAAACGTTGTTCATGCATATTAAAAAAACGTATTTTTTTATAAGTACCTACTTCTAAAATCATTCTTGCTTCAGTTTTTTCTTCGCCTAGGACGATAGATACGTAACCATTAGAAATATAATTATTATTATAAATATATTTAAATAATATGTCTTTTCTCTTGCTACAAAAATGCATAGTAATTATTTAACATTTCTTTGTAATATTTTTTAAAATGTTAATTTTTTTTTAATGTATGCATAAAATATACATGTTTAAAAATAAATAAATGACATTTGTTTAATAAATGAGATATTATAAGGGAAAATACATGGAAGAAGAATTCGTCAGAAAGAAATTCGAGGAAGTCTCGAACTCGAATTCTACGAGTGCGAATTTGTTCGACCCAAACCCGTCGGGTCCAAAATCTCGAGTTTTTCCAAACCCTAGTTCTGACGAATATACGGTAGTATTGAAACCGATCGACCTTAAATGAATCAAAGTTGTTAAAACAATTTTTTTTTTAAATGAAAAGATATATTTTTTAATACACTTCCTTAAAATAAACTTGTAAAATAATATATTGGAGTGAAAGTTGTTGTCGTTTTAAAGGTACTTATTTAGAAATAATGTTTTATAAACGGTTGTCCATTGTTTGAAACCTTTTTTTTGTCATTGTTTTAAAAAAACATTATACTTGATTTAATCAGTTCATTCTCAACTTCATTCATCTAATAATCCCAAAAAAATGTCCAATGGCCGAGAAGAATATTTATTTGCGACGTTGTATGTTGTATAAATTTACAAAAATAAAACAACGCAGCTGATACAATTAAGAAAATTTTTTCAGTGTATTGTGAAAGTGTCTTAGAATCTCGAACAAATTGTATGTGATTTAGCAAGTTTAGAAATATATCACTCTCATAGAAGTTGATGACGATCAACTCCAGGCCATGGTAGATGCAAACCCTCGACGAACTCAAGAAAGCTTGCAGTTGTAGTAAATAATGAAAATTATGCAATTGAAAAAATAAATTTGCTCCTTTTAAAAAATATTGAAATTTTTTATTTATAAAACACGGAAAATGGTTTTGCATCGGCCCAATAAAAAGACACCAGATTTATTTATGTTTTTAGTATTTATTTGAATTCAGTGCTAATTATTACTTCATAAAGAAGTTTGCATCAAAATACAAATTTTTTTCCTAATAAATAATACTAATACACCTACACTACCTACCTATATTAATAAACCAGCAAATACAATAAGTAGAAAATATTACATAATATTTATATGCAAGCCTGATAGTCACTTCCCACCTAGCTAGGTGCATATAATGTACCTGTTATGAGGTAGGTAGCATTAGATTCCAATAACTCTTTATTATTGTTTTTAACATTGCTTAAAACTAGGCGTAAGTAAGAAGTAAGGTTAGACTAATAATTTTTAAATATGTCAAAGAACACACGTTACTGTATGTTTACCTACAAAAGCATTATTATTAATTAAATTATAGATATCTCATAGAGAAGAAGCTATACATCCTTTATTATATGGAAAATATGAAAGTATGGGTATTAAAGGGCTTATGACCTGTCTTCGGCTGACTTAAGTAATCACTTTACATAATATAACGTTCACCACTGCATCCACAATCAACCTCCATGTCTATCAAATTTTTGTTAATTATATATATGTTACCATGTATAAACACATGTAGTATTCAACTACAACTTTTTTATCGCCATCTATGGTCTGAAATTTGATATTCATTTCCCTGAAGCAGCACAGACATCACTAATGAGAATCTTATTTTTTATAAAATATGGAAGCAACAAATTAAATAGTAAAAAATAGAAAAATCAAATAGAAGACAATTACAGAATAATTAAAAGCAACAAAGTTAAAATTAGTTAAGGAGCATAAATAATTATAACGTTTATATATTTTCACAAGTTGTGCGCGATAATAATAAAATTTATAAAAGCTCTCTGTTGACGCAAGTCACCTACTCTCTGTGCATTTTGTCCTTCCAATAAACCTTTATATGCTTTTTCGGCTCTAGTCAACTAATTACTTAGGAATTTCGCCGATGGGGGAACAGATTCCATTTCGACACGAAACGGTCAACATTTGTGTTTTTTTAACATTCGAGAGTAACGCCGTGCATAACGCCAGGACCAAGAAGAAGCTAAACATCTGCGGAATCTATGTTCTAAATATCTGCGGAAGTGCAGTGATATTTCCGTACTCCACTACAAAAGTGCGAGTTAACTGGAGGTGAAACTTGACTCGTAGTCCAGATCTATCTGCGAATATTTCTTTCTTGTTCTAATTAGGATTGTGTCACCTAACCTTTAACGAATTCTTACCCCACCAATCTCTGTGCTTGAAAATATTGTACCCGTATAATCATGTAAATTTTATATCTACATTATCAGGTGAATATTATAAATTATTATACTTCCGACTTCGCTACATAGATTGATTTTTATTTTTGAAAAGCATAACACAAATTATTTAATTAATAGTTAATTATTTGTAAAATTAATAATCATTGCATTTAAATATCAGATGAAGAGACTCTCAACAACTCGCTATCCTTTCCAAGCTTCGCTGGCTGGTCTAGTACATCAATGGCCTAAAGTATGAACCCCTATGAATGAAAAATCACCCTCTCCGCATGATACGTGTGCAGTAAACGGCGTCACGTTGGCCGTAATTAAGGGCGTTAGCACCCCTAGCGACGGTTCATCACCTAAAGCCTGAATCACGCTTGGATGTGACATAGTTCAGTGGGCTCACAGGCTCTATTTATAGGCCGCGTCAATAACGGCAGAGGTTTTGGTCGGGCTATAGGGCTGTTTTCAGTCATCCATCTGCTTTAAAACGAATCGATGAAGTATTCTGAAACATGTAATAAACTTTATAACCTTTGTCATATTAATGTACAACCTCCGCATTACTACAACAAACCACGAAGCAGTAACAGTAAAGTAATTATTAACTTCTTCAATATTAGCAAAATTACTTCGTGGCCACATATTATATAAATAATAAGATGAACCTTTGATTAAACCACTATTTATTGATAAATCAACATGTTTTGATACTTATAGTGTCTTTTTCAGAAAAAAATGTATACTAAGATTAAAAATACAAGCATAGATAAAAACAAAACTATAAAAATATAAGTGATGGGTAACTAAATATGAACTACTATGAAAACAAATTTTAAAGGTGACTATTTGCAAAAAGGATTTGGTTGCCTAAAGTGGACGGCGTATTCATTCATTGTCCGTCACGTACATAAACGTTAAACATACAGATAGTTGATCGATATTTTCATAATTTAAAGATAATATCTCACATGTTAATAAAAAATATAATGAACACAAAAAAAAATATTAATGAGAATAGATTCTTATTGTGAAGAACATAGGTCTGTAATATTTTAAATTAAATACAAATTAAATGTATTAAGCAAAAAGGTATACATATAAAACTAATTTTATCGAAAAATATTGTTGTTGCTACTGGGATTCGAACCTGGATCTCTTTCCAATCCGGGGAAGGTGCATTATCCAACTATGCTACAGCGACAGTACTTTTGACAACAAATTTTCTACATTTACACTTTTCATCTCTAAATTTTTACATCTCTTGTTCTATTATTTGAAAGCCATCTACTTTGTTTTTACTTTGTTACTTTGTAGGTAAAAATCCAGTGATTGTGTGTTCTTGGACATATTCGAATATTGCTAAAACATTGTTTTAGTTTTTTGAGTTGTTAAACCGATTAGCCATCGCCAGAACTTTTTGTCCTACATAATGCAAAGTATCAAAATCCTTTTTTTTTAATACTGAGGTGAACAAAAACACATTTTAACAAAATCGTATCCACATGAAAAATTATAATTTATGACATCCTGAAGAAGAAAATGGTGTTTTTTGAAACCGGTAGATATATTTAAACTCAATTCAGCGGTTAGTAAAATAAATATAATAAATAAAAAATATAATTTTATTATTGTTATTAATCAATACCTACTTTATCCATAAGTGTTATTATGTAAATAAACGTTATTATGGTAATTAGTTTTATCAGGTAGTGTCGAGAAGAGAACACCCTAAGTAAGTAATCCAGACCTAAAGCAATGGGATCACTTCCGGCTTGAAGATGTGCAGCTGTAACGGAAACACTCTACGTGGTGATAACCAGACCTGCTGCTTGACCGTTTCCTGAACGACGGTTACGATTAGAGCTGGTTTCATTAAAGAGAATGGTGTGGATACCCAGTATAGGACTGAAACATCATTAATATAAATATTTTTCATGTACAGTTGTGAAAATATACACCAGATTCATGGAACGGACTAAGGCGGTTTTATTAACACATCCTCTGCGGTGATGAGTCAGATCTGACACGGGTGTTTGTAAAAATATGAATTACGCTACAAATATACGTTTGATACTATTTTCCTTCTAGCTAAGCTTTTATTAAATATTTACAAATAATTTGAGATACAAATAAATATTATCGGACGAGATTCAAATGAGTTATTAATAAAAATGTAAAACTCTCAAAAACTGACCTAAGATAGTAGATAGCTTTTACAGGATTGAATCTCAGCGCTTACATCGAAACATATTTTGTCAACATTTGAGCACATATTTTACGGTGGATAGACAAAGGATGTATCCATATATTGAGAGCCAGTCCAATTATTAAACAGATTTATATTAATTACTAATATGTGAAAAAAAGATAATACATTTTAATTGTTTATAACCACTGTTACAGTCAAGCAGGTAGAAACAATTCCAAACCAACGAAAACAATCACAAATTCAGTGGATGTTTGTATTTTTGCTGCGTAGGGTATCTGTTGATGCGTGAGAATATGTACATTATTCGTAATATTTTTTAATTTTTAACTTTATTTTTTTAGCAGAAACATTACGGGACATCATGCCATTTCATTCAATCATATTTAAAATGAATATCTATAAAAAATCTTCCACAAAACGGTTGAATAACCGAAAAGATTACACTTAAGATGTCACTGAAACATATAAGTTATTAATTATTCCAGAAAATAATTATACACCAAGGATTTGTACGATGTTTACGTTATGCAAGTTGTATGATACCTTATGTTTCCTGAAAAAGATGAAAGCAAAGAGGTTATAGTGGAAGAAATGTGTAGGATCACCTTTCTTAAATAAGCCAAGAGGATCAAGATCGAAAGAAAGACCGAGACGTAGTTGGGAAAATATTGTCAGGAGGGACCTGAAAGGGGTAGAATAAACTGAACCATAATTTTGAAGTCAAGAAATTTGTACGCCTGATGAAGATACGTTAATATCAAACATCAACAACATTGTATTTCCTACTATCACAAACACTACAGTACTTTGTAAAGAAGAAGAAAAATCTAAATTATTAAATGTATCTACATATTAACACATCTCCGGTGGTGGGTCAGATTTGACCCGGGTGTTTGTAAAAATATGAATTACGCTACAAATATTCGTTTAATGCTGTTAATTGCGTTTATTTAATATTTTCAAATAATTTGAGATACAAATATATATTATCTGACGAAATTTAAATGAGCTGTTAATAAAAATGTGAAAAAAACACTCAAAAACTAACCTAAGACAGTCGCATTTATGGGATTGAATCTCAACGCTTACCCCGAAACATATATTGTCAACATTTTGAGCATATGATAGGTTTACAAAGGATACCACGTATGCGTCCATTTATTGTTAGCCAGTTTAATTATTGTATAGATTTATATTCTTATTTGTTTTGACTTAGTTTTGCCTGGCGGCCCCTATACAATGTCAGTAATATAACTATTTGAGTGGCGTTGCGCCTACCCGTAAATTTTATGACCCTACCCTCGGGTTTTCACTATTATTGTCGCTAATTATCGGTGAATGTTTGTATTTTGACTGTGTAGGGTGTCTGTTAATGCGTGAGAATACCTACAGTATTCGTAATATTTTTTAATTCTCAACTTTAATTTTTTAGAAGAAACATTTCATTCAATCATATTTAAAATGAAATATCTATAAAAAATCTCCCTCAAAACGGTTGAAATACCGAAAACTTGAAATGGGTCTATAATGACCCACCACCGCCGAACGTATTTTGTTTTGACCCACCGGACAGTAAGTGTTAAAATGTTTATAATTTTAAGTATCGCTCTATTTTTTTATCTTCCAAAGTCAGATATGTTACATTTAACATCTGCTAAAAAAAAACTCTACCATTTACGAAAATTTGTCTATGTACGATGAGCAGTCAAAAATTGTGAAAATTCAGCGGAAACAAAATTTGCTTTTGAACGGTGCCTATTTTTATCAAGATTTGACTTCGTACTACATAAGTTGAGAAAGAATCTAGTTTTCACATTATAAATTTCCTGAATTGGTAATTTCTTGTTCGGAGACATATATTGGACACCCAAATCGTGCAATTTAACGCCTCTGAACTTTTTTTCAGAGTTATATAAAAGATAGGGTCTAAAATTATCCAAGTACTTTTAAGTCAAAACCCGATCTGCTATTAGTGAAATAAAACCTCAATTATGTTTAAAAATAATCTTTTTTCTTTTTAATTTAATATTTGAGCTATGCATACGTAGAAAAAAATACATGATTTTTTACATTTTCATGTATGGATAAAAGGAACAATGTTTTAGAATAAAAACACTATCGTAATAATACATTTTTGATATAAAAATCTTATTACACTTATAATAAAGATTTTCATCTTATAAATGTTTTTTGAAAGTGCTTCCACAGATAGAAATAGGTCCAGGTTTGAATCCCGGTAGGAACTAAATATTTTATCTTTTTTTAAATTTATTATCTTTGTTTTATTAACCACTGAATTGAGTTTAAATACATCTACCGGTTTCGAAAAATACCATTTTCTTCTTCAGAATGTCATAACTAACTAAAAAAATATATTATTGTTTCTTTGACAGAATCTATTTTAAAAAAACAACAATTATTTAAAAATAAATTTAGTACCTAACTCAAATTATTACCTTAGTTATGACATCCTGAAGAAGAAAATGGTATTTTTAGAAATCGGTAGATGTATTTAAACTCAATTCAGTAGTTAATAAAACAAAGATAATAAATAAAAATTATGAATTTTAACCACAAAGTTATAAATATTTATATATATATATATGTATACAAAAAAATTTTCTGTTTATCCATCTATTTGATTAATTTAATTTGTGTAAATGTATTGTTTCAATAATGTATTTATACTAAAATATTGATATTTTCATTCATACTCGAATGTGTAAAAAACAAGTAATATATAATTTTTTTATATGAATAATTCTATTACGGCGGTAAGGTTAAAATAATCATGATTATACTAAATCAACAATGTAAACTGATGCTTAATATTATCTTTTATTCTTATTTAATTTATTTTCACGAATGACTTTTAACCTAACGAATAAATTTACTTATTGATTTAACCTTTACTAAAATTGAATAGAAAGCTTAATTTTATAAAGATAGATAATATATATTTGACGTTTTATAAGTGTCTAGTGTATGTTCATAAATACACGATGCATAGTGCAAGAATTGACATATTACGAGATGAAATATTATTAAGATAATTGATTCTAGTATTTTAAATACTAAATTAATGTATTAATTATAAATATATACATATATAATCAATTTTGTCGAAAAATATTGTTTTTGCGTTACCGGGATTCGAACCTGGATCTCTATTTCCAATTCAGGGAAGTACATTACCAATTGTGTTATAACGCCAGTATTTTTCATGACAAATTTTCAAACCTATATGTTACACTTTTTCAAATTAATACATCTGTCGTTCCATTATTTGAAAGCCAAGTGTAACATAAAGGTTCGAAAATTTTTCATGAAAAATACTGACGTTATAACACAATTGGTAATGTACTTCCCTGGATTGGAAATAGAGATCCAGGTTTGAATTCCGGTAACGCAAAAACAATATTTATCGACAAAATTGAGTTTATATGTATATATTTATAATTAATACATTAATTTAGTATTTAAAATATCACAGACCTATATTCTGAATAATTACAACTTCACAATCAGAATGTGTTCTCCTTAATGATTCTAGTATTCATTATATTAACGTTAAATTGAACAGGGTAAATACACAGCTATTCTAGATTCAAACTGCATTCTTAGCATACAGTGGTGATGAAATCTCTACGGTAATATATATTTTTTAAATATGAATTAAATATATTAATTAGAAAGATATACATATAAAGTCAATTTTATCGAAAAATATTGTTGTTGCGCCACCGGGATTCGAACCTGGATCTCATTCCATACCGGGGAAGGTACATTATCCAACTATGCTACATCGACGATATTTTTAGCGACAAATTTTCGAACCAATATGTTACCTTTTTGATATTAATACATTTAATCGTTCTATTATTTGAAAGAGCCGTCTACCTTATTTTTACAGAATCTCAAATACCTTAAAGTAATCTGATAGCAGACACCAGAATTATCAATTAATTTTTCTATAAAATTGATTTTATATGGTATGTCTTTCTAATTAACATATTTAAATAATATTTAAAATATGACAGACCTATGTTCTCAATAATTACAACTTCACAATATGAATGTGTTCTCCTAATATATATATTTGGTTTTAAAAATATAATAATATATATACTATACATAAATGACTACATTTATAAGTCAAAAAGTTGTCGTAAACTTAAATACTAATTATTTGAATTAGTATTTAAAACATCACGGACCTATGTTCTGAATAATTACAACTTCATAATAAGAATGTGTTCTCCTTAATAAGTAAATTTAAATGATTAAATTAACATAAGAGTAACGCATTTCCCCGATAAGAAGAAATTTCGGATTCGTATCCGGACGGTAACTAATTTATTTACGATAGTTAGTGTTTTTCTGTATATCTCTCTAATTTTTTTTTAAATATCGTAGAACACGTTCTTAAACAGCACAATAAAAATGTGTTTTCATTAAAAATGTAGATACGTATTTATTAACAATGCTATTTTGTGAATTATTCCCAATATTTGTAGAGAAACCATTTATATGAAGTTTAGGATATTTTAACAAAAAAACTCCGTGTGAGCATCCGTATCTGATATATTGTTTTTATATAATTCTGATAGTTTACCTGTCATATCAAATTTAACGTGTTTCACAACAAAAAAATTCCGACTTGCCCAATATTTTTACCTACTACTCGGCCCTCTGATGTCATTCCGCGATAGCACAAAACGTTTCCATGACAACTCACTTAGAAAACGCGAATATATGAATTTTGTTGACTTTTATGTAGATCATCGTAGCGCAATCGGTAGAAATTCTCTAGCGGCAATATAAAGTTCCGGGTTTGAGTTCCGGCGATGACATATATTATTTTTATAATTTTTATCCCGTTATTTTGGGAGGTTCGGAACCCCAAAGTCTGGCTTCTATCTTCCCCTTTCTTACGCCGCTTCTTTACTTTTTGAGTAATCAAAATCCAATCTGTCTTCATATATTCATTTATGTTGTTTATTCCAACTTATCCTGGGGTAGCCCACTGAACGCATTCTCTTCGAAATTGTAAAAATAAAATTCATCTTAATAGTCAGTTCCTCTGACGTTCGCAAGACGTACGTATCCGACGATTTTTATTGTGAAGTTGGAATTTTAGAACGTAGTTGTTTGATGATAATAAGGAAAATTAAATGAATCGGAAATAATAGAGGTCACATATAAATTGAAAATACCTACATAGTGAAAGTTCCTGGTTCGTGTACCGATGGTAAGTATATATTTTTTCGATAGATTTTTACTGCGCATATATTTTAGGTCAGATTATTAGGTGTCATGTCGTCGAACCCCTTTCTCGAAAGTGGATCTACGAGATGGCTTAGAAAGATTAAAGAATGATGTTGATCTACTGTTGGTTTAACGATACCTTGTTCTCTTAAACCATGTACGATAAAGACTTTCTTTATCAAAAGCCTCTTTTATTTCATTGATTTATCATAACTGGAATGTGATCTAAAGTGCTGAAATCTCTACTGAATTATATGTATATACCTAATTATAAACTGTGAACATGATTATGTTTCAATTATATATTATTATTTTAAGTAATTAGAATTTATATTTGAGACTTTCATTATTATTCTATCATTATTAAACAGAAATAAAATCATTAGCCAAATTCAAAATAAACTTACAATAATATACATTTAAATATATATAAATCCAGAATATAATATACACATCACTTCTAACAGGAGACGCAAGTATTTCATGTACGCATCTCCCATATTTTGGATTATTAGAAAACAATATTGAAAACCAACATCAAAAAATTCTACAGAACCCGACACTTATCGCATAAACAAATAACAATAATATTTTACCTCATAAAATTACCAGAAGCCAAACATTAAGTCGTAAACATCCTAATTATATAAAAGATTAGTGATTTCACTTAGCTCTGAACTGCCGGCCTGAAAATACGTGTTTCACTATCATTTTATAGCGAAATTTTACCGATAAGGAATCTTCTGAATGGGTAATGAAATTTACTTGAAACGTTGAGGCAACAATAGTCCTTCTCAGAACCAACAGACTTGGGCTAACAATGAAACTTATTTTCTAATATTACACTTGACCTGCAAAAACCTCAGATTTAACATAGGTTTATATGTATTTAATTTAAGGTTTTATGTCTGGTGTCTCTTCTAAATTAGATTATGTTTTATAGATGGTTTCCTTTAGCCCAAGTTTCGGCACAATAACACGTGACATTGTCAAGGCTTTGCCTCAGAAGTTGCGGTATAATCGTATTTGTACACGAGAGATATAAATTTCTTTCAATTAAGTATATTTACAGGCCGACGTTTTGCCACGTGTTACCGCATCGAAAAGTCGGTCTGGATTACCAAAAGGTTAAGTCATCTTATCTGGAAGAGATTGCAGTTCCATATACATATAGTTCCACTAAATGGCTATTTGACAATATGTTCAGACAAGTTATTTTCTTTACTCAATAACCGTTAGTGATTGTGACTTAAGAGATATCAGAGATTGACTCACATTTCGTTATTTTTAACTCATCTCTACTGTATAATATGTAATTGAGGACTTATAATATATTCAAGTTATATTAATCAATGAGTATTTTATAATTAATACTATATAACAACAATAGACCTTTCAGTAAACATAACAAGAAACAATATTAATATATACAAAACATGATTTATAAAATAGGTAATAAAATTAAGTAAATCTTACCGTTGATGCGTAGTAATCCATATTGTCACTAATAAAAAATTATATTTAAAACTTTATCATTTTTTTTATATTTCACGTAATTTTTAAAATATTATTGTTTCTAAAATAATGACGTGTTTCACTCACAAATTTTAAATTAAATTATTCACGTATAATTTTAAAATGTCTATTTTTATATTCACGATATTTGAAACTATTATTAACCTTTTTCACAATCCACAGTCGAAAACATATAATTTAATTACATTTTTTATTTTTTAAATAAATTGGTTTTTTACTGTTTTTATTTACTGTATTTACTGCTCGAATCGAAGCTTCAACCAATGCATTCGTTTGGTTGATCAACTTCAAACCCATGTATTGCAGGTAGAAATACAACGTTGTCATACAACATTGGGCGTTTAGTAAATTTTCTCAACTCGTATGGCAACTCCGAAATCTGAAATGAAAAATAAATATTATTAATCAGGGAAACAGAAAAAAGGCTTAGATCAAGAATGTTACTAAATTTTTTTTTATTTTTATGAAATGTTACCCATGTAAAACTTTGCATTGAATTATAATATATAAGAATATTGTTTTACAGGTATTTAGTATATTTGTAAATACTACCGAGGAAGTAATATGTATTAAAAATCGTGTTCTGTTCAGGTATGGTATGATACATGTATCTGAGACATGTATTGATTCACTTAAACATTTTAACTTCTAACTCCGTTTGACTTGGGTGAAAAATATAGACCAGACTACTAACATAATAACATGCAAATTTTATCAATCTCTGTCTGTTATGAAACTCCATTTAATCAACATCATCATTACTTTTAAAATGTTATAACCATTCTTTTCCAACTGTTAGATAAAGTTCTTAATTCATATATAGATTCATTTCAACCTATCCCAGATACATACTCGGCTACCTACTTGCTCGCCCATCAGCGCGGCGCAATTTGATCGCCTTACTGAAAATAACAAAAACAGTTTTATTTTCAATTACGCGACGGTTCACCTACCTACTTCGAGAAACGGTCGACGGTACCTTTCTTCAATTTGAGTGTCCTAAAAGTGATCAACTTCCAGCATCGTCGAGGGATCACATAACAGATTGTGGTGAGAGAAACTGGGCTACAAATGGTAAGTGGTTTCTTAGTACTATGTCATCCTGTCTCTTCCATCAATATTCTTACTTACAGTCCACCGTTACTATCCCTAAAACCAACAGCCTCTTTAAAGTTCTCTCTCATAATATTCGTTCCACGACGGGTGCAATAAGGTGAATCAAAGAAAAAAAACTAGCATGTGTGCAATAATATTCAGGGAAAATATGCGAAAATATACGACATTCTGAATGTGTATTATATTGAGAAGATAATATTTCGGGAATTTCAATAACAGATGTTTAGAAGATGAAAAATAGGCTGTTTTCAATTTCCCACATACCAGAATTCACAAACATGCTTTGTCGGTGAAAATTTAATACAGAAAATGGTAATATTATTTGTTATTTGCGCTTTATAAAGTTATTTTTGAATAATGAATCATGCAGGCATCAAGTCTTTCATTATCATTGTATTTGAGAAGGTATTGTATATGAAAGTCATTAATTAATCAGTTATAGATTGTATGTCAAAATAAAAGGTTTCTACCCCTTTGCCTCCACCTGCAGAGAGATAAAAAATAATTATAAGAATGAAAAAAAAAATTTTTCGATACATTTAACTGTAATTTAACTTATCTAAATAAAAAATACAAAAGATGAGTTTTATATGACCACGAAAAGTAAGTTGATATTAAACATAATTCGTAATTTTTAAGACATTAACATTTCAATTTAATTTAAATTACAAATTCCTTATCAATGGCATAACACACAAGTATATTTCTGAATCATGATATAGTATTATAGGTAGTGATTTGCTAATCCTGAGACCACGCTGTGTGTGTAATTCTATTATACTCGTATATATGGGGACGGCGATTCAAATTCATAGCCATTGTCACCGTTCCCAAGCGATATCGATACCAACAATATTTACATTCAGGACCCAGGCTGCAGCGGAGGGTAGCTGTTCCCAGTCTGGCCCGTTCACTCGCTGACAAAATTTATCCCACTCTGTCGCACGCTATGAGTTTTGCCTGGCGCGTGAACACCGGGTGAAAATAAATCCGATCACCACCGACTCGTTCCTCTAACTCTTCATATTTCAGGGTCCGCTATCTCCTGTATTCTTCCTTAACTATTCCTGACGATGTAAATAACGAGACACAATTCGCGCGTTCCAGTCTTACCATCAAAATTATCCTTAATACATAAGATGAATCAAATAAGAATAAAAATTGTACCCAGTTTCATAGGTTTTCCTTGGTATTTCTTGATTAATTCATATTTACACTAAAACATCTCTTTGAAAACCACATTAAAATATATTCCTATTCGGAATCAAAAGATAACGTATAAATTTATCGATTATTATTAATGGAATTGACACTTCACCTCAAAATAATGTACGAATTTTAGGTTATGCTGTTACCAATGATATTATACAATCATATATAATATATGTAATACAATATATGTACTTTCGTATAATCAACGACTTTAGACAAAAAAATCCATCCATACCATGTATTTATTTGTAATTTCAGAGTACTATTAATAGTATTTTTTAAATTTAAATTTTAACGTAAAATAATACCTTCTTACCCATACAAAAAATTATATAGACGTTTTTAAGAATACTTTCTATGACTGAACGTGATTAATTATTGTTTGAAAATTCTTCACGTAATAACTATAGGAAATTATTTTTTTTATTAAATGTTAATGTAGGAAATAGTTCTGCTAATTCCTTTTTGTTTTTTTCTAATTCAAAAACCATGCACCAAATTTAAAGAACAATCATGAAATCAACACGTTAAAAACAGTAAGATAGTAAAATTCGCGAACTAGTAAAAGAGGAAGTAGATACCAATGATTTGCACGTAGTTATGCCTTTCTAATGTTATTCTGTTAAAAAACAGCATAAGTAACGACTCCATATAAAACGAAAAGGAATTTTCAATCCAGTAAAAAGCTAATTATGTGACTTGAGTAATTCACTAGCTTAAAGATAGAGCAGAGTAATGTGAATAGCTTGATCCGGCGAATTCACAAGAGTGCCATGGGTACAACTAAGCAATTTCAGACATTACTGGTACATAGATGGCGCTAATTGCATAATAATGTTTTCGTTTATGTTAATCCAATTATTTAATTATTATTTATCAGATTTTTTAGTAATGCATAGTAATTTGCTTGTATACACTGCACGCCCCTACAATTAGAAATATATTTAAAAAAAATTATTACATTCAAATCAATGTCGAAATAAATGTATCGATTAAAAAGGTAAGCGTATAGATAAACTCAATTTACCAAAAAAATGGGGTTTGAACGAGGATATTTTTCTATCCAGGGAAGTGCATTATTTAATTACACTACGTCAGCTCTGTAAATAGTCGACCACTTTTCGATCTTATATGTTACAGATATTTCAAATGAATACATCAAACGTTCTATTTATTTGAAAGCTATCACCTTTTTATTTAAAATACCTACTTTGATAAAAGTCGCTAGGGGACGCCAGAAATTTTTCAATTAAATTGTATAAAATTTTTGGATACACTTTCAAACAGTTTATATATATTTTTAATGAAACACATTATTATTTATGAAGTTGTAATTTTTTTCAAAACATAGTTTTGTGATATTTAATACAAATTACATACATAAATTAGAATGGTATACATAGATAAACTCGATTCGCCAAAATAATATTTTAACTGCCACTGGGATATGAATTTTTCTATCTAGGAAAGTGCATTAATAAATAATGTATTGTCATTAAAATAAAATAAATAATATTTGGTTGTTACCGAGATTCGATCGTGAACTTTTACCTACAAAATATAAGATACAAATTGGTCCTTAAGATATTCAGTTGATATAGCGAAATGACAACGCGTTTACTCTGATTGATTATTATAATTTGAATTAAAAATAACACAAAACTATATTCAGAAATAGCTACTTCACTTCAAAAATATTGTTTCATTAAAAATTTTCTATTCAAATTTCAAATGAAAACTTTGGACACAATTCTAGATTTTTTTTTATATGCCTTATAGATCTTCTTTATAACATACTCAATATTGAGCATAATGATCCTCTGAAATATCTGAAACAATACGCCTCAATTCCTCCCGGTTTTGAGCTTCGTTTTTGAGTTTATTTCACAAACGAAAATGGATGAAGTTAAGGTGGGATAAGCCATTATTACACAAAAGTCATATTACAATAAAATATACACATAATCATGATAAATAATGATGACTTCTGATATATTATTATCTAAATAATAAAAAAATACAAATGTTGGAG
Source organism: Eubasilissa regina (assembly GCA_022840565.1). Classification (NCBI taxonomy): domain Eukaryota; kingdom Metazoa; phylum Arthropoda; class Insecta; order Trichoptera; family Phryganeidae; genus Eubasilissa; species Eubasilissa regina. The sequence continues at coordinate 15,326,940 of JAINEB010000027.1, read as the reverse complement.
GTTAAGATTTAACTGGCTCTCAGAAATGCGAATAATAATCAGTTACCAATCATCGTTAACTATCACTAATCGCATTTATATGTGTCATGTGTACAGTTCACTGGGAAGGAATTTTATTTGTAAGTTATCATTGTACTTTTTTATGAAAACCGTGGTTTTTTGTAAATGTGAATTACTAAAAAGTATCTAAAGGTAAATTTTGACGTTTGTGCGTACTGAATAAAATATTTAGTCACCGTGGCTACGAGTAAGACGTATTTTTGGGGCATTTTTTTCGATATACATTTTTATGATATTATTTCATTACGATTATTTTTTACGGCAATAGGGGCGGGAGAGGGGTGAAATGTTTTCCTATCAAAAAATTTACTCTAGGTCAGTTTCAATTGTAGCATCATTCAAATGAGAAGGGGTAAATCAAAGAGGTATGTGATATTTGAAAGGGAAAAATGAAAAATGTTTAAGATATTTATGTTAGTTTTACCGACCACTGTGGTATTATTTCTCTTAAAAATGATTTTTTAAAGAAATTTCTGTGTATTTTTTGTTGATTAATTGTTGCAAAAAATGTAATAAGCAACGCGTTTGGCTGTCGGTAATATAGGCAATTACAGCGAGTTTTCACTCAAACTCTCGGCGAAAATTGCTGATCGCTGGGCATTATCAGAACAGTTTGTAACAAGCTTCCATTGTTGATTTGGAATCGTTGGTAAACTTTTTTATTGCTTTGTTAACTTTTGTAATAATTCAGCCGAATGTGGAGAGCCACAAAAATTAAGGTAATATTTCATTTTATATTTAATCTTGTGTAATACATTCCATAAAAACAATATATTTCGGTAAAATAGGCTTTATGTTGCGATACTTTCATATGGTTTATTATCGTTTTATAAATTTCCGTCTGTCCGAGCCTTTGTTGCGATAAAAACTGTTTTGTAGTTATTCAAAAAATATTTATAGAAAAACCCAAATCGATGTTTATCAACCAGATAATGTCATGAGAGGAATGAATAAAACATACGCGTTTTCAATGAAAACGCATTTTTAAAAACTATTCAAACTTTGTGGAATTTCATGATTATAAATTTATAAATTGTAATACATTTACGTTGTGAATTTACAATTTCAGAACATTTTTCTGTGGTATTTTTAATATAAATTAAATTAATAAATTATAAATGTATACAGAAAAAAATTATATATCGAAAAAATATTGAGATAAAAACCAAACATCTTTTTAATTGATTCATCATTGTGTGTTATACACATACCACCAAATATATAGACATGTGCTAAAGAATAAAGCAAATAGCTTTGCGCCTTTTTTTTAAAATATGAGTCGATTTAAACGTAAATTTTAAATGCTGAAAATATAACATCCATTAATGTAAAAAATACGTCTTGTTTACACATAGATTTAATTTTCGAAGAGTAAATACTTTCACTGTTGCATAATTATGACATAAACTATCAGATTTACGTTTCTACCGAGAATGTCTGTAGAGACAAGAGACCAAAGTCTCAACATCATTAAGCCACTTTATATATATATATATATATATATTCAAACTGTCATGAATGAAACTCTAAGATTGCCAGAAGTTTATCAAACATAAGGTTATAAAATGAAAGAAACGTCATTTTAGGTCAAATATACTGATCACAAAATACTTGTAACCTTGCAACATTTTAAACTTTGTACTTATCTATAATTATATGCAGTATATTGAGGAGTGAAGGTTAAATTGTTATACCTAAATGATATTTTTTATCTTTTATTTATTTCCGTATACATTTCGTTATAATCTACAATTAATTAAATATTTTACAATGACAATTAATTACAAATACAATTATATATAAGCAATATTTGTCCAAGAACACGCAATTACTGGATTTTCACCTACAAAGGTACTGTTATTAAACAAATAATAGATATTTTTTATTTATTATCTTAGTTTAATAACCACAATTGAGTTTAAAAAACATCTACCGGTTTCGGAAAACACCTTTTCCTTCTTCAGGATATGTTAAAACTAACTAAAAATATAGCATTGTTTTTCTATTTATCCAGAATCTATTTTTAAATTTAAAAAAAAAAAAAAAAAAAAAAACAATTATTTAAAAAGTAAATTTAGTACCTAACTCAAATTACTGCTCAATACAAATTTAGTCGAATAATTTTAGGAAAAAATTTTAGAATAGGACTCGTAGTTAAATTTAGTTGGCTGTTTAGAATTTCCTGATTACTTTTTTTTTTTTTTAAACTCAATTGTGGTTATTAAACTAAGATAATAAATAAAAAATATGAATCTTAACCACCAAGTTAATATTGCTAATTTTAAAAGTATTAAATAATAGATATCTCTTAGAGACGAAGTTATTTTTTATTATTGGAAAAATATTTAAGTATGGATAATTAGTTAATTGGTGAACATTACATTGTGTAATCTGATCATTAAATTGTAAAAAAAAATCACTTCTGGGAAGGATCAGAAGATTCATTAGTACTGAGTCTTGTAAAATAGCATGCAACTCTGTTTTATTCCTCGTATCAACTACTGTAGCAGTATTTTATTTTTGACCAATGAAGAAGAAATACGAGAATTTTCAGTGCTGCTAAATAAAGCTTTGAGAATAACTCTGCAATGCTGAAAGATACTGAAAAACCTTCAGACAGAAAATATATTTCAGTGTTATGGTAAGAAAATATCAGCAGAATTTATAAAAAAAGGTTATGCAAATCAGCATGAACACGAACATCATACAAAAGAAAAAGATAGACTGCGACTATCATTCAGGAAGAAGGTTAAATCTCAGAAACCGATGATGTACAGTGCGATGAATATTTTTAATTAAATGCCAGAAAACATAAGGAAAGAGGAGAAACTGCATATATTCAAAATGAAACTAAGCAAATATGTGAAGTGTAGTAAAAAGGAACGATTTTGATCTTATCTACATTAGGGCATATATACATATACTGATGTTTTCACTATAATAATAATAAATAACTTATTTATATCGCATTATTAAAAATATATCAATGCTTACCTGAAAGTTATCATGAATGATATCCATTAAAAATAGTAGCTTTCTAAATTCAACTTTCACGTCAGACTGGCAACTTTCTCGTCATCAAAAACATTATCGTGTTTCTTAAAAATCTCATTTCTCGCACAATTCACGGCATAACAATGGTCGCATTTTTTTTCTTGTTATACGACTCTTGCGAAAACTTTCGCCAGATGTCGTTTGATACAGATTTTATTTTGACACTTTTCCTGTCAGACGAACGAGAGAAGCGTAAAACCAGTAAGCCACGATAATGGACGAGAAATACTCGGAAAGTTTCAACAAATACTCGACTCTCTTAAGGGAATCTCGGGTTAGAAATAATCTGTTAGAGAAAAAGTTTTATTTTTGCCTCATCCCACTGCAACACATTTTTTTAAAGCTATTTCATTAAAAGAAAATCTATCGTAGTACAAAAGTTTTACTGCCACGTTTAATTGAATTGATCACTGAAAGAATCCACAGTATGTTTACCTTTTTAAAAATATAAAGTATGTATATTCCAGTTTTGTGTGGGTATACCGCACAACTGAAGATGGCAGAAATAATCGGATGTCAGAGATTATGAAAACGCTCTCGGAGACATAATATTATCAGCAGGGGCGCGAGATCCAGATTTTGTTTAATCGGATTAAATGTCTGAGATAGCGGGAATAGCATCATCATAGCATAGCAGACTTAGGAGATACAGTTCCGATCTGATTGCAATCCAGGAGATCGCAGCCAGAAAAACAAGTTTGTGGTTTTACCTGCATAATATATGGAGTTGCATACTTAATGTTGCCAAAGCGAGAATATTATTAGAATTATTTTATAATACTGTTTACTTAATTTTTAATGCTTCTGGTTTAGATTACGAATAATGGTTTTATATTTATATTGATAGATATAACGGATAAACCTGTCTCCTTTAGTACAGACGTCGATCTAGTTAAGGGACAGTGAACATCTCTTACATTATGAATTTTGAATAGAATATGTATGTTTCAATGTTCGCTTTATTTGCATATATATAATATTATTTATAATGTATTATCTGTACGTATAATAAGTTGAAATAAATAAATATAAAATAGAAAACCCAGGACTAACTTGTTATTGAAGGGAATTTGTCCTCGAGCTATTATCGAGTAGCTTGATAGTGATCTAGTGATCGGAGGTTCGCGCCTCGTTCCAGGACACCAGCAAGTTAATCCTGTTTTCATAGCACAAGCATTTAGCTTAGTTTGAAAATAGTAAGAATATTGATGTGACATATATTCCGTGTTCGCATCACTATTTAAAAAAAAAAAATATCATCTCGTTCTAGATCTGCCACCAGTTCACCTTGAACGAGTATTTAGGATACCTCCGTGGATTCGGCTCACAGCACGTTCTGCACTCATTCGTCCATGTGTCCTGTTCGTCTTATCCTTTGCAATTTTACTACGCAATAAAACTTCCTACCATCACACATGTATGTGAGTCATGAACTCGTATACAAGGTGTAACGGACCTGATCCTCAATATTGTATGGGTGGATACCTGACAAAATTACAATAAATATATATATTTAATTATTAAGAAGAACACATTCTTATTGTGAAGTTGTAATTATTCAGAACATAGATCTGTGATATTTTAAACACTAATTAAATGTATTAATTAGAAAAATATATATGTAAAATCTATTTTATCGAAAAATATTATTGTTGCGCTACAGGGATTCGAACCTGGACCTCTTCCAATCCGGGAAACGTGCATTATCCGATTATGCTATATCAACACAGTGAACGATAAATTTTCGAGCCCATATGTTACACTTTTTAAATTATTACATCTATCGTTTCATTATTTGAAAGCCATCCATCTACGATACATTGTTTTTACAGAATCTCAAATACCTTTGAGTAAAAAGATAAGAAACGATTGGATAATGTACGTTACCCGGATTTAAAAAGATTCAGTTTCGAATCCTGGTAGCAACAACAATATTTTTCAATAAAATTAATTTTATATGTATATCTTTCTAATTAATACATTTAATTTGTATTTAATGTATATTTAATTTGACAAATATATATATATATTGTGACATTTGAAAATACGCGCGAAGACCGAAGGCGCCATCTTCCGACGCGAGCAGGCGCGACTGGTAGAGCGAGGTCGAAGCAAGGTAGAGGGGGACTTTGTAGCGAGCGTCCGAGCTGTGCGGTGCGTGTGGGCGGACGCCAAGCGGTGCTCCGACGAGATTAGAGTATTGGTGTAAGAGATCGAGAAATAGCGACGAATAAGACATAGTATTATATTCACGGCAGAACAAGAGATAATTGGGCCTTGTTCTCCCCGTGAATGTCAAGGAAGGAAGGACTCTTCGCGTAGTATTATATTCACGGCAGAACAAGAAATATTTGGGCCTTGTTCTGCCCGTGAATGTCAAGAAAGGAAGGACTCTGAATGGAAGCGAAGCGAGCACGGTCCACGCCTTGATGTCAAGATAAGTCCACTTGGAAGCCTCCAGAAGACGAGAGATGCTTTGGTCCGGCCTCGGAAAGATCTGGAACCCTCTACGTGTTACAATGACGAATTTCTCCTATTTAGTGAATAAAGTGTAAATTATGTGACTAAAGTGTTATTATTGTCTGACACCTCCCCCACACATCTGAGATAGGCATTCCGACACCAACCCTTATGGACCCACAGACTGAGACTGGTGGCGTTATTCGCTGAATTCCATCCTCTGATGACAGCGCACGACGTAACAATATATATATATATATATACACACGAGTATTTAAGTTAATATTTGCTAAAATTATCTATTGTTAATGCTTCAGGCCACATATCATCTTAAAAATAATCCTGCCGTTAAAAAATCCATGACCTTTATTTTTTTGTATTCAATATATAATTGTAAGATAACAATAAAATATTAAAATTAATCAAGATAACTGAATACTAAAAATTTAATCGAAATGCTTGTATATCTGACACAATTTAGATTAACCAAATATTCCATTAACATTTTCGATTTAATTTAATTAGAAATATGAATTGTTTGAAAAAACGAAGCTTTGTATTTAGCCGCTGAAAAGGGCCGAAAACGAAACGAAATAGAATTCGGTTTATAATTTCTGAAAAACTGCAATTTAATTGATATATTTGTAATTATTATCGACACCATAACGTAGAAAACTAGATAACAGTGTAGAATTTGCATTTTTATGTATACTTTCTAGTCGGTGTTTTAATATTTTTAAGTACAATTGCACCTTCGACTTCGGCCAAAAACTGACTATCGGTCGGACACCAGTAATCAATCGGGTCAGTGCCGCCGGGTCAGTAAAATATATTCATCAAAATAATATCGCAAATGTTAATTTGGAAATATACATATATTTTTTTCATAAAAACTCAGTTGCTACCAGTTTCGAAAATGTTGCAGTCTACCGACAACAGAAAAGTTTCTGGTCTCGATAGGATCGAAAATTTTTCCGAAAAAATATTTATTTTTAATCTTCAATCGTGAGTGATATATTTTATTTTAAATACACAAATTACATTGTTAAATAAATTAATTATTATTACCAATAATATCGTTTATTGGCATATTTAAAGTTTTTTTTACTGAATACTCAGAATTATATAATAATGAAAACAACTGTAGTCTGTAGCATTATATTAAAATATATTTCTTGCTAGGCCATATTAAAAAGACCCTCGTCTAATAAAATAGATCATATATGAGTAAATAAAGTGAATGATGTTTGCCTCCATCTAAACCGAGCATACAAATTTAGTCATAAAGGGATCGGATCAATATTTGTATACACATTAATGTTGACATATTATTAATACTCAATATAAAGGAGAAAAGTATCTGATAAACAGGTGATAAAATTTATTCAAAATAATATTTATTTTTTATTTATTATCTTAGTTTTATTAACCACAATTGAGTTTTAAAAACATCTACCGGTTTCGGAAAACACCTTTTCCTTCTTTAGGATGTCATAACTAACTAAAAATATAGCATTGTTTCTCCACCAGAATCTATTTTTAAATTTTTTAAAAAAACAACAATTATTTAAAAAATAAATTTAGTACCCAACTCAAGTTGTTGCTCAATACAAATTTAGTCGAATAATTTTTAGGAAAAAATTTTAGAATAGGACTCGTAGTTAAATTTAGTTGGCTGTTTAGAATTTATTTTACATGCTTTATTTATCTCCAACGATTCCAAATTATTTAATTTATGACCTACACCGTTTATATGCAAAATTGACAATCCCAATTTTTTATCAAAACCATGACTATTTTCTATCAAATGATTAGAAAATTCTGAAAACCCTATTGTTCAAACTAAGATAATAAATAAAAAATATGAATTTTAACCACCAAGTTGATATTGCTAATTTTAAAAGTAATATTTATTTTGTTACGTAAAAATATACTCGTATATTAAAAAAAATTAACACCTTCCCAACTGCTGAATGAAAACGACATAAATATTATTCGACTCAATTTTGAAATCCGTTCAATATTTTAATTGTTTTGTAAATTGAGTCTCTGTTTTTATGATTGATTGATGTTGAACCCTGTTTTTATTTCACTACGCTTTTCATTGTGTTAAATGATATATAACGTTTTCGGTAACATCTTCCCATTATCAATATTATACATCAACCGAGATCAAATCGTTATATATTATTTAACATAATGAAAAGTGTAGTGGAATAAGACAAAGTTTTCACTCAATTTACAAAATAAACTTAGAATTCCACAAAGTTTCACCAAAAACCTTTAAACAGTTATTTTAATTGTGTAATCCCCCCTACTTACCTTAAAATTTTAATTTAAAAAATGAAACGTTCTTAATACCTACTAGCATAGTGCAATAGTTTACTAAATAATATTTTAACGCTTCAAAAATAATTGTAATAAAAACATAAAATTCCTTTCTTCCCAGTGAACTGTACACATTATACATTATCGCGATATGTACACATGGTCATGAGAATATTAATTGAACTCACTCGATTTTCTCTCTACCGGTGGGTAACTTTAACGAAGCCGATATTTTAGTGTTATACCAGAAAATTTACTGAAGACAGATATAGTAGCATTGATTATTGATTGTAAAACGCATGTATTTTGGTGTTTCTGTCTCTAAATTTAAGGGTAAATATTACGATGGTTGGTGCGTGGGAGGGTGGAGGAGGGGGAAAGTAAGCTGATGCGGCGGAGTAGAGATTTGCAGTATAGTTACAACTACCTAAACACGTTGAGCTCGAATAAAATTGTACCCTTAATTGTCACTTAAAATGTCTTCAAGGGGACGACTATGATGTTGCGTTGAAACGAAAAATAACTATATGCGGAAGATATCGGAAATAAGTTTTAAACCCTTAATTACACACAAAAGAATATAAATAAATCAATACATTTTCCTTCGTAAGACTGAAAAAAAATCACTTTGATGAAGGCAAAGGTATTTTTTTTATGATATTTTATGTATAAGGATATTATTTATTATATTAAAATGAATAACCACAACGTGCTTGCATTATATATTAAAAATTAATGCATAATTTACCATTTTTTATTATCACTGCGTAAATCTTCATAATAAAGATATTGTTATATTTTTTAAATTTATATTATTGGTATTTAAAAATAAGAATGCGTCCTACAACTGATAGAATACGGAACTATTAAAGGCTCCACTGTACATGAAATGTCTCTAATCAATAAACCATTACGTATGAACCGACACTTATAAACCGATAGTTATTTTACTCCATACAAATAGTGGCCGTAAAACGCATGTCTTTCTCAAATCGCACATCTAACGCCTCAATCGCTAAAAGGTTAGTGATTTATTTATTTTAAAGGTTCATTCAGTACCGTTAAAATAAATAAATTCACATTCGCGTAGTACTTTAAATTGTACGTTTATTTTTTCTTTTAAAAATATATACATACTTCGCTTGGAATCCTTCCTCATAAAGATGCCGCTTCGACAGGATACTAGCCACTTTAAGATAAGAAAATACTGCAAAATAAATATCTTACGAAGTGACCTTAACGGCAGGTTACATCCGGCCTGAAGGTCTCTTTACGATAATTCTACGCGAACTACCCTCCCTTCACCCTAGGCACTTATATAGATTGCTTGTACATACATAAATGATGTAGTTACTATTTATCTCTAATTATTTAATTTAAAAAAACGGATAAAATTTGTGTAATTTTTTTCTTTATTTCTTTTCAATTTCTCTTGTTTCATATTGTGTAATAATAAAGGGTGGGTCAACTTTGTGCTGACCGTTTTTAAAAAATTATAACTTCGGTAGGATTTATTTTTAATTATATATTTTTTTGTAGATAATAAAGAATTTATGAAAGTTTATAATGGCCACGTATCTAGTGCAAGAGCGCGTTAAAATTATTTAATTTTATTATGTTTCGCGACGATCTATTTTCAGCGACCGGCTAATTTAAAAAAATGCAAGTTTGCTTGGTCTCCCCGTTCCCCAGGTTTGACGGCGCCTGATTTAATTTTGTGGTGCTACTTAAAAGGCCGAGTTTACATGAACCGGCAACAATTCAGGAGCTTAAACCAAATATTCGTGCAGAAATAACAAATTTGGAGACAGAAACGTTGCGTATGCTAATGTTATACAAAATACTTTAGAAAGACCAATTATTTGTCAACAAGAAAATGGAGGTCATTTAAACTGTATTATTTTCCATAGATAGATTTAAAAAAAGTTAACAAAGTACACTTTCATGTAATAATGTATATATTTTAAAAAAATATTAAAATTACAAAAGTTATATGCATTTTACATCAATCAGTCCAAGTTGGCCCACTCTGTAATAACGTAAGATAATTTGTATAGCGCCATTTTCGTAAAAACTTTCACCTTAAGGGCGCTTCACACATAAACTGTTCGTAGTCGTACATTGTCTTTGTTTTTAAAATTGCTATTTTAACTTATGGAAATAATTATTTGAAAATGTGCGTTTTTAGTCTCTTAAATAAAGTCTCTGATGCACTGTTTCTTATGACGGAGGACAAAGATTTCCACGATTTTGGGCCTGCCATCGCAAATGTCCGTTCACTAAATTTATACTTCTGGCAACGATTAGAGGTTCTACAACCCTTTCTGCGCCTGAAGCGGAGGCTGACCTGAGAGTTTGAAGTCTGCCATTCAAATCGTCTGGAATACAAAGCTCTTGAAGATATAGAGACACCATGTTACGTATCAACCAGCACAATTTAAATTCAACTCTTTCAGGGAACCAGAGCCAATTTAACTCATGTTAATGTGTAATAATATTAATGAATTAATTCCAAACATTGAAAAGTTTTTATGGTGTACCTATATTTATATGATATTTTTTCCACATTCAACCTCTCAAGACTTAAAAAACTATTTTGTTCAATTTTATTTGACATTTGTTCATGTTTGTGATATTATTACAATTTATTAAGGAAAACACATTCTTATTGTGAAGTTGTAATTATTCAGAACATAGGTCTGTGATTTCTGTAAAAATAATGTAGATGGCTTTCAAATAATGGAACGACAGGTGTATTAATTTGAAAAATGTAACATGTAGGTTCGAAAAATTGTCAAGAAAAATACTGGCGTTATAGCACAAAGGTAGTGCACTTCCCCGGATTGGAAATAGAGATCCAGGTTCGAATCCCGGTGACGCAAAAACAATATTTTTCGACAAAATTGATTTTATATGTATATATTTATAATTAATACATTAATTTAGTATTTATTACAATTTGACTACTTCAGTTGAGAAAAAGTAGAGAGAGAGTAAAATAATAACGTAATTATTTTGACAAGTTTTTGTTTAAATACGTCAACAAATTCAATATATTTCTTATTAAGAGAATACATTATTATTGCGAAGTTGTAATTATTCAGAACATTGGTCTGTGATATTTTAAATATGAATTAAATATATTAATTAGAAAGATAGACATATAAAATAATTTTTATCGAGAAATATTGTTGTTGCGCCACCGGGATTTGAATCTGGATCACTTTCCAAACTGGGGATGTGCATTATTCAACTTATGCTACAGCGATAATATTTTTAGCGACATGTGTTACCCTTTTGATATTAATACATTTAATCGTTCCATTATTTGAGGTATTTGAGATTCCGTAAAAATAAGGTAGATGGCTCTTTTAAAAATCGCAATGAAATACGAAACATATTTTCACGATACGTCAACAAACTAAGGTGTGAAATGATGATGGAAATTTATCGTTGTTTAAAAAGTGTTACAAGTAAAATACACGTGATACGATTTTTTTCTTTCCAACGCCTGATAGATATTAACGTTAACGTTAACAGAGAAATATACCGTACTTTTACCACTAAATCCTTACTTACTTACCATCACGCCGTTTCCCCGTGGGGGTAGGCAGAAAGGATAGAGCGCCACACTCTTCTGTCCTGACACACAATTCTCGCCTCATCCACAATCATACATCTTGTCATACAAGCTCGCCGATTGTTGAGGCTTCTAAGAGAACCGTCCTCCATTATCTGGTTTACCTGGTCGTGCCAAGTCTTCCGCGGACGACCTCTATATCTGGTTCCATCAACACTTGCGTCATACATCTTTCTTACCATTCTCTCCTCATTCATCCTTTTCATACGACCAAACCACCTAAGTGATCCTTTCTTAATCTTACTCACTGTACTAATATCAGCTTTACATTCTTTCCTTATTTCTTCATTCTTTACTCTGTCATAAATAGATTTGCCACAAATACGTCTAAGTGATCTCATTTCTACTGCATTCAGTCTACTTTCGTTCCTTTTCTGCCAGTTCCAGACCTCACTTCCATACATTAACATTAACGTTAACAGAGTAATATACCGTACTTTTACCACTAAATGCAATAATTCTAATACAATATATCATGTCTAGCCTATGAAATAATGGCTACGTAACGGAGTCAAATTGTTATCCAATCCATTTATTCCAACATTCGCGAGTTTCATGTTTTTTTTTTTCACATAAATTTCAATGACTCGTTTATTTTTTTTAAACTCGAAGGTTTTAAACAACCTCTTTGTATTCAAATATTATAACAGCTGAACTATAGTAAAAACTCCACGTTCCATACACAATATGAAAGCTGTTCATTTATCGCTTTGAAATAATGATCTTGCAGTCACTCATTTTTAATTGTATGAAGTAAAATGATTTTGTAATATATAACTATAATAAAATGTATTATTTTAATTGATAGGTACTAAACAATTTTAGTTTTTAGATATGTTGGAATTTTCTGCCTTCATTGCACTTTACTTTTACTGATTGATGTGAAATGACAAAATTCGTGTGATTAAAAAATGACAATAAATATCTAAAAAATCATAACGTCGCATACACAATTGCCCCGTCACTTATTTTTATCAACCACCCTGACATTTCACAAATAGTTACCCTCAGGTTGGTATCACATTCGGCATCTCAGCTTATAAAAACGCTTAAAATCTATGGTTTGTTTTCAAACCGTCGCCAGACTTGTCAGACTAAAATGTAGCCGTGTGTGATTCACTCTACCTAGAAGGTAAGTATTTTTTACTGTTCAATAACTGGTGCATAATTTAATGTCAATTTGTTAATCTATTCGCATGTATATGTATATATAATGATCTTTACGGGCTTGGCCTTTGAAATTTAACCTCTGAGCTTTGCCTTTGGTTTTTGCCTCTGATTTATGCCACTGGTGCATACCTCTGTTATTTTACTTCAATTTCAACTTTAGATTTACCTTGGAGGTAGTCGCCTCACTGAAGGTGAGAAATTTATCATGATGATCTACAACAAACCACGTCTATGAATCTAATCGCGTCGGCCTGGATACTGCAGACCAAAACGTGATGTTATGCCAAGATCCCTGGTGTCCCATACAAGAAGGACATCGAACTCCCAACCCGACGAGATGAAGATTTGTAGTCTGGAATTGTTTTATTTCTTGTAATCTTGTATTTTTCTTGATTAGATGTCTTTCTTTTTCTAAAGACTGAAATCTTTTATTTATCACCATCAGGTATTATTACAAAATTTTTCCCAGTTTAGAATGAAGGCAGAATGTGACAAAAATGAGTTGGGTATATGCGCTCAAGATAAAAGAACCCGTGAATCTCATGTTCTACTGTTTAGCCGATGTAAGGAAAGGACGTAGGTACTCTACCCCATAACGTACATTCAATTTTAAATATATATATTTACATATATTTGTGTTAAAAATGTTACATATGTATATGTTTAATTAAAGGTGTCCACTAACACTAGCATATGTAACTAGTTTTCTCTGGGTTAGATGTGCTGGGTACTTTTTGTGTATGGTTTTATTGGCGAAATCTAGGCCAACGTTTTGCCATGGCGACACGTTCCATTTTCAAAGCGTTGCCTCAAAAAATGACGGTACAACCGTGCTTTTTTTCTGGAGCGCAATCTTATCCAGAAGAGACGTATGTAATTTTATGTATAAAGATGTCCTAAAAATGTATACATTACAGTGGATGTGTATTACCAGTGAGAATATATTTTCACTGACGTTTCAGTGAAATTATATCCGAATACGTTTCCACCAGTGGAAATATATTTTTACTGGTGGAAATATAACTTCACTAGCAGGTTTTAGCAAATCTATATTCTACCTTAACCTATAATTGAACCTAACCTAACCTAACCTGTGTGTTGAAAAGGAAATAAAAATGGCTGAGATTATAAACACGGTAGTTTATGCTGTAAATAATTTTATTTAATATAAATGAAAATACTATAAGCGAATAAAAGTGACAGTTGTAAACGCCACCCACGCCACCAAATTTTTATGCCAAATGGCCACAATATTTGTTGCCATGGTGTAGGGCGACACATCGACACTTAAGGTCAAATATTCCCGCGCGGCGTATTCTCGCTTGTCAACGAATACAAACTCACTAAATGTAACTAGTGAATTTGTATCTTCATTGTTAGATATACATCCACTGATCGGCTTAGCGAAAATATACTTTCACCAGTGAAAATATATTCTCACTGTTAATACAGATTCACTGTAACATATACACACTTTGAAGGGTTATTAATTCAATTTTGATTAAGCTAACTTTGTTTTTTTTATTTCAAATCAATGAACAGAAACATAGATTTTTTTATTTTTTTAATAATCGTATACATTTGAACTTGTCTATTCTGAGCTAGGCTTTTTTGATAACCCAAATGACAAACATTTTGCATTTGGGTGCATTGCAATTTAATTTTCTAGCTGCCTTTAATTCTTTAATTTATCACAATTTTACACTATATAATATTTTATTGTAATGGCGCGAGGTAGAGAGAATGTGAGGCATATTGAATTTTATCTCTTTAACCAATTCATCTGTTGGGCGAGATATGCATTAACATAGGTCCTCTTATCAGAGATGTGCTGGAAATAAAACTCCTCAGTAACAAGTTAGTAAAACTATTTCAATAGGTTTACTTTACAAACTCGATTTTAAAACTCCTGTCTCATGTCTTTTGATTATTTAGGGATATATATACATAGATCACTCTTCAGATTTTTTATTACAAGTTTTATAAAATGCACTCTGATACCAAAATTTTATAAGAAAAATCTAATTTTAATTATAAAAGACATTTCTAATGTTTTAATTCTACCGAATAGTGAAAAAAACAACACCTAGTCAAAGTATTGATGTAAATAAAGTTGAAATTACTAAACGTTGTGTGTAAACACTGGTTCCATTAATTAATCACTTTAAAACTTGCTCCCGTTAATATTAAACTGAGCGTTGAGTTTTCTAGTGTAAGCAGAGTAACTTTACTGGACTTTGCACAAATATATACACTTTGACGCAACTTGTTACTGCAATTTCCTTTAAGCTTTTCGTATCGGGAAACTAGGGGTGACGTTAAAAACCTTTATAACTTTTCCAAATTAATATTTGAATTAATTATACTTTCTGTTAAAAGCTTTTTGATTTACATATGTAATATTATTTCTTGATGAAAACCATTAATTTTAACGTTGATATAATTGTTCGTATAAATGACTATGTGTATCTGCATAGTTTTTTATTTGTGCGTAAAATTGAAAAAATACTAATACATTGTATTGGGGTGAAGTTGTCAATTTCCTTTGAATCACGTATTATGTGGATATGTGATGCTTTTGTACTGTTAAAAACATGAAAATTGGAATTATAAAACAGTAATATTTATGATTAATTTATAACGTTGTCAGAAAATTATTATTTGATATATGAGTTTTCAAATCGTTCAAAAAATAAATGATTTTACGAAGGCAAGAAGGCAGAAGCCTTGGTCTCCCGATTATAGATGTCACCCGAATCATCGGTCAGCTGTAGTTAGATACTCTATAATAAATTGTAATCAATTATTCTCTATAATAAATGAATACAAACTAACAAATATTTACCAGACTAAAATGGTATCTAAATAAA
Organism: Eubasilissa regina; assembly: GCA_022840565.1. Classification (NCBI taxonomy): domain Eukaryota; kingdom Metazoa; phylum Arthropoda; class Insecta; order Trichoptera; family Phryganeidae; genus Eubasilissa; species Eubasilissa regina. Next base: position 15,311,358 of record JAINEB010000027.1, on the reverse strand, counting down.
ATCGGCCTGGAACATAATATTCAACCTGCATCACAAATCATGCTAAAATAAATTAAGGTGAGTCTTAGAACTAAACGTTTAAATTATATTTGAATATATCTGCTACAGTGATGGACTGCTTATTTGCTGATAGTGAATGCTTTCAGTATCGATATTAACTGTAATACGCCGGTTCTAAAATCATAACATATACCAACTCTGACATGCAACCTGATTCTCAACCTGTGAGGCACTGGGAATAGAGGAATTTATTTAAGGATGATCCCAAAAAATCACTTTTCTTACAATCCTTTTGAAACTTTTAATACACATACTTATGAGTGTCTTTTATACGTAGAAATTTTTTTCAATAGTCTTTGCGGTAGTAAATTTGTAAATATTGACTATTAAAATGTGCATATTTAACATACGAACCATACCCCGATCGATGTTATAGCGCACGTTTAATTGAATAGCAATAGTAATTTTCTTACCATTGTTTTGGAAAACTGAGAATCATTAATTGAAAATTTAACAAATATCTTTCTGTAAAAATAACTAAAACGAGCGGTATTCGTTTTGTTATTAAAAATGTTAAAAGTGAGCTATTTTTGAATGGTTTTAACGTTTCCTTTTATAATTTGAATAGTGAGAGATTTTTGAACTTCTGCGCATGTGAGCGGAAGCGAAAAAGTACACTGTACGTAACTCAACTGTTTTTTATTCTATTCATACTAGTTAATAGTAGTTTACATATGGGGGAATCTTCTTGAACATTAAGTACGACTGCTCCTTGGGAACGTCCTTAAGAGTGACTTTTCAAACTCCTAACTGAAAGTCAGATGGTATTGTTCCGAGAAAATCTATCAAAGTGTATTTGTTACTGATAAAGAAATGAATTTTTTATAATGGTAAAGTAAATATTTATATGTATTGTTTATCAATTTTTAACTGTTTATTTCTTCATTAAAATTACAATTTATTGTAATATCCTCTTTTAAACGCAAATACATTTTAATTGTGAAATTGCAACATATGTAATATTTTTAATAACTATTGTATGCTAGTTTTAATACAAATAAAATGAATCAGTAAGAAAGAAAATGAATCAATGAGAAAAATATACAGAAAAAATATATTTGGTTGTTATCGGTATTCGAACCTAGACCTTTTTTTATCTGAACTTGTAACTACATTAACCGATTACGTATATGATAAATTGAGAATTTTTATTATTTTATTAATATTTTAAAATCAATTGAGTAATTCAAATATTATTTCGATATATAGATTTTTTCTTTATACCTTCCTAATTGATTAATTTAATTTATATTAAACTAATATCTTGCTATTGGAGATATTGTGACGGAACTAGCTAATGACGTAGAATTGTTTTTTTTTTATTACAATTATATTTGTGTATGTCATTGACCAATAATTATTTTAAGTAATATATCATTTCATGTATGAATTAATCAATTAATATTATTCCCTTGTATGAATTAATTAATTAAGTTATGTTAATCCCTTATATTAATTAATATATCCGTGAAAGATAAAGAGATTATTGGGAGATGGTTAAATCCAACGGTGAAGAGACACAAAACGATGAAAAATCAAAAAAAGAATAGTAAGTACATAATATTATTTTTATTTTCGGAAATAACACAATAACCTCCGCATATCACAAAAAAATTATACCTTCATACACGAATAAATCAGTGAGTTTTTTATTTTGTGAAGTTACTTATATACAGTAGAAACTAGGTTCCGTCCTATTGTTTTAAAATATTGTATATTACACACAGACTATGAGAGGGGTTTTAAATATTAGTTGCGGGACGGGGGGCATTCTACACACATTCTTGGTGAAAACATAAATCCGATAGTTTACGACACATTTACGCAATAGTAAAAGTATTTACTCTTCGAAAATTAAATCTTTGTGTAATCATATGCAATACATATTTTTTACATTGATGCATATTTTTTTTATTTTTGTTAAATAAACATGCGTACGCGGAGTACGTGTCGCATCAATATTCTTACTATTTTCAAACTAAACTAAACATTTGTATTATGAAAATAGGACTAACTTGCTGGTATCGTGGAACGAGGCGAAAACCCCCTACCACTAGATCACTGGGCCAGCGTCTTGACCACTACACCAACAAGCTACTCCATATTATATTGTCAGTGCACAATAGCATATTATGTTGTCAGCGTTTAAATTTTCATTTCAATCGAATCATATATTAAAAAAAAATCTCGGAGCTATTTGATTGCGTAAGTAGTACCAAAAGATTACGTGGGTGACACTAAATTGAAAATATTGAAACAAAGATTTCGCGTTAGTTCATGTCAATATATTTGGTGGTCTGTGATGTTATATGAGATCCTAATAACGTAATATGCTCCCTGATAAGTTATAATTATTGCGTTACTATAATATTTTAATTGAAATTATCATACACACACGACCTGCCACGAGCCAGCAATACGAATGTTTAAAAATTAAAATTATAATTTCGTGATTTGTTTACTTGTCAACTGCAAAAAGCGAATTAATAATGAAATTAGTTTATAAGCAGGTCGAAAAAAAAATATATGGTGACGTTACGAAAGTACCGCCATTTATTTATTTTTGGTGCGTGCCACCCGTTTCATGAAACGGTATTCCGACCAATGGGAGCGCGGCGAGTGGAAAGATGGCGCATTTTAACATTTCACGAATCAGAGCCAGACAGACGGGCGGTGTCCGCTCCGTTTTGTGTTAAAAATGTAAAATTGTTGATCTTGTAAAAAGGAAAAACAAAGTTTTCTCATATTAGGGGCATATTATTATATGGCGTTTTTATAAGAAGGGCATTTTATTTGATGGAATTCTTTTGTTCATTTATTAGAATTTATTGACACACATGTTTTTGTTGTAACTGAGGTGAATATAATATAATATAACACGATAAACATAAGATACAAGTATATTGCAATCAAGTATAATTCTCGTAGTCTGTTGTGTGGGATGGAGTGGACTACACCTCTGATATATACAGCATTGTCCTGGCTACTTTGCTCGACTGCTGACTGTGTTAAAGTAGCCATTTTTTTTCGTGCTGTTGTAGTGTTCAAGAATGATAAAGATTTAACAGGAATAAAAATAAAATAAAAAATGCAGTAAGAGTATTGTAAAACTAGAGAATTATTAGTGTAGGTATTGAATTTTAATTATGTTAGAATATTGGACAGCGATGCATCTGATTGAAGGGCATATTATTACTGACGTAATTTAGATTCCCTCCACTCGCTCACACTATGTCAAAATGACAGCAACGGTTTATCAGAAATGGAATATTAAAACTGACTTGTGGAATGTAAAATCAATTACGATATCTCAGGATCTTCGTGAACGTATGCTGCAGTCCTGTGAAATGTAGGCAAAAATTAAGGACAGACGACATTTGCATTAGTAAAATTTTGTGATATGTATATGCTGCATTTCATTATTATTGATAAGTTATATATAGCCCCAAGTGTAGATGTTTTTATAATATAAACACTAGAAGCTGATATTAATCGTGCCATTCCTAATTGCATAATTTTCCATTTTAAATGTTATTTTTTTAATGAAAAAACATTTAAATCTTAAAGCCATTACTAGTGTGTTATTGCATTGTATTTGAATGCTTAACTTTTATTTAATGCTAGAATAAGTTTAAATAAAGAAATATAAAATATATTTCATATGGTTCACTGTAAATATTGATCTTACCTAGAATTTGAATTTTTACATCGACATATTTAATCAATATCATCTATAATTTATTCAACTTCGTTAGTTTTATGTTATCTTACCCAAGTTATTTTGAAGAATTGACCAAATAGCGTTGTTATATTTATAATATTTTACAAGACATGTTTATTTATTAGGAAAGTTACATTAATTTAAGATATCTATGTACTAATAGGGAAAAAATATATTACAGCTTACCTGAAAACAATAATTATTAATATATACACGTCGTTTCTGCACAAATATATGCTTTTTAGAGAAGCTGTAGAAAAAAAAAATACATTGTATCATGGTAATTATAACAGATTAATACAAAAATAATATATATATGTATATATATATATATATAAATTATATTTGTACCAATATCCGATGATTGTTTTATTTATATTTTTATATAATGTAAGCTAAGCGAAAAAACGGACCGAAAAATTTACTATTCTGCTCCCTTTGCCACAGATGTTTCATTATACACGTCGAGACACTACAATAGGCATATAGGTATATATCAACAATGTAAATTGTTGTTTGTCACTACATTCACATGGAACAGAAGCTTTTAAGTAAACTTAGTTCTTAACTTCAGTGCTGTGGGGTGCACCGGATGCGGTTTATGGAATTCCTCAACTTTCTAGGTAATGAAAATTCAGACTGTTACCGAGGGGTCCACAATAAGATGAGTGTCTCTCGCGGATTCTCTGAAGTTTATATTTTCTCTTAATTCAATTCTCTGCTTATCTTTTAAATTGCACTATATATCATCTACTTTGTAAATTTATAAGATATTTAAATAGTGCACTCTCTAATTATAGCTGAATTTTGGTTGAAGCGATTTATTAGAAAGGCTACATGTTGATTTATTTAATAAATTTAATTAGAAATAGAGTGAAAAATAAACTTATTAATTTTATCACATAACCATAATAAATAATTGAACAAAATACTTTGTTTAAACCACTATTTATTGATTATTCTACATGTTTCGATACCTATGGAAATTAAAAATACAAGTATAGATAAAAACAAAACTACGAAGTGGCGAATAAGTAAGAACTAATACGAAAACAAATAAAAATATAACTATTTGCAAAAAGGATTTGGTTATTTAGTTAAATTGTGGCTTAAACAAAGTATTTTGTCAATTATTTATATAAAATGAGGCCACAAAGTAAATTTACAAATATTAAAGAAGTAATAACCATAATATGTTACATAAAAAAATTAGTTTCGTATGTCTAACAAATACAAAAGTAATAAAAAAAAAACACTTTATTTACATCCCATCGATAAATTAATATGTTTCGATACCTATGGTATCTTTTTCAGGAAACAATGCACACTAACATTAAAGACTATAAAATTATAAGTGGTGGGTAACTAATTAGAAACTAAAGTGAAAAAAATTTAAAATGTGACTATTTAATTGTTTAGTTATTGCTATTTAGACTTCTAAAGAGCTCTTAAATTCTAATATCAAAATTTATGGAAGTTTTACTTGCATAACAATAATTTCAATCATTGAAATTTAATATACTTAAAATACAATAAACTTATATAACTTGTATAATTTAAACCATGTAGATTTATATAGAAAAGGAAGGGCTGAGGAAGACATCGAAAGGACAGTGACTGCAGGGAATAAAATGAACGGCGCTTTGAATGGAATTATATCTAACGGGAACTTATCAATCGTGGCAAGACTAGCGGTACACAATGGAGTTTTGGTACCGACACTGATATATCACTTAGGCATGTATGTGGAAGATTAAGATATAAGGAAATAATGTAAAGCTGATGTTAGTATTAATTAGTAAAATTAAAAAAGGATCACTCAAGTGGTTTGGTCATATGAAACGGATGAATGAAGAGAGAATGATAAGAAATATATATAACGCAAGTTCTGATGGTATCAGAAATATACGAAGACTTGGCACGACCAGGAAAACTGGATACTGGAGGATTGTCCTGTTAGAAGCCTCAAGTCTGAGAAGATGTATGAATGTGTGTCAAGATAGAATAGTGTGGCGCTCTGTCCTCTCTGGCTACCCCCTCGCGGGGAAACGGGTGATGGTAAGTTATTTTTGTGTGAAAAACGAACCGGTTTTATATGAAAATCCAATCAAAAAATTATTTTTCTTCATCAGCGTGATAAAAATGAACCTAAACTCATATAGTTATATATAAACCTAACCTATCCTAACCAAAATATTCTCACAGTATATTAATAAGACTAATTTACAATTCACAATTTTCTGATCCAATTTTTTTTAGAATTTAGCTCGCATAAAATTATTAATTTCGTTATTTTTTTTCTTCAATTGTATTTTAATTATTTTTTAATATACTTGTCTAAATATAAAATAGTGAGAGATCTACCAAGTTATTCATGTATTTTTAATACAAGTTTATTTTTAAATAAGAAAAATAAATAAATGTTTAATTCTCTAAAAATACTAAATGCACCATAATACGTCTTTTAAAATTCACTTTATCTATTATAAAAGACTATAAAATATTGAAGGTAAATTAATTATTTAAATACTTTTAGGAAGAGCTCACGGTAATGCATTAATAAAAGTTTCGTAAAAAATCCAGTAAAACTTCCATTAGAGAGGTTTTAAACATTATGAAAAGTGGATTTATTTAATTATTTGTTTTACGTAAAACTTTGAAATGTGAACGATGAAATATAAAAAAAAGAATTCGCGTAAGGGTTGTTCTTATAGTGGCTTCTAAATATTAAATGTCCTATGTTATAAAATTACGTATTCCGTGACTTAGCCTTAATAAACCTTAATATGCCTCACACCTTTTTTATGAGTACTAGAATATGTGAATATTAATATATTCATGTTAAGAACACATTATTATTGCAAAGTTGCAGTTTTTCAGAACATAGTTCCGTACCGAAGTCCTGGTAGCAATTTAAATATTTTTTCGATAAATAGATTTTTTCTGTATATCTTTCTAGTTAATTAATTTAATTTGTATTAATACATTCCGTTGTTATGAATATTAAGTGAAATTATTAAAATTCACGAAAAATTAACCATGTCCTCAACGGTTATGAATACTAAATGTTTGTTACATCATTCAGGTATAATATATAGCTTTTTGATTCATGTAATTATATATCTTATGTTACTGTGGTGGATACCATTCACCTTTCCCCATTCACCTTTCACCATTCGATTTTCACCATTTACCTTTCACTATTCACCATTCACCTTTCACCTTTCACCTTTTTGGATTTGACAATGGATGACATAACTTTGAAATTCCCCATCATAATAAGGAATTTCGGAAACTGAAGAATGACAAACTTTTTCCCCTCGACACTTTTTTCTTCTTCTTCTCCTCTATTTGTTACGACCGTTTAAGTTTAGTGAATATCTTGCTATTTTTTTTTAAATTTAGCCTAACTAACATTTTCGCTCACAACTCTGCGAGTTTAAAAGCGATAATTATTTTTAAATATTTCCGCGACGGCCGACGATGGACGGTATCGTTGCGTGTATTTTTAATAAATTTTCTTCTTCTTATTTCTTCGCAAACCCTGATTACGTAAATTCCGTGTTTTTGAGTTTTCCTCTGCGACATTAAGACCAAATTTTTTTTTTATTATTCAAGTTATACAAAGCGACAGCGCGAAATTTATTCTGGAGGTAATAAACTCCCATCATTTCAATTTCATCCTTAAGTTGTAAAAAACGCGTATTTTTTTTTTTGAAAAACGTATGGACCTACCTAGATGCGCCGAAAATGCGAAAAAACTGAAACAAGCCACCCTGATATGTGTAAATCTCACGACCGCGCGAGAAAACAAATGCATTCGTTTTACGTCTTTTGACATACGGAACGATGACAAACTTTGCGAAAAAACAAATTAACCCAATACGAATTAAAAATAGTATTTTTATTAAATTATGTTTTAATATTGTTTCATTTTAATCAAAAATGCGAATTTCACATGAAAAAATAAACATTTTTAGGTTTAAAATCAATCTCTCCAGTATGTGCGGTATGAATCGGTCTTAAAAAATAGTCTAAAAATAGAGATACCGGTTTATCTGACCATCATGAAGTGAAATATATGCCAAATCCTAATTAAAAAGAGTATTTTTATTTAAATATGTATATTGTTATTTTTTAATATGTTCATTTTTCTCCAGGCATATTATTGGCAATACCGCAGAGTATTACGATATTTTGGTAGAAATTAATGTATTTTATTTACGGAAACTAGTTTTTTTAATCTTAGGCGTCACATAGAGTTTTCAAAAATTTATTAAATGATATGAATAAAAATCAAAATTGAAAAATTAAATTTGGCGCGATGTATGTTTTCTTTACAACTTTCAAACATAGATGTCACTATACATGTCGTTTGAGTTAAAAATCGATTTATATTAAAATAATTTTAGTAACGCAAATATGTTTTTACAATATACCGAACAAAATAGTATTTTCAGATTTTCTACTGTTAATATTTCTTAATAAATATAATTTGGTTTTGGAATGCATTTGAAAACATGTACTAATGACGTAGAGGATAGTTTGTCCCACAGTGCAGATAAATGGAATGCTGCCTCTTGAATTGTATTGAACACATAAATATAAATATACTACTCCTGTGGGTACGCAATATCTGTATCGCGGGTGTTAATAAGTATTTTTTCACAGGCGCATAGTTTGTTTTTAGACGCTTAATACTTAATTTTCTTATTAAATCAGTATAAACTGCTTACTTACTTACTTACATTCCATCACGCCGTTTCCCCGCGGGGGTAGGCATAGAGGATAGAGCACCATACTCTTCTGTTGTTCTGTTGCCACCACACTGGTTTTTTTGATTATATTGGTTAGTTTAAGTGCGATTTTAATTTTGAAAAATTCTATCAATCGGTGAATATAATATGATTTAAAAACATGAAATATTTCTTCTTCTTTTTCTTATTTTCCTATCAAAATGCTTCTTATAGTTTCATTAAATTTATTGAAGATTTTTTTATTTTTTTATTCTGCAAATTGATAACAGAGTACTGCGTCACTGCAGGATATGTCTGCTACTCTAGTACTCTAGTATAATTTAAAGGTATAATAACTGATAATCTAAACTCAATCATTATGTTCAGTATTTATGACAGGACCTGATCGCCGGTTGTCGTGCACGTGTGAATGCTCCATTGAGTTATCTATACTTATCTCCCCCACTCCTCCCATCACCACTACCATAGAGTATGACTTTTTCTGTATATGATCTATGAACTTTGAACTATCAAGAAGTGAACGTCCTACTAATCTTGTTATGTACAGTTACTATTGCTATTGTGTTTCGGTTTCTCGCAGTGCGTGCTGAAGATTTACAATAACTATTAGGTAATACATAGTGCTCCGTACTAGTCGTCGAAAAAGTCTTCTGAAGTTCAGGACATCTGTGAATACAGCAATAAATTGCAGGTAAGTCGTGCTTTCCAGTTGGTCCATGAGCTTTTATTTTTCTGCCCCTATATAACATTTCTATCACCCTTCCTACATCCCGTTTCCCCAACCCCTTTGTGTTAACACTATATTAATTATTTTTTTGCATAATTACCTCGGATATTGACGAAATTTTTAATGTAACAACTTAATTGTTTTCCGGCTTATGTGATAAGTAGTTTTATTATGTAGAAAGTAGACTAAAACACTCTTTATCAATTTTGTAGTGACTTTTTACAATTTCATCAGTCAACTCACGTATCGACTAATTTTCATCAATTTAAAAAAATAATGTTATTTTGTCGCAAAGATGGATATAATAAATATAATCATAATACAAAAGTGGATACGTCTACATAACATCAAGTTATCATCGCCAAGTTCTAACTTTTTTAAATAAAATTTCACAAACTTCTTAATAATATCACCATTCTAGCCTGTTGACATCAGCCAGCAATCCTTCATCACCTTTCGTCCTACCTGCGGAATACCAACAAGTAGAAAGGGATGATTTGATCACTATTCTGTTGTAAAAAGTACCATCTTATGACATCCCATCTGGTCCTCCCTCAATTTCAGGAAGCTCGAAGGTTTTTGGTGTTATTAAAGTATAAAAAATTCAGTATGTTTTGGGCATTCGTTTGTAAGGGTTATTGTAGCACTCGGTTTAGTGAAGCAGATTGTTTCTTCCGCTGATGCAAGGATGATTATCATAAACCTTTATGATTCACCTGCGTGCACTAATAAAATATTGTATTCATGAATTTTCTGTTGCATACAATTTTTTTTCTTCTTCTACTTCTTCTTCTTCCTATACGCAATATATTTAATATTAATTATTTACTTATAATATATAATAATAATTATAATACTTTATTTAATACATATATGTATTATTAAGGAGAACACATTCTTATTGTGAAATTGTAATTATTAAGAACATAGTTCTGTGATATTTATATCTGGTGCTGTAGCATATTTGGTAATGCACCTTTCCCGTATTGGAAATAGAGATCCAGGTTCGAATCCCGGTAGCGAAAAAATTAATATTTTTCCATAAAATTAATTTTATATGAATTATAATAAATATTTTAAAAAAAAATTATCTTTATATTATATAAAAAAAATGACTGATATAACCAACCTTGGGCATCACACTCCTTGCAGCGCTCTTAGCGCCCCTCCCTATATAATTATGTTTAAATTGAAAACCATATATTCTAAATTTTGCATAGTTACTCTTTAGGAGTGCATTCGAACTTTTGAATATGATTTCCACTGCAACAAAAACAAAAAAAAAACAGCCCGTGCACACTGCTACTAGACGACAAAAGAAAAGTTCATTAACTTAAAAAAATACAGAGATAGAAAAATATACGTTGAGAATTACATCAAATTCAACGGAAATATGACAGTAAAAATAAGTGGGAGATACTTGGAAAGGCCTTCATTCAGCAGTAGATGGAAATCGATTGATAATGATGACGATGATGATGACTCTTTAGGACTCTGGGTAAAATACAAGCATCTTTCTCAGTACCACTGGCCATCTTGTCCCCCTTTCACCTCCGATATAAATATATATTACAATGAACACCATTCAAATTTTATTCAATTGCATTCTAGGATTCTGAACACAAAATATACTCATACCAATCTCATTCTTCCTTTTATCTAACCACTGCACTAAACCCCTTGCACTAAACAATGACAAACCCCTCCACCATCAATCAAAATGTAGGTTTTATTCCGACAATCACAATTCGTTATTCCAACCATTATCACCCTTAAAAAATTATATTAAACTCGTTTCATTAAGCCAGAAATTTTAAATTGAATATCTGGAACATGATATAAATATTTTACGGAGGTTTCTCATGCAAAACGGGTCACGAAACTAAGTTAAGAAAAGTGCGTTATAAAAGTGTCATTTTACAAGTGTTTTAAGGGTGGGAGTATCAGTGTTAGGTGCTTTAACATAATATGTAAAAATAACACCAGTGAAGTTTCTTCGGAATCAAATAACTAGTACATACATAAAAAATAGTATACTCAAACAAACTGATAAACAAAAAGACTAACAAATAAACATAGTAAACTAAAAAAATAGTATAAATTAAAAAAGAAACAAAACAAACTTCCGGCAACTATGCTTAAACGCAACAGTAGGTAATTATTATATATCATAATATATAACATATTATAAAACATAACGGTAGTTTTATAAAATTAATACGTCATGCTCATTTTTTTTATGTTTCGTTATTAAAAATGTTCGTTATTAATAAGTGTCAGTGGCGTAGAAGAAGACCCTGTTCAGAAAAAGTGATGCTTAGAAGAAATCTTTGAAAGGAATTCCAACACTTATTTAATAATAAAACGTTTAAAAAAGTATGAATACTCTCTATATTAATATAAAATTCTCTACAAATATTTTGAGCGAGAATCATAGAAGGTATCTTTACAATAATCTTAAGTTATCTACTGTTAACTTTTCCCAGGGATGCCGTTTCGACAGAATTAATGTATTGTCAGATCAGTTGAGATCTTTCTCATTTTTTTCACGGAAAACTTTTTCTATTTTTTACGACAATCCCAAAAGAGAAAAAACTACCCTCTACAGATATATTATATATTTTGTCAGTTCAAATTTTTTTATTGAGTGTTTTTTTCGTATTGTTTTACCCCAGGTGAACGTTAAAGTTTCTTTTGAGATATATTTTTAAGTAATATTATTCAAAATTATGTCATTTTTATTGTTTACACTCACAGTAATTTTATTGAAACAAGTAAATAAGTTATTGGAATAACATAAAATCGAAAACTCGTAACAAAAACTTAAAATATCCATAAATTGAAGAATAAATGTACAGCTTGTTGGTGTAGTAGTCAAAACGTTGGCCTAGTGATCTAGTGGTCGGGGGTTCGCCCCTTGTTCCAGGACACCAGCAAGTTAGTCCTATTTTTATAGCACAAGCGTTTAGTTTAGTTTGAAAATAGTAAGAATATTGATGTGACATGTATTCCGTGCGTTAAAAAAAAACATACTTATTAATTGTCTTTATTATTTGTGTAACTAATTCATTAGTAAGTACACTTTGAGAGAATTATTAGCATTGACTCTGGCAATATTTATAAACAGTTATTTTAATTGCAATAAAAGTATATAACTTTTTAAAATTAACATATTGAATTGTGCAATCTCCGGGTCACACGTCCCGCGGAATGGAATACGACAATTCTGGTCGTAAATCGGAATCGCCGCAAGTCGTGGATGAGAAAGTAGAGAAACATGGTACGGAATGAGGTTGGTGAGGGGATAGGGGTTCTAGTCGAAGGACCAATAATCTCGGGAACCGCAATTCGGAAGGATTGCTCGCCTTATTCTGTATATGACGCCTCCGTAATCCCTGCAGTCGCCGCTGAGATCACGCAATAAATAGGACGCGGATGAGCCGATCGCCGCTCCCAAATGAATACGGCGATGTCGCAAGTTCACCCACGGCACAAACAAACAATATCACTGTGCATACAAATCACAGGATCACAGACAATACAGTACTGGTGCACAGGAGCTGAAAGGTCCATACCCTGACAAATATCGGTCAAGTTGACGTCTGCTGGCGTCAAGGTCACATTTCACACTGAAAAGACGAGCATGAGGAAATATATAGATGGGAATTTGGATGCGAAATGTGTTGATAACAGTGCTCGCGGCAGATTCAGAAAGATGCGCCAAAAGAGTGTTTACGAATACGGAACAAATATACTGTTATGTTTTTAGCCACGTGCATAATCTATATAATTTATATCATCATCATTATCATTAAGTTTATTATCCAGTATAGATACTACCTTCCTCAATAATACCTCTCCATCCCTCTGCATTGAGCTACTTCCCACTAACTGCTGACGCCAATAATAGGTAGGTCTTCATGTATACTGTATTGCCACCTTATTTATTATTGAGCAGGTATTTCTGAGGTTTCGCTACATCCATACGCTTTCCACTGCCTACCCATCAAAGCCTCCTTAATGTTATGAACTTTATAACTTATGGCACATCATGCATAAAAAAACTTTCTATTGAAAAATGCATAGTTAACTCTAGAACTCGAATGCATCTCACGCCACATAAAGTTCAGAGTTTGAGTCCTGGTGTTAGTTGTATTTGTTTTCGACACAGATTTTTTCTGTGTATTTTTCATGAAGTCTTGATTTGTCTTAATTATCAAATAACTATGTTGTATAATTGAATCCTCATAACAAAAATGTGATTTATATAAAAATATTTCAATGATGTTTTTAGATTTTACATTGAAAATAATGTATCTCGTGTATAGAGGTTTTTTAATGAAATCAACTCGATACTTAAGTTTTAATTCAAAGACCCTCAATTCAGTACTATATAACAAGAACCTCAAGTAACACTGAAGTCACCCTAACGCTGGGTGGATTTATTTTGTGGGTTCATAATTTTTATGGGAATAATTCCTTAATATAAAATCTTCCTTGAAAACACAGAAATTAATTAACTCCTCGAAATTTATAATTTAAGGTATTCGAGAATTATAAATACTTGCTTAATTTTATTCCAAAATGTTCGAAATCAATATGAATAATATTGGAATATCTAGTACTTTCAGAGACTGCTAAATAGAATCTTCGTCAAAGTTAGATATTGAATAGGAAAATCTCAAAAGAATTGACTTATATATGCAAATGATGTCGAGATTTTCACCGTGAATATAAAAATAATTTATTTTTTTAAATCTCGGAATTTTCTCGACACATATTACGGAACATTTTACTACAAATCGTATATCCTGCACAATGGAATATATTTCTGTTGCTGACTTATTATTGGAGATGTGGCTCTAACATATCGCCAGGGTTTGTCGTACGGAATATTTTAATAATGTACGCTACCATATATAATATTTAACTGTATCTTAATAATCAATATGGAGTATGCAGCCATAAGAAAACATTATTTTTATTGTTGTTAAACGTTCTGCTTATCTCAATTGATGATGGTGATAATTAAGTCAGAAGAAATAAAACACAAACATATGTTATTTCTAGAAAAACTGCGGCGACAGAATCTAGAATGAACTCCCGCCAGCAGAATACTTCATTTATTTTCGTTACAAACAATACATTCAATTCATTCATTAAAATTATTATATATTTTCCCCACCATTTCGGCGAGGTGCTTAAACAGGCGCCAGCAAGGCATCATTTGATGACCTACTGTTTTTATTTTTTTAAATTACTGTAATAACTGCCTCATGTCCTTATCACCTTACATTATTGGCGTCACTTCAGCGACTTCTCAATCCGGTGCGATTTATAATATGTTATTTTTTCTACGGATATTACTCATTTCAATCTCCTCTAGTATCATTTTCGTACATCAATGTTTCATTCTGTCAAATTTTACAGCCGTACTTGTTGCACCATGATCTCCATACAACCCTCACTTTATCAACATTCATTAATATTTGTAACCATTGTGAGTTTATTTTGTTCATTAACTGGTTTCGAAAAATGTATTTTTATATAACTCTTCTTTAAAAATCCGTAGAACGGACGTCGGTTTTCATCATTTTGTTCACTGCGGCCCGGAAAAGCTTTGTCCAGTAGAAATATTTCCCTGCATTATGAAACACACGATCTCATACTTTTCCGGATGTCTCATCACATATCCGAAAACTTAAGCTTTCGGATTTTTATTGTTTTAAATATAATATATTTCTTCATTCATAATAATAGAACTATTTATTCAGATTATTTTGAGCATTTTTCTGTACATCCTAAATATTTCTTCGGTAACAAACTAGTATTCATTAATGTTCTCAAGAACATGCGCTATTCGATTATATTGGCATATTTATAACAGGACCATATTCCGTATTTAGTTAACGTTATTCAGTATCTTACATAGACATTCAATTCGCATGGCATCATCATACATCGTCCTTACCATACACTCCTTACTCAGTATTTCTGGTGACCGCACCACCAAAATTTTTAATCCCGTTTATATTTCTGTCACTTTAAATGAAATTATTATTATTTTTTATTTATTATCTTTGTTTTATTAACTACTTAATTGGGTTTAAATACATCTACCGGTTTAGAAAAATACCATTTTCTTCTTCAGGATGTCATAACTAACTAAAAACATATATCATTGTTACTTTACCAGAATCTATTTAAAAAAAAAAACAAAAATTATTTAAAAAATAAGTTTAGTACCTAACTCAAATTGTTACTTAATACAAATTTATTCGATTAATTTTTTGGAAAAAAAATTAGAATTAAAATTTTTTGAATCGTTGGAGATAAATAAAGCATGTAAAACTAATCAAAAATTATAAACAACCAACTAAATTTAACTACGAGTCCCATTCTAAAATTATTTCCAAAAATTATTTGACTAAATTTGTACTAAGTAACAATTTGAGTTAAGTACTAAATTTATTTTTTAAATAATTGTTGTTTTTTTAAAAATAGATTCTGATAAAGAAACAATAATATATGTTTTTAGTTAGCTATGACATCCTAAAGAAGGAAATGATATTTTTCGAAACCGGAAGATGTATTTAAACTCAATTAAGTGGTTAATAAAACAAAGATAATAAATAAAAAATATGAATTTTAACCACAAAGTTAATATTGCTAATTTTAAAAGAAATTATTATTTGTTCAATATTCAATTATAATCACCTTTGAAAACAAACCATTCATTTGATATTAATAAGAGTTTAGAAATTACACATACAAATATTAGGTGTTTATATTTTTGTTTTTATCTATTATTATTATTTAAAATACTAAATTAATGTATTAATTATAAATATATACATATAAAATCAATTTTGTCGAAAAATATTGTTTTTGCGTCACCGGGATACGAATCTGGATCTCTTTTTCCAATCCGGAGAAGTACACTACCAATTGTGTTATAATATAATAATTTCTGACAAAATTGATTTTACATGTATATATTTATAATTAATACATTAATTTAGTATTTAAAATATCACAGACCTATGTTCTGAATAATTACTTCACAATAAGAATGTGTTAATATAGGTATATTATTATAATAATTAATATAGGTATGAGTCAATATGTTTGGGTGAGTGCACCAATATTGGCTCTACCCATATTATGAATCAAAGTTTTAATATATAGTTTCATATTCTTGGGACTATTCAATTGATTTAAGTCTTTTAGCATTCTATTAAATAGTTTAGGTCTAAAATATTTGTAGTTCCTTTGACCAAATGTAGTATGTGCTCTTGGGGTTTGTAGGTTATTTGTATTTGTCCGTGTGTAAATTATATTTTGAGTTGTTTTAAAATGTGTCTGTCTGTATTTATATATGTATGTGAGAGTAGTATTAGCGTATATTTGTCTAATATCAAAGACATCGAATTTATTAAAAATTTCGTCAGTTTCGTTAAAATATCACAGACCTATGTTCTGAATAGTTATAACTTCACAATAAGAATGCGTTTTCCTTAATAATAATTTTTCGTAAAAAAAATAAATTATTTTATTCAAAATAGCGTACACGTGGCAGATAAATTATTTGAAACGTGACCGACGTACAAACAGCGACAGTTATTTCAAAGTACAGAAATATTTGTACCCAAATATGTCTAAAACATCATTACTTACCTTACGTTGTATGGCATCTGTGCTACTTAAATCTTTTCAAATATTATTCCGTACGTTTGGTTGGGCTCGATATTCTCATTGTACATTAGTCAATTGTTAACTTTTCCAATATTCTCGGGCCTTCGACTATTTTTAAAATATACAAATTGTATGAGATGGAGATTTTGACAATTTAAAGCTACATTTACACAGACACTCCAATGTCCAAACTGAACGTTATTTTACGCGCCTCGCGGGGGGTGCGAGCTGTGTAGAGGATAAATTGTATACAAAAATAGAGTTTTTACTTGAAAATTGTTTCTATTTTTTTTGTTAACATGGGTTAACAATACACCGCCATTATTTTCACATTCAGGTTAATAAACTCGCTCCAGCAGCCATTAAAATACAAACAGAGAAAAATAAAATCACATACATAAACGTAAACCCGAGATAAACGTAATGGATTCGAATACCAAACAGAAAATCTAACGCTATTGCGATTTTTAACATACTTTGATTTGGGGTGGCTTACGCAATTGAGGGTGATCTCACCATATAAATACTACTACTTCCATATACAACATTGAAAGTTTTAAGATTTTTTTCCTTTTTACGTAATGCTATTGTAATGTGGGCTTAGACAAGTCAAGTGTCAGATGATAGTTTCGTGTAGAACCATTTTATCGACAGAATAATGCTGTGAAACTTTAATCTGTAGCCAGATCGCTTGAAAAGTCAGGTGACCATTTAGAATCTAAATAAGTATTTTACTGTTGACCTTTACCATACCGTGATATAAAATACTCGTACGCAACTATGCTGTCAACTCGTGTTACCGTAAGAAATTAGAGTTCTATTAGCTTTTGAAATATGAAAAATGCTTTTGAAAAAAATAGTTAATGTCATAAATTTACTATAAATATTATGTTTTTTATTTATTATCTTAGTTTTATTAACCACAATTGAGTTTAAAGAACATCTACCGGTTTCGGAAAACACCTTTTCCTTCTTCAGGATGTCATAACTAACTAAAAATATAGCATTGTTTTTCTATTTATCCAGAATCTATTTTTAAATTTTTAAAATTTTTTTTTTTGTGTTGTTTTTTAAAAAATTTTAAAATAGATTCTGGATAAATAGAAAAACAATGCTATATTTTTAGTTAGTTTTGATATATCCTGAAGAAGGAAAAGGTGTTTTCCGAAACCGGTAGATGTTTTTTAAACTCAATTGTGATTAATAAAACTACGATAATAAATAAAAAATATGAATTTTAACCACCAAGTTAATATTGCTAATTTTAAAAGTATAAATATTATGCATTAAATATGAAAAATGTATATATTATCATAATTTGGAGCATTCAAGTCCCCTATGGGATGTTGAATTATACAATATAACCTTTCTTTTTATCTTTCTTGAATTAGAGAGAACGAAACACCATTTTTTTTTATTAATATTAAAAATATAATTCAATTTGGATAATCAGTGTATATATATATTTTAACATTTGTTTCTTCTCTATGCGAGTTAATTTATGTTTCAGTTAGTCTGTGTACATATTTTTTTTACTTGAGTTATAAATTTAAGCTAGTCCGTAATTTTTCTAATTGTGATGGGGAGATTGTTAAAAAATTTGATGCCTTGATAAATATATTAATTTTGAGTTGCGGTATATTTTAGTTTTGGGATATCAATTTGATCTCTATATCTTGTAGATCAGAATTCGTTTCTAAAATTTGAATTATTATATTCGTGTGTTTGTTATTCTTTTCACTATGAAATTAATATGTCATTTATTTATGTCTTGATACAAATGGTATATTTGTCAATGTATTATTAATTTTACAACGGATTGAATTGAAAAATAATTATTTTTGTAAAATTCACCTTAAATACTTAACTTTTCACTAGTCATTTCTAAGCGTA
Organism: Eubasilissa regina; assembly: GCA_022840565.1. Classification (NCBI taxonomy): domain Eukaryota; kingdom Metazoa; phylum Arthropoda; class Insecta; order Trichoptera; family Phryganeidae; genus Eubasilissa; species Eubasilissa regina. Next base: position 15,292,505 of record JAINEB010000027.1, on the reverse strand, counting down.
AATATTTTCCTTTTATTTAACTAAAATATGTATTACATGTTGCGTGTATTTACCGAAATATTACAGGATTATTTAGAATGGTAGACTGGTGTTACTGCATGGTTTGGAAAGTGTTAAAAAATAATATAAACGTTTTCGCGTAACATATGTAGATATGAATGAGATTCATTTATATATGAATAAAAAATGTGACTCAATTTAATTTAAATTTAAATATCTCCGTTCATACTATAATACATATTAATATGTTTAATGAACACTATTTAAAACCTACTTAATATATGTGAATGAATAAAATAATATGTTTATTGTGAAAATACATTTATTTTGTATTGTGAAGTTGAAAGGTATAAGATAAGTAATATTTTTAAGAACGAGTCACTTCTAAACCTCTGTCTGCCTACGTACTTTGGCTGCCTTATATATTTTCTTGCATTAAGAGTTGTAAAAAATTATATGTCTTAAATATTAAGGAGAACACATAATGGTGGCGAATTCAGGGTTTAACTAAGTAAAATAGTACAATTTCATTCAAATGATAATTAAATGTATTAATTATAAAGATATACATGTAAAATTAATTTTATCAAAAAGTATTATCGTTGCTACCGGAATTCGAACGAGGATTTCTTCCCAATCCGGGGGAGGTGCATTAACCAACTATGCTATTACAGTACTTTTGACAACAAATTTTCGAACCCAAATGTCACACTTTTCAAATTAATACATCTATCGTTCCATTATTTGAAAGTCATTTTCTTTTTTAACAGCATTAGATACAAATAGCAGAAGCCAGAATTAACAATAATGCACCTTACCCGGATTAAAAAGAGATCCAGGTTCGAATCTCGGTAGCAACAATAATATTCTTCGATAAAATTGATTTTATATGTATATTTTTCTAATTAATACATTTAATTAGTGTTTAAAATTTCACAGACCTATGGTCTTAATAATTATAACTACACAATAAGAATGTATTCTCTTTAATAGCATTTCATTTGTTTGGACTAACAAGAACATTCTGTATTGGAGATGTTTCGAAAATTTCCTCCATCGAATTGATTAAACCACGGGACTGAATATTGATTATATTGTGTATGTCTGTCAATATACTTACTTAGCGTGCACTGATACGGTAAACAGAGTTGTAGGAGAATAATAGGATTAACTATATTAAGAATTCAATAATAAATATTTTTGAGTGCAAGGAAAACACATTTTTGTTGTGAAGTTACGACTTATATTATGTAGTTTTTATAATTGATACATCTATATTAAAATTATAAAAGTTACAACTTTAAATAGTAATAAATTATATTTGGATACTTTGTGTTGTATATATACATCAGATATATCTGACTAATACGTTATAGCGTTAAGAATTCTTGGTACAAGAAAAATATAAAATGTAGTTAGTACATAATTTAAATAACAAGCATACTGGTCAGTTAATTTCACGCGCGGTTCAGAACACCTTGTACTAATTACGATATTTGCCGCTAGGATCGCGTCCATCGATTCGAGTGACGGGCCAGTGCTAGCAAGTACGTACACTTCCATTCGTGCTTAGAGCTAGGAGGGTTCGCCTTGCAGGCGGCTGTTGGCCGTTCCCGCCGTGTTGTGGAATTTATATTTAAAGCTACGCGGAAGATGGAGCCCATACAGGATCCAGGCGCATAGCCAACGCCAGAGAAGCGTTTGGACGTCACGCTAAGGATATTAATTGAAGAGTAAAATCATATAATTAATCGATCTCACAACGCACTCATTTCTAGCATCACGAATTCCAATTGTATCATAAAAAAATTTATTGTTGTAGGAAATTATATAATTTCCATTTTTTCTTTTATTCTTTCTTTGATTTTCTTATTTTATTCCTTCTTTGATTTCCATCTTTTATCTCCTTCATTCTTTCTTCATTATGTACTTCTTTTCTACTTAAATTACGTCTTCTTCCCATCACCCGTCGACAATTTATTACAATGGTTCACCTGGGAAAAGAAGATTCGTGCATGGGCCGCCGGTTGAAGGAATATTCTGACCTATTGCCAGGAATTCGGAAATAGCGGTGGATGCTGCTCCCAAGACACCAGATGTTAATTTTTTACTGCACATGTAAGAGGAATCACCCCAGGTCAACGTATTATTGTTAAAATTATTATTATCGTCGTCGCGTGTTAAGTAGCTCCGAAATTAAATTTTATTTTCATTTATCAAAAAATAATAAATATAGTAGTTTTCAGTCCTTTTTAATTTTTGTAATAAAATTTAACATAAAATTTGTGACTTTTTTATTATGAAATGTCATCACCTTTCGTGTTTTACTGGTTTTTTTTTAGTAAAGTTTATTTCCCAAAAGATGGCAAGGAGGATCTCGATATTATGGTAAGTAGGTAGCTTCTGATTCACGTACTCACAAATTCATGCTCTCCCCTGTTATTAGTCGGTGGAGGATAGTTCGCCAGCATACGCCTCACAATTGTGCTCCACGTGTACGCCTCACAATGGCGCCTCCGAGTCGTGGCGGGCTACACCTCACAGCGTGCTGAAAAGTAAAGGTAGATTACTTAAAAGTCAAATAATCAAACGTATATAAATTATTTTAATTTACTTAGAAAAAAACATAAATACATTTTATTTTAGTATTGTAATATTAAATAGATATTACAGAATAACTAATAAGATTTTCGCACGTGTAGTAAAATATATTCGTTCGTATTACTTTTTTATATGAATATTTTCATAAAATCTTACAAATACGTACAAAGAGACAGAGCGTTTAAAAAAATTACATTTTAAACAAAAAAGAAATGCAACCGAATATAAAATAAACAAAAAAAAAACATTTTTACGGCGGCCCTATTTACGAACTCCTTTTCGAGTGTCTGGGAGTACTGGAGTACCGGATGATTCATGTAGTATTTAACGAAAACATTTTTTTTTGTACTAAAAAAACCCTCAAACCTATAAAAAAAAAAGTGTAGTTTTTTGCATATAACTTTAAGGTACTATAATTTTTTTAATACAAGGGCATATAAATAATATTCTGGAGAATCTCTTTATCAAAATTAACAAAAATAACAATAAACTTTTTTTATTAGAACACATTCATATAGTGAAGTTGTTATTATTCAGAACATAGGTCTGTGATATTTTAAATATTAATTAAATATAATAATTAGTAAGATATACATATAAAATCAATTTTATCGAAAAATATTGTTGTTATAATGCAAGTGCCCCGGTTTGTAAAGAGATCCAGGTTCGAATCCCGGTGTCGCAACAACAGTAATTTTCTAATTAATACATTTAATTAATATTAAAATTACAGACCTATGTTCTGAATAATTACAACTTCACAATAAGAATACGTTCTCCTTATAATATATAACTTGTATTAATGTGTCTAAAATTTAATAAAAATGAATTATTAATTCTGATGTCTGCTATCGGTTTACTCAAAAATATTTGTGATTCTGTAAAAACAAAATAGATGGCTCTTTCAAATAATGGAACGATAAATGCATTAATTTGAAAAAGGTGTAACATATGGGTTCGAAAATTTGTCGTCAAAAATAATGACACTGTAGAATATTTGGATAATGTACCTTTGCCGGTTTGAAAAGAGATCCAAGTTCGAATTCCGGTGGCGCAATAACAATACTTTTCAATGAAATTGATTTTATATGTATATATTTCAAATTAATAATTAAAAAAATATATTTTTATAAACAGATCTCGTACGTGGAATGATATCGTGAACCTTCACTGAAATAATATTTGAGGTATAGACACCTACTAAAAATAAACTGAGTTTATGACAATAATGGCAATGTATTAATTCGTATGTAAAACGAAAAAAAAATCATTAAAACTTATAAATTACATTATTTTGGCCGTACAGATAAATATCAGACCATAAATCATATTATATACACATATTATTAATAATTCTTTATTTAGTTTCTGTGCTCATTTTTTTCATTTATTTTCATCTTTCTTTGACCAATATCATTTCAAAGGATTTAAGAACGATCGAGCACTTATTGAGGAGACAACGAGGCAGATCAAAGTCATGCTAGGTTGATCTGATTGATCATCACTACTTCAGAAAGGTCTGGTGGCTAAGCACTAGGGTCATAAACTTATGGAATCATCACGAAGAAAACTCTTCGACTTAGATTTAAAAAAAATAATTTAATTAATTAATTACTACTGCTAAAGATATCATATTTACGCTGCATATTTTGATACAAATGTTGACATAGTATGTGTGTATATTTTTCCACCATTAAATATAAATTATATATTTTTTTTATTCATTCAGTCCTTACTGACCATTCTGTGCTTCTGGAGGTTCCACCTTCCTGAAAATTTAACGCCCCTTAATAATATCTCGCCTAGAACTTTTATTCTGGAAGAAATAAAACGAGATAATTGAATAACTTTCGTCTGCTTTGCTTTGTTTTGGACCGCTTTGTGCTTTCACTCAATTTTTATTTGTGTTTTTTTCTTCGCCAATTTTAAATAATTATATCAAACAATATATGTATTTCAAAAAAAATCTATCTACCCTTGTGCTAGAAAAGTGTAATGACCCTATGTATATTGAATGTCTTGAGTGTATTTTATTTTAGTATACACAGACAATCAATAAATAGTTAATGATTCTGATAGATAGTTCTACTACAACAGTAAGATAGTAAGACAGGGTGTAGCATGACAGAATACACTTTTTTTGTATCTGAATAATTAAAACAAAAAAAAATATTGCAATTCGACAATTGAGGAAAATGAACTAAATATTAAAACATTCTGAATAAGTACAAAAGCGCATGAGTTATAAGGTTAACAATCTCGACATCCCGACGAAGAAAATGGTATTTTTTGAAACCAGTAGATGTATTTAAACTCAATTATGTAGTTGATAAAACAAAGTTTGACAAATAAAAATATGAATTTTAACCACAAAGTTAATTTTGCTAATTTTAAAAGTATTATTATCAAATCATCCATTTTCGCTACTACATTTATATCCTCCAGTTCTTTCACACAGTTATCCAAACAGAAATTGAATACCCAAGGAAACATTACACAACCCTGTTTGACACCCTTTATAATATCAAACTACGTTGTATTTTGCTTCGATTGGTAAATGAGTTCAAAATAATATTTTTATTTATAGTATAATTTTTTTGTTTGTCTGTCCCTATAATTATTTTATTTTGCTTATTTCGTTTCTGCGCATGATAGATAGTTAATATATTTTTTCTTACATTTAATGTTATTTTATAAATGTAATGATATATATTTATATGTAATTATGTTTAATATTTAGATGACAGGATAGACATCAAATTTAATTAGTTTATTTGAATTATTAAAACTTTTATGGCTTGATATAATAATAAAATAAATATATTCACTAAGTGACTCTCGGCCAATAAAAAAGCCTGTGTTAAATCTTATCTTAATTGAATAAAAGTAAATCTAATCAAAATTTCCTGTAATAATTTACGGGAAATTAATTCGAACATCCCTCTCTTTGAATCTCTAGACTTTTTTTGTCTGTGGAGTTTTCAAAAGAAACGAATGTATACCCCAGAACAATTAGCTGTCCTAATGAAAGAGCACCTTTTTCTCAATAGATGATTAGTTCGAAGGAACTATACGTTAAAGGTTATAGTTTCTGAAAGGATGTAATTAATGCTTTTGTAATGGATTCTGGCAGAAAACGAGGAAAAATTATAATTTAAAAAATATATTTATATGACTAGCAAGACAGAATTTACGTATCAAAATAATATATTAAATGACACTATTTTTAAAGTTGTATCAATTTTAATGATTTTATTACATAGACATATAAAAATCTGAATGCTAGCATACTGTTGAAGTGAAATTTCTTAACCTCATAATGTAAGATTATTATTTCGATAAAGCACAATGCGTTAACGAAAAATTGATAAATAATAAGAATTATTTACTGAGACATCAATTTCTTCATAATCTAAAAATAAAATTTTAGGTTTATGATAATTAAAAAAATGTGATGGAAACATTATTTACTATAATATATAAATCGAAAAATATTTTCAATAGAGACGAAATCAAAACGATAATAAACTTACGAAAATTTCAATCTGCTGAAATGAGATTATTTTTAACAAATAGAATCTACCCATACCCCTTTTTACCCGTAAACAAAACATTCTATGATATGTCTAAAGATGTCTGAAGGCTAACCGTAACAATACCTTCAGATAGTTAACTAAAAATATTCGATATACTCGTGTAAATAATAACATATTTTGATTTCATAATTTTTAAGGTTTTAAGAAATAGATTTTAAATATTTTACAACATTACGAAGCGAATTTTTAAACGAAAATATTCTTTATTATTCAAAATGGTATTATTTTCATTATTGAGAAAAATACATTCTTTTTGTGAAGTTGTAATTATTCAGAATGTAGGTCTGCGATATTTTGAATACTAATTAAAAGAATTAAGAAGAAAAAACATATATATAAAATCAATTTCATCGAAAAATATTGTTGTTGCTACCAGAATTCGAACCTGGATCTCTTTTTAATACTAGCGTCTCCTATCGAACTATTCGAAGGTATTTGAGATTCCATAAAAATAAGGTAGATGGGTTTCAAATAATGGAACGATAGATGTATTCATTAGAAAAGTTTAACATATAGGTTTGAAAATTTGTCGTCAAAGTAATGTATGTTGTAACATAATTGGTTAATGCACCTTCCCCGAATTGGAAAGAGATACAGGTTCGAATCCCAGTAGCAATAACAATATTTTTAAATAAAATTGATTTAATATATATATATATATATATATATATATATATATATATCTTTCTAATTAATACGTTGAATTAGTATTTAAGATATAATTTTCGTTTCAAATTCATGTGACAATTTAAAAAGTTTCACTTCAATTGCGCTATATAATAAATACATATGAGACGAACACAGTAGTGAAAAATCCAGGAGTCATTAATTTTCTCAGATTTACCTTGGTGGTGCCATATCTCTGCCATGACAGTAGTCCTTCTATCGTTTACCGTATGTACGTTATGGACCATCTATATTAGACCAAGGTCTGAGACTGTACGAACATTCTACAAACATTTGATTTCTTTAGAAAAGTACTTAAGCTTGTTCGGTATCGTTCAAATTATAAAATATATTTCCTTTGGCTCAATCAAACGTCTAAATGGCGCTTAAGTATTGGCCATTATCAATACACACAAAATTTATGATATTCGCAAAGGGAATTAAATAAATACATTCAGGTCTTATTTTCCTGAAGGCTTTTATTGATTTAAGAATTCTCGGGTTGATTAACATGTTGATTGGTGAAATTTTCCATTAACCTCATCACAAATTACTTCTAGGCATGAAAAGGGCATTACGTTTCGAAAAGTTTTCAACAAAATTCATTCAACAGTTCATTAAGAATAATTATTATTTTAGTTCAGAGAAGCTCTGAACGTCTTAAGGATGCGATGATATTCAAAGATACTAATTAAGGAATGAAGGAACCATTCAGGATTCAGCTAAGGTATAAAAAGACTGAGTCTTGTGAAAATTTGTTAGGTGACTGGTTAATATTATTAACATAATTGTTGTTAGCCGTTGTTAGCCGTTGTTACGAAAATTTTTAATTCCTCTTTCTTGTGAACTTACCTTGAATACAAGACACCCTCAAAACTGCGCTGCTGTCGAGGGAAAGCTCCACAAGACAACTAGGGCAGAGTCGGACGCTCATGGCGTAAATTGATTCGTTCTTAACCTTTACCATCCCGTGGTATAAAATATCCGAACGCAGCCATTCTGTCAACTCGTGTTACCGTAAATAACAGTTTTAAAATATGTTTTTATTAGCTTAAATGGCTTGAATTTACTTTAAATATTGAGCGTACAATTTTGAAAAAATAATTAATAACATAATTTAGAGAATTCATTAAGTCGTATACAACATGTCCTTCCTTCTTATCTCTATTTATTTAATGAATGAGAAAGAGACAGTCATACTTGTATGTTTGTTGTTCTTTTCACTGGGAAAATAGTGTGTGTTCACTGTCTTTCATATCACAAATTGTATATTTACCAACGTATTAATTTTACAACGGATTAAATAGAAAACTTAATTGTTTTTGTACGATTTCCTTTTCATAATTGGTTTTTCACTAGTCATTCTTAAGCGCTAATATTTTATTTAAGATTATCTAAAATATGAATTTTATGTTGCATGTATTTATCGAAATATTACAGGTTTAATTATGATGGTAGACCTGTGTTACTGCATGGTTTGGGAAGGGTTAAAATATTATGATAGTGCTATCACTACGAAGATTACCAAAAAGATAAACTTAAATGAAATAAATGCAAATATAACTTAGAAGCCTCGTGGCTATGTTTAATGAAAAATAATTACATGACAATAAGAGATTTTACATGGTTGAGAAATACGTCCCTTCTTATTAGAGGGGTTCGATTATTTCATATGGGAACCGAATTATTTAAATTATTAAAACCGAAAGTAAGCACCCATTATTTTTAAGATCTCCACTGCGACTGATGAATCTGATTTTTATAAGGGTTTCGAGTTAAAATTCTTATTAGACTCGCGTGGGACAGAAAGGTGAGGATTGATTCTAGCCTTTTTCGCCAAAACGTATGCGTGCATTTTGGTTGACAAAGTCTATATATACCGCGGTTAATTTTTGGCCCGTCGCGGAAAGGGTCGACACGTGCTTATTCCAAAACACGAAGGTGAATTTAATTATGGAGGTTAAGTTTTAGCGGAGACCTATATACCAAACCGACGTTTTTATATACTGACAGGCGAAACGCTGTGTTGTTAGATATTCTAACACCGTTATATATTTATTGTTGGATAAAATCCTTCCCAAGTGTCTTGGCAACTTTTCTACCCTGCGACTGAGGATTTTGATCATACCATCTTCACTATGCTCCTCCACTTATTCGGCATCCTGCTGACCTTACGACCGTCATAAGAGAAGTGTCTATTGCCTTTTCCATTTAGTCAATCCAACGGGTGTTTAACCACAACTAGCTTCTCCCTGCTATCTTCTCTTCTCGCAAGATACCAAACAATATTGAAGGATCCGTAGCAAGGATAACACAGTGCTCATGCAGGGCCTGAACTCTACATAATCAAAAAAGCTGTGTATAATTATAATCTTTGCAAAATAAATGTAAATTTATAAAAAATTATAAAAAATATTTATTTGATATTGAGAAATAATCTACGCAAAAATAGTTCGGTTCTCATTTTAACGTGTTAACTAAAACCGTATAAATAGCGGAAGAATTTTAAATTGACAAATAAAGCTGTGCATGTGATTTTTCGCAAAATCTGTCCCAGACGTATACGAACTAAAGTCTGAAGTTTCGCATCGCGCGGTGGTCTGAATACAGGTCTTTGCTTTAACAGATGTGTTGCAAAGTCTCGCGAGTCTCGCATCGCGCGGTGGTCTGAATACACGTCTGTGCTTTAAGTCGCAAAGTGTGTCTTTGAAGCGGACTTAACTGTATGCATTCCAATACACTTTAAATATGATGTTGTTTTATATTATTAAATATTTTAGCTCCATTAGTTAATACCTTGAAAAATATACCAAAAATAATAAGTACGCTTTCACAAAAACATACTTCTGAAAGAGTGAATGATGAATACAACCTCTACATCGCTTTTACACCATCAATATTAGCAGCATAACCTAAGTCCACGCTTAGTGCACACCGCTGCGCGCATGTATATAGTAAAGATAAAGATTACACATTTGGATTACATATTAACGCATATACGTAATACATTCATAGTTACAAGGAAAATGTTACAGCCATGGTGCTATAGAGTTTGTTATGAAATTATAAAACACGCATACTAAAAATAAATATATTGGAAACTGTTAAAGTATAGCCTGGCGGTCTATCCTTCACCAACCAGATCAGCGGAGAAAACATGAAATATGAGTACGGAACTCAAAACTTCTTGCTGATGACTTTTCTCTTCAGTTGTGATAAATTTTTAACAACTTGTATAATTCGGATGGACAAAAATCCAATCTACAGAAATTACTAATAATCACAGTGGTTTATTAATAGTGACAGAGTAATCATTACAAATGCAAACTAGAGTAATCCTAAACAAATATATTTTACGCAAAATGTCCCAAGTTGAAGATGTGGAACCGCCATCACAGCAGGTTCACAATCCAGCGCAGACAGAAAAAAATGGAACAACGGTTTGGGACGCGCTTCCTTCACGTTTTGAATTATTTACGTTAATTCCTTGCCGCCGTGTACTGATTTGGAATGAATTAACTTATAGGCCCTGGTTATCTGCTACCCTTATCGGTGGATCGTGGGCAGCGATCGAACACCCATCAACATCCCGTTTGCAATATCCTCCAACAATAGTTCTGGAATTCTTCATTCCGCACCCAAAGGGAAATAAAATATTTCTGCAGTAGATATGAATTCAGTGCAAATAAGGATTTATAACAAAATTAGTAGAAATTGATGCACTAGTAATTGTGATTATTTTTCTTACCCAGTATCCCACTTTGGATGTATTAATTCATACGAGTTTAAATTAACTCAATCGCAGCGTCACCATCTAGGCGGACTATTAAAACCACCCGCGATTAGCGTAGCCAACCGCCAGGCTTGTATCTATGCGAATTAAATATCTCCGAGGCGCGCGCGGGCCTGGCGCGCGGACCTGACGCGACAACCTACCGCGCAAGTGCGAGAGTGTCGCTATTCAAAAATTTATTACCAACCGAATCATTTCGAATATTTAAATAATTCAACTTTACTAACGTATTTATGACGTTACAAGACATCGTTTAGACGTAGAGGTAAAAACAACAAAACTGATTACAATTTTTAGGAGGATATTATTGTCCTTCGCATGATCGTAGACCTGTGATGTACATTTTTTAAATGGCAATATATTAAAAAATAATTGTGGGTAAAAAACAGTAAAAAACGAAGTGTTCAAGATGAGCAAGGTAAGCAGGTACATAGACAAGAAAAAAAATTGAGGTAACGGTGAATAACCTTTTGATACGTAACACGATTTAATGAAAGGGGATATATCAGAAGCTTTAATACAGGCGGGCGAAGGATGAAATGTTCGGAAGTGGGGTAGATTAACTATATTTTTCTTAACTCAAGAACTTCTTTGTAAAGTTTTCTGTGCTATTCCGCCGTGTATCTCTGACCCCTCTGGCCGACGTTTCGAATCCCATCCCCCAGGGTCCAAAATTAGGACTGACATCGCTTATATTTCTTAGGCACAGAAGTAGGAGGCGCACAGACGAAAGGTTTTGAGCATCAGCGACATACGCTAGAGGGAGTAGAAAGGCCATGGGGTGGTCACTGGATGGTTAAGGAAGCTGCTTTTATTTTTCGAAAAGTCTAAATATTTTTTATATATAATTTAGTTTAAATACTAACTAAATGTATTTTTTAGAAAGATATACATTTAATTAATATTTTTTTAAATATCACAGATCTATTTTATGGATAATTACAACTTCATAATAAGAATGTGTTCTCCTTAAATATATATAACTTGTATCAATTTGTCAAAAATTTAATAAAAATGAATTGTTGATTCTGACGTCTTCTGTGGATTTACTCAAAGGTATTTGAGATTTCATAAAAACAAAGTAGATGGCTTTCAAATAATGGAACGATAGATGTATTAATTTGAAAAATGTAACATATGGGTTCGAAAATTTGTCGACAAAGATAGTGTCTGCTGAAGCGTAGTTGGATAATGCACCTTTCCCGGATTGGAAAAAGATCTAAGTTTGAATCCGGTAGCAACAACAATGTATTTATCGATAAAACTGATTACATATCTATATTTTTCTAATTAATACATTTAATTCGTAAAAAAAAAATATCACAGATCTACGTTCTGAATAATTACAACTTCACAATAAGAATGTGTTCTTAAAAATTTGGTTTAGATTAAATTAATTAAGTCTTATTTTAAATTGGTCAAGATTGATTGTTAAGACAAAAGACGACTAGAAATTCAATCGTAAGTAAAACTAAAAATGATGTTAATACAAATTAAATGTATTAATTAAAAATGTATACTTATAAAATCAATTTGAAATTGAAAGTGCAACATATAAATTCGAAAATTTGTCGACAACTTACTGTGTTGGTGTACCATAATCGGTTAATGGATTTCCCCGAATAGAAAGTGATCCAGATTTGAATCATGATAGCAACAATATTTTTTCGACAAATCGATTTTAAATGTACATTTTTCTAATTATTATATTTAATTTGTATTAAAAATCTCACAGACCTATGTTCTAAAAAAATCGCAACATCACCAATAAGAATGTGTTCTCTTTAATAATAGATTTACTGTTTTCGACTTAAGTTTGTAGAATTCCATAATCAAATATGTGAAAATAAAACACTAGTTTATTGATTTTATTCGAGAATGTGTTCTCCTTAAAAATAAAAAATATTTTTTTAAATTTTCATCATAGAATCGGGGACATACTTTTTTTTAAAAAAAATCGCATTGAAAATTTCAAATCACTGCGAGAAATCAAATAAATTTTTATTTTCACGGTAAAAATCTTGAAGACCTCATTTACATATATAAGTCAATTATTTTGAGATTTAACAACTCAATACCTCATTTTGAAGAATATTCTCTCTAGCGGTCTCGTTGGATTGTCTAATTCCAATATTATTCAAATTGTTTCTCAAAATTTTATAATGGAATGATTTAAGTACTAGAATTAATATTTAGATGGTCTCAAATTCGTCGGAATCATTCGTTCGTGTATTTTGATATTCAAATTTTCAAAATAATTATTACCTTTCACGGAAATCAGTTTGAAAATTATTCATTAGATTTCTTTTATTAATAATGTACTCGCATAAGGGACTCACCTTATCTTAGAACGGATATAGTACGTGTATGTGGAAGGTGGGCTGTTAGAGGAATTAATGTAATATAAGTAATAATATAAATAAAATCAAACAGTAAAATATTTAGAAAAGATTTTAAGATTGATAAAAACATTGCTAATTTCTAAGCCATCTAACCCAGCATTGTTATACTTAGTGTGCAGAAAATTTAATATTTTTAAAATCATTATGTGGGGACCCAGCGCTATCGTCATACATTATCCACCACAGCGCTTTTCGGTAGTGACTGCCCGTGCACCATCACCAACCGAGAGTAAACGCACCTGTTCCGCCTTCGCCACTCTCTTCCCGGCCTTAGTTCCAGCAGCAGCTTACGCTTTTCACTCCGCGTCATAAAGTTTAGTTAATAAGTAGAACCAAATTATTGTATCTTGAATTAATCCTGTGTGAACATTACGATTATACCTATTATATATATGTCCCCGGTGAAAGGGAAGAATGCAGGTATTTACTCCTACACTATACGAGTATATATTCTATATATGCATTTTTCCCTTTCACCGGCTAGTCAGTGACGAGCACAAGATTCGCGGATTCTTCACCTCAGAAACACGTACCTACCTTATTTTATTAAATTCTGTCTTCATACTAAACTGGGAAAAATTTATAAGTTATAAGAAGGTGAAATTCATTATAAACATGGCTTTTAATAAAAAAACAATTAAATTAAATAAACATACAATTCACTTTAACTTATCATCATTTCGTCGGGTTGGGTGCGATTACGACGTTTTTCAGGCAGGTAGGTGACAACCAGATGTTCCACTAGATAGCATCTCTCCAGTCCATGCCATCCGAGCATCCCATCTCCTTGGCTTGTCATCGTAGATGATCCTTAGCATCCAGGCTGACGCGATAGTATCCATAAGAGGAATTGTAAATGATCACATCACATCAAAAATGTAGCCTACAGTGAGGCGAAGAAACCAATGGGAGAAAACCAAGGAAGAAACCAAAGGGAAACATCTCGTTTCCTGTAAAGCTCATCAATTAGATTAATCAATTATAGTAAATTATACACTAGCGATTGAATAACATAAAATACTTACCCTTTGGTTATAATGGATCGCATACGGTTACATCTTAGTAACGCTGGTCGCGACTATTGAACCGCTAAATCTGACAGCTCTCAATGATTTCAAAAAGAACCATATACGGTGACCGTTTTTATAACCTTAAAAACAGATTGCGATACCAACGTAAGGGTAATTATTTGTGATTTCGAGGTGCTTGGCAATAAAACAAGTGTTATGAAACAATTTATTATGTCATAATATATATACATGTTAACCTCAAACATAAATAACCATCTCGCATCATACTACACCGAATGAGAACCTGACTTTGACTCTGACTGTGACTCTCACCATATGCTCATATCATTTCATTAAAATTGGATACTGCGTAGATCACGAACTTGCTCTCACGATAGTTGCAGATACTAATCACTATCATCAATGATGATACGAACGTGTATAACTATTAGGCACTACACACCTACCAATAAACAAAAATGTACATAGGCATATATGTCACGCTCATCATACCCTAGTAAATAGTACGTAGGCAGGAATTCTGCCTATGTAGACACTTGTAGATATTTTTTCAGCAGTTCTTTTGATAAATTTGCCGTGCAAATACAACTCGAGTTTTTATTTTATTGTATTCTTATTTTTAACGAAAAACCAACACCTGAGAAAGAATAAGAATAATAGAAAAATATTGTCTTTATTCTGTACGTAATAATTATTTTTCGTTACCAACCAAACTGGTTCTTAGGAACGCGGAGCATTGAGAGCCTCTTCTAATAGCTTGTATTACATTTTAATACTTATCTACAATATTACATTACTTTAATTCAGAATGTGGCTTCGGTAAGGTATCACCAGATACCGGGGTCAATCTGCATCAGGGTACAATCAACAGAGAGCGACACCTGACTGTGCAACAGGAACGTCATTTCAGCTTCACTGCGTCGTTATATCTTGTATCACGCTATGAATGTCCACTTAATGATTTCCATTTCTCCTTGACCAAGACCAGAAATTAAAGCGAGAGTGCTCAAATGACAGAATAATTCCGGAATAGTTGTATTGGTAGATCCCCATAGGGGTTTCCTTGCACGAACCAAACTGATGACAAATTAGCCATCAGATTTGTCATCCATAACCTCTTCCTTCAACAAATACAATTCACCACGTCAGACTCTAAACTTATTTAATCGGTATATTCATGTGCTAAAAATTGTCCAATCAAAAAAGGTCTTAGTTTTATATTCACATAATATGAGTTCCAGACTTGGTATTGACGTTGAAAGTAAAAATAAGAAAATATGTTGAAATATGAAAGCACGTTGTTAAAAAATCGTTTTTCAGATACGTTTTGTATTCTTGCGGATTTATGTATTTCTCGATACTTTGTCATCGACAACATAATATGTCGTCTCTGAGGAGTCACATTTTTTATAAGGATAAAAAGATTTTCTTCGTTTTTAAAAATGTTTTAGATTTTTGGAGGGACAGGCGAATTGTGAAATTCGACTAGGCCGATTTATCTTTTAAATGTTACTTCACGAGAAAATACCCCACAAATAAGAGAACTCTAAAATGAATGAGAATATTCATGTGAGAGATGAACCTTTACAGTAATAACAAGAAGAGTAAAATACACTCGCTCAATAGATCATAAAATACAGAGTTTGGTTGAAACTTTTTATAGTCTAGCCCTGAAAGTACAATACTCCATATTCATTCAATTCGGGACATTTATTTTAAATATTGTAGAGAAATGTCAAAGTACGTTTAAAGACTTAAAAATAGGCGTGGAAATGATTACGTCTCAAAATATCATAGATAAATTATAAAAAAACCCTAACAAACATCTCTTAACTGATAATTCTATCAAAATTAATCAGTAAGCAGATGGATTGGAATCTAAGTATTATTTGAAAGAAAGTTTTATCTTGTACTTCGATAATTTTGAAGTGATAATAATTCGAGTATGTATCTTATTTCTTATGTTTTCTGCAGTAAAATAGATATCCAATATTATTATTTCATTAATGTATAAATTATAAAATCTCATTGTAAACAAGATATTACAGAATGAAATTCATTGGAGTGAAAGTGTAAATCTTCGCATTATTTCGCAAAGGTTTTGACCTAGCAGAAACGGGATTAAACATCACATATAATGTCATATATTTGAACTTATTATAATACTTGTGGATAACAGATTCAAAATTTAAGTAAATATTTTAATTTAACAGACTTAAAGCCTAGATCTGTTATACGTGTTATCTCCCTGGTCAAATATTTTTGACTGTTAAAAGTTATACAGAATAATATATTTTATTTTATTTCTGTTAGATTTCATATCTCAGAATGCCGTTCAGGAATGCTCTAAGCTACAAGCAAGCAATGTACTGGTGAAGAAGTAATGTATTTATATTTGGTTCTGTTTATCACTGCCGATGACCATGCCGATGATAAATTAACTCATTTTAACATCAAATCCTCATCTCGCATTTTTTAAAGGAATTTTTTTCAATAATTATGTATGGTTTGAATATTCAGACTCTTTTCATTTCACATATTGTTCGGTATTTATGCCCACAGCTGTGAAAATATATTCTTCTTCTTCTTCCACGACACTACATCCCAGGGTGGCATTTTTTTTTAATAGAGAAGCGTACACGGAATGCACGCCACATCAATATTCTTACTATTATCAAACTAAGCTAAACGCTTGTACTATGAAAATAGGACTAACTTAGTGATCTCCTAGAACGCGACGCGAACACACAACCACTAAATCACTAGGCTAACGTCTTGACCATTATACCAGCAAGCTACTATTATAAGCGTACTCCTCTAATTGATTAATTTAATTTATTTTAATATCACATTACTACATATGTTTCGAAATTGCATGTAACTTTAAAATAAAATGTGTTTTAATTAAAATATATATGTACATTATGTACCAGTATCGAAGATTTCGTACATTTGATAAAATTGCTTTATTTATTCTGGCGTCATCTAGCATGTATTATTTAAAGGTTTATGGGATTTGTTGCAATTAAATCGTTCTTACTATTTTCAGACTAAGCTAAACGCTTGTACTATAAACATTGTATTAACTTGCTGGTCTCCTGGAAGGAGACGCGAACCCTCGACCACTACTACCCACTAGATACCAACAAGCTATTCTTTTTTCACAAATGCTCCCTGGTCATTCTTCTCCAGTTTCTAGACTCACCACTTAGTCCTAATCTTTGTCCTGTCATCTGTCATTCTTATATATTATTTGTGTGTGCCAATTTGGTCACACATTTAATAGTTGTTTGGTAAATGTAATAGGTAACTTATAATTGGTACCATTTTTCCACCCTCTTTGGCCTCTTTTTGTTTCTCACGCCAAGCTCAGCCCCAGTGGGTTGTTACTGGTATTCTTTGTGAAAATGCGTTGTTTCATATTATTTTTGAGTTTTATGTATTTTGTTAGATCTATGTATTTTTGCATTATCCTCCTCCAATTATTTCTTGGAATAACGAATTCGTGATATCAAAATGCATGTTAGGCTTATATGTGTTGCATCCAGATGAAGTTTCTATTGCATCTATTGACGGATCGTGGCGTATTTCAATTGCAGCAGAATGGTTCCAGAGGCACAACCAGAGCAATTTAATAAGACCCAAGTCGAGCTCTCCAATTTCCTGCTACACCCAGGAATCCAATTCTTCCTTTCAACCTTCAATTCCAGTTCTTATTTCCAATTATCCGTCATCCCTATCGTATTCATGTTATCATTTGGGTGCTACGACCCGGAGAATATTTATTATTTTCAATTTTTTATTACTCTATTCCCTTCCTCTTATATTGTGACTACATCCCAAAAGCGCCTTAAAGGATGAAGTACATAGATAAATAAATTATTCAATTTGAAATTTTGAAAGGCTTTTAGAAAATATATTTGAAATAGAAAAATATCCAGTTTCTTTTAATCTCAGAAATCTTTCATCGGAAATTCTATAAGAAATACAAACAGTTTTGTAATTATCGAAATTATATCGTATTTATTTTATTCAAAGAGGATAAACACGAATAAATTATTTCCATTTCGCTTTCAACCTACTTTGTTGGTGGTTGTCGTTCGAGGGACCAACATTTATTGAATTTTTCGGTAACCCAGAATCTGGTTTGTAGATTTTTGTAAATTATTTTCACAATTCTAATTTTAATTAATCTAATTAGTGATAAATCTATAAATACTAATATATGTGATATCTATATAGGTATTCTATCCAATAGTAGTTGAATTATGTTTAAAATAGTATAGTCGATGAGTATCTTAAAAGTGCTATACATTTATGACTGTATATCTAAGAATACTTTTAAAATTAGCAATATTAACTTTGTGGTTAAAACTCATATTTTTTATTTATTATCTTTGTCAATTCAAGTGGTTAATAAAACAAAGATAATAAATAAATAAAAAAATATATATGTATATCTAAGAGTTGCTATATGTCAGTATCTGTATGTCTGCTAAATGTTGAATACGAAGCTGCAAAGACACTCATCTATTCTCTTGTACTCTCTTATTTAGAGTATGTAAATTTAATATTTTTTACCATAGTTATAAATATGGTGGATTTTTGACATTGAGATATTAAAATATCTTAAAATACTTGAATTTTTCATACAATTTTTCAATGTATATTCAATGTTGACGCAAGTCGAGTACCTACTCCTTATGCATTTTGTCCTTCAAATATAACTCTTAATATATACCTGTCCCACTCTGGCCAACTAATTACTTAGGGATTTCGCCGACGAGGGAACAGATTGCGTTCTGACACCAAACTGTCAAGAGCTGTGTTTCTTTTTTAACGTTCGAGAGTGCGTCGTGCGTAATTGTAGGTCCACAAAGAAGCGGCGTTCTAAACATATCCAGGAGTGCAGTGATATCTCGGTTCTTCACTACAAAAGTGCGAGTCAACTGTAGATGAAAATTTGACGTCCAATCCAGTATCATGACCAAGGTAGGCCAGATCTATTAGCAAATATATTTTTTTGTTCCAATTTGGATTGGGTCAACTAACTTTTAATTGAATCCACGAAATCTGATCCAATCAAAACAACAATTCTTTAATGTATACAAATTTTTAATGTGTACAACTAAATTTGATTTAATCACGAGATGCTCGCATAATGACGAAAAGATTAGGATTCGATAAATTTGCAATTTGGTTATGTCATTAATGGTGACTGTGTAATGTAAGACAGTTGATGTTACTTAAAAAAACGCGTGTTTATTGTCTGTTTGATACTGCCCGTATGTTATAGGTTCATTAGGACCTTTACCACTTACTGCCTGGTGGGTTAAAACAAAACACGTCCGGCGGTGGTGGGTCATTTTAGACTCACCTCAAGTTTTCGGTTTTTCAACCGTTTTGTAGGAGATTTTTTATAAATATTTTATTTTAAATGATATTTAATGAAATGGCATGATGTTTCGTAATGTTTCTGCTGAATAAATAAAGTTAAAAATTAAAAAAATATTACGAATAATGTACATATTCGCACGCATCAACAGACTCCCTACACAGCCAAAATACATAGGTAGGCGCAACGCACCTCAAATAGTTATATTACTAGCATTATCTAGGAGCTGCCAGACGAAAACCAGTCAAAACAAATACCTGGTATCCTTTGTCTACCCGCTCAAAATGTTGACAATATATGTTTCGGCGTAAGCGCTGAGATTCAATTCCATAACAGCGACTGTCTTACGTCAGTTTTTGAGCGTTTTTCACATTTTTATCAGTAATTTATTTGAATCTCGTCCGTTTACATTTATTTTTATGTCAAATTATTTGAAAATATTTAATAAATGATTAACTGTAAGGAAAACAGCATTAAAGGAATATTTGTAGCGTAATTCATATTTTTACAAACACCCGGGTCAAATCTGACCCACCGCCGCAGAGGATGTGTTAACCTACCCATTTGCCTTTTAGTCCAAGGCATTCACCCTCGTCAGTCGTACACAGTAATTTACAGGTAATCATTGCCACCAATGCGGTGCTCTTCTACCAGACATAAATGCTCAAGGTATAATATACACGCGTCAGCAAGCTCTCTGGGTGGGCTGAGCCGCTTACTTTGCCTACCAACGTCCACCGCAGTGGCAGCTTCCGATGTCGCACTTATCTCAACTATTGTCATAAATTTGCTTCAGTAAATTCAGTGCGAACAGTAAGTTATTTATATCCGTAATACATGACGTCTTTTGCCTTTACACCTATATATATTTCAGATATTCATTACACTGTGTGATACACTGAACATGAAAATAACAGCTGATCTTGGAGAAACTGTACTCTTACACTATGAATAGTTTTAAAACTTTAGTATAGTTTTTAAAAATTTAGTAAAATATTTTGAATGAGAACACATTTTTGTTGTGAAGTTACAGTTTTTTTAATATAGCTCTGTAATAATTTTAATACAAATTAAATCAATCAGCTAGAATGATACTATAGAATACTTGTTTGAACGAGAGGTTGGAAAAATAAGCGATGTGAAAATGGTGGAAGGAATATAGGAGAAGAGGGCTGAAGGACTAACCAAAACCATGAAGAAACACGACCCACCTGATAATTTTTTCTTTAGGTATCTGAATTTTTCTTCACTGAAGCCACAAGTCTTCTGGCTTCAGAACACGTTCTGCCTTGTTCTGCACGAAGTACTCTTATTCATACACGTCGGTGACGGCGCGAAGTGCGACATAACAAGCGTAATATGTATAGGTTTCAGCACCCACAGCAAGAAACCGAAATAATAAACAGTATAGGTTCGGGACGCATGACGAGAAACCCAACAAGCCAACAATTTGTTCCCACACGACAGGAAGAACTTGACGACTGTCAACGCACCTAATGATCAACGAGTACTATCAAACATCAACTTCAACTGGTAGAAAATCATAGACAACATAAACCATAGAAAAGGTGGTGTTCTGGGTATAGGGGGGGGAAGCAGATAGGTAATGGAAAAAAACTATTATGTCTACAAATAGGCGATAGATCATATGGATATAATATGGAGATCCATGAATAAGTTATAAAACTCAAACAATACTTTAGTTACTACTGAAATTCGATCCTAGACCTTTTCCATTTCCGTGAAAATATTGATTTTCCAAGAGAATATAAAGAAACCAGACCTTGTGGAAACTCATCAACATGATGAACCAACTTGGATAAAACTTTTATCTACTCCTTGAATGCACAAGAACGTCAAAATTCGAGTAGGTTGCGACCAGGGTTTTTTGGGTCCGTGTACCCGGATACCAATAATCCATTCAATCACGCATATCTGAATTTTATTCCAATGAAGTAATATTACATAAAAATATTTTGTCATAACCAATCTTATTTTGATGTATATTTCTTACTAAATAAAGACAGTAATAAGTAATATCTATTGTATAAATATATCTCACACTGTTTTTAAATCAAAAAATATAAAAAATTTCCACACAACTTGTTAATATATCATCTGCTGTAAAATATAAAAATTTGAGATACACCTCTACGAAAGATAAACGACAATTTCAGTGGGTATCTTCAAATGTAACAGCACAGTATCGTCATGTTATCTAACATTTACTTTTACACATCGACCCTAAAGTCACTAAAATATGATCCAGAACGTTAACAATGCGAAAAGTTATAGCCTCCACTCCCATTATCGAGACCACACAGAAAAGCTGAACGTACATAGCAATGAAGTACTTTCAATACAACTCCCACCAGCCATAAAGACGCAGGTTTCCGACGGCATGTAACAATACAAATTCAGCGGCTAGCAGCAGTCGGACGGGTCGAGTCACGACCACTCCACCTGTCGACGTCTCTAATACTTGAATATCTCGGACATGTAATGAGACATCTGGATAAGTGTGAGATCTTACACCTCATAATGCAGGGAAGGATTACTGGAAGTCGGGGTTCTAGAACAAGAAGAACATCATGGCTTAAGTACCTGAGACAATGGTTAGTCTACTATACCGCTTTCCCGGGCCGCAGTAATAAAAGTCACGATAGCCGACCTCCGTTAAACGGATAAGAACCTCAAAAACTACGACAATAACCAGCCTACAGAAGAATAATTCAGGAACACTATCTAAATGACGTAAAATTCTGTAAGTGTATCATATTATTTAATATATAAGGGGGTTAAAAATAATAAAAAGTTATTATAGCTGTTAACACTGATATGAAATGTCATGCGAAGATATTCTTTAATGTGTATCAAGGCTTTATTTCAACTTTTGAAAACTATCACGTGCTACCTCGTTATAGCATTAATATCGGTGAAACACAAAGATAGAACAATGAAAATACACACCTCGCCTATCCTTATGCCAAGCCCGTAACCTCTAACAGACTCGTTATCAGATAAAAGACAATGGTGGTGTAAGGGTATTCTCTTGTAACTGCTCACCCTTTCGGGATTATTACTGTAATAACATTTATATCAGAAATCAATTGCCTGAGAAATATCGTGAATTGTTATCTGGATGATGCAGTTCACTTTAAAACTTTAACTATTCAGCGCGACCTTACTCACACATTATAAAACTTTTTAAATGTTCATCTATTTAGCTCTGCAAACATCTATCTTACGTAACATACATGTGTATATAATGGCGATCCTTACATGGCGTTGCCCGAGATTTTTTTTATTTTTAATGGAGACGCGTACACGGAATACATGTTACATCAATATTCTTACTATTTTTAAACTAAGCTAAACGCTTGTACTATAAAAACAAGACTAACTTGCTAGGCCGACCACTAGATTACTAGGCCAACATCTTAACTACTAGACCAAGAAGTTACTCAAGCAATCAAATTTAGTTATACTTAATTTAAAATAGGGGTTTAGGGGGAGGGAAATCGTGATGCCTCTGTTTAGCGTAGGACCTAAAAAATAACGTTTATGGTATAACGCAAAATTACTGGCAGATGGAAATTGAAATATCTTGGGGAGTAGTTTTTCATGATCCAAAAGTGCAACTAAAAAAAATTTCTACGGCGTTCATTATAATATAACATGCACATTTATATAGGGGCGAAGGAAAGGAAGGGTAACAGTTGAAAATTTTGTATTAATAGAATTCAATATGAAACACATTTACATCAGAATTACATTTAGATCAGGCGGGCGAACGGAATGGGAATGATGCCATGTTTTGCACAGTACCCTAAAGAGTGACTATGCAAAATTTTGTCAATTTGTATAGAATAGTATAGAGAACCGATAGATATCCAGTTTTATATAATATACACATATGTGACGAATTGATTTTAGAGTATTCCGTGTCCATATTCTAGTATAGAGTGAAAGCTCATTTCCAAAATTTCACCAGATTGTCTGGAAACTTCAAGGACCTTTGATAATTTATAAGAAACTGGAAAATTTATTAGTTACGAGAATACTCTAAAACCTGCTAAACGCTATTATTAATTATGGAATAATTAAAAAAAAAATGTTAATGCTAAATCAAATAATTCGTTTTAACGAAAATACACTAATAAAAGTTCTTTATATAAAATCACGTTGTTTCTAAAACTTAATATACGTTATGTTTAATACGATTGAAGATGAAAATTTACAACATGACTTAAAATATGAACTGGTCTCAAATTATTTTTGGTATCAATATTTTGAATATTTTTAGAACGTCTGACGATACACGAAATTTTCATTCAATTTTGACATATCATTCAATATTTTTTCTGAAGAAGGATAATATTCAGCTGCATTCCTTGATAATTTATTTATTTATCAAAGGTTATATATCGAAACATAACTTTAAAGAGATCAGAAACAGCTCTGTCATATAAAATGATTGTAAAATGAACAATCGATCATAAACGAAGATGCCCCCCGTAGTACAAGGGTATCAACTGCAGTATTTTCAGAAAATATCAACAATTTTTTTAATTGTGTTTTTCAAATCGATTAATTGCTATTAAAAAATCCACGGATTGCCGTACGCGTATGTAGATGATCCACTATGTTTATCTACTTATCTGTCTCCTTCCCTTCCCCGTCTTCTTACCCTCATATCAGAGCACGACCTTTTCTGTGTATTGTCTATGACTTTTTGAACCATCAAGGATAGTGGATGCTGCTATATGCTCGTCACTAACTTGAAGCTGTTATAAAGTTTAATTCTTTATTTTTTTTATTTAAATTTATTTTATACTTATTTTATTATACATGTATTGTATATACATAATTTAATTATAATTTTTCTTTTACACAATATTACCCAACTCAATAGAGAAATCAATGCCTGTGTTTGAATCGGGGAGTATTTAAGTTTTAAAATAATCTAAAGTTATAGAAGTAAGATATAAATATAGAATTAAATTATCAAATACATATACACAAACATAATCAAATAGAACTTGTAATTGCCGTCGGAATTTTCTAATATTTGTTTGATTTGCGATATGAAGGCTTTATAATTTTTTTCTCTTTTTATACTCGTTGCTAGTGTATTCGGTTCCTCGCATGTGCGTGCTGAAACGGCTATTGTGGATCACAGTGCTTTATTCTGATCACTGAAGAAGGTTCCTGAAGTTCAACTACAGGAAGAAATTCCAGGAAATTCGTGCTTCCTGGTTGGTCCTTAAATATTGTCCTGTTCCTAAACCTAATTTATATCACCCATTTTACATTCCGTCTCTTCACCTCTTATTTACCTCTAGTACTGAAATACGATCTATTCATATTAGTCTTAAAATTTTGATGTAAACAAAAAGTTTATAATCAGACTGAACTCTGTAATTTCTATTATTTTACATTTCAAATATAAAATTATACTTCGAATGAAATATTCCGAAAATTTGGTTTTACGAGTAGGAATCGAATATGAAAAACGTATGAAAAGGTAATATAAAAAGCACTTTTCATAAAAACCAATTTCATTTCTATCTGCACAATACGGGGGTTGGAGATTTATTACGGGTAAAAGAATATATTCTTAAGGATACATATTGCTAGATATATCGATAACTCGAAATAAATTTTAATACTTGTATTTGATTCACTGCTATTCTTTAACAGTAATATCAATTTAAATACTTGAGATTGTTAAGCGTGATAAAAACCACCCTACAAAGATTAATAGAGCCTCATTTGTCTCATACACGCTAACTCTGAAAACTTTTGCTTCTCCTCGGATTCAGCAACCACCTCCACCCCTACATGTTGTTTAAAATTATGAGAAGAAGTGGGTAAAAACAGGGGAAAATTTATAAATTAAATGTGACTTTTCAACTTCACTTTGAATTTTCTGTTTTTTGGTATGAAAATATACGTATAATCTGTTAGATAGGTACATATATACGTGTAACGATTATCAATTACAATTATTGTTAATTCATTTGGGCTTGGGAAGTAATACTGATATAAAAAAACCTTTTAACTAAATAATAAAAAATTAATAATAAAGATGTCTAAATTGTAACAACTATTCTGAATTCGCCGATCATCTTTTGGAAACAAACCATTCTTTTAACGTTTACGAGGGTTTAGAAATTTAACATTCAAATACTAGGGGTTTACAATTAGATCAATTTGAAATTTTAGAAATAAGAAACAGTGTTAATAGTAAATTAAATATTATAAATAACCAAATTGTTTTTGAAAACAGTCACCTTTTAAATTTGTTTTCATATTAGTTCTTACTTATTCACCATTTTATAGTTTTGTTTTTATCTATACTCGTATTTTTTAATTTCAGTGTACATTGTTTCCTGAAGAAGATACCATAGGTATCGAAGCATGTAGAATAATTAATAAATAGTGGTTAAAACAAAGTATTTTGTCTAATTATTAATATAAAATGAGGCCACAAAGTAATTTTGAAAATATTGAAGAAAGGATAGTAAATATACCTGTATGTGTTGATATAAATGAATGTTTGTCGATGTCGATATATGAAAATCATTTTCGATTATTACTTGATTTATTGTTAAGCACAGGTTTAAAATATATATAAATTTGGCAATGCTTTATAGTTACTACGCGCGAATATTTTAGGGAGGCGTATTTTGTAACCGTTGTTGGAAAGGCGGTGGTGAGAAGTGTGAGGTTCGTTAGATAGCCTTACCGACATTAGTATTGCAACCTGTCGTTAATACTTTACGGCTATTGGGAGTTTCATCTGCAGGGTGCATTCAATAACGCCGGGCGGTGATGACAATCCTTTTAATATCCTTTTAATATTCCTCCCTTTCAAATTTGAAATTATTCAAAAAACATCTAGAAAAATAACCGATTTATTCACAAATATTTAATATTTGAATTACTGAATGAAATAAAGGATCAATCGAACAAATACTAGTGCTCCATTTACAATATTTATTTTGATCTTTTAGAAAGAAAGACAAGCTTGAAGGCTCTGAAATGAAAGATACGAATATTTATATAACAGAATGGTCGTTTTAGATGACTTTAAACTTTACTTTTAGAAAATATAATATTTAAATGAACGATAATATTCATATAACTAGATGACAAATTACTAATTTTTATAGTTGATAGCAACATTTTGTACGATGGATGTTGAATTTGAAATGTAAATCCGAATCGAATCGATGGGATTTAAATTAACGAATTGCACTAATCTCCGGGTCGCGAAAATTTCGGTTGTGAATCGAAATCGTCGCAGGGTAGGGAAAGGAAAATAGGGAAACCTGGGTGCAGGATGAGATCGATGAGGGAATAGGAGTTACAGTCGAAGGGCTAGTGATCTCGGGAACCGGGATTCGGAAGGACTGCTCGCCTTACCTTGTATATGACGCCTCCGTTATCCCTCCAGTCACCGCAGATGTCATACAATGGCACGCGGATGAGCCGATCTCCGATCCCAATTGAATACGGCGAATGACAAAAGTTCACCCACAGCACACACAATAAACACTACGTGATCACCAAACACAATATCACAAAATACAGTGCTGATGCACTGGAGGTAATTAAGCCACGCCACGAATGCTATCGCGATGTCGAGATCGAACAAATATCACTCAACTTGACGTCTGCTAACGTCAAGGTCACAATTTACACTGATAAGACGAACATAAGGAAAAGTATGGATGGGAATTTGGATGCGGAAATGTGTCTATAATGTCAAAAGACGCGCCAAAAATGTGTTTTACGAATCCGGAACAGATGTTGTTTTGGATGCAAAAGTGAACTAAACATTTATTTAGTTTATTTTTATGCACTATGTTACTTATTTTGTTCTTAATAATATTTTTTCAAATTTTTTGCAGGTAGCGTAACATTTTATTTCATAGCTTAAAATATTTAAATCGCAATGCACTAGATTTTCGTAAGTAACATATAAAATTGTTTATTATTATTATGTGACATTATATATATATATATATATATATATATATATATATATATATATATATATATATATATAATATTCGTCCGGTTTTCTCTGATGCATCTGATCTGCTACAAACTTCACAAATACAAATATTTTTGCACATC
This sequence comes from Eubasilissa regina, assembly GCA_022840565.1. Lineage (NCBI taxonomy): Eukaryota > Metazoa > Arthropoda > Insecta > Trichoptera > Phryganeidae > Eubasilissa > Eubasilissa regina. The sequence continues at coordinate 15,264,873 of JAINEB010000027.1, read as the reverse complement.
TTTTTGAGTAAAAATTTAAACATATCTAAAAATAAGGAATATTTTCTTACTTGTGAAAAGTGTGAAAAGATTTATACTGTATACGGACCCAGTATTTTAGGTGACTTAATATGCAATCTGGACATTTAGAAAGCAAAATGGTGATGTCTAAAGATATGTGAATAAAATTGATTTCTAGCGATCGCCATTTGAAGATATGTGAGAGTGATTAAGTACTAAGTAATACTTTATTTACTGTTCGTGCTTGAAATGGTCAACAGGGGCAATACTTGAGTGCCGCATAAATTGAGTAAAAAATAATGAATGGCCTAAGTTTCTGGTAAAGAAAATGAGTTTTTAATTATTATTAATTAACTTTAAAAAAACAAACTTTTGGAAAAACTAATTAATTAATCGCATAAAACACAACGTTGTTTATTTCACACTATAACACTTTAATCAAAAATAAAAACGTTTTCAACGCTTACTGCATCATCTTCAGTAATAAACTAAAACTTAAAATTAGATTGACTACATGGAGGGGTGATAATATGAAAACGGTGTTGGGGAGGAGGGGGTTTCGGTGAAAACTGAAAGTGGTTGTGGGCGGAGCTAATATGGACAGGAGGGGAGATGTAATAGGGGACGTTTGTATGTTAAATACAGTATTATGTTAAGATTAATTTCTATATTTTCTAGAATGTCTAATTTTCTTCTCTTTCTGCATTACATGTAGTACTTCTGCGTAGTCATGTGCAAAACGATGACCCTCTGATCTTGCATGGTCTGCTATCTCTGAGTTGATTTTGAAGTTATTTATCCCCTTAAGGTGTTCATCTATTTGTGTGTGTATTTTTCTTACAATTTGTCCAATATAAGATGATTGGTAGTTCTTGCAATTAATCTTGTATACTCCGTATATATTTTCTAATACAATTTTTGTTATAAAAAGCTATTTCTTTCTTCACATAATTTAAGCAGGTCTGTGGTTAATTTTTCTGTGTATAGGATTCTTATATATCTGTGTTCACGTTTACTTATGGTTTATGATAAGTATATTTTTGATTTAGTAAAATGAATTTATGTCTCAAACAAGCCATGAATGGAGATGAAAAGTATTGAAGATCATTTACAACAACATTAGTCGAAGAAATTATAGTCACAATATAGTGAGTCACCACAGATGAACGGAAAATCTAGACTGTATCCAAAGGAGCTCATGTTTGTGTATCTGGTGTGAGTCGAAGGAAGCCGTGTACTATGAGCTACTACCGTCAAGCCAAACCATTCATTTTGATAAATACTGCTCGTACATTGAAGGAAGTAATCGATAAAGACCAGGATTGGCCAATAAAAAATGCAATGTGTTCTAACAGTATGATTGTTTTAATACACCTACTATATAGTCTATACTTTGCACCTTCCGACTATCATTATTTCGATATTTGAAAAACTCTCTTCATGGTGTAAATTTACCTAATTCTAACTCCTAAAGCCTCTTGGATCTGTCTCTGGAATTCTAAAACAGAGGAGTCTTTCAGCTATCAAAATATGAAAGAAGGTTATTGGTCAAAATAGCACACATAGATCCTCCATTAAATAATACGCCAAGCTGGCATAGTGTGATATTATTTTTATTTAATTTTTTGAACCACAAAAAATAACACTTCTGTATTCTATATAAAATTCACATTTCTACGTTCATATTTAAAAAATAATTTATCCCTTCCAGTTTAAGTGTAATAAATTCTTTTTATCTTTTATTACCTATCGAAAAAAGTTTAAGAAGCAAAACTAAAGCACCTTAAATTAGTTTAGAAAAATGAAATGAATTACTTATAACTAAGTTAGTGTTATATTTAACTTTATTTAAATTACACCATCTAAAAATGAATATAATTCATTTAGATATACTTTTTATTTTAGGCTGTGTTAAAAAACACCAACTTTATTTGAAATATTCGCTATTCTGATATTATTTATTAAAAATCTACACTAACGTGATTTAAGATATCTTTCAAGTAATTTCTTCAATTAAAAAATATTTATTTGAATTTTCTTTTTCACCTGTAGTGAATTTTAATAATTATGCCAATTTTGAGTGGTTAAATATGCAAATAAAATAAATAAATATTTTTTTAGTGTTTTTTGACTCGCCTAAAAAGCACAAATTTTACGGAAGTTAGTGCTTTATTATAATATATTAAAAGTATATAGGTAACTACAAATAAATCTTTAAATAAAATACATATTTAAATGAAAGATTTGATGCAATAAAATATTTTAAGTTTGTAGCATTATTGTAAATGGAACTGTCAGCATTTATTTAATAGTAATTGAAAATTTTGTTAAGGATAAGTCCATCATACACTGTAAAAATATCCTTTTTACATACTTATTTTATATGGTAAACCGGATACTGTACGATAGTCCTGTTAGAAGCCTCAATAATCGTCATATAATATATCATAGGTATGGTAACATGTTGATGTACCAATAAATAGTGATTTTCAATAAATTATATTTTTGTAGAAAGCAATCACTTTGTGGTTTGACATATTAAATTAAATAAAACACAATCACTTTGTATGAAACTCCGAATTTTATTACACGTCAACCGGTTTCGCTTAGCTCAAGCTTTTTCAGGACCTATTTAAAATTAACAATCAATACGAAAATAAGAATTTATTGTGAAGCTTGAGCTAAGCGAAAACAGTTGGCGTATAATAAAATTCGTGGTTTCATACAAATTGATCGTATTTTATTTAATTTAAATAAATTATTTTTTCTTATTATTTATATAAAATGTTGCCACAAAGTAATTTTGCAAATAAAGAAGAAGTTTTAATTTTTGTTTAAAATGTTTATTTTATTATAGACAATTGAATGAAACCGTAATGATTTATTAGATAACCCAAGAGTTGTTTATAGCTTCTTGCCTCCGGTTATTAATAGAATCGTACATGGTAATGTCATAGAAGATATGTGTGCCATTAAGTCAGATCCACAATGTACATAATTTATATACACTTTCCATCCTGTAATTGAATTATTATTATTATCCACACGTATCAAATGGCAATGAAGTTTTTGTCTCTTTTAACAATGAAAAGTTATTTTAAAATAGTTAGTTCACAAGCATTGCGTTACTATTGTTAGTCTAAAGCTCGCTGCAATTCTCTTTGAACAAGTTGTACTGTAACTCATAGATATTTCCGTTTTTATTGTACGTACGTATCCGTTTTATTTTGATGCACGACAACAATGAACAAACGTTAGTCTACGTCACAAAACTTGTTAAATCATCGTAATTCATATGAAAATGCATTAAAATAGAGATTTATGTGCCTAGCTGATGCACTAATGATACTCGTAAATGTATATTATAGTTTATTTATGGTGTTGCGTTGAATTTTTTTTGTGAAATTTAGAACGTTGCACTGGTCCATATTAAATTTTCATGTAGATTAAAATGAGTTTTGGAAAAAAAAAATTGATTTTAGGAAAAAAAAAAGCATTTAGCAAAAAAGTGTATATTTTTTTTTTTTTTTCTAAATAGGGAAAGGTGTTCAAAACAGGAATACTTCTCAAGTAACATAAAAAAAATCTGTCAATTTTTTGGTTTACTTAATATTGCGTGAATATTTTACATGTTAGAATAAGTTCTTGATGGCTTTTTTTCATTGTTTAAATCATTTGCTGTTGTCTCTAGGTAAAACACGACGTTGTATCTAGAGACAGGGGGTGACGTACCTGGGGACATTAAAATGCTTGAATATGACTTATATTAATGATAGTTTTTTTGACACAACATGAATTGGCAAATATTTTATTCAACAACCTTCGGTACATATTATATTAATCAAAAAGAAATTTAGGGTATAAGAAAACAAAAATAATTCAAATGAAGTGTTGTACCTAGGCCTAGGAATATGACATTGGATCCCACGAAACGATGACCTATAAGAAATGAAAGGAATCTCGGACATTTCCGGGTATTTATTAGAATGTGGGTCTCCCGCTGGGGGTCGCTGGAATGGGAAAAGCAGTGGCTAGAGAGACCTAACGGAGCTTTCTACTAGCTCTCTCTCTCTCTCTCTCTTGCGACCTGGACAGAGTGAATTTCTGCCTGACTGTGACCAATTTCTGCGACAGAAATAAATAAATGTGACGTCAACCCTCCCCTTTTGGGGGTGTGTGATTTCTATAGCTTCTTTCTGGCTGCCTTTTGAAATTAATTTGACAACAAGTCTCTCATATTGTACAGATATGGTTCTGGTACGACGATCCCGGAGCCAAACTATGATGATATGACTGATTCTAATAAAATAAATAAAAATATATGTACTTTTAAAATTAGCAATATTAACTTGGTGGTTAAGATTCATATTTTTTATTTATTATCTTAGTTTAATAACCACAATTGAGTTTAAAAAACATCTACCGATTTCGAAAAAAACATCTACCGGCCGAAACCGGTAGATGTTTTTTAAACTCAATTGTGGTTATTAAACTAAGATAATAAATAAAAAATAAAAATATATGTAATTATGATAAATCAAAAGGAGGGGTAAACAACTCTCAAAATGATTCGGGATAGGGTGTAAATAAATAAATTTAAAAAAATAAATAATAATAATGTACCTAGGTGCAACTACATGTCTTACAAATTAAAATTTAAAACAAATAAAGTTAATTATGCAATGTATTAAATTACTTAAATTATATAACACAAGGATAGTATTAAAAAACAAAATCATACAAAAATATTTACTTTTGAAATAGAAAAATATTACTTTCACCATAATTATTATTTACACTTTAAACTAAGGTGGAAATTATTACCTATATGTCTCGATGATAAGTAAAATATATGTTTTCGTATGTGCATTATACATAATCATTAGGTGTCCCTACGTACAACTTGTCCGTACTTTGAAAACCTAAATCAATTTTATCGAAAAATATTGTTGTTGCACCACCGGTATTTGAACCTGGATCTCTTTCCAAATTGTAGAAGCTGCACTATCCAACTATACTACAGCGACATTATTTTTGACGACAAATTTTCGAACCTATATGTTACACCCTTTTCAAATTAATACATTTATCGTTCTATTATTTGAAAAAGCCGTCTACTTTGTTATTACGTAATCTCAAATACCTTTTAGTAAACCGATAGTAGATGCCAGTATTTAACAATTCATTTTTATTAAATTTTGGACATATTGCTACAACTTATATATTATTAGTACACATTCTTATTGTGAAGTTGTAATTATTCATTATTATTATTTATTGCCGTCTGCGCTCCCGACCAGTGAGTTATTGCGACTGGCAATCCCGCAAATCACGCGCGTCGAACAATACCCCTCCCACTTACGAGCAATAACAATTTAATCTTTAAATTTTTCTGCTGAAGATCCTATACTTATATTTCATTTAATTTTTTCAACACCACAACAGACCACAAGGTTCAATTACTAGCGAAACACATCACAAAAATACCCAGGCTTAAGAAAATCTATATAATAATTAGATGTATTGTGTCTTCACCGGAAATCGAACCCGGAACCGAACCCGGAACACAATAGCCTATGAGTTGGATCATGTCGTTATCTTAACTTTTAAACACAAGGTTCGAGAGAACTATGGGATGTGCAAACTGCGAACTGCTTCACAATAGCGCCCATAGATCCTAAAAAGATAAAATTATCCCAAACTTCCTTCCTGCGATGTACAGGATGAATAATATGTTCCAAGCCGATGTTGTTTTTGAATAACTAAGAAGTTTTTATTTATCAATTATTTGGTTTATTACAATTATATATAAAATATGACATTTGTTTAGTGGCCACCTCTGGCAGCAGCATAAATTCATGCTCTTTTAACCATATTTTTTATAACATCATGCACATTTCGCGTCCTGTAGTATCGGAATTGTTAATGGCTTATTGATGTGGACACTTCCTTTCAAGTACCCCCACAGAAAATATTTGGGAGCTATCAAATCAGGTGATCGATATCAGGCCTATCGATTTTACCAATTTTTGACATTATGCGGCCGGAAAAATATTCTCGCAAAATTTTAAGCGTAGCTCGGGCTGTATGTGAGGAGGCACTATCGTGTATAAACTATATGTGTTGCAGGCTTAATCTACGCAATTCGGCCACCAAGAAGCCTTCCAACATGTAACAATAGCGATCATCATTAATGGTTACATCATTGCCTCTAGCATCCTGAAAGAACCCATATTCCAGTGTCCAAAACCCGCCAAGTCGAAATGCGATTCGTCGCACATGATGACGTCACACATTTTTACAAAATTCGGGATCATCAATATTGAGTTTGTAAAACATGTACGCTCCAATTTTGTTGAAATTAGATTCTTTATAACAAATTGTAATTAACTACTTTACGAAAATGGCGGCCCAAAAAAAACGGCCTAGAACATAATATTCACGCTGTATGTATAATTTAAATATTTCCAAAGTTAAAGCATACGTATATTCAATTTCACTGCTCGACTCAGATGTTCTAATTTACAACCAATGAACAATAGAGAGATCGTATTGACAGTAGTATCTTATATAAACTAATTATCATCTATTTTGATATTTCATATCACTTTCACTCAACAATTTAAACGCTCCCTTCAGGCAGAACTATATTGTTCTAGACATGCCAATCTCTTTATATTTCAACGCTTTAGGACTAATTAGATCTACGTACATGCACGCATACCATCGTACTCTATTTTGTAGAGGTAAGCAGAGAGAATAATACGTTACCCACTTGTACAACATAGTTATTGTTTAAAAATTATCATAATTAAATTCCGATCCTTATAGTAATATCATATTATAATAGTCATATGTTATGTAATGTTATTATAATTCATACGTATACTAAAAGATGACGAATTATTTTGTGAGGTAACCTACGTAAATAGTCCTACTCGCGGTGTTTCGAGTAAATACCATGACTTATTCGCAAGGACCTTTTATCCTGCACTAAGCTGACGAGTAAACTCGACCGTTTGAAACAAGAGCCAAAATGAAAGAGAATTAAAATCTTAGTAGATACTTAATATAATATTATTAAATGACGTTGCAATTAACTATATGTAATGTAAAGAAGGGTGACTTGTAATTTAGTTATTTGTTTAATAACCGGCTTTGTGAATGCATAATTACCTCACCTGTAGTTCTTTGATTATCATGATGCGATTTTTTGGATGGATGCATTTTCGTATACGGCTGTATCTAAGATATTTGATAACAACTAAATACATTTAACCTTATAAAAGTGTTGATAAAGAAATAAAAAATGAACCTAGTGTTAATATACTATTTAACAGTAAGTTGTGAATAGAAAATACACATCTAAAAATATATTAAAAAATGAACAGTTAAGATATATATATAAGAGTAAATATTTAAATAAATACGTACGATCCCTTTATTTATTTTTTATTATTTTTGTTATGTTAAAAATATAACTGATCTAATAGAAATATAGTTAATTTTAACAGAAAATGCAGCATTTTAATGAGTGCTTTTCAATTAGAAATAAAAGATAAAATATAGAATTGTTACCACAAAACAAAATCGACTGCAGGCTTTTCTTAAAAGTTGTCAATATTTCATGGAATACTTCTACAAATTTACCGTACTCATTATGTACTCGTATATAAATTAACATCTCTAAGGTTTGAACTTCATCAGGCCTGTATTTAAACGTAGTATCTCTTAACCATCAAAAACTTATAATTTTAGTGTAGCCGGAGAATTAATATTGTAATCGTTCTACGTAGAAAACAAAGTATTATGAAGACCCTCGTCACATCAAAATAAGTCAAGTAATCTTTGTTCATTCACCAGAAATATTGTTTTTGATAGTTATCGCTTTTTGGTAATATTTTCGACAGATTTCGATAGAAATATTATCAAATGTTGAGGGGTCTCATAGACCTCGACTTCTGAAAAATTTCCATGTATTTTGTGGACTCAGTAACTACCGCATTTTTTATCAGATTTAGATCAAATTTTTGTGTAAAACTAACGTAATAAATATCTCGTCTATTGTATTGCACAGAAATGCGAGGTCACAACAGAGGTGCCAATTAATTGATATGATAAGACACGTGTCAGTAATTTAAAGTTGTAATGATCGGCGTGGCGCCAAAAAACTCGTGGGATAGATTTCAAAAAAGCAAAGACTATCATTCTTGGTAAAACGTCATAGCGGCAGCCAGTCGCTTTGTAGGTGCTTGTAAATATGATGGGAATACTATATGAATGTATGTATTGTTATGTATGAAAATAAAAACAGGGTATTCTGCAGGCGGGAATACATTCTCGATTGTGTCATGTTGCCGTAGTTTAGCGATATTGAACATCTTTTGTATTTTATTTCTTACGACCTCATAATCATCATTATCTTTGCCGGTTGAAAAAAAGCTGGCAAACCACCCTTGTCTACATTCTTGTTTCCTGTACGGAACAGCTATCTTCATTAGCCTTATCGCCCATTTGTTTTTAAATGGCAGCTGTTCAAAAACGTTAAAATTTGTAACTCCATTACTGACTTAGAGGTTAAGTTAAAAAAATACACTTTCACAATACAAAATCTACCTAATTCATATTGCCAGAGACGGAAGGGATTTTTATTGTGCACCTTTACTAATAATGTCAACGCTGATGGGATCTTGTTAATCGATCCAAGACTAGCGGTACACAATGGAGTCCTGGTACCGACACTGATATATGGAAGTGAGGCCTGGAGCCGGCTGAAGAGGAACGAAAGTAGACTGAATGCAGTATAAATGAGATCACTTTGGCGTATATGTGGCAAATTCATTTATAACATAGTAAAGAATGAAGATAAAAGTTATTAAGGAAAACACATTCTTATTGTGAAGTTGTAATTATTCAGAACATAGATCTGTGATTTTTTAAATACTAATTAAATGTATTAATTATAAATTTATATCGGTAGCGCAAAAACAATATTTTTCGACAAAATTGATTTTATATGTATATATTTATAATTAATACATTTAATTAGTATTTGAAGATATATGTAAATAATTTAAAGGCGATCTTATTATAGTGAGTAAGATTAAGAAATAATCACTTAGATAGTTTCATCAATGAGAAGATAATGGTAAGAAAGATATATGACGCAAGTGTTGATGGTACCAGAAATAGAGGACGTCCGCAGAAGACTTGGCACGACCAGATACTGGTACATGGTTCTGTTAGAAGCCACAATAATTGGCGAGCTTGTATGAATGGGAGTGAGGCGAGAATTGTATATCAGTATAGAAGAGTATGCAATCTATACTCTCTGTCTACCCCCGCAGAGAAATGGCATGAAAGTAAATTTCTCACAACATTTTTAAATACTCGAAATAATTACACTGATTTAATGAGTAGCTTGTTGGTACAGTGGTCAAGATGTCGGCCTAGTGATTTAGTATCTAGTAGTGGTCGGGAGTTCACGCCTCGTTCCAGGACACCAACAGTTTGTCTTATTTTCATTGCATTTAAAATCTTAATTTAATTTTACATTGCTATTTAAAAAAAAACAATGTAAAATTAAACTATTATAGGTACGTATTTAAATGAGAAGAATAAGTATATTTGTTATAAGAATGTTATTGTAAAAGAAGTGTAAGGCGCTCTCTCCTCTCCGTCTAACCCCCCTACGAAATTATACTGATAAATACTTAATCCCTCTAAATACTTCTTTACATTAAAATATTTATTAACATCAAATAAATCATTGTCCATCTTTCATAAAGGCGTATCTCATTCTTTGTTAAAATTGAGTTACGACTGGGGTTACATTGCTGACCGTTTTACCGTTTAACCATTTTACCAATATAAAATACAGCACAATCCTTGCAACTAAGTTTATAGACACCAGAATTGTTCAACTATCATCTTACTCTTTATAATTTATGAGTAAATTTCCTATATTATTATTATTTGTATAAAGTGCCTGTCTAATGTTTCGTGGTAGGTGTTTAGATATTTCATTCGAAAATCTATTTATGTATAAAAACCTACGCCAATAATCATTATTATCATTATGTTTTATCTGTAATTTATATAAATGAAAGTTTTGAATGAAAAGTATGAATTTTTCACTCAAATTTGTCTTTGTGACTTAAGTAAGACAATGTGAAGATGACTTGAAAAAATCATAATCGGTAAATAATAAATCTGTGATATATATATATACAATTTTATGTATGAATTTATTTTATAAATCTTTCATGTTTATGTTATGGATTTTTTCCGGTCTATGATTCACTGAATTAAATGTTATATCCGCGTCGTTTCAGTAACAAAGATCAATAACAAACATTTGTTGTATGTAATCCGGTAAGTCCTCGCGAACAAACAACTTTACGATTTGATTTGCAGTCCCATCACGTATATGTTTTACTCCCGGAATACCACAGGTTGTTCAGAAAACAGTGGAAAACGTACAACACGAGACACAGTGATTTGTGGCCAAAACTAATCGTAATGTATCGCTATTAGGATTATTATTTTTGTCATGGTAACATATTTCGAATAGTATTATTTATATATTTATCTGTAAAAAAGGTCGTGAAAGTGATATATTCAAATATTATTTCAAAAAAGCGTACCACTAAAAAATTTTATATTTTTTTTTAAATTTCAGATTCAAGGTAAACTAATATGAGTTCACATGTCTCTACGCGTGCGTTTCGAAATATATGTATGTAGACTCAAAAGAGAAGTCCAAATATTCATAAAATGCAAAGCGATATAGAAAGATATATCTTAAAGGATTAGATGTGTGAAAAATAGAAAAAGAGTAGTCGATATAATAGAACACGTAAAGAAAATGAAATGGCAATGAGCAGGGCATGAACAATAAACATACGTTGGACAAACGCAATCATCCGGTGATATCCGAGGGGGGTCGAAAGACCGAACTTTATGGTTCATAAAACCCGCTGGACCCGAGACGCTTTTCGCCTTGTAAGGACATTATCAATCTAAAAATTTAACTCAACAAATTGTTTTTATATCTATAGTAAAGGACAGCTATATGATAGCTATTTGATTAACATGAGGTATAAAGGGACAACATTAGTATTCTGTGAGTTTACAAAAAAAAAATGATTGGATCTAATCATTCCATGTAACCATTTTATTTTAAAACTAATGGTTTTTTTTATATCATAGGTAACCATATAATTTTACAACATAAGAAGACAACACAACAAGAGAGAAATTCTGTTTTTTGTTCTGTAAGAGGGGTATTCTGAAATTTATATAATATTTGCATGATTCTATGTAATAATAATGTTCAACAAGAATGATATTTTTTAATTAATGCAAATTAGTGATCATGTTCCACATCCTAGATATAAATACAAATTGTTGAATTAAATTGATTATGCCCTTACAAGGCGAAACGCGTATCAAGTCTATTAAACAAGTAGAATCAATAAACAAGTGATTTATTTTCACATATGTGATGATGGAGCTCTACACACTTACCTCGGAAACAGTAAATAAACTTTGTTTTATTTGATTAATTAATTTTCATATTTTTATTCGTTAACTTTGTTTTATTGACCACTTATTGAGTTTAAATACATCTACCGGTCTCGAAAAATACAATTTTCTTCTTCAGGATGTCATAGCTAACTAAAAACATATATTATTGTTTCTTTATCAGAATCTATTTTATAAAAAAACAACAATTATTTAAAAAATTAATTTAGTACCTAACTCAAATTGTTACTTAATACAAATTTACTCGAATAATTTTTAGGAAAAAATTTTAGAATGGGACTCGTAGTTAAATTTAGTTGGTTGTTTATAATTTTTGATTAGTTTCACATGCTTTATTTATCTCCAACGATTCCAAATTATTTTATTTGTGACCAACACCGTTCGTATGCAAAATTGACAATCCCAATTTTTTATCAAAACCCTGACCATTTTCTATCAAATGATTAGAAAATTCTGAAAACCCACTACTCTTCAAACATCTTAAATGTTCCCTTACTCTTATATTAAAATTTCTACCCATTTTACCCATATAAAATGCATCAAAATCCTTGCAACTAAGTTTGTAGACACAAGAATTGTTAAATTTATCATCTTTGTCTTAAGAATTTATGTATTATCGAAAAATATTGTTTTTGCATCACCGGGATTTGAACCTGGATCTCTATTTCCAATCCAATCCAGGTTCGAATCCCAGTGACGCAAAAACAATATTTTTCGAGAAAATTGATTTTATATGTATATATTTATAAATAATACATTAATTTAGTATTTAAAATATTACAGATCTATGTTCTGAATAATTACAACTTCACAATAAGAATGTGTTCCCCTTAATAATATAAGTTGAATCAATGTGTCCAAAATTTAATAAAAATGAATAGATAATTCTGGCGTCTGCAGTCGGTTTACTCAAAGGTATTTGAGATTCCGTTTAAATAATGTAGATGGCTTTCAAATAATGGAACGACGGATGTATCAATTTGAAAAAGTGTAACATATGGGTTCGAAAATTTGTCATGAAAAGTACTGGCATTATAACATAATTGGTAGTGTTCTTTCCCGGATTGGAAATAGAGATCCAGGTTCGAATCCCGTTAACGAAAAAACAATATTTTTCGACAAAATTGATTTTATATGTATATATTTATAATTAATACATTAATTTAGTATTTTATATATCACCTAAAAATATTGCCTATTTTCACATGCTTTAGCCAAAAAAAATATTTATGAAATTGCCCCGCAATCATCGTAAAAATATTTTTCGATAATCTACGAAATGGGGAAAATTTTGAAGGGCAGTTATATTAGGTTTATCATTCCTTAAGGGAATAAATAGCAGAAGGGGTGATTTCAGCCCGCGTTATCCCTTTCAGAAACATTTTACAGACCCGTGAGCACTACATGCAAGCAATTTCGCCAGACCAAAAAATGGATTTTCCATAAAGTCCAGTCGCCTGAATTTTCCAAACAGTTAACGAAAACCTTGAAAATAAGGGTTTAAAATTCTGCCTGTTTCTGAAACTGTAAATTATTTTCATTTACTAAAAAGAACGTTATTAATTATTATAAACCAAGCAAAAAAAGGGTTTCCTCATAAACCAGAACCGGTCTGAATAATAATTATTTTTAAACAAATAATGTTTCTGTAAAATTTAAGCTTTAAAAGAGATTTTATGATGGCTATTTTTTTAAAGTTTACTTTTTAAATAAACTTACTCATTAAAACTTCATTAAACTATTTTTAAATTTTTTTTTCAACTTTCTTTAATTTTACTTTGATTACTAAACAATGTCTAATCATATTTATAAAACTTAATAATTAACTACATATTTTCTCATAAAATATTTTCTCGAACTTAATCAACACTTAAATCATTTTTTAGTCTCCGAAATCTCAAAGCGAAGTTGCTCTAAAAGTAAAAACAAATTCTGAAATATAAATATATATATTTTTTTACAAAATTTAATTTTGTATATAGTAGTAAAATATATATGAGCATCATTTTAAATAATACAAATATATTTAATCGTAGGTACAAAACAAATAATATACATTAATAATAATAAAATTTGAATATTGTACCCAATTTTTATTATTTTTTAACTCACGTAAAATATGCATTTTAGACGTCCCAGTAACTAAAAACTTATTTGTATATTCAACTAAAAAAATAATGCATACCTAACCTACCTACAAAATATACCAAAATTACTAAACAATGGTTTTTTAATTAATTAAATTCTAAAATGTCACTAATAAATGTTTTTTTAATACATATTAAATGTATCAATAAGAAAAATATTAAAATAAAATCAATTTATCGAAAAAAAATTTTGTTGCCACCCGGACTCGAACCAGGAATCTTTCGTGCGAAGTAGTGCCCTGACCTATTGCACCATGTCAACATTGTGAGTTAACGACAAATTTTTGAACTTATATATTGCACATTCAAATTGATATATTCGTTATTCTATTATTAGAAAGCAATTGATTATATCTGTGTATCTTAAAATCTCACGGAACTATGTTCTGAAAAACTGCAACTTCACAATAATAATATATTCTCCTTAATAATAACATTTCATACCTTCCTTATTTTCACACTATTTTTTCCATTAATAAAAATGTCAATGGCAAAGATGATAAAATAAAATTCTTAAAATAAATTGTTTCTCATATTATAACATACATAAAGTTCATCGTTTCATTAAAAAAAAGAATACTATATAATTAAAACAATAAATATTATTTAAAAAATATAATGTTTTATCTAATAACATGTCAATTATTCATTAAAAAAATAATTGAAGATTCTGCAAATATTATTTTTTCTATTAAGAAAGTACATTAAATTGAACATAACAGATGGCTTTCATATTCTAAAGAATTTTTTTCAGTACCACGATTACATAATATTCGGTCGGTTTTCCAATTCGAATAGTCGTTTCAAATAAGATCAAATTTGTGCAGATGTTACCGATTAAAAACAGAACGAGGAATATTCAAATAAATTTTACATTTGGGTCAGCAAAATGTCGCAAGATCTTTTCGCCATGATTAATTTTGAATTCAGCTGAATATTGATGTGTGTATGTTCATTTTGTAATAAAAATTGCCAGACTGTTCTCTCTTAAAATTTCCAATCTTCACTCTATATCTCAATAATGTATGAACTTTGTTTTAATAAACAATACTTTTATTCAGCAGTTCCTCCAGTAAAATTATAAACTGCTTTAATAATATAAAATTTAGAATTTTTTATGTACTCTTTTTTTAAATCAAAAAGATTTTGCAGGACCTGATTACTATCCTAGTACCTCTAACATACTAGTCCAGTAATCTGCCATCTTAGCTATTCTCATATTAGACAAAGGTATCAAATTATTTATTACATATTCCCTTAACATTTTTGACTCGTGATTTAGTCAGGCATCCGCCCATAAAATATTGTTGACTTGATCTGTTGCATCCCGTATAATACTAAATTTATATATCACAATATATATATACATATATTGTGATATTACAAACTGGTGTCACATTCGAAATTGCCCCGTCAATTGTCAACATATTTTTTTTTTAACCCTATTCGCCATAAAGATAATACATATTATGTTATACATTAAAGGTTATGAAATAAATATAATGCTATGAAAAAGAAAACCAAAGAAAATCTTAATAAATAAAATAAAAAATTTAAAAAAAGTTCATAAAAAGTTAAAAGTTCACACATATATACACACAAAATATAAATATTACATAAATAACTACTTCAGTCATGGCCATTATAAAAAGGGTCACCAACTATGATTCTTTTTCAATTTATCAAGTAGAGCTGTCAAAATTACGTGGTTCATTGCTACAGCCAGTGGAATTAAGGTGTAACCATGAGTATCCAACGTAACCAAAGAGTAAATACTTTTATGTTATTCAATCACTAGTGCATAATTTACTGTAATTTGTTAATCTAATCGCACAGTGAATTATCTATACAGGAAATAAGACTTTTTGGTTACTTTCACTACTTCACCATCAGTACATTACCACTTTGGCTTACATTACTTCTTTGAACTATGTGATTTTATAAAATTCTACATAAAAATCCTATTGCGTCGGCCTGAATGCTGAGAATCAACTACGATGATGGGTCATGGAAATGGGATACAACGTGCATGGTCGAGCATGGTTTGAAGATATGCAATCTGTGGTAACATTTCGATCTTGCTGTCACCACCATACATCGTAGAATGTCGAACTCGCTCCCAACACGACGAAAATAGGATTTGTCAAAGTGAACTGTATTTTGATTTTAACTTTATTTGTTTTTTTTTATTATTAGATTTCATTTTATAACGAATAACACCTTTTCATTTATCTCCTCGAGGTATTATTTATAAATTTTTCCCAGTTTAGGATGAAGGCAGAATGTGACAAACTAAGGTGGGTA
Organism: Eubasilissa regina; assembly: GCA_022840565.1. Classification (NCBI taxonomy): domain Eukaryota; kingdom Metazoa; phylum Arthropoda; class Insecta; order Trichoptera; family Phryganeidae; genus Eubasilissa; species Eubasilissa regina. The sequence goes on along the minus strand of JAINEB010000027.1, from coordinate 15,248,875 downwards.
TGCGTTTCTGAGGTGAAGAACCAGCTGAACTTGTGTTCACCACTGACTAGCCGGTGAGAGGGTAGAACGCAGACCTTCACCCTCACAATATATATATATTTATATACCTACGTTCTATCGACATTCCATGTAGCTCGTCAACAAAAGGTTTTTATTAATGAGAAATAATATGTTACACCGAGTCCAATAAATCAACCAAATACTTAAGGGTATGTCAATTTCGAAGACTGTTTGAAATTATGATTTGTTAAGAGTTGAATTTATATCGGTCATATACTTCGTTAAATATTTTAAGTAGGTATAACGAGTGTTGCTTTTTCATTATTTGAAGAAAAATTGAAGGCATGTATAGTTGGTAGATAGTAAAATGTGTTCCTGTTCCGAAATAACCGGAAGTGGACCAGTCTCGGTGCTGTTCCAAGTTGCGAAGGAAATTTGTTTACTAAGGGATTTTTTGCTAGGGTCAAAAAGGTTTTTGCCTTAAACTACATTCAGTACACAATAGCAAAATGTAATAAATATTGTAATTAAAATAATTAATTCAATTTATGGTAATTGTGAGAGAGTTTCATTTAAATCATATAGATAATTTATGTCATATCTGCATATTTTATAGTGAATATTATATTCCAGGTTGATGTTGTTTTTAAATAACTAGAAAACAAAACAAAAATTTTTAATTTGGTTTATATTTATCAATTAATTTGTTTATTAGAACTGTGGATAGATATCACATAGGTCAAGTGGCCGTCTCTGGCAGCGGCACAAATGTGTGTTCTGTTAATCATATTTTTTATAACATTCACCCTGTATTTGTAAAGCTTCATATGTATATACATATATTAAAATATACATAATAATACTGAATTACTATAACTAAATAATGAATTCGATTTATAATTTAAGGGTATACTTTAATTTTTCCAGTTTGAAATTCGATAAATTCTACGCGAAGAATATTATTTGTTTCGTAAATATTGCTCAAGAGGAAAGTGATGTTTATTTCATAATTACGTAGTATTTTGCTACGTTTAAAAGTCAACGGTATATATGTATATAATATAATATATATACGTTAAATTAATCAAAAATATATATAATTAATCACTACTACTAATTTAATATTCATATTTTTTTGTTGTAACTATAGTACATCTAAATTTTTTCGTATAATTTACTTATTTGTAAGATATTAAACATAAAAAATGCAATATTTAATTCTAGCAACATACTTTCGACTGATATTGTAGCGATCGGTCCTAAAATAAGCATCCGACAATACTTAGGCAAAGCTGACTGTGCTGTTAATGGAGACTAGATGGAAGATCAATACTTGATGCCGGGATATGTACCGACTGTCGTGTCGTGATGTATGTTATATACAACTATAAGCAGAGAACTAATTAATCCATTCTATAAATCAATACAATGATAGATGTTAACGCGAACAAATAGAGTCGAGATGACTGAATAAATATGTAAGTTATATTAATAATGTAAAAGGCTAGACAGATAGGTGAAATACATACAATATAATTTACACTATATAGAAATGGGATCGTTAAGACTGATTCAATCATTATAGATCTTCGTTTAAATAAAATTATTAATATGATCTAGTATTATAATAGGTATATATTTATTTATTTAAACCTTTATTGACACAAGGATAATGACTGTAGGGAATAAAGGGAACACCTTGAATGGAATTGTAGCTAACTGGAATTTGTCAACTGAGGTAAGACTAGCGGGACACAATGAATGGAATGGAAGTGAGGCCTCGACAAGGCTGGCAGACGAAGAATGATAGTACACTGAATGCAGTGGAAATAAAATCACTTAGACATATATGCGGCAGATCCACTTATGACCGAGTAAAAAATGAAGAAATAAGAAAAGAATGTGATTTTACTATAGTGAGTAAGATGAAGAAAGGATCATTTAGGTGGTTTAGTCATATGGAACGAATGAACGAGGAGGGAATTGTAAGAAATATATATGACGCAAGTGTTGATAAGACCATAAATAGAAGACGTCCGTTGAAGACTTGATACGACCAGGTAAACCATATCCTGGAGGATGATCTTGTCAGAAGCCTCAATAACCGTCGAAAATGTATGAAAAGATGTAAGAATATGAATGAGGCGAAAATTGTATGTCAAGACAGAAGAGTGTGGCGCTATATCTTCTCTGCCTACTCCCGCGGGGAAACGGCGTGATGGTAAGTAATTAAGTTATAGACATACATTTTTTTTGTAAATCAGAAGTGAACATACGTATATTATGCACTAGTGATAATCTCAAACCACGAACCGTAAGTCAATCACTGATATATTTGGTCACAATCACTATCAGTGATCGAATAAATGGAAACGTCGTGATTCTTGATTAATTTTTTAATTGAATTTGTATGTGGTTGTGAACTGTGATTCGGTGCCTGCGCACTTGAGACGAAAATATTCATGAAGGAATGACGTTATAATTCGTGATTAGCGACATCTAGTAGATTCTGACAAAACGTTTTAGAATTTGATCTGAAACACTGAGAATTTGACTCAAAAATAAACACTAATTTTTTTAAGTATTTTCATAATCTTTGTGAATTTGTTAAATTAAATATATATGTATTATTTATGCTAGAATATGTTTTTTTATTTATTTCATGTTTTGTGATATGCTTACACATTAGTAATGGAACTGTGATTATAGTCACAGTTTTCAATAACTGATATTATCGAATTACAATCACAATCACACTAGTGGGTCAATAGTAGCATTTTTTTTATCACTACTGATTTATGTGTGGGATGCAGTAGGTATCCATCTCTGATACATATATAATAACATTGTATTGGCTACTTTTTTAGAGTACCGTTCGTGTTAAAGTAGGTAGTTAATTTTCGTGCTGTTGTGGTGTTATTTAATTAAAATTAAATAGAAAAGATTGGACAAAAATATTTTTAAAAAATAATTAAAATAAAAAAATGTAGTGAGTGGGTTGTAAAATTAATTGTATTGTGATTTGATAATGTTAGAATGTTGGTGTATTAACATTGAATTCATCCAAATCACAACTACTATTGACAGCAACACCTAGAAAGCAAAACTTAATACAGGAATCAAAGTCTGCGAATACTAAAACTGCAGTTAAGTTTTTGGGCGTGCATATTGATTTAGATCTTTCAATGAATACACAAATTAGCAAATCTGTCAGTGCATGCTTTTATTAACTGAAACAGATTAAAACTATTTGGAGACACCTTCCTCTTGAGATAGCCCGTCTACTTATAGATGCGTTTGTGGTGTCACGTGTGGACTATAGTAATAAGATATATGCTGGCCGGCCTGCCTATGTTTCAGCTGGATCCATTCTAAATGCTGCAGTCTCCAAATTCTCTCAAATAACATTCATTTTATATGACCTACATTGGCTCCGGTTTTCTGAAAGAGTTGAATTTAAATTATACTGGTGAATGAACTAAGCGATACATAAAATTGCGTCTCTGTAACATCAAGATCTTTGAATCCCAGATAATTTGAATAGTAGACGTCAAACTTTTAGGTCAGCCTCTACTTCAGCTGCAGGGAGGATTATGGAACCGATCAGCCGTTGCCAGAAGTCTAAGTTTAGTGAACAAACATTTGCGGTAGCAGGCTCAAAAGCGTGGAACTCTTTACCCTCCGTCGTAAGAAACAGTTCAAATGAGGCTTTTAACGCACATTTTCAAATACCATTGTTTATAAATGAAATATATTAATTAAAAAGGTTTACGTGTAAAATAAATTTAAAAAAATATTAATAAATATTCTGAATAATTACAATTTCACAATAAGAATGTGCTCTTCTAATAATAAAATTGTATCAATGTATCCAAATTTTAATAAAAATGAATTAATAATTCTGGCGTCTGTTATCAGATTACTCAAAGGTATTTGAGATTCTATAAAAATAAGGTAGATGGCTCTTTCGAATAATGGAACGATTAAATGTATTTATATCAAAAAGGTAACATACATGTTCGAAAATTTGTCGCTAAAAATATTGTCGCTGTAGCATAGTTTGACAATGCACCTTCCCCAGTTAGGAAACAGATCCAGGTTCGAATACCGGTAGCGCAACAATAATATTTTTCGATAAAATTGATTTTATATGTATATATTTCTAATTAATTTATTTAATTCATATTTAAAGTATCACATACCTATATTCTGAATAATTACAACTTCACAATAAGAATGTGTTCTCCTAACATTTTTTATTTTTAAAATTAAACGTAGAACTATAAATAGAGTGAAAGTATTTACAAAACTGGCGCTATAAAAATTATCCAATTTTATTATTGAGATTTCAGTAATATATAAAGTAATGCGGTAACAAGGTGGCACAATCTCACCTAAATTATTTACATTTATCCTGGAAAATCTATTCAGGAAACGAGACCGGGATAAGATGGACATTTGCATAAATGGTTAATATTTAAGCCAACAACCTTTTGCAGGTGATATTCTTGAATGATCCAGATGACCTTCAAAATAGAATGCAAGAAGTAGCAAAATTCAGAGTATGATTTAATGAACTGCTTTATTGAGTCGATAGGTATTCATGTTAATGGAGTCCAGTTTAAATACGTTGATAAATATGTTTACCTGTGACAAGTTCTGTAACAGCAGGTATTATTTTTATTGTGCCCTATCTGTTCAACAGACGTTGACTATTATGACTTTATTGACTGCGGCCCGGAAAAGTTTTACAGTAGACTGGCCAAATTTTTTTTCAATTATGTTTTTATTGTTTTTCATGTGTAAAAATCTGTAATATTTTTTTAGTTTCTTATTTTTACTTTGGACTATAATCTGTCGGCAGTGGTGTTCTGATTGCAAGTCAAATTATGTTTATTTTTGTTTTCGTTTTGTCGTTTTTCCCATATCGAGAGTGGGTTTTCATCTTTTCCCTACTCAAGACCACATATGTTTATTTGTTTCAACTAATGTTATTTATTTTTGTTATTATTTATTTTAGTGGTACTTTTATCTGTTATTTATGCTTTTTCTTGTTTGTTTTTATATATTGTATTGAAATTTATTTATTTTATATGTTTTTGTTTGTATCTCAATAAAGTGGAATTTTTCGGGGTCTACGAGGGCAATTTTGTGTTGACAGCTGTTCGGCACCACCCTATCACTATATGCGGAACGTTGTTACACAGTTGTCATAGTATAAATGTCAACCTGGTGGCGATTGAGTAGAACCATATAGGAGTTTTTGCTTATAAACGCTCCTGGATAAGCGGTGGTCTATGAGGTGCAAGATTTTATACTTCTCTCGATTTTTCATTGCATTCAAGTTTTAAAATTTTTATTGATAACGTCTTCATTCGAAACTATAAATCCATCTTATTTTAAGCATATAGCAGAAGGCATATCCGAAATTGTTTGCAGGATAAAGCTGGACAGGATTCACACGTTAAAATGTGATTTTCGAAAGTAACCTTCCAATGAATGTACACTTTCAGTGCCCACGCATGGCTTCGGAATTTGGACTCGCAACAAAAAATAGGTTTAAAAAATCGAGTTACGCGAAGAGACATGGAATGATATATGTTGGGCATCGCACGTAAAGACAGAGAAAAAAAGTGTGAATGAGTGAACTAATAAGTAATATAACTTTTTTTTTCTCAACGTTATTACATGTACATATGAAGATATATATAATAATTTTATTTTTTGCCAAACTACACGACAGTTTTACAGCGAGGATTGCCATTTACGTAGTTATTATTGAGGTTTTATAAACACCTTTTTTTATAAATGAAATATAACAAGGAGAAATAATTAGATAAGAGATGTTAATGAACTAAACGTATGCATTATCCTATACTTAATTGGTTTGTACAGTCATTTCTAATTGGATGAATTACTTAGAAATATATAAAGAAAAAAATATATAATTTTTACAGAGTGTAACAGACCTAGTCCGTAATATTTTATGAGTGGATACAAGAATATAATATTTAATATAACAAGGAAACAAAAATTGCTAAAAAGATGTTATGTTACTTTATATTTTAAGGTGGTCTTTATTTATTTTATAAATTATTCTTGGCACTGAATCCGTCAACGAATGAAAACGTCCAATAATGTCCGAGAGAAATCAAGAGATGCCGAATGCATAAAATTCCGCAGAAATATGTGGTAGCTAATGACAATAAAGATAGATAAGTAGGAGACTCTTGGGGAGGTTTTCAACTAGCAGTGGATGGGAAACGGCTGATAATGAAGACGATTAATGAACATATTTACATATTTACATTTTTTTATTTTTTTTTATTTATTATCTTAGTTTTATTAACCACAATTGAGATTAAAAAACATCTACCGGTTTTGTTAGTTATGACATCCTGAAGAAGGAAAAGTTTTTTCCGAAACCGGTAGATGTTTTTTAAACTCAATTGTGGTTAATAAAACTAAGATAATAAATAAAAAAATATGAATCTTAACCACCAAGTTAATATTGCTAATTTTAAAAGAACATATTTACGTTTATTAAAAAATATGTAACGTAAATTGAATACTTTCAGTATTCATAGACTGATATAGAACTGATAAATGTTCCTATAAATAGGAATTAACAAGTTGATATACCAAGTGACAAGTGTCAGACCATAATTAACTGAATTTACTTCAATAATAATGCATTATCGGCGGCGGTGCTGCACTGTACCACTGTACGCATCTGAAAACCTACTATGTTAAGAATGTACAAATGTCTGTATATGGTACAGAAAAGGCTGCAAAATAATGGTAGCTCCAGTCGTCTCGGATCACCCTTGCCACTGGACCAAGATCTCCATTATTCTAAGAGTGTATGTGGGTGGTACTGTGCAACATCACCTAAACATTAAACAATTCCACCCACAGGCCTCTACCATAGTCAACCCAATGACTATTAAGAAGAAGAAGAAGACAACTATGAACCGATAACTGATGAATTCATTCTAGAAATGCAGATAATGACAGCGTGAACTATTTATAATGTCGTTATGAGATTACTGATGTAGAAAGAGCTTGATCACGATACAGAAAATTGTGTCGTAATGAATGAATAAAAACAAACTTTAATGAATTAACTTAAATGTACGAAGATGACAGACAGAAATAATTAATTTCAGATTTAAAGAAGTACTTAAAAAAAGTTATAAAATTAAATTAATAATTAGAATTACTTTATAATTTATGTAAATACTCGCTGAATTTAATATTAATAAATGTAAAATAAGCCGGCTGATAACTTTTATATTATTTATTAATCTGATATTTTTGATCAAAGTATAGTAATACAATTCAATAAATTTTTTTCGTGCTACTTTTCTCTTGAAAGCATATGTTTATGTAGAGTAACTAATGTTATAGTTGGTAGGATGTTTATTAATTATATATTTGCTTATTAAAATTAATTAATAGTTGGTTACCATATAAGGATCAAATGTCACCACAATTTAAGACTTATGTTCTTAAATACAAGTCTCATAAAACTAAGAACTGGAAACGGATCAATCATTTGTACAAATTCATATATATATGTATAACAGTGTATTAGATGCGTACATTTCTAATCAATAATAAAATTATATAACTATATAAATTTACTATGAACTAGAAATATCTCGTCATCATTGTTGGAAAATTGTGTTATTATATAATAAATAATTTGAAAACAAAAAACAGGGTGCATTTCTAGCCGCCACATTGGTTTGACAGATATTTGTATCGCATTTAGTAATCGTAGAGAGTAGTAAATTATAATTTATTATTTTTAATGTCTCAGAAACGTGTTGAAATCATTAAAACATTTTATCCAAATAATACTTTTAAAATTAGCAATATTAACTTTGTGGTTAAAATTCATATTTTTTATTTATTATCTTTGTTTTATTAACCACTGAATTGAGTTTAAATACATCTACCCGTTTCGAAAAATACCATTTTCTTCTTCAGGATGTCATAACTAACCAAAAATATATAGCATTGTTTCTTCATCAGAATCTATTTTTAAAATTAAAAAAAAAACAATTATTTAAAAAATTAATTTAGTACCTAACTCCAATTGCTGCTCAATGGTTTTGATAAAAAATTGGGATTGTCAATTTTGCAAATAAACGGTGTTGGTCACAAATTTAATAATTTGAAATCGTTGGAGATAAATAAAGCATGTAAAACTAATCAGGAAATTGTGAACAGCCAACTAAATTTAACTACGAGTCCTATTCTAAAATTTTTTACTAAAAATTATTCGACTAAATTTGTATTGAGCAGCAATTTGAGTTAGGTACTAAATTTATTTTTTAAATAATTGTTTTTTTTTTAAATTTTAAAAATAGATTTTGATGAAAAACAATGTTATATATTTTTGGTAAGTTATGACATCCTGAAGAAGAAAATATTATTTTTCGAAACCGGTAGATGTATTTAAACTCAATTCAGTGGTTAATAAAACAAAGATAATAAATAAAAAATATTATCCAAATAATATTGGCAATGCTGTAACCATTTATGATGATTGCAATCGTTACATGTTGGAAAACTTCTTGGTGGCTAAATTGAGTCGATTGGGCCTGCAACATATGTGGTTTCAACAGGAAGATGCCACCTCACACACAGCTCGAGCTATGCTTAATTTATTTATTTAACTATGAGTAATTTTTCTTGGCGACATAATGTCAAAAAATTGTAATCGATATCACTGGCCTCCTCGATCACTTGATTTGACGGAAACCGACTATTTTAAGTAAAGGTACTTGAAAGAAAATGTCTACGCTAATAAGTTAATAATAATTTTGATGCTACAAGTCAATATTCGAAATGAAATTGATAAAATAACACGCGAAGTGTGCGAGAATATTATGAAAAAAATAGTTAAAAGAGCACCCAATTTTACCGCTGCCATAGGCGACTACTTGGCCAATATTATATTTTATACATAATTGTAATAAACCAAATAATTGATAAATGAAAATTAAATTAAAAATTTATATTTTATTTTCTAGTTATTCAAAAACAACATTGGCCTGAAACATAATATTCACCCTGTATTATACTTCAAGACTATAAGCGCATTGTATTAACATTTTAAAGGATAACACATTTTTTTAATGGACAAAGTAGAATTGCTGATCCAAATAGCACCTTCACATAGTCGAAAACTGAGAGATAATAATAGTATCCTGCTCACCACCATAAAGGAACAAATTGCAAACTCACGTCGAGATAACGCTTCTTAAAAGGCTTTTTGGAGTAAACATGTGGGGTCAGTCAAGTAGCAGGATTCACGGCTTAAACGTGGCAGTCTCAGAATCTGTATTATCTTCCAGTGTGCCAATGGTCACCAGTACAGTGCACCCGATAGAACAAAACGAGTGGGACGACACTGATTGACGAAGCGAGGATGCTTGTGAATAATTGCGAACTGACGTGAAAAAATATTTTTTTTGGAAATATTAACAAAGCCCCAACACATAAGATTCTTAATTAAAAAACTTATTCAAATTATAGTGATCGCGCTAGCAGAAAACAATCAGCTTTTGCCCATTGCTTTTTACTAGATACTAACTAGCCAATGGTCAATGTTTCCGAAATTAATAGAACAGAAAAAATATATAAATTAATCAAATTTAAGCAAGATTGGATCTGCAACACAAATAAAGTATTAAGGAGAACACATTCTTATTGTGAAGTTGTAATTATTCAGACATTTTATTTTCTGTGACATTTTATATACTAATTAAATGTATTCATTTGAAAAATATACGTATAAAATCAATTTTAACTAAAAATATTGTTGTTGCGCTACCAGGATTCGAACCTGGATCTTTTTCCGAACCGGAGAAGATGCATTATTCAACTATGCTACAGCGACACTTTTGATGACAAATTTTTGGACCTGTATGTTACACTTTTCAAATTAATACATCTATCGTTCCATTATTACGAGAATTACACATAATTCTATATATTTCCATTAAATATAATAAAAATAGCTTCGTCTTTATGAGATATCTATAATTTATTTAATAACAGTGGTTTTGTGGGTGAAAATCTAGTAATTGTGTGTTCTTAGACATATTACGAATACCTAATTACGAATATCTAAACACAATGAATAGTTTGAAATATGAAGGCAGACCATCACTACTCTATCGTTCTTCTTGGTACACTCTTTACTTAACCATCCTGTACAGTTGTACAATTTCGTTACTATGCGACATGCCTGGATTCGAACGCGCGGAATCATGGAGGGGTGTAAGATATTTACTGTTTCCGAAGTAAGTTTGTAAAACTCCATACTATATACGTGAAAATAAAACACTAGTTTTTTGATTCTGCTCATTTAATTTACTTGAGACGCGTTTCACCTTGTAAGAGCATTATCAATCTGATTAGGCATTGATAATGCCCTTACAAGGCGAAAAAAACAAGTGTTTTAAATGTGAGGGGCGTAACATTTTTAAATAGATACTATGTATCGATGACAAATTGGAAAAACTTATTTATTACTTAATATGGTAGACAGATGAATCAGAGAGAGATTGAACAACTGTAAACACGGAATAATTGATAACCCTCTTAGTAATGGAATATATTACAAAAATGTTAATATTATAAATAAACGGTGTCTGAGAGACCCAACATTTCCATTTTCGGGTTAAAACCTTGGCGCTGTCAGATAATTGATGTCAATGTATAAGATTAAAAAAAATCTTTTCGGTACACCAAATACTTTGTCAGTTCAAAAAATACCTGCTTCGAGACTAAATTCCGCTTGGATTCCTTTTACAAATTCGAAAGAACAAAAAGAATCAAGGACAATGACGTCACGCGTGGCGGGGCATTAAATCGAAAGAGACAGGTATCATTGTTTGAGTTTCTTTTAGAGATTCATTTCGACTATTTGCCGAGCGTGGCCTATTGTAGAAAAGCCTTTGTCGTCGATAACAAAAGCAGTTAATTTGATTCGTCATTCTATGGACTTTTTGCTTAGTAAATATTTCATTTATTATGTAATGTGAAAGGTATGATTGAAATTTAAAACACTTTTTTTACATTGGTTCTAAAAATATCAAAAATGTATTTATAAGAAAAAAAATAAGTTCATTAACTAATTTTTATTATTATCGCATTCTAATGTCACATATATATTTTTAATATTAAAAGTGGTGAAAGTGGCATAAAGTAGAAAAGGTTGTATAAAATTATGATAGTGTTCTAAATATATTAAATTTAAAAAATGACAAGAGGCAAAGAAAATTAACAACAAAGAGTATCGATGTTTGACGACGTTTTATGCTTCGAAAAATAGCAAACATTGTTCCAGTTTGTTCATTGTTAATATTGACAGCCCTTATAAAAACTCGTATATCTACAATAAAACCAAAACATAACTATTTGAAATATATTTTGCTAAAATACCTACTACATATGGATTTTAGGAATAAATTGTACCTATAAAAGAATATCTCGATATTTTAAGAAAAATAGAGCGATGTTTTTAGAATAAAACTATTAAATAAAATGCGATATTTTAAGAAAAATACGGCGATGTTTTCAAAATAAAACTATTAAATAATATGGCAATATTTTAAGTGACGAAAATAGGGCGATGTTTTTAGAATAAAATTATCAAATAATATGGCGATATTTTAAGTGCCAAAAAAGGGCGATATTTTTAGAATAAAACTATTAAATAATTCGGCAATATTTTAAGTGAAAAAAATACGACGATGTTTTTAGAATAAAACTATTAAATAATACGGTGATATTTTGAATGACAAAAAATACAGCGATGTTTTTAGAATACACTATTTAATAATATGACAATATTTTAAAAATATGTTAGTATACTGTGGGAAAATAACCCGTTAGAAAATTTTGTAACGATTTTAGGTATATACTTGCATACTTACTATGTATTTCATTTTCACCTTTATGGTACCAGAATTGATGCACGGTATTCCAAACTTTAATAAAATCAAAAAACAAAAATGTTGACAAGTTAGCACGTTAAAAAATTGTAGAAGTTAAATTTTTATTTTTATTTTTTATTAATATTAAAAATATAATACAATTTGAATAATCAGTGGATATATATATTTTAACATTTGTTTCTTCACTATGAGAGTAAGACTCGTGTATAGAGAAGGAGTATATTCGAGTTAATTTATGTTTCAGTTAGTCTGTGTACACATTTTTTTTACTTCAGTTACAAATTTATGATAGTCCGTAATTTTTCTAATTGTGATGGGGAGATTGTTAAAAAATTTAATGCTTTGATAAATATATTAATTTTGAATTGCGGTATATTTTAGTTTTGGGATATCAATTTGATCTCTATAGCTTGTAACTGATTTTTAATTTTGAAAATTAGAATTATTGAATTTTTTTATCACTTGTAATTATGTGTATATGAGCTGCAGAGCAATGATAATTTAATAGCTCCTAGTTTATAGCATATCTACACATCATTGTCATGGGTGTGGATTGTTAGATGTTATGTAATATATTATGCTACGAGTATTTGCAAGTGAAACATTTAAAAAATTGGCAGCACACTGGGTCACTCGCAACACACTGTTTGGGAAATATTGGTTTTGGTACATCTTGTTCTAACGGAGTGGTAATACATATTTATCGTGGACGGTCATAAAATTTATTTAAAATGTTATAAAGACATGTTAAATAAATAAATAATTTGATACATAAATTGAAGCTGTACACTAAAAGCTTTCAAATTACAAGATAAGCTCCCCTAAGCTCGAGGCGTGCAAAATTTACAAGTTTACCAGAAAAAAAAAAAACACCTTATGAAAATCTCCCTAAAATTTAATTTAAATTTTGCCGACAGCTTTATCTGCCGACACAACCTGATTCCATTAGCCCCTAAATCCGTTTCCATTCTATCGCCTTCATTATAAAGACAAAGAAATTTTCCAACTTTATTAGTACGTTTTCCGAAGATGCGGCCTTTGGCTATTGTTTTCATCCCTCGGATATTTTATCAGTGCATATTTTTCATTTTATTTCAATTTCAATAAACTCTTAAATTAGACTGGGAATTATTTTTATAATTTGCTAGCAAATCGCTTTGAACGTTTTCACGATTTGATGTTTTGTTAAATTGCTGAGACCTTTTAATAATCTTTTTATAATATATTTTGTACTAAACCGAAGAGTTTAGATATTAAATTTTTTAAATTTTAAGATTTTTAAATTTCCTAATTGTTCTTTGTATTTCCTGATAAATTAAATCACTGATTGTATGTTATATTTTCGGTATATATGATATACACATTTCTTCTTTACTTCTTCTAAATACTTTTACTAATTCTTCATATTTTTATATCCTGATTGTTATTTTTGAATAACTATTTTCTGTTTTTGACAACACATTAAAAATAATCATAATATTTACTTTTAGTTCCTAAGTAAAATGGGTAATTATGTAATGGATTATTAACGGTATATTTTCTACTTGTTTATATTTTCAACGTTCTGATGTAATATTATTTCAATAACCTTTACCATGCTTTTATTATTTTTTATAGCATTTTTGGATGGTAAAATAATAATGAATAATAGTAAAATTGATTCAAAATACCTTGAATATATTCGCTTCTTCCACACTCAGCAACACCGCCTGAAAGCACCTTGCAGATAGTAAAAATGACCTCTCATTAGCCTCAAAAACGTGGCCGGTACCAACAACAATAATATGCGCTGGCAGCCGCCCGAGAAGCCGTCCCCTGCACGCCACTTTCCGGTGAGACGTGTGAGCGCTGATATAAATCATGGGGATACCAAGCACTCACATACATAACCTTATAATTCATAACATTAAATTTTAATTGAATCCTCCTAAAATAATACCAGATGCATCAAAAATAGAATGAGAAATTGTTTTTGTAATCAAATATTGAATTAAGGTTCTCGAGGAAGAATTAGATTAGTCACTGAGAATTGGTCATCCTTATATACCTTTTCTCTTGTAATATAATCAAGAATATACTCAGTATTACGCACATTTCTCCCCGTCTCTCTTATCTTTCAAATTATCTTGGTCCATTGGAGTGATAATTCTTCATTTTGAAGAAGTCTAATGAGATAATACAATCTGATATCTCAATGGATGGTAGCAGTTTGAAAAATAATCCATGTATTTACTCGAGAGTGAATCTGACGCCTTTAATAAATGTCTGAGATCAAATTGACCAATTTAAAATAAATGTTCTACCATATACTGAACGTACACGTAAATACGTGCTATTTTTTTTAAATTACTGACTATTAAATACATCTACGATTTATATTAATAAACTAATCATAATAATCTCTTAGATTTTTATAACCTTAATTTATTCAAAAGGTTAACAAAAATTCGATAGCAAAATATTTTACTATGTTTATCGGAAAAAAACCCACAAACCAGTAAATAATGGGTTTGGAACATTAGTTGCGAGACGAGGGGAATTCTTCATACTTTATTTTTGAAAACATTAATCCGATAGTAGTCTAATTAAGACTCAGAAATAGGTCATCAGAGTAATAAACAAGAGACCATTTAGATATAACTCTGAAGAAGTCTTTAAATCCATTCAAGTTTTGGATATAAGACAACTGTTTACCAAAGCAATCTTAAAACTATTAAAAAAAAAGTCAACTTTTCTTCTACTATCCGATGCAAAGGAAACTAGGATAAAAGCCTTAGGATACTTATCTGTGCCAAAAATGAAAACCAAATTCGCTCAATGAACTTTCTTATTTTGTGCTCCGCGGATATTTAACAAATTGCCACTAGACCTTAAAGGGTCTAAAGTGATTAACGATTTTAAACTAAAAATAACACAGTGGTTGCTTGATGTGGCTAGAAAGCAAAATGAAACCAATTTGTCATTTGTGCTAACCTAACTACCTACACATTTTTGTATCCAACTTTTGTGTATTACATACAATAATATTTTTATAACTTTTTTTATAATAAAATTTTATAACTTCTGATTGTACTTTTCACACATAACCTTTTATAACTTACTTTACATGATACTTACTTACCTTTCTTTATAACGACATTTACAACGTTTAAAAACTGCACAGGTATTTGCTTTAAAACAGCCCACGTCTAGTAAAGTAATTACCTTTATTTTCGTATGTACTATTTATGTTCCAAAAAAAAAAAAAAATTCATGACACATTTATGCAACATTAAAATTATATGTTCTTTAAAAATTAAATTATTTTTTAAATAAAACGTATTTTTTACATTATTGCATATTATATTGTCAGCGTTTTAATTTTCATTCCAATCGAGTTATATATTTAAAAAAATTCGCAGAGCTATTTGATTGCATAAGTGGTATCAAAGTGATCACATGGGTGGCACCAAATTGAAAATATTATAACAAAAAATTTGCGTTAGTTCGTATCTATATATTTGGTAGTCTTTGGAAAATCCGTAATAATATATAATAGTAAAAATATTATTTTTTTTAAACTGACTTGCTTGTGAAATATTTTTTTCAAGCTTCTCTTAAACCTGATATATTGGTGTTGAATTTATTTATTACGGAAATGAAATCGTTAATTGATGCAACCAAGACACAGTAGAATATGTGTGGTAGTTTGTAGCCAAATGGCAACAATATATAGTGAATGATGTCGCGCGTTTATAACGATAAATAAAAATTTAAGTATTTTTAATATTTAAAATAGTTCATTTTAATAATTAATAATACTTTTAATTTAATAAAACGGGTAGAAATTTTAATATAAGAGTAAGGGAACATTTGAGATGTTTGAACAATAGTGGGTTTTCAGAATTTTCTAATCATTTGATAGAAAATAATCATGGTTTTGATAAAAAATTGGGATTGTCAATTTTGCATATAAACGGTGTTGGTCACAAATTAAATAATTTGAAATCGTTAGAGATAAATAAAGCATATAAAACTAATCAGGAAATTGTAAACAGCCAACTAAATTTAACTACGAGTCCTATTCTAAAATTTTTTCCTAAAAATTATTCGACTAAATTTGTATTGAACAGCAATTTGAGTTAGGTACTAAATTTATTTTTAAATAATTGTTGTTTTTTTTTTTAAATTTTAAAAATAGATTCTGATAAAGAAACAATGCCATATATTTTTGGTTAGTTATGACATCCTGAAGAAGAAAATGGTATTTTTCAAAAGCGGTAGATGCATTTAAACTCAATTCAAGTGGTTAATAAAACAAAGATAATAAATAAAAAATAAATAATAATAATGAATAGTTTATTAGTTTTGTTTTACAAAACACTATGACTTATTTTCTGACACCATCATACAAGGTAAACCTAGTTATCCCTCATCACATAAATATTCAGCGTTACATTCAACGATACACCGCCTAGTTAGCATTCCTAGGTCACATTCTAATTTCAATACTGAATTACCCAATAATTTAATAGAATTTATTTGTACATAATTTTAATAAAAATTTGGGATCGTCTGTTTTACAACATATTAACAATGTAAGTCTTTAATTTAATAATTTAGAATCGTTATAAATAAGTTGAGCGTAACTTAACCAAAATATTATAAATATCCAAATAAATTTAACCACGAGTTCTATCCTAAAGATAATTCCAAAAAAAAAAATGCAATAATTTTGGATCAATAAATCAATGTCTACATTTTCATCATTGTAACCATTTAAGTTAGGAACTAAATTTATTTATTTATTTATTTATTAGATGACATACATATTTTTGTTCTAACAGAGGTGAATATATTATAACATAATAAACATAAGACATAATTCATACTCGTAGTTTATTGTGTGGGATGGAGTAGACTTCAACTCTGACGTTTACAGCGTTGTTCTGGTTACTTTGCTAGACTTGTCTGTGTCAAAGTTGCCAGTTTTTTTTTCGTGCTGTTGTGGTGTTATTTAAATCATCGACAGGAATAAAAAGAGAAATAAAAAAAAAATGTTTAAAAAATTAAAAATATGTAGTGGGAGTGTTGCAGGACTAGTGAATTATTGTATAAATAATGTTAGAATGTTGGATAGCCATGCTTCTGATTCATCTCTACCTGATTGGATCATATATTGGATCCATATTTGTATAATCTTATTGGAATTAAACGATTTCCAATTGGTACTGAGTGTGTTGTATAATTTCGGAGCTAAGAACATGTAGAATCTTTGATAAAATGTCGTTGTTGCTCTAGGGCAAATATATTTCAATTTTTTTTTTTTAATACTTTTTGATAAACATTTTGAAACATTATTGTTTACCCGCTTTTATACTTCGATAGGTAGGCCTGATATAAAATTTTGAATATGTGTGTACTTTTTGTGTAAATTTAAAAACAGAAAACAAAAGCGAAGCGAAATATTTGAGGACAATCAGACTACAAGGATGGCGACGTCGGCCTCAACCAGCACAGGTTCACAAAGGTTTGTGTAATTTGAATTTACATAGATTGAATTACTGTATTCATCATTACCAATAAAAAACCAAATACTAGCTATCGAAGTATTTACGGAAACAATTATTTTAGTTAGTTTTTTCATCCTCGTGAAGGAAAAAGTATTTTTGCGAAACCGGTTGAATATACATAAATAACTCACAGTAGTTTATTAAACAAATTTAATAAATTCTAAATCAAAATATTAAGTCATTAAGTAGTGAGATTAATTTTAACAGGTTGGGAAGGTTCACATTTTCTTGAGTAGATGTTCAATGTTAATAAACGGAAGAATTTACCTTACACTCGTATAATATAAAGAATCTTTAGTAAACTGGCATATAATTTTTGTTATTTTAAATCTGTATCATCATTTTTAACGTGACTTAGGTTTTAGTCTCCTGAATGTCCCTTTATCTCGCAACAGTATTCCCACACCACATATAGTCCAACAACCGTTACACGTTTCGGCCTCCCGATCGATCAGAGGCCGTCTGGCCTGGTGTTTTCTCAGATATTCCTGGGTGTTTAAGTATTGAATATTCATATTCTCCAAGTCTGAAGAATATTTTTGGAGACATCCATTCTTTTATTACAAATCAAATCAACAAAAAAAATTACTATGCGATTATTTGGTGAACTAATATTGAACGCAAAAAAATTTTTTGTTGTGATTTTACAATTTTCAATTTGTAGAATTTTTAATAAAAAAAAAAATGATTCAATTTAAAATGATATATTTGATTTATCACTTAAAAAAACCTATAAAATATATGTTACAAAATTTTTCTAAACGTAATTGATTGATGTAACGAAATGATAAGGCGTTTCTCCGAGTAGGAAAAGGTCCAGATTCGAACCCCGGTAGTAACCAATTTTATTTTCGATAAATAACATTTTTTCTGTAGGTATTTCTTTCTAATTTATTATTTTAATTTGTATTAAAAATTCCACAGAACTGTTCTTGTATCAAAGTTAATCCAAATGTATTAAAAAGGATTTATTTCATTTTTGCGTCTCCTAGCGTATATTACTCAAAGGTATTTGGTATTCGTCGGAATATAAAGTTGATCGCTATTAAAAATAGAATAATAAATGTATCATTTATAAAAATCTACGGAAATTACAAATTTATCGCTAACGTAATCGTTTGATGTAGTGAAATATATATGTATATTGAATGTCGGTAGCAACTAATTATTTTTTTGATCAATCTATATTTTCTGTAGGTATTTTTTTATAATTTATTAATTTAATTTGTATAAACTAATACTTACACTCATTATATAGATCTAATCACTCCATTAGATTATTAATTTCGTATAACGATGACAAAATAATCACATCTATATATATTATATCATGTATGTTTCTAATTTTACTGTCTATAATTATTTATTTATTTATACTTTTTTATATTTTAACAAACTTAAATATTTTGTTTTATTTTTAAACAAAGATTTAATTTTCGAAGAGTAAATACTAATTCCTTTTGCATAAATATGTCATAATTTATCGTATTTATGTTTCGATGAATATAAACTATGATTTAAACAATGTGGCAATATGGCTGAAGAAAAATAAACTATAACTAAATGTAAACAAAACTAAATTAATGAACATTGGAAATAAAAGAATATCGATCACACCAAAAATTACAATAGATGGTGAAAGTCTGAAAGAAATTACTGAAATAAAATATTTGGGAATCATAATAGATTCAAAATTGAATTCATCGCAAAATACGAGATACGTGACTAAGAAAATCTTACTTCTGGGAAGGATCAGAAGATTTATTAGTAGAGAGTCTTGCAAAATAGTATACAACTCTGTTATTATTCCTCACATCAACTACTGCAGCAGCATTTCGTTTTTGGCTAACGAAGAAGAAATGGAACAATTGTCAGTATTGCAAAAGAAAGCTATGAGAATAATACTCAGAAAAAATAGATGTACTCAGATCAGTACAGTGCTGAAAGATCTGAAAATATATTTTAATATAATGATATATGATAAGAATATACCAGTATAATTTACACGAAAAATTGATGCAAATCAACATAAATACGAGCATCGTACAAGAGAAAGAGATTGACTGAGACTGCCATTCAGGAAGAAAGCCAAATCTTAGAAATCGATGATGTATAGTTTAACGAATTTTTTAAATAAAATGCCAGAAAATATAAGAAAGGATGAAAAATTGAATTAAACTGACCAAACATGTAAAAGATAAGTTTTAGTGATAGAAAATACTTTAATCTTGTTTATATTATAGCATATATAGAAGTGCTTATGTACGCACTATGTTAAGAATTAAATAAATAAATAAAATAAAATATATGTGTAAAATACCCCTCGCCCCGCAAATAATGTTCCAAACCCCTCTCCAATATTTATACTTCATATCATGTCTATACATTTACTAGTTTGATCGTTTATAATGAAAGAAAACCGAAGATCTCAACAAAACACACTGATACATAAAACGATTATTAAAAGTCAGTCACTTTTTCTGATATTATGTTACTGTATTATTTTTATTTAATTTTAATTTATTGCATTATTCGCGTAAAGATATTCAAATGTATGTTTTATCAATAAATCTTGTTTTTGTTACCGTGAAAAGCTGTCATTTTTATGAATTCGAATTTTCATTTGTCATAGACTGACACATTTGCGTGAAGTGAACGTTTTTCTGTCAGCTTTATGATTGTATTGAAAAACACTGTGATTTATGTAAATGTTGCAAACAGAATTGTCAATATATAAAAAAAAAATATGTTACAAGACTCAGACACGTGAATCGCACCACCGCTGGAGAGTATGTATTTTAGTTTCGAAAAAATATTTATAAATTCAATAAAATAAATAAAATTAATTTCAAATTTCCTCGGCGGGAATCAAACCCCGGCCTTCCACAGGTGGGGATAATACCAATACTATCGAGAAATATAAGTAAGACATAAAAATAGATGTATACAAATTTAATCTCTTTAGTCATTTATTTATATTACCTTGACATAAGATTAAGAGATAATTTTTTTTAAATAACATTTAAATATGAATAATTTTATGTATAATTAATGCATTAAATTATTTCACAAAAAAATCGGCATTCATTTTTCGCATATTAAGTGCCTCTAAAGTATGATATTTTTTTATTTCAATAAAGGTTTGGAGGCACTTGGGATCGATCTCGATACCTACTGTTCAACGTAAAAATAAAACATAGTTAAAAAAAGAGTACATGATGACAATCGACGTTACAAGTTTTTGTTACAAATTTGATTGTTAAACCCTCTGAATACATATATTCTTTAAAAAAGTTAAAATTATGTTAAGCTATTTTTATTCTTAAATCTTTACTTACGCACAAAATTATAATACATTATTTAATATAATAAAAGTGCCTTTTTACGCTAGAAAATTAAAAAAAAAAATGTACGAGTATATGTCTCATCTTGTCAATCTACTTCTAAATGTAACCATCACGAAAAATATGTACATTTATTTTGAATTATTATTTACAAATAATTTTTGTTAACTTAAAGTATTTATAAAGGCTTAATGATATTAAGAATATGGTTTAAATCCTACGGTTCCTAAAACAACAAATATTTTTATTAATAATATAATTATATAATTTTCTTGCATTAGTGTTGCTAATATAATTTTATTGAAACACTAATCGTCCAAAATAAAATTAAAAATTAAATAATCAAAACAATAATTCATACGAGATAAATATGTAGTCAATGTTCTATTTGGATATTCGTCAACAATTATTTCTATCCTTTTCTCAGTCACGATATTTTATATATATATATATACAATTGTAGATTAGATTAGGTTAGGTTAGTTCAGGCAAAAAGCAATTGTTGGCGAGCAATTTTCCTGTAATTGATTCGTCGACATCAATATGCATCTCGTTATTTCGTATTTACGTCCAGTATGGGCTATTCCATCACTCTAAAAACATGTATGTAGTGTGTAGTTACGTGGAATAAAATTTTAAAGGTGGTAAAAGTTAAAAGTGGCATATTTATACATTTTAAAGTGCCAAAGAAAATAGTGGACCCATTTAGACATTCTGCACCGTAGACCGTAGCCAACAAAATACGTATGTTTACACCCAATCCCTCGGACCATTAGAGAATGTTCTTTTAAAAATGTTGGAATACTTTCTAGTTTTTCTAATCTGAACAAGAAAGAAGCTACCGTGGCAAGGTACAACTTCTGGCAACATTTTAGGACACAAAAGTTGTCGTGGAGGCCCCCGTGCGATGAACCATGTCAAGACTGTAAACTCCCCACGACGATCACGATTCTCAGTCACGAGTAAACGATATAAAAATCTTTTCTCTGTTACTTTTATGAAGTAGTGTCAAATATTTTATATCACATATTCCTTGAGTGTTGTCTGTAATAAATTATTATTATTTTAATATTAAATATTATATTCTTAAACTTACATTCGTATGTTCTCACATCCGTTAGATATCTAATAATATAATGTATTTCGGCGTAGGTCGATTGTCATCATAGTCTATATATATCGGAAGAGTCCAGACGACATTTTATTATCGTTAAAACTTGTTTTTCTTCCTCATAAAAAAATGACTTTGTCCCTTACGGCGATTGAATTTTCCAATGTCGATATATATTTTTTGCGCACGGGAAGGTTAATAAAATAAATTACGTTCGCGGAACAGCCTTCCCAGGTATTCATAAATTAAATAAAATAAAAATTGATTAATTTATAATGTAATATCACCATGTCCTTGTATGTCACGTTTAGGGAAATTTTAAAGGAATCCGATATATTACAATGCATGTGTAATGTTTTATGCTTCATGCTTCACGCAAGTATCAAATCGTTAAAGAAGCATTAAACATTCAGACTTGATGCCTACCACATCAATATTGCGTTCCTTTATCCAATTTCATGAATGAGTAGATTGTATAATTACCATACTAAATGAGTTGGACACATTCTCTAATTCATTACTAGATTACAAAAAATTTTATACGATATTTTTTCTTGAAACTATATACAGGGTGAATATTATGTTCCAGGTCGATGTTTTTTTTAAATAACTAAAAAATTTAATATAATTTTTAAATTTGGTTTTTAATATTAAATTAATTGGCTTATTACAATTATAAATAAAATATTATATTGGCCAAATAGCCGCCTCTGGTAGCGGTACAAAATACGTAATATTTTAACAATATTTTTCATTACATTCTCGTGTTATTTCAGAAAATTGTCCAAAATTTAATAAAAATAAATTGATACTTCTGGCTTCTGCTAACAGATTACTCAAAGGTATTTGATATTCCGTAAAAATAAGGTAGATGGCTCTTTCCAATAATGGAACGACTACATGTATTAATATAAGATTTGAAAATTTATCGCTAAAAATATCGTAGCTGTAGCATAGTCGGATAATGCACCTTCCTCGGTTTGGAAAGAGATCCAGGTTTGAATCCCGGTAGCACAACAATAATATTTTTCGATAAAATTTATTTTATATGTATATCTTTCTAATTAATACATTTAATTAATAATAATAATATCTTTTATACATTATCTTAGTTTTATTAACCACAATTGAGTTTAAAAAACATCTACCGGTTTCGGAAAACACTTTTCCTTCTTTAGGATGTCATAACTAACTAAAAATATAGTATTGTTTCTTCACCAGAATCTATTTTAAATTTTTTTAAAAAACAACAATTATTTAAAAAAATAAATTTAATACCTAACTCAAATTACTGCTCAATACAAATTTAGTCGAATAATTTTTAGGAAAAAATTTTAGAATAGGACTCGTAGTTAAATTTAGTTGGCTGTTTAGAATTTCCTGATTACTTTTACATGCTTTATTTATCTCCAACGATTCCAAATTATTTAATTTGTGACCTACCCCGTTTATATGCAAAATTGACAATCCCATTTTTTTATCAAAACCATGACTATTTTCTATCAAATAATTAGCAAATTCTGAAAACCCACTATTGTTCAAACATCTCAAATGCTTTCTTACTCTTATATTAAAATTTCTACCCGTTTTAACAATATAAAATGCAGCACAATCCTTGCAACTAAGTTTATAGACGCCAGAATTGTTAAATTTATCATCTTTGTCTTTAGAATTTATGAGTAAATTTCCTATACTATTATAATAATAGTATAGGAAATTTACGAGTAAATAATAAATAAAAAATATGAATCTTAACCACCAAGTTAATATTGCTAATTTTAAAAGTAATATAATCACCACTTTTTGACATTATGCGGTCAGGAAAAACTTCTTACAAAATTTCAAGCGATGCGTGGGCTGTGAGTAAGGCGGCACCGTTCTGTTGAAACAGCGTATGTTGTAGGTCCAATCAAGCTAATTTAGCTCCCGAAAAGTTTTCCAACATATGGCAATAGCGATTACCATAAATGGTTACATCATTGCCATTATTATTTTGATAAAATGTTTTAATAATTTTAATACATTGTTGAAGCTTTAGATGCTTTATAACAAATTGTAATATACTACTCTTTAGGAATACTAAATGCGAATTGATAAATATTTGTCAAATTAAAATTGTAAGCAAATAAAATTGGCCTGGAACATAATATTCACCCTGTGTTAGATATGTACGTAGGCTTTCTTTAAAGTAAGAAACGTTTGCATATATTAACAACATAAGTAGGTGCTTTAGATTGGAACTATGTCAAGAACTAACTTGTATGTAATCCTGCCATCATCTGTAGCAGTTCCGAGTTTTTCAGTGGTACTTTATTAACCATGTATATTTTTAATTCCACCGATTGCGAGATGTCATCATGATTTGTTTTTTTTTTACCATAATTCACTTTATTACGTGTTTATTTGGCACCATAAAGGCATTCTCCTGATTATCTACTTTGAAAAGAAACCAATGCATCAAAATACTGCGAAACTTTAATAAATCTGCTCATAAAGGGTTTCTATCTGCTGTATGATAACCCGCGTCCTTACTTTGGTCGAAATATGGTGGAAGAGCTGCATAAGTTTTGGTTGGAGCTATTGAACCGTTCTCTACACAGCTCGGACCTAGCGCCATCTGTATTTCATAAGGAGGGTATTATTAATACATACTCTGCGGTTGTGGGTCAGATTTGACCCGGGTGTTTGTAAAAATATGAATTACGCTACAAATATTTGTTTAATACTGTTTTCTTTCTAGCTAATCTTTTATTAAATATTTCCAAATAATTTGAGATACAAATAAATTTTATCGGACGGGATTCAAATGAGTTATTGTTAAAGATGTGAAAAAACCCTAAAAAATTAGTCGCTTTTACGAGATTGAAACTCAGCGCTTACACCGAAACATATATTGTCAATATACTGATCGGGTAGACAAAGGATACCATGTATGCGTCCATGTATTTGTTTTGACTTATTTTCTTCTGGCGGCCCCTAGACAATACCAGTAATATAACTATCTGAGGGACGTTGTGCCTACCTGTAAGTTTTATGACACTACCTGTTCGGGTTCCGGCAAGAAGATTACATGCTCAGTGGATGTTTGTATTTTAGCTGTGTAAGTCATCTGTTGATGCGTGAGAATATGAGTATTATTCGTAATATTTTTTAAATTTTATCTTTAATTTTTTAGCAAAAATATTACTGCATATCATATCATTTCATTAAATCATATTTAAAATTAAAATCTATAAAAAATCTTCCACAAAACGGTTGAAAAATTGAAAACTTGAGGTGAGTCTTAAATGATCCACCGCTGCCAGACGTGTTTTGTTTTGACCCATCGGGCAGTAAGTGTTAAGCTTGTCTCAAAATGCTTGGATAATGAAACCACATTGTAAAAAAGCTTAACAAATATACTCCTTGTACTTAAAAAAAAATTGATTTACAATACAATAAATTTACTAGATTAATTAAAATTAATTGATAAAATGTGTTATTTAATTAATTAATTAATTAAATAACATATTTTTATTGCAATTTAAGAACATAGTTATATGATATTAAAATAAATTAAATGAATCAAAAAAAGATCATATGACGCCGAATTATTTTCCTATCAGGAGAAATGCGTTACCATTTCACCACATCAACCAATTAAGTTTTCGACATTGTAACTTTTATTCTGTTGTTTTTTTTTATAAATGATTCACTGTTAAACCATTTTTAAATCCAATCAGTGCTATATTGTGGCGAACCCAAAAACCTTTGGGTAATACACTCTAGGATACCACAATTAAATCAATACATTTTAATATATCTGAATAATTTTTGAAACAGCTAAATGATTAAAATAAAATGTTGTGCCGAAAAAATTGGTATAAAAAATATATATTTAGTTGCTACCGAAATACGATAAATTGATATGAGATTACGATAAAACGATACGTACTTAAAAAAGGCCCTTCATGTGATCTTTACATGTTAGGGTCGTAGTATTGTGTCTACACCACATGTAGGATTTCCGAACCGGATAAAACCGGTTCCAGAGAACCGGGTAATTTTCGACGTGTACCCCGGTTCTATTATACAATATACTTTTTTTTTTTCGTTTTTTTCAAATGAAATATCTTTTGTCATACTAAAACATTATTATTTTCTTGGAATTCAGGTATAAACATATAGAAAACGATATTATAAATGGAACTGAAACATAATCCATTAGCGATGCGGGAATTTCTGTTTTCATTTCCGCGGGAATATTGCTTTTAACCGTTTCCACTCGTAAGTCCACCCTCAGTAGACATTACAAAACCTGACCCACAACTCACAAATCTAATTCTGTAAGAATTCAATGCACGCCGTTCAATCAAATGACATTTACCTAAACTAGACGAGGATATCGAATGATGCAGGCGAATGGAGAAAGACTTTGACATCTACAATGTATGTAATGCAATACATTTAATCTAATAGTATACAAATTTATAATGCATGTAATAAATAATAATTAAAGTTCTTGTCTTCTATCAATTATTATCCCATTTTTATTAAAACGATATGAGTGTACATAACTATTTCTATTGAATAAAATATTAACAAGTATACAACTCTTTCAATTTCCTTTAATAAGAATCTAAACTCTAGATCAACATAATTATTGTGGAAAAAAATTTCCCAGAACCGGGTATCCGATTTTTTTATAATAAATACCCGAGAACCAGGTAATGAATTTGGCCGAGTATTGGGATACCCTAACCGCAAGTAATGTAGAAACCATCACCAGTGGCGGCTACTACACTTATTAGAAATGAAGAGCATGCGTCGGGTTCAAAAAGGGCTGGCTGCCACAAACACAAAAACCGGGTTAGCTATTTCCGATCTTATTTGCGGTGAAAATGTCGGAAAAGCGGATACGAGCACTAAATCGAGTTCTAAGCCGACGACAAGTCTCGAAAATCGCCCGTTTATTGATTTTCAACTTTTCCATTAAACCGTGCGACAATTTTGCATTTGGCGTCAAAATTTACCGGGGAGGACTCGAAGGGTAAATGGGTTGTAGTCACAGTGCGAACGCGGCTTAATATAATCCCATATGGAGGGGGATTAGGGATTTAGCTGATTCTGCTCGCAATATTATCAGACGCAACAAGCAAATTAGTGTACACAAAATTAAAAAAACTAATTTCAACGTGTGCATTAGCATATTTAAATAATTGTTTAAAAGTATATTCGGTTCTCGTATATGTAAAAATATATCGCCGGATATTATACCTAATTTTTTCCACCCCATCTGACAAGCTCAATTTACCAGTTGCTATTTAATGCGTCTAATAATAATAATAATAAAATGTTTTTCGCTCGTTAACGAG
Source organism: Eubasilissa regina (assembly GCA_022840565.1). NCBI lineage: Eukaryota > Metazoa > Arthropoda > Insecta > Trichoptera > Phryganeidae > Eubasilissa > Eubasilissa regina. The sequence continues at coordinate 15,221,536 of JAINEB010000027.1, read as the reverse complement.
AATATGGACATTAAAGACGAAGTAATAAGAAATGTTATTCCGCTTTTTTTTAAATATATTAATTTTTGTTTTCGAATTGAATAGAATTTTGCTGATGTTGTTATCGATGTAAAACACGTATTTTACATACAAAGTATTACCAGGGAATGATGATGAATGGAGTGATAAGATGTTTCGCCTCTTGTCTCCGATATCTCGAGTGCCATAATCTGTGGTGAAGTTTTGGGATCCCGTGAGCGGGTATATGGGGTGGTTTGGTGTATATATAAATTTTTTTTGTTTTGTTTATTGTTAATACTTTTTTTTTTGAGGTTTTTTTTGTTTTTGAAACCTCCCCCTCTTCTCAAGCTCTACCTCGTTGACTGAATATATTGCAATTCTGTATTTAGTTTAGTTATCATCTGATGATGAGAAGGACTGCACCTCTCAAAACTAGTAGTGAAAATAACCCTACGATGTTTTATTGTGAATTTAAAAATAATTTATATTTGTCTAAAAAAATACATGCAAAAATAAATTTTAAATTTTTATTATGTTAAGTGTCGTTAATGCGATACGTGTACATAATTGTATAAGATAATGTATTTCAATGTAGCTTTTATACATTAAAAAATCTAAATATTATTTTATAAAACTATGTAGAATGAAATTAAAAATTATCAATGTGTTTAAAACTCTATTATACAGGTTGTTCTAAACGAAACGTACAAATCTTTGAATATTGATGTACCATAGAATTGTTATAGAAAAATTTAGTTTAAAATATAGACATGACCCACATACATGGATTGGTCGAATATAATGTATTACATGGCTTCTTCATTCATCTAAAATTACTTCACTTCAGTATTAAAAATAAATTAAATAAGACTTGATGGAGAAAGCCTCTTTAGGTTATGGAAATCAATTGTTATATACATTTAATTTTAGTAAAACTATTGTTTTTATTATATATTTTTAGTCGATAATTTAAGACATATTTTTTACATTATATATTTTTTTTGAGAATTCAATGATTTATCTATATTCAAAGTTATGCACATTTACATTATAATACCCTGTATTAATGTGTGATGCATCCAAACGGGTAAAAATTAATACCAAATATTATCATATAGATCTGTTAACCTAGATGTATTATTTAAAATGAGTTCTAACAGACGCTTAATGTTTTTTATTTTTCCTTCCTGAAATGATATTTTGTAATCAAATTAATTATATTTTTAAAACGTTTAGCATTTTAAATGGTATTATACTGGTAGAAGCGGATATTTTAATGGACATCAGAATTACTTTACCAAATTAAAACATAAAAGCATTCCAAAATGTTAATTACTAGCATGAGGGATGAAAAAAATATTTCAAAAGGTTTTACATTCCAGTTTAAAATCGCCAGCCTTGTGATAATTTATTTCGACAGAAGTTTGGCAAAATCGTAATTTTAATGTTTTATTAATTCACATTATTATTAACGTGAATTTTTAGGGTTTTTCTATTCGGGAAGCTCAATGGAAACCTTTCAAAGTACTACCCTATTGTTGGGCGAAAATGTTTTGTGGCGAAAAAATACGTTTGCCAATTTTCGTCGAACAAAGTCTCCTTTTTCGTTGTTAATTTTGAACATCATTTTTTAGCAATCAGTGAACGAGCGTTATATTTTGGAAAATTTTATACACATTAAATTGCATCACTGAGTTTTTTAGTGAAAGTAATAAAACGAGCTGTTAGTCATTTTCAATTATTGTTTAAATGTGTTTATCAAACCCGCACTATTTTGCATGAATATTTAATTAAAAAATTGGGGTACTTATACAAAAAAATACACGATAATATTTTAACTATTTTAAAACTATGCTTACTGCTAGTGCTATGAAAATTAGACTATCTTGGTGATCATCCGATCTGGAACCCCCGACAACTTTGGTACTGTAGGGGTCACCAGTGTAGGGGTTATGGTTGTATCAAAAGGTTTTGCAGATGTGAGACTGAAACCCCTAACTATCTCCTAGTCTCACGTGTGTTAGTGTAAGTCGCAGTGTATATGGTGTGCGTATGTGAGTATTTATGTTTTGTCTAAAGCAAGGCATTAAAATAAAAAGGCACTTACAAAGATTGGCGTTTATTGGTAGATGAATTATACAGAGACGGTACAGTTAAATACGCGTATGTGGTCGAACGCTGAATTTGCTCGCTCGAGATGCTGATGAAAAAAAGGACTGCGGAGAAGTGGTCGCTAGATCCTAGGGTAGTGTCCATCACGGTGTATCGTGTCTGCTAATTGGTTGGTTGGGTTTCGGCCCTACATGGTTGTTAAGTGAGTCCTTAACAGCCATGTACACGGGGCGCGTGCGGGGTCACCACACTGCGTCATAGTAAATATGTCGCTAAAAAGACAGAGCTGCCTTTTCAGCTTTCAATTACCTTTCAATTACCGGTAGACTATTCTTCCAGTTAAGCTATGCCAATTTCATTAGTTCAAATATACTGAAAGTTTTAAAACCACCTAGTAGATTTTGTTAAAAGTTTAATCTGAGAAATAGTGCATTTTAATAAGATGGCAGCTACCTGAAAAAACGACTGTATCAATGACGTATGGAAACCTCTGTTGAACTGGTTAGTATTTCCGCCTGTCATGCGGATGACCAGTGTTCGGTTCTCCTCAAGGGTGATTTTAATTTTAATATTATTTATTTATTTATCTGAATTTATAATTATTTTATTCGAACTAGAAAAACATTTTCATTGCATTTTTGCAATCATATTTACTTTTATTTACATGTCAAATTTCTCTCTGATAACCGTTTTTCTCATGACTGCATTTTAAATGATAAACAAATTGAATATTAAGAATAAGAAAAAGAAGAGTAGATACTTAAAATCATAATTGATAAAATAATTTCCAATTAGTCAAAATGAAGATAAAGTTTAAGAACAGATATTTTATAAATAAATGTAGAAGTTTTAAATACAGCAACCTCAGAAATATCTGCTACTTCAGTTATTATTAATTCTAGCTTCTAATGCAATTGTCTTCACATTAAGTTTTTATGCATTATATTCATTTATTAATAATCAATTTATATAAATTGGCCGATCATAATCAATATTAGTTGAAAAACCAGATGGTTTTGCCACTATTATTATTAAAATTCGACCAATGAGAGTCTTTGATACTCTGAATATTAATTGGTCACCAGTACAGAAGCTGCCTTATTTTCGGAAGATGTTATTGCATTTATTTTGGTATTTTAAACCAAATTACAAGAATTATTATTAATAAATATATCGCTCTTCAAGCTGTATATAAGTTTTTTGTGTCTTTCTCAATAAAAAATATATGTTGCTGAGATTGCAACTAGTACCCCCAAGTGATACAATACACGATGCAAAATAATAAAAATCTATTAGTCAATGTATCTACGAGAATGTCTATTCAATGAAAGTAAAATACTTTTAAAATTAGCAATATTAACTTTGTGGTTAAAATTCATATTTTTTATTTATTATCTTTGTATTATTAACCACTGAATTGAGTTTAAATACATCTACCTAATATCTGAACACCTACCACGAAACATTAGACCGGCATTTTATATAAATAGTAATATAGGAAATTTACTCATAAATTCTAAAGACAAAGATGATAAATTTAACAATTCTGGCGTCTATAAACTTAGTTGCAAGAATTGTGCTGCATTTTATATTGTTAAAACGGGTAGAAATTTTAATATAAGAGTAAAAAAGCATTTGAGATGTTTGAACAATAGTGGGTTTTCAGAATTTTCTAATCATTTGATAGAAAATAGTCATAGTTTTGATAAAAAATTGGGAATGTCAATTTTGCATATAAACGGTGTTGGTCACAAATTAAATAATTTGGAATCGTTGGAGATAAATAAAGCATGTAAAACTAATCAGGAAATTGTAAACAGTCAACTAAATTTAACTACGAGTCCTAGTCTAAATTTTTTTCCTAAAAATTATTCGACTAAATATGTATTGAGCAGCAATTTGAGTTAGGTACTAAATTTATTTTTTAAATAATTGTTGTTGTTTTTTTAATATTAAAAATAGATTCTGATGAAGAAACAATACTATATATTTTTAGTTAGTTATGACATCCCGAAGAAGATAATAGTATTTTTCGAAACCGGTAGATGTATTTAAATTCAATTCAGTGGTTAATAAAACAAAGATAATAAATAAAAAATATGAAAGTAAAGTAGTAATTAAAATATACGATTTGATATATTGTTGTCTTTTATAGGTTAACATGTATTTCACTGGAATTCTTACTATCCGCACAGGTTTCAACAATTTACTGTCTGTAATTTGTCAAAAAGCTTAACACAGACAACTGTAGATTGGAGAGATGGATCCGCGTGGAAATTGGTGTTAACCAGAGAGAAACTGTTGTGTTTCAATATGAAATAAGTAAAACTTTTCACAGTGCGAACGAATATATTGTTTGATGAAATTCCATCATCCATTTATCTTTTCTAATACTTTAAAGATTTTTGTTTCTTAATAATGGAAACGAGACGACTCGGTTTATAACATACAATACAAATGTGTAAAAGTTGTCTCTAAACCATTTTAAATGCTGACGTAAAAGGTAAAAAAGTAAATAATAAAATATTGAATTAAATTTGAGCAGCGGCACCGAGCGTTCTACTATACCGACCCGAATGGACTCGGTATCTAATTATGATGTAGAATGTTGGACGAATGAGCGGAGAGGACTTCCGCGCGAGCTGGCGGCGGGTGTGGAGCGAGCGCGGGACAGCGCTCTGCCAAAAAGGAGAGAAAAAATGGCGACGAACAGCATTAGAGATTAAGTTTCATTTCGAGGCGTAGATCAATAGATGGTTGATCCTTGATCTACCCGCGAAACGAGATGAAACTCTCCGCGGGGACAAGCGGGAGGCCTCGTGCGAGCAATAGGAGTCCAAGGCGAGCACAATCCACGCCGTGGCGTTAAAATGACGCTTCGGGGATCTCTCAGGGTCGAGGCATTTTGGCCAGGACGCGAGACGGTCCGGAATCCGCGGCTGCCACATTACCCCATGACAGCAATTTCTAATCACTAATCTCTTTAGTAAATCTCATCCTTAAAGCAAACGGTATTAGTGTCAAATTTGTAACCACGTATCTTCACCCAGTGGCGAAATCTACTGCAAGTGAAGAAAACAAAAGACTGAAATCGCGCAAGCATTATGTTAGACTTTGATATGGAACTTGAATAAATTGTACAATGGGAATTTCTGAGAACTGCTCGGCACGTATTCTCTGTGATCGATGCTATTTCTTCTCAGACATTTTATTTTTATTCGTTCAGAGAAGGAAGATTGTTACTGTATACCTTTTATTTAAGGTAGCCCCATAGGAAAAAGTCCACTGGGGTCAAGTCGGGGCTACGTGAAGGCCAGTTTATGTCACCTTGTCGGGATATCAATTTTCCTAGAAAAAAATTCACGAACAGTTGGTTAGGACACGCTCCATAGTGACTGAATTTCCAAGGACGCGGCTAGCAATCGGCATACTCCCCGCCCTTTCCAATTCGTTGGGTCGGTGCAGATAATGAACCAAAATGAAAAAGACTTGTGACACATTGTAATGTTGGTTTTTTTATTAAATTTTAATCTATTAATTTATATTTTCGTAAACTTTATAATTTCAACATTGTTACAAAAGATTTTAAAGCTAATATTGAATTTTATTTGAAAAATAGTCATCAGGTTAACTTTGTGACGTGCTTATACAGGTGATTTTGTTTGGCCGCCATTTTGGTTTGGCAGACATTTGTCAGTTCGCATTTGTTAGTCATGGAAAGTAGTTGATCGCACTTTATTACATAGCATCTAACGCTTCAATAACGCGTTGAAGTCATTAAAACATTGTATCTAAATAATAATGGTAATGCTGTAACCATTAATGGCGATCGCTATCGTCACATGTTGGAAAACTTCTTAGTAGCCAATATGAGTGGATTAAGCCTGCAACACACGTGGTTTTTAACACGATAGTATGATCTCACACACAGCCCGAACTACGCTTGAAATTTTGAATAAATTTTTCCCGGCCGTATAATGTCAAAACATGATGCCCTGATTTGACGGCTCCTGAATATTTCCTACGGGGGTACTTGAAAGAAAAGGTTAACGCTAATAATTCAACAATTCCGATGCTACAAGATAATATTCGAAATTAAATTTCTGAAATAACACGCGAAGTGCGCGAGAATTGTATGAAGAATATGGTTAAAATACCACGCATTTGTGCCGCTGCTAGAGGCGCTCACCTGTCCAATATAATATTCCGTACATAAATGTAATAAGCCAAGTAATTTAAAACTAAAAAGCAAATTAAAAAATTGTCTTTCATTTTCTAGATATTTATAAAACAACATCGGCCTGGAACATAATATTCACCCAGTATTTATAATCGCGTCTCGTTCGTATCCGTCGCTAATATAGCGGCTAGCATATCCGCCTGTCGGCGTGAGACCACAGTTCGATTCTCCATCGGAAAATATATTATTTATTATATATTTATCATGCAATGCTTTATACAAACACGCAGTGGCGTGCAATAGGTATAGATTTAGGTTATGCCAATGATATTATACAATATATGTAATAAAACATATGTACGTTCATTTAACCAACGCCTTTGGCCAAAATAAATCCGTCGTTTATACGACCCTACTATGTATTTATTTATAATTTTAGAGTACTATTAATAAATCTTCTAAAGTTTAAATGTTCACGTAAAATAATACCTTCTTACTCGTATAAAAAATGTTTTAAGAACACTTTCTATAACTTGACATAATTTATTTATTGTTTGAAAATCCTTCACGTAATAACTAAAAGAAATAATTATTTTGATTAAAGGTCAACGTAGGAAATGGTTCTGCCAATTGCTTTTTGTTTTTCCCAAATCAAAAACCAATCCATGCATCCAATTTAAAGAACGATTGTGAAATCAACACGTTTAAAATAATAAGAAAGTAAAATTCGCGAATTAGTAAAAGAGGAAATAAACACTTCAATGATTTCCACGGAGTTGTAAGCCTTTTTAATGTTATTCTGTTAAAAAAAATATAGGTAATGACTCTATACAAAACGGATCAGTAAATAGCCATGTATATGACTTGAGCAATTCATTCAGAACATAGTAATGTAAATAGTTCTATGCGGCAAATACAAAAGAGTGCCATGGGTATAGTTATCGTGGTAATATTTAGAACTAAGCAATTAAAGTCTCTACTGGTACACAGATGGCGCTAATTGTATAATAATGTTTTCGTTTATGTTAATCCAATTATTTAATTTATATTTTTTTCCCAGAATTTTTAGTAATGCTTTTTATTAACTATTTTGCTTGTATGTACTGCACGCCCCTGCGTGTTACATGCCTGAGACTTATTCTCATTTTTTTTTTATCTGATACGATAAATAGTTTAAAGCAAATCGTCTTATTACAAAATAAAGTATTTACGTTTTATTGCTCGTCGCAGATTCCTAGACAGATTTGTTTTCAAATTGTGTACAGAAAACGTTGGACGTTTTCTCATTTCAATATCGAACAGAATCACTAAACTATTTGACTCAAACCTGAGTGTAATTGCAGAACTGTGGCGCAGTTGCCAGTGAAATGTCGCATTCTTCATACATTTGAATTGAAAAATAATATTAGAGACACCTGTCTTTCAACACAAAACTTTTATATGAAAAAATACAACCTGTAGAAATGTGACATTCAAACATCAATAACAAATAACAAGAGTATAAATGCAATTAAAGTGCAAATAGTTTAAATATTCAGTACTCTCATTGTCATATATAAACATGGAATGTGTATGTAAAATTTACTAGGAAATAAGGGTAGGAATGACATTTTAATATATTTTATAAATATTTTAAAATTTTATTTGTTAGGATTCGATTGCTGAACATTATATAATACTTTGTGTTGGTACACACTAGTGTTTTATAATTCTAATAATAGTAAATAGTAGACCTAATAATAATAAAACAATAATTAATACATTAAGTACATTCATTACTATAGCATAGTCAACATCGCATGCATGCGTGCGTGTGTGTGCGTGTGTATGTGTGTGTGTGTGTGTGTGCGTTATGTGTACAGTTCACTGGAAAGGTAAGAAGTGAGAAATATCATTATTTTATATTTATTTTCAATGTTTTTGAGTATTATACTTTATACTATAATTATATTACTATTATGCTAGGTACCTATCTATTATTTTTTTAAATAAATTTTTAATGTAGGTACTAAATTCACCAATAAATTCTTCAAATAATTATTCAAAATTGTCATTTTGATTTAATGATAAAAAAATGCAATTTTAACGCAATTATTATTATAAAATTGACAATTGCATCAGTTACAAATTATAATCAGTTGCACACTAGGACACTGAATAAAATAAAGGCAATCCACTCTATTCTGTCAGATATCTCACTATCCTTTCTTGGACCAAATTTTGCATATATCGTTATTCTTTATGGCCTGCGTAAAACAAATTTTGTCTTACACCAAATCTAAGTCATGGTCAACGTCAGACATGTATCACTAGAGAGCAATATTAAAGCAGATTAACTCGAAATTAAGTGAGGAGGTGCAGTAAGGAGTGAAGAGGATCCTGTTTAAATCGTTCTTCACCAGTATATATACGAGTACCTAAGAGCTCTGGTCGACATTCAAGCAAGTGATATACAACCGTATACGAAATTAATATAACAACTCATATAGAATACTCTTTGGGTTGGCGCGTTATTGTAGCGCATCTACAATGTTTACCGATGTCCTTGTGGATGGATTTGTTTCGCTTCTGAGACATCGAGAACCAACTATCTAGTGCTAGCGGTGCTCTCATAGAAGGCTGAATTCCTTACCATAGAATGGCATCGACGAGTAGTTACAGATATAATTGTCTTAACTGAAATTTTTCTTTGTGTGTGTGTATTTTTTTTCTTTTTTTAAACATAAATATTATTTTGTATCGGATCTTGCACAAATATCCCGACCATGATGGAAAAACTTATTATTAAATATATCTAATGAAATCTTGGTGTTGTAATATATTGTGGTCATCTGTTTTATAAAATTTTTCGCACTGATGGCGAACGTCAGAATATTCCTGTACACAGCTACTAAAAGTATAATATTTTAAAAATGTACTTTATATTTTCTCAGAAATTTTTGCACCAGCAACGCCAGCATTTGAATTATTTAATACGTCACAACACAAGTTCGTGACAGCAAAACTTTATGTTTTAAAAGTTTTTTTTTTAACAAGTCCCCGAAAAAGTAATAACTAAGCCGTAGACTGGTTAATTAATAGAGTGAAACTTTATTTTTGAAGTGTAAAGTTTCAACACTTCAAAAAATACTTTATAGGGATCGAGCAGTATAATGAAAATATAACAGCTGTTTAAGCGTTATACATGGTATAACATACCTAGTCTACAATATTTATGGGCGGATGCTAGACGCAGCCGCTTCATACATACTTTGGATGCTCCGCTTCCCTTGTGTTCTAGAGTCAAAAAATCTGCTGCAAATAAATTCATCCTGTCCTTTAGGGACCAGTCGGAGCGAGTCGAAATACATACGTTCTCGACTTTCTAACACCATGAATAGCGTAATCATACGATACCAGCAACAGTGGATTCTATCATTCGTTCCGTATCCATAATGTTTGAAAGTATTCGACATTCAATTCCACCTGTCGAGGTTTTCGAATACTGTATACACATTCGTTAACAGTATCTAACGTACAAAAAACGACTTTAATGCTTATGGGTATAATACACAGAATAGCATACATATTACGAGGAGAGCAAATTTCTTTGAGAAATTTGTTTATGTGACGAATTGTTGACAGTTTGGCTTGAATACTCGAAGCCGAATGAGAATATGGGGGAATTTTATCTCTTTTACGGATATACTTAGAATTTAGACGCTAACCGCCGTGATATACAAACCTAATAGCATAAATTAGTTAAATTCATTAATTTTAATATTCACGCTTCCTTACATTTTTACCATTCAATAATAAATAAAAAAAATTTCCATTAAAATAACAAAGCTTACCCAAAAAACAAAGCACAATAATTTTTAAAAAATAAGGTAATATATATTCACATATAATAAAAAAGTTGAGCAATATCAGGATTTTGTATTGTCAAATAAAAATTATCTTGAATTATGGGAATGGCTATAGATATTATAACCCATGTTACATTCACATTTTTTAAATCCACAAGATGGCAGTGCAGATTACAAAAAAAAACAATATTAATATTCATTTACAATATTTCCGCATTGCGCAATAGATGTCACCGATTAAGATCTGTAGTTGGTGTCGTTGTTCAAAGCGGAATAAATACGTCACTGGGCGGGGTGAATAGTTTTTACGATGGAAATATTGTAGAGGGGTTGTTTTCTTTTTCGTATCTAATATTTGTCAAAAACTGTTATGAATAATTCTTGTACATGAATACTTGATCATTTTAGTACTGCAGTTCAAAATGGTTTTACACAAGTTTTCACTAGAGATTTTATGTTTTTTTTTTGTTATCTATACTTATTATTTCATTTCTTTAAGTTCACTATATTTTTCAAGTTTATGGTTTTAATAAAATTCTGACGATAATTTAAGATAGCTCTAGGTTTACATATGTATATAGCATTTATCATTTTAATAATATTTTGTTTTTTCTTACTGGAAACATGGACAAAGTTCACTATATGGTGCATTGTCAAATAAATATAATAATTAAACGCCCCTGCCCCGTACGCAGGGCCTAGCAGCAAGCAATCGGCGACACCCGATTACTTTTCAACTAGTAGTATATACAATACGTTGTGGGGTAAAAGATCTACGTGCTTTCCTTTCACCGGCTAGACAGTGTAGAACATGAGATCCGCGGGTTCTTTTACCTTAAGCACACATACCCACTAAATTTTTTTCACATTCTGCCTTCATCCTAGACTGGGAAAAATTTATTATAATACCTGGAGGTGATAAATAAAAGATGTTAGTCTTTATTAAAAGTAAGACATCTAATCAAGAAAAATACAAGACTACAAGAAATAAAACAAATCCAGACGACAAATCCTCATCTCGTCGGGTTAGGCGCAAGTTCGACATTCTTCTCGTATGAGACATCAGATATCTTGGCACATCACATCACGTTTTGGCCCGCAGCATCATTTTATTTTATTTATACATATTTACATTTGGTAATCTATGAACAATGTATAGTACATATCTCTATCTTATTCAAATTTTAGACTTTTTAAGAATAACGCGTTCATTTTACTAATTGTGATGAGTATAAATTTTGTTATTTCTCTGTACTACAGAGGATGAAGATTACTGCTCTTCCAAAAATGTGGGAGAAGCTAATCTGACGTATGACGTCACGTCCGTTACGTAACTTGCCCACTATTAGAATCGTGCTAGCGCTTTTTCATTATAATATATTTCTACTCACGTACACGAGACACTATCGATGCATCTCCCTCCCATCTGTTTCACTGCGATCTGTAGGCGGTGATAAAATGTAAAACATCGGACGCTTGCCTTAAATTGTCAGTTTATTTCAAAAGCGCAATCACGTATTTTTCAGGCTCTTTGTTAAGTATGGAAGTCATGGGTTTTACAGAGCTTACGACCTTCCAGTATAAAAACGACAGACATCTATAATATGTATTGATAACAATCCTTTTGGGGATCCAAAATTCAGCAATTGAGTTCTTACAAAAATTTTAACGTACTCAAAATATTGTGAATATAAAAATATACTATTCTAAAATATATATATATATATATAAATGTACGTCCAAAAGTCAATTTTTTTATACTACTTATTTTAGAATAGTATATTTTTATTATATTTTTATATATATATAAATGTACGTCCAAAAGTCAATTTTTTTATACTACTTATTTTAGAATAGTATATTTTTACATATATATATATATGTTACCTATTTTTGTCATATATACAGATAAAAAGAATATGGCTCTAATACTGCAATCAAATAAAAAGATTCTCATTTAAAGACATCTATGCTGTTTCTGGAGAATGAATATAAAATTTCAAACCATAGATTGTAAAACATTAAACATCGTAGTTATAAGAAATACTTGAAGGGTTTCTACATGGTAAAAACATATATATAACTTCCAAAAAATTGATAGATGTGGCAGTCGCCCCATGGGTAGAATTGGTGAACGTTTCAATTGTGTAAAGTGATCACTCAAGCCAGCCGAGGATAGGTCGTAAGCTCTGTAATACCATACATACTTCTCATATAAAATCAGCTGTCAGCGTCAAATTGGTTGTCGCTGGAAAGTGTTGCCAATTTGAAAAACAAACCTCTAAAAAAACACCCTTTACTAGTTTTCAATTTTAGGCATGATTGTGAATTATCATCAGTTAATTTTCTTCTAAACTTATACTTCATTTGATTCGTGGAAGGGTATGTTCTTTTGCGTACATAGGTGGAGCCAAAGATAGTAATTGTTTTATTGTGTCACGTTTCAGGCAAAATATTTCACGTATCAAATGTGATTTTGTATATGAAAATAAGAGCTAGAGTTGAATATGACTATAAAAAGAGCTGCATATGACTTGCGAGCCATTATTTTCTGACTTCTGCGCTAGACGAAATGAATTCGTAATTTATGAAAACGTTGATGTAAAAATTTATAGAAACATTGATATGGAGGAATGAAAATATTTATAATTTTATTGCGTACTGATATTGATGTTTTAATTTAAAGCTTTCATGTTTGAAGGCAGACTGTAATTGATACGATTGGTAATACTAATAATGAACCACTTTCATAACAAATATTCTGGATTAGCTGGATCAGTCAGGTCCACCCTCGGACTTTTTCAAATGCGACAAAAATTCGATGATAATGAATCGATATATGGTAAATATGTGCAAATAAAACAAAACTATCAGTTTGATTAATTTAAATTAGTGTAGCTTTTATTACAGAATAATATTTCATTTCAATTTTGTCATTTAATTAATTAATTAATTAATTAATTTAATTAATTCAATATTATTAACTAGTATTTAAAATCCATTCAAGAACCATGTTTAAGCATTCAATTTTCAGAACTAGTAAATTTTCTGAACTAGTCCATATTCACTAAATGCCACAAAACCACAAACATTTTTTAATAACTAAAATCGCGTTTTAAAGATTAACAATTATTTTGATATTTCTTGAGTACGACTATTTACCATTCTATAAAACTTTTTCATTAGTAGTCTATTTCAATTTCGTTACATTACATTATTTGCGTCACTTTTTCTGAACTGAATCGTCTTCCATACTAATGAAACATGCCAATTTAAAAAACGCTACAAAAACTTTTTAATAACCAATAATGTCAAAATGAAACGTCAACAAACATACAACTTTTAAAACCGATCATTGCGAAATAATTATTACCTACATACATAAAATACTATTGCTATTAATTCATTTGAATAACTTAGAGCACAGCATCTTTTCAATATTAAAATTTCTGACAATAGGCTTTATTGTTTACTATTTTGATAAAAATTTATACGCAAAAAAAATATATACCCTGCATCTACCTTTCAAAGAAATTTCACACTTCACTTCAGTGAAATGTATCAATTTAGCCCTTTATGATGAACAGAAAGATATTAGGATTAGTATATATTAATTGCTTCAATTTAAATATAATCATCATAAACACAAATCCTTTAAAATGCACACGGCAAAGGTAATTAAAAAAGATCCCAAAAAATCATTCCCGGGGGAGCAGATCCAATAAAATGTGTACCAGATTTTTTCACGTGTGCGACGTGCAGTACTACACTGGAATTCATACAGTACTAGCTATTGACCTCAGTAGCATTCTGATCTCCGTGACTCTTCGAATTCAGACGACAGACGCTTTTGATGTCATTTCTTCTACAGAATTAGCGTTTTTATTATTCGCAAATGGTGTCACGTCCAAAGCTTGGCTATAAATCTGGTACGGTATGCCGTGACTCGAATACAATTCGTCTGTCTCACCTGACGTATGATCAAACAAAAATCTTATTTGTTTATTATGTATAACATTTATCACCACAGGATAACTCGCCCTTGTTCGAGTATGTGAGCGTTTTAAAGTAATATAACGGATTATTTTCTGGGGAACCCGCGCCAATTAGTCATGAGAAAGATTTTTATGCTCCCGACATTTCGAGTAAATATCATTTTTCATTCTTGAGGGCCCTTTATCCTGAACCTGCTATAAACTGACGGGTAAACTCGGCAGTTCAATGCAAGAACCAAAATTTAGTTAAATAAGTCAGGACTATTTGACGCGGGTTCCCTCTGAAAATAATCCTTTAACTTTTATCGGTAAAAACCTCAAATATAACATTATATAAATATATATATATATATATATAACCTGGCGAGATAAAACGTTCTAAGAGCGCAATAAAGGTGAAATCTTTTCATGACTGATAACATTGACCTTTCGAAGAAATGGGTGGATAGTTTGGATGGGTGTAGGGAGGAGGGAGGAAGATGAGGTGGTGTGGTATATGTAAGGGTGAGGGGGTGTTTTTCTGTGTGGTGGTTTAAAAATGTTTACAATGTGGTTTACAAGTTTAAGATATTTTAGTACTATAATGTACTTAAATTTATATTACGAATTTAATTTAAATACATTGTATGACATATGTTTAAATTCCGGAGGGGGGAGGGTTATTAATAAAATTATTACTTTATTATTTTTATACAAATTAAATTAATCAACTACAATATAAAGATATACAGAATAAATCTATGTATCGAAAAAATATTTATTTGCTACCGCTTTACTTTTCATATCTGGGAAAAGCGCGATACCATTTTTGCTACAGCAATCGAATATCTTTTTATTAAATTTTGATGTTATGTTCTGAAAGCTTTCTAATTAATATACCTATTATTCAATTTTAAAATCTTTCCCCTAATATGAAAAGGTCCAGCTTCGTATTCTAGTAGAAACTAAAAATTTTTTCGATAAAAAGATTTTTTCTTTATATTATATTTGTATTAAAAATTCCACAGAACTATGTTCTTAAAATGCAACATCACAACAAAGATGTGTTCTCCTAAAAAAAACTTTATTATTTACTAAAAACTTGCGTATAGGTGTGAAGCTCGAAATTGGCCAAAAAAATTATATAAAACTGAATGTGGTGAATTATGCGGTCACTCGAGCGCATGCGCAAAAAATTAATATACCTACAATTGAGTCAATAATTAACAAATTAGGATCAAATCTGTTACAATGTGAATGTCTGTTACATATGGAACGTAAGAGTCAGGTGTTGAGCAACAGTAGCGTTCCTCTTAAGCGCGAGTGTCTAAAAGATCAGGCATTATCCTGTAAACTAATTATACAATATAATTAATGGTATATAACACGTTTTGTTGATGCAAATTGAAAATGTAATTATTAATATCTCAGGTAAGTTCGTTAACTGACTTAATCCGTCATCGTTATTTTAAAATGTTAGACCTAGAGTAAAAAGTAAAAATCTAACAGACATAGATGAAATCTACTTAATTCTTGCAAGTTCTGCAGGAAGGAATTTTTATATTCATAGCAGCTAAAAAATGTTAAATTCAAAGATTTCGAAGACAAAATCCAATTAGCGAGAGCTTTGTAATAATAGCTGGTGTCCGTTTGCAAATTGCAGTTTCGAAACCATAATAGATGTAAGCTTACTACGGTATACCTATATTATACATCCAATTAATTTTAGCTCAACAGACGTATTACAATTCCGTATAAAATACTCGTAATACAAATCCTTGACTTAAAGATGATGACACCGCCTTACTTAATGAGAGATTCATATATTATTTTTACGTTGTTCATTTACATTTTTAAATGCATTAAATGCAACACCTCCCGACGCATAATGACGGTGGAATGTCAACATTTTAAAATCTTCACTTGCGACTTTTATTTATTCAAAACAACATTTAGACGTTGCTAGATTATAACAAATTATGTAAATTTTATAATTATATTATTACAGTACGTGCCTCTTTTAATTTATAAAAGTAAAAATAATGCAATATCTGTTATAATTAAAAACCTGTGTATCGATCTAAATTAATAATAACAGTAATGTTTAATGTGATGTTGAGGTAATATCTGTTCTTAGATTTTAAAGATTTTGTAATATTTCTTTTGATTATATCTAAATGTACATTAGATTATAGTTATTTATTCATTTATTATGAAATCAAATATTTGTTAAGAATGGCATTAAAATTTCAAAATTAATAATGTTTTGATTTTTAAATAGAAAACATTTTTTTAGTGTACTATAATTTTTGTAAATACCCAGTTAAATATATCAAAATAATGAGTCATATTTTATTTCTCACTGCATTTTTATTTATTTATCATATTTTGTTTTATTTTTCGATTAACAAAATAATGTAACAGGACAATAAATAATAAATAAGATAAATTGAAGTGGAAATTATATAAAGACCGTTAAGAAAATTTTAATCGAGACAGAAATAAATATATTAGAAAAGGATGTAATTTTTTTTTTAAAATTTAAATTCAATTTTATGTAGAATTAATAAAATATGCCTATTTTAAAGTATATTCAGGCATTTAACAGAAGAAAAAGATGATATAATAATAATAATAATAATGGATAATTTGTATAGCGCTATTTTCGTGAAAGGGTGCTTTACACATAAACTGTTTATTGTTCTACAATTATCTATGTTTTTTTAAATTAAAAATCGTTATTTTCACTTATGGAAATGATTTTTTAAAAAGGTGCGTTTTTAGTTTCTTCTTAAATAAAGTCTCTGATGCAAAAAGTTTCACGCTTTTGGGCCTGCCACCGTAAATGCCCGTTCGCTAAATTTAGACTTCTAGCAACGGTTGGTCGGTTCTACAACCCTTCCTGCAGCTGAAGTGGAAGCTGACCTGAAAGTTTGACGTCTACCATTCAAATTGTCTGGGATACAAAGTTCTTGAATATACAGAGGCGCCATGTTGTGTGTCGCCTTGTACATCAACCAGCACAATTTGAATTCAACTCTTTCAGGGAATCGGAGCCAATGTAGCTGATGTAAAAGGGATGTTATATGAGAGAATTTGGAAACTCCATATATTATCCGTGCAGCCGCATTTAGAATAGATTGCAATCTATCCAGCTGAAACATTGGCAGGCCAGCATAGATGCTGTTACAATAGTCCGCACGTGACACCACAAATTGATTTATAAATAGTCAGGCTATCTCAAGAAGATACTTTTAATCTGTCTCAGTTGATGGCAGCATGCACTGACAGTTTTACTGATTTGTGTATTCATTAAAAGATCTTAATCAATGTGCACGCCCAATAACTTAACAGCAGATTTAGCATTCGCAGACATTGATTCCTGTATTAAGTTTTGCCTTCTAGGTGTTGCTGTCCATAATAATTCTCTTTTGGATGAATTTAATGTAAGTCTATTCTGTGCCGTCTACTTGCTTATTTTATCTACGCATCTTGCAATTTTTATTTTCAATTCCTCTGTCCCACCCGGCTTGCAGAAAAAATAAATTTGCGTATCGTCTGCATAACAGTAGGCCCATAATCCTGACGATATTATTATGTATTCTATGTCTTTCGTATATAAAATATACAATAGTGGTCCGAGAACAGATCCCTGAGGTACCCCGATGTTAAATGTGATTTAAATTGTATGGTATATAAGGTGAACGTGAATTGTAGAAGAACAAAATGTTAAGGAATTATGATACTCGTTGTATCCTCTTTACATTTATGGCATACGTGATTGTTATTGTAATAAATCATAAAAAGATTAAGAATATTATTTATTACAGAATTCAAAATCATAGGACAGAGAGAGTAGATCACTCCGTTCCACTACGGCTCCATCATCCATGTTCAGTGTTATTATTACAAGTGTCTTAAATTACATTTTCGTCAAGCGAAACTTATACATACTTATTTAATCTAAATTTGGTAACGCAATTCATTTCAATCGTAAGCGTAGTATCACGTAACCATTATAATTCCCTCTTTGATTTTTACTTCGGGGCCAACTATAGTTAGTGAAGATTATCTAACTAGATGAAAATAATAATAATTTATTTATTGAGTCATAGAACAGTGTTATATTATTGCTATAATAGGATAAAACATTGCAGTAAAGTAAGAAATATATTTCGATGCCCTGCCTGCTACACTATTAGCATACTGTATTATAGCAGACAGTAATTTTCCGGTATAGTAGTAAACAAAGTGAAATGTTCAATGTATAAAAAAATATATATAAAGAGTAAAACAAGATGCAATTAGCATATAAATACAACGCAAAACTTAAAGTAAATGTAATGTTCATGTAAACGTAACTTGAACACAGCAATGACAATTACTAAAAGCCAAAAAGTGTAACTACCATATATATTAATTAAATAATATTAGACCCGACATTTTTTTGAACAAACAAGTTGTACAACAAACGACAAAATAAAAGTTGAAATTTTATTTTAGCCGCTCTGAAACATTTTGAAATGGGATTTAAATTGTATTGTGATTTAACATTTTTCGTATATTATTTTTAAAAATCTAGAAGCTGTGCATGATTTCTCCGTCATATTTATGTACTAGATTTTTTTGGGTTACTAATATGTATTCCATTGGCGTAACCGTACTTACATAATTTTTATTTAATCTTGCTTGCAAAAAATTTGAAATGCCGAATTTTTTAAATATAAATTTGCCAAATTTATATAACAGAAATCTCTGAAAATGAAAAAATATTTTTAATATGAATTAATTGGAAAGATACACATAATTTAAAATCAATTTTATCGAAAAAGGTTGTTGTTGCACCACCGGAATTCGAACCTGGATCTATTTTCATATTTAAAATATCACAGACCAATGTTCTGAATAATTACAACTTCGCAATAAGAATGTGTTCTCTTAATAATAAAGTTGTATCAACGTGTCCAAAATTTAAAACAAATTAATTGATAATTCTGGCGTCTGCTATCAGATTACTCAAAGGTATTTGAGATTCCGTAAAAATAAGGTATATGGCTCTTTCAAATAATGGAACGATTAAATGTATTAATATCAAAAAGGTAAAAGGTTCGAAAATTTGTCGCTAAAAATATTGTCGCTGTAGCATAGTTGAATAATCCTCCTTCTTCGGTTTGGAAAGAGATCCAAGTTCGAATTCCGATAGCACAACTACAATATTATTCGATAAAAATTATTTTATATGTATATCTTTCTAATTAATACATTTAATTCATATTTAAAATATCACAGATAATATAATTATAACTTCTCAGTAGTAATGTATTCTTTTAATAATAAAAAATATTTTATTTATTAATATATAATAAAAAAATATTTTTATTACCAGAATCTATTTTAAAAATAAAACAATTATTTAAAAAAAATTTACTTAATACAAATTTGAGTTAGGTACTAAATATATTTTTTAAATAATTGTTTTTTTTTTAAATAGATTCTGATAAAGAAACAATAATATGTGATTTTAGTTAGTTATGACATCCTGAAGAAGAAAATGATATTTTTCGAAACCGGTAGATGTTTTTAAACTCAAATAAGTAGTTAATAAAACAAAGATAATAAATAAAAATATAAATTTTAACCACAAAGTTAATATTGCTAATTTTAAAAGTAATATAACATAAATCCAAAGAACATAGTTTTACATACAAATAGAAAATTAATGAAAAATTAAGGTGCAGTAGTTCAAGGCAGACTTTCAGGGACCCAGTCATCAAAAAACACTCCCAAAAGAGGTACAGTGGACGAGACACAAAATGTATTGAATCATACTTACAGTCTACCATACCCGAAAAAAATTCTTATATAAAACAAGATTCATCCCACGTAATTGTATACAAATAAATTATATTCGTTATCTTTTTTAATAAATTAAATTTATAAAAAAATAATGATTCTCTCATTTTGTCCTATTTTGGATTATTTCTAATTATAATGTGCTCAAAAAGGCTGTTCAATAATAAACCTGAAGAATAGGTATACCCAAAACGAGGTGTCATGACAATATAAATAATGACCTCTCCATTTATGGCGTCACCAATTGGTTCTCGAGGTACCCAGGACCTGTGTCGATTTGTAGAACTAGGAATAATATTGAAGATGATGATATTTAAGGTAATATTGAATATCTTTATGGCCCGTGTTGTAGATTTTTGTAAGATAGGCATTGTGGTGGCATGTGTTTTATTGAAGACAACTCTTATCTTTCGTTGTCCACCCTAATCTCAGAGATTCGAAGACCGAAACTCGTCTCGCTTGTTGTACATTAGTCCCTGACCATTGTATTCAGTTTAACCCTAGGGGGAAATTAAATTTCCCCTACAGCAGTTATAGCAGGATAAATATTTGTTTTTTGATTTTTTTCCTTCTGTTTGTTTAACTTTACATAATAAATAGTTATAGATGACTTTTGTGGGTACGTGTCAACAGGGTGGAAAGGTGATGCGGTGGAGTAAGTAGTTGCGGTACAGTCACCACTACCTAAACACGTTGAGTTTGATTTAAATAGTTACTTTAATTGTCACTTAAAATGTATTTAATAAGACGACACTATAATATTGCAAAAACAAAGATTACGTATGCAATAGAGCTCTAAGAGAATTTTTAGACTCTGATGGTGATATTACGGATATGAGTATATAAACAATAGACTGCTTGATTACATTTTCCTTACTTCATTTAAAAAAAGTTTGCTTGTTATAATCCAAGACATGAATCATATTTTCCAGCGACAATAAGATTCATGCCTTGGATCAGTCATCTGGATTTACAACAGTCATCTAACCAATAAATGTAATGGTAAAAATGCAAAATCAATTACTATTTTCACAAATAACAAGGGTGAAAATAATAATTCCTGAATTCAAAGCTTAAATAAATATTCCATTAAAATTTACAATATGGAATTATATTATTATACTTCACTTGGGAACGTTTTGTAACGAGTTCAATTTCCTCGATATTGCGATTACTGTAATTCAATAAATTTTTATCAAACATTCGACTTCGGGTTATTTCCAACCAGCTCAAATAAATACCTACGAAATCTCACGGAGGCTAATAAATAATAAGGTCAATATCCGAGAATTCTTATTGAAATTTCAGAGAGTGAAAATATCGAAAAAAATTAATATACGTATATATATATTTTAATATTCAGCGATTAATACTCTCGAAAATGAATAACGTTTTCGCCAAGAAAAAAATGTGTAACTGTATAATGTATTTTTGGTGAAAAATCTATTGACACGGTTACAATGATAAATGTAGTGAAATAGAGGTTTAAACGTGAAAAATTGGACCTTAGGGGATCATTCGTCAACAAATTTAGTCGTTAGCCAAAATTTAAATCCACTTTTTCACGTAGTTGTATTTTAATTTTTGAATATTTCAATTGTCCGGTGTTAAATGGAAGCCACTCAAAAATTGTCGTTTTGGAATAATCAATAGCAACAACTTATAAAAGAGTCTAAAATTACGATTTTTCGTCCATTGCACTTTGAAACCAATTGCAATAATTAAAAAATATTCTTGTTGAACATACATAATTATTAACTAGTCATTCAAGCTATGTATAAATTCTAGAATATCAAAAATGTTTACTGTTTCCGAGGTAAGTTTGTAGTATTCTATAATCATATATGTGAAAATTAAGCACTTGTTTTTTCTGTCAACTCGTTTAATTTACTTGAGATGCGTTTCGCTTTGTAAGGGCATTATCAATCTAACAATTTAACTCAACAACTTTCACAGTCTTTTATGCAGCAAGTCTTACTCTCGTTAGATATATTCCCTGAAGAGCGAGATGGATGAATTTCGATAAGCACAACACGAATCAATCATAATCTTGATTGAAAAAAATAAATTATGTGGTATTTGAATTGAGGTGATGATATGTGAATTTAGAGTTCTGCAATCTTACCACGGAAACAGTAAATATAATTGATTTAAAAATATATGGAATGTGTAGTGATAAAAAGTAGGAAATCCTAATACAGAAATTTTATAGAAAAATGATTAAAATATTGATTATTCCAAAACAACAATAGTTGAATTGTTTCCATCTAATTCTAGAAAAAATAAATGTGCTTATGTATGTTAAGATGAATCCACAATTTTTTTTAAATCAATTTTCTATTTACGATGGACTGCATCGATAAAAAATGATCTGGTAGTAAAGAAAATTTGATTTTATGTATTCTAAGTACATTACCGTAGCTTAATTGTTAGTGGCGATAACTTATCTTAGATTCAACGTGGACGATAAAAAAAGACATAAAAGTTTAGATTTAATACTTACGGAAGTATTTTTGCATTTTTTCATTTGTGGCAGTTATAAAATTAAATACTATGAAAACATTATTTCTTGGAACTGTGTAAAATATATCTTAATAATATAAATATTTTGCTGTGCACAAAAAAAGGTGACAGCAATGAACGCGAACAGGCTAAAAAGAAGATGAATAGTATTGTAAAAATAATTAGATTCGTAGTGACATATATGCTGTTTCAAGAAAATGAATATTAAATTTAGTCCATGGATAGTGATAGTGTAGTAATATTCAAAGTGATTCCGCAGATTAACATATATACAACTTTAAAAAATTTGATAGATATGGATGTTGATTGAGTGGAATGGTGTACGTTACATTGTGTAAAGTAATCACTTAAGCCAGCCGAAGACAGGTCGTAAGCCCTGTATTACCCATACTTCCATATTTTTTCATTTATAAAAAATAGCTTCGTCTCTATGAGATATTTATTATTTATTTTATAAACATGTTACAAATTCGATATAAGAACGTACAGTGTACGGACTGAAAAAAAAAAGATATATGTGCGAGTTTGTTTGAACCAGTATGTTTGGAACTTATATTTATTATGATATGCCTTGAACTAATTAATGCTCAGTGTCCTCTACCCCTTCTCTTCCCTCTCCCGCCGCTAGCGAGCGAGCAGTCAGTCGATCAGCGAATCGGAATTGTTACGCTATAATCAACCTCGAAGGGCTCTGTGAGTCTATGTGTCGGCCTTTTATACTATATTCTATACAGTCCATTGCATCCGGAGGTGATTGAGAGGCCAGGAGAAGCAGAATTTGGTGAGTCCTTTTTCATGTTCCTATGTTTGGGGCACCTAAGGTCCGATTGCACAAGAGTGTATAAGTATGTCAAAATGCGGCCGGAATTTATTAAAATGTTCATTTGGTTATGATCGTGGCAATATATTGAGTATATGTGTGTGTGTGGGGCCAGAGCAGACTGAAGAAAATAAACTACTTACAGTTGACGTAAGTTTACTGTGGCCTGAGCGTAGTTACAGTTTAGAAAATATGCAGTAAAAAGTCTACACCGAGGAGTATTTGCTAGAAATATTGACGGAAATGCAGCCACGAGAAGAGTCGCCCTCAGGAGATAGTTTCCCGGACGGCTGCTAGCGCATGTTACTGGCAAATGTTGTTTGCGTCGGTAGTGAGCATGTTTTTACAGCTGAGCCTAGCTTTACTGCAATGTGCATTTAGGGTCCGTCGATAATGATGGTTGTGGAAGCGACTGACCTCCAAAAGCGTTTTACAAAAATTATATTCTACCTGTTTTTATTTATCAATATTTTTTTTATTTTGTATTTATTTTTTAGAGTACATTAATTATTAAAGTACAAAGTGAACCCATTGTGGAAGAGTGTTGGGGGGTAATTTAATTATGTGGTGAATGCGGTTTGATAAAAGATGACTATAATTTTTACAGTCATTCTTTTTTAATAATGTATATTCGCTTTTTCGCAGATGCATTAGGGTGTGGATCTCGCGATGGGAAATGCTGGGAAGAACAGCATACTGAAATAAGATAGAAGACAGCGTGATTCAAACATACGTGTATTGTCCTTTCGAACATACGTGTATCGCAAATTGCCACTCCTATGACTGCCTTATTTATGTAATATCATCACTAATTAATACTTGTGGCAACAAATGTATATATAATAAACTTTCTACTTGATCACAGCATTACAAATAACTTTTTATCAGTATCAAATCGTGCTATATGAAATAAAAAAATCCAATATAAAACACACATTGATAGGATCGATACAAATATTAATTAGTAAGAAATTATTGTGTCTTTGATATAAAATTAAAACTTCATTTTAAATAATAGTTGAAGCCTTAAAGCATGTTAGTAAATACAATATATTATTAAAAATATTTGTTTTCACTAAAAAAAATTGTCGAAAATTGATAATATGTTCTGCAATTTGAATGGTTTAAAACTCTGTTCACTTTTAACATTTTGTTATTTTCTCTCAACTCAGATTTGCCACCGTAATCTTGGCTTCAAGACTATAAGAAAATATATTTCGTATATGCAAGAATTTTCCATATTAAGGTAATTTTGTGGCACGCGAAACATATATTTAATGGTCGCGGTCTATCTTATAATGCTTGTATTGGATTTATTATGACAAATAACATTCAGTTTATTATAATATTTTGAGTATGTCAAAATTTTTGTAAGAACCAATTACTGGGATTTCTCCCCTTAGGTATTGTCATCAAGATATAGATGTCTTACAGACGCGAAGCTATTATTTTTACATGGGAAGTATGGAAGTCTTGGGCGTCGGGTCATCTGCTGGCTTAAGTGATCACTTTACATAATGTAATCTTCACCTATTTACCCATGCTACCACACCTATAAAACTTTTGGAAGTTGTATATATGATATCATGTTGGAAAATTTCAATTATTAATTTCCAACTATGCTGTTGCCATCTATGGATTTTTATGAAAATTTGTTATTCATTCTCATGTAAAAAAAAAATAGTTTCAGCTTCAGCGATATCTATACTGTTAAATGATAATGAACATCAAATTTAAAAAAAACTTCATTGATGGAGAAAGCATAGTTGGTAATAAATAATTGAAATGATCCAACATGATATCATATATACGATTTTCAAAAATTTGATAGATGTGGTAGCATGGGTAAATAGGTTAACATTACTTTGTGTAAAGTGATCACTTGAGCTAGCCGATCACAGGTTCTAAGCCCTGAAATGCCCAATATTTCCATACTTCCCACGTAAAAATAATCGCTTCGTCTCTGTGAGATATCTATATATTCAGTTTATTAGTTTTAAATTAGTGCAAAGGTCTTATTTAAGTAACAGTTTTAAAGAAAGACAAATCTAGTATACAGCTTCTGATATAAATTAATAATAAAAAAGCACATATTCCTAAAATACTTGTATGATAGATCAGTATGCTGTTAACTAGATTATTAAAAAATTTAATAACAAATAATCATTAATATTGCATCTCATGTTGGCCTGTTTTATAAACATTTTCTTGTTTTTCTTTATAGTAAATATATTATCGCAAATACATATCAACATATAAAATAATCTACTATATGTATTTTATTTTTATTTTGAATGTAAATTTGTATCTGTTGATATTTCAACAGCTTAACAGACGTTCCAATGTAATTCACATGAACCGACCTAAACAAAGAAACATGAGGGTTGAACACGTATAAAGATCGCCTTATCTGATTTATATTGAAAACAAATATTATTAAAATACAGTATGTAACGGTCCCGTGTTCAAATCATAGACTTAGGACAAAATCTTTAAATTTTATCAATGATATATTCATTAATGCATTGTTAATATTGTTTTTAACATGCTGGCATAATAATCCTTTATTTAATAGGTTAAAAGCTAAATAAAATAAAGTATCATGCAAAGTGTATAAAAAATGAACATTTTCGAAAAATTCTTTTGTTTGAGTTTAACCGAGGAGTTAAGGCATGAAATGAATAAAACTACCAATACTAGTATAAATTGCTTTTGAAGATTTCAACCATCGCTTTTGATGTTAACTACCAACGATTATATTACCTTAGAGTCAAAATTCGAGAAAAATGAGCGGGAAGACGGCATCAAGTGATTCAGTAAAGAATGAAATTCTTCTGTCAGAAATTTCAATTTAAATTTTACAACTTAGTGTCTGTTGTGCCTACTGTGAACCGAAATATAATATATTTACGTATTTTTTACAAGTAACAAATATTTTAATAGTATAACCATTATAAACGACCATACTTAGTATGTATGACAATTTATAAATTGTCAGTTATTAGTAGCACAACATTATTTTGTAATAATCTTCGGCGGTCTAATTTTAACGAAGATTATTTCATCATATATTGCGAAAACTCAATTAATTATGTAGCCTTTTACCCGTCGTTAGACCTCATTTTAAGCTCCAAATGTTTTGTAATTTAAAATATTTTTAAACTAATCTACGTCCAGTGTTAAATGAGAGTATTTTTTTAGTTTTGCTACCAATTTTGATGTTATCTGACGATCACCGATCTGATTATTATGAAAGTGGTCTAAGTCATGTTTCTATCATTTCGAATTTGCGTTTGAATTAATTAAAAATATTTTTTATATTACACGACACAATTTATTTAAAATACTAATTATGTGTATTAATTAGTATTTAAAATATCACAGATCACTTCACAATAAGAATGTGTTCTCGTAATATCAATTTATTTAAAATACTAATTATGTGTATTAATTAGTATTTAAAATATCACAGATCACTTCACAATAAGAATGTGTTCTCGTAATATCAATTTATTTAAAATACTAATTATGTGTATTAATTAGTATTTAAAATATCACAGATCACTTCACAATAAGAATGTGTTCTCGTAATATCAATTTATTTACTTCTAAAATTAGCAATATTAACTTTGTGGTTAAAATTCATATTTTTTATTTATTATCTTTGTTTTATTAACCACTGAATTGAGTTTAAATACATCTACCGGTTTCGAAAAATACCATTTTCTTCTTCAGGATGTCATAACTAACTAAAAACATATTTTATTGTTTCTTCACCAGAATCTATTAAAAAAACAACAATTATTTAAAAAATTAATTTAGTACATAACTCAAATTGTTACTCATAAATTCCAAAGACAAAGATGATAAATTTAACAATTCTGGTGTCTATAAACTTAGTTGCAAGGATTGTGCTGCTTTTTATATTGGTAAAACGGGTAGAAATTTTAATATAAGAGTAAGGGAGCATTTGAGATGTTTGAACAATAGTGGATTTTCAGAATTTTCTAATCATTTGATAGAAAATGGTCACTGTTTTAATAAAAAATTGGGATTGTAAATTTTGCATATAAACGGTGTTGGTCACAAATTAAATAATTTGGAATCATTGCAGATAAATAAAGCATGTAAAACTAATCAAAAAATTATAAACAACCAACTAAATTTAACTATGAGTCCCATTCTGAAATTTTTTCCTAAAAATTATTCGACTAAATTTGTATTAAGTAACAACTTGAGTTAGGTACTTAATTTATTTTTTAAATAATTGTTTTTTTTTTATTTTAAAATAGATTCTGGTGAAGAAACAATGATATATATTTTTAGTTAGTTATGACATCCTGAAGAAGAAAATAGTATTTTCCGAAACCGGTAGATGTATTTAAACTCAATTCAGTGGTTAATAAAACAAAGATAATAAATAAAAAAATTCAATTTATTTAGTATACTAGATTTATATATAAACTTCTACATATAAATGTCGCACGTAGCCTATAACAAAATTAAAAATTTAAGGTTGAAATATCTTAATCTATTATCAAAATAAATACCAGCGGAATACTGCTAAACAACGTAACAATACACTGAATATAAAGCTTCAAAATTTTCACAATTGTTACAATGTGCCTCATATTATATTAATTTAAAACAATGTTACGCAAAATATTTGATTTTTTTTAATTTCTTGACTTGGACCACTTTCATTATAATGGGCCCATACATACTACATATAGTACTTTTGTACGAATTATTTAAAATATATATATATATGGTTACTTTGCGAAAGCACCAAATATATTCACTTTTCGTTTTCGTTTCTTACGACACCAGATGTCTTTTGAAAAAAAGGTCAGACGGAATAACGCGGTATCTGAAAAGTTTTTCAGTAATGTACAATAAAATATTTTGAGGTTTGAATAAAGTTTCGCAAAATATAGATTCCGTAAGAAGCACAAAAGTGTACCTGTGAAAATGAAATATGAAATAGGAACTTACCATAATGCTTTCTTGTTACGTACAACTTTTTTAAGGAACTGCTCGCCCTATTTCTGCCGCTGAAAGTAAAACATGAATATTAGTCATCTAATATGTATTTATTGAAAAAGTATATATTTTCAAGAAATTAATTATGTCAGACACTAATGTATTAAAGTGAGGCCTGAAGCTGTAAAAAGTTGTACAAAAGTAGACTGAATACAGTGAAAATGAGATCTCTTAGACTTAAGCACAGTGATTAAGGTTAAGAAAATAACACTTAGGTGGTTCAGTCATGAGGAATGATGAACGAATTGATGACACCAGAAATAGAGGACGTCCGCGGAAGACTTGGCACGACCAGGTAAACCAGATACTGGAAGATGGTCCTATTAGAAACCTCAATAATAAACGAGTTTGTGTGAGGCGAGAATTGTGTCAGGACAGAAGAGTGTGGCGCTCTACCCTTTCTGCTTACCTCCGCTGGCAAACGGTGTGATGGTAAATTAGTTAGTTAATAAAGTAATAATGTTAATTGAAAGAAAAAATATAACAATTTATATAACGTTTAAAGATAAGTAGCCCAAATTTGTTATGAAAATCCAATTCCAAATTAGCATTCTTCTGTAAAAAATATTCATTATTGATAAAAACACACTGATTGAAGACTTTTTGATAAAAAATATTCGGAAATATCTGAAAAAAGTGGGATGCCTTCTTATGTATTTATTCAATGAATAGAAAATAAAACTGGATTGTAAAACAATTGACCACACAATATTTGTATTTACGCTTTCTTATATCCGATTTAATTAAAAACTCTATAATAAGCTGAACATAAAGAAGCATCTGACTGCACCTAAGAGTCCATCACCGACAAAACGTTTGACACAGCGGCGCACTCATCACACCGCAGCTTCGCAAAGATCCATATGTTAGTACTTTATTTGTTCACGCCCCACCACTATGAGATGCTTAAATAATAATAGTTATTATTATATATATTATGTACATATTATTGAAAATAACAATAGCTTCGATAAAAATACAAGAGTCAATATTCTCCACATTGATAATAAAGGTAAACGAATAGATAACTTAAGGGCCCCGGAAATCAAAAAGCCCATAATAATTATTGCACAATTAACAATCAAAAAATTTAAACAACAGTCCTATCTTAAATATATTCCCTTTCACTATATCATCTGTCTCTTTTCCTTTCCTCATATTCTGTAACAATAAGTTAGTATCTATACACCCTGAAGAAGGAACGGTGGTTCCGAAACTGATTGGTGTTAGCAAAAATAAAATGTTGTTTAATAAAATTGAATTGTTTTTAATTATAATTATAAAGAATTACCATAAAATAACGGAAAATAGCGGAATACAATACTATAATTTATACATTATATTATTTTATTTTTGGGATTCCATAACTGTAAATAGATTAAGAAGCTAGAATATTTAAGAAGGTGAAAAATATTCCACATAATTTGCCTCGCCAAGAATGTCTTTGATGTCGCTAATAACACTAAACTTGTGTCAAAATTATGTAAAATTTCTGGAGATATTCTTTGGCTCAGTTTCTTCAATACTCGTTCTTTGTCGTCAATGCATACTGCTATTTTACAAATCATATATAAATCAAACTACAAGATGTGTATATTTTATTTTTGTAAACAAATAAATTACTTGTAAACAGCAAAACGCTATCACAGATTGCTTTTTTCTAGGCCGTAACACGGCCAATCGCTGCCTAGCTACGGCTAGTGATTCCGTAAAACCTATTTTTCAATGTTGATAATTAATTGATAATTAAACGTGTTAACAAAAAACCCTTATATGTGAGTACTCGTGCGTTAGAATTAATGTATTTTGATTCTCTACAACGTTGATTTGAAAAAATATTTTGGCTAAACTTTCGAATATGGTACATGCACAAATTTTTACAAATAGTATGTTCCGTATTCATCGAACATATTTTTGGCGCTTCTTGAGAATCAGCCGCGACCTATATTATTGACACCTTTCCTCGTTCAAATTCCCATTCATCCATCCTACCGCTTGACCAGTACGAATGACTTTGAAGTCAGCAGACGTTAACATGACGCGATACTTGTTCGGTGGCGACACTGCGATTGCGTCAGTGGTGTGGATTTGTTCAACTCCGGTGCCTCAGTACTGTTATATTGTGATTCTGTGATTTGTGTGCAAAGTTATTATTGTGTGAGCCGCGGGTGACGTGATTGATATCTCTGTCTTCATTTGGAAGCGGAGATTTGCCCGCTCGCGCGCTGTTTGTGTGATCTCGGCTTCGACTGCGAGAGTAACAAAGGCGTTATACACGAGGTAAGGCGAGCAGTCTTTCAGATTCCCGATTCTCTGAGATCCACTGGTCCTGCGACTGGATTCCCTCCCATCATCGATCCTCATCCCCGTTAATCCAAGTTCCTTCCTTCCTTCCTTCCTTTACCGTCTCCCCTTCTTACCGGCGATTCCGATTTACGACCGGAATCCAATCCGCGGGACGGGCGACTCGAAGATCGCGCGATTTTCGTTAGTAGATCCTATTCGGTGCGGGATCAACATTTTCTTTTCAAAGTATATTTTTTGGTTAATTTAAGCGTTCCTCTCTTGCCTATGATTTGCGTAAATTAGTGTTATCTTTAGACAAAGTACTCAAAATATCAAAATTTATGGTGAAAATTTTAAAATTTAATCTATAATTACTTTTTTAATATTTGCGATAAATAATAAATTAATCAATTTTATTGATATATTACAGATAAATTACAGATATCTCATAGAGACGAAGCTATTGTATGGGAAGTATGAAAGTATGGGTATTACAGGAATTATGACCTCTCTTCGGCTGGCTTAAGTGATCACTTTACACAATGTAACGTTCACAATTCACCAACCAATATCTATGAATTTTTTGAAAGTTATATATATGTTACCATGTATAAACATTTCGAGTATTAACAACAACTTTGCTGTCGCTATTTATGGACTTAAATTTGATATTAATTTCCATGAAACACCATAGATGTCACTGATGAGAATCTTATTTTTATTAGAAATAATGGAAGTTATATTCTCTATCTGTATTCGTGACAAATGATTAACATATTAAACTAAAATATGCCTGAAAAGTCAATTTTCAATTTTTATATTTCTTATTTAGATCAGTATATTATTTTAACAATTTTTGAGTATGTCCAAGAACACACAATTACTGGATGTTATTAAGACAAATTATAGATATCTCATAGAGACAAAGCTACTATATTATATGAGAAGTAAGAGTATCGCAGGCCTTACAACCTGTCTTGCTGATAATCTCTCCTTAAAATTAAATAAAATTTTATAAAAATAATTTTAATTAATAATATTATATAATATTATATAATATGTACCTTTACGGCGGTGACGTGCACATGTATGCTGCCATCCATAGCCAAATATCGATGAAGTCGACAAAAAGTCACTATAAAGCGATTAGTATCTTGGCTACCACTGATACTACTGACGTTTATGTAACAAAGTGTGTAGTGTAAATTCTCCTACTTTACTATAAGATATGTTACCACAATGATAATTTTAATAATTATAAGTTTTGAATATACCGTATAAGCTACAGATCAATAAATGAATAGACATGAAATAAAGTGTACTTTTAAAATTAGCAATATTAATTTTGTGGTTAAAATTCATATTTTTTATTTATTATCTTTGTTTTATTAACCACTTAATTGAGTTTAAATACATCTAACGGTTTCGAAAAATACAATTTTCTTCTTCAGGATGTCATAACTAACTAAAAACATATATTATTGTTTCTTTACCAGAACCTATTTAAAAAAAAACTATTATTAAAAAAAACAAACAACAATTATTTAAAAAATAATTGTGTACATATAGGTTTGAAACATCAGTAACTAGATAGTTTATGACACGTTTATGCAACAGTAAAGGTATTTACTCTTCGAAAATTTAATATTTGTGTAAACAAGACGTATTTTTTACATTAATTCATGTTATATTACCAGCGCTTAAATTTTCGTTGCAATCGAGTCATATTTTTAAAGATAGTCGCGGAGCTATTTGATTGCGCAATTGGTACCAAAGTAATTACGTAAGTGACACCAAATAAAAATATTGGAACAAGAAATTTGCGTTATTTTATGACATAAGCCGTTAATTATATTACAAAATCGTGCGTATTGAAATCATACATAACTAAATTTAATCTGCTTTCAAAATATATTCACAAATAATTTAATATACATTTTACAAACTGGAATTATTCGACATACAACTCGTAAAACTTTTGATTTCTACAGTACGAGGTAGATAGTCCAAATTAGGTCAAAAGGTTTCAAAATTTTCTCCTAGATAAAAGTTTACCCCAGGTAAAGTTTGGTAGCGGGAGCACTTATAAGGCTTAAGATATTTACGAATAAACTTTTCAAAAATAGTACACAAATATTTAAACAAACATTATATCAATGTTTGGTCTAAGAATATAATTTAATCTACAGAAAATTTGGCAATAACCGATTACTTTCTGCTGGTTTTAAACCTATACAAAGCAATTTTTTTTTTTAA
Source organism: Eubasilissa regina (assembly GCA_022840565.1). Taxonomy (NCBI): domain Eukaryota; kingdom Metazoa; phylum Arthropoda; class Insecta; order Trichoptera; family Phryganeidae; genus Eubasilissa; species Eubasilissa regina. The sequence continues at coordinate 15,188,641 of JAINEB010000027.1, read as the reverse complement.
ATTTGGGATCGACTCACGAGTGTAAGAATTCTGGTAATTTCTTAGTAAATATTTAAAAGATAACTTCAAATTCACCACTATTATCGCCGTCCCCAGCTGACGGGTGACGCGGGTGACATCTACACTCGGGAACAAGGCTTCTGCGGAAATGAGCCGCGCCCACTCCGCTTATAAACGACAATACAAACACCTGTGTTACATTGCCTCACTGGACTACACAACAACATATATATAGTCCATAAGTATGGAATCAAGTATTATTGTGACCGCCGTAAGTCGCCGATCACAATGGTGGGTGATGAAATTGGAAAGGATGGGTGGATGGAAAATAGGGTATCGGAAATGAGGGAATAATGATGGTACGGGAATTCTTCAATAGCGGATCAGGACAAACTCATGGAATCAAAAAGACAGCTCAAATCATCTGATTGATGACGCCGTCTCTTTAATCTTCCTGAAGTTCACCCAACGTACGAAACTGCTAGGGCACAAAAAACTCTGATGAGTTTCAACGTCCACAAAATACCAAAATCACAGCGGTATATGAATTAGTTATCCAACACGAATAATCACATGAGAACACTTCCTCTTCTTGAATTCCAAAAATAATCAGTCGAGGTAAAGGGACAATGTGTACTGATTAGAAGTGGGCTAAGGGGTAGAAACAAAATTAAAACTGGTGACAATAACACTACATTTTACAATAGCATTTGTTTCAAGTTATGGAAGAATATGTGTTCAACTATTAAAAAAAAATTACTAATACGGAACAAACTCTATGGTGCTAAACCATATTCACTGAGAGAACGAAAGTTTAAGAGTGTATTTTGGCCTTCTCATCTCGTGATCCAAAGAAAAATTTAATTAACTCATAAAAAGTTACTCAATACGATGAGCTGACCTGGTTAAAACTTCAATGCAGAGTAAGTAATACACGAAATGATACTCCAAGAATAAAATATATATTACTTTTATTTTCTGACACAGTAATATATATGTACTTAATGTATGAGATGTTCAACACCTCCTCAACTAGGCCGAAGTTTAGGAGACAGGTTCATCTGTTATATCAAACAATACAAATATGAAACAATTAATCTCAATAATCTAAATCAAAAATGTTAAGTAATTTAAATAACATCATAATATAATAAAATAATCAAATAATCAAATAACATTTTTTGATGGAAAATTGGCGGAAAATCATTCAACTTATAATTTAAAATAATCTGTTACATAATTAATTAATTATATTCTTGCTTTTATCAAATTTCTAATCTGCACATTCACATTATGTATTCAATGCTTTCATATTTCATTAATCATCTTGCTTTTCCGTACAAGTTTGTCAGTTCTCAGATTACATTATTCAGTAATTAAAAATCACCACTTATTTTTTACGAATTTTCTCTTTTCAATGTCGCCTTTCATCTTCCATCCAAATAAATTATCTGAAAATATAAACTGGTTTTCGTAAATAGCTTTATTTCTTATTTACTTTTCACGTGTCGTAAACAAGGGTAGCTGGATTCCTCCGAGTATTACACTCTCCCTCTCTGCAAAAATATTTAGACACATATAACATTATAATGTCGTTACCACCATAAAGTAAATGTATGGGGAGACATTTATCTCAGTCTTCTCGTAACACGCAATATAATGCATTGTCCAATCGGGTGTCATAGTGATATTATGGTCCATAATAAATTATATTATTTATAGTATTTTAAAATAACCAAAACAATAACAGTCGACGTAGATATGACTATAATAAACTCAAACTAGTCATTAAACCTGTCTGTAATTTTTTTCCACGGTGTGACAACATTAAACCTTTCTAACATTTTTTATCAATTCAATCACTATGTTTATAACCATTTATATTAATTCATTTAACACACCAACCGGTTTCGGAAAATACATTTGACAAAATATTCTATTGTTTTTAAATTCAACATTTTTAAAAATAAACTTAACAATTAATGTCTGCTATAATACCATAAGTATTTAATATAGTAGATAGAGCAACTACTAAATTTAGTTTATTTTGCTGTCAAAACTATTGGAAACAATAGAAAAATACGACTTATAACATATTATCTACATAATGTATACACAGAAAAAAAATACTATAAATTAATGCCTGAGCCAAGGCAAATATTAAATAGTTGAATACACTAAACACTATTCTATAAATACAAACATTACATTATTAAAAACTATTTATAGACTGACCGTTTAAAATTTGAGTATAAATTGTGATTAAAATAAAATCGATCTATTTTGAATTAAATTAAATTAACACGATGGTGGATAATGGGCGTTCAACTTGTAAATATTACAGAATTATTTGTAAAAATATCATTGTAATCTGTCTATAAATATATTATTTTCCTTGAGTTGCTCCACCCTATCCAAATACACTATAATTTATGACAGATTGCTTTCGTCATAATTTTTAAAATGTATTTTTATCATATTCCTTTATTTCTTCATTTATTTTGATGATTTAAGGATTTTATGATTTAATAATATCATTTAAGTAAATGTGTGCCACTGCAATAATAATTTCCACTTGAATGAAAAGTACGAACATAAATCTTTTTTAAAAACCGGATGTGGGTGAATTTATCGACCCCCTCTTCCGGGGAAAGAGGGTCTATCTACGGAAGAGAGGGAAGAAATGAAATTCCTTTGTATAATAGTATTCGTAAGAATTGTGTTCCTTTTTGAATGAAGCGCTTTTTAGTTATTATCTTAGTTCTTACGTGAGTATAACTCCAATGATTGTATTCTTACATCGTAAGTTATGTTCAGTCTCTTAAATAGCGTGTAGAGGTAGAAATTTGTATCTAAAGAGTAGCTTCGATGTTCAGTACAAAGTTACACAAATGAATTTTAATGTTTTTACAATTTACATGGATAGATAATTGAACGGCGATTTAAATTCACTGCTATCATCACTGTCTCCAGCCGACATTTGACATTTTCATTCAGAACCCAGGCTGCAGCTGAGAAAATCCCTAATCAAGCCCGATCGCTCGCCGACCACGCACACACGCAAAACGACTGAGCACTCCTCGGTAATCTCCCGACTCATTAACTTCAAATACGATACTGTAATTATTTAACCTTGCCTTCCCGAAGCGGGGTATTCACATTCCCCATAGATAACTCAATAATTATGAAAACGATTTCATTCTTATTTTTTGTAGTCTTCACGGAAATAGTGACAAAAATTATGTCATTTTTTGTTCTTCAAATTTCTAAGCGTATAATATTGAAAAATATTGTTTTCGGTCCAGTGATCTTCGCCCGGTACAAACACCTGCGTATGTCGATACCATACCCGTGTCTTATCTTTAAGTTGTCCTGATTATTATTTGTTTCACTCTAACTAATACACATATCGCTTATCGCGACTCGCGGTATTCGGATAAGAGACGTCCAGCGAGGCGGTTGGGTCCGCATTGCCTGTCACAAACTTTTTATTATCGTTTGTATGAATATGATCTGGGGTGTTTCTATACCCCGCTTCGGACGAAAATGTTAATATACTGTAAGTTAGTATGAGTAGCTTGTTGGTGTAGTGGTCAAAACGCTGTTGGCCTAGTGATCTAGTGGTCGGTGGTCGGTGGTTCGTTCCAGGACTCCAGCAAGTTAATCCTATTTTCATAGCACAAGCGTTTAACTTAGTTTGAAAATATTAGGAATATTGATGTGACATGTATTCCGTGTACGCATCTCTATTTAAAAAAAAAAAAAACTGTATACAAATTATTTGTCCTATCTTCATGTTCGACTTGTAGCTTTAGTGTACAGAGAGTACTATAAGTGAGCGATGGTGAAAACATCGCGGGCGCTTCGCGGAACGCCCGGCTTTGGCCGGCTCCCCTGTTGTAAATATGTTTCTACAGTACCTTTCCGCATCCGTGATTGAATTAATAACCTTAAATTCGCAACAATAACTATCTCAACATTAACTATCTGTTTCTAATATTGTAATTTATTAAATAGATTGTACCAGGGTAAGTAAGCGCAGGGTGAATATTATGTTATAGGGCGATTTTGTTTGACTGCCGTTTTGGTTTGGCAGATATTTGTGAGCTTTTATTTTGTAGTTGTAGAGAGTAGTTGATTACAATTGAAGTTTTAACATCTTAACAATGTGTTGAAGTCATTAAAACATTTTATCTACGTAATAATTACAGTGCTCTAACAATTAATGGTGATGGCTATCGTCACAAATTGAAAAACGTTTTGGTGGCCAAATTGGATCAACTGGGCCTGCAACATACTTGGTTTTAATATGACGGTACCACCTCATACACAGTCCGAGGTACGCTTGAAATTTTGGTGATTTCGACTGGCCTCTTCGATCATCTGATTTGACGGCTCCTGACTATTTTCTGTAGAGGTACTTAAAATTAAAGATCTATGCCAATAAGCCAACAACAATTCCGATACTTCAGGAAAATATTAGAAATGAAATTGCTGAAATGTCACCCCAAGTATACGAGAATTTTATGAAAAATATGGTTATAAGAGCACACAGTTGTGCCGTTGTTTTATACATAATTGAAATAAATCAACTAATTGATAAATAAAAAAAGTATTTTCTAGTTATTTAAAAACAAAATCGGCCTGGAACATAATATTCACCCTGTACGTGCTCAGTATCTCTCAAAATAGTCTTCTTGGAGTCAAAAATGTCCAATGCAATTCAATTTTGGTACTACAGTCCAGAATGAGCCGTGGTCGTCTCGAGGAGATCTCTCCACTCCTCTCTGCTCGGAGCCATGCTTCACCAATCTTCGACCTCAAGAGCATCGAGGTTCCTCTTGAATCCATCCAGCCAATGCATTAGCGGAATCCCAATACTTCATCACCGTTCTGACTTATGGAATGTCATATGCGCACATGATAAAGACTATTCTATCCGAGGCTGAAGCCAGACATATCAAAGTCACTAGACCTTGATAAACTTGACATGAGTTTCTCGGAAAAACATCTAAGTAGGTATATAAATCTTACTACCTTCATTCATTATGGCCCGTATCCACGATGATCTCCCAATGAGACTTTAATCTCTGAAATTTGGTTAAGATACGTGTGTACTAGATGCGTCATTCTAATTCTGCTTCTTCTTCTTTTGCCCGATCTATTAAACGGACGTTAAATACTTTTATTTTTTTATTTCAACATTATTACTTATACAGGGTGTAACAGACCTAATCCACAATATTTTATGGATACAACATTTCTGACTAAATTACGAGTCGAAAATTTTCAAGGAATATGTGCAAATTCTGCACCGTTACAAAAATATTATTATTAAGAAGAACACATTCTTATTATGAAGTTGTAATTATTCAGAACGTAGGTCTGTAATATTTTAGATATTAATTAAATGTATTAATTAGAAAGATACACATATAAAATCAATTTCATCTCAAAATTTTGTAGTTTCTACTGGGATTCAAACCTGGATCGCTTTACAATCCGAGAAAGGTGCATTAATCAACTATGCTACAGCAGGCAGTACTTTTGACTACAAATTTTCGAACCCATGTGTTACACTTTTCACATTAATATACCTATCGTTTCTTAACTTGAAAGCCACCTGAAAAGTGCAACATATGGGTTCGAAAATTTATCGTCCAAATTTTAGTCTGCTATACTACAGTTGGTTGATATTAGTATTTAAAAATATTATTATTTAAATTTTATTAATATTTGCAAAATGTATCCATCATTAATCAATATCTTTGCTTCAGGACCTAAATCATGTAACAAAAAATAGTCTGGCACCATGAAATCCGATGACTTTTATTTAACCTTTTTTATTCGCTGTATATTTAAGAATCAATACAATATTTAAATTAATCGAAATAATCACATAATTACGATTTTTTTTTAATGCTAATATATCTCTGACATGGTTGATATTAGATACATATATCTTGAACATTTTAAACTGGTAGTTTGGTCAGATGTCTGCCCATAAATTATTGTAAACTAAGTCTGCTACACCCTGTATATATATTATAATTTTTATTATTTTCCAAACTACGTAAGAGTGTATCATTACTCTATTTACTGCGGCACGGAAAAACATTACAGTTCACTGACTTAACACTTTCCATGATATTCTCTTTTTTTTAAGGCTCAGAAATAGGATCGAGGGCTGAAGTGGGGTACAAAGTGACCCCATTCAAATATTCGTTCTATTGAAGTATAATGATTTGAGCATGTTCTATAATATTTTTAAATAAATGTCTTATACAATGCGAACAAAATACTACTAAATTCGACGTTATTTTATAAGAAACCGTAGTATTTTGAAGTATCGTCACTCATAAGCGTCCGGACGTTGAGAGCTGCGCGAGCAGAATGACGCAGCTAGACGTGTCACGTTCGCGAACACACCGTGCACATGCGATCTAAGACGCGACTCATTCAAATACGTACGTCATGTCTGCCGTTACCTAATAAGGGTAATTAACTTATAAAATGGTCCCGATTGTCCATTCTCTACATTTTACTGTCTTACTATAAATTGTTGTTTTATTTTTTTACGCGTTGAATTCTTCGGGATATTTATGAGAATTACAATGATTTTTGGGGTTATATTGTGCCCCGTTCCAGAACGGGAGTATTAAGAGGTGGTAATATGTATTTCTCCGGAAATCTCATCACATATCTGAAATTTTAAAGTTTTCGAATTTTTATTGTTTTAAATACTTATTTTTCTTTATTCATCAGAACCATAACATCTTCATTTATAACAATCCATCCAGCGTATTTTGAGCATTTTTCTATAGATCTAGATCTCAAAATCTAATCCGCGATCAAAATAACAGGTTGTCCCGTAAGTGTTTGCGTTTTTTTATGTTCAAATTGAATAATTAAAAAAATAAAACACGTAATATTTTTAATCAATTATATATTCTCCATCTTTTTCTATAATCATTCTCCATCTGTCAATTAGTTTATTGATACCTGATTTGAAAAAACATTGTTTTTTGAAGCAATAAATAAGTCGATGTCGGTTTTTATATTTACATTTGATATTTTCTTAATTTAATTGCTTCTCTACCTATTGCATTACAAATGTTTTTAACTACTATTGTCGCATTATGTCTAAGTTGAAACTCATAAACCATAATATAGCGTAACAGTATTTTTTTCATCTCCACTTTCAGTATTGTTTTAGGGTCGAAAATATTGCACCAAAAAATATACCGTTACTAACCCTAGCCACCGACACGAACACCGAAGGAATACTGAAAATCTTTTTAGTTTATAAACAGTTATGTATTCAGGCAAGAAAAAAAAACGCAAAGACTTTTGAGACAACCTGTACATATGGTAATGATTAATACATCGCTTCGCCCTGAACTCGTTATTCGTCATTTGACCCAAATCTCCTAGACAAATCTCATCCGTGGATAAGAACCGTTATTGTTCTATATCAATACTTTACTCCCTCCCTAATCTATTAACTCTAAATATTCAGTATCGCAAATCGGCTTGAAGGAACATTTCCTCTATTTAACATATAAATTATACTTAATTTTATTCATCCTACCAATAAATCTGGTCGATTTGATGTTAAGGGTGGATTATTTTGTTTTATGTGTTGAAACAACATTTGAGTTATATTAATTTATTGCTTTGTTTATGCCTGAGATACCGGGAGTTGAATATAATCTGATTAAAAATCCCTAAACGACCCTAATCTGAGGAGTTGTGCTTAAAAGCGGTCGGTAGGTCCCTTTAATCAGTTAAATCGTATCTGAAATAATTTACCGAGAAAGAAAATATAATTATTTTTCACTTATACTTGATAAATAAAAACTTATATTAAACACTTTGATCATTATTTAAAATATCTCCCAACTGGCACATAAAATTATATTATTATATTACAACCTTCATGTTCTAGTTAGTGGAAGAAATATTAAATAGGTACATTATTCAAATAAGCAGCTCCGACTCTATCTTATAGTCCGACACCGACTCTGACTCCACTTAAAATACCATAAATCAACGACTCCAGCTCCACATCTTTTTAACACTAACAGACCGCATCCCGCGGTGGTGGGTCATTTTAGACCCACCTCAAGTTTTCGGTTTTTCAATCGTTTTGTGGGAGATTTTTTATAGATATTTCATATTAAATGTGATTTAATGATATAGCATGATGTACTGTAATGTGTATGCTAAAAAATAAAAGTTAAAAATAAAAATATATTAGGAATAACGTACATATTCTCACGCATCAACAAATGCCCTACACAGCCAAAATACAAATACCCACTAAGCATGTGATGTTCTCGTCGGAACCCGAGCAGATAGTGTCATAAAACTTATAAATAGGCCCAACGCCTCTCAAATAATTATATTACTGGCATTGTCTAGAGGCTACCAGACGAAAATAAGTCAATACAAATACATGAATGCATACTTTGTACCCTTTGTCTACCCGCTCAAAATGTTGACAATATATGTTTCGGCGTAAGCACTAAATTTCAATCAGACTGTCTTAGGTCAGTTTTTGGGCGTTTTTTCACATTTTAATCAATAACTCATTTGAATCTCGTTCGATAACATTTATTTGTATCTCAAATTATTTGAAAATATTTAATAAAAGATTAGCTAGAAGGAAAACATCATTAAATTAATATTTGTAGCGTAATTAATATTTTTACAAACACCCGGGTTAAATCTGACCCACCATCGCAGAGTATGTGTTAATTAACCGTTTTTGAGAAACATTACAATTAAATAAATAAGAAATGAATATCTCATTAATAAAATATGTACAAATACATACAAAATATGTAGATGAAGTCCGATGATAATTTATAGGGTCTATACAGCGTAATAGGTAAAGCAGTTTACTGGCAAAAAAGTTCCAGGTTCGAGTCTCGGTGGTAATTACTTTTTTCGTTAGATAAATATTTTTGTGATTTGTGTAATCTGTTGTAAATATATATTTCTCCACCTAATATGATTGGTTCTATTATATATTAATTATCTAGCATAACATTAATAGTATTTATTGATAACATGTTTGTGTAGCATAATCGGTTGATGCATTTCCCCGGATAGGAAGAGATCCAGGTTCGAATCCCGATAACAGCAACAATATTTTTCGATAAAATTGATTTTATATTTATATATCTTTCTAATTAATACATTTAATTAGTATTTAAAATATCACAGACCTATGTTCTGAAAAATTGCAACTTCGCTATAAGGATGTTTATATAATGTCCCTAAAAATATATGAGTTGTTGTTAATGTTTCCAAATATTTAATAAAATGTTATTATCAATTAATTCTGGCTTCTCCTATCGGATTAAACTCAAAGGTGTTTGAGATTCCGTCAGCATAATCGGTTAATGCATTTCCAGGGACAGGAAAAGATCCAGGCTCGAATCACAATAGCAACAACAATATTTTTTCGATAAATTGATATTATGTGTACATCTTTTTAATGATTACATTTAATATGGATATAAATCTTCTACAGTTGAGTGGATGAACAGTGCTATCAGAAACCTTAAATTAAACATTTTTTTTTTCACCGGGATGGTTTTTATAGCAAGTAGAAGAAGAAAAAATTGTTACAAAAATTAATTTTAAAAAAAAAAATTTCGAAAAGAAGTCGTGTTTTTTAGATAAATTCGATGAACCTAATCTAGTTAATTGAGCGTGTAACAGAAAACCCAACCGAAAATAGATTAGCTCAAAAAGCAGAAGCCTTATTAAAACCTTCGAGGGCAAAAATAAAATGGTTTTTAGACATAGCATAAAAAATAACCACTTTCCTATACACAAGCTCAGATGTTTTTTTCTTAAAACGAAAAATACATATAAAAGCAACGTCAAGCGAGCCTTACTGGTGTGTATAATAATAATCTTCGTCGAACATAATTCCTTTTTACATTACGTATTTTTATTTAATTATTTATGTAAAATGTATACGAAAAATAAATGTATAAAATTACATACCCAATATAATACATATCAAAATATTTTTATCAAAATTATGCACATTATCTAATAAATTATTGGAAAATTCTGAAAAACCATTACTATTCAAACATCTTAAAAGCTCTTTGACTCTTATGTCAAAATTTATAATAAACAAAATTAAATAATCTGTAAAAAAAATGAACATAATAAACCACATAGTTCAATTTGCTAATTTTAATAATAGTTTTTTCTTTATTCATCCAAACTACAATAGCTTCATTCGTATGTCGTATTGTATCCATCTAGCTTGTTCTGAGCATTATTCTATAGATCCGCGTTTCAAATGTTTTTAGTAATTTCTTCGGAACCTATCTAAACCTTCATTACATAAAACAATAAAGAGAACATATAGCATCTAACCGTAATCCGACATCCGTGATCTAATATTGATATCATGATTGTAGAACATATTTTTTTATGCGGATAGAATTTGCACGAGCTTGCTCAATTTAGTGTTTGATTTCAACAGAAAGATCCCTTCTTTTATTTATATTGCAACCCAGGTATACAATACCTTATATATATATATATATATATATATATCTTTTTTAGCTTTGTTCCAGCAACATAAAAACTTTCATCGCCAGTTCAACAGATGTTAATGGATTTATGTTTTGTAGTAGTAGTTTTATGTTTTAACCTTTCCCAAACCATGCAGTAACACAGATCTACCATCATAATTAATCCTGTAATATTTCGGAAAATACATGTAATGTGAAATTCATATTTTAGATAATCTTAAAGAAAATATTAAAAAATAAACCAATTATGAAAAAGAAATCGTACAAAAATAATTGTTTTTTCGATTCAATCAATGTAAAATTACAATTTATGATATGACAGACAGAGATCACACACTATTTTCACAATGAAAAGAACAACAAACATACAAATATAGTTGTCTCTTTCTCACTAATTAAATAAAGAGAGATAAGAAGGAAGGACACATTGTATCGGACTTAATGAATGCGCTAAATTATGTTATTAATCATTTTTTCAAATTTGAATGCTCAATAATTAGAGTAAATTCGTGCCATTTAAGCCATTTTAGCTAATAAAATCATTTTTTATAACAGTTATTTACGGTAACACGAATTGACAGCATGGCTGCGTTCGATGCGCATTTTATATCATGGTATGGTAAAGGTTAACCCGAAAGAGTTATACTCCTTGGTGAAGCGAAAGTTGAAGATTCTCAATGTTATTTGTTAGAAGTACCGTAATAAAAAAAAACTGCAATGTTATTCTCAAATTTTATTTATATAAAATGGAATTTAACGATGTGGATTTTACGTTTTATAAACAATATCGTCTTAATGCCGTCCTTTTCTCTCAAGACACTCTTGCAATCGGTCTCTTAAATTTGTGAACACGCGAAAGAAAAGCTTTGATTCAATGGTTGCAACTTCACAGCGTATATTTTCTTGTAGAGCCTGAATTTCTCAAGGATTGTTACTGTAAACTCTACACTTAAAGTATCCCCACAAAAAAAAATTGCACGGTGTCAGGTCTGGTGACCGAGGTGCCCAGGTTACGTGTCCGTACTTGCTGATTAATTTATTGGAAAAAATTCCCCTCAGCTTCTCCATTGAAACTCTAGCTGTATGTGGGGTGGCCCCGTCTTGCTGAAATTGTGTTCTATTGTTGAACCCGGGAAACAACTGCAGTTGCGGTACCAAAAACTCATCAATCATTTGGCAATACACGTCTACAGTGACTGTCTCTCGCTGGTTAAAAAAATAAGTGCCAATTGTCCCTCGGGCACAAATTGTACACCACACTGTCGTTTTTGGACAATGCAAAAGTTTTTGATGGCCTTCCCTTGAATTGTCGAGGCACTAGTATCTCATGTTCTGTTTATTAGCATAGCCATCGATATGAAAATATGCTTCTTTAGTAAATAATATATTTTCAAGCGTTCGTGCTGTTCCAAAACGTTCCGGCGTTGTTCTCGCTAAGGTTTTACGTAAAGAATGCTCATTTTTTCATTAGATTTTCAGTTTATATGAATAAGACTGTATTTTCTTTTTCAAAATAACGTGCACTGTTGATTTTTTTATTCCAGTACAGGCTGCAATCTTTCTTATCGATTGCGGATTGCGCATAATTTCACGATAATCTTGTGCCACACGTTCTGGCGTCGCTGCTGACGTTAATATTATTAAAACTTCAATTGCGTTATGACATATTCCAGCATAATTAATAAATAAAAGTCTTATTTAAATATCACTACAAAGATAATAAAATCTTTTTATAAAATAATAGTGTATTTTTCGGATTAAATTCCCGGCATTTACTGTTTTACGCATATTTATGTGTTAAACTTTTAGGCAGTCAAATTCCCAGCAAATACTCAATCACTGATAGTGAGTGTGACTCAAATATATCGGTGATTAACTCGCAGTTCGTGACTTTGTGCTCATCACTGGTAGAAACCTATTATTTTCGGTGAATTTAAAATGAAAGTACATAATGTATCTTCAGCAAAAGTTATACATTCTCAAATACTGTAATATGTGTATAACGCAAGTAATTCAAAGTCTTTCTATTTATAACAATTCCTTGAGTACAGAAACATATTTTCTTTTGAAACATAAATGTTCTACGTGTATTAAAAAATATATATATGTAGGGATAAGTATGTATGACCTTCCAAAACCGCTAAAAATTTGTTAAACTTTTTTAAGCTGTTTCGCAGTGCCTCCCACACATCCGTCAAGTATGTCAACATATTTATGGACTTATTCAAATTTGTTTGCCGAAAGGAAAACTTCCCAGAAAGAATTTCCTAATCGATTTTCCGAGCTTTCGCGCTCCTCCGCTAGATGGGATGTTTTGTCGGATCTCTTTTAATTCATCGCATTTTGCGGTATTTGCCCGTGCTAAATTATTCCCAGAATCGTTTTCCAGATGGTTGACGTATGTTTATTTACCCCACGACACCAGACATATTATGTATTTTTTAGATGTTTTTAATTGTACTTGTATACCTATATTATTCTCAACGTATAGGTGAACATTTTGACTTTTTGTAAAGCCAAATTAAAACGTTTTTTGAATACGATTTTGTGGATTTTTCAAACGACGATATAAATGGTAAATATTAGCATTTTAAATTTATTATGATACCAAATGAGGTGGTCAGGCGTATCTATGGAAAATATATTTGTAGAGGTTGATTGTGGAATGAAAAGAGGGTTTTTTGTATAATTATATTTTCTGTAAACCGGTACATTATATATTAGCAATTAATAAAAAATGCGCGGTGTCTCAGTGCCCGGCGAATCGGTCCGATGTGAGATTGGCGTAGGCGTCGGGGCGAGTAACGGAGCGATACTGGGCGCGACTTCTCTCGGCAGGAGCCTGATCCCTGTGTGTAGATGTCGCCAGTGTCGTTGGTTAGCTGAAACCGATGATGATGGCGATAGATTTGAATCGCCGTGCCTGAATGCATTCTAAATTCATTTCATTAACTAACTTATTTATCTTACCAATTTAGATAGACACCGACACCGGTTAATCCGTCACCAGTTAATTCGACAATGGTTAATCCGACACTGGTTAATCCGACACCAGTTAATCCGACACCGGTTAATCCGACACTGGTTAATCTGACACCGGTTAATCCGACACCGGTTAATCCGACACCGGTTAATCCGACACCGGTTAATTCGACACCGGTTAATCCGACACCGGTTTATTCGACACCGGTTAATCCGTTACCGGTTAATTCGACACCAAGTATTTTTTTAACAAAAGTTTAACAAACGTATTATTTTTAACAAAAATATTAGATATTATGTAATCTATTACGCATATACTCATAGCATCACAAAGCTCATCATACTTACAATATTTTTTCTTCGTCGCTTGCCACTTTTTACCTATTGTTGAATATCATCTTGGCAATCTTAAATTTGGATCCAGTGGCGTAAAATAATTTAATGAAACTGCATCAGTCTCTTAAGTGTTCGTATTTTTAATATTTTCAAATTGAACTTTGTGGTTAATTTTCATTTTTATATAGATTAGTTAGCTTTGTTTTTAACCATTTTAAGAGTTTTTTTAATACTCCAACCGGTTTCGAAAAATACAATTTCCTTCGTCAGAATGTCAAATTTACTAACTGAAACCATGTCACCAAATCTATTGACAGAAAAAATAAAAGTATTTTTTATAATATTCCAATCATTTATTAGAACTTTTGGGATTGTCTAATTTACATTTACATATAAACAATTTTGGTCTTAAATTGAATACGTTAGAATTATTATAAATAAATAAAGCGTGTAAAATGAACCAAAATATAATATTATATTATAAATAAACAACTAAATTTAAAAAGGAATACTCGAAAAAAAAAATTTGAAACTTTGTAATTAAGTCATGTATTTATTGTTAATGTATTTAATTTTTAAACTCCGTGTTTATTTTTTACAAAATTTAAATAACCACTTAAAAGGCGATTGTACGTGGTTTATCCAGTTTTAAAATGACCTTAACCGCCAAAACAGCTATAAACTTTTAAATAATGCTTTACGTAAATTAGCAAAATTCAAAAATAATATTTATTAAAATATGAATTATTAAATTTAAAAAAAACATAAATATTTAAGTCAATTTCAACATCTTTCATCATCGTAACAATTTATATAAGGTACTAGATTTACTATTAAATAGTTAGTATTTTAATTATTTATTTTTATAAGTGGATAAATAATCTGTGTAAAAATTTTTAATTTTGGACAGGTATGTTTTATTCTTCCCCGGCTTCTTTTTCGACAGATTTTCTTCTGTAATTTTGTCGTCTCCTCATGGTGAGCGTAATTAAGGGATTTATTTTATAATTACACATTCTTAACTTTACACGCCTTCCTCATACCATTATGTTAGTATTATTGATCGAATTTCTATCGCACCCAGTCCGCTAGCATCATCCCTTTGTGGTGTCAAAATTTCCGGGTTAATGACATTTCCGACATTCATGGCGACTTGTCTGCCCCAGACTTTCAATAATATCATTCTATTAAACAAAAAGATATCTCATAGAGAGGAAGCTATTTGTATTATATTTAATAGAAAAAATATAAAGAACCACGGGTAATTACAGTGGGACCTGTCTTCGGCTGGCTTGAGTGATCACTTTATATAAATATAACGTTCACCATTCTCACCCATCAATCTCCATGTGTATCAAATTTTCGAAAGTTGTATAAGTGTTAATACGTGAACTCACTTTGAGTACTACTACACATTCGCCATCTATGGACTAAATTTGATAATTAATTTTTCTTAAACAGCACATATGTCACAATAAGAATCTAATGATTTTTTTAAAATTATATTTTACATATATTTTCCATTAAAATTAATAAAAAATAGCTTCGTCTCTATGAAATATTTATTATACGTTTAATAACAGTACCTTTGTAGGTTTAAACTCGTAATTGTGTGTTCTTGGACATATTCAAATATTGCTAATATCATTATATTTTCAAGAATTATCTTGTTTTCCAAATGCATGATTGTTTTGACTAAGCTCAAACTCTAAACATTAATTCTACATGAAAATACAATGAAACGTAATATCTTATGATGACAATAACGTAAGCCACTCAAAGTTTTGTTGGGAAATTGTGTATTTATCGAATTACATACAATTATTATATGTGTCGTGTACACTTATGTGTTGTATATTCAAATGCTCACAATAATTATTTATAAATAAGTTGAACGTGAATAAAACAGAACAGAAAATCTTTAATTACGTACATATTTTAGATTAATATTTAGAAATAATCTAAAGCACACTGCAGTAGCTATGTGAATTTTTTTTTTATGGAGAACACATTATTGTTGTGAAGTTACAGTTTTTCTGTGGTATTTTATAGTCCGGTAGCAACTAAAATATATTTTTGATAAATAGATTTTTTTTGTATATCTTTCTAGTTGATTAATTTAATTTGTATGTGAACTTCTATTTGTTTTATTTAATTTATAACTGATGATCCCTATCTGATATCGCGCGGGATTTAAATTTAGTTGTATTTTAATTAGGGGTTTGGGGGATAGGAGGGAGCGAGTTGCCTTTGTTAAACGCAGGCCCTAAACAACAAAAATGTAGACAAAATTTAAGAGTGAGATATCCGCGGTAGTGACTATATTTTTCTCACGTTCCTAGAGTGTAAAGGAATAAATTTTGGATGAAATTTAATATAATTCACATTACAATTGGAGAGGGGGTAGAATGGCCAAAGAGTATGGGGAGGGTATCTGCCTTGTTTTGGTTTTATGCAGGTTCAGGTTTCAAAGTCTAATTGCTTGAAGACCACGCGGGTGACCATTATCGATATTTCTGAATTAATAGAAAATAAAGTATAATAGTTATGCCATGTCTACTGTGTCACGTGAATTGTGATAAAAAAATAATTATTAAATATTTTTCATTAAATATAATGAAAATAGCTTTGTCTCTATGAGATATCTGATATTTATTTAATAACAGTGCCTTTATAGGTAAAAATTCAGAAAATGTGTGTTCTTTAACATATTCAAATAATATATTGGTTAAAGTAAGAAAATATAAAAAAATTGAAAAATATTTATTTTTCAGGTCTATTCTAGTAAAATGTGTTAAAAACATTTTAAAGATAGAGAATATTGTTTTAAACAATTTTCAACAAAATAAAATTTTCATTGAGTTGCCATATATATGCTGTTTCAAGGAAAAATGAATTATCAAATTTGCCCCGTAGGTGGCGACGGTGTAGTGGTACTCGAAGCGAGTCCATGGTATTCCATATATACAACTTACAAAAATTTAATATATATGGAGATTGAGGGGTGAGAATTGGTGGACGTTATATATATAAAGTATTCACTTAAGCCAGCCGAATACAGGTCTTAATCCTTGTAATCACCCCATACTCATGTATATATATATATTTCATTAAATATAATAAAAATAGCTTCATCTCTATGAGATATCTGGTATTTATTTAATTATAAAATAAACTAAAATACGTTTCAAATTACATTCATATGATACCGTTGGGCCAAATTCGCTGGCCACATAGCCAAGTACAATCTAATTTAATCAATTTAGGAAAGAAAATATTATTCTCAAAATAGTATATAAATGTGAATAATTCCCCATTTGTATTTGATTTTGAATTGGTGCAGTTAAATATTCCTTTAGGGTGCTAACATCACGTGACAGATGCGCATTACGTTTTACAGCTACTGGCAATTGGTGACGTAAATTAGCTCTTATACTATGCAGCAACGAATTTTATGAAACTACGTGTTACTGGGAAACGACCGTCGGAATGACTAATCAGAATCATGGATCAGTATCAAGATTTTTAATATATTTATCATGAATTTTTAAATAATAATATCTGCTTGCCTTTAGAAAATTACATATTTATCTGTACAAATATCATTGCATTCTGACGTCTAAAATCAAGTGTGCAAACAAACAAACAAACGAACGTTTTTGAAGTGAATCTTCTTTAACCTGGTGTCGTAATTTCAATTGGTCTTCAAGGCCATCGTCACACGGATTTTAAACGAAAATTATATTAAATACTAAATTAATGTATTAATTATAAATATATACATATAAAATAAATTTTGTCGAAAAATATTGTTTTTGCGTCACCGGGATTCGGTATATATATTATATTATATACAAAAACAATATTTTACGACAAAATTGAATATAATTATAATTAATAAATTAATTTAGTATTTAAAATATCGCAGACCTATGTTCTGAATAATTACAACTTCACAATAAGAATGTGTTTTCCTTAAGAAAATTATATTATTTTTAATATTTAAAAATACAACTACGGTATTTATTTACAGAAAGATCGCGTTAGTTTAAAAAATCAATGTCACTTGCATCGTTAAAATATTTTTTCGTTGTTTTATTGAAATTTGTATTAAAATAGATTTATAGCTATCAAAGCGACACTGTCTTCCTTCGTTATTTGAATGGCTACCCGCAAGCAAGATAAGTAAAGTTACTCAATTTCTCAGTGTGACATTAGGTAAATGAAGGTAACAGCAATATTTTACTAAAGTGAGCGCTACACGTTCGACTTTATATTTAAATGTAGACTTTAGTTGGCGATGTTCAAAAAGTTTCAAACGTATCTAATATCAGAGCAAATACAAAAATACGCAGGGTTGCGATCTCTGACAAGGTTGTTGTAAAAGTGATATATATTGCATTGCACTTTAAGTGTACGCTGCAAACAAACATAGAACGAGGGGTCTCCTCCCCACGTGTCTAAAGTTCCAAGAGTTGGAAGAGAGTTCTCGGGGTGCAATTTTAACGATGTTGGAAAATGCACTTTGATTTCGATCGCCTAACTGAATTTCAAAAGCAATTACAGTAAAAGTTGTAATAATGATTCTCCAGCACAATTTTTCTAACAAATAATAACCCATTGGATGTAAATTTTAATAATTATTTAAAATTTAAAATCACGCGTGCGTACAATTTTCTTGATCGAAAAAATATTTTCTTTAAAATAAAATCGTTTTTGGAACGTTTGTTCGTCACAGGTAAAAATTGATCGAAATAAAGTGTAAATCTAAAATAGTTTTTGTTTTAAAGATTATTTTTTTAAATAGTAAACAATGAAATCTATCTTTTACTCTTACTCCGTTCGATAAAAATAATATCTATTATAGACTGGTTGTTTTCTGCATAACTACGTTCAATTTTGATATGAAAACACTGGTGTAAATTTAATATTTAATATTTTGAACGTGCTGCAGTAAACAGTATAAGTATTAAATTACTTTAAACTTTTAGTAAGAGAATACACGTTTTATTAAAAATATGCACGAACTAAAATGCATTATTTAAATGAACCCTTTTACTATTTGCCCACTAACCACAAAACCTATCAATTTTATGTTACACGCCTGTTTCTGAATGTTAAATTAATAATGTGATACTTAATGAGAACAAAGGATAAGGTTTGTTTTTATTTGCAGTGTCTCGGTACATAAAAAGTATTATTATTTTACTTGTACGCTCTAGTAAATGTTTACAATGTCTAATAAATTTACTAGGACTTTATTATATTTAATTGATACTTTTCCTAATATTTAACATAAATAATAAATTATTAAGGAAAACGCATTCTTATTGTGAAGATGCAATTATTCAGAAAATAGGTCTGTGATATTTTAAATACTAAGTTAATGTAATAATCATAAATATATACATATAAAATCAATTTTTTCGAAAAATATAAATATTATTATTAACCTGGATCTCTATTTCCAATCCGGGGAAATACACTACCAATTGTGTTATAACGCCAGTATTTTTCATGACAAATTTTCGAACCTATATATTACATTTCTTCAAATTAATACACCCGTCGTTCCATTATTTGAAAGCCATCTACATTATTTTTACAGAATCTCAAATACTTTTGAGTAAACCGACTACAGACGTCAGAATTATCAATTCATTTTTATTACATTTTGGACACATTGATATAACATATATTATTAAGGAAAACACATTCTTATTGTGAAGTTGTAATTATTCAGAACATAGGTCTGTGATATTTTAAATACTAAATTAATGTATTAATCATAAATATGTATATATTTATAATACATTAATTTAGTAATAAATAATAAATTTTATGATTTTTTCTAATACGTTTACGTATATGGGAAAGAAGGTTAAAACAAATATATATATATATATATATATATATATATATATATATATATATATATGTAAGTTTATTTGGAATAAAATATATAGATTTATTTATTTTTAATTAATACACATAACAGATTTCCAACTAAAATTATTACATTGTTAATAAAACGCTAGTGAGTACATTAAAAAGGTATTAATTCAAATATTGAAATAAATATCTAAATAATCAATTATTCACAAATAATTTATTGGTAAATTTTAAAATACCAAGGCACCTGATATTAAAAAAAATATTCGAGGTATCTCTGGAAGATTTCAGTATTCATGAGTAGCTATTAATTATGGTATAAGCCCTACAAAATTATCTTATATTCCTAAAATTTAATATACCTTCATGTTTTTAATTGATAATTAAAATAAAATACATTATATATTATTCTTTTTATGCCTATATCATTTTAACATAAAATTCGAAGGTACTATACCTGCCTCGCTCAAATGAGCAGTGTTAATAACATTTTATGCTAAAAAATTAATGATATATATGAATATTATGAAATTATGTGATATGAAATAAAAATATTGAATATGTACTAAATCAGGGGTCGGCAGTCCGTGGCTCGCAAGCCGCATGCGGCTCTTTTCATAGGCATTGCGACTCTTCAACTCCAGCTCATATTTTCAAATACAACCATATTTGATACATGGAATAGTTTTCCTGTAATATATGACAAAACAAAAGAACTAGCATTTACCATGCTCACTATCTTTGGCTCTACCTATTTATCTTCCATGAGACAAATAAAAAATAAATAAAACAAGTAATTATCTGCCAGACGTACGAGTTACAAAGCTTTCTATTATCTATTCAAAAAGTTTTTTTATTAGTATTTAATAATAACTCCCAGATATTATATTATTCCAAGTAACCCACGACTGTATTGTGAAATTGAGTTTTAAATAAAAATCTTGATTTTACCTCTTCTTTTGTCAATGAATTTATATAGTTACAGTGAAAATGTACCTTGCGGCTCTACAAAAAAATTGAAATTCTGTTTACTTAATATTTGACTCTTCTCACTATAAAGTCTGCCAATTCATGTACTAAATAAATGATAACTTGTGATATTTATACTTTTTCTTGTATGTTTTTTTCTAATAATTATATATTTTCAAGTATTTACCTACTATTGTTTTTCAATAATTTATTTTATAATTTGTAAGTTTTACAGAGAACACATTATTGTTACGAAGTTGCAGTTTTTCAGAATCATAGTTATGTGGAATTTTTAATACAAATAAATTTAATCAACTTGAAAGATATACAGAAAAAATCTGTTTATGGAAAAAATATTTTAGTTACTACCGAAATTCGAACCTGGACCTTTTCCTATCCGGGGAAACGCATTATCCAGTTTTGTCATATCAACTAAGTAGATTTACGTTACAGTTCTTTCAAATTGATACATCTGTTATTCAAAAGTATTTGAGATTCATCGCAATATAAAGTTGATTGCTTTAAAAAATCTAATAACATATGTATCAATTTTAAAGAGCTAAAAAATACAAGTTTTAAATAAACTTAGTTGATATGCCATATTGACACTACGGCTTCCATCTGAATTCAATACATTCAATACATCCAATAGATCCAAGATGTCCAGAAATTCATAGAAATAGATGAAGAAATGCAATATATAAAAAGAATATTTGAAAAATATCAATAAATAAATAATATAATTAAAATACATTTTTGAATTGAATTTTCACAATACATACTACTAAAGAAAACGTATTTTCTGTAAACGTAATTTTTAAACTATGTTTAAGAAGAATACACATTTTGCTCTTAAAAACTTACATTTTGAATATACATGTAAGAATTAGTCATGAATATTTAAAAAAATCAATATTGAACGTTCCATAAATCGCTAATAATGAAAAAGCACTTATTTGCAGTCTGTTAATAAGTGAGTATTCACTCAATCTCGTAACCACTAAGTAAATATCGTTCGACTTTAAGAACTTAATTATCATTTGTTGAAGCTTTCTAAATCCTATGTCTAAAATATAGTTCTTGCACGTACAGAGTTTTGAGTTTTTGACTAGAAATTTGATAAATTATATTGAAAATATATTTGATTAAGGATCAAAACTAATCGAAAGTGTTTTAAATGGCAAATTTAAATAATTTTGAACAAAACTAAATCAACGTAGATATAATAGACGTTGAAGATGAATGTAAGCTTAAATTATATTACATATTTAGATTTTTTTGTTAAGAAGAATATATTATACAATAATTATAATTATAATATGTATAATTATACGTTATGTATCCATAATAATATTGCGATTCTCCGTCTATTATCTATGACTTTCTTTTAAGTGGCGGCATTTTGGCTTAGAATGCTTGATTAAAAACGAATGTGTTTTTTTTTAAATTTTATTTTATTTTATTTATTTTATTTTACTAAGGGATTTTGACAGTAAATAAACATAATAATTATTTAACATGCGATACTAATAATGAAAATCCACAAAAAATATTTGGATACAAAGTATGTTTAGATGAAAGAAGGAGAAGGGTGGGGAGGTTGCAACTAACGTTGCGGTAAAAGGAGAGCAACATAAGTTTTTATAGGTATAGTGAATGGCCAAAGTATATCTCTAGGTTAAGATTACTAAAATGTTTTCTCTTTTATATATCTAATAACAGTTTGTAAATATATATTCAATTAGAAATGAAGTGCACATTGTCTTTATTACGAGTCAAAAAAAACACACATGACATCTGTCATCTTTTCTTTTAACCTTTCGAATTGAATTTTGACGTTTTATCCGATTATGTCTTTACGTAAATGCAAATTATACTCTTATTAAGGAGAGCATATTCTTATTGTGAAGTTGTAATTGTTCAGAACATAGGTCTGTGATATTTTAAATAATAATGTAACGAAAAACATTTTTGTTGCTATCGGGATAAAATCTTTCGATAAAATTTATTTTATATGTATATCTTTATATTAGTATAATTTAATTAGTATTTAAGCACATTTACCGATGAAATAGCATTTTTGTGTTTATTATTGTGTATCCGCGATTCTTATACATAATCTAGATGTAAGTTTTGTTCGTGTCAAAAGGTGGGATAATTCTAATTACATAGAGTTTTTATTTACGTGCAGTTTGTTCTGGGGAAAACTCTAATATTCAAATATAGATTTTATTGAGAACCTGACTACGCGTATTGGTTAGTACTCCCATCAGTTGAGTGAGATAATGGAGAAAAAGGCTTAAATTCACGTATACTGGACAATAATATTTAGTATCAATATTAAGAAACCACTTCATTCTTCAATACTTAAACAATACAACAGAAAACTCTTCAACAACAAAAATATAAGCAATGAATTAATATAATGAGCTTAATGTACGTATGACATTAATATTACAATTTTATGATACGTGGCACTTTGGTAACTACAAGTGAATATTATGTTCAATATCGATGTTGTTTTTAAATAACTAAGAAATAAGACACAATTTTTATTTATTTATTAATTATCCATTATTTTGTTTATTACAATTATGTGTGAAATATGATAAAGGCCAAGTGGGCGCCTCTGGCAGAAGCACAAATACGTGTTCTTTTAATCATATTTTTCATAACATTCTCGCATACTTCGTGTTATTTCAGCAATTTCATTTCGAATTGTTATTAGCTTATTAAGGTAGATCTTTATTTTAATTTAACCTCACAGAAAACAGTCAGGAGCTGTCAGATCAGATGATCGAGGAAGCCAGTCGATATCACCACTTTGTGACATTATGCGGCCGGGAAAATATTCTCTCAAATTTTCAAGCGTAGCTAGGGCTATGTGTGAGGTGGCACCGTCTTGTTGAAAGCACATATGTGCAGGCTCAATCGATCCAATCAGACCATTAGTAAGTTTTCCAACGTGTGACCATGTCGATCATCATTAATCGTTACAGTATTGCCAATATTATTTAGATAAAATATTTTAATACCTTTAACACGTAATTAACTACTCTCTATGACTACTAAATGCGGACTGACAAATATGTGTTAAACGAAAATAGCTGCTAAACAAAATCGGCCTGGAATATAATATTCACCCTGTACAAAGTTTTTTGTTTGTTTACTACAACTAATACAAAATTTAAAAATCATAATGGTATTAATACTTTGATAAATCATACTATTATTTCAATATAGCATCAAAAACATTACACTTACTTCTAAGCTTTAATCTAAAGAGATTGCAACAATAATGAATTTGTTACTAAGCATGTGAAGTCTTTGTATTGGCTTATTATAATGATTTGTTTTGGAAACACTCGCATTAATCAGCTCTACCGACCGAATACTTCAAGTAGGAAAAAGATAAGAAATCAAGGATCATTTTATTTCTTTTAAAAATTTAACATTCAAACATCAAATTCCTAAAAATTTTTTTACATACGTGACATGTTAGTTAAACTCAAAAAGTTTTTTTTTTGTTTCACATAGGTACAAGTAAAGTCGTCAAAGATAAAATCTCAGATTTGGGATTTCAATCCAACATAAATATTTTGCAAATCTTGTTTATTGAGATTTCGGTAATGTACGAGAATTATTTTTGTATATAAAACTAACCATTATTGCAAAATGTATTACATTAATTAATTATATTAATTTATTAAAACAAATGCCAACCGTTAAGGTCAACAAATCACGCGATATGTAATGAAAAAACCCAATACAAAACACACATTAATAGGATTGACATAAATATTATTTAGTAAGAAACTATTATGTTTTTGATATAAAACGTGATCTTAAATAATAGCTGAAACCTCAAAGCATGTAAGTAAATACAAAATGTTATTTAAAATAATTGGTTTTTAATAACACAAAATATTTAATATGACCTGCAAATTGAATGGTTTATAACTCTATTAATTTTTGACATTTCGTTAATTTTTCTTAACTCAGATTTGTTTCCATAATCTAGGCTTCAAGATTATACGATTTATTTCGTATATGCAAGAATTTTCCATGTTAAAACAGTTTTATGGCACGCGGAAATGAAGTTCACGGTCGCAGGCTTTCTTATAATGCTATTATTTATTAGTTTATTAGTTTTACATTAATGTAAAGGTTCTATCTAAATAATAATTTAAAAAAAAGTTAAATCTAGTGTATGACTTCTGATATTCTGAAGCTCACATTTTCGTCAAAACCGTGAAATTTATTGATAGGTAAACCTCAAGCGAATGTTAAACTAATGAAAAGTTTGTTCAACTAAAAAAGTTGTTTACTGCTAACGAACAATATAATCCAGAATTATGAAATAAATTTCAATCTTGAATCGAGAATTTATAATATTATAGAGGTCAAATATCTAGTCCATCAATATATAAATCCTCGTTAAAACTATCCATTGTGGATACTAACAGCTGAAATCAAATGAGATATCGGTTACATGGACCCCTGACTGTTTCGCCAGCTGACAGTTGATAAGGATTAACCATTTGTAATTTAAGCAACGTTAATTTTATCGCTACAGATCTTTGTGAAATGTTTACTGTAGTGAAATAAATAAACTCTATATAATTAATATTGGTACGTTTATAAATTGTACCTACCGCGATCTTGCGATCCAGGAATAAATATTGTACGTACCTATTTAGTATTTTTTTAAATAGAGATTCTTACACGGAATACATATGAAATCAATATTCTTACTATTTTTAAGCTAAACGCTTATGCTATGAAAAAAATATTAACTTGGCAATCTCTTATAAGGAGTCTCCAACTCTCTAGGCAAATATTTTAACCAGTAGCTTGTTAATATATTATGCGCGGGGGACTCTATAGTTTTAAATCTAAGACTTTTTAGTTTTAAATCTCACATACTCGACTATAAAACTAATACTTTTTTAAATTTTCACGGGAAAAAGAAAACGAATTATTATCTTAGATACAGCCGTCCACGATAATACAATCATCAAAATAAATAAAAATCGTTAATAATAAATCAACAATAATCCCTCCTTATAATAATCAAAGAACCACTTAGCAAGGTTACACTGCGTTCACAAACCCGACTTTTAAACAATAACTAAATTACAAGCCACCTTTCCTTATCATTTGATACTGTTAATAGTGACGTCAACTAATATATTAAGTACCTGCTAAGATTTTAACTCACATTAATTTTAGTTTTTACTTCGAACAGAAGACCGTTCTCGAAGCAAAAGCCGTTTACTCGCCACCTTAGTACAGGATTGAAGATAAAATGCCTTTGAGAATGAATAATGATATTTATTTGAAACATTGGTGTGTACTTTAAACGAAGGGCGGTTTAGGGGTCTTTTAGGAACGAGGAAAGTATAATTAAATAATACAATTTTAATTAATCAATTAGAAAGATTTACAGAAAAAAAATATTTATTGGCTACCGGAATTCGAATCTAAACCTCTTCATACCCTATTATTTGTTGATTAGTATCAAAATATCACAAAACTCTGTTCTAAAAATGCAACTCACAAGAAAAGTGTGTTCTCCTTAATATATTTAAATATTCCTGAAATCGTATATTCTCAGTAAAATAACATGGTGCCTTCAAACTCACAACATTCATACAAGACATTTTGGGTTGACATACATTTGTCAGTTCGCATTTAGTAATTGAAGAGAGTAGTTCTTTACAACTTATTATGGAGCATCTAACACCTCAACGACGTGCTTAAGTTATTAAAATATTTTATCTAAATGATAATGGCAATATTGTAACCATTAATGGTGATCGCTATCATCATACGTTGGAAAATTTCTTAGTAACCGAATTAGATCGATTAGGCCTGCAACATATATGGTATCAACAGCACCACAACATACAATCCGAGCTACACTTGAAATTTTGTGAGAAGTTTTTCCCGGCTGCATAATGTCAAAAATATCGATTGGCCTCCTCAATCACCTGATTTGACGGCTCCCGACTATTGTCTGTAGAGGTTCATGAAATAAAAAGTCTACGCCAATAAGCCAACAACAAGTCCGATGCTACAAGACAATATTCAAAATGAAATTGCTGAAAAGTGTGCGAGAATATAATGAAAAATATGGTAAAAAGATCCACAAAAGTGCCGCTACTAGAAGCGGTCACTTAGCCAATATCAAATTACATACTAAATTGTAATAAACTAAGCAATCAACAAAAATAAACTAAATTAATAAATTATGTTTTTTTTTATAAGTTATTCAAAAACAACATCAGCCTGTAACATAATATTCAGCCTGTATGCTATAAAAAACCTAATAAACATTCAAACTCTGGTTGAAAAGTATATCATTGCGAAATGATAAAAGAATTCTTTATTAAATAAAATAATCTTGTTACTTTCATATTTATGAGATATTTAAAAATGCAACACAAACGCAAATAGAAATTCACAACGCTTACCTACTGCAATTATAGCGTGCATTTACATGACTTCTATTTTTTGCACTGTTATTTTAGTGTACCGTAGTTCTTTGAGTTAAAGATACTTTCTAGGATAAAAAGAGAGAGTACAATGTCAGATATTTAAATTATGAAAACCATTTTTTTCATTTAAATATCTAAAAATCTTACATATTTTATACGGTATTTGATAACTTTTGTTCATTTCGTTATTACACAAAAACTATACCCATGTAATAATTGTAGTAAATATTGTACAACTGTAAATACAAGTAACGTATCAGAGTAGAACGCATGATTTTGTACAGTATGTATTTATTACAAATACGATAATATTTACAAACTTCGTATTAGCGACCATTGACGCCAGATTCAGAAATCAGAATCGGATCGAGGGTCGCGGTTCCGAATCCCCATCCAAGCTGCTTTTTTAAAAACTTTTTAAATGCCATGAGCGCGTTAATACGCCAAAATTTACATATCAAGCCTAGCTATAAGCGTGTTAACACGTACTATTGGATTTTGCAAACTCGCAGGGATTAAGTCATATATTTAAATCATTTAGCCATCTGTGGACGACAGGTCCCAGCTTTTGATAGATAAGTCAAGACTCTTAAAGCCTAGTTTTACCATATGCAGTGTCTTCCATTTCAAATAGAGATGGCAGTTAAAAAGTTTATTTAATTTATCTAATACACAAACCACTTTATTTATCAAAATACTAAATCTACTACCAGGCGGCGGTAAAATTGAGGAGCATTATATATTTAAATATTTATCAACTTAGAAAAATTTTGCTACGACCTAACAAAATCATTCGACAAATATGATTCCATTCTATGTATACCTGATGTATTAATTTTCTTATTATAAATTTATACATTTATTTTTTGTATTTGGATACAAATGTAGAATGCACCAATCTTTATATATTATTCTTACTTAAATTAATTAATACGGTTACTGAATTCCTTATTTAGACCTACATAAGTTTAAATATATTAGCGTACATGTCAGTTAAAACGAATCGTTTTTTGGGGTTGAATTTAAACAATTTCACCCCTAAATTCCTGTTTGAGTAACGAAAGCAAGCAGGGTAGCGGCGTGCAGGGAGGTTTTCCTTTGAAGTGGTTTATCCTGATAGTCGGGACGAGCGAACTTGGCGTGAAAACATCGTTAATGTGGACAGTGGCGTAACTACAGGGACAACAATTTAAGAAAATCTTTTTAGAATATATTTCGTACAATTTTTGTAGCAAATTTAGAATCCAAATTCAATTATAATGATGAATGCAAAATATTTATAAACTCCAAAAATTTAAAATTAGTTAAGTTTAAATTGTAGCTTTAGCGATTCTATTAAAAAATATTTTACTATAGTCAACTATCTTAGTATGACTAGTGTACATTCAGGCTTTTCCTATTAATTCATCAACATCCCTGGCTCTACAGTCCGATGTGGGTCCTTATCTCTTCAAGTATATACCTCTACTGGTCTTTGCAAGGGTCTACTTATCCTCACTGCTAACACCAAGAATAAACAGGTATTTTTTTTCTCGATACTTCGTTTTGGATATTGCATATTCTTCTTTTCTTTAGGTGTATTACTAAATATACATTTATTTTGATAAATTAAATAAAAACTTTTAACCTTTCCATAACGGTGCTAAAATAAAAACGTGCCTTCCGGTGCTGTAAACTCAGTGTACATGTAGACTTTTGCGATTTTAAGTCGGATAAATATGAATGTTTTACATTTATTACTTATATTAATCATTAAAATAATAATTGACATATGTGTAAGTGAATATTTACATCAATTATTATGTAAAAGTGCTAAAAATGATAAAAAATATTGATCATCACGAACGACAGCATAAGATACGTCTAACTTGGTCGGGGCACGCTCTGCTACTAAGTGACGATCGCGGTATTCGCGGTATGGACCTTTCAGCTCCAGTGCACCAGCACTGTATTTTGTGATATTGTGTTTTGATCACGTATTGTTTGATCACGATTTGAAGTTGACGCCGACAGACGTCAACTTGACAGATATTTATCTCGACATTGTGATAGTATTTGCGGTGTATTCGTAGCTCTTTCAGCTCCAGTGCACCAGCACTGTATTTTGTGATATTGTGTTTTGATCACGTATTGTTTGTTGTTTGTGTGCCGTGGGTGAATTAATGACATAGCCGTATTCAATTAGGATCGGAGATCGGCTCATCCGCGTGCTATTTGTGTTATCTCAGCGGCGACTGCATGGATGACGGAGGCGTCATATACAAGGTAAGGCGAGCAGTCCTTCCGAATCCTGGTTCCCCGAAATTCACTGTCCTTCGACTAGAACCTCTATCCCCTCACTGACCTCATCCTGTTCCACGTTTCCGTACTTCCCTCCCCTACATTGTAGTGATTCCGATTTATGACCGGAATTGTCGTTGTATTCCATTACGCGGGACGCGCGACTCGGAGATTGTGCAATTCATTTGGATCCTATCAATCCGAGTTAACAGTTCGAATTCAAATAATTTAGGAACATATTATTCTACATTCATAGTTTATATCTAAAGTTTTAGCTTTAGCTCTATTTCTAAGCTTAAACAAACTATGTTCAGGTTATAATTTTATTAATAAAATTAATATTAACATAACTATTAGGTACCTAATTTATTTTGTTTTCATATGTATTTTATTTTATTTTATACGAGAATTGACAATGAAGTTTATCAAAAGTATGTTAATCGTTTTTTCCAGTAGAAAGAATAATCTGGATGAAGAATATTGCTCACACACAGCTAATAATGGAAGCTTTTTTTGCCAATTATCAATTTCTGCCGCCTGGTCTGACTTTTTTTATTCCCCAAAATCAAGAAGATATGAAAGACCATCATCGGAGGTCACGAGCGGAGGTGCAACAGATTACGACGCGTGGTGTAAACAGCCTTACAGATAATGATTACTGCTTCCAGTAATGAAAAAAAAACGTTAAACCAAGTGCATTGCTTCATTGTGCCAGATTGTATTATAATATAAGTTGTGTAATAACGGTTTTATTTTTTTTCTACCATACTTAAATATTTGTACTCGTACTTGTATATCAAGAAGCATCAATGTTTACATTTTATAAATGAATCTGATCCTACATAAGTGTTTTGTCATATTACATATTTGTGACTCCGCTATGAATAATTCGATACGGAAGTTCCAGTACACGGTTCGTTTAGTCTGCATTGCAGAAATATCAAGCGAGCCGAGAGTTCTCTGTGTTTCTCTCTGAATCAATAGCAAGATATGCCATCAATCTCACCATTTAAATGCACTCCGCGCTTCGTTAGTATTCCAGTTTCTCTACGAATAACTTTCATGCAGTTTGTAGTATAGTCTAAGTTACTCGTCAATATTCGTGTCAAAGAACATCTTAAATATTTGGTTATATACAGTTATGGTTTCTTAGAATTTTCCAACCATATTATTTAAAAATACAATTATTAAGGAGAACACACTCTCATTGTGAAGTTTTTATTATTCAAAACATAGGTCTGTGATGTTTTAAATACTAATTTAATGTATGAATTATAAATATGTACATATAAAATCAATTTAATTTAATAAAAATGAATTGATAATTCTGGCGTCTGCAGTCAGTTTACTCAAAGGTATTTGAGATTCCATAAAAACAATGTAGATGGCTTTCAAATAATGGAACGACAGATGTATTAATTTGAAAAAGTGTAACATATAGGTTTGAAAATTTGTCATGAAAAATACTGGCGCTTTAACCCAATTGGCCGTGTACTTCCCCAGATTGGAAATAGAGATTCAGGTTCGAATCCCGGTAGCGCAAAAACAATATTTTTCGACAAAATCGATTTTATTTGTATATATTTATAATTAATACATTAATTCAGTGTTTAAAATATATAAATTATAAAATATATAAATTATATGTAAATTATAATATTTATTTACAAAATCTTCAATAATCCAAAAATTGATGCAAATCAACATAAGCACAAGCATCGTACAATAGAAAGGGATCGACTGAGACTGCCACTCAGGAAAAAGGCCAAATCTCAGAAATCGATGACGTATAGTTCGATGAATTTTTTAAATAAAATGCCAGAAAACATAAGAAAGGATGAGAAATTGAATAGATTTAAAATTTAACTGACCAAATATGTAAAAGATAAGTTTAAGTGAAAAAATAGACTTTAATCTTGTTTATATTAGAGCATGTATAGGAGTGCTTATGTAAGCACTATGTTAAGAATTAAATAAATAAATTAAATTAAATATGTGTGTAGAATACCCCTCGCCCCGCAAATAATTTTCCAACCCCCTCTCCTATATTTATACTTCATATCATTTCTTTACATTTACTAGTTTGATCATTTATAATAAAAGAAAACCGAAGATTTTAACAAAACACGCTGATACATAAAACGATTATTAAAAGTCAGTCACTTTTTCTGATATTATGTTTCCTTTAAAATCAATGTAATATCGATCAACACCGTATTTTCCCATACCTAAATATTCCGTTTATCTGTATATGTATTCTGTTTCTCTTTCGCAAATAATTTTATATTCTGTATCCCTTGATGTTCTATTTAACTATATATATATTCTGTCTCACTCTTTCACATGTAATTTTATTCTATCTCCCTCTTTATGTATTTATAAGTGCACTCTTTTTATATTTAAGAGAAACCGGTTGATGTTTAATAAATTTCATGGTTTCATACAAAGTTATTGTTATTTTATTTAATATAACTTATTTTCAGTATTTTCAAAGGTAGGAATAAATTATCAAATATATACAAAATAATAAGTCAGTGAAAAAAATCTCTTACGGCACTGGCCGCAAGAATCGTGTAAGTTTCGTCGGCGTGCTAAAAAAAATTTTTTTTTTCTCATTTTATGATACTCTGTAAGTACCTACTCTAATATATTTTTCCTATTTTTTTTCTAGAACTAATATTAATGAAGTTATCGCGTGACTCACGAAACATCATTTCTATTTGTTGTTTATAATGACAGATATGTACTTATTGATAGCTAATTTATTTTGTATTTTTCTATTTGTTGTATGTTGTATTAATGTGCTAAATAATAAAGATATTTCTTACCGGGGGACTGTGAGGGGTGTATTTATATTTTGTCTGGTAGCCGTAAATCGCCGCCCTGTCGCCCCTGTAGCACAGCGGCGGTTCACGGTTACCTTTTAGCATTAAAAAAATGCCAACCTGGCGGCGAATGATAACGGCCAATATGGGAGTTATTACTCATAGAACGGTCCTGAGTAAGTGACGGGTCGCTTCACACTGATCAATTTTCAAAATTTTAGATAAGTCGCAGTTTTGAAACAAGGCGAGATATTTACAGGGTCCATTTTTAAGAAAAATTTGATCAGTATTTGATCTGAGTTATCATATCGAAAATATACTATTTATTTCATAATTTATAATATTAATATTATACATATCCATTATAAATACATTTTTTGAGAATGACTTGGATGTCTATTGATCGTTAAAGAGAAAAGTGCATTAAATTTTTCCTGAATTTGCTTAATGAGACTAATTAGTATTTTCATTGGAATCTACTTTAAATACCGAAGAAAATCTTTTTTCACGTAACAACTGAGATGACACCGAGGTTTGAACCCGCGATTTTATATTACCAGTAGACTGATCTATCTAATTGAGCTATATCAGCCATGGAAATCTTCATCGGATTTTATTTTCATACTATAATAGTAACATAACATGATTATTATTTAAATTAAATGTTTCTGAGATTTTTCTCTGACCTAGCAGGTCTAGACTACCAGTCCATTTTCATAATGGAATATTTTAGCACGACTGTTATTAAAAAGTCTTATTAAATTTACTTTTTTATTTATTAAACTGCGATCTTCAAAACATAAATATTGTTATTAGGAAAACACATTCTTTTTGTGAAGTAGTAATTATTCAGAACACAGGTCAGTGATATTTTAAATATATTGATTAGAAAGATATACATATAAAATCAATTTTATCGCAATATATTCAAACTTGAATCTCTTTCCAAACCGATGAAGGTGCATTATCCAACTATGCTACAGCGACCTGAAATGTTACCTTTTTGATATTAATATATTTAATCGTTCCATTATTTGAAAAAGCCATCTACCTTATTTTTATGGAATCTAGAATATCTTTAAGTAATCTAATAGCAGACGCCAGAATTATCAATTCATTTTTATCAAATTTTGGACATATTGATACAACTTTATTATTAGGAGAACATATTCTCATTGTGAAGTTGTAATTATTCAGAACATAGGTCTGTGGTATTTTCAAATATGAATTAAATATACAACAAGATTTTATATGTATATTTTTCTAATTAATATATTTAATTCATATTTATAAATATTGCTCCTTGATAAATAATTAAACTAATGTACGTCACTGAAAAAATACAAACAATGGCACATTTCATCCGGGTAAGAACTCTTTCGTTAAATTAACATATTTATTTTAAATAAAAATTACGCATTACAGGACGCGCAGGTAATAATAATGCTCTGCTTCACAATAATTAAGTTGTTGTTTACGCCCCTGCATGCATGTGACATAGCCGAATTGATGTGATTGCGCACCCGGCCGTACTAGGCCCACGGAAATCCACCTTTTTAATGTAGTTAGAGGTAGGAATCTAATTTATTACGCACAACCGCAGCAAGACCAACCCCTGTTTTATATTACAGATCATATCAGTCATACACCATAAAATTAATATTAGGGTAAATTTAGTCACGAAACAGTGGTATGTGATAAATTCTGTGAGTACTAAATAAAATATAAATAATGTATTTTATACACATTTAAATTGAGCTGTTGCGTAAATGCTTTAGAAAGTTATTTTTAAATATGTCATTTTAATGTAGAGATAGCTTGTTGGTGTAGCGGTTTACATGCTAGCCTAACGATCGGGGATTCGCGCCTCGTTCCAGGAGACTAACAAGTTAGTCCTATTTTCAATGCACAAGCGTTTAGCTTAGTTTTAAAATATTAAGAATGTTGATGTGACACGTATTCTGTGTACGCATCTCTATTTAAAAAAAAACGTAATATTGTTTTATTGTATACTTTTTGAATTTTTCAATTTGTGTTAATTATTGGCCAAGAAAAAGTTTATCAAATGTAAAAAACGAACAATTCCGACATATCCTTTTGTTTATCCTTGAGTTTAATCGAGAAGTTGAGGCATCAGAGCCCATATGCATATAATGTAATAAAAATGGCATTATCTACAATAATATGAACTACATCTGAAATGTATTTCCGATGAGCTAGACGCCTTGGGGCTGCAATTAAAAAAATAACCTGGAAGACGACATCAAGTGATTTTCGATCATGATAATGCCAGTCTGTATATTGCAAACATTTCAAGAGCTCGGTTCGGAGATTATTCTACATCCGCCCTATTTTTCTGATCTTGATTTATCAGATTTTCATATTTTTCGTTCTATTAAATAATTTCTCAAGAATCCTCTTTATATTCTTCACCTCCAAACCAGAAAAAAATAGAAGAATATATTATTAGCAACATTTGAATATGTCTATTAATGGATTTTCACCGATAAAGGTAGTGTTGTTGAACAAATAATAGATATTTCATAGAGACGAAGCTATTTTTTATTATATTTATGGGAAAAATATGGATGTTTGGGTACTTACAGGACTTACGACCTGTCTCCGGGTGTCTTAAGTGATCACTTTTGACGTTCACCATTCTCACTCATTAATCAATCCCCATATCTATCAAATTTTTGGAAGTCGTATATATGTTACAATGTGGAAACACCCTGAATACAACTACACTATCGCCATCTATGGATTAAATTTGATATTCATTTTTCCTGAAATAATAATCAAATTTTTTTTAAATTATTTAAATCAATACGCCTGGAAAATCAATTTTTACATATTTTCTTATTTTTCCAGATGTAACATACATAGAACTACCAAAAATTTGATTGATATGGAGATTAATTAATGTGGGAGAATGGTGAACGTTATATTTTTTTAAATTCTAATTAAATGTAGTCATTAGAAAAATACACATCAATTTTATCGAAAAATATACTGTTTTTGCCACTGGGATTCTAAACTGGTTCTCGTTCCTATCAGGGAAATGTGCATTATCCAACTATGCTACAGCAGACAGTACCTTTGTAGACACATTTTTGAAAAATAATAATAATGTAATAAAAACACTACAAATTTATTCATCACTCATTTAACTTCCCTTGCTCGATTGGTACCTGTACATTTGTCGATTTAATTATTTAATGGCTTACGACACTTTTAAAGGAGTATCAATCATTCACTTAATATATATTTAGGAGTAATTTTGAGATATTACAAATAAGTGATGACAGGTGTTTAGCTGAAGAACCATAACCACTTTTGTTTAGAACAAACAGAGAAAGACTGTTCCAAACTCACAACGTGTTTAGCATTTGGACTCCTGTAGTATGTACATATGCTGATAAATTGGAAATGTATCATTTAAGAAATTCGTGTGAAATTCAAACAATAGATTGCTATTTAATACTTTATGTTTAAAAAATAGACGAATAGCGCTTGATATTTTAAACATTACAAAATTTATCGAAACCAATTTCATTGTCCATCCCATTTGTTGCTAATCAATTTCTATTTTCTTTTCAGCATTCCTATAAATCGATCTAATTTTGAATTCCGCTCTCCTGTAGTGAGAAATGTGTCAAGTATATGTGTTTAGTTACATTACCAATGTTTAACGCAGTCACAGACTACCAAATATATAGGCATGAACTAACGCAAATTCTTTGTTTCAATATTTTCAATTTAGTGTCATCCACGTGATCATTTCGATACCATCTACTCAATCAAATAGCTTCGCGATACTTTTTAAACATATGACTCAATTGGAACGAAAATTTAAACGCTGACAATAGAATATGCATTAAAGTAAAAAAGTACGCCTTGTTTACACAAAAATTTAATTTCTGGAAAGTGAATACTTTTACTATTTTATAAATGTGTCATAAACAATCGTATTTATATTTCGAACAAGAATGTGTATAAAATTCCCCTCGTCCCGCAACTGATGTTCCAATTCTCTTTCTTATATATATACACTTTATTTCATGTCTTTATTTTTTTTATTTTGTATAATTTTCTTTTTTGTGTCATTTTCTTGTCCACTTGATATACGTTAGAATATAAATAATTTGTCACAAATTTTCTCCGTCTCCAATACTCTTTTAGGTCCTTAATATATCTTTTATTTCCGATAAAAAAAATGAAGTGGGATATATAACTTGTACTGATCTGAAACTGTAGAACCAATTGTGTTATAGCGCCTGTATTTTTCATGACAAATTTTTGAACTTATATGTTACACTTTTTCAAATTAATATATCTGTCGTTCCATTATTTGAAAGCCATCTACATTGTTTTTACGGAATATCAAATACCTTTGAGTAAACTTGCAGTCGGTTGCTCTATAACACAATCGGTAGTGTACTTCCCCGCATCGGAAATAGAGATCCAGATTCGAATCTCGGTAAAGCAAAAACAATATTTTTCTATTTTTTATTTATTATCTTTGTTTTATTAACCACTGAATTGAGTTTAAATACATCTACCAGTTTCTTCAGGATGTCATAACATGTACTACTTGAAGAAATTTTAATATAAAAGTAAGGGAGCATTTGAAATGTTTGAACAATAGTGAGTTTTCAGAATTTGCTAATCATTTGATAGAAAATGGTCACGTTTTGATAAAAAATTGGGATTGTCAATTTTGCATAAAAACGGTTTTGGTCACAAATTAAATAATTTGGAATCGTTGGAGTTAAATAAAGCGTGTAAAACTAAACAAAAAATTATAAACAACCAGCTAAATTTAACTACGAGTCCCATTCTAAAATTTTTTCCAAAAAATTATTCTACTAAATTTGTATTAAGTAACAATTTGAGTTAGGTACTAAATTTATTTTTTAAATAATTGTTTTTTTTTAAATAGATTCTGGTTAAGAAACAATAATATATGTTTTTAGTTAGTTATGACATCTTGAAGAAGAAAGTGGTATTTTTTGGAACCGGTAGATGTATTTAAACTCAATTAAGTGGTTAATAAAACAAAGATAATAAATAAAAAAACCACAAAGTTAATATTACTAATTTTAAAAGTACAATATTTTTCTACAAAATTGATTTTATATGTATATATTTATAATTAATAGATTAAATTAGTATTTAAAACATTACAGACCTATATTTTGAATAATTACAACTTCACAGTAAGAATGTGTTCTCCTTAACATATGTGTGAAATAAAACCCTTTTTTTTATCTTACGCGTTTAATTACCTTGAGATACGTTTTCCCTTGTATGAGCATTAAGGACTCAAGTAAACTAAACGAGTAGAATTAAAATCTAGTGTTTTATTTTCACATATGAGAAACATAGTTCATTAATGGAATTCAAGTTGGCAGTTAAACGTGAAAAAATAAAATAGCCAAGGTATTTATACATTATTTCAGCATCATTAAGGTGGACCGTCATTTTGTAGACGTGATACATGCTTTAAATTTTCCAGAAGTCACAATTTGATAAAATATCAAAATTCTCTCTCCATTTCGGTCAAGTCGTTACTGAGGACGTGCTTTGGTTA
Organism: Eubasilissa regina; assembly: GCA_022840565.1. Taxonomy (NCBI): domain Eukaryota; kingdom Metazoa; phylum Arthropoda; class Insecta; order Trichoptera; family Phryganeidae; genus Eubasilissa; species Eubasilissa regina. The sequence continues at coordinate 15,150,696 of JAINEB010000027.1, read as the reverse complement.
TAAATCAAAGGCGAAACGACTGTCATTTTTCCTCTGGCGTTGCTGGAATACGAAAAATAATAGTCGGGATATTTGAAAAATCGGGCTGTATCCCAACTTTAATCAAACGATTTCGATAATAAGTATCCAATTCAGTTTCCTACTAAAATCAACAGGTCAATATTGAATCCCCCAAAAGTTGTTGACATTTATTTTAAGCATTTGATATTTATACTAGTGGAGTACTTTAGAAAAGTAAAACCTGGAGGATTTATCAGAGAGAGTGAAATACAGGGTGTCTCAATAAAATGTATACACACAAGACACAAAATCGAGCGTCCATTGCATTTTAAAGTGAGCATATTGGAAAAATTTTACTTGATAATTAATTTTATTTCTACTGCCATTGTGATAAAAGAACTTATTTTGATGAATATATTTCCCAACAGACAAATTGGTCAAAGAGATAAAATTAAATATGCCCCGCATTCTCTGGAACTCGCGCCATTACATTTATTTACGGGGACGTGAAAAAAATAAGGTTGATAATGCAAAACTGACAAAAAATGAAAGAGTTTAAGGCAACTATCAAGATGCAATGTACTCAAATACATTTTTTTTTTCCATTAAGGTTATCAAAAATGCCTAGTACAGATTGGACAAATTCGAACGTTTGCGATTGATTGTGTGTAGAATTGGTGAACGTTTCTTTGTCTAAAGTGATCACTTAAGCCAGCCGAAGACAGGTCATAAGCTCTGTTATACCTATACTTCCATACTTTCCACATAATATAATATTAATAGTTTAATCTCTTTGCAACAACAATGCTAACAATGCCTTTGGAGGTAAACATCCAGTAATTGTATGTTCTTGGACATTCTCAAATTTTGTTAATAAAATATATACGTTTGTCTAATTTGATTTGGAATAAAAAACATTAATTAAGCTTAATTAATATGTGTGTATTAATTTTTTGGGACACCTTTTAGGATGATAAAACTAGTTGGACCGAGAGATTTATAAATTAAGAGACTCATATCTCAACAATACAATTAGGGGAAGGAGCAAACTCCAAACAAAAATACGCTGAGACTATAATCAAAATTCAAAACGTAAAAACACAAAGATGTTTCACTCTCAACACACTCCAAATTTATATTTTATAAATTAATTTAATTTAAAGGATTATATATTGTGGAAACAATTTTACCGTTATAATAATAAAGATTGCCTGTCACTAGCAAACATTATAATTAAATAAACTTTTATGTACTGATACATCAGAAAAAATATTTTGAATATACCTAAGATTACTTGTTAAGCAAAGCAGCTTCCGATGACATTAAAAAAGAAGTCTGTTATGTATTTTTTTATGGTGGTTAAATAGCAGAATAAAACGAATTAAATGTAAATATAAATTATTTAATATTGAAATAATTTATTATCCAGAATAAGTATTTATTAAATAAGATATACAATATAATATAATTTATACAAATAAAATAAAAAGTAGATTTATGTCATAATGTAAACATTCTACATATCGATAAAAATAAATAACGGAATCAAATAAAATGTTTACAAAATTCCAAAAAATCCAAAAACTCCAAAAAATAATGAACGAATGAATTACAGAATTCCAGGTAGTGAGGCATTCGAATGTAAAACTTACGACAATCCCTGGGAAACGTTTTATGAATACAAGTAACAACATTATGGCGAGTGGGAAGTAGAATTACCATAGGACAAGACTGATTGGATGAATGGCACAAACAATTGCTCAAAGCATCTTAGAGATTACGTTTGTAAACATTTTGTTTGGTTAGGTTAGAACACTGGCTGTTCAATTTGTATATGGATAAATGTGTGAAAGAACTAAAATGTATGAATGTAGGAGCAAAAATGGGCGATTTGATTGTATGCTGTTTATTGTACGCCGATGATGCAGTACTATTGGCGAATAATGAACAAGAACTACAGAATCTGGTGAGTAGAATGTACGATGTATGCAAGGAAAGCGACCTCATGATGAATGTTAACAAGTCGAAAGTGATGGTATTCGAGAAGGAGGAAAGCAAGACACCATGCAAAATACTTGTAGATAAGGAATGTTTGGAACCAGTAGATGAGTTTGTATATTTGGGAAGTATGTTTGATAGAAACGGAAAGGCTGAGAATGATATCGAAAGGAGGGTGACTGCAGGAAATAAAGTAAACGGCGCTTTGAATGGAATTATATCTAACGGAAATTTGTCAACCGAGGCAAGACTAGCGGTGCACAATAGAATCCTGGTACCGACACTGATGTATGGAAGTGAGGCCTGGAGCTGGCATAAAAGGAACGAAAGTAGACTGAATGCAGTGGAAATGAGATCACTTAGACGTATTTGTGGCAAATCTATTTATGACAGAGTAAAGAATGAAGATCTAAGGAAAGAATGTAAAGCTGATGTTAGTATAGTGAGTAAGATTAATAAAGGATCACTTAGGTGGTTTGGTCATATGGAAAGGATGAATGAGGAGAGAATGGTAAGAAAGATATATGACGCAAGTGTTGATGGAACCAGAAATAGAGGACGTCCGCGGAAGACTTGGCACGACCAGATAAACCAGATAATGGAGAATGGTTCTGTCAGAAGCCTCAACAATCGGCGAGCTTGTATGACAAGATGTATGAATGTGGATGAGGCGAGAATTGTGTGTCAGGACAGAAGAGTGTGGCGCTCTATCCTCTCTGCCTACCCCCACGGGGAAACGGCGTGATGGTAAGTAAGTAAGTAAGGTTAGAACACAAAGAACCAAAAATAATTTTTAATAGAAAATAATATAATAAAGGAATAATAAGTAAATATCTATTATAAATAAAATTTGGCACAAATTTTGGTGAACGTTTACTATTTTTAAGAAACTATTCTTTAATTCGATAAGCAGTTAAACATAAATAAATATATAAATAAATAATTCAAAAAGCGTAAACACGCACGTGTTGACAGATTGCTAGAACCATTTATTACAAATAAAGTGAGGACACCCAGTTGCATGGCACGATAAGATTAAGATATATCTTAAAGGAACTTTATTATATATTTAGACAATTAAAATCCTGGTAATTTTAGAAGAGGTATTTTTATTATTAAAGAGAACACATTCTTATTGCGAAGTTTGTTTGTAATTTGTGCGAAGATTGTAATTATTCAGAACATAGGACTGTGATATTTTAAATACTATTTGAAAGTATTAAGTAGAAAGATATACATATAAAATCGATTTTATCGAAAAATGTTATTGTTGTGCTACCGGAATTAGAACCTGGATATCTTTTCTAATCCGGGGAATCAGGTTCGAATCCCGGTAGCGCAACATGTTTTATATGTATATCTTTCTAATTAATTGTATTAATTAGAATTTAAAATATCACAGATCTATGTTCTGAATACATTACAATTGAATTACATTATTAAATTATTGAATTACAGCTTCACAATAAAAACGTATTCTCCTTAATAATATATAAGTTATATCAATGGGCTCAAAATTTAATAAAAATGAATTGTTAATTCTGGCGTTGGCTATCGGTTTACTCAAAGGTATTTGAAATTCCGTTAAAAACAATGTAGATGGCTTTCAAATAATGGAACGATAGAAGTATACATTTTAAAAAGTGTAACATGTTCGTAATTTTGTCGTCAACAGTACTGTCGCTATAGCATAGTTGTTGGTAATGCACCTTCTACGAATTTGGAAAAGAGATCAAGGTTCGAATCCTTTCGAGCGCAATAATAATATTTATCGATAGGATTGATTTTATATGTACATCATTCTAATTAATATATTTAATTAGTCCTGCATTCATAATATAACATATACGTTATTGTTTGTCAAGACACAAACTGCATTATTAAAAACCAAATATTACCTGCGATCTCTTGTCGAAATACAAGTAAGTAACGTACACCCGTCTCCAAATTCAGTACAACAACTCATACAGAATACTGTTCGGATTGGCGAGTTATTGCAGCGCATCTACAATGTTTACCGCTGGCCATATGCATGGATTCGTTCCACTTCTGAGACATCGAGTTGCGGGCAACTCTCATGGAAAGCTGGTACAATAATGGCCGTGACTAAAGTATTTATATTTTGTTTATGTATATACATATATGTGTGAACTTTTTATTTATTTATATTTTCCTTGGTTTTTTTTTCATAATATAAATAATATTTCGTAACTTTAATATATTATATAATATGTGTTATCTAAAAAAAAAAAACCATAATCACGCTGGAATAAACGCATTATTATTTTTATTATTATGGCTGTTCAACTTGTATATGGATAATTATGTGAAAGAACTGGAATGTATGAATGTAGGAGCAATAATGGGTGATTTGATTGTATGCTGTTTATTGTTCGCCAATGATGCAGTACTGTTGGCGAATAATGAACAAGAACTACAGTGTCTAGTGAGTAGAATGTACCATGTAGAAAAGCGACCTTATTATGAATGTTAACAAATCGAAAGTGATAGTATTCGAGAAACAGGAAAGCAAAACATCGTGCAAAATACTTAGATAATGAATGTTTGGAACAAGTAGATGAGTTTGTGTATTTGGGAAGTATGTTTGATAGAAATGGAAAGGGTGAGGATGATATCGAAAGGAGGGTGACTGCAGGGAATAAAGTGAATGGCGCTTTAAATGGAATTATATCTAACAGGTATTTTTCAACTGAGGTAAGACTAGTGGTGTACTATAGAGTTCTAGTACCGACACTCATGTATGGAGCTGGTAGAAGAGGAACAAAAGTAGACTAAATGCACTGGAAATTAGATCACTTAGGCGTATTGTGGCGAATCTATTTATGACAGAGTAAAGAATGAAGAAATAAGAAAAGAATGTAAAGCTGATGTTAGTATAGTGAAAAAATATAAGAAAGGATCACTTAAGTGGTTTGGTCATATGGGACGGATGAATGAGAAGAGAATAGTAAGAAAGATATATGACGCAAGTGTTGATGGCACCAGAAATAGAGAACATCCGCGGAAGACTTGGCACGACCAGGTAAACCAGGTAATGGAGGATGGTTCTGTTAGAGGCCTCAATAATCGGCTAGCTTGTATGAGAAGATGTATGGATGTAGATGAGGCGAAAATTGTATGCCAGGACAGAGGAGTGTGCCTACACCCGCGGGAAAACAGCGTGATGGTAAGTAAGTAAATTATCGAGACAAGGAATATAATCTGTATAATTATTTAAATGTGTCTAATTGATTGATTTTTTTTAAATGTCTAAATATTATGCTTAAAGTTAAGTTTGACGTATTCCGTTAGTAAGTTATGTAAATTGGTGTATATTACATTATGGAGATATTCAGTGGTACCGGGGGGAATCAAAGGGCCTGTAGGCTGCTCTGAAACCCCTGGAATCAAATTTTGCGAAAATACGTAGCAGCGAACATTATATTCGAAACCATGCCCTACTTGCATTTACATCGCTGCAGTGCTGATGATCTGGTACTCAGCGCGGGAACACGGTATACAATCAGTTCAGTTAAATTAAGGGCGTCCAGCGTGCCATTTACTATTTTAAATAAAAATAATAAATCACTTAAAGTTCTTCTACACGACAAGTCAGTTAAATTAAGCGTGCTCATTAGAAAATTATAATTAATTTTTTCAACGGGTATACACAATTTGAAGTTAATAAATCTGATCAAAGCATGTACGGTATCTGCGAGGACCATTTTAAAGTAAAAATCGTTTTCACTTATTAACAAAGTAAGTGGGGCGCTATGGACTAGAATAGTAACAGAAACTTTCAACTTGTCTGTAACCCTGCATGTCAGTGCTTAGTACGTCAGACGTAATTTTTCGTTAATTTAATGTGTATTTGTGGAGGGTGCAAAACGGGGCTCTCATCGACCTCAAAAATACGACTGGTACCGACCTCCAACAGGCAAAAATAATATGCTTCTGCTTGTATCGATAACTATGTTTCAAGCATCAATAAACATCTATTTTATCTGCATTATAATTCAAACGAACAGGTGTGCGCTCGGTGTAATTTATTTGGGGTCACTCGGAACTCACGCGTAGCCTTCTGATATCTCGATCACATATCTCATAATCTATCATATCTTCCAAAAACTTTATATCTCCTTCAACCATATTGTCTGATAATTCATTTAAATGGTGCATTTACCTGCAAATGAACTAATACATAGTGCACCATGTACAAACCATCTTATGTGATATATTTTTACGGCTAAAATAGAACACGTGCATGCTGTACTGCTATGTACTCGCGAGCGAATATCCACGTTGTACCGTACCTAAAAATACATAATCTTAGGTACTGTATAACGGCCTTTTTATGTCACGTTCGCCACAAGAGAAAATAGTACGTAAGTCATGGATATTCCAATATAAGTACACGGCAAATATTTTAGGAGCATTCGCGTCAGTCTCTCACGATTAAAAATCATGATCTCCATGAATTTCTGCCCTCTTGACTATGCTTCTTCACTTTTTTCGGTATCCTACCGATCTTAGGGCTATCACCAGAGAAGTGCCTATTACCTATTCCACTTGGTCGGTCTAATGGGTAAGGGATCTTCCACTTCATCTTCGTCCATCGACGTGATCCACCACAACAAGTTTTTCCAAGCTATCTTCCCTTCTCGCAACATACTCAAAAAATTTAAGGATTTGTCTCAAGTAAATGGTTGTGAATCTGTTCTTCTATTTTAGGAGCAGTTCTCTGGAATAAATCGAACGAGTAACATGTAGAGTTTTTGTATTGTAGTACATCCTGAAATCTTACAACATAACCTTCACGCATCTCTCTATAAACATTATCAGTCAGTTAAAACTATGTGAAGATTGAAAAAAACAGTACCAGGAAAAATAAGGATAACACGGAAATATAGTATTTATTATGTGTGTAACAACTAACAACCGTAGATGTATGGATATTTTCCAAATTTTGACTTTAAGTAACTGTTAAGCAGTTCTTAACGATAGAATTGTCAAGCTCATCTCCTGATCTCAAAAATACTTGGATATTAACCGGGATCGTATTAAAAGGTAGTTTAAGACATATTTTCATTAATATTAGAAAGTTCTTGAGTTACAGCAATATTTTTTTTTTTAATTATACATTAACTTTATATATAATCAATGTAATTTTAATGTATACATCAATCAATTTTGAATAGAACAATTTGATAAAATGACTTCTTAAAATTTTAAATACTTAATTTATTACAATAAACAGTTAGTTATTAGTTTATGACAAAATGATTTTTTATTTAAAAATAGTCCATGTAATTTATACATATAATATGATTATAGTTAAAATCTTATAGTATAGTGTAGGTAATGAATATCTTCAACAAAAATTTAATTAATTAATTAAGAAGATATTCAGTATAAATGTATCTATCGAAAAAATATATGGTTGCTATCGAATTTCGAAACTGAATCTTTTTCTATCTGAGGAAAAGCATTATCATTTTAGCTATATCAACCGATTACGTTTTTGAGAAATTTGAAACTTAAATATGTAGCGCCTAATTCCAAAACCCCGTAAAACCACTTTATGTGTTTTTGAGTTATGGGTGAAAACATATATTTTAAAAGCAAATGTACAAAATATTTGTTTTTACATCAGAATTTTTTAAACAGACAATTCTGTAATGTAAATATTTTTTTCTGTATATATCGTTCTGGAAACCATACTGGAATTTAGATCACGTGATCATCAACAAGCGTTATGATTGGCTGATTTCATTTTAGGGGGATGGCAACCCTACTTTGGGGTATTTTGGAAATAACCCAGATTTTGAGCATGCAATATCAATGGATTTAAGTGGATTTTGCGAGAAACAGTATGTTCTGTATGTTACTGAAAAAATCTACAAAACTGCAAATTTATCTCAAATTATCCTAAATCATTTTTGAAAATTTTGATATTAGACGTTACATATATTCTGTAGTAGTAGTGTAGATTTTCGGTGGCAAGTAGTAACTAAATATTTTTTCGAAAGATAGATTTTTTTTGTATATTATTTTAACAGACTCACATCTTATATTTATAAAGTACAATGACTTAGACGTAAGACAAATTTATATGTTGAGACCCATAATAATAAATTAAGATCATAATACAAGATAACGAAAAAACATCTACACACCAATTCCGAGAGCAACAACGACATTCTTTCATCGTTTCTACATGTTTTAGCTCCGAAACTATACAACATAATTAAAACTAACTGTAAATCGTTCAAATCCTAATAAAATTACGCAAATATGGACATACTACTCTCAAATACATATATAAATACAAACAGACACATTTTAAAACAACTCAAAACATAATTTCCACACGGACAAATACAAATAACCGACAAACCCCAAGAGCACATATTACATTTGGTCAAAGGAACTACAAATATTTTGGACCTAATCTATTTAATAGAATGCTAAAAGACTTAAATCAATTGAATTTTCCCAATAACATGAAACTATATATTAAAACTTGGATTCGTAACATGGGTAGAGCCGGTATCGGTGCACTCACCCAAACATATTAACTCATAACTATATTAATTATTGCTACAAAGTGATCCAAAAATTAACTCCATTATAAAATTGTTCTTCATATACACCTTTTATATAGTAATAAATGTAATTCTATCTACTTGTAATTCTAATTAATTGAACAATTGCTTGTAAACTATGCCCGTCTCGACACAGAATTTCTCTAGTGAGACGGGCACAGTCCAAACAGATTTTTACATAGAGTTATATAGTTACTAATAAAATAAATAAATGAATAAATGATTTCATTGGGTAGAGATCGATCAGAACCATTGCTGTCTAATATTTTAACATAATACAATACCGACACGAATAATTCACTTTAGTTTTACAACACACTCACTACATTTTTTTATTTTCTGTATTTTTTGAAAAATATTTCTATCAAATCTTTTCTTTCTAATTATAATTTAATAACTGCACGAAAAAAATCTGGCTACTTTAACACAGACGGTAGTCTAGAAAAGTAGCCAGGACAGTGCTATATGCATCAGAGGTGGATACCTACTGCACCCCACACAGTAATAATAGTAAAATATATGTATGTCAATGAAGGATTAAATAAAATTCTTTAATTAAAAATCTTCTTAAATTTCAAGATCACAACAAAAATATGTTTGATTAAGAATATTTTTGTATTGATTTTCTTAAAAGTAAATACTAGTTTTTTTAGAATATCACAATTTCTGACAACACTCTTTGAAGAAATTCTTCAGCAACACATAATATTCTCATTCCACAAACCACGAACCGCACTCAATATATATATTTTTTAAAACTCTGGAGAAAATGTCTCCCATTTTCCGGCAGGCTGTTAGCCGCGTAGAATATATTTTCCTTATGAAAGAGAGGCTTCATTTAAAATATTTGTAAAGAAGACGTATCTATGTGTGAAAGACCTTTTATAAGCTTTTCAATCTTACACCAATATTTACACCTTATTTTATTTCTCAGAAAGATTATCGATATAAAAAAAAGTTATTTCACCAAATAAATCTCCGTACGATATTTTTATTCATGTATGTATCAAATATATGTAGCTCCTAATTCCAAAAACTCTTCAACCAATTTTTTAATGTACTAGCGGTGCGTGCCCGGAACTACACAAAATTTTAATTGGTACAAAAAGATGGAATGTAGTTTTAACACATGCCCTTTCGCATCGGGTATATGTGTTAAACGTGCTCGGCCCATCACTTACTCGTCGAATATTAAAGTGAATACACAAAGAGCGACGAGCACAAACCAATGAATCACCGCACTTTAAATATTGCTCAACCGCAATCGCGCGGTGCGCTCCCGACCAGTGACTCATTACCACTGACAAATTCGCAAATCACGCGTGTCGAACAATATCCCACCCACTTACTTCACCCTGATGGTTCACGAGCAATTACAATTTAATCTTGAAATTTTTCCGCTGGATACTTTGATTATTTAGTGATTTTTAAGTGGTATAAAGATGGCCTTAAAACTAATCGCTAGTCATTTTGACATTGCGAATGAAATTTGCTTAATTTTAGAGAGAATGAAAATAAAACCGAGCCCATTTCATGCCTCACTTTGTTTATTTTCCTTTGCCACGCGATCCGATGATACACCAAGAATTTGTTCATCGATAGACATAATTTGATATAAATAACACATGGGGCTATAAATATGTTTCGCCCTTGGGACACCAGGGTTATGTGAACAAATCAAAATCAATGTTTTAAGGGAATGTATCCACAGGCTCGCTTACCTCTCGCGGTACCAGCCGTACTTGAAAAATATATTCTATATTTTTGGTGTTTATTGCGTTTATTATTCTGTTGGGTGGTATTAATTTAGAATATATGTTAACAATACATTGGAATGTTTCAGCACAAAATTACGAAACTTTATTTTTAAAACGCGCGTGTCAGAAAATTACATTTTAAAACTTATTCTTCCAATTAACATCATTTTTTATATGTTCATCATTGTCGTCATCCTTGGCTCTTCACAAAATTAATATTAATATGAATTTGTATTCAGACTTTCTCAATAATACATCACCACCGGATTCTACACTGACTTGCTTCCCACCGATTTCTTATACCAATTTAAGAATTATATATTGTGAGAATCACTCTGATGGAGCGACTGATGTTTGTAAGTTATGAATATCAAAAGAATTTGTTTAAGGTGAGTCTGAAGAGGAAACAGGATTTACAATCGATTGGCATTTATTGTCGAATGATACACACATATATTTACACTGTTTGAAAGTTAAATTACAAGTTAAAGTTGCAAAGCTCATTGGAGGTGGCTCCGAGAAATGCATCCGGGGAATGTGGCCAGAGGAAAAGGGATCGCTTCAGCTAGATTCTCGAATCGGTTGCGTCGCGATGTATTATTATCTAGATTTTCGGACGATACTAGGCGGCTAGGAATGGCTGTAAAGTGTAAAGCTTCCACACTAAAAATAGTTGTATTTATTTAAATTGTGTATGCCTATTCTTACCCTCGCTTTGTATATACCTATTCTTTGTCTTCCTTAAGATTTACTGTTGAGCAATCATTTCGAAGTACTCTATACCTCGAAGACTTCATAATATTATGTATTTTGTGATTTTGACTAATCATATACATAGTTTGTAATGTTTCTAATTATAACGCCTACGCCACATTGCATTTTCTACGAAAGTTCCGAAAATTTTCCTGCGAATCCTTCTTTCAAATACATCGGCCTATATATTTTTTTTCATGTACTTCTTACTGATTCATCTAATATATTTTAATTATTAGGGAACATTTTTCTAAAATTAACTTAACAATACATGTGTGATTTTTGGTAATTATTTCATACCAGATTTGACACATAGCATACACCTTAATCAAAAAAAATGATGTTCCTCTATATGCCTCCACCATGGCTTGCTATCACAGCTACCTCCAGAGCCTGTCAGAAACAACGTATCAATCCACCATATAGTACTTTTCCGGGTTGCACCCAGGATAATTTCCTTTCTGTGCTGTTAAATTAATGCATATACCGTAAAAATTAATCGTGAACTTCCAAACACAGAGTTATGGTAGGATTTTTTATAGGAATGAGGCATAAGTGCATCGTACAGTTTACAAGATACTTACATATCTTTTTTCAAGAGCGCTTTTCAAAGGTGTCTGTTTTTCGCTTGCTGTTTTAACAAATTGTTAATAACGGATGTATGAGGTAAGAATGGTAAGAAAGATATATGACGCAAGTGTTGATGGCACCAGAAGTAGAGGACGTCCGCGGAAGACTTGGCACGACTAGGTAAACCAGACACTGGAGGATGGTCTTGTTAGAAGCCTCAATAATCGTCGAGCTTGTATTAGAAGATATATGAATGAGGATGAGGCGAGAATTATGTGTCAAGACAGAAAAGTATGGCCTTTCTGTCTAAATACACGAAAAATACGAATAAAATTAAGAAAAATAAGTAAATGCACGCCAAGTACACAATAATTTTCTAATCATTTGATAGAAAATGGTCATGGTTTTGATAAAAAATTGTGGTTGTCAATTTCGCATGTAAACGGTGTTGGTCATAAATCAAATAATTTGAAATCGTTGGAGATAAATAAAGTGTGTAAAACTAATCAAAAAATTATAAACAACCAATCAAATTTAACTACGAGTCCCATTCTAAAAATTTTTCGTAAATATTATTGGAGTAAATTTGTATTAAGTAACAATTTGAGTTGGGTACTAAATTAATATTTTAAATAAATATTTTTTTTTTTAAATAGATTCTGGTAAAGAAACAACACATTTTGATTAGTATTGACATCCTGAAGAAGAAAATTATATTTTTCGAAACCGGTAGATGTATTTAAACTCAATAAGTGGTTAACGAAACAAAGTTAACAAATAAAAATAATTATTAATATTGTATTTTGTCATGCTAATGAACGAAAATTTCCTCGAAATAATAGTATTATAAATGCCACCATACATAATGATACAATAGCTTTTTACTGGTGCAGGCACTCTGCTAGGATAATTGAAAACGTTGCACTGAGAGAGATTTCAAATGGAAACCAGACTTCATGCATTTGAAAGCTCTTTACTCAATTCAATACATTAAAATTGAAACGTTATTACCATCAACGTGTGTAGCATTTTCATGAAAATATACATCCATATACTATACTATACTTACTATACTAATCATTGATGTAAACAAATTTATATGTGTTATTTCAATAACACAAATTCAAATTGACTCATTAATGTACAACTTATTAATTACTTGTTAAAAAAAAAACCTTAATTGAAATACCTTATCTATTGTTTCAAATTTATCAATTTCATAATTGGACTTATTTGACAAAAATCCGGAGGGACAGAAATATAGGATAAGCTTCAAAAACTGTAATCAGGACCCAGGTTGCAGCAGAGAGCAATGAATGGTGACCCACTGACCGATTTATGAGCAAAACTTCGCATATCGGTCTTTCACATTCACCTACCTGTTTCTCCTTTCTTCTAATACGCTTCGGCTCCGTCCAGACATAAGCAACTAGGCATCGTCAGCGTAAGCCACTAGAGTGCACCCCGCTGGTAATAGCATCATGAGTAGATCGTCAAAGAGAATATTCTACAGGGTCGGTCCAAGTACCGATCCCAGTTGATAACCCATATTGATCGCTTTGGTGCTTGACAAAACAAAAAAAATCAAAAACTTCCTTATCTCGGACATGGACATGTAATGGGATATTCAGATAGGTGTGAGATTTTGCATCTCATAATGCTGGGAAAATTTCTGGACACAAATGTCGGGACACTGGTAAAAAGAAAACATCAAGGTAGAAGAAACTAAAGCAACGGTTTGGCCAGTCTACAATAGGTATAGCTTTTCCATACGATAACCAATGTCTGTTGAACATATAAGGCACTAGAAGAAGAAAAAGCAACACTTAATCTTTTATAAAAATAAATATTTAATTTACAACAAAACTGTTCCTTTCATAATATAATTTTGAGTAACTGAAACTCTTTATTTTATTAGCAATATTTGAATATGTCCAAGAACAAACAATTATTGAATTTTTTTACCTACAAAGGCACTGTTATTAAACAAATATCAGATATCTCATAGAGACAAAGCTATAGATGGCGATGGTGTAGTGGTACTCGAAGCGAATCCACATACTAACATATATACAACGTTCAAAAATTTGATAAATGTGGAGATTGAGATTGAGATTATACAACCCAGCCGAATATAGGTCGTAATCCATGTAATTACCCCATACTTCCATTTATTTTCCCTTAAATATAATAAAAAATAGCTTTGTGTCTATGACATATCTGATATTTGTTTAACTTTCATTTTACATTACATTTTATACACCATCATAAATAACTGAAAGACATGATAGATAATAGTATATTTAAATTAAGGTTAATACAACACTCAAAGTAAAAACGTAATAAATATCAATGAACTTATTTATGGGGAAAAGTTATATCTTTTTCACACTTTTTGTTTTACCGCGAGCCCCAGATACCAAGTTGACCTAAAGATTTAAAAATTTTCCAAAAATAATGTACATATTTTAATTTATAATATTAAATTGTTTATTATATTGCTAATGAATTTGAAAATACTTACTTGGTTGCAAAAATTATATTTTCTTAACTAAATTGCGAAATGTTTTACTTTACATGATTTTAATTTATCTTATTCTTATATAATATAAACGACCTCTTTAACATAGTAACTTCTAGCTACTCTAACATAGTAACTTCTACCTTTTCTCTCACTTTTTTTAATATTATAAACAGATTATTTTTAATCGCCATCAATTGATACCAATACGACCTCTAAAAGGTGTCGAGCTTATTTCCTTATTTTCTATACAAATTATAACAAGTGGGTATAAAAATATAATTCACTTAATAAAATATATTAACGACCAATTACCATTTGTAAATCTCTCATCAACAATCTGGTTATTCAATTTCGTCCACAATTATAAAGTAGAAAAAATCTTACGAAGGTTTCTTAAATATCAGACACATCGACATAACGTGATGGGAGACTTGAAATTTTTCACCTAATCTCCTTGGAAAAAAGATGAACAATTATGGACCTAATAACACTCAAAAAAATAATAACTATAAATTAGATGCACCCCTCAATACTCTCTCTAATACACATAAATATCCCTGTCCGATCAGTGAGATCTCCATCACAATTTCACACCAAGATTTACAATACTAATCTAGGTTATTTCTCTCATGTATACATTCTTGATGACACAGGCCAAAATCAAATAGAAAAATTTATACTAATATGAAACTAATTAACTGAATATTATTTTTAATTATTAAAATAGTATAGAGAGGGTATTTATCGACAAATCACGACCATTAAATTCGTTTTCAGTGTGCCAAAAAATATTCTAGTTGCAGAAAATATATGGAAGATTGATTTCAGAAAATGCAATGCTTAAACGACGTTCAAGATTTAATTTTAAACACTAGTCATTCAAAATTTTCATTTTTATTTTTATATGTTCAGACCATCATATCATCAAATTTCATCCCCTTTCCTGCTTGTAGGGATGAAATAATTGTAATCCCCTTTTCTCCCACAAAGCATCTATGAAATGAAACAGGTAGCTTTTCAAGCGTGAACATTATATTTAATAAAGGGATGTCGATAAAAAGGTAAATAAAATATTAATTCTTTTAAAATTAGCGATATTAATTTTGTGGTTAAAATTCATATTTTTTATTTATTATCTTTGTTTTATTAACCACCATATGACATCCTGAAGAAGAAAATGGTATTTTTCGAAACCAGTAGATGTATTTAAACTCAATTCAGTGGTTAATAAAACAAAGATAATAAATTAAAAAAATATATATTAATTCTTAAATTTATGCGATTTATATGAGTAGTGAAATATAAAAAAATACAATGTACTAATAACTATTAGAAAGTAATTTATATATGTGTTGTGTTGAATTATTTTTCTTTTTAATATGGTTACAGCTACACTAATTATTAGCATTGTTCTGATTCCCTTTAATTTTTATTCACGATATGCGCATAATTTTTTTTTTGTGCAATTTTAAGGAACAATGCTAATATTTATGTGCTGGGAAATAAAATAAGAAATACATTATATACCTTACTACAACTACAAGGCAAATGGTATGGCCTGTATTGATCACATTACCAATGAATGAAGACGCATAAATAAGTCAAGAGCTACAAGGAAAGCTGCATATATACTGCGGATATTTGTCAAGAAAAATACTGGCGTTATAGCACAATGGTAGCGCACTTCCCCGGATTGGAAATAGAGATCCAGGTTCGAATCGAATCCCGGTGACGCAAAAACAATATTTTTCGACAAAATTGATTTTATATGTAAATATTTATAATTAATACATTAATTTAGTATTTCAAAAAATATGACAGACCTATGTTCTGAATAATTACAACAATAAGAATGTGTTTTCCTTAATAATATATGTTGTATCAATGTGTCCAAAATTTAATAAAAATGAATTGATAATTCTGACGTCTGCAATCGATTTACTCAGAGGTATTTGAGATTCTGTAAATATAATGTAGATGGCTTTCAAATAATGGAACGACAGGTGTATTAATTTGAAAAATGTAACATATAGGTTCGAAAATTTGTCAAAGAAAATACTGGCGTTATAGCACAATGGTAGTGCACTTCCCCGGATTGGAAATAGAGATCCAGGTTCGAATCCCGGTGACGCAAAAACAATATTTTTCGACAAAATTGATTTTATATGTATATATTTATAATTAATACATTAATTTAGTATTTAAAAAAATATATATTTTACAGTTCATTTTGCAAGAAAAGATAATAATATTATTTTTTTATTTGTTTTCTTTGTTTTGTTATCTGATGTACGTCAGATGTATTTAAAATCAATTAAGTAGTTAATGAAATAAAGATAACAAATAAAAATATGAATTTTAACCACAAAGTTAATATTGCTAATTTTAAAAGTATAATTATTTATTTATTTGATTCTTAGTATAGTATGGTGTATTATTATATTGTTATAATCAGATAACATCGCAGCAAATAAGACATGTATTTGGGTACCCTGCCTGCTACACTAGTATTTTACTGTATTATAGCAGACAGTGTTTTTTTCAGTAAAGTAGTAAACAAAGTGCAATGATGAATGTACAGAATTCTATACGTAAAGAGTTAAACAAGATGTCATCAGATTAGGTAAATACTTTGTAAAACTTAACGTAAATGCATTGTTTAACGTACAAAAAAAATAATTATATATATGAAGAGTAGAACAAGATACAATTAGATACCATATAAAAAAGATATACAAAGAGTAAAACAAGATGCAGTTAGGTAATTCAATATACTATTTCAGCAGTTTTAATCTTAAGTTTAGACCTTTAAAAGTTCTTGGGCATTGTTTTTCCCCATTTCGTGGAGCCAGAACTGCACTTTTTGTGAAAAATATGCAAGACTATGGTTGCAATTATTCACTTTGCATTTAGACTGTTGTATATTTTTGGTGCTGGAGACAAATAGAATCTTTGTACAAAAATTTTATTTAATTTTGACATAAGATAATGATAATTGGCCTGAATTCTTGCTAAGTGAGGGTGCGTAATTTGCTAGTAATATATTTTATGCCGGTAAAAGTATTTTAGTATACTAAAAATATACACTTGACGGATTTCTAGGATAGAAGGTAGAAAAAGATATCTTAGCTGTGTAAACTCAGAAAGTGGTTCAATGGCCAAAATTCCGCTGATCTTCTATATCTTACAGGATAAACCAGCTTACTTGGTTTCATAAGTCGAATTCTTAAAACAAACAAAATCGTGCGTACCTCCGTTAGCCTGTACCTGTACCGTATGTGACGTGACTCAGGCATTATTGTGTTTCGTCCATGTCCTTCATGGGAGAGAGTACTTGATAGTTAGCCTGTCTTGTACCCACTAGTTTCTTTACCTCCGTACATAATACTTGATTATCTATTTGTAATGTTGTTATATACCTGTATTTTAAAATAATTAAAGATATCACTTAAAAAGGCGCGGTAAGGTATAAATTTAAATCTCTGTACGTTTTCGCAATCACTTACGTAAGCTTTTGTTTTTTATCTCCTTTCCGGTCCCCTCCTCCTAGCGCCCCTTTAAAAAAAGTGCTGGTTCTCTGATGTCATAGCTGGTTCTATACCGTTATTATTCTTCCGACCGACCTAAATACGCACTCCCGTCGCTCGGATTATTGATAGCACCTTACCAGACGATGTACTGAATGCAATTGTGCTCCGCTGGTCGTGTTACCGCACGCCTTAATTTCCAAAAAAGCAGCAATATTCAGACATATACATGACAAACATCAACATCAAGAAATTCCAAAGTTACCAATCAAAGTAACAAAGGCGCGTAAATATATATAGTTTCAGAAAGCATTTAAAAGAAACTTATTAAGTTAAATCATTTGGTAATTTTATAATATATGAATTATTATATTATATTGGTACATGAATGCGTGTGTTATGTGGACAGACGAGTTGAATAGAGTTCCTTATCTACCTGTACATAATATTCGCACATATGACGGCTCTTGCCCCTATAACCTGCCTTAGGGCGCGCCATCTATAAATACTTTAGAGAATTAAGTCCACCCGAACGGATATCCGGCACGCTGGCGCTCTGGCGGCGGTGCGATAAACCAAGCGGGGGGTGCGCACGGGAAATATTACTAAAGATCTTCCCCGAATAAATGTTTGATATGAAGGCTCTCGCGCGGTGATAAAATACCCTTCTGAGACCTCTTTCCTAGACATACAGCTAAGTCTGCCCGGGTTTGAATTTTGCATGGAGCTTACTCGAGTTAATATCTTCGGAAGAAATATTATATCTTAAGATATCCCTTACTTTATTAGATGTTTTTGTCATTTTTATCAAGATTAAGGTTTTGAAACTATTTTATATGATAAAATTCTGAAATTAATTTTTTTAACATATTAGAATAACCTTTTCAAAACCAAACATCCATATAATAGGATCCATTGAAATATGCTACTAAAGATGGATGTTACGTATGACAACATAATTCATGAATAATTTAATATTTCGACAAATTCGATCACTACAAGCAGTAAATAATAGAATATTAAATATTTTCAGTCACGTTATATGTTAATATAATAACCTATAAAATAAAATTATGAAGAAGACCTAAAATCGCACAACAACGGTAGATGAATCCCTTACATTTGGTTGAAGAAACCTTGGAGTCAGCTATAAGAGTGATCCACGACCGAGATTTGTAGATTTACATTACAAACCATATCTCCTCTAATTGAGGGCCCTGTGGTGGCCCTGCTCGCGCCTCACAGCGCTGCATAAACAAATACTCAACAGCTATACAGTCCATCTGGTAAAATACACAGTGATCGAACCAGTCTGAGTAACTTCCAATCAACCTATCACTCTTCTCCTAGCCACCTCCTCAGATACATCATCTCGCACGCACCTCGGCACCGTTTTTTAGTGAATTTTGTTTAACCTGAACTTTGTATAAATAACAAACAAGTGTAAATTCAATCTGTAAATAAACGCAACTATTGTAAGTACTGTTTTTTTCATAAAACACCCGCTCTAATGACAAAAAATTTCACACAAATACCAACCACTATATTGGTAACTTTAGTATCGGGCCCTCGATTCTCACCGGACACATCCTTCTGACACAAATAATTCCTATCGGTGACCCTAACGAGTAAATTTTTTCCTAAAAATTATTCGATTAAATTTGTATTAAGTAACAATTTGAGTTAGGTACTAAATTTATTTTTTAAATAATTGTTGTTTTTTTAAAATAGATTCTGGTTGAGAAACAATGATATGAAGAAGAAAATGGTATTTTTTGAAACCGGTAGGTGTATTTAAACTCAATTCAGTGGTTAATAAAACAAATATAATAAATAAAAATATATTAATTTTAACCACAAAGTTAATATTGCTAATTTTAAAAGACATTTATTTAACATTATTTCTTATCTTGTATTCGATGGTGTCAACTTCAATCCATCTTAGTTAGTATCTTCATTCAAAGTGCAACTTCTAATAGCCCAGTATTCCAAACCATAAAGAAAAACAAATAAAACTGGCAACACCACTCTTCTTGTTTAACTTTACTTATAGTTAGTGGAGGCACTCTTTTGTTGCATAATACTTCTGAAAGTGATCTCTACTTTGTTCAGTTAGTACTGACTCTAACTGACCAAAGATTTTAATTTTAATTGATTTCGCTGCACTAATAAGATGCATTCCAGGAATATCTGAGGTTGCCGTGTTATCGATTAGCCCGGTAAGAATTTGCAGCTCCTGCTTCAACTTCTGCAGAATTGGAATACATTTCTCTATGCTTTTCTCAACAGCTTAGATGATTTTAATTTTAAATAATGCAAATTTGACTTCTTCATATGATATTTGTTAAGAACATGGATAACCGAGAATCCATCTATATATAAACAAACTTATACATAATGCCCCATGTACGATCTTTCATATGTGCCGCATTAACGATAAAAAAATAACACTTGTCAACCATACATTTGACTAATTTCCGCGATATTTCGTATACAAAAGCGCATGTATTTATATATTATGTAATGGTATATTTATATCATGTCTGCCATACACTAGTAAATAGCACGTAGGCGGGAATTCTGTCCATATAAGTCGTCGGAAAATATTTTGTACCAAGTTCTCGGAAATAAATCCAACGTAAAATAACTTGTGTTTTTATTGACGAACTTTTTATTAATACGTAACTTCACGTATCTCTTGATAAATCATTATCAGTCAGTTAAAATAACAAGGAGATTGAAAAAGTCTTTATTCTGGATGTCAGTATATCATTCTTCTATTATGAGTCATTTACCATCATGTAGTCGTGTATTCATTATCAATAATATCTTTAGTTTGGTTATGTCTGATGTTTATATATATATATATATATATATATCGCGTAAAAGGTTAGTATGGTACGCAGCCAAACAAAAACATCAACACAGAACTTTCTAAACATTTCTTAAACATATTTTTTCAATTGCAAAATTCAAACTTAATATTTATTTTTAATAAAAACACATTTTTGTTGTGAATTAACGAATTAGAAATATGTACAGAAAAATCTCTTTAAAAATTGAATAATATTATAGATATATCATTTAAAAGAAGAACTACCAAGTATAATTTTAAATATATATAAAAATAATCGGTTGATATGTCGAAACGGTAACGCATTTCCCCAAATAGGAAAATTTCCAGTTTTATACGTAGCGGCAAATAAAAAAAATATTTCTAAAAATTGATTATTTCCGTAAATCTATCTAAACGATTGATTTAATTAATCCCTCGCTATTCAATATCTTCTTCCGACACATTTACCTCTTACGAGTCATTTAATGAGAATGATCTGTTTTCACACCTGAAACTTCCTCAGCGTCCTCTGTGTTCATCAGAGAATAACTAAACCACTGAATGGCAGAACACCATCAAAGATTTATGCAAAACAACAGCTTAAGGCAGCATTTTACACCAGAGTATAACACTCGCAGGTCCTACTGTCGAATATTAGCTTAAAGCCTTGTTTTGCAATGAATCTCTTTACTAAATTATTTTCATTTTTAAAAAAATTAATATGGTTATAAAGGATTTATGTTGTTTATAAATATCCTATATTTTTACATAAATAAGTTTTTTTTTTTGTAAAAACTCATATATTAATTACATATTTGAAACCATAAATTAAGAAGAGAATGTAATTAAAAAATATACACATAAACATTTAATATCCACTTCTGATTAAGATTAATTTATCAATCTTTAGAACAATCCGTATTTTTATATGCATTTTATTTTTTTTATTAGAATATATAATACGTTTTTAGAATAATCAGTAGGATATATATATTTCTTTTAACATTTATTTTTCTCTATGAGAGTAAGACTCATGTATAGAGATTATGTAATGTTAATCTGTGTAGATATTTTTTTTACTTCAGATACAAATTTATAGTAGCCTGTAATTTTTCTAATTGTGATGAGAGGAGTGTTAAAAAATTTGATGCCTTGATAAATATAGTGATTTTGGGTTGCAATATATTTTAGTTTTGGAATATCAATTTGGTCTCTAAATCTTGTCGGATCGGAATTCGCTTATAAAATGTAATTGTTTTTTAATTTTGAAAATTTGGATTATTAAATTTTTTTTGTATGTGAAATCTGTGAAGAGTTGGATACTTGGATAATATATTTTTTTAAATATTTTTTTTTATCATTTTTTGAGTGATTTATAATTGTGACATTGAAGTTTTATATGCTCCTCCCCATCCAATAATACTGTACTGCAAATGTGACTGTACAAACGCGTAATATATTATTTTCAGATTTGTAAATGATGAGATGATTAGTAATATATTCTTTCTATTTTAGTTTGTTATCGATTATGATTTCTAGGTTACATACAGTTTTTTTTCTTTAATTGATGAACATCGATCATAAGAGTCTTCTTGATTACAGGCATTGGTGTGAATTTTAATATTAATTCCAGTGTTATCTTTTCATTGAATAGCAAAGCAGTATTAATTGATAGTAGGTTATCATCCGTCCACTTTTCTATGGTATTAACATCCTCATTTGCAGATATATTAGCGTCATTCCAAGTTTTTTCATTAATTATTAGTATTACTCGTAGAATGTGTTTATATGAATACAACGTGATCTGTTTTCATAATGGATTCTCATAATTGAAATTCTATATTTTCTGTATATGTTAAGTAATGATAATTTAATTAAATTATAAAACAATATTTCAGATACATTTAAATATTCCAAATAATTTATTGATATTTTATATTAATGGAAGTTTATTTTGTTTTATTTTTATTATTTCAACATCATTCTTACACATAACTCTTTAACAGTATGTGTCAATATGTCTATCATTAATAGAATGTGCAATATTTATACTCTAATTAAACTGTTACACATCCATATACATAAACTATGTTTTTATTTAAAAAAATAAAGTTAAATCTTCAAAATATTTTTATAATTTTTTTAAGACGTCGGGTATTGAAATGTGTTTTCAATTTTTAGTCTGAAGTGTGATCTTTAATTAATGTGGAGTAAAATACAGTTCAGAAAAAGCGACTTTTAAACGATGTTCTAGATTGGGTTATCCTACAACAGACTATAGCCCTTTTTAAATTTCTACAGTTCACTATCCCTAAAAAATAAATTACTCCCGTACAAAGCAATCATTCGTCTTATATTCACATACGCGAGCTCTATCTGGGGTCAAACCCTTCGATAAACTCCCTCGGCCTATACGATCCCTCATTCGATCCCCATTATCTTTGTCCGATTTTACGTGTTCTTGAACCTATGGAGCAAAATTTATAAAAATATGCACCAAAAACTTACATGAAAAATAAAAAAAATGTAAAAAATTCAACAAAATCGAACAAAAAAAGGATTAACAAAATATAAAATAAAAAAATATTTTATAAAACTTTATCTGTTTTTACTACTACTTTATACAATTATATACAACGTTAAGAATACCTGAAATAAAAAAAAGCTAATTTTACCATGTTGTCCATTTAATAGGATCCCACAAAAATCTTACGACATTGTTGTTACCTCATATGTCGGAGACAAGAGAGCTCAGCCCTTATCCCCCCCCTTTTTAACAATTGAATCATATATAGGTTGGGTTTCAAAATGTATTAATATATTTATTGATAAAATTGTATATTAAAAATTCAAGAATGTACAACGAAGTAAGGTACAAAGAAAGATTTTATTTGAGTGAAATTGGTTATTTGCAATGGTGAAAATAGATTCTTAATCTTTTCTTTTCTTATATACCTTATATGATATTCACATAAATTATTCTTCCAGCTATGAATAATATTAGCATTATTACTTTGAAGAAGAAAAATCAAATTTCTATCAAGTGGAATATCTTTGATCTATTTTCAATATCAAAAATATTATTTTCACAGTTATAAAGTAACAGTAAATAATTTGACAGTATATATCACATTTTATATCAAAACACACGTCGTTGTTATTTAATCATACACTGTCAAGTAACACTTTTTTAGAACTACGTTCTGAATTACAAATTAGATACATACATACATACATACATACATTAAACAAATACTTTGTTTTTTAAAACGAATTAATTGTGCAATAAAATAACAAAAATATAACAAGATTAGGTTAACTTAGATTAGGTTAGGTTTGGTTAGGTATATTTTAGTGAATAAAGTTATATTTAGTTTTTATAATTGTAATGCAAAAATAATTTGCTTTATGGAACAAAGTATTTTCCTTAATTCACATATAAGTTTAAATAATTTAAATAGGACATACATATAAAATCAATTTTATCGATAAATATTTCTGTTGCTACCGGGATTCGAACCTGGATCTCATTTTCAATCCGGGGAAAGTGCATTACCAACTATGCTACAGCGACGACAAATTATCGAACCTATATGTTACAATTTTTCAAATTAATACATCTATCGTTCCATTATTTGAAAGTCATGTACATGGTTTTTACGGAATCACAAATACCTTTGTGTAAATCGATAGGAGACCCCAGAACAAACAATTCATTTTTATTAAATTTTGGGCACATTGATACAACATAAATATTATTATTAAGGAGAACGTAATCTCAAATATCTTTTATACATATAAATATATAAAAGATACACATATATATTGATTTTATATTTTATAATGCAACTTTATATTATCGGGTGAATCGAAGCTGATTGGTAGGAGATCAATTTCAAGGAATAAGGTAAATGAGGGCGGATCCACCGCTCACACGGGACCGATGCAATAAGCTCAAGGCTTTTATCTCGGTCCTACTCATTCGCCACCTGGTTGCCATATTTTAATGCTACTAGGCAGCTGTTCGATAGCGCCCCGCATATTTGACAGGGCGATATCGCACAGCTGCCAAAACAAAATTTGCACTCATTGTCCCCAATGGACTCACTTTATTAGTAAATAATATTTACAATACATTACATAAAAATAATACAAAAGTAAGAGTAAACTAGTACAAGATCATAGTTTGAATAAATGTAAGCGTTTCCTTATCGCATTTTTGTTGCCAAAGAATTTTTTTTCTTGTAACAAAAATTTTCTTGATGCCGCCAAAGATATTTTAATATCAAAAAATATTTTGAAAAATTATGTAATCTGTGATGTTACCAATTGCAGATGCTTCAGACATACTAACCTAGAACTTATATTGCTGATAAAGCACTATAACCAATTGCGCTATGATGTTGATGATATTTTCATCAAATTTAACTATTACGTGTTACTTTTTATTTTCTTCGAAAATTTGATTTGTTTTTCGTATCTTTTACATGTATTTTTTTTTTAATTACTGTGATCTTTATTTTATTAACCACTTAATTGAGTTTAAATACATCTACCGGTTTCGATTCGGTTAAGTACTATTTTCTTCGTCAGGATGTCATCACTAACTAGAAACATATATTATTGTTTCTTTACCAGAATCTGTTTTAAAAAAAAAACAATTATTTAAAAAATTAACTCAAATTGTTAATTAATACAAATTCACTCGAATAATTTTTAGGAAAAAATTTTAGAATAAGACTCGTAGTCAAATTTAGATGGTTGTTTATAATATTTTGATTAGTTTTACACGCTTTATTTATCTTCAACGATTCCAAATTATTATTCTGAAAACCCACTATTATTCAAACATCTCAAATACTCCCTTACTTAATTTTTTCCTAAAAATTATTCGAGTAAATTTGTATTAAGTAACAATTTGAGTTAGGTATTTTTTAAATAATTGTTTTTTTTTTTAAAACAGATTCTGGTAAAGAAACAATAATACATGTTTTTAATTAGTAATGACATCTTGAAGAAGAAAATGGTATTTTTCGAAACCGGTAGATGTATTTAAACTCAATTAAGTGGTTAATAAAACAAAGATAACAAATAAAAATATGAATTTTAACAACAAAGTTAATATTGCTAATTTTAAAAGTAAAATTACGGTGATGTTAATATTCTCTCCATCAATTAAAATTATTTTCCTGAGTATACAATTGAATGTCTCCCTAGATAATAATATTGTATATCTAATGTGCAGAAGATGGAGCATAATCGGATGGAATGACTATATAGAATATTTAATTTAACTCAAATTTCAACTCGCAATAAAGGTAACAGAAAACGTATTATTAAAAAAGTTATAAAATGTTCAAAACGCACTGGTAATGTTAATCTACATAGATGAGTTTAACACCTCCTCAAAAATTCGTGGCCAACGCGCCACCCGCTTATTATTTACAACTTAATCGTATTTTTAACTTCTCGACTAAATATTTCGCCGAGTTTAACTTCGGTTAACGATACGCTCGAGGGCTATTGTGAAGCGGAACGTTGTCAGTGAGGCAAGGCATAATAATATATAGGCCAATATACATAAGATAAACCATCCCTAAACCACCCCTACAGCGGTTTGACACCGGTAAGGTGGTTTAATGTTCTGTGTTATGTATTCGATCGAATCCAATGCGCATTGTGATTTAAATAAGGTTTAAATGATTTTATTTAAACAAGGTTTTAGTCATATGTTTTATCATTAGGAGAACACATTCTTATTGTGAAGTTGTAATTATTCAGAACATAAGTTTTTGATATTTTAAATATGAATTAAATGTATTAATTAGAAAGATATACATATAAAATCAATTTTATTCAAATTACTCAAAGGTATTTGAGATTCCGTGCAAATAAGGTAGATGGCTCTTTCAAATAATGGAACTATTAAATGTATTCATATAAAAAAGGTAACATATAGGTTCGAAAATTTGTCGCTAAAAATATCATTACTGAAGCATAGTTGGATAATGCACCTTCCTCGGTTTGGAAAGAGATCCAGGTTTGAATCTCGGTGGCCCAACAGCAATATTTTTCGATAAAATTGATTTTATTTTTATGATTCCTACTGGTACAAAATATTTTTTTTTCAATAAATTGACTGTATCTGTATATATTTCAAACTGATATATTTCATTTGTATTTAATTCAATGTTTTATGTTTATTTTTAAAATCTTTACTAAGCCAATATCGGCAGATTTTATAAGAAAAATTAAAGCAAATCAATTTAGCATGAACATTATATAAGAGGCAGAGATATACTGAGACTTCTATTAAGTAAGAAAGCTAAATTTAAGATATCAATTATGTACAGTGCGATGAATCGTTTCAATAATATGAAATAATAATATGTAAGAGAAATTACGTATATTTAAAATCAAACAAAGTAAATAATTCAAGACAAGTTACAGTAAAACAGAAAATATTGGTATTGTTGTATAGGGTCAACATTATGTTCCAGGCCGATTTTGTTTGGCCGCTAATTTGGTTTGGCAGATATTTGTAAGCTCGCATTTGGTATTCGTAGAGAGTCAATTGAGAGTGATTACAATTTATTATGGAGCATCTAACGCCTCAATTATTATTATTATTATTATTTATAAGTAACCATATAAAACATATAAAAATTTGTTTGGACTGTGCCCGTCTCACTAGAGAAATTCTGTGTAGAGACGGGCATAGTTTACAAGCAATTGTTCAATTAATTAAAATTACAAGTAGTTACATATATTAACATATAAAAGGTGTATATGAAGAACAATTTTAAAGTGGACTTAATTTTTGGATAACTTTGTAGCAATAATTAATATAGGTATGAGTCAATATGTTTGGGTGAGTGCACCAATACTGGCTCTACCCATATTACGAATCCAAGTTTTAATATAAAGTTTCATGTTCTTGTGACAATTCAATTGATTTAAGTCTTTTAGTATTCTATTAAATAGTTTAGGTCCAAAATATTTGTAGTTCCTTTGACTAAATGTAGTATGTGCTCTTTGGGTTTGAAGGTTATTTGTATTTGTGCGTGTGGAAATTATGTTTTGTGTTGTTTTAAAATGTTGGAAGTTATGTTTTAAAATGTGTAAATAACGTGTTAAAGTCAATAAAACATTCTATCTAAATAATAATGGTAGTGTTGTAACCATTATTAGTGAATGCTATCGTCACATGTTGGGAAACTTATTGGTGACCGAATTGAGTCTGTTGGGCCTGCAACATATGTGGCTTGAAATTTTACCTGGCCGTAAAAAGTGGTGAAATCAACTGACCTCTTCGATCACCTTATTTGATGGTTCTGACTATTTTCTATGAAGGTACTTGAAAGAAAAGGTCTACGTCAATAAGTAAATAACAATTTCGATGCTACAGAACAGTATTCGAAATGAAATTTCTGAAACAACACGCCGAGTATACGAGAATGTTAAGAAAAATATGGTAAAAAAAGAGCACGCATTGTGCCGCTGCCAGAGGCGGCACTTGGCCAATATCGTATTCCTTACATAATTGTAATAAACTACGTAATCGATAAATTAGAACCAAATCTAAAAATGCATTTTATTTCTTAATTATTTGAAAACCACATTGGTCTGGAACATAATATTCACCCTGTATATCCAATAAATTAAGAATAAATTAATACGTATATAAAACTAAATGAGTCTCACTCTTTGGCCAGGGCCTTTTTCCAACCCTTATACATAGTCTTCAATTAAAACCGGCTACCTAACCTAACCTAACCTTATACTTTGTTAACTCAAATGTTTAAGATGATACAATGTTATATGGAAGAAGTATGCTGGGTTATAGCATAGATAGCGCAGACCAAGGTGAAGGATGTTATTATCACTATGAAAAAGCGTAAATCATAAAATAATTGAAATCTTGAATGGTGTCCACAAGACAGAAAAGTCAAAGTCTCGATAGATTAACTAATTTATTGTAGAAGTGGTAGTGAGTGGGAAATATTGGCGGAGGGCAGAAAAGGGAGTTTGGCACAATTATGAGAAGAATAAGCCTTCATCCGCTAATGGATTGATAATAACCGAAGATTATGAATATGATGAAGATTATAAATAAAACATTAAAAATTCCCACATAGATACAACAACCTTAACGTCACAAAGCAAATAGCATTTTCATATTTTATCCAGCTATTTTATTTATTGTTATTCATTATTCTTTTCCAGGTATTTAGTTAGGCATATGTCTTCTTATAATACAAACGTGACACTCAGATAGTTATTCATTATAATATATTTTACTTCAGACAAGCATATTCAAGAATAGTCCTATCCACGGCTGGCTGGCTCACTTGAAACTTTTGAATGAGGCCTGTTATAATTGTATAAGTTTCAACTCTATGGGTGAAGATTGGGAGGGTTCACTGATTGAAAATTTTGGTTTTGAAGCCTTTTAAGTGACGCAAAAACAATATTTTTCGACAAAATTAATTTTATGTTCTGTTCTTCTATGTCTATATTCTGAATAATTACAACTTCACAATAAGAATGTGTTTTCCTTAATAATATATGTTGTATCAATGTGTCCAAAATTTAATAAAAATGAATTGATAATTCTGGCGTCTGCAGTCGGTTTACTCAAAAGTATATGAGATTCTGTAAAAATAATGTAGATGGCTTTCAAATAATGGAACGACAGGTGTATTAATTTGAAAAATGTAACATATAGGTTCGAAAATTTGTCAAGAAAAATACTGGCGTTATAACACAATTGGTAGTGTACTTCCCCGGATTGGAAATAGAGATCCAGGTTCGAATCCCGGTAACGCAAAAACAATATTTTTTGACAAAATTGATTTTATATGTATATATTTATAATTAATTCATTAATTTGGTATGACATTTTAGATTTGAATATATATTTTAATTTCTTAAACCCACAATTCTCTCGATTCATTTTAAGAAATCTTGTTTTAAAGTTTATGTTAAATTATATCATTACGTTCATGTATCACACACAAAAAATAGTTTTAATGAAGTTACATGTTTATTATGAAGATGTTATTTCAGAACATAGTTCTATTATATTTAAAACAAAATAAAACAATCAATTAGATAGAGATCCAGAAAAAATCGATTGTCTAATATGCTTAAAATAATAAAATAGATTATAAAAGCTTTAATCGTAAATTAAATTAATGGCAATATGAATTATTCTTTTTTAAATACAGAACCCAAATTAATGGGCATATGTCAAACGTATATTTTGTTATCATAAATTTAATAGTAATTTGTATTATTATAATTCAAAAATATCTCAATAATGGGGAATTTTAGAACAACATTTTTTGTTAAAATTTTATTTTTATATCAGTATTCAAAGTTACGGACATTTTGTTTAAAACACCCTCCTATATATCCAAAATATTATTTCAAATGAATATCATTTATTTACATGAATAAACAATATTAAAAATCTCTAGAGTGCCTCCTGAAATATATCAGTAAAATTAAACCTAATGGTTTCATGAAAGGTGATTTTTTTTCCCTGAAAAACGCATTTTGCAAATTGCCTTTGTATGAGGCGTGTTTTTTAAGTAAGTACCAGAATTTTTTAAAGTAACGCCATGTATTTTACAATAATTTATCTTCTTCAGATGCTACACACCTTAAACAACTTTTCGACATAGTCGCCACCTCATTACTTGGCATTTGTCATAATGGAGTACCAATTTTTACATACCTTCATCTTTGAACGACGCTTTCTGGGATGAAAACCATGTCTTATCATCGTCATCAAAATAGGTACCATCAAGGAACTATTTCAGATGAAGGAAAATATACCTGGCGTCAAATCACGACAACACAGAAAATCGGCGGGCTGATCTATTGTCTTGAACATTTCAGCCACTCATTACAAGATGGCCACACTAACGTTGCATGTGGTGAGCCAACAGATGAAATAAACCGTTGCGCAAGCGCAACACCGCAACCGCAGCGCTACATCGGGAATATCCGGCGAGGGAACTTACTTAAAAAACGCGCCTCATATACATTTTCAGTATATAAATGAGCTCATTTAGCAAACAATTTCTGGTCTCAGGGGATATATGTATGTACAGAATGATAATATAACTATTATGGAGAAAATATTATTATTGTAAAGTTGTAATTGTTCATAACATAGGTCTATGATGTTTCTAATACAAATTAAATGTATTAATTAGAAAGAAGTACATATAAAATCAATTTTATTAAAAACATCACAGACCTGCGTTCTGAATAATTATTACTTCACAATAAGAATGTGTTCTCTTTAATAATATATAAGTTGTATCAATGTGTCCAAAATTTAATAAAAAATGAATTGTTAATTCTGGTGTCTCCTATCGGTTTACTCAAAGGTATTTGAGATTCCATAAGAATAAAAAAGAGGGCTTTTAAATGATAGAACGATTGACGTATTAATTTTAAAAGTGTAAATATATGGGTTAAAAAATTTGTCGTCATTTCACTGTGGTGCTATAGCACAATCAGTTAATGCACGTTCCCCTGATTTGAAGAGATCCAGCTTCGAATCCCGGTAGCAACAACAATATTTTTCGATAAAATTGATTTTTTATGTATATCTTTCTAATTAATACATTTAATTCGTATAAAAGATATTATAATTATTCGTAATATATGAAATAGATATTCGTCGTAATATAAGTAATCAAAACAGTAAAAAAAGATGGCAATTAAAAATATTTATTACAATTTCTCAGTAATCTAAAAACAAGTGATTTACAAACAAAAAAATATATTTTCAATTTTTTAGAATTTAAAACAAAAACAAAATAAAATATAGTTATAAAATATAATATTAAAGCAGTTTCATAAGCAAGATGTGGTAAGTACTATTGTTTTGTTTCTGTTTTACCAATAAGGCACCATCTGGCGGCGAGAAGGTATACCAGCGTATACAAAGGCTTCTTATGGTTTTAAGAGGATTAAGTACAACCTTAATAACGTAATATACAAGTAGCGGGCGAAGTTTTCTAACACTAAGTGTGCAATGAAAATAAATAAAAATTATGGCGAAACACCTTTACGTGTAATAATAAAATAAAAATTAATCAATACGAAGTGCTTGTAAGGCTTATACCCAAATGCAACCGCACTAAACTGTTTTTGAACTGTATGTGAACCATCCCACAAAATTTCTATTCGATCATTTAATGAAAATGTAAAATTATAATTAAATTAAAAAGATATACTTATAAAATCAATTTTATCGGAAAACGTTGTTGTTGCTACCGGGATTTGAATCTGGATCTCTTTCCAATCCGGGGAAGGTGCATTATTATTAATTCTGGCGTCTGCTATCAATATATTCAAAGGTATTTGAGATTCCGTAAAAACAAAGTAGATGGCTTTCAAATAATGTAACAATAGATGTATTAATAGGTTCGAAAATTTGTCGTCAGTTCATTGTGTTGGTACAGCGTTATTGGATAATACACATTCCCCAGATTGGAAGAGATCCATGTTCGAATCCCCGGTAGCAACAACAATATTATTCGATAAAATTAATTTTATATATATATCTTCCTAATTAATATATTTAATTAGTATTTAAAATATCACAGACTTATGTTTTGAATAATTATAACTTCACAATAAGAATGTGTTCTCCTTAATAATGAGTTTGAAATATTTTATTTGCAGTAGTGGTTCAATCTCTATGTATTCTTCACAATTGTATTTACTTAATCTGAAAAATAAACTAGACCAACAATGTTGAATGATGTTTGTCTATAAAATAGAAGCAAATAATTTATATGTTGGTTAAAAATAGAGAACACTAAATATACAAAATACAAAAACGAAAAAAAAAGCAGAGCTTCTCTGCCGGTTCATATATTCAAAATGTTAAGCAGTAAATAAAAATAATAAAAAATTATTATTATTTTTTTTTTTTTGATTTGGATTGTCAATTTTGCATATAAATGGTGTAGGTCACAAATTAAATAATTTGGAATCGTTGGAGATAAATAAAGCATGTAAAAGTAATCAGGAAATTCTAAACAGCCAACTAAATTTAACTACGAGTCCTATTCGATGTTTTTTAAACTCAATTGTGGTTATTAAACTAAGATAATAAATAAAATAAATATGAATCTTAACCACCAAATTAATATTGCTAATTTTAAAAGTAATAAAAAATTAGTATATTATTCAAAAAGTAAATTTTAAAAGAATAAGACATAATACTCAGTCAATAGTAGCTTGTTTTTCTAGTGGTTAAGACGCTGGCCTAGTGATCAAGTAAGTGGTCGGGGGTTCGCGCCTCGTTCCAGGAGACCAGCAAGTTAGTCTTATTTTCATAGTACAAGCATTTAGCTTAGTTTGAACTAATAAGAATAAGAATATTGAAATGGCGCGTATTCCGTGTACGCGTTATATATTTTTTTTAATATCTTAATATAACATTCAATTTAAAGATACACACGTGCTTACATTTGAGTCATATGATTTAATTTTAAAAATAATCACAAAATGGCAATGTGTGCTAAAGAGTGTTTGCATTTATTATATTGTTATTGTATTTAAAATAGTGTACTCAATAAATACACTAGCGTTACAGCTGGCAGTAGTGGAACGAAAGTATACTGAAAATTAGATCACTTTGGCGTATATGTGGCAGATCCATCTATGACAGAGTAAATAATAAAGAAATAAGGAAAGAATATAAAACTGATTTTAGTATAGAAATATTTATAAATCATCACTTAGGTGGTATAATCATATGGAACGAATGAATGAGGAGAGAGTGGTAAGAAAGATAGGTATATGACACAAGTGTTGATGGCACCAGAAATAGAGGACGACTTGGCATAACCAAGTAAACCAGATACTGGAGGACGGTTCTTTTAGAAGCCTCAATAATCAACAAGCTTGTATGAGAAGATGTACGAATTGTATGTCAGAATAAAAGATTGTGGCGGTCTGTCATCTTTTCTACATCTGCGGAGAAACGGCGTGATGTTTTCATTAATTTGTATTCAAAACTACAGAACTACGATATTACAACTTTAAAATAAAATTGTTTCCATAAAAAAGTTGTATCAAAGTTTATCCAAATTTAATATAATTAAATAAATTATTACTTTCTTGCAAAATATATTTAATACTTAGAACACGTAAACAGCTCAATTAATTTAGATGTATTGTAATATTATATATCAGGAATGTGGTCCATTGAAGGGATGAAACCATTAAAATATCCTTCCTTTATCTGATTCTACCCCTGTACAGAGTACCCTCTGTATCTTTCGTTTACATTTAGAAATATTCATTAAAAGAGAACCCATATGAGTTCTTCCACCGTGCAAGATACTCATAATCATATCATCATACTTCTTTAAAGGATTTGGTCGGGATTCAGCCCATTTGAGAGTGAACATTTTTAAATTGCTTCCATTAATTTGTTAAATTAATTTAATTTAATTTGTTAAAAAATTCCAGCTAACATCATTTAAAATAATGTTTTTATTATTTATTTTGTATTTAGTTAGTGGAAAAAATAATTTTTATGTAGATTTTACTTTTATACCGATAATAAAATTCTTTAAAACTATAAAAAAAACTTGTAAAATGCTATATTTTAGCCATGTATTATTTTGACACATCCAGAATAGTATCATATCTTGCATTTCATAATTCAATTGCAAGCATATGAGGCTCTGGAAGATAAAGGACATCTTGGATGAAAAATCTAAGACAATGGTTTAGGAAGTGAACGAACAGTCCAAATATTTGAAGCTGCTATAAACAAAATAATGATCGGCAACATGATCGCTGACGTTCGATAGCCGGACAAGCACTTGAAAAGAATAGGAAGAATAAAAAAAATCACTTCGTGGTACCATTTTATAAATTAAATAATAAAACACTACAAAATCTACATGTTTCGGGAGCGATGCTCTATTTCTCAGGACTAGAAATGTACTAAAACTAATTTACAAGTATAGAAAGGTGAACTTGACAAATTATGGGGGGAGGGGGTTAAATAAGGGCGTGGTTACAATATAAGTAGGCACATACTAATTACAATAGAAATATAAATTTAATAATATATAAAATTAATTAGATTTTTTATAATATTTAAAAATAGCAAAATTAACTTTGTGGTTAAAATTCATATTTAATATAAGAGAAAGGGAGCATTTGAACAATAGTGGGTTTTCAGAATTTTCTAATCATTTGATCGAAAATGGTCATGGTTTTGATAAAAAAAACTTGAGTTGTCAATTTTGCATATAAACGGTGTTGGTCACAAATTAAATAATTTGGAATCGTTGAAGATAAATAAAGGGTGTAAAACTAAACAAAAAATTATAAACAACCAACTAAATTTAACTACCAGTCCCATTCTAAAAATTTTTCCTAAAAATTATTCGACTAAATTTGTATTAAGTAACAATTTGAGTTAGGTGCTAAATTTATTTTTTAAATAATTGTTTTTTTAAAATGGATTCTGGTAAAGAAACAATAATATAGGTTTTTAGTTAGTTATGACATCCTGAAGAAAAAAATGGTATTTTTCGAAACCAGTAGATGTATTTAAACTCAATTAAGTGGTTAATAAAACAAAGATAATAAATAAATAAATATTTATGTTTTTATTGATACTTATCCTAATTTATAATATTTCTAGGATATCCGAGTGAAAGCCTCTAGTATTATTATGTAAGATTTTGAAACCTGTATTTAAATATTTAAATCAAAAGAGTAATTACATTCTATTAAGTGATTCGAAAATTCTCAATAATTGTTGTTGTTTAGACATTAACCGTAATTTCAAAATTTCCTAAATTTTTTCCTATGTAAAAGTTATTGCAATCCAATTTAATTGATAAATAATCGATTTTTTTTATTTTTAAGTCTATAAAATATAATTTTTCAATCTGTTATTTCTATATTCTTATCCCGAGGAAGAGAGCATCGTGTGGTAAAAACAGTGTTTTATTTATTTATTAAATAATAAAAAAACATGTTTCTATTATCGTTCCTTAGATACGCCTCATAATTTTAAATTAAATAATATTAACTGTTCAAAGGTTTTTGGTGAAACTTTGTAAAATTCCATTATTATTTTGTAAAAAGAGTTGAAGCACCTTAATAACTATCTAAAAATATTTTTAACTTTAGTTGTATTCTAATATTGATAATGGGAAGACGTTCCCAAAAACGTTCTATCTTTTAATAAAATAAAATATTGTGGAATGGAACAGTGCTTCAACTCAATTTACAAAATAAATCATATATTTACTTTGCACATCCCTGCAGCACGTTTCCATCTTCTTGTCTCTCACACAGCAACTTAATAGATTCAATAAATCGCATCTTGACATAAGACGGTCTTTTTTGCGGTGGAAAGGGAACATAAAAAAAAACCTGTATTTTTAAGTAACAAAGAAAACAATTCTACGAAATGAGAAACACCGCCTTGATTACAATAAGAGGAGAAACTGTAAGATTTATCGGAGGGGTACAATGGGGGCTGCTTCGGGCGCGAATTTTAGTACCTCCCCTTCTCGCGAGGCTCGAGTGTATTGTTAGATATTATCGGGGAAAACGGTGTGATCCGAGCCGGGGAGTACTAAGTGCCTGTAAGTGGTATTACAAGGAAATACACGAGAATAATAAAAGTTGTTACAATTGAACCTCACGCTATTATTCCATGTTGTATTACAGCAGTGTTTCGGTATAGGCACCCGGAGTGCGAGACGAGACGCGAGGTGAGGCTCGAAATAACGAAGTACTGAGACGTATTTACATGGTGAGCTTAGTGATTATGGCGAGTGCATTTAAACTAATTAAATATGCCAGTTTTTAATTGTTATTCGACAAATACCAAGTCAATTGACAGCCGAACAAATACACAATATTTATATTTTTTATTTATTATCTTTGTTTTATTAACCACTTAATTGAGTTTTTCGAAAAATACCATTTTCTTCTTCAGGATGCCATTACTAACTAAAAACATATATTATTGTTATACCAGATGATATTTAAAAAAAAAAACAAAAATTATTTAAAAAATAAATTTAGTACCTAACTCAAATTGTTACTTAATTAATACAAATTTAGTCGAATAATTTTTAGGAAAAAAAAATAAAATGGGATTCGTAGTTAAATTTAGTTGGTTTTAAATAAATCATGTAAAAGTAATCAAAAAATTATAAACAACCAACTAAATTTAACTACGAGTCTCATTCTAAATTTTTTTCCTAAAAATTATTCGACTAAATTTGTATTAAGTAACAATTTTGAGTTATGTACTAAATTTATTTTTTTAATAATTGTTGTTTTTTTTTAAATAGATTCTGGTAAAGAAACAGTAATATATATTTTTAGTTAGTTATGACATCCTGAAGAAAAAAATTGTATTTTTCGAAAACGGTAGATGTATTTAAACTCTATTAAGTGGCTAATAAAACAAATATAATAAATAAAAAATATGAATTTTAACCGCAAAATTAATATTGCTAATTTTAAAAGTAAATACATAATATGTCACACCGAGCACGAGTGAGGCTGGGGAAATCTACAGCCAATAAGAGTCAAGTATAAATATTCGCTGGAACAAATTAGGAGTCCCATGATCGTCTGTTGTTCCCTATATACAGAAATTAATAAATCTATCTGACAAATGGGACAAATGACAGGTGTCAAAACATAATTGACTGAATGACAAATTCATGAATAAAATATAATGAGTAATTAGCTTCATTATTGATACATTATCTCGCGTATGCTATAGGGCGGTGCTGCCCTGGGATCGCTTCAGGGACCCCACTGTACTGTAGTATGTTCAAATCCTTGTGCGCAGATGGAAAAGGTTGCAATACAACGGAGAGCTCCAGTCGTTTCGGACTACTTTTGTCACTGGACCAAGCTCTCCATTATTCTAAGAGTGCGTGTGGGTCCCACGCACAGGCCTCTACCACGGCCAACCCAAGAAACCAGTTTGGGAACGTTGGAAAATTGCGAAAAATATTACAATCACATGTATTATAGTGCCACTTTAAAGGTAATAATCAAAATCTTGAAATATATATACATAGTTCAGTGATATTTTAATACAAATTAAATGCAACAAATGGAAAGATATCCACACATACAGATAAAATCAATTTATCGAAAATATTTTATATTAATGGAATAATAGATTAAATACATTTAATTAGAAATATTTACATATAAAATCAATTTTATTGGAAAATATTGTTGTTTCGCCACCGGGATCTCTTTTTCAGTCCGTCGAAGGTGCATTAACCGATTATGCTACAGTGACAGTACTTTTGACGATAGATATATTAATTTGAAAAAGTGTAACATACAGGTTTCAATTTTTATATTATTATAACAATACTTTTCGATAAAATTAATTTTATATGAATATCTTTCTAATTAATACATTTAATTAGTATTTAAAGTATCACAGACTTATGTTCAGAATAATTACAACTTAACAATAAGAATGCGTTCTCCTTGATAAGAAATAATAAATGTGTAAGTTTGAAAAATTGTCGTCAATTTACTAGGCTGACATGGTGTAATTGTTCATCGTGCTTCCCCGGATAGGAAAAGTTTCTGGTTCAAATCCTGATGGCAGCTAAAATATTTTTTCGATAAATTGATTTTATCTGTATGTATATCTTTCTAATTGACGCATTTAATATGTATGAAAATAATAAATTGTTATATTTACGTGATATTATTTCATTATTTGATTATTTTAAAATGCTTCGTAATAATATAAAAAGGTGATTATAATAATAAATATATTGCATTTAGTCACTCGCTTTTGGGTTAAAATTTCTACTATTTAAAACTAAGTTTTGTATCCACACGATAAATTCTTAGTAAATAGTTTTTTTTAGGTCCTGTTAATATGTATTTTCTATGATTTTTTTTTTGGCAATCGAGTCCACAAAATAGTGTAATGTTTTATTTTAACTGGTCTAGTCACTGGGTAAAATTTCACATGTTTAAAATAAAATAGAATTTAAAACCTTGACCCAAAAAAAAAACGTTGTTAGTGGCTAAATAAGAGTTTTGCTTATACCTACTTTATTTATGTTTATGTATTGATTTTACAATTGACTTGCGTCGTCTTCCAAAAACTTGGAGAGGAAGATATTAAAAGACGAGAAGCTAAACTCTTGCACCTGCAAATGCTATAGCTTATTATATAAAATACACATATGCTAAATATCAAATAACTTCAATCTAAAATAGCAAATTCACAAAAAAAAAACCTTAATTTAAAAATATAAATATGTTGTATTATTATACATATTATATTTAATCGCCAAATTTGAAAATATCATTCTCAATGATTGGTTTCATTTGAGAATGAAACCAGGCTTATATACGCAGATTATATAATAAACTACATAAATGTACCGGGTTTTGCCAACATGCAAAATATTATTCTCCGGGGAGAATTTAATAGATTTCGCAGTAAACAACGTAACGAAAATCAAAGTAAAATATGCATGGCACAGAAATAAGTTATTCATTCGGTATAATGAGGATACTATCAGATTAGCGGCATGACTAAAAAACTTAATAATAACAAAAATATTTTGTAAGAAAATATTGAATTGAACACGAAAGAACATTCTCCCGCAACAAAAGGAATGACTCACAAAGAACCATTTCTTCATAATATTGAGGTTAAATGAATATTAATTACACTGTTGGCCTTTTAGGTGAACTCGGTTAAAATTCAATTAAATTAATAATACGTGTAAATATAATTGATATTTGTTTTAAGCAAACTTCTAACATTTTGTTCAAAGCGTAATAAAGAGAAGTAATAAAAAATCTTCCACGACACTACATCCCAGAAATGCTCTCCACCGACTCCTATTCCTGACCATTATTCTCTAGTTTCCGGACTCTCCCATCTTGCTCCAGTCCTCTTCTACACAGTCAGCTCATCTCTTCCTTGGTCTGCCTCTAGGTCACTTCCACAGAGATATCCTCTTCTTTGTCATTCTTTCAACATGCCCAGCCCATCACAGACCTACATAATTACAACTCAATACTCAATTAAGTTTTTGAGCTCAATATTAATTTTTATTATATGTTTTGAATTTGTAAAACATACTTCTGACGCATCTTTTTGAATCGGCCGCAACCAATGTTATTGACACATTTCCGCGTCCAAATTCCCATCCATACATATCCTAATGCTCGTCTTGTCAGTGTGAGTTGTAACCTTGACGTCAGCAGACGTCAACTTGACAGATATTTGTTCGATCTCGACATCGCACTGTAGATATTTCAGCTCCAGTGCACCAACACTGTATTTTGTGATATTGTGTTTTGATTACGTATTGTTTGTTGTTTGTGTTGGGATCGGAGATCGGCTCATCCGCGTGCCATTTTGTGATCTCGGCAGCGACTGCAGAAATTACGGAGGCGTCATATACAAGGTAAGGCGAGCAGTCCTTCCAAATCCCGGTTCCCCAATACTCACTG
Organism: Eubasilissa regina; assembly: GCA_022840565.1. NCBI lineage: Eukaryota > Metazoa > Arthropoda > Insecta > Trichoptera > Phryganeidae > Eubasilissa > Eubasilissa regina. The sequence continues at coordinate 15,110,581 of JAINEB010000027.1, read as the reverse complement.
GTTCTTCGACTAGAACTCCTATCCCCTTACCGACCTCATCTTGTACCACGTTTCTTTATTTCTCTCTAATACCATGCAGTGATTCCGATTTATCTGGAATTGTCGTATTTCATTCATTTAGATCCTATCGATGCAGTTCGAATTCACTATGTAAGTTACAATTTCTAGTGTAGGTTCATCAATCTTTTTGGTTGATTTGTTTAATCTGTATTAATATGAAATACTACAAAACTATATTCTGAAAATACAACTTCACAACAAAAATGTGTTCTCTTTAAAAATGCTAATTTATTTTCTTCGATTCGGGTTAGATACGACGCTTTGCAACCATAAGTGACCACTGGTCTTATTATTATTTTATATATTACCAGTTTGCTTCGTTGACTCAATATTTTTGACCCCGGTTGAATAATCCAAAGAAACATGTTTTAATTATATTGACTAGCAGATGATCAATCTAGGCGTCACCGATTTCTTGCTGTCAGGCAGCTTTTGTGGCCGTTTCGCGGCCTATAGTGACCGCCACGGGGCCATTGGTAACTGCCGCATGGCTAGAGTTTTAATATAATCTATGTTCCAATGATGAAATCACGTATTATATTAATGCGTCGAATAGAGTACACTTCGTATTTATTGCCAATTCTAAATAAATCACTATCTTATAAAATTATGTTTTCTGCGTTTAAAAATAGTTTCTATGAAAACCACCAAACGAATAAATATGTCATGTAGATGATGATGTCAGAATCGCATATAGATAATAATGAATACAAAAATGCTATTTTATCAGTACAATGTGCGTTTAAATAAAGACAAAATCGGATAAATTATTTTCTGACTCAACCAAGAATACATTAAAATTTTTGGTTGTGACGAATATTCCCGCGTAAATTTTAACAAATATTAGGTCGCAAACATAACCAAATATTATATAATCGTAACCAACATTAACATAACATTTCACGTCGCTTTGACGTTGCAAGTAAAAAAGTGCTTATTTCAATGGTAAAAGAGATGACAGCATAGATAAGAAAATATGACAGATGGTTAATATACTTGCCAGTTGTTAAAATTCGTAATATTTATCTTATGTATGTTTCTTTTTACTTGTAATTAAGACAATGTACACTTCATTTTAATTTGAATAAATACATATTTACGTATTTTTATTGAATATATTAAAGAGAAAAAATTCAAGAAATCTTAAACTAGAGATATTAAACACGTTCGACATTTTTCCTATTTTGGAAAACGATACTATAGTCCAATACAGTTCAGTAAGTCTTAGATAAAATGTGAGAAGGCACACAATTAGTATGGATTATAGACCATAACTAGGTTAAACTTTCACAACGTACAAATTAACTAAGAGTAAATAATTAGAAAAATACACATATAAAATCAATTTTATCGAAAAATATTGTTGTTGCTCCACAGGAATACGAACCTGGATCTCTTTACAAACCGGAGAAGGTGCATTATCCAACTATGCTACAGCTACCTATATGTTACTTTTTTGATATTAATACATTTAATCGTTCCTTTATTTGAAAGAACCATCTACCTTATTTTTACGGAATCTCAAATACCTTCAAGTAACTTGAATAATTTGGCGCAACAAGAATATTTTTCGATAAAATTGATTTTATATGTATATCTTTTTAATTAATACATTTAATTCATATTAAAAATATCACAGACCTATGTTATGAATAATTACAACTTTACAATAAGAATGTGTGCTCCTAATAATTTCACAATATAATCGAGCAAACCAAAATACTTTGGGCATATCGTAAGACGTAAGAATGCAATGTAGGGACTAGTGATCGCTGACAGATCTGATAAAATGTCCAACCGATGGTTCACTTCAGAAGCCGTCATAAATGCTGTAGACTGAAGCAGATGACGCCAAATAGTTTTGTATATGGTATCATTACTGTCAAAGCAACCACGATTTCTCTACCAAGAGCATAACGAATGATAAGAATAAGATTTAAGGAAACTTCGGATGGAGGGAGTTAATTTGTTTTACAGAGGCTCTAAAGAGTAACGATGTTTACGCGCTTTCTTATTTCTTCGACTGGCACCTCTGGATTTTTGTATTATTGGTTTATGTAGTGTGAAACTCGCCGTTCGCAAGATCGGAACATAAAAGAAAAACAATGTAACCCACGACAAGCAGAGAAATAGCATTCGTAATACCAGGTTAGTGGTGATTTTTCTACCTGCATTGACATTCATATTATAAATAGGAAACCTGGAAATAACACGCCGTCGAAGGAATTCACTAGAATAACCGATGTATGGAAAATTTTCTCAGGGGCTTGGTGGGGTGACATTATTTTTTCAAGGGTCCTAGAGTGTATTTTAGAAAAATTTGGAATGATTTGTATTAAATAAAATACACATTTATATTAGTGATGGCTTAGAGGTTACATAGGTATTTTGATCAAGTGAACGAGTCAATACTGTGAGAATAATAATAAAAAAAAAACAGAAATAGAGGACATTTGCGATAGACTTGACACGACCAAGTAAACCAGATACTAAAATAATGCCTTATTAGAAGCGATACGCGTGCAGTGGAGTGCTCTATCTTATATGTCTAACCCCGCGGGGTTACATTGATTATAAATTTGCTAGATATATCGACGAGAGCGTGTGATATAAGAGGAGGGGGAGGTTGTCTGCTTTCGCGTGGTCCTAAACAGTAAATTTTTATAAAAATATATTTATTTTATAATTGTAAAAGAAGAATAAAAAACATAAAATTATTTAAAAATGATTAACCATAGTCAAATTTATGATATTTTTTGACAATACGTAAATAGTACGAAAAAACACAGACGAAAATCTAATAAAATGAACCCGGTAATGCTGAATCACTAATCTGACGTATTAACTACTGCTACACGCGATATTATATTATATTATATTAATCAATCCAATCCACGTTATCATGTCACTGATCTTCACCGATTTAAAAATAACAATTGACTTTCACTATACGGTTTCTATATTCTGCGACTTAATAATTACATACCCTTTTTGTGTAAAAACATGCTTTAGCCATTAACTACAAAAAAATGAACAAACGAATATCACAAGGGATGAAAATAAGCTGTGTGTGTATAATCTTCATTCTGTTTCGTTCCACCGTATAAAATTCTCGTAATTACAGAATATGTAAGGGTGTTTTCATTGAAGCTCGCTTTTTTCTACCATTCCCTGATACATTTTAAATAAGAACATTATGAATTGTTAGATTCGTTATGTATATATCTACATTGAAATGAAAAACTATTTTAATGTTTTTTCTTGACAGATTTTATATCTCCAGTGACTGACGACCCTCAGCTTTTCTAGGACTGTTTTACTAACAAAAGCTCCCATACAGATTCTATTTATTCGCCGCCAGGTTCGTATTTTAACCGTACAAGGCAACTCACAGCATGGCTATAAACAAAAAGGCATTCACTGCCCTTTCAGCGTTATGCCTGTCAATCGATTCCCTCTTTACTAAGGACTATGACCTCCGGACTTTGATATATTTGACGATTCTTTTTTATATGTTTATGTAACTCTCAGTTCGGATAGCCAATGCAATAGGATTTCCAGTGACGTCATTGATCTGGACCTCATCTTCTCTGACCTCGCACCTTTCCAGTCACACCAGTTTCTCTAGATCATCACCTCTACGGACGATATGTCCGAAAAATTGGATGATACAGATTGTAGATAATCTATCCATGATTGTTCTAAATCGAGGATATCCACAGAATTCTAAGCACTTGCCTCCAGTACCTCATTTTAAAAGTGTTAAATTTATTTATCTCACTTGATCTCATTATCCGTAGAGGCGTGTGGAAAAAACTTAACGCGTCTTAACTTAACTGGACACGTAACTTAACGCGTCTTCATGGTTCTTGTTATAGACATATTTAATAAGTAAACAAATAATGATGGGGAAAAAATATTGACCAAATGAAAAATTCACAAATGAGATTTTCGACTCGATATCATGAGATTCTTTAGAGAGAACTCTCGGTTTTCGTAGTCCACCGTGCCTCAGATTCGCCGTCTGGCACCTTACTTTACGCTTGCGATGGGAATGTCAAATATCAAATTTATTGATCATTGATGTTTCATACGTCAGGTAGATGAATTTGAATCTCTCCAGCAGCAATTAAAATGAAAAAAATGTTTGTTACTGTTTGTCTAACTTTCAGAATAAATAATTGTAGAAAACTGTGGTTCTGAATGATGTTTTGTGCTCGACGTATTTTTTTTGGTTCTTTCTACCAATCTCAGGCTGATCTCCTGTGTTTATCTCTAGATCAAAATCTCAGTACTATATATTTCATGGAAACGTTCAATTAACAGTTACTTATTGTATTTTTTATTTTTAGTTTACCATTAATCGCTAATGGTTTGCGTGCTATCCGACATAATCCCGTCTGAAAATTGTTAATTATAATCCTGTTTGCATATTATTTGGAATAAACCAGTTTGATATCCCGAGCAAGCAGGAATGTACCAGTTGGCTAATATAATAACATACACTAAATTGTATGAAGAGTAAAAAAGGAAAGACTCCCATATCAGTTTAACATAATATAATATTTCTATGGCTGTAAGCTATATTATAAGTCATTTTTCTATAAAAAATAATAACACGTTATAAAATTACGTTATAGTGCCTACCCGCCGATAGTGTCATTTATGGTTGACATCTCATGGAAATGGCAACACTGCTGCGCTAAAGGATCGTTATCTAAACATTGCCGTGAACAAAGAAGGCTAACGCTATCGGCATATCGTAGAACGCAGTTTGACCAACATGTGATTCAATATTAAATAGGAAGGGATGTAAATTACTTCCTGAGAATGGACCTCCACGTCAGGAGGCGCCGTTGTCTGGATGATATACAACTTCAGATGGTTTTGTAATGGCTCGGATGAGAGTCACAAAGGATTGCCCAGACATGGACAGAGTTGGATGACGATCACGATTAGGATCGTTCCGCTCGAATCGTCTATCACGCAGTGAACTACGTCAACTCAGAAGTAACCCCAAAACATAGATATTTATCATGGAGTAAAACTTATCCAGTGAAATTCAACTCGTTGATCTGCCAAAGTGAATTTTTATCACACAAGAATTACTCCTCGTTCGCTGGTAATTTTTTTTCACGTACCGGTGGTTTTATCAAATAGGAGTCAATTTTGATTTATTTAGCTGTGTTTAAACATGATTAACAAATGTAATTAAACAGAGTTATTTTTCGTAATAATTTGACAACGTTGTTTTTCTCTTAATTATAATGTTGTAAAATCTCTTTCTAATTTTATTTATATTTTCTTAAGAATGACTGTTGAAGGCAGGTCGGAGATGGAATAGCCAATTCTGTTCATAGTACCCACAATCTCATGTTCTATCTTGGGTGAAACTGGTGGACGCGCTGGCACTCCGTCGTGTAAAAGTTATGTTTTATGATTTTAGATTCTATATAGACGCCTGTATGCACAAACTATTATTATTGTTAAATAAACGTTTTTTTATTTAATCTGTAGCTATTCCGTTCTTGTATTTTATTATATTTTTGGCGACCCTCGTAGCTCAGTTATCAAGGTGATAGTTTCTCACATCATGGGGTTCGGATTCGATTCCCGATTAAATTACATCTATATGATTTTTCTCAAGCCTGTATATTTTTTTTATGTATTTCGCTATAGTAATGAGGTTTTACTGCCTGTTATAGCGTTAAATTTAAATAACTATAATCAGTCTGAGTGCGTACATGGTAGTGATTGTTAAATCGTTATTTAAACCGTTATCGTGATTGTAATTGTGTTCGATTTTAACAATTATTAGTAACTGATTATTAGTATTTTTTCGAACACTAGAAACTAAATCTTCAACAGTTAAATCTCAGTTACCAATCATCGTCACAATAACAATTTACCAAAATTATTTTTGAGTTCAGTCCCAAGCCAAAATCACAATCTCGAAATTACAAAAAAAATACCACGTCAAGATTATTACTATTTTTAAAATGAAATAAAATGAATTTTTAAAATAAGACTAACTTGCTTGTCTCCCGGAATGAAGCCTTAACTCCCGGCCAATAAGTACTTCTGAGTCTATCCAATAAAGTAGAACAGAATGTAATACTATATTATACTTTTCACTCCATATAGTTTTAGTGTGTCTAAAAAATGTAAATATTTTAAAAATAAATTAATAATTTTATTAACTCTTTAAAATTGAAAATTTACATGTATAAATAAATTAGAAATGTTAATAGCATCATTAAATTAAACTGGCAGCAATACGACCTTGAATGAATCATTGAACGCCGCGCCACTCGAATTCACCCCTTTTCTGACGCGAGGCTATACCGACGTAGATGAACTATAAATAATAAAAATAAGTTCATTTTAACAGTGCCCGTTACAGCTGAATAGAATAATTACGATGTTGCTACAACATGTCGCCTGTATAATCTGTACCCGCAATAAAAGCGATCACGACTGACGATATAATAAAAACTTCCACATCTCTAGATAGAACCTTTCTGCGCTACGCTGTCGAGCTTTCAAAGTATCAAAACGACGAAGTGCACGAAGCCTTAACCTTCAAATGTCTTACTCTTTTTAAATATTGAAAATAATAATTGTACACGAAATTCATGTAACATTATTGAATAATTATGTAAAAAATATAAACTCACATAATTATTTACCGTTTCCGAGGTAAGTTTGTAGAATTCCGTAATCACATATGTGAATATAAAACACTTGTTTTATGATTCTACTTGTTTAATTTACTTGCGACGCGTTTTGCCTTATAAGAGAATTGTCAATCTAATAATTTAATTATTCTTCTTCTTTTATATAGGTATTCAAGAGTGATTTGTGCCATTAATCAAGTTAAATCTTTATTTTATAGAAAAAAAAAGTACAATAATTATATTACAACTGAATACTTTTGTCGATCAAGAAATTTACTATTATATATATTAAATGTGGAGAGTTAAGAGAAAGAAGATGACACAAGTTAACAGGGAGTTGAAAATTACCATTGACGAGAGTACTGTAAAAAAAACCTGTGATCCGCAATGGAAAGGCAAAACATATATGGTCGAGGGTTTCCTCCTCGGCACCACACTCACACATTGGGGAATCTATTAAGTTCAATCTGAATAAATGTGAGGCTACCTGGTAATGCCCAATTCTAATTGCAGAGATATTTGATGTTGTTCTTTTGGATACTTTCCTATTGGAGAACCTGGGGGTGCGGGAAATAGATCTTTGAATTATTTTAAACTTACCTTTATGATTATTTGGATCCATTCATTGTGCAGTCCAGATAGAATTTGTACGTTTTTTTTACCACATTAAATCTGTCATACATCTAATTATGGAATTGATTTAACAGCTTGTATTTATATCTATAGTTTTATGTTAGATTGATAATGCCCTTACAAGGCGAAACGCGTTTCAAAAAAAGTAAACAAGTAGAATGAAAAAACAAGTGTTTCATGTTCACATATGTGACACATAATTGTATTAATTAATTAATTAATAATGATTATTGTTAGGAAATAAGGAGTGATTCAGGAGAGGAAGAGGAATAGGGGAGGAATAGGAGAAGGAGCGGTTTAAGGACCATCCTGAACTTGAAAACATGACCCACCTATATAACACTTCCTCCGGTATCTGGATCTTCTTCCATATGATCCACAATTCTTCCGATTCCAGGATAAGTACAATATTGTTCAGCGCGAAGTACACTTGGACGTACACTTTTGGTGACAGCGCGAAAGTGTTAAACAACACCTTACACAATACCAAAATGTACAGTGTACAGCACTAAATCGGTTCATGCGGTAGTAAGTGACCTACCTGGAATTTGAAACGATTCTGATTTCTAAAATACTGGAGACTCCAATTATTCAACATCATCGAGTATCGGTAGTAAAATCTTAAAACACTCGAGTACTCGAGTATACTCGAGTAGTTTTCAATGTATCAAAATAGCTATTAATAATTTAAATTAATACACATATAATAAATTAATATTATTTAATAAATAAAAGAGTATACTTAATTCAAATATTTATTTAATTTTTTTTAAATATTGATATATTTTAAAACTAGTAAAGAATTAAATGGTTAATAGTTCATATCTGTGCGTAATTTTGTTATAATAACTCCCCCTGTTGAGAAAACTTTATCTATTGCTGTTGACGTCGGTCTTATCATTAACAGTGAGTTAAATAATAAATCTAATATTTCCGTCTGCTTTTTAAGCGTATCCAATTTCTTGAAAAGCGTAAACATACAAATGTTTTGGTTTATAATTTCCACTGACGGAAAAGTATAAATAAAAATATTTCAAATAATGTCCCGGTTTTACAACAGTTTACGCCATTAGTCGGAAAATCCAAAATATTTTTTTTAGATATTTTATATTGTTTGTTGCCATTGATATGACAAGTCAGGAGGACACGAAGACACAAAATAAATTATTGGGTCGTATTCCGAAACAATGCAAAAAATCATACACGACAGTAACCATTTTGGCGGCTACTGCTAGTGATGTAGAATGTGTCTATATAATCGTGTATATTATGCGATACTCACAACATTCACCCAATTGTACCAAGTTTTTACATTCTATATATATATATATATATATAGGTGGTTTGGTCATATGGAGCTGATGAATGAGAAGGGAATGTTAAAACACATATACACTAAGTGATCCTTTCTTAATCTTATTCACTATACTAATATATCAGATTTACATTTTCTCCATGTTTGTTACTTCTTTACTATGTCATACATGGCTCTGCCATATATACGTATAAGTGATCTCATTTCCACTGGATTCAGTCTACTTTTATTCCTCTTCAGCCAGTTCCAGGCCTCACTTCCGTACATCACTATTAGTACCAGGACTCCATTGTGTACTACCAGTCTTGTCTTGATTGACAAGTTCCCATTAGATATTATTCTTTACAAAACGCCGTTCACTTTGTTTCCTGCAGTCACCCTCCTTTCGACATCTTTATCAGCCTTTCCGTTTCTATTAAACATACTTCCCAAATACACAAAGTCGTCTACTTGTTCCAACATTACCTAAATGTGTAACGTTTTTAAATATATATTATATAATAGTTTCATATATTAAAATTATCTATGCATACTCGTAAGACATTCGATCTTGCTTGTATCATATATTAAAACAAACTATATATTTAACACATGATCTCGCTACTTTGCTGTTTTTTTCTTACTGGCAATAAGTATACTGATTGATGCATTATTAAAGTTGTATATTTTAATAATAGATAACTCATAATTTTCAAAAGTACGTTTTTAAAATACCCCTTAAAATCTATAGAGGGTTGATCCTTAAGCTGAGACTTAGTACGAGAACTGAGCGTCTGACAATAGTAATAGATCCTTGTTTTACATGAACGTTAAGATGAGAATCAATCCTACTTATGCTCCTCGCTTTCATCTCGTCTCCCCTCTTATTTTCCGTGAAGTCCGCTTAGATAGAGGTTAAATAAAAAGTAAGGATAAAGGTCTTTTATACTAACTGTATTTTTATGAAAGGCTTTATTATGTCAAATATGGAGTTCTGCGAGCTATTGTAAAGTTGTAAAAAGTAATTTTTCAATTCAATGTTTTATTGTTTTTAATATGTATTAGACGATCTTTATACATAACATGACATACGTAGATTGGTGGTTCCTGTTCATTACCTACCCACTACCCCCTATCCTATACCAGAACACGATATTTTTCTGTGGCTTTGTTCTCTATGGTTTTTTGAATAAATTGAAATTGAACCTTTGAACTGACAGATATCGTTTTACCATTGAGTGCGTTGACTGCTGCCAAATTCGTCCAGCCGTGTGGGAACGAATTGTTGGCTTGTGAAGTATCGTCTTGCTGCTTGTGGGGCTGATACTATTTGTGTGTAATCGGTTTCTCGCTACCGTGCGAACTGTTTAGTCCTTTCATTGTTGACGCCTTGTGCTATCACCGAAGTATATATTCAAGAGTGCTTCGTATGGAATAACGGAGTGCGTGCCCTGGAGTCCTGTGGTTCCAATGTAAGAAGATACAGATACCGAAAGGAACATTTTACAAGTGGGTCGTGTTTATTAGTTCTGGGTGGTCCTTCAGCAGTCCCTTGTCCCTTATTTCTGTCCCTCTTCCGAATTCCTTCCACCCTTCTTGCATTCCTTATTTCCCCACCCCATCATGCAGACATGTATATTCGTATTAATTAGTATAAAAACAATACCGCTCACATATAATATTGTATAAATTTAAATAGGAAGTCAGGAGACATACTATTTATTTGTACAAAACTGGTCAACTGTGTGTTATTTTATTTATTATTAAATAATAAATGTAGTATTAAATAAAAAAACACGAATGAAAAGAGACATATTATATGGTGAAAAGGAACATATTTAAGATAGGACTGTAGGTTAGGTATTTTTGGTTGTTAAATTAGTATTCTTGATTTCTAGGGCCTCTAAGTTATCTAAGCGTTTACCTTTATTATCAATATGGAGAATATTAACTCCGGTATTTTTGAACAAAGTGATTTGTTTTTATTTATATTTACAATAAATTACCACAAAGTTATAATGGAATATAACAGTGTATTACATAAATGTATGTTGTAATGTTGAAATTAAAAAAGTTAAACGTTTACTGCTCACGCAACATTGCTTTTCTAAATATAAATTAAATATCCAAAGGGATAATTTACGTCGTTACTGCACCCTTAGCGATTCATAAAGGCCGGCGTGTGAATGTGTCTTTATTACCATTAATAATAATTTTGCTTCATTGTTCCGTGACAAAGGTCTAACCACACCGTTCCAATATTTTTTGTAGGTGCAATTTTACTGCTCGGTGCCTTTATACGACGCTCTTTAGCTTTATATCTAATAAAATGTTGACGTTTTTACGGTCTAATTAATGTGGACGAGATATTTAATAGGAATTCAATTTATGATTTGGAAGAAAAATATTAAATGCTGCCACATGAAAATTAAGCAACTCTTACTGTTATCATATAGTTATCATCATATGTGGGAATACTTTTTATTTACGTTTTTTCTTGTGAAATAAAAAAAATAGTAGAGTTAATGCAATAGAAAGTAAATAATTTTCAAATGCTACTAAAAAACACTTTAAAGTTAGCTTAAAAAAAATCTTGTACTCCTTAACTAGAATTATAATATTATTTATATCGCTAATGCATTTATTTTTAATGTAACCTGGGAGGGGTACCTTCGATAGCAGACCAGGATAAACTCACAGAACCAAAGGATACCTAGACTCACCTGGTTGATGACACCGTCTCGATGCTCTTCCGGAAGATCATTCGATGGATGAAACTGCTACGGTACAATTTACAATACAACAAAATCACAGCGGTGTGTGCAAATTAGTGATCCAACACGAATAATCACATGAAAATACTTCCTCTCCTCGAATTTAAAAATAATCAGTCGAACCCAAGAAACAACGTGTACTAGTTGGAACAAACAAAAAGGTGGTGATAATGTATAACATTTAACAAGAATCATTTTGATTTAAATATGGAAGTATGTGTTCACCTAATTACCTTTATGAATACGGAACATATATTATATAACAATAAACAATATTTTTTTTTAAATTAGGTTAATCACTCATGCTTGGTATTCGCTTCATTTAGACCGCGTAAAAAAAACATTTACATATACCGGCACACAAAAATACATATGCACTCAATTGCGACCGAACTTGGATTGACGATTTACGAGACTTCCTCCTAGATGCAAAGAAGTGTAAATTGTTGCCATCTCAACAGAAAAAAATTCGCTACACAAACAATGAAAAAATTAAGAGTATTAATAATATAAAGCTGTTCAAATCAAAATTCTATGACACTTAAAAGGAAAGCCTTTAAGCAATGCATACTACCTATTCTGATGTAGGGGTACGAAACATGAACACTTCCGGATGCTGTGGTGAAAATGCTCAACATGATCCAAAGAGCCATATGGAGATCTATGTCAGAAAATGGGGGACAGAGGGCGGTCCCACCACTTACCCATGATCAATGCAACAAGCTCAAGGCTCATATTTCGGTCCTAGACTTTCGCCGTGTGGTTGGCATTTTTTAATGCTTCTAGGCAGCTGTTTCATTGACAGGGCAATACCCCACAGCTGCCAAAACAAAATTTTCCCTCATGGTCCCCGGCTGACTCACTTTATTAGTAAATAAGAACGAAACATGTTTATACATAAAAGTCATAATACAATTAAAATAGAATAAAATAACATAGATATAATAGTTGATAGCGAGATAGACATGTTGTAACAAGACCGGGAAGCAAAGGGGAAGTGAATCGGCACTCTCTTCTGGGAAACAAGACTGCACAAAAGAAAAACATAAGAAACTCACCCTCCACGCACCATTGCCGGCAGTTTTAACCCACAAGAACAGTACATCGCAGATCAGATTTGAACAAAATATATAAAATTAAAATAACAAAGTGAACAAGAAATAAGTAACAATGTTATTGCACAATAGTTGGAAACTGAAGATTATCAAAGATAAAACAAAATCAGGGCTATCAAAGTAAGCACTAAAAACCAGAATAAGAGTAAAGAAAAGAATAATAATGATGAAGCTACTCAGCAGTAGCAGTTCTCCGGAGGATCTCCCATCTGGAGACCCACACTCGAACAAAGACCTTAAACAACTCCATGTTAGGGCGGACCCACCGCTTACCCAAAACCAATACGATAAGCTTAATGCTCCTATCTCGGTCCTATTCATTAGCCACCTGGTTGGCATTTTTTAAAGCTACTAGGCAGCTGTTCGATAGCGCCCCGCATATTGACAGAGCGATACCATACCCGCATAGCTACCAAGACAAGGTTTGCCCTCATTGTCCCCGGCTGACTCACTTTATTAGTAAATAAATAAATAAATAATATTTACGATACATAACATAAATATAATATAAAATAATACAATTAACAAGGCCGGGAAGCAGAGAGGAAGTGAAGAAGCACTCCCTTCCGGGAAACGAAACGGCACAAAATAAAAACATATAAGAGACTCACCCTCCGCGCACCACTGCCAGCAAATTTAACTTGGGCAGAAAGTAGAAAAAAATATATATAATGATGAAGCTACTCAACAGTTCTCCGGAGGATCTCTCATTTAGAGTCTCACACTCAAACAAAGGCCCTAAACAACTCCAGATCCTGCCACGCTTGAGTAAATCAGAGTTCCAGACGAAACCTCGACCTATTCTCTCCAAAGCACATCTAGCATATCCTGCCTTGCATCCATCAGAATCACGCAATCTCAGAGGATGTGCTCCGGCGTTTGTCTCAACCGGCTGCAGGTACACAATTAATTGACAATTGATTGACACAATAAAGTAAAGACAGTTGATTTACACAATAAAATAAAGACAATTGTTTGACACGATAAAGTAAAGGCAATTGATTGGAACACAACGATGGACTAAAACATTGAGATTGAGTGGAGATCTCAGACTCGAAGATGATATATAGGTAGATGAAAGATCTGATAGGTAACTGACAGTATGCCCGCGATTCCTACAACAGAGAACCTTAGGATTTGTGGAAGGCATCTGCTCGATACTGAATGTAAAGATGCTAACGTAAGCAATTATGGTAATGTAAAACTGTTCATAGCATAGTGAACAAGAGGGTCACAACATTTGATGGCATTTTGATGGCACTTGAAATATAACACGTCCATAAAAGATTCGGCATGTCCAAGGAAATCAGATACAGAAGATGCTCTACTTAGAACCAATGTTTGCTCTTGGTTTAGATCATAATGTACATATAAATTTGTTTGTGCAATTTTAAGAATCGATGCTTTTATTTGTGCGCTGGTAGAAAATAAGAAAAACATTACTATACTAGATAAGGCTACCATTAAAGTCTGGATTCTAGGACTAATGAAGACGTATTAAGAAACACAAATAAGTCAAGAGAACTAATAACAAATATCAAAGAAATCTACACACTTCAATAAAAAATGTGATATTTTACAATTCATTATGCAGGAGAAGTTGAAGGTCGCCAACATTTGATAATAAACGCCACATAAAGAAGTCTTGTTAAAAATTGTGTGCGTGTTATATTTTTTTGCTTGCGCTATGGTTCCAATTCGTGCAAGCGCACACATTCGCACACATTAGTTAGAACTTAAACAAAACAACAAAAAAGCGTGGTCCTCTATCCTCTCTGCTCACTCTTATAAGAAATAGTTTGAAATAATTTAGGTTATTTTCTCCCTTTTAATAATTTGACTCTTACTACGTGTCTATTTGTTGAGCTTGATGGTAAAGAGACCTGTCTTCTCTAATTAAGTATAAGTCCAGTAAGGTAAGTAATAATCGTTAAACTTTAAAGAGGGTTTATGCACGTTAAGAGTGTTTCCTCGAGAGTGGTTCCAAAGGTCAGTGCACAGTCTCCACTGAATACGCATTAAAACTTTGTATATATCGTTATAAAATATTCTCTTCTGCGTTATCCACATATTTTTTCAACCAACGTTTCAGGCCAAATTTTAATTTTCATCATCAGTACAGGTATAATATTGTGCGTGTAAGTTCCTTCGAATGCTTGTGGCTGTCTCCGGGTTTTATATTGATAATATGAACATCTATATAGTAAGACAAATCACCACTAACCTGGTCTGCTGTCTGCCGTGGTCTTCCGCTAATAATGGGTTGATCTTCGAAACTCTCCGCGAATTATCACGATCGATCGAGATAATTAACTACCCGGAGCGCCATCTGGTAATGATCCGCTTTCGACGAGCAACTGACAGTCATAAAAAAGCGGTAACTTTCACACCGCATAAACAGACATACCACCATACAAAAAAACCAGGGGTCTCAATCGAAGAACTCAAACGCGCGTGAACAAATATGATCTTGAAAAATGTGGACTAAAACGTCGGCTATGATAAAAACCGATCCATGACTTGATAATTCAAAAGAGATTCTGTTGTAATCTGTTGTCTATTATAGCCGTATAAATACTTATTTTATCTGTGGTCCTCATTCTACTCATAAAAACTTACCGAATTAGGCCTGAAATGTTGGCCACGACAGAAACCGATCCACGACAGAATAGCCTAACACTACAATAAGCCACGTGGCCCTATTATGAAGCGTAAAGTACCATAAAAAAATTCAGACTTAAGAAAATCACTCAGATGTATTTTAACGTTACCGAAAATCGAACCTGAAACACCCAAACTGCTGCTGTATCCACTAGACTACGAGGGTCACTATTATGAAGCTCTATTGCTCGAATTATCAATATACCAATAATTTCTTTAAAAATGGATAAACTGGATATTATTGTTATTTATTCATTTAATATTTCTGGTTATTAAATTTTGTAACTTTATTTTAATTGAGATTAATTATTTTATTATATTGTTTAGATTTCACTGTTAGATATAACGGGAGAACCTTTCTTATTTAGCATAGACTTTGATATATTTAAGAAGACTGAACATCCTTTACATTGAGTACTTATAATATTGTTGTATCAGAAAGGCTAAATAAAAAAATATATAGATAATTATTATAAGGAGAATACATTCTTATTATGAAGTTGTAATTATTCAGAGCAGACGGTCTGTGATGTTTTATGATTATGTTCTGAATAATTACAAATTCACAATAAGAACGTGTTCGCGTTATAATATATAAGTTGAGTTATGTGTCCAAAATTTATTAAAAATTAATTAAATATTATTAATTATGGCGTCTACTATTGGTTTACTCAAAGGTATTTGATATTACGTAGAAACAAAGTAGATGGCTTTCAAATAATAAAACGATAGGTTTGAAAAAGTGTAACATACAGGTTCAAAAATTTGTCTACAAAAATATTGTCGCTGTAGCATAGTTGGATAATGCATCTTCTCCGGTTTGGAAAGAGATCCAGGTTCAAATGCCGGTGGCACAACAACAATATTTTTCGATAAAATAGATTTTATATGTATATTTTTCTAATCAATACATTTAATATAGATCATTTGTTCATACATGTGTTTTATTGCATATCTGAATAATGCCTATTTTGTTATTAAACAATTTAAAGCAAGAACCGATTATTATATCGAGTTGTTAGATTAGTCCATAATATTTAAAAGAAAGATTCATAAAAAGTTGTATTCAAAATTTAAAAAATATTTGTTATATCAAAATTGGAGAACGCGCTTCTACGGATCGGAAGTGGTCCAGATTCGAATCCCGGCAGCAATTAAATATTTTTTATTAAGGAGAATACACTATTTTTGTGAAGTTGCAGTTTTTCAGAATATAGTGATATTTTTAATACAAATTATATGTATCAATTAAAAAATAAATTATCGAAAAAATATTTTGTTGCCACCGTGATTCGAATCAGGAACCCTTTCCATTATATGTATCAATTTGAAAGTGAAACACATTGGTATGTTGACATGGTGTAATGATCAACGCACTTCTCCAGATAGGAAGAGTTCCCGAAAGTTTTTTTCGAAAAATTGTTTTTTTCTGTATATCTTTCTAACGTGATTAATTTATTTGTATTAAAATACTACAAAATAACCAAATTTGTTTGAAGCTTACATGGTTGACGTGGCGAAATAGTATCACGTTTCCCCGAGTATTCGGTTGCTATAGCAAAATCGGAGAACGCACTTCCCCTGTTAGGAAGAGGTCCAGGTTCGAATCTCGGTAGCAATTTTTTCGATAGATTATTTTTCTGTATATCTTTCTAATTGATTCATTTAATTTGCTTTAAAATATCACCAAAATTTTTACAACTTCGTAGTAAAAATACTTTTTCAATTAAAAATATTGGCGCAGTTCTAAGATAACATTAAAATATGTTTAAGCTGTGCTTCCAACTCCTAAATCAAATGAATAATGTATGTCATGAACGTGATAATTTGAGGATTCTTGGGGATGTTTTGAAAGACAAATACTTATTATTTCACCCCAACTGACACAATTATCCTTAAAACGGAAGATTGGTGGTGTTTTTTTCCGCTCATCTTTATCCCCCGAGGAATTTCAATCGTCTGCATACAAATTCTCCCCCATTGTGGGATAACATTCAATCTACCCCCACCTCGCTCACTTTTCATCCCCTCAGTAAACTTTTCAGAACATTGCCATATAAAAAAGAAAACCATCATCAATTTTACGGATTTTCCAAGCACGAGATCAGCCCCGCCATTGTTGATCGAACCGTGATGCGCATTATTCTGAAGGTTTAAGGTTATTGTCAGCCATTATTTAAATGGGATGTTCCTACCTGCGAACTAGTAATTTTTCTACAATAAAACTATGAGAACATTTAAATAAATAAAATAAAATTATTTTGATATAAAACAATGGTAATACTGTAATGTAATGCATTTGTGTAAAATCCTCTCTGTTTAAGCTTCTGTCAAAATAACTTGAGACCAAAGGTTATTTATTCATAAAAAGGAAACTTTATGACTACACATACAGATGACGTAAGTGCCATCTATTAGTATGCAAACCAAGATACTAATCAAACTAACCGCGTACTTTAGTTGTACTAGAACTAAAAAAAAATAGTTGTTTAAATATCACAGAACCATGATCTAGAATTCAAACTTTACAACAAAAAATTGTTTTCATTAAAGTATATAAGTTTAATAAAATTTTATTCAAATTTAATTAAATGGATTAATTTAATTTTGGCATCATTAAATATAAGTTCCAAAACACATCAAAAATTTAATCGTTTAATATGGCGAAATAGTAACAGAAATTCGTATCCCGGTAGCAACCAAAATATTTGTTCATTTATGTGATGTATCTATGGAACGAATGCGAGTCGCGCACTAGGTTGGCGAGATGATGCGCATGAAAGAGATAAAGGTATCGCGTCTCGGTTGGCGCTATCTCTCGCCTCCAAACCATTGAAACGATAACATATACTATTGACAAGTACTAAATTGTATAGAGACATTAATATTAAATAGGTACAAGAACGAGTATTACTTCAACGACTCAATCCCTTACACAAAGGAAACATCATCATAAGCACAATATAAGATATATGACAATTAGAAAGATTTTTCTTAACCCATTGATCACGTTCATAAATACACATAACATCTTTCATACGCGGCACTCTTTGGCGGCATTATAATTTACGACTTTACACTACGATAATGCAACAAATGTATGATTTGTTTTTAAGAAATCAATAGCGAAGGTTCTCAAGTATTTTCACGAACATAAACAAATACAGAAATCAGAACTATAATTACAAAATAACGTAAACAAAATTGTCCATGAGAGAACACAATAGTGTCCTACACCATCACTAGCGCCTTTTATGGTGATATTCATACGTACTAGAGTGAAGTAATGATCTGCACGGGCGCTGATTTCTGAGACTAATGCACACTATTTACAAGTTCTTAAATACTGACATTAAATTTAACTCTATAGTTAGAAACGCATTACATTCTGCACGCATAAACCGAGTTTGAGAATATGAATAACTGAGCAATACTGAACGATACAAGGATTTTTATTAATTCGTGTTTGTTTATAAGATGGCTAATAATACTTGACAAATATCGACAGATGTCGGTAGGATAAAAAATCCAAATAATTGTGGTACGATTTTCATCCCTCCCCAGCGCGTATATACGCATTAGCAGCGGGCGAAACACGACGACTCATATACGAGTCACCGGCGGGTAACGAGTTAATTGATTAATTTAGTTTTCATTGAAAATATTACTGAACTGCGTTTTTAAAATGCAACTTTACGAAAAAATGTTTTATTTAAGATACATACAACAAAACAAAGTATCAAGAATAATGAATCAGAAGCATGGATATCCAACAATTTATTATAATTTATACAATTTTTTCACTAATAATCCACTAGTCCTACAACACTCCCACTCCATATATTTTTATTTTATTTTTACTTTTTTATTCATATTTGAATTCTTTTTTATTCCAAATAACACCACAACAGCACGAAAAAAAAATGGCTACTTTGACACAGACTTTAGTCTAGCAAAGTAGCCAGGACAACGCTGTATATATCAGAGGTGAATTCTACTCCATCTCACACAATAAATTATGTATTATGTATGTTTATTATGTATCCACCTCTGTTAGTACAAAAATATGGATGTCAAAATATATATAAATAAATAAAAATTGTTGGACAAATTCGGTGGTCTATCACACGTTTTAGAACTCATGAGGCCAACAGCCATCCTAAAACCCACCGAATTGATGAATTCATCATCTAGCAGTGATGATGAATAATAATTAGGCTAGTTATTTAGTGATGTACGTTTTGAAATTCAAATTTGTGTATACTAATTAAAGTATTAATTATAAAAATATATTGTTTTTGCGCCACAGGGATTCAAACCTAGATCTCTTTCCAAACTGGGGAAGGTGCATTATCTAACTAAGCTACAGCGATATTATTTTTAACGACAAAGTTTCGAAAAAGTGTAACATATAGGTTCGAAAATCTGTCGTTAAAAATAATATCGCTGTAGCATAGTCCGATAATGCACCTTCCCCGGTTTGTTTCAATATTTTTCGATAAAATTTAATTTAATACATTTAACTAGTATTAAAAATATCATAGACCTATGTTCTGAATAATTACAAATAATTACAAGAATGTATTCTCCTAATAATATATATTTCTTTAAATTTTAAGAAAAATGGTCAATATTTCTTAACATGATTATCGTGTCAGAATATTTTCAACGCTTATATACGAAAAAAATTGCCTTTGATCTTTTATGAATATAGACTAGGTGTAAATTTTTGATGTAGCTTGTATTAAACGGATGGTACTGTATTGTATGCAGAAGATAGAATAAACAGGCCACATTAATTTTTAGACAGTTAACTATAAAGTGATATCGTTTTCTCCAAGAATATCAAACCAATATTTCATCGTTTATGCTGTAGCTTGTTTCCACACGTAATTTCACAAGAATACTCGATGTTTGTCTTTGATATTTCTTCTGTGTGTCATAACAACATTCTGTTTAACAATATGTCGTCTGTCTTTCAAAGAGACGTATCTCGAATTTGTTGATTTTACAACAGACGACATATTAACAAATTGTGTGGAAATTATTGAAAAATGATAAAAAAATTACCTTACTGGATACTTTTTGATTTAAAGACCGTGTGAGGTGTATTTATTCCATAAATATTATTAATTACTGTAATTTGTAAGAATTACATATGGATATAAGTAATATTACTTCAGAAATATTTTAATATGTCCAAGAACACACAATTAATGAATTTTTATCTACAACAGCACTGTTATTAAATGAATATCAAATATCTCATAGAGACGAAGCTATTTTTATTATATTTAATTGAAAATATACAAAATTATGGGGTAATTACAGAGCTTACGACCTGTCTTCGGTTGACTTGAGTGATCACTTTATATAAATATACCGTTTACCATTCTCACTCTATCAAAAAATCAAATTCTCATTGAGTTGACATATTTGCTGTTTCAAGGAAAAATGAATTATCAAATTTGATCCATAGATGGCGATGGTGTAGTGGTACTCGAAGCCAGTCCACACATTAACATACATGCGACTTTCAAAATTTTGATAGATGTGTAAATTGATGGTGTGAGAATGGTGAACGTTCTATTTATATAAAGTGATCACTTAAGCCAGCCGAAGACAGGTCATAAATCCTGTAATTACCCCATATTTCTATATATTTTCAATTAATATCTTATATCTTATTTAATAATACTTCAGTGAAATTCAGGTATGCCTGTTTGAATGGATTATTGGCTCAATAACTCATTTAAAACTCAATATATCAAAAAATAAGATACAACATTTTAATAGATTGGACGACGAATAATACAGTATGATTATAATATTATTTTTTAAATTTATGTTATTCTATCAAAAAGCAAAAAGTAGCGGCCAGTGTATCCGTAAGACCTATTCTTAAATTATAGTTTTTCAAAAAAAAAATTTTATCTTAGTAAGTACAAACTAACACAACCAAATGCCTTAATATACATATTTTTTAAATGTTTAAAATACTAGTTGTTCGATTGTATAAATAAAACGGTTTGTGTCTTTGCTTTATAAATGTTGAGAAAACTGCGATAAACTCGTAAAATATTGTTTTTGCGCTACTGGGATTTGAAAGATACTAGCGCTGTA
Source organism: Eubasilissa regina (assembly GCA_022840565.1). Taxonomy (NCBI): domain Eukaryota; kingdom Metazoa; phylum Arthropoda; class Insecta; order Trichoptera; family Phryganeidae; genus Eubasilissa; species Eubasilissa regina. The sequence continues at coordinate 15,089,244 of JAINEB010000027.1, read as the reverse complement.
GCATACGAGTATTTCGTAATGTACCTTCCCCGGATTGGAAATAGAGATCCAGGTTCAAATCCCGGTAGTGCAAAATATTTTTCGAAAAATTGATTTTATATGTATATTTTTATAATCAATACATTAAATTAGTATTTAATATAATCATTACATAATCACATACTCTTTTTCTCTATAGATTTAATAATCATATTTTTAATAATTATATATGGAGATATTTGAACGTTTCGCTATCTGCTATATGTGCAGCATATTATATATCTTCAACACTGCATCTCAAATATGTCAAACCATCAGTTCTGGTTAACATAAGCTTGTGTTTGTGTCATTCACTAAGAACAGAAAGAATTCAGTTTTAAAGCGATCCATTGTTATATATTTTAATACTATTAGCCCTGGAAAATACACCATAAATGTAAATTAATAGTTTTCAACGTATAATATTTTACATATTGTACGATTTTCAACTTTTAACCTGGAAAATATGTTTACATAACTGCCCGGTGGGTCAAAAAAAAAACACGTCCGACAGTGTGAGTCATTTTAGACCCACCTCAAGTTTTCGGTTTTTCAACCGTTTTGTGGGAGATTTTTTATAAATATTTCACTTTAAATATGATTTAATGAAATGATATGATGTGCCGTAATATTTCTCGTAAAAAATTAAAGTTAAAAATTAAAAAATATTACGAAAAATGTACATATTTTCACGCATCAACAGACGCCCTACACAGTCAAAATACAAACATCCACTGAACGTGTGATCTTCTCATCGGTTGGCGATTGCACTACCGTCTGGTGTGTAACAGTGGTTACGAACAATTAAAATGTATAATTTATTTTTTTATATTTTAGTATTTTTTACACGTAAACCGGATGAAAATAATTTAAACATCTTATCCGATAATATTTATTTGTATCTCAAATTATTTGGAATTTTTTAATAAAAGTTTAGCTAGAAGGGAAACATCATTAAACGAATATCTGTAGCGAAATTCATATTTTTACAAACACCCGAGTCTAAAAAAGATTATGTTAAAACCTGTTGAAATAACGAAAAGGCGAGTTATTTAAAACAAAGATATACACCAGAGTTATTAAGAATTTTCCGAATAATAAATTATTAGAGTCAGGAGTGTATTTAAGCCAGGCGTCGTTAAACAGCAATGAAAGTATATTTTGTATTTTACTTCAATTAAAAAAATAATAAAAGAACAAACGGTAAACATATTTTAGTGCGGATTTGATAGAGATACTCGTAAACCATAAACAGTTAACGACATTGGGATAAAAATCTCTTCCAAAATTGATGTCTTTTTTTATTTTCTAAAGATGTTTTATGAATCAACGTAAAACAATCGGACGTAAGGCATTTGGATAAATTGTTTTTTTACTATGCGTCAAATTGTGTATTCAATACATTTTATTTACATTTAATATACCATCTTGTTCTTCTTCTATTTCTTGTTTTAAGAAGGCAATCCACCCTTCGAGAGTGATCTGTGCCATTAATCAATTTAAAACTTTATTTTGTAGAACAAAGTACAAAAATATTATAGAATATTATGTTAAAAGTCAATACCATTATCTTTCAAAAATTTGCTATTATATAGGTTAAATGTGGCGAGTTAAGGAAAAGAATATGACACAAATTATCTGATTACTGTAAAAAAAACCAGTGATCCGCAATGGAAAAAAGATATATATTTGTTTAAATAAAATATGGTCAATGGTCCTCGACATCAAATTTACACATTAGGGAATCTATTAAGTTCAATCTGAATAAATTTGAGGCTACCTGCCTATGCTTATTTCTCATTCTAGATATATTTAATATTGTTCTCTCGGAGACTTTTCTTTTGGAGAACGAAGGAGTGCGGAGAATAGATCTTTGAATTATTTTAAGCCGATTACCCTTATGATTATTTGGATCCATCCTTTGTGCAGTCCAGATAAAATTCGTACGTTTTTTTACCATATTAAGTCTGTCATACATCGGGATATGGAATTGATGGGGTAAAACTACGGATAGAGGCAAGATTAGACTAGTGGTACATAATGGAATCCTGGTACCGACACTGATGTATGGAAGTAAGGCCTGGAGCATGCAGAAGAGGAACTAAAGTAGACTGAATGCAGTCGAAATGAGATCATTTAAGCGTATATGTGTCATATCTATTTATGACAGAGTAAAGAATGTAGAAATAATAAAATATGTAAAGCCGATATTAGTATAGAGAGTAAGATTAAGAAAAGATCACTTTGGTGGTTTGGTCATACGGAACGGATGAATGAGGAGAGAATGGTAAAAAATATACATGACGGAAATGTTCATAGCACCAGTAATGGAGGACATCCGCGGAAGACTTGGCACTCAGCCTCAACAATCGGCGAGCTTGTACGAGAAGATGTATGAATATGGATGAGGCGAGAATTGTGTGTCAGAACAGAGGATTGTGGCACCCTATCCTCTCTACCTACCCCCGCGGCGATACGGTGTGATGGTAAGTAAGTAAGTAGCCGACGCTCCATCTTTCAACATTTGTAATGGCCGATATACAGTGTTGTTACAGGGGAGTCTCGAATGTGTCTGAAAAATCATATTCTCTGCAGGGATGGCATAATATACGTGTTTAATATATATGTAATTCGTTTTTTTAAACGTTGTACTCCGAAGTACAAGCGAACATTGTACAATAAATCGCCTGCCAGTACAAAATAGAGATTCTCCGAATTTGGGTGGTATTCCAACAATTCCACAATGTTTGCAGAAAGCCGGATTATTCGTGGATTTATTGCTCTCTTGAGGCAATGCGTAACTGCTGTTCTATTGCTGGTGTAACATACAAGAAAATCTTTACGCATACACTTTGAGATTTGGATTCATATACCTACTTAAATATTTCCAACTCTATTGTAAATTGCATCATGTTCATCGCAAAACTATCCGGAATATAATCGCGCAAATGGGTAGACTGTTTATTATATTATTAATTAGAAATTAGCCTACAATAATGATGGAAACTTAATATTTTTTTTAATTTAAAGTCATCAAAAATACAATATTTTTAATATGTCTAAATCTTTGTAGGAACTAATTACTGTGTTTTATCCCCTGGGGGATTTTCATCAAGATTAGGTAGATGGCGGCAGCATAATTGGTAATAAATAAGTGAAATGCTCCATCTTGATTTAATATATGCAACATTCAAAAATTTGATAGATTTGGTAGCGTGGGTAAATAGGTGAACGTTACATTGTGTAAAGTGATCACTTAAGCCGGCCGATGACAGATCGTATGCCCTGTAATAGCTTCGTCTCTGTGAGACATCTTTATCTTGATCAACAAAAATATAATATTAAGGAGAACACATTCTTATTGTGAAGTTGTAACTATTCAGAACATAGGTCTGTGATATTTTAAATACCGGGATACGAACCTGGATCTCTATTTCCAATCCGAGGAAGTACTCTACCAATTGTGTTATAAAGCCAGTATTTTTCATGACAAATTTTCGAACCTATATGTTACATTTTTTCAAATTAATACACCTGTCGTTCCATTATTTGAAAGCCATCTACATTATTTTTACAGAATCTCAAATACCTTTGAGTAAACCGACTGCAGACGCCAGAATTATCAATTAAATTTTATTAAATTTTGGACACATTGATACTACATATATTATTAAGGAAAACACATTCTTATTGTGAATTAATTATTCAGAACATAGGTCTGTGATATTTTAAATACTAAATTAATGTCTTAATTATAAATATATATATTAATTTAGTATTTAAAAATATATTAGCGAAATAATCGACTCGGTGCGAAAACCAGTAGAATGATTTTTTTATATTTTGTGTTGCCATGCGTGCTATCTTATTTTACAGGCCGTAATTTATATTTTATTTGTTAAATTTATAACATATTTATTCTAATGTGTATTTTTTAAATTATAATATTTGATTAATAATAATAAGAAAACACTTTGTTTATACCACTGTTTATTGATAAATCAACATGTTTCAAAACCGATAGTACCTTCTTCAGGATACAATCTATACTAAAATTTAAAATGTAAGCATAGATATAGATATAAACAAAACTATAAAACGTAAGTGGTGGGTAACTAATTACGAACTAACTTGAAAACAAATTTTAAACGTGACTATTTGCAAAAATGATTTGGAAGTGTTTTCTCATTATTATTAATATAAAAAGTTGCCATTAAGAAATTTTGCAATTATTAAAGAAGTGATAATATTTTCACACAAATTAAATGTATTAATAATAAATATATACAAAAAAATTTAATTGATAATATTTCAGTTGCTACCGGGATTCGAACCGGGATCTTTCCCTATCCAGGAAAATAAGTAAGATCCAGGAAATCCGATCCAGGAAAAAATAGTAAGTTGACTGTTCTGTATATCTTTCTAATTGATATATTTAATTTGTGTTAAAGTACCACTAAATTATGCATTCTCTTTAAAAAATATAGATAATATTTAGTATATCGAGTTATGCACTCACGATTAAATCCACGATTAAATAAATTTATGTAATCTAGATGTCTAGTAGTTATTATAATTTTTCGTTCGTTATTGAATCCCATTAAACCTTGGCAGAATATCAACATTAAAAATGTTATCCGTATACAGATATATGTTTATTTATATATACATTAAAAAGTTTATGTTTATGTACATATACATACACATTTATATCCTCTAACAATAATATTAAAAACCAATTAAGATTAATTTCTCCGAATCCGATACTTATCGTACAAATCAATTACAATAATAATAATTTAAATCATAGAATTGCCAGAAGCTAAACTACATCGTAAACACCCTAATTATACTAATTAAAGATTAGTGATTTTACTTAGCACTGAACTGCCGGCCTGAAAAGACGTGTTTCATGATTGTTTCAGAGCGACTCTTCATCGATAAACCACCCCCGTGGGTGATGAGATTAACCCAAAACTTAGGGACAATAATGCTCTATTTCAGGACTTACGAAAGCGAGATAATCGATAAATTGCAGTTGTTCAAAAATGTGTAACTCCGTTCAAATGATTTTTTCCATTTCATTAATACACACACGAAATCTTACTGTTCTGACCAATGTAGGGAGAGATTTTTTTGTATTCAATTTAGTTGGAAATTTAGATATAAGGGCTTTTTAGATCGGGTACCATAACATTTATTTATTATACTTTATTGACATGCATGTTTTTATTGTGGTGAATATATGATATTATAACATGATAAACATACAATATTGCAGTTAAACATATACTCATAGTTTATTGTGTGGGATGGAGTAGACTCCATCTCTGATATATACAGCATTATCCTGGCTACTTTGCTAAACTGCCGTCTGCGTTAAAGTAGCCAGTTTTTTTCATACTGTTGTGGTGTTATTTATTCAGCAAGAATAAAATAAAAAATCGAGAGAAAAAAAATGTAATGAGTGTTGTAGAACTAGTGAATTATTAGTGTAGACGCTGTATAATGATTATGTTAGAATATTGGATAGCGATGCTTCTTATTGATCTCTACCCAATTGGATCATATATTGGGTACATATTTGTGTAATTTTATTGGAAGTGAACAATTTCCAGTTGGTGCTGAGTGTATTGTACAGTTTCAGAGCTAAGAACATGTAGAATCTTTGACAAAATGTCGCTGTTGCTCTCGGAACGTGTAGATGTTCGTTGTTCGTCTTGTATTGTGTCCATGATTTATTGCTTGGGGTGAGTTGTCATTAGCATGGAAATATTGGATATTAAATGATATCAAATAATTAAAGTTTGTTTTACACCCGAGCGAGTAACTTTTCACACTAATTTACTTTTAAAGTGTGTACTTAGTCACATTATGCATTATATTAGATAATACTTATCTATATCTATATGTACTCTAGTAATAATAATAACAGTAATCGAGTATTTTTGTCCCCATTAGTTAAGTTCATCTCTCAAGCCAGCAATTAAATACATTTTCATAGATTTAAGGTATTAAATATCAGGTTTCTCGAGCGGTTTAGGGCTTTTCACAAATGTATGCAAGTAGGGCAGGGGTTGTCCCAAAATACCTAGATTAGGAAAGATTTTCCAGAGATATTCTAAATGTACAATTCGCCATTTATACTGTATAATATTATCTTCTAGTCGTAATATCATTTTACTTGGATTTGGCGTAACAAAAATATAATTAATATTTTTGACTAGCGGACAGCATTGAGGTCTGGAGCTGGCAGAAGAAAAATGAATGTAGACTGAATACAATAGAAATAATAATGAAATAACTTAAGAGTATATAAATCTGTTTATAAATTAAATATGAATCAAGTATATTAATGAGAAAGATATACATATAAAATCAATTTTATCGAAAAATATTATTGTTGCGCCACCGGGATTCGAACCTGGATCTCTTTACAACTTACAATATTTACAATTTAATAATTACAACTTCACAATAAGAATGTGTTCTAATAAATTATTTGTAAAGAATGAGTAATTTAGAAGATAATGTAAAGCTGATCTTTACATAAAAAATAGGATTGTTTAGGTAGTTTAATCATATCTAACGGATGATATGAGTATTGATTGCACCAGAAATGGAAGATGGCAATATCAAGTATACCGAATTCTGGAATATAACCCTGTCAGAAGCCTCAATAATTGATGAACTTGCATTGGAATATGTATAAACGTGGATGAGGCGAGAATTGTGCATCAGGACTTAACAGTGTAGTGCTCTATCCTCACTGCCTTCTCCCGCCGAGAAGCGGCATGATGGTAAGTTAGTTAACATTCGTTTCAAAATAGTCAATTACTTTTTATATGACGCGGCGTATGAAAACTTTGTAAACATTTTATCTACCCTAAAACGTAATGGTTAGACAAGTTATGAGATACGGTGATAGAATTAAAAGAAGACGATACGGCGGAAATTCGCCTGTCACCAATTCTTTTAAATACGGAAAAGGTGATTCATTTTACAGAAAAAAGTATAAAAACAGGTGATAGGAAAATGTCACATATGTCTTAGTGTACCCCTAAATATTTATACAAATAGAGCGATATTAATTACTGATGATGATTCTGTCATTTTACAGGTTTTATTTCATACTTGCGTACTTTTAATAAGGGCAACTGTAGGAGGGGAGACCACCCTTTACCGGAACCGGTTTAGAAGCTAGGGCTTCCTTGTCGGTCTCACTCATCAAAGCTAATAAAAATACGCGATTTTAATTCAATTACATATTCATGTAAATATATGCAAAACGAAAAAGGAGAAGAAATTGAATATGGTTATTAGCAATTAAGATTTAAAATTTAGACCCTCCAGCGTCCCTTAAGTGCTGTCTTCATTCATAAAAAATCATATAACATAAATCTATAGAACATAGTTTTACATACATATGTAAAATTAAGGTGCAGTAGTTCACGGCAGACACTCAGGGATCCATTTATCAAAAACACTCCCAAAAGAGGGACAGTGGACGAGACACAAAATGAATTGAGTCACACTTACACGGACAGACTAACAGAGATGCAAAACACGGGATATGGAGAGTGAGAGGTAGGCGGGTTGGTGGAGTCCTACCCGCCTACCTCAGCTCAGCAGACTGGTTTAACTACCCACCTAAGGAGATCCAACGAGTCACCCGTACCCGAATAAATTCTTAATATAAAACAAGATTCGTTCCATTACTAATTAGGTTGCATTCTTGGGCGGGCGGTGTCTAAGTCCAGTCAAACCACCAGTCATACGTTCACGTGCATCTGTAAGTATCTCACAAGTCCACAAAATATGATCAGGCGTCCGTTCCACTCTCCCACATGGTACTAATGCGAAGATCTGTTTAGGTCGTATTTCATCTCTCATGCGGAGGGTATGTCCAAGCAAGTAATTTAGCTGAGATTTTTCTATTAGGAGCGACAGCGGGTTCATCCTAAGTACCTCTCGGATGATATCTTTCCTGATTTGATTTATTAACGTCATTCCCGCTATTTTTATTGTGTAAAGTACAATGCTTATCACGATATTTAAATAAATATTTAGAAATAAAAGATAATTAATATTAATTTTTTTAAATCTCGATGTTTGCTAAAAATTGTCTTCATTTTTACTCAACAACTGATTAACTCAAAAACTGTACGATTTTAGACCCTTAACATGTTTATTTAACGGGAGGATTTTGGTGTTGACCAGTGTTTTTTTGTCACGGTTTTCACCCTTCACAATGCGGTGTAAAAGAGTAATTGACCTTTAAAAAAATGGGCAGTTTGACCTGCTCACATATTTTTCCAAACACGTATTACGTTTTTTGACTCTAATGGTTTTTTAATGGTTACAAGACACGCCTGGTAAGCGCAGAACTGGAGTTCGGATTACTACCCGCAAAGCTATTCGTACCATTTTACAATCTTCAATATTATATTAATATGTAACTACATAAAGATTATTTGGTTAATTAATTATATGTATTTTTTTATTTGTTATCTTTGTTTTATTGATCGCTTAATTGCGTTTAAATACATCTACCGGTTTCGAAAAATTCTTCAGGATGTCATAACTAACTAAAAACATATATTATTGTTTCTTTACCGGAATCTATTTTAAAAAACAACAATTATTTAAAAAATAAATTTAGTACCTAACTCAAATTGTTACTTAATACAAATTTACTCGAATAATTTTTAGGAAAAAATTATTTTTTAAATAATTGTTTTTTTTTTAATAGATTCTGGTAAAGAAACAATAATATGTGTGTTTAGTTAGTTATGACATCCTGAAGAAGAAAATGATATTTTTCGAAACTGGTAGATGTATTTAAACTTAATTAAGTGGTTAATAAAACAATGATAACAAATAGAAATGTGAATTTTAACCACAAAGTTAATATTGCTAATTTTAAAAGTATTTAATTATATAGTAGGTATTAAATCTAGTTAAATACTCAATAACTTAAAATATGCGTCTAATCAAATAAGTTCTCTGATGACATTGAAAAGCTTCGTTGAGTATATACCAAGGGGATTACTGAGATATCTCACGAATTTATCAACCTATGGGGATTAAAAATTATGAATTGATGTGTGTAGAGCAAGTATGTTGGTTGATTTGTATGAATATACGTGTGTGGCTTTAACAAATGAATCAGAAGGATATGTTTTGATGTGAGTACCGAGTACCCCAATAACTACTCGTTCACTCACATGTCCGTTTGATTATGATCTGGTGTGTGAAGGTTGTAAGTGGTAAATCAGGTTGTAGAATAGAAAAAATGAATTTAAATTTACGATTGACGTACGTTTATTGTTCAGCACCATTACAGATTAAAGATTCGAAACATATAATATGCGTACTAAGATTAGACTATGAAAAGTATTCTGGGTATTTAATCTGGTAGACAGGCAAACGAGTAGAGTTCACGAGTGGGTCATCCAAATGGTTGCGGACGCTTGTTATTGGCACCCAATGTCGGTTACTGTGGTGTCGGTACTTGCGGGTGTCAGTAAATGTGAGGTGCGTTCAGGGGTTGTAGGCGGTGATGAGTCAATAGACCTCCACAATTTCTTTAAAACCTTCGTAAGGTAATTTGTTAATCACATTATTCATTTAAAATAGTTAATTCACTGTATCTATAATATTGAAATTCTACAAAAAATTATCAGTTTAATAGAAAGTATATTTAAAATAATTTCATTGGCATCAGTCTACGTCTCTACAGTACAAATCTCTCTATATTCAAACCTTTTTCTCCCAGTGCTAAGTCTCCATCCCATCACTATCCTTTCCCAACGCCCATCACCTGTTCGACAAATATGTCCAGCCCATTGCTACTTGCGCTTGCTGATTATTTGGGAAAATTCTCTTACCTATTGAGTTTTTCTGATAGATAAGTACTCGATATCTCAGATATATTCCGAGTAAAACTCTTTTCACGACTCTTTGGTCAACTTTTTAGGGTTCCACAACATTTGGCCCAACGACTATACTTCCACGAAAAATAATCCAACCGACAAAAGATCCAGCCGACTAAAGGTCCAGCTGACCATTGATCCGCACGACATAACGACTACAAATAAAATTTCAAAATGATTTTTTTTTTAAATCTATAGCTAACTTAAACATTACATATAACCTTTCTTACATTACTAAAAATAAGTATGCAATTGATCAAAAGAAGTAATACGTTACAGTGAGATAGTGGAATTATTTAAATTAAAAACGAACTTCATAATTACGTAAAAAACATATACAATGCTTAAACATAAAAAAAATATTCTTTCTTAATTATGTATCTTTAGTTTGCGTGATATAATCATAAAAAAAAATATTTGTGCATTGCTATTATTTTTTTAACAGAACTTTAATTATAAATGATTTTGAAAGTAATTCGAATTATATTTGCGTGTTATCCAATCATCATCGACAGATTTTTAAAATCATTAACAGCACCCTATGATCAATAGAAAATTAGATACGTCAAAATACAACAGAATGGTCGTTGTAATTTTTAATTGTAGATATATTCTGATGAAAATCTGATAAGGAAAGAACAGTTAGATTATTAAAGTTGCACTTGCAGTCTTACTTATCTTAGGCTATCTGAAGACTTCTTGAATACTATCCGGCAGGCATCTAAGGTACAGATGAATAATATGTTATTTTAAAATAACTAGGAAATAAAATACATTTTTTATTTATTTATTATGTGATCTATTAAAATTATGTATAAAATATAATTAAGGAAAACACATTCTTATTGTGAAGTTGTAATTATTCAGAACATAGGTCTGTGATATTTTAAATACTAAATTAATGTATTAATTATAAATATATACATATAAAATCAATTTTGTCGAAAAATATTTTTTTAGCAAAGGTAGTGCACTTCCCCGGATTGGAAATGAAGATCCAGGTTCGTATCCCGGTGACGCTAAAACAATATTTTTCGACAAAATTGATTTTATATGTATATATTTATAATTAATACATTAATTTAGTATTTATAAAATATAACATAGGCCAAGTGACCGCCTCTGGTAGCGCCACAAATGCGTGCTCTTTTAACTATATTTTTCATATCATTCTCGCACACTTCGCGTGTTATTTCATTTCGAATATTGTCCTGCGGCATTGGAATTGTTGTTGGCTTATTGGAGTACCTCCACAGAAAATAGTTGGGAGCCATCAAATCGGGCGATCAAGGAGGCCAGTCGATATCACCGCTTTTTGACATTATGAGGCCGGGAAAAATTTCTCGCAATATTTTAAGCATAGCTCAAACTATGGTGAGGTGGCACCGTTATGTTAAATCCACATATGATGCAGGCCCAATCGATTCCATTCGGCCACCAAGAAGTTATCCAATATGTGATAATAGCGATCACCATTATTTGTTACATCATTGACATTGTTATTTACATAACATGTTTTTATGATTTCAGTACTTTTTTGAGGTGTTTAATATTTTAAAATCAATTGTAATAAACTACTTTTTATCATTACAAAATTCTAACTATTAAATGTTTTCCAAACCAATATAACAGCCAAACAAAGTCGACCTGGAACATAATATTCACCTTGTACCTGAACGTTGAAATTAATGAATTTCGCAATTATCTCAAATTGTTGTAATTTAGTTTTTTTTGTAATGTTAATAAAATAAATCCTAAATGAGTCGTATCGGATCGAAAGCCGGAGCGAGATTGGTCGCGACTCCTATCGGCAGGAACCTGGCCCTCAGGTCCAGATGTCGCCTGTGTCATTAGTCCGCATTGATTTGAATCGTCACTCCGACAAATAACCAGTTTTTAATCACGCCGCAGAAGTAGACAAAGAGGATAGAAATTGAATTCATATTTATACATTCAATTTATATTCAAAGAAGATATTTCGGCATCAGTGCTAACATATGTAGGAGTAACATCTGTTTTATTACTTTTAAAATTATCAATATTAACTTTGTGGTTAAAATTCATATTTTTTATTTTTTATCTTTGTTTTATTAACCACTGAATTGAGTTTAAATACATCCACCAGTTTCGAAAAATACTATTTTCTTCTTCAGGATGTCATAACTAACTATAAGTTAGGTTAGGTTAAGTTAGATTTGTTAGTTAGTTACGACATCCTGAAGAAGAAAATAGTATTTTTCGAAACCGGTAGTTATATTTAAACTCAATTCAGTGGTTAATAAAACAAAGATAATAAATAAAAAACATATGTTTTATTAATTACTTCATATAAACAAATACTCCTATTACAACTAAAACCACAACAGTTACAAACGTGGTAGCTGATACTTCTATTTCTAGATGTAGGTACTCGTATATTCACCTTTTTCGACACTTGCAAATAGGTTTCCAATATACATACGTTTGTTCACGTTTAGGCACTCTCTTTTTAAATATGTGTGTGACAATCTTTAGGTGCTCGCCTCGAATTTTAGTACCATCTACCATCTTCTTCTTTAGACATTTTGTATTTTTGTATGTCGCATCAATGTTTAAATTTTAAAACTAACCCAACCATGCGCAAGGTAAAACTACTTGCCGTGTGCTTCTGCTACTCGATAAATAATGATTATGGGACAATCCTAGACTAAATTATATATACAACCTGAATGTTTTAAAAAGGTGGGGTAACGCTTCAAGATCAAAGAAACATAGATTTTAAAAATAACATATTAGAATGGTGTACACGAAAGGTTTAGAATGGCGTAACGAAAGACCATCCAAAACCGGGTACCTAAAGAATAATAATTTCTACAGCAACATTACTAACTATATATATACATTATTAAGGAAAACACATTCTTATTGTGAAGTTGTAATTATTCAGAACATAGGTCTGTGATATTTTAAATACTAAATTAATGTATTAATTATAAATATATACATATAAAATCAATTTTGTCGAAAAATATTGTTTTTGCGTCACCGGGATTGGAAATAGAGATCCAGGTTCGAATCCCGGTGACGCAAAAACAATATTTTTCGACAAAATTGATTTTATATGTATATATTTATAATTAATACATTAATTTAGTATTTAATATATATACATTTAATAGGAACACCACTTTATCAATGTTTTTGGAATTAGGTATTGAAAAAATAAAGATATTGTACATCTTCAATGATTCTTAAAAATGTTTAAAAAAAATTCCAGACTTTAAGAACTTCCAGTTTTACCCCGGTGTAAAATCATGCAACTTCTATTTTCACTTTTAAGAGCTGAGTTCTTGTTGGTCTAATATGCACCATGCATTTTTATTCTTTCTATTAGTTGGTGAATATGTAATATTTATATTTTCCTATCCATTGTAACCATTTTTTTAAATTATTTTTTCTCTTATTTATGGATCTCCTTCGCACACTCATTCTCATTTGTTATTCTTTCAGTCCAGCTTATTATTATTCTGTTCGATATTTGTGACAGATCCACGAATCACCGTGCGCTTGTGTAGATACTACAATATGTTTATCTACCTATCTGCCTCTCCTCCCCTCCTTTACCGTCACCTCATAGCGCAACTTTTTTTATGACTTTTTGATGCTAATATATGCTCATCATTAACTTGAATATGTAGTAAAGTTTACTTGTTGCTAGTGTATTCGGTTCCTCACGTGTGCGTGCCGAAACCGCAATTGTGGATCACAGTGTTTTGCTGATCACCGAAGGAGGTTTCTGAAGTTCAGAAGTTGTGACTGCAGGAAAGAAAATCCAGGTGAGTCGTGCAACCTGATTGGTCCTTGTGCTATTTTTCTGTCCCTATACCTAATTCATATCACTCTTTCTACATCTCGTTTTCTCATCCCTTGTGTAAACAGTATTAAAAATTAACTTGGCCATATTTATCATCTCTTTGTTTGTAACTAGATACGTGTCTGTCTGTTAGTAGTCCGGCTATAATAACGAGACGTTTTTAATCTAAAATCCGAAAAAATAAATTATTATACTAATAGTAGGCATTGTAAATTTCTGTCTAAAATCGGATACCAAGTTTTACTCCAAAAGTTCTCTCATGGTATAAATGCACGAAAAAAAAATGCCACGTGGACTATTATATTACCATTCAATACGCATTAAACATTTTTACGCATCAACATGTAAATTCTATTTGCAACATGATACTTAAAGCACCACTTCAGATTTCGAAAAAATAAGATCAAACACAGTCAAAAATGAAAAATATATTTTATCGCCCTTTTTCGCACGTGTTCAGCGTCCAGTATATGTTTACAAACTAAATGCAAAAAATGGTGACGACCGCACGCCTCACAATAGAATTTGACTTAAAATATGGAAAATACCCGTGGTAACCTGGTTTTACCCTGACTCCTGGATTTGAGCGGTCCTCTTCTGCAAAGTAAAATGAAATTGATATTTTGAAAAGGATGAAGAGTTTATCCTCTGGCTACCTGGAAATATTGTAAATATATACTTTTGAATAATTAATTGTATACATATATAAAAATAAAACACTCCCCTTTGGATTATAATCGTTTAATTTACTTGAAATGTGTTTCGCCCCGTAAGGGCACTACCATTTTAACAATTTAATTCAATAACTTGTATTTATATCTATGGTGGGGGTATAAATTGTTACACTGATAATTTCCTTACAAGTAAAATAAATAAGTATAATCAAAAAACACGCGTTTTATTTTCACATATGTGATTATGGAGTTCTACAAACTTACATCGAAAAAAGCAAATAATTGTATTCATTATTAAGGAAAACACATTCTTATTGTGAAGTTGTAATTATTCAGAACATAGGTCTGTGATATTTTAAATACTAAATTAATGTATTAATTATAAATATATACATATAAAATCAATTTTGTCGAAAAATGTTGTTTTTGCGTCACCGGGATTCGAACCTGGATCTCATTTCCAATCCGGAGAAGTGCACTACCATTGTATCAATGTGTCTAAAATTTAATAAAAATGAATTGATAATACTGGCGTCTGCAGTCGGTTTACTCTAAGGTATTTGAGATTCTGTAAAAATAATGTAGATGGCTTTCAAATAATGGAACGACAGGTGTATTAATTTGAAAAATGTAACTTATAGGTTCGAAAATTTGTCAAGAAAAATACTGGCGTTATAGCACAATGGTAGTGCACTTCCCCGGATTGGAAATAGAGATCCAGGTTCGAATCCCGGTGACGCAAAAACAATATTTTTCGACAAAATTGATTTAATATGTATATATTTATAATTAATACATTAATTTAATTGTATTCACTTTTGAAAATAGACAAAAACTCTGAACATCCAAATATAACTGAAATACTATTTCGAAGTCATTAAATCTTTGTAAGATTGTTTATTCTAAATATACCTATTTTATAACTTTGTGAAATGTCATGATTATTTTGTAAATTGGGTTTAAACACTAATACAACAATTCAACGTTGAATAATATTATTGATAATGGAGGAAGATATTCCCGAAAACGTTCTACTTAATAAACGTTCTTACAAAATATCTATATTATATATAAATGTTATAATTCAGATGCAAAAATTAAATTTCGTAATAATAATAAATTTTTCTAAACTTTCAAATGTTCATTTTCTTACTTCAAATAATGACTTTTGATTTTACTTTGAATGTTTAACTTTGCAGTGAGTGAAAAACAACATAAAAAAGCTTCTTTAAAGTCTAGCCGAATTATTCAGGGATTTGATTTTATCGGATTAGGCAAAGTAACTTGAAAACAAAAGAGGTAATCATTTTTCGAAATATGAAATCCCTGCCAAATGTGAAATTTCTTGTTGAAAATCATATATTACTTTTCTTCTATCACAGATTTGAAATAAACCATGTCTCATTTTTAGAGGATTATTAAAGTTTGGTTATGATCAGAATGATATGCGATGACGATAATAACCCAACTTTTATTTTAGACTATCTTTCATGTTCGGTATTTCATTATTCATCTTGGCTAATGCGATACAATGGCGTGTACAAATAAGTACTTACTTGAGAAGACTTAATTTATTCAATACTGTTTAGGTTACAATGTAGGCTAATAAAATGCGTAAAAACAATTTACAATGCAAGAAGCAATGTGATGCGCGGCCGCTGTGTCGTTTGCTTTAGTGACATCATTACTACGTGTTATGTGACGTCCTATAGTCCTATCCCTACTCAAACAAGATCGGTACAAAATGAAGCAAATGTTCTTCGTCAATTGTTGACCGTGGCATTTTAATAAATAACGGTAAAAATATTCTAAACAAATATAATAAATTCACAACCCTCATAATCGACTAGTAATAAAAAAATGTAATTCCTACACCGTGCCTAGACGCAAACTGAAATTTTTATTTCTTCTGTATTACAAACGTAGTTTCAGGAGAAAAGCGTCCTGTAATAGTTTTTTGTAGCTTAGTAATGAATTGGAAAAAATATCCAATATAGTTACAAGAGTTGTGAGAATTATTTATTGTATAAGGCGAGAATCAGGACAGTGGAACGTGTGGCGTTTCATCCTCTCTGCTCACCCCCGCGAAGAAATGGTACGTAAGTAAGTTAGTTAATAAATTGCATATGGAGTATATTGTAACGTTGCAGTTACGCTCCAGTGAGCACTGTCAATAAATCTCTATGTAATGGCAACTGAAAATAACGAGAACACCTTTTTAATCCTTTTCTATGGAATATCAGGCTATCCTGTTAGAACGTTCGAGAGCGCAGCGTGTCGGTATCATGAAAATTTAATATGTAGTTGTGAAACATTTTCGATTTAAGGGAGGGGTGAGTAACGTGAGATATTAGATTCGTATGCCCTGTCTTTAGTTTATATGACTGTCAGTTACATCATTAATCATTTTCGCATTTCAGGATTCAGGATCCCTGGAGGTTCCTTCTATGCTGGTAGAATGTTATTGTGACAAAATTATGGTGCGCCATGAGATGATATCGTGAGTCTATCTGCCTGTTCGGTTGAGGTTTTCATTAATGTTCTTATTTTTAATTGGAATGAAACAGACGACAATGACCATGGGACGGAACATGAAGATATTTGGATGATAAAACACCGAAGTATTTTGGGGATCGTGCTGAGATGGACGTTCAGCGGGGATACCTAACGGATAGACGACCGTAATGCCCATAAAATAATCTCTTGGACATACGGGAGATACGATCAATGCCGGATTCCAAGGGTGGTCAAGGACGTCACGCCGGTAACATAACATGGTCATTATCAAATCCAGAAGTTATCATCATTGTTTGGTTTTTAATATATTAGCGTTTATTAAATTCAGTAATATTTGTCACATGCAAAACCTGAAATCATATCACTGATCAATATAAAATATAACAATAGTGACAATATTAAGTAACAACAAACGTGACTTAAATAATTAAACTGTGATTTTCTTATATCGCAGTTAAAATTACAAATCACAATTACGTCATAAAACAGTTTTCTATCGGTATTATTTATTACATTTGTTGATAGGTGTCACAAATACCATTAGCGTGTACAAAACGATACGCGCTGATGGTAAAATTTACCAACTCTAATGGAAATGACATTTGGCGCGTGTCGGCAAGATTTACCGACTGCTATGAAAATGGGTGAACGGAAAAAGCTTTATGATTATTATTTCCGGTATTTTCAAATGTCGTATTGATATCGGTTACCATAAATAAATAAAAATATTGTTTATTGTATTCCTCAATTTATCATTCTTCATTCATGTTTTTACTAACAAATATATGTAAGTGCAAATAATGCTCTTTTCGGATTAATGTGTAAAAATATATTTTAGAAATTTAAATCCATATTTTAAATATAGAGTTATATTTAATACACCAACCGGTTTCGGAAAATATTATTTCCTTTATCAGGATGTCAAATTAAATAAATAAATCTAGTCGCTAACTTAAATTGTTATCCATTTTATAGGATATTTTTTTTTTTGGTTAAATTCATTTAATTATTTATAATATTTCAGTTAATTTTACATGTTTAACTTATTTTCTATTAATTATAACTCATAAAGTGGTTGATTGTGCAATCTCCGGGTCGCGCGTCCCGCGGAATGGATTGCGACAATTTCGGTCGAAAATCGTAATCACCGCAGGGTAGGGGAGGAAAATATGGAAACGTGGTACAGGGAAAGGTCGATGAGGGAAAGAGAATCTAGTCGAAGGACTAGTAATCTCGTGAATCGGGATTCGGAAGGATTTATCTTGAGTATGACGCCTCCGCAAATTCCTGTGGTCACCGCGAAATCACACAATCTCCGATCTCCGCTCCCGACTAAAGACGGTGATGTCAATATGCATCAATTGCACACACGAACAATAAACACTATGATCACACACAAAAAACAATGCTGGTGCACTGGAATTGAAAGGGTTCACACCGCGAATGGTATCGCAATGTCGAGATGGATCACAATATCACGGTCACATTTCACACTGATGGGCAAGCATAATGATAGATTATGGGTAAGAAATTTGGACGTGGACATGTGACAGCAATACTTTTCACACTCGATGTTATAAACTCGCTAAAATGTGTTTTGGAAATACAAAACAGTGGTTAAAAACAAAGTTTTAAATAATTTATATTTAAATTAATAAAAACCACAATGTAAAATTTGTATATTACGCCAAATGTACATCTTACTTTCTCTCTCTCTCTCTCTTTCTCTCTCCCTTTTTTGATTTTTATGATTTTAAATTAATGAAAAGTGTCGAAAGTGTGTCCTCTTATTTAAAGCTATATGCTATAGATGATGCGATTCTAGTCGCGATTATATGAACAGCTCAATAGTACCTTGAAAACCCAAGAGTTGAAACTCGCGAGCCAAATTGCGTCATTTGAACCAGCTCTCAGTATAACGAGAAGCACTTGATGTAGACTGTTACTAGGGAACAGCGTCAGTAATGACGTAATAACTTGAATAACTTAAGAATAAACGATTTTTACTCCGGCAACAAGTCTCACGTAATGAAAACTAAATATAACAGTTCTAAAAGGTCCAAATATTTGTGTGCTTTAAATGCGCCATTGTTCCAATGTTTTAAAATCAAACACTAAAGTTTCGACCGCATCGGTTGGTGTTGTTTTACAACATTCCTGTTTCAGTACGATTTGAGAACACAAAGAGAAAATAAATTGTTGTAATGTTTTAAACGCGAACTACGAACTGCAGCGATGGCTTTCCGGCGCTTATGCGAAAAATAAAGCATGTATACCATAAACATCGGTGCAATTTTAGCATTTAAACCCCATGTTCATGGAAGGAGACACGATGAAATAATGTCGGAGATTTATATGAGATTCACCTCAATACCGCGTGCACGTGTTGAGATTTTATTTTGGAGAAAAATCAGAATGATATTTATAGAAATAAACAAGAACTCTAATCAGTGTACATGACTTTCGATCTAACAGCGAGATTTAACACGTGCGCATAAACGTCACCTAAAACCTGTATAGATTTATTTTTTAAAAATAGACAAAAGTCTTAATTATCACCATAAATATACTATTTGACGTTTTTTTATTATATACAGATGCGTACACGGAATACACTTCATATTAATATTCTAACTATTTTCAAATTAAGCTAATCGCTTATGTTATGAAAACAGGACTACCTTGCTGGAGTCCTAGAACGAGACACAAACCACCGACCACTAGATCAATAGGCCACCGTCTCAACCACTACACCAATAATAAAGTTGTGTCAATGTGTCCAAAATTTAATAAAAATGAATTAATAATTTTGGCGTCTGCTATCAGACTACTCAAAAGTATTTGAGATTAAATAAATCTCAAATACCGTAAAAATAGGGTAGATGGCTCTTTCAAATAATGGAATGATTAAATGTATTAATATCAAAAAGGTAACATATAGGTTCGAAAATTTGTCGTCAAAAGTAAAGTGTATTATAGGATAGTCGGTTAATGGATCTTCCCCGGATTATAAAGAGAACCAGGTTTGAATCCCGGTGGCGCAACAACAATATTTTTTCATAAAATAGATTTTATATGTATATATTTCTAATTAATATATTTAATTCATAATTTAAATTTAAATATGCTCAAAAAAATCAAATAATTAGATAAGAATGTGTTTGATTTTAGTGTCTTCACTATGAAAGCAGTCTCTAATTAATTTTATGAAAGAAAAATCTATATCTTAAAGATTATCTCAAGTTAAAAATCTCCTAAAAATCTCTTCCGTGGACTCGGCCCATTAGTTTTGAACAAAAAACTGTAATACACGACATTTACTTGTCTGTATGGGATAAGTCAGTGAAATGATTATGTAATATGCACCCTTGTTTTATCGATATGTTATTTTTTGTATCGTACACGAGAATGTTCTTATGATAAAACCCTGTTTACCAAGATAGATTTAATGAGAAACATCCTGTTTCCTGCTTCCTGCTTCCGGCTTGCCGCAAACGTGGCGCGGGAGGCATGTAGAATAAAGTCGTATATGAATATAAATATAAAAAATAGCAGTCATAGGTGGAAAGATGTAGTTTACAAAGCCATAAAATAAGATACCGTCACACAGACAGACGATAAAATGAAACATTAAAAAACTGGTGAACGTTTTATGAATATGAAATAGTTTAAATTTGTATTTTATGTCTCTCGTAGAGTTCAGTCAAATTGGAAATCAGACCACAAAGAACGAAATTATCACGAACTTCAAATTGTCGCGAAACTTAAGTGCGACTATGCCGGACTGGCCGGTAAAATAATGTATGGCTGGACAAGAGAAGAGGACGTTGACCACAAATGCGCTGAACCAACAACGTTAAGAGAACCGGCGATCGTGGAGTGCACCAAGGAGGATCTAGGAGTGGACTCAACAGCAGTGATAGACTAAAGAAAAATAAGAAATACCTTGTATATTTTTTAGACTTAGCATTAAATCTGGTGAAATAAAAATTCGGTCGAGGTCTATAGCCTCCATAATCAGCAACACCGCCGACGGCCACTGAACGCACACTGCATAAATCTATGCTCTCGTCAGTTGCAAAAACATACAAGTGCCGATCGGATAACAGACAACAATAATATGCACCGGCAGTTGCCTGGGAAGCCACATCACTTATCTCACGACTCACTTTTCGACAAAATTACTAATAAAAGCTTCTCATTGTAGACTTTTTACTACATATACTTCTAACTGTTATTGTGAAAAAACCATCAATAAATGTATATAAACAGTAAGTAGTGTTTCTTATTCTACCTGAACTGGTCACACACGTGCACACACCCACACACATATTTCGCGATATTATTCAAAACAACAGATGAGCAATTCATTGAGAGTACTATGCGCTCATACACATAACCTTTTGATTCTTAGCACATATCATTCAATTCTTAGCATTCAATTTTAATCGAATCCTCTCACCCCATCCGCAATTTTATTTTAAAAATCTACTATAGAAAAGTAAAATTAATATTTTGTTCCTGGCCGATTGATTTTGTTTGGCCGCCATTTTCGTTTAGCAGATATTTATTAGTTCGCATTTAGTAGTCATAGAGAGAAATAAAACACAATTTATTTTGGGATATTTAACGCCTCAACAACGTGTTGAAGTTATTTTTTTTTTATATAAATAATAATAATAATAATGGCAATGCTGTAACTATTAATGGTGATCGCTATGGTAAAATGTTTGAAAACTTATTAGAGGCCAAATTGGCTTAATTGGGCCTACAACAACAGGACGGTGCCTACGCTTGAAATTTTGCGATAAACATTTCCCGGCCGCATAATGTCAAAAAGTGGTAATATCGACTGGCCTCCTCGGTCACCTAATTTGACAGCTCCCGACTATTTTCTGTGGGGATCTTTGAAAATAAAGGTCTAAGCTAATAAGCCAATAACAATTCCGATACTACAGAATAATATTCAAAAGGAAATTGTTGAATAACGCGCGACGTGTGCGAGAATGTTATGAAAAATAAGATTAAAAAAGCACGCATTTATGCCTCTGCCACAGGCAGCTACTTGGCCTATTTTATATTTTTTGCATAATTTTAATAAATCACATAATTAATCAATAAAAATTCAATTTAAAAATTTTATTTTACAACATCGCCCTGGATCATAATATTCATCTGTACCATAGATACCTGCCGAATAGTACTCAATAAGTCTACATATAGCCTAAGATAAGTAAGACTACAAGTACAACTTCAATAATCTTACTATTCTCACCTTACTAGATTTTCATTAGAATATATCGACAATAGGATTATTAGGTTCCAAGTGCTGATATTTGCTTGGTAAGAAACTCGCCTAGTAATCAAAAAGTCGGGGATTCGAGGCTTGTCCTAGTAGATACGTTACGTTTAAATACGAATACATCTAAACATACCGATTTAATCACGTGGTTTTTTTTTTTTTTTTATTTAACTTATTATGCATACAGATTATACATTATAAATAATATTAAATACGTACAAATAAATCGAACGTTCAAACATACATATTACATTCAAGATTCATAATGTAAGAGATATCCACTGTCTCCTTAACTAGACCGACGTCTATACTAAAGGAGACAGGTTCATCCGTTATATCTATCAATGCAAACATGAAACCATTATTCTCAATCTAAACCAAAAATATTAAAAATAAAGTAAACAGGGTTATAAAATAATTATAATAACTAAAATATTATCTTTTTTCATAGAAAGCAATCACTCTGTGGTTTGATACATAATATTAAATAAAGTAACAATCACTTTGCATGAAACCACGATATTTATTGTACGTCAACTAGTTTCGCTTATCTCGTATTTAAAACTGTGTAATAGTTGTGCGACAATTCTTAATAATCAAATTAATGTATCCATTAGCCCCATATTAGGTATGTTTCCTTTAAAATCAATTTAATATCTATCAACACTGTATCCCCAACCTTAATGTTCCGTCAATCTGTATATGTACTATGTCTCTCTCTTTATAGCGAATTCTGTTTTTCTCTTTTTCATATGATTTTATATTCAATCTCCCTCTTTATGTATATATAAGTGCACTCTTTTTGTATTTATGATCAGTTTTAAATACGCCCTGATGAAGCTTGAAATAAGCGAAACCGATTGACGTATAATAAATTTCGTGGTTTCGTACAAAGTGTTATTTTATTTAATATTCTCGCCTTCCTATGATTGAAACACAATACAAAAGAGAAAATTAATATAAAGACAAGATCATTTTCGTAACTCTTGGCTCAGTTTCCTTTCTGCCAATACCCAATAACCATCTCATGAGATGTTATTTGAGTTTTTAGATCGATACGTACTACACTTAATGCGCATCTACACATAGTGATGCTCCTATTTACCATGCTCCCATTTATAATTTACCACTTTTTGCATAACGCGTACGCCCTTAATGTACCTTTATGTAATTTATTATACCTACAGTGTTACCTACACGGTGTCTCATTTCGACAAATGACCGCTAGTGAACGGTGCCCTTCTGAGAAGGCCGTACCTACACAAATAATTCAATCTCGTGTCCCTGACAGTGACGCTCCTACAGAAGGGCTATGTAGAGTCAAAAAAAAAATCTGTTACCGCAAAATATAAAAAAATAAAACCAGTGCGCCAAAGCTGCCCTTAGTGTATCCAATACTCATACATTATTAATGTTCCCGACATGTTTTCTGGACAACATAGGACCTCCATGTTTGCGATTCTTTCGTTTTGTAAAAACGGCGCGAATGTAAAAACAGAAAAGACTAAAGGGACTATTAAAGAGGACACTTTCTTATTGTGAAGTTGTAATTATTCAGAACATAGATCTGTAATGTTTTAAATACCAATTAAATAAAGTGCATTAACCGACTATCAGACTACTGAAAGGTATTTGAGATTCCGTAAAAATAAAGTAGATGGCTTTCAAATAACGAAACGATTAAATGTATTAATATCAAAAAGATAACATATAGGTTCAAAAATTTGTCACTAAAAATATCGTCGCTGTAGCATAGTCGGGTAATGCACCTTCCCCGGTTTGGAAAGAGATCCAGATTCGAATCCCGGTGGAGCAACAACAATATTTTTCGATAAAATTGATTTTATATATCTTTATAATTAATATATTTAATTCATATGTAAAATATTGTTGTTGCTACCAAGATTCGAACCTGGATCTCTTTCCAATCCGGGGAAGGTGGATTATCCAACTATGCTACAATAGATAGTACTTTTAACGATAAATTTTCGAACCCATATGTTACACTTTTCAAATTAATACATCTATCGTTCCATTATTTGAAAGCCATCTACTTTGTTTTTAGGTTTTTTGAGGTACTAGATTTATTATGACATACAAATTATTTTTTAATTTTGGTGAAATCGCATCTTAAGTGCTAGAAACAAAGAAACAGGAAATAGGGACTCACCAAATTTCGCCACTCCTGGGTCTTTCGATCACCTTAGTGGACTGTATAGAATTATATCACCATTGACATGACCCAAGAAGCCTACGAGGTTTGTAATAGCAGTTAACCGTACCGATTCAAGGTAAGGTAAGGTAGAATGCACTGAATCATTAGTTCGTTCAAGGTATATCATATATAAATATAATTCTGTAGAGACCCTGCTCGTGCTTCACAGACCTGGCTGTTTAACCAAGCACTTTACAGACATTCCATGGCGCCTAAAGCAACTACTTCTCTCTCATACGCATTTCTAGTGAGTACTACCAGTTATCAACTTTAATTTGTAATTTAACATCAACCTGTGTAAATTAATTTTTACATCATTTTACAATAAACGCTATCAATTATAAGTCAACGATGTATTTAGCACACCTATACACCGCGACATTCACAAAAACGCAGTGAGAATTAATTTTTTTTTTTTAAACCTTAGAACAATTTGACATATATGAGTTTAGTAAGTTATCCTTTACCATAGCATACCATGATATAAAATACCCGAACGCAGCCATGCTGTCAACTCGTGTTACCGTAAACAACAGTTAGAAAAAATGTTTTTATTAGTCTAAATGGCTCGAATTTACTTTAAATATTAAGCACTCAACCTTGAAAAAAATGATAATTACATAGTTTAGAGCATTCATAAAGTCCTATAGAATGTGTCCTTCCTTCTTATCTCTCTTCATTTAATTAGTAAGAAGGCGTTAATTATATTTGTGTATTTGTTATTCTTTTCACTGTGAAAATAGCGTGTGATCTTTGTCTTTCATATCACAAATTGTATTTTTACCAACGTATTAATTTTACAATGGAGTGAATGGAAAAAATAATTGTTTTTGTACGATTCCCTTTTCATAATTGGTTTTTCACTAGTCATTCCTAAGCGCTAATATTTTCTTTAGGATTATCTAAAATATGAATTATATGTTGCATGTATTTACCGAAATATTACAGGTTTAATTATAATGGTAGACCTGTGTGACCATGGTTTGGGAAGGGTTAATTTGACATCACGATGAAAAAACCAGTATTTTCCGAAATCTATTGATATAATAAATGTAACTCATAAACTGGTTAAAAACAAAACATTAAATAATCTTTTTTAAAAAACCAGTCTCAAAATGACAAGAAATATTTTTTAAATAAATGATTCGAACAATCCTCGAAGGTGCGAAGGCGCGAACGTTAAATCCGCGAGTGCAGAGTTTTCATTTGGAGAAAGGCTGTTGATATATAAAACGTGAACACTTATTTTAAGAAACTACGTGAGGGTTTTTTTCGGCCGCCGGCGTGTTGCCAGAACGACGCTTGATGGAATATTAGTGGCTGAATAGAGAATATTGTTGTCAATTTATTCTGATCGAGTAAACACGCTCATGGAAGGCAATGTGATGATCGGCTCACGGGTGCTGAAGAAAATCCCAGCATTCTGAAATGAACTATTGAACTACCAACAGCTAACTTTGTATTCAGCTTCTGATATTTTATATTTCGATTCTGACCGGCTTCGAGGGAATTTATAAAAATAATTTTAATAAAAAATAATCATTAATATATTAATGAAACTAACTAACATAACATAGAATCGACATGTGTATTTTTTATCGAACTCTAATTTTAAATATCATCATTATCAGCCATTTACTATCCACGCTGGATAAAGGCCTCTCCAAGTGTGTCACACTTATCTCTGTTCACTTTTATTCACTGCTACATTGAAACATCAATCGGAGGTAAAAAGTCTAGTGTAGTATAGTAAAAAATATTTTTTAAGACAAAAATTAATTTTTCCAATTATATAATGTTAATATCATTGTATCACAAAGTAATTAAATAATCAATTGATAATACAAGAAAAAAAAATTTACACCTGTGATAAAATATATGAAAGTTAATAAAAATTAATAAGTTGTCTGTAATAATAAATAATCGACCTTATATTTATTATATGCGATAATATTATTATTATTGTACACGTTGTATGTATGATTATACATGATTATTCTTGAACAGTGACTTCTGTTAGAGAGTTCTTAAGATATTCTGTACGGTGGTGGGTTAGATTTGACCCGGGGGTTTGTGAAAGTATTAATTACGCTACAAATATTCGTTTAATGCTGTTTTCCTTCTAGCTAATCTTTTATTAAATATTTTCAAATAATTTGAGATACAAATAAATGTTATCGGACAAGATTCAAATAAGTCATTGATAAAAATGTGAAAAAACGCGCAAAAACTGACCTAAGACAGTCGGATTGAATCTCAGCGCTTACGCCGAAACATGTAATGTCAACATTGTTAGCGGGTAGACAAAGGATACCAGGTATGCGTCCATGTATTTGTTTTGACTTATTTTTGTCTGGCAGCCTCTAAATAATGCCAATAATATAATTATTTGAGGAGTTTTGCACCTATCTGTAAGTTTTATGACACTACCTGCCCGGGTTCCGACGATAAGATCATATGTTCAGTGGATGTTTGTATTTTAGCTGTGTATGCCGTATGTTAATTCATAAGAATATGTACGTTATTCGTAATAGTTTTAGCAGAATTAAATCATATTTAAAATGAAATATCTATAAAAAATCTCCCACAAAACGGTTGAAAAACCGAAAACTTGAGGTGGGTCTAAAATGACCCACCACTGCCGGACGTGTTTTATTTTGACCCACCGGGCTGTAAGTTTTAACGTTTATCACCATAATTATGATTCTAAACCATACATTAAATGTAATTAAATTACATTAATGTAAATTAAATAATGTCAGTCCACGTCGTATAGCAACCAAATAACAGGTGTACCTTTGGCATCGCTGTATTTTTAAAAGAGCCATACCAAAATTATATAATTACGAAACAAATGTGTCAGAAAACGCGAACGCAGTGTATTTTTATCAAAACTAGAGTGTCGCCATTATTTTAAATGTAAAACGTTATTTATTTGAGATACTTTTTAACTAATCTCAAAACGATTTGTTTGAGATTAGTTTCAAAACGTATTCATAAATAGAAAGAAATGTGTTAAAAAAGTTATTGAGAAATAGATCCACATAATTACATTATTAACATAGCACCAAACATATACAACAGTCTAAATGCATATGTGAAAATTTGCAACCAATAGTCTTCCATATTTTACAAGAAAAGTGCAATACTGGCTCCACGAAATGGATAGAAATTATGCCCATGAACTTTTAAAAGTCCAACCTTGAGATTAACTGCTACAACAGTACTTATATACTGAACACAGTGGCGGTCTGTGACTTTTTGTAAAAGAGACGCTGGAAAACAAGTTTATACCTACTATCAAATATACAAATATAACATATAATCGAAGGATAATTATTCAAGTCAATCTATCAAAAATGCGTCACACAAACAAATTTCTCAAAACAATCCGCTCGCTTCGTAATATGTATGCTATTTTGTGCATTATACCCAAAAGCATTAAAGTCGTTTTTTGTACGTTGGATACTGTTAACGAATACGTATGCAGTATTCGAAGTCGTTAACAGGCGGAACTGAATACCCATGCACGAAACTCGAATACTTTCGAACTTTGTGGATGCGGAACGAATGATAGACTCCACTGTTGCTGGTATGTATATGTAGGCTGTTAAGATTGTATATGTATTTCGACTCGCTCCGTATGCGCGCCGCGTCTTAGTATGTGTTATGACTGGTATCTAAAGACGAATTTATTTATAGCAGTGCTGCTTTCGGCAAGAAACAAACAGTCTAAAGCTTGGTGTATGAAGCGACCGCGCCTGATCGAAAATTGCATTTTTTACTTTTCTCTCTGGTTGTTTTAGTATATTATTTAACTGAACTTTTTTCACTCTATTTATATTATACATTACAATTTTGCATAAGTTTACATAAAATTTTATGTTATTTACTTATTTTACAAACTTTTATTTACATTGAACATTACAATTGTACATAAGTTTACGTCATACTTTACTTACTCTTCTTTATTTTTTATAAACTGACATGACAAATATGTGCTATCTAATTTAATGTTATTTTACTATTTTTTTTATACATTGAACATTTGTTTACTACTCTCCCGGAAAAACACTGTGTCCTCTGTAATATATTAAAATTAATATGTACTAGTATGTAGCAGACTAGGCATCGAAATATATGTCTTACTTTGCTGCAATGTTTTATCATATAATCAACTCAAAAAAAAAATTATTATTATTATTTTTGTTAGTTCAGTTAAGTTATAAATATTAACGGTTATTTTAGACTAAACAATGTCCCGAAAATCCAGGAAAAAACATATACCTTAACCTTTTTTCAAAACCTTAGCTGAATTCAGTTTGTATTTGTGTACGCGAACGAAGTAATTTCACTTCAACCCTTCCTTAACAAGTACAAGAACCAATTTTCTAACCCATGTTTACAGAGTGACAGAGCCAAATGGCAAAAAATTATCTGCCAGACTGCTTTCAACCCTTACGGCGCGGCGGTCTTTATGTGCTTCAGTAAATATGCTAGCATTTTATTAAATATTAGCATTTTTATCAAAGCCTGCGCCACTAGCACGGTCCGTAAATTAAAAAAAAATCATGTTTTCAAATAATAAAGATATATTTTTAATATTATTATATTTTTATGTATTACCCATGCAAAACCACAGGGGACTCAATAATAAATTAAAATACTATATTAAACTTTTTAAAGTAAATAATACATGTTTATTTAGTCCAGCGGTAAGAAATTTTTCTACTGATCATGTGAATAAGCGGTATGTGGTTCAATTCTCGTAAAAGAGGAATACCAATTTCTATATGTCTAGGAGGCGCGTTTTTTAAATAAGTACCGGATTTTGTAAAAAAAAAACAACATTTTACTTTCTTCGGACACACCTTTAACTACTTTTCTACATAGTCGCCACCATTATTATGGCACTTGTCATAAGGGTGACCAATTTTTGTATACCTTCATCATAGAACGATGCCACTTAGGATGAAAACCATGCCTGTACTCCGTCTTTTAGTTCATCATCGTTATCAAAACACTTACCACCAAGAAACCGCTTCAGATGAAGGAAAATATGGAAATCACTTATCGCCAAATCAGGACAAAACAGGATACACTTGGCGATGAATGTCAGCTGATTTCGTGTTTAATGCATTCGAGAAATAAATCACGGATCGTATTTTACAGATGGTGGGCTGATCTATTGTTTTGAACATTTCAACCATTTACTACAAGATGGTCATACTATTTTAATGTCTCAAACGTTGCGTGTGGTGATTCAACAGATGAAGGAAACCATTGCGTATGCGCAACATCGCAACCGCACCGCTACACTGGGAATATCCGGCAACGGTACTTACTTAAAAATGCGCCTCGAATTAATGCACAAGCACTTAGCTATATATAAAAATTGTAAAAATATTAATGTGATACCTATGTGCACATATTATATTTTAATGAATTAATATAGTTACTTAATATTGTTGGTATGGTATCTAATGCTTACAAATATAAAATATTTATATTTTTATTAAATATAGTATTCTTTTAGCATATTTACAAATATTTCAGATAATATAAACCATACTTATTTCTATTAAAAACGTGTCTTAACAGAATTAAAAATGTTATTAAATTTTATATCACTGTCAAGGTAATTATTTATAAGTCACAAAAATCAAGTGGATCTTGTAATATGACGTCACAGCATGCATGCTTTACAAATTTGTTTTGACACAGATTGAAAATGATATAATAATAAATTTTAAATTGTAAAACTACTAACAAAAATGAGTAATATTTTAATCTTAAAATATCTTGACAGGGTGTTAGTCCAGCGATATCACACAAAAATTTGTTATAATATATTATATACTAATGTTTAGTTTTCATTTCAGTATGTTAATAAATTAATTATTATAGGCCTTAAAGGGTTGAGAGCCAGTAAACAAAATACCTTTGGCCGTGAAACAAATTTAGACCACATGCAAAAAGTGGCGACACTTCCCTCTGACATACTGTTTAATTGGAATGAGATGTAGTAAAAAAACGCAAATACAGTAACACTGAATTAAACCAAAGTAAAAATAACTAATCATTCTGAAAAAAACTGAACACGAGACCTTTATTCTGTCGGCAGACTATTTTGTTCTATTGAATTATTTACACTTCAGTGGCACATCTTTATTTCTAGAGTTATTTAAAGTGAGATATTTCTCAGATTTAACTTTGAAGAAAACCCGCTGCGTTAAATTTCTAATCCGTTTTTTTAACTGAAATATTTTAACATGACAATTTTAACAATTAATCGTATTAAATTCACTTTTCACTAATAAACTTATGATTCTTAACCCTTCCCAAACCGTGCAGTAACACAGGTCTACCATCATAATTAAACCTGTAATATTTCAGTAAATGCATGCAACATAAAATTAATATTTTAGATAATCCTAAAGAAAATATCAGCGCTTAGGAATGACTAGTGAGAAACCAATTATGAAAAGGGAATCGTAGAAAAACAATTATTTTTTCCATTCAATCCGTTGTAATGTTAATATGTTAGTAAAAATACTATTTGTGATATGAAAGACAGAGATCACACATTATTTTCACAGTGAAAAGAACAACAAACATACAAATATAATTGTCTCTTTCTCACCAATTAAATGAAGAGAGATAAGAAGGAAGGACACATTGTGTAGGACTTAATGAATTCTCTAAATTGTGTTATTAATCATTTTTTCAAAATTGAATGCTCAATATTTAGAGTAAATTCGTGCGATTAAAGCCATTTAAGCTAATAAAAACATTTTTTGTAACTGTTATTTACGGTAACACGAGTTGACAGCATGGCTGCGTTAGGTTATTTTATATCATGGTATGGTAAAGGTTAAAATCATTTCACCAACAAAATCAACAGTGTCTCGTCCTTGCGTAATTTTTGTTAAACTGTAAAATCAATTATGTTTATTTTGAATCTGACTGCAGAATTGATCTAAAACCTACCATACGGGAGAGAAAATGGCTTTTATACCATAAAATATCAATTTTTACTGCTCTTTGCTTAGATATTCCATTCACATACGAAGCGGCTAAACTGAATATACCCTCGCTGAAACTGGGTGGTTTAAAACAATTAACACAGAGTAATAAGATACCAGGATCAGAAATAATAATATGATGTGGCGGGAATGGTTTCAAACCGGTTAGCAACATTATTTTTTTATTCAAGAAATCCATTTTTATTATATAGTGGTTTACAGCTTAAATAATGATACTATATTATAATATTTATATAACACAGTTGGATAATGCATCTTCCTCAGTTTGGAAAGAGATCCAGGTTCGAATCCTGGTGGCGCAACAACAATATATTTAAACAAAATTGATTTTATATGTATATCTTTCTAATTAACATACTTAAATTATCACAGACCTATGTTCTGAATAATTACAACTTCACAATAAGAATGTGTTCTAATATTATAACATATCTTAAAACATTTAATAATCGCCGCTAGGGCGGCTACAGAATATAATCCGTCACCATATGTCACGTGGACGTCGCCGGAAAGGTAAATATTACATATCTGATTGGGTATGTATTTTGCGTAAGTTAAGTTGTACTATAATAGACAAGTTCTCTTTTTTAATAATGTACAAGATTTTTCTTGTTAATATTAAAAAATCGGTCTTACGCTCATGGTAAAACACTGACCATAGCCACGTAGTAAATGTAAACGACACAAAAACTCTGGGAGTGGCCGCGCAGATGTCATTGCTGCCTTCGATGCGCCCATCCTCAAGGTCTCACAGCAAGCATAGCAACTAGCTTCTACTACATGTATAAGTTTCTCTGCTACATCTATAATCGCGGATGCAGGCGCATCACCAAAAGTGGTAGACCGCCGCACCTGACTAGAGCGTAGTGGTCGACGCGATACTTTTCTAAATCCCATCTTCCGGTACGAACTTGATATTTTGTGTTCTTGACTTTTTTTAATTCCCGGGACCCGAGCGTCAAAATTTTTAAATGCAGGGAATTCCCGGGAATCGAGACCATACATTTAATAAAATTTATTTAATTAAAAAGAACACATGCACCTATAAAAATTCAAAAAACAAAATCAAAAATACATAAAATGAAACAATTAATTAAAAAACACATCGCGAGATAATAATATACTCATTAGGCCAAAGTTAACTGAAGTCCCATAGGAAAGTTTTTCAAATAATGTCATCTCAACCAAATTTTGTTTCAAACAATGACATTAGTTATTTTTTTTTATATCACATTTTACAAGGAAACATAATCCCCTGTTTGAACAAACCGACAAAATCATTTACTTCAGATTTTTTTCGATAGTACATAGTAAATATCTTAGAACTAATTTTTCATTAATATAAATATTTACGACTGATCGTATAAAATATTGAAATTTTACTTTTTTTTATGTATAATACTTACTTATGCACCGCTCATCACTAGGTCAATACCTGCTGTATGACAATAGTTAGATGGGACGACTTCATCTTGTTAATAATTAAGGTCTCGAGTATCGGGTTATTTTTTTTAAGTCTCAGGACAGCAAAAAACCATGGAATTCCCGGTAATACAGAATCCCTAATACGAAAGCCTTACCGATCAGCCTTACCGCTACCGCAGTACTGTTACATGACCACATTTCAGAAGTACTTGTCAATGTCAATCTACAGATTTTCTTGTCTTTTTTTTTTCAGTCACCAAAAACTAAATAATTTTAGTACCTAAACTCATCCTAACTAACAATATATTCTAAACACTACTCATTAAAAATCCTGATCACTCGAACTCAGCTCACCGTTTAAGGCTTTTTTTTCAAAAATAATTCATATTTCCGCGTTTTTTACTAACATGTTGGTTACATCAAATGTTAAACACTAGATTTGGCTTTTTTAGAACTATTACTTAGATAAAATCTTTAAACTATAGTAAAACTAATAAATTTAATGGTATTTATCATAATTAAGAAAATACAAGCATTATAAGAAAGACCGCGACCATTCAATATATTTTCAGCGTGCCACAAAATTGCCTTAATATAGAATGTTATTACATGTACGAAATATATTTTCTTATAATCTTGAAGTCAAGATTACAAAAACAAATCAGCACTGAACCAAATTAGCAAAATGTTTAAAATTAATATGGTTATAAACCATTCAATTTGCAGTAATTCACATTCATCAATTTTCGAAGTTTTTAAAACATTTTGTAATAGTAATTATAGTGTTATAAATAATTTATTGTACTCGCGTGCTTTGAAGATTCAGCTACAATTTAAAATCAAGTTTTTTATCAAAGCATATTAATAACTTTTTTATATCGATCCTATTAATATATGTGCTGTACACTTATTAATAGTTTTAAAAAGTGAAATATAGAAATCTAGTGTATAACTCTGATATAAATGAATAATAAAAATCCACATTTTCGTAAAAAATGCGAAAATATGAATTATTTTTGAAAGTCCGCGAAATGAATTGAATGAATGGAAATTTGACCCTCTTAGTTCTGCACGACTTCAAAAGATAATACATTTAATGAAATAGAAGCCTGCTTAATTAGTAAAATCGGATTCTGGATCAACCTCTCATACTGTTCTTATATTGTGCTTAACTTTAAGTTGATTTGCTAAAGTCTGCCGCTTCACTTGGGTATTGGTAATTAGTTTTCAATAATTAAAATAGCCTCAACAATGCTGGTGAAGATTATAAACACTTCTACGACTCATCGTCTAAATTTGAAGGGTTTAGTGGAAGCGCTCATCGATTTCATTGGCATCTTGGCGTCGTACTTCATAATATTCTGTCGACAGTGAAGAACATTCCGTTGGTACTTCTTGAGAGAAATATTTCTTAATAATATTCATTTTAAATACTATAAAAATTACGTATATATGAGTATGAAATTCTGTTAAATTTTATATAAAATTTCACATTGAAATAATACTCACAGAATGATAATATAATGATTATAAAGATAAGAAAACATTTAAAATACTTAATTAACAAATAAAAAATAGACCTTTTCATAATTTTTTTAAATTTCAAAATTAACAGATCCTTGAATGACTAGTAGATGGTTCTAGTATGTCATTAAGATAAAATGTAAATATATTTTAAGGCTTATTAAGGAGAACACATTCTTATTGTGAAGTTGTAATTATTCAGAACATACTTCTGAATATAATTCTGGCGTCTGCAGTCGGTTTACTCAAAAGTATTTGAGATTCCGTAAAAACAATGTGGATAGATTTCAAATAATGGAACGACAGATGTATTAATTTGAAAAAATGTAACATACAGGTTCGAAAATTTGTCATGAAAATTAACACAATTGGTAATGTACTTCCCCGGATTGGAAATAGAGATCCAGGTTCGAATCCCGGTAGCGCAAAAACAATATTTTTCGACAAAATTGATTTAATGTGTATATATTTATAATTAATATATTAAATTAGTATTTAAAACATTTTAAGGCAACTATGAGATAACATATTACAGAATACACTTTTTTACGGATGAGAAATTGAGTTCAAAGTTATAATACATAATTTAGAAAAATAAAAAAGATTTAAAAACTATCGCATTAGTACAGAGGTGCATGGGTATACCGATCAATATGTGTTTGTGTCCATATAGCGTTACAAAATAAAGCTTTAAGAAAAATACTCAGAAAAAAATATATACTCGAATCAGTAGATCTGAATATGATGACTTTTAACTAGAAAATATATTTTAATCTATTGGTATTTATTTATAAAATCCTCACTAAGAAAATATCGGCAGAATTTATACGAAAAATTGATGCAAATCATCATGAGCACGGACATCATACAAGAAGAAAAGATAGACTGAGACTTCCATTCAGGAAGAAGGGTAAATCTCGGAAATCGACGATGTACATTGCGATGAAGAAAATTGATGTCATATTCTAAATCACCCGTTCAGGTGTTTTTATGCCAACAATGTATCTGTCATAAACAACAGTGAAAGTTTTGTATTGCGCGCAATCTTCACAGTAATTGGATCGGTACTTTTCAGACCTCTCTCAACAGCCGTGCGTAGTTTCCGAGCGAGCCGGTATTGGGGAATCAAAAATTGTATAACAGTAAATACTTAATTGTCTATTCAATCACTACTCCACTATATTCTTAAAATTTGCTTGTACTCAATGGCATGTGTTATGATTTCTTCTTTCTGCCTCTGCTTCATGTTCAGAGGGGAGGCATCTAGCCTAACTGGTTCTTTTTTAAATATTGTCAAGTCAAATGGTTATGAAATGAAATTACAAAATACCATTGTTTACAACAAAGTTTATTATCTATGTTTTACGATACTTGCATGTATTAAAAGTGGAAAATGAGCATTTTACCAGATTACTTATTAATGAGATAATTAAAAATAATAACAATAAAATTAACATTAATTAAGTGCCCATCATGCCAGCATTAAGTTATCTACCAAATTGTCTATGTTGATGCTTGTCTGATGTAGATTATGCAGGTTTCTCACGTAAAGAATTACCTCTCAGGAGACGCCTTCCACGTGTAGATGATGGTCCTGGATCCTGGACGTGTGTCAGCGTAGGGTTCAGGCTTGTAGTTGATTGACAACCAGACGATGCCCAATTATCCAGGCAAACCAGGACTCTGGACGCGATGTTCTTATGCAATATTTGCGTGCCTTATAGGATACCGTCTGCCCTGATGGCGACAATTTATTCTCGCTACACCAAATTGTGTTGATCGACTTTATTTTATGGATCCACCGAGACCCTTTTTGTACTTTCACATCAACGATTAAACGTAGAGAACATCACAGTCTAAGCTTAAACTTGAGTCGCACAGTTTAAATTTTCCCCGAAATCACAATTTATAAAACGGTTGCTTAATATATCAGAGACGATATTGATTTTATTTTCTAATTGAAAATTAGATCCCGTCTTTTGTGGAGCGAGTTCTCCCGGCCGAGAATTGGAGAACACTCACGCATAAGGGGATGCATCCCTTATGGTGGATTTGCCGACCTGACTATGGTCACGTACGACAGATTCCTTATTGCTATTTCCACGCTGTGTCGTGCGTCTAACAATACCGAATTTTATTTCAGCCCCCGTCCCTTACTTCGACTAAGTGTTTATGTAGCCTTGAAAAACAAAATATTATTTTGGGTAATTTTGTATTCTAACACATTATGAACAATATTTCCATTCCCGCTTGGGGCGACTGACTGACGATGGCGACACGGAACATTTTTATTGGAGATATATGAAGGATGTAGATCTGACGAACCCAAATTAAATGGCGACACCGGTCATCTTGGAGATTACCTGATCTTTTGTTACACTTACTGCCCATTGGTCAACATAAAACACATCATGCAGTGATGGGTAATTTTAGACTCACCTTAAGTTTTCGATTTTTCAACCGTTTTGTGGGAGATTTTATATAGATATATCATTTTAAATTATATTTAACGGAATGGCATGATGTGCCGTAATGTCTTTGCAAAAAAATTAAGGTTAAAAATTTTAAAATATTATGAATAATGTACATATTCTCACGCATCAACAGATGCCCTACTCAGCCAAAATACAAACATCCAGTGAGCATGTGATCTTCTTGTCGGTTGGCGATTGTACTACCTGCTGGTGTGTTACAGTGGTTAAAAACAATAAAAATGTATCAATTATTTTTTTATACATTAGTATTTTTTACACGTAAATCGGATGAAAATAATTTTAAAAACTTGTCCGATAATATTTATTTGTATCTCAATTTATTTATCTAGAAGGAAAACAGCATTAAACGAATATTTGTAGCGTAATTTATATTTTTACAAATATTCGGGTCAGATCTGACCCACCACCGCAGAGGATATGTTGAACTCATTTATTTTTATAGCAAGCCTGCTCTGGTTGCAGTAATCATATTCATGTTAAAGTACATCCTGTAGTAAACTAATTTAACAATAGTGAAAACGAGAATAGATTGTTAAATATAGCGGACTCTTCACAGCTGTTCCAAAAGTCACCTGACACATCGATTCTTTGAAAGTTGCAGTATAGGACAATTAATCATTCAATATCCCGCTATTTTAGTGATGAGAGTTCGTCCGATTATGATACAGTTGTTTAACACATAATCTGGAAAAATGTTACCACCAAAGTGACAGATTTCGAACGCGGAGGCGAAAAAATCCATAGATAAAGCATATTTCATTATTATTTGTCTTTCTTATAGACATCTATGCTTTGAGAATAGTTGATTTGACGTTAAAACAACCCGCAAACGATTTTAACTACAATTGTTAGTAAAAAGTTACCATAGTAAAAATTTACTACTGTTCACACAACCGGTCCATAGAAATCCGAAACTGGAGTAAAATTATTCATAATAGGCTAAAAACTTTTGTGAAGGCCAAGACCATGATGATGATGATGATGTTTTATGTGTACGAACAAGGGAAAATTATGTCCGTGCGACTTCCCACCTGGACTAGGAAAGTTTAAAGACACGGGTTGATAGTTAATAACAAACAAATGTTTTCAAACCCGAATAATATTATTGCTGATCTAACAATACTTTATATTTCAAATGATTTGTATTGATAAACATGACTACAATGAGAAACTCAAAGTAACAGATTATAAAATAATTATTCCTTCCCTTTTAATATTTCACCCCCCTTTTCCGTTTATCTACTCAATCGTTGAAAGGGAAGTAATTTTTTTATTGTTTCAAGAAAACATTGACAAATCGTTTTACCTCTATCGGAACACTTTGTTAAAGAAAGGAAAAATAAATGATTTAAGTTTGTGGATCAATCAAAAAATTACTTTTTTTTTTTCAAACATATTAATAAATAATATTTATCCTGGTTATTGACTCTTTTTTAATGAGTACTCGATGCTGAGTATCAATTAAAATATTGTTTTCGATAAAAATAAATATTTTTTTTTTTTTGTATATATTTCTAGTAGATTAATTTAATTTGTACTTAAATAATTAAGAATTATTAGGAGGAGACATTCCTATTGTGAAGTTGTAATTATTCAAAACATAGGTCTGTGATGTTTTAAATATTAATTAAAAATATTAATTAGAAAGATATACGTATATAAAAATGAATTGATAATTCTGGCGTCTGCTATCAGATTACTCAAAGGTATTTGAGATTCCGTGCAAATA
The DNA here is from genome assembly GCA_022840565.1 of Eubasilissa regina. Taxonomy (NCBI): domain Eukaryota; kingdom Metazoa; phylum Arthropoda; class Insecta; order Trichoptera; family Phryganeidae; genus Eubasilissa; species Eubasilissa regina. Next base: position 15,050,511 of record JAINEB010000027.1, on the reverse strand, counting down.
AGGTAGATGGCTCTTTCAAATAATGGAACGAATAAATGTATTAATATCAAAAAGGTAACATTCGGTTCGAAAATTTGTCGCTAAAAATATCGTCGCTGTAGCATAGTTGGATAATGCACCTTCCCCGGTTTAGAAAGAGATCCAGGTTCGAATCGCAGTGGCGCAACATCGATATTTTTGGATAAAATTGATTTTATATGTATATAATCCTAATTAATATACTTAATTCATATTTAAAATTAAGAATTAAGCTGGCCTAGTGACCTAGTGGTCAGGGGTTCGCGTCTCTTTTCAAGACACCAGCAAGTTATTCGTATTTTCATAGTAGTTCATTTACAAGCGTTTAACATTGTTTTAAAATAGTAAGAATATTGATATGACATGTATTCCGTGTATGCGTCTCTATTTTATTTTTAAATTTAAAAAATATACCTATAGAATACATATGATTCAGTTAATTTCAACACAAAACTCAGTTACAAGATAATTTTTCAATCACGTACTAATTAAACATTTAAACTTTTCTCCTATACAATACTATGTCCGTGATTATTTATTATAAAGGTTCCAAATGTTTTGATTTGTTTGAATGTAGATTTGTGAATGGTGAATTTTGATAACGTTAAATTCAAATCAATATTTACTTATTAATGTAAGGATTTTAAATTAAACATATTTTAAAAATATGCGGCTTTGTATTCTAAATAAAACTGTGTTCAAAACATTTTAACAAAAAATATATTTATTTATCGGGTATCGAAAAATTCGTAATATTTTCATGTATTCTCACTTTTAACATGATATGTGTTTTATTTTCGCATTTACCAGTAACGGGATCAATACCAGACTATTCCAAAAGCATTTTGAAATCAAAAATATTTTGCGCGATACCGAGTATCAATTCCTCTATCTCAGATATTTTTTTGTTTGTTATTATTAGAGGTATGGACAAGTATTTGAAAACGTAAAAATCAATGAAATTTTGTAAAAAAACATAATATTGCTAGATTATTGCAATAGTACTATAGTATCTCTTCGTGACCAGCAATATACCGTTGTCTTTAGATGATGAATTAAAAGAATCGTACACAGAGGATGGTACAATTAGTTCTCGACACTACAGAAAATATATATATACAAGTCAATAAACAGATATATCATGGATCGCGGCGTAACCCATTAGACCTTTTTCGCTCGCCCACAATCGCACACCTTTCACGCGAGCTCTCACATACGTAAATTAGACCTGTTTAAAAAAACATTTATTTAAATATTAAATCTGCCACCCCCGCCCTTACGGCCCCCATAGCCAACTGTATTTAATTTAGTTCAATTTACACATATATATGGGAAGGATTGCTCTTCCCAAAACTAGTACTGATGTAACTCAAAAATTGTGTTTGTGTAGTACAAAGTCAATACAAAAATTATGTTACTTTTAAAATTAGCAATATTAACTTTGTGGTTAAAATTCATATTTTTTATTTATTATCTTTGTTTTATTAACCACTGAACTGAATTTAAATACATCTACCGGTTTCGAAAAATACCATTTTCAGAATCTGTTTTTAAAAAAACAACAATTATTTAAAATACGAATATAAACGAGTACTAGGTATAATACGACTTACTTATTAAGAAAAGTGATTCGGATAAATTCTGATATTTAATAAAATAATTTTAGAATGATTTATATCGTACATTAGTATATGTAAAATAGTATATTTCTAAATATTTATATCGTACATTAGTATATGTAAAATAGTATATTTCTAAATATTTATATCGTACATTAGTATATGTAAAATAGTATATTTCTAAATATTTATATCGTACATTAGTATATGTAAAATAGTATATTTCTAAATATTTATATCGTACATTAGTATATGTAAAATAGTATATTTCTAAATATTTATTTTAAAATAAAATCCTACAAAAAATACTCGGCATATTACGATTACGCCGTTTTTTCACTAGAACCACACCAGGATAGAGTACCACACTATTCTCTCCTAACATACAATTTATCCACATTTTCTCATGCAAACTTTGATTCTTGAGGTTTATAGCAGGACCATCTTCTAATATCTGATTTACCTGGTTTTCCGCAGACGTCACTGTTTTTGTTAGCATCAATACTTACATAATATATTCGTATCTTTAGGGAGCTTTTGGTGACGATAAAAATGAAACGCGCAGCTTATGTAGAGTAGATAGGGGAAAAAAGTACAAAAAATAGCGGAGCATGAAATATGAAGAGAGAGGAGCGAGTCGTCGGCAAGCGATCGGGCCAAACTTTGACAACTTTTCTCCGTTGAAGCTTGGACCTAGTTACTACAGATGTCGTCTTTAGACAACTGAAGACGGCTACGTTGCTAGTACTTGTTAATCCTATTCACTAGTGAATATTGAGATTGCGACTACTATATAAATAATATTTTGATTATTCTACAATTTTTTGTCATGAATTTATTCATTTTCATGTTTACAAATACCCAGTTATTTAGTTTAATGTTTACGAATACCCAGTTATCCCTGCTCATCACATTCTCAACCTAAATTAATGAGTTATTTACATCCATGAATCCTTTTGAATGTCCCAGTGCATTTGTAATATACAGGATGAATATTATGTTCCAGTGCGGTATTGTTTTTGAATAACCAGGATATGAAACTCATTTTAATAATTTAATTATTATTTATCAATTATTTGGTTTATTATAATTATGTATGGGATATGACATTGGCCAAGTGGCCATATCTGACAGCGGCGTAAATGCGTGCTCTTTTAACCATATTCTTCACAATGATCTCGCACACTTCGCGTGTAATTTCAGCAATTTCATTTCGAATATTATCCTGTAGCATCGAAATTTTTGTTGACTTATTATAGTCGGGAGCCGTTAAATCAGGCGATCGAGGAGGCCAGTTGATATCACAATCTTTTGATATCATGCGGCCGGGAAAATTTTCTTGCAAAATTTCAAACGCATTGTGTGAAATGTCACCATTCTGTTAAAACCATATGGGTTGCAGGCACAATTGTTCTAATTCGTCCACCAATAAGTTTTCCAAGATGTGACGAAAGCGATAATTATTATTTATTGTTTATTTATTTCTTAACATAGCACTCATATATGTTCTCTAATATAAACAAGATTAACACACACTCTACGGTGGTGGATCAGATTTGACCCGGGTGTTAATAAAAATATTAATTACGCTACAAATATTCTCTTAATGCTATTTTCCTTCTAGCTAATCTTTATTAAATATTTTCAAATAATTTGAGATACAAATAAATGTTATCGGACGAGATTCAAATAAGTTATTGATAAAAATGTGAAAAAACGCGCAAAAACTGACCTAAGAGAGTCGGATTGAATATCAGCGCTTAGGTCGAAACATATATTGTCAACATTTTGAGCGGGTAGACAAAGGATACCAGGTACGCGTCTATGTATTTGTTTTGACTTATTTTCATCTGGCGGCCCCTAGGCAATGCTAGTAATATAATTATTCAAGGGACGTTGCGCCTACTTTTTATGATACTACCTGCTCGGGGCCTAAGTTTTATGACACTACCTGCTCGGGTTCCGACGAGAAGATCACATGTTCAGTTGATGTTTGTATTTTTGGCTGTGTATGACGTTTGTTGATGCGTGAAAATATGTACATTATTCGTAATATTTTTTAATTTTTTAGCAGAATTAAATCATATTTAAAATGAAATATTTATAAAAAATCTCCTACTAAACGGTTGAAAAACCGGAAACTTGAGGTGGATCTAAAATGACCCACTACCGCCGGACTTGTTTTGTTTTGACCTACCGGGCTGTAAGTGTTAAAGTATTTTCTTTTACTAAACCATATCTTTTACATATTTGGTCAGTTTCATTTTAAATCTATTCAATTTCTCCTCCTTTCTTATGTTTTCTGGCATTTCATTAAAAAATTTCATCACACCATACATCATCGATTTCTGAGATTTGGCCTTCTTCCTGAATGGCAGTCTCAGTCTATCCCTTACGTACGATGCTCGTGCTCATGTTGATTTGCATCAATTTTTCGTATTAATTCCGCAGATATTTTTTTATTGATGATTTTGTAATAGTTACAGTATTATAATTATTATTTAAATAAAATATTTGAATGACTTCAATACGTTTTTGAGGCGTTATATGCTCCATAATAAATTATAATTAACCACAAATGCGAACTGACATGGCGGCCAAACAAAATTAGCCTGAAACATAATATTCATCCTGTAAAAGGAGTCTAGTCAATGGCTTTGTCGTGCTGTCTTTATATATTTATATTATATGTATTCCGGTTATATTTATGGACCTCGTTAGGTGCAGATTTTCAGAGCGTTAGTAAAGAGGTATTTCAATGATTATTTGCAGAATTTCATAAATCCTATATTGAAAACTTTTCTGTTTGCTTCTGCAGGAATATAAGCGTATTGAAATATGAGCCGGGATTGAAGTAGATACATCTTTATAGTATAAATAACGTTGTATATTTATAAAAAAAAATTTTTATTATTATTATCTAATTGACGTGTATGTTAAGTTACTTAAGGACCATTTATGTTATCTGCTCGACACTATTTACTGAGTTTTGATTGAAATACAAAATAACATTTGTAATACTGTATTTTTGTCTGTTCTTAATATACTTTTAAACTGTTTAAAATATATATTATGCAAAAAAATTTAACTAACCTAACCTGATTTAACTTATCTAAAAAATAGTTAATCTTCTGTATTAAAACGAGAATAAAACATAACAGTGTAAACTGACTCAGTGGCGGAGAGATAAAAGGAACAGATAATAGGTACAAGCTAAGACAATATAATGATTGTGATCCTTTCTATTATTTTCTTCAGATTGATCATCATAACTATCATCCTTCACTCTAACTAACTTTCCATCTTGCCGTTTCTCTCGGGGGTAGGCAGAGAGGATAGAACACTCTTCTATTCTGACACTCAATTCACGCTCCATTCACATTCAAACATCTTCTCATCAATTATGGAGGCTTCTAACAGGACCATCCTCCTGTATCTGGTTTACCTGGTCGTGCCAAGTCTTCCGCGGACGTTCTCTATTTCTGGTGATATCTTGCGTTATATATCTTTCTTACTATTCTCTCCTCATTCATTCGTTCCATATGACCAAACTATCTAAGTGATCCTTTCTTAATCATACGTACTATGTATTCTAAGATCAGCTTTACATAATTTTCTTATTTCTTCATTCTTTACTCTGCCATAAATAGATCTGCTGCATATACGCCTAAGCGATCTCATTTCTACTGATTTCAGTCTACTTTCTTTCTTTTTTTGACAGCTCCAAGCCTCACTTCCGTACATTAGTGTTAATAACAGAATTCCATTGTGAATAGCTAGTTTTGCTTCGGTTAACGAGTTCCCATTAGATATAATTCCATTCAAAGCACAGTTTACTTTATTCCCTGCAGTCACTCTTTCAGTATTTTTCTCAACCTTTCCATTTCTATCAATCATACTTCCCTTACTCCACATTTCAGTATATATCTCCAATAGTCTCTTTACAGAGTTCCCGCAAATCTCTAAAGTCTAGAAAGGTCAGATCTTTATTTATATTGTTCTATCACCTCATTTAGGTACTCTCTATTCATCGTTTTTCTTCAGGTTCATTATTGAGCAGCTATTTCGAGGGCTTCGTATTATTTGTACACTCTATATGGCCTAGTCGTCGATATCTCCCTAATCTCACGTTATAAAACTCCTGGTTATGATGCCAAAACCACACTTTATTTTCATTGACAGCCTCAAAAATGATTTTGAATCACCTTTTTTCAAGTATACTACATCCTAGATATATATAATAAATGTATTAACTATCTTATAGGAGTAGTTCAGTAAGGGCCGGTTGTATAATCAGTAGTAAATTTTGACCATAGTAAATTTTTACTGTAGTAACTATCGTCCGTTATAAAATATACTTGCAGGTTGTTCGTAGGTGCGTTAAATTTACTAAAATCAAAAATAATCTTGCCTAATAGTGTGGCAAGTAAGGTTTCTGACCCGGGTCGACCCGGGAATACATGGGGTTTTCGATGCCTCGAGTCCCGGGAATGCTTTTGTCGAGTCCCGGGATTCGTAATATAATGGATATAATGGAAGATTTTATGGTAAATAAAATAATTTCGTCAAAATTTTTTGTCATACGAATGCAATTAAAAAGAAATATTCGGGTCAAAACAAAAAAAAGCATACTTTTCGAATAGGTTCCAGAAAACAATAACAATGGGTTCAGGAAACAATAAATCATTTTGTCGCAAAATTTGCTAGCATTAGGGACTGTCGGTGAAATGCAATAAAAATATGAGTACATACATGAGTGAGTGATTTCGCTGAAACAAAATTTTACTATTGTAAATATGTACGTACAATATATTTCACTCAAATTAATTTTTTTTTATATATTTTTTAAATATTAAGAATTTATTATATCTGTATTTTTATTTAGAAATAGTATTTTTGGCAATACATTTTTAATTTATAATAACAATTTAATTGCAATAAAATTAACAATGTTTATAAAAAACAAACATAAAATTATTTATTTAAAAATATATATATATATTTACATATCACGGGACCCGGGATCTCGGGAATGATCCAGAAATGCCGGGACTGAAAAAGTCCGGGAATAGAGAAAACCTAGTGGCAAGGCGAATAATCATCAAATAGGTACTTGCGAATTTTACCAAAATTGATTTATTTTAAATATTCATCCCTGCATTCAAAATCTGTCACATTGAAATATAACTTTAAACAGCAAGATCATCATCAGACAAACTTACTCCCATCACTAAAAAGTGAGATATTGAATGATTCGTTATCGTATACTGCAATTTTCAAAGTATCAATGTGACAGATGACTTTTGAAACAGCTGTGAAGTGTCCACCATTTTTAACTAGTTGAATTAATGGCTCGTCTTGTTTTACTAAAGTAACTTTATTTAATATAGTAAGAATTTGGTTAGTTTATAAGCTGCAACCTGTTGGCATAGACTTAGTCTTTACTTCATTCACTATAGGGCTAATTTTTGCTGCGATTTCCGCATCATGAAGAATTTCTTAGGATCTTACTGTGATGTTGAGTAAAAAAATCATAAAAGTCTTGAGAGAGATAAAATATTTTAGCAAGATTCTTCCGATTTAGTATGCACTCAGATCTCTTTTTATGCGAGATACATTCCGCAGAAAAACGCGTAAAAAAACGCATATAAAAATAAAGGATACGTTCCATAATTTTCTAAAATCGCATAAAACTAATAAAGTTAAAATTTACCAAAAAACGCATAAAAAAAAGTTCATTAAATTTCAGAAAAATATAATCCTAACATATTCCTTCCAAATTTATGTATAAAAATTTCATAAAAAAAAAGTTTATCTTTTTTCTTCACAAATAAAATTAACCTCAACTTCGCATGTTGATTTTTGCCTTTTGACAATATAATCAATGATTAAACTTAATGACTTTGCTAATTTTTTGTACTTGTAATTAATAACTTTTGTAATTTGTGAATTATCATCTGTGTTTGCCATTTTACTGAAAAATTGAAGACTTCAAATTACACTCGCAGTGAGGGTGACTGGAGTTTCATTTTCTTCCGATTCATTTTCGTTTTATTTTTCTTCGACGGTATCGAGAGTTATATCAGTGATATCATTGTCATTCGTGACATTATCCTCTGCATTATGCTCACTGATAATTTCTGAAAACATTCGAGGGGAGAAACGTGTCCAGACATGCCCAATTTCACTTGGTTTCTACTGAATTGTACTGACGCAGACTGTGTTTAGATATATAGACAATTTGGCAATAGTTATTTAAAAAAATAAATGCTTCTTGAAATATAAACCGTATAAAAAGAGCTCCAAATTTACTGCACGTCGTCTATGGATTTAATACCTACAATATGTCATGAAAAGAATGCGGGTGCGATAATACAATCTATAGACACCGTATTGTGTTCAGTATATTCTGTTTATATAAGGTGTTAGCACAATACAGAATCTTACTCTGATACATCATCGGATTGCCAGAATAAGAAAGGCTGCTGGAATGAAATAAACAGATGATTTCTTTTTCATATTTGAGTTTTGCAATATTTAATATTTAATTCTGCTGAAATAAAATTACTGTAACTATTTTTAAGGAGGACACATTCTAATTGTGAAGTTTCAATTTTACAGAACTGGCTCCCTGACTAGAGAATGATAACGACTGTAGAATAGCTACAGATACAATAATACCTTTTATCTTTTTTTTAAATCATAAATACTATTTGGTAACGTTAAATGTATTATACTTTTGAAATTAGCAAAAATAAATTTGTTGTTATAATTCATTATTTTTATTTGTCAACCACTTATTGAGTTTAAATATATCTACCAGTTTCAAAAATACAATTTTCTTCTTCAGGATGTCAATACTGAGAATCGTATTTTTCGAAATCGGTAGATGTATTTAAACTCAATGAGTGGTTAATAAATCAAAGTTAACAAATAAACGCATTATTATTATTATTATTATTATAAGTTCGAAAAATTGTCGTTAACTTACAATGTTGATGTGGTGTAATAGGTCAGCGCACTTCCCTGAATAGGAAGTGTTCCTGGTTTGATTCCGGGTACAAAGAAAAATATTTTTTTGGTAAATTCATTTTATCAGCACATCTTTCTTATTGATACATTTTATTTATATTAAAATGTATTAGTTAAATATGTATATACGAATACATTCAACAACAGTAGAGTTATACACCCCTAAATATGTAAGATTTTGAATTATGGGGGTGACAATCGACATTTATATACAAACATGTTAAAAATCTACAATCATACAATGTTAAATTGAATATCAAAATATTTTTCTATAATAATGTTGAGAAATTGATCAAATCAGAATGCGGCAATAACAAAGGTGTCCAATACATCATTTTTTATTTATTTTGAAGATCTTTTAGCCATTTAAGGACCTCTAGGTGTTCGTATATCATTCACAGAGCCTATTTTTTTCCAATTTTTCCATTAAATGTTGAATTGTCAGTTTCGCAGGTGCCAAATGGCAACCAAATTTGCACTAAATCTTATTTTAGTCCATTGATCAATTTATCCATTACTTTTAAAATATTTTCAAAATAATTCATTGTTGCTGAACTGTGTAGCGCTCCATTTAGTAATGTCATACTATCTACATAGTAGCTATCAAGTATCTATAAGGCACTACTAAAGAAAACACAGGGTGAATATTATGTTCCAAGCCGATATTTTTTGACCACCATTTTGGTTTAACAATCATTTGTCAGTAAAGAGTAGTTTATTATAATTTATTATGGAGCATTTAACGGTTTAACAGAGTGTTGAAGTCATTAAAAGATTTTACTAATAATGATTAATAAGTAGATAAAAGATCTGAGTAATAATGGCGTTGTTGTAACCATTGATGAAATCACGTGTTGGATATGTGTGTCGATAAGACTTGCAATACATATGTCAATAAGAGAATGCCACTAACATAGCACGAGAAATTTTTTCCCCTCCTTATAATGTTAAAAAGTGGCGACATTGACTGGCCTCCTCGGTCACCCTATTTGACGGCTCTCGACTATTTTCTGTGACTTGAAAGGAAAGATCTACGCCAATAAGCCAACAGTAATTACGATGCTACAGGACAATATTTGAAATAAGATCTACGCCAATAAGCCAACAGTAATTACCATGCTACATGACAATATTGCTGAAATAACACGCAAAGTGTGCGAGAATGTTATGAAAAATAATGCGAAAAGAGGTAGTTATTTGGCCAATGTAATATTCCATACTTAATTGTAATAAACCAAATAATCGATAATATTCACCCTGTATTAGTTACATTAATACACTAGAGAGTTTTAATTTAAAAAATCATGTTTCTGTTTACAAATGAGATGAAAATTTGCCTGTGTAATGGCTTCTGCTTACTTACAAGTCGTAAAATCGCTTAGGAACTAAAATACAAACTATTACGTAGCTTACAGCGTAAATATTCACGTGGTCTAAAGGTTTTCCTGAGTCAAGATCCTAAATAAACAGATTGTTTATAATTTGCTGTAATTATCAAAAAAGTTACCAGTCATTTGGAACCCCTAGGTGACAAACCTTCACCATGACTGACAAAAAATACACATATTTTTTAAAGTCAAAACTAAAAGTAAAAATGATTAATTTTATAATTATAGGAATATACGTATTTAAATTATATGTATATAAAAGAGCTGGCAGAAGAGGAACGAAAGTAGACTGAATGCAGTGGAAATGAGATCGCTTAGGCATAAATGCGACAGATTCATTAATGATAGAATAAAGAATAAATAATTAATAAATTAATGTAAAGCTGATCTTAGTATAGTACGTAAGATTAAAAAAGGATGAAATGTGAGCTTTTATGAGAATATGTATGAATTTCGTGTCAGGGTAGAAGAGTGTGGTGCTCTATCCTCTCTGCCTACCCCCGCGGAGAAACGGCGTGATGGTAATTTTATTAATTAAAAAACATTGTATTCCTATGATATAAACTAGAATGACGTATACATATTTTTTGATGCATGTATCAAGCTATATATATTTTATTTTCATATAATATTGACACATTAATATAAATAATTAGATACCAGGTTCTAGAGTGAACGATGAAATATAAATTAACCGTAAAATTGGTTAAGATAAACTATAGATTTAATTAGACTTGATAACTATGCTAATATTGAAAATTATTGCTAATTTTATATTTTAAGCTATGAATCCGTAAATTATTGAATACGCGCTTCTTTTGATTTTATTATTTATTTATTCATTTTTTATGATTTTCTAAACAAAATAAACTTATTTTCTAAAGGCTTGTGTCCATGGAAGGAGACATAGTGAGATAATCTCAGATATTTAGTTGAAATAAATCTCATTACCATGTACACGTGTTGAGATTTTGATCTGGAGATAAACTCAGAGATCAGTTTGATATTGTTAGAAAGAAGGAAATATTAGACAGCGTTTCCCAAAATAATCGTTGTTCCCCTATAATTATATATTCTTAAGTTCTGACACATTTAATTAAACAATTTACATTAATATAAATCACAAATTAAATTTATTTGAAAATTTATTCAGTTTTAACTGCTGCTGTGGAGATTCAAAATCACTCAACTAACGAACAATGGCGACATTTGACCTATTATAAAGTGAAGTGAAAAGCAAAACGGCGAATCTTCGAGATACAAAGTGTACACGAGTATTACGAAGTTGAAAGTTCTCTCAAAAGAATCTCATTAGAGCAAAATACGTATCTCGGAAAAACTCTTAAAAATCTCATTCGCGAATATTTAAGTCAATTAACAATAAAACATCTATCAAATTGGATTTTTTTCAAACAACGCTATGAACTAAAACAATGTGGATACTTTAATAATACTGTATAGCACTTGGTTTAGTATTACATAATAAAATTAGTAAAATAAAATAAATATTATTCTAACATATAATATATCAAAAAGCTTTTCCTTTTTTTTGGACCTGGAACATTAAGACAGGTCGAGTATTGAATTAAGTATTTATTAAAATATTACCATTTCTTGTAATACGGCTTAATAACTCCAATATGTATTATACATAATTAAGTGGAGCAGACTATTATATCTGATTAAATTGGTAGGAACTATAGTGTTGATTAGATTAAGTTATTTGAGGTTAGAAGATATGATTAACACACATTTACTGCCTTAAGATCAAAATTCGTAGACGTCACTCCCACTGTCATCCTTCCCATAATACTAACATAATAAATATTTCATTATGATCTATTTTATTAACTAAAAGTCAAAGCCCGTTAATAATAACGGAGAACCTACGAAGAAAAGACTGCATACAAAATGCTCAACTCTGCTGTTGCCACAAACCATCGGGCTTAAAAAACGTTTACGTAACAAAGCTGGGAAACCTTAAAGAAATCTTTTAACGAAATTTTATAAAACTTTTTATAAATTTTATTTTTAATTTAAATTTTTAATATCCTTCAATATTGTCTGATAGTATACCAAAGAGGAGCGTGCATGAAAGTGGATGAGCAAATTTATATGTTCTAATATAAACAATATCAATACTTCCCTTTTTACTATAACTTACGCAAATATTTACTTAGTTTTATTTCAAATTTTCGTTCTCCTTTTTTATATCACCTGATATTTCTTTGAAAATGTTCATCGTACTATACATCATTGATTTTTGTGACTTAACCTTCTTCTCGAATGGCAGTCTCATTCTATTTCTTCCTCGTGTATAATGTTCGTGCTCATGTTGATTCGCCTCAATTTTTCTTATAAATTCTTCCGATATTTTATCCGTTGTACCTTTGGACAAAAATAAAGTTTTTCAGTAAAATCCTTATAACTTTAAACGGTGTAAAATTAACTATACTAATAAAATACATACAAAAATGTCATCCCAATAGATATTATTTTCTATTTATCAGATACAAAAATCTATAGTTGAAAAATAAAGTTTTGTCCAAAGGTAGAGCACTTGCCCCTACTGAATCGTGTAGATACAAAGCGCGTTTTTTAAGTTAGTACCGGATGTTTTTTTTTGAAGTAATACAACATCATTTGTTACACACCTTAAACTATTTATCAACATAGTCTCTACCATTATTAAGGCACTTGTCATAAGGGAGACTAATTTTTGTATACCTTCGTCATAGAACGACAACCCCGCCTGGAATGAAATCCATGTCTGTACTCCGTCTTTGAGTTCATCATCACTTGCCATCAAAGAACCGCTTCAGACGAAAGAAAAATTTGTAAATTACTTGGCGCTAAATTAGGACAAAACAGGACATACTTGACGATCAGCTGGTATCATGTTTTGTGAATTCAAGAAACGTATCTCACTGTCGGCGGGCTAATCTATTGTCTTGAACATTTTAACCATTCGCTACAAGATGTCTACACTATGTGAATGTATCTAACGTTGCATGTGGTGAGTTCAAAGATGAAGGAAACAATTGCGCATGCGTAATGTCGCAACCGCAGCGCTACATCGGGAATATTTGGCAAGGGTACTTAATTAAAAAACACGCCTCGTACGCCTATTTTTAATATTATTCTATGTCAGTATACCAGGACAAAAAACTGTAGCGATCAGTCATCTATGTCTGCCCCTGCGAAGAAGCAACGTAATGGTAAATTAAGTAATGGTAATTCTTTAAAAATTTATTATAAAACCCATCTTCCACATGTAACTTTGTTGTGCGCTTTTTACAACAATAGTTTTTCTCATTTACGTTCCTAAAAATATCAAAAAAACTTTATTTAACACCATTTTGATTGATGTCTACCATACTTGATTGATTATACAAAGTTAAAGAAATATACATTCCGTTTCATAAATAATATTCTTCAAAACGTCTAGGATTTATGCATTGAGCTCCATAAAATTTGAAAAAATTTAATATGAGTGGCACAGTGTTTTTTCATATCTATGTCCACGTATTATAGTAAATTATATTTTATTTAAATCATCTTCTGGATGAAGATATCCCCAGATGTATTTGACTTTTCTCTGTCCATTGTTATTCACTGCCACGTATTTTCGCAGAATTCTATGATTATCAGATAACCTTATTCGTCGTAGCGATTCATTTTCTTAACGTATTCAATTGTATTTTTGGGGGTTATGTTGGTGGTTAAATGAAATATAGATGTTTGTTTGCGCGTTGAAGTTTTATTATATTATGACAGTATGATGAAAACAGATAAAAATAAAGAATGCAATGAACGAATGTGAAATGAAATGATGTGAAGCAATTTGGCTGTCTCGCCCGGCGCTCCCGGGCCGGCGAGACCGCCGCTGTAGAACGCTGAAACTAGAGAGAGTGCCTAGCGGTGAATTCTGAGCCAGGCTTGTGGCAGCAACCGGCAACGCTGTCGCTAGCGTCGATGCCGACTGAGATGGCGGTGGATTTGAATTCCGGTCGCTACATATTTATGAAGCGATTGATGGATGTGTTTTTAAACCATGTATCTACATTCTAATTATTTACATTTTTGTTACTAATGTATCTATGAATTTACTTTTATTTTATTTTTTTTAAATATCATGTTATATACCATGTATTTACAGCCTTAAAAATCTAGTTATTGTATTTATTAGATAGTGTATATATCTACGTTTATATTGCTTGAGCTATTCTAATTAATCGATTTTAAATGATACAGTCTTTGAGTTTTAAATAAATAATAAACAAATAAATTCATGTGTGTTCACTTGTCTACATTTTTTTTTCCCTACATACATCAAAAAAGTTGTTAAATTCTGAGAAATTAAAAAAATAAGCAATCCTAATCATATGAAAAAACCCTGATAGGTATTGAATGATAATTTACACACATTACGTCATGTTCTTGGAGGCAATATATGTATTTACGAGCCTTATAACTTCAGTTGGCACCGCTGGGTTTTCTAGTTGACAATAATGTGCATGTATATGCGTGATTATTACCGCCTATTGTCGGAATCGGAGAAGACGGAACGAAGGTGTGATTCTCATTAATTCCGATGCTTCGACCAGTGGAGCAGTCCTAAAACCACCAGGGCGCGCTTCAGCCAGCCGAAATCTAACGACAGCAAAGTTAATAGGTTAGTGCAGTTCATGTGTCATATGTGTTCTTATTATTTATTGGAAACCTGGGAACCAGCGATCGAAGACGTTTACATAAAAAATATGATTTATATCCATTCGAGATGATTAATGTCAACAAGTAGAAAATGTTGGTATTCGAGAAGGAAGAAATCAAGACATCGTGCTAAATACTTTTAGGTAATGAATGTTTGGAACAAGTAGATGAGTTTATGTATTCGGGAAGTATGTTTGATAGAAACAGAAAGGCTGAGTAAGATATCGAAAGGAGGGTGACTGCAGGAAGCAAAGTGAACGGCGCTTTGTATGGAATTATAGCTAATGAAAACTTGTCAACCGAGGCAAAACTAGCGGTACACGATAGAGTCCTGGTACTGATACTGATGTAAGTGAGGCTTAGAGCTGGCAGAAGAGGAACAAAAGTAGACTGAATGCATTGAAATTGAGATCACTTAGGCGTACGTAGCAAATCCATTGATGAAGAAATAAAGAAAGAATTTAAAGTTGATCTTAGTATAGTGTAGTATACTAAGGTAGTTTGGTCATATGGAACGGATGAATGAGGAGTGAATGATAAGGAAGATATATATTACGCAAGTGTTGATGGCACCAGAAATAGAGGACGTCCGCAAAAGACTTGGCACCACCAGGTAAACCAGATACTGGAGAATGGTCATGTTAGAAGCCTCAATATCGGCAAAGCTTGTATGAATATGGATAAGGCGAGAACTATGTGTCAGGATAGAAAAGTGTGGCGCTCTATCCTCTCTGCCTACCCCCGCTTAAATTAAGTCTTAGTATCCTTAAGCATGTGACGAATATGTGAATAATTAATGTTTCATGTGTACAATTCATTGGAAATAAAGGAAGAAATAACTTGTTACATTTTACAATTTATTTTGTTATTAAATGATTGTTTAGTATAATACTTCGTGTAGATAGATGCTAGGTATATATTATTATTTAATTCAAGCTTTTATGTTAGTGTCATGTAGGCACTAAATACGCAAAGATGTTCTTACGTACCAAGACGTGAAAAGACGTAAGTAAACCGACAAAATCTAAACTTGACGATTCAATACTTAATAAAATATATAGACATTTTGATTGTGTACTAGTGTAATGCAATTGTATTAAAAACAACACATTCTTATCGTGAAGTTGTAATTATTCAGAACATAGGTCTGTGAATTTGTCGACTAAAGTAAAATATGCTGTAGCATAGTCGGTTAATGTATCTTCCCCGGATTGGAAAGAGATTCAGGTTCGAATCTTGGTAGTAACAACAATATTTTTCTATAAAATTGATTTTATGTCTTTATATTATCTTTCTAATTAATACATTTAATTAGTATTTAAAATATAACACACCTATGTTTTGATTAATTACAACTTCACAATAAGAATATGTTATCCTTAATAATATAAAAGTTGTATCAATGTGTCCAAAATTTAATAAAAAATAATTGTTAATTCTGGCGTCTCCTATCGCACTACTCAAAGGTATTTGAGATTCTGTAAAAATAAAGTAGATGGCTTTCAAATAATGGAACGATAAATGTATTAATTTGAAAAGTGTAACATGTAAGTTCGAAAATTTGTCGGTTAATACACCTTCCCCGGATTGAAAAGAGATCCAGGTTCGAATTCCGGTAGCAACAACTATGATTTTACATGTATATCTTTCTAATTAATATTTAATGCAATGGTCACTTTTTTGTCACACATTTTTCTAAAAAATTCGGATAATGTGTGAAAAAAACTTTGGTCAAAATGTTTATATTTTAATTAATATTAAAATGAATATATCTAAAATACACTTAATACATATGTTTATTCCTAGTTGTATATTTATTATAAATCTAAGCAGATTTACGAAATTCAGCTTCTCATTTGAGAATTTAAATCAAATTTCACACCTTGCGGTATGGAAGGTGATTATTAATACATAATTTACTGCCCCGGGTGAACATCCCTTTTCGCAAAATAAACAGTGTGTTTCAATTAAATGTAAACTGACTTCAGTAAACCTTTTCGTACTACGTATGAAATAACAATAACTTGTAAAACGTATTATAACTACGTGATAAAAGTGACTGGGATTTTTTTTATCAAAAACGCCCAACCTATGCAATCACCGTACGTATTAATTATATATTTTGGAAATATTTTTTTTTAAATATTACATCTTAGCTCAACAAAGCGTAAAATAAAGCATAGTTTACATAATGTCATATATTTGTATATTATTAAAAAATAAAATATATTAAAAAATAAATAGTACCTACACGGTAGAGAACGCCCAATGTAAGTTTGCGCGTGAAATTTCGGCCAAGCGCTTCCATACGAGTACATTCGTAAAACTTCTGAAAAAGGGCGCACACGCCAAATTCTTACAGCAGGTAAATCAAAAAGCGATCTTCTGAATTTAACTGACTTAAATTTCGACATTATTGAAAAATACACAAAGTAAAAACTCAGTTTCATTTGATAATCAATTTATTTAATAAGTGTACAGTTCACAAATATTTTTAACTCTTTATTAATACCGGCTTCTTACACAATTTAAAAAAATATTAATATACTAAATTTATTTATTTATCTTTGATAGGAAATTCTTAACAAACAAATATTGTCTTTTTACATTAATAACTTTCTGTTGTCTTCGGTTTTTAGCCAACGGAACCCCATTTTACATACAATTTTCCTGGGAAATTCTTTACCTCCCGTACAATTAATGTTTTTTTATATTTTTTTAAAGTAGGCGTATATTTATACAATATATGGAAATCATAAATAGTTCGCCGAAGATAATCTTTGTTGAAATTATCTATATCTGACATCAGGAATTTTTAAATTATTTTTTTCAGGTGTAGAAAATGAAGTGTTTTCTTCATAAATTGTGTCTATTGCCCGTTTTTCCTTTAAAATTGTTTGCAATAAGCACACTGATATTCCAGTAGCTTTCGTAACTTGTCTTTGAACTGTTTTTAAATCACCAACTCCATTCCCATCTTCATTAGACATGAACTTGTATTCGTTGAATAATATTTCACGCGCTTGCCCTCGTAGTGCTCCTCCGCGTCCCAAGGAAGACGATGAAGACATTATGTAAATATTAAAAATTCCGTAACTCTCGATTAGGTTGAGTGTATTTGCACTAAAAAACGATCGAAAACATCCAGAACATACAAACTGCTAGAAGAACAAGCGATGACTAATTAAAATGAGAGCTGATTGGTGACACACTGGATTAGGCCACACCCCTTCCCCAAACGCGTTTCTGCGCAGATTTTCTAAAGCGCTAACTTAGACTGGCCGTACTCTATATACCTAAAACTTTTAATTTAAAGAGTAATCCGCACCTAGTACCTGTCTACATAAAGTACAATGCTAGGCAATTCAGCATTCTGATATATGAAATATTGAAATGACAAATATATGTAATAAAAATATTCATTCCTTCCTCCTCAGTGAACTGTAAACATGCAATCCAATCAAATCCCCATTCGGTGTTAACCAAATCTTTTCCGCCTAATAATTTATTAATGTGTAAATTGTTGATATATTTCAATTCCACCCTGTTCAGAACATTTCATATTACTTTTCACCTCACAATCAACGGAACATATTCCATTTAAGGATCGAGGGATATCTATGACTGGATTCACAGGACCCGATGGGATGGATCTCTCTTGATCCCTTTCAAATTACTTTCGTCTTCCAGATTTATTTATTTACTGCTATTATTTTTCTTTGTGACATTTTCCTAAAATGTCTATTTTCAGTAAATAAATTTTCATCTCGGAGAAAATTATTCGTAAATCTTGGTTTCATAGTAAGTGAAAATATTTCGAGCTACAGATATACAATTTTTTAGTATTTAATTTAACTCACTGCGTTTTGACATGGGTAATATTTGACGTACAGATGCCGGCAAATGAAAATATTCAATAGTATCTGTTTAACCTCAAGAAGACTCATGACGACTATCACCGTCTGAGAGAGCGTTAGCGCGACAAACGTCAAAATATTTAGAGTTATACCATACATAAAAAACGTTGCACCACGTGACAGCGCGCGCAGATGCCGGTAATTTTGTGTTGCCAGATTTCTTCTTTATTCAAATGACAGGATTTTCAGCGTGATATTTGAACACACACGCCATTCACATCGATGACAAACGCATTGCACGTGCTAATTACACACTTCTAAAATTCCAGAACTTTCCAAATAGAAAGTACTTGTCAGTTACATTTTGATTCCAGCCGGTGCAGAGTATTATCAGGGTTTATCCTGCAATACACGTATATATACAACTGTACTCTTATTTCGTGATACTTGTATGTTTGTAAGTGAGTAATTAAAGGGAATAAGATATTATTTTTTAGTTATTAAGCGCGTTCTACTAGAAAAATAAAGTGAGTGCTTCGTGCTTCGTTATAGACCAAATTGGCAATGCGCGAATGGCATTTTATGCATGTTAGTGCTATATCATAGGTCCGATGTGTGGTGTGAAGTGCTAATATTTGATAACTTTTTGAAATTTTTTTACACAATGGCGGAATGGGACTTTTTCGCTGATGGAGGTATTGAGGACTTTCTAGAAATTTCCAATACGCTTATTAACACCGCAGAGTTCGATGATGAGTTGGAAGATGAGAACGATGTCGAGAATGATTATTTTGTGATTCACATCTATGATGAAGAAAATCTTAACAATACTGTTGATTAAAACTAGCCATCAACAAGTGCAGAGGTTAGGCCAGTATTTGAATGGGAGACAGAAAATTGTTTTGTTTCAAATGTACGTAAAATCTGAAGTCGTTTTTCCAAATAACAAATACAAAATATATAATAATTTCCTATCCTGAAATTAAGATCTGACAACATTATAAACTTATATTTATTCATTTTTTCATTTCAAAACCCTACGAAATCGCGGTCGATGGACGCTTATAATAAAATAAAAGCTACATGATTATTTTTTTTTAGTTATATCAACGTTTTCATGTTTTTAACGTTTTAACGAAAAAAAAATTTTTTTGAATAGTGGCGCCAATTGGTGGTATGGTGCTGTTTCACCTAGGAATTTTTCTGGACAGCTAACAGGTTCAGGTTCAATAGTAGTTCTTATGATGCTAAAATAAAATTCGTTTCGATTATGTAAACTCAGTGTGGGTACATGTAAACTTTTTCGATTTTTAAGTCGGATAAATATGAATATTTTACATTTATTACATAATTAAAATGCTAATTGACATACATATATAGAAGTGAATATAAATACATATACATTAATTATTGAGTAAAGTGCTAAAAATGAGAAAAAAGATTGATCAACATGAACGACACCATAAAGTAGTGATGACAAAAAATGCTACTCTTGACCCACTGGTGTGACTGTGATTGATATTCGATAATATCAGTGATTGAAAACTGTGACTGTGATCACAGTTTCATTACTAATGCGCACGCGCCACACCATATCACAACATACGAAATAAATAGAAATACATAATTTTGAGCATATTTATGTATATTATTAAAACTTATATTATTCTAGCATAAATAATTAATGTACATATATCTAATTTAATATCATCACAAAGAGAATGAAAACCATTACAAAAATGTAAGTTTATTTTTCGGGTCAAATTCTCAGCGTTTCAGATCAAATGCGTAAAATGTTTTGGCTGAGTCTACTAGATGGCGCTGATCAAGAATTATAATATAACGTCATTCCTTCATGAATATTTTCATATCAAATACACAGGCGCCGAATCACGGTTCACAACCAAATATAAATAAAATAAAATAAATGATTCACGAATCACGATATTCAATCACTGATAGTGAGTGTGACTCAAAATATCAGTGAATTATTCACGGTTCATAATTTTGAGCTCATCACTAGCATAAAGATGCATAAGCTACGTATATCTCGGCCAGCGCACGCTCTGCCGGCATTCCGCGCCCGCGCACTGTGCCGTCTGTACCACTCTGTGCGAGCACATACACGTATTGACAGACTCACGTCAGGTTCTTCGAGAAAACATTTTTTATTATTGCGTATGGTAAATACTTTTATATTGTAATTATTTTATCCACTATATAAATATATTACGGAAGAATATGTATATATACAAATGAACTCTGTATTTAGTATATTTATAGAGATATTCACATAAATAGAGGCAATGTCAACTCAGTTTTCATCATCGGAAAGGAAAGATTTAAATGAAAATAGAAAATAAACGTCCTTTATTTTCGTATTTACAGATTTTTTGTTTCGTAGTTGCAGAACAATGGACAGCTTTGAAAAATTTTAAAGTTTGTGAAAAAAATTTTAATGACCATTCGGTGTTTTGAAACATGCTGTCCGTCTATTCTTTGTGTATGTATACTTTAAAAATAGACCGAGAAATCGATGCTTAACGCTGACTGAACAGCACTCGAAACTTGTGACAAAGGTCTCCTTTTCACGTAATCTGATATCGCTATATTCACTTTCACGCGCTTTCTCACTATCCACCCTGTCGATAACATGGATCACATCTTGCGAAGACAACATAAAAAATAACTCAGACTCAAGGGGGTACAATTTCACATATTCAAATTGAAATGCATAACCAAAGATTCCGAGAAATAAATTATATTATAAAACATTTAAAATCTATTTAATTCCAAGAAATTCTAATTACAAAGATTTTTTTAAATATATTGATTACCCTTTTCCATTAAATTAAAATAATATTATATTAAAATTATCATAATTACTTTAGGGCTAAACATAAAGCTTACATTTTGTCAGTGCAAAAATACAGGGAATTTCATCTTCATCCAACCAGCAAGTTGTTCAAATTTTCATAGCACAAATATATTTTTTTAAATAATAAGATTATTTTTTAATGAAAATCATGTTAATGAATTAGAAAGATAAACAAAAAAATATATTTATGGAAAAAATATGATTGGTTGTACCTGGAGAAGAATCTGAAATTTTTCCTATGCGGGGTAACACGTTACTATTTCACCACATCA
The DNA here is from genome assembly GCA_022840565.1 of Eubasilissa regina. Classification (NCBI taxonomy): domain Eukaryota; kingdom Metazoa; phylum Arthropoda; class Insecta; order Trichoptera; family Phryganeidae; genus Eubasilissa; species Eubasilissa regina. The sequence continues at coordinate 15,028,734 of JAINEB010000027.1, read as the reverse complement.
ACCTATTACGTTTTTGACAAATTTTGGAACTTGAATTCTGTAGTGTGTTTTTTATAATAAATACATTTAAAAAAATTGTAATCAATTGAAACGGCGAAATGGTAACACGTTTCCACAGATAGCTAGATTTTTTATGTTTATCTTTCTAATTGATTAATTTAATTTGTATTGAAAAATATCATAGATCCACAGACTATCAAATAAATAAACACGAACTTACGCAAATTCCTTGTCCCGAAAATTTCATTTTGATGTGTCACCCGCGTGATCAAGTTTGTGCCACTAGCGCAACCAATGAGCTCCGCGACTATTTTTAAAAATATGACTGGATTAGAATGAAAATTTAAACGCCGACAATATAATATACATTAATGTAAATAAAAATATCACTTATTTACACAAAAGTTTTATTGTTTAGTGTGAATAATTTTACTGTTTCATAATGCTTTGGATTTATGTTTCGTTGGGTACATGTGTGTAGAATGCCTCTCGCCCCGTAAATAATGTATCAAACTCCTCTGCAATATATACACATCATATCATGTTTATTCATTTACAAGTTTATGTATAGAACTATGTTCAGAAATGGAAACTTCGCAACAAAAATAGGTTTTAAATAAAGCTTAAGAATATTGTTGTGTAACTTATCCATGTATAGAAATTAATATTTATTTTTTTGTCAAATGAATTGTTGATAACAAAATTGCGTTAAAACATATTTATGGTATGAAAATCAAATTAAATCTTAAAAACTATATTAGTTATATATTTTATGAAAAGAAAAAAAAATGAAATAGACGGTGAGGCACCCAAAATATGAAATATAAAGTTTTCTAAGCAAAGTTATAATAAAATCCTCAAGAATTCACGGTGTGTGAATTATGAGGGTGCCTCAAATGTTGAGGGGTGGCAACTTAGGGAAGCAAATCATATTTTGCCTTATAAGTAAGTCTTTTGCTAAGATATTTCTTGAAAAATATATCTTTATATAGAATGGTAATACTGCTTATAGCAGGTAGAAACGGGGTAAAAACAGATTTTAGTTTCCCCACTCATTGTATAGTGATAAGCCTGTGCTTAAATAGGCAACGTATATGAGTACTAACTATATAAGTACAATAACATACAAAATTTCGAAATTTTGAGAATTCGTTCTCATAAATGTAATTTATAATTCCGAAAATTTCATAGCAAATTCCGAATTATTAATATATAAAAATAAAATGTTACGATCACAGACTAACAGCAATACAATGAGTAATTGGAGAACAATAGGGGTGTTCCGAAGGGATCGTTTCTAGAAATGCTTAGAAGATTTAACCAGCTAAAAAGAATTAATTGTCATTGCGTCTGATATTGATTAATAACATTATTTCTGCATGTCTCCCAGTAAAACTTACTGTTAACACCCTCTGTCAAGAGAATGCAAATCTCCTTTCAGCTGATGCGGCATTGTCTTTTATGCTTGAAAATTTGGGATCTGATGAGCTCTCACTAAAGTTGAAGTACAATTTTGAAAATCGAATAAGCCAAAGATGAACAAATGTATCTAAATCTTTTCAGTATTTACTCAACGGTGAAAAAAGGGATATTAAAAAATTTACAAATATTAAAAAATACAATAACGGTATAGAAGTGATTTTAGAAGAACTAACTAATCACTATGCGCAGTCCCAGTCATTAATATAAAAGTTGGAGAACAAAATTCAATCGAATTTGACGTCCAACATACATAGTCTCGTAACATGCACAAAACCTTCATAAACAAGTCAACAAAATCGAGACTGAATGGAAGACCAAGACGTAGATGGGCACATAATGTTGAGAAAACCCTGGAAGGGGTAGGGGGTACCCGGCGGACTGGATCACGGAGGCGATGTCAAGGGTTATATGGCGCGCCTTACTATGGCCATACACTTCCGAGTCTCATGAGACCGTTAAGGAAAGAAAAATAGGGAATATGATATTATTTTGGAGTAACTCAGTTAAACTGATGCGGAGCTACTTTTTGACCTTGTGAAGTTTGCGGAGTTTTAGATAATATTGCACCTATATTTATATTAATATTAAATCGTGAACTATTTTTCGTCTATACAGTCTGTATCTTTATTGCAAGTTATGTGATCTCATCGATTTACTAAGTAATAAATTCAAAATGATTAGCCTTAAAAATAATTATTAAGAAAAAAAAATAACGATCCATATGGTTAAAAATATGTTTAAATAAATAATCTGCTTTAGAAAAGCGGCATTAGAGATTAAATTAAATGCTTTAAAAGCAACCGCGTATTAAGAGATATAAGACATTTTTACACAAAATATATTGATAACACTGTTATATGTCAAAGTTGAAGAAACGGGAAATTTCCAAACAGGTCTGGTCAAGCCATTTCTACATATATCTGTATGGTATAAATATTGTTTAGGTTACTTATACTTCCGTGGGTAGAACGGATTTTTAAAATATTAATACATGCATTCCATTTTCATAAGTTTGAACAGGAAAAACAAAAACGGACCTGCTTTTGTTCAGATGCGGTATTTTTCGGCGGTGTTTACGAAATATAAATGTGATGTCTTTAGGATTGTATGGTTGCGTGTGTGATTGTGTGTGAGTACCGCACCGCAGGCGTGCGTACGTGCGAGGCTATAAAGGGCGGCGCACGGCAGGGCGCGGCCTCTTTCTCTGCGTGTTCATCGGCTTAATCGTTTGACCTATACTAGTGATATACCTTGTACTAAATTGTATGATATTATAATAAATGTATAATTGTTAAAAAGTATACTTCTTGGACCTTCACATTACGAGATGTACACTGAAGACGTACTTAGATGACAACTACGTAATAATAAATTATGCATCATTTTATCGATTTATCGGATATAATAAATTTCGGAGGCCGAGTTTCGATTATCATAGATGACGATCAGAGCAGACCAGCAATTTGCAGCATATTTACGCAGGTTAGTATTTTTCAATACATAATTTGGATGGGCATATTCAAACTAAAACCGATAGAAAACTAGGACCTAGCTATCGAAGGATAATTACAGCAACAGATATAGTATGAACTTCAGAGCAAACCAAAGTCGTAGAAATTAATGTTGATGATCCCATGTACATCAGACTGAACATACACCTTCATTCTAAAAGAGCTAATCATACATGACAGATTCTCCATAATTTGCTTGAGACGCACTCTACAATTCCTTGGATATATCTCCCGTAGAGATGATAAACCTGATGAGGCTAGCGGTTGCTTGAAACATAGTCGTTTTCATTCTTATTCTTCTTGATAGATTTATTAGGCCAGGAGGCGACAGGCTTCTCATTCACAGCTGATCCTTTAAATCACACAATGCAGATACAGATGGAGAAGGATCGTCGATACTATGAACATAATAACATCTCATGGTAAGTTACGATTCTTAGCAATGATGAAGATAACGAAAAGTATTATAGATATCTTTTTCAAAGATAAATCCTAACCTCTAATGTATAATTGACAATGTTTTGCGGTAAAAATATTAGATGATCGCATACGATCAGTGGCACGAGAACGAGTTTTAATATTAATACATTACAACGATTTATGGGTGCACATGTGCAGATAAAAAATTGTATCTGCGTTCTTCATTCTACTTTGCGTACAAAAATATAGTTTAAGATTTCATTTTTTTGAACAATCCTATAACTTTTTAAGGAGAACACATTATTATTGTGAAATTGCAGTTTCTCAGAACATAGTTCTGTGATATTTTTAATACAAATTAAATTAATCAATTAGAAAGATGTACAGATAAAATAAATTTATCAAAACTATATGCTGTTGCCATTGGGATTCGAACCAGTAACACTGTCTATCCGAGAAAGTGGGCTGACCATTACACCATGTCAACATGTTAATTAATTAACGACAAATTTTGGAAACTATATTTTCACGTACCTTTTATTTCTTCGACTGGCACCCTTAAGTTTTCTTGTTGATTGGTATGAATCATTTACGTTGTGTGAACGTTGTCACTTTTAAAAACTGAAGGATCGCTATTAAACAACGGTTGGAGCTCAATTGCGGTCAATACGTCGTCCGGTAAAGATCTCTCAATGTTCGGAGCTTCAAACCCGTACCCATTTCGGTCAGTCGGATGGTTCGATTATAGCCAGAGATAAGAAGAACAATACATCGGACCAACCCGCGACGTCAGAAAAACATCTACTGCCAATCAAGGTTAGTGGTAATTTTCAATCTGCAAACATGACCATATTATCAATAAGAAACCTACATATTTCACTTTCAAATTGATACATCTGCTGTTTTATTTTTCGAAAGTAATCTACTTCATATATTCGGAGCATCTCCAATAACAAGAAGCAATCCCTGTGACAACAAAATATATTTTCGATAAATTGATTTTATCCGTACACCTTTCTAACTGATACATTTAATGTGCACTAAAAATTAAATAACTTGTTTTGTGCTGTGATTGTCGAAATAAACACTTTCAATTAATTTACAACCCTTCTATTCACGAAACATAAATTACCGCGAGACATTATAATTTGCCCGGAAAACTATTCCTGTGGGATCGCTAGGAAGAAATAATTAATTGTCCAGGGTCTTGAAAAATTTATTATCAGCATAACGTAATTAATTAATTGTGTATTGAATGGCTAGAGTAATTGAATAAAATATTTTTGAAGATAAAAAAAAAATATTTAAGTAAAAAATAAGACTTACATCGTTCCAAAGAAAAAAGTCTGATCGAACTCTGAACTTATAACGGGAGCGTTGTTGTGATTTTAATAGGTTTATCGTTTGCGCAATAGTAATTATATTTTCTTCTCCAACTTTTTAAATGTTTTTTTACTTAAAATTAATATATACGCTTTTTTTTAAATAAAACACGTTCTTCTACATTTTCATATAGTTAGATATTAAAAAACATACATATATATTATAATGTTCTTCTAAGTTAGTTACTAGTTTTTTTTTTTCATTATTTTATCATACTGTGAAATTGTAAATTGTTGTAAACAATTTCAATACAGGAACGCTATACTCGTAAATTGATATATTTAAATCTAATTACATATTCTAATATTTTTTATGCAGTTAAGTAAAGCTATTTTTATTTCATTATTGTCAGTTTTTAATATTTAAATATGTATATTTATGAAAATAAGCTCTCATACAACCTATTTTACTAAGAATATTTTAATAATTTAATAAAATATTTTTTTAACTTTAATAATATTAAAAAAAACATTAAATAATTATGTGTTAACGAACGATATATATTTTTTAATATACAGGATATCGACCCCTCCAAATAACAAGGTTGCATTTGACACTGAACCGTTTTGAGATAATGAGCTCATATGATCAGTTTTAAGGTCTTAACTTATTTTAAGTATTATCAATGACCACTGTAAGATGAGAGAAATTAAAAATAATAAAATACATAGTAAATTAACAATAATGATCCATAAATTGAAATAAATAACTGATGGAGTTGGAACTTTCAGCTCTTGCTATTTCCTTTTATATCCGTTAAATAGAGTCGGTGTGTATGGAAGAAATAAATAATAATGCATTAAGAACCTACTTTACGTACGTTAAATTATCCCAAAATGTTAGTTGAAACTTTTTTATAATAAGGGGTCGATAATATGCAAAATAAATATTCTTACCATATTCAAACTAAACTAAGCGCTTGTTCTATGAAAATAGCACAAAGAATATATTTTTATTTATTTAAAGAGAATACATTTTTGCTGTGAAGCTGAATTTTCAGAACAAAGTTCTGTGGTATTTTAAAACAAATAATTGAATCAACTAGAAATATATACATAACAAATCTGTCTATCAAAAAAATATTAAATTGCTCTCCAAAATTTGTCAAAAATGTGTTCGATTACTACAGAAAAATATATTCAGATAGATATTTTTTTCTGTAAATTTTTCCAAACATTCGATCATTTGGCATGGGCTTTTAGATTAGAATAAAAATTTATTTAATTTAAATATAACAGTACATTTTTAATTAACATTTCAATATAACAATTTAAACGTAACATAACAAATTTGAACTAACTTCGTATACAACATAACTATATCAGCTGATCCACATTCTAGAGTTTGATTTCCGAACCACGAAAAAAACATTTTATTAATATTTTAAAAAAACTATCACAGCACTCTGTTATCCAAAATAGTTAACAAAAATTATGCCCACGATATTTAGTGAGCAATATAATAAAAATTATCTCAAAAATAGAGATAAAACATTCATCCCTTAATATTACGTACTATTGCGATATGCCTATTTACATGTGATATGTGTCAGAATATCTGAAATATTTCGGTGATGTATTTTCATATTTTTATTAACTGTTTCTAAAATATAACGATTGTGAAAAGAAAGCTGTATAACAAATACAAATAGGTTTTCCCTATTTAAAGACAAAGTGATACTGTATGAATATACCTACGAAATTATATAATGTTACCGTCGCGCCGAAGAGTGCAATGCACTGAATATTCAATTTATGTTTAAATATGCAAAACACTGTACGTATTTGCATTGGCAATATAAAACTAGACTCGATACAGAAATGACTAACTCACTGAATTAATGTATAACATTCTAAGTTATCCATTACTATAGCTGCTTAACTTATATGATGAAAATATCGATTCTATCGAAATATTTTATTAGCAGTATTTGAATATGTCCAAGAACACACAATTACTAGATTTTTACCTACAAAAATACTGTTATTAATATAGATGACAATAGTGTAGTGGTACTCGATGCGAGTCCACATACTAACATATATACAACTTTCAAAAATTTAATAAATGTGGAGATTGAGGGGTGAGAATTGATAAACGTTATATATTTATATGAAGTTATCACTTAGCCAGCCAAAGACAGGTCGTTAGTCCTGTAATTACCCCATTCTTCTATATATTTTCCATTAAATAAAATAAAAAAGTAGCTTTTTTCTCTACGAAAAATCTGATATTTGTCCAATAATTTATGTTTTAAATGTATTTTATATGTAAAAGTAGTGATTTAAATATTATGCTAAAAAATTAACAGATTTTTTTCTACACACACTGTAATCGTATTTGTGATCTATTGGTTATAATACTCGCCTAGTGATTTAGTGGTCGGAGATTCAAGCCTCGCTCCAGAAAGCCATCAAATTAGTCCAATTATTTTCCATCCATTATGTTCATAACACAAGCATGTAACTTAATTTGTAAATAGTAAAAGTATTTATGTGACGCGTATTTTTAACCCTTCCCAAACCATGCAGTAACACAGGTCTACCACTCTAATTAAATCTATAATAATAGGTGTACCGGAAAAGAATGTCATTTTTTTTGTTATCGCTTTTGAGTGGTCAGTTGTGCTTCGGCAGTCGAACTTTTACAACGTTTTCTGTGTTATTTCTCTGACTACGTATACCTGGAGTGTACTAGGACTTTTAAACAAAAAAATTTACAACCCTATATACAATGGAGAGCTTTGTACCGAATGACGAATTTATTCGAAGTATTATGCTTTACCATTTCATGAAGAAAGAAAGTGCACGATAGTGCACGATCGCATACCTCAAAAATTACGAAAGAAAAAATTAAAACCCTAGGTTGGACATCTGTACGTCACCCACCATATTCACCGGATCTTGCTCCATCGGATTACCATTTGTTCCGGTCAATGCAACACTTTTTAAACGGAAAAGAATACAAAAATAATGAGGATGTCACAAAAAGCATATTTGAGTATTTTACATCGAAACCAGCTGAATTTTACGAACGTGGTATTAAAAAATTGACTGAGAGGTAGAAAAAGGTTATATCAAACGATGGCAATTATATTTTGAACTAAGTTTTAATAAATAAATACATTAAATGCATTGTTTTCTAAGAAAACGACAATCTTTTCCGGTACACCTATTATTTCGTTAAGTATACGCAACATGCATTTCATATTTTAGTTAATTTGAAGGAAAATATTTACTCTTAGAAATGAAAGTCAATTATGTAAGACGAATCATACAAAAATAATAATTTTTAATTCATTCCGTTGTAAAATTAATACGTTGACAAAAACACCACTTGTGGCAGGACAGAAAGACATCACACATTGATTTCACAGTGAAGACAATAGCAAACACACGAATATAATTAATTGTCACTAATTTAATGAAGGTAGATAAAAAGGAAGGTTGTATTATACAATACAACCTCCTAAACAGCGCTTGATGCATTTTTTTTATATTTAATGCTCCATACTTAAAGTAAATTTATGGCATTAACCATTTTTTCACATTTTAAATACTAATAGAATTCTAATTTCTTACGGTAACACTAGTTGACAGCATGGCTGCGTACGAATATTTTATATCGCAGTATGGTAAAGGTTAATATATCTCTATTATTTATAAGAATAAAATAATATTAAATCAATAGAAAATATCTTATTTTAAACATTTTTAATATTATTTGTTTCTTTTAAAACATTTAATGTACGTGAAATTTTAATATCATATTCATTCATATCTTTAATAGAAATTTATAACAATTTTAGACAAAGACTTGATTTGAAAATTGTGTGTGTCTAAACGGAACGAATAAACAAAGAACCATTAACTAATATATACTCATATAACCAGAACAAAGACTTCATTCAAAATAAGTAATGAAAATTATATTAAATAGTTCACGAGCTTCAAATTTACAACAATGCTTTATAATATCACAAACACTTAGAACCATTAAAACGGCAGTCTGAGTTAATGTATGAATAATAAATTATTATCATCATCACGTTGGATGTGTTCCATTAAGGAACTTTATCTATATTTAAGTAGGAGTTTTCGCCACTGTCTATCATTATACGTAGCTCTCCAGTCGAAAATAATTATATCTTATATCTCACCACCCCACCTTCTTCAAGGTCGCGTCCCTTGGGATTGCTAATTTAATGCAATCAATGGACAAGTTAAACCAACGTAATTGACAGATCTTTAATAAAGCTAGAATATGTGGTCGGTTATATAAAACTTATCAAAATAGTAACATTGAAAACTTCACAACTATTTAACTCTCTAAAGATTCTCAGTTAAAATAAAATCTTCAAAAATAATACACTGCTACAAATTCACAAATACCGACCCAAATCCCCAAATTTAAAACTAGTGCTTTTCAACACTATTACGCCTATCAAGGTATAAAAATTTTTAACGCCCTCCCATATAAAATCAAAAAAAGAAAAAAATTATAAAGTCTTCAAATCGCAATACAATTCAAATATAATATATGTATTAGTGTAAAATAAATTTAAATAAAATACAAAAATTTTAAAAAATTGGTGCACCATAAATCAAATATTCTGAATTAACTATCTGACATACCATGTTAATTATATCTTTCAAAGCATATTCTTAATTTGTGAGTCTTCTAATATAACAATTTTCCAGTATCCGGTTAATCTGATTCTCCGAGGACTTTGTGAACATCCCTTATTTCTTCTACCTTCAACCCTCTTTCATTTGTTCCACATGACTAAACCACCAAAGGTTTCTATAATCCTGTTCACAATGGTAGTCAGTTTTAAACCTAGTTCTAATATATTCGCGTTTAACTTTATCATAAATGAATTTAAGCATATACACCTGGGCGACCAATCATTCTGGAGCATATACAACATTCCACCTGCGCACACCTACGCAGTAGCAAAATTGTAATATTTCATAAAAATATAATTTTTTTATAAACTTCTGATATTGCTTTTAGCTTATTTGATAATGAAATGTAATGAAAAAAATATTAAGTATACATTACCAAAAAATATTTTTATTGTGTCAGAATAAGAATGCTTTTTAAATCAAACGAGTTAATTAATGGTTTTGCATTAAACCATTACCTTAAAAAAACACATTAACATATCACACACGTACATTTCTTTCTAAGTATGTCACTAATTGTGGTATTATCGATCCAAGCCTCTCCAAGTTACTCATAGTACGACACCTTTTAACAGATTTTTTAAAAGTAATAATTCGTTAAGAAATTTATTATATTTTCGATATCTAATTATTTATCTTAAGTACAAATTTTTTAAAGGAGTTCTTCAACCCACTAATATAATATCTGAATATTAATGAACTTTAAATTAAACTATTATTTTTCGTAATTCCGTGTTATGTTCAATTAACAAAACAAAATATTACATTGTCTAATAAGAAGAATCAGGTGAAAATTATTTTAATCAGTTTTTGGGTATTTAATAATTTGGAAAAAATATAATAATAATAAAAATTATATATACACTATATAATACATCATTTTGGATGCTTCTTTCGTATAATGTTACAATGTAAATTTAAAAAACGAAAAATAATATTTTAATGTTAATAATTAATAAAGTTTCTTACCTACTTATTAACTTCATCTTGAATCATTAAGATATGATATTATCCACACAATTTAGTTTTTTTTTACATACACATTAATGTTCAAGAATATTTAATAATTAAAACATTCAGATTCGTCAACAATAGTTTTACTATAAACGATTTTATAATCAATCTTTTAATTTATTTTTTGATGATATTCATGGTTTTTAAATTTATTGTAATTTTATTTTTAAACTACCGTTAAAATACAGTTTGTTTTCAGATACAATCATCTCCCTGATACGTCCTCATCACACTTTATTGAATTATTATCCTTTAAAAAAAATAAACATTTTTATAAAATTGAAAGTTGTTCAGTCGCCGCTCAAAATAACCGACGACAAAGTGCGCAGATCGCAGCGCGCCGTCACTCAGTGGAAGCGCCGTTAGTTCTACGCCGGGAACGAGCGGCGTCGTTCGTAGCGGATAGCGACTGAGGCGTCGCGGCGCCCGCTATGCTAGCGGCCGTTACCGACGCCGATGGTTGCCCACTTGTTGCGGCGTGCGCAGTCCGCGTTAGGGAACAGGTTAGTTCTTCGGGACTGTCCTCAGTAAAGGTGTCATAAATTGAAAAAGAGGGAAACGATAATTCTTAGTATATAATAATAAAAATGAAACTTAAATTTACCTTTGGCTTATTAAAAAGTACGCTCTTGAATAATGCCCCGTATAATTTTAATAAAATACTTTATTTTACTTATTTATTTATTTATTGGAAATATTAAATACATACATAAGAATAGTGTTGGCTTTGGACATAAATTAAATAAATGGTGACTAATAACTATCATAAAAATAAAGTAGAGTACATAGAAGTAAAAAAAATGTTACTTGCATAAAAACAACAACAAGTAAAAATCATTTACATATTGCATCAAATAATATTTTTGATGTCGGTGAAAAAATAATTGTATACTCTATATAAATATAGAAGAGCGTACGGAATCGAGAATTGGTTCGACTTGTAGAATACTTATTATAATAAAATAATAATTTGCTTCATATACACGTCTCAGTTTATCTAAATTATATATTATATTATTATTCACACCTGAGGTAAATTTTTTTTTTAATTAATACAATAAATATAATTTAACTACATTAAAGTCTTTACACTATTTCATGATCAGTAAAATAGGCACCAAATTAATACAAGAAAATAAATAAAAAATGAAGTGCCTTATCTGCAAAATTAAATAAAATAATATAATTTAACATTTATGTACACAGGATGGCCCAAAAAAGTTAGAACATTTCGTGAAATGTGATATAATTACATCAAAATTAGTTTAACTATATCAACAATAGCTTAAATAGTTTACTAATTTACTTCCTTACTTATGTACCTATATAACGTTTTATTTCAACAATTTCCGGTCGCCATCTTTGATTATTAATTTTCCCATTGTTTATATTTGTTTTTTTCAAATTGTTGCCCAAAATGACAAAAATCACTGCAGAAGACCGTATTCTGATCAAAAAATTGCGAATCGAAAAACGTTGGAGTGCTAGGAAAATGATCAAAGAGTTTCGAAACAAGGCCTGGAGCATAGCTTGTGTCAGTTGGGTTATCAAACAAATTGACAACCACGGTACAATGAAATGTAGCCCCGGCAGTTGGTCGACAAAGGTCTGTTAGAACTCAACAGAACATTGAGCGGGTGAGTGAGCTAATGATGAGTCAAGATGATAATCCCCACAGTCACAAAAGTCCACGGGAAATAGAAAAAGAAACTGGTATACCACGGTCGTGGGTTCAACGTATTATAATTATAATTAATTATGTTACGTTTTGAAATAACTCATGTGTTACGAGATATTCTCATTATTTTTGGCCCATTCTGTATATGTGACAAAATAAGTATTTATACTTTTATAAATAAATATTTTATCCAATACGAATCTTTTAATCAATATTTACATACCTGTAGTTTATACACATTGGTACAACTATTATAACTATAACACGTACATACAACATGCATAATATATAAATACATAAGTATAAATCTTCTTAATGTTCTGTATTTAATTGAGGGTTGGCAACCAAGTTGCAGTATGCTGATTTATCATGTACGATATATATAAACTATCCGGCATTTTAGATATTTAGTCAGTTTCTGAGGTTACACCTCCACGATAACCTCTTTCTACCTACTCCTTTGTTGCCTTCTATCTTCCCCTATTTAATGAACTTAAGAGATCATATTTCTCATTTATAAATAAATAATTTTGAATATTTTGGATAACAATTTGAAACGGAAAGAGCATATAACTTAGTTAAACAATAAATTAAGTAAAAAAAAAATATATTTAGTCGACTCAATTTAACAATTCTAAATAATAGATTGGAAAGGAACCTACATATAACCCACACACCTTAAACCTATAATTATAATACAAAAAATGTTTTTAAAATTAAAAGATTATCCAACTTCAGATATTTCTCTTGACTAGTGGTTTTTAATTCTCTATATTAAACAGCATTGTTTAGTTTCTAAAAAGGATTATTTTATAGATTACCATAACTATCAGACTAAGAGTAAAATCAGTAAGTATGTACTTCTAAAAAATGTAAAACAAAAATAAACCAGAGATATGCTTCAAACCTTGCTTCTAGACAATCTTCCTAAAAAATAAAATTTGAATCTTCTTTATATTTCTATATAAATGAGTTAACTAATAAATATCTGAAAGATATAATAATTTTTTTTTTCTCTGAATTCTTAATATACTTTTTTCTTCAATCTTATAAAGTATTTTTATATCAAAGTAAATTTTATATCAAAGTAGGTGTAGGTGTGAAGTATGTTCAGATCCGATTATTTTTTTTTATTAATTTTTCTAGGTCCTGTGAAATGTATGATTTTTACATTTATGCGAAAGCCATCTACATAACTTAAGATTATTCTTATTTGAGAGACATAAATGAATATAGTTTAAGATTTTTCTAATAATTTGTGTAGTTATTACGGAAATAAAATATTACTACTGTTCTCTCTTTTCTCAAAATATTTAGTTTTATAACTAATATCGTATTTATAAATACGATAGAGTTTACCATTATTCTTAAATACAATTTTTTTCATACACACATGTCACACACATGTTTTACAAGACCGAATTGGTTCACTCAATATATTAATAATTTTGATTATTTAAACAATATATATATAGTAATAATAATATAAATTTAATTTAAACAATAGAAAACATTTACAAAAAAACCTCAATTAATCAATTACTTATAGAAACTATAAAATTTATAAAAAACTATAAAATACTATAAAATTTGAAACGAGCACATCATTAAGATTTAAAAATAATTTTAAAATTCATAAATGAAACACCAAATACTATCAGCAAAATTTCATATACTTAGGGAAAAAAAACTTCCATAGCCTCCCTACAGAAATTACAAAGATATAAAAGAAATAAAAAATAAATTAAATGATAACTTCAGAAGCATGCAATTAGATAATAAATAATATTATAGATTACAGTGTAGGTACCTCTCCAAGCACAAGAGTAAATCTCTTTTTTGGAAAGGTAAGCGATAAAAAATATGTAATTTTAGTTTTGTAAAATACTCAAGTAACTCATATATTATAAAAATTGTAAAAGATTTCAAAATTATAAAATATATATGTATATATATGTAGTGTTCCGTACTTAATAGTAAAAATATAATTCAAATAGATTACTGATTTATGATAAGATTTTTTTTTCAAAGATCAAAACAGAACTGCCGTCCAATAAGTTATATTTTGAAAACGGACGTGTTTTGGTGAAATTAAAAATATATTATTTGACAAATTATTTTGATTTGTCAAGTTGACGTCTTTATTTATTTTTATTTCTATTTAATTAATTATTTATTAACCAGTTTAACTATTTAATATATTTTTATGATTTCATTGGTTAAAAACCACCAGAACCGTCACCTAAATTTTAACATGCTTGTTGTAAATTTATTAATTTATAAAAAATTTGATTCGTGTGTTTGATTATCTATCATTTAAAATCGGTACCAAATTATTTTAAAATAAATTCTTGAATATTAATTTTCTACTGGGGAAGATACCAACCTGACTAAAATTGTTTTTATCTATTAGGATGCTGGATAAGAAAGTAGAAGATATTATAATCATCATTTTCTCTCCATATCCTAGAAGGGTCAGGAGTCCAAAGTCTCAACAAGGCACTGTTATAGTACTTGATGACCAATCACTCAATCTTTCCTGAAGTCATAAAGCCTTTGTTTATATTTATATTAAGTTATCAATAACACACATCTTGTATATCGTTTCTCTGATAATTACAAGATGTGTCCATGGCACCTCAATGAGATATTTCTACATGTAGAAGTAGCGGGGGGTCTCTCTTACCGCGTTACTTCTCACTCAGTTCAGTTACGTTACTCCTGTTGCTCCCTTGAGGTAAGAGAGTCCACATTTAGATATCAATATATTAAAGTGGGCCTGTAGACAGCATTAAAAAACGGTATTTACTCGAGTTTGTATGTGCCCAATACGTACATAAAACAAAACGAAAGAAAATAAAGAAGGAGAAAATAATGGTTTGGTCAGTCTACTGTAGAGCTATAACCAACATGATATTCAACGTACGTTGAACGAAGAAGGCACAAGAAGAAGAACTCGGATTGTTTATCACCGTACTACAAAGGGAATAACTCGTATGGTGACAAATTATGGATACCTCATAAAGACGAAGCAATTTATATTATATTTTATTATATGGAAAGTATTGAAGTATTGCAGGACTTTCGACCTGTCTTCGGCTGGCTCAACTGATTACTTTAAACTAAACAGTTCTACCTACAACTAACCTCCACATCTATCAAATTTTTGGAAGTTGTACATGTGTTACCATGCAAGGAATATTTCATGATCAACTTCGCTTACGCCATCTATGGTTTTTTGAAATTTTATATTCATTCCAAAGACAAGTCGTCCCTGTAATACCCATACTTCCCATATAATATAATATAAATAACTTTGTTTCGATGAAATATCTATAACTTGTCTTAATAACATTGCCTTTGGAAGTAAAAATCCAGTATTTGTGTGTGTCCTTGGACATACTCAAATATTGTTAACTCATATGATGTTGAAATGGCGAGAAAATCTAGGTAATAATGTATGGTCTCCAGGCGAAGAAACGACATTATCGTGCGACGTTTCGCTACTGAATCTTGTATAGGGTCGATAAAAAGTACTATTATCCAGACTGCAAGAAGCTCCACAATGAACACCATAGTTTTTTATGTACAGTCGCATCATAAGAAAGTAATGAATGTCAGGTTTTAAGTATACCACATTGAATCAAAGGTATGTTCAATCATTTGATTTTTTTTTTCTCTCAGTTTCGTCGGTTAAAGATAGCATTTGAATGTGTGGCTTTCAGCTACCCTGTAATCGACCACCCATATAAAGTATCAACTTATCTACTGTCTAGGGTGAATGATACTTTTATATCATCCTGATGTAAGACGTGTGGGGTTTAGATTACGTTTTGTGCCACTACATACGTATCAATATCCTGCAGCCTTGTACGTGGAGTCATCTGTACTGCAATCATATGAGGCGGAATAAATTGCAAACAATACGAGAGAGTACTTATAATAGCTTGTTATTTATTTAGCATTGAATTTATTGATTGGAGTATTTATATATTTATTTATTAATATCTACGCCCTTATTGGTTATTATAACATCTATGTTCACATATGTGAGAACTTCATCCAGCAGAGGATACAAAACGACTGACGATAATGAAGAAAAGATGTGTTAATATATAAAGTGAGAGTTGTATGTTAGAACAGTTTAGCTCTCTATCATCATTATCTACACTCAACTAAATATACTTCTAATTTTTCTCTCTGATGATGCAAACTGAGTTGACAATGCCTCTTTTTATGTGAAATTTCATATTTTAGGTATTCCTTCGTAATATATTTATGTAGTGGATGAAATAATTACAATATGTAAGTATTGACCACACGCAACAATAAAAAATGTTTTCTTGAAGAACCTGACGTTAATTCGTCAATACGTGTATGTACGTGCGGAAAGGTGCGGGGCGCGGGGTGCCGGATGCCGATCGTCACTTTAGTGGCAGAGCGTGCGCTGACCGAGTTAGATGTGTCTTATGCGTCTTTATACTGCAGTTCGTGATGATAATCTGGTTCTTGCAATTGCATTTCTACTATCATTTTTATAATATTATTAATAAGTATTGATACATTTTATTTTATTTGCCTCGCTACGTATTTAAATTGCAACATTATTTTAACAGCACGCTGATCTCTAAAGTAAAACTTCACGTAAACACAAGATCATTAAGGAAGCATGAAACATTCACACTAGATGCCTACCACAGCAATATTGCATTATATACCTCTTCATATTTCACGCATGTGTAGATTATATATTTAAATTAACCCAGTGAATTAATTTGACATATTCTCCAATTTATTTCCAATCTACAAAAAACTTTTAACACGAAAATGTTTCTTCAAACACTATTGGTGCTAAATATTTATTTATAATTTTATTTTAATTCGTGTACTTAATTATGTTCTTATATATTGTTTTATGAATTAATGTATTTTTTATTTAAATTTGTTCATGTACTTATATAATATTTCATTAACAATGCACAGTTCATACTCACTGTAGTATTCACAAACTTCAATGGGTAGTTGCATTATAGTAAACACATGTGATTAGCATTTTTAAAAGGTTTAATGGAAATATTTTTAATTATTAAATAAAGTACATTATAATTTTTTTGTGTACCGCCATTGAACTGTTAATGCTCTGTAAATTATAAAACAAACATAAAATGTATTAATAATAGACACATATCTTTCTGCGTTGTCCAAGGCTCACGAAACAAACAATCTCCAAACATATACAAAAACAAATCAATAATCCAAATTTTTAAAATTAAAAATTAATTTAATATTAGAAGCGATTTCCGGTCTAGAAAATTTAGAAACAAAATTGATATTCCAAAACATAAATATACTGCAACTCAAAACCACTTTATTTATGTAGTCATCAAATTCTTTAATAATCTCCCCCTTACAATTTGAAAAATTACAGACTATTATAAATTATGTATCTGAAACCAAAAAATATGTATGCAGACTAGCAGATACATAAATCACATCAACTACTGCAGCAGCATTTTGCTTTTGGCTAATGAAGAAGAAATTTAACAACTGTCAGTATTGTAAAACAAAGCTTTGAGAATAATACTCAAAAAAATTGATATACTGTAATCAGTGCAATATTGAAAGATCTGAATATGATGACATTTAAACAGAAAATATATTTTAATATAATGGTATTTATTTATACGAAAAATTTATGCAAATCAACATGAGCACGAACATGGTATAAGCGAAAGAGATAGACTGAGACTGCCATTCAGGAAGAAGGCCAAATCTCAGAAATTGATGATGTATAGTGCGATGAAATTTTTTAACGAAATGCCAGAAAACATAAGAAAGGAGGAGAAATTGAATAGATTTAAATTGACACTGACCAGAAATGTAAAAGATAAGTTTTAGTAAAAGGAAAGACTTTAATCTTGTTTATATTAGAGCATATATATGAGTGCTTATGTATGCACTATGTTAAGAATTAAATTTAAAAAATAATAATTATATACTCTTTTATATACTTCTTCTCTATACACGAGTCTCCAACTCTCTTAGAGAAGAACAAAATGTAAAAAGAAATATATATGTAATTACTGATTATGATTATATAAAATGTATTATATATTCTAATAAAAAATATATTTGTTTTGTGACAAATTTCTCCGGTTCACAGTCGGCAATCTATTTGCATCACGATATTTCTGACAAGTACAAAAAGTTCTAAAAAAGCTGTGAAATAAAAGATTATTAACAGATTTTATTTAAGTACTTCAAGCAGTGTCGATCAACATTATCATGACAGGAAAGGGATGATAGTGTGGCCGCCTCATTTATTTCTCGTTCTTTACTTAATTACTAGCATCGTTCTCTTCCTAATCACTCTCCTTAATCGCCTGCTTCTCCCGGTGATAAATCTGATATGCCATCCAGATTTTTTCTCGCCCTTCATCCCGTAATCTCCCACGATTAGTTAATAAAAGAGCTCTCGCACACGCTGATATACTCATGTACTCTTACATACCATCACCCATCCAAATACCTAACGATAAAATTAATTATATTACACTTCTTTCAAACACCTTCTCAAAAGATTATAAAGATATTAAAAAAGTTTCGCAACATAATTTGTTGTCAGGTTTAACTTGACTTTTATTTTTCATAAAATTATCTCTACAAAACACTTTTTTTAATATTGAGATTTAGGCGTACATAATAATGAACTCACATTTTATCAATTTAAAACTGAATTTTACTTTACGTATATTAAATAGTGATTTAAAATATGACTAGATATTTTTTTTTTAAATAACAAATAATTTATTCAACGAAAATGTTTTTAATTTATCGAATTCGATTAATAAGGGACGATATAGCATTCTGGTAAATCCAAAATAATAAGGATTACTTTTCGCGATATCGTGAATGTGTTATATTACATATTCACCACAACACGTCTTTCAGCCATATTCTTGAAAATATTTAAATGGAATGGTTGAAAAGGGTATCGAAAATAGACTAACAGCGAATGAAACAGTGAATAACGCATTGAATTCAGAAATTTAACTCATTTGTGGTGCGTAATGGAGTTTTAGTACCAACTACCACCATTGATGTACGGAATTAATTATTAAGAAGAACACGTTCTTATTGTAAAGATGTAATCATTCAGAAAGTAGGTCTGTGATATTTGTTTGTATACAAATTAAATGTATTAATTAGAAAGTTATTCATATGAAATCAATTTTATCGAAAAACATTGAAAATATCTATTCCAATCCGGGATATAAGTTGTATCAATGTGTCCAAAATTTAATAAAAATGAATTATTAATTCTGGCGTCTCCAATCGGATTACTCAAAGGTATTTGATATTCCGTAAAAATAAAGAATATGGCTTTCAAATAATGGAACGACAGATGGTATCAATTTGAAAAATGTATCATACAAGTTCGTCGTCAATGCACTGTGTTCATATAGCATAATCGATTAATGCACGTTCTCCGGATTGTAAGAGATCCAGGATCGAATCTCGGCAGCAACAATAATATTTTACGATAAAATTAATTTTATATGTATAACGTTCAAATTAATACGCTTAGTTTGTATTCACTGAATTTTACGAATCCGGAACTTTTACTATGTTTCTTAGAAATTGATCAAATATTGCGGATCTATGTTCAAGAAAGTAATTCTACTCTTCACATATTGATAACAGATTAATAATTTTAAATTCTATTTATCTTACGTACTCCTACGTTAAGACATTTTTCACCTTTTTAATAAAATTTGTCTTCAAGTTATGTGATCTCTTTTTTGTAAATATTCTTATTATTATTAAGGAAAAAACATTCTTATTGTGAAGTTGTAATTATTCAGAACATAGGTCTGTGTTTTCCTTAATAATATATGTTGTATCAACGTGTCCAAAATTTAATAAAAATGAATTGATAATTCTGGCGTCTGCAAGTCGGTTTACTCAAAGGTATTTGAGATTCTGTAAAAATAATGTAGATGGCTTTCAAATAATGGAACGACAGGTGTATTAATTTGAAAAATGTAACATATAGTTTGGAAAATTTGTCAAGAAAAATACTGGCGTTATAGCACAAGGGTAGTGCACTTCCCCGGATTGGAAATGAAGATCCAGGTTCGAATCCCGGTGACGCTAAAACAATATTTTTCGACAAAATTGATTTTATATGTGTATATTTATAATTAATACATTAATTTAGTATTCTTATTATTTTTAAATAATATTTATTTATTAATTAATTTAATACATGAACACCTTATGCAACAAAATTCCAAGATATGCTCAACATCCACCATAGTAAAAAGCAGTCTCAAAGCGAAACTTATAAATATTTATTTGTAAAAAATTACTTCAGACTAATTATCGTACGAGAAAATGTTTATGCGATAATATATATATATATATTTTTAATAAACTTAACTGCACACACAACTAAGTTTTATTTTTGTCAAAACTATAGTTCCGAGAGCGCACTTCCTCTGGAACGGAAAGTTTTTTTGGGAATATGAAAAGTAAGGACGACGTATGAGGTATCAGGAAAGATTTTATAATTTACAACGTTTCTGAGTTGTTCATTATTAAATATTTAATTACGACGTATGGTTGAAATAGGTCGCATTGAGGCGAGAGTTGTGTGTCAGAGTAGAAGGGTGTGGCGTTCTATCTATCTACCTACCCATATACCTAAGATGGTAAGAGATTATAATACAGTGTAAATTATTGCGCGTGTATTTAGAATGAATTTAAAATGATTAATAAAAAGATTTAAAATGATTAATAAAAAGTTTCTTGGATATTTTAATTATGTAAAAGGATGAGAAAGATTTATAATGCGAGATTTAATGACTAGAAATAAATAACATCTGCGGAAAACTTGGTACGACCAGGTAAACTACAATAGACACTGGAAGATGATTCAGTTAGAAGCCTCAAAAATCAACGATCATACTTAGGAACATGAATGAATGAAGATTAGGTCTGAGATTTATATCAGGATAACATAATGCAGCACTATCCTCTCGCTTTCCTCCAACTAAGTATACTGCTGATATATAAGAGACTATTATTTGCAAACACGGCTCTCTTCAGTATACATACTTGAAAAATAAATTTGACTGTAAAAATAAAATGATACAAAAGAGCATAGATATTAAAATATTTTCAAATACGCATTGATACCATACTAATATTCCATTCAAGTATAATATTATTTTCAAGTGTGGCTCATTCCAATTTTATTTTAGTATCAAAAGCAGGTCATCCCAATCTAGCAATCTATCATATATATTTACATATATTCTATTTTACAAACAATTTAATATATTTACATATATTCTTCTTTAACACGGTGCTACATCCCTTGCATGTACGTCCTATTCGGCACTATTGCGAGAGATGTATACGGAAGGGGGTTAGGATAAAGCGGGGCGATCAATTTAGCCAGAATGCTTACTATTGAACATATCGCTGAATTGACTACTGATGAAGTTCTCAACGAGGAAGAAATACTCAAAACTGTTTTTGAGGAGCACACCAGCCCCAAGGATAGCAGTGACAATGACGAAGGAGGCCCAATAACAGCGTATTCAATCCTTGAAGGCCTGCAACTGACTAATAATAATAATAATAATTTATTTATAATTATATATTAAATACTAAATTAATGTATTAATTATAAATATATACATATAAAATCAATTTTGTCGAAAAATATTGTTTTAGCGTCACCGGGATTCGAACCTGGATCTTCATTTCCAATCCGGGGAAGTGCACTACCTTTGTGCTATAACGCCAGTATTTTTCTTGACAAATTTTCGAACCTATATGTTACATTTTTTCAAATTAATACACCTGTCGTTCCATTATTTAAAAGCCATCTACATTATTTTTACAGAATTAGGTAGTGCACTTCCCCGGATTGGAAATGAAGATCCAGGTTCGAATCCCGGTGACGCTAAAACAATATTTTTCGACAAAATTGATTTTATATGTACATATTTATAATTAATACATTAATTTAGTATTTAAAATATCACAGACCTATGTTCTGAATAATTACAACTTCACAATAAGAATGTGTTTTCCTTAATAATAATATATGTTGTATCAATGTGTCCAAAATTTAATAAAAATGAATTGATAATTATGGCGTCTGCAGTCTGTTTACTCAAAGGTATTTGAGATTATGTAAAAATAATGTTGGTGGCTTTCAAATAATGGAACGATAGTTGTATTAATTCGAAAAAAATGTAACATATGGGTTCGAAAATTTGTCATGAGAAGTACTGGCGTTATAACACAATTGGTAGTGTACTTCCTCGGATTGGAAATAGAGATCCAGGTTTGAATCTCGGTGATGCAAAAACAATATTTTTCGACAAAATGACTAGACTATGACTAGACTATGAAGAAGCTTTTTTATGTTGTTTTTCACTCACTGCAAAGTTAAACATTCAAAGTAAAATCAAAAGTCATTATTTGAAGTAAGAAAATGAACATTTGAAAGTTTAGAAAAATTTATTATTATTACGAAATTTAATTTTTGCATCTGAATTATAACATTTATATATAATATAAATATTTGTAAGAACGTTTATTAAGTAGAACGTTTTGGGGAATATCTTCCCGTTATCAATAATATTATTCAACGTTGAATTGTTGTATTAGTGTTTAAACCCAATTTACAAAATAATCATGACATTTCACAAAGTTATAAAATAGGTATATTTAGAATAAACAATCTTACGAAGATTTAATGACTTCGAAATAGTATTTCAGTTATATTTGGATGTTCAGAGTTTTTGTCTATTTTTAAAAGTGAATACAATTAAATTAATGTATTAATTATAAATATATACATATTAAATCAATTTTGTCGAAAAATATTGTTTTTGCGTCACCGGGATTCGAACCTGGATCTCTATTTCCAATCCGGGGAAGTGCACTACCATTGTGTTATAACGCCAGTATTTTTCTTGACAAATTTTCGAACCTATAAGTTACATTTTTCAAATTAATACACCTGTCGTTCCATTATTTGAAAGCCATCTACATTATTTTTACAGAATCTCAAATACCTTAGAGTAAACCGACTGCAGACGCCAGTATTATAAATTCATTTTTATTAAATTTTAGACACATTGATACAATGGTAGTGCACTTCTCCGGATTGGAAATGAGATCCAGGTTCGAATCCCGGTGACGCAAAAACAACATTTTTCGACAAAATTGATTTTATATGTATATATTTATAATTAATACATTAATTTAGTATTTATAATTTATTTATTTGATTCTTAGTACAGTGTGTTATATTATAATCGGATAAATATTTCAGCAAAGTAAGACATATATTTGAGTACCCTGCCTGCCACACTAGTATTTTACTGTATTATAGCAGACAGTGTTCTTCCGGTATAGTAGTAAACAAAGAGCAATGATCAATGTACAAAATTATATATATAAAGAGTTTAACAAGATGTCATTAGATTAGATAAATACTTTTTAAAACTTAACATAAATGCATTTTTTAATGTATAAGATATAATATATGGTATATATAAAGAGTAAAGCAATATGAAATTAAATAACATATAATTAAAACGTAAAACATAAGTCCTAAATTCAATGTATAAAAAAAATAAAAATTATATATATATATAAAGAGTAAAACAAGATACAATTAGATAGCATATAAAAATATATGAAAAGAGTAAAACAAGACGCGATTAGGTAATTCAATATATAGTATGCTTTAGCGGTTTTAATCTCAAGTTTGGACCTTTAGAAGTTCTTAGGCGTAATTTCTCCCCATTTCGTGGAGCCATAACTTTCGTGAAAAATATGCCAGGCTATGGTTTCAATTTTTCACGTTTGCATTTAGACTGTTGTATATTTTTGGCGCTAGAAACAAATGGAATCCTTTTGCAAAAGTTTTGTTTAATTTTGGCGCGAGATAGCGAAAGTTAGGCTGTGTCCTTTTTAAGCTAGGGTGCGTAATTTGCTGGTGACATTGTTTATGCTGGTAAAAGTATTTCAGTGTATCAAAAATATACATTTGACGGATGTCTAGGAAGTGACATTCTTTGAAAAGTTCATTTGAAGGATAGCGAAAGGATTTCTTATGAAGAACTCTCAAAACTTGGAAATCATTTTAAAACAAATGATCGAACTCTATAATTTCAACGTGATTTGACCGCTTGCATGACGCATTACCAAGACTCATACAAAGAACTCACAAAAAAATAGTCACAGCGATCGATAACAGAATTTTTGTTTAAACCCAGTATACCCGAAAATTTGAAAAGAAATATTACACAGGCTCTGAATATCTCAAGTGATGCCGTACCAAATGTGCGTAAATGAGTCCGTATATTGTCTGATAATGATATTGAATAATCTTCATTACTAGTTATTTTTTAATAATCTTCATTACTAGTTATTTCGTAAAATATATTCCGTAAAATATCAATTTGCAAATACAGCTCAGAGCTTAAAGCTATTATTTGCAAATACAGCTCATCCCCTGAAATATATTTTACGGAAAAATGCAAAAATATTATTTGGTACACTGATAATAAAATAATAATGGATAATTTGTATAGCGCCATTTTCGTAAAATCTTTCACCTCAAGGGCGCTTTACACATAAATTGTTTATAGTTCTACAATTATCTTAGTTTTTTAATAAGAAGTTAAATATCTCTAATGTATTTCTCATTATTATAATTACACTAATAAATATATACATTTTTATTTTATTTTCCTTAAAAATAGCAACATTATATAAAGAGCTTTATTATTATTGTTTGTCCCAATGGACCAATATCACAAAACTTTTCCCGGTATCATCCGTCTCAAGCTAAATCGTTCCAGTTCAAAACCTACAATATATCTGCATATTTCATCGTTATATCTTCCCATCTCATTATTTGGCGGCCTGGTGATCATGTTTCAGTCTAGGTTCCTTCAAAGACCTTTTGAAGAGTCTTGAAATTCTCGCTTTTCATCGTGACCAACCCACCTCAACCTCATAATTATCACAATTATCGGCCTTTGAAGATCTTGTAGAGTTATGAGTTGATGCAAATAGACTACTAATTCTTGATAATAATAAATAAGCCCACATCACATGGGTGCCCCATTAACCACCGATCATTCACATATTCGTTTGATGGTCGTTGAGTGTGTGGCCATAACAGATTGAAGAACAAAAACTATTTACGTTTTTAACTGGATTTATTGTTAAGCATAGATACAGATTAGGGATATACAATAGCCGAACGTTTTCTAAAAATGTTATCTGGAAGACGCAACAAAAAAAGTAGCGCTCGGGAGCCGGCCTCGTGGTTATTGTAGCGTCAGCACCGGGTGTGTTTTTACTGCTGTTAGGAGTCTAGTTTTACGCACCGATAAATGTGAGGTGCGTTCACTACTTACCTATCAATCAATGTTACCTCATTATTAGCATACAAACAGAAATATTAATTTTAAAAAAATCTATAACTTTTCTCAATGGTTTGTCAAAAATCATACAAATTGACGAGTTATTGAATACTAATATATAGGTAATAAACATATTTCCGTATGAAAGCAAAAGATCTCTTAGATATATAATTCAAATTATTTAGATATATTCTTATTATACAAAGAATTTTTTTTTTCAAAACAAAAATAAGTAAAACATACATTATACGAATAATATTATATTTTGAATCCGTATCAATGAATATCTTAAAATTTAAAAAATTATATTTGTATCTTAACATTGTTGTATCTTACTATTTTTATTAATTAATCATTTATATTGGGTTTTAATTGTAACTATGCTTTTTATGAGATTAAACTCATAAATGAAATATTTTAAACATAGTTTAACAGTATATGTTTTATATTTTTTTCAGTATATGTTTTAACAGTATATGTTTAACAGTATATGTTTTTTGTTTAAAAAATGTGAACTAGAAAATATTATATTATAATTTGTTGCAATGTGTTAATGTGCTAATTGTATAGATATGTCCATACACATGCTGCTCTCTGACTCCGGCGGATCAAACGCCAGGGCAACGCCACCAGCTAGACAGTGGTTGGCATGAATGTGTGGGTTCGGCTGAAATGAATCCTGCTGCTGAAGATCTTTCTATTTCACCTATGGTAAATTTATAAAGTGTTTTGTAATTCGGATTGGAAATCTAACCTAAATAATGAAAGAGGTTAATTTAACTGGACTTGTTTAATACAAAAAATATCAAATAATAATGACCTCTCCATTCTGATATCAAATATAACATAACAAGGGATGTGGAACAATAATAAATACCGTGGAATAATTGATTCAATTTCTGCGGCAGGCTTCTCAGATATAAAGTAATGCAAATGTTCACCATAAGGTAAGTCCCACCTTCATGGTGGTAAACAATCGCTCCCGCTTGACAATACCGTTTAAACAATTCCATGCGACTTAACTAGCGCATACATTTGATCCTCCAAAGTACTGGATTGCGGTCGTCCATTAGATACTACAATATTATACAGATAGTGTACTAGTATTCCGAAGATATGATTTTTATCCTGATATTCCTTTCGGTTGAATAAGTAATAGATTCTCCGCCGCAGTCAGCCGAACGCTGACCGTGCGCCTATCGGGCTCGCCTATTGAAGAAGAAGTGGCTCCCCGATTTCCCGCGCGGTGTCGTTCCCCGGTCCAGATCGTACCGATGTTCTTACGTGTGATTTATTTTAAAATATCCCAACTTCATACATTCATTCTATATGTACGAGCATTATGTGTAAATTTAAATATATTATAATTAGTATTTTAATTGCCTTACAGTTGTGTATTTGTGTATATTATAATGATTCGCCTAACTCGAATTTAAAATTTTGATCCCTTATAATGCAATCTAGATGACAAAATAATTTTCCTCCGCAAAATTAATCCCCGTACCGGATTAATGAGAGGAAGTTACATGGGAAAGAAAGTGGAAGAATCACGGGGAGGGCTTCACACAGCAGTGTATTGACTTATTATTAGAAAAATATGGCAAAGCAATGATCTCTTTTAAGAAATACCTAAAAAGATTTGTTTGAGGTCTTTATTTGACAGTTTCCCCAATTTAAAGAATATATATGACTAAGAATTATTAGAAAGTGTAATTGTGTGATAATTAATCATCATTATTTCACAGGGACACCACAAGTTAAAATAATGTATACGTTTATTGACATACATTTTTTTTTAAATTTTACAAAAACAAACAATGATTTAGTACACTTTTTACTATTACATTGCTATTAAGTTTGTAAATTAATTAAATGGGGTGCAGTAGGCATCCATCTCTGATAGATTCAGTCTTATCCTGGCTACTTCGATGGACATTTGTCTGTTTAAGTAGCCAGTTATATTTTCGTGCTAATGAGATGTCATTTTATTGACACGGATAAATGGTATGTTGAGTTCAAGTTGGAATGTTGGATAACGTGGCTTTCAACCGATCTCTACCCAATTGGATCATATATGGAATCAATATTTGAGTTATATCTCAATAAGTGAACGATTCTTAGTTTGTGTGAAATAAATGAAGAGGTTCAAAATTCTAACTTCTACACCATTTTATAAGATCAGGATGAAGGACGTAGGGGAGTTGTTTGTAAAAAGGCATTTTGTCTCACGAACATCCGGAACTGGAATCAGAAGGATGGAGACGCTGTTCCATCTAGTTATGAATATGAAGATCCATGTCAAGGTAATTAGAGGGATCTGACATAGCACACTTAAAAGGACAGTATAGTCTTGTATAGCCAAACTTTGTTAATACAGGGTAGCCCAAAAAAAGTGAGAACATTTCGTAAAATGTGACATAATTACATCAAAATTAGTTTAAATATATCAACAATGGCTTAAATAGTTTACTTATTTACTTACTTTCCTATTTACCTATATTACGTTTTATTTCGATAATTTCCGGTCGCCATCTTTGATCATTCATTTTCCCATTTTTTAAATTTCTTTTTTTTTAAATTGTTGCTCCGAATGACAAAAATCACAACAGATGATCATATTCTGATCAAAAATTTGCGAATTGAAAAACGTTTGGATGCTAAAATATGAGCAGGACGGATCTCCATCTCATACAGCCAGAAATACATTCAACTTTCTTCGTCGTGAGAATATTAATTTTATCGAGCCACGCATGTGGTCACCGAGCAGACCAGATTTAAACCCAATAGATTATGCAATATGGGGTGTTTTGATGATTTCTGATTATCTAAATATTGTGCAAAAAAATTACATTAAGAATTATAATTAATTGTATTATGTTTTGAAATAACTCATGCGTTACGAGATGTTCTCTATTTTTTTAGGCCAGCTTGTATGTACGTGATATTCGGATTCTTTTGGA
This sequence comes from Eubasilissa regina, assembly GCA_022840565.1. Classification (NCBI taxonomy): domain Eukaryota; kingdom Metazoa; phylum Arthropoda; class Insecta; order Trichoptera; family Phryganeidae; genus Eubasilissa; species Eubasilissa regina. The sequence continues at coordinate 15,000,132 of JAINEB010000027.1, read as the reverse complement.
GACCAATAACGTCTGATGGCTGATTAAACTCGTCTTTTATTTCATCGTTAAACATATCGGTGTTCAATGTATCGACTTACGTAAACTTATCGTACAGATAAAAGCCTTCTTAAAATGAAAAGGCTGATGCAGATTACGATAGAAAAAATTTATTTTAATAGAAAGAACATGTCTCAACATACCCCAAAGGAAATATAGCTTAGTGCTTGGAAGGTTTATATGTCACACATAAGATTATTTTTTACAAAGTTTAAAAGTTTACAGAAAAAAATAATTCATCAGCATGCCTTGAGAAAAAAAGGGATGTTAAATATTTAAAATTCTGAAGGGAACAGCGAATTTGTCTGTAAAATTGCCCAACTTTTTTGAATGCCAGACAATCGCCAAGGGGCAGAGGAGCTGTATTCAGGTAAAAATATACTTTGCTCACTCTCACGCGTGTGTATCTAAGGAAATTTAATTTTAAACACTTATAACGTCTCTTTCAACCCTCGGGTAAATTCTTTATCGGATATTTCTTGGGAATTCTTGGAAAAAACGAGAGTCATTTCACCAGTGTCTGTTCCGCTGTTGTGAAATCTTTTTTTTTTTGTAAGTGTACATATTTTTATATATTTGAAAAGTTTTTTGTTCAATGTTTGAGTGTTCCACGTAATCATCGTACCGAAACTGAAGTATAAAAAGAGGCAAGGAAAATTCGATCAGTACGATGAGTTTAAGAAGACTGGGTAAGAAAAATAGGTGTAACGAATGAATATAAAACCTAGGTGAGTGTATTAAGTTTCCTTTTTATATAATGAATGAAGCGCTTTATAAAATACATGCAACGGAAAAATGGTCACAAATTCTAAAAAATTTTCATCATTATTGACCGAAAAATATTTTAATATTAATTTGAATTGTTTACTGGAGTCTTTAACAAGTTGGTCTTATTTTTATAACACAAGCATTTAATTTTTGTTAGTTTGAAAATAGTAAAAAAATTGACGGGTGAATAGTGATTTCTTCGTTTTTTTAAATATGTTATTAAGTATACCAATATAATTTTAAAAAGTGGTGTCGTTAATTGAAGTAAATTCTTTTTTACTAAAGGAAAATACGTTATTGTGAAGTGGCAGTTTCAGAACGTAGTTCTGTGGCATTTTTAATAATCAACTAGGAAGATCTAAGTAGTTGATTCATTGAATTTTTATAAAAAAAAAACTGTATTCATCTGTAGGGGAGAGGTTTATATCGTGATATGAGTCGAAATGTGTGATCTTTGTTTTTGATTCACTCGTATGAAGAAAGAGACGTTTGAAGATTATGCAAGTCGGATCAGAATATTTTGTACATGGTGAGAATGAAAGCCCTTTCTCTCTTCAAGTCTCATGCGTGTGGATGTATGTCGCAGTGTATATATATTTTTATTTTAATAATTCAAAATATAATACAATTTAGTAATCAGAAAAAAATGTTAATTAAAAAAATTAATTATTATACTTTTTCGATCTGTAAGTTTAAAAATGGATACTTATTTATTTATTGTTGTAATGTCCTCGGAATTGTGTGATAGTGTGTGTGTGTATGTGTATAGAGTAGTGAATAAAGTTTATTGGGTATCGGGATAAATTGTAAAAAGGATTGGTTCCACTCTGTACTTGGTACGAATTAATGGCACATACCAGATTTAGAAGCGTCATCTGAACTAAATCAAATACAAGAAAGTAACATGATTTTGATGGATAAGAAGTGGGTTTGGTCCCAGGCTGAAGCTGCAGGCTAACTTTTGACGGAATTGATGGAAGGCTTAACATGGGTTTTCTGTTTCAGATACTGGATAGGATACTTCGCAGGGAACAGACCTAACTCGGCTCCTGGCCATCATCCAGGGAAAATACCTATTGTGGCTAAGTGAGGCATAAAAAGGGGGTTGCAGTAAAGGAAGGGGAGGGTGTGATGTCCTTGGGATGGTGTGGTGGTGTGTGTGTATGTGCGTATGAGTGCCTCGTCGCCGATGGGTGAATGTGTGGCTATAAAGACGACGCGCGGGAGTGCGCGCGTCTCTCCTTGCTTGCGGTTCATCGGCTTAGTTGTTTGACAAATGAGTGATATACCTTATACGTAATTGTAGCATATTGTAATAAAAGATTAATTGTTACATAGTCTATTTATTGGACCTTTACATACGAGGTGTACACCGAAGACATACTAAAAGTCAGTATGTAACATTTATTATAAATAACTAGTTTTTTCTGAGACAAAATAATGTATATTTAAAAACGCCAAGTTTATTATCTTAATATCTGTACTCTTGGCGCTATATACAAAAAATGAATTTTCCGACAAAAGTGATCTGAAAAATAATTATAAAATAATTAAGTGATTTTACATCCCACATAATACGCGCCAGTCTAGGTTTGACTTCTGGAGATAAATATTCTCGCATATCTGTAGAGTAGATAGAAAATCTTATTAGAGAATTTTCTTGCAGTTGAGTAACTTTATTTATCGATGACTTGAAAACTCAACAAAAACAAAAACATTAAACAAAAATATTAGTAAATACTTGTTTTCATTTTACACTCTTTTTAATTTTCATGTATACATTGTAGACTTGGATAGTCTTCAATAGTTAGAAGTAGAAAATATATTGCTGGAGAAGGATTTTACGTATACCATAGACAGCACGACGCACAACGTACGAATGCCTTAATCGATAGTATCGATATCGTAGAAAAGGAGATCATCCCGGGCTCAACTTTGGGCCAAAGAAGACCTGGAAAAGTTCCACAACGTTGAATAGATGCGTTGCATCTATCTGAAGAGTCCCCGGAGTCAGCTGTTAGGATGACCCAGAACGGGGATTTGTAGAGGTGCATCTGATTGAGGCACCTCTACAAGCACGAAGAACAAAGAGAAGAATTTTTAACTCGCACTCATAATCAAAAATTTAAACGGCACAATCTTATTATTCCAGAACTGAAGCGTTTTTAATTGTAATTGATTATTATAAATTATTAAAACTAAAATATATACAGGTATATAATTTTCTCTAAAGATGATTCCCTATTGTTCCGTATTGGCAAAACATACTTTTGACACGTTTGTAATGATGGCCGTGAAAATATTGTTGTCACATGTCCGCATCTAAATTCCTATCCTCGATCCCATATCCCACTGCGTGCCCTCAGTATGAATTGGGACCTGGCGCTACCGAGGCGTCAGTGGAACAACATTGTTTTTTTTTCGTTCACAATTACCACCAAGTAGAGCTCTGTTTTGTGATCATATTGTTTGTTTTTTTATGTATGCCGTGGGCGAACTATGTCATCACCATCTTCAGTCGGGAGCGGAGATCGTCGACCATTTTAGCGACGCCACCGGGGATTTCGGAGGCGTCATACTTGAGGTAAGGCAAGCATTCCTTCCTAATTCCGGTCCCCGAGATCGCTGATCCTTCAAAAAAATCCCTTTCCTCTCATCAACTTCTTTCTATATCCATCTCCCAATTTTCTTCCCCACTTTGTGGTAATTCTGATTTTCAACTGGAATCATTATAATCCTCTTTACGGGATATGCGACCCATAGATCGCACACTTTTAATTTTCCACGTGTTAATTTAAGAAGCTATTGTATAAGAATTGATGTAAACGAAATAAAAATAACAATATTTGAATTGAACACACGATTACTGGATTTTCACCTACAAAAGCACTATTATTAAACAAATAATAGATACCTCGTAGAGACGAAGCTATTTTTTATTAATTGAAAAATATTTAGATATGGCTAATTACACGGCTTGCGACCTATCTTTGGCTAGCTTAAGTGATCACTTTACACAATGTAACGTTAACTATTCCACTCAATCAACCTCCATATCTATCGAATTTTTGAAAGTTGTTTATATGTGGAATCACTTCGATTACTACTATACTACCGCCATCTTTGGAATAAATTTAATAATTCATTTCGCTGAAACACCATATATGTCACAACGAGAAACTTATTATTTTTTTGTAATTATTTAAAGGAATATACTAGAAAAATCAATATTTTTCAATTTGATATATTTTCTTATTTTGACCAGTACAAGAACACACATAACAAATATACAACATTCAAAAATTCGATAGATATAGAGATTGATTAATGGGTAAGAATGGTGAACGTTATATTCATATAAAGTGATCACTTAAGCCAACCGAAGAGAGGTCGTAACCCCTTTAAATATCCTTACTTCCATATATTTCCATTAAATATAATAAAAAATAGCTTTGTCTCTATGAGATATATATTATTTGTGAAATAAAAATATATTCTATGAGTTATATTCATAATTCAATAAAATTCTTTACTGATTTTGACTGAACTCCTCAGCACAGCTATAACAGACTACATAAATATATTTTTGCATAACTGAACATCAGCATTCCTCCATGAAACGCATAGATAAAATGAAATTATGTAGTATAGCGTAGGGAACTTTATTGTTTATCTTTTTTATCTGAAGTCCCTCTGCAAAACTATAAGAATTTTTCATCTAATAAAGAAGTGTACCTAAGAAGACTCTTGTTCTCCTATATTTTGAATGTTGCTGTAAATGCAGACCAGTAAATTAATAGACATGAAATAAAGTGTACATATAGGAGAGGAGTTTGGAACATCAGTTGCGGGACGAAGAGTATTCTACACACATTCTTTGTAGAAATATAAATCCGATAGCTAATTTCACATTTATGCAACATTATAAGTATTAACACTTTTAAAATTAAATATTTGTGTTAACAAAACGTGTTTTTGTTATATTGTATTGTTACCGTTTAAATTTTCGTTCCAATCGAGTCATATATTTAAAAAGCCTCGGAGATATTTGATTGCGTAATTAGTACCAAAGTTATCACGTATGTGACACCAAAATGCAAATATTGAAACAAGGAATTAGCGTTTGTTCAAAAATTCAGAATTATATTACAGTATGCGTTGTTGTATACCTTAAATCTCACAACCGCTGTGTTACAATTTATTGTGTTTTATATATATAAATAAAATTTATGATATCTTTATAAACATACAAAAGGCATTTCTAAATTTATACAAAACGGGAAAATAATCAGTACGTGTATCAAAACTTACAAAGGTCATTTTCTCCAGTCAGTGAAGAAGGTCTCATCTTGGGTACATATCATTTTAGTTTTTAACAAAACTTAACTGACCTTTTATATTTCTTACTATTTTTACCGATAGTCTCACAAAATATGCCCCCCCGCCATGTAAATATATGCATTACATATAAGATATAAGACTATTATGCACCGCACGGTTTTTACATAATAGATTTATATAGGAGAAAATTATAATTCACTCTTTCATGAAAAAAGAAACCAAATTGTGCTTTTGACCATTTATATGTACTCGCAACTAAAAACATATTTGCTGTCAATAGCCTGGTCCCTAATCTGACGTATTAGCAGTGTATTATTAAGAGTATATCATGGACCTAAAGTTACGAAGTCAGAATATTTAATGAAAAAAAAAATTAAAAACTATTTTTTAAATTTGTTATAGATTTTTATAAAAAAGGCTTTGGAGATTAAACATGAAAAGGTATTTGATTGAACAGCGAACGGAAATATTGAAATTTTATTATCAAAACCAGCAATCCAAAATTTTAACTCAACGTGCATATCGTCATCATTTCGAAGTGCGAAATTTTCCAAGCGTATCAATGATTGACGGTTGACGGCTCCTGATTTCTACCTACCTCTAGTAAAAGTTTATCCTAACAAACCTCTAAAACTTCAGCAGCTGAAGAACAACAGTTATGCAGAAATTAAAGCACTGGAACCTGAAATTCTAAGAACTCTTTTAAAAAACGCTTTAGAGAGGGTGTGAGACAGAAAATGAACACTATTTATAAGATATAATTGTTCATACATAGTGAAACTTTATTTTCTATATTTACTTCATATAATTAAAAAATAAAATAAATAAGCCATTAAAAATTATCACCCCCTTCGTGACTTTTGGCTCACCTGTATATCTCTAATGTTTTCAAGCATTTTCCTAAGACGTGAGGAATTTTTTTTTTTAATTTTAATAATTCCATTCCTCGCTGTGGTGGATTTTTGACGTAATGGCTATTTTAAAAATTTATAGGGCACAAACTTATATGTATTGTTGGCCCCGATGCTGTATTGGCGTAGTTACGTCGCTCGTGGCTGAATAAAACTTGACAATTGCAGGCAAGTCATGTTCTAAAAGTAAAATGTTAGCTATGCGATTAAAAGGTTACGGGTTCAAATCGTGAATCAAAATATAAAAAGATTATCTGAAAAAATAATTAATCGCAACCTTTCTAGATGTTCTCATAGAACATCAAGAGGGATCGTATAAAAAATTAAAAATATTCATTGGAAAGTTGGCGGGTTATCGGGAGATAAAGGATGGCACTTACTTGTGGGTCTCCGATATCTGGAAGCTGGTTCGTTTCTCCCTGGTCCACCAATTCACAAGCGACGCAGAATTGTCTCGTAATTGATGACACTCGCGTTAGAAAAGTAATTGTTTTAAATATGTTAGCGGTAGTAAAATATTATATATTAGCGGTAATTAATGTTAGCGGTTGTAAGCGGATTTACAGCGACGGCAGCGTACCGTGTTCAGTTTCAAAAGCGGAGTGATTCGTTCAGGCGTATCAGCAGATTGCTTCTTTCTTCTTTCTCCTTCGTGCCTAGGGACTAGGATAGGAAAAGAGTAAGAGGGACAAGACATATTTCTGTAATCCAATGAGACACGCGCGCGTAATACATTTAAATGGCGCTAACATTCATAAAAAAAAAATGTACGTGTAGAAAACCTATGAATGTATTATTACAAGACGAACGTGGGTGGTTTAAAATATCGGTGAAGACGATTTACACCTTTAACGAATGTTTTTTTTATTTAATACTGTCAGTTGTAAATATCTATTTACATAAAATTAAAATACGATGCCAATACTCGAAGTGTTTTTTCTCATTTTCGTGTAAATCTTTTATTACCAAATAATAATTATTTGAAGTGAGCTTTAAAATATTTCAGAAATTTAAAATATCTCAGAATCGAATTTGTTTTCATGGAAATGTATATTAACTCAATATACCTTAGAAATTATTATTTCAGAATTTACAAGAACATATCAAATCATTATTTTCCTGATTGCAGTCGGAAGTCTAGAACCAAATATTAATATTTTGAACTACCAGAAAGCAATTAGTATTCGCCAAAGTTGTGGCCGCTGCGAGACTGTTTTGTGCAGGTTCTATTTTTTGATACTTTTAAAATTAGCAATATTAACTTAGTGGTTAAGATTCATATTTTTTTTATTTATTATCTTAGTTTTATTAACCACAATTGAGTTTTAAAAACATCTACCGGTTTCGGAAAACACTTTTCCTTCTTCAGGATGTCATAACTAAAAAAAAAAAAAAAAAATCTATTTTTTGAGTTGATAAAATAAAAAGGGAGCAATTTATAATTTATCCCGTATCGCTTGTGCAAGATCTCGTTAAAAATAAAGCAAACAAATAATACATATTATTACAGATACGATTAGATTTACTGAACTTCTCTGAAATGTTCTGAAGAATCATATCTTTAGTTTTTTGGAGGTTTTGAGTAAGTTTGTAATGTGTGTGACATCATCAGAAGAAGAGGATGAAAATTGTAATCTACCTTCATAGTCGGTTTCATTCGTGTAGGGATCGCGAAATGTATTGTGTGAATCTATCGCGTGAGACGTAAGCAGACAGCAAGTTTGAGCGAGATAAAATGCTACTTACGAGTTCACCGAGTTTATTATACAAGTTTGCAATCGACTCTTCACTCATTACTATGCAAAATATATGTCGAGATCGAAGTCGATGCGGGAAAACTCTTGACTCCCTTGAGCTAATAAATGTTGAAAACAAAGAATTGTAAGGAAATACGCGACTAACAACGAGCACTTGCTTCTCGATAACTTTAATCTTTTCGAGCACTTCATGACTATTTACCGTAAAAAATATATTTATTAACAAAAAAGCGAAAAAATGTCTACATAGAATTCAAGGATTTTAAATTAGCTTGAGTTTTATTTTACAGGTATTATTATGCTTGTAATTTGTTATCAAAAATGACTTTTTCTTTAAATAGTATAGTTTATTTTTTTTAAAGATTTAATATGTTAAATTAAATTTGATTCAATGATCAATTCGGATCAATCTGATATTATATAGTCGTATATATTTATTCAAAAGGTCTGACGCAACATTTATCAGGTGTCGATAATATAATATTAAATATTTATGTTTATATAAAATACGAACATAATATGTATAATACTACATAAGGAACCACGCATTACACCCATTTCAATTGTATTTTGCATATTTTGGGATGGTTTAAGAGTATTTAAGGCAATTCAGGTCATTCACAAATGTCGATAATGAACATTACCGTGCATAAGGTTCGTTTATGAATAAAATATTCACTGTAAATAAGCACTTTGCTAACCTTAAGAACCCCAACCACGATGACACTTTCATCTCGAGAGTAACTCTCAAAATTACAGTATTCTTTGAGTCAAACATGGGTCTACATAAAATTGAACAGTTATTAAAATACCAAAAATTATTCAATAATAGTAACCCAAGGTGCAATAAAGTGCCGAAGCTTGAAAATATACAGAAATAAGTTTTAATGTAAGTAAATATTTAAATTTTGGTCTAATCACGATTGACTCTTATGAGCAATGTTCCCTCTAAGGTATGCGGGTAGCGTGCGCACACTATTTGTCATCATAACGCATACACAAAAATATAGCACGCACACAATTTTTAATAAGACTTTTCTGCCAACCATGTTGATTTATCGTGTGTAAGATCACCCACATTTTGGACATTTGATCCACTTTTCTATGATACACAGCCAAGATAATATATTTCTATCTAGACTACTAGCTCGGCTATCTTCTATCTTCCCCTAGACAATGAGTTGTAAAATATCGCATTTTTCATTAGAGAGAATGTGTCAGAAGTGTGCAGCTTTCCTTGATACATGTTATTAGTTTTATATTATCTTATTTATGCGTCTTAATATGTGTTCATTAGTAATCTGATCAATTCAGGTCCTACTATTACCCTTGTACTGGTGTGGTAATGTTTTTCTTATTTTCTCCCCCAGCACACAATTAATAGCATTGCTCTTCTAAATCACACAAGTGATTTTTTATGGGCGCACTGTGATCTAAACTTAGAGGGGACATTGCTATCGAGTAGGATCAATTCCATGTCTCATTCAATCAATATTAACTTTACATATTTTCTTAGTCTTTTGACTGGCACTCCTCGGTATTGATATAATTATTTTATGTACTGTGAATTTCGCCGCTTTTGGTGTCCGAAGGATCGCTGTCAAACCACAGTTACGATTGGTACCTCGCCAGATAAACATCTAATAAGTAGCTTCAGAAGTGCGTCATTTCTGTCGGTCGGAATAATACCCGGAGATCGGAGCACAATAAGAACAATACATCAGACCAATCCATGACGGGCAAAAAAACACCTACTATCAATCCAGGTAAGTGGTGATTTTTCATTTTGCATACATGATCATATTATCAATAGGAAACTCGGGAATAAGTTATTGGTGTAGACTTTTCCTTACAAATACCTCCAAATAAATTAGTCACCATTTTTTTACATTATACAGCCGGGAAAAGTTTCTCGAATAGCTCGAGCTGTATGTGAAACGGCGCCGTCTTGTTGAAACCACACGTATTGCAGGTCCAATCGACCCAATTTGGCTACCAAGACGATAGCGATCACCATTGCCATTATTATTTAAATAAAATATTTTAATGACTTCAAGGCTTTGATGAGACGTTAGGTGCTCCATAATAAATTGTTATCGACTACCCTATGACTATGAATCAGAAGCATGGATATTCAACATTCTAATATAATTTATACAATACCTTCACTAATAATTCATTAGTCTTACAACACTCCCACTACATATATTTGTATTATATTTTTATTTTATTTTTACTTTTTTATACATATTTGTAATTCTCTTTTTATTCCTGTCGATAAATAACACCACAACATTCACGAAAAAAAAATTGGCTACTTTAACACAGACTTCAGTCTAGCAAAGTGGCCAGGACAACGCTGTATATATCAGAGATGAAGTCTACTCCATCCCACACAATAAACTATGAGAATGTCTTATGTTTATTATGTATCCACCTCTGTTAGAACAAAAATATGTATGTCAATATATATAATAAATAAATAAACCCTTTACGACTACTAAATTCGAACTGACAAATGTCTACCAAAAAAAATCGGCCTGGAGCATATTATTCATCCCGTATATTATTATTTTTTATTTAAATTTCATATTTTACCTATATTCAAAGACAGGCGCGTTTCGTTTAGAGCATCGTGCTATACGTAACAAAAAATGCTTTACGTAGATATGGATCGAGGGTAAGTGTCATTTTGACTAGGGTTACCCGTTTGAAGTGGAATGGCTGTACACATTACTAGGATGGATAAGGGCAGGTTGACTACATTACATGTACCCTTAGACATCGAAAATATGTAAGGACCAAGATCACCATAAAGATATTATAGAAAGTCAACAATTGAAACTTTTCTGCGAGAAAATATTGACGGAGTACTCCAACCCACGAGTGGTGTAGAGAATGAAGGGGGGGAAGTTTTTACCTTGCAATGCGAAGACATTTGTGCACCAAGGTGAACTTGCATAGTGTATTTATTTACAGAAAACTAAGATAAGTACATATAATACAAATTAAATGCATCAATTATAAAGATATACAGATACAATCAATTTATCGAAAACATATTTTTGTTGCCATGCGGACTCGAACTAGGAATCCTTCATATCCGAGGAAGTACGCTGGCCTATTTCACAACGGCACCATATTAAAATAACGACAACTTTTCGAACTGTTGCACTTTCAAATTGATACATCTGTCATTCCATTATTTGAAAGCAATCTATTTTGTATATATGGAATCTCAAACACTTTTGAGTAAAATCCCGCCAGAATTAATTAATTCATTAATTTTTATTAAATTTTTGAAACATTATTACAACTAATAGTTGTAGTTTTTCAGAACATAGTTCTGTGATATTTTTAATACAAATTAAATGTATCAATTAGAAATATATACAGATAAAATAAATTTATCGAAAAATATTTTTGTTGTCACCCGGACTGTTAAATTTATTTTGAAAAGTGTATAGTATTGTTAGAATAATGTAAAATACGTGTGAGAAGCAAATCATTTACTAATAAAATAATACAAAATACGACAAATATGTACGATGACCGACTATATTTCAATACAGAATTATCAATCGTATGATAGACTGCCCTCAGATTCATCGAGACACAATTCATTGTGCTATTACAGTGGTAATGTTAGAACACACTCCGCAGTCCCCAGATTGCATTCTTTGGAGAATGAATATGCGGAAGTAGTTGAAATTTTTGCTGTAAATCTAATTTTTTATAGGACTACATTATTACATTTTTTTGTATGGTGATGGATAAATTGTTTTACTTCACATATTTATATTTATTTCTAATTTGGATTATGATAAAACATGCTACTATTATATTATTCTCTTCTTTGTGTATTGCACTTCTGATGAAGTTTTCTATTATTTTACAAATTATGTTAATGCCTGAATATAGCGTGTATAATCCCGGTAGCGCAAAAACAATATTTTTCGACAAAACTTATTTTATATGTATATATTTATAATTAATACATTTAATTAGTATTTAAAACATCACAGACCTATGTTTTGAATAATTACAACTTCACAATACGAATGTTTTTTCCTTAATAATGTATAATAATAATAAATAATAAATAAAAGACTCATGGTGCCATCTACGGAAACGCAATATACACTTTCGCATTACGATAAGGGTATGGCTACTTCAGCGATCGCACACCTTATCCACTCTTTGACATACTTGCTTAGTTTCATTTTGAACATGTATAGTTTCTCCTTTCTTATGTTTTCAGGCATTTTATAGCCTGGCATCTAACACACATTACTAGTTGCATCAACTTCAATTCCTGTTTACAGGCAATCGGTCGAACATTATCAATCAAGAGCGAAAGGTTGCAACGAACACTTCTGCATGACTCTTATTGACTACAGAGTTCGCCTACCTCACTTCGAATCCCAATATTTTCAATACAATATTTATTCATCTATCGGTTGAGTTAATATTTCAACCCCCCAGAATAACAAGGTTCCATCTGACATTGACACTGTTTTGAGATAATGAGCTCAAGTATTCATTGAATTTCAACATATATTAATATATGCAAATATGATCAGTTTTAAGATTTCACTTATTTTCAGTATTATCAACGATCACAGTGAGATAAGGGAAATTTAAAATAAAATAAAACATTGTAAATTAACAATAATGATCCATAAATATAAATAAATAACTAATGCAGTTGGGACTGCAGCTCTTACTATTTCCTTTAATATCCGTTAAATAGAGTTGGTGTGTATGTAAAAATAAATAATAATGCATTTAGATCCCTTTTCATGCAATAACTCAAATTTGCCCAGAATTTTAGTTGGACCCTAAGTATTCTAAGGGATCAATTTATCAAATTACAAGATACAATGCTTAATAGGTCTACCGTTTATAAATTGTCTCGAGACCAAAGTGTCTCACTGGAGGGTCGAATTTAAGGGTTCAAACCAATATAGTAGTTTATTGTTATATGATCTAGAACCCATATATTTGACTTACCTAAAAAGCAGTTAGAATGTTAAAGCTTTATAAACTTACTTAGGGAAATTATTTACAAAAAACGATCAAAACATTGTAATTGATCTATCAGAGACTTGCTTGAATACGTATACAAAATAATAATTATGGATTTAGGGATATTTAAATACTTTGTATATCGATATTTTAATCTGCAAAGCGACTAACACCATTTTTCTAAAATATTCAGGAGCAACAAAAAAATGTTTAATTTTGTAATTAAACGGATTACGAGAATTTCAAAACATGCTTTAGTAGATTGTTTATGCAGAAATAGAGTGGCTGAGAAATTTTATTAATATTTTGATTTATTTCGTACTTATAGGGAATATTTGAAGTTTTTCTGAATGTCTTCACCAAAATTGTAAAATGTTATTGGGAGCTGATTTTCCATGATAATGTAGTGATTATGACTGGTGTTATTAACACTTGCGTCAGGTTTTTGTAAGAATCAATATAAGGTTTTTCAGCACCAAGTACTTATTTATTATTTTTCATGGGAATTTTTGGTATACCATTAAACAATAAAAGAGGAAAATAATGGCATCTGTGACCGACGCAAGTCGCCGATTACCAAAAATGAGTGTTGAATAGTGGTGGAGAGATGGGTTAGATAGAAAGTAGGAAATCAGATGAGGGAGAGGATGGGTACTTTCGATAGCGAACCAGGATGGACTCACGGAACCAAAGGACAGCTCGACTCACCTGGTTGGTGACGCCGTCACGTTGCACTTCCGGTAGACACAGAACAAAAAATTCTGATGAGTGTCACTTTCACCATAACAAATTTACAGCGGTGTGCGAATAGAGATTTAACAAGAAGAATCACACAATACACATTCTCTCCTCGACCTCCAAAAGGACAACCGGTCGAGCCAAAGGGACAATGTGTACTGAGAAATATAGGAATAAACTAAAAACTAGTAACAATATACTTCTAGTGACAATATTATAACTGAACGAATAAGTGTGAAAATATATGTGTTCACCTACAAAATAATAATTAATTTTATTCATTACGAATACGGAACAGCATCAAAAACGGTTTTTTGACCATGGATGGAGTTAGCCGCTTTGCAAATTATGGTATCGATATGTAGCGTGATATGAAAAAAGTCTGGTGAAATTAGTAGTACTCTATATCTGTTACACTCTGTAAAAATTGTGTATCTTTTCGGAAGATTGATTTTTTCTTTATATATGATCATTATATTTATATATATATATATATATATATTATTCTTTATATCTTTCTAAGTAAGTCTTTATATCTTTCTAAGTTCTTTCTAACATATATTTATATAATTTGTTTTCCCTTGTTATATTTATTTAACTATATAAAAGGCAATCCTTGCCGTAAAACTGGCATGCAGTTTGACGAAAAATAAAATTAAAACGAATATATATATAATAGAGAAAAAATAATTTAATATTTTTAAATCTCAATTTTTTTAAAGAAAAAACAACAGAGAGATAAGAATATAATGTATATATTTGATAGACTTGTGGAAAGTGATATATGTAAATACGACAATATATATGAGACCACCCCTGCAATAATACTAGACATCGGTTTTCAACAAATCTGAGTTATGGATGCCACAACGTTTTATATCTTCTTTGGGCATTCACGGGCATATAAACAATCATTTATAATACTTCTAAGTGATATTCCTTGCAACAATACTCTATATTACGCAAGATGGCTAACGCTCCGTCTATCTATCAACATTTTTAAAAACCGATATACAGTTTGTTGCAGGGGGTGTCATATAATGGTCCAAACTCAACCGTTACTCTAAATATCGCATTTTTTTTTATTTATTGAAAATTTTGTGAAAATTCATAACAAAAATGATGAATGTTTTGCAAAAACAAAATTTATTTATAAACGATATATATTTTTAGCAGGATGGGGTTACGTACTACACAAGCTGAGAAACAATCGAGTTATTACATCAGAAATTTCTCATTTTGGAGACCCAGATTATGAGATTTGACATCTGTCGACTTCTTTCCATCCAGTAGTGATCCAAATAGTTCAATATCTGAACTGCTATTAGTAAAATCAACTAACTTAACTTCAATTATGCAAAAAATAATTCAAATAACGATTGAGTTTGGATCAGCCGTTATTAAACTTTCATTGACAGTAACTGTTTCTTTGGCATCGTGGCTGATCCAATGTTATTGTTATTCTTATCTCTGGGTACTCTTTCGACCGACTGAGATGCTCACTCCCTTCTCTCGGATTATTAAGAGCTCCTTACTGGACGATGTACTGATTGCAATTGAGCTCCACTGGTGATTTGACTGCAATATTTCAATCTTCGAAAAGTGGTAACATTCACATAACATGAAATGACCAATACCAATCAACAAGGAATCTCAGGGATGCCAGTTGAAGTAACAAAAGGTGCGTAAACACAGATTATTATTTTTATTTTTAAAATATATTGATTTTTTAATATACGGTCTGAAAGATGAAAGAGTAGAGAAGTAAATGGGTAAATTTTGTTGGATATTTGGAACTAGATTTGGAGGATTCATTTTTAAAAGGACCAGATTCAAAGGGAATAAAAATGTGTGA
The DNA here is from genome assembly GCA_022840565.1 of Eubasilissa regina. Lineage (NCBI taxonomy): Eukaryota > Metazoa > Arthropoda > Insecta > Trichoptera > Phryganeidae > Eubasilissa > Eubasilissa regina. Next base: position 14,984,695 of record JAINEB010000027.1, on the reverse strand, counting down.
AGCACTCGGCTTACATTGTATCCTAATTGCAACCCTACATCACCTCCCAATCAGTATATAGTACCTAGATTAGCACTAATTGGGTAATAAATCGAGTGTGGGAGAAGGGGTGGTTGGGGATGGAGGTTGACATTTATTTAAATTAACTAATTAAATGTATTCACCAACACACGAACACCTGACAGGCTAATGATGTTTCTTTTTAAATAAAAATTTGAAATATTTTCGTGGTTTGACATATTAGATTAAATAAAATAACAATCACTTTGTTAACTTATTATACATCAACTGGTTTCGCTTATCTCAAGCTTCATCAGGACGTATTTAAAAACTAATCATAAATACAAAAATAGTTCACTAGGGAGATAGAATATAAAATTACATGTGAAAGAGAGAGACAAAATACATATATAGTTATATAGAACATAAAAGGAGAATACAAAATTATATGCGAAAGAGAGAGACTGAATACATATGCAGATGGACAGAACATTAAAAACATTAAAATCAACTTAACACCCATCAACACTGTATCTTCCCATCCCTTAATGATCTAACTAAAATAATCTTCACCTCTGTATCCTCAAGAACTTTGTATTCCAGACAGTTTGAATGATAGACGTCAAACTTTTAGGTCAGCCTATACTTCAGCTGCAGGAAGGGTTATAGAACCGACCAACCGTTACCAGAAGTCTAAATTTTGTGAACGGGTATTTGCGGTGAAAAGCCCAACAACGTGGAACTTTTTTGGAAATTTGTGGTGCCAGGCCCAAAAGACTTTATTTAAGAAGAAACTAAAAACGCACCTTTTCAAAAAGCCATTATCATAAGTGAAAATAACAAATATTAAAAAACAAAGAAAATCGTATAACTATAAACCGTTGATGTGTAACGCGCCCTTGAGGTGAAAGTTTTTATGAAAATGGCGCTATACAAATTATCCATTATTATTATTATTATTATTATGAATACATCATTTGTATAATAGAATACCACGTTTTTGTCATAATTTAAACGAAAACAAATTATTGACCATATTTAAGCCCTTTAGCGATACCAGAGGTTCAATTTTTTTTATAACTCTTTATTATTTTCTATAGAGACAACTTTTTTCCCAGAAGCGTCGGAGACGACAATCAGTGATCCGTTAATGTACCTAATTCACTATAAATTTATATTTTCCATCACACAAAAATGATTCTTATTGGGATCCCTTAATATAAAGAACTTTTTTTAATATTGCTTGTCGTTAAATAATCTCCAAGCCCTCAAGGATACAAAGGTTGTTCTTGTAGTCATTAAATTAAACCGAGTAGGTTTGAACAAACCTTTAATATTATTTAGTATTTTGGATGGGTGCAATGGTTTATAAACTGTTTATTTTTTGTCATCGCGTTTTCGACATTTAATTCTGCGACACAACTTATTCGCCATAAAAACAGAAGGTTCAAAATATATGTAATGCCGGTAAAAAATATTTATTTAAAAGTATTTTGTAAATTCTGGAAATGATATAAAAATTATTAAATATATTTCGAATCAGAATTAAATATCCCTATTTATCTTTACCGTGTAAAAAAAACGTTTATGAACAAAAAAACAATACAGACAATAATATGTGTATCTTTTAATAAGTTTCTAAAATACACGCAATATTTTATATTAATTAGCTTCTATTAAAATATGTTATATATGAATATATGAAACGACTCGATTGTGCAAGATTTATATCTCCTACGAAAAAGTACGTCTATATAGTTGTTGCTGTAAATACTTCGATAGCTAGTTCTGGGTTTTCTATAGATAATGTTGAATTCAATCTATGCAAATACAAAATACCCAAAGCTCTGTGAACCTGTGCTGGTAGACGCCGACGCCGCTCCCCTTGTAGTCTGATGCTCCTTAAATCTGCTGGTCAGCCACCAAAAACCTTCTCACAACTAATAATCCAAAAATATATAATACAAAATGTTTTTGTGTCGCCGCCATAAAAGTCCGTCAGAATCGTAAAAACACTATCTTCCCAGTAGCAGCTTCGCTTTTGTTTTGTTTTTAAATCCACACAAAAAGAACACACATATTCAAAATTTTATACCAGGCCTACTTATTGAAGTATAAAAGCGCTTAAACAATAGTATTTTTTTAAGCAATGCCTTGACAATGGCACGTATTGGCGAAACATCAGCCTAGGTTTTTTCAAGGAAACCATCTATAAAAACGAGATCTAACCTAAAAGAAACGCATATATATATGATACTTTTTTGTAAATTTTAATTTTTGAGGCAAATCTTCGACAATGGCAAGTGTTGAAATGTTGGTCTAGGTTCCCTCTAGTAAAACATCTATAAAAACGTGATCTAATCTAGTAAATACGCCAGATTTATATACCTTATACATGATATTTAAAAAATATACAAGTTTATATTATATTATAATATATATAATGTATTATAAAATATTTTTGAATAGTATCTACCAAGTAATCGACAAAAAATAACCCTAGAGGAACCCCAAACTCTCGATAGAAAGACAATTATCGGAGCAGTGGGAGTGATATAGCAAAAAGTGGCAGAATCACGGGGAGACCTTCATCTAGTAGCGGAAAAACAATAGTTTTTAATATTAAATGCTATAATTTATTATAAATTTAAAAATATTCCTAGACGATATCCGTAATACAATAATTTACCGAAATTGGGTAAACGAAACGAGGACCGAAGACAGTGATACAGCCATGAGGCCTTCATCATGTTGTGACTATCCTAGTTTATGGTTGATAATGATGTCATCATTCACGTCGCTTTCTCATGATTGAGGATAGCAATATTCATGTACTCTCGCCATCTTCACTACGCTCCTTCATTTTTCTCATCATTCTGCAGATCTTAGGACTATCACCAGAAAAATGTTTGTTGCCTTTTCTACTTAGTCGGTTTAACGGGTGGATCTTCTTCTTCCTCTTTGACTTTTGGAGTGGCCCAACACAAGTTTCGTAAGTTATCTTCCATTCTTACAAGATACCTAAAAACTTGAAGATAGATGGTTGAGAGTCTGTTCTTGATATTCAGTTCCTGCAGAATACAGACATTTGTGCATCTCGCCGATCATGGTATGCGCAATACGCATCTTTAGCACCATATCCCAAAGGCATCAATCTTCACTCCCTTGCCTTCAGAGTCCATGATTCTACACCATGTAAAATATAAAATGCACCAGAGACTGTACAAGTCTAACCTTCGTTGTCTTGGAAATACCGCAGTCTTTCTAATACAGGCTGAATATTATGTTCCAGGCCGATATTATTATTAAGTAACTAGAAAATTAAACAATCTTCTGATATAATTTTTATTTAATAATTATATGTTTTATTGCAATTATGTATAGATAATATAATTGTAATAACCATCTTTGGCAGCCGCAAAAATGCGTGCTTAAAAATGTTGAATGTTGATTTTGATTGCATAGTTCGCGTTTAGCTTATTGGTGTAAGCCTTTCCTTTCAAGTACTCCTACAGAAAATAGTCGGAACCCATCAAATCTGGTAATCAAGGAGGCCAGTCGATATCATCAGCTTATGACATTATGCGGCCGGGAAAAATTTCTCACAAAATTTCAAGAGTAGCTCGGGCTGTATATGTGTTGCAGGTCCAATCGATATAATTAATCCACCATAAAGTTTTATATTACGTGACGATAGCCATCATCATAAATGATACGGCATTGACTCATGGATCCTGAAAGAAATAAGCAATAGCGTGATATAGCGTACCTTACGAAAAATAGGAGGAACTTATTTTTCGGTCTGCCTGATGCTGGATCAATTTTCTCTCCTTTCCAAGACGTGTGGCCCAGAATGTGTAAACACTGTTAATACTCGCGTAAAGGATTGTTTGTATATTTTAGCGGAATTAAATATATATTTATAAATTAATATTAGCGGTAATAAAACGGATTGAAGCAATAGCAAATTATTCCGTATACAGTAAGTATACACTGGGCTCGTTACAGTTCGAGAGTTGATTGCAGTGACCTCTTTTCTTCTTCCTCGTGCTCAAGGGACAGGTTAGAAAGAGATACTAGGTTTAAATTTTGACGATGTGCGTGTATGAGTGCGTTAAACGGCGGTAACACCTACAGTTTATCTATGTAGTTCTAAAGGTTGTTGGTGTATCAATTGAAGAATTTTAGTGTTCTAATAACGACTGCTTTGTTGATTAACAAAACCCGCCAAGTCGAAATGAGCTTCGTCGCTCGTGATGATTTTTTCCAAAAGTCAGTTTCATCAATATCAAACATGTTTTATTGCGTGTTGTTGGATCATTAAATACTGTAATAAATTGTAATTATCTAGTCTCTGCGACAACTAAATACAAATTGACAAATATTTGCCAAACCAAAATAGTAACCAAACAAAATTGGCCTGGAACATAATATTCATCCTGCATGCGTATATTCTGTCATTAAATAATTAATTTCTGGCTCGCAGCTACCGTCGTCAGCAGTTACGGACCAATATAACTAATTAACGCATTAACAGTTCCGGTTATATGGATCACCAAAGTATTATTTTTTACTTCCAACCACGTATTTTATCTTACAGAATTGCACTTGGCAGATCTCACTAGAAGAAAATAAAAAATCACTGCTATGATAGTTCCAGATTGCACTCATTCTTTTAAGCTATTGCTGTTGAATATTAGAAGACAAATGTCCATAAATGTTCACCCAACCAATTCCTTTACTAAAATATTTACACAAAGAATTCCCTACACATCTGATATAGAATTTTCTTGAGCATCGTGAAGAATTTTAGATCAAAGAATACAGAATTCTACCAAATCTCTTAGTTCCTACAGAAACTGCTTTAATATAAATCTATAATATAATCATCGATATTTAAATAGTCCGTCACACTATTTTATAGATAATCAACATAACAATACCTCCCTGTAAATCACCTTTACTAACAATGTTCCCTTATTTTGACCTCTCCCACCCCCCTCCCCACAAATCGCCACTACCCTCACCTAACAACACCTAATTACTGTACTTGTATATTTTAAGTTAGTTTAAATAACATTTGTAAACGTGACGGACGTGTCTAAACCGGTAGCGTTTTTGATACAAAATAAGCAACAAATTTTCATTTAACCTTTCCTCTCCGATGACGTACACTGAGTTCACGTTCCCTCTAATTATGTGAATATCTCTGTAAATATACTAAATACAGAGTTCATATTTTAACTATTCCTTCGTAATGTATTTATGTATTGGATAAAATAATTACAATATATAAGTATTTACCATACGCAACAATAAAAAATGTTTTCTCGAATAATCCAACGTGAATTTCTCAATACATGTTTGTGTACTTGTGGAATGGTGCGATGCCGCAGTGCGCGGGGTACCGGATGACCATCCTCATTTTAATGGCAGAGCGCGTGCTGGCCGAATTAGTCGTGTGCGTATTTATGATATCGTAATGATTGTTTTTTCTCATTTTTAGCTCTTTTAGACAATAATTGATATACACATATGTATATATATAAGTAATTATTATTTTAATGATAAATATAAGTAATAAATGTCTAATATTCATATTTATCTGACTTCAAAATTACAAAATTCTACAAGTATACTGAGTTTACAGCACCGGAAAGCGCGTTTTTATTTTAGCACCGTATGGGAAAGGTTAATAACCTCTTCAAACAAATATATCTTAACTTATTAAGTATCAAGGCCAACTTCATGACTGCTCTCCAGATATCCCGATCCTGAGCTGCTTCATCCCAACCGGCGACGTGCAGTCTTGTTTCATTTTTATTTTAATTAAGTTAAACAAGAAAAAGTTTTCTACTTTAACATTCAACAGTTTAATAAGGCTTTAACTGTTTAATAATGTTTTCGAAATGAAGAAATGAAGTCATTTAATAAATTTGTATTAGAATAATGTCGTGTAATGAACTGTAGAATGACTCGCCGAGGTTTAATAATCCAATGTAAAATTTTCTGCATCTTAAATGCAATCTCGCCGTTGGGATGCACTATAGCACTTCTGACACTTTGTTTGGTTTTAAAATAGTGTGACCAATATTTGTTATCCATTATATATAAAATTTTGTAATTAAGAATTTACATGTTCTAAATTCAAGTAGGTATAATACTTATCTTCAATAATATAACCCTCTCAAATAACCTGGAAGTGGCAGTTGACGCGGAGGTACCAAATACCTTCCAAAATTAAATCCGCCAATATATTTTTCATTTTGTGATGACCTAGCTTGCGCCCGTAGACATGGCCAAGAAATGTATCACCTATGAAACATTGGGTCGGAACCAAAGCGATCAATAAGCGCTAGTAAATAAAAAATTAGCATCAGCGACGGTTACGGGCAAGCAACAGCGATCACTTCTCTGCAGGTCATCCTAACTACTACTCAACAGCATCTCCAGCGAGCCACTACAGAGTTCACCCACATGTTTAAAGTGTATTAATTCATCACCTCAATAAACGAAACCTTGAAAATGCTCTTTCATTTATGTACTTTGCTCTAGTTACAACAGACATCCTGCACTGCGACACACAACTATCACGTGTGAGACAAGAATAAATTAGGAGCTTCTGTCTCACAGCACCTTAACCTCCTCATACAATCTCTAGTCAATCATAGTTTGAATTACTTCAACGCACACACCGACTCCTACAATATAAAATTACCTACTGTGTTATCTCTTGAGAATTTTGCATTATATGTGACGTCAATAAATTAAACAATAAAAGCAAATATAGATGCAGTCGTAATTGTGAAGCAACCACTTAATACATCCCATGCTCACAGAAAATTCTAAGAAAGTCAACACAACAATCTTTTAAAATAAATACAAAATTGTATTATAAATATGAATTAAACATATTAATTAGAAAGATGTACGTATAAAATCAATTTTATAGAACAATATTGTTGTTGCACCATCGCGATTTGTACCTAAATCTCTCTCCAAACCGGGGAAGGTGCATTATCCAACTGTGCTACAGCGACGATATTTTTAGTGACCTGTGTTACCTTTTTGATATTAATACATTTAATTGTTCCATTATTTGAAAGAACCATCTACCTCATTTTTACGAAATCTCAAATACTTTTGAGTAATCTGATAACAGACGCCAGAATTATCAATTCACTTTTTATTAAATTTTGGACACATTGATACAACTTTACATAGGAGAACACGTGCATAGTTGGATAATGCACCTTCCCCGGTTTGGGAAGTGATTAATTGATATTTTAAATATGAATTAAATATAACTTTTTAATTAATATATTTAATTCATATTTAAAATATTACAGACCTATGTTTTGAATAATTACAACTTCACAATAAGAATGTGTTTACCTAACAAAATTTTATGATATAAATATATGTATGTTTTACTCAAAATATTTATCGTTTTATGTATTACTTACTTACCATCACGCCGTTTCCCCGTGGGGGTAGGCAGAGAGGATAGAGCGCCACACTCTTCTGTCCTGACATACAATTCTCGCCTCATCCACATTCATACATCTTGTCATACAAGCTCGCCGATTGTTGAGGCTTCTAACAGAACCATCCTCCATTATTTGGTTTACCTGGTCGTGCCAAGTCTTCCGCGGACGTCCTCTATTTCTGGTTCCATCAACACTTGCGTCATATATCTTTCTTACCATTCTCTCCTCATTCATCCTTTCCATATGACCAAACCACCTAAGTGATCCTTTCTTAATCTTACTCACTATACTAACATCAGCTTTACATTCTTTTCTTATTTCTTCATTCTTTACTCTGTCATAAATAGATTTGCCACAAATACGCCTAAGTGATCTCATTTCCACTGCATTCAGTCTACTTTCGTTTCTTTTTTGCCAGCTCCAGACCTCACTTCCATACATCAGTGTCGGTACCAGGATTTCATTGTGCACCGCTAGTCTTGCCTCGGTTGACATATTCCTGTTAGATATAATTCCATTCAAAGCACCGTTTATGTATTGATTTTGTATAAGGAAACTGATTACCAACAGATCCTTAATGACCCTAATAGACCATACAAAGATATATAAAAGTACAAAAAGAAGATATAAACATTATAATTAACAATTTTTTTGATCAAAATCACAAAATTTTAATCATTCTGTTTTATATATTAATACTTTTGAGCAAACCGACAGCAGACGCCAGAATTAATAATACATTTTTATTAAATTTTGGACACATTGATACAATTTATATATTATTAAGGAGAACACATTCTTAATGTGAAGTTGTAATTATTCAGAACATAGATCTGTGATATTTTAAATACTAATAAATGTATTAATTAGAAAAATATACAAATAAAATAAATATATTGTATTACATAAATATTAAATATTAAATAAATACATTGGTATTTTTTTCTCTCTTTTTCATGTTCTTTTTTACATTTTTTAATTTGTATATATATATATTTAAATATTTTCATATTATATTTTACAAATTGTATTTTTTTTTCATTTTTCAGCTGTATAAATGTTATATGTATAAATAAATTAATTAATTAAATAAAAATCCATAATCTGACAATATTTCAATTAAACAAGTACCAGAAACAAATTTTTGTGTCATTTAATCCTCCGTATCTACATCTGTGGAAAAACAGTGTTATGGTTTAAATCCTGACGTTTTACTACATAACACCGAGATTTAAACTTCCCCTTCAGAATTTATTCCGTCTTTCTAGACGGACCGAATTCAAATCCCGAAACCAGACATCCGTCAAACACACCACCACCCACCAATAGGCTAGGATTTAAACATCAGCATATAAAGCCACCAGATCTGAACCACCCTAAAAAGGTGTTTCATAAACTGTAACTGTTCCACAACACTCCGATTCCAGGCACATTTTTTAGGTCAAAACAAAAAGTTTTGACAGTTTTAATACATACCAAATAATTTGACGATATACATACAAAATTAATACAATGTTATAATATACAAATGTTCACTATATGTCCGTTCACATACACGTATTGATAAATTCACGTCATGTTCTTTGAGAAAACATTTTTTATTGTTACTTACTTACCATCACGCCGTTTCACCGCGGGGGCAGGCAAAAAGAATGGAGCATCACACTCTCCTCTCCTTACACTCAATTCTCGCCTCATCCACGTTCGTAAATCTTGAAGCTTCTAATAGGACTATCTGGTTTATCTGATCGTGCCAAATATTCTCTACTTCTTGTACTATAAACACTTGCCCCATATATCTTTCTTACCATTCTCTCCTCATTTATATGTTCCATATGACCAAACCACCTTAGTCATCCTTTCTTAATCTTACTCACTATACTAAGATCAGTTTTACATTCTTCCCTTATTTCTTCATACTTTACTCTATCATAAATGGAATTGCCACATTTACGCCTATATGATCTCATTTCCACTGCATTCGGTCTGCCTTCGTTCCTTTTCTGCCAGCTCTAGGACTCACTTTCATGCATCAGTGTCGGTACCAGAACTCCATTGTGAACCGCTAATCTTACCTCAGTTGACAAGTTTCCATTCAAAGCGTCGTTTACTTTATTCCCTCCAGTCACCCTGATTACGATATATTTCTCTGTCTTTCCGTTTCCATCGAACATACTTCCCAAATACACAAAATTATCTACTTGTTTCATACATTCATTATTTACAAGTTTTTTGCACAGCGTCTTGCTTTTCTTCTTCTCGAATACCATCACTTACGTACGACCTATTTTTATTGTTGTGTATGGTAAATTCTAACATATTGTAATTATTTTATCCAATACTTAAATATATTACAGAGGAATGCCTCAAATATGAACTCTGCATTTAGTATATTTACAGATATATTCAAATAAGAGGCAATGTTAACTCAGTTTACATCATCGGAGAGGAAAGGTTTATGAACATATATATATATATACATCCATCACTGTTGCCTCTCAGGGGTATATAGATAAACACTCACACTCTTCTGTTCTACGATTCCATTATTGTCATTATTACACACTCGTCAATTATCTTTAAATATTTGATTTACCTGATTTGCCAGCTGTTGTGTTGTCTTAACCGTTCTCTCATTACTCGTACATTCCGTATTCCCAAACTATTTTTGCGACCCTTTTAAATATCTACAAGTCAAATTTAATTTTTTAATTATTTTTTGCATTTGAAATACTTATATATTAAATAATTTACACCAAATATCGATAAAACATTATTATCATCAACCGTGGTTAATTTATACACTTTGTAAACTTATTTGAACTAATAATTTTAAATGTTTTTTTCATACTCCTTTAACGTTAATATTGTAATTAACAATGTGTAAAATAGTCAAATACTATTTTTTGACACAAGTCCCTAACTCTGCAAATGTAAGGTAATTCAACAGAACTTTTGTAAACTAAAAATCGCCACACGAAGGTCGGATATAATTATTGTTATTTTATTGCATCCGTATGAAATCGAACTTATGACGCTTGAATCTGTTATCCAACTAAAACAACATAATAGGTCTAAGAGAAAAAAATAGAAATTGTGTTTAATTTGTAGTACCGTTGTCAAAACGATTCGTGGTCACCGCGTTCGATGCAAGTCAAAGAAAGTACAACTTATTGCATCTATAAATCTCGGTGTCTCACTTGCATATATCGCCATCCTTTTCTCTGTATCTCCACGTCTCTCGGGCGATATAAGTCTTGCCTTTCTTCTAACGTAGAAGAAAAACATTAATTATTTGCAACTCCTTTCATTTAAGTAAAAAGCTTAAAGCAAAGCTGATTGTGTTGAAAGTGTACTTGCTAACATATGGTTTTTTTATTGATTTTTTTTAAATATATTTTATCGGTGTGGATTCTCACTATTCATTCACAATTCAGTTTCTGGAGGCTGCTCGAAATACGATTTGTACGAATGACGAATGACGTTGATTAATTGTAATTGAGTTGCCAGATCCGAGACACGAGATTTGATTTTTATGATTACACTTTCAATTAAAATATTTTTAAATAACCAGAAATAAAATAAAATAATACGGATATAACGGATCTTGCACAATTCCTCAACATACGAGAGTCGACGTAATATTGACCACGTGACTGGGGCGCTTTTTTGTTTAAAAAAATTAGACGAATGTCGAGTTGTACGAGCAAAAAAATGCATGTTTCACTATTTATTTCTAATAAACAGTACTTTTAGATTATTACGTATAAGTTTTGTACGTAATAAAGAGCAGATAAAGCGCTCATTCGCAGTCAAGATGTCGATAGAATTTAGAGATAGACGAAGTTTTGGTGGTATGAAGGGCATAATTTGTAAGATAAAGGGAAACCCAATAATTGAGATTAGACGTTGTCGCTGTAACTCCAAATTATACAAAAAAATCTACTCACCTGTCTTATCTGTAGTCGCGCCCGGTAATCTGCTGTTGTCTCCGTATTTTTATTCTTTGGTTTCCTCCAACTCTCGGCTGGCCGGCCCTCCTACACTCAATCTGATCCGATAAATACCAAAAGTAATCCGTGCTTCGCGTGTACCGTCGTAGATAATAGATGATAAACCGAAGCCGCCGCAAATGATTCTGGTGCTGGCAGAAGTTTGCAGTCTTACATACATAAAAACAGAATTCACATACTTAATTTTTCAAAAAACCAAGGCTAGCAACCAAAGCATATATTATGCCTAATCAAACGTTATATTTCACCCCTTCGTAAGTAAAGTTATACGCCAAATTATCTTACTTATTTCCTTGTCACTGAAACACTCTTCTTTCATCCCACTACTCGGTCATCCAGTCCACTCACAGTCCACCAACAGCCGGTACTTAAAATTGTTACTCTACCTGAATCTTTTTTTCAATTATGATATATGGTACACTAATCCACGAAGGGAATTATGTAGAATTTCAGGGAATCTAGAAGGGATTTTTTTCTGCGATAAAATCCTATCAACTTTAAGAAAAGAAAGAAGACATTAGATTTCGATGTTGACTATATTTTTTGCTTAGCTAATATCCGAAGGGGGCCAATTTCCGTATATATTCTCAAAATTGTTACATGTCACAAATATCATATTAATAATTAATAAAAATAAAATTTGTGCCTTGTATCTGACATATCTAAATCTGAAATTTATTCATTGAAGTAATTTTTTTACAGATAATATTTTTTTGTTAACATATTGGATTAATTTAGCATTTTTGCGTAGAATCTATATATATCCATTTATGACAGAGTGAAGAATGAAGAAATAAGCAGAGAATTTAAGCTAATTTTAGCATAGTGTGTGAGATTAAGATAGGATCATTTAGGTGGTTTGGTTATACAGAACGGATGAATGAGGATATAGATAATGGTAAGAATGGAGGATGTCCGCAAAATACTTGGCACGACCAGGTAAACCAGGAGCCTCAGTAATCGACGAGCTTGTATGAGAAGATATACGTTTGTAACTGAGGCGAGAATTGTGTGTCAGAACAGAATAGTTCGGCGCTCTATGTTTTCTGCCTACTCCCGTAATAAAACGGAATGATGGTACATAAGTTAGTTAGTTACTTATACGTCCGTAACATTTTAAGTGATATTGTACAACCTTGTCGGATACCTTTTTTGATAGGGAATCCACGAGATGGTCTAGGAAGGTTGGAGTATATCTTAAGGGCTAAAATAATGATGAACTGCTTTGGCGATTCTATAAACAATCATGTTAATTGAAATCTAGATCGTACATGTCGATAATTTGTCTATCACAAATTTCTATAATTATATTCTGGTACTCGAGGGAAATCATGAAATCATTCAGTTCCGCGGAAATATATGGCAGCGAATAGCAATAGAGAGAAATGTGAGAGACCCTCGGGGAGGCCTTTATCCCGCAGTGTATAGTAGCTGATGATGAATAACGAATAAATCATAACAATAAATACTTATATTTATTTTTAAGGAAAACACTTTTTTGTTGTGAAATGGCATTTTCAAAATATACTCGTAGTTCTGTGGTATTATAGCATAAATAGATTTTTGCTATATATTTTTTAGTTGATTCATTTCATTTGTATTCAAAATAAATACTTCATTTATTTCCCTTTATAGGTACTTCATTAGTTTAATACACTATTATAGCCGACAGCGTTTTTTCTATATTAAGATTTTTACTAAGGAGAACACATTATTAATGTTAAGTTGCAGTTTTTTCAGAACATAGTTATATGATATCTTAATACAAATTAAATATATCAATAAGAAAATATATACAGACAAAATCAATTTATCGAAAAAATATTTTTGTTGCAACAAAATATAAAGTAAATTCAAATAATGGATTAACAGAAAGACCTAAGTTAAGATATAAGTTCGAAAATTTGTTATTAACTTACAACGTTGACGTGGTGCAATTTGTCAGCACGCTTCCTCAGATAGGATTGATTGATTGATTTTATTTGTATATCTTTATTTTTGATAAATTTAATTTGTATTTAATAAATAACACCATTTTTACTCCGGGACTCCAAATTTTACCTGTATTAGGTCGATTCTAAAATGAGTGCCGTCATAAGTAAGGTTTTTTTTTTATTACAAAAAACCCTACCTCTTTATAGCCTCTAATAACTTTACCTACAGCAGATAATTATGTACTCGTCAGATATGTAAAACAAAGTACCTACTAATTAAGCCCAAAAATCTATCATTTAAAACGCAATTTTACCACCTAATTTTATGAGAATTCAACCCACTACGTTAAGACTTTCATGATCGGTTTTACCAGATCCTCCTTACTCTCCGAACCTTTTTCATGCACACCTGTTAAAATCACTTAATGAGAAAACTTTATGAATTAGTGCAAAAGTCAATGACCATGTTAACGATCATGATTAAGACTTTCATGATCGGTTTTACCAGATCCTCCTTACTCTCCGAACCTTTTTCATGCACACCTGTTAAAATCACTTAATGAGAAAACTTTATGAATTAGTGCAAAAGTCAATGACCATGCAAAAGTCATTTCCCCATCAAAACTTTCAAAATTCTTCAAAAAAGAAATTAATAAAATTCCATTTAAATATAGTACGTAATAATGGTAAATATTTGATTAAATTTACTGTAATATCTTTTTAATAAAAGTTTCAATTTCTACATATAATAAAACGCTTACTAACCCAATGTAATATAAGATTCAAGATTCTGTGAAAGGATTCCGATCAGGTGAAGGGTCACCCATACTCTGGATCTAATAAGGGTTTCCATAAATAGCTTTCTCCAACTCAAAGAATATTCCAAAATACGTTAAATATTATCCAAAGCAAAATCGGCAGCTGGCCTGTAAGGTGATTGATGACCACCATGGCTCTCTTAATAGCAATTTACATAGAAGGTAGGTAATTATAACTTATTATATATCCAGAAATATTAACAGCAGACATCTATGGATCATTTCTAAGTATTTTGTTTAATGTATTTGATTGTTATTAATGCAGTTAAATAAGATATTATTCTTTACCACACCGTGATGGAAATTATATGACTATTTTTTTTATTATTTATTTTTTATTATTTTTTTACTAGACAATTCTAAGCGCTTATGTTTTCTATAATCGTTCTTCACCAGCATGTATAGCTGCGAGCTCTGGTCGAAATACAAGTAAGTGACGTATAAGCGTCTCCGAATTCATACAGAATACTGTTCGGATTGGCGCGTTATTGTAGCGCATCTACAATGTTTACCGAAGGCCGTATACAAGGATAAGTTCTGCTTCTAAGACATCGAGTTGCCGGCGTAAAGCTGTAGCTGGAGCTCGGCACCAACTCTCTGGTGCAAGCGACGTTCTCGTGGAAAGCTGGAGCGACTACAAAATAGTTACATATGCAACAATAACCGTGACTGAAGTAGTTATATACGTAATATTTATATTTTGTGTGCGTATATGTGTGAACTTTTTACTTTTTGTTAACTTTTATTGTTTTTTTTTATTTTTTTTGTATTTATTAATATTTTCCTTGGTTTTCTTTTTTTTAGCATATTTATTTCAAAACCTTTAATGTATAACATAATTTGTATTATCTTTATGGCGAACCAAAAAACCTGATCACGCTTGAAAACACATTATTATTATTATTATAAGATTGCGACTAGGGAAGTGTTGAAATGAAATATTTCTAGAAATTCCAAACACCCCGTCTTCGCAACCATTCCCCGGTGATTTCTTGAAATATTTATATACATTATAACACTTGTAGACTTCTGAATAATTACAAATATTTATCGTGTACAACAGATATTTATTAGCGAGAGCATAGACTTTACGGTAATCATATATCACGTCTTGGAAAATTTACTATGTAAAACGTAATGAATTTTATGCCGACGGAAGTGTATGACGTAAATAACAGGTGGACTTTTCTGAAACCAAAACCAACCATTTTTTCTATAAAAGGCCGTGCTTTATATTTCAGGGTTACTATTCTCATCAATCAATCATTGATATCACACATTTTGAATATAATTATTATTTCCCTATTACTTGTATTATTTTTAATTTTTCAGAATCATCGCAGCGTATAATACTTTTTATTTAGAAAGAATAATTGAATTAGTGTTAGTATTTAATAGCGTTCATATAATCAGGGGCGTGCAGTGCATACAAGCAATAAGCTGTGCATGACTAAAAACGAATATAAATATAAAATTGGATTAACATAAGCGAATACATTAGTTTACAATTAGCACCATCTGTGTACCATTAGAGACTTTAATTACTTAGTTCTAAAAACTAGCACGAACTCTCACCGCTGTACTCATGGCGTTCTTTTTTATTCGCCGCATCGTGCTATTTACATTACTTCGTTCTATCTTTAATCTATCATTTGACCAAGACAATTTGTCACCAGGTGTTGCGGGAATAGATATTGCCTTGTTATTTAAATCCTTTTAAGAATGTCCAATTGTTTTTTAATTGGTTAAGTTAAGTTATAATATGATAGACCACTACTCTTTTATTAATAATTTATACTTGCAACATAGAAAAATAGGTTTTATGGAAACACCGACAGTGGCTGTACAACTGCCAACATTGGTCACGGTACGGCCACTACCTAACAAGAGCAAACGGCTTCGCTGATTTTATTAGTTGTTTTAAATAATCCTTTGTGTACTTTCAGAATATATTTCATATATATTCAGGCATATTTTTAACAAATTTGATTAACACTCTACTTCTTGAAACGTTCTTCCAGTTGGAATATTTAAAAATGTATTATTAATATTTTCATTATTCCGATAGGTAAAATATTAAACTTAAAGACCTTTCTCCAACTAATTATACCGTAATCTAAAATAGTCAGGTCAAATGCAAAATATACCATCTTCAACGTATGTTTTTTGATAAAGGAAATATAAGTTTTGCTGCCCTGGTGACTTAAGACGTTACTCGCTCTTTTCACATAAAATATTCATCAATTATGTTACGAAAATTTTTAATACTTCTCTTACTCGACGAAAATAAACCAATTTTTCGTAGTTGACATTTTTTGATCTTAGAGTATTTTTTAGTAATAGAAAAATAAAATAAATACTGTATTTAAAGATATTTTTTATCAAATAAGAATAAAAAAGAATACTTTTTAAATATATTTATTTTTACGAGTATACCCTAAAATATTTACTATATTCTACAAATTTCATGGTCTCAAATATTATTTAATAATCAGATTATTATATTAGGTTGATACATTATTATTATCCACCGTTTTTAAAAAATTATATTATAACATAAATTGTATAAACTCAAAACATATTCTGAACAATTATTATCATTCGGGGGCGTAGACACCTAATCATGGACTGATAGATATTGAAGTTCTCAGCCAGCGTCCTAGCGGTGCAAATTGTATCCTCTTCCATAGTCGCAGAACGGCTTGATCACCAAAATCCAAAGATGCTGGTAAAACCAGTATTGAAGTGAACTAACTACTTTCGACTTGCCCTTTCGCTAATCGTTCCTTCGCCGAAAAGATCGTTGAGATCGCAAAATGACTCAGCAGCTTTCCACCCTTTCTTTAAGTGGTACAGCATAATGTGCCGTATATTCGTATGATTTTCGATGCGCATTTTATTTTCTTACCCTTATGTAAAAATTAGGTAAACTATGACAAATAACAATAAAACATCAAATTTATACTTAGGACTTGTCCAATGCACGTGAAATCATGATTGCAGGATTAGAAGGAATAAATAGGTCATCGGATCCCCCGGAACGATGATCTATCAAGAAATTAAAGGAATCTAGAACATTTTCGGGTATTTATTAGGGTGTGAGTCTCCCATTAGGGGTTGCTGGGATGGATGATGCCGGGAAGAGCAGTGGCTAGAGAGATCTAACAGAGCATTCAACTGGCTCTCTCCCGTACCTCTTGCAAACCTGAACAGCGTGAATTTCTGCCGAAATGTGACTGATTTATTCGACTGCAACACATAAATATGACGTATACCCTCCCCTTTTGGTGGTGCATGATTTCTATAGCTTCTCTTTGGCTACCTTCTGAATTTAATATGATAACGAGTCTCACGTCAAATTGCGCAGGTATGGCTCTGGTACGATAATACTGGAGTCAACCTACGACAGTATTAAGATGTTAATAACTATACGTATTAAAAAAATATTGACAAATTATAATAATAAAGAAAAGGAATAAAGGTAATATGAAGGGGCGCCATAAGGTTTTAGTAACTAACTGTCGAAACTTGATTAACTGTTCTTAAAATATAGTTCAAAAACAGGCTTTAAAATATCAAATTCAAAAACAAAACGCCGTTAATAAAACAGCTGATAATTATGCATCAAACTAACATATTGCTGTTTGATCAGGTTTAGTTAAACTTTCATTAATGAAAGTTCTTAAGTCTGTGTTGGAATGTTTATATTTAAATTAAATTCTGCTACGAAAATACGTCGACCTCTCTTGCTACAAATACTATGGACCACTCTTGCTACAAATAAATATTGTACAACAGCAGCTAATGAAGTCTTAAATGGCAAAAAGTTTACACTTTGATTAAATTCCATGCTCGCTTGAACCGCTTTGGAAAATAAATCTGGTGCAGGATTTACATCTAGGAATGCAATATCCACGACACGAAGTAGGAACTTCAATTAATTCGCACAAGAATTTTCGCAGAAAATATATATGTAGCCATGTTCAAACAATTATACGTAATATAAGGGTGTTCAACTAACATTCAATATTTTGAGTTTAAACTGCAAAGTATTTAATTGATTATCTAAAAATAGTTAATAATAAACTGAATGTACCCTCAAATGCCATTCATCATCATTAATAGACGATTTCTATACACTGCTGGATGGAGACCTTCCCAAGTATTTCGCACTTTTCTCTGTCCATTTTTATTCACTGCCGCACTGTTCAATGATTTCTTCAGTCTTGTTGATTCCTCTCGGATACCACTGGAAGGATAATTACATTTGTCCAACGACTATCTGGCTTCCGAGTGATGTGACCTGCCATTGCAATTTCATTTTGTTGAAGGAAAGGTTGTACGATGGTGTTTGGAGCCCAGATTGAAAAAGAGGTATAGCCTATAACCGCTACAGTCATGAATTATACACATAATTATAGGTGAACACAATATTGTTCAAGTTATCAAAATAACATGGCCGAAGTGAGGTGGTTACATGTGTAGGAATTTTGGCTGTCGACTATTATTGACTCGTGAGGATCTTAATTGTGTGATCGTATCAGAAGGTTTTGTGCATGGTGAGATTGAAGCCACTAACGTTCTTCTAGTCTCACGCGTGTTGCTGCATGTCACTGTGTATAAGAATGTGCGTGTGTGATTATTTATGCTGTGTCAAGAGCAAGGTATTAAAATAAAAAAGATCTTATTATTATATATATTATATAGAACCAACCCTAGTACAACTGGTGCCGACTGACGACTGCTTATTAGGGGCTTGTTTTATCATCCACAAAACCTCCTGATACGATCATACAATTAAGATCCTTATGAGTCAATAATAGTTGACAACCACATATTCAACGCATGGATTCAAAACGACCAGGGGAAAAATGTTTGATGCAAAACCCACCGGCCGAAAGAGTGGAGCTGTTGTAGTTTAATGGTGTTACCCAGAACATGCAGTTGATGATGATATTATATCAACTACTCTTATCTATTCTCTTATGCGCAATTTTCTTCTCCTGTATCTTTAACTCATCAATACTAACAAATAAAGTTAAATATCCATGTCCGATCACTGAGATCTTCAACTCCGTTTTACACCAATAGGTATAAATCTATATTTCTCTCCATTGTCTAGAATGTTTAATAAAATCTCGTCCATCAACGTTAACCTTCACGGTAGAGACTTTGTACATATATTTCATGATTCAGGTTGTTTTATAAGCGAAACGAAACATGTTGATATTCATTCCAAATGTATTCTGTAACTTTTCAATTTCCTAATTATCTTAATATACCAGTTGAAAATCAATATACGTTGTTTGCGCGTTATGCACGTTTCGGATGGCAATGCTGGATTTTAAAAATACAGAGCATGTTCCTTTCATTTTTGTGTGGGTACACCATAAAACTTGAGTATCACAGTTATCCGGACCCCCCTCGGAAATTTATATAAGATTAGTGTTAGTTGTCAGTGGTTTTACTTGCACAATCTGTATCTGTATATTCTGTACATTACCAATAGAAAACCCAGAATCTAACTATCGAAGTAGTTTACAGTACATATATATTAATAACAAAAATATGACAATAATAAATCTCTTAATTCGTATGCACCATAATTTTTTTATTCTTATATTTTATATCTTCATGGCACTATAGTCTGAGGTAACCTTTGCAACCTTTAAGAGAATTCTCCACTTCTCTATGTCCTTTATCTTGTTTTGCCAGTTATTTATCTCGAGACTATGTAGGTCCTTCTACTATCACTTATTTAATTATAATCTCTAATATTCAAAAATTTGAAATCTCTAAATATTATATAAGTAGATTTATTACATTATATTTACTAGAAAATGATCATATTTTTGATAAAAATTGGGATTGTCTGTTTTAAATACTGATAAACAATGTGAGTCTTAAATTGAATAATTTAGAATCTCAAAAAATAAGTTAAGCGTATAAAATTAACCAAAAATTAACCACTAAATTTAATCTCTCGTCCTCACCTATATTTATTAAAGGTATTTGAGATTCTGTAAAAATAATGTAGATGGCTTTCAAATAATGGAACGACAGGTGTATTAATTTGAAAAATGTAACAAATAGGTTCGAAAATTTGTCAAGAAAAATACTGGGGTTATAGCACAAAGGTAGTGCACTTCCCCGGATTGGAAATAGAGATTCAGGTTCGAATCCCGGTGACGCAAAAACAATATTTTTCGACAAAATTGATTTTATATGTATATATTTATAATTAATACATTAATTTAGTATTTAAAATATCACAGACCTATGTTCTGAATAATTACAACTTCACAATAAGAATGTGTTTTCCTTAATAAATTTTTTTTATTATAATTTTATATCATTAAGTTGATTTCCACTTCTTTCATCATGATAACAATTTAAGTTAGGTATATAATTCATTTTTCTCTAAATTAATTAAAAACAGAACAATTTGATACATGGTTTTAATTAGTTTATTTGACATCTAAATGATATTTTCCGAAACTGGTTCATTGTTAAACTCATAAATTTGGTTAAAAACAAAGTTACAATAAATAATTTATATAGAAATTTCATCGATTTTCCTGTTTACATATTAACTGAAAAGTTATTTTTTGGTGAACTTTATAACAGTTGATCATTTCATATTTAATTACAGCCACCCAAATCATTGTTTTTTAAGGTATATTAAATGTCTTAAATATTATCAGGAATCTTTGTATTTTAGAAACTTCTGTAGCATTTTCTAATCATACTGGCTGATATGGGATCCCATTAAAAGACCCATTACCATGCTTGTAGTCGATACGACGTTGGACGTTATTGATACGGTATTGTTACATGACACAAAACGAAACACTGCCTTCAGCACGGTATTGCGAGCCAGTATTTAATATTAACATCAATCATCATTTACCCAACCATTATTATTTCATGAAGCTGAACAACGCACTCGTTCCACCGGAATGAGATGCATACAAGGGGCCAGCGTCGACTGAACTTCCATAGTAAGAATTTCAAAAATATAAATAAAATTTAAGTGTAACGTGATTTATTTTAGTTACTTGAAAAAAATTATAGAATAAGGTGGCACTTCATATAAAGTGTCCACGTCTATGTTTAGATGGTTTTTATTAGACTTTTTTACCCTTCCAATTCATGTGTCTACCATGATAAATATCACAAAACAATTATGATATTTATAATAGTAAGATAGTTAGTAAAAGTAGTAGATAAGGCGTTCTAGCCGCGCGTAGAGTTGAGTATTCTAAAAGAAAGTTGTCGCACTAGAGTGAGCGGTTATATACGTCAAATTAATCTACGCAAAAGGTGTTCAAGTAATACTTTTGTTTTCATTTATTTTACATGTTACATATACAACAGTTCATTCATATGAGAATATTAATATTTTGAAAATACGAATGAAACAGTAAGTTTAAATATTGACTAAATATAAATATTTTAGTTAGACGATAAAGGTTAAATGTATATTATAACCATATGTTCAACCTTACCTATTTCGTGGAATATGTCAATATTTGAAGCAATCCGTTTCGATATCAAAATTGCTCTTTCAAAAAGTAAGTATTATATAAATATGGGCATGTTGATTCTATGTTCTGTTACGTTTCAAATTCTAGTTTAAGATTATACATATTTTAAAACCAACCTATTTTGTATATTTCAATTACTTATTTTTATTTTTAAGTATTATTTTATATATAATGGTATAAAACGTTCAAAAATGTGTACACTATAATGCTTAAATAAAACGAACGTTAATAAAAAATACTAATAAAAGTTACTGAAATTTACGGAATGTTGATTTCATTTGAAATATTTTTCAGTGAAAACAATTGTTAACTAA
Source organism: Eubasilissa regina (assembly GCA_022840565.1). Classification (NCBI taxonomy): domain Eukaryota; kingdom Metazoa; phylum Arthropoda; class Insecta; order Trichoptera; family Phryganeidae; genus Eubasilissa; species Eubasilissa regina. The sequence continues at coordinate 14,962,579 of JAINEB010000027.1, read as the reverse complement.
TATTTTAATTGAAACTGATTTACATTTTTAATTAAGGGGTGCATATGACACCATACCTCAACGTGAAATTTAATTAAAATGTTTTCAATGGGCAATTCCAGTGTTATGAAAGAATTAATACAAAACATTTATAACCCTGAAAAATAAAATTGCACAGGGCCATTATTTCGTGTAAATTAAATACATTTTTTAATAACAACACGTTTTTGTTGAAAATGTAATTGTAGAACAGACTCGTAGTTCTATGATATTTAAAATAAATTTAAAGAATCAATTAATAAAATGTGATATCTTTGAATGTGTATATATGTGTGTATGTCAGAGCGCCGCACCGCCGGTGCGAAATGCGTATCTGTGAGCGTGTGCGTGGGAATATAAAGGGCAACGCGCGCCAGGCGCGCTCTCTTTCTGCGTGCTCTTCTGCGTTTTCGTTTGACTTGTTACTAGTGATATATCTTGTATCTAAATTGTACCAGAGTTTCTCTTGGATCTTCAACATTCACGAGGTATACACTGAAGTAAGTGATGTAACATAAAATATACAGAAAAAAATCTATCTATATAATAAATATTTGATTACTACTAGAACTAGAAAAATGCGTTAATCTTAGACCACGTGAATTGTAAATAAACTTTATTTTTATTAATAATAAAACATAATAAGTTAAATTAAAATGAAATGTTAAATTATTTTCATATTTTATTTTATACTTATAAATTATTCTAATAAACTTACACGCTGAAATGAGATATCTTGGGTTAATTGAATTATTGGACCAGTGAGAAGCACCGAAATATGGGAGACCCTCAGAATGCTTTTATGCTGAGGGTCGAGCGACTATGTCTGCAATTAATCCAATAATAGCAGCTCAAAAAATTATATTAAAAGTTATCCTCAAATCCCCAATCACAACGAGCACTGACGAAATTTTTGATAAATTCAATGTCTTTGATATTAGACAAATATACGCTAATACTACTCTCAAATACATATAGAAATACAAACAGACACATTTTAAAACAACACAAAACATAATTTCCACACGGACAAATACAAATAACCTTCGAATCCAAAGAGCACATACTACATTTGGTCAAAGTAACTACAAATATTTTGAACCTAAACTGTTTAATAGAATGCTAAAAGACTAAAATCAATTGAATTGTCACAAGAATATGAAACTTTATATTAAAACATGGATTCGTTATATGAGTAGAGCCAGTATCGGTGCACTCACCCAAACATATTGACTCATACCTATATTAATTATTGCTACAAATTTCTATCTACTTGTAATTTTAATTAATTGAACAATGCCCGTCTCGACACAGAATTTCTCTAGTGAGACGGACACAGTCCAAACAATTTTTTATATGTATTATATAGTTACTAATAAATAAATAAATAAATAAATATGTAGAAGAATTTCAATTTCGGTGGCTTGGACACGTCTTTTAAATTTCAGAGTTTAAGATATATTTTATTGATAACTTCGGGTAAGGTGGCAGGTGGAATGCCCCAGACCAAAAAGGCATAATCAGCAAAAAATACTGTAAGACAGATTCGATTTTAATTCGTCAACGAGGACCGAAATTGCGCTAGACAGGGGAAGGTGAAAATGCCTGCCCAGACTGCGGGACCCAACTCTTACGAGATAAGAAAACTTAAATTATGATTATAATGTTGAAACATTTTAAAATTTTTACTGAAAATATGCGGTAAATTTCATTTTATAAATTTAATTAAAAATCCTTTTTCAGTATCCATAGATAAATAATAAAGCGAAAAATTCCATTAAATAAAATCTATGATTAATTTGACTCCAAGACACACAATGAAAAAGCTGCGATGCAAAAAGGGAGCTTTTAAGAGCTTTCAGTTTACAAGAGAGGGTTGTCACCCTTAATAATACTCAAACATGGCCTGGATCTGACACCGTCGTACATAAGCTTGATTGTCTTCGACTTAAGGTATAGAATCGTACCTCGTCGGGGTTGGTTGATTGGTCTTTGTTGTTCACGAGTATCTTCGAAACGGGCAGTTTGGTTTCGAGTAGATCGACCGTCGAGATATCAAAATCTATAACTCTATCTTGAATCGAAAAGGAATAGTGTTTCCTGAATATTGTACGTATTATGAAATAAACACGTTTGAAATTACAAAATAGTATTTATTGTAACAATTGTAATTATTAATTTCATTGAAAAACATTATTAAAAGTAATATTTTAAACAAAGAAACTTTACTACGTTTACATTCCTGATAAAGTTGATTATATTATTGCGTACACTTACTTCTAAAAACAAGATTTATTTTTTATAAAAGTTTGATATTAACCTTTACCATACCGTGATATAAAATACTCATATACAGCCATGCTGTCAACTCGTATTACAGTAAGAAATTTTTAACATTTTAAATGTGAAGAAAGCTCTTATTAGTTTAAATGGATTTAAAATTATTAATCCTATAAATCTAATCTAAATATTAATTACAAAAATGGGATCAATATCCTAATATAATTCGGAGCATTCATCAAGTCCTATATGATACTACATTTTTTCTTATCTCTCTTCATTAAATTAGTGAAAAAGAGAGATCGTATGTTTGTTGTTTTTTTCATTGTGCAATTAATGTACCATCTCTATCTGTTTTAGTACAAATTATATTTTTCCCATGATATTAATTTTAAAACTGACTGAATTGAAAAATAATTAATTTTGTAAGATTCTCTCTACATAACTGGTATTTTACTAGTCAATTCTAAAGATAAATATTTTCCATATAATTAACGAAAATATGAATTTTATATTAAGTATATTAACCGAAATATTACAGTTTTAATTGGGGCGGTAGACCTGTGTTACTGCATGGTTTTGGAAGGGTTAAAATAAAATAAAGAAATATGTATTTTTAACTAAGCAATAAAAAATCTTTCATTTGTGTTAAGTACATATAATGTAGTTTTTATTAGTGTTTTTAAGTGACACGTTATTTAAGCGACAGCCACCATTACTCATGCACTTACTGAGCCTCTCTCGGAAGTTTTCCATAACTTTGCGAAGCATTTCTGGCGGAATGGCAGCTACTCGTATTTCCTGTTGATCGCCTCTTTGAGAGCATCTTAATTGTTGAGCCGATGTTGGAACACCTTAGATTTGAGGTAGCCCCACAAAAAAATCACAGGGTGTCATATCTGGCAAACGTGGAAATTAGCTAACATTACTATGGAAGGAGACAACGTGTCCAGGAAGCATGACGAGATATGTGAGCCGTTGTATCATCTTGTTGAAACCAAACATTTTCTGCTCCATGTTCATTGAAAATGGGTACGCAAATTGAATGCGAAATGCAAGCTGTGCTGCTATCGGCGATCCACCCTTTTTAACAAACTCGTTGATAACTAAACCGCGATCCTCATCAGAATAAGCCATAATTAATCACAGCACGTATAAATCTGTTCAATGTCATCACTCTGCTCTTTCGCGACGCATAGGTATGCCTCTTCAATGTCGTGGAGTTTTTTATACCGCACCCTGTACCTTTAATGTAAATATATTAAATACTACAACAGTCAATTTAAAAGATGAAGAAATCGTTATAATAACAGAACTTTTCAAAGATGAGAACGCGGACACTTTACTTTTCATAAGTCAAATTCTTAAAACAAACAAAATCGTGCGTAACTCCGTTCGCCTGTACCTACACCGTGCGTGACGTGACTCAGGCATCATTGTGTTTCGCCCGAGTCTCTTCATGGGCGAGTGTACTTGAGAGTTAGCCCCTTAATGGATGTCTTTACCCACTGGTCTCTTTACTTCCGTACATGACACTTGATTATCCGTTTGTTTGTAATGTTGTTATATACCTGTATTTCAAAATAAATAAAGATAGCACTTAAAAGAGCGCAGGAAGGCTTAAATTTATATTTCTGTTCGTTTTCGTAATCTCTTACATTAGTTTTTGTTTTTTATCTCATTTTTTTTGCGTTTATTAATTGTATATTTCGCGTTTCTGCAGTACTGTGTGTGGAACCGATAAAAGAAGTTGAAACTTCAACAACGGTTCTGGGATAGGGTGGGTCTCCCCCTTATAGCGCCCCTTTATTTTCTGATTAAGACAAAAAATATACGTAAATAGTGATAAGTAAATATTAATTAATGTACCTTTAAAAAGTGGTGCATTAGACCCACGTATTTAGCCGCCAAGATTATAAAAAACATGCTGTGGAGCAGTTTAGCAAGAAACATCATTAATAAAAATGAGGCCTGGAGCTGGCAGAAGAGGAACGAAAGTAGACTGAATGCATTGGAATTGAGATCACTTAGGCATATATGTGGCAGATCCATTTATGTTAGAGTAAAGAATGAAGAAATAAAGAAAGAATATAAAGCAGATCTTAGTATTTTGAGAAAGATTAAGAAAGGATCACTTAGACTGTTTGGTCATATGGAACGGATGAAAGAGGAGAGAATGGTAAGAAAGATGTATGACGCAAGTGTTGATGGCAGCAGAAATAGAAGATGTCCACAGAAGACTTGGTACGACCAGATAAACGAAAGATGGTCCTGTTAGAAGCCTCAATAATTGTCGAGCTTGTATTATAAGATATATGATGAACATGTGGATGAGGAGAAAATTGTGTGTCAGGACAGAAGATTGTAGCGCTCCGTCTTCTCCCCCTACCCCCGCGGGGAAACAGCGTGATGGTAAGTAAGTATCATTAATAATTGGTTTAATAACAAAATGAAAAAAAAATTTAAAAAACTGTTAACAGTTAAATAAACAAACAATATTTTAGAGTTAGGATACAATCCAGTAACTTCCTTAAAATCATGAATGAAATGTATGAAATAAGAAATCTAGTAACATTGTTAAAATCATAACAATTTTTTTGTAATATAATGGATATTTCCGGTAATGGGGAAAAATATTTCAGTTATTTAGTTAACATTATGGTTTGTTAATATAATTGGATTGGTTACATTTTTTGTTCTGAAATTAAAATTTAATATAAATATATTTAAATTAGAAATAAATTATAATGTTCATAATTTGACAAAGAAGCCATAATTCATTAGCTACAGTTAAGCATTTTCAGAAATAATAATTAAAGTTGAATTAGTTTAGGTTGTAGGACGAAAAGTAAAATCGTCACATTTCTTAGAAAAATGTTTCATTAAACACACACACTCCTAATACGTTTGTGTGTTGGAATGTTCATAATGTCAAGAATACAGTTTAATCTAAAAGTTATGAAGGCATACTAGAAATAATTAAATTGTACTTGTATTAATAAAATTTTATATGTACCAAGTTTGTATGTTTTCCAAGGCGAGAGTTCTTTGAAAGCTACATTTTTGACATATGTGTGTCAATATCATTTTAATGCTTTAGTACTGTTTTATTAAATATATTTTGAATTTTTAAATTTGTTCAAAGATTGTTTTAATTGTACAGAAAATGAACAGTTAGGACATATTTTTTAACAATATTTGAATATGTCCAAGAACACACAATTACTATATTTTTACCTACAAAGACATGGTTATTAAATAAATATCAGATATCTCATAGAGGCAAAGCTATTTTTATCAAATTTAATGGAAAATATGTAAAGAGTATGGAGTAATTATAGATACTTTTAAAATTAGCAATATTAACTTTGTGGTTAAAATTCATATTGTTTATTTATTATCTTTGTTTTATTAACCACTTAATTGAGTTTAAATACATCTGCCGCTTTCGAAAAATACCATTTTCTTCTTTAGGATAACTAAAAAAATATATTATTGTTTCTTTACCAGAATCTATTTTCAAAAAAACAACAATTATTTAAAAAATAAATTTAGTACCTAACTCGAATTGTTACTTAATACAAATTTAGTCGAATAATTGTTTTTTTTAAATAGATTCTGGTAAAATATGTTTTTAGTTGTGACATCCTGAAGAAGAAAATGGTATTTTTCGAAACTGGTAGATGTAATTAAACTCATTTAAGTGGTTAATAAAACAAAGATAATAAATAAATAAATAAAAAAATTAAAAAAACAGTATTAATATATATTTTTTATTTATTATCTTAGTTTAATAACCACAATTGAGTTTAAAAAAACATCTACCGGTTTCGGAATACACCTTTTCCTTCTTCAGGATACGTCAAAACTAACTAAAAATATAGCATTGTTTTTCAATTTATCCAGAATCTATTTTTAAATTTTTAAAAAAACAAAAAAACAACAATTATTTAAAAAGTAAATTTAGTACCTAACTCAAATTGCTGCTCAATACAAATTTAGTCGAATAATTTTTAGGAAAAAAATTTTAGAATAGGACTCGTAGTTAAATTTAGTTGGCTGTTTAGAATTTTCTGATTACTTTTACATGCTTTATTTATCTCCAACGATTCCAAATTATTTAATTTGTGACCTACACCGTTTATATGCAAAATTGACAATCCCAATTTTTTATCAAAACCATGACTATTTTCTATCAAATGATTAGAAAATTCTGAAAACCCACTATTGTTCAAACATCTCAAATGCTCCTTTACTCTTATATTAAAATTTCTACCCGTTTTACCAACATAAAATGCAGCACAATCCTTACAACTAAGTTTATAGACGCCAGAATTGTTAAATTATCATCCTTGTCCTTAGAATTTATGAGTAAATTTCCTATACTATTATTTGTGTAAAATGCTGGTCTAATATCTCGTGGTAGGTGTTTAGATATTTGTTTTGTTGTGGTTTCGTATTGTAGTGCTCCAACGTTTAAATTATGTTCTTTTATTACTAAAACTTAATATTTTTAATCCAAAATATACTATAAAAAATTCGTTGCAATTAGTGGATATGTTAAAGGACATGGATCTTCCCAACAATGTTAAACTTGTTTCTTTTGATATTGTTAATTTGTTTACTAATATACCTATTAATGAAAGTAAAATTTTAATTTTTGATTTACTAAATTCATCTAATTTACCTAATAATTTGGTAAAAGATCTATGTCGTTTATTTAATCTTTGTATGAACCAAAATTATTTCCAATTCAATAATATAATATATAATCAAACAGAAGGTCTTCCTATGGGAGCACCCACAAGTCCACTAATAGCAGATATTTTTGTAGACGATTTGGAGAAAAAAATTTTTGATTGTGATTCTTCTTTGTTAAATAATGTTTTGTTATGCAAAAGGTATGTGGATGATGTATTGTGTATTTGGTCGGGTTCACAACGTCAACTAACCACATTTCTAAATTTAATTAATTCGTTTAATAATAAAATACAATTTACATTAGAAATGGAAAATAATTCTACCCTAAATTTTTTGGATCTAACATTGATTAGAAATAATAATAAAATTGAGTTCAAAATTTTTAGAAAACCAACTTTTACAGATACTATCATACACAATGAATCTAATCATCCATTATTACATAAACATTCAGGGTTCCACTCCATGATACATCGTTTAGTCAATATTCCTATGTCAACATCCAATTTTAATATTGAATTGAATACAATTAAAAAAATAGCAGTTAATAATGGGTATAATACATGTTTGATAGACACTTTTTTAAAAAATAAATTAAAAGAATATAATAATCAATTTTTATATAAATCACAGATGAAACATAATGATAATAATGATAATTGGCGTAGGATTTTATACATAAATAACTTTTCGAAACAAATATCTAAACACCTACCACGAGATATTAGACCAGCATTTTACACAAATAATAGTATAGGAAATTTACTCATAAATTCTAAGGACAAGGATGATAAATTTAACAATTCTGGCGTCTATAAACTTAGTTGTAAGGATTGTGCTGCATTTTATGTTGGTAAAACGGGTAGAAATTTTAATATAAGAGTAAAGGAGCATTTGAGATGTTTGAACAATAGTGGGTTTTCAGAATTTGCTAATCATTTGATAGAAAATAGTCATGGTTTTGATAAAAAATTGGGATTGTCAATTTTGCATATAAACGGTGTAGGTCACAAATTAAATAATTTGGAATCGTTGGAGATAAATAAAGCATGTAAAAGTAATCAGGAAATTCTAAACAGCCAACTAAATTTAACTACGAGTCCTATTCTAAAATTTTTTCCTAAAAATTATTCGACTAAATTTGTATTGAGCAGCAATTTGAGTTAGGTACTAAATTTACTTTTTAAATAATTGTTGTTTTTTTGTTTTTTTAAAAATTTAAAAATAGATTCTGGATAAATAGAAAAACAATGCTATATTTTTAGTTAGTTTTGACATATCTTGAAGAAGGAAAAGGTGTTTTCCGAAACCGGTAGATGTTTTTTAAACTCAATTGTGGTTATTAAACTAAGATAATAAATAAAAAATATGAATCTTAACCACCAAGTTAATATTGCTAATTTTAAAAGTAGTATTAATAGAGCTTACGACCTATCTTCAGCTGGATTAAGTGGTCACTTTATATAAATATAACGTTCATCATTCTCACCCGATCAATCTACACATCTATCAAATTTTTTAAAGTTGTATATATGTTAATATATGGACTCGCTCCGAGTACCACTACACCATCGCCATCTATGGACCAAATGTGATCATTAATTTTTCCTTGAAACGGCATATATGTCAACTCAATCCACAATTTTTCTGCTACAGTTTAGGTCAACATCCCACAAATAAGCAAACTCCAAACGTTATTGGCCGAACGGCATTCAATAAATTTATATTGCCATTGATGAAGAAAATTTTAAAATTAGAAAATAGATTTCACAAAAACATGTGTAAGTAAACAACAACGGTAAGATAACACCAAGAACTATAAGCTGTAAGAAGGCAGATTACCAGAAGAATATAATTAAATACTAAATTAATGTATTAATTATAAATATATACATATAAAATCAATTTTGTCGAAAAATATTGTTTTTGCGTCACCGGGATTTGAACCTGGATCTCTATTTCCAATCCGGGGAAGTACACTACCAATTGTGTTATAACGCCAGTATTTTTCATGACAAATTTTCGAACCTATTTGTTACATTTTTTCAAATTAATACACCTATCGTTCCATTATTTGAAAGCCATCTACATTATTTTTACAGAATCTCAAATACCTTTGAGTAAACCGACTGCAGACGCCAGAATTATCAATTCATTTTTATTAAATTTTAGACACATTGATACTACAATAGGTTCGATAATTTGTCATGAAAAATACTGGCCATATAACACAATTGGTAGTTTACTTCTCCGGATTGGAAATAGAGATACAGGTTCGAATCCCGGTGACGCAAAAACAATATTTTTCGACAAAATTGATTTTATATGTATAATGGATACATTAATTTAGTGTTTAAAATATCACTGACCGTCTGTTCTGAATAATTACAACTTCACAATAAGAATGTGTTTTCCTTAATAATTAAATAGTAAAAAGTTTCAAGTACATATTGTCGTTTGCCCTACAACTGTATTGATGTAATATTATCAACGCGTATTAGGTAAAAAAATTTATTTAATGATTATAAACTCGTACTAGGGTGGAGTTTAATTATTTTTAAAGTTTATATCATTAACTGTGTGGTTGGAAATATTTATTAATTTAAAAAATTAGCAAACTTTGTATGAACCTCTTTGATTGATTTAAGTTGATCAGGTTAGATACTTCTGTATCTTCGTCTTGATTACAGAAGTCGAGTCAATCATCCTTTGACAAAGATCCACTAGAAAATAAACTGATCAATGTTTAATCAATCTCAGTACGCTATGTAAAGTTTTTAAAATAAATAATTAAGTCAATACGTTTGTTACCTCTGAGTGAAGTTTCATTTAATCACCTAATGCATTTGTTGCGCTTTACATTTTTATTGAAATGTTTGTGTAACAGTGTTACAATTTTTGTAATCTCTTTAATACCTATTATCAGATTAAACATTAAATAATATTATTTTAAATATGAATTAAATATATTAATTAGAAAGATATACATATAAAATTAATTTTATCGCAAAATATTGTTGTTTCGCCACCGGGATTTGAACCTGGATCTCTTTCCTAACAGGTAAAGATGCATTATCCAACTATGCTACAGCGACAATATTTTTAGTGACAAATTTTCGAACCTATATGTTACCTTTTTGATATTAATACATTTAATCGTTCCATTATTTGAAAGAGCCAACTACCTTATTTTTACAGAATCTAAAATATATTTGAATAATCTGATAGCAGACGCCAGAATTATTAATTCATTTTTATTAAGTTTTGAACATATTGATACAACTTTATTATTAGAAGAACACGTTCTTATTGTGAAGTTGTAATTATTCAACATAGGTCTGTGATATTTTAAATATGAATTAAATATATTTATTAGGAAGATATACATATAAAATTAATTGTATCTAAAAATATTTTTGTTGCGCTATCGGGAATCGAACCTGAATCTCTTTCCTAACAGGGGAAGGTCCATTATCCAACTATGCTACAGCGACTATATTTTTAGCGACAAATTTTTGAACCTTCATTACCTTTTTGATATTAATAGATTTAATAGTTCCATTATTTGAAATAATCCAGGTTAGGAATTCGATCCAGGTTCAAATCTCGCTGGTCCAACAACAAAATTTTTTTATAAAATTATTTTTTTATGTATATCTTTCTAATTAATATATCTAATTTATATTTAAAATATCACATCCCGTTTGTTCTGAATAATTACAACTTCACAATAAGAATGTGTTTTCCTGATAATATTATTTATACAAATATGAACTTGAAATGGTGTACTCGTACATACTTATAATCTGATAACCATCTACATTTTTATAAATTATTAGTAACGTAGCAAATATTTTTAAACTTTTCTCTTTATCATTCCTTACAACGCATCTTAAAAATATGTATAGCTAAAAAATAATAAAAGAAAAAAAGTCACTTCAAAAATGACATTGCGTCCTTTATTTATTCTCGTATTATTCTATAATTTAAATATAATCTGGACTAATTACTTGTCTATTATTTATGTTGTTAGATATGGTATTTTTAATTTATCTAAAATATTTATTATATGTAAGCATACCCCCTTCTGAAATCATAAAAAACAGACTAATCCTTAGACCATATGTGTTCATAACTTCATAAATACACTGTACCCACCAGTTCAACTATCAACGAGTTTAATTTTTTAACGCACATCACAAAGACTCGAAAATATATCCAATTTTTATTTTTTTTATTATTTATTTTCTATCTAAAACATTTTTGCATTCTAATATTTTAAGATTGATAGAAATAATTAATTTTTTAAAAAAGGTGTCCATTAAAATATCCATCATTAATATAATCTACAATATTTATTACTATTATTGATCTATAATATACTATAATATATACAATATTAATAAGAAATAAATTTAATAGAAAAATACGCAGATATTTATATGATTACCGAAAAAATAAAACCCGATATTAATGGAAAAGTCCTGTGTCATCGTTAAAGATTAAGAGAAGGGTGAAGGAAATTGATAAATGTATTTGTACTTGTAATGTATATTAATTAAATATGATAAATAACGATTTTTGAAAAAATGTCATCCCCAGTCTCAGTTACAGTCGAAAATTAATTTGAATGATGGTATCAATAGTTAAATTAACCCAAGAAAAATATTAATACAAAATTATATTATATAAAATAGTATTATTTTACGGTGGGAGATATAATAGCAACTTAGTTACCAGCGAATTGAATATCGTATAAGATAGTATTTAATTAATGGTTATATTCATAAACAATTACGGGGAAATTGATTATTAATGTATTATATAATAAATTGTGATGTAAGGATATATATACATACTACCATATGGAGTTGGCAGAAAAGGAACGAAAGTAGATTGAATGCAGTGGAAATGAGATCACTTAGACGTATTTGTGGCAAATCTATTTATGACAGAGTAAAGAATCAAGAAATAAGGAAATAATGTAGAGCTGATGTTAGTATAGTGAGTAAGATTAAAAAAGTATCACTTAAGTGGTTCGGTCATATGGAACGGATGAATGAGGAGAGAATGGTAAGAAAGATATATGATGCAAGTGTTGATGGCACCAGAAATAGAGGACGTCCGCAGAAGACTTGGCACGACCAGATAAACCAGATAATGGAGGATGGTTCTGTTAGAAGCCTCAACAATCGGCGAGCTTGTATGAGAAGATGTATGAATGTGGATGAGGCGAGAATTGTGTGTCAATATAGAAGAGTGTGGCGCTCTATCCTCTCTGCCTACCCCCACGGGGAAACGGCGTGATGGTAAGTAAGTAAGTACCATATATATAGACATGAACTAACGCGAATTCCTTGTTTCAATATTTTCCATTTGGTGTTACTTGGTGATCATTTTGGTACCGCTACTTAAATTTAAACGCTGACAATATAATATGCATTAATGTAAAAAATACGTTTTGTTTACACAAATATTTAATTTTCGAAATATAAATACTTTTACGTTTTACGTTTTAATGCGTTAACTATCGAATTTATATCTCCACCAAGAATGTATGTAGAATTCCCCTCATCCCACAACTAATGTTTCATGCCTCTCTCTTATATGTACACTTTATTTCATGTCTATTCATTTAACGGTCTGTGGGTATATATGTTGAATTTTATGAAGGTTATGAAATTCGAAAGATTTGAAGAATAAGATGGTGTGATTTATGTGATTGAATGTTCCGAAAATCACCCATACTCTCATGTGTTCATTTACTATCGGGGAGTATATTATTTGTATGAATGACAGGCGGTAGGTCACCAGAACATAAATTACTTACTTGAATTTATTAAAGTTGCCTGTATAAATGTAGAAGTTAATCGTACAAACAAGTTACTGCTGGATGCGCGAATTGTTTCAGGGGTAGTTTCTGGGGCGTTGTCTGGAAGAGTGATGATTGTGGGTCGGTTGCTACATTCCGTCGGTACTCAGCATCTTTATGGCTGATGGGAGTTCACGTACCGCCTTGATGGCTACGTTCAGTATCGCTAGATGGCCTCGATGACGAGAGTGAAGGCGTTAACTCTCCACACGATGTTTTAATAATGAGAAGGACAAGCGTTAAAAATGTATCATCATTACATTGCGTTGATACAGGAAGAGAGGAAGAAATTCGGGAGAGAGACAGGAATAAGGAATGGAAGCTAAAGGACCACCCGAAATCAGAAAATATGACCAACCTGTGAAACGCTCCTTCCGAGGTCTTCTTCCACGGATCTTCCGGCTTCAGGACACGTACAACGCTATTCAACGCGAAGCACACTTGAACATATATACTTCGATGGTAGCGTGAAGTGTCAAACATGCTCGATGTACAGCACTAATCGAGTTGCACGGTAGCAAAAGCTCGAATACATACAGACAGTACCAGCCCCACACAGCAGGACAATACTTCAAAAGCCAATAATTCGCTCCCACATAGTATGACGAACTTAGGGGCAAATCAACGCACCTAATGGTAAACGCTATCTTGACAGTTTAAATGTTCAACTTTAACCGTTACAAAAACCATAGAGAACACACCACAGAAAGGTCGTGTTCTGGTATAGGAGGAGAGGGTAGTGGGTAGTACTAGATGGGAATTATATATCTGTCATGTTCATATTGCGCGCACACGGCGACCGGCGAACGTCGGATAGTCATAAAGATCGAACTGTATCTATTTGAATACCATAATTAGGAAATCCAGTTCTGGGTTCCCGGATCCCGGAATTGGGGGATCGCCGCCCAGTTTACACTATTTTTTAATGCCGGGATTGATATTTTTAGGATTATTTTCAGGGTTCCAAAATTCGATCAAAACTAATTGATGATGCCTATTGCCTCGGGTATATTATTAATATTATTTATTTTATTAAATTGTTTAAAATTAAAATTGTCATTCATCAGTCTTGTATCTTTTATTATTTACTGTTATTTTTATTATAATATTATTTTCTTTCTTAAAAATAAATATTTTTAAATATCGCATTTTTATTTTCAAATCCCGGTGCCGATCACAAAATCGAATCTTGAAATCCCAAGTTTACAATTTTGGCTCGAGGTTGGATTCACTCTACTGACAAAGCATCAAAAAACTATTAGCTGTATAAAATGAATTAAATAAATCACCATTTTATGTTTTAAAATTCGACAACCTTTGTAATATTTTAGTAATCCCTCACCGAATCGACATATTTTTTTTAGTACCATAGCAAAAATATTAAAATATTGAATAAAGCTTTGAATATCAATTGTTATTCATATGGGCCAACCAAGTTTTTCAGCATGTTAACTCATATGTGTTTCCAGAATACAAAATATTTTGTACATGAATTCTGGCGTCTAAATCCTTTAAATAATATTTATATAATTTGTACATTTCTTTATATACATAGGTATATATTATTTAGTATTCAGGATCAACCTCGTGACAAGGGTTGATAAATCGTATATACTAAATATAATATTTGTTACCATATAAATCACTTCTCATATTTAATTTTTTTTAAATTTAAATGCGGTTACAGAATACATGTTACATAAATATTCTTATCTTTTTCGCCTTCTTGTTCATTTAAGGTTGGTTCTTTAAATTATTATAATAAGTCTTCTTAATTTTGTTCAGTCCTGGGCATGTTTCATGTACAAATCATGTATCATGTACAGCCATGCTGTCAACTCGCGTTACCGTAAATAACAGTTACAAAAAATGTTTTTATCAGCTTCAATGGCACGAATTTATTATAAATGTTGACCATTCAATTTTGAAAAAATGGTTAATAAATTTAGAGCTTTCATTAAGTCCTATACAATGTGTCTTTTGTCCTTATCTCTCTTCATTTAATTAGTGAGAAAGAAACAATTATACTTGTGTGTTTTTTGTTCTTTTTACTGTGAAAATAGTGTGTAATTTCTGTTTTTCATATCACAAATTGTATTTTTATTAACGTATTAATTTTACAACGGATTGAATGGAAAAAATAATTGTTTTTGTACGATTCCCTTTTCATAATTGGTTTTTCACTAGTCATTCCTAAGCGCTAATATTTTATTTAGGATCATCTAAAATATTAATTTAATGTTGCATGTATTTACCGAAATATTACAGGTTTAATTATGACGGTAGACCTGTGTTACTGCATGGTTTGGGAAAGGTTAAAGGTCCATGTCCACGACGATCTTCTCTCAATAGAACTTTGATATCTGAGAGTCTGTAAATGTACATGAGAACTGGATACGTCATTCCATCTACAAAATATGCGGAATGTTCTTATGCACACTTGAATCGAATCTCCGAGTGAAATCTCAACTTAACTGAAACTACTCATCAGTGGCGGTCGGTGACTTTTTATAGAAGGTATGCTGAATAATATGTTTATACCTATTATCAAATATACAAATCTATAGACTAGCCCACGAACCCTTAAACAATTCACTATTTTTGTTTACAGCGTTAGAAAACGTCGGTGAAATATCCATGTTATTTTCTGTATTATTTATTTTATTTAAATTATAAATTAAATAGATAATCGAAGAATATTCAATAATTATGCTTCAAGTATTCAAGCCAAACTAACAAAAATAAGTTACACAAACAAATTTGTCAAAACAATCCGCTCTCTTCGTATGCTATTCTGTGCATTATACACATAAGCATCAAAGTCATTTTTGTATGGCGGATGCTGTTAACGAATGCATATTTGAAGTATTCGAAGACCTTAACAGCCGGAACAAATTTTGTGGATACGGAACGAATGACAGAATTCACTGTTGCTGGTATATAACATTTTTAATTTAATCAAATCTCGTGACTACACCAAACTGTCTTAACTACATGCATCTTTTCCAACCATGTCGTTATATTCTTGTACATTTAAAGATAAATATAAAAAATAATAAAGCACAAGAAGATGAATGAGGAAGTAAATAATTTGTGTTTTTATATTTTTTGTGCAAAACGATAATATATAATAATTCTTGCTGCTAGACCCTGCGGGCGACTATTATGGCCGCTACGTGGCCTTTCATGACCGCTACAGAGTAGGGTCTCAATAGAATCAATATTTCAATTAAAAGCTATCCCTAAAACAAACTACAAGTAAATAAAATCTCTATGTAATTAAAATTATTCCATCTTTTAAGTTAGCCGTCAAAACTAACAAAAATGACATAAGAATCGTAGATAGATCATTTGTATGGAAAGATTTCTCCCTTACAATAGACAAAAGAAAAGATGACAGATGTCAATATACGATTTCGCTAAAATATTATCCTCGAGATATTGAAAACACGTTCGTTTTTCACTATACACCCATAATGACATTACATCCAAGACGTCCAGAAAGTCATAGAAATAGACATGGAGATGTAATATTATTATGAATTCACTATACAGCTATAATGACACTGGATCCAAGATGTCCAGAAAGTCATAGAAATAGACGGGGAGACGTAACATTATTATGGATACTTTATTCTATTAATTTATCTATTTGTTATTATTTCACACGTAATTGAAGATCATTAGTAATTTACTATACTTTCAGATAGATACTAGTCAGCTTAATCACCAATACAGATAATTTTCTAAAAATAATTTTACGTGTATAGCGATGTAATATTAAAAAATAATATTAATAGCTTAATCAAACGGAATATAGTATTAAGCAGTATTTCTGCGTACAGAACTCACTATTTTAAGCACTCAAAAAGTCGAAAAAATATGTTTTTTGATATTATTATATATCTATACTGTACTCATATTTATATTACTCGCCTGTACTCGAGAAAACACTTGTGATCAATGTTCATCAATTGAAGAAAAAGACTGTATCAAGTACCTTGGAATCATAATAGATAACAATCTCAAATGGAATGAACATATTGCCAATCTCACAAACAAAATAAGGAAAACTGCCTATATATTTTTTAGACTCGGAAACATCTTATCACTTACATATCTGAAAATAATATATTACGCGTTTGTACAGTCACATTTGCAATAGGGTATTATTGGATGGGGAGGTGCATATAAAACTTCAATGTCACAATTAGAAATCACTCAAAAAATTATTCTAAATAAAAGAGACTATCCAAGTATACAACTTTTCACAGATTTCAAAGTACCAAAAATAGTAGATACATACAAAAAAATTCAAATTTTCAAAATGAAAAATCAATTAAATTTTAGAAGCGAATTCCGATCAACAAGATATAAAGATCAAATTGATATCCCAAAACTAAAATATACCGCAACTCAAAATCAATATATTTATCAAGGTATCAAATTTTTTAACAATCTCCTCATTACAATTAGAATAATTACGGACTATCATAAATTTGTAACTGAAGTAACAAAAATATGTACACAGACTAACTGAAGCATAAATTAACTCGAATATACTCCTTCTCTATACACGAGTCTTACTCTCATAGGGAAGAAACAAATGTAAAAATATATACATGTATATATCCACTGATTATTGAAATTGTATTATATTTTTAATATTAATAAAAAAAGAAAATATATATATATATATTCTACATGTTACTCTCTTATGGTGATAAATATTTACACACAAATTGAATTTTATTATTCTTGCAAACATGAACGCAATTAAACCTTATAACATTACACTGTTGTTGTTCGTAAACAAAGTTAAGTGTTCGAGTACTTTAGCTTAGGATTAGGGATGGTTCCTGTTTTACCCGTCTTCCGACTAAATAAATGGTGTTACAATGCGAATATAACAGAGTTGGTAAATTATTTTATATAGGTAAGTATTATATTTTATGTAAATTAAAAGATAATTAGTGAAAGATTTATGAAAGTAAAAAGGAACACTTAATATTGAGTCGATAAGATCATTAAACATTATGGTGAACGCAGCTCTGAACAAACCTGCCGGCGGAGTGAAAAACTCCCATTGCACACGCCAACGCACATGCTGAACGCATCCAGCGGACTAATGCCGGCGGCGCGTGGCGCCAAGCACTCCGCTTGTTGCCCGCCTCCTGAGTCGACAGCACCCTTCACACATATACACTTGATGAATTCTACAGGCGTAGGTTAATAATCATTGTTAGCTGTTATATGTATAATAAACTTAAATCAATTCAAGCGATTGTTTCATTCCGCTTCTATTATTAATGAAGCAAACCATGGTAAATATAGCAATTTTAAGTGAACACTAATGGTAAACCGCTAATTGAGACTCAATTACTCAATTACTTCGCGTATTGTCCAAGTAGGTTTACGACAAATTTTTGAATTTATATTCTATCGCTCTTTATGATTTGTAATATATGATTTATAATCTTTTTCCATCTACGCCTATGTTGCCTTCTATCTTCTCATACGTAAGTAGTTTTAATTTGATTAATTATTTCAACTAAATTTTAAAAAACATAGATACATTGATGGTAAACAAATATAATAAATGATAGTGTTCCGTGCCCATGGAGATTCGACTCGAGTGAATCTAAATAACAGTACAAAGTTCTATAAATCATTCCGACATGTGTTTTGCTCGCAGATTAAAATGACGCATCACACACGTATACGATCATCGTGGACACGAGCCATAAGGATCCATAATTGTGATTCCCGCCGTACAACCATTTTGTGTTCTCGATCTTATATCATAATCTTTTTTTTTTAAATCTTCTGTATAAAATATATGTAACAAAATTGTATTTAAAAATTTTATTTCATCGATGCGATTCCAATTAATTTAACTAGCTTATAAATATTTATTTTACGATCCCTAATATGTTGATAGTTAGATATTATAAATCACAGAGGTATTGTGCAGCTCTACAAAGATTAATGTAAATTTTTTTGATTTATTAATATTAAATGCTTAGTAGTAAAAAAGCAAACTACTCCATTTTTTTATATTATTTGGAAAATATTTTCAATAGAAATTCGGCAAACGGGCTTTTCGATATATGTATGAAAAAGTGTAGCATATCAAAAGAGCTATTTGGGTGTGAAAATTTATTGGCCGTGCGCTATGGAATATTTCAGTTGTTATTTTTTGTCAGAAAATATTTCACATATTTGCAAAGTTCATTTTATTGGCCAGGATTTTTTTTTTACTCTAAACGAAATACTCAGAATTTTTTAATATATTTTGAATATTTTTTTTAAACAAAAACGTTTTACAATGAAACAATGTCAAAATAATTGTTTTTTATCGGAATAACTTGTTATTTTATTGTTTTTGTACAATACACAAATATCGATTGATATTTGTGTTATTTTTTTCCTTATATTAACACAAGTGTCTTGATAATATTATTATATGATATATTATTTTCAGAATCTGTGATTTAATGTTTGGATATAGAGATTATAGATCGATTTAAATCGGTTGATTCAATAATCTCTTCATGAATAATTCACACGGATAATATTTAAATGCACGACGCAGCAAATATTCTCTCTCAATCTGTATAGCTCTTTATGGATACGCATTCATGGTATTTTCATCACCGATATCGAAAATATTATTTAATTTTTTTATCATAATAATTTATACGCTTAAACCAACAATATATATATACATTTAAAAAGTACTATAATTTGGAGACAGGACATGTCGTTGGGGTGACAATATTTTTCTCAGGGTCGTAGAGTGTAACTGAACAAAATTGGGAATGTAAGGCGTACAATATAATACATATAAATACTAATTTAATGCATTAATTACAAATATATACATATAAAATCAATTAGGTCGAAAAATATTGTTTTTGCGCTACCGGGATTCGAACCTGGATCTCTATTTCTAATCCGGAGAAGTACACTACTAATTGTGTTATAGCGCCAGTATTTTTCATGACAAATTTTCCAATCTATATGTTACACTTTTTCAAATTATATTTATAATTAATGTATTAAATTAGTATTTAATATATCACAGACCTATGTTCTGAATAAATACAAATTCACAATAAAAATTTGTTTTCCTTAATAATACGTATAAATCGGAAGAGGGGTTAGGATGACGAAGAAAAGTGCATATGATTTTTTCAGGGTCCTAAATAATAGCTACGCAAAATATGTTAATAATCTGACCCTATTCGCGCCCGTAGACATGGCCGTAGACATGGCTCACCTATCAACCATTAGAATCCGTACCAGAGCAACCAATGAGCAGCAGCAAATAATGATTAGCACCAGAGACGGTTACAGTCAAGCAACTAGCGATTACTTCTCCGCAGACCAGCATCGCTACTCAACAGCATCTCTAGCGAGCCACTCTAGAGTTCAACCGCATATTTAAATTGTATTAATTCATCATCTCAATAAACGAAACCTTGTTGTGCTCTTTCATTTATATACCCTGCACTAGTTACAACAAACATCCTACACTACGACATACAACCAACACGCATGAGACAAGAAGAAGTTAAGAACTTTTATCTCACAGCATCTTAACCTTCTAACTCAACGTCGAGTCAATCATAATTTGAATAACTTCAATACACACACATCAACTCATACAAATCTATAGAATATCAACAGACTTTCATGCAATTTTATGTATAATAAAAAAAAAATGTATGTATAATAAATTCACATTTTATCAGTGATCTTGCGATTCTCCAAAATATATCCTTTCATTCTTTCTAAATAATTCATCCAAGACTGAAAAAGTACAAATCAATCGAAAAAAAAGGACATATACTTTCACATTTAGTAGGCTAGTCCCGCCATTAGAAATGCCAACGAATACACTACAATATAAGAGGTTTTTATTAGGTAGGTACTTGACAAAAAAAATGTAAGCATTATCTTTCATGAACTTAACAATGAGATATACGTAGAAACCCGAGTCAAACATATCATGAAAGCTATCTTCGAGTTGAAATGGACATGGGCTGACTAGTTGCCTGTCAAAACAACGACAGGTGGAATAATAGATTGCCATGGTGGAGTCCGTAAGGTTCAATAGGACGACCTGAGAAGTGATGAGCGGATGACATAAGCGTGTTGACATATACACCTGGCAACTGACAGCACAAGACATTGCAATGGGGAGAATTAGGTAGGACTATGTCCAAAATTGTAATAGACACGATCTGAAGCAGAGGGAGAATCTAAAATGTTCTTAAATATTTAAGTAACATAAGTTTATTACCGTTTAGAAGTTTAAATTTGAGAATATGTGATTTAAACTTTATAGCAATATGACTGAAATAAAAAACTGAATATAAATGTGAGTAGTGTAGAGTGTAGGTGAGGCCCAAGGACAGCTCTCACACTCGTCTCAGATAGTTTTTTCGAATAGTCGAATTTAAAGCAGAAATACATCCTTTGTACACTAAGCAAGAAAAATTAATGATATTTTTTAAGAAAAACTTTTACCCAAAACACAGTGACCTTCTATCTATGGCTTCGGGTCTTTTATTATCTATAATCCTTTTTTCTAGATTAATATAAACATTTTTGGTTTTGAGAGAAGATTTTAGAACTAAAAGTTTTTATGGGTTCATTAACCTTTCTCAAACCATGCAGTAACACAGGTCTACCATCATAATTAAACCTGTAATATTTCGGTAAATACATGCAACAAAAAATTAATACTTTAGATAATCCTAAATAAAATATTAGCGCTTAGGAATAACTAGGAATAGAAATCATACAAAAACAATTATTTTTTCCATTCAATCCTTTGTAAAAATAATACGTTGGTTAAAATATAATTTGTGATATGAAAAACAGAGATCACACACTATTTTCGCAGTGAAAAAAACAACAAACATACAAATATAGTTGTCTCTTTCTTACTAATTAAATGAAGAGAGATAAGAAGGAAGGAAATATTGTATAAGACTTAATGAATGCTCTAAATTATGTTATTAATCATTTTTTTCAAAATTGAATGCTCAATATTATGAGTAAATTCGTGCCATTAAAGCCATTTAAACTAAGAAAAACATTTTTTCTAACTGTTATTTACGAGTAATACAAGTTGACAGCATGGCTGCGTTTGGGTATTTTATATCATGGTAAGGTAAAGGTTAAACCCGCTGGTTAATCTAAACGACAACCTTTCAAATCTCAAGTGGACTTCCAAGTAACCGAGTTCATTGACCTGACACTAAAATTAAATCAGGAACGAATGCAATAATAATATGTAAATATAAATTTAACTTGTATAAATTGCATTTATTTTGATAAGCCGAAAAGTAAGTAGGTAGTAATAGTAAAAAGTAAGAAGTATAAGAAGGTGGGTAGCCGAAATATAACACGCGAGCGGAGTGAGTGAGATTACGACGGAAAAACGAACTAGGTCGGCATCAGACATATAAATAATTAAGGCCCCGTTTTGTGGCAGTGTAATAATTATAGTAAAGTCTTAAATAACCAACAGAACGTGTTATCTTTATGAAGATCCATACACCACCAAATAATATATATAACAGTAAACAAAACTAAATTCATGAATATTGGAAAAAAAAGAATACCAATTGCCCATAGACATAACTGAAATAAAATACTTGGAAGTCATAATAAGTTCTTTTCGCAAAGTACAAGACACGTAAAAAGATTACTAAAAAAATTTCACTTCTTGGAAGGATCAGAAGATTTATAGTACTGAGTCTTGTAAAATAACTGTTATTATTCCTCACATAAATTACTGCAGCAGCATTTTATTTGTTGCTAATGTTGAAGAAATACAACAAATATCCGTACTGCAAAATAATGCTTTGAGAAAAAATAGGTATACTCGGATCAGTGCAATGGCGAAAGATCTTAATATGATAAACAAAAAACGTATTTTAATATTATGGTATTTATTTATAAAATCAGTACTAAAAATATCAGCAGAATTTATAAGAAAAATATGTATTAGCGCCATTAAATGTACTACGCACGCACATCTCATTGGATTACAGAAATATGTCTTTTCCCTTTTACTCTTGTCCTATCCTAGTCCCTAGGCAAGAGGAAGAAAGAAAATTCCTGCAGTCTGCTTGATACGCCTGAACGAGCTACTCCGCTTTTGAAACTGAACACGGTACGTTGCCGTCGCTGTAAATACGCTTACAACCGCTAACCTTAATTACAGCTAATATATAATTTTTTACTACCGCTAATAGATTTAAAACAATTACTTTTTTTAACGCGAGTGTCAACAAGTGCGTGACATAATTCTGCGTCGCTTGTGAATTGGTGGACCAGGGAGAAAATAACCAGCTTCCAGAGATAAGAGACCAACAAGTAAGTGCCATCCTGTCTTTTATCTCCCGATAACCCGTCAACTTTCCAATATGTGTAAATCAACACTATCACGAACATAACACAAGAGGAAAAGACAGATTGAGACTGCCATTCAGGAAGAAGGCTAAATCTCAGAAGACAGGGATGTACAGTGCGATGAAGATTTTCAGTGAAATGCCAGACGATATATGTGTAAGATATGTTATAGTAAAAAAGCAAATTTTGATATTGTTTACGTTGTCGTATATATATATTTTCGATTTCACCAGCATTAAGAAAAATAATCCTCCCCGAAATAATGAATGTTAAAAAATAAAATAAAGCATTTAATTAACTCTTTAACGCATACCCAATGTTCACAATAGACCATTTACCCCATTTCCGTAGTGGCTTCCTGGCAGGTGCACATTCCTTAGAAATCTATCTCTAATTCTATTTTTAAAAATAATAATTTATTGACAAAATCATTTAATAAATTAAAGTCTATCGTACATTCTAAATCTTTGACGTCATAATTTAATAATGGACATTTTTACAATTTACACGCGTCAGCAAAAATTATTTATTTCTTAAAACGCATTATTTCGTACTTCTGACGTCATTAGCTAGCTTGATGACACGTGTAAATCCCCGACCACGATAACTCAGCACGACCAGGATTTGATTAAATAAACAATGTAGGATTACTCCACTTATTCTTGAGTTCTCTCCGGAACTGTAAACAGTGTCCTACAATTTTCCTTGGCCGCTTCGGTCAAGGAGACGTTCAAAACTAATATTATCTGATGTATCAATTGTACGTACATACTTCCGGTATAGATCGCGATCCAAAGTGTACGCTTACGATCTAAATTCTTTCATACTAGAGTCTGTGATCTAAAGTTTACGATCTAAATTCTTTCATATTAGAGAATAAAGTATCTTAAATACTAAATTAATGTATTAATTATAAATATATACATATAAAATCAATTTTGTCGAAAAATATTGTTTTAGCGTCACCGGGATTCGAACCTGGATCTTCATTTCCAATGCACCGGAAGTGCACTACCTTTGTGCTATAACGCCAGTATTTTTCTTGACAAATTTTCGAACCTATATGTTACATTTTTTCAAATTAATACACCTGTTGTTCCATTATTTGAAAGCCATCTACATTATTTTTACAGAATCTCAAATACCTTTGAGTAAACCGACTTGCAGACGCCAGAATTATCAATTCATTTTTATGAAATTTTGGACACGTTAATACAACATATATTATTAAGGAAAACACATTCTTATTGTGAAGTTGTAATTATTATTATTATTAATTTAGTATTTAAAATATCACAGACCTATGTTCTAAATAATTACAACTTCACAATAAGAACGTGTTTTCCTTAATAATAAAGTATCTACTACTTTCCGGTATTTTAAGATCCAAACTAGAATCATCCGACAGTGTTTAATAATTTTAAATAAAAATAAAACCAAACATGATGACCGATTGATAAAAATAAATATAAGAATAACAATTAGTGTGGTGATATTAAAATCTTCACTTCCTATTAACCAAGTAAAATCAATATACCATCTCGTTTGAGAACAATTTACTATGTACTTTTATGTTCCTTCCTCAGGAGATCTTAAAATTACGACTCGGTCCTTGTAAATAATTCGTTTATTTAAATATTATAGGTGCACAAATTTATAAGGTAGCGTGTTTGCGGAGATGTGTTGAAACGAATAGACTTTCAGTTCTTTCTCGTTCGGATGTTAGATACGATCTGATCTCTGAAGGGCTGTCTTATAGTTTAAAAAGATATTTCTGGAGATATTATATTTCTCCCATTAAATAATATAGAAGATAATTTAAATCCGGGTAAACGAAGTCATAAATTAGACGATATGCAATAATCGTTTCAATGCACATCCACTTACAGAAAGCATAAATAATAAAATAAAACAAAACCCTTAAAATAATAGTTCGAACCCATGTCTCTCTTCAAATCAAGAAAGGTTGAGGTTGACAAACAAAAAAATAAGGATGGTGGCCTCGAAGAGTAGTTACATACATACAGTGCATTTGAAAAATTAGAATCATTTATACTAATTAACAGAACTAAAAAATCAATGAAATAAAACACTTGCCAAAAAATAAACATAACCAAAAGGTGTACAAACTATTGCAAAAAACTGAATCATTGAACAGTCTTGTCAATTATGTTGTTAAATTTTATTTAACAAACCAAATTCTATAAAATCCTATTTTCCAGTAAAATACTACTGTCATCGCCGTAAGTGCAAAACAAACTCTCTCTCTAAGTACATTCTGCTGCTATTAAATTAACAATCCAGCATATTCTTATCTTATATATAATATTTGGTGTTTCAAAATCAAATACATATAAACAAAGAGACCCTGCAGCCTTCCAGCAAATTAATTATTAGACATTTCGCCCTATTTTTTTCAAAAATAAAACTCTTTAATCAAGGAAACCATAATAAAATAATCTAGTTCTAAGTGCCGAACCGAAATCACCTTAGTTTTTATATAAGACTATTCCATTATGTAGAAATTCTCACATCACCATATTGTTTTATGTACCATTTTATAGGCTCATTATTTTCTCTGCAAATTTCATTTTTTCCATTTCTGTTTTATTATATCATGTTCATCAGGTTATTTGACAAAATTCTCTTAGTCCCTAGAATATTTGAAAATTATAGGATAAAATATACGTGCTTTCGTTGTACCACTAACCTTTTTTTCATTTATTGAATCGTGCATATACACTTACATAATTAGAATCTCCATAAAATTTGAGATGAAAAAGTAATGTCTTTACCAAAGCTGACTAGCCGAGCAAAGGTAAGATCACATGTGAAAGTTATAAATACTAGAACGCTAAAATTATTCGCGTCAACGTGTGATCTCCGGATCGCACCTCACGTGGAATGGATTATGAAAATTTCCGATTGTAAGCCGAAATAACAACGGAAGAAAATCAGGAGACGGATATTGGAAAAGGTTGATGAAGAGAAAGGGAGAGACGGATCACGGGAACCGGAATTTAGAAGGACTACTCGCCTTACCTTAAGAATCATACACTAGACGCACGAGGATAGTCGACGATCTTTGCTCCCGACTGAAGACGGTGATGTCACAGTTCACCCACGGCACACACAAAAACAAACAATATGATCACAATGTATAGTGCTCCATCGCACTTAAGTTACATAACGCTAATGATATCACGTTGTCGAGATCAAATAATAATTCAATATTGATCCAATGACGCCTCGATAGCGCCAGGTCCCAATTCACACTGAGGGTAAGCAGTAGGATGTGTCAAGGTTAGGAATTTGGACGCGGATGTGTCAATAATATTAACTGCGGTTGATATTAAAACGCGCGCCAAAAGTGTGTTTTATAAATATAGAACAGTTTATATTAAAGCATATATATATTAAAAATAAATAAATAAATATTGTTACTCGAATACCCTTCAATCTAAATCCAAAATCCTTGTGTAGGCGACGTTCTCCAAATTTCAAATAAATTACAAATGTGTAAAGTCGAGCGTGGAGGATGTATAAAATTTTTAACAACAATTGCGAGTGCAATTATTATCGCCTGCATACATCTACGAAATACTGAACAATATAAACGATCGATCATGGCCAGTAGTAAGTAAACTAAATAACAAAATTATATTTCTCACACCAGCGTAGTGTCGAATTTAAAGAACATTATTCATTTAAACACTTTACAAAAGGAAATTAAATATTTTATTCGAGAATAAATTCTTACAACTGATATTTAAAACATAGTACAGTGTGTCCCAAAAGTATTTTTCATTTTAGTTCATTCGCTGTACCAATGCAATGAGCGGGAGAGGGGCGAGAGGTATGCCTGTCGCTAGCCGTGTCCTTATAAATTCAGTCGTTATGTAGCGTGTCCTTACTAGTTGTTTGTGAAATTTTCCCTGCAAAATTGATATCCCGACGAGGTGATATAAATTGGCCTCCACGTAGCCCTGACTTGACACCAATGGACTTTTTCCTACGGGGCTACCTTAAATTAAAGGTATACGTAATAATCCTCCCTTTCTGGACCAATCAAAAGAAAATATCCGAGAAGAAATGGCAGCAATCAAGGAGAATACGTTCCGAGCAGTTCTTATAAATTTTGCCTCCCGTTTAGAAGAGTGCCAGCAAATTAACAGATCACATTTATGAAACATAATTTTGAATAAATAAATTTTCAGGGACTGTACTTAAATGCAAAATAAACATTTTTTTTATTAAACCCATCCATTATTTTAATACAGAAATTTTAATATAATAAATGCTTTTCGACACCTTACCTTGAGTGCTTTGTCTCAAACAATTTGTATGCGTCCATTCGACTAGTTAATCTAAAAACAAATAAACACCATAAGAATACGTAATAAATTAAATTTGTATCAGTTGTATCTAATTTAATAAGCCAAGTATCGAGTTAGTAATCGGAATAAAACAAGCATATCAGAGAATTAAATACTCTTTCAAATAAATCAAATCACACTATGTAACATATAATGATAATAATCAAAACGTAACCAAACCCATTACAATATTACACATAGCAAATCAAAAATGAAGTCAATTTATTCAGATTTTCAAACTGCTATGATTTCTGTTGAATGTAATTAACTTTTTGCAAAATTTCTAAAATGCATTACCCCAAGCTTTCTTTCTAAATTCACCAATTGATTCTATTTTATAATTATAATTATTAGTTTACTATAATCGTATAAACAGTGGTATTTTCGAATGACTAAATTGGAGCGATAGATGAACAATTAACATTTAAATAACCGTTTTCAAACTAAATGCCAGTTTTCATAAACAATTTCGTTTTAAATGTGTAGGCGAGCTAATAACGACATGCAAAATTAAATTATCACATGCTGGCGGTAATATTAAGTTGTTCAAATTAACAATTATTATTTTTTTAATTTTAACTTTGAAAATATTAAATTAAAAATTTAACAATTAACCAATATACTTTATTATTAAGGAGAACTCATTATTATTGTGAAGTTGTAATATTTAATATATATATTAAATACAAATTAAATGTATTAATTAGAAAGATTAGATAAGATAGAACAACTAACAAATGTAATATTTACTAGTTTCCAAAAATAAAAATTATTATTTATTTAGAAATAGGTCGCGTCGGAAAGCTAGACTTTAACAAATAAATATTTGTAATAATTCAGTATCATCACTAAATCGATTTCAGCCAATCACTTTAACTAATCCTACCTCCTCACCCTTTCTCCACCCAGTCCTACATCCGCTGTCGTTCGATTTCTATTTCACCTCATATTTTGATTTATTACTGTATTTGAATGTATGTTTGTGAATCTTTATCATTAGTTTATATTTTATACAGGTTAATAATCGTTTATCTTATCTAATATTTTGGCAAGATATTATTATATTAGGTTGACGCAAAAGCTTGTAGCGTTTTAATTATTTTTTTAATAAAATAAATAGAGATACTTCAATATTATATTATTCCCCTGAGATTCTTCGTAGACGTTAGATAAAGAGCGAAAAAATTCTAATTATTTAAAATTCTAATAGAGCAAGATTAGAAGAATAGGACGTGGAATAACCTCCAACCTAATAATCGCTTTTATAACATTAGTTTTATACAGACGGGCATTATCAGGCTGAAAAGTCACAAATTCCGTCTCCTCCATCGCTCTTAAATTGTGGCCTCAATGACACTGAGTTGGTTGCAATATCAACTGATAGTACTCGAAAATAATTCACAGTAGATGACGCCACCATTGTCCCGCAAATGTTCAACATTGGTTGATCATCCATGTCGATCCTTCACGACTGAGGATCTCGATCCTTGAACCTTCTTGACTATGCTCCTGCTTTTTTTTGATCCTGCAGATCTTAGGGATGTCACCAGAAATGTGCATTTTTGCCTATTCTACCTGATCAATCCAGCGTATGGGGGAGTCTTCATATTTTTCTCATATTTATCTTCCCTTCTCATAAAATGAAAGATTAAATATATTTTTTGTACTTGACACTCTATTTTACAATCTTAACAACCAAATTGAAATTTTGTTACAAATTTAAAAATTCAAAACGAAAACAAAAAAGACACGAACTTACGCATTTATAGTACAGCCAGAGTGGCGTAAAAACATTTATTTTATAATTACCATTGGAGTTATACATTTGGCAGGATTATCTACATATTTTCCGTACATAAGTCCTCGCTCTTCTTGCTGAAATATAACAGAAGTTAAGCCTCTACTTCTTCACGTAACGAAAATAACCGCAGAATATTCCTTCTTAAGGTACAAATGAAAACTTTTCCCCAATCTCGTAAGTCCCTGCGCCCTCCCCCGGGAGACCGTGTTCCGGCTTCGAAAGAACGTGTGGTATAAATATAGCACGCGAAGTACAAAGCAGCATGTTTGACTTTGTTTAATGTACTTTTGAGCTTTGATGAATGTGGGAAATCGCACTTATCTTCAAATAAGTATGGCCTCGCAAGGATAGTGAGCTTACTTGAAGGAAACGAAATTAAACAAGGTCAAGGGGAGATTTCATTTTATTTATTTAAATCTACAATGCGTTAAATATTTTATGTATTCCCTGTCTACCTCGCTAGATTAGAGTACGTATCAAGATAAGATGGACAGTGTTTTCTCTGTATCAGTGGTTCAAGTAATATGGATATACTTGTAGATATATATACACTATTGAACATGGTAAATAAATATAGAAAAGAAAAATAACAATCACTTTAAATAAAACTACAAAATTTATTATACGTCAACCGGTTACACTTATTTCAAGTTCCATCAGGATGTATTTAAAACTGATCATAAATACAAAAAGAGTGCACTTATATATATATAAAGAGGGAGATAGTATAAAATTACATGTGAAAGAGAGGGACAATACATATATAGTTAAATAGATCATGAAGGGAGACATAATATCAAATTATATGCGAAAGAGAGTGACAAAATACATATACAGATAGACGGAACATTAAGAGATGGGAAAATATAGTGTTGATGAATATTAAATTGATTTTAAAGGAAACATACCTAATATGGGGCTAATGGATGAATTAATTAGATAATTAAGAATTGGCAAACCACTATTTATTGCCTTTTTTATTTTAAGAGCTTCTTAATTTTCCAACCGAAGGCCAAATATAATATGTCAAACCATAAAGTTATTTCTTTTCTATGAAAAAAGCAAAGTAAATATAACTGTTATAATAATTAGATCATAAGGCAGTAAATACATTGTATTTAAAATTATGTTTTAAAAAAATAGAAATATAAGTAGAATAAATTCATAGATACATTAATAACTTTTTTTTTTAAATTTCATTAGTATTGAAAATTATCACTGAACTGTTTTAAAATTGCAAATTCACAACAGAAATGTGTCGCGTTGAAATTTTATTTCAATATTTTGTTAATTAAGTAACTTTTCTTACATTATATAATGTATCTACACTAATTGTAAACTACGACAGTGTTGTGTATGTACCTACTAAATCCCTATCTTTTAGTTTGTCAACCTTAACCTTTCTTGATTTGAGGAGAGTTATGGGTTAGAACTATTATTTTAATAGTTTTGTCTTATATTATTATTTATGCTCTCTGTAAGCGGATGTGCATTGAAACGATTATTTCATATCATCTAATTTATTGCATTGTTTACCCGGTACATAACCCGAATTTAAATTATCTTCTATATTATTATTAAATGGAAGAAATATCTCCAGAATTATCTTTATAAACTATAACACAACCATTCAGAGATCAGATCGTATCTAACATCCAAACGAGAAAGAACTGAAAGTCTATTCGTTTCAATACATCTCCGTAGACACGCTACCTTATACATTTGTGCACGTATAATATATCAATAAACGACTTATTTACAAGTACCGAGTCGTAATTTTAAGACCTCATGAGGAAGGAGTATAAAAACAGCGCAATGGTTCATTTCTCAGTTTGGAACAAAACTAGGGTAATTAATATTGTAGATTTATCACAAAAGGAGCGCTAATGTAGCTATTATATTATATTCACGTTAAAATTATAATACATCTAACCTTTGAGATTACGACATATTTACTTAGTAAAATATATGGTACATTAATTACAAAAACTCAAACAATAAGAGTATAGCAGTGGCGTGCAGTAGGTACAAACTAAAGGTTATGCTGTTACCTATGATGCTAACTAAGTATACATACAAGAGGCAGGTATTCTAGTGTAGGAGTTGTAGTGGTGTGTTATTCAAATATGTATTTGACTCGAAATTGTATCAGAAGGTTAACAGAAGCTCCTAACTTCTTCTTGTCTTACGCGTGTTATTTGTGTGTCGTGGTGTAGAGCGTATATTGTAACTAGAGCAGGGTATATAAATAATAGAGCACTTACAAGGTTTCTTTTATTGAAGAGATGAATTGCTACAATTTAAATAAGCGGAACTCTGGAGTGGCTCGCTGGAGATGCTGCTGAGTAGCAATGCTGGTGTTGGGACGGCTTGCGAAGAAGTGATTAGTAGATGCTTGGCAGTACCCGTCTCCGATGCTTAGTGTTAAATTGCGTCTACTGATTTTTCTGGTTCGGACCCTACATGGTTGATGGGAAATCCGGGTAATAACGGCTAGAATTTTATAAGGTATTTTCATAATATAAAGAATATTTTATTTATTTTTATTTCTCAGAAATTTTAGTAAAGAGTAGCTTTTTTGCTTGTGTACAGTGCACGCCCCTAAAATATAAATACATGGTTTAAAAACTTATTCACCAACTTACTTTTCAACTATTTGCTACGTTTAAAAAGTATTTTTAATTCATAAAATATTCTTATTTGTGTTCCTTCCATCAATATTCTTGCTATTTTCAAACTAATATAAAAAGTTGTTGATGATGCAAAATTATTAGAAAATTTTTTTAGGAAAATCTTTAGAACTTAAAAAACCACAAAGTTAATTTTGCAAATATTAAAAACATATTTAGATAGTTGTATTAGCCTTCATTGCAACCAGCATTTTCCATGTAATTTAAAAATAAATAAACAAAATATTGCACCACGCAGAAAGATTACGAACTTAACAATAATGTTTTGAAAAACACATACCGACACTAAATGATTTGGAAAAAGATCCAGATCAAACAACAATATTTTTCGATAAAATTTATTTTATATGTATATCTTTCTAATTAATATATTTAATGCATATTTAAAATATGACAGACCTATGTTCTGAATAATTACAACTTTACAATAAGAATGTGTTCTCTTAATAATAAAGTTGTATCAATGTGTCCAAAATTTAATAAAAATGAATTGATAATTCTGGTGTCTGCTATCATATTACTCAAAGGTATGTGAGATTCTGTAAAAATAAGGTAGATGGCTTTTTCAAATAATGGAACGATTAAATGTATTAGTATCAAAAAGGTAACATACAGGTTCGAAAATTTGTCTCTAAAAACATCGTCGCATAGTTGAATAATGCACCTTCCCCAGTTTGGAAAGAAATCCAGGTTCGAATCCCGGTGGCGCAACAACAATATTTTTCGATAAACTTGATTTTATATGTATATCTTTCTAATTAATATATTTAATTCATTTTAATAAAAATAAAACTTTACGTGATATAGTTCATCAATAATCAAATCATGTAATCTAGCTCAAATATTTTCAAGACAATGTCAAAATAACGATATTAAATCAAGAATTGCGTTTTTTATTATCTGTTTTTGTTCAATACTCACCCTCGTCTTCAGAAGTGTCCACATGTCTTGACGTGCCAAGTTGACACCAACATGATGCTATATTACGAGGGAATTTTCGATATATGTGAAAATTAAATACTTGTTTTTATTCTACTCATTTAATTTACTCGAAACGCGTTTCTATTCTAATAATTTAACCTCTACCATACCATGATATATAATACCCGAACGCAGCCATGCTGTCAACTCGTGTTACCGTAAATAACAATTAAAAAATATTAAGGAAAACACATTCTTATTGTGAAGTTGTAATTATTCAGAACATAGGTCTGTGATATTTTAAATACTAAATTAATGTATTAATTACAAATATATACATATAAAATCAATTTTGTCGAAAAATATTGTTTTTGCGTTACCGGGATTCGAACCTGGATCTCTATTTCCAATCCGGGGAAGTGCACTACCTTTGTGCTATAACGCCAGTATTTTTCTTGACAAATTTTCGAACCTATATGTTACATTTTTTTCAAATTAATACACCTGTCGTTCCATTATTTGAAAGCCATCTATATTATTTTTACAGAATCGCAAATACCTTTGAGTAAACCGACTGCAGACGCCAGAATTATCAATTCATTTTTATTAAATTTTGGACACATTGATACAACATATATTATTAAGGAAAACACATTCTTATTGTGAAGTTGTAATTATTCAGAACATAGGTCTGTGATATTTTAAATACTAAATTAATGTATTAATTATAAATATATACATATAAAATCAATTTTATCGAAAAATATTGTTTTAGCGTCACCGGGATTCGAACCTGGATCTCTATTTCCAATCTGGGGAAGTGCACTATCTTTGTGCTATAACGCCAGTATTTTTCTTGACAAATTTTCGAACCTATATGTTACATTTTTTTCAAATTAATACACCTGTCGTTCCATTATTTAAAAAATATATTTTTATTAACTTTCTGTTCTAAATACAGAGCAATTAAATGATTAATAACATAATTTAGAGCATTCGTTAAGTCTTATACAATGTGTCCTTCCTTCTTATCTCTCTTCATTTAATTAGTGAGAAAGAGATAATTATATTTGTATATTTTTTGTTTTTTTTCACTGTGAAAATAGTATGTGATCTCTGTCTTTCATGTCACAAATGGTATTTTTACCAACGTATTAATTTTATAACGGATTGAATGGAAAAAATATTTGTTTTTGTACGATTCCCCTTTCATAATTGGTTTTTCACAAGTCATTCCTAAACGCTAATATTTCCTTTAGGATTATCCAAAACATGAATCTTATGTATCTTATGACGTATTTACCGAAATATTACTGGTTTATTTATGATGGTAGACCTGTGTTACTGCATGGTTTGGGAAGGATTAACTCGGCAACTTGAATTTATATTAATGTTAATCTAATTATATCAATGTGAAGGGCAGCTTATATCATTTTATTTACATGAAATTGAAATATAACTCTATTCCGAATTTTGAGGGTTTATGTACATTATTACTACAGTAACTTTCCAATTTGTCTGCATAAGTGTGGTGCCTTTGGAAATAGTATCACACATTCCCTTGGGTTATTTCCTCTTAATTTGTACACTCAAGTTGATTATAGTGAACTCGGTATGACTTGTAACAACACTTGTTTATTCCAACAATATATTTACAGTATTGTACAATAAAATACCCAGATATTGCTTATTGCTAATGCGAAGGAACAATGGAAAAAGAGTCCCATTCCCCAATGATGACTCTTATATCCCATGACCCCCACCACTCATCTCACACACACACACATATAAAAGTGATAGTTCTCACAGTTACAAACGTGGATAACCGAGAATTCATTTGACTACAAATAAACGACTACTTTATATTCCTTGTGCAATGTTTCCTACATGCCGCATTTAATAGCAAAAAAGAACACCTGCCAGCCATACATGCGACTAATTTCCAAGTAGATAATATGTAAATATACGTGTCCTTATAGATAAATATCGACCCCTTCTGCGTAAGGTATCATAAGTAAAAAATGTAATTTTTAATCATTATAATTCTTTACTTCAATAGGTAGGCCTGGTATAAATTTTGTATATGTGCATTATATTTGTATAAATATATAACAGCAAACAAAAGCGAAAATACTCCTGGTGAGATACGATTTTTCGTTCGGTCGGATATATTTACGGCGTTGATATAAAAATAGTTTATATTGTATGTTTTTCGGATTATCGGTTATGATAAAGTTTCGGAGGCTGGCCAGTAGAGTTCAGAGTTTCAAGGCTGAAAGGAGAGCGACCATCGGCGTCTAACAGCCCAGTTTCACAAAGGTTGGTTTATTTTTATTTGCATGGACTTAATGAATGTATTCAACATTACCAATAGAAAATCATAAGATACATACGTCAATACTAGTATTTCGCATGTATTTGATACTTATTTTCGTGTCAGATTTAAAAAATATATATTGTGTTCTATGATGTTGATACTAATAAACCTAATATTTTTAAAAAATACAGTCATTTTTAAATATATCAAGTACATGCAAAATACTAGAATGAATAAAAATATCATTTTTTCTTAAGATACTTTACATCGGAGGGGTCAATATGTCACATCTTCTACGAGTAAATAGCACGTTGGTAGGAATTCTGCATATATAAGATGCCGGTGAATATTTTGTTACCAGTTTTATTGAATAAATCCAACTTAAAACAACTTGAGTTTTTATTTACTGAGTTTTTATTATAACCTTCACGCATATCTCGTAAAATTATTATACATGTATTAAAATATCTATAAGATTGAAAAAACCAATATCTGAAAAAGAATACGAAAACGAAGAAATACTATCTTTATTCTGTACATAATAATGTTTCTAATTATTCTAAGAAACAATTTGTTCCAACACTAATAATATTTTATATTCAAATTAATGGAATGCTACCCATGTAGAAAAAAACATCTATATATTTTTTTCCACGATGATCTCCCAATGAGACTTCGATCTCTGAGATTCAGTAAAGATACAGGGTGAATATTATGTTCCAGGCCGATTTTGTTTAGCCACCATTTTGGTTTGGCAGACATTTTTCAGATTGTATTTAATAGTCGTAGATAATAGTTGATCACAATTTATTATAGATTATACATTGCCTCAACAACGTGTTAAAGTTATTAAAATATTTTATCTAAATAACAATGAATGGCAATGCTGTAACCATTAATTATGATCGCTATCGTCGCAAAACTTCTTGGTGGCTGAATCGAGTCTATTAGGCCTGCAACACATGTGGTTTTAACAGAACGGTGCCACCTCACACACAGTCCGAGCTACTCTTGAAATTTTGTGAGAAATTTTTCCCGACCGCATAATCTGGCGGTTATATCGACTGGCCTCCTCGATCACCTCGTTTGACGATTCCCGACAATTTTCGAAATATTTTAAAGGAATAGTCTACGCCAATAAGCCAATAACAATAACAATATTCGAAATGAAAGTGCCGAAATAACACGCGAAGTGAGCAAGAATGTTATGAAAAATATTGTTAAAATAGCACGCACTTTTTCCGCTGCCTGAGGCGGTCACTTGGCCAACATTATATTCCGTACATAATTTTAATAAACAGTATAATTGATAATTATTTTTTTTTTTTTAATTCTTAGTTATTTAATAACAATATTGGCCTGGAACGTACCCTACACATTTGTACTGGATGCGTCACTCTAATCCGCGATTAAAGCATATAGGGTGATGATTTGTTAATTGCTTCACGCTGAATGCTGAACTGTAGTATATGCAAACTCGAGTCAAATCTCTGAGAGAAATCTCATCCGTGGAAGTGGCCCATTTCAAATAAAATAAAATAATTTTTCTCCCTTTTACAAAAACCATAATTATCTGATTCATGTATACAGGCATAAGAAGGATTTACAATCCTTAATAGCTAGGGGATAATCTTACCCACTTATTTCCTCAGCACGGAACCCCTTGAGATTATCATCTTCGAGGTTATCTGAAGTTTCCAGAACAAATCTCTTGATCGTTAATAAGGATTTTCAATAAAGTTCGTCACATTTTACCATCTTAACAAATTTGTATTTTGATTACGGTGAAAACGAATGACTAGATATTTGAATGTGTTTTTTATTGGTTTTAAAAATTATGTAAACTTAATTAGAAATTTCGAATCGTTATACATTTTCACTATACCATTAATATGGTGTTTTATGTTCATCTTTACCGATATCAGAAGCAACCAAAATTGTTTTGAAATTAAAATTGTCACATACGTATATAATGCTGATTTTTTGTGTTACAATTTAATTCATTGATGTATATTTATGATAATAATAATATTGTATAATTTGTATAGCGCCATTTTCATAAATTCTTTCACCTCGAGGGCGCTTTGCACATAAACTGTTTATAGTCCTACATTATCTTTGTTTTTAAAATTAAAAATTGTTATTTTAACTTATGGAAATGATTTTTTGAAATGGTGCGTTTTTAGTATCTGTTTCTTATGACGGAGAGTAAAGAGTTCCACGCTGTTGGACCTTTCCCCGCAAATATCCGTTCACTAAATTTAGACTTCTGGCAACAATTCCTCGGTTTTACAACCTTTCCTGCGGCTGAAGTAGAAGCTGACCTGTGAGTTTGACGTCTATCATTAAAATTGTCTGGGATACAAAGCTCTTGAAAATACAGAGACACCATGTTATGCGTCACCTTATATATCAGCCAGCACAATTTAAATTCAACTCTTTCAGGGAACCGGAGCCAATTTAACATATGTAAAAGAAATGTTATATGATAGAATTTAGAAACTTCATATATTGTCCGTGCTGCCGCGTTTAGATTGGACTGTAATATATCCATGGTTCCGGTAATTCCAATTGTTTGGTCATTTCCTGGAATTCGGGCTGGGGTCGGTTTTGAAACGAACTTAAAACAGCGCCAACGGCAGTGTTTCTTAGCATGATGTTTAACATGTATTAACGTGTATATCAAAATACAAATCAATGCATTAAATTTTAACATAAAAATAATCATTAAAAACACAGTCTAATGGTGCAATAGCGAGATAGAAATAGAGATAGAGCACTCACTTGACATGATTTAATTTTTGATTTTAAAAAGGTTTTGAAGGCGCCTGATATCGATCCCGGTACCGATAAATGAAAAAAAAAACACTAGGTTATATATGAGAGTATGCAAAAGTATTACAATTTTTTATAATGCTAAGTTTTTGTGACAAATTTAAATAGGGTATCCGCTGAAAATATATATTACTTGCTAAAATTATACTATTAGGAGAACACACTCTTATTGTGAAGTTGTAATTATTCAGAACATAGGTCTGTGATATTTTAAATGTGAATTAAATATATTAATTAGAAAGATATACATATTAAATTAATTTAATCGAAAAATATTGTTGTTGCGCCACTGGGATTTGAACCTGGATCTCTTTCCTGATCGGGGAAGATGCATTATACAGCTATGCTACAGCGACAATATTTTTAGCGACAAATTTTCGAACCTTTATGTTACCTTTTTGATATTAATACATTTACTGGCGTTTGCTATCAGATTACTCAAAGGTATTTGAGATTCTGTAAAAATAAGGTAGATGGCTCTATCAAATAATGGAACAATTATTCTAATATAATATATATATTTATATAATATATTTATGTAATATATATTCTAAAAATATTCTCACTATAACATAGTTAGATAATGCACCTTCCCCGGTTTGAAAAGAGATCCAGGTTCAAATCCCGGTGGCGCAATAACAATATTTTTCGATAAAATTGATTTTGTATGTATATCTTTCTAATTAATATATTTAATTCATATTTAAAATTACACTAAATTGAACCATTCGTAAAATAGTTATAGAAATATGTACAACAAGAAAATATGTACGGGAGAACATGGAGATTACGATCCTCAGTCATGAGCCACTAACGTGTATGAATAAATAATTATGAAATAATTATTTTCCACGATTATTAACGAATTACAACAACTTGTACTGAATATTAAATTATTTTCTTATTTAATGTGCTACAACATATTTTAAACTTGCACTAAGTATCGTCAAGTTAAACAAACTCTTACCATTATTAATTCAATTTGTTAATTGTTTAGTTAAAATGGATTTTAACAGGATAAAATATGAATTTAACAAAAGCTTTATAAGTTTAAAACATGAAGTCGACAACCTGTAATTAATTAATAAGTATGAAGTATTTGAATTCTCGCCTCAAGGCTTTAAGGAATTGAGTCTAACATTAAACCGTGTCGATGCTTGCTTTTATTTCATTTATCTCTGCAAAATTCTACTAATCTCGTATTATAGGTATTTACAATAATAATATGAACAAAACATTAGTCTATCTTAATTACGTGTACAATCTTATATTATTTTTTTGTAGTATAAATAGCACATATGAAAAAATAAAGGTAATTGCTTAACTAGACGTAGTATGTTCTAAAGCAATTACAGTATTTAAAAGTTGTAAAAATTAAGAGGTAAGTAAGCATAATGTTAAGAGAGTTATAAAAAGTTATGTGAAAAAAGTGTAATCAGAAGTTATAAAAAAATAAGTTGTAAAAATATTATTGTCAGTAATATACAATAGTCACTGACGAGAATGTGTGGGTAGTTAGGTTAGCACAAATGATAAATTAGTTTCATTTTGCTTTCTACCCACATCAAGCAAACACTTTTTTATTTTTGGTTTGAAGTCGTTAATCACTTTAGACCCTTTAAGGTATCGTGGCAATTTATTAAATATTCTCGAAGTGCAAAATATGAAAGTACGTTGAGTAAATTTGGTGTTAAATTTTGGCACTGAGTAATAAACTAAGGCTTTGCTCCTGATTTCCTTTAGATCAGATCGAGGAAGTGAAGTTAATCTTTTTTTTTTAAATAGTTTTAAGATTGCTCTGGTAAACAGTAATGTATATCAATAAAAAACTTTATTTATATAAATAGACCAAATCAGAGCCTTTTTCAAGAGTATCAATGGTATAAATGTATATTAAATTAACGATTCCAAAAAAACTGATATTAAAAAATTTATAAAATGTGTGTTGAAAATTATCAAAGTTAATAACAGGGCAAATGTTGATTACGTAGGAAAGCCACGACATTTGATCTAACATATCTTGACTAACTTGCACCAACATTAAAATAATCTTGCTATATAAATAGCATAGTTCTGAAAAATAATAAAATTATTTTTGTATTATCTGTAGTGTATTATTTTTAAGGTACATATGTGTATATGTGTACGTGTAAAGTAACCGAAACAGATCCTAAAATAAATATAAAAATAATAAAACTATTTTCTATACAAATTAAATGTTTTAATTAGAAATTTATATAAAATCAATTTTATGGAAAAATATTGTTGTTGCCACCGGGATTCAAACCTGGATCTCTTTCCAATCCAGGTAAGTTGCATTAATCAACTATGCTACAGCAAACAGTACTTTTGACGACAAATTTTTAAACCCATAAGTTATACTTTTCGAATTAATACATCATCGTTCTATTATTTGAAAGCCTTTTACTTTGTTTTTACGGAATCTCAAATACTTTTGATTAAACCGATAGCAGACGCCAGAATTAACAATTCATTTTTATTAAATTTTGGACTCATTGATACAACTTTATTATATATATATATATATATATATATATATATATATATATATATATATATATTTACTAACATATTTTGACTACATTGCACCAACACTAAAATATCCTCATTATATAAATAGCATAGTTCCGACCAAAATAATAATGTTACTAACAGATCCTAAAATAACAAGAAAAATAATAAAACTATTTTTGTATTATATGCAATGTATTATTTTTAAGGTACATGTATGTATATGTGTACGCGTAAAATACATATATATGAAATTTAGACTCCCTTATGCCAGGCATTAGTTTATATTAGTCTACAGCCATTAGTTTTTACTGTAATATATGATAAATATGGTTGTCAGCGACTAAAATCTATGTAGATCATTGGAAAATGCACGTGCTCCACTAGTAGTAGTAAACCGTTGACTTTAAATTCACACGAATTACCTTATAATACTTAGTAGAGAAGTGGGACTAAAGATCAGATCTATTAAAATGATTTACCTGAAAATGAGTAGAATACAGACCCCATCATCATTATCGCCATTAATAGTGAGAGACCAAGCTTTTGAAGAAACAATGATATCCAAACATATATAAATAGCATTATAAAATCATGTTTTACTACCCTAAAGATTAAATTAAATAATTTTGATAAAATCGATTTTTCTGTACGTCTTAGTTTTAGGCAAATTTTACGCCCCAATACGCGATAAACTAAATGAATAATGAGAAGGTTAGTACTTCTGAAATGATAGAACCCCTCAAATATCCATCAAAGAAGCTCTAATGGGCGAAATGTGTAGCAAGAATTGGTGAGATGGATAAATAATGTCAAGGTGGACCTGCAAAGGAAGACGAGTGCACAGACGAGTTTAGTAGAGCGGCGAAGCGGAAGATGTATCATCGACGAACGATCAAGCTAAACTGAGAAGGCTACATCTTGTGTACTCAATCCAGGTGTCGCTCGCGTCGTTCATGGGACAGAAGTGGAGTATAAAATTATTAGATTGAATAAAGTGTAAATTATGTGATTAAAGTGTTATTATTGTCTGAGACCTCCCCCACACATCTGAAATAGGCATTCCGACACCAACCCTTATTGACCCACAGACTGAGTCTAGCTGGTAGCGTTGTGCGCTGGATTTCATCATCTGTTGACAGCGCACGACGTAACAGACAAAGCATGTTAGTAAATTAATATGGTTTTTCTAGAGCTTTAATTCTAAGTAGCAGCCCATTTATCAATTAATCTCAGTTCAATGTTTAATTAAAAATATATTTAATCAATTCAAAATGTTTACACGTTTTGAGAACTTTATCTGAAACAAAAAGGTCAAAACAC
Organism: Eubasilissa regina; assembly: GCA_022840565.1. Classification (NCBI taxonomy): domain Eukaryota; kingdom Metazoa; phylum Arthropoda; class Insecta; order Trichoptera; family Phryganeidae; genus Eubasilissa; species Eubasilissa regina. The sequence goes on along the minus strand of JAINEB010000027.1, from coordinate 14,920,482 downwards.
GCTTTCGGAACTTCAACGGAAACAATAGGCTTTTTGGAACACAATCCGAAACAAGCCTGTTCCGGAACTTAGTACAAAACAAAAAGGTAAAAGAGATAAAATTATTAGGACCAGCTTGAAATGACAGTCTCAAGCTAGTTCAATATTATATTTTCTCTATTTAGTTTTATTTCTTATTGAAAATGTGTAATATTATAAAGGTAAACAATTAGGGGGTGTTTTACATTTAGTTTTCTTCCAAAGATATTTATTAGCATATTAATGTGTTGACTTTACACATAAATAGGGAAATTTTTTCAGAATCGATTATCGTGTAATGAAAATAATTTGTTTGCATAACGTAATATTTTTAAAATACACAAGTTTTATTTAAGAAAAATAATTAAGTGTCTAAATATAAAAGGTAATATTTTTTTGTGAAATGTTTATAATTTGTTTACTATGCTATCCAGTGTTAAAGCAATTTATTTGGTTCCCGGTTCACAAACCCTGTTGGACGATTTGTGAACCCGTACATCTTACAAAGATATGAAAAAACTGGGCGAGTACAATTAGTACTCTCATATATATGTTAGGCGTACAGTTCACTGGGAAGGTAGAAATAAATTAAATTTTCGACAATTATTTTTTTAATTTTGTTAAAAAACGACTACACTGCATTGTGCAAATAGATTTTATGTGTGTAATTTTTTTGAATTCAAGTTTTTATATAGGTACAGAATAGTAATTTTGAATTCGCAGGATGAGTGAATTTCTAAAAAGTTTGACATTTATGCGTACTGAATAAAAAATGTAGTCACCATTGTAATGTGTGTTGTGTCGCATTATTTATTACTTTTTTTTGATTACGTATTTTTTTTAAAAATAATTTTAGTTTAATTTGAACATACTCTATATTTTTAAAATTTATTCGTAGCTGTATTTCTATAAAAATCTAATTTATTATTTAATATCATTAACTATTTACATTATTAAAAATGTTTTGGATCAGAGACAACTCACCGTGCGACAGTTACAAGTAAAAGACATTAACTGGCGGATTTTTCTAACATAACTTAGAAGGTTTAGAGATAGAAAGGTATTGTAATTATTCTGAACCATTGAATATTTTAGATTAACGCCATTATACTCGAAGCGCTCAGCGATTCCACCTTGAATTTATTTTATTTTATTCCATTATTAGGACTTACCCTAATAAAAGTATTCCGGCTTTTGAATGGGTTGAGAAATTTAAATATCTATAAATGAATGTGACAGATAAAATATACCCACGACAAAAAAAAACAAAGATCTACAAAATCTAGAATCGTATATTTCTTATGTCTATGTATCGAAAAATATATTTGCCACCCGGATTTGGACATTATCTTGCCGATTTTTTTAAAAATTTTTGTTATATTCCCATTTTTATTAATTTATCCTTTTATTTTCAGAAAAACAAACAGTAATACAATAATAATAACTGATAATAACATGATATATAAAAATACTACCAGTGAATTTTATTCGGAATTAAACAAATACTACATAATAAACTAAAAAATAGTATGTTTTAAAAAAAAATTGATAAACAAAAAACATTTAAAGTGGAAAGGGTAAAGAGAGGACGGAAATGGGATGCAATATATAATTTACGTTAATAGCTATTAAAAAGTTGTCGTAGTTTTATTTTAAAGGGAAGCAATTTTTCCTTTAAAATGTTCAAGTTATTATAAGAATATAAGGGATTATATTTTGACGTAGAGCGGGTCATAAAGTAATTTTATATGCTGCTAAAATTTGGGTAAAATATATTAAGTGAGATAGTTTAAAGATATTTGTTTTAATAAATAGGGCGAGTCAGATAAGTTATTTAAAATTTTATAGGGGTAGAATAAATCTTGTGGGCTTCTTATATTTAAGAGGGGGGGATTTTATGAAAACTGATCCGAATTTAAGTTGACTGCGTACAAATTAGAAATATAATATCATAAGAGTAAAAGGTGATTGGATCGGGTTAGACGTTCTAGCAATGAATCGAAGGAGTCTATAGGCCTTAGCAATTATTGACTCTGTATATTGGATAAATATCCCATATATTGGAATTAAATTTAAAGCATTTCATAAAAAATGAAAGCAATTAATAATTTTATGAGGGAGAATAAAACGTATTCTGAAACATTGATAATGTATGCAATAATTAATCAATAGTTAAACCATCAATCCGATAATAATTTAAATACAGTATTGCTTCAAAAATAATGAATTTAACGTTGTTTATTTACGGGCTGAATTCACAAATTAATATTTTACTGGATTTACGAATGCATTCAAATCAATAATCAATCAATTTCGGGAATATGAATTGCTACTCAAATATTTATTTCATATTTAGTAAATCATAATAATATAAATGGAAAATACTTTAAAAAACTTACGTTATCTGCTCGGAATAGCGTTGCTGTGCGGAATTGTGTAGTTAATTTTATTAGATGAATAACGTTTTTTTTTAAATAATATCATTCGTGCGTAATACATAGTATGCGCGTAATAGAAAATATACCAGTAAAATGGATGAAGAAACATTTAATATTATATCACTTTTATATAACAAATGTGTCAAAATGTGAGTTATGTTCGACAATAAGTTATTTCAACACTATAACACCTATAACAATGATACCTAACACGTTGCTGGAATAAATTTGGTTAACTCTAACAAAAAACTTAAGTTCTACCACAATACGACTTTACAATACAAAGCAGTGCTTCTCAAATTTCATAATAATTTCTAACGTTTCGTAATTACATTTAAATGTTTTGAATATATTCCAAAATGAGTTTTGGATTATTAAAAAGTTACAAACCATTATCACTTTGTATATTATATAAAGTGATTTAAAAAAACAGAGTATAGAATCATAAGTGGAAAAATTATAAATGATACAGAGAAAAATGAAAATAATAAAAATGTATATATAATTATTTTTAATTAAATGTTTAAAAAAATAAAACAAAAAATGTTCTCATTTTTTGACTATTTTGATATTTCCCATACTCTTGTAGAGTTAATCATCAAGGCTGATAAGTATAATAGGTGACAAATATAATTAAATGTAAAAAAATAATATTATTTTAACTTCCTACCATCCGTTTAAATTTTCCCACAAAAATTCTAGTTATTGTTTAAGAAAATTACTTACATTCTTAATACAGGTACCAAAATTTTTTTAATTTCTAATTTCTAAAACATCGCAATAGTGACATCAGCCCTAAAGATGGATCCTGCAGTCGACCAGAAAAGTTGGAGAACCAAACGTACGGCAACGTTAATCCAATAGCGATTTTTTTGATTCTATATTTAATATTTCCAAATAATTGGACGATCGTTCCGGCTGTCATTTTTCAGACATTATTTGGAAAAATTAAATATAGAACCAAAAAAATCGTGTTTGAATTATCGAGTTGATTAACAATAGTTCTATAAAATAAATACCATTTATATTCAAAAAATAAAAGTATCCTCAGAACTCTATAAAAACTACTACACAAATTTTCTCACTCAAATCGTTTAAATTATTTTCTGCTTTTGCAAGTTGAATATTTAATTGATTCTAAAAACCCTGCATTCATAAATCATTCAATTCAATTCATATCGGCCAATAAAAAGTAAAACGTGAAACATGAACCGATTTATCTAATCAAAATAATCGGAAAAGTCAAAAATGTTTGTAATATTCCAAATTTAATCGAATTCTGAACACATCATCATCGGTTGAATTATATTTGCGAGATTATCGTTCAGTGCATTATTATTTCGAAACGGGACAAATCTCTTCGATTGTATAATTCGCGTTTCTCTCAAAAGTATTCAAATGTGTGGTTTGATAATACAATACCTTAGTCTATACCACAATTCAGTATTAAAAATAATAAAATACTAAATTAATGTATTAATTATAAATATATACATATAAAATCAATTTTGTCGAAAAATATTGTTTTTGCGTCACCGGGATACGAACCTGGATCTCTATTTCCAATCCGGGGAAGTGCACTACCTTTGTGCTATAACGCCAGTATTTTTCTTGACAAATTTTCGGACCTATATGTTACATTTTTCAAATTAATACACCTGTCGTTCCATTATTTGAAAGCCATCTATATTATTTTTACAGAATCTCAAATACCTTTGAGTAAACCGACTTGCAGACGCCAGAATTATCAATTCATTTTTATTAAATTTTGGACACATTGATACAACATTATTATTAAGGAAAACACATTCTTATTGTGAAGTTGTAATTATTCAGAACATAGGTCTGTGATATTTTAAATACTAAATTAATGTATTAATTATAAATATATACATATAAAATCAATTTTGTCGAAAAATATTGTTTTTATATCCTGGTGACGCAAAAACAAAAACAATATTTTTCGACAAAATTGATTTTATATGTATATATTTATAATTAATACATTAATTTAGTATTTAAAATATCACAGACCTATGTTCTGAATAATTACAACTTCACAATAAGAATGTGTTTTCCTTAATAATTAAAAATAATAAGAAAAATAAACAAAAATAATATTTGAAGGCATCTTTTTAATTGTATCTATATTTTATAAGAATTAAAAAAATGTCACTTTAAAAATAGTGCGCTTAAAATAGTGTTATAAAATTTGTAATCACTTTGCTTATTATAAATATCAATTAAGAATAAATATTTTAATTATTTTTTTAAAAAGCATTAGAAATAATATCAATATAAATATCTCTTGAACGAGAAGCTTACGTACACATTTGCAGATGACGGCATAGATGATCAGTACAATTAAAATTCGTATGTATAACACATGTCAGTATTATGGCGATGATTTAAATCCAAGTTATCGTAGCTATCCTTAGCTGACTGACGACGTGGGCAACATCTACACCCCTGAGATGTTTTATACTTATATATAATAGTCTAAAATGTACACATTGTTAAAACTATCAGCCAATACTCTATATTTTATTCATTAATGACTAAATAAATTTAAATAGACTATATTATATATATATATATGATATGTCAAAGATTTTCCTTAAGCTTTCCCATACGGTACTAAAACAAAAAAAGTGCGTTCCAATACTGTTAAGTTTTGCTCTTTTTAAGTTGGATAAATACGAATATTTTACATTTAATACTTATATTAATCATTAAAATAATAGTTGACATATATGTAAGTGAATATTTATATTAATTATTGTATTAAAGTGCTAAAAATGGGATCATCACGAACGACAGCATAAGACACTTCTAACTCGGCCAGCGCACGCTTTGCCACTAAGTGACAGTCGGCATCCGGCTTCTGCGCATTTTTTTATAATTGCGTATGGTATATTTCTAAATATTATAATTATTTTATCCGATATATTATAAATATATTACGAAGGAATACCTAATAAAATATGAACTCTGTATTTGGTATATTTACAGAGATATTCACATAATTATAGATATTTACGTGACAATGTTAACTCAGTTTACATCATCGGAGAGGAAAAAGAAAAATTAAATTTAAAATGTATCGAATAATCGTGGTATCATCACCTAGCTTGTATTTCTCGAAGGTTTTAGGGATTCGTTGCAAACATGTAGCTGATAGTTTTTAAAAAAATAATAGACGTCTCATTTAAAAAAGAGTACATGTACAAGTCTAAAATTTGTTGTAAACTTGAAAGTTTAACGTGGCATAATGGTAACTCATCCTTCCAGGAAGATAATGGTCCGGGTTATAACATATAAAAATTGTATTGTTAAAAATATATATACAGTTTTTTTTTTTTCAATTTTACAAAATTTTCATGTTTATAGAGCTCAATAATACATTTAATATTCGAGTAGACTGATTTTGACACTTAAATAATTAAAGTTGGAAAATGTGTGATTTTGAAGTTTGTATGAAGCACGACACGTTAATGGTTGAGGGATTTAGTTCAGAAGTTGGCACTGGTATTATGTTACATTAATTAAGCTGAAATAATATTGTTTACCAACAAAACCGAGGAAATTATTAAAAGCCTAAAGAAAAACGATGAATATATTACATTGAATACCGATAGTTTTAATGGCGATAATGTATTTTCAGACAATAATAACAATTATTTATTAATTTTGACTATTTTTTCTTATTTACTTACCACCACACCGTTTCCTCGCGGGAGCAGGATGAGAGGATAGAGCGCCACACTCTTCTGTCCTGATCTTCAATACTCGTTTTACACCTACATATATATGTAATTCTCGATTTCTACCATATTCTGAATAAAATAATTATATGATAAGATGGACACGAGGCACCATCTTTAGGAACGCCATATAAACTTTCACCATATAACGAATAACGCGCCCGCTGGTGCCATCAAGACAGGACGGCTGCGCACTGATACAGCAGCCACGCATCTCCACCATTATTTCGCCATACCCTGACCAAGCAGAACCGACACAGAACTTTAATTTATAATTTTTTAATGTTTTAAATTGAGTATAAATTGTAACTTTTTTGAATTAACTGTGTAAATAACTCTAAGTACGTTATTATTCATACATTATCTCATTTCAATCAGTCGAAATTCGAATCAATGCCGAATATTTCATATATTCAAAATAACAATGGATTGAGTTTTGAAGCATTAGATCATTATAACACCTTATTATAATGGCAATCTCCTGATGTATCATCGAACTAATCATCTTCTGTATTTTTAATCCTCTGACACTTTGTTACTTATCTGATTATAAAAAAATATTGCTCTCTAGATGCTCCATTTTTTTTGTCCTAGTTACCTACTTCCCAAGTATTTAATAATAATTTAATTAAATACCGGAATTCTGTGTATATATAAAAATTTGATTTTTCCCGGCATTACTGACAAGCTTCACATATTTAGTTATTTTTAAGTATTATATAAATTGAACATGTTTTGTTTAAATAGTAAATATTTCCAAATATATAGTACAATTTTTCAATTTTTGAAAGAAAATTCTAATTTCTAAAAAATCGGATATCAATATGAACCTACATAAAAATAAAAGATTTACCTGGATCTCTGATCTACGCTTAGCTATCCTAGCGTAAGATTTAGAGACTCAAAATACCATCACATCGATTGGTTAATATCGCAAGATCATGAATACTTGCAGTATCACTTAGAAAAGGGAGAGGGTCTCTTTGAAGTCAAAATTAATATTCCTTTCGTTGAAAAGCTATTGAAATTTTCTACTTAGAATGTACATCCTCAATCAATGCAAGTCTTTGGCTTTAGGATAAACATAATTAAATTCTCCTTCGTGACTTTTGATTCGGACGTAAATACAAAATATTAAAAAAATACCGCATCGAGAAATTGAATAGATTTAAAATGAAACTGACCAAATATGTAAAATATAAGTTTTAGATAAAGAAAATACTTTGATCTTGTTTATATTAGAGCATATATAGGAGTGCTTATGTATGCACTATGTTAAGAATTAAATAAATAAATAAATTGAATTATTTAAAATCATCTAAATAATTCTATTGGCAGGCCCGCGCGGAGGTTTCATTTCGCATAGAGACAAGCCTGGCGGTTATCCACGCTAATCGTGGGTGGTTTTAACCGGTTGTCAGGATGGCGGCGCTACCGAACATAGAATGAGTTAATTTAAACTCGTAAATTAATAAATCCATAATGTGATACTGCAAATAGTTTATTTCCTTCTTGGATCCGGGATGAAGAACTCTATAACTAATGTTGAACGATGTCGCAAACGGGATGTGGATGGGTATCCGATCGCTGGCCACGATGTACCAATAAGAGTAGCGAATGACCCAGGCCCATAAGCCAATTCATTCCAAACCAGTACGCGTCGACAAGGAGTCATAAGAACATGTTCAAAACGTGGAGGAATCGTTTTTCTGTTAGCGCTGGATTGCGAACCTACCGTGATGGCTGTTCTCTAGCTTCAACTTTGAACATTCTGCGTAAACTATTTTTTACTCTAGGTTGTACATGTAATAATTGCTATGCTTCTTTCAATAATGTTGATTAGATTCCTATCCATACTATCCATTACACAAGTTATGCAAGCATTCATTCATTCATTCGGTATACGATTTTTTTCTCCAGAAGTACCGCTATCGGCTATATTGAAGTTGAACAATAAAGATGTAAACGCCTTTGTCGGACATGTTTTGCATTTGCCTTTTTTAAAGTCTTCTGCTTATATTTATGGTTTTATGACAACAAGCACTTATATTATATTATACTTGTTTTGTCAACGATGGAGTCGACTTTCTATTATTCTTAATAATTATTATTTAGCTTTTATAAATACTTGAGCCGACAAAACAAGAAGTTATGTACAAAATAATGAATATGTAAGATATGAAGTAATATAATACTGACTCCTCTTTATCTCCACGAAGAGTTCGAGTTCTGCAAGTTATTAATCACGAATCTTACATTTTTGGAGAAACATTTGAAACATTTTTGTATTTATCATCTGAAGTAAATTATTCCTTTCTTAAAAATTTTACGAATATATTATCATTAACTATTCGATATTCAAATAGTTGTAATCGCGAATATTTGGAGGCTCTTGGTCATTGGCAATCTTGTGATGAGTGAAATGATTGAAATGTTCAAGACAATAAATCAGCCCGCCAACTGTGAGATGCGGTCCGTGATTCGTTTCTTGAATGCACGAAATACGAAACCAGCTGACATTTGTCACCAAGTGTGTCCTGATTTGTCGCCAAGTGATTTCCATATTTTCCTTCATCTGAAGCGGATACTTGTTGGCAATTGTTTTAATTTATGAACTCAAAGACGGAATATAGACATGATTTTCATCCCAGGCGGCATCATTCTACGACAAAGGTATATAAAAATTGGTAAGTGTTATAAAAATAAAGTTTCATTCAAAAAAAATCCGGTACTTAAAAAATGCGCCTCGTACCTACCCAGCGCAATGTTATTTGTATTTGTACAATGACGTAAAATAGATTACGCCCCCGTTATTGCTACATTTAAAAAAAAACATACCAAATCTATTTGGTGGTCTGTAATACCAACCCTTTTCACTAAGGATAGTTCAAATAATACATAAAATAGTGTTTGCATCCGTACTAAGCCTTTTGACCGTTGAAATGTATTTTATATGCGCTTAAAATTGATTTTCCCAAATGAGTTATTCCTTTGAAAGGAATATCCGTGCACACGCTTTTGGCAAACAGAATTTATACAATGATATCCAAACCACGGAGCGGGCAAGCCCGGGCAGTTAGTACATTCAAATGTGTTTACTGTAAGTAATTATAATTTATGGGAAATATCTAAAGTAAAATTAAAGATTTATCGCACAAAATATGATGACATATTATCAAATCAATCATAATTTTATGAAAAAAAATTGTCTGCACTGCGTCTGTAAAAATTAACTAAAGCAAAATAATGCCTAGCTAGATTTTTTAGCGAGCTAAATTAAATATTTAAAACAAATTACACATTAGATTTTGATATTTCTAAAAAACAAGGTATTATTGTATTGTATTATTAGTGTGTGTATTTGGGAAGAATGTTCGATAGAAACGGAAAGAAAAAAGGGTTACTGCAGGAATTAAAGTGAACGGCGCATTAAATGGAATTACAGCTAACGGGAACCTATCAATTGAGGCAAGACTAGCGATTCACAATGGAGTTTCGGTACCGACACTGATGTAGTAAACTAAAAGCAGTAGAAATGAGAAAATCACATAGGCGTATATGTGGCATGTATGGATAATTGTGTGAAAGAACTGGAATATATAAATGTAGGAGCGAAAATTGGCGATTTGATTGTATGCTGTTTATTATACGCTAATGATGCAATATTAATGGCGAATAATAAACAAGAATAACAGAAGCCAGTGAGTAGAATGTACGATGTATGCAAGGAAAGCGACCTTATTATGTGTCAAGAAGTCAAAAGTGATGGTATTCGAGAAGGAAGAAAGCAAGACACCGTGCTAAATACTTGTAGGTAATGAATGTTTGGAACAATTAGATGAGTTTGTTTATTTGGTAAGTATGTTTAAAAGAAACGGAAAGACAGAGAAAAATATCGAAAAGAGGGTGATTGTAAGGAATAAAGTGAACGGCGCATTGAATGGAATTGTAGTTAATGGGAACTTGTCAACTGAGGCAAAACTAGAGGTTCACAATGGAGCTCTGGTACCGACACTAATGTATGGAAATGAGGTCTGGAGCTGACAGAAGAGGATCGAAAGTAGACTGAATGTAATGGAAATGAGATCACTTAGGCGTATATGCGGCAGATCCATTTATGACAGAGTAAAGAATGGAGAAATAAGGAAAGAATGTAAAGCTTATCTTAGTATAGTAAGTAAAATTATGAATGGATCACTTAGGTGGTTTGGTTATATGGAACGGATAAATGAGGAGAGAATAGTAGGAAAGATAATATATGATGCAAGTGTTGATGGCATCATAAATAGAGGACGTCTGCGTAAAACTTGACACGACCAGGTAAACCAGATACTGGAAGATGGTCATTTTAGAAGCCTCAATGGTCGTCAAGCTTGTATGAAAAAATGTATGAATGTGGATGAGGCGAGAATTGTGTGTCGGTGCAGAAGAGCGTGGCGCTCTATCCTCTCTGCTTACCCCCGCGGGGAAACTATGTGATGGTAAGTAAGTATGTATAATAAATACATTAAACTGTAATTACCTATCTACAAATTATTTGTATCAGAAATACTGCAATGCCTATTTTCAAATTTTGAGAATATAAATATACACTTTTTCTATTTTGAAAGAATGTAACTTCAGAACAAAAATGTCGTATGAACTATTTTGATACCTACTTCTTTTCTACGTGAATCTTTCATTTGTGACAGATATTTAAGTACTTTAGAATTTTATATATGTGCATATATTAATTTCCTTAGGTTAATCTTATTTTTATTGTATAAGAACTGTTGACATTCCGAAACACAACGCCGGGTACGTCGACTAGTAAAATATATTTAAAAATGTTGTAAGTTTGTATTGTAAGTTGGATAATATGATTATCGTCGTGTGACCAACTGATACTAAACTTTTAAATACTAAATTAATGTATTAATTATATGTATATATTTATAATTAATACATTAATTTAGTATTTAAAATATCACAGACCTATGTTCTGAATAATTACAACTTCACAATAAGAATGTGTTTTCCTTAATGATACTAAACTTCTTAAAGGAGTAAATAATATTAACAGCTTCATATTTCTATATATTTTTTTAAATATTTATTATATTTTCATTTGAAAAATTAACTTAAATATATATTTGTAAACTTAACCTGTCTCAACATGTGTTAGTTCAGCGCTACTACTTATTCTCTATTCGGTTTCCTCGTTGCTGAGAATCGTGACCACCGGTTCGTGAATTCTTGGATGCCTTTGACGATTTTCAACCAGTTTTATTTGCAGCCTGCATTTGTTTGAATGCAGTTTTATCTACAGTTTTACGTTCCAATAGGGTAGCCAGTAGCGACCCATCAAGTCGGTTGCCTTTGGATACATCTTAAACAGATAGTGAGTAAACAAATAATTGATGTCTCGTATAGACGAAGCTATTTTTTATTATATTTAATGGAAATATATGGAAGTATGGGTAATTACGTCAGCTGACTTAAGTGATCACTTTACACAATGTAACGTTCACCATTCTCACCCATTAATCAATCTCCATATCTATAAAATTTTTGTATGTTATATATTTGTTAATATATGGAAATACTTTAAGCACAACTGCCTATGGATTAATTTTGATATTCATTTCCCTGAAACAGATAGATGTCATAATGAGAATCTAATTATTATATTTATTATTAGTGAATAATTTATTTCGAATCTTTAGTCGTTCCAAAATTGAGGCATTAGTGCACATAACTGTTCAACGATTCTAAGCATTCGCCTCCAGTACCACATTTCAAACATGTCAAGTGTTTTCCTCGTCTAGTCTAGTACTACATACTAAGTCAGGTTTATTCATAGATGTGTAGGTAAATATATAAATAATATTGAAAAAATGGTCTACTTGTATTTTCAAAATTGATACATTTTCAATTTAGAAATGACCTTTCATTTTTATAATAAACTAAAGTTACTAAGAGTAATTACAAACACCTTTATAACTCTCGTTAGAAATAAATAATTACATATTTGGAGTCTGCGCGTGTGGAAATCAAATTGCTTTTGCGTTTGTGCCAAACAAAGCTGGAGCCCTTCATCTTTTCAACCCCTAATGACTGGAAAACTAGAAATTTAACAATAGTGAGTCGTCGACTTTAGTCAACTAATGTAATTAAGAAATTACAATAAACAATTCCATTAAATCTCCTGGAATATATTTTATATTAATATTTATCTTTTATTCTGAAATAATTAGTTTTTAACTCAAACTGCGTATAGCACTTTCTTTCTTTAATATCAATTCATCGTTGACTCCTCTATTCAAATTTAGGCGACCCTCGTAGTTTAGTGAGGCATGACACCGGCTTCTCAAACTGGGAGCTCCGGGTTCGATTTCCAGTGAATATACAATACATTGACGTTATTTTCTCAAGCCTGAGAGTTTTTTAAATGTGTTTCTTTAGTTATTGGGTCTCACGGTTTGTTGTATTGTTGATGTATCCAATTACCAGATGCGATAATAAAAGTAATTGAATGTGAGAGTTTTGTTATTTTTATAATTTCACTGGTTGTATTTCGACGTTTGATGCGTAAATAAAAAAAATGTATAGAAATCTATGAAAATTTTGAAATGTTTCACCTACGTAAAACGGAAAATAGCGCAGTCGCAGACCTAAGTCAACCTAAATCGTTAAGTAAGGTAGAGGGGGTAAGGCACCATTTTCATATTCATATTTTAATATATGTGTATGCCAAAAACAATAATTTGGATTTACATAAAAAATTGGTAAACTTATTAAAAACAAAATATTATTTGAGATTCTAGAAAACATGTCAAGAAAAAAAAGGGATATTCCTAAGCACAATTTCTTTTTTTTTCAATTTTCACTTGGATTAAATTAAGTTTTTCTGATACATTACTCTCACAAGATTATTTTAATACAAATTAAATGTATCAATTAGAAAGATATACATACCAACATATAGATAAAATCAATTTATCGAAAAATGTCTTAGTTACCATTGAACTAGGAACTCTTTATATTCAGGGAAGCGCGTTAACCAATTACACCATGTCAGTCTAGTAAATTGACGACAAATTTTCGAACTTATATGTTACAGCAATTTAAAATTGATATATCTATTATTCAATTTATTTTTAAAGCTATCACTTTTTATTGCGAGTACTTTTAAGTAATATACTCTAGGAGATACCGGAGAATATGCAATATCATTTAATAAAATTTTTGTATAAACTTTAATACAACTTATGTATATTTTAAAGAGAACACATTATTATTGTGAATTTGTCGTTTTTTCAGATAATATTTATGTGATATTTTAATACAAATTAAATTCTTTAATTAGAAAGATATACGAGTATATGTAGATAAAATCAATTTATCGAAAAAATAATTGGGTGCCAAATTTTATAATTTATTTATCTCACTTATAAATTATAATTTTTAATCAGTTACGCAACAAAATTTATACATTTCACTACTTTCACTTTATGTCTACTTTATAATCGATTTTCTTTCTTAGTTCTCTTGACTTATTTAAACATCTTAAACTATTGTATGTAAGCGTGCGAGCTACAACGCGCCGTAATAGATCATTTTCATCCAAGTTGGTCCCTCATGACTGGGGATCGGGATCTCCATAAACTCCCGCCCTCTTGACTATGTTCCTCCACTTCTCTCTGCATTCTGCAGATTTTAGTGCTGTAACCAGAAAAGTTCCTGTTGCCTTTTCACTTTGCTGGTCCAAAAGATGGGGGATTTTCCTCTTCTTCATTTTTCTATGTGTCCCACCACAACAAGCTTCTCCAAGCTATCTCCCCCTTTCGCAAGATGGCCAAAATAATTTAAGGATTCGTTTCAAGTAAATGATTGAGAGTCTGTCCTTGATCTTGAGTTCCTGCAGAATGAAAACATTTGTGCATCTCGCCGTCCATGATACATTCAGCATCACATCTCAAAGACATTGTAAGAGTTTAGGTGTGTGTGTTGAAGTTATTCAAACTATGATTAACTCGAAATTCGAGAGACAGAAGCTCCTAACTTCATCTTGTCTCACACGTGTTGGTTGTGTATCGCAGTGTATTGTGTATGTAGTAACTAGAGCAGGGTATATAAATAAAAGAGCACTTAAAAGATGTTTATTGAGATGATGAATTAGAGTTGAGTAGCGATGCTGGTGTTAGGACGACCTGCGAAGAAGTGATCGGTAGATGTTAGGCAGAAACCGTTTCTAATGGATAATGTTAAATTGCGTCTGCTGATTGATTGTCATGCAGGGTCACCACAGCATCAATCCGTCTACTCTCCCTTACTTTCAGGATTTATGCATATATATGGGGATAATCTTAGAAAAATATTATAAAATCAGATCATTTGTGTTGTTGAATAGGTTTAAACAATCAACCTTTAATTTTTTTCTGCTCTTACTTGTATATTACATTTCTACTTTTTGTAATATCTTTGAACGTCTTCGGGTTTCTTTTCGGTAATTAAATTAGACCAAACCAACTTTCTTAAACGGCACGAGCTTAAGTGTTCAAGTATCATCCCTGGAGTGTGGTTTCGATAAAGCCTCAAGGCTTTACAGGAGTTCTGAAAAGGTAAGTCAACCATGGATCTACGAAATATGCAAGAGTAGTGAAAAAAAAATGTTTTCATGGCTTGATAAAATATTCATAAATTTAGTAAATTAATAAAATAAAAACCTCCCCAGTGGAGAAAAGAACGCCAGTCTACTTCATTATAGGTAGACGTTCTAACCACTATACTATTGTTAGATACAAATGTGATGTAAAAATATATGTTTGCAAATATCTGGAAATCTTTTAATATAAAGCATAAAAAATTAAGCGTATTACAAAGTTCGCAGTGTTATTAGTATTAAAATATACTTTTATAAATATATAAATAGATAATTAACCGTTTGAATGCTACGCGTCGCAAAAGCGCTGCGATCGTTTGTATCGAAAATTGCTTAGCACTAAAACGGTTAAATATATCAAAATCAGACATTATTGCATTAAATTCTATCTCAAAAAAAAATCAACAACATGTATGGTAATTTGACACCATAGTCTAAATGTGAGAGTATATAAAAATGTAAATAAAGTTTAACAATTAATAAATAAATATCAGATATCTCATAGAGATAAAGCTATTTTTATTATATTTAATAAAAACTATATATGAGTATTGGGTGATTACAAGGTTTACGACCTGTCTTCGGCTAGCTTAAGTGATCACTTTATACAAATACAACGTTCACCATTCTCACCCCATCAATCTCCACAACTATCAAATTTTTGAAACTTGTATATATGTTAATAATTTCCATTAAATATAATAAAAATAGCTTCGTCTCTATGATATTTCTGATATTTATTTTAATAACATTGCCTTTGTAGGTAAAAATCCAGTAATTCTGTGTTCTTTGACATATTTAAATATTGTTAATACAAATAATAATTCATTAATTTTGTTTTAAATCAATTTGAGTTAATTATATTCCAACTAAAAGTATACGCCAAATTATACTTATTTTTTTATATTCATTTTTTTTTTCATTAATTAAAAATTCATTTTTAAAGTTAATCAAGTACAAACTAAAATTATTTTAATGATGAATGAATTTGACGTAGTGGTACAATTTTTTTTTAGGATAGGACTTGTTTATGATATTTTGAATAATTTTACACGCCTTACTTATTTCTAACTATTCTAAATTACTCGATATAAGATCAACATTTTTTTATAAGTAAAACAAACAATCCTAAATTTTTATCAAAAATATAATCATTTTAATTTTAAATGCTTTTTGAAATTTTGAAATTTCGACTTGTTCTTCTAATACAGAAAGTAGTATAATCTTCACAGCTATGTTTATAAATATTATTTATTCACTTACGTGTTTGTGCTAGATATTTTAAAACAATTAAAACAACTTACTATAATTGTGATTTATTAATTAAATCGTATCATAGGAATTGTTATTATTTCTTATCTTATTTTAGAGTTAAAACTTTCATATTGCTTAACAGCTTGAGTAGGCTCGATATCTGTGAAAGAGAATAGGGGAAACTTTTTCACATGGATAAAGTTTCAGCTGAAAGATCTTCCTGAAGAAGTTTCTGGCTACCCTCGAGGAGATAAGAGTCCCGAGACATTATTATGAATTGTTATTTAAGTTGATAATTATGAAGAATATGTTTTTCTTCATTGTATGTATTTATATGATAGCAAACATTAATTACAATTTGTTAACAATATGAAAACTTTTTAAAATTTTTGTCCAATGTAAAATACAAAATAATATATTAATAAAACTAAAAAACACATATCATATGATAGACTTATAAGAATATTTACTTACAGAAAAAATATGTATACCAAGTAGATAAATATTATTTACAGTATCCATATACATATTGCATATTAAAGAAATTAAAAGTGAGTATTCATTAAAATTTTTTAATACAATAAAAATATTATTAAATAAATCTGGAAAAATTATTCGAGTTCAATATAATATCAAACATAACCATGAGAGTACCTACTAATTGAATTCGATTTTCATATCTTTTAGGGATTCTACTTTGGAGTGGAGTGAGCAGCACAGGCCAGTAAATGAATAGACATGAAATAAAGCGAACATATAAGAGAAGGGTTTGGAACATTATTTGCGGGACGAGTGGCATTCTACACACATTATTGATGGAAATATAAATCCGATAGTATATGACACATTTATGCAACAGTAAAAGTATTTACTCTTAGAAAATTAAATCTTTATGTAAAGACGACGTATTTTTTACATGAATACATATTATATTGTCAGCGTTTAAATTTTCGTTTCAGTCGAGTCACATTTTTAAAAAAAGTTGCTGAGCTATTTATTTGCGTAAGTGGTACCAAAGTGAAAATATTGGGATAAGCAATTTTCGTTAGTTCATGTCTATATATTTGGTGGCAGTAAAAATTTAATTTTATGCATGGATATATATATAAAGGTGTTTTTAAGAAGTATAGAACTTTAAAATGAAATAGAACACATACAAATTATGTTGACGGCTATGGTATTGGTTTTATTGGAAAGATAATTTTACGCCATTAGTGTTTAAATATGATTTCACGCATGTGAGCGTCGCGGCTAGCTCGAATAAAGCTCAATCTGAAAGTCCAATTTTCGACCACTTTTTGGAGCAGCTGGGGATGTATACCGGCAATAACGCGACAAATGTTGGCTTCCAAGTCACCTATTATTTGGTTAATGCGTGGTACAAAAACGATCCATAGTTATTCGAATTACTTGCTCGGATGGACGATTATATCGACCGAACCACGACTTTTGAAATAAATTTGCACAATTCGTAAGCGTTCTATTTCTGGCGTAAGTCTATTCATGGTAAAATTCCAAAACAAACTGAGCGTAAATCAGCTGTCTACTGTCAAATTGGATGTCGCTGGAAAAAGTGTTGCCAATTCGAAAAACTTTAAAAAAACTTATTTATTATAGGACTCAAAAAGGTTATGAGTGTGAGCGCATGGTGTTCTCATATATTCCACTTAATGCTCACGTGTTATTTTGAATATGATCGCCGAAGAGTGTGTGTGGCCAGAACAGATTAATCAAGAGATACTACTTACACTTGACAGAAGTCTATTGTTGTTTAGGCACATTTAGAGTTTAAAAAAATATACAATAATAATTCTACATCGAGGAGCGTTTGCTAGATACCTTGATGGGAAAGCAACCGCAAGAGGAGTGGGGTTCGTTCGAGAGGCGGCTGCCGGCGCATTTTATTGACACATGTTATCCGGTCAGTACTGGACGTGTTTTTGAGGCTAACTACAAAGTGCGTTCATGGGCAATCAACGTTGATGACGATTGTGGAGGTAATGGACTGCCACAAATTTCTCATCTCAGCTGAACATTAATTTATAACCTTCCTTTCCTTCTCAATACTTTTTAATTTACATCCATTGATGACCATTTCATGGAATATTTCTATTTTCCTATTTTATTAGATAAAAATATGTAGGGAATATATTTATTACTGGTAGGCTCTACGCTACCACGGCCAGTATTTCCGTGCCGATCGATACGGTTGCACGCACCTGATAGCGATTATTTAATAGCATGTTAATTGCCTATACTGGCTATTAAATAGAAATATACTTCCGTAATACAACTGGTTTGAGTCTCTGCTAAATTATCTTTATAATCTCGTTAGCCAGGGATCAATCATAGTGATTCCACCGCCTCTGGATTTGATTCTGAATCCTAAACTTATAAAACAACTGCGCTACTACCAGTTTTCGCAGACACGTCAATATTATATTATACAATAAATGTTAAACTGTACACCATGATTAGTATTACTTTTGTATTAGAGAGAATAAATCAAAATATGCGAGTGGTGTTGTTTCATACAGGAAACAAGAAATGTAAATAAGGATGCTCTGCTTCTCTCAACTGGCGATGATGATGATAATTATGAGCTCGAAAGAAAAGAAAGACAAAAGGTATTCTCTCTAGGTACACTATGGCGACAGAAACGAGAATGCGTTCTCACCCGCTGAACACCTTATTTTATTTCAGTTACAAACAGTACATTCATATATTTATATTTTTCTCACAGTATTACCAAATAGACGTCGACGGATGCCGCAGTGACATTTTTTAACAAAAATGATAGTCTTTGTTAACTAAAATCTATTCCACCTTTCTCCGCCGCCTCGCCAATGATAATTCCTTGAAATTATTGACTCGTATCTTACCATATCACTTAATTGCCCTCACCGCGGTGACCTCGCAATTCTGTGCGATACAGGGGTACCTTAAAAATTTATCTCGAATCCGGGCATTCCGCAAACTTAACCATAATTCAAAATTGATAAATCGGTCAAGGAGCAAGACCACTCAATCACTACTCCACTCCCTCCATGCACATTAATAATAATATTAATTTTCTACCGCGGTAGATCAAAAAGTAAACGTAGAGTCCTGAGGGAGGACGAACTGGGTGACCCAAATTATTTTGCCTCAATTGACGTCGTCTTATTCACCTGAGGGGTGTAATTTTCCGCTAGTCTACTGCCAACCTGCACTTGTTGTTATGTACAGCATTTAAAGACAGATAAAAAAAAAATTTCATCTTTAAATATTTAGGGAGTTTGTAAATTGTAACTCCTTGATAGGATAAATTGTGCTGGAATGTGTTCAGTTTTTATATCTTAATATTTCTAATACCTCAGTGTTTAACTACAATAGGTACTTAACTACTAAACATTATTGATAAATTATTTATTTGGTTTTAATTGTTGATTTGTTGGCACTTAATTTTCAAATAAACATATTTGGTCATTTATTTTTAAAC
The DNA here is from genome assembly GCA_022840565.1 of Eubasilissa regina. NCBI lineage: Eukaryota > Metazoa > Arthropoda > Insecta > Trichoptera > Phryganeidae > Eubasilissa > Eubasilissa regina. The sequence goes on along the minus strand of JAINEB010000027.1, from coordinate 14,900,883 downwards.
TTCAATATTTTTAATATTTAATGTATCCACCTCACTATATCAGAGTCTGTATCGAGATATAAATTGTTATCCCATTTGTTTTATGTATCATTTACAATAGATTAATTACAATGGGACAAGCAATAAATATGTTAAATAAAAATATATTTTTTTAGAAAAGAAGAACAAATACGACATTTACAAGTATTATATCATTAAGGTATATATATCAATAATGCGTAGTATTGAAAAATATATTAAAAAAGAAACAGAAATATAAGTAAAATGAATTAATAGATATATAAGTAACAAAATATGTATTTTTAATGAATTAATTTAATTTCATTTGTATTGAAAATTATCACCGAACTGTGCTCTGAAATTTCAAATTCACAACAAAAATATGTTTAAACACAAATTAAATGATTATTAAGGAGAACACTTCCTATTTTGAAGTTGTAATTGTTCAAAACATATGTGTATGATATTTTAAATACTAATTAAATATAGTAATTAGAAATATATACATATAAAATCAATTTTATTTAAAAATATTGTTGTTACACTACCGGGATCCGAACATGGATCTCTTTCCAAACCAGGGAAGGTGCATTAGTAAGGGCTTTGAGATTCCGTAAAAACAAATAAAGGAACGATAAATGTATTCATTTGAAAAGTGTAACATATGGGTTCGAAAATTTGCAATCAAAAGTACTGTCGCTGTAGCATAGTTGGATAATACACCTTCCCCGGTTTGGAAAGAGACCCAGGTTCGAATCCCGGTAGCGCAATAATAATATTTTTCGATTAAATTGATTTTATATGTATATCTTTCTAATAAATACATTGAATTAATATTTAAAACATCACAGATCTATGTTCTAAATAATTTCAACTGCACAATAAGAATGTGATCGTCTTAATAAGAAAGTATTTCATTAAAATTTTATTTCAATATTTTGTTAAGTAATGTTCCTTATGTTATACAATGTATCTACACTAATTGTAAACTAGGACAGCGCAGCTGTTCGTTTCTCCATTTGGAGCAAAACTAGGGTAATTAATGTTGTCGATTTATCACAAAATGAGCGCTAACGTGGCTATTATATTATATTCACATTAAAATCATAATAAATCTAACCTTTGATATTACGACACATTGTCTTAACCAATGCTCAAATTACAATTATAACCATTAGCCAAAAAATAACTATGAAACATCATAAATAAAATAAAGAAAAACCAAAATATTAATGAGATCCGTGAAAACATCTCAATGCACAAAAAAAATCTATGATACGCTAGAATCCTCATTCCCCGCCTCTCTGTTACATGTAGTTACTTATTACAAACTATATTTATTTATTTACATATATTATATATAAACGGTACATAGTACCATTTATACTTGAATACTATAAAGCAGTATAAATAAATATTTATAACAGTGAAAAATTAATAAAAAGCGGATGAGAAGAAAAAATAAAAATGCCTTACATTATTACCTTAAATGACAGTGTTTAATTAAGAATAAACTGAACAATCGTTCCAGTATTGTTACAATAGTATGAAAGTATAAATAATACAAATTAAATGCATCAATTAGAAAGATATACATACAGATAAACTCAATTTATAGAAAAAATATTTTAGCTACCATCGGGATTTGAACCAGGATCTCTTCCTATCCGGGAAAGTGCGTTTATCCAATTACACTACGTCAACTTTGCAAATAGTAGTGATGAGAAAAAATGTTACTCTTGACTCACTAGTGTGATTTTGATTGATATTCGATAATATCAGTGATTGTAAACTGTGACTGTAATCACAGTTTCATTACTAATACGCGTGCGCATTCATTTGCGTAAAAAATATATACTTAATATATATCTTATTTAAAATCATCACAAAGAGAATGAAAATCCTTAAAAAAAGTGAGTTTATTTTTCGGATCAAATGCATAAAACGATTTGGAAGAATCTACTCATCACGAATCACGTTATTCCTAGATATTCAATCACTGATAGTAAATGTGACAAAAAAATATCAGTGATTGACTAACGGTTCGTGATTTTGAACTCATCACTAGTAAATAGTCGACAAATTTTCTAAATTATATGTCGCAGTTATATCAAACGTTACATTTATTTGAAAACCGTCACCTTTTTTATTGCGAATTCTTTAGTATAGATTTGATTTGCTGCAATAAATCAGAGCTATCAATATTAAAATCCAAAATTTTAAATAGATATACTAGATCAAAAATATTTTATCTTTTTTTCAGCTTAAATAAATTTGTTATTGAATTGCTCTTGTAGCATGCGAAGGAGACGCCATAAGAGCAGAGTTTGAAATCTTTCTGCTCAACGCTTCACGAATTCAAGGTAGATATGTGAAATACGCAAACCCAATGCCACCAATTTTCTAGTCACGTATTTTTGAGAAGATGGTCAACGCCACCTAAATATTAATAAGGCTCTTCCTGACAAATTACGTGAGTAGTGGACTCTAATCAGGCGGTCAACTAATTGGAGACCCGAGAAAAGTAATTTCCGACTTCTACTGAGAAGAAAAACCTGGTCTCCAGTGAACAGCTTATGATCTTGCCGCGTGTCATGATGATACCTGCATCAGAATTATGACAAACTCCACGCAGTGATGACATTTTATATTTATTATGTGAAATATCTTCAAATTAAATATTTCGATTAAAAAATGCAGTGGACAAATGTTATTCTCCCAAAAAAAAAAAAATTAAGAGAACGATTTCATTTTAGCATTTTAGTGTTAATCTTAAATTTGGTTTAATTATCAACAGACAAATTCCTTATAATAAAATATTATTTCAAAACTAAATAAATTAATCAACTAGATAATATATACAGAAAAAATCAATTTATCCAAAAAATACTTTAGTTACTACCGGGATACGTACCTGGACCTTTTCCTAATCGGGGAAATGCATTATCCGGCTACGCCACAGCAACCGAGTAAGTTGACAGATTTTTGTACGTATAAGTTATCACACAGCAGACACCAGAATAAAATCAATTCATTTTTTGTTATATTTGGATAAACTTTGATACAACTTATTTATATTTATTTATGGTATTTTCAAGGAGAATACATTATTATTGTAAAATTGCAGATTTTTTTTTCAGAACATAGTTATGGGGTATTTTAATTAATCAACTAAAAAGACATTCTAAAAATTCAATTTATCGAAAAAGTATTTTAGTTGCTATTCCGATAGCAACTACATTAACGATTTTACAGTAAATCAAACACACCGATAGCTCTATTCTCACCTTTGTAGCCAGTTTCAAGGAGTCTTCAGGGATGTGATGCTGGAGAAAGATGATATGTGTTCCATGGACCGCGAGATACACAAATGCTAATGACATATAAAATGTTTTTTAAACTACTTACCTTAAATTATTTTAACTTAATGAATGTTGAACATTCTTCATAAATAGTACTTTTGGTGGGATAAGATCCCGTGGACTGTATCGATTACAATTGTGATTAGTTGACGCAACTTGAATTGGATTCAAGAGAGGAATATTGGCAAATGGATCATCAGTTTTCACCTCCAGTTGACTCGCACCTTTTTTGTAAAAAACCGAGATATCACTGCACTTCCGAAGCTGTTTAGAACACCGCCTCTTCACTTCTCTTACACACGGTACTGCTTTTGGACGGTAAAAAAAGCAGACAGATCTTGACAGTTCGGTGTCGAAAGGCTATCTGTCTCCCCGTCGGCGAAATCGGTAATTAGTAATTAGTTGACCAGAGTGGTACGACAAGTATATATAAAGGTTTATATTGGAAGGACAAAGTGCACAGGGAGTAGGTACTCGACTTGCGTCAACAATTCTATTAATGTCGAAATAATGTGAAGTATGAAAAATTATTTAAAAACTATTCATATTCGGGGTATCTCAATACAAAACAGACTAATTCGATATGCGTGTATGGTGAGCAAACGCAGTAGCATCGGCCACCTGGCGAACGTAGCACCTCTGCTTTAAGCCGCCACTTTTTTGCCGCTCCTGAACTCGTCAACATCGTTTCTCTCCAATCTTCGTGTTTAAATTTCACCGAATAAATATTCATCACGAAATCATTAAAATTTTACATAAAAAAATCAATTCTTTTAATTAGCTTTTAAAAAAAATATATATCTTTTAACTTTTTGAAAAAAACTAATTAATTATTCAAATAAAAACACAACATTGTTTACTTCACACAACACTTTAATGAAATATTAATTAAAATATTTTCGACGCTTACTGCGTCATCGTCAGTAATAAACTAAAGCTTAAACTGGAAGATTGACTATCGACTACTAGGGGCGGGGGCGGTATGAGAGCGATGTTGAGGATTGTTGACGATGTTGAAAGTGGTTGAGGGCGGGGCTAATATGAACAAGTGAGGAAATGTAATAGGGTGTGTTTATATGTTAAGTATATTTTTATTATCAAGGAAAACACATTCTTATTGTGAAGTTGTAATTATTCAGAACATAGGTCTGTGATATTTTAAATACTAAATTAATGTATTAATTATAAATATATACATATAAAATCAATTTTGTCGAAAAATATTGTTTTTTCGTCACATTTTTATTGTTAATATTAATCTTTATATTTTCTAAAATGTTTAATTTTTTCCTCTCTCTCATATGTAGTACTTCTACGTTGTTATGGGCAAAACTATGATCCTCTGATCTTGCATGGTCTGCCTCCCTGAGTTTATGCTGAAGTTCTTTATCCCTTTAAGGTGGTCTTCTATCCGTGTATGTAGTTTCTTTCCAGTTTGTCCAATATAGATGATTGATAGATTTTGAATAGTTAATAACAATGGACCATCACAAAGTTAATCACCAAAATTTTGAAATACCAATGTTTTTGTTTAAATATAATTGGTTTAAATTACCCACGCCACTGTCGTGAATGTTTCCCATTCATATCAAACTGATCAATGTGAATACCGATAAATACGAACACGAACAATAAGTAGAGTTTATAGGCGATTTGCTTTTCCACATGCTTGTATCTTCTGATCTGTTTCGTCAAAATTCTCACACCCACGCAAATAACCTCAGAACGTACAATGTGCATCGTTTTTATACATGTATTTATAGAAAAAAATTACCATTTTCTAAAACGTTTAATAAACGAGGCTACCTAAATATAAAATAATAAAGCTTACTAGAATTAACCAAATAATATTTTAAATAACCCCAAAAATTATTCCTATTTTAGCCCCTAAGATTTAAAATTAACTAACTCTCTCAGACTGGCGCTCAGAATATTAATGTTTTTCGTCTCAATGATTATTATCTGAAATAATATTTTCTTAGACGTAATTCTGAATCAATGTCGCTATTTCAAAATTGAGATTGACGATTTTGAACTTATTATAAAAATATCTGATTATTTAATGGACTTATATTTGGATGTTAAAGTTTATAAAATATCGGTCATTTCAGAGTAATTTAAATTTTAGACTTATTTACTGAAAATAGAAAATTAACTTCCTCCACCCCCCTTCCCCCCTGCGGCGATTCAAAATGTAAATAAAACGTAAATCCTGCGCCGATAGAATCTAACGAACGAATTGCACGATCTCCGGGTCGCACGTCCCGCGGATTGGATTACGACGATTCCGGTCGTAAATCGGAATCGCCACAGGGGGTGGGTGGGAAGTAAGGAAATAAGGGAATCTGGATTTAAGAATCGATGATGGGTAGGGATTCCAGTCGAAGGACCAGTGATCTCGGGGAACCGGGATTTGAAAGGACTGCTCGCCTTACCTTATGTATGACGCCTCCGTCACCCTTGCAGTCGCCGCCGAGGTCACACAAACGGCACGCGGGCGGGCAGATCTCCGCTTCCATCACGGCGATATCATATCACGCTACACCTGCGGCACACACAACAACAAATGACAATATCACTTCGAGTACTCCTACACTATTTATGGACTAAATTTGACATTCATTTCCCTGAAATCAATATCACTTATGAGAATCTAATTATTTAAAACAATATTCTATATTTTTAACACATTATCCGTGAAAAACCTATTTTTATATATTTTCTTATTTTGACTAGCATATTATTATCAATATTTGAATATGTCCAGGAACGCACAATTACGGATTTTCACCTACAAAGGCACTTTTATTAAACAAATTATAGTTATCTCATAGAGACGAAGGTATTTTTATTATATTTAATGGAAAAATAGAAAAAAAAATCGTAATAATAATTAGATTCTCATTAGTGACATCTATGTTGTTTCAGGGAAATTAATATCAAATTTAGTCCATAGATGGCGATAGTTTAGTGGTACTCGAAGTGTTTCTACATAGTAACATATATACAACTTCCCAAAATTTTATAAATAGATGTGGAGATTAATTAATGGGTGAGAATAGTAAATGTTATATATTTATAAAGTGATCACTTAAGCCAGCCGAAGACAGGTCGCTAGCCCTGTAATTACCCATACTTTCATATCTATCCATTAAATATAATAAAAATAACTTAATTTTTATGAGATATCTATAATTTGTTTGAAAATTAATTACCCTCCGTATTCAGACATAATATTGTTTTATTTTATAATTATAAATAACAAATTGAAAATATATTTAGTTACCATCAGAATACAAACCCGAAACATGATTGACTACGCGAGATAACAGATGGTCAATATACTTGATTTCGCTAATATATGTTTTTCTTACTGGTAATTAAAAAATTGTACACTCAATTTCAAATTGAATATATATTTGCGTACTGGTATTGAAAATATAAAAGAAAAAATATTGAAGTAATCTTAACCTAGAGATATTATTCGCAGCTTTGCCGAATATGTCGAATTTTTACTTACTGGCAATGATACTTACATATCTAAATACAGATCATGTATTGATCCAATAGGAAATCCAATGACGGCAGGATCATATAATAAGATTAACTATAAATAAATAGTCGGTTATACAATTCAGTATAAAGAGATCTGCATAATGAGTTTTATAACTATTAGGAGAACACATTCTTATTGTGAGGTTGTAATTATTCAGATCATTGGTCTGTGATATTTTAAATATATTAATTAGAAAGATATACATATAAAATCAATTTTATCGAAAAATATTATTGTTGCGCCACCGGGAAAGAGCCATCTACTTTATTTTTATAGAATCTCAAATGCCTTTGAATAATCTGATAGCAGACGCCAGAATTATCAATTTATTTTCAAATAATGGAACGATTATATGTATTAATATCAAAAAGGTAACATATAGGTTCAAAAATTTGTCGCTAAAAATATTGTCACTGTACCATAGTTGGATAATGCACCTTCTCCGCTTAGGAAAGAGACCCAGAAAATCCCGGTGGCACAACAACAATATTTTAAGATAAAATTGATTTTATATAAATATATATATATATATATCTTTCTAATTAGTATATTTAATTCATATTTAGTTTTATAACTGTTCTTTATATTGAATAATACATTAAAATAACATATCAGCAAAATTGAATTGGCGGTTCATAGATATTTCTGTAGGGACGGCGATTCAAATTCACAGCTGTTTCCAGCCGGCATGTACATTCAAGACCCAGGCTGCAGCAAAGAGTAGCCGTCCCCAGTTTGCTCCAATCTTGGCGGGACGGAGGCCAACCGCTGCTGACTCACTCCTCTACTATTCATATTTCACGCTCCTTTTATTTTCTTCTTTCTCTCTCTTAAATGCAATAATCGACTCTACATCAACCGCACGTTTTATTCACAGCACCAGAAACCGCCTTCATATTTCCACATATTAAGGAATAGTATAGATATTGTTTAATATGAAATGCAATATGCAAATTTTGGTGGAGAAATTCAATTCGCTATCTTGTATTTACAATACCACTAAAGTAATTTGGAGCCATTGATCATATTTTTTACTATATTATAAATAGCCTAACTTTATAATTATTCGTAATTTTATATATATTCGTAATCTTATTATAATACTCTCTGTTCTCAAGTTCATTAATATTTTCTTCCTTCAGAGTACTTGGCTACGCATTCAGACCTTGAAAATTGTGCACTCACCCTAAAAACGTAGTCAACTTTTTTTCTTTTTCTATAATGATAATCTGACAGATGTTACTTGGTTACAGATGACTTCTCAAAGGGTTCATTTTCAAAATATACTCTTTTACAACGACTTCAATGAAATGCCAAGATATCAGCGACTATATCATGAGGATATCATGACTGAATATCATCGGTTTTTGAGATTTGGCCTTCTACATTCTGTTTTTGTCGCTGAAAACCTCGAGTCCTTGATACTACTGATGATAAAAAATGCTACTCTTGACTCACTGGTGTGATTGTGATTGATATTCGATAATATCACTGATTGAAAACTATGGCTGTGATCACAGTTTCATGCCCCATACGATATAACAATATGCAAAATAAATTATTATGTTATTATATAATACATATATGTTAAAATGTTATTCAAACTTCATTTGGGTAAAAAACATTATTGCATGCATAATTAATATATATCTAATTTAATATGATCGCAAAGGTAATAAAAACCCTTAAAAAATGTGAGTTTATCTATCGGGTCGAATGCTTAAAACATTTTGGTTGAATCTACTAGATGGTGCTTATCACGAATAATTACGTCACTCCATGAATATTTTCGTTTCATGTGCACATGCGCCGTATCACAGTTAACAACCTAATATAAATAAAATTAAAATAATAATCACGATATTCTCAGATATTCAATCACGGATCGCGAGTGTGACTCAGAGATATCAGTGATTGATTCACGGTTCGTGATTTTGAGCTCATCACAACTTGATACTGTTACTCCTGCTTTCTATATTCGTCTCAATCTTTAGCTATCAGGATACTGAATCACCTTAACCTTCCACTTTATTTTTTATTTAATTTAGCGAAAATACAATGGCAAAGTAAATTCAATTTTTAAATAGATGGTTACATACATACATATGGTTAAATACATTATTTCGCTTACCTCTCCAAAAAAGAGACCAGCTCTTGAGCTTGGAGAGGGAGTTACACTACAATAATTTTATATAATACCTTACATATTCTATTCATTATCCATTTGTGTGCTTCTGAAGTATTCTGTAATATTATTTTTTTCCAATTATGTGTTTTTGAAGTGTTAATTTAGTTTCTTTTTAAACTCTTTTACATCCTTTATTTCTTTAATTTGTGTAGGGAGGCTATTGAAATTTTTTATCCCTAAATATATAGAATTTTGCTGATAGTGTTTGGTGTTACATTTAGGGATTTTAAAGTTATTTTTAAACCTTAATGATGTGCTTATTTCAAATTTTCTAGTGTTATTTTTTTTAATTAATTGATTAATTGAGGTTTTTTTGTAAATGTTTTCAATTTTGGGAACTGGGAATTTTGCAAAAAGTGTTTGTGTTGAAAACGTTGATCTTTTTTTTAATATCACTTTAATAATTGTTCTCTGTAATATTTTTACTGAGTTCATTATATATTATTGTATGTTCCTCCCCCCCAATTATTCCATACTGGAGTAGTGAGGAGTAGTGAGCGAACAATAGCAAAATATACCTTTTTAAAATTATTTATACATAAGATGTTCCTTAATCTTATGAATATATAAATACCTTTTCTTATTTTAATAATATAAAGATACATTTTATGAAGTAACTCCGTAAGTTATTCGAAAATTATTTTATCAAAATATTTTAGAATACACTACTTTCTAGCTGCAAATACGTTCATATTATTTTTAACGGTCCGTCTCACGAGACTCGAAATCCATACGCCACGAACATCGTACATATTTTATATTTATGTATGCATTAACTGAGTAAAATAATCTTCAGAAAACCCTCTTAAACATTTTATCGCTACAGTAGAAAAAAATTTAATCTTAAGTACCGTCTAGAGAGGCTGCGATTATAGTAAATAAAATAAATTCATACAAATCTAAACTGTATTACATTACTATTTATTTTTATAAGTTTAAACATACCCAGTCCACTGTATATTTTTGATAAAAATTACAATTCTTTTACTTCTTTTATAGTTTTTAAAAGTTTGCAGATGAACTCGTTCAAAACAAATCAAATAAATATATTATATTTGAAAGTTTTTTCTTTTCAACTGAAACATTTAAAATTAATATTATACTAAATATGTTATTCACCTTCTTCTTCTTGACATCGTCAATGTTGTCCAATTTAATTGAAAACCCCCGGCAGGAAACCGAACCCCGGTCTCTCGCGTGACGAGTGTGGACTCTCACCCATTATATTGCCGAGGAACGTATGTTACACAAGCAAATATCAGTTTACAATTATCATAATATAGTAAATATATTAATTAGAAAGGTATACATATAAAATCAATTTTATCGAAAAATATTGTTGTTGCGCCACCGGGATTCGAACCTGGATCTCTTTCCTAACCGGGGAAGGTCCTAATCCAACTATATGTACATCTTTCTAATTAATATATTTAATTCATATTTAAAATATCACAGACCTATGTTCTGAATAATTACAACTTCACAATAAGAACGTGTTCTCCTAATCATAATATAGTACCTATTAATCTCTTTATTAATGATGGCTTGTTACAAAGTTTACCAGGTGTAACATATTTTTAATAATATGAAATATTTGTAATAAAAATTAACGTTGAGAATCCATTTTAATATAAAACAAAAAATAAAAATAATCATCATTTTCATGCTCTGGGAATAAAGAAGTATCATCTGACATTAACATCATATTAAGATATTGAGTTTCAAAGTTTCAAATGCTAATTTTTCGATTTCTTTGGAGGAGTTTGATTTATCACTCATAAGATGTTTTTCTTTACAAATAACACTGTATAATTAAGAGTAACAAAAAAAAACTGATTTCTGATTTCTAGTACGTAATATAGTTCATACATTTTATTTGTATTCAAATCAAAGTGGGAGCGGCGATTCAATACACCGCTACTAGCTGACCTACGATATAGGCGACATCTGAACCCGAAGGTTGGGCTTCTGAGGAGTAGCGGCCAGTTATGTCCCGTTGCTCATCCCGATTCACCGCTCCGATTCGTCCCACTACCTTTTCATTCTCACAAGGCTATACTAATAACCCTAGTTTCATTTCACAACGATTCAAGTGCTACCTACTGAAAAATAACTTAGATTTTTTTATTATCTTCCAAATTACTAGGTTTTACAGAGAAAATTACTCTCATAATTTAGTTATATATAATTTTAAACAAAATATCAGAAGATCTTCTTTTCAAGGTTACGATGTACATATTATGTAATTGAAAGTCAATACAACTAATGGGGTGTCATATTTAGTACAAGTATCAAGCTGATTATGAGGGGTGGGTAACATATTTTTAAAAATTAAAGTGAAAATAAAATATAAAATATTATAAAATTTAATTTTATATCGTGGCATTTTTAATACAATTTTTATGACTTGGAACTGTGTTAAAATCAAATTTATAATTATATAATTAAAGAAACTTAACTTCAAATTTATATAATGCTAAATTATAATTATTGACTTTATTTTTGTTTTGAATATCTGCAGAGATATCGTTTTTAATTTGTTGAGATTTATTATAGTGTACATAGTTTAATTGCTTGATAATTTAAATGCTTTGACCGAAATTTGTCGCGGATTTTAGTTAAAGCAGTCGTTGAGCTCATTTTGCTCTAATATTTCGTGTTGTAAACAAGTGGGATGAGGTTTTAAATTCCTAATCGCATTTTGTAGAAAAAAATATTTTTAATTATTTTTTTAATAAGTAATTACCGATTTATATTTAGCTTATTCACTTTCAGACGGGAGATTTTCTCTTTTTTTTAATTCTAGAATAAATATTTTTTTAGTGATTTCCTGTCAATGTAAAATCAATATACGCATCACATTTCAAAAGTATCAATGACACAAAATAATATTTTTTATTCCTGAACGTAAATAAATTCCAGAATCTGTCGCTCACATCAAAAGATCTAGAACGAAAACGATTTTGAAATTTGATTACATAACACGGATGATAACTGTCAAACGCAAGATTCATACATAATTTCGCATGTTTTAATGCTACGGTCAAAGACCAAACAATAGACATTGTTGACATTATTCGTGTTCAAGTAACTTTAATATTCATCTTGGTTCAATAGGCGTATTTGTGTCAAATCCAGTGTCCCGACAATTACCTGCAAAACAACTGCGCGCCGACAATAGCGCGCAATACAAAAGTAAATAAGGATATTTATTCCCACTTTTTTAATCATACTAAAAAATTTAATAAAATGAAGAAAAAATACAAGTTCTTTTTTTTAGGTTAGGTTAGGTTAGGGAAATTTAAACTATTTATTGAATATATTTTGATTTTTTCATACATATAACTTTTTGGTTTATATAATTCATGATTTGTTCATATTATAAGTATGTTTTGATTTTTAATGGATATAAAATATAATACATAGGAATAAGTGTCTTATTTTATATTAATTCTAGAGTTTAAAACACGCTTACCGAATTTATAATTTTGTAGATTTGTTCTGCACGTTATTGACGGCGCGCATTAGCCTGCGCACTGTGCGTTTGATTCTTGTGCGTGATTATAGGTGCGCAGTTGTCTTGCGCGCAATTGTCGGGGTGCCGGCAAATCCATTTATGATAGGGAAAATAATGAACAAATTAGTAAACAATATAAAGTTGATCTAAGCATAGTAAATAGAATTAAAAATTCCCTTAGGTGGTTTGGTTTTATTGAACGAATGAATGAGGAGAGAATTGTAAGAAAGATACATATATGACTGGAAGATGGTCCTGTTAGAAGCCTCAACAATCGATGAGCTTGCATGATAAAATATATTAATGTTGACGAGGCGAGACTTGTGTGTTAGTACAGAAGAATGTCGCGCTTCATCCTTTCTGCCTACCCGCGCGGAGAAACGACATAATGTTAAGTTAGTTAATTAATTGAATTGTTATGCACATGTATTTACACATTGACGAGGCGTAAATAGAAAAATACATTACTTACTTAAAATACAATTTATTGACTAAAGATTTAGAATGGATTGTAGTGATGAGAAAAAATGCTGCTCACTGGTATAAATATAATTAATATTCTACATCACATGATGCGTTATACGATATCATAATACACAAAATAAATTATAAAACGTAATTTTGAGCGTATTCTAAGCTGTATAATTAATATATTGTGACTTTACAAAACTAACGTCACGTTCGAAATCGTTCCATTATTTTTAATGCCAAACAATTAAGTAATCACGAATAACGCCCTCATGTTGGTAATGCGAGCGGGATCCAAGGCTATAAAAACGATCGAAGTCTATGGTTGAGATTAATTTCATTTTTTTCTCGGAGCTGACAGATACGCGGCTTGCTGCTGCGGCCAGCGAAGCTATTTATCAAGAATCCAAAATGTAACCGTAAAGATCCAACATGTAACCGAAGGGTAAATACTTTGATTATAATGTAATCACTGATGGTGAACGATCTTTTCGAACGAGATTGTTTCCCTTCAGTCTACATTCCATTATTATTCAACAACTCTTTCTACCAATCCTATTGCGTCGGTTTGGAATGCTGAGATAACTAACTACGACGATGTACAAGAACGAGCATGGATTTGAAGGTTATGTCATATTTTATAACATTTTGAATCTTATTATCACCAGTCTATCTTGAAGAACGTTGAACTAATGTTCAACCCGACAAAATTAGGATTATTTAATTTAAATTGTAATTTATTTCAATTTAACCCGTATTTTTTTGATTAGATCCATTAATTCATTACTGTTGTCATACTTTACAAACTATTCAAATATATTCGAATATTTTTAGTTTTACTATTCGATATTCGAATAGTTGATGATGTCGAATATATGGAATCTCTAGCTGGAAGACAGCGATGAAGAAGATAGCTTGGAGAAGCTTATTGTGGTGGGCCACAGGGGAAGATCCCATATCCATTTAACTGACCATGTGAAGAAAACAACATCCACTTATCTGGTGGCAGCCCTCAAATTTGCAAGATTCCACAAAAAGTGAAGGAGCATAGAGAAAAGGATGGTAGTACAGTCATCTGAGACCAACAACGTAATTGGCGTTATTATTTATATAGTATTTTGCACACAGGTCGCTGAAAATTGGTATCTGTAAACGACAGTTACCGGATGATATAGACACGAACCTGACATTTAAATAATGACTCAATCGTTCAGTTTAAGTGATTCACCGTAACATTTAATGTTTTCAAGAGGCACAGGTTCTGAATGATTTATTTGCCTCCTTTATAATTTAGTTCAAATATTCTCAGAAAGATTTCAAACGTTAGTTACCAGTCATAACGTATAATATCACGTGACAGAATACAACTATTTTAGAATATAAGATGACATTTATATGAGTCCCATCAATCTACAGAAGTCAATATATTCCTCGAATATTCTGAAGAGGATATATCTAAAGGCTCTTTAATTTATTTTTCTAAATCATTTGGTCCCTAAAAGACAGGAAGCCATAGGGGCCGCCACCGATCTAGCTCAGTCTGGCTCCTCAAGTGTGTGTCTGTGTGTGCTCTAGTGTCGCCTGTCACCTCGAATGGAATGATAATGGATTCAAAGACATTCTGATTTTCACATTACACATTTATTCACAAAACACAATTAATCCAGATATTGAATGCACGTTAAATGTTCTTTAGATCTTTTTTTCTTATTTTCAACTTTCCTCTGAAGGAGGTCACTTTTATTTATTTATTTTATTTACGCGGTTTATTTATTTTCCAACACCAGCCAACGCGGCTGTGAGGTTCCGAAGCAGCTGAGGAACCGGGCCGCCACACGCCCGCGCCAGGATTCATCTCTTGTTCCAGGAAATAGACCGGACTCAGTTTTGTCTCAGTCTTGTCCATAACGCCCATCCATCGAATTATTTTATTCATAGTAACTATGACATTAACTATTTTAAAGTCATTTAGACTTGTAAAAGCATTTTTTTTACCATTTCAAGTTCTCAAATTTCTGGCAGTAACACAAATTGACAGCATGGCTGCGTAGGGTATTTTTACCATGATATAGTAAAGGTTAATAGGTGAAGCCTAAAATGAAAACAAGCTTTGGTCAATCCTTTCATATGTTTCTGACCCTCAAAGCCTATAACATTTTGCTGAGCAGTATGAAACAATTCTCGATGGACAAAGTCAAACACTATCTCAGGAGCTGATTATTGGGTGTTGGCAGAAAGGAAACTGAGCAAAGATTCATTGAAATGATCACATGAACAGAACATAATTTAATTATTTCATTTTTCTGTTTTGCATAGTGTTTCAATCATGGGATGGCGAGAGTATTTTACTTATTTATTATGTTAATAGAATTCTTTTAAAATCCTGTTTACCTAATTCTTAATATTTTTGGTTTACATAAAAAAATTTTTTTGTATATTAATAAGTATAAATATATTTTTTTATTTTTTATTTATTATCTTAGTTTAATAACCACAATTGAGTTTAAAAAACATCTACCGGTTTCGGAAAATACCTTTCCGAAACCGGTAGATGTTTTTTAAACTCAATTGTGGTTATTAAACTAAGATAATAAATAAAAAATATGAATCTTAACCACCAAGTTAATATTGCTAATTTTAAAAGTATTATATTTTTGTATTATTGTATAAGAATGTTTATAATGCGTAATACGTAAAAAATGTATGTTCAGGTTTATCAATAAAATAAAATAAAGAAAAGTTCGAGTATGTTTTTGAGTCATTAACACAAACTCTAAAACTGTTAATGCAAATGACCTATTTTCCGTGCATTAATGAAAACGTGAAGTATATTTTATGTCTCTTTGGTATATACCAAATGAATGGTATATACCAAACAGCTATTTGAACTAGGCTACTGTGATACTTTAGTGTATGAAGGTGGACTGTCCGACCGGTGTTCAGCAACCACCTGTGACTAGCTGTGTAAATAACTAACTAGACTTTACAAATATTGCAATTTACATGCAAGCATGGTAAAGGATAAAAAATAATAATTACCAGCTAGAAGAAACGTTTTCATGTAATTAGAATAAAAAATGGAGCAACAAGGTATCATCTGATATTTTGGTTAATTTTCACTTTGAAACTGTCGAACAAATCAATTTTTCAAATAGTTTTTTTTTTGTAATTTTCATAAGTAAAACAAACCTTACTGCTATTGTAGTGAAACACATCACCAAAACACACTGCCTTAAGACATAGATGTATTGTGTACTCACTGTAAATCGGACCCGGAGCCCCAGGTATGAGATGTCATGCTTACTAGACTACTTGGCCCGCCCATTGTAGTAGCACTTAAGGTAAAGTCCTCAAAAAGAATGGTGTAGTCAGTCACAAACTATCAAATATATAGACATGAACCAACTGAAATTCCTTCTTTCAAAATGTTATTATTGATATCACTCGCGTGATCACTTTGGTACCACTTAAGCAATCAAATAGTTTCGCAACTTTTTTTAAATACATGACTCGATTGGAACGAAAATTTAAACGCTGACAATATAATATGCATTAACGTAAAAAATACGTCTTATTTACACAAAGATTTAATTCACGAAGATTGAATACTTTTACTGTTGCATAAATGTGTTATAAACTATCGAATTTATATTTTCCACGAATAAAGTGTGTAGAATGCCCCTCGTCCTGCAACTAATATTCCAAACCTCTCTTCTATATGTACACTTTATTTCATGTCTATTTATTTACTGGTCTATGGGTGTATTAAACATGAATTCGAAAATCTCAACAAAAAAAATCATATTTAAATGATCTACTCGAATTTTCAATTTTCAATTCATTTCGTTAACGATTTTTACAAACTTAGTACTTATATTACCGAATATTTTTTATATTGCTGTTGTGAAGTTTCGGTTTTTTAGAACATAGTTCTGTGTTTTTTTAATACAAATTAAATTAAATCAACTTGAAAGATGTACTGAAAAAATACGTTTATCGAAAAAATATTATAATTGCTACCAAAATTACGAGCAACACCGAACACGAACTATTAGTAAGAAATATATTAATTTCTTAATTAACTGTAAACAAACACAGGAAATTAGTAAAACAGAACAAAATATCTTGTCTTTATTTGTACAAGAATTGTATCTAAACATTTTTTTTTGTATTCATCTCATGAAAATAATATGTAATAGTTTTTTTAAACACAAATATATTTACACATAGTAAATACCAAAACAAATTTAATATAGTAAGATGAACGAGTCGTTTTATTTCTGAATTTTTTTGTTTATCAACTTTTTTTAAATAATAATTTTTAAAACATCAAAAATCATAATTTTAAAAACATCTGTACGGGTTGACTCGGTGGCTCATAAGTAGGTCAAATATCAAAGTTCTAAATATCGGATATGGTAGATTCGATCCCTTTATACTTCTGCTATTTTTTTTTCTTGTGCTTTTTCTTATTCTAAAAGGATATTCCCTTGTTACTGTAGTTCTCTACTTCATCTACTCTATCTATATGGCTCAAAATTATATTCAAATTCCATGTATATCCGAAAATGTAATCATTTCGCTTTTTTCCGATTAATTTTCATAATTTACCTTAAGCTCCATATTTCGAAGATTTCCAATCCAATTAATATATATATATATATATATATATATATATATATATGTATATATTAATTGTATGTATATATATTTATACGCCATGTATTAATGTGTTGTATAAACAAAATTAATTATCAATTTTACTCGACTTAGGTATTTGTTTATTTATTTAATTACTGTTTCCGCAGGATGCTATCATATTTGTCATTACGATCTCTATAAAAGATATAAACATAGTTACTTAGAATTTTAATATTGAATATTTATATTTATTATTTACGATACACGAAGGAAGGGCATAAAAAGTTCGACACAAGTTCTTCTAATATTTAAGATTAATATTTTTTTCAGTCAAGTCAAGGCTAGAAATTACGTTTAAATAAAATTCTCATGAAGTTTATTTTAACATTGAATGTATACCCTTTGATTTCGCCTTTTGATTTCAATAAAATAAAAAAATTATTAAATAAGAAATTGAATTTCGATTTGAATAAAATAATTTGATGGAGAAAAATTGAATGTTCTACGAATTTTTTGGTCTATCGATCAGCGAAATCAAGAATGACAGAATTAAATAAAAAAATCTATACACAGAATTTCGAACGACTGCAAAATTTGTGAAAATTTTTACGGTATTAAAGTACGTTAAAATCAAAGCCTTAAATTAAAAATCAATACCATTAAATAGGCCTTTTACTTATCGATAAATTCTATATGTGATTACTTCCGTTCAATCATTATTTCATTCATCAAGAGATCCCAAGACAAAGGCTCAGCGGTAAACACAAGGTGGACCGAAAAGCGACGGGCTGTAATGAGGTTTATTGTATCTAGAAGTCATTTCATTTTACTGGGACCATTTTGAAACAGTATTTTATTAGTTGACACAGCGGGGTGACAGAGTTAAAGGCAATAAAGGTTTAGACATGTTTGACAGTGTGGTTGTGGGTGCTATCAAAATATCAACCCTTCAATCAGTAAGCGAGCCTACAAGAACGCGTCCATCAGAATTGTAATTATTTGTTTCTCAATGTTAAATCAATCAATTCATTTATTTCAACTAAAGTTTTAAAAAAATTATCTAATATTTTCAATATTATTTAATATGTGACGAATGAATTTTACTTTTTTATTTATTGTTATTGTGTTCAGTTTGTCGAACTCCGTGTTAAAAAAACCTAATTATAATAAATATTTTATTATTGAGTTTTCGTAAGCATTATTTAGATGTTTCGGCGGTTAAGGCCACTTTCAAACAGTGCATAGACCACATACAATCAACTTATTTAAATGATTTTAGTTACCCCTTTTCGGTGGAACCCATGTATATTGATATTCTTATTATCATAGGTACTACACTTATCATTAAAAATTCTGCGTTTATGTGTATAATATCTATGTTTTGTTAGATTGCAAAATTACCCAAAATAATATTTTGTTTTTCAAGAACACGTAAGCAATTAGTTGAAGTAAGTCACGGAGTTGCAATAAACATCGGTATTGTTAGACGCACGATGCAGCGTGGGAACGGTAATAAGGAATCTGGCGTACGTGATCATATCACGTCGGTAAATGTACCATAAGGGATGCATCACTTTATGCGTCAGTCTTTTCCAAATCCCAGCTGGAAGAGCTTGCTCCATAAACATGGGATCTAATTTTCAATTAGAAAATAAAATCAATATCGTCTCTGATACATTAAGCAAGCATTTTATAAATTGGGGTTTCGGGGAAAATTTAAACTGTGCGCCTCGAGTTTAAGCTTAGACTGTGATGTTCTCTGTGTCTAATAGTTGATGTAAAAGTATAAAAAGGGTCCCGGTGGATCTATATGAAAAAAAGGCGATCAACAAGTTGGTGTAGTGAGAATAAATTATCGCTATCAGGGGAAACGATATCAAGTACAAATTGCATAAGAACATCGCATCCAGAGTCCCGGTTTGCCTTGATAATTAGGCATCGTCTGGTGGTCAATCAACTACAAGCCTGAACTCCGTCACCCTACGCTGGCACTACAAGCATCTGGCCACACTTCACTTCCAGGATCCAGGACCATCATCTACACGTGGAAGGCGTTTCCTAAGAGGTAATCCCTTACGTGAGGGACCTGCATAATCTACATCAGACAACCATCAACATAGACAATTTGGTAGATAACTTTATGCTGGCGTGATGGGCACCTTATTAATGTTAATTTAATTATAATTACTTTTGAATTGTCTCAGTAATAAGTAATCAGGTAAAATGCTCATTTTCCACTTTTAATAAATGCAAGTATCGTAAAATATACTACGATACGTATCTACTTAATTCTAATCTTAAATTAATCTTAACTCTACCTTAATTAAGTTCGGTCGGTCCGGGCTTCGAGGATCGATGTCCGCCGCGCGGATGGCGACCGACGGCGCGATCTGGGCGGGACTGGGGCTTCAAGTCCGCTCTGCGATCCCGTCCTTCTGGTGGGCGGTCTTGTTCACCAGCTCCTCTGCACTGCCTTCCTTCCACCTCCGCTCGAGTTGCACTATTTTCCAGTCTTAGTTTCGCCTGTTGTTCCAAGCGTTTCCTCCACGTCTCCGAGTGTTAGCCGTCTCCCCGTGACTAAGTGCCTGTTCCGTGTCTAACTTTCGAGTCTGACTGACTGTTCGAGTGTAACTGTCCAACTCCAAATGTCTTCTTTTAGTGTTTACTCCGAGTCTTTTCTCCAAGTGTGTAACTCCTCGAGCCCAACTGACTGCTCGAGTGTAACTTCTCGGGTCTCACTGCAAGTGTCTAATTCCTCGAGCCTAACTGACTGCTCGAGTGTAACTCCTCGGGTCTCACTGCAAGTGTCTAATTCTTCGAGCCTAGCTGACCGCTCGAGTGTAACTGTCCGATTTCAACTGCGACTGCTAACTGTTTAACTCCAAGTCCTGTGACTAACTGCGAGTGCTAACTGCAAGTGTTCTCTTCACCGCCGCGTCCGGCCTTTTTAAACCCTCAGGGGCTTAGGGTGTGCGCGGATCGTAAGGACAGGTCGGTCGCACATGCTATACCATTAAAATTACCCTAGTCTATTATTATTATACTAAAATCGGAAAATACTAAAACGTTGGAAGGTCTTGTCGACATTCTGAGAATGCATCTAATTTGGCGGGCTTGCGAAAATTTCCGACCGGGTATTATCCTTGGAAAGGTACGTCCTCGACAATATACAATCAGGATTAGATGCATTTCTTGGGGTTGGACCGTCATAAAATGTCCCTTAATTCCCCCAAGAAAGCAAACACTTTCACCTAATCCTAATTGGTTATACGGCCCTGTTACCCATGCTGATAATCCCTTAAGGAATGCACCGCGTTAAGTGCTTTTTTCTCCATACTATGGGGAAATTCGCGTCACCCTAATCGCCGGGCACATCAAGATAATAAATTTTCTTGTAAACAATGGTATTTTGTAATTTCATTTCATAACCATTTGACTTGATAATATTTAAAAAAGAACCAGTTAGGCTAGATGCCTCCCTCTGAACATGAAGCCGAGGCATAAAGAAGAAATAACCAAACAGTTTGCTAATGGTTTTATTGTTGTAAAATTTTTATGTTATGTTTAATTGTCAATTTTCCCGTTTTTGTAAATGATTAGTTGAAAAATTCTGTAAGTTCTAAGCAACATCCAAATAATGCTTAACTAAACTAGCAAAACTCACTAATAATATTTATTATAATTAGATTTTTTAAATTTCATTAAAAATACTATATGTTCACATAATTTACTATAAATTGACCAATTAAAAATTCATATTTTAACATTTGTCTTATGAATCTTTAAATACTCACACGTACAAAATAATATAAAATAATTATTAATTATACTAAAGCAAAAAACATATCACATTTTTAACCAACTGATTGTGTTGCTTACCTCAACAAAATTTTGAAAACCCATTTACAAAAACAAAAAAGTCCTTCTAAAAAGTTATCATGTATGCCTTCCGTTATTAACAACGTTGTAACAGCGACAACTATTCAGAATTTTCAAATCATGTAATAGAATTTTATCACTCTTTTGATTTACATACGGGTTTAAAAATCTTACATATCATGGACACAACACTAGACAAACAACAAACATCTACACACCAGTTCCGAGAGCAACAATTTTATCAAAGATTCTACATGTTCCTAGCTCCGAAACTATACAATACTCAATACCAACTGGAAATCGTACAATTCCTATAAGATTATACAAATATGGACCCAATATATGATTCAATCAGGTAGAGATGAATCAGAAGCATGGATATCCAACAATTTAATATAATGTATACAATTCTTTTACTAATAACTCACTAGTCCTTCAACACTCCCACTCCACATATTTTTATTATATTTTTATTTTATTCTTACTTTTTTATTCATATTTGATTTATCTTTTTATTCCAAACAACACCACAACAGCACGAAAAAAAAACTGGCTACTTTAACACAGACTTTAGTCTAGCAAAGTAGCCAGGACAACGCTGTATATATCAGAGGTGAAGTCTACTCCATCCCACACAATAAACTATGTATTATGTATGTTTATTATGTATCCACTTCTGTTAATACAAAAATATGGATGTCAAAATATATATAAATAAATAAATAAATACTATGGGCTTCCACTTGGATAATCTAGAAATATTAAAAATCAGGAAAAGTGTCAATCAAATTAGTTTTATAAATAGCCCTCTCTTAAACCTGTTTCCATTCTAGTTACTTATGTGCCTGCTTAATTTGTAACCACGCCCCCATTCAACCCCCTCCCCCCATAATTAATAAATCTACCTTTCTATACTTGTAAATTAGTTTTAGTACATTTATTATCCCGAGGAAGCGAGCATCACTCCCGAAACATGTAGATTTTTTTTAAAAAAATGAATCGTGATAACACAATTTTAATTTTAATACAAAGATAGTATAGGACTAGACAGTTTATGTGTAAAACGCCTTTGAGCTGAAATTTGTTGCGAAAATAGCGTTATGAAAATTATTCAATGTTATTATTATTATTATATCAGTGTTATACATTAAAGAATTAGTAGCATGTATTTCGCATCTTAAATTATAATTTTGATTAAATTTAGTTTTGGTTTGAAACATTATTTTTGCTTTAACAGGTAAAGCACAAAAAGTGTGACCAAAGTTTATTAGTATTAATACGCATTATTTAACTTTGAAGCAAGGTATATATATAACTTTGATATGACACGTGATATTCATTTCTTAATATATCCGTTACGTGGTGACGTATATGTATTTTTTTATATAATATAATAAGTATCACCTAAGATCACATTCGAAATACGATATCGTACTTAATTAAGAACGCTTCTGTGAGGTGATACATGATTAAAATAGATGTGGCAGAAACGAAATTCGAGGTCACACAAATAAAATTGTAATATCGAGAATACAAATCAAAGGGATAATTTTTAGAAATTTTGATAAGTATATAATTTTTTTTTAATTAGAATTATAAAGTCTCCAACGGAAAATTTTCAAGTTTAATATTAAATTAAATAAAAAAATACAATGTTATTCTCATATTTTATTTATACAAAATTGAGTTTAACGGTTCGAATTCTACGTTTTATGAACAATATCGCCTGAACCCCGTCCATTTCTCTTAAGACACCCTTACAATCGGACTCGTAAATTTGCGAACACGCGAAAGCAAAGCGTTGGTTTAATGGCAGCAACTTCACGGCGAATATTATCTTGTAGGGCCTGAATTGTTCGAGGATTGTCACTGAAAACTATCGATTTAAGATATCCCTATAAAAAAATATCGCACTGTGTAAGGTCCGGTGACTGAGGTGCCCAGGGTATGTCTCCGTACTTGCTGATTAATTTATTGGGAAAAATTCCCCTCAAATTCTCCATTGAAACTCTAGCTGTATGTGGAGTGGCCCCGTCTTACTGAAATTGTGTTTTGTTATTGAGCCCGGGAAACAGCTGCAGTTACGGTACCAAAAACTCATTGATCATTCAGCAGTGACTGTCTCTCGCTGGTTAAAAAAATAAGAACTAATTATCCCTCGGGCATAAATTGCACACCACACAGTCGTTTTTGGACAATGCAAAAGTTTTTGATGGCGCTCCCTTGGGTTGCCGGGGCATCAGTATCTTATGTTATATTTATAACCATCGATACGAAAATATGCTTCGTCAGTAAACAATATGTTTCCAAGCATTCGTGCTGTTCTAAAACGTTCTCGCTAAGGTTTTACGTAAAGAATGGTCATTTGCGCTGATAAACTGCATGATTTGCAGTTTGTATGCACAGGCTGCAATCTTCCTTATCGATTTACGCGATTTGCGCATAATTTCACGTCGAACTTGATCCACACGTTCTGGAGTCGCTACTGACGTTGATGGTTCCGGAGGAGTTTTGTTAACCATTGTTCCTTCTTGTCTGAACTTTGAACTCAACGAATAATTTTATTACTACATGTCCGCGTCCAAATTCTTACCCTTTTACCCGTTCTAATATTCATATTTAGTGTAAAATGTGACCTTAATGGCAACAGGCGTCAACTTGATCGACATTGTGTTTGATCTCGACATCACGATACCATTCGCAATGTGGATCAGTTCAATTTCAGTGTACCGGCACTGTTTTTGTGAGATCATAGTGTTTATTGTTTATTTGTGCTGTAGATGCACATTGACATCGCCGTCTTCAGTCGGAAGTGGAGATTGATCATCCGCGTGCTATCATTGTGTGATTTGCGGTGGCAAGAATTGCACAGGCGTCATACTCAAGGTTAGGCGAGCATTCCTTCTGAATCCCGGTTCTCCGAGATCGCAGGTTCTCAATTAAATTCCCTTCCTCTCACCGACCTCTCCCTGCACCACGTTTCCCTATTCCTCCCCCAACTTGTGGTGATTCCGATTTACAACCGGAATTGTCGTTATCCATTCCGCAAGAAGTATGACTCGGAGATTCCACAATTCATGTATTATTGGTAAAATTTCACCAGATTTGTATGAAAAAGTGGCTGAAAATTGGATCCGAAGAATGCATATCAAATTTTTTAAATATATTTAAATCATACATATTTTTTAAATTTAATTCCATTTTAAAGTTCTATCGCGCTTATTGGATAACTCTATATAAGAATTATATATGTCACAAAAATTTTTCATTTTATATAAAAGTGTTTACATATTTTTTCGTATTGATAAAAAAGAATCAAATAAAAAATCTTATTATAACTAGTAATTAAAATTTAAAAAAATCTGTAATTAACTATGGACAAGATTAGTCTCCCACTATTATTGTAAGTCCTGAAATGAACTACCTGTTCAATGTTTTAACGTTATATATTCGAATTATTACATATTGAGCATTTATAAGCCCTGGTTCATTGATTTTTTTAAAATTCATAGTCATTGTTGATAACGGTACATATAGATGTGTTGAAACTTTGAAAATGTAATTATTATTAACACCTACTTATCGAGATAATAATATAATACAGGAAATACCACATATGATTTCTATAACAATTATTAATGTTCTATAATTTCAATCATTATAAAAACGAGTTTATTCGAACAAAAAGGAAAAAAAATTAACGTATTGAATTAACATTAATAAACCTATTTTTTAATATCTCCTTAAACTGTTTTATTACTGTATGCTTTCACTTCTCTACATCTTATTTTTAATAACTAACGTTTATTTAAAATATATTACTTTTTAAATACTAAAATAATGTATTAATTATAAATATATACATATAAAATCAATTTTGTCGAAAAATATTGTTTTTGCGTCACTGGGATACGAACCTGGATCTCTATTTCCAATCCGGGGAAGTGCACTACCTTTGTGCTATAACGCCAGTATTTTTCTTGACAAATTTTAGTATCGCGGTGACGCAAAAACAATATTTTTCGACAAAATTGATTTTATATGTATATATTTATAATTAATACATTAATTTAGTATTTAAAATATCACAAACCTATGTTCTGAATAATTACAACTTCACAATAAGAATGTGTTTTCCTTAATATTACTTTTTATTATTTATTATGCAAATTGAAATTTAGTAAATTGAAGTAATTGCCAGACGACATTCAAATTTAACATATAATTAATCTGTTACCCGGTTTTTGTGTTTGATTACATATATGCAAAGTCTAAAAAAAGTTAACACGATAATATTTACACTAATGGTAGAAAACTAATTATAAAAATATTTTCTGTTGATTTATTGATTGATTTTTTATTATATTTTTACACCTGTTGATCTCGGCGACGTAATTTTTTTTTTACAAAAACTGATATATGAATTATTCATAGAAGTAGAGCACTTTTCTCAAAACTGAGATTTAAATCATTTCTAAGTAAAGTTAAGATAAATTTAATTATAATAGTTTCCCGTGCAAAAAGTTGTAAATCATTCCTAAATTAGTTCCATTAAGATAAGACTTTTCGCAAGTTATACGGTATAGATTGCGATGCTCTATTTAGTTTAGGAGCTTTTTTCTATACTGTGTGAGTTATACGTCATTTCAAAGATAGTTTTATTTATGTAGAACGTTTCTGAAATGAATTTTTTTAAGGTGTATCTTTGTACCAGTTATAGAAAATTAATTTTGACGTTAGAATAAGCTCTATAATATGATTAATGAGGTAAGTGCCTCAAATTTTATAAAATAGGTGTAGAGAATAACTGAATAATCCGAATTCATTGCTTAACCCTTCCCTCGCCATGTAGTAACATAGATCAACCGAGCCAATTAAATCGAATTTTTATAAATATGCACAATGTAAAACTTACATTTTACCTAGTCCTAAAAAAATTATTTGCACTTAGAAATGATCAATTATGTAAAGCGGATCATAATAAAAATAATAATTTTTTACAATATTTTGAGTATGTCTAAATCTTTATAAGACCTAATAATTTTTTAATTCAATGCTATATACAATTGATGCGTTTCAAACTATCTGCGTTAAAAATACCAATTGTACAACGTAAAAAATATCACACATTCATTTAAATGATTAGAAATAAAGTTAAAGATCATGTTAGATGGGTCTTTTGACGAATGCGTTAAAAGAATAACGTTTGAGAATAAAATGAGCTTAATAAATTATTTTATTCATAGTAACTATGACATTAACTATTTTAAAGTCATTTAGACTTGTAAAAGCATTTTTTTACCATTTCAAGTTCTCAAATTTCTGGCAGTAACACAAGTTGACAGCATGGCTGCGTAGGGTATTTTTAGCATGATATGGTAAAGGTTAATAGGTGAAGCCTAAAATAAAAACAATCTTTGGTCAATGCTTTCGTATGTTTCTGGCCCTCAAAGCCTATAACGTTATGCCGAGCAGTATTAAACAATTCTCGATGTACAAACTCAAACATCATCTCAGGAGCTGGTTATTGGGTGTTGGCAGAAAGGAAACTGAGCAATGATTCATGGAAATGATCACATGAACAGAACATCATTTCTTTATATTCATTTTTTTGTTTTGCATAGTGTTTCAATTATGGGATGGCGAGAGTATTTTACTTATTTATTATGTTAATAGAATTCTTTTAAAACCCTGTTTACCCCATTCCTAATATTCTTGGTTTAGATAATATATTTTAATAATAATTATGGTTTTCATATTTGTATGACAGACAACGGATGAACCTGTATCCTTTAGTACAGACTTCGATCCGGTTAAGGAGACAGTGAAAATCTCTTACATATGAAGCTTGTTCGCCTTTTTTGTATACTTTTTGTATTTATAAGTATAAATGTAGTTTTGTATAATAATATGTGTAATGTATAACATGCAATAATTTTATATCCATGATTCTCAATAGACTTTTCAATATTTTCAATACTAATACCAAACCGATAGGACGCAGGAGCCAGATAGGGTATTGAAGATACCAAAAAACCACTAGATAGGGTTAATAATGAATGTAATAAATTAAGAGTATTTTTTAGGTTTGGCTGGGCACACCAATTTTAGGGATGACGAACGTCGGAATATAAAAGTGCTCAAGTAAGCTGAAATGTAGAATATCCTTCACTTTTCTAAGCTGACAAAAAAAATCGCAGGAAATAACTGGATAGGAAAGAACTTAGGAGAACGATTTATCCATCGATGGATGATCTTAAAAAGCTCTTTCTATGAAAAAAAATTCAGACACGATACTTAACACATTTAGTGTATCGCACAGGAATAACAGCCGCGGTTATGCCAATTAATTGATATGATAAGACACGAGTCAGCAATTAAAATGTACTATTTGTAAATATGAATTAAAATGTATTAATTAGAAAGATATACATATAAAATCAATATTATCGAAAAATATTCTTGCTGCGCCACTAGGATTCGAACCTGGATCTCTTTTCAAACCGGCGAAGGTGCATTATCTAACCATGCTACAGCGACATTATTTTTAACGACAAATTTTCGAACCTATATGTTACCTTCTATCAAATTAATACATTTATAAAGAGCCATCTACCTTATTTTTACGGAATCTCAAATATCTTTGAGTAATCCAATAGCAGACGCCAGAAATGTAAATTTATTTTTATTAAATTTTGGACACATTGATACAACTTATATATTAAATAAGAATGTGTTCTCCTAACAATGTACTATTTGTAACTGAAATAAATCAAGGTACTCTGCGGGCGAGAACGCATTCTCGATTCTGTCGCCATAGTGTACTATATTGAACATCTTTTGTGTTTCATTTCTTTCAACCTCATAATCATCATCATTATCATCGCCAGTTGAGATAAGCGGAGATCGACAAACGACACTTGTCTACATTTCTTGTTTCCTGTACGAAACAGTAATAAAAAAACGTGCAATGTGGAGGATATTCTGAGGTGGAGCAGAAGCTCGACAGAAAGTGATACTAGAGAGACCACGTATTTTCTATGACAGAGTACTGAATATCTGCATCCTTTCCTGGAAACTGTTTTAGGAGCTAGTTTCAGATCTAATTAACAAAAAATTCTTTGGTAATATGCATTGAAGCCGTTTAATGTTTCCGAGCGCATGGAATATTTTTATGATAAATGGTGGATGATAAATTAGCATACATTGTGACACTCAAAAGACCGAGAGGTAGATGACCAATAGGACCATAGAGCACCGTAGACCCACCCTTTCTAGGGACCGTTAGAAGCTAGGGCTTCCTTGTCGGTCCCACTCAAATAATGGAAAGATAGCTGACAGCCGACCTCCATTGAATGATATTAAAAAAAAAAAATATTCTTAGATCTAACATTATAATATAAGAAGTTAATTCAACAGTGAATAGACTGAAATAATTAATTATTCCAAAGACAGATCTAATTAAATTTACCTAGTTAGTACCTAAAGTGTGTTTTTATTAGAAGGAATAGTATTATTTAAAATGAAATAAAACATTTAAAATTCGTAGTAATATCCATGGTATTGGCTTTACTGGAAAGATAATTGTATGCCATTAGTTTTTTAATATGATTTCGCGCATATGGGCGCCGCGGCTGGCTCAAATAAAGCGCAATCTGAAAGTCCAATTTTCAACCACTCTTTGGAGCATCTGGGGACGTATACCAACAATAATGCGACGAATGTTGGCTTCCAAGTCACATATCGTCTCAAGTTTATGGGTGTAGACTAGCAATTTTGCATGTCCCCTCAGAAAATAATCCAAAGCTATTAAATCACATGATCTTGGAGGAAAATACACATATCCATTACACGAAATTATGCTCTCATCGCATGTTGCGCCGTTTTGTTGAAACCACAGCTCTTCTACATTAATGCCATTCAATTGGGGAACGAAAAATCAGTAATCATGGATCTATTGCTGTACACGATGGCGAATCGACTCATTCCAGTGCTCTTCAATACTAAGCTCTACGGTAGCAACAGCTTCTTCGATATGCACTGTACGACATCTCTACGGATGTATCAATTAGAGTATGCGTGATGCAAAAACCATCCATGGTTATTCGAATTACTTGCTCGGATGGACGATTATGTCTACCGTAAAATGGGCGTAGTGCACGGTAAGTTTCGTGAAGTTAATGACGATTTTAGAAATAAATTTGCATAATTTGCAAGCGTTGTTCTGGCGTAAGTCTATTCATGATCAAATAGCAAACCAAAGTGAACCCAAACCAGCAGTCAGCTGTCAAATTGGTTATCGCTGGAAAAAGTTTTGCCAATTCGAAAAATAAACCTCTAAAAAAACACCTTTATATTGTAAGTTTCAATGTTAGATTATGTCAGATTGGAACATTTTTCCATGCAGTAAACTATAAATCATTCCAAAAATCGTGTTTGAAACTAGGCAATATGTTATAAATCATTCTAAATCTGGATCAGGTGAAACAGATTTTTCCCAGGTGGATTATAAATAATTCCATATGTAGACTGAAATTGATCGATCTCTATAATGCATCAATGCTCTTTGGCGAAGATTGGTTTTCTCGAGCGTCAGGGACGTTGGGGGCTCTAGGAAGGACCATATTCTTGCGCTACGCCTTGTACGGTTTTCCAATCACGTAAAAGGTTTTTCGGTATGATTCAATCCGCGATACGAGCGCGGAATACCAACGTGTTGATATTTGTATCGAGGGATACATGTATTTTTTTTTTAATATTTTTATCATCGTTTGATGCAACAGCTTGAATTTCAAAGTTTTCTGAGATGTTTAACGGGGTTAACGTTCGTTAATGCTTTTGTTCAACCCTTCTTTATTTAAACTTTGTCGTCTACCGTCTTTTATATTCTCTCCTTCGCATTCAATATGGCTTTGAATTTTTCTTTGTATTCCCCGTATTGTGACAGGTTATATACATAATGGTTTCTTAAGTTTTAATTAATTTAGTAATATAATATAGAAGAATGGGGTAGAAGGATTGACTCGATATCTGCAAATTTGCAACGATGATAAAAAAAAACGCATTATGTAATACATAAAATGTTAATATATTACCATTTCTAAAGTTGTTCATGTGATGGGATTCGATACGATACGAAAAAATATTTATATCGAGTGCATCTTGCAAAATTTTAATACTATATTATTTGACATAATTTATTTTAGTTATTATTTTCCTTGTAGTCAGGGAAATTATTTCTATGGTTTGGTAGTTTTAAAATAGCGAATACTAAAATTAAAAAGTAAATTATATCACTATTAAGGAAAACACATTCTTATTGTGAAGTTGTAATTATTCAGAACAGACGGTCTGTGATATTTTTAGACAAAATTGATTTTATATGTACATATTTATAATTAATACATTAATTTAGTATTTAATTATATCACTGTTAAAACATCAAAAACTGTTATCAAAATTTACGTATAGAGAATTAAAAAAATTAACTATTAAATAATACAAAATTACAACAATAACATAACTTTAATAATAAAATTTTACATTGGATATCGCATTAATCCGATACCGAAACAGACAAATTCTGTTTGTACCGTAACGAAAAGATTTTGATTTTTTTAACTTAGTAAACAGTTAAAATTTAACAACCGTAGATTATCTATATTTCTTAGAAGAATTTGCAGAAGAAAAAAATATCCTTAATACTATTTAATTCGTCGTCCACCTTTCAAAATTGCTTATCGCGTTTTTTGTTAAATTGAGTTATGACCTGGGTCACTGCCCAATCACACGCCCATAATCCATTCGAACCTGAATTTTATTCCAATGAAGTAATATAACATAAAAATATTTTTACATAACCACTTTTATTTCGATGTGTCATTTTTACAAATGACAGTACTAAGTAATATTTATGGAATAAATACACCTCACACTGTCTTTATATCAAAAAATATCCGTAGAAATTGGTAAGATTATTTTTTTATCATTTTTCAAAAGTGAAAAAATCCACACAATTTGATAATATATTGACTCTCGTAAATAAACAAATACGAGATATGTTTTTTTGAAAGATGGGCGACGAATTAACCGATAAAAAAAAGCGTCAGCTTAAATGTTAATTTTATTTTTATACTTCGTGATCTTAGATTTTTTCTTAGTTATATATCGTAGATTTAAAGAATATCTATAGTATTAAGGAAAACACATTCTTATTGTGAAGTTGTAATTATTCAGAACATAGGTCTGTGATATTTTAAATACTAAATTAATGTATTAATTATAAATATATACATATAAAATCAATTTTGTCGAAAAATATTGTTTTAGCGTCACCAGGATTCGAACCTGGATCTTCATTTCCAATCCGGGGAAGTGCACTACCTTTGTGCTATAACGCCAGTATTTTCCTTGACAAATTTTTGAACCTATATGTTACATTTTTCAAATTAATACACCTGTCGTTCCATTATTTGAAAGCCATCTACATTATTTTTACAGAATCTCAAATACCTTTGAGTAAACCGATTTGCAGACAATATTTTTCGACAAAATTGATTTTATATGTATATATTTATAATTAATACATTAATTTTGTATTTAAAATATCACAGACCTATGTTCTGAATAATTACAACTTCACAATAAGAATGTGTTTTCCTTAATAATATATGTTGTATCAACGTGTCCAAAATTTAATAAAAATGAATTGATAATTCTGGCGTCTGCAAATCGGTTTACTCAAAGGTATTTGAGATTCTGTAAAAATAATGTAGATGGCTTTCAAATAAAGGAACGACAGGTGTATTAATTTGAAAAATGTAACATATAGGTTCGAAAATTTGTCAAGGAAAATACTGGCGTTATAGCACAAAGGTAGTGCACTTCCCCGGATTGGAAATGAAGATCCAGGTTCGAATCCCGGTGACGCAAAAATAATATTTTTCGACAAAATTGATTTTATATGTATATATTTATAATTAATACATTAATTTAGTATTTAAAATATCTATAGTTTAAATTCTGAAAATAATTACCCACTTTACTTTGCTAGTTTATAAGATTAATTATTTTACATCATTTCAATTGCGTTTCTATATATGTGATAAAAAATTTAAAAAATATCATGAATCATTTTGATTTAATGTTATATAAATCATTTCATTTTCGCCCGAAACCGCGTATAAATCACTTTCAATCGCAATCCATACAGCGGTTAAAAAATTTTCATTCGAATTCCGAACATTATTTTGACCCACGTTTCATTTATTTCCAAAATGGAAAATGCTGTTTGACAGCCAGCGCACAGTGGTGTCACCATTTTTCACTTCGGACATTCCATTAGCGTTCCGTTCATTGCTTCACAGCGAGCGGGCGACAGTTGAATATGACGTTTGTTCTCGGAGACCTTTATTTGACAAGTTCACAGCGGTTCGCCAAAGCGAATTCAGCCGGACCGTTTCTCTATATCCAGGTCAGTTCGGTCACAGATGTCACAGCATCATGTGTTTGATAGCAATCCAGATAGAGATCCAACGGTTCACATGTGCCTTTGAACTGTCATTAATCCTGATGTTCAAAACTGAAATAGGGAGATTTACGATATCTATATTATTTTTATATGTAAGTGTTTAACCTCAATAAAATGAAATATGTAGCTTTATTTAAATATAATTATTACTAGCAAAAAAAGTTCAGATATATAATTAAAATAATTTAAATTTTAACGTAATTTATCGTTATAGTGACACACGTGCATCACTAAATAAATGAGTTTACATCTTCGCTAATTTTTCTTTTAACTTGCAAGCCGGGATTCAATTTTGATTTCTGAAACTGACGACTCAACCCACTGTGCCACGACTGATTCTCGCAGATGCGCTGATATTGTACGATAAATGTTCAACTGTGTAATATGATGAGGGTTACAAGCGTAATTGAGAGAATCGAGTGTATAGATAGTTATTCTATAAATTTATAATTAAATGTAATTACTTGCATACTTTAGGACACTGTTTCTTGATAATTAAAATAAAAAACATAAATCACTTAGAAAGATACACGAAAAAACATTACTACCACCAGGACTTTAACCCTGAGTATTCTATTTCCGGTAAACTGCTTCAACAAATATGCTATAGTAACCTATAATTTGACTGATTTCGATCTATATAAGTTACTTTATTAATGAAACTTTATTATTTTCAATCGTTAAGGATCATCTTTTGTTTGTAATGAATTTTAAATGCTGCAAGGTGAAGCTCAGTCCACATCATTTATATATAATATAATATAATAAATAGTAACAAAATATATTTACATTCTTAATAAAATCACATTTCTACTTTAAGTTTCCAATTTCAGTACCTTCATAGTTTTTGTATAATTAAAACATATAAGATAAAGCATTTAAATTACAGGGTACTATGGCTTAATTGGTAATGCAATTTATAGGCAAAATAATGTTCCGGTTTCAAGTCGTGGTGGTAACTATATTCTTTCAATAAATAAATATATGTGCGTCTCTTTAATGCCATATATAATATATTATATGTATACGAGGTATACATAAATATAAGTTTTAAATAAATTGATATGATACATTAAGGAAAACACGTTCTTATTGTGAAGTTGTAATTATTCAGAACATATATAAACTGTAATATTTTAAATACTAAATTAATGTATTAATTATAAATATATACATATAAAATCAATTTTGTCGAAAAATATTGTTTTTGCGTCACCGGGATTCGAACCTGGATCTTTATTTCCAATCCGGAATCAATCGTATTTGAGATTCTGTAAAAATAATGTAGATGGCTTTCAAATAATGGAACAACAGGTGTATTAATTTGAAAAAATGTGACACATAGGTTTGAAAATTTGTCATGAAAAATACTGGCGTTATAACATATTGGTAGTGTACTTCCCCGGATTGGAAATAGAGATCCAGGTTCGAATCCCGGTGACGCAAAAACAATATTTTTCGACAAAATGGATTTTATACGTATATATTTATAATTAATACATTAATTTAGTATTAAATATGATACAATTAAAAATATAGGTTTACATATCATTTACAATGTTGTGTAATTTGTTTTGCTTAAATATATAGAATTTTCTGTCTCCATAAATAGATCAGTTTACGCAACAGTTAATAAAAGATCCGTTACAATTTATACCTTCGTCCATAAATACTGCCATATTTTTCAAAATCAAATTTAATTTTTATTTATGTTATTAAGGTTAACTATTTAAAATCCATATTTTTTTTACTAAGGTACTGTTGAAAAAATAATCTAATGTGTGTAATTGACTTTTTGGCAACCTTGAACATGGCGTATTGATCCCTTCGACAGTAGTTGGATAACTTAATAACCCAGCTGCTGTACCCGTCTCTTCGGGGTCACAGGTCAACGGTTCATCCAGGGCTGTCACAGCCTCTTGTGAACAATTAGTCATAGTCACTTAAATTAAGTGGTCCAAGTTTTATCTCATTTAAAGAGCGTCGGAAAATTGTCGTTTACTGAGTTTTATTTTACTAACAGAATTTAAATTTTTGAAGCTAAATAAAATTATTATGTCACTTAAACTGACAATTAAGACGACAGGGGTAACAAAATTAATGCGGATATAATGTTGCTTTAATACATTTATAAATAAATAAAGCAATTTAGTAGCATTACACATTATATATTACAGGATTGTGTCTGGAGTGAAACCGGTCAGGCTGTGCACTCTAAGGAGTGTAAATGCTGCTGTTAATATATGGATCATGTACTGTAACAATTTATCAAGCCTAAGTTAAAGTTAAAGATTTGATTTAAAACAAATTATTGCGTGCTTCACTGTGCAATGTTAGTTACATCACTGACAGAATTGTTTTATCAAGTAATCGAAATGATATTCATCAGTTTTCTCAGCAGAATGTTGGGCAATTAAATATGACATCTGCGTACTCTGGACTCGCAAGCAGCTCTTGAATCTCTCTCTGCTAATATGAAAGTTTGGCTAGACAATGAGATAATCTGTTCTATCAGAAGATGTCTATTTAATTTGTACAGCAACAATAAACAGGTGTTACTCGTATGGATTCCTGTACACGAAGAAATTCGTGGAAATGAATATGCTGATAAACTGGCTCACTCACCACTCTTTTCAGAGTTTTCCCCCATCAATTCCATATCCCGACGTATGACAGACTCAATGTGTTAAAAAATCATACGAATTTTGTCTGGACTGCACAATGAATAGATCCAAATAATTATATGGGGTAATCGGCTTAAAATAATTCAAAGATCTATTCCCCGCATCCCCTGGTCTCCAAAAGAAAAGTCACCATAAAAACAATATCAAATATCTCTAGAATGAGAATTGGACATTGCCAGGTAGCCTCACATTTATTCAGATTGAACTTAATAGATTCCCCAATGTGTAAGTGTCGTGCCGAGGAAGACATCTTTGACCATATCTTTATTGCCTGTCCATTGCGGATCACAGGTATTTTTTACAGTAATCTCGTCAATGGTAACTTTCAATTCCCGGTTAACTTGTGTCATCTTCTTTCCCTTAACTCGCCACATTTAATCAATATAATAGCAAATTTTTTGAACGACATTGGTATTGATTTTTAATGTAATATTTCCTATTCTATAATATTATAGTACTTTTTTCTATAAAATAAAGTTATATCTTGATTAATGGCACAAATCACTCTTGAAGAGTGGATCGCCTATTTAAAAGAAGAAGAATCGAAATGATATATTGACAAACTCGTTTATCTAAATATTAGAAACTAATATTACATTACTTTGTGTTACTATAGATATATTTATTTTTAAATCTCAAGACAAGAAACTGACTTTTCAATTTTGAAGTTTAACATTTTGATGCAGAAACTCATATTGTCATTAGGTTGTTACCGAAAAGGCGAATATAAATAAATATCGTGTCATGTATATACGTACAGCAGTTACATACATGTATGGAGGTCCAGTGTATGTACAAGCATTTAATAATATTTTTAATTATAATTGTACAATTAACAGAGCATTTAAAAATCACGACCTCGGGGTGATCTAAACGCCGTCTGAACCTTTATATATGAGTGTCGTAGTACAAATAAATGATGCGAATAAAAAACCGCTTCATTGCATTTGAAATTAATTTTATTCGCGATTGAAAGCATTTTGGTATATTTTGAAATAAAAACTTGACAACTTTAAAATCGTCAATATTGTTAGAAAATCAGTTACTAATTATATTTTTGTTTTAATACAAAAAAAAAATCACGCATTTCTGAAAATTTTTTAAAGTTATAGATACGTCCTGATGAAGCTTGAGATAAGCGACACCGGTTGATGTATAATAAATTTCGTGGTTTCATACAAAGTTATTGTTATTTTATTTAAATTGCTGTCTACGAAAATATTTTAAAAATATGTTTATTGTTTCTTTATAGATCCTACGGCTATACTACAGTTGTTTTTTTTTATTTTTTTCATGCATACAAATCAGCTATATCGCTGTATACTATTTTTCTATCTTATGAAACATAATTAGGTAATTATAATATTAAAATAATTTTTTTAACATCGCTTTGTCATAATACCGCTGATTTGTATTATTGTTTTATCATTACTTTTTCCGTGGTATATGGTCCAAAAATACATTTTTATTTTATAGATAAAACGGCATTTCAACCAAAAAAAAAAATTATATGTAGTAAGTAAGCACAATATTGTCGCACAAAACTTGTGATATGTCTCAATTTTTTTTTTTGTATGTGATATAGCTGGATTAATTAAATATGTATGTGTATTAAAAAATATAGATCTAGTAACCGATATTCCGTTAATATATTATTAAAAAATACTGGTTATAATTTTTCTCGTGCGTGTCAAAACACAGAAAATATGTTTGGCAGTAAATTACATTAATTCCACAAAAAATATGAAACTGCTGGCGAATATTTCTTCGAATTCTTTGTTGCGGCAGTGACCAAGCACATTAGGCGAATATTTGATGATCCTACAGCTAGACAAATAGATGAGGAGAACTTAGATGGAACAAGAAGTTGGAGATGATTACATTTTTTTTATTTTGAAAGAAGTATTGTTATAAGAGACAGATTGTCTTTTTGTTTTTCTGTCAATTTGTCCCTGCGGCAATTATGTGACGTAATGATACGAAGATATAAATAATGCGTGCTATCATTAAACTATCGTCTGGTGTGTCTTGCTTGTCATCGCAACTAGCAATGCTGTTTATTGCTGAAACGGTTGCAATATAGATGAAATATGGTGTTCTTGTGTTGAAATCAAATACAGCATCGAGCAAACTCGTGCAATCTTGCATACGAAATTCCGAAATTCGTTCTTGTGTGGGTGTACCGTAGATCGATCCTAGAAGGCAATGTAGATAGATAGCGCCATCGTGTAAGAACCGATGCACTCGACTGGCACTTAAACAGACTACTGAATTTGACGTCTAACATACTGTTTAACTCAATTCAACAATCACCAAACCAAATGGCCTATGAGGAAAAATTTTGGAGTCCATATATTCATTTTAGATTTTGATTACACCAACGAGTGTGGACTCCGAATGAGTGTTCTCTTATAATTAAGGGAATTATTACTGAAAATCGAGGCCCTGAAAAATGGTGAACATCATAGCTGAATAATTAAATACATTTGATTTGAGCAATCTCCTGTATAGCTTCTCAGAACCGCAGTGATGATATCCAACGTTTTAATCTTTTTTTTTATTCTTTTTTTAATTTTTTTACAATTTTTATAATATATTAATTAATTGAATATTTTA
This sequence comes from Eubasilissa regina, assembly GCA_022840565.1. Taxonomy (NCBI): domain Eukaryota; kingdom Metazoa; phylum Arthropoda; class Insecta; order Trichoptera; family Phryganeidae; genus Eubasilissa; species Eubasilissa regina. The sequence continues at coordinate 14,862,442 of JAINEB010000027.1, read as the reverse complement.
CATAACTAAAATTACTTACTTACTTACTTACCATCACGCCGTTTCCCCGTGGCGATAGGCAGAGAGGATAGAGCGCCACACTCTTCTGTCCTGATACACAATTCTCGCCTCATCCACATTCATACATCTTGTCATACAAGCTCGCCGATTGTTGAGGCTTCTAACAGAACCATCCTCCATTATCTGGTTTATCTGGTCGTGCCAAGTCTTCCGCGGACGTCCTCTATTTCTAGTTCCATCAACACTTGCGTCATATATCTTTCTAACCATTCTCTCCTCATTCATCCTTTCCATATGACCAAACCACATATGTGATCCTTTCTTAATCTTACTCACTATACTAACATCAGCTTTACATTATTTCCTTATTTCTTCATTTTTTACTCTGTCATAAATAGATTTGCCACAAATACGTCTAAGTGATCTCATTTCCACTGCATTCAGTCTACTTTCGTTCCTTTTCTGCCAGCTCCAGGCCTCACTTCCATACATCAGTGTCGGTACCAGGATTCCATTGTGCACCGCTAGTCTTGCCTCGGTTGACAAATTCCCGTTAGATATAATTCCATTCAAAGCGCCGTTTAATTTATTTCCTGCACTCACCCTCCTTTCGATATCATTCTCAGCCTTTCCGTTTCTATCAAACATACTTTCCAAATATACAAACTCATCTACTTGTTCCAAACATTCATTACCTACAAGTATTTTGCATGGTGTCTTGCTTGCTCCTTCTCGAGTACCATCACTTTCGACTTGTTAACATTCATCATGAGGTCGCTTTCCTTGCACACATCGTACATTCTTCACCAGATTCTGTAGTTCTTGTTCATTATTCGCCATTAGTACTGCATCATCAGCGTATAATAAACAGCATACAATCAAATCGCCCATTTTTGCTCCTACATTCATACATTTTAGTTTTTTCAATCATTTATCCATATACAAGTTGAACAACCATGGAGACATTACACAACCCTGCTTGACACCCTTTGCAATGTCAAACCATGGTGTGAGTGCTCCATTGATTCTTACACACGCAGAACTTCCTTCATATAGGGATGCGATTGCGCGTATAAGTTTACTATTCACCCCGTAATCAGAGAGTACTTTCCATAACTTTTCTCTTATAACTCTATCATATGCTTTCTGTAGATCTACGAAGGCACAAAAAAGTTTTAGGTTTTTCGCCAAAAACTTTTCCGTCATCACTCGTAGAGAAAAGATCTGATCCATGCATCCTCTTCCACCCACAAATGCCCCTTGCACGTCCCATACTTTTTTTTTGTCAGCATTCTTGCTCTTTCTATTAAAATTCTTCCATACAGTTTACCTACAGACTAATAGCCCTATAGTTACCACATTCCATTTTTGACCCTTTGCCTTTGTAAAGAGGCATGATAACAGCCCTCCTCTAATCTAACAGGGTGTGGCTCTCTTCCAAATATTGATTGAAGAGCGTATGAAGCCACAAGATAACTAATGGACCACCAGCCTTTATATACTCTGCAGCAACGTTATCATACCCCACAGCCTTACCATTCTTCATATGTTTTATTGCACACTTTATTTATTCCATACTTATTGCATTTATATCGTTTTCCTCATTCATACTTACCCCAGAGAGCCTCTCAGGTGCTTCCTCATTTGCATTCTCTACACTTTCATACGTTTCCTGGAAATATTTCATCCATCTATCTTTTATTTCATCCTCATTCGTTAACATCTCTCCATTTACTGACTTAATAGCTTTCATACTACTGCTTTCAGCACCATATCGAGATTTTTTGACCGCCTTCCAGAAGAATTTTATATTATCCTGAAAATTCTCAGTCATTTTCACCCCTTCTTCTCTTTTCAGCCGCTCTTTCCTTTCTTTCACACCAGATTTAACTTTTTCCTTACAGACATTGTACAGGACTTTTGCTCTCGTATATTCATCCCCATTTACTGTCAACAGATAGCGCCACGCATTCTTCTTTTCTTTCACAAGTTCTTTTATGCCATCGTCCCACCATGCATCACCTTTCGCTATCGCATCACCTATCGCTATCGCTAACCCCTCTCCAAAAAAGAGACTAGCTCTTGTGCTTGGAGAGGGACTTACACTGTAATAATTTATATAGAGATAGAAGTTATAAATTTGTGATATATAATATTATAAGTTTTTTATCCCTAAGTGTATATACAATTTTACTGATAGTGTTTGGTGTTACATTTAAGGATTTAAAAATTATTTTTAAATTTTATTGGTGTGGTTGTTTTAAATTTTAAAGTATTATTTTCTTTAATATTAATTGAGATTATTTGGAAAATATTTCTATTTTGGGAACTTTGTAAAAAGTTTTTTTGTTGAAAAAGTTGATATTTTTTTAATATTACTTAAATGATTGTTCTCTGTATTATTTTTACCGAGTTCATTATGTTATTGTATTCTCCTCCCCACCCAATTATTCCATACTGAAGTAGTGGGTGAACAACAATAAAATATATTTTTTTAAGTTGTTTATACTTAAAATGTTTCTTAATCTTATGAATATTCAAATACATAAAAATTAAGAATGACTTAGCACTACTTTTGCTACACACACTTTTTATTTTAATTGTATTGTATGGAATACAGTAATCGATATGTACGAAATACAAAGCATTCGCAAGTGTTTTGATACTAAATCAAATTGGATGACCCGTAATGGGATTGAACTCTTTACCTATGATGTCAAAGGGGTGTATCCTAATTACACAAACTAGATATATTATTCAGCTTCACACTATAATAATTGCTTGTTAATAACTCAAATATTCAATAGCTATTAGGGTACAATTTAATACATTTTAATATTTGTATTTCATACAACATATTATATTGTTTCAAAATATCACGATATATATTTTGAAGTGATCAATTTTTTTGTTTTCGTAGAATACTGACTTAACTCAACGCACTGGAATTGAGTTTTTGATTTAGCTAACAGTAAACGCGAGAAAATATGAATTTAATAAAACGATTAAAGTATACAGTGTGTGGAATGTTTATTACACCCGTACAAACTGTGGAACCATGGAAACGAGAATAAATTATTATTATTTAAATAAACTGTTAATAAATTTTTTTTGTCCACTTAAAAGAAATCTGAATGTCTAATGCTAGAATTAATTCTTAGAAAATTAAATTAAAATGTCATTTTTTTTTAGTGTTTAGTTGTCTGCGTTCTTTGTTTTGTTATTGTTAACGATTTTTTAAAAGATACTTATAGAAATTATATATGGCAGAATTATTTTATGGTTGAGTAATTTAGAAACACTGTAAAAAATTAAAGTTATGTAACAAATTGACAATTAAAGTAATTAAATCACCGCACATATTTACGAAAATATCCCTTAATAAAATCTTCTTATATTTTCGTAGAAAACAATCACTTTGTGGTTTGACATATTATATTAAATAAAATAACAATAACTTTGTATGAAACCATTAAATTTATTATACGCCAACCGGTTTTACTTATCTTAAGCTTCATCAGGGCGTATTTAAAACTGATCATAAATATAAAAAGAGGGCACTTACATGAACAGGGAGATAGAATATAAAATTATATGTGAAAGAGAGAGGCAGAATACATATATAGTTAAATAGAACATCAAGGGAGATAGAATATAAAATTATATGCGAAAGAGAGAGATAGAATACATATACAGATAAACGGAACATTAAGGGATGGGAAAATACAGTGTTGATGGATATTAAATTGATTTTAAAAGAAACATACCTAACACAGCCCCATATTAAATTAAATCTTCTTAATCAAGTATCTGAGTACAAGGATTCACGAGTTAGCACACATTGTGTAAAGTAATATAGTACAAATGCAAATTTTTACTTTTATCTATTTTCGATTAATATATATGTATAAGTAAGTAGTAAAGTTATTTTTTAATATTTTTAGCATTGAAAAAAATGGACCCTGAAAACAAGGTAGAAGAAGATCCCCCTCTTGTGAACCGACTAAGTAGAAAAGTCAACAGGCATTTCTCTGAAGACAGCTCTGAGGTCAACAGGGTGCCGAGAAAAGTGCAGTGCATAGTTAAGAGGGCGAGAGCCTACGGATATCGATATTGTTAATCAACAGAGAAATTACATCATTCTTCATCCAGAGAGTAAAAATATTATCGGTATAGAGTATGCTGAGAACGAAAATAGCCGATTAATATAGTTATGTAATATTTTGATAAAATAAATTTATCAAAAAAATATGTTTGTTGCCACTTGGACTCGGACTCGAACTAAGAATCCTATCTATCCAATTAATTCCTTTATTTTTATTAATTTGTATTAAAATATTACAGAACTGCGATCTGAAAAACTGTAACATCACAATATTCGTAGTTTAATCGTTTCCTAAGATATTTGATCCAATTTGAACCTGATGCTATAACAAAAAAATATATAGTGTATTTTCTAATAATATATGGAAGTCTATTGCCTACTTTATCTGATTTTATTAGCATCATCGCGTTTTGTCACTGGGACAATTCGTTATTGAGACAAGTGTGAAACAGCACAATTTATACGGCATCCCCCGTAAGTGACATAAATGTGAACATAAATCGACTTAATGCCCGTACATATGTTCCAACATTTCCTAAAAAACGTTTATGGCTGAGGTAAACATTTCTAACAGGACTCTCTTATTTTGTAAAGTATATGTGATATTTTAAGAAAAGTTATATTATGTATATTTTTATGCACGATATACTGGGTAAAAATGGTTTTACGGACATATTCACCTCAGAAATATCCTGCTACTTAATAGCTCATGTTATATTTTCGATACGTAAGACAACTACATAGATCTACAAAAGGCGTACGATAGAGTTATAAGAGAAAGGATATTTTTAATTTTAATATTAGAAAATATACATTTTTAGAATAGTCAGTAGGATATATATATTTATTTATTTCTTCTCTATGAGAATAATACTCGTGTAGAGAGGAGTATATACGAGAAATTATATTTCGTTTAGTCTGTGTACATATTTTTTTTACTTCAGATACAAATTTATAGTAATCTGTAATTTTTCTAAATGTGGTGGGGAGATTGTTAAAAAATGTAATGCCTTTATAAATATAGTGATTTTGAGTTGCAGTATATTTTAGTTTTGGTATACCAATTTGTTAGATTGGAACTTACTTTTTGGATTATTAATTTTTTTAATATATCTATTACTTTAGGTACCTTGAAATCTGTGAAGAGTTGTATACTTAGATAACATTATTTTTTTTAAGGATAAGTTTTATAATTATTTTTTAAGTGATTTCTAATTGTGATATTGAATTTATATATGCTCCTCTCCATCCAATAATACCGCATAGCAATGTGACTGTACAAACGCGTAATTTTATTATTTTCATATTTGTAAGTGGTAAGATGTTTCTGAGTTATGGAAGGTATTCTCTGATTACGGGGTGAATAGTGAACTTATACGCGTAATCACATATCTATACGAAGGAAGTTCTCCATGTGTAAGAATCAATGAAACATTCACATCATTACAAAGTAGGGTTGGGTAATGTCTCCATGGCCGTTCAATTTGTGTGTGGATAAATGTGTGAAAGAACTGGAATGTATGAATGTAGGAGCAAAAATGCGCGATTTTATTGTATGCTGTTTATTGTACGCCGATGATGCAGTACTAATGGCGAATAATGAACGAGAACTACAGAGTCTAGTGAGTAGAATGTACGATGTATGCAAGAAAAGCGATCTTATTATTAATGTCAACAAGTAGAAAGTAATGGTATTCAAAGAGGAAGGCAAACACAGTGCTAAATATTTGTAGGTAATGAATATTTGTAACAAGTAGATGAGTGTGTGTATTTGGGAAGTATGTTTAATAGAAACGGAAAGGCCGTGAATGATATCGAAAAGAGAGTTACTGCAGAGAATAAAGTGAACGGATGAATGGAATTATATCTAATGGGAACTTGTCAACCGAGGCAAGACTAGCGTTGTACAATGTAGTCCTTGTACCGACACTGATGTTCAGAAGTGAAACCTGGAGCTGGTAGAAGAAGAAAGAAAGTAGACTGAATGCAGTGGAAATGAGATCACTTAGACGTATATATATATATCTATTTATGACAGAATAAAGAAATAAGAAAATAATGTAAAGCTGACGTTAGTATAATGAGTAGGATTAAGAAATGTTCACTAAGGGAATTTGGTCATTTGTAACGGATGAATGAGGAGAGAATGGTAAGAAATATATATGACGCAAGTGTTCACGGCACCAGAAATAGAGGACGTCCGCGGAAGACATCAAATACTGGAAGATGATTCTGTTAGAAGCCTCAACAATCGGCGAGCTTGTTTGAGAAGATGTACGAATGTGGATGAGGCGAGAACTGTGTCAGGACAGAATAGTGTGCCACTCTATTCTCTCTGGCTACCCCCACAGAGAAACGGCGTGATGATAAGTTAGTTAGTTAGTTAGTTAATACAGTTTCAGGGGGATTTGATGCTTGTTTTCAATAAAACGTGTGAATTTACCATTCAAATTTCATAGTTTTAGAAAGTATACTCTTGTAAAGGCAATTAATTATTAAAATAGTCAGATAATAAATATACATTTACATGGTTAAAATACGATAAACATATTTCTGTTAAAGTAATAAAATAACCGTTAAAGTCAACGTCAAAGTTGTGATAGTCCTTTAACCTTTCTAACCTTCCTTTACGATGCAATGCACTCTCCTTGAAAATATAAGCTTAGGGATGTCCTTCCCGTGACAAGGTGAGATTTTAAAATAAGACCAGAAAAGTATACCACATCGTAATATTATATTATATATTTTTTTTTTTCAGTTAACTTTAATATGTATTTACAAATCAAATAATATGCATATAAATAAAACTCCAATGCTTAAGAACATTTTATTTATAAAGTTACTCTTTTTCAAAATAATAATCTGTAGGTATAGTAAAATTATACAATAAGCTTTTTATTTAACTATTTTATTGAGCTATATATTGCAAAACAAATAGTTTTGGGAAAATACTATATCTTCATCAGGATGATAGAAAACAAAACCTTAATATCAAATTATTTTATTTTGTTTCAAAAATTCAAATACAAATTAAATGTTCAAGTTATCGAAAAAAAATTATTGAAATTGAGAACACCATAGGAGAATGTTTTGAAAAAACTATAATTTTACAATGATAATGTTTTCTCCTTAATGATCAAAAATTAATTAAAAAAATATTTTCATAATTTAAAAAATAATTATATTATCTACATAACTGTATAAAATATAAATTTAGTATGTTGAAGAAAAATATCCTTAAAATAATTTTAACATTTTTAGGAGTGGTTAAATTTTATAGTTTATTTATAAATTCAATACGTAATGTTAATTGTATAAATTAATTTAAAATGACTAACCACAGTACTCATCAGATGAATGTGAAATCATATGTGAAGTGAATAATGAATAGTACAATTGATGAAATGCACGATGTTACAAGATTTCGTTTCATTTGTCAGTTTTTGATGATTTTCTCTACCTAGAATAGTTCATACTTAGGATAGTTCCCACCAAAAAATTTGTGCACATCATGTTCTTGAAACATTTTATTGCCATGAACTACGATACGGTATCGACCAAATAATGCGCCAAACTGCGATGGTATATTTTTGCTAGAACCGAAAATACTTTTATGCTTCATCAATGAAAATTGGCGAGGTAGAATACCGCATTACTTTGTTAAGATATTTAGAATAGTTTTATCACATTCAAACATGACAAAACAATATATATTTTTTTTTTAAATATATTTGTGTTTTACAAAATAATATTTTCCCGCCATGAGCTATATATACCCTAAACTGCTTGAATTTACCTGATTTTTTTTCACAGAAATACAACATCATTTTTACTTTCATCGGACGCTACACATCTCAAACTTCTTCTCAACATAGTCGCCAGCATTATTAAGGCACTTGTCATAACGAGGAACCAATTTTTTGTATACCTTCGTCATGGAACGACGCTGCCTGGGATGAAAACTATGTCTGTACTCCATATTTTAGTTCATCATCATCAAAAAAACGCTTGCCATCAAGAAACCACTTCAGGTGAAGGAAAAGATGGATGTCACTTGGTGTCCAATCGGGACAAAACAGGACCCACTTGGTGATTAATGCATCTCACAGTAGGCGGGCTGATCTATTGTTTTGAACATTTCATGCATTCACTACAAGATGGCCACGCTATGTGAATATCTCTAACGTTGCAGTGTGATGAGTCAACAGATGAAGGAAACCATTTCTCATGCGCAACATCGCAACCGCAGCACTACACCGGAAATATCCGGCAACGGTACTTACGTAAAAAATGCGCTTCGTATATATTAAAAATATACTCGTACATATATATATATATTATATATAATGTTTTTATATAGGTACTGTGCATTTGTTGAATATATCAGCAGTACTTATCCGCTGTCATCCTTTCACTGGAATGTAAAAAAGAATAACAATAACTGAATAACTTTTCCGTCGATGAAATGGAGGCTTTGGAGCTTTAGAAGCCACCCACCTCCAGAACGAAACTTCTAGAATGAACGTTGTCGGTATATTTTGTATGTTTATGGTAAGCCTCACCATATGTTCTGTTTATGTTGCGAGTTGCAGCTGCCGTACTATTTTCAAGTATAAATTCATATCGGATAACAATACATATTACACTGACTCTCTTTTTGTATGTTTATGTATGAATGTGTTTCACATACAGACCGGTAAATGAATAGACATGAAATAAAGTGTATATATAGGAGAGGGGTTTGAAATATTAATTGCGTAACTACCATTCTACAAACATTATTGGTACTGAGTACTCTGTATACAGCTAGACCGGCTAATCTACTACTACAAGTGTATCAGTACTGATCGCTTTAACACTTTTACTAACTGTCTTATTGTAATAAATCTCGTATGTGTTTTATATTCATACTAAATATTGTCAAAACAATAAAAAATTTATTTTTTATTTATTATCTTAGTTTTATTAACCACAATTGAGTTTAAAAAACATCTACCGGTTTCGGAAAACACTTTTCCTTCTTCAGGATGTCATAACTAACTAAAAATATAGTATTGTTTCTTCACCAGAATCTATTTTTAAATTTTTTGAAAAACAACAATTATTTAAAAAAATAAATTTAGTACTTAACTCAAATTACTGCTCAATACAATTTTAGTCGAAAAATTTTTAGAATAGGACTCGTAGTTAAATTCAGTTGGCTGTTTAGAATTTCCTGATTACTTTTACATGCTTTATTTATCTCCAACGATTCCAAATTATTTAATTTGTGACCTACACCGTTTATATGCAAAATTGACAATCCCAATTTTTTATCAAAACCATGACTATTTTCTATCAAATGATTAGCAAATTCTGAAAACCCACTATTGTTCAAACATAAATAAAAAATATGAATCTTAACCACCAAGTTAATATTGCTAATTTTAAAAGTAATAAAATTCTTATTTAAATATTCACTTATCACAAAACTATGAAAATTATTTATTTTAAAACCTTATATTATAATTGTCAAACCATTTGTATGACCATTATAAACAAAAGCAATTATGTTAGATTTTTTACTGCTTCCAATGCCATTACAGGGCGAAACGCGTTTCGTGTAAATTAAACGACTAGAATTAAAAAGAAATGTTTTATTTTCTCATATTTAATTAGATTAGAAGCAATAGATTTATCACGATTAAAAAATATTATAATTACACCAAAATCGAATGCTTTAATCAGTTATCCAGAACTTCACTTTGGCTAAAATTGTATAAAAATTTGATGTGAAAAAATAATATTCAGAATATTTTTCCTTAAAAGTTGAAAATCTAATTTGTTGTCGATATTTACAAGAACGTTCCAGCCGATAATGGTCTGAACTTCCTCCATTATACTAGGAAGATTCTAGAATCTGATGAGATTAACAAGACCGATGTAGTTCAGCTGGGAGAGCAATTCTACTGGCAATATAAAAGTTTCGAGTTCGGGACCCCGTGGCAGCTCTTTTATGTAAAAAAAAATGTTTTAATTAAAACTTAATAAATGACTATATTATATGACTTTATTTTCACAATAGAGTTCTGGTACCGACACTGATGTGTGGAAGTGAGCCTGGAGCTGGCAGAATAGGTGAAAATGAGATCACTTAAGCGTATATGTGGCAGATCCATTTATGACAGAGTAAAGAATGAAGAAATAAAGAAATAATGGAAAGCTGATCTTAGAATAGTGAGTAAGATTAAGAAAGGATTACTTAGGTAATTTGGTCATATGGAACAGATGAATGAGGAGAGAATTGTAAGTAATATATATATAACACAAGTTTTGATGGCACCAGAAGTAGAGGACGTCCGCGGAAGACTTGGAATGACCAGGTAAACCAGATACTGGAGGATGGTCCTGTTAGAAGCCTCACAAGTCGTCGAGCTTATGTGAGAAGATGTATGAGGCGAGAATTTTGTTAAGAAGAGTGCTCTATCCTCTCTGCCTACCTCCGCAGGGAAACGTCGTGATATTAAGTAAGTAAGTACTTTATATGAAATATACGAAGAAATCCCCCTCGGCATGGGCTAAAAAAAAGTGAGTAAATGTGTATAAAATGATTTTTTTACTTATTTTCTAAGTTAAATTTTAAAGGATTTAATAAGTTTTTGGCAAGCCACTATTACTATTACACCATGTGTCCAAAAATTGATACCAAAATAATGCTAATAAAAAAATTGGTTAGATTTGTCGACAGGCTTTGTACGTCGCTAATATTTTTCTGTAATCGCAGCTTTCCATTAATATGTCGGACAATATATACAATGCACGCAAAAATTGTAAACGTTAACCGTACGTTAGATGTGTTACAAAAGCCTGTTTCCGACACAAATGGCGGGAGGTTTCAGGATTGGTCGGTTCGCCGCAAATGACACCCAGCCCCACACCTGACCAAAGCCCCGTCGTACGGAGGGGGTTGCGGTTCGCACCTTGCCTCGTATCGTCACGCGTATGCCTGTCTGACATACCGACTCAGGTATATATGTTGAAAGTCATTATTAAAAATAAGTCAATTGTTTTATTTATTTTTATTTTATTGAGAGGTTTTGACAGTGTAAACATATCGTAATAAACATAATAACTATTTAACATGTGATACTAATAATGAAAATCCATAAAAAATATTTGGATACGTAAGTATGCAGAAAATTAATGAAAAGAAGAAAAAAAAAATAAACGAAGAAAAAGGGTGGAGAGGTTGCAACTATTGTTACGGTAAAGGAAGAGCAACATGTATTTTTATAGGTAGAATGAATGTCCAAAGTTTAGATTGAGGTGGTTCATAAGAAGAACTCTTTGAGCGTAGTAAGGCTAATGTTGAAAAAGTCAATTTTTGTAAATTTCTCATTATGGTATTTGCGTGACCGGTGAATGAATGAATTTTGTATGTAATATGTTCTACTTCTGAGAATGTGGAAGAGTATAGATTGCCGGGTTAATCTAGATGGTACATGGAGAGATATTATTTCTAATTATTTAATTAATTAATAAAAAGTTCAACTTCTCTATTCGAGTTCTTCATAGCCGAGGATCGTAACCCGAATTGTTATCGTGGAAAATTCAACTAAATAGACCAAAATAAAATGTGTTCCGCACAGCTATGGACTCGCGAGGACGCAACAATCGCGGCCGAGAAATGTTTAATGCCGGGCCCATCTTTCCCGCTTCACAGAAACATCTCGCCCGTCACTCCGCGCCGCTGGAAACCCAACGCCCCTGCGCTCGGCAGGCCGCCGAGTGGAGGAGGTACCGGGCCGCCGAGAGACTCCGCCCACTAACAGCGGAAGAATTGTGATTAAGTTTTTATGTAATAACTTAGTTTTGAAAAATGTAATGAATATATAATTTGACATAATAAAAATAGTTTGGAAAGGGCAATCGTCCAGGGATAATATTATGCACCTTAAAAATCATTTAGAGGATTAAAATGGATTTTTTTAGTTTAAGGTGCAATAATTAATTCCCCGAGCCATCCCCCAGGTGAGATATATCAGGCATCGCGAGGGGGATTAAGACCTGTAAAATAAAATACTCGAGATGTCTGAGAGATAAAGAATAAAAATATGACAAGGGAAATAGCGGAAAAAAATGAGATCTGAGAATGAGAAAAGATGAGAGTCTGGCCGCCAGGGGTGGCGGCGCTGGACCGAATCGGGGTTGCGCGGGGACTGGCTATTTATAACTAATATCTGTATATATTTACAATTAATACATTTATACAATTAACACAATAAAATATTTTGTTGCTACCGGAATTCGAACCTGGACCGTTTCGTTACAGCAACCGAATACATTATCAACAAATTTTTTAACTTATATTCTATAATATTTCAAATTGATATATCTATTATTCTATTTTTAGATAGATTTTTTTGTATATATTTCTAATTGATTCATTTAATTTGCATTAAAATACCGCAGAACTATGTTCTGAAAATACAACTTCATAGGAAAAATGTGATTTACTAAAATACTTTTGAGTAAATCACGCTAGGAGACGCCAGGATTAAATAATTCAATTCATTTTACTAAATTTGGATAAACTTTTTTACAGCTTATAAATTTATTATATTTTTTTGACAATTTGTACTAAAAACGCATCTTTACAACAAACAAAAACTTTTTTTCGTTAAATTTCACTCAATTTCTTATGTCTCCTAATAAGTTTAATACTTGTTCTATGTCATCTTTTTCTTTTCCTTTTTACTTGTGGCCGGCTCACCTTGCATCGAAGTATCAAGATACTCTATGTAACAATTATCATTTTGGTCAATATTCACTTTTTTCATCAAAATTCTAACAATCACATTCTCTTCATAACTCTAATAAATACGAGTAAGCGTGTCAAAATTCCTAGTAGGTTTAAAAATAAAGTTATATTCAAGCGCTTGTAATATTTTTTAATCGACTACTTTTTATTTAGACACAAATACAGGTTGATTATTATGTTCCAGGCCGATGTTGTTTCATTCATCAAAACTTCAAGCGTAGTTTGGGCTATGCGTGAGGTGACACCATTCTGCTGAAACCATATGTATTGCAAGTCCAATTGAGTTCATGCAACATTGCCTCTTGCAATGATTCTGTGTATAGGTCGTTGGTGAATCAATTGAGGATTTTCAATAGCTGTTTTGTTTATTAATAAAACCCGCCTTTACTTTAATACGTTGCTGGAGCGTTAGATGCACCATAATAAACTGTAATCAACAATTCTCTACGATTATTATATGTTAACTGACAATATCTGCCAAACCAAAAATCGGCCTGGAACATAATATTCACTTTGAAAATTGTACGAATTATATTAGATATTTATATAACATGCCCGAAATCAGGAATCAATTTTCTTTCTTTAAATTATATTTACCTTATGGGCAATAAACTAAGCTCCAACGAAGATGTCAAAAAATTAAAATCCAATTCATTGTAGCTTAATATATTTGGTGGGATAAGATCCCGTGTACTGTATCAATTACAATAATGATTAGTTGATTGGATGAAATGGATTCGAGAGAGGAATATTGGCAAATGGATTTGGCCTACCTTGATCTCGATCCTGGATTGGACGTCAAGTTTTCACCTTCAGTTGACTCGCATCTTTTTAGTAAAGAACCGAGATATCACTGCACTTCCGGAGCTGTTTAGAATGCCGCCTCTTTATGGTCCTTGCGTTACGCACGGCGATACTTTTGGACGTTAAAAAAATACAGATCTTGACGGTTCAGTTTCGGAAGGCAATCTGTTCACACGTCAGCGAAATCTCTGTCATTAATTGACCAGAGCAGGACGGGTATATTAAGGTATATATTGGAAGAATGGAGAGTAGGTACTCGACTTGCATAAACAGTATCTGCGCGTGAAAAATATCCTTCGATAGCGAATATTCTTATATCCTGGGTTCTCTTTTTTTTTTTTTTATTAATATTAAAAATATAATACAATTTCAATAATCAGTGAAAATATATATATATATTTGTATGTATATATTTTAACATTTGTTTTTTCTCTATGAGAGTAAGACTCGTGTATAGAGAAGGAGTATATTCGAGTTAATTTATGTTTCAGTTAGTCTGTGTACATATTTTTTTTTACTTCAGTTACAAATTTATGATAGTACGTAATTTTTCTAATTGTGATGGGGAGATTGTTAAAAAATTTGATACCTTGATAAATATATTGATTTTGAGTTGCGGTATATTTAAGTTTTGGGATATCAATTTGATCTCTATATCTTGTAGATCGGAATTCACTTCTAAAATTTAATTGATTTTTAATTTTGAAAATTTGAATTATTGAATTTTTTATGTATATGTCTACTATTTTTGGTACTTTAAAATCTGTGAAAAGTTGTATACTTGGATAGTCTTTTTTTTTAGAATAATTTTTATAATCATTTTTTGAGTGATTTCTAATTGTGACATTGAAGTTTTATATACACCTTCCCATCCAATAATACCGTATTGCAAATGTGAGTGTACAAACGCGTAATATATTATTTTAAGATATGTAAGTGATAAGATGTTTCCGAGTCTAAAAAATATGTAGGCAGTTTTCCTTATTTTGTTTGTGAGATTAGTAATATGTTCTTTCGATTTGAGATTGTTACCTATTATGATTCCAAAGTACTTGATACAGTCTTTTTCTTCAATTGATGAACATTGGTCACAAGTGTTTTCTCGAGTACAGGCCTTGGTGTGAATTTTAATATGAATTTCGGTGTTTTGTTTCTGTTGAATAGCAAATCGTAGAAAGTATGTTTTATCGGTATTAATTGACAGTATTAATACCCTCATTTGCCGATATATTAGCGTCAGTTCAAGTTTTTTCGTTAATTATTAATACTGTATCGTCTGCATAAGATATTATTTTACCATGTAATTTGAGTTTAAATATATCATTAGAGTATATAATAAATAACAATGGTCCAAGTACTGTACCTTGTGGTATGCCAAACTCAGTGCTTTCAGGTGTACTATTATGTACATTTATTTTTACATTTTGTTTTCGATGTGTTAGATAACTTATTAGCCATGATAAAACATTTCCATCAAAGCCAATGTTTTTAAGTTTATTGTGTGATATGCTATCAAAGGCTTTCCTAAGGTCTATAAATATGCCAATGCATTTGTCACTGTTATCTATGTTTTTGTTAGTTATTGAAATTATTTTAGCGATAACATCTTGTGTGCTAATTTTTTCCATTAATGCAAATTGGTTCTCATTTATGATGTTATTATTGCGGATATATGCTATGAGCTATTTTTTAACAATTTTTTCGTATATTTTGGCTGTTAGAGATTATTAATACGGGGCGGTAATTTTTGATGTCTTTTTGATTTCCTGTTTTAAATATTATTTTAACAAAAATATTATTTTTAACAAAAAAATTATTTTAACATAAATATTATTTTAACAAAAATATTATTTTAACAAAAATATTATTTATAACAAAAATATTATTTTTATATTATTTTTAATATTATTTTTAATTAGTATTTTCTTTTAACAAAAGTGTTTTTTTTAACAAAAGTGTTTTTTTTAACAAAAGTGTTTTTTTTAACAAAAGTATTTTCTTTAACAAAAGTATTTTCTTTAACAAAAGTATTTTCTTTAACAAAAGTATTTTCTTTAACAAAAGTGTTTTTTTTAACAAGTGTTTTTTTTAACCAAAGTATTTTTTTTAACAAAGGAATTTTTTTTACAAATATTAAATTTTTTTTATAAATTTAAAAAATATCTTTGTAATAAATAATATTTTTGTTATAAATAAAAATATTTTATTTTGGCCTGTGCAAATAAAAATACAAACTGTGGCACCCCGGTTATTCCGAACCCGGTTAATCTGATTCTGGTTAATCCGATCCAGGTTAATCTGACCGTGGTTAATCCGGCACCGGTTAATCCGACACCGGTTAATTCTACACCGGTTAATTCGACACCGGTTAATTCGACACCGGTTAATCCCTCACCGATTTATTCGACACCGGTTAATCCGTCACCGGTTAATTCGATCCAAATATTTTTTTTAACAAAAGTTTTTTTTTAACAAAAGTATTTTTTTTTAACAAAAGTGTTTTTTTTAACAAAAGTATTTTTTTTAACAAAAGAGTTTTTTTTAACAAAAGTATTTTTTTTTCACAATTTCAACATATAAGAATGTGTTTTCCTTAATAATATATGTTGTATCAATGTGTCCAAAATTTAATAAAAATGAATTGATAATTCTGGACGTCTGCAGTCGGTTTACTCAAAGGTATTTAAGATTCTGTAAAAATAATGTAGATGACTTTAAAAGTTCCAAGCGACATATAATTTCTCAGCGTCTTATAATTTCCCAGCGTCTTATAATTTCTCAGCGTCATATAATTTCCCGGCGCCTTATAATTTCCCAGCGTCTTATAATTTCTCAACGTCTCATTATTTCCCAGCGACATATAATATCCCAGCGTTTTATAATTTTTCACCGACGTATCATTTCCCGGCGTCTTATAATTTTCCAGCGTCTTATAATTTTCCGGTGTCTTGTAATTTCCCAGTGTTTTATAATTTTCTAGTGTCTTATAATTTCCCAGCAACTTATAATTTCCCAGCGTTTTATAATTTCCCTGCGCCTTATAATTTCCCAGCGTCTTATAATTTCCCAACGTGTCATTATTTCCCAGCGACATATAGTTTCCCAGCATCTTATAATCTGCCAGCGTCTCATAATTTCCTAGCTATTTATAATTTCCCAGTGATTTATATTTTTCCAGCGACTTATAATTTCCCAGCGACTTATAATTTCCCAGCGTCTTATAATTTCCCCGAGTCTTATAATTTTCCAGCGTCTTATAATTTCCCAACGTCTCATTATTTCCCAGCGACATATAATTTTCCAGCGTCTTATAATTTCCCACAGACTTATAATTTCCCGGCGTCTTATTATTTCCCAGCGTCTTATAATTTCCGGCAACTTATAATTTCTCGGCGTCTTATAATTTCCCAGTGACATATAATTTCCCACCGACTTATAATTTCCCAGCGTTTTATATTTTCCTAGCGTCTCATAATATCCCAGCGTCTCATATTTTCCCGGCGTATTATAATTTCCCGTCGTCTTATAATTTCCTACCGACTTATAATTTCCCGGCGTCTTATAATTTTCCAACGTCTTATAATTTTTCGGCTTCTTATAATTTCCCAGCGTCTTATTATTTACCGGCGTCTTATAATTTCCCGGCGTTTTATGATTTCCCAGCGACCTATAATTTCCCAGCGTCTTATAATTTTCCAGCGTCTTATAACTTCCTAGAGCCTTATAATTTCCCAGCGTCTTATAATTTCCCAGTGTCTTATAATTTCCCAGCGACGTGATTAGCCCTCTGATCTATACGCTATCAGACCTTGAAGATAAAATTCTGGAAGATTTCCATTCAAAGGACATGTTCAAGGCCTGATGAGTACCAAACGTTTGACACCGCAATCAACTAACAAACAAAAACTGGGCTTAAAATTCGGTGCATGAACCGGTTGCGACAGAAAAATGTTGATACTGTCACGAGATAACATTTTTAAATCGGGAGAGGGGGTGATGTGACATTTCAAATAAACGCGCGAAGACCGAGGGCGCCATCTACCGATGCGTGAAGGCGCGGCTGGTGGAGAGGGTGGTCGGGGGAAAGTAGCAGGGGAGTTGGTGCCGAGCACGTGGCGTGGGTAGAGCGCTAGGGCGGCGTCTCGCCAAAAAGAAATGGCGTTAATAAATAACAAACACAAATCTTGGGTGGTGGATTCAAGGGGTCGAAGCATCGATCTACCCGCGCGTGACTGCTTCTTGCGGGGCCTGGCGTGGAGACTGCCGGTAAGCGATGGCAGGCGGATGGGCTCAACGGACTCCACAGTGACCGGATGGCATCGGGGTGACCTTCGGGAGGAAGAGTTCACTTCTGGAACGGGGCGTGGCAAACTAGGCAGTGATCGTATTGCTAAATCGGTGACACGGTGTGTCCCCACTAGGAGAAGAGCGTGACGTAAAGAAAGAAGATTTCAAAGACAATAATCGTGCTTACAGTGTCGGGCTTTGTGTATTTAAGTGTTTCTGAGTATATAAAGTGTTTTCCATTGTTCAGACCTCCCCCATCCATCTAAGACACGCATTTCGACAACAATGTTTATTAACCCACAGACTGAGTCTAGCTGGTTACGTGGTGCGCTGGCATTCCATCCACTGGTGACGGCGCACGATGTAACAATATATAAAATGAAACACAATGTTTTAAATAATAATTTTAATTAATTCATTTAATCATTTCATTTAAAACTTCACAGACCTGTCATGTTCTGAATAATTACAACTTCACAATAAGAATGTGTTCTTAATAAAATACAATGTTGTTTACTTCACACTACATTTTAATTGAATATTAAAACACAGCGTTGTTTACTTCACACTACATTTTAATTAAAAATTAAAACGTTTCCGATGCTAACTGCGTCATCTTTAGTAATAAACTAAATCTTAAAACTAAAAGATAGACTATCGACTACATGGGGGGGGATGGTGTGAGAGCGGTGTTGTGGAGAGGGGGATAATTTATTCACCTAATAGGGCAAATAAAATGTTTTAAAATATGAACACACGGTGTCCACGTGTTAGGATTGTTATTATGATAATAGTATTATGTTATAATTTATCCAATATTACGTGCAGTATTATAATATCGCAATGGCTTTCACAAAGCATTTGTAGCTTCATTGAGGCGCAGTAATTTGGTGCAATAATGCTGATTCGAAAATCCTGACATTATTAATGCAATTATTTAATCGTAAGTACTTTATATTTATATACGTAATCACAATTTGTTAACTAATTGAATGTCAAATTAATTGAGAGATATAATTAGACAAAGGAAATTCGACAGGGGCATGCCAAAAATAACATTACCGGTAAATCGGTAAAATATGATGTTGATACCGGTAAATTATGGATAATTAAGGATGTATTCAAAGGTTGCTAATATGGCATTTAGATGTAAAATAACAAATTTAAAAAAAAACACATTAAAAAATATATATATATTACAAAGATATTATTAAGGAAAAACACATTCTTATTGTGAAGTTGTAATTATTCAGAACAGATGATCTGTGATATTTTAAATTCTAAATTAATGCATTAATTATAAATATATACATATAAAATCAATTTTGTCGAAAAATATTGTTTTTGCGTCACCGGGATTCGAATTTGGATCTCTATTTCCAATCCGAGGAAGTACACTACCGATTGTGTTATAACGCCAGTATTTTTCATGACAAATTTTCGAACCTATATGTTACATTTTTTTCAAATTAACACACCTGTCGTTCCATTATTTGAAAGCCATCTACATTATTTTTACAGAATCTCAAATACCTTTGAGTAAACCGATGTTGAAATAATCCCTTAAAATGAACTTAACTTGTTATTGTTTGGTTGAATCTAATTGTAATGTAGACCGCTCCTGCTAAAGAGAAAGCTCTTTCTGATTTCGTGTTAGGATTAAATTACATACGGAATATATTACGCACATTCAATTTTTTTTTTAAATTTTAATTTAATGTTTTTATTTAATATTATTCAATTTAGCATTGGTAAAAAAAATTCATGTTAACACAAGGAAAGGATAGAATAGGTTAGAGTATAATTTTTTATTTTAAACCTAACTTAACTGACTAAAATGTATAATTTTGAGCTTTAAAGAGCTTGTGTCGAAAATCGTGAGTCGAGACAAAAGGTGTAGCACTCTATCATCTCTGCCTGTTCGTTAATATTTTAATCAAATTTTTTTCTTCATTTATGTATGTATAACATTTATATTTTGATTTCCTTTGCTAAATCGTACGAACCGAATAGTCAGATCACCTAGACAATCTTAGGTTAACAATTTCTACCAAATCGGATCATTAGATTTAAATAAAGCTCAACCCTGCGACTGCATGCGACTGTTACAGCTTGCAAAGGGCATATAAAAGCAAATGTAAGGAGTATACAGTTCTCAAAACTCATAGTTAATGGCATTAATGGCTTAGCGTTATTCTTGTGATAGTATCCCGTATACCCCGAACTTAACATCCGTGTCTTTCATGAAGCAGGTCTAAGAATTTCCAGAGAAACGAACCATGAAACAATCACTCTTCGATCGTACACGTAGAAAATATTATAAATATCCTTATTTTAAAATACAATTATACATTTATACTCAAACGTAAAAAAAATATGATTTTTTAATTTACAAAAATATTAAACAATAATCAAAGAAGCAATAATAATAAATAAGATGTTTGAATGTGGACGATGCGACGATTGTGTGACAGGATAGAAGAGTGTAGTGCTCTATCCTCTCTACCTACCCCTAAGTTTGTAGGTCAGTGATTATAAACATCCCTGTAATTCCGTAATGGAATTCGTTTAACGCACGTTGGCTATCATTAATAGCTCTACAGTAGACTGGCCAAACCATTGTCAAAGGTTTTTCAACCATGATATTCTCCTTCTTCCAGGGTTCCAATTTCCAGCATTATGAGGTGCAAGATCTGATATTATGTCTCATCATATGTTCGAGATATTGAAGTTTTCGTATTTTTGTTTTAAATACTTATTTATCTTCATTCGTAGCTCTATCTATCCAGCTTTTTTTAAGCTTCACGGGCACGATCTTGTGCCACCTTTATCCAAAATTTAGTAATGATTTAGCAATTTTTAATTTACCGGTAAATCTATTTACAAAAAACCGCTTATGCATGCCCTAGTTAAAACATAATAAATATTGGTTGTGGTAGAATTCACCGCTATTTGCAAATGTCAAATTACGCGCATCGTCGGTTATTACCAAACCAGTAGGGATATATATATGTATTTCGGTACGGTGTTGAAACTAATTATGTTGACAGTTCGGCGTAAACCGTTAAAGTAGAATCGGTGTCAATTTGAAATTGCGCGCTTGTTCAAAGTTCTTTGTTTGTATTAAAAACACATTGTAGTCACGTTAAATTTAATAGAAATATATGGGACAATTCGTATGTTGTGGTATAAGCAATAAGATATTTTATAAATTTAAACAACCTTGAATTCATCAATATTTATTTTATAATAAATTCTGGTGAAGAAACAATAATATATGTTTTTAGTTAGTTGTGACATCTTGAAGAAGAAAATGGTATTTTTCGAAACCGGTAGATGTATTTAAACTCAATTAAGTGCTTAATAAAACGAAGATAATAAATAAAAATAAATATTTTATAAAATATTAGCTTTTAGGTAGATTTTGTAATATTTCAATCCACTCTCTTCGGCCATGACCAGGAAACCCCGAAAACAACCTCGGTTAAAATTTGTATGTGTATGTATATATATATATACATATATATATATACATTTTATTCATATTTGATTTCTCTTTTTATTCCAAATTACATCACAACAGCAAGAAAAAAAAAACTGGCTACTTTAACACAGACTTTAGTCTAGCAAAGTAGCCAGGACAACGCTGTATATATCAGAGGTGAAGTCTACTCCATCCCACACAATAAACTATGTATTATGTATGTTTATTATGTATCCATCTCTGTTAGTACAAAAATATGGATGTCAAAATATATATAAATAAATAAATATATATATAATGAATTATTTTCTGGAGGAACCCGCGTCAAATAGCTATGTGAAGCATTTTGGCTCTTGCTTCGAACGGTCGAATTATCTCTCCAGTTTAGGGCAGGATTCAGTATAAAAGGCCCTTGAGAATTTGTAATGTTATTTACTCGAAATGTTGGGAGTGCTGCTGTGTGATCGCTACACTGATCTGTTTTGTACAGTTTCTGCTGCTAGTGTATTTCAGTTTTTTGAGGTGCATGCAGGAGTACGAATCAGCGGAGTATTTTCCTAAAGTTCGGGAATCCTGTGACTACATCAGAGAAAATCCAGTAAGTCGTGTTCTTCCTGGCTGGTCCATGATTGCGGAGGTCCATTGTAATCAACTTTTAAAAAACTTTTAACAATTTTTTTTAATTTAAAAAATATATATATTATTAAAATGAAACACAGCGTTGTTTACTTCACACTACATTTTAATTAGATTACATAGAAGTGGAACGTATTTAGAGGAAATCAAATAATTTGCATTCTCTGCAATAATATTTGGTCGTGTACGAGTATTATTAAATCATCTCTATCGATGACTACGAATGCTCGAACGAACGCCAAGCGGTATAATATTTCAATCACGCACCGTTCAAATGCTTTGCTAGTTAGGAATAAATATTTGGCTGCCCCCACATTAGCAATTCAATGGTATTATTAGATCCCACTCCACACCATTTGTACAAATTATATATTATTACAAATATATTTGAGATGGTAAATTGTTATGCGACTGTGATTGTAACGTTGATTGATAACTAAGATTTAACCGTTGGAGATTTGCGTAGGTATTTTCTGTTCTGAGTACCAGTCATTGCTTCTCACTAATTGTAAAACAACCACTATCAAAATAAGGGTTTAAATAACTGTTTGTACAACTGTTTATATAATTGTTTTTATAGTTAAAATTTTGCTTCATGATATTCTTTAGAGACAACTTTCGTCTTAAATAACTATTTAATTAAATGTTTTTATTTGGGTAAAAAGGTATTATTTTATTTATTTACACATTCGTCAATAAATAAAATAATAGTAGAGTTGTGCACCCTCAAATAAGAAAGATCTTGAATTAGGGGGGTGGCTATCAATATTTAAATAATATAATATCAATGTACACTAGATGTAAAAATTTGTTTACAACAATTGAAAAATGAAAAATATATATATACATACATCTATAATAATACAAAATATGAAAATTAACAGATATTATTTGTTTCTAATCATTATAGTTGAAAACCTTTGTATATGTTCGTAGATCGTCTCTATAAAATAATTTGCAGCGTTATTAGCATTACTGATTAAGTAAAGATCATTCCATTTTAGTTTGTTTATAGCATGAATTAACTTTTCGGAATTTATTTTAGTAAATGTATTTTTGATTTGTACAGGGTTTATTAGTTTTTTAGTTTAGTAACATGTATTCAATAAATCTAAATTTAAAGTTTATATAGTTGTTTAAATATTGCTCCATGATATCTTTAGAGAGAACTTCCGGCTTTTGTAGTCTCCGTATACACACCATGTTTCAGAGATGCACCATCTTAGACCTCACTTCACGTTCGTCGTAAGTCAATCGTCAAGTGTCATTGTCGTTCATCATTTTAAGTGACTATGATTGAAATTAATTGTAATGATGAATGCTAACTGAATACTCGTAACTCTTCGAGTAATGTCTAGTACACTAGAAAAGTAAACCATTGCCAGTTAAATCTTAGCTATCAATGATAGTTATATCTCAATAGCAAATCATCGTCACAATCACAGTGAAATAACAGTTCACCATCGATTGTCCTAAATTCTTTTATGTTGAATTTTAATTTTATAAATGTAATAAAATATATAATATATAAGGTAAAAAATTCGACGTAAAAGTAATTCGATAATATACTGTAATACCTAGAACATTCACGGATAAAGGATGCTCTAGGTTCAAGTCTCGATTATAAATATTGTTTGATTGTTGAATTCAATATATTTATCGTCGTGAGTTCAATAAATTAATATCGATATTTTGCTATTTACTAACTCTATACTACATTTTACGAATGTTTCAAAAAAATAGTTTAATCTATGCACACGCACCCTAAGAATATTAAATGTACGGAAAATATATATTTTTTTTAAATCATTACTCTCGATATGAATTAATATATTTTAATTTTTTTTAAATACGTTACGACTGATTACGACAATTATACTTTATAGAAAGAATTTTGAACACCGTTTAAAAAAATCATAAACCCGAGTACACATTTCGCTGAGAGCAAAAAAATGTATTTTAAATTCAATAAATGAGGCATTGTTCAAAAAAATTATTTGATTTTCTCACTCGAATTTAAAGTTAACCTTGGCAAACATTAAAAATTGAAGAAAAAATCATTTTGTATTGTTCTCCCCGAGTTCTGGAAAGAACGCAGATAGAACAAAGCATTTTGTATTGTTCTCCCCGAGTTCTGGAAAGAACGCAGATAGAACAAAGCATTTTGTATTGTTCTCCCCGAGTTCTGGAAAGAACGCAGATAGAACAAAGCATTTTGTATTGTTCTCCCCGAGTTCTGGAAAGAACGCAGATAGAACAAAGCATTTTGTGTTGTTTTCCCCGAGTTCTGGAAAGAACGCAGATAGAACAAAGCATTTTGTATTGTTCTCCCCGAGTTCTGGAAAGAACGCAGATAGAACAAAGCATTTTGTATTGTTCTCCCCGAGTTCTGGAAAGAACGCAGATAGAACAAAGCATTTTCACATTTTTATTATTTTTCTTTTAATCATCATTCCTTACATTGAATCCAGTAATGAAAAAAGTTTAATAATAACTAAAAAAAAATATTATTTATCACATTTGAAACATTTTGTTGCAGAAATCATTAAAAAACTTAAAGAACAAAAACAAATAACAGCTTTATGAAATAAAAGACATTGACCTTAGTGCGAACATGATTTAACTTACATAATTTAGTTATTAATGTATATATTATTTTTTCAGTTTACAAGCGTACAGCCCCATACATTTAACAATAACAATTTAAAATTTTACAATATGCAAAATCTTAACAGTTAATAAAAAAGTAACATATGATCTAATATTCGGAGAGTTGATAGATAATGTAAATATGACCATTGCAATTCAACCAGATCGTCGAGTCGAACCATGAGAGTACTGATCGCGAACAACGTGTACAGTGAGAGAACGAGAGAATGTGTTATGCCAAGAATATTTAATAAAATCAATATAGACTTATTAAACATTTTAAAAAATTATGATACCCCAGTGACCACCCTAAAATATAAAGTAAAATAACACATTCTTATCATTTTTTTTTTGTTTCCTTGTTATATTTAATTTATAATAACGGTATAAAAGGCAATCCTTGTCGTAAAACTGTTATACAGTTTGGCAATAAATAAAATTACAATGTATATAAAAAAAAACACTAATTAAAAATCAAATCATTATTTTTTAACATCAAAGAGATAAGTAAATAAAATTCATTGAAAATCTTTTTTCCCGAAACGCGGACAAACCGAAAAAATGATTCCAGTCTTTAAATTAATTATTTTTTTAAAGTATTTTGCGTGAAAAGATTCTCGACGATATTTATTTCACCTGGGAAAAGCCTTCCATTTTCAGGATGATAAAACTCATGAAAACTACCAAGTGGAAATACAAATATCAAGACATTTCTTTTTTACATTATTCCAAAACTATATCATAAGAAAAAAATGTTGAATTCGTTTTAAAAAATAAAAAATAATAACATTTATTATATTTAATTGAAAATTATTTCACCAAAGGATTTGCAACATGTGTCTTGCATAAATTGTTAAAAATATATTTTACATATATATTGTATATAACTACATTGTAAATAAATTAAAATACGTGTAACAATCAGATGAAAAAAGAAAAATATAATAAAATGAGGTATCGTTGCGAATCATTTTAAATAATTGTACATTTCATTTCAGCTGCTTTGAAAGTTTTTACCTTTTCTTTTATTTTCACATTTATTGGGTAAAAATAAATCATTTACATACTTAATATAATATTTATTTATTCCCTTATTCATTTCTTTATCTATACTCTTATGAACTTTTACATTACTACACAACTTGTATACACAAAATTGTTGTTAAAATGCAAAATCACCCAAAACAATATTTTGTTGTTCAAGGTTACAAAAGCACTTAGCCGAAGTAAGGAACAATCTAGCCATCAAAATGGGTATTGTTAGACCCCCCCAAGGCGGCGTGGGAACGCCAATAAAATCCGGCGTACACGATTTTAGTCACGTAGTCAAATGCACCATAAGGGATGCATCACCCTCATACGTCAGTCTTTCTACCCATCTCAGCCGGGAGAGATCGCTTCGTAAATACAATCTAGTTTTCAGTTAGAAAACAAAGTTAGGATCGTCTCTGTAATCTGTAATTCCGGGGTAAATTTAAATTGTGCACCTTGAGTATAAAGCTTAGACTGTGATGTTCTCTGTGTTTAATCGTTGATATTGAAGTACAAAAAGGGTCCCGGTGGATCTGTATCAAAAGAGACAAATCATATACGGTACGCGCAAATTGTGATTAAGAAAATCGCGCCCAGAGTCCCGGTTTGCCTGGTTAATTGGACATCGTCTGGTGGTCAATCCCGAACTTCGTCACTCTACCCTGGCATCACAACTATTGGCGACACTTCACTTCAAGAACTATCATCGGCACGTGGAAGGCATCTCCGGAAAGGTAATCCCTTACGTGAGGGATCTGCATAGTCAATATTAGACAAGAATCATACAGAAAATTTGGCAATTAACTTCATGTTGGCATGATGGACACACAAACAATGTTAAATTAATTGTTATCATTTTTTTGAATTGTATTATATTATATTATAGTATATTAATAAGAATTAGGTAAACTGCTTTTTTTGCTCAACTTTCAATACATAGAATAAACTTTATTATAAACTATGGCTTTTTGTGATTTCTTTTCATAACCATTTGACTTGATAATAATTTCAAAAAGAACCAATTAGGCTATATGCCTCCCCCCTAACCATGAAACCGAGGCAGAAGAAAGACGTTACGTATCATTGTAAATATAATATTAATCCGGAAGCTTTTTTGTGTTATTTTTAAACAAATTTATTGTTAATCCCGAAGATTTTATTGTATTTTTAATTCTTAAACAATTGAATATTGATGCAAAAATTTTGTTCGACAAAATAATTGTCATTGGTAAAGATCGCATTTGTTATATATTTATTTAAATTTCCAGAAACTTTTTGAATGCCCTACGTATGTTTATTTTTCAAACTCAATTATTCTAGTTTGGGTTCGAGGGTTGAAAATTTGAATATGTGTATTGAACTAAGGCGAATAGGAATACTAGCAGCAATATTTGAATATGTCCAAGAATTACTGGACTTTCACCTATAAAAGCACAGTTATTAAACAAATAATAGATATCTCATAGAGGCGAAGCTATTTTTTGTTAATGGAAAAATATGTAAGTATGGCTAATTACAAAGCTTACGACTTATCTTCGGCTAGTTTAAGTGGTCACTTTACACAATGTAACGTTCACCATTCCACCCAATCAACCTCCGTATTTATCGAATTTTTGAAAGTTTTTGTTTTTTGTTAATATGTGGAATCACTTCAAATACCACTACACTATCGCCATCTATGGATTCAATTTGTTATTTATTTTTTTTGAAATAGCATATATGTCACAGTGAGAATCTATTTTTTTTTTTAAATTATTTAAAGCAGTATTATTTATCTGTAAAATGTTTTTAACACATTATACTAAAATTAAAAATCAATTTTTATATATTTTTCTTATTTTGACCAGTATATTATTAGCAATTTTTAAATATGTCCAAGAACACACAATATCTGAATTTTCACGTACAAATACACTGTTATTAAAAAAATAATATAAAATATATCTAGTTTTAGAAATGTTAACGTTTAAATAATTATTCTCGTGAATTTAATTTAGGAAATGGAGATCTAATTGATTTAATTGATTATCTTACCATTTGAATAAAGCATGTTAACGTTAATATTTATAGTTTACATTGGAAATCAATCTGATATTGTAAAGCGATGTTTCAATATTGATCTTCCAGGAGTAATTATACTTACCTAACCATAATATCTGTCTATTCTGTTATCAACCAATTTAATTAAAGTTTAAGATTCTTAGTAGTCGACTGGTCTGATTGCCCCGCATCTACACCTGGGAGTCATATTTGACATGTAAGCCTACAATTTATATAATTATTAATTAATGGCTTAGATTTCATGTTTGATCATATTTTTGCTGACTTACGTACTTACCATCACATGTCTTGACATACCGCTCTTGGCGATTGTTAAAACCTAAGATGACCGTCCTCTAATAGTAGCTCGTTGGTGTAGTAGTTAAGACGCTAGCCTAGCGATCTAGTGGTTAGGGGATCGCGCCTCGTTCCAGAACACCAGTAAGTTAGTCCTATTTTCATAGTACTATCGTTAAACTTAGTTTGAAAATAGTAAGTATCATGATGTGTCATCTCTATTTAAAAAAAACTGATTTATTTGATCACGCCAGGTGTTTACCGTCTTTTTCTGTTGCTTCAACACTCGCCTCATTTATTTTCTTTACCCTCCTCTCTTAGCTCATATGTTCCACGTGTCTAAACCATCTAAGCGACTTTTTCTTAATTCTATATCGTATATTCTACATTCGGGTCTACATTCCTGTATATTTACTTAGATCTATATCGATGTCTCTGCAAGATCAGAAAGTGCGTACGAATTATCTTTCTTATTATCTGATTTGACATTTTAAATACACACAATATTTAAAACGTACAAAAAAATTGAAAACTTCTTAAGATTTTTATATGAAAATGCTAATAAATTTAATTGCAGACGTATTTCAGTCAAAACGATGGACATTTTCAAGTAAAAATTTACTTTACGCTTTTGTAATAAAAAATCATTTTATGCTATGATAATCGAAGGGTTAAAATCTTAAAGAGTCACTTCCATCTTCCTCTGTCTTACGCTGTTTTAAAAGTTAATTAAAGATAATCATGACTCAATATGTATCTAATGATAAAATTCTCATTGTGACAAATATGCTGTTTCAGGAAAGGAATTATATAATTTAGTCCACATATGGCGATAGTGTAGTGATACTCGAAGTGTTTCCACATATTAACATATATACAACTTTCAAAAATTTGATAAGATATAGAGATTGATTAATGAATGAAAATAGTGAACGTTATATTTATATAAAGTGATCACTTAAACCAACCGATGACAGGTCGTAAGCTCTGTAATTACTCATACATCCATATATTTCCATTAAATATAATAAAAAATTGCTTCGTCTCTAAAAGATATCTATGATTTGTTTAATAGCAGTGCCTTTGTAGGTGAAAATCCAGTAATAATGTATTCTTAGACATACTCAAATATTGATAAAAAAAACTATTTTAATATTTAATCAATTTTATATAGATAATTTTATTTTTTCTTATGGAAAATTCTAGAATAAAAATAGTAGGTACTATTATTATAACTCACTTTAATCTGCAAAGCAGCTAACTCCATTTTTCTAAAATGTTCAGGAGCAACAAAATACTGTTTAATTTAGTAATTAATTTCAAAACACACTTCGATTCATTATTCATGTTTATACGGCTGAGAAATTTTATTAATATTTTGATTTATATCGTACTTATATGGAATATTTGGAGTTGGCTGAATTTCTTTACCTAAAAGTGAGTTAGGTGATTTTCCATGATAATGTAGTGCAACCATTATGATTTCTGTGGACATCCTCCATTTCTGGTGCCATCAACACTTGTGTCAGGTAAACATATATGTTTTTTGCAAGAAACAATCTAAGGTTTTTCAGCACGTTATACTCATTTATTATTTTAAAACACGTGTTTTAAAATTGATGGGAATTTTTAGCTTTTAGTGTGCCATAGAACAATAAAAGAGGAAAATAATGGCATTAAAAACGATTTTTTGAACAAGGGTGGAGTTAGCGGCTTTGCAGATTAAGGTACCGAAAAGTTATTTAATGTTTAAATAGTAAAGTGATTTTTGATCTACCGTGTATATAAAAAAACGTATAAAGGTTTTTATTGATTTTTTTAAATAAATATATAACAATGATTAATAAAATTTCACTTAAAAAATCCAGTATATTAAATGTACGTACTTAATATACTTAATATATTGGATTTATAATGACAATAAATTGCATTAATTTCATCGATATTAGTAATATTATTTCAAAATAGAATAGAATCTCTGCGAACACATTGATTGTATATAATCCAAATCATTTGTATATATGTTAAGAATTCGTATACCTGCGGAAGTGGTTAAATAATATTATAATATATTATATATAGTTCTCTGTGATACTGTTACATAATATATAATAGAAATAAGCTTCAGGAACATCTCAACAGATTGTAATGCATTATGTGTTGAGGAGTTTATTTGATGTACATATGTTACTTATTCTATATCAAATTCGCTACCGGTTTCGACACGTCGGTGTAATTTACAAGCGTTGTTAAACTAACTTAAAATATACAAGTACATCAATTAGGTGCTGTTAGGTGGTGCTAGTTGTGGAGATTGAGGGAAGGGTTGGGATGGGTCAAGATAAAGGAACATCGTTAGTAAAGGTGATTTACGGGGTGCTGTTTTGTTGTTGACAATATTATTATAATTTTTGATTTTATTTTTTGTTAATGTCTAAAGCTTTTAAAAAGGACAATTTGAATAATTTGTTAACATTGGTGTATTTAAAAGAGTGATTATCTTTTTTGAAGCTGTGACCTGTTTCAAACAAATTATTTGAGAATTCTGAATAATTATTATTTCACAAATATTAGATATCTCATAGAGACAATTTTTTTTTTTATATTTAATGGAAAATATATGGAAGTATGGAGTAATTACAGGGCTTACGACCTGTCTTCGGCTGGCTTAAATGATCACTTTCACCAATTCTCACCCCGCAATCTCCTGAATCAATCAAAATAATAAAATATATAAAAAATTGAAAAATATTGATTTTTCAGGCGTATTCTAGTATAATATTTAAAAAAACATTTAACAGATAAATAATATTGCTTTAAAATAATTTCAAAAATATTAAATTCACACAATGATGACATATGTACTGTTTAAAAAAAGGGAAAAATTAATTATAAAATTTGGTCCATAGATGGGGATTGTGTATTGGTACTCAAAGCGAGTTCACATACTAACATATATACAACTTTCAAAAATGTTATAAATGTGGAGATTGAGGGGTGAGAATTGGTGAACGTTATATACATAGCCGAAGACAGGTCGTAAGCTCTGTAATTACCCAATACTTCCATATATTTTCCATTAAATGTAATAAAAAATAGCTTTGTTTCTATGAAATATCTGATATTTGTTTAATAACAGGGCCTTAGTGAATGAAATTTCAGTAATTTTGAGTTCTTGGACATATTCAATTATTACTAATTGTTATTTCATTCAAGTTCTCTAATCCTAGTTTTAAAATTTCTTAGTTTGTCGTAAGAACCTTGTTGCTCTAAGAGTACGAAGTAAAATAACGACTATAGTTGTTATACAGGTGTTTTTTTTAGTATATTTTTTGATGAAGGAACTGCACTTCTCTAAACAATAGTTGTGATAAAAATAATACTTAGTTATTTCATATTTAAATTAATATTGTAAATCCAGCATAATTATTTACATTATTTTTTATTCAAAGAACATAATTTGAATTTATTCTTTCTGAACTTATTTTAATTACGAGAAAATGCGTATTCTCTAACTAATGTTATATTATTAAGAAAATTAGTATTTTCTAATCCCAGTATTATCAAAATAAAATCACAAAAGTTTGAAAATGTTCTGAACCTTATTTAAGCTCAATGCGTTACTAGTAATGTCCTTTTATTGCAAGCTCCGTTTGGGTTACAGTTTTTGAGACATTCTGTATAAGTATATTAATTGGCGGCACACAAGAAGGATACTCGCGGCACATTGTTTGAAAAGCACTGCCTCTAAACCTCCCCCATGCACTTTCACAGTATACATTTCAGCCACACACGATCATTGCACCGCTAATTAATTCAAGTAGTAAACAATGTAGGTGTTTATTAATCAACTGTTGTATGTTTAAAGTTTCAAGCTAGTCACATGTTGACGCAACGTGCATCTAACAACAAACAAGAGAAAATAAATTCAATATGAACATATGGTGGCACCTAACGGTGACGGTATAAATCACGTCACAGTCGGTTAGAACATGGGCGGAACACAGCCGCCAGGGGTCAGCTGCCATGCGGACCGAACAATGCACGATCAATCTTCTTTTTTTTTGCGGATCCACCGCTTATCCAGAACGGATGCAATAAGCTTAAGATTCCTATGTCAATCCTACTCATTCACCGCCTGGTTAGAATTTTTTTAAATGCCACTACGCAGCTGTTTGATAGCGCCCCGCAAATATGACAGGGTGATACCGCACAGCTTCCATAACAAAATTTTCCCTCATTGTCCCCGGTTACTTTATTAGTAAATAATTTTCACAGTACATTACATTAAGACAATATAAAGTAATACAATTAACAAGACCGAGGAGCAGAGGAAAAGTAAAGAGGCACTCCCTTCCGGGAAACGATACGGCACAAAAGAAAAACATATAGGAGATTCACCCTCCACGCACCACTACTTTACTACTACACCACATATTTACTCAGCAGTTTTCCGAAGGATCTCCCATCTTGAGACCCACACTCGAACAAAGGCCCTAAACAACTCCAGATTCCTGCTGCGCTTGAGCAGATCGGAGTTCCTGACGGAACCTTGAACTACTCCCTTCAAACCTTTTAGCATATCCCGCCTAACATATGTCTGAATCACGCAAAACAAACCCTGGCAACATCATTCGCTATAACATTGTCTTACTTTCCACCAACAATATATTGTTACTTTTTTCATTTTCTTCTATAATGCTTAACATTAATCTTTATTACTAAACCCACACTGTGTTATTGTATTTAATAATTCAGAAAAAACATATAATTGGTTGTATATACTCTTATTTTTATAACTATCTTAACTATTGTTGATTAATTGTATATTTTCCTAATAAAAAAAGTGAATACAGTATTCAATATGATGTCCAAATACCTTTTCCTAACTGTCAAACCAAGGTGAATACAGAAATATTATGAACACGAATGATGTACCGACCATAGAGATCCGTCTGATTCAACACATATCTTTTACATCAAGTGTATATTAAATTCAGTAGATTGATTATAGTATATTAAATGAACGAGCACTTTTTGATATGTATCATAAATCATACAAATTAAAAACATTTTAAAACCATTATTTCAAAATACACTTAACACAAAACAAATTTTAAGTCCACTTATTTCAATTGGGGTTATATTAAATAAATTAACTACGTTTATCTTTATTTATATTGCTGAGTTTGGGGTCTCTCTAACCGTGGGGCTAGGTGCAACTGTATTCTATGCACTCACATCTAGCCGTCCTTGCTAGAAAATAATTTTCAAGTCATATTTTTAAAGCATTAGCAGTTTAGCTAAATTTAAGAACCCTCTCACGTACCCATGTCTAGGCTCCGTCATAGTCAGTATCGTTTTGAATAAATTGCTTTTCACCTCATGTTGATAAAACGAATAGGAGTTGAGATATTTCAATTTTCACAAACCCTTTACATTGCAAAATACGTTACGCCCTGTAAAACAAATATGGTCGCCACGTAAAAATCAACAACATTAAAATTAAAATAACAGTCATATTGAACTACTGACAAGATAAAAATGATTGGACCATTTCATTAGGAATAATCCTATCATGTTTATATTAATAATTCTAAACTCTCCGTCAATTGTGACATACTTAGATTTAACAGTGTTGTAACAATTCTCGCCATAACGAAAAAAAAAAGTAATTTTATAGATAGTGGTTTATTTTGAAATATTCAGATAGAAAAGTATTAAAATAAATTTCTAGGTTCTCAGTATATTTTAGAGTGTTTAGAGCGCGTTTTTAACAATTTTGATATTTTTTCTTTTCTATTGTATAATGCATAAGTTTTTGTGCTTTTGTTTAAAAAACCTTTGACTGAAGAATTTTTGACAAAACTTATCCGAATTTATTGTCTCATGCTTTACTTACTCTCACCCTCCATACTTTCCGGATTTGGAACCAATTGATTACAGTTTATTCCGATCTCTATAAATATTTTCTCAATGGTAAAAAATTCACTTCAACAGAGCAAGTCAAAACATCCCTTGTTGATTTTTTTTGCCATAAATTTTAAATCGATTTTTTTTATCGGGATGAAATAAATTAATCGACTAATAAGTAGAAGACAATCATATTTAATAATGAACATTACATATATATTTTATTGAATAAACATTGTTTCTATATATTAATATAAGTATTATATTGTTAAAAAACGCAAAAACTCAAGCATTAATCATTATATTTATTTATTACCATCATTTTTAGCCTCCTCAAATAAGTTTCGCCACTCCGATCTACTGTCCTTTTTCAGATCGCAATACTGATTGCACGAGCGTCAATCACAACCGACGCGCCTTGACTTTTCCAATACTCCTGAAGCCAATGGGTTTTTTCAAAAAATCATTTCGTTAAACGTGACCAGCCCAATTCTCTTAATAAATTAGTAAACATAAGGTTTCCAAAATTCTACGTCTAATTTGTATTTATAGTGTATACGCCTTATTGTTAAATTAATAAGGGTGGTAATTATTATTAACAAATAAATTGTAATTCATATTATATACGCGTGAGCGACCAAATTTCCATTGCATACGTCAATATCGGAACTCATTAATATTGCTTCAGATGACAGGTTTCCGTTGGCAATTACTACGTTCTACCACTAATTCCCTGCAGTCACCCTTCCTCCTATAGCTTTCTCAGTACGTATGTCTTCCATACGTTGTAAACATTGATTGTCAACCTTTTATATTACATTAAAAAATTTTCAAATGCGATCACATTTGATTTTATCATAAAATCACTTTCTTCACATTCTGTATTATCTGCACATAATAATAATCATTATTTATATTTTATTTTTAGAGAAACAAACAAGTGTAACAATAATAACTGATTATAACATAATACGAGTATATAAAAATAACACCAGTGAATTTTCTTCGGAATTAAATAACTAGTACATAATAAACTAAAAAATATTAAGTATGTATTAAAAATAAAATAAAATAGAAACAAAAGAGTGTTTTTAAACTGAATATACAAAGTGGAAAGGGTAAGGAGGAGAGGGAAATGGGATGCAATATAGACAATGTCTGTTAATAGTTATTGAAAAGTTGGCGTAGTTTAATTTTAAAGGGAAGTAATTTATCGTCGAAAATGTCCAAGTTATTAGAAGAATTTACGGCATCATATTTTGAAGTAGAGCGGATCACAAAATATTTTTTTATGTAATTAGTTAAAATTTGGGTAAAATAGATTATTTGATTGTATTGATTTTGTGGGATAGTTATTTGTTCTAATAAATAGGGCGAGTCAACTAATTTATTTAAAACGTTATAGAAGTAAAATAAATCTTGTGTTTCTTATATTTAAAAAGGGAGGATTTTATGGAAACTCTCACTTTCTTAATAAGAATTGTTTTAATGAAAAAACATTTTATTATGAAGTTGCTATTTTTATGGCTTATTTTTATGATGTTTAAAACAAATTTTATTAATTAATTAAAAATATATACAGAAAATAATCTGTCATCGAAAAAATATTATAAATACTAATTAAATGTCTTAATAATAATAATAATATTAATGTGTTTATTCCAACGTTATCAGGTTTTTTTTTAACCCGATTCGCCATAGAGATAATACATATTATGTTATACATTAAAGGTTATGATATAAATATAATGCTATGAAAAACAAAACTAAGGAAAATATTAATAAATTTAAAAAATAAAAAATAAAAAAAAGTTAATAAAAAGTAAAAAGAAATTAATTAGAAAGACAAACATATAAAATCAATTTTATCGAAAAATGTTATTGTTGCGCCATGTCTTTCCAAATCTCTTTACAAACCGGGGAAGGCGCATTATTCAACTATGCTACTGCTACATTATTTTTGACGACAAACTTTTGAACCTATATATTATACTTTTTCAAATGAATACATCTATCGTTCCATTATTTGAAAGCCACCTACTTTGTTTTCACGGAATCTCAAATACTCGAAGGTATTTGAGATTGTAGATGTATATCATTCTAATTAATACATTTAATTAGTATTTCAAATATTACATACTATGTTCTGAATAATTACAACTTCACAATAAGAATGTGTTCTCCTAATAATGAAAAAATGTTTAGTTACTACCGAGATATGAACTTGGAACATTATTCACTTTAACCATTTAATATTTATTTATTTGTTTTAATTCGCTTCTTCCTCTTTGCATCACAAAACTGTGTTCCATAATTGCAACATCACAATAAAATTCTATCACAAGGTTTTTAGGATTTGTTGCAAATACAATCAAAAAAACTACATTGTGCTGTATTTAAATAGTTAAAAGACTACATTGTGCTGTACTTAAATAGTTAGTAGCATCATTCTCCCGACAATAGAATGTTCTGGGTTCATTTCCCGGTAAAAACTAAATGTTTGTCTATAGATAATTTTTTTCTGTGCATCTTTCTAATAGATTCGTCTAATTTTATTTCACATTTTTCAAAACATATTTCCTTAATAATTAGATTAGATATACAAATTAAATTAATCAACTAGAAAGATATACAAAAAAAATATACCAAAGAACATTTTAAATGCTAAATTAATGTATTAATTATAAATATATACATATAAAATCAATTTTGTCGAAAAATATTGTTTTAGCGTCACCGGGATTAATTTGAAAAATGTAACATATAGTTTCGAAAATTTGTCAAGAAAAATACTGGCGTTATAGCACAAAGGTAGTGCACTTCCCCAGATTGGAAATGAAGATCCAGGTTCGTATCCCGGTGACGCTAAAACAATATTTTTCGACAAAATTGATTTTATATGTATATATTTATAATTAATACATTAATTTAGTATTTAAAATATCACAGACCTATGTTCTGAATAATTACAACTTCACAATAAGAATGTGTTTTCCTTAATAAAGAACATTTATTCTGAAAATGCAACTTCACAATAAAAATATGTTCTTCTTAATTAAGATTAGATATATCACTTATTACACAATACACAAAAAAAATAGTACAGTCTTGAGTCGCTCCAAAGTTATCTATATACATCAGCCGCATACACAAGTATAAAACTGGCGAATTTATCAAACAATAACGTGATCACGAAATATACATACAGTCACTAAGTGTTTTGCGACGTAATTATAACTTGTTGACGACCCCTGCTCCGGGCTAACAACAGAATTCGTGTTCGTCGCCTGAGAGATATGCAAACCAGCGAGGGGATGCTGTACAGCATCGTCTGAATGCGATCTCTTGGGGCGTGCATTGTGCAGTATTCGAACACAGATACAGCGGGATCTATTCATGAATTTATTGCATTAAAAAATGATGTAAAAATAATTCCAACAACCTGCAATGATACAATTTATTGGAACGACGTGAAAATTGTAGCCATTTTAACGGTACTTGTTTAGGATTATGCAAACGGTTGTCGTTGTCTTAAAATATTTTTTATTCTATTTAACATTGCTTACATTTTTTTACATGGTTTACTTCATTATATTACAAGCTACTTAGTTGCATATTATTTATATATCGCTATTCCTCTGGAGAGGAATTTACGTAACGTAATTTTAAAACAGAAGTTTTATAATTGCAATCTATAATATCATTTTTAAAAATGTGTTCTCTTTAAAAATATATAAGTTGTATTAATGTTAATTAATTCTGGCGTCTCCTAACGGATAAATCAAAGATGTTTGAGATTTCGTAAATATAAAGATAATGGCTTTCAAATAATGGAACGACAGATGTATTAATTTGAATGTGCAACATATAAG
Source organism: Eubasilissa regina (assembly GCA_022840565.1). Taxonomy (NCBI): domain Eukaryota; kingdom Metazoa; phylum Arthropoda; class Insecta; order Trichoptera; family Phryganeidae; genus Eubasilissa; species Eubasilissa regina. The sequence continues at coordinate 14,824,523 of JAINEB010000027.1, read as the reverse complement.
TTCGATAAATTATCGTCAACTTACTGTGTTGGTGTAGCATAATCATTTAATGCATTTCCCCGGATAGAAAGAGATCCAGGTTTGTACAACAACAATATTTCACCGATAAATTGATTTTATATGTATATCTTTCTAATTAATACATTTAATTTGTATTATAATATTATTTATTGAGATGACGAGCAACTCCGGACCATGGTGGATGCAGACTATCAACAGACCTCAAGGGAACTTGCAGTCATAGCTCATAATATAAATTATGTAACTGATTTAATAAATAAATATTAGTACAAAGTAAATGCATTAATTTGGAATAATATATGTATCAATTTGAAAGAACTGCAGTATACTCAGTCGGTGTGGTGTAATCGGTTAAAGCATTTCCCCGTATAGAAAAGAATCTAGGCTCGAATCTCGGTAGCAACCAAAATATTATTTCGATAAATTGAGTTTTCGTATTAAAATACCACAGAATAATGTATTCTTCTTAAATAAATAAATAAATAATGTACTACTTATATAGTAAATACTAAATTAATGTATTAATTATAAATATATACATATAAAATCAATTTTGTCGAAAAATATTGTACTTATACTTACATAGTATTGTACTTACATAGTATTTTAAAAATGGTAATTTTTGTATCTTAGTACTGCTTTGTTACTAGTTACAAAGCCAGCAACCTCCATATATTTTTTAATCTTTTGTACAATAGTTTGTACACATTATTTTAATTTATTTACAATCAAAATTAGCCTTTTTTGAAGTAAATTGGTTATTCAATTGATCAGTTGATGACGAAAAATATGATGCAATATTTTTTTCACATTTTTAAATCACATGTATTACGCGTTTGTTGAAAAATATTGCAGGCATAAAAAACTATTTTGTGTCACCGTGTGCATTCAAAATTGTATCCAACAAATTGGAATACAATTCCCTTTGTAAAATAACTGCAATATTTCATTTAAAATTGAAGACACATTTGCAACATTTGAAAAATGAATATATGATTCTTCTTGTATTGCTTTTATATAACTTTTATGCTGGAAGTATTGCAATTTGACAATCTTCATATAAATTCTCTGAGAATATATTTATAAAACAAGGATGCATTTTTCCTTAGACGACCAACTACATAGACTTATTAGGTATTAGTTTTCTATATATACATATTTCTACGCCTTTTTATACTTCGGTGGTAGGGCTGGTATTAAAGTTTGAATATGAGAATTCCATTTGTGGGCATTTAAAACAGGAAACAAAAGCGAAACTGCTTCTGTTCAGAGACGGTTTCGGAGTTGGTCATATATTTTACGGCGGTGATATGAAAACGTTTTGTGTATTGTATTTTTCGGATATCGGTTGTGTAAAGTTTTCGGAGACTGACCAGCCAAGTTTTCATAAGATTCAAAACAGCAGGGAGAGCGACCGTCGGTAGAAGAATCAGCAAGTAATATCCCAGTTTCGCAAAGGTTGGTGTATTTTCATTTACATACATTGAATTAATATATTCAACAAAGCGATAAGAATCCTCAGAACTATCTATCAAAGGTAATTACGGCAACATATATAAATATAGGTACATATAAGACAAAACATTAATTTTGTCGCAATTTCTTTTATTAAAAAGAAAAGAAGAAAAAATTTCTTATCACCAAAGATTTAACCGACTGTGAGTCTAAAATGTACTATATGCTTCTAATTCAGTTTATAGATAAAAATAAATAATAGGCCTTATTAGGTACCGTACTAAAAAAATTGTTACCCGGTTCCGAACACGTGGATGCTAAATTATCATGTAGACAAGCGCTGCAAGACATAAAAAGATAATAATAAAATGATTTTATCGAACTCGTCCCAAAAAAAAGGGATTTAAATGCGATGTATTATTAAAAATTTCCTATAGATACACAAGCCTAATTAATTAAACACCTTGTTACCCATTGGACTTATTAGCTACAAAACCACCTAAGCGATTCCTTCTTACAAATAATGAAAAGTGTACGTAACAAAATACGATTTAATATTTGATCATGAAAAAAATGTTTATTTTTTTTTATTTATTATCTTTATTTTATTAACCACTTAATTGAGTTTAAATATGTCTACCGGTTTCGAAAAATACAATTTTCTTCTTCAGGATGTCATAACTAACTAAAAACATATATCATTATTTCTTCACCAGAATCTATTAAATCTATTAATCTATTAAAAAAACAACAATTATTTACTAAATATCGACTAAATTTGTATCTAGCAACAATTTGAGTTAGATAATAAATTTATTTTTTAAATAATTGTTATTTTTTTTTTTTTAAATAGATTCTGGTGAAGAAACAATGATATATGTTTTTAGTTAGTTATGACATCCTGAAGAAGAAAATGGTATTTTTCGAAACCGGTAGATGTATTTAAACTCAATTCAGTGGTTAATAAAACAAATATAATAAATAAAAAATATGAATTTTAACCACAAAGTTAATATTGCTAATTTTAAAAGTATAAAAATTTATTTAATAATGTGTTCTTCTTAAAAATATATAAATTGTATCAAAGTTTATCCAAATTTAATTGATTTTATCTCTGGCATCATCTAGCGTACGTTACTCAAATGTATTTGAGATTTGTCACAAGAGAAGGTGATAATAGCTTTTTAAAAATAGATGTACATACCTATAAATTTGAAAGAACTGCAGCGTATAGGTTCAAAAATTTGTCGTCAACTTACTCGATTGGCGCAGTTTAAAAGTAACGCATTTCTCCAGAAAGGAAAAGATCCTGGTTCAAATAAAGTTAAAAAATTTGTCGAAAACGTAATTGGTTGATATAGCAAAATTGGTTAACCCATTTCTCAGAATTGTAAAACGAATATTTTTCTAGTTAATTTGTATTAAAATAATAATCGCTAACGTCTGATAGTTAAGAACTAGAAGAAGAAGATTAAGAAGTATTTAATGACCTTGATAGATAGTCTCAGTATGATATTAAGGTACAATGTAAAAACATTTTTAGATCATTATCACAGAATACACTATTTGATTGTTGAGAAATTATAAACACTGAAAAAAATGTTAATAATAACAAATTGATAATTGAGGAGATTAAATTAATGAGATAAGTACAGAAGTGTGTGAGTTCTAAGATTAATGAAATCTAATCACGTGACGCATGACAGTCTTTAGCGTTCCAAAACGGACAGTGCGAATTTAGCTTACGGTAAGCATATGTGAATAAAAAAATGTTTGAGCTCAAACATTATTGCCAAGTTGTTATCCAGAAATATGGTTGTGACTTCTCTTGATTTAGGTAATAATACAAGCTCCCAGACTCCCCTTTCAGTCTCAATTACGGAGGTACCAATTAAGAGTATAACGAATGTAGGACGACAGTCCAAAAATTCCTATAACATTTCTCCCGGGAGTGTTGAACCAAACTCCAGAAATTATTCCCAGTCTAGCCCAAATGATGTTGAAATCGCCAAGTATTTACTGTATAAATAGTGAATTCTGAAGAAGCAAGTATTTATTCAGCCCATAAGTGGGGCACTACACCCTTGGCGGCTTTTCGGACTAGATTAAGGGGTAAGCTAACTTTTCAAATATTAAGTCTTCTTTTTCATAAAAATTGTAAGAATTCTACACATATTTATTTATTTATTCTTTATATAGTGCAAAAATAAGTATGTGGAGGTCTATCAACATTAAAGGTAAAGGGTTTTTCAATAGGGACGCTCAAACTTTCTTTCAACAGGGACAAGAAACTACGCCATATTTCTTCAATTTTTTTTGAGGTTAACACTTGTACTTAGTTGGCAAATCATCATTGAGCAGTACACACTGGAGCAACGCTTTCAAATTATTCAAATTTACTACCAAAATTCGCGTTCGCTCACCGCAACTTTAAGAGCATTGCGACCATTTTATCGTCGTCATCACTTGCCTGCCACATCAACAATTCAACGTTTGGTGCAAAAATTTGAAAGCACATAGTCGCTACACAATATTCCAGTGCCAGTGAGATAAAGAAATACACGAAGTGAGGAAAATATTGCCGCCGCTAGAGCATCTGTTCTTGATGACCCAAATGAGTCACTAACACGACGTTCTCAACAATTGGGCATTTCTGTGACGTTATTGTGGCGAATTTTGCGAAAAGATCTTAGCCTACATCCATACAAGATCCAGTTGACATAAGAACTAAAGCCGCTTGACCATTTGAAGCGTCGCCAATTCCTCAATTGGGCTGCACAACAATTTGAAAATGACGCTGAATTCCATCGAAAAATCATCTTTAGCGACGAAGCTCATTTTTGGCTCAATGGATATGTAAACAAGCAAAATATGCGTTATTGGGCAGGCACCAATCCACACGTGCTTCATGAAACACAATTGCATCAATTGCACAATTGACTTATTGAAAACCAAATTTGGTGAGCGTGTTATTTCGCGAAATGGACCAGTTCAATGGCCGCCTAGATCATGCGATTTAACACCATTGGACTATTTTCTTTGGGGCTATGTTAAATCTTTGGTCTATGCCAACAATCCGGCGACGTTACAAGAGCTAAGAGAAAATATTGAACGCAAAATTGGTGAATACCGAATTATGTGAATAAGTGGTGGAAAATTGGATTCAACGATTGGACTTCTGCAAACGTGCCCGCGGTGGTCATGCGAGGAAAATTGAATTTTATACATAATTGCCACTAAATGTACTTTAAAACATAATAAAATTTTTTTAGATATATTCATTTGTTTTTGTTTTATTTTAAAAAAAAGTTTGAGCGCCCTTAATGAAAAACCCTTTACATCTGGTACCGACCCACAAACTAACGACAAAATATCGCGGCGCAGCCGCCTGGGCAGCCGGCCATAATGAGTCACTTCTCTCGCAGCCAGCTTCCCGAACAGTTCATCAGCAGACGCTTCACTCCTCACATTTTACGTATCATTAAGCATCTAATCCCAATAAACATCTATCAACTGCAAGTTATTTACCTTAATTTTGCAACCTGTTCTAGCAACATCCACGTACACACACACAGCGATATCATCCTCAAACGAAGTGGAGTGACCAGTCTCCGGACAGCTGCCGGCGCATATTATTGTTGCCTGTTGGGGTCGGTGTCAGGCGTGTTTTTGAGCCTGATGAGAGACGCATTCTACACTTAGGTATATGCAGGGTGCGTTCAGAGGCCGACGGTGATGTTTTTGATTGTGGAGGCGATAGAGATGTGCGGCACTCGTATTTAAATGTAGCAAATATATATTACACGCACAGACTATCAAATATATAGACATGAACTAACGCAAATTCTTTGTTTCAATATTTTCATTTTGGTGTCATCCACGTAATCAATTTGGTACCACTTACGCAATCAAATAGCATAACGACTTTTTTTAAATATATGACTCGATTGAAACGAAAATTTAAAAACTGACAATATAATATGCATTGATGTAAAAAATATGTCTTGTTTACACAAACCCTTAATTTTCGAAGAGTAAATGATTTTACAGTTACATCAATGTGACAAACTATCGAATTTATTTTTCGACCAAGAATATGTGTAAAATGCCCCTCATCCCGTAACTGATGTTCCAAACCCCTCTCCTATATATACACTTTATTTCATGTCTATTCATGTACTGATCTGTGATTATACGAGTTTTGATTTTGCGCCACTAATTTTAAGTCTTCCATATGATTCAACACAAGTTTAACATAGTAAAAAAATTGTAGGCTTTTGTATATTATTTTTAATATTTATTTCAAACTTTACATTGTGGTTTTCATTCATTTAAAAACCTTCACATTAGTTTTGTATCATTAAGTCTATTTCCGTATGTTTCATCATCGTAACAATTTAAGTTATATTAGGTACTGGATTTATATTTTAAATATATTTTTTTTAAATAGAAATTTAAAACATTACAACAATTTGACATATCGTTTTAGTTAGTGAATTAGACATCCTGATGAAGTAAATGGTATTTTCTGAAGCCGGTTGTCGTGAAAATGTTATAAATAATTTATATTTTGAGTATATTTTTTCTATTGAACGATTGTTAGTTTTCCGAACCCGGATTACAAATCACTTGGAATACCCGGCGGCGGTGAAAATTTTCCATTCCGAACATACTGTAGTCCTAATTATTTACAATATAGAACCTCGCTAATTATTGCGAGTCTAAGTTCTACGCCACATATTTGCAAAATTTCGAAATCCAAAGACGAGTACCTAGAAAGTGTTTAATTTACCCCTCCGCTCTCATTATTTGAGTATTTGAGTGAGAATTTCGTTTGATTTCAGAATACCTGTTTAAATTTAAATTCAAACAAATGAAACCACACAAACTTTATATTATTCACAACGGTGGCTGTATTAATATTGTATATTTATTTAAAATATTATGTAAGTGTTTTAATATCAACCTCATGTAATGTTTCTCTACATTAAAATAACTGCCTCGTGTTCTTAACACATCAATTAATTAACGTCACTGCGACAACCTGGCAATCCTGTGCGATATGTATTCAATAACCAGCAAATATATACACATAGTTAATTAATAATCTGCAAATAGAAATTGAAAATAGTAAAAATAAAGAATGAAGGAAATTTAACTATGCAAACGTTAAAAGTATTAGAATAAAACGTGTAATTTTTTCATGTGTATACTTTTAAATTGTTTATTTTATTAAGTGATGAGACAAAATGCTACTCTTGACTCACTGGCGTGATTGTGATTGAAAACTGTGACTGTGATCACAGTTTCATTGCTAATACGCTTGCGCCGCACGATATCACAATACACCAAATAAATTTTTAAAAACATAATTTTGAGCGTAATGTGATTCAAACTTCATTTGCGTAATAAACACATTCTAGCTTATATAATTAATATGTATCTAGTTTAATATCATCACAAAGAGAATGAAAACTCTTAAAAAGTTTATTTGTCGGGTCAAGTTCTTAGCATTTCGGGTCAAATGCATAAAGTGTTTTGGCAGAATCTACTAGATGGTGCTTATCACGAACTATAAGGTCATTTTTTCATGAATATTTTCATTTCATACGCATGCGCCGAATCACAGTTCACAACCAAATATAAATAATAAAAAAATAATAATGACAAATCACAGTATTTCCAAATCTTCATAGTGAGTATGACTCAAAGATATCAGTGATCAACTCACGGTTCGTGATTTTTAAATGATTCATAGATTTACTGCCTTCTTCAATTTATCACATTTCATAGTCAACGGTAATTGATATAATATTATATATACTAATTGTTCCAACATTCCTCCCCTCCCCATTATATGCTAGTTTTACGGTAGTGGCAATATGTGAGCCTTTCGACTATTCAACTATGTTAGAGTAACACACTCTGCGGTGGTGGGTCAGATTTGACCCGGGTGTTTATAAAAATATGAATTACGCTACAAATATTGGTTTAATGCTGTTTTCCTTCTAGCTAATCTTTTATTAAATATTTTTAAATAATTTTAGATACAAATAACTGTTATCAGACGAGAATCAAATAGTTATTGATAAAAATGTTAAAAAAACGCTCGAAAACTGCCCTAAAACATATATTGGCAATATTTTGAGCAGATAGACAAAGGATGCGTTCATGTATTTGTTTTCGCTTATTTTCATCTGGCGCCCCCTAGGCAACGCCAGTAATATAATTATTTCAGGGACTTTGCACCTACCTGTAAGTTTTATGACACTACCTGCTCGAGTTCCGATGAGAAGATCACATGCTCAGTGGATGTTTGTATTTTGGCTGTGTAGGGCGTCTATTAATGCGTGAGAATATGTACAATATTTTTTAATTTTATTTATTTAATTTTTATATTTTTTTAATTTTTAATTTTTATATATTTTACTTTTTAACTTTAATTTTTTAGCAGAAACATTACTGCACATCATGACATTTAATTAAATCATATTTAAAATGAAATCTATAAAAAATCTCCCACAAAACGGTTGAAAAACCTAAAACTTGAAGTGGGTCAAAAATGACCAACTACCACCGGACGTGTTTTGTTTTGACACGTTCTGCTATTTTAAATTGTTTCTCGTGCATTATTTTACGCTGTGATTATAAATAATATGTGGACCAGTCCACAACCAGTGGTGAAAGCTTCTAACATTATTCGAATTGAGTCCAAGGGTCAAATTGGAAGCTGATGCATCGTTTCGATGAAGCTATGAGATAATCATCTAGTTCTTTAGATTTCCGAATGCTTCAAACTTTCATTATCACATCCTGCAATTTCATTATATCATTCCCCTAATGTCTTTCAATTATAAAAACGTGTCGTGCTTAGCTGGTACCATGATGTTATCTTTTATGATACCAGGGGTGGTTTTGTATGAACCCCCATCTAAATTTTGAAAGGACGCTCACTAAAAAAAGACCGTCATCGCCCACTTCTTTGTTTACCGCCCCTAATTAGAACAATAAATTAAGAAACAAAACAAAGTTAAAAAGAAAACAAAAACCTTCCTTCAAGGTACACATGAAAAAGTTAATTGTTCTTTTTACGTTGGTACTTTTTTTTTAAATTATACCTTTTTGTACCCAATGTTCTCGTTTTTTCGAGTTATTTACTGTTAAATTTTCTAGTGGTTTTGTTTCATAAAAACAAGAGATGTTAACTTTTTTTTTTATAATGCGGACGTGTAAGTCCTCACATACTATTTCATAACATGGTCGACAAAATTATTTTTTTATGTTATTTGTGCTCTACTATAGAATAAATCGTGTTTTGTTCTAACCTAAATATTTATTGTAATGTTTTCGTGTCGCAGTATCTATAAACTGTATTTTACCAAAAACTCAAGCCACCACACCAAATTAGCATTTCTTTCCAGTGTAATGGAATCGTAATAATCAACTTAATTGACAGATAGTTATATTTCACATAAGAAAACAATTTATAAACATTTTGAGACAATTAGAGGAGTAATATATTACAGAATTCTTTTTTTTTAAGGTGACTTAAATCTTGATTATTTATACCATTTCATAATATATCTGTTGAATTGATTATTTATTTAGGTTAATTGGTTAAGATGTATTGTAGTAGATAAAAATTTTTATGATAAATTATGTCTTCAACATTGAAAAATAGGTTTTACGGAAACACCAACATTCACCGCAAAGTAGGGGTTGTAAATTTTGACGAAATAAAAATATTCGAAATTCAAAAATCGAATATAAAATTATTCGGAATTCGGTTGAATTTGGAAAATGTTTATATTATTTTTTGATCAATACAAATAATAAAAAATAGCTTATTTAAGATAATCTATTTTACATATAAAAAAGTAATATTTTTTGGAAAAATAAACTGTTTTTTACTGAGGATTAATTTTAATGGAAGGATGTACATCAACATAACCAGTTTACCCTATATCACTTTTATACACAATGTGGTAATTTGCTAATGGCATGAGTTTAAGATGTCCGTGTTTATACGTTATAATATCTGGACTATCCATGGTCCCAATTAGTCCGGATAATCGAGGGTTTACTATATATATATATATCAAATAACGGTAATAAATTAAAACTGCTCCATTTTACCTTGTTAAAAAATCCATAATTTAACAGAAAACCAAGGCAAAATAACTAAATATCACTCACCACTACTGCACTTGACAAAACTAATCTCAATACTGATCCGCCAGTTTTCGGACATCTATGTGATGCAGCCGCTATCTTTGTCTCTTTAAGTGCCGGCCGAGTGCATTGGTTAATTTAATGGTAGCTTTCTAGGAACGATCCTTTCGGAACACCTATTATTCTGCGATTACTCATTGTGTAGCCACCAAACTATGATCGTAACAATATTTTATTTTTATATGTTTAGAATTCAGAATTCGCTATTACATTTTTGGAGTTTTAAATTATATTTATGGGAACGAATTTCGGAATTCTCTAAATTTTGATCTTTTGTATACAATCCATACCGCAAAGTGACCACCAGCAAATATAATCGGCTACGCCGATTGCTTTATGTTTATAAGGTAAAAAATCCCTATATTTTATAATCTTTGAGTAATTGTATTAATTTATATGTGATTTTTATTTGACATTATTTTTCAACGCTATCATTGACCTCCTTAAAAATATGATTCTAAAAAGTATAAATATACAAGTCTATTTATGATAGAGTACAGAAGAAGAAAACGCAATGCTGATCTTACCATAGTGAATAGGATTGAAAAAGGTTCGCTAAAGTTATTTGGTTATATAGAATAAATAAATGAGGAGAGAATGGTAAGAAAAGTATATGGCAGATAAGGAACATCGTTGATCGCATCACACTAAACAAGTTAATATGTACTTGAATACTTTTTAAATAGTCTCTAAGCATATTTACAGGCGATAGAAAAAAATGTGTAATTCTTGGAGAAATTGATAAAAATATCTGTTAAATATGAATTAAATATATTAATTAGAAAGATATACATATAAAATCAATTTTATCGAAAAATATTGTTATTACGCCAACGGGATTCGAACCTGGATCTCTTTCTTAACCGGGGAAGATGCATTATCCAACTATGCTATAGCGACAATATTTTTAGCGACAGATTTTCGAACCTACATGTTACCTTTTTGATAATACATTTAATCGTTACATTATTTGAAAGAGCCATTTACCTTACTTTTACAGAATCTCAAATACCTTTTAGTAATCCGATAGCAGACGTAACAACAATATTTTTGATAAAATTGGTTTTATATGTATATCTTTCTAATTAATATATTTAATTCATATTTAAAATATCACAGATCTATCTTCTGAATAATTACAACTTCATAATAAGAATGTGTTCACCTAACAATATATGTATTATATAATATATCAATTTAAATGTATAATTATTTTTCTATTGTATTTAGTCGATTTAAAATTGTAAATAAATTAAGGTCATAATTAGTATTAATTGTAAAGTTGATGTCAACACATTGAAAAGGATTAAAAAAGGTAATATTAAGAGAGATGTAAGACTGGTACGTTGATGGCACCAGAGGTAGAGGATGTCTGCTGAAAACTTGGCACAACCAGATAAACCAGATACCGGAAGATGATCATGTTAGAAGTCTCAAAAATCGACGATCTTGTGAGATATGTACGAATATGAATGAGGCGAGACTCGCGTGACAGAACAGAAGAGTATGGCGCCTCTTATTTAATAATTGATGGTCTTGTATTTAATTTTATGGAGATCTATCGCCTCAACAGTCAACAACACCGCCGACGGCTCCTGAACGCACCTAAGAGTGTAAAATTAGACTCTCATCAGCCTCAAAAATACGCCCGGTACCGACAGCAATAATACGCGCTGGCCACAAGATCACTAACAAACGCTCATCGTTGTAGACTTTTTGCTGAATATACTTCTAACTGTAACTGTACAATAATCATATGTCTATTCTTAGTAGTCTTTCTTGTTCAACGTGCTCTGGGCACAAACGCGCATACACATACATACATACTCTGCGATCACATTCAAAAGAATATTTGAGCTCTGGTTCAATTTATTGAGGCACCTTCTGAATCATAACATTCAATTTTAACCGCATCTCACCTACCCCTATTTAGCGATTTACATCAGATTTGCATTTCTGCATTCCGCGTATTATTTCATCCCCGTTGAAATGCTAATTTGACAGCTGAGGTCACTTGGCACCATCCTCAGTGCAGTCTGGCTCTGATGTTTCGATTATTCTGTGCCTAACTTACGTGCACCGTCCAACTTTAGTCCCGCATTGTTATCTTAAATTTCAAAATCTGCCAAAATTTTTTTTCGTAGTCTATTTTAGTCTTGTCTATCATATCTTTCGCACTCTATTTTTCCAGCTTATATCTACATATTTAAAGGCACGAAAAAAATGTTTCAAAATGTGAAGATAAGAGCATAAGCCTGTCCAGACATGATCACTAAATAACATCTACGCGTGTCAAGGTCAAGATGTCTACTCAAGGGTGTCGTCTGAACCGGATCTGCTCTTAACGAATATAGATGGGTAACCAAAAAATAATGTATGACTATAGCCGAATAGAGCTTATATATTTGACAAAAATAAAAATCGTATATTACTTTATTAAGCTTATTATCTAATAAGCTAAAATTATCACAGAAAAAGTCATCAAATACGTTTTCAAATGATAATATTTTAGATCTAATATCTTTCTACATTATTTTCAACGTTATTAACATAATTTTATTTTAATTATCACGGAACTATGTTCTGAAAAATTGAAACTTCATTTTGATTTGACGCACTCGTGATCTAGTGGTTACGATGCTTACCTAGCGATCTAGAGGTCGGGGGATTGAGCTTTGTTCCAGAATGCCATCAAGTTAGTTATTTTTTCATGGCGCATTTTTACAACACTTTACTTTTTTCGTACACAACACACTTTAAACTACGTCTCAACATAGACGCCACCCATTATTAAGGCACTTGTTATAAGGGGGAAGTAATTTTTGTATACTTTCACCATAGAATGATGCCTCCTGGAATGAAAACCTTGTCTGTACTCCATCTTTGAGTTCATCATCGTCATCAAAACGCTTGCCATCAAGGAATCGCTTCAGATGAAGGAAAATATGGAAATCACTTGGCGCCAAATCAGGACCACTGTCAGCCAGTTTCATATTTCATTCATGCATTCATGGATCACGAATCACGGATCGTATCTCACAGTCGCCGGGCTGATCTATTGTCTTGAACATTTCAACCACTCACTATAAGATGGCCACACTACGTGAATGTCTCTTACGTTGCATGCGGTGAGTCAACAGATAAAGGAAATCATTGCGCATACGCAACATTGCAACCGCAGCGCTACACCGAGTAAAAAGATATTAAACATCTTACAAACAAATTTCTTCTTCTTCATTCTGAGCATCGTGGGTCCCAGAAATATCAGCACAATACGCCTCCATTTCTCCCGCTCTTCATCCATGTTAATTAAAGCATTACAGTGGAACTTGTTACTCCGGTTTTTGATCTACGCATGTTGCAGGAGATCGTCCTCTTGCTCGCACAATTTTAAAATTACATACTTATTCAAATATAAATATTTAAATAATATTTATTTTATATCATTAAGATAATCAAATCATTAATTTCGACTAGTTTATGCGATGGCCTTGCTCGCGCCTCACAGATATGTATAAATAAATCACTCAACAGCCATATAGTCCGACTAGTACCCGCAAAACGGTAGACAATAATACTAGTCTAAAGCTCCTCCAATACATCTTCTCGCACGTACCTCGGCACCGCCTTCACTGAACTACGTTAATCTTACACTTTTCATAATGTAACAAACAAATGTACAATCAATATGTAAATAAACATAACTAACATAAGTACTGTTTCATTTATAATACGCCCACTCTAACACATTTTTTTGACACAAATAATCCCTATTGGTAATTGTTGCCGACAAGCATAGATGCCGGAAGAATTCAGGATACGGAAGGAGTTTCGCTGTCACTACAATCCGGATTCTGCTAGTACCACCAAAATGTGGACTGTATTTTAATTCACTATTTCGTCTTAGGTTCCTTTAGACGACGATTTCCGACACCGTATAGAAATTAGTATAATATTATAATCGTCTAGGTAAACGTATAGATCGCCAATCGACTGATCGGCGGCGTGCCGGGTGTGGAAGAGAATGGAGGGGATGCACATTATTTTCGTTCAAAATAAATTTGTATATACATAAATAAATATATGTCCCAAACAATGATCTTAACGAGTCTACATAATCATTCACACAATGTCACTAAACTTACAAGGAGCTCAGTAAGTAGCAATTTGCTCTAATCATAAATAAAATAAAAACATATTTATCGTATTATTTAAATATCTGTATATCACGCTTAAGTTAAGAATCCACTTAAGAGCTGTACGATACGTTTTAATAAAACTATAAATTAAAAAAATTCATTCCAATTCCAATTAAATACTTTGTTGATAAGTTGTTTGATAAAATATCTTATGTTATGTTCATGATTCATTGCTTGGAGTGAGTTGTTGTTAGCATGGAAACATTAGAAATTTCTAGGGCATTGTACTCTTTAAATATAAGATATGATACGCATATCAATTAAGGGAGAATTATATTAGAGCATCAGGACATCGGAGGGTAGCAATGGCATGTGTGAACCATTCTTAATAGAGGGTATGTAAAAGGTTTATGGACAGTTAGGGAAATACACTTTTTAATCGTCAAGGAACTCACCCTAGGTAGTAACCCTATTTATAATGATAATAATATATACTATAATAATAAAATATTCAATATTTTTAGTATACTTTAAATTTATATATGTAGGAAATAAAAGCTGTACGATACATTTTAATTAACTATAAATTTAAAAAATTCAATCCAATTCCAATTAAATACTTTGTTGATAAGTTTTTATGCATGTTAAATATAATTATATATCGAGTGATTACGTGTCAACAATTATAAATTTGATTACCTTAAAGTGAATAAATAAATAGATGGATATTGTTAACGAACAAATGCTATTTTTGCCATATTCACCAACATAGATCATATAATTTTTTTAATGAAAATATATTTTAATTTTATTTTTCGATAGATTTTTTCTGTATATCTTTATAATTGATTAATTTAATTTGTTTCAAATCATGTAATTGACATGGTGGTTACTTTATGTTGCAACAAGTTTTTTTTTTAAATAAACCAAACTTTGTAGTACACATACGTCGGGTTATTTCATTACTACTATAGTTTCGAGAGGTTCAGTCCTTATCATCATCAGGTGATAAACTAAGTACAGCATCGTGTTGACCTATTTAGGTAATGGGGCAGGACGTGGAAAGGGGGAAGTATTTCAACAGTTAATGGATATATGGATATTAGAGAATGTAATGTTATCTATTAAAATTAAATTCTTTTATATTTCGACGATTTCAAAATTATTTATTTATAAGATACCGAGTGAAAAAGTTTTAGTTTATAACTATTGAAAGAATTGTTAGTTTCAATTGAGTGATTAACAAATTCCGATAACTTAATATTTTTTAGGTAATGGAAATATTAATTTATTATTGTGTTTAGTTTTCTCACTGTTTGAATTATATATTTTTTGTCGCAGCCTCAACATGTTATTTCATATTGTGTACCACTTTTTTTCCCATATACTTATTTTAGTTTTAAAGTTATACTGCAGCTTTTAAAAATAATCCTGTACAAAATACTACTAAAAGACTTATGCTCGTGTGTGCATCAGAATTTTGGGAAATGGACAAAACACAATAAATGAATTATAAATATCTTAGAATTAAATAAAAATTGATGAATTTACCAACCATATAGAAACAAAAATATAACGCGGAACTATACATGTGGGAGATGATAATGTGGTCAAATCAATTATAATTATAAGACTACGGGCCGGTTGTGTGATCAGTAGTAACTTTTTACTAACGTCCGTAGTAAAAATCCTTTGCGGGTTGTTGATACATCAAATTTACTACTGTCAAAGCATAGATGGAGATGTCTATAAGAGTGACAAATAATCATGAAATATGCTTTATTTTATGCATTTTCTGTGGATTTTTTGCCAAGGCGTTCGATATCTGTCACTTTAGTGATGAAATTTTTTCGTATTATGTGTAATAATGTATATTAGATAACGAGATCATCATCGGACCAACTCTCATTAATTATGGTACACTGCAACTTTCTAAGTATCAATGTGTCAGATGACTTTTGGAACAGCTGTGAAAAGTCCGCCATATTTAACTATCAATTCTCGTTTTTACCATCGGATATCGCAGAGTAAAATGAGTTTATTACGGGATGTACTTTCGAAAAGTAAATTTATTTTTTTTACTAACGATCGAACAACCCGTTTACGAAAAATAATTTCTTTAGTAATTATTTTACTGAACCGACCTTAATAACCTCTAAATGAAGTTTTGTTCATTAACCTCCAAGCAGGAGAGAGGGTAGGCCATAGATAAGGTGGCTTGATGGTGTGACGTAATTTTAATATATTTTATTTTTAACGTATGTGACATTAACGTACAATGTAAAATATTAATATATTAAATAACGACTTTTCACTTATCCAGGATTGTTCTATGAATAACAAGTAACAGTCCCCATATCGATATTTCGCTTTAGCTGCCAGATTGGCATTTTTTTCTCCAATTTAATCAATGCTGTGTTGCATAATAATATTACAAAGCGGTATTTTTAATATCAAAAAATTCCATTCTCTATCAATACTGTGTCAAACTATTTAATTAATAAAACACAAACAAATACAATGGAAAATAACATCAAAACTTGTTGGTAAAAAATATGTTAACATTCAATGTAAATATATAAATGCAAAACAGACAAAAAAAATATATTTATTTATCAAACTTTATTGATATACATATTTCTGTGATAACAGATGTGAATATATTATAATATAAAATGAGATATAATTATTTTATTTATTATTATTTTATTAGTAACTATATAATACTATATAAAAATTTGTTCGGACTGTGCCCGTCTCACTAGAGAAATTCTGTGTCGAGACGGGCATAGTTTACAAGCAATTGTTCAATTAATTAGAATTACAAGTAGATAGAATTACATTTATTACTATATAAAGGTGTATATGAAGAACAATTTTATAATGGACTTAATTTTTGGATCACTTTGTAACAATAATTAATATAGGTATGAGTCAATACGTTTGGGTGTGTGCACCAATACTGGCTCTACCCATATTACGAATCCAAGTTTTAATATATAGTTTCATGTTCTTGGGACAATTCAATTGATTTAAGAAGTCTTTTAGCATTCTATTAAATAGTTCATTTCATTCTATTAAATAGTAAGTCCAAAATATTTGTAGTTCCTTTGACCAAATACAGTACGTTCTCTTGGGGTTTGTAGATTATTTGTATTTGTCCGTGTGAAAATTATGTTTTGAGTTGTTTTAAAATGTGTATGTTTGTATTTATATATGTATTTGAGAGTAGTATTAGCGTATATTTGTCTAATATCAAAGATATCGAATTTTTCAAAAATTTCGTCAGTGCTCGTTGTGATTGGGGATTTGAGGATAACTTTTAATATATTTTTTTGAGCTCCTATTATTGGATTAATTGCAAATATAGTCACTCCAATTATATTGCAATTAAGTATATACTCGAAGTTCATTATGTGGGATGAAGTAGACTCCACCTCTGATATACGCAGTATTGTCCTGACTACTTTGCTAGACTGCCGTGTGTATTAAAACAACCTGTTTTTTTCGCGCTGTTATGCTATTATTTAATTCAAAATATGTAAATATGCTACAGGAATAAAAATAAAAATAGAGAAAAAAATATATACATATGTAGTGAGATCATTATGAACCATTGAATTATTAGTGTAGACATTGTATAATTATTATGTTAGAATATTAGATAGCGATGCTTCTGATTGATCTCTGCCCAATTGGATCATATATTGGGTCCATATTAGTGTAATCTGATTGGAAGTGAACGGTACTGAGTGTGTTGTACAGGACAAGGAGCTAAGAACATGTAGAATCTTTGATAAAATATTTGGTGTGTAGATGTTCGTTGTTTGTCTTATGTTATGTCCATCATTTATTGCTTGTTGTGAGTTATTGTTAGCATGGAAATATTGGACGAGTCTCAACATATAGATTTGTCTTATGTCTAGGGCATTGTACTATTTAAATATAATATATGATACGCATATCAATTAAGGGAGAAATATATTTCAGCATCAGGACATCGAAGGGTAGTAATGGCATGTGTGAACCATTCTTAATAGGGAGTATGTAAAAGGTTTATGGACAGTTAGGGAAATACACTTTTTTATCGTCAAGGAACTCACTCTAGGTAGTAACGCTGTTTATAATGATGACGATAATATATACTTTATTAATAAAATACTCAATATTTTTACATATATAGCATACTTTAAATTTATATATGTAGAAAAGTTTTGCCTATTATTAATATTTATTATATATCATAGTGTAAGTTAACAACAGTAGCCCTTTTGATTAGTACATAATTATGTACCATATTTTTCTAAACTGTCGTATGTCATTAAATAGTCAGAAAAGACAACTCTTATTATTAATAATTCTACACAAAATAACATAAAATTATTTTTTTTAAATATAGCATATATTTTTTTGTAATAAAAGCGTTTTCTAATATTTTGAATGTAAATACATTTTTAAAACTAATGATACCATTATTTTGTGATTAAATCTAAAACAATTTTAAATGATGTATTTTATAAATATGTCAATTTCAAACAGTCTATAAATAAAAAATAATTAAGATCAACGAGATCAAATTTGTTATTATAAAAGTTGTTGATTTCCCGATATCAGAATCATGAATTTTAAAAATAATAACAAAGCAGAAATTAGAGGGCTACATTCCTATCCTGAAGGAAATTGTTCCTTTAATTTATTTTATCACAATTATTTTTGTGTTCGTAAAATAATTCACATTTTTGTTATTTATTTTTAAATCAAAAATATATTTTGGCACATTTCCGACCTTTTTATTTATTTTTTATTTAGAAGTAATACAGTTGATCTATATAAACAAAAATCATAATAAAAGTTTAATAAAAACTTAACCAATTACATGTTTTCTCTGAAATAACAATATAATATCAATAAATAGATAAATAGCTTATTAAGACTTTATAATAGGAAATGAATTTTACGCTGTAAATAAAATTATGAATAAATTAGAACTTTCTCCTTTATTGCAGAAACACAAAAAATAACAGTAAAATTAAGAGAAAATAAAATTATAAACAGAGGAGAGATAAATGTTACAAAGAAGAAAATAAGAAATTATTCCAGGAGAACGAAAAAGCGAGGGGAAAGGAAATGGAAAATGAGATAAGGAATAAAATCTGTGTGATTAAAATAAAAGCCATTAAAGTTTATGTGTTGAATTTAGATTTAATTGAGGTAACTGGAGTATTAAAAAGGCCTAGTTCATTTAAGTGTGAGTTGAAATAAAGGGGGCTCGGTAGAAAAATGAGTTATTTTTGGCATTTGTGTTGCAATGTGGAAGGTTAAATGTAAGATTAGTTCTGGTGGACCTGGCTGGCAATGGAATAGATATGCGTCTGAGTAAATCAGGACAGTCTATTTTGGAGTTGGTTATTTTGTGTATGAAAATGACTCAGCAGTACTGTTTATGGTTCAATAACTATGAAATTTAATGTATTTCAGGAAACTATTCTGTATTTTTCCGATTCTATTGATCTATGTGATGTATCTTGGATTCCAGACATGGGAGGCATGATACTTCGAAGGATGAAACCAAACATTTTGCTTATTAACTCATCCACCTTACACTACTGAAATTTGCTTTCTTCTAAAAAATTTGATATTTCTGAAGACGAGCCTCAATCAGAGCCGTTTTTCATCGCGCTAAGTCTTTTGCGGTCTCTTTTTTAGTGAGCCATTACTTATAATATTCGTGTCATATTCTCATATCTTCTGTACCATCATATATTCACGTTACATTCTACAATCCCAAACTATTGTTACTATTTATTAATTCTGTCAACTATGCTAAAAACAGATTTACGTTATACGTCCACAACATAAGAATTAAATAAAATATTATGTATGATTTAAATTAATTTTCTGAATTACAAATGCCAACAAATGCTCACTATTGTCAGCAAAAAGGTTTCGAACAAATCCTCGCAGTGCACCATTGAATTTTCTTTTAGCACCGAACATTCCATCAGGTTCTACGCGCGGCATACCACTCACTTTCGCCCCGACCGCTAAGCCGGCCCGAACTAGTGCCCCCGTGTATTAAGGTCACCAATCCACAAATTAAGCCTAAGAGGCTCGGCTTAGACTCGCGTTGAATAAACATGAACCGGAGGCGCTTCATAATGCCTCGGGGCGTCACGAATGTCTGCCGTCCAGTGGAGTTTTATCTGCGAGACTGATGGAAGGGCTGTAAGATTTGCATTAAATATTCATTTAAGGGCAACACGACGGAAACATCGCGTTAGAATTAGGAATAAATACGTTCTGAATGCGAAGCATTTTATACTTTGTTCTGCTATTTAAAATTTTAGGGATAATATTCTAGTAATACACAAAAAAATAATTACATTTATAATGGGGTTACTATTGATTAATTTAATACACCTACCACGGTATAATAAATGTGGAGGCACTGAACGTGTCACACGGTTACCTGGTCGTGAAACCAGGCTCCCAACATCTATAAATACTCCCGGTACCGATGTCAGGCGACATGCCATAATAACATGAACTACCAACTAATGAGAATACGGGATTTGTGAGTTTCACTCGTCTACCTGCCGTCTTCAGTAGCTGCTTGCGTATAACTTTGTGTGACATTATTGAATAAATCTCGTATCAATTGTAAGTACTTTATCTTCCCATAACCTACTCTAGTCTGCCATCACATATATTCCTTACACTCCGCGATCATCCTCAAACGGGGGAAATGGGGCCCCATTTTCCACACATGCAACTTTCTGATCAATACTTTCATAAACAATCAACACTCTTTTTCCCCAAATAAATAAATAAATGTAACGTTTACTCTCATCAATCAATCAATCTCCATATCTATCAAATTTTTTAAAGTTGTATATATGTTAATAAGTGGACTCGCTTCAAATTAACATATATACATATTCCATATTCCAAAAATTTGATAGATATGGAGATTGATGAGTGAGAATGGTGAACGTTATATTTACATAAAGTGATCATTTAAGCCATCCGAAGACAGGTCGTAAACCCTTTAATTACCCATACTTCCATATATTTTCCATTAAATATAAAAAAAGCATTGTCTTCATGAGATAACTATTATTTGTTTAATAACAGTGCCTTGGTAGATGAAAATCCAGTAATTGTGTGTTCTTTGATATATTTAAATATTGCAAATAAATATATGTCTCAAAAATTGATGTATATAAGGAAAATAATAAATAATTATTTGAATATATACGAGACATGACATCGACTCTTTCACATTCCTAGAAGTAGAACATCTTGCATACAAAATTCATTCATTCGCCATTCGTAAGAATACCCTAATGAGAAATTAACAGGGTGTCAAGCAGTTGTGCAATGTCCCGTGGCTATTCAACTTGTATATGGATGTGTGAATTCGATTGAATTGTGTCTATGCCACATCTGCTCAGATTCACCTTCAGGGTGTCTATGAATTTGTCCTCGGTCCACCCTATCTTCTTTTGATGTAAGGTAGCACATCCAATACAAACAGTCATACGATAGTTCGTCACCACCTGTTCTATCATTTGAAAATTTAGCGGTCAGTAGGCGCAATATCATACACTCTCATAGCTCTCGCCATCACTACAGAAGTGTCGTCGGTCGCACTAAATCGTCATCTATAGATTTGAATGGTTCTTTTGAGAATTGGTTTAATTTTCGTCGCGGGTCACCAGTATGGGGGGAAGAGTATGTATTTACTTTTATTATAGTTGGTTGGCTATAGCCCGAAATGAGTGAATGTGTTTGTAGGTTACATGTTATCCTTTAAGAGATGCTGTTTTATTGATTAATGAGCTGTATAGAGATATCTGAAGGTTTTGCTTTAAGATGAAAGACTTAGGACCCCAAAATCTCCCAACATCTCACTGAGTGTACGTGAATGTCGCATAATATGTCAGTGTGGATTGAGCGCGTGTATTAAATAAAGCATTGACTTACAATTGCTTACTTTTATTACAGATCGATCCACAAATTAAAGCGACACAGGTCGAAGCTAAATTGCAGATAAAGTTTATGACTAGTAGTGCTCACTGGAGATGCGTTCGAGAAGGTAGCTATGAAATAAATGATGGGCTTCTAGGAGTTGTTACATTACGATGTATTATTAACTAAATTTTGGTCGGTACTAGATGAAATGGAATGGCTATAAAAAGCCTGGTTAAACGCTCAGGTACTGTGAGGCGTGAGTAGAGCCTACGCAGTTCTTTCCACCCTCCCTTGGATTATCAATTACTCTATGGTGACATACAAAATATCTAATGGTTTGAGCTGGAGCTTGAGAACACCATAAAATGAGATTTGCTTATTATGTTAGCATTTTTTGTCATAAATTGATATCAGGCCTCAATAATTTATTATTATTTTAACCGTAATGTCCTCCACGAGATTACATTAATGCACAAATAAATATTGACTGTAATTAAATGCGCCAAGGTGAAAAACTTTTTAATCCACCTCCATTACTTTAATAGGTCGCATCCCCCGCCATTTGCCACGGTTTACCATCGCCATCTTGTTGACAACACTAAAATTCAAATTATCCCCGCCCAAAGGAGCCATTAATCGAACGTTTTATTTGAATTTCTCCCGCCGGCGCTCCGGGTGAAAAAACAAACTCTATTAAGGAAATAAATAAATTCCTACGGAATCGATCAGTCGGGATGCCTTCGTCCTTTGTGTAACCTCGTTAAGGGACGTTTAAGGATATTTATTTTATTTTATTTTTTCAGTTTTTCCCGCCCTCGGCTCAAAGCGTTGATTGCTTTTGAAGCGGTTAGAAGGAACATTCTCAACGTGTGATGTTCTGCAAGAACGTAGTGTGTAATGAAGCAACTGGGAATGGAAAAATTGTAATATTTAATGATCTAACCAAGAAGAGGCAAAGAAATACGCGTATTTGTTTTATTCATTGATTAAAAATTTTGGGTTTTTTTTCACGCTTTTATATTTAATATACAAATATATCATATTTTAAGAGTATTTTTTTAAATAAGTCTTTATTATGAATGTACAATTTCAGAACAGTTTTGTGATATTTAAAAAAAATTAATCAATTAGAAAGATATATAAATATATATATGAAATAAAAAAATGAATCACGAATCACGATATTCCCAGATACCAATAACATAAATACTTGACGTGGCAAAATAGTAATAGCTCAAAATCACTAATCGTGAGTCAATCACTGATATTTTTGAGTCACACTCACTATCAGTGATTTAATAACTGGAAATATCGTGATTGGTGATTCATTTTTTTATTTCATTTATTGATTTATGATTCGTCTCGTGAGTAAATGAAATGAAAATATTCATGAAGGAATGATGTTATAAATCGTGATAGTAGATGGCTTTCAAATAATGGAATTAATTTGAAAAGTATAAAATTTGTCGTCAAAAGTATTTTTTGCTGTAGCATAGTCGGTTATCGCACCTTTCCCGGATTGGAAAGAGATCCAGGTTCGAATCCCGGTAGCGACAATAATATTTTTCGATATAATTGATTTTATTGCGCTACCTGAATTCGAACCTACATCTCTTTCCGAACCGGGGAAGGTGATTTTATATATGTATCTTCTAATTAATACATTTAATTAGTATTTTAAATATCATAGACCTTTGTTCTAAATAATTACAACTTCATAATAAAAAAATATTTTATTAATAACCCTTTAGCTACATTTTTTGAACTACACGATCATCCAAAATACATTTTACATTTACATTTTTACATACGGTACATTTTTATTTGGTAAATTTTATACAAATTTTCCGGGTTTTTTTAATTGGACGTGTTATTTTTTTTTTCATTAGTTAAACTTCGCATCACTGTGAAAATGGCGGAGATAAAACCTTTTTAATTTTATTATTTTTATTGCCTTTCTAGTTGGACTCATAAAGAGTGACCGAATAAGCTTTTTACAAAAAAATATATGTGTCATATAATATATTCTGTAAAACCAACTTCATGCCTCATATGTTCAAAATATTTTTTTTCTGATGCAAAATTATAAACCTTGAAATTCTTTCAATCCAATGAATCATTTAGATGTAGAAAAATATATATATATATGCAAATAGCGGTTATTAAGATTTACAATAACCAAACAGAAATTTAATATTTCAATAAATATATATTGGTATTTTTGTAATCTCGACAATTTTTTTACGTCGATATCCTTTTTTACTTTCGAATCATAATTAAAGGAAGAGTTTGTGCCGTGTTTAATTTTAAATTCAACAAATGAATGAAGAATACTTTTACGGTCTTTAAATAATGTTTTTGGCAACAGTTAACATGGAATCTGTCAATCCCAAAAAAAAAAATTAACGTCTAATTATCCCTAAACTATAAGAGTATTTCAATATAAATTTGGCTAAATAACAAAATTAAAACAGTTACGTGTATTTTACACAGATTTTAAAATGCATTGCCCGAAAAATGGGTAAACAAAATATATTTCACAAAATCAAATAAACCAATATAACTCATTGAATACGAGGCAAAACATAATTAAATAGAAAATGAAACATGTAAGGTAAGTAAACGTGAAAATATAAAAAGGGTAGAAAATACAAATACTAAAGTTAATACACAAATGTACTAAATAAAAAGATATACATATAAAATCAATTTTATCGAAAAATATTATTGTTGTTACCCGTACCCGGATCTTTTCCTCTCCAGGAACATGCATTAACCGATTATGCTATAACAACACAGTGCAATGACGACAAATTTTCCAACTTATATATTACACTTTTCAAATTGATACACCTATCGTTCCATTATTTGAAAGTCATATTATTTTACGGAATCTCAAATACCGTCAAGAAACAGGACCGTCCTCCGGTATCTAGTTTACCTGGTCGTGTCTTTCGCGGACGTCCTCTACTTCTGGTGCCATCAATACTTGCGTCGTATATCTTTCTTATTGCTAAACCACCTAAAAATCTTTCTTAATCTTACTATATTAAGATAAGCATTACATTCTTTCCTTGTTTCTTCATTCTTTACTCTGTCATAATTGGATCTACCGCATTACGCCTAAGTGATCTAATTTCCATTGCATTCTGCTCTTCTGCCAGCTCCAGACCTCACTTTCATACATCAGTGTCGGTACCAGAACTCTATTGTGAACCTCTGGTTTTGCCTCAATTGACAAGTTCCCATTAACTATAATTCCATTCAATGCACCGTTCATTTTATTCCTTACAATCACCCTCTTTTCGATATCTTTCTCTGTCTTTCCGTTTCTATCAAACATACTTCCCAAACACACAAACTCATCTACTTGTTCCAAACATTCATTACCTACAAGTATTTTGCGCGGTGTCTTGCTTTCTTCCTTCTCAAATACCATTAATTTCGACTTGTTGACATATAATAACAGTGTAGTCAACAATGGCAGGTTGGTAATATTCTTTCTGGTGTTTGGTTAGTCCTTGATCCCTCTGTTGCAATTTCCTTCCATCCGTCCTACATTCGGTCGGCCAGAGGTTGCGCGCCACTATCCATATAGCTTTTGAATCATTCCTCAATACCATTATGTATGTCAAACATGTTGAATTTTGAACAATTTTGCCCTTAATAATTCTCAAAAACAGATTTATGAATATTCACACCTTGCATCGCTTATACAAGGGTTGACGGGAAGACTGATTATTCATAATTAAGTGGTAATTTCCGCTAACCGGGCCTCAAAGCTAGAACCCGCCACTCAGCGCGGCACTCCTGCGAAGCCTTTTATATTTTCATAATTTCTGCTTTTAATTTGGCTGAAAATTTAATATCATCAAGCTACCCGCTTCAAGAAGAAAAATTAAATGCAAATCGCATCACCGCAGCCTGCGCCGGAAGCTAACTTTAACGGCAACTTTTATTGCAATGTTGGGTTTAAATTTGAAAAAAACTTTGTTACGCCTATATAAATACATTTTTTTTCATTTAGCAGTAACGCTCTCGGCTAAGAGTTTCCAATTAAAATCATTTAGTGGATAACTCTCTCTATGCGGCTTATATTATTGGAGCATATTTATTATATATATACGTAGTTAGACATAATTGGCAAGAGATAAAGAGACGCGAAAATAAATAAAAAAATTGAAACCTATATTTAAGTACTAGACGTAGATTAACAGAGGAAGAAAATTAAAAAAATAAGTAGCACTAGCTACTACTAAAAGACGTTAGTTACTAAAAATTGTTTTATTACTATTAATGATTTTAAACAATTACACTTTTCCATACTAAATTATATCATTTATAACGGATTAGTTTACAATCGTAATAATACGAAGTTGTCGAATTCTATTTTTGTAATTTCTGACAGTCGAAATAAATGTGTTCGTTTTTTAATTTGAAAAATGAACATTCGTCCACCGAATTCATTTTTCAAGTATGAAGTGAATGACAGCATCGGATGTTGCAAGTTTGTACAACAAATAAATCTAGTTTTCATGTATATTTTTATTTAATACTGTATTTAATAAAATAAAATTTTCCTGTATCCCTATGTTATATTAAATTAATTAGGTATCAAATAATCTCTATTAAATAAGCATCATTAGGTAAGCAGTTGTTTAATGACAAATTCATGTTGGCGGTCCATATTGACACAATGACTAAATCTTGATCGTATTGTGTATTAAATAGAATAACTAAGCACATCAAAGGTATACCAAATAATTAATATTACATGCTCCACTCCCTTAAACGTGCCTCCCTACACTGGTGACCTTATTACGATGTTCATAAACCAAGAACCGAGTGAATCCGACAAAGTTACCTAACTCTGAATCTATGACTGACTCTTCATATAAACTAACCTTAATAATTGTAATGGTAAACGGCCTGCATATTTCAGTATTACGAACGTCTTATATACAATATTTATAATTTGATATTTAGTATTATGAGATGATAAAATATGTATTTATAAATAAATTGTAGACCACGAATTTAAATTTTAATGGCAATATTTACTCGTTCTGTTGGCACTTTAAACCGCAGACCTGGTCAATGGCGGGTGAGCTGAGTCAGCCACGTGGTTTTTATGTAAATTGGTTCAACGCGGTCATTGCGATATAGGAAGTAGTCGATAATACAAAAATCAAATATCATACCTGAATAGACAAGGGTGTAGGGAAAACTGGATCTAGAAAGGGTGAAAGGAATTTAGGAGAGAAACAGAAATAGAGAGTAGGGAGACTGAAGGACCGACCAGAACCAGGAAACACGACCCACCTTCGAAAAGGGTATCTGGATTTTCTTCACAGGAGTCACAAGTCTTCTGGCTTCAGAACACGTACTCCGTTGTTTCGTAAGAAGTACTTGTTTGAAATGATCAAAGTGGATTGTGTGAAAGAAATTATGGAGGGAGAAACAGCATGGCACAGTACTTTAAAAACTACCACTTGCCTTTTTAATCCCGCCTCTCTCTTCAAGCTCAATGTGAAGGATCCCTTGATGCTGGGAGTTACTTTTAAGATACAAAAATTGATGTAGAATGTACCGTCGGCCACTTTGCAAAGTATTTCGCGATGTTTGTAGATAACTGGCCCATATTCTAAAAAGATACAGATTATATCGATTTTCGTACGACGACCAAATGAACATCTATATCGGGATTAGGAACATAAGTTATCTAACAATACTATACTTCGGTGATAGCGCGAAGTGTCATGCAACAAGCACCATGCACAATAGCAAGATGTATAGGTTTTAACGCACACGGTAGCGAGAAACCGAACACGCACAGTACACTCTCCGTCAATTTTCCATTGCCACACGGCAGAAGAATAATTCACAGTTTCACAGCCTACCGTTAACGATAACTATCAGTTCAAACTTCAAATTTAAACTGGTTCAAACCATAGACAGCAAACCACAGAAAAATTCATGTTCTGAGTATAGGGAAAGGGGGTAGTAAATATGTAATGGACAGAAACCATTCTATATGTCGCGTTCACATTTGTGCAATTAGCATCAATTTATTCACTAAAAATACTAAATATTGTTGAATTGATAAAATAAGTAACGATATTAAGTGAAACACTCTAACCACTGTCACGTTATTGAGCTGATACGTCCGATTCGAAGATAGCAAATATAAGAGTGTCCGTGTCGACAGCCAGCATTTCGTAGTGCTCACAAGATATTGAAGGCTAACTGATGATTCATCAGGTCCTAAGCTTTTGTGTTCTAGCTAGAGTTTCATCACATCAACTCTAATAATAGGATCTGAAAATTCAACCAGAAGCCGAGGATACAGCAAAATAGCCATGAAAACCGCAAACAGAAAAATTGTCACATAATTTCAAGATGCGCGTACGGCATCCCATCATATGTGCTAAGATCTAAGAGAATATTATTTCAAAATAGCCCCTCTAGATATATTTATAATTTTATTTATTTATCTAGGATACACATGTAAATTCATTAAACTTTTGTTTATATAATATTACCTACTTCTCTACAGAAAATAAAATCTTTAGAAATATTATGTATGTTGTAAAAATATATGTTTCTTAAGTCACACATCACTTAGGGCAAAATATTTTTGATGCTATTTTTTTATTTAAACTTTATTACGTATATGTATACATTATAATTTTTATTATTTACCAGACTGCATAATAATTTTACGAAAAATAAGAAAGTTCATAGAAAAGTTACAACAAACTGATAAAAAAGTAAGAGTAAGAAATAAACATTGCAAAATATAGTAGATCAAATTTTCTAGATTAATAAAACTAGTCTAAATATTTTCATAATTTTCTTATGTCACCATCTCTACTCGAAATCATTAAAATTTTACAACAAATTACTACTGTCAAAATATAACTTCGCTTCTTCTTGATTACGAGAAGCACAACATGTCAAACAACTCTGACGGGCCGCCGCCGGTATCAAAAGCGAAATGTAAATTGGTGGCTTAGCATAATTGGGGTAACCGTGTATTAATATCGTCTCTTATTAATCACTAAGCTTTGTGGAGCTAGCTGATGTTGATTGTGACATCTTTGCGAAATTCCCGAGTGGCGGTGCTTAAACTTAAATACACTGTCTCGCTCCGCAAGTGGAACATCTTCACTAAGGTTCTCATTACCGTTACCGGTAATACCGCTCAATTATTCATAATCGTGCTCAAATGAAATAGAATCAATTAGAAAGATATACATAAAAAATCAATTCGTTGAAAAAATATTTGGTTGCTATCGAAATTCAATCCTGGACCTTTTCCTAACCTGGGAAACGTGTTAACTTCCGCTACAGCAATCGATTACGATTACATTATCAATACGAAAAAATCTAGAACTTATATTCTGTGTATTTTTATATTAATAATTTATACATGTTTTATTCCATTTTTGAAAGAATTCAAAGTTTATATTAAAATAAACCTCAAATACTGTTGATTAATATACGCTGGGAGAAGCCAGAATTAAATCAATCCATTTTATTAAAATTTGATCAAATTGGAAAATTTTTAAATGAAAAACATTTTTTATTGTAAAGTTGCAATTTTAGAACACAGTTTTTTGGTATTTTTTAATCAATCAAAAAATATACAGAAAAAAATCAGGTTTGAATCCCGGTAACAACCAAATATTTGTTGATAAATGGATTTTTTTGTATATCTTTCGAATTGATTTATTTAATTTGTATTAAAAATACCACAAAATTATGTTTTGAAATTGCAATTTCATATGAAAAAAATGTTTTCATTAAGAAAAACCAAAATCAGTTTTTAGTATGAAGTGAAGTGAAGGGTGAAGCGCGGGTGAAGTGAGTGACATCGCCGTCTTCATTTGGAAGCGGAGATCTGCCCACCCGCGTGCTGTTTGTGTGGTCTCGACTGCGACTGCGGGAGTAACGAAGGCGTTCTACATGAGGTAAGGCTAGCAGTTCTTCAGATCTCCGATTTCCCGAGATCCACTGGTTCTTCGACTGAATTCCCTCCCATCATCGATCCTTATCCTCGTTAATTCAAGTCCCTTATTTCTTTCCTTCCTTTCTTTACCGCCCCTTCTTCGGCGATTCCGATTTACGACCGGAATCGTCTTAATCCAATCCGTGGGACGCGCGACTCGAAAATCGCGCAATTTCGTTTGGTAGTTCCTATTCAGCGCGGAATCTACGTTTTCTTTTCAGTAATAAATACAACAATAATAAATAAGTAAAAGTTTGATTAGTTAAAGCCTTAGTGTTCTCTGTAGTTCTGAATTCGTGCTCTACTGATTAGATTAAGAGATAAAATGACGGATCAGGCTGGTTAAGAAATTTAACCGTGGCATACAATTTATTTTCAGACATTTGATTGAAATTAGTGATGAATTCAAAGTCAGTCACTGATATATTTAAGTCACACTCACTATTAGTGGTTGAATATCTGGGAATATCGTGATTTGTTAATCATTTTTTAATTGTATTTGTATTTGGTTGTGATAGAGCCTCCAAATATTCGTGATTCCAACTATTCAAATATTGAATAGTTAAAAATATATTTGAATATTCTAATATATTCGTAAAAATTTTAAGAAAGGAATAATATACTTCAGATGATAAATAGAAATATGTTTCAAATGTTTCTCCAAAAATGTTAAATTCGTGATTAATAACTTGCAGAACTCGAACTCTTCGTGGAGATAAAGAGGAGTCAGTATTCTCTCGATAACTGATAATATTTTAGACATACTTATATTACTTCATATCTCATACCCCACGTGCAAGTTTTTTTTTCATTATTTTGTATATAACTTCTTGTTTGTCGGTTCAAGTATTTATGAAAGCTAAATACTAAAGAATGGAAAGCCGACTTTATTTTTGACAAAACAATGTATTATAAGTGCTTGTTGTCATAAAACCACAAAGATTAGTAGAAGAAAAAAAAGGCAAATGTAAAAGATGTCCGACAAAGGCGTTTACATCTTTATTGTTCGACTTCCATATAGCCGATAGCGGTACTTCTGGAAGAAAATATCGTATACCTGAATGAATGAATAAATACTTGCATATGACTTCTTATAATATAAATATGAGCGAATACATTTTTAAGTATTCGAATAACGAATACTTAAAAACAGGCGAATATATTCGGGGTTCGAAAATTCGGATTGGAGACTCTAGTTGTGAACCGTGATTCGATGCCTGCATATTTGAGACGAAAATATTTCGTGATTAGCGTCATCTAGTAGATTCTTCCAAAACATTTTACGCATTTGAACGCTGAGAATTTGACTTAAAAAATAAACACACATTTTTAAAGTTTTTTTCATTTTCTCTATGTTTATGTTAAATTAGATATATGTTTATTATTTATGCTAGAATATATATATTTTTTTTATTTCGTGTATTGAGATATGCGTGAACGTCAGTGATGAAACTGTAATCACAGTCACAGTTTTCAATCACTGATAGTATCGAATACCAATCACAATCACACCAGTGAGTCAAGAATAGCATATTTCATCATCACTAATTGAAATCTAATAAGAATTACATGAGTTATCTTATTCGTTATAGGTATCCCACTGATACTATAAATATGAACCCGCCGCTTACCCAGGACGTCATATATGGTCCTTCTTATTTGCCACCTGGTTGGCATTTTTATAATGCTAATAGGTAGCTGTGTAATTCCGTCTGTCACTTAAGTGACAAAACGGAGCCGCACTGCCGCCATCACAAACACCCTCATTGTCCCCGACCTTTTCATTTATTCAGAAAAGTAAACAAAATACATATATCACAAAATATAACAAAATCTAAACAGAATCATTAATATCATCACAAAAAACTTAGTACATAATAAATACTAAGATACAAAATAAATTAATAAAAAATGACCAGTAAAAATTTCAGAGTTACACAATTTCAGGCATAATCATAGCAGAGTAGGGAGACAACATGGTAAATGGAGCTATAGTCGGGGAGCCGAGAGAAAAAAAGAAAAAACACGCCCCCGAAAAAGGGAAAAAGACATGGATACATAAGTATATAAATACAATATTTCTAGGTGTTCTGTATTTACAAAAATAATGTACTTTTAGCGTTTGTAATATCGGCCGCGAATAATTTTATTATCGTATGTCATATTCCTACCCCTTTACCTATCCTAATGCTCATCTTCAGTTTTAAATGTGACCTTGATGCCACCAGACGTCAATTTGATCGATAATGTGTTTGATCTCGACATCGCTATATCAACTCCAGTGCACCAGCACTGTTTTTGTGTGATCACAGTGTTTATTGTTTGTTTGTGCCGTCGATGAACAGTGACATCGGCGTCTTCAGTCGGGAATGGATATTGATCGTCTGCGTGCCATCATTGTGTGATTTCGGTGGCGGCTTCAGGAGTTGTGAAGGTGTCATACTCAAGTTAAGTCGAGCAGTCCTTCTAAATTCCAGTTCCCCGATATCGCTGGTCTTTCGACTAAATTCGCTTCCCCACACCGTCCTCTCCCTGTAGCACGTTTTCCTATTCCTCCCCCACCTTGTGGTGATTCCGATTTACAACAGGAATTATCGTTATCCATTCTGCGAGAAGTGTAACTCGGAGATTACACAGTTCATGAGGATAGATGATTTTTATCAGTCTTTTTTACTCTTCTAATTCATGTATTAAGATAAAACACATAATATTATATTTATTACAATAAGGTAGTTAGTAGATGGCAAATCTATTTATGACAGAGTAAAGAATGAAGAAATAAGGAAATAATGCAAAGCTGATGTTACTATAGTGAGTAAGATAGAGAGTATAGATAGAGTTAGTATAGTGGTTTAGTCATATAGAACGGATGAATAAGGAGAGAATGGTAAGAAATATATATGACGCAAATATTGATGGCACCAGAAATAGAAGACGTCCGCCGAAGACTTGGCACGACCGGTTAAACTCAACAATCGGCGAGCTTGTATGAGAAGATGTGTGAATGTGGATGAGGCAAGAATTGTGTGTCAGGACAGAAGAGTGTGGCGCTTTATCCTCTCTGCCTACCCCCAAGGGGGAACGGCGTGATGGTAAGTAAGTAAGTAAGTAGTTAGTATAAGTGTCAAAAAGATTAGCGCTAATGCACTTGCAATAGTAGATTAGGCGATCCAGCCGCATGTAGAGTATTCAGAGTATCGTTGAGTCTATGGAATGGGGAAAAAAAAATATTTCGAGATATTGTGCGCATACCTCGTGTCAGCAACAAACGTAGCGCTGTCATACGTTATTACCTTTTCACTTGCCGTCTGACCAGCAAAAACTTCTCAGCAACACTGAGTGCCCGCTCCGCAATGTTTTATAGAATATGATAACTTTTATGAGTAATTTGTGTTATCTATTTTCTTATAACTTTAGTTTATACTGTAATACGATTAGAATAAAAGTGTCATATGTTAAGTGATGATTTTTGATTTCAGTACTCACTTGTCTCTCTTGAATTTGCGATACAAATGTTGAATATCTTGTTAATTATGTAAGCAAACTCTATAGATCGCCAAACTTTTTTCATTTCATTTTCGTCCTTAATGTATTTCCAACATCACTTAGTTTGACACTTTAATAAAAAATATGGATACTTTTTGTATTTTTTTTAACGTTTAAATGTCAGAAAACGCGAAAATACAAAGAAATTAGTGACGGTTAACTTCACAAAAATAATCAAAGAACTTGTTTTTAAATAATGTTATATCACTTTGAAAGTCGTAATTTGTGCCTTTTTACTAGTTTTATTTCTGTGAAAGAAAAAAAACCCAAGTCGTCGAATATCTCACGTCTTTCTTATCTTTAATAATAAACTTTGTTGAACTCAGTCTTGTCTTTTCAGGATTATGTATTATTTATATATGTTTAATACATATGTACAAATTAGGTATATTTATGACAGAACACATATATCATAGAATGAATAGAATCGAAAAAATACAGAATAGCTTCCTGAAATATCTTCACCTTAATCAACACCGCAAAATCATTTTCAAAATCATTCGATTATTAACCGTCTTATTTAAGACGGACAAATCAAAATGAGAGTAAACAATTCTCAAAACTATTCTAGGATAGGGTGTGAATAAATATGTGAATATAGTTCATATTACAACAAATTTATTAAAAAATGGCAGACAATTATAAATCAACCTTATATTATTGGAGAAAAATTATTATCCATAATCTGATATTTTTTTTATAATTAACACATATTTCTTCCCCGTCCCTTTCATATATTTTTTTGTGCATATTAATATATCAAAGCGTATTTCGTAATAATTCATTAACATTTAAAGCTCAGTAAGTAGTTTTTTCTTTGTAATATTTTACAAAAAATACTTTGACAGTTATAGAAATAATAAAACGCTTTTATAATATAATATTATGGCGATATATTTCAGAGCTATTATTAGTTGCGTATTAGGTGCCATTCTCCCCAGTTACTTTCATTCCCCGAGGTTCGAGAAAGTTGAGACATCATTATTAGGCGCGCATCTTGTTACCCGATATTCTGTGGAAAACGTCCCTAGGTAATATGAATGTTACACCTCCCTGCAAAAAATACTGCCTGATATAAATACACCGGCCTGAAAAATTGAGTCTCATTTTTCTTTCAGTATTTATCGTAGGAATTCGGAAAATCATAAGGCATTCTGTAGATGTACATAAGACAGAAGTAATTTTTAGATGTAGGATAAGGATACTTCTCTAGATATAGGAAATGCGTGGCATAATTAAAGCACTAAGCTCAAAAAAAGACAGGTATTGCACTAAATTTCAAAAATCCTCAAACCTATCTCATATCGTTCCAAACTCTTATTCGATCACAACTGATATACGCATCCAGTATCTGAAATCTTTATCATGCTGATAAATTGTAAAATGTTCAAATGAAGTTTGTGCGAATTCTAAACTACATATTATTGCAATTACCCCGGCAGCACTATGCATTATAGATTTACTGAAAAAATGTAACATTTTGTATTTAAATAATAGATGATACTTTAAACTTGTTCAAAATTGTTCGAAACCAGTTTAATTTGTCAATAAAAAATGTCCATGTTCATATCATGAGTATCATGATCGCAACCTCTCCTCAATACTCCTAAAAGTCAAACCAATTCTGGATTACACTCTCTTATAGTGATAATGTGCAGATCTTTAACAATGATTTGTTCACCGACATAAATAAATATTTTGTTAGGAGAACACATTCTTATTGTGAAGTTGTAATTATTCAGAATAGTAAAAAATCAGTACTGAATTAATTGATCTGTGTATATCTTTACTGGCACTGGCATAAACTCCCACCATTATACGCAAATATTCATATTAATCACCAGCGACATCTGCATTCAATACCTAGCCGACTGCATAGTGCTGCCGACACATGTTCCATTCCGCTGCCTCGCCATGATGCTCGATAACCGGCGGGGTTGACACCCCATTTTTACATATTTTTTTTGTTAGCACCAAGTCAAGTTATCGGAACCTTCTTATATATAAAATTCCAATGTCTTTTAACAGTAATATTATCGATATATTTATTGTGTTGGTAAGTAATTATCAATTAATACCTGTATAAATTTCATATTTTTTTGAAATATAAAGCGTCTAACTATTTTTCTCAAGTGTTTGTGGTATTTTATCAATACGAAATAAGGTCCAGCTCAGAAAAATCGATGCTTGAACGTCATCCTAGTACGGGTTTTAACCCTAACTGCTCTGTCGATTAAAACAAAACACATCCAACAGTGGTGGGTCATTTGAGACCCACTTCAAATTTTGATTTTTAACGGTTTGGTGGGAGATTTTTTAAAGATATTTCATTTTAAATATGATTTAATGAAATGGCATGATGTGCCAAAATCTTTTTACTAAATCATTAAAGTTAAAAATATTACAAATAATATATGTATTCTCGGCCAAAATACTAACATCCACTGAGCACGTGATCTTCTCGTCGGCTGGCAATTGTACTAACTGCTGGTGAGTGGTGATAAACAATAAAAATGTTTTATTTTTTATATATATATTTTATTTTTATTTTGAATGAAAATAATTTAAATAAAATATTTATAGAAGTGAAATAAATAAATGATAAATAAAATATTAAAAAATTACATCCTTTTTATTAGTAATACAATCAACAATATTATAAGTAGAAGCAAATGTAATTGACATATTTTAGAAAAATAATTAAAACAATAGACTTATATTCAAAATAGATATAATATTGATTGATTTTTGTGAATTCCAGTCAGTAAATTGTTTGGTTTTACCCCATGGTCGGCCCGCTTCTAAACTGTGTTGGAACCGCCTTTTGTTATTTATATATTTTTTAACCATAATATTTATAATTATAATTCAATAGCAACAACAATATTAAAAACCCGATGGTCGCCAGGTAGGGTCATAATAATTACAGGTAAGCGCGACGCTCCTCAAATACTTAGTTATATTTCTGGCATTTACCAGAGGCCACCAGACGAAAATAAGTCAAAGCAAATAACAATACAAATCTGTTCAATAATTGGACTTGATCACAATACACAGACGTATATCTGGCATACTTCTGTCCTGTCTACTCTTTCCACTAAACGTCAGAAATGGGAGTATTAGCAGGTAGAATGTGGTTATAAAAATATGCTTAAAATGTTGACAATATGTGTTTCGGCGTGAGAGCGACTGTTTTAGGTCAGTTTTTGAGCATTTTTTTTTACATTTGAAAATATTTAATAATAGATTAGCTAGAAGGAAACAGCATTAAACGAATATTTGTCGCGTAATTCTAATATTATAATTTTACAAACACCCGGGTTAAATCTGGCCCACCACCGCACAGGATGGGTTAAACACTTGTTTTATAATATGATGCAAAAACTTTATATTCTAATTTCTACAACTAATATACACTTGGGACTAACCCACATTATTTTATTTACATATCGTAAAACATTTGCATGAAGTAGGTTAACCTTCTAATTGCCATTGCCCTTTTTATATTCCAATTGTTTTTTTTTTTACATTTTAATTTGAGGGTTGATTCCTACAAATTTTCAAAAATCGTTAATTCTTATATACAATATAATTTTCTTTTTAATTTTATGCCCTTGAGCATTGTGGTTCCTTAATATTCCAGAAACTGGATGCACAATGCGTGTTTATTCCTCTAGCTCTTGAGCTATGTTATTCGCAGCAAATAAAGAAGACCTCGTAAACTAAATTATTTGATCTTTTCATCTTGCTTGTTTTCTCTCAACTGTTTCAGTGATTTTGAGTTTCTCGAAACTTTCTGTCAACACGTCTAAAGTATGCAAGAATCCTTCTCTTGCAGGTTTTCGAAAGTCTTTCAGTAATCATTTACTCCTAGAAGATGGAGAGAGACATTTAAGCGTGGATGCTGTTGTAATCCACGAAATACTTGACATCTGGACATCATTATGGACTGACATATAAAACATATACTAATAAAATTAAACAGGTACAATTCAGATTTTTAAAACATATAGTAGATAACACAACGGAGTGTTTGTATTTATAAAGATGATTATAGTAAATTATGTACAATTTTCAAAATCTCGCCAGTCGACCAAAAAATTACATATAATAATTTAAATATAAATACTGATCCTCACCATAGCTTTTCAACCAGATCGTCGGGTCGAACCATAAGAGTACCGATTGCGAACAATGTGTACGGTGAGAGAACCAGAGAATGCGTTGTGCCAAGAATAATTAACAAAATCGTTAAAGACTTATTAAACATTTAAAAAAATTATAAGACATATAAAGTAAAAGAACATATTCTTATCTATTTTTTTGTTTTCTTGTTATATTTCATTTATAAAAAATAAATAAATAATATTGTTTATAAAACCTCAATAATAACTATGTACAAGGCAATCCTTGTACATAGTTATTATTAAGAACTCTCAAACACTGACAAAACTGTCACGCAGTTTGACAAAAAATAAAATTATAATATATATATATATATATGTAATAAAGTTGAAATAAAAAAATCTACAATCAGAGTCACCTCGAAGATGATGTGACGCTTCCTCTTGGAATGTAAAGCACTGCACCATACTTAGCGAAATAGTGAAGATCAGTGTCTGGTTAACCCTTAATAAAGAACCTTCCTATTCTGTTTTGATCCTTAATCTTAAAATTCTAGACACTTACATACATCAAATTTAATGTATTAATTTCCTTTCAAATCTATCGTCTCCAGCACCACATCTCAAAAACATTCAACATATTTCATTCCTTCTTTTTAAATATTTTTATTCCATACAGTGCTATGGAAGTTACCAGATACTTCACCAGGTGGTGAAATAACTACCTAATCTGACAAAAATAAAATTCAATTTTTAACGAAAACACATTTTTGCTTCAAAACATAGTTCTGTGGAATACCACATATTTAATAAAAATAAAATTAATCAATTAAAAATATAGTATGTATTTAAAATGAAAAAAATTGATTTCTACTGGGATTATTACTTTTTCTGTATATCTATTCGATTGAATCTTTAAATTTGTATTAAAATACAAATATCTGAATACGAGGGAATCAGAAAAAAATATTACATGTTGGAGTGGTATGACACATACTCGTACGTCTGTGATATATATATTATTTTTTTGTATATCATTGTCGAACGAAAATAATAGTTATATATGTATAATCTCAACTCTGGACAATATTCCATGTTGTTGATTTCGAATTGAAAATATTAGTTGAATTTCAATCCGGTTTTTTTTCAATTCGTGTGTCGCACGAATGACACAAAATTTTCCACGTATTTTAAGCTGACAAAAAAATGTACAAAAAAAGTCATATCAGTATTTTTATGAATAATTCATCCCTTATTATATCGGAGGTGTGCCATAAATATTAAAATAATGTTCTAAAAAATTTTCTCGCTTCTCCCGCGCCCGAATGAATTTCCCCGAAAAGTATGATATAATTATTTTTCAAAAAATGCTATAGATATAATATGACAATCAAATACATGCCCGTATTACAGATGATTCAAAATTCTTTATATTTATTTTTATTATAAATAAAATAGATAAATACAAATTGGATGTATTAATTAGAAAGATATACGAATGAACTCAATGTTATCGAAAAATATTGTTGTTGCTGTCGGGATTCGAACCTGCATCTCTTCCAATCCGAGGAACGTGCATAACCCGATTATGCTATACCAACACAGTGGATTGACGATAAATTTTTGAACCTATGTGTTGCAAATTTCAAATTAATACATCTATCGTTCCATTATTTGAAAACCATCTACTTGATTTCGTTTTTTATTTGAGATTCACCCTTGCGATTATAAAAATACACTTTGTATTCCGACTCGCGATGAAAATTCTGAAACAAGTTTTGTGAATAAAATAGTTGTGCGTTTCGTCCTCAGTATATAACTTGTCCCCTGACCGTCTACCTGATTAATATACAGCGTAGTTTTACCTCGGTAGAATAATTGAAACTTTCCCTTAACGCCTATTTCCGCAGCGATGGTGTTGAACACAACAGCCTTACGACCGGCTAGATTCGGGGTAATTTGTATTCTGATAATATGAATTAACTGGCACAGAAATATGGTGTGCTATGTGTCATCAAGTTTGTTCGATCAATATTTTAATACTCGACAAGAATTTGTTCTCTCACTAATCACTATCGGTTTTACAACATCTTGTTGATGTTATAAATAAATTCTATTATGAACCGTTTCTCAACAGAATATTGATGACTCTGACGTTTGTAAATAAATCATCATGAGCAACGAAACTAATGTGGACATAGCGGTTTTTATTATTAAATAAAACAGCCATTATTAAGGCACTGACAATTGTAAATTTATACACCAACAACCTTTACACCCACGCAGAGTTACTGTATGGTGCGTCATGTGGGCCGGCAGAATCACAGGGCCCTATTTTTTTCAGGATGTAAGAAGCAATACTGTAACCATTAATATAGATCGCTATAGTTACATATTGGAAAACTTCTTGGTGGCCGAATTGAATCGATTTGGCCTACAACACATGTGGTTTCAACAGGATGGTGCCAATGTCAAAAAGTAATGATATCGACTGGCCTTCTCGACCGCCTGATTTGATGACTTCTGACCATTTTCTGTAGAGGTATTTAAAAATAAAGGTCTACACCAATAAACCAACAACAATTTTGATGCTCTTGGATAATATTCGAAATGAAATTGCTGAAACGACTGCTGAATTGCTGAATTTTTTCATAACGAGAATGTTATGAAAAAAATTGTTAAAAGAGCACGCATTTGTACCGCTGCTACAGGCATCTGCATGACCAATTTCATATTCTATACATAATTGTAATAAATACTGTAATCAATAAATAAAAATTTAATTAAAAAAATATTTTTTATTTTCTAGTTATTCAAAATCAACATCAGTCTGGAACATAATATTCACCCTGTAAACCTACATTTTTGAAAGAGATATGATGAACAATGGTCACATGATTGTCTATCGACGGACCACGTTGTAATAATAGTACACTATTCATTTGTCAAACTACAACAGCTTAGCAGCATTTATTCTAACTTCCCATCGCTTCAGTAACTTATAATCACGCATTAATTTTTTTACATTTATTAAAAATAATTCCCCCTCACTGCTGTCCAAGTGTTTGTTAAACATTCTGAGAATAATTTATGACTTTTTTTTAAATTTTGTGCTCGTCGTTAGTACACTTTTTTTACATTTCTTTGTCTAATTCTTTAATTAATTTTATAATTAGTTTCTTAAATATTGCTACATTTGTTGTGTTTGTATATTTTATTTCCGTAGGCAATTATATAATTTTGTGGAGTAATATTTTATGGTTTTCTGTCCAAATGTAGACTGTATTTTATCGTTCTTATTTTCGTTGTATCTTGTGTGCTTCAACTGTTTTGTGATTTGGTAATTTGTATATTAATAAACAAGTAAATTTCTGTATTTTAATTATATTTTCAAGTTAAGACCGTTAGAACTTCAAATTTATCAAATATTTCATTAGAGTACGTCTGATGGGATAAAATCCCGTGGATTGTATCGATTACAATAATGATTAGTTGACGCAACCTGAATTGGATTCAAGAGAGGAATATTGGCAAATTGTTCTGGCCTACCTTGATCTCTATCCTGGATTGGACGTCTAGTTTTCACCTCCAGTTGACTCGCACCTTTTTCACGAAGAACTGAAATATCACTGCACTTCCGGAGCTATTTAGAACACCGCTTCTTTACTCCTCTTACGCACGACGCTGCTTTTGGAATGGTAAAAAAAGAACACATATCTTGACAGTTCGGTGTCAGAAGGCAATTTGTCCCCCCGTCAGCGAAGTTCCTAAGTAATTAGTTGGCCAGAGTGAGACACATATATATCAAGGTTTATATTGGAAGGATAAAAAGCACAGGGAGTATGTAATCGACTTGTATCAACAACGTCATTATCATCGTTAACCTTAGTTAAATTAAGTGAATACTTTATTTGCCCATACCTCAGTACTGTCTTAATTTCTTTCATCCCTTACAGCAAACCAAGTACTGTATGATTCAGAACACGAATAATGAACCGAAGTATGTTGGCGGTAAATATTATTGTTTTAATTGACTCTTACATCGTAGATCATAGTTCAGATTGACTCTATAATGAATAGTAGTTAATACATCAGCCTACTTTCATGGATTCATTACGCATTTATTCACGGAAGGTACAAAAAAGTATACAGAACTGATCTTATAACTGACGTAACTTGTTACGCTTATGCC
The DNA here is from genome assembly GCA_022840565.1 of Eubasilissa regina. Lineage (NCBI taxonomy): Eukaryota > Metazoa > Arthropoda > Insecta > Trichoptera > Phryganeidae > Eubasilissa > Eubasilissa regina. The sequence continues at coordinate 14,782,829 of JAINEB010000027.1, read as the reverse complement.
CGCCGTATCACTTAGTTGGGAGTGATGTTAGCATTTCTGTTAGCACATATTCGTTATCAATCGTAAAAATAGTGTGTTCAAACAAGGACGTTTTTAAATAAAAAATATCAAGATTTTAAACAAAATATCTAACATATATAATAACATATTTAATTCATTTATAAGTACACATTTCTGAATAAAGATATAAATTATTAAGAAGAACAGATTCTTATTGTGAAGTTGTAATAATATTCTGTCTCAAATAATGGAACGATATATGTATTAAAATTTGAAATGTGTAGCATATAGGTTCGAAAAATTTGTCGCTAAAAATATCGTCGTTGTAGCATAGTTGGATAATGCACCTTTTCCAGCTTGGAAAGAGATCCAGGTTCGAATCCCGGTAACACAACAACAATATTTTTCGATAAAATTGATTTTACATGTATATCTTTCTAATTAGTATTTAAAAGATATAAATCTTTTGTGTATTGTTATCTGACCTTTCTGGCCGACGTTTGGGATTCCATTACCGGGTCCATCATCAGGGCTGATGTAATGTATGACTATTAGTGTTGTGGATAAGTACTGGCTTGCAGTACCGTGTCGAAAGCAGGATCTATCTGACTCGCTCTACCGTGTTGACAACAGGCGTCGTCCAGAAAGGTCAGATATACACGCCATATTTGTCCAGAAAACTATACACAGAATATTCTGAACGGCCGTGAAAACCTAAGAACATTTTTAAAGACATAAATATTTAATTATACACTAATATTATATTATTTCATCACCACTGATATAATTAAAATAAATAATGATTACCTAATATGCCTACATAACACATTTCAGCATTTATTACGGTGTTATTATTTATGAGTACCAACGAGTACATCATCATAATAAATTTTATTTTTGTTGAAAGATATATCATTAACATTTAACAACGTGGCGCTGTGTCGCATTACATAAAATGTATTATACATACACAACAGTGCAAACTTTTATCAAACAATCACACACATACCGACATAGACAAATAATAAGTTCGCTTTTAACAAATGTAAATATTATTTTACAAACACAGTAACAAATCAATTTTATTCTTCTACCTCCGTATTGCCGTGAACTACGTTGTTAGCAAAAACTGCGCGCATCACTGAATGAAATAATAACACTGTCTGTCTATCGCAAAAGTTTGAGTCGCATTTATTTATTGGTAGCGTCGTTTCTAATTTTTTATTTTTGGTTAAAATTCCTTATTTGTATTTGTTAACATTGTTTTATTATCCACTAATTGAATTAAAATACATCTAGTGGTTTCGAAAAATATCATTTTCTTCTTCAGGATGTCAAAAACTAATGAAAAACATATGTTATTGTTTCTTTAACCGAATCTATTTTTAAAAAACAATAATTATTTAAAAAATAAATTTGGTACCCAACTCAAATTATTACTTGATGATACAAAATTACTATAATAATTATTGTTTTTTAAAAATGGATTCTGTTAAAGAAACAATAACATATGTTTTTGAGTAGTTATTGACATCCTGAAGAAGAAAATGATATTTTTCGAAACCGGTAGATGTTTTTAATTCATTAAGTGGTTAATAAAACAAAGTTAAATATATATATATATATATATATATATATATATATATATATATATATATTATGGTGATGCTTGCTGTACCATGGAAGATTAGCAGAAGATCGAGTGTGCCACTTAGTAAAATGGTTAAAAAATTCTCTAGCAATCGTAATATTTTTTTGTTTTTTTTATAGATTATTTAATTCCTTTATAATAACAACTTAATGAATAATTTTAAAACATCAATCGGATTCGGAAAATAGCATTTCCTTTTCCAGGATGTCAAATTAACTAACTAAAAACATATGAAATATATTATTCCAATGTTTTACAAAACTTTTTTTAATATTTTTTAACTCAAAATAATAATTGATTAAAAAATAATTCAAGTACATAACTTAAATTGCTACAATAATGAAATATGTGGAAATGGACTTATTAATAGTTAGTTATTTATAATATTTTGGTTTTGTTTTACTTGCTTTATTTATTTCTAATTATTCTTAAATTTAAGACCAACATTATTTGTTTACGCGTGTTGTTACTCCGATTGGCACCACTGGGTTTCCTGGTTGATATTATTGTGCTTGTGTATGTGTGAGTATTACCGCCATTTTTTGGGAGAATGCAAGAAACGGTAAACGGCAGGCGGATCAATTACATCCCGTACTTTGACCAGTCCAGAGGTCCAAATAAACCGATCATAGGGAGTGCGCACTTCGGTCGGTCGAAATCTACCCAGCCAAAAGAACGACGACATCGGACCATAAAATCAGTACGTACAATAAAAAGGTCAGGGTAACGTTCATGTATCATATGTGCCCTTAACATTATTTATATGAAAAATAGACAATCTCGATTTTTTATCAAAAGTATGACATTTTCCAATAAATTATAAACGAGCCACAAAGTTCAATTTGCAAATATTAAAAATTTTTTTTTGCTTCAAAATCCTTTACCAAAGAAATTAATTCATTTATTAGCCTTTATTGACATACATGTTTTTGTTGTAACAGAGGTGAATATATTAAAATATAACATGATAAAAATAAGATACAATTATATTGTTGTTAAATACTCTGAAATAACTTTGAAATCTTGTCAGTTAAGTAACGAACGGATCATGGAATTAAGTGAAAGTTTAACTTACTTCTGCACGGTCTTCAAAGAGTCCATGCTGCAGTATCTCTGTACGAAGTTCTGTTGACATCCATACAGCGACAGCGACATGAAGAGTTGACCAAACAAGGCTGACATTGTATCAACTCTGACACTGAGATCCCACTTGAATCTGCGACAATAAAAAAAACGTGCATTAATTAATATATATTATATTACTATTATTTACAAATATAAAATATCAAAGGAAGCCACAACCATATCTTTCTACGATCATCTGCCGATCATTCGCGCACCTGTTTCTGTAAAAATATCTCGACGAAATAGAATTTATTTATTAAACTTTATTGACTTACATGTTTTTATTATAGCATAGGTGAAAATATTATAATATAACATGGCAATCATAAGATACAATTATAATGTAATACTTGTAGTTTATTGTGTGGGATGGAGTAGACTCCACCTCTTATATATATACAACATCGTCCTGGCTACTTTGCTAGACTGAAGTCTGTGTTAAAGTAGCCGTGTTATCTAATTCAAGAAAGATAAAGATTCGACAGGAATAAAAATATAAAGATAAGAATGCCAAATCTCTGTTTCGCCGAATTTGATTATCTCTGATTGTAATTTGTATCACTTTCAGATAAAAATCTCGAATTATTTTATTAAATAGCGTGATGTAGATATATGTAAAATACTTTGTCAAGAGAAAAAATGTTCTTTTGTGTCTCAATCAAATAAATGTACGGATGAACCCGCATTAAACTTGGTTCCCTTACTCATATTCAGTGAAATAAGATTGTTTAAATAATACAATTATCCTTTACACTAGAGTTACACGGTACCATTTTAGAGTAACGTGATCTTGTTATAATTACTTACGCTTAAAACACGTCCTAGACATAATTCTTTTATTTATATTTTATACAATATATTTTTTATTTTTCATATTTGTTTTATTAACCACTGAATTGAGTTTAAATACATCTACCGGTTTCGAAAAATACCATTTTCTTCTTCAGGATGTCATAACTAAATAAAAAACATATATTATTGTTTCTTTACCGGAATCTATTTTTAAAAAACAATAATTATTTAAAAAATATATTTGGTACCTAACTCAAATTGTTACTTAATACAAATTTAGTCGAATAATTTTCAGGAAAAATTTTTAGAATGGGACTCGTAGTTAAATTTAGTTGATTGTTTATAATTTTTTGATTAGTTTTACACGCTTTATTAATCTCCAACGATTCCCAATTATATTAATATAGCTAATTTTAAAAGTTTTATATAATATGTCGACAGCATTTTCTGAACTGAATCTTTTTGCGTATTAATTAAATACCAGAACGCTAATCAGCGTCTAATCATGTGCAGAAAAATAGGTTGACTTTTTAAATGATATTAATAATTAATATTCATATCAAAAATATTAATGATCATTACCTAATCTACATTTCGATATAGGTTCTGCTAGGGCTTTCAATTCCGGGATCCCAGTAATTCCGGATATTCCTAACCACCGTAATCCCTGAGCTTGTCTGAATACCGAGATTACTGTGTTAATTCATCACCTTGCACGAACCATCGGGTTTTGGTTTCACTTGCAGCATATTGTTTAGAAATGACCATGCACCTAATTTCAAAAGATCTAATTGCTATCCATCATGGACTTAATTAAAAAATCACTTCAAAATCCAGAACAACCAAAAACATATCAAACATTATTATAAAAGATCTGGCAAATTTCAAACAGCCTAAAGTAAATCTAGAAAAATGGTACTAGGATTTAAAATCAATCACACCTGCCAGCGTGGAATCCGAATCAATTTATCGAAAAAATATTGTTGCTTCTACCGGGATTCGAACCTGGATAGAAGATGGCTTTCAAATAATGGAACAATAGATCTATCAATTTGAAAATGCAACATGTTAGTTCTAAAATTTGGCGTCAACGTACTGTGTCGGTGTAGCGTAATCGGTTACTGCATTTACACGGATAGGAAGAAATCCAGGTTCGAATCTCGGCAGCGACAACAATATTTTTTATGTATATCTTTCTAATTAATACATTTCATTTGCATTACTGAAAAATTGCAACTTTAGAGTAAGAATGTGTTCTCCTTAAAAATATAATAAAAAATAAATTATCAATTAATTCTGAAGTCTCCTTTCGAATTACTCAAAATATTTAAGATTCCGTAAATATATAGAAGATGGCTTTCAAATAATAAAACGACAGATGTATTTATTTGAATGTTCAATATATAAGTTTGAAAATTTGTCGTTAATTTATTGTGTTGCTGTAGCCTAATCGGTTACTGCATTTCCCAGGATAGAAAGAGATCCAAGTTTGAATCCCGGTAGCAACAACTACCTTAATCAATTTTATATGCATAAGTTTATATTTAATGCATTGAATTTGTATTAAAATGAATTTATATTTTAATGTTAGGAGAACACATTCTTATTGTGAAGTTGTAATTATTCAGAACATAGATTTGTGATATTTCAAATATGAATATTTAACAGACCCACAGACCTATGTTCTGAATAATTATAACTTCATAATAAGAATGTGTTCTCCTAATAATAAAGTTATATCAATGTGTCCAAAATTTTCTAAAAATGATTTGATAATTCTGGCGTCTGCTATAAGATTGCTCAAAGGTATTTGAGATTCCATAAAAAAAGGTAGATGCCTCTTTCAAATAATGGAATGATTAAATGTATTAATATCAAAAAGGCAACATATAGGTTCGAAAATGTGTCGCTAAAAATATTGTCGCTGTAGCATAGTTGGATAATGCACCTTCCCTGATTTGGAAAGAGATCCAGGTTCGAATCCCAGATCCAGGTTCGAATTCATATTTATTTTATATTTTAGTTGTTTAAAAAACTAATTTAAAACTAAAAAAATAATATTAACCACAAATTTATTGCAAATATTAAAAATAATATAAATTCTTTCATTCTCCCATATCGAACATACTTCCGCAGCAGGTTTTGGACAGCTAAAAAAAACTCAATTATGCTGATCCAGCCTTCCGAAAATGTAGTCCACATATCCTCACATCCCAGGCAGACCATCCAATTTCGCGAAAGTCTATTTAAAAGTACATTTTCAACCCCTTCTCTGCCGAGCGCTGTAAGGGCTTCGCATTTCACTTTTAGAAATATGTAAAATAGCTTAAATGTACATTACTGATTTTTAAAAAAAATCCAACATGTTTTTACAAAGTTAATAATTATTATATTATGTATATGAAATATTTATTCGACAGATACTTTTTTTTTTCAGTACCTAAATGTAATGTTCTAATTTATATATATATATATATATATGACAGAGTAAAGAATGAAGAAATAAGAAAAGAATGTAAAGCTGTTAGTATAGTGAGTAAGATTAAGAAAGGATCACTTAGGTGGTTTGGTCATATGGAAAGGATGAATGAGGAGAGAATGGTAAGAAAGATATATGACGCCAGTGTTGATGGAACCAGAAATAGAGGACATCTGCGGAAGACTTGGCACGACCAGGTAAATCAGATAATCGAGGATGGTTCTGTTAGAAGCCTCAACAATCGGCGAGCTTGTATGACAAGATGTATGAATGTGGATGAGGCGAGAATTGTGTGTCAGGACAGAAGAGTGTGGCGCTCTATCCTCTCTGCCTACCCCCACGGGGAAACGGCGTGATGGTAAGTAAGTAAGTAAGTAAGTATATATATATATATATATATATATATATAATATAAACGGCGTGATGGTAAGTAAGTAAGTAAGTAAGTATATATATATATATATATATATATATATATATATATATATATATATATATATATCTCTATATACGTTGAACGAACTGATGTTCAATGCCTTCCATCTTTCCTTTCCTTCCTCGCCGCTAGCGAGGGGTCAGTAGAACGCCGACCTTGAATCGAAACAGTTAAACACTGTTATCAATCTCAAAGGCTCTGGAGTCCTTATGTCGACCTTTGGCGGAATAGTGATATAATTACATACAGTACTTTTTCGTGTTCTTGTGTTTCTGGCACCTAAGGTCTGACTTATATATATATCATATATAAGCCCCAAACAATAAGTTTTTTTTTAATGTGTAAACTGGTTATACATATTAATAAAAATTATATAAAAACATGTAGAGCATACAGTATATGAATGTGGAACCTAACCGAAAGAGACTATGAAAGATTGGAAGCATTCGAGTTTTAGTGATGTAGTATAGAGATGAAAATAAGTTAGAGAGAAAGAAAACTAATTGACGAATAGAATAGAATAGAAAATTATATACATTAGATTTTTATTTCATTATTTGTGCTATTCAAATATGACTAACTTGGTGGTCTCCTAAAACGAAACTCAAACTCCCGACCACTACACCAACAAGCTACTCTGCGAAAAATGTTTGAGTTGTATCATCGCCTATAACATATTCGTAACCACAGAAGAAGAGACAGAAGGAAAAAGAAGATGATGAAGTCTGATAAAAACACTCATGAGCCGCTGCAAAAGCCGAGAAGAAAAAGACCCGGTGCAGAATAGGAATCTATGGAGAGAGCCACAACGACGAGAAAGTGTCCCTTAAAAAAAAGATATTATATATAATAGTAATTTAATTTGTTAGATACAATATATCTGAATTTTAATTCAAAAATAGTAAGTAATTTAAAAAAAAATCTTTATATGTCAAACTGTGACCACACGCACTTAACGCCTCATTGCCTTCTCACCAGCCACAAGATCATCATGTATTTCTACTGCAACGTAGAGCGCTCGCTCCGCCGAATAATCTAATCATAGAATTCAATTTCACGTAACTTTCGTGAGTTACCTACTCCAATACATTTAAAATATAATTGTAATGTACTAAGTACCTTTAGACTTATTGAACCCTTCTGAACTAGTGCTATAATTATTTTAGATTATTAACTTTGTTTTATTAACCACTTAATGAATTAAATACATCTACCGGTTTCGAAAAATACCATTATCTTTTTCAGGATGTCATTAACTAATCAAAAACATACGATATATTGTTTCTTTAACTTTAATACCTAACTTAAATTATTACTTCATGATATAAAGTTATTAGAATAATTTTTAGGAAAAAATTTTAGAATGGGACTTGTGGTTAAATTTAGTTGGTTGTTCATAATATTTTAGTTAATTTTACACGCTTTATTTATTTCCAATGATTACAAATTATTTCATTTAAGGCCAGCACCGTTTATATGTAAAATAGACAATCCCAATTTATTTTCATGGCATGATCATTTTCTAACAAATGGTTAGAAAATTCTGAAAAATTATAAATATTCAAATATCTCAAATGATTCTTTACTCTTATATTAAAATTTCGACTAGTTTTACCAATATTTAAAGCATCACAATGATATTTATCGAAACCGGTAGATGTATTTAATTCATTAAGTGGTTAATAAAACAAAGTTAACAATCTAAAATAATGGATTTTAACCTCAAAGTTGATTATTATAATCTTAAAAATAAGGCTATAATTATTGAAACTCGTATATATATTGTTAAGTATAAGTAGATTCTACAGATCGCGATATTATAAACAAAAAATATCTTAAAAACATTTACACCTCTAGCGGTTTTTGGGGTTAGAAATACATTTTTAATATCTCAAAGTGCAGGTACTCCAACCTAAAATAAGCCAGGCGTGATCTCATGGCCCGACGGATGCAAGTTAATTAATCCAGTTAACTCTAGGTTGCATCACCATTGTGCATGCAAAACTTGTTACTATGAACCTGGTTATATCCTGAATTCAAGAAATTTCCAGAAAAATAGTGGTATTTTTGATCTAATATTTAACTTTCATCCTTCATATCTATATTGATGAGACTCGGCTCGCAACGCACCTCCACAAAAGTTCTCTCTCAGCCGAATCCAGGATATCTTCAACCAGATGCAATGTAAAGGTCTATCGCTTCCATAATCAACAACACAGCCAACGGATTCTGAACGTACCCTGCATAATGCTGGGTACAACGGGGCTCCATGCATATAACTGGACTCTCATAAGCCTCAAAAACATGCCTGTTACCGACCTCAACGAACAACAATAGTACGCGCCAGCAGCCGTCTGTTCACTAGTATATCTTATATCTGTAATAAACTCGTTAAAGTTATAAGTAGTTTTTATTGTTTATCCTGCTCTGGAAATACATACCCACACACACATGTCCACTCCGCGTTATAAATCAAAAAACAGTGAGCTCTAGATGTAATTATTTGGGGATACTCGGTACTCACGCACTTAGTATTCTGTTATCTCGATCACATTTTGATATAATTTAAGTTTATTTTCCAACATTACATCACTTTTGATCCCAAAAGCACTCTTCGGTCCAAAGTTGTGTCAATTTCCTTTTCTAGGCTATCACTTTGACGCATAATGTGATAGAAGGATATTTTGTTCACTGATGTAGATAAGGCTGCTGGGTTTGTATTTATTACATGTAATTGTTGATACATCATTCTCCAGTGTTAGATAAATTCCTAACTCCTATACAGATTTCTTTCAATCTATCCCAGACACAGGCTTAGTTACCTACTTATATTTGATACCGTAGGTATCGAAACATTTAGAATAATCAATAAAATAGTGGTTTAAACAAATTATTTTGTATAATTATTTATATAAAATGAGGCCACAAAATAATTTTGCTAATATCGAAGAAATATCTCATGTCTCGCTGTATATGAAATTTGTAATGATGCATTAACACGATCAACAATCATTACTTTCGTTTTAGTCCGATTTATTTCTAAATCAAACTGCTCGCTCACGAATTCTATTTTTGTAAAATGATCAGTGAATTTTTTATTTTTTATTTTATGATTAAGTATATTAAATAATTGTTTTCATGATGACGAAACATTAGATATATTTGTAAATTTTCATGGCGATTCGGTAAAGTCGAATTTGGTTTTGGGTTAATCTGCCGAATGTAAATTGATAACGGTGCAGTCTAAAACATCGGCTATGACAAAAGCAGCTCACAGCTGTGTAACCCGTAAGAATAGCCTGGAATTCAAATGGTTATTTTCCATGGGTCGGGTCGCATCAGCCCATTCAGATGGTCACTGAAACGTGACCTTAACGTCGACTACGAAAAAATCAATACGCGGTAGAATAATCCAGAAAATATAATAAAATAAAGCATTAAACTATTTTGTAGTATTATATTTTGTATACTCCACAACAATAATCAAAAAAATGTATATCTAGATTTATTGAAACATTAAAACAAATACAATACTAGCAGGAACATAAGAAAAACAAGAATGTCTCTAAGTAGATATGGTATGAGTAACTTGTAGGTGTAGTGGTCAAGACGTTGGCCTAGTGATCGGGGGTTCGCGCCTAGTTCCAGGACACCAGCAAGTTAGTCCTATTTTCACAGCACAAGCGTTCAGCTTAATTTGAAAATAGTAAGAATATTGATTTGACATGTATTCCGTGTACACATCTCTATTTAAAAAAAAAAGTATATATATATTTCAAATTTTATACGTAAAAACACATTTTGAACAATTCCAGGGAGGACAATACAGAATGAACTAACAGAAAAGCATTGTCTTTTGCAACTAGAACTTGCAAGCGGCAATTATATCAGATACAGAATCTATATTTCAATGCGGAAATCTCTTATTATATTGCATTAACAACGGTGATTTGTGCATCCTTATTACACTGTTTTTCTGCTAGTGCATTCTGTATTACCTGTAAATGTAGAAATGATGTTCTTACGTATCAACTTTGAAATGTATAAACTTTGAAACCACTTAAAGGCATTCTTGAAAAAACTGAGATCACAATATAACAACGTTAAATTATTCAATAAACGTAAACATTACGAACAAACGTAAACATTCATTATTCATTTGCGTTACATCATATTTGACAGTGCGACTTGTGAATATACTTGCCAGTCGTAAAAGTTAGTGTGATTTTGCTAATGTATTTTTTTTCTTACTCGTAATAAAGACAATGTACACTTCATTACATTTTTTTACTGACAATGATATTTACATGTACGGATCCAATAACATATCCAGATCATATATGAAAGATAAGATTATGGATAACACTCGGATACTTACATTTACCGCAGAAGATTAATTTAATTATGTTTTACTTATTTTTATTAGTTCAATATTTTTATTAATAAATTTGTAAGTATTTTGTAAAATAAATTGTGTGTAATTCAGTTAAATTTAGATGTTTGTTCAATTTAAATAATGAAGTATATTTTATCGGTTAGATTACTATTATTATTTTATTATAAATATTGATCATTTTATCGCTTACTCATATTTTATTGGCCCTTTTTACAACTGTGTATATTTAAATTACTGATTAAAAAAAATTTAATACTGATTCCAAAAAAAAAAAAAATATGAAATCGTTTATTAGTCAACTCCCTTCGACTGGATTTAATAATAATACAATAATACGAACAGTAATTTTGAAACTTTTTCTACCATACTGATTTGTCCAGAACTGGTTTAATTAATAAATAATTATATCTTGTTGGATTAATTCAAATCACAAGATTAACAAGTATTTTCTGGTCAAGACAAGTTCAACACCATTCCATGGTTTCAATGATGTCTCCTATTCATCGTTTAAACTTCAAACTCCTCGAACTCTGAAAGAAGTCGGTCTAATTACTTGTTACTTACTATTCGTGGTCTCCGTCGAACTAACGTAATAGTAGCCTCGAGATAACAATTTGAATGTCTTTAGAAAGTTTTATAAACTCTATGGTAGGAGTTTAACTTCTAAGTTTACTCATTATTTATTTTATTCAAAGTTTAAGAATCTGTGTTTTTTTTTTAATATAAATTAAACCATAACATGACTCCACTTAGCAGGCCGAGCGTGTCGTCGGGCGTCCCGCTATATGCGTTATTTTTCAACCGGACTCCCATCAAGACGACAAGCGCTCCACCTCATTCTCAATTTATAGTCGCGTAATACTGTAATCTATTATTGAATAAATTAAGAGAAGTAGAAAAGAAATTAAGAATTAAGTAAGAGAAGAGAAGAAATTAAAAGAATTAAGTGTTTTCGTGTAAGTACTGTTTTGTGCAACGCCGTTGTTTTGCTTCTGTATTCCAATGTTCCAAGTTGAATACTAGAAATATTTGATTACGAATGATCTGTCTGAACTTTGCATATCTTTCTAATACATTCACTCTCATCATAACATACATCCGTATGTTATTGTTTTTTTTATTGTTTTGTGTTTCTTTCTTGTCTTTTATTGTATATTATATTATCATAATCATTAGCAATCGTATATATTAGTTTTAAGATATACTATGCTATTAACATTAAGTTGGTGTTATTTTATAAACTGTTAGCCAATATCTAATGGATTTTATTGCCACGATAAATCCAGTTGTTCTTTATCAAATTTTGATCAAATTTATCTGAAAAATTGGTCATAAATATCTTGGAAAAGTTTATTAGCCATCTTGATCCACTATCTTGTTTATATTGGTCCTATAAAAAAGGGTGAAAATAAACTTACATTATTTAATTTCGCAAACGAAATTAATCAGATTCTTGCGACAAGTACTAGGAAAGTTTTTTAATTTAAAATACAATGGTGTTAGAAATTACTTGCCTATCTAAAATTACTTGCCTATGTAAAATTACTTGCCTATATAAATTTATTTGCTTACGAAGCACTTTCATAAAATCATAATTTGATGGCACAATACATTTTAGAATATTTAGAAACAATGAGATTGAAATTCAACGAATTTAATGTTCACTAATCCGATTCGAAAACAATATAACAAAGATTTGACGAGAAAATAATTGTTGTCAAGACAGAAAACTATACCTTTTACAAATGAGTCCTGTCCTTTCTATCGTAAATTGAAAGTTTTAAATGAACAGAACTCCGTTGTTGCAAACAAATTTACAGGATAAAGCACAATTAAAGTGCTTTTAATGGCCTTATTACTAAGTTTCCTTCGAACTTCGTTAACACCTAATAATTATTCGACCCATTCAGGTCAGGAAATATATTTTAACGAAATATTTTGAATTATTTTCAAAACAATTATATTTTATTATGAAGCTGGAATTTAAGAACATTTTTCATTAATAATTAAATGTAATTAGATGAATAACACAGAAAAAAATATTATATCGAAAAATATAGTTATCATTAAGACATTAAGACACAAACATTACTAATTATATTATTAAGTGTTCTTACTTTTACGTCAATTATATATCTATCTATTGATATCTATTATGTTATATTAAAAGTATCAAATGTTTCTAATTATAGCCATAAGAAGCTTCTTGTTGAATTATTAGACTCACTAAAAAAATCATATATTTATGAGAAATAATTATTAATATTTATTAGTAGATCAACACTAATAAACAATTTTTGCAGCAGTAGTTAGGATATTTTCAATTAAAAGTTATAACGATTTATAATTACCCCGTATTTAGAAATCTACTTAATAGACTCACTGAAAAAATCATATACTTCTGATAAATAATCGTTATATAATTATTCTTTAACATTTTATTGTGTTAATACTCGTGAATCGTAAAATTATATTGCTAAATTTAATACGATGTATAATTTTTCATTTTTATTATAGTATTCATGAATTTACGTAGTAACTTCAAAAGTGAATTTTTTTCAGAATAATAAAAAATGTTATAGAAAAATTTAATATCATGAATAATTTTAAAATAAATTGATTGTCTCTCAGAAATATATGACTTTTACAGTGAGTCTAATAATTTGGTAAGGAACTGTAAATAAAGGTTTTTTAAATTCATTACAAATATAAAGTTGATAGGTATTAGAACTTTTTCGTTGTTTATTCTAAAATTCTCTTTAGTTCATTCTGAAATCCTACTTAAAAATAAAACGTAATATTCTATTAATTCCATTTATATATATATATATTTTTTTTTTTTTTTTTTTTTATTTTATACCTACAGTTAATCATCAAGGGTTAATATGGTAACATAAATAATAGTAAATTCAGGCATGTACGTCTTTTCTCTGAATTATTAAATACACTTACACGATACGGTGTGGTTTTGATAACGAAAATTAATGTTAAGCAGTGCAGTAGATAATGAAAAGAGTGACAACTACCTCTTATATTAAAGGAATGGAAATAAAAGGACAACATTTTTCCAGAGGAAGAGGAAGGAGGAAAGAAAAATGGGATGGGAATTAAATAATGTGTAAGTCCATTATAGTGTTCTTGATAATAAATTGGACTTCAAATTTTCCATCTGAGAGGAAGTTATGTTTGTAGGTAAAATGATTGGTTCAAATTGAAAATGTAATGGTTAATGTAAAAAATTCTTTTTGGCACTGAAGTCCAACGTTGAAAAATTCAATTTCCGTTAACTTCTCATTATGATGTTTGCACGAACGGTGAATGAATGAATTTTGTGAATGAGATGTTCTACTTCTAGAAATGTGAAAGTATATTTATTAGTTCTAATTGTCTGGGACAGTCAATGTGTCCTTGCTGTATTTAAAGAGAAGTATTTGGCTAGCACGTGTTCTTAAATAAATGAAAGAGTTAAATGATAGATTAGTTCTAAACCTATTTTGTATTCGTTCTAATCTCATAATAAATGTAATTTTCTGTGGATTCCAGATTTGAGATGCGTACTTTAAATGACAATAGGTATTTTTGATGTATTTGCGGGATCTAAATATAAATCCTAGCATTCTATAGGTCTTGGAGGTTATATGGTTAATTTGATTCTTAAAAATATATATTTATTATCGAGAATTATTTCTAGGTATTTGATATCGCTTTTATTTTCTAGCTGAGTGCTGTCTCTGTTGTGAAAGAAAAATAAATGTTAAACAATAATTAAATGTATTAATTATAAAGATATACATATAAAATCAAAAAATATTGTTGTTGCGCTACCGGGATTCGAACCTGGATCTCCAGGTAAGATGCATTATCTATCTATGCTACAGCGACATTATTTTTGACGACAAATTTTCGAACTTATAATTGAACGATAGATGTATAATATTAATTTGAAAAGTGTAACATATAGGTTCGAAAATGTATTCTGTGGCAAAGTTGGATAATGCACCTTCCCCGGTTTGGAAAGAGATCCAGGTTCGAATACCGGTGGCACAACAACAATATTTTTCGATAAAATTGATTTTATATATATATATATATATCTTTCTAATTAATATATTTAATTAATATTAAAAATATCACAGACTGTCTGTTCTGAATAATTACAACTTCACAATAAGAATGTATTCTCCTAATTAAAAAAAAAATGTGACTAAGTACAGACCTGCCTTAAAATTGTCGATATTCAATAAACTATTTGAAAATATTGTTTACACCCAGGTTTTCAGTGCCATTAAGCTCAGTGTGAGCCCGCAACAACATGGATTATTTACGGAGCTTTCCACAGCTACCAATTTATCCATCCACCTTTACGCATTACATGCTCTCCGCAATGGACCAACGGGCGCAAACTGATGCAATATATACAGATTATAGTTAATCCATTGACAAGGTTGATCATAGTATATTAATTGACAAACTGATAAAAATAGGAATCTTACATTAGCCATTATTCATTAGCAAGGCATTCGACAAGATTTCACATAAACTACTATTAAAAAATATAAAGCTCTGGAAATAAGCAATAACACTTTAAAATTAATCGAAACCTACCTAACTTCTTTAAAACTATTTGTTAAATTACATAATTATAAATCTTTTCAATTTGAAGCGTCTAGTGGGGTACCACAAGGGACCTGTTTTATTTTTACTATTCATAGACGACATTGTTGACATTTATAATGGAGTTCATGTTCTGTTGTTTACAGATGATCTTAAAATATATAAAGCAATTTTTAACATAAATTACTATGCATTACTTTGCAAAATAATCTAAATTTGCTTTATATGTTGTGCTGTTCTAACGAACTATATCTTAATGTAGAAAAATTTAGTTAAATAAGTTTCAATAGAAGTAAAAATCAACACATTTTTCAATGCAGCATTAATGATATTGATCCAAGTAGAGTCGCAGTTATGCGGGATTTGGGTGTACTCTTCGACGAAAAATTGACATTTATTCAACATTACAACGAAATTTGTAACAAGGTGATAAAATCCTTAAGATTTGTGTTAAAGAGAACCCAAAAACTTTAACCCCTCCGCTCTCCAACAACTTTATGTACATCAATTGTTATAAGTACGCTGGAAATTAACTCCACTCTATGATCTTTCTTCTATGGCTCGCATATTCTAAAAATCGAAAGAGTGCAACATGAATTTCTAAAATTTATCAATTATAAATTGCATATTCCGATAGAAAATATAAATTACGATTATTTAATGAGTCTAATTCATTTTAAAAAATTAGCCAGGATAAGAGATGTGAGCGATATTCAATAATATTTCTATATAAAATGATCAATAGATACAAATGGATACAAATGGTTTCGTATAAAGTATCAACTCAAATGAAGTGTTCTTTGTAGGTACACATATAAATAATGATACTATTAACTCGCTAATAATACGGATGCATCGATTTTGTAACAAGTTGAATTTCGTTAACATTTTTCATTGAAGGAGCATGCCTGAATTAAAAAAATATTTAAATATGTAAATTATACTTAGTTTTTTTATGTTATATTTAAACTAAATAACACAAGGGCGTTGAAAGAAATAAATATATGCATTTTTTCACTAGTCGGTAAAAATATCTTCATGGAGAGATTTAGTGAACAGTAAACATCGCCGAATAACAATACTAGAACAGCACGCTTGTACAAATAAAAGAGGGATAACATCAAGCCTTGTGCTTTCATTCAAGCCTAAATTACTAATATGGCTTCGCAGAAGGATTTAGTTTACCATTATGTGTTGAATGTCAGCCTGGCCAAAACCGAAAATAAATATAACCACTGAAAATTCACAAGGATCTAAAACATGCGTTTCATAAGCGCATTGTTTTATTTAAGTTCATAAAATGTTTTGAAATTCCCTGAAAAAAAAACTAGCTGACAATCTTTTTCGTAAATTTTAAAATACAAAACTGCATAAGGGTAGTGGTCTAAAGGTGTTTAAGATTATTACTTGCATCAAATATTTAATTTTCAGCTCTTAATACCTACTTAAAATTAAATATGTACTTACTGTTTACTGCCCACATGGTATTACGTGGTGTTTTCAGGCTCTAGTAAATGTTTTTTTCTCATGTTCTCTGAAAAGAGAGGTTTCTACTCTTTCTGACGAAAATAACAATATTTTAATATTTCTAAAATTATTTTTCATATAGATATAGTTATTAAGAGATAAATTATACAATTTTTATTTACTTACTTACTTACCATCACGCCGTTTCCCGTGGGGGTAGGCAGAGAGGATAGAGCGCCACACTCTTCTGTCCTTACACACAATTCTCGCCTCATACACATTCATACATCTTCTCATACAAGCTCGCCGATTGTTGAGGCTTCTAATAGAACCATCCTCCATTATCTGGTTTACCTGGTCGTGCCAAGTCTTCCGCGGACGTCCTCTATTTCTGGTGCCATCAACACTTGCATCATATATCTTTCTTACCATTCTCTCCTCATTCATCCGTTCCATATGACCGAACAATTGAAATCTGTTTTCTTTCATTTAAAACCAACAATTTTATTTCCATTTCCCTTTATTTAAACCTTTCTATCATAATATTTACGTGTAATTTTCTATTTTAGAACTTCTGAGAAAAAAATAAGACACTTTTAGAATTTAGTTAATATTTTTAATAAATTAGATGTTAATATCGTCTTTAAAGAAAAGAAAATATTTACATAATACGTTAAATTTCTAACTGGAAATATAAATAAGTGATCTTTTTTTAATTGTAATTACTCTTGAAGTTATATCCTCTGCTTTATTTACACCTAAAGCTGAAGACGCGTAGATAAGACAGCGCTCCCAAGGGCGCGACGCCTTCTAATGTATCTCACACACACCTACACTCACAATAATCCGTCCGATATCACGCCGCTCTCTTTGCAGACACACATATAATTACAAAACAACTGAGAGATCTCACATTAAATTAAATATATTTTTACGGCGAAAACTCAGTTTTGGGAACTAAAATGTATCTTCTTCTTCTTTTAAATATGCAATCCACCCTTCAAGAGGGGTTTGTGCCATTAATCAAATTAAAATATTATTTTATAAAAAATTCAATACCATTGTCGTTCAAAAAATTTGCTATTATATAGATTAAATGTGGCGAGTTATTAGAAAGAAAATGACACAAGTTAACCGGGAGTTGAAAATTACCATTGACATTACTGTAAAAAAAATCTGTGATCCGCAATGGACAGGCAAAAAAGACATGGTCAAGAATTTCCTCCTCGGCACCACACACACACATTGGGGAATCTATTAAGTTCAATCTGAATAAATATGAGGCTACCTGGCATTGGACAATTCTCATTCTAAAGATATTTGATATTGTTTTTTTAGAGAACCAGGGGATGCAGGGAATAGATCTTTGAATTATTTTAAGCCAATTACCCTTATAATTATTTGAATCCATCCATTGTGCAGTTCAGATAGAATTCGTACGTTTTTTACCATATTAAGTCTGTCATAGATCGGGATATGGAATTAATGAGGGAAAATTCCGGAAAGAATGGCCTTCTTGACCAGTTTATCAGCACAACCATTTTCATGAATTCCCCAATGTACTAAAACGTATCGAGAAAATTACAATTAATATTAATAATAATAAAAATTGTAGAATCAAAATAAAATTTGTGACGAAAGTTAAAATAAAAAATGAGCAATAATTGCAAAGAATTTTAATTTAGAATACTACGTTTTTCATAATTTTCTGAAATAACTAGAAAATAAAGTATACATACTATAGATGCTGCATATGATGTAGGTATATCAATATTTAATAATTTTAGATTTATTTAAATGCCTTATCTTCAAAAATAACGATTTGCTAACGCCACATACACTTTTGTATGCATAAAGGGACAACATTTTAATTGTGTACTTTTAAATAAAAGTGTGTTATCAAATATTATTTCAAGTCGTCATTTAATCAAATCAAATATCAGCGATATTTTAAATTCCAATTATTTATTAAACATCCCTTAACTTATAATGGCCTCCGATATCAGGCAATTCTTATTGTGTAAAGTTACACCCCAGATAGTCGCCATAAAGTAGACCGACAGATCGTGAAGCGAATAAATCTTACTAATCAGTGATTTTCTACCGCTTGCATAGAGAATTTCAAATATTTCCAACCTGCCGCATTGAAGGGTTGGCTTTTCAACATGCTTTGACGGAAAAATTAATAGGATTTGTAGATCTATCTGTGTCAAACATTCCCTTGTACTCAACATGTTTTTCACGGATTACGAAAATAAATCTTTTTTTTTCTTTTTCAGCCTGGTAAATATAACGACTAAACGGACAATATTTGGAAGAGTAATTTGTCAATTGTTAATTCGTGGATGGGTAGTTCAAAATCTTTATTTTTCAAACATGTATGATCAATATTTATAGGCAGATGAAGAAACTAACTAAGCAGACTACTTTTCCATACGGCTGCATTAGCTTCTTACTAGACTTTTGGACTTGATAATAATCTACGCCGGCGTTACGCACAGGTGGAGCAGGCGCCTGCCTGTTGCGGCTAAATCAAGTAAATTAATGGGGCGGTCGACGATTTATCAGTTATTATTTCCTAATATATAGTCAACACTAGAGTCCAGAACGTGTTTTGGTAAAAATCCACCCTTGGGCAAGTTACAAAATACCGCCCCTAACGTGCATGCGAGCGGCCGATTTAGGAGACGGCCAATTTATGGGGATGATTTTACGAAAATTGAAAACATCGTCTTCACTTTAGTTACTAAGGCGAAAAAAACAGTATTGCCTGTGGCGATAAAAAATCTAGCGCTGGCACTGATAATAATGTAACTATTCGCACCGATGTTTGATAGAAACAGAAAGGCTGAGAAAGATATCGAAAGGATGGTGACTGCAGAAAAGATGGTGTTTTCCCTGCGCAATATACTTTTTGACGCCATTGTACTCGATCGTGGACCGCAGTTTTCCAGTATTCAGGATCTATGCCATATTTAAATCCTGTTTTTTTTTGCCGTAAGATTGTTAACATATTTGCACAGAAACTACGTATTTTTCTTTTAAATAGATGACAATATAATTTCAGTTAAAAATTATCTTTCGTGGTATAATAAACTGACCCCAAATTGTTAATCTGCTTGACTTTTACGCACCATTGAGGTCATCGAGACACAATTCATTATTCTATTACAGTGGTAATGTCAGAACTCATGCGCTAACTAACTCCGGAATCCCTAGAATGCATTCTTTGGGGAATGCCTTTGAATGAATTTCTTTGGGAATGAATTTGGAGGTAATCGTCATTTTTGCTTTTAATTTAACCCTTTATAAGACTAGATTATTACAATTGTTTGTGTCTCAACTCAATGGTGGCGGATGAATTGCTTTACTTTACATTTTATATTTATTATTAATTTTGATTATGTAAAATCATGCTGACACTATATAATTTTTTTCTTTGTGTATTACACTTCTGATTTAATTTTAAATTATTTTACAAATTATGTTAATACTTGAAAAGCGCGTGTATAATAATAATAATAAATAATTTACAGACCTCTGCAAAGAGTCGAGCCAGTATGTATTTCATCAAAGTCAACCTTTGAGAATGCCTGGCAGAATCCGTTGCACAAACGAGGCTTTAATGAGCAACCGGCGACCAATCAGTGTGCTGCGTTAACAGTAACCTGGTTAGCTCGCGCCACTATTGGATCATTTCCTGTCGATAGATGGCGTCTGCTGCAGCATTCTGAATAAACTATTCAGTCTGTATCGAGAATACCTTCTAGGCTCGTGAACTGTACAAACGAAACTCAACCAAAGTAAAAATTGCAATAAATAATTAATGATCTCAAATCGCTAAAACATTATAAAAAAACATTATTTACTTAATAAAATTATAATTTTACATGTAATAAAACTGAATATAATTTAATACGATGCAGACAATGTAGACAATAATTGAAATTGAAATTTGTTTTGTGTACGTCAGAAAAACTTATTGTTACGAAATATTCATACGTATACAGAATATGCTGTCTTATGAGTCCAAATCCAAAATTACGAAAATAAATCTTTATTTTTGAAATTAACAAAATGTTACAATTAATAGTAATCTGAATCATTAAATTTGCATGATATTATTTCATATAAAAAATATATTTTTACTAATTTTGTTGCTATGCAAGACCTATTATGTATAAAACTAGCAGAGTAATATTACTGTAGGATGATTGTTAAATAACTTGACTTTTGTAGTACATATATTAAAAATGATTTTTATATTTTTATATATTTAATTGCTGTTTATTTTTCTTAACTAATTTTTGTTGCCAATGGTGACATGTAATATATAAAACTAGTAGAAAATACTCTTGTTACGGATTACTTGTTACCTAGACTCTTTAAGTATCACTTTTGAGTTGTATTGTTAATTATGTGTTCTCCTAATAATAAAGTTGTATGAATGTGTCCAAAATGTAATAAAAATGAATTGAAAATTCTGGCGTATGCTATCAGATTATTCCAAGGTATTTGAGATTGTGTAAAAATAAGGTAGATGGCTCTTTCAAATAATGGAATGATTAAATGTATTAATATCAAAAAGGTAACATATAGGTTCGAAAATTTGTCGCTAAAAATATTGTCGCTGTAGCGTAGTTAGATAATACACCTTCCCCGGTTTGGAAAGAGTTCCAGGTTCGAATCCCAGTAGCGCAACAACAATATTTTTTGATAAAATTGATTTTATATGTATATCTTTCTAATTAATATATTTAATTTAATAGAAATGGAAAATTCTAAATACTTACGTATTATATTCAATAAAATATTGAAATATTCATTAAAATTGTAAATTACTCATTGGTTCGTAATTAAATCTCTCGCAAATCAGCATGTAATAAATTAACAATGCAATTAAAAAGATAACGCCCGACTGCTTTTGTCGATTACAAGCTTAAAATATGACATGTTAATGTTATTATTCTGAGAATATTATAGTATAAAACTTAATTAAAAAGCTAATTAATAATAAACAATCATAACATGTTTTTTTAAATTAATTAATTAATAGCGATGTAATAAATATTTATTTATAATCCCTAAATTAATCATCATATTTATATTTTTAAATTGTTAAGGGGTTGATTAGAGTAGAATGCAAAAATATCCGATAACACTAGTCGTCGGTAAAATCCAGCTATTGAAAAAATGTATTAAGGAGAAGACATACTTATTATAAAGTTGTAATTATTCAGATCATGATTTTATATGTATATCTTTCTATTTAATTTGTATTTTTTTAAATATCATAGACTTATGTTTTGAATAATTACAACTTCATAATAAAAATGTGTTCTCCTTAATAATATATGTTGTATCAACGTATCCAAAATTTAATAAAAAATAATCATCAATTCTGGGGTCTCCTATTGGAGCTTCATCATTATTATTTTGATATTTATTTTTTCTACCTTCTGCCCAAATATGATCTGCGTTGTACTGTTTTTGTGGGTTAAATATGCCGACTTCCCCTCTGCTTCACGGCCTTGTTAATAGTATTATTTTATATTATCTTTATGTTATGTATTTTAAATATTATTTATTTAAAAATAAAGTGAGTCAACCGGGATCAATGAGGGTAAATTTTGTTTTGCCAGCTGTGCGGTATCACTATCGAACAGCCGCCTAGTAGCATTAAAATATGTCAACAAGGCGGCGAATAAGTAGAACTGAGATAGGAGCCTTGAGCTTATTGCATCAATACTGTATATGCGGTGGGTCCGTCCTTGTTTTTATCGTATCGTCGTGATTGCCATGATTGACTGAGAGATTGTCACAGGTTTGTCGCTACGCATATGGCCAAAGTTGAGCTTCGGTAAACTTGTCATTTTCACCCTCTTATTTAAACTTAGAAATTACGAGTAATAATACCTAGAAAAATAACTTTACGCTCTACGGAGCTATTCTTCAAATCACTCGATTTGCTTAAAATTCATCAACTTTACTCTAGATCAGCAGTTATTTGTATCACATCATTACATCATATTTCAATACATCGTGATACAACTGGAACAACAAAATAAAAAATACTACAACTAACACATGAAGACTATATTTGGACAATAACACTTCTCATATCGTCTATTTTAGACTTCAACTCAAAGTCAATTCTGTCATCTGCGTTTTTCAAAAAGAATTTATTTTATTTTATTTGGAAAACTCAGAAAATAAATGTAAATACAAAAATCATAATAAAAGCTGAACAATAATTAAACCAGTTACATGTTTTCTCAGAAAATACAATATGATATATATATAGTGAATACAATTTAAAATTTAAAAAGGACTACAATGCAGAAAAAAGTGAGAGAAGTTGAAAATAAAAATATAAACAGAGAGAAAAAATTTATAAAAAAGAAAATATTCCATAGGAACTGGAGGGTGAGGAGAAATGAAAAAGAAAATGAGGTAGGGAATAAAATCTGTGTGATAAAAATTAAAAAGATATTAAAGTTTATGTATTGAATTTAGATTTAATCGAAGTAACTGGAGTATTGAAAATGTCTAGTTCATTTAGGAGTGAATTTAAATAAAGAGGTGCTCGGTAGAAAAATGAGTTCTGTTTTGCATTGGTATTGTAATGCAGAAGGTTAAATGTAAAATTAGTTCTAGTTGACCTGGCTGGCACTCGAATGGATATTGCGTCTAAGAATATGTTGTAGGCTTAAAGAATAAGGAAAAGTAACTTACTTTAATTTCAGTTATTATTATTGCTGTTAATAGTTTTATTTTTATTTTTACTGACTACGTTCCTAAAATTCTATTTATACTGTGTTTTTTAAAGTGCAGAAAATGTTATAAAATATGATCAAGCCTAATTGCCATAATACTATTGTAAAAAAAAATCTGTGAATAGTAAATAAACAAATTTAAAAAATACACACAAATTCCTGTGCTATTTATAATGTACAAAATGTATTTCTAAAATATTAGAGGAAGATTTGATCAGTTACAAATTTCATCTCGCGTAACCTTCAGAATTTTCTGAGAAGTAAATTTATGATCTATTCTCTAGGGTCCTATTTATTTGAAGCAGCCTGTATTCACAGATGCTGCGCGAGCTTCAGATGGAATTTGTAGAATTTCATGAGATGTGATATAGCCCAACCATTTATACAATACATTGTATGTTACCGACGAAGCCTCAAGGTTATACGTTTATAGTATTTAATTTACACGTGGGTATGTACTTACACGTGCAATGGACGTTTTTTTTTTAATATTTTATTAATTAGTAAAGAGAATATATTACTAATGTGAATTTGCAGTTTTTCAGAACATTGTTCTGTGGTATCCCGGTGCAACAAGAATATTATTACGATAAATTGAATTTTTCTGTATCTCTTTTTTATTGATATATTTAATTTGTATTTTAATTACTATTTATATATTTACATTAAACACATAAATAATTATAATAATAATATACTTGATAGATTATTTTAGAGTCAAGTTAACCAGCAAGTCATATATTTTACTTCTTCAGCGGTTCCTCATAATGAAGACGACGTCTGATACGGTTTATCGATAGCAGATATATACATATGTATGCATTATCAGTAATTTTACTTACCGTCACGCCGTTTCCCCGCGGAGTAGGCAGAGACGATAAAACGCCACACTCTTCTGTCCTGACACACGATTCTCGCCTCATCCACATTCATACGTCTTCTCACACAAGCTCAACGATTATTGAGGCTTTTAATAGGATCATTCTCCAGTACTTGGTTTGCCTAGTCGTGCCAAATCTTCCGCGAACGTTCTCTACTTCTGGTGCCATCAACACATGCGACATATATCTTTCTTACAATTCTTACCAAAACACCTAATTGATTCTCTCTTAATCTTACTCACTATACTAACATCAGCTTTACATTTTTTTCTAATTTCTTCATTCTTTACTCTATCATAAATGGATCTGCCATATATACGCATAGGTGATCTCATTTTCACTGCATTCATTCTACTTTCGGTCCTCTTCTCCCAGCTCCAGGCCTCACATCCATACATCAGTGTCGGTACCAGGACTCCATTGTGAACCGCTAGTCTTGCCTCAGTTGACAAATTCTCATTAGCTATAATTACATTCAAAGCGCCATTCACTTTATTCCCTGCAAAACCCCTCCTGTTGGTACCTTTCTCTGTCTGTCCGTTTCTATCGAACCTACTTCCCAAATACACAAACTCATCTACTTGTTCCAAATATTCATTACCTACAAGTACTTTGCGCGGTGTCTTGCTTTCCTCTTTCTCGAATACCATCACTTTTGACTTGTTGACATTCATAATAAGGTTGCTTTCCTTTCGTACATCGTACATTCTACTCATTAGCCTCTGTAATTCTTGTTCACTATTCGCCATTAATACTGCATCATTGGCGTACAGTAAACAGCATACAATCAAATCGCCCATTTTCGCTCCTACCTTTGTTATTTTAAATCACTCAAAACTTTACCATCTTGGCACCGGATTACAGGTTAGTGTATATATTGAAAATTATACATTTTGCAGATGATTTTGAGCCGACAGGTGTTAGCTGATACCTTTTGATTTATACATCTTGATGTAGAGTCGACTGGGTATAAAATTCTGTGAAACCTTCTGCAGGGTGAAAGGTTACCCGATACAAAGTTTGATAGTTAAAATAATTAACGAACAAATTTGCAAACTTATTTTAATACTACCTGGAAACCTCGTCCAATTACATGCGAAAACAATAACTAAATACTTGTTTATTTAGTGCGAATGGGGGGTTCAGAAACGAAACAACTTATATCCAATTAACGAAATTGAGATAAACTAAGATTTAAAAATTAACATGTTTTTAATAAAGTGCTACTAAAACGTATAAACTTATTTTCAAGAGCGGTTATTAATTGGCAGATAATAATATCATTATTATCAGATAATAATTTTCAAACCTTATATTTTTATCAATTGGATAGCGGCGGTTTTATGATGATTTAGAATGAAGCGAGATTT
Organism: Eubasilissa regina; assembly: GCA_022840565.1. Lineage (NCBI taxonomy): Eukaryota > Metazoa > Arthropoda > Insecta > Trichoptera > Phryganeidae > Eubasilissa > Eubasilissa regina. The sequence goes on along the minus strand of JAINEB010000027.1, from coordinate 14,756,842 downwards.
GTGTGTCAGAACAGAAAAGTGTGGCGCTCTATCCTCTCTGACTACCCCCGAAGAAAAATGGCATGACGGTAAGTTAATTAGTTAGTCATGTGTACTCTGAATACTAATGACAAGAAACTTTTTTTCTTTGTTTGAAATTGGAAAATAAATATTTTAATAATGTATGTATTTTAATTATTAAGGAGAACACATTCTTATTGTGAAGTTGTAATTATTCAGAACATTATTAATTATAAAGATAAATATATAAAAACAATTTTATCGAAAAATATTTTTGTTGCGCTACCGGGATTCAAACCTAGATCTCTTTCCAAACCGGGGAAGGTGCATTATTCCACTATGACATAGCCACATTATTGTTGACGACAAATTTTAGAACCTATATGTTACACTTTTCAAATTAATATTATATATCTATCGTTCCATTATAGGTTCTAATACATTTAAAAATTTTATTTTATAGTTTACAGATATACATTTAAAATCAATTTTATTTAAACATATTGTTGCTGCTATCGGTATTCAAACTTGTATCTCTTCCAATCCAAGGAACGTGCATTATCCGATTATGCTATTCATTTGACGTCAATCCACTATGTTGGTACAGAATAATCAAATAATGCACGTTCCCCGGATTGAAAGAGATGGACAGAATTGCACTGGTTTTTAGGTTAATTTAAGAGCTTAAAAAAGTAAGTACTCAGTAGTATCCCGCAACCAGAAAATTGGGTACCACTGAAAATTTTCAAGTTTAATATTAAATGAAAATAAAAAACTACAATGTTATTCTCATATTTTATTTATACAAAATGGAGTTTAACGATGCTTATTTAACGTTTTATAAATAATATCGTCTAAATGCCGTTCATTTCTCTCAAGATGCTCTTGCAATCGAACTCTTAAATTTGCGAATACGCAAAAGCAAAGCGTTGACTTAATGGCAGCAACATCACGACGGATATTTTCTTGTAAGGCCTGAATTGTTCGAGGATTGTTGCTGTAAACTCTCGACTTAAAGGATTCCCACAAAAAAGGTTACACAGTGTAAGGTCCGGTGACCGAAGTGCCCAGGGTATGTCTAATGGTTTACGACCAATTACAATTTTGAAATTTTTCCGCTGAACACCCTATACTATCATAATAGATTAATCATAAATATATAAAATTATGGATAATCTGATGAAAAATAAAAAAATATTTAAATTTCCATTTTCAGATCTTGGATTTTAAACTTAGGAATGAAGTTATATTACATTAGAACTCGCATATTTTTAAGTGGATCTCTAATGAGGGAAGCGAATAAATAATCAAGATATCTGTAGAAAATATACGTTCTCATCATTAGCAGATTCATTCGAAAGAAAAATATTTTATTACAAAATCGTTTTAGTGTCTGATACGTGTATCATTCCGACGCTTTCCTGGTTTAAAAAGAATATTCACAAATACAGTTAAATAAATAAAATTTAAATCTCCTCGATGGGGGATCGAACCCGTGATAGGCAGATACTTGCCACAATACTATCAATGAATACAACCAAGATGTGAAAATTGTACTTTAAAAATATATTTAGTTTGTGGCGGCCACAGACATAGATTGTACGAGAATGGTGGAATACAAATCAATGAATAAATTAAAAAGATATACTTATAAAATCACTTACAATTTTTATCCGTATAGGAAAAGATCTAGGTTATTCTGAAAAATTGCAACTTCAAAATACGAACGTGTTCTCCTTAAAAATATATCAATTGTATTAATTATTCCAAAATTTTATAAAAAATTATTATTAATTAATTCTGTGTTTGAGATTCGATAGATATCGAATGCAGAGGTGAAAAAATCCGTAGATGCAGCATAAAATAAAGCATATTTCGTAATTATTTGTCGCGCCTATGTACATCGCATCTATGCTTTGACAATAGTAAATATGACGTTTAAACACTCGCAAATGGTTTTAACCACCTGCGTTAGTTAAAAGTTACTATTGATCACTCAACCGGCTCCTATACCATAATAATCATATTCAAATACCTCAATAATTACTAATAAATTACTATCACTATTTTATCGATTTACTAGTAATACATTTCTCATTTATTCTGCATGCCCCAGAACATACATGATTTCCATGACTAATATCAATGTTCACATTTATATTATTTCCTTTCATGTGCAAACTAACAACCATTTCGTTTTAAATTCAATTTATTTATCACAGTATAAAGTCTGTAAAAACATATTACAAGTATTTGGTAAAACTTTTTGATTTTCACTCAAGTAATGACTTAAATATTAGCGTCATTTTATACCCCAACTACACGTATGTTTCTGTAACCACAACAAACGCCGACACTTCAAGATGTCTTTTGTTCGTGTAGTATCCGAGATACAGCATCTCAGCATGTTCTTCTCGCGAAGTTTCTTGTTTCCCCACATGTTACATCATATTATTATCAAATACAATATTTTGGACGCCTCGCTGACATAGCGAATAACATCCGGCACGAAGTTTCCTGAAAACTGTGTGTTAGCAAGATTATTTAATTTTATAAATTGTCTTGCTTTATTTTTAATTCATGTAATATGATTGGCACACGCCGGAGCACATCCCCTGTGTGATTATGAATTATGCATGTGATCAGATCATGATTGCGATTAGAAGAAATAGATCATCGAATCCTCCGGAACGATGACCTATTAAGATATTAAAGGAATCTCGGACATTTTCGGGACTTTATTAGGGTGAGGGTTTCCCGCTGGGGGTTGCTGGGATGGCTCTCTTTTGCACCTCTTACGACCTATACAGAGTAAATTTCTGCTGGACTGTGACCGAGCTCTGCAACCGCAACACATAAATGTGACGTCTACCCTCCCCTTTTGGGTGTGTATGATTCTCTCTGGCTGCCTTCTGAATTTAATATGATAATGCGTCGCACGTCAAATTGTACAGGTATGGCTCTGGTACGATGATACCGGAGCCAACTTATGATAGTATTAAGATTATTAAATAACTGAATGTAATAAAAAAAAAATTTAATGTAATATTGACGAATCAAAACGAGAGTAAACAACTCTAAAATGAATTCGAAATAGGGTGTAAATAAATAATTTATGTAATATATACCATTTAGCTGAGACAAATCCTTCAATTTTTTGTGCTTCTTGCGAGAAGGGAAGATAGCTTGGAGAAGCTTATGGTGAGCCATGTCCCCCACACGTTGGCCCAACCATGAAGAAAAAGCAACAATCACTTTTCTAGTGGCAGCTTTGAGATCTGCAGTATGCCGAGAAAAGTGGAGAAGCATAGTCAAGATGGTGGGAGTTCATGGAGATCACGATCCTCGGTCGTGAGGGATGGACGTGGATAATTAATATAATATTTAATTGAATGAATTTAATATTACATCTAATTGATATAGGGTATAACAGACCTAGTGCACGATATTTTAGATGTGAATGCCTGACTAAATTACGATTCTAAAATATTCAAGGAGTATATATAAATTCTGTACGGTTACACAAAATATTATTGTATTTTTACATAATCATGTTATATGTACTTGAAAATAAATATTTGTAAAATTGGCCCATTATTATTTTCATCAGGTCCTATAATTGTCCAACATAAACCAGTCTGGTTGTTAGAAGTTCGATGATCTTTTATTTACCTCGTATTCAATATATAATTTGAAATCGATTAAATATTGCAATATTTGTTAAATATTATTCAATTGAGTTGATAATAATAATAATAAATAATATTTTAATGTTTTAGTATTTTATTTGGCTACATTGTTGAGGATTTTTACAGAAAATTAAAACAATTTATTCGGTGCCTTGCCTGCTACAATAGTATTATACTGTATTATAAGACAGTTCTTTTTTGGTGTACCTAGTACCTATTGCAAACATTTGATGAATACATACATTATCGATTGTTAATTGAGTCTTTGCTCGGAATAATGTTGATCCACCAAAATACCAATGTTGAGTTATTTATTAGGCATCGTTTAAAGTAAGTACTATGGCAAGACAGAAATATTTAGGCTTGTGGTAGCATTATAAAGTTATTGGTTTATAGAAAAACATCGTCTAACGTTTGTCAAAATGGCGTCGCCGTCCGTCAATATCACGGAGCGTGGTTTAATTCATAGGAATAAAGAAAGAAAACGAACATCCAATATTTTAAGCTGGAGTGATATCAAAGCTAAGAAGCTGATGGATCCAGGAAAGGAGTATTAATCCAGAAAAAATATTATTCAGCCTGCAACTACCCACCAAAACAGGTTTGTGAAATAATGTTATATACGATTTAACAGTTACGTCGATTTCATGACAAACTGATTTTACTCATTTAAAGTATCCACATTTATATTTGAAATGTTGTTTGATAATAATGCTGGCATTATATTTCACTTTGTATTTATAGTAATTTAATATAATACCGTTTAAAAATTTTCATTATTCCTATTTATTTATCGCGGGGTCGCGGATTAGTCTTAAAGAACTGTATTCTTGTATATTGTCAAAATTATTACCAAAAGAAGGCACTCTAAATTTATAAACAACTAATCAACATTAATAGGGATGATGGCCTAAAACTAAACACTTCTTGATAGCCAGCAGGCACTGCAGAATAGTCCTGAAAATTCTACGTGGAAGATTCGTAACGACCATTAAAACTGAGAAGAATATTATTGAAGAATATAATTTATTTTACTTTAAACATATAAGCAAGGGTGGTTAATTCAATTTGCTAACTTTCTATTCTAATACTTTTAAATCACACATTCTGCTCAGTTTCGCAGATGTCAACTAATTTATAATCATTTTAATGTGAAAACTTCAGTTAACAGTCAATTTCAGTGACCTAGCATAAAATTCTTTCATTTTAGTAATGGACATTGTGGAATACTAAATTAACAATGATGCGTAAAAACCAATTTCTTAGACGTATAAAAAATTATTTAAGCTCAATAAACCCGGAGAACGTTCATGGATGAATATAAAATACATTCCAATGGAATAGGTAAGTAAAATTGAATGAAAGTAGGCTTAATATAGTGAAAATGCGATTTCTCCCGCATACGCTTGGTAAGTTAATACAGTTAATAAAATTAAGAAACCTTCCTATTTGGGCTTACGGAAGTGGTAAAAAAAATATACGTTGTGAATGTTAATGGTAGAAAAAATTGAGTTATCGTCTTCAACATTATTTCATCTAAAATGTTCAATTAATGTAATAATTTAATTAATCATTAATGTTTTATATTTTTTTACTTGTTATCTTTGTTATATTAACCATTGAATTGAGTTTAAATACATCTACCGGTTTCGAAAAATACCATTTTCTTCTTCAGGATGTCATAACTAACTAAAAACATATATTATTATTTCTTTACCAGAATCTATTTAAAAAAACAATTATTAAAAAAATAAATTTAGTATCTAACTCAAATTGTTACTTAATACAAATTTACACGAATAATTTTTAGGAAAAAAATTTAGAATGGGACTCGTATTTAAATTTAGTTGGTTGTTTATAATTTTTGATTAGTTTTACGTGCTTTATTTATCTCCAACGATTTTAAATTATTTAATTTGTTACCAACACCGTTTAAATGCAAAATTGACAATCCCAATTTTTTATCAAAACCATGACCATTTTCTATCAAATGATTAGAAAATTCTGAAAACCCACTATTGTTAAAACATCTCAAATGATCCTTTACTCTTATATTAAAATTTTTACCCATTTTACCAATATAAAATGCAGCACAACCCTTGCAACTAAGTTTATAGACACCAGAATTGTTAAATTTATCTTTGTCTTTAGAATTTATGAGTAAATTTGTATTAAGTAACAATTTGTGTTAGGTACTAAATTTATTTTTTAAATAATGTTTTTTTTTTTTAAATAGATTCTGGTAAAGAAACAATAATATATGTTTTTAGTTAGTTATGATATCCTGAAGAAGAAAATGATATTTTTCAAAACCGGTAGATGTATTTAAAGTCAATTTAGTTAATAAAACAAAGATAATAAATAAATAAAAAATATGAATTTTAACCACAAAGTTAATATTGCTAATTTTAAAAGTATAATCATTAATGTTAATCGGGTGCATTATTCATGGCACAGGCATAGTTTTTAAGGGAAATTGTATTATACGTACATTATTTTAACGTATAATTTACGCTTTTCATACACACAAATTTGGATCATTCACCTTCGAACACAAAGTGAACGTATGTGAGGTTACACTCTTGAAAGCTGAGATGACTTTCTTCTCCCCCAATGAGAATTGGCAACAGTTCAATTCCATCTGTCACTTAAGTGACAAAACGGAGCCAAATAGCCGCCATCACAAACACCCTCATTGTCCCCGATCTTTTAATTTATTCAGAAAAATTAACAAACTGTATTTGAGGAAACATAAAAATATGTAGTTAGAATTATTAAATATAAAAACATGTTACATAAGAAATATAACATTAAAAAAATAATTGAATTTAAAAAAAATTAAAAATGGCAAATTAAAATCTCACAGAGTTACATATCTTCAGGCATTAACCATAGCAGAGTAAGGAGACGACATAATAAATGGAGTTGAAGTTGGGGAGCCGAAAATAGGAAAAATATAAAACGAAATTATAATAATCAAAGCACCACCGCTAGCCAATCGTCTCCAATATCGGGAGAAATAAACAAATAAATCCAATGATTATTAGTTAATACCCTTAAGTAATTCCCACCTAGCTGGCTGCAGAGCGCGAGAACAGAATGAGTGGCTTACCTGGCCATTCACCCGTTCCGTCTAGTGCTCCTAGCTACCGTATTTTGGTAACTCGCCTCCTAGAGATTCTTTTTGCCGCTGACAGAGCGCCATAAGCTTTTCAGAGCTATCCCTCTGAATGCTATTTGCTCCTTGACCTCTAATAACTGTGCTTCTTTTTGTTTTGTACCAACTTTTGTTTTAAGTAATCAAGTACGTTTCTGAAAACTTAAATGGGTCTACCAATGCTGTAAAGTAAACACACGTGCACATGTTTTGGAACCATTAAAATGAAGTGTGCACGAAATTAATTATTTACATGGCCCCTCTCTTCTTCCCTCTCGGGGAATCAGCAGGTAAAAGTTAATAAGTAAGTTAAGAAGTCACGACGTATCTCGTACGTAGTTGGTTTTATTTTCTACTTTATATGCCCCGTACGCAACCCTCAGTTATAAAGCATGTATGCCTTTTTATAGGCATACACTTACCCTTACCCCTTGCCCTTAACCAGAAATACACTAACCGAATTTTTGGTGAAAACCTAGTTTCAAAGGTTGTTTGATCACGAGTTGGTTTAAGGGTATATAGTTCGGTATTAAAGAATAACAGGCGTAAACGTACAAACTTAACCCCTAAATCAATATTAGTTATAAATTAGAAGAATTTTGACAGTTTAAAAAAATACTCTGTTGTAATTTTCGATTTGCTTAATAATTTTATCAAAAATGTAATATAATCTCTAATAAAAGTATAAAAAAAAGAATCTTTGCAAATTTATAGATATTAAAATTTTAGCAATACAATGGTTGAGGTATTTTTTATTATTAATGATTTTATATTCTATAATAACTACAGACAATACATGAAATGCTTGTTTTAATAGACATTGATAATGTAATTAGTTAAACTTAACAAAGACTTTTTAGAAATATTAGAATATGTACAAGAACACACAATTACTGGATTTTCACCGACAAAAGCACTGTTATTAAACAAATAATAGTTATCTCATAGAGATGAAGCTATTTTTTATTATATTTAAAGTAAAGATATAGAAGTATAGGCTTACGGGGCAGGCTTTAATGATCACTTTATACAAATAAAACGATCACCATTCTCACCCATTAATCAATCTCCATATCTGTCAAATTTTTGTTGTATATATGTTACTATGTGGAAACACTTCCAGTACAACTACACTATCGCCATCTATGCACTAAACTTGATATTAATTTCTCTGAAATAGCATAGATGTCACAATGAGAATCTAATTATTTTTTGATATTATTTAAAACAATATTCTTTATCTGTAAAATTTGTATTATCACATTACACTGAAATACGTCTGAAAAATCAATTTTTCAATTATTTTATATTTTGACCAGTATATTATTGATTAAAGATTTGTTTATGTTAGTCAATAATAATTAATTAAATAAAAATAATGTAATTTAATTATTATATATGTATAATAGTTTGTTCTGTAAATTATTTTTCTACAATTATGTAGTTTTAAACTATTATTAAATTACTAAATTTTTAGCTGAAATAAGATCACTGTATTTGTATATATATCAGTAGATATGTAGCAATTTTACATATAAAAAGTAAAATATGTATTGTCAAGTATCGATAGGTAGGAAAAGAACATCGTCGAGAATTCTGTACCTACGTAAAAATTTTAATAAAAATAATATATACATTTTTATCTACACAAAATAATGCCGAGCATTCATTTTCTAACATATTTAATGTAATATAAAGTAATTCCTTCCCAGTAAATTATACATGCGATGTTTATGCATAACCATGAGAGTATTTGAATGGTTGAAGTAAAATTGGCACTAAGTACCAATATTTCATTTTTCAAACTAAGTATGCCGCTTGATTATATATGTCATCAACCCTAACAATACATTAAGTCCTTGCAATGCTGCATCCAGCCGTTATGCTTGTTTGAATATCTCGTCTTCGCTAAGAGCCACGGTGTAGTAATTTAAAAACGGTACTAAGTGCCATTACCCGCCAACGTCAGTTTGTATGAAAATGGCCGAGCGAGTGGCGCGCGTGTCAGGTGAGCTCACCATACAAACGACAAGAAAAAGGTGTTTAAAAAATTATAGTGCAAATAAAAGAAGGAAAACACGAAGCCTGGAATATATATCAACAGCTCAGAAGTTCATACCAGCAAAAAATCCACCAGTAAATGAGGTTTGATTTATTTTGTGTTTTTAAATTAACGTTTATTCCAGTGCCATGTCACGGGCTAGTGATGTGCAACACGATGCACGTTTAGCAATATTATTAATGATATCTACATTTTCGCTTGAGTTTAGTTTAATTAGTTGCTATTTGTAATGTGTAAATCGATTATGTAATGAAGAAATTCATATTTTAATGTTTTTTTTGCTTGAAGTTATTTTTTTATTTACTTTGCTACATTCGTAAGATACAATAGGAAATCTAGTAAGATAATATTATTTGGAAGGAATGTTATTGGTGAAGATAATAAATGTATTTTATGGTTGACCAGGATTCTTATTTGTTTTTGGTCAAGTGCAAATGCAAAGAAATAGGAGAAGACCAAAAACATACATTTCTTCGAGAATTCTACAAGCTTGAGAAAAATAAAAAGCAAGAAAAATCATGTCTTATGATCCTAATAAAAATAGTGCCAATTAAACATGATATGTTTATCATACTTTATATGTAGATGACGTCAGTAGCATTTACTATATATAGTATTTACTATATATTATAAAATGAACAAAATTTACCAAAAATTAAATTAAAAAATATGCCCGAAAAACTAAACACAATAAAATATGGTTTATAACATTTTTAGTTTATTTAACAAATTATTTTTATGTATCAGAATATTTAAACACCTTTCAGTAATGTACAACTATTTTTTTTTTAGTATTTGTAAAACAAAAATTTAACAGTAAGCAATAAAAATAATAAACATAAACATGGTGCCTTTGTTTTTGGTGAGTAGATAGTAGGTACTGGTTTGCGCCGCGACAGAGACAGGAACTAGTACCTCAGTGGCACATCACTAGACCAGTTTTTCATTTGAAGATGTTCGGGGAATTTAGCTAATGTTAAACTATAGAGACGTAACACACAAAACAATTACTTTTAGTTTTTATGTAGAAAATAGAGGTAAAATGTAAAGTACATATTTTTCAAGAAATATCTGATAAAAACTTAAATATGACGTTTTTATTCACTTTTTCTTGTTTTTCTCAGATAGTCAGTCATAGTACATAGTGCATTATTTTATTCTACCATTCATTTATTTTTTTCTATTGTATTTAAAAAATTTCTATTGTATTTTAAAGTAAAGGAGATTAATTTACAATATATCAGTAATGATATAACTAGTAGCAAAAAATTCCTGAAATTATTTTGAAAACTGCACTCAATAATTAGTTTCCACCGGAAAACTCTATTCTAATTAGTCAGTTCCTGTTCATGAACTAGTTCAGATATACGATAGGATTTCTGAACCAAGGATGACGTCTGATTTTTTAAATTGTGCGTTTTAAAATTATTATTATTTAACCCATGGACTTTCTTGGACTCTTACTGTAAAGTTTCTCGCATCGATGGTTTTGGCTTATTCTTGCTTCTTATGGGCGAGAATTCAGGTAGTCAATATAACTCGATGTAACAATAATATAGTTTATTACAGGTCTGATAATTATAAGTTCAATTCAACAATTCTGGTCGTAAATCGGAATCACCGCAGGGTAGGGAAGGGAAGTAAGGATACCTGGATACAAGATGAGGTCGATGAGGGGATAGGGGTTCTATTCGAAGGACCAGTGATCTCGGGAACCGGGATTCGGAAGGACTGCTCGTCTTACGTTGTATGACGCCTTCGTAATCCCTGCAGTCGCTGCCGAGATCACACAAACGGCACGCGGATGAGCCGATCTCCGATCCCACTTGACAAACAATATCACAAAAAACGCTACTGGTGCACTGGAGCCGCATATGTTATCGCGATGTCGAGATCGATCAAATATCGATCATGTTAACGTCTGCTGACGTCGAGCTCGAAAATTATTTTTTTTAATATCTTTATTACATAAATTATCATTTTATTTTTTATTTCTGCCAAACTGCATGGCAATTTTACAGCTGACAAGGCGAGCATGAGAAAATCTATGGATAGAAATTTGAATGCAGAATTCTGTTAATAACAACGATAGCGGCTGAATCTAAATAATGCGCCAAAAGTGTATGTTACGAATCCGGAACAAATATACTCGATGTGTTCTGATCTACGATTCCGGCGCAAGAGTGCGCGCGCCCAAGCGCGACGCTCTTTTATCCCTGCTACGCTGCCATTCTTGCCAACTTGCGCGCGTTTCACATTCACTACGTCATGATACATTATACTTACACAACAGGGATAAAATATTACACAAATATCAATTAGATTTTTGATGGAAAGATAGAAATAAATCGGTTTAAAATTATAATACTGATTGTGGATCGTTCTAAAGCAACACAATAAACTTCTCAAATAGCATATGAGGTAGTTCAAGAGGCAAATTATTTGGACGCACTGATCACGAACACTGGGCAATGGACAAGAAATTTGAAGATGCATACAGCTAGGTAGAGTTTCTATGAACCAACTGAAGAGAATATAGAAATACAGTGACATCAAGCAAACAACAAAAATTATTAAACCACTTTATTATGCACATAGCAACTAGTTTCAGTTGGACTCAACCTTCTTCAGGATAATATAGTATATAATCTAACCTAAGTATAGATATTTAAATAGGAGATTAAGAAAATGGAGCAACAGTATATCAGAGTGGGACTGAGTATCAGGCAGGGGTTGGGAGAGAAGGTTAGAGATTACATGGTACATTAGGATGTTAACAAGTATAGGTTATTCAGAATTTGCCGAACACTTAATTTATTCTAACTATACTTTTAATAAGAATATAGGAGCACAAGTATTACATAAAAATGGAATAGATTTACGCCTTAACAATTTAGAAATTAATAAATCACTATATTGTCCTGAAGAAGGTTGGGTCCAACTAAAACTAATCTATAACGTTTTGCAAAATAAAATTATCTATTGTTTTTCACGATAGCATAAATAGCGTTACTCTTAAAAAAGTATCTCAAATGAAAGATTTTGGTATATTATTTCCACACATTAATGAAATCACGAATGTATTGGTTTTGTATTAAATCGGTGAAAAATATCATAACTCAACTATTTTGTCTCCATTCTATAAAGTGCACGAATTAAATAGAAAGGGTTCAGTATAAATTTTTAAGGTTTATTAATTTCAAACTGTGTATACTCGTTAAACAATTGAATTATGATTTTCTAATGAGCACTCTTAACTTAACAAACATATCGTGTAGAAGAACTTTAAGTGATTTATTATTTTTATTTTATAATTAATACCCATTACGCCATTAATTTAACTGAACTGAATATATACCACGTTCCTGCACGGAGTACCAGGTCCTCAGCACTGTTCCATGTAAATTCATCATATACTATTTTTTATAGGAACACACCCACACAAAGACTTCACAGATATGGGAACGATTTTGGTCTTGTGGATATATTCCGATATTCAAAGTTTAAATATAAGAGCGATGTTTTTTATGCTGTTCTGAGTCAAAAATTTTGATACTCAGTCATTTTGTGTCAAACCTAAATTTTTATTGTTTGTTTTGCTAGTTTTTAAATTATTTTTTATAAAGCTATATGTGTATATTTTATCATTTTATATTTATATATATATATTCTATCAAATTCTATTGTTATATGTGTGTGCATGTACATGCTACTTGTGCTGCTTATATTTTTGTTTTATTTTATACCAAACCAACTTTGTAGAAGCCCATAAGAGCGTTGATAAATAAATAAATAAAAGTGTATGTGCATAATAAAGTGGTTATAACTAAAACAATATTTTATTTTAATGTCAAGCCACAATGCGTTTGCTTTATGTCAAAAAAAAACTAAAATTATGTTGGTATACGCCCTCGTCTTTTCATTCTTCTTATATGTAACGGAGACAGTTTCCAATAGTGACTAGTTTAGTTTAATTGTATTAGTTTTATATTAAGAATAATATTCATAATAAACTACAAAGATAATCGAGTCGACCTATTAAATTATCCCGTTAAACATTAATTTAATTGCGAAGACAAACATTTCATATAGGTAAAATGTCACATAGTTTAAGTATTTGAAAATAAATTATTCAAAATTCTATAACCACCTTTTTGAAACTGGCCATGACTTTGAAAAAAGCGATAATTAATTTTTCTTTACAATTAACAGCTTTAGTGGTTGGGTGTTCGCGCTTCGTTCCAGGAGACCTGCAAATTAGTCCTATATAGACGTCTTAGACTACTCAATTTTGAAATGTAAAAAATATATTTATTTCTAAATCTCTTAAAATTTCATCTTATATAATTTATAACTAATTAAATAATATATTCTAAATAACTCATTATTTACTATGTGTATATTCTCTATTTCACCTCTTCCATGACTGAAATAATTGACAATTGATTTTTTTGAATACTCAATGGGTCAGTCATTATATATATTGATAGAGAACATTACTCGTACTTTAAACGAATTGGTTTATATAAAGTTCCTCAATTTTTTTAGTTAATAATTATATCCGACAAGCTAACGCTATATACATCAAAGATAAATAAATTAACAAATAAAAAATAAAATTTGACAGTTTGTCGGACGTCAACTTTGGGTTTATCACAATTTTCCGATATGTAAAGAATGGCGAGGAAAAAGAAAAATCTCGATGCAATTTCCGCTAGGGGAGCTCTATCGGAAAAATGCCAAACCCAAAACAGCCGGGAAACAAACGGTGCGCTACGAAGCAGGCTCACTCAGACGGCTCCCCGCCCCTCAGAGGCTTCAGCCCCCTCGGTCGCCGTTCCTCGGGCAGGGTGAGGGGTCGACATGCAAATCGAGGGAAAATAACCCGCTGACATTAATTCCAAAATAAAAGTTAAACCACACCGATCAGAAACAGGGTTGACGCGCGTGCGCGGAACCGCTGTATACTTTTTTAAACTTTGTTTATGTCACCCTAGGGACTACCAAAGTTGAAGTGATATTTCTTTAGTCACAGTATAATAAATTCAACAGAATTTCATGGCCACCGTCTGGCGGATTTGAAACGTAAATAGATAATCTAAAGTACATCGTCTCAACACAGATTTTTCTAGTGAGACAGGCACAATCCAAACACAATTATACATATGTATGTATTATATAGAAAATTAAATAAAAAATATAATTAAAAAAATGTTTTAACAATATTTTAATGTGTCCACACATTATTACTGAATTTTTACATACAATCCTAAAATACTTAAAAATTCAGTAATTATGTGTTCTTGGACATATTCAAATATTGATAAAATAATTGAGTAGCTTGTTGGTGTAATGGTCAGGACGTTGGCCCAGTTATCTAATGGTCGGTGGTTCGCGCCTCGTTCCAGGACACCAGCAAGTTATTCCTATTTTCATAGCACAAGCGTTTAGCTTAGTTTGAAAATAGTAAGAATATTGATGTTACATGTAATCCGTGTACGCACCTCTATTTTTTTTTTTTTTTTAATATATATATACTGGTCAAAATAAGACACAACACAACTTTTAAAAATTTGATACATGTGGAGATTGATGACGTGAGAATGGTGAACGTTATATTTATATAAAGTGATCACTTAAGCCAGTCGAAGACAGGTCGTAAGCCTTGTAATTACCCCATACTTCTATATATATCCATCAAATATAATAAAAATAGCTTCGTCTCTATGAGATCTGATATTCATTTTAAAAAATGTTTGTTTAAAAAATTCACGTCGCTTACGCCGTTGTAACATTGTACGAAATATTTCAAACCGGTGCCTATTCACGCGAAAGAAACGACACTAGGCGTAGTGTCGTCTTTTTGAGTCTCTCGTCGTCTCTCCGAACTGTAGCTCCCATATAACTCACTCTCATTCGCCGCCAGATTGGCCATAAGATCAAGTGACAAAGTGTGTCAGCCGTGTTAACATTGTAGCATTAGTTAGTGGTAGCATTTTTTATAATTGTTTTATTTATTTGAAGCACAGATGTCATAAAACCGTCAGAGCGATCGCAAATACAAATGTTTCAAATTTTGTTTCAAACTGATAACGGTCCGGGACACATTTAGTTTCATTTTATTATAGATAGACGGAACATTGGTATTTATTACATTTTTTAAACACTTTCATGACTCATTAATTATTGATCGTTAAAATAGGGCATTTTTGATAGGTATATAAAATTTAATTCGAGTATCATCATCATCGTTTTGACAATTCTCTGACAATTTTTTTCATATCACTCCCACTACTCCAATTGTTTTTGGCCGCTCTTGTTGATACCATTCAAGAATATGATTAATATTATAGGTTTATTCTGAAGCATCGCTGAGGTGGTTTGGTCATATGGAACGGATAAATAAGGACAGAATGGTAAAGAAGATATTTATATATACTTCCATATATTTTAATTAAATGTAATAAAAGATATCTTCATCTCTATGAGATATTTATTATTATTTAATAACAGTGCCTTTGTAGGTGAAAATTCAGTAATTGTGCGTTTTTGAACACATTCAAATATTGCTAAGTGCAAATTTCATTTTAAAATAGATTTTGTGAGTATACCTTACTATCCTTGTTTGATTTGACCTTTTCACAAGACTTTAGGTTTTGAAACGGTACGGTACAGCTATGGGAAGCTGATATGTTCTAAATTCTTCAATAAAATATCTCTATAAAGATTATCAATAAAATAAAATAAACTGAAAAATATAAACATTTTTTCCTGTCATTTTTTTTATAGTTTAAAATCAAATGAAAACACATCATTGCGGCTTCATTTTAGAGAGATGCATAACCTTCGCAGGTTTAGTGAGCCTAAATAAATAATAAAAAATTGACATTTATAAATTGGCCAATATTTCGGCGGTACTTCAGTTAGATTCAGATCGTGCAAAGTGATTCAATACGCAGTAAAATATACAGGAGTATACGTAGGAACGTGATATTATATCTGTCAAACGAAGGGTTCAGGAGCAAATTTAAATTTTATTCAAATCTGATATAGAAACCTTTCTACAAGTCATATTCAAGACTGAAATTTGTGTAAGAAATCATAAAAATGTCGACCTATTCCTATATTTTTAGCGATATCGGTGATGTCTTTTATATTGAGAATATCAAAAAATGTTACGAGGTAAAACTACTGAATATTTGTTGACATTTTATTCTCTTAACAAAACTATTAATATTTCTTATTATATCGTTGTTCATTTTATACGCAATATAAATATAATATCACGTATACAATGTTACTACAGTAATAATAACCAGTGTCCACTGATAAGATTTTTACTAGAGACAATCTCAGATATGCTAATTTAGTACGCGATCCATTGCGGACAATTCGCGGCTTTTATCGTCGAGATTTGTCAAATCGCACCTCACTTCATGCTTGTTGTATGTCAAAAATAAAATTTCAGTCCATTGACTACTGATGTTTCGTTGATTAGCTGAGTAAATTTGAATGAATGTGTGTAATTTGATATTTATCTAACTACAATAGGTTGAAGGTACCTATGGTGATGACTGTAATTGGTTTGTGAGCCATGTAATAATTATTTGTGAGCCATATAATTTCGACGTGCTTGTGGTCTAGTGGTTACGATTCTCACCTAGTGGTCAAGTGATCGAGGGTTTGAGTCTCGTTCCAGGAGGCCATCAATTTAGTCCTTTTTTTATCACAAACGTTTAGATTAGTTTTAAAATGGTAAGAATATTGATGTGATGCATATTTCTCGTACGCATCTCCATTTTTTTAAATTAAAAGGCTTTGTTTCTTTCTACCAATATATCTATATCAAAATCTCATCACGTGTGCATGGTACTGAGATTTATCTCAACTAAATCGCTGAGATTTATCCCATCGCGTATATCGTTCACGGTAACGTACCATTAAACTGCGTCAAATATTATTATGCGTATCTTGAAGCACGGTTTAATCAAATGTATAATTTGAAAAGACACTCAAACTAACGAACCAATCACAAAGTGGCTCAAAATTCCAGGTTTTGTTTATCGCAGAACAAGAAACACTAAAGATCAAAATAATTATTTCTCACTATGCCAACGACATTCTCGTTTTGTCTAGTATTCAAAGATCGGGAATTCCAGCCATGTACTGGGACCGAGTTAGTTATATTTTGGTATAACTAACTACACAAATTAAATTAGTCAATTAAGATCCCCCCCCCCTGCTACAACACTGCATATCATGTATAAGATGTACAGTGTTATTGCAGGCAAGCTCATTTAAAAATTGTGTATAATGGTATTATTATTTATTTAATATGGTTGTTTAATATACCACTGGATGCCCAAAAAGATGTACAACGTTGTGGTATTCATAACTCAGATCTGCCCAAATCGATATACAGTGTTGTTGCAGGGATAGGCACAATTAGAAAGATATCCAGAATAAATTTATTTATAGGAAAAATAGATATTTCAGTTGCTGCCGGTAGCATAATTTTTTTTTTCTATAATTATATCTTTCTAATTGATTAATTGAATATAATAAATATTGTTTGAAAGCAGTAATACTATTTGTATCGCACAGAAATTACTCGCAGAGGAGGCGCCATATTAATTTATACGATAAGACAAGTGTTAATAATTTAAACCACTAAAGCACCAAAAACCCGTGGGATAGATTCAGGAAAACAAAGATGTCTTAGAAAAACGTCTCAAGCGGCGGACCGTCGCCGTTTTACGTACTGTAAGTATTGTTATGAATTCTAATAATAACAAGAGTATTCTGCTGCGGTAGGCATTCTCCATTTTGTCGCCGTAGTGTGCTTGTATTGAACATCTTTTGTGTTTCATTTCTTTCAACCTTATTATCATCATCGCCGGTTGAGAGAAACTGAGATCGGCGAACCACGAACCACCCTTGTCTACATTCTTGTTTCCTGTATTTATGTGACATGTTCTTAGAAAAGTTTTTCCCGTTTCACGGTTTATAATAAATTAATCATCGGCGATAATTTGTTGAATCGTTGAATGTTCCTTTCGACAAATTGCGGGTCGGTGAACTTTTCGTCGGTGAATTGCAATGGTAAACTTTCCGGATACACCGCGTAGGTACTGAATTTGCTAAGTAGTTCTTTACCTATCACACCTAAATAACATCTTTTAATTCTCCAACATACGAATATTGTTGCATTTCAAACATGTGAATTTCTAATAAGTAACACTTTTTAGAAATTCACATGTGTAGTCACCATGGTAACGAGTATAACAAGCTACATACATCTCTACATACACACAGCTTACATCTCAACAATTACAGTACAGTAATACCCCGACTAGCGTGAACTCAGAGTTACTCGGTTCGTTTGGCGACACTGCCGCTAGACTGCCGCCCCCTATATTCAGTTTCTTTTACCGTGATTGCTATAAACTGATATCGCTCATATGGTAGAAGAAATTGTTAATCTTGGCAGGCAATTATATTTGAAAGTCAATGCTGACGATGTCAACGAGCTGTTGGATTCACTTACTCAGAATCTAACAATCGATGAGCTCATAGAGAGCGTAAGCAAAACGACAATGAAGACACTTCAGACCCAATTCTACCAGAAAAGCACGTGACAATTGCAAGCTTGAAAGAATGTCTCAGTCTATGTTTCTAAAAATTTTAAAAACATAGACTCCAACGAAGAACGCGTTATAGCTACAAAGTGAAGAATAAAAAAATAAATATTAGCTTGCTACGAAGAAATTCTGCGTGAAATAAAGAAGGCATTGTGTCGTCAAACGAATTTGATAGATTTTATGAAACCATCGACATCGAAATGACTTTTTAACGTAAATCGTTTATTTTTTAATATTTTGTATTAATGTGTACAAAGAACTGCAATTTTATTACATATTTTTCTTCCAAACTAGTGTTTTTGTTAGTTCTTGGTTCCAATTAAACAAAATTGTATCTATTTATATGCAAAATTGTAACCCGACTTACACGAATTCGAGTTACGCGATTTTCGTCGGTCCCATCAATCACGTAACTTCGGGGTAATTGTATTGTGTAATGGCACACCTTGAATGTGTATATACATTATACTACAGATAGTGTCAAAAAATAACACGATTTATAATCTTTCTTTTATGTATTTAAGCAGAAAAATTAACAACATGACCTCAGATAAGCAAGATTTGTGTCAAGCCTCTACGACTTATTTTTCTTTGTACAAATATTTATTCAGCTCGAGTGTTCGAAATCTCAACAATGGCAATACAGCGAATTCCAAAGCTTGCGAGAATCAGTGCGACTTGGAATTCCGTTGTTGTACAAAACTACCTTTTGTAAAATTCCGGTACATTGTCGCCTCTGAGCTATTTATCGGAAAAGTTTTCAGGCTCTGTCGATAAATAATATTGTCGTCATAGAAAAGCAGCCTGACGCACTCAGGGTGAAGTGTAGTGGTATTTATTTGTCATTATGTTTATATCAAAATTTGTCCAGTTTATCGCTTCAATAATTAAATAATTCTGTTATCACTTTGAACCACCCAAGTCAGCGATGGTGAACCTGTAACTCAGTATCATGAACTTGAACCTAGTCCATAATATTTTATGGGTTTTATGACTGAATTAAAAGTCGAAAATGTTCAAGGAAATATGTACCTAATCTAAATCATATTAGATATAAACATTTAAAAAAGACGTAATAATACGATTATTTCCATTAATTAAAATATTATATCGATTCTAAATATAAATTGAATAAAAAAGTTAAAGTTCATCGAATTTCGAAAGGCCATACTATTTTTTGTTTGATAATTTAAGACCTAAAGCAAAGATGTATATCAATTTCACAAATATTTATTTCGAATTTCGTACTTTAACATAATTTTGTAGAAATTTCAAACAATAATATTTTTCGTAACGGTGCATTCTACATTTTCCATTTAATTAGGTTTTCACCCATAAAATACCGTGGACTAGGTCTGTCATATTCTGTATATGCTCTATAAATAATTTTATTATTATCTTTTTTACTATAACTTATCTTATCGAGTTTCCTACCTGGGTAGGCGCTTATTAATTATTTCAATCATTAATTTTCGCCATACAAATTTAGAATAAACTTAAAATGGATTATTTGTCAACCGCCCTCAGATTACCATGAATGAAAAATTAATTAATAACAATTACTAAATATTAATAATTATTAATAATCAAGTATTTAGATATTGTTTTTGCACGTTCTTAGATAATTGTATTAAATCTAGTCACGATAAATAGGTAATATGTCACAGTTTATTTCTTACATTTGGGCACACTTGTGGAAAATACTTTTCCATCCCTGACCTTGGTTCAAATTTTCCGTTAACACTTAAGATCTAACAGAGTCACCTCAGATGACTAGACTACCCAATTCGTTCCTGGTCACAGCAAATTCAGCAGCCGACTTTACAGATCTATCTTAGTCGCCTCTTCGTGTTTGTGCGGAGACACCAACTAAACTTTGGACCACATTCTGTGGTCTAGTCCCTTCCAATCTTGATAGGGTATCGGGGGTAGCTACCCCTGATATACAACCCCTGATCCTTTGGTGATCCTTTAATTTAATGTAATTGAAATGTTTTGTCATTTCCATGGTGAACTTCTTGTTTCGTTGAAGAAGTCTCTTTTCTTTCTAAATCCTCTTTATCCCATGTGGTTTAATCTTGTATCTTTGGTCTCTGACCATCATTATCGTCATTATGGTATTATTGTTACCTGATTCAGACAGCTCTTCCAGTCAGCTTTCTCATTTGTCACAATTTTTATTAAGAAAAAATGGATGTACTCGGATCAATACAATACTGAAAGATCTTAATATGATGACCTTAAAACAGAAAATATTTTTCTATGTATTTATTTTTAAATACCACACGAACATCATACAAGAAGAAGAGATAGAATGAGACTGCCATTCAGGAAGAAGGCTTTATCTCATAAATCGGTAATGTACAGTGCATACAATAAACCATAAAGGTACTGTTCGAAACAAGAGAAAGTCGGTTGTTAGATATATGGCAAATGTATATGCAATGTAGAGCAAGATGTGTTTATAGGTAGAATGATTACCCAAAATTGAGATTGTGGTTTGAACCCTTTGAGCGTAGTAAGGCTAATGTTGAAAAATTCAATTTCTGTAAATTTCTCATTATGGTATTTGCATGACCGGTGAATGAATGAATTTTGAATGTAAGATGTTCTATTTCTAGGAAAGTGGAAGAATGCGGATTGCCGGGTCGATCTAGATGGTATATGGAGAGATATTAATTCAAATTGGCTGGGATAATCAATATGGCCTTGCAGTAGTTTTAAGAGAAGTATTTAGTCAGCACCTGTTCTATGTTCTAGGGTTTTCATATTGTGGAAGCTTACTGCATCTAAATAGGAGTTTAATTATAGATTAGATCCAATATTAAGAAATCTAATAAATTTATTTTGGCAATTATGGCACTGAAAGCCTAACTATAAACAATGTTTTCAAATATATAGGTCTGTAGTTAGTCACATTATTTTTTTAATCATATTTAAAGATAGGAGTGATGTATGCATCTTTCCACTGGTCCGGAATAATACCTTCATCGAGAGATTCAGTGAATAGTAAGCAGAGCGGAATAACAATACTAGAGCAGCACGCTTGTATAAATAAGGGAGCAATTTCATCAGGTCCTGCGCTTTTATTCAAGTCTAGATCGTTAATATGGCTTTGCAGAAGGATTTGGTTTACCGTTATGTCGGGTTCGCTATGTAGATGCATAAATAAATGCAATATTGATTTAAAATACTGAGAGAATAAATTACAAGTCAGTTGGTCATTCTCAGAGATTTGATCGAGATATAACATTTTATTTGGAATGGTCTGTGATACATTCTTAGATTTAGCATATGACCAGAATCGTTTTGAATCAGATGTAATTGCATTCTTTATTCTCTGAATATAAATATTTTAATGTGAGTTTGATAAGTTTTTTAGTCTAGTCCTCAATAGGGAAAAAGTATCGTAACCAGTTGGATTTTTATATTATTAATTTCTTTTGAAATATTTATATTTCTCCTTGCAAATTTCTATTAGGAACGGCGTATACCATGGTGAATATTTATTTGACCACACATATTTAACTTGTATATGAATATCGGTTAGATTTTCAAAAGTGGTATAAAATAATGAGAGTGCGTCATTTGTGTTAAGATTTACAAATAATGAATTCCAATTTAAGGAGTTCAGCTCGTTATTGATTGTTACATAGTCTCCGTTTCGAAATAAGACTACTTTTTTCTTCTGCCTGTTTATCAGGGGAGTGTCCACTGAAACTGAGAATGTTATATTGATTGCTTTGTGATGTGTGTCTTTTGTAACTATTGGGACATCACTCGTCCTCGCTTATCGTATCGTTGTAGATAACCATGTCTTATCTTACGGTTCACCGAGTTGTTAAACTGGTTTAGTTCTAGAAAAGGTATTAAGTCACTTACTGAAGTTGTATACTGGGTTGGAGAAAGATATGTGTAATTGCTGATGCTTTCCTACAAGATGTCTAAAAGGTTGAAATCACCGAGTATGAGAAAAATATCAGAAGGAGCAGAGTTTTGAATAATCCTTTTTTTTATTTATTTTGAAATTTTTTATAATATGAGGTAATTAAGTATCGTTATACATTATTAAAATTACATATTTTTTTAATCGCTTACCTCTCCAAAAAAGCGACTAGCTCTTGGGTTTGAAGAGGGAGTTACACTGTAATTATTTATATAGAGAGTTATACATTTGTAATCTATAATATTATTTATTATCTTATTGTGTGCTTCTGAAGTGTTCTATAATATTATTTATTATCTAATTATGTACTTCTGAAGTGTTCTGTAATATTATTTATTATCTAATTGTGTGCTTCTAAAGTATTCATTTAATTTATTTTTAAACTCTTTTATATATTTTATTTCTTTAATTTGTGTAGGGAGGTTATTAAAGTTTTATATCCCTAAGTACATAAAATTTTGCTGATAGAGTTTAGTGTTATTTTCTTTAAGTAATTGATTAATTGAGATTTTTTTTTATGTTTTTTATTTTGGGAACTGGGAATTTTGAAAAAAGTGTTTGTGATGAAAAAGTTGATATTTTTTTTAATATAACTCTGATGATTGTTATCTGTAGTATTTTTACCGAATTCGTTATGTTATTGTATCCTCTACCTCACCCAATTATTCCAGTATGCAATAATTGGGTGAGGAGGAGGAAGTGGAAGTAGTGAGTGAACGATAGCAAAATATACCTTTTTAAAATTATTTATACTTAAAATGTTTCTTAATTTTATTAATACATTTTCTTGTTATTTTTACTAATTCGCTAATATGACTGTGCCATTTTAGATGTTGATCAATAATTATACCGAGATGTTTGATTTCTTTTTTAGGGCTTAAGATTGTACATGACTCGTTACAGATAATTTTGTTGCGGTTGTCGTTATGGATAGTAATTTTTGTATCGGGCGGTGTTTTGAGACTTTCGATTGAAAAGGGAATGTAAAAGGTTTTTTCGGAGTTTAAAGAAAGTAAATTACTATCGAACCAGGATTTGAGTGTATCCATGACGTTATTTGCATGTTCGTTTGTAGTGTTCCAGTCTTATCCGTTAACAATGACAGCAGTGTCGTCGGCGTATGATATAATTTTACAGGTCAATTTTAATTTGAAAATATTATTGACATAAATTATAAAAAGAAGTGGGCCCAAAACTGTCCCTTCCGGTATACCAAATTCACTTATGAGGGGTTGGCTTAGAGTTTCGTTAATTTTTACGTTTTTTGGGCTTTCGTGAAGATATCTTTGAATCCAGCTTAGTGCTTTGTTGTCTATACCGACGGATTTTAACTTTCATCACTAGGTCATCATATCATGTTTAATTTATAAATAAATGTTTGCAAAGGCAGAGAGTGCGAGGATCCTCCGTATATATAGATACTGCACGTGTACAAGTTGCGACGTTTCGAGTCGAATATAATGGGGATATGAACCAATATGTCCTCTTCCTCAGTCCGCCAATGGGGAAGTTCAACGGTATTATGATCTGAATTTATGGCAAAAATTACACTACCTTCTAATTTTTGACCGGTGGGGGAGTGTTACCAAGCCTTGTGCATTTTGAAATTATATATCTAGTGTTGAGATCATTGGGGAATTAAATAATTGAATATCACATTAAAAAAAAGAAATATGTGAATATACTTAAATACAATTTATTTTTATTTTTATTTTACACGCAATTTGAAGTTGTTTTAAATGTTTTTGTTCAGTATCCTGGCTCAATAGATGTTTATAGTCTAGTACGCTAATCCCGCACGAAACGTGCTTGTTAATAAAAATAATTAGTTTATACCAACCTGACAGTCTGTTTAAAATTCAACAGAGACATCAGCGAAAGAGGACCAAGTTTTGGGGTAGCCGGCCGCCGTGGTGATGAGGGTTGTAGCACCGGATACTTTATTTTCAACCCCTCGTCGAACTTGAAACTTGGCTATCACCTGCGCTCAGGGCAAATCTGCCAGAATAAATCAAAGAACAGAAATCTCAACTTTTCCTAATAAGCCACATAAATCTAAATATTGAGTTGATGCATAAGCTCTTCATTTCATTTTTATTGATAGAGTACATCCTGAATCTTTTAATACATAATCTTCACACATCTCTTCAATCAGTCAATTAAAATCATATGAAGATTGAAAAACCAGCACCTGCAAAGTTACATAAATACGGAAATATAGTATTTGTTCTATACGTAACAATCTTTGAAACCAATTTTATTTATTTCATTTATTTATTAGTAACTATATAATATATATAAAAAAATTGTTTGGACTGCGCCCGTCTCACTAGAGAAATTCTGTGTCGAGACGAGCATAGTTTACTAGCAATTGTTCAATTAATTAAAATTACAAGTAGATAGAATTATATTTATTACCATATAAAAGGTGTATATGAAGAACAATTTTAAAATGGACTTAATTTTTGGATCACTTTGTAGCAATAATCAATATATGTATGAATCAATATGTTTGGGTGAATGCATCAATAATGGCTCTATCCATAATACGAATCCAAGTTTTAATATATAGTTTCATGTTCTTGTGACAATTCAATTGATTTAAGTCTTTTAGCATTCTATTAAACAGTTTAGGTCCAAAATATGTGTAGTTCCTTTGACCAAATGTAGTATTAATTCATAGTATTATTAAGAATAACATGATTCATAAACCTACATCAGGACAGGTAATACGTATTACTAAAAAGTTATTTAATATTATTAAAAATGTTTTTAAAAAGTTACATTTCTCTATCATTTGATTAACCCCTACGTTCTGTTATTTCGTGACTTTCAGATTATTTATTCAAAAGGGTCGACGCTGTTCAATTTTTATTGTTATCTACTGCTTCTATTTCGGCATAATTTAGGAAACAGGTCTACAAAGGAGTGCCAATATTTCCATCTCTAATAATAAACTGATTTACTAGGGTTTCGATTTTCAAGAAGAGTTTATTGCTTTATTAAAATTATCGTACTTTCTAATTTCATTTATTTATTTTAATTTATTGGATCAGCCTGTCAACGTGTCTAGTGAAAGTTCTATTAAAGCATATTAAAGTATAATATAATCAGAGGAATGGACAAATAATTAATATGGACGTGACAGTAACGCACAGAAGAACTGGGCTAAGATAAAATACTTAAAAACCACGTAAAAAATTACGTTAATAACATGTTATAATTATTGTTTACTTTATGATTGAAAAATTAATAAGCCCGGAGGCCCCTAGGCAATCTAAATTTCAGGGCCCTCCTCGAAAGTGATCACCTTATATGTTAGGATGATATTTAATTAAGTAGTTTGCACGTCGGCCGTTAGATGACATGACTATCATTACTATATGATACGCATACGCAACTTGCACATTTTCTTATTGTACAAACTGACAGAATATTATTAACAACAAATTAATATCAAATTTCAGACCATAGATGGTGACAGTGGAGTTCTTGTTAATACTCGAAGTATTTCTACAGAGTAATATAAATACATAAAAATACGTAAAAATTCGTCTCTGTGAGACATCTATATCTTGATGACAATCTCTCAGGAGATAAATCCCAGTAATCGGTTGCTACAAAGATTTGGACATACTCTAAATATTGAAAAGTAAGGGAATCTAGATTATTTATTGCAACGCAAAACAAAATTAATGAATTATGTTATTTATAGTTTATTTTTGTCGTTGTTATTAATAATGTTTGATTTATTAATGATAAGTTTTTTCGGATTTTAAATTGTTATTTTTTTAAATCCTCCGTACTGCAATATATACGAACAACATACAACACTTCGCGATAAAAAACGAGGGATGAATATTGGTGGGACATCATACCCCCAGGCAATCATACATCTTCACACCTTCTGACTAGGAGTCAACATACCCTCACACAATCATCCATAATTGCTAACCTCCAAAAGTCCTATGAAGTCGAGAAGACGATGATGAGAAGGACTCGTTGACAAATATAAAAATATGGGAACGCGGCTCATGGGACGTCCAAGAACAAAATTGTTAGATAATATATTCAAAGACACAGAGCCAGAAGAAGTATTTTTCCAACTTTTTGAGCAGACTGAATAGCTACGAATATTATCCAACGTCTGAAATCTGTCCACTTAGATTAAACCTATATATTTTTAACTAAAATATTTGTGTAATTTTACTGAAAGTTATGAATACAAAACTAAAATTGGAAAACTTATTTTACGGCTCGTTTGACAACTTTGCGACCTTTTATGAGACTTTTGTCCCGTTGTATAATACGTTCACATCATAAAGACACTTAAAACAATATTTTATCAATCGTAAATTTTTCCAATACCAAAACGCGAATAGTCAAAGCCTCGGTTCTCGCCATAATTTGACCTGAATAACAAACTCAGGATATAGACAAAGGATTGACGCATTCAAAATACGGTGTTAAAGAAGGGTATTGATATCATGGACAGCTAGATGAGAAGACTCTCATCGACACGTTCTGTAAAGAAGCTTACGGTGACTGATAAGATCGAAGGTCGAAGCGGAAAAGGGCGATCTTTTGCTTGGTAGACGAACAAAATGAAAAATATCTTGGGACTATCCCTGACAGATGCGTTTCGTTCTACAAAATACCGAGTGAGATGGTTGCGTCTCTATACATATACGATCACATCAAATTCTGAATATTTAAAAAATTATTATGTTGTATTTAAAGCTATCTTATTTTTAATATAAATTAAATTAATCAACCATAAAGATATATAGAAAAAAATTGTTAATCGAAAACATATTTTGTTAATACCGCGATAAAAGAATTATCCCGGCAGCATCTAAATATTTTTTCTGTAAATAATAAGAAAAACGCTTTATTTAAAACCACTATTTACTAACTTGTTGAATGCTACTGTATCAACAATTAATACGGTATAAATTGTTTTTTGTACGCGGCCGTATCAATAGTTGATACGGCAACATCGATCCGTTATCATATGGTGCACCTATTTCATACAATATTTTAACATGCTCTAAAAGATTCCTAATACTTGAGAGTGCTGACATATTCAGATATTTCTGGAAAATAAAAACGTACTTCATTAAAACATCGATAATTAAAATCTGTCACGTTTTTCGAGCTACGGCCGCTTGCTGTACCGTTATGTATGTTTTTGCATGGAGTTTATGTTTATTAATTTATAAACATCCGACGGGTTTTTACAACCATTTTTTGGTTTCTTATTGAACAAGATAACCTTTTATCTCTATCTGAGGTATTTGAGTATTCAAAAAAAGTGTGCCGCGTGTAAGTATTTGAATTTTTGGGCTGAGAGTAGCGTTCAAAAGGTTAAAAATATTTTTAAAGACGGAAGTATAAAAGTATGAATGGTGGGCAACTAATTAGAAACTTATATGTAAACAAATTTAGAAGGTGACTATTTTCAAAAACGATTTCGTTATTTATAATATTTAATTTGTTATTCAATTATTTTCTTATATCTAAAATTTCAAATTTATCTAACTGTAAACCCATAGTATTTATTTGTAAAATTTCTAAACCTTTGTTAATATCAAAATAATGTTTTGTTTCCAAAACATGATTGTAAAATCCAGAATAGTTGTTATTATTTACATATCTCAAGTGCTCCATGTTTCTAATATCGAAATTTCTGCATATTTTTATATATGATTGTATTTTTAACTTTAGTGTACATTTTTTCACGAAGAAGATACCACAGGTATCAAAACATGTTAATTTATCAATAAATAATGGTTTAAAATAAAGTGTTTTTATATTATTTAGGTATATGATATGTTGCCAAAAATATATTTCAGTACATTAATTTAATTTGTATTATAAATACCACAGCACTATGTTCTGAAAGTGTAACTTCTCAACAAACGTGGGTTTTCTTTAAAAAAATTATATCTTATTTTTATCTACAATGAATCTCAAAAACTTTTTTAGGAATACGTTGGAGACGATACTAGTGCATTTTTAATTAATCAGAAAACACAACATAATATATATTTTAGGTGACTAATTTTCTTTCATAACAAATTTAAGAACTATATTCTTAAATTACAATGGCACAATAAAATGTGATTATTAAAAAAAAAAAAAAAAAATTTCAACCATGAATGTCGATACACCTTCTTTCCTTCAGGACTCCTGAAACTTGAACTTGCTGAAAATTTATTTCAGCTGATTGTTATTTTATATTGTACTGACCATGCTGCTTTCAAAAGTTGAGTTAGGTTATATAGAGTAATTATCATCAAAGCGTTCCTCTGACTGGGTCTACTATGTAATCCTTTATATTGTAATAAAAAGTTAAAATAATTTATCATAAATACAACATAATATCCCAATATCCTGCTATATCGAGCAAAAGTAAATTGAAAAGAAATCTGACACATTACATCGTAATAAAATGTCACTCTCGTGCCCGTCCCAGGACGGGTTGTAGACGCTAATTATAATAAATTTTAATTAACGGAAGATTGAAATAGACTATATCAAAATTGTATGAAAAAGGGACAAAAGTTAAGGGATGTTGTTAGCCTACGATAAGGTTGTATAAGGAAGGCGAGGGCCTTTCAAATATTGCGAGGGTAATTACTTCTAATTTATTGTTAACCGGAAGAAAACAACTTGCTCTTCAGTAATCACTACTAGGCCTTTTGGGCGGTTGGGTATAGATACACCGTCTTCAATAATTATCTCTCTAAATATAATACTACAAGTATCACTCGATTATATTTTGTGCGTTTAATCATGTTTTATAAAAATTCACATTATTTTGATTTTTGTGAATATTTAAATATAAATAATGTTAATTACATTTTAATAAATATTTTTATTTCCAAAAGAAACACGTTATAAAAATTATCCTTGGTATTCAAGACCGTTCAGAACCTTTCATGTTGGGTTTTCTGGGTTATTCTGCCGTGCATCTCCGAACTCATTAAGAATCTAAGTGTAGATAACTCGGCTACCTTGGTCAACTAGCCTGATCTGTCATCTTTTTTAAAAAAGATTGCAGCTGTTGAATACTTTGAATCTTAGCTTCGTTAATATCGGACTAAAATAAATTGTAAAAAAAACACAGTACACAAGATTTTTTGTAGCGGGTCATTAATAGGGTAGATAAAAATAATCAAAGACAGTAGGTGTGTATTTAATAAACATATATATTTAATTTTCTCTAAACATAAAGGGTTTTTCAATAGGGACGCTCAAACTTTCTTTCAACAGGGACAAGAAACTACGCAATATTTCTTCAATTTTTTTTGAGGTTAACACTCGTACTTAGTTGGCAAATCATCATGAAGCAGTACACACCGGAGCAACGCTTGCAAATTATTCAAATCTACTACCAAAATTCGCGTTCGCTCACCGCAACTTTAAGAGCATTACGACCATTTTATCGTCGTCATCACTTGCCTGCCACATCAACAATTCAACGTTTGGTGCAAAAATTTGAAAGCACATTGTCGCTACACAATGTTCCAGTACCAGTGAGACAAAGAAATGCACGAAGTGAGGAAAATAGAGTCATGTTACTGTGAATGGTAATCGTTATCGCTCCATGATAACTGATTATTTTTGGCCTCAATTTCAAGGTATGGACTTGGCCAATATGTGGTTTCAACAAGACGGCGCTACCAGTCACACGGCACACGCAACAATTGACTTATTGAAAACCAAATTTGGTGAGCGTGTTATTTCGCGAAATGAACCAGTTCAATGGCCGCCTAGATCATGCGATTTAACACCATTGGACTATTTTCTTTGGGGCTATGTTAAATCTTTGGTCTATACCAACAAGCCGGCGACGTTACAAGAGCTAAGAGAAAATATTGAACGCGAAATCGGTGCGATTCGGGCCGAATTATGTGAAAAAGTGGTGGAAAATTGGATTCAACGATTGGACTTCTGCAAACGTGCGCGCGGTGGTCATGCGAGGGAAATTGAATTTCGTACATAATTGCCACTAAATGTACTTCAAAACATAATAAATTTTTTTAGATATATTCATTCGTTTTTGTTTTATTTTAAAAAAAGTTTGAGCGCCCTTAATGAAAAACCCTTTACATATGTACATTGATATTCTAAAGAAGATTTAATAATAAAAAAAAAATGTTCTAAAAAATTCAAATTTCACAAATAAAATTCATTTAAGAAAATAATAAATAATGAAACCAGTGGTGGCCTCTTGAATAGCGCTCTCGTGCGCTAAAACACCAATACTATTTAAAAACAACCATATTATAATTACTATATTTTTTAATAATAAAAACACATTTTTGTTGTGAAATTGTAATTTCAGAACATATTTCTGTGTTATTTTTAATACTAATTTAATGAATCAATTAGAAAGGTATGCAGAAAAAATCAATCCATCAAATAATATTTTAAAATTAAACAATTAAATAATAGATGTATCAATTACAAAAAATACTACAGAATTAAAGTTTAAAATTTATCCAGCAACCAAATTATTTTTTCGATAGATATAATTTTTTCTGTGTATCTTTGTAACTAATTAATTTAATTTATATTAATAATTATATATATTATTAATAATTACAAAAAAATTATAACAGTACATAACGTATTTAGCCGCGACATTGAATTGTCCTCTAGACGTCTGTGCCACGGCAATAATCTTACAGATTCCCTGAAAGTTCAGTGAGATTTAGGTAGTACAAATAAGAGTTCATCGTCGAGGTAGTTAACAATTTATCACCACAGTACACTATACAATAACATAATATATACACAATAAGATATCTTATCTTGAGAACCGAAGAGTATTGAAAGAGAGCGCAACTACGCTTCCAGCGTCTTTTAATGCCTCCCGGCTCCCCACTCCGCGCGCCAACTTGGCACCGGTCAGCCTTTTTACATACTAAATTATCTATCACCAATTTGCCACACACACATACATATAACTTTGACAGATGTCAAATATCTCATACAATACTAAATAAAGTACAGATTGTATACATTCAAAAATCAGCTCGCTCACCAACCGCTTTCATGTCTTATATACCCCGTGCGCTTTCAGAAGCGTCCCCATATTTATACAAATTTGTATGATAATATCAATGAGACCACCAATTCACACGACAAACATACATGACCATTTTTGTAGGTAAAATATCACTGATGACAGATTTCACTCGCTCGCCGCACTGCTGCAATTTTTGTATGCATATTTGTAAAAATTATATAATACTCTTACATCTAGTATACAACAATGTAAAACACATTTAAAAAAAAAATACATCGTACATCAATTAGCATTAGATAAAGAGATTATAAATACAATAGAAAATAGACACATGAAAAATGATCAGTTATTAAACTTAGATACTGCATATTCTACACTTAACATACGAAAAGTAGCAAGACTAGATGCTTCCTTAATATTTTAGTGCAATTGCCAATCTTCGAGACAATTTTTAATATTTTGATGGACGTAGAATTTATCTATGTGCACATTCAATAATAATTCGATATCCTTTATTTATCAGATATCTAATGGCTTGGATAATTCTTGTGAATATGGAGAAATATATATTGTTATTGATTTTAAAAATTTAATTTAACTAAAATTATCGTAATGTGTATCATGTAATTCGTATAAATACCCAGACCGAAAGGTTTGCTATAAATTACATTTCAAAATAATTCATACTGGCCCTCCTTTCATTAATATTCAACCCACATATTACTCTTCGCGGATAGAATTGAGTCAACTAAATCCTACATTTAAGGGATTAATATTAATATAATATGTTTTGTTTTTTTTTATTTAAAGTTAAACTATCTTGTACAGAAGCAGTCAAAAATAATAATTTAAGAAAAAATAATTCTTATTCTTCTTATTTAGCGACCGCAGTCACGTAGAGCGTCATCCATTCCTTGAAAACCTTCCTTTGGGGTACAGTCAGTTAGGCACTCACCTGCGTCTGGCTTCAAAACACGTACACCGTTGTTCTGCACGAAGTATTCTCGAACTCACACTTCGTTGATGGCACGAAGTGTGACAATATATACAGGTTTCGGTACGCACAGCGAGAAACCGAACGCAAACTGTACACTATCAGCTGCACACAGCAGAACGATTATCCACAAGCCAACAATTCGTTTTCACGCGGCAGGAAGAACTTGGCGGCAGTCGACGCACTTCGATCAACTCCGAACGTTAACTCTCAACTCAAAACTTTAACTTTAAATAACATGCTACAGAAAAGGTCGTGCTCTGGGTATATGGAAGGGGGCAATAGATAAGTAATAGACAGGAACCATTATAACTACGAATGTCACGTTCACAATATAATATAATGATCGAACAATTATACTAATTATAAATAGTTATTAACTTTTTCAAGACTTAACAACTTAATACTGGATAAAACGCAGCCCTTTTAAACATATAAATTAATTTAATCTTTAAAAATCTTCAAAATCTTGAAACACCTTTATTCATTATTTCTTCATCTGTCAATCTCTTGACGAGTTTTCGCCGAATTTTTTTATTAAATTCTGAACTTTCTTTCCCGTAGATCCCTTCAGATTTTCTTCTTTCACTATTCTTTGTTTCTCCTATGTAAATATTAATTTTATTCATATCATTTATAATTGAATTTTTATCCAAATCCAATACACGTGTGCTATTGTCAATGCCCTCTTCTAGATCAACCGGTACTTGTTTACATGTGGATTTTAGTGGCAAATATTTTCTAGGTTTTCCCGGTAATTTTTTACTAAGCTTCAATATAAGCGGATGTAGCAGATTTTCTTCATATACATCGCTTTCAACTGTTGGAAAAATAAGACTGACGATAATTCCGACAACAATCGTGATTAAGGTTCCCAGCACGGCGTAGTACATGTAGGTCATCTGATAAAATGGTGTCATGAGATTCCTGGAAACGGAGAACTACACTAGTAAATCAAAATTCGTACAAATAGCAATAGATGTATAATAAATTAAATTAAAAACATTTTGATCGTTTTTATTTTTATTTTTTTATTTTTATATAATTACATTCTGGTGATATGAAAAATTTAAAAAATATTTTTTTTATTAATACGGGTGAATATTATGTACCAGGCCGATTTTCTTTTACTGTGGTTTTGGTTTGAAAAATATTTTTCAGTTCAAATTTTGTAATCGTATATAATAGTTGATTACAATTTATTATGGAGTTTCTAATGCCTCATCGAGTTGAACTTATTAAAATATTTTATCTAAATAATAATGGCAATGCTGTAACCTTTCATTTTGATCGCTATCGTTACATGTTGGAAAACTTCTTGGTAACAACATGACGACACAAGTGATTTCAATAGGACGGTGCTATCTCACATACAACCCGAGCTAGGTTTAAAATTTTGCGAGAAATTTTTCCCGACCTCATAATGTCAAAAAGTGGTGATATCGAGTGACCTCATCGATCACCTGAGTTGACGGCTCTCAAGTATTTTCTATGGAGTTACTTGAAAGAAAAGATCTACACTAATAAGCTAACAACAATTTCGATGCTATTGGATAATATTCGAAATGAACACGCGAAGTGTGCGAGAATGTTACGAAAAATATAGTTAAAAGAGCACGCATTTGTGCCGCTACCAGAGGCGGCCACTTGGCCAATGTCAACTTAGTCAATATTATATACATAATTGTAATAAACGATTTAATTTATAATTAAAAACAAATTTAAGAAATTGTATTTTTATTATTTAGTTATTCAAAAACAACATCGGCCTGGATCATAATACTCACCTGAATAAAGCCTAATTTGTTTATTTTTATTAAATAACTAGAACAGGCCAACAAAAGCCAAGTGGAAAAAATATGAAATATTTGTGTAATAAACACACAAAAAAAATTACTCGAACCCAGAACTTTACATAGCCGCTTCACCAATTAAACTACGATGACTATACAAAAAGCATTAAAAAAGTAAAACATCTATTTTTCCAATTGAAAGCCCCAGTGATGACAATTTTTTTTTTAGATAAATAGATTTATCTGGATATTTTTCTGTGATTTGTTTAAAAATTGTTTAAATATTTATTATGTATTAAATAAATTAATACAAATTGACTCTTTAAAATAAAATAATACTTGTAAATATGTCTTAAAAAAATTAAGATACATTTGTTTACAAATAAATACATGAAGAATTAATTGGCTTACATGCTTCACAAAAAATTTATTACATATTTTGTTATGAGATGTACGTTATGAAAAAACTTACGACTGGGTATCAGACAAACGCATTTGATCGTCAAGAAAAGTTGAAGTAATGTTCGCTTCCATTGACGAGTCCAAATCATCCCACCCTCTCCGAAAAGACACTGTGTGGACTGTAAGGTTCTTATTTTCGCAACCCTGAAAAAATAATACAAAACATTGTAAGGAGTTAAACATAAAAAATATTCGATGCCATAAATTCATGGGAACAAAGGAACAAAGGGAAATTTTCATTAACCAGAGGTTAATCCCTTATGGAGACTCAAGAATGTTACCTTTTTCCTAAGGGTTGAATTACATTATACCCTTAGAAGAGTTAAACAACGATATTCTTATTTCTCAGTTAACACATAATAGATATCTCATAGAGACGAAGTTATTTTATTATATTTTCATGGAAATATATGGAATTATGGGTAATTACAGGGCTTACGACCTGTCTTCGGCTGGCTTAAGTGATCACTTTATATAAATATAACTTTATATTTCCATTAAAATATAATAAAAAATAGCTTCGTCTCTATGAAATATTTATTATTTGTTTAATAAGAATGCTTTCGTAGGTGAAAATCTAGTAATTGTGTGTTCTTAGACATATTCAAATATTGATAAATTTAATTTACTTTGATATTGGACATATTATTCTGAGCTTACGATTCTTTACAAAATTTGTAATTATATTGTATTTAAATAATTTACGTATTCATAACAACAAAAATTGGTTTATTAGCACAATATAACTGTATTAATGAAATTTACAATTTATCATAAATATTTAAATTTTAATATATTAGATGTGAAATGTTTTTACGTGTCTAACTTATTATTGATTGAGAAATATTAATACGGACATAACAAATACTTTATTTCTCAGAATGAATTATTTGTGCAATAAAATAATACAAATTTTACAAGGTTAGATATTTTTTATTGAACACAGATATTACTTTAATGTTTTTTTTTATTATTAAAATGCACAAACAATTCATTTTATGGAACAAAATGTGTACATATTCTATTAAACAAACTCTTAATGTATGCAACGAAAGCGAACCTTATTATGAATGTCAACAAGTCGAAAGTGATGGTATTCGAGAAGGAGGAAAGCACGATAACGTGCAAAATACTTGTAGGTGATGAATGTTTGGAACGAGTAGATGAGTTTGTGTATTTGGTAAGTATGTTTGATAGAAATGGAAAGACAAAGAAACATATCGAAAGGAGGGTGAATGCATGGAATAAAGGGAATGGCGCATTGAATGGACTTACAGCTAATAGGAACTTATCAACTGAAGCAAGCTAGTGATTTACAATGGTATCCTGGTACCGTTACTGATTTAAGGATGTGAGGCCTGAAGCTGGCAAAAGAGGGTTGAAAGTAGACTAAATGCAGTGGAAATGAGATCACTTAGGCAGATCCAATTATGACAGAGTAAATAATGAAGAAATAAGGAAAGAATGTAAAGTTGATCTTACTATAATGAGTAAGATTAATTAAGGATCATAAACGAATGAACGAGAAGAGAATAATAAGAAAGAAATATGACCAAAGCGTTGATGGCACCAGAAGTAGAGGACGTCTGCGAAAGACTTAGCACGACCAGGTATACCAGATACTGGAGGATGGTCCTGTTAGAAGCCTCGATAATCATGTATGAGAAGATGTGTGAATGTAGATGAGGCGAGAATTGTGTGTCAGGACAGAAGAGTGTGGCGCTCTATCTTCTTTGCCTACCGTCGCGAAGAAACGTCGTAATGGCAAGTAAATAATTAAGTAACTCTTAAAACAATTCCCTGTTAAATCGTATCCTTATTGGTTTCTTGTATAAACAAAGAACTTACCTCTATCGAAAGGGGTAGCAATTCAACCCCTCTGTTGTCGTGCAAGATGTGTCCCATTGTCACCCATAATGTTATGATATGTGATATAACCATACCAGAAATAGCACCCTGCATAACAATACAAAATATTTATACTTTTGAAATTAGCAAAATTAACTTTGTGGTTAAAATTCATATTTTTATTTGTTAACTTTGTTTTATTAACCACTTATTGAGTTTAAATACATCTACCGGTTGACATCCTGAAGAAGAAAATGGTATTTTTCGGAACCGTTAGATGTATTTAAACTCAATAAGTGGTTAATAATACAAAGTTAACAAATAAAAATACAAAATATTTGATTGTTTACAAAATTATGTGAAAGAGTATTTTACAACGGTAATTGTAACATTATTATATGCGTCACCTTGTGACAATAGATCTAGAATGAACACCACTATCGCTGCTTATTGAACAATGTGCATTCTCCAGATAAAGACTGGTCTTTGAACAGGACAAAGGTATCCTCAAATCATTGCTTCCAGCTTATAGCCCAAAACGCACGATCTTCTACGTTCAGCCTGGTCATCTACTCAAGCCGTAATTATTGAGCGTAATCTCACTCAGCTAAGCGAGTAACTTTAAACCTTGAACTTTAATTTGTAATGCAAAATCTATTGTAATATATCATTGATTTACGTATTATCAATACCTATTCATTGTTTAGTCGATTTGTTTACGTGGCTTATTGTGTAGTTCGTTAATCTATACCGACACGTACACACAACATAAAATAATAACAGTGTGCCAGAATATTTTATGGGTATGTTATATTATAATATATTCACCTCTGTTACAACAAAGCATGTATGTCAATAAAGTCTAATAAATAAATAATTCAACCAAATATCGATTTACAACAATATATCAATGATACAAACCTTTTTTGTGGAACATGGCACCATCATAGCTAGCACGAACACCCCCAGGAGGGGTCCAGAGGTGGCAGACGTCAGCATCAGCCCACTTTCTATCACCCCTGACAGAAATCCGACTCCATAGCTGACTACCATTATTACCACTCCGTATACTGCACCTATTATTTTGATGGTCATCAACTGTTGACTATCACTGAAGTTTCTGCAAGCTGGGATGAGAGAGAGGAAATCTTCGTAGGTTACCGTGGCGAGAGAGTTGAGATTGGAGACTTGAAGACTGAGAAAAAAGTTGTTAATATCAATTTTAATATTAAAACTATTAATTTGAATATAGCAAATCAATAAAATACTGATTTACAACTTATGCTGAACCACGTAGTGAACAGTTGTGAGACTTTTGGGTTAAAAATTAAATACAACTAAAATAAAACACATGCTCATTAGTAAACTAATTTTTCTTTTTCGGCGGTCCCTCGTGATGGTTCCTTGGGTTGGCCACGGCAGAGTCCTGTACGTGGGATTGTTCAAGGTGTCGGTGGTATTGCACAGTACCGCCCGCACGCACTCTTTGAATAATGGAAAGCTCGGTCCAGTGGCAAGAGTGGTCCGATACGACTGTTATTTTACAGCCTTTTCGGTTTATGCACAGGACTCCGTACAGACTATAGTACAACAGAGTCCCAGATGCGACTCCAGAGCAGCACCGGTGGCGATAGCATACGCGAAATCTTAATTAAGCTAATTACTCATTATATTTCATTCGATCAATTGTGTTCTTACACCTGTCACCTGTCACTTAAATTTTACATATACATAACGCAGCTGACAATGAAAAATGTTATATTTCTGGAACGATATTGGAGAACATACAAAGTATTATATACCTGGGTTGCTATATAAATAATGAAAGATGGAATCCTTCTTTTGAAATCAAATGCCGTATTGAACAAGCTCGTGCAACCTTTACCCGCATGAAAAAGATGTTCTGCAGTCATGATTTCAACCTTAGATTACGAATGCGAATGGTTAGATGCTATGTGTTCTTGATATTATTTTATGGAATTCAAGCATGAACGCTTACCGAAGAAATTATAAGGCGACTTGAAGCATTTGAGATGTAGATCTGGAGAAGAATACTCAAAACATGCTGAATTGATAGAATTACGAATGAAGATGTTATGGTTTAGATGAAAAAAGAAAAATAATTATTTTTACATCTAAACCATAACATCATTGTTTTACATCTGTTTTTAAAAGTATTAGAGATTGCTTATAAAAATAAAATAACAGGTGTGTAGGGGACAGCGATTCAAATTTACCGCTGTTCCCAGTCGACATCTGCATCAACCTAGCCGGCAGCACAGTGCTGCCTCCACAGCGTGTCTCGACAGTTTGGCCCGATCGCTCACCAACGACATACCTTTCATTCTTCTGCCCCGCCACGGCGCTAGAGACCGTCTTAAAACAAACAAAATCGTCCGTAACTCCGTTGGCCTGTACCTGTACCGTGTGTGGTGTGATGTGGGGTGGGGTGACTCATTCATCATTGTGTTTCGTCCGAGTCCCTTCATGGGAGAGTGTGCTTGATAGTTAGCCCTTTAATGGCTGTACCTACTGGTTTCTTTACTTCCGTACATGACACTTAATTATCTGTTTGTTTGTAATGTTGTTATATATCTGTATTTCAAAATAAATAAAGATCAGTTAAAAGGACGTAGGAAGGTTTAAATTTAAATCTTTGTTCGTTTTCGCAATCTTTTTTGTTTTTTTATCTTCTTTATTTTGTGTTTATTAATTGTACATTTCGCGTTTCTGTAGTACTGTGAGTGGAAAAGAACTTGAAACTTCTACAAAGGTTCCGAGAAAGAGTGGGTCCCCACCTTCTACACATTAAAAAAAAAGGCGCTTGAGACCGACGAGGCCGACACCGAACATCGCCGAATCGTTCCTATACTCTTGGTAGTTCTCACTTCTCTATATTTCATTTTTTACACGCATACCTTATGTACTCTCTGTTCTATCATCTGTCACAATAAACGACTCTACACCAACCCCGTGTTTCTATTCCATTCTAACCACGTACCCCCACAGATGTAACAATTTGAAAGAGCTATAGAATATTTGTTCTAAAATTTGTTGTAAAACTATTTAGTTATATGACGAAACTGGATAACACGTTTCCCCAAATATAAAAACGTCCAGATTCGAGTCCTGGTAATAAATAAAAAAAAATTTCGATAATTAGATTCTGTATGTACACCTTCCAAGTTAATTAATTTAATTTGTATTAAAAGTACCACAGAAATATGTTCATCTTCACAACAATAATATGTTCTCCATTAAAATAATAATTACTATTTCCTTACCTTTTTCTCTTTATTCATTCCTACTCACCTAATCTTTACTCTCACTTCCATATTATATTTTAGGGGTTTTTTTATTTACTTGAGGTATTATATATACATCACCTGATACGTAAACATTAAAAATATATATTAGTTTTTTGATATATTCTCACC
The DNA here is from genome assembly GCA_022840565.1 of Eubasilissa regina. Taxonomy (NCBI): domain Eukaryota; kingdom Metazoa; phylum Arthropoda; class Insecta; order Trichoptera; family Phryganeidae; genus Eubasilissa; species Eubasilissa regina. Next base: position 14,716,773 of record JAINEB010000027.1, on the reverse strand, counting down.
TTAGTGCTCCATTAAATAGACTTCCTAAGAATAGTCCCAGAAGACCAGGTAAATAAGCGAACTCCGTTTGAATGAAGTATGGTAGGATTTCATCCATCTTATGAATGTACCCAGCCTCTAAGGGATCGCAGTCTGCGTAGGAAGCAAATATTCCCATGCCACACAGCCACGATAAACTAAACAAAACGATGATCACCGGTATTATAGATACCAGAGTTCTGAAACCAAAAACAGACTTTTGAAAAACATATTTCTTTAATAAATTATGAAGGTGATAAAAAAACTTTTATTCTAATGAAGAAAAATTACTATTTCGAAATCGCTTGGTGAATATTATATTACGAGCTGATTTTGTTCACTTGCCATATTGATTTGGTAAATATTTGTCAGTTCTTATTAAGTAGTCATAAAAAAAAGTTGATTACAATTTATTTTGGAGCATTTAACGTCTCAACGACGTGTTAAAATTATTAAAACATTGTATCTAGACAATCGTATGAGTTTTGGAAAAAAATCATCATGAGCGACGAAGCTCATTTCGACTTAGCGGGTTTTGTTAATAAACAAAACAGCTATTATTGGGGTAATAAAATTCTTCAATTGATACACCAACGATCTTTACACTCGCGCGGAGTTGCTGTGGTCATTAGGCCTTATTTCTTTCAGGATGCAAGACAAGAGGCAATGCTGTTAAAGTTAATGGTTATCGCTATCGTCACATATTGGAAAACTTATTGGTGACCTAATTCGATCAATTAGGCCTGCAACAGATGAGGTTTTTTTTTCCCGACCGTATAATATCAAAAAGTGGTGATATCGACTGGCCTCATTTGACGGCTCCTGACTATTTTCTATAAAAGTACTTAAAAGAAAAAGTCTATGCCTATAAGCCGACAACAATTTCGATACTATAGAATAATATTCAAAATGAAATCGCTGAAATAACACGCGCAATTCTCGCACACTTCGAGAATATTGTGAAAAATATGGTTAAAAGAGCACGCATTTGTGCCGCTGCTAGATGAGGCCATTTGGACAATATCATATTTTATACACAATTGTAATAAATAAAGTAATTGATAAATAAAAACGAAATTAAAAATTTGTGTTTTTTTTTTCAAGTTATTTAAAAACAATATGAACCTGGAACATAATATTCACGTTTATATATCATATTGAAGTCACGGTGGTTCAATACAAAATTAACGTATAATTTATTAAAATATATGTATTTAAGTACCGCACTGTATTTGTGTTCAATTTTTTTTAAATATCTTCGCTAAATTAAGAAGACACAAATAATCACTATTCAAGGGTGGATTAAAGAAATAAAATAAAGAAATATTTACTTTTTATAGTTCCTTGATTTTATTTAAAAGGTAATTGTCATTACGTTCTAGAAATCTTTTCATGAAGATATTTGTATAGAATATGTATTTTTGCTACTTAAGAAGCTCCAGAAATGTCTTCTTGATTTAGTAGTACCGGGTCAATCGATCTCTTGCTCCTTCATAATAATGTAGAATTAAGAAGATTGAAAAATTTAATTATAGTTAGAGAGTTTAGTTTACTTCTTCAATATTTACAAAATTACTTTGTGACCTCATTTTATATTAATAATTATACAAAATACTTTATATTTTTTATTTATTATCTTTGTTTTATTAACCACTGAATTGAGTTTAAATACATCTACCGGTTTCGAAAAATACAATTTTCTTCTTCAGGAAGCCATAACTAACTAAAAATATATATCATTGTTTCTTCACCAGAATCTATTATTAAAAAAAAACAATTGTTTAAAAAATAAATTTAGTACCTAACTCAAAATGTTTAATACAAATTTAGTCGAATAATTTTTAGGAAAAAAATTTTGAATGGGACTCGTAGTTAAATTTAGTTGGTTGTTTATAATTTCTTGATTAGTTTAACATACTTTATTTATCTCCAACGATTCCAAATTATTTAATTTGTGACCAACACTTAGTTCAGTGGTTAATAAAACAAAGATAATAAATAAAAAATATGAATTTTAACCACAAAGTTAATGTTGCTAATTTTAAAAGTAACAAAATACTTTGTTTAAATCACTATTCATTCATTATTCTACATGTTTCCATACCTATGGTATCTTCTTCTGGAAACAATGTATGCTGAAATTAAAAATACAAGCATAGATAAAAACCTGCAGAACTCCATACAGGTGTTTTATAAATTCATTGACACTAGGAATATCCGAGTTGTGTTGAAGTTGTGTAATTCTGACCTATTCCGGAAGGTCCAGGGACCGGAGAACTATGTTTTGCAGAATTTGCAGTATTTTTTATGTGTATTTTAAATAATTATTATTATGGTTTTGTAGATGAGGAGCTTATTGTCTATGGAGAGTTTACTGTTTATGGGTACATCGATTGAATGTATTTGAAAGTCAGGCAGAAAATTCGCCTATGATTTTCAAATACGTGTTCATGAAATATGCGACTTTAATATATAGGTATATGAAAATCTTACATGACATCATATTTATCTTCAGGGCTTCGAACCGTTATTTTTATCAGTTTTTGTTCCGGTTCAATTTAAAAAATATCAACTCAGTTCCGGTTTTATGGGTTAAATAATTTAATAAATACAAAATAATTTCTATATGAAAAACAACTTTAAATTATTTCGGGTGAAAAAGACATTAACTTTGAAATCTTTTCAGTTAAGTGACGCCCGGATCATGGAATTAAGTGAATTTTAACTTACTTCTGCACGGTCTTCAAAGAGTCCATGCTGCAGTATCTCTGTACGAAGTTCTGTTGACATCCATACAGCGACAGCGACATGAAGAGTTGACCAAACAGGGCTGACATTGTATCAACTCTGACACTGAGATCCCACTTGAATCTGCGACAATAAAAAAAATCGTGTTCATTATACATTAATCGTTGTTGCAAACGTGCATTAATTAATACATATTATATTACTATTATTTACAAATATAAAATATCAAAGGAAGCCACAACCATATCTTTCTACGACCATCTGCCGGATCATTCGCGCACCTGTTTATGTAAAAATATCTCTGACGAAATAGAATTTATTTATTAGACTTTATTGACGTACATGTTTTTATTATAATATAGATGAATATATTATAATATAACATGATAATCATAAGATACAATTATAATGTAATTAAGTATAATACTCGTAGTTTATTGTGTGGGATGGAGTAGACTCCACCTCTGATATATACAGCATTGTCCTGGCTACTTTGCTAGACTGCCGTCTGTATTAAAGTGGTCAGTTTTTTTCGTGCTGTTGTGGTGTTATTTAATTCAATAAATATAAAGATTCAACAGTAATAATATATGTGCAGTGAGAGTGTTGTTAAACTAGTGAATTATTAGTGTAGGTATTGTATTATGATTATGTTGGAATATTGGACAGCGATGCTTCCAATAAATAAATGATAATAATAATAAATTAAATGTAATCAGAATGTATCAGTTGAAGCCCGTCGAGCGGGTTATTATTTAAATAATAAGAAAAAATACTTTGTTAAACCAGTATTTATTGATAAATCAACATGTTTCTATACCTACGGTATTGTCTTCAGGAAACAATCTATAAAATAATTAAAAATGCAAGCATAGATAAAAACAAAACTATAAAAGGATAAGTGGTGGGTGACTAATTAGGGACGACTATGAAAACAAATTTAAAAGGTGACTATTTGCAAAAATTATTTGGTTATTTATAATATTAAATTTGATATTAACACTTTTTCTTATTTCTAACATTTCAAATGCATCTAACTGTGAATACCTTGTATTTGTATATATAATTTCTAAACCCTTGTTAATGTTAAAATAATGGTTTATTTCCAAAAGATGATTGGAGAATTCCGAATAGTTGTCGCTATTTAGATATCTTAAGTGCTCCTTAATTCTTATATGAACATTTCTGCAAGTTTTACATGTATAAAAATGATTGCAATCATTACACAAACAAATACTATGATGATAAACAAAGGGATTGAAGAATTTTATTTAATACTTTAATAATCTACCCTGATAACAACGTCACTTGATTATTTTTTAAGAATATCTCCATCCCTTCAAAGACTTATATACTTTATTTTATAAAGCACTGAAATGTAAATGTATGTTAGTACTTTCGTATGTTCTTCACGTACCATATAGAAATTAGCAAAGCGTCTGTGGAAGACAAATCACTAACGCGAGTGTTCCGTAAATTGCAAATATGAATAATTGTAGGCGCAGCCCATTTATCCTATATAATAATTTGCCTAATGCCGTGAAGCTGAAAATGAAACGTGAAATGGGAAAATTCAAAATAATTCTAATGTTGAAATACATTGTGCTGTTAAGTTAAATCATTATTAAACTTTTTTATTTTAATTTTACAATACAAATGAAAATACGTGTATCGTGATATACGCATTGAAAAATAATCTTAAATAAGAATATAATAACATCAAATTAATATTACAGTAGAGTTGTGAAGGATGTGTGGGAAAAGATTGATAGATAAAATTAGAAATTCCGAAATAAAAAGAGAATGCCGATGTGAGAGAGATAAAGAGACATAAGATGACCAAGAAAATATATTCTGCTAAATGAAGAGGAGCAAAGGAAAGCGGACATCCGAGAGTTGCACAGAAAATGATAATTGAAAGGTTGTGAAAAATATATATTAGGAGCACTTTTTGCTTGCTTTTTGTTTATCCCATATTATAATACGCAGATCACAAATAAACTGTAAAATGTATAATAAAATTTAAAACAAATTAAATTAATAAATTTAAAAGATATACGGAAAAATATTTGAAATATTTGGTTATGAAACCTGAACTTTTAAATGGTTAACATGAAAAATTGGAAACGCGTTTACCCGGTTAGAAAATGTTAATTTCAATTGATAGATTTTCTGTCTTCTTCTTCTCGTATTTTATCCGTTTAACGGACGTTGACTGTCATCTCTTTGTTCACCTGAAAATGCTGCGACTGCAAGTATTCTTTTCCTTAATGAGACAGTAGAGTCATTTTTTTTGTGAAATTGTACGAAAAATCTCATTTACAAAACTAAAGGAATTTTTTCGATACCTAGTGATGATATGGTAAAGTTACAGATGTTCAAAGTTGCGTGTTTTAAAAACTATCATTTTATATCACACGAGAGATGTGACGTCACATCTTCCTGATCGACAAGTCAGTACTCGACATTCTAGCACTAATATTATTAGTACTGGCCGGAACGTACAAGAGATGTGATGTCACATGGTGGATATGATGACCTGAACGTTTTTCAAAAAGACAATATCTTGAACGCCAATATCTCCGAAAGTATTGCACATTTTGAAAAAATTAAAATACCACGGTAATCTAAATTTTTTTTTTTTAATATACTACAAAAGCAAAATAAAGCTATGATAATAATACTCAGAAAAATAAATATACTTGGATCAGTACAATGCTGAAATATTTGAATATTATAACCTTTAAGCAGAAAATATATTTTAATATAATGGTATTTATTTACAAAATCTTCAATAAAAAAATATCAGCGGAATTTACACGAGAAATTGATGCAAATCAACAAGAGCACGAGCATTGTACAAGAGAAAGGGATAGACTGAGACTGCCATTCAGGAAGAAGGCCAAATTTCAGAAATCGATGATGTATAGTGCGATGAAATTTTTTAATGAAATGCCAGAAAATATAAAAAAGGAGGAGAAATTGAATAGATTTTAAATTAAACTAACCAAATACGTAAAATATAAGTTTTAGTAAAAGAAAAGACTTGAATCTTGTTTATATTAGAGCGTATATAGGAGTGCTTATATATGCACTATGTTAAGAATTAAATAAATAAATAAATTATGAGATGTAAAATCTGATACTTCTCTAGATGTTTTATCGCATGTCCGAGATATTTAAAATTTCGTTTTTTTATTGATTTTAATATTAATTTTTCTTTATTTCTTAGAACCATAACATCTTCCTTCGTAACTCAATCCATCCAGCTTATTTTTGGCATTCTACTGAAGATTCACATCTCAAATGCTTCAAATTAATGCTTCCATTACATAATTCATAACATCTAACAATTCGTATTCGCAATCTAAGGTAAAGATCATGACTGCATTGATTTTATCTGCTTTAAATATTACAGAGTGTGATGTTCTGAAATTGCAATTTCACAATAAAGTTGTATTTTAATTTAAAAAATATTTTATAAATATATTTAAAGTTTTTTCTAATCTTCCCTGGTTTCTTACATTTATAATAAATAAATAAAATATCGTTGCATATAAATAGTAAAAATAGCTCTTACTGGAAAAATTGGAGTCGTTCCCTTTTTGCGGGCACTGTGAATATTGGAGTCACGCCTCTGACCATCACACAGCACTGGACCAGCACAGCAGCGCTGAGCAGGATCACCGTCACGCTCTGAAGCACGTCTGCTTTTATAACGGCTTTCAAACCACCCTGTAGAATGAATCATTTTTATTGAACGATGTTATGTATTTTTTTTTAAAACTGATCCACTACATTATGACCTGAATTCTCTGTTTGAGACACGATGAGATAAATTTTGATCTGAAGATAAACTCAGAAAAATTATATAAGTTCGAAAATTTGTTGACTATTTACAAGGTTGACGTAGTGTAATTGAATATCGTACTTCTTCAGATAGTAAGAGATCTTGGTTCAAATCCCGGTGGCAGCTAAAAATTTTTTTCCATAAATTGAGTTTATCTGTATGTATATCTCACTAATTAATGCATTTAATTTGTATTCAAATATCACAGAACTATGTTCTAAAAAAAATACAACTTCACAAATAGTATTGTGTTTTCTTTAAAAGAAAAATAATATTGTAGTTAAACAAATTACAATCCAACATAATCATTATCACAATAACAATTTAAACAAACATTAAAATAATTGTGTAATAACCTTTTTAATAACGATTTAATCACTAATCTGCATCGCACGGCAACGTAAAACAAACAAGAACTGCTATCAATTTTCTGACTTATCAGTGTGCGGTTATCGTGTCAAATAAAGAAAATTATTCTACTGTTGTATTTTAGATGATTTTTTAAACAATTACGGTTATGAAAATGATTAATTCTCGAAGGATTTCCCGTCATTATTGTATACAATCTAGTTATTATTTATTATATTATATATAGGTAGTTAGTTGTGCATGGGGAAAATATGATTATCATATAAATTACATAGTAGATAATTTACTACCTGTCAAGATTCGAATATAATATTGATAAAATATAATTCATGTGTAAATGACAATTATTGCAATCCCGATTACAAATTACGTATGTGATAAAGTGCCAAACTGCTAACATCAGAATGTTATTTTATCTCGTACGTTGTGTTGCTTACTCTCAATAGATCTATGTATTTGACCGTTCTAAAGGTGCATCTTATTTCTGATCACTCCACCTCCAAAATAAAGGTACTTTTAGTGGTTCTACCCCTCACCATCAATATTGAATCCGTTGAACAATTGAATTATGATTTTCTAATGAGCACTCTTCATTTAACTAACTTGTCGTGTAGAAGAACTTTAAGTGATTTATTATTTTTATTTAAAATAGTAAATGACATACTGGACACCCCTAATTTAACTGAACTGATTGTATATCATATTCCTGTGTGGAGTACCAGGTCGTCAGCGCTATTCCACGTAAATGCATCATGCATTCATTTTATAGAAATGCACCTACATAAAAACTTCACAGTTTCGGGAACTTCTTATAGATATATTTAGATATTTAATGTTTAAATATTAGAGTGATGTTTTTGATGCTGTTATGAGTCAAAGATACAATTAATTTTGATACTCAGCCATTCTGTATTAAACCAAAAATTGTATTGTTTTTCTGTCTTGAACCTTAATTTTTACATTAGCAATATTTGAATATGTCCAAGAACACACAATTACTGGATTTTTACCTACAAAGGCACTGTTATTAAACAAATATCTGATATCTCATAGGGTCAAAACTATTTTTTATTATATTTAATGGAAAATATATGGAAGTATGGAACAATTACGGGGCGGTGAGTCCACATACTAACATATATACAACTTACAAAAATTTGATAAATGTGAAGTTTGAGAGGTGAGAATTGGTGAATATACCGTTATAACGTTATATACACACAAGTAGCATGGAATATATATATATAAAGTGATCACTTAATCCAGCCGAAGACAGGTCTTAAGCCTTGTAATTACCCCATACTTCCATATATTTTCCATTAAATATAATAAAAAATAGATTAGTCTCTATGAGATATCTGATATTTGTTTAAATTATATTATATTTTCATAGTTTGTTTTGCTTATTTTTCAATTATTTTTTAAAAGCTATATATGTATATTCCATAAATTTCTATTTATATATATATATATATATATATATATATATATATATATATATATATATATATATATATATATATATTTCATGCTACTTGTGTAGCTGCTCATGTTTTTTTATATGTAAGCAATTTTGAAAAAACCTGTAAGGGCGTAAATGAATAAATAAATAAATAGATATTAAACGTTACCCTTTCCAATCTTTACATAGTTACTCTTTAGGATCCTATACAAAATATAGTTTCTATCCCCCTTCTCTCTGGCCACTCCACCTCCACCCCCCGATACAAATCGACCCCTCTTACGTTAAGTAAAAAATGACTTTTTTAATCATTCTAGTATTTAATATTAGTATTTTTAAATGATATTTATACGTATATCGCGTACTACTTTTTTTTTAAATCTGCCACGTTACATGTAAAATACTAGAATGACGAAAAATGACATTCTTTTACTCACGATACTTTTCATAGAAGGCATCAAAATGTTTGTTATCTTATATATTGAATGACACTAGTTAAAAATTTTGCATGGTTTCATTTTAGGACCCTGCACAAAACATATTTGAATATACTTACAAATAATGTGAAGAGTATACTGATTAATGTGATTCCGAGGATAGAGACCCAATACGGAAGACCAATGACTGTCTTCAACGCCACACAGGGAGTAAATACGGTCACTCCTAATATAAGGATCTGTCTCCATATGTATGTAGCAGACGCCAGACACCTGACTGTCCGGGATTTGAACCTGAGGTCCAGGTACTGATAGACAGACGTGATGCCCAGGGAGAAGTACACAGGGATGAATATAACAGACACAAGGGGGTAGGCGAAGATCATGCCGTACAACGTCTCCCACATGGCGCTCCCTCGGTACACCAGCTCAGATGGAAAACCTGACAAAATAAAAAATAGACTTTTCACAAAATTTATAAAAAAAAAAACAATTTCGATAGGTATTCTACGTATAACAATTGAGATATAAAATTATAGTACCATATGTATAATTTAAAATACCATTTAAATATGAGCGTCGTCTAAAAAGTAAGCCTTCATAAACTCGAAGGGATGAAGGTAACCAATTTTTTCATCATTCATTATCATCCACGTCGGTTCCGCATGACTAAGAATCGTAATATCCGCCTCTTTGACTATAATAATATTAATATGTTTTTTCCGGCGTGATCAGGTTTTTTTTCATGAAGACCCGATTCTCCATAAAGATAATACATTTAAGTTAAAAAATATTATTTATGTTATGAAAAGAAAATATAAATAAATAACGAGTTCACACATATATAAATATAAATAAAATATTAATACTTCAGTCACGACCATTGTTGTGTATGTAGCTATTCTGTGGTCGTTGCCATTCTCTGGTCAGTGAACCAGCTTTCCATGAGAGCGCTGCTTACACCAGAGAGTTGGTACTGAGCTCCAGCCGTAACTTTACGCCAGCAACTCGATGTCTCAGAAGCGAAACGAATTCATGTATACGGCCTTCGGCAAATATTGTAGATGCGCTGCAATACCGCGCCAATCCGGACAGTATTATGTATGAGTTGTACTGAATTCGGAGACGATTGTACGTCACTTGCTTGTATTTCGACCAGAGCTCGCAGGTATACATGCTAGTGAAGAACAATTTAAACAAGATGCTGTGCTCCTCCACTTTTCTCAACATCCTGTAGGTCTTGAGGTTATTACCAGAGAAGTAAATATATATCACTTTTTCCACTTTGTCAGTCCAATTGATAGTGAAAGTTATTTTTGAAAGATGCCCAAAAAATTGAACGATTCGACTTAGTCAAATGGTTGAGTCTTTTCTTGATGTTCAGCTCCTGCAAAATTGAGACATTCGTGCGTCTCGCCACCTACGATATGTGCTACATATGTATCCAGCTCCACATAGATTCCACACCATACAGAAATAAAGAATGCACGAGAAACCGATACAAAGTGGCACAAATCCAAACTCACAGCGACGTCCGTTGCGGGCGACAGGTCGACGACACAATAAGTCTCTCTATTTGATTAGTTTTTTCACCGGGTTCCACCTAGATGAAAGTTACACTCAGAGCTCCAACTCGTCTTTAATTCTTATTTAGACGAATATTATTTTGCTCGCGAACACCATTGTCCAAATCCTTTACTCACTGTAAGCCGAGTTGATTTGAATTATGTATAAATATTTAAACACGAAAATATGCTTTTAGTCACAAAATTAGCATTATTTACTCATTTGAATTCTATTCATATTTAATAATCACCTCTCTTATTATCTCCACACAAGAGTAATACCATTATTCTTCGTTGAAATAATGTGAGTTTAATATAGAATTATCTTTTTACAACGAAAACATCAATCATTTCCAATACACAATACCCCCCACCAATGAGAGATAATATCATATTTAACGACTGTTAGACTTAAAAATATATATATACAGAAGTAATTAGCATAAAATTTTGCAAGTGTTTATGCTCAATAATACAAAAAAGGTTTTCTTGGAAAACCACATAGAATGGGTAATCACCTTATTTATATTGAAGTCTAAATATGCGTGTAACGAAAAAAGATATTTATTTAAATTATAAGATAAAACGCTTTGTTTAAATTACTATTTAAAGATAAATCAACATGTTTCGATACCTATGATATCTTCTTCAAGAAACAATGTATACTAAAATTAAAAATCCAAGCATAGATAAAAACAGTGGTAGGTAACTAATTAAGAACTACTATGAATACAAATTTAAAATGTGACTATTTGCAAAAAGGATTTGATTATTTATTATATTTGATTAGCTATTAACATTTTTTCTTATTTCTAAAATTTCAAATGTATAAAATTATCTAAAAACCCTTAGTATTTGTATGTATAATGTCTAAACTCTTCTGTAATGCCAAAAGAATTGTTTATTTCCAAAAAATGATTGGAAAATTAAGAATAGTTATTGTTATTTTGACATATCAAGTGCTCCTTAAGTTGTACATATATAAAAATGATTGCAATCATTACAAATTAATTTGTAGACCCCCGATTTTTTTTAAATATCATCCTTATTCTTGTTATTTAATATATAGTTCTTTAGTTTGTTACTAGTGTAAAAATCTGGCTGTATAGAATTTAGAAAAATTTTTATAAATAAATTTGAAATGTAATTATGATGAAAAACTTTACTTACCGAGAAATGACCTGACCCCCAGGGTTCCTCTAGCGATAGACAGCATCATGGCTCCCATAGATATTCCACCTCCCGTAGCGAAAACATAATTAGCTTTTGTTTGCGGAGACTTCACCTTACTCCAGAGCGGCCATAGAGCACTCACAATTATAAATAAAAAGAAAACTATATAGTCCACAATCAGATCTTTTTGACTTGAAGCCATTTTTATCTGATTCAATGTTTTTGTTTTCTCGAAGTAAACAAATTTTTAAATAATTAATTATTTAAATTCATTTTATTTTATATTTTATATAAATCACTATTACACTCTTGTTGTCATTTTTATCATTTGCATCTAAAAAGTAAACATTTAAAAAAATTAGAATATTCAATAAAAAATTTTTTTAATAAACCTTACACTACGCATCCTGTAAGATTTATTTAATTTTTTAATTAGATATTAAACTATATTGTGTTACGGTGTTACTATGATGTGTTACGGTGTTACTGATTTATAATTAATGTAACATTATGTATAAGCACTAATAAATATTAATATTTTTAATTAATCTACATTAAATTAATATAATGTCAAATGTTATCAATTAAATTGGGGAGAAAAACATTAGTTTAATAATAATAATAATAATACGTTTGTTAATGCAAGACCCGATTCGCCATTTAAATAATACATACAATGTAATACATTCGAATAACAAAAAATTTTCTATCTACTATTAATGTATATTATTTTAATTATTTCCGCCATTGTGATTTTTGAAGTTTCTCGATTCGAAGATTTTTCGGAAAACAATTACATTCGCCACTTAAGAAAGTGCAAGAGCACTTTGAAGGTTCTGAATGGGGTGGACTTGACTTGGTTGAGTACATCTACTTTGACCGCGTTGTGTCCAATGCTTTCAAGGTAAACCTCAAGATCTCGTACAGATATCCTCGTATCAAAACAGGACACATAGAACGATACTTATTAATCGGAACCATTTTGATTATTGTGAGTGAGGAATCACGACGTTGGTCCGCGAGTTGGTGGGCCCTGGATATTTTGGCCATCCTCACCTTCGGTTCTTTTCGGACACTCCGAAGTTGGACGAAGCGTCGGTCCAGCTAAAGGCGCAGCAGTCTCGATTGGTTTCGAAGTATTTTCAGCGCGAATCTGTATTCGCTTCAAACTGTATTCTATGTCTTTCCTCAAGGTCTGGTAGTGGAGAGAAGTTGTCAGCATCGGTGAAGACATTTGCGCAGTTAGCTGGACTCTCAACACGAATGCCTCAGCCGTGAGGTATTCGTATCTCACTAGGTATCACTGAGTCTCCTTGCTGTATCTGTATATTGACAGATGATAATTTTTCCAACTGTGAATTATCTGGATCCGTCTCCTCCATAGCTTTCATAATATCTTGAAGATACTTCGCTTACCGGCGCTCCCCTCGTGTCCATCGCTCCATCGATGCAATTTATATTGCACCTTATAAAGGTCAACAGTTTGTTCAACTCGTACACTGAACGACAATTTTTGGTTAGGTAATTTATTTCTCCGTGCACGTCAAATACGTCATTCCTTTGGGACGCTGTGCAGGAGACTGATAATGTTTAGCAATGACAAAATATCATATTTCAATTTTTTTTTTCTTTTTTACCGTATACCTATTACGTGTTATGGGTACATTTAAATAATCTCATAAACAAATAATTATACATTTTCTAGAATATTAAACACATTTTATAAATTTCCCATTATTTAACTATATTATGTACTATAACAGTTGCGTAAGTAGTGTATAACTTATCCAACTGTTCTAGCTGTTCCATATGATATTTTATGTCCCGGTTAGAATTTAAATACATTTTTTTTAAATTGTATTTTCAGCCGAGTCTATTTAATTATATTAATTTAAAGAAGACAGATTATTATTTAACAGATCGTAAATGAGCCTAATAGATAGTCTTACAAAGACATATTAAGTAAAAAATGTGACAAATATTGTCAACTTTGTTATTAAAAAAATTCAAAACATATAATCATTAATAAATGTCGATTTTGACAATTGACAATTGAGAAGAATTAACAAGATATATGAAATCTACAAACCTCGAGGGTCAACTAAAATATATCGGGAACGCAACGCGCAACAGTGTTCGGCATTTGCAGGTCAAGAGTATGAACCTGGGTATACAGTGAGCATGTATTATGTATGTGACATATGTATAAGCACACTGAAATCTCGATCGATCGTCGTTTTCCCGCATGTATCGTTTATTTCTTCCAGTCCCGCATTAATTTTGTACAAAACACCCAAAAATGGATCGCATGGATCGTTCCTTTATGCATCATTTTACCGCATTAATCGTTTAAATTACGTATTTCTATTATAGCATTTTTATTATCATTTTTTGAGTGATTTCTAATTGTGACATTGAAGTTTTATATACTCCTCCCCATCCAATAATACCGTGTTGTAAATGTCACTGTACAAACGCGTAATAAAAAAAAGTAAATAAAATTATTATTTTGTTGCAGCATTCTAATTTTATTTTTATTTAAACACATTCATTTACATGCGAAAAACGAATATTTTTTTAAATGTGTATTAAACCTTTAAAAATGTTTTTTTTTTCTTTATTCCCGCGTTCGTTATTTTTCCGCATTCATATTTTATTTCAATAGATCTCTTCAAAAACGATAGATAAAAGTTTCACTGTATTACATTCTTGATTTTTCACGACCTAGTAATTCATTATAAATGAAAAAAAAATTGCGCCCACCATTTTTCTTCAAATTTTGCGTCTCTAAAAAAAAACTATGCTAGAATACGTTTACCATCGTTTTAATCCAATATCCGAAACAAACATACCTGAATTATTATATTTTATTAAGGAGAACACATTCTTTATGTGAAGTTGTAATTAATCAGAACATAGGTCAATACAAAACAATATTTTTCGACAAAATTGATTTTATATGTATATATTTATAATTAATACATTAAATTAGTATTATATTTTTAAATCATAGTAAAAATCCAACCAAAACCATAAAACACTTTATTGTTGTAAAATCCCGGGTAATTAAAAATAAATTAATTGTTTGAAACGTGAAAGTTTTCGTTCTTGGACGCACTCTTTGAAGCGGTTTTTCTTTTAATACTTAATAATTTTAAATAATTTATTTTTTAAATTGTGTTCACTGTACGATAATAAAATGAAAATAATAATTAACAAAAAAATATGCAAATTATCTCGCGTTTCTGCGTCAGAAAACCTTGTCATATATGCTCATGGACATTGTCCCTGTTGCTCGAACAAGGTTACAACTAATAGATATGAATAACAATTGTATTATTATTTTAGCTTATCCGTTACGAAGCGGGATAATAAAGTTTTCCCGTGGATAAACATATTTTAATACTTTAATTTAAAATATATTATTCCAATATTTACATACCTACAAAAAAAATGTTTAACTACACAAAACAGTGACGGCTTTAGGCTCATGAGGCCTAATAAGGCATCATGCTCTAATCGTGGTAATAAAAATAAATCAAGAATAGCGGTTTTTTTAATTTTCGTTAAATATATGATTATAAAACATTTAAAACGCGAGGACCCAATGCTGTTCTGCAGCAAGAGGTGAGAAGGTAGAAATACCCTAGATCTTTTTTTAACATTTTTTTTCAGTTATTGAAGAAAACTATTTTATTTAATATTTACCGTATTTTGGTTGCGTCTTGAATTTGGGGTGCGTTTTATAATCGATGGCGTCTTACGATCGCTGTAAAATTCCACAATTTAAAAAATAACGGTGAATCTGTTGAACCGTTCACTCAGACTCTCAGATTCCGTAGCTATAACATCCTCCTGCGACCATACCTTATTTTTCGTGATTTAATTTTACGCTGATGATAAGGTGGAGAGTATTGTATTATATATCTCTCAAGTATCGCTTCACAAGAGCAAAATATTCCAGTTTCCGAATCTTCATTAATTTCTTAGCTCATTTTCCAGTTATTATTAGCCCAGGTGAGTTTTTCGGTCAGTATGTTTTAACGGCATCTCATGAGCTATAATTATTATGATACTGGAGAATTAGCTGCCATTCTCCAGTGCAACACGGTTGCCCCGGCTTGCTCAGCGCCCTCGGGCGGGGCCCGATCTCGCCCCCCTCGGGCCGGCCCCGGTCGTGATGAATCATCACTGATTACTAGTAGAACTGAGTCTAAAAATCGGACACTGAATCTGAAAAAATTTCACACTCTGATGGTGATATAACATAAATTGGAAGAGATCCAGGTTTGAATCCCGGTAGTAATAACTCTCTCTCTCTCTCTCTCTCTCTCTCTCTCTCTCTCTCTCTCTCTCTCTCTCTCTCTCTCCTCTCCTCTCTCTCTCTCTCTCTCTCTCTCTCTCTCTCTCTATTATTTTCTTTAACAAAATTTTTTAGTTATAACTGGTATCTAAGTATGTATAAACCTCAGATACTCAGTAATCGACGTTTATGTCATTTTAAACCGGTGGTGAAAATTTAATCAGCTGTCAATTCGACTTCAAACGTAGGAAAATAAATATAAAATCTTCGAACAAGTTTGAAACAATTGTGATTGTCAAATATTTACACTTAAATTACATTTAAATAAATCAAATGTCTTACAATCCATCGATAGAGAAACGTTTTTCTTAAAAAATGTTGCTTCACGACAAAATGTTATTTTGATTATATTTAACCATTCTTTAGAAAAATGTGCGTCACTCATAGTCAACAACGCGTACCTACGTGTTAAAAAAACTTGTCTTATTCCACTTTTTAATATACAGTTCATTTGTCTTATTGAACAAGCTTCCGGCAGAACAATTGAATCAATAAAAGAAATTATATTGCGTATTCTGATATTAATACACATATTGGACTGATTTCGATAGAAATAATACCCATTACAGAAGGTCTTATGACTCAATTTTCTGAAAATTTAATTGGATCATTCACTGATATCGCTAGCCACTACAATGGCAAGACTTTTTGACAGAATCATTATGGACCAGATTTTTATAAACACGAACACTAGAGACAACCAAATGGGATTCAAAAAGAATCTGTGTACTGACAATGCGATCTTTGTCGTAAAGCAAATTCTGGACTATTTCAAAAGTCGAAGAACCACGATATATGCGTGCTTTCTGGATTTGAGCAAAGCCTTTGACCGTGTCAGATACGACATATTATGGACATAACTGCACGAGCGAAACGTTTCCCAACTAGTTGTAGACATACTTGACAGATAGCACAGGCAGCAAGAGAACTCAGTGCGGTGGCAAGGGAACTCAGTGCCGACTCAGAGCCATTTTACCTGCGCACTGGGGTGAGGCAGGGCGGGTGCATGTAGCCATTTCTCTTTAATATGTATATGTACGAGTTGAGCGAGTGACTATCTGATGCAAAAATTGGCTGCCACATGGATGGGATAAATGTAAACCATACTAGTTATACCGATGAAATGGTTACACTAATGCCATCTATAAAAGAGATAAAAAAGCTTTTACAGATATGTGGAATATATCCCAGTGAACATAATAGTTTATACAATGCCCGCAAATCGGTCATAAAGGCTTTCAAATATGGAAAAGGTCCAGATAATGTCCCGAGCAGTCTCTCTGGTTTCATCGCTTCACAATAGCGGTCTTGCTGGCCCACGCGTGCCGAGCGAGACCGCCGATTCACTTCGTAACACACACACCTTCTACATCTCTGCATCTTCACTCATTCATTGTATTATATCTGTCTTCCTTGTTCGATCTATCCATTTCAATAAAAATCAACACGTAAATCTATAACATCTCTTTCATTTAACCACAGTCCTAACCCCCAAAAACGCATTTAAAATTTGCTTGTCTAAAAGATAATTTATTCAAGCCTAGACAAAAATGTTTTCAGCCAATAAGACAACAGTATTTTATCATGTGACTTATAGTTACTAGTCATTTTCAGTATGATTCCAAAAGTAAAATTGTAGTACAAAGGTTTTTTTGCATTTTACTCGAAAACAGGTAAAGTGAACATGTCCGCTTTTGATTCTGGACCTCACATATATGAAATATAACGGATATTGTGAACACAATAACTCTCGTAGTTCTTATCAGATACCGATTAAACTTTACTGAAAAATCTAGCTTGTAAATATCTCACTTATATCTGTTATCTTGTCTGATCCACCTTGCGACAAAATTAAAAATTTAAAAATTCGTTACTCCATTAACATTAATTTTTTTTTTAAATTTAACTCATATTCTGACATTACAAAGAATGCCTACTTTTTAAAATCTAATTAATTCATTGATCAAAAACAATTTAAATTCTTCTATGTTTTTACAATTTTCAACACGTTAACAGGCCATGTAAATACAGATATCGACAAAGTATTTAAAGGTCGTAAAAATTATCACGAAATAATTCATCATTTTAAAGTACACCGCATTAATAAGTAGTTCTCTAATTAGTTGTGTCATAAAAATGTCATAAAATTTTAAACGTTCAACGATAAACGAAAAATATTTAGTTTTATCGAATAATTTTCCATAACGATTTTACGATTTCAGTAAAATGATTTATGTTCAGTAAAAATCATCAGATTTTTCGGATTAACGGCGCAGTGCGTGATTGCTTAACTGAAAAATTGAGGAAATTAATGAACCTGAAATTTCAGGAACGCCATATCCTAAGAAGGATGAAAACAAGGAGGCTGTAGTGCACAAGAGATGAATCCCACAAAGCCCTCATACACAAACCAACAAGATCAATACGTTGATGGGCGGATAATGCCAAGATAGACCTTCAAGAGGTAGGCAAGTACCCAGCAAATCAGACCACAAAAGCGATATCAAGGAATGAATCGCGCTCTTCAAAATCTCATGAAATCACTAAAGAAGATGAAGAAATAATCATCAGATACACGTTATAACACAAGTACGTATTAATAATGTATATCATTATAATTAATGCATTTAATTAGTACTTTTAAAAATACCACCTACCACGAAACATTAGTCCGGCATTTTATACAAATAATAGTATAGGAAATTTACTCATAAATTCTAAAGACAAAGATGATAAATTTAACAATTCTGGTGTCTATAAACTTAGTTGCAGGGATTGTGCTGCATTTTATATTGGTAAAATGAGTAGAAATTTTAATATAAGAATAAGAGAGCATTTGAGATGTTTGAACAATCGTGGGTTTTCAGAATTTCTAATCATTTGATAGAAAATGGTCATGGTTTTGATAAAAAATTGGGATTGTCAATTTTGCATGTAAACGGTGTTGGTCACAAATTTAATAATTTGGAATCTTTGTAGATAAACAAAGCATATAAAACTAATCAAAAAATTATAAACAACCAATTAAATTTAACAACGCGTCCCATTCTAATATTTTTTCCTAAAAATTGTTTGAGTAAATTTGTATTAAGTAACAATTTGAGTTAGATACTAAATTTATTTTTTAAATAATTGTTGGGTTTTTTTTTAAATAGATTCTGGTAAAGAAACAATAATATATGTTTTTAGTTAGTTATGACATCCTGAAGAAGAAAATGGTATTTTTCGAAACCGGTAGATGTATTTAAACTCAATTAAGTGGTTAATAAAACAAAGATAATAAATAAAAAAAATATGCATTTAATTAGTATTTAAAATATCACAGCCCTATGTTTTTAATAATTACAACTTCATAATAAGAATATGTTCTCCTTAATAATATATAATATATTCATAACTATACGATTATAAAACTAATATTAAATTCAAGTATTTTATTTATAGCCGTAGAGTGAATTCTAGCATATTCAGATTTAGTCTAGATGTTTGTAAGTATATGTGACGATTATTGCATAATATTGTATTTGAATACTGAAAATATATGAGACAATTATTACTTATTACGTATAAATGCTAAAAAAATTACTATACAAATCCATGCACTCGTATTCAATAAATACATTATGTAGAGTTTTTATAACCCTTATAATTGAAAAAAGTTATTTGCGTACATGTGTATAAAAAAGTTTACCAGTAAAACATAAATATAATATATGTAATACTTATATATGCATATCGTGTTTATCATTAATTAATAGTTATTTATTATGTAATACTTATATATGCATATCGTGTTTATCATTAATTAATAGTTATTTCCTGTCTTGATGAAGGAAAAGACATTGTACCGAAACCGGTTAGTATTAAACAGAAAAACTCAAAAGTTGTGTGTAAAATTTTTTAATATTTATATTTAATTATTGACGAATAATAATAACTTGTTTTGTATATTTATTCACTAGAATAACATGTCACATCAGAGAAATACTTATTTATAATTATTAATAACGCTTGCAGTTTAATTATACATCTAATCACATCGATAATCTCAGAGATTTAGTTGAGATACATCTCAACACCATGTACATGCACTGAGATTATGATCTGGAGATAAACTCAGAGATCAGTTTGAGATTAGTGGAATAAAACAATAACTCAAACCGACGTTTGATCTGACAGTGACAGTCGACGTAATTATGCAAACAAACTATATCTAAAATCACCATAGATTCCTACAACTATCTGTTCTGAATGATAAATATTATTAATAAAATATCAACATTAATTATTTATTTTATTTTAGCTGGAATGGAGTTGTCTCCAAATAATCTCATGAGAGCAGAATCCATATCACAAGAGATTGTCTCAATTTAAAAATCGCATTCGTGTACATGGGCATTATATTTAAATAATAAATTATGGGATCGGATCTTTTCATTCAATAATAACCGTGATAATACGTATTTCGTTATTAATAATCTACCCTTATCCCTTGTATTACGTGATAAAATAAAATGAAGACTAAAATAACTCACCGATAAATTATAGGGTACCAATTTCGAAAATACTGTAAACACCGCGAACCGAGATAAATCTTTAATGGGCCCCGATATTTATCTATCGCGTACTTCCAAAACCTTTTAGAATATTCAAACAACGACGCCGCTCGGGTTCTTCTGTCTGCCGCGGTCGCGCGGGTCGCACTGATTTATACGGACTGTAAACCGAATTATTTACGGAAAAACGGAAACAAGTGATTAGCAAATTTTCCCCGTACTAGAATATTATCTGAAATTTAATCAATTCATAATATGTTTTCTGTTGTACTCAATGAAGTGACGTTTCAGGGCTGGAGCACAGTACGTGATATTATAATAATGTGCATTGTATTAAATTGTACGTGTAGCTGCAAAATAGTTGCGACAAAAGAGAGGTTTAAAAAATGTAGATATTAATGGACTGCTATGATTTTCAAATACGACTCATTTCCTAAAACATTTTTTATGGCAAAATTCAAAACACCACGAGGTATTATGTTTTCCTAATCAACTGATTTCTAAACACATTATATATAATAAACGAGAAAAAACATTCCTGGTACCGACACTGATGTATGGAAGTGAGGCCTGGAGCTGGTAGAAAAAGAACGAAAGTAGACTGAATGCAGTGGAAATTTAGACCTATTTGTGGTAAATCTATTTATGACAGAGTAAAGAATGAATAAATAAGGAAAGAATGTAAAGCTGATGTTAGTATAGTGAGTAAGATTAAGAAAGGATCACTTAGGTGGTTTGGTCATATGGAAAGGATGAATGAGGAGAGAATGGTAAGAAAGATATATGATGCAAGTGTTGATGGAACCAGAAATAGAGGACGTCCGCGGAAGACTTGGCACGACCAGATAAACCAGATAATGGAGGATGGTTCTGTTAGAAGCTTCAACAATCGGCGAGCTTATATGACAAGATGTATGAATGTGAATGAGGTGAGAATTGTGTGTCAGGACAGAAGAGTGTGGCGCTCTATCCTCTCTGCCTACCCCCACGGGGAAACGGCGTGATGGTAAGTAAGTAAGAAAAAACACGCATTGTTTTCTTAAAACCGTCGTACTGGCGAAATCATCGAATTCTGCTAAAATATTAATACATGGCAGCAAATAGCTAAATTGGACAGAGAAATGCGGTAGACACTTGGGGAGGCCCTCATCCAGTAGTGGATAAAAATGGCTGATAAATAAAAATAATTCTATTCATTTCTACACTAGACTAGATGTGAAAAAGTATTGCTTTCTAGACGATACATTCTTTCAAATAAATCAACTGAACTTGACGCTATAACTAGGTAGTCACCTACTTCCCATTTGTTTAATAATAATTTATTTCGATATTTTACGGGTACAATAGCATAATGTTGGGCAATTAAAGAGACCTTGTACAACTGCGTACTCCGGAACGTCGATAAGGCTGTTATGTTCTCCGACTCGCATGCAGCTCTTGAATCCCTTTCTGCTAATATGTAAGTTTAGCTAGACATCGGACGATGTCTATTTAGTTTGGACAATAACGTTATCGTTATTATAAACAGGTGTCATTCGTTTGGATTCCTGCACATAAGAGAATTCATGGAAAAAGGCCAATCTTGCCTGAGTTTTCTCTCATCAATTCCATAGAGCATGGTATAATTGCTTCGGGTGAGCGACTATGTCTGCAATTAATCCAAAAAATTATATTAAAAGTTATCCTCAAATCCCCAATCACAACGAAATTTTTGATAAATTCAATGTCTTTGATATTAGACAAATATACGCTAATACATATATAAATACAAACAGACACATTTTAAAACAAACCAAAACATAATTTCCACACGGACAAATACAAATAACCTACAAACCCAAAGAGCACATACTACATTTTGTCAAAGGAACTACAAATATTTTGGACCTAAACTGTTTAATAGAATGCTAAAAGACTTAAATCAATTGAATTGTCACAAGAACATGAAACTATATATTAAAACTTGGAATCGTAATATGGGTAGAGCCAGTATTGGTGCACTCACCCAAATATATTAATTATTGCTACAAAGTGATCCAAAAATTAAGTCTATTTTAAAATTGTACTTCATATACACCTTTTATATGGTAATAAATCTAATTCTATCTACTTGTAATTTTAATTAATTAACAATTGCTTGTAAACTATGCCCGTCTCGACACAGAATTTCTCTAGTGAGACGGACACAGTCCAAATAATTTTTTTATATATATTATATAGTTACTAATAAATAAATATCCCGATGTACATAATATTGTAAGAAAACGTACGAATTCTATCTGGACTGCACAATGGATGGATCCAAATAATCATAAGGGTAATCGGCTTAAAATAATTCAAAGATCTATTTCCCGTACTCCCTGGTTCTCCAAAAGGAAAGTCTCCAAAAGAACTATATCAAATATCTCTAGAATGAGAATTGGGCATTGCCAGGTAGCCTCATATTTATTCAGATTGAGCTCAATAGATTCCCCAATGTGTAAGTGTGGTGTCGAGGAGGAGACTCTTGACCATATATTTTTTGCTTGTCCATTGCGAATCACAGATTTTTTACGGTAAACTCGTAAACGGTAATTTTCAACTCTCGGTTAACTTGTCATCTTATTCTCCTTAACTCGCCACATTTAATCTATATAATAGCAAATTTTCTGAACGATAATGGAATTGACTTGTAATATATTCTATAATATTATTGCACTTTTTTTTTCTATAAAATAAAGTTTTAACATGATTAATGTCACAAATCTCTCTTGAAGGGTGGATTGCTTATGTAAAAGAAGAAGAATTATAAAACGGGCACAATATTATTACAGTAATCGGCAAACGTCACCAGTACCATAGATACACGCAAAAATAACATTTATACTTAAGGCGAGAGATGTTTTTCAAAGAATCTCATGGGAGCGTAATCTATATCTCAGAGATTGTCTCGAGGCGAAAATCTCATCCGTAAACACGGACTCTGAGGAATCGCTGTACTCTAATATTTGTTTTTATTATATTTTTGATTATATAAGGTTAACTTTGAGATTGAACATAATTATTTATTTTTTTTAATTATGTATTATATGTAGGTGCAGTAGTATTTAAACCGGTGACAGTTAAATTAATCAAAGCGGGTCATATAAAGTTTTCCTTTTTGTAAATAATATTTTCATTATAACGAGGCAACCCTGTTTGTCAAACCTTTTCGACGGCACATCGTTTATTCACGTACACCACTGGCTGAAGTTTCTTGTGACTGCTTCATATACCTATTTAACTATTAACAATACAATTTTCCACGAACTTGATGCTCATCGGGAACGCTGAAAGACAACATTTCAGAAGATTTATGTTCTGTTTTTTTTTATCTTGGTGTATATCAACGTAGGTGTGCGAGAAACAACACATTTATTTATTTAAATACATATCACAGTGTCAGAGTAACGGTTTCTGACGAGCTAAGCAAGCGATTTATTTAATAACATATATTGTAAGTACATTTGGTATTTTAATATCTGCCTTACTGACCCTCGCCCGCCCAATAATCATATTATACATAATTAGTTTATCAACTATAAATTAAAAATAAGAAAGAAGAAAAAAAACAAGGGAAAAAATAACAAAATGCGATGCAATATTTGATCTTGAGAAATTTATAACCTACCTGACACATCTTAATAATTTTAAATAATACATAACAATTTAATTTAACACACACACACACACACACACACACGCACACATGCACAGGTTGCTCACTCATTGGCGTTGGGTCTAAAGTCTTGATTCTGTATGTTATCTAAAAATTTCCCGGTATCTAAAAATTTCCCGCAATCTTAAAATTTCCCGCTATCTAAAAATTTCCCGCAATCTTAAAATTTCCCGCTATCTAAAAATTTCCCGCTATCTAAAAATTTCCCGCAATCTAAAAATTTCCCGCTATCTAAAAATTTCCCGCTATCTAAAAATTTCCCGCTATCTAAAAATTTCCCGCTATCTAAAAATTTCCCGCTATCTAAAAATTTCCCGCTATCTAAAAATTTCCCGCTATCTAAAAATTTCCCGCAATCTAAAAATTTCCCGATATCTAAAAATTTCCTGCCAACTAAAAATTTCCCGCTATCTAAAAATTTCCTGCCATCTAAAAATTTCCTGCCATCTAAAAATTTCCCGGTATCTAAAAATTTCCCGCTATCTAAAAATTTCCCGCTATCTAAAAATTTCCCGCTATCTAAAAATTTCCCGCTATCTAAAAATTTCCCGCAATCTAAAAATTTCCCGATATCTAAAAATTTCCTGCCATCTAAAAATTTCCCGGTATCTTAAAATTTCCCGATATCTAAAAATTTCCTGCCATCTAAAAATTTCCCGGTATCTAAAAATTTCCCGGTATCTAAAAATTTCCCGCTTTCTAAAAATTTCCCGCAATCTAAAAATTTCCCGCTATCTAAAAATTTCCCGCTATCTAAAAATTTCCCGCAATCTAAAAATTTCCCGATATCTAAAAATTTCCCGCTATCTAAAAATTTCCCGCTTTCTAAAAATTTCCCGGTATCTAAAAATTTCCCGCTTTCTAAATATTTCCCGCAATCTAAAAATTTCCCGCAATCTAAAAATTTCCCGCTATCTAAAAATTTCCCGCTATCTAAAAATTTCCCGCAATCTAAAAATTTCCCGATATCTAAAAATTTCCTGCCATCTAAAAATTTCCCGG
The DNA here is from genome assembly GCA_022840565.1 of Eubasilissa regina. NCBI lineage: Eukaryota > Metazoa > Arthropoda > Insecta > Trichoptera > Phryganeidae > Eubasilissa > Eubasilissa regina. The sequence continues at coordinate 14,691,533 of JAINEB010000027.1, read as the reverse complement.
TATCTAAAAATTTCCCGATATCTAAAAATTTCCTGCCATCTAAAAATTTCCCGGTATCTAAAAATTTCCCGATATCTAAAAATTTCCTGCCATCTAAAAATTTCCCGGTATCTAAAAATTTCCCGCTATCCAAAAATTTCCCGCTTTCTAAAAATTTCCCGCTATCTAAAAATTTCCCGCTATCTAAAAATTTCCCGCTATCTACAATTTTCCCGCTATCTAAAAATTTCCCGCCATCTAAAAATTTCCCGCAATCTAAAAATTTCCCGCAATCTAAAAATTTTCCGCAATCTAAAAATTTTAATTTCCCAGCTACTTATAATTTCTCAGCGTCTTATAATTTTCCAGCGTCTTATAATTTCCCAGCGTCTTATAATTTCCCGGCGTCTTATAATTTCCCAGCTAATTATAATTTCCCAGCTACTTATAATTTCTCAGCGTCTTATAATATCCTAGTGTCTATGTATCAGGCGTTGTTAAATACATTACGTGGAAGTGAACTGTCGGTCTTTCAAAATATGTGATTTGAGTATAATGTTTTTGTTCTTGAACATTTTTCAAATAATAAAACAATCAAACCCATTTCCAATTTCATGCAGGTTTCACCATGTTTTAGAAATCCGCCGTCCCGCCTCACTTTATAATTCGTTAGTTAGATGATTTTGAATGCTTTATCTCAACAATTAATTAACTAATAATAAAGTTAAGTATCAATGTGTCCAAAATTTAATAAAAATGAATTAATAATTCTGGCGTCTGCTATCAGATTACTCAAAAGTATTTGTGATTCCGTAAAAATAAGGTAGATGGTTCTTTCAAATAATGGAACGATAAAATGAATTAATATTAAAAAGGTAACATGTAGGTTCGAAAATTTGTCGCTAAAAATATCGTCGCTGTAGCATAGTTGGATAATACACCTTCCCCAGTTTGGAAAGAGATCCAGGTTCGAATTTCGTTGGCGCGATAACAATATTTTTCGATAAAATTGATTTTATATGTATATTTTTCTAATTAATATATTTAATTCAGATCTATGGTAGTTTTAGGTGAACGTGTACAATCTCAATTGAATGGTATTGATATGTATCTCAATTAAATCTGAGAGATTATCTCATCGTGTCTTTTTCCGCGGACACGACCCTTAAAAGAGTGCGTGATTTATGTCTAGTTACAAAATAATCATTATATCATTGCTAAAAAAAATTATTCAAGTTAAAAAATATCTTCAGTTGCGGTACCAAAAACTCGTCGATCATTCTGTAACTCGTCGTCTGTAGCTGGTTAAAAAAATAAGGTCCAATTATCCCTCAGGCAGAAATTACACACCACACTGACGTTTTTGGACAAATGTACAAAAAGCGCGACGCTCACGAACCAATCAATCACCGCACTTTAAATATTGCTCAACCCCGAACGCGCAGTGCGCTCCCGATCAGTGACTCATTGCGACTGGTAATCCCGCAAATCACGCACGTCGAACAATAACCCTCCCACTTACCTCACTTGATGGTTTACGAGCAATTTCAATTGAATATTGAAATTTTTCCTCTGGACACCCTTTAAGTATTAAAAAAAATTAATTTTTTTTAGTTTTGAGAATAATTCAATAAATTTAAATTTAGAATACAATTATAAATTGATTACTTTGAAAAAGCTATTTTCAGTACAATTATTATGAGGATTGATAAAAAAAAGTTAGATTCATACAATACCTAAGTGCCAACAAATTGCTATTAAGCAGCATGCACATGAAGTTGTCACAAATTATTTGCAATTTTAATAAATAAGCTACGGCTAGACAAAAGTCATGAGTTACGTCATAGACATGGTTATGCTAATCAGGTTAAAAACGGTTAGAATTTTATATAGTCCTTTCATATTACAAAGATTTTTTAATTTATTTGTATTTCCCAGAATTTTTGGTAATGCAAGGCTATATTGCTTGTATGCAGTGCATGTTTTTTTATTTAGTCTGTTCATGTTCTTAATAAACGTACATATTATACATTATAAACATTCTTATAAGTATACAAAAAAGGCGAACAAGCTTCATAATGTAAAAAATGTTCACTGTATCCTTAACTAGACCGAAGTTTGTACTAAAAGAGAGGTTCATCCATTGTCTATCATACAATATTATTTAAAAAAAAATTATCTAACAAAAAATATTAGGAATGAAGTAAACAAGATTTTAAAAGAATTTTAAAAATATAATAAATAAGTAAAATACTCTCGCTATCCTATGATTGAAACACTATACAAAGCAAAAAAATGAATGTATATAAAGAAATGATGTTCTGTTCATGTGATCATTTCCATGAATCTTTGCTCAGTTTTTTCTACCAATACCCAATAACCAGCTCCTGAGACGGTGTTTGAGTTTTTTCATCGAGAATTATTTCATTCCCCTCGGCAAAATATTATAGGCTTTGTGGGACCAGAAACATATGGAAGCTTTTTTTCATTTTAGGCTTGATAAACGTTTGTATGCAAGTACATTTATATCAATTTTGTTACATTTAATATAATCAAAACACAACAATTAATCAGGCACAGTTTTAATAATTCATTTCATTCTTACAGGTAAGACAAATTATTGTCTACAAGCCATTTTTTATCATTTATTCAAAATTGGGAGAAAGTGTAGTCTTTTGTGAAAGCCCAGGTAGATTATTTTTTATCGTAGGAACAACAAATTCTATTGTCTTCGATACATATTTATTGATAATTTTGGGAATTGTTAAATACGGATTGGCTACACCTCTTGTATTTTGTCCGTGTGAAACTATCCTATTTAAAGCATAGTTTGTTATAATTGTATTTTATTAAAAGGAACAGTAAGTAACAGCCCATGTGCAAGAAGAGTGTACGGAAGAATATAACAATTAAATGCCTCCAGGCTTACATTTTTTTCACTATGACTGTTTGAAGATTTTGAATTTGTTTTATATTTGAGTTACAGGAGTGACCCTATGATCGGATCCTATATCTTAATAATGACTACCGAATAAATATAAATTATTCGTAAAATTGGCTTGCACGACTAAATTAGTGACTAGAGCTGCTCACTGGAGGTGATTCCGGAAATGCGGCCAGGAAAGAAGTAGTTACTTCAGCTGGCTTCTCGAACCGGTTGCGTTGCGATATATTGTCATCTAGATTTTCGGTCGGTACAGGACGGACTTGAATGGCTGTAGAGCGCCTGGCTAAACGGCCAGGTACTATGCGACGCGTTCAGAACCTTTGCAATTTTAACAGATTAAGTTAAGATGACCTATATATAATACGTTTGCTACTATCGAGTAAGAAGCAACAATATTTTTAATTACAAAGTTTCTAAAAACCTTAAAGAGAACCTGTTATCATATATCGCGTCAGGACTTTTATTCAATTTTATTGTACCATACGTAATAATAGTTCATGTGAAAAACATGTTTGCATTGAGAAAATGTCCCAAAGAATTTAGGGGTTGAAAGGTTATTAAATTGTGTTTTTTTTGAAAAATGTTGCCTGCACTGTCGATAAGGACCGAATCCCGATGGCACCGTATATCATTTTCTCATCCCTTAGCCTACATGAATAATTTGATATCTAATGTCGGTGAAATGGGGCTAATAAAAGAAGAACCTTTTTATGTATGTATGCGTGTTTTTTATATTTCATTTTTATTAGCAAGTACGTAATGTAAATAGTTCAATACGTTATTTTGGAATAATTAATAAAAAATCTAAAAAATTAATTTCTTAATCACTTTCTGGTTGGGTGCCAAATATAATTAATTTATTAATCAAACAATGGACTCGCTATACCAGCAATACACGAGCTTGGAAGGTATTAATTAACGGAAGCAGAGAGAATAATACACGCACTCTTCTGACATGGCATATGTACTAAGCATGGTCTTAGATTATGCTGCTAATATCGATGGTATTATCATTACAGGTTGTATTTATCATTCACTCTTTCAGAAGCATGGCTTTGTGTAAGGTTAGATATGCACGACAGATTAGCCGAGAAAACTATACACTGTGTAGAATATTTTGTGAAAAATAATATAAATACGAAAAATTATTTAATTTTTAAATAGTTAAGTTACTTTTGGTGCATATATTAATTTGTTGTGTATTAATCATAAATCATTGAATCTGTGAGAAACATGGGATTGAATACACGAACATGACGCGCGTTGACCACGCACCAGACATGATACAGGAATGCATCCGAATATAATCAATCATTAATTTGTATAACGGTGATTAACAGACCACGACGATCAGGCGACAAGCGTAATGGTTGCCACCAATATAATGCGTGACTTGACGTCGTCCGCCGCCAGGATACTACCACTCGTAGTCAGAGCCGCATTTAGTCGAACCCTATGAACAAAAACAATAAGAATTTCTTTATAGTAACATATATTTTGTATTAGCAATATTTGAATATGTCCAAGAACATACAATTACTGGATTTTTACCTACAAAGGCACTGTTATTAAATAAATATCAGATATATCATAGAGAGAACGCTATTTTTTATTATATTTAATGGAAGTACGGGGTAATTACAGGGCTTTGGCTTACAACTTGTCTTCGACTGGTTTAAGTGATCACTTATATATATATATATATATATATATATATATGTATACAGGGTGGCCCAAAAAAAGTGAAAACATCTCGTGACACATGAGTTATTTCAAAACATAGTATAATTAATTATAATTCTTAATTTAATTTTTTTTCACAATATTTAGCTAATCAGAAATTATTAAAACACTCCATATTGCATAATATACTGGGTTTAAATCTGGGCTGTTTGGTGGCCACATGCCTGGCTCAATGAAATTAACATTCTCACGACCAAGAAAGTTGATTGTATTTCTGGCTGTGTGAGATGGAGCTCCGTTCTGCTGTGATGTGGCCCAAAAAAGTGACCCCTCAATCTCCATACTTATCAAATTTTTTAATGTTGTATATATGTTAGTATGTGGATTCGCTTCAAGTACCACTACACCATCGCCATCTATGAATCAATTTTTTTTTTCCTTTTTTCAACAGCATATATGTCATCACTATGAGAATCTGTTTTTTTTTTTTAATTATTTAAAATATTTTTTTTAACATATTATTCTAGAATACGCCTGAAAAATCAATATTTTTCAATTTTTTATAAATTTTCTTATTTTGATTGATTCAGGAGATTGAGGGATAAGGATTGGTGATATATATATATATAAAGTAATCATCTAAGCCAGCCAAAGATGAAGATAGGTCGTAAGCCTTGTAATTACCCCATATTTCCATATATTTTCCATTAAATATAATAAAAAATAGCTTTGTCTCTATAAGATATCTGATATTTGTTTTATATTTTATACTAATGCATCCACACAAAGACTTTGCAGGCTTAGGTACTATTTTGATCTTGTAGATATTCCGATCTTCAATGCTTAAATATAAGAGTAATATTTTTGATGCTGTTCTGAGTCAAAGGTGTAATTGATTAAAGTATTTAATCCACTCTGTGTTTAACATAATTTTTTTTTTATTGCTTAATTTTTTTAATTTTTTTTTGTCGATTAATAAATTTATTTATTTTATCTTTTTTTTGTTCTTCTTATTCATATAAATATATACTTCTGCTCAAGTTGATATTATGTATTTCTAAAATTATTATTTTTATTTCTGTTAATTTTTTTAATTATTTTAATTATTTGCAGATGTTTTTCGAAATTAATTTTATAAAATCTCATAATATAAATAAAAATAAAACATTCGCACTAGGACCAAAGTAGACGACGTAGTTCGCCGAATAACAAAGTAAAAATGGCAACAGGCTGGGCACTTGAACAGAAAAAAGACACCCATTGGAGAAATATCTACTAGAATGGTGATGCAGTACTTTAAGCTCGTAAGCTGTCCCCGAGCTCGCTAGACTGATGGCATAAGAAAGATCAAAGGAAGCAACTGAGTGCGGATGACAGAGGATAAAGAGGAATGGCAGTCGATAAGAGAAGATTTTATCCAACAGTGGATGAACGTCAGTTGAAGAAGAAGAAATTGAAACCATGTAAATTCATAAAACTCCTCACGAATAAAATGTACAACTAATTATATTAAAATAAATCACTTTTATGGAGACTAAAATTCATCACAGAAGCCTATTAGTAATATAAAAATAATTATTATGTTATGACAGATTTCCGCTGCGGGAATTTTAGTAAGTTAATTTATTTTGTTTTAATATTCATTTTATTTTTTAATAAAAACTAGACCCACAAAATGTCTTAACAGACGTTCATCTGCAGGTATATTTATATCCATTTGCTACATTTAATAAACTCAAAAACATAACAATTAATCAGTCACCGTTTATGCAATACATATCATTCTTACAGGTAAGACAGGTTATTAGCCATTTTTCAATAATTTCTTCCAAATTAGAAGAAAGCGTACTCTTTTGTAAAGACCCAGGCATATTTTTTATTGTAGGAAAAACGATTTCGATTGTCCTCCATCCATACTTGTTGATGATTTTGGGGATCGTTAAATTCAGATCTCACCTCACCTCACCTCTTGTATTTTTTTTGTGTGAAGCCACCCTATTTAGAGCATTGTTGATATAGTTTTTATTTTTATAAAAAAAAACATTAGTTTTACCATTTAATTTTATTTTTAAAGAAATGTGGCCTCAGATCAGCCCAGAACACTTCCAATAATAAATCCGGTCATGATAAAAAATCAATCATAGTATTATAAACCTGTCATTATAATTCATTATCAATATCACCATCCTTATCATATAACATCTTGATGGTTGGAAGGATAATGTTTTAGTTTGTATTATTGATAAGTAAGTAAACATTAAAATCTCAAGTGCACTCAAAAACGTCTTCTCAATTATTTAATACCTACGTCATACATCTTGAATGGTTCAATTCAAAATGTTTGACGTAGAAGGTTTATATCTTGTTTGTATCTACATAATTCAATTTTCTAATTGATAACATCCACAATTGTATTACAATTGAATGGAACCTTATTTAAATGTTGTAATTATATTACTACATATACATATAATCATCGAATGTCACAAATTCCTATCCATACTCAAATCACATTACACATGTTCTAAACTGACACTATTCGGTCAACGTTTAAACAAGTTTAAAAAGAGATGCTTTCAGAGTGTTGCTTAACATATTTAGTCTTTATTTAGTGTAAGCATGTAAACAAAATAATTAGTCAGAAATGCACAATGTTTCATAAATTATATGTGAAATATTATACATACATAAAATATAAATTTCATTTTGAATTTTATTAATCAAATGTAACTTTCATAACACATGACTTTTTTTGTCACTACGGACATTTATTTATTTATTAGACTATTGGCATACATGATTTCGTTGTAACAGAGGTGAAAATATTATAATATAACATGATATAAGATATAATTATATTGCAATTAAGTATATACTCGTAGTTTATTGTGTAGAATGAAGTAGACCCCACCTCTGATATATGCAGCATTGTCCTGGCTACTGTGCTAGACTGCCATCTGTGTTAAAGTAGCCAGTTTTTTCATACTGTTATTTTATTATAAAGATTCGACAGGAATAAAAATAAAAATAGAGAAAAAAAATGTAGTGAGATTGTTGTATTACTAGTGAATTATTAGTGTAGGAACTCTATAATGATTATGTTAGAATGTTAGATAGCGATGCTTCTTATTGATATCTACCCAGTTGGATCATATATTGGGTCCATAATTGTGTAATATTTCGGAGCTAAGAACTTGAATCTTTGATAAAATGTCGTTGTTGCTCTCGGAACTGGCGTGTAGATGTCCGTTGTTTGTCTTGTGTTGTGTCCACAATTTATTTCTTGAGGTAAGTATGGAAATTTTGGACAAATCTCAACATATAGATTTGTCTTATGTCTAGGGCATTGTACTCTTTAAATATAATATCTGATGGATATCTAAAGGGACGAACATTTATTATCCTAAGAATTGTCTTTTGTACTCTTTTAGCCAACTCTAATATTGCAAAGTATACCAATCTAAAAAGTTTGTAGTCAATTATACATCCTATTCCTTTAAAAAAGTTAATTAGTTTTCTTATGCATTTAACTAGGTTCGATATATGTTCTTTCTAGTTAAGATGATCATCGATCAGTACTCCCATATGTCGATTAATTTTAACTCGTGTCAATTTTCCACATTGGCATTGATATACCAACCTTCCCTACGGCCATATAACGCCCATGATTCAGGCAGTTTTGTGGTTGTTAAACACACATGATAGCAGTTTACCAAAGTGTCGTTGCACATCTTACACTTTACATCCTATTTTTGGTGTACATGTCTGTGTCAGCCTCTTATGATACATAACTGCTGAAATATACTACTCTCTCTCGGGGGGGGGGGGGTATTTCTATAATTATTATACGAATAAAACAAAATGTTCTCATAAAATATTATTTTATTTTCAGGACATTATAAATCCTTGATTTCATATTTCTCCTAAATATTTGTCATCTATATTAAAATATAATAAGTATTATTCTACATAGGCACTTAATCTCAAGATTCTAAAATAATCTATACATAATTAGAAACCTCCAAGCACAGATCATTTGTTTTTTCAATAAACCTTTACACTATGATTTTACTAAATAAGAAATATAATATCGTTAAAATCAACGTAAAGTCATATAGTGCCTGTTTAATAATATTGTGAGAAAATAAATATGTATATATTCTTTTTAGTTACATACATATATCATAGTTTATATTTAATTGATACATCTTCAATTAAGGCATTTTGATTGGCTGTAATGAAACATGGCTAATTATGGCAAGAAATATGTATATTTCTACATAATCTTTCAACATAGGAAACCATCAAATCAAAACGTTTTACAGAAATACATATTTCAATTCGTAAAATCTATTTTTCTCACAGATCAGTAAATGAATAAACATGAAATAAAGTGTACACATAGGAGAGGGGTTTGAAACATTAGTTTACTCTTCGAAAATTAAATCTTTGTGTAAGCATGACGTATTTTTTACATGAATGCATATTATATTGACAGCGATTAAATTTTCGTTCCAATCGAGTCAATATTTTTTTTTAAAGTTACAGAGCTATTTGATTGCGTAAGTGGTACCAAAGTAATCATGCCGGTGACACCAAAATGAAAGTATTGGGACAAGACATTTGCATTAGTTCATGTCTATATATTTGGTGGTCTGTGGTTTTTCTCAATTATAATATTTGTACTAAATACTGTTATAATTATTTAGTAATAAACGAAAATATATTATAACATATTCAATACTAAATACATTATATTATGGACCTTTCATTTAAGTTTTTAGAAAATTCAAAAAACAATTAAGGCATATAGAAATCGTTATCCAGCAGTGTCCACAAAATGGCTGAATTGAAGTAATGTAACTTTGTAGAGAAAGCTTTTTATATTTCAGTAACAAAACCTGTTGGCAACATTAAACCTATAAATTTTGTGTATAAAACAGAAAAGGCAGTTTTTAAAGAACAAATTAGGACACTAAAAATTTATAATTTCAATATGGCGGTCGTACTATACACTGACAGTTCCCAAATGTTATTGAAACAAAGCTAGCAATATCCAAATGTAAGAAATAAAAATGGTGGTATCGATTATAAATAAGATTTTTTTCTAAGAAACTGAGTCATTTTTAATGAAAACTGGTTCAAAATATTAATCTCAAAACTCTCTTATTTTATAAACACATATTTTTAAGCATATTATTACAGAACAAGACAATTTTTAAGCATTTTTTCATGATTGGTGTTGGTGGACATTGTCGATAACCTCAATTTAATATAAAAATGCTAAGAAAATTTTACAGAAACCCCTGATTAACCCAGTAGAATTCTGAATCTGCTGATTACTTACTGTAGCTAATATCACAAAGTAAGTTCCGAAGTCGATGTATAGTTGTGCAAATACACATATGAGACTTTGATTTCTTGTCTCGGAGATTTGACAGTATAGATCGGTGTGCACCAATTGGTCATTTGGTCTCTGCACTGTCCTTTGAGCGAATTTTGAAAGTCTCATCCATATACACACATCATAATAGTTTGATAAAAGTGTAACCAAACAACATGTCATTCTTAAAAGTAACTACATTGTCTCACCTATTTACAATGCATTTTTTGAAAAATTTCCTAGGCAGCTTGGGTCAATATTACAAGATTACCAGGGATTAACAATACATATAAAAATCTCTAAAATTTCATTCAATGCAAAATTCATCTAAAAATATCACAATTATGTTCAAATATTTTAATAACAAAGTTTATCTGAGCTTCATGCAAGTTCTGCTCATTAGTTTTCAACTGCAGCCATATTATTAAATTTTGTAAGTTATCATTTATGTATGAAGGGTACCCATTCAACATTTACTGTTTAATCAATTTAAAAAAGATCAATTTCATAATACTGCAATGTACATATGATGTAAAATAAAAATTTCAATCTATGGCACCAATGACCATCTTATCACAACAGATCTCCGAGAAATTATATCAATTTTTTTAAACAATACAAGTCATACTTTGAGTATTCAAAATTGCCAACAATACAATACATTATTACATGCTTAAGATGGGAAAGGACAGAATGAGATATGTGAAATAAATATTTATATTTTGAGACTATTGATGTGTTTTTCATCATCGTGTCAGCCGGCATCGATGCTAGTAACATAGCACTGCCGGCTGCCACTACAGATCTGGCCTGATCCCTCACCAACGATCTCTCTTCTGTTTTCCCCACTCCGCAACGGTGATCTTGCCGGCCCAAGTGAGACCGCCGACTCGCTTTATTTTGAACTTCATTTCTTTTATTCAATCTGTCATTTCTTTGTTCTATCCGTAATTATGTATTCTTTGTTTTATCATACTGTCACAGTAAATATCATCTATCTTTCATTTAATCACCGACCTAACCCCCAAACACTTAATCACCTAAATTGAGGGATTTTAAAACCAGTAGTCATGGGAAAATTGCATGGGATCAATATAGGGGATCAGCACTACCTCTTTAAAATTGGTTTAAAGTTGGTTCCAATCTGATCCACCATAATCTTCTAATTAATGTAATTGTACCTTACCCAAAGAAAGATTTAAGCTGGGTCAAAAGCTATCTAAGTATTTAAAAAGAAAATGATAGTTGCTAATGGTACATTCAAATAAACACTAAGCTTATTGAGGCTATCACATCAAATCATATCAAATGTCACAGCAAAATTTAAGTCGACAAGGCCAAATGGACAGGACATATTGTGAGTTGTGACAACCTCGTAGAACATTCCATAAGATCTATGAGGGATCTATGAGGACAAGATGATAAAAATGATATGGGTAGACAATGTTTAAAACAATGCAGCAAGACTACAATATCCCTTACGATAGTGAGGCCTAGATGGTTGTATTGTCGGACGTGAAGTTGTAAGGCTCTTAGAGCCAACTACATACAATGCAATACAATAAAATGTTTGTGTCGGTAGCCCTATAATTGTTTTATAAAATGTAAGTACAAGCCATCTTACTTTAAATCATTTTAACGCATTGAAAATAATGATTTTAAAAATCTAAAAACATGTTAATAAGTATTTACAAAAATTGATTCAGATCAATATATTTGTTCCAACTGGAATTAAGATTTGAGAATAACGTTTGTTCATAATCCACTCAATTTCCATTATGAATAATAATACTTTTCTTAATAAAATTAAATATTTCTGCTACATTCTATCAGATATAACATTAAAAATAAACAATTTCTACAATTTATTACCTATGTAAATAATATTGAGTCTTAATGAAAAGATAAAAAGTTCTTTCAATTTTGTGCTTTGTTTATTCTGAGAAGGAAAATATAATTTTGATTCTAGAAATTTTAAATAAACATGTTCAATCTTCAATTAAATCTCATGATAAAAACAATTTAGAATCATGTTAAGTACCTAATAGATAAAGGAACCATATACTTTTATATATACTTTACTTATACTTATACCTTTTAACATCACCATTTATTTAAAATGTTGAATTTTTTTTAATAAACAAACTCAGGCACATTTTTATAAATGGAAGAAATTTAATCACACTTTTAGAAATGATAAATATCTATTATGAAGATTTAACTTTTAAACAGCTTTAAACCAGGGATCCTTATGATCATTTATTATTCTCACATTTCTCCAAACTCCTACAACTGGAACAAAATGAAGATTATCTTCCACATATGTACATGTATCAACAAATTATAAAGTAGAATTCTAGATATTCTGTCTGAATCTGTCAAAATTCAAGAAATCAAATAGCAACAGTGAGATACGGATATAAATAGCATTAAGTTGTTATTTAGAAAAATATTCACAGAATAAATGTAGACAAATTTATGTATTTATAAATCATGTATTGAAATGCAAAAGAAATCATATTCTATGTATGCCTTCACATTTTTATATAGCACTTGAAATTATAATATAATACTTATAAGAACTTTGTCTTTCATCGTCATGTACAATCACAATAAAAGGACATTAAGCTTATCAGCCGCAGCCCATTCACAATAGCAAAATTTACCGTGCAATTCTGTTTCATGACATATATAATTAATAATTAATCCTACCCTATTACATTCATTTTGCATCCTAACTACGTACATGAACACTCTTATAAGTTAGTGACAGGCCATGCCTACCTATATTTCTAACAGATCTATTCCAGCATGTCTTAAAAACAATACACAGTCAATTTGTTTAAGTTTTATAAAAACATTAAAACAAATTAAGTTAAATACATCAAATCAAGTAAAATGCTTTGACTTTTAACATGTGCGCTCTTACATTATAAATATACATTTCATTAACTCACAACATAAATTCAGCTCTATCAAATTAATATGTTTTAAATCCACTGAATTAAGCTTAAATTTAGCATCAACGAAATATACCATAATCATTGATCAAGGAAACCACTAATGTTAACGTGCACATATTTTTAAATCACACAATTGCTTTCACTTTTAAATGATTATGTCACAAAGCAACAAATTTGTTCAAGTATTATAACTGTTTAAATTAAGTAATGAGACTCACTTCTAGAAATATCTTTAACCGATATCAGAATTTTGTCACCTGACCAGTATTGATTTCTTCATCGGTCAAATTCCTAAATTTGTCCGTGCTCGTGGTGTGCGAGTGGCTCCGTCTGACTGCTGTGGTTTTGTTGTCGTAATTTTCAAAGTGTCGACTGACTGGCTGAACGTCGCTTCCCTCTACATCCGGATTATGCTTACTGCTATGTTTAGTTTCAATTTCAACATCGTGCTTGTCTGACGAGTCTTGCATTTCAAAAGCGGGATTATCGATTTCTTTGCCATCTTTATCGAGTATTTTTGATGGTCTCGGCAATGATGGTACGAGAATGGTTTCTCTTGTGAGATATTTTCTTGGTTTTCCGGGGAACTTACGACTCATTTTCAAAATAAATGGATGCAATAGATGCTCATCGTAGATTTCGTTCTCATCGGTACCGAAAATCAAGCTTACTACTATTCCAAAAAACACTGTGATGAAAGTTCCCAAGAGAGCATAGTACATGTATGTCATTATGTACAAGGGCTTGAATGGATTCCTGAAATTTTTAAGATACAGAATTAAAAGTTAAGTTAGTAAGATTTTAGGAGAACCTTCGCATTTTGTGAAAATATTATAAATATTTCCTTTTTGTTACCAAAGTCTAAAAATACCAAACTCAGTGACTGTTCTTATAAATATTATATACATACTCATGATGTGCTCCTTTTAAAATTTTAAATAAAATAAAAAATTTATTATGGACTACATACTTTGATTTCATTTTAATGTAAGAAATTTTTAATGATAATAAAAAAAAACATTCACTGCCTGTAATGAAATAATGTTATGGATTGCGGGCTTTATAATATGTTAGTTAACCTTTTAAATGCCATGAGTGCGTTAACACGCCAAACTTTGTATGTCACACCAAGCTATAAGCGTGTTAACATGCACTTTTGGACCTTGCAATCTTGCAGGGATTATAGTCATATTTTTAAATCATTTTGCCATATGTGAACGACAGGTCCTAGCTTTTGATTGATAAGTAAAGACCCTTAATGTGGTGTCTTCCGTTTCAAATATATTTAGCAGTTACAAGGTTAAGGTAACAACAATAAATTCATTGAAAATGAATTGTCAGCATTAACCCTTTGAACCCTAAAAGCCGGTAAACCTGCCTAACAAAGCGACGTATATATTATATTATATATTACTGGCGTATATTACTGGCCTCAGCATCTAACGCCATTACCTTGCGAGCCGGTATAACGGTCCACGTATGAAAATGAATGAAACGCCATTATATCGAATGTGAGAATGGAGGAGGGCGGACATGCTTTTACTTGACCGCACAGTGCAACAGCATTATTCAACGGGAATGGTTGTGCATTTTAAAAATATCGCCCGTGCATTTAGGGTCTGTTGACATTGTGCTGCATTTATTATATGTACTATAAATACAAATGAAATTAAACAATTAGGAAAATATACAGAAAATAACTATTTATTGAAAAAACAATTGGTTGCCACTGAGATTGGAACCTGGACCTTTTCTTATCTTTTTAGAAATGGAATAATAACCGTATCAATTATAATTGAACACATTTAATAGTCAAAAATTTAGGTTGGTCAAATGTTGCTTAGGAGGTCAGGATGAGGATACTTGTAAGGTCTTAAGGGTCAATTAGTTCAACTGCTAATTAAAAGTATGCATCAACTTACGAATCAACTGGTGGTTCCGACGTGACATTCAAATGATTAAAATGTTCCAAGAAATGCGTCGTATTTAAGTTTACTTCTAATGGCAGTGACGGAAGTGGCCACTGTTGTCCTGGTTTCATGATGTGCGGAGAAAATGTTTCATTCGTGCAACCCTAGATTAATCAAATTTAATTCATTCATAATTTTTTTAGATCAAAATAGTATTTTTGTTTACAACAGTCGAGTTCCGGGGCAAATACCAATTCTGAGAGATTCAAACAAGGTAATGGAATCACACAAACTTAAAAACTTCTTCAAGAATTAGCCATTTTGCGGGCTTACTGAAAATATATATTTTGATAGAATCTAAACATTTTAGTACAAATTATTCAGTTCGTGAATATATTATTATCTATTCTTGATGTGTCCAAGTTATAAAAATGAAATAAATAGATCGTGGAGTGAGGAATCTAAATTTCATCCTTTATGACCATAGCCATTTGTACATTATATTTAAGCTTGCCGTTTATTTGCATAAGCCTTAAAAGTTTCCACTCATAAATAGTTTTTTTTTTTTTATCAAACTAAGTGACTACAGTTAGGTACTTTAAAGTTTAAGATATTTAATTTATTTTAATTATTTTAAGGAGTATTAATAATTTTTATTAAACTATACACATGTAAATAATATAAAATTAAACATCTTTAATAGCTGTTAGCTTTTAATGTTTGAGTCTAATTTTTGAGTCATAAGAGAAAAGGTTAGTATTGATCTTCATAACCTTCAGGTAAATCTTATTAAATATTGTATTTGAATAAAATACTGAAATCTTTTGTTATTTGGCAATATTGATACATAAAAAAATATTCTCATATATACTACAGAGATTTATTACAATGATTACCTTAATTATTTAATAGCACAAGAATAACACATTTATTGTTACTTTTTTTAATACAACCCTAAAAATAAAGTATGACACTAAAGGTGTCCAAGTTTGAGACTCATCTTGAAACTTGTGTGGTGGACAATACAGAGTTGAATGTATCTCTTGTTTCAGAGATTTATCAGTAAAGGTTGGTACGTATGAATTGCATCATTCTAATTTGCATCCAAATGTGTTCACTTCGCGCTCAACTCTGTGCTCATATTTAGGGCTATCGAGAAAAGTCTCACCAATGCGTGTCGTATTCGTGCCATAATAATTAACATTGGATATTGTAGTCGCCACCACACAAAATACAGGTTTACAATTTAGAGTCACCCACTTGATAATATTCAAACTATATTTACATAGCCTTCCCAAGAAATGAGAAATTCCACTGTAAGTGGAAATATTAACAAATAGAGTAGTTGGTCAGTCAAAATGCGGACACTCCTATAATAATTAAATGAGTAAAACTTACAGAAGTGGACAACGGGAGCATTTCAACTTGTTTTGTGTCATACATCAAGTGTCCGACTGTGATCCACATTGTGACGATATGGGACAGTATCATTCCCACGATAGCTCCCTGAAAAGATCAAACAAAATTATACGTTTATAATTTCAATATCCGTATTCATGTGAAAAGTTTTAATCATTTTAATAATATCAAAAAATATAAAAAATCGGTGTCATCAATCCTTGCATATGCAAGATAAAAGAGTGGTTTAGTATATGTACATTACAATTTTTGACAAAGCCAATTATTTCCTAATCAGATAAAACCCCGTCAATGACAGGAAAAAATTATATTTTTAAATTTACACAGCATAATTGATAGGTATTGAATTTCTGACATTGAATAAAATTATTATTATTCTTCTTCTCACACCTTATCCGTTCAACGGACTTTGACTGTCGTCATTTTTGTTTACTGCGGCCCGGATAAGCTATGCAGTAGACTGGCCAAACCATTGCCTTAGGTTCTTCAGCCATGACATTCTCCTTCTTCCAGGGTTTTGACTTCCCTCTATTATATGATGTAATGTCTGATACTTCTCTGAATAATGTCTGATATATAGAAGTTTTCGAATTGTTATTGATTTAAATACTTTTTTTCTTTATTCATCTGAACCATAACATCTTCATTCGTCACTCAATCCATCCAGCTAATTTTGATAATTATTCTGTAGATCCACATTTCAAACGCTTCAAGTCATTTTAACATTTCTTCAGTATACTGAGAACACACATACGGATAAAAGTAGCATGAGCATGCTCAATATGATAATTAATTTCAACAATCTTTCAATTATTATATATTACAATCCAGGTATAGAAAACATTGTATCATCTCCAATTTTCTTCCAGCAATATAAAGACTTTCATTGTGGCGGGGCAGCAAAATGGAAGATATGTCGTCGGTGAGCGATCGGGCCAGACTTTTGAGTCAGGCTGTGGAGGCAGCACTATGCTGCTGACTAGGTTGATGCAGATGTCGCTGGTATCGATGTCGACTAGGAACAGCCGTAAATTTGAACCGCTGTCCCCTACACATCTGTTATTTCATTTATAAAAGCAATCTCAAATACCTTTAAAAACACATGTTTTAAGTACTTATTTTTCTTTTTTCATCCAAACCATAACATCTTCATTCGTAACTCTATAAATCTGACTTATTTAAAGTATTCTGTAAATGCTTCAAGTCACCTTATCTTTCTTCATTCCACAAAATAATATCGAGAAAACATAGCATCTGACCATTCACATTCATAATCTAAGGTTAAGTTCGTGACTGCAGAATATCTTTTTCATGCAGATAAAGGTTGCAGGAGCTTGCTCAATATGGCATTTGATTTCAGCAAAAGGATCGCATCTTTAATTTAATCTAACATTTGTATCTTCTCCAATTTCGTTTCAGCAATATAAAGACCTTCATTGTCAACTGTATTATCTTTGCTAATGAGCATATATTTTGTTTTAGTTGTATTAAGTTCTAACCCGAAAGTCTTACATGCATTCGCTACTTGGTTCAGCAGTGGTTGCAGATCCTCAATGTTATTTGCTACAAGTACTGTATTATCTGCATAATCCAAGTTATACAATATCTTCCCACTTATAATAACCCTTTAGTAACTTCTTGAAGAGCTTCATTGAATATTACTTCTGAATATAAATAAAACAGCAGTGGTGAGAGAATACATCCGTGTCGCATGACTCTTTTTATTTCTACTTGATCTGTTAGATATTTTTCTACCCTTACTGCTCCTTTCTGGTTCCAATAAAAATAATTATAATTTTTTCGTATGTCTTTATCGTCGATCTCAGATGTTTTCAGGATTTTAACCATTTTGGTATATCAAAATTGTTATTCAACATATAGAAAGTAGACACGTAGTAGGAAAGAGTAAGGAACCGGAAAGTGAGAAGAAAAAACAGGACGTCACAGGCGAGTGCGAAATGCCGCCACGACCGCCACAAAATAAAGTTTTAAAAGCGCTGGAGACGTTTGTTGCTAACTTCAATACAGAAATGACAGTGTTGACAAATTCGACGATTATATCGTTATTAAAAATGGCGCGAAAAGATAGTCCATTATAATCGTGTTTTTTTTTAAATAATGTCATTTGCTTACGTTGTATTTTGACAACTTGTTTGTTATTTTAAAATGTGTGGATAATAGGTATATATAATTTTGTCGAGTTGTAATGAAAAAAGTGAATATGTAAAAAAGAATCGAATTTTAGGAAATGTTATTTTCATTATCGTAATTCGTTATTCAAACTTTTTTATTGATTTTCAGTCGCCTTAACTTTAAATTAATGGAATTTTGCTGTATTATGCTTATTTAGATTAACGACACAAAGCCAATTTGTTTAATTTATTTTAATAAAGAAATATTTAGAAGAAATATTTCTTTATTAAAGTGATAAAATGCCACACGATTGTAGAATTATTTTATTTAAATTATGTCATTTTATTATGCTTATGTCATTAAAATCGTGACATTGGTGAGAATTATTTTATTTCATCAACCATTAAATCATTTCAAATGTATAATCTTTTTTTAACATCTGCCATAC
Organism: Eubasilissa regina; assembly: GCA_022840565.1. Taxonomy (NCBI): domain Eukaryota; kingdom Metazoa; phylum Arthropoda; class Insecta; order Trichoptera; family Phryganeidae; genus Eubasilissa; species Eubasilissa regina. The sequence continues at coordinate 14,672,668 of JAINEB010000027.1, read as the reverse complement.
ATAATTTATCAAAAACATTTCAAACAAAAATTAAGTTTTCCAAATATGTAATGAATTTGTCTGTGTATAAATTTATTTCCACGTAGATTACACAGCTTTGTGCATTTTGCAAGCCACTGTGATTACATATAAAAAATTAGATTCTGTAGTAAGCCTATATAGAAATCATTACATTTTGTCAAAAATGTACACAGCTTCAAGAGAACAATGATGATAGCATTTTGGTTATAATATAAAACATAATATTGATGAAAGAACTTGTTAAACAAATGTATCTAAATGAATTCTGTGACCTACACTTGGTCAATTAATCACAAAATGCTATGCCACTTGTTAATGTACTTATAAACAAACTACACCAACAATGACATATTATTAGCCTTAAATTATTCAGCTACTACTGTGTTCATCCCAATTATGTTACATAGCGTTGCCGGTTGCCGCTACAGGTCTGGCCCGATCTCTCACCAAGAATTTCTCTCCTGTTTCACCGTTCCGCAATGACGGTGTTGCCGGTCCACGCACACCGAGCGAGAGCGCCAACTCGTTTCATTTCATGGTTTATGTGCACCTTCTACATTTCTTCATTCTATCCATAATTCTGTATTCTTTGTTCTATCATACTGTCACAATAAAAATCAACAAGCCAATCATCACTCTTTCAATTAAATACCGACCTAACCCCCAAAGATACATTGCATCAGGATAGGGAGACCCTGGAGTCATCTGTGAGGGCGACCCAGAACCGGAACTTGCAGAAGAGTCAAGTCTTATCTAATTAAGGCTGCTGTTTACACGCTTTTATACTTCGATAGGTAGGCCTGATACAAAATTTTGAATATATGTGTTCTTTTTGTGTGGATTTAAAAATAAAAAACCAAAGCGAAGCTGCTACTGGAATAGACAGTTTTTCGGTTCGGACGGGCTTATTTACGGTGGGGATATAAAAACATTTTGTATTATATATTTTCAGATTATCAGTTGTGAGAAAGTTTTCGGAGGCTGGCCAGCAGAGTTAAGGACCACCAGACTACAAGAAGAGCGACATCGGCGTCTACCAGCCCAGGTTCACAAAGGTTTGTGTATTTTGGATTTGCATAAATTGAATTAATGTATTCAACATTACCTATAGAAATCCCAGAACTAGCTATCGAAGTATTTATGGCTACAGCTGCTATATGTCAATACTGATGTGACGGAGGAAAGAAGAATATATTATATACTGTACTTTCAAAACGTATGTGCCTATTCATCATACCATCATAAACAGTTCTAAATACAGAATTAAGATCCGTAAATGACACAATGTCATTCTGGTACGTCTTTAGTGCTCTTGCTAAATATAATAAAAAAGAATTAATTCAACAGACAGAAGATGCCTACCTTTTTATTAGCACAAGGCACAAGCATTGCCAACAAGAACACTCCTAGAAGTGGTCCTGATGTTGCTGATGTCATGAGCATACTACTCTCGATGACTCCAGACAAGAGACCGACTCCGAAGCTGACTCCCATGATGATAACCCCATATATGGCGCCAACTATCTTAATCATCACCAACTGTTGGCGATCCTTCAGATTGCTAAATGCAGGCGCTTGAGAAAGGAAGTCTTCGTACGTCACTGTTGCTAAAGAGTTCAGATTGGATACTGAAAGGCTGTAAAGAAAATACAATTTATTTAAATTGTGTTCAATTCATTTGTTCAGTTCTATAAATTTATTTTAAATATCAATGTTTTTGTATATTTTGGAATTGAAAAGTCAACATACGTTCATCACACACAATAGGCTAATTTAACTAATGAAAAGAGGTATTTTAATTAAAATATATACATATAATGTATTCACATTAATCTAATTACATTACATATTAATATTTAACAATATTACCTCAAGGCGCCATTGAACAAGCTGCCCATGAACAAGCCCATCAATCCAGGCAAATATGTAAACTTATCTTCAACAAAGAACGGCATGATCTCATCCATTTTCTTTACGTATCCAGTTGTCAATGGATCGCAGTCTGCATATGTCGCAAAAATGCCCATTCCGCACACCCATGACAAGCTGAACAGGACCGTAATGACGGGGATGATTGTCATTAGTGTACTGAAATAATTATGTTAAAAAATTAAATTTTTCAAAAATAATAAAGTAATGATTTATTTTGCTTAATGCAGCTGATCACTTTTTTTTTATTGTTTTAATGGTCAATAAATTATATTTAGATTTACAGGTGGATGCCGAAATTCTCCTGAAAAGTCTAATGAAATTACGCTTATATTAAAGGGATGAAAACTGGAATACGCAGGGTAAAATCTAAGGAGAAATAAGTCTGAGCAGAAAATGGAATTTCTGGTTACAATATTTAAGCGACTGGTTCGGATCCAGATCCGCTATTTTATTTTGCACCACAATATCCATAGTGAAGATAGCTATGATTTTTGCCTCCAGATAGTATGCAGAGAAGAAAAAGTTCAACTGTGTGTGAAACTATGTATATACTTGTAAATATGGAACCATTTTCTAGTTTTCTTACATGAGGATATTAATTAATAATGGACCTACCCTAATGCATGCTAGTTAGACTATTACATTGGTTAGTTCATTTTTTAAATGTTTTTAGAACTTACAATGATTTTAATAATTACGAAACACAATCAAAATTATTAAGAAATAACAACGATTCAATACTGTCATAAATTTTAGCATCAAATGATAAAGTAATAATATACGTAGTTATTATTAGAAAGAATAATTTTATTATGTACTTTCATATATCACACACCTAGAACAAAACTAAAAAATAATTGAAAAATAAGCAAAAAACAACTATAGAAAGACAGAAAAACAATAAAAATTTAGGTTTAAAACAGAATGGCTAAGTATCAAAATCAATTATATCTTTGATTCAGAACAGCATCAAAAACATTACTTTTATATTTAAACATTGAATATCGGAATATATCTACAAAAACAAAATCGTTCCCAAGGTTGTGAAGTCTTTGTGTGGGCGCATTTCTATAATGATAGTATATTGCACACCTAGATCAAAACTAAGACAACTCCAAAAAACAAGAATTTTGAGTCATTATTGTATTCGGGTACTCTGTCATACAGGCAACTAACTTAGCCCCAATTCTCGAATAGTGTCATTTTAGGATACATTTATGACCTAAAATGTTATTTAGTTTCATAATTTTAATAACAAAAAATGGAGAAAAGGGTTGTTTATTTTTTTGTCTACTGAAAAATGACTTTTTGAGTTGTCTTAGTTTTGATCTAGGTATGAGATATTATAAGGAAACGAATGATAAGATTCTTTAAAAAGACTTTAATTCTATCCCTGACATAAATATGATATATTTTGCACTTAGATCGCTACCAATCCAGCATTGACAAACAGCTTAGTTTGGATGCAGTTAACATAGGATTTAACTAAGAGCTGAAGGAGCTATTTCCCAGAGCATCCAAGTTAGTATGGACCCTAGAGCCTGAAAAATAATTTTTCTACATAAACTAAATCTGCAACTAATTGCCAAGGACAAAGTAATTTTTCCACATTCCCACAAATAAAAGATTATTTACATTGAATGACATCGACTACAATCAAAAAAGCTCATGGAATAACATTGACCAACATCATATAAGCTCACAGAATGACATTAATCAAAATCGACTGGGGCTCCCAATATATATTAGACCAAGGCCTCTTTAGTCCAATATTCGGTTTAATCTCTTAACAGCCCCTCAAAGGTTTGTTGATATAGTTGTACTTACTTCCTCACTGTCTTTTGTGACTTCATGCTGCAGTATCTCTGAACAAAGTTTTGCTGGCATCCATAAAGTGACAGAGACATGAACATCTGACCGAGCCAAGCTGACATTGTGTCAACGCGAACATTGAGATCCCATTTGAAGCTGAAATTATATAAGACAATATAATGTCATTAATTTAATGATTGAATTGAAAAAACAATATCTCACAAAATGACAATAACTAAATACTAAATTAATGTATTAATTATAAATATATACATATAAAATCAATTTTGACGAAAAATATTGTTTAGTATTTAAAATATCACAGACCTATGTTCTGAATAATTACAACTTCACAATAAGAATGTGTTTTCCTTAATAATGACAATAACTAGTTTTTAACAATCCCCCAACATCATACATACCATATATCTCTTATAATAAGTGTTTAATCTTCACCAATAGATGGCAGAAGCACATAATAATGATTATCAACTTAAAATTCGTGATATGTATGTATTTAAAAAGTAGATCTTATATTAAAAAATATTGTAAATACTGCAAAACTACTTTAAAAATTTGGCTACCTAATTAATACTTAATTAATGAACTTGTTTTATCTTAATTCATTAAAAATGTCACTACAAAATCACCAATATTACATTATAAAAGAATTACAAATGCACACATCATGTGAACAAATTTTCATATTTATTCTATATATTTTTCATGTTTAAAATTGCACATATTTTTTTTTACTCTTTATCTATTTATAGTTGCTGATTATTAATTAACTATGCAAATGTTTACCTTGACAAGGGTGAAGCCTATTGGGGCAGGATTTTTAATTCAAAAACTTACATAAATAAATAAATCATCTTACTTTAGGGGAAACTATGTTCTTACCCCTAATTATAATGTAAAATAATAAATAAATTCATATGTGTACATTTTGCCTTTGAACTTTGTAATATGATAATTATATTTTTTATCAGACATGTATACAAAAAAAATTATATTCTTTATATACAATGTTTGGATTTTTTATGCACAAATTGAGCTATTCAAGAATGGATATCGAACAATCAAGAGACGCCTTTAAATATTAAATATCACGATAAAAAATATTCAATTATAATATGACAAGCATGATAACAGTATAAGCGCATATCTTTACACTAATATTTAAATTTGAAACAAACAATATTCTACGCTTGACAGTTTTCATTGTTGAGAAACTGTCATAACATGTTTCAAAGGTAGCTATACCATCTCATATTGTATTCTGAATCTTGTGAAGCATTTTAATTTTTAATCAGGCTTATAAATCAACAATATTATCAATCATTTAGTATTAATGATATAATTAAGTATTTACTTACTCGAAGAACTTGAGCCTCTCTCGTTCTGCGGGAATTGTGAAGATAGGGGCGATTCCTCCAACCTCTATGCAACATTGAATAATAATGGCAAAGCTTATCAAAATCATTGTTACTCCTTGAATAACATCAGCCTTGATGGCCGCTTTTAGTCCACCCTGAAAAAATATATGTTATTAGTTGTTGGCATAATTTTTTAATCGGTAACATATTAGCATTTTGTCTGTGTCAAAGTGTCCATTGCAAACATTTGCATAGTTCATTTGGTTATTACATATATAAATGGTAAACTTTAGACTTTTTGAAAGTAGACTAGTGATTCAAGTTGGCAAATAAAGCCAAAGTAGTATGCGTTTGCTGACAATACCCTTCTGTTTATCTCTAAATTCAGACCATTGGTTCTATTTTCTAGATAATTTGATATAAATATTAAACATCTTGAAATTAATTTATCGAAAAGCTTTCTCTCTATGAGATGTCTGATATTTATTTAATCTTATTTTTATTTACATTTTAAGTTTTTTAGAATATCATTTCCACTGTCTACTATAGTTCAAATATGACTATAGTAGAGTAGGTAGGAGGATAAATTAATAAATTTTTGCTACACTGTATGACTATCATAAATTTTTGTAATGTACCTATGTACAGGCATTTATATATTATATCAATATTATCTCGCTGACCATCCTTAATGCAATATTCAAGTGGTAAATTTTGAATCTTTAATCTCAAAAAAAACATTTATGACGTACATACATTTACATTGGACTCAATCCGCAGAAATCATAATTAGCATCATAGATTTCTGTACTTAGAATAAATTACCTAATTATATTCTTGATAAATATGTACACATCACACAATATGTAAACACATGTCATTCTCTAAATAAAATTGAATTAATTGTACAATAATGATTGTCAGCACAGAACAGTAAATGAATAGATATGAAATAAAGTGTACATATGGAAAAGGGGTTTGAAACATTAGTTGCGAGACGAGGGGCATTCTACACAGATTATTTATGGAAATCACATATCACAATATCACAGTTTTTGACACATGTATGCAATAGTAAAGGTATTTACTCCTTAAAAATTAAACCATCGTGTAAACAAGATATATTTTTTACATTAATGCATATTATATTGTCAATGTTTAAGTTTTCGTTCCAATCGAGTCATATATTTTTAAAAAGTGGCGGAACTATTTGACACCAAAATGAAAATATTGAAACAAAGAATTTCCATTAGTTCATGTCTATATATTTGGTAGTCTGTGATTATCACCATCAAAAAATATAGGAAACATGTTTAAAAATAAAATGTAAATAAAAATGGCATATAGTTATTAATAATAATTGTTTCATAAATGGGACCTTATTCTTTGTTCCATCTTTTTTTAAATGATGTGTGGGAGAAAGGATAATAAAGTAAATAAAAAGTGTAATCTAACAAATCGAATCTGATTTCAAACAACAATAGAATTTTATACATTGATCATCAAATTGGTCATGCATCAGAACAAAATATTTATAAACATTCATTATATGAAAAATTCCATTCGGGACAATGGATTTGATAATGTGGGTGAGTAGTCACGGTGAATGTCCCGATGAAGAGTACCTATGCAGCTATCCAAACACGATAGCTGCCTAGGTATTCGACGAACACTCGGAAAATTTATGTTCAATATGTAATATTATTATATGTAATATTAAAAATTTCTACTAAGTAGGTATTATTGAATAAGTGATGCAACAACAAGTTTTTTTTACTATTGTTTGGAGACTTAAGCCTTGTTACTTTTATTGATTCTGTTGGAGAATAATAAAATGCTACATCTTCACATATGTGCGTTCTATGAAATTGAAATCTGAATTTAAGGAAACCACCATTAAAAAAATGCTGCGGTCAAAAATACTGAGTATGTGAAGCAAACAGCTAATATATAAAACTATTACTATAATTTTAATCATCACTTGTGGTTGCAAAACGTAGTGCCTAACCCAAAATCAAAGAAAATAAATTACAAGTTTTTGAGCACAAAATACTAAGAAAAATGTATGGACCAACATTAGAAAATAGAAATCAAAGAATAAAAAAAATCATCTGCTCAAAAATTTTACTGACCAAAAAACAATTGTAATATTTTATAGGTCCCAAAGACTACAATGCGTTGGCCATGTTAAAAGAATCACAGATGGCAAGACACCAAAAATCATGACCAAGTGGAAGTGATCTAGAGGCAGGCCAAGCAAAACTGTGTGGAAGAGGACTGGAGCAGGATGGGAGGGTCTGGGAACTGGAGAAGAGTGGCCAGTGATAGGAGTCGATGGAAGAAGAAGACCATTATAAGGCTGGAAGCAATTGAGATCTCATAGTCTGACCACATTTGACCACACTACCAATGAAGAGGTATTAAGATGTGTGAATACGTTGAGAAAACTAATAACCGTCAAACGAAGGAAACATGCATTCTTCGGATACATTCTCACAATGAGAAATATGATATCGTTCAACTTATTATGCATGAGAAGAAATAAGTTATGTTGGCTGCGTAATCTTAGAAAGTAGCTAAAATGCCAGTGATCTTATATATCTTGTGCAGGATAAATTACCATACTGTGACTCGGTCGCCGACCTTCAATAGAAGACGACTCATGATTTTTAAATGATTTAGAAGTGAAGTTATTTAAAAAAAAAAAATCTCTTGAAACATGGTATTTATTAAGTAAATTATTAAGGAAAATAAATTTAATTTCTCATAATGTTCATGCTTATTGAATTTTTTATTTCATTCATTTAGTTAATTAAAAAAAACTGAATGAATTTGGAATTATTCAAACCATTATTTCACAGTGAACATAAATTACATAAATTGTATAGTAAAATTCAATAATGTACTACCGGTAAGTACATACAGTATAGTATTAAATATAATTATTGACATTAAAATTATTGGCAAAAAATCTTCCAATCTTCGCAACTAACACTCATATTCAACAGCCGTCGATATGTAAGTAAAGAAAAATAATATATTTTATTGTTTATATTTGAGACTTTCAATATTAGTCTCTAGAAAGCAGAAAAAATTGCAAGCTAAATCTAGTGAACAGTTCATTTCTTGTGCACATGCAAGAACATGAAACAAGCGTGTTCAGATCACATGCACCTGTTGTGTAAATAAACATCAAATAAGTACACAAGTTGCGAACAAATTATTAAAAATGCACATTATATTTATTGATTCTGCTAGATGGCACCTTTCAAATTGACAATATTTTCAGACAAGAATTACGAATTACAATATTTTCAAGTACTCAATCATTGATAGTGATTGTATCTTACAAATATCAGTGATTCGCACAAATTTGCTAGTTTGAGCTTATCACTATACATAATATATCATCAATTCTTTATTTACCTTCATCCACAATAAAATGAAAAAATATAAGCACTTTACTTACAAATATCGTAAATAATATGCTGATAGCTGTGATTCCCAAAATGGATGCCCAGTAAGGCAGACCAATAACAGTGTTCAGGGCGACGCAGGGTGTGAAAATTGTGACTCCGAGATTCAGGACTTGTCTCCAGATATACGTGGCCGAAGCCAGGCATCTGACAGCCCTGGACTTGAACCTGAGATCCAGGTATTGGTAGACGGATGTGATTCCGAGTGAGTAGTAGATTGGCACAAAGACTAGTGACACTATAGGATAGGCACAGATCATTCCGTACAGCGTCTCCCACATGGCACTCCCGCGGTAGAAGAGCTCCGATGGAAAACCTGGAATTGAAATATGGTATATGTTTTATATGACACTGACCTCCAATAATTGTTATCAATAATAAATAAAAAAATTACCAGATGTAATAAATGAATTAAATAATGCTTTAAAAATTCAACTACCACAACATAATAACCGTATTTATAAGAATCTGTATCTTATTAATACATATTGATATGCTTGCGATGCCTGACGAGATGAATGGTGCTAAGGGTATAGTAAAGGGCTTGCGGGGGTTTATTTTCGTTGTGGATAATATAGGTTTATCATGGAATGCAAAGGGATAGGGGGGCATGAAATATTTACGATGTGGCAGGATATTGAATTGTTTTTCTCATTAAAGCATTTTTGTTTCGACCAGATATTTTACCATATTAAACAATTTTTTTATGTTAAATATTTTTCACTGAGGTTTAAAAAATATCAGACTCAGATTTATTTGAAAGCACTAATACTAAAATTGTGTGAAAGAACTGGAGTGTATGAATGTAGGAGTGAAAATCATACACCGATGATGCAGTACCAATGGTGAATAATAAACAAGAATTACAAAGTCTAGTGAGTAGAATGTACGATGTATGCAAGAAAACCAATTTTATTATGAATATCAAGTGATGGTATTCGAGGAGGAAAGGAAGACACCGTGCAAAATACTTGTAGGTAATGAATGTTTGAAATTAGTAGATGAGTATATGTATTTGGGAAGTATTTTTGTTAGAAACAGAAAGGCTGAAAAAGATATCGAAAGGAGGGTGACTCCAGGGAATAAAGTGAATGGCGCTTCGAATGGAATTATAACTAACAGGAACTTATCAACCGAGGCAAAACTAGTGGCAAACAATGGAGTCCTGGTTCCGACACTGGTGTATGGAAATGAGGCCTAGAGCTGGCAGAAGAGGAACGAAAGTAGACTGAATGCATTAGAAATGACATCACTTATGCATATACGCGGCAGATCCATTTATGACAGAGTGAAGAATGAATAAATAAGGAAATAATGTAAAGCTGATGTTAGTAAGTAAATAAGATTAAGAAAGGATCACTTATATGGTTTAGTCATATGGAACGAATGATTGAGGAGAGAATGGTAAGAAAGATATACGACACAAGTGTTGATGGCACCAGAAATTGAGGACATTCGCGGACGACCAAGTAAATAAGATACTGAAGGATGGTTCTGTTAGAAGCCTCAATAATCGCTGAGCTTGTATGAGGCGAGAACTGCGTGTTGGGACAAAAAAGTGTGGCGCTCTATCCTTTCTGCTTACTGTGAAGGTAAATTTGGCTGACATCATCACAACAATTTTTTGTGATGAAATTTTTGTTGTATTTTGCATCCTTATAAAGACTTGATCTCAGGAAAGTAATACATATGTGATTTTTTATATTGTCTGCAGTGTAAAATACAGCGTGGCATCAGTGGCGTGGCTAAAAAAATTGTGCCAAATGCAAAATAGAAAAAGGGTCCCTTTAAATATGTAGGTAGGTACTTTTTAAAGTTGAGTATTAAATGGTTAGAACAAAATTGGTCTCTTATCACAAATAAGACCCACAATTTTATGTAAAAAATCTAGTGTATGTTTTAAGCATGCATGACTTTGTGGCGACAGTCTAGTGTAAAATCCAATATATTAGCATGGTGTTACTGAGTACGTTGACAATGTTTTTACATGTCTTTGTACACGTTGGATATAATATTTTTAAATTAGTAATTTCCGATATCAAAAGTATTGCAGAGTGGAACAGACTTTTGGGCTCCCATCTAACATGAGCTGTATATAAAGTTATGCTACTGCGCGGTAGCACTAACTTAACTTACTATCACGCTGTCTCTCCGCGGGGGTAGGCAGACAGGATAAAGCGCCGTACTCTTCTGTCCTGACACACAGTTCCCGCTTCATCCACATTCATACATCTCGTCGATTATTGAGGCATCTAACGAGAAAATTTACTGAATATGGTCGTGCCAAGTCTGCAGACGTCTTCTATTTTTAGTGCCATCAACAATAGCATCATATGCCTCAAGTGCATATGCAACACTAGTCTCGTTCCAGGAGATCATCAAGTTAGTCCTATTTTATAGTACAAGCTTAGTTTGAAAATAGTAAGAATATTGATGTGACACGTATTCCGTGTACGCATCTCTATTTTTTTTTTTAATAAAATATATATCTTTCTTACCATTCTCTCTTTATTCATTCATTCCACGTGAACAAACCACCAAAGCGATCTATTTTTAAATTATATTCACTATGTGTTTACATGGCTTTATTCCTTCAACTGGCGCACCCGGGATTTCTTGTTGTATTGGTCACAAATGTGTATGAATATTGCCTCCCTTTTCAGAGATTGGAGAGCGTGCAAAATGACAAGATCCAATTGCATCCAGTAATCAGTGCGCATTTCGGTCGGAAATCTACCCAGAAGAAGAACAATAACTTCGGACCAGCTACGACGCCAGATCAGCGCGCTTAATCAAAGGTCAGTGGTAGTGTTCATATTTTATATCTGACCATATATCAATAGAAAACCCGGGAACCACAGCTGTCGAAAGCATTTAAGGGAACACTATGTAAAGATCAGCTTTACATTCTGTCTTAATCTCTTTACTATTTACACTACCATAAATGGATTTGTCACATATATTTTTAGTAATCTCATTTCCACTGCATTCTGTCTACTTTCATTCCTTTTCTGTCAACACCACGCTTCAATTCCATATATCAGTGTCGGTAATTTGTCGATTTTACAGCGGACCTTATATTAACAAATTGTGTGGAATTTTTCACTGTTGAAAAATAATAAAAAGATAATCTAACCGATTTTTTAAAGATATTTTCTTAATACTAAATTAATGTATTAATTATAAATATATACATATAAAATCAATTTTGTCGAAAAATATTGTTTTAGCGTCACCGGGATTCGAACCTGGATCTTCATTTCCAATCTGGGGAAGTGCACTACCTTTGTGCTATAACGCCAGTATTTTTCTTGACAAATTGCAAATCGGTTTACTCAAAGGTATTTGAGATTCTGTAAAAATAATGTAGATGGCTTTCAAATAATGGAACGACAGGTGTATTAATTTGAAAAATGTAACATATAGTTTCGAAAATTTGTCAAGAAAAATACTGGCGTTATAGCACAAAGGTAGTGCACTTCCCCGGATTGGAAATGAAGATCCAGGTTCGAGAATCCCGGTGACGCAAAAACAATATTTTTCGACAAAATTGATTTTATATGTATATATTTATAATTAATACATTAATTTAGTATTTAAAATATCACAGACCTATGTTCTGAATAATTACAACTTCACAATAAGAATGTGTTTTCCTTAATAATATTTTTTGATTTAAAGATGTATTTACTTCATAAATATTACTTATTACTGCTGTTTGTAAGAATAACACATCAAAATAAGAGCGGTATGATTTTATGTAATATTACTTCGTTGGAATACAATTCAGATATGCCAGTTTGAATGGATTATGGGTACGTGTTTGGACTATGTAACCCTCAGTCGTAATTCAATTTTAACAAAAAATGAGCCTTTTTGAATGATGGACAACGAATTATCTATATACAAGTTGAACTGCCTTGGAGACATCAAGTAATATGCTGCTGGAAGATGACATAAATTAATATGGATTTAAAATAATTTAGAGATTTATATGAAGTTTGGTCTTTCACTAAATAGGTTGCAGGTAGGGATTGCAAATTTTGACGAAATAAACTAATTCTAATATAAAAATTTTCAAAATTCGGTGGAATTTCGAATAATTTTATAATTTTTAGTCAATACTAATAATAAATTCATTTTTATTTATTGTATACAAAATATTCTACTAAAAACTAAAAATAAACTGTTTTCTCTTGAGGATTAATTGTAATGGAAGACGTTAATATAACCAATTTACCCTATAACACTTTCATATGTGTTGTGATCATTTGCTAATGATATGAGTTTAAGAAGTTCCATGTTTATATATTATATATTATTATATTATTCGGACTACCCATGGTTCTAATTAGTCCGGATAATCTGGGTTTTACTGTATATATCAAACAATGGTAATAGATTTAAATCGCTCAAATTTACCATGTTAAAAAATATCGATAATTTAACAGAATGACTAAATACACACCGCACTATCGCACTCGAGAAAACAAATCTCAACACTGATCCGCCAGTTTTCGGACATATATTTGATGAAGCCACCATCTTTTGTCTATTTAAGTGCTGACCGAATGCATTGGTTTCTTTCATGAAGGCGCTATCTCTACATTGTTTTCTAGGAACAAATCTTTTGGAACACCCGCACACCCCTATTGTTCTGCGATTACTCATTGTGTAGCCGTTAGTCTCTGATCGAAAAATTATTTTATTTTTATATATTTTATAATTCGACATTTGCTATGAAAATTTCGGAATTCGAAATTATATTATGAGAACGAATTTCGGAATCCTCAAATTTCTAAATTTCGTATTCCCTATTTTTACACATGCAGAACTATCTTTATATAGGGATGCGATTGCGTATATAAGTTTACTATTCATCCTGCAATACCGTGCTACCGTGTGTAGTTAATAAAAAATATATTTACGAGCTTGACGCAACAAAATTGACATAATAAATTAGAGATGTCGTTTATTTACCTGATATCCTCAGTTGTCAGTAAATAAATAACATTTTTACACGACTATTTGCTGACCACGGGAACATCCGTACTCTCAACTGACGCACGGTCATGGCGTCTATTTGCAGTTTTGATAAGGCATGCTAACTGGTTTCCTAGATTTCACAATCAATTTGGAATATTTAGTCAGTTGAAGAGGTCGAAGAGGACGATGACGTGATGACATATGATGAGACGCTGTTACGATTCAAAAAATATTTATGAATACATTGTTCTTACATCTTTGAAGTTCCAATAGAATCGATCGTTAGTTCTGACCTGTTTCAAATTAATTTAGGTCTAATCTATTAATATCCAAATTATGAATATGACTCAGAAGTGTATCGTACATCGTTTCAAGACTGTATAACCAACTGCCAAAATCAATTAAATTAGCAGCAAATATAATACAAAATAGGTCTTCAAAATAAATAAATAATTATGTTAATGCAAGTCGAGTACCCATTTTATCCATCCAATATCTAAACTTTAATCTATACCTGTCTACTGTAGCTAATTACTTTCGATTTCGCCGACGGGGGGACAGATTGCGCTCTGACATCGAACTGTCAGATCTATGTTCCTTTTTAACGTCCGAAAAGAGCAACGCCGTGCGTAAGGCTAGGACCGCGAAGAAGAAGTATTCTAAACAGTGCCGGAAGTGTAGTGATCTCTCGGTTCTGCACAACAAATGTGCTAGTCAACTGGAAATGAAGGAAGCGACGTCCAATCCAAGATCAAGATCACAGTAGGCCAGATCCCTTTGCCCTTATTTCTCTCTCTTGAATCCAATTCTGGTTGTGTTTACTAATCAATATTATAATCGATATATTCCACGGGATCTTATCCCACCAAAATATGTATTTGACATCTTTCTTATTCCCATGTTCTAATTTGATCTATTTCTGAACATTTTTTATAAAATATTATTTCGTTGGTGCAGGAAAAGTCTCATTTATCTCGGGTGGGAAGGGAATAGTGTGACTAGGAAAAGAGAAGAGGATACCTATGCCTTACTCAGGGTTATAAAGAGTAGATAACCACATAATTTTGATAGATATTTTCCATTTAAAACTGTTATATCTCTTGTGTAACTATGTGGCGCCTTCGTTCGAAATTTTTCTAGCCACCCTCATCCCTGATTTAAAAAAAACAGTGAATCTGTTCAACCATTCACTCAGACTCTCAGATTTCGCAGCTACAACGGCCTATTTTTCGTGATTCAATCTTGCAATGACGATAAGGTGGACAGTGTCGTATTACATATATCTCTCAAGTTTCGCTTCACATGGGAAAAATATTCCAGTTTCAGAATATATCAAATAGTGGTAATCAATTAAAACTACCCCAATTTACTTGGTAAAAAATATCGATAACTTAACAGAAAATCAAGATAGAATAACTAAATACATACCGTACTATCGCACTCGACAAAACAAATCTCAACACTGATCCACCAGTTTTCGAACATATATTTGATGCGTATATTTGATTATATAATGGCCACACATGTTCACAAACAACTGATAGATCTCACAAAAACGTATGCGAGGAATGTGGTGACCAGTGGAGATGTGCCAATGTTTCTTTTAAATCGTTTATAGCACCACATTCAAAGGCTTCACGTTTATTTTTCTACTAATCCCAAGCAATCTCAAAATTAAGTAAACAATTCAACATTCTCCCCTATGCTTGCATGTTTAGTAGAAATATAATACGATGTACATTAGTAACAGACTGACCTCACCTGCACAGTAGGTAAAACGGTGTTCACTCACCGAGAAAGGACCTGACTCCAAGAGTTCCTCTAGCTATGGACAGCATCATGGCAGCCATGGAGATCCCCCCACCAGTGGCGAAGACGTAATTTTCTTTGGTCTGAGGTGATTTCACTTTATTCCACAACGGCCACAGAGAACTCGCGACAATGAATATAATAAATACTATGTAGTCCACAATCAACGAGCTGTGGGCCATCGCCATCTTTAAATATTTTTTTATATCTTGTATAAAAAAAAATTCACTAATTGATAAGTAATAAAAAATCCACTTTATAAATTATCGCACTTTTTACGTCATTTTTTTTCAGAAACCAGATTTTTCTTCTTCGTTGATCACTCCTTCATCTGCAAAGAAAGACAAAAGAAAAATAAGTTTTTGTTTACATATCATTTTCGATGAATGTGTTAATATCCTTTCCGAACCCCCCCCCCCCACCCCTCCCCATTACCACACCAGACTACCTCACCACACTACCCAACCATACTACCCCACCACACTACCTCACCACACCATCCACATTTTTAGTTATTTTTAATATATTTTTATAGCATTAAAATATGCAATATAACTTTTATATTTATTTTATAATTGTGCTTTTTATTTCTCAACAGTTATACCATAATTCTCAAAGTGTATGTCACGTGTTATTTTCTCCATAATTATCTTTGTACAATACATCCAATACTAGGACTATCTATCAGAGTCATTAACGATATCTATTAATTATTATTAAAACATTTAATATTACGACAAAACAGTAAATTCAGTAAATTAATTCATTATTTAATAAATATGATATTTCTTTAGATCTTAGACTTAATTTAATATTCGCAAAATAATATTCTGGGTAGGCACTAAATACATTATTATATTTATTATTAATATTTAAAATTTCTACACTCAATACGTATATTACGTAATTGATTTTATCCAATTTAAAACAAATATTTTTATATGTTATAAAATTTGTCACGTCAAACTTCCAACATTACTGAAAATTGTGATTAATAATTATTATTTAAAAAAAAGGCTTTTTAACTATTGTTTGCTATGATATTTTGCGAAATGAATGATCCGTTGCTAAATACATAATTTATGGTAATTCTGATTAATATTGCAACAAACTTATTGCGCATTTGAGAAATCTTTCGTTCAAAGCCATTAAGGATAATTTCTTACGAAAACATATTTTTAACAACGCCATTTACCTATTATTACCTATACGAATTGTACTAAAACAAACAAAAATAGACATCGTATTTATAACCTCAAAGAACGCGACGGAAACAATAATATTGTCGGATTTTCTATTCATATATACTACTGACGATAAAGAAAATTCCTATAAAGAAAAGTCACAAAAATTGTTAATTCTACCCCTAGCGAAATAAATGAACAGTTGGGAAAAAAGTTTAAATTTTCATCAAAAGGCGGTGGTGTTTCAATTTTTTTCTTGATGTGGTTCTTTTTAACAGAATACTAGAAAGCTTCACTACATACCTACATAGTATATACCTGAAAAGGGTTTTTGATACATTGCCAAAGTTTCCTCTGACATGACGTCAGTAGTAAATTAATTCAATGAAGAAAATCAATGAAAATTATTATTTATTTAAGATCTTTAAATAATTTTATAGCTTTTAAGCTATGTTGAATGGAACTTTTTACAAGGCACTCGTATTCGTAGATTCGCAATTATATGTGACGAAGACATACTATCAAGTTGATGTTTAAGATCATAAAGTAATTATCGCATAAACTAATTAATAATAACAATCCTGCATTGTTTATGATCGATTCCCGACGTTCCATCGGCTTAATTTTTGCAAAGTTTCCCAACTTTGCGAGGTGATCGGGACACAGTCCTGACCACCTGCCGGGGCAGTTTCTAACCACCACTGTGGGACGTCAGGCACATGCGTGCTCTGTGTCCAGCATCATATACTCCGTGTTAGATACCACTGTATAAATTCTTCACAAACAGTCTAATAATCATTGTAAAACATAATCAAATTATTTCAGCGTCATAATCACATACCTGAAAATAAAACAATTGAGACGCGTTTATCAATCGACCGTAAGGGCATTGTCAATCAAACAATTTAACTCAACAACTTGTATTTATATCTATAGAGGAGGACAGCTTCATAATTTAATTTGCTTGAGATGAAAAGGGACAACATTATTCATTGAAATTCTGAGAATTTCCATAAATTTCTGAATGCTTCTAATTATTCTAAGTAAACATTATTTTTCAACACAAATGATATTTTAATGTTGTAGGTAATATGTAGAAAAGGACAGCTATATAATTTTACAACATAAGAAGACAATACGGCAAGAGAGACATTTTTCACATATGTGATTATGAAGTTTTACAAACTTACCACGGAAACAGTGTCATAATATTAAGTAAAGCGTTTTAATAATACGTACCTCAGTCTTATGACAAACCAAGGCGAATACCGTGATATATACGAACAAGAATAGTAAGCCGACTTACTATCCTGATTACCCCTGCAATAAATGACCCACTATTTGCGGTCAAACGAACTGATGAAAAGTGGCCAGTTGATGGTGAATAATCATAATTTTGTAATCCATTGTGCGTCAATAACTGCCTCGAATATTAGGGCCCTTAGCAAAACTAGGACAGAATATATATTATATTATGCGCATAGTTCGTAATTATCGTTCAACAAAATTACAGTAATTTTCATATACACTAATATATTTAGCTGAATCACTGGACCGATTTAAATCAAATTATCATTTTTAGAAATTTCTGCAATGACGCAAGAATGTTTTTATATATTATTTAATCCGCATGAATCGAGACTTACACTTTAACTTTTTCATATCTTTTTTCGAGCATAATAAGGAAGATTTTTTTTTTAAATATTTTAACATAGGTATTTATTCAGTAAAATTTGCAATAGCGCGTAAGTATATTTCGTAACATTT
This sequence comes from Eubasilissa regina, assembly GCA_022840565.1. Taxonomy (NCBI): domain Eukaryota; kingdom Metazoa; phylum Arthropoda; class Insecta; order Trichoptera; family Phryganeidae; genus Eubasilissa; species Eubasilissa regina. The sequence goes on along the minus strand of JAINEB010000027.1, from coordinate 14,654,302 downwards.
TTGTACACTTTCACTTATATCTTGCGTTTCATTTTCACCTTCACCGATAATAAGCGCTCTACCACCTTGCCATTCCCCCATTAGACTATGGTGTCAAAAACGTATATAATGCTGATATTTTTTATATTAGAATTTAAGGCATATTTTTATATTTTGATATGCCTACTTTATTATTAATATTTTCTTAGTATCAAATTTTAATACTAATCTCAAATATTATTTGAAAAATTGTTATACCTGATGAACTTTGAAACCATCTTAATTATTAAAGAGCTTAAGATATTTGATAACGCCGATTTGTATCCGTAAGCTGTGAAATGGTTTGTATTCTCGCCTGTCACGCGGGAGATTTTTATATTATTTATTCAACGGAATTAAATAAAATGAAAATTTTGAACCAGAAAAAATGCATACCATATGCAGGGGTGGTATGTTACACGTATCTGAGACATGTAACGTGTGTTTTTTTTTTTGTTCAAGTTTTAATTATAATTATGAGCTTCTGTAATTAGAGCAGAGCAAGACTGGACCACATCGGCGACCGCAATAAATGGATGGCGCTCTGTAGTGCTCAACTCACGATCTTTCGAGAACCATAAAACTGTTATAGAAGTATTAATACACAGACATGATTAATCTGAAGCAATAAAGATTGCTCATCCAACTAATTATAGAGAAAGTAATTTCCATGACAATTGCATACAAGACAAGTGCACACAGTCAGCATATTACTCTGCTGCTGTGATTTTACATTATTTAACTTAACATAATCTATCGTAAAGTGACTTACATTAATCTATCTAATATTTTATCACCTTGTGTGCAGTTGTATATGTGTACACGTGTCTGTCTGTCTATCTTGCGTGCAGTTTACATGGTTACGTACACATAAATCTATCAGAATAATCAGTAATTGGCACTACGCAGAAAGCAATAATATTTATGTAAATTCACGCTAATCATATGTTTTCGGTGTCGTTGGCTTTATTCGGCACTGATTTGCATACAAATATTTTCAATATTACTAAATGATGACAGAACTAAATTAATAATGTATGAAAGTTAATTTCGTAGATTTCGCGTAATTTTAAACATAGCGGTATGCCCGACCTCGGGTGAGTCATATTATAATGTTTCGATAGTAATTCATGGACACTGTTAAACATATATAAATTGCTTCGCCGTGCGAGAAATACAATAAAATATTGGTTTAAAAACGATTAAATATTTGAATGAAATTTCACTAATCCACCCTTATTATAAACTAGATGTAAAACCTTGCTGGAAACAAGGTCGAAGATGCTCCGTTTAAACATAGTCATTTGCGACTAGCAGAATTTAAGTGTATACTACTATACAAATAAAAACACGGGAAATTTATCAATAGTCAACAGAATGGACTTATCTCAGTGACATATTTAGATATACAACCTCTGAAATAAATTAACGCGCTTCGTCAAACGCGACTTTGGACAGTTACCATAAATTATGTAGAATCGAAATTAAATCTAATCGTAACATATTCGATAGGGTTAAAAATAGGTCGCGAAGATAGTTCGGGCTCGTGGAACGAATGCGTGACGAGAGGAATGTTGAAACCAAAAACAATAAGGACGTTCACGAAAGTTTTGGCATAATTAAGTGAAAGCATTCGATTACAACTAAACCAATTAACGCAGACAAATACACAATCAGGTGTATTCCTAAAATGATTTAAATAACAATGCACCTAACACTTTATTCCAGGGCGACAGATTATATTTAAGAATCTCGGCACACTAGCGGCGATTATTATTATTATTAGCCTTATTTTAAATTAATTCAAACGGTTTGTGTCTTGGATAAATTTTGACCAATTTCGACATACAGAGACATGACAGATACTCAAATATTAGCGAGTAGGAATAATTAAAAATATAATTTACTAGCTGAAGTATCCGGCGTTGCCCGGGCTTTACGCATTTTATTTTTTCATTTAGGGGGATGGGGGTAGTTATTTTTTCAAAATTAGTTGTAGACAGTAATTTTCGTCTTATTTTTCTGCTTTAAGGGGTGGGAAAGAGGATGAGGGTGGTTTTTTCGAAATCTCATATAGACAGTGATCTTCCTCTTGTTTTGATGGTCAAGTGTGCAAAATTTCATCAAGCTCAGAATAAAACTGTAGATTTTTATAAAAAACAAACAAACCAACAGACACTCTTCTTTATATATACAGTTGAAATTGTAGATGTTGATTTTTTTTCTTTTTAAATTGTGAAATGGGTAGCGATAACAGCTCAATAATTTTTTTTTTGCTAATTGCAAAATAATCTATTATACATGCATACGACTCTATTATATTTGATAGACACGCATCTTTGCCACCAATGTAAACTGTATAGCACATCAAGATTGTCGATATAAAAGTGGTATCCGAGAACAGAGTGCGGAGTTCTATCATCTCTGCCCATCCTAACTATACACAAATGTCTTGTAAAGGGTCTTTCAACGAGGACGCTCGATTTTAAAATGTAAGTTAAACAGGTTGTATGTGAGATATTCACTCAATTTTTCTTTCATTTGAAAGTATATTTTATGGCATTAAGTGTGGAATATAACGTTGTTCGAATATCCGCTGCGGCTTTGCTCGGTGGCATATTTGGGAGGTCCAATTTTCTATGACTTTATCGCATAAATCTGGCTAAATTTGCTGGATGGCGTTTGTTATGTTGACTTTGAGGGGGTCAATTGTTTGCGGCTTATTCGTAAAGACTTGCGATTTAAGATAGCCTCAAAGGAAGAAGTCTAAAGACGTTAAATCGCACGATCTCTGTGGCCAGTTCACGTCACCGTCGCGCCAGATAACCGTGCCCTCAAATCGATTGTCAAATTGCCCTCAAAATTTGATGATTTGCACACGTTGTTCAACCTTCCGTGGTGATTTGCCGTATACTACTTAACAATTGACAATAAATTTGACAGATGTCACTTTAACAACATGGCTGCTATAACCTAACAAATTTTGAGCGTCCCTATTAAAAGACCCTATAGTATTGTTTAATTATTCAAAACACAAACTATAGAGATAATATACCATTTAGTATTTAGATAAACGTAATATGTTTACACCATTAAAATAGGTTAATTAAAAAATAACGACTCAAGAACTTAATTTGAAAAATAATTAGGTACAAAGTTAAATAATGTCTTCGCATTTTATCATTAACACATTTTTATCTAAAATACCTGTGGTTACTAATAATTACTAGTTAGTAATTAGTAATCACAGACCACCAAATATGATATGTCTTAGTATTGGTTTTTAAGTTTTGTATTCCGGCTAATGCTTTTCAAAAAACAACTAATTTCACTGATCTGGGCAATAACGACATATTCACAGAAATTACAAAAATACTAGTTGCCAAAAATACTAATGAAATTAATCAACTAGAAAGATATACAGAAAAAATATATTTATCGAACAAATATTTAGTTGCTGCCGAGATTCACGTTATTTAGCAAAAAAATATTTTCTATTAATTAGAACACATTCTTATTGTGAAGTTGTAATTATTCAGAATATAGGTCTGTGATATTTTAAATAAATATTAATTAAATGTATTAATTAGAAAGATGTACATATAAAATAAATTTTATCGAAAAATATTGTTGTTGCGCTACCGGGATTCGAACCTGGATCTCTTTCCAAACCGGGGAAGGTGCATTATTCTTGCTTTCAAATAATGGAACGATAGATGTATTAATTTTAAAAAGTGTAACATACGGGTTCGAAAATTTGTCGTCAAAAGTACTGTCGCTGTAGCATAGTTGGATAATACACCTTTCCCGGTTTGAAAAGAGATCCAGGTTCGAATGTCGGTAGCGCAATAACAATATTTTTCGATAAAATAGATTTTATATGTATATCTTTCTAATTAATACATTCAATTAGTATTTAAAATATTTTTTCTGTATATCTTTCTAGTTGATTCATTTAATTTGTATTAAAAGTGCTATGTTCTATGTACTATGTTCTCCTTAAAAAAAAAATAATGTTACTTTGGTTTCCGAAGGCGTCCGAAACTATGATCCAGATCATAAAGCCGGTTCTAACGTATGAATCTGAATACCGAATACTTGGTAAGAAATATGAAAATTGCTTACTGGTCTTTGAACGTAAGATAATAAGAACATTTGGAACCAAGAATGTATGTATGTACGTAATTTTTTATTTAGTTGTATAAATTATAATATTCTTACATCTAGTATGCATAACTAACATAAAATATATATATATATCGAATATCAATTAACATTAGATATAAATAAATAAACACTTGAAAAATGATCAGTTATTAAACTTATATACTACATATTCTGCACTTAGAGCCGTTGTATCAGTAGTAACTTTTTACTATAGTAAAAAATGTTACTATAGTTTAAAAAATGCGAAAACGGGTTGTTTGATCGTTAGTAAAAAAGTATCTACTTCCCGAATGTATATTACTCGTTGTTTAATATATATTATTACACATAATACGAAAAAATTTCACCACCAAAGTGACAGATCGAACACCTGGGCGAAAAAATCCATAGATAATATATAAAATATTTCATGATTATTTTTCACACCTATAAACATCTCCATCTATGATTTGACAATAGAAAATTTAACGTTCAAACAACCCGCAAACGATTTTAACTACGGGCGTTAGTAAAAAGTTACGAAAATAAAAAGTTACTGATGATTACACAACCGGCCCTTAACTTACAAAAAGTAGCAAGACAGTTCGTGGAACAATTTGAAAACTAATAAACTATTTAATGTTTCTGTCAGATTTGATAGTGGAAGTCTAAAATCGCACCGATTTCTCGTAGGATACGTGTGGACCTTAAAAGTATATTTAATATTTTTATTCATCTATGATGGCAATAATCGATTTTTAATTTTGTATATCAATAGTAGAACTTTTTTTATAATTTGTTGATTATCAGTAATTTATTTTAGCTGTTTTAACATATAACTTATTCTTGTACATCTATTACATCTTAAAATACGCCTCATTGCTCCATTTTGAAATATTAGAATTTTTTTCCTCTCACCTTCATTTCCCAAAAATAGTACTATTGAACAATAATTTATATGCGGAATGACAGTGGAGTTATCACTAATTGCAATGTTTTAAAATTAAGTTTCATTCGTATTCTGCTTAAAATACCAACTTTTTTTGCCATTAAAATATGTTAGACAAGTTTTAGTTGATTGTCAATTATTTCTAAAAAATATTTTATTTCGGGGTGTGGCATATACGAATTAGACGCAGAACTTGGTGAACAGATAGTTCGGCTAAGGCGGACTAATGTTCAACTAATCAACCCATGGATGTAGAACAATCAGTAAAGAACTTAAACCCATTGGTCGAAGGAGTGTTGGAAGACACAAGCTGAAATGATTGGACAACCTTACCCAGGTCACGCGTGTAGTATCTCCAGATACTCGTGATTAGACGAGGAGTCTGTAATGACGTTTCAATTCAAGTGCTCTATATACAAACTATGTATGTATGTATATAGAATACAAACATAAATACATGATATAGTGCCTGAAGCGAAGATATAGAATAATAATGGATCAATTTCTCAAATATTTGTTTCAAAGTTTAATATGATTTTGTAAAAATCTCAAATTAGTATTTTCCGTAATGGTACAAAATTTTTTTATACTCTTTGACCCATAAAATATTGTGGACCAGGTTTATTATACAAATTATAGCTATTTATATTATATTAAATAGGAAAATATGTGTAATTACAGGATTTACGACCTGTCTTCAGCCGGCTTAAGTGATCACTTTACACAATGTAACGTTCACCATTTTACCCATTAATCAACCTCCATATCTATCTAATTGTTGGAAGTTGTATATATGTTACCATGTAGAAACACTTCGAGTATTAGCTACAACTTCACTGTCGCCATCTATGGTCTGAAATTTGATATTCATTGAGATATGATAATCTAATTTGTATTAGAAATATGAAAGCTATATACTTTATGTATATATATATATATATATATATATATATATATATATATATATATATATATATATATATATATATGACAAATAATTAACACATTGTACGCCTGAAAAATTCATATATAATATTACATATTTCTTATTTAGACCAATATATTATTTTCCCATTTAATTCAATGCCTTTGGAGGTAAAATTCCAGTAATTGTATGCTCGTGGACATATTCTAATATTATTAGGTTTATTATGCGGAAAACATGTTAAATGTGGCGGACATGTGTCATCACCTGCGGTACATTACGACTGTAATTATGTATTACTTTTTTTAAGTTTCTGATTGAAGTGAGGCCTGGAGCTAGCAGAAAAGGAACGAAAATAGACTGAATGCAGTAGAAATGAGATCACTTAGACGTATTTGTGGCAAATCTATTTATGACAGAGTAAAGAATGAAGAAATAAGGAAAGAATGTAAAGCTGATGTTAGTATAGTGAGTAAGATTAAGAAAGGATCACTTAGGTGGTTTTGTCATATGGAAAGGATGAATGAGGAGAGAATGGTAAGAAAGATATATGACGCAAGTGTTGATGGAACCAGAAATAGAGGACGTCAATCGGCGAGCTTGTATGACAAGATGTATGAATGTGGATGAGGCGAGAATTGTGTGTCAGGACAGAAGAGTGTGGCGCTCTATCCTCTCTGCCTACCCCCACGGGGAAACGGCGTGATGGTAAGTAAGTAGACAACATTCCTTTTTTGATAAAAATATATCGTGTTTTCAACATTGAAAAATATGTATTACAGAAATATTGATCGTGGTAGCTCAGCGGCCACTAATGACCGCTCTGCGGCTTAGCAACAAGCAATTGATAGCTGCCGATTGTTTTCCGCTATTAATACTAATTTTATTTAATGCTTGCTATGCGTACCTTAAATTTTTAATAGTTGTATAGTAATGGTGAAAATTGTAAATATTGCGATTGCACTTTGTACTCAAACGGAATGCATTATTAGCAGTAAATGTCCATAACAACAATTGATTTCCACTTATTAAAATATATGTTAATATACAAAGGTATGTTTTGATAATTTGACATTTGGGAACTACAAAAGCGCAAATATCTAATTTTGTGACAATATATATTGTCACAAATATCTCAATCAATATATACTTTTACTATATATATATATTCAATATATACTAGAGTTTAGAAAGAAATTAAATGAACGCTTCAGAAACACACAAATAGACAATAAATAATTGTAGAATACAAATGTATAACTCTCTATATAAAATTATTATAGTGTAATTCCCTCTCCAAGCACAAGAGTTAGCCTCTTTTTTGGAGAGGTGACCGAAAAAAACATGTAATTTTAATAATGCAAAATACTTAATTCATGTTATAAGAAAATTGAATCGTGTTCTTTGTTTATTGTTTATTTTTTCTCCAAAAAAACGTTTGTTTTTAATGACATATATTTTCTTTGTTTACTGTAGATACTTGGGTGTTTGTCAATTATGAAAGTACGTTTCTTGTAAACATCTTTATATAAAAGTATTCATTTTAATTATTATCAACCCCCAAGAAGGACGTTATAAAAGTGCATCTCTCATCATTTATTTACCGTACAAATTAAATTAATCAATTAGAAAGATATACAGAAAAAAATCTATCGAAAAAACTATTTAGTTTCTACCATGATTACGAAACCGGAACCTTTCCTAATATATTTATTAATTTAATTTGAAATAAAAATAGCACGGTGCTATGTTATGAAATTTAAAAAAAAAACATTTATTTTTTTGTTAAAGTCACTGTAAAGTTCAATGAACGGGACTAGTGTCAATATTTTCCAAAATTCTTCCAGGAACTAATTAGAAAAGTGGAGTCTAAATATGAACAAATTGTTGATAGTAACATATTTTCAATTTCAACAGAAAAACGGTACTAACTTGTGTATCAACCTAATATAACAATTATTATTTATTTATTTATATATTTATACAGTACGGCGTGTCATTAACAAACATCTTATAAAAACAATAAGATTCTTACAGAGAGATTATTGAACAAGTATAGCAAAGATTATTAATTTTAGAAAATAATCTATCACATAAATGCTTATTATTCATAGGAACTAAAACAAATATTATGATTATTTTTGATGTGTAGTTAATAGAAAATATATACCCAAAAGCAAAAAAAATAACAGTTAAGATATAAAAATACATAGAAATATTTAGAAAAATATGATATATATATATATCATATACAGTAAATATAAAACATATAACTGTTTTTAACGTAGAAATTTAACTAAATAAAAATGGAAATGTATTACTTACAAAAATTTCCGGAAAATTAATCCAAACGTTCAACTATATATTATGACAGCACTAAACGCTACGTCAATAAAACTATATTAATTAAATACTTTTTAAATTCATTTAAAACAATTCTAAAATGGTCACACAATATCGCGACTTGAACCGGAATATTTTCTATTCGCCGCGATAAAGGAAACGGAGCGGTCTGTGCGGAACGCAGACGACTACTGAACCCGCAACCCAGTGTTGGTCAATAGTGAGTGACACACCGACGAGCTTAACTATTCTGCAATGTAAATATACACCAAACTAATCGTTGTGCAGTGAAACAATTTAGCATATCTTTTAATTCACTGATAGCATCGTTCAAAAGTCCTCAAAGGGTTAATAGTGTTTCTAATACGTCACGGGCAATGTGCCTCTACGCTTTGAAATATTTCAAGACATTTTAATATGAAGGAATGATCCAAGCTCAACCGTTATTTAAAATATTGCTTTATTTTTATCTATTGTAATTAGAAACGTCATAGTACGTTTCATCTGAATTATTTACTTCCAAACCCTTCTATAATCAAAAATAAAAATAAAACAATCATTTTGTATAGAACCACGAATTTCATTAAACGCCAACCAGTTTCGCTTTGCTCAAGCTTCGTCATTATAAAATTACATGCGAAAGAAAGAAACAGAATATATTTATATATATATAATAAATGATACTTGCGATTTATTCAAATACCTTACTTGCATACTAACTTACCATCACGCCGTTTCCCCGCGGGGGTAGGCGTAGAGCGGATAGAGCGCCACACTCTTCTGTCCTGACGCACAATTCTCGCCTCATCCGCATTAATTTTTTAATAATATGTGTTTTATTCTTTAGTTTATATAGCCTTTGCAAAATTAAATTATTATATTATTAATTATATAGAGTATAAACTACGGTTTCGTTTATCTCTACTAATTTAATTTATTAATTTTATAAGACGTATTAAAATATATTTTTTAATCCAGGCGCATAATTTATTGGAGCGCATATGTCCGGGTCGCATTTGTCCGGGGTGCATTTGTCGGGGCACATTTGTCGGGGCACATTTGTCGGGGCACATTTGTCAGGGCGCATTTGTCAGGGCACATTTGTCGAGGCGCATTTGTCGGGGCGCATTTGTCGGGACGCATTTATCGGGGCGCATTTGTCGGGGCGCATTTGTCGGGGCGCATTTGTCGGGGCACATTTGTCGAGGCGCATTTGTCGGGGCGCATTTGTCGGGACGCATTTATCGGGGCGCATTTGTTGGGGCGCATTTGTCGGGGCGCATTTGTCGGGGCGCATTTGTCGGGGCACATTATCGGGTCGTATTTGTCCGGGCCGCATTTATGCGGGGCGCAATTGTCGGGTAACCCGTATTTACATATGCACTAATAAATACATTTTATCAGGTTATGAAATAGATTTCACAAGGTCTAATCAGCCAATGTGCGAGTGCCCTACTGTATGATGACAAATATTGAAAATTGGAACCGGAAATAAAGCGACTGGTCCGAATATTACGGAAACAATAATCATTTACTATAATTATTATATAATTACTGACAACGGTAGCTGCCAGCTAGAAATTAAACGACGGATAGGTATGGCGAAAAGTTATATGAGCAGACTTACAAAATATGTAAAGACCGCGGTATTTCTATGACAACGAATACGGCTTGTACAGTCTCTGGTGCATTCTATATTTTTATATGGTGTGGAATCATGTACCCTGAAAGTAAGGGAGTGGAGACGGATTGATGCCTTTGAGATGTGGTACTGAAGACACGTTTAATTTCTAAACCCCCTGAAACGACTTAACGTATTTTTGAGTTATGGATGAAAACGTATATTTTGAAAGCAAATCTACAAAATATTTGTTTTTAGCATTTTTTAAAGAGACAATTCTGTAATGTATTTTTTTTTCCGCATATGTCGTTCTGGCAGCCATATCGGATTTTAGATCACGTGACCATCAACAAGCGATGTGATTGGTTGATTTCATTTTATGGGGAATAGCAACTTACATTCTGTCTGCTTTGGTGTACGTTGGAACTTACCCTGATTTTAAACATGCAATATTAATAGATTTAAATGTTTTTTTGTGAGAAATAATGTGTTATGACATATTTAACTCAAATTATCCGAAATCCGTTTTAGGGAGGTTTTGAATTAGGCGCTGCACATGTTGCACATTCCATGAACGGCGAAACGCACGAATGTCTACATTCTGAAGGAATAAAACTTCAACGACAGACTCTCAACCATTTGCCTGAGATGAATCCTCCAATTTTTTGAGCATCTTGCGAGAAGGGAAGATAGCTTGGAGAAGCTTGTTGCGGTGGGCCACGAGAACGAAGAGGAAGACAAAGATCCCCAACCCGTTGGACCGACCAAATGGAAAAGGCAACAGCAACTTCTCTGGTGACAACCCTAAGGTCTACAAGGTAAATTTATGTATTTATATATGTTTTGACATCCATATTTTTGTACTAATAAACATACATAATACATAGTTTATTGTGTGGGATGGAGTAGACTTCACCTCTGATATATACAGCGTTGTCCTAGCTACTTTGCTAGACTGAAGTCTGTGTTAAAGTAACCAGTTTTTTTTTTCGTGCTGTTGTGGTGTTATTTGGAATAAAAAGAGAATTACAAATGTGTTTAAAAAAGTAAAAATAAAATAAAAATATATGGAGTGGGAGTGTTGTAGGACTAGTGAATTATTAGTGAAAGAATTGTATAAATTATATTAAATTGCTGCATGTCCATGCTTCTGATTCATCTCTACCTGATTGAATCATATATTGGGTCCATATTTGTGTAATCTTATTGGAATTGTACGATTTCCAGTAGGTACTGAGTGTATTGTATAGTTTCGGAGCTAGGAACATGTAGAATCTTTGATAAAATGTCATTGTTGCTCTCGGAACTGGTGTGTAGATGTTTGTTGTTTATCTTGTGTTGTGTCCATGATTTATTGCTTGAGGAGAGTTGTTGTTAGTATGGAAATATTGAACAAGTCTCAACATAAAGATTTGTTTTATATCTAGAAATGGAGGGACATAGTCAAAACCAACTTGAATCTGAATGAATTTTACTGTCAGTATTTTTCTTGTTCGAGAAGAATGAAAGACATCGTGAAAAAAAAGATTTAAAGCAAAGATTCTATAAATAATGATCGGATGCTGCAATGGAACCAGCCGCTTAAGAATTTTATACCAGCGTTCTTTCTTATTTCTCAGCTAACATTTTATCATACGTCCTTAGATGCGATGATTAAGCAAATTATTGTATATGGCAATAAAAAAAGAAAAAATAATAATTAGATGCGGCGGAATGGGAACATGAACCATCGCTAGCAACCCCGAATCTTGTGCCTTTATTTGTATGTATTAAGATTATTTATTACTAAGGTTTATAAGGTTACCTACACATGAAAATATTAAATTTTCTTAAATAGTATATATAAGTTATTGCATTATGTGTGTGTATTCTTCATTTTCATAATAAAAATTCTGTAATAGAATAATGAATGGGTTTAATAAAAAAATGTTTATTCTATTCTAAACGGGAGGCAAAATTTCTGAAATCGCTGCTATTTCTTCTCGGACATTTTCTTATATTTGGTCCAGAGAGGGAGGATTATTACTGTATACCTTTGATTTAAGGTAGCCCCATGGGAAAAAGTCCATTGGTATTATATCGTGGCCATGTGGAGGCCACCTCGTCGAAATATCAATTTTCCAGGGAAAATTTCACGAACAACTGATAAGGACACGCTCCATGCGAATGAATTCCCAAGAACGCGGCTAACAATCGGCATAACTCTCGCACCTCTCCCGCTTATTGCGTAGATGCAGCGAATAAACCAAAATGAAAAATACTTTTGGGATATACTGTATATGCCCGTTTCCGATTGCCAAAATGTCATAAATGAGAAAAATTAAATGATGTCAAGATTTGGCATTCTAACGTATGACTTGTTAGATATTAACTGCGCAACTCTTGGTGGATACAACCGCTGTTCTAGGTACTTCTGTACCAGAGTGTCATATACAAAACAAAGTTTTCATTATATGCCGTAATATAGGGTGTCCATTGGAAAAATTTCAAGATTAAATTGTAATTACTCTTAAACCATCAGAGTGAGGTAAGTGGGAGGGGTATTGTTTGACGCGCATGATTTTCTGATTAGCCAGTCGCAATGAGTCACTAATTGGGAGCGCACCGCGCGTTCGCGTTGAGCAATGTTTAAAGTGCGGTGATTCATTGGTTCATGCGCGTCGCGCTTATTGTACTCACTTTAATATTCGACGAGTAAGTGATGGGCCGAGCACGCAACTTATCTGGTGTTGGGTTCAAAAGTTCAGACAAGAAGGGACAATGGTTAACCAAACTCCTCCGGGACCATCAACGTCACCAATGACGCCAGAACATGTGGCTCAAGTTCGACGTGAAATTATACGAAATCCGCCTAAATCGATAAGGAAGATTTCAGCTTGTACTGGAATGAAAAAATTAACGGTGTACGTTATTTTAAAAAATAAACTACAGTTTCACTCATACAAACTGCAAATCGTGCAATTTCTCAACGAAAATGACTATTCTTTACCTTACCTGAAACCTGAAACCTTAGCGAGATAGATGCTTTGGAACAGCAGGAACACTTGGAAACATACTGTTTACTGACGAAGCACATTTTCTTATCGATGGCTAAGTTAATAAACAGAACATAAGATATTGGTGCCCCGATAACCCAAGAAAACGCCATCGAAAACGTTTGCATTGTCCAAAAACGACAGTGTGGTGTACAATTTCTGCCCAAGAGATAATTGCCCCTTATTGTTTTAACCAGCGAGAGACAGTCACTGCTGACGGGTATTGCCGAATGATCGACAAGTTTTTGGTACCGCGACTGCAGCTGTTTCTCGGGTTCAACAACATAATACAATAAGCAAGCCGATGTCACTGCACACTCAGCTAGAGTTTCAATAAAGAAGCTCAGGGGAATCTTTCCCAATAAATTAATCAGCAAGTTCAGAGACATACCTTGGGCACCTCGGTTACCGGACCTTACACCGTGCGACTTTTTTTGTGGGGATACCTCAAGTCGAGAGTTTTCAGCTACAATTCTCGAACAATTGAGGCCCTGCAAGAAAATATCCGCCGTGAAGTTGTCTCGCGTGTTCGCAAATTTAAGAGTCCGATTGCAAGAGTATCTTGAGAGAAATGGACGGCATTTAGACGATATTGTTTATAAAACGTAAAATCCGCATCGTTAAGCTTCATTTTGTATAAATAATATATGAGAATAACATTGTAGTTTTTTTTTTTATTTATTATTAAACATGAAAATTTTCCGCTGGACACCCTTTAGTTCGAACCTTATTCTGAGCGTTTTTCACCTTTTTCTAGGCTGGTGAAAAACATTTTAGATATGATGACGTATCACAGTACGCAGTTAACAATTGTTTAAATGGACTGACGGTAGACAAGTTTTCAAAGTTTATAAACAGATATGATAAATCTTTAAATTTCCCGAATTGAGCCGAAGATTTACAATCACTATTGGGTGATACACAGTGCTTCGTGCTAATCATCGAAAAGGTTCAGGAAAGCTGTCAAGCTAGCCAGAAAATCAAGGTAAGTCGTGCTTTCTGGTCGGTCTTTGAGCCCTTATTGTTCTGTCCCAATACAAAATCTCTATTACTTTTCCTACATCCCATTTCACCACCCCTTGTGCAAACAGTAGACATTTATTTGTTCCTCTAAACTATCTAAACATACAATCTAAAAAAATACATTTTAAGTTGTCCATGTGTATTTTCTATTTTTAACCTATAATCTCATATTTAATGCCAAGAGTAATATCTCTTGGCATCAAAAATAGAATCAACGATTTTGACTCATTTTCAGAAATCTAATACACGTATATGTGTGTATTATAAGATTTAAAATCTCCAGTTCACGAATTATTTAAACATTTGAGAAATTTAAAATTATAATATACCATATTTAATAACTGATAAAATATAAATACGATATGATACGATTTAGATAAAGAAAAATGTTTTCGAATTTAAAAAAAAAACACGAATATTTTTCGCTATTTTTTCCTAAAATGATTATTATTAAAGTCGATCGCAAATGTGAAATATAAAAAATAGAGCTTGCAGAATAGACCAGATACGCGGACTCGCTCGTGGCGCATTTTATACTCTTGGAACCGCTCCAAGTACGCTGCAGTACAAGAGGTCATCGTAGAGCATCGCGTCGTCGAATAACTTTAAGGGACATTGAAACCATCGGTCGGTCTGGGAACTAAACCTTGACCGTGAGGTATTTATACACTTCAGTACTAAAATATTTTCTTATCCATCTATTGGACCATATTATAGCGAACATAAATACTCTGTAATTCTCGTGAAAATTTTGGATCAACGATTTTGAAAATTTTATCGATTGATTCATTGTTTTATTATTCCTTCGTGACAATCGAAAATAATATCGGATGCAATACAATTAGTGATGTTCCAATCGTTATTGTGGCTGTGATTGTGTTAGATTGTAACGATGATCGATGATTCGTAATTCTTCGAGAAATAACTATAGTTAAATATCAGTAACTAATTGTGAGAACTCTCACTTTGGTCATGTATGTGTGTAGGTGTGTGTCAGGAGAGTGAGTAGATGAGTGGTGGGGGACAAGAATTATAAGAGGCCGCCTCTGGGGGAACGGCTCTCTTTCCATCTCTACTTCTCCATAATTACTAGTCTATTTCTGAATTGTATAATTGTAAATTTATGTAAGTACTTCTTATAATAAACGTGTAATTGTTACCTAGAAACTGAGTTATTTTTACAATAAACTGAAGCCAAGTAACTTGACAGTAAAGAGATGATAGAACACCGAGGGAATCTGGTGGTACTACGAAGTTACATCTCAGTTACCAACCATGGTCACAATCACTAATGAATTATTTATAACACTTTTATTTATTGTATTGTATTAATATTTATTATATTAATATCTACTGTAATCCCTATGGGAATATGCAGAGAGGATATAGCACTACACTCCTCTATCCTGACATACAACACATTCATATATCTTTTCATGCACTGTTGAGACTGTGGCGAAATCTGTAGTCAAGCAAAATTCACACAACCAAGTAAACACTTTGCACTGGCTGCATGCACCGTCTACCAACCGACGGATACCGCCGCATAAAATCGATCAATTTTAAATACATTCACTGATAATTGTAAGTACTCATTTCTTGTTTTATTGCATACCTGTCATCATTTCACAACTTTAGAGGCAGATTGCTATTTCCATATCATCCTGCTAACCTAGTCATATACGAGTACATATAATCACACCATCATTAGACACATTTCTCCAAACTGATAACCGACTTCACAATACAATACCCTTTTCTCCGTAAGACTTCTAACAGGACCATATTCCAGTATATGGTTTACCTGGTCATGCCAAATCCTCCATTGATGGTACCATCAACACTTTCTTACTAACAACTTCTTAGCCATTCGTTCCACGCTTCCCACCACTTTAGCGACCCTTTCTTAAATCAGTTTCACATTAATAAAATCTTAATTTGTTATATTTAAAATAAAAACACTATATATTTTCTGAATTCGAACTGTAAATTCAGATCGAAAGGATCTAAATAAACGCGATACGAATGAAATTCGACAATTCCGGTCATAAATCGGAACCACCGCAAGGTATAGGAGGGAAGTAGGGAAACCTTGGTACAGAACGAGGTCGGTGAGGGGATAGGGGTTCTAGTCGAAGAACCAGTGATCTCGCGAACCGGGATTCGGAAGGACTGCTCGCCTTACCTTGTATATGATGTCTCCGTAATCCCCGCAGTCCCCGCCGAGATCACACAATGGCACGCGGATGAGCCGATCTCCGATCGCGATCGAATACGGCGATGCCACAAGTTCATCCACGGCACACAAACAACAAACGATACGTGATCAAAACTCAATATCATAAAATACAGTGCTGGTACACTGAAGCTGGAATGTTCACACCGCGAATGCTATCGCAATATCGATATCGAACAAATATCGGTCACTTTTCACAATTCACACTGAAAATACGAGCATTAGGAAATCTATGGTTGAGAATTTGGATGCGGAACTGTCAATAACAATTATTGCGGCTGATTCGAAAGAACGCGCCAAAAGGGTGTTTACAAATTTGGAACACTTTCACTAATTTGTTATTTTATTATAACGTTTTCAATGCTGACGCATCATCTTTAGTAATGTTACTATTACTAAACTTAAGACAATAGAACTACGTGCTACTTAAGGTTGAGGAGTGGAAGAGGGGGGGATTAGAGTTGGGTGGGCGTAAGGGCGTGGTCAACAAGCGTAGGAGAAGGAACGTAATAGAAGGTGTTTGAATATTGATGACATTTTATTACAATTAATCGATTAGTTTTCTAAGATAGCTAGTTTATTTCCTTTTTTTACAAATATGTACTAATTCAATTCTATCATTATCGAAGATAACAAATTAGTAAAAGTAAACAGTGTTTTTATTTTAAATATAATTAAAAATAGCTTTTCACAAAGATTCACAAGAAAATTTTGAAAAATTCTTAATTTTTTTTTACATGAATAACATAAATAGATTCAATGACTACATTTTTACTGCACTTTCAGTTAGTAGTAGATTTTTGTTTATCTTTCAAGCTCCTTTCCTCGATAGAAAAGAAGAGAAGAAAATGTATCGTAACCAAAAACATGAAAAGAATTGTAGAGATCTTGCGCCTCCACAATCAACAACACGGCCGATGGCCCCTAAACGCATCCTGTATATACCTGGATGTAAAACGGGGTTCTTATTAATCTCAAAAATACGCCTGGCACCGACCCCAGCGGGTGCCAACACAAGGCGCCCGCATTGCGTCACTTCTCTCGCACCCGCCTTTCCGACTAGATCGCTAGCAACGCTTCTCGTTGAAGACATTTGACCGCATGTAACTACTTCTGTAACTGTACTCAAGCATCAAATAAACTCGTGAGCAACGTTTCCTTTAAGCTGCGCGCGCGTTTTGAAAGTCCCGCGCAGTGATCACAGACTAGAGCGTACTTAGACCAAACAAACATTTTACTATTTGAATTTTCAACTGCGAATGCTGACTCACCATTCATTTTTGGTTATTCGCATAAAAGGTGTCGAGAGTGAGTGAGACAATTGCACGCCCTTGCAACCTGCTCGCATGCACTCGAGTTATGATGTATCGATTCCAGGAACGCATTCATAAAATTCCGCACTCCTTTGCTTGCTTCTCTTCATTTCAGTTGTCAATATTACAAAATTACACCATTTTTCTTATATCATTGTTTTTTTTATGTATAGACCTAGTAACAAAATTTATTTAATAACGGTTGTTGAATTTTTAGAGAACAATTTAAAATATCAAATTGTATAATTCGCAGCAGTTTTTGGCTAATGTAGAAGAAATGCAACCATTTTCAGTGTTACAAAATAAAGCTTAGAGTATAATACTCGGAAAAAATAGATACACTTGGATCAGTGCAATGCTGAAAATTACCTTTAAGCATAAAATATATTTATAAAATCCTCAATAAGAAAATATCGGCGGAATTTATATGAAAAATTGATGCATATCAACATGAGCACGAGCATCGAACAAGAGGAAGGGATAGACTGAGACTGCCGTTCAGGAAGAAGGCCAAATCTCAGAAATCGATGATGTATAGTGCGAAAAAAATTTTAATGAAATGCCAGAAACACATAAGAAAGGAGGAGAAATTGAATAGATTTGTAAAAGATAAGTTTTAGTAAAAGAAAAGACTTTAATCTTGTTTATATTAAAGCATATATAGGAGAGCTCACGTATGCACTATGTTAAGAAATAAAATAAATAAATAAATAATATTCAAATCATTGACAAAGATCGTATGCGCTCGCGCATTTAGTGATTTGTCCTGCACAGGCCTTAGTTTTTTGCGCAGACACCCTCTCGTCTTAGAGGGAACGTTGACCGTGACAACTGTAAGTAGCCTTTATTGTTCATCCTACTCTGGCCACGAACGCGCATACACCCACACACACACTCCACGAAATTAGTCAAACGAACATGTAAGTGAACGTGTGAAATATGATGAGGCACTCATTTACTCACGCTAAATCAGATCCTTCTGGTCCATCAATATTTTGGCACAATACACACATAAGTATCATCTCAAAGTGGTGTGCACGCAAACTCACCTCCAAAGAATCTTATAAATATAATATTCCATAAGTTAAATACGTGATAATAAAGATTGATACATTATCTACATAATATGTCCTTCACTGATAAACTTTTCATTTAACAGTATTAAACTATCAATTGAAATGCCTGACCTTGATGCAATGCTTATTTAGCGACATTTATAGACTAGACTTAGCTGTCCGTATCTCTTAGCTACCAATTTATTATCGCGGTGTTAATTAATATTTTACTTGAGACGTTTCCTACGAAAACTGGGGGACAGTCTCACAGCGGCTCATCACTACTCCAACAAGTGCGCATTTGATGAAAATACAACATATAACTTAACAAAAAGCTATGAACACTAAAACTTTACAAATTTTTCTAAAATATGTTAATAAATTATTAAGGAAATATTCCTTAATAATATATGTTGTATCAATGTGTCCAAAATTTAATAAAAATGAATTGATAATTCTGGCGTCTGCAGTCGGTTTACTCAAAGGTATTTGAGATTCTGTAAAAATAATGTAGATGGCTTTCAAATAATGGAACGACAGGTGTATTAATTTGAAAAATGTAACATATAGGTTCGAAAATTTGTCAAGAAAAATACTGGCGTTATAGCACAAAGGTAGTGCACTTCCCCGGATTGTAAATAGAGATCCAGGTTCGAATCCCGGTGACGCAAAAACAATATTTTTCGACAAAATTGATTTTATATGTATATATTTATAATTAATACATTAATTTAGTATTTATATTAATAAAATTTAATATATATGTGGCTGTACGTTATCTACACCTTATCTCATACTCTTTGACTGATCTAAACTAAATTTTGCATAGTTACGCTTTAGGACCCTACGCAAAACGCAGGCATCACCCATCTGACTTCTTCATCGATACAAACGTCTGCATTATACCCATACCTGGGCTGAGACAAACATTTTACACATTTTTAAATGTAGATACTAGTATATACATGAATAATTACGAATAGACTTAAAAAATGAACAATATAAATTATTTTACAAGTTAATTAATTCGTTCAAAACATTCAATAAAATAATATATATTGATTTACATTCTACGTTAGAAAGTGGAAAGTATATATACACTTTTATTTCTTCTTCTTTTACTTAGGCAATCCACTCTTCAAGCGTGATTTGTGTCATTAATCAAGATAAAACTACATTTTATCTGATACATTACAAGTCTATACCGTTCTCGTTCAAAAATGTTGATATTATAGAAATCAAATGTGGTGAGTTGTGGAAAAAAAGATGACCACTGTAAAAAAAATTGCGATTCGCATTTCAAATTGGCATGCATTATAAAGGGTGGACAATTTTCAAGTTTAATATTAAATATTTAAAAAAACTGCATTGTTATTCTAATATTTTATTTACATAAAATGGAGTTTAACAATGCGGATTTACGTTTTATAAACAATATCGTCTAAATGCCGTCCATTTCTCTCAAGACATTTTTGCAATCGAACTCTCCGAAGTTTGCAAAACGCTAGAGCAAAGCATTGGTTCAACGGCAGCAACTTCATAGATATTTTCTTGTAGGGCCAGAATTTTTCAAGGATTGTTGCTGTTAACTCTCGACTTAAGGTATCACTATAAAAAAAGTCGCACTGTGTAAGGTTCGGTGATCGAGGTGCCCAGGGTATGTCTCCGTACTTGCTGATTAATTTATTGAGAAAGATTCCCCTCAGCTTCTTTATTGAAACTCTAGCTGTATGTGGAGTGATTCCGTCTTCCTGAAATTGTATTCTGTTATTGAACCCGGGAAACGCTGCAGTTGCGGTACCAAAAACTCGTCGATCATTCGGCAATACACGTCAGCAGTGATTGTCTCTCGCTGGTTAAAAAAATAAGGGCCAATTATCCCTCGGGCAGAAATTGCACACCACGCTATCGTTTTTGGACAATGCAAACGTTTTTGATGGTGTTTCTTCGGTTTTCGGGGCACCAGTGTCTCGTGTTCTATATATTAACATAGCCATCGATAAGAAAATGTGCTTCGTCAGTAAACAGTATGTTTCCAAGTGTTTCTGCTGTTCCAAAGCATCTATCTTGCTAAGCTTTCACGTAAAGAATAGTCATTTTCGTTGAGAAACTACACAATTTGCAGTTTGTATGAGTGAAATTGTAGTTTATTTTTCAAAATAACGTGCACCGTCGATTCTTTTATTCTAGTATAGGCTGCAATCTTCAAATTATACCCAGATTGCGCATAATTTCACGTCGAACTTGAGCCACATGTTCTGGCGTCGCTACTGACGTTGATGGTCCCGGAGGAGTTTTGTTAACGATTGTCCCTTCTTGTCTAAACTTTTGAACCCAACACCAGATAAATTCCGCCCATCACTTACTTGTCGAATATTAAAGTGAGTACAAAAAGCGCGACGCGGACGAACCAATAAATCACCGTACTTAAAATATTGCTCAACCCCGAACGCGCGGTGCGCTCCCGATCAGTGACATATTGCGACTGGTAAATCAGCAAATCACGCGCGTCGAATATTATCCCTCCCATCTCACCCTGAAAGTTTACGAGAAATTACAATTTAATCTTGAAATTTTTCTGCTGGACACCCTATATAAGTATATGATCAATATAACTGTATAATAATGTATGTAAAAAATATATATATATTAGCTCTTGTAACTTCCAACTTATCCTTATAAATACAATTCAATTTATCTTTTAATGATATAATTTTTATATATAATGCAAAAATTCCTTCGATAGACCTCGATAAAATATAATAATGCACGTGACCAACACAATACTAAACACAACACTGCTGCCATATGCATGTGATACGACTGACCTCGTAAGAAATATTTTCAAGCCCGGCAAGTGTTCCGCAAGAAAAATATTTACCCGACAATTTATTTCATCCCTAAATACCCTATTTCACACCCCTTTCTCATATTGTAAATTTTCAGACATCAATTTTTTCGAAAATTTATGGCTCGGAAATAATCTAATATTATTTTCATTTATTTAAAATTAGCTTATAAACAAATCACAAACAAACAAGAGACGAAAAATCAATTAAGTAAAACCTATATCTGGCGCCAGTGGCGTAGCAATAAATTATCAGGCCCCTACGAAAATATGTATGACCCCCCTCTTCAACTTATCACCAAAAACACACCTCGATTAAAATAGATAACTTAAAGTACAAATAGCTGTTTCTGCAACTGCTTTTATAAAACGGATTTATTTGTTTAGACGTTCAAGGGTTAATAGATACCACTCATCAATGGTACCATAAATTAATCATCATTTATATTAAAATATTTTACATTTTAATTTAAAATATTGTGACGTTACGAAAATAATGTAACTTTTTTTATTTATTAATGATGAATTCGACGTTTCCAAAAGGAGGCCGGCAACAATGGTGTTCAGTGGCGGCAACACCCCGGCTCTACGGCCGCGAGTCTGGGATACAATTTTTAATGTGTGTATCCGGCCCGATAAGAAGGGTAATATAAATTTTACAATATAAATTTTAGGGTTAGGTTTACAATATAAATTTTCATGCTCATATGTCTGATTTTCCTGTCGCTAATTTGCATTGTGAAAATTCTTTGTTATAGAAACTTCATGTTTCGTTTCTTGCATGATGGTATGTTGATAGAATGCCATATTTTTATAATGGCGTCCTGTGGTCTTAGTAGAACTCGGGAAAGTAATATTATCTCGTGCTGAAGTCTCGTGCAATATAGAAAAAAATACGATATTCTCATTCGTTCGTAACTAAGATTTTAAACTGATGCAGTAATTATAGCAATTGTTAAAATTGTGTAGTGATTTCTGGAATCCCGCCCTCCGGGCTGCTGCACAGACGGTAGTTACGACACAGTCATAGCATAGCATGGTGCATAGCACAGAAAGTAAAATGAGCTAGATTTAAAAATGAGGAGGTTTTTGAAAGAGTGCCAGAAAAGAGGTACATAATAGAAACTATCGACAAATCAATGAGGCAATAGATAGGACACCGGTAAAAGAAGTGAAAAGTGAAATAGAAAACCCCTTCCTAACCACCTATCTTGCACGATGTACGTGCAGAACATGTGGAAGGGTGTGCGGGTCGAGAATAAGGCTCCTCAGCCACTCTCGGACTCACAATAGATAAATCATAGCAAATCTATACCGTTAGGAAAAATATTATTGTATGAGATTTTACAAAATCATCTTAAGCTTTAAGTCTACCTAAATCATCTAACAAAAATATATTGACCCCTCAAGTTAGATGGCCTTTTATTTGTAGTATTTGGAATCAATTAAATATTTCAATCAAACTAAATAATCGCATGATTGCGACTTTTTTTAAATGCGTTTATCATAGATACAGCTTGAACATTTTCAACTTATATTTTTAAAATATATCTACTGTTGTACACGTAATATATTATCGAATAGCATCGCCAGGAAACATCACAACCGATTGTGAAACCCACCGAGTACTTCAGATTGCACTCGCTTCACAATAAATGCATAATGACAGTTCAGATAACTGCAACGTCTCAGCTAAGGTCAAGGTCACTGCGCAGGCAAATTATCACGCGATTTAACTTGTACAATATTTTAATTAAAATGATAACACAAACCATTCATTTCGCATGCCATAAACATTATATATAATCTATGACATAATCGTTTGATTAGATTTTATATTACAAGTAAATAATACTTCGTGTCGACCTCCACGTATTAAGTTATTTGTTTTTATACCTAGGATGTCATTTTTTCTGTAATAATTTTTGTTGTATTTAAAAATGAACTAACTAACTTATCATTATGACGGTTCTGCGCAAGAGTAGGCAGAAAGGATAGGATATTTGCCACAGTATTATTTGCTTTTCTACCGAGGATATTATTTTTTTTGTTTTTTTCAGAACATCAAACATCAAAATTTGAAAAGAAGGGTTTTGATTTTATTATTATTACACTAGCTAACTTACCATCACGACGTTTCCCCGCGGGGGTAGGCAGAGAGGATAGAGCGCCACACTCTTCTGTCCTGACACACAATTCTCGCCTAATCCACATTAATACATATTCTCATACTACCCAACATCAGCTTTATTTCCTTATTTCTTTAATATTTACTCTGTCATAAATAGATTTGCCACATATACGCCTAAGTGATCTCATTTCCACTGAATTCATTCTACTTTCGCTCCTCTTTTGCTAGCTCCAGGCCTCACTTGCATATATCAGTGTCGGTACCGAGACTCCACTTTGTACCGTCCATTCAAAGCACCGTTCACTTCATTCTCTGCAGTCACCCTCCTTTCGATATTATTCTCAGCCTTTCCGTTTCTATCAAACATACTTCCCAAATACACAACATTATTATTAGTATTAACAAAAATAAACTATCTCGGATAGAATGCCTCACCCACCTGGGCACACATACCTCGTCTTCTTCTTCTTCTCTTGCCTACTCTTCAGTTGTGGAAGCTTTTGACAGAACAGTTCATCAATATTTACTTTTTCTGATCATACCAGGTTTTTCGCAGACGCCCTCCGTCCCTGTTATTATGCTATGCAACAAAAAGACCCGACGAAAGAAAAAGCCTCAGTCTTCATGTTAAAGTCTCAGTCTTTTAAGTATCAAACTACGATAGGTGTCCACAATTATGATCGTTGAATATTTTAGCAAAGAATCATACCGAATACCGTAGTTAAGACTACGCACATATTTCAAATATATGGAAAAAAAGGTAGAAGCACTTTCGGGCAAAAAATGTCATTTTACGAACAAATGCGAGGCGCGTTTTTAAGCAAGTACCGGATTTTTTTTTAAAGAAACACGACACTTTACTTTCTTCGGACGCTACACACCTTAAAACTACTTCTCAACACAGTCGCAGCCATTATTAAGACACTTGTCATAACGGGGCACCAATTATTGTATACCTTCGTCATAGAACGACGCCGCCTGGAATGAAAACCATTCATCATCTCCATCAAAACGCTTGCCATCGAGGAACCGCTTCAGAATACCGCAAAATATGGAAACCACTTGGCGCCAAATCAGGACAAAACTGGACACACTTGGCGATGAATGTCAGCTGGTTTCACATTTCGTCCATTCGAGAAACGAATCACGATCCGTATCTCACAGTCGGCGTGCTGATCTATTATCTTGAACATTTCAACCACACGCTACAAGATGGCCACACTTTACTCACTTCTGGGAAGGATCAGATGATTGATTAGTACTGAATCTTGTAAAACAGTATACAACTCTGTTATTATTCCTCACATCAACTACTGCAGCAGCATCTTGTTTTTGGCTAACGAAGAAGAAATGCAACAATTGTCAGTGTTGCAAAATAAAGCTATGAGAATATTACTCAGAAAAATAGATATACTCGGATCAGTGCAATGGTGAAATATCTGAATATGATGACCTTTAAGCAGAAAATATATTTTAATACAATGGTATTTAATTACAAAATTATCAATAAGAAAATACTAGCGGAATTCACACGAAAAATTGATGCAAATTGAAGACCAAATCTCAGAAATTGATGATGTATAGTGCGATGAAATTTTTTAATGAAATGCCAGAAAACATAAGAAAGGAATAGAAATTGAATAGATTTAAAATGAAACTGACTAAATATATAAAAGATAAGTTTTAGTAAAAGAAAAGACTTTAATCTTGTTTACATTAGAGCATTTATAGGAGTGCTCGTGTATGCACTATGTTAAGAATTAAATAAATAAATATGAATGTCTCTAACGTTGCATGTGGTGAGTCAACAGATGAAAGAAACTATTAAATATGCGCAATCAGGAATATCCGGCAACGGTTCTTACTTAAAAAACGCTCCTCGTACATCTAAATGCTGAAAACACGCACTGATCGTAAACCGTGAAATTTTGTATTGATTTACCTAAATTACCCCTTATTTACGACACTTTGTCACGCATGAGCGATAGAATAGATTTCACGTAAGCATTAATGTGTAGGTTCTTTTTTCTAACAATGAGATAAACAGGCTGTATAAAAAACATCTCCATAATTAGGACCCTGTAAATGAGTACCTTCGTAACCTTCATTGCAATTCCTGGTTACGTATTTGATATAAGTACGACGTGATTACCTAATTCTTAAATTATAAAACTCATTGAGAATATCAGTTTTTTTTTTTAATGAGTAAACATTATAGCTCGACACCTCCCCCTTCCCTCACTCGCCCAAAAAAAAATTATACTAGATTACTCTAGTACAAATTTTTTTGATGTTATGAAATGATTACATAGATACTCATAATGTGTTTTGAAATGATTACTCATTAAAAAATACGTAACAAAAAGGTGAGTAAACAAATTAGTCACAATCATTTTAAAAAAATAATATTTTATTCAGTATCTGTAAGTGTCAAACTTACGTTTTGACACTTTTCATAAGCCACAATGCATATATTCGAACATTAAACGTTCTTTTAACCTCCCTGTAGGTATTTAATAATATTAATTCAAAATATAATACATACGCAATAACTATCTATACTAAGCAACCATTATTTAACAAATTATGTTTTAAAAGTAATGTATTAATAAGATTTAATTCCTTCTTTTCTACCCAGTGAACTACACACACAACTCGCACACTCGTGCAATATTTACGAGAAATATTAATACGTACCTTAAATTAGAAGGAATTATTTGTGCAATAAAATAATAAAAGTTGAGCAAGGTTAGGTTAGATAGATATTTTTAACTTTATATTATATTATATATACATATCTTAAAATAATTAATAAATTAAAACGTAAAACGTAAAAAAACGTAAACGTAAAAATAAATTAATAAATTAAAACGTGTGCACGTAGACTAAAGCAATTTTAAAGTCGGATAAATATGTTAAAAATGTGAAAAAACATTAATCATCACGAACGACAGCATAAAGATACGTCTAACTCGGCCAGCGCACGCTCACCCACTAAAGTGACCGGTATTCGACACCCCGCGCCCCGCACGTATTGACAAATTCACGTCAGATTCTTCGAGAAAACATTTTTTATTGTTGTAATTATTTTATCCAATACATAAACATATTAAGGAAAAATACCTTAAATATGAACTCTGTATTTTTAATATATTTAAAATGATATTCACATAATTAGATGCAATGTCAAGTCAGTTTACATTATCAGAGATAAAAGGTTAAATTGTACCCAATGTTTACTAATTGTAGTTTGCAGTAAATTTTGATTAAATATTATGACATTTATATATTAAAAAAAAAAAAATAACAGTGCATTGCATAAACCAGTGTTTTTAAACCTTTTTACTAAAGCGGAACACTCGATCCTCTGCCAAACACGACATAATAGTAATTATAGATGACGCTCTCTATAAATTGCGCCCGACTCACAAACATTGTCATTCATGCGATTGGCAAAGTTTACGATTATGATATTAGTTAATTTTGTACTAAAATATTGCAAGAATTATTTATGACTAGTTAGAATATTCTTCTAGATAAGCTGCCAAACTTAAATTACGCCTAGCTAGCAGCATTTCTGTCAAGGGTGTGGATTACTAAGAGGTTTGATGTTAATATTATTTATATAATATAACTTGTTCGCGGACGAGATTTCCGATTCTAGACAATCTTTACGATACGGATTTTTTTTTATAAGATCCTTGATCAAATTTCAATACGTTGACCATCGATGCTTCGCTCGTTAGTCGAATGAATTTGAATTTCCCCGGCGGCAGTTATATGTTTGTAATTTAATGCCTTGTGCTTGTATAGCTTGTGATGTTACATTTCAAAATGCGCGGCATACCGAGCGCTGTATTACCGACCGGAGCAGACGCGGTCGAAGATAGATAAGGCGAGAGTGGAAGGTGGGACATTTTGACAGGCAGCGCGCGAGCCTGGGCTGCAGCAGAAAACAATGGCGGCGGACGCAGAGTTATGAAGCTTGGAGACCCGTGGTAAATTGAGAAAGTTTGGGCTGATTTATACACGTAGAGAACCCAACGAGATCTAGGCGCCAGATTGGCAAGGCAAAATTATCGAACGGCCGGCATCTGGAAGGATGAGGCAGATTCATCTGAGTTCTGGACTAAGCGTGGAATGGCTGCCCAAGTGGTCATCGCCACTACCCGTGCTTTTCAAATCATAAATAACTAACTGTGGCCCTGGCGTGTGACGCTGTGTCAGTCGATTCTACAGCGAAGTCGTTGGGAGTTGCCTGCGATTTGTGTAATAATAATGTATGCGTAATTAATTTGTGAATCAGTGTTGTTATTGTTAAAGACCATTCCCATCCTTCCGAGACAGGCATATCGACATCACTCACACCTTACCCACGGACTGAGTCTAACCGGTAGCGTGGTGCGCTGGCGTTCGATCCACCGGTGCTGGCGCACAACGTAATAAGCTTTTCAGATAAATAAACAGTTATAAATATCGATGATTATGTGTGAGATTTGTGCGCATGTGTGGACTCTCGATATCGAATCATTTTTTTAAATTTATGTCAACACGTGTACACGATACTGAGATTTATCTTATAGTGTCTCAAAAGAGCCGTAAGAAAAATGAGTACACTTACAGCACACCGTTTTAAAAATACTGTCATGTGCGGTTGGCTCTCCTTATGCAACATTGTCAATATTATATTAAGTTACGACCTCGTTAAACTGGTCTTCATTTCAAAAATGTCTACGACCTTCGTAGGGCCGCATTACGAAACAAAACTGGATTTCTAGTTTTAAAATGCTCGCGGTGATTATTATATTTTAAAATACATTGACTTGCTGTCGGGTCAGCTTCGCGAGCCACAACAACCGCGCAGCCGCGGCTAATCGACGGTTGTGCCGTCTTTTACATAACTGTCGCTATTTGTAAACCATCAGTGAAGTAATTCTTAATACAATCTAAATATATATGTGAAAATAAAATACTCGTTTTATTATATACTAATTAAATGTATTAATTAGGAAGATATACATTTAAAATCAATTTTATCGAAAAATATTGTTGTCAGGATTCGAATCTGAATCACTGAAAATAATGCACCTTCTCCGGTTTGGAAAGATATCCAGGTTCGAATTCCGGTAGCGCAACAATAATATTTTGTATGTACATCATTGTAATTAATATATTTAATCAGTATTTAAAATATCACAGAGCTATGTTCTGAATAATTACAACTTCACAATAAGAATGTGTTCTCCTTAATAATACTTGTGTTATTATTATTGTGTCGCGTTTCTCCTTACAAGGGCATTATCAATTTTAACTAATATAATATAATCAATTTTAAGTAATTTGTAACTGAAGTAAAAAAAATATGTACACAGACTAACTGAAACATAAATTAACTCGAATATACTCCTCTATACACGAGTCTTACTCACATAGAGAAGAAACAAATTTAAAAAAATATATATATATATATGATTATTGAAATTGTATTATATTTTTAATATTAATAAAAATTTAAAAAAAACAATTTGTTTTTATAACTATAATGGATGACAGTTATATCATTTATTTACATGAAATAAAAAAAGGACAAAATTTTGAACGTTTCTAATTATTTCAAGTATTCTTCAACACTAATGGTATTTTAATATCATGGATAATTTGTACAAGAAAAGGATAGCAATACATTTTTTACAATCCAAGAAGACAACTACAAATTGTATAAATGATAAATATTATTACCGCATACCTTTTATAAAAGATTAATTATTTCTCGTGTTTAAAAATTACATTGCTATTTTATTTTTCAATAGTTCATTGACTTTATTTTTTTTTAAATCTTTTTGAGCCTTTTTTTTAAACCTATTTATTACTATTCAACCGGTTTCGGATGCATACAACGTGTTTGCTTTAAATATTAAAAATAATACATATTATTTTATTAATATCAATGGTTTCAACGATTGTGATGTATTATATACAGGATGTAACTTTCCGAGTCTACAATACTTTATGGGTGAATATCTGACTAAATTACGAGTTAAAAATGTTCAAGAGATATATGCCTGATCTCAACCATGTCAGAGATATAAGCATTTAAAAAAAATAGTTATAATGGTATTATTTCGATTAATTGATATATTTTATTGATTCCAAATTATAAAATGTACACAAAAAATTTAATCTCATCGAATTTCGAGCTGCTGAACGATTTTTTATTAGATGATTTAGATTAATAATTGAACAATTTCACAAATATTTATTTCAAAGTACGTAAACTTCAAGCTTAATACAATTTTGTGAAAAATTTATACAATAATATTTTCGGTAGCAATTTGCACATATTCCTTATAATATATAATATAGTCAGGTATCCACCCATGAAATATTGTGGATTAGGTCTGTTACACCCTATATATTAACGTATAGACTATCAAACTTCAACAACAATAAAAAAGAACAAATAAATATATATACTAGGTAGCTTGCTTTTAGATTACATATATTAATCAGTACAGTTGTGTTGTACCTACACCAAAATGAAAAGAAATAGTATGTTAAAAACGGGCGAAAAAGACAATTTTCCAATCTCCAAGAATCCAATCCAATTTCCAAGAAGTAGAACATCTTACATACAAAATTCATTCATTCACCGGTCATGCAAATGCCATAATGAGAAATGACTTGTTAACAACATTAAAGAAAACATTAGCCTTAGTACGCTCAAAGGGTTCTTCTTATGAACCACCACAATCTAAACTCTGGCCATTCACTCTACCTGTAAAAAACACATGTTGCTCTCCCTTTACCGCAATAATAGTTACAACCTTCCCACCCTTCTCCCTCTTTTTTTTTCTTATTTTCATTGATTTTCTGCAACTAAACATACTTATGTATCCAAATATTTTTGTGGATTATTATTATTAGTATCACAGTAAATAGTTATTATGTTTATTACAATACGTTTACACTGTCAAAATCTCTCAATAAAATAAAATTAAAATAAATAGATAAAAATGAAAAATTTAAATTGTGAAATAGAAATGAACTTGTTTGTTTACTATTTTGAAAAATATGCCAAAAAAAAAATCACAAATTTATATTTTAAAGTAAACTGAAATACAATACTTATAACGTTATATATAAACACATTTGTATGTACACATTTCATATGTTACAATAACACGATTATCGGTTTTCGATAGATGATTACGATGCACGTAAATACTGGAAATTTTACATAGTAAAATTAGCAGAGGCGGATTTCCACATTAAAATCAGTACCAGGCGGTGACTAATACGCGCTCTCGCAGCCTATTTGGGCGATGACATAAGTTCACATTCAGAAAAAGACGGTAGATAAAAATGTAAAAAATACTCTGTGGTTTTATATAAAACAATTTTTTATTAAATCAGTATTTAGCTCGCAAATACGATTGAAACACTCGCAGCCAACTCGAGGCGATGATGTAGTTAACCCGATGATGAAGTAAGTACATATTGCATATTTACCACAGAATCGATAATTATTAGGTTCTCGTAAATATGTTTCGTGTATTCAAATGAATTTAAAATATCAATTATTTGAATACAAACATCACATAACGTAAGAAGCAGTTAACGGGGCTTTATAAAACCGGGCCGTAGGTTATTCGAGTTTAAGGTCCGAATTATATAACTACTGGTAATCGAACGCTTTTGTCGTGATATGGACTCGTGGTGTTATTTAATCTCTCGTTATTGATTTTATTCATAAATACATTCTTGTATTCAGTTTGGTTTGCCATTTCACCGTGAATAGACTTACGCCAGAACAACGCTTGCAAATTGTGCAAATTTATTTCGAAAACCGTGGTTCAGTTCGCGAAACTTACCATGCACTACATTAATTTTACCGTCCATCCGAGCAAGTAATTCGAATAACCATGGATCGTTTTCATACCGCGCATACTTTAATTGATAATACGCATCCGCAGAGACGTCGTACAGTGCGCACCGAAGAAGCTGTTGCTGCAGTGGAGCGCAGTATTGAGGAGGACCCGAGTGAGTCGATTCTCCATCGTGCACAGCAATAGGTCCATGATTAGTGACTTTTTCGTTCCTCAATTGAATGGCATTCATGTGGAAGAGCTGTGGTTTTAACAAGACGGCACAACAGCGCGCGCCATAATCAATTTATTGAAAGAAACATTCGATGAGTACATAATTTCGCATAATGGACCTATGAATTGGCTTCCAAGATCGTGTGATTTAGAACCTTTGGATTATTTTCTATGGGGATATGTGAAGTCGCTAGTCTACGCCGATAAACTAGAGACGATAGACGACTTGAAAGCTAACATTCGTCGCGTTATTACTGATATAATATATTTAAATGAAATGATATATTTAAACACTAATAGTATAAAAGTATCTATCCAATAAAGCCAATACCATGACCATTACCACGATTTTTATGTTTTATTTCATTTTAAATTTCTATACCTCTAAAATAATCACCCTTTATATTACTTTTAAAATTAGCAATATTAACTTTGTGGATAATGGTATTTTTCGAAACCGGTAGATGTATTTAAACTCAATTAAGTGGTTAATAAAACAAAGATAATAATTAAAAAATACCCTTTATATTCCTCAAAAAATTATCTCTATCACATTTATTGACTTTTCTATTTTGTTTACCTATCGCATTAAGCCTACCATAATAAAGCTAATTTAGATTAAAATTACAAGAATTTCTTCTAACTATAATTTATATATATTTTAATCGAATAATCTATTAACCACCAACAAAATTTTCCAATAATTATTTAACTTCTGGTTCAGACCATTGAGGCTCGCTTCCAACAACCCTCTTTAATGAATACTTTTTTACCGACAGATACCAGGAACTCAAACATTGCAGATTTAAATCAAGTGACTATATACAAAGTTAATTATCTGCTTCTTTCTTTCTTCATGTCAGTATTGACATATTGTGGACACACGCCTTGTTACTTCGATTGGCACCACCGGGTTTCCTGGTTTATAATAATGTATATATATGTGTGTGAGTATTGCCGCCCTTTTTTTTCAGAAGCTAAGAAGACGATAACCTACAGGCATCATTTTTATTACATCCCGTGCTTCGACCAGTTCAGCGGTTCAAATAAACCACCAGTGCGCGCTTCGGTCGGTCGAAATCTAAAGAAGACAACCCAGCTAAAATAACAACAACATCGGACCAGAAAGATCCCAAAATTAAAAGTTTAGTGCAGTTCATATGTAATATGTGTGCTTATTGTTAATCGAAAACCTGGGAACCAGCTATCGAAGGCATTTACATAAAAGTGGCCTCAATCAGACTCGCCTTCCAATAAACCTCTACAAGTCACGGTCCTGGACCGCCCTCACAGCTGACCCCAGCTCCAGGGTCTCTACAGCTAGATTCAAGGCATCTATACATCGCTGGTACTCTTCCTGGTCTTCTTGTGCCCAGAATAATCTTCTTTTACAGGCTGTCACTTTAACAAGAATTTTTTCTTTACAGTTGTAGATAGAACTTGCTGTGGTAGGATTTGTTGCAAGATTAAAGTATTTATACGTCGTGTTTTTTTATATTAAATGACATAAATGGTCGACTTATACATTAGAAATATTTGCCGTCAATTTTTTTTTAAGAGAATTGGTCTCAGGTTAAGCGAGTTTTAAATGTAAACTTCTCAAATATTTATTTACATGCAATAATATTAAATTGGACTATATTTGTAGGTAAATATTTTTCTATATTACGTCATTAAACTAACCAATGGCCAACCCTGTTTTTGGGCCAAAACTACTATTTTATGAGGCCATAACTACGCCATGTGATTCAATGCCAAGTTCGATTCGATTAGTCCAATTGAGTTTTAGAAAATGCGCGAGTTCTAGAACTGTAAGTACTGTATCTTTATGCACAAAACTCAAACGATATACGGTGATATTGAATTTTATTTGAAAAATAGTTATTCCTGGTGAACTTTGGTTTTACGATTATTTTCATATCTCATTCATACCCGTCCCCAGTACAATTTATTTATTTATTAGACTTTTTTGACGTACGTGTTTTTGTTGTTACAGAGGTGAATATATTATAATATAATATGATAAACATAAGATACAATTATATTGCAATTAATTATAATACTCGTAGTTTATTGTGTGGGATGGAGTAGACTCCACCTCTGATATATATATAGCATTGTCCTGGCTACTTTGCTAGACTGCCGTATATGTTAAAATAGTCAGTTTTTTTCGTGGTGTTGTGGTGTTATTTAATTCAAGAAAGATAAAGATTCGACAGGAATAAAAATAAAAATATAATATGTAGTGAGAGTGTTGGAAAACTGGTGAATTATTAGTGTAAGTATTGTATTATGATTATGTTGGAATATTGGACAGCGATGCTTATTAATATCTCTATTAATGATTAATATTTGGTCCATATTTGTGTAATCTTATTGGAAATGAACGATTTCCAGTTTTGAGTGTGTTGTATAGTTTCGGAGCTATGAACATGTAAAATCGTTGATAAAATGTCGTTATTGCTCTCGATACTGGTATGTAGATGTTCGTTCTTTGTTTTGTGTTGTGACCATGATTTATTAGTTGGGGTGAGTTGTTGTTAGCGTGGAAATATTGGACGAGTCTCAACATATAGATTTATCTTATCAACCCCTCAGAATAATAAGGTTCTATCTGACGATCACATTGTTTTGAGATAATGAGCTCAAAAGTGTTAATTTAATTTCAACGTATATTTATGTATATTTTGTTTTGAGTTGAGTTTTAAGATCTTAACTTATTTTCAGTATTATTAATGACCAATGTGAGATGAGGGAAATTAAAAATAAATAAAACATAGTAAATTAACAATAATGATCCATAAATTGAAATAAATAACTGATGCAGTTGGAACTTTCAGCTCTTGCTATTTCCTTTTATATCCGTTAAATTGATTTTGTTTTGTATGGAAGAAATAAAGAATGATCCATTTGGAACCCATTTAACGCTATAACTCAAATTACACCAAAATGTAGGTTGGAACCTCGTTATTCAAAGTCTAGGACATTGTATTATTTAAATATAAGATCTGAGGGATACCTAAAGGGACAAAAATTTATTACCCTAAGAATTGTCTTTTGTACTCTTTTAGCCATCTCTATTTTTTTTGCAGTTCCTCTCCAATTAAGGAGTAGAAGAGGTATTTAAAAAATTTAATTAATTTTCTTATTAGTTAGTCATTCCATCGCTGGGGAGACATTTTTTATTTATATGACTAAATTTATAAATATTTTATTCGAACCAGACAAACATTTTCTGTACAAGAGTATGATACATATGTCTGAGGTGTACTGCTTTTTTTTACTCCATTTCGCAAACTATATTCTATTGTCCTATATTAAATTATCCTTGTGAGCCTCCAATAAAATATGTTAAAATCAACCGATTTTTTAAAAATTAATGTTTCAATTCATAGGAATAAAATTCAGTATTATGTAATTTTTAATAATTCATTTATCTAATAACTCACAAGGGTCTTCTTCAGCATTAAATTCATATACGATAATTTGACACTGCAATCAACTGAAAAAGCATAACTAAAATGGTCGAGCGCTCGCTTAGCACGTTAGAAATAACGGTATCAATATCCGATGCCTGCAAAATCTTTTTGAAAATACATTCTAACACGCTATTTCTAATGCAGTTTTCGTGATAAATTTTACTGAAGGAGCCTTTAAAGAAATCCATTTTATTTTTAAATATCTTTTTTTATTCCCTTGTCCTTGACGTCTCCAAATGATATCTAAAAAAATATATAAAAATCCTACTGATGTTGAACACTGCAGCTCGCCACAGAAACCTGTTTATGGTGCGCATCTCCAAGACCTGACCGAAATGGTTCAAAACCTGGAGCACAACGCAGCTTTTAAAAAACATTGAATGCGTAAATCAGAAGAATGTGAAGATTGTTAGTTTGTTGTTTGATATTTATTTATTGAAGTATAAGTCCGTAGGGTTTTTATTTTCTAAGGTGTTAATGTTGGCTTCTGGTTCTTGCAGCATCATGATCGTGTCATGATCGTATCATAAGACTGCATTTTATCATTTCTGTCATATTTATTATTACTATGTGTTTCTTTTAAAATTAGCAATATTAACTTTGTGGTTAAAATTCATATTTTTTATTTATTATCTTTGTTTTATTAACCACTGAATTGAGTTTAAATACATCTACCGGTTTCGAAAAATACCATTTTCTTCTTTAGGATGTCATAACTAACCAAAAATATAAAGCATTGTTTTTTCACCAGAATCTATTTTTAAAATTTTTTTAAATTTAAAAAAAAAACAATTATTTATAAAATAAATTTTATACCTAACTCAAATCGCTGCTCAATACAAATTTATTTTTTAAATAATTGTTTTTTTTTTAATTTTTAAAATTTTTTAACATAGATTCTGATGAATAAACAATGCTATATATTTTTGGTTAGTTATGACATCCTGAAGAAGAAAATGGTATTTTTCGAAACCGGTAGATGTATTTAAACTCAATTCAGTGGTTAATAAAACAAAGATAATAAATAAAAAATACTATGTATTTCCCCTAACCAGAATGTTGTGTATTTGGGAAGTATGTTTGATAGAAACGGAAAGACAGAGATATCAAAAGGAGGGTGACTGCGGGGAATGAAGTGAACGGCGAATGGAATTATAGCTAATGGAAACTTGTCAACCGAGGCAAGACTAGCGGTTCACAATGGAGTCCTGGTACAGACACTGATGTATGGAAGTGAGGCCTGGAATTGGGAGAAGAGGAACGAAAGTGAAATTAATGCAGTGGAAATGAGATCACTTAGACGTATATGTGGCAAATCCAATTATGACAGAGTAAAGAATGAAGAAATAAGGAAAAAATGTATAGCTGATCTTAGTATAGTGAGTAAAATTAAGAAAGGATCAACTAAATGGTTTGGTCATATATAACGGATGAATGAGGTGAGAATGGTAAAAAATATATAATAAACGACGCAAGTGTTAATGGTACCAGAAATAGAGAACGTCCGCGGAAGACGCACGATCAGGTAAACCAGATACTGGAGGATGGTCCTGTTAGAAACCTCAATAATCGACAAGCTTGTATGAGATTGTGTGTCAAGAGAGAAGTATGTGGCGCTCTATCCTCTCTGCCTACCGCCTCGGAGAAACGGCGTGATGGTAAGTAAATAAGTAAATTAATATATTATTTACGATACAGGGTCAGTTTAAAAGTGAAATTGTAATAATAATTGTAACATGTAATAATAATTATATCATAAGCCAAATTAACACAATTCGTTCTCGAACGCCGATAACAATCGCGTGTCACATGATAAAACATCGTTGACCTTGGAAATCACACTCTTCTGTATTTATTTATACTTATATTTGTGTGGTAGTTTTAATGTATTGTTTGTTCTCCTCTTTTGTCAATATTCAACATAACATTTATATATAATCAAATATGTGAAAATAAAACGTTTATTTCTTAATTCTACTCGTTTCTAAGAATTAAACTCAACAAATTGTAATTATTTTAATGTTAATCTATAGTGAAAAACAGCTTTATAATTGTATTTACATAAGATGAAAAGAGACAACATTATTCATTGGAATTCAGAAGGTTCGTATAAATTTATATATATTTCTAATTATTCTAAATATCAATATAGTATTAACAGTTATATGTATAAAAGGACAGCTAGATAATTCTATAATATAAAAGAAGACAATAAAGCAAGAGAGACATCTTGTCTTCTTATGTTATAAAATTAATTAATTGATATTAATATAAATATTAGTTTTATTTTTATTTTTAATGTATATGTATTCTGTATTTTTCAAGTAGTGGCAGTATTGTAGAATTAGTGAATTATTAGTGTAGATACTGTATAATGATTATGTTAGAATGTTGGATAGCCAATTGGATCACAGCTGTTACCGAAAGAAGCTGACACGACAGCTGACAAATCATTAATTTTAATATCGTGTATTATTAGGTTTATATTTGTGTAATCTTATTGTGAAGTGAACGTTTTTCAGTTGGTGCTGAGTATATTGTACAGTTAGGGAACATGTAGAATCTTTGATAAAATTTCGTATGTATTAAGTCAAGTGTAAAAGGCTCAATTGGAGACGTTAATTTAAAAATAAATAAATAATACACGCGACACATTACATTAATAGTGTTTTAAATGAAATAATTTATCATTAAGGAGAACACATTCTTATTGTGAAGTTGTAATTATTCAGAACAGACGGTCCGTGATGTTTTAAATCCTAATTTAATATATTATTTATAAATATATACTTATAAAATTAATTTTATCGAAAAATATTATTTTTGCGCTACCGGGATAAAAAAGGGATAAAAAAAACCAATATTTTTCGACAAAATTGATTTTATAATTATATATTTAAATTAGTATTTAAAATAATTTGTCAACATTATTTTGTTTTTAATAAATCAGACGAAGTTGACCCAAAATAAACATAAATAACAACAATTAAGTGACACCACAAAAAAAAAGTTATTTTACGAGATTGTCAATCCAAGGTACGATGTATAAGTATTTTTGTACCAAAATCAAATAACCAAGTACTTTACGAGAAAATCTAGACGACAGTACATCGCAACGCAACCGGTTTGAGAAGATAGCTAAAGCAATCACTTCTCCAAGCCTTCTCGGACACTAACTTCATCGTCCAATCTCCAGTCACTAACTTTATCGTCCAATTTAACATTCCACCAGTATAAATTCATTTGTGCATCATCCTTCGATA
Organism: Eubasilissa regina; assembly: GCA_022840565.1. Lineage (NCBI taxonomy): Eukaryota > Metazoa > Arthropoda > Insecta > Trichoptera > Phryganeidae > Eubasilissa > Eubasilissa regina. The sequence continues at coordinate 14,615,818 of JAINEB010000027.1, read as the reverse complement.
AACGCCAACCGATTGTAAGTCCTCTTTCATTTCGTCAACATTTATATATTATACACTGCGATATTGACATACACGTGTGAGATCTGAAGAGGTTTAGGCCCCTCAGACTCACCTTCAAATCTAACATAACCTACAAACAACAGTCACCCCATACTGTGACTTAATACATAAAAACAAAGCAATTTTTTTCAATCCCTATAAATCCTAAAAAAAATTCAAATGAAGATGGAGTTTTTTATCGTTTTGTCGCATTTTAACTCAATAAATATGCCTTAAGGAAAAAGGCTTCGAGGGTCGGACGTAACGAGTCAAGGTCGCGCCTTTATTGGCTGACCATTGTAAATATAACTGGCCTCTTTACAGCGAGTAAACTAACCAGAGGGTAAACATTTCGAAGGTGGGTGTATAGCAGTCTGCTGAAGAGAGCAATTACTGCCACGTTTTCAGCAGTAATTAATAAGAATTCTCTTGCCTACGTGCGAGGGTATGCGTCCCTTGAAGATCGATAAGGTACTACAGGGTGAATATCATGTTCCAGGCCGATGTTGTTTTTTGAATAACTATGAAATATGATTATTTAATTTATTACAATTATGTATGGAATATGACATCGGCCAAGTGGCCGCCTCTGACAGCGACAGAAATGCGTGCTTCATTTTGAATATTTTTCTGTTGCATCGGAATTGTTGTTTCCTTAATGGCGTAGCCCTTTCCTATCAAGTACCCCTACAGAAAATAGTCGAGAGCCGTCAAGTGAGGTGACAGAGGAGGCCTTTCGACATTATGCGATCGGGAAAAATTTGTCATATAGCTCGAACTGTATGCGAGATGGCGCCGTCCTGTTGAAACCATATGTGACAATAGCGATCTCCATTAATGGTTACAATTTTGCCATTATTGTTTAGATAAAACGTTTCAATGACTTCAACATGTTGTTGAGGCGTTAGATGCTCCATAATAAAATGTAATCAGCGATAATAAATGCGAACTGACAAATGTCTGCCAAATCAAAATACGGCCAGACAAAATTGGCCTGGAACATAATACGAGTATGTACCCTGTATTTACCACCCCGTTACGGTAGCCTTGGTTTGTTTGCCAAGAAGTCGTGCAATGAGTTATCGGGTTCTCAGGGTGGAGTTATTCTGCGCCGTGTAACTAAAGAAACTCGCGTAAAAGACAGTACAAAAGTTGAGCATGGAACGAGCTGTCATTCATTGTGTATTATATTTGTACATTGTATCCTGAAATAGTACTATTAGGAGAACACATTATTAAATATTTTAATTAGAAAGATATACACATAAAATCAATTTTATCAAAAGATATTGTTGTTGCGTCACCGGGATTCGAACCTGGATCTTTTTTCAAACCGGTTTTAATTTGATTAATGGCACAAATCACTCTTGAAGGGTGGATTGCCCGTTTAAAAGAAGAAGAAAAAGAAGATCTGAATGTATATTTTATTAATTCAACAAAGAGCTCGCTCACTGCTCACCACGGCTGCAAGCCCTGCCGCAGGACCTAGCTGTTACCGAAAGAAGCTGACACGACAGCTGACAAATCATTAATTTTAACATCGTGTATTATTATTACGCAATTATTTCGTTGTTTTTCTGTTTTATCCGGGTGTAATCTCTGCAAAAAAAAAAATCAATTACAGCGTTTACTATAGTTACATAGCCACATATACAACAATGGCCGTGACTGAAGTAGTTATATATGTAATATTTATATTTTGTGTAAACTTTTTACTTTTTTACTTTATTAATATTTTCTTAACTTTTTACTTTTTTACTTTATTAATATTTTCTTAACTTTTTACTTTTTTACTTTATTAATATTTTCTTAACTTTTTACTTTTTTACTTTATTAATATTTTCTTAACTTTTTACTTTTTTACTTTATTAATATTTTCTTAACTTTTTACTTTTTTACTTTATTAATATTTTCTTAACTTTTTACTTTTTTACTTTATTAATATTTTCTTAACTTTTTACTTTTTTACTTTATTAATATTTTCTTAACTTTTTACTTTTTTACTTTATTAATATTTTCTTAACTTTTTACTTTTTTACTTTATTAATATTTTCCTTGATTTTCTTTTTTATAGCATATTTATTTCATAACCTTTAATGTACAACATAATATGTTTTGTCTTTATGGCAAATCAGGTGGAATAAACACATTATTATTATTATTATTACAACACAATTCTTTACGGTTGACTCTTGAATGACCAATAACTCAAATGCTGCTTAGTTAGAGTTCCTGACTTTGAATTCGTTTAGGCAATATCTAAGAATCATTTAAACGTTCGGAAGAAAAATGCACATAATTTTCATTTTTTAAATCCAATTTTTGAAAGATTTAAATAATACAAATTAAACAACTGGCTCAATAACTAAATATGGCAGATTCTCAACTGTCGAACAACAATAAATGAATAAATACTAATTAAATGTGTTAATTATAAATGTTTACATAAAAAATCAATTTTGTCAAAAAATATTGTTTTTGCGCTGCCGGGATTCGAACCTGGATCTCTATTTCTTGTGTTAATTTTCATAATAAATTTTCGAACCTATATGTTACATTTTTTCAAATTAATACATCTATCGTTCCATTATTTGAAAGCCATCTACATTGTTTTTACGGAATCTAAAATACCTTTGAGTAAACCGACTGCAGACGCCAGAATTATCAATTCATTTTTATTAAATTTTGGACACATTGAAACAACTTATATTAGAACATTAAAATTTATATTAGAACATTGTTTAAGTAATTAGGTTAGACACAACCTTATAATTTCGACTTTTGAACCCCATGAGGCAGAAAAAAAATTGCCGTAAGAATTACGTAATTATTCAGAAAATATACGCCATGAAATAGTAAAACTTTAAAATATATTTAAAACTAATCGATAATGATAGGAATTCACATTCTTAAAAATTAACGAAAACGCAATGATAAAATAATTTATTGCGATAACTGTACACTTTCACGTGATATAATTGACAAAAGATCATGTTTATTTTGTGTATCCATGCGACACGGACAATATCAATACACTTATGTTTATTTTATGCTGCTATGCGACACCTAGATCAGCGTTTTTGTTTTCCTGCAAAAGTTTTATTTTACTATTAACAAGTTTTGCCCAAGCAATATATCTAGTTACATTGTATATAATCTAATAATATGATTGCACATCATCGCTATTGGATCTGTTAGTACCCTTTTGCTAGATGGGAGTAACTACAGATTAGGAAATAATTAATAATTATGTTAATTTCCAATATTTCCGCATTATGCAATAGATGTCACCCATGTCTAATTTTTATTAAAACTGCTGTGAATAATTTTTCGATATAATTACTCGATAATTTCAGCATTGCAGTTGAAAACGATTTTACATAAAATCGTATTTATTTGAGATTTTTTGTACCTGTTAATATTATTTAATTTCTTTAAGTCCACTACATCCTTCGTGTTGATGCTCTCAATAACATTCTGACGTTAGTCAGCTCAATTTAAAATAAGATTTTTCTGCTAATTATAATTATTACCTAAGTATTGCCTAATTATAATTATTACCTACATAAAATTTGATAACACCTTATTAGCTTATCCTATATTAATTTAAATCATCTTCAGCGGCTTTGCAATGTTCTTTTTTTTAAATATTTGACACTAGATTTCTTTATTTACTATATATAAAAAAATAGACCTTTATAACAAAAGATCTTACATACAATTTCAAACGAATTTGACATTCCTCTTTAATAAAACGTACGAATATAAATTTCCCATTCAATTTTCATTTGTCATAAACATTTGAATACTCTAGGATTTTATTAATAATATAATAATATATTCGCGCGTGCTTATATTACATTCGAACAATGCAATGTGACAATTGTGGAAAATTAGACTGCACAATTGTGTAAAGATAATAAATGTTATAAACATTTATCGTATCGTTACGTAAGCGAGTTCCAACATTAACTCAAATAAAACGATTACAAATCCCACACTTTTTACCGACAATCACGTGTATGGCTGCAGAAAAAAATTAATGACATATAATTTTCATATATTTATTTACTTCAATTCGCTTCACGTACGAAGATTATTCACATAAATCCGGACGGATGTCATTTAATACGGTGTACTAAAATTTTGCAAAAAATCTTACTCATGTTTTGCGTTTTCATTGTATTCTTTATAATATTGATGCGCTGTCGATTTGGGTTTTCACGTCAATGTCACAAAATGCATACATTTTATTAAAGGTTTTTTTTAATTTTGTTATTGAACGATAACAGTCCAAATCACGCACACAACGAACTTGTGTTATGAGTGAAGTACGTTCTAACGATTTAATCTATTTTATTAGGGAAATATATTTGATAGAAACGGAAAGCCTGAGAAATATATCGAAAGGAGGGTGACTGGTGGTGAGGAAAACAAAGTGAACGGCGCGTTGAATCTAATTATAGCTGTTCCGGATCTTGCGAATTGACCGCAACCCATATTATTGACACCTTTCCGTGTCCTAATTCCTTTCCCATAACCTTTCCTCATGCTTGTCTTGTCAGTATGAATAGTGACCTTGACGTCAGCAGACGTCAACGTGACCGATACGTGTTCGACCGCGACACCGCGATACCATTTCGCCGTGTGGATTTATTCGACTCCAGTGCGTCAGCACTGTATTGTTTGTGATCGCATTGTTATTTATTGATTTGTGTGCCACGGGTAAGCTGTGATATCGCCGACTTCAATTGGAAGCGGAGAGTTGCCCATCCCCGTGTCACTTGTGTGAATCTCGGCAGCGACCGCGGGAGTGACGGAGGCATCATACACAAGGTAAGACGAGCAGTCCTTCCGAATTCCGGCTCCCCGAGATCCACTGGTCCTTCGACTGGAACCCCTATCCCATCATCGACCCTTATCCGTTATATCCAGGTTCCCTTATTTCCTTCCTCCCCCCCCCTCCCTATGACGAATCCAATTTATGACCGGATAGTCGTAATCCAATCCGCGGAACGCGCGACTTTTACAGCAGGATTTACGTTTTATTTTCAATAGCTAATGGAAACTTGTCAACCAAAGCAAAACTAACGGTATATTTTTCTCCTAGGCGTTCGATATCTGTCACTTTGTTGGTGACATTTTTTCGTATTGTGTGTAATAATGTATATTAAATAACGAGATCATCATCGGACAAACTGTCATCACTAAAATAGCGGGATATTGAATGATTAATTGTCAACTGCAACTTTCAAAGTTTCAATGTGTCAGATGACTTTTGGAACAGCTGTGAAGAGTCCACCATATTTAAATATCGATTTTCATTTTTACTATCGGATGTCGTATAGTAAAATGAGTTTACTACCGGATGTATTTTCGTGAAGTAAATATTTTTTACTAACAATCAAACAACCCGTTTTCGCGATTTTTTTACTTTAGTACCTTTAGTACCAACCGGCCCTAAATAGCTCTGAGGAGCTGGAAGAAGCTCTCTCTTTACTTCTCAGTCTTCTGATAACTTAGGTATATTGTATTATAAATATATTATGTACGAGTTAAAAACAAATTTGTAAGCTCGGATTTTATTGCTACACCAACAACTTCGATAAATCTTCAACAAGAAGAATTGAAATTCTAGAAATTATGAATATGTATAATTTAAAGTTATGCAACCATAGTCTTGCATATTTTTCACGTAAAGTGCAGTTCTGGCTCCGCGAAATGGGGAGAAATTACGCTCAAGAACTTTTAAAGGTCCAAACTTGAGATTAAAACTGCTACAACTGTATATTGAATTAACTAATTGCATCTTGTTTTACTCTGTATATATCTTTTTATTTGCTATCTAATTGTATCTTGTTCTACTCTTTATATATATATATATATAATAATTTTTCTTATTATTATTATTTTATTGTTTTTATACATCGAACATTGAACGTACTTTAAGTTTTACGTTTTAATTATATATTATTTAATAACATGTACCATATATTATATATAATATCTTATACATTGAACAATGCATTTACGATAAGTTTTACATAGTATTTACCTAATCTAAATGCATTTGTTTAACTCTTTTTATATATACATATATAATTTTGTACTACTATATTGTTTACTACTATACCGGAAGAACACTGTCTGCTATAATACAGTAAAATACTAGTGTAGCAGGCAGGATATCCAAATATATGTCTTATTTTTCTGAAATGTTTATCCGATTATAATATAATAAATTGTATTAAGAATCAAATAAATAAATTATTATTATTATTATTATTACACATATGTAAGTCGATTAGAAGCCTGCTAGCTCGCTCGCTCTTTCTTAACGATTGTCTATTGATTTTTTTATCGACGCGTGTAGTCAATTTAAATTTCTTATACGCGAACCCTTTATTTTAACAATATCTAAACGCAAGTGCACTTTTAATGTTAATATACAAACTAAATACCCATTCATAAAACAAAGTACTCCATCGGACGTCAGATGTGAAAAGCATCGTACAGAATTCAGCGTAGCCCATGAAGTGGATGCCATTTCGCTCACGTCAGTCAAAGTGTCATTTTTTTTTATAAGATACATACATATTTTTATCTGCATACGTATTATACGATGTGATTTCAGCCTGTCGTCATTACTTCCATCTTAACAACCGGAGAGCTGATAAGATAGACAAACAAAACAATAAGACAATGCTGAACTAAATTGCTCTCCAAAATCAGCTGTCATTATGACAGTGGTCGGATGGTCGGTCCGACAGATTGCTGCTCCACAATAAAGATAAGGCGTAAATACGCGATGACTCAAAACTAAACCATTCAAGAAACTTTAAGAAACAAACGTAATCTAAATCGCGTTAGACAGCAGCCATTTTTATTCATGTTTAGTATATTTTTTCAGCATCCTTACAAACTGCCTCGCGGAGATAAATTTAGACAAAAGCTATAGATATACTATCATCATTGTCATTGTATTGAGAAGTAAACGTATGAGAACACTGTAGAACATGAAGTTTGATGATTTATGAGACTATTTTTAAAGAGATTAATTTTGTTCGTATTATTTAATTAATAAAACACCTCGTTTATTACATCTCACATTTTTCATTAGGACCACACACTAATAAATTAGTAGACATGATATGAAGTGAATATATAGAAAAGGGGGTTGGAAAATTATTTGCGGGGCGAGGTGCATTCTACACACATACAAAAAAGTGACAAAATCTCGTAAAGCCTGAGTTATTTCAAAACACAATATAATTAATTATAATTCTTAATGTAATTTTTTTTGCACAATATTTAGCTAATCAAAAATCATCAAAACACCCCTATATTGCATCATATACTGGGTTTAAATCTGGACTGTTCGATGGCCACATGCCTGGCTCTATGAAATTAACATTCTCACGACGAAGAAAGTTGATTGTATTTCTGGCTGCGTGAGATGGAGCTCCGTCCTGCTGTAATGTCTAGCTATACTTCAGGCTTTGCTTTGAAATTCTTTAATCATTTTCCTAGCATCCCAACGTTTTTCAATTCGCAAATTAGAATACGGTCTTTTGCAGTAATTTTTGTCATTTCGGGCAACAATTTGAAAAAACCAAATATAAACAATGGGAAAATTAATAATCAAAGATGGCGACCGGAAATTGTCGAAATATAACGTAATATAGGTAAGTGAGTAAATTAGTAAACAATTTAAGGTATTGTTGATATAGTTAAACTAATTTAGATGTAATTATATCACATTTTACGAAATGTTCTCACTTTTGTTGGGCCACCCTGTATATTCAACGAAACATAAATCCAATAGATTATGACACATTGATGCAAAAGTAAAAGTATTTACTCTTCAAAATTTAAATCTTTGTGTAAACAAGACGTATATTTTACATTAATGCATATTATATTATCAATGTTAAAATTTTCGTTCCAATCGCGTCATATATTTAAAAAAAGTAACGGAGCTCTTTGATCGCGTGAGTGGCACCAAAGTGATCACGTGGGTGCCACCAAAATTTTTTTTTTTTTGACGAGGAATTTACGTTAGTTAACTAACTTACCATCACGCCGTTTCCCCGCGGGGGTAGACAGAGAGGATAGAGCGCCACACTCTTCTGTCCTGACATACAGTTCTCGCCGCATCCACATTCATACATATTCTCATGCAAGTTCGCCGATTATTGAGGCTTCTACCAGTATCTGGTTTACCTGGTCATGCCAAGTGTTCCGCAGTCGTCCTCTATATCTCGTGCCATCAACACTTGCGTCATATATCTTTCTTACCATTCATCCATTCCATATGACCAAACCACCTTAATGATTCTTTCTTAATCTTACTCACTATATTAAGATCGACTTTACATTATTTCTTTATTTCTTCATTCTTTACTCTGTCATAAGTGGATCTGCCACACATACACATAAGCGATCTCATTTCCACTGCATTCAGTCTACTATCGTTCCTCTTCTGCCAGTTCATGTCTATTTATTTGCTGGTCTGTGATTGGGACCCAATGTTTTCAGCTACAACATTGGACCTAGTGCACCTCTCCAAAAATTGCTGTATGATTAACTAGATGCTATGGAATTTTAGGGTCAAACCGTCATTTAAGTAAAATCAATTTGTGCTAATAAAAAATGAAGCAATCAGAATTAAATAGCTAATTTGGCAGCTGCAAAATATTATGGTAAACGATTTTATATTGTTCTTGTATTATATTTAAAATATCGGTATTAAGTTTTTACCTATTATATCGTATCTGTCAAATCCCGCTGAAAATTACGTGATAACCTCTTCTCCTTTATTATTTTGCAGAATGTGTCATACTAAAGTCCTTGCATTTTGTATATGTTACAGTGGATGTGTATTACCAGTGAGAATATATTTTCACTGACATTTCAGTGAAATTACATCCGAATACGTTTCCACCAGTGGAAATATAACTTCACTAGCAGGTTTCAGCAAATGTATATTCTACCCTAACCTATAATTGAACCTAACCAAACCTAACCTATGTGTTGAAAAGGAAATAAAAATGACTGAGATTATAGATTATATTTATGCAGTAAATAATTTTATTTAATATAAATGAAAATACTATAAGCGAATAAAAGTGACAGTTGTAAACGCCACCCACGCCACCAAACTATTTGCTGCCATGCTGTAGGGCGACACATCGACACTTAAGGCCAAATATTCCCGCGAAGCGTATTCTCGCTTGTCAACGAATACAAACTCACTAAATGTAACCAGTGAATTTGTATCTTCATTGTTAGATATACATCCACTGACCGGCTTAGCGAAAATGTACTTTCACCAGTGAAAATATATTCTCACTGGTAATACAGATACATATACAACTGTAACATATACAATCGCGCGACAGCAGATGACTTTTTGCTAGTAAAAAATACGATATTATCCTATAGAGAAATAATTAATAATCCTCATAACTTCCGTATATTCTTCCTATTGAAATAAATTTTAAAAATGACCTTTGTGTCGACATGTTATGACACAATCAATAAACAAATACAAATAATGATTCTCTATTTAAAAAACAGCAGTTCACATCCAAGTCAATATGAGGCCGCGTTAGTGGAGAATTTTACGACACAATTTTATGTTGAGATGCACATTTCGGTTTTCTCAGCAGAATGATGGACAATCAAAGAGGCCTTGGACATCTGCGTACTCTGGAACGTAGATAAGGCTGTTATATTCTCCGACTCGTAAGCAGCTTTTGAATCGCTTTCTGCTAATATATAAGTTTAGCTAAGCATCAGACAATGTCTGTTTAATTTGGACAACAACAATAAACAGGTGTTATTCGTTTGGATTCCTGCACATTAAGGGGGAATTCATGGAAATTAATGTGCTGATAAATAGGCCAAGGAGCTCTACGCTTTCCGGAGTTTTCCCTCAACAATTCCATATCCCGATGTACGACAGAAATAATATGGTAAAAAAAAGTACGAATCCTATCTAGACTACACAATGGATGGATCCAAATAATCATAAGGGTAATCGGCTTAAAATAATTCAAAGATCTATTCCCCGCACCCCTTGGTTCACCAAAAGGAAAGTCTCCAAAGAACAATATCAAATATCTATAGAATGAAAATTAGGCATTGCCAGGTAGCCTCACATTTATTCAGATTGAACTTTGAACTTTGACAAGGATAATTTTCGCCGTCTAAAGTCTTCTACGGTGCTTCCATCTTTCTCTGACGTGCGTCGTTTCAATACTTCCTGACCAATAAAGTCTTTGTTGTTGTTTATCCCAACGCTGAAGGCCACCAAGGCATTCGCAAGACGTGTCCAAGCCACTTTAATTGAGATATTTCTGTACGTTGAAGTAAGGGCTGCGTTAAATAATTCAAATAAAGTGTAAATAATTTTCTTGCCAAATCTTATTTATCAACTTTTTTTTATTAATTAATTTGAGTTGTAACAATTTGTCATTCGTTAACTCTCTCAATACCTTTTCAATATTTTTTATAAAATGCGTATATTTATTTTATAATAGTACAACTAGAAATATTATTATAATGTTAACAGCTATTTTATTTTAAGTGCGAGTTGTAAATTGCGTAATTATTTTTTTTCTGATTTCTCTCATGAGAGAAAATTTACTAGAATTTATTCCTTTACGCGAGTTTCAAGAACAAAATTACTTGTATTTGTGCCTTTTGTGGATACATGTAACGAAGTCCAAATCACTAAAATAACCTTTGAAAAAAACATTAATTACCCACAGTTTTATCACAAATGTAATAAAAATGCAAGCTTGACAGCCAAGATTCCCACCATTGTCAAAGAAAAGATATGTCATACATGCTAACCGCATTCTACTGCCCGTCCAACTTCCGTACTGGATATTGTTATATAATTTATTTCTTCATTGATTTTTCATGGTTGAGACTAAATTTATTGCTCATAGAGAATCACTAGCTATTAACTAAGATATATTTAGATATAAATGTGTTAGTAGTATGAAATACAATTTAATACAATAATTATAAATTCAACGTATTTTTTCTGTCGTCCCTTATTATTTATATTACATTATACGTATAATACCATCACTTTCGACTTGTTAACATTCATCATGAAAGTGACCTCATGATGAATGTTAACAAGTCGAAAGTGATGGTATTCGAGAAGGAGGAAAGCGAGACACCGTGCTAAATACTTGTAGGTAATGAATGTTTGGAACAAGTAGATGAGTTTGTATATTTGGGAAGTATGTTTGATAGAAACGGAAAGGCTGAGAATGATATCGAAAGGAGGGTGACTACAGGAAATAAAGTAAACGGCACTTTGAATGGAATTATATCTAACGGGAATTTGTCAACCGAGGCAAGACTTGCGGTGCACAATGGAATCCTGGTACCGACACTGATGTATGGAAGTGAGGCCTGGAGCTGGTAGAAAAGGAACGAAAGTAAACTGAATGCAGTGGAAATGGGATCACTTAGACGTATTTGTGGCAAATCTATTTATGACAGAGTAAAGAATGAAGAAATAAGAAAAGAATGTAAAGCTGATGTTAGTATCGTGAGTAAGATTAAAAAAGGATCACTTAGGTGGTTCGGTCATATGGAACGGATGAATGAGGAGAGAATGGTAAGAAAGATATATGACGCAAGTGTTGATGGAACTAGAAATAGAGGACGTCCTCGGAAGACTTGACACGACCAGGTAAACCAGATAATGGAGAATGGTTCTGTTAGAAGCCTCAAAAATCGGCGAGCTTGTATGACAATATGTATGAATGTGGATGAGGCGAGAATTGTGTGTCAAGACAGAAGAGTGTGGCGCTCTATCCTCTCTGCCTACCCCCACGGGGAAACGGCGTGATGGTAAGTAAGTAAGTACTAGACCGTATCAGTAATACTATTACCTATAATGACTACTAAAAAGTTGTACAAAAAATATTTTCATAACATTAAATCTTGAGAAACCGGAACGTCACGTCAGTTAACTCGCTTGAGAAATGACATTCGCGTACGTTTAAAATTGTCTTTCTACTATTCTGATAATTAAATTATTTATTCCAAGGATTTATTACTCATATTAATCTTAATCTATTGTAAAAGACATGAATATAACATTAACATAAATACTAGTTATTAATTTAAAATATAATATTAATAATGCCTTTACAAGACGAAACACATCTCAAGTAAATTAAATTAGTAGAAATGTTTTATTTTCATATATTGACCCTTTCTACGTAAAGTATTGTAAGTAAAAAATGTAATTTTTAATCATTTATATAATAAAGATATGCATATAAAATCAATTTTATCTAAAAATATTGTTGTTGCGCTACCGGGATTCGAACCTGGATCTCTTTTACAATCCAGGGAAAATGCATTACCAATTATGCATGCTACAACTATAGTATTTTTGACGACATTTTTTCGAACATATGTTACACTTTTTCAAATTAATAGATCTATCGTTCCATTATTTGAAAGTCATCTGCTTTATTTTCAATTACAACTTCACAATAAGAATGTGTTGTCCTTAATAATATTTGATACTTATTTACTTGGCAGATTTTTTTTTTTAAATATATGTGATGTAGGTACAAATAAAAATAATATTTTAAAAATTACAGCCATTTAAAAATGTATCAAATACGTGCAAAACACTAGAATGGTTAAAAATGTCATGTACTTTATATTTTACTCTGGAGGGGTCGATATGTGATTATGCAGTTCTACGAATTTTTCTCGGGAAGAGGAAAAAAGAAAATAAGATGAATCTTTTTCTTAATTATTTTTGCAAAACAATACAAATGTTTAGTAAGAGACAGAGTATACAATATCTGACAACAGTGCATCTGAAAACGTCCAGTTTAAAAACCGGAGGTTGCTACCATTTCCCAGTACTCACTTAAACCGACCAGTTACTCGCCAAGCGAAGATTCAGTTTTCTCGTATTAACCGCGGTTAACAAGAGCTTCTAAAACTTTGAGTGACCTGTAAGTTTAACATTCTCAATAAATAATTTAAACACTAAAAAAATTGTTGAACAATTTAAAACACCAAATAAAATTTTATTTTTTTAATTTTTTAAAATAAAATAAAAATTTATTATATTTTTTTAATATTAAAATAAAAATTATAAAACATTTAAAATATGATGTACTTACAACATCTGAAGAGGCCAATATTAAAATATGGTATTATGTTTGAGTAGGTAAAGTAATTATGTTTACTAATTTTTTTAATTGTAAATTTCAGTATTATTCTTTATATACAGGGTATAACAGACCTAGTCCACAATATTTTATGAGTGGATACCTGACTAAATTGCGAGTCGAAAATGTTCAAGGAATATGTGCCTAAACTTAACCATGTCAGAGATACAAGCATATCAAAAAAAAATCATAATTATGTGATTAATTAGATTAATTGAAATATTTTATTGATTCCAAATTATATAGTGTATACAAGAAATTTAATGTTATCGAATTTCGAGCTGCTACACAATTTTTTGTTATATGATTTAAGGCCTGAAGCAAAGATATAGATTAATAATTGAACAATTTCACAAATATTTATTTCGAAGTACGTAACTTCAATCTTAACACAATTTTGTAAAAAATTCATACAATAATATTTTTTGTAACGGTGTAGAATTTGCACATATTCCGTGAAGATTTTCGACTCGTAATTTGGTCAGGTAAATATTGTTGACTAGCTCTGTTACACCCTGTATATAGTACCTATATATATTTTGCAGACTAATGTTATAATGTCATTCTAACCGTTAAAAAGCGTAATTGCCATTGGGCGGACAATATTTTCCCCTTCCTACTCTAATTTTGAAACTCTAAATTATAATTAAAAGATTTATTATGTTATAAGTGATAAAAACAATCAATAAGATAATAATTGTAAAACAAAAGCACCATAATATAGCAAAAATATATTATTTAAATTTCATTCCGCTTCGCGAAAGAGCGACGTGATCGCTGTGAAACCTGTCGACATCAAAAAATAAAAAATATAATCAAAAACAGTGAAATTAAATGAAGAGATAGATACCTGAACTGATATTTTTTGTTTTCCTTATATCTTTGGGGGTACCTACAACGTGTTGCATTTAATATTTCGAGTATAATAATTTACGATGCAATTTTCTTTAATTAATTTTGGAAAATTCTGGAAATAATTATGATATTATATGTGCAACTTCACTTATTGCGTAATATATATATCATACGTCGAAAGAAATGTACAGTAATCGCCGGTTATAATGTTCAGAGATTATATGAATCGGCCATATTTAAATATTTGTCATTTTTCAGACTCAGATTATTGGTTCTTAATATTATAGTATTGATTAAAATAACTCGTATATTTAAATGCGTTTTGGAGAGAAATAAGCAATTATTTTAGGTACAATTCATTACCCTAACTTTACTTTACATTGCACCGCATTGGTAAACCCGAAATTTTCGGTCGCACTAGCTATCTCCAAACGTGTTCATTTGTTTTTTTTTTTACAGTTTGATATATAAGTCATTTAAATTTATTCGTCAGTGTTTGATAACTCAATTGTTGTGTATTAAAAATCGAGTTAATGGATTATTTAGAGTTTTTTTAAACACAATAAAAATTACCTATTATAAATAAATACATTAAAATGAATACATATTACATTAATTATTATTATTGGATATTAGAATAAAAATCTCCGAAATCTAATATTATCATAATAATAGACGCCTAATCTATTTTTTATTTTATTACACTTACTAAATTATTCAGAAAATTATTATCGACATTTGACGATAGCGAAAGTTGTCAATTTTTTAACGTTTTACAAGGATATGTATCAAAATTGTTGGCCCCAATAACTGGATTAACATAAATGAAAATATTATTTTACAATTAGCGCCATCCGTGTACCAGTAGAGACTTTTATTGTTTAGTTCTAAAAATTACCACAACAACTCACCGCTGTACCCATGGCGCTCTTGTGCATTCACCGTATTGAGCTATTCACATTACTCTGTTGTATATTTAAGCTAGTGAATTACTCAAGTCATATAATTGGCTATTTACTGAATTGAAAATTCCTTCCCATTGATCCATTTTATATGGAGTCGTTACCTATCCTGTTTTTTAACACAATAACATTATAATTTACTAATTCGCGAATTTTACTATCTTACTGTTTTTAACGTGTTTATTTCATGACTGTTCTTTGCTTTTGAAGTGCTTTTGGTGCATGAATTTATTTTTAATTTGGGAAAAACAAAAAGCAATTGGCAAACTATTAACCTTTAATAAAAATAATTATTTCGTTTAGTTATTACGTGAAAGATTTTCAAACAATAAAAGAATCATGTTCAGTCATAAAAAGTGTTCTTAAAAATATCCATACATTTTTATATTGATTTTTATATGGATAAGAAGATATTATTTTACGTCAAAATTTAAACTTTAAAAACACTATTAATAGTACTCTAAAATTACAAATAAATACATGGTAGAGTCGTATAAACGACGGATTAATTTTGTCTAAAGACATCGGTTAAGCGAAAGTTCATAATCTAATGTACAACACATATTGTAGTACATATATTACATATGATTGTATAATATTATTGGTAACAGCGTAACCTAAATCGATGCCTACTGCACGCAACTAGTTGTAGTATATGTGTATATGTATAAAAGAACTATTTATCGAAGAATCAGTTAGCTGCTTCAATTTATAACCAATTAAAATTTTTATATTTTATAACTACTGATGAAATCTTTTAAGTGATGTGAAGTAATTTGGAATTTAATTCAAAAACACATCAATAAATTGTTGGTAAACCTGGAGATGCAAAGGATTATTTTCATACTACTATTTAAACCGATGAAATATGCGATAAAATTATTAATACACTTAATAAGTCATTTTCATTTTAATTAACGAAAGATATTGAAATACTACGTAGAAAAAAACTATTTATCGAAAAAGTTTTTTTTTTATTTATGCCGGTGGCAACAAATTTGTTTTTTATACAAATAGATTAAAATACTACAGAACTATATTCTGAAATTTTTTTTCACAATAATAATGTAATGTCTTAAAAATAAAATAAAGATTGTTTAAAATGAATATTTATAATGACTATTTTATAATTTAGAATATACAGAATCAATATTTTTATTATCAATTTTTAATTTCGATAGTGGAATGCGATTACCCATTGAAAAATTGAGGTCACATCACTACGAAGACTTTGACATCACGGAAGGATGAGACCGTTTCCGTAGCGGTTTGTAATAATTGTAGATATCATGTTAACAATAGATTTTTTTTGCAAAATACTAAACTCAACATCATAATACCAAGAGCCGGTTATTTTACCAGTACTAAATTTTTACCATGGTAAGTTTTAACTAAAATAACTTTTTACCATCGCCGTTGTTGGTACGTCAAATTTACTATTGTCAAAGCATAGACAAGAAATCTCGCCTCACATTGTAGCAATACAAATAATCTTTATTGTAGGCTTTATTCGCATTTGCGTTTGAAACCTATTACTTGGTGGGGAAATTTATTTCAGGTCATGTGCTAATGTATATTAAACAATTAGATCACCATTGGACGAATTCTCGTTACTAAAAAAAAAGGAATAATGATTAATTGTCGTGTACTGCGACTTTTGTCTATCATGATTTGATATCATCTGTCACATTGATACTTTCAAAGTATCAATGTGACAGATGACTTTTGAAACAGCTTTGAAGTGTCCGCCATATTTAACCAACGATTTTCGGTATTTACCATCTTTGAGAGTAAAATTAGTTAACTATTGCATTTTTACCAAGGATCAATCAGATTTTCGCAAAAATTTTTACTTTAGTATCTTTTTTTATTATAGTTAAAAATTAACGCTGATCACACAATCGACCCTAAGAATTAGCCTGTCTTTAAAGGTTGAAAGCTCTATATGAAATATTACTTTCAAAATATGAATTCAACGACCCTTCGCGTTCCGCCCATTGCAGCGCATTGAACCCAAACTGCTGGACTACAGATTGCTTGACTTAAACCTGAAATGGTTTATATTATTATAGAAATATTATGGAATTTTTGTTACACAATACGCATTCCCGCTAATCTAACAACAATTACAACTAAAAAAAATAAATTGAATGTTTTAGTTTTTGATATAAAATCTCATGAATATTAAGCATTCGACAGACCACAGTAGTTTTCCTAATTAAAAATGCAATAATTGTATTTACATTGTGGATTATATAACAAGATAATGTTGTATTGTATTTCACAATAGAATAAAATTTATATTAATTTATGGCAATACTTGATACTATGTTTTTATTTTTACAGTTGGTACTTAATGTTTATATCGAATTAAATTACAAAGTAAAATGTGAAAAATATGGAGTTTTTTTTCGGAAATATTTATTTATTACTTTATTTCAGATTTATCATATTCTTCATGGTTTTATAAAACTAATAAACGAGTTGTGAATGGTAAAATAGATGTACGATATGAGTATTGATGACACCAGAAACAGATTTGGCATGACCAAATAAACAAGATGCTAAAAAATGATCTATCAGAAGCCTTAACAAAAGTATGAATAAGTATGAAGCGTAGTTGTGTGTCAGACAGAAGAAGAGTACGGTAGTTAGAATGAATAAATATTTCCTAGAATATATGGTTCAAAATTAATGTACTTAATTTTAAAATCGACCATTATTTTCAGAACAACCTAATAATTTACTAGCAATATTTGAATATGTCCAAGAACACACAATTACTGGATTTTTACCAACAAATGCACTTTTATTAAACAAATATCAGATATTTAATAGAGACAAACTTATTTTTTTAAATATTTAATGGAAAATATATGGAGGTAATTACAGGGCTTACGACTTATCATCGGCTGGCATCGTTATATAACGTTCACTAATTCTCACCACTCAATCTCTGTATTTAATTATTGCAATGCAATTAATTATAAGAATATATTATTCCTCTGTCTTTACCTATTCTCATCCATCTCTTACCCGCCACTCTTCTAATGTCGTCACGCCAACTCTTCTTCAATCTACTCCATCCTTCTCCTTCGTTCGTCATCTCTTCTACAGCTCATTGGCCACTTAAGCATCCAGATTTTTTTGCTACTTTGCAACATCTGCTACTTTGGTTCTCTGGTAAATTTATGCGTTTGTTTATCGATCTCTCATTGTTTTTTGTCAACATTAACGGAAAGTGCCCACGTCTCTGCTCCGTATGTACACGTATTGGTTGTGGGCTGTAGTCTTTAGAGATTGTGATATTTTAACTTTGAGGATATACTCTAATTATACTCAATCTAGCTGAACATGTTTCGTTTGACCTAAGTCAATATATGTACTCCTATAAAAGCACAACGTTATCGAGCACGCGTCGTAATCCGTTCTACCTCCGCTCGTGAACTTCAACGATGATCCCTAATGTTTTTCATGATTTAAGGGAATATAAAAAGTCAGAGGGGGTCAGCTCGTTACCGATGTCACCACAAAAAGCGAAAGAAAAATATTTAAAGAATTTAATTGTCAATCGTCATGACGTCACGTGTTACTAAAATATCTCTAATATTTAAATCGCCTTTACATGCACCGTGACCAGCACATCTCGGAAGTGGGGTGCTCGCAGCTTGAGAACCTTTGGCGAGAAACCTGCTGTCTAAATATAAACCTCGGGATGGAAAGGAGGCTCGTGATATTACGAGGGAGAAAATAAATCTAACCAGAAATAAATACGACATCTCCATCTTGGTAAGGCAGTGTCTCTCGTACGCACACTGCCGCGCTCTCACCAGAGAGGTTAGGCAGAGGCGAATAGAAGGCACTGACTTTTCATTTTTCTCTAATTTTATAGTTATGTATTAATATTCAGCAATCGTCTACGTAGCATAATAATTATTTATTCAACTGTTATCTGTTAGGAATTTTGTGTACTGAAATTAAAAGTTACACTACAGACCAGTAAATGTATAGACATGAAATGAGAGAAGTTTGGAACATTAGTTGCGGAACGTGGGGCATTCTACACACATTCTTGGTGGAAACATCCGATAGTTTATGACACACTTATGCAACATTCTACATCAAATTTAACGTCGATTTAATGTTGTTCATTTTTTTAAGTCTTTGTTTACGAATAAACCACTTTTAAAAAAGCGTACATAGATACGCGTCCATCAATATTCTTACTTTTTTCAAACTAAGCTGCTTCTTTGTATTATACTCGTTAAGTTGAGAAGTGAAATAAATGTATTTTATATACATTTTATATATTTTTATTAATATATTTGAGTTGATATGTTTTTAAAATAAATAACATTTATTTATTTTTTTTAATATTATAAATTTTAGAATTACTAATGCGTCCTAAAAACAATGATATATCGCATATTGCGAAACATTAAACACATGTTTTAACTTTTTATAAATCTACCAAAAATTGTTTTTTGTTTTATAGTTCCAGGGGTGGCAAATATATGTTAGTAGGTCTCTGCAGAAAACAATTTAAACAGTCAAAATAAATTTTACACATGCGTATTTTTGTACGTTATTATTATTATTATTTATACATTATTTATATAGGCATTGCCCTATTTTACAGCATTTACTTATTTGTTACAATATTTAATATTCATTTATCGATATTTCATAGACGTTTGTCACCACCAATAAATCAGCGTAAACTGGTGCTCATTATTGGATAAAACGTATATTTTCTCGCGTAGTAATTTTTTTTAATTGTTTGATATATTTTGGTTGCGTCTTATGATTACACATATTTAAATGCGTCATTTTCCATTCAAACTTGTGCACTGGAAATCAATTATCATATTTTAAAAATGTTAACCAACCCATTTCACCATAAACATAAATTAAAAATCGAGTTAAACCCCATCTGTCTTATAAATTGAACATCATAAAATAATTTTAATTAGAAATTTTAATAATATTGTATCGTAATAATGGATAACAAAAAATAATATAAAAAGAAACATAGAAGGATATGCACGTATATAAGCGTGCGAGTATTCTTGCCAAGAGTTGAAATGTGTTCCTTATATTATCGTTATTAACTTCATTTTAAGTATGCACTGGAAACGCAACAGATAATTTAAAATACATATTTTCATTTTTTATGATTATGTAGGTATTTGGTACTTCACCCGAGACAAGCAGAGCTGCTGAATGAGTGATCATGTTCCCTTCACAGAACCTGCTCCGGAGCAATGATCCTGGGGTGCAGTGGTGATCAAAGTACGACCACGGAGGTCCTCTCAATTTTCCGTTATGATTTTTTTTATTTTAGTAAGTAAACTTATCAAAATCTCAAATAAAAACAACGTCAAATAATTTATAAATTAAATAATTCAATTATTAACCAAACTGTTGTCCTAAAGAGTGTTTGTGTGATCAGTAGTAACTTTTTACTTAAGTAAATAAAGTTACTAAAGTAAAAAAAATTGCGAAAAGGGAAGTACATTTCTCAGTAAACTCATTTTACTCTCCGACATCCGATAGTAAAAACAATAATCGAAAGTTAAATATATCCCGCTATTTTAGTGATGAGAGTTCATTCGATGATGATCTAGTTGTTTAATATATTACATATTATCACATTATCCGAAAAAAATTCACCACTAAAGTGACAGATTTCGGACGCAGAGGCGTAAAAATCCATAGATAAAGCATAAAATAATGCATATTTCATGATTATTTGTCACGCCTATAAACATCTCATCTATGCATTTAGAATAGTAAATTTGACGTTCAACAACCCCCAAACGATTTTAACCACGGGCGTTAGTAAAAAGTCACCATGGTAAAAATGGTAAACAGCCGTCCGTAAGTGGTAAATATTTTGTTCGCATTGCTGTAAGGTTACTATTCCAAAGCCTGCTTATGAATTTAACATGTCAATTATACGAAACATTAACATTTTAATGACATAACTTCAGTGGCGTAAGTAAGCCAATGCCAATGCAGTACATTAGGGCCCATGTTAGCCCAAAAGGTCTACACACTGCAATAAATTTTGAAGGTATTGATTATTTTCACAACACACAATTTTTTTTTGAATCTTCCATAAAATGAAACAGATTTATTGAATTTTGATACAAAAAGTCAATTTTTACTAAAATTATTTATATTAAATAAAATAACGATAACTTTGTATAAAACCACGAAATTTACTATACATATTTATGTATATAAGGACGTATTTAAAACTGATCATAAATACAAAAGTACACCGATATATACATAAAGAGGGAGATACAATATAAAACTACATGTGAAAGAGAGAGACAGAATACATATACAGATAAACGGAACATAAGGAATGGGAAAATACAGTGTTGATTGATATTAAATTGATTTTAAAGGAAACATACCTAATATGAAGCTAATGGAAAAATTATTTTGATTATTAAAAATTGGCGTACCACTATCTATTGCTTTTTTTAATTTCAAAGGCTTCTACTAAATTGTCCAACCGGAGGGCAAACCCGTTTTTATGGAGGATATTGACCCCTGTGATATTATCAAAAGAATGGTCTTTTTCAATAATATGGTTGGAAAATTCTGAGAAACCATTACTGTTTAAACATTTAAGATGTTCTTTGATATGAATATTGACACTACGAGCAGTTTTGCTTATATAGAATGATGGATAATGATTGCAAGTTAATTTATATATACCCGAGTGACTTAATTTGTTATCTTTATCCTTTGAGTTTATTTCAAAAATTTCTAAATTGTTGTTTATGTTGAACGCTGGCCTGATAGAAAGAATATTATTCACGCAAAGGGAAGAAAAAATATTAATATATAGAACTCTACGCCGTTGGTAACTTAAATCACTATTGTTTTTACCTGAAGTACTAGTGAACGAGAATTTATATATAAAATATACAAAAAAAATTTTTTGTTCCAAGATCACGACATATTCTGTGAGTTTTAAATATTATATATATATATATATTTATAATATGTCAAGTATCATTAAAAAAGGAATCATATTTAAAAAATGTATATAATAACAAAAAAAAGGTGCTACTCTAGTGTTCTAAATAAACAGTTTTCAAATTCTAGGCACATAACAAAAGATTGACTATTAGAAATCACCATTGTAGACCACCGAGAAAATAAGACCATTCTGACATGTGCCTCGAGGTATTTATGGATAATATTACTAATCATTGGCGCACTAAAAAAAAATCTAACAAACTCTAACAACGTGAACATTTCTAACAATAACAAATTCAATTTTTTTTCACTTGTTGTTTTCTGCACACATAATGTCATGTTTCTGCTTTCTTTTTTCGTGTTAAAATTCTTCACTTTCTTTATAATTACGTATTGCTACATTAAATTACATTTAAATGTATATCACGACTTGGGACGTACTACTCAAACAAATTGAACTTAATACAAATTAAATGTATAAATTAGAAAGATTGGGGGGAAAAATCAGAAGAGCTGGCAGAAGAGGAACGACAGTAGACTGAATCCACTGGAAAAGAGATTTGTATACTGGAAAATGGTCATGTTAGAAGATGAGATAAGATCTTAATATGATGACCTTTAACCAGAAAATATATTTCAATATTATTATATTTATTAAGGAGAACACATTCTTATTGTGAAGTTACAATTATTCAAAACATAGGTATGTGATGTTTTAAATACTAATTAAATGTATTAATTATAAATATATACATATAAAATCAACTTTATCGAAAAATATTGTTGTTGCGCTAATTGTTAATTCTGACGTCTGCTATCGGTTTACTCAAAGGTATTTGAGATTCCGTAAAAACAATATAGATGGCTTTCAAATAATGGAACGACAGATGTATTAATTTGAAAAAAGTGTAACATATAAGTTCGAAAATTTGTCGTCAAAAATACTGGCGCTATAGCATAGTTAGTAATGCACCTTCCCCGGATTGGAAAAAGAGATCCATGTTCGAATCCCGGTAGCGCAACAACAACAGAAGAGTGCGGTGAAATGGCGTGATGGTAAGTTAGTTATTTAAAAAAATACACATTTATAATGTGGACCTTGACCCGTGTAAGTACAACATGTTGAGGATCTCTGCAAGGGTTTGTGACTCACGATCTCACATCAACATGTTTAGGATCTCTGCAAGGATTTGAGACTCACGATCTCAAATCAACATTATTTATTTTCCTTTACTCTCTTAGATCATCGTTCATCCACCATCCACTGGAGAAGTCAACATATTCTCATCTTCGTGTACTCAACAGCTTTCAGACATTTTCTTAACCTTAGCAAAATTGATAAGTCTTTTAATATAAATTTTTCTTGAATTAGCTTTTCAAAATAAAGCATATTCTTTCTTTGTTAACATAACTTTTTTAAATCTATATTGATTTGAAAATATACACATAATGTCCAATAATATTACGCTTCCCCATCTATATCTATTACTTTCTGTATGTGGCAGCTTCGGTAGTGTCATTTGTGGTTGTAAAGTGCTTGCTTGAACGGCCAGATCTGTGAGACTTGTGAGATTTCTATACTGTCTATGGTATACCATAGAATAAAGCACTTTCTGCAATGTTAAAATAACGATTTTTGCGATCTAAAATTTGTCAAAATCTGCTGACAAAACCATTCATTCGATTCTAAATAGCATAATTATGTTTAGTATTGTCTATCCGTGATTCTTATATCATCATCTACATAGATGTCATTTTTTTCGGAGAAAGCTCCATCATTGAAGCACAGATTCTGCAGAGAACTTGACCACGCAACGGTCACCAAAGACCACGTAGCGGCCACTATTGCCCGCGAAGCGGACACAATAGTCGCTCGCAAAACCTGGCAGCAAGCAAGCAATTGGCGTTAACCGATGAGACCTTGACCGCGTAACAATTAAAATATACTAACAGTAATCTTATCTGCTAATTGTTCGGAAAAACCCCATCGATCGAAGAATGGAAAATTGTTGAACAAACGCAGTCATCCAGTGATTAATATCGTTGATTTTTCACTGAATAAATCTTATCTTTCAGAAAACTTCAGAAGAAGATTAGGAAGGGGGTAGAACGAGGCTCCCATTCTACATGACCAGATTAACAAATTTGTAATGGAGCTATTTGGTAAAAATCAATATAATCGCATTACTATATCGTACATCGACAATTTCACAGAAAAACGTCAATATGTGCAACGTTAATGATGGAATCTACATTGAAAATGCCATTAATTAAATTTAAAATATCATTGTTTAAAAACAAAAGCACACCTTCATAGAATATATGTATTTCTGGTTAGAAAAAATATGTATAAATTCAGTTAAAATAAAAAATATATAAAAATATCGCTAAGCTCTTTATTACTATTAGCTTCATACAAAGTTAAAAAAAATATTATAATTTGACAATAATAATATATAAAATATGTCAAAAATATAAATCAATGCATTAAATTGTAAAAAAGCATGTGTACCTATACGACAATTTGACACCACAATCTATTAGGGGAATAGTAGGATGACAGCGCTCCAAGCATATAAGAAGCGCTCCTAAAATATATCGGAATACGTGTTACTATTTTCAAACTAAGCTAAACGCTTGTGCTATGAAAATGAAACTAACTTGCTGGTCTCCTAGAATGAGGCTCGAGTTCAGAAAACTAGATCACTAGTCGTATGTCTTTACCACAGGACCAACAAGCCGTCGTTTGATTTTAAAAAGGTTTTGTAGGTTTTTGGGATCGATCCCGTTACCAATAAAGGGATCGATCCCGTTACAAAAAAATAAATTACAAGGCAATAATAAGTGTATATAAAATGGTTACGATTTTTATAACGTTTCTAACGCAAGTTTTGTGACAAATTTTACCGCTGAATAAACATATTGATTTGATAAGACACGTGTTAGTAATTTAAAGGTATAATCATCGCTGTGGCGCCGAGAAAGATTTTGGGAAACAAGAGCCATCATTCTTAATGACACGTCACAGCGGCGGCCTGACGCTATGTATGCTTGTAAATACGTGAGAAAAATATTATTATTATTGTGCCTAAAATAAAACAGGGAATTCTGCAGACGGGAAGCTCATTTGCGATTGTGTCGTGTCACTGTAGTGTCCCGATATTGAACATCTTTTGTGTTTCATTTCTTTCAACCTCATAATCATTATCATCATCATCGCCGGTTGAGAGAAGCTGATATCGGCGAACGACTCTTGTCTACATTCTTGCTTCTATTCTTGCATTTATTATTATCCTATATTATTTTAAATTGTTAACTTTGTTTTATTAACCACTTAATGAATTAAAATACGTCTACGGGTTTCGAAAAATATCATTTTCTTCTTCAGGATGTCAATAACTATACAAAAACATATATTATTGTTTCTTTTACAGAATATATTTTTAAAAAACAATAATTATTTAAAAAATATATTTAGTACCTAACATAAATTGTGATGATACAAAATTACAAGAATAATTTTTAGGAAAAAATTTTAGAATGGAACTTGTGGTTAAATATAGCTGGTTGATTATAATTTTTTGATTAGTTTTACACGCTTTATTTATCTCCAACGATTCGAAATTATTCAATTTATGACCAACACCGTTTACATGCAATATAGATAATCTCAATTTTTTATCAAAACCGTGACCATTTTCTAGCAAATGATTAGAAATTCTGAAAACCCACTATTATTAAATGCAGATTTTGTATCACATACAAGATTATATAGGGTCTTTTAATAGGGACGCTCAAAATTTGTTAGGTTATAGCAGCCATGTTGTTAAAGTGACATCTGTCAAATTTATTGTCAATTGTTAAGTAGTATACGGCAAATCACCACGGAAGGTTGAACAACGTGTGTAAATCATCAAATTTTATTATCAAAGTCACGAGCGATTTGAGGGCACGGTTATCTCGCGCGGCGGTGACGTGAACTGGCCATAGAGATCGTGCGATTTAACGCCTTTAGACTATCTTAAATATCTTTCTTTGAGGCTATCTTAAATAGCAAGTCTTTACGAATAAGCCGCAAACAATTGACTCCCTCAAAGTCAACATAACAAACGCCGTCCAGCAAATTTAGCCAGATTTATGCGATAAAGTCATAGAAAATTGGACCTCCCAAACCTGCCACTGAACAAAACCGCAGCGGATATTCGAACAACGTTATATTCCACACTTAATGCCATAAAATATACTTTCAAATGAAAGAAAAATTGAGTGAATATCTCACACACAACCTGTTTAACTTACATTTTAAAATCGAGCGTCCTCGTTGAAAGACCCTGTACATCCATACTTTATAAAATATATACCACTTTCAAACTATTTATAACTATAGTATTCAAATATTAAATATCAATCAATCTGTTGGTATATGCTATATACAAACTACACATGATCAATACCCAGTATTCGCAATTATGTTATTCCGAATAATTAATTGGCAGCACTCGCAACACAACAAGCCGTGAGTCACCACCACGCTTCCCAGTCACATGCTTTTACATGTGTTATTTACGGTTGAAACACGCTATTAAATTGAAAATAAAAATTGACAGTCGACCATAAAGGTCAATGATTACACCGGGCAAGCAGGTACCTACAGGGTGTTCAGAGTTTAATTTAATCAAAGAAGAATGAACATTTTTGTGTAAAACCCGTCCCAATTTCAATAATAATAATTTTATTAAGATTCATTTAGGGGAGCTTTTCAATAATAGTTCATCTTTTCGCATTTTTATACGAAAATGTTTTTTTTTATTATTTCAGACATTTATTATATACAGAGTGAACTAACTTATATTGACTGATGTAAAATGCATATAACTTTTGTAATTTTAATATTTATTTAAAAAATATATTATTACATTAAAGTGTACTTTTTTTTAATCTATGTGTGGAAAATAACACAATTTAAATGACATCCATTTCCTTGTTGACAAATAATTGCTCTTTCTAAAGTATTTTGCATTACATTACGCAACGTTTCTGTCTCCAAATTTGTTATTTCTGTACGAATATTTTGTTAAAGCTCCTGAATTGTTGCCGGTTTGTTCATGTAAACTCGACCTTTTAAGTAGCCCCACAAAAATATACCAGGCGCCGTCAAATCTGGGGAACGGGGAGGCCAAGCAAACTCTGCATTTTTTTAAATTAGCCGGTCACTGAAACCTAATAAAATTCAATAATTTTAACGCTATCTTTCACTGGGTACATAGCCATTATAAATTTTCATAAATTCTTTATTATCTGCAAAAAAATATATAATTAAAAATAAACCCCACTAAAGTTATACATTTTTAAAGACAGTCAGCCCAAGTTGCCCCATCCTTTACAAGATTAAAATTTTTGTAAACGATAACTAAAATAGATTGTATGTATTTTTCATTATTTCTTAGCGTCATTTCACCGACTCTAGATGGCAAAAAGAAAGCTTTTGACACGTGGGACATATATTTATTTGGTGTAAATATATATTAATGCACTGCGCCTTTCCTCCCCCCTCTCTCCTCATCACCATCCGGTCATGTCGCCGACCAGTCGATTGGTGACCTTGAGCCAGTGCGGTTATACGTGTATGGAATAGTTTACAATATTATACTAATTTGAGACTTTGCGTCTATACTTTGTATCGGAAACTTTGACGAAATAGTGAGTAAAATATGCAGTCCACATCTTTGGAGATCTCAGCAGAATCCGGATTGTGGCGGATGCCAAATTCCTTCATGTCCTGACATTTTTCCAGCATCATGGTTGTACGCAACAATTGTATTTATCTTTATAGATTTGGACGCATAATAAAACATATTTTATATATGTGTCAATTTTTTCTGACACATTGAACGATCGCGATCCTTCGATTAATTAAATCCTTAGATTGTCTTAAGTATTATAAATAATATTCAGTTTAATTAACACAGGGGTTTTTTCTTAGTTATTGTTTTTTTTTAAAAAAGTAATCTAGTGTGTAACTAATGATATAATTTTTTTTCGGTACGGACGAAGTTTTACATGTTTATTACATATCTGTTTATTATTGCTGATATTTCATATAGCTTTATTATTTTTCTTTATAAAATGTCAAAATATTTTTTTTTTAAATATGCTGTTTTCTTAATCTTGTATTATTGCAATATATTTTATAAATTTATAGAATATTTGTAAATGCTTATTATAGACGAATATTCAGATATTTATTTACGTACTAATATTACCATTTTACTTAAGGGAAACAACTCATTGTGAATTGGTGAACGGCGGAGGGCGCCACTGTACTTACGAAGAGGGGAACAGTCGCGCGTAGACAGAGGGAATGTTAGTTCGAAAAGTCATCGCTCACCAATTTAAGTTGGTCGGACTAAGTTGATTATTCATCGGTTTAATGTAAGGCCGTAAAAATATCTGATAAATAAAATCCTAAAACACTGTCTGTTTTCAAATTCCTTTGAAAGTCAATATAAAATATTTATAATAACGTTAATAATACATATTAGATAATTTTTACAGCGTCAATTTCATAAAACAACTGCTTATAATCGTCCTACATTATTCTTTTATTAAAATTAAAAATTGTTATTTGAACTTATGGAAATAATTTTTTGAAAAGGTGCGTTTTTAGTCTCTACTTAAATAAAGTCTCTGATGCACTGGTTCTTATGACGGAGGGCAAAGAGGTCCACGCTTTTGGACCTGCCACCGCAAATGCCCGTTCACTAAACTTCGACTTCTGGCATCGCCCGTTGGTTCTATAACCTTCCTGCAGCTGAAATAGAGTCTGACGTCTACTATTCAAATTGTCTGGGATACAAATCTCTGAAGATACAGAGACGCCATGTTATGTGTCGCTTTTTACATCAACCAGCACATTTTATATTCAAATGTTTCAGAGAACCGGAGCCAATATAGCTCGTGTAAAAGGAATGTTATATAAGAGAATTTAGAAACTTCATATATTATCCGTACTACCGCGTTTAGAACGGATTGTAGTCTATCCATCTGAAACATTGACATACCAGCATAAATACTGTTACAATAGTCCACACGTAACAGTTCTGAAGGTATATTTTCTTAAATACTGAACAAAGAAAATGCTGTCAGATATTAGAAAATTGTTGGAACATTACAATTCTACTGTAAGGGTAGTTAAATTAATTGGAACTAAAATAATAATTAAAATTATATCATATCATGGACACAACACAACACAAACAACAAACATCTACACACCAGTTCCGAGAGCAACAACGACATTTTATCAAAGATTCTACATGTTCCTAGCTCCGAAACTATACAATACACTCAGTACCAACTGGAAATCGTACAATTCTTATAAGATTACACAAATATGGACCCAATATATGATTCAATCAGGTAGAGATGAATCAGAAGCATGGATATCCATCAATTTAATATAATGTATACAATTCTTTTACTAATAACTCACTAATCCTACAACACTCCCACTCCATATATTTTTATTATATTTTTACTTTTTTATTTATATTAGATTTATCGTTTTATTCCAAATAACACCACAACAGCACGAAAAAAAAAACTGGCTACTTTAACACAGACTTTAGTCTAGCAAAGTAGCCAGGACAACGCTGTATATATCAGAAGTGAAGTCTACTCCATCCCACACAATAAACTATGTATTATGTATGTTTATTATGTATTCACCTCTGTTAGTACATAAATATAGATGTCAAAATATAAATAAATAAATTGATGTTTTGGATGTTAATATATGATATTTAATTTGCAATGTTTCATTGATATGGAAGGCGATCCACTTCAGAAAAAGTGATGCTTAGATTGAGAAAGAACAAAAATTGTGAGCTCGATAAAGCAATGACATTAAAGAAACTGCGTAGGGAAAATGTTAATATGTTAGAGAAATAATGTGAGAAAAATGGGAACAAACGAAAATTATACGTGAAGCTGATCTCTACCGTGTTTTAGGCGTTCTTTAGTTCTACCGGTCCAGGGGTGACTGTCAAATGCAGAACTGAACCTGGGCGAACTTGTAATTTGTGCAGGTTCAACAGTCGAATACTAAACTGACTATCGCAAATGTCAGATGTCATGTTGTTAAATGTAAAAAATACATAAATCAATTGATTTTAAGTTCGTTTTTTCTTAATAAATCTCCTGATATCCATGTTGGCGAGACGTTGTAAAAATACATTTAGGTAGAGAAAAAAGCCTGATCGTTTTGGGATTACCGTGCCTCGAAACCAGTTTATATGTATATACCTGTGCGTAGTAGTATATGTATTCAGTAGTGTGTGTAGTCTAATTTCCGATAGCTAACTCGTGACATGATACTAAGAAATATCCGACAATGACCACCTCTCTGTTAATATGATACCGGCATGTCATACTCGTGGATATGTTCATCGGACGCTCAATGCGGAGCGTCGCGCTAGCTTGATCTATTTGGAACTTAGCTGACAACACGTCTCCATTTCTTACAGTCTTAAGCCATGTTTAAAGAAGACCCTGCTTATCCATTTATTAGGTGCTCGCACTTCTTTAAGCAGTTGTATCCCAATCATTAATTGACATGGCAGTTACTTTGTTATTTTGTGGTGTAACTTGATTATTTTAATTTTCGATTTAGCTAAACTTTGTACTACAAATATGTTGGGTTGATGTCATTACTAGTTTTAAGAGGTACAGTCCCTCTCATCATTAAAGGAAGAATTCGCTAACCATATAATTTAAACAAGCCACCCTTTCGATAGTCATAGACTAAAACTTCTCCACTCGGTACCTTATAAAGAAGTAATAATAAATAATTTGGAAACCGTTGAAATATAAAAGAATATATATTCGGAGAAAACACTAATTAGCAATATAACATTCCTTAACACTTCGCCTTTACTGTCCATCTTCCCGTTAACGACCAAAACCTCCCCCTCTTCTCAAGCACTGCCCTATTGCCCGAATAGACTACAATACTGTATTTAGTTTAGTTATCACCTAATTATGAGAGGTACTGAACCTCTCGAAACTAGTAGATACAATAACCCAACGTGAATGTAGTACAAAGTTTAGAGTATTATATAAATTAGTATCTTTTTATTTCTATCAACGCCCTTATGAGTTTTTACATAAGAATAAATATTTAAATATAACAGTATATTTTTAATTAAAATTTCAATATAACTGTCTAAATATAATATAAAATATTTTAAAAACTAAGTATAATTTACGTACAAATATTTCTTCAGTTCGGGTATGCTCCTGCAACGAAATTCAACTTGTTACAAAGCCGATGCATCCGCGATATTGGCAAGTTAACAGCATCATTAGTTCTATGTGTACCTACAAAGAACACTTCATGTTGGTACTTTATACGAAACCATATGCTATTGATAATTTTATACATTTATACTATATCTCCAGACTAATATTTTCAAATAAAGTAGTCTTATTTATATTTTCTATCAAAATATACAATTTAAAATTAATAAATCTTAGAAATTTATGTTCTCTTTCGATTTTTATAATATGTGAAACATAGTAGGGAGAAAATAATACTGCACTCTTGACTACATCTCATAGATCCACCGATTCAAGAGAGGATTTTTCTTTTTTTCATCAGCGAACTTCTCCAACAATCTATCTATCCATTTCAAAAGATGTTAAAAAAAATAGAGGATTAACTTCGAATTTCAGACACGCGGACAGCAGCGGGAGTTAGGCGCCACTCGGCGGCTCGCCGCAAAAGTCTCGTCTTTGCGACTAGATGGTATCTTTATCCGGTGAGTCAGTAGATTGATAAGAGTTCTGATTCACCAGCAAACTGGAAACATCGCCCGACAGAATGGAGATAAAAGGTTCTCGACTGGCAGCAGGGTGGACCAGTCTAGGTCCCGCCATTGGGAATTCAACACGAGTGTAAATTTGATCATATCAAATGACTCGTGAACATTAAAGGCAGCAATTTTTCTATGCAAGAATTTTAGTTGATTTTTTTTGCATATCAATTTTGTAAAAAACAAATAAGTTTATTTAATTGGTCGCGTTTTTATTCTCTGGTCCATTCCCTCCTGTCTGACAAAATATCCGGCACCGCACTAAACTGCTCGATGACAATAATTTCTGGCGTTCGATCCGCCAGAACTAGAAAGCACTGCAACATTGGTAATGGTAAATTTCTATCGTTTAATAACCGTGATGTATACTTTTCAATACACAGGGTGGCCCAAAAAAAGTGAGAATATTTCGTAAAATGTGATATAATTACAACAAAATTAGTTTAACTGCATCAAAAATAGCTTAATTAGTTTACTAATTTACTTACTTATTTACCTATATTACGTTTTATTTGGACAATTTCCGGTAGCCATCTTTGATTATTAATTTACCCAATGTTTACATTTGGTTTTTTCAAATTGTCGCCCAGAATGACAAAAATCACTGCAGAAGACCGTATTCTGATAAAAAATTTGCAAATTGAAAAACGTTGGGGTGCTAGGAAATTGATCAAGAAGTTTCAAAGCAAAGCCTGGAGTATAGCTAGATATTACAGCGTAACTTGATATTACAGCAGGACGGAGCTCCATCTCATACAGCCAGAAATACAATCAACTTTCTACGTCGTGAGAATGATAATTTCATCGAGCCAGGCGTGTGGCCACAGAACATCCCAGATTTAAACCCAGTAGATTATGCAATATGGGGTGTTTCGATGATTTCTGATTAGCTAAATATTGTGCAAAAAAAATTGCATTAAGAATTATAATTAATTATATTATGTTTCTAGATGTATTATGATAAAGGAAAATGAGAGCACAAAAGGGCTGAAGAGATAATTATCGATTCTTTAGGAAGGCCTATGTCTAGCAGTGAAGAGACACACGATGATAATGATGATTTTCTAGGTACATCTCTAAAACGAAATTGCATCATTCATGGGAGGATAAACCAACGCTCTTAATGCCAAGGATTGTCGACATACACATATCACGGGAATTAATTTCGTTGACCTTGAAACCCACGCACTAGTGTACTTCTGTGCGTTAGTTTTAAATATATTGTTTTTGTATATTTTGATTTATACAACTTTTTTTTCACACGTGTATGTGACACGTCAACAAAGCCGTTACTTGGAAATTAGTATGTACGTAATGTAATTACTAGGTTATTGTATTTTGTAATAAATGGCAGGAGAGTAGACAAGATCATATCTTCCATCTCAATATTTTCGTGCCCAGCATCGACTGGTTATTACATCACAGTCAACAGCATGGACCAGAACCCGACTCCAGCATCACGGTGCAGTTTCGTCACAACTTAATAACGGGAAATGTCGGAAGAAACACTTGTAAGAGGACCAGATTCCATCCGAGGAATTCCAATGCATTAATAATCCCACAGAATTTATCTTATTACCGGCAGGTGTACCCGGCCCTGTACAGAGCCAAGTATATTGATCCTATGTTTATTTGATAATATAAAATACAAGGTGTCCCCAAAGTATTTTTCATAATAAAAATTCTGCAGTAAAATAATGGATGGGTTTAATAAAAATATATTTATTTTGCATTTAAGCAGTCATTCCCTAGGAATTTATTTCTTAAAAATTATGTTTTCCAAATGTTATCCGTTATTTCGCTGGCACTCTTCTAAACGGGAGGCAAAATTTCTGAGAACTGTTTGGCACGTATTCTCAGTGATCGCTGCCATTTTTTCTCGGATATTTTCTTTTAATTGGTCCAGAGAGGAAGGATTGTTACTGTATACCTTTGATTTAAGGTAGCCCCATAGGAAAAAGTACATTGGTGTAAAGTCGACAAAATTGGTAAAGACACGCTCCATAGCGACTAAATTTGAATGGACCCCACTCTTCTATCGCTCGTTACGTTGGTGCAGCGAATGAACTAAAATGAAAAAAATATTTTTGGGACACACTGTAGATTATCGATAGGCTGTTTATTAATACTTAAAAATAGTCTTTAAAGAGAGAAAATAGTAACAAAAAACTTGTATCTTAATATATTACACATGAACAAGAAAACGATCCAAAAAAGCAAAGTACGATGTAAAAAAGTTATAAACATGAATAAAGAAAAATCATTTAGATATTACATAGTTAATTATTTTTTTAATATCTTAATTTAATAATAATAATTTCTTATTTATTAAATATTAAATAATAATATTTAATAAATAAGAAATTCATCAATGTCAGTGAACAAATCTTTGTAAGCTCGGCACATTCTCACTATAGAAGAGTGTAATCGAGAATTTATTCGATTTTTAGGAATGCTGAAGAGTGATTGCGATCGTGGTAATCGAATATGGAGCTACTGGCCTAAAAACGCCAGAATGAAGTTAAAAATTTTAAAATACATTTCAAAAATAGTGTTTCAAATGAACATGAAGAACAAAGTAACGCAAGTATGATTCATGCAATGTGAACCACGTGATTTCCAAGGTCAACGATTTCGAAACATGTGACTTTTGGAAATGAGTAAACATCTGTTACTAAAAATACTACATGGTTTGTTGTACTCGTGATTTGTTAAATATTATTTATTTTAAAAATGGAACCAAACATATAGAGCGCCTTTGAAATGGTGTTAAAAAATTTAGGAATGTTTTGCCGGAGGTTCGAGGGTGGACTGTAATATATAAGAGCGTTTTTACGTGGTTTTAGTATCTCTTTAGAAACACCGAGAAGAAATAAATCTTTCGGGAAAACAAAAAAAAACAACACCACCGATGAGACCAAAACAAAATGCAGTACTGTGTTTGTGGACGAACCAGAATACCTTTACCGTATGCAGGGGTGGTATGATACAGGTGTCTGAGACATACAACGCCTGTTTACTGACGTATAAATTGTTTAAGTTTGTGTAATTCTTCTCCTGCCTCCCCCGCACCATCACCAATCTCCACCCTCCGGATCAACCTTTACCGTTAAAGTTTTTTCCTGAAATTGAATTTATTTTTTTGTGTTATTCTAGTTTAATAACGTTCAAGTTTTCGATTCGCTGGAACTCGAAAAACTTGTAAGTTATGTTCAAGTGCCGATCGAAGCTTAGTTTGTTTTCAAAAAATATTTGTATTTCACAATATTTCAATGAAATATTTACCCTCACGATATTAACAAAGAACGATGTGTTTTGTAAAAAAATTAATATCATCAGTTGAGTTGAATTAAATAAAATTATTTATGACAAAAAAAAAAATGCGTAACAACACGAAAACATCACGAATGCATTCAAAAATATATTTTTAAAAAACCGGTTACAGATATCGTACACGCGTATTATCACGATATCGTGCACAGTGTTAGTTTTGATTCTACAATTCTCTAGTGTGAAAAAAAACCAACTTAAATGTAAACAAATTTCCACTCATTGGCGTAGCATCAAATTGCTCGGCCACCGGACTACATACATTAATTACCAAATTATTTTCATATATTAAAACTTAACTACAGTGGGCTATCATATTATTATTATTAACCCTTCCCAAACCATGCAGTATTACAGGTCTACCATCATAATTAAACCTGTAATATATCGGTAAATAGATGCAACGTAAAATTCATATTTTAGATAATCCTAAATAAAATATTAGCGCTTAGGAATGACTAGTGAAAAACCAATTATGAAAGGGGAATCGTACAAAAACAATTATTTTTTCCATTCAATCCGTTATAAAATTAATACGTTGGTAAAAATACCATTTGTGATATGAAAGGCAGAGATAACACACTATTTTCACAGTGAAAAGAACAACAAATATACAAATATAATTATCTCTTTCTCACTAATTAAATGAAGGGAGATTAGAAGGAAGGACATATTGTGTAGGACTTAATGAATGCTCTAAATTATGTTATTAATCATTTTTTCAAAT
This sequence comes from Eubasilissa regina, assembly GCA_022840565.1. Classification (NCBI taxonomy): domain Eukaryota; kingdom Metazoa; phylum Arthropoda; class Insecta; order Trichoptera; family Phryganeidae; genus Eubasilissa; species Eubasilissa regina. The sequence goes on along the minus strand of JAINEB010000027.1, from coordinate 14,579,802 downwards.
TTGAATGCTCAGTATGTAGAATAAATTCGTGCCATTAAGACATTTAAGATAATAAAAATATTTTTTCTAACTGTTATTTACGGTAACACGAGTTGACAGCATGGCTGCGTTCGGGTATTTTATATCGTGGTATGGTAAAGGTTAAAGCCACCTTATATAAAATTTAATTTTTAATGTTAATGTTAATATAATTTTACTCGCTATTCTATATTTTAAAATACTCTGACATATTGAGATGAAAAGCTAGAACACTGCCACGATAAACCGTTCAAATACGTTAGCAACTAAAAATCAACTGACACAAAATTATCAATCACCTAATATAATTTTTTGTTTGCCATTTGTATCGATATATCCATATTATGCTGAGTATGTCAATTATGATTATCTTCTTAGCCGTCTGAAATAGTTAAAATTATCAATGGGATGTACGATGACCGATCTTATATTTCTATACAAGATCATCAATGATATGATAGACTGCCCTCAGATTGTTGGTCTGCTTGACTTTCAAGCACCATTGAGTTCATCGAGACACAATTCATTGTGCTATTACAGTGGTAATGTCAGAACTCACGCATTTGCAGTAAATTTAACTCTTTATAAGACTGCATTATTACAATTTTATATGTCTCAACTCAATGGGTGACGGATAGATTGCTTTACTTTACATTTTGTATTTATTTTTAATTTTAATTGTGAAACGACATGCTGACAATATGTAATTTTTTTCTTTGTATATTGTTTGAATTAATAAATATATTTTCTACATATATTAAAATGTTTTGTCGCTGCGATCATAGTTCACAACACGCACGCCACTGCGATTGATTTTTTTCATCATTACTTGCGTTGCAAAACACATCGTGTTATATATATAGGCTAACACATGTTTTCTTCTGATTATTGCCTATCAGATATTTTGAACATAAACAATATACGTATGGAACCATATTGGAAAGGAATTTCAACACGTTTAATGATATCTGTTACATAATTTTGTCCATCACAGTTCGACCAACAAATAACAAATTGTTCAGAGTCTGTGCCATCTCTGTGTTGTGTAATTTCTGCTATACCACAAACATTACAATTATTACATTAACATATTTTTTTAAAATACAAATTAAATGTATCAATTAGAAAGATATACATATAAAATCAATTTATTGATAAATATTGTTGTTGCTATCGGGATTCGAACCTGGATCTCTTCGTATCCGGAGTACATGCATTAACTGATTATGCTATACAAACACAGTGCATTGATATAATATCACAGACCTATGTTCTGAATAATTACAACTTCACAATAAGAATGTGTTCTCCTTAATTTTATACTTTAATTACATACAGAACGTTCAGAAAAGAAGTGAGTCTTGTAAAATAGTACAATGCTAAAAGATCTTAAACTGAGAATACTTTTTAATAATATGGTGTTTATTTTTAAAATCTTGACTAAACAAATACCGGCAGAATTTATAAAAAAAATTGAAGCAAGCCAACATGAGCACAAGCATCATACTGGGTGAATATTATGTTCCAGAACGATTTTGTTTAACCGCCATTTTGGTTTGACAAGTATCTGTCAATTCGCATTTTATAATCGTAGAGAGTAGTTGATTACAATCTATATTGTAGTATCTAACGTCTCAATAACGAAGAATGAAGAGATTAAAACAAACACAAACACGACGAAGCTCATTTCAACTTGACGAATTTTGTTAATAAACAAGGCAGCCATTATTGGGGCACTGAAAATCTTTAATTGATACACTAACGATCTTTACATGCCACACAAACAACAAACAATACGTGATCAAAACACAATATCACAAAATACAGTGCTGGTGTACTGGAGCTGAACAGTCCACACCGCGAATGCTATCGCGATTTCGAGATCGAACAACTATCGGTCAAGTTGACGTCTGCCGGCGTCAAGGTCACATTTCACGCCGACAAAACGAGCGTGAGAAAATGTATGAATGGGAATTTGAATGTGGAATTGGGTCAATAACAATGGTTGCGGCTGATTCGAAAAGACGCTCCAAAAAAGTGTTTACGAATTCGAAACAACTAGCTTTTTGTGCAAATGTTCAGTTTAATAATTGATATATTGCATGACTTTGTATCAGAGCATATTCACATTTTTACGAACTAGCAAACTATTTACGGCACAAATGTCTATAATTAAGAGCGGAATTAGATATACTTTTAAGATGACGCTAATAGTTAACGCTAACGTTATTTGTTACGTAAATCATGCGAGAGAGGAAAGAGACGACAATAACAAAGATCTCGTGTCTAGACGCTTAAATTTTTTGTATTAAAATATGGATATGAATAAAGATGTGTGTTGTCATTTGAATTAATCAATCGAATATTAAATCATTTATTAAAGTACCTAATAAATATATATGAATATGTTTTGAAATCAGACAATGTGCCTACATATATTACGATCGCTTAAATTAATGTTCTAATTTTTTTTTTAATTAAAAATAGTTTAAAAAAAGATCAAATACTGAATACGAACGAGCTCAAAATATTCAAAAAAATTTCGATAATCGTAGAAATATAAGCAAAAAAATTACTAATCAATCAATATAAAAATTTCTCAAAGACAACCGCGATATGAGACGGTAAAAACTAAATTTACGACGATCACTAAATAAAAAATAGAAATTAAATGACGTCATCCTATTTTCTTACAAATATAAATAAACATTTAAATATTTATTTATATATATTTTGACATCCATATTTTTGTACTAACAGAGGTGGATACGTAATAAACATACATAATACATAGTTTATTGTGTGGGATGGAGTAGACTTCACCTCTGATATATACAGCGTTGTCCTGGCTACTTTGCTAGACTGAAGTCTGTGTTAAAGTAGCCAGTTTTTTTTCGTGCTGTTGTGGTGTTATTTGGAATAAAAAGAGAATTAAAAAATGAATAAAAAAGTAAAAATAAAATAAAAAAGTAAAAATAAAATAAAAATATATGGAGTGGGAGTGTTGTAGGACTAGTGAATTATTAGTGAAAGAATTGTATAAATTATATTAAATTGTTGGCTATCCATGCTTCTTATTCATCTCTAACTGATTGAATCATATATTGGGTCCATATTTGTGTAATCTTATAAGAATTGTACGATTTCCAGTTGGTACTGAGTGTATTGTATAGTTTCGGACTAGGAACATGTAGAATCTTTGATAAAATGTCGTTGTTGCTCTCGTTTAAATAAGTTTTAAACAATAGCCCACCTTGACACAGGATCATATTAGTGAGGGGGATTTACCAATAATTGATAAAATATGTATAACGTGTTCATTCGTAACATCCAGCTTCTTTTGTAGATCCATATATCAGATGTAGCCTTCATCTAAATTCGGGGTCAAATTAATTGTATTCACCGCACCGACCTCTACCGAAATGCACGCACTGACTGCATTCCATAAAACAAAGATCTGCATTACGTTTATATATAAAACTAGCCTCGCATTGTAATTATTATCTCGCACAACGGATATTGTAAACTGTTCATTTAAGGCCAAGGTCACATCGGGCGATGTTCCTTCGCGTGAAAATATGCGGAGCCTTAAGCCTTATCGACGAACTTGACGCCTTACTTTATAACAATATTGACTCATTCATAACAAATGTATTAATATATGGTCGATAATTTTTCTGCTGTACGCTTACAAGGCAGGCCGTGAAATTGGCCGCGATCCGCAAATTAAAAGAATTGATTCTGAACGAGGGTAACGTAGAAAAATATATAATACAAACATTAATTTAGTATTTAAAATATCACAGACCTATGTTCTGAATAATTACAACTTCACAATAAGAATGTGTTTTCCTTTATAATTTAAGAACATGTTAAAAAAATGTTAAAATCGATAAATATAAGTATAATTTTGGTAAAATAGATAAAAAAAAATATTTTTCAATTATAAAAAAAGACAACAGAATATATGTTCCAAATTCATCATTTGTTATACGGGTAGCAACCAAATGATTTTATCTTTTTAATTGATTAATTTAATTTATATTAAACAAATGTATAAATTTGTGGAGGTCCATCGCCTCCACAATCATTATCTGAATGCACCTTACATTTATCGATGAAAAAAACCAGAGCGCCTAACAGCCATTAAAACGCATCCAGTACCGGCGTCGGGTGCCACTCTTTTCACGCCCCTTCCAAATAATATATCCATAAAACAGTAATTTCATTGTATGGCTATTGTATACAGGGTTATTCAAAACGATGTACTCGGTTTCATACTGCTATATTTCCTGAATTATACGTTGCGTGTAAATGATCTACATAGCAATTGATAGAGGAGGTCCGAAAGTTTCGAACTCTACAAATTCTGATGGGTAGTCCCCGTCGTCTCCTCAAGAATCATCAAAAGATCATCATTTTCATCATATCAACCGCGACCAATGTCATTTACAAATACTCCGCGTCCAAATTCCTACCTTCGACCATTTTCCCATTTGCTTGCCTTAATGTGAAATGTAACCTTGACGCCACCAGATGTCAACTTGATCGATATTGTGGTTGATCTCGACATCGCGATACCATTTACGATGTTGATCAGTTCAACTCTAGTGCACTAGCCCTGTTTTTGTGTAATCTTTGTGGGTGATCATAGTGTTTATTGTTTGTTTGTACTGTGGATCAACATTGACAATGCCGTCTTCAGTCGGAAGCGGAGATTGATTATCCGCATACCATCATTGTGGCAGGGATTGCGGAGGCGTTATACTAAAGTAAAGCGAGCAGTCCTTCTAAAGCCTGGTTCCCCGAGATCGCTTGTCCTTCAACTAAATTTTCTTCCCCTCACCGACCTCTCACCGTATCACGTCTCCCGATTCCTTCCCCACCTTGCGGTGATTTCGGAATTAATCCATTCCGCAAGAACTGTGACTCGGAGATTGCACAATACAGACACAAAAAACAAAAAACAATAAGGTTTCCAGATAAAATACGGCACAAAATCGAGATAAATATGCGTAATATTTTTATAGAATAATGTTGTGGCGGACTCGTAGTGACATCTGCCAAGAGTACTCGGAAGCTCGCGCGACTCGATAGGATGACCAGCCAGCTGCTAGGTGGTCATACTGTGCAGGATTCAACGAGAAGTCATTCTCTTTCCGTGTCTGGTGTTTGCAACAAGTTTTATCTTAAAGTGTGGATTATTTTGTAACATGCAAATTTAACATGTAATCTCGATAAATCTGACGACAAGACCCGAGGCATGATTCTTTTATTTAACACACCCTAGATGTCATTCTTACCTACACCATTCTGATTAATGGAGACGAATAATTCTTAATATGGCTAGTACAACCTCAGTCAGCCGAGTTCATCACAGTATCTTTAAACTAACACCAACACTAGCAAAAATGTGAATTTCTTAAATGAATACATGTACTAGTTTAACGTTTATATTTCCTAAGAACAAAAATTTATTTTTAATAGTTTACCTGAAAACATCAGAAAGATTACCGATAACAAATAAATAATCAATGCTATCAAGAAATACTTTAAAGATACGCATGTACTTATTAATATATGGTATTTTATTTTATTATAAGCTAGTTATTACATAAATATTTTTAGAGCATACAATATATATTCAATACTAATTCATATTTTCGCATTTTTTACGAAAATACCTGTTTTTATAACCAATTTACATATGTACCTAATAAATTAGATATTCTTTAACCATTATATTGTAGATTACAAATGTATTTATTTTATTTGTAACTATATAATACAATGTAAAAATCTGTTTAGACTATGCCCGTCTCACTAGAGAAATTCTGTGTCGAGACGGGCATAGTTTACAACCAATTGTATAAATAATTAGAATTACAAGTAGTAGATAGAATTACATTTATTACTATATAATGGATGTATATGAAGAACAATTTAAAAGTGGACTTAATTTTTGGATCACTCTGTAGCAATAATTAATTTAGGTATGAGTCAATATTATATAAATTATCACAGTGTAACTTCCTCTCCAAGCAGAAGAGCTGATCTCTTTTTTGGAGAGGTAATCGATTTTTAAAAAAATGTAACTTGAATAATGTATAATACTCACTCCTCATATTATAAAAATTGTAAAAAATTTCATAATAAAAAATCTGAATTTTATATAAAATTCAGACTGATTGAAGAGATCAAAACAAAATATATTAATCTGTATACGAGAAAGAGCGGAACGAACCATGTATCTGTTTTGCATTATCTTGTTTAATCTATAAAAGAAAGCGTCATGCGCTCCAGCCAATTCCACCTTGGACATGCTGCCGATGCAAGGGTGGTAACCGAGATACGACAACAGACGTGAATGACGCAATAATAACTTCGGTGACGTATTTTTATCTCCATTTTTATTTGAGTTACGGCAGAAAACTATTAATTTATCAAGTAGTTTTGGTGATTGGTAACATATAAAATTGTCTACTATTATAACAGGTGATTGGTAACATATAAAATTGTCTACTATTATAACAGGTGATCGGTAATATATAAAATTGTCTACTATTATATATAACAGGTCTATTCCAATCTCAAACCAATATCAATAACCATGATTTACATCGCTATTGTATAACATTGTACACTTCGTCAATTCTGACGTTTTCTACGATTGAGTGACCTGAAACCAAAGGTTCAGTTTCAACGATTGGTTATACGAATGTTTGTTATCTATCGTTGCATATTTTATTTTATTTATGGTTTAGTCGGTTTCTGATTGGTCGATAACCAAATAGACATGAAAAAGGTTGTGCATTCGTAAGAATCATTTTATTTTTTCTATTTCATTAGAAAAATAATAATGGATTATAATTTTTTTAATGTTTTATATACATATTCTTATTAATATATAATAATTAATGACTCTAAAATAATAGTATTTTCATTGATTTACACCATGTTTCAAACTTTTTGTATTAGCAACTGACTAACTAAGTGATTTTAAGTATTAGAAGTCTGCAGTCATTGCTCGAAGAATAACGTTAATCAGTTACAATCGAACACAATAACGGTTTGAATAACGATTATCACTAGTAAACAGTCTCGTTTAAAGATGTCAGATTCGTATACGACAAACTCTCGTGAAAAGTATGCCAGCACTATAAACAAACTAATCTGATTTGTATAATATATGAGGAAAAATATTATTATTCCAATCACTCACGGTATTTGTGCGAACGAAAACACAATTATTTATTGATAGTTCCTACCCGTATCCATGTGCGTACTGCATACCGAATATGGGTATATCTAATCTCTGTATGCTGAGAATTAATCATACCGATTATTGTATTTTCAAAATAATATTTATCCATGTGCGCATTATAGATACAGTGCATGAAATTACTTGATATGAAATTATAAACAATTTTTATTGCAATGTATGGACAGTAATTTTATTTCCTGACGTTGCATGTGTATTAATTATAAATATCATTACAGTGAAATCTCGATGGATCGTTTCTCGAATAGTCGTTCACCCGCATGTGTCGTTTATTTCTTCCAATCCAGAATTAATTTCGTACAAACATCATTTTACCGCATTAATCGTTTAAATTACGCGGCATAATGACGTTGCACGTGCATTAATTATAAATATCATTACAGTTAAATCTCGATCGATCGTTCCTCGAATAGTCGTTTACCCGCATGTGTCGTCTATTTCTTCCAATCCAGAATTAATTTCATACAAACGTCATTTTACCGAATTAATCATTTAAATTACGCGGCATAATGACGTTGCGTGTGTATTAATTATAAATATCATTACAGTGAAATCTCGATCGATCGTTCCTCGAATAGTCGTTTACCCGCATGTGTCGTTTATTTCTTCCAATCCAGAATTAATTTCATACAAACATCATTTTACCGGATTAATCGTTTAAATTACGCTGCTTATTTGTTACACTGTCCTGTTTTATAATTGCCTGCCTGACAGCACATTGACGTTAAAGAGCGAACCCTGCCACGGTGGTAAAGGGTCGAAAAAGAGAATCTCCGTTTTGCGTCAACAATGATGGAACTGACATACGCGAGCCAATCGTCATTGGCAAATCTAGGCTAGTCTAGGTGTTTATTACGTAAACGAAAAGGCGTGGATGACTAGGAATATTTTTAATTTGTTTTTATGGGACTTGGGCATAGAAATGTGTGTAAAACAACGAAATATTTTGTTGTTTGTAGACAACTATGCAGCTCGCCCAAGTGCTTCTTGAATTGAAGGAGACAGCAGAAGAGGTTGAAAATGTTGATGAAGAGAATCCTCTGCCTGTACCTTTGTTTTCAGAAGCATGCACGACCATCGAAAATTTAAACCTTTTTATAAATTTATTCTTTTTAAAAAATTTATATTTTACACAGTAAGTAGAATCGTAATAAATAACCAAACAATTTACCAATTACGTATTTATTATTCATACTAACTCATTTAATATTATTTGTTTACAAACTGCCATCGATGCGGCAATTTTTCAATTCCAACCGATCGTGTGTGCAGTAACACTATTTCGAAAATAATTATTTTTTAAATAATTTAATAAAGTTGATAAAAAATGGTTTATAATGTAAATATTTTCCAAAACACAATTAACTGATAAATTCACGTTTTTTTTTGCTGAACTTGCAATTCTTCGGAACATGTCGATCTTTGGTAATTCAACAAAAATAAATATGTCATTAAAAAAAATACAAAAAATATAAATCTTCTGTAAAATTCAAAAAAAAAATGTTTGTACACAGCCGTCCTTTAAAACAAGATCAGTCTGGCTAACGTACTCAGACGAGATAAATGACGAGACTACCAGGTCAATTTTTCAGAAATTTTCGTTTGAAATTTTGTCTTGCCATTAAAAGTCCATTAAAACCTTTTAAAAAGGGGTGGTTTCGAGGTAGGGTTAATTATAATAAATAAGTATTATTATAATTATAATTAAAATACTCTTGCATTTCTATTGAAATCTAATAATTTTTTTCAACGTGTATTCTATTTGTTTTTATATATAAATCAATTATGATATATGCGGTTTAATTATTATATATATATATTTTTTTTTTTATCTTTGTTTTATTAACCACTTATTGAGTTTAAATACATCTACCGTTTTCGAAAAATACCATTTTCTTCTTCAGGATGTCATAACTAACTAAAAACATAAATTATTGTTTCTTCACTAGAATCTATTTTAAAAAAAACAACAATTATTTAAAAATTAAATTTAGTACCTAACTCAAATTGTTACTTAATACAAAATTACTCGGATAATTTTTAGGAAAAATTTTTAGAATGCGACTCGTAGTTAAATTTAATAGGTTGTTTAATATTAATTTTAACCACAAAGTTAATTTTGCTAATTTCAAAAGTAGATTTAAATTATTTTTGAATAATCACTACGAGATAATTTAATTTGTAATCAATATATCGAATAAACTATTTTTACGTTCAATTATGTGCCATCTTTTATTAATAAACAGTTTAAATTAATTTTTTGAGACCCTCTGCAATGGGTAGTATTTCTATCAAAATCGTGTAAATATTTAGTATGTGCAAGCAGATATTTTATATTTACTATTTATTTACAATGAATAAATAAGTACTTATAAATCAATGATTTCAATATATTAGGCAGATAATTCTTGAATCCAATGCGAAGAGAATGGCAAAAATTATGTTTTAATGATTTGGTAGGGGTATTCCATCTTACGAAGGCTCCAACTATTATTGTTCAACAAGAGCGTATAAGTGATGAGATTTGTAATAAAGAGATAATATTAATTGGTGGTATTAAAGTAATGAGTTTTTAATCTGCGCTAAGATGACCATGCCAGCCTTCTGGAGAACAATGTTGAGGATGCTGAGGAGTTTCTCTCCACCCTAAAAAGGGTAAAAGGTAAATGACTGAGCTTCTGAGATAAAATTTTGATAATTTATAGAAAACATAATTCCATTAACTCGAAATAACACAAGCCATATTGTGAAATCGTAAAAAGTTACCTTTCCTTAAGATAAGAGGAGCAGTAGCCACTACACAACCAGGGTATCCATAAAATCTATATTTCAATGCTTAATCATATTGCTTTAACAATGCACTATGTAGTGTACTTTGTCTTAATTTCCAGTAAGAAAAAACTAACTATTAGTACAACTGCGGTCACGAATGCGAAATTTGATCCCGATCGCGTCATTTGGATATCTGCATATCTACTCCGCTAGCAGTTTTCACTGAGGAGGAATTTGCACAACGAGCAGTGATTAGATTTCTCTGGTCGGAGGGTGTGAAAGGGGCTGAAATTCATCGTAGGCTCTCATCACAATACGGGAACAGTGCTATAACACATAAAACTGTTGTTTTGTGGATCGAGAAGTTTAAAAGTGGGCAGGAAGCCCGTCAACCTCCACCACGGATGATTCTAGCAAATAGGCGAGTTACCATCGGTGAGGTAGAGTTTTCTTTGAACATCAGTCATGGTTCTGCCCATCAAATCATCCACATAGAGTTTGGCTTCTGTAAAGCCTAATGTAGGTAATTTTAGACTTGCCCTAGTGCATATGTCAAACGAGGATTAATGGTAATACGAACAAAGTTTAAAGGGCTAATGGTAATATGAACAAAGTTTAAAGGGCTAATGGTAATATGAACAAAATTTAAAAGGCTAATGGTAATATGAACAAAGTTTAAAGTAAAAATGGACTAAACGTAGTGTGATAATGGTGATTGGAGAGAATAAGTCAAAAGTTGTACATCATGAATAATTTTTGTGCCGAGTCTAGATTGTAGGTAATTCTTAGAAACATGAATACAATGACACAACATTATTCTAATGAGAATAACAATATAATCAGTCATGATCCCATTGGTTGATAATTATTTTCCCTTTACCCAATGGGGATTTCCGTAAAACCACACATTGTTCCGAAACCATTCATTAGAAATATATATTATTAATAATCAGAGTTGCACGACCGTGTGCGATTTCTCGGGTAATTCATTATTTCCACTAATTAGATACCCGCCTGGAAGATGAACTCAGTACGGTTATAAAAATAATTTATTTAAATTAAATGTAAAATCACTGAACAGTTTTTCAAGTTGATTACGAGCACAGACTACCAAATGTATAGACATGAATTGACGCAAATTCCTTGTTTCAGTGTTTTCAATTTGATCAGTTTGGTACCACTTACGCAATCAAATAGCTCTGCGACTTTTTTAAATATATGACTCGTTTGTAACGAAAATTTAAACGCTGATAATTCAACTAAAGTTAAAAACATACGTTGAATTTTTATTTATTGATAATGGGAATTCTGAAAATGTTTTTAACTTTAGTTGAATTGTATTATTGATAGTGGAAAGATGTTACCGAAAACGTTCAATATAATAAAATAAAATATAATGGAATAAAACAGTGTTTCAACTCAATTTACAAAATTAAGTATTTTTCTTATTGTTTGTGTAATTTTAAATGTTGAAAAGTAAGGTCCATGTCAAATGCCCTGACCCGCCCTGGCCCCACTACACCACTGTATATAATATCCCTATATATAATACAAAACAGTGTAAGCACACTCGCACGCGCTTCATACTTACACACTTGCAACAATAATTATAAACACATTGTTATCTTGTACTTATTGAAAGAAATAGAAAGCTCCCAAATCGGTCTTCAAAGAATTAAAAGAATGAAGAAAAAAACTGAAACGAAATTTTATTATTGCTGTTGTATAAAAAATGCCAAGTCACTCGTAATCATTAAGCTGGCGTGTCTCGTCATTTACCATTGTAAATCTCGGTAGATTATGGCGGATAAAAAATTAGCACGCTACTTTCAAAAGTACTTAGGAGCCTACCTTTCAACGAGATGGAGATATTGACGGACTGCAAAAACAGCCAAACGATGTTGTAGGTACTAGTAATACATCACCAACGCAAACCGACAAGAATGTCGTTTAGCATGGTCGTGAGTCCAGGTACTCGAACCGCGTACCCTTCCACATACTGTGATTCTGAGTGACGGATCTTCCTCCTTTTCTTTTCCCTGTCTCCTTTTTTCAGTAATTGCCCTCTTCTATACGCAAGTTTCCCCTGCACAGTGTACTTTTTGGCGCCATTTTCCTCGGTTCACCCTGTTTCCTTTTGCCATAAGATAGTTGCCCAAACATAACTTGTTTGGGAAGCCGTGTATCATCCACACGCACATAGTGACCTTTTTTTTAAAAAGACAACTGGAGGGGGGAAAGAGAACCCACCCTTTTCCGGGATCGGTTTAGAAGCTAGAGTGTCCTTGTCGATCCCACTATCAAAGCTAATAAAAATATGTGACTTTAATTCAATAACATATTTAAGTATTTGCAAAAGAGAAGAAATTCAATGTGGTCATTAACAATTATCGCAAAGATTTTTAAATTTATACCCTCCAGTGTTAATGGAAAATTAAGGTGCAGTAGTTCAAGGCAGACACTCAGGGATCTATTCATCAAAAAACACTCCCAAAAGAGGGACAGTGGACGAGACACGAAATGGATTGAGTCACGCTTACACGGACAGACTAACGGAGTTGCAAAATACGATGTAGGGAAAGTGAGAGTTAGGCACGCAGGCCGGGCTAACTACCCACCTAAGGAGCTCCAACCAGTCATCCATACCCGAATAAATTCCTTATATAAAACTAATTAGGTCTGCATTCCTGAGCGGGCGGTGTCTAAGTTCAGTCAAATCACTAATCAAACGTTCACGTGCATCTCTAAGTGTATCACAATTCCACAGTATATGGTCAGGTATCTATTCCTCTCTCCCACATGCACACCGCGGGGCATCCGCAAGTCTAAACTCAAACAGTTTACTCCGAAATTGTCCATGCCCCGTAATCACCTGCCATTCAAAATGATTTAGGTCTGGAGGTGTCATCATGCACAGCGACCTACCCATCACAGTTGGTGCTTCAGAATCGTAGTTTTGATATTAGGGATGTTAGCCTCTTCCAGGACACTCAATTTTGTTCTGCGTTCTTCCCAATTTATACCTAAGAACGATGAATTTATTCACATGGTTAGTTACTACTGCAGGAATCTGTTATTTGAATCAAACAGTAGGTACAAAATGACATAAAATGTAATAAAATGAAATTAAAAAATCTCCTGGCGAATATTTCTCAAAGATATTCGCAAAAAAATGGTGATTACTTTTAAATAAATGGAATGTAAGATGTATCAATTTAAAATGGCTGCAACATTTAAGTTCGAAAATGTGTCGTCTATTTATAATGAAAACAAATATGACTTTTAAAATTAGCAATATTAACTTGGTGGTTAAGATTCATATTTTTTATTTATTTTCTTAGTTTTATTAACCACAATTGAGTTTAAAAAACATCTACCGGTTTCGGAAAACACTTTTCCTTCTTCAGGATATTTATTAAATTAAATATTATAATTAATTTATTATTAAATTTACTCATAAATTCTAAAGACAAAGATGATAAATTTAACAATTCTGGCGTCTATAAACTTAGTTGCAAGGATTGTGCTGCATTTTATATTGGTAAAACGGGTAGAAATTTTAATATAAGAGTAAAGGAGCATTTGAGATGTTTGAACAATAGTGGGTTTTCAGAATTTGCTAATCATTTGATAGAAAATAGTCATGGTTTTGATAAAAAATTGGGATTGTCAATTTTGCATATAAACGGTGTAGGTCACAAATTAAATAATTTGCAATCGTTGGAGATAAATAAAGCATGTAAAAGTAATCAGGAAATTCTAAACAGCCAACTAAATTTAACTACGAGTCCTATTCTAAAATTTTTTCCTAAAAATTATTCGACTAAATTTGTATTGAGTAGTAATTTGAGTTAGGTACTAAATTTATTTTTCAAATAATTGTTTTTTAAAAAAATTTTTTTTTTTTTTTTAAATAGATTCTGGAGAAACAATACTATATTTTTAGTTAGTTATGACATCCTGAAGAAGGAAAAGTGTTTTCCGAAACCGGTAGATGTTTTTTAAACTCAATTGTGGTTAATAAAACTAAGAAAATAAATAAAAAATATAAAACAAATATGAACCACATTAGCTATGCCGATGATATATTATACCAGCGCCATCTATAAAAGGGTAAGAAAACTATTACAGATATATGAAACATATGCCAGTGAATAAAATAGTTTATACAATGCCAGAAAATCGGTCATAATGGGGTTCAAATGTGGAAAAGGGCCAGATAATAGCGTTCAAAATAACTTCAAATATCTTGGCCATATATTCAATGAAGATAGACGAGACGATGATGACATAGAACGACAAATACAATTGAGCTTTCGTGCAAATATGCTGTCACGGCGTTTCAACCGATGCAATAAGGAGTTGAAGAGGATCCTGTTTATATCGTTCTTCACCAGCATGTATACATGCGAGCTCTAGTCAAAATATAAGCAAGTGACGTATAACCGTCTCCGAATTCAAAACAACAACTCGTACAGAATACTGTTCGGATTGGCACGTTATTGTAGCGCATCTACAATGTTTGCCTAAGGCCGTATACATGGATTCGTTCCGCTTCTGAGACATCGAGTTGCTGACGTAAAGCTGCGGCTGGAGCTCAGCACCAACTCTCTAGTGCAAGCGACGCTCTCGTGGAAAGCTAGTTCCCTGACCAAAGAATGGCAACGACTACAGAATAGCTACAGATACAATAATGGCCGTGACTGAAATGTAGCATCTATATTTTGTTTATATTTCTATATACGTGTGGACTTTTTTATTTATATTTTTTTGGCTTTTCTTTTCATAACATAAATAATATTTCGTAACTTAAATGTATTATATAATATGTATTATCTTTATGGAAAATCGAATCTTCATAAAAAAAACCGATCACGCTGGAATAAACAAATTATTATTATTATTATAAGGCTAATGTAGTGTAATTGCTTATCGCACTTTCCTGGACAGGAAGATATTCTGGTTCAAATCCCAGTGGCAGCTAAAATATTTTTCGATAAATTGAGTTCATCTGTATGTGTATCTTACTAATTAATGCATTTAATTTGTATTACAAAATTATATATTGATGGAAGATATTTTACTAACTGAAGCATCTTGTTAAACTCCGTATAGCTCTACGTTTCACACCTACTATTTGGCGGAGTAATAAGGGAAAAACAGAAAAGAATAGTGGAAGGATGTTGCATATAATATCCCCTCATGATTTGCCCGTCAGAACAAAAAGCAATCCCCAAAAATGTATGTCTCTGCACTATAAATATGGTATACGTTGCCTTTATTTCCAACAAAGGAAAAAACCAAAGGATTCTTTCAATCTGTTCCGAATTCGTAAAACACATTTTTGGCGCGTTTTTCGAATCAGCTGCAGCCGTTGTTATTGACACAGTTTCGCATCCAAATTCCCATTCACATATTTCCTAATACTCGTCTTGTCAATGTGAATTGTGACCTTGACGTCAGCAGACATCAACATGACCGATATTTGTTCGATCTTCGCGATAGCATTCGCAGTGTGAACTTTCAGCTCCAGTGCACCAGCACTGTATTTTATGATATTGTGTTTTGATTACGTATTTCTTGTTGTTTGTGTGCCGTGAGTGAACTTGTAACATCGCCGTGTTCAATTGGGATCGGAGGTCGACTCATCCGCGCGTCATTTGTATGATCTCGGTGGCGACTGAAGGGATTACGCAGCCGTTAAGTTAAGGCGAGCAGTCCTTCCGAATACCGATCCTCGAGATCACTGGTCCTTTGACTAGAACCTTTATCCCCTCAACGACCTCATTCTATACATAGGTTTCCCTACATCCCTCCCATTCCTTGCGGTGATTCCTATTTACAACCGGAATTGTCGAGATCGCGTAATTCATTCATTTAGATCCTATCGATCTGGATTTACAATTCGAATTCACTATCAATACTACCATTTGCCAGAGTCGAATCCTTCAATTTTTTGGGCATTTTGCGAGAAGCTTACTGTGGTGGGCCACGTCGAAAGACGAAGACGAAGAAGAGAAAGATCCCCCACCCGTTGGACTGAATTAGTTATATTTAAAATACTAAATTAATGTATTAATTATAAATATATACATATAAAATCAATTTTGTCGAAAAATATTGTTTTTGCGTCATCAGGATTCGAACCTGGATCTCTATTTCCAATCCGGCGAAGTACACTACCAATTGTGTTATAACGCCAGTATTTTTCATGATAAATTTTCGAACCTATATGTTACATTTTTTCAAATTAATACACCTGTCGTTCCATTATTTGAAATCCATCTACATTGTTTTTACAGAATCTCAAATACCTTTGAGTAAACCGACTGCAGACGCCAGAATTATCAATTCATTTTTATTAAATTTTGGACACATTGATACAACATATATCATATTATATATATATATATATATATATATTGATTTTATATGTATATATTTATAATTAATACATTAATTTAGTATTTAAAATATCACTGACCTGTGTTCTGAATAATTACAACTTCACAATAAGAATGTGTTTTCCTTAATAATTACATTTAGCTAGCATCGATTACAACCACAATTATTAGAGTTAATAAACAAACCCGCAAAAGTGTTGCAAATTTTAAATATATTTTTTGCCAAGATATGATATAACTAATCATTCGATGAATTAACGTTAATGGATTGGGATCGCAGCCGCTCGGGGGTCAAACACCCGCAGCACCTGCGTGCAAAATATTTGAAAATTTGAAAGTAGAATAGCAATTTTAAAAGTAAAACTCGCAATCGTGTACCTACAAATTACCGAGAACACAATATAAGCCATTTGACCACAAGATATCACCTTTAAATTAAAAAGTGTTTAGCGGCACGTTGCGCGAAACTTAAATGCAATTTGCTAGGATGTTAAATCAGTGGCGTGTACACGTGCAGGCGTAAGAGGTGGGCAAAAGCGGTTAAACATCTTAATAAACGTTCCGTAAATTCCTAAATTTAATAACATCGTTAAGTAATAAAAAAATGTGTAGCATCACCATGGTGACAGCATATTGTATTCAGTACTAATAAATGTAAAATATTTGACACTTATTAGAAATTCACATGTTAGAAAAATCATAACACTCGCATCTTCCTTTCACGTCCCAAAACTTTAATTTTTAATTTAATTAATTAAGGGATTTCAACAGTCACCTCACTTCATTGTTCACTCGACGGCGGTTGAAATAATCCAGAGAGAGTTTCTAAGATTTATTAATTTTAAATTAAATATACGCCGTCTGGAATTGTTAAAATTATCAGTGAGACGTGCGATGACCGACCTTATATTTCTATACAGGATCATCAATGGTATGATAGACTGCCCTCAGATTGTTGGTCTGCTTGACTTTCGCGCACCATTGAGATCATCGAGACACAATTCATTGTTTTATTACAGTAGTAATGTCGGAACTCATGCACTAGCTAATTCCGCAGGCCCCAGAATGCATTTTTTGGGTAATGAATATGCGGAGGTAGTCCACATGTTTGTTGTACATGTAACTCTTTATAGGATTACATCATTACAAATTTTTGTGATGCAACTTAATGGTGACGGAAAGATTGCTTCGCTTCACATTTTATGTTAATTTTTATTTTTAATATTGATTATGAAAATACATGGTGACAATATATAATTTTTTTTCTTTATGTATTGCACTTCTGATGAAAATTTGTATTATTTTACAAATTGTGTTAATGCTTGAATATGGCGGGTATAATAATAATAAATAATATATAATACTAATTATAAGAATCCATAGAAATGTCCAGGCACATAATATAGCAAAAGATTTTTAAAAAAAGGTGAGAGAAAGGGGTGGGGAGGTTGAAAATATTGTTGTGATAAGTGGAGTGCAAGATGTGTTTGTAGGTAGAATAATTGGTTAAAATTGAGATTGTGGTGGTTCATAAAAAGAACTCGTACTAAGTGTAGTGGGGCTAATGTTGAAAAAATCAATTTCAAATCAAAGCTCAAATAGTAAGCGCGCTAACACGCCACTGCAAATGGTAAATTTAATATTCACGATACGAGATTGGCGCGTACAAAATAATGCCTTGTTGACACATTACACAAGAATCGGGTATGCAGACCTGCGATTGGTGAAATCATCCGATAAAAATACTGTACCGTCGCCTCCGAGAGGATTACAAGATTGTTAGCCAGACAAACAGTCACTGGGCCAAGAATGAGCTACTAATTTTCCATTCATTAGAACGGTTCAGAAAAAAGTGGTCAGTGCAAGCATTCATTTGATTCAATGATACGACGAGGTGGTCGTTCATCACCAGTGACCCAATGTTGCACGGCGGTAAAAATTTTTGGCGCCAAATATTAATGAAACAAAACAATAAAAAATACATTACAAGAAATGTTATCGTAAGGGTAGCGTGATACATGTATCTAAAACATGTTTCAGTAAAATATGACAGAGATATTAATTATCCGGAGAAGGGCGGGGGGTATGCCGATCACTAGCCGCGTCCTTGGAAATTCAGTCGCTATGGAGCGTGTCCTTACCAATTGTTCTTGAAATTTTCCCTATAAAATTGATATCCCGACGAGGTGATATACACTGGCCTCCACGTAGCCCCGATTTGACACCGATGGACTTTTTATTATGGGACCACCTTAAATCAAAGATATACAGTAACAATCCTTCCTCTCTGGACCAATTTTAAAAAAATACCCGAGGAGAAATGACAGCGTTCACGGAGAATACGTGCCGAGCAGTTTTTAGAAATGTTGGCTCCCGTTTAGAAGAGTACCAGCGAAATATCGGATCACATTTAGAAAACATAACTTTTAAGAAATAAATTTCCAAAGACTGAACTTAAAAGCAAAATAAATATTTTTTTATAAAACCTATACATTATTTTTTTACAGAATTTTTATTATAGAAAAGACTTTTGGGATACCTTGTATTACAGTCCACCCTCAAACCTCCTATTAATTCCTATTTCACTATTTTCACTGCTGTATTTTTAATATTCTAGAAGAGCTTGCAATAACAGCTATAATTTTTTTTATCAAGGGAGATGATTCAGAACTGTTTCATATTTTCGTATTTTTTACAAAAATGTGTATTTTATTCATTAATTTATATCAGAAGTTATATATTAGATTAGACTTTTTTTTAAATCATAACATAGATAAGACCTTCGCACTAATGTCAAACTAATAAACTAAATATTACAAGAAAGATCGCGACCATTAAAATCATTTTCAGTGTACCAAAAAAGTGTCTAATTATGTCAAATTCTTATATAAATATGAATATTTTACATTTATTACTTATATCAATCATTAAAATAATGGTTGTCATATATATAAGTGAATACTCGTATATAAATCAATTAATATGTAAAATGATAAAAAAACATAGAGCATCACGAATGACATCATATATACGCATAAGACACGTCTAACTCGACCAGCGCACGCTCTGCCACCAAAGTGACGATCGGCATCCGGCACCCCGCGCACCGCGCTGTTGACACCTTTCCGTTCGTACACATACACGTATTGACAAATACGCGTCAGGTTCTTTAAGAAAAAGATTTTTATTACTACGTATGGTAAATACTTATATATTGAAATTATTTTATCTAAAACGTAAATACATTACGGAAAAAAATATAAAATATGAACTCCGTATTTAGTATATCCATATAATTAAACATGAAATTCACTTAACATGTAAAAATATTTCGATCCTCGCGGTTTCATGTTAGCCTATTTCCACTGTATATTTCTCTCTTTACTGTTTTACAGACACCGATCATGGCCATACAGCGGCCACAACACAGCCGCCCCCGCAGGGCCTAGCTGTTAAAAATATGTTTAAAAAATGTTTTCATTTTCTGTCCGACATTTTCTACGAAGACGCTCATTGGGTATTACTTTTACTATTATAATTTATCGCTGTGGTTCTACAAATCGTTATTATTCGTGCTAGCCGGGGGCGACTAGTCGACGATTTGTCTTTACATAATTATATTATTGATATCAACTGTAGCACGAGAATCAATTATTTTTATTTCGCGAAACTACTTAATTTGCTGGTCTTAATGTGCTACAGCTTGCGAAGTTGTGTACAATCCGAATTGTTTAATTTGCTTAAAGGCCCGTATTCATGGAAGGAGACTGGTTGAGATAATCTCAGATATTTAGTTAAAATATATCTTAATACGTGTTGAGATTTTGATCTGGAGATAAACTCTGAGACCAACTTGAAATTGTTGGAAGAGACAAAATCATTCTATTCGACAGCGAGATTCGACATATGCACGCAAACGTCTAATTATGTGCATATCTCTGTAAATATACTAAATACAAAGTTCATATTTTAAGTATTCGTCCATAATATATTTACGTATTGGATAAAATAATTTCAATATATAACTATTTACCATACGCAACAATAAAAAATGTTTTCTCTAAGAACCTGACGTGAATTTGTCGATAC
This sequence comes from Eubasilissa regina, assembly GCA_022840565.1. NCBI lineage: Eukaryota > Metazoa > Arthropoda > Insecta > Trichoptera > Phryganeidae > Eubasilissa > Eubasilissa regina. Next base: position 14,559,237 of record JAINEB010000027.1, on the reverse strand, counting down.
GTATATGTGTACGTGGGGAGTGGTGCGGACGGTGCAGTGCGCGGGACGCCTGATGCAAATCGTCACTTAGTGTCAGAGCGTGCGCTGGCCGAGTTAGACGTGCATTATGCTATCATTTGTTCTTTCTGGGTGCCTTCTGAGTTGAATGTGATAACGAGTCTCACGTCAGGTACGACAGGTACGACAAGGTGTGTGCACGGGTCTCCAAAAAATCTTATGGAATCAAAGTGTCAAGTCTAAAATCTCATTTGTGGATAAGCCATAAAGAAATTAAGTGATTTCTCTATTTTTTTGGGAACAAGTATATTCGTAAAATTCTCCACTATAATGAGCATAACACATTTTAGGGGAATATATGTGTTACGTTCTCGTCTCTTATGTACGTCTTCAGTGTACACCTTGTAATGTGAAGATCTAAGAAATACTCTTTGTAATAATTACACGTTAATTACAGAAAGACTCCATCGCTCTTTATAACCCCGCATACACGCCCCGGCGGTGCGGCATTCACGCACACACTCACACACATACAACTATACAATCCCAAAGACATCACAATATATTTAACAAACTTTTAGAAACTCCAGTTGTGACGTCGTAAATTGACTTGAAAATTAGTATTTCGAGCATCCAAGCCATTTCTGTAATTTTATATATACACTACTTACATTAACGTAATCAGGTTGTGTTTGGACCATGCGTCTCTGTTACTTAGTACTGAATCACGACACAGGTGTAGAAATTTTTTTGTGTCTTATTTTAATGAAATTTCGCTATCTACTTACGTAACATACTGAGTAATCTAAGGCTAATCATATTTAATTGCAACTGTGTACTTGTATTAGAACAAAAGCAGTATCTTAGGTGCATGTATGGAAAATCGATAGAATTAAGAAAGGGCAAATTATAAATAAATGTAGATCTGTGTGAGTAGCAGAGGATGGTAAAAAAATGAGACAAAATGCAACAATGATAAAATGTATGAAAATTGACGAGGTAAGAATGGTACGCCAGGACAGACTTATAGCATTCTGTCTTCTCTGCCGACCACTGCTAGGATACCGAGTGTTAGTATAAATGACACAATCAACTGGCTTATGATTGATATTATACATTTTTACGAAGAACGCGTTATTGTTGTGAAGTTACAGTTTCCAGAACATAGTTTTGTGATATTTTAAATACAAAGTTAATTAATGAATGAATGAAAGAAAAATCTATTTATCGAAAATATAGCGTGTAATACTCAAATGTATTTGAAATTTATCGCAATATAAAACTGATTATTTTAACCCTTCCCAAATTATGCAGTAACACAGGTCTACCATCATAAAAAACGTGTAATATTTCGGTAAATACATGCAACATAAAATTCATATTTTAGATAAACCTAAAGAAAATATTAGCGCTTAGGAAAGACTAGTGAAAAACCAATTATGAAAAGGGAATCGTACAAAAACAATTATTTTTTCCATTTGATCTGTTGTAAAATTAATAGTTTGATAAAAATACAATTTGTTATACGAAAGACAGAGATCACACACTATTTTCACAGTGAAAAGAACAACAAACATACAAATATAGTTATCTCTTTCTTACTAATTAAATGAAGAGAAATAAGAAGGAAGGACACATTGTATAGGACTTAATGAATGCTCTAAATTATATTATTAATCATTTTTTCAAATTTGAATGCTAAGTTTTTAAATAAATTTGTACCATTAAAGCTATTTAACCTAATAAAAACATTTTTTCTAAATATGAATTAAATATATTAATCAGAAAGATATACACATAAAATCAATTTTATCGAAAAATATTGTTGTTGCGCCACCGGGATTCGAACCTGGATCTCTTTTCAAACAGGGGAAGGTGCATTATCCAACTATGCTACAGTGGCGATATTTTTAGAGACAAATTTTCGAATCTATATGTTACCTGTTTGATATTAATACTTTTAATCATTCCATTGTTTGAAGAAGTCATCTACTTTATGTTTACGGAATCTCAAATACCTTTGAGTAATATAATAGCAGACGCCAGAATTATCAATTCATTTTTATTAAATTTTAGACACGTGGATTTTTTCTAACTGTTATTTACGGTAACACGAGTTGACAGCATGGCTGCGTTCGGATATTTTATAACATGGCCTGGTAAAGGTTAAAAAATGGAATAACAGATGTATCAATTTGAAAGAGCTGTAGAATTTTTCGTAAAACCACTCAGTTGATGTGGCAAACCTGGATAACGCGTTTTCCCAGAATGAAAAGGTCCAGGTTTGAATCCCGGTAGCAACTAAAATATTTTTTTTATGTATAACTTTCAAGTTAATTTATTTAATTAGTATTGATAATATATATTCTAAATATGAATTAAATATATTAATTAGAAAGGTATACATATAAAATCAATTCTAACGAAAAATATTGTTGTTGCGCCACCGGGATTCGAAACTCTTTCCTAATCGGGGAAGGTGCATTATCCAACTATGCTACAGCGATAATATTTTTAACGACAAATTTTCGACCTATGTTTTGAATAATTATAACTTCACAATAAGAATGTGTTCTTCTAATATATATTCTTACGGCAGTCTAAAATTTGGAAAAAAAATTATAACTTACGTAAAAAAATAATTTATCATAACCGTGTAGATATATAGTATCGTAATGTTAGTGGATTTAAAAGAATTTGTTCAGATACGGAAAACAATTACATTAATCATAGTTATCATATTTGTCACTAGGAGAAATTAATCATACCACAATCATATTACTCATTAGCAGAAAACAATTAATGTTCTCGATGAAACAATAAATACACATATCTATAATTATATCATGAATTCCTTGTACAATAAATAATACCGAAAAATTAATACAGATTTTAAATACAAATTAAATGTATTAATTAGAGATATAAAATCAATTTTATCGAAAAATGTACCGTAACGTGAATTAGCCGATTATGCTACAGCACACACTGCATTGACGACAAATTTTCAATCCTATATATTACACTTTTCAAATTGATAAATCTATTGTTCCATTATATGAAAACCATCTGTTTTATTTTTACGGAATCTCCGATACCTTTGAGTAAGCCGACAGGAGACGCTAGAATTAACAATTCATTTTTATAAAATTTTGAACACATTTCTAATCTGTCTGTGACTTGCAACGATTCGCAATTTGACGTACTTACTATATTAATTATTTCATGAAGTTCATAATGAACTCTATACAGCGGCGTAACTAACAAAATTGGGCTCCAATGCAGAATTAGAAAAAAGGGCCCGCTAAATAAGTATTGTTTATAAAATACATGACTATTAGTACTGCATGGTTTATCCATTAATAGTATAATAAAATTAGTCTCTTGTCTCATATAATACTCTTAGATTCAGAAAAAAAAATTGTTTTCGTGGAAGGCAATTACTTTCTGATTTGACATATTATATTAAATAAAATAACAATCACCTTGTATGAAACCATGAAATTTATTGTACCTCAACCGGTTTCACTTATCTCAAGCTTCATCGGGACATATTTAAAACTGATCATAAATACAAAAAGAGTGCACTTATATATATATACATAAAGAGAGAGATAGAATATGAAAGTATATATGAAAGAGAGAATTGTGATGAGAATTGAAAGAGAACATGCGAACAAATGAAGCCACTCGGGTATATATAAATTAACTTGCAATAACTGTCCCTCATTCTATATAGACAAAACTGCTCGTAATATCAATTTTCGTGTCAATGAACATCTTAGATGTTTAAACAGTAATGGTTTCTCAAAATTTTCTAACCATATTATTGAAAAAGACCATTCTTTTCATAATACTACAGGGGTCAATATCCTCCATAAAAACGGGTTTGGCCTCCGATTGGACAATTTAGAAGCCCTCGAAATAAAAAAGGCAATAAATAGTGGTACAAAAATTCTTAATAAAAAATGAATTTATCTATTCACTCCATATTAGGCACGTTTCCTTTAAAATCAATTTAATATCAACCAACACTTTATTTTACTCTCTCTTAATGTTCCTTCTATCTGTGTATGTGTTCTGTCTCTCTCTTTCGCATGTAATTTTATATTATATCTCCTTCTTTACGTATATATATATATAAGTGCACTCTTTTTTTATTTATGATCAGTTTTAAATACGTACTGATGAAGCTCGAAATAAGCAAAACTGGTTAACATATAATAAATTTCGTGGTTTCATACAAAGTATAATTTTATTTAATAAAAAAATATAGTGCTATAAGACATTTAACTTTAAACGATTTTTACCGTACGACGATCATATCGTCCCTAACCTGACATATTAGTGGGGTTCTGCTGCTTTTTCATCGATTTTTTTTAAAGAGATTTTAAAGTGGATAGTAGCGCGAACTTTTTGGACTCCTATCAAGCATGGGCTCCGATTCACTGCATTGGCATGGTTGCGTCACTTATTTTATTTATTAGACTTTATTGAAATACATGTTTTTGTTGTAACTAAGGTAAATATATTATAATATAACATGATAAACATAAGATACAATTATATTGCAATTAAGTATAATACTCGCAGTTTATTGTGTGGGGTGAAGTAGACTCCACCTCTGATATATACAGCATTGTCCTGGCTACTTTGCTAGACTGAAGTCTGTGTTAAAGTAGACAGTTTCTTTCGTGCTGTTGTGGTGTTATTTAATAAAGATTCGACAGAAATAAAAATAGATATAAATAAAATTTAAATAAAAATGTAGTGGGAGTGTTGTAGAACTAGTGATTTATTAGTGTAGGCACTGTATAATGATTATGTTAGAATGTTGGATAGCGATGATCTCTACCCGGCTGGATCTTATATTGGGTCCATATTTGTGTCATCTTACTGAAAGTGAACAATTTTCAGTTGGTCCTGTGTGGTGTGTTGTACAGTTTCGGAGCTAAGAACATGTAGAATCTTTAATAAAATGTCCTTGTTGCTCTTGAAACTGGCGTGTGGATGTTCATTGTTTGTTTTTTGTTGTGTCCGTGATTTATTGCTTGGGGTGAGTTATTGTTAGCATGTAAAAATTGGTTATACTATAACAGCCACGTATTTAAAATAAATATTAATAAAACCATTGTATGTACTAATAAACCATTTTTTCTCAGTACTTAAATATGCCTAACCTTTTTTCTATTACATATACACGGTGATGGAAAACATAAAATATATATGTATGCTGCTGATAGCTCTAGGATGAATCTGGCGGCCGTCTGGTGTTGACGGCCCATGCAGCCAGTGCACTTCGTAGCCGTGGCCAGCTTTGCTTGCTATCATATAAGCCAGTTGGTACTGAGTGTGTTATACGTTCAAGATATTGAAGTGTTCGAATTTTTTTTGTTTTAAATACTTATTTTTCTTTATTCATCAGAACCATAACATCTTCTTCATTCTTAACTCTATCTATCCAGCTTATTTTGAGCATTCTTCTGTATATCCACATCTTCAATGCTTCAAGTCGCCTTATAATTTCTCTGGTAATTGTTCATACTTCCATTCCATAAAATAAAATCTAGAACACGTAGCATCCGATGGTTTAACTGTACATTAAGTAGACCGACATCTGATAATTACGATCGTTCGGATTATTTGCCACTTTCAATAATACCCGAATTACCCATCAACCGCGTCAACAGCAAATTATTTATTATTAAGGAGAACACACTCTTATTGTGAAGTTGTAATTATTCAGAACAGACGGTCTGTGATGTTTTAAATACTTATTAAATGTATTAATTATAAAGATATACATTGTAACGTTTTAAATTCTTAGATACAAAAAGTAAACAACAGAAGTACCTAAATTAAAGTTCGATCCCCGTGGCTAGTAAATTTTACGCGCAGCGCGGAAAGCCTATCGCCAGTTTCGAAGTTTCGAGATACAATTCATTGTTTTATTACAGTGGTGATGTCAGAACTCATGCATTAGCTAACTCCGCAGTCCCCAGAATGCATTATTTGGGGAATGAACATGTGGAGGTGGTGGACATTTTTGATGTAAATTTAAATTAATTATAGAACAACATTATTACAATTTTTTGTGTCTTAATTCAATGGTGACGGATAAATTGCTTTACTTCAAGTTTTATATTTATGAAAAAACATGTTGACAGTATGTATTTTTTTTCTTTGTGTTTTCCACTTCTGATGAAATTTTCTGTTATTTTACAAATTATGTTAATGCCTGAATAAGGCGTGTATAATAATTATAATAAATATTATTCTGTCAGAATTTTGACCGATTAAGATGCAAACATGAATGTATACTGAATTCAGCACCCATATTAATATATAATATATCGAAAAAATAGTTCAAATTAATAAATTTGTATCGGAGGAATAGAATGTTGGTTGCAATAAAAAAATCTTAAATATATTAATTAGAAAGATATACACACATATAAAATCAATTTTATGGAAAAATATTGTTGTTGCTACCGGGATTCGAACCTGGATCTCTTTCCAATCCGGAAAAGGTGCATTAACCAACTACGCTATAACAGACGGTACTTTTAACGACAAATTTTCGAACTCATATGTTGCACTTTTCAAATTAATACATCTATCGTTCCATTATTTGAAAGGTGTATTCATTTGAAAAGTGTAACATATGGGTTCGAAATTTGTCGTCAAAATTACTGTCTGCTGTAGAATAGTTAGTTAATGTACCTTCGCCGAATTGGAAAGAGATCCAGGTTCGAATATTTTTCGATAAAATAGATTTTATATGTATATCTTTCTAATTAATAACATTCAATTAGTATATAAAATTGTTTTTTGTGTGTGGCTTTATGATTTTATTTCTGCTGGTTAGGCGAACAACCATTTTAAACAGATGTGATCTAAATATTTCATTGACAAAGCGCCAAATTGTTTAAACTTTACATCTTTACACTTTTTTACGACATCAAAAACATTGATGAGTTTTTTTTTTGTTTACTCTGTTTAACAAGAAATTCTTTTAACGTGAAATATAAATGATTTCATGTTAAGTGCATTATAAATGTATTGGTCTGTCTAGACTGAGCAATGCCGGGTTTTTTGTTTGTGTTATATACACATTAGAACAATTATTTTATTATATACCTGTGATCGCATTGCATTAAAAATTACATAACATTATTGTCTAGGGTGCGTGTGTTCCATTAGCATATAACATTTATATACACGTGTATGTGTTACGAATTAACTACATAAGGAATTAAATTTAATGAAAACAAAAATTAACAAACCTTGAATCATTAATCTGTTACCTTGAGTCTGTACGAAATGTTACCGAAGAGATAAGGAGATGACGTGATGTAATTTCGACCACATTAACGTTAATAGAAAATGTAACGCTGATACTATATTTATAGCAGAAAATAATCGGAAATGTTTTATAAAAAACATAATTTATTCATTTAGAAATAAAGTTAGAATAAAAAATAAATAAAAACATTAATTGTATATTATTTATTTATTATCTTAGTTTTATTAACGACAATTGAGTTTAAATACATCTACCGGTTTCGAAAAATACCATTTTCTTCTTCAGGATGTCATAACTAACTAAAAACATAGCATTGTTTCTTCACCAGAATCTATTTTTAAATTTTTTAAAAAAACAACAATTATTTTAAAAAATTAATTTATTACCTAACTCAAATTGCTGCTCAATACAAATTTAGTCGAATAATTTTTAGGAAAAATTTTAGAATAGGACTCGTAGTTAAATTTAGTTGGCTTTTTAGAATTTCCTGATTACTTTTACATGCTTTATTTATCTCCAACGATTCCAAATTATTTAATTTGTGACCTACACCGTTTAGATGCAAAATTGACAATCCCAATTTTTTATCAAAACCATGACTATTTTCTATCAAATGATTAGCAAATTCTGAAAACCCACTATTGTTCAAACATCTCAAATGCTCCTTTACTCTTATATTAAAATTTCTACCCGTTTTACCAATATAAAATGCAGCACAATCCTTGCAACTAAGTTTATAGACGCCAGAATTGTTAAATTTATCATCTTTGTCTTTAGAATTTATAAGTAAATTTTAAACTAAGATAATAAATAAAAAATATGAATTTTAACCACCAAGTTAATATTGATAATTTTAAAAGCATTAATTGTATTTTTGTTGCAATTTCTGTGATATTTTTTTATGCAAATTAAATTAATAAATTGGAAAATATTAAATATTACGGATTCGTATCCCGGTTGCAACAAAATATTTTTTGTGTAGATAGATTTTTTTCTGTATATCTTTGTATAATTTCACAATAAAATTGTGTTTTCATTTAAAAATACATAAGTTGTGTCAAAGTTTTTCCAAATTTAATAAAATCGATCAAATTTCTTTCACATAATAGTGTCGGTACCAGGAGTACATTGTGTACCGCTAATCTTGTTTTAAATAAACCATCTTTTAGTATGTACTTCCTAAAATATAATATAAATATAATATTATAGGTAATAGGTAATAATAAAGTTATTATTAGAACACATTAGTATTTAATAAGAAATTTATTTAAATAAGAAAAGAATGTAAAGCTGATGTTAGTATAGTGAGTAAGATTAAGAAAGGATCACTTAGGTGGTTTGGTCATATGGAAAGGATGAATGAGGAGAGAATGGTAAGAAAGATATATGACGCAAGTGTTGATGGAACCAGAAATAGAGGACGTCCGCGGAAGACTTGGCACGACCAGGTAAACCAGATAATGGAGGATGGTTCTGTTAGAAGCCTCAACAATCGGCGAGCTTGTATGACAAGATGTATGAATGTGGATGAGGCGAGAATTGTATGTCAGGACAGAAGAGTGTGGCGCTCTATCCTCTCTGCCTACCCCCACGGGGAAACGGCGTGATGGTAAGTAAGTAAGTATTTATATTATCACAGACCTACGTACTGAATAATTACAACTTCACAATAATAATGTGTTCTCCTAACAATATTTTACGATAAAATTATTTTTATATGTATATCTTTCTAATTAAGGATACATTTAATTAGTATTTAATATTAAAATTACATATTTTCATCCGAGATGCAGAATTATAACTATAATTATAATCGACATATAATTCTCTAGTGAGACGGGCACAGTCCAAACAAATTTTTATATGTATTATATAGTTACTAATAAATAAATAAATAAATTTAAACATCCTATTAATTTAAATGCGGCTTGAAATATTTTTTTGCACGTGAAATCAGATGATCTCAAAAGTTTTAATTTCTCGGAAGAGTAAGGTGAAATTTTATTGAATAAAAATTAAATTAAAATAACCTATTGTGTTGTTGGCGTGTTCCGTTTCAACCAATCTGTCGGACAACCGGTTTCGGCCGGTGCGAGCAACATCGTAAAGATTCTCCATCTTTTACACGTATGGTACGCCGACTGTGAATCCGCGGGGATTCTCAACCTTTTTTTATAAAATAAAAATATTTTAATATTCTTACTATTTTTTCAAACTAAGCGCTTGCACTACGTGAAAATGTACTATGTCAGCGCGTTACCAATGATGGTAAACCGCTATCGTGTTCGATTGAAACAATGACAGGTAACTGATCATGTTGCATTTTCTTTTTATTTTAAAATTTTTGTAATTTACTTAATTCTATATAAACTAAAGTTTTTTTTTTTGTATATAGTTGTACCTCTCCAAAAAAGAAACTAGCTCTTGTGCTTGGAGAAGGATTTCACATTAATATAATCAAGAGTTATGCCAAAAGAAATTAGAACTTGTAACTGCCGTCGGAATTTTCTAGTAATTATTTGATTTGTGATTTGAAGTCTTTATATATTTTTTTTGTTTTCATTTTATGTGAAAAGGCATTAAGAAATTTTATACCTTGATAGGCGGAATGGTGTTGAGAAGCGCTAATTTTAGATTTGGGGATTTCTAAGTTGTCACGCGATCTTGTAAATTGTTTAATTAAAATATTTTTTGTGAATTTGAAGATTTTATTTCAACCTTAAGGAGTTGAACAGCTGTGTAGTTGGAAATAATGATGGTTTTCGAATGTTGACTTCAAGATTTGTCTCTAAACCTTTTCTATAGGTCAGAGGTTGATCTTGAAAGTCCCCCCCAACCGATTATACCATATTGTAAAATAGATTGGGAAAGAGTGAAAAAAATCGTTCATAGTTCTTATGGATTTATTAATTAATTCTGGCATTTCCTAGGGGGATTTATTCAAAGATATTTGAGGCTCAATGCAATATAAAGTTGATTGCTTTTAAAAATAGAATAGTAAATGTATAAATTGTAAAGATATACGTTTTAAACATGTGATCGTAATCGCTTGCTGTATTGTAATGGTCAACATGTTTTCCCGGATAGGAAGTGGTCCAGGTTCGAATCCCGTTAATAACTAAATATTTTTTCGATAAATAGATTTGTTCTATATTTCTTTCTAGTTGATTTGATTATTTTTTATTGATATATAACGGTTGGAGGTTTAGTTTCTAACGTACCAGTGATTGCTGAAAGAATTACAAATGGTTACAATCAGTCACAATAACGGTTTAACCATCATCCAGTATCGCGAATCTCAAAATTAGCAAGGTGATTATTTATTTATTTTTTAATATTGACAGCCCTCGTAGTCCAGTGGGCGCGACGCTGGCTCCTCATTCCGGGGACTCCGGGTTCGATTCCCGGTGAGGATACAATACATCTATGTCATTTTTCTCAAGCCTGTGATTTTTTTTACGTGTATTGGGCCTAGTGGCCTGTTGCAGTGTTAAAAAAAATAAAAAATAATCTTTATAAATATACTGATTTAACCACACGAACCAGCAGGATGAGCAGGCAATGGCGGATCGTGCGCGTTACAATTCTTGTGGGCCCCCGGGCAATAGAGAAAGCGAAAAAAAAGGGATAGAATAACAAAATTTAGCACAGAATTTAGCTTCAAAAATATTGGCAGATCCGATTGTGCTCGGCTGCCGTCGAGTATTCGTGTACGCTCGGTAATTGTCGGGTCGACTCGGGAGCTCTAGGCTCCATGTTTATTATGTTTACGTTGTGTTGTAATATTAATAAATCCGCCCCCGTGGACGGAACACGTGGAGCATGATGTGAGCTTCGAGGATTCCCAAATGGATGGGTATCTTTTGGCAGACGTATACTAAGATGGAGCGACGATGTGAGGAGAGACCTGGATGGTCTCCATGTTCTTATCTCCATGTGGCATGTGTTGGCCCAGGATAAAGACGTATGACGCCGAGTTTGTACATCAGACAAAGGCTCTCAATACAGTAGTAAATTACTTTTTGTTTAAAATATCCCAAAATATTATTACATTACTGTTTTAACAAGGGACTGAGGAAAGGGATGTGGGAAAGATGGTAGGAAATTTGTAAAAGGACAAAACAATAAAGGCTCAAGAACCAGCCAGGAAGCACGACTTACCTGAATTTTCTTACTGTACTCACAGCTCTCCTGAACTTAGGAGAAGCACTCGTAGCAGGACTTTCACACTCCTTGACAGTTCACAAGTCATAGATCACACACAGAAAAAGTTGCGCTTTAAGGTAAGGGTAAAGAGAGGGAGGGACTGATAGGAATAGTAAACCTAATAGAGCATCCACACTCGCACAGCGACCGGCGATTTGGTCCTGTCATAAATACCGAAAATGAACGACAGTTTATTCTAAAAACCTACAATTCATTTGGGCACTGGGGGAGTATCATAAATGTAACGTATGTATGGAACTACGTTATCGCTGGAATGTTATCACTCAACTAGCCCTGAGACAAGTTCCTGAGTGTTAAATAAATGTAAAATGTAGAACAACATTCCTACTTAATATTTACATTATCAAACTTTTTATATTTAATTTAATAAAATTGTCTAGAAATCAATGATTTCAGTAATTAATGAGAATAAATTAAATAATTCACGATTTTAATATTGGGTTAGTAAAAAAAATGGCATTTGGACATCGTATTATGTTTTTCTCGGTAGTGAAAAGATATCAGGCTCAATACGTGGTTATGTTAGGTTATGAGGTTAGGTTCAGTTAGCCTAGGTTATGTTGGGAAAACTTTAGAACTGCCTAGTATGACATTATTTGCTGAACAATCTTCTTCTACTCACTGACCACAAGTGGTAGCTTTACTGACTATATTTACCGGAAAACAACATTTCATAGCTGACCAAAATTATGCTGATCGTTTAAATGATACCCATAATTAATACATAAATATATGGCAGGTAGATATTCACAATCAAAGTATAAAAAAAACTAAAAATATGTTATTTTAAATTTTTTTTAGTTGTTATTTTGGCACTACTACAGTTTCGAAGGGTGAAGTCCTCTCATCAGCAGATGTAAATAATAACATGAACGCCTGATGCTGCATGATTACTCTTCTCGAAACCGTAGTGGTGTAACACGTGTTCAGTTTATAAAAAAAAATAATTATAGATAAAAGTACGTTTTACTTCGAAGATTTAAACAAAATTAATAAATGTGAATTAAATAAATATACCAATAAATGATCATTTTAAAAACAACTAAATATAAAATCTTCCAATTCAAATACGTATACGTGCATATTATCATATCTTAAGAATTTTTTTAATTGTTTAGCTTGCATTACTTTAATTATAAATTAAAATACTGTCTATTAAAATAACTAAATTTACAAAATGAACACTGTGTTTTATTATATTATAAATATGTATAACAGGTTCATAAATATGTTTTATACCACACTAGAGTGACAATTTAATATTACAATTACTATAATAGTATAATATATTGTGACCTTATGGTTCAGACTATAAATAACATTAAAAGATTACAAGTGTTATTTATAGTTTTGCATTACATACAATTGTATTAAAAACATATATTTTATAAATGAAATGATTCAACTTGTATATGTATTCAATTACTCATAAATCTCAGACAATTATTACTATGAAAATACAGTTAATAAATATTTAAAATACTTACATAATTCTTATAGTGTATGTTTACAGAACGTCAATCACAGAATTCAAACGTTGCAAATTCAACACGGTCTAAATAAAATTTATAATTTCACGTTCAATCAGGTTAAGTGTGGAATAACCGTTAACTGCGAAACTATTCGTTCAAAATCTTTAGTTTCTCGCTAGAAATAACGTATAGCATTAAAAAATGCCAAACAAACTTATATAAGTATTGTCACGTAATTTGTGGTGAATATTTTAGCGATATCGTTTATTAATATGAGCGATAGATGGCTGTAGTAAGCTGACCGCTGCAAGGGCGACTGTGCCGCGCGAAGACCGCTCACCAACTAACCGGCAGATAGAAAAGCTCTCAAAAGAAACACTTTGATTGTTGTTGTTCTATCGACGAACTCCTTAGCACTATTCTGGCGGAACGATATAATTTAACGCGTCGTTAAAATTTAATCGTGCATTTTTGCACGGTTGTTGTATTTTAACCGGATAGGAGAAAGCCAGTTTGTATAACATACGGGGATTCAATTTATTTTATCATCGGCAGTGGCGTAGCTGCGCCAGTGCAGCCTGTACTGTGTATCGGGGACCACATATAGATTCGCGCTCTACAATAACATAAATATCAGTAGTAATATCGAATAATTGTTTAAGTCCACAACAGCAAGATATTAAATGACACAATTAATAAAATCATTTATTTTATGTACATTGTACAGGTCATTAATGAGTTTGATTGATATAAAACATGTTACAGAATACATATTATTATTGTTAAAAAATTATAAATAATGTAAATAATAAAAATAAAAGTAATATTACAATTTGGCAATTGAAACGAATTAACAATATATTTTAAACTACCTTACAAGAGTACAGAAGTGTACGGGTTCCAAGGTCAAAGAAGTCTAATCACGTGACATTTATTTATTTAATTTTCTATATAATGCATACCTATTCATAATAGAGTTTGGACTGTGCCCGTCTCACTAGAGAAATCTGTGTTGAGACGGACATGATATATATATGTATATTTTTATATCTTGTGTACAGTATGTATTTTTTTTTTATTTGTATGTATTTTGCATCGGTGCCAATTTTTTACTTAAGCCACTGATCATCAGTTGTGAGGTTCACAGAATAGATAGCAAATGTCGAATTAAGAGGATTGATGCTCTAGGCAAGATTGTAAATTCGGGTACCTCAAAACATATATAACGTTGAAAATTGATATAAAATAACTTCTTTCTTTTGTATGTAATTATTTCATTATTTACTTCAATACTTACATTATCCGAGGTGACAGTTAAAAAAACTCCGGACAATCTGCGTTTAAAAAGGTCTAATAAAATATCTTGCATCAATAGTAAACACTGAATCTAAGCGCTCCCAAATAATAATGATATTTCCGGTCAATGATGTGTTCACTACAAATTCACTAGTTTTATTAATATATAATATGTTTTTCGGTGGCTTCCAGAAAAATCACAAAACTGAATAAAAAAGAGCAAAATAGAAGTATACAACACTCTATAGAAGAATCGTGGATAGTGATGTAATATATAAGAACATTGTTACACCAACGAGAAGAATATCTCCACATAACAAAATAACATCATGTAAACTTGAAATAAAATTGTACAACGATTTGTATGAGACGGGGGGGGGCGATTATTATTATTATTATTAAAATATATTTTATACAAGGGTGGTATGACACACGCGTTATTATCAATCACTTTTTTATTTATTTAATTAACCAAACAAGATATTGCGTTGATTCGTATCGTTTTCATCAAATTTAAAAAATATATATTTTAACTTTTCCTCTTCGATGATATAAATTGAGTTAACATTGCCTCTAATTATAAATATTTCTACAAATATACTAAATATAGAGTTCATACTTTAGGTATTCTTCTGTAATATATGTATGTATTGGATAAAATAGTTATAATATATTAGTAACGCAACAATAAAAAATGTTTTGTCGAAGAACCTGACGTGAATTTGTCAATACGTATACGTGTGCGTACGTAGTTGTGCAGACAATGCGCAATGCGCGGGGCGCTGGGTGCCGGATGCAGATCGTCATTTACTGTCAGAGCGTGCGCTGACCGAGTTAGACGTGTCTTATGCTGTAATTCGTGATAATCGATGTTTTTTTCTAATTTTTAGCACTTTTACACAATAATTGGCATAAATATTCACTTATATATATGTTACGTATTATTTTAGGAAATTGTATATACACTAATCACTAATAATAATTTATTATCTCGGATTGTTACCACCGTTCTGTCAGTTTTTCGATTCAACGCTCAAATATATCCGGTGGTTTGGAGGATAAAGAAGTCGTCAAGCTGATTTTGAAGAGCTACCGTTATTACAGAAGATTTCTCAAAGATTGTTGTTAGATAGAGAGAGGAAAATATTAAAATGTTATGGAACAAGATTAGGAGAATATAGTGGATGTGGAATAACCTCTCCTCTTGAATACCGATTTTGTAATGCTAATAGTATGCGGACGGTTCCCCGGCACAGATATATACAGAGTGGCCCTACTTGAATTGACTGATGTAAAATGCATATAACTTTTGTAATTTTAATATTTATTTAAAAAATATATTAGTACATTAAAGTGTACTTTGTTTTAATCTATGTGTGGAAAATAACACCATTTAAATGACCTCCATTTTCTTGTTGACAAATAATTGCTCTTTCTGAAGTATTTTGCATTACATTACGCAACGTTTCTGTCTCCAAATTTGTTATTTCTGCAAGAATATTTTGTTTAAGCCCCTGAATTGTTGCTGGTTTGTTCATGTAAACTCAGCTTTTTAAGTAGCCCCACAAAAATAAATCAGGCGCCGCCAAATCTGGGAAACGGGGAGGCCAAGCAAACTGCATTTTTTTTTAAATTAACCGGTCACCGACAATAGATTCAATAATTTTAAGGCGCTCTTGCACTGGGTATGTAGCCATTATAAACTTTCATAAATACTTTATTATCGGCAAAAAATATATAATTAAAAATATACCCCACCAAAGTTATAAATTTTTAAAAACAGTCAGCCCAAGTCGGCCCACCTTTATATACTCGTCGTCAGATAAGAAAACTCAAGGAGTTGAATACAAAATAATTTTATATGAATTATTAAAATGCTATTACAAAGTTAAATATAGATGCATTCCTATATTTATGTCGCATGTTTTTATATTTATATATTACGCCGTGCATCTAATGCTGAAATTATCTTAATCAACTATTGTAATAGATGCCAATAATTGCATTAATTAAAACGTAGGGACGCTTTCTTGTCGATCAAATTAACCAACTAACTCACCGTCACGCCGTTTCCCAGCCCCATACTGAAATAATCTCACCACGAAAATGTGAAACAAAAAAGTCACAAAATAAGTTTATCATCTCGTAACCATGGTGATTACATAACTTATTCAGTCAAATTAACGTTTAGACACTTTTTTAGAAATTCACTTGTTCAAAAATTATCCTTTCACGTATTTAGTGCCTACAACTGTACCTACCTTGCAAATTAAAAATATTTTATACTCATTACCTATTTACCTACATAAAGTAAAATACAACCATTTTTTAAAAAAATAAATTTTAAAATATTATTATTTCCTTCCTTCCTTCCCAGTAAATTGTGCTCAAAACGAACGTGCGCGTGCGCACGATATTTACACGAACCATGAGAATAATAATTTTACTTTTTCTTTAAGGAGAACACATTTTTATTATGGAGTTGCATTTTCAGAACATAGTTCTGTGTTATTTTTAATACAAAATATTATTCAATTAATCAACTAAAAAGGTGTACAAAAAAAAACTATTTATTGAAAAAATATTTAGTTGCTACCGGGATTCGAACCTGAACCACTTCCTATCTGGGGAAGCGCGTTCACCATTTCATACGACACATCTTCGACAAATTTTGAACTTTATTCTGTAATCTTTCCAATTTTTTATTTATTTTAATATTAGAAAATATAATAAATAATATACATCTATGATTCTATTACGGCATATCCTAGCGGGTTTTACTCAAAAGTATTTGAGATTCACCATAATATAAAGATGATTGCATTTAAAGATGGAATAATAGATGTATTAATTGTAGAAAATACTACAGAATGTAATTTTCAAATTTGTCGAAAATTGTGACACGTTTCTCCGGATAGGTAAAGTTCCGGATTCGTATCCCGACAGCAACAGTTTAAATTCTACTTATTATGCGTTATTTTGTGCATAATCCCACGAGGGTTAAACGATTAACTGTTCAGCCCCCGAGTGACTGGAACCTTCGCGTGACATTGGAATTATTATAGGAAAATACCACACGGCATAAAACTTTATTATACTACAGAAAACCAGTTTATGACCGATGCCTTGTGCAAATGTTTATCTATATTAAAATTTCACACAGCCGGTGTGCTCTTCTATCCACTATTAATTACACAGTTGACGTAGGTTATTTCTGAACCGGGCCCGGAAGAAATTATTCTCGCAGTATTGTCGATGTTAATTCAGTCGTCACCGTCTACTGATCTACCGCAGTACAAGTTAACTAAACCAATGTATGTAATGGTATTTTAGAAATATTTGAATATGTCCAAGAACTGGATTTTTATCTACAAATGCATTATTAAATAATTAATTAACTACCATACTCATACTTTTATATAGTTTACATTAAATATAATAAAAATAGTTTCGTTTCTACGAGATATCTGATATTTCTTTAATAACAATGCCTTTGTAGGTAAAAATCCAGTAATTGTGTGTTCTTGGACATATTCGAATATTACTGAAATAATATAATGGTCAAAATAAGAAAAATGTATAAAAATTTAAATATTGATTTTTTTCAGGCGTATTCTAGTATAATGTGTTAAAAAAAATGTACAAATAAAGAATATTGCTTTAAAATAATTTTCAAAAAAAATCAGATTCTCATTGAGTTGACATACATGCTGTTTCAAGGAAAAATGAATTATCAGATTTCGTCCATAGATGGCGATGGTGTAGTGGTACACGAAGCGAGTCCACATATTAACATATATACAACTTCAAAAAAAATTTAGTAGTTGTGGAGATTGACGGGGTGAGAATGGTGAACATTATATTTATATGAAGCGATCACTTAAGCCAGACGAAAACAGGTCATCAGCCCTGTAATTACCCGATACTTCTATATATTTTCTATTAAATATAATAAAAATTACTTCGTCTGGTATGATAAGATATCCGATATTTATTTAATCTTATTTTTATTTACATATTAAGTTTTTTGGAATATCATTTCCACTGTCTACTATAGTTCAAATGAGACTATAGTAGAGTAGATAGGAGGATAAATTAATTTTTTTTTTGCTATTTAATGGTATTTATTTTTAAAATCCTCACTAAGAAAATATCGGCAGAATTTACAAGAAAAATTGAAGCAAGTCAACATGTGCACGAACATCATTCAAGAGGAAAATATAGACTGAGACTGCCGTGAAGATATTTAATGAAATGCAAGAAAACACAAGAAAGGAGGAGAAACTACATAGATTCAAAAGTAAACTAAGCAAATATGTGAAAGATAAGTTGTAGAAAAAGGAACGATTTTGATCTTGTTTATATTAGAACATATATAAAAATACTTAAATAATGTATGCATTTTATAAAGATTAAATCAAATTAACCAATCAGGCATAAGACGTGCCATCTGGAGACAGATTGTTTCCGGATCCCGCCGCTCTAGTGGCACGTTACTTTTTTTTTAAATTCAAGTGTGAATATTATAAAATAGAAGAAACTATTTGTGTTCTTACTATATTAAACCGCATGTACCTACTACGTATTCAATTTAATTTTTAATTAGAATCCATTTTTTTTGTTATGTCACTGATTACATGTTACTTTTCCTCTAGATTTGGGTGTGCGTGATATAGTGTAACAACTACTCTTCATTTAGGTGTGCATAATATAGTGTAACGATAGCTCTTGATCGGGGTGTGCAGGATACAGTGTAACAATGGTATTTAATTTAGGTATGCGTGATATAGTGTAACAACTACTCTTCATTTAGGTGTGCATAATATAGTGTAACGATAGCTCTTGATCGGGGTGTGTAGGATACAGTGTAACAATGGTCTATGATTTAGGTATGCGTGATATAGTGTAACAACTACTCTTCATTTAGGTGTGCATAATATAGTGCAACGATAGCTTTTGATCGGGGTGTGCAGGATACAGTGCAGTAATGATTTTTAATCTGAGTGTGAGATATGATGTAAGAATGGCATTTGATCTGGGTGTGCAGAATACGCATAGTATAATAATGGCCTGCGGCTTGGGTTTGCAGAATATAGTTTAAAACAATGGCTTCTGATCTGATGCTGAATATATTGTAATAATAGCTTTTCATCCGGGTGAGCATAATGTAGTGAAACAATTTATATTGACCTGAGAATGAAGGATCTGAGTATGAGTGGTGAAACCATTTATTTTGATCTGGGAATGAATAATCTGGGTACGAGTGGTAAACTATTTTTTTTTGATCTGGGAATTAAATATCTGGGTATGAGTGGTGAAACCATTTATTTTGATCTGGAAATGAAGGATTTGGGTATGAATGGTGAAACCAATTATGTTGATCTGCAAATGATGGCGCTGGATATGAGTGGTGAAATCAATTATTTAGATCTGCAAATGAAATATCTGAGTACGAGTGGTGAAACCAATTATGTTGATCTGGAAATGAAGGCCATAATTTATCCCAAATAAAGATATTATCTTACTAGAGTCCCTGCATACAAACACAATATGCTAGATATTGCCCCACAATAATTCTTTAAAATCCGATACGCAATAAAGTGTTCAACCAAATAAATGTATTTGTCGATAGTAATATTGTAATAATGCAGTAAAAAACTGACCTGTCCAACGAAGTGGGGAAAACAAATTGACGTCATTCCATGTTTAATGTGTAACATTAATAATCTTGGAAAATGCATGGATAATTGTAATTGTTGGACAAGTGTCATAGCGTGTAATCCTTAAGCAAACCGAGTCATGATAAGCAAACGCTTCGAACCAACGCTTGTAGTAAATGAAAGATTTACAAGTCTTATTGCGTTGATGCGGATTTTGAGTGGAAAATGATTTAATATAATAACAACATCGGAATTTTATTTGAAATGTGCATTAGAAACTTTTTGATGTGTAAATATCAAAACATAAACATAGTAAACTCGCCCTCCCACCCCCCCCCATTTGCCCAAGTGACCAAACAAGTTCGTCACAATGGTGACTAGATATTTTATTCAGTACACATAAATGTAATGTATCAATTAATCAAAACAATCGTATAAGTATGACTTTTTTTAACTAATATACATAAATAAATAAAAATTCTGTTTTGAATAGAATACTCAAAAGGGACCCACCCTTTTCCGGTTTAGAAGCTAGAGCTTTCTTGTCGGTCCCACTCATCAAAGCTAATAAAAATACGCGACTTCAATTCAATAACATATTTAAGTATATGCAAAACGAAAAAAGAGGAGAAATTCAATGTGGTTATTAGCAATTATCGCAAAAAAAAAATTTAGACCCTCCATCATTATATAACATAAATCCAAAGAACATAGTTTTACATACAGATGGAAAATTAAGGTGCAGTAGTTCAAGGCAAACACTCAGGGATCCATTCATCAAAAAACACTCCCAAAAGAGAAACAGTGGACGAGACACAAAACGGATTGAGTCACACTTACACGGATAGACTAACAGAGTTGTAAAACACGAAGCATGAAGAGAGAGAGTCCCACCCACACAGGGACTCCACCTACGCGCCTGCCTCTCACTGAACTGTACTGAGAAGTCTATCGCCTCCACGATCTGTACGCACCCCGCATATACCTAGGTGTAAAACGGGGCTCTCATCAACCTTAAAATCATGCCGATACCGACCGAAAAACAGACAACAGTACAACGCGCTCACAGCCGTCTGGAAACCAGCCGATTCATTAACGGACGCTTCGCTTTGTAAAATATTCACTTCTTATACTTGCATCAATTAACATCGATCTATTATAATTAATCTTTCAATAATCATCCCGCTCTGGCCGCACACTCGCACATGCACTCACACACTCCGTGTTGCAATTCAAACGAACAGGTAATTTATTGGGACAAGTCAAAAATTATCTACATTTTTCGTTCTACAATTTATTTTCACAAACTTTACGGAAGCCAAGCTCGTCGTAGACGATTTGATAGGTAGAACCATGACTGATGTTCAAAGAAGACGCTACCTCACCGATGGTAACTCGCCTATTCGCTAGAACCATCTTTCGAACTTGCTGAATCTTGTCGTTCGTGGTGGAGGTTGGCGGACGTCCTGCTCACACTCGTCCGGCCACTTTTAAAGTTCTCGATCTTCAAAAAAAAAACCACTTTTACGTGTTATAGCACTGTCCCACTATGTTACAAAAGTCTACGATGAATTTCAGCCCCTTTTACTCCCCCCGACCAGAAAAATCGGATCACTGCTCGTTGTTCCTCCTCGGTGCAAACTGCTAGCGGAGCGGACATGCTTACACTGTAATAACCGGAAGACAAATGACATGATCGGGATTAAATTTGCCAACTCTAAGCACGCATGCGCAGAAGGCAGTGTTTACGCGTTTTATACTTCGAAGGGTAGGCAGGTAGGTAGGTAGTATTGTTTAAAAATCCATCACGTAATAACTAAAGGGAATAATTATTTTTATTAAAGGTTAACGTAAGAAATAGTTCTGCCGATTGCTTTTCGTTTTTCCCAAATCAAAAACAAATGCAAAGAACGATCATGAAATCAACACGTTAAAAACAGTAAGACAGTAAAATTCGCGAATAAGTAGAAAAGGAAGTAGACACTTTAATGATTTTCACGCAGTTGTAAACCCTTGAAATGTTATTCTGTTAAAAAAAACAGCACTCCATACAAAACGGATCAACCGAAAGGAATATTGTATGACTTGAGTATTACACTAGCTTAAACATAGAAGATAGTAATGTGAATAGCTACAATCGACGCATTGTAGCTACTAGCGCTACGACTACAGCGGCGGATTGTCGTGGTAGTTTTTAGAACTAAGTTATTAATGTTTCTACTGATACACAGATAGTACTAATTGTAATAAATCCAAAAATATACGTTCACGATCCAAATTATAGATTATTTATTTCATATTTGTTTCACAGAATTTTTAGTAATTCACACCCTTTTTGCTTGGTATGCATTGCACGCTTCTGTATATACTATATAGTAGTACCTGCTGTATAAACATATTCTGTTAGGTAATATGTCCGTTAATTTAAACAAAATCAAGGCAATTTATTAATTAACGCAGTGCAAATAGCGCCATTAATCTTGTTTGTTAGAATCGCATTGTGATGGCACACATAAATACTGTTCAAACGCCTTGTTTATATAGCCATAATAATTGGAAAGTTTATGAACTAAACACTAGATTCAAACCATGTGACTTTTATCTTAATAAGACGAATAAACAGCTTAAAAACTAAACATGTGATTTTACGTCGCGGCAATAAATTGGTCATAAATTAGGAATTTATGGAAAGTTCAGAAATATAACAGTGCAATAATTCAAATTAATCAAACGCAATAATAATATATATTACTAAAACACGCAGAATTATCTTTTTTTATTCATTGTTTGTTACGTACTTGTCTTCTAAGTGCGTCTTCAGTGTACACCTCGTAATGTGAAGGTCCAAGAAATAGAATTTGTAACAATTATACATTTATTATAGTATGATACAAGGTATATCACTAGTACAAGTCAAACTATAAAACAGATGAGCACGCGAAGAGATCCCGCGCCCGGCGCGCGTCGCCCTTTATATCCACGCACACACACCCACAGATACGCATCGCTCGTATATGCGGCGCTCACACACACATACTTATACAATTCCAAGAACATCACATTGTTCATATTTTTTACATAATCTTAATAAAACTAGACCCACAAAGCGTCATATTCAACGCGGGAATAATAAATTACAATGTTCTCGATCCATACTTGTTTGTTGATTTTAGAAATTGTGTATCCCATATTAGAATATTAGGAGTACATCGTGTATTTTGAACATATAAAACTAACATATTCAATTATTATTATTATTGTAATAACTTCGTGTAAGTCCTTCCACAGATTTCCTTGTGTTTCAACCTGACTTGGTATACGCGAGTGAAATTCAGTGAAACTCGGTATACGTGTAGCAATACTTTTTATTACAATATATAATTACAGTATGGTACAAAGGTTTTCTCAGATATTACTATTTACTATACGGAAGGACGATGGAATAATAGAGCTGTTCTCTAGAGACAGCCTCTTATATTCACTCACCCCCACCCCTCCTCTCACACATACATACACATATACATGTACATATTTAAATAATTCAAACTTATTATTTGTCAACCATCAGGCTACATGGACTAACACCTAGGGACTCTTACCTTTTGAGGAACTCTTTATACATTGGTGGCTTAATCCTATTAAAAATTTTAAAATGTCAGAAGAACCCTAAAGCGCGACAATAAGATTGAAGATTTTTAAAAAAATTACTCAATTTTTTTTCTCATAATTTCGTTATTTTAAAATTAGATATAAAAAATTTTATTTTTATAGATCATTTAATTATACAATTAAATTTTCAAATTTTTGAAAATTTATACCTACTGTAGGAGAGCTTGCAAATAGTGTTTTAATTTATTTTTTTATTTATTAGATGAAATACATATTTTTGTTCTAACAGAGGTGAATATATTATAAACATAAGACATAATTAATACTCATAGTTTATTGTGTAAGATGGAGTAGACTTCAGCTCTGATATATACAGCGTTGTCCTGGCTATTTTACTAGACTATATGTTAAATTGTTTAATACATATGGTGAAATATGACCAAATCCATAAAAAAAAAAAAGTCCCGAGTCAAAATTCGAATCGCAGGCGGTCGGGTCACACTGAACTAAAAAAAAATCAATAAGATCACCGATAAAATATTAAAATAAATAAATTAATTATATTGCGAGACTTACTCCACTGCTATTGTGAAGTTACGGTTTGTTATACAGTAGTGTACCTGTCTCGTCTGACCTGTCAGCTGTCAGTCTGACTCGGTCTGACTGTCACGCACGCTGACGCATATTATGTGACATATAATATGAGGTTGTTTCGGACATAAGATTGTTGTGTTTCAATCTTATAGAGCATTGACTAATTGCTCACCGTGTAATATACATATCGTTCTTTCCAATTTTTTGTGAGAATATTTTGAAGTCACGTCGCGTCACGTGTGCCTCCCTCACTTCACAAACAAAAAAATAATAATCTCAGAAAAATATGTCACCATGGTGAACACATATTTTATTCAGTACCTACTCATAAACTAACGTTTCGACACATTAGAAATTCCGGTAGGTGTTATGTATGTACCTACACTCCGATGCCACATCCCTATCTTTTAGTTTGTCAACCTTAACCTTTCTTGATTTGAGGAGATTTATTGTTTAGAACCATTATTTTAATAGTTTTGTCTTATATTATATGCATTCTGTAAGCGGATGTGCATTGAAACGATTATTTCATATTATATAATTTATTGCTTTGTTTACTCGGTAGAGAATCCGAATTTAAATTATCTTTTATATTATTTAATGGGAGAAATATCTCCACAATTATCATTATAAACTATAACACAACCCTTGAGATCAGATCGTATACTAACACGAGAAAGAACTGAAAATCTATTCGTTTCAATACATCTCCATAGACACGCTTATTTATAAACGAGTTATTTACAAGTAGCGAGGAAAAGAACTGCCTGAAAATTTTAATTAAAAAATAATATTACATACCTAGTAGATACCTACCTACACAAAGTAGAATGGTAAGCAACAACAAATGATACTTAAAAAATAAATTAATAAAAATTTATCCTCCTTTCCCAGTGTACTGTACACATAACACACATATGTTTACACATAACCATGATAGTACTAATAATTGTTCTCCGTTAATTTTTTTATTATCACAAAACTGTGTTTAATAACTGTACATGTTATATAATTTATATGAAATAAATGTATTACTTTTTATTTTTTATTGAAAAAAATTTCAGATGTTTTGAAGAGACACATATATTCTAATATATTATATGCATGGGTGGTGAGATACATTTGTCTGAGATACTTAATTAGCTATAGTTAATAAATAACCTAACTTGATCATTAATGAAATTAATTTGACAAGATTGGGTGCAATATATATATTTCATCATGTCATGCATCATTGAGCAACAATTCACACGCAATTCTTTTTCGCGCGATGTGAACATATTCTATCTTTGAGGTAATCAAAAAACGTTAAAAGATTAAGGGAAGAAACAAGCCACAGCCTGACAAAGGAGTATTTTGAAAACTTGAAAAGATTAATGAACAAAATAATGTAAACAAATAATTGGAATACTTTTCACACTAAAATGATATTTATCTCAAGTAAACGATGTTTTTTTAGAGATTTGTTTTTCGAATTGGGAACATTTTTCCAGTAACAGCCATTTGACAGCCGATTTGTGCTCAGTTTGGTTTGCCATTTCACCATGAATAGACTCATTCGGGTCCTTCTCAATACTACGCCAAATTTATATCGAAAATCGAGGTTCAGTTCGCTAAACTTACCGTGCGCTACGTCCATTTTACGGTCAACATAATCATCCATCCGAACGAGTAATTCGAATAACCAAGGATAGTTTTCGCACTACGCATACTCTAATTGATAATACGCATCCGCAGAGACGTCGTACAGTGCGCACCGAAGAAGCTGTTGCTACAGTGGAGCTTAGTGTTGAGGAAGACCCGAATGAGTAGGTTACTGACTTTTTCGTTCCCCAATTGAATAGCATTAATGCGGAAGAGCTGTGGTTTCAACAAGACGGCGCAACATGCCGCACAGCGCGCGCCACAATCAGTTTAATGAAGGAAACATTCGATGTGTGCATAATTTTGCGTAATGGACCTATGAACTGGCCTCCAAGATCGTGTGATTTAACACCTTTGGATTATTTTCTGCGAGATATGTGAAGTCGCTAGTCTACTCCGATAAACCAGAGACGATAGACGACTTGGAACCCAACATTTGTCGCGTTATTGCCGATTTATTTTTTATTTTTTAGCTGTACAAAACGTATATACGAGAGCTGTCTGAAAAGTTTCCGACCTAAGAAAGAAACAAGAAATTTTTTCTTCAAATATATTTTTATTTTTCTGTGTAGTCTCCTAGTAAGTTTATACGCCTTAACTGCGCCAACAGAGCGTTGGAAACGTTCATTCGAACACGTTTTTAGTCCGGAGTGAGCAAACGCGGCACCCAACATGCGGCCAGCTTTCTCATGCCTAAAATTTTGATTCAATATGTGACAAACACGTTCTTTGGACATGTTCATAGCCTCTGCATCTCTCTAACCTTAATTCTACGGTCGTCCAGCACCATTTGGTGAACTTGAGTGATGTTATCATCAATGGTCGCAGTTTTTTTGGTTAAAATCAGCTGCCCAAACTGTCACCGTGGTAAATGATGGTGCAGAGTCCCCGTACACGGCGTTCATTTATGTAGGCGTATTGCCTTTCAAAAACAAATACTTAATGACAACTCGATACTCGATTTTTTCCATTGTCACAAAAACACTCACATCGACTCACTCAAACGATTGTCAAACAACAACTGCGCGACCAAAATGGGTGAAATTTTGGTGAGTACTTATCAAAGCATGTGCAAACATGTTCCCCAACCTTTGTTGACGAGTGCTACCATCTTCATGTTGAGGTCGGAAATCTTTCAGACAGCGCTCGTGTGTGTCTAAAAAAAAATACATACATAAAAAATATTAATTTCAGTTTCATGAAGTACAAAGTAGCACCTGTAATCCAAAATATTTGCCGTTTAAATCGGTTTGTAAACAAAAAAGATACAAATACAAATATCTTAAATCTGTTTCAAATAATAGGTGTTACCAGTATTCATACTGTCATGTTTTTTCCAACAATTAAGCTTCAGCTGCTGAAGCAATTTTGGCCAAGGTTAAACTCCAAAACTGAGCACATTTTGCAAGTAAATGCATTTATAACTATACCCAAAGATGTTTTCAATAATAACATTGTAAAAAGATGATTGTAAACCAATTATCTGAAACTCACCTGCGTTTCAAACAATGGTAAGGATGTCAGAGCCGTCCATTGTTATAATCCAAAAGGCACGCAAATTGACAATTTTGGACAACTATTATAATAATTATTCATATTATATAGTTTCAATCTTAAACACCATCTCACAAATATATGGTGGTTGACTGCATCCGACAAATGTCATAATCTCATGTGGATGCCAGTACAGTGGAACATCTATATTCGTTATTAATCCGTTCCTGAGGGCCTGACGAATATAGGAACAGTTTTTACAGTAATAAGGGAAGGTGTGTTATCCAACTATGCTACAGTGACAATATTTTTAGTGACAAATTTTAAAATATCACAGACATATGTTCTAAATAATTACAACTTCACAATAAGAATGTGTTCTCCTAATAATAAATAACTAAAATTCAATTAATTTGTTCCCAGCCAGCAAAACTCGAACACAAACGAATAAATTTTATGTCAAAACATTACCTTTATTGTACTGAGGAGACATGATGGTAGAAGCGGAAGAGGAGGAAAGTTACTAATATTTAGAAGGAGACAATTTTAACATCAGGTAATTCTAATTCTAGTGATGGTTTTCATTTGCCGATGATTCAGTAGCACACGATTTAACAAAGAAATAATGTTGCCTGTTTTTTAAAACCTTCATGGAGTAGTCAATCACATTACCATTGAATCCATTTGTTTGGTTGACTTTGGCAACATTTGGGTGCCACTTTTCCACCGTATTCTGCATTTCGGCCCAGTTAGACAGCATTGCCAGGCCGTGGAAGTGACAAATATATAAAATAAGACATTTGTTTAAGATTAAGATGTCTCACAGAGATGAAGCTATTATTTTTATTTGATAAGTATGGAACGACCTGTCATCGGCTGGCTTAAGTGATCACTTTACACAATGTAACATTCACCTATTTACCCATGCTACCACATCTATCAATTTTTTGGAAGTTGTATATATTAAATCAAGATGGAACATTTCACTTATTTATTACCAATTATGCTGTCGCTATCTATTGACATTTTTTATAAATTTGATATTCTTTCTCATGTAATAGTATAGATGTCGCTGAAGCTGAGACTTAATTTGAAGTGGAGGCAATATCCTTTATGTGTAATGCCCAAGACTTCCATACTTCTTATATAAAAATAATAGCTTCGTCTCTGTGAGACATCTTAATCTTGATGACAATCCCCCAGGGGATAAAACCCAGTAATTAGTTCCTACAAAGATTTGGACATACTCAAAATATTGTAAACATTTGTTTGTTATCAAAATGTGACAAATATAGGAGCTGATGAATATAGAGGTTCCACTGTACTTCAAAACGATGCAACTATTCAAGTCCCTAATTATACTAAAGAAGAAATCTAAAAATACACAGTAAGTGCAAATCTGCTTTCAAAATCAAATATATTCAGCTGTCCACAAATATCAAAATCTTAGTAGTCATGCCTTATTATTCAATGCTCTCATATTATGTCATACACTGCTATTCGACTCAACGATTCAATTAACCGATGCCGGTGCCAATATTCTACACGATGTACATGCACATTAATTTTGAGGTTATGCACTCAGTCTGCGTTACGCAAGCGTGTTAACTTGACATTTATCACTGTCGAGTTAATTACACCCCTAATATGGCACCCAACACTGAAGTAACAAAGAGGCCTAGAATTGTTTTAATTGTATTTTTAAGATTTGCAAAATCAGCTTTTTTTAGATTGTTAACTTTGTTTTATTAACCACTTAATGAATTAAATACATCTACCGGTTTGGAAGGGATGTCATCAACTAATCAAAAACATATGTTATATTATTTCATTGATATTGATACATTGTATTGGAGCGATGTGTCAACTTCATTTGAAATGTGGGATATGCAACATTTTTATTCTAAAGGTAAATTTCTTCAAAATAGTAAAAAATCTATTGTCAGCAATTTAAACACCATAATATTGCTGTATTATACATTGCCAGCATAGTTATTTTACTCTTAATTGTTTGATATATTGATATTGTTCATTTTATTATTATAATTGTAGCTTTCTAAGTAAATAAAAGGATATTCAAAAATAAATAAAAATTTTAAATCATTTGCTGGCAAAAATCCCTGAACATAAGGTAAAAAATAACTAAATTTTAGGTCTTAGAATCCAACTAAAGGGTGACGCGTGAAATAATAAAAAAAAAATTTTTTGGGCCAAATAAGTGGCACCCTAATGTTGTGTATATTAAAGTATATTTAAGTAACCTATAGATTAATACAAAGTAAATGTATTAATTAGAAAGATATACATATAAAATCAATTTATTAAAAAAAAATTGTTGTTGCTACAGAGATACAACGGCAATTTTTTCGATAGATTGATTTTATATGTATATCTTTCTAATTAATATGTTTAATTTCTATTAAAAATATCACAGATCTATATTCTGTAAAATTGCTACTTCACAATAAGAGTGCGTTCTCGTTAAAAACTAACTTAAGATTAGACCATTTTTCTAGTGTTTCAAGAAGTCGGTTATTAAAAAATGTTTGCATTGTTTTGGCGTTTAATTAACATGAAAAATGATCCAGCTCAGACTCTTAAATGACATCCTAAGACAGGTTAGAAACGTCAAAGGAAGAAATATCTGTAATATTTTAAAATGTAGGAAATCTAGGAAAACCCACATAGTGTAATGATATTATGCTATTATAATAAAAAATAATGCATCGGTCATTAAGGTGTTCGCTACCTTTCTCGGAATCATGATCTAATGTAGTTCTGCCAGCGATGGCTGTGGTGTGATTCACCACAAAAAAAAGTATTATACTAATGTATTAAAGGAAGGAGACAATCTCAGTTGAGATACATCTCAATACCGTGTACACGTGATGTAATCTCGTTAATAAACTCAGAAATCAGCTTGAGATTGTTAGAAAGAGACAAAAGTTCAAACCATTGTACACGACGTACGTTCTGACAGTGAAATTTAATATGTGCACAACTGGTTATTATATAATTTTGTGTATTTTTTATATTATATTTACTTTTGTGTGTTTACAAAATAAGTGTGATTTTTTTGATGAATCAGGATATGATGTCATACTGCGTATTTTTATTATAATAATACGTGAAAATGTATAATTATATTACAATAAAGAAATATGCCTAAAGAACGCAGGAAGTATTAAAATCATAATTTCGAATTTGCTAAACTTGTCATAAATATTGAATTGAATTTCATTAACCTGATTTTATATTAATGGCCAACTAACGTAAACCATATATTACTGTCAATTTTCCGAGACAAAGTATCAAAAGTAGCATTACTATATGAATGAATATATAACAAGAGCAAATAACTAGCTAACTTCCAGCGGCGTGTGGTCAGAACTTTGAAATATTCCGTACTTAACTAGAATTTATGGGAACTAAAATATTCATCTCGTAATATTCTTATTACAATTATTTTCATTTTATTCAGATTCTGTGAGATAAATATTTATTTTCACTTTATTTCCAAAAATGTATAGTTAAGTTCAGCTTATCTCATTGTACTGACTGCACGCACCTGCTAACTCCTACTCTATATAAACATTTCTTCCAGATGTGTTCTAATAATATATAAGTTGTATCAATGTGTCCAAATATTTAACAAATATGAATTGTTAATTCTGGCATCTGCTATCGATTTACCCAAAGGTATTTGAGATTTCGTAAAAACAAAATAGATGGTTTTCAAATAACGGAACGATAGATGTATTAAATTGAAAAAGTGTAACATGTAGGCTCAAAAATAATGTCGCTGTAACATAGTTAGATAATGCACCTTCTCCGGTTTGAAAGAGATCCAAGTTCATATCTCGGTAGCGCAACAACAATATTTTTCGATAAAATTGATTTTATATGTTTATCTTTCTAATTAATACATCTAATTTGTTATTTATCTTAACCTTACTTAAAAAACATATTAATTTTTGTCCAGCTGGCGTCTCACAAACCTGGTTGTTTAATCAAGCATTATATAGTCATAATGAAACAACACCCAAGACTTGCAGATGTCGAGTCATAAAAATATATAAAAATAGATGGGGATACATAATATTACTGTGAATACAATAATGAAATTCAAGATTAAAAATATCCAAAATTATATTTATTACCAATATAATCACATTCCTAAATAAATACAAGTGAAGTATAAGTTTCCTTAAATAAAATATTTAACTATAACCACGCTACATGATAAAAGTATTGCAAACTGTGAAAGTAAATCACTTAAAACTGAGTAACATCACAGCCAATTTGATCTTCAATGCTCAGTAATTAACTATATTAGTTAGATATTATGCGGTCTTCGAGACCATATACTAGACGATACATTATATGTGTATTATTAAGTGGCTGAGTTGAAGTCTACTTATTGGCTTTCTTGAAGTATTCCTTACTGCCCTTGGGGTCCGGTTTGATGGTTGCAGCGTTGGTGTCAGGATTCCAATTGGCCGGGCAAACTGCAACAATATAACAATGTAACAATGAGACAAAATACTATGAGATGAGAGAATAGTCTATTAAAAAAGGTATCTGTAGAGGTCCACTGCATCCACAATTAGCAACACTGGACAGCCCCTGAATACACCCTGCATATACCCGGGTGTAAAGTGAGGCTCTCATCAACCCAACAGGTGCCAATACAACGCGCCCGCAAAGACGGCCCGTGCGCACACTTCTCTCATGGCCGTCTCTCCGAGTAGATCTCTAGCAACGCTTCTCGCTGTAGACCCCTTACTGTACAGGCAGTTCTCAATTTATGAACATTCACTATCACAAACATCACAATTTTAAGATTTTTTTATTTACATAATGCACGTAGTCGTTAAACTGGATAATCAAACGAAATTCAAACTTAACACGCTGTGGTAAGAGTTGTTGGACTCATATTCTGAGGATATATAAGCAAAGGATCTCATAAAAGCAAATTTAAAAACAGAATATGTACAAGAAAAACTTAAAATTTCACATTCCGGAACATTTACGATGCAGAAAATGGCTGTAGTTATTAAGTTAATTTCAGAGGTTTTTATGTTTGAAAAAAAAAAATTATATGGAGAGAATTACAATATATGTATAATATGTACATAATTTTATTTGTTTTTAATTAAAATAAACCATTACTACACATACATTTTGTTCTCTTAGTATTTTTTTCAACTTATTTTACATTTGTAGCGTATTGTTATAATAAAACGAACACATTAAATGTTTAATCTCAGATCATTGTTAGGAAGATTCTACAAAATTCATTATATAATCCCAAGCCGGTTTTACAAATATGTAATTTATTTTTCTTTAGTAGTCATTATTAAGATATGGGGTCCGATTGTGGGGTCACTCCTGTAATTCAAATATAAAACAAATACAAAATCTTCAAATAGCCATAGTGAAAAAAATTGTAAGCCTGAAAGCATTTAAATTGAGGCATAATCTAAAATTGTTATATTCTTCCGTAAACGTTCTTCCTTTACACGGACCGTTACTGTGCCTTTTAATAAAATACATTTATAACAACAATGCTTTAAATAGGGTGGCTTCACATGGAAAAAATACAAGAGTCTAATGATTCCCAAAATCGCCAATAAATATGGATCGAGGACAATAGAATTTGTTTTTCGTACAATAAAAAATAAACTACGTGGGTTTTTATAAAAGAGCACGCTTTCTCCCAATTCAGAAGAAAATATTAAAAAATGGCTTATCGATAATAACCCGTCTTATCTGTAAGAATAATATGAATTGTTTAAACGGTGACTGATTAATTGCTGTTTTTGAATTTATTAAATGTAATAAATGGATATAAATGTACCTGCAGACAAATGTCTATCAAGACGTCTAGTGTTAATTAAGAAAAATGTTTTTATTTTTAAAAAAATACAACCGCTAACATATATAATTGCACCTTACACCCAAAAAATGCATATTTAGGTCATTTGAGGCATAATGAACAAAAACATATAACAAACGATTTCAAAGAACGGAACTCTTTCGTAAATCGTGAACTGCCTGTATATAATTCCTGGTGTAACTGTGACTCGTGACGTATAAGTAGTCTTTATCGTTCATCCTTCTCTGGCCACACACACGCACACGCCCATACACGTACTCCGCATTATTAAGTCAAACAAACATGCAAGTTAATGGGTGAAATATATGGGATACTCATCCCCTTACGCACGCTACAGTACAACCGAGTTATCTTGACCACATCTTGGCATTACACGCTCGTAAGCATCGTAACCAAAACCCCAAAATTGTAACACACAACTTATACAAAAATATCATTTTAGATTATTTAAAAACATGTATTTTGTTTACCTTCAGAGACATTCCCTAAATGAGATTAAAAAATTAATTAATCATTTTGCTAAAGTCCAGCCATGTCTATAAGACAACAAGAATAATGGAATTTTTTCTAAGAATACAGTGGTCGATTTATTTGTGTGTTAAAATAATATGTACATAATGTATATTAGTCAGTTTGTTATCCCAGAATTCAATTAAAAAACTTGACTTAAATTGCTACTTTGCATATAGAGTGCTGGGCGTGTAAATTTCCACTGAATAAATATTTTGTTGTACACATAAACACAAACATATAAGTTTTCGTTGTACAAATATTGGTGTACAAATATTGGTGTACAAAATTCCTAGAATGATTTAAATTAGTTCTGAGAAAGGTCCGATGTTAGAGAATTACTGAGAAGTTTAAAAAGTCTTCAGCAATAGCAATCGGACAATGATATTACAAAGCTATTTTTCAATATTAAAAATGTATGCAAAGATTATAAAGCTCTGTACAATAAATATACATTTTTACATCCATCAAATAACACCGAAGATGACTATTTCAATTTAAAAAAATAATAATTTTAAAACTTCTTCAAATACCTTCTCCATGTTTGTCTGCAAACTGGAATGCCTTCACGAGTCTCAATGTCTCTTCAACAGATCTGCCCACAGGTAAATCATTCACTGTCATCTGTCTTAGGATACCCTTCTTGTCGATGATGAACATACCTGCAAATATTTAACATTGTCACCAACCATATGCCGCAACAATTTAAATATACTTCGACAAAGTATATGCAACACAATTTGGATTACACTAAAGAAGATGTGAAAAGAATGTGTTGGAAACAATATGTGTGATGCTCCACTCTCTACCCTTGAGAGTATAATATTATGATTAAAGCATTGGAGGAATTCCCTATATATTATATAATAATATTCTATAATATTCCCTTTCAACAGTAAAAGAGAAAAATGTATAAATTACATTTTACAAATTATAGCAGAACCTGTTATTCAAACCCCTTTAATTAAATTTAAAAATCGATATAATAATTTTGTTATTTCAAAAACCCAGTAATTCATAAAATTTCAAAATAATTCTAAACCCATTGCATAATTCAAAAAGAAATAAAATTTTAATACTTCAAACATATTACTAGAAGCAAAAAACCTTAGGATACTTTTTAGTGCCAAAAATGGATACCAAATTTGGTCAATGAACTTTCTTGTTTTGTACACCGGGTATATTTAATAAATTGCCCCTAGACTATAAAGGGTCTAAAGTGATTAACGATTTTAAACTAAAAATAACACAGTGGCTGCTTGATGTGGATAAAAAGCAAAATGAAAGTAATTTGTCATTTGTGCTAACCTAACTGCCTACACATTTTGTCTCCAACTATATTACAGACAAACATCTTTTTTACAAACAAACTTCTGATTGTACCTTAACAATATACAACTCATAAAAACTGAACAGGTAATTGCTTTAGAACATACCACGTCTAGTAAAGTAATTACCTTTATTTCACATGTATTATTTTATACAAAAAAAATACTTATCTATCGACCGAGACCACCGCTAACCGACAAAAAATAGAGAATTAAATGTTCATTTTTCACATCGACGTCACCTCTTAATTCAACATACACGTGTTCCAAAATGTTGCACTGAAATGATGATAAATCTAGATAAATTACGCAAAAAATTGAATTATGAAATTTTGTACTAAAATATTTTTTTGTGGGAATCCACACGTGCGTACCAACGTTAGCGCTTGTTTTGAAGGTGGCATTGCATTGGTTTGATTTGTTACTTTATCACGCCTCATTTATTTCTTGAAGACTTTCAAGAATTTTCAGAACTGAGAATACATTTTATATATACATATTTATATATTGTACATCGTATAAATTTTTATAAAATGATTTTCCATGACACTAATTTTATTATTTATCAGCCACAGTCTGTCAGATTTAATTCCTCGCCTGATGGTGCTCATAAATAAATTGGTTCGTGGTGATTTACTCGGTTACATTACTTATTTACATTATTTAATTTTGTGCTAATTTTGAAACATCACACAATTCAAGTGGTTTTTTTGAAAATTGCAATTACTCTTTTTTTTTATTAAATAGTGATTTTACTATTTCATTTTCTTTTCATGAATTTTACTAGATTTTGTTATGTCATGTCCGTGCTATCTTCAAAATATATTCCTACCATTCCCCTAGAAAAATATTTTGTCAAACACGAAACTTATTCTAAACATAAATTTATGAATAATAAATAACCTCTGAGTGCGATTCCTTCTTCTTCAATAAGGACATCGTAAGCTTTAGCCATTTCCTTATTAAAATCTGCAAAGAGGGGGAAATTCAGCTTGCCTACACCACCATCCTAGAAACATAAAATAATGAAAAATATATTAGATATATGTAATGTATCATGCGCCCATGTTGGCAAGAATGACGGCTTGAAAGGGATAAAAGAGCGTCGCGCTCAGGCGTGAGCTCTCTCTCTATCCTGAATCGTGAGATCTGTAATAAACTGTATTATTGTACAGCGAGTTCTTGACTACCTGAATTCCCTAACACAAGAAGACAGCCGTAATAGTCGGGTTAAGGATACAACAATATACAATATCATTATCAGCAGTTTCCTATCAGTTGGATGAAGGTCTCCCCAAGTTTCCCACTTTTCATCTCCATTGTTATTTTCTGCCACGGTATTTCCGCAGAGTTTAATGATAAGTCAAACGAGTATTAGGGTGGGGTATCGCGCTCTTGATTCCCTTCAGGTACCACCAGATGACTGTGTTTGTCCAACGATTCTCTACAAGCGATGTGGCTTGCCCTTTGCCATTTCACTATCATCGACTACTCATGTCTGTTCTATTATCCACACTTTTTTTTTCCTGTCTCTTTGTGTGATGCCCAATATTCCATGCATCTTTGAGCCACTTTCAATTTTTTGACCTCTCTTTCATTGAGGGTCCATGTTTTGCAGATACATGTGAGCGACCAATTTTGTCTATATACAATATATAGGCAAAATTTCAATTTGAAATGTGTTTTACATCTCCTCAGCAGTGAGAACCAAATTAAAATTATTTATTTATATCGGTCTTATTTATCGATTAATTTGTATTATCATTAGTTCAGAGCTACAGAATACTGAGACTGCACAACATATTAAATTGAACTATTTTTTAATTCAGTGGCTGTACAGTTCAGTGTGTGATAATGTGTTCGATCCCATTCGCGGCGTGGACCCTTTCAACTACAGTGCACCAGCACTGTAATTGTGCGATCATAATGTTTATTATTTGTGCGCTGCGGATGCACATTGACATCGCCATCTTCAGTCGGGAGCGAAGATCGTCACCATCATCATGCATCATTGTGTGATCTCAGCGGCGACCACAGGGATTTACGGAGGCGTCATACATACTCAAGACAAGGCGAGCAATCCTTCCGAATCCCGGTCCCCGAGATCGCTGGTCATTGTCATAATCCATTCTGTGGGACGCGCAACCCTGAGATTGCGCAATCACAATGAGTCTTTGACACAAATGCGGCCAATAATATAACACATGGCATCAGCAACACTAGTCCTAATGATGGCCCCCACAGTAGGCTACAAAACCTAAACTCAACGCGTTTACTGCTAACAAAAATATGCTTGCATATACAGTGGAGTCTCAATATTCATTATTAATCCATTCCCAATGGAAGAACGAATATCAAACGAATATTTTCCCATAGGAATTAACTAAATATGGTTTAATCCGTTTTCAGCCCCGAATTTTGCCTACCTATTATTTAACAAAATATTTTCACTCAAAAATCAATATCGGAAATCATTGTAAATACATTTTTATCACATATTAACCACTACTTATTGATGATTTACCGTTATGACAGAGATTTCCTCGTCATGATGCCGTAAATATATTGTAAAAAATAGTTACAAAAACTCGTAAATAGTAAAACAGAAATAAAATAGTAAATAAGAATTGATACATGCACTTTGAATCACCGCTCGAGACTGACTAACTCTAAAGTAAATCTACTCTAAATAGATTGTAATATTATTTTAAAATTCATTGAATATATATAAAAACAGCAAAAAAATAACAAATCAATGAAAATATCTAGTAGATCTTGATCTTGTTTTATATAAATATAGATAGCCACCCTCATAATTCAAGATCTTTCTTATTTGGGGGTGCATAACTCTATTGTCCTTTTATATTGTAAAAAAATTTTATCAAATAAATATGGCGACAGACAAAATACGAAAAAAAGTATTACACATGCGCTAAGTTAAATTACAGTATTTGTACAATTAAATTAAATAATATTTTTATTTTAAACCACATTATTATAAACATAGCAACTAGTTTCAGTTGGACCCAACCTTTTTCAGGACAATATAATATATAGACTAACCTAAGTACAGATATTTAAATAGGAGGTAAAGAAGACAAAGCAACAGTGTATCAAAGTGGGGACAAAGTATCAGGTAAGAGATGGGAGAGAAGGGTAGGGATTACTAATATTAGACTATAGACCTATAGAATCCTATAAAAAAAAACTTTGCCATAATTCCTATATAACGGATATCCAATTATAAATTCTAATAACCCAACTCCCCAATGGTGCAGAATTTGGTACATAAATAATTTTTCTACATTAAGTTCATCTAAATAGCCAAAAGAGATAAAGCCAGCTATCTATACTAATAATAATTTAGGAAAACTTTTAATTTATCCAGCTGTCTATATAGGCAAAACATCGAGGAACGTAAATATTAGAATAAAAGAACATATCAGTTTTTCGTAATTTTCCAAACACTTAATTAATTGTAACCATACTTTTAATAGTAATAGTGAATACAAAGGCACAAAAATGGAATAGTTTACGCCTTAACAATTTAGAAGCATTAGAAATTAATAAATCACTTGATAATAATAGACAGATACTAAATAACTAAATAAATAATGAACACCGTCTGCTATAATACAATAAATTACTAGTGTAGTGGATAGGGTACCCAAATATATGTCTTACTTTCTTACCGATATGTTGTATTTACTTTGCCAAATTTTGTATGCGTACCCTCGGAACATACGTCTGATATTTGAAATATTATGCAACACTCATAGTAATTAACTAGGCGAAAATGTATACTTAATGAATATTAATTTGGAAGTGTAATACGTCAGACCGTTAGACTTTATTTATCAATGTAAGTACATAATACATGTAAAAAATGAACCTAATAAATGTATTATTATTATTAAATCTATCCAATAGTCCGATATTAAAGATGTTCCCATGTAATCCCTACTCTTCTCTCCCACCCCCTACCTGATACTTTGTTGCTTTGTTTTCTTTATCTCCTATTTAAAAATCTGTACTTAGGTTAGTCTATATACTATATTGTCCTGAAGAAGGTTGGGTCCAACTGAAACTAGTTGCTATGTGCATAATAAAGTGGTTTAAAACTAAAACATTATTTTATTTAGTTATAATGTCAAGAAACAATGTGTTTGCTTTCTTTCACTATTTGTACACTTTAAAATAAACTATAGTTATTTACAAGTCACTAAAATACATATATACAAAAGCTTCATTGTGTTTGCAAAACAATACTTGGGATATTTGCTCGATTCCATGATTGTGTACATGGGTGCAAAGTTAGGATCACTGTGTGCGTATAAAAAAAAATTGTTTAATTAGGACCGATGCTATTATTTGGGCAGCAGAAGAAAATTTTAAAAAAAAACATTACCTTACCATTAATAGGCCCTGAGTTGACTACATTACTAATGAAGATGTATTAAGATGCATAAATAATTCAAGAGAACTAATAACAACTGTCAAACTGCATACTCCAATCACATTCTCAGCAATGAACTCATTACGCAGGGGATGACATAAGGCAGGAGAGAGGCGCAGGTAGAAAGGTGTTAGCAATATTTGAATATGTCCAAGAAAACACAATTACTGAATTTTTACCTACAAAAGCACTGTTATTAAACAAATATCAGATATCAAAAATAGCTGTGTCTATGAGATATCTGATATTTGTTTAAGAAAAAGGTTATCTTGGTTACGTAACCTCAAAAATTGGCACAATGTCCAAAATGTTTGTGAACTTATACAGGATAAATCAACATACTGCAACATGGTGGCCAACCTTCGATAGAAAGCGGCACATGAAGAAGAAATCTTGTTAAAAATTATGTACACGCTATATTTTTTTTTATGTGCCTATGATGCTAAATCGTGTGCACGCGCATGCGCACACCTGCACACCTTAGAAGGAATTTGCATAGATGTCTTTACATAAGCGCCCCGCAAAAAGGCATGAAATAATCAACCAACACACATTACAAATAAATGTTGAATTTGTTGCTGACCATTGCGGTACAGCAGATAGAGGTGTATCATGTATCAATTCTTGCAGCTTCTAACTGTGTACTGACAAAGTGAAATATGTAATCATCTATAAAGATTCTGAAGGGAATAGTTTTGTTGGTTTGTTCAAATAGAGGATTGTTTCTTTTTTAAAATGTGATGTAAAAAATTAAGATGGAATGAAATTATTGGAAAAAGTCTTTAGGGGACTTCAGTTTGTCATGGATTTTGACCAAAATATACGTTATTGTCTTCCGATGTGTTTCTTTATCAATTGTTTTTTGTATATTCTTTTAAAGTTGTTTCAATTTTGTAA
Organism: Eubasilissa regina; assembly: GCA_022840565.1. NCBI lineage: Eukaryota > Metazoa > Arthropoda > Insecta > Trichoptera > Phryganeidae > Eubasilissa > Eubasilissa regina. The sequence goes on along the minus strand of JAINEB010000027.1, from coordinate 14,518,848 downwards.
TTTTTATTAATGTATTTGTTTTTTGTAATCAATTTATAAATGAAAACTTCATTTCTTTTTAAAAAAACTACTGATAATTATTTGATAAAACAATTTTTTTTTTATTAAGGAGAATACATTATTATTGTGAAGTTGTAATTATTCAGAATATAGGTCTGTGATATTTTAAATACTAATTATAGCAACAATATTTTTTGATAAAATTGATTTTATATGTATATCTTTCTAATTAGTACTTAAAAATTTTATTTTATTTAATGCAGATAATATCCCTAATATAATAATACCTACATATGAATATTTATTAAAATATATTTTCTTCTTAATTAAATTCATGGTCTCGATTCTCGGGAATTCCCTGGACTTGAAAATGTTGACGCTCGAGTCCCGGGAAATTGAAAAAAGTCGAGAATACAGAATCCCTAGTACATACTAATAGAAAAAGTTATAAACATACTATCAATAGAGCGATGTGCACATGGTGCGTAAGTTTATATTGACAAGAGTGTAAAAAATTTATATTAATATCACATGTCAAATTTACACAAAAAAAAACTGATACGTAAAATGCAAATAGATGCCTATTAACAATATTTAAGTATGTCCAAAAACACACAATTACTGAATTTTTACCTCCAAAGATCATATATACTGATAAAGAATATAGCTTTCATATTTCTAAAAACTAAAATTCTCATTAGTGACATCTATGTTATTTCAGGGGAATGAATATCAAATTTCAAACCATAGATGGCGATAGCGAAGTTGTAGTAAAATACTTGAAATGTTTCTATACGGTAACATATATATAACTAAGCTTGATTGTGGGTAGAATTGGTGAACGGTAACATTATCTAAAGTGATCACTTAAGCCAGCCGAAGACAGGCCGTAAGCCCTGTAATACCCATGCTTCCATACTTCTCCACGAGATATCTATGATTTGAGATATCCGTCTCCATGAGATATCTATGATTTGTCTTAATAAGCGATACCTATTATTTGTTCCGAAGAATAATACAAAATTTCCACTAAAATATCTATTATGAAAAGAAAGCTGTATTCAATTATCTATAAAATTCCCCATTGCATAATAAGGACTAATTGATCACAATACCTTTCTATCGAGTTGAGTCCATGCAAGATGACTGAATTTTGAATCAGCAGATATTCCGACAATTTCACAGCCAATTTCTTGGAAATCTTTAGTTCGCTCGCTGAATGAAATCAACTCAGTTGGACAAACAAATGTGCTGAAAACATAACATGATTTATTTATTCAAACAATTATAGGTGTATGCTCGTTGGTCTAGTGGTAAAGGTAGTTGGTGGTGGTCAGGGGTTCGAGCGTAATCCACCACCAAATGTTTATTGTACAAAGAAAATATTGAAAATACTGATGTTACACGTATTCCAAATACGCATCTCTATATTATTTATATAAATAAAAAAAGTAATACACATAATATCTACTAATACAAATTTTTTATTTGATTTACGTTGCAATAATCACAAACCACAAAAGAAACTATTTTTAAAACTTGCATGCTATAAAAAATATAATCCGGAATCCTGCTAATTCCCTAATCGCGAAGTATCATTTAAACATAATACCCTTCGTGTTGTCCGTGCTTCTCTTTTTGGCGAGATAGAATTGAAGCTGTGATATTGAATATGTGCGCCCGCGTCGTTTTACTAAATATAATTTATTATGAGTAGCGGTATCTAAAATATAAATATTGTTAACCAATGGCAACGTGATGATAAAAACATTACAATGCAATGGAAATGAGGTTTCTCAGGCACATGTGCGGCAAATCCATTAATGAACATATGAAGTACATGTAAACAATGTATTTATCTTTATAATCATATACATAACTAAATTGAGTGAAAATATTTTTTTTAATTTTATTGTGCAGTTGTACAGTGTTGCAGTGGTAATGGGGTCACATATACGCAAATCCATTTATGATAGAGAGAAAAGAACACATCAGTGAATGTAAAACTAATCTTCAAACTTAGTATAGTTAACAGGATTTGTAAAGAGTTACTTGAAGAGTGAGTTAGCGATTTAATCACGTGGAATTAATGAATGAGGAGAGAATAGTAAGAAAGATATATGACGCAAGTGTTAATGACACCAGAAATAAAGGATGTCTGCAGAAGACTTGTCAAACCAAATACAGGGAGATGGTGCAGTAATCAACCATGAGAAGATGTTTGAATATGGATGAAGCGAGAGTTGTGTGCACGACATGTGGACATGATAGTGTGACTTATGAACTTTTCTACCTATCCATGTGAAGAAAGGTCATGATGTTAAGTTTGTTAGTCTTGAATGAAAGTGATCCAAAAATAATGAATTTCAATATATGATAATTCTGCTGGGATCCTTGTTAATAATAATAGAGAATTTCATTTATGTTCCAAATTTAGAACCTGTCATTATCTAAACAGCAACACCACATATCTAAGAATTGTGTATTTTACAGGAGAAAGACAGAACTAGTTTTAAATGATTTTTGTACAATTACTCAAGTATTACTTACCTTTCTAGAGTTGTAAAGAGGGGCAGATTTTTTCTAAACTGAAACTGGACTAAACTTAGATAGGATTTCCATGATTTGTGCGCACTTGACAAGGAGGTTACAAATGACATGTGGTGATTACATTTCTTTGATATGCACGGCCCTAGCGGACGCTAGGGCCATGCAAACTATTGATATACAACGATTCCCTATAAAAATTCAAATCCAATTATATAAATATCTTAATTTGACAAAAAATTGAGATATGCGGTGTTGCTGCTGACGGTGACCATATGTGTCAACTATAAGATGACAAATTTAACTCATTATACTCACAAATCTAAAGGATAAAAGACCAGCACAAGATATTTCCCTGTGTAATCTGACAGCTGAATATCCTTAAATTCTCCATTGAGGACAGAAACGCCTTTAAAGTCTGGTGCGGCATGCTGAACCCGGGGGGCTAACAAGCGAGAACCTGCAACGTAACAGAACAAATAAATACATGCCTCGAGATCCAGTTAGAATCCAAGATTGGTAAATCAACACACTAATCTATCAGCCTTTGTAATTATATTTTTGTCGCAATATCAATATTTTTTTCCAAAACTGGTATTTTTACAAAAAAAAAAAAATCAAGTATAAAAGACAAAGACACAACAGACACACCAACATAACCCAAGAAGCTCTCTAAACTACAAAATAAATCTATCAACAACTATAGATTAATCCCTTTTTAACAGACTAAATTATACAACCTACAAACAACCACAGATAGCACCATAGATAGGATTATTAGATACACCAGACATACAGGAAATTAATATTTTCAATAATAATGACAACAATAAGCCAATGTATTTTCAATACTTGTACTCAAGTTCCCTCTAAGATGTGCAGATGTACGTACACCTTTGTGGTGTGGGTGTGTTATTTGTAATCATTGTGTTCTAATTTTTAATTGCGGAGACCAGAGATTGCAGCTTTCATAGTTGTTATCAAGTTCCTGAAGTCTTTATATATCTTATTAAGGAAAACACATTCTTATAGTGAAGTTGTAATTATTCAGAACAGACGGTCTGTGATATTTTAAATAATAAATTAATGTATTAATTATAAATATATACATATAAAATCAATTTTGTCAAAAAATATTGTTTTAGCGTCACCGGGATTCGAACCTGGATCTTCATTTCCAATCCGGGGAAGTGCACTACCTTTGTGCTATAACGCCAGTATTTTTCTTGACAAATTTTCGAACCTATATGTTACATTTTTCAAATTAATACACCTGTCGTTCCATTATTTGAAAGCCATCTACATTATTTTTACAGAATCTCAAATACCTTTGAGTAAACCGATTTGCAGACGCCAGAATTATCAATTCGTTTTTATTAAATTTTGTCAACGTGTCCAAAATTCAATTTTCAAATAATAAATGATTTAAATTTATATTTGCCTTTTTATTTAAAATACGACATTTTCGACTGGTACCCCTAATAATATGGTCAACCCAGGCCTGACCATTAGCCATATACTGGTATGGTAATGTCTTCCTTGTTTTCTCCCCCAGCGCACTAATTATAGCATCGATCCTTAAAATTACACCATTTTTTTAATGCGAACACCAAGATCCAAAATTAGAAGGAACATTGCTCATACTCCCAATATTGCACAGTACAATGTTGATAATCCTAGTCAGAAAAAATGTATTGTAGATCTCGACAAGAGAAAAAATATTCATCCAAGATGCATGATAAACGAGTATGACTGACCTGTATTTTTCAATACAGAGTAGACTCCCGATTATCCGGGATAGATGGTGAAAAAAAATCCCAGATAATCAAATTTCCCAGTTGATCCAAAAGCGTTGAAAAAATATTCAAAAATCACGCATATGCGCGCCTACTGCTGTCCGAAAGTCGCGCACGTGTGTTTGTGCAAACGCTATTGCCGACCGGAATGTTGTAGGTTGTCAAAAAAATTTCACCATAAATAATTTTTTACACAATTATTATTTATTTCATTACAAAACGAAAATAAAGAGGATTGTATTTTTTGATATATTTCAAATATTTCTCTACACCGTTTTTTCCAGTGAGAGTGCTGTCATCCTACTACTCAAGGTAGTCAAAAAATAATTCTGTGTTTTAAATTGCATTGATTTTTTCTGAAGAAATCAACTCCTTAGTTAAATCATTAGGACAGGATTGTAAAATATCTTTGTCATTTAACACTTCAGTCTGAATGAACCCAATCACGTGCCGATTGCTTATCAACATACTGCTTTGTTGCAAATTTCGTGACACTTATTCTTGATGATTTTCATTAAAATCGAGAAACGAGTCGACGTGCTCAACTCTAAAACACGTGTCTAGTGGCCGTTATGAACAATATGGAAAATTTTCAAAATTTATTTATTTTTATTTCAAAAAAAGCCCCTGTTAATCCGCATCCTGGTTGATCCGATCCCAGATAATCGGGAGTCTACTGTATTTTGTACATCGCGCATAGCTCTGTACATTTTGTATAACACCGTCGTAAACAATGAAAGATATTATTATGCTATAATATATCCCATTTTTGACAACATTTATAAGAGATGATAGAATATTGCAATAACAAAAGTTTTCTTGTATCATGATATAGGATTATTACTTTTAATTACATTTTTTGTTGGGCTTCTGTGCTCAAATGATTTACATTAACATCGTGCAATTTGTAAAGCAAATTTCTATATATAGGGTGATAGCTGGCGCTCTCTATATTATTGCAACTGATTGAAAGTTTTCTTTCAAAGTGCGGAGTACGTTAAGGCGACATATAACGAGTATCGCCCCAAGTATATATTTAATGATAAAAGGCGGCATCTATCGCCCTATGTATATATATTATTTTAATGAGAAGCGATAAAGATTTGACAGGAGAAACATCACTTTTAATTCCTTTTAAATTCTGTGGACCAAAGGGAAGTATCATTTAAACCAGATCTTACAATGATCAAACATTGGCTTATAGACGTTTTCTCCTATCATGGCATCAATACCCAAAATAATAAATATCACAACAAATGCATGGGGAAGATCATCGGTAAAGATAATAAAATAGGAAGAGTGCAGAACATACTAGAGTGTACTGAAAGAGACAAACAATCCTAAAGCACCAACTACAATGGACAGGTCATTGTGTACAAATGGATGATACATGGCTTCCCGGACAAGTTTTGTTTGCTCAACAATCTCACAGCGAAAGAAGACAGGGTGGACCAAAGAAAACTCCAAGACAAGAAAGCGAATCTGAGCAGACAACATAGACCCTAAACACTCGAGTGGAATGATGTCAAAAAGTGAAACATGCAAACGAAATGCGAGTGCCCAGCATGTGGAAGGCTGTACAGTTCAAGAATAGAGCTCCTCAGCCACAAGTGAACTCATGACTAATAACCATAATAACGACGGACCGTCAAAGAAGAAAAAATACAGCCAGATCAAAGTTAAAGGAGTGCATACTCTTAAGAGGTATATGTTGATGGAAAAATATCTTTTATAAATATAAAATAATTTATAAACATGATACCTTTACTGATTTGCATTTAAACTTGTGTATGTGAAACAATATCAATTTTTGTTTTTATTGAAGTTTAATTCAAAATCTTATGGTGTGTGCCCAAGGCTGGAACTTTGGTCTCTCATCTTAGAGATTTGTCAATAAAGGTCAGTATATACTGGCTGCGTCAATCTAATCTGCACGCAAAATATACGCAGCAATGAATCACACAACTCTACACTATCTTTTATGCGCTTTCAAACAATTTTTATGATTGTAAAAATCAAAAAGCGAAAAACGAAAAAGTGCCAATTATTGGATATAAAAGATTATCAAAGGGCCGGAATATGAAGATTGTAATGAATTAAAATACAACTTGTACATTATCTAACACCTGTCTCGTCTGGAGAACTGGTGATTTATCCAAATACAAAAAGTGTTATTTCCTGGACATCGATATTTGTTTTTTGTTTATGCATAATATTACCTACCTACTCTATTTCGCCCTGATAAGACATCTGTGTATCTAGGGTGAACATTTATACTCATCTCGTTATAACTATGTAAAGGTGGAATATTCCAAAGAGCTGTAATTCATAATTAAAAAAAATTATAAAAATGAACAAACAGAAAAATTGTTTTCTGTGACTGTCATCAGTTAATAATATTTAACAAAATCCTGTTGCGACAATAACATTTATTTTTAAATCTTGATTCCAAGAAAATCCTTATTGTTTTTATAAATCGTTACATTAACAGATTAAATTAGAAACATCGAAATAAACTAATGCTTACCAGTGTGGATGAATGACGAATTAGCATATTGAAATGCTGCAGGAGAAGCGATCTGAAAAATAAATAAAAATTCAAATGTCATGTAGGTATGCCAAACACTATTTATAAAGTTTCAGGTGTAAGATGTTTGAAGTAAAAACGTTGTAATAAATTAAAGCAATTTACCTTTTTAATTGCATTTCTTAGTACAAAAGACATGATGAACCTTGTAATATGATATATTATCGTCCAAAATCAAGATAACCAGATTCGACCGGCAAGAAAACAAACCAACAAACAAACAAACAAATGTTATAGTCGGTATTGGTTGAACTTGAAAGGGTTACACAATTACACCGAAATATAAGTCAAGTCGAAAAATTTACCATAGAAATCATAGAGAAAAAGATTTTTATACGAGAGGCTACATCTTTTAACGTCAACTGTCTATTATGTGGTAGGCAGTTTACTTTAAGAATATTTATATAGCAATGATTACTAAGTAATAGGGACCCATAGATAAGTAGGGACCCGAACTGGAACCGAATCAATCGAACACCGAAAACCGGAAAAACCGTTATTTTAACCGGAACGAAAACCGAAACCGAACCGATATTTTTTCGGTTTTATTTACGGTTTTTTTCGATTTATGAGAAAAATTTTTGCTGATAAAAGCTATTTTGTTGTATGTACTAATTATATAATGTGTAGTGTGTATAGTGGCCACTACTAGATATGCAGTCGGCAGTTTGTAAATAAACTGTGTGTATACAAACGCCATGACTTTGAAGAAGAGCACGTGAACGACGCAAGTTTCCTTAACGTTCATAACCACTGTTACAGGTATTTTATTTTTTATGGGACCTATAAACTATTGCCTAACCTCAATCTGCGTATAGATTCGAGGTATCGGAATGTCGAAAGGGATAAAGTTGATTTCTGGTCGAAAAGTCAATTCGCAATGTGTATTCGTGATATATTGAAGATTCTTCTTCTGTCTTCTTTTATGTTATGTATGTTTTATTGTAAAAATAAAATGCTTTCAATACAGCAACTTTATTTTTAATTTTTAATTGTTATAAAAAGTATAAGAATAATTGAAAGGGCTCGTTGCTCTGGTATGATTGTTGGGTTCCTATGTTCGTAACCCCCAGCAATATAATTACATGTATAATAGTTGGACGGTTTCCAAGGCAATTCTTAAATTTCATACCTCATCTGGTAAATCTTTTCCAAAATAATTAATAAATTGCCAATAGTGGTAAGTTAAATGATACATTATTATCTATCTTAAATAAAATTGATTTAATATGATGAAAATATCAATTAACACATTATAGATTGGCTATCAAAAGTTCGCGATCCAAACACTTGTGAACGGAAAAGCTAGAGTAAATATACCCATACCTATAAAAATAACTTACAGAATGAAACAAACTAGTATATTCTTTCTGTACTGTTGTCGTAGTTTTGTTCCTAAAAGCAGGGTCCGGTGAAATATTGGCAAGCCTAGAGAAAGTCAATGAAGTATGAATAAAAAAAAATATTTTGTCTGCATTTTAGCTACATCAGATTCCGCCCTCTATTCCGCAGTGCACCGCACACGCTACCAAATATTCTCTATTCACATTTTCATTATGTATGTGATTTCCTTAATTTAAAGCGAAAAGCCGAATAAAGAGAGGTATGGACGGTGTGGGTGTATTTACATTAATTTGGTAATATTTAAATACGAGCTGAACCGAAAACCGTAACTGAACTGATATTATTTTTTTACAGAACCGGAACAAAAAAATAACGGTTCTGGTCCCTGCTAAGTAATAACTAAATAAAGCGGTCAATATTTGGCACAAACTTTTTTTATTTAAATGAAAGTCTTATGTCTATGATCATGACTATCGCCATTTTTAATCATCCCTTTTGTTTTATTTTAATTTGAAACAAGGACAATATAGAATAATATTAAAAAGATTTCAGACTTAAGTTAAAATTGAATATTATGCATTTATAAAATTGAAGGATATGCTATTTACTCGGGATTGCATTATGTAATCGTGCTTGGAAAAATGATGGGAAATGTATGTGAAAACAAAATGATAATAAAAAAACCATAGCAACAATGGATGATAAGGGACGAAAATTGCGCGAAAATGATTCGGACACCCTCACCCTCACGCTTCAATCAAAGGATAACTGGAATCTCTCCCTTACAGAAGTTTTATAGGCCAGAGTTTTTTTGTTCATACAACTATCCTCCCGTTCCTCATCATCATTACAACATATTCTTCTGATCAAAACCAAACCTTCATAAACGGCTGCATTTGGATCTCGACAAGATTTTTTTTAGGGATCGGTGGAGTATCTACAAAAATTGGTCCCCAATGCAGAATGCTAAAAAATGGCCCCCTTAATAATTATTGTAAATAATATATACGAATATTATTACTGCGTGGTTAATCCATTAAATAGTAAGAAAAAAAACTAGTCTCTTGTCCCATATAACATTCGCACTCTTTTAAAAAAAAACCTAAGTACTTTTAGGCATTTATATGCACTCGCAATTGAAAAAATACATTTCTACGGATCATACTTCAAATTCACATCGCGTCGATGCTAGCGACGTAGCGCTGCCGGCTGCCGCTACAGGTTTAAAACACCGCTGTCTTGTTTTATCGTCTTGCCGGCCCACGCGCGCCGAGAGAAATCGCCGACTCGCTTCATTTCATAATACACGCGCACTTTCTACATCTCTTCATTTCTTCATTCTATTCGTAATCCTGTATTATTTGTTTTATCATACTGTCACAATAAACATCGACACGTCAATCATCACTTCTTCATTTAACCACCGACCTAACCCCCAAATATACATTGCTGCATGGTGATTTATTAGCGGGTTACTGTTACTGTATACGTCGATAATGTTTTCACGAGTTTTCGTAATAAGTACACGTAAGAAACGATTTTTATCATTCCATTTTTTACTGTGGATTTCTATTAATGCGAAAAGAAAACAAAAGGGCCCCGCATTGGCTGAATTTGCACTGTTACGCCTCTGACTCCAATACTTTGAATACAACTCTCTCACTACCGAAGATGTACAGTATAAATAAGGCTTTTTCCAATGCAGAATCCTTCAAACAACAAGACACATCATGAATACCAATCATATACGCAATATCTCTCCTCACCTGTGAAGATGTTGAACCTGATTTCTCACAAGACAAAATTGCGAGGGCACTAAATTTGACATTTCCAAAGTGTCCCCAGATTACTGAGAAAAAATAAACTTTGAACAAGAAACAAGAAAAATGAATGAATTTGAAAATAAGGCTTAAAAATACTGATTAATTCGATTGTGGTCGGCAGCCGTCATATTAATTCACTCTTTGCCGGGTCGGCTCAAGAGCTATAGGCTAAAATATCATCTCTTTATTCTGTGTTGCTGTTTCTAGTTCACGTTGTGATGTAATATTATTTTGGGGGCCCCTCATTTCAAGACAAGGCTCCAAAATATCCAGTGAGACACGCTCCTGCATTATAAATCCGCCCCTGCCTATGCCATTTTAATAACCTCGCCGTTATATGAATAAAGAGTTTCCAACTGTGTGCACGACGTACAAAATTTATTATTTATTTAAAATATACATAATTAGAATAATTTATTATTGGATTACAAAATAAGTTTTACATTATGCTTATTTTCATTCAATTAGTGTTTCAACGGGTCTTTCAAGTATTTTTCTTTCCTTCGGTAATTTCAGCAAAATTTTCTTTACTAGTCTCCGGCCCAGGGTGCTTTTTCTGCAATGAACCTCGTCAAACGCCTTTTGTGGTTTTCTAATCCACAGGGTAGCTGGAAATATACACATTACACATTCAGTATCAATAATTTAAACATTACAAGTTTAGTATGAATAAAATGTTAAAATTTCACATTAACAGTAATAAGTATGCATTATACATTTGGTAATAATAATAAGTATGTAAACTTTACATTATTAGTAATATCTAAAGCTCTTTACATGTTTAGTAATTCGGTGGTTAAATAAAAGAAATTTTGTTGGCGTGTTGAGGTTTATTATGACAGTATGATAAAAACAAGGAAGACAGGTAGAATGAAAAGAATGAATGAATATGTAGAAGGTGCGCGTGTATTATGAACTGAAATGAAGCGAGTTAGCGGTCTTGCTCGGCGCGCGTGGGCCGGCAAGACCGCCGTTGTGAAACGATGAAACTGGAGAGACTGCTTAGCGGTGAATTATCGAGCCATGCTTGTAGTAGCAGCCGGCAACGCTGTCGTTAGCGTCGATGAGACTGAGATGGCGGTGGATATGAATTCCGATCGCTACAGTAATATAATAATAATATAAATATGACGAGTGCCGGTCTTTGCCTTTGTGGCGCCTTCGAGCGAAATTTTTCTAGGCGCCCCCGTCCTTGATTTTTAAACAAAAATAGTGTATGTGTTGAACCATTCTTTCAGACTCCGCAGTTACCTGCGACCAGACCCTCTCTTTCGTGATTCAATCTTGCACTGATGATAAGGTGGAGAGTGTTGTTTTACATATATTTCTCAAGTTTTGCTTCACATGAGATTTTTACTTAAATTTCCGAATCTTCATTGATTTCTTAGCTCATTTCTCAATTATCATTAAGATTACAGCTCAGGTGAATTTTTCGGTCAGTATTTTTTAACGACACCCCATAAGCTGTAATAATTGTGATACTGGAGAATTTTCTGTTATTCTCCAGGGCAACACTTCAGCGGAGACATTTGTGACGATATGTGAAGAAGCAAAAGATGGCTCTTCTGAATCTAATGACGTTCATCTTAATTTTGTTTGTATTACATATTTAGTAATGCTCATAATTATTTTATTTTGCTCAAACTGTAGTTCTTTCTCCGCTTTTTGTTTTTTTTATTTCGGCTTATTTTTGACGCCCCGTCTTGCTCAGCACCCTCAAGCTGAGCCCGAGCTCCCCACCCCCTCGGGCCGGCTCTGAATATGACATGTTTAATAACAATAATATGTAAACATTAGATGTTTACTATTGGAAAGGGAGAAAGTTTACTGGTACATTATTTACTTATTAGTTTTACATAATTATTTATTATTTTTATGATAAACAAACGGCTAAATGTAAATAAATAAATAAAATAAATTCCCAAGAAATAAAGTCACGAATTGTATTGAATTAAAATCAACATCGAAGCTGCGAGTGAAAATCGTTCAATGATATATTTTCTACATTCTTATTGTGTCATATCTTTGACCAGTGGCGTAACTACGCCAGTATATCCATTGCGATGTATTAGGGGCGTAACGTAAGGTTACAAAAGTTCTACGCCCTAAAATATATGGTTCTGGTATTTATACTTAGGTGAGAATTTATACTTTTTCCAACGCTTATTTGAACTAATACTTTTTAAAAATTGCAGTAATGCAATTCTAAAACTTAAATAATTTTACATATGAATTTGGAATAAAAAGAAAAATTCTTTAAATGTCAGGATTGTATTACCTTTTCAGGCAAGTGTTTTCCTTCCGATATGTCTTTTAACAATTGCCTCAGGCAGATCAATATCTCATTAGGCCCGCTGGGTTTAGTCTGGCCAGTCACAGCAGTCACACTGACCATCGTGACAAATAGCAGCACGGAGCTGATGACGCCGAGTTTCATGGTGATAATTGCTAATCTATAATATAAATAAACTTTATGAGATGAAAATTAAATAACTTAATGAGATGAATTTAATAATATAATACATACCAAAGTAAAATGTCAAATAAACTAACTAAAACCATACATTACGTCAAATTGTTCTAATAATTTAAATAATTATGTATTTGTAGCGACCGAAATTCAAATCCACCGCCATCTCAGTCGGCATCGACGCTAGCGACAGCGCTGCCGGCTGCTGCTACAAGCCTGGCTTGAAATTCACCGCTAGGCAGTCTCTCGAGTTTCATCGTTCTACAACGGCGGTCTTGCCGGCCTGGGAGCGCCGAGCGAGACCGCCAAATCGCTCGGCGCTCACAGGCCGGCAAGACCGCCAAATCGCTTCACATCATTTCATTTCGTAATACACACGCACCTTCTACATCATTCATTTCAATCTATGTCTCTATTGTTTCTATCATAATGTCACAATAAAACCTCAACACGCGCAAAAAAACATTTATTTCATTTAACCACCGACATAACCCCCAAATATTTAAAAAAATTAATTGAGAAATAATAATTATTTAAAATAAATCTAGTACCTAACTTAAATTGTAACGATGGTGAAGGATGCGAAAATTGACTTAATAGTACAAAATTACTGAAAAAAAAATTTAAGATAGGACTTTTACTTTTGTAATGATTCTAAATTATTCAATTTAAGATAAAGATTGTTTTTATGTAAAACAGACAATCTCAAATGTGTATCAAAGGTGTGATTATTTTCTAATAAATGATTAAAAAACCGTTACTATTTAAACCATCTTGACTCTTTTGTTAAAATGTCGACCTGTTTTTTCCATATAGAAAGCAGTACAATCTTTACAGCTATGTTTATAAACACCGGAATTATATATATATTTTTATAGTTTAGTACCTAATGACTAATTCATGAATTAAATAGAGTCGATTCCGCTTAATTAGGTCGCCGGTGAATTGGGGCAGCCGCTTATTTGGGCCAAATATCAAGAAACGAAAACCAAACCAAGCTTAAATGGGGCGATATTCCGCGTAATTGGAACAGTAAATTTAAGATTAAAATACATATGTTTGAAATTTATTTATAAGTTCCAGAAAAGCCAGAGGGTTAGTGCAAAAATTTCCCTTTTGCAAGCAATACAGTTTGTCGCTGACAGTTGACGAGCTATAAAAACCAACACCATATAAAATATTTAAACCTTTAAATATTTCCGAAAATTTGAGCAATGAGGGAAATGAGGACTTCTATTGTTAATTATCAAGAGTTTTCGGCAATAGATAACAATAGATAAGATAGTCTACCCGTCTCCAGTAGCATAATAACGCCAGTGCAGCCGATAAGGTGCATCGGGGTCTAAGTTCACTGATGTATGGAAGTGAGGCCTGGAGCTGGTAGAAGAGGAACGAAAGTTGACTGAATGCAATTGAAATGAGATCAAATAAATATTAGATATCTAATGGAGACGAAGCTATTTTTATTATATTTAATGGAAAATATATAGAAATATGGACTAATTACAGGGTTTACGACCTGTTTTCGGCTATTTAATGCATTTGTAGGTAAAAACCCAGTAATTGTGTGTTATTGGACATATTCAAATATTGCTGAAATGAGATCATTTAGGTATACATGTGGTAATCAATTTTGTGGAAAAATATTTTTTTTGCGTCACCGGGATTCGAACCTAGATCTCTATTTCCAATCCAGGGAAGTACACTACCGATTGTGTTATAACGCCAGTATTTTTCATGACAAATTTTCGAACCTATATGTTACATTTTTTAAAATTAATACACCTGTCGTTCCATTATTTGAAAGCCATATATATTATTTTTACAGAATCTCAAATACCTTTGAGTAAACCGACTGTAGACGCCAGAATTATCAATTCATTTTTTATTAAATTTTGAACACATATATTATTATATTATCCTTAATAATACATATATCTTAAAATCCCAACATTAGAGTCAAATTAGCATCAACTTTCAAATTATATAGACTCTCAGAAAAACACCCCTGTATTGAACTGTATAAATATCCTAGCTTAAGAAAAAAATATACCAGTCTGAAGATGGCTGGGACAGGCTGAAACCGGGAATGGTCATAAAATAATAAATACTGAAAAAAAAAAAAAAAGTGTTTTAATAAATCAATAAAATAGAATACCACTATGAATTAACAGTATAAAAATTATAAATAATATTAGTATCTACTTTTTACTCTTATATACCGTAAAATCACCAACTTTGCCCAAAATTTTCAATAAAATTTCATATATCTTTTTTCCCTTTATTTGAAAAAGACAAGTTTCCTACTGGTTTCGAGATATTTAATTAGTCAGAATGCTAAATCAATCAATGAATTAAAATAAGATCTGCATTTTTTACCGAAGACATTAAAAGTATTGGAATAATGTTGTGCCCTGATTAGCCCAACATTGTTCCAAAAAATTATTTAGTTAAATACTAAATTAATGTATTAATTATAAATATATACATACAGGTTCGAATCCCGGTGATGCAAAAACAATATTTTTCGACAAAATTGATTTTATATGTATATATTTATAACTAATACATTAATTTAGTATTTAAAATATCACATACCTATGTTCTGAATAATTACAACTTCACAATAAGAATGTGTTTTCCTTAATAATTATTTAGTTTATTTTTCAAGAAAAATAAGTTTGAAACTATCGTACGTATATTGAATATGTTCTCACCTCAATTATTATTTTTAAAAAACACATATTTTTAGTTGAATATCCTTTTTCAAATATATTTACCAAAAGACATATACGATTAGCTTTATTATGCGTGAACTAATTTAGTACTAAGACCTTTACAAAATGCGGGTAAAATCCCTTCAGAGTGATAATGCAAAATGACAATTTTTCTCAATAAATCATTTGATAAAGTGTAATCTGTTTACAACAAGTGTTCCAACAAGGGGTAGCCGATTTGATATTGCCGGTTTTTTGGAAGTTGACACTTGACAGCTATCTTGTAGTACTATCCTGTACGAAATATAACGCTACATGGTTCAATAATGATTACTTATTATGAAAGCGTATTATATTTTAAAGTAACGGATCAATTGCGGGTACTGAAAGTGAATTGCGCGCAATTTTCGGTCAACGTTTAATGGCAAAATTGGAAGAAACAGGCTCTGCGTGTGATATACGAACAGCTCACGACATTGATGCTGTAGACAATACTATCTCCATCAGACGCCGTGCGCAATAAATGAAACTCTAGATCACTTCATTACATCAAATTTTGTTGAAAGATCTTAATTTTATAGATAGTTTAGATATTCATAAAAACAAATCGGCTGTCTTGTTGGAACATCAATGGATACCAATTTATAAATAATGATTATTGGAATGCATGCTGGCGTTATTTATTAATTCACTTTACTAATTAATTAAAGCGATTTATGTGTAATAAAATTTGTAAACTTGGAACAAAGTTATGTGATTAGCAATATTTGAATATGTCCAAGAACACACAATTACCGAATTTTTACCTACAAAGGCACCGTTATGAAACAAATATCAGATATCCCATAGAGACAAAGTTTTTTTTTTTAATATAATAAAAAAATAGCTTTGTCTCTATGAGACATCTGATATTTGTTTAAAGTTATATAATTTTTACGATACACCATTACAATTCATCGAGCACACAAAATTTTAAATTGTAAAAATCAGAATATTTTTTAAATGGGAAATAAATTTAAAAAAATTACCAATTTTATGTTGAACAACAAGACATTACTTTCGTCTGTCTAAAATAAGAGTAAATCTATTTATGTATTTCGGCTAAAATACATAATTTATTGCGGCATTGTATTTTCTGTTATTACCATTGAAAATAGCTGATTAGATAAAACAACGTGAACTAGTAATTATTTTTGCTATTTAAATTATTTACGCTAGTTAAAAAGTAGAAATTTTTTATAGGTACTTTTATATTCAGAGCGTTAGACATACATAATAATAATAAATTATTTTTAACAATTTTACGACGACCAATTTCGACATCACTGTGTCCGCGTCAGGATAATAACTACACTAACAGTGTTCCCGTAATTTCCTTCGATAGCTGGTTCCCAGGTTTCTGATTGTCAATAAGGTCACATATGATACATGAACACTGCACTAACCTTTTTATTGTACATGCTGATTTTCCGTTCTTTTGGCTGGGTAGATTTCGACCGACCGAAGTGCGCACTCCTGATGATCTGTTTATTTGGACCTCCGGACTGGTCGAAGCACGGGGTGTAATTGATCCGCCTGTCGTTTACCGTTTTCTTGCATTCTCCAATAAAAGGCGGCAATACCCACACACACACACACACACACACACACACACACACACACACACACACACACACACACACATACACACACACGTGCACAACATTATCAGCCAGGAAACCCAGTGTTGCCAATCGGAGTAACAAAGCGCGTAAATAAACAGTAATTGTAAAAAAAAAATTGTTATAATGTAAAATACAGTAGACCACTAATCTAAATTTTACAAATTAATTTGTTAATTGTATGTAAAAAAATGTGTATAAATTTATTAATAAAATTAACTAAAATTTGTACTATATACAAGTTGGGCTAGATTTTTGTCATTACTAGTGGTGCAGTCCCTCTCATCAACGGGTGTTAACAGTGGCGTAACTACACCATTACAGTGCATTGGGGCCCACGTTAGGTTGAGACCCAAATTATACTATTACGAGTATATTTTTTCCCAGCGCTAACATGGACTAATAATTTTTAAAATACACTACAGTAAAAAATTGCATTATAAAATTGAAATTATCATTTCTGTAATACCTGCAATTCATATGAATGTTTGAAAACACACTTTGGTCATAAAATTGTGAGTATTATAGGAAAAGAGACTTATTTTATTTTTATTATATCATCAGTAAATAATATTTGATTATGTCCAAGAACATACAATTACTGGATTTTCAGTTACAAAGGCATTGTTAAACAAATAATAGATATCTCATAAAGATGAAGCTATTTTTGTTATATTTAATGGAAAGATATGTAAGTATGGTCAATTACAGGGCTTACGACCTGTCATCGGCTGGCTTAAGTGATCGCTTTATATAAATATAACGTTCACCATTCTCACCCATTAATCGATCTCCATATCTATAAAATTTTTGCAAGTTGTATATATGTTATTATGTGGAAACACTACTAGTACCTCATTGTACTCCATATGCAATCCTGGATATCTAAAACAGATCTGTATTTGAAGACATTGTCACTCTATCTAACTGTTGGTCTACTAAAGCTCCTACACCTTGTTGGTCTTTAAGTTATTCATATCATTACTTTATGGCGATTTGTCTATAGAAAGAGTGAATATTTGTTTCTAGTATATGATTAAAAAATTCTGAAAACTTTTAATATAAATTATATTCTTGACAAAACTATTAGTCAACGTGTATTTAGTGAAATTAATTCATATAAAACGGATGAATAAGGAGAAAACAGTAAGAACGATACACGACGCAAGTGTTGATGGCACCAGAAATAGAGGAAGACTTGGCACGACCAGGTAAACCGATTACTGGAAGATGATCTTGTTAGAAACCTCAATACTCGACGAGCTTGTATGAAAAGATGTATAAATGTAGATGAGGCGAGAATTGTGTGTCGGCGAAACAACTCGATGGTAAGTTAATTAGTTAACTCGATGGTAAGTTAATTAGATATTTAATACAAAATTTTATATATAAAATTAAAATAATGTCGCACCACAAAGTAACTGCCTTGTCAATTATTATATTAGATAAAAGTCCTTTGATTAATTCGTTATTAATATTAATAAACTCAACTTGCTTTATGTTTCATTTGATTATTATCTAGAAATGACTGGATTCGAAGATCGCTATAAGAAAATATTTGTTATACTAATTCGTTTGTTTATTGCTTTTAACCTCAAGACGTTTGTAATTCTTGAACCGTGAAAATGTCGAATTCCTCGTATTAATTAAATTGTATTAATTATAAAACGCCTAGAGTTCTATGATCAGAGATGATTCGCACTGTAAATAATGTGTTGTGTAGTAAAATATTGTCTTATCGCATAATCTTCGAAACAAATTTATTTTTAAATTTTGTTAGCGTCGATTAGTGTCTTACCTTACTGGTGAAAGTATATTTTCGCTAAGCCGGTCAGTGAATGTATATCTAACAATGAAGATACAAATTCACCGGTTACATTTAGTGAGTTTGTATTCGTTGAATATTAGGCCTTAAATGTCAATGTGTCGCCCTACAGCACGGCAACAAATAGTTTGGTGGCGTGGGTGGCGTTTACAACTGTCACTTTTATTCGCTTATAGTATTTTCATTTATATTAAATAAAATTATTTACTGCATAAACTACCGTGTTTATAATCTCAGCCATTTTTATTTCCTTTTCAACACATAGGTTAAGTTCGATTATAGGTTAGGGTAGAATATACATTTGCTAAAACATGCTAGTGAAGTTATATTTCCACCAGTAGAAATATATTTCCAGTGGTGGAAACGTATTCGGATGTGATTTCACTGAAACGTCAGTGAAAATATATTCTCACTGGTAATACACATCCACTGTAACATGTATATTACAATATCCTTCTGTGTGTCAAATTTAAAAGAAAATTGATATATCACATTGGAGTAAAGTGTTTGAAATATATTTACATGTTCCCTGTTCTGTTTCTTTGAAATATATTTACGAATTAGATGGGAATGCGACATTTTTGTTCTATACGTATATATTTCATATTATTGAAAGCAAACAAGTCCATTTTTATACAAGGAAGGAATGAAATTTATTTATTGAAACTTAGCATTGTATTTAACATACTCTTTCTGAGATTACTCTAGTACCAACACCATTTTTAGTTACAACAAAAAAAATACAACATAAAAGACAAGTTTTAATGAAATATGTTAACACGTTCACCGCATGTATTACCTAGTCTACACAGCCTGAATAATAATGACTGAATATGATATTTTGTCTTTATCTTACTTGTTATTATTTTTTAATACTGTGAGATATTTGAATCTGTCAAAGTTGTGATGTGTGAAGGCCAAAGAGATTTACCCAGAGAGTTGAACTGTCCCGTTCTGAGATAAATTTTGAAGTCAGATCTTATCGTATGCGAGAAGGCAATTCGGTTGTTCGGCAATGATCGGCAGTTCTCGAAAATATCCGAACGCAAAGAGCGTTACTCACAAAATACCATAAGTCAATTTTCACAAAATAACTAATTGCGTAAATTAATTTTATTTTCACACTAATTTTGTTTATTTATTAAGGTCGATATTTATATCGTATTTTGTTTGTTTCTAAATATTGCGTGGCCATTCTTTGAGATGTTTTTAATCGCTTTAAAATTGTCAAAGATAATGTAACGTTAAAATTCGTTATATATTTTTATTTACTGAATCTACCTGTGCTTTATGAATATAACCAAGTTTGTGGGGATTTGTTACTAAATTAAACAGGATTAGATTTGGTGGGTAGTTACAGAAACAAAAGTACGGCTAATGTTAGTGTAAAACAAATACGGTGTGATTCACCAAGAATTTCTCGAATCTCAAACTGGAAAAATAAAAGTACGCCCTTAAATGATTTAAAGCCGAAATAGCTAATTCATATAATAATTTTTACATTAACAGTGTACGTGCATACCAGAAATACGATTCTTGTATTGAAAGTAAGTAAGTAGTATTTATAGTATGTAAGATAAGTAGTATTTATAGTATGAGATAATTACAATAAATTAATAATACTTTTAAAATTACCAATATTAACTTTGTGGTTAAAATTCATATTTTTTATTTATATCTTTGTTTTATTAACCACTAAAAAAAAAACAAAGATATAAATAAAAATAAAAATTTAAAAAAATATAAATAAATTAATAAATTACCAACTTATTGTAATACTGCTTTTTGGTAAGTTTCATATTTGTTAATTTTGTAAGATACCATACTCGAATAGACAAATACCTATCCAGCAAAGCTCTCAACAATTGCTGTTGGTGATTGAAGCTTCAAATCACCACATTTGTTTCGACTATTTGTAATGTAACCTCATTAGTGACGGCTGACCGGCACGACAGAGGGGGGATCCGGTAAGCATTAAAAGACGCTGGACGCATAGTCGCGCTCTATTTCAATACTATTCGGTTCTCCAGATAAGTTATCAGATTGTGTATATTATATTGTTATACGGTTGTAAAATTAGTAATAAATTGTTAACTCGGGACGTTGGACTCTTATTTCCACTACTGACGTCTCAGGAAATCTGTAAGATTGTTATCGTGGCATAGACAGTATTAAGGACAATACAGTATCGCGGCCAATTACGTTACAAATACATATTTAAATTATTTACTAATAATATAAAAGCAGTTATCAAGCAGTAGAAATAGCTATAATAGATATTTCTGTAAACTAAATTTGATGCTTGTATTAGGAGTACATAAATAATAGAGGAAATAAAAGATTATGTTTCTGAATGTTCGATAGAATTATATTTCATAACACAATAATTGAGTTACATACAAACAGTTAATAGATATTGCACTCATGTCGGCAAATCTAAAAAGTAAAATATATTATTTATTTATATATTATAACTATTTTATATAAACTATTTAAAATATGCTTCTGAATGACGTCACAACGGTAAACACAATTATTAATAAGAAAACCGACAGCCCAGCCAAATGGTAAATACTCTATCGATTTTGTTAAAAATAAAATTATTTCGGACAAAATTAAAACTATTTAAATGTCCATAAAAAGTTAAAATAGTGTGTGATTAAATTAATAGGTAGTAAGTAGTTAGAGATTATTAGCTAAAAACGATTTCATATTATTACAGTTGTTAATATTTCACAGTTCAAGTATTTACAGGTGGGTAGATTATTTGTAAACTAAAAAAATCTTATGTTGAAAAGTTCAAAACATATCGTTTTCTTTCTCATTATTAATGTATTTATGCGACAAAGGTTTTTTTGGAAAATCTTCTGAAAGAACCTCCCAGAATCGTGTTTAATTAAATGAAATGTGAGAGTTTCGTGAGACGAAATATTTTAATCATAGCATATTTATTTTTCTTCGTTCATCTTGAATCTTCAGACAAAGTTGTATCGATTTTCTTGGGGCCTGGGTTCGAAGTCGGGGGCGGATCTTCTCAGGCGCATCCCTGAGTTTTCGGGCTCGTTGTCAGACGCCCCCATGCTCAGGAGTTCGCAGGGAACCATCAACTAGAACAGTTAAAAACTTGAGTCAATTTGAACTGCGTCGGGTCTTCAAAATATTCAGTGAATATGTCGTTATTAACACATACATTTAAATTTTAAAAATTAATAAAATCTATATTTTATTGTATACTCGATATATGTACATTTTCATATAATGGAATTGACAGCAGATCTTGTTTGTTTCTGTAAATATATTTTTGTTTCATGTTTCTGTGCGACACTGACGGTTAGGCGGGCAGACATAGAAATCGAATATCGATACATAACGTTTCGAAAAACTTGAATACTGAATACGGATCCAACATCAAAAAACAAATTTAAAATTAAATTTGCACTGTAAACCAGTAAAAATATAGACTTCTTGAATAAATAAATCAATGCGGAAAGCACTATCTTCTATAATACAGTAAAATACTAGTGTAGCAGGCAATGCATCGAATTATAATACTTATATTCTTAGTTCACTGTAATGTTTTATCCATATTTTTATATGAATTATAACATACTCTGCAGTATCAATATAAAATAAATGATTATTATTATCAATTAACGAACGAATCAACTAAAATACAAAAGCAAAATAATTCACTGCGTTTGATGCTATAACCTATAATCTCACACTTTCGCGTGATAGAATTATCAGTAGATTTTCTTTATTTTATGTTGCTTTGCGACACAAGCATAAATCATAAAATCTAAATATAAATCCGATAGTTCATGATATGCAACAGTAAAAGCATTTACTCATCGGAAATTGAATTTTTGTGTTAACAAGGTGTATTTTTCCCATTAATGCATATTATATTGTCAGCGTATAAATTTTCTTTCCAATCGAGTTATATTTTTAAAAAAAGTCGCGCAGCTATTTGATTGCGTAAGTGGTACCAAAGTGATCACGTGTGTGAAACTGAAATGAAAATGTTGGGACAAGACATTTGCGTTAGTTCATGTCTATATATTTGGTGGTCTGTTGTACTTGTCAATAATATAAGGAAATATATAATTACTTCTTCAATATTAGCATAATTACTACAAATTCTATTGTAAAAAATAAACCAAATTCTATACTACCAGCTTTTTAAAGACGATATTTAAAAAAAAAACGATCGATTAAGGTCTACAAATTAATTTGTAATGATTCCAATTATTTTTATATATGACTTGCAGATATAAAGATGCCTAGATAGCAACAACTATTCTGAATTCGCCAATCACCTTTTGGAAACAAACCATTCTTTTGACATTAACAAGGGCTTAGAAATTATAAATACTAATACTAGGGGTTTTACAGTTAGATAGATTTGAAATTTTAGAAATAAGAAAAAGTGTTAATAGCGAGCTAAATATTATAAATAACCAAATCCTCTTAGCAAATAGTCACCTTTTAAATTTGTTTTCATATTAGTTCCTACTTAGTTACCCACCATTTAATAGTTTTGTTTTTATCTATTCTTGTATTATTAATTTCAGTATACATTGTTTCTTGAAGAAGATACCATAGATATTGAAACATGTTGAATAATCAATGAATAGTGGTTTAAATAATGTATTTTATCTTATTATTTAAATATATAATTGTTTGCATCTGTGATGATAGTTCTTAGGTAAATAATTTAGTTTTTTTGTAAAACATTTTATGCAATATGGGGGTTTTGATGATTTCTGATCAACTAAATATTGTGCAAAACAAATTACATTAAGAATTATAATTGATTATATTATGTTACGAGATATGCTCACTTTTTTTGTGCCACCCTGTATATGTTTTATATGCAACAAGTAAATACGTACATGTATTGTGGTTTTCTACTTTGATATAGATATGATTATTATAAAGCTACTAGATTGTACCTTGTGCGCAAAATGTTAGTAATTTTCCAAGTCCATTGATGGGACACCTAGTAATCCAATCAAAGTACCTATGGTCCAATGAAAGCAACTACCAAAAATTTCCTTTTTCTCTTAATTTTCGAAGATGGTTAATTATAATGAAGTGTTATTTTTATTAATAAATTTTAAAATATTGTACATTAAAGATAACTATTGGTTTTATTTGATCAAAGTGGTAAATAACACTCACAATGTTAAGTGGTCCAATCATAGCGTTTGGAGCGTCCCTCTATATAATTTTTTGTCTCAATACGTGTTCTGATTTTCTAAAGATTTGACGCCATTTCTTTCTATAATTTGATATTTCCTCTAGGGTAGAAGTACCCACATATTTCTCTCCTGTCCTTTACAAAATACGATTTATATACATATTTTTAAATCACACCTATATTCACTTTAATACACATATCTCTCCAAAATGGAATAATATAATATACAGGATGTTGTAGAAATCAGTGTATCTGTTGCGCGTAAAAAAGGAAAGATTAAATGATGGAACTACAATGTATCGTAGGTCATCTCTATTTCATTGTGAGATTCCATCTCGCTGTTTATAATATATTAATACTTTTGATATTAGATTATTGGTAGAAGATCATGTGATGATGATGATACTGCATCATCACAAACTTCCCAAATAGCAGTTAGTTTTTTTTGGTAGCGCTAATCACGAACACCGGCAGCGCCGGCGCTAGACTTTTTGCCGCCACAGGCAAGATTGTTTATTTTCCGCTCTAATAGCTGATGATGAAAACCATCCCCATTAATTGGCCGCCCCCTAAATCGGCCGCCCGCTTGCCACATACATTAAGGACGGTATTTTGTTAGGCCGGAATTTCGAAACATGCACAAGAGCGGCTTTTTACCAAAATACGTTCTGGATACTACTGTTGACTACAAATTATCGTTTTGCAACTTGGGAATTTGTTTTTCAATTTTTATATATTTTTCGGCCACCCTCTTACTCCGCCTGTGCGTAACGCCGGCGTTGAACACCAGTGACTGTGGTCAGGAAATTCCAAAACGCATCTAACTAGCTAAAGCTGCTTTGAACCAACTCACGATAATATGTCAAAATAGACATCAAACACGTAATCAAATTATGCTGGCTCATATTTTAGTCTTTCCAATCTTCGTGTATGTAGAGGAGACTAAAATAGTCCGCAATAACTTAAAACAGACGCCTTCGAAATGTATTGCTAGAGAAAGATGTTACGTATTAGTGATGGTAAACCGTTACGTAACTGTGATTGTGTCGATGATTGCTAACAGAGACTCAACGATGATTGATAACTGTAATTGTGTCGATGATTGGTAACTGAGATTTAACGATGATTGGTAACTGAGACTTAACGATGATTGGTAACTGAGACTTAACGATGATTGATAACTGTGATTGTGTCGATGATTGGTAACTGAGATTTAACGATGATTGGTAACTGAGATTTAACGATGATTGGTAACTGAGATTTAACAATGATTGGTAAAGTAAATTTAACGATGATTGATAACTAAGATTTAGCTATCCGAGGCTTACTTTCTAGTATACCAGTCATTGCTTGAAGAATTATGTTAATCAGTTATAAATCATCATTACAATCGAACACAATCACAGTTACAATAACAGTTAAAATAACGGTTTGAATAACGATTTTACTATTATGTATCCCGCGGAAGTACGAATGCTCAATTCCGCGACAAATCCAAGCACGGCAAGCTACTGTAGTAGGTAAACAATTTTTTTTTTAAGTATACATTATTATTGTGAAGTTGCAGTTCTTTCAAAGCATAGTTCTGTAGTATTTTTATACAAAGATATACAGATAGAATCAATTTATCGACAAAATACTTTAGTTGCTACCGGGATTCGAACCAGAATCGAACCGAGTAAGTTTATAAATTGATTTTATCTGTATATCTTTCTAATTGATAGATACATTTTATTTGTATTAAATTGCAAAATTACTTTATGGCAACATATTTTATTAATATTAATAAGAAAACGCTTCGTTAATACCACTATTTATTGATTTATAAACATTGGTCTTGATACATATTGATTATAATAAATATTATTTTTAACTTTTCTAGCACATTATGCGTCAACGTGATGGCCTAGAAAAGGCAAATTATCTGGCAGATGCGTTGCGTCTGACTGGAGACGCTCTGGGGTCAGCTATGAAAAAGACCCGAGACCGAAACTTGTGAAACTGCGTTACAAACCGTGTCTCATCTGATTGAGATCACTATATGTAAATACTGACATGAAGAAAAAAAAAAAGGACTGGATAATTAACCATAATAATCTGTCATTGTTCTGACCTTTGAAAATTTCTAGATAAGAGTGGATCTAATCGAATTAATATCATGGTCAATTAGAGTTATCGCATTGAATATTCAATCCTTGTGATTGTCTTACGTAAATGCCTTGTCCATATGAATCTGAAGTTTATTTGTCTTCCAATCACGGAATTGAATTACAGAGTCGGTATTGTTGAACTGGTTTTTCTTTTAACATGCAATGGGTTTTACTGTTAGGTAGGCTTCGATAGATATACTGCCTATTAAAGAGGGTCTCACGACGCAGCATCCGAACAATATCCATGCACTTTATTCAATCGTGTCCAGAAAAATTCGAAACTACCCTCCGTTAAAAAATGTATTATATACAAGATGTCATGTAGTTAATTATTTAAACTACAGGGATGGCTTTTTCATTCTGGGTAGAAAATGTCGAGAAAAATATCACTCTTCACTACACTACAGTCATTTTTTTAAATATTTATGGTACATTTATTTTGAAATTTTTCAAAAAATTGAACTATTTAAAATCTCGGCTAATTTTGTTAATCATCCAAACCCACCATCTATAATCATGTATCATGTCAATATTCTACTTTTTACAATATACAAAAATATGTACGAGTGTCTTAACCACTAGACCAACATGCATGTCAAAATATTATTTCAAAATGGCGGTTGTTCAAACACTTCAATATTTTTTTTTTTTTATTGAGCTGTTTGTAGTTACTACTTCAGGATGAAATACACAAATTCATACGCCAGTTTGTTGCAATTTTTCAGAACATAATTCTGTGGTATTTTAATACAAATTAAACGTATTAATTAGAAAGATATAATCAATTTAACGAAAAAATATTTTGGTTGTCACCAGGATTCGAACTGGGAAACTTTTCCTTTTCGAGGAAACGCGCTGACCATCACAACATCATCCCGGTGGTAACCAAAATATTTTTTCTATAAATTGATTATATTTTTCTAATTAATACATTTAATTTGTATTTATTTTAAATGTTTCAATTCTATAAAAATACCTTTTCGTTAAGGGGCTTTCCCTGAAGAATGTATCGCAGCTTTTCCAGTTGGCAAGGGTTGGCGAGGAGTTTGTCGATCAGGCTGAGCTCGTAGACGCCGTTGCCGTTGTTCATGCTGTTCCTCTTCCCGTTGGTCCAGCCGCGAGAGTACTGGAAGGTCTGGCCATTCACAGCGGTCATGGTGACCATCATCGCGGTCAACAGCAGGAAGCAGGTGATTTGGGAGTTCATTTTGATGCTGTGGAAACATTGAAATGTAGATAATGGGAATCACAACGGAAATATGGAGAAAATGTGACACCGATAAAATATAATATAAAAATAAACATGGAAATTAAAGGTAGAATATGAAAGTGTTAATATAGACAGTGGTGTACAGTAGTAGAGCCGGAACGCGCAGTAACATCGTTCCGATATTTTTTTCCATGACCGGAACGCGTCTCGGTACGATTTGTTAGAATAAAAAATTTGCAACAAGACATGTGTATGTGTTTGCATATATTCCAGGAATAGTGTTGTCGCCGTGGCGATTCTTTTTAGGACTTTTTTCCAAGAAAGCTTAAATTCTAAGCTGAACATAATACACTTTACACGTCAGACAAAGAACGAACATCTACACACCAGTTCCGAGAGCAACGGTGACATTTTATCAACGATTCTACATGTTCTTAGCTCTGAAACTGTACAACACACTCAACACTAACTGGAAATCGTTCACTTCCAATAAGATTACAAAAATATGGACCCAATATATAATCCAATTGGGTAGAGATCAATCAGAGCATCGCTGTCCAACATTCCAGCATAATCATAATACAATACCTACACTAATAATTCACTAGTTTCACAACACATGTATATATTTATTTATTTGTTTATTTCTGTTAAATCTTTATCTTTCTTGAATTAAATAACACCACAACAGCACGAAAAAAAACTTACTAATTTAACACACTAGAAATAGCCAGGGCAATGCTGCATATATGAGAAATGAAGTCTACTCCATCCCACACAATAAACTACGAGTATTACACTTAAATGCAATATAATTGTATCTCATGTTTATCATGTTATATTATAATATATTCACCTCTGTTGCAATAAAAGCATGTATGTCAATAAAGTTAATAAATAACAACAGGTATATTTTATTCCGAAATGTACTTTCATATTCAATTGTGTCGAACCTGAATGAGCTAAAATTGAAATCTTTAATATTTAGTTGAGTTTGAGGAGTTTATTTATTATCACCTACATAGTTTAAGAGTGTTGTGCATTTTTGTGTTAGTAATATTTGTTTTTGTTAAATCATTTTATTCTATTAAGAAGTAACGACTTTTTCGTTATTGTTTGTGGACTAATTTTTGTGAGAGAGATACTAGTGTAATAATTTACTTCCACGATCCGATCCAAATAAAACTAGGAGCAAAGCCTTACTTTTCAGTGCCAAAATTTAATACCAAATTCGCTCAACAAACTGTCTTGTTTTGTGCTCGACTTCAAACCAAAAATAACAAAGTGGTTGCTTGAAGCGGATAGAAAACAAAATGAATCTAATTTGTCATTTTTGTCTCCAACTATTGTATATTACAAATAATAATATTTTTATAACTTTTTTTCAATAATATTTTTTAATTTCAGATTGAACTTTTTATAACTTACTCACCTCTGAACAATTACAACTTTTAAAAACTGTACAGGTAATAGCTTTAGAATAGACCACGTCTAGTAAAGTAATTACCTTTTTAGTCATATGAACTATTTATGCTACAAAAAAATTAATATACGATAAAATACCTAACTACGTTCTAGAATATAAAACAAACGTTATTTTTACTTAGATGAAGTACAGGAACTCTCCCCATTTAGGGGAGTAGAATTCCTGTACTTATTAAACTACACCACTGAACATATAGAGGGTGGTTATTAAATCAAAATAGAAAGCATTTTAAGAAATTTACCCCTATTTTATGAAGACTGATATAACGCTGTGTACAGATACTTTTTAATATATGGTCGCCAAATTTAAATCATCACGGAGTGAATGTAATCAAGAAACTAGGCTCCCGAAATACATTTAGCTACAATACTATAATAATATAACAATAGCTACATATTTAGAAGGCATACAAGCAAAAAAGCTGTGCATTACTAAAAATTCTGTAAAACAAATACGAATTAAATAATTTGGATTAACATAAACGAAAATATTATTTTACAATAAGCGCCATCTGTGTACCAATAGAGACTTTAATTGCTTAGTTCTAAAAACTACCACAACTCACCGCTGTGCTCTTTTGTACTCGCCGCATCGAGCTATTTGCATTACTCTGTTCTGTCTGCTAGTGAATTACTCGAGTCATATAACTGGTTATTTACTAAATCGAAAATTTCTTTCGGCTGATCCGTTTTGTATGGAGTCGTTACCTATGCTGCTTTTTAACAGAATAACATTAGAAAGGCTTACAACTGCGTGCAAATCATTGAAGTGTCTACTAATTTTTTACTAATTCGCGAATTTCACTATCTAACTGCTTTTAACGTGTTGATTTCATGATTTTTCCTTAAATTTAGATTGGTTTTTGATTTGGGAAAAACAAAAAGCAATTGGCAGAACTATTTCCTACGTTAACCTTTAATATAAATAATTATTTCCTTTAGTTATTACGTGAAGGATTTTCAAACAATAAAAAAATCATGTTCAATCACAGAAAGTGTTCTTAAAAACGTCCATATATTTTTTATATTAATAAGAAGGTATTATTTTACGTTAAAACTTAAACTTTAAAAACAATATTAATAGTACTCTAAAATTACAAATAAATACAGGGTAGGGTCGTACAAACGACGGATTTATTTTGTCTAAAGACGTTGGTTAAACGAAAGTACATATATTATACATGATTGAATAATATCATTGGTAACAGCATAACCTAAATCTATACCTACTGCACGCCACTGATAGTTAGGGACCGGACAGTCGCCACAGATCGAAAATTGCAGTAAAGATGAGTTATATTAATGAGTAAAGGATTAAAAACAGTGACGGTAAATAATTTTACATATCACGAATTTTTAAAAAAATGCGATATATCCCGAAGGACTGTCGCTCCCGTGAACCCTTTGCAATGAATCCCACAGAAATCCACACTCTTATGACTTCAGGACGCGTACTTATATTTGCAAGAGAGCGCACATTAAGCTCTGTGCAGGCTGTTCGTGATTAAAAAAATTGGTTACCTGTTTATATTTATGTAATGTCATATATGTTTTAATATACATATATTATAGTCTTGACAAAAATATTATGTCATTCGTTTGGATTCCTGCACATAAGTGAATTCATAGAAATGAATGTGCTGATAAACTGTCCA
Source organism: Eubasilissa regina (assembly GCA_022840565.1). Lineage (NCBI taxonomy): Eukaryota > Metazoa > Arthropoda > Insecta > Trichoptera > Phryganeidae > Eubasilissa > Eubasilissa regina. The sequence goes on along the minus strand of JAINEB010000027.1, from coordinate 14,488,375 downwards.
AGGAGGCCACTATTTCCAGAGTTTTTCCTCATCAATTCCTTATCCCGATGTATAGTAATATGGAGAAAATATGGTAAAAAAACGTACGAATTCCATCTGGACTGCGCAATGGATGAATCCAAATAATCATAAGGGTAATCGGCTTAAAATAATTCAAATATCTATTCCCCACACCCCCTGATTCACCAAAAGGAAAGTCTCCAAAAGAACAATATCAAATATCTCTGGAAGGAGAATTGAGCATTGCCAGGTAGCCTCACATTTATTCAGATTGAACTTAATAGATTCCCCAATGTGTGAGTGTGGTGCCGAGGAGGAAACCCTTGACCGTATCTTTTTTGCCTGTCCATTGCGGATCACAGGTTTTTTTACAGTAATCTCGTCCGTGGTAATTTTCAACTCCCGGTTAACTTGTGTCATCTTCTTTTTCTTAACTCGCCACATTTAATCTATATAATAGCAAATTTTTTGAACGACAATGGTATTGGCTTTTAATATAATATTATTGCACTTTTTTCTATAAAATAAAGTTTTAACTTTATTAAATCACTCCTGCAGGGTGGATTGATTGCCCATTTAAAAGAAGAAGAAGAAGACAATAATATTAGTCTAAAGTCACTAAGGTGGTTTGGTCATATGAAATGTATGAATGAGTAGAGAATGGTAAGGAAGATATATGACGCAAGTGTTGATGGCACCAGAAATAGAAGACGTCCGCGAATGACTTAGCACGACCAGGTAAACCATATACTAGAAGATGGTCTTGTTAGATGCCTCAATAATCGGCAAGCTAGTTTAAGAAGATGTATGAATGTGGATGAAGCGAGAAATGTTTGTCATGCCAGCAGTCCACTCTTGCCGAGGTATGGCGCAATCGTGTTGCACCACAACGTACATAACTGCCATATTTCTAAGATTTATTTCATAGTTTCTTATCATTATTATAAAGTTCATACTAAAGTTTCCCTTATAAAATATTGAGATATAATGGAGTTTCTCCATTGTATCTGAATGCAAATTTAAGAAAGTATTTTCATATCAAATGTATTTATAAATTATAATAAATGAATTACTTAAAACTTTCTTCTGAATCGATGAATAACCTAATTTTCATTATTTATTTAAATAAATATTAATTATTTAATGTTTACGATATTTTGAATATTCTACACGGATTGAATATTCTACACGGACACGAATATTCTTCAATATTTTTAATTTGTATTTTATGTACCACGATTCAAAATTGAAATGGATCAATTTTTTTTACGAAATTTCAAAAACGTATTTTCTATTACAGTGAATAGATTTACAGTATTATAATATTATATGAAAAATTTAAAAAAAAAAAATCGGTTTAAAAACTCATGAGCACAAAAAATATTTTTTGACGACTCCCTTAATGACGCAATTTTTCCCGTTATTAAATTAGTAATACGTCAATATCAATCTTATTGAATATGTCTATTGTGTATGTATACATTAACATAAAACGTTCTAGTACATTGCCATTAATGTTTGAGAATCTCATAATATCACGCCGCGGACACGAGGTACCCAAAACCACTAAATTTATCTAAGCATTAAATTAAGGATTCCAAATCTAATATTCTTTATTTCTTCCACACCCACCGACTCTATTTAACTTGTACTATTTATTTATTTTCCGATCGTGCACAGTGTAAGAAAAGGTTTATAGCAGGATGCGATAATTTTTTTTGATTACATTAACAATAATTATCCAAGTTTGTGTGTGCACTAAAGTATTTTTAAATGATAATCATGTTTAATTAACAATACAATAAAATATTAAATAAATGATAAAAACCACTGACCAGTAAATGAATAGACATGAAATACAGTGTACGTATTGGAGAGATGTTTGGAACATTAGAACATTCTACACACAATACTAGTTTAATAACAGTGCCTTTGTAGGTAAAAATTCAGTAATTATGTGTTCTAGAACATATTCAAATATTACTAATATAATTTATAATATACTGGTCAAAATAAGAAAATGTATAAAAAAAATGAAAAGTATTGATTTTTCAGATGTATTTCAGTATATGTTAAAAAAACATTTTACATATGCTGTTTAAAAAAAAGAATTATTAAATTTGGTTCACAGATGGCGATGGTGTAGTGTTACTCGAAGTAAGTCCACATACTAACACATACAATTTTTTTAAATTTGATAAATGTGGAGATTGAAGGGTAAGAATTGATGAATGTTATATATATATATATATATATATAAAGTGATCACAGTGAAGTCAGGTCGTAAGCCCTGTAATCATCCCATACCTCTATATACTTTCCATTAAATATAATAAAAATGAGATATCTGATATTTGTTTAAATCTGATTGTTTTATTAGACACATTTATGCAATACTAAAAGTATTTATTTCTCGAAAACTAAATCTTTGTGTAAACAAGACGTATTTTTTAAATAAACGCATATTATTTTCATTCCAATCGAGTCATATTTTAAAAAAAGGTTACGTAGCTATTTGATTTTCTAAGTGGTACCAAAGTAATCACGTGAGTGATACCAAAATCTAAATATTGAAACAAGGAATTTTCGTTAGTTCATGTCTATACATTTGGTAGTCTGTGACAAAAAATTATTTTCTATTCCAATTAATATACTTTTTTAAATTTAAACTACAAACATAATTAACAAATTATAAAAATGTGGATGATTACTTACCGATAAAGGTGAAAACTTTGTATTATATTATGTAGTTAGTATTATTAAAATTATTTTAATACTGATATAACACAAGTTGAAATCAATAAAATAATTAAGATAAAAATGGATGTTACAAGATTCACTGATTCTGATAATTAGACTGAGATGTTCTTCTCTCGATGGCTACAGGACGAAGGCTACTTTGTGTTAAGCGGTAGAGCCTTTTATACGTTACACAGGGGGTGGTTGCTTTTCCCCCACGCGCCACCCTCATCCGCGGAAAGTACCGAAGGTAGGAGGTGGCGTAGGGGTGTATATCTAAATACTGCTGTATTTTAAATACATCATGAAGAAGACGAAAATCTATCTGTTTTACATTCTCATAAACATTTATTGCTCGCTCATAAATTTCGTATAAAGTAGCTACATTCGAAAATTAATACAAGTCTCGTTATACATAAGTGACAAAAAACATGTATTATATCATCCCTGCATGGAATTCGTTTAACGGGTGGACTTTTCTCAATTCTGTAAAAAAATAAAACATTATATCATGCATGTCATTTCACCTAATCCAACCTTAATCGAACATAACCTAACTTAGTCGGATCTTAGCGTGGTGAATAGAATTTTTTTTAAATCGTTTAGGAGATTAGGTCATAGAACGAATGAATGAGAGATTAGTAAGAATGGTGTATGATACGAGTGTTGATGACACCAGAATTAGAAAATGTTCGTGAAAGACTTGGCACGATCAGGTTAATCAGATACTGGAAAATGGTCTTGTTAGAGGTCTCGACAATCAATGACCTTGCATGAATGTGAATTAGGCGAGAGTTGTGTATTAGGACAAAATAGTATGGCGCTCCTCTCTGCCTGTCCCTATGGGAAAACGGCGTGATGATAAGTTGGTCACTTAATTCATTTCACTAGTGGTGGTAAACTCTTATTATGACTGCGATTGTGTTCGATTGTAACGATAACTGTGATTTTACTATTGGAGGTTTAGTTTCTAGTGTGCCAGTCATTAATCACAGTCACAGGTTTAAATAGCGGTTGAAATAATGGTTTGACCATCACTACGTTTCACCTTTTATATACTAGCAAAAGCACACAATCTTTGCGATATCATGCAAATTGTAGGATTTAATTTGGCGATTCTACATGTTTCATTAATTTATCTTTACACGTAACAGATTTCCACAGCTTGCCAGACATTAAACACATTCTGTATTAAGTAGTTCTTGAGGGTTTAGAATGGGCATATCGGCGTACATCTTCCAAAAAGTCGTATCTTACTTTTTGTTACAATTGATATTGCTGTATGCTAACACATGCCCATAATCTATTCTAACCGGTGTGTCATTCTTATAAATGACAGTAATAAGTCAATAAATACACCTCACACTGTCTTTAAATCAAAAAATATCCGAGGAAATCGGTAAGATTTTTTATAAAAATTCCACACGATGTGTTAATATACCCATCGTGTGGAATTGTGGCCCATGTGCAAAATATCTTTACACAATACAGGAGCTAATGTCGGTAGAAATAAGAAACGTTCGCCAGGATGGTTTAGACTTGAAAAACATACGATTGTAAAAAAGATGTTAAATGATGATACGACGCGAATATTGAAGATAATAGGAACAGAAGATAACGTAATAGGAACGTCTCTCAATCTTCCAGATGTTTAAATAATGTGGCAAGGGTGGTAAGCCAGGCAGATACGTGTGGCATTCTATGTTATCTGCCTACCCTGTTGAAAAAAGACGTGATGGAAAATATGTAAAAATCCTCCTAAAGAAATATATGTATATGTAATATGAATCCTTTGATTCCAAATGTTTTTAACTCCACTTTAGAAAGTTTAAAAATAAGGTATTGCAAAAATGTTACCATAGAAATATTTACATAACCTCTATCCCGAAGGCAAAGGACTTCAGATTTAATTTACCACAGAAGATATTTATGACGTATATATTATCTGTTAAATTTGAGGTTTCACAGGTTGAGTATGTCAGAAAAAAAGTTTCTAGGTTATCCCACATTTATTTCACTTAGCGCTGAACTGCCGACCTGAAAAGACGTGTTTCACGATTCACATTCATTTTAGAGCAACACTTCACTGAAAAGCATCCCCTGAAGATAGGTAATGAGATTTAATGGGTAGGGACAACAATAGTCCTTTTCAGGATCAACGTACCCGACGTAACCAAGAAACTTTCTCTCTGACATATACGAGTACATCATACATTCAGGAAGATTTACATTTATCGTATATTAGGTTATATGGTATTGATAAATTTCTCTCTGTGTATGAAAATATACAAATACAAATATACATACACACTGTTCCAACTCCAAAATTGTATAAAAATCGCTAATAGGGGAGTAAAAAAAAATCTTACTTCCCTTTACAATTACGCGCGTTCACGTCCCCATAGCAACAATAAATCATTTAAAATAACTATCAAAATAGATGAAAAAAATAAATTAATAATGAATAATGATTAGTAATGAAAATAAGAAATTGATAAACAATAATATGTGGCAACCATAATTATTTTATTCGATACATAAATTTTTCTGTATATCTTTTTAATTGATTAATTCAATTTATATTAAATAATATGAGTACATTAATTACAAAATTTAAATTATTTTGTTATCATACTTTCATTGATGTTTTAAATAAATTTATTTCCCGTGACTGGTTACTTCTAGTTTATTAAACAAATAATAGATATCTCATAGAAACGAAGCTATTTTTTATTATATTTAATGGAAATACATGGAAGTATGGGTAATTACGCCTCCTCCACGAGTGCTCTCCACCGACTCCTATCCTCGATCATTCTTCTCCAGTTCCCGGACTCTCCTATCCTGCTCCAGTATTCTTCCACACAGTCAGCCCACCTCTGCCTTGGTCTGTCCTTTAGTGTCCTGTCATCTGGCATTCTTTCAACGTAGCCAGCCAGAGAAAATCTCACGGTTGCTTCTTGCTTAACCCTCAACATACCGTGATATAAAATACCCGTACGTAGCCATAATATCAACATGTGTTACCGTGAGGAACGTTTAATTTTTAAGCATATTAAATGAACACGTTTTAATGCCTGTAAAATAACTGTTATCGTAATTTTACTCTAAATATTGAGTACCTATCTAAAATAAAATATTGATAAATATGATGATATAACGGAATATTAATTGTCCGCAATCTAACCCAAGTAATTGAGCGGTAGACCTGTGTTATTGCATGGCTACGGAAGAGTTAATTAAATTTTCGAACAAATGCTTCATTTTTATTCTGTAAGTTACTTACTTACTTACTTACTTACCATCACGCCGTTTCCCCGTGGGGGTAGGCAGAGAGGATAGAGCGCCACACTCTTCTGTCCTGACATACAATTCTCGCCTCATCCACATTCATACATCTTGTCATACAAGCTCGCCGATTGTTGAGGCTTCTAACAGAACCATCCTCCATTATCTGGTTTACCTGGTCGTGCCAAGTCTTCCGCGGATGTCCTCTATTTCTGGTTCCATCAACACTTGCGTCATATGCGTCACTTGCGTCATTCTTACCATTCTCTCCTCATTCATCCTTTCCAAACCAAACCACCTAAGTGATCCTTTCTTAATCTGTAAGTATTCTGTAAGTTCCTTTTCAATAAACAGATGATAAATAATAATTTGCTAAATTTTGTGAATTAATCTATGCGAGGTGTAGAATCAAAATCAAACATGTCCAATCGTTATGGTTTTTGAGTTAGGTGTGTACAAATATGAAGAAAATTAATGCCTAATTAGACAAATATCACCGAATTTCTCATTTAAAATTTGCTTCTTACTTCAATCGCAGACATATCTAATAGATAATTAATTCAAACCCAGAAAAATATGTTTTCAGCCAATAAGACGACAGTATTTGATCATGTGACATGTAGTTACTGGTCATTTTCAATACGATTCCAAAAGTGACAGTTGTAGTACAATGGTTTTTTGCACGTTACTCGAAAACAGATGAAGTGGACATGTCAACTTTTGATTCTGGACCTTACATATTTTATTTATTTTTTACGGAATACATGTCACATCAATATTCTTACTATTTTCAAACTAAGCTAAAAGCTTGCGCTATGAAAATAGGACTAACTTGCTGGAGTCGTGGAACGAGGCGCGAACCACCGACCACTGAATCACTAGGCCAGCTACACAACACCAACAAGCTACTCAAAGACATACGATTCCACTAGATTTGACAGAAACACTACTTTGGTAATATTTTTTTTAATATCAATAAAGACTGTACAGCTGATGATGATATTTAAATTCGTAACGTATTCAAGTATAATAAATTAGAGACATCTAGTGATGATGTAAGTTGTAAATAATCCGCTCTCCCGCGTACCTAGTCATTTTAACACTACAAGTTGGTGAAATTGCACACCGAGGACACGCCCCAGCACGCACTCATACCATCTATCACGCTACTCGTGCGGCAATGGGAATTATCAAAGAGGTCCTTAAAACCCGTCTTAGGACGAGCACGAAAGACATACTTAAGACATCATTTAAATAACTACCTAACCTATAATTCAGCAGCATAGAGAGCGACAAACAAGCTGAGAAGAACAAAACTCTAACTACGTAAACGACGTCGATTTAACAGCGTTATTTGTCAGTTTGCATACAAACATTACAGATTCTACATGTTCTTAGCTCCGAAACTATACAACACACTCAGTACCAACTGGAAATCGTATAATTCCAATAAGATTTCACAAATATGGACCCAATATATGATTCAATCAGGTTGAAATGAATCAGAATCATGGATATCCAACATTCTAATATAATTTATACAATACCTTCACTAATAATTCACTAGTCCTACAACACTCCCACTACATATATTTTTATTTTATTTTTACTTTTTTATTCATATTTGTAATTCTCTTTTTATTTCTGTCGATAAATAACACCACAACAGCACGAAAAAAAAACTGGCTACTTTAACACAGACTTGTCTAGAAAAGTATCCAGGACAACGCTGTATATATAAGAGGTGAAGTCTACTCCATCCCACACAGTAAACTATGAGTTGTCTTATGATTATTATGTATCCACCTCTGTTAGAACAAAAAAATGTACGTCAATATATATATAAATAAATTACCAAATATACCTAAGAGTTAAGACTAACTTATCGTGTTAATTCTGTATAAATGTTTATTCCATCTTAATTACTGCTGGGGAGATTCAAATTCACGTATAATTCATAAAACAACGTTCATAAATCACGGATTGAAGTTTGACGTGTGAAGCGGGGCACGAATGTGTGAATCTTTGACACTAGGTGTGTTCACGGTCGACTACCAAAGACGAAAATTTTCTCCAAAGAGCAAAATTTTCTCACGAGACAAAAACTTCATAAAAATGTCATGTTCCATGTTTCAATTTTCAAATTTCTGAACAAAAAAATTCATCAATTTCGTATATTTTAAAGAAAATTGAAACATTAATTCAATTTTATGTTGGTATCAGTTTCATTTCAAATTTCCTGACACATGACGCATAGGATATTGAAATATTATATACAAAATTTACAGTAATCATTCTAAATACTTACTGAACATATTGTGTCACGACAAAGTCACACCCCTGTGGACGCCGCATTATGAAATTGAAATGCGCGCGGTGGCCATGTAGAGTGTGCATTATGAAATCTAAGCGCCAATGGAACACGAGAGAGCGGTCCCCTGGTGGCAAGTGAAGGAAGTTTGACGCGATCGGCCACTTCTCATGAGATACGGATATCTCTCATAGAAACGAATCTTCTCTATGAGATATCTATAATTTGTTTATAGTATCTATATAATGCCTTTAGAGCTAAAAATCTAGTAATTATGTGTGTTCTAACTAACAATTTGGACATACTCAAATATTTTTAATTACAATAAGGGATTCTCGTATTGAAATATAGATTCTACCATTAAAATAAAATTCTAATTGACATGTACCTACTCCATCATCCATCTTCGTGATTCATTCATTGATTTATTATATTTACATATTCTGTGCACCCTGTATTTAGACGATGAATATGTGTACCTCAGAATGGCAAACTGGTGTACGTGTATTGTGTATATGTATTATCTACATACGCGTGTTAAAGATTCGAATTAAAACACCGTTTATGATCTCCACGTTAAAAGGTAATTAAAATTACGTCAAGTTCGGAAAATTTCTCGGTAGAATAATTATAATAATGTCTTTAATTTAAAAAATCGTTAGAGACATAGAAAAGTACTCTACATGAAAGCATTTTATGTATGAATGTATAATACACACCTGGTTCATTCAAATTCTTGAAAAGTCTTTAATAGTAATGTTATGTACTGAAAAATGAGTTTTTGGTAAAGTGATGTTCCCTCTAATTTTGGATCACGGTGTGCGTATAATTTTTTTTTGTGCCTGCTATGCTATTATTTGTCCGCTGGAGGAAAAAAAAGGGAAAACAACAACCACACCAGTATGAGGCTACTGGTAGGGCCAGGATGGACCACATTCCTAGTGTAGATATATTGGAAGGATAAGATCCTGTGGACTGTATAAATGTAAAATTCATATTTTTTATTTATTATCTTTGTTTTATTAACCACTGAATTGAGTTTAAATACATCTACCGGTTTCGAAAAATACCATTTTCTTTTTCAGGATGTCAGAACTAACTAAAAATATAGCATTGTTTCTTCACCAGAATCTATTTTTAAAATTTTTAAAAAAACAACAATTATTTAAAAAATAAATTTAGTACCTAACTCAAATTGCTGCTCAATACAAATTTAGAAGAATAATTTTTAGGAAAAAATTTTAGAATAGAATATTTTGGTCACAAATTAAATAATTTGGAATCGTTGGAGATAAATAAAGCATGTAAAACTAATCAGGAAATTGTAAACAGCCAACTACGAGTACTATTCTAAAATTTTTTCCTAAAAATTATTCGACTAAATTTATATTGAGCAACAATTTGAGTTAGGTACTAAATTAAATTTTTAAATAATTGTTGTTTTTTTAAAAAATTTTAAAAATAGATTGTGGTGAAGAAACAATGCTATATTTTTAGTTAGTTATGACATCCTGAAGAAGAAAATGGTATTTCTCAAAACCGGTAGATGTATTTAAACTCAATTCAGTGGTTAATAAAACAAAGATAATAAATAAAAAATATGAATTTCAACCACAAAGTTAATATTGCTAATTTTAAAAGTATTAATGTAAAATTAATGATTAGTTGACACAATCCGAATTGGAACAAGAAAAAACTATTGGCAGATGGATATGGCTTATTGTTGAAGAATACTGCTTCTTTTTCGTGATCTTCGATAGCAACAACAATATATTCTTCGATAAAATTGATTATATACGTGTATCTTTATAATTAATACATTTCATTAGTATTTTTTTAAATATCACAGACCTATATTCTGAATACTTACAAACTTCACAATAATAATGTGTTCTCCTTAATAATTAATAGTTTGATTTTTAACGGTATCACAAAAAACTTATGTTCCACGAAATATTTAACAATATAAATTTGTGTTTTTATGTGATATCTTAATATATTTTTCATATACGCTAAGACGATACTTACCAAAAAAAGGAATTATTATATATTCTTTAGGGATTTATTTATGATATGAGCGAACTCGATACTCACTTAAAATAATAGAAAAAGATGAGAAATATTCAAATTGATCGAAATTAAATTTAAATACGTAATGAAATATCCATCCCAGTCATGTACAACGTTATTTCCACTTTACCTAACAAATCCATTTTTTTTAAATAGACTAGCTAATAATAATTTTGGCCCCGAGATAAGCTAAAAATTAAAAATGTAGGTATTACACGTATTATATTTTTGTGTATATTGATTCTAGAAGTCCTCGTTATCCGCGTTACCAGACATGAAAGATGGAAACTTTTGAGGAAGGATGGGCGGAGGGCGTTCGGGAAGGATCCGAATACGAATCATTAACAGGATCCAGGAACACTATCCGCCTGGGCATAATTGTACTCGATCCTCAATTTAACATAGACAAAAAAAAATCAGTTGAAATATTTATTAAAATTTATTCATGTAACTATGCAGCTTATTCATAAAAATTAACTTTAAATACAATACGTGAAAAGTGATTATTATATAGAACATTTAATCACTAAAAAAAATTTTAATTAGTTACTTTTAAAATTAACAAAATATAAAAATTTTGATAGGTGGGTTAAACACAATAAATACAGAACGGCTTAAATACCTTGGTCTTACACTTTGTCTTAACACAGCTTCAAAAATATCACTTTTATATTAAAGTATTGAATATCGAAATATATCGACAAGACCAAAAACGTTCCCGAGCCTGTGAAATTTTTATATGGATGCGTTACTAAGATAATTTATATTTGAAGCGTTTACTTCGCGCAGGAATATGATACGAAATCAATTCAATCATATTAAATAAGGCAGTCTAGCTTACCATGTAGTATTTTGAATAAAAATAATTAATGGCTCAAAGTTTTTCTACACAAGTCAGCTTAATATAGAAAGCTCATTAGAAAATCATAGTTAATTCGTTCAATGGGTATACTTGGTTTGAAGTTAATTAACCTCAAAAATTTATGTCTCATTTTTTGTATTAAGACATATTTTATAGAATGGAGACCAAATTGTTGAGTTATATTCTAAGTTACTACGAATTATAAACGTGTATAAAATTTTAAGCGTTCCATTGTTTGCGTTTTGTGATTTCATTAATGTGTGAAACGTGTTTCCCGGATAAGGAAAGGTCCAGTTTCGAATCCCTGTAGTAACCAAATATTTTTTCTGTATACATTTCTAGTTGATTCATTTCATTTGCAATTAAATCTATAAATTTTAAAATATTAAAGTACCAAAATCTCTTAAATCATTTTAAAAATCATATAAAATGGTAAGCATAGATTATAAAACTACATTATTAATCTTCCAAGGTCCCAGAATATACAATTAAATTAGAAATAATATTAAAACTTTAAGTAATATTAAGGCTTTTAAAAGGGATGTTTCAAATTGGTTGTTGAAACTAGATAGAGCAGACACTGATAGTAAACTGTTTTATATAATGAAATAATTCTTATAACTGCATTTTGTGTTTTTTGATCTTGCATATTCCTCTTTACCTTATATGTGCTTACATTCTTTTGCATATTATATTACACATTGGTATTTTTTTCTCTCTTCTGATATATTTTCACGTTTATTTGCCTTGTATGTTATGTAGGGCACAGCACTTCAAATTCACCACTATCCTAGCCGGCATCGTCAACAACGACATCTGCATTCAATACCTAGCCGGCAGCACAGTGCTGCCGCCACATTCTGGCCCGATTGCTCACCGACGACACATCTTCCGTTTTACTGCCCTGTCATGGCGCTCGAGACCGACGGAACCGACTCGCTCTATTATTTTTCAACATCTACACTCTGCAGTTCTCACTTCTCTTCATTTCATCTTTACACGCATATCTGCTGTGCTCTCTGTTCTAAAGTGGGGTCAGGAAGTGTGTCATTTCGGACATACTTTCAAACCATCTGGAGTAGAATACAAGATTTTATGCAAGAGACTGAGGGCTATTACATTAGTCAGGTGGCAAGGTAGATGGGAGGCGGTTCCTCTGGGGAGATGGACCTTTTTCTTCCTCCCCACTGTTGCCATCCGAGATAAAGGCCGGTGGGGTCCTCCGGCGTTTGACCTTTACTCGGTTCAGCTCATTTTGGGACATGGTGAGTTTAAGAGTAAACTTTATGATTGAGGGCGATGCGAAATATTGACGGATATTAGAGAGGATATGATTGAAGGTTTGGTGTGAGTGGATCGGGTGTCCATCCGGGACTCCGATCTCCTCAGCTGCAAAAGAAATCTAGAATTGTTCAGGACCTTTATGAGAGTTTTGGTTTTTTGGATGGGAATTACTTAGGGGTATTAACTAGTAATGCCAATATCAGTGCTTTCTTTATCTGTTTCTCCTGTCATTAGGGACGAATGGCCAACGGTGGTGCTCTGATGACAAGTCAGATCGTTATTATTTTGTTTTGTCTTTTTTCCTTTTTCGGGGGCGTGTTTATTCTTTTTTCCCCCGACTACAGCTCCATTTAACATGATGTCTCCCTGTTATGGTTCTGAAATTATGTAACTGAAATTTTTATTTACCATTTTTTATTTTATTTTATTAAACTTTTCTTCGTATGTTAGATACTTTTATATACTAAATGTATCTTTTTACTTTTCTAGATAAATGAAAAAGTCGGGGGACAATGAGGGTATTTGTGATGGCGGCTGTGCGGTACCGTTTTGTCACTTAAGTGACTGACGGAATTGCACAGCTACCTATTAGCATTATAAAAATGCCAACCGAGCGGCGAATGAGAAGGACCATATAAGAGCTTTTACATATAAACGGTCCACCCTCATTATACTCTCTGTTCTATCCTCTGTCACAATAAACGACTCTACACCTACCGCTCGTTTCTATTTCATTCTAACCACTTACCCCCACAAATATATGTAACAAGCTATGTTTTTTTTTTGTAGCTGTAGGTATAATGCTTATATTTTATATGTGTCTAATTAAATAAATAAAAAAAATATCATTTTAAAGGTAAAGAACATTCAAGGTGTGTAGATTTGTTTCTTCATATGTAGTACTTTTATCTCAGATTAAGTTTTCTGTGGCTGACTGCATTACCGTTAAACATTTCTACACAATTCTTTGCTTGGAAAATTGTTACCCGCATTGGTAAGAAATATTTAAATACGTAAATGTGAATTTATAAAAAAAATGTCGCAATAGCGGTGTAAGAAATGAAACATCACTTCTTCATTGATATTAACAAGGGTTTAGAAATTATACATACAAATACTAAGAGTTGACAGTTAGATAAATTTTAAATTTTAGAAATAAGAAAAAGTGTTAATAGCAAACTTAATATTAAAAATAACCAAATTTGTTTTCATATTAGTTCTTACTTATTCACCATTTTATAGTTTTGTTTTTATCTATGGTTGTATTTTTTAATTTCAATGTACATTGTTTCCTGAAGAAGATACCACAGGTATCGAAACATGTAGAATAATTAATAAATAGTGGTTTAAACAAAGTATTCATAAAACAAAACATCAATTTATAAAATGAAGTCTAATAAATTAAACAAAATCTATCTAATATAAAAAGAAATAAAAATGGACGTGAGTACACGAAACAGCTTTGAACAAAAGTAAAGTATTAGGAGAACACATTCTTATTGTGAAGTTGTAATTATTTAGAACACAGGTCTGTGATATTTTAAATATTAATTAGAAAGACATATATATATATAAAATCACTTTTATCGAAAATATTGTTATTGCGCCACCGGGATTCTGGCGTCTGCTATCAGATTATTCAAAGGTATTTGATATTCTGTAAAAAAAAAAGGTAGATGGCTCTTTCAAATAATGGAACGATTAAATGTATTAATATCAAAAAGGTAACATATAGGTTCGAAAATTTGTCACTAAAAATATTGTCGCTGTAGCATAGTTGGATAATGCAACTTCCCCGGTTAGGAAAGAGATCCAGATCCCGGTGGCGCAACAACAATATTTTTCGATAAAATTGATTTTATATGTATATCGTTCTAATTAATATATTTAATTTATATGTAAAAGTAAAGTAAATCATTCTAAATTAAAACTGCCATAAAAAAAAAACATTCACATATATCGAAAATATTTTTTTATGGGATAACAATTGAGGCTGGAAACAATTGTAAGCGAACAATAATATCAGACGAAAATTGTTCCGGACAGCGGATATCAGAAACGATTATTATTATACGTCTAGCCCTTCAGTGTATACTTTTATTTTTCCAGTTTAATATTTGAGAATTCCTACACGAATTACATAGTCTTTAAAGATGGAGCTGGTAGCTATGGACTGAAATATAAAACACACTTGGGTATGTAAATATGAAACCGGAATTTTTTGCATAGATAATACACGTTTATTGTATGAAAATGTAACAAAATATTTCATTCGAAGTATTGCCCATCGCTAGCTATACATTTTTCTCATCTTTCTGACAATTTGTGTATCCCACGCCAAAAAACTGTTGCTCTTTTTTGGTAAACCAATCATCGAGCCATTTTTGTAAGAAGTGAAGCGCTGTTCAGCAAGTGCGTGTCCCATCGATGCAAATAAGTAGCAATCGGACTGAGCCAGGTCTGGTGAGTGAGCCGCGTGCGATAGAATTTCCCAACTAAACGCCTCAATCGTTTCCTTGATCGGTTTTGCGGTGCATTATCATGAAGCAAAATCACTTTATGTTGCGTTTTTTTATATTCTGGTCGTTTTTCACCCAAAATTTGATTTAAATCGATAATTTGTTATCGGTAGCGTTTAGTATTAACGGTTTTGCCAGGTTTTAGCAGCTCATAATAGAACACATCCTTCTAATCCCACCAATCACAGAGCATTTTTTTCCGTACATAGCGATTTTTTAAACCACTCAAAGCACTGTGATTTACCAAGAGCATACTCAACGTAAGCTTCTACAAGCATTCGATGAGATTCTGCAGCAGTTTTCTTCAAATGGTAACAGAAAATCAACGCTGTCCGCAAATCGAAGTTTCCAGGCTCAAATTTCGACTTCTACTTGTATTGTTATGAGTTGAAAATCTTTGTCAGATGTAAAAACAAGAAAATGGCGCCAATGATGCGGTTTGACGGTAACTACATTGACAACTAGGGAAAATTCCGGTTTTATATTTACATACCGGTATATTAATAAAATTAAACAGTTATAATTAAGATTTTTAAAACTTATGGTAGATAACAGAACGAAATGTTTGTATAAAGGTGATTATAATAAATTATTTAGAATATGCAAAATCTTACCAGTTGACAAAAAAGTAACATGTGCTATAATATTCCAAGAGTTGATAAATAATGTAAATATAAATACTGATCCTGACCATAGCTATTCAACCAGATTGTCGGGTCGAACCGTGAGAGAACCGATCGCCTACAATGAGAGGACGAGAGAATGTGTCGTACCAAGAATAATTAACAAAATCATTAAAGACCTATTAAACATTTAAAAAAAAAATAAGACCCCAGTAACCACCTTAAAATACAAAGTGCAAGAACATATTTTTATCAATTTTTTTATTTCCTTGTTAAATTATATTATATTCAGGTATCCACCCATAAAATACTGTGGATTAGATCTGTTACATATATATATAATTATTTATATCTTTCTAAGTAATTCATCTAACATCTCCTTATCTCAATTTTTTCCCCTCGTTATATTTTATTTATAAAAAAAAAAGTTTAACTTTGTAAAATGCAATCCTTGCCGTAAAACTGGCATACAGTTTGTCAAAAGTAAAATTAAAATGAATATGTAATAAAGAAGAAATAAAAAAATTAAAAATAGTTAAACTTCTGATGTTCTTACGTAAGTGTCACCTAAATACACTAAATGATGTTATCTGTTACGTAAATCATGCGAGAGTGAGAAAGGTTTGTATAGAAAGAGACGTCAATGAAATTGTTGATTTTCTCGCATTCGAAACAAGCGTCAAAAATATCTACTAAACTTCAGTCGTCTACGTCGTTTATATTATTAAATTATTCTACACAGTATATAAAAGTAGGTACAAACAAAGATCGTAATAATATGAAGTAAAATTTTTAGATTTCTGACAACAAAAATGAAGTCGTTTGTTTTTCTATTTGAAAAAAGTCACATTTCCACCTAAGAGCGATCGCACATTGAGAACAAAACAGCCGTACAGTTCGCCACCTTTTTTTTTATAGAGCCCATGTTGGCCCCCGAAGGACCCACCCTTTCCCGGAACCGTTGTACGAATTTAAAACTTCCTTTATCGATTACATGCTACAATGCTATACTAACGCGATTTTAAACTATTTATTATTAGAGCATGATATAATAATAATAATAATGTGTTTATTACAGCGTTATCAGGTTTTTTTTATTTTATTTATTTATTTATTTTTATTTGATTCGTCACCTATTATTGGAAAATTTAGTCGTCAGTGTGCGCACTTCCATACATTCCTCCTCAATCAGCCCTCCCCATCACGACAGAGAGTCGTCGGTGTGCGCTCGCACTAATTCGTATTTCAAATAAAATGGGCGCATCACAGTGGAATTTTTATTTGAATTCAATAATCCTCAATATGTTGTCCTATCGCACTTTTGCCTCTGTTTAACCCTATTTCTAACGTGACCATACATTCCGTTTTGAACAGGACCATCCCGTTTTTAGGTATCCTATCCCGTTCTCCCCACGATCACAATCTCAAAAAGGTAGCGCCTAGTAGCGCGGCGATGACGGCATGCGCAACACGTCTCGCACATATTTAAGTCGATCAGACGCTTTCTATCTCGCTCGCTCCCCGGTTGCGAGTACGTTTTGTTGTTTTTTTATCGACGTTGTATTATTGTAGTCAATTTAAATTTCTTGTACGTGAACCCTTCATTTTAACAATGTAAGTACACTTTTAATGTTAACTGACCAACTGAGTACCCGTTTAAAAGACTAAGAAGTACTCTATTGGATGTCAGATGTGAAACGTGTCGTACAGAATTTAGCGTAGCCCGTGGAGTAAATATCCCGTTTCGAGGAAAAAATAAATGGTCAGGTTACCTATGTTATAACGGATAATAATCATATTATATCAGATACAGATATGTATCTCAGAAATTTATTGTCTGATGGCCATATCTTATTTTTATTTCCATCAACGCCCTTGTGGGCTTTTACATAAGAATAAAAATTTTAATATAACAGTACATTTTTAATTAACATTTCAATATAACCGTTTAAATATAATATTAAAAAAATTAAAATTAAGTATAATTTACGTACAAATATTTCTTCAGTTCGGGTATACTCCTGCAACGAAAAATGTTAACGAAATTCAACTTGTTACCGAGCCGATGCATCCGCGATATTAGAGAGTTAACAGCATAATTATTACTATGTGTACCTACAGAGAACACTTTATGCTGTCTCTTTTAAGTTGGTACTTTATACGAAACCATTTGTATCAACTCAGGCCAGTCCAACATGCTATTAATCATTTTATATAAATATACTATATCTATTCTCTAGGCAAATTTTTTTCAAATGAAGTAGACTCATTAAATAATCGTAATTTAAAATTGATAAATCATAGAAATTTATGTTGCACTCTTTCGATTTTCATAATATGTGAGCCGTAGTGGGAGACCACAGAGTGGAGTTGGATTCCAGCGAACTTCTTACAATTGATGTATATAAAGTTGTTAGAGAGTGGAGCTAGTTAAAAGTTTTTGACTGTCCTTAACACAAATACTAAGGATTTCATCTCGTTATTACAAATTTCGTTATAATGTTGAATAAATGTAAATTTTTCGTCGAAGAGCACACCCAAATCCCGCATAACCGCGACTCTACTTAAATCAATATTGTTAATGCCGTATTGAAAACGAGGTTGATTTTTACTTCTATTGAAACCTATTTGTTTACATTTTTCTACATTTAGATATAGTTCGTTAGTACAACACCACATATAAAACAAATTTAGGTTATTTTGCAAAGTAACTTTATTATTATTATCATATATTATTTTATTATTATTATTTTATTTATATAAAGTAATCATTTGATAGAAAATGGTCATGGTTTTGATAAAAAATTGGGATTGTCAATTTTGCATATAAACGGTGTTGGTCACAAATTAAATAATTTGGAGTCGTTGGAGATAAATAAAGCATGTAAAACTAATCAAAAAATTATAAACAGCCAACTAAATTTAACTACGAGTCCCATTCTAAACAATTTTCCTAAAAATTATTCGACTAAATTTGAGTTAGATACTAAATTTATTTTTTAAATAATTGTTTTTTTAAAATAGATTCTGGTAAAGAAACAATAATATATGTTTTTAGTTAGTTATGACATCCTGAAGAAGAAAATGGTATTTTTCGAAACCGGTAGATGTATTTAAACTCAATTCAGTGGTTAATAAAACAAAGATAATAAATAAAAAATATTATTTAATAATTTATTAACGCCCTTGCGAGCATTCACAAAATAGGTTTAGTATAAAAAATACAAAAAAACTCATGCGCAGCTACAAAAGTAGCATAGAATATATATATAAAAATTGAATAGAAAAATAAAGATTTAAAAATAAGCAAAACAAACTATAAAAATTAAAGGTTCAAGACAGAAAAAACAATAAAAATTTAGGTTTGACACAGAATGGCTGAGTATCAAAATCAGTTGTATCTTTGACACAGAATAGCATCAAAGGCATCACTCTTATACTTAAACATTGAATATCGGAATATATCTTCAATACCAAAATCGTTCCCATGCCCGTGTAGTCTTTGTGTTGGTGCACTCCTATAAAAATTATTATATGATGAATTTATACAGAACAGTACCGATGACCTGGTACTCCACGCAGGAACGTGGTATACAATCAGTTCAATTAAATTAGGGGCGTCCAGTATGCCATTTACTATTTTAAATAAAAATAATAAATCACTTAAAGTTCTTCTACACAACAAGTTAGTTAAATGAAGAGTGCTCATTAGAAAATCATAATTCAATTGTTCAACGGGTATACACAGTTTGAAGTTAATAAACCTTAAAAAATTATATAGAACCCTTTCCAATTTTAATTCATGCACTTTATAGAATGGAGACCAAATAGTTGAGTTGAATTCTAAATTGCTACGAACCACAGCTGTGTATAAAACTTTAAGCGATTTAAGTGAATTGATATCTTTCATCGTTCTTAACCCTTCCTTAGCCATGCAGTAACATAGGTCTACCGAGCCAATTAAATCGTATTTCTATAAATATGCACAATGTAAAACTTACATTTTGCCTAGTCCTAAAAAAATTATTTGCACTTAGAAATGAGTAGTGGAAAACCAATTAGTAAAGCGAATCGTAATAAAAATAATCATTTTTGAATTCAATGCCATATAAAATGGATGCGTTGCAGGCTATCTGCGTTAAAAATAGTACTTGTACCACATGAGTAAGATCACACATCTATTTTGATGATGAGAAATATAGATGAAGATAATGTTAGATGGGTCTTTTGACGAATGCGTTACAAGAATAATGTTTGAGAATAAAATGAATGGATTTAATTATTATATTTATTATTTCTTATTATATTTATAGTAACTGTGACATCAACTATTTTAAAGCCATTTAAGCTTGTAAAAGCATTTTATTCCCATTTAAAGTGTTAAAAAAACTCAAATTTCTTGCAGTAACACGAGTTGACAGCATGGCTGCGTAGGGTATTTTTTGCATGGTATGGTAAAGGTTAATACAAAACCAAGATATTTCATAGCTTTTTTCGTATTTTCATCAATGTGTGGAACGAAGGATAGTTTTTCATCAAATAATATTTATATTTTTTATTTATTATCTTTGTTTTATTAACCACTGAATTGAGTTTAAATACATCTACCGGTTTCGAAAAATACCATTTTCTTCTTCAGGATGTCATAACTAACCAAAAATATATAGCATTGTTTATTCATCAGAATCTATTTTTAAAAATTTAAAAAAAAAAATAATTTTTAAAAATAGATTCTGATATATTTTTGGTTAGTTATGACATTCTGAAGAAGAAAATGGTATTTTTCGAAACCGGTTGATGTATTTAAACTCAATTAAGTGGTTAATAAAATAAAGATAATAAATAAAAAATATGAATTTTAACCACAAAGTTAATATTGCTAATTTTAAAAGTAAATAATATATAATTTGAAATACTTTTTTAAGAGTAATGCTGTTATATTGTAATAAAAAACAGTGGGTTTTTTGATTCTGCGAAACGTTGTAGATTGACATTTATCAATATTTAAAAAAGTTTGGTATTTTAAGATCATCTGCAGACAACATGAACATGAAGTCCATTAAAAATATCATCGATCAGCTCTCAAATCTGCTTCGCGCCACTGATTTGTAAAGAACAACGAGTGCTACCTGGAATACGCGTTCCTACGGGAATATGACGTGATGTTATATGCCGGTACGTGCGTTTCCCTCGGGTAATAAGGCTTATGATCTGAGTTTGGCATATTTGAAACCACACAAATATACTCGATTGATATAAACACGTGCAGATGACATCTGTAGCGATAATAATAATATTATATATATATATATATATATATATAATAAAGATTTTTTTATTTTATAAATGTATTGTTTCAATAGTTTTAAATTAAAACTTTTATCCATACTCGGAAGTATAAAAATATACTTCCTATACGTATACCCTTCTACATGATTTAATTACACATTTCCACACAGCGCCGGCGCTAGACTTTTTACCGCCACAGGCAAGATGTTTTTTCCGTCTTGGTAACTTAAGTGAAGATGATCCGCGTGTCAAATACGTTAGGGGCGGTATTTTGAAACTTGCTGAAGGGCGGCTTTTTATCAAAAGATACTGACTACAAATTACTGCTTTTTTCGGAAATAACTATAATGTCGTTTATTGGAATTTCTTTCTAGGATTGTTTATACCTACCTAGATTATTTTTATTACACACTATTATCATTTTGCAACTTGGGATTTTGTTTTTCAATTTTTATATATTTTTCGGCCGCCACAGGCAGGCGCCTGCTTCGCCTGTGTGTAACGCCGACGCTGTTTGCACATATTATGTGAAGCGTCAAGACAATAATTAGTGATTAGGTGTTCATAGTTATACACGCAATCGCATCTCTATACGAAGGAAGTTCTGAATGTTTAAGAATCAATGGATTATTCACACCATGGTTTAACATTACAAAGAGTGTCCAAAAGTGTGCATGGATAATTGTGTGAAAGAACTGAAATATATGAATGTAGGAGCGAAAATGGGCGATTTGATTGTATGCTGTTTATTATACACCGATTATGCAGTACTAATGGCAAGTAATAAATAAGAATTACGGAGTCTAGTGAGTAGAATGTTCGATGTATGGAAGGAAAGCGACCTTATTATGAATATCAACAAGTATACAGTGATGGTATTCGAGAAGGAGGAAAGCAAGACAACGTGCAAAATACTTGTAGGTAATGAATGTTTGTAGAGATTGTGTATTTGGAAAGTATGTTTGATAGAAATGAAAAGACTGAGAAAGATATCGAAAGTAGGGTGACTGCAGGAAATAGAGTGAACGGCGCATTGAATGGAATTATAGCTAACGGGAACTTGTCAACCGGGGCAATACTAGCGGTACAAATGAGACCTGAAGCTGGCAGAAGAAGAACGAAAGTATACCGAATCCAGTGGAAATAAGATCACTTAGGCATATATGTGGCAGATCTATTTATAACAAAGTAAAAAATAAAGAAATAAGGAAAGAATGTAAAGCTGATCTTAGTACAGTGAGTAATATTAAGAAATGATCAATTAGGTCGTTTGGTCATACGGAACGGATAAATGAGAATTATTACAAAAATATATAATGCAAGCGTTGATGGCACCCGACGTAGAGGACGTCCGCGGAAGACTTGGTACGACCAGGTAAACCATATATTTATTTTTTTTTATATATAAATAGAGATGCGTACTCGGAATAATATTACATCAGTATTCTTACCATTTTCAAACTAAGCTAAACGCTTATACTATGAAAATAGGACTAACTTCCTGGTCTCCTGGAACGAGGCGCGAACCCCCGACCACTAAATCACTAGGCCAACGTCTTAACCACCAACAAGCTACTCATATTAGGTACTGGAGGATGGTCCTGTTAGAACCCACAATAACCAGCGAGCTTGTATTAGAAGATGAATGAATGCGGATACGCCGAGAATTGTGTTAGGACTGAAGAGTGCGACGTTCTATCCTCTATGCCTATCCCAGCGATAAAACGGCGTGATGGTAAGTTAGTTAGTTATTGTTAATAGTTTGTAAATATAATATAAACGACAGCGTTTTCCATGATTTGAATCTCACATAACTGAGTAACCTAACCTAACCTACTAACTACCCCCTGGTATCGAATATTATATTATTGATAAGTTAGGTACCTACTTAGGTTGGATACCGAAAGCCCATCTGATTTAGAGAATAATATTTTTTAATATCCAGTCAAGTGATTAGGCACCAGATGATTAAAAAAATATTTTAATGTGAAGGAGAACACATTCTTATTGTGAAGTTGTAATTATTCAGAACAGACGGTCTGTGATATATATGTAGTTGGATAATGCACCTTCCCCGAATTGGAAAGAGATCCAGGTTCGAATCCCTAGCAACAACAATATATTTTTCGATTCAATTTATTGTGGGGTGTTTTGATGATTTCTGATTAGCTAAATATTGTGCAAAAAAAACATTAAAAATTATAATTAATTATATTATGTTTTGAAATAACTCATGTGCTACGAGATGTTCTCAATTTTTTTCGGCCAGCCTGTATATATGTATATAAATATGAGATATCGTCTATGTAAATTCAATACCGCGTATGAGCCAATAATTTCAATATACGTTTTTTTCTGGCGCATTCAAATTTTGAAATTGACTAATAGACTCCTTACACTCGACAATACCGCGAATAAACTATCTCCACTAAAGAATCAAGCTGTTTTTTGTCTCTCTTGAACATTTTGACAAATGGTTCTTCCACGGTATTGGACTCACACCGGTTTGTTGACACGGTAACTCCCGTTGTTCTCATCAGATTTACATCAAACTTTTTTATAATTAGCTTGGTAGATATCTCAGCTAACTATGTTAACATTGCACCTAAAGAATACATGTATACATACATTGGACCTATAGAATATGTACACACACTCGATATGTTGGACAGTGCCGAAAGAAATTTTTTCTATATTTATGGGCGTTCATTGTAAAACCAACTGAACACTAAACTAAACATTCTGGGATGTGGCGTAGCTTTTATCTACGGTGTGCAATCCCCCATTTTAGCTATCGTTTCTCTCTCGGAAAATTACTTTTACCTTTCAAGTTAATAAGAAAATAACAGTATCCCTATTACACCGGTATTTCATTTGTTAAGCAACTCCGTTCAACACAAAACGAATGCAAATTTTTCTATTCGGAATGAAAATTTCTCGATCAACGATGTATAGGAATCTGACTGATCAATTCCTTCTGTTTCTTCAATCTCCTGAAAGGGCACCTGAAAAACTACCCGCCCTGCCTGGTGCCTGGAACACAACTTTACAGCGAGCTGATTTAAAAAAAACTTGTTCATACTTAATAAGGAATAGGTTTGTAAGTTTTACAACCTTTCTGTGATTGATTTTAAAAAGTTTCACAAAGAGATATCAAGCTTTTAGACAAGTTTGGGGATCGTGTCGTAAAAATCAATCTTTCTCCAACCGAGTAATATTTACTTTGATTTAAATAAATATAAAAGTCCGTATCCACGGAAAGGGACACAAAAATATAATCTCTGAGATTTAGTTGAGATTAGAAATTCCAACTATTCGATATCATCAACTATTCGAATATCGAATAGTAAAACTAAAAATATTCGAATAGTTTCAAAGTATGAAATTATTATTATTATTTTATTTTATTAGTAACTATATAAAAATTTGTTTGGACTGTGCCCGTCTCACTAGAGAAATTCTGTGTCGAAACGGGCATAGTTTACAGGCAATTGTTCAATTAATTAGAATTACAAGTAGATACAATTACATTTATTACTATTTAAAAGGTGTAAATGAAGAAAAATTTTAAAATGGACTTAATTTTTGGATCACTTTGTAGCAATTATTAATATAGGTATGAGTCAATATGTTTGGGTGAGTGCACCAATACTGGCTCTACCCATATTACGAATCCAAGTTTTAATATATAGTTTCATGTTCTTGGGACAATTCAATTGATTGAATTAAGTCTTTTAGCATTCTATTAAATAGTTTAGGTCCAAAATATTTGTAGTTCCTTTGACCAAATATAGTATGTGCTCTTGGGGTTTGCAGGTTATTTGTATTTGTCCGTGTGGAAATTATGTTTTGAGTTGTTTTAAAATGTGTCTGTTTGTATTTATATATGTATTTGAGAGTAGTATTAGCGTATATTTGTCTAATATCAAAGACATCGAATTTATTAAAAATTTCGTCAGTGCTCGTTGTGATTGGGGATTGATTGATTGTGATTGTGAATTCGGGTTGGAATCTCTAGTTGAGATACAATTCAATACAGTGTATATACATACTTACACGTTTGAAATTTCGATCTGTAAGTAAACTCAGAGGTCAGCTTGGGATTGGTAGAAAGAAACAAAAATTCAAACGACTTTCAATCTGACAGATTTGAAAGTTAGACGTAAGTTATTAAACATTTACATTAATATACGAATAAGGCATTAAATTGCAAATATTTGTTCCGTTTTAACTGCTACTGGGGAGATTCTAAATTACCCAATGAGCGTGAAATTAGGCGCAGAACTGCGAATCTCTGAAACATGGAGCTTAGAGTTATCTCAGAAGAATCTCATAGTAGCAAAATCTCAAAGATTGACACGGGCCATTAATGTGATAAAATGAGAGATATATCGTATAACTACCAAGTTATTCGTTACCTTTGGCCGGGATTCAAAATGTATTCAGTTGATTTAAAATAGATAGCAAAATTAGGAACGAATGGGATTCAATGCGTTTATATATTGGGGAGGAAACGGGGTAACCAGGGGAAGGGAGTTGTTCATTTAGTTACAATTTAAAATAGGGGTATAGGGATGCTTTTGTTTCGTGCATGCCCTAAAGCGTAAAAATGTTCATACAATTTGGTCTAGACGCAATGAGATATCTGGAGTGATGGGGTGGGGTGACTATATTTTCCTCTCAGAGTTCTAGAGTGCAACTGAGCAAAATTTATAAAGGATGGTATTCAACACCTATGCAATATCCAACACATTTATACCGTTAGAAGATCGATAACCAAGCGATGAGTGAGAGTGACCTTTTTTTATAGTACTTATGCATAATTTGATTCGCTTGCACCGCTATTCTCCGTTATTAGATTAGTGTAACGAATTACTGTTAACTAGTGATGGTAAACCGTTACGTGACTGAGATTGTGTCGATGATTGGTGATTGAGATTTAACGATGATTGGTAACTAAGATTTAACTGTCGGAGACTTACTTTCTAATATACCAATCATTACTCAAAGAATTACGTTAATCATTTATAAATCATCGTTAAAATCGAACACAATCACAGTCACAATAACAATGAAAATAACAATTTTAACCTTTACCATACCGTGATAGAAAATATCCATAAGCAACCACGCTGTCAACTCGTGTTACCGTTAAGTATTTAAAATTGTTTAAACATTTTCAATCAGAAAATATACTTTTACGAGCTTAAATGGCTTTAAAATAGTTAATGTCGTACATTTACTCTAAATAACGAGCATTATAAGTGAAAAAAAAAAAATTCGTTATACATAAATATTATTCATTCAAGTTCTATATAATCCGACATTCCTTATTATTATTTTTTATTTAATTACTGAGAAATATGCATAATTATATTCGTGTGTTTTTTATTATTTTCAATATGGAACTAATGTTTGATCTTTTTCTGTCTTACTGCAAATAAATACTATTTTACCAACGTAGCTATTTTATATGGGATTGAAATGAAAAAGAATAACTTAAAATAATTGATTATAAAGTGAATCCTAGAAATCACTATTCATTTCTAAGCGTAAATGATTTTTTAAGTTAAGTTAAAATATTAATTTTGTGCTACGTGTGTTTACGGAAATATATAGATTTAATTGGAGCGATAGACCTGTATTACAGTATGGCTAGGGAAAGGTTAACAGCATTACTCTTGACTGGTAATATTTTCAAATCAATTTAAATTATTTTCAAATTGGGTTGTATTTTCGTTGATTTTTTTAATTAAATTAAGGTTATAAAAATTGTTAATCTCCCCCATTATGGAGAAATTATTTCTAGTAATTATAATAACTTTCAAATATCAAACGCATTATTTCCTTATTAATTATTATATTCGTCAGTACAGAGTTCTCCTACGAATCTCTAGAGAAAAGTATTCCACTAGGTACCTAATTTCTTCAAACAAAATTTACAGCATCCGTTTCAGTAGAAAAATATAGCATTTTTCTTTACTGGCAAGAAATATTTTTTTCGCTTGGGAATTTAACTACCTGGAAGGTTATGAATTGACTCGTAATGCGTACGTAATATTCCTGAAAAATATCGTCAGACGACCGGCTGCGTCCTTTACAAATTAAAATTTCAATAACAAAAATTATCACAGTATTATTAAGAACTCACGTGAGTGGTACACTTTAGGCGTACACACTACTCGCTCGTGCGTGACAGCCATTTTGGCCCGACGATAATGTCATATTTCACGAGTCTGGCGCCTTAAATCTTCAGTGTTTAAAAACATAATTAATAGACAGAGTGTCGGACACTTTGGAATTTACTTGCGGCCTCTCGCATCACCCTTACATTGTCTTCAAACACGGAGATTATAATGCTCTTGTAATTTACGCCTCCACAACAACGGAAGAACAATGCAGGGTTTATTGGGGTCTCAACAATTCAAATTAACAATATAATAATAAACGTATTACTCTGTGCTTCGGGGATTACCGATATGTCATTACGTATAATAAAAAAAATCGCAAGATGTTTTGTCTGAGGACCTTTTGTTTTTAATAATATTAATAATTCACTTAAATCCAGTACGAAATGAAAGATAATATTGCGTGTGTATTGTATTTTGGCGTAGACGCTACAATAATGAGGTCTATATTTTGTATAACGAGATAAGCGTCTCAAGATTTGTTAAAATAGGGAGACTTGGGTGGTTGGACCGTGTTGAGAGGATCGAGCAACAATTACCGAACAACGCTGAACACGAGCAAGGCACAGGAACTTGGGAAAATCAAAGTTAAGATGAATTGACAATATCTTCAGACATATACGTCTTCTAGATCTATAAACAAAACTGTGGAGAAATGGCTTGTATTAGGGATCAAGGAGGAAAATTCTTGAATTAGATTCACCAAGGAGTGAAGATCCAATAAGCGCCGGCGTTACGCACAGGCGGGGCAAGCGCCTGCCTGTGGCGGCCGAAAAATATATGAAAATTTAAAAACAAAAATGTGTAATAAAAATATTCCAAGTATAAACTATCCAAGAAAACAAATTCAATAAAGAAGTAATTTGTAGTCCAAAAAGTCTTTTGGGAAAAAAGCCGCCCATGGACAAGTTTCAAAATGCCAGTCTAACAAAATACCGCCCCTAACGTGTGTAGCACGCGGTCAATTTATGGAGATGGTTTTACACTAATTTAAAACATCATCTTCACTTAAGTTACTAGGGCCGAAAAAAACAATCTTGCCTGTGGCGGCAAATAGTCTAGCGCCGGCGCTGGAGCCAATAGTGATGATGTATATCGTGTAACATTTCAACCTGTATTGTCTAAATTTGGACTACATAATTCAGGGGTGGGCTGGAGTAGGCTCGGAGGGACTCGCTCGAGCCTTTTGTTAAGTTTAATTTAGGCCAGCGAGCCCCTTGTTAATTAAAAAAAAAAATAATATGCTCAAATCAAATCAGTACCTAACTGCAATTTTTGTAGATGGTTTAAATGAAACATAAGAATATGTTGCGTTTTGAAATTTCTCATAAAACACATTTATTTCGGGTGCATAATAAAAGAGACCTAACCGTTTTTTTATCTATAGTCTAAAAATGTTTAAAAACGCCGATGTTTGATATATTGTTTCCAGATGTTCTTAGATGTTCAACGCAATATTTTTGTGAGCGATGCTTTGAATAATTATCCTTCATACTTCACACATCCGCTTTTTTTTGCTTGTGCACAGTTTTGAAGACAGTTCCTAATATTTATTACTTTGTAGCGTCGTTTACTAAGGAGAACTTCAGTTTCAATCCTTGTAAGTACCTATTTCTTCGTCAGTCTTGGAACTGTTCATTTTTGCAATCTAAGATAGAAAAGTAAATTTCACATCTATTGATTTGAATTATTTTTCAGTATATTGCGTATGCACATAATTGTATGAAAGTGCACCTATCTCTTGCCCATTGCCTTCAATTTTGCCTTACAATTTGTCTAATGATGTCCTCTCTAGTGATGAGAAAAAATGCTACTCTTGACTTACTGGTTGTGATTGCGATTGATGTTCAATAATATCAATGATTGAAAACGTTGACTGTGGTCACGGTTTCATCACGATATCACAATACACGAAATATTTTTTTTTTTTTTAATATTTTTAGCGTATTTACTTATATTATTCAAACTTTAAAAACATTCTAGTATATATGATTTTATATCATCACAAAAAGAATGTAAACACTTAAAATAATGTGAATTTATTTTTCGGGTCAAATTCTTAGCATACTCGGGTTAAATGCTTAAAACGTTTTTGGCAGGATCTACTAGATGGTGCTTATCACGAATTATAACGTGCATGCGCCGAATCACGGTTCACAACCAAATATAAAAAAATGAATTACGTTATTCTCAGATATTCAATCACTGATAGTGAGTGTGACTCAATATATCAGTGATTGACTCACTGTTCGTGATTTTGAGCTCATCACTAGTTCTCTCGTATTATGACTGCTAAAAAAAACTAAAATTAGATTAAATAAATTAAAATAATTAACATCTTTTACTTCCTTATACTCTTAAAACGAGATTCCTTATTTAAAAAATAAGGTCAAAAATTCTCTGAAATCTAAACTTCGAATAGAAACTATTCCTGACTTTGGGCCTCATCTCAACGACGACCCACACTTCACCCAGCATTTTCATCAAAGGCTAATCCTGTCAAGTGGGCTCCCGCTCGATGCGGTATACATTATACTATTCGACACCGTACGAGCAAAGTGTCACAACTAAGTGACTTGTTTTGCTGTTAGTTGAGACAAATAACACTAACAAAATTTCTGAGTATAGATAATCCATTTCGTGAAGGCAACGCTAAACATATTATCGGATTCATTGACTCAGTTAACGAACGTATCGCTTGCAAGCATTCTTCGGTACTACGAGTATTATTAATTATTTAATATTATATATTTATATAGTAGGTATATAGCAGGGGCGTGCAGTGCACACAAGCAAGAAAGCCGTGCATTACTAAAAATTCTGCAAAACAAATAATAATTAACGAAAAAAACCTGGACCGACGCTAATATATCGGCAAATGAGGATATTAATACCATAAAAAAGTGGACGGATGATAACTTACTATCAATCAATACCGATAAAACGTACTTTCTACGATTTGATATTCAACAGAAACAAAACACCGAAATTCATATTAAAATTCACACCAAGGCCTGTACTCGAGAAAATACTTGTGACCAATGTTCATCAATTGAAGAAAAAGACTATCAAGTACCTTGGAATCATAATAGATAACAATCTCAAATGGAAAGAACATATTACTAATCTCACAAACAAAATAAGAAAACTGCCTACATATTTTTTAGACTCGGAAACATCTTATCTGAAAATAATATATTACGCGTTTGTACAGTCGCATTTGCAATACGGTATTATTGGATGGGGAGGTGCATACAAAACTTCAATGTCACAATTAGAAATCACTCAAAAAATAATAATAAAAATGATTCTAAAAAAAAAAAGATTATCCAAGTAAACAACTTTTCACAGATTTTAAAGTAACAAAAATAGTAGGCATATACAAAAAAAAATTCAATAATTCAAATTTTCAAAATTAAAAATCAATTAAATTTTAGAAGCGAATTCCGATCTACAAGATATAGAGATCAAACTGATATCCCAAAACTAAAATATACCGCAACTCAAAATCAATATATTTATCAGGGTATCAAATTTTTTAACAATCTCCCCATCACAATTAGAAAAATTACGGACTTTCATAAATTTGTAACTGAAGTAAAAAAAATATGTACACAAACTAACTGAAACATAAATTAACTCGAATATACTCCTTCCCTATACACGAGTCTTACTCTCATAGGGAAGAAACAAATGTTAAAATTATATATATGTATATCCACTGATTATTGGCATTGTATTTTTAATATTAATAAAAAAAGAAGAAAAAAAGAAATAAATAAATAATTGTATTAACATTATTTTACAATTAATACAATCTGTGTACCAGTAGAGACTTGCTTGCTAGAGAATTGCTTAGTTCTAAAAACTACCACGACAAATCACCGCTGTACCTATGGCGCTCTGTGTATTCGCCGCATCGAGCTATTTACATTACTCTGTTCTGTCTTTAAGCTAGTGAATTACTTGAGTCATATAATTGGTTATTCACTGAATTGAAAATTTCTTACAACTGCATGCAAATCATTGAAGTGTCTACTTCCTCTTTTACTAATTCGCGAATTTTACTATCTTACTATGTTAAACGTGTCGATTTCATGATTGTTCTTTAAATTTGGTGCATGGATTGGTTTTTGATTTGAGAAAAATAATGGCAGAACTATTCCCTCCCTTTAATAAAAATAATTATTCCCTTTAGTTATTTTGTGAAGGATTTTCACACAATAAATTAATCATGTTCAGTCATAGAAAGTGTTCTTAAAAACGTCCATACATTTTTCATATGGGAAAGAAGGTATTATTTTACGTCAAAACTTAAACTTTAAATACATTATTAATAGTACTTTAAAATTTCAAATAAATACATGGTAGGGTCGTATAAACGACGGATTTATTTTGTCTAAAGACGTTGGTTAAACGAAAATACATATATTGTATAACACATATTATATATGATTGTGTAATGTCATTGGTAACTCTATAATCAAATATCTATACATACTTTACATTACTTACCATTACGCCGTTTCCCTACGGGGGTAGACAGAGAGGATAGAGCGCCACACTCTTCTGTCCTGACACAATTCTCGTCTCATCCACATTCATACATTTTCTCATACAAGCTCGTCGATTATTGAGGCTTCTAAGAGGACCATCCTCCAGTATTTGGTTTATCTGCTCGTACCAAGTCTTCCGCGTACGTCCTCTACTTCTAGTGGAATTATCGCAGTGTGGGGAAGGATATCGGGAGACGGATATTGGAAGAGGTTATTGAGGGGAAAGGGATTTTCGAAGGACCGAGAATTAGAAGGACTGCTCGCCTTACCTCAAGTATGACGCCTCCGAAATCACACACTGCGTGCATGAGGATGGTGACGTTCTCCGCTCCCGACTGAAGACGGTGGTGTCACTGTTCACCCACGGCACACATAAACAATAACACTATGATCACACAAAAACAGTGCTGGTGCACTGGAGGTAATTGTCCACACCGCGAATGATATCGCTATGTCGAGATCAAACAAATAATATTCATCAAGTGACACCTGGTGGCGGCTCAGGTTTACAATTCACACTGAGGGCAAGCAGTTGGAAATGTATTGGAGGATTGGAATTTGGAAGCGGACATGTGACAATAACATTATTCGCAGCTGATATTAAAGAAGCTAAACATGTATATTTACGAATACTAAACAACTGGTAATAAAAATATTAAATGAAATCGATAATTCATCTCGTTGAAATGGTGTTATGTCGCTGAATCAATACAATACGTGTGTATGTGTGTAAAGTAATCTTATTTAATCGTTTCGTTTCGGATACCTGAAAGCCCTTGTACCTTCTATAGTTGTTTGGGTTGGCAGCTTATAGGCCAATAACAGGAATACCAAAGCTTTTAAAAAGTAAAAGAGTACTATTTTTAATCAAAGAGTGGGTAGAATGCTAGATAAAATTATATGATCTCAGTCTGGATCGTAAAACAACAAACATTTTTAAGCATGGAACGCAATATACTATAGTATTTTTCATACAAGAATCCATTGATAACTTTGTAAATATGTAAATTATTTTGTCCTTCTTTGCTTCTCTCACTTTAAGAATGGCTTGCGAACACAGACCAGTAAATGAATAGACATGAAATAAGGTGTACGAGGGGCATTTTACATTTATGACACACACAAGATGTATTTTTACATTAATACACATTATATTTTCGTTCAAATCTTATCATGTATTTTTAAAAAGTCGCGGAGCTATTTTATTGCGTAAGTGATCACGTGTGTGACACCAAAATGCAAATATTTAAACAACGAATTAGCGATAGATCATGTTTGATCAAATTAGTCACTTCAGTGGATATAAAGGACTCATAATTTAGTCAGATATCCACCTATAAAATATTGTAGACTAGGTTACACCCTGTATATGTAGGCATTTCTACTGTATTTTATTATTCTATACAAGCTGCACGTATTTATCTATATAATTTGTAAAAGCCCGTAAGTCATAAATATAAATATAAATAAACTATTTATGGTATTTTACCAAGTAATGTTATAAAGTACTCGTAATAAAGAATAATTTATTAATCATTGGCACATATCATGTTCCATTTATTTAAACAATTTTAGATGTTATCATGTACTTTAATTTAGTATATATACGAAGGCGGTATCAAGCGACGTATAAGTACATACTCGTGTTTAACTACTGATGACACCAATGACGTAAAATATGTAGGTATATGTAAAAAAAAAAAATCATTGTTTAACGCCCTCTTTCGAACGAGACCTGTCAAACGTCTGTTTTGATAACTATTAAAAGTGGGCAAGTTTGTGTTTGCTTACAATCATTAAAAAAAGACCAATATCGATCAGTAATTTGATTTATTTATTTGGATGGGAATCTAATTTAATATCATTACAAAGAGAATGAAAACCCTTAAAAAATGGGAGTTTATTTTTCGGGTCAAATTCTCAGCATTTCGGGTCAAGTGCGTAAAACATTTTTTTCCAAAATCTACTAGATGGTGCTTATCACGAATTACAACGTCATTCCCTCGTGAATATTTTCGTTTTATACTCACATGCGCTAAATCACGGTTCACAATCAAATATAAGTATAATAAAAAAAATTATTCACGATATTCCCAAATATTCAATCACTGACAGTGAGTGTGACTCTAAAATATCAATGATTTACTCACGGTTCGTGATTTTTAACTCATCACTACTACGGAGGTTATGGTCAACAAAATCCATGATATATTACCAGACCGCCGAGTCAAGATCAAAGAGATTGGTTACATTATTTATTGTAAATAATGCTAATATCAAGCAATACTCAACACATACAAACTAGTGATGAGAAAAAATGCTACCCTCGACTCACTGGTGTGATTGTGATTGGTATTCGATAATATCAGTGATTAAAAACTGTGACTGTGATCACAGATTCATTACTAATGCACATGCCTCGCACGACATCAGAACACACGAAATAAAAGTAAATTTAAAAAACATAATTTATAGCGCATTTATTTATATTATTAAAAGCTCATTTGCGTAAAAAACATATTTTACCATATATAATTAATATAAATCTCATTTAATATCATCACAAAGAGTATGAAAATGTTAAAAGAAATGTAAATTTATTTTTCGGGTTAAATTCTCAGCAAATATGTGTAAAACGTTTTGGCAGAATCAACTAGAACGCGCTGATCAAATTACGGAAAATCTTGTAGGTGGTGCTAATTCAAGTGATAATCGATTTAAACAGCGGCGTCAGAAAATCAATAAAAATTTTAACAACAAAAAAATAATTAATCACGAACCACGATATTCCCAGATATTCAATCACTGATAGTGAATGTGACTCAAAGTATCAGTGATTAACTCACTGTTCGTGATTTTGTGGTCATCATAGTTTTAAGGGCTCCTGGTCAAGATCGAAGAAAGGGCTTACATTTATAATATCATTTTCTTCTTCAGGATATCAACAACTAATCAAAAACATATGTTATTGTTTCTTTAACAGAATCTATTTATAAAAAACAATAATTATTTAAAAAATAAGTTTAGTTACCAACTTAAATTGTTATTTGATGATACAAAATTATTAGAATAATTTTTACGATTTTTTTTTTAATATAACGTATGTTTTGGTTTAGCTAATGACATCCTGAAGAAGAAAATTATATTTTTCGAAACCGATAGATATATTTAAATCGTTAAATGATTAATAAAACAATGTTAACAATCTAAAATAATGGATTTTAAACACAAAGTTGATTTTGCTAATCTTAAAAATATGTTAAGTAAATGGTGATTGTTTTATTACATTCCTAAAAAATGCACTAAAATAATAACAATTATTAAGAAATTAGAATGTATTTTGCTGTTGAGTCAATTTGGACCCACGATTCCATATACGTTTGTCAAAATGATGATTCTAATTAAGGCATAATATATATATGTATGTTTTCTTACATCGTATGTGCGAACGATAAATCATAAAGATACAACAGTAACAATAATTATTATAATTTCATCAGAAGAATGACCAATCAAAACGTATTGTTTACACACAGATTACAACCACTTTACAATACGCATCATGTGTCAGTATCGGGCTCGGCACGTGTGTAGTAAATACTCGGGGCTATCGAGAGTCAGGGCCGTCTACAGTCTACAGAGCCAATAATTATACGCGAGACCTATATTACACAAATTTAATGATTATCAAGTCCATATTTCCTCCAGTTAGATTAATGCCAGTCATACACACAACGATATACATGATAGGTATACCTGTGCAGGCATGTATGTGACAAAACTGGCAGGTATTCCATTCCTACTTGCACAGGCGACCTGAAAATAATTAGGTAAAAATGCTATCTTCTGACAAACGTGTGTGATACTCGCCTACGTAGGTCTCAGTTATCCCGTCAGCCGCTAAGGGAAAGGTTCTTTAAAATAATGGTTAAAAAATGGTAATTCCTTTATCAAATTGACGTCCGGTGTAATGATGATTTAGGCACCCTTAATTTTAGAACCCGAGGCCGATACCCTTCGCCTCCCTACTAGCACGGTACTGAACATATCTATATAGTGATGACCTAAACCGTTACTGTGATTAGTGTCCTATTGTGACAATGATTGGCAACTAAGATTTAATAGTACGAGTAATTTCTTGCCAAATTATGAATAATCAGTAACCAATCACCGTTACAATCAAATATGTACAAATCTCACAATCACAATATAAACATTGGTTCAGCTCATCACGTCATCATTAATACCCACTCAAACATACTCGAATATTCTATTGTACGCTTGAAGTAAACATCTTTGTTTTTATATTATAGTATAATACAATACATATATTAAATATACATACTCAATTAATAATATATTAAATAAAACACAATCACTTTGTATAAAACCACGAATTTTATTAAACGCCAACCGGTTTCGCTGAGTTCAAGCTTTGTCAGGGCGTATTTAAAACTAACAATAAATACAAAAATAGTGCACTTATGTATTCATAAAGAGGGAGACAGAATATATGTAATTCGTGGTTTTATACAGAGTGATTGTGTTTCATTTAATCTAATATGTCAATGCATAAAGCGATTGGTTTCTACGAAAATATAATTAATAATATCCAAGACCAACCGCAATAATACTCTTCTTCTCCTTTTAAATATGTAATCCACCCTTCAAGAGTGAAGTGCGCCATTAATCAAGTTCAATAATATTGTAAAATAGTAAATACTATATTACAAGTCAATACCATTATCGTTCAAAAAACTTGCTATTATACAGATTAAACGTGGCGAGTTAAGGTAAAGAAGATGACACAAGTTAATCGGGAGCTGAAAATTACCATTAATGAAACCACTGTAAAAAAACCTGTGATGCGCAATGCATAGGCAAAGCAATAATATTAGAATAAAAATATTTATGTATTTGGTATATTTTTTACTGCTATTCTTTAGATAAAACCCAGTGGCGTAATTATACCCGCGTTAGATAGGGTCCCAAACAGTTCGCGCCCTATAATCTATTTGGCATAGATATTTTTGAGAGTATCGATAGCTTTCCCAGCGTTAAAAAAAATCCAAAGCAAGAAAAAAGAATTATAAAATTTAAATAAACATCTTTCACGTGTATTACAAAAACACGTAAAATATTATCGACGTGCCAATACATTAGCAGTACACCGCCAATATGTCGGTCTGGGGACCAAAATCGCCTTAAAAAAAGGATAATTTTTTTTTATTGCCTGTGCATATAAATGTGAATATTGTACCAGACAAGAGACTAATTTCGATCTTACTATATAATGGATAAACCACGCACTACTAATATTCGTATATCTTATGTATGACACAATACTTATTCAGGGAGCTCTTTTGTCTATTATGCTTTGTAATTACGCCACTGATAATACTCCGTGTGAAAGGATATTATATGATTATCCAGTTATATTTCGTAAAAACGTTTTTCAAACGTATTATAATATTGAATGTTATTACTAATAAATATAAACTTTTACACTTGTTAAAAGATATTTAACGAAATGCAAAATAAAGGTGGGGGACTTTATTCAAATTTAATTTTAAACACATTTAATTTTATTAAAGAGGGACACGTTCATATTGAGATGTTGCATTTTCAGAACATAGTTCTGTACAATACAAGTTAAATTGATCAACTAGAAAGATGTTGCTTTTAAAATTGGAAAAGTACTTACCTACTTACTTTCTTAATAGAGCGCCACATTCTTCTGTCCCAACACACAATTCCCAACTCATCCATATTCATACATCTTCTCATACAAGCTCGCCGGTTATTGTGACTTCGAACGGGACCATCTTCCAGTTTCTGGTTTACCTGGTCGTGCCAAGAAGTTTTACTTGGACGTCTTATATTTCTGGTGCCATCAACGCTTGGGTCATATATCTTTCTTACCATTCTCTCCTCTTTCATCCGTTCCATACGACCAAACCACTTAAGTGATCCATTCTTAATCTTACTCATTATACTAAGGTCAGCTTTACATTATTTCCTTATTTCTTAATTATTTTCTCTATCATAAATGGATTTGCCACATATATGCCTAAACGATCTCATTTCCACTGCATTCAGTCCACTTTCGTTCTTCTTCTGCCAGCTTCAGGCCTCTCTTCCATACACCAGTGTCGGTACCAGAACTCCATTGTGAACCGTTAGTCTTCCACAGTTGACAAGTTATAAGCTATAATTCCATTCAAAGCGCCGTTCACTTAATTCCCTGCAGTCACCCTCCTTCCAATATTTTTCTGTCTTTTAGTTTAAACTAATGTAATCTAATCTACCAATTGAAAATATTACAGAATATTATTTCAATATTTGTCATAAATGTATTCGACTGTTATAGCGAAAGTGGAGAAAGGCGCTTCCCAGGATAGGAAGAGGTCCAGGTCGAATCCCGGTAGCAAATAAATATTCTTTCGATAGATCGATTTTTTCTGTATATCTTTCTAATTGATTCATTTAACTTGTATATTTAATTTTGATCCAAATTAAAGTGGCTATCTACGTAGTATTACAAAATATAACAATATAGGTACATCCTGGATCAGATTCAATGTATTGTTAATTGTAACCGAAAAAGTTCCGAAATTTGTTTCCCAAGTTGGCCGCTAGATGACACTTAACCAGTGTTCTCTTATTTTCTAATACAAAATATAAAATATTATTTGTCACGGAAACTATAGTTTATCACATGTTCGTGGCTGATAATTATATTCGTTCTATTATCCACTATTCAAATATTATTACACACCCAATACAGTTCCTACATTAACCGCAACGAGAATCGTGTTTAGCTGAAACGAAACATAAACATCCAACAAGCTCGCACATAAGTTTTTACCGTCCTACAATAGATGTCACTAGTGCACTCGAAATCAAATATTTATTACTAACGGTTACGTAGATTACTTTATTATTTCAGTTAAACTATATTTATCGAATTAACCACCAAAGAAAGCTTATAACACATTGTTCATTGTTCTCCGGGTAAAAATTGGGCGACTGTCAGATTAATAATATTATCATTTTTAAATACGATTTATTAATATCTATTGACTTATTAATATATTTTTTTTTAAACCATATTGATTGCTTTCAGAATTGTATATTTATTAGATTATTTTTAATTGAAATGTTAGAAATAATAAATTCCGTGTGGTTCCCGCTTAAAATCAAAAACTGACATTGACCGCCATTTTGATTTTGTCATGCGCGCGCACTCTTCCGCTGACGCACATTAACTACAAAGAAATGACTCACGGCCCGTGAAAAATTATTTCTCGCTTTCGAGGAGCATGTCCTCCGTTATGTGCATCGTTTGACACAAGTTGTTTGTAGTTTTCAGCAAGACAAACTGTTAAAGTGCTTCAATATTGAGAAAATATGTGTGCCAGTGTTGTGACATATTCATATGAGGTTGTTATATAAAACTGGTGCTATGGAGTCGCTGAGGAAGTGGTTTTACAAACCAAAGGTATGTCTATCAAATAATCTGTGTTGTTTTTGTTGCGGGAAATGTCAACCGAATATGGATATTTACACGCATTACTGTAATTGGTGTCTCAGCTCGGTTTAGGTGCAAACATTCGCAAAGTAGTAGAAAATGTCTTCGTAAAAGTGACATTCATAACCTAACCTGTACTGTCATCAACCTATTTTTCTTAAATATCTTTTTACTCGGCGATACACTTGCAAAGCTTTAATTTTTACACGTAATATCTAAATATGTATAGTATTTTGTTGATTTCGTGTGAATATATTTATATATCTGCCTTGAAACGTTATGTAAAACAGTAGAATGACCATCGCATCCATCTGTCACTTTAGTTTTCTCTAAGAAGTGAGAGTTTATGCAGTTTACTCAGTTTAATCAAGAATACATGTATTTTGATCATTATTGTCATAATTGCACCGAATACACGAAACCTTGTTGCATTAATTGAAAGCGATCTTACAAACCACAATCTAATTAACATTATCGAATCGTCGACCGTCTATGCATTTATTTAATATCATTGATCATTAGCATACTGGAAATATTCAATTCAAAACAATCCGAACCTCAAGAAATACGCTTCTCACATTTCGTTTCGTCACAATTTCCATAATTTGTAATGTTTTCATATGTAGATATACATAGTTGCATTATTTGTAAACTCAATACTATATAAATGCGTTGATTACTCTCTTGAGTCTTATCAAACAGATGGGTATTATCTATCAAAATGTTTTGCTCATATTTTATAAATAATAAATAGTATATTCTTACAATAATACGTAAATCTAATTTATTTATGTCATACTAGTAAATTAATATACAGTGAATCATCGAGTACGTTGTGTTCTACGGACAGTCGTATGCCATTATCACTCATATATTTTTTTCGAAGCCAGATAAGCTATGGGTTATATTTATATATATCTAATTAAATGTATATCGCGTACCGGTAGCGCAAAAACAATATTTTTCGATAAAATTGATTTTATATGTAATTAATGCATTTAATTAGTATTTAAAACATCACAGACCTACGTTCTGAATAATTACAACTTCACAATAAGAATGTGTTCTCCTTAAAATAATATATAAGTTGTATCAATGTGTCCATAATTTAATAAAAATGAATTGATAATTCTGGCGTCTGCTATCGGTTTACTCAAAGATATTTGAGATTCCGTAAAAACAATGTAGATGGATTTCAAATAATAGAACGACAGATATATTAATTTAAAAAAAGAGTAACATATAGGTTCGAAATTTTGTCGTTAAAGATACTAGCGCTGTAGCATATGTGGTAATACACCTTCCCCGAATTGGAAAAAAAGATCCAGGTTCGTATCCCGGTAACGCAATAACAATATTTTTCGATAAAATTGATTTTATATATATATAATTAATACATTTATTTAGTATTTAAAACATCGTAGACCTATGTTCTGAATAATTACAACTTCATATCTAAAAATGCCCCTGATATATGATGCTTATATATTATGTAAAATCATTACCGTCACCACCATATTGCCGATATGTGCATTATATGCATATAAGGAAAGACTCTTAAGTAAACTGTTGCATTACTTATTTACATACATTAGCAATACAAATAACTCGATCTCATCTGATAATCTGTTTGTCCTCTAGAGCTGATTACAAGCCATGGATATTCTCTGACCAATAAAATGATTTGATTGCTGTATATGGCATGTGATATAGTGATGGTAAACCGTTATGTTGTGTGACGATATGATTGGTAACTGATATTTAACAATGGTCGGTAACTAAGATTTAACTGTTCGAAGAATTATGAATAGTTAATTACCAATCGTCGTTATAATCGAATATAATCGCAACATTAACAGTTTTTATCATCACTAATGTAATATATGTTTAAAATTATAAATCTCTACCAATAATATGTAATAAAACATGTAAATGCCCCTTACATGAGTGGGCGTGAAATCGTAATGATTACTAACGCGGAGCGAACTATCGTTCGTTGTCAATTGATGCATACAAAACTTTACAGCCAATTCTCCGAAACGTGAGAGAAATATTTCGTCCGTAAACGCGCACTCTTATATACCAGTTGAAATTTGAGTTAACCTTAAAAAAAAAAAAATTGTGAAAAAATATTGCTCTTTGAATCAATCGACTGAGCTTTGTGTATCTAACATAGGTAGATGCCTACTTTCCAAGTGATTAATTATATTAATTTAATTCTATACCAGAAGGTAGGTACCTGCCAACTATTTTCCTTTTTTTTTCTCTGTCTCGAATGCCATCCTTATTATTATTATTATATATATACAGTTATAACCGACGGTGATCTGTTGATAGAATATTTTAGAATTACATTTTCATCCTTGAACAATTATTAATTACACGCAAAAACATCTCAGCCAGGCGTCATATAACGACATTAAAAAAAACCTGTTGATTTTGTCGCGCTATAGTTACTTTTACAACAAATAACGCAAAATTTAAAATAGTATATTTTAATCTCATCATCGGTATAAATAGTTAACACCATCGTGATAATTATTGAAAATTATAATGTTATTACTCTTAACCGGTGTTTTAGCTAATTTAAAAAAAATATTTCATATGAACTGGATATTTTGGGGGGCGATTTGCAGCTTGTACCAATGAAATAAACAATACTCGAGATTTTATGGTATGGGGTAGTGAACTCAGTCCCGGGACCAGAGGATTAAAAATAGTTTTTTTTTTTTTAAAATCAGGTAATATCGCATTAATTTATATTAAATTAGCAAAGAATCATTGAAAAAAAAAATAACGAAATGCAATAATGACATGTAACAAATAAGAATTTAGTCCTGATCTAATTTTGGCACCCAAACAACTTGCTGCTTAGCCTCCCCGCATGTTGAAGGTACTGTCTTAACTTTTTGAATCCCTTAAGCGCATCATAAATTGCAGGGATTATATTTTTTTAAATCATTTCGCCATCTGTGGACGACAATTCCCAGCTTTTGATAGATATTTTTAAGTCAAGACCCTTAAATCCTGCCCTTATCCTATGTGATGTCTTCCATTTCAAAGACGGTTGGCATTTAAAAGGTTTAAATACTTTTGTACCAATTCGAGGTGGTGATTTTTTAAAATTACTATAGCACTTTTTTTTTTCATCGGACGTGAGACTGATATTTTCGGAAGAACTGCTGTAAAGATGCACAAATGAACTCGATATTCGTAGTGTTGTATTATCTAATATCGAATGCAATTGTATTTTTATTTTTTTTAGATTCATAAACGCTTTAAACTGCACCGGGATTCTAAGATTGAATTCCCCGGTACAGGGTCGCGATGTTCGTACATAAAATTCTAGAAAATAATTCGATTATTTTGTCAGATTTCTGTGAGATCGCGCGGCTTGAGAGGAAACACCGCTCTTACTCCATCCACAATGGTGTTTGTTAACTTTTGTGCCGAACGATTATGAAGTACCACCCGACCGTTAAGTTATTGTCAAAATCGGTGAAGTGAGACTTAATGTTCCGTTGCAAGGTAAAAAATTTAAAAAAAGATTTTATTCGTTTTTTTTTTTTGTTTTAAATATAACCGTTCGT
Source organism: Eubasilissa regina (assembly GCA_022840565.1). Classification (NCBI taxonomy): domain Eukaryota; kingdom Metazoa; phylum Arthropoda; class Insecta; order Trichoptera; family Phryganeidae; genus Eubasilissa; species Eubasilissa regina. The sequence goes on along the minus strand of JAINEB010000027.1, from coordinate 14,445,525 downwards.
CGAAGACTATTAACGATTTGGCTGTGAGTTTGTATATCCGGAATCTAATAGTTGGTCTGGCCAAATATCAAACTTTTCCGTTTAGTGAGTTCTAATTCGGCCGGGTAGATCGGCAGCAATTGATACTAAGGGCCGGTTGTGCGATCAGTAGTAACTTTTTACTGTAACATTGTACTGTAGTAACTTTTAACCATCGCCCCCCGTGGTTAAAAATCTTCACTACGTCAAATTTACTATTGTCGAAGCATAGATAAGAAATCTCGCCTCTATCTGTGGCTTTCTGCGTTCGACACCCGTCACTTTAGTGGCTAATTTTTTTCTTATTATGTGCTAATGTTTATTAAACAATGAGATCATTATCGGACGAACTTTCATCACTAAAATTGGTGGATATTGAATTGTCGTACACTGCGACTTTCAAAGTATCAATGAAATACTTGATACTAATATAATAGAAACTGAATAATTGTCAGAGATTATAAAATATATTCAAGTCCTTATCCGGCACTCTGAATAATTACTATCTGCACTGTCCAATGTGTTTAGTAAACAAAATATATAATTAATCAAATCTCTTACTAATCAACAACGAAAAGTATTGAATTATCATATTTACCTCACTTATCAGCTTGTATTATCTTATCTGTCCCATTGTGACAGCTTGTGTTATCAATTGTCCCATTTGACAGATTATAGTATTGTCATTTTGACAACCCTACATTTTAGATGGTCGAATTTCTATTCGAAATTCCGATATTATGGATGCATTATTTATTATCTATTGAAATTCACAATTATACACGAGTCTTACTCTCATAGGGAAGAAACAAATGTTAATATATATATATTCCACTGATTATTGAAATTGTATTATATTTTTAATATTAATAAAAAAAGAAATAAAAAAATAACTTTTCAAATACACACTTGCGACCATATATATATATATTCCATTTTGAAATTAGGAACTCAATTCTATAAAAAAAATATTTTTTGTATATATCCGAGAAAAAAAAAAAAAAACTGGCTACTATGAGCTAGTATACGTCACCCGTAATGTCATTGCACGTTTACCGTTTCTTAACTATCATTACAAGTTATAAAAGTGGTTTTGTGAAGAGGCCGTGAAAATAGCACAATAAAAATATTACTTAAATATTACTTATTCAAAACCTAATTAAAAAAAAAGTTATGTTGGAATTTATCAATTTCATTTTATTACATTTTTTTGATATACAGTAATACCCCGACTTGCGCGAACTCCGAGTTACGCGGTTCGTTTGGCGACGCTGCCGCCCGCTATATTCAGTGCTTCTCTTACTGTAATCGCTAGAAACTGATATCGCTCATATGGTAGAAGAAGTTGTTCATCTTGGCAGGCAATTAGATTTGGAAGTCAATGCTGACGATGTCAACGAGCTGTCGGATTCACTTGTCAGGAGCTAACAATCGATGAGCTCATAGAAATGCGTAAGTAAGAAGACACTTCAGACCCAATTCCACCAGTAAAGCACATGACAATTGAAAATTACTTAAAAATTTTATAAAACATAGACTCCAACGAAGAACGCGTTTTAGCTACAAAGCAAGAAATAAAAAAATTATTAGCTTGCTACGAAGAAATTCTGCGTGAAAAAAATAAGGCGAATTTGTTACGTAAATCTTTTATTTACGTAATACTTTTTTTTACGTAAATCGTTTATTTTTTTAAATATTTTGTATTAATATGTATGAAGAACTGCAATTTTATTAAATATTTTTCTTCTAAACTAGTATTTTTGTTAGTCCTTAGTCCCAATTAAACAAAATTGAATGTATTTATATGCAAAGTTGTACCCCGACTTACGCGAATTCGAGTTAAGCGATTTTCGTCGGTCCCACTTATCGCGTAACTTCCGAGTATTACTATACTTGAATACGACTTGTATATATTTTAAAGAGAACATATTGTTATTATTATTATTTGTGAAGTTGTAATTTTCTGTCATATTTTAATTCAAATTAAATGCATCTATTAATTCCTAGCGAATATTTCTCAAAGGTATAATAGCGATAAAAAGATGATAGCTTTTAAATAAATGTATCAATTTGAAATAGCCACAGCATATAAAATAAATAAACATAAAATTTGTCGACTATTTACGAGGCTGACGTAGTGTAATTGGTTATCGCACATCCCCGGATAGGAAGAGATCCTGGTTCAAATCCCGGTGGCAGCTAAAATATTTTTTCGATAAATTGAGTTTATCTGTATGTATTGTATATCTTTTTAATTGGCATATTTAATTTGTATTAAAATATCACAGAACTATGTTCTGATAAAATTACAACTTCACAAATAATAATGTGTTCTCTTTAAAACTATATATATATATATAACTCAAATTTATCGTAACGGCAACGCATTTCTCCAGTAAGTATAAATTCCTGGTTCGTATCCCGGTGGTAATCAAATATTTTTTCGATATATAGATGTTTATGTACACCTTTTTAATAGATTGTTGTAATTATTGATGTTTGATCGTCAGAAAAAATATTTACTTCCCGAAAGCATTTTTTTGATAAAGAGAAATTTAAATATGGCGGACTCTTCACAGCTGTTCCAAAAGTCATCTGACACATTGATACTTTGAAAGTTGCGGTATACGATAATTAATCATTCAAAAATCCCGCTATTTTAGTAATGAAAGTTCGTCCGATGATGACCTCGTTGTTTAATATACATTATTACATATAATACGAAAAAATGACAGATGTCGAATGCCTTGGCGAAAAAATCCATAGAAAATGCGTAAAATATGGCATATTTCATGATTATTTGTCACACCTGTAGACATCTCCATCTATGTTTTGACAATAGTAAATTTGACATTCGAACAACCCGCAAACGATTTTAACAACGGGCGTTAATAGCAAATTACCATAGTAAAAATTTACTAATGATCATACAACCGGCACTTAGTATCTACCCACATAATACAGGGTGTTTAGTTATGAATAACAAGGAAATGAAACACAATTTTTAAATTTGGTTTATTACAATTATGTATGAAATATAACATCTGGCAGTGGCACAAATGCGTGCTTTTTAACCACATTTTTCATAACATTCTCGCACACTTCGTGTGTTATTTCAGCTACTACTACTACGGAACTACTGTTGGCGTATAATAATAGCGTAGGCCTTTTTTTTAAGTACCCTCACAGAAAATAGTTGAAAGCCGTCAAATCAGGTGATAAAGGAGGCCAGTCAATATCACAATTTTTTGACATTATGCGGTCGGGAAAATTGTAAATAATAAAAAATACTGTCCTGTAGCATCGGCATCATCATGTTGGCTTATTGGCGTAGACCATTCTTTTCAAGTACCCCCACAAAAAATAGTCGGGAGCCGTCAAATCAGGCGATCAAGAAGGGCTAGTCCATATCATCACTTTTTGACATTATGCGGCCGTGAAAAATTTCTAGGAAAATTTCCAGCATAGCTCGGGCTGTGTGCGAGGTGGCACCATCCTGTCGAAACCACACGTATTGCAGACCCAATCGATCCAATTCGGCTACCAAGAAGTTTTCCAACATGTGACGATAGAGATCACCATTGTCGGTTACGGCATTGTCATTATTATTTATATAAAATGTTTTAACGACTTCAACACATTGTTGAGGTCGTTAACTCTACGACTACTCTCTACGACTGTCAAATGCGAACTGACAAATGGCAGCCAATCAAACATAATATTCACCTGTATGTTATTTCGCTGAATCCTGTGCTTGGATTATTTAAAATTAAATATTTAATTATCGTTTTATATTGTGAACAGTTGTGCTAGAAAAATTGAATGCATTAGAGAATAATGGTGTCATGTTACAGATACAAAATTTGTAGATATTGGATATAGGACTGACCCCGATTCCCACTTTGCCCCGTTCCCCTTAACGCATGTGGAAGTCTATTATCTAGGGCGAGTTACTCCCCGCACGTGCCGGTGCTTGATTGATCTGCACCACCGCAGCGCCGACTCGGGAGCCGGACCGGTCATCTCGCGCAGTCAGATTGGCGACGGTACTGAATCGGTAATCTGTTACGCACATTCTCTCGGCTGTCTTGTTTCTCTAAATTATTACAATTTCAATTCCACAGGGTCGCGTTTATTGCTTTTAATGTGCACATTTTTCTTTTAAGATTCCTACTACGCAATTCGCGATAACTAATAATGTCTCGCCTACGTCAAATCATATCACACTTTGCGTTTGTTTTATTTTCAAGTTTCTATTGATAAAGAATAATTATTTATGCATGTCCCGCGTCTCGTTGTCCCATGATAATACGTAAGTTATGTATGTATTGCACAGTGGTTATTAAGAAATAATTTTGCCAGCAATAAACCGTGCATATGTCAAAAAAAAACTATCGAGCTATAAACATGTCAATTTAAGGATGACTCTATTTAGTAGGATCAGTTCACACATTACATCTGTCTTTGAGGGCATGTGGTCAATGGTTGAAAGAATTGGATGGTAATTGCTTTCAACCATTGACATATATATATATATATGTATGTATATATATTTTTCCATTTTATCCGTCCGCTGCATTGATGTATTGTACAATATTCTATACGGAATATTTAGAAGCAAGCAGTGTTTTCGTATCATGTATAAATTAGATATGACTTAAAATATAAACCATAGATTAATAAAATACTATACAGTGAGACTAAAAATTATATTAAAAATAATTTAACGTGTGGTGCAATAAGACGAAATGTAAAACATACAGTAGAAGCTTTTAGAGCCTTCAATTTATTCATTAAAATCCGACATTTATATTGATTATTGTAAAAATAAAAAAATCTTAAATATGGTGTGGGGCTTAACACCTGCGTCCTTCCCATTCACCGGCTCATCAGTGAAGAAACGAGATCCGCGGGTTCTTTACTTAAGCAACAGATACCCACCTTATTTTTGTCACATTCTGCCTTCATCCTAAACTGGGAATAATTTATAGTAATACCTGGTGACGATAAATAAAATATGTTATTCACTAGAAAAGTAAAGACATCTAATCAGAAAAAAACAAGACTAAGAAATAAAAAAATAAAAAATCCAGACTACAAATCCTCATCTCGTCGGGTTGGGCGCGAGTTCGACATCCTTCTTGCATGTGACAACCAGATGTCTTGGCGCCACATCACGTTTGACACGCAGCATCCAGATCGACGCGATCGGATTCGTAAACGTAATTTGTTGTGGATGATCATCATAATAAAAAAGTGTCGCCTAAAGTGAGGTAACTAACTCCAAGATAATATCCAAAGGTAGAAATTAAAATCAAACCAGAGACCAAAGATCAAATCCAGAAGTATGCGCCAGAAGCATAATCCAGAGGGGAACATCTTGTTTCCTGTAAAGATTATTTACTATGCGATTAGATTAACAAGTTAATAGTAAATTGTGCACTAATGATTGAATAATATAAAATATTTACCCTCTAGTTATAGTGAATCGCACACAGCTACATTTTAGTAACGCTGTCGCAGTTTGTTCGACCGCCCAAATCTGACAGCTTCTTCGATGGTTTTGAAAACGAACCCTAGATCCAACCGTTTTTATAACCTCAGAAACCGAACTATTTGTGCTTGACAAAAAATAAGCGACGTGACCCCAATTTATAACGTCACAATGTTTAGTACGTTTAAATAAAATTATACCATTATATGAGAGTATTATATTTATATATAGCGTTGAATAAATGCGTGAAGCAACGCGAAGGATAGAGACGCTGTCGTGCTCGTCATGAGCTGATTAAATTCCCTTTGCGATGATGAGTTCGCGAGTTGTGCAAAATTGCTGACAGTTTGTGAAAATATCGCCCGATTGTGAGAAAACTTCGCGTGAGACCGTACGTTCTTAACGACACCACGCATCGAGGAGGGTCATCGTCTCAGAGGCGTGCTCGCGTGTCTAACCTAAATATAATTATTTCTCTAAAATATATTGACGTACACTACTGATAATGAAACAAAAAAAAAAAAAACTATATGTATTTTATTAACGACTAATTTTTATTATAAAGTTGAGATTTTTGAACACTTTATAATTCAAACAAATCAGATGAATCACTCAGAAGGATGGATAATCATACAAAAAATACACAGTTACCCGGAGAATGCTTTACCAATTGCACTATGTTGGTCGAGTACTTTCACGTCATATTTTCGATCTTGTATGTTATTTATATATTATTGTGAGACTATTATTTCCACTTGACGCATGTCGGAACTTGCAAGTAGAAATTCTAAAACGTCATCGAACGGATGTTGCTATATAAAGTTATGAAAAATTGACTCATTATTATTTGGGGTCCGGGGGTGACCTCGACCATACTTTTGTGTTTAAAAAAAATCGAATATTTTTGCGCAGATTATCCGATATTTTTTCCAAATCTTTTTGGAAATCGAGATTTTACTGTATTAGTCTACCTTTTAATTGCCAATTCTATTTGAAATGGAAGATAGCACAAAGGGTAAGACTAGTCTTTAAGGGTCTTGACTTATCTATCAAAAGCTGGAACCTGTCGTCCACAGATGGCAAAATGATTTAAAAGTATGACTTTAATCCCTGTAAGTTTGCAAGGTCCAAAAGTGCGTGTTAACACGCTTATGGCTTATCGTGATATATAAAAGCGTGGCGCCTTAACGCGCTCATGGCATTTAAAGGTTGTTGTGTCACTTTAAACTATAGTGATTCAAATATATCTTCCGCTTAGAAAATTAGGTTATTTTTTACATACATATTACATAATATTTTTTATTTTTTTGCCAAACTGCATAGCAGTTTTATGGCGAGGATTGCCAGTAATATTTAAATAAGAATGTGTTTCGGTGTATTCAATGATGTCTCTCGTGATCAGTCACTAATGTGCGGTTCACCGCGACGCGTCTCCGCCCGATGATGCTTTACTTGGAATATTATTAAAGCACGGAACACGAACTGAATGCGCTGTAAAATGACCGACAGTGTGACGTTATTCCTTCCGCTTACTCCAGCTATGAATAATAATATACCCTTTTTTAATTTGAATTATTTAACTTTGAATAAATAATAATTATGTATTCTCGACACGGCAAATAAATAATAATATAGTTATTGTTGGAAAATTTTATTACTTGTTTACGTCAACACTTAAATATTATGAATACAAAGTCATCGATATTGTACGTACGGTAATATTAAAATTGTTAATTGTTTTTTTTTCTTTCTTTCTTTAAATAAAAAATATTTTTAAATATGACGTTTGACGTGCTATTCTGCCGACGTGACCACGTGGGCAGGCAGAAATCATTCAATCATTTTTAGTTGTAACAGGGGTGTAATAGTTAAATTGTAAAAACTTCCCTTTCATATGGGCAAAATTATCACACTATTAAGGAAAACACATTCTCATTGTGAAGTTGTAATTATTCAAAACATAGGTCTAATATTTTAAATACTAAATTAATGTATTAATTATAAATATATACATTAATTTAGTATTTACAATTAACACACTTAAACAGACTCTTATTTTAATAATTAGACAAAATACTTTGTCTAAACCACTATTTATTGATTATTCTGCATGTTTCGATACCTCCTATGATGTCTTCTTCGGGAAACAATGTATACTGAAATTTAAAAAAATCATGCGTAGATAGAAACAAAACTATAAAGTGGTGGAATAAGTAAGAGCTAATATGAAAACAAATTTTAAAAATGTGATTATTTTCAAAGGGGATTTGGTTATTTATAATATTTAATATAAAATTAGGCCACAAAGTAATTTTGCAAATATTGAAGAAGGTACTTTTAGGTAAGGTCTCACGTAGATTTTGTTATAGAAAATTCTAATTGAAATAATTCTCGCCGTTTGTACGTCGGTCACGCTTTTAATAACTACTAATTAATATATAATAATCGTCTGGCAATGGGAGAGTATTTTTAATATTTACCGCATAAACATTGTAAACAGTCATTTTTAATACAATGAATTAATTTTGCATTTAACCGTGTGATTTATATTAAAAATAAATATTTCAAAAATAGCTACAATTAAAAAAAAATTAGTATGATGATGAAAGATATGAAAAAATTACATTAATGATCGAAAATTTTTAGAAACATTTTTATGACAGATCTACTATTCCGGATAACCGTGTATGCAATGGTACAATAAATTTGACATTAATTATAAATAGTCTTTTGACAATTTTCGCATTTTAAATTGATTCGTTAAAACTTCAGGCGACTCACAATGGCGCGAATATTATTTGTGGTACGATTCGATTTGTATCCCCGACAAACTTGCAATTATTAAGCGATTAATTTAATTAGCGTGACAAGACACCTGTGTGTGTCGACACCAATATAAAGTTTATCGCCCATAATAGTACTCGCAGAACCCGAGTACCTACACATGCCACGCATCACTCTTGAGTTTGTCAAGTATCAGGCCAAGGTTAGCGATTCATCGGTGTGGTTCAATATGGGTCAGTTTACAAACACGAGGACCAAAATTATTTAATTGTTTACACGAGTATTTTTTTAAATTTGCAATTTAAAATTTGTTTTCAGAAGCGCGTACATGTCAGTCTTTGGAACCAATGAGGTATTTGACAAATAATGTCGGATTAGTATACGTTAATTAGTCATCGTTCGTGATATTATTATTATTAGAAGAAAGGGGACTTTTTTAGTGGTCAAATTATTCTAAATCCTGTTAAACTTTGTTTATCAAACTCTAACCTGGCTTCAATGTTTTACCGAGTAAGACACCAGAAATCAACTGTATCATTGTAGAATCGGCAAATGTGCGTAATTCATATCATCGCAGAATCCGCAAATATGAGTAATTCGTATCATTGCAGAATCCGCAAATATGCATATTTCGTATCATCGCAGAATCAGCAAATACGCGTAATTCATATAATTGTAGTATTCGCAAATATGTGTAATTCGTATCATTGCAAAATCCGTAAATATGCATATTTTGTATCATCGCAGAATCAGCAAATACGCGTAATTCATATAATTGTAGAATTCGCAAATTTGTGTAATTCGTATCATTGCAGAATACGTAAATATGCATATTTCGTAACATTGCAGAATCAGCAAATACGCGTAATTCATTTAATTGTAGAATCCGCAAATATGTGTAATTCGTATCGTTGCAGAATCCGTAAATATGCATATTTCGTATCATCGCAGAATCAGCAAATATGCGTAATTCATATAATTGTAGAATCTGCAAATATATGTAATTCGTATCATTGCAGAATCCGCAAATTCGCGTAATTCGTTTCATTGCTGATGATTAATTATTCAAGGTGTATACTTTTTTTTTAATCATTCTCAAGTTTATAAGATGATAAAAAAATAAAACTACTCGATGGACAAAACACAATTTATTAGGTTGTCCTTTCTGGTCGTATAATATGGTTCTTCTTAGATAGGCAAGAATGAGATCGAGGTCGATTGCTTCAGGATCTTCTTATAAGAGACTATAAGAAGGTCCTGAAGTAAAATTTGTTATGTTATTGTTATTATATCGTGTATAAATTAAATTTTCTTTATTTAATTTATACACGATATAATATTATTCTATTTATATAATTTTTATGTGTATTTATGTAATTTTCTATTTCTCCGACTTTTCTTTTCGGATATGCATAAGTTAACCCACTCGAAAAATTGCTTCTAGTAAGCTGTTTACTGTGCCCTTAGAACTTTTAGTTTAGACGGATATTCTAATAAAATAATGGGTGGGTTTAATAAAAAAATGTTGATTTTGTATTTAAGTATAGTCCCTGGGAATTTATTTATTAAAAATAATGTTTTCTAAATGTGATCCGTTATTTCGCTGGCGCTCTTCTAAACGGGAGGCAAAATTTCCGAGAACTACTCGGCACGTATTCTCCGTGATCGCTGCCATTTCTTCTCGTATATGTTCTTTTAATTGGTCCAGAAAGGGAGAATTGTTTAACATAGCCTCATACAAAAAAGTCCATCGATGTCAAGTCAAGACTATGGAAGCCGATTAATGTCACCTCGCCGGAATATGAATTTTCCACGGAAAATTTCATGGACTACTCGTAAGGACATGAAAAATACTTTTGGAGCACACTCTATGTATTGTATTATAATTAAACATATTCCGAATCTGTTAGATTAGGCAGTATGTTAAGTTGTTGGTGCATGCGTAGTTCGTGTAACCATTGTCTCCGAGGAGAAGCGCCTTGAAACTCTAATCAATCGAATAATACGGCTGATATGGCCGCTGTGCTGCGGGGAATTATTTCCGCCAGTGTTTCTAATAAGGTCAACAATATCGGTTTTTATTGAGAATTTACTCGACCGGGGCATTATAAAAACGAGACATTTTGTTTTGATGTAAGGTTTCCATTTTTTAAAGGCATCCATCGAGCGACGGTCGGATACCGATCGGCAGAAATTAGTTCACCGGTCACATAGCTGGCTGTGTCATCTTGGTTTTCCCTCTGTTTTCTGCTATCGCCATTCCAACACAATCGTCACAACTCATTAAAAATTAGAGGAGTGCGTTTAAAAAAATATATTCGCTGTTATTTATTTATTTATTTGGTCCCTATTTGTATCTCCCACTGGGAATACTATATATAATATGGGAATAGGAGAGTTAAATTTATAACTTATTATGAATGTTGCAAGTATCGACGGACCCCTGAAATATACATAGGATAACCGAGGTGGTAGATAGCATCAGCTGCACGTCTAGTTTGCGTTTGTTCCCATATTTCTTGCGCGTCAAGATTTATCGTTCCATCGTCATTTTTCCTACGCAGTCTATTTAATGTCGTTACTTTAATGAGCTCGCGTTGTTTGATGCCTCTTCATCGAAGCTTCTCGTCGTATTCCATATTAATGAAACATCACAAACTGGAACACCACAATATCAACGTCAAAAAAAAAATTACTAACATTTTATTTTGAAATGATATAATTATATTTGTTACCTATGAACATATATATTTTTTAAATTTTAAATTCATATTAATTTTAAACACCTCGCTACACCAGCGTTGCAATATTCAAATTTCATATATCTGACAGTAGATTTACTTATGTTTACTTTTAAAGGAATTTGACATGAAATTCAATGAAATGAATGAATTTTTTATTCATTTTTTTGTTTTTGACGAACAGATATTAAGAGTATATTAGGATTTTATTAGATCCATTTGTCTATTAGGCAAATGGCGACAATAGAAAAGGGTCACATGAGAGTGTTAGGGCATGTAGAAATGTGAGTATAAAGGGTAATCGTCAAACGTGCAATGAGAAGATGTATGAAATTGGAAGGGACAAGATGGTATGCTAAGATAGATGAGAGACTTGAGAAGAATAAGTCATGAGATCCCCCGGAACGATGACCTATTAATAAATTAATGGAATCTCGGACATTTCTGGGGATTTATCGGGGTGTGGGTCCCTCGCTGGGGGTTGCTGGGATGGACGATGCCGGGAAGAGCAGTGGCTAGAAAGACCTAACGGAGCATTCTACTAGCTCTAAGACCTCGCACCTCTTGCGACGTGGACACGATGAATTTCTGCCGAACTGTGACCGAGTTCTGCGACTGCTACACACGTAAATGTGACGTCTACCCTCCTCTTTTGGGGGTGCATGATTTCTATAGCTTCTTTCTGGCTGCCTTCTGAATTTAATATGATAATGCGTCTCACGTCAAATTGTACAGGTATGGTTCTGGTACGATGATACCGGAGCCAACCTATGATGGTATTATGATGATAATGTTAATAATGACTGAATGTAATAAAAAATTTAAAAAGATGTAATTTTGACGAATCGATACGAGAGTAAACAACTCTCAAAACAATTCGGGATAGGGTGTAAATAAATAAATAAGACAGAAGAGTGTGACGTTCTTTCTCTCTGCCTACCGCTGCGGAGAAATGGCGTGATGCTAAAGTTGGTAGTTAATTACAAGAATAAATAAAATCGTATAAACATTTTGAATCATATGTATTTCGAATTTCATTATTGAATTTAAACAATCACTGTTCACCATTGTTACGCATCATCGTTGTAACAACACGGGATGGTGCATAAGAAATCAAATGCATTGAACATTTTTCGTTTAGAATTTTTCACTCAAAATTAATTTTTAACAAAATTAAAATTAAATTTTCCATGGGTCGTCGCATAATACGATTTATGTTATTGAATCGATTTAAAAATTGAACTGTAATTCACCTGTGCTAGCCTTCGAACAGGGTTGATAAATATAAAATATGTTTTAATGGAGTTTTTATACTTACCGATTGATATAAACTTTATCATCGGTGATCGCGTCTAATATATCACCACGAGTGTATGAATTTTATATCGTCCAATAATCCAATAAATTTCTTCCATCGGCAGTACGTACGAACAATAAGTAATCAATAGATTTGTACCTGAAATTATTTAATAATTCAGATGCTCCACCGTATGCTGTACCTGCGTCACATTCACATTTCACAAAGCTTACGTTATTACAGTAGCGAACTCACGTCCGTGGTTGCCGTGTAATAAAAATAACATTAAAACAATAGTCTTACTTATGGGCGGGGAGGATAGAGCGCCACACTTTTCTGTCCTGACACGCGATTCTCACCAAATCCACATTCATACATCTTCTCATATAAGCCCGACGATTATGTAGGCTTCTAACAGGATCATTCTCACCTGGTCGTGTCAAGTTTTCCGCGGGCGTCCTCTACTTCTGGTGTCATCAACACTTGCGTCATATATCTTCCTTACCATTCTCTACTCATTCATACATTCCATATGACCAAACCACCTTAGTGACTTTTGACTAATATTATTGTCTTCTTCTTTTAAAAAGGCAATCCACTCTTCAGGAGTGATTTGTGCCATTAATCAAGTTAAAAATTTATTTTATAGAAAAAAGTACAATAATATTATATTACAAGTCAATACCATTGTCGTTCAAAAAATTTGCTATTATATAGATTAAATGTGGCAAGTTAAGGGAAAGAAGATGACACAAGTTAACCGGGAGTTGAAAATTACCATTGACGAGATTACTGTAAAAAAAACCTGTTTCTTACCAATTTCTCCGTTACGTGTGACCAAACCACCTAAGTGATCCTTTCTTAATCTTACTCGCTATATTAAGATCAGCTATACATTCTGTTCTTATTTCTTCATTCTTTACTCTGTCATAAATGGATCTGCCACATATACGCCTAAGTGATGTCATTTCCACTGCATTCAGTCTACTTTCGTTCCTCTTCTGCCAGTACCAGGCCTCACTGCCATATGTTCCTCCATTGTGAACCGCTGGTGTTGCCTCAGTTGACAAGTTCCCATTAGCTATAATTCCATTCAAAGCGCCGTTCACTTTATTCCCTGCAGTCACCCTCTTTTTCATATATTTCTCTGACTTTCCGTTTCTATCGAACATACTTCCCAAATACACAAAACTATCTTTGTTTTTATTCTTTATCGAAGACCTGATATGATATCTTAAATTGATTGATTTTCGATGAAAAAATTAATTAATAACGACGTAAATCGTTCCAAAAGAATCCTACATTAATTTAGTTGGCTTTTAGATATGTATTGTATTTTTACGAGTATAAATCGCTCCATAAAATTATGTACAATTTTTTTTTGAAAAAAAGTTTTTATTGAACTTATTATTTCTTGTCAGTGTCTGAATCGGCAATAAATTGCATCCCCTTCAGTACCATCCAGTATGTTTGAAATTCCTGTCTTCTTGAACGACTTCATAATGACTCTCCCAAGAATATAAAAACCCACTCACCAAACATGTTTGATACTGGCTCTTCTAATTCTTCCCGTTGGTGTCAAATGTGTATTGACTCGCAGCTGTTGTCATTCACTTGTTTCACTCCTCAAATGAATTCCACGCCTCCTTCCTTTTCATTTTTATACAAGTATGAAGTTCGACAGCAGTACGCGTAATACGTATGCCCAAACATCACGCTCGGTACTAGTGTCTAGTGTCACGTCCGTCCATAGTCGTTTATCATAGATAGGACAGAAGAAGAAAACACAAATAACATAAGTGCAATACACAAAGAATAAAATTACATAGTGTCAACATGTTTTTACATAATTAAAAATAAATATAAAACGTGAAGTAGCAATTTATCCGTCAGTTAAGACACAAAAAATTGTAATAGTGTAGTTAGTTCTATAAAGAATTAAATTAACAGCAAAAATGTCGACTACCGCCGCATATTCATTCCTCAAAGAATGCATTCTGGGGACGAGTTCCGACATTACCACTGTAATAAAACAATGAATTGTGCCTCGATGACCTCAATGGTGCGTGAAAGTCAACAATCTGGGGGCAGTCTAGCAGTGGATGATCGGACATAAGGTATATTTGTAAAAGTATCCGGATTTTTACCGTATTAGCCCGTATATAATATTTTTGATTTTTTTTCTAAAAACAAATATTCGCATTATATTCGGGGTTTAGGCCGTGTCCGGATGAGCGCGGCGCACACAGCCGAACCTTTTCGCCTATCGCCTATTTAGCTGGACATCATTCTCTGACCCCTGCGGGGAAATAAATAAATCATCGATTCCAGTCTTTGGGGAATGGATCGTGACACGGTCTATTTAAAAAGGTTTTAACAAATTTGTTGCATTTCCAACAATCTGGTTGAGAGTGAGGTTGACATTTGATGGCAGGACGAAGATGATGCCATAAATGATGCGTCGAATAGTAATAATTCAAGCGTGTCTGAATAAAAAAAAATCATATTTTTTATAATACAATTTACTTAGTTTTATATTTGAATTTTTCCTTTCATTCCTGCTACAAATATATAAGTCGCGTTATATTCGAGGCCGCGTTATATTCGGGCTAATTCGGTATTAACTATTTCGTAAAGTGTCATTAGATCAATGAAACCAAAAATCGAAAGAGTCATAGGCTAAAACTTCGATAATTATAGACAAAAAATTCTCCACTCAGTACCTTATAAAGGATGGATAATTAACAAGATAGCATTCCCTAACACTTCGCCTTTACTGTCCATATTCCAGTTAACAACCGAAACCACCTCCCTCTTCTCAAGCCCCGCCCCTTTGCACGAATAGACTACAAACATTGTATTTAGTTTAGCTTTCACCCGAAACTGAGACTAGTTCGTTTAGTTGTGAAAATTAAAATGAATCATGTTACACCGGCATGTCAATTAATGACATTAAATATTTCAGATAGGCACTCAGATACAGATATAGAATTTATTCAGCAATATGCATTTATTTTGGGAGATGTGTATCCACGCTCGTTTGCCGTGTTGACAACTAATTAATTTGCCATAATTGTAATTACATAAAATTACGCTTTAATCTCATTAAACTGAGATAAAAAGGTCTCCGAGCGCGCTGCCGCTGTCTGGCACGGGTGCTAGTCTTTTCATTTATTTTTTTATTTTTTTTTTAATTGTAATCGGTACGTCTTAATGTGCTTTAGGTTAACCTTTCGCACTAGGTGCCAAAATACGCCCTTCTGTTGCGTTGCAGGGAAACCAAGTTAACTATTCTTCTTCTCGTGCCTTATCCATTCATGTTGGCTGTCACCACGTTTAATGCAAATTATATTAATCGAAGATATACAGAAAAAAATATTTGGTCGCTACCGAGATTTAAACCTTGATCTTTTATATATCTTTCTAATTGCCAAACCATTGCCTCCTTATGATGTTCTCCTTCTTCCAGCAATTTTTCACTGCGTTATCTCGTACATGATTTTTATTGTTTTAAATGCGTGTTTTTTTTTTATTCATCCAAACCATAACATCTTCATTCGTAACTCTATCCATCCAGCTTCTTTTGAATATTCTTCCGTAGATCCACATTTCAAATGCTTCAAGTCGCTTTATAATTTTTTTTTGTAACTGTCCATGTTTCCATTCCATAAAATAATATTGAGAACAAAATAGTATCTGACCATTCGTAATCTAAGGTTGAGATCATGACTGCAGAACATCTTTTTTATGCGGCTCCCACGTATCCCATCATTCATTTATATTGCAACCCAGGTATATGTATAATACTTGGTCAATCTTCTCCAATTTCGCTCCAGCGATACAAAGACTTTCAACGTCATCTGTTTCTATTTGCTAATGAGTGTATATTTATACCGCAGACAATCTTTATCTATAATTTTAATCTGTCCATTCCTATCGTGTTAAAACATCAATAAAAAAATATTTCAGTGGCGTATTGTGGATATAATGAATTTAATATTCAAATCGTCCGCGACACGAATACAATATACATGGAAATTTAGGTAAAGTACACGGCTAACGGTCATTTTAAGTATTGATTAAATAAAAAGTTACCATTACAACAAAGACATACTCCTCGACGAAAGATTAAATCTACGAAACTCGAGTATTGAATTTTGTCAACAGCAATGTAGTTTAATTGTGATGTATCTATGGGACGAATGCGTGAGCGCGTGAAAGTTGGTACGATGATGATCACGTGAAAGAGATAAATGTCTCGCGCCGTGGTCGGTGCGCCCTCTTGCCTCCGAACCGTTGAACTGTACTACATTATATCTAAGCATTCAAAATAAATACTTTTGTTACCTCGAATGGGTATTATTCTGACGATACAATCCCGCACACAAAGAATCAAAGATATAACATTAATAATTACATTTCTTTTAAAATTAGCAAAATTAACTTTGTGATTAAAATTCATATTTTTTATTTATAATCTTTGTTTTATTAACCACTGAATTGAGTTTAAATACATCTACCGTTTTCGAAAAATACCATTTTCTTCTTCAGGATGTCATAACTAACTCGATTATTATTATTATATGAATTTTTAGGAAAAAATTTTAGAATGGGACTCGTAGTTAAATTTAGTAAAAAAATTATTCGACTAAATTTGTATTAAGCAACAATTTAAGTTAGGTACTAAATTTATTTTTTAAATAATTGTTTTTTTTTTTAAATAGATTCTGGTGAAGAAACAATGATATATGTTTTTAGTTAGTTATGACATCCTGAAGAAGAAAATAGTATTTTTCGAAACCGGTAGATGTATTTAAACTCAATTCAGTGGTTGATAAAACAAAGATAATAAATAAAAAATATAAATAATTACATTTCTCTTTCAATAGGCACGACCATAGTCGGATTGATCTTTATTCTGGATAATGAAATAACCTATGATGCCGCTGTTTTAGGTAATTATCAGGTACCCAATATTATCATAAGTTTGAATCTTTTTAGCACTTTGCTAGTCAGTCGAATTTAAACTGCTGCCCCGAAATATTCGACCAAATTGCTGGACTCGATGCGAGAGAGATCGAATCGTCCTGTTACTTACCCTTTGTTGGTAATCATTTCCAATCTGAAAAAATATTACATCTCTTTTATATTACCCCTGAATAGTGCCTTTGTAACAACTAGATATCATCTTGATATTATATCAATAATTTTTGTATTTTTATATATAAATTTTTCGATTTTGACGAAATTTGAATCATCGCCTGTAAAGCGAAATTTTTACAAAAATATCACTGTTAATTTAGAAACTGATAGATACCCGATTTCGAACACATTATATAATACAACTAATAGTAATATATATTTTTATTTTTATTTTTTTATTCATAGTACAGTGTGTTGTATTGTTACAATCGGATAAAATTTCAGCAAAGTAAGACATATATTTGGGTACCCTGCCTGCTACACTAGTATTTTACTGTATTATAGCAGACAGTGCTTTTCCGGTATAGTGGTAAACAAAGTGTAATGTTCAATGTATGAGATATAATATATATATGTAAAGAGTAAATAAAGCGTGATGCATTTAGATAACATATAATTACAACGTAAAACTTAAGGTAAATGCAATGTTTAATGTGTCAAAAATAAACAGTAAAAAGTAAATAATATACAAATATGAAGTGAACTTATGTAAAATTGTAATGTTCAATATAAAAAGATTGAAAAAAGTTCAGTTAAATAATATACTAACATAACTACAGAGAAAAGTAGAAAATGCAATATATACAGCACTTTTAATCTCAAGTTTGAATGCATTTTATTTGTATTTAAAATTCAACTCATAAGTAAATATAACTTTATTTTTTTTTGTTTTGTCATAAATCACTAGGAAATTTAATATGTCTGTAACACAATTTTAAAGGGGAAATGATATCAGATGGTACTCTGTCGTTTCAAGGTCACGACATGCCCACTCATTCATAACTAAGATTTTTATTAAATTATTTCGATTGTTGAACTCGTTCAGCGATTCCGGCCCCACCGGGGGCTATCCAGCCGGTAGTTGCACCACTGTGTATTTCATAATATTTCAGAACTGTTTCCTAGACTCAGTTCGCGCGTCCCAGTGCGTCACACTGGTGTGTATTCTAATTATTATTATTGTACAGTTTATATAATCTGCAAATTATCTTATCTACAGTGATAATAAATAATAAGTAACATTGTTCACTCTGTCTAAAGTTCTTTTTCGACTGTGTGAGTGAATCGCTCTCCGGGACGCAATTCACGAACGAACTCGCGCGAAGGACTTTTTCTCTACGGACATGCGTCACATGGTTTAGTCACCATTGCTACATAATTAATTTAAATAATCGTGTAAAGTTCATAAATAAAGGGTGGACCGGACCAACTTGGCTGACTGTTTTTAAAAATTTATAACTTTGGTCGGGTTTATTTTGAATTATTTTTTTGCAGATAATAAAGAATTTATGAAAGTTTATAATGGCTACATACCCAGTGCAAGAGCGCGTTAAAATTATTGAATTTTATTATGTTTCGCGACGATCTATTTTCGGCTAATTTCAAAAATGCAGAGTTTGCTTGGCCTCCCCGTTCCCCAGATTTAACGGCGCCTGATTTATTTTTGTGGGGCTACTTTAAATTATGAGTTTACGTGAACAAACCGGCAACAACTCGGGAGCTTAAACAAAATATTCGTACAGAAATAACAAATTTGGAGGCAGAAACGTTGCGTAATGTAATGAAAAATACTTTAGAAAGAACAATTATTAGCCAACAAGAAAATGGAGATCATTTAAATGGTGTTATTTTACACACAGATTTTAAAAAAGTTAAAAAAGTACACTTTCATATAATAATAATATATATTTTTTAATAAATATTAAAATTATAAAAGTTATATACATTTTACATCTGTCAGCCCACAAGTTGGCCCACTCTTTAAATACGCACTCAATCAATTTTGATTCTGTTAAGTATTTCAATTTTATCACCTAGTTTTTATAACGTACATCGGCCACATCACGAATTGTTTTATAAATTTAATTATTTTTTTGTAATTTATTTTAATTTTCATTGCCACAACGTACATTTGGTACTTTCAATTTACTTATGAAATACAATTTTGATTCATATGATAATGCGAGTAATTCCCTGCCCCGTTTTGCAGTAAAATGTACAGGTGCGCCGTTAGAATCCGGACAGAAACACGTTATTGCAAAAAGCTGTTTATTTAAGCCAATATACAAAGATGTTGTTATATCTCATTAAAAGAATACTTGCTGGGAACTTTCATTCTATATAGCCACCCTGCGCCTCTAATCACCTCCACAATCCTCGCCTATTTTCAACTGATCGCGGTTCATGGGCGTAAACTCTGCCTCGATAGCGGCCCGGAGGGATTTGACGTTAAGGTGTCTGGACTTGTTGGTTTGTCTCTCGACCACGCCCCGCACTTGGTAGTCCGGAGGGTTTAGATCGGGACTGTTAGGAGGCCAAAAGTGGTTCGACCAAAACATGTCAACGTTGTCAGAGAGCCTCTTTTGCACTAAATGACTCGCGTGAGCGGGTGCTCCATCTTGTTGATGGATATACGATCTCCCAGAGGTCACATCTTTATCACTGTCCTCAGGACCTCTAAATAAACCTCCTTCGTGACCCTCACTTGGCCGGAAATTTAGTCTTGCCCAGTCGATCTTGGGTACCTGAAGAATTTAATAATTTCGGTGGGAGTTCTTCAGGCATATATATTTCTATAATCGCCGCTCTTCTATCGTACTCCATGCTTGGGTTGACAGGCTCGGCCATTTTAAGGTTATGAAAGTCTTACTGACATATTTAGCGCCGAATAGCGCCTAGCCCTGAATTCAAACATAGCTGACTTCAAATACAATTTTGTCTGGATTCTAACGGCGCACCCTGTATATCTAATACTAATAATCTATACCCCCAATATTAATCCCACCTTACTACAATATTATGAAAGAATCATTAGGACAACCAGGGATCATCGAGAGGGAAACGGACCTTTTCTATTATATACCCACCGCTTTATTGTTATCTGTATTCTTACTCAGTTTACAACGTTATCTTTTGTTCTCGTTCTAATATAGATGATTCATTGTTTATACACTCACTTGAGTTCAATAGTTATTTTGGTAGTTTTAAAAATGTAATAAAAAGGATTTGCTATCTAAAAATCTAATATTTGTATGCCTTTGAGATGTCGTGCTGGAGACACATGTTGCGCATACCAATGGACGGCGAGACGCAAGAATGTCTCCATTCTGTAGGAACTGAACATCAAGGGCAGACTTTTTTTGAGCACCTCGTGAGAAGGGAAGGTACCTCGGAGAAATTTATTACGGTGGGCCACATCGAAGGATGAAGAGGAAGATCCCCCACCTGGACTGAAGAAGATTTTCTAAGATCCCATCATAACCTAGTTTTTTTCAGTCGGTTCCTTTATTTTCAGCAGTTCAGTTTATTATTAAACAATCATTTAAATCGAACATTATTTATTAAGAAGATTATTTAATTTATTTCTCCGTGACGCGCGTTCAGGAATCGACTCGTTTCCGTGCAAGGCCTTGCTACACGTATAACGACGCAGGTACACGGGATTTGTGTCAAATGCAACAACAAATCATGTCTTCAAATATTTGTTTTGTAATGATCGTCGTGCCCGCGGCCAGCCCGATGTGTAACATGAGAGCATTTATAACACACAAAAAAAAATATCGTGCCACTTACGAACACGAAACGAGAATGTTACTTTTATTCACGCACGTCCAGACAAGGGTTTGCAATTTACCGTCAAATTGCGATTACCGGTAAACGGTAAATAATTTTTCGCTTTACCGTTTGTTTACCGGTAGATAAAAAATAATAGACGTAAATTAAATGATTAAATTATAACGATATGTGGCTACGGTATCCTAGGTTAAAACCTAAATAATTTAAAATACTATTAAGGAAAACACATTCTTATTGTGAAGTTGTAATTATTCAGAACATAGGTCTGTGATATTTTAAATACTAAATTAATGTATTAATTATAAATATATACATATAAAATCAATTTTGTCGAAAAATGTTGTTTTTGCGTCACCGGGATTCGAACCTGGATCTCTATTTCCAATCCGGGGAAGTGCACTACCTTTGTGCTATAACGCCAGTATTTTTCTTGACAAATTTTCGAACCTATATGTTACATTTTTCAAATTAATACACCTGTCGTTCCATTATTTGAAAGCCATCTACATTATTTTTACAGAATCTCAAATACCTTTGAGTAAACAGACTTGCAGACGCCAGAATTATCAATTCATTTTTATTAAATTTTGGACACATTGATACATTATTATTAAGGAAAACACATTCTTATTGTGAAGTTGTAATTATTCAGAACATAGGTCTGTGATATTTTAAATACTAAATTAATGTATTAATTATAAATATATACATATAAAATCAAAATAAAATTGGAAATAGAGATCCAGGTTCGAATCCCGGTGACGCAAAAACAATATTTTTCGACAAAATTGATTTTATATGTATATATTTATAATTAATACATTAATTTAGTATTTAAAATTTCAAATACGTTTCAGATGAAAAATGTCATATAAATACACACCTATGTATATGATGTCCTTCTTGTTTTTACCGAAATATGGTAATGGGAGATCAGATAATCACTTATGTATATGCCACATAGAGCTTAGTTCATTTGAATTACGACTGTATAATATTTGGTTTACCTGTCTGTGAGGAGTTTATCCATTAAATTATTGATGTATGTAAAACATGCATTAGGTGCATAAATACATACTTTGTGTACACCTAATATAAATGCGTAATTAAAATAATATTACAACTGAATATTTTTATTGAATTTATTTTTAAAATATACATTTTTTTGGGTATAATAATTTTTCAGAATTAAAATATGCTCTCGTGAAACAAATTACATCAATAGTTTCATCTTTTAGACTTGACCTAAATTTTATACATATTTGTCTCGCAGATGAAAACGCTCGTTCTGATTCAATACTTGTTTATCGGCAAGTCATCAGATTTTGAAATGCAATGTTCAAATATTTACCTCGATTTTTCTCGAGTTCCCAATGTGATATTTCTCTATGAAATAACAGTGAAATAACTAATTTACCGGTAAATTTCCCAATTTACCGGTAAATTACCTGTGGTGCGTTTTGGTTGATGCAACCGGTAATGCAAGCCCTAGTTGAATACACATTTCGTCTGCGTGAACGCACCTAGTAATTATTTTTAAATTTATATTCATCATTTATTCCCGTATATTGTGATATTATCTAAATTGGTGATCAGATAAGGCTTCCTGCAGATGTATTTTCGGGTCCATCACAAATTATTTCTTTTCAACGCATACATCCTCCCATTCCCGTCTTCGCCTGGCACTAAGACTGGGAGCCGTGACAACATTAATTATTCTTAAATAATAAGAACAAAATATTTTTGTTTTAACTATTGTTTATTGGTTATTCAATGTGTTTCGATACCTATGGTATCTTCTTCAGGAAACAATGTTAACTTGAAATTGAAAATACAAACATACATAAAAACAAAACTATAACGTGGTGGCTATGTAGGAACTGATATGAAAACTAATTTAAAAGACGACTGTTTACAATGAGGACATGGTTATTTATAATATTTAGCTTGCTATTGAAACTTTTTCTTACTTCTAAAATTTCTAATTTATCTAACTGTGAACCCGTATATGTAAGATTTCTAAACCCTTATTAATGTGAAAAGAATGTTTTTTTTTTCCAAAAGGTGATTGGCGAATTCAGAATAGTTGTTGCTATTTAGGCATCTCATGGCATCAAGTTTTACTTATATAAAAATAATTGCAATCATTACAAATTAATTTGTAGACACCAGATTTTTTGTTTTAATATCGTCCTTATCTTTGTTATTTAATATATAATTCTTTAATTTGTTATTAATGTAAAAAGCTAGTTGTATAGAATTTGGAATATTTATTATAGTCGAATTTGAAGTAAGATTATTTAAAAACACAATTTTTATTATTCTTCTTGTGTTCAGAATGGGTTTTGAGGCGGGGTGGTACATGTGTATATCATAGTTGAGCAATCCTGAAAGATTATTTCGTTATATCTCCTTATCGTCATTTCCCGCTGACGTAGTGCCAACAAGTACACGACGATCAATGTCTATAAATCTGTTGTCAATATATTCGTTCCTTATTTGGATGCGAGTCGATAACTTCGCTATTGAAACTTGTGTGTTGTGCATTAAACAAGTTTTCTACATTCCTAGCCTCGATACATGCGTCATACGTCATCGCTGACATGCTGCACTGATTAAAGGAAGCCCGTCTGAATTGTATCCGTTGTCTCTTTTCGTCAGTTTGTTTTGTCGAATTCATGATACTGTTGTGGCGGACACCTGCCGCCATCAGTCGGTGGCTCGGAACTGAACTGAAACGCGATAAACCGTTTGATGAAAAGCTGAACCGAGACTCAAAAATAATCTGAATACGTGTAATTTTTATAATTGTATCATTATTATGATGGCAGGAGTGATTCCTATACTATTAAATATGTGCGTGAAACGATCAGTGTTATATGATATAGAAATAAATTAAACGTGAGTTTTGACATGATTTTATACGTATATATCTTTCTAATTGATACATTTAATTAGTATTTAAATTATCACAGACCTATGTTCTGAATAATTACAACATCACAATAAGTATGTGTTCTTAATAAAATATAACATTCACTATTCTCAACCACTAATCAATCTCCATATCTATAAAATTTTTGTTTGTTGTATACATGTTACTATACTTCATTGTTTACATTTTGACAACATTTTAACAAAAAATTCACATATCCACATTTAAATAAAATTGACACCTCCTCCAATTAAAGACATCGGTGTTTTATTTAACGTTTTAATACCTTGCAGACTTAATTGTGAAATATTAATCAAAAAAGAAAAGGTTGGCATCTACTTTAAGATATCTTAAGTTCAGATGAGACTTTTAAGTGTCCTCGCGAGACTCGGTATGTTTTCTCATTTTCACTGAAATCAACAGTCTAGTGCCACATACAGGGCACTCAGTAAGTGAACTGACGGGATTAACCTCGCCACAGACGTGAGCTACGCACGACCTAAGCCCAGACAGGTCGATTATTTCAGTTAAGCGGTAAATACATATCTTCTAGGGTTTCGTCTGGTAAAATTCCATCGTGTTATGCACTCAGTATAGTTAGCGTATCATCTATATATATTTATATAATTCAATTTCAATGTCAGTGAAACCTGATTGTTGAATCTAGTCGCTATTAGGTGTATTAGTATTACATGTGCTGACGAAATATCTTCACCGTACGTACGTCTTCAATTGTTTTCAGAATTTCAAAGTATAGCCAAAGCAATAATAATAATAATAATAATAATAATGGATGATTTGTATAGCGCCATTTTCGTGAAAACTTTCACCTCAAGGGCGCTTTACACGTAAACTATTTATAGTTCTACAATTATCTATGTTTTTAAAATTAAAAATTGTTATTTTCACTTATGGAAATGACTTTTTGAAAAGGTGCGTTTTTAGTGTCTTCTTAAATAAAGTCTCTGATGCACTGTTTCTTATGACGGAAGGCAAAGAGTTCCACGCTTTTGGGCCTTCCACCGTAAATGCCGGTTCATTAAATTTAGACTTGTGGCCACGGTTGATCGGTTATACAACCGAAGCAGAGGCTGACTTGAGAGTTTGACGTCTACCATTAAAATTGTCTGATTTAAATTTGTCAATGTAGCTCATGTAAAAGGAATAATATATGAGATAATTCGGAAACCCCACATATTATCCGTGCTGCCACATTTAAAATAGATTGTAATCTATCCGAAACAATAGTCCACGCGTGACACCACAAATGCATTTATAAGTAGACGGGCTGCCTCAAAAGGAAGATGTCTCCGAATACTTACTCCTATGTTTACAATAAATCTTTTTTTATTTTTTTTATTACCTAGTTGCTATTAGGTGTAATACATATGTGCTGGCGAAATATTTCGGCCGTTTTCAAAAAAATGTCAAAGTATGTATAGCTAAAACAATTTTTTTTCCTTCACTCACTGACTTTCAATGAAACCTCAAATGTAAAAAAAATGTATTTAATAAATATTTTATACAATATAATGTTTTCTATTGTTTTATATACAATTCGTACCGTTTAAATTATAATTAGACGGAGCATGGTCAGGTGAATATGGCGGGTGAGGAATTTCCTTCCATTCGAATTCCTTTTATTTATCTCTTGTGATTTTTGCCATACGGGGTCTCGCATAGATCCGGCTATAGCATGACTCTTGGTTTGTATTGCTACAATTAAAGTTTTAAACTGATTACAATAAACTCCATTATTGTGCAATCATATTCAAGGATATTATTTTTTGCAATTCCCACCATACTAATAAAAAGACATTTATACCTTTAGTCTCCATCAGGTAGTTGGCTTTACTACCTGCCCTTTTGAAAGCCCCCCTTTTTGGTGACCTCGATTAGAGTTCGTCAGTTGAAGAAATGAGACCCCCTCTGCAACAACACTGTATATCGTTTTTTTTTTTACAAATGTTGATGATAGATATACGGAGCGTCGGCAATCTTAGATGATATACAGTGTTGTAGCAAGGAAGCTCACTTAGAAATTGTGTTTAATAGTATCTTTATTTATTTTATACGGTTTTATACCTTTCGATACCCGAGAAGATATACAACATTGTTGAATTCATAACTCGGATCTGTCCGAAACCGATATACAGTGTTGTTGCAGGGGATGATCTCAAATAATTAATTCTCCTTTAATAGAACCCGAATGTATTTGTCGATGAGGTTTAATGAGACCGGTCACCTCTGTCGCAATCGATTCTGCGACCCGTCACCCGATTTCGTGGAAAAAATTAATTTTAGATTTTTTCATTAAAAAATAAATTGATTTGCACACCATTTGGAGCTCGCTCTCGAGACAAGTTTCTCCTTGTACAGGGGGGGGACCTTTTAAGCTCGTTCACTGTTATTTGTCTTATCTCCCAGGCTCGTTTTAGACCCCCCTTCTGCCGTTGACACTTGACGGGCGAGCCGGTGCCATTAATTGATTATGGTGGAGACATTAATTATTTCTCACGGAGCGCTGGGGGATGGGGGTGCTTAATTGTCAAGATCCCTCGCTGGGTTTATCGTCGGCGTTCACTTTCCAATCAATATGATTTAGGTATCAATTGATATTGTAATGTGTCGGCTGCGGGTGCAAATGGCATGTGACATCTTACAAATAATCAAATTGAAAAAAAAATTATGCCAAAAGAGCTTATTTATAAGTGAATATATTGGTATATCAATTATTGTGAAAAGTGCTAATGAGAAAAAACGACAGCACAAGAGACGCATAAGACACGTCTAACTCTGCCAGCGTGCGCTCTGCTACTAACTAAAGTGATGATCGGCATCCGGCACCACGCGCCCCGCACACTACAAACAATGTAGATGGCTTTCATATAATAGAATGATAGATGTATTAATGTATAGCATAATCTAATAATACACGTTCCCTGGATTGGAAGAGGTCCAGGTTCGAATCCCGGTAGCAACAACAATATTTTTCTATAAAACTAATTTTATATGTATATCTTTCTAATTAATACATTTAATTTATATTTATTATTATTTTTATTTTAAAAATAAGTACATAGGCACAATCTGATCGCTTTGACATGGCTAACTATTTTTTTAATACATCTTAATATATGGTAAATCAGAACTAGTAGAAACATATATTCGAGTAGCTTGTTAGTGTAGTGGTTACGACACTGATCTAGTTACCTGTTGATCCGGGATTCGCGCCTGGCTTCAGGACATCGGCAAATTAGTCCTATTTCCATAGTGTTATATATGTACCTACCCTCCGAAGCTACTCCCTATCATATAGTTTATCAACCTTTACCTTTCTTGATTTTAATGATTTTGTCTAATCTTATTATTTATGCTTTCTGTAAGCGAATGTGCATTAAAACGATTATTTCATATCATCTAATTTATTGCATTGTTTACCCGGTACATAACCCGGATTTAAATTATCTTCTATATTATTTAATCGGAGAAATATCTCCAGAATCTCCGTAGACACGCCACCTTATACATTTGTGCACCTGTAATATATCAATAAACGAGTTATTTACAAGTATCGAGTCGTCAATTTTAGACCTCCCCAGGAAGGAACATAAAAATAGTACAAGCGTTTAGCTCTGTTTGAAAATAGTAACACAAATTCACAATAAGAATGTGTTCTCCTTAATAACTCAAATTAGTAGTTCATTATTATGCCGCTTGCAATATGTCACACCATGCCGATATTGTAATAACAAATATTTCAATTATCTCAAGGTGAGGTTGCGTGCCGGTTGTATTAATATTATTAATCCGGACACAGTGCGCGCCGTGTTAAGCGTCAACCACTTAACAAAACCACAATATTTATTATATATCCTTATCATATTATTACTTTTACATACCCGGTACACGGCCATTGTAATATTTTTCTTTATAAAATGTAACTAAATTGGCCAAATTTTCTGAATGCGAAATCAATATTTGGAATTCAATGCAAAATCCATAATAATATTACCTTTCCTCATCTTTTATCGTATTACTTATTGGACTGTGTAGTATCATTGCCAGTAAGGAAAAATTCGAAATATTCACCAAAGTAGCGAATATGTCGAACGTGTTTTTAATATCTCTGGGTTAAGATTTTTCGAATATTATCTTTTTTATACAGGTGTAACTAACCTAGTGCACATTTTTTTTTTTGGATGGATACTTGACTAAATTACGAGTCGATAATGTTGATGGAATATGTGCCTAATCTCAACCATGTCAGAGATATAAGCATTTAAAAAAAAATCTAGTTATGTTATTATTTAGATTAATTGAAATATTTTGAATACAAAAAATTAATTTCAAATGAATTTCAATCGACTAGACTATTTTTTGTTGCCTAGTTTAGAGCCTGATCCAAATATACAGGTTAATAATTTACATTTTGCAAATAATATATTTATTTCGCAGTACGTAGACATGTTAACACGATTTTGTAAAAATTTCAAAAAATAATATTTTCCGTAACGGTGCAGAATTTGCACATATTTCTTGAACATTTTCAACTCATAATGTAGTCGGGTAACCACCCATGAAATATTGTGGACTAGGTCTGTTACAGTGCGTAAATATATATTATTCAATTTGAAAAGTAGTTTACGTTGTCTATGTTACGAATAAGAAAAAACATACATTAGCGAAATCGTAAGAATATTTACGACTGGCAAGTATATTGAGCATCTGTCACCCTATCATTTCATCTATGTTTCGTGGTCATCTCGCATCGCAGTCGCAGTTTCTTTTCTTATCTATGGTAGCACTGTCAAATGCGAGCATAGAATTAAGATGTATTAATGCAACGCGATATGACAGATTAGTATAGATGTGACAATTCTGAAAAATATTACATAATATTAGTGAAAATTTGTCGAAAACGTAAAATCGATAACGCGTTTCCCAGGATAGGAAAAGTTCTGGGTTCGTGTCTCGATAGCAATTGTGATTTTCTCTGTATATCTTTTTAATTGATTACTTAAATTTGTATTTTAAAATATTACAGAACTATGTTCTGAAATTGCAACTTCGTTATAAAAATGTATTTTCATTAAAAACATTCTTAATATGTGTGAAGAATGATCGAATTATAATATTACTTTTTTTTTTAAATACTAAATTAATGTATTAATTATAAATATATACATATAAAATCAATTTTGTCGAAAAATATTGTTTTAGCGTCACCGGGATTCGAACCTGGACCTTCATTTCCAATCCGGGGAAGTGCACTACCTTTGTGCTATAACGCCAGTATTTTTCTTGACAAATTTTCGAAACTATATGTTACATTTTTTCAAATTAATACACCTGTCGTTCCATTATTTGAAAGCCATCTACATTATTTTTACAGAATCTCAAATACCTTTGAGTAAACCGATTTGCAGACGCCAGAATTATCAATTCATTTTTATTAAATTTTGGACACGTTGATACAACATATATTATTATAGGTTCGAGTCCCGGTGACGCTAAAACAATATTTTTCGACAAAATTGATTTTATATGTATATATTTATAATTAATACATTAATTTAGTATTTAAAATATCACAGACCGTCTGTTCTGAATAATTACAACTTCACAATAAGAATGTGTTTTCCTTAATATAATATTACTTTTTTTTAACTGTGTTTCTCACTTTTCAACCACAAAAAAAAAAGTGTAATTTGTTAACAATTCATTCTCTGAACTGTCTTAAATTTTATAATCATAATAATTGTCAATTTTCTCGTAATATTTTTAAAACTGATTTTGATTTAATGTGATTTCTAACTTTTCAACTGTTCTAATAGAATTTTATTTTTTTATTTACAAAACTTTTCAATTGTAACATTTCTATCTTAACAGTGTATTTAAATATGTATTTGAGTATATTAACGTCATTAACGACCTTTTGATGATTGGTCCCCGTTAAAGTAAAATTAAATTAATTCGATAGTAGACCACGAAAGCCAATCAAAATCGTTTAAAAAAATGATAGAACGTCCAAATCCGAAGTTATGTGCTATGTAACTTTATATACTCACGCCCGCTACTCGATCTACAGAACCAACGTAAGGTAGGTCGAGAGAGTCGGAGCGTTAACATACAAACGTTTGTACAACGTTTGCATTTCCTAGACGCGATCACCGAGAAAGCTGCAATCACGAATGATTGTTTACACCTGACCGACTCGTGACGTTTCGCAAGGACGGAACAGGTTCCAGCATCGCAGCACGGGGAGATTAATTTTATTCGCTCAGAAGATATTTCAATATCACGTGACGTATCAGTGTCCACAGCTGGAAATTTCCATAACTATAATCGGCACAGAATAAAGAAATTCCATTTTCTGTCGCCGTCGAGCCTTGCATTTTTATAAGAGCGCTATAAAATAAGGCGGGCGAATATTTTTTAATCGCTCATTTTTTTTTTTTTGTCGTCTGCCACGACGCGGAAGTGTGTCGAAAAAATTCATAAAAGGCCGTGCAAGTGTGTCGAATGGATCGAGTCATACTGAACTCTCAACTCTGATATTGAATAGAGGTTTTTTTTTTTTATCAAGCTCATCGCGTAAAGAGTAAAAACAAGAATAAAATTATTATTTTTTTTCATATTAAATATGAATTAAATTTATCTAGAGAAATGCCACAAAACGCATTAAATATTAGTTTTTTTTTGGTTCGAGCAAATATTCATAAATAAAAATCCCCCTGGTGAAAAACTGAACCCCGTGACGAGCGAGAATTGACTTGGCACGACCAGGTAAACCAGATAATGGAGGATGGTTCTGTTAGAAGCCTCAACAATCGGCGAGCTTGTATGACAAGATGTATGAATGTGGATGAGGCGAGAATTGTGTGTCAGGACAGAAGAGTGTGGCGCTCTATCCTCTCTGCCTACCCCCACGGGGAAACGGCGTGATGGTAAGTAAGTAAGTAAGTAAGTGACGAGCGAGGATACTAACCATTATGCTGCCGAAAATAACAATTTTCAAATATCTTAAACTCTCAACTAATACCAATGTCATATTTCAAATCAACTTTGTGATTAAAATACATCAACCGGTTTCGAAAAATGTCATTTTATTTTCAGGATGTCGATAACTAATCAAAAACGTATGCCAATGTTTCTTTCTATCTATTTTTAAAAACAATAATTATTTAAAAAATAAATTTATTACCTAATTTAAATTGTTTAAACTATTAGAATAAAAATTTTAGAATGAGACTTGTGGTTAAATTTAGTTGGTCGTTTGTGATTTTTTTTTTTTATTAGTTTTACACGCTTTATTTATCTCCAACGATTCCAAATTATTTCATTTATGACCGACACCGTTTACATGCAAAATAGACAATCCCAAATTTATCAAAACCATGACCATTTTCTAACAAATGATTCGAAAATTATATGTTATTTATTGCTTATTTAATGACATCCTGAAGAAGAAAATTATATTTTTCGAAACCGGTAGATATATATTAATTCATTGAGTAGTTAATAAAACAAGGTTTATAATTTTTAACATTAAAATAATACTAACGTCTACCAATGTTTATGTCTAAAAACGGCTTTGTTGTCTTCTCCACCCTATCAAATTTTTTTTGTTGCACACACTCATCTGGGTGCCCCTGATTTTTTCCCACATGTCTTCCCTGTGATTTGTTTGATTTACATTTCTTCTAGCTTGTTAAAAAATTCAGCAAGGGTAACTATTTTTTTTTTTAATTGTTTTAAATATCAATATAAAGATTTCATATTAATAATGTTTAAATGATAAAGTGTATTGAACAGGATTTAAATTGAATTCTCACACCATGCTCGCCTGCAATGTTTGACAACAACAGACCGGTCATTGTGCAGCGAGACGGGCGCCGAACACGGTGCCAATTAATGTATACTATAAAACAATGAAGTTGTATTAACGATACGTTATCAAAAGTGATTTAAACACGAGGTGGAATTATTAAAATAATCTGGATTTTCAAACAGTGTGTCATCTCTAGGAACGCGATAACGACAGCAAGCTAACCGGTGGCGCCAGAGAGCCATTATATTATGAGGCAAATTAATAAAATCAAATCTTAAACAATGAGACAGGCGCCCGAATTGCATAATGGTGAATAATCGGCGGCCGCTCAAAACAATGAGTGACATTGATTACAACGATGCCTTTTTGGCGTTTATTTTTAGTACCTCGTGGGAATGTTGGGAATAAAAGGAATGATAAAAATAATATTTGTTTATTGAAACTCGCTTCATCGGCACCTCACGTGTTTAAATATCATGATCATGAACCCATGAATGATTAGTTTATTAATGAATAAATAATACTGTCATTGATTAAAGTGAAATAAAATCAGGTTCACTGCGATCATTCATTTCATTTTGCATTCAATCATTCCCTGTGACCCTTGAAAAAACATACATATCTCTGTTGCATTTCTTCTGACTTCATCATCATCACCAGTCGAGAGAAGTGGAGATCGGCAAACCACCCTTGTTTTCTAAGACAAAAAACAACAGCATGTATATTTATACGATAATTTGACACCGCCGTCTATCAAGGATATAGCATGATGTATGCGCACTTGCTTAGCATGCGAGAGATTCTGAGATCGATAATCAGAGCTTCAAAAGTACTTTTTATTTCAAAAAGAATTTCGGAGGTGCGTGGTATCGATCCTGGTACATGTAAAGGTGAAAATGAAAAACAATGTATATAAAGATGTTATGAATTTTTTTGTAATACCCTGCTGAATAAACATATTAAAAGTTTTACATTAGGTACCAAATTGTTTAGACTTACAAAATTGACAAAATTAACCACAAATATCGGTTTATCCATGTTGACATTCATCGGCCGTGGATTTTCCATATTGATTTTTATACAACACTTTTTTAACCTTTTCCATACCATGATGTAAAATACCCGTACGCAGCCATGTTGTCGACTCGTGTTGACGTAAGGAATTAGAGTTATTTAAATTGTAAAAAAATACTTCATCAAGTCCTATTCAATACGACCTTCCTTCTTATCTCTCTTCATTTCATTTGTGACAAATATACATAATTATATTCGTATGCGTGATCTCTTTCTGTATTACACCACAAATGGTATTTTTGCCAACGAATTGAATTGAAAAATAATTATTTTTTGTAGGATTTGCATAATTAGTTTATTATTAATCAATGTTTTCCGGAAAGTTAACTAATTATGGTGCGTGTATTTACCGAAATATTACAGGTTTACAGCGCATGACTTGGGGAGGGTTAATAGCATTGTTAATTCATGATTCATGGATAAAGTGGATGTTTGTTCTTACATCGGCTGTTTGGAGAAGCCCTTTAATAATACCTGTAGTCGTTGGTCAGGGTGGAGCGTTTAAATATAATAACACTAACTGATACGAGAACCGTATTTTTATTTTTTGTAACCCAACTAATCATTAAGTCGTTCCGTGCAGGGATAGATAGACAGGATAGAACGCCGCACTCGAGGTCTTTCGCAAACGTTCACTATCCTGTCGCCTTTTATGTACCATTTAATAAATGTAAAAAGGTACTGGGTCTCTCCTTGAGCGACAGAGAAACCCGACTAGTGGGTGAGGAGAAAATCCAAGGTTGCCGATATTGCGCGAACTGTCACCAAGTTGCAGTGGGATTATGTCGGACACGTGGAACGTGTTTTATGAACGGGGGAAAGGGGAAGCTTCAGTAGCGTTCATGGTTGCGTATTAGAAGTAAAGACTACCCTGGACGTACGGTGTTAAGAGGACCAGTGGCCTGTGTCAGAAGTAGGGATTCTGTATTCTCAACTATTTTCAATTTCCGCGACTCGAGAGTCAAAATCTGTTTAATTAAATAGAAAATAAACTTTCGTAAACATTAATATGTATTATGTACAGTAGCTATTAGCAGTGGCGTGCAGTATTTATAGATTTAGGTTATGCTGTTACCAATATTATGCAATCATATATAATATATGTACTTTCGTTTAAACAACGTCTTTAGACAAAATAAATCCGTCGTTTATACGACCCTACCATGTATTTATTTGTAATTTTAGAGTACTATTAATAGTGTTTTTAAAGTTTAAGTTTTAACATCAAATAATACCTTCTTACCGATATAAAAAATGTATGGACGTTTTAATGAACACTTTCTATGACTGAACATAATTAATTTATTATTGAAAATCCTTCACGTAATAACTAAAAGAAATTATTATTTTTATTAAAGGTTAACGTGAGAAATAGCTCTGCCAATTGCTTTTTGTTTTTCCCAAATCAAAAACCAATACATGGCACCAAATTTGAAGAACAGTCATGAAATCAACATGTTAAAAACAGTAAGATAGTAAAATTCGCGAATTAGTAAAAGAGGAAGTAGACACTTCAATGATTTGCACGCATTTATAAGCCTTTCTAATGTTATTCCATACAAAACGGATCAACCGAAAGGTATTTTCAATTCAGTAAATAACCAATTATATCACTTAAGTAATTCACTAGCTTAAAGATAGAACAGAGTTATGTGAATAGCTCAGTGCGGCGAATACACAAGAGTGCCATGGGTACAGCGGTGTGTTGTCGTGGAAGTTTTTAGAACTAAGCAATTAAAGTCTCTATTGGTACACAGATAAGAGGCGCTAATTGTAAAATAATGTTTCCGTTTATGTCAATACAATTATTTAATTTATATTTGTTTCCCAGAATTTTTGGTAATACACAGCTTTTTTGCTTGTATGCACTTCACACCCCTGGCTATTAGGGATATTATCCGTATTAAATCGAATAAAAATTGTTTGATATAATAATTATTAGTAATTTTTTAATGTAAAATTCAGTGTACCAAAAAAAATTGATAAACACACCAGAAGACAATAACTTGTATATTTGGTCAAAATTATTGATAAACTGAAGTCTCTTAATAACATTTTTCAAATAATTTGATCTCATCTAAATTTTGTTTCATCAAAAGACGACATATTAACGATATTGAAGAACTTGGCTACATTCTCTTTCTTCTTTGATCTTTATAAAAAATCTTTATAGCTGATCATATATTTTAGTTTTGTGAGCGAATTACTCACGGCTACCTGCTGTACCGCAATGGTCAGCAACTAAAATATTATTTCCATGAATAGATTTTTTATATAAATCTTTCTATCGGATTTAACTCATTTATATAACTTAACTTATTCATATAAGTTCCGGGACTCGAGACAATACAAAACCACGGGATTCCCGGTTTGTCTCGACATAGAATCCCAGGTTAGAAGTGGAAGGCAAAGAGGTAGGCATATGTTTCAATAATAGACTGCGATCAGACTGAAGAAGAAGAAAAATAACACTACTATTAAAAAAATAATTAATTGCACTGATAAATCTTCACGAAACAGTAAAATACGTAAAAAAAAAAAAACGCAAACGTCACACGTTGACGAATTAGTAGAATGATATTTTTAATTACATTAATTGTTTATAGCGGATTTAGAAACTCGTGACTGTCAACATCGGCTCAATTTTGCAGATCGTGAGAATGGCAGTTGGAATTGAAATTGGAGCGTAATTCTCCCAATGTCTGTGAAGATTTGATTCAACATTTTCTTGCAGGTCACGATCAAATTTTTTTTGACCATGATTTGTTTCTATAACTTTCATACGATATCACACGCGAAATGATATCTCGCCACGAGACGTGGCGATCTGTTTCATCTGTTAAAAGTTAGATAAGGAAAAAATGAAAAATGTTAACAATCGACATTTCAACAGTCTTACATCAAAACACATATATATTTAAGCATACCTTCCACCAAGAGTTTGATTTATATAGATAAAACTTGTCTAGAGACTCGTTCCGAAACTCGCGTAAATAACAATGCTAAGTTGAACGCGGTGCGAGCTGTCATTCATTGTCTATTGTATGCACCGACCGGTGCGTAACGCTAAATCTCCGGCTTCGCAGGACTAAAGTCATCCGCGCCTTCTGCATCTTCGTTTTACTCTTCATGAGAGCAGTCATCGTCGTGGAACTGCATTTTCATGATGATCTCATGTCTGTTAACATGGCAAGATATTTGAATGCTCGATGTGCGAAGCATGCGCTACATCTTCAGAGCATCTATCCTATTAAACTTATTGATGAGAAAAATGCTACTCTTGACTCACTGGTGTGATTGGTTTTCGACAATATCAGTGATTGGAAACTGTGACTGCGATCACAGTTTAATTACCAATGCGCACGCGCTGCACGATTTCACAATACACGAAATAAATATTAAATGATAATTTTGAGCATATTTACTTATATTATTTAAACTTAATTTGGGTAAAAGCCATATTCTAACATAAATAATAAATATATATATAAATAATTTAATATCATCACGAAGAGAATAAAAACACTTTGAAAAACGTGAGTTTATTTTTCGGGTCAAATGCGTAAAACGATATGGCAGAACCTGCTAGATGGCGCTTA
Source organism: Eubasilissa regina (assembly GCA_022840565.1). Lineage (NCBI taxonomy): Eukaryota > Metazoa > Arthropoda > Insecta > Trichoptera > Phryganeidae > Eubasilissa > Eubasilissa regina. Next base: position 14,408,971 of record JAINEB010000027.1, on the reverse strand, counting down.
TCATGAATTATAACGTGCATGCGCCGTTTCACGGTTCACAACCAAACGTAAATAAAATTAAAAAATTAATCACGAATCACGATATTCTCAGATGTTCAATCACTGATAGTGAGTGTGACTCAGGGATCGTGATTTTGAGTACATCACTATTAGTATTTGAGCGCAACAGTGTACACACAATTTAATAATAATATTTCAACGTTCCTAATAACAATTTAATGCAAAAATTTATTTGTGTACCCGTTGAAAAAACATATAATATTAAAATGAGCTTTACATATTCTTATATATAAAGATTTTAACATATTTTATACTTAGTACTGCATGTAAACGAGTATTTTTGAACTCAAAATAATCATAACAATTATACATTTATTTATACGATTGCATCTTACTTTGATGAACATTTACTCGTAGTTGGTATGTATTTATTATAAAGGTCTGCACAAGTGTATTGTTGCAAGACGTAGTAGTTAATATAAACATTTGACACCACTCCACGCGACTGGTTTTTTAAACCGACAAGATTGTTTACAGGAAGTATAATATTAATTATTGAAGGTTCAGCTCTGTACGTTGATAATGGGGTTTACCTTATTTAGATAAGCCCGTTCCGCGAAAGAGGGTCACGCGCGCGATGAGTAGTCATCTCATTGAACATTTGTAATTGTAGAATTATTAAAGGCTCCTTTATACCAAATTTCTCGAAAATATGTACACAAAAAATTATTTTATTATTAACCTTTACCATACCGTGATATAAAATACCCGAACGCAGCCATGCTGTCAACTCGTGTTACCGTAATCAACAGTTAGAAAAAATGTTTTTATTAGCTTAAATGGCTTTTATGGCATGAATTTACTCTAAATATTGAGCATTCAATTTTGAAAAAAATGATTAATAACATGATTTAAAGCATTCATTAAGTCGTATAAAATGTGTCCTTCCTTCTTATCTCTCTTCATTTAATTAGTGAGAAAGAGACAATTATATTTGTATATTCGTTGTTCTTTTCACTGTCAAAATAGTGTGTGATCTCTGTCTTTCATATTACAAATGGTATTTTTACAACGTATTAATTTTACAACCAATTGAATGGAAAAATTAATTGTTTTTGTACGATTCCCTTTTTATAATTAGTTTTTCACTAGTCATTCTAAGCTCTAATATTATCTTTAGGATTATCTAAAAAATGAATTTTATGTTGCAAGTATTTACCGAAATATTACAGGTTTAATTATAATGATAGACCTGTGTTGCTGCATGGTTTGGGAAGGGTTAAGGAGAACACATTCTTATCGTGAAGCTGTAATTATTCAGAACATAGGTTTGGATTTATAATATTAATATCATTGGATTATAATATAATATAAAAAATGCTGACCACAACATTTACTGTTCCTAATTTATTTATAATTGTACAAATACTTCCTGACGTGGACGTATAATTTTTAAATGAAACAAATAATATATCAGTGTAATTTGTGTGTGCAATATCATGTGTGATAAATATATTTTTTTGTCTACTCCACTTGTGCCTAGCACAATCGGGGATTATTAATATCCTTGGAAGATAATTATCTTCCGAATCCGAAACTGGTTGTCAAATTCGCCTTCCGCAAACCGCCGAAGTCACACTGTATGGCCCCTTTCAATGCCCAGCGTTCCACTAGTCAGAGCATCACCACTTTTTAGACGCCAGTCGAACGGTTTTCCACTCGTAGATGGTTCCAGAATCACCTTGTATCCTCGATTGGCTGATCACGCGCGTTTGCCACGCGTTATTGGACAAAATAAGTGATGATGTATATATCCTTAAATATCTCACGCGAGACAAGAAAACTATGTGTAAAATATTATGATCATAGAAAAAAATACATAAGGAAAAATTAATTTAGTATTCTTTTTTTTTTAAATCCAGTAAGTACAGTGAAACCTCTATCGTTTTTGAAGGGATATATTGAATGCGGGAATATTGAAAAAAGTTACATTTTTCATTCGTATTCTAAAAAAGTATATTAAAAAGTATAGTATACATATTTCAAGGACACATATTTCTCTCTCTCTCTCTCTCTCTCTCCAGCGTGATCCTCTCAAACCAAGCATTTAGCTAAGTATGCTGCGTAATTTTAACAATTAATGCGGTAAAATAATGCATACAGGAACGATGCATGCGATCTATTTTTGGGTATTTCGTATGAAATTTACTCGGGACTGGAAGAAATAAACGATGCATGCGGGAAAACGATCATTCGAGGAACAATCGATCGAGATTTCACTGTACTTACTTTAATATAAATATATAAATACCTCGTATATAAAAACTGGCGACCTGTGTGACAGAATACTTGATCGGTTTTGTTTGACGACACTTGGGTGATTGAGTACTGATATAAGCTAGGCACGTTGTGAGAACGAGAACTCGAAGATTCTTACTAGTCTTCGAGGGAATCCCGATTGTAACACGATCACCGGGCCTTCCGAGAATGAGATGGGCGGATACAGCGATGTCAGATGCAGATAGATTACAAGTTTTCGTGACAGGGACACTTGGAGAATGTTTTGTGCAAACCAGCCTTGGACCTGAACGGCCCGTAGCGCCGAATGATAACGCTCGTGTACTTTTGATCGAGAAAGTTTCTGCGCAACCTTCATACACGACGCTCAACACGTTGTGTGTGTGCTTAGGGTAATGGTACGTGTCGACGAGGCCTCTAGACAGGTATAACCCTTGACGTGCTTATTTGTCGTAACGGTGCAACACGCCCGGTAATCGAAAGATTGTCAGTTCGAGAATCGTCTCGGGAGATCATCGTGTTAATTGCTATGTTTCAAAATAGTAACAATATTAATATGACATGTTGGCATCTCTGTTTAAAAAAATATATATCGATTTGTTCAGTATTCTTTCCATACCAAAAAAAAATCGAATAAAGTTTTTAAAATAATGACTCGTTCTAAGATGTGCCAATTTTTGCCGGCGCTGAAGACGTACAACGGATAATCGATCATAAACACGAAGGTCATGTATTCGTACGGTATCTTCAACATGCCCCCCCCCCCTCCCATCACCTCGATTTAATTATTTTCTTACATCTAAATGAGCAAGTTTCATGCGACGAATCAGATATTCGGACTATACTGAGGCTCGTTCGATTACCCCGAAATGTCCGAAATAGGCCTCTTCCAAGACACGTAATGCCACTGCATCAATAATCCCAAGAAGAACTCAAAAGAACGGAAGAAGAAGGACGACAATGAATAGAAAGATTTGCGTTCATTACTGGAAGACTACCCGGTGTAGACAGACGGCAGTGACGAAAACTCCTACGTGAGAAGGCAAAGGCTCTCAATGTATCATAGTCACGTGGTGATTATCTCCGCATTATCCGTGCTTAATAAAAATATTGTTATTTTTAATATTTAAAGCAAACACGTTATGGTTCATTTTAATACATAACTAACATTGTTATATAATCCACTGGAAAGCGACCTCATGATGAATGTTAACAAGTCGAAAGTGATGGAATTCGAGAAGGAGTAAAGCAAGACACCGTGCTAAATACTTGTAGCTAATGAATGTTTGGAACGAGTAGACGAGTTTGTGTATTTGGGAAGTATGTTTGATAGAAACGTAAAGGCTGAGAATGATATCGAAAGGAGGGTAACTGCAGGAAATAAAGTAAACGGCGCTTTGAATGGAATTATATCTAACGGCAATTTTTCAACCGAGGCAAGACTAGCGGTGCACCGTATTTTTCGATCAAATTGATTTTATATGTATATCTTTCTAATTAATATTTAAATCTAGTATTGTCGGTTTATCGGTGCCTGTTAACATTATGGACGGATAATCCAGAGCCACGTCAATGATTAGTAGGATAATCGAGAGTTATGTGTATTCTTGCGAATTAATCGTCCGGCGACTCTCGTTCTCGTTCGCCTCTCTGCCGGCTGGCGATCGAGGTCACGGTCGGGCGGCCCAGCTCTCCGGGGAAAGTGCACGTTGGGCAACGGATTAAAACCGACCGACGAATTTGAAGAATGGAATAATAGTCATCGGGAAACACTACTTACTTGCCCGCGAAGCCCAAGCGGACAAATTCTCGCCGGACCGTGCAAAACTGAAATTAAAATTTCAGACTGGCAACACCCGAAGGGCTGAATCGCGTAACGAAACTGGAAAACGCTGACAATGACTGCATTGCTAAATTTACACATGTCGTGTACAATTGCGGTTTTTATTTTCTGAATTCTAATCTTGATTTTTTTTCAACGTAAGTGTCTCATCGTCGTGTTCATATTAATATAATTTAAAATGCATTTTTCGTCGTAATGTCGACTTTGATTTTGTTATTTTTTTTTTTTTCGTAAATTAGCCTACTGAACAAGGTTAGAAACTAGTTTTTGTAGTAAGGTGAATCCGGGGGTAGTGCATCCAATTCTCCTAATTACGTTTGAAATTGAATTCTGGTGCCGCAATCTATTAAGAAATATTATAAATCAATACTTGTTTGCTTATTACTCTTACACAATATTCTTTGTGTGTAAAATGTTATTAACACATTATACTATAATACGACTGAAAAATCATTATTACCCATACTTCCATATTTTTCCATTAATACAAAATAGCTTCGTCTCCGTGAGATCTATTATTTGTTTAATAACGGAAAAGATGAAATCAAAGGTTAACATTATTTTCGTTTAAAAATTTTCATATTGCGGCTATTAGAGACGATGAGTTTAGAGATAAAAGGGGAAATAATTCAAAATTCGCATTTTAATGTGCTAACTATAACCATATAGCGGAAAAATTTAGAAATAACAAATAAAGCTGCGCATTTTTTACGCATAATTTGTTCAGCCTTTCTCAAATGTACTCGTATATGAACTGAACAGAATATTTATCTCCATCGCGCCGCGCGGTCTTCTGAATACACGTCGTGTCTTGGACTAACGTGTTGCACAATATTTTCAACTACACAGCTTAAATCAGTATTTGAAACGTTCCATTACATTTTTTTTTTAAATAAATGTGCGTACACGGAGTATATATCACCATTGACATATTATTTTAAGCGCTTGTGACGAGATAACTTATTTTATATTATTATTATACAATATTTTTTAATACTTCACTTAAAAACGTTATTATAATAGTAATAATATAAATTCTTTTCAAAAACAGTTCACGTGAAAACAACCTTTAATAGTGTGGTGGTCCTGGTTGCGCATCAGATCTGCATAAAGAAATCGCTTAACAGCCATTCAGTTCGATTGGTACCCGTCAAATTGTTGATAACAATACTCGGCGATCGAACCAGTCCAAGAACGTGAGGTACCGGTGCCTCGACAACCCAAGGGGACGCCATCAAAAACGTTAGTATTGTCCAAAAACGACAGTGCGGTGTGCAATTTCTGCCCGAGGGATTAATGGCCCATATTTGTTTAACCACCAAGAGACAGTCACTGCTGTCGTGTATTGCCGAATGATCGACGAGTTTTTGGTACCGCAATTGCAGCTGTTTCCCGGGTTTAATAACAACACAATTTCAGCAAGACGGGGTCACTCCACACACAGCTAGAGTTTTTCCCAATAAATTAATCAGCAAGTACGGAGACATACCCTGGGCATCTCGGTCACCGGACCTTACACCGTGCGACTTTTTTTTTGTGGGGATACCTTAAGTCGAGAGTTTACAGCGACAATCGTCGAATAATTCAGGCCCTACAAGAAAATATCCGCCGTGAAGTTGCTGCCGTTGAACCAACGCTTTACTCTCGCGTGTTCGTAAATTTAAGAGTCCGATTGCAAGAGTGTCTTGAGAGAAATGAACGGCATTTAGACGATATTGTTTGTCTATATATTGTCGTGAAACTCCATTTTGTATAAATAAAATATGAGAATAACATTATAGTTTTTTTTTTTTTTTTTAATATTAAACTTGAATATTTTCCGCTGAACATCCTTTATATTTGTATAAAGAGTAAAACAAGATACAATTAGATAATACAATATACTGATGTAGCAGTTTTAATCTCAAGATTGGACCTTTAAAAGTTCTTGGGCGTAATTTCTCCCCATTTCGCGGAGCCAGAACTGCACGTTTCGTGAAAAATATGCAAGAATTTTTAGAAGAAGATTTTTTAGACTATTATATATTGTTGGTGCTTGAAACAAATGGAATCTTTGTGCAAAAATTTCTTTCAATTTCGGCACGCGATAGTGACAGCCTTTTGTCCTTGTTGAGTGAGGGTGCGTAATTTGCTAATGATATCGTTTATCTAATAGATAAAAGTATTTTAGTATACCAAGAATATACATTTTACAGATGTCTAGGACGTGACATTCTTTAAAGAGTTCATTTGAATGATGGCGAAAGGGTTTCTTATGAATAACTCTCAAAACCAATTTTTTGGGATAACTAGATGGGTGACCCCTGTGAACAATTCGCGCGTTGAAATTTTTTTGTACGTTCATCGATACACTCTTGAACCGCGTTTTTTTTTTAAAGTTTATTATTTGTATGCAGAGCGAGCACTATTTGCTTAACAGTAGTTTTTCGCGTGTACAGGAAGCGGTGTTCTGAAGAGCTTGTGCTATTTTTGTCGACAATGTCGTTGCGTGTTTGGAATAATGTAAAAAAAAATATTTTTAATATCTGGCTTGATGGGATGGTTTCACTTTTATAATATATTGTATTTTTTATTAACTATCAATTTTAAAATAACATTAAAACCCTAGAAACGAATCTATGCCGAATAACATCACGCACATGTTTCAAAACGTCGTCGTTTGTCATCCGCACTTTTATTGTTTTTAAGACTTTTAGAGTGATTATTTATTTATTGTATTTCATTTATCTTAAATTGTTAACTTTGTTTTATTAACCACTTGATGAATTAAAATACATCTACCGATTGCGAAAAATGTCATTTCTTCTTCAGGATGTCATTAACTAATTAATAACATATATTATTGTTTTTTTGACAGAATCTATTTTTTTATAAAACACTAATTATTCAAAAAAAATAATTCAGTATACCTAACTTAAAATTGTTACTTGATGATACAAAATTACTAGAATAATACATTTTTGAATTTAGTTTGTTGTTTATATATTTATTATTTTTATTAGTTTTACACGCTTTATTTATCTCCGACGATTACAAATTATTTATTTTATAACGAACACCGTTTACATGCAAAATGGGCAATCTCAAATTTATATCAAAACCATGACCAATTTTCTAACAAATTATTAGAAAATTATATGATATTGATTATTTAATGACACCCTGAAGTAGAAAATTATATTTTTCGAAACCGGTAGATGTATATTAATTCATTAAATACGTAGTTAATAAAACAAGGTTTACAATTTTTTACAACAAATGATTAGAAATTTCTGAAACTCACTATTATTCAAACATCTCAATTGCTCAAATTTATGATCTCGATAAATACTCCGGAAGACGACGTGAGTCACGTGAGTGTTTTAAATCAATTAGCGTTATGATCCGGGGTTTGAATAACCACAATTTAAAGCATTAAAAAAGGTTTATCTTAAGTCTTTTGAGCAATTATTATTTACTATCTTTTTTTTATTTAATCATTTATTAATAAAATATGTTTGTTATTATAAAATTTTAACGGGGGCAATTATGGACAAAGTTAAACCTTTTGTCATGATCATTTTTCTCTGGACGATAATATTAATTTATTATAAGTAAAAAATAAAATTCATCGTATGGGTAGCCTAGCCGACTCAACAAATAGACATTAATTTTATCCAGATTTTAAAATACTATGAGTTTTTCTGTAGAAAGATACCATCCCGTATATTCGTGACAAAAAATACACTAGCCTTAAATTTCGTATCTGATAAACAGCTCGGACCCAACACTAATGGCTGGACTCCAAAATTTGCAAACTTTACATGCTTTTGAAGGTTAGTAGACTAAAAATATCATTAGAAAAAAACTAAGTGATCTCAAAGCCATTTACGAGGCCAAGATGTTTTTTTTTTTTTCATTTATGTTCAACAGTACTTAACAGTAAGCAACGAATAATTTAAAAAAAAAACCTCTTATAGTTAAACGCTGTTCACTGCATTCCCACCCTTCTATCTGCACTGCATTTCCTACCCTGTGGCATGTTTGTGGGTCTCTAAATGTAGCAATGTACTGTGTAAATTTGCAGCAAGTGGCAATAAATTCGAACGCCTTGACCTTTAATTTGCAAACAGCTACACTACCGGCCATGCATATGAAAACGACTAACAACCTTTCATACGATCGTTAGCGAAACAAAAATGGTTTAGTGTAATAAATATCAGCGGCCCAATTTACGTACATATTTTTTTCTGTTTAATTATTGTGGTCCCTAAAAATAGTACCTAACCCAGAATAAAATTGATTTTATAATACTTTTTTTTATGTATATGTATTATTTTTGATAGGAAAATATAGGGTTATTAGTGGATGAAAGCAGAAATGTATTTTTTTATATATTTAAATTTTTAAAATTACATTAAACAGGTGATGTTGGATTCATCATTGCATACGTTGACGAACGTTATTCATAACGCCTTATTAACCTTCATTATCTATCTCTCTGATTTCATTGTAAGGTTATTTTTTTTTTAATCTTCAAGCTTGTTGAGATAAGCCTGGGAATTGAAAAAAAAACTCGACAAATTGAACGTTATAATATTTATCAAACCAATTGATATACTCTGAAATAGCGAATACACTTGGAAATATCGACCAAGTAGCCATCGCACTGGTGCTGATCAAACTCACCCCCTCCACCGCATTATGGCGCAGTAGCGCACAGAAAACAGTCACTGCCCGTATCCTCGGATGAGAGTTCTCTCGGAGATTTAACCCGAGAGATGAAATATGAAGGCAGAGTTCAGTGTGGTGTGATTTATGGGCCCACATGTTTTGTGCGTGGATTAGAATGACGGATCCAGTGTACAAATGTTTATGGAAGGTTAATTTTTTTCATGTTAACCAATGATCAAATAAGTATTATGCATGTCGCCAAATATGGACTCATCAGATTTAGGTGTTTTAATTGCACTGTGGCGAAATAACGTGTGGATTAACGTCGCGGTATGTGTGTTGATCAGAAAGTTATAAGCGTGGAACTGGGAACCTATATCTCCCAGTTTTCCACTATGATCGAGTGATCGTGGAATGTGAGGAATATGTATAATGGCGGACTAAAGCAGGTTATGACGAGATAAACTACTTATGATTAACACTAGATTTATTCGACACTGTCTTACAAAGTTGCGTGCGTGAGATGGCTGATCTATAGCTTGTGATCTGGAAGACGGCGGGTAGATGAGTGACGCTCACGTATCGGTTTACCCGATGGTTGCCGCTTGATATTATCCTTACCTTCCCGAAGCGGGGTATTCACGTTCCTTCCCCATAAATCGCTTTAAACTCAATAATTATGAAAACGATTTCATTTTTATTTTTTGTAATCTTAACGGAAATAGTGACGAAAATTTTGTCATTTTTTGTTTTTCAAATTTCTAAGTATAATATTTAAAAAATATTGTTTTCGGTCCAGTGACCTTCGCGCGGTACATACACCTGCGCATGTCAATACCATACCCGTGTTTTATCTTATGTTATTGTGCTTATTATGTGTTTCATTCAACTATGCCAACGAGGGAGACAACTATATCGCTTATCGCGACTCGCGGCATTCGGACAAGAGACGTCCGTCGAGGTATTTGGGACCACGTCGCCGTCATGAACTTTTTATTATCGTTTGTATGCATATGATCTGGGGTGTTTCTATATTCCGCTTCGGACCACACGGAAGTTTTGGCCGCTTAGTGACGAAAAGGTTATTGTGGAATGCCACCGGTACCAGGAGTGTTTACGACTGTTGAGAACCTGGCTTAACAACCAAGTAACTGTGAGGCGCGTTCAGGGCCTCCACATACATTTATCGACTCATAGAGAGTTCATCGTGGACATGGTCTATTATAATCCACTATGCCGTTCGTTTGTTCGAGTTTATTTGCATATTTTCAGAACTCTGTTGCTTTTGGCATCAAACTTCTCAATTATCCCGCATAAAAATATTGTAACAGTTGACTTTCATAAGTTTTCTAAATTATAATTTATGTCATTTTCTCTTAAAAGCGTTTCGTTGCATATTTTTGGCAACGTACCAATGATTTTATTTTTATTTTGTTATGTTGTCATTCTTAAATATGAAATATTACTGTGAGTGTTAAAGACTGAATAAAGAAAGGTCTAGAAATAAAATTCACGGTCTAGAGGGTATGAGAGATGAAACATTAAACGAACGTGGGCGATTAAAGAACTCGAGAGAGGACCGCTGCGAAAGATCTGATATGACCAAATATTACAGTTTCTGAAAGAGGGTGGATGAATGTGGAAGATGCGAAAGACGCGCGTGCCCTTTATTATTTAATGTATGTCAACATCTTTATTATTTTCTTCCCTTTACGTTAAGAATATGATTTTCAATTACTTAAAAGTATTATTTGTTACTTCTTTATATATGGGCGGTAGTGTACGCACAGGAAAATCGGTCTCTCTTTGATGTGGCGCAATTTTCATAATTATTGTATACAGTTAAGCAAGACTAAAGTCGCGTGTTTTCCGCACTTCAAGATAATTCACGTGTTCCACGGACGCCCTTGAAACAGTTACAAAACTAGAATGCACGTTTCTAATATCCCCCATAAGAACATAGTCAGTAAATTTACCCCCCCACCCTCGTACTTATCTTCAGCTGTCTCTTCCCTCCCCGCATTACTTCCTTTTGAGGGGACGTTCTGTTGCTGTAATTTTAATTGGGAAAATCCTCTTTTGGGCATTGAAAAAGTTCGATGTTCAAGTTCCAGTAGCAAATACATATTTGTTGATATAGAATGAAACCTCTATCTATCGTTTTTGAAGGGACCTATTGAAATAAACTATGAATGCGGGAATATAGAAGATGTTACATTTGTCATACTTAAATGTTTAATACATATTCTAAAAAAGATACACATTTAAATAAATGTGTTTAAATAAAAAATAATATTAGAAAGCTGCATAGAAACAAAAACAAAAAATTTTATATTGTATAATGTCAAGTGACAGTCAAAATTCATTGTATGTGTTTTTTTACTAACGTAAATAGTACGGTTGTATGTCAGAGCAGAAGAGTGTGGCATTTTGTCCCTTTTTCTGCCGGTGCAATAGTTAACAATCCGCACAGAAAATTTTTGGTTTTATCAACATCTGTTAATAATTCGATTTTTTGTGTTTTGTATACACTAAAAGTACCTCATTATATCAGACATATTTTTTATTTTATTATTACGTATTAAAAAACGAAGAGAAAGAAAGATGTATTATTTTTTTTTCTTATATTTATATACGAAATAGCCGTTTGTAGGAATACATTCCTCATAAATTCTGTGATGAATAGATATTTATCAAAAACATAAAAAATAATTTTATAAATCTTGTATTTTATTGATAAATAAATTATCCACCGTGTTAAAACATTTGAAATGTTAAAATATTATATAGCTAAGACGTCACAACATGAGGAAACAAACGAGAAAAAATAAGGAAATTTATGAGACGTCTACGATGTATTTGATTGTATGAGAAACGTCATTGATCACGTGTGCCGTTTCTATTTCTCTAAATTTGATTCATATAATTATCCTGTTGAACCTGACTTGTACACATGTCCAGGGCACTCTTCTTTCTTTTTTAGGATATCATACATTTTCACATTGTACTTTGCTTTACTTGTTTTTTTATTATACATATAACAATGCATAATATTTTATTTTTTTTACTAAATCATGTATTTGTTCGTAATCGTATTAAATAAATTGTGATAACTACTTGTAAACAAACATTGTCCGTCTCGCTCGACACAGATCACTAGCAAGATCATTATCTTTCTAATTAATACATTTAATTAGTATTAAAATTATCACAGACCTGTGTTCTGAATAATTACTACTTCACAATAAGAATGTGTTCTCCTTAATAATATATAAGTTATATCAATGTGTCTAAAATTTAATAAAAATTAATTGTTAATTCTGACCATCTGCTATCGGTTTACTCAAAGGTATTTGAGATTCCGTAAAAACAATATAGATGGCTTTCAAATAATGGAACGATGGATGTATTCATTTGAAAAGTGTAACGTACAAGTTCAAAAATTTGTCGTCAAAAGTACTATCGCTTTAGCATAGTTGGTAATGCACCTTTCCCGGTTTGGAAAAGAGATCCAGGTTCCAATCCCGGTAACGCAACAATATTTTTCGATAAAATTGATTTTATATGTATATATTTCTAATTAATACGTTTAATTAGTATATTATAAATTATATTTGATACTTCTATACAATGCATACAAAATAATACTAATCTTACTGAATAATCCGAAAACATTATTACATCTTTATGCGATTTGTGAAAACACTAAAGTAGTGGAAAACTTTTTAAATATTTCCAAAACTATGCAAATTATTTCTTGTGGTAAAATATAAGTACTTTATTTCTTGCCTTATACTTTCAATTTTTTTTAAATGCGTAGGAAATGTGCTACCCTACTCAAGCACGTACACCATACTGCAGAATATTAATGTTATATAAATTCAGTTATGTATATAAATCTATTATATTAAAAATTTATTGTGAAAATAAAATTAATATATCTCCCGGCAAGGAACCAAACTCCGGCCCCCCGCGCGTCAGGCGGAGATACTTACCACTATACTGTCGAGGAATATACGCATGTGAAAATAGCAGTATTATTTCACTGCACTGGCGTGTTACAATTATTATACTAAAATTTGGTGAGGCGGTAATTAATTAAGTGTGTAACTAATACGGTGCTTAGCATGTTACAGGTACAGGTATCGATACCGGGCGCCTCAAAAATATTTTTTAAATTAAACACACGGTGTATATAAAAGTATTTAATGTTACGAAATTTTTCTAACGTGGTTGAAAATGTATTACAGCAGTGTATTATTGAGATATTATTAGGCGAGGGTCAAGGGTAAGTCAAGGGTTAACTGCATAGTATAATTCCCCCTTTCCCCCCTCCCCCGGGTTGTGTTCTGATAGCTACAGGATTCTATCACGCAACTACATACATAAATTTAAATAAATATAAACCTAACGTGACTGACATTGGGTATATTTTGCGTGTAGCTAGCGAGTTATACAGTTTTTATTCGAGTGTGGTGTTATGTAATAACTGCACTATTTCCACAAAATTTAAAAGATTTAATTACTTATTTTATTTCATTATTAGTGTTTCATATTTTACATCTAAAATTTCGACAGAGAATTTCGTAGAATTTTTGACGATGTACAAATTTTTTTTTATTGTTAATCTGTTTTACCTGCGTCATGTTATAATTGAAAAATTGGTTTGAAAATACCGGTTATGATACGGTAATAATTATATATACAGTGTGAATATTTTCGGTATTACCCATTATGGAAAATTCTTTATTGTCTGTCACATTATGTCACGTGTGAATATGATATATTTTTTTTAGTCATTATTATTAACCAAAGGCGACGGTAGCCATTAAAATAAACGTATGTGATATTAAAAATGAATTGGACCATTTTTTAAAGTGAGAAAATTTCTACGAAATATCGTGCCACCGATGTAGGTAGATTTTCTACCACCCCTTTACGACTATCAATTATTTCACATTCCTGACTCTGTCCCCATGGCAGTCGATCAAATTAATATCCCTTTTAACGATGAGGGTGTGTTGTCGAAGCATTTTTTCAAAATATACAAATTATGACATTTATATGCTCGACGCTTTCGAGATGTAGTGTTGGCGTTGTGTGCTTCGCCTACCATGAACTGCGAAACGAACGAATTACTCCATTAATATTTGAATACGTGATATTCACCTACAAAGGCACTATTCTTAAACAAATAATAGATATCTCATAGAGACGAAGGTATTTTTTAAATTATATTACGACCTATCTTCGGCTGGCTTAAGTGATCACCTTATATAAATATGACTTTCACTATTCTCACCCATCAATCTCCATATCTATCAAATTTTCGTAAGCCCTGTAATTATCCATACTTCCATATATTTTTCGTTAAATACAATTTAAAAAATTGCTTCGTCTCTATGAGATATCTATTATTTGTATAATATATAATACCGCACTAAAGAAAGGCTCCTTACAAGATGCGGGAAAATAATTATTTCATGCTTTGGGGGTGTTGCTAGAAGAGATGGAGAAGTTGGTGATCACGGCGTACAAGGGGGCAAGGGGAGAGGACGATCTGCGATAAGGTGAACAGACTTCTAGTATCTGGTTTACCTGGTCGTGCAAGTCTTCAGCGGACGTCCTCTGTTTCTGGTGCCATTAACACTTGCGTCATATATATTTCTTACTCTTCTCTCCACATTCATCCGTTTCATATGACCAGTGATCATTTCTTCACTATTTACTCTTGTCATAAATGGATCTGCCATAAGTACGCCTGAGTGATCTCATTTCCACTGCATTCGGTCTACTTTCGTTCCTCTTCTGCCAGCTCCGGGCCTCACCTCCATACATTCCTCCATTGTGTGCCGCTAGTCTTGCCGCGATTGACAAATTATTCATTAGATATTATTCCATTCAGAGCGCCGTTCACTTTGTTCCCTGCAGTCACCCTCCTTTCGATATCATTCTCAGCCTTTCCGTTTCTATCAAACACGCTTCCCAAATACACAAACTCATCTACTTGTTCCAAACATTCATTACCTACGAGTACTTCGCACGTCGTCTTGCTTTTCTCCTTCCGAATACTATCACTTTCGTCCTGTTGACATTCATAATATGATCGCTTTCCTTGCATACATCGTAACCCGATTATCGTCAATTATTTTTTATGTTGCACTTTAACGTCATACAGGACCGTCGTCTATCAGCGTCATTAACGACTTGTAGATAATCTATACATTAAAAAATAAAACAAAATCATAAAATGTATTATTCCTTTAACTGTGCTAATTATAAAGACACCACAAATCATGACTACATTACGTGCCTACGTAACTCGCTCAAGGTCCGATTATTACCGGCCGAGTAGTAAATAATTCGTATTACACGCGGTCTCGTGAAACGGTCGGATATTGCGAATTTGACATTGTGGCACGTCCGATGCGACAGCTGATAGCGAAATATATATGAAAATTTATTTTACCGAGTATTATCTCTACGTGTAATAAAATTATAATCAAATGTGTCCGCGGTAATATGTTCACAACGCAAGAAGACCAGTAGATAAATTAATATTTTCATCCCAACAACAACAATAACGATTATATCAGTATAAAAATGTTCTTAGATTTTCACAATCTTCTGTGTATAGTTTTCTGGGCTTGGCTGGCCGTCATTTCGGCATAAATTTTTAAGGTTTATTAACTGTGTATACCCGTTAAACAATTGAATTATGATTTTCTAATGAGCACTCTTAAGGGTTCACCACCGAGGACCGTTTACGTTGAAAAGTAAGACCTATTTTCTCAGCAACCGCTAATCAGATTTCAATAAAAATTTTGCACACTTCTGAATTAGTATTAAATAAGTTAATGTAACTAAGGCTTTTAAAAGTTAAATTAAAATAAAAGCTGTATAGCAGCTTTCAAATTTTGATATTTTTTCAACACGGTACTTCTTTCGACACGGTACTGAGGGCAGACCTACCGCTTACCCAGGACCGATGCAATGAGCTCAAGGCTCCTATCTCGGTCCTACTCATTCGCCGCCTAGTTCGCATAGGCATTTTTTAATGCTTCTAGCGTGCTGTTCGATAGTGCCCCGCATAATAATATTTACAATACATAACATAAAAATAATATAAAATAATACAATTAACAAGGCCGGGGAGCAGAGGGGGAGCGAGACGGCACAAAAGAAAAACATATAGGAGACTCACCCTCCACGCACCACTGCCAGCAGATTTAACCCACAAGAACAATACATCGAAGATCATATTTGGGCAGAAGGTAGAAAAAAAAAACAATAATAATGATGAAGCACTGTACTGCAAGCCAGTACATAACCACAACACTACAGTCACACATCACATCAGCCCCGATGATGGACTCTGCAATGGGATCCGAAACGTCGGCCAGAAATGTCAGATATACACGGCGGATTACCCCAGAAAATTATACGGCAGTACAGCTCGGGGTTGGGTCTTGGCCGCCTAAATGAAGTACATCTACTCTGAACCATGCTTCGCCAATTATCCGACCAGAAATTATCTGCCTTCCCACTGGTTAATGGAATGTCAGGTGCCGCCCATGACGAGGACTAACAACCTAACGTCCCCTCTAAGGGCCGGTGGTAAGTTTTCACTACGTTAAAAAAAATTATTTAGTAAAACATTTGCGAAAACAGGTAAAAAATATTTACTTCTCTAAAGTATATCCAATAGTTATTAATTAATTAATTTTAGTTTACGATACCCGATGGTCACTTTGTCACGTAATTTGTCACATTGGTACTAAGAAAGTTGCAGTGTACGATAATGAATCATTCAATATCCCGCTAGTTTAGTGATGAGACTTAGTCTTATAATTTCTTAATTTTCCTTCGTAATGTATATAACCGAAGATTTTCCGCCAGCGAAGTGACGCTGGGATAAATAAAACCGTTGATAAAGTATACAATTGTATGTATTCGACGATTATTCGCATCGTCACACTATTAGGCGGGATTGACTTTGACATTAGTAAATTTGACGTACCAACAATCCATTTTACCACGGGCGATGGTGAAAAGATATTATAGTAAAAATTTACAATGGTAAAAATATTTTTTTCTACACATATGTCCGATCCCACCGCCTTCTCAACAACAGATACCAGAAAAGCTTCCGTTAACTATTCAAGTGTAGTAGCTTTTATTGTATGTAGTTTGTCTAATTTATACTTTTAAACTAAAAATAAATCAAGTGTTAACCGTAAGCAGTTTTTCGTTTTCATAACATACTCTGGCCACATAAACTATATATGCGATTATCAATCGGACGCGTGAGTGATGAATGCTTATTTAGGCATTTACCACTCACACATTAAACAGTCTCGTCATTCTAAACCATCATCCATCCAACACACTTATAGAGAACAGCTGGAAGGGATGGACCGGTTTAGAAGTTAGGGCTCCCTTGTCGGTCACACTCATCAAAGCTGATAAAACTACGCGACTTTAATGCAATATATTATTCAGTACATGAAAAGACTAAAGAGATTTAATGAGATTATTAGAAAATTCGCAAAAGTTTATAAATTTAGAGGTTCTAGCGTCCCTCAAGTGCTGTCATAAACATAAATCCTTACAAAAACATAGTTAGATTACATAGTCATATGTATTAGAAATAATGAAAATAAAAAACATAAATATCATATTATATAAAACCAAGGAGAAAAAAAAGAAGAAAATATACATAGTACATACGACTACATCTCATACCCCCTCATAATTGGTAACATGTTCATACAACAATTTCTAGCCTCGCGTCACACTCAAATCTGTGCCTGCAATATTATCTTAACAAATTTATCCCGTCATAAAAAATAATAACGTACAATGTGTCATTCATAGATACTTAGAGATATTCAAAACACGTTCGTTTCGGCCCTACTCGCGTCCCGCAGACCTGTCCGTTTAATCAAGCACTCTACAGCCATAATGACACTACCTCCGAAGCCGCCACATTCAGAATGTCATAAATTATAATAGACGGGGTAGTGCTTTATTATTTGTTATGAAGACAATTCTCGGATATTTTTTATTTCTTATAGGCCGATGAATAATAATTTGAAGTTTAGCGACGACGCCAAATATTTCATCTCAAATCGGAACAAAAGATTCTTCTCAGAATTTTGCGCTGTTTAGTATGGTGACGGACCTCAAAATCCAGATTTCTGCTCCGAAAATCGACAGTGGCGTGCAGCAGGTATAGATTTAGGTTATGCTGTTCCCAATTACATTATACAATATATGTACTTTCGTTTAAAAATAAATCCGTCGTTTGTACGACCCTACCGTGTATTTATTTATAATTTTAGAATACATTAATAGTGTTTTTAAAGTAAAATAATACCTTCTTACCCAGATAAAAATGTATCGTAAAAACATACAAGGCAACAAACACAAATAAACAGTGTAATTAATTTTGTCATTTTAAACTTCTATTACCGTAATATTATGAATTGTTAAACATGTTGACTATTCTCTTCTCGTGGTTATGGAGTGCGACTAAGCAATTATAAAAAAATACGGAGGGCATTTATTTATAAAATTCTTTAAATAATATTTCGACAAAGCGTCACTTATCGAATTATTTTTCAGTGTCGTAAATCGGGTGCATCATTTTACGGGTGATGCTATTTTTAGTTTTGGTATAAATGAGACCCCTCCTGCAACAACGCTGTATATCGGTTGTTACAATTCAGCTATCTTGGATGATGTACAGTGTTGTTTGTAAGGAAGCTCGCTTAGAAATTGTATTTAATAGTATGGCTGTTTAATATATTATTTGATGCTTAATAAGAGATAAGATCTGCCCCAAAAACGATGTACATCGTTGATGCAGGGATGGTCTCAATTCATATTGAGCACACCGATACCTTGCCTTGCTGCCTTTTATTGCCTATACACGCCACCTGTTAATTAATTAATTAATAAATCATATCAATTCCGGATAATGAAACATCCACTTTTGCAGATTATCGTGCTGACGCGCGCAGGTGGTACATTATATTCCCCCCTCCCCCTCCACTTAATACGCAGCGACGGAGGCGTCCAACACGCAACGGAAACTTACCGATGTAAAGTATGGCTGACACAAACTGGCACCGAATGCTTAATAATTCTGATGTTTCTCAAGATGTTCCATCACCACTCAAAAACGACGCACGTGTACTAATTTAATTTAATCATATTTAATGATACATTTTTATTTGTCATTTAAAATGCTGTAACTTATAATATCAATGCAGAAATCCCTTATATAGTGTACTTTGGTTTTATTTCCAGAAAGAAAAAACAACATTTTAGTAAAACGATACACGCTGTATACATATGTACGCCGTGAGCTATCTTAAATTAATGTGAACTTAAGAAAATGTAATAATATAAGGATAGTTAAAAAAAAATACTTAAAATCTAAAGTGAATACGATATATTTTGTATTAAAATCGTTTTGAACTGCAAATATTTGACGTCAGTGACATATATTGCACAATACGGAAAGATTATGAATGAATATTAATGTTCATTTTTTTTTCTAATTTGTACTATCATCTAGCAGATTTCTTAAGAAAATTCACTACAGATACATGGATTTTGTACTATAAGTACGTAGTTATATATTTATAACAGTGGAAAAAACCAAGAAATGCATTCGACTAAGACAAATGTTGGTAATTATATAAAAAAACAAAAACAAAAGACGTTGAAATGCATTTTTAAAAAATAACAGATATAAATATAAGTTACATATTTATTGTGGATCCCGTATTTTTAACTAATTTCAAACGACAACCCCGCCCACTGACCAATTAAAACGCTAAGCGGCACCAATACATTGTTACAATGCGCATATTATGTACGGTATTGTATTGCTCACACTAATACAATTGTTCTTTCTAAATTTAAAATAGTACGTATACCTAAAACAACCCCCCAATGTCGTGCAGTGCATACAAGCAAAAAAGCTGTGAATTACTAAAAATTTTGGGAAAAAAATATAAATTAAATAATAAGTTTAACATAAACGAAAACATTATTTTACGATTAGCGCTATCTGTGTACTAGTAGAAACTTTAATTGCTTAGTTCTAAAAACTACCACGACAACTCACCGCTGTACCCGTGGCGCTCTTTTGTATTCGCCGCATTGAGCTATTTACATTACTCTATTCTATCTATAAGTTGGTGAATTATTCAAGTCATATAAATGGCTATTTCCTGAATTAAAAATTTCTTTCGGTTGATCCGTTTTGTATGGAGTCGTTACCTATGCTGTTTTTTAACAGACTAACATTAGAAAGGCTTACAACTGCGTGCAAATCATTGGAGTGTTTACTTCCTCTTTTAATAATTCGTGAATTTTACTATCTTACTGTCTTTAATGTGTTGATTTCATGATTGTTCTTTCAATTTGGTGCGTGGATTGGTTTTTGATTTGGGAAAAACAAAAAGTAATTGGCAGAACTATTTCCTACGTTAACCTTTAATAAAAATAATTATTTCCTTCAGTTATTACGTGAAGAATTTTCAAACAATAAATTAATCATGTTCAGTCATAGAAAGTGTCCTTAAAAACGTCCATACATTTTTATATGGATAAGAAAGTATTATTTTACCTTAAAATTTAAATTTTAAAAACGTATAAATCACGGATTTATTTTGTCCAAAGGCGTTGGTTAAACGAAATTACATATATTATATATGATCGTATAATATCATCGGTAATCTAACCTAACCTAAATCTATATGTATATAACAAAGTTTATATACATATACGGTGCAGATGCAATTCTCCCTTGGCCAGATGTCTCGATCGTCGCACCTTCCGCACTACGGCCCGCACACCGCGGCCCGCATCACCTGACGCGCAGCTCGGGGAGAGATTCCTCACAATGGCGTGTCCTCGCCGGCTGCCGCGCGCCAGGGACAACAGATGATGCCTGTCACCTGTCGAATATTTAGACAACACGCCACTGTCGCTTTTTTGTTGCGTCGTTTCGCTCAGTTTTCTAAACTCATTCACCGTCTCTGTACCATAAACTTAATTATCCACAAAAATACTTCGTAAACATGAAAAAAAAATTAAATATCAATTTTAAAAAACTATAAATAGTTTTTATTAACTGTAGTAATGTAATATGGCGAGTAATTTTTGTATTTTTTATATTAAAACTAGCAAATAGTGAAAAGTACCGACACTGGTGCAGCAATAGCTGTCACAGTAATCCCGCGCGGTACTCGACAAATGTAATTTGATTGAACAAACACCAAATTTCTCGAAAATCATCAAAGTTCCAATAACTTAGAATAACCCTAATTTGGACGCTCAAAGAGTAGCTTATTGGTGCAATGGTTAAGATGCTGGCCTAGTGATCTAGTGACCAGAAAGTTAGTCCTATTTTCATAGTGTTAGCGTTTACATGTATACCGTGTACACCTGCGCATCTATATTAAAAATAAAAAAACTGGTGCAGCAATAGCTGTTATAGTAATCCTGCGAAAACATACGAATTCTATCTGGACTCCACAAAGGATGGATCCAAATAATCATAAGGGTAATCGGCTTAAAATAATTCAAAGATCTATTCCCCGCACTTCCTAGTTCTCCAAAAGGAATGTCTCCAAAAGAACAATATCAAATATCTCTAGAATGAGAATTGAGCATTGCCAGGTAGCCTCACATTTGTTCAGATTGAACTTAATAGATTCCCCAATGTGTGAGTGTGGTGCCGAGGAGGAAACCCTTGACCGTATCTTTTTTGCCTGTCCATTGCGGATCACAGGTTTTTTTAACAGTAATCTCGTTCGTGGTAATTTTCATCTCCCGGTTAAGTTGTGTCATCTTCGTGTCCTCGATGGCATGGCCTCCATAAATTATATAGCTTTGATTCTTGAATATTAATACTCGACCATTTTAGCATTGCAGTTCAAAATGATTTTACAGAAAATATTGTATTCACTTGAGATTTTAAGTAAAAAAAAAAAATTATCTGTCCATATTATTTCATTTCTTTAAGTTCATTCCTCCATGTTCATGCTTTTAATAACATTCTGACTATAATCATATCAATTTAAGATAGCTCAATGTGTATTTATTTATATAGCGTGAATCATTTGACAATTTTTTTGTTTTTTCTTACTGGATATAAAGAAAGTACGCTAAGTGGTGCATTGTTTAAGCGATATAATAAGGGATTCCCGTATCGAAATATAGATTCTAAGAAAACCCCGGCAAGCAACCCCTTGCTGTTACATTCCACATGATTTGGACTCATTTTTCTTCAGTACGCTAATATTTTATATCACAAGATACAATAATGTTTAATAAATTTTAAAAATGTGATATTTCAGAGCAGCCGAGTAGAGTACCTTCCGCGAAATTGTCCGATAACAGCCGACATATACGCCATCATCACAATAACTATTGTGTAATTTCCGCTTAGCCATTTTCCTCGTAAAGCAGCTCGCGCGAGAGTCTGACCGGTTGGGATTTTCTGAACATACTCGGTATTTCTGCAAGAACCAATCATAACTTACCGAGAACCTATTATGGTTCAACGCCCGTCACGTCGTCTCTTTGCCAGAATAATCAGATACAACAAATCATGACGTGTGCCCTTCATTTTTAAAGTTTTGGAATATCAAATTTTATATCCATGAAACGCCGAGTATATATTAATAACTTTGAATGAACAGTAAATAAACCTCTATTATATTTTTCTACAAATGCGTGTAAAAACGTGACATACGTTGTACGTCACATATGATGTCATTCTGCATTTATTTTCAAGTGGCTAAGAGACTTCGGATTCAGAAATCAGAATCAGATCTGAGAGCGCGGGATCGAGTCCCCCCGGCTGGATAGTTTTAAAAATATATCATTTGATATCATTGATTGATTTGGCTGTTCATTCGTGGTTGTAACATTTTAATTTTAAAAATGTATAATTTTTGTTTGTAACAAAAAATACATAGGCCAAATCGCGAGAAATTTTAAAGTATTTTTTTCGAATTCGCTAACCGTATTATTGAAACTAACCATTCTTTCGACAGCCACGATCTAAAATTACTCCACTCGGTACCATATAATGGAATAATCTTGAAATGATAGAAATTCATAAACAATTAAATTCGGAAAAAACATTAATGAATAATATGACATTTTCAAATACTTCACCGCTATATCGAGGTTTCTAAAAACAATAAAGTCACTTCTACTCTCATGGCCCCCATATCTTTGTTTAATTTAGGTCAATTTACACCTGTTCGTGCAAGGACTGCTCTTCCCAAAACTAGTAGTCATATTAACTCAAAAATTGTGTGTGTGTGTGTGTGTGTGTAGTGCAGTCAATATAAAATGATATATTTTAAAAATAATATAATTTGCTTTATTTAAGGCAAAACACTACAACTTATTTAAAATCTAATCGTTACCAGAACGGTAATTAAATCGTTTTAAGAATGTGCCTGATTCGATATTCGTGTGCATTCATTAGTTATGTTAAGTTGTATTATAAATAACAATATTATGATTTAAAAGCAGGCCTTTGTATTATTGCGGCCGTGGTCGAACAGCGGCCAACATCTGCTTCGAAACGACCACTACCAAAAAAGGTGAATATAATCTCTTTGACCGCTGCGAATCGAAACGAATCGCTTTCTGTTAGTGAGAACTACCGAGTTACTCGAGAATGTTACATTACCGTATCCGTAGTACAAAGCATCTTATTCCCAGTAGCCACTCGCCTCTCGACGTCTTCGTTTATCTTTTTCCATTCTTATTTTAAAACTTCGACTGAATTAGATTTTCTTCATTTTTCCTCGTTTTATTTTTGATCAGAATAAAGGATTGACATTAAATATTTAACTGTCTATACAGAATAAACTTTTGAACAAATTTAATCTGGTTCGAATCGCGTATAAATATTTAGTGCACTATCTCTGAGATAGGGATTACGCTCGCATGAGATTCTTTGGAGACAACCCTCGGCTATCGCGGTTCACCGCGTCTGTCAGTCTAGTCAATTCATTAATCATTGATATTCCGCTCGTTAGTTATTTACTTGCCATCATGCTGTTTTTCCGCGAGGGTAGTCAGAGAGGATAGATCGTCACATTCTTCTGTCCTGACACAATTCTCGCCTCATCCACATTCATACATCTTATATCTTTCAAAAGCATAAACGTTTGTATTTTAATATTTTATGTCTGTTGTTCTAGAATAAATACTTGTAGGTTCTGGCTGACGTTTGTGCGCCCTTGTCGGGTCTCACTACCAATCTCGAGCTGATCTCTGAGATTATCTCCAGATTAATATCTCAATACTTGTACATGGTACTGAGATTTATCTCATTCCGTGGGCAATAATAGCAAAAACTATTCAGAATTTTCCAATCACCTTTTGGAAACGAACCATAATTTTAATATTAACAAGGGTTTAGAAATTATACATACAAATATTAGGGGTTTAAATTGTCTTTGCATAGTCACCTTTTAAATTTGTTTTTATCTATGCTTGTATTTTTAATTTCAGTATACATTGTTTTCTGAAAAAGATACCATAGGTATCGAAACATCTTGAATAATTAATAAATAGTGGTATAAACAAAGTATTTTGTCTAATTATTTATTTGTTATTAAGGAGAACACATTCTTATTGTGAAGTTGTAATTATTCAGAATATAAGTATGTGATATTTTCAATACTAATTAAATGTATTTATTAGAAAGATATACATATAAAATCAATTTTAACGAAATATACACGATGTTGCTACCCGGATTCGAACTTGGATCTCTTCCAATCCGGGAAACGTGCATTATCCGATAATGCTATACCAACACAGTGGATTGGTTACAAATTTTCGAACTTATATGTTACACTTTTCAAATTAATACTTCTATCGTTCCATTATTTATCGCCAATCCAGTGTGTTGGTATAACATAATCGGCTAATGCACGATCCTCGGATTGGAAGAGATCCAAGTTCGAATCCCAGTAGCAACAACAATATTTTTCGATAAAATTGATTTTATATTTACTATTATTTTAGTATTTAAAATATCACAGACCTATGTTCTGAATAATTACAACTTCACAATAAGAATGTGTTTTCCTTAATAATACTATTATTTTAATTTAGTTACATAGGTACACCTGATCGCTTTGACATGGCAAACTTTTTTTTTTTAGTACATAATTGGTAAATCAGAACTAGTAACATATATTCGAGTAGATTGTTAGTGTAGCAGTTACGACACTGATCTAGTTACCTAATAGTCTGGGGTTCGCGCCTCGTTCCAGGATATCAGCGAATTAGTCCTATTTTCATAGTACAAGCGTTTAGCTTCGTTTGAAAATAATAACACAAATTAATAAATACTAATTAAATGTATTAATTAGAAAGATATCCCTTTACCGGATTAGAAAGAGATCCAGATTCGAATTCCGGTAGCAACAACAATATTTATCGATAAAATTGATTTTATATGTATGTCTTTCTAATTAATACATTTAATTTGTATTTATTAATTTGTATCTATACATATTTTAGCATACAATTCTAATTAACCATGATGTCCATCTCTGAAGAGTCACATTTTTTTTTATTGATACTACTTAATGTGTACATTTTATTAAAAATATGAATTAAATTAAATAACTAAAATATTAAAATAGTCGTTAAAAAAATATTAAATCCATCGGCAACACAACAGCACTATATACGCGGATGAAACTTCAAGTTCGTCTAAAGGACAGCACATAATTCTGTACACATACCACACTGACCAAACCCACCTTGACCTCCAAACCTGACTGTCACTGCCGCGAGCGACTCGCGCGTGCAAAGAGGGTGGGTGGCAGGGATGTTTTGACAGGTTGCACTCATTATTCATCAGTAGAGCTTGTTGAATTTTTTGTTTTTTATTTTTTCCATTTTTTTTATTATAATTTTTATTTGGAAAATATTATCTTTAACAAAGGTCCGGCTAGTTATGTAAATTTCAAATCAGATGTGAAAATTGTATTAAGTAAAATTGAATTTTATACATTGTATACAGCGTGCAATAAACCTAGTCCACAATATTTTATGGGTGGACACATGACTACATTACGAGTCGAAAATGTTCAAGAAATGTTTGCAAATTCTGCACAGTCACGGAAAATATTATTGTTTGAAATCTTTGTCTACATTCCACATGCTTCGAAATAAATATTTAGCGAAATTTATCAATTATTAATCTATATCATTGCTTCAGACCTTAAATCATCTAACAAAAAATAGTCTGGCCGCTCAAAATTCGATGACTTTTAATTTTTTGTATTCTATTTATAATTTGAAATCAGTCAAATATTTAATATAATAATCGAAATAATCGCTTTTTTTTGTAATGGTTATATCTCTGCAATGGTTGATATTAAGCACATATTCCATAAACATTTTCGACTCGTTATTTAGTCAGGTATCCACGTATAAAATATTGTGGACTGGGTCTATTATACATGTATATGACTTCCAAGTTTAGTCTTAGTTTAAATCTGTTAACTAAATATTAAAACTTAATATTTAATTTAGATATCTAATGTTTCTGGTTGCACTTTAACTTAGTAACTTCAATCCCCCCTTTTTTAAACACAATAATTAATTTATATATTTTATTATTTAATCGATACTTAAGGAAAAATATAATAATTTTAAAAAATAGTGCTCTCATAGTGTAAACATCGCGTGTTGTGTGTACAGTTCAATATGAAGGAAGGAAATAAATTTTATTACATTTCAAAATTTCATCACTCACGTAAATAAACGATTACTAAATATATTCGCATGGTAATATGTATAAAGAATTAATTTGCTTACTTTTCCATCACAGTGTATTCAGCTAGTACGAAATTAGATGTATGTAAACATTAAAAATATATATATACTTATTTAAAGTATGACATTGTAAATTTTATGTGTATATCGCAAAAACTCGCTGTTGACGTTGTTACATAATAATTCTCGATATTAATATTGCTGAGAATTCACATAATTAATCATCGTGTGATTTTTCTTTCTATCTGCTTAGAAATTTATTACTATTATGCATAATTAGCAATAATGTCGTAAGCGTGACATCATATCCCTTCATTTTCCGTAAAGATCAGCACAATTATTGTTTAATGTGCAATAAACATTTTTTTCTTTCATTTCCACCTAAGAATCAGAATCAGTTTTCAAACTTTTCAAGAAGCGATCATTATTGTACAATGATGGAGTATGCATATAAAACATCTACTAAATAAAATATCACCCTAACAAAATATTATGCAAGTAGAGATGACCCCCGTGTATCGCGACCCCGGCGAGTGCGGATTCGTTATATCGCGATGTTTTTTGAATCGTCATAATGAATAATTGCACGTGCGTACTATCTTCCTTTCTTTCTCACTCATTCACAACATACACATTTATATATATAAAGTGAACAAAAGAACACCGGTACGCCGATGTTTGGGTCTATCCTTCAGTCCTTCGGTGTAATCTTAGCTGCAGTGTCAAACGCGCGCTAATTAAATTGACTACATACTTATTATCCCTTCGTAATTTTTTAAATGTGAAAAATTTGTCGGCTGCAGGAAATGGACGGTCAGGCTGTGTCCCAAGAAAATAACGTCTCGGAACCTGTTCCCGTGCGAAAGTGAAGTGTCAAAATCATTGAAAAGGCTCTTTCTCTTCAAAATCAACGCATGGAGTTGTGAGAATAAAACGACGAAGATTACCATCGAGTGGGTGCTGTAAAGCGCGGTTGTAACGGATTATTTGACAGTTATCGACAAATTTTGCATAATAATCGCAGTGGAACCAAACAAGGGAATATAGATTATATTTTTTTAATAGTGTTTATTTTATTATAAAGTATTTTTTTCGAATTAAATTTTTTTTTTTAATCCCCCGCTGATCGTGAAATTTCGCTTATCGCGACCATGTCCAGAACATATTCCCCGCGGTTAACGGGTGATACCTGTATGTAGATATAGATACTGACAAATTTTATATGTTCAGTGAAATCTCGATCGATCGTTCCTCGAATAATCGTTTTCACGCATGTGTCGTTAATTTGTTCCATTCGCGAATTAATTTCATACAAAACACCCAAAAATAGATTGCATCGATCGGTTCCTCTACGCATCGTTTTACCGCATTCATTAACTAACGGTACGTTGACGTTAAAGAGCGAGTCCTGCCACGGTGGGAAAGGGTTGAAAGAGAGGATCTCTGTTTGGCGTTAACAGTAATGGAACTGACTTTTTTTAATTTTAATATTATAAAATTTAATACATTTTATTTGTAAATAATCAGTAGGATATATATATGTATATATATATATATATATATAGTTCTTTTAACATTTATTTCTTCTCGTGTATAAATTATGTTAATGTTTCAGTTTGTACATAAATTTTTTACTTCAGATACAAATTTATAGTAGTCTGTAATTTTTCTAATTGTGAAGGGGAGATTGTTAAAAAATGTGATGCCTTAATAAATATAGTGATAGTTTTGGAATATCAATTTGGTCTCTAAGTTTTATAGATCGAAATTAGCTTATAATATTTAATTAATTTTTAATTTATAAAATTTGGATTATTGATTTTTTTTTGTATGTCTATTATTTTTGGTATTTTTAAATCTGTGAAAAGTTGTATACTTGGATAGTCTTTTTTTTAGAATAATTTTTATCATCATTTTTTGAGTGAGTGATTTCTAATTGTGATATTGAAGTTTTATATGCTCCTCCCCATCCAATAATACCGCATTGCAAATGTGACTGTATAAACGCGTAATATGTCATTTTCAGATTTGTAAATAAATAGTCTTTAAAATATGTAGGCAGATTTTCTTATTCTATTGTAAGATTTAGTAATATGTTCTTTCCATTTGAGTTTGTTATTTATTATGATTCCTAGGTACTTGATACAGTTTTTTCTTCTATTGACTAACATTGGTCACAAGAGTTACAGGCTTTGGTGGGAATTTTAATATTAATTTGTGTGTTGTCTTTCTGTTGCATAGCAAATCGTAGAAAGTATATTTTGTCTGTATTAATTGATAGTGGGTTATCATTCGTTCACTTTTTTTATGGTATTAACTCGAATTGAAAGAGACAGCAGTAGAGGTTGAAGATGTCGATGAAGAGAATCCCTCGCTTGTACCTATTTTTTAAGCACATTCAATAACTGATGCCAGAAAAAATGTCATTTGCAATACTGAAAAAATAGTGTTTACTTACAGCAATAATGCAACAGCCAAAATACAAATGATGATGAAAGATTTTGTTTGATATGAAGTTAAATTTTTTTTTTTTTTGTTTCTGTGTAGCTCTTTCTAATTTTATTTGTATTTAAACCCATTCATTTACAGGTGAAATATGTATTTTTTAGAATATGATATATGAATGTAACTTTTTTATGTATTTTTCCCGCATTCGTAGTTTATTTTAGTAGGTCCCTTCAGAAACGATAGATAGAGGTTGCACTGTATAAATAATATTATTGTACAACAATGACGGGACACTTTATTTTTTTTTTTTAATAAAATCACATTTTATTTGTGAAGTTGCAATTTTTCATAACGCGGTTCCGTGACAATTCAAACAGTTTTAGATAAATAATTCACGAAAGATATGTGACAAAGCGTGAGTAGCTTGTTGGTCTCGTTCAGTGATGGCGAACCTTTTGGGTTCGGCGTGTCAAAATTTCAGAAAATCCAACTTAACTTTGCTGACGTGTCACCGCCCCACCCCCCTCTCCCCCGCCCCTCCCATAGAATTTATTTCGATTTCAATTTGTAATATGTACGTAGTAATAAATTCGAACGTTGTTGCCGGGTGACGTCTAACTGTCACGAGCCATACACGCTTCGCGACAAAATAACGAAACACGACGTTTTACGACCATGTACGTCATACACAGGTGCAGTGATATGATAGAAAATCAGCTAGCCAATGTCCATATGGAAATATTTCTTTATAAATTCGACATTAGATATATATATACTTTATTTTTTTAATATATTTGATTGTCTGTTCTCTCTTTTGTGATGTAAAAAGAAAATTTATAAAAATCAACGCATGGGTCATTTAAAAAGCCTCCGTGGGTCAGTGTCTGACCCGCAGGTCATAGGTTCGCCATCACTGGTCTAGTTAGTGGTCAACACACTCGTCTGGCGGTCGGGGGTTTAAGCCGCGTTCCAAAATCCCAAAATATAACAGTGAACGGTGTCGCTCACGTGTGTCGATATTTTATAGAAAAATCAATAAACTTAGAATTATTATTATTATTATGAATTAAAGCACGCCATTCGCACATGCGCGGACAACGGCGACGACAACCGTCGTCATCACGCTCGACTAATAACTTTTATGTTTTAATTTATCGTATTAATTTTATGATTGACTAGTGTAAAAAATAGATTGAACTTTCTAACATTAAAAATTATGCTAATGCAGAAGTGAAAGTGAGGTAATACAAACATTTGATGACAATTCAAATTCCCGATTAAGTTTAGTGTCAAAACTTAAAGTTTAGTTGTGAACTTTACGTCATGCACACCTTAATAATACAACGGCACGCACGGTAGATCTACTATTAAATAATATAACAACAATTAACATGAAACAATCAAGCGTGACCAAAACCATAATGGCAATGGGTCGGACACCTCAGCCGAAGGGACGATAATCGTTAGTATAAAAATGTGCTAGAATGATAGACCGAAGCGTGAGTCTTCCAAATCGCCGGGCCGATGACATAATAAAATGGATTAAAGAAGCAGCTGAATGCGGAGTGGGGATGTTTAAGAGAGGTATACATCCAACACTGGATGAACGTGAGCTGAACAAGAAGAAGAATGCGCGGTGAATATTAAAAACTCGTTTAGATGTACACCACAGTGTAATAATATAATTAATTCTTTTTGGTTCAGATGTTTTCCCCTCATTACACTTCGTCTACACCTCGCCTACTTTCGATTGTATACAATTATTTATTTTATTTACGTGACGAATTTGTGACTATTTTAACAAATAAATTACTTTTTAATTATACCTTAAATGTATGAAAAAAATAATTAATCACGTCCATTTGTATCAGAAGGGCTTGTTCACACGATTACAAAAAATCTTCCTCTATGGGTTTTTTTTTTTTTTTTTTAGTTCATTGATACAATTTTTTTACGAAGGGATAAGCAAGAACGATTCGGCAGCCTCGTCAGTAAATATAATTTTAGAATTGTTTCGGAACCCTCAACCCTCGTACATTGCCCATTCAAACGATGTACTTATATATACTATTTGTGCCTTTTTTACAGCGCTAATACTTTTTCTATTTTAATGTTAAATAATTTTATTTTTGCTATTGGATATAATTTATTTATAACTCATCGTATTCCGGATGTTATTTATTAATATAAACCCTTTTAAACTTAACCCTCGAGGGATGACTGCCCAGCATCCCTGACATCCCCCATTAATGGATAAAAAAATATTCTTACGATTATATTTTTAAAATGATTATTTCGCATTTCATTCCCTGATCAACACTATCGACGAAGATTAATGTAAAAATGCTACGTATAGCATTAAGAATTCAATAAAGCCAAAAAATTATTACATAGAATAATTTAATTAATATAAAATATAATTACTTTTTTTTTTTTTGACATCTCCACTTTGAGTGGTTTAAAAATAATGTTGAAAAAAGTGTTTAAGTTACCTACAGATCTTAGAATTTTATTAATTTTGATATCATTTTAAATTATATATATATAAGACCGAAGCAAGACATAATAAAATACTGGTACTGACACTGATGTATGGAAGTGAGACCTGGAGCTGGCAGAAGAGGAACTAAAGTAGACAGAATGCAGTGGCAATAAGATCACTTGGGAATATATGTCGCAGATCTATTTATGAAAGAGTAAAGAATAAAGAAATAAGTAAATAATGTAAACCTTATCTTAATATAGTGAGTAAGATTTAAGAAAGGATCACTTAGATGGTTTGGTCATATGGAACGGATGATTTCGGAGAGAATGGTAAGAAAGATATGTGACACAAATGTTGATGGCACCAGAAATAGATTATGCCCGCGGAAAACATGGCACGAACCAGGTAAATCAGATACTGGAAGATACTCTTGTTGGAAGCCATAATAATCGGCGAGCTTGTATGAGAAGATGTATGATTGTGGACGAGGCGAAAATTGTGTCAGTACAGACGAGTGTGGAGCTCTATCTTCTTTGCTTATCCCTGCGGGGAAACGGTGTGATAGTAAGTATAATAACTGTTAGCTAGCTTGTTAGTCTAGTAAGTTAGTTCTGGTTTAGTTGTCGTTTACCTTGGACATCTGCATACTCCGGAACGTCGATAAGGCTGTTATATTCTCCGACTCGCAAGCAGCTCTTGAATCCCTCTCTGCAAACATGTAAGTTTAGCTAGACATCAGACGCTGTCTATTTAATTTGGACAGCAATAAAAAACAGGTGTCATTCGTTTGGATTCCTGCACATAGGAGAATTCATGGAAATGAATGTGCTGATAAATTGGCCAAGGAGGGTACTCTTTCCGGAGTTTTCCCTCATCAATTCCATATCCCGATATATGACAGACTTAATATGGTAAAACAACGTACGAATTCTGTCTGGACTGCACAGTCGATGGATCCAAATAATCATAAGGTAATCGGCTTAAAATAATTCAAAGATCTATTCTCCACACCCCCTGGTTCTCCAAAAGGAAAGTCTCCAAAAGACCAATATCAAATATCTCTAGAAGGAGAATTGGGCATTGCCAGGCAGCCTCACATTTATTCAGATTAAACTTAATAGATTCACCAGTGTGTGAGTGTGGTGCCGAGGAAAAAACCCTTGACCATATCTTTTTTGCCTGTCCGATGGGGATCCCATGTTTTTTTTTTGCAGTAATCTCTTTTACAGTAATTTTCAACTCCCGGTTATCTTATGTCATCTTCTTTCCCTTAACTCGCCACATTTAATCTATAAAACAGCAAATTTTTTGAACGACAATGGTATTGACTTGTAATATAATATTTCCTATTCTTTAATATTATTGTACTTTTTTCTATATAATAAAGTTTTAACTTGATTAATGGCACAAATCACTCTTGAAGGGTGGATTGCCTGTATAATAAAATAAGAAGAAACTGATGTTTACTTATCTATTTCGTTGTGATATCATCGAATACCAATCACACCAGTGATTCGAGGGTAACAATTTTTATCTCTTCACTATTTCAAAGTATTCAAAAGCTGACCAATTTATGTTATAACATAAAAACAAATCTTTATAATAGTCTACAGAGGAAGGCCGAAGTTATCTGTGCACGGTTTTAAAATTATCTTTTGATTTGTAACTCGACATTTCCGGAAAATAAGTTTTTTCCATTATTAGTTATTTGCAAGATTATCAAGATAACATTTTTTTAAATCTAACGTAAGAAATTGAAGGTTTTTTTAATCTAGGCTAATTAAAGTATTTAGAAATAAGTTACTGTAATTGACGATATTTTCATAATTTTTAAATGTACTTATTAAGTGCAATACAAAATGTGGGTTTATTGCGACATTAATTTAATAAATCGGACGAATTCATTTGATTTTGTGTACGTAGACAGAGATGAGACTAGATACTAGGTATATGAAAAATATCAAAAACAATAAATAATATTGGGTCGATGCATAATTTCGTAGCTTTTTTGTTTCAAGGCAAGGCTTTGGATAGATTTTTTGACATATGTCAATGTCATTTTATTGTCATGGTATTGTTTTATTGAATTTATATATAGCGGCGTGTCAAGTACAAAAAGCGAACATTACCCGACAAATCCTTTTGTCAGTGTTTAGCCGAGGAGTTATGCCAATAATTGAATAGTACTACTAATACTAATATGAACTGCTTCCGAAGAATGTAACCATCACATCTGATGAGGTTTATTGATGTCGCAATTCAAGAAAAACGACCGGGTAGAGGGCATCGAGTGGTTTTTCAACATGAAAATGCCCGTCCGCGTACTGTTAACATTATTGGGACGTTATTCCACAACTACCGTATGTTTTTCGCAAGGTTCTTAAAGTTATCTACTTACTTATCATCATGCCCGCGTTTCCCCGCGGGGGCAGATGTAGAGGATAGAGCGCCACATTCTTCTGTTCTGACACAATTCTCGCCTTATCCACATTCATACATCTTCTCGTACAAGCTCGACGATTATTAGGGCTTCTGACAGGACCATCTTCCAGCATCTGGTTTATCTGGTCGTGCCAAGTCAGAACTTGCGTCATCTTACTCACTATACAACAACATTACTCACTATACAACAACATTACTCACTATACACTACATTATTTGCTTATTTCTTCATTCTTTACTCCGTCGTAAATAAATTTACCACATATACGCCTAAGTGATCTCATTTCCACTGCATTCAGTCTACTTTATTTCCTCTTCTGCCAGCTCCAGGCTTCACTTCCATACAACAGTGTCAGTACCAGGACTCCATTGTGGACCGCTAGTCTCGCCTTATATAAAATATTGTGCGCTAGGTGTGTTTCACCCGCAGGCCAATAAATGAATAGACATGAAATAAAGTATACATATAGGAGAGGGGTTCGGAACATTAGTGGTGGAACGAGGGGCATTCTACACACATTCTTGATGGAAACATAAATCCGATAGTTTATGACACATTAATGCATATTATATTTATTTATTAATTAATATAGTATTATTGTACATACATAAGTATTTTTATATGTATATACTCTAATATACACAAGATCAAAATCGTTTGTCTTATCTTTCATATATATTCATTTTGAATCTATTTAGTTTCTTCTCCTTTCTTATGTTTTCTGGCATTTTGTTAAAAATCTTCATCGCTTTGTATATCATCGATTTCGGAAATTTAGCCTTCTTCCTGAATGGCAGTCTCAGTCTTTTCCTCTTGTATTATGTGGTGTTTTTATTTATTTATTTAATTCTTAACATAGTGCATACATAAGCTCTCCTATATATGCTCTAATATAAACAAGATTAAAATCTTTTTTTTTACTAAAACTTATCTTTTACATATCTGGTCAGTTTCACTTTATCTATTCAATTTCTCCTCCATTCTTTTTTTATGAAATTTCATTAAAAATCTTCATCGCGTCATCAATTTCTGAGATTTGGCCTTCTTCCTGAATGGCAGTCTCAGTCTAAACGACGCTCGTGCTCTTGTTGATTTGCATCAATTTTTTGTATAAATTCCTAATTAAATATTTTCTTATTGAGGGTTTTATAAATAAATACCATTATATTAAAATATGTTTTCTGCTTAAAGGTCATCATATTCAGCTCTTCCAGCATTGCACTGATCCGAGTATTTCTATTTTCTCAAAGCTTTATTTTGCAACACTGACAATTGTTGCATTTCTTCTTCATTAGCCAAAAACAAGATGCTGCTGCAGTAGTTGATGTGAGGAATAATAACAGAGTCGTATACTATTTTACAAGACTCAGTACTAAAACATCTGATCCTTTCTAGAAGTGAGGTTTTTTTTAGCAATCTTGTATTTTGCGATAAATTCAATTTTAAATCTATTATGACTCGCACATATTTTATTTCACTCACTTCCTTCAGACTTTCATCATCTATGGTGTGATTGGTATTCTTTTATTTGTAATTTTCACGAATTTAGTTTTGTTTACATTTGGTTTATTTTTCTTCAGTCATATTTCTAGTTTAATTCATTCGGTATATTTGCATAATTGTCTCTTGCGATAGTATAAGTTTATTGTCAGCGTTTAAATTTTCGTTCCGATCGAGTCATATATTTAAAAAAAGTTTCAGAGCTATTTGATTGCGCAAGTGGTACCAAAATGATCACGTGTGTGACAGCAAAATGAAAATATTGAAACAGGGAATTTCCGTTAGTTCATGTCTATATATTTGGTAGTCTGTGGTTTCATCCAAATTTTTCTTTGAAAAATTGCACGTTTAAGAGTAACGCATCTATGATTATGAAATTAAAGCAATTTTTGTATAATTTCAGTAATTATCGGTTTGATATATTGTTATTAATGAACGTCGACGTGAACACGACTTACCAAAAAAAAATATTTCAAACGCGAATGCACGCACGACTGTGTGTCCAATTTTACGCCAAGTTTAGAGGGCGAATTTTTTGTGCTTGGAAAAAAATTCGGCACTTTGATCGAAAGTGAGTCAAAATAATCTCAACTGTGATACAATCTATAGTAGTGTGTGTTATTTTTTTTGTTCACCGCGAAATAAAAATAATAAAACGAGCAATTAGCACTCTCATTTGTAGGTGTACAATTCACCGGGAAGGAAGGAATGAAATTGTATTATATTTTATTAATGAGAACACATTATTATTGTGAACCTGTAATTATTAAGAACTTAGGTCTGTGATATTTTAAATAAATATTAATTAAATGTATTAATTAGAAAGGTGTACATATAAAATCAATTTTATCGTAAAATATTGTTGTTGCTACCGGGATACGAACCTGGATCTCTTCCTATCCGAGGAAATTGCATTAACCTATTATGCTACACCAACATAGTGTATTGACGACAAATTTTCGAACTTATATGTTAAACTTTTCAAATGTTTACATCTATCGTTCCATTATTTGAGAGCCATCTTCTTTTTTTTTACGGAATCTCATTGTATCAATGTGTCCAAAATTTAATAAAATTCATTATTATTTCTGGCGTCTCCTGTCGCCATAAAATTTATTTATACATATGTGTGTAAAATATATGCGTATGCACCGTAGATAAAATAAAATACGGGAATTTATTAATACATACATATGTACGCACTTAAAAACAAATACTTTATTCCTTGGGATGAATATTTGTGCGATAATGTAATAAAAATAAATGCACTGTAAAATCGTGCCCATAAAATATCGACGATTAAACTTGTTAACAATTCTTAAATCCAAAAAAATATATATTACGTCACCTGTGAAAGTGATCGAATCGAAAACTAGTATTCGTAATAATCATCTTATACAATATACAAAGAAATAGTGTTTTTTTTTTTATTATTTTATTTATTAACAAAATAAGGCTAATTTCTTTCGCGAATAATATTTGAAGTAACCACAG
Source organism: Eubasilissa regina (assembly GCA_022840565.1). Classification (NCBI taxonomy): domain Eukaryota; kingdom Metazoa; phylum Arthropoda; class Insecta; order Trichoptera; family Phryganeidae; genus Eubasilissa; species Eubasilissa regina. The sequence continues at coordinate 14,371,960 of JAINEB010000027.1, read as the reverse complement.
CGAAGCGGCCTCTTCTGGCTGGCTCCAAGGAAGTCCGCATCGAGATCACATTAACTGCCAGCCATTGGACTGTCGAAAAGTGAAACCGACTGTGCGAACCGCACCAATGGAAAGTTAACAAACGCCATTGCTTGGTTTTTTTTCGCCAATCCGCGACAGGGTTGGCACATCTTGCGCATTATTTAGCCACTTCATTCAAATTTTTTTTTTAATACTGGTTATATATAACACAACTATTTTAGAGATAGATGCGTGTTAAATATGAGTCGAAAATGTTCATGTATCGCGTGTCTAATCTCAATCTTATCAGAGATGTAAATATTTTAAAAATAAACGGTAATTACGCGATTATTTCGATTAATTGAAATATTTTATTTATTACGAATTGTATATTTAATTAAAAAAATAAAAGGTCATCGAACTTCTGCATGATTTACGTCTTAAAGTAAAGGTAACGGATAATTATGCGTCAATTTCGCAAATATTAGATCTAACATGATTTTGTAAAAAATCTCATACAATAATTTTTTTACATACTCGATTTTTCGATTATAATTTATTCAGGTATAGCCATAAAATATTATAGACTATGTCTGTCACATCGTGGATATATATTTTTTAAATCCTTACTAGCTTACCATCACGCCGTTTCTCCGCGGGTGTAGGCAGAGCGGAGAAGCGCCACAATATTATCTCCCGACACACAACTCTCGCCTCATCAATATTCATACATCTCTTGTGCAAGCTCGTCTATTGTTGAGGCTTCTAACAGGACAAGCTTCCAATATCTGTTTTTTTTTTACCCAGTCATGCCAAGTCCGAGAAAAAACTCACAAACTTAAATATTTACATACAGGATCATCAATGGTATAATAGATTGTCCCCAGATTGTTGGTCTGTTTGACTTTCACTCTCCATTGAGGTCATCGAAACACAATTCATTGTTCTATTACAGGGGTAATGTCAGAACAGATGCATTAGCTATCTCCGTAGTCCCCAGATTGCATTCTTTGGGGAATGAATATGCGGAGGTAGTCGATATTTTTGCTGTAAATTTAACTCTTTATAGGACTACATACATTTAACTCTTTATAAGACGTTTTGTGTCTCAACTCAATGGTGACAAATAAATTGCTTTATTTCACATTTTATATTTATTTTTGATTTAGATTATGAATAAACATACTGATATTATATACATTTTTTCTTCGTGTATTGCACTTCTGATGCAATTTTCTATTATTTTACAAATTATGTTAGTGCCTGAATAAGGCGTGAATAATAATAATAATAAATATCTATAATTTTATAGAAGGAAGATAAATTATTAAAACTATAATGCGTACACAAGTCTTTACACATTTTTAGCAGAAGACAATGCACAATAAATTCCGTGTAACGAATGAGCAGTAAATGTACTTTTTGACTTGACTTTGGTAATCTTTTCTTTCAGAGTACCAGATCCAATAGGACCCCTTGCTCTTTCATCATGGAGTAGGAAAAATGGGGTGTATGTATTATTAGTGAAGTCATTTTTATACTGCAATGATGCTGGGGCTGCTAGCTGGGGAAGGAGTTAACCTCTAGAGGAGAACAGTTTTTAGACTTTTGATTCATATATCGTAATTTGACAAAACGTTTATCGCGGGGTTTCGGTGCTGGGGGATGTCAGCATAAAAACGCTCGGAGAGATGTTTTATGAATTATTTTACGGGGGTATACCCGAATCGTGGCGGAGTTGTGTGATCCTGGTCTATTTAGGTGTACCCAGTTCTAGCCGGATGACCTTGTTTTGGAAGATCTGAAATTTATTCATTTATGTGAATGTACGTACTTGCAGTTTTATCATTGGAATTACGCGCAATGTTAAAACTCGGGTTAGCGGAAATCGGCTCGCGCGCGTTTATGAAACGTGGTTTATAGCGAGCGTACATATTCTTGAATTAAAATAAAAAAAATTAAACAACTATTAATTTTGTCAAATATGTGACACTTAACAAATCTCACCAGTGTTTTTTTCAAGTCAAGTACGCATAATTAATTTTATTTTTGTATTATAGCACAATTTTTTAGGAATTGTGAAAAAATAACGATTACTTTTTTTTTCTTCTTCTTCATCTCTTCATGTTAATCTTAACGACATATAGTATGTATGTGTATTTTTTTATTTAATTGTAAAAATTATATCGTATATCAATTAGTATTAGGTAAAGAGATTATAAATACAATAGAAAATTAACACATGAAAAATGATTAGTTATTAAACTTAGATACCTACTAGATATAACCTAGGAACTTAACCTAGGAAAAGTAGCAAGACTAGTTGCTTCTAAAATCCCACCGACTTCTCTTAGGACACGTGTGGACCTCAAGCAGACATGATACGGCTCAAATCCATCCATTCATGGTCGTGGTACTCTTTCCCAAAGTCACTAAGTTACTCCCGATCGAAAAATTGTAAGAATTTTTATGAACTGGCGTAGAGAGCTCGCCGTGGCGTGGTTAGATTTGGTGCATTTTTTTTTTAATACATCGCACGTGATGTCGCCAACTCGAATAAAATGATATATTAACGCATTTTTATTTTAATTCGTAATGAAAATAAATAAATAATTTTGTGTCAACCCTAATTTTGGGTGAAATCGGCGATCGATCGCTCCGCCGACGTGCTCATTCACCAACAGATTTGATCAACTATCCTCGATAATAGTTATTGATTATTGTCTTCAAATGGTCAGCACTAAGATGCTCGAGTAGTCGATTTTTAAACAGCTGAATACTGAATATTTTCCTGATTACTTAAAAATATCTGTATGATGATTTACATTAAAGAAAAAATCAGTCTAACAGAAAGGCTGAAAATGATTTTGTAAGGAGAGTGAATGCATGGAATAAAGTGAATGGTGCTTTGAATGCAGTATTTGCTCATTGGAACTTGCCAACTGAGACAAGGCATAATGGAGTCCCGGTACCAACACATATATATGGAAGCGAAGCCTGGAGCTGGCAAAAGAGAAACTAGGCAGAGAGGATAGAGCGCCACACTCTTCTATCCTGGCACACAATTTTCATCTCATCCACATTCATACATCTTCTCATACAAGCTCGCCGATTGTTGAGGCTTCTAACATCCTTCAGTATCTGGTTTACCTGTTCGTGCCAAGTCTTCCGCGGACGTCCTCTATTTCTGGTGCCATCAAGACTTGCATCATATATGTTTCTTATCATTCTCTCCTCATTCATCGGTTCCATTTGACCAAAGCACATAAGTGATCCTTTCTTAATCTTACTCATTATACTAACATCAGCTTTACATTCTTTCCTTATTTCTTCATTCTTTACTCTGTCATAAATAGATTTGCCACATATACGCTTAAGTGATCTCATTTCCACTCCATTCAGTCTATTTTTGTTCCTCTTCTGCCAGCTCCAGCCCTCACTTCCGTACATCAGTGTCGATACCAGGATTCCATGCAGTAGAAATGAGGTCACTCGGTGTACACATGGCAGGTCAATTTATGATTAAGTGGAGAATGAACAAACATCAAATTTCTCGAAAATCACAGAGTTTGAATAACTTAAAATAACCCTATTTGAACAGTCAATGAGTAGCTTGTTGGTATAATGGTTAAGACGCTGGCCTAGTAATCTATTGATTGATCAGGGGTTTGCGTCTCGTTCCAGGAGACCATCAAGTCAATCCTATTTTCATAAGTGTTTAGCTTAGTTTGAAAATTGTAAGAATATTGATGTGACATGTATTCCGTATTTAAAAAAATAAATGGGTCGCTGGTGATGTTTCCTAACCTTGTATATAAGATTCATAACAATTACCATTTCATTATTATATTCTGCCCGTCTCTGCTAGTTCTTTTTGTATTCAATACACCCTTTGACGTAACTCAAAATCGTTGAATGATAAAATGCCTATGTCTATTAAATGGTTGAGGTTCATTTTCCACATTGTAATTGAATTGTTTTATTTAATTTCAGCGTGATGACCGCTCTCTGCTGGCCCAGTTCTTCTTCGCCGACGAGACCCTCAACATGGTGGCCGCGGAACTGGACTCGTTTGACGGTCGCGAAGACCCCGAACGGTGCTCCACTCTCGTCAACCAGTTGCGCCACGCGCAGGTATGGCTTGAGTAGTTTGTAAATTTAATTTATATTGAATGATTCAACAAAAAATAAAATTTTATACACAGAATTTTTTTACGAGACTATATTGTGGTAATTCTCCATTTAGGCTAGGACTAATCTACAGAAATCGCCTCACATTTTAAAATATTTTCTCTGGGTCGGCGTTAATAGAAGGTCGGATATAATATTGATTCATTAGCTTAGTTGGCGTCCATGACTGAATACATTGATCCATGACGATGAATCATAATGTATGCCTTTGGCCGCTGATGTGCTGCCATCGGGTGTTCAGTGCAGAGTGCACGGTTTTCTGCCCCAGTCAATTTTGTAGCCCATGTTTGAAATAAAAAAATTTGTCACTTATATATAATTTAACTGGTGTTGAATGTGTTCATTCATGAAGATTATTACTAACAAATCCCGACTAAAAGTGTTTACTGGTTACCGTTTACTGTCCAAGATAACTAATGATAAGCCATGTCCTTCCACTGTTTGAAATGATTTCTACACGAGAGCCTATCGAATTGCTGACTCCCCATTATTCTCTTTGTCATTGCAAATGTACAGTAGGGAATGCACACGCGTAAATCATCACAGGTTATTGCCTGTGTGGAATTTGCTGACGCGTATGAGAAAGCGGTCGCATCGCAAATCACACAGATGGGACACAATTCCCGTATCGATTTGTTTGGGTGTATATATTGTTGCACTTATTGTCAAATATTGTATGTCGCGCGTTTTAACCACTGTTATTCCCCACGGGTCAATTTAATCACATCGGTAGTCACCTGTTTGTGGGGATAGTTGGTGTGAATGAAGTATTGTTTACTGCATCTCGAGGATAGAACAGAAACAATATGAAGAGTAGAGGAGCGAGTCGCTAATGTTTGGTCTCGGTCTCGCCTGGCTCTCGAGTGCCGGGAGAGACCCGTCATGGTGTACGGTGGAAAGGGAGATGTAACATCGGTAGGCAATCGGTTCAGACTCTGGGAAATTGAACCGCTGTCCCCTCCACACGATACTAAATGTACTCATAAACTGTTTAACCTAATTAATGATTATTATTAGCACACAATTCAATAAGAGTCACTTTGAATTTTACTTATTTCTCGGTAAGCGTGCCTTCGTCATTTTTTATCTAGACTTCAAGTACTATTGGGAAGAAAATTTTGTCCACACCAAAACTGTACATCGCAAAAATAAAAAACATATGTTAACACATTATTGATATCCCCCAGGAGCGTGTGCTGAACATCACAGGGCAGATAATGGACCAACTCCTCGGCAGCGAGAGGGTCGCTCGGGGGTTTCGAGTTAAGTTTCCCGAAGATGTCCTCCAGGATAATCTCGCTGGACAGTTGTGGTTCGGAGCCGAGGTTCGTATCATTGACTTAAATATTTAAAATTACACAAAATTTTCACATAATACTGAATTTTATAATGAAGTTTTATTTGTTTAAGTAATATGCAACATATCATTTTATAGGGAACTCACGATCCCTGTCAGATGTTGCCCGGGATTTAGTTATAATTTAAAATAAGTATTTAAGGGATGGGAAAAGTGGGGTGTCTTTGTTTTGCGCAGGCCCTAAATAATAATGGTGTATACAAAATTTGATCCAGGCAGAGGGGGGAGTGAAGTATCTGGGGCGGGCGGGGTAGGACGACTATATTTTCCTCAAGATCCTAAAGTACAATCAAATAAAATTTGGATAGCATTCAATATAATACACTTTTTATCGCTGAGAACGGGCGAATAGAACAGATGGACATTTACACATATATGTATATATGCATAAATTATTATCAGTTCTCTAGATGCCAATATATATGAATTTTTTAAGACTGAAATAATATTTGAATGATAATCAATATTGATGAGTTATCACATTCCACAATAGACAGTTGGCTAGAATTGCTTTTCTAAAAGAATGTGAATATTGCATGACAACAAAATAATATATTGAAAATGGTTTTAAATTTCAACTACCCGATACCAAACTGAAACAGTCTACTAAAAAATTACCATGTACCAATTTAATATTAATTTAGTCATTAGCATAATAAAGCTGGAGGCACTAAAACATATAGGTACATAAGATTTTCTAATGGTGACAAGACATTATTACAAATCATCTCAAAACTACCACATATATCCGGCTAAAACAAAAATATGACAATCGCGACTCATTATGACTTACCACAACAGATAAGATAATTGAAAAAGTGACAAAGATACGAAGCTAAAATTACAAATTTATTTTGTCTTTTTCAACCTTTATTATGCATTATATTTTTATTTTTAACAAATGTAATATGATAGAAAAATACTTTGCTAGCCATACCTAAATAGACTGATAATCAATTGTTATACGGTATTACAGGTTTTTCAAATATTTATTTATATACATTTAACTGTAGGTATAATACACCAGATCGATGTTATTTAAGTGTTAAATTGTTTATTTATATGATATAAATTAAAAGAGTGGTTATGATAAGTTTCATGCATGTGAAGAATAGATAAGAATGAGTAATATGAAGTATTGCTTAATTTAATTTTGAAAAGGAGAACAAACTAAAATATAACAACATATATACAACTTTTAAAAATTTGATAAATGTGGAGATTGAGGGGAGAGAATGGGTGAATTGGTGATCACTTAAGCCAGCCGAAGACAGGTCGTAAGCCCTGTAATTACCCCATACTTCCATATATTTTCCATTGAATATAATTTTTTTAAATTGCTTTGTCTATAGATATCTGATATTTGTTGTGTTCTTGGACATATTCAAATATTTCTAATTAAAATATATTTGAATACTATTGGATAATAATATAATATATATATGAATGGATTATAATTCCATCATTCGCAGTGCCTCGCAGCTGGGTCATCCATCATGAACAGAGAGGAAGAGTCGGCCGCAATGCGTCCGCTGGCCAAGGCCCTCACTCGCAGCCTGGAAACTGTGAGGGCCCTGCTACGCGAACACTGTCTTCGCTGCAATCAGTACGGCGCCTCTCTCGTATCTTGCTGCAGCGAGATGCTACACGAGAGTCTCAAGATCTTCGACAGGTGAGCGGTCCAAAGATCTTTACCACCTAGATCTGTCATATGAATATTTTTTTCTAAAAGGTGTTCCAATCACCGATTAGTCTTGCAATGGCAACCGAAAATTGCAAATAATTTGCTTTCTGTTCCTACAATCGGTCTGCTACTTTAAGTATATGTTTTCACAATAAGTCAATGATGCTGAACCGTGTAGCACTCCATTTTGTGATGGCACTCTGTCTGCATGATAACTGTCAAGTATCAATTTCCAAAAAGCAGCGCTAGATAAATGATGGCAATTTCAAATCGGCTAGCTCTTGCTAGCTAACACTTATTATTTATTTTTTTTATACCATCTTTCTCCATTATGAACTATGGTCTCGTATTGTGATTTGATTCTCTATTAGTTCTCAACTGTTCAGCAGTTGTCAATCTCACTTGATTATATTTGCTCTCCATACAAAATGCATGGACAGTGTTGACTCAACAGTAATTCTATAATAACTGTCTTAAGAATAAATCTGAGAATTTTTATTTATTTATTTTTATTTAAATAATGTCTTTGAATTGTTAGTCTTGAGTTCTTTTCTTCTTCTTCTTCATTCCATGTCTACCCACATAACGGTTTTCCGTATCCAACTGCTTCCTGCAATCCTCTTTATTTATTTATTAGACTTTATTGACATATATGTTTTTGTTGTAACATAAGTGAATATATTATAATATAACACAATAAACATACATCCCACATAATTATACTCGTAGTTTACTATGTGGGATGGTGTAGACTCCACCTCTTATATGTTATCAGTCCAATGGGCTATCATATATTACCTTGGATATTGTTTCCCATTGGTTAATTAATCCATCCTGCTGTCATTTCTTTACAATGACAGCACATTTTGGGCTATGTTGAGTTAAATGTGCAACATTGTTGTTCACCAAATTACGCACAATTTGATGTAGTAATTAGATAAAAGTACTTTATTGTTAGTGCCGTTTAAAATTAATTAAATTCTATTAAGTTTTATGGCATTTGACTTTGGACCAAATTTTAACCTGCGTATATCCTTCCCTTTCTTTCTTCACCTATCCTTAAGCACAAGGAAGAAAGAAGATGTCGCAGTGATTAAAATCTTCCAACTGCAGCAAGTTCAGTGCGCTTGGAACTTTTGTACGGATAACTACCGTCGCTTCTCTCCACTTTACTCCGCTAATGCTTATTAATTAATCTTACCTTAATTCCGCTTACATATAATAATCTTTTTCTTGAGTATTAATATACACGCCGCGGCGCATGTACTCTTGGTAGAGAGGATTCTATCAATGAACCAGCATCTGTCGGACGAAAAGTAAGTGCCTTGACTCAGCTGATCACCTTTAACTTGTGTGGAGTAGGCCTTCTATAAGTTTCCCAACTTTCGGCACAGTAGAAGTGGGAGGGCACACTATTAAAAGTTCTCTTTATTTTTTCAGATTATTTGCAGAGTTTGAGTTGTGCTATGTAAGCGCCATGGTGCCCGTCAAGTCCCCCGCAGAGTTTGAGGTCCAGCAGCACATCTGCGTGCTTTTCTCCGAGACCCTGCAAAGGGCGAGGCGGATAGGACTGCTTACCCAAGACCAGGTGTTATTAATCTTCTTTTAAAATTGTATATCAACCTACCCTATGTCATAGTCAAAGGCTTCAGGGCAAAGGACCCACAATCCTTGCATCTGATTGCAAAAGTTCTGAAATATTTCCCCACTACAATGCTAACAATAAATAGTATTTGAAATTTATAAACCTGTTATTTAAAAGATTACTTTTAATATTTTTTTCTGATGGTGAACTGTTATGTGACTGTGACAATGTTTGGTAACTGAAACTGTTGAGGTTTACTTTCTAGTGTACCAAACGTGTATTTATTCTTAATATAGTGCATACATAAGTATATATGTACATTTATATGCTCTAATATGTATAAACAATACCAAAATTTTCCTTTTTAATATAAGCACATATTTGCTTAGTTTAATTTTGAATCTATGTAGTTCCTTATATCATCGTCCTGTACACCACCAATCTCCCTGAATGGCAGCCTCATTGTATCTTTTCCTCCTGTATGATCTTCGTCCTCATGTTGATTTGCCCCAACTTTTCTTAGGGCCGGTTGTGGGATCAGTAGTAATTTTTTACTAACACCCGTAGTAAAAATCCTTTGCAGGTTGTTGATACATTAAATTTAAATATATGGAGATGTCTAATCGTGAAATATGCGTTATTTTATGCATTATGTATGTTTTTTTTCGCCTAAGCCAATGATGGCGAACCTATGACCCGTAGGTCAGTGTCTGACCCACACAGGCTTTTTAAATGACCCATAAGTTGATTTTTATAAACTTATTTTTTATATCATAAAAGAGAGAACAGACAATCAAAGATATTTTAAAAATTAAGTATATATATTTAATGTCGAATTTATAAAAAAATATTTCCAAGTGGACATTGGCTAGCAGATTTTCTATCGTATCGCTGCACCTGTGTATGACGTACATGGTCGTAATACGTTGTGTTTCGTTCTTCTGTCGCGAAGCATGTATGACTCGTGACAGTTAGATGTCTACCCGACAACAACGTTCAAATTTATTACTACGTACACATTACATGTGTATGTGAAAGAAACAAATAATTTAAATGAGCAATTAATTAATACTGTGGGGGGGGGGGGGGGCGCCAGCAAAGTTAAGTTAGGTTTTTTGAAATTTTGACACGCTGAGTCCAAAAGGTTCGACATCACTGGCCTAGGCGTTTGATATCAGACGAACACTCATCAATAAAATAGCGGGATATTTAATTGTCGTATACTGTAACTTTCAAAGTATCAATGTGTCGGATGACTTTTGGAACAGCTGTGAAGAGTCCGCCATATTTAACTATCGCTTCTCATTTTTATTATCGGATATCGGAGAATAAAATGAGTTTACTACGGATTGTACTTTTGAGAAGTAAATGTTTTTTTACTAACGATCAAACAACCCGTTTTTGCAATAAAATTTAGTAACTTTTTTTACTATAGTAACTTTTTTGATTACTATAGATACTTATAGATACTGTTTTACTGATTGCACAACCGGCCCTTATAAATTATGCTTATATTCTTTTAGTGAAGGTTTTAAAAATAAACACCATAGCATTGAAATATATTTTCTGTTTAAAGGTCTTTCAGCATTGTACTAATCTGAGTATATCTATTTTTTCTCAATATTATTATCAATTACATTTCTTCAAAAATTACATTAATCATTTACCAATCATCATTATAATCAAAGACAATCACAATCACAATAATGGTTTAACCATCACTATTATCTTTGTTATATGCTTTTGGTACATTATATTTCAACCAAAATATTAGTTACAAATTCTCTATTTAAAAATACTAAATGACTTAATGTGTTCTCCGCTGTAGGTAGATGACTATGATCCTGCATTAATGTTCGCTATTCCTCGATTAGCGATAGTCAGCGGACTCCTTATATTCTCCAACGGTCCATTGAGCATCGATAAAGCTCCAGGTAAGAAAATATTTGTATTTAAATTTCCTTATAAAAAATATTATCACCGCATTCATTAATAATTACGCTGCGTATAATGTATTGCATTTAATTTTTCCATACGTCATACGAGAGTTATTAAATCATTTCCGTATGCTATAAATAATAAATCATCTATCTATAATTTTTTTATTAGATTTGTGTGAGTAAAAACACATCAAATTTAAAAATAATCTTATCGCATACCACAATACTTTCTAAAATTATTTATGATTTTTTTATTAGAAAATATAATACATTTTAAAAATAATCAATAAAATATATATATATTTCTTTTAACATTTATTTCTTCTCTATGAGAGTAAGACTTGTGTATAGAGAAGGAGTATATTCGAGTTAATCTATGTTTTAGTTTCAGTTATATTTTTTGACTTCAGATACGAATTTATAGTAGTCTGTAATTTTTCTAAATGTGAAGGGGAGATTGTTAAAAAATGTGATGCCTTGATAAATATAGTGATTTCGGATTGCGGTATATTTTAGTTTTGGAATATCAATTTGGTCTCTAAATCTTGTAGATCGAAATTCGCTTCTAATATTTAATTTATTTTTTATTTTATAAAAAAATAATGTCACAATACAAATTTCATTGTGTTATTTTTCAAGAGAGCTAATAAGAAGAAATGGGACTATCTCGCTAGACTCTTGGGAAAAAACTCAAACCCCTGACCTCTTGATCACTAAGCGACTGTCTTACCAATAGAAAAACATGCACGTTAATAATAATTCCATTGTCATATTACAAAAAAAAACATGATACTAAATTGGACATTATTGTCAATATTCCTCTATGTTAGGATCATGGTGTGTGCATAGAAAATTATTTGTGCAATTTTAAGATCCAACTATTTGTTCCAATCAATCCAATTATTTGTTCGCTGGGAGAGAAAATAAGAAAAATATTACCTCACCAGTACAGGCTACTATTAAGGCCCGGATTAGCCGTATTACTAATGAAGGTGTAATGAAGTCAAGAGAACTATTAACAAATATCAAAGAAAGCTGCATATTTCGGACACATTTTCCTCAATTAAAAATATGATATTTTACAAGTCATTATACAGGGGAAGATAGAAGGCAGCAGAGCTAGTAGTGTGGGTAGAAAGATTTTCTTGACTGTGTAACCTCAGAATGCGGTTCAATGTCCAAAATGTTTGTAATCTTATACAGGATAAATCAACATACTGCAACATGTTGGCCAACCTTCGATAGTTGGCGGCACACTAAGTTTTGTTTAAAATTGTATGCGCTATGATGCCAAATTTTGTCACCCGCACACCTTAGAAGGAACATTGATTAATATCCAAAAAAATGGCACAATTTTACTCAAAACCTACCGACACATATGACAAAACTAACTTTTTGCGACATAACTAATGTTTTTTTTCATCGCCAATTATCTTTGTTATAAATTTGCATGATTAAAATCACCGAATCAATAATAATTGTTTCTTCCAGATCAAATGTCGGACATGTTTCGCCCGTTCCGAACTCTGCTACACAAGATCAGGCAGCTGCTGTGGACCTTGGACCGCCGAGAGCTGTACCTGCTGGAGAAATTGCTGTGTACCAACGAGGATATCGCCAACATCAGATCCAGTGTGGACACTGCCACCACAGACGGTGAGATGAAAAAATCGCTTGTGTATTTTTTCTCCTTTCTTTTTCGGTATCTAATAATAATAATGCATAATTTGTATAGCGCCATTTTCGTAAAAACTTTCAACTCAAGGGCACGATCGTTTGATCGGGTATGATCGTTTTAATTGCGATCCACTTCTACGACATGTTTGCATGACAGTCTGATATTAGGATTTGTCAGCACTATGCTGCATTCTGGATTACGCTGATTATTTTATTATTTTTTATTGGCTGATTACGATGGTAATTTTTACTCGTCTTGCAGAGCTATTTAATAAAATGCTAAATTTATGCACAAATTTTCTGCAAAGATAAATTCCTAGCATGTTCTACAGATTGTAAGTACGGATAACAATAGGTGCAGGCCATGTATACACAATAAAATACTATGTATCATATATTTATATATTTTCGATTTGTTTTGATATTGTTGATGAATTTTTTTATTGTTTGTATAATAAATTTCTTGAAACTCAAAATCCGTATATGTATTCGAATTTAATCCAAATTTTTGAAAATTATTTAATATTTTGGTATTTTTTTATTGAGCACTTTCATGCGCATAACGATTAACAACTTATTTTATGAGATACAATGTCTTTATTATTAGGAAGTGTATCAAACTAACTATAATATGTACTAAATATATTTTTTAAATCTATTAAAAATCAACTAAAATAAATCTTTCTCATGAAAAAATAAAAAATTCTAATCCTTTTCTTTCTTATGATTATTACAAAACTACAATAAGTATAAATAATAAGAAAAAAAAACTTTGTTTAAACTACTATATCGCACACCTGGATCAAAACTAAGACAACTCAAAAAGTCATTTTTCAGTAGACAAAAAAATAGAAACATTTCTTATTTCTAAAATTTCTAATTTATCTAACTGTAAACCCAAGGTATTTGTATGTATTATTTATTTATTTTAAATTCGTTTTTCACCTCTATGGAGTGTTCTTCCCATTGCTGAGTAATTTTATTTAATGTGAAGTTTCTTTTGGATACATTTAATTTTTACAGGTTTATTTCATTGGGATATTTTATTTGTATGTATAAATTGTAAACCCTCATTAATGTCAAAATAATGTTTTGTTTCCAAAAGGTGATTGGAAATTCAGAATAGTTATTGCTATTTAGACATTTCAAGTGCTCCTTAATTCTAATATCAACATTTCTGCAAGTTTTACCTACATAAAATGATTGCAATCATTAAACAAAGTTGATAGAGAAAGTGTTTTAATCTTATTATTTATATAATATGTGGCCACAAAGTAATTTGAAGTAATATTGAAGAAGGAATCATTATTCTCTGCCAAGCTGTCTACGCCATACTACTCTCAACTTGACTATTATTTCAACCCTTGACCTCACCTATCCTCGAATTTGTTCACCTACACGCATATTTCTAAAGTTTTACTTTACCAAATTATCTCACAGTACCTACACTTCAACGAAGATTGACGGAACCAGAGATGAAAATACAGTATTCTGTCTCAAATTTTGATAGACAGACCGACCGTCGGCTATCTCGGATGATATGTGAGGTCCAGAATCAAAAGCAGATATGTCCACTTAACTTGTTTTCGAGTAAAATGCAAAAAACCATTCTACCACAACTATTACATTTGTGATCATATTGAACATGACCACAGGTCACGTGATGTCTTATAGGCTGAAAACAATATCAACATTTCTGCAAATTTTACCTATATAAAAATTTGTAGACACCCAATTTTTTTTAAATATCCTTTAAAATGTATTTAATTCGTAATAATATATCATTATATAATATTTCACCATTCAGTGTGCTCTGCTTAAAGCAGAATTCTGTCCGGTCCCATTTCGGTCCCAAGCATTTATGATTTTGAATAACAAAAATTATTTTTTTAGCACTACGTATCAGGCATCGGTTATATGACTAATTTAATTTAGGCTGATAATTTTTACTTATCCAAAAAAATGTATTTTACAGGCACACTGGCTTTGAAAATGGACAGCGATTGCTATCCAGACATATCGGAGTTTGTAACTCGCTTCTACTCGGACAACGCCCACTGCAAGGACATGCTCAGTCAGATGGTCGGCTGTGAATGGGGCAGCAACACAGAGGATGTGATGCAGCTCGATCCTCAAGCCAGAGATGGCGCTCTTAGGTTTGTCATTGCATCACTCTTATTGATATTATAAAAATTGTATATTATGTATACAAAAATTAACAAATTGCAACTAATCTATATACAGGCTGTAACAGACCTAGTCCACAATATTTTATTGGTGGATACCTGACTAAATTACATGTCGAAAATGTTAGAGGAATATGCACCGAATTTAAACCATGTCATAAATGTAAGCATTAAAAAAAAATCGTAATTATGTGATTAATTGAAATATTTTATTAATTCTAGATTATAAATTAAATACAAAAAAAATTATGTCATTGAATTTCGAACGGCAAGACTATTTTTTGTTACATAATTTACGGCGTGATGCAAAGATAATAGATAAATTTTGCAAATAATATATTTATTTCTAAGTACGTCGACATGTTAACATTAAACAATTCAAACAATAATATTTTCCGTAACGGTGCAGAATTAGCACATATAAGCAGAATGCTTCTTGATGAAATTTTGCACACTTGATGTTCAAAATAAGAGAAAAATTACTGTCTACATCTGATTTCGAATAAAAAACTACCCCCATTTCCTTAAATGAAGCATCTTCACTCTGCGTAAAGTCCGGGCAACACCGGATACTTCAGCTAGTTATATGTATATATTTATTATAATTTAGGTTCTTACTTACTTACTTACCATCACGCCGTTTCTCCGTGGGGGTAGGCAGAGAGGATAGAGCGCCACACTCTTCTCTCCTGACACACAATTCTCGCCTCATCCACATTCATACATCTTCTCATACAAGCTCGCCAATTGTTGAGGCTTCTAACAGAACCATCCTCCATTAACTGGTTTACCTGGTCGTGCCAAGACTTCCGCGGACATCCTCTATTTCTGGTACCATCAACACTTGCGTCATATATCTTTCTTACCATTCTCTCCTCATTCATCCGTTCCATATGACCAAACCACCTGAGTGATCACTGTTTGAATATAATGTTACAAAGGAAGTTATTTCATCTTCAGGGGATGGCTTATAAATGAAGTGTCGCTCTGAGATGATCGTGGAACACGTCTTTTCAGACCGGCAGTTCAGCACTAAGTGAAATCACTAATTCTTAATTAGCATGTTTACAATCTTATGTTTGACTTCTGGTAATTCTGCCGGTTGGTGAGGTCAAATATGACTGTTATTTTCTGTTAGTACGATGGGCATCAGGGTCGGAGAATTTTTTGATGTTGATAACCAAGAAATTTCCTTAGTAACAGTAGGAATTTTACTATGTATTACTTTTTAATTAATACGTTTTATGCATTTACTTATTTTCAGTGCCAGACTGACTCAAGAATCAGACTATCTCCCGGATAATATGGCAGTTTTAACACCAATACTCGATGGATTTAATACTCTTCAAGGAACCCACACAGAAGATATTCAGTATGATTATCCAGTGAATCAAAACATCGTGGATGCTGTAGAACCAATCAGCAGTTCTGTAGACGATGATCAGATTACTGATCCGTCCAATACAGTAGACGAAATCTCAATAGATAGTGGTGAAAATAGAGAAATTTTCTTTTGCAAAAAAGAAGATATTATTAGACTAAATGTTCAAGGACCGGAGAATGACGTCATAACGGACAAAGATCTGGAGACTATACAAGAAAATATAAATCTCACATTGACCAAGTCGGAACGAAGAAACTCTAATCTATCTCATGCCAGTAGCAGAAAATCTAGTCGTAATGAAAGTATATCAAACTCGCATCCGAGCGATTTTATGATCAGAAATTTATCGAGCAATGGATTATCCATGTTTGATCCGTTGGCCGGGGCCAGCACGAGCTCGGTAAATATCAATCCGACAGCATCAGACAACAATGTCCTGCTTCCTGATCAGTTGTTAGTATCCAATCTCTCGGAACAAGTATCAGAAATCGCTGACAAGCTTTCTTGTATCTCGTACGGAGAACACCCGGATAATTCCATTGATAATATGAGAAACTTTTCTTTAATGGACTCCTCGATCACCACATTGCTCCAGGACCAAGTCGCCGGACAAATATATTCCTTTTCAGCGAATGACATGTCAAATTTGATATCAAACGATTCAGAGTTTCAAATCTCTAGAAATAATGTTAATTATTCACCATCGAGAAGTGATAAAGTCATCCCACAGTTGACTAACATGCCGTCTACGAGTCACGGATACCTCATTCCTAATGCCATCAGTCAGGAGCCCGCCATTCTGACGACACTGTCAAACAACAATCCCGGCATGTACGACGATGAAATGTTTCTAAATCCAATCAACAATCCTCTGATGATAAGTCAACAATCCACGAATCTCGAAAATGAACTGTTTGGTGATTCAATATCAGTCGCAAATGCCAACTTGAGTTCTCTTCTTTTGACTAATGAAGAATTTCACAACAGATTTTTAGCGCAAAACACCTCCGCTAACGCATCAAATATTTTACCCAAATGTGACGAAGCCAGCTTCTATTCGACCAGCAACGAAACGATCACATCTGAGAGGGTCGCCCACGCCGGCCAAAATGCGGCTCATCAAAGAGCAAAATTTTTGATCGGCTACGATAGTGATCCAAATGAAAACACTCCCGGTGACTCTGGAATCTGCACTGAGAACACCAGCCTCGATCGCTCACCAGATTCCGAGATTCACGGTGAAAAAAATATGGCGACATCATCCATCGTTAAAATGAATAATGCTGAGGAATGTTTAACCCCTCAGAACACGAGCAATGAAATAGACAAATTAGACACCACGTGCGGACATTTCATGGATCAGAACTGCATCTTGTCCAATGACAATAACCAAAGACTGAATAGCAATGACAAAATTCACTTAGGCGACTCGGCGCAACTTTCAAATTCTTTCTCGTCAAGCACCAAAGGATCTGTGGCCGTCGATATAACTGATTGCGGTGAGCAGGACGTCATCAGCTCCCTGCACATTAATTATTCGGAGAATTCCAGCAATGTTCAGAAGAATGACGCGGGTCCCTCGCACAATTTGATGCAGAGACCTGAATTCATACAAAACTCCAGCAACGCAGTCCACGTGAGTGATATTAGCGTAAGTGACTGTAAACATTCATTAGAGGCGACAGCAGACGTCTTGCAAACTTGTGATAAAAATTTGTGTTCAAATTATTTAAATACTGACAACGTTTCAACCGAAGGCGGTAGTTTAGAAACGAACGTTGCCGTGAACGTCGACCGGACTTGTAATAATTATTTTAATGCAAGCTCTAATGTTAAGGTTGATAATTGTGATACTAATATAAGTTGTAGCGTGAACGAAAATAGTGCAAACGTTCGGACTTCCATTTCTAATGAAACATCCGCGATAGGCGCCTCAGCGGATAATCAAACTAGTGC
This sequence comes from Eubasilissa regina, assembly GCA_022840565.1. NCBI lineage: Eukaryota > Metazoa > Arthropoda > Insecta > Trichoptera > Phryganeidae > Eubasilissa > Eubasilissa regina. Next base: position 14,354,000 of record JAINEB010000027.1, on the reverse strand, counting down.
AATTGAGAGTTCAGACAGTATTCTTACTGCAACCACGTCTGATACTCAAACTGATTCATCCGGTGTCAATTTGCAGCCGAGTGAAGAAGTCGTATCGGCAGTGGATCAATCGGGTGCCGGTTCTAATGCGACGGGTGTTTTGAATCAGCGAAAATTGCGGAAGTCGGCCAGTCCCAAGAATAAAAAAAAGCGATCGAGGGGATCTTCCAGAGAAACGAGAGTCTGGTCTCCGGGGAGGTTTGTGCTGGAGAACAGATCTCGAGTGGAGCGGCGGAGTCCGATGAGACTAAACCTGGAACAGTTGGTGGATGATGGGTAAGATTATAAAATAAAAATTAATGTAGAAAATCTCTTATGACAAACTAGTAAACCGGGGACACCATGTTAAATTTTCAATTAATATTGCTACCAATAATATTTCTTCTCTCCTTGCTTTCTGGTATGCAATTAATCTATTTTATTAATTTAAAAAATTGTTTTATCGCCATTAGCAAAAAATATTTAAATATTAAGTGACGTACAGTTCAAATCATAGATGTCTCTAGTATTTCATTTTGAATTACTGAACATTAGAAAAGTGTTAACCCAACATACACATATCAATGAAAATTGAACAGTTTTTTGTTGCTCCTAAATATTTTAGAAAAATGGGGTTTGCTGCTTTGCAGATTAAGGTATCGATGTGTAATAAATTTTAGCGCATTATAAAATAGATTTTACCACATGATTTATTTTTAGAGGAAAAATTTGAAATATGTATTTACTATGAAATTATTTAAATAAGGTTTTATAAAAACCCTACAGAATTGTATTGGAACTATGTGATGTACAACTCTTGCGCAATGAGTCTCCAATTTTTTTCTAATAAATTTGTCTATTGCAGTGGAGGCAGTGGAGACGGCCAGTCTTCACAGTCGAGTGCCACCTCTTCCTTCCACTCTGAGTGCGCAGATGATGAGGAGATTGCCCTGGCGCTTCAAGCTCAAGAGTTGGCCTCCAGACACCACACCAGGGCTAAATTCAGGTGAGTTTTAAACTTCTCTGGGATAATAATGATTCTTATTGTTACATACATGTCTCGTAAGTACGTCTTCAGTGTACACCTCGTAATGTGAAGGTCCAAGAAATACTCTTTGTAACAATTATACGTTTATTACATTAGGATACAGTTTAGTTACAAGGTATATCACTAGTACAAGTCGACGAACACGCAGAGAGAGAGTGCGACCTGACGCGCGCCGTCATGTCATTTTCATTCCACACCCTATTTATCATACCCTTTATAGTAACTACCCTTTACTAGGACTTTTTTCTCCATATAAAGGAAAAAATAATGAAACTGAATTTTATAATCTTGTCTGACAAATTTTGTCTTGACAGGCAAGATCTTTCCCAGATATAGACAATGAAATATAAATATGGCAATAATAGATGTATATTTTTAATATTTGCAAATTGAACTTTGTAGTTTATTATGTTAATGTTTTTAAATATATTATTTAACTTTGTTTATAATAACCTAAACCTATCCAAACATTAGACTGGCATTTTTACAAATAATAAATAATATAGGAAAATTACTATTAATAAATTCCAAAGACAAAAATGACTAAATTTAACAATTCCAGTGTTTATAAACTTTGCTGTAAAGGTTGTACTGCTTTCTGTATTGGTAAAACAGGTTGAATTTTTAACATAAGAGTCAAAGAGCATTTAAGATCTTTAAATAGTGATGGTTTTTCAGAATTTTCCAATCATTTATTAGAAAATGATCATACTTTTGATAAAAATTCAGGATTGTCTATTTAACATATAAATAATGTTGATCTTAAATTGAGTAATTCAGAATCATTAGAAATAAATAATGCATGTAAAATTAACCCAAATATTGAAAATAACTAATTAAATTTTGCAAGTCTTATTTTTAAAAAAATGTTCTAATAATTTCGTAATCAATTTCCACATCTTTCATCGCCGTAACATTTTAAAATAATAATTATTTTTTTATTATTATTAAAATTTCAAAATAGGTTTTTTAAAAATATTAGAATAACGTGACATATATGTTTTTGGTTAGTTAATTTGACATCCTAAAGAAAGAAATATATTTTCTGAAACCGGTTGATGTTTTAAAATTACTCATTGTGTGGTTATTGTGAACAAAGTTAAATAATCTATTAAAAATAAAAATGTAATAGTTGTGTTGGATTGTGATGTATCTTAGAATTGACTTGTATATAACTTATATTATAGTCATAATAAACTCAAAATAAATCAATTAAATTTATCAATTTCAGATCAAGTGAAGACCTTATACATCGACTTTTTGTTTGCATCGCCGGAGTAGCCGACCAACTGCAGACAAACTTCGCCACAGACCTTCGCAACATCCTCAAGTCAGTTTTTCTCATGAACCAAACACTGGAAATTGAACCGGAAAAACCGAGTGAGCCCGAAGAGAAATCCCGAAAAAATAGAGACGGAGAGACCATAGAATATGAAGTCTCCGAATCGGAAGTCTTGGCAAACGGAGACTCATTCGACAGCATTTATTCCGCCGAAGAAGTCTATGCAGATAACAGCCCAACTTCTAGGAGATCGCATCAAAGCTTGACCGCTTTAGAAGGCACTCCGAACATCGAAGAAAATGTACAAAGCTCAAACGATCTCGATGAAAGACACGATTCTCAGCGTTCCACAAATTCGAGAGTGTCGGAGACTTCAGTAAACGCACAACAAAATGGTGAAAATGTTGAACAAAACCAAGACAATTCAAATGACAATCAAAACAGTCCCAAATCTTTTAATAGAAAGACAAAAACGTCGCGCAGTTCTTCAAGCACATCGTCTGATTCTAACAGAAATAATACTATGGAGAATTTTTATGACAGTGAAAGTCTGAGTTCCAATTCCAGGGTTTCTCAAGTTGTGGATCAACAACAGTTTAATGGAAATGTCAGTGTGAGAGAAAATTCTAGGGTGAATACCAGAGCAGCTGGTGGCGAATCGGATGAGACTTCCAGAGTAGAGAGGGGGCACCGATCACAGTCTGTCAGCACCGGTGTCGAGAGAGCTCCAGAATGGGTCCCTGATATAGCAGCGCCAGATTGTATGAGATGCAGATCGCACTTCACAGCTTTTAGGAGACGGCATCACTGTAGAAATTGTGGTATGTGCTGTTTTTATATCATCTTTTATTAAGGCTTAAGAACCATTTACTGAACTAAACTTTGGATTTGATTAATTTAGCCTGATCTCACCTCAACGAAGATGCCAAAATGAAATTATGAAATGAGTCTTCAACATCCTCAGCGCCTTTGTTTCTAGTGCAGGACATACACCTCCTTCCGAGCTTCCCTTTTGCTGATGCAAAGCCGCGCTTGCCCGCATTTCGCTTTTCTGTTTAAATTCTCCACTCTTTTTAACTTCTGTTATCCTCTCATCTCATCAGCTCTGATCACTATCATTTCGACCACCAAATTACATCTTCGTGTTTGGCTTCGTGTCCACTCATTTGTAGAAAGTCTCAGTCTTACCAAATCAATATTCTTGATTTTTAACACTGTCATAGCGTAATGATACAATTGTATTGATGAGTTTATTTATTTTAAATGTAATTTTTACTTATAAATAATATTTTACAATACTTTTGCGTAAGCCATGGTAGAGCGTACAGCCGTACAACTCACCACAAGAAAGCAAGGGCGGTTCGCCGATCTCCATTTCTCTCAACTAGCGATAATGATAATGAAGTAAGAAGAAATGAAACACAGTTACATGTTCACTGTAGGCACACTGCGGCGAGAGAATCGAGAATGATTTGTTGACCACAGTGCCTTCTTTATTTCAGTTACAGACAGTACTGTTATTTATTTATCGTTCATTTTTAATTTTGGTGTCGTTATCAAGGATATTATTATTATATTATTCTCAATATTAAACACATGAGGTGCCGGTTAGATGTATCTCATACACAAATAGAATCTTTAAAGTATTCCAGGCGCATTCATACACAAATATTACTCGGGCACCATCCGTACTTAATCTCGCGAGCTCGCTGTACCCAGTTATTACACTGTCCGATAATCTTAGATCATTATAACAATTCTGCCTTATTTCTCTATCAAATCACTTTAAATAACGCATCGCTCGGTACAATACAGTCGTCACAATTGTTCATTGTTCACGGTGCTCAAATTCTGTTCATCACAGTTGGAGTTGTGTCATTTAATAATGGTCAATTTTGCAAATATTTATTTCCTAATTTACTTTACACCGTGTATATCTGAACTTTTTCCCAATAAAATTGACCTGCTAACTAATTGAACTAATATGATAATTATTAACTATTAAGAGTCTGATAAAATATGGCATAATTTAAAAAATATCCTACATTTTAATGTTAATTGACAGCAAAAAATATTTTGCTTGAGACTAGATAAGTAAATAAATAAATGCAAATACTAAATTAATGTATTAATTATAAATATATACGTATAAAATCAATTTTGTCGAAAAATATTGTTTTAGCGTCACCGGGATTCGAACCTGGATCTTCATTTCCAATCCGGGGAAGTGCACTACCTTTGTGCTATAACGCCAGTATTTTTCTTGACAAATTTTCTAACCTATATGTTACATTTTTTCAAATTAATACACCTGTCGTTCCATTATTTGAAAGCCATCTACATTATTTTTACAGAATCTCAAATACCTTTGAGTAAACCGACTTGCAGACGCCAGAATTATCAATTCATTTTTATTAAATTTTGGACACGTTGATACAACATATATTATTAAGGAAAACACATTCTTATTGTGAAGTTGTAATTATTCGGAACATAGGTCTGTGATATTTAAAATATCACAGACCTATGTTCTGAATAATTACAACTTCACAATAAGAATGTGTTTTCCTTAATAAAATAAATGCAGTTTAGATAAATGAATGGAAATAAGCTAACCGATCGGTTGAACGGAGGAATCTGTACACACGTCTTTTTTAACATTAATATTTTAAATTTGTTCACACTTCATCAAAATTGTTTTCTATATTATCCGACATATATTATTATTTCAGGTAAAGTTTTCTGTGCCACGTGCAGCTCTAACTCTATTCCCCTTCCTCGTTTCGGACAGTTGAAACCGGTTCGCGTTTGCGAGGAGTGCTTTCAGACAACATCCAAACGGACCTGCAGCTCCACCAACCGCAACCAGACCGTGCACACCGCCAGGCGACAGACTTACACGCACAGATGAGTAGTGAATCCAACCTCTTTGACACATAAATATAATGTATTTTTTAATATTTTCAGAATTGTTTATACTAGCAGTGTTAGCTGTTTGTCTTCAATAACTTTATAACAATTTTGCTATTGACAAAAATGTAAATTCAATAATAAGATCGTCTGACATCCATTTTCATTGTTGTTTTCCTCGGTTTTTTTTTTACTATACTTTGACATATTTTAATTGAGATGTATTAAATTGTTAATAACTATGTTGTGCATCTTTTTAAAAGTCTCTCATTTTTTTAGCTGACATACTATGCGTAAATTTTATAAGACAATGAAGGGACAGTGTATTTAAAGTAATTAATAATTTTCCTGTTATAATTGAAAAATACCCTTTACACGTCCACTATTCATTTGTAATAACACTTACAGTAAAACTGTGTTAATACAAAATTCAAGAGATAAAAATAAATAAATTCAAACTATGCAAACCCCCCGTTAATTTGAAATTGAAGAGACCAAAAAATTTATCTTAAAAAATTGCAAAATTCTTGAAATAAGGCGCTAATTTTGTTTAAAAAAATCACATATATAAAATAGGTTCCACACGAGTGTGTTGGCAAAAAGCTGTGCACATTCATTTTTATGTCTTAGTTATTGACAAATTTCAATTACATGACATAGAAATGATCTATTTACGAGGGTTTGAAAATTATGAATTACTGGGGTGATAATTTGGGTCTTGAAGTATTTGAACATTTTTGAATCAACGTGGTTTTACTGTAAAAAGGGAAAATACAAAACTATAAATTTATGTTCCCGTATGTGATTGTCCTAAGCCAATGCATAAATCGTCTGCAAAGACCGAGAAACATTAAAACTATTAAACCCTGTTAATCCAAACAGATTATTGGATCACGCATTATTAGATTGTATTAAATGTTTATAAAAAGCCACACCAAGAATGGGTCGGTCGATAAAGTAGAAATACCGCTTTGTAAATGCACATGTGAATAGATTGCCCATTGTGAATATTATTAATTAATCTGTTTTATAGTGTAATTTTTGTCTATAATTAATTATAAGAAGAAAGCATGTACCTTTGTGTAATAACCATACACTTTATAATATAAAAGACATTGTTACTAGTATTTTTTTTTTGTTATCATAAATTATATTTACAATAATATTTGCAGTCTATTATTATACATGTAAAAAAATAATAACATGGTAATTGCATTGTTATCTTTTAAATATCCCTGAACCTTGCAAGGATATCTCAAAAGTAGTATTTAAGAAACATTATCCTATTTTAATTTTTGAAATTTATTTGAAGAACTTGACTATTTTAAAAAAATTATTTTATTTCGACTACTAAATTATTATGAAGGCTTATTTCACAACATTATCATACTCATTAATATTTTTTTCCTCGAGCACCAGAAGTGAAAATGATTTAAAAAAATGTTTTTTGAGATTGAGACTTTCCAAAAAATATGGATTGAAGGGTTATTTTGAGCTTGTTGATAAATTTTTTTTTTGCACATTTTTATGTTTATTAATTAATGTTTGACTGAATGTAATATAACAAGGGAAATATAAATTTGTTTTTATTCCTAACCCCCATTTGACTGGTATTTGTTGTATTGTGACTAGTAGGTGAATTAGATAGGTTATATACTTTAATATAATTACTGTAAATATATGGGTATATACTTTATTATATTCATAAAAATACTTTTTAAGTCATCAAAAATAAATTTGACATCAATGAAATTCATTATTTCTATTTGAATTGTATTGCTATTATTTGCCAATTGATAAAAAAAATATCAAATAAATAATCATACATTAGATGGAAATACCACAAATATTCCAATTTAAGTAACATTATTTTTATTGAAAATGTTTGGCAGGCTATATAATTTTTAATTATCTTAAGATACCTGATTGATTGGAACTTTTTAATTTACCAATATATGTATTGGGTTGATTCATAAATTAGTGCCATTTATTGCTTCTTCTCAAAAACTTGTTCTATGGCATCTACTTACGGCATGCCTGCAGCAGATACTTGAATGTTTGTCGGTTACGTAACTGTACTTTGTGTATATCGTTTTATACCAAAAAATCGAATTCAAACCCCAAAATGGACGATTTCAAAGTGTGTCTTCACCTCGTAACGTCGCCAAAGTAAACGAGAAAAAAATTGAAACTTATGATCTTCCGACACGGTCAGTCCATCGTAATATTTAGGATGTACAGTACTTTACATATTTTTGGAAAGTTTTTCCATTCAATATATCTTGCAGTGACCTGAACAAAGAGAAATTAGTTGAAAAGAGATCTGGAGATGTGAAGGATGCGATAAAACTTAAACTTGGGCTTGGGATCTACAGATTCTTAGGATTATTTCCTGTTCAATTTAATTTTCAACCTCATGGTTCATTTTTATTACATTAGTTCCATTTTCTAATGTAGGTCCATAAATTTTTCTTAGTATTTTGCATTCAAAGACTGACTGATAATATATTTTCTTCTATTATGGGTTTCGCAACCATAAATGACCATTGGTTTCATTGTTGTTTTATACGTTAGCAGTTTGCTTCGTTGACTCGGTACTTTTGATCCCAGTAGTTACAGACATAAAAGTTTATATTTCCAGTTTTAAGGCAAATTTTCAATTCATGATTAAATTGATTGTAATATTTTTAATTTAATTGAGAAAACGACACTTTTTAAAGGATCAACCCAGAAGTATTATGTTATTTTTGACAAAAAAAATAAAATATTTATACTGTCAAATATATATTTTGGACATATACCTATAATTCTTACATTTTTTAAATATACGAGTTGTTTATTTCTATGTTACCATTCCCTTATAAAAAAAACTTTGCGAGAATTTGAAAAAATAATTTTAGAAAATATGTACATTTTATCTATTTTATATTATATGTGTGACATTCAACAGCTGTATTAACCTTTTAACTGCCAACTCTATTTGAAATGGAAGACATCACATCGAGTTAGACTAAACTTTCAGGGTCTTGACTTATCTATCAGAAGCTGGGACCTGTCGTTCGCAGATGGCAAAATGATTTAAAAATATGACTTTAATCCCTGCAAGTTTGCAAGGCACAAAAGTGTGTGTTAACACGCTTATAGCTGGGCGTGACATACAAAGTTTAACATGTCAAAGCGCTCATAATATTTAAATGGTTAAGAGGGTGACTTTGCTTTCAAACAAAATAATTTTCTTTTCTTTTCTCACATGTAATATTTGTTAATAATAATTTATAACACACTGAAGATTAATTAAATCTTTATTTTTATTACATTAAAATTTATTTTAGAATGAAAATATTTTCTTTTGCGCCTTGACAATATTTTCTGAATGTCATTCTAACTTAACGGTCTGTGCACCATTTTTGAAGGGATGGAAATGAGACACGCATTTTTTCTATAACCTGAGTGACCTCGCCTGTGTGAAAACTGGACTCTTAATTCACTCATTATATTAAAAAATTAATAGCTACTTGAAGATTATTTGTTTCCCTCTGAAATATTTAATAATTAAATCTCTCAGCAAATAATCAGTTCTACAACTGAATTGACTTTTATAAAAATATTTTTTTTAAAAACCACTCATCAAACAGTGGAACCTCTATTTTATTATTTACTAGAAATTGCCAAAAAAACTGGAACATAAGAAATGTGTAAAATAAAAAAATATTGAATTATTTTTGTATTTTTTTAAACATTAAATGTGATTTTTTTTGGAGGCTTTCTAGGTAAAGTGTGTCACAATACTGCATTAAAAATAGCATGTTAAAAAATTAATAACATTTTATAGGAGGTTCGCAGGTGAGTGTTATTTATATGAGCACTTACGGGTATTTATATTGTAGACACCGAGAAAGCAATATGTAGGAAAAAACACATATGCAGCGATGATATGATTCATGTGTCTGAAACATATCACATGTTTTTTTTTTTGAGTAGCTATTTCACTAATAACTTTTGCAATGAAATATTTAAATGGAATTTTTCAAAAATGAAACGGAAATTCATAAAAAAGCGGATGAATACAATGCTCTGATTTCATCAAAGCGTCATAATATGTGTTTGTCTATTGATTTTTGTTTTTTAATTGCGTATCTAGACATATTATGACGCAATTTAAATTTGATTTATTTAATCATATTACACATGTTATAATTTCATTAAAATGCTATTTGAGTTTATATGAAATGAAAATTGATATTTCAAGCTGTTTCGTCAACTTCAAAGTCATGTTTTCTCATATTTTTTTCACTGCATCAATATAATAAAAAAAAAATTTAAAAAAACAACTTAATAAAGCAATGCAAAACCGATTCCATGAATATTGTTGTAAAATAAGCTGTTAACTTTTAACATCGTTATTTTGCGAAGATGATGAGTCGAGATGACGTGAACTCGTTGTGTCAACCACAAACAGTAATTATATTGTGTTTTTGCACAGATGAAGAAAGCACCCGCCAGAATGAAAGTTTCATTCGTAAAAACATGAATGATGGGATATGAAAAGTATATTTTTGTATCTAAATGTAGAATTGAAATAGAACTTCAATTTTTCGATAAAAAATTACAGAAAACTGCCGAATTGTGGAAACGTATTTTTGACGGTTCACTCTCAATGATTTATAGAATTCATTTATTTAAAATAACCTAACAGGCCTAGTAAATCTACATTATTTCATTCTTATATACTGTATACGCCTAATAAACAATTTCTACCAGTAGATAATAAATACCACACTAATTGTCTAGAGAGTATTTCTTTACTGTTTTATTTAACAACTAATTTATCCATTATTTTACAGTGGTTCTTATACTTAGGTAGTCTGAGAACCGCTTTTTCACCAATATTTTTTTTGAGACTCCCATTTTGTTAACTGTGTATAATATGTATCACTAAAAATAAAGATAATAAAAATAAAAATAAAAAAATATTTATATTACCACATTAAAAGTTTTTATGCATTAAATTACTTTTTATATAAAAAAAGAAAAAATTATATTATATTTCAAAATACATAAAATGTTTTAAAAAAGTATATACCATAGAACAAACAGCATTTAATATTTGCACACAAAAGTATCGATCGCATTATATACAATTAATTATTACTGTGTGAGGATCATTAATGTTGAAATTGGAATTAGAACTACAATTTTGTTGAACTGCAATAAAATTATGCTCAATACAGGATTATATGTTAGATTTTTAGCTCTGATTCGATATTCAGTTAGTTTCTTTATTTTGATTTTGCATTCAGATAAATTTCACGCAGATGTGTTGTGCACAATGAAAACATATGATTATTTTCTCTCTTTGTTAATTCAGAGTAATTGACTCTCAAATCAATGCCAAATTCTTTCAGAACTCCTGGCAATTACTTTGTGTGCCCCAGTTTAAGAACCGCCAATCTGAAAGGTGTTAAACAATAGGGAATATAGTACATAAATCAAACAAAAAATTATGTTTTTAAGTATTTTGTGATTTAATAAAATTATATGGTTTATTTTTAATTTTTCTATTTCTGTAATGATATATAATTTCGATAATCAATGTAATTTAACCATTATGCCTATTATCCTGTATAAAAATATTAATGTACCTAATAATTTTAAATTTTTAATCAAGTTGTATTGTATAAATCTCATATCCCTGTTCTTGTGTTATATATTCTTGATAGTGTCTTTTCAAATATATCAATTTAATATTAATAAGAATAATGCATTAATTGCAACTAAATAATCCAAAACTTGTGGGTGGAATATTGTATCGTATAATGGAGCAGATAAACAATGATGTTATTTTCAAGCTAAACTATTTGTTTTATTCCTTCCTTATTATAGGAAATCCTTATTATTACGTAACCAACTATAAAATAAAGTCGATTATTGGACTAATAGGTTGGATTAATATTAAATATCATAAAAACAAATTGAAACAAATGACTTATGTGGGTTGCATATTGCATGAAACCTGGAGGCACTTCAAAAACGACAAATGAGGGTAAGTACTAGTTGAAATCTCAGCAAACTCCATGAATTTCTATTTGGAGAAAGACATGGAAAACTGATCTTGAAGAACAATATATTTATTAATGCACTTCTTGTTATAGTCTGGTTTAAAATACAAAATAAAAGCAACACCTTTCAAAAACAAGCTAGTTTCAATACTGGCGGCCATTTAAATTTCAGAAGACTTCTATTAGTCGAATTCTAATATAAATGGTGAATTGGTTCTTAATAAATTAACACATTATATAGGAGATATCATCATCCATCTTTCAAAGAGGCATATCTCGAATTTATTGATTTTACAGCAGACGATACGTTAACAAATTATGTGGAATTTTTCACTGTTGAAAAATGTTTAATAAATAATCGTAGGGGGCTAGTGCCCTACCTTTGAACAACATTAATATCTCTGGCAATATTCAACATAAAAATATACAGGTATTCTATTTTCATAAGGTAGCAACACTATTGTGTCGAACCAAGTATAAGCCTATTTGATTCGATTGTTACTTTTGTATATTTCTAACCTCAAATTTCTATGATTAATAATTTTTTAATTTTGTGCGCTTGTACCTTTGGACAACTTTGCTCGCGTCCAAAGGCACAAATACAGTGGAGTATATTTGCCAAAAGGTGTGGCTAATAAAACCTTTTTTTTTAATAGTGCCGAAAGGTAAATTGGGACATAAGAGAGAGAATGTTAATATTGAAGACTTGAAAGAAGCTGTTCAAAAGGTGATCCAAGGCAAAAGTATTGCTACAAAATAGAAACTAAGTCCTCACTGTTTAACTATGTGAAGAGGCATGCTTCTTCAGGCAAAGCTGAAGTAAGTACAGCTTAGAGATATTCTAAATGTGGAATCAACTAATTCTGAAATTCTGAACTTTGAAGTAGCTTCCGAAGCAGGATCCAATCAAAAATGAACATCCCCGTTCATTCCATACACTGAATTAGAAGAAATTGTTTTCGCAAAAACTCCTACCCCATCAACCTCTTCGAATATACATCTAATAACCCCTGAAATGATTATGCCATTCCCAAAGGCAGGTAAAAGGAAAACAAAAAATCGAGTAGGTAGGAAGAAAGGAAAATCAAGAATTATTACAGACACTCCTGAAAAAATGAGATTAGGAAGATTTTACAAAGGATGAAAATAATAAAGTTAAAAAATGAATAAATATCCTTATGGATAAAATAATTGTAACATGTTATGTATGTAAGTGATTGGTCAATGGTGAAAATTCACTCACCTGTGACACATGCAAGAATAATTTTCATGTAGGGTGCATACTGAAACGACACAAAGAAATTAAATAATTTCCTATGCCAGATTGTTTTATTCTATTAGAAGAATCCGATACAAATAATTTTGTGGATTCAGAAGAGCTGTACAATATTTATTTAAAATATAAACGTAACTAAGAAGTTTATTTACATCATATTTTTTATCAAGCTCTTGCTATATTTTTTGATAACATCTTATACCATTATTTTGATAAACCTGTTTAATTACTGTTATTCCACGTTATTCAGAAGATTGTAAAAAAATATATTAAACATTTTTAAAAACAATCAATGTATATTTGTAGCTTAAATCTTCCTCTTACATAATATTATATTCATAAATTAATACAAAGGTAGGTTCACCCCTGTCCAATGGTATGCGCATCTGTTGTACCATTGGACAAAATACAGTTTTTCAGTAAAGTCCTTATAACTTTTAAACGGTTATAATTAACTATATTAAAAATATAAAATACATACACAAATGTCATCCCAATAGGTAAGAGAAAACAGTTTGGCCATATTATTTTCTATTTATCAGACAAAAAAATCTAAAGTTGAAAAATAAAGTTTTGTCCAAAGGTAGGGCACTTGCCTCTACTGATTTCTACAGATATTTTTTCATTTAAATACAGTGTGAGGTGTATTTCTTCCATAAATATTACTTATTACTATCATTCGTAAGAATGTCACATCGATATAAGTGGTTATGTCAAAATGTTTTTATGTAATGTTATTTCATTGGAATAAAATTCAGATATCCCCGTTTGAATGGATTATGGGCATGTGTAATCTGTCGTAACTCAATTTTAATAAAAAACAAGATACACTTTTTAAAATATGGATGACGATATTATGAGAAGTAAATTGCATTAAAAGTTGAGTAAAATACTAAAAACCAGGGATGTCTTCATTAAATTGAAAAATTTTATTTTCAGTCACAACCTTGATCTGAGATTGAGATTGGTGATATGTTTTCTCAATACTGTCATAAAGTGTGGAAAGTTGGACCCTTACTAAAACAATGTTGAAGCAGCTTGAAGTGTTTGAAATGTAGGTCTGCAGATGCATGTTAAAAATAAGACTTATGGACAATAAAATCACTTGTACATACTTTGGACCATATTCCAACTATTTGAATATCGAATAGTAAAACCAAAAATATTTTAATAGTTTTTAAAATATGACAACAGTATAAAATTAAACGTACATACATCAAAATTTATAATAAAACGAGCTAATTTACCATAAACTGTTTATTTATTATAGTTTTAAAAATAACAACGCATTAAACATTTCGTTTTGTAATTTTGTTTTTATTGTCGCTGCAGTTGAAAATACCCGCTCAGTAGCGGTTGACGTTGGCTTAACTGTTAAAAGTGTTTTAAATACTAGGTCTAACGTTTCTGTCCCTTTTTTGAAATTGTCAAAATATCTAAAATCTTTGTAGTTTCTACGAGGGATAAAATTGTGTTTCTTAATCGGTCATAGTAGAGTTCAAATATGGAAAAGGGCCAGATAATATCCCTCCCGTGTGGTCGGATGGGATGAAATTGAGCGTTCAAAATAAGGTCAAATACCTTGGGCATATATTCAATGAAGATGGACAAGACGATGATGACATAGAACGGCAGAGGAGACAGTTGAGCCTTCGAGCAAATATGCTGTCACGGCGTATCTACCGATGCAGTAAGGAGGTGAAGAGCATTCTGTTTAAATCGTTCTTCACCAGCAAGTATACCTGCGAGCTCTGGTCGAAATACAAGCAAGTGACGTATAACCGTCTCCGAATTCAGTACAACAATTCATAGAGAATACTGTTCGGATTGGCGCGTTATTGTAGCGCATCTACAATAACGCCGTTTACCAAAGGCCGTATACATGGATTCGTTCCGCTTCTAAGACATCGAGTTGCTGGCATAAAGTGGCGGCCGGAGCTCAGCACCAACTCTCTGGTGCAAGCGGCGCTCTCATGGAAAGCTGGTTCCCTGACCAGAGAATGGCAGCGCTTACAAAATAGCTACATGTACAACAATGGCCGTAACTGAAGTAGTTATATATGTAATAATTATATTTTGTGTGTATATGTGTGTGAACTTTTTACTTTTTATTAACTTTTTAAATTTTTTTTTTTTTGTATTTATTAATATTTTCCTTGGTTTTCTTTTTCACAGCATATTTATTTCATAACCTTTAATCTTCAACTTAATATGTATTATCTTTATGGCAATTCAGGTTTAAAAAAAAAACCTGATCATGCTGGAATAAACACATTATTATTATTATTATTAATTCAGTCTGCAATTCGGACGTCGGTGAACTCTTCGAACAAGCGACAGGTATCTCTTTCACGTCCGAATCAGAATCCTGAGAATTATTTAAACTACCTTAGAAATTAGTAGGAATACTATCCGAATAGCTGCAATAATATTTGAGTATCAAATAGTACAAAAAGGCCGAATATATTAGAATATTCGGGTTGGAATCTCTAGTCATGAGTCATCCTGTTGCTTATGAGACACTGCCTTGTCATACAAAGAAAAATCAACAGACAATGAAGTCCTGGTATAAGGAAAAGGATTAAATAAACAACATGGCGTAAACATTTGTTAACGCATGGCACATAAGTAGAATAAAAATAGGCAGGTATTGTGATCTAATGTAATAGGTGTCAAATTCATTTCTCAACAAATTAAAAATGATTTTTCATAGTGAGTATTGTGGACTATATTAATTTTAAAAATGATTCACATAATGAACATCTTTAAAATATCACAAACCTTCATTGAAAAAATTATTTTAAAATCAGCGCTGTTCAAAAATAGTATCACTTAATATTTTTCTTATTGGCTAAACTTTTGGGTTTAAACTTTAACCTAGCAAGATATTGATTATCTGCAATAAATTTTTATCAAGCGGTTTAAATTTGGCTGCAAACTGAAGTGAGAAATCTGAACAGGGTTTCCGTGTCTACCTAGATGTTCCATAAATCTAGTACAGTAGAACCTCCATTATCCGGATTGTATTAAAAACAAAAAAATTTAAACCGGAAAATTATCAAAATCTGTAAGCATAATCCGCATTAGTTCACGTGCTTCGTTTCATCAAACGTAATGAGTTGTAGGAGACATCACAGGAGCAGTAAAACAAATTTTAATATGCAGTGAATGAATGAAGAAGATGTCAGTCAGTAGTTAAATTGTGATGTGAATAATTCTGGATTTCAAATTTTGAATTATAAGGAAATAATTGAGGCAGTTTCTGACTTACCCTCAAATATCGGTCCTACACATTCTGAAACATTGTTGCTATGAGATGGTTTGAGAGATAGGAAGAGTTTGACTGAAGACAATTTGTGTCTCAAAAGTATGTGCGGTTTGAGAGCTTCAGAAAGAACAGCTAGTTTTAAACAAAAATCTTTATTTGAATATCTGTAAATCGATAATTTTTTGCAGGCATTTAATTACATATTATGTAATGTAGGTATGTGAAGTTATATTTTTAAAAAGTATTCATAATGAATCATTTTTTCTCTTCTCGGTTATATAAATTTTTTGTTATCCGGACCACGTTAATCCCTAATTAGTCTGGATAATGGAGTTCTATTGTATCGTGCTGGGTTTTCCAATTTATAAAAATTTCTGACTAATATTCTACAATGGCGACAGTGGTTTACATAACAACGATTTTCATCGCTAGATCAAACCTGAATATTTCTATTAGATTTTAACCCATTTCCCCGAGAGTGACTCATATATGAGTCGCGCCTTATATACCCACAGCGCGGGTGCTCAAATATGAGTCGACATGTTTCACCCGCCGCTAGTGCGTACATACGCGCTGAGAAGTGATGAAAATCATACCAAAATTATTTGGAATCTTTACCCTACCGACATCTATCGATATTTTTCAAGGATTATTAGCCATCTTATAAACAAACATGAAATAATAAAAGTCCTCATATCATCCAATATCGCTTTGTTATTCAAATTCTTAAACTCAGTTTATGTGTGCAGAATGCAATGCGTTTCAAACTATAGAGTTAAATTTAATGTCAATATATTAAAACTTGTAAATAGTGTGCATTAGTTTCAGAAATCATCTCCTGCGCAGATCACTCTTCACTCTAGTACGTATGACCACAAATGATGTATAATGTAGGGCAGTGTTGTGTTCTCTCATGGATAATTTTGTAATTATGGTTCTGATTTTTGTATTTGTTTATGTTTTTGAGGATACTTGAGAACCTTTACTATCGATTTCTTAAAAACAAACAAAAATTTGTTGAATTATCGTAGTGTAAAATCGTAAATTATAATGCTACCAAAGAGTGTCGCATATGAAAGATGTCATGTGTATTTATGAACGCGATCAATAGATTAAAGAAGTATTAATATGTTTTATAAAATTATTGGACGTACATTTGAAATAAGCAAATTCTATTCACAAATTAAAGTAGTTTGAAAGTGAACGCCAAAGTTTGGTAGTCATATCTTGGGGGAAATAGTGTAACACAGGAATTTGAATGCTGATAAGATCTTGTTCATAATCTTAGACCTAGTTTAATTATCCTTCATTACAAATAATTTTACACTAGATTTATAAAAGGACTCCCTCCAAATTGGTGTAATAGGAATGTGTGTGGTCTAAACTATTAGATTGAGAGAGTTGTGTGGTTATGGAACTCGTTATAGATCTAAATAGTCTTCAGAGTCAGAAGAAGTAAGAAATAAGTAAATAATATTAATGCAGGATGATAGTATTTAATCTCCCTATCTTTTTTGTGAATTTGTAGCAGACTTTTTACAATTTTGAGAAAAATGACCAATGAAAACCAAAAATATATTTATAATATTTATCAAAATGCATTACTGCGACGTCCTAATTTACCTTTATTGATCAAATAAACCTACATTACATACCGAACACATTTTTTTCCTCATTTCCCTGGTGGATCTATGTTATTAGCATCGTACTACCGCCATCTCTTGCTCGATGGTATAATTACTTCTTTTTTTCATTCAATTATTGCCATCTATTGATGAATTATTGCGATACCATAAAAAAACGCCGAATAAAGAGAATCTACTTTTTAAAATATCAACAGATGATGCCGTACATACCAAAGAATTTTATAAAACCTAATACATACATACATACATACTATACAATTATACGCTGATACGATGTGTAATGAATATACACTGATTACTATTTCCGAGGTATTGTTGGATGCTGGAACAGGTTGCTCCAAGTGTAACTATACAGTATGCTTCCAAGTGTAATAAATACTGAGGGCAAAGAGTTCTATAATTTTTGGGTCGTCTGCCCAACCCGTGCGCTTCTTCGTGGTTGATCTGCTCCACAATTCTTTCTGCGACTAATTTAAAGGTTGACTAGTCTTGACCCCTATCATTGAAGTTGTCTGTCTGCAGAGTATCCACATCACTCAGCACAACTTAGGTAGATTCTACTTTCTCTGAAAAATGTATATATTACTCGTGCTGCCGCATTCAGAACATCGACAAACCAACATAATTACTAGTACACTAGTCCACCTGTAGATACTGCAGATGTCACTCGTCTGCGAAAACTAAATACCGCGGACACAGAGGCCGCCTCACGAACTACGTGCGCACGCAACGACCAGGAAATGGAGGACGGGAGCGATGGACCAGCGCGCCGCAGTCGACGCCATGATTACTGATTACTAACTAAAAATTCTGGAGAACAAATATAAATAAAAAAATTGGATTAACCAGATTACCGGACTATGTTGTTACGTGTCAAAAATGACTATACAAATTCTGTACCGTTACCGAAAATCCATAATAATATTACGCTTCCCCGTCTATATCTATGACTTTCTGATTGTAACTGCTTCATTATCAGTAGTGTCATTATGGCTGTATAGTGCTTGATTAAACGGACAGGTTTGTGAGACGCGATCATGGCAAAAACAAATGTGTTTTTAATATCTCTAGGTTAAGATTACCTAAATGTTTTCTCTTTTATATATTCAATAACAGTACGTAAATATATATATATATATTCAATTTGAAATGAAGTGTACATTGTCTTTATTACGAGTAAGAAAAAAAAACATATTTTAGCGAAATCGTATATTGACATCTGTTATCTTTTCTTCTGTCTATGGTAAGGGAGAAATCTTACTTATCATAGAAATTGTCTAGTCACGATTCTTCCATGTCATTTTTGTTTGTTTTGACAGATGACTTACAAAGATGGAATAATTTTAATTACATCGATATTTTATACATCGAAATATAAATTATATTAAGATCCTGATCGCGCACTAATAACCGAATAGGCATTCGCATTCGGCGATAGCCGATTGCTTATCTGCTAGCATAATATTATTATGTTTCTTCTATATTATTGCTTCTGGCCCTAAATCATTTAACAAAATACAGTCTGGCATTTAAAAGCTCGATAACCTTTTATTTTTGGAGTTCAATATATAATTGGAAACAATAAACTATTTCAATTAATCGAAATAATCACATACCTACGACTTTTTTTAAATGATTATATCTCTGATATGGTTAAAATTAGGCATTAGGTTGAATACTGAATTCTTAAAATATTGTGCACTACGTGTGTTACACCCAATATACTTAGATTTATTTATTTTTTACAATTTTAGTAACCGGTTAGCGCAAAACGGTGTGTACTTACAGTGGGACATCGCCGCGTCACTGCGGCTTCAGTTAACCCGGTATAATAGTACCAGACCGCACGTTGGACTCCTCTGGCCCGGTACACAGTGCAGACTTATTCGGACGCTTAATTCACCAGAATAGCTTTATCCATCGCCGTAAATATTTATACTGGCTTTAGCTTCATTCCCATTTCGAGCACAGAACGTTTTATGGCTCCCACCAGCGCCAGGAGCCGAGAGAAATGGCCGCTAGTCGCGCCAGGAATTGCTGAATCGTTCTCCAGGATTACTCCATACTTTATACTCTATTCCTGAGAGAACTTCCGCCGTGTGTCTGGATTTCTTTATTCCCCCATGCAGGTATCAGCAAGATGTTTGGAAGCAATACAAAATACGTACGATTTTTCATGTTTTTATTTGATTTGTATATTTATTTATTTAATATCTACTCGTAACACAGTACACGCGAACGCATACCTAATTACGAATCATAATATGGCAATAATGTAAGTATTTTCGTGGAAAGCATTCATTTTGTGGTTTGACATATTATATGAAATAAAATAACAATCATTTTGTACGAAACCACAAAATTTATACTCAAGCTTCATCAGGGCGTATTTAAAACTAATCATAAATACAAAAAGAATGCACTTATACATACATAAAGAGGGAGATGGAATATAAAATTACACGTGAAAGAGAGAGACAGAATACATATACAGGGAGAGACAGAATACATATCCACAATCAATATTTTTCCCTCCCTTAATTTTCCGTCTATCTGTATATGTATTCTGTCTCTCTCTTTCGCATATAATTTTATATTCTGTCTCCCTTGATGTTTTATTTAACTATATGATCTTTTTTTTTGCTATTCTTTTCATAACATGAATATTATTTTGTTACTTTTTTTGTGTTCATAAAAAACACCCGATTACGCTAGAATAAACGAATTATTATTATTATTATTATTAAAGGCAACAGAAAGAGACGGCATCCGCGAAAGACTTGGCGTAATCAGATAAACCAAATATTAGAGAACGGTTAAGAGAAGTTGTATGAATATAGTCAAGGCACGAATGGCATGGCCAGTATAGAAGTCAATACGCATAATGTGGCGTTCTATCCTCTTTGAATATGACGGTGATGATGATTAAGTATCATGGCATAATTGCCTAACGAGTGTACGGTGTGTTTATGAATGTGTTTGAGTGAAGTATTGTGTTCGTGAGATATGTGAGATAGACTAATTTAAGTGACAAATTAATAAACTAATAAACAGGGTGTAACAGACCTAGTTCACAATATTTTGTAGGTGGATACCTGAATAAAATACGTGTTGAAAATGCCGTCATCGCCGCACTACTAGGCGCTATCGTCAGATTTTTTATTTTTCGCGTCTTTTTTTGAAATTGTTACCGTAAATCGCTCTCTTTTTGAAAACGGTCCATTTCGGCGTCCCGAAGCTGCGCTTGGGGACAACGGGACAGGCTACCTAAAAACAGGACGTATGGTCACGTTACTGATAGACCACCTCCATTTTTTTTTTGGTAATAAATTATATTTTCAATAAGTATTTAAAAATCAGTTAAATAGCATAATCAAAAAAGATTTCGCCTTCAGACAATTAGATATCGTAATTCATAATACAACATTATGTTTCTGAACCTTTGTTAAAAAATCTGTAGCGATTACGTCACAAAATGTATCGTGTTAAATGATGGAAACCCCAGTTTAGATACCCGCACACTAGAAACCAGCGCCTCGTGCAGGAAGACTGTGACTCGGAACTGACCATGGCTACACTGAAAGTCAAAAAGCATCAGAAACAGCTTTTCTAAGATTCCAACATTATCCTCGTTAGTGCTAAATGATAATGCGCAATCGGACTCTGAGCAGGGCCGAACTAGATAACATTCTGTAAGATAAATATCTAATTTCGCTTTATTTCCTAAATTATATAATTACATACAGCTTATTTCAATGAACTGAGTGCACGCGCCTGGTAGATACTAATCTCAAATGCTATTTTTTTAACGAATTATAGTTTCGGGGCTTCTTGGCCGTGATCGAAGATAATGCAATGAGAACGGACCCACCGCATTCCCAGGACCGTTAAATAAGCTCAAGGCTTCTATTTCGATCCTACTCTTACGCCGCCTGATTGGCATTTTTTTAATGCTATAAAGGCGGCTGTTCGATAGCGCCCCGCACACGGTGACAGGGAGATATCGCGCAGCCGCCTATAACAAAGTTTGCTCTCATTGTATCTAACCTTTTTTTATTGTCACTTCATTAGAGAAAACAAAATATATGAATAAGTATAAACTAAACATGATAAAATAACACGGTAGAATATCAGAAAACAGAGTAGTAATAAACAAATAATAGATATCTCATAGAGACAAAGCGATTTTTAAATTATATTTAATATAAATATATAGAAGTATGGGTAATTACAAGTGATGAGAAAAATGCTACTCTTGACTCACTGGTGTGATTGTGATTGATATTCGATAATATCGATGATTGAAAACTGTGACTGTGATCACAGTTTCATTACTAATACGCATGCGCCGTGCGATATCACAATACGCGAAATAAAAAAAACATGATTTTGAGCGTATTCACTTATATTATCAAATCTTAATTTGCTTAAAAAACATATTCTAGCATAAATAATTAATATATATCTAATTTTATATCACCACAAAGAAAATAATCTACTAGATGGCGCTTATCACGAATTGTATTCATTCGTGAATATTTTCGTTTAATATGCACATGCGCAGAATCTCGGTTCACAACCAAACATAAATTAAATAAAAAAATGAATCACGGATCACGATATTCTCAGATATTCAATCACTGATAGTAAATGTGACTTAAAGATATCAGTGATTGACTCACAGTTCAGTTCAGTTTGAGCTCATCACTAATGATTACAGGGCTTACGACCTGTCTTCGGCTGGCTTAAGTGATCACTTTATACAAATATAACGTTCACCATTCTCACGCAATAATCAAGTGAGTAGCTTGTTGGTGTGGTGGCCTAGTGATTTAGTGGTCGGGGGTTCGCGCCTCGTTCCAGGACACCAGCAAGTTAGTCCTATTTTCATAGCACAAGCGTTTAGCTTAGTTTGAAAATAGTAAGAATATTGATGTGACACGTATTCCGTGTACGCATCTCTATTTTTAAAACACAAAAAAAAAAAAATCTCCACATCCATCAAATTTTTTGAAAGTTGTATACATGTTAATATATGGAAACACTTCGAGTACCAAACAATATCGCCATTTAATAAATCATTGCCCTAAAACAGCATATATGTCACAATGAGAATCTAATTATTTTTTAAAATTATTTAAAGCAGTATTTAAATTAAATTTAAAATTAAAAATTAAAAATGTATATGAAATGTGATGCATTGCACAAGAAATTGTGAAATTCGCCTCTGCAATTCTTATCTCGTAAACGTGCCTCGCTCGCTGTGTACGTATGTAGATACGTCCAGGAATGTTAAAAGCTATTTAATATAATGCCTTGTTAGGCTCATTTTATTTATATCACCTCCGCCAGCCAAAGGATGGCCGTCCGCTGCTAATGGTGTGTGGTGCGCCGCTGGTCACCGCCGGTCCCCTCTGCCCCCTCCGGGATAGCTAATCAGGCCGTGTCTCGCCTAATGAAGTGGTCCGGCAGGCGACATTTTTTTCGATTGTGACATCGGTACATAGGATTGTTCTCTCCTTGACTACTTGCATAGATGCGCGCCATCATGCCTGTGGAGAACAGACCCTACGCCATGTCCATGTTGATTTCTAGCTGCTTCTTGTTTGTACTCATCTCTCCTCCTAGTTCCTAAACTACCATATCATAAACTGATTTAACACAACATATATTTAATTAAATACAGCAGCACTGTAAATTTCAATTGTTTTTAAGTACTAAATAAATAGAAAGATATATATGTAAAATTAATTTTATCGAAAAACATTGTTGTTGCGCCACCTGGATTCGAACCTGAATCTCTTTCCAAACCGGGGAAGGTGCACTATCCAACTATACTACAGCGACAGTACTTTTGACGATAAACTTTCACAGACCTATGTTCTGAATAATTACAATTTCACAATAAGAATGTGTTCTCCTAATAATATATAAGTTGTATCAATGTGTCCAAAATCTATCGGTTTACTCAAAGGTATTTGAGATTACGTGAAAACAAAGTAGATGGCTTTCTAATAATGGAACGATAGATGTATTCATTTGAAAAGTGTAACATATAGGTTCGAAAATTTGTCGTCAAAAGTACTGTCGCTGTAGCATAGTTGGTTAATGCACCTTCCCCGGTTTGGAAAGAGATCCAGGTTCGAATCTCCCGGTAGCAACAACAATATTTTTCGACAAAATTGATTTTATACGTATATCTTTCTAATTAATACATTTAATTAGTATTTAAAATATCGCAGACCTGTGTTCTGAATAATTACAACTTCACAAAAAGAATGTGTTCTCCTTAATAAGAAGATTATAACTAAAAAAATTGGTTTATTCTTAAGGTTATATTGTTTCATTTCTCCCCAACAGCACAAATAATAGCTTTGGATCTTCAAATTGGGCAAAAGATTTTTTGTACAAAACACTGATGAATCACTATCCAAAAATTAGAAGGAAAATTAAAGAAATATGGATGACGTGCAAAAAAAAGGATGCTCTCGTACTTCGGACATATTGTTTAAAGAGACAGTGACCACTGGGCGAGTAGAAGGGCGGGGAAATCAAGATCGTCAGACAAAGTAAAGAATAAATCAATGTCTGCGAATATTAAATCTGCAGATAAGTTGTTGGGCGTGCACATTGATTCAGATCTTTCAATGAATACACAAATCAGTAAAACTGTCAGTGCATGCTGCCATCAACTGAGACAGATTAAAAGTATCCTCTTGAGGCAACCCGTCCTACTCATTGTGGTGTCACGTGTGGACTTATGTAACAGCATCTGTGCTGGCCTGCCAATATTTTTACTGGATAGATTGCAATCTATACTAAATGCGGCTGCACGGATAATATATGGAGTTTCCAAATTCTCTCATATAACATCCCTTTTACATCAGCTACATTGGCTCTGATTCCCTGAAAGAGTTGAATTTAAATTGTGCTGGTTGATGTACAAGGCGACACACAACAGGGCGCCTCTGTATCTTCAAGAACTTTGTATCCCAGACAATTTGAATGGTAGATGTCAAACTCTCAGGTCAGCCTCTACTTCAGCCGTAGGAAGGGTTGTAGAACTTACCAACCGTTGTTAGAAGTCTAAATTTAGCAAATGGGTATTTGCGGTGGCAGGCCCAAAAGCGTGGAACTCTTCGCCCTCCGTCTTAAGAAACAGTGCATCAGAGACTTTATTTAAGAAGAAACTAAAAACGCACCTTTTCAAAAAGTCTTACATAAGTGAAAATAACAATTTTTAATCATAAAAAGATAGATAATTGTAGAACTATAAACAGTTGATGTGTAAAGTGCCCTTGAGGTGAAAGTTTTTACGAAAATGGCGCTATACAAATTATCCATTATTATTATTATTATTAAGACGAATGACACCTCACCATGGCCCAGGATAGAACTAAACATGAATTAAACAATCAGAAAGGGGAATTATGCAAAAAAGATTTATCAATATACATTTTTATATTATTTTACAACTTTTATTAAGACTTTTTTAAACCTTACATGGAAAAGAAACTAAAACAAGCAACTAAAATGACGTCTTTCCAATCTTCATGTATACAGTGGTTTCTTGAACAGTTCGAAATGTATTGCTGGAGAACACTAATACGTATCCCGTATGCAGGGGCGTGCAGTGCATACAAACATAAAAAGGCGTGGATTACTAAAAATTCTGGGAAACAAATATAAATTAAATAATTGAATTAACATAAACGAAAACGTTATTGTACACTTAGCACCATCTGTGTATCAGTAGAGACTTTAATTGTTTAGTTCTAAAAACTACCACGACAACTCACCGCCGTACCCATGGCGCTCTTTTGTATTCGCCGTATCGAGCCATTCACATTACTTTCTTTTGTCTTTAAGTTAGTGAATTATTCAAGTGATATAATTGGTTATTTACTGAATTGAAAATACCTTTCGGTTGATCCGTTTTGTATGGAGTCGTTACCTATTTTGTTTTTTAACAGAATAACATTAGAAAGGCTTACAACTGCGTGGAAATCACTGAAGTGTCTACTTCCTCTTTTACTAATTCGCGAATTTTACTATCTTACTGTTTTTAATGTGTTGATTTCATGACTGTTCTATAAATTTGGTGCACGGATTAGTTTTTGATTTGGGAAAAACAAAAAACAATTGGCAGAACTATTTCCCACGTTAACCTTTGATAAAAATAATTATTTTCTTCAGTTATTACGTAAAGGATTTTCAAACAATAAATGAATCACATTCAGTCATAGAACACAACGAGCGCTGATGAATTTTTTTATAAATTCGATGACTTTGATATAAGACAAATATATGCTAACACTATTCTTAAATACATATTTAAATACAAACAGACACATTTTAAAACAACTCAAAATATAATTTTCACACGGACAAATACAAATAACTTACAAATCCCAAGAGCACATACAACATATGGCCAAAAGAACAACAAATATTTTGGACCTAAACTATTTAATGGAATTCTAAAAGATTTAAACCAATTGAATTGTCCCAAGAACATGAAACTATATATTAAAAATTGGATTCGTAATATGGGTGGAGCCAGTATTGGTGCACTCACCCAAACATATTGACTCATACCTAAATTAATTATTGCTATAAAGTGATCCAAAAATCCACTTTAAAATTGTTCTTCATGTACACCTATTATATAGTGATAAATGTAATTCTATCTATTACTTGTAATTCTTATTAATTGTACAATTGCTTGTAAACTGGACGAGACGGGCACAGTCCAAACAGATTTTTACATTGTATTATATAGTTACAAATAAAATATCTTTCTAATTAATACATTTAATTAGTATTTAAAATATCACAGACGTATGTTCTGAATAATTACAACTTTGGGCATAAATAATTAATTATATTAAATACTAAATTAATGTATTAATTATAAATATATACATATAAAATCAATTTTGTCGAAAAATATTGTTTTTGCGTCACCGGGATACGAACCTGGATCTCTATTTCCAATCCGGGGAAGTGCACTACCTTTGTGCTATAACGCCAGTATTTTTCTTGACAATTTTTCGAACCTATATGTTACATTTTTCAAATTAATACACCCGTCGTTCCATTATTTGAAAGCCATCTACATTATTTTTACAGAATCTCAAATACCTTTGAGTAAACCGACTGCAGACTCCAGAATTATCAATTCATTTTTATTAAATTTTGGACACATTGATACAACATATATTATTAAGGAAAACACCCGGTATAATCCCGGTGACGCAAAAACAATATTTTTCGACAAAATTGATTTTATATGTATATATTTATAATTAATAATTTAGTATTTAAAATATCACAGACCGTCTGTTCTGAATAATTACAACTTCACAATAAGAATGTGTTTTCCTTAATAATTAATTATATTATACTACAGATAGATCAAAGCGGGTTTTTTTCTGTTTTTTAATTATTAAAAACTTTAAGTATGAAGTATGAACACGTATAATATTTGGTTATGGCTGAAGTGAATTTTGATTTTTTTATTTTTACTAAACTACGTTTTAAATAATAGTTGAAGACTTAATTTGAATAATTTGTACAATATTATAATAGCGTACCCGCATTACCTGTATTTCAGCTTAATTCAATCCTTTTACAGTTTGTTGCGGTGTTGTTTTAAAAGGCAGATCCGACCTTTAATTGCGGAGTTAATTCGGTCCAGACGGAACCCGAGCCCGAGCCCTCTTTATCAGTCACACAGCGTGCCCCGGCGGAGACCAGAGTACCCGGTACCTAATGAATGCGGCGTTATATATCACGGCACGAATAAAGATAGCGTCAGAGTGGTCCAGGAAAAGGCAGAACTGGATTAGTGTTCAATCGATTCAAACAAAATTAATTTGAAAATAAATAATACCTATGTATATTTTTAATACTTTCTTGTTATCAGTTGTGATCATGATCGTGTTGGCGGTTCAATATTAAATTAACATGTTAAAATAAGTTAGTTTATTAATATTAAATTAACATGTTAATATTAAAATAAGTTAGTTTATCAATATTAAATTAACATGTTAATATTAAAATAAGTTAGTTTATCAATATTAAATTAACATGTTAATATTAAAATAAGTTAGTTTATTAATATTAAATTAACATGTTAATATTAAAATAAATTAGTTTATCAATATTTAATTAACATGTTAATATTAAAATAAGTTAGTTTATCAATATTAAATTAACACTTTAATATTAAAATAAGTTAGTTTATCAATATTAAATTAACACGTTGAAATAAGTTAGTTTATTGATATTAAATTAACATGTTAATATTAAAATAAGTTAGTTTATCAATATTAAATTAACATGTTAAAATAAGTTAGTTTAATCATAAATCGAATATTGACAATTTCATTCATTCATTTGTCTGAGGTAAATTAAACCAATACCACTGGCCAATAAATTTTTACTTTTTGTCTGTTTCCTTGATAGAATCTCTTTTAGACTAATTGATGATGCAGATTTCAAAAATCAAAACCGTTTTTCTCTATCACTACACACTTTTTGCTATTTAGTATATTTATTTCGCATAACATTAAAAAATAAAGATTTGTCAACTTTCTTGATTAAGATATGTTTATATTTATTTCAAAAATCAAAACATTTTTTTTTAAACATGCTGTTTATGAGATACAAATATATTCATTGTTCGCTTTTCAATATAATATACAACGTTATACATTCGTGTAACAGTCCACCTCATAAGAATGTTCAAACTGATTGGCGTGTGACTGTTTTTGATAGCTTGTACCCCGATTGTGTCTTCTCGATGTCCAGCAATAGCAGCTTGGACTCCATTTTCCTTGCTATCTTTTTTCCATTGCGCTCATGTCCTGATAATATAGTTCTCCGTGTTCATCGTTGACAAATCTAAATGCGAATACAGAAATTGTATTCTGAGAGACATTTTATATACCCCATTGACTTGTAGGTCTGCAGAAACTTCTCAACATGTTGAGTCAGAAGATCACTCATTTCCTAGAAAATTCTTTCATATGATCTAGCACGAAACTGTATGACGTTAAGGTTATCCTTAAATTCTACATCATTAAAGATTTTTCGAATCTGAGGGCCAACGAAAATGCCCTTTTTTTAGCTTCACTAATTCTTGGAAACTTGTTTTGAAGGTGCCTAAAACCATCGCCAGTTCTGTTCATTATTTTGACATAGTTTTTCATATATCTTATGTAGAAATAATTCTAACATATATATTTTATGAAATCATATATTTTTTAAATAAAACATCGTTTAGACCATGACGAAAGCATGAAAGTAGATACATATTAGTGGGGACGGTAACTTGTGTATTAAACTTGGCTTACTATGTATTGCAAAAAGTGCAAACAAATATGAATATTAAATTTACGAATACCTTGTTTTAATGACGTCATATAAAAAAATAGAAGCACAGATTCAGATTCAGCTCATAAAAATCTATTAGAAATAGTTCTCAGAGTCCAGGAAGCAAAACCAGTGTAATTGACTAAGGTGAATTCAGACAGATGAATTGTAATTTTAATGAACTGTTAAAAAACATATCTATTTAGATAAAAGGCAAGTTTTGATTTACATTTCGATGGTTTCATGACGAAGGTAACTATCGAGAAAAATACATTTTTTTCTATTGTCTTTCTATTGATCCTATTGCCGAATTATTACATATAAAAAAAAAAACTTATTTTTGGAATCCATTAAGATTATATTTATCTTTATTGAAATGAATCATGATTAAATACACTGTTGTGAACTAAAAAACTATTTATTTTTAAATAAAATTCCTTGACCGCCGATATAGGTAATAAGAGACACTTATCAATTTATCAAATTAATGAAATAAATAATTAAAACAGAAAGTACAACTTACTAGCGTTCCAGAATTGGAAAAATAAAAAAATATATTAAAAATAACACATTCTTATTGTTAAGTTGTAATTATTCAGAACATAGGTCTGTGATATTTTTAAATACTAATACATATAAAATCAATTTTATCGAAAAATATTGTTGTTGCGCTACCGGGATTCGAATCTGAATCTTTTTCCAAACTAGGGTAGGTGCATTATCCAACTATGCTACAGCGACAGTAATTTTGACGACAAATTTTCGAACCTTTGTGTTACACAGCTATCGTTCCATTATTTGAAAGCCATCTACATTGTTTTTACGGAATCTCAAATACCTTTGAGTAAACCGATAGCAGACGTTTTTTTTGTTGCTATGTATGTATCATACTGCTGTGTTCATTACTCACTTCTATACACATGTTTAAAGTAATATTTAAAAGTATGGATATGACCATAAATTGTAAAATCATAAAAATAAATGATAATAACAGAAGCAGATAATTTTCATCCACCCAATTAATATTGTATTACTTTTTAAATCTAATCAAACAATTCTCTAAAATCTCGCTGCAGCCCTGCCCAAGCTTTACCAAAAATATGGTAAGTAAATCGAGTGGAATGAATTTATCGAGTTTGTTTTGACACGAGCCGATAGTAAGGGACATTTTGCCATCAAATCCATTCTTTTATTTATGAATGTATCAAATTTTATTCGCCGTATAAATTGTCACTACTTATCATTTTAACAGGCGAGAAAATATCTGCCAGCGCGAAGTTATGATTTTGAAAATAAGTGTACGTTAAATATTTTAAATTGTTAAAAAAACACTATTTAAAAGATAAATCCCTTTGGAGTCTTCGTGTGGCAGCGACCGATGATCATTTTTTCCGTAATAATCTCCATGCACTAAACAGAACACATGTTTTTAAAATTCCATCTTAAAATTTAACCTACAAGAGACGCCAGTTCCATATATAAAGAGTTTTTTATTTTTAAATGAAATAAAACATAAAAATCGTGGTATCGTGGCCATAGTATTATCTTTATTGGAAAGATAATTTTATTTTAAATATGATTTCGCGCATATGTCCAATTTACGAACACTCTCTGGAGCTGCTGGGGACTCATATGGGCAATAACATTACTAATGTTGGCTTCCAAGTCGTGTATCGTATCTGGTTTATCGGCGTAGACTAGCGACTTCACATATCCCCACAGAAAATAATCCAATAGTGTTAAATCACAATGATCTTAGAGACCAATTATGCGCCCATCGAATGTTTCCTTCAATAAATTGATTATGGCGCGCGCTGGGTGGCATGTTGCGCCGTCTTGTTGAAACCACAGCTCTTCCGCATTAATGCCATTCAATTGGGGAACGAAAAAGTCAGTAATCATGGATTCATGCATGGTGTGAAAACGATCCATGGTCACTATGCTCACTTATTACTATAATTACTTAATTACTTGCTCGGATGGACGGTTATGTAAGCTTCGCGAACTAAACCACGATTTTAGAAATAAATGTTCTATTCATTGTGAAATGGCAAACCAAACTGAGCATAAATCAGCTGTCAGTTGTTAAATTGGCTGTTGCTTGAAAAAGTGATGCCAATTCGAAAAACAAACCTCTAAAACACACCCCTTATATATACCCGGTAGCCCAAAAAAGTGAGAACATCTCGTAACACATGAGTTATTTCAAAAACATAATATAATTAATTTTAATTCTTAATGTATTTTTTGCACAATATTTAGTTAATCAGAAATCATCAAAACACCCCATATTGGATAATCTACCGGGTTTAAATCTGGGCTGTTCGGTGGCCACATGCCTGGCTCGATGAAATTAACATTCCCACGACGAAGAAAGTTGTTTGTATTTCTGGCTGTGTGAGATGGAGCTCCGTCCTGCTGTAATGTCTAGTTATGCTGTAATGTCTAGCTATAATCCAGGTATTGTTTTGAAACTCTTTGATCATTTTCCTAGCACCCCAACGTTTTTCAATTCGCAAATTTTTGATCAGAATACGGTCTTCTGCAGTGATTTTTGTCATTCTGGGTAACAATTTGAAAAAACCAAATATAAATAATTGAAAAATTAATAATCAAAGATGGCGACCGGAAATTGTCGAAATAAAACGTAATATAGGTAAACAGGTAAGAAAGTAAATTAGTAAATTATTTAGGCTGTTGTTGATACAGTTACACTAATTTTAATGTAATTGTATCACATTTTTCGAAATGTTCTCACTTTTTTTGGGCCACCCTGTATATGTAGGTTGGAAGCATTCGAGGTGTGCCGAAGCAGAATGCAAACATTAAACTGGACCTTACAAATGTGAAACTTTTGAGGAGAATACCTCAAAAGAGGGTGATCCAGACAGACTCCTGCGAGCATTGCACTGACAAAAACACAGTTCTTTAATTTGAAGTAAAAATAACTACCCCCTTCCTGTCATTTAAGCGTAGTTGAATTGGATACCCTTCCATATTTAAAATATACATCACAAACTAAACACGAAGGTTTTGAAACGCCTAGAATAATAGCTTGATATTTTAACTTTGAAATACTTATTATTCGCCTATATAATGTTCGTATCTGAAATATTACTATTTAATTTACAGTATGCTGTAATGTAAGACAGCAGAATTACAGAGATCTGACTTTCAATACACGTTCTTGGTATACTATTTTGAAAAATTTTCTTTCAGAATATACCCGCATTTCAAAGGAAAATGACACTTCACTCTAATGAAAGGTCCTACGCTTGACCCACGGAAAGATATTGTTTTTTTTATTTTTATATGGTGTATCAGAATTATTAAGTCTCCTGTAAAATTCATAATTGTCAATTAAAAATTGTGGGCATTGAATTGAAGAGACTAGTATTTCGGTGAGTGAGTGGTAGAACACTGGATGATCAGATCGTAAAACTCCACAATCGTATATATAAAATTATTATTTTTATATTTATTGCCTATGAGTGGTCACCTACTCCATCTACACATTCAGCGCCCGAGGGGTTCTTCATGAGTTCAGCCCGTGTAGGTACTAGAGCCTTTTCCAGAATCCAACAACCTCACATCTCTAAATCATGATATAAATTCTACCTACTGCAGAGTCTCATGAGCAACTTCAGGATAATTTCACTTTCTTCTGATATACCTATTGGCTTCATCATAAGTCATCGATAGGAATAAAAAGAGAATTACAAATATGTATAAAAAAGTAAAAATATATGTGGTGGGAGTGTTGTAGGACTAGTGAATTATTAGTGAAGGTATTGTATAAATTATATTAGAATGTTGGACAGCCATGCTTCTGATTCATCTCTACCTGATTGAATCATATATAGGGTCGAATATAAGGTAGAATTAAACGATTTCCAGTTGGTACTGAGTGTGTTGTATAGTTTCGGAGCGAAAAACATGTAGAATCTTTGATAAAATGTCGTTATTGCTCTCGGAACTGGTGTATAGATATTTATTGTTTGTCTTGTGTTGTGTCCATGATTTATTTCTTGAGGAGAGTTGTTGTTTGCATAGAAATATTGAACCAGTCTCGATATAAAGATGGATATCTAAAGGAACGATCAATAATTACCTTGAGATTATTATTATTATATTTTTTTTAAATAGAGATGCGTACACGGAATACGTGTCACATCAATATTCTTACTATTTTCAAACTAAGCTAAACGCTTGTGCTATGAAAATAGGACTACTAGATCACTAGGCCAACGTCTTGACCACTACATCAACAAGCTACTCATTGTTTTTTACGCTTTTTTAGCCGACTCCAATATTGTTAATGCTGCTCCTCCCCAAACTAAAATAGCATAATTAATTAAGGAGAATGGGTCGCAACAAATGGCATTAAATATTTCTTGCACAATTAATCGACTCAAAGGCCATCAAATTATTTCCATATCGCGGATTGCCTCAAATGGCATCAAAAATGTACGCACATCGATTAGTTCACATAGCATTTAATATTTTTTAATTAATATTTGCAAATTGAATTTTGGTTTATTACATAAATTTTTTATAGATTATTTAACTTTTCTTATAATAACCACTTAATAATTAATTTAAAATATCAACCGTTTCGGAAAATATCATTTCTGTCTTCAGGATGTCGGATTAACTAATCAAAAAATATAATATATAAAGGGTGTTTTTTTTTAAGTACGGAATTTTAGAATGAAATAAAACATATTAAAATGATGATACTGGCCATGGTATCAAGATAATTTTTATCATAAATGTTTAAATATGATTTCGCGCATTCACAAATCACAATTGAAGGGTGGATTGCCTATTTAAAAGAAAAAATAAAAATTTCGTACACATGGGCACCGCGGCTGGCTCCAAGTCCAATTTTCGACCACTTTTTGAAGCAGCTGGGGACGTAAATCGGCAATAACGCGACGAACGTTGGCTTCCGAGTCGTCTATCATCTCTGGTTTATCGACGTAGACTAGCGACCTCACATATGCTCACAGAAAATAATCCAAAGGTGTTAAATCGCGCGATCTTAGAGGCCAATTATGCGCTCATCGAATATTTCCTTCATCAAATAGATTGTGGCGCACGCTGTGTGGCATGTTGCGCCGTCTTGTTGGAACCACAGCTTTTCCACATTAATACCATTCGATTGGGGGACGAAAAAGTCAGTAATCGTGAATCTATAGCTGTGCACGATGGAGAATCGACTCATTCGGGTCCTTCTCAATACTACGCTCCACTGCAGCAACAACTTCTTAGGTGCGCACTGCACGACGTCTCTGCGAATGCGTATTATCAATTACAGTATGCGTGGTGTGAAAACGATCCATGATTATTCGACTTACTTGCTCGGATGGACGGATGGATGGACGACCGTAAAATGGACGTAGCGCACGAAGTTTCGTAAACTGAACCGTGATTTTCGAAATAAATTTTCACAATTTGCAAGCGTTGTTCTGGCGTAAGTCTATTCATGGTGAAATGGCAAACCAAACTGTGAAAAAGTGTTGCCAATTCAAAAAACAAACCTCTTAAAAACACCTTAATGTCACATTATTATAATGTTTTAATAAAATCTATTATTAAAATTTTTAAATCTAGTACTTAAGTGTTATGATGAGAGATGTAGAAATTGATTGGATAATAAAAAATTATTAGAATATTTTTAAGAATTTTTTTTTAGAATATGACTAGTTAAATGTATCTTTCATCATCATAAGAATTTAAATTAAGTACCACGTTTATTTTTTAAATAATTATTATTTTAATTAAACATTTTAAAAGCAGATTTTTTTTTAAAACTGTAGTATAATGTTACATATTATATATATATATATATATATGATTTTTGGTTAGTTAATCTGACATCTTAAAGAAGAAAACGATGTTTTCCGAAACCGGTTGATGTTTTAAATTACTCATTAAGTGGTTATTATAAACAAAGTTAAATAATTTTCAAAAAATTTAATAATTTCCACTTTTTAAAATAACTTATGACTACGACTGTTCTGCTTTGCCTAGATTTACAACAACCAAAAAATTTAAAAAAATATTTTAATATAAGTTACAAATAAATTTTTACCAATGGTGTGCATCTTTGGAAGGTGTCCATCAGATGTTAAATTTTTTGATACCAAATGAATAGTCAAAATAAAATTGCCAACTCCAAATACGTGCTTGTCTGCATCATCGATTTAATATCATATTGATATTACATATTGATATTAAAAAAAAATATTAATAATATTATTAATATTAAATATTAAAAATATTAAAAATATTAATAAAAATATTAACAATAAAAAATTAAAAGGTACATATTGATATTAAAAAAAAAAATTATTACCATTGTCCTGTACTTGGACGATTCGTGACGGTCAAATAATTTAAAGATTTATTTACTAACTATGGGTTTAAGTTAAAATCCCGACAGCATTTCAATAAAAACTTTAAATAAATTGATTCACAAGAATTTATAAGTATTGGATCGTGTAATAAGGCTTTGCATTTTTTTTTATGTGCTATTTTGTTTTTTGTAACATAGACTACTAAATATATAGCAACTAACGCAAATTCCTTGTTTCAATATGTTCAATTTGGTTCATCACTTCGCTATAAAATAGATTCGTGATTTTTTTTTAATATATGACTTGATTGGTACGAAAAATTGAATAAAAAATACGTCTTGTTTACACAAAGATACTTAAATAAATACTTTTAATGTTCATGTGTCATAAACTATCGGATTTATGTTTCCACAAAGAATGTGTGTAGAATGCCCCTCGTTCCGCAACTAATGTTCCAAACCACTCTTCTATATATATATATATATATATATATATATATATACACTTCATATCGCGTCTATTCATTTACTAGTCTGTGAGACAGCCCAATATTATTATTTAAAATACTCTAGGAAGAATTATAAATCAGTAAATAAATTAAATAAACTAAGAGTGTAATTTTTTTATTTCAACCGTAACTCTCAAGATAAAAGAGCCAAATATTAAATGTTAATATTTGACACAATCTTAAAAGTATTGTGAACATTTGCATCGCAAATTGTGAACTCGTTTAATAATTAACTGACTTGTGTATTGTGTTTATGTTATTTAATATTAATATTTTTGTTTATTATTATTCTTATTTCTTTATGTAGACCCATGTAGTACCGCGTGAGGCCGTGTTGCTAACCTTTTAAGAACCGGTAGTCACAAGTCTTTAGTTCGGGAGCCCTCAATCAATTTAATAGGACTAATTTAAAGGGGCATCCTTTTATATTGCACCATTCACATTTACTACTTTATTACTTGATTATATATAGGAATGCTGGCTGACGCTTTACTTAGGCGGACTGGTCAGGTCGGTCAGGTCGGGCACCGGCGCTCTGCAGCCAGCGGCCCCGGCCCGGGCCCATCACAAACAGTACTTTCAAGTCGGACATCTTGTAAAACCGATATCATTAAACTGCATCGAGACCACGAGGCCTCAGTTGTCTCAAAGAAGTGTAACACTCGAAGAGTATCATTCGTCGCCATCGTCACCATCTTCGTTATCATCGTCATCAGTATTATCGTCATAATCATTATCATCGTCATCATCATAATCGTCATCATCATCATCTACATCATCTCCACCGGCAACACCATCACCATTACCACCACCATCATTACCACCATCGCCATCATTATCATCACTATCACAACCACCATAATCATCATCATCATCATCACCATCATCAACATCATCTCCATCGTAATCATAATCATATCATATTTATTATTATTATTTATTATTTTATTAGTAACTATATAATACTATGTAAAAATCTGTTTGGACTGCGTCATATCATCATCATAGCCATAATTATCTGCATTACCACTACCATCATCATCCCCGTCACCTTTTTCATCATCATCATAGTCACTATCATCTGCATTACCACTACCATCATCATCGCCATCACCTTCTTCATCATCATCATCATCATCATCATCATCATCTTCATCATCAACATCTTCATCATCATCATCTTCATCATCAACGTCTTCATCATCATCATCTTCATCATCATCATCATCTTCATCATCATCATCTTCATCATCATAGCCAACATCATTACCATTACCACCACCTTGATCACCATCATCATAGCCAACATCATCACCATTACCACCACCTTAATCACCATCATCATCATCATCAACATCATCTCCATCACCATCATAATCATATCATCATCATCATCTTCATCATTATAGCCAACATCATCACTATTACCACCATCTTCATCACCATCATCATCATCATCATATTCATCACCATCACCATCATCATCATCACCATCATTATCATTACTGATATATATATATATATAAGACTTTGTCAGTCTATCTCAGCTCTGGCCTTCCCAAGCTCTTGCCCCATGTTCATGTCTTGTGTTCAGCTATGACTTCGGTATACGATGACGGTGTATGTTCATATGACCCATTTAGCGATGTCTCGATTAATAAACCTTGAGACGCTCTCGTCTCACTATACAACAAAGTACATCATCGATGTACCAACTGCATCAAAATTCATTTTCCCTTGTTTTTTTTATCCTTTCAAAAACTCACTCTTCTACCTTATCAGTGGTCATGCCTCAGACGCAAATATAAACACTGGTCTGATAAACCTTCTGAACAATAAAATTTTCTGTTTCTGGACAGCAATTGTGATTTTATTAAATTTTGAGCGCGACATTTTTAGATGTCTTCTGTAGTATTATTGATCCAAGGCACGTGACGTCAATCTTTGTACTCGAAAAGTACATGTATTTAATTTTACTATTGATTACTGCAGTGTTTATCAAAATATAAGTGTGTGAACGGTAACCAAAATTAGTTGAATTATTTTTGTTGTGAGACATCACTAGTTTTTATACACATTCCTTAAAAATAGCATCATAAAATAATAACGCAAGTCAATATAATTAATCGCCGTATATAAATAGTGAAAATTATAATGAATAGCACTGAGCACCTTCGATTAGTCAGTGCCAGACTTATCGCAGTTTATCCATTAACCAAATTAGATATATTGAAAATTAAATACAAACAACTTAATGTGACAGAAAATGTATGAGGTATTATAAAGACCTTTACGAATCTAAAGATTGCTCTATTGTAATCAAAATTACCTCCATTTTAAGTGACTCGAAAGGTCTATCAGGGCTGTGCTAAATAGTTCTTAGCTCCGAAACTGTACGATACATTTTTGGAGGTTAATGGATTATGTACGGAGTCACCAATTGTTATATGAATGTATTAGGTCATATCAGAAGGAATATGATTGTGTTCGCAAAGATCGCGATATTCGCCTCGGTTTCTTGTGTAGAATGAGGCAAGTTAATGGTAATGGCATGGCAACTAAATTGAAACGCTTTACTTACACGATGACACTGAATTTATTATAATATAGTTACAACGATCATTAGGCTATGCACGTATAAATATACGGTGGAATATAATACGGACTGCACGAACTATCATCTTCGTTCATTCTTTTCGGTCCTTCGCTGAGCTTAGTTTGTCCGGAAGGAGACAATTTCAGAAATTTAGTTGAGATACATTTCAATACCGTGTACACGTGATGAGATTTTGTTCTGGAGATAAACTCAGAGATTAGCTTGAAATTGTTAGAAAGAGTCAAAAACTTGAATCATTTTGCACGGCGTACGTTCTGACAGCGAGATTTATATGTAAACGTCACTCAAAACTACCATAGGTCACCACAACTATCTATTCTGAAAGTTAGATATAAGTCATTAAACATTAACATAGGGCGTTAATTTTAACGTTTTAACTACTGATGGGGAGATTCAAAATCACTCAAATTACAATCATGAAAAGAATGACATTTGACATTTAACATTCCAGTGTGAAGTAAGGCGCGACACGGTGTATACAAGGAAAATACGAAAGTTGTCTCCAAAGCATCTCATGGGAGTAAAATCTGTATCTCGAAGATTGTCTCGAGTCGAAAATAAATTTTATCGAAAAATATTATTGACGCTACCGGGATTCAACCCTGGATCTCTTTCTATCCGGGGAAATTGCATTATCCGATTATACTACACCAACACAGTGCATTGACGACAAATTTTCAAATCTATATGTTACACTTTTCAAATTGATACATCTATCGTTCCATTATTACATAATCGAATACTGCAATTTTCCCCGGGTAGAAAGAGATCCACGTTCGAATCCCGGTAGCAACATCAATATTTTTCGATAAAATTGATTTTATATGTATATCTTTCTAATTAATATGTTTAATTTGTATTTTTTTAAATATCATAATATATTTTGAATAATTACAATTTCAGAAAAAGAATGTGTTCTCCTTATTAGTATTTTTATTTATTAATTTTGACATTTTTACAATTTTATAC
Source organism: Eubasilissa regina (assembly GCA_022840565.1). Lineage (NCBI taxonomy): Eukaryota > Metazoa > Arthropoda > Insecta > Trichoptera > Phryganeidae > Eubasilissa > Eubasilissa regina. Next base: position 14,314,658 of record JAINEB010000027.1, on the reverse strand, counting down.
ATGAATTATTTTATACATTCTATTACAAACTAAAATTACATATTTTTTCTGTGTATCGCTGCACCTCTCCAAAAAATATTACTGATTCCGGTGCTTGGAGAGGGATTTACACTGCAGTAATTTTGAAAAATTCAGAAGTTATATAATTGCAATCTATAATATTATTTATTGTTTAATTGTGTTTTTTTTATGTGTTCGTTTAATTAATTATCTTCTTCATTTCTGTGAATTTTTTTATGCCTAAATATATGAAATTTTGGAAGTGTTTGGTGTTACATTTTGGGATTTTAAAGTTATTTTGAAATCTTACGAATGTACTTGTTTTATGTTTATTTGATTAATTGAATAATCGAAATTTATTTGTAAATATATTCTAATATATTTTAGGAACTGGGAATTTAAAAAGAAATACGAGAAATTTAAAAGAAATGCACACTGAATCGGTGAGTAATTTAAAATAAACATATTACAACGTATAAACAAAAAGAATCGCCGTTTCTGGTCTCACGTATCGCGTATATATTCAGGCCATACGGAAACACCAGTCATGGCCACGAAGAGGCTAATGTACCTACTGCAAAATCATCCCCAACATCGTCTTAATAATAATAAGAAATTAAGGAAATCTCGGACTTTTCCGGGTATTTATTAGGGTGTGTCTCCCGCTAGGGGTTGCTGGGATGGATGATGCCGGGAAGAGTGATGGCTAGAGAAACCATTCCACTGGTTATCCCTCTTACCTCAGGGTGAATTTCTACCGGACTGTAGCCGAATTCTTCTACTGCAACACATAAATGTGACGTTCACCCTCCCTTTTGTGGGTGCATGATTTCTATAGCTTCTTTCTGGCTGCCTTCTGAATTGAATGTGATAACGAGTCTCACGTCAAATTGTACAGGTATGGCTCTGGTAAGATGATACCAGAGCCAACCTATGACGGTATTAAGATGTTAATAACTGTATGTATTAAAAAAATATTGATCAATTGTAATAATAAAGAAAAGGAATAAAGGTAATATGAAGGGGCGCCATAAGGTTTTAGTAACTAACTGCTCTAACTTTGAAATATAGTCCAAAAACAAACTTTTAAGATTTTGTAAAAATTGCACGCGTTGAGTGGAATCGAAACGAGAGTAAACAACTCTTACAACGATTCCGGAATAGCGTGAGGTTTCTTCCTTTGGGGTTTCTTTCAAATTACTCCAAAATCAATCGCATAGCACACAAATTACATGTCTTCTTATGCAGTTGCTAGTTTTGCTTTTGATAACCCTGTCAGTTGAAGGTCTCGTTTGTTTGATGGCATTGTGTGTTTTAAGTGTTATTGTTTTTGTTATGTTTCCCCCTTCAGTCCATCGCAGATACCTGGCGCCCTCCAGCTCAACGAGGAAGACCTCGTTCTACCCTCTAAACCCCGATAAACGGCGACCAACAAATCCTTTTTAGGTCGTTAATATCTACTTCACGGTTATTTCATCAGTAGGTTTACAACCTAAATATTGTCCCACGGTTTACACCATCCGTCGACGGTTCCACATGCCTGACTATTACATCTTCTGTTTCTCCACACATAACGAGACTATTTATTTTTTTAACAATATTTGAATAAGTCCCAAGAACACGCAATTACTGGATTTTTACCTCTAAAGGCATTGTTGTTGATATCGCATAAAAACGAAGTAATTATTATGTTATATGGGAAGTATGGAAGTACATGTATTACAAGGTTTACAACCTGTCTTCGGCTGGCTTAAGTCATCACTTTACACAATGTAACGTTCACCATTCCACCAACAATCAACCTCCATATCTATCAATTTTTTTGAAGTTGTGTGTATGTTACTATGTAGAAACACTTCACGTAATAATTATAACTTCAGTATAGCCATCTATGGTTTGAAAATTTGATATTCATTTCCCTAAAATAACATAGATGTCACTAATGAAAATCTTATTTTTTTAGAAATAATACGTCTTTATTATATATACGTGACAAATGATTAACACATTATATTAGAATACGCCTGAAAATTTAATTTTCTTTTTTATGTATATTATATTAACAGTTTTTTTTCCCTCAAAACGGGATATCTACGGGATTTTTTAAAGTCTGACGTCCGATGGAGTACTTCCTAGCTTTATAAACGGGTACCTGATCAGTTTATAAGATAACATTAAAAGTGTACTTGCGTTTAGGCATAAAATAAAGACTTCACGTACAAGTAATTTAAATTGCCTACAATAACCACAGACCAGTAAATGAATAGACATGAATTAAAGTGCGCATATAAGAGAGGGTTTTGGAACATTCGTTGTGAGAATTTATGCTTTCGATAGTTAATGACACATTTGTGCAAAAGTAAAAGTATTCACTCTTCCAAAATTAAATCTTTGTGTAAACAAGACGCATTTTTTACATGAATGTACATATATTATTTGATTGCGTAAGTGGTACCAAAGTGATCACACGAGTGACACCAAAATGCAAATATTGAAACGAGGAATTTGCGTTAGTTCAACGTTGATAAAAACAGTAATCAATTGTCAAGAAAGGTGCGCGATCTATCTACGCGTACTCGCAACCGAGGAACGAGCGAGCTAGCCGGCTTCTGACCGACGTATTGCGCACGCCGTCATCGCCGCGCTACTAGGCGCTAGCTCTCTTTCTGGAAACGTCACATTTCGCATGCATACAGCAGTTTAACAGTTGAAGTACGATTCGTTTTAGAAATTAGCTTGAACTACAAGAACAAATAAAGACATCGTTCGAAAACACTAAGCCAGAAATTGCATCGGTTGATGATGTGTCCTAGTTCGGTGTGGTATTTCAATTGGAGTCGAATTATAACATCATATATCACATAAAAAGCTGCGAATTTTTAAGCACGATGTATTTAGAAATATTTTTTAATTTAATTTAAATATTCACTAATATATTATTATATCACGCTGTACGCCCGTAATGACAATATACACGCTGTATATTTAGCAAAGACACTAACCGCTTTATTAATTTTTCCAAATTGTTACTATTTAACGAGGTACGAAATAATATGATTAGAAATTTTGATTCCAAATATAATTATACGTACAAAACGTAAAGGTGCACGGTGTCGTTGGTCTACTGATCTGAATATATGAGTCGGGTTTTTTAAGTATGTACCGTTGCCGAATATTTCCAAGGTATTTGAGATTCTGTAAAAATAATGTAGATGGCTTTCAAATAATGGAACGACAGGTGTATTAATTTGAAAAAATGTAACATATAGGTTCGAAAATTTGTCATGAAAAATACTGGCGTTATAACACAATTGATAGCGTACTTCCCCGGATTGGAAATAGAGATCCAGGTTCGAATCCCGGTGACGCAAAATCAATATTTTTCGACCAAATTGATTTTATATCTTATTAATTTAGTATTTTAAATATAATTAATTCAGTCCAACGTGTGGGGGATCTTTCTCTTCTTCTTCTTCGTCTTTCGACGAGGCCCACCACAACAAGCTTCTCGCAAAATGCCCAAAAAATTGAAGTGTTCGTCTCGGGCAAATGGTAGTATTGATAGTGAATTCGTACTGTAAATCCGGATCGATAGGATCTAAATGAATGAATTGCGCGATTTAGACAATTTCGGTTGTAAATAGGAATCACCGCAAGGCATGGGAGGGATGTAGGGAAACCTATGTATAGAATGAGGCCGGTGAGGGGATAAAGGTTCTAGTTGAATTAATTTAGTATTTAAGAACATGTTCCTTTACATTGCATTTTAAGGTGGTCACTGGGGTCGCATCATTTTTTTAAATGTTTAATAGGTTTTTATCGATTTTCTTGTTCATTTTTGGAGCAACACATTATTCGCAAACGGTACTCTCACGGTTCGACCAGACGATCTGGTTGAATAGCTATGGTGAGAATCAGTGTGTACGTTTACATTTTTGATCAACTCTTCAGCATGGCGTTACCGACATTACAGTAAAAATGATAAAAAATAAATGTCTCAACTATATTTTCAATTCAATTCTTTACTTGCTGGACGTTGGTTCAAAGCGCCACTCAAATAGCCGAAACACGAACGCCAGAGGGTTTCGGTCGTTGCCGAGGAATTAGAGATAAGCAGAATGGTTCCTGTAACTATCGACAGATGGGATTGCTTGTGTTGGATGTCTGGGATGACGCCACCGTTATCGTCGTGTTTAAATGCTCTCAGATAGTGCGCGAGTATAATTGAATATTTGGATAGGAATTCGTCCAAGATTCTTATTCGTCAACGGTTTTAATTAGTCACTAGTATTTTTGGTCAACTTCTCGAAAAATTGTGGTTTGGTTATTCTGTAAGGTATTATTATTGTACATACTGTATTCTATCAATTAAAAGACACAACCTTATTTAGTATTTTTTATATCATAATGTCATATTATGAAGATGAAAAAATAAATCTATCTATTATTTATTAAGGAAAACACATTATTATTGTGAAGTTGTAATTATTCAGAACATAGGTCTGTGTTATCCCGGTGACGAAAAAACAATATTTTTCGACAAAATTGATTTTATATGTATATATTTATAATTAATACATTAATTTAGTATTTATCTATTATTTATCTATTTTCGTCTGTAATATCACCATCAGAGTCAGAAACTTAATTCAGAACTCTTCCTTAAACCATAGATGAGATGTCTATATGCGCGACAAATAATCATGAAATATGCTTCATCTGTGGATTTTCTCGCCTCTGCGTTCGAAATCTGTCACCTTGGTGGTGAAATTTTTTCATCATCATCGGACGGACTACCATCACTTTTTAGTGAATAGCAGGATATTGAAAGATTAATTGTCGTGTACTGCAACTTTCAATGTATCAATGTGTCAGATTACTTTTGAAACAGCTGTAAAGAGTCCGCCATTTGTCTGAGAGTAAAATCTATTTACTACGGGATGCACTTTCGAGAAGTAAATATTTTTTTACCAACGATCGAACAACCCGTTTTCGTAAAAATTTTTACTTTTGTAACTTTTTTTACTAAAATAAAAATTTTCCACTGACACACAACCGGCTCGCAGTATCATCATAACAATTGAAAGTACAATTTTATTCAAACTCAACGTATTGAGGTAGTGGCTACTATACCGCAACTACCTACTCCGCCGTATCAGACAAAAAACATCCCCATCCGTCAAAATGAAGATTTTCAGTATACTAGCCCTTCTAATTTTTTTGTACGGGTCTGATATTTTAAAATAGCAAGAGCGCAGAAAGATAAACGCATTAAAGACGTAGTGCTACCGAGGACAACTCACAGAACAAAGAGCTTAATTATTTTAATCCAAGGATTAAATTATCAAACAACGATTTTTATAATTCAAATCGTCAACGTCAGCAGCAACGCCGCATATCTGAATTTTTTTGTCAAATTAAGATATTAATATCATTGGATTTAAATTTTCGCGGAGAATCGTTCTATCCGCTAGGGGCGTGCAAATCAAAGAAATGTAATCGCCACATATCGTCTGTAACCTACCTGTCAACTGCCCACAAATCAAGAGAGTCGTATATATTTTAGTGTAGTTTTAATTTAGAAAGAATCTGCTCCTCTTTACAACTCTAGAAAGGTAAGTAATACTTCAGTAATTCTACAAAAATCATTTAAAACTAGTTCTGTTTCTCCCCTGTAAAGTACACAATTTTTAGATATGTGGTGTTGCTGTTTAAAACAATTCGGGTAGGTACGTCACAAAATGCATGGATGCAATGGAGAGATTGTTGATAGAGTACGGCCAATGTAAGTTCACGCTTGCCCTCGTAGTGCTCGTCCACGTTCCAAAGAAGATGATGAAGACATTATGTAAATATTAAAAATTCCGTAACTCTCGATTAGGCTGAGTGTACCTGCACTAAAAAGCAATCGGAAACGTCCAGAGCACACAAACTACTTAAAGGACAAGGGGTGACTAATTAAAATGAGAGCTGATTAGTAACACACTTGATTAGGTCATATCCCTTCCCCAAATGCGTTTCAGATTTTTTAAAGCGCAAACTTAGACTGATCGTACTATACAAGGCACTCGAGGAATCCCGCTCGAGGAGTGGCTCACTCCAGGAACCCTTCAGGAACGCTGTAAATTAGAACAGATGGCGCCGAATTGATGTGAATGAAAAAATGAATTTAACTTGAATTTAAAACAATTTAAAATATCGTTATTTTAAAACATACTAATATAATCGTTTATCATTACTGTCGTATATTTTGCAAATTAAAAAAATGTATATTTTGACGACGTTGAAGTTTATGAATTATTCCGAGATACCAAATTCTGTGACGTCATATTAGTGGTATAATCAAACTATAATAACAATTTGAAACGAATCAGAAATCCTACATTTTTTTAATGACGAGATCAAATCGAACCCTTCAAAGTTTTGCTTATAATGACATCCTGTGAATAATATATATTATTGTATCGGTGTTTATTAATCACGTATTGGTGGATTACGAGGAAGAGCGAGCACATAAAGTGTTTTCTAGAAAACAATCGGTGCCGTGAATGCAGTCATAATCCCGGCTAAAGCTGGAAAACTCCAATTGGTTTGGCGCCAGTTCACATTTCAGTAAAGATGACTTCGGAATCAGACGTCAACGGAAACGTGCTGCAGAACACACATGATGCTCAGCCAGTCAATAATGCTGGTCAATACGTATCACTTCAGGCACACATGGATTTGAATACTGGGTTGTCAATAAGAAAGATGATTTTTTTTTTGCTGAACGTAGAATTGTAAGGAGAATATTTTGAGTCAATAATACAAATTGTATGGCGCATAGATACGTTCACAGACTATCAAATATACAGGCAAAAACTAACGTAAATTCTTTGTTGCAATATTTACATTTTGATGTCACCCATGTGATCATTTTGGTACCACTTGCGCAATCAAATAGCTCCGAATCTTTTTTTAAATATATGACTCGATTGTAATGAAAATTTAAACGCTAACAATATAATATGCATTAATCATTAATGTAAAAAATGCGTTTTGTTTACACAAAGGTTTAATTTTCAAAGAGGGAACACTTTTATTGTTGCATAAATGTGTCATAAACTATCTTATTTGTTTAAATACATATTAATTAGAAAAATTTACATATAAAATCAATTTTATCAAAAAATATTTTTGTTACTACCAAGATTCGAACTTGGATCTTTTTCTATCCGGGAAACGTGCATTAACCGATTACGCTACACCAACACAGTGCAGTGACGACAAATTTTCGAACTTATATGTTACACTTTTCAAATTAATATATCTATTTGTATACCTATATATCCATTATTTGAAAGTCATCTTCTTTATTTTTACGGAATCTCAAATGTCTTTGAGTAATCCGATTGGAGACGCCAGAATTAATAATTAATTTTTCTTAAATTTTGGAAACATTTATACAACTTATATATTATTAAGGAGAACACATTCTTATTGTAAAGTTGTAATTATTCGGTCAATGTACGTTTTCCGTATAGAAAGAGATCCAGGTTCGACTCCCGGTAGCATCAATTTTTCGATAAAGTTAATTTTATATGTACATCTTTATAATAAATACATTTAATTTACATTTTAAAAAATATCACAAACCTGTGTTCTGAACAATTACAACTTCACAATAAGAATGTGTTCTCTTTAATATCTGATTTATGTTCTCACAAATAATATTTATAGAATGCCCCTCGTCTCGTAACTAATGTTTCAAACCCCTCTCATATGTATACACTTTTATTTCATGTCTATTCATTTACTGGTCTGTAGGTACGTTACAATTACGAATTAGATACCGAATTTGACGTGGGCAGATCACTAGCGAAGAAAGCTTAAAGTAAAATCTTTTTAGCTGGAGGAATATTACAATTCCATTTACGAGATGTTAGATCTTGTAACATGGTATGCGAATGTAGTCGTTATCATGAACTGGAGAAGAATGGAACGAAGTGGCGACAGTTATTTGACGAGGCTAGAGCTGTTGCATCATTTTGAACGTAAAGTAGTTAAAAAACTTGTACATTCTAAAGACGATAGCTAAAAATATTGAAGATGAAATTTTTTTTCGTCTTCCGTCTTAACATTATCTATTCGTCTACATCTCGATCTTTCCTTCGTCCTTAATCATGTTGGCTCATTATTTTCACCATTTCAAGAATTTTTTGAGACGTTGTATCATTTCAGAAAATCTAATTTCTTTAAACTTCTCTATTTTCTGGGTAATCGTACACGTCATGACTTTTTAAAGGCATTGTGACACATTACGCATTAGTAGCAGAAACATCTCTACAGAATTAGGCAAATTTTTTTCAAAAAAATAATAGATATTTGATAAAGACAAGGCTATTTTTTATTTTATTTAATTATGTGTATATATATGTAAAGTGATCACTTAAGCCTGCTGAATACAGGTCGTAATTATCCATACTTCCATATATTTCCATTAAATATAATAAAAAATAGCTTCGTCTCTATGAAATACCTATTATTTGTTTAATAACAGTGCCTTTGTATATGAAAATCTAGTAATTGTGTGTTCTTGGACATATTCAAATGCGTTATTTAGTATTGCCGATAAATCGATCGAGCAATGTTGTTTACGCCCATTTCTCACTTGTTTTTGAAACTTTTTTTTGTGTATATCCAGATTTTTTCAAAAAATTCGTATAACTTCACACTCAATTGTTTTAATAGACCGCATTTAAGATATTATAAAGTATTGGCCTGAGAGTGAAATTACTCATAATGGGTTGGGGCTATTACAATATTAAGTGATCATGCATTCGGTCATAAGTCTTGCGCACGGTTTTACGAACAACCCTTTTAAAATCTCGCGCGTTGTCGTTCCGTTTCCGATCGCGTTGCCGTTTCATTCACAATCGGCCCTAACTGGCGCGATTCGCAAAAATCGCAGTGAATGTAACATTATGCGAAATTATAACACGGCCGATCGATACAAAGCCAATTACAAACCAATCGGGATAAGAGGTGGGGTGGGGGTAGGGTCTAGTCGTGGCGCGGACCGAACATATTAATACACCCATAAAATTGGCGGGAAGCGTTCATTTGTTCCTATAAAAATTCAACCGAAACGACGTTAGCTACAAACCAATACAAGTGCTTCTCCCCTCCGACGTGCGAGATTTGAATTCTGATATCGGAAATGGTTCGATGTTAATTGATTAGTGATCAGGGAGATATCCGTCCCAACGACAAATTTATTATTATTACCAAACACATTAAAACACCCGTGAAAAATACTTGTAGGTATATAGGTATCGATAGAAACGGAAAGGCTGAGAATGATGAACGTTCGAATGTAGGAGCAAAAAAGCGCGATTTGATTGTATACTTTTTATGTACGCCGATGATGCAGTACTAATGGCGAATAATGAACAAGAACTACAAAGTCTGGTGAGTAGAATGTACGATGTATGCAAGGAAAGCGACCTCATGATGAATGTTAACAAGTCGAAATTTTGCACACATTAATAAAACTTATATATTATTATGGAGAGATTTCTTATTGTGAATGTGTAATTATTTAGAAATTTAATAAAAATGATTTCTTAATTCTGGCTATCGGTTTACTCAAAGATATTTGAGATTCCATAAAAATAAAGTAGGTGGCTTTCAAATAATGGAACGATAGATGTATTCATTTGAAAAGTGCAACGTATGGGTTCAAAAATGTGTCGTCAAAAGTACTGTGTGTTCCATAATATGTGTGGAGTACATAAGCATTCCTATATATGCTGTAATAAAAATAAGATTAAAGTCTTTTCTTTTACTAAATCTTATTTTTTACATAACTGCTCAGTTTCACTTTAAATCTATTCAATTTCTCCTCTTTTCTTATGTTTTCTGGCATTTCATTAAAAATCTTCAACACACTATTCATCATCGATTTCTGAGATTTGGCCTTCTTCCTGAATGGCAGTCTCAGTCTATACGACGCTCGTGCTCATGTTGATTTGCATAAATTTTTTGTATAAATTCCTAATTAAATATTTTCTTATTGAGGGTTTTATAAATAAATACTATCATATTAAAATATGTTTTGTGCTTAAAGGTCATCATATTCAGCTCTTCCAGCATTGCACTGATCCGAGTATTTCTATTTTCTCAAAGCTTTATTTTGCAACACTGACAATTGTTGCATTTCTTCTTCATTAGCCAAAAACAAGATGCTGCTGCAGTAGTTGATGTGAGGAATAATAACAGAGTCGTATACTATTTTACAAGACTCAGTACTAAAACATCTGATCCTTTCTAGAAGTGAGGTTTTTTTTAGCAATCTTGTATTTTGCGATAAATTCAATTTTAAATCTATTATGACTCGCACATATTTTATTTCACTCACTTCCATCAGACTCTCACCGTCCATGATAATTGCTGGTGTACTTGGTTTTATTTTATTTCCAATTTTCACGAATTTAGTTTTGTTTACATTTGGTTTATTTTTCTTCAGTCATATTTCTAGTTTAACTCATTCGGTATATTTGCATAATTGTCTCTTGCGATAGTATAAGCTTATTGACAGCGTTTAAATTTTCATTCCAATCGAGTTATATATTTAAAACAAGTTTCAGAGCTATTTGATTGCGTAAGTGGTACCAAAATGATCACGTGTGTGACACCAAAATGAAAATATTTAAAAAAAAGTCTGTGATTTCACGCAAATTTTTCTTTGAAAAATTGCACGTTTAGGAATAACGCATATGAAATTCAAGCAATTTTCGTATAATTTCAGTAATTATCGGTTTGATTGAAAGCATCTGTTGATGACGATGATGAATTAGATACGTACCTGCCTGCATTCTAAGTAGATACATTACGAAAGAACTAATCTACTAAGACTAACTGCAATTGGTGCGTTTTTCTTGTTGTTTTAAAATAAAAATACGAACGCACTGAAAAATTAACTAAATGTTTAATTTGGTTATTGTTTTCGCATGTACAAGTGCGAGTGTGTGTGTGTGTGTGTGTGTGTGTACATTTTAAGTAATCTCTTAGATAAAATGAGAAAATCGGCTTTTGTTAAATTCATTGGATTAGTTTGGTGTAAATAATTCAGCATTTCGCGATACTCGGGTCGTAAACGTCTCGGGCTGTAGCGGAAGACATTATTTGGTATTCCGGCGGCGGGCGGGTGGGTGCACAATAGTTTGAGAGGCACTGGATATATGGGGAACGCCGCTAATAAAACCATATTATACAGAAAGACTTATTGTTCTGGACGACTGTTTGGAGGTTCTCAAATATTTTCCTCCCACAACTCTTTAAAATAAATCAATTCGTATCTTTTACTAGCCGAAAGTGATCGGCCATTGCCGAATGCTTCGGATATGTAGTGACAATGAATTCGGCATTGATAAAAATATATATATTAGATAATCTGCCATTTGAACAATTTTGAGTTGTTTGTGTGTTTTATAAATATACATACAAAGTGAAATTCTTTATACATTTTCGGGATAAAGTGGAATGATGTTAGAATTTGCGCGCCGAGGTCTGGGTAGCCTACTTATAATGATTGACTGTCTAAATGGATGGGTGTCCACTGCGGTGGACCCGGAGATGTACGGACCTAGTTCACCCGCTGGTTGGGGGGAGACCCCGCTACAACGAGCAAGGAGCGTTATGGACTAGACTGAGACGGGATGGTGTCCTGGAGCAAGAGATGAATCCTGGCTCAGCTGCATCGGCACCCCACGGCCGCGTTGACTGATGTTGGCAAATAGATAATCCCGTGTATCCAATGTCGGGATTAATTGTGTTTTGTTAATAATTGTGATGCAGCAGAGTTGGCTTTGAATCAATGATCATCCCAACCGTGATAGCAGGTGACATCAGAGCACACACACACTTGAGGACCCAGACTGAGGTAGATCGGTGGCCGCAGGTAAAAATTCACAAGCCTTAGCTCATTCGGCCACAGCCGCGATGCGCGATATGTCGATATTCTACATCTTCTTTCTTCCGTAGTGTCAGTATTGCCATACTGTAGACTCAATCAGATGAGACTCGGCTCATAATACACCTCCACATGTTCCGGTCCTAGGTCACCCTCACAGCTGACTCCTGGCTCTCTAGCCGGATGCAACGTATCTTCAAACCGTTGTGGCACTTTTCTAGGACTTTTACGGCTCAAGATAATCTCTTTATTTAGGCTGTCGATGAAGAATTGGAAAAATCTTTAGTTCACTATCGCAGATAATAAAGGTTACTGCGGTTGTATTTGTTTTATGATTGAAGCATTCGTGGTTATGATATCCCTCATCCCTCAACATAACATCCCTCAAAATACTTTGAATAAGTATATTTTACGCTCATAGCTATTGCGGACTATCTAAGTCTCCGCTGCCTACACAAGACTGGAAAGACAAGAGTGTAAATCAACACAATTTTACGTCACAGCATCAAGTAATAAGTGGACTGTGTCTAGTTGTCTACTGATGCACTTGTCACTGTGTACGACCGTGTATAACCGAGAATCAATATTTTTTTGACTTTTGTATCATTTCATTCATAGTACCGGGTCCATTTGGACCCCTTGCACTTCCAGTATGATGTATGTCTTATGGGCGCATTAGCAAAAATGGTCTGTGTTTATTATTATTATATTATTACTGCAATGATGCAAGGGCTGATATCTGGGGCAAGAGATAACCCTTAAAGGAGGACGGTTTTAGGATGTTCAATACGTGAGGGGGCCGTTATGTTATAGGTTGATAGTACGTTTACCGTGGGATTCCGGTGCTGTGGGAGTGTAAAAACGCTTGGAGAGATGTTTTATGAATTCTTTTACTGGAAGAATACCCGAGTCATGATGGAGTTGCGTAATCCCGGTCCATTTCTTCTGATGACCTTATTCTGGAAGGACTGTAATTTATTTATATGTGTAGTGGCCACGTGACCCCAGACAGGAGCTGCGTTAGAAGAATATAAGCCTTATGTCGGCGACAATCCATCTAAAATAAACAAGTACATAAGGCTTCATATACTTCATTACTCGTATGCCGTATTTAACGAAAGGAACACCTGTACCCGAACATTCGACCAATTCCTACATTATTTCATTTCATATACAGAAACACATGTCGTTATTTATGTCACTTCCAGGATACCCTAGTAAATAGCACGTAGGCAAAAATTCTGCCTATATATTTATTCTTAATACAGTGCATACATAAGTATTTTTATATATGCTCTAATATAAACAAGATCAAAATCGTTTCTTTTACTACAACTTATCTTTTACATATTTGTTTAGTTTCATTTTGAATTTATGTGGTTTTTTCCTTTTCTTATGTGTTTTTGGTATTTCATTAAAAATCTTCATCGCACTGTACATCATCGATTTTGGTATTTCATTAAAAATCTTCATCGCACTGTACATCATCGATTTTTGAGGTTTAGCATTCTTAGTTTATAGTATATAGTAGGTAGTCTCAGTCTATCTTTTCCTCTTGTATGATGTTCGTTCTCATATTGACTTGTATCAATTTTTCGTATAAATTCTGTCGATATTTACTTAGTGAGGATTCTATAAATAAATATCATTTCATTGAAATATATTTATAATACAGAATTTTTATTCTAAAATCCTTCACACATCTAAAATCACCACCGGAAAAGAATAAAAAAAATATTAGATTAAGTATTTAATGAGGTATTTCAAAAAGACAAAGAAATCTTATATTCCATGATACTTTTAAACGGTACCGGTTTGATCTAAGATTTTTTCTTTATTTACTAAGAGGGGATCGCGCGTCCTCCCCTCCCCCTTCCAGCCCCCCTGCACGAGGTCACCGGGATACTGCGACGGTAAGAAAAGATGTGGAACCAGCGATGGCCATTACGAGCACGATCCCCACTTGTAATGCATGGAACAAAACAATAAGTTAGGGCCCGCCCCCGGCGCACGTGACCGGAGCCCTGATGGGCCCGTCCCGCGGGGTGGGACCGCGCCGGGGAGGGGGCAGCAGGGTGACTGCGGGATGGCAGTTTCTGGTACCAAACTTTCCATTTCTGACAGTCTTCAAGGCTTATGATTTTAATCAGAAATGTATTTCGCTAATGTTCAATTATGAACTGTAAACGGTGAAAATTCGAATTCTTGAAAAAACAATTTAGGCGTGTTATTCTCACCTCGTTCATACGAGTTTTCATAATTTCGATAAAATCAAGCAAAAATGTAATAACAGGACACTAAACTTAATCAGGAATTTGAGTTGTCATCAAATGTTTGTATTATCCTTACTTTCACTTCTGTATTATCATCATTTTTAATGTTAATGTTGTAATGTTTACGATAAATTAAAATTAATATAATGTCTACCTTAATACAAATAACATATCTAAACTTGAAAGTTATCAGTCGAATGAGATGACGACGGTTGTCGTTGCCGTTGTCCGCGTATATAATCGTAATTCTAGGTTTATTTATTTTTCTATAAAATATCGACACGTGGGATTTTAGAACGCTGCTTAAGCCCCCACCAGACCGACAAGCTCATGTCTTTCGCGAGTGATTTATTAAAAATTGTGTAAATTGTCACGGCACTATGTTGTGAAAAATCACAACTTCACAAATGAAATATGATTTTATTAAAAATTAAATAGAGTCATTATTGTACGATAATATTATTACTAGAAGAACACATTCTTATTGTGAAGTCGTAATTATTCAGAACCGACGGTCTGTGATATTTTAAATATTAATTAGAAAGATATACATATAAAATCAATTTTATCGAAAAATATTGTTGTTGCGCCACCGGGATTCGAACATGCGACAATATTTTTAGCGATAAATTTTCTAACCTATATGTAGCATAGTTGGATAATGTACCTTCCTCGGTTAAGAAAGATATATACAGGTGGCCCAAAAAAAGTGAGAACACTTCGTAAAATGTGATATAATTACACCAAAATTAGTTGAACTATATCAACAATAGCTTCAATAGTTTACTAATTTACTTACTTACCTATTTACATATATGTATTTAAGATATATATTTATTTGTATAAATACATATTTATTATTGAACGAACATAATGCAACATGCCTTCCCCCACTTCCCTTACCCTCCCGACAAGTCGATTGGTGACCTTGAACCAGTGCGGTTATACGTGCACGGAAAGGATTAAAATATTATACTAATTCGAGACTTTGCGTCTATACTGTGTCGGCTCCTTTGACGAAATAAGGGTTAAAATATACAGTCCACATCTTTGGAGATGCCAGCAGAATCCGGATTGTAATGAATGTCAAACTGTCATCCATGGTTTGTACGCAACAGAGAGGGTCATGAAAAGCCACGAGGGGACCAATGCGGTGGACAGAGACAAGATAAAAAAGAAGAAGGAGATGGTACTCATCAACTGCCTCGTCCAGAAGCAGTGGCGTGACTACGCTAATGCAACCAATGCCATGCATTGGGGCCCAGGTAAGACATAGTCAGTTTAGGATACTTTCAATGCTTTTCCAATCCACCGCTGTAAGAAATGTGATACAAGAAAATTCGCGAAAGAATTGTATTCGTGTTATATTTAACATTTTCACCTGTAAAAGATAAGGAATTATATTCTGATAATCTGTCAAATAATCCCGAGAAGAACTTTTGCACTTTTAACCAAGAATCATCCCGTAAATAACATGAATAGTAGAAATGTCTCCATAAGAGTTCCACATATCATATCTTGTATACATCCGTCCACAAAAATACACCCATCCAAAAAAAAAACATCAATATTATTTATTATTAAACAACAAAAAAATCCCCCTATAATAATCAAAGAACCACTTAGCAAGGTTATTACGGGTGTGCACAAAGCTGACTATTAAACAAATAACTATATTACAAGTCATCTTTCGTTACCATTAGATACAGTTAAAAACTAATAATATTAAGTATTAAGATTTTAACGCACTTTCATTTTGGCTCTTGTTTCGAATGGTCGAGTTTACTCATCAGTTTAAGGCAGGATGGCAAGAATGCGGAATATTATTTACTCAAAAGTTATGTAGGTACCAGAAGCGATGATTTTTTCATTAGATTGCATACAAATGTCCCAAGACACAAACCATAAATTTTATAATGTCAGAATTCATTTACAGTGTGAGTATTAGGAAAATACGTTCTAAATATTAAAAAAATATATATTATTATTATATTTCCTTCAACATTCTTGTGGGCTTTTACATAAGAATACATTTTAATTTAATTTAAAATATAACAGTACGTTTTTAATTGACATATCAATATAACAGTTTAAATATAAAAAACTACGTATAATTTACATACAAATATTTCTTCAGCTCAAGTATGCTCCTGCAACGAAAACTGTCAACGAAACTCAACTTGTTACCGAGCCGATGCATCCGCGATATTGGCAAGTTAATAGCATAATTATTTATACGTGTACCTACAAAGAACACTTTTGTCTCTTTTGAATTGGTACTTTATACGAAACTATTTGTCAAATAAATTTTATATAGATGTACTATATCGCTCACATCCCTTTTCCAGGCTAATTTTTTCAAATGAAGAAGACTCATTAAATAATCGTAATTTATATTTTCTATCAAAATACGCAATTTAAAATTGATAAATGAGCTCCAGCCGCAGTTTTCGATGTCTCTGAAGCGGAACTAATCCACGTATACGGCCTTCGGCAAACATTGTTCAGGAATACGCCTAAAGGACGCAAGAAGTATTAAAGTCATAATTTAATAATTGCTAAACATGTTATAAACATTTAATCGAACTTCGTTAACCTAATTTATAGTAAACCTTAAAGATGCGATTGAGAGTAAAGCCGATGAGGATGTGCAAACTTCTGTACCGGCTCCGAGTTAGGGTGGGTTCTTCTTGCATGTGCTTCAAAAATGGCTCGTATCCACGGTGATCTCTCAATGAGACTTTAATCTTTGAGAGTCGTGTTCTATTCCGGGTATTCCCGGCAGAATGAAAATTACCACTAACCTTGATTGACAGTAGCTGTTTCTCTGGCGTCGTAGTTTGGTCTGATGTATTGTTCTTTTTATCTCTTGGTGTCATTCCGACCGACGTAAATGCGCATTCCTGGAACTACTTAGTAGATATTTTTCTGACAAAGTACCAACCGCAATTGAGCTCCGACCGTTGTTTGACAGCGATCCTTCAGTCTCCGAAAGCGGCAACATTCACACTACATAAATGACTCATACCAATCAAGAAGAAAAACCAGGAGTGCCAGTCGAAGGAACAAAAGGTGCATAAACACAGGGAGTAAACTCTGTACTAACATGAGTCTCCGAGAGAAATCTCATTCGTGAATACACACCATTAAAGCACTGAAGAGCTGAAGTCAATAACAAGATATCGTAACCAGGATATGATACAATAATAAGAAGAATATGGTTCTATTTTTCCATTCATATCTCAACTGTAGAGAAATTATATCTAGAAATGAAGCAAAAATCTTACGAACATTTGTTCCTTCTTCCCCGGGGAAGAATTGCCCCATCACTTATTTATAATATCGTAAAAATGAGCGGCGGCCCCTCCCTCACTAGGCGCCCCCGTGCTGGTCTCTCCCCCCCCCCCCCCACACCCTGACACCGCACTGTTATTGTTGAGACGGGAATTAAATGGAATAATAATGGCAACACACTTTCTATTAGCCATATTAAAATATAAATTTTTATTGTTAGGTATCGTAAAAGTTTACACAACTAGCGAGAAATATTACTTAGTATTGAATAAAAGAGAAAACCGTATTTTGTGGCTATTTGCTCCAAGAACGTTTTCAAGTTTTTGATAAAGGGTGCACGTTAAGGGATGCAGAAAACTCAATTTATCTATTTATTATGTTTACCGCAAAACACTCCTTCCACAGGGCTGGTCTTTCGTGTATACATAAATATTTTAACTATCTTAACTGCATAAATATAATGATTAAATTACGCGTCGAAAATGTTCAAGGAATATGTGCAAATTCAGCACTGTTACTGAAAATATATATTTATTTAATTTTTACAAAATCATGATTACTTCGAAATAAATATTTACGAAATTATCTACTTTTCATCATCTAGCAAAATATAGTCCGAGTGCTCGAAATTAGATGAACTTTAATTTCTTGTATTCAACATATAATTTTGAATCAATAAAATAATTCAATTAATCGAAATAATCGTTTAATAACTATTTTTTTGAAATGCTTACATCTCTGACATGGTTGAGATTTGACACATACTTCTTTAATAATGGGTCTTTTAATAGGTTCGCTCAAAATTTGTTAGGTTATAGCAGCCATGTTGTTAAAGTGACATCTCTCAAATTTATTGTCAATTGTTAAATAGTATACGGCAAATCACCACGGAAGGTTGAATAACGTGTGTAAATCATCAAATTT
Organism: Eubasilissa regina; assembly: GCA_022840565.1. Taxonomy (NCBI): domain Eukaryota; kingdom Metazoa; phylum Arthropoda; class Insecta; order Trichoptera; family Phryganeidae; genus Eubasilissa; species Eubasilissa regina. Next base: position 14,296,214 of record JAINEB010000027.1, on the reverse strand, counting down.
TATTATCAAAGTCACGAGCGATTTGAGGGCGCGGTTATCTCGCGCGGCGGTGACGTGATCGTGCTTTAGACTTCTTTCTTTGAGGCTATCTTAAATCTCAAGTCTTTACGAATAAGCCGCAAACAATTGACCCCCTCAAAGTCAACATAACAAACGCCATCCAGCAAATTTAGCCAGATTTATGCGATAAAGTCATAGAAAATTGGACCTCCCAAACCTGCCACCGAACAAAACCGCAGCGGATATTCGAACAACGTTATATTCCACACTTAATGCCATAAAATATACTTTCAAATGAAAGAAAAATTGAGTGAATATCTCACACACAACCTGTTTAACTTACATTTTAAAATCGAGCGTCCTCGTTGAAAGACCCTATATTTTCGACTCGTAATTTAGTCTGGTATCCACCTATATAATATTGTGGACTAGGTTTTGTTACACTCTGTATAAGTAACATTTGTACAGTACATTATTACACAAATATTCAAATATTATATTTCAATTAATAATTATACAAAATACTTTGTTTAAACCACTATTTATTAATTATTCTACATGTTTCGATACCTATGGTATCATCTTCAGGGAACAATGCATACTGAAATTAAAAATACAAGTATAGATAAAAACAAAAATATAAATAAGAACTAAAATGGAAACAAATTTAAAAGGTAACTATTTGCAAAGAGGATTTGGTTATTTATAATATTTAGCTTGCATTTATTATCAGTCAAATATATAAAATCGTACGACGATTGACAAAAACTTACACCTGGAAAACATTAGATACGATAATATAGAAATACAATGATTGTTATGTATTTAAAACTAGTAATATTTAAATATCTAATAATCATTATTCCACAAATATTATAGTATTGAAGTGGCCTCTATCAGATGAGACACGACTCGTCATTCATTTCCACAAATATCGGTTAAGACCAACAGGAAACATAAAATCACTTGACCGAACATAACATCACGATCGAGTTGCGCCTCTCATCCACGTCAGGTAATATTTGCCCACGCGTAAGCATTTTTTTTTTTATAAGTCTGCATTTGATATTTTAAAAATTTGTGGTATCTTTGTGTATTAGAATAAAAATCAAGGAGTGGTCTTCAACAATATTTTCCATTACCTGTTTGTAATTATAATTTACGGTTCAGAGTGTTGCGGTAGTATAAAGAAACAGACGCTAAAGAAGCTGATGGAATCAGAAAATCGCCATGTTTGTAACTGTGGTTCTTTAAAAGTTACCCCTTTTCCTAGATTTTTTTTTTTAAATCAGTCTTGGACGATATGAACGTGTGATACGAAGGGAGGAAGATCATATGAGACAGGAAGGAATAATCATGTATAATTCATACTCGTGGCATTGGACCGTATCAAGTTCAAGTATCTGGGAGTACTGTTTTCGAATGACGCGTGACAGGACAAGGAAATTGATAAAAGGATAGGCTCAGCTAGCAGCACTCTATGGTCCCTGTGTATAGTTAATAAAGAAAAGAAAGGTCCACAATAAGACAAGAGCCCCCACCCATCAACTTTGTATTCTGACGGAGAGGAATCGGTCGAAAATTTAAGCTGCAGATATGAGATACCTAAAAATAGCGGAAGTGACGTTAACCCTTCCCAAACCATGCTGTAACACAGATCTACCATCATAATTAAACCTGTAATATTTCGGTAAATACATGAAACATAAAATTCATATTTTAGATAATCCTAAAGGAAATATTAGCGCTTAGGAATGACTAGTGAGAAACCAATTATGAAAAGGGAATCGTACAAAAACAATTATTTTTTCGTTGGTAAAAATACAATTTGTGTTATGAAAGACAGAGATCACACACTATTTTCACAGTGAAAAGAACAACAAACATACAAATATAATTGTCTCTTTCTTACTAATTAAATGAAGAGAGATAAGAAGAAAGTACACATTGTATCGGACTTAATGAATGCTCTAAATTATGTTATTAATCATTTTTTCATAATTGAATGCTCAATATTTAGAGTAAATTCGTGCCATTAAAGCCATTTAAGCTAATAAAAACATTTTTTCTAACATTTATTTACGGTAACACGAGTTGACAGCATGGCTGCGTAAGGATATTTTATATCATGGTATGGTAAAGGTTAACAGATCAAATCGGGAAGAATATAATCCGAGAGAATCTTGGCGTGAACCCGCTGCTGCTCCAAATAGAAAAATCGTAGCTAAATCTGCTTGGACATATCTTTCGCATTGGAAATGAAAGACTGCCTAAACAGATTTTATCATCAGTGTCGGAGGAATGAAGACCTGTTAAGCGGCGCAGAAGAACATGAAAAAGGCAAAAAGAGAAGAAAGGTGGAAATATCAGCGACCCCAAATAATTGACACAGCGCAGGAGGAGTGCTGTCCGGATGAAGGAAAATGAGAAAACCGGGAGACCATGAGGAACATTCACTTCAAGAGGAGCTTCACTCAATCACATAATGAAATATATCTCCGTACTGTGCTTGCGTACAAATAAATTTAAAGATCACCGTCACCTAGAACCATAGTCACCTACAACTAGTAAACTAATAAAGCTAATAATTGTCTTCAAACATATTCCCTGTCTCAAGAGATTGTCCCAAGATGAAAACCTCACAAGCGTTCTCCCTCCAACACCACATTTCCATTGATAGATTAACCAGTCGTAAAAATATTCCCCTAATAATCCCTCTACTGTGCCCTTAGAACTCATGCATCGCGTACATATATGTACTTATCGGTTCGGGGATTATTGCGCCCACGAAAATTACGCACATGTTTAACTAAGTAAAAAACAATCCTTGCTGGCATACAGCTTGGCAAAAAATAAAATTAAAATGAATATATATGTAATAAAGGAGTTAAAAAAAAAAATTAATTATTAAGGAAAACAAAATTATTATTGTGAAGATGTGTTTTAATGCAAATTAAGCGTATCGAGTTTCCCCAGATGGGGAACGATCCGGGTTCGAATCCCGGTATCAAAAAAATATTTTTCAATCTATTGATTTTTTGTGTATGTCTTTCTAATTGGTGTATAAATAACATACGATAAACCGTAATAACTCAAATAATATAACATAGTAATAATATAATATATAATATATTTATATGTATTCATATATGTATACATCAGGGCTACCAAAACCAGAAATATTTTTTTTATCTAATATAATACCACAGTAAGAATTTTTAAAAAGTTTGCCTGTGTATTATTCTTAAACTATTTTATAGAAAAAAAATGTTAAATTTTTAATTAAAAGATCTGATGTGCGTAGTTTTCGTGTGCGCAGTTTTCGTGTGCGTAATTTCCGTGTGCGCAGTTTTTGTGTGCGTAATTTTTGTGTGCACTGTTTTCGTTTACGCAATAATCCGGTCACCGTATATATCCACTAGATATCTCCGGCTCCTCGCAATACTCTCCCTGAACAATAAATATGAGAAAATGTTGAAAACTTTTTTTATACTATTTTTAAAAGTGTGTCCTAAGAATGGCGCCGTACGCCGTTGTAATGAATGGGCCGAGGGTAGGGGGCGGGGATCGCACACGACCAGTCCCGGATTTTTTACGTCACTTCCGCAAATTAGCCGAGCTTGTTAGCTTTGCAAAAGCCGACATTTTTTCACTCTTTTACCTGTTCCAAAAAAAAATGCACCTAAATAAATATTATACTGGGTGGCTCGCGGGGGTTTAATGGATTTAATTATAATATACGTTTCTTTGAAGGTGTGCGTGATGTCACAGTGAGTCACGAATGTTTTTTGCAAGTGACGTCGTGGCGATTGACCGTCGAAGATATTCCGTCTCGATGATTTGATTAATAATATGCAAGATGGTCATGACAGATGAAGTCAGTGAATCGCTCGATGAAAACAACAGTGAACATTTTTAATGGAATAATGTGACAGTGAATGAAATTTTGTACTGTTATTTTTTCTTATATATTAAGTTTACATTTGCAGCATTTTTTTTACACATTATGTAAATCATAAAAAAAAAAATTTACGTACGTGAAAGTGAATAAATATAATTTACAAAATATGTAATAAACGTGGATGTAAGTTAATAATAAGAAAAAATGCTACTCTTGACTCACTGATGTGATTGTGATTGGTATTCGATAATATCAGTGATTGAATACTGTGACTGTGATCACTGTTTCTGATATCACAATACACGATGTAACTTTTTAAAAAATCATAATTTTGAGCGTTATTTGCGTATTCTAGCATATAATAAATAATTAAAATTATTAGTAAAAAATTATTCCACACATATAATGTAAAAAAATAGCATAAACATTACCAATGAAAACAGATTTCGATAGATGGCGCTAATTCAAGTGTCAATCGATTTAAATGACGGCGTCAGAAAATTAATAGATTTTTTAACAAAAAAAAATTGAATCACGAATTACGATATTCTCAAATATTCAATCACTGATAGTGAGTGTGATTAAAAGATATCAGTGGTTGACTCACGATTCGTGATTTTGAGCTCATCACTAATGTAAATGTCAGTAAAAAATTATGATAGTAAATAAATAAATAAAAGCGACAGTGAACGAACGTGACAGTAAAGGAATGTAACAGTGAATAACTGTGGAGATAAAAATTTATGTCAGTGTACGAATGTGAACGAAAATTATACAGTGAACGAATGTGAACGAAAATTATACAGGGAATAAAAGTAAAGTTGAAATTTAAACAATGGAAAAAATGTATGCATTGGTGAAATACAATAAAAAATCAATTGAATCTAATTATATCTAATTGTAATTTTCTAAAATTATAAACAACTTCTAGTAAAGTACTCACCCCTTTCACAGCTATACAACACAATAATTTGTATATTTTAAATTTTAAATGCTGTGAATTACGCAAAAAAATCAATATACCAAATATCTTGGTTCAGAGCTTTCCGTCTTAATTTTTCATATTATTTACTTAAATAAAAATTTCTAAATGAACTAGTTTAATAAACGTCTAGAAGTTATCATAATATTTTTTTAAAAAGCAGACAGTCACGCTAGGTGTCCGCGTATTTAGGCCCGACCCGGACCACAAATATAATTGCAGGTAGACAAATAAAGGATTTTCTCCGAAGAGATAAATATATAAATGCGGCGGATATAGCCGCAAAAAGGATCAGATAACACAACCGCTAATTGCTCTCTCAGGTGTGTGATTGCTACACACTTTCTGGTGAATGGGTCATTTTTTGTTAAGTTTTTTTGAATGGTTAAAAAATGGTTACGGAGCTGTCTGATATTATGACTGTATTTTGGTCTTGGTAGACATTCTTCACCTCACAGCGGCTCGTTCCCACACCAGTACCTAAATGCGAATGTTATAATAGTTTTGTGTGTGTATGTGTATGTGTGTGTGTTAGATAATGTGCGGTCAGTTTTGAATATATATTAATATCGTTATCCCTGACTACACCCTGTCCTCCTCAATAAACCTCCACCGGTCTCTGTTCCAGGCTACATCCCGCCAATTCAGACGTCTAGAATAAATAAGTCAGCTCATTTTGGATATTTTCTATATTTGTCACTTGCACAGCCCGCCAACGCTGTCTATCTGAGCCAATGCGCAGAATATGGTCGAAAAGTGGTACCCAAATGTTGGCATAGTCAACCAAAATATAAATGGATTCAATGGTAATGTGATTGACTGACTATTTCGTGAAGGTTTTAAAAAACAGACAGAAACAGGCTACATTGTTGGAGTACTACTGCATAATTAACAAACGAAAACTATCACCAGATTAGAGTTACCTAATGTTTAAATTGTCTCCTTCTAAATATCAGTAACTTTCCTCCTCTTCCACTTCTACCGTCATATCTCCTTAGTATAATAAAGGTAAAGTTTTGACATTAAATTTATTCATTTATGTACTATTTTTGGGGGCCGGGAATGAATTAATTGAATTTCAGTTATTTGTTATGGGAAAAACTGTTTTTATATTCGTCAGGTTCCATATTCATCAGGCTCTCAGGAACGGATTAATGACGAATATAGAGGTTCCACTGTATGTAGATTCACTGAATACATTTAATATTAAGTTTAAAAAACAGATGAATATCGCTTGATTCTTTAAACGCGTACGAAATCTGTTGAAACCAATTTAATTGTCCATCCCTTTTTTTATTAATAAAATACATGTCCTATTTTTCTACATGGTATGAAGCCATTTTTTAGGAGTTTCTGAAGAGTCAAGGTAGAATCCATGGTTTGACTATACAAACGTAGAAATATGAGTGTTTCAATTCAAAAGCTAAAAAATTATTTTAGTTTTCACAACTAAACTTTGTACTACATACACGTTGGGTTATTGTCCCTACTATAGTTACGAGATGTGCACCTAATGATGAAGTAGACTGCACTTAAAAAACTATTGTAGTGGCAATAACCCAAAGTGTGTGCAGTAGAAAGTTTAGCTGCGAAATTAATCATGCCAAAAGGTTAATTAACCAATTCAGTTATGTAATTCTGCGCAATTTGCTCGACCTGAAGAAAATGCAGAAGTAAAATTATATATCTACATACGTCATTTATACATGAATAAAATTCCTTAATAACAAACATTGTTCGAACAAGTTTCCGTTCGAACAAATTTCTTTCGATCAAATTTCTTTCGATCAAATTTCTTTCTAACAAAGTTCTATCGAACGAATTATTCAGCACCGTACGTACCAATATAATGTGAAATATTTTTCGATGGTCAGGTATTATTTTCAACCAAAAATATCCGATGGTAGACTGCATAACTTAGAAATAGGCTGAAGTAAGACCCCATTTAGCGTTCTTACCTCCGCAATCCGAATTATCCCATCATTGCCCAGCAACAAGCCAATCAATCACCTGCATCTCCAGTGCATAGCAGATAGGTTTTCCTCGTATGTTAAGCCAATATTTCATCAGTAAAATGTATAGTTAGTACCATTCGAATTAAGTATAAGATTGAATTTCTACGCTAAAGAAGCACAAAAGACAATTCTTAGGGTAATAAATGGTCGTCCCTTTATATCTTATATTTAAAGAGTACAATGCCCTAGACATAAGACAAATCTATATGTCTCGATGACTTGAGACTCGTCCAAAATTTCCATAATCACCTCAAGAAATAAATCATGGACACAACACAAGACAAACAACGAACATCTACACGCCAGTTCCGAGAGCAACAACGACATTTTATCAAAGATTCAAGTTCTTAGCTCCGAAATATTACCCAAATATAGACCCAATATATGATCCAATTGGGTAAATATCAATAAGAAGCATCGCTATCTAACATTGTAACATAATCATTATACACAAATAATTCACTAGTTCTACAACACTTTCACTACATTTTTTTTTCTGTATTTTTATTTTTCGAATCTTTATCTTTCTTGAATTAAATAACACCACAACAGCACGACTGGCTACTTTAACACAGACGGCAGTCTAGCAAAGTAGCCACGACAATGCTGTATATATCAGAGGTGGAGAATACTCCATCCCACACAATAAACTACGAGTATTTAATTGCAATATAATTGTATCATATGTTCATAATATATTCTAGTCTAATAAATAAAAAAGTTTGCAATAAGTTAAATTCCTAATCTAAAATACCGATATTAGTTACCTTGGCAATAGTCGTTTGTCACGTGACCTTTATGGTATTCACTCATATAATATAATATTGATACGAAAAACTGTATCACATTTAAATCCTTCGACACGTTTCCAGAGTCCATTAAGGAGTTGGCTGAATTAATTATTGTAACCCCACTGCAAAATATTTTAATTGAACAAGTTCAAGTTTAACATCACGCAATGCTTTTATGGTATTAAGTCATTTTTGGGCTACCGAGAGAAGAAAAAGAGTTCGCCTGTAGTGATGGTGAAGGATGCTGAGATAACAGTTCATCTAGAGACCTCCTGATATATCACCCGAATCACGCTATCACGACTAGAGTTTCCAAATATTCGTCACTTTCAACTATTCTAATATCGAATAGTAAAAGATAAAATATACCATTAAGGAGAACACATTATTATGGTGAAGTTGTAATTATTCAGAACATAGGTCTGTGATATTTTCAATACTAATTAAAAGTATTAATTAGAAATACATTCGTATAAAATCAATTTTATCGAAAAATATTATTGTTGCTAACGGGATTCGAACCTGGATCTCTTCCAATCTGGGGAACGTGCATTATCTGATTATGCTATACCAACACAGTGGAATGCAATTGTAAGCATGTAGCTCATTGCAATTGTAAGACATTCAAAAATTGTAAACTTGAAACGAATTGTAATCATTTTGTAATTTTACATAACTGTGAGGTGTTTACATTACATACACAATACAAAACGCACAGGAGAATTATACACGTATTCCAATATACATATTTAATTATTAATGTTAAAACATCACAAGCAACTTTTAATATCCAACGTAAAAAAAATGCAATATTTATAATTATTACCTGCATAAAATTGAAAACACCTGTTTATTTTAACTTTGTTAAATTTTTACTAAAATTGATTTGATTATTAATATTATTACAAAAATATTTAAAATATGTTTTTATATTTAACAACACATGCATCATACGTACTCAACGTGTTTCATCTCATAAATAAATGGAGTAGGTATTTCTTCTCAGAATCTTTATTTGCGATAACTCAAAGGTGCTTTAAAGTATTCAATTTTAAAAAATCGTCAAGTGATGGGTGTTGAGTGTTGATACCTGGGTAGGTACTTCAGCTAAGGAATGTTTTCGGTTCAGCAGACCTTCCTTCAAATATTCTTTTTTTATTCAATTAGACTTTTAAATTCGTAACACAATAAGAAATGATGACTTGTAATGCGTCAATTATTGACTTAAACATGAATCATGTCTTAATCACGTGACGAGTGACTATATAACTAAAGATCTTAAAGCCTTTCCGTTATATATATATTATATATATACACTCAGTACCAACTGGAAATCGTACAATTCCAATAAGATTACACAAATATGGACCCAATATATGATTCAATCATGTAGAGATGAATCAGAAGCGTGGATATCCAACAATTTAACATAATTTATACAATTCTTTCACTAATAATTCACTAGTCCTCCAACACTCCCACTCCATATATTTTTATTTCATTTTTACTTTTTTATTCATATTTGTAATTCTCTTTTTATTCCAAATAATACCACAACAGCACGAAAAAAAAACCTGGCTACTTTAACACAGTCTTCAGTCTAGTAAAGTAGCCAGGACAACGCTGTATATATCAGAGGTGAAGTCTACTCCATCCCACATAATAAACTATATATTATGTATGTTTATTATGTATCCACCTCTGTTAGTACAAAAATATGGATGTCAAAATATATATAAATAAATAAATAAATACACGAAAGGCATTATAAATCTGTTTTATTTATTTAATTCTTGACATAGTGCATACATAAGCACTCCTATATATTCTCTAATATAAACAAGATTAAAGTATTTTCTTTTACTAAAACTTATCTTTTACAAATCTGGTCAGTTTCACTTTAAATCTATTCAGTTTCTCCTCCTTTCTTATGTTTTCTGGTATTTCATTAAAAATCTTCATCGTACTATAAATCATCGATTTCTGAGATTTGGCCTTCTTCCTGAATGGCAGTCTCAATCTGTTCCTTCCTCTTGTTCGATGCTCGTGTTCATGTTGATTTGCATCAATTTTTCGTATAAATTCCGCCGATATTTTTTGTATTTTGAATTTTGTTAAGAAATTATGTGATTAAATGTAGTAATTTTTTTTTTAATTTTTTTTTATACAATTATAGATTTTTCATTTTTCATTTGCTTTTTCAATTTTATTGGATATAAAATATTTTTTGTAATAACGAGTAACAGTTATAATGAACAAATTTAGCTGATCTCTTCGTACTCGTTATAACCGAGTTGAACTGTATTTTAAAAAAGTTTTTCCATTTTTTTATTTTCTATCCGAACAATACTTTCCCTCGTTGCCTGAGTGGAGAGAGCAAAACGTGAAATGTTAATCAGGCTACCGTCCGGGGTCCAGCCTGACTTATAAGCTGATGATTTATCACGGGTTATCACATCTTATGACAGGAGGAAAGCTACCAGTCCGCAGCGCTCCGGGTGCCCTACACAGGGCTGCTGACTGTCGGCTCTGTGTATAAATTAATTATTTTCCGTATTAGCAACAAAATAAAATAAACGTGGAGACACCATAAGACGCTCATCTCAATGAGAAAAAAAAAACCATTACACATTTCAAACACATCATACTACCCTAGCATAGAATATGTGTTTGTAATTTGAAAAATAATCATAAATCAAATTAAATGTTAGAATTTGAAATATATACAGATAAAATCAATTTTTCAAAAAAATATTTTCGGTTGTTACCAGGGATTCGATCGGGATCATTTCCTATCCGAGAAAATGCGTTACCTTTACGTTACGCCAACCGAGTAAGTTGATGACAAATTTTGGAACCTATATTTATTTATTTATATGTATATTGACATACATATTTTTGTTTTAATAGAGGTGAATACATAAACATACATGCAGTGACTCTTTCAAATTGATACATCTATTATTCCATTTTTAAAAAGCTATCATATAATAGCTATAGCTAAAGACGCCAGAGATCAAATCAATTCATTTTAAATAAATTTGGATAAACTTTAATATAACATATATTTTTAAGAAAAACACGTTATTATTGTGAGGAAACAGGAAAAGATCCTGGTTCGAATTCCGGTAGCAACCAAAAATATTTTTTCGATAGACTGTATATCTTTCTAACTGATATATTTAATTTGTATTAATATACCACAGAACTATGTTCTAAATATTTATTTTATATACCTTTCTAGTTGATTAATTTAATTTATATTAAAATAAATAAATAAAATTTTAATTTACTTGACGGGGAACCGATCCCCAGCCTATCAACAATCAGGTATATTTAATACTACACTAACGAGAAACAAAAATAAAAATATTTTCATAGAATATAATCGCTTTGTGGTTTGTATTAAATAAAATAACAATTTATTATACGTCAACCGGTTTCGCTTATCTCAAGCTTCATCAGGACGTATTTAAAACTGTTTTAAATACGTCCTGGTGAAGCTTGAGATAAGCGAAACCGGTTGACGTACAATAAATGTCGTGGTTTCATACAAAGTTATTGTTATTTTATTTAATACAAATAAAAAAAACAGTAAAAAATATTAAAACAAATTAAATAAATCACTCATAAGGATAAACAGAAAAAAATATACATATTATATATACAAAATATACAAAAATAAACGGGAAAATATATGATACAATGGTCTACTCAGAAATGCATGAGTAAATAATGAACAAATAAATATAATGAACCAGATTAAAAAAGGGTAGCATAGATGTTTTGCGATTATCTTTTTAAATACACAAACGTATCACGAAAACTTCTGTATAGTACCTACCAAGTTTATTTAGATATATCAAAATTTCTTTAGCTATCAATGAACTTTGTTCTGAAAAATCGTATTTTCTCGATAAAATGTGTTTGAAGTGAAATGAGATAATTCTAAAAATTAAATAAACAAAAGATTGAATTGTGTCAGCCCTGCCGCTAATGACACACTTCCCAGAAAAATCTCATCTAATTGATTAATTAATATAGACTGCTCCGCCATTAAACGGGTGCTGCCTTTATTTTAAAATCATTTTAATGCTTTTATTACAAACAGGCACTTAACGCGGCCTCTCGGGGAGATAATTTGTGCATCTGTGTAAGTTACGCTTATATTATGGCGCAAGTGCGGCAATCAAATATGCAATTAAGTCGCTTTATATGATAAGTCTACATTATGATTTCTCCTGAATTTGTCTTATGGCGAGATTCTTCGGAGGCGACTCTAGTCCGCGTGTACTCACCATAAACAGATCAAATTGAAATGACTTAACGATACCTCAGTTTGCAAACCAGCTAACTCCGCCCGTGGTCAAAATGTAATGTCATACACACACACACACACAAAATTCTCATCGATTTTAGAACACTCGTACGCATACCAGCCAACTCCAAGCAGTGACAAATCAATTCAGCAAAGCCGCTAACTCCTACCATTTTGTATCGCGAATTGTCTCAGAGTAATGAAAGTAGACCTAAAGATATTGTTTTATCTTATATGTATAATTTTGTCCAATTTCTTAGTGTCATTAGGTACTTACGGTACGGAAAGTGTTGAAGATCAAAAAGTTATCAATTGTACACTCCACCCGATTAAAAATAAAAATCAAAACTACTAAGAACCACAAGATTTGAAAACAATTTTACCTTCTAATTATCACGATTTTACAATTTGCAATAACATTTTACAATTTTGTTAATGCAAATCAGCTAACTCCAAATTTCTTCATAAATAAAGGGTGTTTTTTTAGAGGATTATTTTTCGAATTGGCAACACTTTTTATAGCGACAGCCAATTTGATAGCTGATAGCTGATTTGTGCTCAGGTTGGTTTGCCATTTCACCATGAATAGACTTATGCCAGAACAATGCTTGCATTTGCATGTGCAAATTTATTTCGAAAATCGTAGTTCAGTTCGCGAAACTTACGATGTGCTACGTCCATTTTACGGTCGACATAATCGTCCATCCGAGCAAGTAATTCCAATAAACATGGATCGTTTTCGCACCATTCATACGCTAATTGATAATACGCGTCCGCAGAGACGTCGTACAGTGCGCATCGAAGAAGCTGTTGTTTCTTCAAAAATGATGCTAGCCAGAACGTTAGTCAATGGAGAGCGCTATGGATCCATGATTACCGACTTTTTCGTTCCCCGATTGATTGATATTAATGCGTAAGAGATGTGGTTCCAACAAGATGGCGTAACATGTCACACAGCAACGCGCCACAATCAATTTATTGAAGGAAACATTCGATGAAAGCATAATTTCGCCTAATAGACTTGGAATTTGGAGCCGCCCCTGCCCCATTTTAAAATCAAAAAAAGATCCCAATTCAGGACTCTCGTACACAGACCGATTGCCTTATCTACTTTACTTAAAATTACTGAACACATGATAAAAAGAAGACTTGACTGGTATGTAGAAAACAAAAAAATTCTCCCAAATGCACAATTCGGGTTCAGGAAGAAGAAAAACACAGTTGAGAGCATATCAATATTGACTACCGATATCCAAGGGGGAATATCTCATCGGAGCGTGCATTGATATCAATGGAGCATACGATCACGTCGACATCAGTATCCTGGAATAAAAACTCCTAAGTATAGGAATTCCTCCTAAATTAACTCGTTTTATCGTCAATCTCTTTCTCCAAAGTTTAATAATGATAGAAGTGAAAGGATCATCTCCTATATTCATAACTATCACCAGAGGCCTACCACAAGGGTCTGTGTTATCTCCTATCCTATTTAATATATACACCTCGACATAGCTTACCTTATTCATCCTGTTTCTCAAATCCTGCAGTACGCTAATGACTTTTTTATCTACGTTTCGGGTCCAGTTTTAAATCGGTAAGAAAAAATTCTCAAAGATAGCGTGAACAATCTGGCTGATTGACTTATGGAAAATGAATTGGAATTATCTGTGACAAAAAGCAGTGTAATCATCTTTACCAGAAAATTAAAAGTCTTCGCTGTACCATATAACTTGCTTTGATCAAACCCCCCCCGTTAAATCCCAAATTAGATTTTTGTAAGTTATTTTAGACTCCAAACTTACCTGGAATGCCCATATAGACCAAATTGTTAATAGATGTCAAGCAAGTCTCAATACTATGAGAGCAGTATCTTGCGTGTGGTGATTCTGCCATCCATACACCCAAAAAATATTTTATCACGCATATGTTCGTAGTCATCTAGATTATACATCTTTCATTATGGAACAGACTTCAAAAAAATCTACAAAGGCTAGATCGCATCCAGTCGCAAAGTCTTAGGTTAATAATTGGAGCAATGAGGTCTTCTCCAATTAATGCTCTACAGATAGAAACAGTAGATCCTCCACTTCAATTGAGAAGACAGTTTATGTCTGACAAATTCCTTTTCAAATGCATGCGTCAAAAAGATCACCTCTAATAACAAAATTTTTAATTCTTACAGAACAACTTAAAATTAGTTAATATTGAAAAAATATAAGTCTCCTGATGTTGAGCAATAGTTTCAAGACTTTTTTGACGTATTCTAACAATTTTTAAAGACAAAACCTTCTTCTCCTATATACCTCTCATTTCCAAACCCATACATTCACCCCCAAAATATTACTATCATTCGGAATCTAGAATAACCCCAGAGCCAAAAGAGACTTCATCAATATTATCAGATCAAAGTGGCTGGGCTGGAAACTTTTCTTTACGGATGGCTCCAAAACAGATTTAACTAGTCACACTGGGACAGCAATACTCTGTGATTCAGAAAACCTGGCGTAGAAATATCGATTACCAAAAGAAACCTCAATATTTACTGCTGAGGCCATTGCAACCCTCGAGACATTAAAATATATTATGAAAAATCTACCCATTTGCAATAAAAGCTTGATCCTGTCAGATTCTCTTAGCGTCCTACAAAAATTAAAATCGTGTCCCTTTTCATACGCCGAAGACGATCAGTGTATCCAAACATGAGAATTAATGTTTAATATGAAACAAAAAAACATGGATATTGCTTTAGCTTTGATTCCCAGTCATTGTGGAATCCCGGGAAATGAAAAAACCGATGCCTTAGCAAAGGAAGCCTCAACTTCTGGCGTCCCTTTACATAAACATGTGACAAAATCTGATATACTCCCCATTCTTAAAGATAAAATGATCTGCATTTGGAGGGATCAATGGAAGACTTCTAAATTTTTAAAAGGTAAATTCAGGCAGAGATTCCTATTAAGCCCTGGTTTTCCAAAACGAAATTAAATAAGTTTGAAACTTCTTCAATCTACCGTTGTTGTATCAATTCTCACTTGTTTAAAATGTTTTTATGTGTGAATGTCAACTAGAAGAGGAAAATTTAAATGACGTATTTTTAGGATGCTCTATCAATGACCATTATCCAAATTTAATCCAAGATCTTTCTAACAAAATAATATTCCCCATCAACATCCCAACTTTGTCATCATCCAACAATCAAACTATTTTTTCAATATTAACGAGGTTTCCAAATGCCAATGAAATAAATCTGTAAAAATTAAATGCATGTAAATGAAAAAAAATAATTGGAATTATAATATATCACAAAATACACTTTTTGATGGTTAAGAAATTAAAAACATATAAAATGAGGATAAAAGTTATGTAAAGGCAAACTGATACGATAGGAGAATGAACAATGTATTTAAAACATATTTTTTTAAGTTTCATGACCCCTCTTGCATTATAGACCCTTACGAAAAAGAAACGCCAAGAAAATGAAATGGCAATGGGTAAGCTACATCCCTCGAAAGACGAATAATCGTTGGATAAATACGGTCATCCAGTGGTACACGCCAACCTAAAACCCGCTGGACTGACGAAATCATCAAATTCTGCGGAAATACGCGACCGCTAATAACAATGAACAGAGAAAGTGGGACACTTGGGGAGGCCTTCGTCCAGCAATAAATAGAAAATCTTGTAATAATTATGGTGATGATGTATGTATGTATATATTAATATACTTTATATTAAATCTTATTCAAAAAAAGTCAATCAATAATTGTGCTATATTATTTACTCATAAAAATAAAATACGAGTTGATTTCTTTCAATTCAATGATTAAATAGCAAAAATCACACCCACCATTGAGTCCGATACAGTCTGCAACCCCATAAACATCCGTCGCATCCCTTGGGGGTGAATTATTGATGTCCTGTAATAGAATACTCGTGTCCTCGCTGCATCCCCATCAATCCGCGTGTCCTGCCGTACAGCCAGTGTACCAGTAGCGGTAGGCGCAGCTCTACGATGCGCAGACGAGATCTCCGGTGGAGCCGTGCACCAGTTCTTTGTCATCTGCTTCTGATTGTGATCTCTTTAAATCTGATTATCAAACTGTTAAATGGTATTAAAAACAAATTTATTTATTTATTAAAATACACTCACAATACCGTGTCATGGGGTCAAAGATAAAATTACACCCTATCAGTACTGCCATCTGACCTTTTATTCCGCGCTTTGCTCGATGTTATGTTATGTTATGGTGAAGCTGAACACACCCAATAAATACCGGTGCGCGAAACGACACTACCATTAGCCGTAAATATCACTGTTATAAATCATCGCCATGACACAAGAAACAACGTGCTACAATTTACTATACCAAAACTAAAAACTAAATTCGATAATGCCAGCTTCCTAATCACCTTTTGGTGCAATGGCTTAGAAAGAAGAAATGAATTTAATAAAGAAGTCTATAACAACGTGATTAATAAATTTTTTTCTCCTTTTCAAAATTAAATTAGGCAATTCTTTATATTCCTCATTCTTATTTATATTCACAATATTGAAACAAACTTATCAAAACTTAACTTTTTATTAATGATCAATGAACTTTTAAACACTTCATAATCATTTTGGTCAGGCGTGTTATTTCTACAATTAGATAGATCGGGTGGCCCAAAAAATAGTGAGAACATCTCGTAACACATGAGTTATTTCAAAACATAATATAATTAATTATTATTCTTAATGTAATTTTTTTTGCACAATATTTAGCTAATCAGAAATCATCAAAACACCCCATATTGCGTAATCTACTGGGTTTAAATCTGGGGTGTTCGATGGCCACATGCCTGGCTCGATGAAATTAACATTCTCACGATGAAGAAAGTTGATTGTATTTCTGGCTGTGTGAGATGAAGCTCCATTCTGCTGTAATGTCCGGTTATGCTGAAATGTCTAGCTATACTCCAGGCATTGTTTTGAAACTCTTTGATCATTTTCTTAGCACCTCGACGTTTTTCAATACGCAAATTTTTTGATCAGAATACGGTCTTCTGCAGTGATTTTTGTCATTCTGGGCGATAATTTGAAAAAAGCAAATATAAACAATGGGAAAATTAATAATCAAAGGTGGCGACCGGAAACTGTCGAAATAAAACGTAATATAGGTAAATAGGTAAATAAGTAAATCAGTAAACTATTTAAGCTATTGTCGTTATAGTTAAACTAATTTTATCGTAATTATATCACATTTTACGAAATTGTCTCACTTTTTTTAGGCCACCCTGTATATAATTCTGCCATGAGAGAGGTATTGTAGGGCTAGTTGGACTAATGTGGGATTTAAAAAATATATAATTGTATCTTAATTAGTTATCATTGTAATTAATTGTAGATTGTAATTATACGTACGTACTAGTGATGGTAAACCATTATGTGACTATAATTGTGACGATGATCGGTAACTGAGATTTTAAGAATGTGTTGGGATATGTACAATTCGATATCTAGTCCTGGGTTTTATATTGATAATGTTGAACACATTAATTCAATGCATGCACAT
Source organism: Eubasilissa regina (assembly GCA_022840565.1). Lineage (NCBI taxonomy): Eukaryota > Metazoa > Arthropoda > Insecta > Trichoptera > Phryganeidae > Eubasilissa > Eubasilissa regina. Next base: position 14,278,655 of record JAINEB010000027.1, on the reverse strand, counting down.
AAAAATACACCAACCTTTGAAACTGGGCTGATAGTCGCCGATGGTCGCTCTCCTTGCAGTCTCGAAACTTCTTAACTCTGCTGGCCAGCCCCCGAAACTTTATCACAACCAAAAACCGAAAAAATAATAGACAAAATGTTTTTATATCACCGTCGTAAAATATATCCACCCGATTCCGAAACTGTCTCTCACCAGCAGCAGTTTCATAAGCACAATGATTGGTAACTAAGATTTAACTTCTTTTTTTTTAGTCTACACTATATTGTCCTGAAGAAGGTTGGGTCCATCCGAAACTAGTTGACATTAGTGTATGTACATAATAAAGTGGTTTAAAACTAAATATAGGTGTACCGGAAAAGCATGTCGTTTTGTTAATAAAACAATTTGGTGCATTTAATATATTTATTTATTAAAACTTAGTTCAAAATATAATTGCCGTCGTTTGATATAACCTCTATCCACCTCTCAGTCAATTTTTTAATACCACGTTCGTAAAATTCAGCTGGTTTCGATGTAAAATACTCAGATATGCCTTTTGTGACATCCTCATTATTTTTGTATTCTTTTCCGTTTAAAAAGTGTTGCATTGACCGGAACAAATGGTAATCCGATGGAGCAAGATCCGGTGAATATGGTGGGTGACGTTGTCCAATCTAGGGCTTTAAATTTTTCTTTCGTAATTTTTGAAGTATGCGGTCGTGCATTATCGTGCACTTTCTTTCTTCATGAAATGGTAAAGCATAATATTTCGAATAAATTCCTCATTCGGTACAAAGCTCTCCATTGTATATAGGGTTGTAAATTTTTTTGTTTACACTCCAGGTATACGTAGTCAGAGAAACAATACAGAACACGTTGTATACGACTGCCGAAGCACAACTGGCCACTCAAAAGCGATAATAAAAAATAACAACATTATTTTCCGGTACACCTATTATTATATTATTTAAGTAATTAAGATTTGACTTTTAGAGGTTTACTTTCTAATATACCAGTTATTGCTCGAAGAATTTCAAATAATCAGTTATCAGTCATCGTTACAATCACAGTCACAGTCACAGTAACGATTTTAATAATGTACATTGAAACATTTGACTAACTGCACACCGCATTCTTTCTCCTCAACATCTCATGACTGAGGATGGCCGCATTTTTGAAACTCCATCCTCTTTTCTTTATTCCTTTACTTTTGTGAAGCAGGGCCGGATTTATAGAATCGCACAATTGCGAGGGGCATTGCTTTACAGAGGGCCCCGAATCACTGAGAAAGGGGAAGTAAAACATGTTAATTCTTATGGTTTTCATATAGGTGTTTTTGTATGATTCTAGTTAATAATGCTATTTTAAGGGTGCAGTAGTTTCAAATTTTTGTCTTTGCTACTTTCTGTGTAACTATAATACTTCTCGTCGGTGATTTTGTTCCATATCTCTGGTGGGCCTATAATAAATAAAATAAGGCTAAACGCGTCTCACGAAAGTAAACAAGTAGAACTAAAAAACGAATATTTTATTTTCATATGTGTGATAAAATTAGTAGGTGAAAAATGCAAGAATTTTATATTTGTCCAATTTTTGTGTTAGGTATGTATAAATATAAAGCAAATTAATGTATACAAGACTAGCTTATTGAAATCAGACAAATATTGCCGAATTTCGTATAAAATGCATTTAAAAGTTGCTTGTTACTTCAATCGCATGTCCAATAGATGATTAATTCAAACCCAGACAAATACGTTATTAGCCAATAAGATGACAGTATTTGGTTATGTGACCTGTGGCTTCTGGTTATGTTCTATTAGGTTTCAAATGTGACAGCTGTGGTATAATGATTTTTTGTATTTTACTCGAAAACAGGTAAAATAGACATATCTGCTTTTGATTTCGGACCTCACATTTATAGTATAAAAGAAGATAAACACTTAAATATAAGTGATAGTGAAAAGGAATAATCAAGGCGTGGGACTGGAGGAAGAAGGAGGGAGAGAGAAAAATGTGTGTGTAGGTAAAACGATGATCTAATGGATGGTAATAATGATGAAGTATATTTTAAAAGCGTTGTTATTTGAAAAGAATTTTGATAATTCTCATTTATTGATCTTTAAGCATTCATTGATGAAAACCAATAAATAATTTTATAATTAAATTATCTATTGGTTATAATAGTCGTAATAATGAAATGTTTCCGAATGAAGAGCCAAGCCGACAGTGCGAGTGTGACAGCAACAGCGCAAGTCGCGCTCCCATAACGCACTCCCGATAATGACACAGCGATATCGGAATATTAAATTCGCCAGATAGCTGTGCTAACTTGATTATCTCGCAATATGTACGGATAATAAATTAGGGAAGGAAGAGGAGTAAAATTGCATTTTTATTGGCGATCGCGGGGGAGCGTTGTTACGCCACTGGGACGCTCGCCCAGGGGCGCTCAACCGGCGCTCCGTGATTATCAATTACAAATTGGTAGTCACTCGTACATTTTTTATACATGCACATGTGTACTCGAAATTATTTTTAATATATTGATTATCAACAGACAGTTAATGACCCTGATTGATAATATTAATACTAATAGCAGAAAAATAACGAAATGCACTGTTGTATAGCGATGCCTTCCATCATGCGCTGAACGCGTCCAGCAGCACGAGCGCATAGTTACATGGGATTCTCTCATTGGCTCCACACGATGCTCTCCGCATAGTTCGCGCATCTATAGGGTGTTCAACTGAAAAAATCAAGATTAAATAATAATTGCTCGTAAATTACGGTATTGTTCGACGCGCGTGATTTGCGGATTTGCCAGTCGTAATAAGTCACTGGTCGGGAACGCACCGCGCGTTCGCGGTTGAGCAATATTTAAAGTGCGGTGATTCATTGGTTCGTGCGCGTCGCGCTTATTGTACTCACTTTAATATTCGGCGAGTAAGTGATGGGCCGAGCACGCAACTTATCTGGTGTTGAGTTCAAAAGTTCAGACAGGAAGGGAGAATGGTTTACCAAACTCCTCCGGGAAATTGAAGATTACAGCCTGTACTGGAATAAAAAAATCAACAGTGCACGTTATTTTGAAAAAGAAACTACAGTTTCACCCCTACAAACTACAAACTGTGCAATTTCTTAACGAAATGACTATTATTTAAGTGAAACCTTAGCGAGAACGATACTGGAACGTTTTGGAACGCTTGGAAACATATTGTTTACTGACAAAGCACATTTTCATATCTACGCCTCTGCTACTTTTTATATTCCCCCTATTATATAATGAATTGTAAAAGATCATATTTTTCAATTCGGAGAATGTGTCCGAAGCTTTCCTTCGTAGTTGCTAATAGTTCTAATACAAATGAAATGTATTAATTAGAAAGTTATAAAATAAATTTTATCGAAAAATATTATCGCTACCGGGATTCGAACCTGAATCTCTTCCAATCCGGGGAACGTGCATTAATCGATTATGCTATAGTACCATAAATCTCCATTGTTTGAAAGCCATCTTCTCAAATACCTTTGAGTAATCCGATATGAGACGCCAGAACATACATATAACGAGTGTCATATGTTTTTGTATTAAGGGACCTTGGAGGGTGAAAATTGCTAATAACTACATTAAAATTCTTTTCTTTTTGTATACTGCATAATCTTGAATATGTTATTGATGTCGCATATTTTTATTAGCTTTGATGATGAGTAGGACCGGGTAGCTTCCCCCTCCACACCCTCCAGCTGTCTTTTATTGATAAATATACATTGAAAACTTTAATAACGGAGACTTCTCATACAAAAAATTCCTCTATTGTAGTATCATAGTTGATAGATGAGATGGTTTTGGTTTTGCGGAACGTATGAGCGAGGATTGAATGGTAAAGAAGATCTAAGTTAAAGATAACTGGAACAAAAGGCTTCCACAAAAGATCAGGCGCGATAAGACAAACCATCGACTCTGTTAAACCTTCAATAACCGAAGATGTGTGACGAGAAAAGAGCCAGAATAGAAGATCGTGACGTACGGCTACCCCTACATCGTAATAAGTTGGCTGTATAGTCCTAGTATGAAATTGAAGTAAAATATAAAATCATTTAAAGGGAATAACATATCGCAGAAAACAATTTTTTATGATTGATAAATTAAAATCACTGATTTTTTTTTTAAATAACAATGCTTGAAAACTACCCCGCAGGTATAGAAGTGCGTGAATTTTTTTCAATTACGAGTACATATTAACTTTTTAACTGTCAACCGTATTTGAAACAGAACACACCACATAGGGTAAAGGTAGACTTTAACGGTCTTGACTTACAAGTATCCATTAAAAGTTGAGAACTGTCATCCACAGATGGGAAAATTATTTTTAAAATGTGACTTTAATCCCTGCAAGTCACTCTTATGCCTGCAAAGTCAAAAAGTGCGAGTTATCACGCTTATGGCTTGGCGTAACATGCAAAGTTTGCGTGCTAACGCGCTCATGACATTCAAAAGGTTAACCACTGCATATTGCCAAATAACACTTTTTTTTCTTTAACATGAATAAAAATATTAAGATACAAGCGACTAATTGTGTTGTAGCTTGTGTTTTAAATAATATTATTTTAACCTATATACAATACATACACAGTGGGACCCTTTCGTTTGCATTGGGGTCCAATTTTTTGGTTTTGCTACTGCTGTTTATTTATTATATTATTATTGAAATATGTCAAGCTTAGCTCTTTCGAAATAAATATTTATAGAACTTATCCGTTATTAATATTTCAATTGATCGAAATAATCCCATAATTACGATTTTTTTAAATGCTATATCTCTGACATAGTTGTGATTAGGTGCATATTCCTTGAACATTTTCGAGTCGTAATTTAGTCAGGAATAAAATATTGTGAACTAGATCTGTTTCATCCTGTATACAATTATTAATAAGCTGACATTATTTTTTAAATGCATTCACTGTGATAATATGACAACCCCTGATATTAAATAGCAAGGGTGATGGGTGTTCGGTAGTAGAACTGTTGTGGCAATCCCCCCAAGCTTATAATAAATTGATTATATTTATATAAGCTAACTGGCAATATGCATCGCTGATCTTAGAACTTCATTTAACAAAGGTGTACTGTTTATCTATTGTTATTTTTTTTATTATTAAAACAGCAGTTATTTATTTGGTAATATTTTTTATACATTTGAAATTTACTTAAAATTATGTGAAATTAAAAAAACGTAGCGAGGCTTACAAACAACAGTTGGACTTGAAGAGAGAGTGGAGAGTGGGGAGATCAGCTACACACGCGTTGGCGATCTGAGGAGAACTACTGACCTTGCATGGATGAGAACTGCACAAAGGCAGTATGGCAGGTTGAGGCAGGGCTATAATCAAAGATGGGTGCAAAATTCAAAAAAAAAAAAAAGAAGAGAAAAAAAAACCACATCTGTTGTCATTGAACATGCTCTTCTTTAAAAGAAATTTATCTTTTTTTACTTACTTACTTACCATCACGCCGTTTCCCCGTGAGGGTAGGCAGAGAGGATAGAGCGCCACACTCTTTTGTCCTGACACACAATTCTCGGCTCATCCACATTCATACATCTTCGCCGATTGTTGAGGCTTCTAACAGAACCATCCTCCATTATCTGGTTTACCTGGTTGTTCCAAGTTTTCAGCGGATGTCCTCTATTTCTGGTGCCATCAACACTTGCATCATATACCTTTCTTACCATTCTCTCCTCATTCATCCGTTCCATATGACCGAACCACCTAAGTGATCCTTTTTTAATCTTACTCACTATACTAACACCAGCTTTACATTCTTTCCTTATTTTTACATTCTTTACTCTGTCATAAATAGATTTGCCACAAATACGTCTAAGTGATCTCATTTCCACTGCATTCAGTCTACTTTCGTTCCTTTTCTACCAGCTCCAGAATCTATTTTTCATATTAGCAAATTTGTTTTTGTTGATAAATAATGTTAAAACGATACGAAAAATGCTAAGATAGGTACTAAGCTTATTTTTAATTATTATTTATAAAAACATTATAAAATCGTATTATACATGGTTTTGGTTAGTCAATTTGATATTTTGGCGAACGTTGACGTTGACATTTAATAATCTATATAGAAATATATCTTATAGGTATATGATATGCCAATGTCCTTCGATATGTCACGCTTAAGAATTCTGATACATAACATTGGAGTAAAGAGTCAATTCCTTTGATATACTCGTATATGTATACAAATTAGGTGGATATGTGACACATTTTACATAAAAACAAAGAAGTCAATTTCTATTGTCAGAAATTGAAAAATTGGAAAACTTTAATGTTGATATTTGATTTATTAATGAATTAATTTAGATGATTTAATTAAGTAATTTAGGTACGTCTTTCGCATCCGTTTTAGACACTTGCATAACGATTAACCGTGACTGTTTTCGTCTCGAATTATCGTTACAGATCAGTTTCACTTTAGTCCAAAATATTTAATAAATGAAACAAATTCCTACCATGATATGTTTAATTTTGGTTTTATACCGTTTTAGAACCGCTGTACTGGGGTTCGAGTCCCGGATAAGGCTTGTGAAAAATCGCAATAACGCGTTATTTGAGGCGCTCGCCAGCGCCGCCGCGTAATCGAATTAAAATGTCATTTGGAATGAGGGCCTGCCCCCCCCCCCACCTCCCCCTTTTGACCGTTCAACCCTCGCCCGCTGCCAAACAATTGTGTCGGACAGTTTCCGATTGGCTTATTTAACTACATAGCATAAAATCGAAGCCTGATTTTGTACAGAAAATTTCGTAACTCAATATCCAAAATTGTAGTTACGAGTATACGATGCATTCAAAATCCATTATGTGAGAAATATACTATAAATATAATATGATTATTTTTTTAATTAAACAGATAGGTAGGTACAGCATTAATAGTTATTAGATTTATTTTAGAAATATGAAAATATTTTACATTCATATATGTAATATAATTATAATCTGCAATTAATATAAATTAAATGTATTAATTAGAAAGATATACATATTAAATCAATTTTATCGAAAAATATTGTTGTTGCGCTACCAGAATTTGAACCTGGATCTCTGTCCAAACCGGGGAAGGTGCATTATCCAACTATGCTACAACGACGGTACTTTTGAGGACAAATTTTCGAACCCATATGTTACACTTTTCAAATGAATACATCTATCGTTCCATTATTTGAAAGCCATCTACTTTGTTTTTAAGGAATCTCAAATACCTTATGAATATATTATAATATAACATGATAAACATAAGATATAATTATATTGCAATTAAGTATAATACTCGCAGTTTATTGTGTGGAATGGAGTAGACTCCACCTCTGATATATATAGCATTTTCCTGGCTACTTTGCTAGACTGCGATCTATGTTAAAGTAGCGAGTTTTTTCGTGCTGCTGTGGTGTTATTTAATTCAAAAAAGGGAATAAAAAAAAAATAAAAAAATGTAGTGAGAGTGTTGTAGAACTAGTGAATTATTAGTATAGACACAGTATAATGATTATGTTAGAATGTTAGGTAGCGATGCTTCTGATTGATCTCTACCCGATGGGATCATATGTTGGGTCCATATTTGTGTAATCTTATTGGAAGTGAACAATTTCCAGTTGGTGCTGAGTGTGTTGTACAGTTTCGCAGCTAAGAACATGTAGAATCTTTGATAAAATGTCGCTGTTGCTCTCGGAACTGGCGTGTAGATGTTTGTTGTTTGTCTTGTGTGGCGTCCGTGATTTATTTCTTGGGGTTAGTTGTTAGCATGTAAATATTGTAAATATTATATTATAATGTAAACACATTAAAAAATAATGTAAAGCTGATATTAACATAACAAATAGGATTAAAAAGGATCGCTTAATGTTTTGGTCATGTTGAACAAATTAATGAAGAGAGAATGCTAAAAAAGATGTATAACGCAAGTGTTGATAGCATCAGAAACAGAGGATGTCTTGGCACGACCAGACAAACCAGTTACTGAAAGATGGTCCTGTTAGAAGCCTCAACAAACTATACTACTGGTTTATCTAAACTAGTGTTTTTCAAACGCGAGTGTCTTCTTAGTGCGTCGCCAAGTTTTCATAAGTATTTCTCGAAATTTATCAATAAAGAGCATTATAACCAGTGGCGTGCAGTATGTATAGACTTTGGTTATACTGTTACCGATGATACTATGCAATCATATATAATATATGTACTACAATATTTAGAGTACTGTTAAAAGTGTTTTTAAAGTTTAAGTTTTAACGTAAAATAATACCTTCTTACCCATAAAAAAATCAATATAAGAAATGCGTGAACGTTTTTAAGAACACTTTTTATGACTGAACATGATTCTTTTATTGTTTTAAAGTCCTTCATGTAATAACTAAACAAAATAATTATTTTTATTAAGGGCTAACGTAGGAAATAGTTCTGCCAATTGCTTTTTATTTTTCCTAAATCAAAAACAAATTCATGCACCAACTGCACCTCGAACGCAAAGAACGATCATGAAATAAATACGTTAAAAACAGTAAGATTTGAATGCAGTTATAAGTCTTTCTAATGTTATTCTGTTAAAAAACAGCACAGGTAACGACTCCAAACAAAACGAATCAACGGATTTTCAATTCAGTAAATAGCCAATTATATAACTTAAGTAATTCACTAGCTTAAAGATAGAACAGAGAAATGTGAATAGCTCAATGCGGTGAATTCACAAGAGCGCCATGGGTACAGCGGTGAGTTGTCGTGGTAGTTTTTGTAACTAAGCAATTAAAGTCTCTACTGGTACACAAATGACGCTAGTTGTAAAATAATGTTTCCGTTTATGTTAATCCAATTATTTAATTTATATTCGTTTCCCAGAATTTTTAGTAATGCACAACTTGTTTACTTGTATGCACTGCACGCCCCTGCACACCCACAACAGATATGATACTAGCTATTAATTAATTTTGGAAGATGATTGTATAGCAGCTCAACTGCTAGTAATAAGTAATTCCTGCAGTATTGTGTTCCACTTAAATTTAGTTGTTGGTCGAAGCTGTTCACGTCACTGAGTAAACTGAAAACATTATTTAATTATTACTATGTCGATGCTTGGGGTGCCATGTGACTTCATCTTCTTCTCGAGTCGTATCCGGTTACTGGACGTTGGCTATAATTATTTTATTAAAAGTCGACCGAAAAAGCTGTACCGCTATCTCTTCAGGCATGAGGTGCGGTATCTTCCAGGGCCACGCTGTCCAGTAATCTTTCCATGAATTACTATAAGCTTTATTGATATACATTTGTTCACATCAGATGTGAATGTGAACATATTATACACAAATTTTCTGTAGGTTCCACCTCGATAGATGCACTCTTGTCCTGGCTACTTTGCTAGACTGAAGTCTGTGTTAAAGTAGCCAATATTTTTCTGTTGAGATGAGATGAAATTTTATTAAAATAAATTTATTTATATACTGACAATTAAACGTTTTATGAATGTGTTTCTAATGTAAAAATAGATTATTTGTGTTGAGTTTGATTAGGAATATTGGATCTTTTGGTATCTTTCTCGTTTTTATTCATTCAATTCTGAATATATTCGTTTATCATTCTTCTGTAAATCTACATAACAAATGCCTCAAGTCGCTTTACACGTCCATGATTTAGTAAAAAGATTGAGAAACACTGATCTATGCAAAGGCACCTCGGCAAAGCCGTATTTATTGCTAGATTAACGATAAAATACATATTTAATTGACTAATTAATTTAAATTTCGATAATTCGCGTTTCATGAACGTAATAATACATTATTAATATAATTACACGAAATCGACTTAAAATTATTTTAATGTCATATTATCGTAGTTATAAATTATTCAATTATTACCCTTGTTACTGTGATCTGATGACGTGACATCGCCGTCATCATTTAACATTATTATCTAAGTTCATGATTTATGCTGGAGTTTCATCATTACACGTTGCACCGATCATCTCATTAATAAATACTTAATTAGATACATAATCAGCTGACTGGTGACATGGCGATAAATTAATTAATTAAATTATTATTTAAATACAAAATTAACTTATGGGGTTGCATTGCCGCTGATTATAATATAATACGGTCCGGCGTATTCCAGTAACTGTGCATATATTTTATTTATTTGTCAATGCCTACATAGGCTTTTACATTAATATATATACAATACATATAGTATAATTACCAATAGCCATACCGATGTCCAACAATTTAATATAATTTATACAATTCTTTCACTAATAATTCACTAGTCCTACAACACTCCCACTCCATATATTTTTATTTTATTTTTACTTTTTTATACATATTTGTAATTCTCTTTATATTCCTGTCGATGACTTAAATAACACCACAACAGCACGAAAAAAAACTGACTACTTTAACACAGACTTCAGTCTAGCAAAGTAGCCAGGACAACGCTGTATATATCAGAGGTGAAGTCTACTCCATCCCACACAATAAACTATGTATTATGTATGTTTATTATGTATCCACCTCTGTTAGTACAAAAATATGGATGTCAAAATATATATAAATAAATAAATACATTTTTTTATCTTAATCTCATTTCCCTGAATTTAATATTGTCATTAATGACTAATGAAGAAGAAATACAATATTTTATCAGTACTGCAAAATAAATCTTTGAGAAGAATATTGAAAAAAACTTCCATATACCTTTTTACTTTAAACCTTGGTAATTAAATAAGGGCAGAATTCATAAGAAAAATTAAGCGCGAACATCATGCAAGAGGAAAATATAGAATTAGACTGCCATTCAGGAAGAAGGCTAAATCTCAGAAATCAATAATTCAGAGTTCAATAAAATACCAGTTAACATATAATAAGAAAGAAGGAAAAATTGCATAGATTCAAGACATATTCATACCCAAATTCTAACTGCCAATAAATAAATGATATCAGAGAAGTCCTTTAATACCCAAATCACGAACAGGTACTATGACTTCAATATAACGCCAAATTTTTTACACTTACATTAAAGTATTGTAATAATAAAAATGTCCACAATACTGACTTCAAATACTAATTTAATGTATTAATTATAAATATAATATATACATTTAAAATCAATTTTGTCGAAAAGTATTGTATTTGCGCTATCGGGATAACAGACCGTCTGTTCTGAATAATTATAACTTCACAATAAGAATGTGTTATCCTTAATAATACTGAGTTCATTCCCGAGCCTGTTAAACAGCTCTAAAGACTTGGCACATTGAGTAGGAACACAGTATGAAATCAGATTAAAGAGAAATCATGGACGTCCAGCTTGCCATTTACTATTTTGTACAAAAATATCTCCATTTCCACGATAATATCTCAATGAGACTTTGACATCTATAATTTTGTGAATCCATGAATATACTTATCCGCGAGCACATACGGTGATGATTCATAGATCGCGCTTCGCGCTGGGCTCTGCGCTGTTCTAAACGCACTCAAGTCGAATTTCCAAGAGCCATAAAATCAGAGAATTATTTTAACTTAAAAAAAATACTTTCAATTCTAATTGATTTTCCCGGGCACTATTTACTCCTTCAAGCGGAACAACGCGCTCTATCCTCCAAACTAAGATGCAGACAGCATCAACCAGAAATCTACATTGTGACTTGAAGTTGTAGAATTGCTTGTTGGTTCAGTGATTTATGGTCGGAGGTTCGAGCCTCGTTCCAGGAGACCATCAAGTCCTATTTTCATAGCACAAGCGTTTAGCCTAGTTTGGAAATAGTAAGAATATTGATGTGATACGTATTCAGTATATGCATTTATATATATATTTTAAAATGAGCATAGACACGAATTTAAATACATTGACGTGAACATTGATTGACTGAATTAATTTTTCGTCATGACTAACTGGTAACATCTAGTGTAATAATATAACTTAAAATATTACGAAGGTAAAAAATATATTTAAATCACTTGAACCGTTTATACAGTAATAAAAATAAAAATCCTCCCAACAAAATATTGAATTCACGTATCATTGACTTGACACTGAAGCAAACAATTCAATAATATACTAAAAATGTTAATTTTTTAGCACCCGAGTCCCTAGTATAGTTTTTTAATACTAGTTTTTAAATTTTTTTTTATTTAAATTAAGCAAGTGCCTATTAAATATTTTTTTTTAATTTTATATACGATTGACGAACAGTATTGGCGTTTTCCGAGATTAAAATTCAGTTGTAAGTTAAAAAAGGGATTTAGGGAGAGGCGGATGACTTTGGGTAGTCAATTGTTTGACGCAGACTCTCAATATCTAAGTAGGATGTTTGGAATATTTATTCCTGGCAAAGGAAGAATAAGGCATAGAAAGAGTGGAGGTGAGATGACTACATTTCTTTCAGTATCGTAAAGTATAATTGTACAAAATTTGAATGACATTCTATTTAAAAACACAATTATACCGGTGGAAAGAGATGGGGTAGCCAGGACGAGAATACCAATGTTTATATATGCTGCTAAAATAAAATATTTTTTGTTTTTGTTTAAGCTTTTATAATGGTTTATATAATATTAAGCAGAGGCGTGCAGTGCATACAAGCAAATAATCTGTGCATAACTAAAAATTCTGAGAAACAAATATAAATTAAAAAATTGGATTAACATTAACGAAAATATTATTTTGCAATCACTGCCATCTGTGTACACACGGCGCTCTTTTTTTATTTGCCGCATCTTGCTATTTACATTACTCAGTTCTGTCTTTAAGCTAGTGAGTTATTCAAGTCGTATAAATGGCTATTTACTGAATTCCTTTCGGTTGATCCGTTTTGCATTGAGTAGTTACCTATGCTGTTTATTAACAGATAACATTAGAAAGGGTTACTACTGCCTGCAAATCGTTGGAGTGTCTACTTCCTCTTTTACTAATTCGCGAATTTTACTATCTTACTATTTTTAACATGTTGATTTCATGATTGTTCTTTAAATTTGATGCATGGATTAATTTTTGATTTGAGAAAAACAAAAAATAATTGGCATAACTATTTCCTTCCTTAACCTTTAATAAAAATAATTATTTCCTTCAGTTACTACGTGAAGAATTTTCAAACAATAAATTAATCATGTTCAGTCATAGAAAGTGTTCTTAAAAACGTCCATACATTTTTTATATGGGTAAGAAAGTATTATTTTATGTTAAAACTTAAACTTTAAAAATATTATTAACAGTACTCTAAAATTATAAATACATGATAGGGTCGTATAAATAACGGATTTATTTTGTCCGAAGACGTTGGTTAAACGAAAGTACATATATTATATATGATTGTGTAATATCATTGGTAACAGCATAACCTATATCTATACCTACTGTACGCCACTGATATTAAGCATAAGAGTATTTCCACGTAAAAACTATCGATCGATTTAAACACGTGATCACAAATTCAATACATAAATATGACAAATTTCCAAGCTCTACGAAGAATGACGTCACAACAAAATGTGTGAAACAATCATTTTTGAATCTCGAGATTAAAGTCTCTACATGTAATGATCAATACGTGTAAAATGTTAATATTGAAAAATTATTTCTAAATTTCATTTAGCAAACAATTGTTTTCTGAAATTATTTCTATGTGGTTGAAAAAAGCGGCCTACGCCGGTTGACAAATGACCCTCCTGTTGTGTTGTGCGCGATGCAGGAGGAGTGAAGGAACGGAAGGGCAGGAGGCGGGGGATGATGAGAAACAGATATTCGTGTTTACCACCGGGCGCAGTTCATAAAGCGGGCTGGATACAAAATAAAACACCCCTCGTGTGTGGGATAAGGCTTCGAGGGTTGGCACAACATTATGTGGAATTTAATCTACAGTATTTTCATCACATACAGTGATGACGGACATTTTGTAATTGTATCGTTGTATTAAAAGGTCCACATATATATCGTGGGGGTAGAAAACCTGCGTCCTTCCCTTTCTCCGACTAGTCAGTGTAGAACATAAGATCCGCGGGTTATTTTACTTGAGCAACACCTACCCACCTTATTTTTGTCACATTCTGCCTTCATCCTAAACTGGGAATAATTTATTATAACATCTGGAGGCGATAAATAAAATGTGTTATTCATTAGAAAAAGAAAGATATCTAATCAGAATGAAACATAATAAATAAAAGAAATACAATAAAATAAAATACACTTGACGAATCCTCATCTCGTCAGGTTGGGCGCGAGTTTGACGTCCTTCCTTGACAACCAAGTGACTTGGCTCCACATCATGTTTGGCCCACAGCATCCAGCCCGACGCGATCGAATATGTAACGGAATTTGTTGAAGATTGATCATCATAATAAAAAATGTAGCCTACAGTGAGGCGACTAACTCACGGGCGATATCCAAAGGTAGTAATTAAAGGTCATAAACGAAAGGGATGCGCCAGAAATGTGCACCACAAACTAAAGGTATGCACCAAAGGTGCACAATCCAGAAGCACAATCCAGAAGGAAACATCTTGTTTCCCTCTGATTATAGTGAATCGCACACTGCTACATTTTAGTCTGACAGCTTCATCGATGGTTTTGAAAATGAACCATAGATGCAACCGTTTTTATAACCTCAGAAACCGAATGTGATTTTCAACTTAAGGGTAACTATTTGTGAATTGTAGGGTGCTTGACAAAAAAATAAGTGACGGGACAATTTCGTACGTGACCCAAATTTATTACGTCACAATATATAATATATTATGTTTTTGATAATCAAAAAATCATTTCAATATCTTGTTTTCGAATTTACCTTATTAAATCAATTAGTGATCATGGTATCACTTCTACAATTTAAATATAAAACGAAAACAAAATCTTCAAACAGTCACAGTGAGAAAAATTGTAAACCTGAAAGCATTTAAATTGAGACAATCTAAAATTGTAATATTCTTCCGTAAGCGTTATTTCTGTATACGAGTTGATACTGTTCACTGTAATTAAAGAAAATTATAACAACAATGCTCTAAATAAAACAAAAATCCAAATAAAAAATTCTTCCCTAAAAAATATATTACCTAGGTTTTTACAAAAGAGTACGCTTTCTACCAATTTGGAAGAAATGATATAAAATGGCTTATCAATAATAAATAACCTGTCTTACTTCTAAGCATGAAATGAATTGTTAAAACAGTGACTGATTAATTATTATGTTTTGATTATATTAAATATAATAAAATGGATATAAATGTACCTGTAAACAATCGTCTAGCAAGACGTTTTGTGGTCTAGTTTTAATTAAAAAATTAAATTAAATAGAAGATTATAAATATTAAAAAAAACTGTGACTTGTGTCCTTGTATGAGATTTTTAAGAGATTTTGGACTAGAGGCAGTCTCTTCAGAAAGTGATTGTGATCCTGTGAGATTATTATCTGCTTTTGTATTCAACTATGTACATATCAAGTCTCAGAGATTCGTCGTCTCGCGCTTCACTTGACGATTGTTGTACGTCAAATGTCTTTCTCTTGAGAATTGATTTTCCGTTCGTCAGTTGGGTGATTTTTAATACTTATGTTCGTAATTTAATGCTTTCTGTTTATTTTCAAATCATCAAACCGATCGCCGTATACTGATCTTTGATGCATGCAATCGTAGTAAAATAATAATAATATGTAATTTAAAATGTTTTTTTTAACAGTTAAAAGAGTCGCATTTACAGTTCAAAGAGTCATAGTTACAGGTTCAAACTCCTACAATTACAGATTCAAACTGCCACAATTACAGGTTCAAACTCCCACAATTACAGGTTCAAACTGCCACAATTACAAGTTCAAACTTCCACAATTACAAGTTCAAACTGCCACAATTACAGGTTCAAACTTCCACAATTACAGGTTCAAACTGCCACAATTACAGGTTCAAACTGCCACAATTACAGGTTCAAACTTCCACAATTACAGGTTCAAACTGCCACAGTTTTAGATTCAAAGTGCCACAGACGAGTACTGTATTTTAAAAATTTGACAAATAAAGGCTCCATAATTTTCTTAAATAATAAATACAGCACTTTTCGCAACCCTGTTGGTCCTGACAACGAACACACTACACACCCCTTATTATTCCACCCCATTAGATCGTCTAGAGCAGTGATATGTAACTTTGTTTACTCTTCTTCATTGTTTATCAACTGGTCGCTCGGTTCTCAAAGTCGAGTACTATTTAATGAAGTCACTCACACCATACATACAAATATTAAAAAATATACACGGAATGATGGGACATTTCAGAATAGTTATTTAAATGGTGGTAAGCCTTCAATAATTTCAAACGGTCATTCGTGTTCAGATATTCATGTATTCAACTTGGTTTACAGTGTGATTTTAAAAGGGCTCAATACGCGATACAACATACTAACGCAACTATACAATGGCTATCTGCTAGTGCAGTTGCACTACCTTAAGCCCGATAAAGAACTGACGCGTTGAGCGGAACGCCCGGTCGGCCGCTAGTATGCCGCACATATTTACACCGTGTGCTTGAGACATCTTTTCAAAATATTTTTAAGGGTTCGGTACCTAATAAATTCGATTGTTTATTATATTGGAAACCACCCGCAAAATATTCACTTCATTTTAGACTAGCAAAAAAAAACGATTAAAACTTCGGTAGAATTTTTTTTCATCCCCATGAGTAAAATAGACAGATAATATAAAAATTTAATCACGAAGTCAACTTGACAGATAAAATAAATCCCATCATGAATATATTTAATATAAGATGGCTTTTACTATGAGGAATTCTATAATATATAAACAAAATTGTGTCCCAAACGATTATGTCTCCTTTCTCCGATAGTTGAGAACCCCTGAAGGGCGAGTGCGTAGCAACAGATATAATACGATTTGATACCCTCTACAGCTCAATCAACTCCTGATTAAAATGTAATCGGATAAACCGCCGGGAAGGGGTTGGGGGACGGGTGGGGGGGGCACACACACACCAACACAGCACACGTACAAAGACATGTGCAGTCAGAGGCAACATTTGTATTGTATTGTACTATACTGGAAAGGTTGACTTGATTCATTTTAACGACGCAGAAGGTGTGGAAAGAGTGACTCCTGGAAATAAGGTGAACAGTGCTCCGTACCCCATTTAATCTTTTCATATGTTGAAATCGATTGATGATCGATGCCTTAAGACGTCTTGAAATTAACAATTGATGACTTAAAACATCTTGAGATTGACTATTGATGACTTAAGACGTCTTAAAATTGACAATTGATAACTTAAGACGTCTTGAAATTGACAATTGATGACTTAAGACGTCTTGAAATTGACAATTGATGACTTAAAACATTATGAGATTGACAATTGACTAATTAAAACTTGACTCTTGAAATAGATATTGGACATCTTGCGATGTCACAAGACGAGTCGACTCTGTGAGAAAAACGTAACCGATAGAATAAATAAATGTTAACTGGATGATTCAGGCTCTCGGGACATAACATGCAACCCTTATGAAAGGGTAATTAGATGGAACAAATAGTCAAGGATGACCACAAAAAAGGGACACTACCGAATAGATCAAATACAGAGGGATAATATCTCAGGCCTAATGGCCTTTGTTCTCGATAATCTCTTAATGAAACTTTGATCTCTGAGTGAGACATGTATGTACCTGAAGATTCGTTTTAATCTGGGAGCAAAACGTGGTGATGATTCACAGATTCACAGAGCTTCACGCTGAAATATACCGTTCTTCACCAAGTCAATTCTTCGGACCATATAGAAGGAACATGTAAGAAAATATGTGGATGTGAAGAACTATAATATATAATAAGTTTATAACTACTTTGTTCTCAAATTTTTGAGTTGGACATTCATAAGTTACATAAGTTACAAAAAACTTTTACATTACATATACGTCGGTGCTAAATATTTGTTTATAATTCTTTGAATGTTCCTATACATTCAGATTTCATATATGTAAAAACATTGTGATATTTTTTTATCATAAAATTTATATAACAAACAGAGTATTTACCACAAGAATTTTTAGTGCAAAATACCATATTCTTCAAAGTAAATACTCGGTCAGAGTAACTAAGTACTTGTATTATTAAAATATTGCTCCTTAATATATTTTCAAATATTGTCAGCGATATTTGAATACATCCAAGAACACACAACTGTTATTAAACAAATTATAAATATCTCATACACACAAAGCTATTTTTATTATATTTAATGGAAAATATACGGAAGTGTGGGTAATTACGGTACATACGACCTGTCTTCGGCAGGTTTGAGTGATCACTTTATATAAATATAACGTTCACCATTCATACCCATTAATCAATCTCCATATCTATCAAACTTTTGGAAGTTGTATATATGTTAATATGTAGAAACACTTCGAGTACCACTACGTTATCGCCATCTATGTTTTGTGGCTCACATTCAGACTACATATTAGTTGAACAAATATTTAACTATATTTAAGTATTTCGTTGTTATTTTTGCACGACCTTAGACGAGCTTTACAGCTAGTAGAAATATAATTGCTAAAGTTAACAGCTTTGAACTTACCAAGCTAGAGTTCACCTTGCCTGTATTTGTTCACTCCACAGGGAAAGAATTAGAGCATCGGTAACCGTATTATTATTATTTAATGCCCCAATATTCATCCATTAACTCACATGTTCGTTTGATTATGATCGCGTAGTGTGTGCAATCAGATTAGAACAGGTTAGAGACAAGAAAGACCACTTATAGTTGACAATATATACAATGTATAATTGTATTTTACGTACGTAAAAACAATATCAATGTATTCAGTAGCCCTCCGCTAATATCTCGGTTAGGGACCAGACCCTCGTAACAAGAATTTTTGTAAAACGAAATAAATAATCACTCAAAATAGTTTTATTTTTTCGTTAAAGTGTGAATATTATAGAAAACAAGAGATCAATTTTGTTCTTATTATTTCATTGATAAAACCGCGTAAGATTTAATATTCTTATTCATACATTAAATACATATACAGGGGTCCTACAGTTTTGTATTGGGGTCAAAATTTTGTAGATACACCTGGTGGGATAAGATCTCGTGGACTGTATATATTACAATAATGATTAGTTGACGCAATCCGAATTAGATTCAAAAGAGAAATATTGGCAAATGTCTCGTATCATTTTACTGAAAATCCGAGATATCATTGCACTTCCGTAACTGTTTAGAACGCTGCCTCTTCGTGGTTCTAGCGTTACGCACGGCACTACTTTCGAATATTAAAAAAAAACAGATTTTCACAATTCGGTATCAGAAGGCAATCTGTTCGCACGTCGGCGAAATCCTCAGTCATTAAACAGGTATATATTGGAAGGACAAAATGCACAGGGAGTAGGTACTCGACATACGTCAACAACGCCATCGTAGCTCAGTCCGCAGGCTTGAACAATCTTTTACCAAAAGTTTTCGCTTGTTGGAAACGAATGAAATTACCAGACAATTGGAAGACTACTCTCCATTTTATTAATATCATCTATCACGGCGCATCCCCTGGGAAGGCGGCCGTTTAAACATTGAAAAACTTGGCATACAATATTCACACGGGGGGGCGTGTTACCCTAATGGAAAAGCGAGTTCATATCACCTCCCCTATTTAATTTTTCCCCGAGGAATCATCCCTCTCCACCCCCCGACAATGACAATACACCTCGCGCAGTTGAGAGCTGCTGCCGAATAGAGTGTGTGAAATTAATATGTACTGTTTATGTTGATGCCCTTATCATCTGTTTCGAGGGAGTTAAGCTGTGTACACTCGAGTGAATTACGATGCTCTGTTGATGTTTGCAAGAGCAGACTTCCACTTCCAAAACCATGCAGTAACACAGATCTACCGCCCCAAATAAACTTCGGTAAATATACGTAACATTAAATTAATATTTTAGTTAATTCTAAGGAAAACATTTACGCTAAAAACTGACTAGTGAAAGACTATTTACGTGTGGCGAATCCTACAAAAATAATTAAAAAAAACAATATAACATATGTTTTTAATTAGTTAATGACATCCTGAAGAAGAAAATTATATTTTTAGAAACCGGTAGATGTATTTAATTAATTAGTGGTTAACAAACCAAGTAAACAATCTAAAATAATGGATTATAACCAGAATCTTAAAAACAATATATAATTCTGTTCATAACTGTAAACAATCTCTTTTTCTAAGCACGAAATTTATCTCTTATTGAGAGTAGCATGTCTTGTAACATTAATTAATGAATATACATTATTTTAGAGGAATGTAACATTTCTAAATAAATGAAAAATATATTTAAAAATTCAGCCAGTACCAATGTACCATTTGGAATCTGCGTTAGAAATAGCGCGATGGAAAAATTGTAATATTTTTGTTGGGTTATCTAATAAGCCTTTGCGGTGTTTTTTTTCTTATAATTTTTTTACACAAGGGGGTGAGAAAACGCGATGTTCGAAGGGTGGTAATTTTCTACAAGGACAGAACAATAAGGGCTCAGGGATCAACCAGGAAGAACACGACCTACCTGGATTTTCTCTGCTGTAATCACAGCTCTACTGAACATCAGAAACAACTTCGCCGATTCACACTAAATACTCTGAACATAATAGTAGTTTTGACATGCGTCGCGAGAAAACCGAAACACAATTGCACAAAACAATACATTAATTGCACAAAACAGGACGTTGACACCTTGACAGCTCAAAGTTCATAGACATCACACAGAAGGGGGACACAGATATGTATAGTAAACCTAATGGAGCATCTACACGCGCACGGCGACCGGCGATCTGGTCCTGTCATAAATACCGAACAGGCTTAAATAATGGAGTGTCAAGTTGACAAAAATAAACATTTTCGACTCATGCCACTTTTCACCTTTATGGTTCAAAAGGTCATTCAGGAGCTCAACTGGAAAATTCTGTCGCATCCAACCTTCAGTCCCGGACCCTCTTCGGTTCCTCTCCAATGACCTCAAAAATGAACTCGACAACAATTTAGATATTGTAGAAAACGCATCGACAAATGTATTAATCAGAAAGATATACAGGTTGGCCCAAAAAAAAAAGTGAGAACATCTCGTAACGCGTGAGTTATTTCAAAACATAATTTAATTAATTATTATTCTTAATGTAATTTTTTTTTGTACAATATTCAACTAATCAGAAATCAAAAAAACACCCCATATTGCATAATCTACTGGATTTAAATCTGAGCTGTTCGGTGGCCACACGCCTGGCTCTATGAAATTAACATTCTCACGACGAAGAAAGTTAATTGTATTTCTGGCTGTGTGCGATGGAGCTCCGTTTTGCTGTAATGTCTAGTTATACTCCAGGCTTTGTTTTGAAACTCTTTATCATTTTCCTAGCACCCCAACGTTTTTCAATTCGCAAATTTTTGATCAGAATACGGTCTTCTGCAGTGATTTTTGTCATTCTGGGCAACAATTTGAAAAAAACAAACATAAACAATGGAAAAATTAATAACCAAAGATGGCGACTGGAAATTGTCGAAATAAAACGTAATATAAGTAAAAAGGTAAGTAAGTAAATTAGTAAAATATTGAAGCTACCGTTGATATAGTTAAACTAATTTTGATGTAATTATATCACATTTTACGAAATATTCTCACTTTTTTTGGGCCACCCTGTACATATAAAATAAATTTATAAAAAAATATTCTTGTTGCTACCGGGATTCGAACCTGGATCTCTTCCTATCGGGGGAAATGCATTAACCGATTATACTACGCCAACACAGTGAGTTAACGACAAATTTTCGAATTTATATATTGCACTTTCAAATTGATTCATCTGTCGTTCCATTATTTGAAACCCATCTTGGAAATTATTTATTTATTTGTATACCTTTCTAATTGATACATTTAATTTGTATTAAAAATATCACAGACCCGTGTTCTGAAAAATTGCAACTTAAAAATCGACAAATTAGTTGGAAGATGGGATGAAGTCTTGAATAATAAAAGAGAATACATAATTAATTTAAATGTTGTAATCTTAAAAAATGTTCTTCAGTCATTCAGAATCTTCTGTGTATGGTTTTCTGGGTTAATCTGCCGTGTATATCTGACCTTCTGGTAGATGTTTCGGATCCCATTGCAAGGTAAATAATTAAACTTATTAGACTAACCAATATAATGTTAATTTTTTGTGTAAAAAGGTTTTATTTTTGATATATGTACATTATTTTTATGCAATATTAACATCACATTAATAAAGAGCTTAATATATGCGTAAACGTCTCTTTTCACGTCTCATTCGTATCCGTCGGCAGTGCAGCGGTTAGTATCTCCCGCCTGTCACGCGATTCCCACATAGATACATGTAGGCATTGTATATAAATCATATATAATAACATTTTGTTATGCTATTTTTCTCTCTGAGATATTAGTATATATATTTATTAATATATATCCATTTTATAACGACTCGTACGGAATCGTAAAGGGCAGAATTGATTCAAACCCAGAGAGAACTGCCATTCTTTATGTATTGTAAAACGACCAACTTAATACACATCATTGTCGCCAAATCGATAGAAAAATTTCCCACATTGTTATTATAATTCACTAGCCAGTCGACCACCGATCACACGAACATCGTCAAAAACCGATGGACGATTCATCTCTCAATAACCCGATTATCTCCGCCGTCTGATGATGCGGCACCGGCGAAAGCCTCCGTCATCACAACCAGCCCCCTCTGACCTCCGGAGTAATCCCAAAACTTCCTTCCAGACGTCACCAACTGCGGCCGCGCTTTAAAGACTACTCTCGCTAATGACGGATAAATATAAAAAAAGTTACCAAACAAAACGGATATCGTCGTGCCGTTAATTTTCAAAAATGGTGTTGCACGAATTGTGTTTTATAATTTTATTTATTAATTGTACAAAACGTTAAAATTTTGAAGACGTTAGAGATTTATGAAATGTTATAATAATAATTTGGACACCACATGCGTGAATCATAATTTGACAACATATACAAACTATACACTGGTGTCAATTACACATTAAATAAGATGTATCGGTGAAATTATTACCTCTAAAAATAAAATTACCTATTACATACTGTTTGGAACATATATTTATTTATTCTTGAACGAAAATAATGTACTGTGCCTTCCTCTCCCCTCCATCTCTTCACACGGCACGTCGCCACCAATCAAACGGCGACCTTGAAGCGGTGTGGTTATGTGTGAATCGAAGAATAATATTAAATTGAGACGTCGCGTCTATACAGTGCATTCTAAAGGACCCTTGACGAAGAAAGTGATAAGTATACAGTCCACTTTGGAGGTGTCTGAAGAACTAGATTGTGGTAAGTGCAAACCTCCTTCCAAATATTCTGTTTTCTTCCGGCATCTATCCTTTTACGCAACACATACAGAATAAAAACTATATTTCTACGTCTTATTCTTTTTCAAGTGCTAGTTTTTTGATTGTAGAGAGATGCGAGAAGGTTATACATTTAGATTTTTATTATTAGAAGAACACATTCTTATTGTGAAGTTGTAATTATTCAGAACATAGGACTGTGATATTTTAAATACTAATTAAATGTATTAATTAGTAAGACATACATATAAAATCATATTTATCGAAAAATATTGTTGTTGCACCACCGGGATTCGAACTTGGATCTCTTTCCAAACCGGGGAAGGTGCATTATCTAACTATGCTACAGCTACAATATTTGTCGATGTTAAAATATAATAGAAAGTGAATAAAGGTCTGATCGAAGAATATGAAAGTCATATCGTAGTATTTTACGAATTTGTGTATGTTATGGGACTAAAGATCGGTGATCTACCCTCTCACTGACTAGTCAGTGGTGAACACAAGATCCGTGGATTTTTCACCTCAGAAACACATACCCTCCTTATTTTGTCACATTCTGCCTTCAAATAAAAAGGTGTTATTCGTTATGAAAATGGCAGCTAATCATAAAAAAACATGAACAAAGGAAATGAAATAAAGATACAATCCACATTAACAAATCCTCATTTCGTCGGGTTAGGCGCGAGTTCAACGTTCTGCGATGCAGGCAGGTGACAACAAGATGTTCCACAAGATGGCATCACTCCAGTCCATGCCGTCCGAGCAACCCATCTTCTTGGTAGATCATTCATTGATTCATCGTAGATGATCCTCAGCATCCAGGCCTACGTAAATGGATTCAAAATCACATAGTCCAAGGTTATAATGTAAACCGAAGTGAAAAATGTAGCCTACAGTGATAATAACCGTAGGTGAAGAAACCAAAAGGAAACAACTCGTTTCCTGTAAAGATTATTCACCATGCGATTAGATTAACTAATTACATCAATTATGCACTAGTGATTGAATAACATAAAAATATTTACCCATTGGTTATGCTGGATCGCTCACAGTAACATATTAGAAACAGCTCTGCTCGATGATTTGAAAAAGAACCATAGACGGTGACCGTTTTTATAACTTTCAAAACAGATTGCGATACCAACGTAAGGGCAATTATTTGTGATTATGAGGTGCTTGGCATTAAAACAAGTGACGGGGCAATTTCAAACTTGACCCTAATTTGTAATGTCATAATGTCCTTTATAAATATTAAGAATAGAACGGATTCAAGGTGAAATCCCTGACTTGTGCCAGAAGTAGTGTAGAACAGAATATCTGAGTAAGTGCTATGATTATTGTGTCAATTATTTCGATGATTTGCATTCTGGTCCATTTTAATCAAAGACCACACATACAAAATTTCTACGAGAAAGAATTGATCAGTTTCCCGAATAAAATTAAGAACAATACGTAGAAAATATATTAAATACTAATGAAATCAATGAAATCAATTTTATCGAAAAATATTGTTGTTGAGCTACCAGGATCTCTTTTCCAATGCATTACCAACTATGCTACAACGACGGTATTTTTAGATATATATATATTTTTATAAATTTTCGAACCTATATGTTACACTTTTTCAAATAAATACATCGATCGTTCCATCATTTGAAAGCGATCTACATTGTTTTTACGGAATCTCAAATACCTTTGAGTAAACCGAAAGAATTAACAATTCATTTTTATTAAATTTTGGACACATAGATACAATGTTCTACATAATAGAATTTTTTATTTTTTTTATTGACACCTCACCTCCGATTCGGTGGGACCGGTGTTGGGGAATCGCTGCCGATCCGCGGGCCGCGGTTGGCCAGGCCAGAGGCGGAAGGCAGCGCGAAGGGCGCCGCGGCGGCCGCTGTCATCGGCCCTCGGCCGTCCAATCAATCACCGACCCGCGCCTACCCGCCCCCGACGCCTCCACACTCCGCACTCACCCGCGCGGACGCCGGCGTAGCGTCGCTTGCTGCGGGGCGTCATCTTTGTATGAAGGCTATTGAAGGGAACAACAACAGCCAACAAGATTATTAAAGAAATTTTATAAGGGGAACACTTGTTCCCGACTGTGTGTGTAAAATACCTTCGATAGCGTAAATTTATAGGTTATAGATTTTCTATTGATAATATTAAAATGTGCCACTCTAGTACAGTCAGATATCCATTAACCTAGATAGCAGGCGCGGTCGCTTCATACATGCTTTGGATGCTCCGTATACCTTGTGTTATAGAGTCAAACAACACTGCAGCAAATAAATTCGTCCTGCCATTTCGAGACCAGTCATACATAACACACACTACGACACGTAGCGAGTCGAAATACATATACATTCTCAATTTTATGACTATTCTTCGTTCCGTATTCACAAAGTTTGAAATTATTCGAATTTTGTGCGTGCGCATTCGATTCCATTAATGTAAAAAATACGTCTTGTTTACACAAAGATCTAACTTTCGAAGAGTAAATACTTTTACTGTTGCATAACCTATCAGATTCACGATTCCACCATGAATGTGTGTATTTCGTGTCTATTCATTTACTGGTCTGTGGCGGCACCCTAGTACGGCACGTACCAGTTGTACTATATGTAAGATTATGAGGAAATAATTATATGTAAGATTATTTGAAATTATAAAAGGACGGTATGACAGGTGCCGAAATTAAATTACTCGTGATAAAATTACATACGGAAAAAAAAAACAAACACGTAACAAATTTCACATATTTAATTTAAAAAATAGTCGTCCATCTTTCAAAGAGGCGTATCTCAAGTTCGTCGATTTTACAGCAGACGATATATTAACAAATTGTGAGGAATTTTTCACTGAAAAATTGTTTTAAAAAAAATCTTACTGATTTCTATGGATATTTTTTGATTTAAAGACTGTGTGATGTGTAAAAATTTAAAAAAATTATATAATATTAATTAAATGGAAAAAAATCACATATACCTGATTGAATGTTTTACTGGCACGTTAACATTATTAATTCAATTTTATCAAAAATCGAGACACGTTTTGCTGAAATATGGACGACGAATTATCACGTAAATTTCATATTGGTGAAAAATATGGGGGTTGTCGTTGTAGAATATTGATTGACTGTTATTACATCTTAAGGATTTCTAGATGTGAGACTGAAGTCCCTAACCTCTTCTAGTCTCACGCGTGTCAGTGCATGTTTTGTCTAGAGCAAGGCATAAAAATGAAAATTTATTGCTGGATGAATTAAACAAAGGCAGAATTGATGAGAATACAATGTAAATCAATCAATGTTGATCACTGGAGTAGCTCGCTCGAGATGTGGATGAAAGAACGGTCTAGGGAGAAGTGGCCTAGTGCAATGTCCGTCACGATGTATGGTGAATGCTGATTAGTTAGTTGGTTTGATTTCGACCCTAGGCTACTACTAGACAAGTCCCTACACAGCCATGTCTGTGGGGCGCGCGCAAGGTCACCACAGATATATAAAAAAAAAACAAACAAAAGTTAAGTTAAATTACAAAGTTAGAAATTGAAAATTTGAAGTTTTGAATGTGTTATTTTTTTCGTATGTATTTTATAATTTATTTCTGTGTAATTTAAATCACATAACCAGTATAGTAGTACCTACCTACGAACGTGTAATATTTTGTGTTTCCTACGATCGAATTTAACTAAGTGCGCGACATTACGAAGTGAATTGTCTGCATAATGACGCAGTTGAGGAATTTCTCACGTTTTCATAGTCGTTCAAAATTTTACGCGTACGGTTTTCCGAGCTGTTGTGCCGCGTGGGCCGTCACATCAAATTGCTCGGAACCGTCGTATTATTTTGTGTCGTCTTTTACGAGTCGGCTTGGTAATGGTCAAATAATACAATTATAATCGTTTCGGAATGGCTAGAAGTTAGACCCGCGCATTGGGTGTAATCAAAAAATGTCAACCAAACAAATACATATGTAATATTCTTGAACAATTTGTGCCGCTGTTATATTATTATAACTAGCGTCAAGACCCGTCGTGAGACGGGCACCAAAAATGTACGTAAGAGAATATCAGCTACTGCATTGTGTTTAATTTTCTATTTAATGTTGTTACTTTATCGAGCTCGTCATTTTCGCTGTCTTTCTCTATCTAAGCGTCGCTTTTTCTGAACTGGATCATTAAGACCTTACACACTTACGTTAAGTAAACACCATACATACTTTTTAGTATCCAACGTTAAGTATACAACATTAATAAAATGCAATAATTTAATTGTTGCCTAGACACATAGGCGTACATTTAAAAAAAAAATTTAATCACTTCACAACAGCAATATAACATTAAATTTTTTCAAATATCTGAGAGCAAATTTCTTTGTTTACTCTGTTGAAAAAATCTACCTTCAGAACCAAACGGTCATATACGTATACACTTTTAAAGGGATTTGACACTTCTCTTCAATAAAATGTATGAATTTCCCATGCAATCGTCATGTTTAATTAATTATGATATATATTTATTTTATGCATATGATCGATTAGAATAACTAACGGATTGGGCAGATTATACACGTACTAGAAATAACTCGTCAACAATGACTGGAAATAAACAGTTTAGTTTAAATAAACGGTGACTGGAAATAAACCTTAATTATTTTAATTAAAAAACATATTATACAACAATATTACAATCAAATAATTTATGTACTTATTTAAATTAACTAAGTTTACTATTTTATATATGAATTAAATATATTAATTAGAAAGAATCCTGGTACCGACACTGATGTATGGAAGTGAGGTCTGGAGCTGG
Source organism: Eubasilissa regina (assembly GCA_022840565.1). Classification (NCBI taxonomy): domain Eukaryota; kingdom Metazoa; phylum Arthropoda; class Insecta; order Trichoptera; family Phryganeidae; genus Eubasilissa; species Eubasilissa regina. Next base: position 14,250,423 of record JAINEB010000027.1, on the reverse strand, counting down.
CAGAAAAGGAACGAAAGTAGACTGAATGCAGTGGAAATGAGATCACTTAGACGTATTTGTGGCAAATCTATTTATGACAGAGTGAAGAATGAAGAAATAAGGAAAGAATGTAAAGCTGATGTTAGTTTAGTGAGTAAGATTAAAAAAGGATCACTTAGGTGGTTCGGTCATATGGAACGGATGAATGAGGAGAGAACGGTAAGAACGATATATGATGCAAGTGTTGATAGCACCAGAAATAGAGGAAGTCCGCGAAAGACTTGGCACGACCAGGTATACCAGATAATGGAGGATGGTTCTGTTAGAAACCTCAACAATCGGCGAGCTTGTATGAGAAGATGTATGAATGTGGATGAGGCGAGAATTGTGTATCAGGACAGAAGAGTGTGGCGCTCTATCCTCTCTGCCTACTCCCGTGAAACGGCGTGATGGTAAGTAAGTAAGTAATTAGAAAGATATATATATGAAATCAATTTTATTGAAAAATATTGTTTTTGCGCCATCGGGATTCGAACCTGGATCTCTTTCTAAACCGGGGAAGGTGCGTTATCCAACTATGCTACAGCGACGATATTTTTAGCGATTTTTTTTATCCTGGTAGCAACCAAAATAACTTTTTCGCTGTATTATTTTTTAATGTATCTTCATATCTATAATATATCCATTTAATTTGTTTTTATAATATATCCATTTAATATGTTCTGAAATTGCAACAACACAAAAAAAAGCTGTTTTCATTAAAAATGGTAAAAATTAACTGAATTATCTATTGAAATTATTATTTAAATTCTTGCATTATGCAGCATATGAAATGTTTATGATTTGTGTGTTAGAATTTGACTATTTTTATAAAAGTAAATCTAATAGTCGTCTAAATATCGCGATTAATTTTTTATGTGGTCACCGCAATCACAAGAATATATGAAATTCAATCTGTAAATAAAAAATACAAATCTACAAAACACCCTTAATTGTAATACATACGTTCATAAATGTTAGTCCTCGGAGAATAACGGGTCAAATTTCATTCAATATTAATAAATGATATAATTTTATTAAATACTAAATGAATGTATTAATTATAAATATATACATATAAAATCAATTTTGTCGAAAAATATTGTTTTTGCGTCACCGGGATTCGAACCTGGATCTCTATTTTCAATCCTGGGAAGTGCACTACCTTTGTGCTATAATGCCAGTATTTTTCTTGACAAATTTTCGAACCTATATGTTACATTTTTTTCAAATTAATACACCTCTCGTTCCATTATTTGAAAGCCATCTACATTATTTTTATAAAATCTCAAATACCTTTGAGTAAACCGACTGCAGACGCCAGAATTATCAATTCATTTTTGTTAAATTTTGGACACATTGATACAACATATATTATTAAGGAAAACACATTCTTTTTGTGAAGTTGTAATTATTCAGAACATAGGTCAGCGATATTTTAAATAATAATTAAATTTATTAATTAGAAAGATATACATATAAAATCGATTTTATCGAAAAATATTGTTGTTGCGCTCTCGGAATTCGAACCTGGATCTCTTTCCAAACCGTGGAAAGTGTATTATCCAACTATGCTATAGCGACAGTACTTTTGAGATTCCGTAAAAACAAAGTAGATGGCTTTCAAATAATGGAACGATAGATATATTCATTTGAAAAAGTGTAACATATGGGTTTGAAAATTTGTCGTCAAAAGTACTGTCGCTGTAGCATAGTTGGATAATGCATCTTTCCCGATTTGGAAAGAGATTCAGGTTCGAATCCCGGTAGCGCAACAACAATATTTTTGTATATAATTGGTTTTATATGTATATCTTTCTAATTAATACATTTAATTAGTATTTAAGATATAATTTTATTTTATATATTTATTTACAATTTTATATATGATTTACTTGATTCTATTACAAACTAAAGTTACATATTTTTTTATATATCTCTAAACCTCTCTAAAGAAGAAAAACTCTTATGCTTGGAGAGGGACTGCAGTAATTTTAAAAGAGTCAGAAGTTTAATAATTACAATTTATAATATTATTTATTTTCTATTTGCGTATTTTTTAATTATTTGTTTAATTTATTTTTTAGTTGTTTTATCATTTATCTTCTTAATTTTTGTAGGGATGCCATTGAAATTTTTATGGCTAAATATTTTTTTAATTATTCCAACATTGTTCAACAATAATGTATCTCAAAGCTCTATCACACACGCATGCGCGAATGTAACATATCTTACTTGTTGATGATTGGCTGTGTGTCACACATGTACTAAGCGAATTAACATATTAGACAAGGATAGAATGTTTTTATTTGCATTTATTAAATATATAACCTAACTGATGATGACAGTGTAAGCGGATATAAAGACAAAAAAAAAAGGAAGATGACTTATGGAAATAAATAATTTCGGTATCTATTTTTACTTGTTATCTAACTAAAAATATGAATTTAAAAAATAATACATTCCTAGTATACGGTGAATATTATGTTCCAGGCCGATGTTGTTTTTAAATAACTATAAAATAAAACAATCATTATTTAATTTGATTTATATTTATCAATTACATGATTTATTACAATTATATATAAAATATGACATTAGACAAATGTCCGGCGCCGGCAGCGGCACAAATACGGGTTCTTTTTACCATATTTTTCATAACATCCTCGCACACTTCGCGTGTTATTTCAGCAATTTTATTTTGCATATTGTCCTGTAGCATCGAAATTATTTTTGGCTTATTCGCTTAGACCTTTCTTTTCAAGTTCCTTTAACAGAAAGTAGTCAGAACCCGAGGAGGTCATTCGATATCATCTCTATTTGACATTATGCTGCCGAGAAAAAATTCTCGCAAAATTTCAAGCCTAGCTCGGGCTGTGTTTAAGGAGGCACCGTCGTATTGCAAGCCTATTCGATCCAATTTGTTAACCATAAAGTTTTCCAACATGTGACGATAGCGATCACTATTTATGGTTACAGTATTGCCATTATTATTTAGATAAATGTTGACGTTATTTAGATTAACTTTAACACGTCGTTAAAGCGTTATATACTTCAAAATAAATTAATTGTAATCAACTACTCTCTACGATTACTAAATTCTAATTGACAAATATTTTCTAAACCAAAATGGTGGCCAAATAAAATCGGCCTGGAACATAATATTCACCCTTTGTTAAACAATCGTTTTTTAACAAATTAAATTTAAAATGTCAAAAATAAATCTAATTAAATTTTATTCCTGCCTTTCTTCCTTCCTAGTGAAATGTACACGTAACACATTTACACTATGTGACCGTGAAAGTATCTCGATTTTTTTTTACTTTAACTAAAAGACTTTTGACTTGGCCCGGTAGAATTGTGCGCCTTGAAATGTGAATGGAAAATGATTGGCTTATTTAGGGGCACCAAAAAAGTAAGGGGTAACCAATTTAAACTATCGCGTCGCCCTTTGTTTCTCGCACAAAAGGCTTCGTGTTATTTTCTTTGAAGGCTATAATTTAGTGTTTTTCTAGATTATACCCCATCTGAGGGATCTGACCAATTTGCCCGAAACACTTTAGGGAAATTGTCATTTCGATTGTAACAAACGAAATAAAAGTCGTTTACGAATGCGTCTGTACGTGTGTGTGTGTGTGTGTGTGTATGTATATTTGGATGATTATATGCGTTAGTAAGGTAATATCGTCAATCATTATTTTGTAAAATACCATTACAAAAATTTGGTATTCAAGGCGATATTAGGTTTTCAAATCAGTACTTGTAATTAGAATCATTTAGTTCCAAAACTCATTTTAATGGAAAGCCAAGTGAATTAGCTAAATTATCCTGAACATTCAGGATCTTGAAAATTTTCTAATTTATCCCAATACACAACCGACACGCACACATATATATATATTAACACAAATAAAATGTATCAATTATAAAGATATACATAGATACAGATAAAATCATTTTATCTAAAAAATATTATTGCCACCGGAATTCGAACCAGGAATTTTAAATAAAATCCGATTAGAGACGCCAGAATTAAATTAATTAATCAATTTTGTTAGATTTCTTTTAAAAAATGAAATAACAAATGTATCAATTTGAAAGTGAAACATATAGGTTCGAAAATTTGTCGTTTACTTACTATGTTGACATGGTGTAATGGTCTTCGCACTTCCCCGATAGAAAGGGTTCTTGGTTCGAATCCCGGTGGCAACAAAATATTTTTTCGATAAATTAATTTTATATGTATATCTTTCTAATTGATACTTTCAATTTGTATTAAAAATATCACAGACCTATGTTCTAATAACTGCAACATAATAACAATGATGTGTTCTCCATAATAATATATACTCGTATATGTTTAATTTAAGGTTTGCATTTAGGTTAGATCACGCTGTTTATATATGAGGTTTCCTCCGGAAAACCCAGGCTGACGGTAATATGCAGTGGCGTACGTTATCCTGTTACCAATGACATTATACATATACGAAAGTACATGTATTATATAATACATGTACTTTCGTTTAACCAACGTCTTTAGACAAAATAAATCGGTAGTTCATACGACCCCACCATGTATTTATTTGTAATTTTTGAGTACTATTAATAGTGTTTTTAAAGTTTAAGTTTTAACATAAAATAATATTTTCTTACCCATATAAAAAATGTATAAACGTTTTTAAGAACATTTTCTATGACTGAACATGATTAATTCATTGTTTGAAAATTCTTTACGTAATAACTAAAGGAAATAATTATTTTTATTAAAGGTTAACGTAGGAAATAGTTCTGCCAATTGCTTTTTGTTTTTCCCAAATCAAAAACCAATCCATGCACCAAATTTAAAGAACAATCATGAAATAAACACGTTAAAAATAGTAAGATAATAAAATTCGCGAATTAGTAGAAGAGAATGTATGATTTGCACGCAGTTGTAAGCCTTTCTAATGTTATTCTGTTAAAAAAAAAAAAAAGCATAGGTAACGACTCCATACAAAACGGATCAACCGAAAGAAATTTTCAATTCAGTAAATAACCAATTATATGACTTGAGTAATTCACTAGCTTAAATACAGAATAGAGTAATGTAAATAGCTCGATGCGGCGAATATAAAAGAGCACGATGGGTAATGTTGGGTGTGTTGTCGTGGTAGTTTTTAGAACTAAGGAATTAAAGTCTCTACTGATACGCAGATGGTGCTAATTGTAAAATAATGTTTTCGTTTATGTTAATCCAATTATTTTATTTATATTTTTTTTACAGAATTTTTAATAATGCACAGCTTTTTACTCGTATGCACTGCACGCCCCTTGTAACACGTGCCATTGTCAAGGCGTTGCTAAAAAATGTTTCGGTACAACCGTACTTTTTCACAGGAGATATGAATTCTAACAGTTGAGATGTCCCGCGAGATCTCCGTGAACGCCCGCCCTCTTGACTATAATTCTCAACATTGACAATTCATAATCAAGTCTGGACATGGAACTTTTCGCCTAGCGTCGTTTGATTTCTGGCTCACAGCTACCGTCGTCAGTAATTATAAGATAATTGAAATCCTTGACGATTTAAAGGTCTGGAAGAGCATCTGAGTATGTCCTATCAATGACAGTAGTGTAGCCATTTTTTCTTCTGTCGTCTGCGTACCTGAGATTGGAAATCTTTCTGCCACAAATTTTTACTTCACCGTACACATTATTCATTTTATTAAATATATATTGTTATAATTGTATAAAATATACTGATTTGCTTTAAACTTTTTATGTATTTACCTATTGAGCAAACGTTTAGTCTCAGCTATTTTCTCAAACAAAAACATCACCTTTTTTGTAATAAATACAAAACGCCAACCAGTTACAAAATTACCTATTATCGTCTCAGCCATTGACAATAAGTGTGGATAATGATGTTTGGTTGCTAACCCAGCCATATTACTTTCGGATATACGTTTGACTAAATTATCCTCATCAAATAATGGTATATTTAGTAATAATTTGATTGTATGGCGAATAAAGGCATATGGCCATAATTGGTGACATTCGGTAACGTTTATTTTTCTGTTAAACATAAAAGAAAATAATAATAGGTTTATTTATTTCGTAGCAAACCAACGCTTCTCGGCGGAGGTATTTGTAAATTCATCTCTTCCACAATTTTTTTTTTTTTTATAATTTACTTAATATATCTGTGCGGATGTAAAACATAGACATGATAAACGTGGATAAAAAAGGTACAGAAAGACAAACACATTAGAGATTTGGTGCTGGCGGTGAATACTAAGAATTCTATAGACAACTCACAAAACATGTGAGAAATAAATATAGAAGCACTCGAATCGTTCATAATACAAATGTATACCGAAATAATTTACGCATATTTAATAGATAATTTATGTTACACGATACATTTGAAAGTTTAATAGTACAAGGAATATCGACGACTAGTCGAATCGATGGCTTACATACTTCAATCGAAGCTGATGGATCCGGTAGTTTTGGCTGTGGTGTCGTCGTGTCATAGCGACCAAGACTGCTCCGCCAAGATCATAATGAACTGTAAATACTTAGAACGAATATGAAAACAAATATTTATTCTAGAAAAATCGAGCTGCGGTTAGGATTTGAACGCAGAACAATTATATCCTAGGTAGAGTTATCTCCCAATCGACCTACATCTGGTTAAATACTAATTAAATGTATTATTTAAAAAATTATTTTATCATTAAGGAAAACACATTCTTATTGTGAAGTTGTAATTATTCAGAACAGACGGTCTGTGATATTTTAAATACTAAATTAATGTATTAATTATAAATATATACATATAAAATCAATTTTGTCGAAAAATATTATTTTTGCGTCACCCGGATTGGAAATAGAGACCCAGGTTCATATCCCGGTGACGCAAAAACAATATTTTTCGACAAAATTGATTTTATATGTATATATTTATAATTAATACATTAATTTAGTATTTTAAATTATTTTATCGAAAAATATTGTTGTTGCTACCGGGATTCGAACCTGAATCTCTTTTCAATCCGGGGAAGGTGCATTAACCAACTATGCTATAGCAGGTAGTACATTTGACGACAAATTTTCGAACCCATATGTTACACTTTTCAAATTAATACATCTATCGTTATTATTTGAAAGCCGTACTACTTTGGTTAATGCACCTTCCCCGGATTGGAAGAGATCCAGGTTCGAATCCTTTTCTTATTCGAATATTTTTCGATAAAATTGTTTTTTTATGTGTATCTTTCTAATAAATACATTTAATTATTATTTAAAATATCACAGACCGTCTGTTCTGAATAATTACAACTTCACAATAAGAATGTGTTCTCATTAATAATGTATCTGGTCTTGTGAAACATGTATTTTTTTACCAATTTAATGCAATCACCTTTTTAATTGCAATACTTTATAGTAGAAACTACTGTATGGCGCCAGGACGTTCAGTTTATAGATAGATTTATTAATAATATTATTAAGTTTATGAGCTCTATAATGAGCCTGACGTCGTCAAATTCAAGGTTCAGCGACTTCGATGTGCTAGGCATCTGGCTCGGACGAAATAGTCTTCACCGTGGGTACAGCTCGCATTCCATAAACCAGAAGGTAGACGAAACATTGGACTGGAAGACCCTGGATTCTTTGGAGTTGATAATTGGCGAAACATGGCTCAGAGCGGGTATTAGTGAAGGGATCTCCTTTAAGCAGCCAAGGCCATAATTAGATTGGATCTTAATAGATAAGCGATTTATGTAATTTGTTTTAATTATCAAGGGACTGTGTTATGAAAAATCACAACTTAATGTTAAATAAATAATACTTAATGTTAGTTTAAAAAAATTGTGCTTCGCCATTTCATCGGCATTAACACAATCGATGTATTGGATTGATGCGAAAGTACTTATATGGAACGGATAGAAGACGGATTGATGTTTATGAGATGTGGTGCTGGAGACACCATGTACGACGAGACGCACGAGTTTTTCCATTCTACAGGAGCTGAACATCAGACACTTATCTGGTGACAGCCTTAAGATTTGCAGTGGTGGTCATAAAGATCGCGATCCTCAGTCATGAGGGACTGACGTGAATGATGATGCAGATGGTTAAAATAATTATCCCTTGTTTTGAAACCTTTTTTTGTCATTTCTTTTAAAAATGACATATTCTACCCTTAATTTAGCCAGTTTTTTTTTCAATTTTAATCGTGTAACAACCCTAAAAATTTTTACTATTAATTGAGAAAATTTATCTGCGACATTGAATTTTGTATATATATATATATATACGCAACTCCCGCGACTAACAATATTTATTTCACGTATAGCAAAAGTGTATTTAAAGCTCAAATGATCCGATATGGTTAAGTGAGGTCCGTTCGAGAAATTTATCACCAGAAAGCAAACCTTGCGACTGACTTGCAGTTATAGATAATAATAGAAATAAGATCAGTTTTAAATAAAAATTTTTTTTTTAATATTGAAATCATTTATTTGCAAAAAAAAACAAAAATTACTTCCGAATCAATCTATTATATTATATACTTAAACAAATAATAGATAATAATCTCATATTTTTTATTATATTTAATATAATATATATGGAAGTTTGGGTAATTACAGGGTTTACAACCTGTCTTCGGCTGGCTTAAGTATTTACACTTTATATAAATATAACGTTCACCATTCTCACCTATCAATCTCCATGTGTTAAAAACATTCTACAGATAAAGAATATTGATTCAAATAATTAAATTCTCATTGTGACATATATGCTGTTTCAGGGAAATGAATTATCAAATTTAGTCCATAGATGGCGATAGTGTAGTGATACACAGCGTTCAAAAATTTGATAGATATTATTTATTTAATAACCTTGCCTTTGTAGATAAAAATCTAGTAATTGTGTGGTCTTGGACACATTCAAATATTGCTTATTATTAGATACTTATTGAAACACGTAGGTACCTACCTACATAATCGTTTTTATATTTTCATATTTACTTCAATGTTAATTTTAATTGAGAACTTAGCTACTTATAAAAGTTAATAAACGACTAAGTTACAATAATTTTCGAAATAAAAGCCATTAATATAATTATTACAAGAACCACGCTTACGAGTTAGTTGGATTCTTTGGTTTTTTTACCGTTTTGGTTTTGTCCCGCCTGTCGGCGTAGCCTTTTGTTTCTCGAAAACTTCTGTCAGTTGTAATAAATTTAATTGGCTGTCATTTCACAAGCTACAGCTAACGTCAGGCAACTGTTGTGCCCGTGTAGACGACCAGGCCCGCATTCGGGCGCAGGAGACTCGGGCGACTACCGAGAGGTGTGACAAAAAAAGTATTCGGAAAATTTAACATTTTTTTCTTTAATCCTTTTTTATATGACGATACCAGATCGACACCTTAGAATAACAAGGTTCCAAATAACATTTTGGGCTAATATGAGTTATTGCGTGAAATGGGTTCCAAATGCATTATTCTTAATTTTTTTCATACATATCAACTCTATTTAACGGATATTAAAGGAAATAGCAAGAGCTCAAAGTTTCAACTGCATCAGTTATTTATTTTAATTTTTTTTTATCTCAGTGGTCATTAATAATACTAAAAAAATGTTAAGACCTTAAAATTGATCATATTTACATACTCAAAACAAAATATACATAAATATATATTGAAATTCAATCAATACTTTTGAGATCATTATCTCAAAACAGTGTCAGATGGAACCTTGTTATTCTGAGAGGTCGATATGTCAGAAGAGACAGGAAACGTAATATACCTGGCTATTCAGATCTGGTAAGTATTGAATAAAATTACATACTATCAGATCTGCCAGAGCTAAAATAGTTTTTCTAGTTTTTTTTTTACTTTTTGCTTTCTATACGGCTCTTTTAATTTTACGAGTACATCCCTTTACTCAGAGATTAAAGGGTCCTTTGAAAATCAGCTCCTCTCCCAATTGTGACTTACATGACTCTATTATACCGCCACTGATATTAAATAAATTATGCATATACACATAATTATACTTTTAATTTTTAGTTAGGTGGGTACCTGACGCGTCCAAAAGACTTAAAAACATATCTAATTCATTTTAATACATGTTTTATTTAATATGATAGGCACACTATAATAATATGACGAAATAATAAAAATTCCAAACGTTTAAAAAAAGTTAAACAACTCATTCCTTTATTCGATTTTTGAATTTCGAATAGCGTGTCCGTCTGTCAAACGCAACCAATCAAAACTAGGCACGGCATTCGGCCGCCGGAAATGGGCCTAAACGTCCAAAAAACGAATAAAATACCAATAATTGTCGCAGTAGCTGCCTCCGTATGCACACGAATTATTCATATAAAAAATATTCCCAAAGGTGGAGGCAGGTAAAAAAGCTAATAGTTTATTTTTATTTTTTTTATTGAATAATTAAATAAAACATCAGTTTTATGTTTCACGCTATAAGGCGCATTTTGAAGAAAATTGACACATTACATCGGAATGTCAATTTCCTTTGAAATACGAAATTAAAAAATATGTGACCTTTTTGTTCTGAAGTATCTTTCAAATAGAAAAAAACAAACGACTTCATTTCTATTGTCGGAATTTGTATAATATTGTAAAAATTATGTCTTCAGTTTATTGACAATTTTCAACCAAAATGTGCATAAATGTATTATCAATGATGACAACTGCACACGGGATAACTGCATACAAATTAAGTGACGATAGCCTACATTACTTTATGATGTGTTACATTAAGTTTAATTAGTTCATCAGTTGGTTAGGTTATGTCATGGAACTATTTTTTCTATTTATAATAATATTGTGACGGAGGACGGGATGTGTACCTGTGTGCGATTGTGCGTGTTCGCGGGGATAAATTGGGGACGCGCGCAAGGCGCTGTCTCTTTTCTGCGTCACCGTTGACTTTGATACGAGTTGTATACCTTGTACCATCATTGTATTATTTTTGCAATAAATACTTACTTGTCACATTAGAGTTCATATTTCATAACCATCAATCCAACCGCGCGGTGTACAACTGAAACGTACAAACCACGCAAGTACGTAATAAATACAAAATATGACACTGAAATATAGTTATCAACAACAAAAAATTTGAATACTAATTAAATGTATTAATTATAAAGATACATATACAAAATCAATTTTATTGAAAAATATTGTTTTCGCGCTACCGGGATTCAAACATGGATCTCTTTTTCCATTCTGGAGAAAGTGCATTACCAAATATGCTACAGCTCCAATATCTTTGACGACAAATTTTCGAACCTATATGTTACACTTTTTTCAAATTAATACATCTGTCGTTCCATTATTTGAAAGCCATCTACATTGTTTTTACGGAATCTCAAATACATTTGAGTAAACCGATGTGTTATAAATACATCACAGACCTATGTTCTGAATAATTACAACTTCACGATAAGAATTTGTTCTTAATAACAAAAAAATTATTTAATTAATAACTTTTGTGCATCTAACTTTCCGAATTTTATGATATTATTTTAACACCGTATGGGAGAGGGTAATACAAACATTTTATGACAACTGAATACAATATATACGTCAACAATAAGATTCACGTGACAAATATTACTCGACAGACAAGAATCTTAATAAATCTTATCTTAAATAAATATCAGATATCTCATAGAGACGATATATAGAAAATATGGGGGTAAAATTACAGAGCTTACGACCTGTCTTCGGCTAGCTTAAATGATCATTTTAAATACATATACAATGTTCACCAATTCTCACCCATATTTATATTTATCAAATTTTTGAAAGTTGTATATATCTTATTACATCGCCTCGCTTCGAGTACCAGTACACCATAGCCATCTATGGACCAAATTTGATAATTCATTTTTCCTTGAAAATAGCATATATTATATGTCAATTCAATGAGAATCTGATTTTTGTTGAAATATTTTTTAAAGCAATATTTTTTAACACCTGAAAATCAATATTTTTAAATTTTTATATATTTTTCTTATTTTGACCAGTGTATTATAGATGTATTTAAAAATATAATAAAAATAGCTTTGTCTCTATGAGATATCTGATATTTATTTAATAACAGGGCCTTTATAGGTAAAAATCTAGTAATTATGTGTTCTTTAACATATTCAAATATTGCTAAATCTTATCTGCTGTAACTTTTCAAATTTTTTTGTTATTTTATCGTAATTTATGCATAGAGGCACAATTTAGCCGCCCACATAACAAAAACATACTGAAAAAGGGTGAAAGAATGGGGATGAAGCGAGAGTTGTGTGATTGAAGAGTGTGGCGCTCTATCCTCCTTGCCCCTCCCAGCGAATGAAATGGTAAGCTTCTTCTTCAGTAGTTAATCTGGTCGGTCCATTGAGTTGGAGCTGATAAATTAATTAGTTTGTAGGAGTTGGTAGCTGTGCGTGTGTTGAGGTTGTTCAAACTATGATTGACTCGAAATTGTGTCAGAAGGTCATGATTCTTCATCATCAGAAGGTAATGATGATTCACAGAAGCTCCTAACATCTTCTTGTCTCACGCGTATCAGTTATATGTCGCAGTGTAGGGTATATGTTGTAACTAGAGCAGAGTATGTAAATGAAAGAACACTTACAAGGTTTCGTTAATTGAAGTGAGGAATTAATACAATTAAATGCGCGGTCGAACTTTGAAGTGGCTCGCTGAAGATGCAGCTGAATGGCAATGTTGGCGATAGGACGGCCTGCGGAGAAGTGTTGTTGGTTGCTTGAGTAGTATCCATCTCTGGTGCTAACTGCTTATTTGCGTCTGCTTATTGGTCGCTCCGGTTCGGGCCCTAATTGCTGATAGGTAAGCCCTTACACGTCCACGTCTATGGGCGCGTGAAGGGTCACCACAAGTTAAACAGTTGAATTGTTTTTATCCTGAAAATAAATAATACTGAAATGTTCTATATAAAATAAGAACACAATTGATATTTATTTTATTTATTTTTCATTACATCTACATATCATGTACACATTAAAAAAAAACAATTGTTCATCATTTGACATGAAAACTATTCCGAACTTAAGTACTGGGAACACAAAATAAAGTGCTAACATTAATAAATATAAATCTATTGTAGTTTTAACTAATGTATTATTCTTAATTAAGTAATATTCATGTGAACATCTTACCGCTTAACTAACTGTGTTATTTAACATCTAGAAATTATACACTTTGTGAAACATTGCTGTGTTAAATGTGTGAAAAACAATAAAAAATATGAGCATAATTATTCCTACAGATTAATTTTTTCATAGCTCAACTTCATTTACATATTATTATTCAACCCGCAGCGAGCCTAATTAGCTGTTCTAAAAAATTTATTTTTGCACTACATTATTTCATATACACACATAAAGGATTATTTCATAATTATTTACACATGTTTAATATTAAGTTTTACTAAATACTCGTATTTAAACGCAACTATTAATTTCCAAACGAGAAATTATTGATAAATCTTGCATTTTCAATTATAATTATCTATGCAGTTACATTTAGTATTAATATTTACACTGATGATTCTTAACTATTTAACATCCTGTTTTTAATATTAATAAAATTGTAATGATTAAATCAAATGTGTTTTCTAGGTAGGTAAATAATTTTTTTTTTTTTTGTTAAGATAAAAAATATCAAACGACTACAAAAAGTACTTTTATGGTCATGTGTAAACATCTCGCGCGCGCGTGTGTGCTTTGATGTACAGTTCACTGGGAAAGAGTAAGAAACGAATTTTATTAAATTTATTTTTGACATTTTAAAATAGATAGTGAATGCACAAAAAAGTTCTTACCTACCTATCGCGGGACGTAAAAAGACATACATTAACAAAACAACGTGTCGTTTATGGATACTGAATGAAACATGTAGTCACCACGGACGTCATGAATATGACGTATTCGTTTGGATATTTTTATTAGCGCATTACTCGAGTACAAAAAAAAAATCAGAGGGAGGGAGGCACGAGCTAAAAACACATTTAAAAAAATTCTTGACTACTTATAATACAAATCAGACAACTTTTAAAATCATATTATTAAAATCACACCATTCTCAAGACTGCCAGCATTCAAAACTGAGTGTCTTTAATTTATTTTATTTTTATGTACAATTCTAATTTTAATAAATATAATCACATAAATATAAAATCACATTCAATTGAAATCATGATAAATTGCAGTACATATTAATAAAAGTCTGTATATACAAACAATTCTTAAATATTCGGTGTCACATTCAACTATGCAAAATCTTAAATAAAACATTATCTAACACAATTTTAAGTATCTACATATACAAAAAAAAATGTATTTCTTGTTTACATATTTAAAAAAATAAAATAATTTTAGTTTACGTCATTAATAAATTATAATATTTGTTTTATTAAATTGTTTTAATTAAAAGATGAGGCTTGCATTGGATACATAAGGTATAATATTAGCGACGAATTTTTTTTTTAAATACTTATTAAATGCATTAATTAGAACGATACACGTATATAATCAATTTTATCGAAAAATATATTGTTGTTGCGACCGGGACTCGAACCTGTATCTTTTTCCATTCCGGGGAAGGTGCATTATCCAACTATGCTACAGCGGACAGCACCATTGTTGACAAATTTTCGAACCCACATGGAACGGTAGATGTATTAATTTGAAAATGTAACATATGGGTTCGAAAATTTTTCGATAAAGTCTGCTGTAGCCTAGTTGGATAATGCACCTTCCCCGGATTGGAATCCCGGTAGCAACAACAATATATTTTTCGATAAAATTGATTATATATGTATATCTTTCTAATTAATACATTTAATTAGTATTTTTAAAATATTACAGACCGTTTGTTCTGAATAATTACAACTTCATAATAAAAATGTGTTCTTCTTAACAATTATTTTTTAATAAAATCACATTATATTTTTAAAGTTACTATTTTTCAGTACATAGTTCCGTAATATTTTTTTTTTTAGATAAATCACTTGGAAAGATACACAGAAATAATCTATCTATCGAAAAACTATATTACCACGGGACTCGGACCCGAAACTGTATATTGCCAGTACAGAGATATTTTTAGAGTTGTTGAATAAATAGATTTCGAGATATGGTGCTGGTGGATCGTGGTGTAATCGAGTGAGAGAAGAATGAACGTGTCTCAGAAACTCGGGACTAATAAGAGGTTCTCCACGAGATGCAGCAAAATAATTATTTCATACTTTGGGGGTATTGCTAGAGAAATTGCAGGCTATGGGACCACGATGCTCAGTTATGAGCACACCGACAGAGAGAGTAATAATTAAATGGCACACTTAGCAACCGTATATTGGTATAATTTGGCAACTTTGTATAGATCATCGCAGCTTTAATTGTTTACGCGCCTTGTTACTTCGATTGGCACCACTGGGTTTCCCAGTTTATAATAATTTACATGCGCGTGTGAGTATTGCCGCTTTTTTTCGGAAGCTAAGAAGACGGTAAACGACAGGTGTCATTCTTATTACATCCCGTGTTTCGACCAGTTCAGCGTCTAAATAAACCACCAAGACAACCCAGCTTAAAGAACAACATCGGACCAGAGAGACAGCAAAATTAAAAAGGTTAGTGCAGTTGATATACGGAAACCTGGAAACCAGCTATCGAAAGCGTTTACATTTTACATAAACAACTATATTTTTTAATGCAAATTAGCCCACCTCGACACAGGATCATTCTAGTTAGGGGAAATTATCAATAATAAATTAAAAATGTTATAAAAAAAAGAGAAAAAAATCAATTAGAAAGATATACAGATAAAATCTACTTGTTTTTTGTGTATTTTTCTATTTGATTAATTTAATTTGTAATATAAATATCACAGATCTATGTTCTGATATATTCATTTAAAAAAAAAACTATATTTTTTCAATAGATATTTGTTATAATTTTTATAAAAACTTGGAATGACTGTGGATGAATTAAAATTTAATTTATGAATCAATAAAACTGACAAACGCGTGTAAGAAAAGGAATAGACATGTAAGAACTGACACTTCGTATTCTACCGAACCTTTTTACATTTCGCTACCGAAATGCCGTGTAGGTACTTCGACAGGTGATCTTTGAATCGTGTGTTGGGGGGAGGGAGGGTGGACTATCCAGTGTCGTCCGATGGCACGTCAACCATACTTTGATGTCCGAAATTACAATTTCGAAAAAATAAAAATAAGATATTTGTTTATTATTTACGTTTAAAGTATCCAACATATCTACAGTGTTTCGGTGTAAGGATGATATCCAAATATTCATAATTTTACAAGACATGTAATACTTTTTTTTATTTGTTTTGTACAATCAATGAATTTTAGCTTTTTTAAATTTATACACTTTGTGAGTAAAATATTGCATTTTAAATTTTTCGCTAGTTATTTAGCAATCGCTTACAAGGGTTTCATCTTTTTGTATTTATCAGTATCATATCGGAAGTTTCAGTTAATTCAAACATGATAGCATTTATTAGGAAATAATAGAATTACCAGTAAAAAATTAAAAGGAATTTATGTGGTCCATATTTGTCATGATTGTGTAATATAATCGGTAATGCATTTTACTGACATGAAAGTTCCGGATTCTAGTCCTGGTATTACCTTAGATATTTTTATGTGTCCTTTCTAAGTGATTTGTATAATTTACTTTTGTTATTTTTTAAGGCTAATTTATACGCGTTTACCAGAATGTGATCTACGAGTATATAACAAAAATGTAAAATAAATAATTTTTGTTTCATTCTATGTTCGTTATTAAAATTTTTTTGTTATATAGATTGCAATAACAGATATGTACAAGTCTGGCAATAAGTCAAAAAATTGCATAACCTTTATCTTAAACACACTAAAGCACATTTTCAAGGAAAAAATGCCAATTATAGATATGTTGTAGTTAGGGCTTTCAATCCCGGTGATTTTATTCAGAACTGAGATTACGCTGCTGGTAATTTTCAATCCCGGGATTCCAGTGCCGCACCGGGAATTTAAATGTTTAAATCATTTAAAAAAATAAGTGTTGGAGCAGATGTTTTATTTTTATTTTTCAGGTATTATACATACATTAACATAGTACAAGTATTAACAATATTCAAATATAAAAATAACTGCATAAAAGTAAAAAAAAAAAAACAAAAAAATACATAATAAAATTTTTAAAAACTCATTTAATATTTTGAGATTTAAAATGCAACTTCAATAAGACCAAAGTGTTTAAGGTTTCATCATTTATTAATGATCTTGTTTAGGTAGCTATTTTTCCATATCCCAAAAATCCCGTTCACACTGGCGGCAGGTGGTATTGATATTAAATCCTGGTAACATTTTTCTAGATTCACTCCACTCTGTTTCAAAGCCACATAACCACGGTTGAAACAATGCCGAAGAACAGTAAATGTGAAACAAAAATTCAATAACCTAATACTTTCAAAAAATCTGCCAGCACCGGGATTACGGTGCCTATAAAATTCCGAGAACTGAGACCCCGGGATTGAAAGCCCTAGTTGTAGTAGAACATATATGTGTTATGTTGTAGAGAGATATAGCACACTGTATGCTTCACAAGCTCTTTAACATATGGGTTCGGCGACTGGCGGGCCAGGCATGTAGGGCGACTGCCCCGGCCAGCCCTGCGGGGGCGCGGGCCTCCCTTGCCCGGGGTAACCCTTGGACAGAGCCTCGGCTTGCAGAGACAACATGAGGCGAGAGGCTGCCTGCCTCTCCGCTTCGCGCTCCTCGGCTGTTTGACGTCTGTGAAACAAGAAAAACACCAAATTAATACGTCACGTTTATATTCGATTTGCAGATGATGCCACACTGTTTGAAGACAAAATGACAAAACTTATACATAAGATTCAGGAAGAGAAGCAAGCAAGCGAAGAGGTCATACCAGTGGCGTAACTATAAAAATTGGACCCCAATGCAAAATGAGAAAAAGTCCCCCCTGTTTGTATGTTGTGTATAAGAACTTTAAATTAACGTTTACCTGGTAATAGGAGTGGAATAAAATTGGGCTCTTGTATTCTTTAGTATTCACTCTTTCTTGAAGTGCACTTTGCAATATAGAAATAATTATGCTATTATACGGATGTTCGGCTTGGTAACAAGTTGAATTTCGTTAATATTTTTTATTGTAGGAGTATATCTGAATTGAAGAAATATTTGTACGTAAATTATATTTAATTTTTTTTTTGTATGTTATATTGAAATGTTGTATTAAAAATGTACTGTTATATTTAAATTAAATTATGTAATAGCCCACAAGGGCGTTGACGTAAATAAATAAAATAAATAAATTATAAATAATTAATTGCTTTGATTTATGCCCAATTTCGCTTTACGGCGATATTGGGTTGAGAAAAGTATGGATACAAAATGTATTACAGGGCGAGGACAGATTTTTGGCCCCCTATCTAACATGGACACCAATGCGCTGCATTGTCTGCATTACTGTAGTTACGCCACTGGGTCAGACCTTGAATTGAAATGATGCGAGGTCGAGGTCCGAAGGAGAAGTGGTATGGTCTAGTTTGCTTTGACTAAATTTAGATGAACTCCCTCCACCTCACGTAAAAGTGTGATTGATTAAAGCCCTGACTTTAGCCTTGGCTGAATAGTCAAACATAAAGTCTTCTCTCAGCTCAGAAGATCGCAAGTTGAGGATTTTGGTTATTCAGAATATATCCTCAATCGTGAGGAATTCATGATTTCGGAACTCGATTTTGATAATCTTGTGCTCAGTCCCACAATTATAAAATACTCCTTTGGTCACATACAATATATATAAAACAATTATATTTAAGTAAGTAAATAAGGAATCTTTACAAAAAATAACATAAATAATCCAAATACAAATCTTAAGTAAGTAATAACGTAATTAATGATTTGAATGTACAATAATTTTATTATTAATAATAATATGCCCTGCCCAAAGCATCTAGTGTTTCATCATTTAGTGTTGGTACACCAAAATAACAATCCCGAAATATTCCGAATTACACGTATAAATCCCTGGATTAGTTTTCCTAGTTGTAACCCTTTGAGTAAACCCTTCTAAATGAAATGTATTCAATAACTTCATTATACAAAAGAATTTATTTCTCATCTTCTAGTGTTCTATGCACGAGGGATGAAGTCCAGTAGCGTGCAGGGCCTGCTACTAACCCCTCTAGTCCACTGGCGGAACGAGATTAATTTAGTAGATTTCAGGGAAAATACAATTTTAATGAATTACTGTTGTAATGCAGAAATTTTACAGTGTAATGAAAAATACAACGGCTTCATTTATTTTTTTGATTGACTTCTTCATTGAGTTATTTTACTTCTGCTTCACTCCGAGATTTCTTCAGTTATCTTCTTCTTCTTCTTCTTTTTTCTATCACTGTGGTTATGGATGTATTAAGCCGGGGGATAACCTCAAATATTTTCTGCGCCTGTTCGCCACCGTCCTCATTTCATCTATTTTTTCCATAATGTCATGATTTCCATGGCGACCTTAATCATTAAGAGGTAATTACAAATTTGGTCAAAATCACTTTACAACCAAGTGAAAAAATGAGATATTCAATGATTTTAAGATAAATTCACAATTTTTTTGGCAGCGAAAAACATGTGGTGTTTTCGATCACTATCACACAGTATGATATACAGCAAGATGACGTCTGCCTTTGCGTGATGAGACGCGATTGGTTGAAAATCTTGCCTAGATTTGTCCACTATTAGAAATTAGTCTCATATTAATGAGGTTTTTTAATTGTAAAGCATTGTTTTTTTAATAATAAAGCATTGTCAAGAGAGTGATCAAACCGTCAGTAAAAATCAATTTATCGATCACTTTTGAAAATTACCTTCCGATATGTCACAATCATATTTAACTGAGATTTTTCTACGAAGTGCTGAAAAGTGGACAATTTATTTCAAAGACTGACTGCTACATTTATTTAGGATTCTTCTTCTGGCGTCTGCCGCATTTGTGAAGAAATTTTTTTTACATGTATAAAACAAATTTGATACGGAATTACTTCCTTTAAAAAAAATCGTTTGCGTAAGTTTAGTCATATTTTAAATGCATGATTTCATGAGTGAAACGTGACTGGTTGACGAAATTGTGACGACACATTCCGCGACTGCCGATCGAAACACGCGAGCCATCGAAACCAAACACTGGAAAAAAACGAATGTGACGTCACGGTAAACGATGTTACGAAAACAACGTTTACACAGCAATTTAAGATAGTCACAGGCAATAATAAATTATTTTAGATTTTTCTTTAAAAAAAAATATAAATTGCGATGAAATTGGCGTTAGAAAATTGTTAGTCAAAAATAATGTGGCTGTGGTATGGTTGGATAATGCACCCTCCCCGGTTTGGAAAGAGATCCAGGTTCGAATCCCGCTGTCGCAACAACAATTGATAAAATTAATTTTATATGTACATCATTGTAATTAATATATTTAATTAGTATTTTAAATATTAATACATATACAATTTAAATACAAGCCTAAATCAGCTCGTTTCAAAAATGCCTCATGGTATTAGACACGTTTAGACTGCTCACATTTGCACTCCAAAATATATTTACCATTTTGATATGAATACCATAAATTAGTAGAAGATTTTATGAAGCCGTTCATTCAAATCATCCATTATTCGATATCTTTGATTAAAGAAAACTACCAATTTAAAAAAAAAAGTATTAAAGAATCTATTCAGGTCATAAATATAAAATGTAGACAGGTAATAAACCGAGAGCTTAATGGCAAGATATCGACTTTATATTTGTGTAAAGTGTTAACAGTTAAGAGTGCTAACAGCCCTATAAAAGATATTTTGACAAATTTAATTGCTTAGTTAACGATTATTGAGACATTAGACGCGACTCTGAATTGGATTCTGGAATATTATTGTGATTGATTCATCTGGACCCGATAAAATGACTACTTTTTCATTCGAACAAATGGATTTTTCATCGGTGATTTTAATTTTAGATGCGTTAAGGATGTTTTATTACGGGGCGGTGTAATAAGATCCAAAATGTGAAAGCTTGAGATGTAGCTGCATGATTAGGTTTATAACCGAGAGGCTTTAAGTGCTCTCGGAGGCGACTATATGCAGATAACACATCACGTGTTCAATCCCGTGTTTCATTTCAATGGCAATGCTGTATGAAACTCTGATAAGACTCGTGATACGCGACAGAAACCTGGACTCTTACAAAGAAAGTTGAAGCAACACTGGATGTATCTGAAAGAAATACCTTCAGATGAATTTTCTGAGTTGTCAATGAAAGTGGAGTATGGTTTAGACCAGGATTCCAACCTGAATATTCAGATACATTCGGCCTTTTTCTACTATTCGATACTCGAATATTTGTGCATCTATATAGTATTCGTACTAATTTCGAAAGATGGAATATTAAATAATTTTCAGGATTCAGATTCGGAGGTGAAATAGATATCTGTTGCTTATTCGAAGGGTTCATCTACGTCCGAATTGCAGACTGAATTAAAAAGAAACTCGTAGAAACTACAAATGTTTGTTCAAATAATCTAAAAAAAAGATTTTATATATTTGGACAATTTCAAAAAAAGGACAGAAATATTAGATCTATTATTTAGAACACTTTTAACAGTTAAGCCAACGTCAACCGCTACTGAGCGGGTATTTTCGACTGTAGCGACGATAAAAACAAAATTAAGAACAAATTTTAAATACGAAACGTTCAATACGTTGTTATTTTTAAAACGTGTATTTTTAAAACTAAAATTTTGATGTACTTACGTGTAATACGATTTATTTGAAATGTTCCAAATTAATTTTATACTGTTGTCATACTTTAAAAATTTTTTAGTTTTACTATTCGATATTCGATCTCTAATTACAACCAGGCTCATCTTCCACATCGATCCCTCGCGATTTCTTATCTTGCTTATCCATTTTTTCAGCATCCTGCAGATCTTAGAAAAGTATACGTTCTCTTTTCCACATGATCGGCTCAACTGGTGGGGATCTTCCTCTTTATCTTCATCCTTCAACGTTCCAAGCTATCTTCTTTTCTTGCAAGTTGCCCAAAAAATTGACGGATTCGTTTCAGGTTGAGAGAGTCTGTCCTTGATCTACAGTTCCTGCAGAATGGAGACAATCGAGCACTATATCTCAAAGACATCAATTCGTCTTCTATCCCAAGCTTTTAGAGTCCAGGATTCCACACAATATAAAAATATAGAATGTACCAGAGAATGTATAAGCCTGATCTGTGGTAGTTAGCTCAGCTGTACAGAGCATAATCCCTGAAATGGCTGAAGGAGGAGGAATATTAGGTAAATTCAATATGAGGAGGCAAGATTATATAAATAAAGACGTGTCCATTCTTGGCATCAGTAATTGGCGGAAGGTCAATTCAGAAACCAGTGGAGGTCAGGACGATACTAGGTTGTAAAGCCAGGCCATGTCCATCTTTATATTGCGGTAGACAATTGGTTTAGTTTTGTGATTCGATTTTCAAAGATGTCCGCTGCTGAATTGACATAGGCCTCTCCCTGCTCCTTCAAAGCTTTTTTGTTATTGGTATCGCGAGATTACTGTCTGCCATCCAGTAGACCTTTGGCTTATCTACATTTCGCCTTGCGGTTCAAGATCTTCACCTGATGACTTCGAATTCGTTGGGCTGCGTATTTAATATTAGTTGATTTTCCCTACCCTATACCCAGAGCATGATCTTTTTTCTGTGTGGGTGTGTATTGTCTATGTGTCTATGGTTTTGAACTATGAGTGAACGTTTGCTTTTAGACTGTTAAGTTGACAAATTATCTTCCTGCCGTATGAAAATGATACGCTGGACTGTGAAATTGACGTTCTGCTATCGGGCTCATCAGACTTGGATTGTGAATTATATTTCTACTGTATGGAGTTGATAGTTGAACTGTTCATCTTTGCTATTGTGCATGGTGCGTGTCGCCCCACTTTACGTTATCAACGAAGTGTGAGTTCGAGAGTGCTTCGTGCGGATCAACGATTTACATGTTTCTGAAACCAGAAAACCTGTGGCCACAGTGAAGTAAACTCCAGATAAAGGAGCACCTCAGGTATGTCGTGTATTTGGTTGGTCCTTGAACCCCCCTGTTCCCTATTCCTGTTCATGTTCCTAATTCCTTCGATCCGTTCTCCTATCCATGTCCCTATCCCGTGTCATTTTGGGTCCGTCGGCCGGAGATTGTGCCAACACCCAGCATAGTCATCATAGCATCCATAGAAATTGGGAATACACCTACGTACCTTCCGTTTTCTGATGACATTGTTATGTTTTCAGAAACGCCTCAGATGCTGTTGAAATCAAAAACGTTACTCACTCTGTACGTCTGTCCATTTTCTTTTAACCGCAATACAATATACATTAATTGAATTTGCCAGAAGTTAAAGACATCAAGATTACTCGTAAAGTCAATATATTTTAGATTCGCGGAACGGGCGCTCGATGCTGGCTAGTGCAGCGCATCTGAGTCGGCTAGACGAAATTGCAATTAGCGCCTGACCGCGCTGTTCGCCGTTCGGGCGGCGCGTAGGATGCGCAGAGGGTCTGCAAGGCTAGAGACTAGAATACTCAATCATCTCGGTTCGGAACAATTAAAACTGATGGTATAATTTTCAATTTCAATTGTAAAACGGCACTAACTCATTAATTAGTCCTATAATTTAAAAAAAAATTATGTATTGCCCGTACAGGCGTTGATAATTAAAATAAATAAATAAATATTATTTAATAGTGTGTAATCCACTTTACTTACTTAACTTAAAAGCGCTTTTTTTTCTGTTCGATGCTCTAAGGGTTCACCTACCTGACTCGATCGTGCTTCATAGAATGATTTTGATTGATTTATAATATTGCTACTATTTTGCTTTCCCAACAATATGAAATAAAATATCTCCATCGATCCGCGGGGCATCTTATTCAAACACGATAAATCCGTATGCAAATTTCACAACGATGTTAATTGCTTAATCGATTCAAATGGACCATCGCAATTTCAGATGTGACAGATCATTAAAACCAGAGAGAATCGAACGGTTGGTCCAGGTGGTCGTAAAATTTTACGAGGTGCGAAGCAATGACGAAAACATCTAAAGTCTTTGATTGCAAAATTGTATTTATATTATATTTACAACTCTTTCAACAATAGCATCTTCTTCTTCTTCTTTCTAATCTAGTCTAGTCTGGTCTGATCTTATGATATCTGTACACCAGGGGCGTGCACTGCATACAGACAAAAAATCCATAAGTTATTAAAACATCTGGGAAATTAAAATAAATTAAATAGTCTATCTTATGGAAAGACTCTATAAAATTCTAGACATTAGAGTAACCTTTTCTATGGCGTAACCCGCGACTTTTGTCTAGCCGTGGGTTATTTAGAAAAATTGCGAATCATTTGTAACAACTTCATGTGTATGCTTGTCGGCAAAATGCTAGCGCGTAGGTATCGTATGAACCTAAATTGTTTTTTTCAACCCTCATAATAATTACACTGAGCTAAATATTTTCTATTTGAAACTACGTCTGTAAATTTTCTGCATTTTTCAAGCTGTTGTCTTCGAAAAAAATAATTATTTATGTGTAAAAATACAACACTCGTTTTTTGATTCTACTCGTTTAATTGACTTGAGACGCGTTTCGCCTTGTAATGGCATTGTCAGTCTAACAATTTTACTCAACAATTTGAATTTATAAACCATAATGGGGGACAGCAATACAATTTTATTTGCATGAGATGAAAGGGACAACATTATACATTGGAATTCTAAGGATTTTCATACATTTTGAATGCTTCCAATTATTCTAAGCAACCATTCGGTCTCAACACTAATGATACTTTAAAGTCGTGGGTAATTTGTAGAAAAGGACAGCTATATAATTTTACAATCTACGAAGACAATACGGTAAGAGAGACATTTTTGATATTCTAGAATTTATATAATGTGATGGAGCCGTTTAAGTTAATTAAATTATACAAAGTTTTTTAGCGTTTGACTTGTTGCCTCACTCATACATACTCACACATGTATATCTTCTATTCACGATTTATCAAAATTTAACCTGCGTATCTCCGTCTCTATCTTTCCTAACCTATCTTTAAGCACAAGGAAGAAATAAGAGGTCGCCTTAATTAACACTCTTCAACTGCAGCAAGTTCAGTATTCAAGTTCAGTTCAGCTTGGAACTTTACACGGACTAACTACCGTCGCTTTTTAATTAATCGCCACATCCCGCGACGCTTGTTCTTATGGTGGAAAAGGAGTGAAAAAATAAACCAGCATCCGGTAGATGAAAAACTAAGTGTCTTCCTTTCTTCCTAATATTTTCACCATAATGTTTGTAAGATTCTAGGAAATAGCTATGCTCAACTCGAATAATATTTTTTTAAATATCATTCGAGTTGAAGCTTTCGTTTTGAAATGAAACATTTAGAATCATCTTGTGAATTAAAATTGTTTGGCAACACCTACCGTGAATCATGGGATCTATTCGTGAGTCAATGTTACAATCATTTGACCAGGTGGTTTACACAGGAACTTCAATTCGATAAAATAGGTAACTAACTGTAAATCGATTAGTTCTTAAGATATCGAATATAAGCCGAGTATTTTATTATATTTATTCCGAGAAATACAGTCACACGTTGTGAACACAGAATTACAGAAGGCACTCGGAAGGAAAAATAATAGATAATTACTGAATTTGAATTCGTAAGGTACGCTGGGAATTCCACAAGTTTTCTGTTGAACTAGATCATCCACAAAAAGTGGCGTATCTGAAAAAACTGCACCCTAATGTAAGACAGAAGGATCCATTGTACAATTTAAGAATATTATATACTGTAAACTAAGTAGGAAATTGCTGTCTTGTCTTTTAAAACGTAAATGTAAAATGTCTGGAATTTATGAATGTGGGAGCGAAAATGGGCGATTTGATTGTATGCTGTTTATAGTACGCCGACGATGCAGTATTAATGGCGAATAATTAACAAAAATTACAGAGTCCAGTGAGTAGAATGTACTGCAAGGAAAGTGAACTCATTATGAATGTCAACAGGTCGAAAGTGATGGTATTCGAGAAGGAGGAAAGCAAGACACCGTGCTAAATACTTGTAGGTAATGAATTAATGTTTTGGAACAAGTTGATGAGTTTGTGTATTTGGGAAGTATGTTCGATAGAAACGGAAAGACAGAGAAAGATATCGAAAGGAGAGTGACTGCAGGGAATAAAGTGAACGGCGCTTTGAATGGAATTATAGCTAATGGGAACTGAATGAACAGAGAATGGTAAGGAAGATATATGATGCAATTGTTAATGGCACCAGAAGTAGAGGACGTCCGCGGAAAACTTGGCATGACCAAGTAAACCAGATACTGGAGGATGGTGCTCAATAATCGGTGAGTTTGTATGAGAAGATGTATAAATGTGGATGAAGTGAGAACTGTGTGTCAGGACAGAAGAGTGTGGCGTTCTATCCTCTCTGCCTACCTCCACGGGGAAAATTTTTAAAAAGAGGAGAATTTTCACAGAGATTGGTTGGGAAAACTATATACAGCTTATAAAAAAATAATTAAAATATAATTTTTAATGGTTTGAGTCCCGACTATTGTGAATTAAAACTAATGCTTAATATGAATATATAATTTAAAAAATCGCAAACTCTTTCAGATGACTGCAATCACGTGTAGATATTTAATATATTATAATATATATATATAAAAAAATTAAATGTGTTTGAAAATCCGTTCCTAAGTGTTTAGTATTTATCCCGACTTCACTAATCGTTAATAAGTCAGGGGTAGCACTTAATGCGCGGCCGGGGTGGATGGGGGAGGCAATCAGGCTTTATAGGGGCGGGTGGCTTGTAGCAGTAGTAGGCTGCAGTCAACCCGGGACATCAACTATGCAGTGGAACCGAGTATTTCAATTTACATTAAATGGACGAACGATCACTTCGGTGACAAAATCAACATTTATCTTATTTTCAACATTACCTAAAACATAATATATAGTGAATTTAAGGGTGGAAAATCTTGATGGTGCGTTGACACGCGATAAAATTATTGTCTTGATACAATGGCTGAAATAGAATTCATACTTCCATTAGTGATGCTTATTTAAATCGTTATTGTGACTATGATTGTGATCAATTGTAATGATAATTCGACCCCTTAGAATAAGAAGATTCCAACTAATATTTTGGGCTAATTTAAGTTATTGCGTGAAATGAGTTCCAAATGAATTATTCTTTATTTCTTCCATACACACCGACTCTATGTAACGGATATAAAAGGAAATAGCAAGAGCTGAAAGTTCCAACTGCATCAGTTATTTATTTCAATTTATGGATCATTATTGTTAATTTACTATGTTTTATTTTATTTTTAGTTTCCCTCATATCACAGTGGTCATTGGCAATACTGAAAATAAGTTAAGACCTTAAAACTGATCATATTGCATACTCAAAACTAAATATACATGACTATATGTTGAAATTCAATCAACACTTTTGAGCTCATTATCTTAAAACAGTGTCATTATCAGATAGAACCTTGTTATTCTGAGGGGTCAAATTGGTAACTGGTTATTCGTAATTCTTTGAGCAATGACTAGTATGCTAAAAATTAAACCTACAGCAGTTAAATCTTAATTACTATTCATCGTTAAATATCAATTACCAATCATCATCACAATCACGGTCACATGACGTTTTACAATCACTATCTTTCATGAGATTCTTTGGAGACTATTCTCAGGTTTCGTAATCCCCTGTATATACCGAGTCATACATTTTACTAATGCTATCGTGAGATGAACATATGACAGCATCTGTGGAAGCACAGATTAAACTTTCACCTTACGGCTTCCGATATGCCCAGCACGCTAAGCCGCGCTACCTCAGCAGCCATTCTGCCATCGGCCATCAGCTGCACCTCGTCAACAAATGCTCCAAGAAACAATACTTCTCTAGATCTAGAAATTAATTTCGGAATAAACTATGTAATTCGAAGTAAGTACCTTTTACTCATGCAATAGCTTCTCCAATTTACCTTATTTCAATTATTTATAATCAATTGCTGGACGTCTCTACGTTGAATATAAATGAGAAATTGAAATTGAAGGTAATCCGTCATTACGTCACCTCACAATGACAACCCTTATTTTATCTGATCTCCAGGGCCGTGCACTCTATACAATCAAAAATGCTGTGCATAACTATAATCTTTGCAAATTAAATATTCATTGAATATATTATATATTAAGTATGTAGATCTACGCAAAAATAATTCAGTTCTCATGTTAATGCGTTAACTAAAACCGTATAACTAGCGGAAGAATTTAAAATGGTCAAATAAAGCTGCGCATGTGTTTTTTTGGAAAATCTATCCCAGACGTATACGAACTAAACGCAAGACTCCCACCGCGCGGTGATCCGAATACACGTCTTCGCTTTAACAAACGTGTTGCAAAACGTCGCAAGTGTGTGTGCAAACGTGGTATTATTTTATATTATAAAATATGCCGCACAGGATCACACTTGCGACCGCTATGCCGAGAACGATCCTGAAAAAAGCCTTTCTGAAGCCAGTTTAAAACCGTGAATCATTTTTAATTAGAGAAAGACAGTGACCAATATAAAGAACAATATGGGACAGTTGCCCGCAAATAGAGTTAATTTATTTATTGTGTATTATAAATGTTGAGCTTTTTTAAATTTTAAATTGTCAATAAATAATTCCAAGACTTGAAATATGTGAGGTATCACGGGCAAACATGATAATAAAAGAATAAAATGCTCGCGATGCCTCTAGCTATAAAACTGTATTTTTATAATAAGATTATGTGGACTACAAGTGGAATCTGCCGACTCAGACAGTGCGACGCTCGAATGGTCGATAGATTCCTCTTTTCACCGCCAGGCGGCGGATGCGGTGGGCCGAATGGAAGCGAGGCATAAGACGGAACCTAGCGCGGCTGGGTCCCCCGACTTGACCATGAATAAACCGCCGGTGGCCGAGGAAAAGCACTCTCGCCACCGCGCTCCTCGAGTAAACAAGTATTCTTTTTTCTCTGGACTTTTTGGAAACGGATTCGACTACTGGCTACTACACTGAACTACAATTTGAACCTTGGATTGAACTCTGCGCACTGCTGCACAGACGTCGTCAGCCCGAGCCACAAGGGTGAACCGACGAATCACCCTTAAGACAATTCTTGTTTCCTGTACGGAACATAAAATATTTAAGCTCCTTTATTTAATAACTTGAAAAACTTTCCAAGAATAATACACACTCCCACAGATATACTTGCTCAAAACACGCTTCTGAAAAAGTGAATGATTAATACAACCTCCAATGACAACCTCCAGTGTACACTTAGTGCACGACGCTACTGATCTCATTAATTTTAATATTACTCCTTGTAAATAAAAGCACTTGTAAGAATTTACACGTAGAAAAAAAAATTATCTCACTGGATCTACATACTACAATACTTAGAGATATTTTATGAAAGTCATTAAGGATTTTATGCAAAGTTTGTTTTAAAAGACCACCTTCTCAAGGGAAAATATTCACGCTAAGTTAAAGAGCTTTATTTTCAATTCACACCCCTGTTAAAGTAGGGGTGTAAACTGTATTAAAATTATGTTTCAATTTTCAGTTGTATTGTTATATTATAAATACTTTAAAACCTTGTTTAATACCCTTAAAAAGTTAACAGCAGTAGTAACCAGTGCGAGTAAATAAATACTAAATAATTTTCAAACGATTTTTATTTGTTATTACATTCACTACAGTTGTCTATTTAAATCACTCTATAGCTCGGTGACAACGTCATTCCTGAATTCCTTGGTGACACATCCATTCCACGCATAAATTGTATTCAATAATATTACACCACTAACTAATCACCCGCATCGGTGACACTTGATAGGTGGTTTGTTAAACTGTGATGAAATTTGCTGATGAGATTCAAACTGTTTAGTATACAAGGGATGATTTACACACCTCGGTAGGGAACAAACACTTAAAAATCAACCCTCAAGATGATACCAAAGTACGAAGTACATGCAAATTATTTTACAAGAAGCTAAAATTGTTTTAGGATGTTATTATTAGCGTTTTAAAAAATAATTTTGTGTTTCGATTTCACAGTATTTTGTGCCCGAGATAGAACGCTACAAGAAGTAAAATTTTCGCGCTGAGGTGAAGGTGTTGAGAAAAATTTGTGATTTTCGGCAACATTGAAGACAAAAGAATGAGACAGCGATACTTTACAAAATGAAAAGATTAATTTAAAGAAATTATTGAATCATTATGAGATGAATCAGAAGCATGGATATCCAACAATTTACTATGATGTATACAATTCTTTTACTAATAACTCACTAGTCCTACAACACTCCCACTCCACATATTTTTATTATATTTTTATTTTATTCTTACTTTTTTATTCATATTTGATTTATTTTTTTATTCCAAGTAACACCACAACAGCACGAAAAAAAAAAACTGGCTACTTTAACACAGACTTTAGTCTAGCAAAGTAGCCAGGACAACGCTGTATATATCAGAGGTGAAGTCTACTCCATCCCACACAATAAACTATGTATTATGTATCCACCTCTGTTAGTACAAAAATATGGATGTCAAAATATATATAAATAAATAAATTATTCTATGCAAACTTGTAAGCAGCAGAAGACCTGGATCATTGGAGAAATATTCTTAAGGCAGCCACGAGAATGGGATGAAATCCAGAATCAATACATCAAATAATGGCAATGTGCTACAGAGAGAGAAAGGTGTTTATTTTTAGAGCTGATTTAATATATTTACCTTATTTTTTTAATGAGATATCTATTTTTTACTTTTGTGTTGAGATTTTTATAAGATTTTCAATCTCTGAGACAGAGATTGTGTTCTTTTTAAATTATTTGGAGACAACTTTTGCAGTCTCAGGCCCGTCAAATGTCATTGATCGCTGATGTTCCGTTGGGTAGTTGGGTGAATTTAAATCTCCCCCGCAACAGTTAAAATTGAATAAATATTTGCAATTTAATACTGTCTTTTTGTGTAACTTTTCAAAATAAATAGTTGTAGGTGTCTACAGTTGAGACATCCACAAATACACAGGTTTGAGTTTTTGTCTCTTTTTACCAATACAATCTCTGAGTTTATCTCAAGATGAAAATCACGAAAAATGCGCGTGAGATTTATCTCATCGTGTCTTATTCGGTGGTTGTAACCTAATATGCTTTTGAAAAAAGGTTAATAAACGAGCTGATGGCTCGACGTAGGCAACTCGTAGGCGTTCACGTCGTAGAGACGTAGATCGCCGGCTGAGGCGGACGCGACTCCCGGTGCGGCGGGGCGGCCCTTGAATAATTAATCATCCCAGAAATTTGGCTACATTAATTCCAACCGTAAAATTAATGACATAACGAGTTAAAGAGAAGGCGGCAAGCTAATTGGATTATAACCCATTTAAATTTAGTTATAAATTAACCAAACGCCTGAGAGGAGCGTTCATTATTCACGGCAGACGAGCGTCGGAGAATATTATTTTTGAAGGAAGACGTGAATTTATTTGGCCACACTTTGTTTGTAATTATAATTTATGGAAAACGAGATATTACATAGTTGGGGCTTATTCGTATTTCTTAATTTTAACTTTTTGGTTTATTGACAGTTAATTATTTGATAACAAACACACATAGACAGGGGCGTGCAGTGCATACAAGTTAAAATGGTATGCATTACTACAATATATAAAATGTAAATGTAATTGGATTAAGGTAAACGAAAATATTATTTTACAATTAATGCCGACTGTGTACGAATAGAGACTTTAATTTCTTAGTTCTAAAAATTACCACGATAACTCACCGCTGTACCCATGGCGCTCATTTGTATTCGCCGCATCGAGCTATTCACAATACTCAGTGTTAGCGCCATTAAATGTACTACGCACGCACATCTCATTGGATTACATAAATATGT
The DNA here is from genome assembly GCA_022840565.1 of Eubasilissa regina. Classification (NCBI taxonomy): domain Eukaryota; kingdom Metazoa; phylum Arthropoda; class Insecta; order Trichoptera; family Phryganeidae; genus Eubasilissa; species Eubasilissa regina. The sequence continues at coordinate 14,218,275 of JAINEB010000027.1, read as the reverse complement.
CTTTTCCTTTTACTCTTGTCCTATCCTAGTCCCTAGGCACGAAGGAGAAAGAAGATTCTTGCAGTCTGCTTGATACGCCTGAACGAACTACTCCGCTTTTGAAACTGAACACGGTACGTTGCCGTCGCTGTAAATACGCTTACAACCGCTAACATTAATTACCGCTAATATATAATATTTTACTACCGCTAATATATCTAAAACAATTACTTTTTTAACGCGAGTGTCAACAAATGCGTGACATAATTCTGCGTCGCTTGTGAATTGGTGGACCAGGGAGAAAAGAACCATCTTCCAGAGACAGGAGACCAACAAGTAAGTGCCATCCTGTCTTTTATCTCCCGATAACCCGCCAACTTTCCACTCTGTTCTGTCTTTAAGCTAGTGAATTACTCGAGTCATATAATTGGTTATATACTGAATTTAAAATTTCTTTCGGTTGATCCGTTTTGTATGGAGTCGTTACCTAAGCTGTTTTTTTAGCAGAATAACATTAGAAAGGCTTACAACTGCGCGCAAATTATTAAAGTGTCTGCTTCCTCTTTTACCAATTCGCAAATTTTATTATACGAATTGTATTATATATAATGATTGTTCTTTAAATTTGGTGTATGAATTGGTTTTTGATTTGGGAAAAACAAAAAGCAATCGGCAGAACTATTTCCTACGTTAACCTTTAATAGAAATAATTATTTCGTTTAGTTATTACGTGAAGGATTTTCAAACAATAAATGAATCATGTTCAGTCATAGAAAACGTTCTTAAAAAGGTCAGAAAGACATACAAAACTAATCTATTTATAGTAAAAATATTTGATTACTATCGGGATTTTTTTTCGACAAACATTGTTAAATTTATATTAAAAATAATACAGAATTATGTTATGAAATTGATTTAAAAATGTATTTTACGTTATTACGTAATAATCAAACTTCGTAGAATATAAAAAAATGTCCCAACTATACTAAGTGCCTATACTAGAAAAGTACATGTGATATCAGTTGATTAACAATGTTAGATAATGATGATTTGCTAATTAAACGACATTATTGCAGCGGAGAATACTGCACACTAATTTGGATGTTACTAAAAATAATTCAGTATTTTATTGTATTTGGCTTATGAAAGAAATATTCATAGATACCTAAATAAAAACGTATATTTTTAAGGAGAACATATTTTTGTTATCAAGTTGCATTTTTAAAACATAGTTTTGTGGTATTGTAATACAAATTAAATTAATCAACTAGAATCCCGGATCTTCTACATCCCAGGGTCGGGTTTGACCTCCTTTACAAGTGCTCTCCGCCGACTTATATGCCTGGCAATTCTTCTCTAGTTCCCAGACCCTTCCATCCAGCATCACTCTTCGACTCAGTCAGACCACTTCTTCCTTGGTCTGCCTCTAGGTCGCTTTCACTGAGGTGTCTACTCGGTCTATATTTTAAATATTTTTTCGATAAATAGATTTTTCTATATATCTTTCTAGTTGATTCATTTAATTTGTATTACTCAGAAGAACAAATGAATGAGGATAGAATGTTAAGAAAGATGTATGCCACGAGTGTTAATGGCACCAGAAATAGAGAACGTCCGCGTAAGACTTGGCACGATCAGGTAAACAGAAACTGGTATATGGTCCTGTTAGAAACCTCAACAATTGACGAGGTTGTTCAGATGTACAAATAGAATAAGAGTTATATGACAAAACAGAAGAGTATGGCGCTTCAACGTATGATGGTAAGATAAACTTGTGTTTTATTGGTGAAGTTGCGATTCTTCTGACGGCTCGATGATCCAGCCCTGCACCCAGACTCGCTGCCCCTTTGCACCACGCGGTTCTTTATTCTTCTTTTCTCGACAATGTATATCGGGAGAATCTAAGAAGCCTTTACTAGGCTGCGCCAGTTGTGATGTCTTTAAGTTCGCCGGTTGATTCGGTTGAACTATGTGACGATTATTATCCGGGTACATATAAAAGTAATTACTCGTTATTTACGCGCCTTGTCACTTCAATTGGCACCATAATAATGTACATAAGTGTGTGTGAGTATTGCCTCCTTTTTTTCAGAAAGCTAAGAAGACGGTAACCAACATGCGTCATTTTTATTACATCAGGTGCTTCGACCAATCCAGCGGTCCAAATAAACTACCAATGTGCGCTTCGGTCGGTTGAAATCTAAATAAGACAATCCAGCTAAAAGAATGACAACATCGGACCAGAAAGATAGAAAAATTAAAAAGGTTAGTGCAGTTTGTATATTATATGTGTGCTTATTGTTAATTGGAAACCTGGGAACCAGCTATCGAAGGCATTTACATAAACACTCGTAATTATGAACAATAATTATTTCTTATATATAATGATCAATACAGAATTGGAGCTACCAGCGTGGTTGTCGAATGAAATAAAAAGAGAGCGCCTTCGACGAGCGTCTTCCCTTTTATAGCCTTTGGCACCCCCCACTACTCTTCCTCGCGCTGGCTCAGGCGCCCGGAAATAAGCATACTTAACATTAATTACAATTCATATATATAAATACACCACAAGAACATCTACAGTACAAAAATAATCCCTTCTGACACTGTTCGCAAGTATCTGATGAAATCAATATATGCACGAAAGGAAAAACACTTAGATACTCTACTATCATTTTATTCTTTCTCTAGGACATTAAAGATTTTTAAATTTTTGTATATTTTAATATTTCGATACAAGATGGCGAATCAGACTAAAGAACGTAATCTGAAAAGAACTGTGAGAGTCGCCTGGTCATGAGCGAAGAAAGTGCAGTGATATTAGTGCTCATTATTATGAAAGTGGTCTAAGTCGCGTTTCTTTCGTTTCGAGATGTTTAAAGGTTTGCATTTGAATTGATTAAAAAGTATTTTTATATTACACAACACAATGTTTCAAAATTTATTTAGTCTACTAGATTTACAATTTATTTCGACATATAAATGTTGCGTGTAGCTTAAAAAGAAATAAAAAATTTAAGATTGAAATGACTTAATCTATTATCAAAATAAACGCTAGGAGAATACTCTTGAACGTCGTAACAATACACTGAATATAACGCTTCAAAATTTCAATTTCTTGGCTTAGACCACTTTTAAAATAACGAGCACATTTTCCGAAATTTGCATCATAAGACCTTTTGCAACGGGTGGTATTTCGCAAGGGTATACAGGCTATATATGATATATTACTATAATTAACATGTCATTTAACCCCTCAAGAATTTTTCTCCGTTGATCCATTAGCAGCTGTCATTAGTATGAACATATACATGAAATCGCCCACGAATACTTATATTTACGTATACAGAACGATATGTAAAGCCTTTTTCGAATTTCTCGTTCGTTGAATACGAATTAATTAGATGAAAAACCACCCTTTTTGAATATTTTATTTTTCCCTTGATGTTCTGTCTAAACGTATATGTGTTCTGTCTCTCTCTTTATGTATGCATAAGAGCACTCTTTTTGTATTTATTGTTAGTTTTAAATACACCCTGACGAAGCTTGAGCTATGCTAAGCAAACCCTATTGGAGATTAATACAATTCATGGTTTTATACAAAGTTATTGTGCTTTATTTAATACGTTTCTTTACGATGAAATACAATTTTATATATTTTTAAACATACATTAGATATCTTAATATATTTCTTCATTAAATCACCTCATATATTTAAGCATTTATCATATATTCTTTTAATATTTTTTAGAAGTACACATTCTTATTGTGAAGTTGTAATAATTCAGAACAGTCTGTGATATTTTAAATATGAATTAAATATATTAATTAGAAAGATATACATATAAAATCAATTTTATCGAAAAATATTCTTATTGCACTACCGGGATTCGAACCTGGATCTCTTTCCAAACCAGGGAAGGTGTATTATCCAACTATGCTACAGCGACGATATTTAAAAATAAAGTAGATGGCTCTTTCAAATCATGAAACAATTAAATGTATTAATATCAAAAAGGTAACATATAGGTTAGAAAATTGGACGCTAAAAATATCTTCGCTGTAGCAAAGTTGGATAATGCACCTTCCCCGGTTTGGAAAGAGATCAAGATTCGAATCTCAGTGGCGCAACAACAATATTTTTCTATAAAATTGATTTTATATGTATATCTTTCTAATTAATATATTTAATTTATCATATCTGTTCACGAGTTTTGTAGTTGTCCACCGCCAGTCCGTTGACCCAATAGTTGACTGCAATTCATCATCACCTCTAAAACATTATCCATTAAAGAACTCTTTTTTAATTTAAGTTTAGGAAAAAGGTGAAAATTTCCCGAAGCAAGGTCTGAACTATACGGCGGATAATCGAATACTTCCCACTCTAATCTGCCTACGGTATTGTTGGGAAATTTTGGCCAAGATTTGTTAAATAGACTGGCTTTAAAGCTTATGAACAGATATAGTAAACGCTTACACGGAGGAAGTGATTATGTGAAGAAATAAATTTAAAATACTCTTTAGAGAAAAACACATTTTTGTTGTGAAGTTGCATAGTTCTGTGGTATTTAATACAAATTTAATTGAATGAACTAGAAATCACGGTGGCAACTAAATATTTTTTCGATAGATAGATTTTTTCTGTAAATCTTTCTAGTTACTTACTTACTTACCATCACGCCGTTTCCCCGTGGGGGTAGGCAGAGAGGATAGAGCGCCGCACTCTTCTGTCCTGACGCACAATTCTCGCCTCATCACATCTTCTCATGCAAGCTCGCCGATTGTTGATACTTCTAACAGGACCATCCTCCATTATCTGGTTTACTTCCGCAGACGTCCTCTATTTCTGGTGCCATTAACACTTGCATCATATATCTTTCTTACCATTCTCTCCTCATTCATCCGTTCCATATGACCGAACCACCTAAGTGATCCTTTTTTAATCTTACTCACTATACTAACATCAGCTAAACATTTTTTCCTTATTTCTTCATTCTTTACTCTGTCATAAATAGATTCGCCACAAATACGTCTAAGTGATCTCATTTTCACTGTATTCAGTCTACTTTCGTTCCTTTTCTTTCTAGTTGATTGATTTTAATTTGTATTAAGATAGTGTGTGTTTACAAAAATGTAAATTAGTACAATAAAATATTTTCTTAATTGTTTAAAGCTAAAATGTTCTTAATTTTCGGATTAACCTCGTATTTACAAAATGTAATGTTAATAATATAACAATGACGTATTTTTTAGATATGTTGTACGTATTATATTTATTTTAATAGAACGGTAGATGTATTCATTTGAAAAATGTAACATGTGGGTTCAAAAATTTGTCGACAAAGATATTGACTGCTGTAGTGTAGTTGGATAATGCACCTTCTCTGGATTGGAAAGAGATTCAGATTCGAATCCCGGTAGCAACAACAATATATTTTTTGATAAAATTGATTATATATATATATATATATATATCTTTCTAATTAACACATTTAATTATTATTTATAAAAAAAATTACAGATCTGTGTTCTGAATAATTACAACTTCACAATAAAAATATGTTCTCCTCAATAATATATTCAGATAAGTCATAAGTTACTGTTCGGATTGGCGCGTTATTGCAGCGCATCTACAATGTTTACCGAAGGCCGAATACGTAGATTCGTTCCGCTTCTGAGACATCGGGTTGCTGGCGTAAAGCTGCGGCTGGAGCTCAGCACCAACTCTCGGGTGCAAGCGGCGCTCTCATGGAAAGCTGGTTCCCTGACCAGAGAATGGCAGCGCCCACAAAATAGCTACATATATAACAATGACCGTGATTGAAGTAGTTATATATGTAATATTTATATTTTGTGTGTATATATGTGTGAACTTTTTATTAACTTTTAAAAAAAAAAAAAAATTTATTTATTAATATTTTCCTTGCTTTTCTTTTTCATAGCATTATATTTATTTCATAATCTTTAATGTATAACATAATATGTATTATCTCTATGGCGAACCGGATTAAACAAAAACCTGATCACGCTGGAATAAACACATTATTATTACTATTATTATTATTATAAGTAATTTTCTAAATAATCAGTGTTTTTAAAAGAAACTTAAATTCGAGGGTTACTTAAAAAATATTTTAATTTTATCAAAAAGTGTACACGGCAATCTACTTCACGGCAAACCGGTCTAATTAAGTAAGGGTGAAATTTTAATTTGCTAAATATACGCCCGGTCGTTGGGTGGTAAGCGGCTCATCACTTATTCAGGCACTAAAAGGGTTAAAACGCGTTCCGGAATAATGAAAATTACGAAGGATTTTGTTTTAACGTTTTTAGCTGTAGAAACAAATTAGCAGAAGGAGCGACTCAAACGAGTGAAACTTTTGTGTTCCTTTCGAGCGAATCCGAAACATCCTTCCCTTCCGAGAAAAATGTGCGGGGAGAACTTTCCGGCCGGGGGTTGGATTAAAATTGAAAAGTTTAACAGCCCCAATGAAAATTGTATTTGATGTCTTGACTTGACTCGAACACAACATCTTCGGCTTTTTAACACTGGTGACAGCGCCGGCGTTACGCACAGGCGGAGCGGGCGCCTGCCTGTGGCGGCCAAATCAAGGGGCGGCCGAAAACAGTAATAGTGTGTAATAAAAATAAGCAATACAATTAACTTTATAAATACTAATTAAACGTATTAATTAGAAAGATATACGTATAAAATCAATATTGTTGTTGCGCTACCGGGGAAGCTCTTTCCAAACCGGGGAAGGTGCATTATCCAACTATGCTACAGCGACAGTACTTTCAAATAATGGAACGGTAGATGTATTAATTTGAAAAGTATAACATATAGGTTCGAAAATGTGTCGTTTGTCGTCTGTAACATAGATGGATAATGAACCTTCCCCGGCTTGGAAAGAGATCCAGGTTCGAATCCCGGTAGCGCAACAACAATATTTTTCAACAATATTGATTTTATATGTTATATTAGTATTTAAATTAATTAGTATTTAAAATATCACAGACCGATGTTCTGAATAATTACAACTTCACAATAAGAATGTGTTCTTCTTAATAAAAATATATTTATGTTATTTTTTATTATAACATAACAAGTGATCTAGATAATATTGATTTTTATCATATGTAGCATGGCTCTTTATGGATTATATTTTACACATAGCAAGTTACAAAAGATATTCATTTTATTTAAGTATTACTTGAGATACACAGCAATCAATTGAGTAAAAAAAATAACAAATGAATATTGAACAATCTATAAAGTCAGCTTTTTTACATTAGTCGGAGAAGTTCACCTGAGCGACTTTTGAAACGTAGAGAATATTCGTAATTAATATATATATTTCGGAAATGAAGTCATTTGCTAATCGATACATCGTTATAGTGTCGTGAGCCGTTATAAATTATAAAATAGAATTGATGTACTATTTACAATGAATTGTATAAGGAATTTTAAATGGAAATTAACGCACGCAACACATATAAATAAAACACAACTTCGGGCCGAAAAAGACACAACAGTGGCTAGATGGAGGTGTATTACGAGTTGAGTCTTATCTGATTGTCAATGTTGACATGAAGAAGGTTCGATCTTTATGATTCACGGATCATCGATCGCTGTCTTGCGCGCATGTGAACGAGACATAGAGAATGTTTTCTGTCTATTACCTCATATTACCCCCAATCTTATACTCAGAACACGATCTTTTTCTGTGATGTTCTTTTTCTCCAGTTGAGAAATGTGAGTTGACAGTTATTGAGTACGTTAGACTGTGAAAACTGTGTGAATTATCGACCTGCTGTGTGGGGCTGATAGTATACTGTTTGTGTGTTCGGTTTCTCGCTATGCGTGCCGAAACCTATGCATCTTGCTATTGTACTTGTTGTGTCACACTTTGCGCCATCATTTGTGTTCAAGATTACTTCGTGCGGAACAACAGAGTACGTGTTCTGACGCCAGAAGACCTATGGCTCTAATGGAAGAAAAAATCCAGATACATAAAGGAGCAACTTTCAGGTAGGTCGTGTTTCTTTCCGGTTCTGGTTGGTCTTTGAGCCCCTCTACTTCTGACAGAAGTATCTGCGTATCACTGAAATACTTTACTTTAGTAAAAACAAATTTTTAAAAATATATAAATATGGTAATGAATGCTTGTACCGGGTGTTTATGTAACTTTTTCCATTTCCTTTAATCGGATGACGACGGGGAGGTAAAGACGTGGAAAGATTAGGCTCGACCATTATATTAGTAGTGCGTGCTCCACGGCACCCAAGGACATAACCAATTAAACTACCCTAGCTACCGATAAGGGTTCTATCTAAGATACCAAAAGTGTGGCAGGCAAGACAAGCTAACGGAAAATCTTCCAAAGGGTTTTTAAAGTGCAAGTTCTTCGTCGATCTTTACACTAAATATCACATGAGTTAAACTCCTTCGTAGAGGCGAAAATGCGTCACGTAAATAATTGCATCATCGGAGTATGCGAAGCGCTTGTCCCGGGCGGTAGCGACTAAATAATTTATTATATGATTTTGTTGCCACAAACATGTTACTGTTATCATTCCTCACATTAACTACTGCAGTAGCATTTTGTTTTTGGCTAATGAAGAAGAAATGGAACAATTGTCAGTGTTGCAAAAGAAAGCTTTGAGAATAATACTCATATTATATCAGTGCAATGCTGAACGATCTGAATTAAGCAGAAAATCTATTTTAACACAATGGTATTTATTTAATAAATTAAATAAGAAAATATCGGCGGAATTTATACGAAAAATTGATGCAAATCAACACGAGCACTAGCATCATACAAAAGGAAGGGACAGTCTGAGACTGCCATTCAGGAAGAAGGCCAAATCTCAGAAATCGATGATGTATAGTACGATGAAGATTTTTAATGAAATACTAGAAAACATAAGAAAGGAGGAAAAATTCAATAGAATTAAAGTGAAACTGACCAGATATGTAAAATTTTTAGTAAAAGAAAAGACTTTAATCTTAATCTTGTTTATATTAGAGCATTAATAAAGAGTGCTTATGTATGCACTGTGTTAAGAAAAAATAAAATAAATTATGTTTCTAGTTCGCCCCTTTCATCTCGTATACAAAACACTGTATTTTGTTTTGATCTCTCCAAACATCGTCTGAATTGTATTTCAATTTCAGGTGATGTTCGTTTTATTAAATTGTATATTGTAAAATGTTCCTTTAACTCGCTTTTTTTAGCGCATTTTTATGACACCTTTTACCGAAAAAAGCTACATTTTCAAGAATCCAATGAACCATAGCGATGCGCGGTCCATACCAAAAATATTACTAAAACTTAACATAAAACATTCTGAATATTCTGATATGTTGACTAATTACACTTTCACAAATACAACATATAACAGTAGCAATAACAGTGATTTGTTACAGTGAATATGTATTACCAGTGAAGTTATATTTCATTTATATAAATATAATTTCACTAACTCGGCCAGTTAAGATGTGTCAAACAATTGATTTACAATGACACTGCGCAGTGGTGAAACTGTATTTTTTATTTATTATCTTTGTTTTATTAACCACTGAATTGAGTTTAAATACATCCGCCGGTTTCGAAAAATACCATTTTCTTCTTCAGGGTGTCATAACTAACTAAAAACATATATTATTGTTTCTTTACCAGAATCTATTTTTAAAAAAAACAACAATTATTTAAAAATAAATTTAGTGCCTAAATCAAATTGTTATTTAATACAAATTTAGTCGAATAATTTTTAGGAAAAAATTTCTGAATGCGACTCGCAGTTAAATTTAGTTGGTTATTTATAATTTTTTGATTAGTTTTACACGCTTTATTTATCTCCAACGATTCCAAATTATTTAATTTGTGACCAACACCATTTTTTTTTTTTTATTCGCATATTTATATATATAATATAATATTTGCAAAATTGACAATCCCAATCAAAACTGTATTTGTTCACAAACGAATGATCCGGCATCCATTGGCTTTGTGTCATTGATGCCATCTGACGTCGGAACATTTTAGCCTTTGCAGTGTGATGTGTTGCCCTACAATTGTGTTTTGAAAGTTATTATTATTGTTTATGTTATGCCAGTGTTAGTTTTAAAACTATTATGTTCCATTGTCCTTGTATTGATCCGATAAAATTAAATATTTATTATCGAAAATTAGCACAATTTTGATAACTACAACAAAAACACGCAAATCCACGTTTCACAACTGTCAAATTGACAGTTTAAAGCAGAATGTAATTTCACTAGCGCCTATTAGTTAAATTTTATCATATGTTTGCTAGTAGCAATATATATTCTCCGATGAAAATGTGTTCAGCAATGATTTCACTGAAACGTTCACGTTAAATGAGAATTTTAAACGCATTTATTTTATCTGCTGGCGTACAAAACTTTGAAAAGCACTCTCCCCCTATAAAACACCATGTTAACACAATTTGCCGATTGCCTTTCCGATTGGCCGCCGTCACGCGCGTGCCGTGATGGGCGCGCGCGTGTGCGTGAACCGACCTCCGCGGGTGTGCGTACACAAATTGAGTTTGGCTAAGTGCGTTAACTGGGACCGCCACCCTTTGTGAGGGAAAATAAAATTAACGGATGGAAGAATGCGACCAGGCATAGTCGAACTTTAATTGCGCCTAGAGAGGGTTCCTGCCGTTGTCGCTGAGGCATCGGATTTTATCATTTTTGAACACACGTTTTTGTTTTATCATTTAAAAATTTCAGGAAAAAAATTATAATTCGATAAGACAATTATTTTTACGATTTTTTACTTAATATGAGTTATACAGAGATGAAACCGGAAATTTAATGTCCGTTTCATTTAATATGTCAACCTCTCGTAAGTAAAAAATCATAGCTTAAAAACAAGTCACTTTCTGTTATTCTAATTTTCGCATGAATTTAATACATTTTTAAGTGGTTTCATATCTTATATATATATATTGTGTTCAATATAGCGTAATAAAAAACAATTTATTTAAAAAATCAGTCACTTAAAAGTGTATCAAATACCTATTTAAATTAGGAGAAAATGTAAAGCTTGTAGCATAGTGAATAAGATTAAAAAGGATCTGTTTGCACGTTTTTATATCTCGATAGATAGGCCTGATATAAATTTGGAATATGAGCATTCTATTTGAGTTGGGATGTACATATTTTACGGCGGTGATATAAAAACATTTTGTCTATTATTTTTCGGTCATTAGTTATATAAAGTTTCGAAGGCTGATCAGCAGAGTTTGAAGCGACCATCGGCGTTTAACAGTCCAGTTTCACAAAGTTTGGTGTATTTTCATTTGCATGGATTGAATTAATATATTCATTAATACCAATAGAAAACTCAGGACTAGCTATCGAAGGATAATTACGGCAACAGGATCGCTTAGGTGGTTTAATCATATGTGACAAATTAATGAGTATACAATAGTAAGAAAGATAAACGACACAAGTGTTGATGATACCAGAAATATAGGACGTCCGCGGAAGACCAGGTAAACCGGAAGAGCTTGCAATAGTTGTGTGTCAGAACAGAAGAGTGTGGCGCTCTATCCTATCTGCCTACCTCTGCGAGGAAACAGCGTGGTAGTATGTCAGTTAGGATGAGTCGATATATGTAAAATTAATATCCATAGTACGCCTGTATTATAACTAATATTACATCGTATTGAACCAAACTTATACATATATAATACTGCTTTTAATATATTCTAATGTATTCTGTCTGTTCCCGTTATTTCCTTCATATATGATATACATGAACACTGCGCTAACCTTTTTATAGTACGTGCTGATTTTCTGGACCGATATTGTTGTTCTTTTGACTGCGTTGATTTCGACCGACCAAAGTGCACACTCCCGACGATCGGTTTATTTGGACCTCTGGACTGGTCGAAGCACGGGATGTAATTTATCCTCCTGTCGTTTACCGTTTTCTTCCATTCTCAAGTAAACACTGTCCATGAAACTTATATATCTTATTCCATCTAGTCCATGAACCTTATACAGAATGTTCCAGAGACAGGAGTCCAAATGCAGCCTTTGGTTATAGGGACATCACTAGTACCCAAAAAGCTTTGCTAATTATTCACTGAGTGTCAAATAAGGTTATCCAAAATTCAACGGTTTAGAAGAAATGCAACCTGTCTTTACAAAAATGAGCGCTGTACCATAAATAGTCAATCTTTGATCAATAAAATTTGGTGATGAAAAACTACATAAGTTACATTTTTAGATTCATGTTTATGACTAGTTAAAAATAAATATATTTTAACTTCTGAAACTCAAATTTTATTTTTTGACAATAATAGTTAAATATTCAAAGCGCTGTCAAAAAGAAAGTTCTATCGGCGATGTGAACTTAAATTTATGAACTATCTTGGTCTATAGTAATTTTTTGGAAAACAAATTACTGCAACTTTTATAATTATGCATTGTTAATGACAAATACTTAAATATTTATTTTAATAACACAAAAATATTTTAACGTAGTGTATTATCTTTGTAAAAATATAAATTTTATACCCTGATTATAATTTTAATATACGTTAACTCCTAACGAGAGTTACTCGATGAATAAAATTAATATTTTTAAAAAAGACAAAATTATTTAAAAATATCAAAACATACCCAATATTTGAGTATGACCAAGGATGACTGGATTTTTAACTCCAAAGACATTGTCATTAAACAAATTATAGATATCTCATAGAGACGAAGCTATTTATGTGATATTATGTGGGAAGTATGGGTATTACAGGGATTACGACCCGTCTTCGGCCGGCTTAAGTGATGGCGACAGCGAAGTTGTAGTAAAATACTCGATATTTCTGCGTGGTAACATATATAATACATAAAACTTCAAAAATTTGATAGATGTGGAGGTCGATTGTGAGTAAAATTGGTGAACGTTACATTGCGTAAAGTTATCACTTAAGTCAGCCGAAGACAGGTCGTAAGCCCTGTAATACCCATACATCCATACTTCCCGTATAATATAATATAAATAGTTTCGTATCTGTGAGATATCTATAATTTGTCTTAAAACATAGATTGCAAATAAATAATTAACCATAATTTTGTCACTCTAAAAATATGTAGTGTTTCGAGAACAGGTTCAATTGAGAATGTGCCACTTACCAAAAAAATGATAAGGTGAAGCACTTGAGATGTGGTTCTACAGAAGAATGCTCGAAATACGTTGGATGAATAGGTTACGAATGAAATGTTATGAATGATGACAAATAAGTAGGTATTTAAAACAATAAAATTTCGAATACTTCAATATCTCGGACATGATTCTCGTCAAGAGAACAATGAGAACTTGCACCTCTTTAATGCAGGGAAAGATTGCTGAAAGTCAGGGCCCTGGAAGAAGGAGAACATCATGGCTAAAAAACCTGAGGCAATGGTTTGGCCAGTCTACTGTAGAACTTTCCCAAGCCGCAGTAAAAAATGTGACAATAGCCAACATCTGTTGAACGGATATACCACAAGAAAAAGTTATAAATATTTAATATTTAAGAATAAGAACCTTCTTCGATGTAATATGTAAATGATTTTTCATTGTTTTTGTTTCTGTGGTCATAGTGTTTTTCTATGCTTTTATCGTGTCGTTTTCTTGTCCATGTGAAATATGTTAGGGTATAAATAAATTATCACTAATTTTTTTCTACATCTAATTGCCTTATATAGGGTCTTTTAATAGGGACGCTCAAAATTTGTTAGGTTATAGCAGCCATGTTGTTAAAGTGACATCTGTCAAATTTGATGTAAATTGTTAAGTAGTATACGGCAAATCACCACGAAAGGTTGAACAACGTGTGTAAATCATCAAATTTTATAAATCACGAGCGATTTGAGAGCACGGTTATCTCGCGCGGCGGTGACGTGAACTGGCCACAGAGATCGTGCGATTTAACGCCTTTAGACTTCTTTTTTTGAGGCTATCTTAAATCGCAAGCCTTTACGAATAAGCCGCAAACAATTGACCCCCTCAAAGTCAACATAACAAACGCCATCCAGCAAATTTAGCCAGATTTATGCGATAAAGTCATAGAAAATTGGACCTCCCAAACCTGCCACCGAACAAAACCGCAGCGGATATTCGAACAACGTTATATTCCACACTTAATGCCATAAAATATACTTTCAAATGAAAGAAAAATTGAGTGAATATCTCACACACAACCTGTTTAACTTACATTTTAAAATCGAGCGTCCTCGTTGAAAGACCTTGTACTTATATCTGTGTAATTTCAAATAAATCTAATTATCAATTTCGATAGTGTTTTGTATTTTTTATATTTTTCCCTTCGGTGACTCCGTCATCTCAGTTTGCGGGCAGCCAGCCCCAGCCCTGCGACCGCTCCGTGGAGGGGATGAAAGGGAGGCCCACAGGGGTTGTGCCAGTACACGGACTGCCTTGCCTAATCAAATAACCAGGAAACACCCTGTTTCCTCTGGTTTGGGAGGCCGTCACGGATTCGTTGGAGGCTTTTTGGGCGGCTGATTAATTAATGTGCTTCATTATTTGTATATTGAAGGCTTGAATTATTTACTCGGTTTATTTTTATTGTACTTAAACTCTGAGAAATGGTTTTCCCTCACAAACTGGCTGCTAATTACAAACATCGTACACAAATAGACGCCTTTTATGAATTTTTTTTTAAGGCAAATTAAGAATAAAACTGCTTCGAAAATACCGGAGTGAAGTGTCGATTTCTTTTACATATCTTTCTGATTTAAAAGTACATTTTTCAAACATATGATAAAGACAAACGCATTTTAAAGCCGGTTGTATGATCAATAGTAAATTTTTACTCTAGTAACTTACGTTTGCGGGTTGTTCGTGCCTCAAATTTACTACTGTCAAAGTTAACCAACTATCAAAAAAACCCTAATAGCGTGGCAATTTTCAAATACCTGCGAATTTTATCAAAATTGATTTATTTTAAATATTCACCATTGGCAATGCACACAATTTTACGCTTTATTCACCCCTGCGTTCGAAATCAGTCACTTTCCTGGCGAAAACTCTTCTATAATATAAATAAAACAGCGAGATTATCATCGGACGAACTCTCATCACTAAACATTAAATGATTAATTGTCGTATAGTGCAACTTTCAAAGTATCAATGTGACAGATGTGTTTTGAAACAGCTGTGAAGAGTCCGCCATTTTTAACTGTTTTATGTTGACGGTTTTGCCATCGAGTATCTGAGAATAATATTAGTTCATTATTGAATACAAAGTAATATTATTTTTTATTTATTATCTTTGTTTTATTAACCACTGAATTGTGTTTAAATACATCTACCGGTTTCGAAAAATACCATTTTCTTCTTCAGGATGCCATAACTAACTAAAAATATATATCATTGTTTCTTCACCAGAATCTATTTTTAAAATTTTTAAAAAAACAACAATTTTTTAAAAAATAAATTTAGTACCTAACTCAAGTTGTTGCTTAATACAAAATTAGTCGAATAATTTTTAGAAAAAAAATTTAGAATGGGACTCGTAGTTAAATTTAGTAATTTTAACCACAAAGTTAATATTGCTAATTTTAAAAGTACAAGTAAATATTATTTACCAACGTTAGAATAACCTCATTTTTTTTTTAAAAATTACTAAGGTATTAATTTTCTACTAATAACACGATCGGGCATTAGACTTATAATTTCACATTATATGTAATTACTTAATACAATATAAACTGAAAAATTAATGTTCCAACTATTTTAATAATATAAACCGTCGTACTTAGTACGTGTTACAATAAGTGCTCACTAAGTTATCACCATGAAAATATGTTCTGCAGTCATGATCCCAACCTTAGATTACGAACGCGAATGGTCAGATGCTGAATTGAAGTATGAAGTAGATTTACCGAAAAAATGATAAGGCGACTTGAAGCATTTGAGATGTGGATCTTCAGTAGAACGCTCAAAATAAGCACGAATGAAAACGTTATGGTTCGGAGTATTTAAAACAATAAAAATTCAAAAACTTCAATGTCTCTGACATGTGATAATATATCCAGAGAAGTGTGAGATTTTAAACTTGATAATACAGGGAAATCGGAGCCCTGATAGATAGAGAACATCATGGCAGAATAACCTAAGACGATGGTTTCGCCAGCCTCCTGTAGTCAATCTCCAAACTGATGATTACCAACATGTTGGCCAACGTCCGTTGAACAGATAATACACGAGAATAAGAAGAAAAAGAAACTTATTAGAAACAAAGTATATTTTTGCATATTTAATGCTCTTTGAAAATATGTGATTTTTTAAATTTAAACCTGAGAATAAAACTGCTACAACAGTATATTGAATTACCTAATTGCACCTCTTGAATAACTGTTTATATATATATATATATATATATATATATATATATATATATATATATATATTTTTTATACATTGATCATTGCACTTTGCTTACTGTTATACCGGAGGAACACTGTCTGTTATAATACAGTAAATTACTAGTGTAGCAGTCAGGGTACCCAAATAGATGTCTCAATTTCTTACTGATATGTTGTATTTACTTTGCCAAATTTTATATGCATACCCTCGGTACATTTGTTTGATATTTGAAATATTACGCAACACTCATAGTAATGAACTAGGTGAAAATGTATACTTAATGAATATTAATTCGGAAGAGTAATACGTCAGACCGTTAGACATTATTTATCAACGTGAGTACATAATGCATGTAAAAAGTTAACCTAATAAATGTATTATTATTTAAAATACTAAATTAATGTATTAATTATAAATATATACATATAAAATCAATTTTGTCGAAAAATATTGTTTTTGCGTCACCGGGATTCGAACCTGGATCTCTATTTCCAATCCGGTGAAGTACACTAAAATATCACAGACCTATGTTCTGAATAATTACAACTTCACAATAAGAATGTGTTTTCCTTAATAGTATTATTATTTATTTAGTTTAAAAGTTTAAGTATTCAAAAACATTCTAATCACTTGTAAATTTTCTTCTTCTGCCATTTTGCATTCATTGTTGAATGCTTTTTTAAATTTCCGCAGCTTCTTGTCTCTTGTTCTTAGCTTCCAATTTTTTTCAATAACTTTGCTTTGTGTTATCTAACCATCTAGATGAGTAGTGATATAAGTTTTACACGTGTACAACACTAAGTATTATTATACTTAATACAAACCATGCAAACAATTTGTTGTCAATAGTAAACCAAAATATTATTCTGAATTATGACATCATAATGCGATTATCATTTTTAAAAAAAACATCGTTATTTTGACTGTGATTGTGCAATCGGTAACTGAAAGTTAACTATAGGAGGTGCATCAGTGATCGCTCGCCGAATCACGATCAGTTACATGGTTACAATCGAACACAAAACTCACAGTCAAAAAATATTAGTATGTTTATTATCTGAACAAGCTTCCCGCAAATTTGATTTAAAATTACAAACAATAAAATCATCCCCTTAATTTAAAAATAATCACAACATACACGAAAAGTAGCAATAGCAACAATGTAATGTAATTGAAGCCTAAACAGCGTCTGTTGACAGTATAATCCTTTTATTCCTTCAACAAATGCCATCTCATCCTTCAAGTCACCCCTAACAACTACTACCCTTCAAGTCGGGGCCGAACCAGCCCTTAATAATTCAAGGCGATTCACCGTAGAAGGATTGATGGAACAACCTATATCTATCGCGGTTACAGCGACCAGAAACAGGCCGGTGTGTCAACCATTCTGGGATTCGATCAAAAAAGTTTTTAGTCGCTGTAGAATTAAGAATCATAAGGTATTTAAATCATAAAAAAATTAACATTAGATAATTAAATAAGACTTTCTAATAGAGGATAAAAGTCAATTTATGACAATGAAGAAATAAGGAAAGAAGTAAGATTAAGAAAGGCTCACTTAGGTACTTTGGTCATACGGAACGGATGAATGAGGAGAGAATGTTAAGAAAGATATATGATGCAAGTGTTGATGGCACTGGAAGTAGAGGACGTCCACGAAAAACTTGGCACGATCAGGTAAACCGGATGCTGGAGGATGGTCCTGTTAGAAGCCTCAATAATCGTCGTACTTGTATGAGAAGATGTATTAATGTGGATGAGGCGAGAATTATGCGTCAGAGCAGAAGAATGTGCGCTCTATCCTTTTTGCCTGCCCCCGTGAGAAAACGTCGTTATTATAAGTACGTATTGATGTTTCCTTAAAAATCAATTTAATATTCATCAATACTGTATTTTCCCCTCCCTTAATTTTCCATCTATCTGCATATGTGTTCTGTTGCTCTCTTTCACATGTAATTTTGTATTCTATCTCCTTCTTTATGTATATATAAGTACACTCTTTTTGTATTTATGATCAGTTTTAAATACGTTCTGATGAAGATTGAGATAAGCGAAACCGGTTGACGTATAATAAATTTCGTGGTTTCATACATAGTGCTTGTTATTTTATTTAATACATATTTATTACATTTGATCATCAATTTGACGTGAGACTCGTTTTCATATTGATTCTAGAAAGCAGCTAGAGAGAAGGTATGGAAGTCATGCACCCCTAAAAGGGGAGGTAAAATGTCATATTTATGCGTTAAAGTCACAGAACTTGGCTACAGTCCGGCAGAGATTCATCACGCTTGAGGGTGCAAGGGAATGCCAGAGGAATGTTCCGCTAGGTCTCCCTTGCTACCGCTCTTCCCGGCAACGTCCATCCAAGCAACCCCCAGCGGGACAGGCTAATTAATGAATTGAATCTAGAACGAAGAAAGAAGAAGAATGTTTTTATAAGTATTTTGTAAATTGAATTAAAACACTGTTTTATTCCACAATATTTTTTGTTGTCTTAAACGTTAGAACGTTTTCGGGAACATCTTCCCACAATCAATATTATAATTCAACTAAAATTAAAACCGCTTTCAGACAGTAATATATGGTGTGTTTGTAATTAACGGAGTGGGGGTGGTGGTGGGGGGAATTGAAATGAATAAGAGAGGGGATGTAATGGGCGGTATTTGAATATTCATTATATTTTTATTGTTATTTTTATTATTAAATATTTCTTTATAAGGTTATCCTTAATATTTATTTTACTCCTATAGAGTTTTGAATTCATTGTAAATGTTAGTTTTTTTTTCACTTCTGCTATTTGGATCTATAAAAGAAAGTCCTTTACGTGTTAATTAATTTTGTTTTTTTAAATACATTGATAAATAATAAGCCGGAGTTGTCAGTGTATGGCGTACCATTCCAAAGCCTCAATTACACAACACAACGAGCAAATATAGATAAATAAAAATTAAGATAAAAATGCGAAATGGCGATCGACCTGCCCGCAACCCCTGACGTTCTCTCTGACAGTTTGTTTAAATCAGCCCTTCACTCGGAGGGGGGTGAGGGATCCGATCCCCGCAGCCCCCCACTTTACAGTTGTTGACGGGCGAAGAAAGACATTTTTTCCGAGTGTGCGAGCGGGACGTCGCGACGGGCTGCTTATTTATTTATGGCGAAAATCTCAGAGCCGCAAACTTCAGAGTGGTCGTTTAAATAAACTATTCGGTTTTGAGGCTTCCGCGCGCCCAACGCGGTGGATTTTCGAAAAAAGAATAATCCTTCCGCGATATTTGAAAATGGAATATTATTCTTCATAATAAAAGGAACATATTATTATTTTTTGATACATGGTAACACACAGAGCGCAGCTGCTGAAATGTATTTTATAAATCTAATAAACAAAACCTATTTTTTTCAATATCAATCTAACGTATCGAAATTTTATCGAGTGCAACCTACCACGCAGTTATAAAAGAAAAATTAAATACCTCACAGTCAATATAAATTATAAATACTAAATTAATGTATTAATTATAAATATATACATATAAAATTAATTTTGTCGAATAATATTGTTTTTGCGTCACCGGGAAATTATGTTTGCGTATTATGAACTCGCATACAACGTCAATAACTGAGCATACAGCTACTCGATTTCACTTCAGTTGTTATAATGTTCGATGACGTGGAGTCATATTCATAACAATCAGAAAACATTACGCCTCGAGGCCAATTGTGGGCGATGCGCGACCACTACTAGCATATTTCACATAACTCCAGATGGTCTATCACATAACAAATAGGTAAGATAAACTCTTACAATGATATAAATATGTAATTTACTATTACGGCAATGTGAGATGACACTAAACTGTAACTATACTTTACCAAATAAAGTGGTTTGTGTCTTGGCCAAATAAAATTGACTGGCAAGCCGGGGATTCGAACTTGCGCTTCCAGAATCTGAATCCCACTCAGACATAGTCGGTTATAGTGTACACTACCATGATTGTACGACACAATGTTTATAGCACAATATAAAAAATCAACAGAGAGCTTTTTTAAAAATACTTGTGATATTAACCAAGTTGCAAACCACTTGCACTGTAAACCAAAATAGTCGACTTGCACATTTTGAAACATAATTGTCAGGTAGTAATGAAAATACTATATTTAATTTTATGCAATGCGTCTAAATATAATATTAAATAAAAACCACGGCAGTTATCCGTCAAATATTAGAGGTATTACAATATATATATAATTATAGACCAGTAATTTAAAAATATTTAATTATATATAATGGTAATGACAGGAAATGAAATATATATTTCAATGAAATTATATTATATATCAGGTGGCTCAATATATACATAATGAATTCGCATTACATCGTATTTTTTTAAATACAAATTAAATGAATTAATTAGAAAGATATACATATATATATAAAATCAATTTTATCGAAAAATATTGTTGTTGGATATGAAACATGCATTAACCGATTATGCTACACCAACACAGTATGCTGATGACAAATTTTTGAACTTATATGTTACACTTTTCAAATTGATAAATCTATCGTTCCATTATTTGAAAGCCATCTTTTTTTATTTTTACGGAATCTCAAATACCTTTGAGTAATCCGATATCATAGACCTATGTGCTGAATAATTACAACTTCACAATTAGAATGTGTTCTCCTTTATAACATTGTATTTAATAGGCCTTCTGAAAATTATATAACTTGAAATTCCTCTCAAGTACCTCAATTCAAGATAAATTGTTGTTATTAATATAGCCAGAAATAATAATTAAAATGCATTTATTATACGCGGGTAGAGGGTGTATAAGCAATTACCAATACTAATTCAGTGAACCGGTTAATATTTTTTTGGAGGTTATCATCGCCTTAAAATATATAATATGTTGAACACATTCTTATTGTGAAGTTGTAATTATTCAGAATATACGTGTGTGATATTTTAAATATTAATTAGAAAAATATATACCTAAAAGGTAGATGGCTCTTTCAAATAATGGAACGATTAAATGTATTAATATCAAAAAGGCAAGGTTTGAAAATTTGTCGCTAAAAATATTGTCGCTGTAGCATAGTTGAATAATGCACCTTCCCTGGTTAGGAAAGAGATATAGGTTCGAATCCTGGTGGCGCAACAACAATATTTTTCGATAAAATTGATTTTATATGTATATCTTTCTAATTAATATATTTAATTCATATTTTTTATATAATATGTATTCATATTTGCAATTTTTTCTACGTAAATTAACTGCTATTGGTAGTCGATTGGTAACTGTGATAATTTGTAATCACCGGTACAATAAAAACTAAATCACAGTTAGCAATTAGCGTTATAATTGAACACACAATCACAGTTCATCTCATCGCTAATGTATATGAAAACTCAGAACACAAAACCAAAAAAAAATTATTTCGATAATACGTGAACATTTATATTTTTTATTATCTACAATATACAGTAAGTATTAATAGTAATCGACATTTTTATGAAATATAAATTTTCTCATAAATTTACCCATATAATGATCGATGGTGGGAATTTGAAGACGGTAAAGGCGTTTATCGATAACTTTCTAGTCTTCACTTTCCTCGAAAAGTCAAAGTATAACATCTGAAGATCACAATTACATTACGTAACCTTCTCCATTCTCCTGCCAGGTAACCAACGAGCTGGTCTGCCTCACATTAAATTCTGAATTCTCTCTTATTAGTCGCATAAAATCTGTTAAGCTTAGTAAAGAAGTAAGAATTATTAGTAGAACACATAATTACTGTGAAGATGTAATTATTCAGAACATAGGTATGCAATATTTTAAATACTAATTAAATGTATTAATTAGAAAGATATACATATAAAATCTATTTTACCGAAAAATATTGTTGTTGCGCCACCGGCATTCGAACCAGGATCTATTTCCAAACCGGGGAAGGTGCATTATCCAACTATGCTACAGCGACATTATTTTTGACGACAAATTTTCGACCTTTTTCAAATTAATACATATATCGTTATCAATTTTATATTTTTATTTTTCTAATTAATACATTTAATTAGAATTTAGAAGTTATTATTCCTTTTTAATTATTTATTTGTTGATAAATCGTGCAAGAAAATCGGAATATTTCAGAATATGTTCAAAATAAATTATAACATAGATTGCGACGCTCATAAAAAATAATGGTCTTGAACTAACACGGGCCACAAATGATGGCAGCCAAATAGCTGTTGATATTTAAAATATAAATACATATATGCCACATGATATTTGTGAAAATCTATTGTAGACCATTTAATAAGTACTGGATGTTGCCACAGAAACACATGTCAGAAAAAAAATTGGAATGACGAAAAATTTTATAAGATTTGAAAAAAGTGGTAAATATAAATATCAGGATCTTCATGAACCCCCACTCCCTTCATTATACCTCTCCACTTTTCCCGGCATTCCATAGATTGGAAAATTCTCGCAAAATAAGTGCCCGATGCTTTTCAACTTGTTCTGCTCTTCAGGCAAGATGTACAAAATATCTTAATGTATTACGAGGTGAGTATTTTGTCCCAGGCCGATGTTGTTTCTGAATAACTAGAAAATGAAATACAATTTTTTTATTTTGTTTTAATTTATCGATTATTTAGTTTATTACAATTATGAGTGGAATATAACATTGGCCAAGTAAACGTCTTTGGCAGCGGCACAAATGCGTGCTCTTTTAACCATATTTTTATCGCATACTTCGCGTGTTATTTCAGCAATTTCATTTCGAATATTATCCTGTAGCATCAGGATTGCCGGCTTATTAGCGTAGACCTTTCCTTTCAAATACCTCTACAGAAAATAATCGGAAGCCATCAAATCAGGTGATCGAAGGCTAATCGATATCACCACTTTCTCGTCATTATGCGGCCGGGATAAATTTCTCGCAAAATTTCAATCGTAGCTCGGTCTGTGTGTGTAGTAGCACCGTCATATTTGAACCACATGTGTCGCCGGCCCAATCGACCCAATTCGGTAACAAAGAAGTTTTCCAACGTGTGACGATAGCTATCACCATTAATGGCTACAGTATTGTTACTATTATTCAGATAAAATATTTTTATGATTAATTGTAATTAACTATTGACAAATTTTTTTCAAACCAAAATAGCGGCCAAACAAAATCGGCCTGGAACATAACCACACACCTTTCTGTCGGCGTATTCAAAGAAAATGCTTCCAACACCACACATCAAATGCATCATAATGTCCGATTTTCGCACGCCCGTCGTTACACACTCGTGCCAGATTTGTCACTAAAACTATCTTCTATTTTTAAATCTTGCCATGTTTTCTATTGGCTTACAATCGCATCAATAAACCAATGGCGTGTCGGCTCGCGGATTGCCAACTTTAAATATTTAAGTCGCCAAAGGGCCGGGCGGTGTAGCCAGTGAAATATGGACGCGCCCCGCTGGGACGTGACGAGTCCGCAGCGGGCAGATCGGTACCGTTTTGGTCGACTGTACTTACGGCGGTCCCTCGAGAACTACGCCGATAAAATTTGACCGTTCAAAAATAATACGCGTCCCTATTTTCAACATGGAGTATTTTTTTTCATCGGGTACCTCTTTCATGTTTACAGGCAACATTTATGAAATCAAAAGATTTTTGCCTCCACATTCTAAACCAGGGCACTGTAATCTTAGCTATTTCCCTAATATACGGTGGTATTAAATTGTCGTAAATATCAGCGTATATATATACTGGGTGTAACATGCTTAGTGCACAATATTTATTTAAAAATATGATAAAGTACATGTATCTAATCTTAACCATGTCAGAGATACTACTACTACTACTAAATTTTATATTTTTATATTTTAAATATATCGGAGGAGTCAGGAATCTATTCCGGTACCTCTCGTATGCCAAGCAAGCATTTTGCCATCTTAGCTACGTCTCTCCAGTTGTATAATGCTGATGCTAATGCCTAATAGAAACTTCTGATTTTTTAGGAATTTTTGAGAACATGGGTGACCCGCTGGGTAATACTAGGAAGGTAGACAAAAAGATAGAGACACCAAACCATTTTGCTGCCCCCCACTCTCCGTCGTCTTTTTGTAAATAATATTTTTAAATTATTTATATATTTGTGTACATTTTTATTTTAGGTTCATATTCTGTCTAAATTTCCCTTCAGGAAGCGTCTCTATGATACTACAAATTCTATGGACATCTCTCTCTTGTAAATATAATTGCACTTTGTTAATTGATACCTAATATCTACTGGTAATTATAATTGTTTTTTTTATTATTATATGTGACTAATCAATGTCTCAATATCCTTTCAACTTTAACCAAATATTTTATTGTTAACTTTTACTAACCCCTGAAAGCTAATATAAAAAAGTAATTAACGTTAGTTAAAAAATAATCTATATTGCATTACATCAGATCCGCGTTGCTTTGCTTTGTCGAGAGTAACTGGCAGGAGAGTAAGCTCTCCTTTGATGGTTCCGGGCAAGGGTGGGTCCTTTCTATTGATGACTTAATAAAATAATTTGTTAATAATAATGCAATTTTACAAATACGAATTGTTAAATTAATGTTTTTAACTATCTTAAAATATATTTTAACATAGAATATGTTTTATTAAAAGCTCCTGCAGAACGATATGAATAGGGGTTTTGAAATAGAAAATTTCAGAACTTTTTTTTGTTTTTTTTTTCAGCGCCAGCTGATTTGTGCTCAGTTTGGTTTGCCATTTAACCATGAATAGACTTACGCCAGAACAACGCTTGCAAATTATGCAAATTTATTTCGAAAATTAAAAAATAAAATCAATTAATTCGAATAACCACGGATCGTTTTGGCACCAAGCATACTCTAATTGATAATTCGCATCCGCAGAGACGTCGTACAGTGGGCACTGAAGAAGCTGTTGCTGTAGTGGAGCGTTGTATTGAGAAGGACCCGAATGAGTAGGTTACTGACTTTTTCGTTCCCCAATGAATAGCATTAATATGAAAGAGCTGTGGTTTCAACAAGAATTATTGAAAGAAACATTCGACGAGCGCACAATTTCGCAACCTGTGAATTGGCCTCCAAAATCGTGTGATTTAACACTTTTGGATTATTTCTGTGAGGATATGTGAAGTCACTAGTCTACACCGATAAACCAGAGATGGTAGACGACTTGGAAGCCGACATTCGTCGCGTTGTTGCCGATATACGGCCCCAGCTGCTCGAAAAAGTGGTCAAAAATTGGACTTCCAGATTGCGCTTTATTTGAACCAGCCGCGGCCCCCATACGCGCGATATTATATTTAAATACAAATGGCATAAAATTATCTTTCCAATAAAGCTAATACCATATATATTTTATTTAATTTTAAAGTTGTATATCTCTAAAAAAAATACATAAATATATAAATTGTACAATTTCAACGGCATGAAAAATGAGTGGGACATATTCTCCAATCCAATACATTATTTAAGTGTTTACACAAAACTTGAACATTACTTTTTTACATACTCATCTTAAAAATTTGTTTACTTAGGTTCCAAATTTCCTACAGTATTTCTGAAAGATGACTAACTCAATGAGAATTTATAAAAATGTTAATTAAAGTTACTGCACATCCTAGACAGAGTGTATAATATTTTATATTAAGTTTATATCGTAGACTGGTAGATAGAAAGTAAGAAAATTTCTCACTATACGCACTAACACAACAAAATCATTTCATAGTGTAACTAAACACTAAAATAATATTTTGTACTATTTAAGATCACCCCTGCAACAACACTGTACATCGGTTTTGGACAGATCTGCGTTATAAATGCCACAACCCACAAAGTTATATATCTTCCTGGGCATTGAATAACCATATAAAATAAATAAAAAATATTATTAAACACAATTTCTAAGTGATCTTCCCTATAACAACACTGTATATCATCCAAGATGGCCGACGCTCCGTATGTTTATCAACATTTGTAAAAACACGATATATAGTATTGTTGCAAGGGGGTCTCGTATAATAGAAAATTAATAATTTTATCAAAATATTTATTTAAACTTGGAATACTACAGCCCGTCATAAATGACATAAATAGGTATACTGATATCTCAAACGACTCTAGAATTGATAAGAATTGATTGTTATGTACCTTACTGTCGGATCACCCTGTTGCATATAATTGTATTGTTTCAGAAAGCGTTATAACTGATGCGTGTTGAGTTCGGTGTCCCCAATTTTTATGACGCCGTTGGATTCTTTTATTTTTGAGTGTCAATAAAATGTCATCCCCACTTTGTATTTTAAAATTGACGTCTTGAATATTTGACGAGAACTTTCGCCGTCGGCAACACTTCACAAGTGACGTCATAAATATAGGTAGGTACCTAGAGTCTACCCCTAGAGTCACGCTCTTTTGTACGATGTATTAAATTTTTAGTTCTAAATTCTAATATCTAAGAATTCATTACATATTCTCAATGCATATTGAACGTATCAACTTCATTATAATACAGATTCAATGAATCAATTAGAAAGATATACAGAAAAAATCTATCTATTGAAAAAATATTAAGTTGCTACCGGGATACGAATCCGAAGAAGTGCGTTCTTCAATTTCTGTAATATGTACTACCCACTCCATATATTTTTATTTTATTTTTACTTTTTTATACATATTTATAATTCTCTTTTTATTCCAAATAACACCACAACAGCACGAAAAAAAAAACTGGCTACTTTAACACAGACTTCAGTCTAGCAAAGTAGCCAGGACAACGCTGTATATATCAGAGGTGAAGTCTGCTCCATCCCACACAATGAACTATGTATTATGTATGTTTATTATGTATCCACCTCTGTTAGTACAAAAATATGGATGTCAAAATATTTATAAATAAATAAATATTTCCAATTGATACATCTACTCTTCTACATTTTGAAATTAATCTCAAATATCTTTGAGTAAAACCAGATAGGAGACCCCAAAATTAAGTTAATTCATTAATTTTATTAAATTCGGCAACTTTAATATTAAGGAGAACACATTTTTGCTGTGAAGTTGCAATTTCAGAATACAGTTCCGTGGTATTTTAACAGTAGCAACTAAATATTTTTTCTATAGATAGATTTTTTCTGATTGATTAATTAGAATTTGTATTTAAATAACACAGAACTGTGTTTTGAAAATGCAGCAAAAATAAGTTTTAATTTGATAAATTCCTTATCATGTAAAATAATATTATTTAATATATATATATATATATATATATATTCAACAACAATAGAGTTGTGCACCCCCAAATAAGAAAGATCTTGAATTATGGGGGTGGCTATCGACATTTATATAATACAATATCAAAATATACAATGTTAAATAATATTATAAAACAGAAACATTATATATGTTTTTTTTTGTATTTTTTATACAAAACCTATTTTGTAAAAGCCCATAAGGGCGTTAATAGATTAATAAATAAATAAATGAAAAAATAACTATGTATACTGATATATTATATATACACTAGTGGAAAATATCAAATTATTAGACGCCGGTTATTATATTCAGCTGTTATTAGAATCAGACAATGTGCCTGCAATAGATGGAATCATACATTTAAAACACATGTATTATTCGACGCTTTTTAAACTATGGTTATCGGTTATTAAAATCAGGATGTTCATAAATAATTAACATTTATAAGAATGGCTAGAAGTAAAATAACATGCAATAACACTTTTCCCAATACAACCCTCTATATATATATATATATATATATATATATATATATATATGTAATTACTGTCTATATCTTGGAATATATACATTAGCCGCCGCTTTCTTTTCTTTGCAATTTTATGTTTTTGGAATTACTCTACCTTGTACAAACTCACCGAATTATTTATGTCATCGGTCACGCCAGCTGTCGCGAGACATGTTTAAATTTGCACTTTCTTCTCAAAAATAAGCAGTTTAAATATGCGCCTCTATGTTTGATAATTCAAAATATTATTCTATATTAAAAATAGAGTTAATTAGTGAATTTGTATTATATATGTGCACAATAAATCAATAGTTTACTTAAATATAGGTGTTAAAATGGAATCCAAATATTATCTTTGTATAGATCATAGTTTTCAGATAATATAATTCCCGGATACTAATAAAAATCTTCGACCAAAAACGTGATCTATACATATACGTAATATCATATTTAGATACTGATTCTGTTTGTAATCAATTTCACCTCCCTATACAGATACGTCATTTTTATATCAAATTTAATTCATCATTTTGTTCAAACGTGATATTAATATTTTTGTATGTTTTCTTACATTTCTCTTTCAAATATTTGTCGGTACTGTACGGTAAAAATAATTTCTACAAGAAAAACAGATAACATTTCGAAATAACACATTCGCTTATGAAATTTCGCTAATAAATATCAAAAAAATATGGCGACTAAACATTAAAACACGATTAGCATCTATCTACGTGCTTATATTTTAAATATGATTACGTCACAAAAGAGGCGCTGTCAAATGAATCACAAAGCACTGACACAGTATTGTACTCGAACACTCCTTTGAAAATACAACCTATTACGAATTACTCGAATGCCTGGCGATGACAGAATAGCTTCCATATAAATTGTTATTCAAAACTCTGTCGACTTTTATTAATGGTTCAGATAATAGGATGATACATCTTTCGGCCAAAACCTCCTTCTCCTCCTGGGACTTGACAATTCACTTACCTGATAAAATATGAATAAATTTGACTTATTATTATGCAGCTAGAATACGCTCCTGTTAATAATACAAAAAATATATATATTCCTAGCACTTTAAATCATACATCTTAGATGATTGGACAAGCATTACGAGAAAAAGATTATATTTTTTTAAGAAAAACACATTTTTATTGTGAAATTGTAATATTAGGACATAGTTCTTCGATAATTAAAACAAATTAGATGAACCACATAGAAGGATAAACAGAAAAAATCCAATTTTCAAAAATATACAGCTACCACCAGGACTTGAACCCGGAACTCTCTCATGTCGGAAGAATAAATTACTAACGCAAATTAAATGTAGGTTCTAAAATTTGTCATGAAAAGTACTGGCGTTATAACACAATTGGTAGTGTACTTCCCCGGATTGGAAATAGAGATCCAGGTTCGAATCCCGGTGACGCAAAAACAATATTTTTCGACAAAATTGATTTTATATGTATATATTCATAATTAATACATTGATTTAGTATTTAAAATTAGAAAGATATACAAGAAAATTTAATTTATCGAAAAAATATTTTTATTGCTATAGGGTCATTTTTTATCTGGGGAAATACATTAACTAATTACAATACACCAACAGAGTAAGTATGCTTCGAATTCCGGTAGCAACAAAAATATTTTTTCATTCAATTGAATTTTCCTGTATATCTTTCTAATTGATACATTTAAATAGTATTAAAATACTACAGAACTATGTTCTGAAAAACTGCAACTTCACAATAATTCTGGGTTAAGAATAAATTACCAATTACACCATGGTAATCACGTGCGTTTTCGTTGAATTTAATTATGCCATACCTTATATGAACACGCAGTGGCGTGCAGTAGGTATAGATTTAGGTTATGCTGTTACCAATGACATTATACAATCATATATAATATATGTACTTTCGTTTAACCAACGTCTTTAGACAAAATAAATCCGTCGTTTATAACGATCTTACTACTAGTACTACGAGAACTATTAATAGTGTTTTTGTAGTTTAAATTTTAACGTAAAATAATACCTTCTTACTCACGTAAAAAATGTACGGAATTTTTTAAGAACACTTTCTATGACTGAACGTGATTCATTTAATGTTTGAAAATCCTTCACGTAATAACTAAACGAAATAACTATTTCTATTAAAGGTTAACCTAGGAAATAGTTTTGCCAATTGTTTTTTGTTTGCACCAAATTGAAAGAACAATCATGAAATCAACAGGTTAAAAACAGTAAGATAGTAAAATTCGCGAATTAGTAAAAGAGGAAATAGACACTTCAATAATTTGCACACAGTTGTAAACTTTTCTATTGTTATTCAGTTAACAAATAGTCTACGTAACGACTCCATACAAAACGAATTAACCGAAAGAAATTTTCAATTCAGTAAATAACCAATTATATGACTCGAGTAATTCACTAGCTTAAAGACAGAATAGAGTAATTTAAATAGCTCGATGCGGCGAATACAAAAGAGCGCCATGGGTACAGCAGTGAGTTGTCGTGGTAGTTTTTAGAACTAAGCAATTAAATTCTCTAGTGGTACACAAATTGTAAAATAATATTTTCATTTATGTTAATCCAATTATTTAATTTATATGTGTCTCCCAGAATTTTTACTAATGCGCAGCTTTTTTGCTTGTATGCACTGCACGCCCCTGCGAACACGTATATGAACGAACGTTAATAAGTGAAACGTATATTATGGTATATTTATATAATATTCTTATTTCTTAAGCGGCGTTGGTCAGCTAAAAAAATTCTTATTAAACCCTGCTTAAAGTCAGCAAAGTGATCCAAAATTTTCTTGAGAACGTTATGCCTACTCAGACGCGTATTTGTACGTGAATTTCACGTCATCCGATTATATTTCAATTATGATAAGAACTCAATAGGTCCCTATTGTTCATTACGTAGTGGCAATAATTTAGTGACTACTTTGTGCAATTGATGTAGTATTATTACGTTATTAGCCAACATAAATTATATTTTCTTCATTAAAAAAATACCTTTAGAGATATTATTCCGTCCATCGCTTTCCAATATTCGAATTACGTATTATAAATCTAAATATATATTTACCTTTAAAAAATGTCTTCTCGTATTTTGAAACTATATATTGAAATATTAATTTATCAAATAATTCCAGTTCATCTTTCACAGTTCGAAGAATATTGAAAGATAAACATATAAAATCAATTTTATCGAAAAATATTGTTGTTGCGCTACCGAAATTCGAACCTAGATCTTTTTACAAACTGGAGAAAGTGCATTATCCAACTATGCTACAGCGACAGTACTTTTGACAATAAATTTTTGAACCCATATGTTACACTTTTCAAATTAATACATCTATTGTTCGATTATTTGAAAGCCATCTACTTTGTTTTTACGGAATATCAAATACCTCTGAGTAAACCGATAGAGGACGCCAGGATTAACAATTAATTTTTATTAAATTTTGGACACATTGATACAACTTATATATTATTAAGGAGAACACATTCTTATTGTGAATTAATTATTCATAACATAGGTCTGTGATATTTTAAATACTAATTAAACGTTGAAATTAGAAAGATATACTTATAAGATATATATATCCCGGTGGCGCAACAACAATATTTTTCGATAACATTGATTTTATATGTATATCTTTTTAATTAATAAATTTAATTAGTATTTCAAAGAATATTTATTCACAGCCTACCTCACTTTACAGTGGTATATTAAAATAATTCAATTTTGTAATAACTTTTCTCCACAACTTTTAACTATAATTCAAAATGAATTCAACCCATTTTAAACATCAGAAATTTTCGGGCCTCCGTTCTTTCCACGTGGTAATTAGCTCAGAAAGGAACAATTCCCACGCTATCACGTGGCAATCGACTGTATAATTATTGTCGTTTCTTCATGTTAACTATTGCTGTTAATTTCTTTACGCAAAACTCAGCAGCGTGTACTAGGTATGGACTAAGGTTATGCTGCTAATATCGATGGGTATTATCATTAGAGTTTGTATTCATCATTCACTCTTTTAGAACCATATTTTTGTATAAGTGTACCTGTGTGAGTGTGTATTGTTACTATTATGCTTGAGAAGTTAACTAAAGGAGCTAAAATATTATATAATATAAAGTAATACCACGTTTAAAGTATATTGATGTCAAGTCCGCTTCAAAAACACACTTGCGGCGTTTTGCAACACGTCTGTTAAAGCAAAGACGTGTATTCAGACCACTGCGTGGTGCGAGACTTGCGTTTAATTCATATACGTCTGGGACAGATTTAGCAAAAAAAACACATGCGCTGCTTTATTTGTCAATTTTAAATTCTTCCGCCAGTTATACGGTTTTAGTTAACACGTTAACATGAGAACTGAATTATTTTCGCATTGATTTACATACTCAATATATAATACATCAAATAAATATTTCATTTGCAAAGATTATAAATATGCACAGCTTTTTTGATTGTATAGAGTGCACGCCCCTGGCAAAGCGTTATAGTATATCTATGTACAGAACCGGCACGAGAAAATTTGGGGGGATGTTGGATAGCATTGATCTTGTCTTATCAGCCGTTTTCTGTCCACTGCAGGATAAAGGCCTCCCCGAGTATATTCCTCTGTTCTATGTCTATTTTTATTTGCTGTCACGTATTTTTGCTTTTAATTAATAAATATATACTCTCTAAAACTATTCAAGACTCGAGGAGGTCACATCATCTTTGCCCTCTGGCTGCAGTGCTACTTAGAAGATTCGCATTTTAAATATTAGACTGGCTGTGCAGGTAATGCATTTCCATTTCGCGCCAAGGGCGGAGTGTCTTGTTTATAATCATGAATACTAATTATAGTTAACAAATTATTCAACAACTATTATTATAAATGGCAAATTGATAAATCTTGTCTTAATGTTATACTAACGTAGGAATTTTAGTGACACGAAAGCCGGAGATTTTTGATTTATTTTTAGCGTGGGATCGATAATACTAATAGATAATTTGTATAGCGCCATTTTCGTAAAAACTTTCACCTCAAGGGCGCTTTACACTTCAACTGTTTATAGTTCTACAAGTATCTTTGTTTTTTTTAATTAAAAATCGTTATTTTCACATATGGAAATGATTTTTTGAAAAGGTGCGTTTTTAGTTTCTTCTTAAATAAAGTCTCTGATGCAAAGAGTTCCACGCTTTTGGGCCTGCCATCGCAAATGCCTGTTCACTAAATTTAGACTTCTAGCAACGGTTGGTCGATTCTACAACCCTTCCTGCAGCTGAAGTAGACACTGACCTGAGAATTTGACGTCTACCATTCAAGTTGTCGGGATACAAAGTTCTTGAAGATACAGAGGTGCCCTGTTGTGTGTCGCCTTGTACATCAACCAGCACAATTTAAATTCAACTTTTTCAGGGAATCAGAGCCAATGTAGCTGATGTAAAAGGGATGTTATATGAGAGAATTTGGAAACTCCATATATTATCCGTGCAGCCGCATTTAGAATAGACTTCAATTTATCCAACTGAAACACTGTCACGCCAGCATAGATGCTTTTACAATAGTCCACACGTGACACAACAAATGCACTTAAAGTTTGTCAACTCATTGAAATATTCATTGACGCTCAAATTTGAAACATTCCAAAATCTTATATTGGATAAGTACATATCCAATGGATGCAACTTTTTTCGTATCCTCTTCACTCATCAGTCCTGGCACGCAATTCTCACCTCGTCCACATTCATATATCTTTTCATATAAGCTCGTCAATAAATTATTGAAGGTTCTAACATTATGATTACGAAGACATATGATAAATGGTTAAATATAGAGTGAGTCAGGGACAGTTGAACCATATTTTAAAAAAGTGATTGTAACTTTATTTGAAATTAATATAGAGAAATGAAATTGACATCTATAGAAAGCTTGGTTATTAATCTACAATATTCAACTTTCGTGATTTTCTAGAAGCGTAAATAAAAGTGTTGTGTAGGTTTAAAAAATAATTATAAAATGGCTAAAGTCTCTCCAATAGGTGGGAGATTTGAACACATTCAAGAAAATGGCCAATAACGAATAAAAAATAATGTTTCAAAAAGGTTTTATTAAAAAAGGTACTTAATTTTAATTTGTAATTCAACTGTGATGAGAGTCGAATGTATTTTCATCTTTTTTAAATTTTCTAAGTCTATAATTTGACTTATTTTTTAATTCCACCGTTCAATGTGAAACAACATAAAATTATACTTTCTCAATAATTTAATCAACTTATAATCAAAATATATTAAATTGCTGTGTTTTTAAGAAATTGAATTGTACTATATATATTTTTTTTGTTTTTGGAAAAAAGGCTATATTTTCTGCCTCTTCTGCTTATTACCCTCGTAATATGCCTTCAGAAATATATTAAAATATTACTTTCACGGTTCAAATACTTTTTATGCATTTTTGTATAACTAAGCAACTGTAAAGCTGTTCACGATTGTTTAAGCGTCTTCATGGAGTGTTGATTTCTCTTAAGATGGTAATAATTATTATAAGGTATGTCGTAAACTGTCTCACGATTGTGAAACAATCATATATTTGTACCCATCTGACTACAATAATTACGGGACCTAACTGCTTCTTTAATATCTTTATACTAGTGGTGAGATAATCTGCTGCTGCTGAAACACCGACGCGAATGCGATTGCTATTTGATTGTAATAGTGATAAGTAGCTGTGAATTTAAGATTTTGTTCAATTTAATGAAATGTTCTAAGGTGAATCCTTCAATTTTTTAGGCATCTCGCGCAAAGAGATTGGCATGGAGAAGTTTGTTGTGACGGGCCACATCGAAGGACGGAAAGGAAAAGGAATATTCCACTTGCTGCGATGACAGCATTGAGATTTGAAGGATGCTGAGAAAAGTGCAGGAGTGTGGTCGAGAGGACGATCAGGATCATCAGTCAGAGGAACCGACTCTAAAAGCATTTTAAATCAAGACTACTCTCCATAACAAGAACAGTAAAGAAAATATATTTCTATATGGTATGGAATCGGGGACCCTGAAGCCATAAGAGAGAAGACGGACTGATGCCTGATGCGCATACCATGAATGACGAGACCCACGAATGTCTCCATTCTGCATGCTGAACATCAAAAAGATAGTGTCTTGCGAGAAGAGAAGATTGAAGAAGCTTATAGTAGTGGGTGAAAGTGATGAGAAAATATGCTACTCTCGACTCACTAGTGTGATTGTGATTGGTATTCGATAATATAAGTGATTGAAAACTATAACTGTGATTACAGTTTCTGATATCACAATACATGAAATACGCTTTAATAAAATAAGCGTTTTTATTTATATCATTTCATTTGCGTAAAAAACATATTCTAGGATACATAAATAGTAAATAATAATTAGTAGAAAATTATTGCACATACCTACAACATCAATAAATTAACAAAAAAAAAATTGAATTACGAACCACGATATTCCCAAATATTCAATCACTGATGGTGTGTGTGACTCAAAGATATCAGTGATTAACTCACTGATATGTGTTTTTGAGCTTTTAGTGGGTAACGTCGAAGGACAGACAGAAAGAGGAAGATCCCTCGTCCGTTGGACCGACTAAATGAAACAACTCTGATAACTTTGGTGACGGCCCTAAGATCTGCAGGATGCCAGTTTAGGAGTATAATGAAGAGGACGGGAGTTCTTGGAGATTACGATCCTCAGTCATGAGAGACTGACATAGCCGATGATGAAAGAAAATATATGAATGTTGAAGGGAACAGAAACAGAGGACGTCCGCGAAAAATCTGGCGTGATCAGATAAATCAAATATTTGAGAGCGATCCTGTCAACAGCTTCAAGAACCGAAAAACGTGAGTGAGAAAATGTAATTGACATAATTTGTTGTACATCAGAAGTGAACATACAATAGTATAAAATTATAAAGGAGAACACATTCTTATTGTGGAGTTGTAATTATTCAGAACATAGATCTGTGATATTTTAAATACTAATTAAATGTATTAATTAGAAAGATATACGATAAATGATTAAGTTGTAATGTTAAACAACGATGCTTCTGAATGATCTCTTCCCAATTGAATCACGCATTGAGTCCATATTTGAGTAATCGTTTTGTGAGTGAACGAAGCGAGAGTATTGTGTCAATACAAAAAAGTGTGGCATTCTATCCTTTTTGCCTACCCATGCTGGAAAACGGCGAAATGGTAAATTAGTAAAACGAGAAATAATTCTTGTATAATGTAAAATTTGTGTCAGAATAAATTAAGTCTTATTAAATAGAACACATTCTTATTGTGAAGTTGTATTAATTAGAAAGATATACACATAAAATCAATTTTATAGAAAAATATTAACCTGCATCTCTTTCCAATCCGGGGAAGGTGCATTAACCGATTACGCTACAGCATACAGTACTTTTGACGACAAATTTTCGAACCTATATAACAATATTTTTCGATAAAATTGATTTTATATGTATTATATATATTTCTAATTAATACATTTAATTATTATTTAAAATGAAGTCTTGTTTCCTTCCAAATATAGGCATTTATTTATATGTAAATACATTTTAACCAAATTCTGGAGATATACACGGTGTTAAATGTTAATAAAATAAAAGAATATAATTGTAAATTTAAAATTCTTTCGTGGGGTGTCATTCTGTCGGGTCATGTGCGTGTATTGTTCGTTCGGCTGTGCTGGCGCCACGGGCAATATCTCCCTACAGCGATTGTCCATTAAGTGGCCTGTCCCTTCAAGGAGTCGGAGATAAGGGAAGACCTAAGTACAGAAGCAAACATAGAACATTCACATTGTGGGCGAACTGATTCATTATTGACCGTGCGTTGATATTGGCTACCATGGGACCGGCGTAGAATATTTTATATCTACGCTCTCGCCGCGAAGCACAACTTAACAGGTAACGTATTCTATGTAATAATATTTGTAAAGAAATTATCAAAAAGCCTGTACGGATATCAATATTTTGACGTGTTGTACTCATTCGAGATTTTATTTCGCATTCGATTCCCACAGCGATCCGCAGTAGCATATGGTTACCAGTTGTAGTCGGTCTTTGGCCTACGCATTTAAACTTCCATTAAAATATATTATAAGTTTTTATTTTTAAAGAGAACACATTCTTATTGTGAAGTTACAATTTTTCAGAACATAAGTGTGCAATATTTTTAATACAAATTAAATGTATTCATTTGAAAGATATACATATAAAATTAATTTATCAAAAAAATATCGTTCGAGATTCAAACCTGGATCTCTTCCTATACGGGGAAATGCATTAACCGATTATGCTACACCAACACAGTAAGTTGACGACAAATTTTCGAACATCTATGTTACACTTTCAAATTGATATTATAAGTTTGGCAATATTTGAATATATTAGAACACATTATTATTATTGTGAAGTTGTAATTATTCAGAATATTTGTAAGTGATATTTTAAATATGAATTAAATATATTAATTCGGATCCGGATCCATGTTTCACTATAGTTAGATAGCGCACCTTCCCCGGTTTGGAAATAGATCCAGGTTCGAATCCCGGTGGTGCGACAACAATAATATTTTTCGATAAAATTAATTTTATATGCATATCTACCTAATTAATACATTTAATTCATATTTAAAATATTTGAATATGTCCAATAACACACAATTACCAGATTTTTACATACAAAGGCACCGTTATTGAATAAATATCAGATATCTCATAGAAACGAAACTATTATATTTAATGGACAATACATAGATGTATGGGGTTATTACAGGGCTTACGACCTGTCTTCGGCTGGCTTGAGTGATCACTTTATACAAATATAACGTTCACCATTCTCACCCCATCAATCTCCAAATCTATCAAATTTTTTAAAGTTGTATATATATTAATATGTAGACTACTACATCATCGCCATAGTAAACATTATATTTATATAAAGTGACCACTTAGGCCAGCCGAAGACAGGTCGTAAGTCCAGTAATTGCCCCATACTTCAATATATTTTCCATTAAATATAATAAAAGTAGCTTCGTCTCTATGAGATATCTGATATCATAAATATCTAGCGTTGAATTCATATTTTAATTTATTTTAAGAATTTAATTTCTTTGCCTTAATCGGTTAAGTTGGCCTTAAGCGCCTTAAGGGCCTTAAGCGGTTATTACTGCGGTAGATCACTATCTTGTGTTTCATTATATATTATGTATTCAAAACTGTAATATAATATGGAGTTGGCGCAACAGTATTTTTTAAATATGTCTTTTGAAGTTCATTTTATTTTATTCTATTTATTTTTTTAACAGACTTTTACAAAAGGTTCAACGTAAACAACTGTTATTTTTTCTGTTTTATTAATTCCGTTAATACTGGCAGTGGTCACGTAGCAGCCACTACAACTTTCCCCACTGACTAGCAACCAGCCAAAACAATAGAATATAAAATATTATCTGACTAGTATAATTTCACAGAACTTTTGAGCAGAAACACAGAGGTACTGTGTATAATTCTCTAGAACCTGAGATAAATGTTCTTGATTTAAGTCTCGATAGCAGCTTTATTTCTCGTATGATATTTCTAAGGAACATACCTAACTCATTCTACGTATTACTACTTACCATCACGCCGTTTCCCCGTGGGGGTAGGCAGAGATGATAGAGCGCCACACTCTTCTGTCCTGACACACAATTCTCGCCTCATCCACATTCATACGTCTTCTCATACAAGCTCGCCGATTGTTGAGGCTTCTAACAGAACTATCCTCCATTATCTGGAAACCTGGTCATGCCAAGTCTTCTGCGGACGTCCTCTATTTCTGGTGCCATCAACACTTGCATCATATATCTTTCTTACCATTCTCTCCTCATTCGTCCGTTCCATATGACCGAACCATCTAAGTGATCCTTTTTTAATCTTACTCACTATACTAACATCAGCTTTACATTCTTTCCTTATTTCTTCATTCTTTACTCTGTCATAAATAGATTTGCCACATATACGTCTAAGTGATCTCATTTCGTTCCTTTTCTGCCAGCTCCAGGGCTCACTTCCATAATTATTTGTTTTAAATCAAATTACGAGCTGTAAATTATAATTTTTACAGTGATATCAATGGTACCGAATGAATAATACTGCACAATGAATAATATTTTAAACGAGTGTAAAAAAAAAAATTTTTAGTGTCTTGAGAAAGATTTTGGCGTGTCACCAATAATAAGATTTTTATCGTTTTTTTTTTCTACTGTACGCCTGTTAAATTATGCTCAATCCATCTCTGGTGGGCAGAAACTGGTTGGCTTCCATAAAGTTACTTTATCTAAAGCATGCTGCATACCACAACAATGTTAGACCTTCATCAGTGGCGTATCAACTTAATTTACACCAACATTTTTGAATTATATTATTAGAAATAAATGCGAAAAAATATTACATCTTTTTAGTGTGCTGAGTGGTTTTTTCGCACCTGTTTAAGATCTGATTATCCCAAAAATATTTATTTATTATTATTATACACGTCCTATTCAAGCATTAACATAATTTGTAAAATAACAGAAAATTTCATCAGAAGTGCAATACATAAAGAAAAAAATGTATATAATATCATCAAGCTTTTACATAATGAAAATTAAAAATTAAATGTGAAATAAAGTAATTTATCCGTCACCATTAAGTTTAGACACAAAAAATTGTAATAATATTGTCCTATGAAGAGTTAAATTTACAACAAAAATGTCCACTACCTCCGCATATTCATTCCTCAAAGAATGCAATCTGGGAACGGGAAGTTAGTTAATACATGTGTTCTAACATTACCCCTGCAATAGAACAATGAATTGTGTCTCGATGTCAACAATCTGGGGGCAGTCTATCATACCATTGATGATCCTGTATAGAAATATAAGATCGGTCACCGTACGTCTCACTGATAATTTTAATAATTTCAGACAGCTAAGGAGATAATCTAGATATTTTATTCAAAGATTTCTGAGATACAATGCAATTAAAAAATAGTCGCTTCAATGGGAAAATAATTTCTTAATTTTAATTTTATTAAGGAATTTTTACAGTGTAAATAAACATAATAAATATTTAACAAAGGATACTAATAATGAAAATCCACAGAAATGTTTAGGCACATGGTATTAGTAGAAGGTAAAAAAGAGAGGAAGAAAAAAGGTGGGAGAAAGGGTGAGGAGGTTGCAACTATTGCTGAGGTAGAGGGAGAGCAAGATGTGTTTGTAGGTAGAATTATTGGTCAAAATTGAGATTGTGGTGGTTCATAAAAAAAACCTTAGCGTTGTTAGGCTAATGTTGAAAAAGTCAATTTCTGTTAATTTCTCAAATTTGCATCAACGATGAATGAATGAATTTTTGTATGTAAGATGTTCTACTTCTAGGAATGTGGAAGAGTGCGGACTGCCGGGTTGATCTAAATGGTATGTGGAGAGATATTAATTCTAATTGGCTGGAACAGTCAATATGGCCCTGCAGTTATTTAAAGATTTGTATTCGGTCAGCACGTGTTCTTCATATTCTAGGGTTTTCATATTGTGGAAATTTGGTGCATCTAAATAGAAATTGAATAATAGATTAGACCTAACATTAAGATGTCAAAGAAACCTATTTCTTACTTATAAAACATTTGTTGATGAAATTTGCATACTCATGTATAGCCCATTGAAGCTTAATCGGCAAAGCTATGTACCGGCAATAGATTTATCTAAAATTGTTTTAGTCATCACAAAACTATATTCTGAAAAATCGAAATTTCACATATAAAATGTGATTTAATCATAATTAATAATATTTTTAATTTTCCAATGAAGCACGGGCAGCCACTGGCTGTCTACAGATTTATCTTTTGCCCGGTCCAGTTTTTTTGGTTGTTTCTAATGTATTGATTTTTAAATGCCGTAGGTAGCATCCCAAAACTGTCACAACTAGTTCTGTGGGGGATCTGCACCGAGCTGTCTTCGCGCGTGAATAGCTCTGGTCACACGCTACACAACCAAACAATTTGCCAATATAGCGGATGTAAAAAAATACAGCGCGCGCACAAATTTTAATGAGACATTACCGATATTATTTTACGAATAGATACGAACTTAAATATATTATAAAGCATTACGCTACGTATCCACGAATAAAAACAAACTCCGAGATATGCTACCATAATATTTTTTGGAGACAACTCTCACACTAAGCCTAAGAGATTTGCCGTCTCGCGCCTCACTTCACGCATGTTTTACGTCAATCGTAAAAAATTAATGACTATCTATGTTCCGTTCGTCAATTGGTCAAATTGAAATCTACCCAGCAATAGTTAAAATGTAATAAATGTTTACTTTTAAAATTAGCAATATTAACTTGGTGGTTAAGATTCATATTTTTTATTTATTATCTTAGTTTTATTAACCACAATTGAGTTTAAAAAACATCTACCGGTTTCGGAAAACACTTTTCCTTCTTCAGGATGTCATAACTAACTAAAAATATAGTATTGTTTCTTCACCAGAATTTATTTTTAAATTTTTTAAAAAACGACAATTATTTAAAAAAATAAATTTAGTACCTAACTCAAATTACTGCTCAATACAAATTTAGTCGAATAATTTTTAGGAAAAAATTTTAGAATAGGACTCGTAGTTAAATTTAGTTGGCTGTTTTGAATTTCCTGATTACTTTTACATGCTTTATTTTTCTCCAACGATTCCAAATTATTTAATTTGTGACCTACACCGTTTATATGCAAAATTGACAATTCCAATTTTTTATCAAAACCATGACTATTTTCTATCAAATGATTAGCAAATTCTGAAAACCCACTATTGTTCAAACATCTCAAATGCTCTTTTACTCTTATATTAAAATTTCTACCCGTTTTACCAACATAAAATGCAGCACAATCTTTGCAACTAAGTTTATAGACGCCAGAATTGTTAAATTTATCATCTTTGTCTTTAGAATTTATGAGTAAATTTCCTATACTATTATTTGTGTAAAATGCTGGTCTAATGTCTCGTGGTAGGTGTTTAGATATTTGTTTCGAAAAGTTATTTATGTATAAAATCCTACGCCAATTATCATTATTATCATTATGTTTTATCTGTGATTTATATAAAAACTGATTATTATATTCTTTTAATTTATTTTTTAAAATAGTGTCTATCAAACATGTATTATACCCATTATTAACTGCTATTTTTAATTGTATTCAATTCAATATTGAAATTGGATGTTGACATAGGAATATTGACTAAACGATGTATCATATATGACGTGACATCCTGAAGAAGGAAAAGTGTTTTCCGAAACCGGTAGATGTTTTTTAAGCTCAATTGTGGTTAATAAAACTAAGATAATAAATAAAAAATAAAAATAATAAATGTTTGTTTTTGAATGATTTGTATGAATAAATAGTTGTAGATGTCAATGGTTCTAAGTAACATTAGTGCGCACAAGCCAAGTCTCTATGTCAAATCAAACATCAATGCCAAGAGTACGGCAATTGTAAGAATTTGGTTGAGATTTCGGCCACGCGCATCTGGGCGAAGACTAAATTCGTAAAACTTCGGAAAAGGGACGCACATGGCGTACAAGCAGTGACTGATTTAAATAAGGGCTGATCGGTGACGTATTGGATCAGGTCACACCCCTTCTCCAAATGCATTTCTGAGCAAATTTTTTGTACCGCAAAGTGAGAGTGGTCGTATTCTACATGGGTTTGAGTTTTGTTTCTTTCTACCAATTTCAAGCTAATCTGTAAGTATATCTCCAGATTAAAATCTCAACGTGTACATGGTATTGAGATTTAGCTAATCAGCGGACACGGGGCTTTACACTGGTAAGGTAATGTTTTTCTTAATTTCTTCCCCAGTTAGATTATTTTATTTAACATTATTTTCTACTAGATTGATAATGGTTCACGTTAAAAGTATAGAATAACATGACTGAAAGTTTCGGCAAACCAAATTGACCCAAAGTCGAACGTCGAAAGACCAAATATGTTATAAAAGTCAGAATCAATTCAGGAAATATTCAAATAGGTGGATTATCATTTAAATATTTAGGAACCTACATTTCCGAAAATTTATTTCTTTGGAATTCACCGAGAGAACTGAAAACGAAATGCTCTTTCGCGCTACAAAGCCTTTTCAGGTACAATCAGCTATCCAAATAAATACCGGATTTACAACGTGACCGTGCCGATTTATATACAAAACATGAGTTTTAAAACAAGGAATGACCATCCAAGTATTTGAAAATAATATTCTCATTTGATCATGACGTAATTGCATCAATTTAAAACTCTTCAAGTTCTTTAAACAGTTCAAAAAGGGGCTGTTCTGAGATCAAAGAGACTGAGATAGACTAACACGTTGTAAGAAGCGAAAACCCTAAGGGCCGATTGTGTGATCAGTAGTAAATTTTGACCGTGGAAAATTTTGGCTATAATTGTCCGTGGTTAAAAAACGTCAGCGGGTTGTTGGTAAGTCAAAATTACTACTGTCAAAGCGTAGATATGAAATCTCAAATCAAATTATCATGAAATATGCCTTATTTATGGCTTTATTCGCTTCTGCGTTCGAAATCTATCATTTTTCCAACGAATTTTGTGTTAATGTAGGTATATTAAACAACGAAAAGGTCTTCGAGGAAGCACCGGCTGGAACACAATCGCCATGACTAGCCTAGTCTTG
Organism: Eubasilissa regina; assembly: GCA_022840565.1. Classification (NCBI taxonomy): domain Eukaryota; kingdom Metazoa; phylum Arthropoda; class Insecta; order Trichoptera; family Phryganeidae; genus Eubasilissa; species Eubasilissa regina. The sequence continues at coordinate 14,174,320 of JAINEB010000027.1, read as the reverse complement.
AACTTGGACTGTACTGTTTGGAAGAATGAAATGGCGGAAATAGTGAATAAGGGTGCAGAGCTGATGTGGTGAGGTCCAGATTCGAATCTCGGTAACAACTAAATATTTTTTCGGTAGATAGATTTTTTATGTAGATGTATCTTTCTAGTAGACTCATTAAATTTGTATTATTATTATTTTATTTTATCATCGTTTGCCGATATTTAAGACATTTACTTATCTAAAGAAAATTCGAAATCAACGCATACCTGAAATCACGATCATTTTTAAATAAATAACAATTATATTTATGTAAATGCCTTCGATAGCTGGTTTCCAGGTTTCCGATTAACAACAAGCCCACATATGATATATGAACTGCACTAATTTTTTTATTTTTGCAGTCTATCTGGTCCGATGTTGTTGTTCTTTTAGCCGGGTTGTCTTCTTTAGATTTCGAATGACGCCTGTCGGTTACCGTCTTCTTAGCTTTCCGAAAAGAGGGCGGCAATACTCACACACACACACACACATGTGCATTATTACAAACCAGGAAACCCAGTAAACAAATTGAGTTAGGTTAAGTATATAATTTATTTGGAGTCCATCTTACATGAATCAAATTAAATTTCGACTCAGCTATGCTACGATTTAATTCGCTATACAGTAATTAACAGCTATTATTTTTTTTACTTATTACTATCAATACGTACCATTTGTTTTATATTAAACTGGAATGTTACTGAAACATAAATAGGACCTTGACGGCTTACTGAATTTCGGCGTAATCTTACAGAATTACAAATAATTTAAATAAGTGAATAGATCTAAGATATTAATACGTTTACTTTTTTTTTATATTTGTGGTCAGATGCAATTTAAAATATACATAAATTCAAAAACAAAGTACAATATCTCCCGAAATGTCATTAATTTCTGAATTGTTGAATTCGGGTAGCGAATGTGATTTTAATACTTTTAAAATTAGCAATATTAACCGGTAGATGTTTTTTAAACTCAATTGTGGTTATTAAACTAAGATAATAAAAAAATAAAAAATAAAAAAAAATGTGATTTTACCTCGTCGTCAATTACGATCGAAGTCACGGAATCACAGAAAAAGATCGCTGATGCAAAAAAATTGCAGCAATTTAATGTGCAGGTAAGCGATGGAATGATGTGGGTATTAGATATTATAATTCATAAAATACATGATTTATTAACTGCGAGATCCTAGAATTATAATCATCATTTTTAATGATTCTGCTTATCATATGATCTTCAAATAATTAAATATTCTTAAGGAAAACACATTCTTATTGTGAAGTTGTAATTATTCAGAACAGACGGTCTGTGATATTATAAATACTAAATTAATGTATCAATTATAAATATATACATATAAAATCAATTTTGTCGAAAAATATTGTTTTTGCGTCACCGCATATAACACATATTATAACACAATTGGTAGTGTACTTTCCCGAATTGGAAATAGAGATCCAGGTTCGTATCCCGGTGACGCTAAAACAATATTTTTCGACAAAATTGATTTTATATGTATATATTTATAATTAATACATTAATTTAGTATTTATAATATCACAGACATATGTTCTGAATAATTACAACTTCACAATAAGAATGTGTTTTCCTTAATAATATATGTTGTAACAATGGGTCCAAAATTAAATTTAAAAAATGAATTGATAATTCTGGCGTCTGCAGTCGGTTTACTCAAAGGTAATTTTATTTCTGTAAAAATAATGTAGATGGCTTTCAAATAATGGAACGACAGGTGTATTCATTTGAAAAAATGTAACATATAGGTTCGAAAATTTGTCATGAAAAATACTGGCGTTATAACACAATTGGTAGTGTACTTCCCCGGATTGGAAATAGAGATCCAGGCTCGAATCCTGGTGACGCAAAAACAGTATTTTTCGACAAAATTGATTTTACATGTATATATTTATAATTAATACATTAATTTAGTATTTTAAATTACATATTCAACTTATACTTTTTATTTAATTTAGGTTCTTAATAAGTCAATTGTACAACAGCAAACTAATCACCATAGATCATCTTCCAATTAGACATATTTGTATTTGATCTATTTCTAAGTCTCCATACAAGAATCACAGCGTACATTGTAATCAAACAAATATCAGATAAATATGAATTAAATATATTAATTAGAAAGATATACATATTAAATCAATTTTGTCGAAAAATATTCATGTTGCGCCACCGGGATGGGTTCTCCTAATAATAAAGTTGTATCAATGTGTCCAAAATTTAATAAAAATTAATTAATAATTCTGGCGTCTGCTATCCGATTACTCAAAGGTATTTAAAATTCCGTAAAAATAAGGTAGATGGCTCTTTCAAATAATGGAACGATTAAATATATTAATATCAAAAAAGGTAACATATAGGTTCGAAAACTTATCGCTAAAAATATCGTCGCTGTAGCATAGTTGGATAAAGCACTTTCCCCGGTTTGGAAAGACATCCAGGTTCAAATTCCGGTAGCGCAACAACAATATTTTTCAATAAAATTGATTTTATATGAATATCTTTCTAATTATTATATTTAATTCATATTTAAAATATCACCTATGTTCCGAATAATTACAACTTCACAATAAGAATGTGTTCTCCCAAAAATGTCAGATATCTCATAGAGGTTAAGCTATTTTTTATTATATTTTAATGAAAAATATATGGAAGTATGGGATAATTATAGGTCTTACGACCTGTCTTCGGCTGGCTTAAGTGATCACTTTATATATATATATATATATATATATATATATATCGTTTACTAATTCTCACCCCACAAATTTATCAAGTTTTTGTAAGTTGTATACATGTTACGTAGTACTTTCAAACATATACAACTTTAAAAAATTTGATAAATGTGATGAGAATTGATTTACTTTATATTTATATAAAAAGATCATTAAAACTAGCCGAAGATGGCTCGTAAGCCCTATAATTACCCCATACTTCAATACGTATATAAAATATAATAAAAAAATAGCTTTGTCTCCATGAGACATCTGATGATTGTGTAATAACAGTGCCTTTCTAGGTAAGAATCCAATAATTGTGTGTTCTTGGAAATATTCAAATATTGCTAACACATTCTGATGGTCTACTATCGACGGAGCTGTTCGTTTTCATATTTTCTATATTGTCGTGATATTTTTTTCAGGTTCTAATTTTTGTCAATCTTCATAAGATTATTTAGACTTGACTGACAATAAACGCAATAGATAGATGCATGTATATGAATTCGGTTAATAAAAATAGAGTGTTGTTGTACGGCAGATTTATTCCAGAGAACTGATTTAAAAAATGTTCACTGTGCCTTCTTGTACGGCCGGATTTTCAAATTTTTACTTTCATGTAGCAGATATAATAATAATAATAATATTAATGTTTTTATTCCAGTGTGACCCGATTAAAGTTACAAAATATTATTTATATTGTGAAAAGAAATCCTGAAAAATATATAAATAAAAAGTTCTCACATATATATATAGATATATATATATATATAAATAAAATACAAATACTACAGTCACAACCATTATTGTATCTGTAGCTATTCTTTAGTCGTTATCATTCTCTGGTCAGGGAACCAGCTTTCCATGAGAGCGCCGCTTGCACCAGAGAGTTGGTGCTGAGCTCCAGCCGCAGCTTTTCGCCCGCAACTCGATGTCTCAGAAGCGGAACGAATTCATGTACACTGCCATCGGCAAACATTGTAAATGCGCTGCAATAACGCGCCAATCCAAACAGTATTATGTATGAGTTGTTGTACGTCACTTGCTTGTATACAAGCTGGTGAAGAACGATTTTAACATGATCCTCTTCACCAGCTTACTGTATCGGTAGAAACCCCGTGACAGCATATTTGCACGAACGCTCAACTGTCTTCTCTGCCGTTCTATGTCTTGTCCATCTTCATTGAATATTTAATATATCAAAGTATTGATATATATATATATATAAATAGAACGTTATATGTACTAAATAAGACCAGGTGTTATTTTTATAGCAATATGCTATGTGCATCGTACACGTGTTCTTAATTTGACCGTTGGCCCGGAAAATGCTATACATAGTTTATACATGATGCATCTGTAATAATTATGTCGAAAAGAAAAACCTGAGGGAAGTTATAGCAAAGAATTTTTCTACAACATCCGTTGAAATTTGTTCTTAACTATGTCTAAATTTGAAATTTTCTCAAATGATGGAACTGATGTATAACTTTAAATAACGGCACAAAATCGAGAAAATATAATATTTTTAGAACAAGATAAGAAAGAAAGAGTAATTAAGAGAGACCTGGAAAATAATAAGAAAATGAATATGTACCTACCTACCTAAACGAACAGGTAGGTAACTTATGTTTTTATATAATCAAATCATCGCGACGACATCATCATTCGTGACCTTTTTGACCTTATAAGCTGTAAAAAATTAAACTAGTGTGGTACCAACCTCCATTTCGTCCTCCTGTTCTGGAACCAGGTCTTGACCTGCGCGTCAGTCATCTTCAGCGTCTTGGCCAGCGCCGCCCGCTCAGCCGAGGCCAGGTACTTTTGCTTGTGAAAGCGCTTCTCCAGCTCCGCGATCTGAAGCCTGGTAAAGGAAGTCCTCGGCTTCTTGCGCTTGGGCGGGGTGCGGTTCTGGTAGGGATGGCCGATGCGACGAGTCATCGGGAAGCTCGCTAGGAGAGAAATATAATTTAATTTATCAAGCATCGAACAAGTACATATTTTTTATTTTGAAAATATATCATATCTAATAAATAAAAATTATATTACCATCGAAAGAACTTCGATAATAAAATAAAATAAAAAAATACAAGAAAACAGTAAAACAAATTTTGAGAATCACACGGGGACCACGGCGTGCACATTGATTCATATCTTTCAATGAATATACAAATCGGAAAAACTTTCAGTGCATGCTGACATCAACTGAGACAGATTAAAAGAATTCGGAGACAGCCCGTCTACTCATTGTGGTGTCACGTGTGGACTATTGTAACAGAATCTGTGTTGGCCTGCCAATGTTTCAGCTGGATAGATTACAATTCATTCTAAATGCGGCAGCACGGATAATATATGGAGTTTACAAATTATCTTATACAACATCCCTTTTACATTAAGTACATTGACTCCGATAGCCAATGTACAAGGCGACACATAACATGGCGTCTCTGTATCTTTTTGATTTGACAATTTGATTAGTAAACATCAAACTTTTAGGTCAGCCGCAGGAAGTGTTGTAGAACCGACCAGCCGTTGCCAGAAGTTTAAATTTAGTGAACGGGCATCCGCGATGGCAGGCCCTTTTGGGCTTTTGCGTGGAAATCTTTGCCCTCCGTCACATGAACATTGAACGTATCAGAGTCTTTATTAAAGAAGAAACTACAGACCCACCTTTACAAAACATCATTTCTGTAAGGACACTTAAAAACAAAGATAAACAGTTGTAAAAATTGTAAACAGTTGGTGTGTAAAGCGCCCTTGAGGTGAAACTTTTTACAAAAATGGCACTATACAAATTATCCGATATTATTATTATTACAAAAGCTGAGAGTTGTCCCCAAAGAATATCTTGTGATCAAAATCTGTATCTCAGATTGTCGCGAGTTAAAAATCTCTTAAAAATCTGATTCGTGGACACGGGCCATTAGTATTTAAGGACATTTCATACTTAATAATATTAATATTGTGTTTATTCCAGCGTGATTGGGTTTTTTTTTATGAAGACCCTATTCAGATACGAAACATTATTTATGTTATGAAAAGAAAACCAAAAAAAATATAAATTTATAAAATGTTCACACATATATATAAATATAAATACTACATATATAAATAATTCAGTCAGGGCCATTATTGTATCTGTAGCTATTCTGTAGTCGTGGTCATTCTCTGGTCAGGAAACCAACTTTCCACCAGAGAGTTGGCGCTGAGCTCCAGCCGCAGCTTTACGCCCGCAACTCGAAGCGGAACGAATCCATGTACACGACCTTCGGCAAACATTGTAGACGCGCTGCAATAACACGCCAATCCGAACGTTGTTCTGTACGAGTTGTACTGAATTCGTAGACGATTGTACGTCACTTGCTCGTATTTCGACCAGAGCTCGCAGGTATATATGCTGGTGAAGAACGATTTGAACAGGATCCTCTTCACCACCTTATTGTATCGGTATATTTGCACGAACGCTCGACTGTCTCCTCTGCCGTTCTATGTCATCATCGTCTTGTCTTCATTTAATATGTGGCCAAGGTATTTACAACGCTCAATTATCTAACACCTTATTCACAAATAACCTAATCTAATAAACTCATTTTAGATAACAAAAAATATTTCAAGGAAGACAGACATAACCCCATCGGCGACTCCTAATAATTATTACTACAATTTCACACAAAGCAAAAGCAATCATTGAATTAAAAAAATATGATATCTGATATAATCATAATATATCAGTTAAGTAATGCCGACTCAACGGTGAGCGGTGACATAACATTGCACATCGCCAGTCGTGACTGCGGTCCCCGCGGTGTGATGGGCTGCGGTTAGGTGAAGACGACAGGTGTAAACTGCCGCGAGCGCGAGCAATCACATCTCCGCTGCTCACTTGACGAGCAATACCCACTTTTTAGGCCATTTAGTCGCGTAAATTTGTTCTTGTTCGTATACCACCAATTTGACGGTTGAACTCCGAGATTTCGAGCAGAGCGACTTAAGTGGCTGCCAGTTATAACGGGTTCTGAGGGAATTACGAAACGCCAACAAAAATTAATAGCAAACGACAATTTCAAGATCAAAATCCAATTAAAAGTAACCAAAACGTAGTTTTCCATAATATTACTAGTGCTACTCCACTAAGATAACTCATTTCCCATTCCCGTTCCCTCCGTAAGAATCCACATTGGACCATACGAATCCATATATACATAAGACTAAAATAAATTTGTCATCATCTATTATAATTTTGCGCACCCCATGTTAGTGTCATTCATTTTTTTCGAAATCCGATGGATAACAGTACATATTAGGAAAAAAACAGTAATGAATATTAATCTTCGCGCATTGTACAATAGATGTCACTGATGTCTAATATATGTCAAAAACTGTGAATAATTCTCGGAATCTCGATTATAGATACCTCTTAGTGTAAATATGTATTATATATAGTATGGATATAATTTTTAGTTTTTTCTTGCTGGACATAAGGACAAAGTACACAACATGGTGCATTGTTAGTATTGATAATTCGCATTGAAATACAGATTCTACGGAAACACTGAGCGCGGAAACATCGACCGCGAAGTAAAACCTAGCAGCAAGCAATCGACGACAGCCAATTTATTGCTTTTTTGATATCATTACTATTGGCTCAACTGGTGGGTGGTGGTATTCATAAAAATTTTCCTCCTTTGATCCCTATTATGAGCCAATTTCTTCAGTGCTGGATTTCTAAGACAGATGTGTCTTTGAAGATACTGTCACTCCAACTTTACTTTTGCCTTCCCGCACTCCTCCAATATCCTCGGTTCTGATAGAGTGGTTATTCGTATGTCTTCAGTGATTGCTGTCGGTTCGACCACCGATATTTTTCTTTTTTAATAAACTTGAGACGCTTAAATAGAGTTGATTCTTCTAGCGTCTTGTAGGATCTAAAACCGGTTCAAAATTTTCTTTTCAAAAACGTCCAGTGCCTACTTATTCTTCTTAATCAGTAATACGCACAAATATGTAAGCACTATTCTGATGAGCGTTTTGTAATAAAGTGTTGGTATTTCTGTAAACAAATAAAAAAAGTAAAAAACAAATAAAAAGTCAGTGTGGCCTATCTACCGTAACTAGAGAATTCCATTCCGAGATATTCAAATTTGTCGACATTAGCTGCGCCCTTTGTATTCTGATCGTGCATAAAAACCGAGATAAGGAAAACCTTTGACATGAAGCTTCCACTTCTACATAAATGGCGATCTCAATTAAGGTGGCTCGTACATGTCTTGCAAATACAAAAGGAACGACTACAATGACATGCGGAATCCGGAATACCGAAATCAGCATGTACGGAAACGGCGCAAGACGAATAAGGGAAGATAAAGAAGAAAAAGATGAAAGATGATGGAGTCAAAATCTGGACGTTAAATGAAGCCATCTTTAATAACATGAAAGCTTTTGAGATGTAGCTGTATGCTAAAGATCTCTTAAATTAATGAAGAAGTACTAATATGCATGATAAATCAAGAAAATTAATAATAACTATCAAATAAACGAACGCTAGCTGCGTACTTCAAATATTTTTCACAAACACGCCGGTGATTTTATCCATCTTGCACAGCCAAGCCCTTATCGACAATTTGCAATAGAAGGCGGCACAAGAAGAAGAAGAAAAAAAACTTGTTAGATCGTCGTATTCTGTTTTTTTCCTTAAAGATGGCATTCGGTCTTAACTGTCCCGGCCAAAATTGTCGTTAAGTATACCTATTTTCTTATACACAAATGGTAACCAAGCAAATTACCTAACAGTAACAGTAAAGTAATATGTCTATACTTGAGACGACAATATTTCATGATTGCACACAAAAGGTTCATGTTAACGAGAAAAGTTAAACGCAGTGAAGAATATTATTTTATCATTTTTAAATAGTTCATTAACAATCGATATTGATATTTGTAAAGTATAGTATATAGGATGTGTAATCCCACGATCTACGCATGACGTGGAGTATAACGATCGTTAATTGTATGCCGTCTAAAAACGATTTGAATTTTTGGAAATAAATTGCTCTCCGAGTATAATAATTTTAAGTAATCATTGCCCACAATATTGATCGAGATAAAAGTTTATGACTCACATCGTACAATGAATAATATCTACGTAATTTTTAACGTACCGACATCGATTTAAAATGCATAATTCTTTTGTAAATCGAAAGCACGATTCTCCACCATTACCAGGGGTAGATTTGGAAGTGCAATACACATGGGCCCACCCATTACTAATTTACCGGAATGGAATTGGAAAAGATTCAAGATGGATTGCAATATAAATGAAAAATAGAATCCTTCTGTTAAAGCAAGCTCGTGCATCCTTTATTTGTATGAAATATATGCTCTGCAGTCGTAATCTCAACCTTAGAATGCGATCGGTCAGATGGTACGTATTATTGGTATTATTTTATAGAATGGAATCATAGATACTTACCGAAGATATGATAAGACGATTTGAAACATTTGAGATGTAGATCTACAAAAGAATTACTCAAACTAGATGTACGGTTGACGTTCTCTACCACACCTTTTGGCGTCCGTTTTAGGATGGAGTTTAAACAACAGTCTTGTATATAATATCCCGATATCTTTCTGTATTTCACGCGTAGAATAACTTAAAAGGAAACTGATGCATAACATTGGAGAGAAATGTAATTTTTCTTTGAAATATACGAATTATGTGCGCACATTTTTCAAATAGAAATCATACAAAACCAATTATATTGTCAGAAAATTAAAATTAAAATTGGAAAACACAAATTGTTTTTTATTTTTAGCTAATGAAGAAGAAGTGTAACAATTGTCAGTGTTGCAAAATAAAGCTTTAAGAATAATTTTCAGAAATAATAGATATACTCGGATCAGTGCAATGCTGAAAGATCTGAATATGATGACCTTTAAGCAGAAAATATATTTTAATATAATGGTATTTTTGTCCAAATGAAAACTATATTAATAAAAATGAATTGATAATTCTGGCGTCCGCTATCAGATTACTCAAAGGTATTTGAGATTCTGTAAAAATAAGGTAGATGGCTCTTTCAAATAACGGAACGATTGAATGTATGAATATCAAAAAAAGTATCATATAGGTTCGAAAAATTGTCGCTAAAAATATTGTCGCTGTAGCATAGTTGGATAATGCAACTTCACGATTGGGAAAGATATCCAGGTTCGAAAACCGGTGGCGCAACAACAATGTATTTCGATAAAATTGATTTTAATATATATGTATATCTTTCTAATTAATATATTTAATTCATATTTATAATGGTACTTATTTATAAAACCCTCAATAAGAAAATATCGGCGGAATTTATACGAAAAATTAATGCAAATCAACATGAGCACGAGCATCGTACAAGGGGAAGGGATAGACTGAGACTGCCATTCAGGAAAAAGGTCAAATATCAAATATGTATAGTGCGATGAAGATTTTTAATGAAATGCCAGAAAACATAAGAAAAAAGAAGAAACTGAATAGGTTTAATGTGAAACTGACCAGATATGTAAAAGATAAGTTTTAGAAAAAGAAAAGACTTTAATCTTGTTTATATTAGAGCATATGTAGGAGTGCTTATGTATACACTATGTTAAAAATTCAATAAATAAATAAATATTTCTCATACAAATATTAGGTATAATTTTAATTTTTTCGTTTATTTTTTATTTGAATGAATAGTAGTATGCTATGAATCTAAGCAATACGAATACAATATGATAAATTATTAGTTTTCCAATCTATATTTATGGCTAGGGTACTTATAAAAGGTTCACGAACAATTTTAAAATTCAAATGAAGTCAATCAACGTTATATTATACATAACCTCATAAAATATCGCGAGGATTGAGTTTTCTTTTCACTTAAATTCGCTCCTGTCAAATTTTCCAAAATGGCCGGCCGACCGGAGCCCCCTTATTGGCCGGCCGGCTGGATGTCGTTATCATTTAATTAGATTTTTCTCCATGATTCCGAATGACACGTAGCCATTGTCTAACGGGCAATTTCCAACAATCATCTTTACATTTTCATTACGGGACGGAAGCCATTACGCGGACCGACAGCCCGCATTAAAGCCGAATGGCGGACAATTCGGCGCATTAAAAAACGCAATTATACCGCCCGGTTCGGAATACCATTCCCGCTCACGTCCCCGGATTTGTAAATTGTATTCTCGTATTGCTTTTTATATTAATAAATGGGCTTTTGTGCTGTAGTTCAATCAGAATAAATGCCGTCGCGGCCGCTTTACTGGGCGCGTACCGTCGGAACGAACGACGTGAATTTTCATTAGCAATTATTTTGCGTTCATTTCGTATTCTCAGTTCTTGTGATCTTATCGAAAACAAAATGCTGACAGATTAATGTGTAATTCTGTATTCGAGCTATTATCGAGATAATATGCCGGGTGCCGCGCTATTCGCGGGTATACCACGCAACTTGGCAAATCTTTTTCAAAAGTGGGAGACACAAGGGAAGGCCTTCATCTAGTAAAGAATATGATATAATAATATTTCTCTTATGATACATTAATATGAAAATTATTTAAATTCTCTCACCAAAAAGATATCGTGTTAATCAATCGAAGTAAGTGCGACATATAAACCATAGACATTTTTTTACACTTATACATATATTGTAAATACATAACATAATTGATTAAAATTTATTAATTTTTTACACAAAATTACTCTACTCAATATAGAAATCAATTCTCGTGTTTGAATTGGGGAGTATTTAAGTTTTGATATAATGTAAGAAGTAAGATAAAGATAAAGAATAAATATAGAATTAAATTATCAAATACATATTCATAAACATAATCAAATTAAAACTTGTAATTGCTGTCGGAGTTTTCAAATATTTGTTTGATTTGCGATTTGAAGGCTTTATAATTTTTTTCTGTTTTGATTTTATATGAGAGGGCTTTAAAAAAATTTATGCCTGTTGAGAAGCGCTAGTTTTAAATTTGGATATTTCTGAGTTGCCACGCGATCTTGGCCGGTTACTTATTTTTGTGGAAATTGTTGAATTGAAATGGTCTTTGCGAATTTGTAGCGGTGCGTTCTTTTTGAAGATTTTATTTCAACCGAGAACCTTTAGAGAGTTAAACAATTGTGAAGTTGGAAATATTGAAGGTTTTCGAAGGATGACTTTCAAAACCAGCCTCTAAACCTTTTCTAAGGGTAAGAGGTTAGTCTTGAAAGTCCCCCCCACCCCCTCAACCGATTATACCGCATTGTAAGATAGATTGAGCAAAAGAGTAGTAAATTGTTTTAATTATACTAGATGATAGGATATTTCTCAATCTAATGAATATGTAAATAAGTTTTCTTACTCTGGTGAACAGATTTTGTATTTGTTTATTCCATTTTAATTGTCTGTCTACTGACACTTTGAAATGTTCACAAACTTCTTAAGACGATGCTATGACCTAGAAACTTTGATAGAAGAACCATCAACCATTTCCTAATTTAAGTCTTTAAAAATCTGAATGTAAACTTTTATGATAGATAGTATTGAAAGCATTTTATAATAATTGGACGAATAGATGCACTTACCCCAATTTTGGGGTAAGTGCATCTAGTTGTATTATTTCTGATAAATTGTTAAAATAATGAAAATGTCTTTACTGATCTGCTTAATGATAATAAGAATTTATTATTTTGGTCCTTAATGACGGGTAAAATATGCAAAGTTCAAAAAAAAAACTAGTAAAATTGCTTACATGGGGGAAGTGCGACATATTGTAGTGATTGTTTTTGAAATTGATTAATTATTTTTATAAAAATGAATGGGGTACCATATCGCCCACTGAGTGGATGCACTTTCCCCACGGTGTAAAATTTATGGGGTTAGTGTATCTGGTATTATAAATCGTAATTTGCGGAAATAATCACTAAACTAATACACGCACCACAAACTATAACTCAAAATAAAGGTACTTAACTAATATCAGCATACTATAATAACACAAAAGATTATCGAGATATACGAAAGATTGAAAAGGCATACACAACTCGCAAATTGACATCAAACAACTGTCATAATTTGAAATGGTATTACAAGCAAACCAATGTTTGGATTTGTACCATCTGTGGACTGTATCTTCAAATATTGATTTAAAATATTTCTTAATAAAATTTCGGCACTGGAATCCAGTTTTAAAACATAATTAGGAAACGTAGATGCACTTACCCCGACTCACCTTATTTACAACGATATAAGTATATTTTCATTTAAGTAAATAGGTATTTAATTTTTTTTCCATTGATTTCTTAAATTAATTAAGATCACAAAAACTAATACTTCCGTCGTAATGTAGTATATTAAAATAATAGCCTTTTTTTACAGAATAAATAAATAACAGATTAATTATTTCCGGGTACAGCGCGCAGCGTCGACATTTCAAAATAATTGCGAATTGTCAAAGCGCTCTCCTTGTCCAAAAATAATTTTAACTTAATAAATTTTAATTATACTATTGTCATTCTAATTGAATTACGCTATTTTGCAGTTTATTTAAACTGTCTATTATTATAATAATTTTACGGAGACGTGTTTTAGCAATTTATGCCGGATATAAATCAAATAGTGTTGTTCCGTATGAGGACCGTATAAAACTCAATTTAATGATGGAACCGACGTTTTGAAACAAGTTGACGTTAAAAGTAGAAAAATATTTTTATTCTATTGTATTTCTTTATCAATACAATAAAAGTGATAAATAAATTATTATTATTCATTTTTTTTTTAAATAGATTCTATTAAATAAACAATAACATGTGTTTTTCATTAGTTATTGACATCCTGAAGAAGAAAATGATATTTTTCGAAACCGGTCGATGTATTTTTACTCAATATGTGGTTAATAAAACAAAGTTGAAAATAAAAATAATGAATTTTAACCATGTTTTTTTACAGTAATCTCGTCAATGGTAATTTTCAACTCCCGGTTAACTTGTGTTTCCCTTAACTCGCCATATTTAATCTATATAATAGCAAATTTTTTGAACGACAATGGTATTGACTTGTATTATAATATTATTGTACTTTTTTCTATAAAATAAAGTTTTAACTTGATTAATGGCACAAATCACTCTTGAAGGGTGGACTGCGTATATTTAATAAAATAAGAAAGGTGACAATTTTATTAAATAATTCACTTAGTATTAACCATGTTGATTACTTTGAAGTCGATTATTTTCGATACTACTGTATCTTTGTCAGGACGGACGAACGCTGTCTTTCCACAGAGCTAACAGTTAAATAAATAACATTTAAAATATTTAAACCAAAGTAAATATATCACAGAAATAAATAAAGATATGTCGCTAACAATGGAGCTGCTAACGGAACACTTAAACTCGGGATCAAATTCGTATATGCGACCTGAAATTTCTCTCATTTGGCACACTTGAAAATTTACCTCATTAATATATGTTAAGGTCAAATTATTACATATATACATAACAATATTTTTGTGAATTAAATTAGGGCTTTTTAAATGCCCCGCGAGCTTTGCACCCGGCCCTGTTTAAGTAAAATAACATATTCTAATAAAAAAAAATTGTTTCCTTGTTTTATTATATTCAGGTATCTACCAATAAAATATTGTGAACTAGGTCTGTAACATCCTGTAAAAAGTTGTATATTTTTTCGAAAGATTGATTTTTCTTTATATCTTTTTAAGTAATTCATCTCACTTCTTTTAACTTTTTAATGACACGATTTATAAGTGTGTGCCACCACTGTAAGTGGAAATGACTCTATATATATATATTATATTAACATACCAATTAGGTGTTGGATAATGTATACTTTTATTTCATTAACATCTTATCTAATATTTTTCCCTTATTATACTTCATTTATAACAAAAAAATGTTGTTCATAATATCTCTATAATAATTATGTACAAGGCAATTCTTGCCGTCAAATTGCCATTTGCAGTTTGGCAAAAAATAAAATTATAATGTATGTATATGTAATAAAGTTGAAATAAAAAAAAACTGAACTATACCAACTCTGACAATCTTGACAGATTTATAATATACTTATAATTTTCTATAATTAAGCAACCATATTTTTGAATTTCAATATCAATGCTGACAATACACCATTTTAAGTAAGTACCGGAATGGTTTTCAAAAAAAAACTCAACATAATTTATACAACACTTTACTTTCTTCGGTCGCTACACACCTTAAACAACTTCTCAACACAGTCGCAGCCATTATTAAGGCACTTGTCATAACGGGGCACCAATTTTTGTGTACCTTCGTCATAGAACGAAACCATCAAAAACGGGCGGGCTGATCTATTGTCTTGAACATTTCAACTACTCACTACATTTTGGCCACACTATGTGAATGTCTCTAACGCTGCATATGGTGAGTCAACAGATGAAGGAAACCACTGCGTAACATCGCAACCGCAGCGCTACACCGGGAATATCTGGCAACGGTACTTACTTAAAAGACGCGCCTCGTGCCACCACTGGTAACGGCATTTGTAGCATTATATAATTACGGATTAAAGAAATTTAAATATCTACGTTAGTCATTGCTCCCACTCTGAAATGTATTTATTATATGTGTGCATACAGAATACAGTCACGTTACCACCCACACAAGCGTTACTTGTATTAGATAAGTAGGTACACATTACAAGTTCTTATACAATAAAGAATTACATATATATTTATACACATTACAGAAATATAATGCCGCAATAATGACCCTTTAATGGCCGAGTGTACGCTAACCCATTAAGGCCCGGCCGCCTATTGGCCGGCTGGTAACGATTGTATCACGTGACGCCCTATTAGATGCCTCCTCCGTTTATACGGCCGGGGCTATTAGTGTTAACCGCCGTCCAACACAAACTGATGTAGTTAGGCATTTCATGTGCGATCCATACAAGAGACGCAATCAATAAACTCGAAGATGTTTCTCATTTCCAATCTTGAGATTATTAAATTATATTTCAAATAAAAACGATGTTTACTTTCACTAATTTCATCATCTTCAATAATATTACTAATACTAAATTTAAAAAAGAAATAAAGTATATTTTTTAGAAAACTTAACGATTAATTGTAACAAAAATGTCATATTACGTCCTCTCTCCTGCGCTTGTTGACCATGCCCCTACACCCACTCAAATCTAACCAACCACCCCCCCTCTTTTTATTTGACAACTCTAATACGCAGTCCTTTAGTTTTAAATTTAGTATTAGTAATATTACTGAAGATGATGCGTCAGCATTAAAAACGTTCTAATAAAATAGATTAATGATAGTAAACAGTGTTTTTAGTTAGTATTTTGATGTGATACGTATTCTGTGTACAAATCTGTGTAAAAATAATTAAAATTAAAATACTGAACGACTTAACTTTAACAAAGAACAATTTTTTTTTTTTTTTGTAAAAAAAAATAGAGATGCGCACACGGAATAGGTGCGCGTAATATCAATATTCTATTTTTAAACATAGCTAAACGCTCGAACCCCCGATCACTAGATCACTTAAAACAACAGTCTACTTACGTTATATTCGTACCAAAAATATTACCTACAGTTATTTTAAATAAATCCCTATCTACCGAAAGAGTATTTCTGACGATAGACTTCTTTGTTTACTGTTTATTGAGAACAAAATACATCCACATATCGAAAGAAGTTAACACTTAACTACGGAAAGACTTTTTAATTGAAAAAATATATATTTTAATTTATCGAGATTTAGCCGATCTTGGACCTTGTTTGGTGTGACGTATAGAGAGGCTCCAGTACATTTCGAACTTATCCTCCTTGTATATTTCTCGTAATCACCAATATCTCTTCTAGGAACATACCCAAAGAAAGAAAGAATTCATTTCCTGCATGTGGAACCTTTCTTTAGTGCGTATTTTATGAAAAAAGGAGGCTTTCGAAATATACATGATCTTTTAAACGGCCTTATAAAAACTTACAATTTACTATCCACAAAAATCTTTTGACGTGAGACTAAAAAGATAGGCTAATAAGTAAATTTATCTAAATGTCTTAAATCCAATGGAGTCTAACACGAGTTTTTTCTAAACTTATTTTTGTTTTCGTCAAGTTGATTAATATTTATAAATACTAAATTAATGTATTAATTATAAATATATACATATAAAATCAATTTTGTCGAAAAATATTGTTTTTGCGTCACCTGGATCTCTATTTCCAATCCGGGGAAGTGCACTACCATTGTGCTATAACGCCAGTATTTTTCTTGACAAATTTTCGAACCTATATGTTACATTTTTCAAATCAATACACCTGTCGTTCCATTATTTGAAAGCCATCTACATTATCCCGGTGTCGCAAAAACAATATTTTTCGACAAAATTGATTTTATAAGTATATTTTTATAATTAATACATTAATTTAGTATTTAAAATATCACAGACCTATGTTCTGAATAATTACAACTTCACAATAAGAATGTGTTTTCCTTAATAATATTTATAATATCACGGGTCTTGTTTGCTTGCTTAGTACCTGTGGGTTATCAGTACTATTATATATTTTTTTGCTGTCAATGCTACTATGTTTCTGTTTAAATTTATACTATGTATTTTTTAATCCATTTGTATTATACATACCTATCTTTACCGTGTTTTTTAAACAACAAGGTTTCCCTAGATTAGACCTAGTCTAAGTGAGAAATTTGTGTAAAATTTTTCTAAAAATTTATATACAATTAAAATTAAAAGTTTAGAAACAAGACGGGAAAATGTTTATTTTTATTATTTCGCTCATCCCTGTAAAAACACGGTGCGATTGTAAATAAATCATAAATAATTTAATACGGACCAAAATCGAACCCCAAATTTCCTGACATGAAAAATGGGGTGTCGGTTCTCATTATAAACGAATTTTCCCCAAATTCATATTGTTTCAACCCCGTCACGACGCATAAAGTAATGACCGCTGATTACAAACTACCTCTCATGAAAGTAATCGCCAGGAAGCCTCCCCCGGAGCAGCCCTTGCCGCCTGGAAACAACCCCAGTATAGTTAACCATTGAACACCGTCCCTTCACATTAAAAGGGGTTAAGCCGGGCTAATCGGGCGGAAGGGGGTTAAACGGAGGCGGAAATTTAAGGGTTATTTAAATTATGATTTTTGTATATCCAGGACCTGTGTAAGTGGTACTCCCGTATACACGCCTAACTGCCGGGTAGATTTAGTCCGTTAAGTTGCCGAAATAAAGGTCGTACTCTGCTAATGACAAAAGCAATTATTATTAACTAATTTGACCTTACCAATCTACACGAATTGATACACAATTTCCCTTTATGAATTTTTTAATTCTTATATTTTACGAAAAACTAAATTGATGGCAGATAAAGGATATTTTTTTTAAATATATAGATGTTATAGAGCTAACTCGTGGACCACATGAGTTTATAAATTGTATGTTTTGGAAAAATATAATAAAATATATATGATAAAAAAATTAATCAACAACTATCAAAACACAGTACGCAGATATATGATCTGTCAAATGATTGTCATTAAAAATTTAATTTCGAAAATGTCATGATTGACATTTGATATTAAAAGAAACAAAAAATCTAAGATTGAAACATTTTATAAATATCAAGTCAGACGATATTGATGTAATAAAGGTGTCCCAAAATTAAAGCAAAATTTGAATTAAATATAAAACACAGTTTTTAGTCTTTAGATTTTTATTTTTTTATTGAATCATAAAGTACATGGGATAGAGTTATTTACGGAATAACACATCGGGCGAATGCCCTCCGCGGCTTTGCTGGCACATACGCACTCTTTTGTCGAAATTTTCCATGACCATTTTGCATAATTGCTGACTTGCTTGTTTTTGGACGATCAGTATATTTAGTGTCTCCAACTGATCCAGTCTCTCTAAATTTTTCAATTAATCTCATCGCAGTTGATGAACTTAAAACACTATTCCGACCATATTTTGTATTAAATTTTTGAATTGCGGCCGCCAAACTTTCATTATTTTTTAGATATTGTTCAATGATGAAAATACGTTGTATCGTGTAACGCTCTATTTTTACTAACCCTAAACTCTCAGCTGTCAATTTTTTTTTTCAGGGTTGCCAGCAATTTACTGCAGAAATGGCGGCAAATTCAAATCTCGCGTTAATTTTGGGTCACCCTGTATATATATATATACATAGTAGTTTATTAAAATAGCCTACTACGGTGAGTCGTTCCGGGCAACGATCAGTGCAGCTGAACCCTCCAGCATAATCAAGCTACGCTGAGAAATGCTGGCGCACGCTAACGACCCACGTGAACGCCAACAGTGATCTTGGAACGTGAACCACGGAGATACGATAATCGCTAGTGATGAGAACAAATGCTACTCTTGACTCATCGCTGTGATTGTGATCGGTATTCGATAACATCAGTGATTGAAAACTGTTTCTGATATCACAATACATCAAATAAATTTTATTAAATATAATTTTGAGCGTATTTATTCATATTATTAAAATTTAATTTGCGTAAAAAACATATACTAGCATAAAAAATTGGAAGAAAATTATTGCACATACCTACAAAATGTAAAAAAAATTAAGTTACCAACAAGCCAGCATAAATATGACCAACAAATACAGATTTCAATAGATGGCTTTAATGCGTTGATTCAAGCTAATCAATAGAATTTTTAACAAAAAAAATTAATTCACGAATCACGATATTCCCAGATATTCAATCACTGTTAGTGAGTGTGACTCAAAGATATCAGAGATTGACTCACGGTTCGTGATTTTGAGCTCGTCACTAATAATTGCATCAAAAAAGTGGATTATTTTACTGTTTAATTTCTTTTCCTCGTTCCAAATTGTTCCCTCATGGATCGCGATCACCGTGGAGTCTCTGGATAAATAGTGGCTTATCGATAATAACCTGTCTTACTTGTAAGCATAAAATGAATTATTTAAACTGTGAGATTGATTATTTGTTATGTTGTGATTATATTAAATTTATTGATTGATTATTGATATGAATGTACCTGCGGACAAACGTGGGGGTCTAGATATTAATTACAAAAATAAATAATAAATAAAAAAATTTAAAAATAATAATTAATGTAGGTATTCGTAACCACGTCCAACAACACTCATTTTAATTGTTTTTTGTTTAGCTTGTGTCACAAAAATTCGCCGTCTCGCGCCTGACCTTGACCATCGATGTTCCGTTCGTCAGTTAAAACAGAATAAATGTTTGTAATTTAATTATTTCAACAAGACCAACTCGAACATGACAACACAAAGTGTCATGTACAGTTATATTTAAATTAAACAAATTATTATTATTTATATAAAAGCCGACAAGAGCGTTGATGGTAATAAATAAATAAATACTCTTTCTGTTATCTATTTTGTCTATCTAACTTTCAGAATAAATGGTACGTTAGGTGACGTTTTTGGACACGTGTTCAGTGTCGCTATCAAATCAAAAGTTTCTGTTTCCATTCGAGTTCAACCAATCTCACGCTGATCTCTAGATTAAAAACTGTAATTTATCTCATCGTGTCTCATTCCGTCGACACAGTAATAGGGCAAAATATTTTTTTCTTATTTTAATCCGCGTTTCAGTGGCGCGCTGCAGGCTGTTGAAGTTAAGTGGGTGGGTGAAGCCCCCCCCCCCCACCCCTCCCCCATCGCCCCCTTCCGGCCGCCATCTTGAAAAGATTTACTGCGGGGGTTGGGGCGCGGGGGGATTATTTAATTTCCGACTCCCCGGGCGCTCTACACCTGAAGATTTCTCCGAAGCGTTCTGTCTCGCCGCATTAAATTGTTAACACCGGACATCCAACGGTTCTTCAATTTAAATAAATTGTATACATAAAAAAAATTACATCACTCTGACTCGAACCCGATATTTTCTATTGCCTCTTCTTTACCAACTACGCCATTGTAACCCTGTTCATTATCGTCACATTTTGATCTATATAGCTCATTTTTTAGTGAGACATCTATTTTTTCTGTTGACAGCTTTCTCTAATACCTTTGATTATAACCTGCTAAATGGCGCCAGGAATTCCAGTCCATTTTATTTAACAGATATGGTATATATGAAAAATTGACGCTATGCAATTAATTAATTAATTTTATAAATCTGAATTACGTGTTTATTTTATATAATATATTAAGTTTGTTCGTTTAAGTACTCAAGTAAAAAAATTAAAGTTGGCATGATAATGTATTAACTAGAACCAGTGGAAGAATTTACAAAATAATCAATAAAGCTGCGCGTGTGTTTTGGACAATTTTTCGCAAAATCTATCCCAAACATATGCTTACCAGACGCGATACTTATCTCGCTCGCGTCACATGATGTTCTGAATATACGTCTTCGCGACTGACGTATTGCAAAAAAAATCAAAATTTACGTTCTATTACAGTACAAACGTGCTGTTATAATATTTTTCTTTATATTTTTTGTAACTTCCACAGGTGTACTTTAACAAAATTGTATTTCTTCCCTAGCGAAGCACAAACTAGGTCCACGTCCAGTGTACACCACCGATATATATTAAATTCTTCCCACTAGCATACTATATTAATCCGAGCATACCATAGATATAATGTCAGCACGTTTTTCAATAAACTCTTAGGTCCATAAGTTTGCTGCAAGGTCCCCTGAATCACGATCGTCGGCTGGGGATACAATTATACGTTATTGAAACTCTATAATGATTAGCCACAAAGAGTCGCCATATTTGCGATGGTTAATTTAAATTGCCACCTTTGAACGCAACAACATCAAACGTCATTTTATCTTTGCCGACAGAGGAAAAACTTTTTTTTTTTTTGTTCAACAATTTCGAAATTTTAAATCAGATCATCGAGGCGTGGGACGGTGGATACTTTAGGCTCTGTCTTTGTCTTTTGTTTTTTGACTCACCAATAAAGGTGAGGCTGTTTTAAGAGGGGTCTGTACTGAATCAGGTCATAGAATATACGATCATAAAGACAATTTTCCATCAAACACATGACAATTTCTTGTGTAGATTAATGGGAGAATGCGGAATACTGGATTCTTTCATTATTCACCACAAAAACACCATAAATATGTGGCACAGGTTTGCTGATCAGCGCCAGTATCGCCACAGGCAAAATTGTTTTTTCCGCCCTAGTAACATTAGCAAAGACGATGTTTTCAATTTTTATATACCCATCCCCATAAATTGATCGCCCCTTAAATCACATGCTACACACGTTAGGGGCGGTATTTTGTTAGGTCGGCATTTTAAAACTTACCCATGGACGGCTTTTTGCCAAAAGACGTTCTGGACACTAGTGTTGACTACAAATTACAACTTTGTTCGGATTTTTTATGCCTGGATTATTTTTATTACATACTTATCTATTATCGTTTCGCAACATGGGATTTTATTTTACAATTTTTATATATTTTTCGGCAGCCCCTTTGATTTGGCCGCCACGGGCAGGCGCATGCTCCGCCTGTGCGTAACGCCGGTGCCGTCGCCGATTATACGATCGTTTCCTATGACATCTAAAAATACGTGAGTAAGAATATGTCTGATATTAATATACGTTAATTAGTTATTTTAGATTTATTTATTCAACATTAATATTAGTATTTAGTAGTTAATAGTCAAACTTGGACTGAAAGAATTGTTCGAAAATACAGGCTGTAGAGATGAAATACCTAAGGGGAGTACCGGGAGTGACTTTTCATTTGTGTATAATTTTGACGGTAAAGGTCCACATGTCGGGTTCATATGCAAGTATTGACGGCGTGCACTGACTGCAGATTACTGTATTTTTCTTATGAGGACGTTCTCTAGTTTTCTAAATGCTGCCCAACTAGCATTACGGCAACATAATAGATTTACAATTATAAATATGATAATAGAAAAAATTATATACATAAAAAAAAACAATAAGTTGCAATGAAATATTCCTAAGAGATCGAGTATAAAAATCTTCCATGTTGAATTTCCAAAAATTTGTTACTATTGCTGTTATTCGAATATCGAATAATATGAGATAAAATATTCGAATATATTCGTACAATTATGAAGAATCTAAAAAAATACTTTGAATAATGAATGTAGGTACATAAAAATTTATATATTATAAATAACAAACAAAAAGTCTATTATTTTAAATTTTTTAAATAATTACATTGTTTTTTTTTTTGTTAATTATAATTGATAAATCAGAACTAATAAACATACGAGTATATCCAAATAAATCAATTATTATCAGTTGCTGTTTCGTCAAAATTATAATATCTGCGATCTTAATTGCGTGAGGGTGTACAATTAAAAACCTTTCTCATAGACGCAAACGAGTCAACCCTTCCTCGGTAACTGATTTAAAGCCTCGCACCGCACACACCATTTTCGTTTTGCAACAGACAAATGTGCGTCGAAACATCGAAACGGAAATAACATAAATAGTCTGGAATATGGCTTAATGGACTGTCATAAATATTTCTGCGGATAATCTAGACTGCCTGTGTTACTGAAATACGCTTCCGTAATATCGTAAAACATTTACATATTTTGAAATTATAATTTTCATAATATTTCCCTGCAAATATGAACGAATAATTTGACAAACATTCGAATATCGACTAGTTTAAAAATTGACCAATAATTCGGTATTCGAATTGGAGTCTTTATCTGCAAGCTCAATGGGTAGGACATATTTGTCGAAGAAATGATGAACGGTGTAGAAAGAAGGTTCTGGATTGGAGGACTCGCACTGGTAGACGATGTGTTGGCTGTCCGCAAACTTGGCATCAAAACAGTGACGGACAACAGATGGATAAGGAAAACTAAAGACAGAGGGAACAGGGAGAGGCCTACATCCAGTGATGATGAATGTTGCTGTACTATAGGTGGATAATTATTTAAATTACGTATACCATTCGCGCGCGTCTTGAGAACGATTTTGAACATTGGAATATAAAATAAGCTGTTTTGATAGGGTTACAAATCACAATGGAAGGAAATAAAACATGAAACAATAAAACACCTAAAATGCAATATTTTCGTCACATAATGAGACATCCAGAAAAGTACTAGATCATATATCACATCATTCAAGGCTAATTTGCCAGCAGAACAAATCTTGTAAGAAAGAGGATATTCACATATTTCATCTGTCTCTAAGTGCATGTGGTCAATGGTTGAAATAATGGGATACCAGATGATACGATTCTTAACAAAAAATTCCTTGTAATGACTTCACGTTTTGTGAAATGCTCCGGTTCTGTATATTTTTTTGAGTTCTCTTAATATCCATCTTCTGCACGATAAAAAAAATTTATGCGGAATATTTTTATCAAAATATTCGTAATAATGTAATTGAATAGAACAGGGTGAATATTCAGGGTGAAACACCATTTTTTAATTCTGTTCTTATTTATCGATTATTTGGTTTATTACAATTATGTGTGCAATATGATATTGGGCAGGTGGCCACTTCTGGTAGCGGCACAAATTCTTACTCTTTCAACCATATTTTTCATAACGTTCTCGCACATTTCGCGTCTTATTTCAGCAATTTCATTTCGAATATTGTCCTGTAGCATCGGAGTTGTTATTGAGTTATTGTCGTAGATTTTTCTTTTCTAGTGTGTGAGTTAGCACTGTTCTGTTGAAACCATATGTTGCAGGCTCAATCGACCCAATTTCCACCAAGAAGTTTTCCAATATTTAACGATAGCTATCACCATTAATCCTATTATTATTTAGATAAAATGTTTTAATAACTTTAACATGTTGTTGAGGCATTATATACTCAACAATAAATTGTAATCAATTATTCTCAATGATTATTAAATATCAACTAACTATTGTTTGCTAAACTAAAATTATGGTGAAACCAAATCGGCCTGGAACATAATATTCACCCTGCATGTTAAAACAATAAAAATTCGAGAACTTCGATATCTTGGGCACTTGATTAAATATCTAGAGAAGTATCAGAACTTACACCTTATAATGTGGGGAAAGATTGCTGCAAATCGACGCTCAGAAAGAAGATAGCCGACGTTCATTGAACAAAAAAACACGAGAAAAAAGATATTATTTTCAACTTTTTTTTTTTTTAAATAGAGATGCGTACACGGATTACATGTCACATCAATATTCTTACTATTTTCAAACTAAGCTAAATGCTTGTGCTATGAAAATAGGACTAACTTGTTGGTGTCCTGGAACGAGGCGCGAACCCCCGACCACTAGATTACTAGGCCAACGTCTTGACCACTACACCAACAAGCTACTCTGTACTTAATATTTAAAAAGTAGACACGTGAGTAAGTTTGCAATCATTTTTGGCAAAACGAAAAAAAAAACAATTGAACACAACGCGAACGACACTTTGACAATCGCTCCTTCCCGGGGAGCAGAAATACAGATACGCTACTCGAGTAATTTAACACTGTTTCAATTTACAGTGACTCACCCCCCTCCCCCGGGCCGCCCTCCGCCACCCGCGCAAGAATGAAACGCCATTTTTCTCTACCCACCCCCGCGGGCCGCTCGGCCAATCACAGAGCGGGGAAACTCAATTGTACTGCGGAGGTTTGAAGGATACATCGAGTGGAAAGCGAAGAGGGCGTCCTCAACGCGAGACTATCAGCTGAGGGTATGTACCCGCAACCCTCCCAACGTACAATACATAATGTACTGTACGTATGAAATTAATAATGTTGTAATATTTTGCCCGAACATTCTATGTACCGTTTGCGAAATAAGAATAATCAAAAGAATATGTTTTTTTTCATATGTCACAAAATTGTGTTACAAAAAACGAGTGTATTATTTTATAGAATGTTTGCGGGTCGAGCTATATATAATATATTATTTATTTATTCTTAATATTAGTACATACATTTATAAAAATTGTTTTTTTTTTTTATCATCTGGCATTTTATACAAGATCTACATCGTGCAGTACATAAGAACGTTGTTACAGATATTTAGTGATCTTTAGAAATATTTCCACAAAACAAAAGAACATCGCCTGAAGTTGCAAAAAAAATCTAATATTTGAAGGGTCCAAAATAAAATACAATAATCTGTACACGATGTGGGGAGGGGTGGCCAAAAAAACATATTAGCAGGGGTGGTGTGAACAACTTACCCTCTAAGACGGGATCAAAAATCGTTTCGAGAGGTTTTTAAAAAACAAATTTTTATTGTTGAATTATGTAAATATTTATAATAATAATTATATACACATAATTTTATTTGATAGATCAAAAGGTATAATTGTATCGTAAATTTACTTATATAACATACATTTATCGATTTATTTTTCTTTTTAAGTAGCTAAGACAGCAATGTCCTTAAACGATTATACTGTAGTACAAGGCATACACAACTCGCAAATTGACATCAAACAATTGTCATAATTTGAAATAGTATTACAAGCAAACTTTTTGAATTTGCACCATCTCTGGACTGCCTGTTCAAATATTGATTTATAACATTTCTCAATAGATTGCGGCACTGGAATCCGATCTCAAACGTAATAAGGAGACTTAAATGCACTTCCCCCATAGATACACTTACCCTGACTCACCTTACTTACATCTGTGCCTGCAATATTATCTCATCAAATTTGTCACGTCGTAAAATTCACATTTTTTACAATATTGATGCATGAACATACATTTTCCCATTTGTATTGTTTGTTATAAAGAAATTCATTTTTTTATTTATTTAATATCTTTCTTTTTTTTAAATTAACACTAGACCCACAAAACCGTCTTGAGAGACATTTGTCTGCAAGTACATTTATATCCATCTTTTACATTTAATAAACTCAAAAAACATAATAATTAATCAGTCACCATTTAAACAATTCATATCATTCTTACAGGTAAGACAAGTTATTATCGATAAGCCATTTTTTAATCATTTCTTCTAAATTGGGAGACGGCGTGCTCTTTTGCAAAGACCCAGGTAGTTTAATTTTCATTGTAGGAAAAACAAATTCTATTATCCTCGATCCAACTATTTATCTATTCTAGCATTACCGTATGTCATCCCTTACACAATAATCAGTAACAGACTCAGCGATATGCTTACCCTAAAACTGACTCTATTTGTCGAATAGCATTCCACCCCTGTGGACAGAATGCCATTCGCATCACAACCTTCTAATTTCATAAGTACATACAACACATTCATAAGTACATACAAGTCTGGCAGGTAAGATTCCTAAATCTAGTATAAAATTAAAAATCGATTATTACTATCATGTATTAATAATAATGTATTTATTTCAGCGTGAACATTTTTTTTATGAAGACCCGATTAAGTTACGTAATATTATTTATGTTAAGAAAAAAAAATATATAAGTAAATAAAAAGTTCACACATATACATAAATATAAACAAAATGTAAATACTTCAGTCACGGTCATTATTGTATCTGTAGCTATTTTCTGGTCACGGAACCAACTTTCCATAAGAGCGCCGCTTGCACCAGAGAGTTGGTGCTGAACTCCAGTCGCAACTTTACGTCCGCAACTTGATGTCTCAGAAGCGTAACGAATCCATGTATACTGCTATCGGCAAACATTGTAGATGCGCTACAATAACGCGCCAATCCAAACAGTATTCTGTATGAGTTGTTGTAATGAATTAGACGGTTATACATCACTTGCTTATATTTCGACCAGAGCTCGCAGGTATACATGCTGGTGAAGAACGAGACAGAATGGACAAGATGATGATGATATAGAACGGCAGAGGAGACAGTTGAGCGTTCGAGCAAATATGCTGTCACGGCGTTTCTACCGATGTAGTAAGGAGGTGAAGAGCATCCTATTTAAATCGTTCTTCACCAGCATGCATACCCGCGAACTCTGGTCGAAATACAAGCAAGTGACGTATAATTCAGTACAACATACATACATACAGAATACTGTTCGGATTGGCGCGTTATTGTAGCGCATCTACAATGTTTATCGAAAGCCGTATACATGGATTCGACATCGAGTTGCTGGCGTAAAGCGGCGGCTGGAGCTCAGCACCAACTCTCTGGTGCAAGCGGCGCTCTCATGGAAAGCTGGTTCTCTGACCAGAGAATGGCAGCGCCTACAAAATAGCTACATATACAACAATGGCCGTGACTGAAGTAGTTATATATGTAATATTTATATTTTGTGTGTATATATGTGTGAACTTTTTTACTTTTTAATAACTTTTTTTTTAAAAATATTTTTTTTTTTGTATTTATTAATATTTTCCTTAGTTTTCTCTTTCATAGCATTATATAACCTTTAATGTATAACTTAATATGTATTATCTTTATGGCGAATCAGGTTAAAAAAAAAAACAAACCTATTCACGCTGGAATAAACACATTATTATTATTATTATATTTATAATTTATATATTAAATTAGTATTTATAAAGGTTTCAACTTATTCAATGAACTGCCAGCAAATGCGAAGGAAGCCACTAGTCTTGATACTGTTCCTATGTTAAGTACACAATACGTAGTATCGAAGTTTAATAACTGATCATTTTTCATGTGTTTATAATCTGTTGGATTTTTAATCTCTTTACTTAGTACTAATTAATATAATTTAATATATCTTTAATGTTTTCTAATATGTTGCATACTAGATGTAAGTATAGTAAGCACTCAAATTTAGGCAACATATATTAAATTTTCAGGAACATCAAAAAAGAGGTTATTCATTTTCAATTATTCTAAATCACGCAGAGAAAGCTTGTTCGTTAAAAATTCTCATCGAATTAGAAAAGGCTGTTTGAATTCCTGTCAGTTTCAACATTAAAAGTTTTTTCGAAACTCCCCGAATGAAAATAGGGTGGGAAAACATTTATATTAAATAAAGATACCTACCCCAGGTACGTTACTTTCTGTGGGGTGCTTCATAGAGCGATA
Organism: Eubasilissa regina; assembly: GCA_022840565.1. Lineage (NCBI taxonomy): Eukaryota > Metazoa > Arthropoda > Insecta > Trichoptera > Phryganeidae > Eubasilissa > Eubasilissa regina. Next base: position 14,145,554 of record JAINEB010000027.1, on the reverse strand, counting down.
CAGACGGAACGAAAGTCGAGAACAAATAATAATTTTTAAAATGTATAAACATTAACAGATGCCCAACAACCAACGCTCTTGTTATGAAAGAACCATGAATTTGGTTAAAATGTTATTAAATTAAATTAAATATTAATATGCCAGATTATAAAAATATATTTGTGTTATACAAATGTGTCTTGCATAGCAACTTAACAGTAATTTATTTACAAATAATGTATACGTAAACCACCCTTAAAAACGCATTACTTATCTGAAACATTAATAATAATATATATTTTACTATTGTATTTAATTTTAAAAAACTAATTTCCCGTCATTTTTGACGTATTAATAAAAGTTACGTATTTTCGAAGCGCTATTTTTATGTTGTTCTAAAAAATATGTGCCGTGTTAAAATCAAGGGATCACATGTAAATTCCCGTCACATTAAAAATATTATAATTTTCTCTTTTTATTAGGTTATTTATTATTATGTGAACGAATACCATTTCCGTACTTTCGCGGCTTTGTATATAAGAACGCTTCACCTTAATACAAGCGGCCGTATAAAGTTGGTTGCCAGTGGCGCGGCTGCGTGAGGGGGTGGCTACACAAAAGTAATCAAATTACCCTGAGAATGATTCACGGCCCCCCGGAATCGCGCCGTTTTGTTTCGTCCGACTTTTGCTTACGCTAGTGTCATTCTCGCGTTGCTTCAAGATTTACAAAATAATAACAATATTTTACGGAAAATTATAAACTTCATCTTGTTATTTTTCTTTAAAAGTTTTCTGGTACCGCCAACACACTCCGTGCCGACTAATTAATCAGTATAATTTCTCCTGCAGCTAATTAATACGCGAATACTTTGCGGACAAACGCGGCACTATTTTACTACCCATCCTAGGACGTTGTTTAATTGTCACTTTTTAATTAAGTACCACAACAGCATATTCTGTTTACAAGCGTTTGTTTTCATTCACTTACCATTCTACATTTTTATATAGTGAGGATACCATGAACCCTGAAAGCAAAGGAGAGAAGACGGATTGATGCCTTTGAGATGTGGTGCTGGAGACACACGCGCATACCATCGACTACGAGACGCAAGAATGTCTCCATTCTGCAGGCACTGAACATCAAGTACAGACTATCAACGAATCCTTCAATTTTTTTGAGAAGAAATGAAATCTTGGAGAATTTTGCTGTGTTACATGGAAGAGGAAGATCTCATTAGATCGACCGAGTGAAATAGGTAACATACTTCTCTGGTGATAGCCCTAAGGTCTGCGGGATACCGAGAAAAGTGGAGAAGCATAATCAAGAGGGCGGAAGTTTATGGAAGTCATGATCGTGAATGGCCATTCTATCAACATTTTTTCTACACACTGTTCAAAATATCATTACTTCGTCGAAAATATCATTAATTTATCAAAAACATCATTACTTTGTCGAAAATATCATTAATTTATCGAAAACATCATTACTTTGTCGAAAACATCATTACTTTGTCAAAAATATCATTAATTTATCGAAAACATCATTACTTTGTCGAAAACATCATCACTTTGTCGAAAATATCATTAATTTATCGAAAACATCATTACTTTGTCGAAAATATCATTAATTTATCGAAAACATCATTACTTTGTCGAAAACATCATTACTTTGTCGAAAATATCATTAATTTATCGAAAACATCATTACTTTGTCGAAAACATCATTACTTTGTCGAAAATATCATTAATTTATCGAAAACATCATTACTTTGTCGAAAACATCATTACTTTGTCGAAAATATCATTAATTTATCGAAAACATCATTACTTTGTCGAAAATAAAATTATTTTTGCTTTTATTCAATATTTTGATAAAGACCTTACAAAACGAAATGCATCTCAAGTTTTATTTCATTTTCATATGTTTCATGATACGTTTGGGTTAGATTATGTCACAAACTCAAATCTAGTAACTTTTACTCGTCATTCACTTTGATTCAATAATTTTTATCGACATCACACTAATATACTAAATACTTATAAATTGATATTTTAAATAAATTAGGTTATAAAAAACTTTTATTTTCCCGTCATTGATGACGGATTATTTTTAGTTAAAAATAACATGTTTTCCGACGTTGGAGCTGTACCAACCCGAACACTTTCCGGCCGATCCGTATTTACCCCCTCGACGTGCCGCCACTGTTCACCGGAATTATTTATAAGTATAAAGCGTAAGGGACACAGCTTGTGCGAATTAGAGTGGGGCGATGGAGAGGGAGAGGAGGTTGTATGCAAAATAAAATAGAAAAAATTAATCTGTGAAATGATTCTGCGCAATAAGCGGGACCGAGGGGTGTGATGGACGGGACCAGCAAACGGGGTTCGTTGTACACGGAAATATCGCAACATCGGCATTAATTATTATTAGTGTTACCTCACTAATACACATTCACACTGTTGAGACTCCGCCTCGTGCCTCACCAGACACTTTAACATTAAATCTAAACAACAATACACCGCAACGCAACCGGTTCGTGATGCCAACCGATGTAATCACTTCTTCCCTGACCGCCTAATAGAACGCATCATCTGAAACCACCTCCAGTGAGCTCCTCTAGTCACGAACTTGCAATTTAATCTTAAAACAGTGTAAATTCATTTGTGCATTATTCGACAATAAACCTGTTTCATTTCATATTCTTCACTTCATATTTGTATATTATTCGACAATAAACCTGTTTCGTTTCATATTCTTCACTTCATATTTGTATATTATTTACTTATTTACTCTTACTTTACTTACTCTTTTTTTTATTTTTGATACATCGAACAATGCATTTACTTTAAGTTTTACGTTGTATTTAAATGTTATCTGATATTGATCTAAGTAGAGTCGCAGTTATGCGGGATTTGGGTGTGCTCTTCGAGGAAAAGTAGATTTATTCAACATTATAACAAAATTTGTAACAAGACGACGAAATCCTTAGGATTTGTGTTAAGGACAGCCAAAAACTTGAACTCGGTCCGCTCTCTAACAACTTTATATACATCTATTGTATGAAGTACGCTGGAATTTAACTTCACTCTGTGGTCTCACTACCATTGCTCACATATTATAAAAATCGAAAGAGTGCAAGACACATTTCTAAGATTTATAAATTTTAAATTGCATATTCCGATAGAAAATATAAATTACGATTATTTAATGAGTCTACTTCATTTGAAAAAATTTGCCTAGAGAAGAGATATAGTATATCTATATAAAATGATCAATAGGATGTTGGACTGCCCTGATTTGATACAAATGGTTTCCTATAAAGAGACAACATGAAATGTTCTCTGTAGGTACACATAGTAAGAATTATGCTGTTAACTCGCCAATATCGCGGACGTGTCGGCTCGGTAACAAGTTGAATTTCGTTGACATTTTTCGTTGCAGAAGCATACTTGAACTGAAGAAATATTTGTATGTAAATTATACTTAGTTTTTATTTTTTTATATTATATTTTAACTATTCTTTTAAGTATTGAAATGCCAATTAAAAATGTACTGTTATATTTTAAATAAATAAAAAATGTATTCTTATGTAAACGTCCACAAGGGCGTTGATGGAAATAAATAATTGCTTATGTTTTACTCTATATATATATTTTTTTTGTTTATTGAACATTACGCTTCGTTTACTACTGTACCGGAAAAGCACTATTTGCTGTAATGCAATAAAATACTAGTGTAGCTGGCAAAGTACCGAAATATATGTGTTACTTTGCTGCAATGTTATCCGATTACAAAATTATAACACACTGTTCTATGAATCAAAAATATAATATATATATTATTTCATCAACCTGCTCTATACGCAATACCAATACCTATATTCACATGTACGTCCCGTAACATTAATATACCCTGCGACATTCATCTACACGCGTGAAAATCTGAGAACGATTAGGGCCCTCATCATTTTGATACTCACAACCTACAAACACCAGTCGCTAGCATCCGAGTGACTCCCACAATACACAATTAACACAATCCCTAAACTACTACACTCCGCGCATTATTCTGACAAAATAAATTAACATCAATCCAAATTGGGTCACTCGGGCCACGCGTCTCACAGTGACCTAAGTGTTAAGTCAGACTCTGCGACAAGCATCCTGAGCGTCGCTCTCCTACCTGCCGTCTTCCTGACGACAAGCTCTAGAATTTTGGAAAAAAAGTGTTAAATATATCTAGTGTCAACCGTAAGTAATTTCTCTTCGCATAACCTGCTTCAGTCCGCCATCATACATATTTCTCACACTCTGCGATCACTCGAACATAGTGGAGAACTGGGAGATATAGGGCCCCAGTTCCCACGCTCACAATCTTCTGATCAACTTTCTCACTTTCCACTTTCTTTCGCCACAGCGCAATTAAAACACCTAAATCTGGCGATCCCGTATCTGGCGACACACATAATACTTATTTGATCGTGGATAAACATGCAAAATACTAATAAAATGATTGATAACTGATAGTTTAAAGATGATTGTTAAGTAAGATTTAACAGTTGAAGGCTTACTTTGTAATATATCAGTCATTGCTCGAAGAATTACGAATAATTATTTACTAATCATCTTCACAATACAGTGACATTAACGGTTTAAATATCGATTTAACCATCACTAGTAGAGACGGTTTGGTCATGTCTCAGACTTCACCTCTCTCCCCACCCTTGTACATTCACCGTGATCGCCAATTTTTTCTTCTCTTCCAGCAACATCCCCAAAATATGAAAGAATTATTTTTCTGCATGTTTTAGAGAACATTTTTTTAGTGGGGATTTCCTGAAAAATGGAGACAATAGTTCGTTTCGCCAACACCATTACTCAAATGCGTCGATAGTGTTTCGACTTCATACATAGCTGCGACTTATGACAGACCAAATAAAAATTGATTCCAAATTATTTAGATGCCTTGACTCTTGGTTCAGGCTGATAATAATTGGTACTTACATCGCCATATGTATCAACTTAGCTTCAAAATATTTTTGTGATTCGATACCTAATAAAGTCTATTTTTTGATAACCTAAAAACCACTTCCAGTATATTGCAGGTAAAAAAAATTAAAAGCAACATTAATTATCATCGTTAATAATAAAATATATTTAAGTACGAAGCCGAGACTTGAACCCAAAACGCCAATGACAAAAGTAATGTTTTTATTGCACCTAAGTTGTGAAATTCCCTCCTCAAATATATAAAAAATATTGAGAACACAAATCATTAAAGAGTATCTTATTTTATTTGTATGATTATAACAAACAAATAATTCATAAAAGATTTTTTAAATGTGAAATTATTTTATTTTTAAATATAGTCTCCGGGGCTGCTGCAGCGCAACCTGGAACAGCCCACTTCAGGCTGTATGTTGCAGAGCTTTACCATCGGCGAAGTGCAGTCCCTGATGCAACTGGAGTGCAAAATGCATGTTTTACAAGGCTTTTCACGAGCTCAGCCATCGCACGGTGGTTCCGAATTACCATGTCGAGTAATATTAATTATTTTTTAAATAAATTAACATATTTTAAATATGCCTTAAACCTCATTATATATAAGCGTGGATTAAATTATTACGGGTGATATTTGATGCCGTATGACATTTAATGTCCACCAACACATGTTTTGGAATGTTTCTCCAGCTACGTCCGACTGACATATAATTATTACATTTTTGGAATTCTCACGAACACGTGAATACTTTTTATACCCATCTCATTATCCTTCTCTCCAGTATTATCCGAGTGGAATCGAGAGGCCGACAAGACACCCTAAAACCCGCTGGTCAACAATGGACAGAGAAAATACGGAAACACTTGGGAGTCTGTCATCCAGCAGTAGATAAAGAAAGGTTCATAATAATGTTAATAAATGATAATGCACACTTATTCTAGCATAAATAATAAATAAAAATCGTATTAAACGTATTAAATATTAAACCATGAACAATTTAAATTCACTAGTATTTTATTTAAGAATACTTTCAGACAAGAATCACACATCACGATTTTTTCAGATACTCTATCACAGTAAGTGATTGTGATTTACAGATCAGTGATAAATTCACTACAGTACAGTACAGTAGTAGTGTACTGCTTTTTTTTGATAATAAGTCAAGTATGTTTTCAACATTGAAAAATAAACTTTACACAAATACTGGCCTAGCAATAAATTATATTTATTTGCAGACATTTTTATATTGTTTTAATGTCCAAGAAAAATAACGTACAATATTTATTGTAATCTTTAAAAAAAAAACCTTTTATCAAAAGGCACACTTCTGAAACACGCTCTGTTTAGTGCCTGGCATAATTCACCTTGTCTTTTCCTCGCGTCGGCCCTCTTAAATATGATATTATACAGAGGCAGTTTTCACGAAGCTTTTCCGGAAGCCATGGGGGAGATCGACCCCAGGAGCTTTAGACCTTAAGCAGGTACTATAAGGGCAAAGCTTCTAGAATAACGAGCTTCGGAAACTTGGTCAATTTTATGCAATGCATAAACAGAGGTGGAGGTTCCACATAATAGAACTGACAGATGAAAATTTCCAGTCCAAATCGGAAATATTCTCGTGCACTATTGAAATTAAATCAAAATATGTTTGTTACCACCGGGATGCGATCCCGGAACTTTTTTTCTCAGCAAGAAAAATAATTTAATATTTTTTCAATAGATAGATTTTTTCTAATACGTTTTGAATATCGTAAAACTATTCTAAAATTGCAGCATTATAGTAAAATGTGTTTACATTAAAATACATAACATAAATTATTCAATGCGGTGACAGTCTTGAATATATTCGAAATTAAATAATCGTCACTCTTGTGGATTTTCTCCAAACTAGACTAATTAGTAGATCTGTCAAATGCATTTACATATGAATTATCCCTTCACATATGGTTGGCGTACAACAGACTATACATCATATCCCTACAAAATTAATGACTCTTGTACAAACTAATCATCCGTCCTGTAACACAAAAATTGTAGAATCCAAACAAAACTACATCCTTAGGAAAATCACAAACGACACATACACGATTTATCGTCTAAATTAATTTCCATCCAAAACCTTTCCATAAACTCCCTCGGCCTATATGATCCCTCATCTGATCCTCATCATCTTCGTCCTATTTCACTTCTTTACCTTGTTCTTGACCCTATTGAACAAAATTTATTAAAATATTCAATAAAAATTTTCACTAAAAATATAACAATCTGTAAAAAAAATTCAACAAAATATAAAATTTAAAAAAAAGTATTTTATAAAATTACATGAAATTAAAAAAAAAAACACTTTCACTATGTTCCCCGCAATAGGGTGCCCCAAAAAAATTTTACACCGTCGCTGTTACCTCATGTGTCGGAGACAAGAGGGCTCAGCCCTTATCCCTCCCCTCTTTAACAATCGAATCGGAGACATATTACAATGTACACTAAGTTTGGATGCAAACCTCTTTGTTCACTAATACTACTTTTATGTATAAAGCAAAAAAAAACTAATGTGTAGAAAACGTATGACGTAGTAAAAAATGATAAAATTATAAGCAATTGTAGAGCTACTTGTGGCAATACTCAACAGATTCGAGAAAGGATCGTTGAGATGTTTGAAACAAGAACAATGACCATCCGCGAAACACACGGCATAATCAGATAAATTAAATATTGGAGAATATTGGCCCTGTTCATCAAAGAAAAAGTTGTGCATGATATATGAAAATCGGACGGTAATAATATTTTGAGTTGCTTTAAATTGTGTCTGTTTGTATTTACATACATAGAGAGTGGCCCAAAAAAAGCGAGAACATTTCGTAAAATGTGATATAATTACACCAAAATTAGTTTAACTATATCAACAATAGTTTAAATAGTTTACTTATCTTCTTACTTACCTATATTATGATTTATTTCGACATTTACCGGTCGCCATCTTTGATTATTAATTTTCCCATTGTTTTTTTTTTTTTTCTTAAAAAAATAGAGATGCGTACACGGAATATATGTCACATCAATATTCGTACTATTTTCAAACTAAGCTAAATGCTTGTGTTATGAAAATAGGACTAACTTGCCGGTGTCCTGGAACGAGGCGCGAACCCCTGACCACTAGATCACTAGGCCAACGTCTTGACCACTACACCAACAAGCTACTCAAGTTTATATTTGGTTTTTTTCAATTGTTGCCCAGAGTGACAAAAATCACTGCAGAAGACCGTATTCTGATCAAAAATTTGCGCATTGAAAAACGTTGGGGTGCTAGGAAAATGATCAAAGAGTTTCAAAACATAGCCTGGAGTATAATTAAACTGGACATTACAGCAGGACGGAGCTCCATCTCACACAGCCAAAAATACAATCAACTTTTTTCGTCGTGAGAATGTTAATTTCATCGAGCCAGGCGTGTGGCCACAGAACAGGCCAGATTTAAACCCACTAGATTATGCAATATGGAGTGTTTTGATAATTTCTGATTAGCAAAATATTGTGCAAAAAAAATTACATTAAGAATTCTAATAAATTATATTATGTTTTGAAACAACTCGTGTGTTACGGGATGATCTTACTTTTTTTGGGCCATCCTGTATGTAATTAAGAGTAGTAGTATTAGCATATATTTGTCTTAAATCAAATACATCGAATTTGTTAAAAATTTCATCAGTGCTCGTCGTGATTGGGGTTTTGTGGATAACTTTTAAAATAGTTTTCTGAGCTGCTATTATTGAATTGATTGCAGACATAGTTGCTCCACCCCAAGCAATTATACCGTGCTCTATCACTGATTGACAAATTGCACAGTACGTCATTTTTAGAAGTTTTACGTTTTATGAAGGAAATTCGACTAAATTTGATATTCATTTTCCCTGAAATAGCATATTGCATATAGCATGCTGTTTCAGAGTGATATTCGAAATGATTCCAAATATTAACATAAATATATACAACTTTTTAAAATTTAAAAAAGATATGGAGGTTGATTGGGTGGAATGGTGAACGCTACATTGTGTAAAGTTATCACTTAAGCCAGCCGAAGACAGGTCATAATCCCTGTAATTACCAATACTTCCATATTTTTTCATTAATAAAAAACAGCTTCATCTCTATGAGATATCTTTTATTTGTTTAATAACATTGCCTTTGTAGGTGAAAATCCAGTAATTGTGTGTTCTTGGACATATTCAAATATTGCTAATAATATACTGGTCAACATAAGAAAATATATCAAATTGAAAAATATTTATTTTTCAGGCGTATTCTAGTATAATGTGTTAAAAACTTTCTACAGATAAAGAATATTGCTTTAAATAATTTCAAAAAATAATTAGCTTCCATTGTGACATACACATATGCTGTTTCAGGGAAATGAATATCAAATTTAGTCCATAGATGGCGACAGCGTAGTGGTACTCGAAGTGTTTCCACATATTAACATATATAAAACTTCCATAAATGTGATAGATATGGAGATTAATTAATGGGTAAGAATGGTGAACGTTATATTTGTATAAAGTGATCACTTAAGTCAGCCAAAGACAGCCCTGTAATTACCCATACTTCCATATATTTCCATTAAATATAATAAAAAACATCTTCGTCTCTATGAGATATATATTATTTGTTTAATAACATTGCATTTGTAGGGGAAAATCCAGTAATTGTGTTTTCTTGGACATATTCAAATGTTGTTCTTACTACGAAGTTTTCCTTAGTAAATGATGGTACGATGTAATAAATATTAGGAACTGTCGCCAAAACTGTGCACAATTACGGTAAAGGGGAAAAAATATACACGTGTGAAGTATGAAAGATAATCGTTGATAAAATGTTGCGTTGAACATCTAAGAACATCTGGAAGCAATATACAATATATCAAACGTCGGCATTTTAAGCATTGTTAGACTTTCGACAAAAAAAAAGGCTAGGTCTCTTTCATTATGCACCCGAAATTATTGTATATTACGAGAAATTTCAAAAGGCAACAATGTCTTATATTTCATAATAATGATTTAAATAATAATAATGGATAATTTGTATAGCGCCATTTTCGTAAAAACTTTCACCTCAAGGGCGCTTTACACGTAAACTGTTTATAGTTCTACAATTATCTTTTGTATTTAAAATTAAAAATTGCTTTTTTCACTTATGGAAATTACTTTTAGGAAAGGTGCGTTTTTAGTTTATTCTTAAATAAAGACTCTGATGCGCCGTTCCTTATTACGGAGGGCAAAGAGTTCCACGCTTTTGGGCCTACCACCGCAAAAGCCCGTTCACTAAATTTAGACTTCTGCCGACGGTTGGTCGATTCTACAACCCGTCCTGAGGCTGAAGTAGAGGCTGACCTGAGAGTTTGATGTGTACCATTCAAATTGTCTGGGATACAAAATTCTTGAAGATACAGAGACGCCATGTTGTGTGTCGCCTTGTACAACAACCAGCACAATTTAAAATCAACTCTTTCAGAGACTCGGAGCCAATGTAGCTGATGTAAAATGGATGTTATGTGAGAGAATTTGGAAACTTCATATATTATCCTTGCAATCTATTTAGAATAGATTGCAATCTCTCCAGCTGAAACATTGGCAGGCCAGCACAGATACTGTTACAATAGTCCACACGTGACACCACAAATGCATTTATAAGTAGACAGACTGCCTCAAGAGGAAGATGTCTGATCAGAGAATATTGTTTTTTTTTTAATGTATGCCTCTCCGATCCCCTTCCAACCCACCACCAAATTTAAACATAAAACGTGACATTCTTATTATTTTCAAACTAAAAAAAAATGCTAGTGCTAGTAGAAAACATAAATAAAAATAAGTCTAAAATTTAATAACTAATAAATAAAATAATCATTATTATAATAAAAATCGTGTGAAAATTGCCTGGGCTATGTTCTTCCCACCAAAATATTACAATTATCTGTTACGGTGGTCTTACCGCCATCTTGTAGCAGATGCAGAACTATTCGCGACAACATTTTGGTTTCTACGAGAGACTTGCTTTTTTTTTAAATAATAGACACTTAATAAACCTTGACTTTTTATCATATATATATATATATATATTAATAAGACAAAATTCACCAAGTGAGCAAAAAACGTAAAAATTAATTAAATAAATTCATGATAAAATTTTGCTGCTCGCTGTTCGGTATTTGAATATTTTATATTTAAATGGAGTGCAATGATGTGCCAATTGCACTTTTTTTATGTGTATAAAATAATATACCTGCCAATACAATAATTCATAATTTTAATGGTCGTTATTTGACAATTTTCTTATTTCACATCAAATAAGAAAGTAGTGTTTCATTACGAATATAAAATAATACATTTAAATTTATTGTTTCCGAAATAAGTTTATAGAACTCAATAATCACATATGTTGTTATTAAGAAGAACACATTCTTATTGTGAAGTTGTAATTATTCAGAACGTAGGTCTGTGATGTTTTAAATACAAATAAAATGTGTTTATTAAAAAGATGCACATATAAAATCAGTTTTATCGAAAGATATTTCGGTAGCAACAACAATAATTTTCGATAAAATTGAATTATAGTATATAAAATTATTGTAGTGTAACTTCCTCTCCAAGCACAAGAGCTGGTCTCTTTTTTGGAGAGGTAAGCGAAAGAATATATATAACCATGTGTATGTATGTAACCATCTATTTAAAAATTGAATTTATTTTCCAATTGTATTTTCGCTAAATTAAATTTAAAAAATATGTATATTTTTCTAATTAATACATTTAATTTGTATTAAAAACATAATAATGTGAAAATAAAACACTCGTTTTTTTATTCTAGTCGTTTAATTTACTTGAGACGCGTTTCGCCTTGTAAAAGCATTACCAATCTAACAATTGAACTCAACATCTTGTATTTATATCTATAGTGGAGGACAGCTAACAAATTTAATGTTTCTATACATATCGGGAAATTAAAAATTATGTTAAAAAAATTATTTAAATACGAATTATGAAGACTTGAATTTTTATATTATTTTTTTTATTTTCCGACCTAAAATGTTAATAGTTCTGTGATATAATTATTTCCGTTACTGAATTTAACGAAGGTCGCCCATTCGATTAGTTACTAGAGAATGCAATTTTTTTATAGCATTTGTCCATGGAGACAAAACTATTTTTTACGCTTTACACAATACAATGCAATACTTATTTATGGTATCGGTAAGTCGCTCGCTCCAGTGTCCAAGACGTCAGTATCCTGAACCTGGGTGACAAGTGCTTAGCTCTGTTTAAAAAACAGTTAATTGGTTTTACATGTAACAAAAAGGCATAGCTGTATTTTTTTTAAATGTAAATACAGATATAAATGTGATATAGAAATAAACTTACTCAAATACATATTTCTTTATCAAAAATAAAATACTTTTAAAATTACTCATAATAAAAAAAAACAATATTTTAGATGTTTATATTGTGGTTAGGTGAATCAAAACTAAGCTACACTTTCACCATAACACACCTTCTAGATTGTCATAAAATTTGATCCCGATCGCGTCATTTGCCTTCCGGCTATTACAGTGTAAACATGTCCGCTCCGCTACCAGTTTGCACCAAGGAGGAACAACGAGCAGTGATAAGATATCTCTGGTCGGAGGGTGCGAAAGGGGCTGAAATTAATCGTAGACTTTTATCACAATACGGGGACTGTGCATTATGACGTATAAGTATTTTTTTGTGGATCGAGAAATTTAAAAATGGTCGGACGAGAGATCAGGATGCGACGACAAGATTCAGCAAGCTCGAGAGATGGTTCTAACCAATAGGTGAGTTATCATCGCTGAGGTTGTGCATTTTTTTAACATCAGTCATGGTCTACAAAATCGTCCTCGACGAGCTTGGCTTCCGTAAAATCTGTATAAATAAATTGTAGATAATTTTTGATTTGCCCTTGTACTTCATGTTTTGAAACCATTGTATTTTCATCGGAACGGACGATAATATACGTCCGTTGATACTGATGATACAGTGATATCGAACCGGTCGACGTCAAATTTATCCAAAAAAAATCAATAATATTTATTCTGGGTACCTACTAGCGTAATCAAAAAATTACATGAATTTTGAACAGTCTTGGAAAATTTACAATTTAATATTTCTGCCACTTTTTTGACGACAATTAAACATCTAAAATACATTTATTTTAGCAAAAATTTACCGTTACTATTTGTGTAAAATAATTCATTGAAAAATAATATTGCAAATCGTTTTAATACTACCTCTATAAATTTTTCCGTTTTGTGATTATTGTAGGGTATATTAATTTTTCATAATTTTTGAAAAATGCTGTATTTTTTTCAATGAACGATATTATCAATTCACAAGAATATATTCCGGTAGATATCATTCGCTGCCGAGCGCGCCGGGAATCTACTTTCAGCGAGTCTTTAATAAAGAAAATGGAAAGATAGCTTTATCAATACACCGAAGTGACTCTTACTTATGGCGCCGATACTTTTCTGAAATATGAAAACTCTGTCGGTAAAACGGGAAACTTTGAATATTCCTAAGTGATTTCCGGTTACCTCGAGGCACCGCGGCCGCCTGCCTCAAATATTTCACGGCGTATTTAATGCCATCTGACGGCTCGATTTATAAAGTTTGGCGGTTATCGGAGAATTTATGTGATACGACTTAATACGAGTGAGTTTGCTAAATTTTTAATACCGCCAACCTTAATATATATAATGTTATATATAGAAAACTTTTACATGAAAATTGGCACACGTAATGCTGAAAGATCTGAATATGACGGCCTTTAAACTGAAAATATGTGACTAATTGAATTGAGGGCTGATTGGTGACACACTGGATTAGGCCACACCCCTTCTCTAAATGCAAATTTTTTGACCCTCTATCCTTCTGTTTGTAATGTAGTCGATCAATTAAAATTACATATTAACGAGAACACATTATTTTAATTATTCAGGCTATTGTTGCTACCGGGATTCAAAACCTGGAACTCTTCCTAAGTGTAAGTGCAACATGCGTGTTCAAAAATTTGTCGTCAATGCACTGTGTTGGTGTAGCATAATCGGGTAATGCAATTCCCCCGGATAGGAAGAGATCCAGGTTCGAATACCGGTAGCAATAACAATATTTTTCAAATTGAGTATTAGTATACAAATTAAATGTATTAATTAAAAAGATATACATATAAAATCAATTTTATTGAAAAATATTGTTGTTGCGCTAACGGGATTCGAACCTGGATCTCTTTCCAAATCGTGGGAGGTGCATTATCCAATTATCTTACAGCAACAGTACTTTCAAATAATGGAACGATAGATGTATTAATTTCAAATATGTAACATATTGGCTTGAAAATATGTAACATATTGGTTGGATAATGCGCCTTCCCCTGTTTGGAAAGAGATCCAGGTTCGAATCCCGGTAGCAACAACAATATTTTTCGATAAAATTGATTTTATATGTATATCTTTCTAATTAATACATTTAATTTATATTTTAATATCTCAATTTGATGTAAATCTTTGATGATACCTTGTTGTTCCAAGGTTACTATTAGATAGCTGATTTTTTTATTTATAAAATCCTCAATAAGAAAATATTTGCGGAATTTATACGAAAAATTGATGCAAATCAACGCGAGCACGGGCGTCGTACAAGAGGAAGGGATAAACTGAGACTGCCATTCAGGAAGCCGGCCAAAGCTCAGAAATCGATGATCTACGGTGATGATGATGAGAGAAGACGTATTGATGCGACTATCAACCTGCAGCCGGAGAAGAATTTTTTTTTGAGAAGGGAAGATAATTTGGAGAATCTTGTTGTGTTACACGGAAGAGGAAGATCCCATTGGACCGACCAAGTGGAAAAGGCAACAGGCACTTCTCTGTTACGAGATATTCTTACTTTTTTTGAGCCATCTGTATACACATACATATGTAAACTTTTTACAAGCATGTCGATGATTTAAATTACACTACAACAACACAAAAATAAAAACTGGCTACTTTAACGCAGACTTCAGTCTAGCAAAGTAGGCAGAACAAAGCTGTATATATCAGTGGTGAAGTCTACTCCATCGCACACAATAAACTATGAGTATTAATTGTGTCTTATGTTATAATATATTCACCTCTGTTAGAATAAAAATATATGTCATCTAATAAATAAATAAATAAATAAATAAAATTGTATCTTACT
Source organism: Eubasilissa regina (assembly GCA_022840565.1). Classification (NCBI taxonomy): domain Eukaryota; kingdom Metazoa; phylum Arthropoda; class Insecta; order Trichoptera; family Phryganeidae; genus Eubasilissa; species Eubasilissa regina. The sequence continues at coordinate 14,130,327 of JAINEB010000027.1, read as the reverse complement.
CGATTAAATTTATTTAATTCTTCTTCTTCTTTTTAATTGTGTACGTTTCATTTTCTAGTGTAGTTCCGTAAACATATAACAGTTTCACGTATTTTAACTATTATGTTTAAAAATACCAAATTTTGAAATTTTGTGGCGCTTAAAGACTTCAACGCAATCATCTCGTCCAGCTTCAGTAGCTGACCACGATGAAATCAACATTAATATTTAATAATATTAAGAGAAAATGTTTGATGACCTTCGGTATAGTGAGCAGGTACCCACCGCCGACCGCAAGAAGCCGCGACACATTTTGTGTTTTCCCCCCGAAAACGTTAAAAACAATTGACAGCCAAAAACGAGAACAAATCGACGAGGAACAACTGTTTCGTAAATTATCCATTATTATTCGCTCCGGCAGAGTTCGGCCGTCGAATGTCTGATCGAGGTGGCAGTAAATACTTGATACACAATTGTTTCCGAACGGTTCGCCTCAAACCAAACTCGTAAAGAAAATCCGACTAGCTTGTAAACGGGCGGGAGTCGGTGCCGCAGGACCGCACTTGTGATATTCTTCTTGAAAGGTACACTCTCACTGAGGACGCTCGGACGCTGGGTCTTACAGAAATCGTGAGAAAAATTTATGTTATTTGAAGGGAAAATAACTTCCTGTTTCTTTAAAGCAGAGAGTTTATTTATGTAGAGTGGTTTTTTTGAGGTATAAAATTTTAAAATGAAATAAAACACATAAAAATCTCTATTGGAAAGAAAATTTTATGCCTTTAGTTTTTAAATATGAAGTCCAATTTTTGACCACTTTATATAATATAATAACGCGACTAATATTGGCCTCCAAGTCGTCTATCGTCTCAAAGGTGTTAGTTAAATCACACGATCTTGGAGGCCAATTCACAGGTCTTTTCCTGCATTAAATTGATTGTGGCGGGCGCTGTGTGGTATGTAGCGCTGTCTTGTTAAAAGTACAACTCTTTCACGTTAATGCCATTAATTTTGGAAACGAAAAAGTCAGTAATCGACTCATTTGGGTTCTTCTCTATACTATGTTCCACCGCAGTAACAGCTTCTTCGGTGCGCACTGTACGACGTGTCTGCGGATGCGTATTATCAATTAGAGTATGCGTGCTGCGAAAATGATCCACGGTCATTCGAATTACGTATTCGGATAGACGATCGAAATAAATTTGCACGTTGTTCTAGAGTAAGTCTATTCATGATGGAATCGCAAACCAAACTTATCACAAATCAGCTATCAGCTGTCTCTGGAAAAAGTGTTGCCAATTATATAAACAGTAAGTAGTTCATTGTATGTGATGTCACGGAGTGTGTGTAGACGTGTATGCCGACATGTGTTTGTGTATGTGATTAGAACGGGCATATGAAATAAGATAATAACTTACAGTTTAAGATGTTTATTGTGGTATGATTCACAATTTACAGTATACAAGTCTATGTCAAAAAGAGTTTACTGAAAACCACCCGAGAGAGAAGTGAATGGTTAAGGCTGGCTCCCGGAGCGGCTACGCTGCGGTGTATTGTTGTCTGATTCGTGGGTCGGTACAGGTTGATACGAGCCTGGATTTCCAACTATGAGGCGCGTTCGGGGCCTCCAAAGACACACTTTTTTTTGTCCTTGAAAGTGGAAATATTGTAGGAGACAAAAGGTCAATTTTGTTTTTTCTATTTAATATACAAAACCTTATTTTTATTTTTATGCAATACGTACACGGGACTCAATACTGACATATATTCAAATTTTAACTTTATTTCCGTATCCCTCAAACCGGCCCTGCCATTTCTTTCCCAATATCAGTTCTCGTCTTCTCTTGTTACGCGATCTATTATTCATGGAGGGAGCGAGACAAAGATGTCGGGCGGAGGGGGGGAGGGTAGCAGCGACGCTGCAGTGGGGGGAGAAGAGATGGTGGAACAGTTTCGTATTTTATGATAATCTATAAAGTTGTCCCGTTACGGAGCCGCCTGCTGGAAGATGGGAAAAGAATTAAATAGGGGAGAGAAATGGAAGTTCACCGGAGGAGTTCATTAATTCATAACTTACGACAACATTCGGAGATTGCAAAACATGTCACAGCTGATGGCGTACGTACGTGGACCGCTCTTGTCTCGTAATGTGAGCCGATAATCGCTAGGTGGATTTTTGACGTAGTACATTCTATTGCAGTTAACAAATCTTTAATTAACTTATAATCAAGATATAATTATCTACTTAATAAATTTTTTATTTCACATCAAAACTTTCTTCTTCGTGGTTAGGGGCGGATCATTTGGTGAAGAGGCTTGTCTGATTGGACGTTTTGGGGGCCATTTGTCGTAAGATTACGAATAGCAACACAGATATAAAACTGATCAATAATAACAAACCGGGAGCCTTGAATGTGAATACTCGTATGCAGGGGCGTGCGGTGCATACGAGCAACATGCTATGAATTACTAAAAATTCTGGGAAACAAATATAAATTATATAATACGGACAATTACCGATTTATTACAATTAGCGCCATCTGTGTACCAGTGGAAACTTTAATTGCTTAGTTCTAAAAACTTCCACGACAACCCACCGCTGCAGCCGTAGCGCTATTGTCGACTTGCTACAATGCGTCGATTGTTGCTATTCATATTACTCTCTTCTTGAATTACTTAAGTCATACAATTGGCTATTTACTGAATTGAAAATTCCTTTCGGTTGATCCGTTTTTGTATGGAGTCGTTACTTATTACAGAATAACATTAGAAAGGCTTACAACTGCGTGCAAATCATTAAAGTGTCTACATCCTCTTTTACTAATTTGCGAATTTTATTATCTTATTGTCTTTAACGTGTTGATTTCATGGTCGCTGTTTGTTGAATTTATTTTTGATTTGGGAAAAACAAAAAGCAATTAGCAAAACTATTTCCTACGTTAACCTTTAATAAAAATTTATTACGTAAAGGATTTTTAAACAATAAAAGAATCATGTTCAGTCATAAAAAGTGTTCTTACTTTAGAAACACTATTAATAGCACTCTAAAATTACAAATAAATACATGGTAGTCTCTTATATACGATGGATTCATTTTGTTTAAAGACGTTGGTTAAATGAATGTTCATAATCCTATCCTATGTACAATTATATTATATCATTGGTAACAGCATAACTTATATATATACCTACTGCACACCACTGCTCATGTGCAGTTTCCACTTTTCATTTTAAGGCTATATTACCGTTAGATATGTATAATATACAACAGATTTGCCAAATTTGCCAAGGATGAAGTATTTTGTTATTGAAGTATATACCTGTAGAAACACATTTTCTAATGTTTAATAATATAAATATTTTTCTTAGAAAATTCTTCAAGTTATTAAATAAAGGGTTTCAAATATTTTAATATAAAATAATACTACGTTTACATTCTAATGGAATACGTACATTGATAGATAGATTTTGCCAAAATTTATGCGAAACACATGCTGTGCTTTATTTGATACTTATAAAATATATTAACTTATTTACGCGTGGATGGAATTAGGTTATGCTGTTAATATCGATGCTGTAAAATTACAATAGATTGTATCGTCACTAAAAGTTGTATTCATCTGAAAGATAGACAGATAGTTTTTCGGAAGTATGTTTTTGTAAAAAGTATACCTTTGGGAATTAATTTCCATTATTGGAAAATATTTATATTTTTATTATTAATAATATTTAATGATGTAAAATAATATCACGTTACATTAAATTCTGCTTCAAAAATATATATGCACTGTTTTACAACACGTCTGTTCAAGCGAAGACGTGTATTCAAAACACGGTGCGGCGCGAGAGTCTGAAGAATTGCGTTTAGTTTGGTGCAGATTTTGCGATAAATTAAGCGACACACATGCGCAGCTTTATTTGTCATTTCTAAATGTTTCCGCTGCACGGTTTCAATTAAAACATTAACATGCAAAACATAATGTATCAAAAAAAATACGTATTTTAAATATAATTCTTATTAAGGAAAACACATTCTTATTGTGAAGTTGTAATTATTCAGAACATAGGTCTGTGATATTTTAAATACTAAATTAATGTATATATTTATAATTAATACATTAATATAATTCTTATTTAAGACAATATATTTTTTATGGTTTATTTTATTAACTTTATAGATGCGCAGCTTTTTCATTGTATGAAGTGCACGCCCCTGGTGTACACCTAACCGAATTGTTATTATCCGTAACATTTACACATTGTCATAAGTTACACAAAAAGGTCTTTATCCGTTCTATGTAACGCGAATAGGTTAAGTAAGATCTCTGGCGTAGTAAAAGCCTTCGGCGTACAATCTTGTCCGAGTAGTTACCCGCCTATTCCCGCGGGCGAAGGGAAACCCGATTTCCGTAACTGGCAATACGTTTCCATATTCCTCGGGGTAAATACCTGCGTTCTACAGTGTTGCCCACTTTCAGAATAAAACCGCTTTTATTTTTCGTACCTACCTACGTTTATTACGAACAGTTTCGCCCAACTGTGCGACAAAGTGTTATTATTTAACGACAAGAATTATTAAGAGAGAGTGAAATCTAGAATCCAGACTGACGAAATGAGTTATGTCAGAGGATCGGCAGGAGTAATATTATTGAACAGATAGTGAGAAATACCGCGATGAGGGATGAATCTCCTACTTCTACATATTCTACATACAGAAAGATATCAATTGAGGTGGCTTGAGCGCGTTTTTCGAATGTCAGAGGAACAATTGCGAGTCGCTCCATCCTAAGTTAAGATGAACATCATCACAGGGAAAGATGGAAACTTTCGACCCCCGATAAATGTCGATAAAATGATATTAAAATGTTGGCAAAATTCAAACAGTCTGTGAGGTCTGAAGTGTGCTGTGCAAGAATGCAATAGTAAATACCATAAAATCATTATAAACTAATTGCATGCTTATAAATAAATTCATTAGAATCATAGACTGCAAGAAGAGACATATCTCGAGGTTCCTCTTCCCTCGCCACTTCTCTGACGAGCACCATTGAAGATGGACAATAATATATGCCAAAAATATATTAATAGTCACCTTACGTCGAAGGTCGGGTGTGATGTGATGATGGAAGGATGGTGAATGTCGTCATTGATCCCGCGAAGAGTACACACAGCAAGAAATTAACTACACACGCCACGATTGTTTGTCAGAATACTATTTTTGTAATAAATGATTAATCCGAATGTTGTTTCAATTGTCTCCAGTACATCTTTCAACTGTCCCCGTTACTAGGACAGTTGAAACACCATGTCGTCCGTTAGTGTTCATCCTATAACTCTTAATTAGCCAAAGTAAAAAATGTCAACAGACGCTCAAATTGTTAAACAATAAATAACTAATAGCAATATTTGAATAATCCAAGAACACACAATTACTGGATTTTTACCTACAACAACACTGTTATTAAACAAATATCATATATCTCATAGAGACAAAACTATTTTTTTATTATATTTAATGGAAAATATATGGAAATATGGGGTATTTACAGGGCTCACCCTTCAACCTCCACATTTATCAATTTTTTTTTAAAGTTGTATGTGTTAGTATGTGGATTCGCTTCATCACATCATCGCCATCTATGGACCAAATAAATAATAAAATATTTGATCTATAGACGGCGATAGTGTAGTCCACATACTAACATATATACTACTTTAAAAAAAAGATAAATGTGAAGATTGAGGGGTGAGAATTGGTGAATGTTATATATATATATAAAGTGATCATTTAAGCCAGCCGATGACAGGTCGTAAGCCCTGTAATTATCCCATACTTCCATATATTTTTCATTAAATATAATAAAAAATAGCTTTGTCTGTATTAGATATTTGATATTTTCCGTTTTATTGTACTCTTTAAACACTCTACCACTTCTTAATGTTTATCTCTACAGCTAATATTAACGGAGATACAATTTTTATTAACCATCTTTTTGAAACAAGATGGCTGTTCTGGTTGGCTAACGAACGAATGAGTAAAATTTTCAGAAAATTTTGAAATTTGAAAAAAAATCTTGTCCGGTATAGGTATATTTTTTTAACTGAGGATATCACATAACTTTGGGATAAAATTCTGATCCCTGATCGCGTGCTTTTTACATTTACCAAACAAGAATGAGTACCCTGTTTTGACGGACAATTTTGTAATAGATTAATGTTTAACGAACAACAATTGATATGTAAAGTTCAAAGTTGAAACCACTGGATTACGCACACAGTCAAATATAATATGTACGCAAGGAAGCGTGTAGATGTGTGCGGGGTATCCATATTTGGAGTATTTACCGCGGTCTTCTATATGAAGAATGAAAAAAACCCCAAGTTTTCCCCCGAGACGCAGAGAGCCGCCTGGCGGGGAAAATAAAAGCTGGAAGGTAAAGCTTTTCATCCGCCCTGGAAACGGAACGTGGAATTTCATATGTTTCCTTGCAAATGTGTATATTAAAAAATATATAAATAAACAAATTAATTAAAGAAATAGCTGGTGCTGTTAATGATATACAATTTATATTACCAAAAATAAATCGATAATTTAAGAAAGAAACTTATTTTTGAAGAAAACACATTTTTTATTATAAAATTGCAATTTTAGAACCATAGTTCTGTGGTATTTTTATTTCAAAATAAAGTAATCAATTGGAAAGACATACAGAAAAAAATAATATGCTGGCTACCGTGATACAAACTCTATTGTTTATTTACTCATAGATATTTGGAATTTATTGTAATATAGATATGACTGTAATATAAAAATGGAATTATCAATTATAAAAAAAGCAACAGAACATACGTTCCAAATTTATTGTAAACATTTTCGGTTGATATAGCGAAATGGTAATGTGTCTCCCGGATAGGAAAAGTTTTAGATTCGTAGCTTAAAAGCGACCAAATCATGTTCTCGAGAAATTTTAGTTTATTAAAAAAATCAACAAAAATACTTTTCCAACATAATTTAAACTAACTCGTCTCGCTAGTGATGGTAAACCGTTATTTAAACCGTTACAGTGACTGTGTTCTATTGTATCGATGATTAGTAACTAAGATTTAACTGTTGGAGGTTCAGTTTCTAGTATGCATATTTCTAGTATAGACCATAACAGAACGAATGAATGAGGAAATAATTGTAAGAAAAATATATAATGGAAGTATTGACGACACTAGACATAGAGGACGTCTGCAGAAGACTTGAATCAACCAGGTAAACTAGATTCTGGAAAATTAAATAGATATTATAAGTGTGGTGGCCTTGCTCGCGCCTCACAGATCTGCATAAAGAAATCACTTAACGCCACACAGTCCGACTGGTACCCGTCACATTGTAGATAACAATAATCCGCGATCGAACCAATCCAAGAAGCCATAGAACTGATCACTTTTCTCCTGGCCAGGTCTGAGGACACATCTTTTCGCACACACCTCGGCATTGCCTTCAGTGAACTACGTTTGACATGAACTTTGTATACAATAACAAGCAGTGTAAATTCCATTGTGATTTTACTGTAAATAAACCCAACTATAGTAAGTACTGTTTCATTCGTAATACGCCAGCTCTAGCCACAAATACCACCCCCTATATTGGTAATATTAGTATAGGGCCCTCGATTCTCACCGGACACATCTTTCTGACACAAACAATCCTTATTGGTGACCCCAACGAGTCAACATAATCGTTCACACAAAGATACCAAAATTTCAAAAATCTATGAGTTTGCATGATAAGATATATGAATGTGATTGATATAACAGAAGAGTGTGGCGCTCTATCCTCTCTACCTACGATAGTAAGATAAATATAATAATTTATTCTTTTTTTATTCATAGTACAGTGTGTTATATTGTTATAATCAGATAACATTGCAGCAAAGTAACACATGTATTTCGCTACCCTGCCTGCTACACTAGTATTTTATTGTATACTTTTCTGGTATAAAAATAGTACAAAAAAATATATACAAAAAGAATAAAACAAGATGTAAAACAAAAAAAGAATTTGTTAGCAAAGAGATTGTCGCATTTACCGGCGTAAGTGTCATGAAAATTTTTAAGACGTTTTTAGGTTTTAGACACTTACCCCGCGATTAGACAGTCTATCCATCTATTGCTATTGCCAGTCATCGCGTTACCACCCCACCATTTTCGAGGCCATAAAAAGTATTAAACCACATGCGTTCCTTGCGGGTGGCTTTCTGGAGGCACTCGTAAGGGAGTACCCGTAATAATAATACGGCCCACAGTACACCCTGTATGCCCACAAAGCCTTTAATTTTTAAATATTTAAGCGCATGCACATAATGGTATTCTGTACAGATAAGAAGTGTATTATGAAGAAAGGCACATAAATTAAACTGTGCAATCTGACTGATAATTTTAGATCAAGTCGTGCAAAACACGTTTTAACCGGTAAACCGTTATTTTAACTGTGATTGTGAGATTGGTGTTTGATTGTAACGATTATTAGCAACTGATTATTCGTAATTTGGCAAACAATCACTCATGTATTAGAAACTAAACTTCCTGAAACTGGAATCGATCCTGGTGCCTTTCACATGCTAAGCCAGTGCACTGCCATCTTAGCTGTTCCCCTAAATTTATCATACGCATTATATAATAAAATGCTTGTTTTTTAGTGTTAATATTGAAGTATTGCTTATATTTTTAATTATTATTATTTATGCATTTTAAATCATTGTTATTTATATATTCATTGAATTCTATTATATTCAATAGAACATAGTGAAATATTATTAAGGAAAACACATTCTTATTGTGAAGTTGTAATTATTCAGAACATAGCTCTGTGATATTTTAAATACTAAATTAATGTATTAATTATAAATATATACATATAAAATCAATTTTGTCGAAAAATATTGTTTTTGCGTCACCAGGATTCGAACCTGGATCTGTATTTCCAATCCGGGAAAGTACACTACCAATTGTGTTATATTTTTCAAATTAATATACCTGTCGTTCCATTATTTGAAAGCCATCTACATATAATATATACATATAAAATTTATTTTATAATATAATTAATACATTTATTTAGTATTCATAGTAAAATACAATACGTATAACAAAATTACTACCATTTGAGATAGATAATTAATAATAATAGTAACAGAAACTAAATATTACCTATTTATCAGGTACGATACTTTATGTAGGGAATTTGATTACGGATCTACAATAACATCCGTAATATTTTAAACATTTCTACTATAATATTATGTATATCAAAATGTTAAATCATTTTATGTATATACCTACAAACATATCATCTTTTTAATTTCAGATATTCTATCGCGCGGTGTTTAGCAAGTTAAAGAAATCTTAAATAATAATACTCCAACTAGCAAAAAACAGAGGTCCCAGAAAGACAGGTAGCAGAAATAATTATCGTTACTCCAAGTCCAAAATTGAGGTCATTTAAGGACCCGAGGACCGATTTTTGAACGAAAACACGAACTGGTTGGATGTCAGGCACATCGTACGTTTGGGTTCCGACGGAAAAAAAAACGTGCTAGGTAAGGTTAGGCATGTGACCAACAAATTAGTGAGTAAAATATATTATTAACTCTCAGCATACCATGACAGAAAATACCCGTACGCAGCCATAGTGTCAACTTGTATTACCGTGAGGAATGTGTAATTTTTAAGCATTTGAGGTGCGGAAAAAATGCCTTTACTAGTTTCATTGGTGGTAAAATACTTTTTATCATACTTTTACTATAAGTACTGATAAATATAATAATATAACGGAGCATTCATCATATGTAATTTGACGGTGGTACATATCGATCTTACCGAGCGGTAAACTTGTGTTACTGCGTGGCTACGGAAGGGTGGTTAAGGAGAACACATTCTTATTGTGAATTTGTAATTATTCAGAACATTGGTATGTGTCCAAAATTTAATAAAAATGAATTGTTAATTCTGATGTCTGCTATCGGTTTACTCAAAGGTATTTGTGATTCCGTGAAAACGAAATAGATGGCTTTCAAAAAATGGAATGATAGATGTATTAATTTGAAAAAGTGCAACGTACGGGTTCGAAAATTTGTCATCAAAAGTACAATCACTGTAGTATAGTTGAATAATACACCTTCCTCGGTTTGGAAAGAGATCCAGGTTCGAAACCCGGTAGCGCAACAATAATATATTTCGATAAAATTGATTTTATATGTTTATCTTTCTAAAATGTAGTTTAGAAATGTGAGTTATAATTTATTATATAATCTATTATAATTTTTTTCTAAAAATTTTATAAACGTTGTGAAACCGAAGCGTAATCAATCGAGACTACAGTTTAAAAAACGCGTTACATGTTTCAGACACATATATCGCACCACCCCTGCATAGAATGTTTTTTTTGTTGGTCGAAAAAATATTCATAATTGTCCCGGCGGAGAGCCGAACCGTGAGTGGCGGGAATGCACACCACCTCCGAAGAATTCAAATAAAATGTCAAAATAGCGGCTTACAAGTATGTAAGCCCTTTATTAATAGTGGCGTGTTACAAAGTTTACCAGGGATTAAAATATTTTTAATAAAATGAAATATTGTTAATTGCGTTATATACAGTATAATTATAATATTATATATAATTAAATTTAATTTTTATTGAAAAATTCTAAAGTTTGCTGCACATGTTTTATTGTTATTTTTGAATAGTTTTCTCAATATATTAAAGTTTTCTGGTGGTACATTACTAATATTATTAAAATATCCTTTGAGGCCTTCAATATAGATGAGCAGATACTAGTTTTTCATCAAGTTTTCGTCATTTTTCATCATTTTCCACTAGTTCCGATATTATTGCATTGGAGTCAACGTCTAAGTAAGCTTACAAGGATTATTCATAAACTCTTACCCAGCCATCAGTTTTGTCCATACATACTATCTTCTCCGCATTTTCTTACTGATTATATGAGCTTTACGGAAACGATAAAAAAACGAAACATAAAAATTGATTAGTAAATCGCATTGTATTTTGTTGACCTTGGGCGTTTAGACATGTGCGTTTAATATATGTCCAAATTTAAATAATTTTTAGACGTAAATCGCGGGAAAAACAAACGTAAAACAGGGTTTAAAATGTTCTAAAATGACACGAAACTGCAGAAATAACATAATAATAGAGGGAAAACGTGAATTCCGGGAATGTAAAATCGGGACTCCACTGTATATTATTATTTTACATATCTGGTTCATTTTCTCATTATTAATTCTCAATTTAATTTGTTTGCAATGTTTATTTGGTTTAATTTTTTTATTTATTTCATCTTATTATAGTATAATATGTACTAAAAAGTTATTTGTGCCGTAAGTAAATATTTTAAATAATAATTAAATGTATTCATTAGAAAGATATACATATAAAATCAATTTCATCGAAAAATATTGTTTTTGGTTTAATGCACCTTCCCCAAATTGGAAAGAGATCCAGGCTCGAATACCGGCGGCAACAACAATATTTTTCAATAAAATTGATTTTATATGTATATCTTTCTAATTAATACATTTAATTAGTATTTAAAATATCACAGAGCTATGTTCTGAATAATTACAACTTCACAATAAAAATGTGATCTCCTTAATAAATAAATATTATTGTGAAAATTTAATGTTAAGATTATAGGTAGGTTTATATAATTTAATAATATACTCAATGAAGAAATAACACTGTCAACAAGATGACTGATGAGCACTGGCTTAGTATGTGAGAGGCACCGGGATCGATACTAGCGCCACCAAAAAATTTTCAGTTTCAAAAATGTTGTAATATCTTCTAACGCCTCACCTAACCTCAATATTTTTACTAGGGAACCGGCCGAATAAATATGTATATTATAAGTTAAAATTATAAATCGACTTCTAACGTAACATTCTTCTTTTTTATTATTTTTTTCTCGTGCACGCTCGTCGATTGTTGATGCTTTTATCTTCCAGTATCTGGTTTATCTGATCACGCTGAGTTTTCAGCGGAAGTTCTCTATATCTGATGCCACCAATATCTTACCATTGTCCATTATCTTAAGTGAATAATCATTGCATTATAAGTAATAGAACTAATTTACAAACCAAATAAATAAAAATTCCTTAATATATACTATCTTCCGATGTTCTTAAAATCTTCGCGAAAGATTAAACCGATAATTTACATTTTGTAAACGCTGTTAAATAATACTTAATAATTACGTAAACCCTTTTCACCACGTGCCCGTTGAAAGAATTGATAAAAGTGTATTATTAAAGGCAGTAAGTGATTAAGATAAGGGTTGGAGCGGAGTGTAGCTCCTTGTACGGGGTCATAAATGACCCTAATTTCTGTGTTTGATGTCGTGGATAAGCTCGCAGCTACTGTTGTATTGAGAATTGATAAAATATTTATCTGAAATCCTGTTAAAGGTATTCAGATATTCATAATACATTTATTACTCAATTTATTTCGGTAGGTACCTAATATTTATTTATTTATTTGTAACTATATAATACACATAAAAATTTGTTTGGACTGTGCCTGTCTCACTAGAGAAATTCTGTGTCGAGACGGGCATGAATTAAAACATAATAATAAACAAATCTTTAAACAACGTTAGGTATTTATTATTTTAAATACTACTTAAATGTATTAATTAGAAAGATATACATATAAAATCAATTTTATCAAAAAATATAATTTTTTTTTTTTTAACCACTGAATTGAGTTTAAATACATCTGCCGGTTTCGAAAAATACCATTTTTTTTCTTCAGGATGTCATAACTAACTAAAAACATATTTTATTGTTTCTTTACCAGAATCTATTTTTAAAAAAACAACAATTATTTAAAAATAAATTTAGTACCTAACTCAAATTGTTACTTAATACAAATTTAGTCGAATAATTTTTAGGAAAAAATTTTAGAATGCGACTCGTAGTTAAATTTAGTTGGTTGTTTATAATTTTTTGATTAGTTTTACACACTTTATTTATCTCCAACGACTCCAAATTATTTAAAAGTAAAAATATTGTTGTTGCGCTACCGGGATTCGAACTTGGATCTCTTTCCAAACTGGGGAATGTGCATTATCTAACTATACTACAGCGACATTATTTTTTGATGACAAATTTTCGAATCTATATGTTACACTTTTTCAAATTAATACATCTATCGTTCCATTATTTGAAAGTCATCTACTTTATCAAGGAAAGCGACCTTATGATGAATGTTAACAAGTCCAAAGTGATGGTATTCGAGAAGGAGGAAAGCAAGACACCGTGCTAAATACTTGGAGGTATTTGGAACAAGTAGATGAGTTTGTGTATTTGGGAAGTATGTTCGATAGAAACGGAAAAACAGAGAAAGATATCGAAAGTAGAGTGATTGCAGGGAGTGAACGGCACTTTGAATGGAAGCTAATGAGAATTTTTCAACTGAAGCAAGTCTAGCGGTTCACAATGGACTCCTGGTACCGACACTGATGTATGGAAGTGAGGCCTGAAACGAAAATAGACTGAATGCAGTGGAAATGAGATCACTTAGACATATTTGTGTCTGATCCATTTATGACAGAGTAAAGAATGACGAAATAAGAAAAGAATGTAAAACTGATCTTAGCATTGTGAGTAAGATTAAGAAATGATCACTTAGGTGGTTTGGTCATATGGAACGGGTGATTGAGAAGAGAATTGTAAGAAAGATGTATGACACAAGTGTTGATTCCACCAGAAATAAAGGACGTAAACCAGATACTGGAAGATTGTCATTTTATAAGCCTGTCAATAATCGTCGAGCTTATATGAGAAGATGTATGAATGTGGATGAGGCAAGAGTTGTGTGTCGGGACAGAAGAATGTGGCGCTCTATCCTCTATGCTTACCCCCGCGAGGAAACGGCGTGATGGTAAGTAAGTAATATTTGTTGTTTTGTAATATTCATTACGCCCAGCCTGAGGCGATATACACCACTAGGTATAACAATGTGTCAGGTGTACAATCGACGAGCATGCATGAGAAAAAAATTAGAGTGTGACGTCAGAAGTTGGGAGTCAGGACAGAAGATTATGATCATCTACATGGTGGCCCAAAAAAAAGTGAGAACATTTCGTAAAATGTGATATAATTACATCAAAATTAGTTTAACTATATCAACAATAGTTTATTAATTTACTTACTTACCTATTTACCTATATTACGTTTTATTTCGATAATTTCCGGTCGCCATCTTTGATTATTAATTTTTCCATTGTTTATATTTGGTTTTTTCAAATTGTTACCCAGAATGACAAAAATCACTGCAGAAGACCGTATTCTGATCAAAAATTTGCGAATTGAAAAACTTTGGGGTGCTAGGAAAATGATCGAAGAGTTTCAAAACAAAACCTGGAGTATAGCTAAACTGAACATTACTGCAGGACGGAGTTCCATCTCACACAGCCAGAAATACAATCAACTTTCTTCGTCGTGAGAATGTTAATTTCATTGAGCCAGGCATGTGGCCACCGAACAGGCCAGATTTAAACCCGGTAGATTATGCAATACAGGGTGTTTTGATGATTTCTGATTAGCTAAATTAATTATATTACGTTTTGAAATAACTCGTGTGCTACGAGATGTTCTCACTTTTTTTGGATCATCCTATGTATATCATTTGCCTACTTTCACGGGAGACGGCATGTTGGTAAATTAGTTAGAAATGAAATCCTCGCCTTTATTGACAGGTTTCATTTTATAATTTATAGAGTTTCTGTAGGTGTTTTAGGATAGTACCTAATAAGTATTTTAATTTTAATTGGCAACCACCCACTGTATGTTTATTACACAGAGCACTGCCACGTACGTCATAACTAACAAATGATCCATCGAAGCTTGCATTGCAGGAAGCGGTCAGAAGATCCCAAGGATAATGAACCCGAACAACTTAATCGTTTTAAAAAATCTGCGTCCTTCCTTGGAAACAATTATACCTTCCAATAAAACTACTGCGGGAAGCGGCAACCCTTGGGCGATCGGCTCCCTACACCGACGCCAGGGAAGCTACGAAAAACCATTTTTTTTCGAATAACTTCAAGAACTTCGAATACATACTACATTTTGTTATTATTTTTAAGACATTATTTTATTGTAAATGAAACAAATACAAGTTATAAGGATATTAGACATAAAAGAATTTAAAAAATGGTGACAAATCACTCATACATATTGCGTCGCACAGAATTACTCACCAAGGAGGCACTATTTAATTGATATAAGACACGAGTTAACAATTTAAATGTGCAATCATCGGCGTGGCGCCAAAAAACCCGTGGGATAGATTTTAGGAAAACAAAGCGGCGGCCTGTCGCCATGTAGGTACTTGCAAATATGACAATACGTATTGTTATGAATTTGAATAAAAACAGAGTATTCTACTGGCGGAAGCCATTCTCAATTTTGCCGCGCCGTAGTGTGTCTATATTGAACATCTTTTGTGTTTCATTTCTTTCAACCTTATAATCGTAATCACGATCGCCGGTTGAGAGAAGCTGAGATCGGCGAACCACCCGTGTCTACATTCTTGTTTCCTGTACGGAACACATATGTTATAACACATAGCTGTGACCCCCTGCAACAACACTGTATATTATTTTTTACAAATATTAATAAATACATCTTGGATGATGTACAGTGTTATTACAGGGAATATCGCTTAGAAATTGTGTTTAGTAAATTTTTATTTATTTTATACGGTTGTTTAATATACCCAAAATGCCCAAGAAAATTATGTACAACGTTTTGGCATTCATAACTCAAATTGCCCAAAACCGATATACAGTGTTGTTGCAGGGGTGGTCTCATTTATTAATTGAGAGCAATTTAGAATTAAATATATGAAGAAGAAAAAGGACAGGTATAATAAGTTATGAACACGCTACCAAGGAAAAATCTTTTAAAATACTAATAAAATGTATAAATTATAAAGGTATACATATAAAATCAATTTTATCAAAAAATATTGTTATTGCGCTACCGGGATTCAAACATGAATCTTTTTTCAATCTGGGGAAGGTACATTATCCAACTATGCTACAGCGACATTATTTATGACGACAAATTTTCGAACCTATATGTTACACCTTTTTAATTGAATACATCTACCGTACCATTATTTGAGAGCCATCTACTTTGTGTTCGAATCCCGGTAGCGCAACAACAATATTTTTCGATAAAATTGATGTTATATGTATATCTTTATATATATATTTAATTAATATTTAAAATATCACAGACCTATGTTCTGAATAATTACAACTTCACAATAAGAATGTGTTCTCCTAATAAAAATCATTTACACACTACATCGTAAAATATTGTTAATTTGTTTTTTAAATATTGATAATGAAACAAAATATAACATGAACATATCATTGTGAGCTCGGCACATTCTCTCTATAGGTGAGCGTAATCTAGAATTCGTTTGACTTGTTGAAATACTGAAAAGAGTGCGATCGTGACAATCGTAATGAGACAGAAATTTATTAGTGACAAAATGAGTGAACAATTAAACTAGTTTCGACAGATTTTGTATAAATATGATATATTCAATTGCATACGTCTGTTTTAACAATACTGAGAAAGATTCAAGAAAACTTGGCGTTTACAAATAAATGACCATCGTGAAGATGACAGTGCAGAAAACTACTAAGTACGTGAAAAGATAAAGACCCTCATTAAATCATACCATGCGATGATGATAATATTTATAAATTCACAACCGCGCTGTATTTATATGTAGTAAACCACTAGGCGCGTGCATTTCATACGTCTTAAATTAAAATATGTCTGTACATCTGTCTAAATTTCCGTGATATATATCAAACTTCAATATTAATCTCATTCTAGAACATATATGCTGGGACTGATCATATTTTATCTATTGGATAAATATTTAAAAATTGTTTATTTTCTAAAAAATAAAATGTACCTGCTCGTATGGACTGCACGCAAACGCTGATTAGTTAAACTCAACCATCTTTCAGAGACAATAATTATTGTTAACCAATAAAAACAATTAATTTTTCTATTTGTACTTAAAAACACAATAATGTAACAAATTACTACACACTTGCCGTCGCTGAAAACAAATTGCAAAAACACACTGTTTTTTTTTTGTATTTTACAATCTCTTTTATACAAGTATGCTTTCTGTATTTTACACTTATTTTATACTAGTGAATATTTTTATTTTTTTACATTTCGAAACATTACATTATTTTGAAAATACTATTATGACCTTTAGATGAAAGAGGTATTCACTCCAATAATATCAATTTATATTAATATATCAATTTGAAGGAAATATTTATTTATTTAATTTTAAACATAGCGCATACACGACAACAGAAACAAAACACCGAAATTCATATTAAAATTCACACCAAGGCCTGTACTCGAGAAAACACATGTGACCAATGTTCATCATTTGAAGAAAAAGACTGTATCAAGTATCTTGGAATCATAATAGATAACAATCTCAAATGGAAAGAACATATTACTAATCTCACAAACAAAATAAGGAAAACTGCCTACATATTTTTTAGACTCGGAAACATCTTATCTGAAAATAATATATTACGCGTTTGTACAGTCACATTTGCAATACGGTATTATTGGATGGGGAGGTGCACATAAAACTTCAATGTCACAATTAGAAATCACTCAAAAAATGAGTATAACAATTATTCTAAAAAAAAAAAAAAAAAAAAGACTATTCAAGTATACAACTTTTCACAGATTTTAAAGTACCAAAAATAGTAGACATGTACAAAAAAAAATTCAATAATTCAAATTTTCAAAATTAAAAACCAATTAAATTTTAGAAGCGAATTCCGATCTACAAGATATAGAGATCAAATTAATATCCCAAAACTAAAATATACCGCAACTCAAAATCAATATATTTATCAAGGTATCAAATTTTTTAACTATCTCCCCATCACAATTAGAATAATTACGGACTATCATAAATTTGTAACTGAAGTAAAAAAATATGTACACAGACTAACTGAAACATAAATTAACTCGAATATACTCCTTCTCTATACACGAGTCTTATTCTCATAGAGAAGAAACAAATGTTAAAATATAATATATTAAAAATCTTCATCGCACTATACATCATCGATTTCTGAGATTTGGCCTTCTTCCTGAATGGCAGTCTCAGTCTATCCCTTCCTCTTGTACGATGCTCGTGCTCATGTTGATTTGCATCAATTTTTCGCATAATTCCGCCGATATTTTCTTATTGTGGATTTTATAAATAAATAAATCAGCTATCTAATAGTAACCTTGGAACAACAAGGTATCATCTAAGATTTACATCAAATTGAGATATTAGTAAACAAATTAAATGTATTAATTAGAAAGATACGCATATAAAATCAATTTTATCGAAAAATATTGTTGTTGCTACCGGAATTCGAACCTGGATCTCTTCTTATCCGGGAAAATTGTATTAACCGATTATGCTACACCAACACAGCGCATTAACGACAGATTTTTGAACTTATATATTGCACTTACATTTAGGAAGAGATCCAGGTTCGAATCCCGGTAGCAACAACAATATTTTTCAATAAAATTGATATTATATGTATATCTTTCTAAGTAATACATTTAATTTATATTTAATAAAATAGACACAGACCTATGTTTTAAATAATTAAAATAATGTGTTCTCCTTAATATGTCATTTTAATTGATTGACTACATTACAAAAAGAAGAATAGATTGGAAGATAGATTTGGAGAAGGGGTGTGGTCTAATCCAGTATATCACCAATCAGCCCTAATTTCAATTAGTTATCTGTGTGTACGCCGTGTACACCCCTTTTCTGACGTTTTACAATTGTCTTCGTCTAGAACCGCATTCTTACAGTTGCCAAACTCGATTGTGAACACCCCATGGCTAAATCAGTTTGTTAATGTAATGTATATCTAATCCACAAAACTGGCCAGTTCTTATCGTCCTATTAATGAGTGCCTTCATTAGATAGACGAAAAAGAATACCAAAAAATATTAAACTAGTCTCGCTCGCCATGAGATTCGGATCATGGATCGCCGGAATTCTCAGGCTGCAATCAAATATTTGGTCGTGACATCTCCGTTACAATTTAAATGTTTCGTGAATTGTAATAATATTTGATGGAATTTTATTTTCATGGCATTTATTTAAACGTAACTATAAAAATATAAAAAACGATATCGTACTTAAAGAAATACACAATAGAAAAAAACGATAAACTCTTTCCGCGCTCGCCAAAATTTCCCAATCTCTCTTCAATATAAAATTTAATTATTATCACGGTTTTGTGAGCTGGACACAGAGTGGCATCCACCGGCACAAAGCTAAACTAGCGTCATGACGTCATCACTCCCGCGAGGCGCGGCAGTATCGCTCACCGGACTCCATCTAGATGATAGCTAACGAACTAACTTACCATCACGATAAGCAGAGAGAGAGAGAGCTTCTCTCTTGACATACAATCCTCGCTTCATATATCTTCTCATACAAGCTCGCCGATTATTGAGATTTTATAACAGGGCCATCCTCCAGATACTGGATCATGCCAAGTCTTCCGCAGACGTCCTCTACTTCTGGTGCTATCAACGCTTGCGTCATATATCGTTCTTACCATTCTCTTCTCATTCACCCGTTTCATAAGACTAAACCACCTAAGTGATCATTTCTTAATCTTATTCACAATACTAAGATCAGTTTTACATTCTTTCCTTATTTCGTCATTCTTTACTCTGTCATAAATGGATCAGATACATATATCCCTAAGTGATCTCATTTCCACTGCATTCAGTCTACTTTTCGTTTCAGGTCTCACTTCCATACATCAGTGTCGGTACTAGAAGTCTATTGTGAACCGTTAGTCTTGCCTCGATTGACAAATTATTCATTAGATATTATTCCATTCAGAGCGCCGTTCATTTTGTTATATCTTTCTTACCATTCTCTCCTCATTCATCCGTTTCATATGACCAAACCATCTAAGTGATTCAATCTTAATCTTACTCACTATGCTAACATCAGCATTACATTCTTTCCTTATTTTCCGTCATAAATAGATTTGCCACATATACACCTAAGTGATCTCATTTCCACTGCATTTAGTTTACTTTTGTTCCTCTTCTGCCAGCTCCGCCTCACTTCCATATATCAGTATCGGTACCAGTACTCGATTGTGTACCACTACATTAGAGGCAAGATTCGCAAAAATTCTGCATGCTCAAGTTACAGTAGGCAAGAACTGTCGACAAGATGATGAATTGTGAGAAAATGAGGTTCTGGATTGAAAGACTTGCACTGTTAGAAGAATGTTGAAGATAAGCTTAATGGAGCGACAACATCAAAAGAGTAGCGGGTAAGAATGGCAGATAGGGCAACGAAAATATAAAGAATTGGCGATCCTTTGAGGAGGCTTTATCAACGTCCATCTTTCAAAGAGGCGTATCTCGTATTTGTTGTTTTACAGCAGACGATATATTAACAAATTGTGAGGAATGTTTTATTGTTGAAAAATTATAAAATTAATAATAATAATAATACGTTTATTCCATCCATTCCATTTTTTTATGAAGACCCTATTCTCCATAAAGATAATAAATATTATATTATACATTTAAGTAACAAAATAATATTAAAAGAAGTTCACGGCTATTATTGTATCTGTAGCTATTATGAGTGCGCCGCTTGCACCAGAGAGTTGGTGCTGAGCTCCAGCCGCAACTTTACGCCCGCAACTCGATGTCTCAGAAGAGGAACGAATCCATGTATACGCCTTTCAGAAATCATTGTGGATGCGCTACAATAACGCGCTAATCCGAACAGTTTTCTGTATGAGTTGTTATACTGAATTCTAAGACGGTTGTACGTCACTTGCTTGTATTTCGACCAGAGTTCGCAGGTATACATGCTGGTAAGGAACGATTTAAACAGGATTCTCTTCACCTCCTTACTGCATATTTGCACGAACGTTCAAAGATATTTTTTTGATTTAAAGACAGTGTGAGGTGTATTTATACCATAAATATTACTTATTAATATTACTTAATGAAGTAATATTACGTTAAAATGTTTTCTTTGTAATATTACTTCATTGGAATCAAATACAGATATGCCTGTTTATGCAATGTAACCCAATTTTAATAATAAACGAGTTATGCCTTTTTTAATATGGATGACGATAAATCTAGCAGTACATAGGTTGATGACGATAATGATGAATCAATGCCTCAAAAATGCAAATGTTTTCATAATTCAGAAAGTGGAGATAGACCTGTGGTGACCCTGCACATGTCCCGCAGATATGACCGTTTAAGGCTTCACTGATCAACCGTATAGGGCCGAAACCTAAGCAACTAATAAGCGGACAATATACATAGTAACGAATACTGCCCACGGAGCTAGCGGTCACTTCTTCGCAGACCGTTCTCTCATCGGCATTTTCTTCCATCCACCACTCGAGCGAGCCACTACAGAGTTTAATTTTATTTTATTGAGGGGTTTGAAAATGTAAACTTAATATAACTAACGTAATAAATATTTAACATGTGATACTATTTATGGAAATGTTTAGGTATATAAGTATGTCTAGGTGCAGAAGATAAATTAAAAGATAAAAAGAGGGAAAAAGGGTGGGGAGATTGCAACTATTGTTGCGGTAAAGGAAGAGCAAGATGTGTTTATAGGTAGAATGATTGGTCAAAATTGAGATCGTGGTGGTTCATAAAAAGAACCCTTTGAGCGTAGTAAGGCTAATGTTGAAAAAGTCAATTTCTGTAAATTTCTCATTATGGTATTTGCATGACCGGTGAATGAATGAATTTTGTATGTAAGATGTTCTACGTCTAGAAATTAACTCTTTACATCAATAAACACCAACCTTAGTAAGTGTTATCTCACTCTTGAAGGGTTAATTGCCCGTTTAAAAGAAGAAGAAAGAAGAAGTAAATGTTCTTTCATTAAATAGCTCTACATTTCGACCATCGCTTAATTCGTGATTCGATTCGATTCGAAACACGTCAAAAGATTCGCATGACCCTGCCGAAAATGTTGGATACAGGTCCGATCTCTTTTAACGATCTGCGGATAGGTAGGTGCCCCCACTACCGGATATATAATGGGGGTTTCGGATGAAAGCTGATGATGAATGGTCGCGTCGGAGATGGCGAGAGATTTTTATGACAGATTTTGCGGTCAAGACTTTAATGTTTCCACGGATTATAACTGACTGTTCATATTCAAGGCACTTGAAGAGAATACGAAGAATTAATTAGCCTACCTGGGTATACAAGCAAATTGAACTAAACCTATCTAGATGTAAAGAAAATTGGACCAAATCTATTTAGGTATAAGTACACTAGCACCAATGTTCCCTCTAAGGTACGCGGGTGTGCGCATGCACACTATTTGGCATCACAGCGCATACAAAAAAATATAGCGCGCACACAATTTTTAACAAGACTTCTTCATATGACGCCTTCTATCGAAGGTTGGTGACCATGTTGCAGTATATTAATTTATCATGTATAAGATCACCAATATTTTGGATATTGAACCACTTTCAGAGGTTACACAGCCAAGATAATTTGTATGTACCTACCTATGCATTAAAGTCGTTTTTTATACGTCGGATTCTGTTAACGAATGCGTATACAGTGTTCGGAGACCTTTACGGGCGGAACACGGAAAGTCGAATACTTTCAAACTTTGTGGATACCGAACAAATAATAGAATCCACTGTGTGTTTACACGATTCGCGCCGTGTCATAGTATGTGTTATTATGACTGATCTCTAAAGAACAGGACGAATTTATTTGCTACAATGTTGTTTTCGCCTGGAAACAAAAAGTTCAAGGCTCTTTGACTCTAGAATACAGGGGATGCGGAGCATCCAAACCATGTCTAAAGCTACCGCGCCTGGTTTACATATACGTACATGCTATTTTTGTGTATACATACTTAAACACGACATGTACCAACGTTTTACTAATGAGTTATGTATTATTTACAATATTTGATCAGTGTCAAAACCTTCGTACAAATGTTTAACTATTTCAATATTATATACCTATGTAATCA
The DNA here is from genome assembly GCA_022840565.1 of Eubasilissa regina. NCBI lineage: Eukaryota > Metazoa > Arthropoda > Insecta > Trichoptera > Phryganeidae > Eubasilissa > Eubasilissa regina. The sequence goes on along the minus strand of JAINEB010000027.1, from coordinate 14,107,172 downwards.
GAATTTTACATTTTTAAAAATATAATTCGTTTTGTCCAATACTACAAAAAAATTCGCGGATTTTATTGAAATATCTACCAATAATTATTTATCATACATATAGAAAAAGAAGAACGCCACGACTGAAGAACCTAAGGCAACGGCTTGGCATTTCCAGGCCGCAGTATACAAAGTGAAGATAGCCAACGTCCGTTGAACGGATAGGGCGCAAGAAGAACAATATAATAACTACGGGCCTACAAACAGATAGTTAATTTATGACGCAAGGTCTTACTGGACACTTTGGTGGTCCCATATCTCGAGACAAGAGATCCCCAAAATAATATCACAACACAACGTGAACTACGAACAGTAACACGGATATAGAGCCTGTTAGCCGAACATGTCATTGTCATTAATATCCGACGGTAGCCAAGCATAATCGGTTATATTAGTATTTTGACGCTAAAACATAGTAATTTTATTTTTCTGTCGTTCCCGGTGTAATTTTTTATTTCTCAGTGATTTTGGAACCTTCTGGAAAGCAGAGCACCTCGTAATTGCAACGCGTGACACACTTTAAATCCGTCACTGCTTACACGCATAAATTTAAAAAAAAACCTAGTGGTATCAAAAGTTTAGGAATCACTTATTTTTTAGTGCATACATAATATTGTAGTAATCTTTTAATTGCGATACTCAATTAATTTAATTACTCGAATGCTCGCTTTTTTTATATCGCAGGTGCGTTCATATATCTAATTTGGTATTCACCCATGAGCTGTTAGGTATCCTTTTATGTAGTGCCTACCAGTATGTGCTCAGAAAAAATATTAATTACAATGGAAAATATGCGTTCCAACTTTTTTATTTATATCGATATTTTAATGGAAAATATACCCACTAATACCTTTTGCACAGACAATTATTATAGGTACCTACATAAAATAATTATCGCCTTTTGTACGAACATTGGACGTATGAAGGGGTATTTCGAATAAAATAATTATATAATTAAATTTAAATTAAATAACAAGGATAAGGATGATATTTTTTTTAAATCTGGCGTCTACAAATTAATTTGCAACGATTATAATTATTTTTATATGCGTAAATCTTGTATAAATTTTGATATTAGAATTAAGGAGCACTTGAGAAGCCTAAATAGCAACAACTATTCTGAATTCGCCAATCACCTTTTGAAAATAAACCATTCTTTTGATGGTTTAGAAATTATACATACAAATACTAGAAGTTTAGAAATTAAAAATTAAAAATAGATATTTTAGAAATAAGAAAAAGTATTAATAGCAAGCTAAATATTATAAATAACCAAATCCTTTTTGCAAATAGTCACCTTTTAAATTTGTTTTCATAGTAGTTCCTACTTAGTTACCCATTATTTTAACTTTACAGTTTTGTTTTTATCTATGCTTGTATTCTTAAATTACGTTTCCTGAAGAAGATACTATAGGTACCGAAATATGTTGATTTATCAATAAACAGTAGTTTAAACAAAAAGTTTTGTCTTATTATTTATATAACATGTGGCCGCAGAGTAATTTTGCTAATATTGAAAAAATTCTACAATCGTCTAGAACTTTGATACTTGACTAGATATGAAAACAAAGTACTCTCTGGACGTTTCATTTTTTCAAATAAATCGACTGTTTGCGTGTCCTGAGTAGGTATCTAATTTAATTTAATTTAATTCTAAACGATATGTGTACCTATCTATCAATTGTTTTATGTAAATTTGAAAAAAATATATTTCATGTCGTTTTGACGGGCTTTCACTTACACCTATATACCAGAAATATCATTATGTGTATCACACAAAAAGGAAATTAATACATTACATTGTTTTGAAATGTCAATTTCGTATAAATTACGAATTGTGTAGATATGTTCGGTTCTGAAGGTATACCTTTCGAATTGAGAACGAACTAATCCATTTCTATTATCAGAAATTTGAAAAATTTAAATTCTGCTATGTTATATATAGGTAAGTAATGATTTTAATTATGTCCTATAAACATTTTTTCGCGCTTATCCTGGGATAGGTTCAAAACACTAGTCCAAAAATAAAAATTCAATTATGCATATTTAATTCATGTTTAAAAAGAAACATACTGTAGATTAATTTTTATCAGAATGGTCATTGCTGATTTTGCTATTTCAATTCGTTATAGACAAACAAATCTCTTATACTACCACTTCTAAGACTTCTTAACGAACTGTTATTTTGACACAGCACTTCTTAACTATCTATATAAGTACTTATCTGTAGTTATATACGTAGGCAGTGTTTACTTATTGTTTATTTTAATTACTTAGTTTAGTATTCGATCATACGAATTATTAATATTATTATACTGAAAGTTGATAAATTTAAATATCTCCATAATAACCTCCAAAAACAAAACTGACGTCATTTAAAAATTACAAACTAATTGGCTGTCTTTCGCTGGTGTTCTTCTCGACCCAAAAATGTCAATCAAAACTAAAGGTCAAGTATACAAGACGGCCTATATGGTGTCGAGTGTTGGACAGTAAAATGACTCACGAACAAAAATGAGCACCAACCGACTCAAAATGCTGAATCTGTGTAAAAACTAATTATTGGCAGAAGACGAAAAGGAAGATCTCAAGCAAATTGATATTCAGACATTGAGATGGCGATAACCCTCGGTAGACCGTCCAGGGTGGATCGTCTTTATAATGGTAAAAAGGGGTTGATCTACCCCGTATGTGCATATGTAGATTTATTTATTATGTATTAAGTTACCAGCAAGCAAGCAGTAGATGAAATTATTTAAAAAATGTTCAGTTTATTATTATCTACCTAAAACAATAACTAATAAAATAAAACTAAAAATTAAATAGGTTTTTTTTAAAAGAGTCCCCAACTACAAGTTCGTCAAAATGTCTTGAATGCTACACAATTAATGACAAGATTTTCTTTGTCTCAAAATTATATTTTGTAATTGTTGTATTCCACTACATTTTTCATTGTATTAAACGATGTAACATTTTCGGGAACATCTTCCCATAATCCAATGATAATGGGAAAATGTTCCCGAAAACATTATATCGTTTAACAAAATGAAAATTATAGTGGAATAAAACAGTGTTTTGACTTAATTTACCAAACAATCGTGGAATTCCACAAAGTTTCACCAAAAACTCTTGAACAGTATATACTATATGATACGTATTTAAAATAATGAAAATATTTTTTTAGATACCCATATAAAATTGTTATAAGTAGTTTTAAAAAATACTGTACGTACCTACACACACAAGTACCTACCACTCTATATATATTTATTTTTTTTATCGCTTATCACCTTAGTATGATGTAATGATAATGTTAACAAAATAAAATAAACCCTTATATGATAATATAACACCTGTTTTTTACTTGAGATGCGTTTCGCCTTGTAAGGGCATTAAGAAGAACACATTCTTATTGTGAAGTTGTAATTATTCAGAACAGACGCTCTGTGATATTTTAAATACTAATTAAATATATTAATTAGAAAGATGTACATATAAAATAAATTTTATCAAAAAATATTATTGTTGCGCTACCCGAATTCGAACCTGGATCAGATTCCAAACCGGGAAGAAACGGACAGTACTTTTGACGACAAATTTTCGAACCTACATGTTACACTTTTCAAATTAGTACATCGTTCGTTCCATTGCATTTATATCTATAGTGGGGGATACAAATACAAGTTGTTAAGTTAAATTGTTAGATTGACATGGCCATTTCAAAACGAAACGCGTCTCAAGTCAATTACACGAATAGAATCAAAAAACAAGTGTTTTATTTTCACATATGTGATTATTAAATTCTACAAACTTACCTCGAAAATAGTAAAAAAAATAAATCCTATTTTGGAACATTTACATATTTTTTGGGTGTCCCTAAACACGTAAGGTAGCAAATCATTAGGGCGGCACTTTTAAGGCCCAGTAAATTTAAGATAAAAGTATGTACTTAAGTACCTAAACTTACAAAAAAATCTGATATACTTTTTTTTTTATATTTTAATGTTTGAGAATTCAGACTTCTTAAAAATCTGTGTGAATTCAATGTGAATAATAACGAATCTAACATCTTGCAACTATATATCGAGTCATAACATTATATCGTCGGGAGGAATTATTTAAAACATCTTAAAAAATTGTATATTTTGCGTCAATTATTGTGTCAATTATTATAAAAATAGCAGGGTGGCATTTTTTAGCTCGCCTAAGGGTGCCACCAGCCCCGTCTGTATTAATTAACCAATCCTACAACAATATTTCTCTCCGGCCGTACTTCGAACGACGATAAAAAAATCAAATGAATCTAATAGAAATAATGAATAATAAATAAATAAACAAGTGCAATAAATACCATTAAGTCTGTCCTTCACGACCTGATGAGCGAAAGCTGCCGCAGCGGCCTGCCTGGGGTCCAAGGGAAGCCCCCACGGAAGCGAGGCCAGAGCCCTTTGTGCCGGCACCCTCAGGACTCCACCACCGGAGCCGTAGAAGCCCGGGACTCCGTACCCGACTCCCATAGGACCCATGAAACAATTTGCCATCCCGCTTTCGCTCAACCGCCTGTACTCCTCCCTGGCAGTTTCCATCTCGCTCTCAGCCGCGTTCGTTAATCTTCTGTATTCATCTTTCGCGCTCTCCGATTCGTTGTCGTTCATTTCATTGGCTTCTCTAGTTCTTCTAAACTCGTCTCTGCCTTGTTCGGAATCGTTATCACTTCTCAGTCTGCCTTCTTCGTCTGTCGTGTCTTCGTTGGAGTCTCTTCTATGTATCCGATCCATCAGCTCGTCGACCCCTCTTCTCGCGACGTTTACGAGATTTTTTTCATCGTCGAACGATTTTCCCAGTAGCCTGGATATGCTGAACGGAAGTGATATTTGCGCCGGGTGGGTCTGTGAAGAGAGGTGACTTCTATGAAGGTCAGAAGGTGAAATGGAATGAATGTTGTGCCTATTTCTCGGGCTGTAAGATTCAGAATTTTTATCTGACTCATGATCAGACTGGTCGCACGCGGCCGACAGACGACTGTCTGTATCGACGTTGATTTCTTCTTGTTCGTCTTCAGAATGCAGCGAAGACATCTTGACTACTATCACCGCAGTGCAATCAATTAATTAATCGTTTCAATTTTTAAAACACCTCGTACTATTTTAAACACCGTGCTATGACATTTTAAATCGCATTTTGATTTTATTAAAATCTTTTAAAAACACTTAATTTTTATTTCAAGAACCACAATAATTTAACTAAAATCGCTACAAATATATTTTTAACAGATATGAAATAATCAAACTAACAGCAGTCAGATGAAAATTTTAAGTTACACAAGCTTATAAAATTTCTCGTTCGTCCACTAAATACAAAACAGGCCAATTTTACAAGTGATATAACTGAACTGACGAAAACACAAGATCTCTTTATGAAAACAAAGTGTCAAAAGAAAAGAAAAATCTTCGTCACTTTGGCGCGTTTTTAATTACACTTCTCTTTTCAATTTAGAATCCAACCGACAGCTGTCACGCTCCACAATTTCGCCGCCTTTAAAGGCCAGTATCGCAGTGCGCCTGGGTATGATTTATTTTTTTCAAAGGCTACTGAATCGGAAAGCGTGGGTAGGTAGGTAGGTACTCGACCGTTTTGTAGAAAGTTAACGAAAATTAACAAATTCTTAACGCGCTTCGAACGAATTAACTCTCTCCCACCAATCTCCAGGCGGACTGACATCCGATAACGAGAACCCCGCAGTACTGAGAACGGTTCCACACTGAATGTTTTCAACTGCCGGGGAAAACCGAACGAAGCTCGCGAGAGGGGGACAGCCTTACCGATTTAATATCACCGTTACGGTTAGTGTAAGGAGGTGAGAGATGTTTTAGACGATTTCGTTTGGTAATGGGGGAGTATTTTTATAAAGAGGTGTACACACTTAGGTCTTTATCTAGTCCAGTTAGCATCGTATCCGAGCGCGGATTGTGCTTTGATCGTTTAATGAATTTTCGTGTATTTTACTGAATTATTAAATGCTGAATGAATGCTGTCAGATTTTTATAATCTTTCTGCAAATAAATAGGTATCCATTATTGATAATTATTTCAATGTGGTTTCCTACGTCTAATCAAATAACACTTCTAATTGATTCAAAGATTGTAACAAATACAATATATTTAATGGCTAGCTTTAATCACATTGTAAAAAGCTATAACGCGCGTACATTACGTCAAAAGTTAAATTTATTGTTACATTAAATGTAGAATCAAATTCAATATTATGCATAATATGCATTGTGTGACGCAGCTAGTATATAAGGAGTGAAAAATACAAATTTAGCAAGCCATATCCCATCCTATACAAAACTGATAAAAGACCAGAGGGCCAACTATTGAACATATACATATAATATGTCATAATAATAAAAACAAAAATATATTCAGTTTTTCATTTTTATATTGGTACATTTCGCATTCCAATATGCGCCACTCATTCATTAATTTTGAAAGAAATTACATTGAGATAGAGTGTCAATTTCCTTTGAAATGTGTAGTTAGGTAGGTAGATACCAATAATTAAATTAGACACAGCATAAAGCAGATTTGGAGAAAGAATCAACTGTTGATTCTGTCCTTGTAGACAATTTGATAATTAATTAATTTGTATAGCGCCATTTTCGTGAAAACTTTCACCTCGAGGGCGCTTTACACATCAACTGTTTATAGTTCTACAATTATCTATGTTTTTAAAATTAAAAATTGTTATTTTCACTTATGGAAAAGACTTTTTGAAAAGGTGCGTTTTTGGTTTCTTTTTAAATAAAGTCTCTTAAAAAGTACTAATTTCCAGCACTTTCGCATCCGTCCTAGAATGACCTTTAAACACTAATATCATTAGATATTACTACTTATTCTAATGACTTTATTAACTCTCTGTCTGCCTAGCGAATAAACAAAACACAAACATATCTCAATTTCATTGAGATAGCCAGGTAGGTACCTCAATCGCAATCAAAGTTTCCATTTGAATACATTCCGATATGAAACATTTTACATAACACAATATTAAGAAATTGTTTTGCCATTTCGCCACAACGGGATGCTGTCATCTCTCTTGAAATAGTAAATAAACAAATTGTTACATTCACCACAAATCGAATTACGCAAGTGGGTAGGTGCCTACCTATCCATATTTCTGTCGTCGCTTAGAAAAATTTTCACTTTTAGCGAAAAACGTTCGTGCCGGCTTGTGATTTTCATTTTTGCGGTGGCAACACTGATGCGTTCACGCAACACCACAACAATATTGCCCGTTTAACAACCTTCGACTGTCGACGCGGCTGACGTCGTGTCGATTGTGGCCGTTAAAAAATCGGTCAATTCAAATATGTAGATAGGTAGGTAGGTACCTACGATTTTCTCATTAGGTAGGGACCTAACTAATATTAATTTCCAGCAGTGCTATACAGGAATTAGATAATTATCAGCAAAATTTGAATATGTCCAAAAACACACAATTACTGGACCTACAGACAAAACATTTTATTAAACAAATATCAGATATCTCACAGATGCAAATATATTTTTTATTAGGCCCTGTCTTCGGCTGGCTTCAGTGATCAATATATATTTATACATAACGTTCACCAATTCTCACCCCTCAATCTCCACATTTATCAAATGAACAAATATTAAATATAAATTATCATTTATCAAATTTTCCATTAAATATAATAAAAAATAGCTTTGTCTCAATGAGACTGTCTCTATGATCATTCCCGAAAATATACAAGCTGACGACTAATCTATATTTTAATGATTAGTGTTATATTTTTTTTTAACTTTTTGCGTGGAATAATATACTTCACGGCGGCTAAGATAATTGTTTAAAATGAACTAAACATTTTGGGAATGACCAGTTTTCCAGCTTACCAACAAAATAAACAGTATACTTTATTAGGTATCTAACCCCTAAATTTGTTTAAAATGACTGTCAACTAAACCAAGTGTATGTCACATGGTTTAGTTGATCAACTCGGTTATTTTTTCTTAAGTGCCTTGAATCTTTCGAAAGCAGTTTTAACGTTTATTCGTTTTGTCAGAATGATTTGCGCCCCCGTTAATTTATATTTTATTATCACGGGGTTGTTCTGAATAATCGTAAGTTCACAAATGACAAGCAAAAAAGCTGTGCATTACCAAAAATTCTGAGAAACAAATATAAATTAAATAATTGAATTAACACAAACGGAAACATTAAAAACTAGCGCGACAACTCACCGCTGTACCCATGACGCTCTTGTGTATTCGCCGCATCGAGATATTCACATTACTCTGTTCTGTTTTTAAGCTAGTGAATTACTCAAGTCATATAAATGTCTATTTACTGAATCGAAGATTCCTTTCGGTTGATCCGTTTTGTATGGAGTCGTTAGTTATGCCGTTTTTTTAACAAAATAACATTAGAAAGGCTTACAACTGCGTGAAAATCATTGAAGTCTTCGCAAATTTTACTATCTTATTTAAATTTGGTGCACGGATTGGTTTTTGATTTGGTCAAAATAAAAAGCAATTGTCAGAACTATTTCCTACGTTAACCTTTAATAAAAATAATTATTTCCTTTAGTTATTACGTGAAGGATTTTCAAACAATAAATTAATCATGTTCGGTCATAAAAAGTGTTCTTAAACACATACATACGTTTTTTATATGGGTAAGAAGATATTATTTTACGTTAAAACTTAAACTTCAAAAACACTATTAATACTACTCTAAAATTACAAATAAATACATGGTGGGGTCGTATAGACGACGGATTTATTTTGTCTAAAGACGTTGATTAAACGAGTATTACATATGATTGTATAATATCATTGGTAACAGCATAACCTAAAACTATACCTACTGCACGCCACTGGTCAATAATCATCGATTAAAGGCAAATTTAAATTAATTATCAGTAGGTACCTATACAGTGTGTACGTAGGCATATACATACATATAACACCTACATATAACTATCATTTAGAATTTTTTTTTCATCAGAAAGCTTAAAAAAAACTGAGAAAAACCCAAAAAACTAAAAGACGTTTATATCTTGAAATAGAATCCTCGGCACACTTAAATCATTCAGACGCGTTCGAATTACGAATTCGAAAATAGAACAAAACCTATTGTAATTCGATGTTATCGACACCACGTGGTTTCGCGGCGGCGTCTCCATGGAAACGGTTGGACCAATCAGCCGTGGACCCTCCCCGCCGGGCCCCGCCCACCGGCTGCAGTGATTGGTCGCGGGTCAGATTTGATTATAAAGGGAATTGGCCCTTGTGGAATGGGATTATAATGTGTACGTACCCTGTTGTGAAATGTTATTATAGAGCTCAGTTTCGTTTGGCCCGGTATTAATCCGGAGTCGGCATTCAATTGTTGGTGTTTATTCGCCATAAGGTCGCGTTCGTTCTTTACAATTCAACCGTTGAATTCGAAGAAATCAACGAATAATTCGTTGAAGCGTGTACGTGATGTGTCAAACGAGCGAGTCTATTAGGTTAAGTTTGTTTTAAACAACGACATATTAAATAATAATAACAATATTTGATTAATTTTACCTTGCACTTGAACTGTTTAGTAGTTATTAGTGATGATAAAATCATTATTTAAACCGTTATTTTGCTCGATTGTAACTATGATTGATAACTAATTAACGCAATTCTTCGAACAATGACTGGTACAATAGAAAGTAAATCTCCGATAGTTAAATCTTAGTTGGCAATCATTGTTAAATCTCAGTTATCAAGCATCGACACAATCACAGTCACGTGACAGGTTACCATCACTGGTAGTGATGAGCTCAAAATCACGAAGCGTGAGTCACACTCATATATAATCACTGATATATTTGAGTCACACTAACTGTCAGTGATTGAATATCTGAAAATATCGTGATTATTTTTTTAATTTTATTTATATTTAGTTGTGAACCACGATTCGGCGCATGTGCATATGATATAAATATTCATGAAGGAATAACGTTTAATTCGTGATTAGCGCTATCTAGTAGATTCTGCCACTTTTTACACATTTGACCCAAAAAATAAACTCTTTTTTAAATGATGTTAATCTTCAAAATTAGATTTTTTTTATTTATTTCGTGTATTGTGATATCGGTGGCGCATCACAGTCACAGTTTTCAATCGCCGATATTATCGAATACCAATCACAATAACACCAGTGAGTCGAGAATAGCATTTTTTCTCATCACCGCTGCTTAGTCCAACACTAGTATTTAAAATTGAAAAATGTTACTGTTATGGATATTATTTCGTGATGCACTATGCCTTATGACGAGGGTAAAAAATTCAAAACTTCGAGCCTGATTGTAGTTTTCTGTCAATAGCTGATTATTTCTACAACCCTTCTTGCTGTTGAAGAAGAGGTTTGACATCTACCATTCGAGTCAGGGATGCGGAGCTCTTGAAGGTGTAAATGTGGCATGGCGTTGTGTGCCTGCAGTGAAGCCGGAAGCTATTTAACTCTGTTTTATTTTCAAATAGAGCTGTGTAATTAAAATTATAATTAAATACTAAATTAATGTATTAATTATAAATATATACATATAAAATCAATTTTGTCGAAAAATATTGTTTTTGCGTCACCGGGATACGAACCCGGATCTCTATTTACAATCCGGGGAAGTACACTACCGATTGTGCTATAACGCCAGTATTTTTCTTGACAAATTTTCGAACCTATATGTTACATTTTTCAAATTAATACACCTGTCGTTCCATTATTTGAAAACCATCTACATTATTTTTACAGAATCTCAAAAACCTTTGAGTAAACCGACTCCAGACGCCAGAATTATCAATTCATTTTTATTAAATTTTGGACACATTGATACAACATATATTATTAAGGAAACACATTCTTATTGTGAAGTTGTAATTATTCAGAACATAGGTCTGTGATATTTTATATACTAAATTAATGTATTAATTATAAATTTATACATATAAAATCAATCAATCAATCCCGGTGACGCAAAAACAATATTTTTCGACAAAATTGATTTTATATGTATATATTTATAATTAATACATTAATTTAGTATTTAAAATATCACAGACCGTCTGTTCTGAATAATTACAACTTCACAATAAGAATGTGTTTATTTGTTAAACTCCATTGGTACATTCAAAAAAGCATTTACGCAAATTAGAATCATTGGAAAATAAGTAATTTCGACATGCATAGTGCCTACCCAATGTCGTCATTACTCTAATACAAGCAGTGGAGTGCAGTAAGTATAGACTTAGGTTATGCTGTTTCCATGTTTTTATATATTACTATATAACATGCTGTTAGATTTATGAACCCTCATTTAACCGACGTCTTTAGGCAAAAATGAATCCATCATAATAAAAATGCATTATCCTTGAACACAAAAGAACAATATTTTTTTAATAAACATTGAGTAAGGTAGTAAAATTTTCGAATCAATAAATGAGGAAGAAGATGCTTCGATCAGCTCTAAGCCAAGTTCAAAACCTTTCAAATGTCATTCAGTTATGAAACAGCATGAGTAAGGAATTCGTACAACACGGATCACCTGATCCATTTCTGACTCTGCCTAGTGGAATTTTTAATTCAGCTGGAAGCAATTGAATGGCTTGAATAGAACGACAGATTTAAATAGTGGCTACCAATTATAGTAGAAAAAATATGAATAACCCAGTAGAGGGTTTCAAATCTACGCAACTAATGATTCTACTAATACTAGCGTAATTATAACATATGGATTATTTAATTTATATTTTAAACACTAATTAAATGCATTAATTATAAAGATATACATATAAAATCGATTTTATAAAAAAATATTGTTGTTGCGCTACCGGGAATCGAACCTGGATTCTTTCCAAACCAGGGAAGGTGCATTATCCAACTATGCTGCAGCGACAGTACTTTTGACGACAAATCTTCGAACCTAAATCGTTATATCGTTCCATTATTTGAAAGCCATCTACTTTACTCAAATACATACCTTTAAGTAAACCGATAGCATGCGCCAGAATTATCAAATCATTTTTATTAAATTTTGGACACATTTATAAAACTTATATATTATTAAGGAGAACACATTCATATTGTGAAGTTGCAATTATAATATATAATATCAAAATACTATCGCTGTAGTATAGTTTGATAATGCACCTTCACCGGTTTGGAAAGAAATCCAGGTTCAAATCCCGGTAGCGCAATAACAATATTTTTCGATAAAATTGATTTTATATGTATATCTTTATAATTATTAATACATTTAATTAGTATTTAAAACATATCACAGACCTACGTTCTGAATAATCACAATAGTAATGTGTTCCCCTTAATAATTTATGTTCGTTTCCCAGAATTTTTAGTAATGCTTAAAAATACTATTTTATTATTTTTATGAAAGTATAAATATTAATGAAGACGAGAGATTATTTTATTTTTGGTATTCAATGTATAAAAATCGGATAGGACACGAAACCCTCTCTTTTTACATTAGGGCCCAATACCTTTTTATATTTTGCAATCTGACTTGGGTTTATTTAATACTTAGAAGTTTAAGGCTTAGGCGTATGTGTGCCTTTACCTGATCTTAGTATAGTGAGTAAGATTAAGAGATTATCACTTAGGTGGTTTGGTCATACAGAACGGGTGACTAAGAAGAGAATGTTAAAAATATATATGAGGCAAGTGATGATGGCACCATAAATAGAGGTAAACCAGATACCGGAGAATGGTCCTGTTAGAAGCCTCAATAATCAGCATCCTTGTGTGATGGTAAATTAGTTAGTTTTACAACTTTTAAATCCTCTTTATCATTCATGATGTACGGACAAAACAGGAAATTACAGTTGTCTTCTATGTGTGCAGTTGTTTACGTGTGCACCTGTATTGTGTGCACTTGTCCTGTGACCAGTGATCCAGTAACTCTTAAGGTACAAAACAATCGTGGTAGAAAAAAAATGTACAAACAAAACATCAAAAGTAGTTATTGGCAATCGAAAAAAATATTACCTAGTGCTACTATTTTATCTCATATAATATTCACACTTTGTAAGGCACTCTATACGGATTTGCAATATAAATCTTATTCACAAAATTCATTCAATCACCGTTCGTGCAAATATCACAATGAGAAGTTAAGGGGCTACTTTCAATAATAATCAAAATTTTCATGTTTTTTACGAAAATGTAAGTTTTTATTATTCATTTATGTCGGAAGTCATACACCAGATTTGACTCTCTTTAAAACTATTACTTAGATAGGACCTTTATACTCATTTAAAACTAATAAACTGAATGTTATTTGTTATAATTAAGATAATACAAGCACTATAAGAAAGAACGCGACCATTAGATGCATTTTCCGCGTGCTACAAAATTGTATTCATTTTAGTAAATTATTGCATATACAAAAAAAACAAAGCAAACATAAAACCAAGATTACCTTGACAAATCTCAATTGAGACAAATTAACAAAATCTTTAAAATTAATAGTGTTATAAACCATTCAATTTGCAGGACATATTACCAATTTTCGACCTTTTTTAAAATACTTTGTTTTAGTAAAAACATACGTTTTTAAATAATATATTATATTTAATCACATGCTTCGAGGCTTCAGCTACTATTTAAAACTAAGTTTTATATAAAATCACAGTAATCAATAATATTTTTTTCAGCCTTATAAAAGACGACAATTTTAATTGTTCAACGGAACTTCAATACGCCGCTGCGGCTGTGACGGTCGTGAAATCCGCACAGTCATAATTTTCGTTTAAAAATGTCGAAAATATATGTTTTCATGCATATTTAACCCACGGTATAAAATAATATTGAACTTATTCACAACATTAGTAGCAAATTTCATAAATTAAATGTATTTTTACTGAATATAAAGGAAAACAACGTTTTCTTGAACAAAGTAAACATTTAATGTACGTAATTGTTATGTAAGTTGGAATTAAATATTTCGTTTATATATAATACTGTTACATTTTAACAGAGCTCTCTGTTTCATAAATAGTATATAATTATGAATCAGATATATCGCCAAAACAGCAACGTGGCGTTTTAAATCGATAATATTAAACAAAATAATAAATTGAAGCTGTCATAATAATTTTAAATTTAGAACATTGATTTAAGCGATCAATAAATATATGTAGATACTTTGCCTGATTTCAAAACATATTCATATATATTAATTAAGTACTTCAATAAATTATTTAATTTTCGATTGATTAATTCAAATGACAACACACGTCATCGTGTCATGTTTGACACTTGTATCGAATGCGAGAAAATCAACAATTTTATTCTCTTTCTATTCCTCTCTCGCATGATTTACGTAACAAATAACGTCATTAATTATTTATCTGATACTGGACATAATTTAACTATTAGCCTCATCTTGAAAGCATAACTAATTCGTGTATAATTTCTCGAATTTCAAACTGGAAAAATGAAAACTTGACTTTTTCAACATTATTGGCTTTATAGCGCTAAAAGATTTTTCATGAACCACTACATTTTCAATTTGAACCAATCTTTTTACCTACAAATATATCTTGCTCTCAGATGGGAGATTTATCATCCAATTTATCATCAGAGACGTTATAATGGCCTTTCATTTCATTATTATCATCTATTCTGCTTTCTGTGAAAAATTTTGTTCTTTCTTTTCCTTCTCTAAATTTTTTTTTTTTTACTTCTCTAATAGAAGAGATGTGTTTATATATTGGGAGTATGCATTAATTCATGCGGTTTTCTAAGAGAGGGCGTTACTAGTATTATTTCGCGCCGTGTTCATCCGTGACTATATTCATTTGAAAGCTACTGTCATTGCGCGTCTTTTTCAGTATATGTCATTTGATTGAAGTGTAAACAACATTTTTTTCTATTCATTTGAACATGTCGAACTTTGTGCCAGAAAAAGTGTTTTTGCGGGGAGTTCTTCTTCATTACTTTAACATGAAGAAAAGTGCTACCGAAAGTCATCGTATTTTAGTAGAGGTTTATGGTAACCATGCTCTAGCTGAAAGAACGTGCCAGAAGTGGTTTGCACGGTTTAGAAGTGGCGATTTCAACTTAGAAGACAATGAACGACCCGGACAGCCAAAAAGGTTTGTGTTGTATTATGAGCTGTTGAAATCGGGTCAGACGATCAAAGGGGACCTCTACCGAACACAATTAATTCGTTTGAAGAGAGCGATTGCGGAAAAACGACCAGAATATGCAACCAGACACGAATCCATAATTTTCCATCATGACAACGCTCGGCCACATGTTTCAAGACCGGTTCAAAACTATTTGGAGAACAGTGGGTGGGAAGTTCTACCTCACCCGCCTTATAGCCCAGACATAGCCCCTTCTGATTACTACTTGTTCAGATCAATGCAGAATGCCCTCACCGGAATACGCTTCACTTCAGAACAGGGTATCAAAAATTGGCTTGATTCGTTCTTCACCACCAAGCCGGAGAAGTTCTTTTGGGATGGAATCCACAAACTGCCAGAAAGATGGGCAAATGTTGTAGCTTCCGATGGACAATACTTTGATCATCGAGTGTATAACCATTTTTTCACAATAAAGCCTTAATTTTCGAAAAAAAAACGCATGAATTAATGCATACGCCTATTAAATGCTTTCAATAGCAGGTTCCCAGGTTTTCGATTAACAATAAGGAGACATATGATCAGTGGCGTGCAGTAGATATAGATTTACATAAGATAGTATAAATTTTCCACTACTTTATATATAGATACATATTTAAAAAATCCCAAATATGGACTCAGTGTGTGATTCAATTGGGCAGAGGTCAGTCAGAAGCGACGCTGTCCAACATTCCAACTTAATCGCTACACAATACACTAATTCACTTTAGATTTCCAACTACAATTTTTTTATTGTCTGTATTTTTTTATATCTCTGTCTAATGTTACTCTTTCTTTTTAATTTTCATTAAATAACACAACAGTACAAAAAAAAAACTAGCCACTTTTAACACAGACGATATTCTAGCAAAGTAGCCAAGGACAATGGACAATATATCAGAAGTGGATATCTACTGCATTCCACATAGTAAACTAATATATATATTTTTTTTTCAGTTGCAATTTTTTCAGACCATAATTCTGTAATATTTTTAATACATATCGAACGTATCAATGACAAAAATATTTTTATTCCGGTAGCAACAAAAATATTTTTTCTATAAATTGATTTTATCAGTATACCTTTCTTATTGATACATTTAATTTATATTATATTATTGTACGTTCACTTCTGAAGTAAAAAAAAATGTAGGTATCTCAATAAATTTATAATAAACGAAACATTTTAAAAATGAATACTCTCGTGGTTAACTGTAAACATCGCATGTGTGTGTGTATTTTTGTGTATAGTTCACTGGGAAGGAAGGAAGGAAATTTTATACATTTTATTTTGGAAGCAGAATAGAGGACTGCGATACTCATTCACGAAAATATCAACCAAAAAAGAGAGAGACAACATCACACAGATTTAGTGGGGAAATTTTTAATTCGGTAAAAGCAACAAGCAAATTATCTCGCAGCATCGGTATGACGTTGCATGCAAAAGGACTGTCGGAATTAAAATCTCCAGCCGTGGGTTACGCTAATCCGCTTAAGAACAACGGCTAAAATTTTATAGTGTCTTTTAAGATGATGAAGATAATTTAATTTATATTTATACACAGTTCTTTTGCTTACGTGCAGTGCACGCCACTGGTATTTAGTTATGTAATTTTCATCAACCGGATTCTACGCAATCTGTCGCAAGCAGAAGATGAAAATGATTTTAGATAATTTACATAATAAATCACATTGTTTTGCCAATTAATAAATAATTAAAACTCCCACAGCTGGGGCGGCACCCTGAACCGCACAATTTCTGACAAAAACGTATGAAAAAGTTTAAATAATATTTATTACATGTTACGTCTGCCTTTATACGTATGTATATAAATATATAGGTGGGTGGTAAATTGGTATGAAATAGTGTGCAAGTCGGACAAAAACCCCATCTGTGAATTAAAGATGTTAACAGAATACCTTATTTAATAGCGGGAAGGTACCCACTTACCCACGTACAAGCCAATTTCACACGCGCATATTCGTGATAATTTTCGTTTACCAACCAGCGGTATTGTAACCGATGCAGGTCGCCTGTAACGCGTGGTGTAATTGAACGGAACGGGAATGACGACGGGAAATATGGGAATGGGTAAATGGGTAATGAGGGAATCCTTCGATAATAATTGACCAGGTGTGGTGATTTACGGGATAAGGAGCTCAACTTAGCTCACCTGATGATGACGCTGTCGCTAACTTCTCCTGAAGTTTACATCAATTTGACACTGCAACGGCACTGGGGACTGATGGATCCACTTTCCAATGTTCAATGAGTTGCTCACAAAAATACTCTGTTTAGTACTTTCCAATGTTTGTGAAATAAGGATCACAATTCTACTTCAATCTCGGCCTTCCATAACCGACAAACCGAACCGAGAGGTAAATGGGTACGTTTCCAAATGATCACAATGAGGACGAAAATTCCACTCCAAATCTCGGCGAATATCACAAATCCGAAAAAAACAACAGAAACAAGAAAAAAACAAGCCGAGCTGAGAGGCTATTCGATACTGAGGAAATTGGGCTAGGCGAAAGGAAAAAAGATGACAATAATAATGTTGTCGCGTATATTCTTAAGTATGTTGCGTAAAAACACAGATGCTGGAAGAAAACAGGATATTCAGGAGGTTTGCACTCACCACAATCCAGTTCTTCAAACACCTCCAAGGTGGACTGTAAATTTCTCACTATCTTCGTCTAAGTCCTAGTCCTTTAAATGCACTGTATAGACGTCTCAATTGAATTATATTCTTCTATTCACGAATTACCGCACCGTTTTAAGGTCGCCTTTCGACTTTAAACAATAATAATTCGACCAAGAGCATGGAATATATATATATGTATACATTATATATGTCCACCGACAACAAAAAACGAATAATTGCGAATACTAAACAGGAAGATATTACTAAAACAAATTAAGTTAATCAATAATTAAGATATATAGGAAGAAATGAGTTTAACGAAAAAATATTTAATTACCACCGGGATACGAACCCGGAAATTTCCTTGCCGGGGAACTGCCTTACCAATTTCGCTATATTCCGGAAAATTTCCAAAACATTTGTAGTAATATGTATATTGTATCGAAGATATTCTCGATTGATTAGAATGCATTGGAAAAATGAATCTTAAATTGCCTCTTGAACAGTCCAAATGTAACATTGATTGATAAAGTTAAAATCTGGCAAAAGGGTTTTTTTTTTTTTTTGTAAACAATTATTTAATTTAAAATTTAAATCCACCAGTGTAAAACAGACTCCGCGCAACAGTTTAATACTTCCATCCTGTTCATAACAATCACGCCACGATTGCTCCGCGTCCAAACCGCAAATGGATTTGGGACTACGAAACAACACAGCTCCATCCATCCATCCATCCATGTGTTGGTACACACGAATGATATTAAATAACGCTTGCATTCAAGTATTACAATATTATAACATCATTGTTCTAGAAGGTGCTTCTTGCCAATGAACAGACGCCATGAATTGCATAACCTTGAAAATGATTTTGTATTCGTTTAATTACATTTATTGATAACCACGCGATGGTGATCACGCCGTGTCGTTGAATTAATGCAGCGGCGGTATGTTATAATGTTGTCGTAACTAAATAATACCGATAAATTTATTATTTAAAAGTACCTACTTATCTACTTCTGATTTTAAATGGGCAATCCACCTTTCAAGAGTGATTTGTGCCATTGATCAAGTTAAAAATTTATTTTATAGAAAAAAGTGCAATAATAATATATTACAAGTCAATACCATTGTCGTTCAAAAAATTTGCTATTATATAGATTAAATGTGGCGAGTTGAGGGAAAGAAGATGACACGAGTTAACCGGGAGTTGACAATTACCGTTGACGAGTGTTTACGCGCTTTTATACTTTGATAAGTTCTTTTTGCGTGGATTTAAAAATTGAAAACCAAAGCGAAGCTGCTTCTGGGAAGAGGGTGTTTTTGCGATTCGGACGGACTATTACGGCGGCGATATAAAAACATTTTGTATTATATATTTTCAGATTATCGGTTGTCAGAAGGTTTTCTGTGGCTGACCAGCAGATTTAAAGACCATCAGACTACAAAGAGAGCGACGTCGGCGTCTACCAGCACAGGTTCACAGAGGTTTGTGTATTTTGGATTTGCATAGATTGAATTACTGTGTTCAACATTACCTATAGAAAACCCAGAACTAGCTATCGAATTATTTACTGCAACAACGAAATTACTGTTAAAAAACCTGTGATCCGCAATGGACAGTCAAAAAAGATATTGCAATTAAATACTCGTAGTTTAGCGTTGTCCTGGCCTCTTTGCTAGACTGAAGTCTGTGTTAACGTAGCCAGGTTTTTTCGTGGTGTTATTTAAGATAAAGATTCGACAGAAAATAGAGATATAAAAATAAAAAATTAAAATTTTTAAATAGAAATGTAGTGGGAGTGTTGTAGAACTAGTGAATGTATAGTGATTATGTCAGAATGTTGGACAGCCATGCTTTTGATTGCTCTCTACCCGATTGGATCATATATTGGATCGATATTTGTGTAATATTATTTGAATTAAACGATTTCCAGTTGGTACTGAGTGTGATTTATAAAATTTGATGCAAACCAACATGAGCACGAGCATCATACAAAAGGAAAAGATAAACTGAGACAGCCATTCAGGAAGAACGCTATGTCTCGTCTCAGTAACGATAATGTACAGTGCGATGAAGTTCTTCAATGATATGCCAGATTACAAAGATTCAAAATTGTACTTCGTCAATATTGGCAAGATAAATTTTAATAAAAAATAACATTTTGATCTTATTTGTATTAAAGCGTATATGTATATGCACTGTAACATATGTATGCCCTATATTAAGAATAAATATATTAAATAAATGGGAGTGGGTTATTTTTTCCCTAGTATATTAATAATTATAATTATTAATGAAAATGTTAATGTTATTTATAATTATTAATGAAAATTACAACCTTTTATTTAAAGACAACTGTAGGGGAGGGGACCCACCTTATCCCGGGACCGGTTTAGAAGCTAGGGCTTCCTTATCGGTCCCACTCATCAAAGCTAATCAAAATTCGCGACTTTAATTCGATAACATATCCAAGTTTATGCAAAACGAAAAAAGATAATAAATTCTAAGCGATTATTAGCAATTTTCGCAAAAATTTTAAAATTTAGACCCTCCAGCGTCCTTTAAGTGCTATTTTTATTCATTAAAAATATATAACATAAATCCATAAAACATAGTTTTACATGTAGACGGAAAATTAAGGTGCAGTAGTTCAAGGCAGACACTCGGGGATACATTCATTAAAAAACACTCCCAAAACAGGAACAGTGGAAGAGACACAAAATAGATTGAGTCACACTTACACGGACAGACTGACGGAGTTACAAAACACGATATAGAGAGTGAGAAGTAGACGCGTAGGTGAAGATCCCACCCGCGTTAAGGAACTCCAACGTGTCACCCATACCCGAATAAATTCCTTATATAAAACAAGATTCGTCCCGCTACTAATTAGGTATGCATATCTATTGTGTCTACCTTTTATTGTGACATTACGAATCTACATAATTAATTGTATGACTCATTCTAGCTCGGCCCATTGTATTAGGTGCGCGTCTAATGTACGCCACTGCCGAACGCATACCTGTTTCGGCAGGTATATGTATTATAACGTAGACATCAGCATAACGCCAGTATTAATATTGCCCTCATCAAAAACGATATTGATTTGTCATTTCCTGTCGGTTAGAGCCAGAATCCCACAAGCCGGGCTCATCCGACATCAGTGAGCGTAATCGTCCAATTCTGCAAATGATAATGTCACGAATGCTATTTGGGAATTATTGTCGGAGATTATTAGGTACCGGATTACCTGTAGGTACCCGAGTGCGGGGCCGGCGCCAGGGTATTTAACGGCCGTAGACCAACCCCGACGTAAAATCAACGTCCCAATTATCACTTTTGATCAATCTTGACACTTCAAATACAGGTAACCCCCCGTTGACCGCGAGGGATACGTTCTGGACATGGTCGCGATAATCAAAATTTCGCGAACAGATTTTTAAAAAAACATTTTGAAATTCCAAAAAATATTATTAATAACAACAAAAAAACGGCATACATAACATATTTTATTTATTTTGTTCTGCGTTGCAATAAAGAATCTTGATGCCCTTTTTTGGCCTCTCTACGTGAGTCAATCACTGGTATATTTGAGTCACACGCACTATCAGTGATTGCATATCTGAGAATATCGCGATTCGTGATTTTTTTTTTAAATTTATTTCTATTTGGTTGTGAACCGTTATTCGGCACATGTGCATTTTTACACATTTGACCCGAAAAATAAACTCTTTTTTTAAATTGTGTTCATTCTCTTTGTAATAATATTCTATTATATGCTAGAATATGTTTTTTACGTAAATGAAGTCTGAATAATATAAGTAAATACGCTCAAAATTACGTTTTTTTATTTTTTTCGTGTATTGTGATATCGTGCGGCGCATGCGTATTAGTAATGAAACTGTGATCAGTCACAGTTTTCAATCACTGATATTATTGAATATCAATCACAATCACACCAGTGAGTTAAGAGAAGCATTTTTTCTCATCACTAGTTTATAATGCAAAATTAACAGATAACTGTCAAATAAGCCGTTACAACAACGCTTTACGGCATTCACTCTTCTTCACACATCTTCTTCGTTCTCTTCTAATAACTCCGTGCATTGATTGTGAAGAGAAAGGGTCATTTCAATGATTTTGACACTTCACTTTCGCAAACTGAAACTGGTTTCGAGACGTCATTTTCTTGGGACATAGTATAGCAGTCCATTTCTTGCATTCATAGTTAAGGATTTGCTATGTGATTTCAACAAAGTCTGAATATCATCTAGCGTGCGTTTGATACTGCAGCTAAGATTATACTGAAGGATGTACTAACCCAAACGTTTTTTTGTGTCACTCGCAACTTTACGTACATCATGTGAGTGCGTAAGAAAGACAGCACATACGTGCGACCACCCATTATGACGATTCCTGGCATATGTCAAAGTCAGACAAGTGCGAAGGCAATTTTTTTTTAAATGATCGCGATATAACGAATCCGCACTCGCCGGGGTCGCGATGAGCGAGGGTTACCTATTATCAGCGCACTACACATGTTACATATATTTATAATCCGATAAATAAATAAAAAATATCCAATGAATAACTTCATAATAAATAGTATTTTGGATTGTCAATTATGAAATCAAATATTTAAACAAAAATTACAACATTTCAATCAATGATGCTGTTTGGGACACATATTTATGTGTGTATAAATATATTCATTTTTGAACGAAAATAACGCACTGCGTCTTCCCCCCCCCCCCTTCCTTCCCCCACCCAGCCTCACTGGCGTCCAATCGATTGGCGACCTTGAACCAATAAGGTTATACGTGTACGATACAGCTTACAATGAGTTTAAACAGTATACAGTCCACATCTTTGGAGATGCCAGCAGAACCCGGATTGTGCCAAACTTATTCCTGTCCTGACATTCTTCCGGCATCTATGCTTGTACGCAACAGACGCATTCATTATTATTGTTGTTCAGGACTTCATCAAAAATCAGCTGGTCTGGTATCGAAATAGTTATCGAGCCAATTTCTGAGGTCATCGTCGCTGTTGAATGTAACGCCACGCATTTGATTAGAGGGTGACCCGAAAAGGTGATAATCTGACGGAGCTTGGCCGGGACTATGTGGTGTTGTTGATCTCCTGAATGATCATTTTAACTTTGATTAAAAGCGAAAAGAGGTATGTGTCGAAAATTATTATTTTTCTCAACTTGACACTCCACTATTGAAGCCTATGTCATTTTTTTGTCAAAAAAAAAAACAAAATAGCGAGAAAGTAGCGTTTCTAAAATAACGAAACCACTTATTAGACAATTTTTGTAGCTCAGAGCTGCCGAGCAGACTCAACAAAGAAATCATGAATACCCGACGGCGACTCGTACAATCGAATTTGTTTTTTCTAGTATTACTTCGTTTTTCTTAGTAATTCGGGGGCCCTCGCAAATGAGACACTATAAATCCGCCTCTGCTTACCGACTCAAAAAAATACGTAAATCGATATTTTTTTTACATATTATATAAGTAAAATTACGTTGTGTATTTATAAACTATCAAATAAAAATAAGTATTAATACATAAGTCAACATTAAAAATTTTGTAATGAAAAAACCGCTCATGAGGATTTTTACTTTTTTTTTAAATGCTTAATTACACGTTAAAAATCTGGTTTATATTATAATAATAATAATAATATTGTTTTTATTCCAGTTTTTTTTAAACCAGAAGAATCAGGTTTTTTTAAAACCTGATTCGCCATAAAGATAATACATATTATGTTATACATTAAAGGTTATGAAATAAATATGTTATGTAAAAGAAAACCGAGGAAAATATTAAAAATACAAAAAAAAAAATATTTTTTTTAAAGTTAATAAAAAGTAAAGGTTCACACATGTATACACACAAAATATAATTATTACATATATAGTTACTTCAGTCACGGCCATTGTTGTATATGTAGCTATTTTGTAAGCGCTGCCATTCTCTGGTCAGGGAACCAGCTTTCCATGAGAGCGCCGCTTACACCAGAGAGTTGGTGCTGAGCTCCAGCCGCTGTTTTACGCCAGCAACTCGATCTAATCTAATGAATCTTATGTAAACATTGTAGATGCGCTACAATAACGCGCCAATTCGAACAGTATTCTGTATGAGTTGTTGTGCTGAATAATGAAAAATATAAATTAACTATTGAGAAGTGCTCATCGCTACGTTCATTATAATGCGACTACCCACCGCAGCCTGTAGATACTAAGGACATGCAAATATAAGTACCGGAAAATCGGTAAAATTCTGAATTTTATACCGGTATTATGTCAAAAAGTTTATATTATGGCGTTATACTACGCTTCGCCGATTGCTGACTGCTAGACCCTGCGGGCGGCTATTGTGGCCGCTTCATGAAATATACTACTAAAAAGTATTTGTTGGAAGACAAGGGATGAATATAATTAAGTACTGTAAGCTTGACTAGTGATTTTTACGATGGTTAGTCTCGGATCCCCCAACACACGTGCGCGCATTGAATCCGAAGAGAATTCCACAAAATTACAGATAACCGAACCATAAAACAAATCACTTAACTATTCTGTTTTCTGCAAATATCGTAGTTTAAAAATATTATTATATAATACATTTAAAAGTGAAAAATAATTTACCCCTAATTACCGGTAATTCGGCGATGGAACATGGCTATATTTACCGGTAAATCAATAATGACATAATAATAATTATAAATAAATATTTACCGCCAATGTACAGCGTGGCCCAAGAAAGTGAGAACATCTCGTAACACATGAGTTATTTCAAAACATAATATAATTAATTTACAAAACACCCCGTATTGCATAATCTACTGGATTTAAATCTGGGCTGTTCGGTGGCCACATGCATGGCTCGATGAAATTAACATTCTCACGACAAAGAAAGTTGATTGTATTTCTGGCTGTGTGAGATGGAGCTCTGTCCTGCTGTAATGTCCAGTTATGCTGTAATGTTTAGCTATTCTCCAGGCTTTGTTTTGAAACTCTTTGATCATTTTCCTAGCACCCCGACGTTTTTCAATTCGCAAATTTTTGATCAGAATACTGTCTTCTGCAATGATTTTTGTATAAATTACATATGGCGACCGGAAATTGTAAAAATAAAACGTAATATAGGTAAATAGGTATGTAAGTAAATTAATAAACTATTTAAGGTAGTGTTGATATAGTTAAACTAATTTTGATGTAATTATATCACATTTTAAGAAATGTTCTCACTTTTTTGGTCCACCCTGTATACAAACATGGTATCAAGAAAAACTGTAGTGTACAAATGTGCCGTAGCTTACTAATAAATTGAAAAATATTTCCAACTTTGTTCAACTCACTTTGCTCAGCAAGCACTGGTATTCCTGTTTTGAAAAAAAAATTACTTATTATAATATTAACCATTTTTCTCGGCCTTTCTCTACAGCCTGCAGTTCGATGAACCTTTGCGATAAGATTTCCACTGGTCCAGTGTTCCCTCTAAAGAGTTCACGAAATGTTACTACGCACGATTCTCCGCGCAACATTCTGACAAAATAAATAAACGTTTAAACATATCTTTAAATTTATCAAAAAAAAAAATGATGTTTCACAAAAAATAAATGATTTATTTTTTCGAGAATTGTAAGAACGGTTTCTTAACTCAAGACCATATTAATAGATACAGGTTGAATATTATGTTTCAGGCCGATGTTGTTTTTGAATAACTATGAAATAAAATTCAATTTTTTTATTTAATTTTTATTTATCAATTAAATAGTTTATTACAATTATGTTTAAAATATGACATCGGCCAAGTAGCTACCTCTGGCAGCGGCACAAATGCGTATTCTCGCACACTTCGCGTTTTATTTCATCAATTTTATTTCGAATATTGTCCAGGAGCATCGGAATTGTTATTGACTTATTGGCGTAGACATTTCTTTTCAAGTGCCCTCACCGAATATAGTCGGGAGTATCAAATCAGGTGATCGAGGAGGTCAGTCGTTGTCACCATTTTTTGACATTATGCGGCCATTTCAAGCGTAGCTCGGTCTGTGTGTGAGGTAGCACCGTTCTGTTGAAATCCAATCGACCCAATTCGATCACCAAGAAGTTTTCCAACACGTTACGATAGCAATCATCATTTTATTTTATTTATTTATGTTTATTAGTAACTATATAAAACTATGTAAAAATCTGTTTGGACTGTGCCCGTCTCACTAGAGAAATTCTGTGTCGAGACGGGAAGTTTAATCAATAATATTTGCCATTATTATTTAAATAATTTTTTTTAATGACTTTAACATGTTTTTGAAACATTATATACTCTATATAAATTGTAATTAGTAATTCTCTACGAATATTAAACTGTAAATTGATAAATATCTGTCAAAGCAAAATGACGGCCAAACAAAATCGGCCTGGAACATAATATTCACCCTGCACTTACATCAACGTGTACCTTCTGGGTTTTCATTTCAAAATATTTTTGGGATCGGTGCCTAATAAGGTTGTTATTTATTTTATTGCTAACGTGGAAACTACTAATTAACATAATTTTGGCGCACTATTCGCATAATACTTGCGCCGGGCCTGCCCGGTCAACTGCCTTGTCAACCCGCAGACAGGAAACCGGATACAGATCTCAAAGCAGTTTATCTGTTTCACATACCTCTATATATCTACCCATGTACAATACTTATATCCAAATTAAAATATTTATCTGAAATGTGATTCGTTATAAATATTATCTGTATTAAATATAATAAAAATAGCTTTGCTTCTACGAGATATCTGATATTTATTTAATAACAGTGCCTTTGTAGGTAAAAATCCAGTAATTGTGTATTCTTGGACATATTCAAATATTTCTAAAATAATATACAGCTCAAAATAAGAAAAATATATACAAAATGAAAAATATTGATTTTTCAGGCGTATTCTAGTATAATGTGTTAAAAACATTTTACAGATAAAGAATATTGCTTTAAATAATTTTCAAAAAAATCCGATTCTCATTGAGTTGACATATATGCTGTTTCAAGGAAAAATGAATTATCAAATTTGGTCCATAGATGGCGATGGTATAGTGGTACTCGAAGCGAGTCCACAAATTAACATACATAGATGTGGACATTGGTGGTGTGAAGACAGGTCGTAAGCCCTGTAATTACCCCATAGTCCTATATATTTTTCATTGAATATAATAAAAATAGCTTCGTCTCTATGATATCTGATATTTATTTTATATTTATTTCGCAAAGATTATAGTTATGCACTACTTTTTTGTTTGTATAGAGTGCACGCCCCTGATGGTAGGGCATAGATTGACCTCTTTACTAATAAAAATGAATTAAGACGCATTGATAAGTCAAGAGAACTAATAACAACTATCAAGGAAAGCCGCATACTTCTGATACATTCTCCACGATGAAAAATATAATATTTTACAAGTCATTATTCAGGAGAAAACAAAAGGCGTGGGTAGAAAGATGGTTGGCTGAGCAAAAATGATCAAATGTTCAAAATATTGACGGTCTTATACAGAATAAATCAACATTGCATAATCTGCAGCATGGTCGCTAACCATTCTGTAAGGCACCACCTGAAGAAGAAGCCTTGTTAGAAGGCTCTATGATACCAAATCGCATACCCGCGAATTATATTTCTCACACTTTAGACACTTGTCAAGAGAGATTTATTTTTAAGTTGAACACATTCTTGTTATGGAGTTACAAATTTTTCAGATAATCGATAATTGATTTTATATGTATATAAAATACTATATAATAAATAATATATAATATGTAAAATACTAAATAATATATAATATGTACATATAAAATCAATTTATCGAAAAAATATTGTTTTTGCTACCGGGATTCGAACCTGGATCTCTTCCTATCCGGGGAAATTGCATTAATGGAACGATAGACGTATTAATTTGAAAAGCATATTGGATCGAAAATTTGTCATCAATTCACTGTGTTGCCGTAGCATAATTCATTTAATTTGTATTAGAAATTTATTTATTTATTTAACACTTGCTGTCCGGTGGGTCAAAACAAAATACGTCCGGCGGTGGTGGGTCATTTTAGACTCACCTCAGTTTTTGGATTTTTAACCGTTTTTTGGGATATTTTTTATAGATATATCATTTCAAATGTGATTTGATGAAATGGCATGATGTGCCGTAAACTTTCTCCTACAAAATTAAAGTTTTTATAAAAAATATTACGAATATTGTAGGTACGTATATTTGCGCATCAATGAACGTCCGACACGGACCAACTACAAATATCCACTGAACCGTCGGTACGTCGTCGGCAAATTATTTGGAAAAAATTAATAAAAAATTAGCTAGAAGGAAAATGGCATTAAACGAATATTTATCGCGTAATTAATATTTTTACAAACACCCGGGTCAGATCTGACTTCATATGACCGATACCCAAAACCTACGGCTTCGAGCCTTTTATAAACTATATTCTTTATCTCGGTTAACATAAACATTTTTTGTTTTAAGTGAAGATTTTCAGGCTAGTCTAAACATTTTTTATGAATTCATTGAACTCGCTGGTTAATAATATAAACATTAACCCTTATATATGAAATTAAATTTGTACAAATTGTATCTAATTTGACAAGCCCTGTATCAAGTAATTAACATGCACACACACCTTTAAAGGGAACATTGCCAGATATGATCAATCCTGTTTTATGATTAGGTACCTATTATATCTGATATTTTTCTGTACTTTGTAATTTGTATATGTTAATTGCTTATTCTTCCTACTTAAGACGTAATAATACCAGGCATCTACAATAAATAAGATAATAATAAATAAAGAAAGGCGCAGATGATAAGAAAAGTAAAATGAAATAAATTATCATCGCGCATTCAATCCGCCATTATTATTGAAACGTCAGAATTCATTTATTTGTGCCAGATGAATGTTAATACCTACAGTAATACTCACTCGCCTTCTAACACCAGGAACATTATAGGATGGTCAGGGCTGTATTGAGGTTAATTATTCACATTCTAATAATACTGACAGTAATGGAAACGCGAATACTGACGTTAAGAAGAATGAACGTTCGCGTAAGTGACGAAAAAATAAAGTACATTTATTCAGTGCGGTGGCATAATTGCACCAATTGGATCATAATTTTTAAAATATATAGGGGAAGGTCGTGCGATACCGGCAGTATCGGCCAGTTGCTGTTGTGGACCACCAATAAGAGATGGCGTTATCGAAACAATCACTCGCTATGCAGCACAGTCAGACAAGAAGGTAAGGTATATGTTTTGTTTGGAGTCAACCTTCCGGTGTGTGATTATTTTCAGTTCAGCTGACGTAGTGTAATTGGATATCGCACTTCTCCGGATAAGAAGAGATCCTGGTTCAAATCCCGGTGGTAGCTAAAATATTTTTATCTGCATGTATATCATTTGTATTAAAATATCACAGAACTATGTTTTGAAAAAATTACAGATTTTCATAAGACTCATATCTTTATCTGTTTCTACTGATCTTATTTATTTCTGTTACCCTTTATTTTAGTGTTATTTTACTTTTTTCTTTTTATATATATTGTATTGAAATTTATTTGCTTAATGTTTTTTTTGTTTATACCTCAATAAAATAGATGTTGTCTGGGTCTACGAGGGCAATTTAGTGTTGACAGCTGTGCAGCACCGCCCTGTCACTGTGTGCGGGACGTTGTAGCACAGTTGTCATAGTAGCATTAAATAAATACCAACCTGGTGGCAAATGACTAGGATCATACCGAAGTTTTTGCTTGCAAACAGTCCTGGGTTAGCGGTTGGTCTGCCCTCATAGCTATGATGTTCCTCTTCGCCCCGACTTCCAGCAATCTTTCTCTGCATTATGAAGTGCAAGATTTCGTATTTCTCCGGATTTCTTCTTCTTTCGTCACACATTTGATCCCAGCAATCCACTCTCGTTGCGGCACCCCGGGCGAGGCATTTGCCGAGTACAACGAACGGTACAAAGTACACTCTCGCCGAGGCGAGGCGTGCAAGGCGAAACGAAAGAAACCGAGGGCTGGCTGTACACTCGCGGCGAGGGCAGATAGCAGGAGACGACCCGAGTCGACACGAGAATAGACATGCAAGTCAAGAGCTGCAGTACATTATCGATCTCGGCTCCTCTCGCCATGCCTCAGCGAGAGTGAATTGCCAGCCTGAGATATTGACGTTTTCGGATTTTTATTATTTAAAATAAGTAGATACTTATTTTTCTTTATTCATCGGAACAATATTCTATTTTGAGTATATTTTCTACATTTTGAGTATTCTTCTGTAGATCCACATCTCAAATGTTTCAAGTCGCCTTATCATTTCTTCCATCCTTGCTTTCAAATCCATAAAAAATTTATTGAATATATATTCGTTAAATAATACACCCCTGATGTCAAGTCGAGAGTCATCTTCCCGACTCATCTATTCGATTCGACCCAATATAAACACATAATGACAACCCTTTCATAATATACGTTCAATCCAGATAAAAAAAGATGAGCCATTGTTATACCTACATTAAAATCAAACGACTAGTTTCGGATACGTAAACGTTTATATTTAAATTCCCGATTGCGATGTAGCGACTAAATTCTTAAGTACCTAAGTAGGTAACCATCTAGTGGTGGGATAAGATCCCGTGGACTGTATTACGATTATAATATTGATCAGTGGACGCGACCCGAATTGGATTTTTGAAGGAAAATAAGAGCAAATGGATCTGGCCTACCTTACTTTAAAGTCTTGTATTGAACGTCGTTTTCACCTCCAGTTGACTAACACGTTTGTTGTGAAGAACCGAAAGATCACTGCACTTCCGCAACTGTTGAGAACACAGTTTCTTCGAGGTCCGAGCGTTACGCACGGCGCTGCTCTCAGACGCCAAAAATATGTCAAAATACAATCTGTCCCCCCGTCGGCGAAATCCCTAAGTCATTGGTTGGCCAGAGCGGGACAGGTATATGTTAAGTTTTATTGGAAGGACAAATGCACAGATCTACCTTTGTCCATACATCATGAAAATAAAAAGGATTTAAAGTTCTACTAAATAAAAACTGTTGCGTATAAAACAGAGGAGCACACTCGGTCCTCTTTTTATGCGGTTTTAAAGTT
The DNA here is from genome assembly GCA_022840565.1 of Eubasilissa regina. Classification (NCBI taxonomy): domain Eukaryota; kingdom Metazoa; phylum Arthropoda; class Insecta; order Trichoptera; family Phryganeidae; genus Eubasilissa; species Eubasilissa regina. Next base: position 14,076,121 of record JAINEB010000027.1, on the reverse strand, counting down.
AAGCGATTTATATTTATTCAAATTCAAACTTTAAATTCATGCTAGAAAGCAACGTGACCTGGATGTGTCTTACAGTCAGTGAAACCATTGAAATATTGGCAAAATCAGCTGAAATCATTATTCTGTCTCATGAAATTGGTGGAGAAGGTTGTAATACCTTTAACCAAAATGATATTGACGAATTACTTACCGATAATGCTTTAAGTGACGATAATATTATTGATATAACTCTGAATATCGTCAAGGAACCAAACAATGATGGTGAAGCAGAAAATAAACGGTCTTCTTCACGGCAAATATAATTCGAGAAAGTTTTCAACTTTGCAGTATATTAGAAAATCATTTTTTTCTTAATTACACCAATTTCGAACGAGTCGTCAAATTTCAACGTGAGCTTAAGAGTTGTATGTCTGGATATCACGAACTACATAAAAAAATTGTTATCGAATCAAGATAGCCATCACTGATTACATTGTCAAAGGAAAAAATCAATACAGAACGACGGTGAAGTTGACGCTAATTCTAATTGTTAAGAACTTTAACATGTACCTAATAGATTCGATGCGCATGCTATCTCTTCTAGTGATGAAAGTGATTTCGAACCAAATCTTAAATCGCGGCGAGCAATGACATATACTTAGTACCTATAATAATAGAATTCTGATTAAAATCAAACTTTAAATAAAATTAAATGATTATTAAGGAGAACACATTCTTATTGTGAAGTTGTAATTATTCAGAACAGACGGTCTGTGATATTTTAAATACTAAATTAATGTATTAATTATAAATATATACATATAAAATCAATTTTGTCTAAAAATATTGTTTTCGGTAACGCAAAAACATATATATTTATAATTAATACATTAATTTAGTATTTAAAATTAAATGAATTAAGATTTTCGAAGGAATTATTATTTTCTTGATATTTCATAAATTTTTATGCGATTCTGGGTATATTTTAACTAGCTGCTTTAGAATTATGCGGTTTTGGAAGATTATTTATTTATTTAATTCTTAACATAGTGCACACATAAGTTCTCTTATATACGCTGTAATATAAAGAAGATTAAAGTATTTTCTTTTACTAAAGCTTTTCTTTTACAAACTGTTAAATCTATTGAATTTCTTCTCCTTTCTCATATTTTCTGGTATTTCATTAAAAATCTTCATCACACTATATGTTTTACTACGAATTTTGATATTTAGCCTTCTTCCTGAGTGGCAGTCTCAATCTATCCCTTCCTCTTGTACGATGCTCGTGCTCATGTTGATTTGCATCAATTTTTCGTATAAATTCCGCTGATGTTTTCTTATTGAGAATTTTGTAAATAAATACCATTATATTAAAATATTTTTTCTGCTTAAAGGTCATCATATTCAGTTCTTTCAACATTGCAGATCCGAGTATGGATGCCATTCATAATTTTTCAAAGTAAACGTAAGTCTCTTTATGCGGTATCCTGTGGAACGCATCTACCGCAAAAAAAAATGATCAAGTGTGTTTTCCTTCTGCATTTTCAAGCGCTGGTTCAGTCAATCTTCGTATGACTTATAAAATGATGATTTTGTATAATTAAAGACAATAAATGTAGTTAAGAAATGTATAGACAAATAGCGATAAGATACAAGAAATAAGTGGGCAATTATAATAAAACTCAAATGAACAATAGACGTGTAGGGATCAGATTTCAAATTCACCGCCATCTCAGCCGGCATCGATGCTAGTGACGTATCGCTGCCGGCTGCCGCTACAGGTCTGGCCCGATCCTTCAGCGACGATCTGTCTCTCCGGTTTCATCGCTCTGCAACGGCGATCTTGCCGGCTCGCCTCAATTTCATCAGTCTTCCTTGTTCGTTCATACTGTCACAATAAACGTCAACACGCCAATCGCCACTATTTCATTTAACCACCGACTTAACCCCCCAAAGATCTAAAGCTGCCGAATTATTGGAGTATCTGGCGTTTAATTTTATTTCAATTCCTTAGGGCCGGTTGTGTGATCAGTAGTATATTTTGACCATAGTAAATACTTATTAATAAATCTATTTAGGTACTTAATCACGCATCTTATATTTGGGTGTAACAAAATGTCTGTTTGTAAATCCGATTTCCAATGATATTTGTGTACAAAAACTATAATTTTCTGAGGGTGCATATATCTGCATTGGGGGCTTGACGTAGCCGGTCGGGTCGGTCTTTGGCCGTAAAACATGATGCACTTTGTGTTAACGCTAATAAAGTATCGTTTCGTTCACTTTTGCGTTTTATTTTGTGAACAGTTTTCCTTTGCGTTATTTGTTTAGGATAGGTTTAACTATGATAGACTACTTACCTTTTTTTGATAATATCTAATTCAATTTTCAACATTGAAAAATAGGTTTTGATCAGCAGCCTCGCCCTGAGTCAAAACCAGCGGAACTGGCCCAGCAGTATTTTATCAATGTGTAATTTTAAGTTTATTTTTATTTATTTTATATTCATTTTTCACCGGACTTTTGCACAAGGGATAAATTGTCATTTTTCCTGTTTAATCAATTCCGGAAACACTGACCTAATTGCTTTTTGTTATTAGGATAACAAAAAGAAAATCGAGTTTATTAATCACGATTTAATTTGTATCTACTACTCTTATATTTGACATGAACACCTTGCGAAAGGTATATATTTATTCAGAAGAATACTCAATCATGTTTTCACTGTGTAAGATATCACTTTGGACATCTGTGTTCGAAACTTGTAAGCTTTTTATCGTTCGTAAACACCTGATCATGCTGATCGTTTAAGTTAGATAGAAATATCTCGAGAGGTGAAGATTACCGTTAACATATCTTAATTACATTGGTTGAATTTTATATAGCGAATCTTGTTTAAAAGTTCTGATAAAACATCTTTTTAGTAGTTTAATAGTTTTGCAGTCTCATTCGAAATGAGCAGTAATATTTTGCAAGATAAAACAGAAATCTGCACAGCTGACACTTGACACTTCTAAATTGATTGTCATTGCAAATTTGCAGTGACGTTTCAACTTTTTGCATTTGTACTGCATTTCAAACGTACTTTAAATAAGTTATTATTATTAGTTTATAAATACAATCAGTATTTTTTTCCAGGTAGCATGTTGTGAATTCGATTTTAAGCACACTTAATTAGTCCGCAATTTAGAAATCTTCACGACCGGCAAGTAGGTTATTACATATTAAACATATTAAAACAATCTTCGAAGTTTCCTTATATTTTTATTTATTGTAGAATAATGTTTTTTATAATAACTTTTCCGGCGAGAATACAATTATTTTCCACGACACATTTCATAGAGTGTGGTCTATAATCTTCATTTCCCCATATGTATCAGAAATAATATCACTATCACTTTTATAACTGTATTTTGTTTTGTCCTTATATAAGTTAATGATTTTAAATTTTATAATCGTTTGCCATTTCCATAATGTATGTAGATCAACACCTATCTATCTGTTAGGGTTATTAACCTATTAATAATCTGCCTCCTTAAAATAAAATAAAACTGTATATATAAAGTTTAATGTATATATGTCTGTACAATCCTACAACCAAATTTAGAACCCTGCCCAAAACATGAACTCCTACCCACAATATAAATATATATTATATTGTATGCTATCCTTTTCAAATATACTTTGTTACGCTCCAATTAAAAAGGTCCAAATGTCTACCACCTAAGCCTTGTTTCCTATATTTGTGTGTAGTTAGTTTAATACTTCACCTATCGATGAGAGTTACTGTTTCTCTCGAAACTCAAATAGTGCTAATAAATCCAAGTAGAGTTATAAAATTATTTTATTTATATCCGTTCATTCTGATGATCAGACTCTACAAAGTTAATGCCGATTCTGTTAATAATATAATTTAAAAAGGCTTCTGTTAATTTTATAAATAAAATCATTTATCTTTGTTACATTTGGGATTTTGATACATCAATGCTCTTTATAAGTAAGTTGAACTTATTTAGATTAGTTTTTAAATTTGTATTAAACAATAAGTTTATTTGATGCCTAGATTTTCTATCTTCTACAATCGGTTCCCTTATTACTGAGGATTGTGATCCCCAGGTTGTAAGTTGTTGATGTCTTACGATTCTCTTCCACATTTTTCTACATCCCACAGTTCGGGTAGCCGTTGCATAGAATAGCCAGTAGCGTCTGATTTAGTCGGTCTATCTAACCTTCCAGTAGTGGGACAAAGTGTGTAAGGAGGGAGAGATTTTGTAGTCTTTATTGGAAATATTTAAAGTACGGGTGAAATTAAACTCGGTTGTGTATAAAATTTGGTTTATTTATTTTTTTAATACATATAAACACATTTTTATGGTTATGGTTATAGATCTATCTATCCATTTACAAAGTCCTGAATTTAAAATCCTACATTTTCTATCCTATTTTTACATAAAAGCAATATATTTTTAAATAATCAATAATCTATTCATCAGTGAGTATAAATTATAAATTGATTATTTATTTATGATATATGTATATTTATTGTTATCGCATGATGTATCTATGCCGTGTATTGCATCATTCATAAACTATGCTCATTAATTTATTAAATGGAAAAATAGTGATGACCATCTATAGGCTCACCATACATCCATTATTCCCGAAGACGCTACATATTTTAAAAGGTTATCTCTTGTCCAGTATGTGTACAGTTTTGAAAACAGAAATATTTCTGGTACAAATGGTACAAGTGATGAGAAAACTGGCTAATAAACCAGTATATTTCAAGATGTATAATGTCCGGTCCCCCCCAGCGTAGTCTGAAATTGGCTTCTTAAAATGATGGTATGCCTAACTATTTATAATTTAGCTACTTCTTTTTTGTGATGGTAAGGTAGTCATAGCAGCACAGCACGTTTCATATCCAATATCTTGCTAAACATATAAAGCTACATATTAATAAACAGTATATTTCGAACATCAGGATATTTTTATACCAATTAACAACTACATATATCTATATATATAAGAAAAAGTGTCTGTAGGTGTTTGTTTTTTATACAAATCTACAGTTTTATTCTGAGCTTGATAAAATTTTGCACACTTGACCTTCAAAACAAGAGGAAAGTCACTGTCTACATGACATTTCGAAAAACCCCTTTCCCACCCCTTAAATCAGAATTTTGGTACTTCTTGATGAAAATTTGCACACTTGACGTTTAAAATAAGAGGAAAATTACTGTCTTCATCTGATCCCCATCCCCCTAAATGAAGTCTCTTCACTCTGCGTAAAGCCCGGGCAGCGCCGGATACTTCAGGTAATTCGTTATAAAACTGAATAATGATGGCTGCGATTTACTTCCAATTGTTTGCATCTGCAAAATTCATATGGAACAGCATTCAAACTTAAAACATGTGGTCAAGTTCAAATGTTTTAGGCAAACTGAAGTACCTTATTTTTATTTCTTATCTAATTTTTACAATAACGTTGATAAACATATTCAATCATATCTAACCAATGTTTTATCTTCTATGTTCTGATTTCTTAACAGGTTAGTTTATCATTCACAAAATCATTATTATTATCAAATGTATATTTGTTTACTTATTTTCATTATTAATATTATACAATTTACAAAACCTGTTATCAAGCCTGTAACATAATTATTACATACAGAATAAAGACTGTATTTCCTCGTTTTCGTATTCGTTTACAGGTGCTGGTTTTTTCAATCGTCTAGATATTTCATCTGACTGATAATGATTTGTAGATACACTTGAAGGTTATGTATTACAATTTTAGAATGTACTCTATCTCATTGTTTCATGTTGGATTTATTTATATTTACTGGCGTCTTATATAGGTTGACTTCATGTCAATGTGCTATTTACTTGTGTACTTTACATAGTAGAGGCTACATAAATAGGCCATTATATTATACATAAGGACACATGTGTTTTTACATATGAATAAAATGCAAATTTGTCTCAAATATGGCTTTCATGTTTTTTTTTTTGCCGTTAAATGCAGCATACGGGAAATGTTGTACATGGGCATCATTTCTTTGTTTGTTTGTAAGTAGATGCACCATGTACCTGAATTATCGGATAATATTGTTATTCACGTTCATAACAGTAATGATGAAGCTGTTTAAATATATCACATGATATATAGTTTGTTATACAGTACCTGAGGACAGGTGTTCTTAGGTATTGTATAACATACATAGTACTACACCGTGCACATGTTCTTTAAGCGATTAAATTATTTTATTTTATTTTAGATGTTTAAATTGGTCACATGATACATAGTTTCTACATGGTGGGCAGGTGTACATGAATTCTCAAATTATTTTTATTCACGTTCATAACAGTAATGATAAGGCTTATTACTGTGTTGGTGGATGAATTAAATGCTTTCCTTTGAATGTGAAATATGGGTAATCGATGCCATTAACAGGTATTAATAGATTTAGCCTACATATACTATCCGTAGTAATAGTGAAAAAAACTGACCCGGATAATCTTCGACAAAAAAAATCATACAATTGCTCAATGCGACAATGCGCTCTTCCGCTTGCTTAAAAAGTAAACATGTCATCGACTGCGATTTCCGCTCAATAGCGTATTCGCAATTTTATCAGTTTTATTTTCTGTTGCATTTCAATTTTACAGTTTAATTTTTGGTTCATATTATGTAGTCGAATGAAAAATTATTTTTACGTATTATTAATACATATTTTAAAATGTAAATAAAATAATAAATAAACAGTAATTTTTAAAGCCCCGGTGAATGCAACCCCGGATAATCAAAAGTCTGAAAATATAATTCGATTAACGTTGTTCTGCCAGGGTTACACTTTCCCGAAATGTAACCCTGGCGTAAATCAAAACAAATCACTAAACTGAAATCGATAAGTACACAAATCAAAATATTCTCATTGTATTATTTAAATATCCATTTCAAGAACTTTAAACTCTGATTCATCATTTATCAAAAGAAGTGTTCGTTGAATAAACACATTTCTACACTTCTCGGTTCGTGTGTATAACACCAAACATTCTCCTTATCAGCGAAATGTTTATTTTGATATTGTTTTACACCACTGGCTTCAGTTTAGTACTGGCGTCTCTTGCGTGAACACAGGCTAATGTGAGTTACAGACTTTATTCTTATAAGGATTTGTAAATTATTTTTGCCGTTTTTTTTTATTTAATTAACACTAAAAAAAACTCCATCTACAAAAAAATATTGGTTTAATTTTTTATTATTAGTCTTATAAATTTAGGTCGTTGACCTTTATTAGATTATCTTACATAATATACAAACATATTTGTATTATAGGTGTATGTTATTTATTTAAGTTTATTTAATTACTTAATTAATAATTCTTTTATCAGTCTGTTGTCTTTGTTAATACAATATGTCTCTTATTTGAATTAGGCTTTAAAGGCTTAATAAAGATATTATTAAACTGAAAAATATGCAAGAACACACCAGCAACGTGATTAACTACCACAGATTTTATAAAATTTTCTGCATTATGACTTATTTGCAATTTTGTTTTCAAATGAACATTTTTAATTGAATATAGTGTATTGATAATTGATTTTTAGTGACATTCTAATAAATTAACTTACTTAAATTGACATATCCGCAACGACAAACTGACCATAAACCAGACAAAAGATAAAACCGTTATCAGGAATTTTGCAAACCAGATTTTTCACGTTTTTGTTTGTATTATTTACAAAGATTATTTTAGCCGCTTGTCATCTGTTTTGAGGTAAATTTAATAAATATATTTTTTACAATGTTAATGCCATCTCTGAAATGAAATCATATGATAGTGCAGCTTTTCCTTCTCATATATTAAAACATACAAAGATTGTCAGGGAGGAGGTGAACGGTTTGAATAGCAAAAAAATATATTTTTTTAACTTTTTATTTTTTAAAAGTTGTAAGCGTTTCCTAAAGTAACCGAACAATTGTAAATGGTGATCCAATGAATAAACAATATCAACCATCACTGATATTCATGCGCAAATAATGAACCTAGGCTATATTTTATGTCTTTTTTGCTATCTGATTCAATTATTTTTTTATGAATTGGATATTGATAGGAAAGATATGTGATGCGAGAATTGATGGCACCAAAAATAGAGGACGATCACATAAGTATAAGATAACGTTGAGATTGTGCATAAAGACCGAAGAGTATGGCACTTTATCCACTACTTATTTATTTATTTTTCTGTTTTAATTTGATGAAGATTGTTTATTCTTGGTAGTAAAGCGACTGAAATATAAATAAATGAAAATGGTATTAAAAAAAATTTTTTTTTCTAGAATGGCTTCCCCAGACGAATTTTATTTGACGAGTGAAAAGACTCTCAAGTCAGTGTCAGCTCTGAATAATTCAGAATATGACGGAGTACTACTGGTGACATATCCCGCAGATGTGAATGTTAAAGCACCACCGTCTTTGATACAGACTGTGGAAGAAGCTGTGAAATTAGACAAAGGACTTAAATCTGTGAGTTTAATAGGGTTAACATATTTGTATATTTTAAAATATCATTCCAGTAATATAATTACTTGTTTGTGTGTATGAGCGATATCACCTTAATTCTGTCAGATTACAGTTATCAGATTTTATGGTAAAATCTGTAATCTTTCCGTGCGCCATGGAGCCGCAGATATTTTAATACACCATATTGTGACTGCATTAAATCAAATAATCACAATAATATTTAATAAAATTTCCTTTCTAAATTGTTTGTATTAAAGTAGACATATTATAATATTAATTTTATGAGAAATCAGTGAATCGAGAAATATAATGTGACCTTGAAATATCAAGATATCATCTGACATTTATATCAAACTGAGATATTGATTTGAATATTCATTTTTCTTTCTTTTTTCATTTCATTTCTTTGGCAGAGTTTGTTTCATCGCCCATGAGATGATATTTTTACAAAAACGGTGCTTTATAATTTTGTGCAATAAAACTAAGATCACATATCATTGGGGAATGAATACGTCGACATTTTTGCTGTTAATTAATTCTTTATAGGACTACACTATTACAATTTTTTGTGTCTCAATTCAATATTGACAGATTAGTTGCTACTTCATATTTATTTTTAATTTTGATTATGTAAAAACATGTTGACACCATGAAATTTTTTTTCTTTGTGTATTGCACTTCTGTTGTAATTTTCTGTTATTTTACCAATTCTGTTAATGCCTGAATAGGGCATGTATAATAATAATAATAAATAAATAAATAAAAACTAATACCACTCAAAATAACAAGAATTTTTAATTATTATTGTATTTAGATACTCTTTTATATACGCAACTAACTTAGCACCAGTTCTCGATTAATGTCATTTTAGGATACATTAATGACCTAAATTTTTATTTAGTTTCATAACATTAGTAACAAAATATGGAGAAAAATGTTTTTATTTTTTTGTTTACTAAAATATGACTTTTTGAGTTGTCTTTGTTTTGTGTGCGATATGTGAAAATAATAGACTGTTTTTGATTCCACTTGTTTAATTTAATTATGACGCGTTTCGCCTTGTAAGAGCATTATCAATCTAACAATTTAACTCAACAACTTGTATTTATATTAATGTTAATCTAGAGTGATGGACAGTTATATAATTTTATTTATATGAGATGAAAAGCGGCAACATTGGAATTCTGAAGGTTTATATAAATTTTTGTATGATTCTAATTATTTTAAGTAACCATTTTGTTTCAACACTAATGGTACTTTTATGTAGAAAAGGGCAGCTATATAAAATAATACAGAAATATAACGCCGACTAGTCTATAAACCAAGATTATTGGTTATAGTATTCCAAATGCACAAGGAATTAGGTAGATAAAATGGTCCAATGATACTGACTATTATTGCTTGTTATTTCATTCTAAAATGTACTTAAAACACAAGTTTTGAATATCTTAATTCTAATAACCGATCACCTAAGTTTAAAAGCTATGAAAAATACATCTAGCAATATTTGAATATGTCCAAGAACACACAATTACTGGATTTTCACCTACAAAGAAACTGTTATTGAACTAATTATAGATATCTCATAGAGACAAAGCTATTTTTTATTAACGGAAAATTATAGAAGTATGGGTAATTACAAGGCTTACGACGTGTCTTCAGCTGGCTTAAGTGATCACTTTACACAATGTAACGTTCACCATTCCACCCAATCAACCTCCATATCTATTAAATTTTTTGAAAGTTGTATATGTGTTAATATATGGAAACACTTTGAATACCACTACACTTAATAATTTTCCAAAAAATATATTGTGACATATGTGCAGTTTCAGGGAAACAAATATCAAATAGATGGCGATAGTGTAGTGGTATTCAAAGTGTTTCCACATATTAACATATATACAACTAAAATTTGATAGATATGGAGGTTGATTGGGTGGAATGGTGAATGTTATATTGTATAAAGTAATCACTTAATCCAGCCAAAGACAGGTTGTAAGCCCTGTAATTACCCATGCTTTCATATTTTGCCATTAATAAAAAATAACTTTGTCTCTATTAGATATCTATTTTTTTTTTTAAATACATCTGTTTTTATTTAATTTTGTCATTGAAAATTGAACACAATAATGATGCCTACTGTACTGCAATTGACTTTGGTGATTAAGGGCTGTAAAATCTTGAAAATGTATTTATTATCGTGTCATTAGGAAATTGCGGTCATCCACTGCCCTCACGTGGCAGGCTCAAGACTTGTCATATCGCCTACTGGTCCGATAACGCCCTACGATGATGTGAGGTGTGACATTCTTTGAATATTTATACTCTTTTTTTTTTATATCTAAGTCTCCATAATTCGTTAGCAGATAAGTGTTTTTCACAAATTCTAAAACCACTTTATTCATAATTTCGAGTACTTAATTTTGTCTCAAATATGCATGGTTTTTTCATCAATCATTCGTTCATTTCATGAGTGATGAAAAAATGTATTTTCAAATCTGTTTTTTTTTTTAAATTTTTTTCAGTATTATTTTTGTTGGGAAATGGACGTTTTGTTCAAAGTGTTGTAAAACTATGTGATATCTCAAAAGAAAAAAAAATTCTCAAAGGTCTCATTTAAGAAGCATATTGTTAGAAATTTGGATTGTGTTTTGTACTAAAAATCCAAATAGATGAATCAGTATTAAAAGTAGGCCTTTGACTATCAAATAATTGTGTAATGCGGGGGTTGTTAGATATTTCAATATAAAATATTTTATGATGACATGAAAATACTTTATTTCATTTGTAATAATTTTTCAATCTTTATTATTTCTCTTTCAGGAGCCTATATGATGCAGCAAAGAAAGGCATGAACCGAGCTTTGAAGGCTGGCATTAAGAAACCCATCCTTGTACTTCAAGATGTTCCGGCGTTCAAAGACAGCGATCTGGTTCTCTGTTTGGGTGTCCTTGACGCTTTATATGTCGTAAGTATCTAGTTTAATTTTTCACCAAAAAATGTACGCCAATCGACAATTTTCATATTAACCTTTCCTGTCCGATGATGTAAACCAAGTTAACATTACGTCTAATTACAGAGTTCATACTTAATTTATTCCTCTGTAATGTAATTATGTATTCGATAAAACATTTTATATTTAGCATACGCAACAATAAAAATGTTTTCTCAAAGAACCCGACGGGAATTTGTCAATATGTGGGGCGTGGTGCGTACAGCGCGGAGAGCGGGGTGACGGAAGCCAATCGTCACTTAGTGGAAAAGCGTGCACTGGCCGAATTAGACGTATATTATGCTTTCGTTCGTAATGATCAATGTTTTTTCTCATTTTTAGCACTTTTACACATTAATTGATATATATATATATATATATGTCAACTATTATTTTAATGATTAATATAAGTATTAAATGTAAAATATTCATATTTATCTGACTTAAAAATCTTAAAAGTCTACATGTATACTGAGTTTACAGCACCAGAATGCGCGTTTTTATTTTAGCACTGTAAGGGAAATGTGTCCTTTCCTATTAATTAAAGATATGAAGTTATTTATTAATTAGTGTGAGAGATCCTTTTTTGTTTATACATGAACACAAATTTATCATAGCCTTTTTTTATAGCCTCTTCAAGTTCGTGACAGCGGAGTAAGGACCAAAGTAGACAGACTTGGGTTACAGCAGAAGATATGAAGTTATTTATTAATTAGTGTGAGAGATCCTTTTTTGTTCATACATGAACACAAATTTATGATAGCTTTTTTTTATAGCCTCTTCAAGTTCGTGACAGCGGAGTAAGGACCAAAGTAGACAGACTTGGGTTGTATGGTGATAGTATCTCGAGGAATGTGGATAAAGTTCTTCAAATTGCTATTGGGTTGGATCAAGCAAGGTTTGTGGTTTAATATTTTCTTCTTTATGTTTCATTCATCGTCAGCTCCCTGTAGCTTCTGCAATTATTTCGCTCCAACAGTAGGTACATTGAAACCTCCCCTAAATTTTTTTCAATTTGCCTTCTATTACGTTTGTTTTAAAATTGTTGTACAACAGAATATACAAAGCAATTTTTATGCCTCTTTACTATGATGAGTAGGACGTTTTTTTTTTCATTTTTATTAATGTACTTGCTGTATAATCCTGACACGATTAAGGATGGTTGTGAGTGTAGTTACATCACTCCTTTTTTTGGAGAATATATTCCCTCCAAACTAAACTCAAATTTTATATGGTTCACATTTAAAATGGCATATCTTTTGTTTTTTTAACTGTGGTGTATCATGATGTAGTGAATGTGTGACGCGTGCATGTTGGCAAGAATGCAAGCGTGGAAGGGATAAAAGAGCGTCGCTCTCAAGAAGAAGAAGTCGTTTGCAGCCGTAACAAACCGGTGCAAGGACTTTACATTATCCTTAATACATTCTATACATAACATTTTTTTTTATTTATGAATATTGAATATGGTTTTAGGATTGTGGCAAGGGACGTAGCAGGCGGGGATCCCGAACGAATGTGTCCCCCTAACGTGGAAGCATACATCAGGCAGTCTTTCGCCGGGGATCCGTGTGTGGACATCGAAGTGCAGGATGACCTGGGCTACTTGGAGAAGGAGTACCCGCTGCTGGCCGCCGTTAACAGAGGGGCCAATGAGATCGAAAGGCACAGAGGCATGTGTTAAATATATGTTTTAAATCTTATTCTTTGATTTCATTTTTAGTTGCTATGAATATCTTATTTTCTTATTAAGAAGAATACATTCTTATTGTGAAGTTGTAATTATTCACAACATAGATAATAATAATATTCACAATTAGAAAGATATACATATAAAATCAATTTTATCAAAAAATATTGTTGTTGCTTAATAATATATAAGTTGTATCAATGTGTCCAAAATTTAATAAAAATAATTGTTAATTCTGACATCTATCGGATTACCCAAAGGTATTTGAGATTCCGTAAAATAAAGTAAATGGCTTTCAAATATTGGAACGACAGTGTATCAATTTGAAAAGTGTAATACATGGTTCGAAAATTTGTCATCAATCCGTTATGTTGCTGTAGCATAATCGGTTAATGCACATTCCCCGGATTGGAAGAGATCCAAGTTTGAATCCCGGTAGCAACAACAATATTTTTTAATAAAATTTATTTTATATGTATATATCTTTCTAATTGATACATTTAATTTGTATTTATTGTATTTTTTATTTGTAATGTCTCTTTCTCCAGTCATTGAATTCATGTCTGAGCATTGTAGTCCTCTGATCGCATGCTGCGTCATTCAATGCCACGTGCAACGAGGCTCCAATTGTTTCTTAAACTCGTAGATTTATCTTGTCGCACAAAAGAGTGTCTCTTACTCTTCATCCTTCTATATTTCCAGTGATCACCGATGTTCCTTCTAAGGTGGGCAGGTGTGCGCGCGCACCCGATTTAACATCACAGCGTGTAAAACAATTTTTAACCAGAGCTCTTCTTCATATTCCACCTTCTGTTGAACTTTGTGTGATCGGTAGTAACCTTTTACTTAAATTATAAAGTATTTAAATTTTTTTTGCGAAAACGGGTTGTTTGATCGTCGGTAAAAAAATATTTACTTTTCGAAAGTACATCCTGTAGTAAACTCATTTTACTCTCCGATATTCGACAGTAAAAACGAGAATCTATAGTTAAATATCCACACATTGATACTTTGAAAATTGCAGTATACGATAATTAATCATTCAATATCTCACTATTACAGTGATGAATTCGTCCGATGATGATCTTGTTGTTTAATATAATAAATACATTAGCGCATAATTCAAAAAAATTTCATCACCAAAGTGACGGATTTCAAACGCAGAGGCGAAAAAATCCATAGATAAAGCATATTTCAAGGTTATTTGTCACATCTATAAACATCTCATTTATGCTTTGACAATAGTAAACTTGACGTGGTGTTTATGTAAATGCCTTCGATAGCTGGTTCCCAGGTTTCCAATTAACAATAAGCACACATATATTATATGGACTTTTTATTTTTACTATCTTTCTGGTCTGGTGTTTTTCTTTTAGCTGGAAAGTCTTCTTTAGATTTCGACCGACCGAAGCGCGCACTGGTGGTTTATTTGAACTGCCGAACTGGTCGAAGTACGGGATGTAATTGAAAGATGCCTGTCGGTTACTTAGCTTTAGCGGTTAGCTTCCCGAAAAAAAGGCGGCAATACTATAAGTTTAAAGATTTTATACGGTGTTAGTTCTTATAGCTCGCCAACTGTCAGCGACAAACTGTATTGCTTGCAAAAGGGAAATTTTTGCACTAATTCTCTGGCTTTTATGAAACTTATTAATCATTTTTAAACTTATGTATCGTAATCTTAAATTTACTGTCCCAATTACACGGAATGTCGTCCCAATTAAGCGATGTAAATTACTATTAGTTTCTTGGTTTGGTTTCCATTCTTGAGATTTGGCCCAAATAAGCGGAATCAACTGTATATGCAGAAAGAGGTCTACAACATTTTATCAGATGTAGACCTTATTATTAGTTTATTTACGATCAAATATTGTGATTATGGAAATTTTTATACTGCTTCCTTGATTTCAGGACGCGTCATTTTTATTAAGTACGTCCCCGAGGATGCCACGCAGATAACCAACACAGTTATGCTGGTGGGAAAGGGAGTCACCTACGACACAGGTGGCGTGGACGTCAAGCACGGGGGTAATATGGCCGGCATGTCCCGAGACAAGAGTGGAGCGGGAGCGGTTGCGGGATTTATGAAGGTAGATTTTTGTGTTTTACAGCTACTCTCGAAAATCTATTCAGGCAACTAGACTGGAAAGATAAAAGTATTTGCATAAATGGCGAGAATTTAAGTATCTATGTTTTGTAAATGACATTTTGATATATTGCAACGATTCAAAGCAGAACAGCCGGAACTATCAGAAGTCAATAGCATCACATTAGGTATTTATGAGTGGTATTCTCTTTTGTTGTAGCAATCTCTCTTGAGAGGTCATGACTATTCTGATTTGATCTACTTTTGTTTATAGTCTTAGAGATTTAATGACGAATCATTAAATCGGGTAATTTATGAGTAAATGTGAATCTTTTATATCCTGAGTTTAATTTGTTGCTTCTCTTTAGGCTTGTACTGTGAAGGAAACACAATAGCTGACAATAAGCATTAACTAAAAGTAATGTTATTAAATAAATATCAGCTATCTCATAGAGACAAAGCTATTTTTTAAATTATATTTAATGGAAAATATATGTAAGTAAACCCTGTAGGCTTACGACCTGTCTTCGGCTAGCTTAAGTGATACTACACTATCACTATATATATATATATATATATATATATATTCACCAATTCTCACCCTTCAATCTCCACATTTATCAAATTTTTAAAAGTCGTATATATGTTAGTATGTGGACTCGCTTCGAGTACCACTACACCAGCGCATTTGATAATTAATTTTACCTTTTTTTTTAAACAGCATATGTGTCATCACTATGAGAATCTGATTTTTTTGAAATTAATATAAATTGATCATTTAAGCCAGCCGATGACAGGTCTAAGCCCTGTAATTACACCATACTTCCATATATTTTCCATTAAATATTATTTAAAAAATAGCTTTGTCTTGTAACAGTGCCTTTGAAGGTAAAAATCCAGTAATTGTGTGTTCTTGGACATATTCAAATACAGTAAAACCGCGATATAACGAAATCCAAGGGACCAAAAAATAAAAATTCGTAATAACGAATTCCCACATATAACGAAAAAAATAAAAAACCTACTATATGTTACGCGCCGTCGCAAAAAAATGTTGCGCGGCTTCAAAAAAGATCGCAAATTCTGCAAACAAAGGAGGAAAAAGGCCATAGGGAACTGAATACCTACATATTTTTAGTAGTTTTGTTATTAAAACAGATAAGCAAATGGATAATCAAAGGAATTAAATTAAGAACAGAATCTATTCAACACCAATTGGAAGATATTTTTGTAAATTCCAGAATATTGCAAACATAAAACAATATTTTAATTGTGTTTAAATGTAGAGCCGCTTCAAACATAGTTTTGGGCATGAAGCATACAAAATAATTCAAAAATAACAATCTTACAGTTGAATCGCGGCATTTTTATAAAATGAGTCGTATATAAATTACGAAGGTATTTACCGGTAACGGCGGCAACCACTTCAAAATATATTTATAATCGTTAAAATTGTTCACTTAAAAATTATCGTTACCATTATACACTTAAAATACACGAAAACAATAGTTAATAGAAATACAAAATGCCGTACAAAAATAGTTCATAAAATATTTTAACGAATTATTTATATTATTGACGAGTTCACACGAAAACAATTGTCAAACGAAAATGAATTTATGTAAATATTCAGTTCGGTCATGCAATAATCGCGTTGAAAGCTGAACAAACTTAACTCTACAGACGTTATACTGAGACTGACATTTCCAATAAGTACATTCTGCAACTTTCGGGGGGTTCCTGTTAATTTTTGTATTTTACAGCTGTTTGGGTCTGGGTTGCAATCATATTAGAGGCGTATGCGTACGTAAAACGTGTCAGAGAACGCCGCAAGAATTATGTCAAATGGTTTTATGGGCCTGCTATGAACCCAAGAAAAAGTTTGAATTGTTTTACTACCTTGTCGGCCGACCGCCGCGCACCGCCGAGAAGGCCATAAAACTGTTCGCATACGGCAGATGCATCGGCGCGGCTTTGTAAGTGCGAAATAATATTTTCATCTTTTAACATTTTTTTATTTCGTTATAAATTTACGTAAATGTATTGGCATTTTTTCGTACGGGTCAAAAATGATTTTGTTATAAATATTAACGGGATTTCGTTATATAAATGCATTTTTGTATGAAAAATTGGTTTTAGGGACTAAATTTCGATTTTTTTTTCGATATACGTCATTTTTCGCTATATCGGGTTTCGTTATATCGCGGTTCTACTGTATTGCTAAAAGTGAACTTATTTAATCCCAAGATAAATTATTATTTTTTTTATTTTTTACTGCTTCATATATTAAATATATAGTATTAATTTCATCAGGCCTGCCAGTTGCTAAGACCCAAGCACACCAAGGCCATCGCAGTTCTGGGCGTGGTCAGGAACTCCATCGGAGAGAACAGTTACGTGGCAGATGAGCTAATCATCGCACGCAGTGGAGCCAGGGTTCGTGTAGGGAACACGGACGCTGAGGGCAGAATGATTATGGCCGATTTGTTGTGTCTGGTAGGTGAATCATTTCATTATGTATTCAAAATCCCTAGTATAAATTTTTATTCTTAGTCTAAAGTATTAAACTAGCATCTTGTATTTTGAAGCATCTTCATTATATTCATTTTAGCCGTATATTGTACATTATACTCTGGAAGGTCTGGAGTTATAGATTACACATTTCTATTACATATACATTAGAACCCCAATTTTACATTCCCGGAATTCACGTTTTCCCTCCATTTGCATGTTATTTCTGCAGTCCTGTGTCGTTTTAGTACATTACAAACCCTATTTTAAGTTTGCCTTTCCCACAATTTACGTCTAAAATTTATTTAAATTTGTTTGATCTTCGCCATAGAGCCAAGAGTGTGTTGGTCGTTTGCTTGTCATATATACGCATTTTTCATTCTAATACCTACGTGATTTGTATGTTTCATTGTTTTATTGTTTTTTTACAAGCTGAAATCACCAAGAAAATTGCGTAGAAGATAGTATAGATAACATTGATAGCTGGAAGAGAATTTATGAATAACCCTTACAGATTTACTTAGTCATTGACTCCAACGTAACAACATAAGACGTAGTGGAAATTGATGAAATAATGAACAGTCGCATAAATCAAAACTTAACAGGAAAAGAATCTTCCTACAAAGTGTCTGCTCATCCCATTAACCCAGTTCCTACAAAGGACGGTGCCATGAGGCATATTGAAGGCCTCAAAGCATATTTTACTAGTATTAGGAATGTACCACAAGAATCCTTTAATTTAATTCATAATATTAAAAAAATTATTTAAAATCAACAATAAAACATTGTTAGATTTTTTTAATAAAAAATAAATTATCAGTTTTTTTTAAGACCCTCAATTTACATTTTCCCTCTGTTTACTTTTTTTTTTTTTGTTGGGCCCTTCAAAAACTTAAAATCGGGGTTTCAATGTATTTCATTTTGTTAAATGGTTTGTATTTTAGCGGACGGTAGACGAACTAAGTGTAATTTGCTGTGTCCTACAGTGCTTTAACCACATTATGCTATTTTTTATATCAATAACCTCTCATTCACAATAAGTATCCACTGTGAAGAGGCCTTGAATATCAAAATTATAATAATACAAAAAATTATGAAATGGTCAAAAAAATCACAATCTTAAATATCAATGGTTTATTTGTATGTAATGCATTCGTAAGTCTTTATATATTATATAAGTAAATGCATTTATCATACTTTTGTAGTTTGAATGCGCACAAGTTGAAACTCCAGAGCATGAGCACGAGTCGCGCTCGTTCAGGCTCATGAAATCGTTAATGGCGATGTTCATCATTTTTAGATTATCAAAATGTCTGTTGTATTACCGATGGTTGAATAAGGGGATAGGGAAACGGGATGTAAGAACATATTTTTTTTTGCAGTTGAAAGATCAAGCAAAGAACGAGGTGAACCCGCACCTCTATACTGTGGCTACACTCACAGGACACTCTCTGCGTGCTGTTGGCATCGGTTATGGGATTGTCATCGATAACCATGCAGCAAGGTGATTGATATATTTTAAAATTAGATTGAAGTATAGTTTTTAGTAGTACATTTTGGACAATGGAAAAACGTTGGACCAAGTGTGTTCCTTTAGGAAGGGATCGTGGACCAGATAATGAATAAGGATGTTATGTAATTGTAATTTTTTTAGTAATTGTTAGTCTTCATACATTATACCAAGTGAGACTACCCCTCCAACAACACTGTATATGATCCAAGATGGTCGATGCTCCGTCCATTTATCAACATTTGTAATAACCGATAAACAGTGTTGTCGCAGGGCGGGTCTCAATTGTTCCAACAAGAGAAAGCCAATTTGAAATTACCGCCATATCTCTAGCGGTGCTTTTTAGATGTTGATACTGGACAGTTATCATCTACAAACAGGATGCCATTACAAAATAAAGTGCTGTATAGTTCAGCGACTATTACTTGTTGTGAAAGCATATTATGAAAGTAACGAGTACAATTGTACAAGTGAACGTAATTGGTAAGAAAGTACAATTGTGGAAAGTACAGTGAAAGAATAGAACGTAATTGGTAAGAAAGTACAATTGTAGGCAGTGAAAGAATAATGCGATGCAAATATATTTACATCTACCTTATATCTGCTTATATTATTATTATTATTAAATCATATAAGCAGATATAAGGTAGATGTAAATATATTTGCATCGCATTATTCTATCATATATATATATTTTTTTTTTTATCTTCTCTCTTTTTTTATTCACTTTTTTATATATGTATATACATTTTTTATTATTATTTTTTCTCCTTAAACATTTTCACATTATATCCGATGTATGTATTCGATCTTACTGTGTTTTGCCTTCAATGAGTTTTGGTTTTATAAAATATTATATATATATAATTTGCCCAAAAACAGACTAGCCTAGTTAGGCAATGTATTTAAATGTGTGTAAAGATGTAAATATGATATATTTCTGTTAAAATCAAAATAAAGTTAAAGTTATTGTGTGGATCGCTAATAAATTTTTTTAACGAATAAATCTTTTGATAGAGCGTAAAAAAAAAAAATTATCGGTCACACACGTTAATAGGACAATTCAGACTTTAACGGCAATATTGGAAAAATTAAGCTCTGGGAATAATGCCCAGATGATAACATTGAAGCTGTGCATGAAAGTGTGGCTACAGGCAACACTATCTCCATCAGACTCCATGCGCAACAATGGAACCTCTCAAATACCACATACTATCCATATAGCAGTTCCCCATCTTTTATCTATGACTTTTATCTGGATATGTTATTGGATTTGGATCCGTACATGTAAGTGTCATTACCATTACTGGAAAAATTTTGACATTCGCCAAAGTAGCAATTTTGTCAATCATGTTTTTAATATCTCTATGTTAAGATTACTTAAATGTTTTCTCTTTTATATATTCAATAACAGTACGTAAATATATATTCAATTTTAATTGAAGTGTACGTTGTCTTTATTACAAGTAAGAAAAAACATGCATTAGCCAAGTAGTACGAATTTTTATGACTTGCAAGTATATTGACCATCTGTCATCTTGCGTGCATGTCGCACTTTCTTTTCTTATCTATGGTCACACTGTCAAATGTAATTTGAGATGACTACAGAATAAAGATATATTGAGATGATAGATGGTAATGTTTACGTTTGTTCAATAATCATTTATGTAAATATGATCTCAGTTTTTTCAAGTATAAGTTTTTTAAGTGTAATGATGGATATATATATTTCAAAATTGATATGTAAAATCACTGTTTGTAAATTTCCAGGAAGGGCAAAACAGAATGCACTAGCAAATTGAATATCGTCAATAGATTTTCATTTTCAATCTTATAAATCCAATTGACCCAACAGTTGATGCCAACAGAAATATAAAAAAATTGAATACCTCTTGTTGAGTCACCAAATAGATAGTTGAAGGTGTTAATTATTAGTTTAATAAAAAACTCCTGGATAGTTAAACGTGCCGATTTGTTTGATTGACCTGTTTACAAATCTAAAAGTGCATAGACGCACGCTTTGTAGAAGCGTCATCGTGCTTCCCTTGTGCTTTAGATAAGTAGAAGTAGAGGCAACTCACTGATCTTTATCAACATCCCCCTTCCTAAATTAATAAAACTCCTTTCTATATTTTCTTAAAATAAACTGTTTCAGTTTCTTATTACGTCTGCCAAACTTAGAATACGTATCTGAAGTTATTGATTATGAAATGGTTTTAAGAGGTTAGAAATCTATTTACAACCCTTATAACGTTTTCAACTAATATATTTTAGGAAAGAAAACCACGCCAAGGGACTCCAAGCCAGTGGAGATTGTGTAGCGGATGTTTTCGAAATCTCCACACTCCGCAGAGATGACTTCCTCGCGCACAGAGGAACATTTGAAGGGGACGATACTTTACAATCAGGGAACGGGTCATCCACAGCTACTGACAGGGGTCACCAGGTACAAATAAATTACTATTCTTTATTCTAGTCATGGTGGTTGAAGATGTTAGATAAAATTCCATTGAAACAAATTTTTCTGAAAATAAAAATATAGTGTTTTTAAATGCTATTACGTACAGAACAAAGTCTATATTTCCGTGTTGTCGTAATCTTTTTCAGGTGCTTGTTTTTTCGACCCTTATATAATTTAAATTGACCGATATTGATTAAAGAGTTTGTAATACCATACCTTGGAACAGATATTCTTAGGTACGATATAACGTGAGAATTTGAGTGCAAGTACATAGCAATACAGCGTGCACACGTTCTTTTAGCCATTAAATGCGTCATATAATATATAGTTTCTGCATGGTGCACCATGTAATAGTTTGTATGTAGGTAGATGCATAATGTACATGAATTCTCGGATAATATTCGTAACAAATGCCACCTTTATTTTCAAAAATGTCTATATTTTTAAATTAGGATTACTTACTATAGAAAAAAAAAGTCTTACATATCTCAAACACGTATCATACAACCTCTGTATAGAATATGTTTTACTGGTTTGAAAAATATTCATAAATTTAGTTAAATAAATAATATATAAATCTCCCTGGCGAGGAACTGAACCTGATGTGACATGGATAGACAAGGGTACTTGCCACTACACTGCCGAGGAATATGTTATTGTCACCTTTTTCACCGTTAACAAATACCTTTTTCCACACAACGTCAACACTCCTTCGCGCGCGCTTTTTCACTGCTTCTTGCCGCGTCATCCATAGATGATGTCGCACCATCGACAATCCTTTGCCATGGATCATCACAAACCACACGCCCTCCTGATGTCCTCATCACCAATCAACACTCATAATCATTGAGCCACTGCGGGGGCCGCCGAACCCTGGTTCCCCGTCTTTGTCCTTCGGATTTGTTTGGCACATCATCTTCTGCTGCTATGCCTTCATCCAGCTCCACAGCCTCACTGAGCTCCTCATCGTCTGCATCTTCTGATTCGCTTTCTTCACTGTCGTCAAACAGTCGTCTAATGTCCAGCACATGCCTTGGCACACCGTCTATCTCTACGTTGTTGTCACTCACAACCCGAGTGACAATACCAGGCTGCCACCTTGTGGTACACCTTGCATTGGGCGGCTTCAAAACTACAACATCGCCTGGGCGGTACGAGGATTCCTTGGTTTCTTCTAGTTCAGCAGGTGGTACGAGTGGGTGCCGCCACATGTAAGCATGCACAATGTTGGCAGGCGACGTCTCTTCTTGACCCGGGTGGGCAGATGCTAAGTTGTACCAGAATACAGCTTGCAGGGGATCGATCTTGCTCCGTGCCGCAGTCCTCTTTATCGTGCGGTGATGCCTTTCGACTATTCCATTCCCTGACGGACGATAAGCGGCTCTGAACCTCTGGCGAACACCCCACTCCCTACACAATTCTCGTAGCGCCAGAGAACGGAATGCTCTACTATTATCGAGTAAAATTTCGTCCGGGGGACCTCTTTCTCTAAAGACTTCCTTTAAATTACGGACCACATCTTCACTGCTCTCGGCTCTAATTTCTTTCCACAAGGCAAACCTACTCGGCCCACAATCGATGACAGTGAGGTAGCACTTACTCCCAAAGTGTGTCGCATCAACTGCGATCCTACTCCAATTGCGCTCCACGTTCAACACTCCAGAGTTGTGCCTATCAGGCGCTGGATCTATGGTCCGGCACTGTATACAGTTTCTTACGCATTCCACCACTTCCTCTCTCCGAACGTCCGGGTTCACCAGTCGGTTCAGATGAAGAGTCCTGTCTACACCAAAATGATGTTGCTCATGCAAGCGTTTCACATCAGAGTTTTCAACCACTCCCACAGCCGCCACATCACTTCTGTGCCAGCTGCGATCAACTCTTGTCAAAGGATCTGCCTTGTTTTCTATTGACTTAACAAGAGTGATGGTCAACTCGAGACCATATTCGTCCACCAGTTCTTTTATCAGTCCAAGCCTCCTTTTGACTAACATTTCAGACATACCAGAAACTCTGATCCGGTGATCCTTCGTCAAAACAGACGTGACCCATCCCACCACTGTTGCGGAATCTGACATCAACTCCATAGCTCTTAGTCCCCATTTCAATGCCAGCGTTATTCCCTTAACAACAGAGTCAAGTTCTGCCACATTGATATGACCAACGTCCGTGGTCTTTCTTAACCATGACATATCTTCTACAACTTTCCCATCAATTTCCACCATAGCTCCGAACGCTAATGAACTTGCGTCGCACCACACTCTTCCCGTCGTAAGATCTGCAGGAACATTCCAAAAACCCTTTACGGGATCATCGCATTTTACTTTTTGGATCACCTCACTGAGAATTCTCTGGGCATTTTCTCCTACATGTGAGTCCCATGTATCCCCAGAACATGCTCTTTTCACAAAACTACAAGCAACCCGAAGCCACCCACACACCGGGTAATGGCCAACCAACTGCCCACAGACAGAAAACAATTGCCTCTTCGTGAGCTTTGTAGCTGATTCCAGTTCAGGAATAGTATTCCCACGCCTGAACACCAGAACTCCATTTTCTCGCTCAATTCGAAGCCCGAGAACGCGTCCGCCCTCCAGATCTAATGGTGGCTTTGCTTCCAATCCATACCTCCTTAGGTGAGCCGCTACCTCCTCAGCTGAAACCACTGTCTCGTCCACTATGATGTCGTCAATGTAGCTGTCAGTGCCTCGCTTAACTCTCTCGTTTCTTGACAAGACCTCTCCAACTATTCTTGTCATGATTTTGGGAGCGCTGTTTAACCCGAAACCCAATCTCGTCAAGCAATACACTCTGTCTTCAAATTTCACAAGTTGATATTTCCACAGATCTTCGTCAACGCGGATTTGAAGGTACGCCGACCTTAAATCCAGGAGTTTAAGTAGCTCACCATGTCTTCTCCATCTCCTGAGAGTTTCATCACATACTGCAACCTCTTCCCCCGTGTGACTTTGCACATGGTTGTTTAGCTCTCTATAATCAAGCACTGGCCTGACCTTTCCCTTGTTCTTCTGAATGACTCCCAGTAGTGGTACAACACCCGTGCACTCCCCGGTCCACGGCTTTAACCAGCCTTCCTTCATCCACCTCTCCAGTTCGTCCTTGATCGCATCCTTCACATCGTGCTTGTGAAGACTGGAATATGATGCAATGTCATTCATTAAAGCTACCGGTCCTTCTTTCCACGCCCATCTAACCCACCACTTCTGACCATCAAACCGTGCTTGAAAGTCCTGATCTTCGATACAGATAGTTTCAGGTTCAGCTGCCGCATTTATAACATGGCAATCAAGATTTGTTTGTACACTCAAAAAAATCACTTGGTCATCATTCACCGTTACTCCTCCACACATTTTTATGAAATCCATCCCAATAATCGCATCCACGCCATCAAACAACTTGTTCACCACCACACAACTAACCCACACTCCACTGGATTGGGCCCTTCGCTCACCATTTTTCACCCCACACATCACGTCAATGCTGACTACAGCTTCGCCCACACACGGCACTTGACTCCCATCAACACTAATCAACCTGCATCGGTTCCCGCCACTGCGAACGTCACACCTAATGGAACTAGACAGCACTGTTCTCGAACACCCCGTATCCACCAATGCTCGCACCAACTTTCCTCCCACACAAATCTTCACAATCGGTAGCGCCGTTAATGTTGACGAGGAAGAACTACCGGCGCACCAGCTCTTCCTTTCCCGTTTCCCTCCTTCGTGGGGCATTCACGTGACACGTGTCCTGTTTCACCACATGTCCAACACGACAGAGCTTTTTGAGTACAATATCTCATAAGGTGTGGCCCACCACACTTGAAACATTGCCTCGGTGTCCCACTCGATTGTCTAACGACCGCAGCCGCGACGCCCGGATCGTGCAGTTCAGCCATCAACGCCCGCGCCCGTTCGAGCAGGGATGACAGCGCAATCGTCTCTACGCCTGGCAACGCCCTGAGCTCACGTGATATCGTGGCCGGCAATCCCACAACAAATGCTCGTCTGAGCAACTGGTCCGTCACCACACCCGCCAATTTGGCCAACTTTCTCAGCTCAGTGAGATACACGTCGACAGGCTCATCTTTCCACCTTCGCTGGGCCAACTGCTCGTACGCCTGAAACGGGTTCATTGCGAATGAATCGCGCAGGGCTTTTTTGATGCACTCAGCATCTTTCTTGTCCTCGTCTCTCAATTCGCTGTAGACGGCAAACGCGGACCCTTCCAAGAATAGCGGTATGACGGTTGCGAGATCTCCGATATCCTTCAATCTCGCCACCAATTCCAATTTCTCCAACCACTGAATGACGTCTCCTTCACCGTCAAAACATCTCACCAAATCACCAATTTTTACTGTCGCCATCGTTAACAAGCCGAAATAGCTTGTTATTGTCACCTTTTTCACCGTTAACAAATACCTTTTTCCACACAACGTCAACACTCCTTCGCGCGCGCTTTTTCACTGCTTCTTGCCGCGTCATCCATAGATGATGTCGCACCATCGACAATCCTTTGCCATGGATCATCACAAACCACAGAATACAAGCAAGATGTGAAAATATTAGTGTAGCGATCAGAATTCATGTTCACCGCCATCTCAGTCGGCATCAACGCTAGCGACAGCGTTACCGGCTGCTGCTACAGGTCTGGCTTAATTATACATCGCAAAACAGTCTCTCCAGTTTCATTGTTTCACAATGGCAGTCTTGCTGGCCCATGTGCGCCGACCGAAACCGCCGACTTGCTTCACTTCGAAATCCATGCACACCTTCTACATCTTCACTCATCCATTACACTCATCTTCATTGTTATATCCATCACAATAAACACCTCAACACGCAAACAACATTTTTTTCATTTAACCACCGTCCTTACCCCCCCAAGTATTTTACAAATATCTTAAGCTCTTTACTCAGAATAACTTCTTTTTTTTTTTAAATAATATTAAATGTTAATGTGGTAACTCTTGGTGTTCTATCTTCTGCTTAGTGTCTTGTGTAGTGTGCTTAGTTAGTTGTATCATGATAGGATTATTCTAAAATAAACTAGGCCTTCCTTACAACAACTATCAGTTTATTACAACACTTTTAGTACATAGATTAATACAAGATTTACACTACAGAAATAGTATTTACTAATGAAAGTCACTTAGATGAGAGAGAGCTCTTCCCACTAGGGCGGCGACTTATAAAGATTCGCATCCCACCTACTCATACTCTCACAGTAGACACATACACATTTGACAATTCTCACAGCATTAAAATTAATATTAAGAATGTATAAATAATTAAGTCTATAAAAAATATATATTGTGTTAAATTCTAAAATTATATACTGTTACATTGTGCGCTGGCACCAGTGTGGTGTCGATATGCCCGTCTCGGAAGGATGGGAATGATATAAATATGAACACTAGTTTACACATGTCACGCACTATGTTTACAGTAAACACAAGAAATGTCCGATACAATAATACAAACAAATAGTTCAAATCTTCTGTTTCAAACCAACGTACTTCTGAACCGCTTCGCTGCTGTTTAGGCCAACGTGGAGACACATGACAGGGCTTCGGTTACACAAATAATTACTCAATCAATTGGGTTGTTGCGACGGCCGTCCTCCAGCCGACCTGTGCCCGGACCAAAGTTACATTATCCTTTTGTTACCAAATGGAAGGCCTCGCCCCGTTACGCGGCTCCCAGTAGGAAATCTCCCCACAGGTCCAGACAGATGATCACTTGAGTAAATCGGGGGCCAAGATCTCCCAATCTGCCGCGCCTACTTTCTTTTGTTTCCCATCTTCGTTCTTCGCCATTACGGCGGGAGCCGCTCGGCCTCGCTCCCGTCACCATGGTTGGCGTGTAAGTTCTCTCTTTGACCGCGTTTGCTCCGGTCGGTAAAGCAGCGCTCTGTATGCCGCGCATTTGAAATGTAACATCACAATACTTACATGCAAATTTGACACTACGGTCTACTAAAGGAGTAGCATACGCTAAACGTGTGAGTGGTACCGTCAAAATCTATTTTATTTCCAAAAGATTTTGAAAGCACCTCATATTGAACCCAATACTGGTAAAGGTGGAAATTAAACACAAGAGAAAATTGAGAGTATATAAAAATGTTCTTGCATGCTATTTCTAATGTAGTTCTCATGACAAATTCTATTGATATCAAACAAATTACACTATAATATTTTTTGCACATTCTAGAAACCAGCTGGATTCTTGATCATCGCATCTGGCCTGGAGGGCAAAGACATTAAGTATTCTCACCTCGAAATCGCTCCTAGCGCTGGAATAGCTCCAGAAGAACCGACCGGATCACCGATGATGGCCTTGGCTCACTTCTATAACATTTGGAGCGCAGTATAATCATAACTTCTGATAATATAATATATCGAGGCAATGACATTGCGCAGTTTCATAAAATAAAACAACAAAACAAAATTCTAAACCTTCCCTGATAAAATTATCTCACCATTTTGTTCTGAATACGTGTCATAATTTAAAAAGAACTGCAAGCTTAATTCATATTCAGGCAGATTGTAATTATGAGGAGGCTAACTAATATTATGTTAAGTGCACAATGTTTGAACTGCTCATGTTAACGATCTGCCCAGCTATAACGGATTCCAGAATAAACCAGTCGGATCTGATCTTAGTTTTTTTATTGTATAGTGATGCAAATAATAATATCCATAATGAATAATATCAAAAGAATACTTATCTTCTTTTGGAATTATTCAAAATAGCAAAAAACACAATAAAATAGAAGTTCTGTAATTGTACAAAAATGTTGTACACTAAAAGGAGGATTTACATAATTTAACAAGAGTAATTAAGTAATAATCTAAATAATGTTGAGCAATTATGACCATAATTCTGGTACACACTGGAACCCAGATTTTACAGTTTCTGAGAACTGAACTAAAATTAAATAGGTAATAATATCAATTGAGAATAATCATCCTAAGTACATAATATGATCATTAGTAACTAATTTTTTTGATCTAATATATTTGTATAAATAACTAAAAAATGCACAACCATTTCATAGTATTATTTTGATGGTTTAATAACAAAAATCTATGGTTATGTTGAGTCTTTTTCAAAATTAACGATTGATTTTTTGTTAACTAAAAGTAATAAACGAATCAAATTTCAAGAGATATTATAAATGCCATTTTCTCTTTTAAATAGACTGAAAATTTAAACAACGATGTGGCAAGTGATGTTTTAGATTATTTCACTTTCTACGGTTCTTGGGAAAATATTTATTTGCATTACTAAGAGAATCATTTATTCTAATCAATTTGCAAACTTAACTCAAAAACTCATAGGTTTGTGTTATTCAACCATCAATTTCATAGTATCATTTTTGATTACAACATTGTCAACAGAAATAGAATATCGCATAATAGTTGTCTAACTAATCAGGTAAATTTAGTACCAGATTAGTTAGAAATGGGACCAGCAAATTTAACATGAATTGCAGGACAATGTAAACCCGGGTTCTATTGTACGTAATACAAAAAAAAATTATATTAAAATATTAATTACAAAATTTGACTACTTTTTTCAAATATCATCGATGAATATATCATGAATAATTAAATTAAATATTATTTTAGACCCAGTATATGTTGGACTAAACAGCAACAGTTATTTTGTGCAGTGTAATACTGGGGAATGTGCAAGCGCCTTACTAAGACTTTCCAACCCTTCTACGATAAGGGGATGAAAATGATAATGCTGATTACAATGATAATAATATTGTTTAATTATGTTTTTACATTTTTTAAATATAAACCGCTAATACAGCTATATATTATATGATAAAGTACATTTTTATCATTTCATTTAATGAAAAATCCATCATTTGTATAATTTTATTGTAAGTTAACCTAATAATGAATGGAATACAGACAGATTACTCTTTTTCAATGATACATATTAATTTTAATTAAGTAGAAATGAAAATACATTTATCAAAAATGCATTCCAATGAATTTTCAACGCCTGTTAAAGAAATTATTAAGTATCATATTATGATGGAGCGGACACAGGGTGATATCTAGCAACGGCGGTGATGCACCACGTTGCAACGATAGCAGCAAATGACATAATCAGAATCGGCACATTCTAGAACACGTATTTGCATCATTTTTATCTTTATCAATTGTTCCCATCACTAGATATTACTATAAAAAATGTTTAAAGGTTTTTAAAACAATACCATAAACATATCTATGTCATATCCTGGACCAATAAAATCATTTTTTCCAGGATAAAAAAATTAATTAATATGTATACCATTAGAAAATTATATGTACTTACTTGAAATACTCACAAAAATGTTTATTGTTTATGATTCTATTGAGTTTTTACTAATATATTGCAATATTAATTATTTTAAAGACTTACAAAAATATCATCGTAAACGATGTGATGTGATTTTGAAATGAAATTTGTGTTATTAAATTTACAAATATGAGAGCTTTTCTTTTGTTGTTTTTGTGTGTATTTATCTATATGTGTTTTTGAACAATCATTATCATAAGGAATCTGCAATATTTATTTAGTTTTACACATGCGTATGTAAGATTGCTTAGCAATTTGTAGCGTGAATTAATTTCAACTGTTTATTCATATATATTATATAAAGCCTTAAAAAAATTCATTTATTTCGATCATGTTCATAAATTAGTCAAGATATATTTTTAGGTACGATTTTAAAAATCTAAAACATTATTTATAAGTATTTGACATATTATCAGAGATTTATGAATTTTATGAAAATCTAGATGGCACTTTTAAAAACAAGTTAGGTTAGGTTAAATTGTTTTTTTTTTAGCAATTAAAGGCAGAACGGATCTAATGTTGCACTCTTCTACCTGGTGTACTTTCATATATCTTGTCCCAGGCCTTTTAATATCAATATCATATATCTTCTTAATTAATGTAATAATAATTTCTTAATCAATGCAATTTGAATCCCTCAACGAATCTGTATACACAGATATAATTATGCTCTCAAAATTTACATTAGTAATAGTACAAAATTGGTAGTGAGCTCGCTAAATCAATCAAAGAACAGATTAATTTACGTATCCCAACCTTTATCTACCTAAATCTCTGAGGCATGAGACCAGTTTCCTAAGAACAGAGATCTAACAGTAAAAGTTGTTGTGAATCTCTGTGTACAATGAACAACAAATGATAGCATTGCACCATACTCGACTCTGTACAATCCTTTATGACTTGTCACGACTCTCTATGATAATTTTCATTTCCGCACATGTGCCACTAGAACCATTTTCAAATTAATTAACAATATCGCAAAATTTATTATTTACACTGATATTTTACACAATTCAATATAAGTTTTAAAAATACTATACTGAATCTTTGTATACATAATGTAATGATCATAATATTTTTTTATTATAAGTATTATTTTTTGTCAATTTTTACTATGTATTCATTTGTATAATCTGGGTATTTTAATAAAGGTTACTTGGAAATAAAATATCTTCCTTTCTAAACTTCTCAAACCAACTCCTATACAAGACCAAGATGCGGGGACCTGCTTTTTGCCATTTTAAAACAATTTTTACAGAATTGTCTAAGCATTGGACTACTCTTTAGATAGATATCAAAATTCAAGTCCATATATGTATAATGTATTATAACAAACCACGAAGATTGTTACCTAGATGTGCAACTTGTAGTTTTGTATGATAAAGTTGAGCCTAAGTCTTTTTATTTATTTAGACACATATAACCAAAGAGATTTATATCCAGAGTTGAACTATCTCGTTGTACTAAGAAAAATTATGAAGCCAGGTTTTATAATATGTGAGGTCATTCGGGTTGTTCGAAAATACCCGAACATAAAAGGCATTACTAATTACGTACATTTATTTAATTTTCACGCCAATATTGTTTATTTATATCATATTTTTTTTGTTTCAAAATATTGCGTTGTCATTCTTTGAGGTATTTTTAATAGTTTTAAAATCATCAAAGATAATGTAACATTAAAACTTGTTATATAAGTTTGTAGGGATTCGTTACTAAATTAAACAGGATTAGATTTGCTGGGTAGTGGGTTGTTACGGAAACAAAAATATGTCTAATGAAATGTAAAACAAATACTTCGCGTAGAATTTCTAGAATTTGAAACTGGAAAAGTATGCCCTTAAATGATTTACCGCCAAAATAACTAATTCACAGTGCACATCAGAAAATACGATTCTTGTATTGAAAAGAAGAAATAAGTAGTATTTAGAGTATGAAATAATTACAATAAATTAATAAATGTGATTTTCCATTTTATTTACTAGTTACTACTAAAAATTACCAATTTATTGTAATATGTGCTGCCTTTTGGTAAGTTTCATATTCGATAATTTTGTAAAATATCTTACTTTGTAAAACATCTATCCAGCACAGCTCTCAACAATTGCAGTTGCTGATTATCTAGATGATGTGTTTCTTTACAATGAACGTTTAAACTGTTGAAAATATTTACATCCCTCATCTCTAACTAAATTATCAATATTATTTGGGAAGGTGTTTTGTAGTGTATCCCTGTAATATAGTTTTTAGCATCCATTTAACATTTTCCTTTTTTCAAATTCAGTAAAATATCATTAGTTAACCAGTATTATGGAGAACTGTGGACCTTTGGTTCGTAGAGCCGAGCTAAGTTATTTTTGAGCTCCACCACAGATAACGAGATTTTAGCACAAAATGAAAATACTAATTCTTCACTATATTTTTCAATTCACTTCTTACCAAGGGTAAAAATTCACTTGGAACAGAATTTTCGCAAAGTTGCCCATCTGACAATACATAGAAGAGTTATTCTTTGAAATGTTTTGAACAAATGCGACTATATATATTGGCTTTCCAATCTGGTCTATTGATTGCTGCTTCATATAGCGCTATTTTCTTTGGATCCTTTGGAAAGCTAGAGAACAAGATAATTTTTACTAAATACACTAATTTTTTAAAAATGTTTTAGCTCAATTTATATGAATAATAATATTTTTCGAAAATATTATAATTTTTTCACACATATATTCCATTGCATTTGTTCAACTAGAATAAAAGCAGTTCAAGTATATTAGTTATTTTTATTCAAATAATTGCTTTATTTTTATTATGTGTACCTAAACACGTTGTACTCTATATTAATCTCTAGTAATTAATTAATTTAAAATTTTGGACTTCATGCGTCTCTGTGATACATGCCGATATTAATGTATGGAAAAAATAAAAACTTAAAAAATACTTACCGGTGAAATTCAATATTACGTAATGCTTTTGATAATATATTAGAGTTTAATGAACACAGTTTGACTGCACAAGTCACTATTTTGAATAATTAAACCACTTAAAAAGTACACTTTGTTCTAATAATGACAGCCAAGCATCACCAGCAAAAGGTGGGAGATGACTAATCGACGTGTCCCTAACGAATTTCGTGAAATCACCATTGAAGCTTCAAATCATCATAATTGTTTTTACTCTTGAACTATATATAACATATAAGCATGTACAACTACAAAAAAAGATAGTTTGTTACATATATTTTTAAATGCACTGCCCAACTAGGCAAGCCTGTTTTACGGAAAATTGGTAAACAAATTACATTCCACAAAACCAAATAACTCATTGAAGGCAAAACACAATCAAATAGAAAACTAAACGTGGCAAGTAAACGTGAAAATATATAAAATGAAAGAAAAAAATACCAATGTGCAATACAATATGTAAAAGAATGTAAGCACATATAAGTTAAAGGGAAATTATGCCAGATCAAAACACACAAAATACATTTATAAGAATTATTTTATTATATGGAACAGTTTACTGTCAGTATCTGCTCTTCCTAATTTCAACAACCAATTTGAAACATCCTTTTTAAATGCATTAATATCAATTAAAGTTCTAATTTTACTACCAATTTGATTGTATATTCTGGGAGCTTAAATCTTTGTCCAAAAGGAGTTTTCATTCTTGGAACTATTTTAAGATTATTTGCTATTGTGGGATATCTTTCAGTCCTCACAGATGGAGCGCTTATTTTATGAAAGCTAGTTAGTATATTCAGCACATATAATTGCCTTATATTCAAAACCTGAAATTCCCTAAAAAGTAGCTCTGAAGAATATAACATAATATATAATAATATAAATATAGCCTTCGGAGCAATGCTTACTTGATATGTATATACGTACACCTGATGCACTCCCCCAACTATCAATACCATAGCTCAAGATGGATTGGCAAAAAGCATAGTGCACAGTTTTCATCTTCTTTTTATTCAGAATAAATCTAAGCATTCTAAATATATAAAATAATTTTCACAATCTTTTTTAATATACTCTCCTATCTGCCTCTAAGGATGAAAAGTCTTTATAGCACAGTAACTTCCAATTTATCCGAGATAGATAGTGGAAAAAATCCCGGATTATCAAATTTTGAATTTAATCCGAAAGCAAAGAAAACATATTCAAAAGTCACAAAAATCACACCAACTGTCTAAAAGTTGCACAGGTGTGTTTGCGCAAATGCCAACCGGGTTGTCAAATAACTATAAATATTTTTTTATAGTTATTTCCCCATCTACTTATATATGACTTACTGGACTATTGGGTGTAGTGTAGTGCTTGGTTTAACGGCCTGGTCTGTGAGGTGCGAAAAGAGCAAAAACGAACATGTTTTTAATTTACTTTTAATTTAATTTAATTTTAGGTAAAAATTACTTGAATTTTTTCTCCTTTATATATTCATTAACAGTATGTAAATATATATATAAATATATATTTGAAATGAAGCGTACACTGCCAAATGACAAACTCATCCATGATGCGTAAATTTTAGTTTAAAATGTAAAATATGTCTAATATAATACAATCGATCGACGCTCTCATATTATATCATACCCAGCTGCAGCTACAACGCTGGCGCCGATATTCTAAATGATGTGCGCATACACTAATTTCGAGCACATACTCAATCTGTGTTACGCGAGCGTGTTGGCTTGACGTATGTTACTGTTGAGTTAATTTCAACCTGAATATGGCATCCAACACCAAAGTAACAGAAGGCCTAAAATCATATTAATTGTGCCTAGAACATTGATGTTAAGCTATTAATCCCTACCCAATCCTTTATAAATAAATCAATTGTCTTAAGGAGAACACATTCTTATTGTGAAGTTGTAATTATTTAGAACATAATAGGTCTGTGATATTTTAAATACTAATTAAATGTATTAACTATTAACTAGAAAGATATACATATAAAATCAATTTTATCAAAAAATATTGTTGTTGTTACCGGGATTCAAACCTGGATCTCTTCCAATCCGGGGAACGTGCATTATCCGACTATGCTATACCAATACAGTGGATTGATGACAAATTTTCAAACCTATATGTTAACACTTTCAAATTAATACATCTATCATCCATTATTTGAAAGCCATCTTTGTTTTTATGGAATCTCAAATACCTTTAAGTAGTCCGATAGAAGATGCCAGAATTTACAATTCATTTTTATTAAATTTTGAACACATTGATACAACTTGCATATTATTAAGGAATGCCATTCCGGATTGCCGGATAATGCACGTTTCCCGGATTGGAAGAGATCCAGGTTCGAATCCTGGTAGCAACAATAATATTTTTGATAAAATTGATTTTATATGTCTATCTTTATACTTAGTACATTTAATTTATATTTAAAATAAATTTTGATTTAACAGACCTATTTTCTTTAATTTTCGAAATTTTAATAAATAATGCGCATAATATTGGTAAATTAATCAACGACATATGGTGGAACCAATTAGCGCCAACTAACGGAACATGGCTGTACTTACAATACATCGGGAACATACACAAAAAAAAAATACAAAATTTTCCCAGAAAAATAGTTTATTTAATGAAGCTTCAGGAAATACACATTCGTAAAGATAAATCACAATATTCATAGGGAACAATAATAACCATATGAGCTAAAAATGTTGTCAAAGTGTGATATTCACAAGAATTTACAGTTCCAATATTAAATACAAAAATAATTTGCTCACACCGAAATAAATAACGCGAGTACAATTTTATTTTGGCAAGAAGATAAGAAAAGTTGTTAAGGCACTTTGAGTGAATTGTGCTAGTCTGATATTTTTTGATGCATTACAAAAATGTGACACTTTCACAGAAGAAAAAATGTACGCTTTCATTAACATTACAAGTATTGATATACGTAATTATATAAAAACTGGTAAATTTCAACAGTTATTTGCGTAACATTACCAACTATTATTTAATCTTAGAATAAATGTTGTACTCTAGTTGTTATTATTAATGTCGCACCAATATTGATAAGGCATATGCGGAGATCTCAAACTGATCACTAATTCTAAAAAAATTTACAAAATCAATTTGACCAAAATTTTTCTCTATATATTAAAACATGCTTTTGCTCACCCCCTTCACTGAAAATGTGTTAATTAACATGAATCACGAGGTAAGAATTCCAATTTGCGCTAGGAAACTTGTACATTCACATATATATCTGTAAACTTAAATACTTGTGCATCATGACTGAAAAATTTGTGACTGTCCAGAGCAGTGATTCCCAAATGGTGTGCCACACCGTACATCGGTGAGCTGCAGCATTCCGGTATGCCCACGAGTGATTAGAAAGTGCACTGTAAGATATTATTGCGCGTGGAAAAATTCATTTCAAACACTAGTGAACAAAGTTCACTCAACATTTCATGACTCGTCGCATTCTAAATGATACTAGCGATAATAAATAGTCCTTGAAAATAAAATAATTATAATAATTTTTGTGCTTCAAAAAATATATCATTTTAATAGTGTGCCACGGCGATGCTAAAAAGATTGGGAACCACTGATCTACAGCAATTGTAGATTTTAATCCAATAAATGGCACAGTGCGTTAATAAAAAAAGGAAGTAACCAATGTTTTTACTTAATTCTTTAACAATACTGTTTCAAAGTATGTATAACATTATTAAATTTGAAGACTTTGTGCGACTATGTATGATAGAAAAAACAAGAAAACTTCCGGGTGGAAGGGGACATAGTATATACCTATATTTTACAATGCAGAGATTATGTAGCTCAGAAAGAAGCGGGAAATGCTTTTGGCTATTTTGAGAAAGTTCAAATGTCAATAAATAAGATTTGTTCTTAAAAATGAAATGTATCCATTGATGAAAACACTGTCCATCATATAAACATTATTCATACACAAACTTTAAAAAAATCAATAACTTATTGTGATTAAAAAAACATAATACCTTGTGTGCGAAAAAACTGTATAAATATTTTTAAATGCCTAAAACATTTATTTCCTGAGAATACCATTAATATTAACAGTTCACAATATAAGTTTATAATTACTAGAATTTCTTTATTGCGATACTACTTAACACAAATCACTATTGAAGGGTGGATTGCCTATTTAAAAGAAAAGATACTACACAAATATGGATATTACACATCGAGTTCAATTCAATTACAGAAAATAAAACACCTCTAAGAGTGAAAAACGTATATAAAATATTAAATAAATAGCCCAGAGCGAGATTACATACAAAAAATAACTGCAGATGTTATGATTACTAATCCACTTAAAGTAACGGGAACACGTACAATTGAGCGAGTGTTCGCGTACCTAAATCATTTGTCTTTTTTCCTTTATCATTTCTGAAATCTCGCTTAAACAAAAAGGTTCCTACGAACCGTAACAATATTTCAGTTATAATTAAAATGTAGCAACCAGTAAAATACAAATAACTAAAGAGATCTCAATAAAAAGGGTGTGAAGAAAATGAATATAAATAAAAAAATGAGTGCCGCACGGCACGCTATAAAACAAAATTCCGTAGCTCAAACACCTGTTCTATCATTTATTTCCAGGGCCACCTGGAGATTAAAAGGAGCAACACGTCCCGGTGCCCCTATTTTTCGTATTTTGTCATTTGTGGCTTTTCAGGTGAATACTGAGCCCTCATAACCCTAGGCGGCCCTATTAATTTCAATGGAGAATGAATATTATTGATGCGATGCATTAACTTAAGTACAAAGTAACAAAAAATATAAAGCAATAATAAATTAAGCACATTAAAAAAAATTATGTTATATAAACAAAGCATTAACTTTGTTTATAAATATTTAACTACAAATAATACATAATAATAAAATTGTATCTAATCTAGTTGACAATTTAATATTATTTGATAAATCATCAGCATCAGAGCCGACACGGCGCATTGCATGTCAAAAATTAAGAAAGGTATTAATAAAAGTAGGCGTTCTACTTTTATTATAAGAAATACATAACTGAAAAAGTCAAACACTAATAATTACATTCAAAACTAGTTTTAAAAAGTAGATTTTTTTATTATATCAATAAGAAATAATTTGTTTAAAGTAGTTTTTAAAAAAGAAAATAAAATGTTTTGCAACTAATAGTGGCATCAAAAATACCATATAAAATTTATATTGGCATCAATTTTCCTGTAACCCCAAATATATTATTTATAATTTATTACTTGTCTACATTACATACATTATTTATATTTGTACTTTAGTCGTGAAATTGAGATGTTTTATGGATAGTAGGAATAATCTGCAAAATTCCGCTAATTCTAATCTTACAATAAACTGTCGAAATACTTTTCTGAAAATAGGTTTAATATATTTTTTTATTTTAAAAATTACATTTAATGTAAAAAAAAAAAAAAAAGTTTACATAGCACTTCTGCGAACAGAAATGTGAATAAAAATTAATACACTCACGTAAATGAAAAACACACCAAAATTTTGAAAAATACAATAAACCAAAAAGCAATTTTTTTTCAGTCTGATACTCAACTTTTACCACCAAAATATAAACTCCATTTAAGTAATCTATATAACTGAATAAATTCACATTGCAAGCCGTCTTCATCGTGTTAGTTCCATATGGATCATGCTAACCTAAAAATAATGATTCTCACAATTTTTGCCAAATTTTACCATCCACACAACTCAACATTGTTCAACATCCCACAATAAACTTGTAATGTTCTTAAAATCTGAAAATCAATGCGGCAGTTTTCCCTCTGAGCTACGCCCGCCCCGCACTGCTCTTGA
This sequence comes from Eubasilissa regina, assembly GCA_022840565.1. Lineage (NCBI taxonomy): Eukaryota > Metazoa > Arthropoda > Insecta > Trichoptera > Phryganeidae > Eubasilissa > Eubasilissa regina. Next base: position 14,037,152 of record JAINEB010000027.1, on the reverse strand, counting down.
CAATAGCTCACATGTCCATCATTTAAAATTTGATCAAAATAAAAATATCCGATTAATGTCTTCACAATAAATAATACATGCGAACGGTAAGTATGTTTTTTTTGGGTCAACTTTTCAAAACACGTGAATTTTATGACGAGAATGTAAATGTAATCCCTTGGAGTTTAATGCAAAAGCTTAAAATCTTTTATGCGTTTATGACATTATCGTATTATTGATTCAAAAAAAGATATATAAATTGATAAATGTATGTTACATGAGTATAATAATGCTATATTTATACTTCATATTAAATAAAATTATATTTTTGATATAAAATTTAATATTAAAATTTGTTATGAAAAAAACTTCTCGTTAGGATTTTTATTTTGCTTAGCACACAATAAATGGACAATGTGGTTTGAAATATCAGCTAAACATTTTATTATTATCATCTGACAGCTGATAATTTATGTGGTGAATGCAATATTGGCAAAGCTTTTTCTCTCATAACTATGATTTTATAAATGTTATTAACATATAAAATAAATTGAGGTGTAATAAATGGATGATATCAAATTGTTAGTAAAGAAAGCAAATAATACTTTTGCAGTTTTATACATAATGTGTAGTGTTCAAGTAAAAGTTGCAATCAAAATTGCGAGAAAATTTGGTGCATTGTTATGCATATTGCATACCTCAAAGGCATTTTTATCGGAGATCTAGTAAGTAAGATTTAGCCATTACATATTCAAGTATGAAACATTTAAATAAAGCATTAAAAGTATTTTCATTGGTTTCATCTTCTGTTCCCCAGTTTAGATGTTTCTAAAATCAGCTGAGCATTCATAATAGTATTTGATTATTGTTTACGATACGACTGTCAATTTCAAACCTTTAACACTAACACTGCTATTTCTTTAAGACTTTATACACTTATAAAAATTCAAAAATTCTTCCCATTCATACAATCTGCACGTTTGGAAATTATAAAAAATTATTAATGTCAATTGAGTCAAGAGTTGTCCATTAACCTAGCCACCAATCAGCCGTAAATGAAACTGTTTTCCAGGATTCAGCGTATATTCATTGAGAGACAACTTTTGAAGAAATAAAGTGGATTGCATTTGGTCAAACATAACACTACCATTCATTATCATGTCCATTTCTAGGACTACTAAAAACTAAAGAACCATTACAAATATCTACACACGCAAAAAGCAATATTAAATCAATCATTTTATTTCGGAACCATCATAATGATTCCAACAACCGTCAGAGGTGTGAAATCATTAAATTGATTTAATATTGTATAATGGATTAGATTTTCAATATATTTATATCCATCATGAAAAACTATAATACACTTATCCACCGGCAGTACCAGTGAAGAGATGTTTAATATTCTTTGGAGAAACTTTTATGACTGCATCACTTTCTCTGCCGTGTGGATCTTGTGACTTTGGGTGTCGGGGATCTGAAAAATAGTATTTAAAACTAGTTAACTAAATTATACGTTAAATAGAAGAAAAAAAATATTAATTCACTGCTAACAGTAGGAAACAGAACTGTATTTATAATTTAATTTAATTTAATTTAATAATCAAAAATATCAAAATTATGGTGTAGATATGTGTTGTGATATGACGTGAGTATCAATGTGATATAACCATTATTTTTCTCAGATGAACATTATATTTGATTGATGCATTTGTTAAAAAATATATATGCATTCTCTCAAATGAATTCAACTGTTACATCCTGAGATATCTTATATTTAACAGACTACACAGGTTCCCAAATTTAGACCTGACTTTAAAATCTTAACATTTTAAAATGTCAAATTTCAAATCATTTCTTTTCGGCAAAGGCGGTGCAGAAAATAGTTTTATAATATTATTACAATATTATAAGATGTTAGCTATCAGTTTGCAAAGTTTTCTTAGTTCATAAAAGGAATACAGCCTGCATAATATCATCCAACCAAAACATAGTGAAAATCTTACTTAAAACCCCGTTAAAACGAATCCCGTTATACTGAAAAATGACGTATATCAAAATTTTTTTCAAAATTAATTCCCTACAATCAAGTTTTCATACAAAAATGAATTTATATAACGAAATTATTTTTGTCGCGTATAAAAAAATACCGATCATTTATGTAAATATATAACGAAAAAAAATTTTTACAATGAAAATATTTCAAAATATATTTCGGCCGTCTACTATGACCATGTTTGTCAATTGTTTTATTGCTTTCACACAGGGCCGGTCGGCGCGGGCGGCCCGCTGCGCTCTTGTAAAACTTCTTGGGCTCATAATAGACCCTTATAAAGTCATTTGGCACAATCTCCTCTTGATCAAGATTGGATTTATTGTCCATTGTCAAAATAGGTTAGAATGGCATCCTTCCCATCCATCCATCCTCTGAAGCATACACGTATTCACGCCTCTAAAAACGGGTCTTATCTAGACCAGGTGGAGAAGATAAAAACCCTGAAATCGAAACTGAAGTCACACTTTAGGGCACGTGTGCGTCAGCTTTGTGCATGGTATCGCCCGTAATGCTCGAGATGCCTAGCCTTTAATTCTGCGCATTATTATCTTTGATCTTTATTATCATCAACTTATGTCACTTTTTACATTATAACTGAACATTTACATCAATTCCAATGAACGTTAATATTGTGTATGACATTTTCGTTAATGCGTTTATTTGACAATTGTTTTCATGCGTTTGTTTACCAACATTTATATGTATTAGTATTCCGTAATTTATTATTCAAAATTTTAACCTTAGACAAAAAACTATGATTCCGAATTCGTCTCTACCGATGCGAAACTCTCAATGCTTGTAACAGCTCTACAATTAAACACAGTTAAAATTTTATGTTGTTTTATATTTGCATGAAATTTTGGAATTTCCAAAAATATTGTGGAATTTTAGGTTATCTTTATTGTTTTGTAAAATGTTTTTAATTTAATTTCTAATTATTATCAATTTGCTTATCTGTTGAAACAAAACTAAATAGATTATTTAAAGTTTTCTTTATATAGAAAATCCTCCTTTGTTTGCAGAATGCCTTATGTTATATCCCATATTAATCTGACAATTTTTAAAACCGCGCTACATTTATTTCTACGACGCGCGCGTAATTTTCATATATTAGGAAAAAAAAATGTTTCCCTATATGTGGGAATTCGTTATTATGAAATTTTATTTTTTGGTCCCATGAATTTCGCAATAACGAGGTTTTACTGTATATAATTTTGAAAAGTAAAATTAAAAGGGGATGCACCACTTCTACTTTTTGTTGCTGTATAATTAGACTTTTAACGAGACGATTAGATGACATTAAACATGGTAGAGACATTAAAAATAAGTGTGCCGCACAGGATTCCACCTCGCGACAGGCTTGGTAGGCAGCCTCTCGCGTGGAGCCCGCCACGCATGGAGCCCCACCAATACCAGGATCAGCCGCTCAATACTAGCTCGAGCGAAGAGCGCACAGCGAATTTGAACTGTGATGACTGTGTGGTTCGCTTGGGGGGGTAGGACCCGCGTGTGGGGAGGGTTCTTCGGGTGGGTATATTTGAAAGACTTATTGCTATGAGTTTGGATGGAATGTCAGCCGGCTGGGGGTACCTGGGTTAATGGGGCTTCGCTCGTAGCATTGCCAGAGCAGTTTAAAATGAGTTCTTTTGAAATTGAAGATGACCGCCCACCCCCGTAAGTATGTGAGCTTATGTTAAGGAATGTCTTGATATACTATGGATGTGGCGAGGCTGGTTCTTAATAATAAATGTTAATACCCGCTACATCCACCAACTACATGTTTATTTCCCTGAATGTTAAATGATATCACATTGTTTGGCGGGCGACTCCGTATACATTTGGAACCGTCCCTAGCGTCCCACGCTGTTAGTGGCTGGCGGGGGAGAGGTAGATTTTGTGAACCCCAAATTACTAATTGCACTGTCCTGTAACTGAGCCCACTCCTCTGTAACTGACCATTTTACTCATTCTTCCTTACACACTACCTTCCTGGGATCATCTCTCAGCGACCACCCTTGTGTTACTTATTTTGTGTAAACCGCGCCAGTCCTGTGCATAACAATAAGGATGAGTGGAGGAGAAAAAGAGAGGCCCGCGTCCATCACTGGAATATTGAAAACTGATGACGATGATGATGAACACATTCTAGTACAACTGACTATTTAAATTTTAATATACTTACTTCTTTTTATCTTCAGTCACTTTTTTAACAGACTTTTTTGAAGTTGCAGTTTTTACTGTCACTTTGGTAGCTTTTGCGGCAGTCTTTGTTTTTGAGGTGACTTTTTTGGATGCAGTCTCTGCCTTTTGTGCTGGCTTAACGCTAGTTTCTTTTACTTTTACTTCTTTTACTGCCTTAGCGGCATTTTTCTTTGCCGTATTGGCGTTGCTCTTCTTTTCTACTTTTGGTGAATCCTTTGTTGGAGATTCAGTAGTTGCACCACGTCTTGTCCTCTTTACAACAATCGGAGAAATTTCTCCAACCGCTGTGCGTTTGCCTAAAATATAAACACCAGGCATTAAAAATAGCAATCATCTTATTATTTGCAATAATTCTCAAAAATCAAATAGATAATAAATTATAGATTAAATTTGATATTAATCAGTAAGACATTCAAAATAGAAAGTTCAGGATTCAAGTCCTGGTGATAAATATATTTTTTTCAATAGATTTTTACTGTATATCTTTATAAGTGATTTATCTTGTGTTTTATTATTAATTTTGTCAAACTAGTTCTAAAATCATAAATTTGTAAGAAAATACAATTTCATTAAAAATTAATAAAATCCATCCGACCAAAAAGATTTGACTATGATTTTGAGAAGTTGAAAAAATAATAATTAAATGAAACATGATTTTATCAAACACTCCTTAAGGATGTTCCCAAAGAGCAGTCGTATCCAATCTTCAAGAAGATTCCCCTGTATGTAAACTAATATCAATAAAATAAAAAAATAGTTGAGGTAGTGTACTTTTTCGCTTCCGCTCACATACGCAGAAGTTCAAAAATATTCTCATTGCGTTGTTTCTCCGATCCAGCGACATGGTATTCTTACTCTGAATATTCTTACGCTGGAGACGTGTGCTGTAGTGTAGTCTCAATGTTTTGAAAAATTTTTGGAGGTTACTTTTATATTGGAGATTACGAATAATTTATTAATAATGAGTTCGCGTTTAAAAAATGGTAGATTCGTTAAAAAAAAGACTGGTGATAAAATAGCTAAAGCCTTAGCAAATATGTTGGCAGAATTAAAGGATATTATTTCTATCAATATGTGTAAAAAAAACTAGCTTTAAATGACATTTCATGCGATTATTTAAAACAAATTTACAAAGGTGGTGAAAATGCTGTTGTGCAATTGTTTACCAAAAAATTAAATGATTAGAAAGTGCGGATAACTAAAAATAAATATATTATAACGAATGTATTAGACTTCTTAAAAAATCAAAATTCACCAAAGATAAAAAGTTTAAAACTAAAAAAAAAGTAATAAGAAAGTACTAATGTCTAAAAAAAATTAATATATTGCTAGGATTTTGTTTGTTTGATGTTAAAAATAAAATTCTTTATGAAAATTGCATCACAGATTATATTTTAGAATCAATAATTATTTATTATATTAACATGATGCTTATTAAGGCGCGGCTTGCAATAATAATTAATATTTTCGCGTTTTTTATGAAAATGTGGGTTTTTATTATTCATTTATATCAGAAGTTATTCAACATATTAGACTTTTTTTCAACTATTACTTAGATTGGACCTTTACATTCATATAAAACTAATAAACTGAATGTTAATTGCCATAATTAAGACGATATAAATATTATAAGAAAGACCCTGACCATTAGATGCATATTAGGAATGGGAACATCCTTAATGTTTAATAAGTTGTTTAAATATGTTTATTTCCCAAAATTATGAATTTATCTTCCATCAACAAGTCAAGTTCAATTGACTCGTGTATTCTATCACATTCCACACTGACGTGTAGAATTTTATAAATCCGAGAAGAAATGAGTCCATCTGCGTAATCATTTTACTAATAAATATTATTTTACCTTTTCCACTAACGGATTTTATACTTTTTGTATTTTGTTTCTTTGCTACTTTTGTAGTTTTAGAAGCAGCAGCTTTGGGTTTTCCTTTTGGTTTGGGAACAGCGAGTTCTTCTACTTCCGCCGCGGACTCCACTGTAAAATACATATCGGGTTATTAAAAATATTTACCATAAGCAATCAGCGTAAAGGCTGAACAAAAACCTATGACAATAAAAGAAATAGAAAAATACCTGTAGATTTTCCACTTCTCGTGCTCCTCGACTTGACCACAGGTTTATCATCGTGGCTCTTGAATACGTCAGATGCGAAAGTGACTTTTCTCTCTTTTTTCTTCTTCTCCATACTCTCCTGTAAATTTTAGTAGTTACTGCATCTACTTCATTTATTTAGCAAATTGTTAATTATGTCAATAATATTTCTCCAGTGAAAGTAAATCACGAAATGTAATTTGAAATCTTTAATCATTAATATTTTTAGCAAAAAAATGATTTAATACATATGGTTAAAAAACTATATACGGTAAGGAGAGCTATCTATAATATATATATATATATATATATATATATATATATATATATATATATATATATATATATATATATATATATATATAATTATTTAATTAAACATAACTACAATTCACACTGTATCTGAATTTGTGAGGAAAGTTAGTTAAGAGTTCAACTTACGTCTACATTTATCTTTCCCGAAATACCCTTCGTAATTGATGCAGAGATTTCTCCAGAAACAACAGCAGCTTCATTAGCCTTCCTTCCTCTACCTCTTTTAACTTCCGGAACTTCACTGTGCCGTTCAACGGACGCTTGATTGTTTCCTGATCTCGTCACTTTACCAGTTAATTATTGGTTCACCTCCAATATTTGCTGAAGTTTCTACCACATCTTTTCTAGTCGCCCTTTTCCTAGCTGGTTCTTTTACTTGCACTGTTTCAACAACTCGTTCTTCATCTTTGATGGAAACACGTTTTCTTCCTCTGCCCTTTTGTGCAGTGGGGTTTTTCTTTACGGCAACTTTTTTTACGACAGCTTTGTTTCTCCCTCTAAAAAATTGATATTATATAATACACCAACACTAAAGAATTACATCTATATGAAAACACACATAAACTACACAAACCTTGAACTACTTGATGATACTTGCGATGTGTTGACACTGGTTTCAACCTTTGGAACAAACAATATGGGAGACAATTGCTTGATATTGATTTCGCTCATATTAGCTGCCACCCTTGTTGACTTCGCTGGTGTGGATTGTCCTAGTATGGACATGTTTGTTGTAAGTCGATTACTTTTGTTTTCTTTTACCGACAACTGTACTTTTGATACTTCGAAGGAAAAGTTGGTTCTATCGATTGTCACCTGCCGTCTCGATCTTTCTGCTGTTTTATTTTTATTTTCACCATCATCAGTCATAACTAAAGTTGAAGCCTCGGTGTATTTCTGTTGACTCTTGCTATAATTGCTGGATGATGTCTCCACACTTTTATCTATGGTGATGGATATTTCTGATGTACGCTTTTTGGGTGATGATTTGGTTGCGGTGATAGTTTTAGTATATGTTTTGACTGGGGTTCTTCCTACTAAGGAATCAAATAGATTTTCAGAAAGACTATTTCTGGTGGTTTGATTACTGACTGGAGAAGGTTTAAATAAATCACCAACTCCGCTTACATTGTCCAAAGAATTTTTAGGAGATTTCTGTTTGGTTCTAGGAGATTGAAACATTTCCTTCACGCCAGCAACGTTAGCCAGGTAATTTTTAGGAGATTTTGGTATTTTTGGAGTCTTTAATAACCTTTTAACACCAATAACATTTGATAAATCATTTTTGGGGGATTTTGGTACCTTAGGAGTTTTTAGCAACTGTTTCAAACCCAAAACATCGGTCAAATCATTTCTGGGCGATTTTTGAACTTTCGGAGTTCGTAATACTCTCTTTACACCTTCAACATTTGTCAAATCATTTTTAGGTGATCTCATTGGTTTTGGAGTAGCCAGGATTCTCTTCACTCCTGCCACATTTGTGAGGTCATTCTTGGGAGACTTAACTAGTTTGGGAGTACCCAGCAGCTTCTTCACCCCTGCCACATTTGTGAGGTCATTTTTGGGAGACTTAACTGTTTTGGGTGTACCCAGAATTCTTTTCACTCCTGCCACATTTGTGAGGTCATTTTTGGGAGATTTCACTAGTTTAGGAGTACCCAGAAGTCTCTTCACTCCTGCCACATCCGTGAGGTCATTCTTGGGAGATTTCACTAGTTTAGGAGTACCCAGAAGTCTCTTCACTCCTGCCACATCCGTGAGGTCATTCTTGGGAGATTTCACTGGTTTGGGAGTACCTAACAATTTCTTCACCCCTGCCACATTTGTGAGGTCGTTCTTGGGAGATTTCATTGGTTTGGGAGTACCCAACAATCTTTTCACTCCTGCCACATTTGTGAGGTCATTCTTGGGAGATTTTACAACCTCGGGTGTTTTTAAGAGTTTCTTGACTCCAGCAAAATTAGATAAATCATTTTTAGGAGACTTGGCCTTCATAATTGGTTTACTTTTGGGAGAAATTTTAAGTATGGGAGATTTGTGACTCCCAGAATTATTTGGAGACCTAAACGACTTCTCTAGAATGGTAATTTCAGAACTGATTCTCGGCGATTTTCTTTGGTTTCTAGTATTGGCAGAAGAAAAACTTTCCAATGGACTTGCAACTGGAACTTGTAGTGTATTTGCAGATTCAAAACCAATGGAAATATTGGGTGTGACTCTTGACCTTCTATCTGGCGATTTTTTAGAATTCGTTAACAGTTCAAAAGATGCATCTCTTGCCGCACTCGCAATGCTTTCGTCTTGCGCATCATCAAACGCAATGGAAGAATTATACAATCTTATGCTCTGTGACAACTTTCTTTTCACCGGACTTTTGAATAATTCTTTAGCAATTTCTGGTGATTCTGTGAGATGATCTATCATCGCTTTTCTGGAAATAGATTTTTTAGCTGTGGAATGCTTTTCTTTTAACATCTCAGGTTGTAATTTGACCGTGCTCTTCGGTGTTATTACAATGTCATTACTCGAACGAGGTGCATTAACATCAGTTACGTCGGAGCTGTTAGATTCCTGATCAAGAGATTTGTCTTTATTCCTCATACTGTCTAGTGAATTATTGAGAGATCTCATACTTTTACGAAGAGCTGCTTTTTCAATAGCTGGTAATCTGTGTTTCGGTTCTGTCTGAGACCTTAAATTAAAAGCCTCCAACTGCGCTTTTCTGAGTTCAACTCGTTTTCCCATAGATTCTGACTTCCTAGTGGGTTTGGAAAGCTCACTAGATTTTAAAACAGCCGGTCCAGCAATTTGCGCTTCAAACTGTTTAATCTTATCTCGCACCAAAGACTTTCTAGTTTCCTTCGGCGTGGAAGCCTCCATATCAAAAAGTATGCTCAAGTTGGGTGTCGTCACAATGTTATCACCTAATACAGCGGAAGAATCGGGAGTTCTCGGTGAGTTCGGTTTGGGAGAAACAATTGGTGAAATATTTCCAATTATTTGCGGAGTATTCTTAATAGACAAACTCTTTTTCTTCAGTGAATGATCAGCACTTTTCAGGGAAGATTTTCTCTTTTGAATCGATTTCTTTGCCGATTTGGTTTTACTCTTAGGTGTGACAGTTTTGAGAGACCTTATCACAAAGGATGCCCTAGTTTTAGGTATTTTTGTTAATGGTGAAGGTGTTAGTAGACTAGACAGTGAGGTTTTGAGAATAGAGGAATCTCGGGAATTTATTCCGCTAAATCCAGATATGTCATTCAATTCGGCAGATGTATCTAAAGAACTTTCCAGAAATGTAACAGACTTCAATGAGGCTTTCTCATTTGATTTGGATAATCTTCTGGAAACGGACTTCAGAAGGTTATTTTCAGGAGAAAACATTTCATCCGCGCTTTGTGCATCTTTATTGGTGGATCTTAAATATTTGGCTGACCTCGGAGAGTCTTTAGTAGGTGTACCCTGGTCTGGGGTACCTCTTATAGGTGTGCTCATGGCTTGACCAGGGGATAACCTCACGGACTGCCTTTTTAGCGAAGATCTGAACCCCGGGGTTCTCCTACTCACTGGCGATGGCCTTTTGGGTGTAAATGTCGGTCTACCCTTTAGAGTCAATATCCTGTCATCAGGGGTGACAAGCACCGGCGTAATATCCTCGTACACTTGACGAAGTGGGCTTGTTGGGGAGTTTTTAATAATATTCGCTCGAGGTGTTCTACCAGTAAGATTAGAATTTCTTGGGGAAATCTGCTTTGGAGAATTAACTTTCTTATTAGACCTCACAAGGGATACTTTCCTAGGCGTTTTTTGTTTGTCAAAAGACACATCCTCAGTTGGTTCAGCAGACCTTACAAAGGACTCTCCTCTTAATGACTTTCTCTTGGGTATAACTCTTACTGGGGTCATTTCACTTGGTGATTGTTTCATCGAAGATAATTTTTTAGATGTTAAATTATTTATTTTTGAAGACAATATTTTGGGAGATTTATTAAATTGATATTTTATTTTGGCATCAGATTCACTAGCTGACACAACTATGGAAGGTGTTCCGGTCACTTTAGGAGAACTTTTTACCGAGGAATTTAATTTTGATGTTCCAACTTTATTTAGTACGACACTCCTTTGACTGGCTGTGAGTTTTGAAGCAGAAGCAGCTCTGTGAGGTACTACTTTAGGAGTCAAAATTTTTTTAGGTTTGATCTTCACCGGCGAGGCTTTTTTATAAAATGTCTTTACACTCAAAGGTAATATTTTTTTTGGGACAGGTTTTGCAACAATATTTTTTTTTGGAGAATGGAGCTTAGAAGACAATACCTTCTTGGGGGAAATTTTCAGCGCCGTTTTCTTCAATGTGCTCGTTCCTGCAGTCCCTTTAACAGAGCTACCGGTAAATTTCAGAGTGGGTGTCGACTCCGCGTCAGTAGTATTATCGACAATAAGTTTTCTTCGAGAAGTTTTAACCGGCAAAGTCTCTTCAATAATAGTTTTCTGTTTTGCAGATTTGACTGCAGAAGCAGCTTTGATCGAGTAAAGAGACAAAGGTGTCATTTTGAGTGCAGAGACCGCAACAGGGGTTACTTTAACAGATCTTCCAAGAGATCTTCGAGAAACTACTTTAGCTGAAGAGACTTTCGCAGACACTATTTTTTTGATGACAGATTTTAACGGTGAGACTTTTGGTGTCGCCTTCATAACAAGAAGTTTAGAAGTGTGATTGTTTACTACTACTTTGTTTGCGAATCTGGCTGGAGTAGGCCTCGAAATTCTGGATGTAACAGCCCTAGTATCTTCCGTCGGAGAAACAGCTTTGATTGACGTAGATGATGGAACCTTTTGAATTTTAAGAATATTTTTGGGCATAGGCGTGTCACACTTAGGTGAATTTTTTCTGCTTACTTTAATGTCGGTTGTATCTGGGATGGGGTGGTTTACCTTCGTACCTGACGCACCGGCCCGTACTAGCTCCACCTTATCGGATGTGGACTTGCCCCTAGCCGGAGTTGTCTTTATAACTGACCTTGGAGTTTTGGACTGATTTGAAGACTGCTTGACTGGCGTCGATCTGATATGCATGTCGCCGGAACCATTTTGCTCTAGGGGCCCGCTTGAAAGAGATTTTCTTGTAGGCGATCCTTTTGATGTGGGTGAACTTTTGAGACTTGATCTGCCCAGTGGACTTTTGCCGGTCAACAGCATTAAGGCAGCTCGTTTATTTTTATCTAAAATTTATAAATATCATGTAAAGTTTTGATCCTATCAAAAATAGAATAATTCATTAATATATTTTGTATCACTGCTTATTGTATTCAGTCAGATTGCAATATTTATACAGAAAAATTTATAATCTTTTGAAAATGAGTCCCCATATAATTGTTTTGTTCATATGATAAATGCAAATGAATTTGATACTGATCAAAGATGTTGAATCGAGGTGCACTATTTGCACATGCGCCAACAGCAATGACAACTATCGTTATCATTCAGCCAATAATGAACAAGTTTAGAAATGTAACATGAAGGTCATTTTCATTCAAAATTATTTGTATTAAAATAGATAAAATAATAACGAGCCATGCACAAAACAAGAATGTATTTGTAAGCGTCGCTACACAAAGCAAAGGTAAAATATATGTGTCAGATAAATAAATTGCTACCGGGATATATCTCGGTAGCAATTAAATATTTTATCACAAATTTTTCACGGGACCTGTAGAACAAAGGATACAGTTAACAACACAGATTGTTCTCTTTACTGTTTCACAATTCCAAAATGACAAATTACGAAAATTGAATTACCATATTTAATTTAATTTATTATTAATATTTAAGATAGTAAATTCAAAACTGAAATAATTATGAAAAGTACAAAGAGATGAAATATAAGTGATCAAATTATTTTTGTAAAATGCATACCTAAGACTACAGGTGTGTCAACTTTCTCTACATCGTTGATTTTTCGCCGTTTGGTAGTGACAGTAACCTTGAAAATATCCGATTCCGGAGAAGCAACACTGCTCGCTCTCTTCCCTTGCCTCCTGGCTGGAAAAAAGATTTAGCAAGGTTATTTAGGAACCACGATTTTACACATCGTAGGAAACGAGCTAAAATGTTGTGAAATAGAGGAAAGTGTAAATTCACTTATATGATAATAAGTAGTTTTTTTATTTAAATAAATAGTCATAATGCCTTATAATCAGGGCTATGCATTACTAAAAATTCTGGGAAATAAATTAAATAATCTTTATACTATGAAGACCCTATAAAATTCTAGTCGATATTACACGGATTTGCGTAACTTTGTCAATGACGTAATTCACGACTTTTAATTTTTCAAAATTTTCTTGTGAAACTTTGTGAAATCCCATTTTAAATTATATTAAAAATAATAACATTGTTTACTTTCACTAATTTGTTATCTCGTGTAATATTTTCAATTTTCAATCATCATCTTCAGTAATGTTAAAACTTTTGTCTAGCCGTGAGTTATTTGCGAACCATTTGCAACAACTCCATGTGCATTCTGGTTCACAATTTGCTATGAATGAACCTAACTTATTTTATCAATCCTTATTAATAACTGTACTGAACTAAATATTTTTTTATTAAATATATGTCGGCATCTTGATATCTGCAGATTTTCTGCATTTTTCAAACAATTTGTGCTTAAGTTTGCTGTCTTCCAATAGGAATAATCCTAATTGAAAACTGTAGAATGACATTTCTACGTGTTCTTGGTATATTCCAACCTATGATTCCATACTTCGGTGTTTGCGTAGATAAAATTTATAGGTTATAATTTATCATCTGTCAAGCAAGCGAATTTGCATTTTTCAGGATATTACTAATTTTTAGATACTATAAACTATTATATATATATATATAATATATACAATTATTTATGTTGAGTTTCGGCTATGCTAATTTGTAACGCTGGTTATTTAAATCCATTGTCTAAAGGAGAAATTGTAGAAAATATTTTAAGCCAAATCGAAAGCAGAGTATGGCATCAAACAATAAAAGAACTTGCCTTTTTTTAAGTAGTAAATTTACAATTGTATTCTAAATTTAAATTGATAGAATTGTTCACAAAATTTAAAAAAAATATTTGATTTTTGATTTGCCCAGTACACCCACCTATTATATACTTAGCATTGTCAGTAACAGCATAACCTAACTTTGTGCCTACTGTACGCCACTGCTTATAATTGCAATTAACTTAAAACAATAAAATGTCAAATGTTTTCCATAACAATAAGGTCAGTGAGCAGATAAAAATTATTTGAAAAATATATTCTCTGTGTAAGGAACTCCGCAACATATTCAAGAATATTATAATATTCACAACCCAAATTATCTATTTCATATTAGTGTTAATTTAAATGATTTACGTCATATTAAAATTAATCAATTTGAGATCTGCAGTAAAAAAAAATACAAAAATTCACAATTCAAAATAAATGTGACTCGCATTATAAATTAATACATTTTTAATAATTTTAATATTCTAAGCAACACACAAAATAAATTCAAAAATGAGAAATAACTTTTGACAAGTGTCAAAAGTAAGTACAGTAAAACTCTGTTGATTCATAACTCATGGGACCGAAATTAAAAAAAAAATCTGAATTACAAATAATGAGAACAATTTTTTTGAAGGCAACATTATAAGAAATTTTTAAAAACGCGTCGTCAATTTACCCTTCCACATTAATGCGCGCGCTGCCGTTGTCAACTCGTGATTTTCATACTGAAAAAGCTTACATACATTTCAGCTTTTTATGTGTCGAAATGTTTATCAAATAATTCATTTCTCCTGAATAATGAAGGTGTGTGGCAATGTTGCAATATTTAAAACAGGCCTCTTCAAACAATTCACTAGTACTTGACGCAACAAAATTATGGACATTTAAATTTGATTAACGGTCGAATTTGACATTTCCATCAAAATTGGGCAAGAAATTATAATATTAAAAAGCCCATGAAAAATAATGAAAAACTTTTAAATCTCGATACTTTGTTGAAGCTTATTATTTCTCCGCTATTTTTCAAGTTGAACTTGAGAGATATTCGGGATCGAATTTTTCCCGCTGATTTTATCTTTGACATCAATTTTTGTCAGATTTTAAAATAAGTTCCATATTTTCAAATGGTCGAGGATTTACACAAATTACGAAATGTTTGTACCATTTTAGAAAACGAAACACGAAAAGAAATTAATCATAAAATAAATATAAAGGTTTCAGTTTATTTATTACAATAAACAAATTGCAATATTTCATAAACAAAAACCGGATATAAAATCAATAAAAATGTTGCACATAATTCATTTGTCAAAATAATAACGAATCTTATAGAACACACTACAGAATTAGATATACATAAATATGGTATCACTCAGTTCGGTCACGGTCTTGTGAATTGCAAGCTCTAAGCGCACCGATCTATTGCGATAAGGAACAGCGCAGTAATTGGCTAGAGGGTGGAACTAGCTACAGATGTTTACGAAGAGATGATGAATGCGTAGTCATGCGAGTTTGGATTTGAAAACAAGTGAATATGCGAATTACATGAACAAATTATTTACTTCGGATATAAAAAATGCATACAATCTACGAATATTAAGATTTTACGAATTATCGGTAGAAATTAGTTGGAAATGTTATTTTCGGGGCTTAAATTTTTGAAAAAAATGTGAATTAAGCGAAAATACGAAATATGGGTACACAAATTAACGGAGTTTTACTGTACCATAAATCGGAATAAGTGTGACATATAAATCATCAACATAAACTTTGAACTGTTCTCAAACTTCACAAGATGATACTATGACTTTGATACAAGGATCATTAACCATTTTCTTATTTAAGTCATTAAAAATCGGAATGTAACATTTTAGAATAGCTGATATTGAAAGCATTTTATGAAAATTGGACGAGCAGATGCACTTACCCCAAATTTGGTATAAGAGCATCTAGTTATATTATTTCTGACTAATTCTTAAAATAATAAAAATATCTTTACTGATCTGCTTAATGACAATATGAATTAGTTATTTTGGTTCTTAATGACAGGTAAAACGTGCTAAGTTCCAAAAAAATCTAGTAAAATTGCTTATACGGAATATGGGGGAAGTGCAACATATCACAATGATTGTTTTTGAATAAATAATGTATAATAAAATAATGGAACTGTCTACACATCACTAATTGAGAAAGTTTCCATTCAAAAATATATGGGGTACCATACCAACCACTGGGTAGATGCACTTCCCCCACGATATAAAATTTATGGGGTAAGTGTATCCGATTTTATAAATCGTAATTCACAGAAATAATCACTAAACTAATATATACATCAAAATTAAAATTCAAAATAAAGGTACTTACCTAATATAAGCATCCTAGCACAAAAGATTATTGAGATATATGAAAAATTCAAAAGGCATACACAACTCGCAAGTAGACATCAAACAACTGTCATAATTTGAAATGGTATTTATTACAAACAAACTAATGGACTGTCTCTTCAAAATAATGATTTATAACATTTCTTAATAGATTGCAGGACTGGAATCCAATTTTAAAGATAATTAGGAGACGTAGATACACTTCCCCGACTCACCCTATGTTATGACTGTTTTTATTCTTCCTGCATTTCTGATCATTTATTTTGTGACTTGTCAGCACTGTTTTGGTTTGTTAATGAATTTTTATACATTGCACAAATTCATAGCTTGTTTATTAGTTGGTATTCAATTTGATAAGAATTTGATTTGTCAATAAAAAACATCAAACAATGGTTCACAAAAAATTGCAGTAGATTTCTTACTTGCTTTCATCAAAAACAGAATAGAATAATAACTGAAAAATAATATAAATTTGTTTCTGCTATACGTAGTTTGACATTTTGTTTGCAGAAAATACATAAATTACGGGGAATTGTGATTTAGTGAAAATGTAACTAGTAAATTATGTATGATGAAAAATTTTAAATTTGATAATGGAAAATATCCGGGTTCCATAGTATTTTATATTTTTTTGCATCATCACTATCATCTCGTGGCTCTTGGCCTCCTCAAAAATATTCTTCCATTCATCCCTATTACGAGCCATTTCTCCCCAATCCCGGATTTCTAAGACAGATATGTCTTTGAAGACATTGTCGCTCTATGCTCCCGCAACATGTTGGCCTTAAAGTATAGAGCCCATTTTTGTAGCATCTATTCCAAAATTCATTTTCTAATATTGGCCCCAAAGACACGCCTCAAAATTTTCCCTTCAAAAACATCCAGCGTTTTTGTACATTTAAATTTAGGTAATTTTGGATAACATTTGGGCTTTTATTAAATTTTGGAGACGGAAACAACAATGATTCACAGTTGGTATACATTTTTAGATGATTTTTTCCAAACTGTATCTAAAAACAAACTAAACGAGATTTCCATAAACAAATAACAACTCCTTTCACTCAACACTAAAATAATAATAAGAATTTTTCCTAATGATTCTACTGATGTCATATAATGGAAATATCCAAAGTCGAAAATAAATAATAATTTTTTTTTTTTTTTTCTAGGTGAAAAATCCTTGACATAATTTGGTTTTACATAAACTGATCACTTCAAAATTCATTGAAGAAATACAAAAATGATATTATCTTCTGCTATTTATTTTTTACAAGGATTTATTAATCTTTTGAACGCTACTCCCAGCCCTGACATTTTGAATACCCAAATACGCATTAAATCATCGAAATAGGCAACTTAAGCACGATTTATCGCCTCAGATAGAGATAAAAGGTTATCTTGCTTAATACGAAACCAAATTCACGGTTGTAAAAATACAATGTTTATAAATGAATAAACATAAACTCCATACAAAGTCATATATAACGGTACAGCAATTCGGCCACTGCTCGAAACACATGGCAAATTATAATAAATGTTTTTAACGAAGTACGTTTTTATTTTCCAGAAATATCTGAAGATGTCAGCACAATCAAAGTATTAGAAATCTTTTAGTATATGTTAAAATATTGTTTGAAATATGCGCACTATGTGATCACGGACCAAAATCACCGTATCAACTATCGATACGGCCGTGTACAAAAACCAATTTATACAGTATCAACTGTTGATACTGCTGTAACTATAGCATTCAATAATTAAACTTCTTGCGTGTTAAAAATTTTGATATTATTATTTTAAAGTATTATTTACATACAAGTGATATTATTATAACAATTGTCGGTAATTATGTACGCAAGAGCAGAAATGTAAGATTTGCTTCTGGGATGAAGATATTAATGATAAGTATTACGTTTACTCCACTACGGCTATTTACAGTTCATATATACATGTACATAGTGGTTGTATTTTATTTATAAATTACTCATGTAATAGTGAAGGATTCTAATGTTGACAAAAAATTATCAAGAACAAATTATAAATATTCTTAGGTTTTCACAACCGTTCAGAATCTGCAATGGGATCTGAAACGTCAGCCAGAAAGATCAGATATACATAGCATATTAGCCCAAAAAACTATATACAGAATAATAAATTATACTTCCATCATACTGATGAATGACAAATATCAAATAAACTTACCAGATGGTGTAATAGAGGCCCGACTCCTGGCCGGGATCCCCTGCAAAATGGAGACAGGTGTGCTGGAAAGCGAGGGATCCACATCCCTCCTTTGGGGTTTTACCACAGCCACTTGCCGGTTCTTAGGCGAGGAACCTGATTTATTATGAACAAGTACATTAAATATTTCATTGGAATTAAATTTTAGTCTGCAGTGAGATGAGAAAACATTTTTCCACAATCTATTTCAGTTTCATAAAATCCAATATTAAGATTACTTGCAATATATGACAATTAGCTAAATGTCTGAGTAAAACTCTATTATTCTATCTGTTATATTTGTAATGGTATATTGGCAATGTTGAAAAATATTCAAAAGTCTACCAGAATATTTTTTCGAAAATGGATAAATGTACAAAAAAATTTGTTGAAGTAAATTTTTAAATCTTCATATCATCATAAAAAATTATAAATCTATTCAATGTATACATGAACAAATTTTCATGTTTATACATAATATCATTTCATTTATTATTTTCAGTTTCAATTTATATATGCTGATTATTTATTAACAATGTTTGCCTTTACCATCTTTAAAATACATATTGTGACATTTCAAATATACACGCCAAGACCGAGGGGGCCATCTACCGATGCGAGTAGGCGCGGCCGGTGGAGAGAGAGGTCGGAGGAAGGTAGCGGGGGACTTCATGGCGAGCGCCCGAGCTGAGAAGTGCGTGAGGCGAGCGCCGAGCGGCGCTCCGTCAAAATTATAATATTGGCGACGGAGATCGACAATTGGAGAACTATTTTCGCGGCAGAACAAGAGATAATTGGGCCTTGTTCTGCCCGTGTAAATCGTGTAAGGAGGGACTCCACGGCAACCGGATGGCATCGAGGTGACCTTCGGGAGAAAAGTTCACTTCTGGAACGGGGCGTGGCAAACTGGGCAGTTGTCGTATCGCTAAATCGGTGACACGGTATGTCCCCACAAGGAGAAGAGCGTGACGGGAAAAATGGAGATCTTGAAGACAATAACCGTGCTTACAGTGTCGGGCTTTGTGTTTTATATGTGATTAAATTGTTCAGAGTGCATAAAGTGTTTCCATTGTTCAGACCTCCCCCATCCATCTTCCGACACCAAACTTTATTGACCCACAGACTGAGTCTAGCTGGTGGCGTGGTGCGCTGGCATTCCATCCTCTGGTGACAGCGCACGACGTGACAATATATATCAAATAAAAAATACTAAACACTAACAAAATTTTAATTTTAAAAAAGTTCAAAATAAATGTCAAAAATCTAACCAAATATAAAAATCAGCGCAAATTAAGAAAATTTCATAAGTCATCGCGTAACTGATTTAATTTTCAGCTTAGAAGACTAATATATCAAAAACCATAAACTATATTCTGAAAGTAGGATTGAAACGTGGTGATCCAAGCTCTTTTTCTTCTTTCATTCATTTTGCATTTCGTTATTCATTTACTTATCTTCCATTTACAACGGTGCAATTGGCAATTTTTTCATTTTCTAATAAAATTTAATGAAAGGTATGCACTTCGCATTATATTTATACACCCTTCTTTATGGACAGTTTGAGAACCCATGAGATAATGAAACCCTTTTTCCTGTTATAAATTTGACAAACAATTTACAAAATTAAAAGTGTATTTAAAAAATATATATTATGCAGGCTGTATGATAAGTACCCGTGTTTAATGACTGATGACGCCACTGTGCAAAATCAGCATACCATTGTTTAACACCATCTTTCGAATGACACCCATCTAAATTTTTGATATATTTATCAAGTTGTTTTGTTTTGATAGCTGTTGAAAGTGGGTAAGTTTGTGTTTGTTTGCAACCATGGAAAAAAGCAATATTGGTTAGTGATTTGATTCCTTTCTTTGGATGGGAATACGTGTGAGGAATCAAAGTGAAGTTGCATGTCGTGTATAGGGACCATGCACGTTCGATAACTACCATCAAATATTGGTTTAATGAATACAAACGTGGCTGAACATAGATTTTGATAAAGAGCACCCAAACCGTCCGATTGAGATGACTATGGAGGATATGATCAACAAAATCTATGATAACGTGTTACCAAGCCGCTGGGTGAAGATCAGAGAGATTGCTGACATTGCAAACTTCGATTGAACGCGTACAAAATATCACACACAAAAAATTTGGATAAGAAAGCTGTCGGCGAAACGGGTGCCGCATTTGCTCGGTGGACCAAAAACAAAATCGTATGACAACTTCGGAGCACTGTTTGAACATGTTTAAGCGCAATCCAAGAGTTTCTGTGGCGTTTCATGACTGTTGACGAAACATGAATCCATCACTGCACGCTAGAAATGAAAAAACAATGAACTTTACCTAGCAAACCTGCTCCTAAGTCGAAAACGGTCCCATTGGCCGGAAAGGTCATCATCTTCACAGACTATTTGGGGCAATACTATGCTGATTTATTGGGCCGATTGGACGCTGAATTGTTGAGAAATAAACAAAATAAATTTTAAATGCGTTTCCTTCCCTAACACGGGTACTTATCAAATATCCCTAGTACATTTAATCTTTTTTTTTGTACTATGGATAGTAAAAAAAAAGTATACCTAGTAATGCATCCAAACTATTTCTGCTGTACAGCTTAAACTTCCTAATTTGTGGATCAACTTTTTTTGTTGCTGTCTCGCTCTTTCTTCTGCCGATGGACTTCCTTCCCCTCTTCACCAGGAATGTCGGCCCGGTGCTAGCTGCAAAGATTGTATGGATAACTAGTCTAGTAATATGAAAATACTTTACATAATAAGGTTAAATGCTGTAAAATTTTATATTTCTTCATTTTCCGCAGTGCTTCAATGTATCAATGTGTACGACTAAGCAATGCTGGAAGGTTCAAGGATTCTGAAAAAAACTGCTTGACTCATGAAAGCAAACTACACTTTATGAGTTGTGCTTTAAATATGATATTCTGTACATGTTCATAATTTAATGTTCTCACAATATACATATATGCAACCATATTTAAATGTTAAAACTTAACTTAAAATCTTTCTCACAATTCAATTGTCCGGTTAATTGGAAAACATTTTAAGATTATTTCACTATGTATCAAAAACATTTTAGTATGGAAATAATAGCACAATAAATTAAGAAAAAATATGAATACGCGTCTATTATATAAATAAATGAGTTCTTAACCTTTTCAATGCCAACTTAATTTATTATGGGAGACACCTGTAGCCCAGCCATTTTTCCATAACATAAATTTAATAAACACAATATGATAGAAGTCAAAAACTTTAAAAAAAAAAGATATCCAAATTTATTATGAAGTTTTTTAAATTAAAATCTTATTAAAATCTTTTAAGAAAATATACAACTACATCACAACTTCACTTTTTTTTTTTAAACTTATATTTTAATGTTAAGTAACCAAAAGAAATATGAAAAAACTTGAAATGAAATACAAATAAACAAAGTCAAACACAGAAAGTCGGTCAAATATGGCTAACATAAAGATAAAAAGTTAATTTTGAAGTAACACACTGGATAGATATATTCACCCACAATACACTAAAAATACAATTTTGAGAAAAAACTGACATATATCAAATATAATCTGAAACAAATTCAAGCAAAAAATCACGCCAATGAAAATAAAGCAAACTAAATTAGTCCATTCGCAAAATCCCCTTTAAAAACCTTCTTAAATGCTAACCCTAGTGACCTCTGTCAGTTGTCAAATTAAGCTTATCAACAAATTACAGATTTTACAAGATTTACAGGTTTTAGAAATACTGTGAGAGCTTAAGATTGTTGTCCATAGATGATAGTACAATTTTGAATAAGTGACATGTTGAAAATCGTGATTCTTCAAGCATATTTAAGATCGAACAGAGCGTGCGCATTTGAGCATCCGTAGCCTAATGCAACATGAAAAGGTTTGCGCGTTCATGGCCCCGACCAGGTTAATATTCAAGTCAAACACGAATGGTGGGAAGTGGGGTAATTTTGACCTACCTTTAGATTTCCTTTTACTGGTAAGTTGAGTGATATAATCCCAACGAAAGGTTCCCGTGTTGAAAGAGATGACGTCACTGTGTGCCAACACTTTGGTCGTGATCGGTTTTTTATTCACAAGTGTAGGAGCCGTACTGGATAGGTTCTTTATTGTGGCCTATAAAAATATTTAATTAATTTTTGTTTACATATTTTTTTAGAGAAATTATAATTTGAGAATTTAAATTTTTAAAAATGTATTATTATGGCGAGGAGACATTTCCATTTTGATAATTTTTCTTTGCTAAAGTTCTGATAAAATCCTCCCTAAAAATTTATTATATTTAATCATCACTTAAATTATTTCCTCCATTCAATCCAATTGTATACTTATTTATGTATACTCATTTCATTAATTATACTCAATGTATACTCGTTTCATTCGTTATTTTTATATTTCTTCATATACATTCCAATTTCAACTAAAGTATTAAGTCATCACATAAATAATGCGGTTTTTTCAATTACATGAACTAAAAGTCAAAGGGGAACGGGATAAACTACTTGCATCAGGTAAAATTACTACATGAAATCGAGAATAACAGGAGAACAAAGCGCCTAGACCGAATGATTTTTGTAAAATAATATGGGGCGATCGTCCGTGAAAGGATCGACAACGCTGTATATGCGTTTATATGTATGATGACTGTGTAATTTTATATTCTTTAAAATGTGACTAAATAAATCCCAAGCGATCGCTCAACCCTGTAACATATAAGATATTGCGGGCGGACATGGTAATAAAGAGATAAAACACCCGCGATAGGTGTAAGGGATTTTTTAATAATAAGTGAAAAGTATAGCGAAAGTTGTTTATGCTGGTCGATTAGGGGCAGGGCTAGGGCTAGGGCTATTAGCCTTCCCCCATTGGTCCGGCATGAAACAGGTGGACTAGCGCGGCTATTTAAATTTTGGACCTGGATTCTTCTGACCTACTGGCTGCGACACAGGTGATGATTTGGATACCTCTACAACAAGGGCCTTCGTCAGTCCCACCGAACAGAAGAGCGAATCGGTGAACCACTCCTTTTCTACGGTTCTTGTTTCCTGTGCGGAACACTGTATGAAAACAGATTGGGTCTTAATTGAGACAGAAGCGGTGCAAGCAGGGGAAAGATAGAACCACCTTGTCGAGACTTTGGGCCCCCGGTCCTTCCAGGATAAGAGGACAAAAATTATTTTAATGGATATTGATGGATCGCTGATTTGGTAAGATTTCAAAAAAGTGTTCCTAATAATCTCTCAAAGCCACATTATATTTGTCTCAAATAAACTGGTCACCATAGTGGATAAAATTAAATATTATTTAGCCATTACATGTGATTTCTCAACAGTGATGAGACACTGCTTGTGAGCTAGCCCCTTAACAGGTATTGTAATGTCGCAGTCCTTCCCACTGCCAATGTGGATGCTTCCATAGTGAAGGGGATACACGGAGCCATCATGCCCCTCACGCTTCACCACCACTATCTGGCCACTCCCGGCCAATGCCATATTTTATGCTTGTAATCTGAAAGAGATAATAATGTCTTCATAATTGACTTGGCAGCTTCTGTGATATTCCAGAATGTGACATGAAGATGTTCATCCAGCGTGATAACATCTATAAATATTCGGAAATCAAAGAATAATCTAAAATTAGAGATACACAGAAAAGTTAATCTATCAAACTGGGACTCGAACACAGACTGTTGCCGGGCAAAGCCAGAAAAACTGTTCCCAGTAGACTACTTTTATACATAGTAATTTATAGTAAACAATAAATTGCCATTTGACTTTTAATCTGCATATGTTGCATTTTTAGTGAGACATCTATTTCACAGTGAAAGCTTGAAAATATTTTATTCTTGATAACCGAGGCTGACTGCGCAAAAACGTAAATACATGTGCAAAAAAATTATGTTCCGTGTTAATGTACTTGATCATTTTTTACCAAAAGGTTTTGGCGTTTGGGAAGAAATTATGTTTGTTGTAAGCCGGCAACTGGTAAAATAGCACAGAATAAATACAAATGTGAACTTTACTTTCGTGAACTCTATTTATCATGATTAATTTGGGTGTATACTAGGATTAAATTTTTCCATAGCTAGTTTGGCATTATTAGGGAAATTACTTTCAATTTGGGTTCAAGAAAAAATTATTTCGATTCGGGAAACGAAAGGAATACATGCAACATTATGGAAAACTTTGTCCCTAGTTACGTTAAGAAAAATCATTGTCTAATATTTAAAAAAAAAAACATTTGTTTTACACAAATCCCAAAATCCTTCTTATACCAAAAAGTAATCTAAACTGAGCAATCATTTTGGGGTTATGCCTGATGTTTATAAACTTTGAAATTAATAATGGTAGTATTAGTGCATAATGTATGCTTATAAAAGAGAATACGAAAATCAATTCATAAAACGGGTAGTATTTTAGTAACAATGATCACGTTTGTTTATGTTATGATTAAAAAGATTTACCCGCCGCTTTTGAGTACAGATGTCAAAACACTAATAAAAGTAAAGAAAATAGTTTCAGATTAGCTTTCAAAACACAAAAATTACGTTTATACAGTGGGAAAAATATTAGCAATTTTTATGTCACCTTATTGTACAGAATAGACAATAAAAACAAAACACCTAATATTCAATGTTGACGTATCATTACGAAACAAAATTGCACACAAGTAAACCAAAAAAAGAACACATACAAAACACGTTCTAATTTGAATTGTTAATTATGCGTGAGTAATAGATATTGGCAAAACAAAGGCAGAAAACATTATAGACACTCACTGATTAATGTAAATTAAACAATTATATCGGGTCAAAATAAGAAGCCACGGCAAAATATTCAAATTAAAAATGGCGACGCGTAACCAAAACGGTTGAAAGGCGCGTACGCCGAGTTGATCAGTACATCCAACATAAAAATTTCTGTTGTATTTAGCGTATCTGCGTACCTATTTGCTTTTCGATATGTAGATGGTTCACAAAAGTTTTGTATTAATCTATTATGATGGATTTTTAGCATAACTTTATAACTTGAGTGGCAACATTTAAAGAGCCGGGAGATTTTCTTACGTTTCTTCATGGTTTCTTCATAAATAAGCGTTTCTTACAGCTTCTTTTAATATTGTTATTCACATTACGTTCTAATACACAATAAACTTTACCTTAAATTGTTTATCTGTCTTATACCCATATTTTTTTAATATTTTAATAAGATATTAAATTTAATAGTTTTAATTTTAGAAATCAACAAAATATAATTAAATGGTTTCAGTAAACAATTTTATGTGCTCACAGTTTATTTTTGAAAATCCGATTGAGTACTAGTCAATCATGTGTATTCTTAAATATCACCAAACACTTGTTATATCTTATCAAACACATTTTGATTACATTAATATTGAACGTTTCGTCAATTGTGAGCTATTAAAATTATTCTTGCCGTCATAAAAATATTGAATTATGATTTATATACATTTTCAAACATTACGTAGATGTAAGGATTTACGTCTTAAGTTCACTTTTTTTTTAGTATTTAGATATCATACATCTTCAACAATATTATTATTTAAAAATACATAACTGAATATTCTAAATACAATATTCTATTGAGTTTCGTTGAAAACCCAAATACAAAATATTTCTGCAATTTTGTTGTATGTTCTAAATTTTATAGTCTATTTATTGAAATCATAATAATTTTTCATGGTAAATGCAAGATTCCAATGAAAATTATAATAGATAGGAATAAAACCCTGAAATTTACTCGAATGAAAAATTCACATCGGCATAGTACTCTTAACTAACTAAATATTAGCGAAAGGAAAATAATATCAACAAAATAACTACAAGAAATAGAGATGCATTACGAAATTGAAACATTTCACTGACTTACTGTCATTATGCCAATAAGATAGTAAAAATTACAAACAGCATTTATTTTTATCTGCCATGATATACATAAAGAAACAATTATTCCGATTCCGATTATATAATAAGATAGGTAATGTATAAAGTACTTATAATAATTAATTGACAACATTCCTAATTTTTTTTAGTTTTTGATACTCAAAACTATTCTTATTAAATAGACTCGTAATTCCTTTTATTTGTGATAAAATATTTATTACAAAAAAATAAAATAAAATTAGATTTTTCAAGTTCATTGAAAATAAAAGAATTAAGTAATAAAAGTCTTTTGATCAATCACTGACACTTTTAGCCCCGACAATGCCTGTTGGGAAACGTCTGGTGAAATTTATTTACGGATATAAGATATTACAGCGTGCCACACTGCCTTCAGTGATTCTTCAATTTCTTTGCCGGCGTTCGTTTGCTGAAGTCTCGGTAAATCCAGTAATAGTAAAACAATCACCATGGCTGATGAATATTTTTACGGTTAGTATATCTTTATTGTAATTTTTGCTTTATTTAGAAAATGTATTTAGGTAATTTTGTGTATACTTCTCATGATATTCTGTATTTCTTTTGGGCGTCTCCTAACAACCGGCGAACTCGCCATTTTTGTCATGGCTTGGGTTTTTAGGTAACTATCGTCAGATAGCCGTACCGCCTGGCAAATGTTTGAGTTGCTTGGTTTTTCCGTTGAATTATAAATTTTAACGTATAATATGGACATATAACAATGCCTTATTGAATTATAGCTCTAAAAACCCCGCCATTTTTTAGTCACAAGTATTCAAGTTTCACTGTTTTTGCGATTATTTAGGAAGTGTTATGTGGTAATTAAATGTCCCGGCTAAATATTTTCTAATTGAATTATATCAACTGAATATTTCGGCTTTTAATTGTGTATAATTGCCTACTACGCGTACGCACAAAGACAGCCAATACAAGCATGTGGCGCGCTATTTTGAAATGTGCGAAAGTTGTCACGCGTCTTTTGCGCAGGTTCGTCTCGTATCGGTATTTTTCATTTATGTTTTATAACGGTAACGGACCTTTATTGTATCGTTGCTGCACGTGCGTGTTCCGATCCTTTTGTTTACTCTTAAATATTCCGGTGCCATGTGCTTGCTTCGGTTATAAAATGTGACACTTGCTATTTATGTGAAAACATACTATGTCGGTGTAAACTGTTTCACCGGGAAGGCTTTGAAGTGCTTATGGAAAATATGAGCACACAATGCTAATTTTTCTATTAATTGACTAAATAGGTATGCAACATCTTCATGTTTTCATGTATTTAATTGTTGAATGCTGAAAGCTTCATATTTCTCCGCCTCTTATATGTTCATCACATAATAGAGTACCCACAATTATGAGAATGGTGTTGCAAACTTAGGATTTCTAGACTTATTATATGTTGTTTTCTACCAAACATTGTGGAAAAGATAAATTGTATCGATAATCATAAATTTGTGGTGTAAATTAAATACGACAAAGTGAGTTATACAACTAATTTTGTTTAGCAGCGTTACTGCAGTCTTACCTAATTGTTTCATGAAAGTTTCATAAACATTTTTTGCGACTAGATATATCAGTGGAATTCACCTCTAAAGCAAACACTATAGACATGTATAGCAAAACATACATGTTAGGAGGGAAACTATAATTTAGAACTTGCTGCTCAAGTGTAATTTTTTTAATTGAAATTCAGAATGATGATATTCATATTCAATATATTCAAACTACCAAATTTAAGTGGATTGGAAAACAGATCGTCCTGGTCTCCCTGTTCCACATGAACCAATTCAGGCATTTGTCTGACCGAATTTTTAACTGATGAGAAATTGATTCAAACCCCCCTTTTGCATGCGTCTATTTGATTCGTGACTCCATTCTCTTTTAATGTAATAATGCATTATATATTAAGTACATACATTTAAGAACACTATTACATAGCCTTCTGAAAAAGTGATGAAAACATGACCATGATTATTTAGTATGCATTTGTCATGGGTTAAATCACAACGAAGTAATCCAAGTACAAACGTATGATTAGGTAAAGAGCAAACAAATTGTCTAAAAAATTCATTGTTATATATTTTACTATAATTGAACAGAATATAGTAAACAAGCTGTCAGAATACAATTTAATTTTGAGATATAATATTACAGCGATGTACGCACATGAGGTTTTGAGCATAGCAATATTATTTGGTATTTCCCAAGTCATTAAAACTGGACAATCAGTTGAAATTACCCCCAAATATAAAATGTTCCATTTCATGGTTCTAGGAGTCACCCTGACTGAAGCGAACAAGACCGAGACATGGGACCCGGAAATTAAGACAGAGGAGTATCCTCGTACCAATAAGCTGGTCATCCGCCAGGCGTTGTTGGGGCAAGAGGCTGGCGCCGAATTCAATGTCGTTCAGGTATACCCATAAATAGCTAGAGCTATATATAACATTTTTAAATTTATTGGAAATGTATGGTTAAAAATAAGGTTTTATAATTCTCTCTGACCTATCCACATAAAATTTATTTCTAATAGAAATAAATGGTATGTGGTCCGAATTACAAAATAATCCGTTGTGATTTCCACCTCCCCTTTGCGGGGGGACTTACGGTACGCTGTTTAAAATGTATTCTGATGAAATTACATCTCCTTACATTTAAAATAAAACAATAGTTAGGTGTCCCATTGACATAATTAAATTAAATTGAATTGAAAATTCATCATATAACATTGTGTAACTCAAAATAGAATTCAGAATGATGATATCCCTAACTACCAAGTTGAGTGGATTGGAATACTGACCGTCCTGGTCTCCCTATTCCGCATGAACCGATTGAGGCATTTGTCTGACTGAATTTTTACTTGACAAAACTTATATGGACTTATAATTAAATTTTCATTTGTGCCCTCATGACGTAGAGGAATGACCTTTATGAGACTGCTGTAAAACTTTGTCCCCCCTCGTTTTCCAGGTTGAAACCATGTCGATGCGGGATACGGTGAAAATCCCAGTGGCTGTGCTGAAGGCTGGGGAGAACAGACAAGTCCGACTCGACCTTGAGTTTCCCGATGCTCCAGTCACATTTACACTTATACAGGTAAATAATTTTGTCACAAATTATTGGTGCAGCGAGAATCTGCTACATTAGAATCTATTTCATTTTTAAACTTTGCTAGTTGCCATATTCTATGCGTGGTGACGTTATAGATTGCATCAATCTTAATTGCTTATTACTCTTAGTGATTGAAATGATCTTAATAATGAGGTAATATTCCTGTTAACAGGGGTCAGGACCAGTACATCTGATCGGCCAACACCTATTGGGCGCTCTCGTAGAAGAGTTTGAAGATATGGATGATATGGAGGAGGAAATGCTCGACGAGGAAGAAGGGGATGAGCCACATGTAAGTATCATTTCGTCACAGCCACTGTCACTTGTCACCGATTGTTGACTAATCTTAACTTAATATTTCCTTAAAGAGTTTTTCATGCTCAGTTTTTTATGTGTGAATCTACACCTAGATAATAATTAACCGTGCAATATATCAATATTTTAATTAATATAAATAATCGTATGACTGAAAAGCTTTTCAAGGTTCTTTACATAATGTTTGGTTTTGCTTGTATAATATTTTATAACAAGAGCTGATATTTTAATGAAATGATCATTATGGTATGTGTACACGGATGAGACATATTTCGATAGTACAAAATTGAGCATGAAGAGAGTTCTTCACAGCTACATGTATTTTGTATGCTGAGTAACATGTTGACTTATCAACAAATCTCTGAAACGAAAGATCAAAGGTTCACCCGTGTAGATACACCATTAAAATGAATATGTGAATATCTATTCTTCATTAATTTCTAATGTAGGCTAGTCGGTTTTAAAAATCACAACAGATACTTATTCGGGTAAAAATTGATATAATTATATTCCTGTCGGAGTGATGACACCTATACTACATACTTTTGAGATGAATTGTGGCCGTTTTGGTCCATCAGTTTCCAAAGATTTCTTGAGGCATTTGTCTGACTGACGGAATAAAGCGAACTTTGTCAGGAACACAACTGGCGTGATAACCGATTAGCTGTGTCGACGTCCCAAGCTGTGTGACGCATGTTAAGCTTGGTGAAATTTGCAGGTTGATGCGAAAAAGGGGAAGACTGCAGACAAGCGCAAGAAAGAGGAGGTATAAACAAACAATACACATTGGCCATTTGTCCAATTTACATTAAACAATATGTATATGTGCAGAGGAAAACTCTTTTCTCCATCGTGCATGAACTTGTGCTAAGCTCTAATGGTTAAAGTCGGCTGATGCTTTGTCAATTTATGTCTGCTAGAATAAAGTAATTTGCTACTGGAGTTATGAAGCACAGCTCAATGACAGTTTTGTATTTTGGACAATGACTTTTATCTTATCGGTGTGGTTATTATGCATTGTTTATTATTGGTATCATGTCGCTTGTAAACATCACTTGTCGTGAATACTGAGTCAACAGAACGTACTATTAGTATACTTTTAATTCTAAACATAGTTTTGAGAGCGTATACCTAATTCTTACCAGCTTCTGCCAGTCTTTCCTTAGCATACGCACTGCGTCCTCGCACTGTGTCCTCACACCGTGTTTGGATGCTATTGTAGATTGATTTATTTGCTCAGAATGTGGATTACATTAACTTGAATACTACATTAAGTAAAATGATGCATGATTTTTTAGCCATTAAAGTTAAACTGAGAACAGAGGTTGAAGGTACATGTGCGTTTGTCGAATTATAGGATGATGAAGAAGAAGACGAGGATGGCCCCAAGAACAAGAAGTCCAAACTGTCCCACAATGCAAAGGGCAAAGCACCGGCGCCCAAGAAGAATGCCAAGAAGTGAATCCACCTCCTCACACTCCCCACACATCTCATCTCCTGACCTTTTTGGTTGTATTTACATTTTAAGCTTCATGCGGTTTCACTGTTCAACGCCACACTGGCCGAATAGCTCGGCTGTCTTGTCCGACCACGGTGAAATCGATAATACAATCTGACGAGGTAAAAATGGGTGGTGTGATGCCTAGTGTATTATTTGGTGTGTTTGTAAACCGAGCAAATGTTTACTGGTTGAACAGTGAGAGAGCTATTTAAATCTAGGTATGTAAGATAAGTGCGTGTCGTGTCGTTTTTGTGAATGGCACAAGAAGAAACATATTTTCAATTCTGAGAAAATGATGTATGTGCGAACATTTCATCTCCATTATATTTTTAATTAAATGAATACTGTATTAGTGTTTATATATTATTTTTGTAATATCTGACATTAAGGCCTAGTTCCTTACATCGTGTTTTTAACTAGACACACGTTCATTATGTCTCATTCATTCCTGATTGTATTGCAAGAGGTCGCTATCGTTTCGTTTGTAGGTTTATTGACTAGGTTTTAATCGTGAATCAGTTTTATTTTCATCGACTTGGAGCAAACTACTTAATTATAAACCTTCCGACTGTAGAACGAAACCTTTAGTGAATCCACTATGTTTGTTTTGTACATAATATATAACATAAGATAACAGTAACAATAAACTAAATCTTTTCTAAACTTCTTTATTTTACTCATTTTGTTCCCTGTCCTAGATGCTTCATTCAAGTGGTTCCAAATCAATAAACATTGTAAATTATGTCAATCAAATTACTTCCATTAAAGTATTAGTAATGTATAAGTATGTATTCCAATGATTTTAGTATAATTTTTGAAAAAATCTTTGTTTTTGTGTTATTTCATCCCATCACAACTTTTCATTCTGTTAAAAGATGTAAAACATTTAATTTCCTCATGTCTTCAGATATAGAGAAAAACGTTTATTCATTTTATTAATAAAATGATGCAACATGTTACAACATAGATATTATTATCGATTGGTTGATAACAACTCTATTTGGAACACAAGTTGTTCCGAAACCATGGGTGTTAAATAATTAAATTCAAGTGATTATATAAAAATATTTTATACAGGCAGTCCTTGACTTTTGTACGTTCTACTTTTGCACAATTCGCTATTTTGTACATATTTAAAATTTTGCTTCCTGAAAAGCAAGAATAAAAATTAAGGAATATGTTTGAAATTGTGGAAATATTTCTTCAAGATTGTTTCAAGAAGACATGGCATAGTAATGGATGAAATGGACAAATCTTTGACTTTATAGAACAACATCAAAAAGGCATCAATTATTTTAGCTAAAGCTTTGCTTGAAGATTGGAAGAAACAATTAGAATGAGATTCTGCTATGCAATTGAGGGCAAACAAAGGCTGGTTTAACAGATTTAAAATGAGGTCTTGACATAATATTAAAATTATACTTGGGAAGGCGACGGTGAATTTGTTTTCACTTTCTCCAAAAATTGAAGTTGGAGGTCATTCTTCTTGATAAATCTTCGATGTGGATGAGACAAAATTATTTTGCAAAGAGGTGCCTGCGCATACTTAACTAAGATATGAATGAGTTAATGGATCTCACTCAGAACCTTTATCAAATGAAGATTTGATTAATTTACAAAAGATAAGTGAAGGAGAAGGAGCTGATGATGAACTCACTATTAAGAATATGAATGAAGCCTTCGTGCATCTTGACAAATTTGTGTCCATCACGGAGGAATGCGATCCCAATGGAAAGTATATATCTCATGTACGAAGGGCAATAGAAAATGACAGCATGTTTCAGAACTGAAATGAAGAAGAAAAGTACTGTTCAACTAACTGTCGATAAATTTATAAAGAACACCAAATACTAATCAAAGTATTATTTACTTATATGCTAATGCGCCTCATACTAAAATAAATATTAAAAAAAACACTTCCATGTTTTTTTAAATATTTATTTTAAACAAAACACATGTTTTTTTTAAGCTGCCCTGTTTTCATACATTTCAACTTTTGTACACATTTTAGGGACCAATTTACATATGAAAGTCGAGGGCTGCCTGTATTAAACATGTATTCCTCAGTGATAGTGCTGGAAATCATAGTATTTATATAATAGATGTACCAATGTTGAAAGGCATTTACGTATTATGAATTTGAAGAATCAAAATTGATTCCATTTGATTACAATTGGTTTATTCTGTTAGTAAGCGAAAATTTAAAGAAACTGAATCAGCGTAAGTAAAACTTACCAGATTATTTTTTTTTTGTACAAAATCTCAGCACACCTGATTTGGTTGTAAGTTATGCTGGTGGATTAGTTATATGTACAAATACTAATTTCTTCACTGGTTTTGTTATCCAAAATTACTTGCTAGAGTACAAAAAATTCAAACAATTTATTATTTTCACTATTTGTTCATACGCGCTACATTATTTAAATTTTATATAGGGAATTAAAATAAGCATCCAAGTATTTTTTGGTCAA
Organism: Eubasilissa regina; assembly: GCA_022840565.1. Classification (NCBI taxonomy): domain Eukaryota; kingdom Metazoa; phylum Arthropoda; class Insecta; order Trichoptera; family Phryganeidae; genus Eubasilissa; species Eubasilissa regina. Next base: position 14,003,512 of record JAINEB010000027.1, on the reverse strand, counting down.
CAAATTGCTTATGATAATTTAAGTACGTAATCGGTCACCTAAATATAGCATTAAAAATAATGAAAGCTCCAGAATGTGATTGTTTAAAGCAGTGCTCCGCAACCTTTTCTTACATATGACACACCAAAACTATTCCTAGGATTCCTCGGCACACCAAAAGCTAAAATATGTAGGTATTAAATTGATATGCAAATTTTACAATAATTTTTTTTTTCAATCCTTATAATTTGTCGGAACACGTCAATATATTCTCATTTTGACCTTGCATTTTTTTATTAAGTTCATTCAAATGCTCGAATATATTTATAAAATGTCAAATACGTTGAATTTGACCGTGTCACACCTGTATCCGGCTCACGGCACACCGGTTGTGGAGCACTGGTTTAAAGTATATTTAATAACTGATTAAATTATAATCATGCTGTTTCGCAGGGGTAGGCAGAGAGAATAGAGCACCACACACTTCTGTCCTGACGCAATTCTCATCCACATTCATACATCTTCCCATTTCTCACTGATTATTGAGGCTTCTGACAGGATCAGTATCTGGTTTACTTCCGTTGGTCTTGTCAAGTCTTCCTTGGACGTCCTCTATTTCTGGTGCCATATGTCTTACGATTCTCTCATTCATCCCATTCCATATGACTAAACCACCTAAGTGATAATTTCTTATCTATTAATTCACTATATTTAATAATCATCAAAATTAATTTTTGAGTACAAGTTTATTAATCACCGGAATCTTGATTAAGCATGAAAAAATGTGAATTTCACACTGGAATGTGATCATATTTATTAATGCTCAAATTTTAGTGCTTGTGTATTATTTTTAGTAGCAAAATCCTTGTGTTTGGTGATCGAGCTAATTAGTCACATGACCAGTTTATTTTTAGGGTATGTGACTTAAATATTGCTAAACTTTTGGTGTTAAAAGGCAAATATTTAGGGATTGAATCATTATTAATTTGGTGCTCGGTTAAATACAACCCCTTTGTATCAGGTGACCAGGTTAGTTTGTTAGTGCAATCTTGTAAAAGTATCAAACATTCAGTCCTTGAAATTTTTAACATTTTGTCTCGGAGTGATGTGTAAATTGTGGGGAATCGTGTTGCGTACTGTGGGTAATTTTAGTATTTGGTTGTATGAAACTGAGAATAGATGAAACAAATTTTGGCATAAATCCTGGAAAATCAAATTTGGGCTATGCTGTATTTTGAAATGAACTCTTTTAATTACAGAACCAATCAGACTTGGAAGTCTTAAGTGATACCAGAAGTTTTGTAATCAAATTATTGAAGCCAAATTAATTGCCACAACTCGCCTGCAGAATTAAAATTTCTTGAGGATCGCAGGGGATAGCATAACGGCTTGGCACAATCTAGCATAATGTAACTTTGTAAAGAAAAAAAATTGATTCAGTGTCTTGTTCATTTATTAATATTTTACATTTTGATTTACTTTTGTATATGTTTAACTAGGACAGTGTCCTGTTCCGAAGCAGATACCTATATCACATTTTAGTTTTCTTTAAATATAGCAGACTTTTGATTTTTTTGTAAGAACAGGCTAATTAATTATCAAATAAATAAAAATTTTGCAAATGTTTAAAGTAAAAAATTTGAAAACAAGATATACCATAACCCCTATTAAGAAACTGCATGCAGTCCTAGATAAATCTTACTGCATGTTACATCGATTTGCAGAAATTTTCAAATCACTGGTGATTGATGACTTCGAACATTGAATTTCAAGTGGCTGGCAGATACCATCTCCTGGGTTCTCGTGGTGCATAAGCAGTATGATTTTCTCCACTGGACATATTAATCATATGATGGACTTATAGTGGAAAATAATTTATTTGAACCAAAATATATAATTCTTTATTTTTTTCATATTTTATAAAGGTACTTGTGATTAAGATGATACGCAGATTCATTGTGAAAGTAATCAATATTATCATGCAGTATATTGTATGGAAGAAGTGAGTTAACAAGTCCGTCAACACTTGCAGAGCTGAAATAACATCCTTATTACATTCTACTTATAATTGATGTAAGTACTAGGTAAATTGCAGATACCAAATAGGTGAGGCTATTCTAATGTACTTTTGACTAATGAACATTTAAAAAAAAAAATTCTTCAATTAAATCCAAGAATTTAAATGATACAGTATAATGAATGCTGAATGGAAATTCAGTTGACAAAACACTGATTATTAATGATATCCCCTTATCGGTTTACACACTGGTACATTACAGAATGCAACAGTTAAAATGGGAACCTTGCTGAACTGAAGTTTTCCAAAATTTTTCTTAAAATAAGACAAACATTATTAGGGATAATAATTAAGAATGTATGTGGTATCGTTTAGCCAACCATTTTTTTTTTAATGTTTAAAATTACATGGCTAAAAAGTGAGATTATCATTGAAAACTTTCACCCCGTTTCATCGATATAGAATATAGATCAATGATCTATATTCTATGTGATTTGAAAATTGAGGGAAAAATCATACTTTTGCTGATGACACCTAATAATATTCAAAGGAACAACATGTCAACATATTTATTATATCGCATTGTAGTTAGAGATAGCTTTATCTCGTTGATCTATTTATATTTATTCTTTATATTACAATTAAAAAAAATTTCTCACTGATTTTTCTCTATACATTCTTATTACTACGAAATTATTTATACTTAAAAAGAATCTGCTCACTCGTTATTGTACCTTATTATCATTATCAATAACTTGCTTACCAATTTATTTGGTCGTATCTTTATTCTATCGGATTATTCCGTGCAGGTATTCTTATTTACGAGACGGTTTTCCAGAAAACATGAGTGTATGTACCTAAGCTCGACTTTTTTTGTCCCGTTTAATGGTTTTCGCCTAACTAACCTTCGGTTTGCATTTCCCGTAGAGACTTACTGGCTATACTGGTTGCTTTTTAGAATTTGATTTATCGTTTTTTCCTGACGTAAGACAATACGTTCAGCATCACAAAGAAATGTATCTTTCTGCGAAAACCTAAATGGCTTTCTCGCTCGGTTAAGTGTTCTCATTTCTCTGATACCTTTTTCTACAAAGGGATAGAAAGCTGCCCGGTTCGCGCTGGATTTTACAATTGTTTCTCGAGAAACTCATCATATTCCCGTCGACATTGCCCCTCCGTCTTAATGCATATATTGCGTAACCCTTGGGTTAGAGGTTATTACGGTTGGTATCCATTTTGAACGGCCTGCTCCGGTCTTTTGTTAAGACTTCGGTCTCCGCCAACCTGTCGTCGGCGGTTTGTATGTGACTGGCAAGATGAAATTTCCTTTATTTAATTTTTTTAAATTCTCTAATGTGATAGCTTCGCGTTATTTTGCGCCGAGGTATATCAAACTTTATAGAAATTACCCCTGTTTCTTTCCCATAATTTCTTTATAAATCTCTTCAATAAATTATTATTATTACAAATCTAGCAACACTTCGCATTTACGTCAATAGCTTTCATAGATAAATAGCTTTTAATCATCCCTTATCTATGGTCAATAGTCGATATTCGGTTTAATTTCAAGTTGTTGGAAACAGATTTTTGATGTTTTAATTTGCCAGCTATTTTATAAGAAATATATCCAATAACAGGGTGTAAAAAAGTGATAAAAACAAAATTGATTTATTTTACACATCTTTCAAAATTCGCCGCGTATCTGTATCGAATCGTGAATCATAATCGTCCGTAAGAGCTATGTTAGGTATCCTTGAAATACTTTATCGACCGAAAGGGTGACTTGAAACGTCAAATAACTGAACACTTGCAAATAGTGATAACATATCTGCGCACTTTTATTATTGATTTAAAAAAACGTGATATTCTTATCGAGCAAGGCTGATAGGAATAACATTTGAAAAAGTGATTTGTCATTGTTATTCTTTTATTTATTTTTATTCGGTCGATGTATAATGACGCAAGGGTCAGTTGTGTTGATGGCTTGCGGGTCTTTCAGCCCGCCAACGCCGATGCACTTTCGTATGTTTGGTAAGGTTTGACACTATTAATTTTTAAATTAATTAACATTTTTCTAGTTTAGTTCTTTATTGTATATTCGATTTCGATAATTTTTAATAACAATTAAATTAGTACCGGAACGCTACTCCCCTTTAGGGTAATATTGTTCCGGTACTACTGGTACTAAATGAAAATAATGTTTGTTTTCTTTTATCGGACATGGTTAGGTATTTTTCGTATATTAATTAATATCTTACATAAATCAGTCCACAAACAATAACGAAAATGTCCTTGCAAAATGATTTTACACAAACAAATAATACTAAAACAAAAATGTAGTTAAAAACTTAGATGTTAAAAACATTAAAATGCACAAGACTGAAAAACTAGGTAGGTGATGACTAATCAACTCCCAAAATTCAACTAAATATTAAAGTTTTCAATTTTGGCTTATTCAATTTTAACACAATAGAATGTGAAAGTATATTTCAAATGAAATTACTTGCTGTTATTTATTGCTGTATAAGGTGTATTCACGTTCAGTTTAGAATTTATGCTTTCTTAGGAAAAAATTGTAAAAAGAACCAGTACAGCGACACCAGCGACACCACTATTCCTCAAATGCATGCAAACACACACACACACACACACATGATTTGTTGCTACTATTTTGTTCTAACAATTCATACCGGAAGGCATTCTGGTCATGTAAAAAAGTACTGGAACGATGTTCCGGTGCGTTCTGGCTTCACTACACCACTGGTCTTATGATATGCTAAAAAACTTCATAACACAACTGTTCTAGGTATCAATGTTGAAAAGTATTCTAATAAAATATATATACAATAAAAAATTATGCATAAAAAATGAATGAAACATTACATTAAGGCTTAGCTTTCAATAATAATTCATATTTTCCCATTTTTTTGATGAAAATATGGGTTTTTATTATTAATTTATATCAGAAGTTATACACTAGATCTGACTTTTTTTAAAACTATTAGATAGGATCTTTACACCAATGTACAACTAATAAATTGAATTTTATTTGCCATAATTAAGAAAATACACACATTATTTTAAACGTGATTTTAAATAGTAGCTGAAGCCTCAAGGCATGTAAGTAAATACAAAATATTATTTAAAATAATTAGTTAATAAGAAAGATCGCGATCATTAAATTTATTTTTAGCATGCCACAAAATTGCCTTAATATATATAAAATTCTTGCATATTCGAAATATATTTTCTTATAGTCTTGAAGCCATGATTATGGAGACAAATTAACAATAATTAACAAGACAATAATTTCTTACTAAATAATATTTATATTGATCCTATTAATGTGTTTTTTGTTTCATATCGCTGATTAAAAAATAATAAACAACACAATTAATAAGATCGATATAAATATTATTTAGTAAGATATTATTGTGTTTTTGATATAAAACTTTATTTTAAATAGTAGCTGAAGCCTCAAAGCATGTACGTAAATATAATATGTTATTTTAAATAATTTGTATTCACTAACACAAAGTGTTTTAAAATTGTCAAAAATTGATAATATGTCCTGCAAATTGATTGGTTTATAACTATCAATTTTTAACATTTTGTTAATTTGTCTCAACTGGGATTTGTCTCCATAATCTTGGCTTCAAGATTATAAGAAAATATAATTCATGTATGCAAGAATTTTCCATATTTAAGGCAATTTTGTGGTACACGGAAAATTAATTTAATGGTCACGGTCTTTCTTATAATGCTTGTATTGTCTTAATAATGGCAAATAACATTCAGTTTATTAGTTTTAAATTAGCGTAAATGTTCTATCTATGGACGTAATAGTTTAAAAAAAGTCAAATCTAGTGTATGTCTTTTGATATAAATGAACATTAAAAATGCAAAAATTTGAATTATTTTTGAAAAGGAAGCCTTAATGTGTTGAAATATTTAATCTTTCAAAGCTTTAATTATCCATTTTGATTTTAAGTAAACATTTATGAAGAATCTAATTATGTATATTTTATTTTGCCCTAGAAATAGCCAAAGACTATTTTCACAGCCTGGGCACACACACAGTAATTGGAGGTATTGTGTCACCAGTACATGATGCGTACGCTAAGAAGGATTTACTATCTGCGTCTCACCGGTGCGCCATGCTGAAGCTTGCCCTGAAATCCTCAGATTGGATTAAACATTCCGAATGGGAAGTGAATCAGGAAGGTTGGACAAGAACAAGGCAATCTTTGCAGTATCACCAGGTTAAATTATTTTAATATTATTTTTTAATACATTATATAAACTATTATTAATATTAACTTCTCAGTACTGATGGGCTTATTTTTAACTAACTAGTATGATTGTAGGCTTGTTATTAAATATAAAAAAAAAATAGTGAATCATCACTAGATTTCTTTTTATTAATACAAAACGATAATGCAATAATCAAGTTTAATAATTTTTAGATATTGCAAATACACATATTAGTGATGAGGTAAATCATGATTGTGACTACAGTTGTGTGATTGATTTAAAAAAAATTATTTTATTTTTTATTTATTGTTATTGTGTTTAGTTTGTAAAACTCCATGTTTATTTTTAATTAAATTTAAAAAATGTAATTATGTTACATATTATTATGGTTATTTTGTCTTGATTTTAAGTTTTTTGAACATATTAAGAAATTATCAGAAAATTATGTTTTCCTCACTTCTTAATATGTTAAATAAACCTAAAATCAAGATAAAATAACCAATCACAATGAGGTAATCTTAGTAGTTAAAATAAACAGAGGCACTTAGAGAATATTTCAACTAATCATTTACAAAAATGGGAAAATTTACAATTAAGCTTAACATAAAAATTTTACAACAATAAAACCATTAGGAAACATACATATTATACACATAAATGGGGAATTTTTAATGATAAGTGAAGCCTCTGAGAATAAGAATATTAGTGTACATCGGTTCCACCGAAACCACCTAATTACCCATAGAGGAAAGGGTAACTAAATAAGTCGATTATATGTGGTTTTATATCCTCTGTTTGAAAATGGCCTTAATCTGTAACAAGCTGTAACATTTAAATAATGGTTACACAAATTAGCAGAACTCAATAATAATATTTATTATAATTAGATTTTATAAATTTCATTAAAAAAAAAAAAGTTAAAATAATGGTTTACCTTATCGCTAACTAACACCCATCCTTTAATTCACATAGTAGATAAATACTAGGAAAATTGGCATATATCAAAAATATGTAAATTGAGGCAAGAAGCTAGTACAAAATTGGTAGGTATGTTTTAAAATATAAAAATCCTTTTATAAAGGTACCAAAAAATGTGAAAAACGAATACACCAAGACAATAAAAATCAAAGATAGGTTTATTTATAAGTAAAAATATTATTTTTCAAAACATTTCTATTAATTATTTCATTTAAGAATCAAATAAAGTGTAAAAATGTAACATTTGCAATTAATTTGCTTTGTCCGCATCTTCACTACTGATCGTTAATATTACAATCTTTTTCTTTCTTATTGGTTTGAAATCCCTATCATTGTCCCTTACTCTACTAATTCGGGTTTATTTTGAATCATATTTTTTGGTGTCCGGCTTTGTTAAAATTTTTGTTACCAATTGTTGTCTTTTATTTTTCGTTAAATAGTTATTATGTTGCCACCCTTCCTTTCCGTCGACTTTATCTTTAGACCAAGCACACCGATAGAGGCGGATGCACAGTAATCTGTATGTCTTCATTTATTAGACAAAAAAGCAGTATAAATTGAGAGTTAGGAATATAACTTGTATTCTCAATTTTGTACTCAGTACTTTATATAACGGTATGTTGCAATGACTTGAGTGAAAATAGATCATGACCAATGTTTCCTCAAAGCTGTGTGCATACACTTGATTTGCCATCACACACGAAAAAAATATATCGAGCACACAAATTTTAAAAAGGCACTAACAAAATTGAACATATAATAAATAATAACTAATTAAACAAATTAGAAATGTCAATTTAATTTAATAATGATATGTGTATGTATCCTATCTGTCTTCTTACTGGGTAATTTAATAACATGAAACATAAATATATATTATACGAGTATAAATAGTAATACATATATAATAAGGAAACACTTTGTTTGTACCTGGACCATTTCCCCCGAAACATGTTTAGTTATCAATAAACAGTGGTATAAACAAAGTATTTTCTTATTATTAATATAAAGTGTTTTCTTATTATTAATATAAAGTGTTTTCTTATTATTAATATGAAGTGTTCTCTTATTATTAATATGAAGTGTTCCCACAAAGTGAATTAATAATGTTTTTCTTTATTCCGGAAGGTTCAGTTCTTTAGTTTAGTTAAAAAATGTATAAAATGTTTATGTGATGCATTTTGGGCAAATAAATTCTGGAGAAAACGAATAGTGAATAAATAAATCACTAAATTGTAAAGCCAGGGGAGAAAAACATAGTGATAATGTGATGAATATGAGGTGGTGATAGTATGCAAGTGTACAGTTTTCTGTCCAAAGGTTGTAGGTATAGTAAACAGAAGTTCGGACATTAAAGTGCAGTATAATACTGTACTTGCATCAAAACTAGCAGTGTACTTAAAATCAGGTATGGAATGCGTTTTTATTATTGTGACTTTCAACGCAAGTACAATATTATACCGCACTTTAATGTCTGTATTTCTGTTTACTGTACCTACATTCTTCGCACCGAAAACAACACATTTACTATCACTGTCTCACATTCGTCACGTTACCATTGCGTTTTTCTCCCCTAGCTTTCGCTAGGTAACTGCTAGTTTTGTAGCCCAAAATGTATTGTTTAAGCATTTTATACATTTTTTAACTAAACTTAATTTGACATTAGATTATTACTTCATTAGACTTTCAAATTGCATAGAAATTTTTTTGTGCACACGAATGATCTAAAAATTGGGGCAATATTGATCGCAACCCCATTTTTTAATAGTTATGTCACTTTTAATCATTTTTGATGATTGGAAACACAAACGGTGTAATTTTGTTAAATTATTTTACTATTAAAAAACTAACCATTTTTGTTAAATGATTTTTTGTCGTGTAAATGGTGTTTGGATAATTTGTGCCAACTAGAACATACATATATGAATTGTTATAAATAGTAATAATCATTGCCCTTGATCAGTTAGTTAAATGAAAGTACATCAATATATTTTTATTTAGTTTCTACCATCGCTGTTTTGTTTATCACTGTCATACTTATGTTTATAGTTTTGTTTGTTTTTCCATTTTATTGGCCTTATAACGCTCAATATCTTGGGGATATATAGAAAACAATGGATAAATTTTATGCAACGACTTTGCTTAACAAGTCTATAATGATTGGCACCAGAGCTTTTGAAGTTATCAGTTCAAAACGGGATAGCAAAAGCAAAGTAAGAATTAAAAAATAACAATGCTGTGGATTAACTGCTTTTTGTGAACACATTTTTATTAATTCATGAATCATACATTGTTCATTTAAAAAATGTCACAAAAGAATATTTTACAATTTTGTAGTGTCTAGAAATTTGTTGCTTGGTTCATCATCATCATCGTCATTGTCATCATCAATCATCTGACCCTGAGGATCGCCTATTCTCTTTGTCTTTGGCCCTTTTTTGGGCAACATCTGTTACGTGTCAGTTTTCTGGCGAATTTGTACATTTGGTACTCTATGTCATAAATATTACAAACATAGTCCTTTCAATTTTTTAATTTGTGTACGACATTGACGATGAGGGTCCAATCTCGGCTCCGTGTGTACTGGGAGTATGCACTGGTTTTAGGTTTTAGTCTTTAGAGATTGTGATGTTTTTATTACACATTCATTTCATATATTCCCTGCCCACCTCACTGGATCAGAGTCCTTATCAAGATATGCTCTAGCTTTTCAAATGCCGTCCAACCCAGCCGAATGCATCTCTTCATTCTAATTCCCTAGTTGTATATTTTAACCTAAATATGTATACTCTTTGCTTGTTGATTGCTTCATTAAATTACTTAAAAAATATTACAATTCGTTTATCACAACAGTTACCATATAATAAGTAAATTGATTTTCTAATAAAATATTTGTACATGATTCGATATTTAATTTCTCTATTTTATGACATCATTTTTGCATTGATTTACCTGCTTGTGTTGGAAACTTTATCAGCTTTCCTTAGGCTGCTTTTGAAAAAAAAAAGTATATTTTAAAATGTATAATGTCCCACTGATTATTTACTAGCAGAAAACAATCTTTCCTGTGAAAAATTTGTGAAAAACAAACAAATAATACTAGAAAGTTATTGCAGATTAGATTACATTTGGTAAATTTTAAATCTATAGAAACTTTGTGACACAACAAATCGCATTGCTGACGTATGCACTGTATTCATAATATGCGCTAAAGTTGATCAGGGATCTCGAGTTATCGTCAAATGTTATCAACATCACTTTTGACTTTATTATTATTATTTTCACTGTTCGAATGTTCAAATAACAAATGAAATTTGATTAAGGATAAGAGTGGCATTACTCGTACATATCATTCCTATTCGTACTACTAATTATTATTATTATACAAAATAGTAAAAAAAAAACTGAATGGTTTCAACGATTTCACATTTTACATATTCATTTCATCAATAGCTTTTTTGTGATGCAATAAATGCTTTTTACCTTCATATAAAGTCATATTTTCAATAAAGAAAATATTTTTATTTTTTAAATGGCATGCAGTGAAATGACACATTTTGACGATATAATGTTTGGGGTAATCAACAAACAATATGAAACAAAACTAACATAATTTTTTTAAATGTAAAAAGTCCAATCCAATACATATTATTAAAACAATCAAATACTATAACATTATTACAAACATATTTTGAGATGAAACACTTAATAGATTGTATAAGACTTTGTGTTACTGACATTTGAAATAAATTCATCCATACACAACTTTTTTGTTAAACCATGGGGCTTGAAAAAAACTAAATTGGCAATTCACTCGACGTCTTCTGTGAAGTCACTTATGAAGGCAATACCATATGAGCAGAATTATATTGTTCACAGATAATTATAACATCATTTCAAATTATTTTTTATGGAGAATAAATTAATGAATATTATGTGTGATTTGGTAATGTTTTTGAATACCTTTATATCGCCATTGGTAGCAAATAATGGCATAATTGGCGAATACGGTATATTTTCTGATTTTTACAAAAAATATGTTTTCCTATAGAATTGAGTGCTCTGATTTCAAAAATAATTGCATCACAGGTATTTAAAAAGTTATTACACTTTAGTTTCGAAATTTCACTATAAATAAATGCAATAACTTTTTAAATACTCGCAACTTAACCATATTTTTTTTCAATTTTGGAATCAGGGCACTCAAATCTATCGGAAAACATGCCTTTTGCAAAAATCTGAGCATATACCATATTCGCCAATTAAGTCTAATAACCAACATTTGTCATAATTAAATAGAACAAAAGTATTGTAATGAAAACTTATCAGTTAAGTGGCATAACCTAATTGAATTTTTGAAATTCACAATTTGAAAATAATGTCTTTGGTAAAAAATGCAATGCCATTACTGGATACAGATTACAAGGTTTTCATAATGTTACCAAATTGTATGCCTGCTCATTTATGCACCTTTATAAATTATCTTCCTGCAAATGGTCACTCTCTGATAGACCAGTACTTTTTTTTATTGATGTATTTGTCTTTATTGTAAAATTACTAAGTAATGTAAGAAAATAATGTCTATGGTGCAGACAGTATTTGATATGAAATGCTGTTATGGAGAATTATCAAAGTATTAAAAGATTTTCCTTCAAATATTTCTTCTTTCAGAATTATATGAATGCATATCTAAATGATAGAATAAATAATGACGCTTTGGATGGCACAACTCCTTCATGGTTGCCAGATGCCATATTAAATAGGTCTACCGGAAACGCTGAAGATGTAGACAACGGCAACTTTGCCTTCATTAACAACAATGGCCAAGAGTCTGACCATTTTGGAAGAAGACCCAGTAAAATCAAGTTGAAGCTGTTGTGCGGTGCCGATTTGTTGGAGTCATTTTCAGTGCCAGGACTGTGGGCAGACGAAGATGTGAGTTTAATGTTTTTTCTGTTAATTCATAAATGTTTAAAATATCTGTCATGTAGAATGGTGGCGTGTCTGGTGACTCGAGTAATGTCATATTATTAATAATTCATAGGAATCAAGAGACATTTCGCAGACTAATATTATTACTATTCATTCTGTCCTCAGTTGGAGTATATTTTGGAAGAACATGGACTTGTGGTTGTTAGTAGAAGTGGTTCCAACCCAGAGAAGTTTATCTATGACTCTGATGTTCTTACTCGATTTAAGGCAAGTCATTTTTTACACAAAATAAAAAGTTTTCTAGATGTTAAGTTTTTTTCTTACATCAAAATTAAATTGTCTATAAAAAATTATCATATTTATAGGAATTTCATATATACATAAAACACAAATTCCTTGTATTTATTAAAAAAGTTAATTTACTATTACTACTTACATTCATCATTTCTATGTATTTTTACCACATATTATTTTAAGAATGACAAAATTGCGGAATGTTATTGCCATTTTAAATTAAATAAATATTAAAATATGCTGAGTCAATCTAATTGTTGAACCTTGTGTGCAGATTGTTTGAAATGTTTTTAAAATGTCAGTGTGATACATATTAAAAATAACATCACCATAAATTATTTTATTTTTGATTGATAAGGAGTGGAGTAGAGAAGGAAGGGATGAGTTATCAGAAATATTAAAAAAATAGCATTTATATTCACTTATTGATTACATTAAATTTTTGTTTACTTTTAATATTTATTTTTAAATTCGTTGTCTATACTAAGATCTCTTTTATATTTAAGTGACATTACTGGTGAATACGGTATATGCTCAGATTTTTGAACACTGTGTATTTTATGATAATTCTACATTTTACGAATCGAATGCCTTGATTTCAAAAATGAAATCAAATTGATTAGGTCTCAAATGTTTGAAAAGTTATTATATTTAAAAAATTTTAATTTTAGGTTAGGTTAGTAGTACATTTATTCAATGCCTATAAAAATTGATATGTTTTTTAAAGTTTTTTTTTTTTTTGCTAATTATTGTTTTTCACGAAATTCAAAGCGCAATACCTTTTTATCTACCTAAAGGTAATTTATTTATTTTTTTGGACACCCAATTCTATCAAAAAACACGACTTTTGCAAAAATCTGAGAACTTACTTACTTACTTTAGCTGCAGGAAGGGTTGTAGAACCGACCAACCGTTGCCAGAAGTCTAAATTTAGTGAGCGGGCATTTGCGGTTGCAGGCCCAAAAGCGTGGAACTCTTTGCCTTCCGTTATAAGGAACAGTGCATCAGAGACTTTATTTAAGAAAAAACTAAAAACGCACCTTTTCAAAAAATCATTTCCATAAGTAAAAATAACGATTATTAATTAAAAAATAAATAAATTGTAAAACTATTAACAGTTTATGTGTAAAGCGCCCTTGAGGTGAAAGTTTTACGAAAATGGCGCTATACAAATTATCCATCATTATTATTATTAGTAGTTATCTCTAGACTGAATTAAATGACATACGTTATTTTGAATTTTTGCAACCCAATCCATTTTTTTTTCATTTTTGAAATCTAGGTAAAATGGATTTTTGGTAAAAATTTGAGAATACACCGTATTCACCAATTATACATTTTTAAGTAGTACTTATTCCTGTTTGTGATAACCTTGGTCTGACAAACCTCAAACCGGTAGCGCCAGTTGTAATCTTCTTGGGTTCTTTGTTCTTGGGTTGTAGGATTTGTCTCCTGACAAATCCGTATAGTGCTAGTGGTGGGTCGACAGTTAAATTCTTTATCATGTGACAATTATCTTTGTCATGTGTTATTATTAAACGGTTGAAAAACTCTGAGAAATTGTTATTATTTAGGCCACTTAAATTCTGTAATTGCTAACTTTCTCTGCACTAAATGAAATAAATAATAATTTAATATTTGAAATATTAATTTATAGCGTAACATTACAATTGTGACCAACTGGGTGCCCAACGAGGTGAGCTCCACAATGATCCGGAGATTACTGAGGCGAGGAGAGAGCGTCAAGTACTTGATCGATGACAGCATTATTGCGTACATCAAGCAAAACCAGCTGTACGGCACAGGGACACAAAACATGTAAATATTGGTTTTATTTTTTCATATACAATAAAATATTAATCTAACAGTTGAAATATCAACAAATCATATAATGTACTATTGTATAATTTTGTTGTTCAATCAGAAGATGCGTAATATGCTTCATCTAAGAGTCTTCTGCGTGTATTGTGGTATTTTGTGGAATTTTCCAAAATTTTAAATTAATACCTGTTTCGGCGGTTAAGGCCATTTTCAAACTGTGGGATAAATCACATACAAACAACTAATTTAAGTGATTTTAGATACCCCTTCCTCTATGGGTAATTAGATGGTATAGGTGAAGCCTATGTATATTAAGATTATTTTTCTCAGAGGCACTATCATTAAAAAATTCCATTTATGAACATAGTATCTATGTTTGCTTTAATATTTTAAAATTTTATGTTAAGTTTAAATGTTAATTTTCCCCGTTTCTGTAAATGATCAGCTGATTGTAAGTGCCTCTATTTATTTTAACTAGCAGAACTTAATAATAATATTGATTAAAATTAGATTTTTAAAATTTCATAAAAAAGAAACACAGAGTTCTACAAACTAAACACAATAACATTAACATCGCCTAACAATACATGTAACAATTTAATTGAGTTATTTAAAAATTTAACAATGTGTATACACCGTAGTTTATGAGGAATAAGGATCTTTTCCAGTTGCCAAATCTGAACAAGGATGAGGGATTTAATTATAGGCGTGTTTTAGATCAAGTGTTGTAAATAATGAGATCCTAGTTTAGTTCATAGAATGTATACTTATGACAGTTAACAGATATGATAGAAGATGAACGATTGAAAATATAATTGTTAAAAGCATTTTTTTCCTTTTTCAGTTTGACATTTGGGGTGTTTTATGCTTGTTTTATAAGTTTTTAAAACAAAATTAATAATTCAATATCATTTAAATATTAATTTGCATTATTTTTTGTGTAAATGTTGCTAGAAATGGGTAAGAGAAAGATACTTGATTTTTTCACATTCGAGACAAGGTGTCAGAAAAAAACTAATTCTTAGAGTATTATCATGATTATATTGTGTGTGTTGCCAACATAATTAAGGGTGTACTTTAATTTTTCCAGTTTAAAATTCAAGAAATTCTATATTACATGCTCTTTCAAGATGAGACTAACAGTTAAATTCTTTTAAGTGTCTCCTAAGGACGTTGTTTGTTACATAAATCTTGCTAGGTAGGAAAGTTATGAGAGAAAAAGACGATGATCAAATTGTTGATTTTCTCGCATTCCAGACAAGTGTCAAAAATAACTTGTATCTAGAGTCCAAGTTTTTTCATATTAATATTATGGAATGAAATAAAATATTTATTGTCATTTGAATTAATCTGTCGAAAATTAAATAATTTATTGAAGTACTTACTTGATTTATATGAAATTAGTCAAAAGTTCCTATATATTATATATTTAGACTGATGCATAAATTAATATTCTAAATTTAAAATTATTATGTTAGATGCATTTTATGGTCTTGTTTAATATTATTGATTTAAAACACCACATTACCATTTTGAAAGCTGTTTGTTTCATAATTACATAGTATTTATGAAACAAATAACTAGTGTTTAAAAGACAATGGTGTTAAATATATTACTTTGTTTAAGAAAACATTGTTTTCCCTTAAATTCAGTGTAAAACTGAATTTGCAACTTATTTTGTGAATAAATACAATATTACTTCATTGGACATATGAAACACACGAGAAAGAAGAGATGATAATGTAGAAAACTGTGTGTTAGTAAGTTAGTTAGTTTATTAATTCAATTTTATTACAGAAATGGATTAGTTTTTCTTTTAATATTCCATGCTTTGCATTCTTATAAATACAAATGTATTAATATGATTTTAAGGTGTCAGACAAATACATAAACTGAAAAATTAGTGGTTGAAAATATATCACATGTCACATCTTCTGTTGTTAGTAATCTTCTTCAACCTGTACCGAAGACGAGGTGCTGAGACCCTGAAAAATTAAGAATATATTTTTATTTCTTTGAATATTTTTATTGTTAAATAAGCTTTTTTTTGTAGCATTTTTTAAAATGCCTAGAAAATGTGGAGAAAAACGGTAAAATGCAATTCACATATTATATTTTTTTAAATAAATAATAATTTTATACTCATTTATTTTTATTAAAGTTAGTTTTGATATTGTGAATACTTAATGTTAATAAGTGGCGATGTTGTAAAGTATCTGTTTTCAAAAAGGTTTTTAAATACTAAGAAATTAATTTTTGCGATTATTGATTAAACTTTTTGAAATTCAGATTTTACAAGAAATGTGGGAACAGCAGCTAACATAATGTACTTCTCTCTCTCTTTCTACATGCTTACACATGGATATGGATACATTATTGAAACGGATTGCAGTAAGTCCTTTACTGAATATTCTTTTTTAAAACCTCCCCTAATCACCCCTTCCCCGTCCTCAAACGACGTGGTGATGAAATCCCCCAGCGAATTCAGATCATTCAAGGACGATGTGCCCAAACCACGTAACAATCACATTTCATCCAAGATCATGAACTACCTGATCGGAGTAGATGAAGCGGACAGCAACGATGTCTACACATCTAGCACACAATCACCCGTCAATCATTTCAAAGAAAAACGTTTGAGATTGACAAACAAAGTTTCCGCGACTGCAGATATTTCTCCAAAGTCTTTTTGCGGCGATTCCAATCAAAATTATACCGAATCCACAGAAGATATCCGAGCTACGCCAAGAAAAGCCGTGAAAGTTATTACGGATCTTTCCGGAGTTCACAAAGTCGTAGGCGGTAAAAAGAAGGTATGTGATAATGAACCAGATTTTACAGATGAAGTGTTTTTGTATTTCAATTGTCACCCGACCGATGCACAGGGTATAGTCCACAGCGACTGTTTATCCTTAGATTTGGATAAATTGAAAATAAAAGATGAAAGTGAAAAAGTAGACGGCCCTCGAAGTCCTCTGAGAAGTTATGATGATGTTGTCAAATTCATTTTTTCAGAACACGGAATACAGGTACTGAGCGATAGAGAGACTATCGTTTAATCAACTACTTCATTCCCGGTAGTGCCAAAACTATTGTATGAAATAATTCTTTCCTATTTCAAGTATTATCCATGAAGTATTATATACTATTTTACGTAGTTGTTGCATTGAAAATGAAAAGTGGCAAAAAATTTAATTATTTTAAACATGTAATGTTTTTAAATGATTTAATGTAATAAATTTATTAGTCAGTGGTGTCATATTTTTTAATTCAGGCATCCCTCGCTATTTTGCACTACATGTAGCATTGTTTAGATGTACCAAACTTGTAAAAATTCTGAATATTCACATAATTGCATTATAGATGTTACAGGAACAGATTATTATTTTAAAAAAAAATGATATGGAAATAATACACCGTATGTTGTTAATGTATCAATTAGAGATTTGGCTAATAGAATGATGAAATGTAAAACATATGCAGTTCTATGCGGAGAATGTTAAATAGAAAACCCCAATCTGATTTCTAAATTTAAATTGTGGGTGACATTTTATTTTAATTTGAACTCAATTCTAATATATTTGGGATATATATATATATATATGTATATATGAGAAAGATAAGCAGAAAAACTCTATTGAAAAATGTATAGTTGCCACTAGGAATCGAACCCGGAACTTTATTGCCGGGAGAATGAGTCGGCTACCACATTTAGTAGTGTTTCTTTTATTTTATCTTTATAAATGATTCATCTAATTTGTTTTAAACTTTGCAATATATATATTTTTTAATTGCAACATAATTTTTTTTTTCCTCAGACGTTTTTATATGAATGGAAAAAGAAGTTTGTTCATTCATTCATTCATTAAGCGAGGGATGTCTGTGTGTTATTTTAAGTATTATTATATAAATTTTGTATTAGCTAGAGTACTTAAGTACTCTATTATTTCAAGTCAAAATAAGGTTTTTCCTTGAAAAGACTTTCTCATAAAATGATAAATGTGTTTTATCTGTATCTAATTGGGCATGTTTATTCAGTTGTAGTCATGTTCTTCTAATTTTCAACTACAGTCTATTCTACAATTCTATTCAATCAGTCAAATTATTAATTCCTTATGAAGTATTAAAATTCTTGTCTTTATATCTAAAAAAAAAATGCCTTCTTAAAATAAAATAATCTATTTATCGTGTAGCAGTAGAATTACTATTTAATATACTTATTTTAGAAAATATTTTTATATCTTCCAGAGAAAAAAAAGAAGTAAAATAGATCTAAAACTTTAAACAATTCTAGAAAAGTAAGTGTTCTATAATTAAGGTGTTAGATTCTTAATTGAATTGAATTAAAAAAAGTCTTTAATGTTTTAATGATCTGATTCTAATATGTGTAAAGAATGCAACCATTACATGTTAAATAATATTATATTTAATACGTACATATATTTCAAGCTCCTAATTTCGATAAATAAACAAATATACTCGAGATAATTTTCAATTATCTTACTGAACCAGTTGGATCTTCGGTATATTGTTTACCAGATTTATAAATAAGAACTATACAATTCATGTATTAAAAATGTAATTTCTTTAAGATTTCTTTTACTGCTCCTGCAGTTTTTTAAAATTAAATTTTTTTATTTTCTGACAGCTTTTTATGCTAAGAATTTGTCAAGGGATTGATTATTGAATAGTTTTTGTTATGTCAATTATTGCATCATTGATTACTGTTAGCTCAAAATAAATGTTCCTATTTATCTCTAATAACAAATTTTCTGCCATGCCTTCAGTTTTCTGTATGAAACACTTCCATTTTGACTGACCTTTAGGAGTTTCTAATGCGTTTTTCTTAATTACCATTCACTTTATGAAATAAACTTTGTTTCAGTCACCAATTTATATTTATTTTTGTTTTCATATTGACATATAAACAAATCACTCAAGTTTGAAATAGTTTTTTTTTTGCGAATATTTTTTCCAATTGAATCCATTTTATCGTGGTCATAAATACACACCCCATCTCTGATATGCAGTACCTTTTAGCGGCAATATAACGTTTGACTTAAATAATAAGAAATCAATTGGAAAAAATCTATATATATATATATATATATACAGTAAAACTCTGTTCATTTGTAACTCGCGGGAACGAAATTAAAAAAAAAAAATTAATTACGAATAATAGGAACAATTTTTTAAAGGCAACTTTAGAAAGAAATTAAAAAAAACGCATTCACAGTTTAATAATTTATGTGTACGCATTTTTAAGCATGCTGTCTGTCTCTGTTGACATGGTGACTTATACTGAAGCATAGCGACTCTTATTATATCAGCTTTTTATGTTTATGCTTATCAAATGTCTCCTGAATAACGAGTGATATGGCGAGTCCAATTTTAAAAATAGGCTTCTTCAAGCGATTCACCAGTGCTTGACACAGCAAAATTATGAACATTTTAATTTGATTAGCGGTCAAACTCGCCTTTTCCATCAAAATTGGACAAGAGTTTTGAATATTTAAAACTTGTGAAAAATAACAAATTTTTATACTTCGTTGAAGCTTATTATTTCTGTGCGATTTTTCAATTTTAAACTCAGGTATTCGGGATTCAAATTTTCCCAAAAATTTTACCTTTGACATCAATTTTTGCAAAATATGCTCAATTTTTTCAAATGTTACAGAATTTACATGAATCACAAGATGCTTGTGTCATTTTCAAGAACGAAACACAGAAAGAAATTAAATATAAAATATGTTATGTATTTAAATACAGAGTTTTCAGTTTCTTTATTACATTAAACAAATCACAACATTTCATTGTTTTAATAAGGGGTTACAATGGTGAGTAGAAATTCATAATTCACAATACGCCGACAATCACTGTCGAAATAACAAGGAATCTTATAAAACGTACTTCGGAATTTGGTATACATATGGTTAACTCAGTTCTGCTGTGGTCCTGCGAGCTCTTAAGTGTGCCATTATTGCGATAAGGAACAGCGCCGTGATTGGCTAGAGGGTGGAGCTAGCTACAGATGTTCACAAATGGATGATGAATTCAGTCTCGTGAGTTTGTATTAAAAAATTCATACGAATAATAAAGTTTTACAAATTATCGGTAGAAATCAGTATGAAATGTTATTTTAGGGGCAAAATTTTTTGAAAAAGTGCAATTTACGTGAAAATACGAAATATCAATACATGAATTAACGGGGTTTTACTGTATTAATTTCTGTGATTAATGTTCATTATATAAATTTTAAAATGCATATTATAAATTTTCAAATCATGCTTGAAACAATTTATTAGAATTTTTTTATTTTCTTATTTATGAATTTATTTTTTACACAAAGATGTATAGATGTTACCGCAATTCGGCATATTTTTCTAATAACTGTTGATTTAAGATAGTTGTGAAATCTACCAGATAATTTTTTAGTTTAATATTTGGGCGTCGATTATAAATAGCTCAAAAAGTGTTTGAAAAATCAATTTTGGGTGAATTATCTGTCAACATGGTACATATCTGGATTTGACATTCGATGTGAATTCATAAAATTCACAGATAATGGGGGTGAAGGGGCCCAGAGTGACAAGGATAATTGAATATCTGTATCGTTTTCATTGGTTGACCTTGTTCTGAATCCATGTTATCCAACAAATCAGCAGATTCACAATGGTTATCTCTCATTTCGAAATCTGAATCTATTTCCGTAGCTGTATCTATTATTTCTCCTTCAGTAAGCCCATATGTTGATATATTTAAATGAAGGTAATAATAATTTAAATCAAAATTTGAAATGACCTAGAGAGAGTTCTGTTTTTAATTTTAAAACACCTTATTTATTACTACTCTGGAAGATATCACTAGTAATTACAAAATTAAAATTTATCAATTTTATTGTAAAAACATTTTCAATTTATGTATTAAATTCAATAAAATGTCATTTTAAAAGTATTAAATTATTAACCAAACGCTTTATTCTCCTGAAATTTTGTCAATACTCGTTTTTAAATACTGGTTTTCATGCACAGCTCTTCAAGTTGCTGGGTGTTAAATTCTGTGAGAACTTTTATTATTTTGTGTTTGTAATGTCTAATAATCCTTGATATAGGCAAATGTCAGTAGGATAAAGATTTGAAATTATATTTTGACGATTTTTTCTGCTTCTCAGCGCGATTTACATGCTCTGTGTGCACGCATGGCACGTATACTCGTGTATGAGTCTACCATGGCCACGGGGTTAAAGCAGCCCTGGGCAAAACGGCCGCCTTCTGTCCACCATGTATTTCAATTAATGTATACTACTATTTATCTATAAATAAAAATGTGTAAAAGAGACTACATTTTAAAAAAGATCAAAAAATATTATTTTATTTGTTCTTATACATAAATTCTCAATGCGGCCCCACCAGTGAAAAAAATTTCCCGGGGCTGGGTTAAGAAGATTTTTCTTCAACTAGTGATGAAACATCTGTAAAGGAAGAACTTTCTGCAACATTCTCATACCAGTACCATATAATTAATTGCTCGGTGGTTCAGATCTGCTATAATCATACACTTACTTACAATAACTGAAAATTATTGTGTGATCACTAGTAACTTTTTACTATGGTAACTTTTTACTTGGTTAAAATCGTCTGCGGGTTGTACAAACGCCAAATTTACTATTGTCAAAGCATAGATGGAGATGTCTATAGGTGTGACAAATGATCATGAAATTTGCTTTATTTTATGTATTATCTATTGATTTTTTCGCCTGAGTGTTCGATATGTCACTTTGGTGGTGAATTTTTTTCATATTATGTGTAATAATGTATATTAAATAATGAGATCATCATCGGACAAACTCTCATCACTAAAATAATGGGAAATTGAATAATTAATTGTCGTATACTGCAATTTTCAAAGTATCAATGTGTCAGATGACTTTTGGAACAGCTGTGAAAAGTCCACCATATTTAACTATTGATTCTCATTTTTACTATCGGATATCGCAGAGTAAAATAAGTTTACTACGGGCTGTATTTTTGAGAAGTAAATATTTTTTTACTGACGATCAAACCCGTTTTTGCAAAATTTTTTACTTTAGCAACTTTTTTTTACTATAGTAAAAAGTTACTACTGATCACACAACCGGCCCTTAGTGAACATTCTTGAACTGTTTGCACGCATTTTTTATAATTTTATATAAAAAATGTATATTTTAACTTATTCCATCTTTATTCGCGGGTTCATAATAATATTTTTTGTTTGTTACATAAATTATTTTATTCCTCCGAGTATTTTGGTGATGGATTACTAGTGGTGCCAAATTTGCATGTTCAACAATTTAAATACTGTAGATTGTTTTTAAACACTGTATTGTATTTATTTTTAAGTGATTAAGTGATTTAGTGACTATATATTTTTGTATATTTACTTACTGTAATGTTAAAATAACAAAATTTCTTTCATAAAAATACTTAATCTAATAAAAATGTTCACTATGTTCATATAAAATTAGATATTATATTATTATAAGTATTAATTTTATTACAACTATTCCCTGTGATGAAAATATACCTGTTTCATAATATTATACATGTTTCGTGTTATAAAAATACATTGTTTTATTTTTTTGATGTACAATTAAATTTGTTGAGATTATTTTATTAATTTCATTATTCACAACTTAACAGAGGATTTGGGTTCTACTTTTTCAATAAAATTTTTTTTTTTGATAAATCTTATATGTGATGAATTTTACATTTTCATTATTTCAAGTTTTATTTTCTAGTATATAGATATACTGTTAGCGAGTTATTATTTCACTGGCAATTTTCATACAAATTAGTTCATTTATCACTTCACATCCCCTATTTTACAGCAGACTCTATTATCCAGGGGTAGCATTAACCGGGGCAGTAAAAAAATTTTAAATTTTTAAATAATTTTTCATTCAACTGCATGCTAGAAAATCAAACTGACGCAAATTATTAATAATTAATGGAAAATAAAACTGGTGAAACTGCAACACGTCATAGACCGGAAATCCCGGTCAATGATTTGTTTGCAAATTACGGGCGCATCACATCAAATTAAAAATTAAAATTATGCATACAATTTAAATTGCTTTAATACTGACGTTTTTGATTTGCGTGAAACACCTTCGATAGCGTTAAATCCCGGTCGTGGGATTTCTATTGTTAATAATATATATGAATCGTGTCATTCTAATAAAGACAGATCACCACTAACCTGGACAGTCGGCCGATCTCCTAGATGCAGATCCGGACTGCTGACTGATTCTCTGCTGATTCCTGATGTATGTTCTCTTTGCTGGTCTCCGAAAATTTTGTAGAGCGTTTTTTTGATAGCGGACCGGTTCCGATGGTGGCTGTATTTCTTCTGTCCCAAGTAGCAGTGCTGCTCCAATACAGAGCAAAACAGGCATACCATCAATATAAAACTCAGAACTACCAATCAAAGGATATAAAACATGTGCAAACATCTGCATTTTTTTATTAGAGTAATTTTTTTCCCTGCCATTCCGGATAATCAAGAGTTTACTGTATTTCTAAATATCTTTTCGTGGTAGTATTTATCATTTAGAAGTGTGAGTTATTTAAATTATTGCACTTACCTATAAATCTATTTGAATATTTTCAGTATTGAACTCTATTCCTAGAAACATACGAGAGAGTTATTGAATTTTTCTCTTACTGGAGATAATTATATAGAATATAATTAGTCACTAAATTAAAAAAAAAAATCTCTACAATGTTCAGGAATAAGGTATTTTCGAGTAGAATTTTTTTTTGTATGTTTCACAATCTTTTAAAAGCTTAAAACATTATCACGAGTAAAGAACAACACAATGGTATTTTGCTTCTGGGCCATCTTCTCCTCTTTACGTACTTTGAAGATCTTTTATTATTTTAATTCATTATTTATAGAGTTCATTTTCATACGTACATCATGTTAACTAGGTACTCGGGATTCATTTGAATATTTATATTTAAATGGTAAATATTTATGAAAAATATTTATTTCTTTAGTCAGATCATTATAAAAATCAAAGTTCTTGTGTTGTTATTTTAATTTTGTTTAAAACATCAATTTAACCATGAATTTTTTCCCATTTTTACGAGTTAAAAAGATAGCCAGTTCAGATATACTGAAAACGAATTTGATGTTGTGGCCTTTAAAACAACTCGTATATGCAAACTTTGTGGAGTCATAATAATATAATGATTTATTTAAGTTTGTGTTTAAAAAAATAAACAAAAATATATCGGATGTATAAAACAATTAATACAAAAAACCCATGTTTTCGAAAAAAAAAAGGCAAAAATATGAATGAATTTTAAAAGTAGACTCTTAGGGCCGGTTGTTTGGTCAGTAGCAGTAACTTTTTACCGTCGCCCATGATAAAAACGTTAGCTAGTTTACAACTGTCAAAGTTAATCCCGTCCAATAGTGTGGCAAGGTGAATAATCATCAAAAATCTGAGAATGACATCAAATTTGAGATATTTCAAATATTCACCAATAGCAGGCAATACATACTATGCTTAACTATGGTTTTATTCACGTTTTATTTGGCGTTTGAAAACTGTCACTTTGCTGGAAAAAATCTTTAGTCTATGTATAAATTCAACAGAGAGATCATTATTGAAAGAACTCTCAACACTAAAATAGCGGGATATTGAATGAATAATTGTCGTATACTGCAACTTTCAAAATGTCAATGTGACAAATGACTTTTGAAACAGCCGTAAAGAGTCTACCATTTTTAACTAGCGATTTATGGTTTTTACCATCCAATAATGAAGAATAAAATTAGTTTACTATTGAATGTACATTCGATGAGTAAATATTTTTTACTAACGTCGATCAAACTGTTTTTGCAATTTTTTTACTAAAGTAACTTTACTACCAATGATCAGACAACCAGGCCTTATATTTATTTTACAATTACTACATAAGAACTGAACTTATTAAATTTAAAAAATAATATTGAAATGAAAATATCAAAATTATTCCTACTTGTGTTTTAAAAATAGAATTAACTTGTATGAATCAACATAGCTTCCAACTTTTAATAATTTAACTGCGGATACCGAGCATAGCCTTGATGAGACACAGAGCCACCATTGCGGATCCTGAACATAGTCATTTTCAATTTTCCAGACATTTCTGTGACTCTGTGGTTAATTAGTTTGCAATATTTTGTTTTCCTGCCATGTAAATTAGTAAAAATGGCAAAAATTGAATTTTTTCAAAGGTCTGCTTTCATATCCAGTCACGTGTACTTTTTGAGGTGCCGCATAAACTACGATTTTGTAAATTTTGTGTAACTAGTCAAAATGAACCATGTATTTTTTTAAACAATTTACAATATTCTTATATTATTCCTGTATCGATTTATTATTTAATTTAAAAAAAAAAATTATTGGTAAAGGTGATGATTATTTTCATAGAGGTATTTTATATTAAGAAGTCCTTTTACTTAAAAAAGCAATATCAATTAGTCTGTAGTAGTATATGTGTATATGTTTTATGTCCTAATGATAAAAAACTAAAATTGAAATAGTTCTTGATGCAATATGCATTATTGTGTAACAACAATAAAATATTGACCGTAGGATCAGGCACAATTGTTTTAACCATTCTTCAACATATTTCACTCTCCCTGACTGCTATATCTCTTCATTTATTGTTACTTATCTAATATGATATAATATCATACATATTCATCGTCAAAATAAAATAGAATCTTATAAAGTTTGATGTCATCAGTGCGATGGTACCAAAGTAAATAAATTATTAAATAAACAGGTTTGCCTTTATAGGACCATCTCTTTCCCTGTTCGTATATATAAAACTTCTTATTTTATTTACACTTTATCTATGTGTCTTACGGACACGAATACAAACATGGTGACCATTTGGTGATATTTAGCACCTCAAGTCTTCAATGTATTTGTAAAGTTTTGATAAAACACAATTTTATTATTCAACTACATATTTGTTGGAAGAAGTGAGATGTAAACATGGAATGATTTGTTTCACATCAATATTATTAGTATTTTTTCAATCAATGAGGTTGTGCAATGAAAATAAGACTCACTTGTGTGGTCACTAACAGGCTCAAGTTTCCCAACATTCTTAGCCGAAGGTGGACATTTTGACCACTCAACCGCGCGAGACCGATGATTGTGCTTTATCATCATGATCAATCTAACAAGGGTATAATATTACGTCATTCTACAGCCCCGATTATGTTTGTTAACATGCAAAAATGTGTAGCGGTCCCGTATGGGGAATAATTATTTGCATTATATTGCCTTCATTAACATACATAAAGCAATGAAATACCAAAGACTATATGAATTTCTACAAAATTATTGCATAATAATAACAATATGTAATTTATGAAAAAGAACAAAGTTATTACAGATAAAATAAATAAATGAATCATGTTGAAGAATATTTTGATACTGCAGTATTAAAGTACATTTTAATGTTTGAAATTTTGATTTTCTCTAAGCAAAACAAATATAAAAACACATCTTTGATCTATATCTATATTTTGAGCACACTGCTGCTTTGTATGTGATACATAGACATGCAAGTATTCTTCAGTGCGCAGTGAAAATTTTATAATTTAAATATTGTGCCGTGACATGAAAAAGATTAGGAAACACTGCTGTAAGCAAAATGATGTAAAATATTATGAGGAATAAATTTATACATTTCCACACATTTTAATTTATTGATTGAGATTCATTGTGTATAAAATCTGTTAATATGTCTAACATATATATATATATATTAGAAAATACCCATATTTTAAGTGATTAAAGATTATTTTTTCATCGCTAGGAAAAATCTTTTATACATGAAAAGAAAGGAAAAATACTGACTTCATGGTGCCGAAAAGTCAATTTTGTTCCAGTATTAATGAGTATTTTTGATACTGTCAGTATGAGAATATTCAAGGTGGTCTTACTTTTAGAAATAGTTATGCTTTTTTTTTTGTGTATATAATACATCTTTATAGAAATATTGCATTTAAGAAATATCTAACATAGTCATATATCATTACACACATCTATTATTTTTACCAGGCTATCTATACAGAGTGCATATTTCAATAAACATTTCATGTAGTGGATCTCCTTAAATAATTTGTTGTGTAGCCATTTTGTTTTTCTGTTGCATGTTATTGCAGGACGCCAACCCTGCATGCCTTCTCTAGCTGACATTATGCTGATAATCGGAAGAACATGCGGGAAACCGGTGCTTCTAGGACCTGGAAAGGCTGTGGAGGAAGATAGAAGACGTAGAGACAACCCTTACTACAATATGTGAATGCTTAACTCGAGGCGGCACTTTGTTCTTAAAATTGAATGTACCCAATGGGTATAGAAAGTCATTGATGTGCGTGTATTACGGTCCAGTTCACAGATTTTCTAATTTCTCCTCGGAAAGAGTTTGGCTACTATTGGTGTATTATAAGTATGTATATTTTCTCAAAAACATAACTTTTCAGCGAATTTACTGAGAAGTACTGTATGAAATAAATAAATACACATTTTAAAATTAGAGATTTGCAAGTTAAATGTTAGTATTTGCTGAAAAAAACAATTTAAAAGCGGCGATTAATTTTCAATGATAATTTTCATAATTTGTGTAATATTACCTAGTGAGAGGACTCTCAAACATTCAACAAATTTCCTTGCAAAATTAATCATAAATAGAAGTTCCATTGCGAACTACGAAGATTTTCAGTGCAGACTGTTTTTATATTTTGTTATTCAATGAATCTGGGCAGTAAACACTATCAAATAGGTAATTTAAGGGAAATAAATTCATTTTACTTCAAAACAATATGATTAAATTGCAGGTGAGAAGGTAAGGTTGCGTAAACACAACTTAGTTTGACATAATTATTATTAATCACGTTAGAAAAATATTCAAATCAACAATAACTTTCCGACCATCGCAGACACATCACTTCTCAATGTCTAGCATTTGTGTAATAGATTAGTGCTATATTGGTGTAAGGTATTGCAAAACTGTGATTGAATCTGGTTACTTTGTTATCAATAGCATTATTTATGGAAAGTACTTATCTATACTCATTTAGATATTTTATTGAAAATAATTTAGCAAATCGAATCAAGAATATGAATATATTTGCAAATAGTCGGAACTAATTATTTTAAGGTCTATTCCAAATTGATTTCTTATTCAGTTCCTACCTTTGTATAATTATAATGCAGCAGAAAATGTAACTACTTATATCCTGCCGCATATAACTGCTTATTTCTAATCTAATATTCTTATATTATTCTACTTTGAGGGAGTCCAATTTCTCATGTTAAGAAATTGTCTGGCAATTTTTTAAAGATTTCACAGATAAATACTTCTTTAAATTCATAATAGAAAATCCTATTTGCGTGACGTGTAAAAAATATTACAATACCGCTTTTAATTTATTTGAACTCTCTAAAATTGGAATATAGTTTTAGATATGCAAAACTTTTGTCACAAATGTATTTTAAATTACTTCAATTACTGATGATAGAATAATATTCAATTTTATATTTCAATACTGAAATAGCTGTTATTTTAATTATAATTTAATGAACGCGTGTTTGAACAAGTTACTGCAGTTTTCTATTGCTTTTTAAAAATTGAAATATTTTAAAAGACATGGTTGTGATCATATTAATATATTGTCTGTTGTATCAAAGAAAATAGAAAACACAGAATCATTTTAGTTTGTCTGCGTTGGGCGCATGGAACAGAGAATAATTTTATAAATTTAACTAGTTCTTAATAATTTCTAAAAAATATCAGTATTAAATATTTGTGTAATATTTCCTTTGCTATTGATAACCAAATAATCAGTGTGTTTTCCTTATTTGTTGCTCAATATAAAATAATTTCCTTATTTAGTGCTTCATTATTCATTTTTAATGCTTTTTTTTAAATTGTGGATGTTAGAAATCAACTATTTTTGAATCTGTAGTATAAGATCTGTATTTTTTGTTATTGTCAACGTTCCGTATAAACAAATATCTCACAATATTGGTACATTAATATGAAGCTTGAAGCATTCCAATGCAAATTATGTACATTTTTCTTATTTATTACACATTATATTTATTTTATTCAATAAAGTATAGTTGTTAACATGAGGAATGAGTTTTATTTTCATCTTTCACACAACATCCTTTCATTTGAAAAACAAAATCTCAAGCATTACTAACTGTAGAATGTTATACTGCACAACTGGTGGCAAACACAATCACTCACACCTCAGTATTAATAAATAAATGTCAAATGATATCATCTCTGCAACAATAACAATGTACAGTACATTGATTTTAGGCTGACAATCTGAGAAGTTATGAATGCCACAATGTTGTATATATTTTTAGGCATCGAATGATATTAGGTAAAGCGAAAAGAAATGATTTTTTATTATAATGAGAAAAATTTTTTCACAAAAAATATACATGCAATATTCTGAAAGATAATTTTCATTGTTATTTATATTTTTCCACAATTTGAGTAATTTTTCGATGCCTCTTTTGTAAAATTCTTCCAGTTTTGATTTAAAAAAGGAATCTAGATGTTTTCTGACATCATCTATTGAATTGAAATTTTCTTTTCGAAGCGAATGTTCCATTGATCAGAATAAATGATAATCCGATGGTGCTATGTTAGGAGAATAAGGCGGGTGCGGTAAAAGTTCCTGATCCAGTTCCTTTATTTTGTCCTGTGTGTGGTCTCGCATTTTCGTGTTGTAAGATACACCGTTGATTATTAACTAGGACTGATAATTTTTTAATAATTCCACCTTTGATCTTTCCAATTGAGTACAATAAAATCGGGTTGTGATGGCCTGATCAGATTTTAATAATTCATAATGAATATATAACAGACATACAAAAGTACCTTTAGAGGTGTCGAAACTGGTGTTTGACTTGGGGAAAGCCATTATTTTTTTATTTGGATTGCTATGAAAGATCTATTTTCGTCTCGGAAATGGTTCAGTTTCATACCTGAGTTTAACACATCGTCATCGATTTGAGATGATCCTGATTTCAGTTTATCTTTTAGATTCCTATTACCGTATTTTGGAGTATGTCCAAATCTTGTAGGAACCAATTACTGGGATTTATCCCCTGAGGGACTGTCGAGATATAGATATCTCACATACACGAAGCTATTATTTTTACATGGGAAGTATAGAAGTCTTGGGCATTACAGGGCTTACGACCTTTCATTGGCTGGCTTAAGTGATCGCTTTACACAATGTAACATTCATCTATAACCCATGTTATCATATCTATCAAATTATTGAAAGTTGTATATATGTTATCATGTTGGAACATTTCAATTATTTATTATCGACTATGCCGTCGCCATCTATGGATTTTTTTGAAAATTTGATATTCACTGTAAAGTGATCACTTAGCCAGCCGATGACTGGTCGTAAGCCCTGTAATGCCCGAGACTTCCATACTTCCCATGTAAAAATAATAGCTTCATCTCTGTGAGATATCTATATCCTATTACCGTTTTTGAATTGTTTAAACCAACATTGTTGGCATTTCTAAATGTTCAAAATTATCTCTGTAAGTTTCACAAATTCAACGGCTTTGGGTTTTAATCCCTTGCCGAATATAAACAACAAAATATATTGCAACTGCTTCTCGGTTTTTCAACATTTTTACTATGGGTAAAAATAAAGTGAAAACAATAAGAGTATGAACAGACCTATAAAATAATAACCATGCTGACATACTTACTTGACCGCAGCCAAAAGCAAACCGAGTTCAAAACAACATTTCTTTTCGCTTTATCTAATATATTAAACACAATTTCTAATTGAGCTGTGCAACAATACGGTACATAATATATATCATTCAACATGGCCGATGCTTCATCTATCAGCATTTGTAAGAACTGATATGTGGTGGTGTTGTTGGAGATGGGGCTCTCAAATAATAATGTGTTGAAGGTGAGTCGTGGAAGGTAAAGCGGGTAGTCAATGTATGCAGTCAGGCTAAAGAAGATAAGATTTTGCCATAATAAAAGTTTAATTCTTTCTATATGTATACACATTAAATAGTCTATATTTTGAGCATGTCCCTGAGATCAGAAATCTGGGTATATTATTTCACATCAACCAAATAACTAACAAAAGTATAAAGTTTGGGGTTTCTACTCAGAAATATAAAAAAATTAATTTCTAACAAGCAATTAAACTCTTACTTGTCACTTGTACAAAGCCAGCTCGAATGCAACTCTGCTATATGGTCTTTTCGTTAAAAAATTCATGGACATTCTATTGAAAGAGCGCAATGTAAATTCCTCCATTTGCAATGGCGAGTTTATAGAGTTGCACATATCGCAATTCCGAGGGGCCCCAGATCATTCAGAAACGGGAAGTAAATTAAAAGTAACAGAAAAAAAAAGTATATATATATATAAGACCTAGAAACACTTTTAGCTTCAAAGCACTGGAGATTCGATTGTGCTAGACTGCCATCAGGTATTCATAACTTTATGTATGCTCGGTCTTTGTTAGATCGGCTCAGGAGCTTTAGGTTTCAGGTTTGTTATTATTAATAGTTTAACTTAAAACAATGTCTTTATACATATCTGTGTTGCTATTCATAATTCACATTGTATTGTTCTGGGGGTCACTTGCCTCAAGACATGTCCACTGTGACAGGCCCCTGCACCATAATTCCGCCCCTGATTGGGTGTTATCTTGCTTGTTATACAGCTCGCCTGTCTATCATAAGTATATAATAATGGTATTAAAACATAATATGCATGCATATATATATATATATATACTGCTACCTATGCATCCTCCGTTTGAGGTCACGCACCTACACACAACGTTACTACAAATTCTATAAAATAAGACTATTCGGATCGTCCTAAATGCCTCGTTGAATTAGAATCATCAACTCCACTACAACACGGTATCCCGCCCATCATTGAATACATCAAACAATTGTCCAAGAATTTTTATGCTGGAAACACCATTCACCAAACCTGACTGCAAACACATTATCAAATTACGACATCAACACACCCTCTACGTATCGACATAAACAATCTTAAATAGAGTATAAACATCTTGCCCCAGTAAAATAATTTTTAAACTTAATTTAACCCAACTCATCTTTTTCTACAATATTACGAAAGAGGAGGGGGTCCTTTGAGCCGGTACTCCAATGGCATGAGATAAGTCAAAATATATATACTGAAAATAATAAAAGGTAAAATAAGTAGAAAAAGAAAATAATTTTATAAATATTTTTAATAATAATTTGAGAACAATGGCACAAATATAATAGGTATTATTATTTTTCTTTAAAATAAATACAAAAGTACACATTAATTTATAAACATATTTTAGTCAAAAATAAAACATGACAACTTAAAACTTGATATGTACATGAATATCTAGAATGTTCATGATGTATATTTTAAATGGTGGACTCACAAAAATGTACAATCTCAGAAACGATGATGAATAGGGGGTAAATTGTTTGTAAATAACGATGCGTATGAACGAGTGAGACATTGGTCTCTCTCCGTGGAGATTTGACGGTGAAGGTCAGTATGTATTAGTTAGATATTCTACACTGCATATAAAATATGCACAAGCCTCACCGTATACATGGACAATAAGATTGACTACATAATCGTGTCATTGATGTTAAATTTTTTTAAAGGAATTATATTACACATATAAAAAAAATGTTACATGACACAAAATAATAATAATATGATTTTCAACCCCACCTCGTACACAGATCACTGAGTATTGGTTTGTTTTCTTCAAACACTATTTCAAGTTCAGATGGTGTTCTTTTGTTTTAAGGAAAATAAAAACTATATACGTACATTAATTTTATTTTATTCACATTATTCTATAAAATTTGATGTACTTTTTAATAAACATTTTTATGACACATTTTACTACGGAAGTCTCCAAAAAAATATACTCTAATTTTGCAACATTTTTCAGATAATAAGTACATAGTGATTTAATGAATACTTGATTAACAAAGTACAAATATTATGTGAGACCACTCCTGCAACAACACTATATATATATATATATATATACATATATCGATTTTGGGCAGATCTGAGTTATGCACGCCACAATGTTTATATCTTCTTGGGCATCAAATGATATATTAAACAAACACATAAAATAAATAAAAATACTATTATATATAACAAAATTTCTAGGTAAGCTTCTTCTTTAATATATAGATTAAATGATATCGGTTATTTATTTGAAGTTGTGCTATTTATTACATTTAAAATAAAGTACACAACAATATTTCATTGTGGCTTCTTGGTCCATATGTTACAAATTGATTAACAAAATTAGCTTGTTTAACAGTATTCACAGAAAATATTGTATTACATATAATATATGAAAAATATTTACAACTACATATAAATAAGAATACAATTTGATCTAATTAATTGGTTTTTTAACATATAAAAATTATTTATGGCACTGTTGAATACGATTATCTAATATGTAAGATTCTGTATAAAAAATATGTATTATAAAAAAACATACCAAAGCTTCCTCTTAAATGTAATAAAGAACATCTTATATGTGAATACAAAAAGTTTATCTAAAAAAATTCTCAACATTTAAAAAATTAATATCAATTTATAAGTAGATAATTAAAGAAATTCGACTGCCTAATAATCTTGATTATACATCAAACAGTGCAATTCTAACTGCAGTAGACGCCGGTTATTGTAATCACATTATTTGTTGAAGGTTTCGATTTTAATATTCGCCAATTTTATTATACGAAAACTGTGATTTATCTATGTGAGTGTTTTTAACACCTATATTTAAGTAAACTATTAATTTATTATATACACATAAAACAAAAACGATATCAAACATATTTTATAATCATTTCATTTAAAATAGACATTAATTTTAGTTTACTAAGTTTGTATTTCAATTTTCACTCAATTTTATATGCAGTACAACATTCCGAGTTTTCAAACATTGAGAAGAACATGGCAAATTGGACCCAAAAACAAAGTGAACACCTTGGAGACAGCTAGCGCAACCGATGACTTTGGATAAATCAATGCGGCACATTTGGGCACACACAATCGGGGCAATACTAAACACAAAATTGTGAAGGAAACAATACAGCGGCTGATGTCTATAATCTGAGATTAAAAGAGTAAATACTGGCTATGTATCACCGGGAATGATACAAGGAATCAGGTACCTAAAATTGGATACCATTATTATTTGACCACACTCATGAGTTATTTTAAAAGCAACAAAAAGAGCATGTATTTTTGATGTTAGATTCTGTACATTGAAGATTGAGCACAATATACGGTAGATTTAACACATTAACCGGCTTATTAATTTAAAAAAAAATACTTTTTCCAAAAGCGATTCGCACAAAGTCTATTATATTTTAAAATTAATAATTATGACCAAGTAAAAAGTTAAAATTGTAAACATCAAAACTTAAATAACCGTTGCCTACTGTATGTACAACTGATTAGCAATTCTTTGTTTACAACTCAAGTTTTCAAACTGGCATACTAACAAAGACCTTTTTTCCACTCAGTGCGTTTCTAATATACATTGCACGACATTAGGAATGCACTGAGAATTAACTTGTGCATTTATTTATCAAATAAATGGGCATTAGTTTCTACCATAATCAACAATACGATCTAGTCATTCTCGTAATTGTAATTTATACATTTGTTATATTAATCTCATATTGCTCGCGGGACAAACAAAAATAAGGGTTCGATTTATTTACAAACATATCAAGTAATCAGCGAATGTTAACTTTATATACCAAATGATACACCTCCCCTTTGAATGATAAAAATTGAGTACTCTTGCATGTTAATTGTACACATTTGTAATGTAGATGCTTGCGCTTTATAGCATCATTTATACCACTCTTGTTGGAACTTTTGGATTGACATCTATATTCATTAGAATAAAATATAATTAAAATTTATTGTAATTCGCAAGCCGCTGAAGGAACACATCTAATATTATTGATAAGATTCCAAGTACCCATCAGAGTCAATAAAGAACTGTATTTAACCAGATTGAAAAATTTGTAATGAGCACTTGTACTGGTTGCTGCTCACAAGTTAAAGTAGGTACTTGAAATGATGCATTGAAATTCTAATTTGAGTAATATAAATGCTACAAAAAGTGTGTACTTGATAAATATATATATATACATTTAATTGTGAAATTTGTGCATTACTATTGGTGTACCCATGACTCTCACTCTATTCCTCAGGTTGAATTGCATAATTAATTATATTTAAATTAAATAATGAGTAAAAGTAATAGGGGATGAAAATGTTGTTTTTTGTCATAATCTTTTCTGACTCAATAATGTAATGACTGCATCAGAAAACATTTATGATGTTTATGGGTGTATTGAATGTTTGACAATGTCAAAAGTGGTTTAAAAATTTTTGAAGTGGAAATTTTGTTCTAGAAGTAAAAGTAGATGATGACATATTGTAGTAGAGGCAAATTCGATCATGTATATTTAACAGATTACGAGCATGCATGGTTAAGCCTACAAGAACTTAAAAAAAAAATTTGGTATCCCCGTTATTAAAAAGATTATACAAAAAGTGAATAAAAAATAACAATTTTAAGTGATTGAGAGCATTCAACATTATTTTTGGTTTGATTACATTGATTCGCATAACCTCAATTTTTTTAGATTAACGCCACAGATTAGTAAATGAATAGACACGAAATAAAGTGTACATACAGGAGAGGGGTTTGGAACATTAGTTGCGGTACGAGGGGCATTCTACACACATTCTTGGTGGAAACAAATCCGATAGCTTATGATACATTTATGCAACAGTAAAAGTATTAGCTCTTCAAAAATTAAATCTTTGTGTAAATAAGAAGTATTTTTTACATTAATGCATATTATATTGTCAGCGTTTAAATTTTCATTGCAATCGAGTTATATTTTTAAAAAAAGTCACGGAGCTATTTGAATTTGTAAGTGGTATGAACGTGATCACGTGGGTGAATTTGTAAGTGGTATGAACGTGATCACGAAATGAAAATATTGGGACAAAAAATTTGTATTAGTTCACGTCTATATATTTGATGGTCTGTGGTAATTTCACTTTTAATATTATTATAAAATAAGAATAATATTTGTTTCTGGAATAATGAACCTATTTGATACATAAAACAACTCAATTGTGGTTAACGCTAATTTTTATCAGTCACTTAATAATAAATATATATTACGTATGTCTAATGCTGTCATACAAGTGAATTCTGTTGTAAGAGTAACAATATATGACAATTCAACATTAACATTGAATTTGAATGAAAAAGGGCAAAATAAAACACATCAATCATTAAATTCAAAATTCAATAGACTTTCGATTATCCGGGGTGGTAGGGAAAAAAAATTAACCTGGTTAAAAAACTTCACTTCTTCAATTTACCTTTTAAATTTGTTTTTATATTAGTTCTTACTTATTCATCATTTTATAATTTTGTTTTTATCTATGCTTGTATTCTTAATTTCAGAATACATTGTTTCCTGAAGATGATACCATAGGTATCGAAACATGTAGAATAATTAATAAATAGTGGTTTAAACAAAGTATTTTGTATAATTATTAATAAAAAACCTTCAGTTTATCTGTCAAAAAAATAATTGGAAAAGTTTAAAATAAAAATTATTCAGCATTTTAACCGTTTACAAAAAATGTGATGGCAAAGAAGTAATAAACAATAATACATCAAGCATTAATGGTAATTTAAATTTACGATTTAACATGGCACCCACTCGGCTGCTTCAAAAGTAAACACTGAATCTAAGCGCATCCAAATAATAATTTGTGAAAATAGGATATTAGTCGATGATGCAATAATACTCATTTATATGAATATTTTTGCCAGTTTAATTTTCTGGTACATGTTATGTAATCAATGAAAAAATATTTAAATTTTTTAAATAATATTCAAAATGTTAAATTTTTTTTAGAATTTTTTACTGTCCCGATTAACCTGACCCTAGATAATTGATAGTTTTCTGTAATATAGAGGTATAGGTAATAATGAATTCTGTAAAATAGACGTAATAAGTTAATTTGAGAAGATTCATTCAAAAAGTTCTGCACATACACAACCTTGATGAGATGGGTCTGAGTTAATCTCTAGTTTTCAAGAATACAGTATACATGGTTATCTAATTAAACATGCAAGTATCATGACGGACTGTTTTTATTTTTGTTGACATTTTTAGGATTGTTATTCGCCTGAGAGCAGTCGCACCACGGTGTTTTCTGTCTGTCACATATCAACTTGACATTGAACACACTCACTGGTACACCGTCAATGGTCAGATTGTGTCTACTAGTAATATCATATTCCACATTGTGAAGTCCCGTCTCTCTGTCTCGTTTCCTCGTCACTTCTCTTTGATTAAAACACTTGGTTGTGTCTCTTTTTCGGTGGACTTTATCGTGAATATGGCTGAAAAATAAAATTAAATATTACTACGAGTAATAATTACTTACTGTGAAATAATAATACTCGACTGCTTCGCCGCCCCCGGTTAAACTGCTAATAAACTATTTTCTGGATGAATTTATAACCTGTCACGATTTAAACAATATGTTACCAAATAATTATCTGCAGGATAAATTGATTTGACATTTTATTATTCATTATTCAAACAATCTGTTTTGTTTATTGATTTTGTGGCAATAGATTTTCAAATATCTTTTTATTCGTGGGATAAGGTGAATTGTGGGAGAGCACTAAATAGAGTTGTGAAATACAGCCAATCAACTTAATCCAATGTGAAATAGCCCCTAAATTAACTCTGTGGCTCTCAAATATGTAACTAACTCTTTTTGAAAGTTAGGGAACATTGTTGGGAATGAGATAATCAACTTATGAATGGTTAATAAATTCATCCAAATGACAGCATTTATTTTTATGTGATTTTAATAAATTATGTATTACATTTTTTTGTATCTCTGTTGACGCAAGTCTGATACCTACTCCCTGTGCATTTGCCCTTCCAATATAAACCTTAAGTGGCAACTTTCATTTTTCCCGTTTGAATTTCGAGATATTTTTGCATTTTACATACCGTTTCAAGATGAGACTAATAGTTAATTCTTTTACAATGTCAAGTAAACATAACAGTGCATTATTTTTTACGTAAATATTGCTAGAGTGAAAGGTATCAATAGAAAAGGACCAGTATACAATTGTTGATTCTCTTAAATTCCTAGATATCAGAAAATACCCATTTCTTCAGTATTCATAATACATATGTGTTGTCATTTGAAATTATCAAGCGAAAATGAAATAATTTGTTAAAGTTCTCACCTAAGAATTGTTATGTTTATACTATGAAGAATTATGTTTATGATAAAAACCATTGTTTGTATCGATAAACATATGATTATAAAATATTACAATTTTGCCTCGATTTATAAGGAAAAAATTGATGTAAATTCATACTGATAAATAATGTTGATAACTTTTGAAGCAGCTATATTTGTGAAGAGAAAACTATTTATGCTAATATTATATTATATAATATTCATACTCCAGTTGTAATAAAAAAAACTTTTATTAAAAATATTTATTTATTGTTTTAATACATTACATATATATTTAATATTAAAATATAAATGAAAATATGACTAAAGTATTATTATTCACTGTTAAATAATTAGTTGTTCATCCAGCATATTATTGTTCTTCAGAATTTCGTCTTTATTTTCTTTATACGTATTCAAAACAAAATTTGATCCACACATATTACACTTTAAACTGAATTTAGAAATAAAACCACTCTTACATTCTTTCACATATTCAATATTCGTTCCTGTGCACCCAAACATCGATTTGTGGGAGTAAATCTGATTAATTTGAGAAAAGAATTGGTGTATGTCGACCACTTTTTTGCCATCCAATTTAGGAAGTTCATACGAGTCCACACATTCGGTGCTCAGTTTGGGAACATCCTGAAAATAATTAATAATATTATTATTATTGTTATTAAATTATGTTATGTACTTTAATAATATACAATAATCTAAAATTGAAATGAGGATTTGATTAATAATATAAGATGCCACCATTGGTTAGATATGTAAACCATGTATATTAACATAGCATCCTCCACCATATAGTTGCAATGTTTTGTCCACAAACAAGAAAATATATTGAGTAATGTTGAATGGGAAACGCCCACGACTAAATCCATTTAAATTAAACATATCCAATAATATTTTACAGCACAAGATTTGTTATCATGATAATATGTAAAGAGATAAAATCAATAGACTGTAGAAAAGAATTATGTACTTACAATGCTGATTAAAGTAAATGTCAATGGATATTTTTTGATCTTAGGCATCTTGAGTCATAGGAGACAGTAATTTCAGAACAATAATGTGTATAATAATATATTATTGACTTTTAATGAGAACCAAACCCAACAAAAAAAGCACAGCTTCGCAAATTTCACGTCTTTGAATATTTCATTGCAACATTGTGTAAATACAACATTGTCATTTTAAATCATGACAGTGCATGCGTAGCTAGCGCGCTTGTGCTGTCAGTTTCTAAAACGTTATGAATGGTGATATGAAGTTTGACGTATGTTTAATATTTAAATGTCAAAATTATAATCTGTTATAATTTACAAAAATAAGCAATTGGTATCTAGAATAAGTATAATATTAATTTATACTGTAGTAAAAATTTGTATTAACATATGCTTTATAGGCAAATTTAATTAAAATCTATCGGAGCGCAGATTTCACAACCGGCGTGGCCGTGTCGGACGGCATACTAACACTGTGAGAGCTAATTAATAATATTGTATTTCATAAGACTGGAAATATATTATTTAAAAAATGATTATTGTGTTTCTGATATTAAACTTAGTTTTAAATAGTAGTTGAAGCCGCAAAGCATGTGAGTAAATATAATATATTATTTAAAAACTTATGTTTTTATTAAACAAAGTATTTTATAAAACAAAGTATTTTAAAAATGTTAAAAATTGATCAAATGTACTGCAAATTGAATGGTTTATAACTCTATTAATTTTTTAAAATTAATTAACATTTTGCTAATTTGGTTCCCTACAGATTTATCTCCGTAATCTTGGCTTCAAGATTATAAGAAAATATATTTCGTTTATGCATTAATTTAGCGTATTAACTCGTAGGATGCGGAAAATGCATCTAATGGTCGCGGTCTTTCTTATAATGTCTGTATCGTCTTAATTATGGCAAATAACATTCAGTTTATTAGTTTACTATTAATGTAAAGGTCCAATCTAAGTAATAGTTGAAAAAAAAGTCTAATGTATTGAATAACTTCTGAAATAAATGAATAACAAAAACTCACATTTTCGTAAAAAATGCGAAAATTTGAATTATTATTATGTCGCGCCTTAATATACCTGTCCCGGTCTGGCCAACCAATGACTTATTACTCCATTGAGATTGCCTTTTGACACCAAACTGTCAAGATCTGTTCTTTTTCTACTGTCCAAAAGCAGCGCCATGTGTAACGCTTCTTCACAAAAAAACGTGCTAGTCAACTGGATGTGAAAACGACCTCCAACCCAGAACTTTAGTATCATCCATCTGCCATTATTTTCCTTCCTGAATCTACTTCGGCATCAACTAATCATTATTATAATCGATCTTATCCCACCAGTCACCAGTATTTTAAATCAATTCTAGGCTAATCCATATACGGAGGAGTGTAAACTGATTGCGGAGTGAGAAGAATTTATCCAAACCTCAATTAGAGCAGTTACTGAATAGGTATATTAATTACATGGGTAATTTATAAAATTCTTGTACCTGGCTATATGTTAAATAATTTTATTGGATATTAGAAATAAATTCTGTAAGAATATCAAATACAAAATAATAAAAGTAACATTCATCAATTACAAAAGCTTAAATCATTCTAAAAATTAGAACATAATTCCCAATTATCCCATTATGAACTGACTGTACACGGTACTAACTGCATACCTCTCTACCATATAATGAGAGTAAAGCTGAAATGTTAACACAACGTAAATATTTAGTACAAATGCACATTTTTGCATATTTTAAAAATGTTAAAACAAATATTTACAATATAATATGTAAGTACAGTAAAACCGCGATATAACGAAACCCGATATAGCGAAAAATGACATATATCGAAAAAAAAAATCGAAATTTAGTCCCTAAAATCAATTTTTCATACAAAAATGCATTTATATAACGAAATCCCGTTAATATTTATAACAAAATCATTTTTGTCTCGTACGAAAAAATGCCAATACATTTACGTAAATTTATAACGAAATAAAAAAATGTTAAAAGATGAAAATATTATTTCGCACTTACAAAGCCGCGCCGATGTATCTGCCGTATACGAACGGTATTATGGCCTTTTCGGCAGTGCGCGGCGGTCGGCCGACAAGGTAGTAAAACAATTCAAACTTCTTCTTGGGTTCATAGTAGGCCCATAAAACCATTTGACATAATTCTTGCGGCGTTCTCTTAGACACGTTTTACGTACGCATACGCCTCTAATATGCATTGCAATCCCAGACCCAAACAGCTGTAAAATACAAAAATTAACAGGAACCCCCCGAAAGTTGCAGTATGTACTTATTGGAAATGTCAGTCTCAGTGTAATGTCTGTAGAGTTAAGTTTGTTCAGCTTTTAACGCGATTATTGCATGACCGAACTGAATATTTACATAAATTCATTTTCGTTTGACAATTGTTTTCGTGTGAACTCGTCAATAATATAAATAATTCGTTAAAATATTTTATGGACTATTTTTGTACGGCATTTTGTATTTCTATTAACTATTGTTTTCGTGTATTTTAAGTGAACAATTTTAACGATTATAAATATGTTTTGAAGTGGTTGCCGCCGTTACCGGTAAGTACCTTCGTAATTTATGTACGACTCATTTTATAAAAATGCCGCGATTCAACTGTAAAATTGTTATTTTTGAATTATTTTGTATGTTTCATGCCCAAATCTATGTTTGAAGCGGCTCTACATTTAAACACAATTAAAATATTGTTTTGTGTTTGCAATATTCTGGAATATACAAAAATATCTTCCAATTGGTGTTGAATGGGTTCTGTTCTTAATTTAATTCCTTTGATTATCCATTTGGTTATCTGTTTTAATAACAAAACTACTAAAAATATGTGGGTATTCAGTTCCCTGTGGCCTTTTTCCTCCTTTGTTTGCAGAATATGCGATCTTTTTTGAAGCCGCGCAACATTTTTTTGCGACGGCGCGTAACATATAGTAGGTTTTTTTAATTGTTTTCGTTATATGTGGGAATTCGTTATTACAAATTTTTATTTTTTGGTCCCTTGGATTTCGTTATATCGCGGTTTTACTGTATATTGAATTATACATATTTTTTATAGATAATAAAAATGTTTATATTACATTTCATACACAGTAACTGAATCAATAAAAAATACCCAGGAAGAAGCTAAGATAATATATCTTTATTCTGGTGAGAATGACTCACCCAGGCGCCTTGTGAAATACATTT
This sequence comes from Eubasilissa regina, assembly GCA_022840565.1. NCBI lineage: Eukaryota > Metazoa > Arthropoda > Insecta > Trichoptera > Phryganeidae > Eubasilissa > Eubasilissa regina. The sequence continues at coordinate 13,960,550 of JAINEB010000027.1, read as the reverse complement.
ATGTATAACATCATACTGGTAAAGTCAATCTGTACCGAACAATGTACTCCAGAAATAGTTGAAAAACTGTGATATGATATAAAAAATGTGTTGATAGTTGCAGTATTTAATAAATTTTTATGTAAAATTGCTTAATTTTGGTTTATTTTTAATATTACATAAAATAATGTAAACATTTTTGAAAAAATTATTAATAAAAAAGTTTTACCTAAATGTATTAGTTGTATCTGAGTGTATATTAGATGGTCTCGTAACATTCAGCTTAGCCTCTTTTAATCTGACATAGAACTCATCATCTTCCAACCCCCAACCCCAGTACTTGTTGGACATCCCATTCACCACCTCATAATGTTCTCGTTTCACCAGTAGAATTCCACCAACAAAAGTAGAATAGTGATATCTTGGATGCAAGTCTGGACTTGCAACGTGAAAAGGCCCAAACTCGGGATAGTCATAACTAAGGTCTTTATTCATTGGTAGTAAATCTACATCATGCATTGCTATATAGTCATATTTATTCTTTGTTTGAAGGAAACCGATATTTATCAGTGATGCCCTGTTGAATCTGTACTGATCGATCTGATTGATTACGAATATGTGGTGGTCTATGTTTTTCTGCGAAAGGAATTTCTTCATGTGCGGTGCAAACACTAAGAGTTCCTCGAATCTGTCACGGAATGGAACCAGTACAGCGAGCTTGTGTCCTTTCCCATTGTTGTCTTCGGATACTTTCTTGAAAGAGTTTATTTCGGAGATTTTTTCATCTACAGTGCATATACATCCATCTGGAAGAATTCAAATATCAGAAAAAAATTGGAAAAAACATGTTACAGAAAAATTTATGGAACTGTATTGTTCAAATTATATTTAGAAAAGTAAGGTTATGCAATGTTTGTCTCAATTTCTCTCCCAGCATGCAAATGCGCGCATGCTAATTTCTGCTAGCCTGAATGAATCGCTATTTTCAATCCAAACAATAAAACTGCAATCCTGCTTAGTGCATAACATTTAAAAAAAATTAGAGATATTGGATAAGGTAAACAAAAGGCGTACATTTTTTGGCTTACAAGCCAAAAAATTGTTGAATGTGTACTTGTCAATCATACCTCGTATATTATGATGGAGCATAATAAAAATATTCAAGAAATTTATGTAGAATGAATGTTCATTTCACTGATCACGTAAAACAACTGATGGTTTTAGGAATGTGCAATAAGGGAAAATTAATATCGAGACAGAAAGTGAAGGAAAGAAGCGCGATTTGTGTGATAATATGTACAATCAAATAATTTTTACCTGAGGTTAATGGCAAAATAGCCACAAGACATGTCACTGCAAAAGATGTTGATATGCAAACAATGAAAACAGTGGACAATCTTATTTTATAACCCATTGCACAGATCCATTCAATTATTTCTGGTATAAAATAAGCTCAAATATCAGAGAGCTTCATAATAGTGTTATAATTATTTAATTTAAGCCGTTAATATATTACCGATTTATTTATGTTTTACAATATCACATTTATTAGTTCAGAATGTAAGGTTAAATTCATAAATATTGAATGAAAATGACACTTGACATATCACCGTATTAGTGTTGCAAGGGCACTTTAAAGCGTAATCGGACTGAGTTTTGGGTATCTGTTTATGGTTGGAGAAGTAGGTACTTTCCCGAAATTCAATAGATTTTTCGTCTTTTGTAGTGCCAACATTAATAACAGGATCAACGGCTTGTATTGTTTGAAAATTGTCAAAAATTTTGATTCGAGTGTTGAAAAATTTAGTTTTCAGTGAATATTTCCGGCGTGATATTTGTCTGTACATAAGAAACGACTGTCAGGAATGTACAAATAAGTTATTTTTCACTGTTCCATCTTTTAGAAGATTTTAGAAATGGCTAGCCTAAACCAAAAGCTCTTGATTAATACTAAGCTTCATAAGGCCTTGCATAGAAATGTTTATCTTCTTAGCTTACGCTACCCCATGAGCAAAGATGTAGCTACACATTTCAAGGAAGGAATATTTGAGAAGCCTAATGGAACTGCATTCCACCACATATCTTTTTATTTGATGTCTATAATTGATCACAAATGTGTCACCTCTTCGTCATCTTGGGCGATGTTTGAAATAAAAATGGAAGCAAAATATCGGAGTGAATTTTTAAAATTCGTCAGTAGCATTTCCAAAGAGCATGTTGGTCATATTTCGCATATAATGCCATCGTGGATAGTGAACGCTGGAGGTATTAAAGTAGCCAAGCTCTTGTTTGAGCTGTCGCAGGTGGCTCTTAAACTTCACATTCAACGTACGGCTACTAGTCACGTCAATTTGAACATAAACGAAGTAAGTGTTGATGAAATTCTTCCTAAAAATGCCAATATTAAAGAAATTCTTATCAACAAAGTCACACAGTGGCACACTGTGTCACTAAATATGAAAAATATTGCTGATATTTACCAAAGAAACATGCCAATTATTATAGAAGACAAATCGCACAAGATGGAATTGCTCAAAGGTGTGTTTACCAATTTTAATTGCGCGGTTGGAGGTTCGGATCCTGATTTTGGCAGAGAATTATGTGATGTTTTTGTAACTCCTGATTTAATAACGAAGTGGCATACTTTCATCAAAACAAAAATCTCAGTCAATCAGAGTAATTGGCACAATGTTTCTTCTAATATTCTCAGTCTGGCCAGGAAATGTAGAAACAGAAGTGATCAACTTGTAGCGATGCATACAAAACATCCATGTAAAGATTCAATTTTGGAATATGATGATTCAAGAGATAATTTTCAAGTTCCCGCCATATTTGAAAATGGTTTGTCGGTCACGCAGAGTGCTATTTTAAAAAACAACATTAAAAATGGAGTTTTGGATTTTTCAAATATGTTCAAATCATATTCCGTCATTATTTCTCACTGTTTTCAATCCTATATTCCCAATCAATCTACTGATTGTTTGCAAAATATTTTAAAAGAGAAAAAAAAACTCATTGTGTTTATAAAGCAGCAGTCCAAAGAGTTGACCACGGAAGTGTTTAAATTTCACAATCAATTAAAGGTATGTTATCTTTTTTGGATATTTTGATTATAATTTTTCCACATAAATATTTACAGTGTTCTCGTGTATGAAGTCGTGTACTTCAGATTTAGTAATGTTATGTGTGGTGAATCTAATCTCGAGGCATAATTGCAATCTCAGGATTCGATTTTGATGATTCCCGGTTTAGAAAATGTTAATTTGCTTATTAATGTTGCATTTATAAAAAAGGTCAGAAAAAACAAATACAATTTATATTTAACCCATTTTACGGTGACGTTGCGAAAACGCAACGGTCAGTTGTTGAGTTGTCAATGGTAGAGCACTCGCTTAGCATATGAGAGGTACTGGGATCGATACTCAGTGCTTCCAAAATCTTTTAAAAGTTATGAAGGCACCTGGTATCTTTAAAGGTGAAAATAAAACACCAGGTAAATGTAGAGTATACAAGAGTGTTTTTCTGTATTTAAAATTTTATTGTTAAAAAAAATATTTTAATTATTTTTAATTGTTCTATTTTTAATGTCATTCTGTTATTTATTTCAGGAGGTGATGGGCCCAGAACAGTATTCTCACACAAGTGTGGAATCTTCTGGAATATATGAAGTTTCAAACATTCCTTCAATGTACGTGCAACCCAAATATTCAGAAGACACTTCCGATCACTGGTGTAATTGTTTAGAAAGATTAAAATTTTTAGAATTCAAACATCCTTTCAAAAATGAAAAAGTGGTGTACGTACCAGAAGATGACGTAGGTAAATGTTCTTTGGAGAAACAATGTTATTCACTTATAAGAAATGACTTAGAGTTTGATTCTCAAAAGAAACAGTCATTAAATACTACAAACAACAAACCCGCCTATATGAAAGATATTGCGGAATTGAAAAGAAATATGGAAAAGTTTTCAGATTCTAACAAGACATCTCTGAATCAGCACAACATGACAACAATCAGTCGCTTTGGCACGGAAAGAAAACAGTTGGAATTCTCGTCAAATAATCTCAGGAGTATGTTTACATCGATAAAAAAGAAATCGATAAGCGATCGGAAGATCCCAAGTTTAAAACTCAATAACCGTTCTTTTCGCAAGACATGGGGAAATCTGTTTAACGAGAGTTCAGAGGACTGGTCTAATTTACAGAAAACTCGGTCATCACCCAATTTACTTTCCGGAGACGGGAAGGAATCTAATAAAAGGTCGCGAATCAACAGACCCGTGTCTGTAACATTGCACGAACGAATTTCCGGTGTGAAAGAAATTGATTATTCAAGTTTTCTTGATGAATTGGGATCCACACCGAATCTAACAAGTTCCTCTCAAAAGGAAAATATTCCATTCAATGATCAGTGTGGCATTGTTACAGAAACAGTTTCACTTATAAACAGAATTGAAATTGATACATTCTCTGATGGAAATTTTAAAGTACCTGAATACACGCCGCCTAATCAAAAGATTAGTCCTATTCGTCAAAAATCTACTACATCTCTTATAGCTAGGTATAAAGAGTTGAAGTCTAGATTAGGGGTTACTGGTGAGAATAAGGTTGACACCAGTTCTAAAACAGTTGATTCTTTTTTAGAGAATCTTGACCTCGGTCACAATAAAGATGTCGATAAAAAAGTATTGAAAAAAGATGAACTACAATATTTATCATCGGTTCCAGATCTGCTCAGTCCGAGCTTAGATTTTCAAATTCGGCGCACGGAAACAAATGAATGAAATATGTTTTAAGCTTAATATGTCTTACTGTACAGCTTTTGTAGAATGTTTAAACAAAATTGTGGTAGATTATTTTTCTTTTAATCCTTTTAATTAATCTGGTTCTGTTTTGCGGTTGGATTGACTCGTCTTGTCATTGTTAAGTTTGAAACTTACAAAATATCTCAATAGCTGTTATGTAGTAAGTAATAAACAATTAAAATGCAACGGTACTGGTTCGCCGACGAATGAATCATGTTGGTCTCACATTAACAGCACGCCACAGTAAATAAAATATTATTTATGTGTTTGTACGCTTTTAATGATTAATACTGTATTGCATGTAGCGTGAATTGAAAATGATTTCTAAAGCTTTTTACTAAAATAGCTTTAAATATTAGTTATGCTATTATTAAGTTGTAATTTGCATTGACCAAATTGTATATAATTAACGATTTTAGACATTTTCTGCAAATTTTTATTAAGCAAGATTGATTATGACTGACCCGAACACTGTATTATCTATATACATGTTATGCAGTGAAAGATAAATAGATTTATTGATAAATGAATACGTTACTTTTGAACAGCTATTACGACCAATGTGTCGTGTAACTTGACGGCATTCTTATTTTTGTGCTGTATTTCATGTGCGAGATGCTGAACTCATTAAAATCTCAATTTAGATTAATTTTATTTATATACCTTGAAAATATTAAAATTCATTCAAAATCTCCATCTCCACTATCAAATTTTTTGAAAGTTGTGTATATGTTAATATGTGGACTCGCTTCGAGTACCATTACACCATCGCCATTTATAGTGATGACATATATGCTGTTTTAAAAAAAAGGGAAAAAATGAATTACCAAATTTGGTCCATAGATGTAGTGGTACTTGAAACGAGTCCACATATTAACATATATACAACTTACAAAAAATTTGATAAATGTGGAAATGGAGGGGTGAGAATTGGTGAACGTTATATTTATATAAAGTGATCACTTGAACCAGCCGAAGACAGGTCGTAAGCCCTGTAATTACCCCATACTTCCATATATATTCCATTAAATATAATAAAAAATAGCTTTGTCTCTTTGAGATATCTGATATTTGTTTGATTATCAAATAGATTACATCGTCATATCACTGCAAGGCTCGGCATTAAATGGGAAAACTTTCCAAAATGATACAGAAGTGACTCAGTCAATACTTTTTTTTTCATAAAAACTTCCAAAATTCTCCGAGGAAAGAAATGATAGAATATATGAAGTAGAGGTATTTAACAATTGTGAAATGGATTAAATTGATTTTAACATTTTTTTATTTCAATATTAAAATCACCTTAATAGTTTTTAAATTTTTGTTCAGAATTGTCTTCATCATTTTTTCTATGTATACGCAAATTGCTTTATAGTTTACTTAGTTCTGGAGAACAGGTCGCAAAGGTCAACAAGGTCAGAACATGCAAAATTATCAATTCAGCGCTGAAATCAATAAGTCGGAAAAAAATTAGAGACTGAAGAGAGTGAACACTCGATTTGAAGATGTAGAGGAATAAATTAAAAATCTTCCATAACTATATTGATTGGTGATGCAATATTAATTATTTATAATTTAAGTTAAATATAATCCAGTGTTCATAATTTATTGCAAAATATTATTGTTAATATTTTCTTTTAATGAAAATATTTTTTAATTTAAGTCAGTGCTTTTGTTTGAGAATTTTGCTGAAGGTTTTCTTTTTCATTTGTCACATTGGAGTGTTTTATAATTATTTTAGGTAGTCCGATAAGTCATGATATTTTTTAAATATAATTTAATTAATATTGTTTATGGATTTTATTTTATTTTTTATTTCATTTCCAGCATTTTACAAGTTTTTGATGCCACTTTTATAAAAATTCAGGCAAAAATTCAATGAAAGTTGTAATATCCTTTTGAATATTGTATTTTCGGGAGTATTCTTTGCCTACTGAAAAGTTATGAAATGGGTGGTAGTCGGAAGGTGCAATGTCTCAGTTTGTCATAAAAGTTCCAATTGTCTTGTAGCAGTTCAAAATGAATCACACTTTGAATGTCCCGTCAAATGTACAATAGCACATTTTTATTGCAGTCCACTATTTTGTGTTGGCATTGGTGTTCAGAATCTAACATTTTTCATCATCTGTTACAATGTGATACAGAAACTATATATTTGTAACATATAGCCCCTGTTGAAGGTTGAAAAAATATCTTTGAGAAATATATTTTATAGAAGAGAACACATTCTTATTGTGAAGTTGTAATTATTTAGAACGTAGGTTTGTGATATTTTAAATACTAATTAAATGTATTAATTAGAAATATATGTATATATAAAAATAATTTTATCGAAAAATATGGTCGCTACCGGGATTTGAACTTGGATTTCTTTCCAATCCGGGGAAGGTGCATTAACCAACTATGCTACAGCAGACAGTACTTTTGATGATAAATTTTCGAACCCATATGTTATACTTTTCAAATTAATACATCTATCGTTCCATTATTTGAAAGCCAACTACTTTGTTTTTACGGAATCTCAAATACCTTTGAGTAAACCGATAGCGTCTATTTAAACGTTCATCGCCGAAAAGGTTAAAATTGCCACTATGAAATTTTAAGAAATACTTTTGGCACTTTTCCACTATCACATCATAAAGAAAACATGACATATCGAACTATCTTTTTCGTGTAATATTTGTGTATAGATATTAACAAAAAATAATCTATTGTATATCATCTCGTTATATAGATGTGTTATTTTTGTGTAATAAAAATATATAAATTAAACTTTTTTTTATTAAATATATGTACACTTTTAAAAAATCCTGTATACATAAAATTAGAGAATTTCTATGTGAAGCTTTCTGAATTATTTTACCTTGTCCTGGACATTAATCAGAAAGATCAGAGGGACATTCTCTGTGTCCCATTGCAGGGTTTATTATGCAGCCCTAATAATGTACCCTGCAATGAAATCAGAAACGTTGGCCAGAGAGGTCGGAAAAACACACCAGAACAGCCCAAAAAAGTATAGAGAAGATTCCAAATGGCTGTGAAAACCTGAGAACATTTATAAAAGTAAAAGTAATAAAATGTAATATACACAAACAATTTCTAAACAGTACATATTCATATATTGGGTATGTTTTATCTAATTTTTATGGATATTTGCATTTGTTGAATTTATTTATGTTTTAGGTTTTCTGTTATATGAAAATATTTAAATATATTTCATATATACATATTTGTCAAGTTCCTCTCGCGACAAGCTCTGAATAAAAATGAATACATTTCGAAGATTTATTATTTTATGATTGACAAAATTTTACATGAATTTTTTTAGAACTAATGTTAGTAAAATGTGCGTGGAGAAGTGAGTTTGTCTATTTTAATTATGACTATTTTAATTCAAAAAGTTATCTGATGTGACATTTAGGTGGCAGTGCAATGTTCGTATCGTGGCTAAATTAATTTGCATTCCAAAATTTGGAAATACAATCTGAACATACCTCTTATGGCAAATTATTTTTTCACCATGCACCGTGTTACCATACACCTTTAGAGATTAACAGTGTTTTTTAAGTAAATATATATTTAAAAATGCTCTGTGACTTCTTGACGAGGCCAGTCTAATCTATTTGCATATCCAATGAATGAATAAATGAGAACACCGTCTTTCGTTGAATCATTTTATCCATCAGAACAGTACATATTATGTATTCTAATATATTTTTGTAAGTCAGGTGTTGGTACATCTTTCTTGAAAGATTGTCATGTTTTTCTTTTACATATTAGAGCAGAAGACATTTCGCAGATGCAAATTCCTCAGGGCACTTTCCAATCACACTTCTTGGTTTCGGTTCACAACACACTTCTCACGTTCCAGATTGCACTTTCATACATTGCAAATTGTTTATTAATAAAACGTATTTCAAGGACCGACCCAAGGTGACTTATCATATTATTTGTAGAGAATCAAAAGCTGTGTGATATTAAAATACATGTAAAGTTATTTTTTGGATACTTCTATCTTTCTGACTTCACCTTGACTGATGAAACTCTGTCGTTTGAGCTGATTTGATATTGTAGCACTAAGTATGTATTCCAATGAATTCAGTCATGTCTCCTGAAGTCGATTAATAATAGAGATAATATTCTAACATCTTACTTTAACCATCCATCTATCATTTAATTATTTAGTAATTAAATTCAGCTGCAGAAAGTTGACGCTAAAGAGTGTAGGAAAGCTTAATATATTTGTCACCATATGTCATCAACAAAATAACCTGATTTTTTAATGATATAGTGGTGTCGCATTATAATGTGATCGATGGAGACTGAAAATTGTTAACGAAAATAGCATAATCTCAAAAATTTTGACCCGTTTTTTTGCACCTGTTTTTTATGACAAATAAATACTTTTGTTAGAATTGTTACAGTAGAAATTAAAACACAAACAAATTTTTAGTAAGGCGTTGTCAAGTAGTCTATAATTCTACGAAACAATTTCCATTTGTAACTCTGCTTGAGAGCGTCCTTTAAAAAATTATTAAAATTTTTACATTATTTGCGAAAATGTGGGTTTTAATTATTAATTTATATCAGAAGATGTACACTAGATTTGACTTTTTTTAAAACTATTACTTAGATAGGACTTTTACACTAATGTAAAACTAATAAACTGAATGTTATTTGTCACAATTAAGAAAATACAAGCATTATAAAAAAGACCACGACCATTAAATTCATTTTCGGTATATTTTTCTGGACATATCAATTTTCAAAGTTTATAAAATACTGTGTTAGTAAAAACAATGTATTTAAAATAATATATTGTATTTACTTACATGCTATGAGGCTTCAGCTACTATTTAAAATCAAGCTTTATATAAAAAACATAATAATTTCTTATTAAATAATATTTATATCGATTCTAATAATGTGTTTTTTAATTTGAAAAATAAAAACCCACATTTTTGTAAAAAATGCGAAAATATTAATTATTTTTAAAAGGGAAACTTTAAACATATACACCATCACCTGATCTAGTAGCTGGATCATGAATGTGGTGTTCTTGGGTAGGTAAAAAACTTGGATCTTTTCATCAACGGACTGGCAGCTGGCGCATGAGGGGCACAATAGTTAAGCAAAACAAGAGCTCTAGGTTTAAAAAAGTATCCAATAACTCATCCTTTTACATATATCTAAATTCAGGTTAAATTTGGTAATATGTATGTATGTCTGTACAGATTTGATCGGTTTAAAACTGGTTGGCATAAAATGTAAAATCCCTGTATGTACTCATATTATTAATTCAATTGCTAAAGTATAAATTATCAATTCCAATTAAATAAGCAGGTACTTATTTTTAATTTTTGGAAGACTTTTATTATTCAAATATAATAACAGAACATGTATCATGTGACATAATGAAACAATAGTGTATTTTGAAGTTTAGGTCATAGGGAGGATTTTATAAATATTTTTACAATGTCTGAGTGTAATAAGAGTGATGATTTAAACATTTTGAAAGTGACAGAAATAGTAGAATGGTTGGACCAATTAAGTCTTTCTAGACCTAAGAAGCGAATCCACAGAGATTTTTCTGATGGAAGTTTGTACTAACATCTTATTTTTTTTTTACTATTTTTCAATATTTCATTGTACTTTGTTGTAAATTTTTATTTTTTTGAACATCAACAATGTTTATATGGTGTTAAAATAAAGTCAACCATAAATAAAAACAAAATAATGCAGAAAACTTAATATAATTTCAACTTTTAGCCAAACTCACAAATATATACAACACTCAATCATGGCGAGAATACTCCATAGGTACACTAAAAAACTAAAAAATTGTCTGGGAAAAGTTTTTTAATTGCTAAAAAAAATCATTAAAACGCTGCTATATTGTATTTTATATGAAGAAAAGAATGAGCCAAATAATATATATCGACCTTTACTCTTGAGATAATTTATTTTAGCTATAAATATAGATAGCCGTTGATTGAATAAAGTTCATGGTAAAAAGACGACTATAGTCAATGTGAAATGAATGCGAATATATATGTAACAAGTTGAGATTATGTATCCCTATAAATCCCTAAACTGTCATGTACGGGAACTGACAATTAAGTTGGTAGAATTTTTTTATTACTATTACAGAGCATAATTATTTATGCAGATATATTGTTATCTGATACATGGTCCCCTTCAAAATAGTCCCAATGATGATTCTTTATGTTTCTTGAATTCGGGGAATAGAAAAAAGTCCAGAGGGGTCAGATCTGGCGAACAGGGCTGGTGTTCCAGTATGGTGATTTGATTTTTGTGAAAAAGTTCTTTACAACAATGGCTGTGTATGCCGGAACTTTGTTCAGCTACTGTTTGCTTACTAGCTTGTGTAAATGTTTCACTATCTCCAGATAGATTGGTGCATTAATGGTATGTCCTTTGAGAACAAATTATCAGTGCACAATTCTTCTCTTATAATTTAAACAAAATGATTAACATGCTTTTGATGAACCTATTCAGTCTGCTCAATTGTCAGTTTTCACACATATATGTTTTAAAACTTGTAAAATATTTAAAAAGGATAAAAGATATGCTAACTAACTATTGGAAGGTTTCAAAAATCATAATATGTATGTTGAATTGATAGTTTTATTTATCATTATTTACATTTCAAATATGTTTTTAGTGCTTTTGGCCGAGATTATCAAACAGCACTATCCGAAGTTGATTGATATGCATAACTACAGTTCGAGGTTTTCTTTTATAACTAAATTGGAAAACTGGAGTATATTAAATAAACGTGTCCTCAAAAAGCTTCATATTCACGTGGATGAAAAATCGATTGCAGATATTTGCAACTGTGTTCCCGGAGTTATAGATAAGGTTTTACTTGATTTGAGAGATAAAATAAGAAAAGATGAGGATACAAAAAGACAAGAATCCGAAGGTGATAAATTATCCAGCGATGGAAGTTGGTACGACGTGGGAGCTATTGATGATGACAGTAAGAGATACTTTAGTTTATTATATCTGATTGGGTAGTTAGTACAGATTTACTTGATGAATAATGTGAACTTTGAATTATGTACTAGGTTCAGAAAGTTTAACTAAAATTTAATATTAATATAAATAAATGAATTGAACATTTAAAAAGTCTCTTACAGTGAGTGCATTGTGACTGTTTTAAATTTCGATTGCATCAGCTTGAAATTTACACACATGTTAGTTCAAACATGTTCAAACACAAATACTCACATGCTTTCAATACAATTATATCACAGAGGACACGGGGCGTTCCAGGAGTTGAACTGTCATACCTTGTGTACACTCGTTGATTTTCCAATATCTCACCTGCTTATGCCAGGACTTTCCGTTCACTGAAATATTTTTATTTATCATGAAGCAAGTACATATCTGTATTTCCCTTAATATTTTTATTTATAATAATATAAACTTAATTCATTAATCTAATGTACAAAAGGTGATATAATGGTTATACCAATTAGAAGAAGATGTGGAGGAGATAATACAGAAGTGTTTAAGAAAAAAGTTATCTCATACGATTCCTATGAAACTGTCAAGAATGAATTAATAGAAAAAAATGAAGCAATAGAAATACTAAAACAGAAGGTAAAATATTACACAATTGATCACATTACTCTTGCTAGTGTCTATTAATCTCAACTATGTGCAACTATGCGTCATGAATCAATATGCAAGTAGCCGTGATCTATTATAGGTCTACTCATATTATGAGTGACCATGTAAATGCACCATTTACAACATATAAATTAAATCATATTTGTGCATAGATTCATGAAAAATAATAATTTGCCTTGCAAAATAAGCTTAAATCTGTTTTGAAATGCACATGTCAGTTATTCATCAAATACAGGTGGGCAGTCACTTTACCATTTAAAAATTAAATAACTTAACATCAATTTCTATCCTAAATGGATTAGAAATTAATCAATAATGTATGCAGTAAACATTTGTCAATAGTGAAGGAAAATACATAACTGATTAAAATAATAAAATGAATTTTGTTTCCTTTTTTCATAATATCACAAAAATAGGCAAGAACTTACAAACTGACCTGTGTATTATGATTTGCTTGTATGTATAGAGTGTCTTCTAAAACTCATATATGTATAACAATGTTTCATTAGAGTTATGAACAATATTTTCCTTCTTTAAGACTTCTTATTGATATTGAAAAACTTTTGGTTTTACATTTTTCTATGTCACAGGTGAGCCATCTTGATAATCTTTTAAAGACGAGAGATTTGCATATGGAAGAACTTCAAAAGAGTGTGTCAAGAAAATCTCTTCGGTCCAAAAAGAACGAAATATCTTTAATTGACATGAAACCTGAGATGCTGTTACCTATTTTGGCATGTAATGATTCAATTGCAATAACTGATGAAGAGTTGAATGAAAATAATACATCCAATGGATCGACAAATATAACAGAAGAAGCATTGAATGATTTGATAACATTTATAGACTCGTAATCACATGGAAACTTTTTGATTTTTTTATGTCATAAATATGCAATGATCATTTATTAATATAGACTCTCGATTATTTGGAGTGGTAGAGAAAAAATTAACCGGGCAAAAAAACCTGGATAATTTCCGACAAAAATTTAATTTCAAATTAAAAGTTATATTAGCACATACGAATTAGTTATGTGACATAAAAATACAAAATGGAGGGTGTAAAATAAGAGCATGAACAATTAAAAAAGTCAATAATAAATCAATTGCCATCCACACAATGTACGTGATGCGTCTGCTCTCTTGTATCAAAAGTGAAGACTGAATTTATGCATGCCCAAATAATAATTTTGTCTGTTATATATTATGTAATTGAATGAATGAAAATGAAAAATTATTTTTGCATTCCTAATAATATTTTGAAAAATATCCAAATTTTTTATTCCGGTTAATTCGTAATCCGGTTAATACAACCCCGGATAATCGAGAGTACTATATAACATTTCATTTTTTAAAAATTATTTTGTTTCTTTGAATTATATTTATGCAATATCTTATTCTTGTATTATTGATATTATCATTATGAGCTATCCTATAACCCAAGGTGAGTCTTGGCTGCTTGCAGAATTTGTCACCAATTCCTTCCATCTGTAGTGATATTCAGTTTATTATCCTCAGAGCATGGTAGTTTACTACCATATCATTTGCAGGTGACATTAAATTTTCTATGTGTGTTCTTGTTCTTCCATGCGATGCAGGTACCTTAACCGGCACATTTAAATGATTTGATCAGACTGACATCTCCATACTTATAATAGAGTTTCATGTGATGTATTTTTATATTTGATTATATTATTACTACATACTACATTGTCATGTATATATTTGTATATTTCACTCTTTCTTTTTCAACTTTCTCTACTTAAATCACTGGCCACGTGCCAATCTAAAAATTTCTGGATTTTATTCCCAAGTATATATGTATGTACTAATCAGCAAAATAAGCAACAGTGTCAGGCCCATTCGACTGAGAGTCAGATAATATTCTATGAGAAAATTATATCAGACAAAATATAATAAATTCAAAATAAAATCATTTGCTTCACACTTGCTTTATGAATTCTGTATGGATCATAAGGTAGAGAGAATATAAGGTGGATATTTTAGGCATGATAACTCACAAAAATGTGCAGAAGGTAAGCATTTTCTATTTATTTACCATACTTAACACTTACATTAAGTTTAATAGTCAAGTCTAGTTATATTGTTATTCTAACACTTTACAAGAAGACGTTGGTAAAGGTTCGATTTTTTTTAATGATTGACCAATTTTAAAATAAAGCCAGAGTGTGAGATCTAATTTGGTTGGCTGTTAGCTTCATCATTTTTAATGATGATTCAATACACAATAGTCAAATAACCATACAGAGTAGTGATACTGTTATTTTAACTGTGATTGTGTGAACAATGTTTTGTTTTAATATTTAGAATTTATAGTATAAATAGCAACAATTTTATATGTAGCATAATAAAAATAAAAATGAAAAACTATGTGCATAATTTCTAAAGTAAAAAAAAACAACTAAATTAAAAAAAAGGATCACATTTATTATTTAAAAAAAGTTTCATACATCACCTAAATAACTTTAAATTGATACATTATTGTAAGCATTTTTCTATAACATGTTTAATAACAATAAATAATGATTCAGTACAGCATGGTTATAAAATAGCATACATTCAAAAATAGCTAAAATCAAAAAAAATAAATGTTTATGACACAAATGTGCTAGAAACGTATATTATTTAGTTTATACTTAATAAAACTTAGATTTTAGGATCAGTCGGTTGAAGTTTGGCCAAATCTTCAGATAGCTCCCAGAGTTTCTTAGCTGCGGCCATATCACTAGCTCCAGAATGAACATCTTTCTCAGCACAATCCATGAAATATCTTCCGGTAATATTCTCTAATTGCTCAGACACAGCGAGATGGACCGAGGTCTGGCACCCTTGAGTTGGTGTTTTGAAGTATAACTTGGCGATACCCATAACTGGAAGGTTCAGAGGGAAGGGGACATTGCGCCAGATTCCTGAGTCGACCATACCAGGGTGGAGACAGTTAGCGGTGACCTTGGAGCCTTCCAGCCGTCTGGCCAACTCTTTAGTGAAACAAATGTTAGCATATTTAGACACGTAGTAAAGATAGGCAGGGAAGGTGGTGGTGGGGTTGGGATTTTCCAGATTCAGATATGCTAGACGATACAATTCGGATGCGACTACCACAATTCTAGCTGGAGCACTTTTCTTCATCAAGTCGATGAGCAGATGTGTCAGTAAGAATGGTCCGTAGTGATTTGTCGCCATTGTCATTTCTAAACCGTCACCAGTAACAGTCATCTTGAAGGTCTGCGCATATCCGGCATTGTGGATGAGAACATGCAACTTCTGTTCGTTCTTTATAACTTCTTCGGCGAACTCTCTAACTGACTTCAATGAACTTAGATCGAGCTTCATAACGATGACTTCATTGTTCTTAGTAGCTTCAACGATTTCATCTGAAAGAATATTTTTTTAATGAAAACTCATTTTTATTTTGAATTTGCAATTTCAGAACACAGTTCTGTGATATTTTTAATATAAATTAAATTAGCCAATTAGAAAGACTGCAGAGAAAATCTATTAATCGAAAAAATATTTAGGGGAGAAGCGGCTATTGCTGTACACTAAGCTAGTTTGTAATTTTTAGTTAAATAGTGAAGACATATTGAAATTCTTTAATTGAATTTAGATAGCTTATATAATCAGCTTCAATCGTATAATTATTTTGAACATTAAATTGTGTATAAAAGAGTTTTGTACCATTTTTTTTACAATGAATGAAGTACGGAATAACCCGATAGCTTTGGGTAATACTGTACTTAGGTTCGTATGTTATTTTTGGGATATATTTAAGGAAACAATAATAATTAATGCAATCTGATAATTGTATTTGGTGTAAGAATGTAAAACTCTGATATTTTGGAAACGTTTGTAAATTAAATAACAAATATTATTACAATATTAGGAAAATTAAAAAAGACAAAAACTTTGGATAAAATAAATAAATCTAATTATGTTATATAAAAATGAAGAAAATATGTAATGGTTAGTTTTTGTAATAATCACAATGATAATATCTAGGATTGTCTTCACCACTACAAAGAGCGCAGGCTCAAGCAGCATATACAATGCATCTACACTATAATTTTTTTTTCTGATCTATTGGGTTCTGAGTTCCCATAAATTGAATACCACATCCATTTTTTTCTTACAGGCGACACCTCTGTGAAAAAATATAATAATGAAACCGAAAATCTGCTTATCACACATAGTCAATAAAGTCTAATATTGTACAATGTTGGTTAATATACGCACGTTGTGTACGGTAATTAGCCGAATGCACCTGTCTTGACAAAACCAAAAATTGTGAAAATACATAATAAATTATGATCATAAATACTTTTGTGATGAAATATTTTGGAAATCCAGAGCCAAAATTAGACAATTGTCAATGATATTAGCTTACAAAAATGTACTTAAATTTGATTTTAATTTTTCCGAAATTTATAGTGGTCAGTTGTAAAACAAAAAACATGCACTCCTTCTTACAACCCTTGTTTAACTGAAGCCTACGCTTGTGACTAGTTTTAACATGCTACAATACATGCATTAGAGTGAGGTAAATATCTGTACATTGTTTGTTTCGGTGAAATAGACTCTATATGGTAATAGCCTCTGCCCCCCTAAACAAATATATCCGTTGAAACTAAATACTTTTACGATAAATAGATTTTTTCTGTACATCTAATAGGTTAATTTAATTTGTATTGAAAATAAATGTTCTGTTGTCAGTTTTTACAATGTTCCCTCTAATTCTTGGTAAATTATGTGTGCAAAAAAAAATACTAAATATTTATTCAGCTGGTACCGCAGTAAAATTTGTCACGAGAATTTCAAACTTATGATGAATTATCATAAGAACTATTGTAATTTTATATTTCAAAATAAATTTTTGTTTAAGTTTTACCCTTCCCCTCAGCATTCAAAATCCAAACTCATTCAGACATGGAATCGCCGACTATTATGGAGGATCCATGAGTTTAAGTGACTTAAGTTAACAGATTAAATACAAAATTAATTTTTACTATTGATGGCACATGCAAACTTGGAAAGATTGAGAACAAGATAACATAGAATTGTAAACAATTATTTTAAGAAATTCTCCAAAATAAATGTTCACACTCGCAAAATGGGCCAAGGGTCAAGTATCATAAAATAATACATGAAGTTATGAGTCCCCAACAATGCAGAAGAGAGTGAAAATGGTCGTTGACTTTTAAAAATATTATCTTTAACTCATTGCAAAGAAGATGACATTTTTGGAAACTATTATTTATTATATTTTTAATTTTTTAATTATCGTCTTATACTTTATTACTACGGCAAGTAGAAATAGAATAGGGATGGCATTTTGTCACTTGCCTAAGAGCAGCCTAGGATAGGTTTGCGTGCAAATATATTTTGTAAAATTTACTGTATTTGCGAGCAGACATTGTAGAACATTGTAATTCACAATGTTGAAATAATTTTTGGTACAGTTTGTACACCTTTAACATTGCCCCTGGAGCAATTTGCTCCTTGGTATGTAAAGATTATATAAGATTCAAGATATAATATTTTATCTAATTCTTGGGAAAACTTATACATGTATATTTCAATGAATCTATTAAAAAAGTGTTCAGTGAGAAAATTATATTGATGTAAAATTAGTTTAGATTTAATTCATTAGTTTGCGAGTATGTTGTACAATGAGACTTTTACAGACTTTTGACACAGCATTGTTTGAAAATACATTTGTTTTATAAAAAATCTGAATATACGCACGCATTGTAAAAAAGGTAAGCTTTGCATACATACCTTTAACTTTATTAGCCGAGTCTAAGTTTCTGCAAGCCATGATGACCCTGGCTCCACGCTTTGCCAAGTCCATGGCGGTCTCCCTGCCGATACCCCCGTTAGCACCGGTGATAATGACCGTCTTCCCATTCATCTTGACCATACTTTTACATCTGCCCATGGTTAAGTACGCATACAGCCGAAGCAAAGCTAGTAGAGTGAGGAAGAAGAACACCATCAGAAGGACAATAGCGAGTAGTAGCGTCGGGATGATGACGTGACTCCAGTCCCACCAACTCATTCTCTGGAAGGAAAATAAAATAAATAAATTAAAACCCATTCCTTTCATTATGCACATTCAATATGAAAATATTTGATACTTATATAATCCCAACAACATAATTCCTTTATCTGGACTTTTGAAAAAATAGTTCTAGAACCATCTGACAGATTATAATTTGCCACTTGAATAGACATGAAAAAATATTGCGCTTTCGGAGATAATTTTCTTTTTAAATTTTATTATGTTTGATGTCATATAGCCCGGTTACATTTGTCAACGAGAGAACTGTGTTCCGAAAAACTACAACTTAACAATAGTATATTCTCTTTAAAAATGAATATTATTCATTGAGGAAATTAAAACGGAATGTTCCGAATCATTACTCTGAAAATTGAATACATAGAATCAAATTTTTTAATAAAAACACATTGTGAAGTTACAGTTTCAGAACATAATTCTGTGGTATTTTTAATACAAATTAAATGAATCAATTATAAGACATAGATTTTTTCTGTATTAATCTAATTGATTAATTATTAAAAAAAAATTAGAGATGTACACGAAATATGTGTCACATCAATATTCTTTTCAAACTAAGCTAAACGCTTGTGTTATTAAAATAGGACTAATTTGATGGCCTCCCGGAACGAGGCTCGAACCCCCGACCACTAGACCAGTACGTGAGTATCATAACTACTAGATCACAAGCACGTTTAATTTGTATTAAGAATTAATATTGCATTTTTTTGCAAGGTACAGCGAGATTTATGGAAATTGGATTAAGACAAAATTTTTAAGGAAACAAGAAGAATTTATGAATTTCTTTTAATTTAAAAAAAAAGATGCAAATTCGAAATACATGTCAATACTATTACTATCTTCAAACTAAGCTAAACACTAGGCGAGTGTTTTACTGCCATATCAAACTTACTTACTTACGATCACACCCTTTCTTCGCAGGGGTAGACAGAGAGGATAGAGTGCTACACTCTTTTGCTCTGACACACAATTCTCGCTTCATCTAAATTCACACATCTTCTCATACAAGCTCAACGATTATTGAGACTTCTAACAGGACTCCAGTATCTGGTTTACCTGGTCGTACTGAGTCTTCTGCGGACGTCCTCTACTTCTGGTGCCATCAACACTTGCGTCATATATATTTCTTACCATTCTCTCCTCATTTATCCATTCCATAAGACCAAACCACCTAAGTGAATCTTTCTTAATCTTACTTACTATACTAACATCAGCTTTACATTCTTTCTTTATTTCTTAATTTTTTACTTTGTCATAAATGGATCTGTCACATAGTCTTAAGTGATCTCATTTCCACTGCATTCAGTCTACTTTCGTTCCTCTTCTGCCAACTCCAGGCCTCACTTCCATACACCAGTGTCGGTACCAGAACTCTATTGTGAACCGCTAGTCTTGCCTGAGTTGATTTTCCAGTTCTATTTCTTGCTGTGGTGGATTTTCAAAATTATCAGTCACTATTGGTTCAGTAATGTGGGCCCTAATGCGTTGATTGCAATAGTATTGAACGCAGGTTTGAACTTGAAAAATCATGTATGTAATATCACAATTGGAAGCAAAAAAAATATTAACATAATATTAATGTATTTATTATACATAATGTAATATAAAATAAAGGATTATTTGTTGAGTATTTCTGTTTTCATTATTCCAAAAAAGTTTATATTATAAATAATAAATAATTTATCATATTATAATACAAAATTTTTTCACATGATTCAACAAAGTTCAATTTCTTGATGTACAAAGTGTTGAGTATATATAAAAATTCTATTCATATAAATATTTTGTCATATATTATTGATAAATTGGCGTTAACTTTGTAGAGCTTCACCTTAATGGATGGGATATAAATAAAACAATGTTATAACTCTACTTGAGTTTATTAGTACTACTCAACGACTTATAGGAGAAAAGGATTAAGTGGTAGAGTTCAGGATTATCTCCTATATTTGTGTGTTGTTAGTTTAATACTTCATCTATCGATGAGAGTTACTGTTTCTCTCGAAGCCCGAGTAGTACTAATAAACTCAAGTAGAGTCATATCCATCCGTTTTGTCATATGTTGCTATTGTTCACTGTTGGCATTATTGTTGGAAAATAGTTAGTATCTAATTAGATTCAATTAAGATTTAAAACAATTATTATGACCATTGCATACATGTTTACAGTGGCGTAATTAGAAAAAATCGGGCTCAATGAAAAATAGAGAAAAAGCCCCCCCCCCCTGTAGGTATATTTATTGTATATAAAGTATAATAATATTAAGTAAAACGTGGTTTTACTATTAAATAGTAAGAACAATACTAGTCTCTTGTCTCCAACAATATTAATACTTTCATGAAAAAAATCAAAAGTGTGATTTTAGGCTCGCATTTATCGAAAAAAAAATGATGCCTCGCGATGGTCTGGTCCCGATCTCAACATTATAACAGAGTACTACTGTATTTTACAATTCTATTTCTTGCTGTGGTAGATTTAAAAAAAAAAAGACATTTACGTGTACATTTGTGATTTTTGTAATAAATAAATAATTTTTCTTCTGTGAACTTCAGTAATAAAATTTTCAATCAATATGCACTAATATGTTGGGTAAAATATGTCATAAAATAAATAAACTTTTATTAATAAAGTACTAGCCCATATTTAGACCACATAAAAAAGAAAGTTTTAAGTTTATTATTTTATTTTTTTCTTAAAAAACCTAAATATTTACATTACAATAAAAGTTCAGACGTCATTTTTAAAATACTAAATTATCAAATAGGAACCAAATTGTGTTGACTTTTCTATATTTGAAGGAAAAAACTCATCATTAAAAGTGATAGCTCATTCTACTAACGAAAGTATTGTAGGGCGCAGAACGTTCGGGTTCCTACTTCACCTGGTCCCCAATACAACGCATCGACTGTATTGATATATTACGCCACTGCATGTATATAAATATAACAGTTAACTTCATCCAAGAAGGATAATTATTATACAATATTCTATAAATATAAAGTAATATTTTTAATAATGAATTTAACAGAAACATAAAAAAAAGTCACACAAGTATTGAAGATTTTTCTTAGCATTTTCTGTGCGTTTTACTTAAATTAATAATATTTATAAAGCAACCTTACAATATAAGAGATATTTGGCGAATCAAATGAATATCAAAACAGAGCTCATGGATAAAATGTACGTTCTATTTCTATAACGATAACGTAACGATCTAATTTTCTCTACAGAAAAAGTTGCAATTGTGTAAAAAGGTTATTAAATGCAACTACTCCTGTGCAATAAATACATTGTGCAATAAGATGACAATGTTCATTGTTATGAGTTCCTAACGGTAGTGGAAGGATATTTTAGTTTTATGCAGCCCGAATCTGAGCAACAATGACTTGTATTCAATTCACGAAACAATGCAAACAGGGCTGTATTTAGTTTTTTTTTAATAAATAATAAAATAATTTTTGTATTTTAAAAAAATTATTTTTTACATGTCATGAAGATTTTTTTTGTGAATATGAGAATGGGGGTCAATTACCAGGCATTATTTTTTCGTGTTCACGATAATCTCTCGATGAGATTTTAATCTTTGAGAGTCTGTAAAGGTACGTGTGTATTGAAGGAGTGATCATTCATAGATCGCTTTGCGTTGAACTAAGTGGTGTTTTTAATGCATTTATTTATTGAATTGAAGCTCCGAGA
Source organism: Eubasilissa regina (assembly GCA_022840565.1). NCBI lineage: Eukaryota > Metazoa > Arthropoda > Insecta > Trichoptera > Phryganeidae > Eubasilissa > Eubasilissa regina. Next base: position 13,938,315 of record JAINEB010000027.1, on the reverse strand, counting down.
CAAACCCCATTCATCGGCACGGGTCATAAAGGTTAAAAAAATGTCATGCCATCTTAAATATTATGTAAAAGACGAATAAAAAAAATAATTTAAATGGTAAATTAACTTTTGGCCCAATCTGTACAATAGTAAAATTCTCATCATTTTACTTTATTGGACGATAACTGCACACTTTCACGTGACATAGACAGAGAAATGATTATTTTAGTGATATTTTTTTGTTTGTTAAAATATCACTAAATCCAGACAAATCCGACATTGTTTAGGAGGTAGTGAATTCATTATAAAATATTTATAACACACGCATGAAAGCTAACTGAACAAAATATAAATAAAAAAAATATTAACAGATAAATAATAAGATAAAACACTTTGTTTAAACCACTATTTAATAAATCAACATGTTTATTATAAATAACTAAATCCTTTTTGCAAATAGTCACCTCGTAAATTTGTTTTTACAGTAGATCTTAATTAGTTACGCTCCACTTATACTTTTATTGTTTTGTTTTTATCTATGCTTACATTTTTAATTTTAGCATACATTGTTTCCTGAAGAAGATACCATAGGTATCGCAACATAATTATTATAAATAAATAGTGGTTTAAACAGAGTGTTTTAACATATAACTATTATTTATACAATACGTAGCCATAAAATAATTTAGCTAATATTGAATAAATTATTAACAGGTTTGATATACCTACAGAAATAATTAAATCGCGATAGCCGTAACACTAACCATATTCTTGCGAAATCTATTGTTTTACCGCAAGAATTGTGTCGCCGTTCGTGTATTATAGCATACACATTCTAGAAATAAAAGGAACTTACAGACGCGCGTGTTTAGTGCCAAAGTCTAGATAAAAGGATTTGAAAATAAAAATGACACGATTCAATGACGGATTAGGTATCTATATTTTTTCTCTCAAATTGTGAGGTTAATCTACTTTTTGTTTATTTGTTTCTTGATAATTTCGTTTCAGATAATAAGTTTCGAAATAATACGAGTATGTCATTGAAAAAAATCAAAGAAGGTGGTTTATGAATTAGAATACATTCTTATTGTGAAGTTATAATAATTCAGAACATAGTTCTGTGATATTTTAAATATTAATTAAATGTATTAATTAGAAAGATACATTACAATTCGGGGAAGGTGCATCAACGATTATTTCAAATAATGGAAGGATAGATGTATTAATTTGAAAAGTGTAACATATAGGTTCAAAAATTTGTCATCAAAAGTATTGTCTGCTGTAGCGTAGTTGGTTAATGCACCTTCTCCGGATTGGAAAGAGATCCAGGTTCGAATCCCGGTAGCAACAACAATATTTTTCGATAAAATTGATTTTCTGTGTTGATTAATACATTAGTATTTGAAGATAGTTTATTATGTTTTGTACAACAAAATTACAACTAATTTCCGTGATAAGGTTAAATAAATGATAGTATTTGTCTTGACCCATTATTATCCTGCATCTTTGCTTCGGGGCCCTAAATCTTCTAAAAAAATAGTCTGGCTGTCAGAAGTCCGATAATACTTTATTTTTGACATTTAATATATCATTAAAATCAATAAAGTATGCACAATTAGGTAATTAAAACTCGAGAAATCACGACTTTATTAAAATGCTTATATCTCTGAAATGGTTGACAATAGGCACATGCAGCTTGAACATTTTCAACTCGTATTGTGAAATAGGTCAGTTACACCATACGTGTATAAAACATTGATATATGTACTACGCAATGCTACACCGTTTGACCGATCTAAACCAAATTTTGCGTAATTACTTTTTAGGAACCTGCGCAAAACAGGCAGCATTCTCGTAAACACCGCACGCCCTTCCCCTGTCGTTAATGTGTATTATGTTGAATACCACCCGTTTCAAATTTTGCTCGGTTGCACTCTAGAATCGTGTAGAATACAGAGTCACCCCACCACGCTCTCCGGGAGATTACACCCTCTTCCTGTCTAGATCAAATTTGACTACCATCTAACTATTTCATCTAATTATCTTCTATTTTAAATTATGACACATTACAAATTATATAATATTACACCTTCATGACGTAACAGGAAATATAAATAGTTAATATGTTATCGCTGAGATACTATAATCGCATATTTTAATTTTGCACGACTTCCTACAGTTTGTTGGTCATTTGTAGAATATAATAAAAGAACTTGAAACAAATTTTTGCACAATGGTTGGGCGTTAACTATACAACTGCGGTTAACTGGTTACTATAATTTTTTAAAAACATTTTATGACGATAAAAACTAATGTATAATTTTTACACATGACTAAAGTATACACAAATACAATTTATACGATGACTTGCAACAGTTAGTGGACGCGAATCAGTTATTAAAATGTGAAAGGGTTTTTAAAACGATATAATATATAAGTAACATATTCGGGAATAATAAAAAAAAAAAAATTTAGTATATGCAGAGGGGTGGGGGGTATATGAGGAGTTACCAATATTTTTTAAGGGACATCACTGGGTAGAAAGACGCGTTACATGACTCAAGACACCCGTATCATGTAAGAATATGTTCACCCCGTTTTTTTTTGGTCTCTTTGAACAATATCGCCTGAATTTATTTTCAAGTTTAAATACTGTATTGTTTTGTGAAAAATTAAAACGATATTTTATACCATCTTTTCGTGAACATCGCATAAAATTTTCTGGGTTATTCCGTCGTGTGTATCCGATCTATTATCGTTAGGATTGATGCGATGCGTGAGTTTGTGTCGATACGAATACCGTGTCGAAAGCAGGCTGTATCGCAGAGCGAACCCTGCGATGGTATCCTTAAACGTCGGATACACACGGCAGAATAGCCCAGTATTTAATGATTATATTTCTCGTATAAAATTTAAATACTTTTTTTATAAACGCAATTTTGTGAAACATATATGTTAAAACTTATGAACGATAAATAATAATAATAATTAGATACCTCGTTACTGGGCTTCAAAAAATAGTCCAAGATATCTTTGATGGTGGTGAAATTTGACAGGAGATTATTGAAAAACAGAAAGCAGTGAACTACCCGACCGTCAAGTTTGACGAGTAGATCCATCGCAACTAAAAAGTGAACTAATTATGAAAAGTAATCTATATTCCACTTTCATATCTGAATTAAAACTTTCGTCAGCAGGCGGCCGAGTGGCGTGATGCGATCTCTGGCCAATGTGTGCATTCATTGCATTTAAAGTGTGCGAAGCATAACAATTAAAATGTACACTTTTCACTCGTTCTAGTGAAGTAATTGTATTTAATTATTCATAAATATACACAATTAATATTATAATCAGTATTCACTCGACAAAATTGAGACTCGATTAGAATTCACGACCGAGAAGCTTGACAATGTCTTCCAGGTCTGAAGACAAATGGCTCGTAATAGGGATCAACACAGGAATATCTTTAAGGAAGCCAGAATTCATAAGTGATGAAAATTACTGCTTTTATGGAATGAAAATTTAATTTGTTAGAAAACAGTTGTTTAGCTGTTTCCTTATTGTACTTATTTTTTTTTTAAGTACGTATTAAACTCACAAATAAATCCTACCGAAACGTGAAAAGACACATGATAATAATTTTAGAACACGCCGGTATTGACTTTTAAAATATGTGAATTTCTAAAGCGTCAAAATGCAATTTTTTTTTTTACGAGTACTGAATTTAAGCATAGTTGGTTAATGCACCTTCTCCGGATTGGAAAGAGATCCAGGTTTGAATCCCGGCAGCGCAACAGCAATATTTTTCGATAAAATTAATTTTATATGTATATCTTTCTAATTAATACATTTAATTAGTATTTAAAATATCGCAGACCCATGTTCTGAATAATTACAACTTCACAATAATAATGTGTTCTCAATAAATACTATTTTAGTTGCTACCGCATTTTTTTTCTTTTCCACTTTTCCAAATATTAAAATAATATTGAATACGAGGATCTTACAACTGACTCGCTCGGCTTCAAGTGGGATTTGAATAGTTGAACTTTCTTTTCAAAGATGGGCGCGTCTTAACCAATCGGCTACATAATATGGCAGGCATTAAAAATAATATTTCAAATAGCACCATGTATAGGCAATAAAATTTTAAATAACATTTTTTTTTTAAATATCTAATCAACATATAAATCACATTTTTTTCCATGAAAATGGTAACGATAATATGTGCTACATAAAAATATTACTCTCATTCTAGAGCGCGAGTTATTAGGTATGATAAGTAAATATATAGGTAAATATAAAAAAGTTTTGAATCATACTAAAAAAAAAAATCAGATTTTTTCGAAAATTTAGGAAAAGAGCGAATTAAATTTATTAAGTACCTACTCTATTAGCGTGATATATTGAGTAAATATATAGGTTTTTAAAAACCATAATTAATTTTGATTAGATCTATTAGATTATTGTAAATTTTAATTTATACGTACATTTGGAATTTTCTGCTATCTAACCATGACTAGTAATTTTATGGTAGGTATCAAAAAAGGTTTACCAGTTTCAAGTACCTACTTCACTCGTAACCGTTACGAGAGAAAAAATATTGAAGAATTTGGTTACCAAGTTTGTAACTGGTATCAGGGTCAATGATCGTAATATTTCCGAGGTTTATCTTTTAATATTCACGTACTTGAGATAAGTTATTTACGAAGTATTAATTAAATGAATACGTACAAAAATTACTTTCTCATCGATGTATTTTAATTTAAAATACACCATTTCAATGTATTTGTTGTTCAGTTATATATTTTTTATTGTTCATTCGACTTGTAGGTACAATAATTTTTCTTACAAAATATTTCAACGCGCGGATCTAACAAAACCTTTTTTGATTTTTGTAAATTATAGCAAATAATTATATCAAAGCTCAATGTTATCTGAATATATATATAGACAGTCGAAGATAGGTCGTAAGCCCTGTAATTATCCATACTTTCATATATTTCCATTAAAATATATCAAAAAATAGCTTTGTCTCTATTTGATATCTATTATTTGTTTAATAACAGTGCCTTTGTAGGTGAAAATACAGTAATCGTGTGTTCTTGGACATATTCAAATATTGCTAATTTTTTATTTATTTGGAAATCTTTCGCCAGAGTGCCTTCAAATGAACATATTAAAATAATTAAAAAGTAGGTTGCAAGTATTTTGAACAATTATATTATCTCTAAGATTCCGCAATATGTGAAAATATTACGGAATATTAAAGAGAAAACTACTGAAATAGTAGCAGCCATCTACAATCCATAAATTACAATTTTTTAGCTAGTTAAAGTAATAATATTTTATTTTTAGAATTTACTTTAAAATGATACGGTTATGAAGTAAATTACATAATTATGAAGTACCTAATGAACGAATCTATTTCATAATTATTCACATTTGCTCCATAAAGTATCAAGTATTGCTATAAAGATTGTGTTTGCATATATTATTTCCATAAGATATTAATAAAAACGTTTAATAAGAAAAATCGGTTAACATGAAAATGTATTCTGGTCTTGACAAGATATTCTGTGATTTCGTGCATTTATGAACATAAAATTAATATTCTTCTTTAAATCTGAACATTTTCTTTAAACATGAAACAAAAAACGCATATCATGAAAAGATTTCACATCTCAAAAAAACAAAATATACCGGCCGCCGCGTCGCCACCAAATTGTTTATCGCATTTGACATAAATTAATATTTCACATATTAACAATATTTTTTTATTATTGTCATTAATTCTGGATTGTACGTTCAGCAGGTGCCGAATAATGGCGACTGAAAAATGCACGCAATCTTTTTTCAGTACCCACGATCGATCCGTTACTTTCATAATATGCTTTCACAATTAAGTAATCGTTGCTGAACCGTGTAGCGCTTCATTTCTTATAATGGAACAGTCTACATGACAGCTGTCAAATATTAACTTCCAAAAAGCACCGCTAGAGAAATGGCGGTAATATTAAAATATTTACCTCTTGTTGGAACACATAATATCTGTTGATTTAATGTACATATAAAGGGATAAAAATAAGTAATTGTTTTATGTTGCATTGTACAGTTAAAAAAACTGTAACTCGTTTTCTGTGTTCGCTTAAAGTTTTTAACATGACCGTATTAATATTTACGATATTGAAACATGGCGAGCTATTTTTAAATTTGTCTTGACGTGTAATTCGTCAAAAATGTTAACCACCTTACATTTAATTGCCGTAAGGTATCGAGTGTTGCCATAAAGACACACTTTTGTAGATATGCTATAAAAATACATCGTAGACATATTGTTGACATAATTAAAAATTGTGTTTATATATAACTATGTTGTTTTCACGTATTTTATACAGGAAAAAACGGCACGGAATTTTAATACTAGAATAAAAGAACACTTAAGGTGCCTTAACAATAAATAACTTCTCAGAATTTTCCAACTATCTTTTAGAGACAGACCACAATTTCATAAAAGAAAACTGCATTGAAATTTTATACATTAATAATAAATGCCTCAGATTAGATAATTTAGAAAGTCTAGAAATCAGGAAATCGCTCAACACTAAGTTTAATATAATTAACAACCAATTAAACCTTACAAATAACCCGCTATTTGATATATTCCCTATTTCAATGCCCTTCTGTCAATCACCTTACCAAGACTCCGCCTACACCCCGTAATGGATGTCGTTTAAATTGTATGGAATAGTTCAGTTGTACGCCAGTCCTGAAGAAGACACAACATTATCGAAAGTAAGTAAAGAAATACGTAAGTAAATCAATTCTAAAGCTGTCAGATTCTGATTCACTTAATCGGCATTAACAAAAGCAAATAACATAAAACCTCTCCCACACGTTGCTACTTTCGACGCTAATGTAATAATAAGCACTGCATCTGTAGAAAAATTACAATAGATTGACCTCTAGCAGTACGCAGCGGTCATGAAAGCATTACAAAAAGCGTATACATGTATAAAGTAGCCAAGTTTATTGAAAATGTAATCTTAATGGCTTTATTTATTATTAATGAATGATAATTTCTCTTTCTATGCTCGACACGATCAGTAATTCGCTTGACATTTGCTCGTTTATCATCTTTTACCTCACATGCGAAATTAATGAATTTGAAAGGAATAATTCAGTTGTTTCGCTGAAAGTAATAATATCGGGTTTAGAGCTTTCTAGAATATTCTACTCGTGTGAAATATAATGCCATTACTGGTATACGCATTAATTAATGTTTATCCGATTCCCGTTAGTTTACAATTATATCTGAAATGATTTTTTCGAATAATATTAATATATTATTAAGGAAAACACATTCTTATTGTGAAGTTGTAATTATTCAAAACATAGCTCTGTGATATTTTAAATACTAAATTAATGTATTAATTATAAATATATACATATAAAATCAATTTTGTCGAAAAATATTGTTTTTGCGTCACCGGGATTCGAACCTGGATCTCTATTCCCAATCCGGGGAAGTACACTACCAATTGTGTTATAATGCCAGTATTTTTCATGACAAATTTTCGAACCTATATGTTACATTTTTTCAAATTAATACACCTGTCGTTCCATTAAATAATAGAGATCCAAGTTCGAATCTCGGTGACGCAAAAACAATATTTTTCGACAAAATTGATTTTATATGTATATATTTATAATTAATACATTAATTTAGTATTTAAAATAGTAATACACACTTTGTAATATAATCTCGCAGCCAGGCTTTTACCGGCAGCACTTGACGGATATTTGGAAAAATAAACAAATCGATTTGTGGTTTCCTAAATATATTATACATATGTAGTGTCTTTCATCATTTAATGTCATATACAAATATTATTAAGGATTACGTGTGTAAGCAAAATCACGCGGAAAAAATAAACTTCAAACCTTCCAGAACAGGGTCATCCGGTTAGCTCCGGGCGCCCCTAGATGACTAAGGAATACAGTTCATAAAACCTCATAATCAACGCGTTTTCAAAATACGATATTATCGTTCAGTCGCGTATTAAACGCTCCAAAATCGTCTTCCTTTAGATCACTGCGCCAGCTGGCAGTACCCTGCCCCCTTTTAGCAGAATAATAATAAAAATTTTACAGGCCATTATGACATACATCATGATGAAGGAGACCTGGTACTCCGCAACACATGATATCCAAGTTTCAAGTTACAAATGTAAGCAAATAATTCAAATTTAAAAAACACCTAAATCAAAAATCTCGCAGCAGAGAAAATTTGATTTCTAACAAGACGTCTTAACCACTTTGCCACGGTTGGTTACACAAGGTGTGTGGATATTACCGAGTTTATAATAAAACGTTGATATAACACACACACACATATATAAATAATTTTTAGCGCATTATAAAATATATGATAAATTTCTGTTTACACGAAAAATAATAAGTTATTTCACGCCTGGGACAAATTGTTGTCATTTTTATGAAGAGGAAAAACTCTGCCGTTTTGGTTGTTTCAGTTCAATGTTCAAACCCAGGTACGAACTGTCATAAAAACACCGTCTCTTTTTATTTAAACCCAAGCAAAAACAATTTTTTGTTTGCGTTTCTTACAGCATGCCTAATTATAGAAAAAAAAAACCACATGTCTTTTGTGAACTTGAACCTGAAGTCGAAACGCGAAAAAACGTTCAAATGCAATCGATCACCATATTGTAATTTAAGAAAGATAATAAATAATTTTTAATAACAGAATGTCAAGCAAATAAAATAACAATCAAATAAATATCAGATATCTCGTAGAGACGAAACTATTTTTATTATATTTAATGAAAAAAAAAAGTTGTATATACAGGGTGGCCCAAAAAAAATGAGAACATTTCGTAAAATGTGATATAATTATATCAAAGTTAGTTTCACTATATCAACTTACTTACCATCACGCCGTTTCCCCGCTGCGGTAGGCAGAGAGGATAGAGCGCCACATTCCTCTGTCCTAACACACAATTATCGCCTCATCCACATTCATACATCTTCTCATACATGCTCGCCGATTGTTGAGGCTCATAACAGAACCGTCTTCCGTTATCTGGTGCCGGTTTAACTATATCAACAATAGCTTAAATAGTTTACTAATTTACTCACTTACCTATTTACCTATATTACGTTTTATTTCGACAATTTCCGGTCGCTATCTTTAATTATTAATTTTCCCATTGTTTGAATTTGGCTTTTTCAAATTGTTGATCAGAATGACAGAAATCACTGCAGAAGACCGTATTTTGATCAAAAATTTTCGAATTGAAAAACGTTGGAGTGCTAGGAAAATGATCAAAGTGTTTCAAAACAATGCCTGGAGTATAGCTAGACATTATGGCATAACTGGACATTACAGCAGGACGGAGCTCAATCTCACACAGCCAGAAATATTATCAACTTTCTTCGTCGTGAAAAATTAATTTCATAGAGCCAGGCATGTGGCCACCCAACAGCCCAGATTTAAACCCACTAGATTATGCAATATGAGGTGTTTTAATGATTTCTGATTAGCTAAATATTGTGCAAAAAAAAAAATTATAATTAATTATATTATGTTTTGAAATAACTCATGTGTTACGAGATGTTCTCACATTTTCTGAGCCACCCTGTATACAACTTTCAAAAATTTGATAAATATGGAGATTGAGAGGTGAGAATTGGTGAACGTTATATATACATATAAAGTGATCACTTAAGCCAGCCGAAGACAGGTCATAAACCCTGTAATCACCTCATACTCCTATATTCATTAAATATAATTAAAATAGCGTTGTCTCTATGAGATATCTGTTATTTATTTAATAACAGTGTCTTTGTAGGTAAAAATTCAGCAATTGTGTGTTTTTGGACATATTCAAATATTGCTAAAATGTCAATCAATTGCGATTATTTTGAAATAATTTAGTTTCAAGGCCAACGCTTTGAAAATTGGAAACAGACATGGATTGTCAACGGTGAGGTTCAAACCTGTTTCATCAATGAATTATAATAAAGTAGATTGCTTACAAATAATGTAACAACACCTATATCAACATATAAGTACGAAAATTTGTCGTCAACTTAGTATGTTAGTGTAGTGTTCCGGTGTATATCTTTCTATTTGATACATTTCATTTATATTATAATAATAGATTTATGAATTTTCATTTGACTGTATTGTTTATATAATATTTGACTTATTAATGTTAGTTTTTAACGGGTTTGAGAGAGTTTGAGCTACGTTACGAAAAAATTGTGATATAATGCAGTTTTGCAAATCGATCAGTCGTTGAAATATAATGGAACATTATTTGCTCAAGTAAAATTAAAGTCAGTAAGTCAATAATTTCTTTTACACAATGAATTTTCGAACATTTTTCGTCCATTCGTGATCGGTAGACGAATAGTTTAGATCGTGTATCGTCATGAAACGGGATGGTTTGGTTGATATTTAATGACAAACTGATGAAAAAAAATGTCTCAAAGTTTATAATTTATGGCATACAGATTTATTTATAATATACATTAGAAAAAAGCACGTCAATAATGACAGGTAAAATATCATATCTTTAAATTTACACAGAAAAGTTGGCAGGCAAAACCTTATTAGGAACCGAATTAAATTATAACAGATTATTATTATAAAATTCAGTTGATTCGTTTGGAAAAATGAAACGTTTAGAGAACAATATTTTTTCATTATCGTACATTCGACTCCTCAGAATAACAAGGTTCCATCTGACATTGGGACTGTTTTGAGATAATGAGCTCAAAAGTGTTGATTGAATTTCAACATATATCCATGTATATTTTGTTTTGAGTATGCAAATATGATCAGTTTTAAGGTCTTAACTTATTTTCGGTATTATTAATGACCACTATTAAATTAAAAATATTAAACAAAACATAATAAATTAACAATAATGATCCATAAATATAAATAAATAACTAATGCAGTTGGAACTTTCAGCTCTTGCTATTTCCTTTAATATCCGTTACATAGAGTTGGTGTGTATGGAAGAAATAAATAATAATGCATTTGGAACCCTTTTAAGGCGATAACTCAAATTAGCCAAAAATGTTAGTTGGAACCTTGTTATTCTAAGGGGTCGCAGTGACAAAGTGTTAGAAGATGATATAATTATTATTCATTCGAAATATGTGTGCAGATGGCGTAGTACGTTATTAAAAGTGTCACTTATATACAAACGGTCAGATTTTTTTGAATGCCAATTGTTACCAATCAATACACGTTTCTAACATCGTAAACTCCCACGATATTTGTTTTATATCGTCACATAAATGACTTTGTCACCACAATGAAAAATATTGTTTGTGACGTTGACCCTTCCCGCTTAAAACATACCGGTTTCAAGACTCGCCTGTTCACAGCTAAATAGATAAGATACATCCACGTCATTTTATAATACACCTGCACATGATTTATATTCCACATCACGTTTCTTTTCCGACATATTAATTAAATACCAACTGAAAATGCATTTAGGTAAGATATTTTATTATATATTCGTTTTTTGTTGAAATATCACATGAATTATAATGTAATAAGATAAATAAAGATACTATAAAGGTATCGTAACCAGCGCGAAACCTTCTACTATGAAACACGCGTTATATAATATTTCGTTAAAATATTTTAGCAAATTTATAACATTTTGACGTTTTAATTCATGACGCTACAAACACCTTTCAGAACATTTCTTGAGCCTTTATCGTCAATAATCATTATAATAATCTATTTTATTTCTTGTAAACGTTACCCCATTAACTGAAAATGTAAAGAAACATATTTTTAATTTATTATCTTTGTTTTATTAACCACTGAATTGAGTTTAAATACATCTACCGGTTTCGAAAAATACCATTTTCTTCTTCAGGATGTCATTACTAACTAAAAACATATATTATTGTTTCTTTGCCAGAATCTATTTTTTAAAACAACAACAATTATTTAAAAATAAATTTAGTACCTGACTCAAATTATTACTTAACACAAATTTAGTCGAATAATTTTAAGGAAAAAATTTTAGAATGGGACTCGTAGTTAAATTTAGTCGGTTGTTTATAATTTTTTGATTAATTTTAAACGCTTTATTTATCTCCAACGATTTCAAATGATTTAATTTGTGACCAACACATGCAAAATTGACAATCCCAATTTTTTATCAAAACCATGACCATTTTCTATCAAATGATTAGAAAATAAAATATATGAATTATAACCACAAAGTTATAACCACAAAGTAAAAAGTTTTAAAGAAACTTTTTACGCCGATCCCAAAAATCGTGGGATGTCCGAGGGCGAGTGAGGCTGCCCCTAGCGGGAGATTTCGAAAGTGCAGGACAATGAGAATTTAACATATTTTTCCAATTTTCTGTGAATCTCGATAGTATAAATGTTATAATAATTTATTGTGTATTGTAATACACATAAATGATTTATAAATATTGAACTTTGGCTAAACTTACCGTGCTTTTTCTTAAATGCTTATTTAAAAAAAAAAAGATCTCCTCCTGTCACTCGGAAAACGAACGAATCGTTGCCTACTTCACGCGACTGACCTCAGAAAACGACGGACGCACACTGGACTACAATGCGCCGGGATTATTAAAAAAGGTAATTTCTTCGCCTCGAAGAATAAGCGGACTGTACCACCTCCATACCTGTTCGTTAACGGCGGACCGCGAATCCAAAACTATGTTGCGCGGAATATCAACAACATTTTATTCAAAACTTATGACATCTTCAAATGTGTGATTCTTGGAAGCGGTTAAGAGATATCCGTTAATTCATTAACCAGTATACACTAATTCTCAGAGATTCGGCGTCTCACTCCTCACTCTTCACCGTTGTTGTACGTCAAACGTCAGTGTATTCACTACTGATGTTCTGTTCGTCAGTTGGATGAATTTGAATTGGGAGATATCCTGCCTTAAAAGATAGGATTCGAGGAGGAAAACGAAATAAATATTTGTAATTTAATGCCTCTATTTATATAACTTTCAGAATAAATAGGTATAATTATCTATGATTCTAGGTAATGTGTGTGCGCACGTTAGATTTGTCTCATCCATTGTTTAGTTTTATAATTATTATCGCAATCTTTCATCTCATGTATAATATGCAGGTGTATTTTAGAAAAATGACAACATATATTTATTTAGTACATGTGAGTTTTTTAATATCTGCATCGCTGGACTTTGTCCGTGCTGAGGTAAACATTTTACATAGTTACTCAAGAGTCAGTAAGTATATACATAATTTACAGTTAATAAATAAATAGCAAATATAAATTGAAAAAAGAAAAACGAAGGAAATGTAGCTATATGATACAACATGAAATTTGTTCACATGTGTTTATTATTAATTTTTTAAAAAACTATAACAGGTCGCGAGGCGCGATGAGAAAATTACATAAATATATTGTCCCCTCATCGGGAATCAAACCCAGAGCTCTCGATATGAGAAGCCAGTGTCATACTCACTGAACAACGAGGGCCGTTAAATAAATGTAAGTTGTCTTAATAGGTAATGCTTTCATAATTTAAGGTTAGTTTTAAATCAGACAATAATATATTAAATGTATTAATTAAAAAAAAAAAAATATATATATATATATTTTTTTTTAAATTGATTATATATATATGTATATATAATCAATTTTATCGACAAATATCGTAGCTGTTACCGGGATTCGAACATGGATCTCTTTCCAATCTGGGAAAGATGCATTAATCAAGTATGCTACAGCACACAGTATTTTCGACAGCAAATTTTTGAACCTATATGTTACACTTTTCAAATGAATACATCTATCGTTCCATTATTTGAATGCCATCTACTTTATTTTTATGGCATCTCAAATACCTTTGGGTAGTTCGATAGGAGATGCCAGAATTAACAATTCATTTTTATTAAATTTTAGACACATTGAAAATCAGAATTACTTTAAATACTAATTAAATATATTAATTAGAAAAATATACATATAAAATCAATTGTATCGAAAAGTATTGTTATTGCTTCCGAGATTCGAACCTGGATCTCTTTCCAAACCGGGGAAGGTGCATTATCCAACTATGATACAGCGAATAAAAGTAAGCTAGGTGGCTCTTTCAAATAATGGAACGATTAAATGTATTAATATAAAAAAAAGTAACATATAGGTTCAAAAATTTGTCGCTTAAAATATCGTCGTCGTAGCATAGTTGGATAATGCACCTTCCCCGGTTTGGAAACAGATTCAGGTTCGAATCCCGGTGACACAACAACAATATTTTTAGATAAAATTGATTTTATATGTATATCTTTCTAATTAATACATTTAATTCATATTTAAAATATAACAGACCATATGTTTCAAATAATTACAACTACACAATAAGAATGTGTTCTTCTTACTTACTTACTTACCATCACGCTGTTTCCCCGTGGGGGTAGGGAAAGAGGATAGAGCGCCACACTCTTCTGTCCTGACACACAATTCTCGCCTCATCCACATTCATACATCTTGTCATACAAGCTCGCCGATTGTTGAGGCTTCTAACAGAACCATCCTCCATTATCTGGTTTACCTGGTCGTGCCAAGTCTTCCGTGGACGTCCTCTATTTCTGGTTCCATCAACACTTGCGTCATATATCTTTCTTACCATTCTCTCCTCATTCATCCTTTCCATATGACCAAACCACCTAAGTGATCCTTTCTTAATCTTACTCACTATACTAACATCAGCTTTACATTCTGTTGCTTTACGTTCTTGTTCTCCTAATATAATTAATTATATTATGTTTTGAAATAACTCATGTTGTCCCTTTTTTTGGTCCACCTGTAGATATAAATACGAGTATATGTTGTTGTGTTAAATTGTCAGATTGACGACTCCCTTACAATATAAATAAATAAATATTCAATATTGGCATCAGCAATTGTATTTTTGAGGAGGCCAGAGACCGCATCAGGCTGTAGAGCTAACAATGTGAATGTGAAAATAATTAACTAAAAACATTAATATTACATTTCACGTTTAAAAGTGTTCGTGACACAAAAGTTTCAGAAGAACTGACATCTGACATCCGAGCTATTCCACGCCACTGAAACGCGACGGTTGCGGATTGTTCCATATCCAGTTTTGATAACCCACGGATGATCATTAAAAAGCATAATAAAATTTATTATATTTAATTGTATTGACGTTTACGCCTATTCTCGGAATAAAATCTTATTCACATTTAGGTATGGAAACAATTTTATTTGTGAGCATTCAAACCATATTTTATTTGTGAGCATTCAAACCATATTTTATTTGTGAGCATTCAAACCATATTTTATTTTTTATGTAAGTAAATATATTTTTATTAAATAAAATAACAATCACTTTGTGTGAAACCACGAAATTTATTATACGTCAACCGGTTTCGCTTATTTCAAGCTTCATCAGGACGTATTTAAAACTGATCATAAATACAAAAAGAGTGCACTTATATATGTATATAAATAGGGAGTTAGAATATAAAATTATATAGGAAAAAAGAAGGCAGAATACATATACAGATAGAGATTTAAAGAAAACATTTTAAAATCAATTTAATATTCATCAACACTGTATTTTCCCCTTCCTTAATGTTCCATCTATTTTCACGACGGAGAAGGTTGGTTGTATTTCTGGCTGTGTGAGATGGAGCTCCATCCTGCTGTAATGTCCAGTTAGGCTGTAATGTCTAACTATACTCCAGGCATTGTTTCGAAACTCTTTGATCATTTTCCTAGCACCTCAACGTTTTTTAATTCACAAATTTTTGATCAGAATACGATCTTCTGTAGTGATTTTTCTGATTTTGGGCAACAATTTGAAAAAAAATCAAATACAAACAATGTAAAAATTATATTTTTTATTTTATTTATATTTTTTATTTAATATCTTTGTTTTATTAACCATTGAATTGAGTTAAATACATCTACCGGTAGATGTATTTAAACTCAATTCAGTGGTTAATAAAACAAAGATAATAAATAAAAAATATGAATTTTAACCATAAAGTTAATATTGCTAATTTTAAAACTAATATAAAAATTAATAATCAAAGATGGCGATCGGAAATTGTCGAAATAAAACGTAATAATAGGTAAGTAAGTAAATTAGTAAACTATTGAAGCTATTGTTGATATAGTTCAACTAGTTTTGATGTAATTATATCACATTTTACGAAATGTTCTCACTTTTTTGGGCCACCCTGCATATGTAATAAAGAAGATTTAAAAAAAAACCCACTGTAATCATCACTTTGTTTAGTGTGATTTAAACCTAACTTGCAATAGATAAAATTAATCAGTTCATTTAAATGGTTTGAACATATTAAAAGCATTGAATAGTGAAAGAAATCGAGGATGATTGAAAAAGATTTAACATACCCAAAAATGATTCATGTATTCTAATAGATTGTAATCCGTATCTGTGTAAGATAATGTACGCAGTGGTGTAACTAAGCCGATGCAGCGCACTGGGGCCCACGTTAGACGGGGATCTAAAATCCATTTGACATTTGATATTTTTGCAAGTGTAACAGTAATCCATAGCAAGAATCATAAAATTGAAAAAAAAAATTTTTTTGTACGTTATCGCGAAAACACGTGAAAATATTATGTATGTATACACAGTAATGTCCCGCTAGTGTGTTGGGTTAGGGACCAGAGCGTCACCGTAAAGCAAAGCAACTACTTTTTAAATTTCAAGTCCATATAAAATATTATTTTTGTTGTTAATATTTACGGATAAAACACGCAGTACTGATATTTGCATAAATTATACAAAATACATAATTATTTAGAGGTTCTTTTTTTTGTTCCGCATTGCGGCGCAATTTTTGTGGTTACGCCACTGAGTGTATAAAAAAACTGTCTGGTTGGGAGTATATAGCGTTCTATCCAATATAATTATGTAGAACATCGCATAGTCCATTTCCTTTTTTTATACAAAATACTGTATAATTTTGTTGAGCACAACACAAAATTTTTGTTTTATAATATTTGATTGTGTGAATTAAAACGACCTGTTATGCAGACAGCCAAAAGTCGGTCATCTGGAAAAAAAATTGACAACTAGTGTCTGAATTTTCCTGGTGGACATAAAACGTTTTCTTCCTTCCTTCTTTAATCCATGTTTCTACATATCCCTACGAAAATACAGCTTAATATGTACTCGTATGTAGAGGTCATTCCGTATAAATATGAACAGTATACGTTGTAGTCCACTTACGTGTTGTGTGAGCCGTATTCATCGAGGGTCTCAAACGTGCGATCCCTTGGCAGACCAAGATTTTTTTTTTAAATAGAGATGCGTACACTATTTTCAAACTAAGCTAAAAGCTTGTAGTATGAAAATAGGACTAACTTGTTGGTGTTCTGGAACGAGGCGCGAACACCCGACCGCTAGATCACTAGGCCAGCGTCTTGACCGCTACACCAACAATTTACTTAATGAAATGATTCTTTACATTGTGTGTAGATACGTAGAGTATGTCCAGTATAAGAATGCGCCTGAAATTATCTGCGCAGAAATGCGTTTGAAGAAGTCCAATATGACGCTTGGCTCGTGTGCGAGTCTGACTATTTTTTTGTATCAAATCGCTTTTTAATATAGTAAATCTAATCCCAAGGCCGGCCCCATTTTTACAGTGACCATACTCTACTCATACTTCATGTTCCTATGAGTGAGATGGCCGAGGATAGAGACGCCTGTCGCCGAGTAGTACATCAGGTGAAGGCTCTCAATAGACCATAAAGCATGGAGTAATAGTAGATAGTCACGAAACAGCGGTCGAGTCTGGAATAAATTCTCTGGGTGTGTAGATATATTAAAACGTTATTCGTTTAAATTAAACAACTTTCTTATGTACATTTTAAAGTTAGTCCTGCTATTTGGAAATGGAGCCAAACTGTTCTCACACGTGATGGCGTGTGCGTCGAGTGTCGTCGAATTTGGAGAGTACCAAACGTCAGGTTGCACTTGACTGACAGAAATATACTTTCACGAGACATGGATTTCTAAAGTAGGTTCATTAACCGTCAAAATCGAAGAAAAATATAATAAAATTGTCGCTTATCTAAAGACATAGTAACATATTTTAAAACTAAAGAAATAAGACACAAATGAAGGTCAAAATGAGAATGTTATAATAACTGTAGAGTACAAAGAAAACTCGACCTCATCTCGTTCGCGTAACATCGTATGCCCGGTTCACAATAGCAATTTAAACTTGTTTTTTTATTTTAAATCAAAGCAATTCAAACGTTTCTTTTTAGTTCATCTTAAATTATTTAACTTATTTGTTATTTAACGAGTAGAAGAGATAGTTGAAACTAGTGATGAGCTCAAAATCACGAACCGTGAGTCGATCACTGATATTTTGAGTCACACTCACTATCGGTGATTGAATATCTGGGAATATCGTTTATTTTATTTATACTTGGTTGTGAATCGTGATTCGGCGCATGTGCATATGAAACGAAAATATTCATGAAGGAATGACGTTATAATTCATGATAAACGCCATCTAGTAGATTTTACGCATTTAACCCAAAATGCTGAGAATTTAACCCGAAAAATTAACTAAAATTTTTTAAGGGTTTTCATTCTCTTTGTGGTTATATATTAATTATATATGTTTTTGACGCTAATGAAGTTTGAATAATATATATATATATATATATTTTATTTTTTAATTTTTTTTATTAATATTAAAAATATAATACAATTTCAATAATCAGTGGATATGTATTTTTAACATTTGTTTCTTCTCTATGAGAGTAAGAATCGTGTATAGAGAAGGAGTATATTCGAGTTAATTTATGTTTCAGTTTGTCTGTGTACATATTTTTTTTACTTCAGTTACAAATTTATGATAGTCCGTAATTTTTGTAATTGTGATGGGGAGATTATTAAAAAATTTGATACCTTGATAAATATATTGATTTTGAGTTGCGGTATATTTTAGTTTTGGGATGTCAATTTGATCTCTATATCTTGTAAATCGGAATTCGCTTTTAAAATTTAATTGATTTTTAATTTTGAAAATTTGAATTATTGAATTTTTTTTGTATATATCAACTATTTTTGGTACTTTAAAATTTGTGAAAAGTTGTATACTTGGATAGTCTTTTTTTTTTAGAATAATTTTTTGAGTGATTTCTAATTGTGACATTGAAGTTTTATATGCACCTCCCCATCCAATAATATAAGGAAATACGCTCAAAATTATATTTACTTATTGATTTCGTGTGAGGCCAATGGTGGCTGCTGCGTCTGTGGAAAAGCTCCTCCACGGAAATCAGCACCCTGAATGTAGATATCACTCGCGTCTTTGATCAGCTGGGAATGGCGGTGAATTTGAATCGCCGTCCTCACACCTCTAAAATGACGGTATCGTAAAAGTTGATATCAAAACTTTTAATTTCTTAGTAAGTGGATTAATGTAACTTTTTCTACAATGAATTAATAGGGATGGAAGCGTGAATAACAATTCTGGGATGAGGTGGGTCTATTTCAGTGCACACTAAGAAAAATCGTCAAGGACAACAGGTTAGAACTCGCGGGTCATGATCCTCAGTAACGGAGGAGATTACGTGTAGTACACGCATATAATTAAAAAAAAAAAAAAAAAAATTATGCGGGTTCGAAGTCTGCTTAGGTTTTATTGAATTTTTTTTATAATTGTATATATTATAATTATTCATAAATAATTGTTGCTATTTCACACAAGTTGCTGAAGATGAATGCCAAGTACGCAGTTTGCTTTGTCGCATATGGATTGTATTATTTGAAATGCTGTAAATCTAGAGTTTACTATGATGTACACATATCATATTTAACCGAATCAAATCGTGACACTACAGCCCTGGGTGTGATCCCTCCAATCCTCTCTGCTCGGAGCTTCGAGAACATCTAGGTCCTTCTGGATCCCATCCAGCGATGAGGGTGGTCCCGCCGCTTACCCAGGACCGTTTATAAGAAAAAACTTCTGTATGGTCCTTCTCATTCGTCATCTCGTTGGCATTTTTATAATGCAATTCCGTCTGTTACTTACGTGACAAAACGGAGCCGCACAGCCTTTCCATTTATTCAGAAAAAAGGGGATGCCTACGTTTTGCACAGGGTCGTAAAGAGTAATTATGCAAAATATGGAATGGATGCCACTCAAAATAATGCAATACACATTTATATCTTTGAGAAGGAGTGGGTGGCTTGGGATGCGGGGAGGTGCTCATATTTTGCGCCTTCAACGCCTTTGTGAGTTAAACTAAATTTTACTTTGTGTCCTAAATGTCCTAACTTATTTAGCGTGAAACTGTCGGCCTAAGAAGATATGTCTCACGATCATTTTAGAGCGATACTTCACCGATGAGGCACCTCCTGAAGATGAGTAATGAGATATACCCGAAACGTTGGGATAGGTATGGTCCTTCTCAAGACTAACAAATAAACTTTCTTATTAAGGAGAACACATTCTTATTGTGAAGTTGTAATTATTCAGAACACAGATCTGTGTAACATATAGGTTCGAAAATTTGTCGTCAATCCACTGTGTTGGCGTAATCGGATAATGCACGATCCCAGGATTGAAAGAGATCTAGGTTCGAATCCCGGTAGCAACAACAATATTTTTCGATAAAATTGATTTTATATGTATATCTTTCTAATAAATGCATTTAATTTGTTAGCAATATTTGAATATGTCCAAGAACACACAATTACTGGATTTTTACCTACAAAGGCATTGTTATTAAATAAATATTAGATGTCTCATAGATACAAAGCTATTTTTTTTATTATATTTAATGGAAAATATATTGAAGTATGGGGTAATTACAGGGCTTAATAGATGGCGATGGTGTACTGGTACTCGAAGCGAGTCCACGTACTAACATATATACAACTTTCAAAAATTTGATAAATGTGGAGATTGAAGGGTAACAATTTATTTATATATATAAAGTGATCTCTTAAACCATGTAATTACCCCATACTTCCATATATTTGTCTCTATGAGATATCTGATATTTGTTTAATTTAATTTGTATTTAAAATAATTTTTTTCTCTGATAATATATATATATATATATATATATATATATATATATATATATATATATATATATATATATATATATATATATATATAGAACTGGCGTCTCTTTTAGGCTAATCTGAAGGACCTAAATCGCGTTTTTGTAGATGGTTTCCTTGAGGGAACCTACGCCGACGTTTCGATATGCGATTGCCTCAAAAAATTACGGTCCAATTATCACAGTCGTGAGTGCGGTTGTAAATTTTATAATAAAATATACGTATATACACCGACCTACCTAAAAACATAAGTAAAAATAGTTTTTTTTCGTTTTCAGTAATGATGAAATCGTTCCGAGTTCCTTGCACCGTTGACGCCCGAGTAAGCTGAAACAGAACAATCGTGCGTGGAGGCAATGTATTGAATACCCACTACCCACACTCGAGCACGATATGTCTACCTCTTTTATTTAATCCACATTCTCTGATTATTATGTATTTAATTATTAATTATTTCTACACTTCAATGGCGTACATGCTGAGAACAGGCCGATTACCAAAACAATTTTAACCCTTCCCAAACCATGCAGCAACACAGGTCTACCATCATAATTAAACCTGTAATATTTCGATGAATAGATGCAACATAAAATTCATATTTTGGATAATATTAAAGAAAATATTAGCGCTTAGGAATAACTAGTGAAAAGGGAATCGTATAAAAACAATTATTTTTTCCATTCAGTCCGTTGTAATATAAATACGTTGGTAAAAATAGCATTTGTCATATGAAAGACAGAGATCACACACTATTTTCACCGTGAAGAGGACAACAAACATACAAATATAAGATATGAAGGAAGGACACATTATGTAGGACTTAATGAATGCTCTAAATTATGTAATTAATAATCTTTTCATAATTGAATGCTCAATATTTAGAGTAAATTCGTGCCATTAAATCCATTTAAGCTCATAAAAACATTATTTCTAACAGAAAAGAACAACAAACATACAAATACAAGATAAGAAGGAAAGACACATTATATAGAACTTAATGAATGCTCTAAATTATGTAATTAATATTTTTTTCATAATTGAATGCTCAATATTTAGAGTAAATTCGTGCCATTAAATCCATTTAAGCTAATAAAAGCATTTTTTCTAACTGTTAATTACGGTAACACGAGTTGACAGCATGGCTGCATTCGGGCATTTCATATCATGGTATGGTGAAGGTTAACAAACTTTTCAAATCACTTGATTTACCTAAAATTCGTCAACTTCACTCTAGATCAGCAATTATATTTTTATCACATTATTACATGACTAGAACAACAAGATAAAACACACTAGAACTATCACACACGAAGACTACATACATTTTCCATACCTAACATCCAAATTTATAACATATTGATCTCCGACACAAAGAAAATTCTGTCACCTGCACTTTTTAAAAAGAAACCACGAAGAAGAGTTGCCAGGGTGATTTGAAAAGAAATGATACTAATGTTGTGCTGCCTGTGTTATTAGTAATATTATTCTACTGTTCTAGATATTTATTTTAAAGTTTTTCTATTTTAAATTTATACTATGTTTTTTTTAAACCATGTTTAATATGTACTAACACAACGCTTGTTTGAAACAACAGCAAATATTTGAAAATGTAAAGCGTCATTTTTTACTTACCATCACGCTTTTTAACCGCGGGGGTAGGCAGAGAGGATAGAGCTCCACACTACTCTCTCCTGACGCACAATTCTCGCCTCATCGACATTCATTCATCTTCTCATACACGCTCGCCGATTGTTGAGGCTTCTAACAGAACCATCATTCATTATCTGGTTTACCTGGTTGTGCCAAGTTTTCCGCAGACGTTCTCTATTTCTGGTGTCATCAATACTTGCGTCATATATCTTTCTTACGATTCTCTCCTCATTCATTCGTTCCATACGACCAAACTGCCTAAGTGATCCTTTCTTAATCTTACTCACTATACTAACATCAGCTTTACATTATTTACTTATTTCTTCATTATTTACTTTGTCATAAATAGATTTGCCACATATACGCCTAAGTGATCTCATTTTCACTGCATTTAGTCTACTTTCGTTCCTCTTTTGCCAGCTCTAGGGTTCACTTCCATACATCAGTGTCGGTACCAGGTCTCCACCACTGTGCACCGCTAGTCTCGCCTCGGTTGACAAATTCCCGATAGATATAATTCCATTCAAAGCGCCGTTCACTTTATTCCCTGCAGTCACCCTTCTTTTGATATCATTCTCAGTCTTTCCATTTCTATCAAACATACTTCCCAAATACACAAACTCATCTACTTGTTCCAAACATTCATTACCTACAAGTATTTAGCACGGTGTCTTGATTATAACTTACATTGTGTCTTACTTATACGATCCTACCATGTATTTATTTGTAATTTTAAAGTACTATTAATAGTGTTTTTAAAGTTTAAGTTTTAATATAAAATAATATCTTCAAATCAATATAAAAATGGATGAACGTTTTTAAGAACACTTTTTATGATTGAACATGATTATTTTATTGTTTAGAAATCCTTCACGTAATAACTAAAGGAAATTATTATTTTTATTAAAGGTCAACGTGTGAAATAGTTCTGCCAATTGCTTTTTGTTTTTCCCAAATCGAAAAAAAATCATGCACCAAACGCACCTCGAACGCAAAGAACGGCCATGAAATCAATACGTTAAAAATAGTAAGATAGTGAAATTCGCGAATTAGTAAAAGAGGAAGTAGACACTTCAATGATTTTCACGCAGTTGTAAGCCTTACTAATGTTATTATATTAAAAAACAGCATAGGTAACGATTCCATATAAAACGGATCAACCGAAAGGAATTTTTAATTCAGTAAATAGCCAATTATATGACTTGAGTAATTCACTAGCTCGAAGATAGAACAGAGTAATGTGAATAGCTCGATGCGGCAAATGCACAAGAGCGCTATGGGTACAGTGGTGAGTTGTAGTGGTAGTTTTTAGAACTAAGCAATTAAAGTCTCTACTGGTACACAGATAGCGTTAATTGTAAAAAAATGTTTCCATTTATGTTAATCCAATTATTTAATTTATATTTGTTTCCAGAATTTTTAGTAATCCACACCTTTTTTGCTTGTATGCACTGCACGCCCCTGATACTTACTTGATCAACTCATACTAATCTCTCCACTTACAATTCGTGATCAATTTTAGTACATAATAATATCATCATATAGTCAAATGTGTTCAAAAAGTGTCCAATTAAATTTAAAAAAAGCGATGTTGTGTCTGTGAATATCATTAATATCATAATGTCCTTCATAATCATAATTAAAATAATGAGGTCACTTCTCTTGCTCCTAGGCAGGTACAACAGATTAAAAGGATGGCCGCTAGAAAGCTTTTAGAAGAGTCCGCTGGTGCAGCACTGTTCCGATTCAAATTTACCGCCATCATCGCTGTTTCTAGCTGACCGACGATACCGGCAACATCTATACTCGGGGACCAGGCCAGAAAAAAATAAAACACAAGGAAAAAGTAAGACTAAAAATGATACGAAATTTTCTAACGCAATTTCCATGGGAAAAATTACTGAGAGAATTATTGAATGGGGTTTTTTTTTAGAAGTGTGGAACTTTAAAATGAAATAAAATACATAAAAATCGCGGTAACGGCCATGGTATTGGCTTTATTGGAAATATAATTTTATGGCATTAGTGTTTAAATATGATTTCGCGCACATGGGCGCCGCGGCTGGATCAAATAAAACGAAATCCAATTTTCTGGCTGGATCGAATAAAGCGAAGTCTAATTTTCGACCACTTTTTGGAGCAGTTGGGGACGTATATCGGTAATAACGCGATAAATGTTGGCTTCCAAATCGTTTATCATCTCTGATTTATCAAAGTAGACTAGCGACTTCACATATCCTCATAGAATAATCCAAAGCTGTTAAATCACACGATCTTGGAGGCCAATTCACAGACAGGTCCATTAGGCGAAATATTCCTTCTATAAATTAATTATGGCGCGCGCTGTGTGGGATGTTGCGCCGTCTTGTTGAAACCACAGCTCTTCCACATTAATTCCATTCAATTGGGGAAAGAAAAAGTCGGTAATCATGGATCTATAGTTGTGCACGATGGCGAATCGACTCATTCGGGTCCTTCTCAATACTACGCTCCACTGCAACAACAGCTTCTTCGGTGCGCACTGTACGACGTCTCTGCGGATGCGTATTATCAATTAGAGTATGCGTGCTGCGAAAACTATCCATGATTATTGGAATTACTTGCTCGGATGGACGATTATGTCGACCGTAAAATGGAGGTAGCGCACGGCAAGTTTCGCGAACTGAAGCACGATTTTAAAAATAAATTTGCACAATTTGCAAGAGTTGTTATGCGTCGAAATAGCAAACCAAACCGAGCACAAATCAGCGGCCAGCTGCCAAAAAGTGTTACCAATTCGAAAAAAAAATCCACTCTTTATGTAATCTAATTACACCTAATTGGTAGATTTCTGAAAATAAATAATTTGGTAAATTCACTACTTGAAATTTTGAGAAGTCTATGGTGCCTTATTGACACAAACGAAATCAACAAGAAAGTTCGCGAACGGCGGTGAATACCACTTAAAAGATCCACCTCAAATACGCTTTCGTCCAAACTGGTTTCAGAACGCTGCCCCTGAGTACACACCAAATGGTACTTGTTATTGGAGAATCGATTTCACCATGACGATACAGTATTACAGACGGTGATGATTCTCAAACAATGCGCCGAAAACTTCACAACATATCGACAGAATAGATATACTGTTTGGATAATAAGGAATTGGATCCTTTTAGGAGAAATAACCTGCGTTATGCAGACAATACCTACGGCACTTCTAACCAGTAACATTGAGAATCTTCAACTTCTGTTGAACCAAGGTGAAGACATGCGAGACTTTCTAGTTAGAATTTAATACGACAAAAACAAAACAAACGAGTATGCTCATTAGCTTATTGCAGGATTTAAATTAGAAAATATGCAAAGTACTCAGGGCGTGCAGCGTATACAAGCAAAAAAAACTGTGCATTACTAAAAATCCTGGGAAACAAATATAAATTAAATGATTGGATTAACATAAATGGAAACATTTTTTTTACAATTAGTGCCATCTGTGTACCAGTAGAGTTCTAAAAACTACCACGACCACTCACCGCTGTACCCATAGCGCTCTTGTGCATTCGCCGCATCGAGCTATTCACATTACTCTGTTCTATCTTTAAGCTAGTGAATTACTCAAGTCATATAATTGGCTATTTACTGAATTGAAAATTCCTTTGGTCGATCCGTTTTGTATGGAGTCGTTACCTATGCTGTTTTTTTTTTAACAGAATTACAATAGAAAGGCATACAACTGCGTGCAAATCATGAAGTGTCTACTTGCTCTTTTACTAATTCGCGAAATTTACTATCTTACTGTTTTCAACGTGTTGATTTGATGGCCGTTCTTTGCGTGCGAGGTGCATTTGGTGTATGAATTTGTTTTTGATTTGGGAAAAATAAAAAGCAATTGGCAGAACTATTTCCTACGTTAACATTTGAAGTACATTTTAAAATAAATTTACAAGTGAAATATGTGTTTTTTTTAGAATATATATTATATGTTTAAGTATGAAAAATGTTACTTTTTTTCTACATTCCCCGCATTCATTATTTATTTCAATAGGTCTCTTCAAAAACACAGAGAGAGCTTTCACTGCATTATCAAATTTTTTGAACGATAATGGTATTGACTTGTAATATATTTCCTGTTCTATAATATTATTGTACTTTTTTCTATAAAATAAAATTTTAACTTGATTAATGGCACAAATCACTCTTGAAAGGTAGATTGCTCATGTAAAAGAAGAAGAATCGAAATAGTAAGAATATTAATATGACACAGATTGGGATTCGTTGGTATCGTCTGTCGAAGCATACCTGGTAGGTACTGCTACTTCGTATTGACAAGTACCGACTCACGGTCAAGGATGAGAACAATGACTGGACGAAAGAAATTGTAAAATTGGTAAGTATTTGAAATAGATATTTGTATATTAAATGTATTGTAGACATTAACATTCTTTCAGGTCAATATAAGCCGAATGAAAAATATATAATTGAAGTAATGATTGAGCGGAATCGATTCAATAATAAATATTTACTACGTCCTTGTCAACGGATGATATTTTCGACTCGAGACAAGGATTATGTTCCCTTGAGTTTCTTTGGAGACGATACAACTGTCGTAGTCCATCATGTATACACCAAGTCTCAGAAAAATCACCGTACCTTATTTCACGTTTGTTGTACGTCAAGTGTTACTAGTACATTGATGTTTTGATCGTCAGTTGAGTGAATTTGAATCTCTCCATAAGCAGCTAAAATGGAATAAATACCTTCTCTAAGTCAAACTTTTAAAAATAAATACTAGATGTCTATGCTATGAATTTCGCTATCAAATCGAACGTCTGGTTTCAATTTTTGTCTCTTTCTATCAATTTTATGCTGATCTTTTGAGTTTATTTCCACATCAAAATCTCAACACGTGTACAATAGTACTCAAGATTTATTTTAACTGAATCTCTGAGATTTATCTCATTCCGTGGACACGGGCCACTAGGGCGGCATTTTCAAGCGGCGGCAAATTTAAGGTAAAATCTAAAAAACTTCGTTATTTTATTTTAAAGATAGAGAACTGGATGCAATGCAAAAAATTATCGGAGAAATCGTCGAAAAAACACGCGTTGGAATTCAAAACAATGACTTTTTATCTATTCATTCACCTTGTAAAATATTAATATTTTAATATCAATTACCTATTGCACTTGTAGAAATACAAGGGCGGCACATGGTTCAGGGACGGCCCTGACTCCGTGAATTCGCCATCGTGTGGAAACTGCCTGAATAGTTTAGCCACTTTGTACCTATAATGAAAAACAACGTAAACACGTTTTACGTGCGTCATGTCGTGTGCTGGCTTTTAAGTGTCAAATGTAGAAAAATTAATAATTCGACTGCGGTCTAAAAAAACATTATAAACGAAACATAAAACACGTCAAAAATCAGCTTCAGTAGTCCAGAAGTGGTGGAAGGTATAGGTTAGAATTTTTTTTATCGGTGTGACGTGGTGAAAATATGTTTTCAAATTTTCATAAGTTCAACGATAGGCAGATATGCTTTGATTGAGTGACCATTGCTCTCGTCTAGTGACTCACTTTTTTAGTAGTTTATAAGGAATTATTCTTTCCCAACTTCTAATATGGACTGATGGTCCATTTCCACGAATCTTAGATATTTCTTGATTTATTAGTAACTATATAATACATATAAAGGTCTGTACGCGCTGCGGTTGAAATACATTCAGCGATGGTTCACGACTTGCCCCGTGCTCGACTCTGTGTTGACCTTTGTTATAATAATTTTTAAATTTCTCAAAAGCTAGAAAAAATCACGAACCGTTAGTCAATCACTGATATCTTTGAGTCACACTAATATCAGTGATTGAATATCTGGGAATTTTTTTTATTTAATTTATATTTGGTTGTGAACCGTGATTCGGCGCATGTGCATACGAAACGAAAATATTCATGAAGGAATGACGTTATAATTCGTGATAAGCGCCATCTAGTAGATTCTGCTAAAACTTTTTACGCATTTAACCCGAAATGCTGAGAATTTGACCCTTTTAAATAAACTCACATTTTTTAAGGGTTTTTATTCTGTTTGTGATGATATTAAATTAGATATATATTAAGAATATACGCTAGAATATTTTTTACGCAAATGGAGTTAAAATAATATAAGTAAATACGCTCAGAATCATGTTTTGTTTATTTATTTCGTGTATTGTGATATCGCGCGGCGCATGCGTGTCAGTAATGAAACTGTGATTACAGTCACAGTTTTCAATCATCGATATTATCGAATACCAATCACAATCACACCAGTAGCATTTTATCTCATCACTACTAGAAATGGAATTACAGAATCTAAAAAATCTTTTTATTACAAAAAACATTGTCGATGTGTATAGTAACATCCCGCTATTATGACGTATTAGAGACCATACCACTGCAGTGAAAATTGCCGTAAATGATTTTTTTTAGTTGCGAGCTCATATAAAGGTGTTTTTTTTAAGGGTATGGAACTTTAAATTGAAATAAAGTGGTAATGGCTTTATTGGAAAGTTAATTTTATGTCATTAGTGTTTAAATATGATTTCGCGCGTATGGCAAAGCGCAATCTGGAAGTTCAATTTTCGACCACCTTTTGGAGCAGCTGGGGACGTACTCGTATATCGTCTCTGATTTACCGAAGTAGAATAAATTAATTGTGGTGTGGGCTGTGTGGCATGTTGCACCGTCTTGTTGAAACCACAGCTCTTCCACATTAATGCCATTCTATTGGAAAACGAAACAGTTAGTAATCATGGATGCTTTAAATTGACTGGCTGGCATCATGTTTGAAGAAACAACATCTTCTTCGGTGCGCACTGTACGACGTCTCTGCGGATGCGTATTATCAATTAGAGTATGCATGGTGCGAAAACGACCCGTGGTTATTCGAATTACTTGCTCGGATGGACGATTATGTCAACCGCAAAATTAAGTAAGTGAACTACGATTTTCGAAATAAATTTGCACAATTTACAAGCGTTGTTCTTGCGTAAGCGTATTCATGGTGAAATGGCAAACCAAACTGAGCACAAATGAGCTGTCAGCTGTCAAATTGGCTGTCGCTGGAAAAAGTGTTGCCAGTTCGATGAACAAACCTCTAAAAAAAACACCTTTACAATAAATATCTAAAATACATTTTCATTTTTAAGTGCATATAATATAGGAGACAAGACATCAATTTTGTTCTTACTGTTTACGGGATAAAACCGCTAAATACTTAATATTTGTATATTTTTTAATATGTGAGGTATATAATCAAAATTAAACATGTTTATTTTTAATAGTTTTTGAGTTATGTATTTATAAATATAAATCAAATTAATGTATACGACTAGCCTATCGAAATTAGATAAATATCTCCGAATTCATATAAAAGTGCAATACAAATATTCTTGTTACTTCAATCGCAGACATGCCCAATAGGTAACTAATTCCAAACAGACAAATATGTTTTCAGCCAATAAGACATCATTCGGTCATGTAATCTATGATTACAAGTTATGCCACTGAGGAACGTTAGAACAGTGGCGTAACTAATAATTTTGGTATTGATACTTTTGCGAGTATCGACACTTTTTCTAGTTCTAGTATTAACTATGAATTTTAAAAATCTACTAGCAAGAGATGCAGTTATAAAATATCTGTTTTGAGTGAATGGTTTTTTTATAGTTGCGTTTTTTATTTATATAAATGCCTAAAAACACACATTTATTTATTTTCTTAACGTGAAGAGACCAATTTTTTTTTTTTTTGCTTTTTGATACATAAATCGCATAAAAATAATATTTTTTTTAAATGTTATATAATACAATTAATATTCTGAGGCCCTTGCATTTTGCTTTGGGGTCTATTACCTTTTTGGTCAATTTTTGTAATTACGCCGCTGGTTTATATAGTTGCTTATGGAAGTTTGGTAGAGTGTCGTATGTTGGTTTAGGAAAATATTTAAAAACACTAGAATAGGTCCTCTCCAGAACCGATAGCCTATTTCCTACGGAATGAGGCCTGCGACGCGTTTTTAAAATTGTTTTTCTTTTTACGTATTTCTATTTGGGCTTCTCTCGCCGTTGTCGGAGTAATAAAATAATACAAGGTAAAATATGATTCTCGCGGATGAATGTCACGGCCATCGGAGGCCATCGACACTGACCATCTATCTAGAAGAATTTGGTTCGCTCCGCGGTGAAAGGCATTTTCGAGCATTGCTCTCGTTTATAAATGCACATATCTTTTATGCCGTGCTAGGCGCCGACACATAGCGACTAATTAATAAGTTTCATTAATATTTTGTCTTCATCCACCGAGGGGGAGACCGGGTATGGTGCGTGACCGATGCCTTTATACATTTCAAATTAAGTTATATAATAATTTAAAGTACAGCAAGGGCTGCCTTTATTATCCATTTAAAAAAAGTTTTCTAAATAAATCTCAGTTAATACTAATCATTTAAAAAATATATCACAGCAGAAAACATAACTATTAAAATTTAAAAAAATATTTCTCACATGCATTAGGAAAATACGTGAAAACATTACCGTTTTGGGCGACACGCCAACGTTCACTAATATCAGAGTTATCACCACACGTGTCCCGCCACAACGTTCGAATTTATTAATTACACATGTATCGCTTTTGGGTCTCACTTTGTGAAAAAAATAAAGGGGGGAACGGGGACACGCCAGCAAAGTTAAGTTAGATTTTCTCCGTCATCACTGGACTAGACCATCGTCGCAAAGCAAAAATCGACGTAATGATTTTTTTCAGTGGCAAATTCATATAACATATACATACAATACACGTATAAGGAGACCTTTTTCCAATTTTGCATTGGGGCTCAATTTTTACTGTTACGCCACTGGTGTAATCTTGTAAAATACTATACAATTCTATCACGCCCCATATAAACAACTGCAATAGCATTTTATTTTTGGATAAAGAAGAAGAGATGCAACAATATCAGTACTGCAAAATAAACCTTTGAGAATAATATTGAGATAAAATAATATATATATTGAAATACCTTCATATGATGATATTTAAACAGATAAATTATTTTAGCAATATTTAAATATGTCCGAGAACACACAATTACTGGATTTTTATTTAAAAAAGCACTGTTATTAAATAAATATCGGATATCTCATAGAGACAAAGCTATTTTTATTATATTTAATGGAAAATATATAGAAGAACGGGGTAATTACAAGGCTTACAACCTGTCTTAAGTGATCACTTTATATAAATATAACATTCACCATTCTCACACCATCAATCTCCACATCTATCAAATTTTTGAAAGTTGTATACATATTAACATATATACAACTTTCAAAAATTTAATAGATGTGGAGGTTGATGGGGTAAGAATAGTGAATGTTATATTTATATATATTAATATGTATACAACTTTCAAAAATTTGATAGATGTGGTAATTGATGGGGTGAGAATGGTGAACGTTATATTTATATAAAGTGATCACTCAAGGCAGCTGAAGTCTGGTCACAAACCACATTAAATATAATTAAAATAGCTTTTGTCTATATGACATATCTCATATTTATTTGAAAAATTATTATTAAAATCCATATTAATACAAAAATCAGCAGAATAAAATAAAAAAATTGAGGCAAATCGCATGAGCACGAGCATCATACAGGAGGAAGAGATAGAACGAGAGTGCCATTTAGGAAGAAGGCTAAATTTCAGTAATCAACGATGAAGATTTTCAATGAAATTCCAGATGACGTAAGAAGTAATTATGTAAATTCAAAATTATAATTTTAATTATAAGTTAAAAAAATATGCAATAATTGTTGATAAGAATCACATTCAATAATAAAATCTATAATTTATTGATATTAATATATATTTTTACCATTAAACATAAAAAAATATTATTACCAATAATAAATAATAAAAAGTCTATTGTATAATATAAGAGAAAAATTATTTGTAGTCTTCAAAATAATTTGAAGAATATAAATATCCATATGAATATTATTCACGTGCATATAATTTTATTGTAAAAATTCCACAACGGTAACAATAATCAAGAAGAATAAACGTGGTTTTAAACAAATTATTTTATTTAACAATCTTAAATATAAAAATATGTTCAAATTTAACAATTCAAGAAAAAACGATACAAAATGCTTTAAATTAAATTAAAATAAAATATTACAATATTACACAAAAAAAAATGCATACTCATATTGAGAATAATTAAATATTATTTTTACAAATTCAATATAACTAATCTTTGTAATAATAAATAAATCTCAATCTAAAATATAATTTTAAATATGTAATAAATAATAGTTTGGTTTACAAAGTGGTTTAGGTACTCGAGAAACATAATTTGATGTTCAAGTAGAAATTTAAAGATGTCGAGATGTGAATATAAATGTATATATATATAATGTAAATACGGTATAAATTGGTTTTTGAATGCGGCCGTATCAATAGTTGATACGGCAATTTTGGTCTGTGATCACACAGCGTCTATTTCATACAATATTTTAATATACACTAGAAGAATCTTAATACTTTGACGGTACTGACATCTTCAGATATTTCTGGAAAATAAAAACCTACTTTGTTAAAAACATCGATAATCTGTCACATGTTTTGAGCAGTGACCGCATTGCTGTACCGTTATATATGTTTTTGTATGGAGTTTATGTTTATTAATTTATAAATATTTTAGTTTTTTACAACAGTTCAGATTGAACAAGATAACCTTTAATCTCTCTATGAGGCAATAAATCATTAATGAGTTGTCTATTTTGATGATTTAATGCGTATTTAAAAAAAATGTGCCGCATGTGAGTATTGGAATGTCAGAGGTGTGAGTAGCGTTCAAAAGGTAAAAGTATTTGACAGAGTTCAGCATTAGAAAATGCTTAAAATCCTGAAAAATTCTGGAATTGAAGACAAAGACATAAGAATAAGAGGTAATCAGTATTGGAACTATGAAGCAGCAGAACGTGTAGAACAATGTCTAGCAGACTAACTAGAAATAAATATTAGACAGGGTTGTATTTTCTCACCCATACCATTCAACGTATATTCTGGAGAAATATTCAATGAAGCTTCTTCAAGAAGGTACTCAAGGGTTTGTTATAAATGGAAAGATTCTGAATAATGTTATACGGATGGTACGATACATCTAGCAAGTAATATTGAGGATCTACAATTACTGCTGAACCGAGTAGTGATGGTTGGAACTTGATATGTACAAAACTAAAATAAAATATACGCTCATTAGCAAACATAACGCAGCCGATAATGAAAGTATTTATATTGCTGAAACGATATTGCAGATGATACAAAGTATTGTATACTTGGATTGCTATATTAATGAAAGATGGGATCCTTATGTTGAAATCAAACGCTGCATTGAGCAAGCTCGTGCAAACTTTATCCGCATGAAAAAGATGTTCTGCAATAATGATTTCAACCTTAGATTACAAATGATCAGATGATATGTGTTCTCGGTATTATTTTACGGAATGGAAGCGTGGACAGTTACTGAAAAAATAATAAGGCATTTGAGATGTGAATCTACAGAAGAATGCTTAAAATAAGAGTAATAAAAGAATAAAGATGTTAGGGTTTGGATGAATAAAGAAAAATAAGTATTTTGAAAACTTCAATATCTCGGATACGTGATGAGACATTCAGGGAAGTATGAGATCTTGCACCTCGTAATGTAAGAAAAGATTGCAGGAAATCGGGGTCACGGAAGAAGGAGGACATCATGAAGAACCTGAGGTAATACTAGTGTGAGGAGTCTACTGTAGAGGTTTTTCGGGTCATAGTAAACAAATTGATGAAACGACTCTTCACAGATTTCTAAGTACCAAAAATAATACAAATAAACAAATTCAATAATTCAAATTTTCTAAATTAAAAATCAATTAAATATTACAAGTGAATTACAATACAATAAATAAATAAGATTTAGAGACCAAATTGATATTCCTAAATTAAAATATACCGCAACCCAAAATCACTATATTTATCGAGGCATCAAATTTTTTAAACAATCTCCCCATTATAATTAGAAATATTTGTATCTGAAGAAAAAAATACACACAGACTAAAACATACATTTTCATATATACTCCTTTTCTATACACGAGTCTTACTCTCATAGAGAAGAAATAAATGTTAAAAGAAATATATATATATCCTACTGATTATTTTTAAAATGTATATTTTCTAATATTAAAATGCATGAGAAGAATAAACATGTTTTTCTTTTAGGTAGATTTCAACAGAAATTCTACCTATTGCAATCTGCGTATTCTCATAATGCAAATTCCTGAAAATTTTAATGCACTTGAATAATCTAAAACCTCAAAAACTCACAAAAAAAGAAGTACCATTATATATATACATAAATGTTAAAGGGACATCTTATTTTGGTACCAATCAAATGAGGCAACTCAATGGGTTAAAAAATCATGATATAATTGTCGAGTAAAAGTCATATAATAATTTACGTATGTAACTACTTACTAACTAAACAAATCCATACCATTCCATCTAAGTCCATTCGATTCTGTTCTTCAGTTGTAGGTTTTGCACACAGTTGGACACAGATAATAAATACCTAGTAATTACTTAGCTATTCTTTTTTTACAGTGAATGTGTTAAAAGATTTGTGCCACAATATAAATAATATATTTGTCTGATACTGTGATCTTTATGTAATCTTAATAAGTCATAATCTATACACAAAAATATTAATAACAATAAATAGTATAGATTAATAAACTCTTATCTCATAATGGTAGATTGTTTGGGGTTTTGTAATTATTTTAAATACAATAATGATACTAATGCAACTAGAAGTGTGTTAACCAACTTCAAATTCTAATAGTGAATATCATATTTTGTGTCTTTATATAAAAATATTATTATACTTATAAGTAAGCCAGTCTTCGTTTACATGAATTATTTCTCTAATAAATTTTTACACAAAGAAAACTTGTATGCCTTCTCAGATGAAAATAATAAAATGATACAAAGCACAAAAGTTGATGTGATGCTTTTATACCCCTTCCCCCCAATCGCTGATCTAAATATGTTTCTCTTCAGGTTGGAGTTTGACACATTGCTCGCTGATTTCCCAAATCTTCTTGGCAAACTCGGCGTCCCTGGCTTGTTCTGACATGGGGGCCTTCTTGCAGTCCACAAAATATTCACCAGAAACATTTTCTACTTCCGGTGACACTCCCAGGTAGATAGTTGTCTGCGCGCCTTCTTCTGCGGTCTGAAAATTATATCGATATGGAATACAATCAGATTAAAAATTATATCGATATGGAGTACAATTAATAAAAAAATTGGGTACTGCGTATGTCAAAAACTTTTATATCACTTAATGAATATAATTACCTTGTAGAATATTTTGATAAGGCCATGAAGAGGTATCCTGAACCATCCAGGAAGATTTCTGAAAATTTCTGTCATCACTACACCGGGATGGTTGGAGTTGGCCGTCACACCTGCATATGAAAGCAAGTATTGTTGGATAGTGAAATAGGTACTACGGCCCAATTACATATTTGTATTTACCACCGTAAATTTTACTATAGAAACTCAATCTGCCGGCTGGTATTAATAGTATTGAGATATACCTTTGTATATTATATTATCATGTGCAGATACTCACCAGTTCCTGCAAGTCTTCGTGCAATTTCATTGGCCATGAGGATATTGCACAGTTTACTGTTACAATATACCATTGTGCCACTCCAGTTCTTCTCCATATTGATGTCTTCAGGGTCAATTCTGGAAAACTTATGTCCCATTGCTGACACCACAACTATTCTGCTCGGCGCCGACTCCTTGATACGCCCTGCAACAAGGAGATCAGACGATAGGAAGAGATACCACTTGTGGTAGAAAATTTATCGAGTGGGTATAAATTTTATACTTACCAATTTCAAATCGATCAATTTTTAAAAGTGACAACGGATCAATTTTAGTATGCATTGAAATTCTATAGTTATTAGAATTTGTTCTAATTTTAGAGCTCATTTAAACTTAAGTTATGTGCTGTAATAATATAAATAAAAAACAATTATAAATTGTATTTTACTTTGGTAATTAGTTTTGAATATGCGTGTGGTGCAATGTTGTAATCTAGTATGTATCAGTACCAATATACATATTATGGCATGCCGTGATGTTTTACACTACAGGGATCGATATAATTTAGTTATAATTTTGTGTCGTGTATGGAGATTTTTTTAAATATTACAAAATAGGATTTTAAAGATAATAAAAAAACACTGTTATTTTTTAAATATATAAAAACACACACAATTTGAGAAATTAATTTTTAATGCATTAAATATTTTTATAGGTATATTAGAATTTATTGGCATATGGCAGAATGTGACCCAGAAGAAACTCTGATAATCTTTAAAATATACAAATGTATTTATAAAACATCATTCTATGTAAATGTTCAGAATGCCTTACACTAACTAAGTTGCTTGTCTAGTGGCTAATAAATCAAGGGTTCAATTCCCTTCCAAGTATTTCTCTCGTAGCGCAATTGCAAAACTTCACCAAAATATGCCGAGTTCTTGAGAAAGTTTATTCAATAGTTCTTTTGAAGTACACACATGAACACTTTCCAGGAACCTGATGTTCCAATCGAAACGTCACACCTTAGGTGGGGGGAACATATAATGAGGAAGAGCGATGATGATCCATCAAAGCACCTGCACAATGACACAAACATTTTACACATTCTGGATTGGAAATAAACATTCAGAAATAGACCACGATGGAGTCGAACCGATTCAACCATTCAATAATTAATTACTTAATTAAGTCTGACCTATTCGAACATTTGATAATTATTGTATTCAAACTGACAGATTAAACTAACCCAGCAGTAAGTTAGTTAGCAGGAATGGTCCAAAGTGATTCACTTGAAGTCCCAGCTGAAGACCATCTTCTGATTTGACATCTCCTAATCCAGCTGCTCCAGCATTATTTACCAGAATGTTGATTTTGTTCTCAGTGGCCAGCAGATCCTTTGCAAACTCACGGACAGATTTCAATGAAGCAAAGTCAACCTTCTTAACCTGTAATAACAAGTTGATAATTTGCAATTGTATAATTAAAAACCAGTTATTGGCAATAGCTTTCTTTGCTGTACATAAATGAAAATAAGGAATTTAACAATGTTTTTAATTATGAAAATACTGTCATAATAGTCATTAGTATATTTTAAATACAAATTAAATGTATTAATTAGAAAGATATACATATAAAATCAATTTTATCGAAAAATATTGTTGTTACTACTGGGATTCGAACCTGGATCTCTTCCAATCCGGGGAACGTGCATTATCTAATTATGCTATAACAACACAGTGCATTGACGTCAAAAATTGATTTCATATGTATATCTTTCTAATTAATAAATTCAATTAGTAATTAAAAATTACAGACCTGTTCTGAATAATTACAATTTCACAATAAAAATGTGTTCTTATTAATAATTAGTATATTTGGCAAAGTATAGTGAAAAATGAAAGTTCAAAGAACAAATAGTTGTTGCCGGGACTCGAAACTGGAACTTTCGATTGCTGGTAAAATGTTATACCCAATTATGCTACACGGACCTATATTATTACTGATTTGATCATTATATGTTAATTTTTAGTGAGATATAATTTTTATTCCGGTTGATATATTTTATTCTTAATATACACAAATTACACATACACACAAATTAGCTTGTTGGTTAGTGATGGTTAAATCGTTATTTAAACCATTATTGTGACTGCAATTGTGTTTGATTGTAATGATGATTGTTAACTGATTATTCATAATTCTTCAAGCAATGATTGGTACATTAGAAAGTAAATCTTCAACAGTTAAATCTCAGTTATCAATCATTATCACAATCATGTAACGGTTTACCATCACTAGTTTGAATATTAAAACAGTGGATACAATTATCATCCGTTTGTATGATTCATAAGTTGTTATGTGAGTACAATTGTAGAAATATAAAAAATGAAAAATATAACTTGATTATACAGGGTTATCAAAACAAGCGTGATAACACTTTAAAATGGAATTAAATCATTTATTTGAAAGATCATTCGATTCCATTTACAATGGAATATAATTTCATTAAAATGTGCACCATGACTACATTTGATACAATGCATTTTTCGGATCCAATTTTCAGCCACTCTTTCACATGAATCTGATACAATTTCACTAATAACACGAGGTTGTTTTTAATTGTTAAATTTTTGTTGGTCTTGCACTAACTGGATCTTGTAGGGGTGTAGGCTCTGATCTTTATGTAAAATATGCCATATTGTACTACCGTCTTTCTCCGAATAATAATTATAAACAACTGACTAAATTTAACTACAAGTTCCATTATAAAAGTTTTTTAAATATAGATTCTAAATTTATTTTTTAAATATAGATTCCGTTAAAGAAACAATAACATATGTTTTTGATTAGTTATTGACATCCTGAAGAAGAAAATGATATTTTTCGAAACCGGTAAATGTATTTTTACTCAATAAGTGGTTAATAAAACAAAGTTAAAAATAAAAATAATTATTGGTAACCTTTTCACAATTCGACGAATAGCTCGTTCAGATTGATGATTATGTCGAATATAAAATTCACGAAGTGCACGTTAGGTTTGCCGAGTCGACTGATTTTGATAATAAGTTTTAATAACTTGTAAACGTTGATCCAATGTGAAGCGCTACATGGTAAAATGCATAAAAATAACAATGACAGCTGTCAAAATTTTAATAAAAATGGCTACTATTTTTATTTGAAATACTTTCACATTTATTGGATTACCCTATAGTGATATAATATGGTTCATATACATTAACATTATGATTATATTTACAATCTCCTTTTTTCGGTAGTAGAATTATAAAAGCGGCACAGGCAGACTTCATATCTAGTATAACAGCTTTGGAGTTGGATATGAATCTATGTGTTCTATTGTTTGAGGAACTCCGCATTCACACAAGGATAACACATTGAAGCCCCAGTACATAAGCACATCAGTTGTGCGATTAATTATATTGTACAATCTGTCCGATCATTGAGATCTCCAAATATATTTTACACAATATTTACAACTCTAATCTTGGTTATTTCTCTCTGCGTAAGTATTTTATCAAGATCTTATCCATTAATGCTAATCATCACAATGTAATCATTATTTACAAGGGTCATTAAACGACTTGTTGCTAATCTGTTTTATTAAAATAAAATATGAAAAACTTACAAGGACTTTGTTGTTTCCAGATTCTTTAATAATAGTGTCTTTTGCTGCTTCTCCTTTAGTCATGTCCCTGCATGCAAGAATAACTTTAGCTCCGCGTTTAGCAAAATCTCTGGCAGTTTCATATCCAATACCTAAAAATCAGAAGTTTTTTCTACATCGAAAAAATTTCATTTAAAAAACAAACCTTGTGTTTTTTTCACCATTATTTGATAGCATCAATCATCAGGTGGACAGTTTTCCTAGAGTATATAATAATATTATATTTTCTTGAATTTGGTTCGAAATATTATCAATTGATTGATAATGTTAACAATGTGGGAAATGCATAACATCCATCTGTTAGTGTTTTATATATCTATATAGGTATATTGAGAAAAAACCAAACTCACACAAGATTAGATATACATATAATAAATTACACCCAACTACAGCATAAATGTGAATCATCTTAGTTATATAATTTTGTAAAAGAATTACAAATTTATTTGATGAATTATGTGATATTTGTCTATTTTTGTCAATTATCCGAAATAAAGTAACAGTTTATTAGAATAAAGGAACGCGAATTAAACATTAAAAACAGTTCACTCAGCTATTGATAGCAGTAAATAAAGCAGAAACAAACCGAATATTTCGAAATAGCATATTTACCGGAGTTTACTATAGAATGAGTAAAAATTATATATGTATTACTGGAAAAATAAACATGAGATTCATATTATGTAAACAATAACAAATAATGATTGTTTTGATCCTTGTTACCTGTATTGGCGCCGGTTACGACGGCCGTTTTTCCATCGAGCCGAAATGTTTTATCGCACTTTCCCGCAGACATCATGCAATATATTTTTAAAAATCCTAAGCCACCGGTAATGCCTGCGATAGTCCCATACAACGACGGAGAAGATAAAATTGACATTTCGTAAAATTAAATCGGTATTTCTCGTATATTTCCGTGAAGTTATCAAAACTGAATTGACGTAACAGAAAATATATTTTCCATGAAAGTGTTGCCACAATTAACATTGCATTTGCAATACATTCGAATAGATACATTTAAAGAAAAATGAGAGTTGCTTGGCAACCGTTTTAGCGTCATCAGCTTCATTGACTTGGGGTTCGTTTAAATTGATTTATTTCGTTTTTTCTGTTTTTATAATTATAAAAACATAGTTTTTTTCTTGCTTTAATTATTTTTACCATTTGTGGTAATTATTTTTTAAATTTATTGTCTTTTTTATCTGTTTTAGACGATTTTGGTAGTTTTTTTTTTTTTCACTAGGAAATTTTTGTTATTGTTTACCTTGGCAACCACCAACAACGGAATGGGGGCAACTATGGGGGCAACTGAAAAGTTGTCCCCGGCCCCATCTGACATATCCGATCCAAGAAAACGGAGAGATGCGTGTCCGGGTGATACGACATTATCAAAAAAACCCAGAGAGTCTGTAATGAATTCTTATAAATCAACTGACTGTGGTCCATACACAGTTCATGTACAGAAAATTAGCGGAGATGACAAATCCTCATCCATACATCCCATACATTTCGGAAATTTTTTGTTTCGAAACAAAATTAAAAATATTTCTCCCGGGGGAGTCAAATCTCTTGGAAAATTTAAAGTGTCAGTTCAATTTAAAGACTATAAATCAGCAAATGAATTTTGCTACTCCTCTCTGACCATTAATCAGTACTCAGCAGTAATTCCGGCTTACCAGGTTACTCGCATGGGTCTGGTTAAGGGTATTCCAGTCGATATGTCAGATAATGACATCATCGAACAAATCAATGTTCCGGATCATTTCGGAAAACCATCTAAAGTCCGACGATTAAATTACAAAGACACAAAATCTGGTACTGTTCAGTGGCTTCCATCTCAATCAGTCGTGATAACATTTGAAGGGCAAAATCTTCCAAAGTATGTATATTTACATTATAATTCTCTTCCCGTAGAACAGTATGTTTATCCAACAATACAATGTTTCCGATGCTGTAGATTTGGTCACACAAAAACTGCATGCAGATCCAATCCCCGCTGTTTTAAGTGCGGCGATGCACACCTGGGCAAAGAATGTCCCAAAATAAATATAATGCCTTCTTGCCTCAATTGTTCTGGTCAGCACAACGCCACTAACATCATCTGTCCTGAATTTACCAGACAAAAAAATATTAAACATATTATGGCGTCTGAAAACCTTTCCTATTTTGAGGCATCAAAATCCTTTTCTCCTGCAAAATCTTCCTTTGCGGAAAATACTTCTACGTCATCTCCGACTAAATTTTCTGAATCTCCTCTCTTCTCGCAAGTACTTGCGGAAAAAAATAACCATGTCTCTATAAAACCATCTTCACAAAAGAAAACTAGTTTCACTTTCCGTACCCCAAAAACATATCAGCCTTCTTATCTATCAAATGACCAATCCACATTAAATTCTATATATATTTCTCCCAATGGTAATTCCCAATCTAATGATAACTCCAATGGAGTTGCTTTCCTTTCAAATAATGATTCTCTTTCTTTTAATAATAATAATTCTTCTGATATTATTAAAACTTTATTAACTTTTTTAATTAATATTATATCTCAGAATAAAATACCGTCCAACGCTGCCGAAATAATTTCAAATATATCAAACTCTCTCCCAAATAATGGCAGTTCTTCTTCAGTGGAACACGAGAAGCGCTGTTTCTAATCGAATTAATCTTATTTATTTATTACAAAATTATTCAATTTCTATTGCTTCTATCTCAGAGACATGGTTTAAGCCGTCTCTCCGTTTTCATGTGAAAGGATATTCATGTGTTAGGTGTGATCGGTCAGATGGAG
Source organism: Eubasilissa regina (assembly GCA_022840565.1). Classification (NCBI taxonomy): domain Eukaryota; kingdom Metazoa; phylum Arthropoda; class Insecta; order Trichoptera; family Phryganeidae; genus Eubasilissa; species Eubasilissa regina. The sequence continues at coordinate 13,895,356 of JAINEB010000027.1, read as the reverse complement.
GAGGAGGTTCTGCCATCCTAATCAAAAATGGTATCCCATTTCAATCAATTCCCGTTTCTCCTCCAGATCATAATGTACAAATATGTGCGATACGTTATGATAATATTACAATAGTTTCCACGTACTGCAATCCATCTTCTGTTTTTAATCATAATTGGTGGAGTAACTTTATATCTTCTTTACCTTCACCGATCATTATAATGGGTGACTTCAATGCACATTCTACCGTTTGGGGTTGTTCTTCTGATGATAAATCAGGTAAACGAATAATAGATTTATTAGATTCTGCAAATTTATGTTTACTTAATGATGGTTCTCCCACAAGAGTACCACTCCCCCCCCAAAATCCTAGTGCAGTTGACCTCTCCATCTGTTCTAGTAATGTAGCATCGTTGCTATCATGGGACATTGTTCCCGATTGTTGTGGTAGCGATCACTTTCCAATCATTTTATCTTTTCAAACCCCTCAAGTCAGTAGAGCTACTCCGAGACCTAAATATCGACTGCAATCTAAAAAAGCTGACTTACTTAGCTACGCGATAGAACTTGACAGTGCTATGTCTTCTTCCTTTCATCCGTCAGATAATTGCATTCAGTCTTATAATAAAATGGTAGACATTCTTAAAAACATATCTCAAAAACATATCCCTTTTACTATTTCCAATTTACATAAACCTCATCCTGCCCCTTGGTGGGATCTCGATTGTACTCTCGCTGTAGGAAAAAGGAAAAAAGCCACTAAAATTTACTGTAAAAATATGACTATAAAATTATCTTGAATTCAAAAAAATCTCTGCTCAAACCAGACAGCTTCTAAGAAATAAAAAAAGGGCAGGATGGGCTTCATTTTGTGAAGCCTTATCTCCAGATACTAATTTAACCACTGTTTGGAAAATGATTCGAAGATATAGATCTTCATATAATCCTCCTATCCAACTTGCTCCCACTTCTTCCTGGTTGAATAATTTCATGGACAAATTAGCTCCCTCTTTTTGTCCATCAGATCAAGAACTCCCTCAGCCATCTAATCTCACTAATTCTCATCCTCTGGAAGGCCCCTTTGTTATTTCTGAATTAAAATTTGTTCTTCAAAATTTAAATGATTCTTCTCCTGGACCAGATGACATTCCGTATTCTTTAATAAAACTAGCTAATTTAAAATTCCATACAATAATTCTTAATATTTTCAATGAAATCTTTTCCAGGGGTTTGATCCCTGACAGTTGGAAATCTCAATATATTATTCCAATTCTCAAACCAAATAAAGATCCATCAAATGGATCCTCATATCGTCCTATTGCTTTATCATCGTGTCTTTGTAAAATAATGGAGCATCTAATTAAAAATAGGTTAGACTGGTTTGTAGAACATAATCATCTACTTTCAAAATCACAATTCGGTTTTCGGAAAGGCAGAAGCACTCTGGATAATTTGTCTATTTTTACTACGGATATAAATTTGTCATTTTCTAGAAAATAATATTTAATGGCTGTTTTTATAGATATCATCGGCGCATACGACAATATTCATATTCCAATACTTGTGGATAAACTCCGCAAGATGAATATTCCTGAAAAGATTATTATTTTTATAAAAAATCTTCTTTGCTGTAGAACCATCCACGTATTCGTGCAGGGATGTATAGTTGGTACTAGAGTTGTATGGAAAGGTCTCGGACAAGGATCAGTCTTAAGTCCAATACTTTTTAATTTATATATATCAGATTTAGAAGCTGTTATTACTAAACACTCTAGAATTATTTCGTTTGCAGATGATATAACTATTTATATTTCAGAAAAAACAATTTCTTTGGCTTTAATTCAAATTGAGAAAGCCCTGAATGACTTAAGATTATGGCTTGCGTATAATGGTTTGCGCTTGTGCCCAGAAAAGAGCAAAATTGTTGTTTTTTCCAAAAAAAGATAACCCCAAATTTCATTGTACATTTCGAAAACCAGCCCCTTGAAATAAGCTCGTCGGTAAAATTTCTTGGATTAAATTTCCAATCGTCTTTATCTTGGTTTAACCATATTTCTGAAATTTTATCGAAATGTAATAAAAACTTCAATGCTATCAAAGCAACAGCGAGAATTTGGTGGGGCTCTCATCCTACAGTTATAAGATTAATGTACAATGCACTTGTCAGATCTCATCTTGATTACGCCTCTTTTCTTCTGGATCCATTGCCAAAGTACTTAGCAAAAAAACTTAATCAAATCCAATATAAATGTCTTAGGCTGATATCTGGATGCATGAAATCGACACCAATTAACGTTCTTCAAGTAGAAAATGTCGAACCACCTTTAGAAATAAGACGCCAACTTCAGTCTGACAAATTTTTTGTCAACCGTCTTAGTATGCTTTCTCATCCATTAACACCAAAGTTACAACTTTTGCATAGTTACTGTCACAACAAACCCTTTTGGCGAAACAAAAAACATCCCTTACTTGTGACGAGTTACCATTCGTTATCTTACTACGCCCTAAAAATTTATCGCAGTCATTCAATTCCACTGTACCTGATTCCATATGAAAGTATTATTTTAGAAAATAATATCTGCCTTGATTTGGGTTTAACAAAACAATTTTGTTCATCACAAAATGCTTCAATTATTCGCAAAGAATTTAATCGGATAACTAACGAAAGATGGCCTGGATTTTCTTTTATTTATACAGATGGTTCTAAAACTCAGTCTCCTGTTTCAGCTGGAGCAGCATTCCTTTGTGTTAACCCATATTCAACCGGAGTCTTTAAACTCCCAGATGATACGTCTAGTTTTGCTGCTGAATCGATAGCAATTCTTGAAGCCCTTCAGTTTGTTGACTTACATGGGCTTGATAAAGTAACCATTTTTACAGATTCACTCAGTTGTCTTAAATTATTAATATCTTCTCCCTTTAAATCAAACCTGTCACATATTTTCGTCAAAATAAAATTTCTGCTTTATAGCTTGTTTTTCAAAAATTCGAATATTATTTTAGCGTGGATTCCCAGTCATGTTGGTATAATTGGTAATGAAACCACTGATTCTCTGGCAAAGGAAGCATGTAAAGTAGGGAATCTTAAACATGATCGTCTAATTGCGTCAGATATGACTACAGTTCTAAAAAGAAAAAGTCGGGAAACTTGGAGTTCTCAGTGGAATGAATCAAAATTAGTTAAAGGTACATTTTTAAGCCATATTCATCCAAATATTCTCTCTAAGCCATGGTATGTAGGTTCACTTTTAAGTAGGGATAAGATTGTAACTATATGTCGCCTAAGATCTAATCACTGTTGTTCTACAGCTCATCTCTTTAAAATTAATTGTAATAATTCACCGATATGCGAGTGTGGTATAGGTGTTGGAGATCTCAATCACATATTTTTTGAATGCCCAATAATGGTCGATAGGGAAAATTTAATAACAAATCTAATCAAACAATTTGCAACTTTGCCATTAAACATACAATCTGTCCTTTATTCACCAACAAATCATGTCATATTATCTTTATGTAAATATTTAAAACTTAATGTTATGAATCTTTAATAAATTTAAGCGTATTTTTAACTATATTTAAAATAATGTAAATATCAATATATTTGATGTAATGTTTTGGTTGTTTCACAATGAGAGAAATGTGAACGTATAATTTTTATACCCTCACAATTTTCTTGAATATCTTAATATAAGGGAATCTCAATTGCAATGATGATTATTTTGTTTAAGTTTTTATTTATACTTCCTTTGGTGATTTTTATAATTTGTTAATATATTTCAAATATGTTTATTAATATTGTGAATGTATACTTTCATACATTCACAATATTGTCTTGATGTTAAAAATATTGTTATATTACAATTAAAAGAACTGTTTTTGTGCTTTTATCTTTGAAAATAGTAATGTTGTAAAGTTTTGTTAAAATAATTTTAGTTGTTTTTTACGGTTTTGGTGTTTGGTTATGTTATATTGTTCAAATTAAGAGAAATGTGAAAGTATAATATATATTTACGCAATTTTCTTTATAAATTCAATTAATACTTTATATGAATTGAAATATTACATTGTTTTTTTATTTTTAGTTATATATTTTTTTAATCAATCCTTCACTTATAGTTCAGTTATAATTGGTATATTTTTTACTTTCCAATATAAATGTTCTTCTTCTTATTATGTTATGTAATGTATGTTAATTAATGTGTTAATTATTTTTCAAAAATCAAATACTTCTACTAATATTAATTAATAATATTACCATGGTTATTTATTTATGTTTATTGTTTATATATTTAAAAAATTGTATTATTTCATTTGTATATACTTGTAATGGCTAATAACGCCTAATTGGCGAAGGCCATAATAAAGAGAAAAAAAAAAAAAAAAAAAAAAAATGACAGTAGTGGCCGGCGGACATACTATTCATCATTCTATTTTTTATTTATTTGCTTTGCTGTGCCAGTTCGTGATATGTTTGCGTGCGACCAATATTTGGACAAATAAATAATTAAATTGGCAAATGATAAATATTATCATGATATAATAAATGATAAATACAACGATACATAAATTAAGATAATAAACTTACGTGTTACTTAGCTCACTAATAGCAGAAGTTTTTTATATTTGATTTAAAATGAAAAATATCGACCAACTCTCGAAGTTAATTTCCTAACTTGTGAAATATAAGTATGGTTAACCTTAGTAGAAATTCTAGTTTAAAATACAATTCGAGTTAAAACTAGAATTGGTAGTACGATTAACCATGTAAAATGCTATTGAATTCAAAGTTGTTTCATTCGGAGAGTGCACCAATCAATTAAAATTAATTAATTAATTAAGAATTAAAATAAAACAAAATATTTTATTTCCTGTCGTTAACTACTATAGTAATTGTATTATATTCGTACATTGAATATATCGATTGGCAAATATAGGTTGATATTTTTATTTATACGTTTCAAAAACTGTTTGAATGAACTATTCAAAATTTGTTGTTTTTTGATTCTCTGTTGACTCGTTGACTGTCATTGGTTGGTTTAGCGCTGCCCACGTCTGCTAGTTGGATCAGCTTTTGTCTGACGCCTCAACACCTTTCGATGTTATCAAAAATATGGCCCTACTGCCAGAACAAAATGACGGAGCTTATTTTTAGTTGAATATTTCCTCAAAGATATCTTGTTACTCAAATGTGTTTAAATTCGCAAATCTAGAGGAAACAGATTCAACAACAACATTGTTGAACCGAAAACATAAGACATGAAGAATATAAAAGATCGACTGTGTGAATTTGATTAATTTTGGTTTAAATCTGATTTTAAAAATGGAATTCTAGTAGGAATACATATTTATGCATTTTAAAAAAGCGAGTGCGCACAATTGTACATTTACATATCACAGTAATATCGAAACGAATATGAATACCGGTCGTGGAACAGTTGTATGAGAGGTTAGATTCAGAAATCAGGATCATATTGGAAGTATGAGATCGAAACCCGACTGGAAAGTTAAAAGAATAATAGAATAGTAAAGACGGAAACCAATTTTTAGTGTAATCTCACCCTCTTTTTTGACTGACGCTATGGGCTAACGTAAACGTGTAGCGCCAACTATCGGATTATTTAAAAGGAAACTTTTAAATAATCACCACTAAGCGGCGCGTGTCACTGCGTGTCTGCGTTAATTGGTTAAGTGGGATTATTTATAAACAGTTTTATGAAATATTGGGCAGTGGCCGCCCGACGGCCAACATTAAGAAGCTACATTCATTTTTCCAGTTTGAATTTCGAGATATTTTAGCATTTTGCATACCCTTTCAAGATGAGACTAGCGATGGGCGATTGCGAGATATCATAATCGAATTATTCGATTATGAAAATCATTCGAGATATGGCTGCGACGAGTACTAATTTAGTACTCATAATCGCCGTAACAATCGGAGCGGCGCGTCGGACTCGATTATACCCGAGTACTAATTTAGAATTCGGCGTGCTCGTACTGTGCTAGTCGAGCCGATGACAGATGGCGCCAATTCGATTTAACGAATGATGAGTGACATATTATATTAATTTCGCACAGCAATATTGTGGATTCAGCGGTTATTTAATAAATTTAATATTTTGCTATTACTGGTGGTGTGAAATAAAAAATATTTTTTTTATTGTTAAAAAATAAATAGATAACATTTTTAAATTATATATATATATTTAGAAAAATTAAATATGTTAAATAATAAAAATGTTTTTTGTAATAATTCTTTGAGAAAATAAATATAAACTTGGAAGGATTGATTAATAAAATCAGAAAAACATATAAATATTAACGAAATAAAAATGACATTAATAAACTAAATAATCGACAAATATTAAAAAATGTGTTTTATTTCCTAGTTATTTAAAAACGACATCGACCTGGAACATAATATTCACTTGTAGGTTAGAAATAAGTGAATACTCATTAAATACTTGTTTCTTGGTTCCAATAATACCAATATACTTCGAATGAAGCGTTCATTTTGAACGCTTCAAGTTGGTAAACATGCATTTCGTGAAGGGTTTACGAAATTATGTTTTGTCCTTTGTACTCGGAACGTTTATGTTCCGGTGGTTTTTAGCCGGTTATATTACAGACATCAATTTTCAATTAACACATCTATTACACTTTGAATTTCTTACCACGTAGGTATTTTGGTTAAATTCACCCATTCAAATATTTCTAATTCTTCACAGAATAAAATCCACTACTCCAAATAGTCTTTGCTTATTTTATAAAAATCAGTAGCTGTACTTTTCATATATTCTTCGTTAACACCACTGTAGCCTTGCAATTTTACATTTTTTCTTTACAATAACACATGTCGATAAAAAAAACAATAATCAATCGTCAATATAGATGCGCGAGCTGTCTACGTGTACTCGCAACCGAGAAGCAAGTAAGCTAGCAGGATTCTAACCGATTTACATATGTGTGAGACGTATTGCGCATGCCATGCCGTCGTCACCGCGATACTAGGCGCTATCGTCGTTTTTTTTCGCGCCTTAATTGAAATTGTTGCCATGGGCTGCTCTCTTTCTGAAAACGGGACAATTCGGGGTCCCGAAGCTGTGTTTGGGGACAACGGAATAAGCTACCTAAAACGGAATGGTCCCGTTCAAAATGAAACATATGGTCACGTTAGACAAGCATCGCACGGGAATTCAATTTAAATCATGTTTAATTAACATCAATGCCTTTAGAGCCCTTATGCAAACAATATTTGTCAATGCTAATTACAGATAAAAAATAAGTGCTAATGTTTCGTGTATCGATTATGAATCATTCGATAATGAAAATTTTCGATTACTAATCACTCGATTATGCAAATGTCTCACAATCTCCCATCACTAGATGAGACTAATAGTTAATTCATTTACAATATCAAGTAAACATAAAAGTGCGTTATTTTTTACGTAAATATTGCTAGAGTAAAAGGTATGAATAGAAAAGGACAAGTATACAATTGTTGGTTTTCTTAAATTCCTAAGTAATAAACTATCAGAAAATAGCCATTTCTTCAACATTCATAATACATGCGTTGCCATTTGAAATTATCAAGCGAAAATTAAATAATTTGTTAAAGTTCTCACCTAAGAATTGTTATGTTTATGATAAAAACCATAGTTTGTGTTGATAAACATGATTATTACAATTATGCCCCGATTTATAAGGAAAAAATTGACGTAAATTCATACTAATAAATAACATTGACAACTTTTGAAGCAGCTGTATTTGTGAAGAGAAAACTATTTATGCTAATATTATATAATAATCATACTATGGTTGTAATAAAAAAAGTTTTTTTAAAATATTTATTTATTGTTTTAATAAATTACATATATATTTAATATTAAAATATACATGAAAATATGACAAAAGTATTATTATTCACTGTTAAATAATTAGTTTTTCATCGAGCACATTATCGTTATTCAGAATTTCGTTGTTTTTTTTCTCTACACGTATTCAAAACAAAATTTGATCCACACATATTACAATTTAAACTGAATTTAGAAATAAAATTGTTCTTTCACATATTCAATATTCGTTCATGTGCACCCAAACATTGATTTGTGGGAGTAAATTTGATTAATTAGAGAAAAGAATTGGTGTATGTCGTCGACCACTCTTTTACCATCCAATTTAGGAAGTTCACACGAATCCGCACATTCAATGCTCAGTTCGGGAACATCCTGAAAATAATTAATAATATTATTATTATTGTTATTTAGTTATCAGTATTTTTATGTATAAAATATTAAAATACGTGTTTATTCATTTATATGACTATAACAAATACATTTGTATCAGACAGGTCTGTCATGTATAATTCTTTTGATAAGATTATTTATCTTTAAGGATATGTATTTCCAATAAAAAATAATTTATCTGCACTACATAATATATGTATATTGAACTATGTAATTTGCATTGTTAAATAAAATAGATAATTGTTATAAAAATGGTAAAAATTATCAACGTTGCGATTTTTATTCCAAGAAGATAACCATTTAAAATTTTGTTGGAATATTTCGTAGAGTGTGTCAATGGATACTTTTTGACCTTAGGCATCTTGAGTCACAGGAGGCAGTAATTTCAGAACAATAATTTGTATAATAAAATATAATGAGAACCAAACCCAACAAAAAAAACACGGGTTCGCGAATTTCACGTTGAATCTTGTGAATAAATGAATTCTATGCGCTGGACGCGCATGCGCTGGACACGCATGCGTTGCAAGCCGCGCATGCGTTGTCAGATTCTTAGCGCTCCGATCCGTAACGTAAGTTTTGACACATGTGTTATGTTAAGAAGTCAAAGTTATAATCTGTTTTCGTATAAAAACACCCCAAAACCATACAATTTACAAAAATAAGCAATTGGTATCGAGAATAAGTATAATATTCATTCATAGTGTAGTCAAAATTTGTAATAAAATGTGTTTTATAGGCAAATTTAATGAAAATCCAACGGAGCACAGATCTCACGATCGTCATGGCTGAATCCAACGGCGTACTGAAAGTCCGATGAACAATTAAAATTATCGTGTTTCATAAGACTGGAAATATATTATTTAAAAAACGATTATTGTGTTTCTGATATTAAACTTAGTTTTAAATAGTAGACTCAAAGCATGTGAGTAAATATAGTATATTATTTAAAAACGTATGTTTTTACTAAAAAAAAGTATTTTAAAAACGTCAAAATTCATCAAATGTACTTCAAATTGAATGTTATTTACTCTTTTGTTTTAAAACTTGTGTGACATAATATTAGTCCAGATGACAGCCATTCTCAGTAAAAATTTAATGAGCATTGAGGTACATATTGATAGAAAAGCTATATTTTTTTGATATAAGTGGGGTATAACGTATTTCGTCTATACAATAACTCCCATAGTTATTTTTAAATATTCGACCTTGTATATATGTAGGGCATAGGATTTCAAATTCATCACTGTCTCAGCTGGCATTCCTACTAGTGATATAAGCGCTGTTGGCTGCCGCTACATGTCTGACCCTTTCCCTCACCGACGATCTCTCCTCTGTTTCACCGTTCCGCAACGGCGCTCTTGCTGGCTCACACATGCCGAGCAAGACCGCCGACTCGCCTCACTTTCATAGTTCACCTTCTGCATCTCTAAATTTCTTTATTCTATCTGTCTTCCTTGTTCTATCTAACTCTGTCACAATAAACATCAACATGCCAAACATCATTCTTTCATTTAACAACCGACTTAACTCCCAAATATATAAGTTTGCAATTTCGTTAATACTGGTTCTAGCGAAAAATGAGACATGGTTGAGTAGGTATCTACCTACAGGATACCCCAAAGTTTGAAATATCATTTCTTACAATTTTAACTTAAGTAATATAAAATAAACTTTCAAACAAGATCTACTTTTATTTTTATAAAATTATGCATTAATTACATAAATTTACGAAAGGTGTTTTGCAACAATTTGTTAATCTTCAAAATAAAAATGTGTTGCAGTCAGATTCTTGTACGAAAAGTCTTTATATGCAAAAATAATTTAAGCAAATAAGACATTTGCGAAGTATTTTTAATACCACAATAATGTTAACAGACAATCGTACAAAGAAACATAAAGTTATGTATCTAATGTTAGTTTAAAAACTGCAAATTAAGATAAATGTTTTCTCCAGTAAAAATCTTATTTAATTAATAAAATAATTCTCTCAGTTGTGCAACACTGCACAGTAAAGCACACACTCATATTTAAAAAAATAAAGGTACCAAATCTTTAATGTCAAATATCTCAGATTAGTGTAGTATCTTAACACACTGTTGTAAAACACCATTCAAATGTATAATATATCGTATTGGTAATATTTATTTGTCAATATTTTCAATCTGTGCACTGTCTGATTTTTGCCTGTCCTTATACAACTGAGAGTTTTTTATTGCAGAGTACAGGGTGAACAGGACGTGCAGTGCCTGAACTTTTCCATTTAACCCCAATTCTGGATAAACTGGAATGTCAAAAAGACTGCAAATGATGTCCACATATTGGCTCAAGGAACAGTCTAGCGAAGCCGGTGGAAATCCGACCTCATTGAGCTTGCTTTCCATTGCTTCTGGCCATTCCTCCATCAGCGTGTCAATATCTGGCATAGGTCTGTAAAAAAACTTATAATCAGTAAGAAAACCTTATAAAGCAAATCCATAGAAACATACTACCTTTTGTTACATACATTGTGTATTAAATACTTATTTGTTAAAATTCCAACTGAAACTTTCTTTGTACGCAAATTTAAAATGAAACTGATGTATTCAGTGAAATACGAATTGAATTGATATAATCTTTTTGTTTTGTACTAATACTAGGAATTTTTGTAAAATTCTTTTTAAAAACAAAATACATATTGCTCATTTTTCACGCTGCAATAATGTAAGTTTACGTTTTACTTCAGCAATCAACTGCGAAAGTTCAAAATTTGTATAATCAATCTGATATATTGCCATTGTTTTTTTGCCATCAAGAAAACCAGACAAAATGAAAGTTCAGAGAAAAGGGAACCCATAACAAGAACAGCTTCTGTGAGACGTTCGTCAATCACACAGATGTGTTTGAAAGATGATTTAAAGAGGACACATTATTATTGTGAAGTTGTAATTATTCAGAACAAAGGTCTGTGATATTTTAAATTTTAATTAAATAAATTAATTAGAAAAATATATATAAAAAGTTAATTTTATCGAAAAATATTGTTGTTGCTACCGGGATTCGAACCTGGATCTCTCCCTATCCGGGGAAATTGCGTTAACTGATTATGCTACACCAAAACAGTGCATTGATGACAAATTTTTGAACCTATATGTTACACTTTTCAAATTGATACATCTATCGTTCCATTATTTGAAAGCCATCTCTTCTTTATTTTTACAGAATTTCTAATACATATATGTATACTTTCTAATGAATACATTTACTTAGTATTTAAAATATTATGGACCTATGTTCTGAATAATTATTACTTCACAATAAGAATGTGTTCTCCTTAATAATACATAAGTTGTATCAATGTGTCCAAAATTTAATAAAAAATAATTATTAATTCTAGCGTCTTTTATCGGATTACTCAAAGGTATTTGAGATTATTTAAGTTATTTTATCTAATTAATAAAATTAATTAATTATTATATTAATATGCATTGAAACAAGATTTATTTGATATCATTCAATTTAGTGCCCTTTTAACTCCATACACAATCCGGAAATAAGCATATCTATTGAATTAATTATGATTCCTAGAGTAGCATTATCTTCAGAATTATGTTTATAAACTACAGCATAACCCTTCAGTTGTTTCAGTTCAGTTGAAGTTTCAGTTCAGTTGAAGTTCAAACGAGAAAGAACTGAAAGTCTGCTTGTTTCAATGAACACATTATTTTTTCCTTTTTCAACTGTCTTCACATCACAAGCATCGAGTTGTCACTTCAAAATCTTCCTTGCTGGAAATAAGTACCGGTAAGCAACTACTGGTAACCAATCATCTTCACAATTACAGTCACATAACATTTTACCATCACTAGTACCTCATCACTAAATACGGCAAGGTGAGAAATCTTCAAGCACTCTAAATTAAAGAACCAACTTACTTGGTGTAGTGTACGTTTGGGGGAGGTTTGGACTGGTGTAGTTCGCTGACATCTCTGATCCACCGTTCTATTGCTTTTCCATTTTTTTCAGCGTTTTCAATTTTTTTCACAACCTGAAAAAGTGCAATATATAAATAAATAATAAACAAGATGGATAGGATCACAGACCAGTAAATGAATAGACATGAAATAAAGTGTACATGTAGGAGAGAGGTTTGGAACATTAATTGCGGGACGAGGGGCAATCTGGACACATTCTTTGTGAAAACATAAATCCGATAGTTTATGACACATTTATGTAACAGTAATAGTATTTACTCTTTGAAAATTAAATCTTTGTGTTAACAAGACATATTTTTTACATTAATGCATAATATATTGTTAGCGCTTAAGTTTTTGTTCCAATCAGTCATATATTTAAAAAAAGTCGCAGACCTATTTGTTTGCGTAAGTGGTACTAAAATGATAATGTGAGTGACACCAAACTGAAAATATTGAAACAAGGAATTTGCGTTAGTTCATGTTTATATATTTGGTAATCTGTGGATAGGATGCAGAATAGCACTAATGAAAAAAAAAATCAAAAGAAAATCATTTGTGATGTCACGTATCTTCGGAATGAGACATCTCAGAGATTTCTTCTTCCATCCCAAGGTGGAATTTGGTGTCCTTCACAAGTGCTCTTCACCGACTTCTATCCTTCAGTCTGTTTCCACACAGTCAGCTCCCCTCTTCCTTGGCCTGCCTCTAGGTCGTTTCCTCTGAAGTATTCACTTGGTCATAATCTTTGGTGTTAAGTCATCTGCTTCATTTCTTTCATCATGGCCAGCCCATCACAGTCTTTGGGACCTAAAGAATCTTACCATTATTTTTTGTTAAATTAAATCTTCGAGCTCATGATTCATTTTTATTCTGTAAGTTCCATTTTCTAATATAGGTCCATATATTTTTCTTAATATTTTGTGCTCAAAAACTGCCAATTTGGGTTTGCCGTTTCACAACCATAAGTGACCGCTGGTCTTATTATAGTATTATATATTAGCAGTTTGCTTCGAAAACTTGATATCAGAGATTTAGTTGAGGTAAATTTCCGTAGTATATACACGTATTGAGATTTTGATGTAGACTCGTGGTAGACAGATACAAAAACACAAGCCTGAATACTCGACTTTCAATTTCACGAGACAATGTCTAAAACCTAAAACCATAAATATACATAGCAACCGTATACAAGCAGAATACAATAAATTTCAATTATTTATTCCGTTTCAACTCTTGCTGGGGGGATTCAAAATCACTCAATTGACAAACGATAATTAATTAATTTATTTATTAGACTTTATTGACATACACGTTTTTGTTGTAACAGAGGTGAATATATTATAATATAACATGATAAACATGTGATACAATTATATTGCAATTAAGTATAATACTCGCAGTTTATTGTGTGGGATGGAGTAGACTCCACTTCTGATATATACAGCATTGTCCAATGCATTGACTGCACAATGCACTGTATTGGTATAGCATAATCGATTAATGCGCATTCCCCGGATTGGAAGAGATCCAGGTTTGAATCCCGGTAGGAACAATAATATTTTTCGATAAAATTGATTTTATATGTATCTCTTTATAATTAATACATTTAACTTGCAATTTAATAAATACTTCACTTTACGGCGATGGATTGATCTGTAATCCGGACTTTACTGCATTCATCAATAATGTTCTCACGTCTTTTCTTCTCGTATATAACAGTTAAGCATTTATTAAATTGCAAAGTGTAAATAATAAATGAGACAAAATACAAATTTTGTTATTATTATTTAATGGATACACTATGCAGTACTAATATTTGTATATACACTTATTTAGGGGCTCCTTTTTTCATATATTCATAACTACTTTTAAAACACAATTTAGCCTTTTTAGGTAACAATCGCTTTGACTGTGAACGAATTGTCTGTGTAACTTTCAAACATGAATGGTAAATGATGCAAGTAAGTATTATTAATGGATTACCATGGATTGTTTGATGGAGTTGGATTTAGAAGCCGCCCTGAGCTGCAAGTGGAGCAGGGCCGGGTCGCTCTGGTTCGGCGATGGCTCGTCCAAGACTATTAGTCCTGCAAAATACACAGACTATCAGCCACACAGTGAGTGCGAATCGATCGTTCTACCACAATCTACAATTCTTGCTTGTCACCATCATCATTGTTATCAACCATTTTCTGTCATTCGCCCAGTGATCTGTGGTCGGGAGTTCAAGTAAATCATATTTTCATAGCACAAGCGTTTAAACATGGTTTGAAATAGTAAGAATATTATAAATTCATAGAATCTATATTTCAACACGGAGATATCTTATTATATTGCTTTCACAATGCAACTTGTAGTGAATGTACTTTATCTTTATTTCCAGTAAAAGAAACATAATATTAGTAAAATGATACATCTTGCCATATAAAGGGTGTTTTTTAAGAGGTATAGAACTTTAAAATTAAATAAAACACACGAAAATCGTAGCAATGGCCATGGTATTGACTTTATTGGAAAGATAATTTTATACCAGTGTTTAATTATTATTTCACGCATATGAGTGCCGCGGCTGGCTCGAATAAAAAGCAATATGGAAGTCTAATTTTCGACCATTTATTGGAGCAACTGGGGACGTACGTCAGCAATAACGCGACGAATGTTGGCTTCCAAGTCTCTGGTTTATCGGCTTATACTAGGAGCTTCACATATTCCTACATAAAATAATCCAAAGGTGCTAAATCACACGATCTTGGAAGCCAATTCACAGGTCCATTACGCGAAATTATGCACTCATCGAATGTTTCCTTCAATAAATTGATTTTGGCGCGCGCTGTGTGACATGTTGTGCTGTCTTGTAGAAACCACAGCTCTTTCACATTAATGCCATTCAATTGGAGAAAGAAAAAGTCAGTAATCATGCATCTATTGTTGTGCACGATGGCGAATCGTCTCAATCGGGTCCTTCTCAATACTACGCTCCACTGCAGCAACAACTTCCTCGGTGCGCACTGTACGACGTTTCTGAGGATGCGTTATGAATACAACACACAGTTAACACAACAGTTTTTGACAAATATTAGACTGCGGGCAAATATTTTCATATTGTAATGTAAATGCACTGAGTACATAAAAAAAACAACCCCTCTACGGCTCAGCGTTGAATCCATCGTAAAAAAGAATTCATCAGGGCCAACGACGTATTAGTCCATCACGATCTAATTTATTTAAGTGCTTTAAACAGCGACACTTACCGGAGTTCTTAATCAGTGACATCTATTGCGCGGTGCGGAAAGATTATAAATGAATATTAATATTCGTTATTATTTTTATGCTGATCTAGCGGAATTCCCTACCAAAACTAACAATAGGAACAGTGACGATGGATGCATACGTTAGAGCAATTATAATATAAACACTAGGGCATGTATTCCGTCTACGCATTTATAAATAAATAAAAAACCAGTTTGAACAAGTCGATAATTATGTCTACCTAAGATATCTGAAGAAATTGTTTACATAATAAAGTTGGGCTGAAATGCATTCGGATGTTTGAATATTATTTTCGAAAGTAATCTAAAACATCCAATCAATGCTCACGCGAAACAACCAAAAATAGTTATTATGAAAGGTGTTATTTTGTGGTGCAGGGATATCCCAGAAATAACACGATTGTAAGGTTCGACAAGACTTTATTATGAAACAACGCCACAAACAGGCAGCCTAACTGGGTCTCTGTGGGAAGTTGACTTTTTTCATTCTGCCGCACGTGTGCGCCTGCTATAATCCTCGCCTCTGCCGACGCAACCCGTGGCGCCACCGAGCGCCGCCGGCGCGCGCACCTAACACGAGCGGGTGAGCCTGTCCTGCGTCTCGCTTCCACTCTACAGTAATGCATACAGGCATGGGAAGATATATATAATTATCTACACTTTTGCCACAACACACCTTCAAAATTGTCACACTGCCTTCTGTGCATGCGTGCTTAGAGTTGGTAAAACTGCGGCAATGTGTGCAAAATTTGATCCCGATCGCGTCATTTGCCTTCCGGTTATCATAGTGTAAACATGTCTGCTCCGCTAGCAGTTTGCACCAAGGCGGAACAAATTCATCGTAGACTTTTTATCACAAAACGAAGACCGTGCTTTATCATGTAAAAATAAGTTTTTTTTTGCGGATTGAGAAGTTTAAAAGCGTGACGCACGAAAAGGGAGCAGGAGGACGCCTGTCAACCTTCACCATGGACGGCGAGATTTAGCAAGCTCGATAGATGGTTCTAGCGAATAGGCGAGTCTTTGCGGTTCTGTCCATCAAATCATCTTTTCTGCTTGGCTTGGCTTCCGTCAAGTCTGTGCAAATAAATTGCAGAACGAAAAATGTACATAATTTTTGACTCGCCCCATATGTTGGGCATCACACGAAGAGATCGGAAAAGAAACGAGATAACAAATGGACCGGAGAACAGATAAGAGTTGTTGATATAATTGAATTTCACGGCAGTTCAGAATTTTCTTTGCTGAGTTTTCTGGGTTATTCTGCCGCTAGTCTTCCAAAGAAAGAAATTACTATCATGGCGACCACATACATCGCCATCCGGTGAAAACGATTTTTCTAGAAAATTGTTCCAATAAGAGTTATAAAATATTCCTTCCGGCTCTTACCACAAAAATTAATTACATTTTGTCAGTGGGTTTCTTAACTTTCTAGGGTGTCGCCATTTTGAAACAAGACAGTGGATCAGGCTGGCTAATGAAAATAAAAATATTTTCAATTTTTCAATAGGGTCAAATACGTCAAATA
The DNA here is from genome assembly GCA_022840565.1 of Eubasilissa regina. Taxonomy (NCBI): domain Eukaryota; kingdom Metazoa; phylum Arthropoda; class Insecta; order Trichoptera; family Phryganeidae; genus Eubasilissa; species Eubasilissa regina. The sequence continues at coordinate 13,878,378 of JAINEB010000027.1, read as the reverse complement.
ATGATCACAAGCAGTCGCAGACCAGTAAATGAATAGACATGAAATAAAGTGTACATATATGAGGGGTTTGGAACATTAATTGCAGGACCGATTTAGAAGCTAGGGCTTCCTTGTCGGTCCCACTCATCAAAGCCAATCAAAATACGCGACTTTAATTCAATAACATATTTAAGTATATGCAAAACGAAAAAAGAGAAGAAATTCAATGTGGTTATTAGCAATTATCGCAAAGATTTTAAAATTTAGACCCTCCAGCGTCCCTTAAGCGCTGTCTTCATTCATACAAAGCATATAACATTAATCCATAGAACATAGTTTTACATACAGATGGAAAATTGATGGAAAATTAAGGTGCAGTAGTTCAAGGCAGACACTCGGGGATCCATTCATAAAAAAAAACACTCCCAGTGAATACATATTATATTGTCAATGTTTAAATTTTCATTCCTATCTAGTCATATATTTGATTGCGTAAGTGGTACCAAAGTGATCACGTGGGTGACGTCAAAATGAAAATATTGCGATAAGGAATTTGCGATGGTTTATGTTTATATATTTAGTGGTCTATGAAAGTAGTGTTTCAATCTAATTTATAAAATATCATTTGAGCCTGACACAAATAAGTTTGAGAGTTTTTCAAGCCATTAAATAGCTTCAATGATTACATAACAACGTAAAGTCCACAGGCGACGATTCTATTTAAAGATAGTAAGTAAAATAAACTTTTTCTATTAGTAAAAAATATAATATCTAGTTTAATGTTATTTGTTACGCTAGTGGATCTCGTGTATGACGTGATATTAAATATATATTTTTTACTTAAGGTAATCCTGATAAAAAATGACAAGAAAAATACATTCGAGAGAATTAATTCAATAAGAAAGATATAATACGTGTGGCCCGTGTCTACGGATGAAATTTTTAAGAGTTTTTCAACTCGAGACAATCTCTCAGATACGAGATTCTTTGGAGACAGGTTCAGTTCTTGGACCTATCTTTTTCATTATCTATATAAGCGATATCATAAAAATGCTAAAACTTTGGAAAATTTGATTATTTGCAGACAATGCACTCGTATATATCGCGGGAGACAATTATGTAAGTATACAGAAGGAATTAAACTATGATTTAAGCAATATAGCAATATGGCTGAAGAAAAATAAACTAAAACTCATGAATATTGGAAATAAAAGAAAAAAATTAACCTAAATTCATGAACATTGGAAATAAAAGAATACAAATCACACCAAAAATTATCATAGATGGTGAAAGTCTGAAGGAAGTGACTGAAATAAAATATTTGGGAGTCATAATAATAGATTCAAAATTGAATTTATCGCAAAATACAAGATACGTGACTAAACAGATTGCTAAGAAAATCTCATTTCTGGGAAGGATCAGAAGATTCATTAGTACCCAGTCTTGTAAAATAGTATACAACCCTGATATTATTCCTCACATCAATAATGGTATTTATTTACAAAATCCTCAATATAAAAATATCAGCGGAATTTACACGAAAAATTGATACAAATCAACATTAGCACGAGCATCGTACAAGAGGAAGGGATAGACTGAGACTGCCAATCAGGAAGAAGGCTAAATCTCAGAAATCGATGATGTATAGAGCGATGAAATTTTTTAATGAAATGCTAGAAAACGTGAGAAAGGAGGAGAAATTGAATAGATTTAAAATGAAACTGACCAAATATGTAAAAGATAAGTTTTAGTAAAAGAAAAGACTTTAATCTTGTTTATATTAGAGCATTTATAGGAGTGCCTATGTATGCACTATCTTAAGAATTAAAAAAACTCTCGGCTTTCGTAGTCCCCGTGTACACATCACATTACTCTTCTCAACGGAATGAGACACAATGAGGTATATCTCAGAGGTTGAAATAAATCTCAGAACACGTGTTGAGGTTGTGATCTGATTAACAGAGATTGGTAGAAAGAGATAAAAACTCAAACCCCCGTACGCGACTTTCTATTTGATAGCGATACTCGACATGTGCGCCCAATCGTCACCTATAACCATATATATATATATATATATATATCTACAATAATTTATTCTGAAAGTAAGACGAACAGCAGCATTAAATTACAAATATTTATTCTGTTTTAATTGATGCTGGAGAGATTCATATTCATCTAACCGACGATCGGAACATACGAGGGCTGTTTGAAAAAATTCTGATCTCAACATGAAGATGGCAGCACTCGTCAACAAAAGTTGGGGAACATGTTTGCATATGCTCCGATACGTACTCACTAAAATTTTAGCCATTTTGGGCACTCAGTTGTTATTTGGAAATCGTTTGAGTGAGTTGATGTGAGTGTTTTTGTGAAAATGGAAAAAATAGAGTATCGAGCTGTCATTATTTGGTTTTGAAAGGCAATATGCCTACATAAATTAAAGACGAGTTGGACACTGTGTACGGGGACTCTGCACCACCATTTAGCACGTTAAAATTTTGGGCAGCTCAATTTAAACGTGGCTGTACCAGCTTAGATGACGATATACGTTTGGGATGGTCAAAAACTGCAACCACTGACGATAACATCACTCAAGTTCACCATATGGTGCTGGACAACCGTCGAATTAAAGTTAGAGAGATAGCAGAGGCTGTGAACATGTCCAAAGGTCGTATTTGTCACATATTGAATGAAGATTTAGGCATGAAAAATTTAGGCAATTTTTTGTTCCCTAAGCTAAAAGTTGCGCTTGGAGGACGAAGATTTTCGTCAAATGAGGAGGTCATCACCTTCGTAAATAACTATTTTGCAGAGAAAGACTCCAAATACTATTTGGGCGGGTTAAAAAGATGGGAGCAACACTGGGAGAAGTATATAGACTTACAAGGAGACTATGTAGAAAAATAAAAAAAGAAAAAATGTCTTGTTTCTTTGTTAGGTCGGAAACTTTTCAGACAGCCATCGTATATAGTCTATAGAATGATATTATTCGATGTTTGACGTGTAATATGCTTGAAGATGGCGAATCTCTTAGTCACTGTGTGTACACGGGTAAAATTCGTATCTCAGATTGTTTCGAGTCCAAAATCTTATCAATACAAATCTTATCCATGTTTTCGTGCCCTCACGGTTGCTCTCGAGTGATATATTATCGAAATGGTTTATTTTACCCAGTTCTCCTATTTTATCCAACGTCTTTTGCTGCAGTGGTTCTCCCTTAAGGCCGCATGGCGGCGTCACCACTTTGATGAAGGCGTCGATATCCCCCACGGCCGGGATGTAGTCGGGAAGAAACGGTTTCAGCTTGAAATCAATGTCGATCTTTTGCGGAGCATATCTTAAAAATAAAAATATTCCAGACCATTAGAACAGATCCGCAAGAAGTGATCGGCTGTGTTTAGGGACAGATGGTCCCATAGGGCAATACAAAATAATTCCTAAATCCCCATTTAAAAAAAATACTGAGCTATACGATTAAACCGTGTCATGTAAGGTTTCAGATTAAAAAAGATTTCTATTCTATTAAAAACTGTTATAAATTATGCACTGCTTACTCGACGGCGGTTGAAAGAATCCAGAGAAAGATTTTAAGGTTCAATATTTTTTAAATACTAAATTAATGTATTAATTATAAATACATACAAATAAAATCAATTTTGGAAGCAAATAATGGAACGACAGGTGTATTAATTTGAAAAAGTGTAACATATAGGTTCGAAAATTTGTCACAAAAAATACTGGCACAGGATATAAATACAGGATCATCAATGGTATGATAGACTGCTCCCAGATTGTTGGTCCGCTTGACTTTCACGCACCATTGAGGTCAACGAGACACAATTCATTGTTCTATTACAGCGATAATGTCAGAACACATGCATTAGCTAACTCCGCACAAAGTATTTCTCAACACTGAACACGCAAGCGTCGGTTTGGTAGTCTGTCTCGTTCATGGCTATTATCTTCATGAGAACGAGTTTTAAGTGTTCTACACTAGATGGCAATTATTATATTAACATAAAGTCTTACTAGCCTATAATTGGACTACTGCCCATATTTAGACCACTTCCTCTACTAGTTACGCCACTGTATGTGGCCCATAATACCTGAGTATGTGCTGGAAAATCTCCGCCATCTCGGGACTGACCTCAATGTCTGCATACTGTTGAGGGTCGTACGCCCCCTCCGCCGGGATCACCATGGCAGTGCGTCCTCTGGTCCTGTTGCGACCGACCCCCAACTCGTCCAGGTCATTGCTGTCTGTGTCTGTATAGTGAAACAATGGACTTTTAATTCAAGTCAATTTCAGATATTTAAAAAAAAATCTTGCAAAAATCGTGCTCCTTTAAATTGAGCACAAATGTAGAGTTTAAGAAAGCTGGCAGAGATGTAGAGTTTAAGAAATTTGGCACAAATTGTCCATCTTTCAAAGAGGTAAATCTCGAATTTGTTGGTTTTACAGTAGAATTGTAGAATTTTTCACTGCTGAAATGAGAAAAATAAGAAAAAGGAATCTTACTGATTTCTACGGATATTTTTTGATTTAAAGACAGTGTGAGGTGTATTTATTTCATAAATATTTTTTATTACTGTCATTTGTAAAAATGACACATTGAAATAAGAGTGTTTTAACAAAAAAAAAAACGAGATACAAATTTTTGAAAGATGGACGTCGAAATGTCGAGTTAAAGTGTTACTTTTTTCTCACATTTTTATGTATTTACTTCCATAATAAATCTAGCCAATTATGTGATATACAAAAAAATAAAAATTATATTTTGGATATAGTACAACATTTATTATCCTTGTACTCTTTGCTTATTTAATTGTATTTTTATATTGTAAATTATACCCGAGTTGTCCGACGAATCGCTGATCTTGCTGTTCTGCTTGGTCAGCTCCGGCCGCTCCCTGGAGACCTGCTGGGACAAGGGTGGACGCTTCTCTGTCATCCGCGTGATGTTTTGCGGTTTATCCGGTGTCTAAAACACGATTAACACAAACCATTTATTAAAATCAATCAAGTATTTGAGAAATATATGGTAATATTCTATACAACACCAGTAAATCGGTCATAATGGCGTTCAAATATGCAAAAGGGCCAGATAATATGCCGTCATCCATGTGGGTTAAAACAATATGATAAATTACCTTGGCCATATCTTCAATGAAGATGGACAAGACGATAGTAACATCGAATGCCAGAGGAGACAGTTACTTTTTTACCAATGTAGTACGGAGGTGAAGAGAATCCTGTTTAAATTGTTCTTCTACAGCACGTATACCTGCGAGCTCTGATCGAACTACAAGCGAGTGACGCACAACCGTATATAAGTTCAATACAATAACTCGTACAGAATGCTTTTCGGGAATTGCGCGTTATCGTAGCGCATCTACAATGTTTGCCGAAGGACGTGTGCATGGATATGTTCCGCAAAGCTGCGGCTGGAACTCAGCACTCGGCACCAACTCTAGTGCAAGTGGCGCTCTCATGGAAGGCTGGCTCCCTAACCAAAGAATGGCATCGACTGCAGAATAGCCACAGATGTGATAATAGCCATAACCGAATAATAATACTGATTGTCAGTACAAGGTGATTGACCGAGGTCTTTAACTGAAGAATGGAATCGATTTAATGTAATGTAGCTTAGCTGAATCATATATGAGATCTTTTTTTAAATACAAATTAAATGTACTAATTAAAAATATATATTTATATATAAAATCAATTTTGTTGTTGCTGCCGGGATTCAAACCTGTATCTCTTCCTGTCCAGAGAACATGCATTAACCGATTATGCTAAACCAACACAGTGCATTGATGACAAATTTTCGAACTGATATGTTACACCTTTCAAATTGATACATCTACACAAAGAGATCCAGATTCGAATCTCGGTAGGAACAATATTTTTCGATAAAAGTGAAGGATATAGTGAAATGAAATAATATAGAGGTAAAAAAAATTAAGATAAAATCTCAAGTGAATACAGTGTATTAATCGGTGACCTCTATTGCACAACGCGGAAAGATTGTAAATGAATATTAATATTCATTATTATTTTTTGCTAGTCTATACAGCCATCATAGCGGATTTCTAAAGAAAATACACTAACGATGAAGGATGTAAGGTAGTGCAAGTATACGATTAGACTAGAAGAATATAAAGAAAAGAAAATTGTTTGCTGCTAGACCCTGCGGGTGGATAGTGACAGCTATGCGGCCAGGGCTTCCACAGAATCTATATTTCAATGCGGAAATCCCTTATTATATTCCTTTAGATGAAATATAAACCCTACGGAAGGCTTGGCCGCGCAGCGGAGCCTAGTAACTTTTCTGCTAGTGCATTCTGTATCGCTTTCCCTGGAATTGTACAAACGGTGTATAACTAATTAATTATTCTTCTTCATTCCATTTAAAGACATTCTTGAAAAAACTCAGCTCATGTTTACAATAAATAATTATTAAACAAACGTCGACATTCCGAACATATATTTGACAGATGATTGACTACGCAAGATGACAGATGCTCAATATACTTGCCAGTCGGAAAAATTCATTTCCTTTCACGATTTCACTAATATATATATTTTTTACTCGTATTAAGACAAGGTATTCTTCATTTCAAATTAAACATATATTTGCGTACTGTTATTGAATATATAAAAAATAAAATATTATAGTAATCTTAACCTAGAGAATAATGTTCCAGGCCGATGTTGTTTTTGAATAACTAAAAAATAAAATAAGTGACCGCCTCTGGCAGTAGCACAAATGTGTGCTCTTTTAACCATAATATTAATAATCAATCTTTAACATTCTCGCACACTTCGCGTGTTATTTCAGCAATTCAATTTGTTATTGTACTGTGGCATTGGAATTATTTTTGACTTATTATCGTAGACCTTTCATATCAAGCACCCCCACAGAAAATAGTCGGCAGCCGTCAAATCAGATGATCGAGAAGGCCAGTCGGTATCACCACTTTTTGACATTATGCAGCTATGAATTTTTAAAAAAAAATTTCAAACGTAGCTCAGGCTGTGTGTAAGGTGGCACCACTCTGTTGAAACCACACGTGTTGCAGGCTCAATGGACCCATTTCAGCCACCAATAAGTTTTCCAACATGTGACGATAGCGAGCATCCTGAAAGAAATAGGCAGATACGCCACACGGGGCACCATACAGTCACTCTGCGTGAGTGTAAAGATTGTTGGTGTATCAACTGAAGATTGTCAGTGCCTCAATAACGGCGTTCATGATGATTTCCTTTCAAAAATCAAAAGATTATTTAGATATAATGTTTTAATGATTAAACACATTGTTGATACATTAAATACTCCATAATAAATTGTAATCAATTACTCTCTATGACTACTAAATATAAACAGACAAATATTTGCCAAACTAAAATTAAAGCCAAAGAAAATCGACCTGAAACATAATACCCTGTATTAGAAACACGTTTGATATATTCACTACTTTGGTATTTTTTTTACTCACAATGACACATTACAGTAACGAAAGATGCGACTTAGAACAATTATATAATAGGATTATTATTATTACACACATGCTAAGACCCATTAATTTTTTTTTGAGGCCATTCAAATATTCGTAATCTCAATAAAAACTAATGAATGCAAATTTCATTGAAGTCTGTCTCTCGAGTAGGTAATCAAAGATATCTTTGAACCGGCTCCGTTAATTGTCAAAATACTTGTGAGTGTATATTGTTACTAAATATGAATTAAATGTATTAATTAGAAAGATATACATATAAAATCAATTTTATCGAACAATATTGTTGTTGCGCCACCGGGATTCGAACCTGGACCTCTTTCCTACCTATTTCCTACTCTCTTTTCTAACCTGGGGAAGGTGCATTATCCAACTATGCTACAGCGACAATATTTTTAGTGACAAATTTTCGAAACTATATGTTACCTTTTTGATATAAATACATTTAATTGTTCTATTATTTGAAAGAGCCATCTACCTTATTTTTACGGAATCTCAAATATCTTTGAGTAATCTGATAGCATACGCTAGAATTATCAATTCATTTTTATTAAATATTGGACAATTCCCGGTGGCGCAACAACAATATTTTTCGATAAAATTGATTTTATATGTATATCTTTCTAATTAATATATTTAATTCATATTTAAAATATCACAGACTTATGTTCTGAATAATTACAACTTCACAATAAGAATGTGTTCACCTAAATATATTGTTATTATTATTCTTGGAAAGGTTTTCAAGTTATTACTAGAGCCAAAATATTTTATAATATAAAATAATACCACGTTTAAAGTGTATTGGAATGCATACAGTCAAGTTCGCTTCAAAGACACACATTTTGCATCATGTCTGTTTAAGCGAAGACGTGTTTTTAGACCATCGCGCGGTGCGAGACTTGCGTTTAGTTCGTATACGTCTAGGACAGATTTAACGAAAAAACACATGCGCAGCTTTATTTGTCAATTTTAAATTTTTCCGCTAGTTATTTGGTTTTAGTTAACACGTTAACATGAGAACTGAATTATTTTTGCGTTGATCCACATACTTAATACAGTAAAACCGCGATATAGCGAAATCCAAGGGACCAAAAAATAAAAATTCGTAATAACAAATTCCCACATATAACGAAATAAATTTTAAAAATCCTACTATATGTTAAGCGCCGTCGCAAAAAAATGTTGCGCGGCTTCAAAAAAGATCGCAAATTCTGCAAACAAAGGAGGAAGAAGGCCATAAGGAACTGAATACCTACATATTTTTAGTAGTTTTGTTATTAAAACAGATAAGCAAATGGATAATCAAAGGAATTAAATTAAGAACAGAATCTATTCAACACCAATTGGAAGATATTTTTGTAAATTCCAGAATATTGCAAACACAAAACAATATTTTAATTGTGTTTAAATATAGAGCCGCTTCAAACATAGTTTTGGGCATGAAACATACAAAATAATTTAAAAATAACAATTTTACAGTTGAATCGCGGCATTTTTATAAAATGAGTCGTATATAAATTACGAAGGTACTTACCGGTAACGGCAGCAACCACTTCAAAATATATTTATAATCGTTAAAATAGTTCACTTAAAAATTATCGTTAACATTGTTCACTTAAAATACACGAAAACAATAGTTAATAGAAATACAAAATGCCGTACAAAAATAGTCCATAAAATATTTTAACGAATTATTTATATTATTGACGAGTTCACACGAAAACAATTGTCAAACGAAAATGAATTTATGTAAATATTCAGTTCGGTCATGCAATAATCGCGATAAAAGCTGAACAAACTTAACTCTACAGACGTTACACTGAGACTGACATTTCCAATAAGTACATACTGCAACTTTCGGGGGGTTCCAGTTAATTTTTGTATTTTCCAGCTGTTTGGGTCTAAGATTGCAATACATATTAGAGGCGTATGCGTACGTAAAACGTGTCTAAGTGAACGCCGCAAGAATTATGTCAAATGGTTTTATGGGCCTACTATGAACCCAAGAAGAAGTTTGAATTGTTTTACTACCTTGTCGGCCGACCGCCGCGCACCGCCGAAAAGGTCATAAAACCATTCGCATACGGCAGATGCATCGGCGCGGCTTTGTAAGTGCGAAATAATATTTTCATCTTTTAACATTTTTTTATTTCGTTATAAATTTACGTAAGTGTATTGGCATTTTTTCGTACGGGACAAAAATGATTTTGTTATAAATATTAACGGGATTTCGTTATATAAATGCATTTTTGTATGAAAAATTGGTTTTAGGGACTAAATTTCTAATTTTTTTCGATATACGTCATTTTTCGCTATATCGGGTTTCGTTATATCGTGGTTTTACTGTATATCATTCATTTATTTTGCAAAGATTATAATTATGCAGTTTTTTTTTATTGTACAGAGTGCACACCCCTGGCTACAAGGCACTATCATTACCTTACCTTAAACTTACTGGTAAGGAAATGGTTTTCTTATTTTCTTCCCAGCGCAAAAATAAAAGCATATTAGTTCTTAAAATTGTGCAAAAGATTTTTATGTACGCATCTAAAATTAAAGGGAACATTGGTCTCGTGTCGAAAATATCTAAAAAATCTCATTTGTGGATATGCGCCATAATACCTTATTTCTTTGCGGCAGATCGTTTATAAATCTCTCTGGTTCCGGTGAATCAGAGTCGCTCAAATCATACAAATCCATCGTCTTCTCGTGCTTGGCCAGAGGCCTGTTTTGAGCCATTTCTCGAGGTTCCTCCTCCAACCTGGCGCGACTTTCCCGATCCGAGTTACTGGGGCTTTTCTGTTCCGGCGCGTTCAACACGTCGATGGACTCATCAAACATGACTTTGAAACGAGAATGGACGATTAATTTTCCGTCGCTAGATCGCTCGACCTTTTGCGCTGTATATTGCAGAACGACACGACCGACTAACTGGCGAGTGGCATTTTTAAAAACATCTGTCAAATCGGATTACTTTTTGTTTACGTTGTGGTTGCTATGGTCACCACCGTTTTTAAATTACGCTGGGCTGTCGGGCATATTTAATGCGGGTAGGTACCTACCTCTAAAGTTCATAAAATAAAATAACTAATCTTAGCTTAACATTAACGTAAGCCGTGTTATATTTTCGGCTATCCGCTTACTTATTAAAATAGATACCATTAATACAATAGTGATAGAACCGGCGTTAACTTTGCAGACATTCATCATAATGGATGTATATAAATGAAACAATGTTATAACTCTACTTGAGTTAATTAGCACTACTCTAGTTTCGAGAGAAACAGTAACTCTCATCGACAGGTGTACTTAAAAGACCAATATACTCAAATAACGAAAAAAAAAACGAGGTAAAATCAAGATTTATATTTAAAACTCAAATTAAGTATACAGTTGTAGGCTACTTGGAAAAATATAATATATGCGAGTTATAAGCTTCAGTAGCTCAGTGCACTACTAATAAAACAAGAAAACTTAAATAATTAAACACGAAACATTAAAATGGGCTTTGTAAAGTTTACTATTAAGAACGGTGACCTTGCATCGCTTTCGAAATCTTTTCTATGTCTGGTAACTACTTGTTTTAAATTTAAGGGATGATTGTAAATTATCGTAGGTTAATTTATTTCTTTACTTATTTTTTAATTTATTCATGTTTGTTTGCATAAATAGAAATCGCACAAATAGTGAGAATGGAAAATGCAGAGTTGTCATATGTTTCAGGCAAACAATTCCATCTATCAAATATGATTGTAGAAGAGGTGAAGTTGAAGAGTCTCAAATACCTATGAAAAGAGCTCGAGGGCTGCGGTCTGCCGAAAAAAATCTCTGCACAGTTAAGTAAAATACTAATTAAATGTATTAATTACAAAGATATACATATAAAATAGCCATCGGTTTACTCAAATGTATTTGAGATTCTGTAAAAACAAAGTAGATGGGTTTCAAATAATGGAACATGTAGGTTCGAAAATTTGTCATCAAAAATATTGTCGCTGTAGCGTAGTTGGATAATGGTTTGGAAAGAGATTCAGATTCGAATCCCGGTAGTGCAACAATAATATTTTTCGATAAAATTGATTTTATATGTATATGTTTCTAATTTATACATTTGATTAGTATTTAGGTCAGGTTAGCTTTAAAAATATGTCATATCATGTAAAGTGAATGAAATGACAGATTACATTTTTTGGCATCCATTAAACAAATGATAACGTTCATTATTTGATTCGTTTTGGTATCATTTTCAAATATTTAATAACGAAATATTATAACGAGTTGACAATATGAAAGCGTTGCTTATAATTTATTATAGAAAATCTTAGCTAAATAATTATGGCAATGCTGCAACCGTTGATGGTGATCGCTATCGTCACATGTTGGGAAACTTCTTGGTGGTCGAATCGAGTTGATTGTGCCTGCAACACGTGTGGTTTCAAGATGACAGTGCCACCTTACACACAGCCAATTTTTCCCGGCCGCATAATGTCAAAAATGGTGATATCGACTGGCCTTCTCGATCATCTGATTTGGCGGCTCCCGAATATTTTCTGTGATGGTATTTGAAATGAAAGATCTACGCCTATAAGCCAATAATAATTCCGATGCTTCAGGACAATATTCGAAATTAAATTGCTGAAATAACACACGAAGTGTACAAGAATGTTATGAATATGATTAAAAGAGCACGCATTTGTGCCTACGCTAATGGAGGCTATTTGGCCGATATCATATTCTATACATAATTGTAATAAATCAAATTGATAAATAAAATCTAAATTTAAAAATTGTATTTTATTTTCTAGTTATTCAAAAACAACATCAGTCTGGAACATAATATTCACCTGTAAATGTTCACTGTTTATTATTTGATATTCAACTTATTCAGGTATTTTTTCAGACACTAAATAGATATTTAAATCACAAATTAAGCATTTTTTTGGTGGTGATTGAATATTTTTTAATGTACAAATTATCAACAGGTCGTTGATGACTCTGAAAGAGTCCTATTATGAGTCATAATTATGACATTAAGATAAAAATATTTCAAAATAAAATATATAATTATTTTTATATTTTTATGATTATGAAAATATATAATTGTGAAATAATAAAAATGAAAGTTATGCTACAAATTGATAAATGCATAAATACGACGATGTGAAAACAATTTAATGATACAAAAATTAAATAATTTACTGTATTATTTACATCGTTTGACACTATAACCGAATAATTTCTCGATATAGAATTGACAGCCGATCTTTTGTGTTTTTTTTTTGTTATGCTACTCAATATGTATGTTTTATGTCGTTGTGCGACACCGGAAGCTCATAAGGAAATTATACATATAGAATGTATAAAATTTATACCTAATTCATATCATAACCTAATAATGAACACTGAAATGGGATTCGAAACAACGTTGACGGTCGGACACATGTGGCACGATGACCCAGAAGACTTAACAAAATATAATTTACAGCTGTTAAAATAACATATTTTCCTCGATAACACATATAGGACGTATAAAAATGTTCAATTAGGTAACACACTCATATCAAATTGACAAAATTCTGTCCTTACAAATAAAGTGCCCCAGGATCGGTTCAAGGGAATGGCGAATTAAATTTAAATCCAATCAAACTAGACATTTCTTTATTGTAACAAATGACCTGTTTGTGGTCTAGCATTTACGATACTCGCCTACTGATTTAGCGGTCTAGGATTCGAGCCTCGTTCCAAGAGGCCATCAAGTTAGTCCTATTCTCATAGCACAAGCGCTTAACTTTGTTTGAAAACAGTGAGAATATTGATGTAACACGTATTCCGTGTACGCAGCTCTATTTTTTAAAAACATAAAAAAAAAATACAATTCATAAAAATTTAAAGAAGGAAAATAAAATGAAAAATTATGGTATGTATGACAGGATTTAAAAAATAAACAGTAATCATATTATGTACAATAATTACATAAAGAAGAGGAAGTAGAAACAAAGTACAAAAAATATAAATCAGTTTGAAAAAGAATTTAGAATTTTATTTATAATCTTTTTAATATAATCTAGTATAATAATTAATAACTAATTAAATTGAATTAAAACCTGTATATTTGATATATTCACGTCACTGCTTCTACCTGTGACTTTTAGCGCGTACAATTGCCCTTGGCAGATGCAATGCCCGAGTCCCCCTCTGTTCGACGTCGGGGCAGATTAGGCCGACTGTTATTTATTTAATTATGTAATTATATAGGTAAATAATTGATCCAAATGACAGACTTATTACGACTATATGCGCAAAGATGGTAGAAATACTTATGTCACTATCATTTTCCATTATCCGTTTCCTGTGAAATAAAAATAATTAATGTAAATTAAGCCTCTTATCAACACCTAACAACAACAAAAACAATTAAAGGGGAACGAAACATATTTGACACTTGTTATTTAATAATTTAAGTTATTTTAAGGTACCATCTTTCATTTAAGCTTGTAAATGGTTGTTCAAAAATAGAGACCTCTATCATCTTATCCTAATATATAATTTCATTATGTCCGTCAATATATGTAGAGGCACACGGCAACATAAAACAAACAAGATCTGCCGTCAATTCAAACACGGTTACGTCATCAATGTAAATTATTTTGTTATTGTATTATATTTTCGTATATTTATTAAATACCATTAAAAACCATGGAAATACCAAAAAGCATTATCTATCATTATATTCTAGCAATGCTTAAATATAAGTAAGAGTAATATTTTTGATGCTATTTTGTGCTATAAATAAATAATATAACGTCTTCAATATTTATAAAATTACTTTGTGGCAACATATTATATAAATAATAATAAAAAACATTTTGTTTAAAACCATTATTTATTTATATAGTTTTGTTTTTTTCTATGCTTGGATTTTATATTTGAGTATACATTATTTCCTGAAGAAGGGACCAAAAGTCTTGAAACATGTTGATGTATCAATAAATAGTGTAAAAAAAAGATAATAAATAAAAAATAAATATAAAAATAAATAGTGGTTTAAAACAAAGTGTTTTTTTCTTATTATTTAAATAAATATATACTTACGATTATTCAAGGGCTTTGAGCAATCTTCTACAAATTATTATAAATTTTTGTTTTTCAAATATCTGTACTTATGTTTTACTTAATGCTTTACAATAATTTTCAACTACCAAAGAATATTTACTGCTTTAGAAGCAAATTTATTAAAATTTAGAGACCAAATTGATATTCCAAAACTAAAATATACCGCAACCTAAAATCTCTATATTTATCAAGGCATCACATTTTTTAACAATCTCTTCATCATAATTAGAAAAATTACAGACTACTATAAATTTGTATCTGAAGTAAAAAAATATGTACACAGACTAACTGAAAGATAAGTTCTCGTATATACTCCTTTTCTATAGACGAGTCTTATTCTCATAGAGAAGAAATAAATGTTAAAAGAATATATATATTTCTCCTACTGATTATTCTAAAAATGTATTACTATAATGTATAATATTAACTAATATTAAAAAAACAGAAATAAATATATTGAACAGAAACAGTTTAGATATGTTTCATGCAATGCACATAATGTTGTATACAATCTGATGTATATAATATAAATAAGATATATTTCCAATTTCTTGAAGTCTATGATAATCTTAATATTTCACATGCAGACTAAATCTAATTTACCTGAGACTTGTCTAATCTACTACTACAAGTGTAAGTAAAATCGTCAACATTAGATTCAAATATGAACAATGCAATGATTGTTTTTTTTTTCCATCATTTTTTTATGATTATATTTTTCGCAGATGAACGTAGATTTTTTCCTATTTCGTCTGCCGTCCATTTTTCCCAAGACCACCAGTTTATTCCAGAATGTTATCGTCATGGTGGCGTGCAATGTTGTGGGTAATCTTCTATTTCTAACAGCAAGCTTATCTTAAATTGATAAAAGTCGCTTTCCACAAAATTATCGATTGGCGCCTTAATAACAACATCTCAAAAACAATCGTTTTTAAATTTATATATATTTATATTGGTAACGTGTGAATTTGAAAGAAATTTATTTTATGCCATATTTGTGTATTGGTGAGGGGGTCTGCTTTCCAGAATCACAGAGAATAGGAAAGTAAAACCAGAAGCGACAGAGAAAAATAAAAAAATTAAAAAGAGTCCAAAAATATTTGCAGAACCTATTGTGCTCTGATAAGTATTAAATTCTTTGTATACGTGTCCATAGATTTGAATGGGATTGAAACATAAAGCCTGAGAATAAAATAATGGGATATTCCTGACGCGTTCAAGGTGCAGTGTTGGCGTCGCTTGCTGCTCAATGTCTCCATTCTTTAGGAACTTGACACTAAAGAGGAGCTCTTTTCTACAACATGAAGACAAATAATTCTTTCATACTTTGGGCACGTTGCTCGAAGATATGGAGTAGCCTGGAGAAATTGGTGATCGCGGATAACGTTTAAGGACGGCGAGCGACAGGTCGGCTTTCAATAAGATGGATAGTGAATGGTGACTCACCGCATACTCAGGATCGATTTATGACCAAAAGTTCCCATATCGGTCCATTTATTTATACAATAAAAAACATTTATTCAATAAAACAACATAAATGCACACAACACAATAGATAAAATGTAGACACAAGAATAGGGGCACTAAGAGAGCCTCAAATGACGATTTCCAAAATCCTCACACAAAAAAAAGAATACAATACACAAAAACAAAAAAGGTTCCTTACAGCAAAGCGATGCCAGGATCGGCAGATATTAAACCTAAGGTTTATCGAGCAAGAAGAGAAAAGGTCCTCTTTCTAAACACCTGACCGTCTCAAAATCTTCCAGCGAGAAACCAATAAACTCTCAAAAAAGTTTGAATAAGATGGACAGACCGAATCCGAGACATAACCGGAGCCTCGTACTAAACAAGGCCCAAGATCGCGAAGAGTAGAGGTAAACAGTTTGTCCTGTAATGCTCAGTCATGAGCACATCACCCAGAGAGAGTATGTGTCCAATAAAAACTCCCTTCATCATAAATCCATTCCTGAATAGCTTTAAAAAAACACCCTGGTATTATGAAGAGTTACTTACTTACTAACTTGCCATCACGCCGTTTCTCCGCGGGGGTAGGCAGAGAGGATAGAGCGCCACATTGAAGTTAAATATTTCGTAGGTTTTTACATTTATAATGATACAAAAATAATAACTATTGACGACATTTTGGCTCCACAAATTAATGAAAGGTAGGTATTAGTATTTTGGTATAGGTACGCGTAAGTTTTCAAGAAGTGTTCTTTTCTATATGTTAAATAGAAACTGTATGAAAATAGCTTAGCCAAATTTTTTTTTAGTTAATTTATATGGCACATGACATGGCAGTGTAAAATATTTGACGAATTAAAAATATTTACCAAGCACTTAGGTAACATTTCAAATTAATTATTTTATCTCAAATATTTCATTCCTTCCTTCTTTCCCAGTGAACATTACACA
The DNA here is from genome assembly GCA_022840565.1 of Eubasilissa regina. Taxonomy (NCBI): domain Eukaryota; kingdom Metazoa; phylum Arthropoda; class Insecta; order Trichoptera; family Phryganeidae; genus Eubasilissa; species Eubasilissa regina. The sequence continues at coordinate 13,861,344 of JAINEB010000027.1, read as the reverse complement.
TAACTGTGAGAGTAAATACTAATTATTGTTTTTAAGGAGAATACATTGTAAGAATACATTGAGAATGCATTGTGAAGTTGCAATTTTACAGAACATAGTTCTGTGATATTATTAATACAAATTAAATATCGGGTTTTACTCAAAGCTATTTGAGATTCTCCATATATAGGTGGCCCAAAAAAAAAAACATCTCGTAACACATGAGTTATTTCAAAAAACAACGTAATTAATAATCAAAGATGGTGATCGGAAATTGTCGAAATAAAACGTAATATAGATAAATAGGTAAGTAAGTAAATTATTAAACTATTTAAGCTATTGTTGATAGAGTTAAACTAATATTGATGTAATTATATCACATTTTACGAAATGTTCTCACTTTTTTTGGACCATACTGTATATGAAGTAGATTGCTTTCAAAAAATGGAATAACAGACGCATCAATTTGAAAGTGAAATGAATAGTTTCGAAAATCTGTCATATATGGTTAGCGCACTTCCCCGGATAGGAAGGGTTCCTGGTTCGAATCACAGTGGCAACAAAATATGTTTTCAATAAATTGATTTTATCTGTACATATTTTTGATTGATTCATTTAATTACTATTTATCGTATTCCCTCGATTATTTTTTAATCTTAGAGGAGCCAATTGTTACAGACCCCTGCGCGTCTTTAAGGTTTGATCGAGGAAGTCAAGGTGTTATAAACTAATTAGTAATTTGAATCCACGATAGGTAAATGATTTAAATAAACGAATACATAACATTGGTACAAATTTACGTCTCTGATAGTCTCGGTTTGGCTGAGCCGTTATAAACGTGAGCTGGGATTTAGCGAGTTATAAAAAATCAGCCGTCACTTTAATCATATTTAAAACTCATTAGCTGACGAGTTTGATAACAAGGTATGTGTGTTGATATTCACCAATTATATTTGTATTATATATTTTCTTGTATCATATATTATACATAAAATTCTTCTGATAGCAGAATGTATAACGCATTTAAAAAAAAGGGTACATTAATTCTATCACTTCTTCTGTTCCCACCACACTGGTTTTTTTGTTTATATTGCTTAATTAATCAATCGAAATCAGATTTTTGTTATGAAGTTGCAATTTCAAAACATGGATCAATTAAAAAGATATACTTACTATCTAAACTAAAAATCTATCTATCGAAAATATATTATCTAAACACCTACCATGAAACATTAGACCGGCAATTTATACAAATAATAATATAGGAAATTTACTCATAAATTCTAAAGACAAAGATGATAAATTTAACAATTCTGGTGTCTATAAACATAGTTGCAAGGATTGTGCTGCATTTTATATTGGTAAAACGGGTCGAAATTTTAATATTTAATTTAATAGTAAAGGAGCATTTGAGATGTTTGAACAATAGTGGGTTTTCAAAATTTTCTAATCATTTGATAGAAAATGGTCATTGTTTTGATAAAAAATTGGGATCGTCAATTTTGCATGTAAGAGGTGTTGGTCATAAATTAAATAATTTGGAATCGTTGGCGTGTAAAACTAATCAAAAAAAATTATAAACAACCAATTAAATTTAACTACAAGTCCCATTCTAAAATTTCAAAAATTTAATTATATATCAAGTAACAATTTGAGTTGGGTACTAAATTTATTTTTAAATAACTATTGTTTTTTAAAAATAGATTGTGTTAAAGAAACAATAACGTATGTTTTTGATTAGTTATTGACATCCTGAAGAAGAAAATGATATTTTTCGAAACCGGTCAATAAAACAAAGTTAACAAATAAAAAGAATGAAAATATATTTGATTATGTACTACGGGTATTTACACTTTTACGATAGATAGTTTATTTTAAAAATAGTTTTCTATGGTGAATTTAATATATAATGAATTTAAAAATAATGAATTTAATATTTAACAATAAGCCGCCATTAGTAAAGAGTGGAAATTTGTTAACGGCTATTTTCTCATCTTATTGGAGGTCGGGGATCGACTTTGGGGTCGGGGGTCGAGGAATTTTTAATTCTAATTTTATTTATCTGAATTTATAAATATTTTATCGAACCAGAACAACATATTCCATGCAGGGGTGGTATGACACATGTGTCTGAGACATTTTTTTTTTTTACAAACAATATAAAATTTTCAAGGCCAATCATGAAGTTCAGTCATTGGTTCGTTTTGATGATGATGCTACTGGTAACCTCAGCATCACCATTAGCAGGGGTCTTATCAGCCATAGATCAGATGGAGATGGATACTCTGGTCACCCTCCTCACTTCAATACAAGCGGGCGTCATTCAATTGACATTGAGAAATTGTAAGTTTTTATTTATTTATTTCACCATTTTGAAAATGTGTATTTATTTCCGATACAGTCAATTAATGATGATAAATAAATTGATGGGGAAAATGCAATTTTCATCGTGCATTTAAAGCGCATATATTTTGTAATCTGCGAAGATGAAATATACTTTTTGTGAACAGGTGAATAATTATTTAAATACTAATTAAATTAGAAAGATATACATATAAAATCAATTTTATTGAAAAATATTGTTATTGAACTACCGAGATTCGAACCTGGATCTATTTCCAAGCCGGGGAAAGTGCATTATCCAACTACACTACAGCGACAGTACTTTTGACAATTTTTCGAACTCAAATGTTGCACTTTTTCAAATTAATACATCTATCGTTCCATTATTTAAAAGCCATCTACTTTGTTTTTACGGAATCTCAAATAAAGGAGAACACATTCTTATTGCGAAGTTGTAATTATTCAGAACAGATGGTCTGTGATAAGACATAGGTTCGAAAATTTGTCATTAAAAGTATTGTCGCTGTAGCATAGTTGATTAATGCACATTTCCCGGTTTGGAAAGAGATCCAGGTTTGAATCCCGGTAGCGCAACAACAATATTTTATGATAAAATTGATTTTATAAAGTAATTTTTTTTTTTAAATGCATATTATATAATACATTAAAGTTTAGAAATATTATTTATGTTATGAAAAGAAAACCAAGGAAAATATATATAAATAAAAAGTTCACACACATATATATAAATATTTCAGTCACGGTCATTATTGTATCATAGAGCCCGCATTGAACGCTATTAAAAGTATTTATTTCTGTGTCATGGCGACAGTTCATTAAAAATATAGCCAGTGTCATATAATATATGATCGCACTAACATTTGCGACGTTTTAAACTCCCATATTTATAATTATGCATGTCATTTAAAATTTTTAATCACAAACACGTGCCGTTTGGTTTAAGATAGTGAAATAAAACAAACTTTTTAAAAATAAAAAAATGGTGACATTTCGTACTTCTGGGCATCGCGTGTTTGTGCGCGTGCACAGTTCATTGGGAAGGAAAGAAGGATTGAGATTTTATTACATTTATTTATCTTTAGTATGTTATAATCCTTCTCCCGCATGTTATCGAACGTCTTTCTGGTAATCCTTGATAACAACAATAGATACATTTGTGCCTTGCGGTCTTCGGAACACGCAATATCCACCACCACTTCCAGCACCACATCTCGAATGCGTCCAAAATATTCTCTTTCTTCTTTCTCAATATCCATGTCTCCACTTCATACCAGAGATTTCACTATATATAGAATATATATAGAAGGATTTTATTTCTTTGAACCGATCTTCTTCAGGCTTGATTTTATTTGTTAGAAAACGGTTGCTTTGTATTGTGCATTTTGTAGGTAGGTAATCCATATTATCAATTGCATCCTATGTGAGTGTATTTTCTTGAAAAAAAAAACACTAGATTACACCTAAGATTAGCAAAAATAAAAATGAATATTAATATAAATTTACAATCTTTCCGCATTATATAATAGATGTCACTTTTTATTTATTTATTAGACTTTATTGACATACATGTTTTTGTTGTAACAGAGGTGAATATATTATATTATAATTTGATAAACATAAGATACAATTATTTACTCGTAGTTTATTGTGTGGGGTGAAGTAGACAGTAGACTCCACCTCTGATATATACACCATTGTCCTGGCTACTTTGCTAGACTACCGTCTGTTTTAAAGTAGCCAGTTTTTTCGTGCTGTTGTGGTGTTGTTTAATTCAAGAAAGATAAAGATTCGACAGTAATAAAAATAAAAAAGATGTAGTGAGATTGTTGTAGAACTAGTGAATTACACTGTATAATGATTATGTTAGAATATTGGATAGCGATGCTTCTGATTGATTTCTACCCAATTGGATCATATATTGGGTCCATATTTGTGTAATCTTATTGGAAGTGAACAATTTCTAGTTGGTGTTGAGTGTGTTGTACAGTTTCTGGCGTGTAGATGTCTCCATGATTTATTGCTTGGGGTGAGTTGTTGTTAGCATGGAAATATTTGAAAGTAATGTCTAATATTTATAAAGAACTGCTCTGAATAATTCTTGGATAATATTATTCTAGTATTGGAGTTCAAAATGGTTTAACACAAAATATCGTATTCATTTAAAATTTTAAGTAAAAAAAAATTATCTGTCTGTATATTATTTCATTTCTTTAAGTCCACTATATATATTAATTTAAGATAGCTCTAGGTATACATATGGTTATATCATTTTGCCAATATTACGTTTTTACTTATTGGAAATAAATACAAAGTATACATCATGGTGCATTGTTGAAATACAGATTTTACGGAAACTCTGACCACGTCACGGCCACAATAGTCATCCGCGGGGCCTAGCAATAAGCAATTAACTTCTTAAACTATTCTTATCTGCCTGACGAGACGTGAAAGGAAGTATTTAAATTTTTAAACACGAGAGTTTTCAAATCCATATTCACAATGTGACCGTTAAGCTAATAGTGCTGTTTGGATGTGAAGACTGGCTATCCGAGTACACATTCAAAAACAAAATTCTTCAGAAAATCATGGACCAGTTAAAGGTAGTCATTATCTACACAAACGTTTGTTGATGCATTCCAGTTATATCAACTGCCTGGTATAAAGTTTGAATATGTGCTTTCTATTTGTGTGGATTTAAAAACAACAAACAAAAGTGAAACGCTTACTGGTGAGATACGATTTTCGGTTCGATCGGATATATTTATGGCGGTAATATAAAAATCGGATTATCGGTTGTGATAAAATTTTCGGAGGCTGGCCGGTAGAGTTTATAAGTTTCGAGACTGCAAGGGGAGCGACCATTGATGTCTAACAGCCCAGTTTCACGAAGATTTATGTATTTTTATTTGCGTGAATGTATTCAACATTACCAATAGAAAACCCAATTCTAGCTATCGAAGCTAATATGGCAACATCAGCAATATTGAAGAAGAGAAGAGTAAAATGAGTAGGACATGTTCTCATATGTGACGATTCAAGAGTATTATTCTGAAAGGTCTACGAGGGAACACAACCCCTTGGACGCCCAAGAATGAGACGGGAACACGAAAAGATGCAGCTAGGCTACATTCCAATTCTTAATTTGCTTACAACCTTATAATTGAATGGTAGTTATTTTAAATGTCTATTTGATCCGCGATTTATGTGACGATAGATTAGGTCTTGAGTCGTCACGTAGATGCAATAATGAATATTTAGTGATGGTTAAATCGTTATTTCGGCGGCGTGCTGGGAGGGGAAAGTAATGGGAGGGGGGGAGGAAATGCACAGTGCGTTATTTTCGTTCAAGAATAAATATATATTTATAAAAATAGATTGATAGTTATAGTTACACATTCAGTAGGACTCGATTCATCAAAGAACTTATCCAATGTTGTCTGTTTCTGTCTGTTTTTTAAAACCTTCCTAAAGTACATAGTCAATCACATTATCATTGAATGCATTATATTTTGGTTGACTATGGCAACATTTAGGTGCCACTTTTCGACCAGTTAGACAACATTTCTTTAATTTCAGCAGTAGTTACATGACCCTTCTTCACTGGACCAAATTTACTCCATTGTTTTTGCTTCTTGTTATTTATGAAAAAGCATTCTGCGTGCCGTGCGGTAGCGGGCCCTACGTCAAATGAGCGTTCTGCGGGGCGTGTGACAGTAGAGCCTTCTTTACCTGTCCTCAGTCAACAGACAGCGTTCAGAAGAGACAGTCTTTTTTGAAGTGTGTTCATGGCTGACGACATAATTGATATGTATTTAGAAGAAAATTCATTTTTAAAATTTGATTTGTGTAATAAGAATGGTCCAAGTGTCATTATTAAACAAAGAAAAGAATTAAAGGATTTGAATGAAGCCAAATTTCACGAATATATAAAAAATTTTTTTTCAACCTTTAACTATATATAAAAAAATATCAATATTTTAGGTTTTAACTAGTATTTGTTCTCAAACGCTATTAAAACATAAACTGGTTTGAACTTGCATGCCCACGCCATACTGAACGCAAACAAGCATGCTTTCGCCACCGTTCTAGGCAGCCGGCACCCAGGACACTCGCATTATTAAATGTGAGATTGGTATCCACGCTGCACGCCTCGTTCCGCAGAACAGAGGTTCCACTGTACTTTTATGTTTTTTTTCAGGTGATGACATAAGGAACATTCTTGGAGTCAGTTCTACCCAGTTGGCTGCTTTTAGTAAACCAAATCTGACTACTATAACTATCGATCTTCATTCCGGAACTCAATCTGTAAGACTGTTTAAAATTTATACCATACTTGTGTCAATAAAATGTCCCCAAAAGCATTTTATGTACAAGTGTCATTAATTGTCTTGAGAATTCTTCTAAAAAATGACGTAGTATTGAGATTATTGTACGACGGTAATACAATAATTATACGATTTTATATTTTTTTAAAAGCACATAGCCTTAATCTATTTCATCACACAGTGACATCCTAGATTTATCATATCTGTTCACAAATTTTAAAGTCCCGCTGTTGTAGTCGTGTACCGCTAGTACATTTAACCAGTTGTATTCAAAATTAGTGATGAGAAAAATGCTACTCTTGACTCACTAGCTTGATTGTGATTGATATTCGATAATATTAGTGATTGAAAACTGTGACTGTGATCACAGTTTCATTACTATCACGATATCATAATACACAAAGTAAATAAAATAAAACATAATTTTGAGTGTATTTACTCATATTATTCAAACTTCATTTATGTAAAAAAACAGATTCAAGCATGTATATATATCTTATTTAATATTGTCACAAAGAGAATGAAAACCCTTAAAAATGTGAGTTTATTTTTCGGGTCAAATGCGTATAACGCTTATCACGTACTATAACTTCATTTCTTCATGAATATTTTCATTTCAATTGCACATGCGCCGAATCATAAATCAATAAATAAAATAAAAAAATGAATTACTAATCACGATACTCCCAGATAGTCAATCACTGATCGTGAGTGTGACTCAAAGATATCAGTGATTGACTCACGGTTAGTGATTTTGAGCTCATCACTATCCAAAACTGTCCAGCAAAGTCTTGGGTAGATTTGAATGTATGGTTAACGATCATCCACCGTATAGTCAGGACCTTGCTATAAGCGATTTTCACATTTTTTCGAAACTAAAGGAGTTCCTGAGTGGGCATTAAAGATACAGCTCGGAAGACTACAAGTGAGACAAAAAAGCTCGTGAACATATACACGAGACTATATGTAGACGAAAAGACATTCTTTATTATTTTATTTAGTACACATTTATTTCTTATTTAGTGTTTGTTTTTATATGCACGGTTGGGATTCGTTTTGTCTTTCATACATATCCATGTGTCATCGGAAGTAGGAACCTGGCGTCACGTGCCAATACAGTAAACATTAATTAACTTGTAATATGACGTTTTTTAGGACACATTTAACTTCACGTCTGATATCGCCACCAAAATATTATCATCCAGCCTGTGGGATGGTAAGAAATCTGTGGCGCTGTTCACTCCTGGCTTCATGGCCACAAGGAACAGTCCGATATCGAGGACCCTGGCGAGCAGACTAGCATCACTTGGACTGTACAACGTTCTGATAGTAGACCCGAGCTCGGTACTGGGTTGGTTCTATTTATACTCAACGACGGCTGTCAGCTTCATAGGGGAAGCCTTGGGAAAACTTTTTTCTGAACTTTATAATGGTAATAAAATAAAGAGTTTATTAGTTTATACAGAGGTGTCAGTTCAAACATATTTGTTTTGAAGGAAATACCAAAGGGTTCCACCCTATCCCAGAATCTTTTTGAGAGTTGTTTACTCTCGCTTCGATTCCACGCAAGAAAGTAACGCGTGCAATATTTTACAAGCTTTTTTGGAATATATTTTTATATTAGAACAGTTATTTACGTTTCAGCAGTTAGTTACTGAAACCTTGTAGTGCCCCTTCATGGGTAACTTTTTTCGTTTCCTTTATTATAAGTACAATTATTAGATTTTTTATTACATTCAGTCGATATAGGTTGGCTCCGGTATCATTGTAGTAGAGCCATACTACAATTACCCGTACAATATGTGTCCATTTGACATGAGACTCATTATCATATTAAATTCAGAAGGCGGCCAGAGAGAAGCTATAGAAGTCATGCGTTATATCTTCCACGGGTCCACATTATTTTCGACTGATAATTTAGTCCTATAAAATATTTTAAACCAGGTCTGCTACACATGATTAGCTGACCATAATATATCAAACCCTTTTACGTAAAATAAATAAATTGTTTTAAATACTAATTAAATGTATTAATTAGAAATATATAAAGGGTGTCCAGTGGAAAAATTTCAAGATTAAATTGTAATTACTCGTAAACCATCAGGGTGAGATAAGAGGGAGGGGTATTGTTCGACGCGCGTGATTTGCAGATTTGCCAGTCTCAATGAGTCACTGTTCGGGAGCGCACGCGCGTTCGCCGAGTACGCAACTTATCTGGTGTTCGGTTCAAAAGTTCAGACAAGAAGGGTCAATGGTTAACCAAACTCCTTCGGGACCATCAACGTCTGCAGCAATGCCCTAACGTGTTGCTCAAGTTTGACGTGAAATTATGCACAATCCGCGTAAATCGATAAGGAAGATTGCAGCCTGTACTGGAATAAAAAAATCATCAGTGCACGTTATTTTGAAAAAGAAACTACAGTTTCACCCATACAAACTGTAAACCGTGCAGTGTCTCAACGAAAATGACTATTCTTTACGTGAAACCTTAATGAGAACGATGCTGGAACGTTCTGGAACAGCACGAACGCTTGGAAACATATTGTTTGCTGACGAAGCACATTTTCATATCGATGGCTATGTAAACAGAACATGAGATACTGGTGCCCCGACAACCCAAGGGAACGCCATCAAAAACGTTTGCCATAAAAAAATTGTCCAAAAATGACAGTGTGGTGTGCAATTTCTGCCCGAGGGATAATTGGTCCTTATTTTTTTTAACCAGTTAGAGACAGTTACTGCTGACGTGTATTGCCAAATGGTCGACGAGTTTTTGGTACCGCAACTGCAGCGCAATTTCAGCAAGACGGGGCGATGCCACTCCACACACAGCTAGAGTTTCAGTGGAGAAGCTGAGGGGAATTTTTTCCAATAAATTAATCAGCAAGTACGGAGACACACCCTGGGCACCTCGGTCACCGGACCTCACACCATGTGACTTTTTTTGTGGGGATACCTTAAGTCGAGAGTTTATAGCAACAATCCTTTAGATAAATAAATTAAAATAAATTAGTAAACCACTTAAGCTATTGTTGATATAGTTAAACTAATTTTGATATAATTATATCACATTGTACGAAATGTTTTCTCTTTTTTGGGCCACCCCGTATGTATATAAAGTGATCCCTTAAGCCAGCTGAAGACAGGTCGTAAGCCCTGTAATTACCCCATACTTCCATATATTTTCCATTAAATATAATAAAAAATACCTATGAGATATCTGATATATGTTTGACTTTATTTGACTAACTTTCGTGAGGATAATTTTAATTTATTTTTGTAGCCAATGTATCAAAATTCTACGTCATCGGTCACAGCTTGGGCGCCCACATTGGCGGGTTTGCCGGGAAGACCTTCAAGAACCTCACCGGAGTTAAGCTGGATAGAATAACTGGCCTGGACCCTGCAGGTCCTTGCTTCTTCGATGAGGATCCAAGCCTCAGACTGGGCAGTACAGACGCTACGTTTGTTGACGTCATCCATTCTGACGCGGGTACTTTTGGAATTGTCGAACCTTGTGGTAAGCACATTTATATGAATGACAGATGTCTTTAGTTACTTATTTATTCAATACAACACAACAAGTGCACACATTCACACATGTCACAAAATAAGTAGTTTTATTAAGGAAAACACATTATTATTGTGAAGTTGTAATTATTCAGAACATAAGTCTGTGATATTTTAAATACTAAATTAATGTATTATCCCGGTGACGCTAAAACAATATTTTTCGACAAAAATTGATTTTATATGTATATATTTATAATTAATACATTAATTTAGTATTTAAAGTAGTTTTATGTTTTATCTTTTATACGGACAAAGATTCAACTATTTTGTTAGAATCTCCCCTCATAACATGTGTCACAATCTGTGTTAAACATAGAATGTTAGGTATAGCACGTTAAAAAAACCAATTAAATTATATAGGAGGCGCGAGTGACGGTGTAACATATAAGAACGTTGTTAGGAGTATTTAGTATCTTTTTAGAGTCCGTCGAAGAAGAGTATGTAGGAAAAAACATATTATAATAAAATGTTAAGAAAAGTGACTGAAAAATAAAACTGTCTAATAAAGCTTCCAAAAAATAGCACTTTTTAATAAAGTGACTGAAAAAGAGCACTATATAATACAGTGGATGAAAAAGAGCACTATATAATACAATGGATGAAAAAGAGCATTATGTAATACAGTGGATGAAAAAGACCACTATATAATACAGTGGATGAAAAAGAGCACTATATAATAGAATGGATGAAAAAGAGTACTATATAATACAGTGGATGAAAAAGAGCACTATATAATACAGTGGATGAAAAAGAGCACTATATAATACAATGGATGAAAAAGAGTACTATATAATACAGCGGATGAAAAAGAGCATTATATAATACAGTGGATGAAAAAGAGCACTATATAATACAATGGATGAAAAAGAGTACTATATAACACAGTGGATGAAAAAGAGGACTGTTTAATGAAGTGACTTAAAATATGCACTATGCAAGATGTAACAGACCTTGTTGTAAATATTTTATGGGTGGCTACCTGACTAAATTATGAGTTATGAGTTATGAGAATATGAGAAAATTCTGCGCTATCACGGAAAATATTATCATTTTCAATTTTAATAAAATCGTGTTAAGCTTGAAGTCTATGCACTTTGAAATAAACATTAGCAATGTATATTAATCTATATCTGATGAAAAAGAGCGCTGTTTAGTAAATATTCTAAAATATTGCAATTAAAAATTATTATATTAAAATTAAAAATTAGAAATCGCTGAAAATTTTCCGACTACAATACATTATGCAAATTTTAAAAATTAATTAATTTTTCAGGGCACGTTGATTTCTACCCGAACGGAGGACATTCTCAGCCAAACTGCTTATCCTTGATGTGCAGCCATAACAAGAGTTGGGAATTCTTCAGTGAATCGATCTTCACCAACAGTTTTTTGTCAGTCAGCTGTGCGAACTGGTTCACGTTCAAGACCGGCGCCTGCTCCGCAAAACCCAGGGTCCCGATGGGGTACGCAACCCCTGTCGGAACAGAGGGTATATATTATTTAAAGACGGCTGCGATTTCTCCATACGGTTTGGGAGAAAATGGTATTACAACACCTTCAACAGTTGATTTTATGACGGCATTGTTCGTGTGGTGGAATGCTTTAGTCTCGAGCATTGGCTAGGTTTGTGAAATTAGTGTGCAGGTGCGTTAAATTTTTGCGTAAGGAACAAAGCTAAAATTATAACTAGATTGTAATATAAAAATATGTTCATTATAATTAAGGTAATTTATAATAATCTATTACAATATTGCACTTGGTATTCATTGCATCCAATGTTAGTGTCCATATTAATAAAAAATAATAAAGAATATTAATATTCATTTATAATCTTTGCGCATTGTGCAATAGATGTCACTGATGTCTAATATTTGTCAAAAACTGCTATGAATAATTCTTGGAATCATATCAATTTAAACTAGTTATAGATATAACTGTAACATGTATCATGTTACAAATATATATATTTTCTTACTGGAAATAAAAACAACGTACACTACATGGTGTATTGTTAAAGCAATACATAAAGAAATATATTTTTCGCCGGCTACTATTGAAGCGGCCATAACAGATTCCTTCAGGGCCTAGCAGTAAGCAATCGGCGATAGGCGTTAATATAATCATGAGGTTCAGAATCAAAAGCAAACATGTCCACTTTACTTGTTTTAACATGACCAGTAACCACAGGTCACATGACAAAATACTGTCGTCTTATTGGCTGAAAACATATTTGTCTGGGTTTGAATTGTCTATTGGACATACATATCTGCGATTGAAGTAACAAGCAAATTTTAAATGCATTTTTATACGAAAGTAAGCAATATTTGTCTAATGTCGACAGGCTAGTCTTGTAAACATTAATTTTCACTATATTTGTACATACTTGACTCAAAAACCATAAACACTGGACATTTGATTTTGATTCTATACTTCACAATTGTAATAATAAATTATTAACTCTCAAAGTGCAGAACATGAGTCAAGGAACATTGTCCGCCCACAGTTCTACCCGGCCATAACTGTGAGAACCACAATCATTACCCTATAATTCGTCGCTAAAAAAATTTGATAAATGAGTAGATACTTTCTTTAAAATATAAAGGTACATTTTAAAGACTTGTTTTTAGAAAGTTTTTATGAAAAAAAACCACAACTTTTGCTATTATATTTACGAGTATTAACTATTGTTAATCGGCAAAAAAATATGCAGCGTATTTTAATTTGGTTATCGATAACATGCACCTTTTTAGTTTTACTGGCAACACCTGACACCAATTTAGTTTGTCGAATTTTCGTTCACTTTTGACAGATGCGATGATTGCTTTGTACAAGAGTAATTTGTTTTTTAGGGATAATGAACTGTAGAAATTTAGGAGGGGGTATAGTATGTACAGTGGCGTGCAGTAGGTATAGATTTAGGTTATGCTGTTACTAATGATATTATGCAATCGTATATAATATATGTAATACAATTATGTACCTTCGTTTAACCAAAATTAACATAAAAAATAATTGTGCCAACTACTTTTTGTTTTTCCCAAATCAAAGACCAATCCATGCACCAAATTTAAAGAACAATCATAAAATCAACATGTTAAAAACAATAAGATAGTAAAATTTGCGAATTAGTAAAAGAGGAAATAGACACTTAAACGATTTGTACGCAGTTTTAAGCCTTTCTTATGCTATTCTGTACAAAACATACCGTACAAAATGAATCAACCGAAAGAAATCTTCAATTCAGTAAATAGCCAATTATACGTACTAAAGACAGAACAGTCTAATGTGAATAGCTCGATGCGGAAAATGCATAAGAGCGTCATGACCACAGCGGTGAGTTGTTGTGGTAGTTTTTAGAACTAAGCAATTAAAGTATCTACTGGTACACAGATAGTATTAATTGTAAAACAATGTTTCCGTTCATGTTAATCTAATTATTTAATTTATATTTGTTTCCTAAAATTTTTAGTAATGTATGTTGTAGGAGATTTGGACATTGTTGAATGTTTCAATGGTTTCACTGACTAACACACATCCAAGCCATGCCGCTTTCCAGTATGAATTTAGTTTGTTTGTTTGTTTGAATTGCATTACACACTATATACCGTACAACTTCAAAATCGCATAAAAAGAGGACTGAGTGTTCTTGACTTTTTACTTTTTTTTTACTTTAGCTGTCCTCGCTTGATGACAATAGGGTTTTTTTACTAAGGGTATTGTAATAATGTTATTGATTTATTTTTATGGTTTTAAGCTGAGCTACTAAATAAGTAAAAAAAATTAATCGTCACTCATTTAAAACTATGGATGAACAAATACGAAGTCTAGACACAAAGGTGATATATCAGTGTATTGTTATTAAAGCACACATGTCACCACATTTATTATAAATACGCGCAGAGATATTATACAAATTATACAATAGAAGTTAAGTTACATTGTGTCGTGTCAACCGAGTGTCGCCCAGTCAGGTATCAGTTGAGCTCGGTTACACAGGGTATGTCAAATATTACTATCTTAAATATTTAGTGTTTTCTTGAATCGATATATCTTACAGAAATATTTTGTATTATCAAGTATTCCATATTCACAGGAATCATCAATTTATATGTTTATTAAATTATTAAAGAGTTTTAAATTTAAATCAGTTTAATGGTGAATTATGATTTTACAAATGTATTCATTAAAAGCAAATATAAAGTAATATTTTTTTTGCTACATTAATAGAAATCAAATACAATGCTTTTATTTAAAATGTTATATCTACATGTAAGTACTTACTGGGTTTTGACCGCGTTAAAGCAAATAATAGATATATTAATTAGAAAGATATACATATAAAATCAATTTTATCAAAAAATATTATTGTCGCGCTACCGGGATTCGAACCTGGATCTCTTTCCAAACCGGGGTAGGTGCATTATCCAACTATTCTACAACGACAATATTTTTAGCGACAAATTTTCGAACCTATATGTCACCTTTTTGATATTAATACATTTAATTGTTCCATTATTTGAAAGATTATTATCTTTTTAATTAATATATTTAATTCATATTTAAAATATCACAGACCGTCTGTTCTGAATAATTACAACTTCACAATAAGAATGTGTTCTCCTAAAAATAATAGTTAATAAATAATCAGAAAATATAATTTAAAAATAACACAAAGAAAAAAAAGAGGAAATGATGCTATGTTTATATATGAACATGAGTTAATATGTGTGCTATTAAATTGTATCAAAAGGTAAAATATTTATATTTGTTGAAATTATAAGGATAATAGCAGTAACATATTTGAAACATAGCATAATACTTAAAAATATTTAATAGGATAATCATGAAGTTCAGTGCCTGGTCCATTCCGATGATGCTGCTTCTGATGACAGCAGGCTCATCTCGCGCTGATGTTATGTCAGAAATTTTTCAAATAAAGATGGATGCCCTCGTTAGCACGCTCACTGATATACAATCTGGGTTCTTCCATTTAACGAAGCACAATTGTAAGTATATTTTTTTAAAGTTTCGTTTTTTAACAGGACATTTTATCCCAGTGGCGTGAACTTACTGAGTAATTTATCATTAGTTAAGGTGGTGAAACGTTTTACTATTGTTTAGTCTTACGTTATTACGGACACGCAGACACAATTTTGCATTCTATATATAATAATAAAAATATAGAAATAATGCCACAAAATAAAATATAGCCTATATATATGTATATTATAAATTTGTATCTGAAGTAAAAAAATATGTGCACATACTGACTGAAACATAAATTAACTCATATATACTCCTTCTCTATACACGAGTCTTACTCTCATAGAGAAGAAACAAATGTTAAATATATATATATATATATATATATATATATATATATCCACTGATTATTCAAAATTGTATTATATTTTCGAATATAAATAAAAAAAATATGCTGGCGAACAAATTAAACAATTCCATATCAAATATTTATAGAATGAGAATTGGGTATTGCCAGGTAGCCTCACATTTATTCAGATTGAACTTAATATATTTCCCAATGTGTGAGTGCGGTGCCGAGGAGGAAACCCTTGACCATATCTTTTTTGCCTGTTCATTGCGGATCACAGGTTTTTTTTACAGTAATCTCGTCAATGGTAATTTTCAACTTCCGGTTAACTTGTATCGTCTTCTTTCTCTAAACTCGCCACATTTAATTTATATAATAGGAAATTTTTTGAACGACAATGATATTGACTTGTAATATAATATTATTGCACTTTTTTCTATAAAATAAAGTTTTAACTTGATTAATGGCACAAATCACCCTTTAAAAGAAGAAGAAGAATAAATTAAACGCTCGATTTATTTAAAAGAAGTGTAGAATGAAATTTTTCTTTTATTGTATTGTATTATTGTACTTTGATCAAAAATATCAGATTAATAAATAAAAATTTGTATCGTCGAAATTACACTGGTTAACAAAAATATATTTTTTTTACTCTGAATCTGACTGCTAAATTGCTACACCATCTGTTGCTTTAGAGATAAAACATACAAAAAAATGAAATAAAATGCGAAATCTACAAATATTGCCTTTTTTCTACTTCACGTGGCGTCTTCTATCGAAAGATTGCAGCCGAGTTGCTGGTTTATCCCATGTTTGATGTATAAGAACTCCAGCCTTTCTGACATTGAGCCACTTTCTGAGGTTATGTAGGTAGCTGAGATTCTACCCACGCTTTTCCTTCTGTCTATCCTCCCCTGCACAATAGGTAGTAAGAGATCACATTTCTCATTGCGGAGAATGCGTCCGAAGCAGTGACGCAACTACACCAATGCAGCCAATGTTTTGCATTGTGGTGACCATAATGTCAGAGCATTTTAAACACGACTTTAATAGGGTTTTTATATTTTTAAAAAGGACAGCTGGACGGGAGGAGGGGGAACCACCCTTTCCCGGGTTGATTTAGAAGCTAGGGCTTCCTTGTCGGTTTCACTCATTAAAGCTTATAAAAATACACTACTTTAATTCAATAAATTTCATCATTCTGAAATTCAATGTGGTTATTAGCAATAATCGCGAAGATTTTGAAATTTAAACCCTCCAGTATCCCTTAAGTGCTATCTTCATTCATAAAAATCATATAACATAAATCCATAGAATATAGTTTTACATACAGATGGAAAATTAAGGTGTAGTAGTTCAAGGCAGACACTCAAAGATCCAATCATCAAAAAACACTCCCAAAAAAGGGACAGCGGACGAGACACAAAATGGATTGAGTCCCACTTACACGGACAAACGGAGTTGCAAAACACAAGATATGGAGAGTGAGAGGTAGGCGCGTAGGTGGAGTCCCACCCACGCAGGTCGGCCTAACCTAAGGAGCTCCAACGAGTCACCCATACTCGAATAAATACCTTTATTCGGTTAGCATTCCTGGGCGGGCGGTGTCTAAATAGATGTTTAAATGTTAGAATGCGCAAAAGTCGTCCTCATCTGTTACACATCTGTTATGCACGCATTAAATTAATGGTAAATAAATTTTAATAATAAAAATGAATTATTGTCCCGAGTAACAAATGTTTTAATATTATTATTATATTAAACAGACTACAATGCGTAGCAGTGTCCAGTGTGTTGTGCGCTTGATATTTCTTGTGTAAATGAGCCATTAAAATTAAAAAAGCCGAAAATATTAGTCCTGTTGGTTGTTTTAATAATCATAATTGTTATTAAAAGTTGAAAAGTATGTTGAAATAAATTTCTTTAAATAATTGAAATATTTTTGATTTGTGCTTAAGTGATATTCTGTTTTTAAAATTTTGCATAATAGATACATATATCAACGCTTTGTAACTGTAAAAATCTACATATGCAGCCTATAACCTAGACCAGTGCTCCGCAACCGGTGTGCCGTGAGCCGGATACAGGTGTGCCGCGGTCAAATTCAATGTATTTGACATTTTACAATTTTTCATTGTAAAATGCAACGCAGGTATCACATTAATTAATTATTATTTTATAATAATTATTAAGGTTGCGTAAAAATAAATATGTTACAGTTTTATGTATGTATACTTTTCAAATAAAAAACAAAAATTTATTGTAAAATTTGTGTATTAGTTTAATACTTATATATTTTAGATTTTGGTGTGCCACGGAATTCTAGGAAGAATTTTGGTATGTCGTAGGTGAGAAAAGGTTGCGGAACACTGACCTAGACTTACGACTTTTTTGTTGTCAATTTTTGTTTCGTACTTAAACTTTTTTAGCGATCAAAGTTGTATCGTCCGCGTACCTGAGATTGCAAATCTTTCTGCCTCCAATTTTTACTCCGCAATTCCAGTTTTCGAGTGCAATTCTCATAATGTTAAAAAGGTCCGAAGACAATATATGATACATCCTTGTCTGACCCCTTTTCGCATTTTAAACTTTTTAGAGATGGAGTTGAATTTAGTCCTTTCTTATGATGAGGTATATCATGACTGGTGATTGGAACTCTCTGCATAACTCTCAACAAGTTGGCAAATATTAAGTATTTGCTCTCGAGTTACTTTGCCCTTTACAAAGCCAGTCTATTCTTGGGGTATCTGCCAGCTTATGTAGTACTTGAGACGTTCACTGATAATCTGCAACAGTATTTTGCTTGCGTGCGATATGAGTGCAATTGTTCTTTAATTTTCTAATAGATCCCTTCTTGTGTAATGGGATAAAAGTTGATTCCACTCATTTTGATGCTTGGGGCCATTCATCAGATTTCCAAACTATATTGCAGACTATCTACGAATTGGATGCCTTCATCGCCCAGTTGTGTCAGCATTTCTGCAGTTATACCATCATTTTCTGGGGATTTATCCTTTTTTAACACTAGTTTTACTGGCATTGATTGTATACCTGTTTTTATTGAAATCTGTCATTTTGACGGCTATATTTAAATTAAATTTGTTAAATGAATCTAATTAAATAGTTAATTTTATTTTGAATCAATTGATAATTATTAATATAGGTTTATTTCTTACATCTTTTACAAATAATTTCTATTTTGAGTGTACATTTTCCGCAAACATACTTATTAAACTCAACACTAATACTATTACATCTATTTTTTTTACAAAATCCGATTTGGCAGGACTTGTGTATATTGAAAGACAGCGGACTGGAACTAGTTTCGAGTTTCTTCACTTCCTAGTTCTTCAGCCAATAGAAAATAAATAAAATCTTTATACGAAATTCATGCATTGATAGCTGATAAATCCAAAATGTTATAAAAGACTTGAAGAGGCCATCTACGAGATCCTACTTTAACACTATATTTTCGCGCTATTTGATCAACCATATCCACTCCAAACTTGGTATTATTGTAAAATCTAACCGTCTCCGGGATAAGTTTAATATTGTTTTCAATTTTTACAGATTTATGTTTTGATCTGAGTAATAGTACTTTTTTTTTTGTTTACTTTTGTGAACTGTGAGAACATAATTCACTTATTTATAAAGTCATATTAAAAACCGGATCATACTATCTTTCTTGGCTTTTGGAAATTTTGTCACGTATAGTCCCAACTAGAGTAGTTTTATTGCAAGTTACTTTTATGTTAGGCTGGTAAAATAATTATCAGTAGTTACCTATATTTCGTCCACAACCTAAATATGGCTCAGCAAGTTAGTATACTAGGAATTCGCTCAAAGGTACGATCTGTATTCGGGTTTCACAGGGAACACATCTGATGTTAACTAAAATTTATGCCAAATTTTGGTTAACATGGTTTGCCTGGAAACAATTGATTATCAACTGTAATGTTTGCATCAGGTTTATAACAATTTTGGGAATTTCCAATGAATTTATTACATATTTTAGAAATCAAAGCAAATTTGTCTGTTTTCAAACGTTGGCAAAAACTTTCCAAAGACGGGCAAGGGATGAGGGATGCTGTTTAGAATAAATGAAATGACAAACGAAAGCTTTTATTATATGTTGTTTTCTTTTTTAAATTAATCAAAATTAGTTAACCCGTCAATTTGACGGGTGTCTGTAAAAATAGGTATATATGACACAAATTTGTGAAATTAGAAGGCCAACAAAGAAAATAGATTGAGATATATATTCATGTCATTATATTTGTTAGCGCCGTTTTAAATTGATTTAATTAAATTCTATTAAGTTTTTGGCGTTTGACTTGTTGCCTCATACATTCAATTTGCTATTTACTCTTTTTCTTATCTATCCCTGATGTCGCAGTGTTAAAAGTCTTCCGACTATATCATTTACTCCCCTACCGATTATTATTAATCTTACCTTAATTCCGCTTATACTCAAAAATCCTTTTCGCGAGTGTTACTATACACGCCGTGATGTTTGTACTTGTGGTGGATAGGAATCTTGAAGGGATCTTCTTCATCCTTATACAGTTCTTGACAATATTATATTATATCCCATCTCTTCAAGATTTTGTCAATCTTTAGTATACATTATTTTTATTTTCAAAATTTTATCGTAAATTCTAATTTGCCTTTATTTTCTTGTTATTTACATTATTTATAAACGAAGAACATAAATATTGAAAAAAATTACATTAAACAGAACATAAACTAATACATTATTCTCTTGTATTTTTCTGCAGAAGTATCTTGCTGAAGAATTCATTTGTTTTCCTGTACAGTCCAACTAATTAATTCAATTTACAAGGGTTATTTTTTTCTACATATTTTTTAAAAGTTTTTTTCTACAGAAGAAGCCGAATAAGTTAATTTTTTAGTAAATTCATAGGTTTATCATGTATTTAATTTTATGCGAATTTCCTTGAGTGGAAAAAAATCGCATACTGTACATATAAATCGCTTTAAATTCTCAATTTTTCACGTTTATAATCCCTAAGATAAAAAACAGCAATCTGAACAGACCAAACTCCAAAACTGAAACCTTGGAACGTGGATTCAATGCCCGGTGTAACACGGAAAAACAAAATAAGGTCGTCCAAATATTTAGAAACAAAATTTTACCCTAAAAACTTTAGTAAATAATCATTCGTGAATTTGAACTAATTTGTGAATTTGAATAAACATGAGATCTTCAAACAGTCCAACATAGAGACAGTCTAAACAGTTAAGAGGTCGATGAGATACGCTGGTTGTCTGTTAGAAACAAGAACTCTCCAAAAGATTTTTAAATGAACCCTGGCCGGAATTTGACTGTTTTTCTTCTTAAATAAGATTTGCTTCCTCGACACAGATTATTCTTGTTTGACAGAGGCATAGTTTAATTTTAATTATATGTTAGAACTGGAACAGAATTAAAGTATAAATAAATGTAATAAATTGTAATTCCGTTTGAATGTTTCCAGGTAAAGATGTTCAGAAGTTGCTCGGTATCAGTACTGCCCAGGTAGCTGCTTCTGGTCAGCTTAATTTGACCATCGTAACTATTCATCTTTATTCAGGATCTCAAAATGTAAGATATAGAGTGAATATTATGTTCCAGGTCAATTTTGTTTGGTCGCCATTTTAGTTTTGCAAATACTTGTCAATTCGCATTTGGTAATCATAAAGAGTAATTAATTACAATTTATTATGAAGCATCTAACGCATCAATAATGTATTAAAGTCATTAAAACATTTTATTTAAATAAACATTAGACTTTTGGAAAAAAATCATCATGAGCTCTTTTTGACTTGGCGGGTTTTGTTAATAAACAAAACAACCATTATTGGGTACTGAAAATTCTCAATTAATACATCAGCGACCTTTACATACACGCAGTCACTGTACGATGCGCTATGTGGGCCGGCGGAATCATCAGAGGCAATGCTGTAAGCATTAAAGGTGATCGCCTTCGTCGCATGTTGGAAAACTTCTTGGTAGCGAAATTGAGTCGAATAATTGGGTTTTAACAGGTCGGTACCACCTCACACACAGCCCGAGCCACGCTTGAAATTTTTCGAGAAATTTTTCCCGGCCACATGATATCAAAAAGTGGTGATATTGAAATCATCATCATCCTTAGTGATC
Source organism: Eubasilissa regina (assembly GCA_022840565.1). Lineage (NCBI taxonomy): Eukaryota > Metazoa > Arthropoda > Insecta > Trichoptera > Phryganeidae > Eubasilissa > Eubasilissa regina. The sequence goes on along the minus strand of JAINEB010000027.1, from coordinate 13,839,608 downwards.
ACCTGATTTGATGGCTCCCGACTGTTTTCTGTGAAGGTACTTGAAAGAAATGTTCTACACCAATAAACCAACAACAATTCCAATGCTACAGAACAATATTCAAAACTAAATTGTTAAAAATTATTGCTCCAAAGTGTGGAAGAATGTTATTTGCAAAATATAGTTAAAAGAGTACGCATTTGTGCCGCTGCCAAAGACGGCCACTTGGCCGATGTCATATTTTATGCATAATTATAATAAACAAAATAATTTAAAAATAAAAATCTAATTTAAAAAATGTGTTTAAATTCTTAGTTATTCAAAAATAACATCGGCCTGGAACATAATATTCACCTTTAAGATTCTCCAAATTTTATAAAAAATGATAGTGATAATCAATGTTCTCTCTACGTTTAGATCGCGGTGTGCTCATTATTTATTTTTTATTTATTTACACCCAATCCCAAATCGTTTTGAGAGTTGTTTACCCTCGTTTCGATTCGTCATAATTACATATATTTGTATTTATTTTATTACATTCAGCCATATCATCATAATACCATCATAGGTTGGCTCCGGTATCGTTGTACCAGAACCATACCTGTACAATATGAAAGACTTATTGTCACATTAATTTCAAAAGGCAGCCAGAAAGAAGCTGTACAAATCACACACCCCTAAAAGGGGAGGGTAGACTTCACATTTATGTGTTTCGGTCACAGTCTGGCAGAAATTCACCTTTTCCAGGTTGCAAGAGTGCGAGGAAGAGTCAGTAGAATGCTCCGTTAGGTCTCTCTAGCCACTGCTCTTCCAGGCATCGCCCATCCCAGTAACCCCTAGCGGAATATCCACACCTTAATAAATAACCGGAAATGTCTGAGATTCCTTTAATTTCTTAATAGGTCATCGTTCCGGGGGATCCGATGACCTATTTCTTCTAATCCTGTAATCATGATCCCATGTGCATCATTCATAATCACACAGTCCCACAGTCTTAAAATTTCACTAATGACACATCTCGACATCCTCCAGATTTTAGGGCTGTTACCATAGAAATGCATGTTGCTTTTTCCATTTGGTTGGTCCAATACGTGGGGGATCTTCCTCTTCCCTTTGTTCTTCGACGTGACCCACCACAACAAGCTTCTCCGAGCCATCTTCGGCAAATGGTTCAGATATCTTTTGTATTCAGTTTCTGCAGAATGTTGACATTCGTGCGTCTCGCCGTCTATGGTATGCGCAACATGTGTCTCCAGTACCACATCTGGGTTCATATAATTAACTTAATTGATATTTTCTCCAGGCCACCTTCAACATAACAACAAATATCACCGCTGATATATTATCTTCGAGCTTGTGGGACAACAGCAAACCTGTAGTGCTTTTCACCGCCGGCTTCCTGGCAACTATAGACTGGCCTATATCAAGAGTTACGGCAAGCAGACTGGCGTCTCTAGGACTATACAATGTTCTGGTAGTAGATTCAAGCTCGCTGCTGGGGTGGTTTTATTACTATTCAGCGATGACTGTAAGCTTTATTGGAGAAGCTTTGGGAAAAATTCTTGCCGGATTTTATAATGGTAATAGTATTTAAAATAAATAATACATAATGCAGACATATTACGCTTCTCTCTGTGGAGTTATTTTGAAATATGTCAAAGCATCTTTATTTCTGTTCGTAATGTAGATTCATCGTAATGGACGGATTTAAATGAAACAATGTTATTACTCTATTTGAGTTTATTAGCACTACTCAAGTTTCGATAGAAACAGTAACTCTCATCGACAGGCGAAGTATTAAACTGACTATACATAAATATAGATGACAAGTCTTAAGTGGTAAACATACAAGTAATTAGATACTGACAGATGGAGGGGTAGGGAGCGGAGTTACTGGTGGACGGTGGAGGGGTGGTTGTAACGGGAATATTGAGAGGAGAGATGAGTTAGAAAATGTAATATTGTTTAACCCGAGTTCAAATTCCTTTTTATTTCTAAACTTTCAAAATTATTCATTTTATTACCTTTAATGGTAAATTTTATTACCTTTAATGGTTTGGAAAAGTTATTACTAGTTAGACAACGACAATGCTCTTTTAATCTTATGTTGAGATTTCCAGAGGTCTGTCTGATATATTTACTATTGCAGTCTCTGTATGAAATTTCGAGAAATATATATTATCTATATCTTACCTAATTACTTGTATGTCTACCACCTAAGACTTGTCTCCTATATTTATGTGTAGTCAGTTTAACTGTCGATGAGAGTTACTGTTTCTCTCGAAACTCGAGTAGTGCTAATAAACTCAAGTAGAGTTATAACATTGTTTCATATATATACATCCATTCTGTTCATCCTTGTTAGTATTATTCCAATTCCAATCTTGAATAATTTAACCGGCTGATACATTAATAACGAAGTGCTTCAATTGTTATTTAGTGCAAGATTAATTACTTAATATTCACCGGAGGTGTTCATCCCGGTCATGCGTTCAGTGACGTAGTTCCGTATTCATATAAATATTCATATATTAAAATGAGTGCAATTAGATTTGATTTATTTTTCAGCTGGTATAACAAAATTTCACGTCATCGGTCACAGCTTGGGCGCCCACGTTAGCGGATTTGCCGGAAAGACTTTCAAAAATCTCACCGGAGTTTTGCTGGATAGAATAAGTGGCCTGGACCCCGCAGGTCCTTGCTTCTTTGATGAAGGTCCAAGTCTGAGATTGAACAGTACTGACGCTGCATTTGTTGATGTTATCCATTCCGATGCTGGTACCTACGGTCTCCCCGAACCTTGTGGTATGTATTCGTGTGATACATTGAGAAAAATCAGAGTTATGGATCTTGAATGTTTAATTTGACGTGCTCGGTTGATCCTGTGGTTAAGATACTCGCCTTGTGATTCAGTGGTCGGGGGTTTGAGCCTGATTCTAAAAGACCTGCAAGATAGTTTTATTTTCATAGCGCAAGCATTTAGATTAGTTTGAAAATAATCAGAATATTGACGTCAATATTCACAAATCTCTATTTAAAAAAAATAGTTTTCAGATATAAATTCTTATACTTATCTTTATGGAATCAAATTGAAACTGTTGCCAGTTTTTTACTCAGAAACAGATTTTAGACATACAATCATTAGCATTTCTACCCTTGAATTACTCTATCCTACGATTGCGAATGGTCAGATGCTATGTGTTCTCGGTATGTACTATTTTATGGAATGGAAGCATGAATACTTACCGAAGAAATGATAAGGCTACTTGAAACATTTGAGATATGGATCTACAGAAGAATGCTCAAAACAAGTTAGATGGATAGAATTACAAGAATGAAGATGTTACGATAAGAGAAATAAGTAAAAAATAAAATACGAAAACTTCCACATCTCAGACATGTTATGAGACATCCAGAGAAGTATCAGATCTTGCACCTCGTAATGCAGGGAAATATTGCTGGAAGTTGAGGCCCTGGAAGAAGGAGAACATCATGACTGAGAAAATGGTTTCACAAGTTTGGGTCTAGCTTTTTCAGGTCCAGTGAACATGTTGATGATAGCCAACGTCCGTTGAACAAATAAGACCCTTGAAATAATGAGATTTCTCCAAAAAATGAACAGTTATTTTGATTGTTTTTAACTCTTTCACAGTTTTTCATGAAGCACGCATGTATCTAAGATTCACTCTAATAAAATAAACAATTTAAAATCATTAATGTTCCGTACAGGAAACTAGAAATGTAGACAGGAGCGGTTCGCGCATCTCCGCTTCTCTCAACTGGTGATGATGATAATGAGGTCAAAAGAAATGAAACACGGAGATATGTTCTTTTTAGGGACACTGAGGCGAGATAATAAAATCTCAATGGCAGTAAACCTGCTTTTATTTCAATTTATACAATGACAGTATTATTCAAACCGATTTAACATTCATGATTCGTGATCATGATATTTTCCCAACGTTATATCGATTAATAGTATTGCTTTAATTCCAAGGTTCTCACGAGATATTAAAACAGATGCAGAACGGCATCCGCTGTAGACAGTGTCACTCATGTTCTCGGAGGTCGCCGGTTTTTCATTATCTCGTAATCGGACTCCCGTCCCATCATTTAATTAATTACCCTCTGGCGTCATCTTACTGTGAGTTCGCTGTTGCTATCATGTTCCCAGAGCTACACCGTCCATAAATTTAAAACTATTATAATAATTCGGCCACGTGTTTATCAAATCATCTTTGATAACGCATCGCTCAGTCACACAATTGTTCATTGCACAATATCTATTATTTCGGCGCCCGGCTCGCTTCACAACCGCCGTTCTGCTCGCTCAAATATTCCAGGCGAGCGTCGTGTGGGAATTTAATTTAAATCCTGTTCTTAACAATGAATATAAATACATTAGTATGTAAACTCTTTATGAATTAATTATATAATATAGTAAACGGTTTCATAATGAACTGTTCTGTACAGTATAAGTTTTTCATAATTACTTTGAAAGTTATAAATCTTCTACATACATCTCTACTTCATGGGCTTAATTGTAAGATCGTCGTTAATTGTTACATAGATATTTGTAAAATGTTTGGCATAAAGGGTTAACAGATGTGGTGGTACCGTTTTAAATATACTACATGGTCATAATATGATACACATAACAATTTGTTTAATTATTTTTTAAAAAAATTATAAAATACAGAAGATTTCTTTATAAAGTATATTAAACATATTTTAAAATTAAATACATCTTTCAGGCCACATCGATTTTTACCCGAACGGAGGAAAGAATCACCCAGACTGTTTAAGTATTTTTTGTAGCCACAATAAGAGTTGGGAATTCTTCAGTGAATCCTTGTTCCTCACCACAAATTTCCCTGCAGTCAGTTGTTCAGACTGGTTCACATTCAAGACTGGAGCTTGCGCCACAAACCCTACTGTTTTAATGGGGTACGCAACCCCCGTGGGAAGTCGGGGTGTATATTACCTGACGACAGCTGCGACGTCTCTTTACGGCTTGGGGATAAATGGTATCATAACACCTGCCACTGTTGACCCTGTAATAGGATTCGTCGTGTGGTGGAAATCTTTATTCTCAATTTTTAGATAACTTTATGGAGTTGGTGTAGAAATTTTCTGTACTTGGCTCCATTGTAAAAAAATGACCTCAAGTTTTAATAATGTCTTGTGAACCAAAATAAATAAATATGTGAAAAATTTAATTTATTGTGTCTGTATATTTGAAATTTATTATATGTTATAAAAGTGATGTAGAAAAATACAAATCAGATGTAAAAATATGTAAGCAATCGTTTTATATAATACTTAAAAACACGTCTTTAAAAAAATATTTTTATTTATAGCAATATTCGGATTGATCAGCCATTAGTATTGTTATCTCATCAAATGTTAATTGCATTCATATTTAGATAATTTACATATAGATAATCCATAATAATCCTATCTATTTTCATATATTTCTATGACTTTCTGGACGTCTTGGATGAACCTTTATTATTGCTATATAATGCTTGATTAAATGGTCAGATTTGCGAGACGCCAGCGGGGCAAATAATAACGTGTTTTTTTTTTAAGTAAGCTTAAGAAAAGTTATGTAAATATATATCCGCGAAATCGTATTTAGCATCTGTCATCCTGTCATCTCATCTGTCTCATGGTCATATCGCGTTGCATTCTATGATCAGTTTCTTATCTATGTTAGAACTGTCAAATTATGAGAATATGAATGTTTTGTTCGTATTTTTCAAGAATGTTTTTAAGTGGGTACATTATTTCAAAGTCAATACGTAAAAATACCATTTGTACAATTCCAGAAACAGCAATGCAGAATGCATATATATATATTTATATTTACGCTATATTATATAAAATCTTAAACTTATTACGTAAAAAAAAATTGTAATACAAAAGAATATATGTATATATAATTTTTAACACTTATACAGCGTTAATATACCTATAATGTAAAATTTTAAAAACATAAAATAAATATGGACAAATTAAAAATAATCAAAATAAATATATTATTCCACAAGAGTAATAAATAATCTTAAAATCATTCCAAGAATGAAAACTACTTTTGGTCAAAGATTATTCACCTTTCAGGCTCCCAGAATATATGTACAATCAAATTGGAAATAATAGAAATTTAAGTGACATTAAGGGTTTTAAAAGCGATGTTTCAAATTGACTGTTGAAAATAGGTCGAGCAGATACTGAAAGAAAACTGTTTTATATAATGAAATAATTCTTATAACTGCATTTTGATCTTGCATATTTCTCTTTACCTTATATGTGCTTACATTTACATATTGTATTGCACATTGGTTTATTTTTCTCATTTTATATATTTTTACGTTTACTTGCCTTGTATGTTTCGTTTTATATTTAATTGTGTTCTGCTTTCAATGATTTATTTGGTTTTGTGAAATGTAATTTGTTTGCCAATTTGCCATAAAACTGGCTTGCCTAGTTGGGCAATGCATTTTAAAATCTGTGTAAAATATATGTAATAAACTGTCATTTTTTTGTAGCTGTATAATGCTTATATATGTTATATGTGTCTAAATAAATAAATAAATTTTTAAACTTAATTTAAACATAACTTTTTTTTTTCAAAATATGAAATATTCATAATTCCTTAGTAATTATAATTCGAAAACAATTATTCTTACGAACTTTTAATAATAATTATGAGTATTAAGACTACCAACACAAATAGTATGTTTGATAGAGGTATATTATGCTTGAGTCTAATAAAGATATCGAAAGGAGGGTGACTGCAGGAAACAAAGTGAACGGCGCTTTGAACGGAATTATAGCTAATAGGAATTTGTCAACCGAGGAAAAACTAGCGGTACACGATAGAGTCCCGGTACCGACACTGTTGTATGGAAGTGAGACCTGGAGCTGGCAGAAGAAGAACGAAAGTATACCGAGTACAATGGAAAAGAGATCGCTCAGGAGTAGGTATAAGCGGCAGATCCATTTATGACAGAGTAAAGAATGAAGAAATAAAGAAAGAATGTAAAGCTGATCTTAGTATAGTGAGTAAGATTAAAAAAGGATCACTAAGGTGGTTTGGTCATTTAGAACGGGTGAATGAGGAGAGAATGGTAAGGAAGATGTATAAAAATAACCCTCTCGAAGCACAGTCGGCAGGATTTTGCTGGGACGCCACGTGATGCCATGATGCATCGGCATTAATTTGAACAATGCAATTTGCTACGAATGTTTTCAATAAGTATGGAGGAGTTTTTAGCCAAGACAAAACTATAGTTGAATCGGTGTAAAGAAAAATGTCGGCAATATTTAAAGAAGTTTTAAATGCACAGCACACATATTGCATTAGTTCTGATAATAAGAAAGCACCACATAACTCTAATCGCGGAATCGTAAGGATTTTTAGGAACCCGACTTTGGATTTTCCTATTAGAAGATGAACATTAGGAAACGATATTATGCACGACAATGTAGATCACAGCTGCGTAACCGTGCTCTGAAGCGTCTGAAAACTCGACTAAGGAACATGGAGTATTTCCAGCAGTGCCATAATATCTCAATATTGAATATTAGAAAGAAGAGGAAGTTTCTTTGCAATTAATTGCAATTCAGATTGAACTGACACTTCACTGTCCCGATCAATTTTTAAACGTATGAATAAGGCATTTTGCCTTGAACACTACAGGAATGAGCCAATCAAGGGGATCATATATTTGAGCAATTTTAGAAATAATTTAAAGTTTTGAAAATTTGATCGGAAAATGGTTTCTGGTTTGTAAATGAATCGATCGTTCTGTGGATTCCATCTTAAATCTAATTAATTGACTTCTTTGTCAAAAATCAATGTCGAATTAGAATTTTCATTCGGAATCTCCGAGAGAAGATCAGAATGATTTCTTGCCCACTTGCTAAGATTAAATTTACCTTAATTATTAGAAAAATAACCTCATTTCGCAGTGATATGGCTTCTTCAGTGGAATAAGAACCTGTTCCGTACAAGAAAACAAGAACTATTTTAGGGTGGTTCGCCGGTTCAATTCCGTAGCTCGGGCTGACGATATCTTTAGCGGTCCAAAATCGCAGTCCAGTGTAGCAGCCAAAAGTCGAGAAAATCCAGGTTCAATCCGAGGTGGTAGCGAAAGTCAAAACGAGGTGGTGGAGAAAATAAGAATACATTATTTAACTCAAAGAGCGTTATTTATTGGGCAGACGACCGGGCTGAGCGTTCGAGGCCCCCCGTTATCCGTCGAGTCTGAAAAGTAAATCTCTAGTAGAGTTGTATACAGAAAGATCTAAAATCCTTTGTTAGTATAAGACTCAAGTTCAACAAATATGCGAAATAAATCTAATCTGTGACAATTGTTATCACGTTTTTAGAAACGAAATTAACACGGCTTTCTCTGTAAATATCTCTTTTTTGAATTTAAAAAATGACTCCGGCTCGCTGGACCAGAAAATATGATGTTGAGGATAGTCATAGTGGACTGTATGATGAATGCTGGAGGAAGAAACAGGATGACACAGTACCACAGAAAACTACCACTCATCTTTTGTAGTCCCGTTTCTCTCTCCACGGTCAGCAATGAAGAATCACTCTCGGATGCTGAGGGTCACCTTTTAAGACACTCGGAAATTACGTAGAAGGTACCGTCGGCCACTTTTCAGACATTTCTAAGTGTAGGTATGTGACCGGGGTGTATTCGAAAAAGTACACAGTAAGTAAGTAGTCACCAAGTATGTGTCTGCAGGTTGAAAGGAATCTATACCGGGATTAGGAACATTCTCTAACAAGTATATGACAGATGATTGCTTTGTACAAGAGTAGCTTGTTTTTTAGGGATAGTGAACTGTAGGAATTTAGGAGGGGGAATAGTCTGTTCAAGGAGATTTAGACATTGCTGAATGTTTCAATGAACACAAATTTAAATCATGCTGCTTTCCAGCATGAATTAAAGGTTTGTTTGAATTGCATTAAATACATACCGCATAATTTCAAAATCGCGTAAAAAGAGGGCCGAGTGTACTTGACTTTTTTATACTTGAGCTGTCCTCGATCGAGAATGCTACGGCTTTCTACTAGGGATAACGCAATAATAATAAATTCAATGTTATTGTTTATTATTGCTAAGTAAAAATAATGAATCGTCACACATTTAGAACTATGGACGAACAATGTACCTTGAATCTAATAAAAAATGACGTCTTGAGATAAAACTGGTATTTCAGTGTACGCGTGCCTATTGCTATTAATAATTCATGCGTCAGACTTATTATAAATATGTGTAGAAATATTATAAAAATTATACAATATAAGTTGAATTATTGAGACTTATATTGTGTTGTGTGTCGGCCAGTCAAGCGTCAATTGAGCTCGACTACTCAGGGTATGTATAATATATAAAATATTACTATTTAAAACATGTTACAATGTTTTATTGAATAGACATATCTTACAAAAATATTTTGTATCATCAAGTATTCCGTATTCATGGGAATCGTCAATTTATCTGATTATTAAATTATTATGGAATGTAATGTCTGCCTTACTCTACTTTGAACGCGTTGAAGCTAATAATAGTTAATAAATAATCAGAAAATAAGTATTGATGCTATGTTTAAACATGGAAAATATATACCGTAAAACTAGGGGCAAATAGGGACTTGGGGGGAATAGGGACAATAGTCAGCAAAAAGTTTAACGTCTCATTACACCACTTTGGCTTCAGTTTTAAGCTTCATATATTTTGTGTTAAAAAAAATTGGACATTTTTTAAAATTACTGGTTACTATTACCATGTCGTCATATAATAATATTTTGAATTATTAAATTTTAAAGATTTTACAAGTTAACGGACAAAATTTTACATCACAAAACTTTACTTATGAAGCTAATAAACAATAAGGCTTTTCAGTTAATCTTAATATTTCACAAAGAAGAATTTTATGTTGAACGCTGGTGTTTATTTTGTAAGTATAATTTTCCATTAATAAATATTTTATACTGGTTTTACTGTCAAGTGTCGCTTATAACCAAGTCTCGGGGTGAATAGGGACAAGTCGTGGGGTGAATAAGATTAAGTCGTGAGGTTAATAGGGACATGTTATGAGATGAATAGAGACACAGTATAAATTTGAATATTTTAGCATTATGTCGCTGTCCCTATTGACCCCAGTCGTAAGATTAATAGGGACAGAGCTCATTTATGGAATTTTCTTTGTAGTTCTAATAGAATCTAATGTAGGTGAACACGTAGAGGAACTGTTGACTAAATAAAAAAACATTTGTTGTGTTAGTTGTGGAACAACGTTTCCTCCACGTGTTGATTAAAAGCGATAGAAACACTGAAACCTGTCCCTATTCACCCCATAGATAAGATTCACCCCAGATTACAGTAACTAGGATAAACACGAAAATGAGTTAATATGTGTGCTATTAAATTGTGTCAAAAGGTGAAATTTTTTAAACATAACATCACACTTAAAAATATTTTTAATAGGACAATCATGAAGTTCAGGGTTTGGTCCATTCCGATGATGTTGCTGCTGGTAGCAGTAGGCTCATCTTGTGCCATAATTGCAGAGCAAATAAAGATGGGTGCCCTTGTTAACCTGCTCAATGACTTACAATCCGGGTTTATCCATGTGACGAAGCAAAATTGTGAGTATACTTTTTATGTTTTGTTTTTAAGCAGTAGGTACGTCAAAAGTTTTAGCAGGACATTTTATTCCAGTATAATTTATTAAGGAATTTATCATTGGCTAAGTTGGTGAAGCATTCTACCATCTTCCAGGTGTACTTTATTATATATGGACTTACACACAATTTTGCGTTTTATATATAATAATAAAAATACCACGAAATAAAATATAACCTACATATACGTATATGCTGGCGAACAAATTAAATCCTCGATTTATCTAACTTCGAATTACACTGGATAACAAAAAATATTTTTTTGCTATCTTAGGAAATTTTGTCCGAATTCCTATAGTTCCAAAGGAGCTGACTCTGAATCTGACTGTAAAATTGCTCCGTCACACACTACTTAAGAGATAAAGAGTACAATAGAATAAAATAATACTTAAATATCTACAAACAAAATATTTATTTCTTTTTTTTCTTCACATGGCGTCTTTTATCGAAAGATGGCAACCGAGTTAATCCCATGCATGATGTTTAAGATCTCCAGCCTTTCTGACATTGAGCCACTTTGTGTGGTTACGTAACCGAGATTCTATCCACGCTTCTCCTCCTTTCTATCATCCCTTACACGATGAGTTATATGAGATCTTATTTCTCATTGTGGAGAATGCGTCCGAAGTAGCAGCGATATCAACGCAGCCAATTCTTTGCATTGGGGCTGTTGCCGTAAATACTTCGATAGCTAGTTCTATTGGTAATGATGAATACAGTAATTCAATCTATGTAAATTCAAATTACACAAACCTTTCTGAACATTATCGCCGCCGTAAAAAGTCCGTCCGAATCACAATAACTCTCTTCCCAGAAGCAGCTTCGCTTTTGTTTTCTGTTTTTAAATCTACACAAAAAGAACAGACATATTCAAAATTTTATATCAGGCCTACCTATCCAAGTATAAAAGCGCCTAAACAGGGGCCCACATTAGCTAGGAGCCCATGAGGTCCACATCCTCAAAGCTGGATTTACTATAGATAGGCTTACCATCATCGCTGTGTGAAAGGGAAATGTGGCCTCTTTGGCCGCAATGACTAAATCATCTTGAACTAAGTCATTGTTTTAAAAAAATATTTAAACTGATGAAGAGCTTGCGACAGCCGTTACACGATCTTTAACGTCCGCTCGCCCACCGCGTGCAATAGAAACATTGCTGCCCTCACCACGGCGATTTTTTTATAAATCACCGTGAAGCCTAAAATGAAAACAAGCTTTGGTCAATTCTTCCATATGTTCCTGGCTCCCAAAAGCCTATAACATTTTGCTAAGCAATATGAAACAATTCTCGATGATTGACGAACTCAAACACCATCTCAGGAGCTGGTTATTGGGTGTTGGCAGAAAGGAAACTGAGCAAAGATTCATGGAAATGATCACATGAACAGAACATCATTTCTTAACCTCTCAGCCGCTAAACAAATGTACTCAAAGTATACCTCCCTATGCGGGCCTCTTTTCGAAAGCCGTGTATTCGGTTGAACACCACTTTTAAAACGACATTTAGACATCCATAAAGGCATCCTGTGTACGATTTATTACTTGATAGGGCTTCATAATTTTTGGTATATTTTCCTGCTCGATTTGTCGCGCTGTCACGTAGTACAGGACGAAATAAGTCGAAAACATTATATGATGCGCGTAGCGGTGATCGAGTTTTAATATTCATTTTTCTGTTTTACATAGTGTTGCAATCATGGGATAGCGAGAGTATTTGATTTATTTATTATGTTATTAGAATTTTTTTAAAACCCTGTTTACCTCATTCCTAATATTTTTGGTTTAGATAAAAAAAAAATATATATATATATTAATAAAAATAAAGATTTTCATATTTATATGACAGACAACGGATGAACCTGTCTCCCTTAGTACAGACTTCAGTCTAGTTAAGGAGACAGTGAACATGTCTCACATTATGAAGTTAGTTCGCCTTTCTTGTATATTAATAACAGGGGCGTGCAGTGCATACAAGCAAAAAAGCTGTGCATAACTAAAAATTCTGGGAAACAAATATAAATTAAAAAATTGGATTAACATTAAAACATTATTTTGCAATTAGTGCCATCTGTGTACCAGTAGAAACTTTAATTGCTCAGTTCTAAAAACTCACCGCCATACGTTTTTTATATGGGTAAGAAGGTACTATTTTACGTTAAAACTTAAACTTTAAAAACACTATTAATAGTACTCTAAAATTACAAATAAATACATGGTAGGGTCGTGACAGATTTATTTTGTCTAAAGACGTTGGTTAAACGAAACTACATATATTATATATGGTTGATAACAGCATAACCTAAATCTATACCTACTGCACGCCACTGATTAATAAGTATAAATGTATTTTTGTATAAGAATGTTTATAATGTATAATATGTAAAAATTTTACGTCCATGATTCTCAATAAACAATTCAATTCAGTCTTTTTGTGGTTCATTCGTAAATTTGCAATTTCTTTCCGGCATTTTAAACACAATTTTAAAAGGCTTAAAACCTATACTAAATTAGGTAGCTGCTGCGTCACACCAAGTGCTCCATGATCCATGATCAGTGTAGACTGTCGCCAGCGGAAACACGCAGTCGTGCGGTGCGGAGGTTAGCTGCGACGCTCGTGCACCGCGTGGCCAGGACAAAGTGTCACATCGGCCAATGTGTCCAGTTAATGGTCGAAATACAAGTAAAACCGTCTCCGAATTCAGTACAACAACTCATACAGAATACTGTTCGGATTGGCGCGTTATTGCAGCGCATCTACAATGTTTATCGAAGGCTGTGTACATGGATTCGTTCCGCTTCTGAGACATCGAGTTGCGGGCGTAAAGCTGCGGTTGGAGCTCAGCACCAACTCTCTGGTGCAAGCGGTGCTCTCATGGAAAGCTGGCTCCCTGACCGGAGAATGGCAATGCTTACAGAATAGCTACATATACAACAATGGCCGTGACTGAAGTATTTATATTTATGTGTGAACTTTTTATTTATTAATATTTTCCTTGGTTTTCTTTTCATAACATAATATTTATTTCGTAACTTTAATGTATTATCTTTATCGAGTAACAAAAATATACAAATATATAATTCAAGGTTGATATGTAAGAACACCGTTTGTACAATTTCAGTAACGCTGATAACGGCTACCTAACAATAACTACACTTCTCTGGTCAGACCTCAGATATAATATAATTCAGTCATATGGTCTCCACACTTCACTATGCAGCTTTCCTTCGTTTAATAGTTATTATTAGTTCTCTTGTCTTATTCATGCATCTTAGCACCTCTTCATTGGTAATGTGCTCAATTCAAGAAATGTTTAATCGTTATTCACGTTGGTCTCTCATGACTGAAAATCGCGATCTCCATGAACTCTCGCCCTTTTGACTACGCTCCTCCGCTTTTCTCGGCATCCTGCAGATTCAGGGCTGTAACCATGTTTTTCACGTCTAACTGGTGGAGGATCTTCCTCTTCCTCTTCGTCCATCATCGTGGCCCACCACAACAAGTTTCTTCAAGTTATCTTCCTTTCTCGCAAGATGCTCAAAAAATGGAAGGATTCGTCTCAGGCAAATGGTTGAGAGTCTGTCCTTGATCTTCAGTTTTTGCAGAATGCAACATTCTTGCATCTCGCCGTCCATGGTATGAGCAACATGTGTCTCCAGCACCATGTCCATGATGGCGTATCATAAAAATATAGAATGCACCAGAGACTTTGCAAGACCTTAGTTAGACTTGTAAATACAGCGGTCTGATCATATTTTGCGTCGTTTAATTTCTGGCTCGCTGCTACCGTCGTCAGTAATTACCCGAGATGATTAAAGATCTGGAAACCCACTCTGTTAGTGAAAGCTGGGCATGTCGATCAATGATCATAAATTAGGTTTGTTTTTTAGTTGTTTATTTGATGACCCAATTTTCTACTTTAATAGCGTAGAATTTCTTCTTCTGACGTAGCGATCAAATTTGTATCATCCGCGTACCTGAGATTGGATATCTTTCTGCCTCTAGTTTTTACTCCACAATTCCAGTTTTCGAGAGCAATTCTCATAATGTTTAAAAGGTCCTGAGATAATATACATCCTTGTCTGACCCCTTTTCGCACTTGAAACGTTTTAGAGATGGAGTTGAATTTGACGGTGGCGGTATTATTCAAATATAGATCGCGAATGAGATGCACAGGGTGTTCTGGGACTCCCGTATCACCAAGTACTTTACACAAGTTTGGGGGTTAGGTCGGTGGTTAAATGAAAGAAATGTGATTGGCGTGTTGAGGTTTATTATGACAGTATGATAAAAATAATGAAGATAGACAGAATTAAAGAATGAATGAAGTGTAGAAGGTGCACGTGTATTATGAAATGAAATGAAGCGAGTTGGCGGTCTCGCTCGGCGCGCATGGGCCGGCAAGACCGCCGTTGTGACACAATGAAACTGGAGAGACTGTCTAGCGGTGAATTCTCGAGCCAGGCTTGTAGCAGCAGCCGACAGCGCTGTCGCTAGCGTCGATGCCGACTGAGATGGCGGTGGATTTAAATTCCGAACGCTACACATGTATTTCCATTTCACGCAGTCAAGTGCTTTCTTATGATGAAGTATAACACGACTGGCGATTGGAACTCTCTGCACAACATTAAGTATTCGCCCTAGAGCTCATTTGCCCTTTACAAAGTCAGCCTGTTCTTGGGGGTATCTGCCAGCTAATGAAGTGCTTCAGACGTTTACTAATAATCTGCAAAAGTATTTTGCTTGCATGCGATATGAGTGCAATTGTTATATAATTTTCACACTTTCTAGTAGATCCCTTCTTGTGTGATGGGATAAAAGTTGAATCCACCCTTTTTGATGCTTGTGGCCATTCACCAGATTTCCAAACTATATTGCAGATGTTACCTATAAACTGGATACCTTCATCGCCTAGTTCTTTCAACATTTCTACAGTTATAACATTATTTCCTGGAGACCTGTCATGTTTAAGCTTTTTAAAAGCATCTTGAACTTCACTAAGCATTATATGTCTGGTTCTATGTCGTGTTGTTCCATTCTTATGACTGGTTGATCTTCTTCATCCTTATACAGTTCTGTGCAATATTCCTTGCATCTCTCCATGACTTTGTCAATCTTTAGTATACGTCGGTATAACCTCATTTCCAGCCATTTTTTTTTCTTTTTTTTGTATTTATTTTCTTGTTATTTACATTATCTATAAACTAATAACATTAATATTCAAACGTATTACATTAAACAAATTAATTAGCAATATAATATTTTTCAATCTCATGTATTTTTCTGTAGAAGTATCTTGCTGAAGAGTCCATCAGTTTTCCGTTTCCAGGCCAACATTTACTCATTTGATTTATGTGGGCTAGTTATATGTTTAAAAAAATGTACTTTCCTACAGAAGTAGCCAAATAAGTAGATTTTTTAGAAAATACATAGGTTTATCATATATTAAACTTTTTACAGTATGCGAATTTCCTTGGAAGGTAGAGATATGACTATATAGATGACTTTGTCAATTTTTAGTATACGTCGCTATAACCTCATCTCCAGTAAATTTTTTTTCAAAATTTGACATTAAATTCTAATTTGTATATATTTTCTTGATATTTATATTATATATAAACTAAGAACTTAAAAAAAAAAAATTTTTTTCCTAAAGAATAAGTCATTTTTTTAGTACATACAGAGGTTAATAGGCAGGTATTTAATTTTTTACAGTATGACAATTTTCTTGAAAAATTGACAATATAAATCGCTTTAAATACTCAATTTTTCACATTTATAATTCCTTAGACAAAAAACAAACAGCAATCTAGACGGACCGAATTCCACCGTGCTACTAAAATTCAAAGTCTGACATAATACAGAGAAACAAAAACAAAATTCTACTCAAAAAACTTCAGGAAATAATCTAACTTATGAATTTTAATGAATCTAATAGAGCTCTTTAAACAGCCCAAAATAGGAACGAATATAGTGGTAGGTCTCGGAGTGGAGGGATTTGGTACGAAACTTTGAGCGGCACCTGCAACTCGGATGCAGAAGTTCCAGGCGGCGCGCCTCGATGAACACGAGGGAAATCCGTCTCAAAAGATAAATATTTTAAATATATTAATTAGAAAGATATACATATAAAATCAATTTTATCGAAAAATATTGTTGCGCCGCCACCGGGATTCGAACCTGGATATCTTTCCTAACCGGGGAAGGTGCATTATCCAACAAAATATTTTTAGTGACAAATTTTCGAACCTATACATATATATGTTACCTTTTTGATATTAATACATTTAATTATTCACAGACCGTCTGTTCTGAATAATTACAACTTCACAATGAGAATGTGTTCTCCTAAGATAAATATTACTACATCTGAGATAGATTTAAATCAATAACACTGTCAGTAGGAAAATGAAGAATTAGTCGACTGACCTAACCTTTGCTACAAATTAAATGTATCAATTTGAAAGATATGTAGGAAAATTCGAACCTGGATCCTTTTCTATTTGGGGAAATGCGTTAACCGATTATACCACACCAGCAGAGTAACTTGACGACAAATTTTTGAACTTATTCGCTGCAGTTTTTTCAAATTTATACATTTATTATTCCGAATTTAAAACCTATCATCTTTTTTCTAATTGATACATTCTTTTTGTATTAAAATACCATAGAACTATGTTCTGTAAAAACTGCAACTTCACAATAATATTGTGATGTGTCCTTAACTAAGATTTACTGCCTCCACACACATTATTCTTGTTTGACAGAGGCATAGTTTAATTTTAATTATATGTTAGAACTGGAACAGAATTAAAGTATAAATAAATGTAATAAATTGTAATTCCGTTTGAATGTTTCCAGGTACAGATGTTCAGAAGTTGCTCGGTATCAGTACTGCCCAGGTAGCTGCTTCTGGCCAGCTTAATTTGACCAGCATAACCATTTACCTCATTTCTGGATCTCAAAATGTAAGATACATAGTGAATATTATGTTCCAGGCCAATTTTGTTTGGTCGCCATTTTAGTTTTGCAGATACTTATCAGTTTGCATTTGGTAATCGTAGAGATTAGTTGATTACAATTTGTTATGGAGTATCTAAGACCTCAACAACATGTTGAAGTCATTAAAAAATCATCATGAGCGACGAAGCTCTTTTCGACTTGGCGGGTTTTGTTAATAAACAAAACAATCGTTATTGGGGTACTGACAATTCTCAATTGATACACCGACGATTTTTACACCTACACAAAGTTACTGTATAGTGTGCCATATGGGCCGGCGGAATCATCACAGGCAATGCTGTAAGACTTCTTGGTGGCCGAATTGGGTCGAATGGACCTGCAACACATGTGGTTTCAACAGAACGGTGCCATCTCACACACAGCTCGTGATTTTGCGAGAAATTTTTCTCGGCCACATAATGTCAAAAAGTGGTGATATTGAGATCATCATTATCCTTCATGATCACCTGATTTGACGGCTCCCGACTATTTTATGTGGGGGTACTTAAAAGGAAAGCTCTGCGCCAATAAACCAACAACAATTCCAATGCTGCAGGACAATATTCAAAATGAAATTGCTGAAATAACACGCAAAGTGTACGAGAATGTTATATGAAAAATATGGTTAAAAGAGTACGCATTTGTGGTACCAGATGCGGTCACTTGGCCGATATCAGATTTCATATGTAATTGTAATAAACAAAATAATTGATAAATAAAAATCAAATTTAAAAAATGCGTTTTGTTTTTTAGTTATTTGAAAACAACATCAGACTGGAACATAATATTCACCTTTTAGATACTCTATATTTTATAAAAAATAATTGTGATAATTAATGTTCCCTCTACATTTAGATCGCAGTGTGCTCATTAGTGCAATTTTAAGGAATAATGTTATTAT
Organism: Eubasilissa regina; assembly: GCA_022840565.1. Lineage (NCBI taxonomy): Eukaryota > Metazoa > Arthropoda > Insecta > Trichoptera > Phryganeidae > Eubasilissa > Eubasilissa regina. Next base: position 13,821,014 of record JAINEB010000027.1, on the reverse strand, counting down.
TTGTGTGCTGCGGGAGAAAATAGGAAAAGCATTCTGACACCTCAGTGTAAGGCTAGTGGGAGGACCTAGGTTGGCCATATTACTAATGAAGATGTATTAAGATGCATAAATGGACTGTCAAGTATCGAGGAAAGCTGCGTACTTCGGACACATTTTCCGTAATAAAAAATATATTTTACAACTCATTACGCAGGGAACGATAGAAGGCAGCAGAACAGCGGCGTAGTGAAGGTAGAAAGATTATCTTGGCTGTGTTACTTCAGAATATGACTCAGTTTTCAAAATGTTGATGATCTTTATCAAGATAAATAAAACATGGTCGCCAATCTTCGACAGAAGGTGGCACATAAAGAAGAAGTTTTATTAAAAACTGTGTGTGCACTTTATTTTTTTGTGTGTGCTATGATGTCGTATCTATTTATGCTATGATGACATATCGTGTGTGCTATGATGCTATATCGTGTGTGCTATGATGCTATATTGTGAGTGCGCACAGATCCGCATACAGGGAACATTGGTGATAATGTATTTTTAAAATTCTATATTATTAATAGAATCGGCGTTAACTTTGTAGAGTTTCATCACAATATGGATGGATGGATATAAATGAAACAATGTTATTACTCTACTCGAGTAGAGCTAATAAACTCAAATACAGCAAAAACATTGTTTCATTTATATCTATCCATTTAAAATTCTATTTTATTCCATTTTTATTTTTTATTTGTGTGTACGTACTAGCTTCATAATGTGTATCCGTCCGTGATTTAGATTCACTTTGTTGCTTTCGTGAAAGAAAAAGGAAACAAGTTCTGGCAACAAAATCTTCTCTTATGAATGAGGATAGTGATCTCCATGAACTTTCACCCTTTTGACTATGCTTCTCCACTTTTCTCGACATCCAGCAGATCTTAAGGGTGTTACCAGAAAAGTGCCTCTTGCTTTTTCCACTTGGTTGATCCAACATGTAGGAGATCTTCCCTTTGTCCTTCGACATGACCCACCTCAACAAGCTTCTCCAATCCATCCATCCATCTTCCTTCCTCACAAGATGCACAAAATATTTAAGGATTCATCTCGGGCAAATGGTTGAGATATCTTCGATATTCAGTTTCTGCAGAATACAGACAATTGTGGGTCTCACTGTCTATGGTATGCTGGTATGTTTTTTTCTGCAGGCCACCTTTAACTTAACACCGAATGTTACCTCTGATATACTATCGTCCAGCTTGTGGGACAACAGCAAACCTGTGGTGGTCTTCAGCCCCGGGTTCCTGGCAACAATAAATTGGCCTATATCGAGAATTATGGGAAGCAGACTGGCGTCCCTAGGACTATACAATGTTCTGGTAATAGATCCAAGCTCAGTGATAGGGTTGTTTTATTACTATTCAGCGATGACTGTAAGCTTTATTGGAAAAGCTTTGGGAAAAATTCTTGCCGGATTTTATAATGGTAATTGTATTTAAAATAAATAACTTATAATACAACCATATTACATGTGATAAAATGTACAACTTAATATAATTAGATAACTTAGAGGGCGGTGAATCATGGTTCACCTTTGGAAGCTTTGCTTCTCCCTGTGGAGTTCTTTGTAGAATGTCAAAGCATCCTTAATCTCCGTTTCTTCTTGTTATTATCATTCTTATTCCAATTTTAAATAATTTAACCGGTTGATTAATGAAGTAAATCAATTATTATGCATTGGATCATTGCGTAAATTTTCTTAAAATAAAATGCGTGCAATTAGATATGATTTATTTTACAGCTGGAATAACGAAATTCCACTTCATCGGTCACAGCTTGGGTGCCCATATTGGCGGATTTGCTGGAAAGACCTTCAAAAATCTCACCGGAGTTTTGCTGGATAGAATAAGTGGCCTGGACCCCGCAGGTCCTTGCTTCTTTAACGAAGATCCAAGTCTAAGATTGAATAGTACTGACGCTGCATTTGTTGATGTTATTCATTCCAATGCTGGTACCTATGGTCTCGTTGATCCTTGTGGTATGTATTCTACAAATTTCGATATCCCTGAACCTTGTGGTATGTATTCATGTGATACATTGAGAAAAATCAGAGTTGGCCTGTGTTCAGAGTTATGGATCTTAATATTTACTTTGACGTGCTCGGTTGGTCCTGCGGTTAAGATACTCGCATAGTGATCCAGTGGTCGGGGGTTCGAGCCTCATTCCAGGAGACCTGCAAGATAGTCCTATTTTCATAGTACAATCACTTAGATTAGTTTGAAAATAATAAGAATATTGATGTGACATGTATTCCATATTCACATATACCTATTTAAAAAATAATATTTTCTGATATAAATCCTTATACTTCTCTTTATGGAATCAAATTAAAGCTATTGCCAGATACATCCAGATTGTATGTCTAAAATTTTTCTAATAATAATACCAAAATTAATATTTCTACCATTGAATTACTCTATCCTACGAATACGAACGGTCAGATGCTGTGTTCTAAATATGTAATATTTTATGAAATGGAAGAATGGACACTTACCGAAGAAATTATATGGCTACTTGAAACATTTGAGATACAGATCTACAGAAGAATGCTCAAAAGAAACTGGATGGATAGAATTACAAGAATGAACATGTTATAGTTTAGATGAATAAAGAAAAATAAGTATTTAAAATAATAAAAATCCTAAAACTTCAATATCTTGGACATGTGATGAGACATCCTGAGAAGTATCAGACCTTGCACCTTATAATTCAGGGAAAAATTGTCAAAATTCGGGACCCTGGAAGAAGGAAGGAGGAAATGGTTTAACCAGTCTAGTATAGCTTTTTTAGCCCGCAATAAACAAAGTGATGATAGTCATGGTCTGTTGAACAAATGACGCATGGGAAAAAGAAAAGCCCCTTGAATTAATGATATTTCTCTATAAAAATGAACTGTAATATTTATTGTTTTTATTGTTTCCCAGTTCTTCATAAAGCACACATTTACCCAAGATTCACTCTATTAATATAAACTATTTAAAATCATTAATGTTCCGTACAGGAAACAAGAAAAGTAGACAGGGGTGGTTCGCCAATCTCCGCTTCTCTCAACTGGCGATGATGATGATGAGGTTAGAAGAAATGAAAGAGATATGTTCTTTCTAGGGAGATTGCGGTGAGAGAATGAAATCCCAGTCGCAGTGAACCTGCTTTTATTAAAATTTATATGACCATGATATTTTTCCAACATTATATCGATTTTTAGCATTCCTTTAATTCTAATGTTTTCACAAAATATTTACAAAGACTTCAGAACGGCATCCGTCGTAGACAGTGTCACTCTTATCCTCAGAGGTCGCCAGTTTTTCGTTACCTCGTATTTGAGCGCTTATTCCACCATTTAATTAATTGCACTCTGGCGTCACTTCATTATGAGTTCGCTATTGTTATCGTGTTTATCAAGCCATCTTTGATAACACATCGCTCAGTTACACAATTATTCATTGATTACTTTGTCGCTCGGTTCACTCCACAATCGCTGTTCTGTTCTTGCTCAAATATTCCAAGCGAGCGTCGCGTGTGAATTTAATTTAAATCCTATTCAATATAATTAATATAAATACATTAGTACATAACCACTTGAATTAATTACATAATAAAGTAATTGGTTTCAGAACAAACTGTTCTGTACAGTATAAGTTTTTCATAATTACCTTGGAAGTTATAAATTTTCTACTTTCATCTCTACTCCGTGGTATTAATTGTAAGATAGTCATTAGTTATTACATAGACACCTATAAGAAAAAAGTTTGCATAAAATTGTTTGCATGAAATTTTGAGGGATCTTGTGCGGATTGGATGAGAAAGGGTTAACAGATGTGGTGAACCCATTTTAAATATACCATACGGTCATATTTTTATTAATGCAACTTTGAAAAGGAACCATTACTATTTGTTTAATTATTAAAAAAAAGATTTATAAAATACAGAAGATTAGTCTACATTTTAAAATTAAATACTTCTTTCAGGCCATATTGATTTTTACCCGAACGGAGGAAAGATTCAGCAAAACTGTTTAGATGTCTTTTGTAACCACGATAAGAGTTGGGAATTCTTCAGTGAATCCTTGACGCTCACCACAAATTTTCCTTCAGTCAAGTGTTCAGACTGGTTCACATTCACAACTGGAGCTTGCGCCACAAATCCCACTGTTTTAATGGGGTACGCAACCCCCGTGGGAAGTCAGGGTATATATTACCTGAAGACAGCTGCGATCTCTCTATACGGCTTGGGGGTAAATGGTATCATAACTCCTACCACTGTTGATCCTCTAACAGCATTCATCGTGTGGTGGAAATCTTTATTCGCAAATTTTGGCTAACTTTATGGAGTTGGTGTACAAATTTTCTGCACACATAAGCTAATATTATTACTTAGCTCTATTGTTAAAAAAATTATGAGAAATGAAAATTTTAATAATGTGTTATGAACTAAAATAAATATATATATGTGAAAAAATTAAATTATTTGTGTGAATTTATTATATATTATAAAAGTGATGTAGAAATATACAAAAACAAATGTAAAAATATTCATGCGATCATTTTATATAATATTAAAAAATATGTCTGAAAAATTATTATTGATCTAGGTAGCTGGCAAATTAACCGATAGTACTGTCAAATGTTAATTGCACTCAAATTTAGACAATTTAACAATTGACTTAATGGTACTGTTCCGAGTGGTAATTATATGGTAGCTAGATACATATTTCAAAAATATTAATATACAAACCAATTATATAATAATAATACAATTCATTTCTTCAATTTCATTTTTTCATTGATTGATTCAAGTTTAATATGACGACAATTTTAACACCGATACGGATCGTTGGCAGACTACTGATCACAGAATTATATTTAATGAGATGCTAGTACTCAGAAAGATCAAAAAAGAATCTGTTGACAAGAAAATGGTACTATAAGTGATAATGAGTTATAGTGATTAGAAATGTCTAAAATTACTAATCAGAAAATGATGCTTATAAAGATCAGAAAGAATAAAAAGATGAATTATATTTCTGATTTGTTTTCAATTGCATTCTGCCACTCGATACAACAACATGAAGACATAACAAATATACACAATTATGTTCAGTGAATATTCACCTGAATGCGCGCGCTTTGGAAATACATATTGAAAAATTAGTAAAATATGAACTTATCTAATCTTGTTTGAACTTGATTATCTGATGGAATTTTCCTTCTGCAAAGATTATAAAGCACAATACTGATCAGAAAATGATATATAATACGCGTAGAAAGATTAAAAAGCAGGATACTGATCAGAAAGAACAAAAAAGATGAATCATTTTTCTGATTATTTGTCTTCAATCACTTTCTGCTAAAAGAAGACAGAACATATACATATTTATGTCCAGTGAATATTCACCTGAATGCACATTAGAAATATGTACATATTGAGAAATTAGTATAATACTCATCTAATTCTATTTGAACTTGATTATCTAATTTTCCTACTGCAATCAGACCAAGTCTGTGATAAAATTGCTTCATTTGAAATCTGGAATAAATAATTTGGTGTTGATGTGGTCATTGGGTTTCAATCCAGGTAACGCTAATTATCAGTATCAGATGTCGTCGGCCTACTTAATACAATGTTGAGCTATAAAACCATAAACATTACGCGGTTCGCTTTGATTTGATGATTTAGATGGTGCGGCCGACTGATTAAAATTGTAAGGATATTATTGGGGCTAGAGTATTGACTATTTATTATCAAATGTTACTGTCGTCAAAAGAGAGTTGAATCATAAGTTTGTTGATGACGTTGCCGCCAATATATTTTTTAAGTGTTTTGGTGGACGGTGTTCTGAGACATGATTTTTTTAAATGTATTTTTTGTTATAGTAAAATAAATGTATGAAATTACATAGCATTTGATTAGAACTAGAATATTTTTTCAATTTACTCGATTCAATGTGCACAACTTTAAACGGCCAGAATATATTATCCAGTCAACTAATATCACTAAATGAATAGAAAAATGAGTACAGTAATACTCCAAAGTTATGCAATAGGTGGAACCGACGAAAATCGCTTAACTCGAATTCGCGTTAAGTCGGGGTACTACTTTGTATATAAATACATAGAATTTTGTTTAAATTGGGACCAAGGACTAACAAAAACACTAGTTTGGAAGAAAAATATTTAATAAAATTGCAGTTACATACATATTAAGACAAGATATTAAAAAAATAAACGATTTATGTAAAAAAGTCATTTCGATGTCTATGGCTTCATTCTAACAAATTCGTCTCATGACACAAAGCCTTCTTTTTTCACGTAGAATTTCTCCGTAGCAAGCTAATAATTTTTTTATACCTTGCTTTGTAGCTATAACGCGTTCTTCGTTGGAGTCTATGTTTTCTAAAATTTTTAAGCCATTTTCAATTTCAAGCTTGCAATTGTCATGTGCTTTTTTGGTAGAGTTGGATCTGAAGTGTCTTTATTGTCGTTTTGCTTACGCATCTTTATGAGCTCATCGATTGTTAGCTCCTGACTAAGTGAATCCAACAGCTCGTTGACATTGTTAGCATTGACTTCCAAATCTAATTGCCTGCCAAGATTAAGAACTTCTACCACATGAGCGATATTAGTTTCTAGCATTGTTTCCATCTCAGCAATAATACCATGACGTTTACGAATAATGCTCGAGTTCAATGATTGAGCATTTTTCACCGCTTCAAGAATTCTTTCTGTCTTCTATTATTGTGGACTGTGGATTCCGGTAGCTCAAACTTTTTTACCAATTCACAAATTTTCATTCTGCTATCAAAATCTATGATAATCTTATGTTTACATTCCAAAGATATCGTTTTCCATTTCTTACTAGTTGCAGGAGAATCAGATTTACTTCATTTGGATAACATAGTTTTTTAAGAGTTTAGAAAACGTATAACAAATCAATCTTAACTTTCATCGATCGTTGAATCGTAATCGTGCATGTAGAGTCCGCGCGGAACACATCCAATGCATATCACAGTAAGAGAAACACTGAGTATAGCGGGTGGCAGTCTAGCAGCAGTGTTGTCAACGTATAGCGGCAGTGTCGTCAAACGAACTGCATAACTCTGAGTTTGCGTAAGTCGGGGTATTACTGTACTTACTGGAATTATTAATTATAAAATAATCCAAGCAAATAATAAAGCTCATTGGTATTATTTTGATAGTTGTATGATTATCTTTAGTAATACAGATTACTAAAATGAAAGTAATTGTTGAGTAACCACGATTGATGACATTCAACATTATTTAATAGATGATGAGACGAATATAAGGTAGAAAAGAAGTAAAAAAAGAGGTATAAATAATCAAGCAGGCAGCATTATTTACATTTTAACTTTGAACAGAATGACGATGTGTCCATCTCTTCTGATTTGTAATCGCTTTTATTAAACACTCTGGATTTAACATCTTTGGGCTCGGAGTTCATGAAAAACGGTTCAAAAGCCTCGACCATCCAGGACAATGGTCTCGAAAGCAATACGTGCATTCATCTTATTTAATCAATATTTAAGAGATAGAGATTGCCACTTAATGAGTCATTTTAGAACGTCAACCGGTTTCGAAAAATACCAACCATCCAAAAACATATTTCACATTATTCTATATACATATTTAAAATAAAGTAATAATTAATTAAAAAAATAATTTAGTACTTAACGTACATTGTTACGATGGTGAAAATTTTTTATAAACATTAACATATGAAGAAAAGGAACATAATATTTAACATTATAATGTACATATTTCTCAAGTCCACAGGTAGGTCCATCAGTAATATTGTAATTGTATATGTCATTACTCTGGTGACATACACAGAATCTACATCTAACCTAATAACCAGGGGCATGCAATGGATACAAGCAAAAACACTGTGCATTACTAAAAATTCTGGGAAATAAATATAAATGAAATAATTAGATTAACATAAACGAAAACATTATTTTTCATTAGCGACATCTGTCTACCAGTATAGACTTTAATTGCTTAGTTCTAAAAACTACCATGACAACTCACTGCTGTACCCATGTATTCGCCGCATCGAGCTATTACATTACTCTGTTGTGTCTTTAAGGTAGTTTCATAAAACTTCTAAAACAGAGCAAACTCAGCTTCCCAGGGTATTAAAACCTTTTATGAACAAAATTAAAATTCAAAACAACACGAGTATAAGTTTTAAAATAAGTACTTCAGGTTATGTGACCAAAACTACCAATATAATCGTCACAATTTCAAATTGTCATTTCAAGTTCCCAGGTCGTGATTTCCAATATCAGGACTGGCGTACAACTGTATACGCCAGTCTAGTTTTTTTTTTCATTTTTATTGTTTAGTCAAAAAGTCTGATAAACAAACTAAGTAAAATAATAATTATTGTATGCGAGAATATAACTTTATCGCAATACAATCCAAAATCTTTTATAAAATTGCTTTAGTTCACTTATTTTCTTGCTTATTTAAAAACCAACATTCAAAGCTATCTTTAGTAATTTGTAATTACAATAGGTCCTTGGAAATTTTGAATCTAACATCCGGCAATTACAAATACGAAAACTACAATCAACACAAAAGTGATACATATGAAGGAACTAAACTTAAAATTATTTATTTATCGTGCATATGTAAAATGAAATATATTTTTAAATAATCATACATTTTAGTTTGTTTATCAGAGTTTGTAAACAATCCATTAACTCAATTACAAGTACAGTACAGTACACCATTCAGAGTTATCTAACACTGGCACAAAGATACATATCTTTGAGAATAAAACAATGCAGTGCGTTTAACCAAGGTCAGGACAATATTAAACGTAACATTTGTAAAAGAAAGAAAGCAGTGGCATGTAATCCAAAATTTATGGGGGGTAATTACTGGCTACAATCAGGAATTACACAAGGAAAAGGTTGGGTGATACAATTATTGCTTGTTATTTCACTCCAAAACATAATAAGAAGTACATTTTATGAATATCCTGATTCTAATAAATGATAATCTGAGATTAAAAAGTGTCCAAAAATTGATGTGTTTGTTTTTGATTTTGTTCATTGAAAAGTAAGAAAATTGTTCAGGTGATTCCAATAACCACTGAACATAATCACTGGTGCCTACTGCACTTGATTAGTTAATTGGTATTGCTGTTCCAGAATGATCTCAAATACACTGCCAAAATTTTTGCATTTGTATAATCTATTTAAACATTAATTTTTTAAACTGTTCAAAGGTTTTTGGTGAAACTTTTTGGAATTCCATGATTATTTTGTAAATTGAGTTGAAACACTGTTTTATTCCACTATATTTTATTATTTTAAACGTTAGAACGTTTTCAGGAACATCTTCCCATTATCAATAATACAATACAACTAAAATTAAAAACATTTTGACTAGTGATGAGCACAAAATCATTAACCGTGAGTCAATCACTGATATCTTTGAGTCACATTCACTATCAGTAATTGAATATCATGATTATCTAATGATTTTTTAACGCCGCTGTTTAAATCGATTATCACTTTAATCAGCGCAGTTTTGTATATCGTGATCAAATTCATGACTCGCGTTCTACGGCTGTATTGATATTTTGATATTTGATATATCAGTGATTGTTAACTGTGATTCCGCGTATGCGCAAATAAACCGTGATCAGTCACAATATTACTTATTCATATTTAGTTGTGAACCGTGATCAGGAGCGTGCGCATTTGAGATGAAAACATTTATGAAGGAATGAGGTTATAATTCGTGATCAGCGCCATCTAATAGATTCTGCCAAAACGTTTTACGCGTATTTGCTAAGAATTTAACTGAAAATTTTTTTTTATAGCATTTTCATTCTCTTTGTGATGATATTAAATTAGATTTATATTAATTACTTATGGTAGAATATGTTTTTTTACCCATGTGCAGTTTTAATACTATAAATAAATACACTATAAATTAAGTTTTTTAAATTTATTTTGTGTATTGCGACATTGTGCAGCGCATGAGTAATGAAACTGTGATCAGAGTCACAGTTTTCAATCACTGATATTATCGAATACCAATCACAATCACACCAGTGAGTCAGGAGTAACATTTTTTCTCATCACTAATTTTGACAGTAATTAAGGGTGTATTTGGAGTTAAGGGAGGTGAGGGTTGGGGTGGAATTAAAATAGATAAGAGAGGGGATGTAACAGGGGGTATTTGAATGTTTATTATTTACTTATTATTAAAAATTTCTAAATTCTCTAAGATGTCTAACTTTCATCGTTTGTCACAACTATGTAGAAGTTCTAAATTATTATTATCAAATGAATGGCCCTCCATTCTGGCATGTTCAGCCATTACGGAATTTAGACTAAAGTTTTTTATTGCCTTTATATGTTCTTCTAATCTTTCTAATACTAGGATCTACTGTTTATTTTTTTAAGGAAAACATATTATTATTGTGAAGTTGCAGTTTTTCAGAACATTGCTCTGTGATATTCTTTTAATACAAATGAAATTAATCAACTAGAAAGATATACAAAAATAGTATATTTATTAAAAAAAATATTTTAGTCGCTACCGGGATTCGAACCTGGACCTTTTCCTACCTGGAAAATGAATTGATTTAATTCTAGCATCTCATGGGGTGTATTGCTCAAAGGTATTTGAGATTTATTGCAATATAAAGTTAATTGTTTCTATAAATGGAATAACATATGTATCAATTTTAAAAAGCTACGAGTTCGAATTCTGTTAGCAACTAAAATATTTTATCGATAAACAATTTGTTTTCTGTATATTTTTCTAGTTCATTAATTTAAATTCTACTATTTATTATTGACATCTTTCCTGATTGAAATTTTTTTCACTGTAAATTTTCTTTGTTCCAGATTTCAAATAAAGCAAATTTATCACAGACAAATACTTGGTCTGATTGCAGTAGGAAAATTAATCAGGTAAGTATTTTACCAATTTCTAAATATGTACATATTTCCAAAGTGCATTCAAGTGAATATTCGTTGAACATAAATATGTATGTAGCGACCGGAATTCAAATCCACCGCCATCTCAGTCGGCATCGACGCTAGCGACAGCGTTGCCGGTTGCTGCCACAAGCCTGGCTCAGAATTCACCGCTAGGCACTCTCTCTAGTTTCAGCGTTCTACAGCGGCGGTCTCGCCGGCCTGGGAGCACCGGGCGAGACAGCCAGATTGCTTCACATCATTTCATTTCACATTCGTTCATTGCATTCTTTATTTCTATCTGTTTTCATCATACTGTCATAATGTAATAAAACTTCAACGCGCAAACAAACATATATATTTCATTTAACCACCGACATAACCCCCAAATGTATATGTTATGTGTTCATGTTATTATATTAAGTGGCAGAATGCGATTAATATGATTAATCTTTTTTTTCTTTCTGATCAGTATTCTGCTTCTTGATCTTTCTATGCACTAAAATCTCATATTAAGTACCATTTTTATGTCAGTAGTTTGCTTTTTGATTTTCCTAAGCGCTAGAATCTCATATTGGATATCATGTACAGTAATACCCCGACTTATGCGAACTCAGAGTTACGCGGTTCGTTACACTGCCGCTAGACATTGATCGTTGACAACATTCCCGCCCGTTATATTCAATGTTTCTTTTATTGTGATTGCTAGAAACTGATATCGCTCATGTGGTAGAAGTTGTTAATCTTGGCAGGCAATTAGATTTGGAAGTCAATGCTAACGATGTCAACAAGCTGTTGGATTCACTTATTCAGGAGCTAACAATTGATGAGCTTATAGAGATGCGTAAGCAAAACGACAATAAAGATACTTCAGACCCAATTCCACCAGATAATTACTTGACAATTGCAAGCTTGACAGAAGGTCTCAGCTCAATTGAAAATGTAAAATTTTGAGGAAACAGACTCCAACGAAGAATGCGTTATAGCTACAAAGCAAGGAATAAAAAAATTATTAGCTTGCTATGAAGAAATTCTGCGTGAAAATACAAGGCATTGTGTCTTCAGACGAATTGATTAGATTTTACGAAGCTATCGACATCGAAACGACTTTTTTACATAAATCGTTTATTTTTAATATTTTGTATTAACATGTAAAAAGAACTGCAATTTTATTAAATATTTTTCTTCTAAACTAGTGTTTTTGTTAGTTCTTGGTCCCAATTAAACAAAATTGTATGTATTTATACGTAAAGTTGTACCCCGACTTAAGCGATTTTCGTCGGTCCCACCTATCGTGTAACTTCGGGATATTACTGCACACCGATATGGACGTGGGTAGGGAAAAAATGAAAATTACATGTAATAATGTGTTAAATAAGTTAGTGTACTATTTTTTCTGTCTTACTTAAGGATTTGACATATATAGTCTAAATTCATCTAGAAATGAAACAGTTAACACATTATATAATGTTGACACATTCTCCCGATAAGATGAAGTTCCAAATTCGAGTCCTGGTGGTAACTAAATATTTATTCAAAAGATATATTTTTTCTGTATATTATTCTAGGTGATTCATCTAATTTGTTTAAATATCATTTTCTGATCAGTTGTCTGCTTTTTCGTCCCCCTATGCACTAGAACTCATTATCATTTACAGTATCATATTCTTGACAATATATTGCTTTTTGATATTTCTAAGTATGTACTAGAATCTCATTAAATATCATTTCGTGATCTTATTAAAATTTTCATAAAATCGTCATCACGTTAAACTTGAATCAATGAATGATAAATGAGTCATTTTTTTTCCTTACAGAAATATGAAATTGAAGAAATTAATTTTATTTTTAAATATGTAATTGGTGTGTATATTAATATGTATTTACAGGGTGGCCCAAAAAAAGTGAGAACACCGCGTAATTTTTTTTATTTATTATTAGTTATGTCAAAACATAATATAATTAATTACAATTCTTAATGTAATTTTTTTTTGGACAATATTTAGTTAATCAGAAATCATCAAAGCACCCCATTGCATAATCTACAGGGTTTAAATCTGGGCTGTTCGGTGGCCATATGCCTGGCTCGATGAAATTAACATTCTCACAATGAAGAAAGTTGATTGTATTTCTGGGCGTGCGAGATGGAGCTCCATCCTGCTGTAATGTCCAGTTATGCTGTAATGTCTAGCTATACTCCAGGCTTTGTTTTGAAACTCTTTGATCGTTTTCCTAGCACCCCAACGTTTTTCAATTTGCAAATTTTTGATCAAAATACGGTCTTCTGCAGTGATTTTGTCAGTACTATCAGCTAATTTACCAGTTTCTTCCTGGGTCAGAGTAGTGCAATAATTGAAAATAATTTTGAGAAAACATATTTTTAAGTATTATATAAAACGAATGCATGAACATTTTTACATCCGTTTTTGTATTTTTCTACATCACTTTTATAATAAATTCTAAATAAATTCACACAAATAAATATTTATTTTTACATATTTATTTATTTGATTAGGTTTATAATAGATAATTTAATGTCGTTTTTTTTTACAATAGAGCTAAGTAATGATGACTTAAGCTTAAAGTGTGCAAAAAATTTTAACACCAATTCAATAAAGTTAGCCAAAAATTGAGAATAAAGATTTCCACCACACGATGAATGCCATTACGGGGTCAACAGTGGCAGGTGTTATGATACCATTTATCCCCAAGCCGTAAAGAGAGGTCGCAGCTGTCTTCAGGTAATATATACCTCGACTTCCCGCAGGGGTTGCGTACCCCATTAAAACAGTGGGGTTTGTGGCGCAAGCTCCAGTCTTGAATGTGAACCAGTCTGAACAGTTGACTGAAGGGAAATTTGCGGTGAGCGTCAAGGATTCACTGAAGAATTCCCAACTCTTATTGTGACTACACATAATACCTAAACAGTTTGGCTGATTTCTTCCTCCGTTCGGGTAGAAATCAATATGGCCTGAAAGAAGAATTTAATTTAAAAATATGCTTAATATACTTTATAGAGAAATCTTCTGTTTTTTGAATATCTTTATTTTAATAATTAAACAAATAGTAATGGTTTTTTTTCATGTACATTTATAAAAGTGTGACCATGCGGTATATTAAAAGTGGGACCACCACATCTGTTAACACTTTCCCATCCAAACCGCACAAGATCGCTCAAAATTTCATGCAAACAATTTTATGCAAACCTTTTTCATATATCTATGTAATAATTAACGACTACCTTGCAATTAAGACCACGGAGTAGAGATGGAAGTAGAAGATTTATAACTTTCAAGGTAATTATGAAAAACTTATAATGTACAGAACAGTTTGTTACATACTAAAGTATATACATATTTATGATTATAAATAGTTCATTTTAATGGCGTGAATCTTGGGTAAATGCATGTTTTATGTAGAACCGGGATAGTGTTTAAAACAATAAAAATAACTATTCGTTTTTATAGGGAAATATTGTTAATATATAATACAAGGGTCTTTTCTTTTTCTCGGGGTTTATTCTTTCAACAGACGTTGGCTATCATCACTTTGTTCACTGGACCTGAAAAAGCTAGACCTAGACTTGTCAAACCATTTCCTCAGCCATGATGTTTTCCTTCTTCTAGGGCCCCAGCTTCGAGCAATCTTTTCCTGCACTATGAGGTGCAAGATCTGATACTTCTCTGGATGTCTTATCACATGTATCAGATGTAGAAGTTTTCGGATTTTTATTGTTTTAAATACTTTCTTTATTCATCTAAAACATATCATATTTATTCTTGTAATTATATCTTTTACGACCGGAATTTAAATCCACCGCCATCTCAGTCGGCATCGAAACTAGCGACAGCGCTGCTGGCTACTGCTGCAAGCCTGGCTCAAGAATTAACCGCTAGGCAATCTCTCCAGTTTCATAATTTCTCAACGGCGGTCTTGCCGGCCCACGCGCCGAGCAAGACCACCAATTCGCTTCATTTTATTTCATAATTAACACGCACCTTCTACATCTTCATTCATTCATTTAATTCTATGTCTTCATTGTTTTTATCTTAATGTCACAATAAAACCATCACACTCGCAAACAAACATTTCTATCATTTAACCACCGTCCTAACCCTCAAATATCTATCCAGCTGATTTTGAGTATTCTTCTGTAGATCCATATCTAAAATTCTTCAAGTCACCTTATTATTCCTTCAGTAAGTATCCATGCTTTCATTTCATAAAATAGTACATACCGAGAACACATAGCCGTTCGTATTTGTAGGATAGAGTAATTCAAGGGTAGAAATGCTAATGATTGTATGTCTAAATTTCTATTATTATTAGGGTACACGTCTCTACGTATGAGGATTTATATCACAAAACTATTTTTTTAAAGAGATGTGTGAATATTGATGAGACATAGAATTCATTTCACATCAATATTCTTACTATTTTCAAACTAATCTAAATGCTTGTGCTATGAAAATAGGACTAACTCACAAGTCTCCTGGAATGAGGATCGAACCCCCAAATACTGGATCACTACGCGAGTATCTTAATCATAAGACCAACAAGCATGTCAAATTAAACATTTAAGATACATAAGCCAACTATGATTCTTCTCAATTTTATTTATTCCAACATTGTCATCTTGAATTATCCCTTTATTGAAAAGATATCAATTAAAAACATACCACAAGGTTCAGGAAAACCGAATGTACCCGCATCGGAATGGATAACATCAACAAATGCAGCGTCAGTACTGTTCAATCTTAAACTTGGACCTTCGTTGTAGAAGCAAGGACCTGCGGGGTCCAGGCCGGTTATTCTATCCAACAAAACACCGGTGAGATTTTTAAAGGTCTTTCCAGCAAATCCACTAATATGGGCGCCCAAACTATGACCAATGACGTGGAATTTCGTTATTCCAGCTAAAAAATAAGTCAAATTTGATTGCAAGCATTTTATTTTAAGAATATTTATGGGAATGTGGAATCACGTTACACAATGATGCAACGCAAGACTGGGATGACCACCTTCTGTAAATATCAATTAATTAATCTTGCACTAAATAAGAACTGAAGCACTTCATTATTAATGAATCAACTGGTTAAATTATTCAAGATTGGAATTAGAATGATACTAACAAGGAGGAACAGAGATTAAGGGTGCTTTGACATGTTACAAAGAACTCCACAGGGAGAAGCGAAGCTTCTGAAGGCGAACCATGCTTCATCGCCTTATAAGTTATCTAATTATATTGAGTTGTACATTTTATCACATATATGGCTGTATTATAAATTATTTATTTTAAATACAATTACCATTATAAAATCCGGCAAGAATTTTTCCCAAAGCGTCTCCGATAAAGCTTACAGTCATCGCTGAATAGTAATAAAACCACCCTACTACTGAGGTTGGATCCACTACCAGAACATTGTATAGTCCTAGGGATGCCAGTCTGCTTGACATAGTTCTCGATATAGGCCAGTTTATTGATGCTAGGAAGCCGGGGGTGAAGAGCACCACAGGTTTGCTATTGTCCCACAAGCTCGAGGATAATATAGCAGCGGTAACATTTGGTGTTAAGTTAAAGGTGGCCTGGAGAAAAAACCAATTAATTTAATTATGTAAACCATGACATGGTACTGGAGACACATGTTGTGGATACCATAGACGGCTAGACGCACAAATGTCTCCATTCTGCAGAAACTGTATATCAAAGATATCTCAACCATTTGACTTAGATGAATTCTTTAACTATTTGGGCATCTTGTGAGGAGGGAAGATGGCTCGGAGAAGCTTGTCGCGGTGGGTCACGTCGAAGGATGAAGGGAAGAGGAAAATCCCCCGCATGTTTGACTGACCAAGTTGAAAAGGCAACTGGCATTTCTCCGGTGACAGCCTTAAGATCTGCAGGTTGTCGAGAAAAGTGGAGAGGCATAGTCAGGAGGGCGAGAGTTCATGGGGATCATTATCCTCAGTCATGAGGATATCGTTGCCAGAGCTTGGCGGAATTGACAGAGCTGATGTGGAGCAGAAACCAAAAATGTTGTGTGCAGCCAAGTGTCCAAATATAATCACACTATTATTAAATAGTTTGACATAAATGTATGACTTGATTCGTTTCAGCACGCAAGCAACAATTTTGTTTCGGTATTTTTTACTGAAATCAAAGTGAAACTAAATCACAGACAGATCCACATCATAAACCTTATACTTTCTCACAAATAAATAAATAGAATAAAATAAAAAGAATTTATGAAATACGTTATCACCATTACTCTTTATAAAATGTATAGAGTCTATCTTACATTTTGAGATCCAGAAAAAAGGTGAATGGTTATGCTGGTCAAATTAAGCTGACCAGAAGCAGCTACCTTGGCAGTACTGATACCTAGCAAGGTCTGAACACCGTTACCTGGAAACATTCAAATGGATTTATTACATTTGTTTATACTTTATATCTGTACAAGTTCTAACACAAAATTCAAATTGAACCATGCCTCATTTGAGCTAGAATAATTTGTGTTGAGGCAGCAAAGCTTAGGTAAATCGACTAATTCTTTATTATCCTTCTGGTATAGTATTATTCATCAATATTCACTGCACAAGTGTCTCAGATATATTAATATTCATGAATATCCATTTCATATGATGGTTGTGCACATCGAGTTGCGCCGCCTGAAACTTCTGTGTCTGAGCTGCAGATGTCACTCTTTGTAGGACCCTGGTAATTCATTTGTTGATCTATCCATCTAGGATGACCGTTTCTTGTTCACTTTCCTTAACTGTCCAAATAATCACAAGCTTCTTTTGGTCCAAAGTATATGAGAATCCTTCTATCACATATTGTCAAAAGTCTGTCTGTAATCTTTACTCTTGGAGATAGAATAGTTAGCGCTAAAGGTCAAAGTCTTGAACCAAATCCCTCCATTTTGAAACTTGCTACTTTTACTACTGTATCCATCCATTTTACTTTTGGACAGCCTGGTAATCATGTTCTGGCCGGGGTTCATCCGATGTTCTTTTGGAGAGTTTAAGAGCTTTTGTTTCTAACAAAAACCAGTTCTATCTCATAACTATTCGACTGTCCATATTTTGGGCGGTTTGAAGATCTTGTAGAGCTCATTAAAATTCGCATTCGATCATTTACTGAAGTTTGTTCTGTCGAATTTTATTTTTAAATATTTTTTTCTTTCTCCGAATTATATCGGGCATCGAATCCACGTTGCAAGGTCACACAGCGGTTTCGGAGTTTGGTCTGTCTAGATTGCTGTTTGTTTTTTGTCTTAGGGATTATAAAGGTAAAAAATTGAGAATTATAATGACCGGCAATACGAAAGAGTAAAAGTATATATTTTTTA
Source organism: Eubasilissa regina (assembly GCA_022840565.1). Classification (NCBI taxonomy): domain Eukaryota; kingdom Metazoa; phylum Arthropoda; class Insecta; order Trichoptera; family Phryganeidae; genus Eubasilissa; species Eubasilissa regina. The sequence goes on along the minus strand of JAINEB010000027.1, from coordinate 13,802,672 downwards.
TTTTTTTAATATTATTATTATCATTTTTTCTCTCCTTGAATATTTTCACATTATATGCTGTGTATGTATTCGATCTTACTGTGTTTTGCCTTCGATGAGTTTTGGTTTTATAAAATATTATATATATATAATTTTCCCAAAAACAGGGTAGCCTAGTTGAGCAATGTATTTAAATGTGTGTAAAGATGTAAAGATGATATATTTCTGTTAAAATCAAAATAAAGTTCAAATAAATTAAAGTTGAATTGAATTGAATTGAATCTACAATACACAGTTCACTGTATTACGTATCTCTACCTTCCGAGGAAATTCGCATACTGTAAAAAGTTTAATACATGATAAACCTATGTATTTACTAAAAAATCAACTTATTTGGCTACTTCTGTACGAAAATACATTTTTTTTAAACATATAACTAGCCTGAGTAAATGTTGGCCTGTAAACGGAAAACTGATGGACTCTTCAGCAAGATACTTCTACAGAAAAATACATGAGATTGAAAAAGATTATATTGCTAATTAATTTGTTTAATATAATATGTTTGAATATTAATGTTATTACTTTATAGATAATATAAATAACAAGAAAATAAATACAAATTAGATTTTATGGTAAAATTTTGAAAAAAAAAATGGCTAGAAATGAGGTTATACTGAAGTATACTAAAGATTGACAAAGTAATCGAGAGAAGGGATATAACATAATATTGTACAGAACTGTATAAGGATGAAGAAGATAGACCAACCATAAGAACAGAACAACACAACTTGGAACCAGACATAATGTTTAGTGATCAGAAGTTCAAGATGCTATTAAAAAGCTTAAATATGACAAATCCTCAGGAAATGATGGTATAACTGCAGAAATGCTGAAAGACCTGTGCGATGAAGGTATCAAGTTCATAGGTAGCATCTGCATATATAGTTTGGAAATCTGGTGAATGGCCGCAAGCATCAAAAAGGGTGGAATCAACTTTTATACAGCTTTATTTATTATGGGAGACACCTGTAGGCCAGTCTTTTTTCCATAACATAAATTTAATAAAATACAATTAAAATAAACACAATATGATAGAAAAGTGTAAAAACTTACCAAAGAATGAGGTTACCCAAATATATTATGAAGTTTTTTAAAAAAAAATCTTATCAAAATGTTTTAAGAAAACAGGGTTATCACAATTTCACATTTTTTTTCGTTTTTTCGACATATTTTTCAAAGTTAAGTCACCAAAAGAAATATTAAAAAAATTGTATATAAAATACAAAGAAACAAAGTGAGGCACAGAAAGTCAGTCAAATAATTTTATAGACACACTAAGATATATATTTTCATCCATAAAACACTAAAAATACATTTTTGCGGAAAAACTGATGTATATCGAACATAACAGAATCAAATTCAAACAAAAAATCACACTAACGAAAACAAAGCAAACTCAATTGGACAATTCGCGAAATCCCCTTTAAAAAAAACCTTAAGTGTCAATACTAGCGGTCTCTGTCATGAGAATTGCACTCGAAAACTAGAGTTGTGGAGTAAAAATTGGAGGCAGAAAGATTTACAATCTCAGGTACGAGGACGATACAACTTTGATCGCTACATCAGAAGAAGGCATTCTACACTGCTAAAGTAGAAAATTGGGCCATCAGATAAACAAGTAAAAAATAAAGCTAATTAATGACCATTGATCAACATAACCAGTTTTTACAAACAGATGTACTTCCAGACCTTGAAATTATCAAGGATTTTAATTATCTCATGGCCATAATTACTGACGAGGGTAGCAGCGAGCCAGAAATTAAACGAAGCATAGGTATGACGAAAAGTTTTCTGTCCAGACTTGACAAAATATGTTTTTCCAAGATTTCCAAGACAACCGAGGTCAGGCTTGTAAGTCTCTGGTGTATTCTATATTTTTATATGGTGTGGAATCATGAACCCTGAAGACAACGGAGAGAAGATGGATTGACGCCTTAAAAATGTAGTACTGGAGACACATGTTTCGCATATCATGGATGGCGAGACGCACAAATGTCTCCATTCTGCAAGAATTGAAGATCAAAGACAGACTCAACCATTTGCCCAAGATGAATCCATCCATTTTTTGGGCATCTTGCGAGAAGGGATGGTAGTTTGGAGAAGCTTGTTATGGTAGGCCATGTCGATGGACGAAGAGAAATAGGAAGATCCCCCACCCGTTGGACCGACCACATGAAAAAACCAACAGGAACCGGTTGACGTAAAAACAATGCAGTGGTGTAAACGAAATTAAATATAAATACAATTTAAAAAAAGTTATTTTCGATAAATAATACACATTAAAACATTTATTGTTAGGTAGCCGTATTGGTAGGTAATAGCCGCCCGCAAGGCCTAGTAGCAAACAATCAGCGATATTGGAATTGTACAAACGGTGTTTTTACATATAAACTCATTGCTTTTTTTTGAAAAAATTGAGATCTTGTTCGCATAAACAATTATTGAACAAACGTAAACATTACCATCTGTCATCTCGCGTCACATTGTTAAATGTGATCATAAATGTGATACAGATGGTCAATATACTTGCCAGTCGTAAAATTTTTTCGCTAATCTATATTTTTTCTTATTCGCAATAAAGACAATGTACACTTCATTTCAAATGGAATATATATTTACGTACTGTTATTGAATATATAAAAGAGAAAACATTTAAGTAATCTTAACCTAGAGATTGAACTGATTCCGTATTAATCTACGTCTATTTAAATATTAGTTTTATAATAAATAATATTTCTCCTGGTCGCCAGCACCACCTGTGATGAATTCGACATTTCTAAGCCTATTTATATATATAGTTAAATTGAATAATTATATTACTCTAAAATTAATTCAGGATAATTAATAAAACCCCTGGTTTCCGGCACCAGTGTAAGATCTAGCTTTCTACCTTACTTAATACTAATTTTTACGCTTAATGCTAGTCTATTCGCTTAATATCTAAATTTGGCCAACGTGATCGTTCTAGTGGTTAAGAGTATTTCCCATGTTATGTCCGTAATAATTCTAATTCTTTTAACCCGCATTTTCAATTATCAAATATCTAAAGTTTACAAATATCCAAATATTATAGCCGTTCAAATACCTATAGAGCACTTATTAAAATAAATATACCGATTATCCTATTGTACACGACTGAATAACAGAAAACTTCCCGTCAAGCGGTATGATATTCGAGCGCGCCCGTTATAGCATTAATTATGTACGTGTTATTCAGAGCTAGAATGTAAGAGTGTGGAAGAAATTATACGTATGACACCAACCTTGTCGTAGACTCGTACTCGTGACTGTGGCCGCTTCGTGGTGTCGCCTAGCTGTTCATAAATTATGTGGACATGTGAAACAACATGCGACATGCTAAGTGTCTGCCTCGCTTGACAAATATGTTCCGTGGTTACATGATAAGTTCCCCAGACACCAGACTGTGGCGTACGTTCGGCTCCCCTGACCCCAAATTCAGAATTCGTACGTCTGGCACATATTCGCGGTAGACGACGGGCCCTGAACTCCGAACCCTGATCACCCAATGCGTTCAAAAGTTTAAAGATGATGATGATGATAATCCAAAGTTTTGATTCGGCCAATGTCTAAGTGAACAATATCATTTGTTATGACTCATTCAAGATGCATGGCCGAGGTCCTTGTATCTCCAATATGTTGCTATTCAGTATCGGTAGGAAAATGGCCAATCCGGGGCCGCGTCCACCACTGAAGGTAATTAATTGTGATGATTGTGACAGCTATTCAGTATCGGTAGGAAAATGGCCAATCCGGGGCCGCGTCCACCACTGAAGGTAATTAATTGTGACGAGGTTGTGACATGACAATACGACTTTCAGGAAATTCCCATCATTCCTTTGGGTGCGTCTGAAAACATACGTCATGCGACAACGGTGTCTGAAGAATAGTTTAAATTATCTGCAGGATGATCCTCGGTGTCTCGAACAATGCATCTCGAATAAAGCCAGGAACAAATAGTTAGGATTATTATTATTGCATGCTGGTGCATGTGTGTGTGTTTGTGTAATTGCAGATCGTTTCAGGAACACTGTCTTCGGGTATTAACCGCTAGAGATCCTACTATCATCCTCCTCAACTATACTGAGGTACGGGGTGTTCGGAAAATCCTACAGGAACCCACCTGATACGCTCGTAAGCTACATACAGTTTGTGGCGCACATAACGTATGTTGAGAGAACCGAAACCGCCGCGGAATCGTCACCTTAGCCTGTAGCCTCTTGTAGGTGACGACAAGGCATAGTGGCGGATCTAAATTCTCTCAGCGATAGGTCTCGAAATCAACGCGATTCGCCCATATATCAGTGCCAAACTATACTTCACCATAGGTACCAGACGCCCTGAAGGTCAGCCTAAACCCCTTCGCTCACGTTCGAAATCCTTCAAGCAGGCTTACATATCAGAATATTCAGATCAGCTCGCTGGCCGAAGGAAGTAAATAGATAAATAAATAAATGCAGTTCCTCATTTTGTTGTGTGTAATATCGCCGAAGTCATTCGACAATGGTAGTAGCTCGTTAATTCCTTTTGAGGATTAATCGTGCAATATACAATAAATCAAATGGTTAAAATACACATTGATACTTTGTTTCTCCATGATTACACCAATTTATATTATTCAAGACCGAGCTCTGCAGCAACCAAAGTGGTTATCGTTCAATTATAATTTTGAGTAATCATAAAGAATCAAAACATATATTTAAAATGCGGTAAAGTAGAATGGTAGTCAACAAAGGCATGCAAAAGAAACTCATCAAGATTCGATCAGGTCCTCGCTGCCGACGTCCTTCTGGGCACTAAGACACGTCTCCCGCGATAATATCCGGATCGAATAAATTGTCCCCCAACACTTTCGCAACCGTCGTAAGTTAATCGATTATCACTTTCACATTAGATAAACTCTAACAACTCTCGCAGCCGCGTAAACTCATCTCCTCCCCGCTCCCCGCGCAAAGCTTCCAACCGACCGACCGACACCCATACGACCTCTTCGCCCACCTGAAGCCGACTATCCTGCGATCCCGAAACTCCTTCTCTAGAGCCGCGTTTACATCCCCCGACCCGCCCCTGGCGTCTCCCTTCCCCGCCCCGCTACCCTGTCGCAACTGCTCTAGAAATTTCTCGGAATTCATATTTTTTTATCAGTTGGTTATATGTGGATCATCACAAGATATTAAAAACACATTTGACATATTCGCTACTTTGGCGTATATGTTGAATTTTTCTTTTTTAAGTGGAATGACACTTACATATCTAAATATGGATTAAGTACAGATCCAATAGCGACGTCGAAGCGCAATCATATAATATGATGTACACTGTACATGTATGTAGATTCTTTTAGCAACGCTTTACTGTCTGAGTTTTCACATGAAAATTATTTGAATTGGAATATTTTTAACAAGAATTGATGAAAAAATGATAGTTAAAATAAGGTTTTAAAAGATTAAATTTGCATACACTTAATATGGAATAAACTGAATAATAAAGTGAAAATTTAAAAATGGACAATCAATCATACCTACATGTAAAAAAAAATTTTTTTCTCAAACAAATCGAATCCTCGAACAAAAAACAAAGTGTGATTTGTTGTTTATATTGTTGATAAATACGCTATATTATATTAAATCTTAAACTTATTGTACGTAAACAATGTTTAAGCACGAAACAAAAATTGACAACAAAAAAGTCGTAATATATGTATATATAATTATTACCACTTACACAGTATTGATGTACCTATTATGCAAAATTTTAAAAACATAATATATCATTATTTAAAAGAACTTTACTTCAAAATATTCTTAATGGCAGGACGAATTCCGTAGTAATTATAATTTGTTGGCAATTACACTTCCGAACATATGATTATTAAAATTACCAAAATAAATAATATTTTCGATAAAGTATACCTTGTAGATTAAATGCTCGGCATATATGACGTTCGTTTTGCTTTTCTTGTACCATGTATTTTGTAATGCTGATAAAATTGTATTTAGTTCAATCTGTATTTTTAATAAAATAAAAAATTGTCAACCAATGTAATTCGAAGTTTAATTTGTTTGCCAGCATATACGTACATACATATATGTAGCTTATATTTTATTTTGTTGCATTTTTATTATGTAATAAAGTAAGCCTGGAAGATGGTAAAATGTTTCACCAACTTAGTTAATGGTAAATAACTCAGTAAGTACACACCACTGAACTTTAAAAAAGTATACTCACAATTGTGCTTTGTTATATGGAGGAACGCGGATTGCATGTCAGTGAGCACGCTAACAAGGGCACCCATCTTTATTTGAAAAATTGCTGACATTACATCAGCACAAGATGGGCCTGCTGTCAGCAAAACCATCATCGGAATAGACCAGAATTTGAACATCATGATTGTCCTATTAAAAATATTTTAAAATTTGTGATAACATTTGATAGTTTGGATCAGTGGCGTAACACAAAATTGGGCCCCAATGCAAAATGGAAACAAGTGGCACCTGAATATGTGTGGTATATAAGATGTAAAAATATTAATTAATATATATTCAATAAATATTATATATAAAAAAATTGTCTCCTATAACATTTATAATTTCATGAAAAAAAAATGTGTTTTTATGTATTTTTATACACTAACAAGTGGGACAAAATCCTTCCCTCATTTTACTCTCTGGTCTGGTCTCTAACCTGATATATAGGTACTGTTTACACCAATCATCGTATTACATTTTAAAATGTTATAATTACATTTTTGTTGCAGTGGATCTTAAGAATGATTAGTCCGTATTAGCGCTGGGAGTAGTATCCATATCAAAATTACTATAGGACGCGAAGCTTTTGGGACCCTGTCTAACGTGGGCCCCAACGCACCGCATCGGCTGCATTGGCGTAACAACGCCACCGGTTTGGATGTTTTAGTTTTTAGTACACGCAATTTATTTTCCAGAATGTACCTTTAAAAATATACATGTTCCACTTGTGCATCTATACACTGATTTAGACGCCGTTCCCATTTCTGGAAGTGGGCCTGGAATTCATTTCCGAAATTCAGTGTAACCTCTATATTCGTCACATTCTATCTCTATTTTCGTTGATATTTTATATATTCGTCATTTCCACCGATTCCGCCAATTCTGGAAAAAAGTAGATGAATTGGTGGACGAGCGAAAAGTGGCACTCAAATGTTGCCATAATCAACCAAAACATAAATGCATTCAATGATAATGTGATTGACTACATCAGGAAGCTTTTAAAAAACAAACAGAAACAGGCAATATTGGACAAGTACTTTGTTAAATCGAGTGTTATTGAATCATCGAAAAAACGAAAAACATCACCAGAATTAGAATTACCCGATGATGATGACAATAACAATAGTAAAGGTAAAGTTTTGACAAAAATGTTTTTGTTTCGACGATATAACATTAAAAAACAAAAGTCATCTTATATTTGGACCTTTAATATATGCTTAATCACAACCATGTCAAAGATATAAGCATTTAAAAAAAAAATCATTATTATGCTATTATTTCGATTAATATAAATATTTTATTAATTCCAAATTATATATTTAATACAAGAAATAATATTTTCCATAACAGGGTAGAATTTGCACATGTTTCTTGAACATTTTCGATTCGTAATTTAGTCAGGTATCCACTCATAAAATATTGCGAACTAGGTCTGTTACACTCTGTATATATATATGGAGACTTGTAAGAAGCAGAATACTCAACTGAATACACTCATCCCTTGATTTACGCGGTATTCATTTTATGCGGTCTCACTTTTAAGTGGTTTATTAAACCAAATTGGGTATTTTTTATTTCAAATCAATAAAAAACACACATTAAGGCTCTTCTTTCAAAAATAATTCATATTTTTGCGTTTTTATTATTATATCAGAAGTTATACAATAGATTTGACATTTTAAAAATTATTACTTATATTATACCTTTACACTAATGTGAAACTAATAAACTGAATGTTATTTGCACATAATTAAGAAAATACAAGCATTATAAGACCGCAACAACATTTTCCGCGTACTATAAAATTGCCATTATACAGAAAATTTTTGCATATATGAAATATACTATCGTACAACTTGAAGCCAAGATTACGGAGACAAATTTGTATTGAACCAAATTAGCAAAATATTAAAAATTAATAGAGTTATAAACCATTCAATTTGCAGTACATATGATCAATTTTCAACGTTTTTAACACACTTTGTGTTAGAGAATAATTAGTGAATATTCCTTTTTTAAATAATGTACGTGCTATAAATTTATTTTGAATTAATAAAGCTACATATTTTATAAAAATATATTTTTCTCTTTCTTATGTTGATATACATATGCCTATGGTATGTACTCGTTTTACGCGGTTTTTTGGAACCTATATCCCTATTTTATATTAACTTTAAGTCTTGATTTATGCGAATTTTAATTTTTTTGAATATATTTTCTATTTTTGTATGCGTTCTATGCCTCAATTAATGCAGATTTTTTAGAAATATATCTACTGCGTTAATCGAGGAATGAGTGTACTACGTTTTGAAAGAAAAAAGTTCCAGGGAAGACAGATTAATGCCTTGATTGATGGACAATGAGACGTCTCCATTCTGCAGGAGCTGAACATCAAGGACAGACTCTCAACATTTTGCCAGAGACGAATTTATAAATTTTTTGGACATCTTACAAGAAGGTAAGATAGCACGGAGAAGCTTGTTGTGGTGGGCCACATCGAAGGACGAAGAGAGACCCGTTGGACCGACCGAGTGGTGAAGACAACGGGCACTTCTCTGGTGAGAGCCCTAAGATCTGGATAATTTTCAATAGCTACTTTATTAGAAACCAAATGTACACTGGCAGTTATTCTTCTACAAACTTCAATAGCCTCCCTACAGAAATTAAAGATATAAAGAATATAAAAGAACTAAAAAAGAAATTAAATGAACACTTCAGAAGCACACAATTAGATCGTAAATAATATTATAAATTCCAAATGTATAACTTCTAGCATTATGTAAATATTACAGTGTGAGTCCCTCTCCAAGAACAAAATCTAGTCTCTTTTTTGGAGAGGCAAGCGATTCACAAAAATATGTAACTAAATTTTGTAAAAGATTCATGTAACTCATATATTATATAAAATTGTAAATATTTCAAAATAATAATAAAATAAAAATATATTAAAGTAATGTTAATATATTGCATATCCAGGTAGATGTTCTATATTAAGAAGTTTATTTCTATTCACAACTATAAAAATATTTTAGATACATATTACAAAACTAGTATAAAAATGGTTAGTTTTGCTAGAACTTAGTTAATTGTTAGTGAAATAAACTTGTATTACTTTAACTCATACTAATACATATTATCCTTATAATTTTAACAAATATAAAAGTTTTACCTGTTGATCCAATTTAATAGCACATATATTAACTTATTTTCATATTTATCCTATGTATATATGTTTCATGTTTAAACACCATAATTTTTTTTTTCTTTTAATTACTTTTAAATTATATTTTCTGATTATTTACTTCAATGCGGACAAAGCCCAGTAAGGCAGGCATTTAATACTTACATGTAGTTATAACATTTTAAATAAATGCATTTTATTTCAAGTCTTTTTCTATCAATGCAGTAAAATATTTCTATAAGATATATTGATTCAAGAAAACACTAAGTATTTCAAATAATACTATTTTATATACATACCCTGTGCAGCCAAGCTCAACTGACGCCTGACTGGGCGACACTCTGTTGACACGACACAATATAAGGCTTATAACTTAAATTCAATTGTATAATTTTTATAATACATCTGCGCATATTTATAATAAGTCTAACATATGTGTTTTTAATAATAATAGAGATGTGCACATTGATATACCAAATTTGTCTTCAGACGTCGTTTTTTCATTAGATTCAAAGTAGGTACATTGTTCATTCATAATGTATGACGATTCATTATTTTACTTAGTAGCTCAGCCTAAAACAATGAAAATAAACTAATAACATTGTATTTATTATTATTAGATTACCCATAGTAGAAAGCCCCAGCATTCTCAAATGAGGAAAACTCAAGTAGACTCTGTCCTCTTTTAATGCAATTCAAATAAACAAACAAACTTTAAATTCATGCTAGAAAGTAGCATACCCTGGATGTGTGTTACAGGCAGTGAAATCATTGAAACATCGGCAACATCAGCTGAAATCTTTACTTTGACTTATGAAATTGGTGGAGAAGATTTTGATACCTTTATATAATATAGATAGATAGATAATGCTTTAAGTGATAATAGGATTATTGATATAGCTTTAAATATGTGGATTGAACAAACAAATTGGATGCATGCGTACTAGTAAATTACCTCACTGAACCAGTATGAAGTTGCTCACAAACGACTGTCGCAATTTAAATGTCTAGCCGTAGGTTTCGCTGATCCGGGTAATAATGGTTAGAATTTTATAGAGTATTTTCATAAGATAAGGATTATTTAATTTACATTTATTTAGACCCCATTTATTTAAAAAAGGCCCCCCTAAATAAGTATTGCAATTATCAAATACTAACATTAAATTATAAGAATTATCAATATTAAATTATATTGTCTCATATAATATTCACGCTTTCATGAAAAAAATAAAAGTATTTTAACTTTACATCGATAATATTTTCAAATGTTTTCATAACACAATTGAGAATCGATTTTTTAAATTTGATAATTTAATTTTTTGTTGTGAATTTCTATTAACACTAGAAAAGGTATGAATACTCGCAAAAATATCAATGCCAAATGAACTGTAAGGTTACAAACTTTTTGGGCCCAAATGTACAGCCACTGATTTACTCTTTAGTAATGCGCAGTGTATTTGCTTGTATGCAGTGCATGCCGCTGGTAACCACATATTATTTAGTAGGTACTTTGGACTGCAACTGTTTGGTCTTCCGTCTACGTACATATTGTTTTTTTATAGTTCTTTTTAATATTTATACGTGCATTTAATTTAATTTGAAATTAAAAATATTTTCTTGTTAAATATTTTTATAATACTCTCTGTACGTTGAAACTATATATGTAGGTTACCATCAAAGTGTAAAATACTGTTAATGTATAAAATAATAATAATAATAACTAGATATTTTATATACAAACTGAAAGATCTCGGAAAAATAATATTAAAAATGTTATTTTCATTTATAAAAATTGCAAAATGGATATATATATATAATTTAAAAAATAAATAATAAAAAAAGAGGAAAATTGTTGAGGAGGTCATACCTGACCCGGTAGTGATGATATAAATAACATTTTTATGTTATTATTGATTATATAATATATAGTCTTCAAAATTGTAACATTCAAAAAATCTTCAATGCTATATGAATAAAGTCGGAATCTGTTCCGTTGAACAGGTCAGTCAGGGTATGCATCTTCGCTTGGTCAATTTCTGACAAAATATCAACAGACAATGATCCTGCTCTCACCAGTATCAATATCATTGGACCCTGAACTTCATGATTACCCTTTTAAACAAATATTTTTGAAATATTAAACATGTAATAGTTTGGATTATTAAATAATTATGCGAAATACAGATGATTTTTGTGATAGATCATCTAGTCAACATTCCTATGTCATTATTTAATTTGAATATTGAATTAAATATCATTAAACAAATAACACTTAATAACTGGTACAATAGAGAATTAATGGACATAATTAAAAAATATCATATTGCTTTCTATATTGGAAAAACAAGCCAAAATTTTTACATAAGAGTCAAAGAGCATTTAGAATGTTTAAAAAGTAATGGTTTTTCTGAATTTTCTAATCATTTATTATATATCATACTTTTGATAAAAAATTGGGATTGTCTCTTGTACATATAAACAATGTTGGTCTTAAATTGAATAATTTAGAATCATTAGAAATAAGTATATTTCATAATTACAATTATATATTTCGTTTATGCAAGAATTTTCCATATTAAGACAATTTTGTGGCAGGCGGAAAATGTATCTAATGGTCGGAGTCTTTCTTATAATGCTTATATTGTTTTAATTATGGCAAATAACATTCAGTTTATTAGTTTTAAATGAGTGTAAAGATCCTATCTCAGTGAACGTTTAAAAAAAAGTTTAACTAGTGTATAACTTCTGATATAAATGAAAATTAAAACCCACCCGCGAAAAGATGAATTATTATTGAAAGGGAAACTTTAAGCCAATTTCCACATCTTTCATCATAGTAACATTTGAAATTAGGTACTAGATTTATTATTTAAATATAGTACATATTTAAAAAATAAAATAGATTTTAAAAACATTACAACAATTTGATATATGGTTTTTAGTTAATTTATTTAACATCCTGATGAAAGAAATGGTATATTCAGAAACCGGTTGGTGTATTAATCTAACTCTCAAAGTGGTTCAAAATAAAGTTGTAATAATTTATATTACGATTATTTATTTGTTAGATTTTTTTCGTAAAACAGAATGAGAATATTATATTATATAAGAATATTTCTTTTCGCTTGTACTTTGATCACACATTTAATAGCATAAGCTACACGCACACATATTTCAAATAAAATAATTATATAATCTTCTGGAACTTGTCACATGACTTGATACGAAAATATGTTGCTCTTTGGATGTTGCACTTTTATAAATAAATGAATTGCTGAGCTTTGCGTATCCAACCTACTCCCCACGTGTTTAATAATAATTTATTACGAGAACACATTCTTATTGTGAAGTTGTAATTATTCAGAACAGACGGTCTGTTGATTTTATAGGTATATCTTTCTAATTAATACATTTAATTCTATTTAAAATATCACAGACCTATGTTCTGAATCATTACTGATTCATGTTCTGATTGCTCAAAGGTATTTGAGATTCCGTAAAAATTAATTAATTAATTAATTATTAAATGTATTAATATCAAGAAGGTAACATATAGGTTTGAAAATTTGTTGTTAAAAATATTGCCGCTGTAGCATATTTAGATAATGCACCTTCCCCAGTTTGGAAAGAGATTCCAAACTGGGAAACTTCCAGGTTCGAATCCTGGTGGCGCAACAACAATATTTTTCAATAAAATTGATTTTATATGTATATCTTTCTAATTAATATATTTAATTCATATAATTCATATTTACAATAATAATTTAATTCAAAACTAGAAGGTATCAATATGGTATTCAAATCAAATCGAATATGAATTGTATATCAGACTATAATTGTGCATCGGAGAAGCGATGTGTGAAAGCGAACGGGACAAAAGCGGTATGTCAGGATACGGCAGCGTGGTGTTCTATTACCTACCTATAAGTTGGTTAGTTAGCCTGACAAAAACATAATCAGAAAATATTGCCTTTTGTAGGATAAAAAAGAATCTATGAGACATGACAAATTAAAATTCTAGTAGATTTGAGATATTTTTTTATTAAACTGATTTGATTTGTGAATGCATAATTCACTATTAAGGTGATTGGTATTTCATATTCCATAACAATTTAAGTTGATCGATTTGAGAAAATACCAAGTATTTAAAATAGTAAGATTGTACATACTTTGTTATCTGTTATCTGGTTGAGTGACATATAACACAACAACTATTATTATTTTTTAATAATATTTATGATATGTCTTAACCAATATGTTTTAATTAACAAGAAAGATGTGTACACTGAATCAGTGGCGCGACTAAAGAAATTGGGCTCTAATGAAAAATGGAAAAAAGGGTTCCCCTGTACACGTGTTGGTCCCTAATGAAAAACAATCACCTACATTTTTAAAAATGTTCTTGTAATATATGATTTCAGTTTTTAAAAGGTATTTAAACGATCTAGCATAAGAGCATCCTTAATGAATGCTAATGTTAATGTGTTTTTAGATGTTTATATTTATTTATTTAATTCTTAATTTAGTGCATAATAAGCACTCCTTATACCTATATGCTCTAATATATACAAGATTAAAGTATTTTCTTTTATTAAAATTTGTCTTTTATATATTTAGTCAGTTTCATTTTAAATCTATTCAATTTCTCTTCCTTTCTTATGTTTTCTGGCATTTCATTAAAAAATTTCATCGCACTATACATCATCGATTTCTGAGATTTGGCCTTCTTCCTGAATGGCAGTCTCAGTCTATCTCTTCTCCTTGTACGATGTTCGTGTTCATGTTGATTTGCATAAATTTTACGGCTTTATGGCAAACCATCGCTGCCAAGTGAATTTCATAATCTGGTCCCAAACTGAAATTATCAAGGTATATCTATAATGTTTTCACGTGTTTTCGTAAAACACAGTTTATTTTTTATTTAGCTGTGGTGGATTTAAAAAAATATTTGGATTAGCGAGGGGAAGTATCCAGTGGCGTACTACGCCATAACGCCAATGCAGTGCATTGTAGCCCACGCTAGGTAGGGGCTCAAAAGGTCTGCGCCCTATAATAATTATGGTATTGATACTTTTGCGATTGTCGTTACTTTTCCCATATGGACCAATAATACTGGTCAACAATTAAAAAAATATTTTTTTTATAACTTGCATGAAAATACTTATATCCTTATGAATTTTGCAGAGATCGATTCAAATTTGAAAATAAAAAAAATCAAGCATGTCAGATTTTTCAGTTACAGATATATATTGTTTAAAAATATAAGTAATTTCTAATTTCTACACCAATCATTCCATTTTTTTAAATTAACTATTTTATTTGTGTTTGAAACACTTTTTTGCATTCGCATCACAGTAATCTTGACAGCACTACTGTCAATTGACTGATGTCTCGTGGTCGGTTGTTGGTTTTAGTGGGAAAGTGCGCTAGAAATTCTCAAAATAATATCTAAAATCGATAAAATGTTCAAGAACAGCTTCAGATACTGCAAGTCCGAAGTCAACAGTTTTAAAATTCCAATTAAATATATTAATTAGAAAGATATACATATAAAATCAATTTTATTGAAAAACATTATTGTTGCGCTACCGGGATTCGAACCAGGATTTCTTTCCAAATCGGAGAAGGTGCATTATCCAACTATGCTACAGCGACAGTACTTTTGATGATAAATTTTTGAACCTGTATGTTATACTTTTTCAAATGAATAGATCTATCATTCCATTATTTGAAAGCCATGTACTTTGTTTTTACAGAATTTCAAATACCTTTAAGTAAACCGATAGCAGACGCCGGAATTAACAATTCATTTTTATTAAATATTGGACATATTGATACAACTTATATATTATTAAGGAGAACACATTATTATTGTGAAGTTGTAATTATTCAGAACATAGGTCTGTTATATTTTAAATACTATTTAAATGTATTTATTAGAAAGATATACATTATTTCTAATTAATATATTAAATTAGTATTTAAAATATCACAGACCTATGTTCTGAATAATTACAAATTCACAATAAGAATGTGTTCTCCTTAATAATTAACAGTTTTTGTTACATATATGGAACATATGTATTTGGCAAACGGAGAAATAATATAACTCCAAAGATTAAAACTACATATTTTCACTTCTTCGGGTGCCATGTTGGTGAACAAGACAAATCATGGGCTCCTCATTTTTGCTGCACATCTGTAAGGAAAACCTAATTCAGTAGTTACATGGAAATGGAAGAACTATGTCATTTGGTGTTCCAATGGTGTGGAAGGAACCAAGAAATGTAACGGATAGCCATGATGAAAGAATGAATTTTTGTTGGGCTACAAATACGCGAAATATTACAGGACAAGAAGTTGATAAACCGTTTCAGTTAGCTACCTGGAAGTCATTCAGAGCTATAGTAGAAGACTTTTTAGGTCATAATAAAAATTATAACCGTGCTGATTTAGTAAAACAGCTATTAGACTGTTACCAGAAAATGGCTGCAAGAATGTCACACATGATTAATTTTCTCCATTCGCATCTTGATTTCTTTTCGGAAAATCTGGGAGCAGTTACCGACAAATCTGGTGAGATTCCATCAAGACATGGCTACTATAGAACACCGTTTCCAAGGGAAATGCAATGCTAATATGATGGCAGATTACTGTTGGTTCCTGCGATACCAACCACCGGTACATTTTCAATACATGGGATCCATACAAACAATAATATGTCTGTAACATTAAAACTTGACGTGATACAATTTTATCACCATATAGAATATGTACGATAAACTTAGTCCAAATCAGTCATCAAAATCATCCCAGCTTCGTCACTCGTAATGATTTTTTTTTCCAATAATTGAGTTTGTGTTTGTTTTAATGACTTCAACACATTGTTGAGTTAGATGCTTCAGAATAAATTGTAATCAACCACTCTCTACAACTACCAAATGCGAACTGACAAATGTCTGCCAATCCAAAATGGCGGCTGACAAAATCGGCCCGTAGATTGCGAAGGCGATTATTATAATGAATGAACCATTTTCTGAAAATTTCATCCCATGTTTGAAGTATAACCGTTTGAATGCTACGCGTCGCAAAAGCGCTGCGATCGTTTGTATCGGAAATTGCTTAGCACTTAAACGGTTAATATACAAAACTGCACGCAACATTTTTGATTGAACTTAATAATTTACCACCATGCTGTTTATTCGGGGGGATATGCAGACAAGTCGGAGCTTCTGTTCTGATATACACTCACCTCATCTGCGTTCATACAAAATAATAAAACTTGACCAGTCCAGGTCACTACCAGATTCCAAGAGTTCTTCTTCTTCTTCTTCCTTTTACACCAACTGCTGTTGTGCTGAGTTCCCATACCACAGGAAGAAATATTAAACAAATGTGTTCTCTTTAAAATATAATATTTTAGTTTTTTTGCAAATTACATATTTTATAATAAAATAATATCATTGTACATAATTACATATTTTATTATTATTTATTATTACTATACACATCCTATTCAGGCGTTAACATAATTTTTAAAATAACAGAAAACACAAAGAAAAAAAACACAATGTCAGCATGTTTTTTCAAAATCAAAATTAAAAATAAATATAAAATGTGAAGTAAATTTATCCATCACCATTGAGTTGAGTCACAAAAAATTGTAATAATGTAATCCTATAAAGAGTTAAATTACAGCAAAAATGTCGACTACCTCCGCATATTCATTCCCCAAAGAATGCATTCTGGGGACTGCGGAGTTAGTTAATGCATGAGTTCTGACATTACCACTGTTATAGAACGATGAATTGTGTCTCGATGACCTCAATGGTGCGTGAAAGTCAAGCAGATCAACAATCTGGGGGCAGTCTATGATATCATTGATGATTCTGTATAAAAATATAAGGTCGGTCATTGTACGTCTCATTGATAATTTTAACAAGTTAAGACAGCTAAGATAATATTTTTAAGTGATATATGCTTAGGTCCTTTTGCGAAAAATCTATAAACCTACATACCTTATATACCTAACTAAAGAATTCCACCACATAATCAATGACGTCATAAAATCAACAGTGCCAGGTGTTGTTATACCATTTTCTCCTAAGCCAAATGGAGAGGTTGGACTTGTCTTCAAGTAGTATATACCCTGACTTCCCACAGGGGTTGCGTATCCCATTAGAACCTTGGGATTTGAGGCGCAACCTCCAGTCTTGAATGTGAACCAGTCTGAACAGCTGACAGATGGGAAGTTTGTGGGGAACGACACGGATTCTCCGAAGAATTCCCAACTCTTGTCGTGACTGCACAAGATAGATAAACAATCCGGCTGATTGTTTCCTCCGTTCGGGTAGAAATCAACATGGCCTGAAACAAGTATTTCTTTAGTAATAGAAATTTGCTTAATATACATATGTAGGAGATCGAGGTTCCGTGAACTCCGATCTGCTCAATGCCACACTTAATAACATAAACATAAATCCGTATAAAAAAATTATTACCAGTCGCGGTTTCATCAAAAAATATTATATTTGCGGTCTTAATTGCATGTAAAATTAAAAACCTTTCTAATAGACGTGAACGAGTCGATCCTCGATGCATTTTTAAAATATAGTCTGAAATATTGCTTAATTGACGGACTCAATAAATATTTAGTTAAATAATTTGGTAAACCCGTGTTATTGAAATTACATAAAAAAGTAACAAAATATTCAAAAATTCATAAAAGTTCAAATATTTCGAAATCCATATGACATTCATGATGGAATATTCGGATAGGGCATGGTCTCAGCTTTCGATGGTTTTCGTTTGGACCACTATTTACAGAACACCCTGCATATGTCTTTGAAGACTTAGGGCCAATTGTGTGATCAGTAGTAACTTTTTACTTTAATAAAAAAAGTTTAAGTAAATTTTTTTGCGAAAACGGGTTGTTTGATCGTCAGTAAAAAAATATTTACTTCTCGAAAGTACATTCCGTAATAAACTCATTTTACTCTTCAATATCTGATAATAAAAATGAGAATCGATAGTTAAATATGGCAGACTTTTTACGGCTGTTCCAAAAGTCATCTGACACATTGATACGACAATTAATCATTCAATATCCCACTATTTTAGTGATGAGAGTTTGTACAATGATAATCTCGTTGTTTAATACATAATACGAAAGTATTTCACCATCAAAGTGATAGATTTCGAATGCCTAGATAAAAAATCCATAGATAATGCACAGAATAAAGCATATTTCATGATTATTTGTCAAGCCTATAGACATCTTCATCTATGCTTTGACAGTAGTAAATTTGATGTATCAATAACCCATAAAGAATTTTCACTACGGGCTTTAGTAATAAGTTACTATAGTAAAATTTTCCCATTCCACCTCAGCTTTTACCTTCTCAAGAATCCCAATCCCCTGCACCCTACCAATCTCGTGTTCAGCAATGATATCTGTTAGGTTCACTCCGTACAGTCCGACCATCAAAGTCTTCCTGTTATAACAAATCTTGAGACGCTTATCTTACTATACAGAGTATAGAGCTCGTTCCTGTAGTGTCCAAGTATAAATATATTTTTTAAAACTGACTCAAAGATATGCTTCATAATTTTCATTTCAAAAATGTCCATTGCACACTCATTATTCTGTCAGTACCATTGTCTCAGACACATGTAATGTTTTATTAGAAGAGATTTTTAGAAGATTTTCAAGTCGAGATTCAACAGATTTTGATCCCATTAGACACTTTGGAGACGACTCTCGGCTTTCATATTTGAAAAAAATTCGCCATCTCGCACCTCAATTCACGCTCATACGTTAAATGTCATTATCGTCATGTTTATCATTTGATTGACTTGATGTTTGTTGTTTAATTTCTTTAATGACTTATATGTAACTTTCGGAATAAATAATTGTAGGGATCTATGGTAGTTTTAGGTGACGTTTATGTGCATGTATCAAATTTCACTGTCAGAATGTACGCCATGTTTGAGTTTTTGTCTCTTTCTAACAATCTCAAGCTGATTTCCGAGTTTATCTCCAGAACAAAATCTCATCAAGTGTATACGGTATTAAGATGTATCTCAACTAAACGTCTTGGATTGTTTTCTTCCATGGACATGAATCCTAAGCAATGGAGCGACATACTATGTTAAATTTTCATATGACAGATTCTTACATACAATGATTCTTCTTTTGTGACATGTATGTGTGCGTGTACTGTGTTGTATCAGTAATACATAAATAAATAAATACAGGCATCATTCATTCATAAAAATATGCTTACCACAAGGTTCACTGATTCCAAAACTTCCCGCATCCGTATGAATGACGTCAACAAATGTAGCGTCTGTACTTTTCAGTCTGAGACTTGGATCCTCATCGAAGAAGCAAGGACCTGCGGGGTCCAGACCAGTTATTCTGTCCAGCTTAATTCCGGTGAGATTATAAAAGGTCTTCCCAGCGATCCCGCTAATGTGGGCACCCAAGCTGTGACCAACGGCATAGAGTTTTGTCGATCCAGCTGAAATCAAATTAGTGAATGCAGCTAATTTTAAGATAATTTAGTATTTACGATATGTATGTAGGCCATCGTTTGTGTATATTTACAATGAAAGTCGACACTTTGGACTGGAACGTTTTCAGGAACTTGTCTGTTACCCCGCCTATCAGTTTTGCAGATTCTATAAACCACATTTATCATTAATTTCGGCGATTGCGAAGCGCGCTCGGTGATTTATTTTATAAACTCGAAACACGGCAGAAAACTTACTGGACCATCTTCCATACAGCCTGGACCTGGCACCATCAGATTTTCATCTTCTCAATACGCATGCAGATCAATGATGGTGTCTATAAAACTGACAGGTACGAGAAACAGGTGGGCAGACTTCTGAAACAAGGGGAGAGTCAAGCCCGTCTATCAGTCAGCAAAACGTAGGGACTTCAACGAGGATTACATTGAAAAGTAGTTAAGCACATATTTTAATTATAATTAAAAAGTTTTTTATTGAAATATAAATTATTAACGCTTTAAAAATAGCCCTTCTATATTCTTACTCTCTCAATGGGGCATAACTACAAAAATTGGGCCCCAATGCAGAATGGATAAAAGGGTCCATAAATAAGTATAAGATATACAAATATTAGTACTGTGTGGATTATCTATTAAATCGTAAGATCAAAATTAGTCTTTTGTCTCATATAATATTCACACTTTCAAGGAAAAAACTAACTAACCTAACCTAACCCGACACCGATAATGTTTTCACATGTTTACATAATACTTGTGAAAAACGATTTTTAAAAGTTTTATAATTCCATTTCTTACTATGAATTACTATTAACACTGGGAAAGCAAACTGAAACCGGCACTTGCAAAAATATCAGATGAATTGTAGGGTGTGAACTTTTCGGACCCCCAATGCACAGCATTGGGTGCATTGACCTAGTTATGCCACTGTACTTTCAATTTTCTTAGTCCTGCTAATAAATAAAGTAGTTGTTCTGAAGTACTCTTCGTTCTATTTCTGTGAACATATTAATTAATAGTGTTTTACTTATTACCAACCTCTCATCACACACATCTATTTTTCAATTCTGTTCTGCCACTGACTTCTGATATTTCATGCATTCTGTTCTGAAGATGGCTCAAATATTCACCATGTATACAAAATTCTTTTCTCCTCCCACTCTAGTTGCCTGAGCAGATTTTTAAAAGTATAAATATTTGAAGTGAGGTTGTATCATCTTATTTGATTCGTTTCTTGATAGGGATAGATAGATAGATAGATAGATAGATATACTTTATTGACATACATTTTTTGTTGTAATAGAGGTGACATGATAAACTTATTACAATTATATGTATTGCTATTACTCGTAGTTTATTGTGTGGGATGCAGTAGGCACCCACTTTTGATATACACAGCATTGTCTTGGCTACTTTGTTAGACCGCCGTCTGTATTAAAGAAGCCAGTTTTTATTGTGCTGTTGTGGTGTCATTTAATTAAAAAGTAATTTAAGTAAAAAGTACTTCCGGAACTGGTGTGTAGATGTTTATTCGTTGTCTTGTGTTGTGACCATGATTTACTGCTAGGTGAGGTTATTGTTTGAATGGAAATATTGTAAAAGTCTCAATATATAAATATGTCTTATATCTAGAATAACGTATTCTTTAAATAGAAGGTCCGATGGATATCTAAAAGAATGACCATTTATAACACAGCAGATGACTT
Organism: Eubasilissa regina; assembly: GCA_022840565.1. Classification (NCBI taxonomy): domain Eukaryota; kingdom Metazoa; phylum Arthropoda; class Insecta; order Trichoptera; family Phryganeidae; genus Eubasilissa; species Eubasilissa regina. The sequence continues at coordinate 13,780,948 of JAINEB010000027.1, read as the reverse complement.
ACAAAGATTAACGGACGCTGTTGCATCATTATATATGTTTCTAATTATGTTAACATAACCTTCACCTATATATATATATATATATATATATAATTTTATTACCGTTATACAACTGAAATAGAAATTGTCCCAAAGCTTCTCCAACGAAGGGTACAGCTGTCGCTGAATAATAATAGAACCAGCCCATCACCATGTATGGGTCTACTATCAGAACATTATACACTCCGAGCGATGGTAGTCTGCTCACCATCTCCCTCGATACAGTACTGTTAATTGTAGCTGTGTAGCCAGGACTGAACAGCAACACGGGTTTACTGCTGTTCCACAAGCTGGAAGATAATATTTTGGTGGCGATATCTGACGTGAAGCTAAATCTTTCCTGAAGAAAATAAATACATACATTATTGCAAGGTGTCATGTTTCTTAAACGGAAGTGTCGGATTTACAATATATGTACGGGAGCCATTTGTTATTGAGCTTGTCATAATTTGTCTGTAACTCTACCTTGCCTTTCCAAGCTTTTCAGTGCATCGGACGTATTTCTCAGTGGTATTTTATTAACCATGTCCATGTTGCTGTAAACATGACAAAAGAGATGCAGAAATTAAGATGGGAACTACCTGACCATCCTCCATACAGATCGGTGCTATTGGACTATCAAATTTTCCCCATATTAAAAGGGTTCAAGGAGCAGACTGTAGATTTTTTCAACGTGGGTGTTGTCAAGCTTTTGTATCAAAAAAGTTTAGACATCAACGAGGATAATATTTATTCATACAATAAATTGTCATGATTTTATGGATTTACAACATAACGGTTTTTATTTTAAAAAGGCCCTCGTATATGTATATATTAATATATGAAAGTTTACAATAAGTTGATTCAAAAGTAATTTGTAAATAACATTTTTTAATATTTTAAAAGAAACATTATTCTTCTTGTGCCCTATACGTTTGATGGACGTTGGCTATAATCATTTTGTTTACTGCGGCCCGGAAAAGCTCTATAGTAGACTGGCCAAACCATTGTCATACATTCTTCAGCCATGATGTTGACTGGGTGGACCTGCTGTGGCAGGTGTTTGATAATATCCACCGGCAGTGGTGTTGAAGTAGAGAGTTAACTTCACTTTTTTTTGTGACCGTCTTATTTCCTGTGAGATAGTGTTTTGTGTACTCCCTTAGTTGTGCTTCTGTCCTCTGGAGCCTGTATGTTATTACTGTATCTTTGTTAATATTGAATAATTATTATTATTATGTGCATTGTATATTTTACACAATAAATATTTTTATATGGTCGTAGGTGTAATGAGGGATGTTTTGGTTGGTGGCTTTGTGTCGTTGCTTGGATGCTTATGTGCTGAGCTTCATTGTACGGTCATTTGTTTAGCATAAAAGAATGCCAACCTGGCGGTGAATTAGTAGGACCACTAAAACAGTCCTGGGTTAGCGGTGGGTCCCCTCGCTAGCCATGATGTACGCCTTCTTTCAGGGCCCCGACTTCCAGCAATCTTTCCCTGCATTAAGAGGCGCAAGATCTCGTACTTCTCCAGTATCTCATTACGTACGAGATATTAAAATTTTCGGACTTTTATTGTTTCAAATTATTATGTTTCTTTATTATTCCGAACCACAACATCTTCATTTGTAACTCTATCCATCCAGCTTATTTATTTATTCAATTACATAATTTCCATTATTAGCAATAACTGCAAACTCTTTTGAGGTCAGTTGATGGCCTGCATCAACCATGGCCCGGAGTTGCTCGTCATCAACTTCAATGAGACGTCTAGCGTGGGGCTTGTCTTCCAGTGATAAATTCCCCAAATGAACAAGCTAAACCACACAAGACTCGTTCAAGCTTTTAATACACTTACACCATTCACTAAATAAATATCCTTAATTCCGACAGTTGCGTTGTTTCAATTTTTAAATTTATACAACATACTCGTACAATCTTGCAAATTAATTATTTACTTATCCATTGGAAATTTTTTATTGGGGCTGTTACACAATTGAAGTTGGAAGGAAACTGGCTAAATCAGATACATAGTCCGTTTGAAAACAGATACAGAGAGTATGACAGTATATACAATATATACAGTACACACAGTATATTCAGATAGTAGACATATATGTCTGTTTGAAAAGCAATGACAAAAAAATATGTTTCAAGACAAAGGACAATAAATAAATAAATTTATACTGTCTCTAAATAAGACATAAGTGACAAAACTGCATTCAAGTGTTAATTTTGATATATGTATTTACATATATAGGTTTACTTTTCTTAATCTTATATTTATTTTTCCAGAAGTTGGTCAATCGGAATGTTGGCCTTTCGGAAATATGGCTTTGGAAAATAGTTTGTAAATTTTTCAGGAACATTTTATATGGACAAGTATCATATAAATTTTATACAATTATAGAAAATCTTACGAATCGAGTCCTGGAATAAAGATCGATAGTTATGGTGGTCAGATTTAATTTACCAGGAGCAGCCAACTGGGAGGAATTCATGCCAAGGAAATTCTTAATGCTTTCACCTGAAAATGTACATTGAAGTTCTTATCCATCTTAAAATTATATCTTATCCAAATAATAAATTAATTTATGTGAATAATTAATCATGTGGTTTGTAAATTATTTTACATTAAAATATGACTAACCAAGCTAACTTTCAATTTGCTTGCATGAGTAATTAAATAGCTGCCTAAATAAATTTTAAGCAAATCATTAAATAGTTTTTAGTGTATAACGCCACGCACTATTTAATTTCTTAGAATATAAAATGGTTATTATTAATTCGATAAAGCACATTTTAACTAAAATATGAAATACAACAATTATTATTGACTGTAATATGTCTATTGTAATATGTAGCTTGCAAATACTGCGTATTATACAGAGCTATGTGAATAAATTCAATTATTTCAGTTTAGATGATACATACATGTCAATCATGGGCATTATTTATGCATTTTTGAAAACATATTTGAGCTGGACAATTTTTTTTGTTTCTTTTACCTTAGGTAGTTCATTTATTTATAGTTTGTGCATTTAATTTTGACATAATTTTCAGTGAAGATATAAACAAAAGTAGCTGGCAAATGTTAATACGAAATCTAAAACAGTAGCAAGTTTTTCCTTCAACTGACATGTTCGACATGATCAAAATACGGAAAATGGACTAATTGAATAACAAGCAACGATTGTGATTGCAAATACAATCTCGCTCGCCACAAGCACAATAAACTGTTTAGGCTTATGACCCAGGCGTGTGAAAGAGACGACACTGCACAAACAAATACGCACGGGCACATGTTTTAAATATTACACGGGTATTCAACCTTAATTTTTTAAATGAAAATTGTATTTCTGTAAAGCATTTTGAGATGTATTTTTAATTATCCATTTTCGTTTCAAATTCATGTAATAGTGACCCTTGACCACTTGAATTTACAATACCATGGCTTAAGAGGTTACTCTTTGAAAATGTATCTACAGAAAAAATATACGGTCGTCATTGCTACTCGAACCTGGAACTTTATATGTCAATAGACAGTTTTATCATTCAAGCAGAAAGTTGTAAAATTTCATCTTCATATATTTTACCACAGATTTTATTAATTCAATTAGCATTTTATCGAGAGCTATCATTAAATAAATAATAAAACAGTTTTTAGAATGGTGAATGAAAATTATTACTTACAATCTCTCGTTATTGATTGAACTACACCCGATCGTATGGCATTTAGCAGGGCAACCAAAGCATCCATCTTCATCTGTGCAATGGCTGATGAAGTCTTAGTGTCTCTCGGCTGACGAAGTTTTGCTGATGGAGACATTTTTCTGGCAGCAGACAAGTTTACTAGCAGTAGCGTCGTCAGAATGGACCAGTAACCGAACTTCATGATTGCCCTTAAATATTTTATATCAGGTTTGAATGAAAAATTGTTGGTTTTTAACCAATTCAGCAATTCATATTTACTTCTGTTCAAGTAAACAAAACTAATTAATTTTTACAACTAACTCTCCTCATTCATACGTTCTACCAAGTCATCTCAGCAACCCTATATTCTATCATTCCAAATTTGTCCAGTCCTCACTCTAACATACATAGATTTTCATTCAGTCATTCAGTCCACATAGACATTTTTTTACAAATACAATTCACACTAGAAATAAATAATAATTAGACTCCAAACTTTTTATATCTAATACTTATTAGACACAATAATAAAATAAAATTGAAAGTTTACCAAAAACCAACTGAAATTACTTACGTATTTAGGGACCGTTGTTTGATCAGTGGTAAATTATGACCATAGTAAATTTTTACTGCAGAAACTTTTTACCATTTATGGCTTTATTCACCCCCGTGTACGAAATCTGTCACTTCGCTATTGAAAAATCTATGTGTTAATATAAATTCAGCAGCAAGATCATCATCGGACAAACTCCCGTCATTAAAATAACTGGATATTGAATGTTTTGTTGTCGTATACCACAACTTTCAAAGTATCAATGTGACAGATGACTTTTAAAACAGCTGTGAAAAATCTACCATTTTAAACTAATGATTTACGGTTTTTATCATCCGATTTCGTAGAGTAAAATTAGTTTACTATTGAATGTACTTGAGATAAGTAAATATTTCTTACCAACGATCAAACAACTTGTTTTCACCAATTTTTTACTAAAGTTTAAATTTACCACTGATTAAAAACTTGTTTTCACCAATTTTTTACTAAAGTTTAAATTTACCACTGATTAAACAAGCAGGTAAATCTAATACATCATATAAAAATGTAGTTGAGTCTGTTAAATTGTTCCCGCTTTGAAACGTTAGAAATTTTCAAATCCTAATCAATACGGAAGTTCTTCATAGAGTTTATTATTTTTATTAGCACAACACCCGTACTAGGACACGACTTAAGCATCACTTTTACTAAACTGAATCTTCTTTCATAATCTTATAAATAAAATCCAAAAGAAGGTATTCTTAGTCTATTTGTCATAAATTAAATATGAAATTCATATATTTCATTGAAAATAAGTACATATTGAACTCCTTTGAATGTTTATAAAATACCTTTTTATTCTGAAGGTACATCTTTTCAAAAGAGACAACAATGAAATTTTTTGTCAGATATTTGAAAAAATTAGAACACATAATCTGTAACACAGATTAAAAATAATAATGTGATTTAAATTTTATGTTATTTAGATAATTGTGATTTTTTCATTACAGTTGGTTTTCAAAATTAAATAGTCAAGTTATTTTTCTTGTCATACATTTGATGTCGGATATTAGAAAGCTGCTCTTATGTCACTGATGTTTGGGCTGAGGTTTTGCCGTGTTCACTCTCGCACTTATATTTCTCGTAGAACACACTACATTGAGTGTAATGTAGAAGACGATCCAGTTGAGAAAATGAGACACTTAAATAGAGAAAGACAACAAAAATAGCGAGCTCGATAAAGTAACGATATTAAACAGACTGAGTTAGATAAATGTTGATAAAATGATTTATGTGAACACTAGTAAAAAAATATCACTGCAAACACTTTTTTTAATAATGACAATAAATGTAAATAGTTTGAAAAACCGTCGTTATGAACGAATACTTATCTCCCTACATAAAACTGTTTAACTGTTTAATTTTCAAAATACTGACAATACATATATTTGTTTGTTTACCATTTTAAAAATGTATCTTCGGTATAAGTTCACATTTCAAAGGAATTTGAGACATCACTGCAGTGAAATGTATCAATGTCGAGGGACACACAGAAAAACATTGGAATTTTATATATACATGTATATATATATATATATATATATATATAAGATAAGAATGATTTAATGCAAACAAATTGTTTTAAAAAAAGTAGCATTACCTTTATATGATTCACTAAATCGATAATAATCGAAACAAATAAAACATAACAATGTAAACAAATGAACCTTTGTAAATAACGCATAATCAATTATGATAATAAATACTCGATTAAAACCGTACTATCTTTTTATGCAGTTTGTAAATTAATTTACTTGTACTTTTAAAATTAGCAATATTAATATAAAACTAAGATAATAAATAAAAAAATATAATTTACTTGTTACAAATATTAAGAACAATTCGAAAACATTTTAAGAAATAAGTTATTGGCACAATCGATGAGCTCAATCTCTACGTACATAACATATTTTATTATTTTTAAATGAATATCAACGTACAGACCTTGTGTCACCGAGCTTGTCGGCTAATGAATTTTAAACAGAGGAAAATCACAGACTAGAAAATGTGATATGAAATGTATACATATATACGACAGGGGTTTGGAACATTTTTTTTTGCGGGATGAGGGGCATTCTACACGCATTCATCAATGGAAACATAAATCCGATAGATTATGACTCATTTATGCAATAGTAAAAGTATTAAATGAAAATGAATTTTTTGTGTAAATAATACATATTTTTTGTATGTACTGTCGCATAGTAAGTGCCCTTGAAGTGGAATTTTTTATAAAAATGACAAAAAAAAATTGTCAGCGTTTAAATTTTTATTCCAATCTAATCATACTTTGACTTGCGAGTTAAGTTAGGGTTACCAAAAAAATGATTAATAATTCCTCTCTAGACATGATTAAATTATTTGAACACGAGATTATTACCAAACACATGTTTTTTTCCCCTTTTATGATCTGTTCCGCACAGCAACGGGTCTGCAGGGCCGCGACAATCGCGGCCCGGGAACGGTTTGATGCGAGGCCCACCTTTCCTACTTCATGGATACATCTTGCCCATCACTCCACGCCGCTGGAAACCGGAAAGGGCGATCACCCGGAGATAATATTATGCACTTTAAAATCATTTAGGGGATAAAAATGGGTTTTTTTAAGTTTAAGGTGCAATAATTAAATTCCCGGGCCATCGCCCCAGTTGAAATCTATTAAGCATCGTGGAGGAGATTAAAATCTGTGAGATGAAATACTCGCGATGCCTGAAGAACGAGAAATAAAAATGTGACGCGAAAAACAGCGGAGAAATTTCAGATCTGCCGGTCCGGACGGGACGGCAGATAAAATGAGCTGAGGTTTGGAGTCTGGCCGCCAGGGGGTGGTGGCGCTGGACCGAATCGGGGTGGTGCGGGGTCTGGCCATTCCCTCCGATTAGTTCCCAGCAATACGGGGGGCCTCACACGCCCAGGATTTCAAATCTTGAATAAATACTGGTCCAGCGGCTGCAGAGAGCATTCCCTTCCCTTTTCTCGCTGCTGTACTCTTAAAAGTCAAACTGTGTTTTATTCATCTCTACCTCGCTTTGACCTTGCTGTGTTTACTGGATTTCTGGACTCTCGACTTGGCTACACATTTGGACTGAACCTGGAAATTTCTGACTGGTTGCTACACTGGATGACGATTTTGGACCCCGCTGCAGATGTCGACGTCCAAAGATACCAGAATGAACCGGCGAATCACCCCTGCAGATTACAGTTCTTGTTTCCTGTATGGAACACGATCTTTCATTGTTAGACCTTTTAAATATGATTGTTAATAATGTTTGTATTATTTAAAAAATAGTTAGTACAGTACTTGAAAAAAACCATACACTAATTTAAATTCATAGCAGATTCAAATATTATAATATGAATTGTTAAATTTAAAAAAAAAACAATTTTGTATTTTTGACAGTAGGAATCGTCTATGTAAATTCAATACTGCGTAGGAGCTAATCATTTCAAAATACATTTTTTTGGCGCTTTCAGTTGAACGGCACATGCCGCATTGATTGGCGTATTCAAATCTTAAAATTGATCCATAGACTGCTTGCACTCGGCCAAAACCAATACCGCAAATAAACTATCCCCACTAGACAAGCGAGCCCTTTTTTGTCTCTCTTGAACATTTTGACAAATGGTTCTTCCGCGGTATTGGACTTACACCGACGAAATGATATTTGTTTTTCTATTTTAATTATACTTACCTCCTAACATTTACAACTTTTAAAAACTGTACAGGTATTAGAACAGATTACGTCTATTAAAGCAATTACCTTTATTTTTCATATGTACTATTTATACTACAAAAAAATAATTAAATGTACCTTGAACATCTTCATCCTGAATTGTAGTCACAGTCTATTTCTTTTTTTTGTATGATGTTCGTGCTCATGTTGATTTGCATAATTTTTTCTTATAAATTCTGCTGATATTTTTTAAGTGAGGATTTTAAAAATAAATACCATCACATTGAAATATATTGTCTCTCTTTCTTCTCAGTATTATTCTGAAAAATTTATTTTGCAGTACTGATGTTTGTAGTCTCTGGCGGATTTTATATTTCTGAATGATGTGGAATTGTGGACGTGCTGATGATGAACTAATTAACTTACCATCATGTCGTTTTCCGCAGGAGTGGGCATAGAATGCCACACGATTCTGTCCGACATACCACTCTTGCTATGTTCACTTTTATGTATCTTTTTAAGCACACTTGACGATTATTAAAGCGTCTTCCAATATCAGATTTGTCTGATCGTGTCCTCTGTTCAATTCGCACCTCATTTTTTTTACTATCCTATTCTCATACGTTCCAACCATTTTAGAAAAACTTTTGTAACTATTAACTGTACTAAAAACTTTAATGTTTACATGAACGTATTTAGGGTTCAGTGTAATATACTGTATGGAAGATTTGCTATGTTTGTTACGAGAGTTTAACAAATTTAAAATAAAGTTTAAAAAATAAGGTGCTTTTTAAATATAGTAAAATTAAAATATAAATCCGGCATCAAAATCATTACATTTTATGTTTTACTAACAAAAAAACATTTTTCTTTTCCGGAAGAAAGGATTAGTGATGTCACCAATTATTTTGGCACACTATTATTAATTACTTAATAATGCAACAATAATAATAGAAGAAAATATATACATATTCAAATTTACACAGAATTGTTAGTGATGGTAAAATCATTATTTTACACAAATATTAGTGATGGTAAAATCATTATTTAAACTGTCATTTCAACTGTTATTGTGACAGTGATTGAGTTTGATTGTAACGATGATTGATAACTGATTGAACGTAATTCTTCGAGGAACGAATGCTACCCTAGAAAGTTATCCTCTGACAGTTAAATTTTAGTTACCGATCATTATTAAATCTCAGTTACCAATCATCGTCACACGTCACGTAACGGTTTACCATCATTAATAAATATAGGTTACACTGTTACTGACGATGGCAACTAGAATTTTTAAATTATAAAATTTTGTATTAAAATTCTCTAGCAATTTCCGTCCAAGGTGCAGTCGTCGTTAGCCAATTTACGTTGGTCGGACTTTAGATACACCTATCTTCTAGTATCAAATTAAATTATTATTGAACGCACGGAAAGTATGTACCTACGTAGTTAGGATACGCAAAGCTAGATTGATTAATTTATTTATAAAAAATGGCACGTCTAAAGAGCAATATTTTTTTACATCCAGTCAAGTGACAAAGTGCCAGACTATTATAGATTTATTTTATTCAAATTATGCCGTACGTATGGCTTACATTCGGATACCATTATTAAAAGTGTGATGTACATACAGACTCATTAAGATATTTACATAGTTTACTAATTTATGAAAATAATGAAATTTGGAATAATTATTTAATAATCTAAAATATTTTGGTTTTACACATTACACAAAAAAATTTAAAGATTTATTTTTATACGTAGTGTGATCGTATAATTCTCAGAACGCCCGCGCAGTTGCTTGTAAATGTATCAAAATAACGTGAATATTCGTGTTTGAATTAATACGTGCGTAAATTTCTAGTTGATAGAGACAGTTGTTAGTTAACTATTGGAAGGTAACAGATATTTGCGTATGCATTTTGGTCTAAAAATGGACAATCTAAATTTAGAGCAGTTACTGGGAGACTTTCTGGTTAAAAAAGTGATTACCTGATTAGATCAACCTTTTAATTCACCTGAGTTAGCTCGCTGTCATTTCTGGCTATTTTCAAGAAGTTGCACTGAAGAGACGAGGATTTTCTAATATAACTGATGACTAACAAAATGTGAGACAGGTACTCAATAGTACAGTGGGACCTCAATAATCATCATTAATCCCTTTTCAAGGGCCTGAAGAATATGGAAACTGACGAATATGGAAACAGGTTTTCAGGAATTCAATAAATCCATTCCCAGCTTCCAAAAATAGTAGGTACAATCTTTGTCAAAATTTTGCCAAAGCCCCCAGAAATAGAAGGTACAATCTTTGTCAAATGAATAGAATATTTGTCAAAATTTTCCCTTTATTATACTGAAGAGACATGATGGTAGAAGCAGAAGAGGAGGAAAATTACTATTGTTAACTATTAATATTGTCATTATCAATTAAAACATCAGGTAATTCTAATTCTGGTGGTGGTTTTCGTTTTGCCAATGATTCAATAGCACTCAATTTAATAAAGTAACAATGTTGCCTATCTCTGTTTGTTTTTTATAACATTTCTGAAATGGTCAATTACATTATCATTGAATGTATTTATGTCTTGGTTGAATATGGCAACATTTGGGTGCCATTTTTCACTCCTCCACCAAATCATCTATCTTTTTCCTGAATGGACTGGGCGGTGGAAGTGACAAGTATATAAAATATTAACAAATATACATAGTTTGTTACCAAAATGTGACGTGATATTATATTTTTGTGTCAAATGTTCATTGTGACCAAAAATTCCGCCCCCATGTTCAATGCTCGAAACCGTTATGCCGGCCAGAGTTCAGTGTAATCTAATTTCTTTGGTTTTTCCAACTCGACACCTTTTCGAAGAATTATATTGTTGGTCAGCAGCGATGGTAAGTACCTAAGACTAAATTCCTGGGCCTATTGGATATTGTTAAAATTCTTTTCTTGTGTTTCTATTCTCGTGTCATGATATGTGTTCGAATAGATAAAATTTATTTCTATTACTTCCACATCTTGTAACTAACTTGCTCATAAAAATATGAAATGGAATTCTCAAACTCCCATATTTTTAATAACTACATATATACATACATTTTGAAAAGCACCCCAACACGCAGGCAGACAAGCGGTGCGGAGAAGGCATAATATATATTTTAGCGGCATAATATAATGGGTACAATGCGGGGAAGGCATAATATAATGGGTACAATGTGTTTGACATGAGGGTGAGATGACGGAACTCAGGAGTAATTTTATATTATGTAAAAATCTCAAAATGATAGCAATTCTTGTATACATGCAGGGTGTCCTGTAAATAGTGGTCTAAATGAAAACCACCGATAGCTGAGACCACGTTCTATAATAGGTCATATAGCTCATCATAGGTCTAATGAATGTCGTACGGTTTTCGAAATATTTGAACTTTAATGAATTATATATTGAATAATTGATACCTTTTTTAATGTCATTTTTCCTGTTCCTAAATTTGCATTAAACGTATAAGTTTACATGCTAATGGGCAATTAGGTCATGGTACTTTTTTTTAAAAGTACAGTGCTTTAAACTTTGCTAAAAAATGTTAATGTCCGAATTCACATTATTAAACATTTTTTCTGGCAAAATTGTTTTTGTTTTTAAAAAACAGTGATACACATTTCATAGGAAAACTTATCAGAAATAATAATCAACAAACAGAAAGTGATATCTTCTTAAATTTTGGAAATGACATTAAAAAAAGTAACAAAGGGTACCAATTATTCATAAAAGTTTTAATATTTAGACAACCGTGTGACATTCATCCGACCCATGATGGGTTATTCTTATAGGGCACGGTCTCAGCTATCGATGGTTTTCATTTGGACCACTATTCATAGGACAGCCTGTATACATAAATATTTATGCGTGTAATAATTTTTTCCATACACTTTAAAATACATTTCTGTTTAAAAAAGCCTTTTCGTCCCCCTGTTCGGAGCGCTAGTAATTTTATTGTACTTCGTGCCGGGAAGGTTAAGCACGAAACAAAAAAGTAATAATACATGAGAATATATGTATAATTATATAACTTTTTCTATCTCTTGTCCATCACTTTTCCCTGTAAAGGTCAACTTACTCATTTGATTTACATGGGCTAGTACATATATATTTAAAAAAAAGTCAATTTTTTTATTAAACAAATATCAGATATCTCATAGAAACAAAGCTATTTTTTTAATTATATTTAACGGAAAATATATGGAAGTATGGGGTAATTATAGGATTTATGACCTGTCTTCGGCTGGCTTAAGTAATCACTTTATATATTTATATATAACGTTCACCAATTCTCACCCCTGAATCTCCACATTTATCAAATTTTTAAAAGTTGTATGTATGTTAGTATGTGGACTCGCTTCTAGTACCACTACACTATTGCCATCTATGGACCAAATTTAATAATTCATTTTTACCTTTTTTTTAAACAGCATATATATCATCACTATGAGTATCTGATTTTTTTGAAATTATTTTCCATTAAATATAATAAAAAAATACTTTATCTCTATGAAATATCTGATATTTGTTTAATAACAGTGCCTTTGTAGGTAAAAATCCAGTAATTGTGTGTTCTTGGATATATTCAAATATTCCTAATTTTTAATTACTTCTTAAGTACAAACGGCAATCTCGACAGACCAAATTCCGAATTCACTGTGTGACCTTGCAACGTGGATTCTAAGCCTGATGTAATATGGAGAAACAAAAAAATTTCATTCAAATATTTAAAAACAAAATTTGATACAAAAAACTTCAATAAATAATTGATCGCGAATTTGAATTAACTCATGAATTTGAATAAATTGTTTGTAAGAGCTCTACAAGATCTTTGGACTTGACCTTTAGCGCTAACTATTCTTCTTATATATATATATATATATATATATATATATCTTTCAAGAGTAAAGATTATGGAAAGACTTTCGACAATATGCGGAAGAAGGATTGGACCAGAAGGAGCTTGTGATTATAGGGACAGTTAAGGATAGTGAGCAAGGGACAGTCTCCATAGATAGATAAATCAAGAAATGAGGTAGAAAAGGGTCCTAAAGCGTATAGAGAGCGGCACCTGCAGCTCAGATGCAGAAGTTTCAGGTGGCGTCTCGATGTACATGTGCGAGATTAGATGTACCGCCGACGGTTGCAGAATTCAGGAAAACTGGGCCAGCGAGGACCAGCACCATTCTCTTTCATGAACCCGGCCGGAATATAATAAAATTTAAATGGTGAAACTACCCGAGCCAGAGCCGATCGCCGACCAAACAGCAATCAGATATGTATAAATTTAATTCACCAAAGTCCTCTTTAAACACTGTCATCAGATAGATAGGGAGGAAAGAGAACGGTGGTGTACCTAGTTCCATCGAGGGACCATGACAATTGAGTACACGAAGAAGAATGACAATTATGATAAAATAAGTAGTACAAGCAAAAGTGGCATAATTATGGCAATGTTGATAACGCGGTGCATTGGGGTACGCATTAGGAGCCCAAAAGATCCTTGCCCCCAAAAAAACTAATATCAGATAGTATGAGAGTGGTGTGCTGGCCAAAATACAGAGTAGATGGTAAAAGGGGAGGTGAGTCTCGGAAGGGCCTGTACGAGATACTGGGTGTCCCTGGCCCTATTTTGGCACTGGAAATTTTTGGAATGGCGGTGTTCTTTTGTTGGAAAAATTCTGGATGGCGGTTCCGAGTTCGGCGAGCTGATCCTCGCTTGCTCCCGTCAGTTCGGATCCCCTGGGATACTAGTGTATCCAAGGTGTCAAGATGAAGAAGAAATACTGCCTCAAGAGACAGATGGACAAGGAAAAATATAAAAACTTAGTAGGTCAAGATGGCGAGAAGCATGAGTAGTTGTAAAGTTAATTGTAATTATAGTTTATAATGTGAATAAAAATTGTCGTCATTGCACATTCACCCTCCACTGCAAACAAAAGTAACTCATGTAGCAGCCCATGGACAATGCCTGGCGGGAACCCAATAATATGTAAGTTCCAATTGAAGTTAGACTGGTGACATGGAGCTCGCGGTCCTGGTGTTCTATCCATGACATGAAAAAATACCCGGTGAGCCCAAGCTGTACGTGACAATATGTATACTATATTGTACTACAATGATGCAAGTAACGTGCCAGCGTAGTGTTATCATTTAGCCAAGACGCAACCGCTCCGTACTTGGATTATTTAAATGCTAGCTAATATCTTCTGTAAAACTATTCTGTAGTTTGTCAAATATTGAAAAATATAATATGTATATATGTATGTGTAATAAAATTGGTAAAAAAAATATTTAAGAATATGTTTCATCGGGTTAAGTTATGTTTTACTGTGGTTGTTTTTTTTTTGTTAATTATAAATTAAATACATATTTAAAAATAGGTTTTGCGGAAATACCGGACATTTGCCTTCAGGTTTTTTTTAACATACAAATTATCAACAAGTCATTAATGACACAGAGAGATGGTCCTAGAATGATAATAAGGGACAGTATAAAAATATCTCAAGACAATTATGGGAATAATATGTTCCAGAATACATTTATAATAATAATTTAATAATTTGAGTAGCTTGTTGGTCTATCGGTTAAGACGCTGGTCTAGTGATCTAGTGGTTAGAGGTTCGCGCCTCGATCCAGGAGATCAGCAAGTCTGTCCTATTTTCATAGCACAAGTATTTAGATTAGTTTAAAAATAGTAAAAATATTGATGTGACACATATTACATGTCACATCAATATTTACAAACTAACTTACCATCACACCGTTTCTTCGCAGGAGTAGGCAGAGAGAATAGAGTGTCACATTATTCTGTACTGACACACAATTCTCGCCTCATCCACATTCATACATCTTTTGATACAAGCTCGCTGATTATTGAGGCTTCTAATAGGACCATTCTCCAGTATCTGGTTTACCTGGTCGTGCCAAGTCTTCTGCGGTCGCCCTCTACTTCTGGTGCCATCAACACTTGTGTCATATGTATCTTTCTCACCATTCTCTCCTCATTCATTCATTTCATATGACTAAACCACCTAGGTGATCCTTTTTTAATCTTACTTACTATACTAGGATCAGCTATACAATCTTTACTCTGTCGTAAATAGATCTGCCACATATATGCCTAAGTAATCTTATTTCCAATACATTCAGTTACATACTACAGTCTACTTTCATTCTTTTTCTGCCAGCTCCAGGCCTCACTTCCATACATCAGCATTGGTACCAGGACTCCATTGTGTACCACTAGTTTTGGCTCGGTTGCCCAATATTCACGCGTCTATATTTAAAAAAATATATATATTTTGAATTTTAAGGATTTCAAATAGTTTTCTGATATAAATCCTATATATGCTTCTCTTTATGGAATCATATTAAAGGTGTTGCCAGATACACCCCTACAGCCGTATGTGGGAGTAAAGACTTGTATATCGATGATAATAGCTTAATTTTAGAAATATAAGCTTTAGCATTTCTACTCTTGAATTACTCTACCCTACGAATACGAACGGTCGGATGCTATGTTTTCTCAGTATGTACCATTTCATGGCTGAAGAACCCGAGGAAATGGTTTGACCAGTCTAATACATATAGCTTTTTCCGACTGCAGTAAATAAAGTGATAGCCAATGACCGTTGAACGAATAAGGCACGAGAAAAAAGAAGACCCTTGAATTAATGATATTCCTCTATAAAAATAAAGTTACTTTTTTGTTTTTAACCCTTCCCCAGTTCTAAATAAAATACGCATTTACCCAAGATTTACTCTATTAAAGTGAACTATTAATAACAATTGATATAAATAAATGTAGCCATAAAAGATTACTTTACGAAGTATATTAAGCATATTTTTAAATGAAATGCTTCTTTCAAGCCACATTGATTTCTACCCGAACGGAGGAAAGAATCAGCCAGACTGTTAAGGTATCTTGTGAAGCCACAATAAAAATTGGGAATTCTTCAGTGAATCCTTATTGTGCACTACAAATTTCCCTTCAGTCAACCGTTCAGATTGGTTTCAAGACTGGAGCGTGTGCCACAAATCCCACTATTTTATTTTACTGAAGTCGAAATATATATTACTTGACGACAGCTGCGACCTCTCTATACGGCTTGGGGGTAAATGGTATCATAACACCTACCACTGTTGACTCTGTAACAGGATTCGTCATGTGGTGGAAATTTTTATTCACAATTTTTTAATTTTAATTTACCTTTATGGAGTTGGTGTAGAAATTTTCTACACGCGTAAGCTTATGTTGTCATTAGTTATCATAAAAAAATGACATCAAGTAATCTCTTATAAACCAAAATAAATATGTAAATTTTTTTATTTATTTGTGTCAATTTATTTATTTATACATTATAAAAGTGATGTAGAAAAATACAAAAACAGATGTAAAAATATTTAAGCGATCATTTTATATAATATTTAAAAATACGTTTTCGAAAAATTATTTTAAATTATTGCAGTACTCGGTATTGATGCAGGAAGAAGCTGGTATATGAGCCGATAGTACTGCCATCTCATCAAATGTTAATTGCACTCAAATTTAGATAATTGAAAGATTTACTTAATGATACAGTTCTGAGTGGCAATCACATGGCAGCACTGTTTGCAAGATATATATTTCAAAAATATAAATACATATTAATTTATGTACACACTAATTACGTACTTAATAATAAAATTCATTACTCATTTTTCATTAACTGATTCAAGTTTAATGTGTTGACAATTTTATACAAATTTTAATGAATCATCGGTACCGTATGGTACAATCATTGGCAGACTACTGATTATAAAATGATATTTAATGAGATTCTAGTACTTAAAGAAAGACAAGAGACATTGACGGGAAAATGATACTATAAATGATAATATGAGTTCTAGTGCATATGTATGAAGATGAAAAAACAGACTACTAATCAAAAAATGATATTTAAACAAATTAGATGAATCACATATACAGAAATGATACTACTAGAAAGATATACAGAAAAAATATATCTTTTGAAAAAATATTTAGTTACCATTGGGACGACTCAAACCCGGAACACCATCTTGCCAGGAGAATGTGTCACCATTATATAATATGTTGACTGTTTAATTTGTCGATGAACTATATACATAATAACATACATAGAATGCAATATAACATGTTCTTTTCATATTTCATTTGTTCCTTACCCAAGTCCGTATCGAGTTATTTATCCACTATGAGATTCTATTGCTTAGGAAAATCAAAAAGCAGACTACTGATCAAAAATGATATCTAATATTTAAGAGATTCTAGTACTTGGGAAGATCAAGATGCACTATACTGATCAGAAAGAACAAAATGATGAATCATACATCTAATTATTTGTTTTCAATCGTATTCTGCCACTTAATATAACAACAAGAAGACAATACATATATCTATATATGTACATATTTATGTTTGGTGAATATTCACCTGAATACACTTTGGAAACATATATTGAGAAATTAGTAAAATACTTATCTAATCCTGTTTGAACTTGATTATTTGATGGAATTTTCCTACTGCAATTAGACCGAGTATTTGTCTGTGATAAATTTGCTTCATTTGAAATCTGGAAGAATTTTTTAAGAAAATTTACAGTGACAATTTTAATCAGGAAATATGTCAATAATAAACAGTAGAAATTAAATTAATCAGCTAGAAATGGGCTATCCTATTTCACCACATCAACTAAGTAGGTTTACAAAATTTTATTTTACAAAACTTATATTCAAACTCTTTAGAATTGATGCACATATTATTTAATTTTTAAAAATAATTAACTTTATATTGCAACAAATCTCAAATACCTTTGAGTAATACATGCTAGGAAACAGAATTAAATCAATTAATTTCCTGGATAGGAAAACGTCCAGGTTCGAATCCCGGTAGAAACTAAAATATTTTTTTGATAAATAAATTTTTTCTGTATATCTTTCTAGTTGATTAATTTAATTTGTATTAAAAATACCACAGAACTATGTTTTAAAAAACTACAACTTTACAATAATAATGTGTTCTCCTTAAAAAAATAAGCACTAGTTCGCTATAATTGTTGATTACGTTAACTAACAAACAAAAATTAATGACTATCATAAAATATGTTTGATTTTACATATGCACAATAAATTAATAATTTAAAGATTAGTTAACATTCATATGTATCACTTTTGTATTAATCATAGTTATCAGATAACAGAATTGCCGGATATTAGATTTAAAATCTCCAAGGACCTACCGTAATTATTAATTACTGAAGACAGCTTTGAATGTAGATTTTTAAATAGACAAGAAAATAAGTGAACTGAGGCAAAATCAGGCCATTTTATAAAAGATTTTGAATTATATTGCGGTAACATTGTATTTTCACAAACAATAATTATTATTTTTCTTAGTTTGTTCATCAGACTTTTTGACTTAACAACTAAGTTATAAACATATTGTGTTATAAAATTTCACACAATCAGATATGGTGGTGGCCCAGAAAATTTATAAAAAAATTGTAAATATATCTGTAGTTTTTAATGTAACGTTTTTCCGAAATAGGAAGAAGCAAAAGATTTTTAAGGAACAAATTCTTACCCTTCCTGTAGAAATAATAATCGTGCTTCACTTTGAAGTTCTGTAGTTACAGATTCAACACTGTCAAAATGTTTCCAGTGAGCGTAGTCCATCACGTTTCTTACTAGCATTTTGGCTATTCCTTTTCTAACATATCTGGAATGAAAATATAAATCAAATTAAAAATAGGGCATTATTATTTCAAGATGGTGTGACAAACTTATATATATATATATATATATATATATATATATATATATAGAGGTTTAGAAAACATGTGTTAAAATATAATACAACACCATTAAGAGTCTCCATTATAGTTGATAAAGGCTTTCCCATTTAAAATAGTTAATGCTACATTCATACATCTTATCATGCACAAATGTCCATTGTTGAGGCTTCTAAGAGTCACCCCTTTTTTAATATCTTTCTTATCCTATGAAACATTCTTCTAACTCTTCCACTTGTTTCAAACATTCATCACATATTATTTTACCTTTTTCTTTCTTGAATACCATCATTTTCGACTTGCTAATAGTCATCAATAGATCACTTTCCTTCCATACCTCATCATCCTATTAATTACTTACAATATTCACTATCAACACACTAACGGCGGGAAGGGTATTAATACCCATTCACTGGACTGGTGTCTAACTGCGGGAAGGGTATTAATACCAAATACTAAAGTTTTTTTTTAATTGAAAAAATGTAATTAAACTTCATCATTTCCTTTGGATATCATATTGCATCGTGTAGATAAGATGTCAAATTACTATATTAGAGTAATAAAATTGAAATTTCGCATTTTACTACCAACAAAAGTTGTGCAGCATTATTCAAATCATAGATATCCTAAAAATAGACTTTAGTCACGTGACATGGTCACGGAATATAATAATTTTATTACCACAAATAATATTTGAGCATCTGAGTATCTACCTAACCTAACCTAATCTAACAAATATAACGTTAGTGATTATTTGTACGTAAATTATACATAGTTTTTATTTTTTTAATGTTATATTGAAATGTTAATTAAAAATGTACTGTTATATTTAAATTAAATAGATTTTTATTCTTATGTAATAGCCCACAAGTAAATAAATATTCTGTTGTAAAATTCATATTTTTTGGTTCATAATCAAGATTCTAATGATCATAAATCAAATTGTGCTTGGAAATAATTTTTTGATGATCATTAAAATATATTTTAAATAATCATTTTCGTGCTCATTCATTATTTGTATTAAGATATTATTTAGGAGACCACTTACTTACGTACTTAAATTACAGCAATTTGCAGACCAAAAAATACTTTGATGCCCATGTCATGTATGTACCTACACTCTGAAGTCACATCCTTATCTTTTATTTTATCAAACCCAAACCTCTCAAGATTTAGGGAGAGTTATGAGTTGGAGCTAATGTTTTTAATACTCTTGTCTAATCATGAATTATTATGCGTTAATCTTTTTAAGGGTACTAAATTATTATTATCTTATTATTTATGTTTTCCGTGATGTGCATTGAAACGATTATTGATGTCATTGAATTGATGACTTTGTTTACCCCGTATGGAACCCAGATGTTAGAGCTTATCTACTTAATATTCCCAGAGGAGCATTATCTCCAAAACTATCTTTATAAACTGTTGCAAAACCCTTCAGTAGTCAGATCCTATCTAACATCCAAACAAGAAAGAACTGAACATTTGTGCACTTATACTAAATCAATAAACAAATTATTTACATGTACCGAGTCGTGATTTCAAGACCTCCCAAGGATGGTACACAAAACCTATTTAATTAATTTGTATTAATTTTTTTAAATTCAGTTTTTTTAATAATATTAAAGGTTGTCATACTTGGGGTCTACAGCCAGTCCATACAACCACAGACTATTATCCGGGCCGATGAAGTCCTTTGCACTTACAACACCAACAATCTGAAAAAAATTAAACAATTAATTAATTTTTAAGGAGAACAAATTCTTATTGTGAATATAATATTGTGGTCTATGATATTTAACACAAATTAAATGTATCAATTACAACGATATACAGTTAAAATCAATCCAAAGGTAATTTGGAAAATTTAAATTTTTAAATACGCCTTGACGAAGCTCGAGCTAAGCGAAACCGGTTGGTGTGTAATAAAATTTGTGGTTTCATACAGAGTGATTGGGTTTTATTTAATCTAATATGTCAAACCACAAAGTGATTGCTTTCTATGAAAATAAATTTATATAATGTGTCATGGTATAAAATCAAAACATTTTAAAATGACTTACTAATCCATTATAATTAATTCTATAATGAATCTGACATCGAACAAAACAGAGAGATAAGTATTAATAAATAATAATGACATTATTGGATTTTGGGCATTCCACTGCAAATGCCTTTTCACTGAACATAAACTTCTGGCAACGGCTGGTCAGCTCTACAGCCCTTCCTGCAGCTGAAGTAAAGGCTGACCTGAGAGTTTGACATACCATTCAAGTTGGCTGGGATTAAAGATACAGAGGCACCATGTTATGTGTCACTTTATACATTGACATTACAATATTTTATTTATATTTTTAACATTGTCGGATCCGTACTCCATAAAAAATTTAAAGACTTCATATTTTACGTTAACGCTAGAACATAATTGATGTGTCAATATTAATTTCTTCTTTTTCTTAATTTTCTATAAAATACAAATGACCTTTGGCTTTATAGCTAACTTCATATTTATATGAATTCAAATAACTAATGTGTGTATTTCTAAAGTGATACATTTGAAAATAGTAATATTTCTATTACAAATATTATTGTGAGCACAGATTTTATCATTGTTTTTGGATTTTAAAACTTCATATTATTTTGGTCCATCTGGGATGGGAAAACCAGCTAGTATGGTAATAAACAAAGTTGTGCCCATGATTGACTTTCAAAAAATAACGCCTAACTTTAGGGATGCCAAAATCTTATGCCTAATTCAGCTACAAGATGCAATGTGGAGATATAATGAGAGAAAAGTATACCCATTATCGAGCACATTATTTGCTGAACGGTGATCTCAGTGCCGTTATATAATGCTGAAATTTCTGCAGCTAGTTGCTAGTATATTACAGTATGTACATTTCTTGCGAGTGCAGAACCAATTTTATTGTAAATATTGATTTATAACATAAAACCTTGGGGATTGAAATACGTTTTGTTGTTTACAGGAGTACAAGTAAGATAAAACAAGGGTGGTTCGCTGATCTCCACTTATTTCTCGATGATGAGGTCGAAGTCAGGAAAAAATAAAACATTGAAAGATTTTCACTGTAAGCAGATTGCGGTGAAATAATGAGTTGTTGACCACAGTGTACCGCCTTTTATTTAGTCAAGGACAATAATCACTATTATTCATTCATATTCAGTCATGGACAACACGGCATTATATATTTATTTTAACATTGGTATTATTCCAAACCATATTCTATTATGATATTATTCTCACAAGGTGCTTAGACAGACGCCAGGAAGCTGAGCTATAAAATCATAAACATTATACAATCTGGTTTGATGATCAGATGGTGTGACCTACTCTTTAAAATGCTAAGGGATGAGCCCATCTGTTTAAAATAGTAAGGGTGTTATGTGGACAAGTCTATAATTTATCTACGTTATTGACTGTCTATTATTTATTATCGGATATCACTGTTGTCAAGAGAAAGTTGAGTCATAAGTTTGGTGACGACGCGGCCGCCAATATATTTTTGGCGTGTTTTGGTGGCCGGTGTTTTGACATATGAATGGTGTTTTCTGAAAACAAATGTATGAAATTATATGGCATTTGGTCAGGACTAGAATATTTTTTCACTTTAACCGATTTCTCATTTTAAACATGCTCCAATATAAACGGCCAGAATATATTATATAATCAACTTATATCAACAAATTGAATAGAAAAATGAGTATAAAATAATCCAAGCAAATAGTAAAGCTCGCCGTATTATTTTGATAATTATTTCAAGTAATACATATTACTAAAATGAAAATAATTATTGAATAAACACAATTGATGACATTAAACATTATTTAATAAATGATGAGACAAATGTAAAATAGAAGAGAGGTAAAAAAAAAAGAGGTATAAATAATTAAGCATGAAGCATTATTCACACCTTACCTTTGAGCAGAATGACGATGTGTCTATTTCTTCTGATTTGTAATCGCTTTCATTGAACACTCCGTATTTAACATCTTTGGGCTCGGAGTTCATAAAAAACGGTTCAAAAGCCTCGGCCACCCAGCGCTTCATGGGTTTTTTCTGAAAAGGCAATGGTATCATAAGCAATACATATATTATTAAATAAATACATATTTAAAATATATTTATTACGATATGTATATCATATAAAAAAATAAGTAGGATGAAACAAAAATTATAATTAATCTTATGGTCGTCCCTTTAGATATCCATCAGATATTATATTTAAAGAGTACAATGCCCTAGACATAAGACAAATCTATATGTTGAGACTCATCCAATATTTCCATGCTAACAACAACTCACCCCAAGCAATAAATTGTGGTCACAACACAAGACAAACAACGAACATCTACACGCCAGTTCCGAGAGCTACAATGTTAATACAACATAATCATTATACAGTGTCTTCACTAGTTCTACAACAATCTCACTACATTTTTTTTTTTGTATTTTTATTCCTGTCGAATCTTTATCTTTCTTGAATTAAATAACACCACAACAGCACGAAAAAATCTGCCTACTTTAACACAGACTTTTTATGCTACAATGATATTTTATCAAAGATTCTACATGTTATTAGCTCTGAAACTGTACAACACACTCAGCATAAACTGGAAATCTTTCACTTCCAATAAGATTACACAAATATAGACCCAATATTTTATCCAATTGGGTAGAGATCTGTTCACTGATCACACAACCGGCCTTAAAATACATAGATTGAGCACTAAATAAATATAGATAGGAAACTTTTACATAAAAGGCAAATAAAATTATTTACCTCCAATATTTCCGCAGCCTTAAATGTATGAGTGGTGTAAGTGAAAACATACACTAACACCGCCACCATTGGTATCGTGCTGATACATATAATTATTGGTAATCCAAGGAATATAAATGAGACGGCCGCCACAAGAACCATGATTTGTAAAACTACCTGAAATAAAAAAAAACAGTAATGTAATTAATGTCATAATTAACACAAATAAATTACAATTACTTTCGGAACAAATATGTATGTTTGAACTGTTACAGTTTCAAAAAAATAATTAGATTCTCATTGTGACATATACACTGTTTTAGGGAAGTGAATTATTAAATTTATTAAGGAGAACACATTCTTATTGTGAAGTTGTAATTATTCAGAACACAGGTCTGTGATATTTGATAATTTGAAAAAGTGTAACATATAGGTTTGAAAATTTGTCATGTAAACTACTGGCGCTATAACACAATTGGTAGTGTACTTCCCCGGATTGGAAATAGAGATCCAGGTTCGAATCCCGGTAGCGCAAAAACAATATTTTTCAATAAAATTGATTTTATATGTATATATTTATAATTAATACATTAAATTAGTATTAAATTTAGTCCATAGATGGCGATAGTGTAGTGGTACTTGAAGTGAGTCCACATATTAACATATATATATATACATATATATATATAACTTTAAAAAATTTGATAGATATGGTGATTGATGGGTGAGAACGGTGAATGTTATATTTATATAAAGTGATCACTTAAGCCAGCCGAAGACAAGTCGTAAGCCCTGTAATTACCTACGCTTCCATATATTTTAGAATTAAATATAATAAAAATAGCTTCATCTCTATGAGATATCTATTATTTGTTTAATAATAGTGCCTTTATAGGTGAAAATCCAGTAATTGTGTGTTCTTGGACGTATTCAAATATTATTATTAAATTGAATGACATTTTAAGGCTGAACCAAAATTGAATTTTTTGTTTTTTAGGAAAATCTCAAATTTGCACTAAAGTGAATTCAGTCTATCTCAATCTCCTTTTGCCAGGTTTCACTTCCATACATCAGTGTTAGCACCAGAACTCCTTTACAGCATAACAGCATAATCAATGCCTATTAGTGATAACTATGTTCAGAGCACCATTCACTTTTTCTCTTTTCAATATTGTTCTCAAAATTACCTCGTAAAGTTTGCAACATGATAAAATATTATTGTGTAACTAATGATGATAATATAAACATTATATAGTATGGCTTCTTACCTCTTTGAAAAGAAAAGTTACAAAGGCGGAAGTAGTGTACGACAAAATTGATTTACGCAATAATTCCTGACAAGCCACATTGTCAGTTTCTTTGTTGAATTCACGAATAATAATAACATTCTTCATTTCTACTTGCCACTTTGATCAAATAAAGTAGTTAATTTAAAGATTTTTAACAAAGCATATCATAAGACTTTGGGGAATTATCTATCGGCTACTTTATTGTTTAATATAATATTATTAAAAGTCAGTATAATAAAGCATTTATTTATTCCACCGGTTTGCCGACTAACCCATGTTATTTACAAAGAGTACAAACTACAAACACAAAGTGACGTTTATATTTGTCGATACTTGTCATCTGTCAAACCATAGATAAAAGAGCATATTTCTCGAACTGTCCATAGATATTTTTTATGTTTTATAGGATTCAAAATTTTAAGATAATAATAAAAAACCAAACAAAATAAGTACCTACTGATAATACATAAAATATATACCTTAATCTTACATACGTTAATTTCATCAATCTCTAACTTACCATCACGCTGTTTATCGCTAGGGTAGGCAGAGAAGATAGAGCGTCACACTCTTCTGTCCTGACACACAATTTTCTCATCCACATTCATACATCTTATTATACAAGTTCGCCGATTATTGAGGTTTTTAACAGTCTCTATTGAACTCAATATTTTAATCGGCGATTTGAAATAAAAATATAACAATAAAAAGCACATTAATAGGATCGATACAAATATTATTTAGTAAGAAATTATTGTGTTTTTGATATAAAACTTGATTTTAATTGTATCTGAAATCTCAAAGTACGTAATTAAATGTAATATATTATTTGAAATAATTTGTTTTCACTAACACAAAGCATTTTAAAAACGTCGAAAGTTGATCACATGTACTGCAAATTAAATGGTTTATAACTCTTAATTTTTAACATTTTGCTAATTTGGTTCAATGCAGATTTCTCTTCGTAATCTTGGCTTCATGATTATAAGATAATATATTTCGTATATGCATGAATTTTGTGGTACGCGGAAAATAAATTTAATGGTCGCGGTCTTTCTTATAATGCTTGTATTTATTTTCTTAATTATGGCAAATAACATTCAGTTTATTAGATTTATATTAGTGTAAAGGCCTTATCTAAGTAATAGTTTAAAAAATATAAAATCTTGTTTATAACTTCTGATATAAATAATTAATAAAAACGCACATTTTTGTAAAAAATGCGGAAATATTAATTATTTTTTAAGCCAAAGTTAAGGAAGCCTTAACATACATATATTTATTGTTATTCTGGACCATTGCTTATTAAAAATCTTACATGGCATTATTTTATTACAATAACATATTACTATAAAATCGCACTATGAATTTCCCATACTTATAATTATCATATATCTATGTTTTAACCTATCCATTCATTAGTGTTTGATTTCTATCAAGTCTATCAGAGTCTACTTTTATTGAAGGGAACCCCAAAGGGTCCCATGCTATCACGGAATCGTTTTGAGAGTTGTTTACTCTCTTTTAGATTTCACTTGACAAAGCAACGTGTGCAATATTTTACAAAATCTTCAAGGATTTTTTGGAATATATTTTAAAGCTAGAGTAGTTAGTTAAGTTCTGACAGTTAGTTACTAAAACCTTATGGCTTTTCTTCACATTATATCTTTTCTTTTTCTTTATTATATGGCACCATTATTACATTTTTTTATTATTACATTCAGTCGTTAACATCATAATGAGATCATAGGTTGGCTCCGGCATAATTGTATCAGAGCCATACTTGTATAATATGTAAGCCTACTTTAATTCTAAATATCAATTTTATTTTTTATTTTATTTGTTTTAAATCTCTACATTCGTATATGTAGCTATTAAGGCACGACTTCCGAGAATCGCCTCCTATAGGTGGTCGGGAGGACACGTGTTCTTTGCGACTTGACTTAACAAACCAGTTAAATTTCTATTATTGTACTACGCGCTTCGTACTTCACTCATTTGTCTCTTGAAACAAAGACCTTGACGATGATAGTTACATAATCTGGTTAATTATGCATGTCACTCGGTGTGATATATTAGCGTAATTCGGGATGGTCGGCGCGTAATTTTTCATCTTTAAACAAGAGAAACTCTAGAAACAATGCTTTACCTATGACGCAAGAAAAATAACCCGTCTCCTGTGGAATGTGAGTCCCTCAAACGTCCTTCCAAAAAACATCCTGCTCATGAGCCATTATCCTGTCGTTATTGTTTCCACTTAATGGATATTATGCAACCTCCAGGCCACTGGGCTTTGGAGCAATGTATGGAGCAATGTTCATCCTCGGTAATCCGTTTTATGTCAAACCGATAGTTTTTCGTCGTCCGGACCACCACTGTTGCGGAGACACATGGCCCTCACGTATTCACGATTTAATTTTTAAGTAATAGCGTTGAATTTGATACGCTCGCGTCATATATAAATCGACGTTGTGGCATGGTCGGAGTATAACATAAGAAAATAAATATTTGGGATTTAAATCGTCTAAATCCTTGATTTATGTAGAGTTCTATGCTTTGCTTTTATCTATGGCGAGTTCTGTCATTCATCGGCTGGTGTGTTACTTTTGTTACTACGAGATCATATTACAGTTTTATCATTAGCTATTGAGATTATAAGTCATTAATTTTTTAGATAAAATAAATTGTTATACAACCTAAAAATACATAATGTCAAATAATCGTGTTCCGTCTGGCCCGAATACACCAGGAAGTCAACAGACGCCCCCGCAACAGTGCCTGAAAGTTTTTGTTCAAAGGGACTATTCGGAAGGCACTTCCGTGAAATTCCAGACGAGATTTCCGCCAGAATTAGAGGATCGAGTAAGTGTTTTGTTATGAATCTGTCATGTACCTAATATAAATCCGCACGTAAACTGTAAACAACTTATAATGCAATAGGAAACTGGCCTTGCAAAACTATTAAATTACAGTTTTACTTGTATTTTTCTATGTTGTGCTGATCTGATTCCATTTGCCGAGTTTCCTTTTTCAGAGCTTATTTTATGTTTATCAGGGATGCTATGCATTCTCATTTATGCGAATTTGTCATTTTGAGTATTGAATATGCACCTGGGTGGAATTTTGAAAAATATGCCATAAGATCCGATTTTTTGTTCATAAATTCAAATATATAAACATATAATTTTTTATTGTAGGTACCTAACTACTTCTCTTTTCTATCGAAAGTATATTGTCAATAGGAATGCATGCACAATTTTTAGCTTGCGTTTTTCATTTTTAGACATTTCTCTTTCCTGTCCATTACTGTATAATTTACTGTGTTGTTTCAATGTTAAGTAATGCATTAATATTTACGAATGGTCGACAGACATAATTAAAAAAATATTTTATTTATTGTTTTATTTTAACATAATGTAAAGATATTTTTTGTGTATATAAATTTAATATAATTATTAATAATAAATGTCCTCTTCTATTCTTCAATATGTCCATCCTCTTTTTTACTGTTATAATCTGAAGAAAATTTTCATTTCTCTTACAGTAATATGCCAACTCTAATGTGTACTTATTGTCTGTGTACTTGTACCATACTTGTACCTATTGTCTGTATTTAAAGTGTATTGTTAGTTATTTATTAACCTTTGTTAGTATTTATTGTCCTTTAGTATGTTAGTTATTTATTTTGTACAGAGTTTTACTATTACCATTAGCCTGAAAACCACATTTATATTGTATATTATACTTTCTGCAGAGTTACGATTTTGAAACTTAAACTATAGACCAGTATCCAGTATTATATCCAGTATTAAAAAATTTGTGTCGAGACAACCCGGGAATTCCATGGTTTTTTGCTGTCTCGAGTCCCGGGACTTTTAATAATAATAACCTGAGACTCGAGACTTAATTTTTCTTGAAATTATTAATTTTAAACAAGTTATTTGCGTTAATTCTATCTGACCATTGTTATGCAGCAGGTAGTGATGAGGGATTCTGTGTCGAGACAACCTAGGAATCCCATGATTTTTTGCTGTCTCGAGTCCCGGGAATTTAACAAAAAAATATCCCGAGACTTAAGACTGATTTTTCATGATATTATTCATTTTCAACAAGTTAACTTATATAAATTAATTGAATCAACTAGAAAGATATATAGAAAAAAATCTATTTAACAAAATAATATTTTAGTTCACTGATCATTGCGGTACAGAAGGTAGCGATGTAGCGGCGAGCGGTGTACGTATATCAATTTTTGTATATAGTCAGCTACAAAGATTCTGAAGGGAATTGTTTTGTCGGTTTGTTCAAACAGGGGATTATGTTTCCTTGTAAAATATGATATTTAAATATTTAAGATAAAATCGTATCATATTTTGACAGAACAAAATTGATATGAGAAGAATTATTTGAAAAAAGTTATTAGGGGACTTCAGTTTGTCATAGATTTTGACCAAATATATACATTATTGTTTTCCAATGTGTTTATCAATTGTCATTTTTTAAATATATTTTAAAATAAACATTTGTGTTTTGTAATTTTTATAGATGTATTTGTTTTTTGTAATCAATTTATAAAAATAAGCTTAATTTTATTTAAAAAAATACTAATAATTATTTTATCAAACAATTTTTATTCAATTTAATATGGATAATATCCCTAATAGCTACTGTTCATAATATATGTGAATATTTATTAAAAAAAGTGTATTTTTTAATTAAATAAAATTCATCATCTCAATTTCCGGGAATTCCCGAGACTTGAAAATGTTGTCTTTCGAGTACCGGGAATCGAAAAAAGTTGAGAATACAGAATCCCTATCCAGTACCATTCTTAATTTGTGAAAGATTTGATAAACGAATGAACATAAAAAATGTTGTCAATTGAAAGATATTAGAAATGGAAATGAAATTGTGATATAGAAAGATGGAGGTATTGGGAAATCTGAAGGCCTGGATTCAATGGGGATAGGAGGTGAGATTTACCCGCTAGCTTTGTTGAGATTTTGCATCAGCTTCCGCCAGACATTTGGACTCAGTAAGAAGAACATTTGGTGAGGATTTCATCCTTAGTTGGAGAAGAGTTACGGCCCACACATTCTTCACAAGCGCAGCACAAATCTGCAGAATGAGTCAACAAGAAATACGTCCAGTTTATTCCGTATTCAATTACACTTGAATAAACGTGAGCATTCAACGTGCTCACCAACTGGCGTAAATCAATATTTTGTGAAAATTTTGTAATAAATAGATAAGAAATAAATTTTTGTTTAGGGTGTGCAAAATATTAAGGGCCGGTTGTGTGATCAATTGGAAAATTTCTACTGTAGTAAAAAAATTAACTTTTGCAAAAATGTTTGATCGTTGATAAAAGATATTTACTCATCAAAAATACATTCAATAGTAAACTAATTTTATTCTTCAATATTGGATGGTAAAAACCATAAATCGTTAGTTAAAAATGGTGAGCTCTTCACAGCTATCTCAAAAGTCATTTATCACATTGATACTTTGAAAGTTGCAGTATACGATAATGAATCATTTAATATTCTGCTATTTTAGTGATGAGAGTTTGTTCGATGGTTATCTCGCTATTGAATTTATATTAGCACATAGACTGAAAATTTATCCTGCAAAGTGACGGATTACGAATTTGACGTTATTCTCAGATTTTTGATGATTATTATTCATTTTACCGCACTATTAAGCGGGATTAACTTTGACAGTGGTAAACTTGACGTTTGAACAATCCGTAAACGTTTTTTTACCACGGGCGACGGTAAAAAGTTACTATAGTAAAAATTGACTGTGGTAAAATTTTACTACTGATCAAACAACCGACCCTAAGAGAAAATCTAATATGTTATAGATTGGAATTGGGGCCTTAACCAAGAATGTGAAAGTGGCAAGGATTCTGTGCAAAATAGAATGCATTAAACTAATCTGTTTTGTCTTACCCTGCAGATAAATTATGTGGTAATACATTGTTTTGTGTCCCTGGTTATTCTACTTGTAATATTTTTAAAGAATTTTGAACTATTGAAAAAATTAATAGTCAATTTTACTTACAGATCGAACGGCAAGCTTTTGACTACACGATAAACCAGTTGAATGCGTACTTTGCAGAAGCAGAGAAGGCTGCCTGTAGTACGTACTGTCAAGGTTGTCTCGCTTGCTTAACCGCATATCTAATATATATATGCACTGAGACACATTATGAAAAGGTATTATGCAGAGTGTAACAGACCAAGTTCACATTATTTTATGGGTGGACATCTGATTACATTACGAGTCGAAAATGTTCAAGAGATATGTGCCTAATCTCAACCATGTTAGAGATATAAACATTTAAAAAAAATCATTATCGGGCGATTATTTCGTATATAAAGATAAGTATTGAAATATTTTATTGATTCTAAATTATATATTGAATACAAGAAATTAAAGGTCATCGAATTTCGAGCAGCCAGACTATTTAGGGCCTGAAGCAATAATATAGATTAGTAATGGATATATTTCGTAAATATCTATTTCAAAGTATGTAGACTTAGCTTAACATGATTTTGTGAAAAGATTAAACAATAATATTTTTCGTAATGGTGTAAAATTGCACATATTCCTTGAATATTTTCGACTTGTAATTATTATCTCTGAATTTTTTTATTATTTTAATAAACACCGATTTATTGATTGAACATTAATAAAAAGATAACTGCACACTGTCTGGATACAGTCGAGTAATTTTGTTATTAATGTAGATTTTTAAAGACTCTTTTCAATACAATATATACAATTAACACAATAAATCAAACATAATTTTTTTTGGTTTTATTTAATTTTTCTATTTACATTGGACGATGATCGTTTCGGCTGTCTAGGCCATTATCAACTGATAAAACATGGAACAGTGTGGTGAGCTTATATGCTAATTTGTTACAAAGTTGAGTGTTATATATTAAGTGATTATCAATACAACATTGATAATCACTTAATATATAACAAAAGCCAAGGATTGACATCTTTATTATGATACATTAATGTTGGGGATAAAACAAAATTTTATATGTATAACCTATTATTAGCACAAAATACCTTAACATTATCTATTATACCTATATCTAATACAAATTCACGTGAAAACAAATAATATAATATATATACATATATGTTTTTTTTTTTCATATACATAGACATCAACCTACTTATGTAGAGTTAAATATATCTAATAAAGGAAAATTGCAGGTATTAATTTGTTCATTGGTGATATTATTATTTAAATTCTTGTTGATTTCTAATTGTTCTAATATATTTAATTTTAATCCTTTACTGCAAAATTATAAGGGAATTGGTTTATTGTTAGAAGACAACTTATTGTTATTTTGAAGTAGATGTTACGCTAATTGGGATGATTCTGATTTTTTGCATATAAAGAATCTCTTGTGTTCAATAAAACATTCAAACATTTCAAAACTAATAAAACCAAAAAAGAATGTATTTAATTTATTGTGTTGATTATTGTGGAGTTCTATAAAATGAATACCGTCTATTAAAAAAATAAAAGAAACAATTAGAAACATACAGAAAAAATATTTTAGTTGCTACGGAATACGAATCCATAACTTTTCATATCTGTGGAAGTACGTTACTATTTGCCATCAACCAATTACGTTTTTGACAAATTTGGAATTTACATTCTGTAGTATTTTTGATACATTTAAAAAAAAACAAATATGTAACTTTATATTGTAATGAATCTCAAGTAATACATGCTAATCAATTAATTTTATTTAAATTTGGATTAAATTTTTAATGAAAACACATTTTTGTTGTGAACGTAGTTCTGTGGTATACTTTATAATACAAATTAAATTAATCAATTACAAAAAAAATTATATAAAAAAAATTAATCTATCAAACAAAATATTTCAAACTTCACAGAAATGTATTTTCATTAAAAATATCCTGTAAATTTATTGTCTTTTTCCGGTATTTATTATTTTTATTTATTATGAATTTAATGGTTGCAGTTTTTCAATTATTAATACCTATATTATCTTAATTATTACAAATAATGTTCAGTTTATTAGTTTTAAATTAGTTCAAAGGTTTTACCAAACTTATGGTTTTAAAAAATAGCTAATCTAGTATATAACTTTTGATATAAATGAATAATATAATATACACCAAGTACCCTTTTAAGATGTTAATAAGTTTACCCACTATCAGTCTCAACTCAATCACTGTAATAAAAGACACAAAATGTTGGAATTTCTTTTGCGGACTACAAAAAACTTTTCAGACCTGCACACTTCTAAAGTCTTCTACATTTATCTAGTCAAACCTATAATTAGGTCATATGGTCGCCTCACTACATTGTTCACTCGACGGCGGTTGAAAGAATTCAGAGAAAGTTTTTAAGATTCATTAATTTTAAATTAAATATACACTCTGAGAATATCAATTATGATTATCTGCTTAGCTGTCTGAAATTGTTAAAATTATCAATGTAGCGTACGATGACCGATCTTATATTTCTATACAGGATCATCAATGGTATGATAGACTGCCGCTAGATTGTTGGTCTGCTTGACTTTCACACACCATTGAGGTCATCGAGACGCAAGTCATTGTTCTATTACAGGGGTAATGTCAGAACACGTGCATCAGCTAACTCCGCAGTCCCCAGATTGCATTCTTTGGGGAATGAATATGCGGAAGTAGTGTACATTTTTGCTGTTAATTTAACTCTATAGGACTACATTATTACAATTTTTTGTGTCTCAACTCAATGGTGACGGATAAATTGCTTTATTTCATATTTTATATTTATTTTTAATTTTGATTATGAAAAAACATGCTGACATTATATAATTTTTTTCATTGTGTATTGCACTTTTGATAAAATTTTCTATTATTTTACAAATTATGTTAATGCCCGAATAGGGCGTGTATAATAATAATAAATAAATAAATATCCAATATATTTTTACAGTGTCTCAAAAAAGTATCTAAGTTTGTGGCATCCCAAAACGAGCGGGTGTACGGACCTCGGGGTCTCTTGCTGACGGATCCTTGCACACGCGGACTTCGCTTAATTGAAATCTCCATCCTGGACCGACCTAGCAATGCGACGTGACTCCCATTATCTCACTCCACAGAGGAATTCTTCATGTGAATAATCAAAATGGTGCAATTGACTTCTATCTCTGTCTACCTGCTACAAGTTCTACCGTTGTGCACATAGCAAGTGATGTCTCTTCTGTCTGTGTTCATCCCATTATTGCGAATCTAATTAAGTGTACAACTTGTTGTCGTATATCTATCTATGTTAGAATTTCAATTGATTTGGTATTATTATTTCCCATTTAAATATTATGTAGTTAATAATTACAGAGAAAAGATTCTCCATTGATCAAATTATTGAGTATTGCAATCTTGGTTTACTCTACAAGTTAACCTTGAAACAGTGGTTTCATTTGCGTGCAATTGTGATTTTATCCACGTGCGGTAATGTGCGTACATAAGAATAATGTAAAGTATCGTCCCCAACGAATAGGTCATTTTTAGTTGTTCTAGTATTTAGCATATATTTGAGTGACATATTTTAATTAGTCATTTTTTTTATACAATATATTGTGTTCTATTGAGCACAATATTAAAAAAAAATACTACTATTTAAAAATTTATCAAATAGTGCAAAATACTAAAACAATTAAAAATTACATATTTATTAGTTATAATATTTTATGGGGGAGGGGTTGATGGATGTTGGAGTAAATTAAAAAATATATACATATTTATCATTGACATATTCATAAGTTATTCACATAATTACTGTTTACATTATTAATTAATCACATTTCATTTAATCTTCAAAATAAAATATTGTACCCTGTAGAATTATAATTTAATAACTATACATTGAAACATATTTCGCTTACTTCTGAAAATGTATCGGAAATTAATGCCTAAATATATGTTATTATATTTATTGAATTTAGAATTTCAGTAGTGAGTTATTAATTTTTTTTAAAAGTTAAACATATAAAAAAATTAATTTTAAAAATAATAACATAAAATTTCTAGTACTGAATGTGAAATTTTTCAGTAAGAATTTTTTTTAAGGAAAAATATTAAATTAAATCCTTTACATTTTCAGAAGTAATATTACTTTTTAAATTAACTTTTAAATTCATAAGTTTTAACATATTATATTTATGTGAATGGTAAAAGTATTAAATATATGTTTTTTTAATTTGTACGAAAATATATCTTAAAATTATCGAGTTTTAGTTAAATAGTTAAGTAAATTAATACATATATTAGAAATATTAAATATATTCAACACATGAACCGCCACGATGACTGATAAAAATAAGGAAAAAAAATGTAGTTCGAATTCCATATGGCGATTTTTTTCTATCGCTTTGACGACGTTTAAGGATTTATTTGTCCTTAAATTTCAGAGGTGACTACGGCAGGAATCACAATTGGATTATACAACATAAGACTGCATGCAAAAATGGCTTAATAATGATTGTATTGCAGATTAATGCTTTTTTAAATTTAAGAACTGGAAGATAAGATATATCAGATGTCAGTGGCAACAAAATTTCAAGCATGTATTACAATATTGTATATACAGGCGTATCAAGCTGAGTTGGTAATAGTTTGGAAAGGGTTGTACTGAGAGAATAACAGGAATAGGTATATGAATAGACATGAAATAAAGTGTACATATAGGAGAGTGGTTTGGAACATTAGTTGCGGTACGAGGGGCATTCTACACGTATTCTTGGTGGTAATATAAATCCAATAGTTTATGACACATTTATGCAATGGTAAAAGAATTTACTCTTCGAAAATTAAATCTTTGTGTAAACATGGTTTATTTTTTACATGAATGCATTTTATATTGTCAGCATTAAAATTTTCGTTCCAATCGAGTCGTATTTAAAAAAAAAGTCACGGAGCTATTTGATTGCGTAAGTGGTACCGCAGTGATCACGTGGGTGACACCAAAATGAAAATATTGGAACTTTTAATATTATTTAATTTAATTGACTTAAAACACGTGTCAATGACCTTTGGAGAAAAAAATAATGCGTTACACGTATAGTACCCCTGCATAGAAAATGTTTTACTGCTTCACTCCACCCCATCTCGTATACAGATCATTATATTTTGTAAATTGTCTAAATTTTATATCAAATTCGGGTGGGGTTTTTTTTGTTTGTTTTGTGGAAATATGTATTCCTCGTCTCCATATATACTAAATACCCTTAACAATATTCTCCCCAACTGCGAACCTCCTATAAGATTTTACACTTTTTTTTAACACAGTTACGTAGCATTTTTTGCCCATAAATTCTTTGAAAAAAAATTTTCTTTTTCTATGTTTAAAAATTTATTTTGCATGTGGATTGAATTTATCAAAATTGTAAATTTAAAATCGATGATCTAGTTGAAAATTTTACACATTCAAAAATTTGTCTAAGAATGATATTTTAATATTTTGAAAGCAAAATAAAGTAGCTATAATTTTTTTTATTCAATACAATATTGGTCATACGTGTCAACATATTACCAATACAATATAGGGGATGAACCATTTGTAAAAATGTTCATTAAGAACAAAAAAAACTGCTTTCAATTGTTAGGGGGATGGTTCTTTCATAGTATTGATAAACCAAATTGAAAAAATATCTATTGGTCCATTCTAAAATTTGAATATACCAAACGGTGCGTATTTTAATGTTCAATGAAGATCAGCACAAAAACATATTTTAACCGCTGTATTGCACTTCAATTTCTTTTTAATATTGAAAATTATAAATGAAATGCCTTGGAACAACTTATTATTACAAATTCAAAAATCAGCATAGTTAAATTTACAAATTTAGTATATTTTAAATATTATTTTCATATTATGTGCGATTACTTAAAACCTACAAATTTTCTCTCCAGTCGAGTATCTTATTACTGAGGATTGTGATTCACGGGTTGTGATCTGCTTATGTCCTTGACCATTCTCTACATTTCTCCGCAGCCTGCAGTTCGGGTATTCATTAGAATAGTAGCATTTTAAACTGGTCGGTCCATTGAGTTAATGATCACTCTCTTTCTCTTTGGCTTTTTACTTTTCCGTTCACCACCAGCTTCTCAGACAGATTGTTCACAATCTGTCTTTAATTTTCCAAAATTGAGGTATTAGATATCCAAGTGTTCGCCTCCTGCACCACATTTCAAATGTGCCAAGTTTCTCTCATATATGTAGAAAAATCAAGAAACTTGACACATTTTTGTGGTTATGAATGTGTTTCTCCAAATTATATTCAGTTTCCCGGCGAATTAGGTATGATGAATTTTATGAAGAAAGGATCACTTAGGTGGTTTGGTCGTATGGAACGGATGAATGAGGAGAGAATGGGAAGAAAGATATATGACGCAAGTGTTGATGGCACCGGAAGTAGAGGACGTCCGCGGAAGACTTGTCACGACCAGATAAACCAGATACTGGAGGATGGTCCTGTTAGAAGCCTCAATAATCGTTGAGCTTGTATGAGAAGACGTATGAATGTGGATGATGCGAGAATTGTGTGTCAGGACAGAAGAATGTGGCGTTCTATCCTCTCTGCCTACCCCTGCGGTGAAGCGGTATGATGGTAAGTGAGTAAGAATCGTATGATGATGAAAACGATTGAGTCGCACGCTTTAACTTGTTTTATTCAGTTTTCACAAATCCTTGTAAATATTTAATAATTTGCTGTCTTGACAAAACTATGAATATTTTTGCAATTGTCTTTTTTACATTGCAGAATTGAAATGAGTTTCTTACATTTTCTCGGATTTTGAAAGAGTGTGTAGTTTGAGACAACGGTGGCCATCCAAAAACACAATTACTTTACGTAACAACCGCATTGAAAATAATAAAATCATTTATTAACTTTAAAAATAATATATTTTCTCAGAATAACCTCTTCCAAATTATTATTGATATTGTTTGATTCATCTATATACAGCCTCTCCTGTAGACAGCTTGTCGTACAGACAGCATTAATTTTTAGAAATATTAATTCAATATGTGCGTTGCGTCATTTTTTAAGATTCTCTATTGTACAGAAATGAATTTAATTTCGAAAATAATATTAGATAACTTATTTCCTTAGTTATTCACAAATATTACTACATTTTTATATGTTCTTTGTTTTTTTTTTTTTTATAATATCACATTATTAAATATATATATTACAATTATATTAGATTATTCTTTATTACTATTTACTTATTAATGCATGTGTTAATTTCAACCATTATCTAACTTAGTCAAATATAGAAAGATAAAGTTACCTATGTTATTTACAAATGCAACCAACATTTTTCTTATTAATAAAGAAACTGCCAGCTATTTACAATTTTATCACTTTGAATATGAAACTAATAATATTTCAAAAAGGTATTAACTTTAAACAAATATCGGATATCTCATAGAGGTAAAGCTATTTTTTATTGTATTTTAATGGAAAATATATGGAAGTATGGGGTAATTACTTGGCTGACGTCTTGGACTTGTCTTCGGTTGGTTTAAGTGGTCACTAAATGTATGTATATATATATATATATATATATATATATATATAACGTTCACCGATTTTCACTCCTCAATCTCCACATTTATCAACTTTTTGAAAGTTATATATATGTTAGTATGTGGACTCGCTTACATATATACAACTTTAAAAAATTTGATAAATCTGGAGATTGAGGGTTGAGAATTGGTGAACGTTATATATATACATAAAGTGATCACTTAAACCAGCTGAAGACAGGTCGTAGGCCCTGTAATTACCTCATATTTCTATATATTTTCCATTAAAATATAATAAAAAAATAGCTTTGTCTTTATGAGATATCTGATATTTGTTTAATAACAGTGCCTTTTTAGGTAAAAATCCAGTAATTGTGTGTTCTTGGACATATTCAAATATTGCTGTTATCAACTTTGATTATCTAATGGTGCGTTTACACGGATGTAACTAGATGGGACACTCGTCTTGAAAGTCACCTAAAGAACAGTACAGAGTTGAGGGCCTAGCAAGCTCTATGATTCATTACATAGAGTAGAATCAACAAATTTCTCATCAAAGTCTCATCTGTTTACACACAATATGAAATATGTTTTCATCACTATTACTAGGGAAGATGACAGTAGGTGGATTATTTTTGATGTTTGATTTATTCGAATTTCACCCTAAAGGGTTATTCACACCCTGGAAATATGCAATTTCTGTGATCTCTATTAATAAATTATTTAAAAAATAAAATAAGTTGTTAATAAAATTGAAATATTCATCATTAACATTCGATGGTTTTTATAGATATCTTGTATGCCACATTTATTAGTTAATGGAAGAAAATTTTGCAAAATTACAAGAAAAATAAATCATTGAATTTATTACCGTAGACACTGTTTATTGTGATCAGTTGCATATTGTGCTTAATTTTTAACCATCAAACATTAATATTAATGTATTTTTCATAGACTTTGGTTGTTAGAATCAGTATATTCATAAATAACTTTTGACATAAAATAACAAGAAATAATAATTTTATTAAGAGAACACATTCTTATTGTGAAGTTGTAATTATTCAGAACAGACGGTCTGTGATATTTTAAATATGAATTAAATATATTAATTAGAAATATATGCACATAAAATCAATTCTATCGAAAAATATTGTTGATGCGCCACCGGGATTCGAACCTGGATCTCTTTCCTAACTGGGGAAGGTGCATTATCCAACTATCCTACAGCGAAAATATTCTTAGTGACAAATTTTCAAACTTATATGTTAC
This sequence comes from Eubasilissa regina, assembly GCA_022840565.1. NCBI lineage: Eukaryota > Metazoa > Arthropoda > Insecta > Trichoptera > Phryganeidae > Eubasilissa > Eubasilissa regina. The sequence continues at coordinate 13,741,196 of JAINEB010000027.1, read as the reverse complement.
CTTTTTGATATTAATACATTTAATTGTTCCATTATTTGAAAGAGATCCAGGTTTGAATCCCGGTGGCGCAACAACAATATTTTTCGATAGAACTGATTTTATATGTATATCTTCTAATTAATATATTTAATTCATATTTAATAATAGTTTCACCCAAATTTTTAAATATCTAATTCTATGAGTATGGACATTTTAGTTATTTAATTCCAGACTTTGGTCACCGCATTCTTTCCTTTATAATTTTATGTTTAGTAACGCCCTCTTGGCCAAAAGCGCCTCGTTGGCTCATCTAGAGGTCACATTAGCTGTGTTCTGTTTTTTTTTTTTTTCATTTGTCTCGCTCTTCTCAAAGATAAGCAGTTTAAATATGTGCATCAGTGTTGATGATTCAAAATTGTGTACTGTATTGAAAATTGAGTTAATGTACTGTTTACTGAATGTATTAAGATTCTAAAATTACTGTTTACTTTAAATTAAACGATTATAAAATGTGTTTGATATTCTACTTGTTTTATGTACGTTACATTTTAGAATTGCCTGATTTAAGAATCAAAATCAATGTGATCACGATAACCGTCGCCTACTGTATATCTGTAATATAATGCATTATATTTACGAGTGTGTCATTCGAGAGTTAGTGATATTTATTTATTTTTACCGTAATCAAATTATGCTGTATGCACAATTCAGTTTATCAGTGCGTCGTCAGATAAGACTGTCACCTTTTCGTAATGATTGAAAATTTTCACTCTTGCGAAGAATATTAACACGTTTAATGATGAAAACTAAATTCATGCAACTATCTGAACGGTGTACCGATTCTTACTGACTGCTGGTATCTTTGTATTGAGGCTTAAAAGGACTGTTATGGCACTCTATCCGTATGTTGGAATACAGAAGTAACAAACCTTGTCCACAATGTCAAGGAGTATATACAAATTCTGTTCCTTTGTAGAAAATATTATTATTATCATGTTAAGCTTAAGTCTACATACTTGCAAAATAAAATTTGCAAAATTAACCCATTATTATTCTATATTTTTGCTTTAGGCCCTAAATCATCATAAAAAATAGTTTGATTGCCCTAAATTCGACGATCTTCTATCTTTTATTTTGAATATATAATTTGAAATCAATAAAACAATTAATCAAAATAATTGCATAACTATGACTTTTAAAATAATACATGTATCTCTGACATGGTTGAGATTAGGCACATGCGGCTTGAACATTTTCAACTCATATTTTTAATACGTATCTACCCCTAAAATATTGTGTCACACCCGGTACAACCGAATGAACATGATCTTAAAACACACTACACGTGTTATGGACAAGTCGGACATTTGTGCGCCTGTCTGGGTGCGCGTGGTGCACCCAGACAGGCGCAGCAAGTGACGTGTAAATTAAATTACAATATAATTAAGTATTGATTTTACAATGAAATGTGCTTTTAACTTTTCGGTTGTTTCACAAAGTCTGTCTATTATATTTAGAAATAATTTTACAAAAGGTTTCTTCCATCATATAATGTAAACATTTTCCCAAATTTCAACCGCTTCATATAGTTTTGATATAAAAATATACTTTTTGTTTTGTAAATTATGCAGTGTCGTACATATTTATATTTCTAAGTGGTCTTATCAATATTATTCTATTAACATTTTATGTCTTCCCTTCATATTTATCATTTGTCGTTAAATCTTTGCCGTTGAAAGTTCTTTTTCAATTTGAAATGTACTCATGATGACGACAATTTTAACTCTTTAAATTCTTCTTGGTTCATTCCGTATGAAATGGTCCAAAAATTAAATAAATAGTTGCTTGACTGTTTTTAAAAATTCTCATATTTTTTACGCAATTAATCACCCTAACTTGTCAGTAGTTCAAAATGAGCATTATTTTAATTTTATTGTTTTTGATGTGGCGCTCATATTTGTTTTACAATGTAAAGGGTTTGCAGAAATTGAAATATTACAGCTCCTATTTGTCCCATCGACACGGGATTAAAAGTAATTTGTTCAGAATGAAACGGGCTACAAGATGGCTTTTACGTATTTTCACCTACATGCATTCTCACACTGAAATTTCAGTCTTAATTTGCTTTCATTTTAAAAAAAGTACTATACGATTAGAGTTATGGTGATTGCACAAAAAGTATGAGAATATTTAAAAATAGTGAAGCAACCAGTGTTGGGACTATTTCATATGGAATGACCCTGTTGTCTGTGACGATTTAGCGCTGTTAAATATTTAAAAATACAATATAACAATGACATTATTTACTGACAGAGTTACTGATACAGACTCTGTGATTGTCTACAATAGAATTATGTAGCTTTAACGGATGTTAGTTTAAAAATAAGGGAACAAATAGTATCCATGTAAGTCTAATAAGTTTGTTTTCCCTCAATCTATCTGTACTTCAATGGTAATGGTTAATATTTTCTGAAGCTGACAAATAAATGTTAGTACGGTGTAAAAATTATACCTCGAGTATTATTATTTTACCTTTATTATTCCTTGTTCACATACTTTTTATCTAAATACGTTTTTTTTATATTGGCCACTCAAAACGATTGGAAGGTCTCGCCCCCGCAGCACCTTGCAGGCACTCCCGGTACCGACACCGTAATAACTGACATGTCTGGGAGGTTGGTTCCTGAGCGCCACTCCCCTCGCTATTGCCTTCCAGTTAAGATCTCCAGCAAATCTGTGTAAACTTTTCATTGTATATTTTTAAACTGTGATTGCTCAATCAACAGTAAACAAATGTGATCTGTCTACACATACATTATACAGCTCTACGATCATTATCAAATGAATATGTGAACGCTGGGCGAATATATAGGGCGCCCAGCGCTCGCACACATACATAACCTACATATTCGTACAACATATGTAATCCTCAATAAAATACATTTTCTCTAAACTGGTGACCATAATTCATAACTCCATAAGTCCTTATATAAGGCACACAATGTTATCTATGAGGGCTGTCTGAAAAGTTTCCGACTTAACAAAAAAACGAGAATTTTTTTTCAAATTTATTTTTATTTTTCTACATAGTCTTCTTGTAATTCTATACACTTCTCGCAGCGATGCTCTCATTCCTTTAACCCGTCCAAATAGTACTTGGAGTCTTTATCTGCAAAATAGTTATTTACGAAGGTGATGACCTCATTTGACGAAAATCTCTGCCCTCCGAGCGCAACTTTTAGCTCAGGGAATAAAAAAAAGCCGCTTAGAGCCAGATCTGGTGAGTAAGGAGGGTGGTCAAGGAATTCAAAGCATAATTTATAGATTTTCGCCTGGGCAACCGATGAGGCGTGAGACGGCGCATTGTCTTGGTGAAACAATTTTTTTTTTTCTGTAAATGTGGCCGTTTTTCTCCAATTTCTGCCTTCAGCCTGTCAAGTAATGATGCATAGCATGCTCCTGTAATGGTTTTTCCTTTTTCAAGATAATCGATTAAGACAACTTCATGGCTATCCCAGAAAACAATCGCCATCACTTTCCCAACCGACCAACCGTTACCTTTTTGGAGCTAATTCTCCCTTCGCAATCCATTCTTTTGACTGTGTTTTTGTTTCTGGAGTATAATAGTGTATCCAAGTTTCATCTACAGTCATTAATCGGCGCCAAAACTCTGATTTATTGCGCTTAAACTGCGCCAACAGCTTTGGAAACGTTTATTCGAACACGTTTTTGGTCCGGAGTGAGCAAACGCGGCACCCAACATGCGGGCAGCTTTCTCATCCCTAAATCTTGATTCAATATGTGACAAACACGACCTTTGGACATGTCCATAGTCTCTGGTATTTCTCTAACCTTAATTCGACAGTCGTCCAGCACCATTTGGTCAACTTAAACGATGTTATCGTCAGTGGTTGCAGATTTTGACCGTCTCAAATGTTTATCGTCACCAAAGCTGGTACGGCTACGTTTGAATTCAGCTGCCCAAACGTTGGTGCAGAGTCCCCGTCCACAGCGTCCAGCTCGTCTTTAATGTGTGTAAGCATATTGCCTTTCAAAAACAAATAATAACAGTTCGATACTTGATTTTTTCAATTTTCACAAAAACACTCACATCGACTCACTCAAACAATTAACATTGTCAAACAACTACGAGTCCAAAATGGCTGAAATTTTGGTGAGTACTTATCAAAGCATGTGCAAATATGTTCTCTAACTTTTGTTGACGAGTGCTGCCATCTTCATGTTGAGGTTGGAAATTTTTCAGACAGCCCTTGTATATCATCATATCTGGCTTTACAACCCATTATGGGTCCTGGCTTCCTTGAGAATGCACCTGCACCAGGCTGCTCCACACCACCTATTATCCCTGTCACCTTATTTTGGGTTTACCCATTCTTCAGGTTCATTGCTGAGCAGCCATTTTGGATGGTGCGCATAATTCATATTCTTTGTACGGCCTGGCTATCGAAGCCTCTTTAATTTGATGAATTATGTGACTTTCTGCTATCATACAGATCGTAAAGGGGTTTTAACGCCTACACCACACATAATTTCCTTTAATAGCTTTGAAATTTCTCCTCAAGATCTTTCAAATGCGTCCAGTGTTGCTTCATCTTTCTTTTGTTAGAGTCCAGATTCGACTCATAGGTAAGCACCGGTCTCTTCAGAGTTTTATATAGCAATACCCTAGTTTTTCTGAACACCATTCTAGACTTTAGCTGTTTTTGCAGCAACGAAATAGCACTCGCAATATAAGCTTTTAAATACTGTGCAAAATTGAATGTCTGCTTGTTCCCTATACAGCTCATTGATCAATCTAAAACAAATTTTGCATAGTTACTCTTTAGGATCCTACACAAAACAGGCAACCTCCCACTGACCACACCATAATAAAAATGTCCATATTATATTGAGTGCCATTCATTCCAAATTTTGCTCAGTTGTATTCTACGTTGTACGTTGAGACTCGTCCAATATTTCCATGCTAACAACAACTCACCCAGAGCAATAAATCATGGTCACAACACAAGACAAACAACAAACATCTACACACCATTTCCGAGAGCAACAACAACATTTTATCAAAGATTTTACATGTTCTTAGCTCCGAAACTATACAACGCACTCAGCACCGAATGGAAATCGTTCACTTCCAATAAGATTACACAAATATGGACCCAATATATGATCCAATTGGGTAGAGATCAATCAGAAGCATCGCTATTCAATATTCTAACATAATCATTATACAGTGTCTACACTAATAATTCACCAGTTCAACGACAATCTCATTACATTTTTTCTCTCTCTATTTTTAATTTTATTCCTGTTGAATTATCTTTCTTGAATTAAATAATACCACAACAGCACGAAAAAAACTGGCATAGAGCACAGTCAATGCATTGGACAATGCTGTATACATCAGAAGTGGAGTCTACTTCATCCCACACAATAAACTCGAGTATATACTTAATTGCAATATAATTATACCTTATGTTTATCATCTTATATTATAATATATTCACCTCTGTTACAACAAAATAAATAATAAAAAAATAAATTCTAGGACTATGAAAAAAATATAGTTACCCCACCCCTTGGACATTTCTCCCTACCTGGACCAAATTGTACATACATCGTTACTTTTTAGGGTCCGCGAGAAACAAAGGCACCCCTATACAGTGCCGGCTCTAGCCTCTGTGGCGCCCTCGGGCAAATTTTTTTTGGGCACCTCCATCGCTGATTTAAAAGAAGAAAACGTCCTCTTGCGACCAGACCTTTTTTTTCGCGATTCAATATCAATATGTTGTATTATACACGTAGGGATCAGAGTTCAAATTCACTATCTCAGCCGGCATCGATGATAGCGATAGCGCTGCCGGCTGCCGCTACAGGTCTGGCCTAATCCTTCAGCGACGAGGTGTCTCTTCTGTTTCATCGCTTTGCCACGGCGGTCTTGCCGGTCCGCGCGCACTGAGCGGGACCGCCGACTTTTTTCACTTCATAATTCACGCACACTTTATTAATTTCTTTCATTCTATCTGTCTTTGTTGTTCTGTCCGACTCAATAAACACCATCACGCCAATAATTACTCTTTAATTTTCGCTTTCAAGTTTCGCTTCACATGGGTAAAATATTCCAGTTTCCGAATTTTCCCGCGTGACAGAGATTACGAGTGATTAAGATGACAGCCCAGGTGAGTCTTTTTTAACTGCACCCGTAAACTGTAATTATTGTGATACTGGAGAATCAGCTGCCATTCTCCAGGGCAACACTTAAGCGGAGATGTTTGTGATGATATTTGAAGAAGCAAATGGTTCTTTTGGATCTAAATGATGTTCGTCTTGCTATTTGTATTGTGTATTTAACTTAGTTCTTTCTCTGATTTTCGTTCATTATTTTCGTATCCAGATGGCTTTTTTTAAGTTCCAATTTATCTCTGACATAACGCATGAAGAAAATAATTCTAAAAATCACATAAAGATTCAAATCAACAATTACAAAAAATTGTGTCACAATTAAAATTCACCGTATTTAGAAAGCTAGCATATATGCGAAAGCAAAAATCGCACGAAGGACCTCGAGATCAAACGTAAAAGAATATATTGAAAAAAATATTAACAGAAAATGTATTTAAAAATAATTTTTAAAAAAAAGCTTTAGCGTTAAACATAACCTAACGTTTAGATGGAAATAATATTCGCGAAGTCGCGAGATCGACCGACCGCGAGAGAATATATTAAAATATGTATTTTTTCGAACATGATATAATCAAAGTGGTTACTGCGCACTTAGCACCATGCGCAGTGGCATAATGCGCATTAGCTACTGCGCATTTAGAACCCTGCGCACTGGCTACTGCGCACTTAGCACCCTGCGCAGTGGCATAATGCGCATTGGCTACTGCACACTTAGCACCATGCGCAGTGGCACAATGCGCACTGGCTACTGCGCACATAAATAAAAACGGCCGTATTTCTTTCTATCGGTTAAGTACCAGTATAAATGTCAAACAAATTTCTACTCCTTAAATAGTATATAAATAAATGAGTTTAAAGTTCATGCGACTCGTAAAAAAAAAGACAACAACGCCGGACTGCCTACTGACAAATGGCGCGTTTGACGAATGCACCATTGCCTCTACGTCCGTCACTCGACCGACTCGCACTTCTCCAGTAGCTCAGAGTTCCCGCCCCGTATCGTTTTTTTTTGGACTTTGGTTTCATGGCTAACAGGGTACCGGGTCCGCTGGACCCCTTGCCCCTTCATCGTGAAGTTGTGCCTAATGGCCTGTTAAGTTTTATTATTATAGGTTTTTATTATTATTCTGCAAAATTTATTAATTTATAAATTTTTAACATGGCGCATGAAAACTGCAAAATGGCGCAGTGATTTATTATTAGTCGTTATGCTATGACGGTCTTGGGCCGTTTTATTTTAGACGGTACGGTTATATCGTAGTTCGAAAGAACGTTAATCATCGGGTTGTGGTGCTTGGGAAGCCCCTCATAAAAACGCTTGGCGGTTTGTTTAATGAACTCCTTGACGGGGAGTATGCCGGAGTCGTGGTGGAGTTGTGTGACCCTGATCCATCTCGGGGCTTTCAGAGCTAATCTGACAACCTTGTTTTGGAAGGTCTGAAGTTTTTTCATGTGTGTGGGAGCCGCGTGACCCCAGATGGGGGCTGCGTATAGGAGTGTAGGCCTGATAATGGCCTTGTAGATGAGGAGCTTGTTGTCTGTGGCAAGTTTGCTATTCCTGCCTAGTAATGGGTAGAGGGCGCAGAGTGCACGCGAAGCAGCGCTTACCGTATCGTATTCTTAGAAATTGTTTTCACATAACTTTTGTAAGCAAACTGCAAGGTAGGTATTACCATTATCATGAAAAAATATTTTATTCAAGGATTACCAGCATGATGTTTCATTCGTTCTTAAGTGGTACCCCTATAATTAACTAACAGCATGAATAATTATACAGGCTGTAGCATACCTAGTCCATAATATTTTATGAAAGGATACTCGAGTAAATTACGAGTCGAAAATGTTCAAGCCTAATCTTAACCACGTCGGAGATATAATCATTAAAAAAAAACGCAATCATGCGATTAATTGAAATATTTTATTAATTCCAAATTATACACTGAATACAAAAAATTAAAGGTCGTCGAATTTCGAGCGGACAAACTAAGAAATACTGTAAGCAAAGATATGGTAGATTAATAATAATAATAATATTTTGAAGTACGTAGACTTAAAAGCTGTTTGAGATTCCGTAAAAACAAAGTAGATGGCTTTCAAATAATGGAACGATAGATGTATTAATTCGAAAAGTGTAACATATAGGTACGAAAATTTGTCATAATTCTACTGTGTTGGTATAGCATAATCGGATAATGCACCTTTCCCGGATTGGAAGAGATCCAGGTTCGAATCCCGGTAGCAACAACAATATTTTTCGACTAAGTTGATTTTGTGTTTTAATCAATACATTTAATTTGCATTTAATAATATTTTCAAATAAATAATAGATATCTCGTAGACACGAAGCTTTTTTTTTAATTTTATGGAAAATATATGGAAGAATGGGTAATTACAGAGCTTACGACCTGTCTTCGGCTGACTTAAGTGATCACTTTATATAAATATAACGTTCACCATTCTCACCCCATCAATCTCCATATCTGTCGAATTTTTTGAAAGTTGTACATGCGAGTGTATTCTTTGACATCAATAAGAAAATATCAGCGGAATTCACACGCATCATACAAGGGAAAGAGATAGACTGAGACTGCCATTCAGGAGGAAGGCCAAATCTCAGAAATCGATGATGTATAATGCGATGAAATTTTTAAATGAAATGTCAGAAAACATAAGAAGGGAAGAGAAATTTAATAAATTTAAAATGAAACTGACTAAATATATAAAACACAAGTTTTAGTAAAAGAAAATACTTTAATCTTGTTTATATTACACTATGTTAAGAATTAAATAAATAAATATTGCAAATAATATTTTTCGTAACGATGTAGAATTTACACGGTATATCTTGAATATTGTCGACTCGTGTAATTTGGACAGGTATCCAGCAATAAAATATTATAGACTAGGTCTGTTACATCGTATGTAGGTATAAAACTAAGTGTCAGTTTGTCAGGTATCAATATATTCTTTTGACAGATCTAAACCAAATTTTGCGTATGTATTCTTAAGGACCCGGTGCAAAACATGAATTTTATTTCATATTTATTTTACTTATATAAGTTTTTTTCAACCGAATGCAATGTCTACGCAAGTATCAATAATAAACACACCTCTCGCCACATACTAGGCGTGTAGTTTAACGAATTCAAGAGTCCAACACGGACGGTCCAGCACGTCTCCATACCGCAACCGGTTTCGTGAATGGTCATCCAATATGGGAAGAATGTCGGAATTTCTTTACGTATGCTATTCAAATACACAATTATTATTTTTATGTCTTTAGCCGACGATAGGCACTCGGTCAAACATGACAGTTTTCTAATGCGGTTAATTTTATGTACAGCATCCGGGATTGTAGGGAAAAAATGACGAGCATAAATAAACCTAGAAAAATCTCCGACAAAAAAAAAATTAAAGCAAAAACTAATAGGTATCCTAGATAAATATTTTAAATAAATGAATAGGTAACCTACGTGTAACAGTCCGCCCTGGCGCTAGACTTCTTGCCGTTGCAGGCACGATTGTATTTTTCCACCACTTAGATGAAGATGATATTTTCGTTAGGGGCGGCATTTTGTTAGGCCGTCATTTTGAAACTTTCCCAAGGGCGGTTTCAACCAATAGACGTTCTGGACACTAGTGTTAACTTCAAATTACTGCTTTATCCACCGGGATTCGAACCTGGAAGTCTTCCCAAACCGGGGAAGGTGCATTATCCAACTATGCTACAGCGACATTATTTTTGACGACAACTTTTCGAACCTGTATGTTACACTTTTTCAAATTAATACATCTATCGTTCCATTATTTGACAGCCATCTACTTTGTTTTTACGGAATCTCAAATACTTTTGAGTAAACCGATAGCAGACGCCAGAATTAACACTTAATTTTTATTAAATTTTTGGATACATTGATACAACTTAAATATGAAAATTTGTCGTCAAAAATAATATCGTTGTAGCGTAGTTGGATAATACACCTTCCCCGGTTTGGAAAGAGATCCAGGTTCGAATACCGGAGGCGCAACAACAGTATTTCTTTTTAATTAATACATTTAATTAGTATTTATAATGTTATTTGTCGGATTTGCTTTCTTGAATTGTTTATACCTAGATTATTTTTATTACACCTATTATTTTTATTTTTATTACTTATGGTTTTGCAATTTAGGATTCCGTATTCCAAACATATTCCGATGTATGACAAACTTTGCACTAAGAATTATTATAACCAGAGTCCTGTCTAAATGTGCACTTTGAATACATACATAATTATCCAATCTCATGTGTCCTACAGATGAACCTTTCCAGGTAGATAGTAGTCATCAGAACCGTCATCCGACCTTGGCACACAGGTCCAGGGTCTAGGGTTGCGACCTGCAGTCAGCATTTACCATAATAAGTCCATTAGGAAGTTTGTTATCTGCTGTTGCGCACATTTCGCTAATGTATTGTAACTAAATATTATATAATACTGGGAGGAGCACACCTGGTACATAATATTTCAGTAGTAAATTCATATTCGAAAATGTTCATTCTTCATGTGCTTAATCTCAGATATAAGCATTTAAAAAAAAGTCGTAGTTTTTCGATTATTTCGAATAATTGACATATTTTATAGATTTCAAATTATAAATTGAAAACAATATACTAATTAAATGTATTATTAGAAAGATATAAAATCAATATTATCGAAAAATATTGTCGATGTGCTACCGGGATTCGAACATAGATCTCTTTCTAAACCAGAGAAGATGCATTATCCAACGACGCAACATCGACAACTATGCTATTTTCGAACCTACATGTTAAAATTGTCGTCAAAAGTACTGTCGCTGTAGCATAGTTGGATAATGCACCATCCCCGGTTTGTAAAGAGATCCAGATTCGAATCCCGGTAGCGCAACAACAATATTTTTCGATAAAATTGATTTTATATGTATATCTTTCTAATTAACATATTTAATTAGTATTTATAATATTACAATATTCTGAATAATTACAACTTCACAATAAGAATGTGTTCTCCTTAACAATAATGAAAATAATATATTGGGCTATCTAATAAGTCTTTGCGGTTTTATTCAATTATTTATTATAAAATCAAATTTAAAAAAAAAAACATTATTTCAATCAATGATGTATTAAATTATTGTTCAGAACCCATCTTTCAACCAATTTGTCGATACCTTTTATATAAAAGTCGGCTGGTCTGGTATCGAAATAGCTATCGAGCCAATTTCTGAGGTTATCGTCGTTGTTGAACGTAACACCTCGCATGTGATTGGAGAGCGACCGAAAAAGGTGATAATCTGACCGAGCTAGGTCGAGTCTGTAGAGGGATTTCGGCGGAATTTCCCTGTTGATCCCCTGAATGACCATTTTAACCTTGATTAAAGGAGAAAAAGTAATGAGTCGAAAACTGCCACACTAAAGTTTTAGAGCGAAAAAAAGCTAAAAAGCAAAAAATAAAATAGTGGGAAAATTGCATTATTTAAAAAATCGCATGCATTAGATGACCCGATATATATCCCGGTGGTAATCAAATAATTTTTCTGTATATCTTTCTAATTGATTCAATCAGGTAGAGATGAATCAGAAGCATGGATATCCAACAATTTAATATAATTTATACAATTCTTTCACTAAAAATTCACCAGTCCTACAACACTTCCACTCCATATATTTTTATTTTCTTATTCATATTTGTAATTCTCTTTTTATTCCAAATAACACCACAACAGCACGAAAAAAAAACTGGCTACTTTAACACAGACTTCAGTCTAGCAAAGTAGCCAGGACAACGCTGTATATATCAGAGGGGAAGTCTACCCCATCCCACACAATAAATTATGTATTATATATGTTTATTATGTATCCACTTCTGTTAGTACAAAAATATGGATGTCAAAATATATATAAATAAAAAAAATGTTCTAAAATTTTAACTTAACAATGAAATGTGTAATTATTAAAAAAAAATTAAGAGTGTTCGTATGCATTATCAAGTAAATTTATACTCGCAATATTCTAATTACAGCATTCAATCGATATAATTTTATGGTCGTGCTGCTTAGGGGTAAGGTTAGGGTATGAAATTTTAACGGGAATCAATAGTTGATACTCGGCACCCTTACACCCTCGTGAAGGAGGGCTGGTTTAATGCTTAAGTGGACTCCAATTGCAATCAAACAGTGCCGGCGCTAGACTTTTTGCCGTTACAGGCAAGTTTGTTTTTTTCTGCCCTAGTAACTTAAGTGAAGACGGAAATATTTCAATATTTGTAAAACCATACCCATAAATTGGACGCCCCCTAAATCGGCCACCCGCGTGCCACACACGTTAGGGGCGGTATTTTGTTAGGCTGGCATTTTGAAAGAACTAGTGTTGACTACAAATTACTGTCACCGAATCCCCCGGAACGATGAACTATTAAGAAATTAAAGGAATCTCGGACATTTTCGGGTATTTATTAGGGTGTGGGTGTCCCGCCGGAGGTTGGTAGGATGGGTAATTCCTGGAAAAGCAGTGGCTAGAGATCTAACGGAGCATTCTACTGGCTCTCCCTCGCACTCTTGCAACCTAGACAGGGCGAATTTCTGCCGGACTGTGACCGAGTTCTGCGGCTGAAACACATAAATGTGACGTCTACCCTCCCATTTCGGGGGTGTGTGATTTCTATAGCTTCTTTCGGGCAGCCTTTTGAAATTAATGTGACAACAAGTCTCTCATATTGTATAGGTATGTTTCTGGTACGACGATACCGGAGCTAACCTATGGTGGTATTATGATGATATGACTGAATGTAATAAAATAAATAAAAATATATGTAATTATGATGAATCGAAACGAGGGTAAAAATAAATAAATACAAATTACTGGCTTATTAGAAAGTAACTATAATATTGTTTATTGGATTTGCTTTCTTGGATTGTTTATACCTGGATTATTTAAGGTAACTTTGTATAATTATAATTAGTAGAAATTTTAAAATAAAGGATTGTAACTTATATAAATCAGGTATGAATTCATAAGCTTTTTTAGCTTATCTTTAAAGGATGAGTAGTATATATTAATGTAAGAGGCAGTACTGGGGATGCGTCATTCTAATCATAGCTAAACTTTGTACTGTTCTTTACTCGCACTCGAGTTGAATCTCCGAGAGAAATCACGTCCGCGAGCATGGGCCATAAGAAAATTATAATCCCAACGAGATTACTGGTAATATTGTTGGTAACTGTGATTTTTTCTTTTGCCAAACTGTTTCCATTGTTGGTCACACTACTCCTCTTTTTACAATTTCTACAAACAGCATGGCTTCCAACTTTATCCAATAAATTGCTAAATGCTATCTGGTCATCGCTTCTCAGATCTATTAAATAGCCAATTTTTTATTAATATTTCATTGATATCCATTGTTCATTTTTAAAAATATTTTTCTTCACTGTTTATATTTTAACCATCGCTACTTAATTTTTCCGAGAATACAAGTAATTATAAAATTTTATGTCTTGAAGATATTATGCTTTATGAGTATTTCTGGTAAATTTTCTTTTACTATTATTAATTTATAAATATTCTACTTAAGATAATTAAATGGTATTTTCATGTGAAACCATGAAATATTTAATAATGTGAGTAATTTTCAGTAATCATTCAAGAATTAATTTTTTATGAAAAATAATCGAATTTTTTATACGTTTAACGTCAATACAAAAAATAATGTTAAAAATCCTTAAATTAAACATATAAATGGACGACAAGAATTTTCCCAATTAATAATTTTATATATTATATATATATATATATTTTTTTTATCTTTCTTTGAGTTTGATATACACAATACAATATATACAGTGAAATCTCGATCGATCGATTCTCGAATAATCGTTTTCCCGCATGTATCGTTTATTTCTTCCAGTCCCGAATTAATTTCTTACTAAATTGCCTTACTTACTAATTGGCCCATTGATATTTTCCAAATATATGTAACTTATGTTCGATATACCTATCGGATTGTTTTTACACAATTTTAAGTGGACTCTATAAGTGGGCATTAAATTTCTTTTCGAGTTTCTTTTTGTACTAGACAGTAATGTAAGTAATGTAGGCTTGATTATTCCTTTCTTGCTCCAATTTGGGTTGCGTCAACTAAACAGTAATTTAAATCGATACAGTCCACGGGATCTGTTCCCACCACACATGGATTACTCTTGTTTGAAGCATTAAACGAGACAAATTCATGTGTGCGTAACCTAACCTAGCCAATAAAAAAATATATATAAATAAGTTCTAATTTTCATTGCCTAGAGCGTGTCACAGGAATCTCGTGGTTCAAAATTTCTTTTGGGGATATTTAAGAGACCGATTGTTTGTCAGTAAGCCTCGATCACTTCTTGAGCTGAAGAACAACATTCGTGGAGAAACACTAGCGATGGAGCCAAGCATTTTGCCCACATTTGTGGAGCTGAAAATTTAAATGATATTATTTTTCATGTACCTATAGATAAAAAAGGATATACATGCTGTGCAGAATATCTAGGAAAAAAAGAAAAAATAATAGAAATACAAAAAGTTATTTAGTCTTTAAATACTAAAGTGACTTTAGGCCCACCCTGTGTACGTAGGTACGCACTCATATACGTGTATAATATTAATTTCTGGTGAATAAATGTAAAAAATAACATGATAATTAAAGTTCTTTCGAGGAAACTGTTAACAAAGCGTGGCCATTTAATTATCTGATAATATTGATAATAACAGGAAAATAATGTTTACTTCCATTGATAAGGGCTGTATAAACTTATTTATAGTTTTTAAGTAGGTAGAAGAGACGTAATACGATAACAATTATTAATTAGTAAATAAAATTTGCTAAAATTTTAAATTAACGGTCAGTAATCCTCAGTTAGACCAAATGCAATAGATAACGATTAACAGCCTACTCCGGGCTCAACGAATTTAAGTATTGGTAAACTGATTCAAGTATTGACTACTTAGGGCCGGTTGTGTGATCAGTAGTAACTTTTTACTATAGTAAAAAAAGTATAGTAAAAAATATTTACTTCTCAAAGGTATACCCCGTAGTAAACTCATTTTACTCTCCGATATCCGATAGTAAAAACGAGAATCGATAGTTAAATATGGTGGACTTTTCACAGCTGTTCCAAAAGTCATCTGACACATTGATACTTAGAAAGTTGCAGTATACGACAATAAATCATTCAATATCCCGCTATTTTAGTGATGAGAGTTCGTCCGATGATGGTCTCGTTGTTAAAGATACATTATTACACATAATACGAAAAAATGTCACCACCAAAGTGACAGACATCGAATGCCTAGGCGAAAAAATCCGGGTCCTGCGTTGCCCTCACAGTAGACTAAGGTTTATCCAGTCAAATGCAACGCATCTATCTACCTGTTTATGTGACATTATGAGAATAAGAACACATATGATATATGAACACTGGACTAACCATTTAATGTTGTTCTTTTAGCTGGGTAGATTTCGACCGAGCGAAGTGCGCACTGGTGGTTTATTTCAACCTCTGGATGTAATTGAACCGCCTGTCGTTTACCGTCGTCTTGGGTCTCCGAAAAAAGGCGGAAATACTCACATACACACATGAAAATCCAGTGGTGCCAGTCGAAGTAACAAGGCGTGTAAACACTACCGTTGAGGCACTCTTTCTGGTTTTTTCGGCCCAAAGTTGTACCCAGTATAATCTCATTTTCTAAACTTGTCACTTTGACGCATAATATGGCTGAAGAATTGAGATTATCTTTTGTTCACTGCTGTAGGCTGATAGGGCTTGCGGTGATTGTTGCAGGATTGAGGTATTCGTGCGTCGATTTACCTATTAGGTATATTTATTTACCTATACTAAAATCTAAACCTAAAATCCCTTATAGAGGAATATAGTTCAATTAGATATTAACACAAGTTTACAGGTTAAATAAAATTCTCCGAGAAGGAAATCACAAGTTGTGGTTAGTGCGGTGAGTTTTATCGGAAAAAATGTGACTATTGTCTTAAAATTCAATCATTGCTATTCAATGTGTGGTACGCGTCCTGCTCCACGTTGATTAAATGTATTTACAAGATTTTTAAAGGAAAAATAATAAAATAAAACGTTTTCACGTTCAGCGGCGTAACTGAAAAAATTTAGCCCAATCCAAAATTGAAGGGACCCCTTTATACACGTACAGGGTGAATATTACGATGCAGGCTGATATTGTTTATGAATAACTAGGAAATGTGTATCGCACAGAATTACTCGCCGAGGGGCGCCAAAATTGATACGATAAGATGCGTCAGAAATTTAAAAGTGCAATCATCGGCGTGGCGCCAAAAAACCCGTGGGATAAATTTTAGGATAATAAAGACAACACAAGCGGCGGCCTGTCGCTGAGTAGGTACTGGCAAATATGACTGAATGTATTGTTATGTATCTGAATAAAAAACAGTGTATTCTGCTGCCGGGGAAATGTTACCGATTTTGGCGCCGTAGTGTGCCTATATTGAACATCTTTTGTGTCTCATTTTGAGAGAAACTGAGATCGGCGAAACACCCTTGTCTATATTCGTGTTTCCTGTACGGAACGAAATGTAACACAATTTTTTAATTTAGTTTTTATTTATCGATTATTATTATAACAGCGGCACAAATGCGTGCTTTTTTAACCATATTTTTCATCACATTCTCGCACACTTCGAGTGTTATTTCAACTACTTAATTTCGAATATTGTCTTGTAGCATCGGAATTGTTATCATTATATTCCAGGACCACCACAGAAAATAGTCGGGAGCCGTATATTAGTATATGTTTTTCTTCTTCATCTTTTAAATAGGCAATCCACACTTCAAGAGTGATTTGTGCCATTAATCAAGTTAAAGCTTTATTTTATAGAAAAAAGTACAATAATATTATAGAACAGGAAATATTTTATCACATTCAAAAAAATTGCTATTATATAGATTAAATGTGGCGAGTTGAGGGAAAGAAGTTGACACAAGTTAACCGGGAGTTGAAAATTATCCTTGACGAGATTACTGTAAAAAAAACCTGTGATACGCAATAGACAGGTAAAAAAGATATGGTCAAGGGTTTACTTCTCGACACCTCACTCACACATTGGGGAATCTATTAAGTTCAATCTGAATAAACGTGAGGCTACCAGGTTATATTTGATATTGTTCTTTTGGAGACTTTCCTTTTAGAGAACTAGGGAGTGCGAGGAATAGATCTTTGGATCCATCCTATATGTACTTTGATGAAATGAAATTTAAATACATAGAAAAAAAAAGAATTTTCTATTACATAGAAATAAAATAACATAAAACAAAAACAGTTTTGAAAAAATTTTCTTTGTAAAAGAAAGTAATTGTTTTTCATTTATTACTAAATTTCGCTGCAGTTAATATATTATTATTATTGAGGGGATGACAGCTTAGCGGTTCGGTTTTACTAGAAGAAGTGTACGAAGCAGTGACGTCTGAGAAACAGTGGTGTAGTTGAAATATAATAAATGTTCACGTATGGCTAACAATGAGCAATAAATATATTATACATGTCATAAGTGAAACTTTCCGAGTGCGGACACCTTCGGAGAATACTCAAGTATTCGAAATTCTAATAAATGTTATAAAATAATGGGGTTAAAAGCTAGACGAGCGATGGTCGTTAGATCGACGATCCCTCGACTATTTTTTGCCATCTATACTAAATACATGACGTACGTCAAACGTAACAATAGTATCATTTAATTATTGTATGTATGTAAAAAAAATATTTGAAAAATTATAAAATAATCTTATATCTAAGTATGATAGTGTATAACATTTTTTGAAAAAAATATCAGTTATTGAACTTAAATACTTAATACATATTCTGCACTTAACCTACTGAAATATTCTCGCAAAATTTCAAGCGTAGCTTGGGCTGTGTGTGAGGTGGCACCGTCCTGTTGAAACCACACGTGTTGCAGGCCCAATCGACCCAATTCGGCCACCAATAAGTTTTTACAGCATTGCCTCTTTCATCCTGAAAGACATAGGGCCCAGTGATTCCGCCGGCCAACATAGCGCATCATACAGTAAAACTCTGCGTGGGTGTAAAGGTCGTTGGTGTATCAATTGAGGATTTTCAGTCTCCCAAAAATGGCTGTTTTGTTTATATTAACAAAAAAGTCGAAACGAGCTTAGTCCCTCATGATGTTTTTTTTCCAAAAGTAAGATTTGTGTTTGATTTAATCTTTTAATGACTTTAATACGTTGTTGAGGCGTTAGATCCTCCATAATAAATTGCAATCAACTACTCTCTACGACTACCAAATTCGAACTGACAAATGTCTGCCAAACCAAAATGGCGGCTAAACATATTCGGCTTGGAACATAATATTCATACAATTAATTTATACAGAAATATTATATAACACTCTACAACTAGTCGAATTGGTATTCTATAATTGTTTTATTAAATATTATCTTTGAGTTTAACGGATTATTCATAATTACATAATAATTACTGTTTCCATGACAACGAAGGTCAGGATTGTAGAGTCTCTGGTACGTTCTATATTTTTATATGGTGTGGAATCATGGATCTTGAAGACAAGGGAGAGATACCTTTGAAGTATGGTGCTGGAGACCATGGACGTCGAGACGCACAAATGTTTCCATTCTGCAGGAACTAAACATTAAAGATAGACTCTCAACCATTTGTTTGAGACGAATCCTTCAATTTTTTTGGCATCTTGCGAGGAGGGAAGATAGCTCGGAGAAGCTTGTTGTGGTGGGCCACGTCGAAAGACGAAGATGAAGAGGAAGATCCCCCGTTGGACCGACCGAGTAGAAAAAGCAACATGCACTCCTAAGATTTGCAGAATTCTGAGAAAAATGAAAGAGCATAGTCAAGAGTTTTTTTTTTGTTCTCATCTCCCTTGAAAATATTATACCGCGTAAAAATGATTTGATATTTCATTACATGGTTTATTTATTAAAATAATAGAATTCAAAACAGTTGAAACACAAAAAAATAACTTGAGTCAGCTTATATTAGTTAGTCACTTTTATGGGCCACTTTCATGGATGAGATTTTTCTCTCAGATTCGACTCGAGCTCGCGTTAACTACGACGTAACTTGTCGTTACGTACGACTGAGACATGCATCGTTCATTGCTTCTATACTGTAAAAATCAATTAAATTAACGGAAAATATAAATGTGTATAAAGAAAAAGTCCTGAAATGGCTTTAAGGTCTTAAAAATAAATAAATAATTATGTACTGGACATCTTTTTAGATATTTAATTTAATTCTAATTTGATCATTTTCTCAACATTTTTTATAAAATATTATTTTGTTATTCAATTTCACATTGTATGATCTTGATCATGTTATTATATAAATGTCGCTGGCCACCCCTAGCCAATCAAATGTCGCTGGCCATCCCTAGCCAATCAAATGTCGCTGGCCATCTCTAGCCAATCAAATATCGCTGGTCACCCCTAGTCAATCAAATTGAAAACGCGGACCTGATCAGTAATGCAAGGAATCTCAAGCTGTATAAGGATTTCATCAAAAGGTGGACTACAATGGGGTATATAAGGAAGATGATGACAAGATCGTGTCAGCGAGAACGCGGACACTTCATTTTTCATAAGTCAAATTCCAAAAACAAGCAAAATCGTGCGTAACTCCATTGCGTTGTACCGTGTATGGCGTGACTCGTACATCATTTTGTTTCGTGTGTATTTGATAGTTAGCCCTTTAATGATTGTCTTATACCCACTGGTTTCTTTACTTCCGTACATAACACTTGATTATCTGTTTGTTTATAATGTTGTCATATACCTGTATTTTAAAATAAATAAAGATAGCACTTAAAAGAGCGCAGGAAGGCTTAAATTTAAATCTCTGTTCGTTTTCGCAATGTCTTACATTAGATTTTGTTTTTTTATCTCCTTTCTTTTGTGTTTATTAACTGTACATTTCGCGTTTCTGTAGTACTGTGGGTGGAATCGATAAAAGAAGTTGAAACTACTAAACCAGTTCCGGAAAAAAAAACCACCCCTGTAATTCAAGATCTTTCTTATTTGCGGGTGCATAACTCTATTGTTGCATTTTGTTATAACTGTTATATTTTATTTGTATTTAAATTAATAGTTGTTATTCTAATAAAATAAAATAATTAGATAATGTATAAATTAATTAATGGTGACTAACATAAATGAGAATTGGGCATTGCCAGGTAGCCTCACATTTATTCAGATTGAACTTAATAGATTCTCCAATGTGTGAGTGTGGTGCCGAGGAGGAGACCCTTGACCATATATTTTTTGCCTGTCCATTGCGGATTGCAGGTCCTTTTTACAGTAATCTCGTCAATGGTAATTTTCAACTCCCGGTTGACTTGTGTCATGTTCTTTCCCTCAACTCGCCACATTTAATCTATATAATAGCAAATTTTTTGAACGACAATGGTATTGACTTGTAATATAATATTATTGTACTTTTTTCTATAAAATAAAGTTTTAACTTGATTAATGGCACAAATCACTCTTGAAGGGTGGATTGCCTATTTAAAAGAAGAAGAAGAAATAGACTAAATTACATAGAAAGGATAACAGGCAGTATCGCTATAGAATAAATTCGTCCGTTGATTGAATATAAATTTTATCAATTTGTGCTTTTCTGCGTATTTATCGTCATAGTGACATCAAAGGACTTCCCATTATGCTTTAGCTGTGACGTCACGTAGCTACGTAGTTCGACAACTTGTTATATTTAAATTTGTTGGTTGCAGTTTTAAAAAAAAATTCTTTATACATCATAACACTGTAAAAATTATATGCAAGGGCGTGTGTTTTTATACACGAAATGACAGATAGCTAGTTATATACTTTCGTCACGTACGGCCATCCGGTACCATGTACAGGGCCATCAAAAAAAAAACGCACTATTATAATCCTAAATTATATTATTCTAGAAACGCTGCATCTGCGTCTACGTATGGTGAAGGTAAGGCACAAATTAATATAAAGTAATATCGACACATCTTTGTTTTGTTTCTGGCTACCGGAAAGATCCAGAATATAATGTGTCGCCAGGCGGCGTCACATTAAAATTATTTCCAACATCGTAACGTTAACAAAAGAAAAACAATAATATTGAACAAGCATGGAAAAAAAAGTAGAAAATATGGAGTAAATAATTCATTACATTATATATTTTTTTCACACAGTAACTAAAATTATCTGGATGTCATAGTAGACAGACAATTGAAATGGTACGAACAATTACAAAATCTGGTCACCAGAGTAAGAAAACTTATTTACATATTCATTAGATTGAGAAATATCTAATCATCTAGTATAATTTAAACAATTTATTAATCTTTTACCCAATCTATTTTACAATACGGTAAATCGGTTGGGGGGGAGGAACTTTCAAGACTAACCTCCCGTAGAACAGGTACACAAGCTGGTTTTGAAAGTTATCCTTCGAAAAAGAATACATTGCTATAAATTCCTATTTTAATTCAACAATTTACACCAAAATAAGTAACCGACCAAGATCGCGTGGCAACTTAGAAATCCCCAAATTTATAACTACTGCTTCTCAACACCATTACGCTATCAAGGTATACAATTTTTTAACGTCTCCCATTTAAAATCAAAACAGAAAAAAATTATAAAGCCTTCAAATCGCAAATCAAACAAATATTAGAAAACTCCGACAGCAATTACAATTTAATTTAATTCTATATTTATATATACTATACTTAACTATACTTAGTGTACTAAGAAGTAAAGTACATGAAATTTGGTTTGATTGTTTGATGTGGGATCGTTGCTGATCATTGCGGTCCCCTGAAGCATTTGGATCTTGGTGCATGCCTCCCGGTCTTGAGCTGTGTTGCCAGCAGCGTTTATAAAGGATTCTGTAAACTCTTTTATTTGGACTATCCATTTTGCAGTAGCAGGAGCCAATCGCCCCTGCGATGACGAGCTTCTCGATCTCTTACCTAATACGTTTATTTTCATCTAGTTTAATTTTTATTTACGTATTAAATAAAAATATTGTTTTTAAATTTCGAATGTATGTTCTCTCGTATAATAATACTCGTTCCCTCTCTAAACACCTGATATTTCTCTTAAGCAGGAGCGCGCAGTGCATACAATCAAAAAAACTGTGTTTTACTGAAAATTCAGGGAAACAAATATAAATTAAATAATCCACATGTTATAAAAGGACGATTTATTACAATTCTGATAGCGTCATCTGTGTACCAGTAGAATCTTTAATTACTAAGTTTTAAAAACTACCACGACTGTCCACCGCTGCAGATGTAGAGCTGCTATCATTTTGCTAGCATTTTGAGCTATTAAATTTTCTATCTTCTATTTTCGAGCTGTCGTTCTACACAAACGATACAATTAGCTACCTATTGAATTGAAAATTCCTGTCGGCTTTTTTATGGGGTTCTAATATTGGTTTTTATATGGGTAAGAAGGTATTATTTTACGCTGAAACTTAAACTTTTAAAACACTATTAATAGTGCTAAAAAATATAAATAAATAAATAGTAGAGTCGTATAAATGACGGATTCATTTTGCCTAAAGACGTTGGTTTAACGAAAGTTCATAATCCTATGTACAATATATTATAAATGATTGTGTATTATCATTGGTAACAGCATAATCTTAATCTATACCTACTGCACGCCACTGCTCTTAAGGTACTAGATTAAATTTCTATGCACAGTGGCGTAACTACAAAAATTAGGCCCAATGCTAAATGGAAAAGGGGGCTCCCCTACTACCTATAAAATACTACGAATGAAATTTGTCTCGTCTACTTTAACATTTATACTTTCATGACAAAAAAAAGTGTTTTTAGATATTTTTATGCACTCGATAGTGTAATAACTCTCCATTTTACGGCAGTAGTTTGGTCTCTACACATCAATAATATTCTTTAAATATATTATGTAAGGGCATAATCAATCAGATATTTACAAGGCGAAACGCGTCTCAAGTAAATTAAACGAGTAAAATAAAAAAACAAGTATTTTATTTTCACATATGTGATTATCGAGTTCTAAAAACTTACCTCGAAAATAGTAAATACATTTTAAAATTTTATAATTTCATTATGTTGAGGTGGACTTTGAAAATGATTAGTCGGCCCCAATGTACCGTAGTTACGCCACTGCCTATGCGTGAAACAATATCGCTCGAAGTTGAATTAAAAAATATTTTTTTTAAATAGCGTTAATCTCACCGACGCGTCTTATTTTGATAACCCTGTAGAGGAGGAGTGATTCTCCATCGAAGCACCTTAAAAATGCTCACAAGAGTAATATAGTCGCGGTCCGTCGTTCATCGCGCGCGAACGTTTTGTTGCGTATGTACAGACAATATTCTGACATCAGGTACCGTGTGCAGTGGTGACAAGTTTCCTTCATTTTGAATCACGATTTCTATGTTTACTTTGACAACCGGTTCCAATTTTGAAAAATAGTCACGCATTTGACAAACACAGAAATCAAAATAAGTGTTTATTTTTTACATTTGACTAATGTATTTAAAAAGCGTAATTCTTGCGTTGTATTTTCAAAAATTACATATATTTTTTATTCGTCGTCTTGTGAAGACGACGAATATTCAAAAAAATAATCTATTTTGCAAATAAATGTGACACCATATTCATAACATTCAAAATAAATAACATCTTAATTGCAAATATTATACTGCCTTTTGGCGGGAAGCATTAATTGATTATATATTATTATATAAATATCTAAATGACAATACGTTATTTATCTATTATAATTTTTCTTGTCAGTTAGCATTATACGTTTTTTTGTATTAATAACATTATAATATAAATATATATCATTCATATTGTGTTCATAATCAATTGTGTGTTATAAATTATTATTTTTTTATCTTATTATGATTGTGTGTTCGTGTTTTCCTCGTCAGTATACACAGTTAATTGTTCACACATTTGAATAATGCTCACGAATTATCTTTCCTTAAAATACTTAAATCATAAAAAATAGATTTTTTAAAACGATTTTTTTTTTTAAATAATATTTTTCTTTAGTTTTGTGTCTTTGGATTTTTATCAACATCTGGTTAACCGGTTGAGGATATTGCTCCATGAAGGATATCTTCATTCTAAAGGCGATCTTGATTGCTCGGTTAGTATCAAAAATGGAATACCTCCTTAAT
Source organism: Eubasilissa regina (assembly GCA_022840565.1). Classification (NCBI taxonomy): domain Eukaryota; kingdom Metazoa; phylum Arthropoda; class Insecta; order Trichoptera; family Phryganeidae; genus Eubasilissa; species Eubasilissa regina. Next base: position 13,716,769 of record JAINEB010000027.1, on the reverse strand, counting down.
AATTTGTGTATGTTTAATTTATGTAAATGCTCTTCAAAATAAAAGTCATTATATACATACTGGTTTTTATATATTATTGAAAATAATCTATATGAAGCGAAGATCATGATAATACGCGAAATTTAAAAAAAAAAGTTGATTTTAGATAATAATTAATTATTAAGGAGAACACATTCTTATTGTGAAGTTGTAATTATTCAGAACATACGTGTGTGATATTTTAAATACTAATTAAATGTATTATAGAAAGATATACATATAAAATCAATTTTATCGAAAAATATTGTTATTGCGCCACCGGGATTCGAACCTGGATCTTTTACCAAACCGGTGAAGGTGCATTATCCAACTATGCTACAGCGACAGTACTTTTGACGACAAATTTTGAGATTCCGTAAAAACAAAGTAGACGGCTTTCAAATAATGTAACGATTCATGTATTAATTTGAAAAGTGTAATATATGGGTTCGAAAATTTTACCAATCTTCGATGTTTTTAAAATTCTTTGTTTTAGTGAAAACATACGGTTTTAAATAATTTTAAAACCGTATGTTATTATTTATTATCATGCTTTGAGGCTGCAACTATATTTTAAACTAAGTTTTTTTTATCAAAAACACAATAATCAGTTTTTAAATAATATATCTTCAGTAAAAATACGATAATTTTTATAAACTTCAATACGTCACTCGATCTAGCCGTGATGGTCGTTTAGTCTACGCTGTCATTATTTTCGTTAAAAAATGCCGACAATATATGTTTTCACGCATATTTTATCTACAATATAAATTAATATTGAACTTATTCACAACATTAATAGCAAATTTCATAAATTAGATGTCTTTTTACTTATTTTAAGGGAAAACAAACGTTTTATTGAACAAAGTAAACATTTTATGTACGTTATTTTTAAGTAAGTCGGAATTAAATATTTCGTTTATATTTGTGTAACACTGTTGCACTTTAAACACATGCTGTCTGTTTCATAAATAGTACGTAATTATGAAACAGACATATCATCAAAAAGGCAACGGGGTGTTTTAAATCGATAATATTGAGGAAAATAAAAAATTGAAACTGATATAAATTTTTAAAATTTAGAACGTCGATTTAAGCAACCATCTAAATATATATATATATATAGTTTCTTTGTCTGATTTCAAAACATATTTATATATGTTAATTAGGTACTTCAATAAATGATTTAATTATCGATTAATTAATTCAAATGACAACACATTTATTTTATTTCATTCCGTATAATTCCATATATCAATATAAAAAAAGGTGCAAAATACTCTCGACACGAGTTATGTTTGATACTTGCATCGAATGCGAGAAAATCAACAATTTTATTGTCGTCTCTTTCTATTCAAACTTTCCTCTCAATGTATGATTTACGTAACAAATAACGTAATTAATTATTTATCTGATACTTATAATGATTTGACTATTAGCGTCATCTTGAGAGCATATTTAATTCGTATTTAATTTCTAGAATTTAAAACTGGGAAAATGAAAGCTCGCCCTTAATGTCAGATTTTAAAATGTGTTCATTCTTAATAAAAACATATTATCATTTTTTATTCTTCCCCAAATGATCGAGAATCTACTGCTTATGCATAAATTTTATAAAAATAAATTAAATCACATCGTATATCAATTAGTATTAGGTAAATAAATTATAAATACATGAAAAATGATCAATTATTGAACTTAGATAGGAACTATATATTCTGAAATTAACCTATGAAAAGCAACAAGACTGATTGCTTTCTTCACATTGGACAATTTAAAACAATTACAGTACAAACTATTTTGTGTTCCTGCCAGATTTGTTTGTAGAAGTCTAAAATCCCACCGATAAGCGTAGACCTCAAATTTATATTTTTATTCATGTATTGGTGATTGATTTTGTAGATTTATTTGCTTAACTGTCATTAATTTTAACTGCTTTAGCATATATCTGATACATATCAAAATAGTCCTCATTACTCTGTTTTGAATTATTGTCAATATTTTCTTCTCATTTTCATTTTCCAAAAATAGTATATTTGAACAATAATACAGAATCTACTGATTGCAAAGATTTTAATTGAAGTTTATTTCTTATTCAGCTTAATAATAAGAGAATGAAGACTACAGAAAGAAATGAAAGGAAATCGTAGATCAACGAATTTTACGAAAGTTAGTATTATTAAGCAGCTACAGTCTCACACCGAGGTCGCAAGGTGACCCATCCAAAGACCGTCTTCGCACAACATCGTGCAACTTGCAATAATAACCTTGGGTGCGCGTGTGCAGTCGCATGTCCACAGATGACTGGCGGTTTTTATAATGTTATAATTTTTATATTTGTATTTATTATGTTATATTTTAGTGCGAGTGTTTAAAGTGTCGTTTTTTCTATATTGTAAAATGAATATTTTCAAACCAAACACTTTTTGATAAATAACTTATTGAAACGTTGAGAAAATTGATTTGTCGTTTTATCTTTAATAATTATAATCTAATATCTTTAGGATAATTCTTTAAAAAACTGTATTTAATAATAATTTCGTATCTACAAATATTACTATTTCAATTCCATTTCATTGATCAATTCGACAGTTCTCATTAACGAAATGAATGAATTTCGAAGGACGAAGAGATATTAGACATAGTATTTTATTTATAAGATTGTTACCAATATTTTATATTTTATTTTATTAGAAGATATAATACATTTAAAAATATAATCAGTAATTATATATCTTTTTTACATTTTTTTCTTATTTATTAGAGTCAGAGACTCGTGTATACAGAAGGAGTATATAATTTACGTATCTGCTAGTCTGTACATACATATTTTGATTTCAGATACAAATTTATAATAGCTTGTAATTTTTCTAATTATAAGGGAGAGATTATTAAAGAATTTGATGCCTAGATGGTTTTTGGTTGCAGTATATTAAGTTTTGGAATATCAATTTTGTATTAAATATGATTATGTTTAAATTAATAACAAAATTGAACGACTAATTCATGTTTATATCCATAGTGGAAATAACTAATCAATATAATTTATTAAAAAAAATCAACGAAATTAAAATAATTTACATTGCTTGACGCGACAATTCCACAATTTCGCATGATATAATTGACGGAAAAAATATATGTAGGATATATAAATATTTGTGTACACGTATTTTGTAATGCATTGATTGGTAGAATGCTGTTTAAGAATAGGTACTCAATTATAAATATAATACAATAATAAAACTTGAATAAAGTAGAAATATAGTATATATGTTACAGTGAATCTGTATTACCAGTGAGAATATATTTTCACTGGTGAAAGTATATTTTCGCTAAGCCGGTCAGTAGATGTATATCTAACAATGAAGACACAAATTCGCTGGTTACATTTAGTGAGTTTGTATTCGTTGACAAGCGAGAATACGCCGCGTGAGAATAGTGTCGCCCTACAGCATTGCAACAAATAGTTTGGTGGCGTGGGTGGCGTTTAAAACTGTCACTTTTATTCGCTTATAGTATTTTCATTTATATTAAATAAAATTATTTACTGCATAAACTACCGTGTTTATAATCTCAGCCATTTTTATTTCCTTTTCAACACACAGGTTAGGTTAGGTTAGGTTCAATTATAGGTTAGGGTAGAATATACATTTGCTAAAACCTGCTAGTGAAGTTATATTTCCACCAGTAGAAATATATTTCCACTGGCGGAAACGTATTCGGATATGATTTCACTGAAACGTCAGTGAAAATATATTCTCACTGGTAATACACATCCACTGTAACATATACACTACATAAATAGCACATACAGGAAATTGATTATATGAAAAATGTGAGTACCTATTGGCGAATTGGTAATTGGCAAATTTAACAGGCCAAAACATAAAGAAAATGGTATGTTTAAAATAATCAAAAATAACAGTGCAGATGTGCCATTAAAAGTTTTTAGATATTTTTTTTATTAGAAGACTTAATTAATTAGTAAAAAATCATTCGAGTCAATAGAATTGTGCATCATTCAAGATTGCTGATGCTCCGTCATCTATCAACATTTGTAAAAACCGATATACAGTGTTGCTGCAGAAGAGGTCTCACTTGTTAATATGAGGTACGAAGAATTGCTGAGAGTAGGTAGAATGGGGACAGAGTATAAAGATTGTACATCCTCAGGTGACAGTGACACGTAATTTACCACACTACCGAATCTAGACTATGATTATTATATTGTTGATATTTGTAGCGTTAAATTTGCGGTTTGACCTAATTTAAATATTTAACTTTGTTTAGACCACTGTGAGTTATTTATTCCGAGACTCCGCCTGCACGATGTCGTTTAAATTTTATGGAATAGTTCAATTGTACGCCGGTCCTGACGAAGATGCGTTAGTATCAAAACCGGTTAATGTATAAACAACCCACAGTGACTTAAACAAAGTTAAATATAGATACAATTTTAAATTTATTATTTTGTATGTATATTTTTAATTCACATCTGTGAACACGCGGCATTCCAGTTTCAGTGAACGGTGTTAAGACGAGGTTAAGAAATTTTTTGGAAAAAATCATGTGTCTACTGACTTGATAGCGAAGCTGAGACTTTTATATCGGTGTGGCATTCAATTCAACGCTCTTAAATAAACAAGAAAAACCTGATACGGTTTTTAACATTTACCGAAAATATTATTAACATATTAATCTAATAGGGCTGGCTGTGATATTCCGCAAATAATATATTAGTTGATCGATACTGAATTTAATGCACACCAGGTTTTATAACTTATTAACTCGTAGGTATATTACTAGTCGCATTTAAAACCCATCCTTGGGCGAACAAGAAAGGCGTAGGTATAACCTGTGAAAAATATAATCATAAATATAACCCTTCTGTTCATCGCAAATGCAGACAATTAGCGCATTTCGTTGAAGAAAAATGTCAAATTCATTTAAAAATGTAAGTATATATCATACAAAATATCATACAATTGACTGTCAGATTACTGTCAGACTATCATACAAAATATCATATAATTGACTGTTAGATTACTGTCAGACTATCATACAAAATATCATACAATTGACTGTCAGATTACTGTCAGACTATCATACAAAATATCATAAAATTGACTGTCAGATTACTGTCAGACTATCATACAAAATATCATACAATTGACTGTCAGATTACTGTCAGACTATCATACAAAATATCATACAATTGACTGTCAGATATTTGAAAAAATTAGAACATTGCAATTTTGCTTTATTGATGAGAATTTAATTTTACCTACTTAGGTAATACTTACTTATTTACTTAACCATCACGCCGTTTCCCCGTGGGGGTAGGCAGATAGGATAGAGCGCCACACTCTTCTGTCCTGACACACAATTCTCGCCACATCCACATTCATACATCTTCTCATACAAGCTCGCCGATTGTTGAGACTTCTAACAGAACCATCCTCAATTATCCGGTTTACCTGGTCGTGCCAAGTCTTCCGCGGACGTCCTCTATTTCTGGTGCCATCAACACTTGCATCATATATCTTTCTTACCATTCTCTCTTCATTCATCCGTTCCATATGACCGAACCACCTAAGTGATCCTTTTTTAATCTTACTCACTATATTAACATCAGCTTTACATTCTTTCCTTATTTCTTCATTCTTTACTCTGTCATAAATAGATTTGTCACAAATACGTCTAAGTGATCTCATTTCCACTGCATTCAGTCTACTTTCGTTCCTTTTCTGCCAGCTCCAGGCCTCACTTCCATACATCAGGTAATAATTATAATAATTTCATTTGGCGTTGTATATTACGAAGTGAAATTCTTATATTATATATTAAAGAACGAAGAAGACGATCCAATTCAGATAAGTAACGTTATTTAAATAAAGACAGTAATGGAAAATCCCGTCCTGAGACGGGTTTTAAACACTAATCCTACCTGAAGTGTTACAATTTTTTAATTTCTGAAAATATTAACATATCACTCCAATGATTTGTATTAATTTACTTAACGTGTGACACAAAAATATAACGGGATTTAATTGGGAATCTAATTGATTTATAATTCTACACAATTAAAGATTCCTAAAAATATAATTTATATCTAGTTTCATAATTTTGCTTTGATTAATTATTATTTACATTTCAAATTCCTCTTATATGAAGTTGTAAAATTAAAAAAACAGATTCTAATATCGAAATTTCTTTAAAAATGTATCTTAATAAATCGACCTAATTCGAATTTCGAAATAAATTGACAAGGAAAAATAAGGTATAAGTTTCCTTCCAAATTCTAACCTAGGTGATAGAGTAGCCGGGGGGAGGGGTAAGGTGTGTTTTTCGCAGGATCCTAAAGAATAACTACTCAAAATTTGATTAAGATTTAGGCTGAATGGTGTAGGTTATCCAACTATGCTACAGCGACAATATTTTTAGCGACAAATTTTCGAACCTGTATGTTACCTTTTTGATATTAATACATTTAATCGTTCCATTATTTGAAAGAGCCATCTACCTTATTTTTACGGAATCTCAAATACCTTTCAGTAATCTGATAGCAGACGCCAGAATTTTCAATTCAATTTTATTAAATTTTGGACACATTGATACAGCTTTATTATTACGAGAACACATTCTTATTGTGAAGTTGTAGTTATTGGATTATGCACCTTTCCCGGTTTGGAAAGAGATCCAGGTTCCAAACCCCGTGGCGCAACAACAATATTTTTTGATAAAATTAATTTTATGTGTATATCTTTCTAATTAATATATTTAAAGTCTTTTTATATTGAACATTACAATTTTACACAAGTTTACTTCATATTTGTATATATTATTTATTTATTTACTCTTACTTTACTTTTTTATTTTTGATACATTGAACATTGCATTTACTTTAAGTTTTACGTTGCAATTATATGTTATCTAATTGCATCTTGTTTTACTCTAAATAAATATATATATATTTTTTTGTACACTGAACATTACTATTATACCGGAAAAGCACTGTCTGCTATAATACAGTAAAATAAATACTAGTGTAGCAGGCAGGGTACCGAAATATATGCCTTACTTTGTTGTAATGTTATCCGATTATAAGAATACAACACTGTACTATGAATTAAAAAATATGTATATTATTTATTATGTATTACAATGCGATACGCACAGTTGTTGGTAAACTAACTAACTTACCATCTCGCCGTTTCCTGCAGGAATAGGCAGAGATGATAGATCGCCAAACTCTCATGCACGATCTCCAATTTTATCTGATTAATATGATTATTGTGTGTTGCTTTGGGTCAACGATTGAAACGTGGTATGTTAACGATGAATATAGATTTACGTAATTTTGTTGCCGTCATAGAATGAAATGTAGCAATATTACCAATTTTTTAAATAATTTAAAACGTCGACATACTTGTGCATACATCGGTACACTTTTCGACCGTTCATGAAGTTTTTCAAGTTCATCAAATTGTATCCACGATCATTTCAATATCAAATTTTTCACAGTCAAGAGTAATTTTTTGTCCAGTCTTGAAAATTTCAACGAAATGGAAAGTGCTTAAAAAACTAACACAAAAAAAAAGTATTAACATACACACACGATGTGAATAAATAAATACGCAACGATTACCACCTTTTTATACAGGTTATCCAATGTATCAACAGTTGTATTAGATTATTCGCATGGTGCGGAATCTCTCCATTACTTGGCCGAAAAGCGAAAGTCTTTCATTGTATAACCGAGCGCGTCTGGACAACGCAAAGTGCTACCAAAAACGGGTAATAAAAACGCATTTCCACATGGAAAAGTACAAATATTTAAATAGTTAAAAATTCAAGTTTTTATATCGTATTCCTCGCGTTTGACTAGGTGCCAGGGAGTTGAGGTTTGAAAACAGGTTCACACTCGAGTCTGACGCACGCTCGACCGGCCGGAATACAAATCGTCCACTTTCTTCGACAATTGTGGAACGATCAATATAATAGTTTGTAACACTTCACGATACACTTTGTGCAGCTGTTGTGCTTCATAATATGTATAATCGATCGTGTTTGATGAGCTTAGTGTATAAAAATATATCCTTATTATAAAATGCGATTAAAAAAATCATTTATTAAAATTTAATTGAGTCAGCGTGTGAATGATACAGCACTAAATATATTGAGCCTCATCTATAATGCTTTCTTTACACGTCAATTTGAAAGATTACTGATACATTAATGTCAATTTCCTTTGAAATTTTATAAATATGTCAAGTTTTGTATCATCAATTGACATGGCGGTTACTTTAGTGTGTAATGTAAACTTTTTGCACTGAAATTTCAAGTAGAAAAACGAACGACTTCATTTCTAATGCCAGAAATTATAAGATTATTTAAAAAAAATACTAATTAGAAAGATATACATATATTATCAATTTTATCGAAAAATATTGTTGTTGCGCCACCGGGATTCGAAGCTGGATCTCTTTATCCAAATGAAGGTGCATTATCCAACTATGCTACAGCGATAATATTTTTAGCGACAAATTTTCGAACCTATATGTTACCTTTTTGATATTAATACATTTAATCGTTCCATTATTTGAAAGAGCCATCTACCTTATTTTTATGGAATCTCAAATACCTTTGAGTAATCTGATAGCAGACGCCAGAATTATCAATTCATTTTTATTAAATTTTGGATATATTGATACAGCTTTATTATTAGGAGAACACATTCTTATTTTGAAGTTGTAATTATTAGATTATGCACCTTCCCCGGTTTGGAAAGAGATCCAGGTTCGAATCCCGGTGAAAGATATATAGAAAACAATCTATTTATCGAAAACATATTTTCAGTATATCTTTCAAATAGATTAATTTAATTAGTATTATTAAATTTTATTAGATATGGCAATTTCATATTATAATGATTTTTGTAGGTGGGCAGATAGATACCTACTTTGAACTGAAATTTATATGTCAATTTTTTTAAGTAATGTGCCGGCTATTTTAATAATATAAATAGGGAGCCAAAAGATAGGCGCCCTCTAATATATTTTGTGTCCGACTTTTTGTTAGGTGTGAACAATTTTTTTTAAAATCCACCTCAGCAAGAAATAGATTTATAAAAAAAAAAAAATTTCACGTGTATTGCAAACAAATGAAAATATTATCGATGTATATAGCCGACCATCGCCGTAAAGCAAAGCGAGGATTTTTTTATGCACATAATACACTATTTTTGTAAATACTATAGAAGATAAAACATGAACTTTGTTCTCATTATTTGATAATGGGTGAAACTGCATAGTATAATTTTTTTTTTAATTTTCAAATGATGTATATACAGAGGGTCCCTCCAATTGTATTTTACATTGGAACCCAATGATCTAGTTGTCGGGGGTTCGCGCCTCGTTTCAGGAAACCAGCAAGTTAGTAATATTTTCTTAGTACAATATTGATGTGACATGTATTCCTTATTTTTACAGTTACGACACTGACTAAATCTCACTTTAGTAACATTTTTTCCGACCCTACATAGCCCTCACCAAAGTTTGCGTCTGTGAATGTCTCAAATAAACTGGTCGAGCCAACTTGCTCGCACACAGAGACAGGGAATATCCCGAGATCGGAACTGCACGAGACGAGAAATGACCGAGTTCAAGGAACGTCCAAAGACGAGGCTGTTCGGTATATTTCGAATGACGTCATGACTGGAAATAAAGGAGTGTCTTTCCTGCGGTGTGGTCAAAAAGTCCGCGGTTTTCTTGAAAACTTGAATTATTCACATTTTATATTGTATTGATGCATAAGTACGAAGGGATTTTATTAATATGATTTTTTTAAATAAATGAATCTACTGCGTTTCGTCAATATTGGATATGGATATGTTAGTGTAAGAAAAAATACCAAAGTAGTCTTTAAAAAATCCGCAAGATGGCAGTGCAAATTAGCAAAAAATATTAATGAATATCAATATTCATTTACAATCTGTATTAAGATATCGTATTCACTTAAGATTTTAACTTTTTTTACGTGTCCATATTATTTAATTTCTTTAAATTCACTATATTTACGTTTTTATTAACATTTTAACGATAATCATATCAATTTAAGATAGTTTTAGGTGTCTAATTTTACGGAAATCCTGGCCGCGAAGCGGCCGCAATAGCCACCCGCGGGGCCTAGCAGCGAGCAATCGGACAGCCGATTGTTTTTCTGCTAGTACATATAATATTACAGCAATGAACCTCAGAAGTGATGATTACATGAAAGCTATTCATAGTAGTTTTAGTAGAACACAGTATTAAATTTATGCCTTAGCTCTTTAGTCAAACTCGAACTAAGGATTATGTTCGAAATTTAGAAATTTTTAAAATTCCGAAATTCGTTCTCATAAACACAATAAATAAATAAAATACATTTAGCGAATTCCAAATTATAAACATATGAAAATAAAATATTGTTACGATCACAGACTAACAGCTACGTTTCGAAAAGATCGTTTCTAGTTAGCTATGTGGAGAGATAACGCCTTCATGAAAGGAACCGACGCATTCGGCCGGCATTTAAACACACTTAAGACGCCGACCCGACAGACAAAAGATATCAACTGCATCAAAGAGATGTTCGAAAACTGGCGGATCAGTATAGAGATTTGTTTTGTCGAGTACGATGGTGCGGTATGTAGTGTGCATTTAGTTATTCTGCCTTGGTTTTCTGTTAAATTATCGATACTTTTTAACAAGGTAAATTCGAGCAGCTTTAATTTATCGCCGTTATTTGATATATGCAGTAAAATCCATTATCTAGACTAATTGAGAACATTGAATGTTCGAATAATATTAACTTATTAAACTCACAACATTAGCAAATGACCACATAATGACCATATGAAAATGTTATAGGGTAAATTGGTAATACTGGCATATGGTAGGTTTTCAATTATAGTTAACCCTCAAGAAAAAATAGTTTATTTTTAGTTGAAAAAATAATGTAATTTTTAATACAATAAATAATATTGAATTTATTAATTTATAATAAATAAATTTTCACAATTCAATTCAATTTTAACTCGAACAAAATGATATATTTTATTATAATTGTTTTCTAGGAAGTTTGTAGAACTACTGCTGGCTTTTTTTGTATTCCAATTAATAATGTTGTGTCATTTTTTCTCAGGTAAATACAATTGTATAGCTGTCCTTCTGTATAGATTAACATTAATATAAAGTTGTTTAGTTCAATTGTTAGATTGATAATGCCTTTATAAGGCGAAATGCGGCTCAAGTAGATTAAATTAAAAACAAGTGTTTTATTATCAAAAGCGACGAGACTGAAATGCAACTTTTTTTTTTGTATTTGACAGTCACACAAATTTTCTGCAAATTGTAACATTCAAAACGTATTATAAATAATACTACAGCATTAAAATTACATTGATATATATATATATATATATATATATATATATGTCAAAAAAAATCTTCCCAAAGCATTCTTGCCTTGAAAAACAATAAAAAGTCGTACAAAAGACAGAAGTGTGAATGAGCCGTTTTAATATATATTTAATTAGACCACACCACACAATTGAACAATTGTGGTGTGGTCTAATTGAATTATTAATATTTCTGATTCTTTCATTTAAATTGTATGAAAATGATTTCTATTCTTCATTCTTCTTCATTACCCTCGTCAAATCAAGTTCCTCTAGGGTCAGATAATCTAATACATTTTTCTTCAATTCTTTAAGACTGACTGAAGATTTCTTCCCCGGTCTTCTCTTGTCAATCTTGATACTAACGGTATTCGGAATCATGTGATCTTCCTTCTGAATGGGTATTATTTAATTGTTTTAGGAATAGGAGCCACCCTAACGGAACTGTATGTATAACCATTATGATTTTAGTTCAATTTCATGACCCCTACTAGCCCATTGCGTACAAGCAAAAAAGCTGTGCATTACTAAAAATTCTGGAAAACAAATATAAATAAAATAATTGGAATAACATAGAGGAAAACATTAATTTACAATTGGCGCCATTTGCGTACCAGTAGAAACTTTAATTGCGTAGTTCTAAAAACTACCACGACAACTCACGCGCTCTTTTGAATTCGCCACATCGAGCTATTCACATTACTCTGTTCTGTCTTCAAGCTAGTGAATTACTCGAGTCATATAAATGGCTATTTATTGAATTGAAAATTCCTTTCCGTTGATCCATTTTGTGTGGAGTCGTTACCTATGCTGTTTTTTTAACAGAATAACATTAGAAAGACTTACAATTGCGTGGAAATCATCGAAATGTATACTTCTTCTTTTACTAATTTGCAAATTTTATTATCTTACTGTTTTTAACATGTTGATTTCATGATTGTTCTTTAAATTTGGTGCATGCATTGGTTTTTGATTTGGGAAAAACAAAAAGTAATTAGAACTATTTCCAACGTTAACCTTTAATAAAAATAATTATTGCCTTTAGTTATTACGTGAAGGATTTTCAAACAATAAATGAATCATGTTAAAAACATCCATGCATTTTTATATGGGTAAGAAGATATTATTTTACGTTAACACTTAAACTTTAAAAACACTATTAATAGTACTCTAAAATAATAAATAAATACGTGGTAGGGTCGTATAAACGATGGATTTATTTTGTCTAAAGACGTTGGTTAAACGAAAGTACATATATTGTATTACATATATTATGTATGATTGATAACAGCATAACCTAAATCTATACCTACTGCATGCCACTGCACATCAACTACATGTGTATTGTCCATCTTTATTTTGATACTCGTCCAATACTTGGACCCGCAGAGCACAGTTGACCTAACCTTGCTCCCTACTTTCACACTAGATTCCAGACAAAGACCTTCATGTTCATTCTTCATTGAAATAGACAATACAAGTATACTATACTATCCCTCTTAATTTGAGAAGTCGAGCTGTCTCACAACTACGAAGAGACGTCTCACTTGCATCTCGACTAAAGATGCAGTAGGCAATATTAATTTATATACCCTTTCACCCACTACTTTCACAGATTAATTCTAACGCAAACTTTCACGGCATTCTCAATTCTATGTTCAATTTCGTACAATATTCAATGATCAGTGGGAACATTAATTCATGAAATTGAATATTATTCCGATGTAAATATATCACTGAAAAAATGCAAAGGACAAAGCTCTCTTTCTAAAATATGCTTTCATTTACCGCTAGACTGCCCTGTAGCTCAGCTCTACCAGTCAGATTGTTATATTGGCGACACACCTGTGAGCCGGTGATTTGTGAGATGAGCATATGAACACATTGGCCGCGCTCATTGCGGGGATTTAAAAATATTGGTATGGTATGGCAGATGGATCAGAAGGATATGCCATTTACTCGCATGTTATATATGTGTGGCCAGAGCGAGTTGAACATGAGAAACTAGTTACAGTTGACATAAGTTAATTGTTGCTTGTGGACAATTACAGTTTAGAAAATATGCAATAAAAAGTCTACACCGAGTAGCGTTTGCTAGAGATCTTGACGGGGAGGCAGCCGCGAGAGGAGTGGCCCGGGAAGTCGGTTCGTGTTTTTGAGGCTGTCTGGAGATTTGTTTTACGGCCAGGTATCTGCAAGGTGCGTTCGTCGGTAATGTTGATTGTGGAGGCGATAGACCTCCACAGAGGTGTGCATGAAGTATCATAAGGTCGCCATTTTGATGGTATTGCATGATAGACTGCATTCGAGAAGTGTTCACGTGTTTAAACTCTTATTGTTTTAAATGATCGCCTAGTGGGCGCGTCACCGGTCACTGCGAAAGTTAAATCGCTTTCCCAAGGATGTCGCTCTATGTCCATCTCACCATAGTTCTTCCATGGTTTTTAAGCCTTAGTTCGAAAATATCAAATGGATTGTAGTGAAAAGTAATTTTTACTCTAGCAGAAGAATCTTTGATAGAGGAAGGAACTGAACATATTTTTGAAGTACGGGGTGTTTTTTTAGAGGTGTATAAATTTAAAATGAAATAAAACACATAAAAATCGTGGTAATAGCATTGGCTTTATTGGAAATATAATTTTATGTCGTTGGTGTTTAAATATGATTTCGCGCATATGGGCACCGCGGCTGGCTCGAATAAAGCGTAATCTGGAAGTCCAATTTTCAACCACTTTTTGGAGCAGCTATCGGCAATAACGCGACGAATGTTGACTTCCAAGTCGTCTATCGTCTCCGGTTTATCATCGTAGACTAGCGACTTTACATATCCCCGCAGAAAATAATCCAAAGGTGTTAAATCACACGATCTTGGAGGTCAATTCACAGATCCATTAAGCGAAATTATGCGCTCATCGAATGTGAATTTAATGATGGTCACGCGGCTTCATTTTTTTCGTGAGCTGGATCTTGTAAGCTCGTAAACCAAGATATTTCCGCAAAATAATTCATTAAGTGAATGGACACATCTCTAATTGCTGTACACGATGGCGAATCGACTCATTTGGGTCTTCCTCAATACCATGCTCTACTCTAGCAACAGTTTCTTTATACGTGGTGCGAGAACGATCCATGGTTATTCGAATTATTTGTTCGGATGGACGATTATGTCGACCGTAAAATGGACGTAAGTTTCGCGAACTGAATCACAATTTTCGAAATAAATTTGAACAATTTGCGAGCGTTGTTAAGTCTATTCATGGTAAAATGGTAAACCAAATTGAGCACAAATCAGCTGTCAGCTGTCAAATTGACTGATGCTGGAATAAGTGTTGCCAATTCGAGAAACAAACCACTAAAAACAAATTTATATGGAAAAATAAGAGGTGGAGAATTAGGTGGAACTATAAACTGCAAATTCGACCGGATATGTCAGTGTGAACTTATTTTGTTCACTTTGTTATTCTTATTTTCTACCTTCTGTCCAAATATGATTTGCAATGTACTGTTCTTGTGGGTTAAATCTGCCGGCAGTGGTGCGTGGAGGGTGAATCTCTTATATGTTTTTATTTTGTGGCTCTTCACTTTCCCTCTGGTCCCTGACCCTGTTAGTTGTATTATTTTAAACATTAATTAAAATTAATTAGAAAGACGTACATATAAAATCAATTTTATCAAAAAATATTATTGTTGCGCCTGGTATTCGCAACAACAATATATATTCGCACCTGGATCTCTTTCCAAACCGGCGAAGGTGCATTATACAATTATATTTTGAGGACAAATTTTCGTACCTATATTTTACACTTTTTCAAATTAATACATCTATCGTTCCATTATTTGTTTTTACGGAATCTCAAATACCTTTCTAATCAACACATTTAATTAGTATATAAAATATCACAGACCGTCTGTTCTGAATAATTACAACTTTACAATAAGAATGTGTTCTCCTAATAAAGAATTATATTATATTATCTTTGTATTATATTATATTATTTACAAATAAAGTGAGTTAACCGAGGACAATAAGGGCAAATTTTGATTTGGGAGTTGTACGATATCGCGCTGTCAATACGCGGGGCGCTATCGAACAGGCGTCGAGTGATTAGGACTGAGGTATGAGCCTTGAGCTTATTGAATCGGTTCTGAGTAAGCGATGGGGCGGTTCACATGATCTATTTATATAATATTGGTTAGGTTAGGTTATAAATTCGATTAAAAATGTCACCATTCAATTCATTTCGTGATTCAAGTACGCGTACTGGTTACATTGACACGTCAATATTACCGAGACTGCACTATAATTGCGTCCAGATACATCTAACACAAGATACAGAAAAAATAATGACATTAATTTATACACGAGTGTGTCATTACATTTAGTAAATAATGATTGATTATGTCACGATCACAATAATTAATTTAAGTATGTGTGTGTGTGCACAGCGTCAACTCATGCATTGTTAGCAATCTAGTCGAATACGTATTCATTTTTCAGTGAAATAATATTTTATCATTTTATGTAGGATGTACGCTAACTAACAGGCCACCCGATAGGAGTAAACCGCATCAAATAGGCACCGAGTTGATAATGTTATTTAAATATCTTATTTAACAAAAATTAAAGTCGGTACTATGGCCTTATCTCATGAAAATATGAGTGTGACGAAAAAGTTGCCAAACAAATAATTAGACACACTGTACAATAATAAAACACTATGACTATACAGGGTGTAAAAGACCTAGTCCACATTATTTCATGGGTGGATACCTGACTAAATTACGAGTCGAAAATGTTCAAGGGACATGTGTCTAATTTCAATCATATCAGAGACATAAGCATTTAAAAAAAAATGTAATTATGCAATTAATTAAATTAATTTAAATATTTTATTAATTGCATATTATGTATTTTATACAACTAATTAAAGGTTATCGAATTTCGAGCGGCTAGACTGTTTTTTGTTAGGTGATTTAGGATCTGAAGTAAAGATATACATTAATAATGGAAAAATTTCGCAAATAATTATTTCAAAGTACGTAAATATCAAGGTTAACACGATTTTGTAAAAAATTCAAACAGTAATATTTTCCATAACAGTGCAGAATTTGCACATATTCCTTAATTTATCTTACTCAATACCACGCTCCACTCTAGCAACAGTTTCTTTAGTGCGCACTGTATCACATCTCTGCGGATGCGTATAATCAATTATACGTGGTGCGAGAACGATCCATGGTTATTCGAATTATTTGCTCGGATGGACGATTATGTCGACCGTAAAATGGACGTAAGTTTCGCGAACTGAATCACAATTTTCGAAATAAATTTGAACAATTTTCGAGCGTTGTTAAGTCTATTAATGGTAAAATGGTAAACCAAATTGAGCACAAGTCAGCTGTCAAATAAGTGTTGCCAATTCGAAAAACAAACCACTAAAAAATACCTTTATATGGAAAAATAAGAGGTGGAGAATTAGGTGGAACTATAAACTGCAAGTTCGACCGGATATGTCAAAGATTAACACGATTTTGTAAAAATTTCAAACAGTAATAAAAATTTCAACAGTAACAGTGCAGAATTTGTACATATTCCTTAATTTAGTCAGGTATCCACACTGAAAATATTGTGGACTAGGTTTATTACACCCTGTATAATTTATTCAGCATAAATAAACGTTAAGGCCCGTGTCCACGGAAGGAGATAACCTCACATGAATTGTACAAACATACAAACAAGAACACGGCTTCCTAACGCCAATGTGAAAAATTGACACGAGTTAAAATTATTCGACATCTGGAAGTACTGATCGATGATCATCTTAACTGGAAAGAACATATATCGAACCTAGTTAAACGCGTAAGAAAACTAATTTACTTTTTTAAAGGAAAACAATGTAAAATTGACTACAAACTCTTGTAGTCATACATTGTATCGGTGTACTTTGCATTCTACTACTCCTTAATTAATTATGCTATTTTAGTTTGGGGAGGAGCAGCAAAAATAATATTAAAGTCTGCTAAAAGAGCGCAAAAGACAATTCTTGGGGTAATAAATGGTCATCCTTTTAGATATCTATCAGATCTTATATTTAAATATATTTATCTTATTAAATAAATACATATTTAAAATATATTTATTACGATATGTATCATATATCATATACAAAATTAAGTAGGATGAAACAAAAATTATAATTAATCTCAGGGTAATAAACGGTCGTCCCTTTAGATATCCATCAAATTTTATATTTAAAGAGTACAATGCTCTAGACAGGATAAATCTATATGTCGAGACTCGTCCAATATTTCCATGCTAACAACTCACCCCAAGTAATAAATCACGGGTACAACACAAGACAAACAACGAACATCTGCACGCCAGTTCCGAGAGCAACAACGACATTTTATCAAAGAGTCTACATGTTCTTAGCTCTGAAACTGTACAACACACTCAGCACCAACTAGAAATTGTTCACTTCCAATAAGATTACACAAATATAGACCCAATGTATGATCCAATCGGGTAGAGATCCAATATTCTAACATAATCATTATACAGTGTAATTCACTAGTTCTACAACAATCTCACTACATTTTTTTCTCTTTTTTTATTTTTATTCCTGTCGAATCTTTATCTTTCTTGAATTAAACAACACCACAACAGCACGAAAAAAACTGGCTACTTTAACACAGACGGCAGTCTAGCAAAGTAGCTAGGACAATGCTGCATATATCAGAAATGGAGTCTACTCCATCCCACACAAGAAACAACGAGTATATACTTAATTGCACGTTAATTGCATCTTATTTTTATCATGTTATATTATAATATATTCACCCCTGTTACAACAAAAACATGTATGTCAATAAAGTCTAATAAATAAATAAATTGATTTTCTGAACACGATAACTCCAGATTTCGAGCAAACTTTTTTTTTGTAAATATCTCGGCTGAGATCGATACCAGTTTAATCTGCAGTCTTACTTCGAAATGGCGACTGTTAAAATTTAAAAAAGTCGTTAATATTGGTTCTGGAGAAAAAAAAATTGGGATTATGGTAGTCTTAATATGAGAAATATTTTTTCATTTCATATACTACATAATCTAGCTATGTTTGAAGGGACATTTTTTATTGGGAAATTAGTATAAAATGCTTTATAACTCTGAATCCGTACATGACACGGTTTAATCATCTTGTTAAATAATAATACGATAACTGTGTATTAAATCGTGTATTGCTGTCAAATTTAAAAATAGTATACAGGTTGGTGACCTAAGGTTTACTGCTTTATTTTTTTGGGTCACGCGAGCTAAATCAAGATTAAAATATACCGCGAATAAATGGTCAATATTATTATTACTTTTAAAATTAGCAATATTAACTTGGTGGTTAAGATTCATATTTTTTATTTATTATCTTAGTTTTTCTAAAAATTATTCGACTAAATTTGTATTGAGCAGTAATTTGAGTTAGGTACTAAATTTTTTTTAAATAATTGTTGTTTTTTAAAAAAATTAAAAATAGATTCTGGTGAAGAAACAATACTATATTTTTGGTTAGTTATGACATCCTGAAGAAGGAAAAGTGTTTTCCGAAACCGGTGGATGTTTTTTAAACTCAATTGTGGTTAATAAAACTAAGATAATAAATAAAAAATATTATTATTGTGTATTATGTACTTTTACATTATTTCTGTTTTCTAATTTTTATTAAAAGTTTTATAAGTATAAATATAAAAAGTCTCAGCCATATGCATCAGACTATCTCTGCATAAGGTTTTTTTCTACATATTCGTAGGTACCTGAAAAAGTGTCAAACACCCGTATTCATTACAAAGTATATTACAGTCCACTCACGACCTTCTATAAAATGTATCAAAATCATTTAACTGCATTTGAATCGCGCTATTTCTATCGTTCTATTTTTAACTCTTGTCTAATAAAACATTAAGTTAAAAGATCATCTTGTTTTTTTAATTTTTAATCAGTCATTTATAGGTGTAACAATCAGCGCTCGCTAAATATGTGAGAGGTATAAGGATCGATACCTGGTGCCTACATGGGTGAAAATAAAACACAAGGTAAATGTACGAGTAAGAATGTTATGAAATTTTCTGTTACGTTATTTTTATCGCAGTTTTCATGACAAATTTTACCGGGGGAATTAAATTTAAATCTGAAAAAAAAAAATTTAAAAAGTTAAAAGAAATGTATATTATTTGATAACAATAACAAAAATACATATACATAATATACCTGAGTTGCAATATAAATTAAAGATTTGATGTTGATGTGACGTCATGCAGATGATACGGTACTTCTAGTATATTAAATAATAATAATAATAATAATAATAATAATAATAATGATAATAATAATAATAATAATAATAATAATAATAATAATGATAATAATAATAATAATGCCTTTATTCCGGCGTGATCGGTTTTTTTTTTAATGAAGACCCAATTCGCCATATACATAATATATATTTGAAATATGAATTAAATATAATTTATAAATATATATATATATATATAAAATTAATTTTATCTGGATTTCTTTCCAAACCGGGGAAGGTGTATTATCCGACTATGCTACAGCGATAATATTTTTAGTGCCAAATTTTCGAACCTATAGTAGACTGAAGAAATGATATGGCGACTTATTTGAGAAGTGGTAATGCTCAGAAATAAGCTGGATGGATAGAATTACGAATACAGATGTAATGGTTTGGATTAATAAATGAAAAGAAGCATTTAAAACAATAATAATCTGAAAACTTTAATATCTCAGACATGCGATGCTTGCATCTCATAATGCAGGGAAATATCATAACTGATGAACCTGAACCTAATTGGTTTTGGCAGTCTACTGTAGAGCTTTTCCGTGCCTCAGTAAACAAAGTGATGATAGCTAACACGATACCTAGCGTCCTTTGAACCATACGACACAAGAAGAAGACGATTTTTATTTATTTACACTCCATTCCGAATCGTTTTGAATCGATTCGTCAACATTATATTTATTTTTATATATTAAATTCAGTTATTAACGTCTTAATACCATCAAATGTTGGCTCCGGTATCATCGTACTAGAGCAATACCTCTACAATTTAACGTGAGACGTCACATTTATGCGGTGCAGTCGCAGAACTCGGTCACAGTCCTGCAGAAAAGAATAGCGATATTGTGTTCTTCAAAATTCCATCGATTTATGGTATTGAATTAACATTATATTGCCAAATAAATGTGGCCATTTGGTTTTGTATGATTGCTTATGCGTGAATGCGACTACGTAACTGTAAACTCATCACCGTTGGTAAATGTGTGAGAGTCAAAATCGGATCCAGAAATTCCAGGATTGTAAATATGAATTCTTAATTACTTTCTCGTACTTTCGCCATTCGCAAAATTACGTAAACATCACAGAGAACGCATTATATTACGCCTCTCCATGGAAAATAGCTACCGGTTAGCTTTGTTCAATTCTGTTGAAAGAATTATTAACTGGAGAATATGTGGGGCAACACATTCTTTGAATCTATAACTATTATTAGTGTTTTTATTATTCGTTGATAACACGCCATACCACACTGTTACCTGACGTGATGATAGCTTGCATTTCCTCATCGCGGTCGCGGATAACTAGGTACTAGGCAGACAGTAGTGGAACAGCTGGTGTTTTTCTGTAATTTCCGATGTGTGATTTAGTAACATCGCAAAATACCAGCTAAGGATGGACAGTTACATTGAGAAATAGAAAAGTTGTGAATATTAATAATTTTCAGTCAGTTATATATCGACTATATTACGTAGTTTTATTACGTTTGAACGAATATATGCAGACCTGGATTTAGTACAGGCCCAAAGGGGCTATAATCCAGGGGTTCTAAAATTATTTATTTCTTTATATTATTAAATTTTGTTGATGTAATAATTACGTTGATTAAAAAATAAACAAGCAGAGTAGGTACATTTATTTTCATACATTAATTAAAAATACAATTATAGAAAGCAATCACTTTGTGGTTTGACGTATTATATTCAATAAAATAACAATAACTTTGTATGAAACCACGAAATTTATTATACATCAACCGGTTTCGCTTATCTCAAGTTTCATCATGATGCATTTGAAACTAATCATAAATACAAAAATAGTGGAATTATATATACATAAAGAGGGAGATAGAATATAAAATTACATTTGATGTTTTGTATTTATGATTAGTTTCAAATACGTCATGATGAAGCTTGAGATAAGCGAAAACGGTTGACGTATAATAAATTTCGTGGTTTCATACAAAGTTATTGTTATTTTATTTAACCAAAAAGCTTATTTCAATTAATCTGCTCTAGATATTGCAATTGAAGTTACACATTTAGCTGCAAAAGTTTATTGCACGGATAAACTAACAGTGCAATTAAAAAAAATCTAATTACACATAACTTACTAACTACTATAAACTAAATACTAAATTAATGTATTAATTATAAATATATACATACAAAATCAATTTTGTCGAAAAATATTGTTTTTGCGTCACCGGGATTTGAACCTGGATCTCTGTTTCCAATCCGGGGAAGTACATTACCAATTGTGTTATAACGCCAGTACTTTTCATGACAAATTTTCGAACCTATATGTTACATTTTTTCAAATTAATACACCTGTCGTTCCATTATTTGAAAGCCATCTACATTATTTTTACAGAATCTCAAATACCTTTGAGTAAACCGACTGCAGACGCCAGAATTATCAATTCATTTTTATTAAATTTTGGACACATTGATACAACTCATATTATTAAAGAGAACACATTCTTATTGTGAAGTTTTAATTATTCAGAACAGACGGTCTGTGATATTTTAAATACTAAACTAATGTATTAATTATAAATATATGCATATAAAATCAATTTCGTCGAAAAATATTGTTTTTGGATTGGAAATAGAGATCCAGGTTCGAATCCCGGTGACGTTCTGAATAATACTATAAACTAACTAAGTATAAATTATCTTCAATAAATATAAAGTTGGGTTGCGATCAAAATAGTAATAAAAATAAAACAAACAATACATTTATGTACAGTGATTTGAGTGATAAAATAGTCGACAAGTAATTTTGTCCAGTGATTCGGACGTTCTGTTCACGCGTTTTTGTGCACATCTTAGTGACGTCATATCAAGATGAAGACAAAGCCTGATGAAGAGATTGTCGAAGAGAACGAAGACACAAAAAGGGAGAAGGTTCGACGAATGTTCAGCTGGTCCAGTAATCTAATGTAAGTGTTTTTAATTAATTCTTTCTTGAAACATGAATTCTATTAAATTTGAATACAATTTAAAATATAGAACAGTGTTAAGAATTCCCGCCCGTCACGCGGAAGGTAGAGGTTCGGTTCCTCCCGCCGTCGGGAAGATTTAAAGATTATTTGTTTATTAGAATTTATGAATATTTTATAACATTATTATCACAGAAAAACTCGTTTTATGCAGAGGTGGTTTGATAAGTAGAGTAGACCGGGGACAATTGAAACATTTTCGAATCTTAATTTTATTTCTCCATTTCTATTTCGTTCTTGTTTTGTGCGAAACTATTTATTAATTATTAGGAGAACAAATTCTCATTGTAAAGTTGTAATTATTCAGAACATAGGTATGTGATATTTTAAATATTAATTAAATATATTAATTAGAAAGACATACATATAAAATCAATTTTATCGAATAATATTGTTATTGCACCACCGGGATTCGAACATGGATCTCTTTCCTAACCGGGGAAGGTGCATTATCCAACTATGCTACAGCGACAAATTTTCGAACCTTTGTCGCTGTTGCATAGTTGGATAATGCACCTTCCCCGGTCAGGAAAGAGATCCGGGTTCGAATCCCGGTGGCGCAACAACAATATTTTTCGATAAAATTGATTTTATATGTATATCTTTCTAATCAATATATTTAATTCATATTTATTTATTGATTGTATAACTATTTGAGCTTCTATTGATATTTTTTTTCAGCTAATGATTGTTTGATTAAGACTTATAGGATAAATACTAACGGACGCCAAGGTATTTCAACTGTCCCCGTAACGGTGACAGTTGAACCATGTACTAGGGACAATTGAAACGACAATCGGATTAATCAAATAATCGCTTTATTTATTACAAAAATATTACTGTGACAAACAATTGTGGCATATATAGTTAATTTCTTGATGAGTGCTCTTCGTGGGACCAATGACAATATCGACCAACATATGACCAGGTCGGATCGCACTGTATTGTTCTAAGCAAACTAAACAGTAATAATTTACTTCTTCGTTGTCGCTATTTTCGTCATTTACCTCTTGTAGTGTCCATTTTTAGATCTACGTTCCCAATGCTTTAGAGTAAAACGAAGCAAAACTCCTTTCAACTGTCCCCGCGCCATTTGTTTCAATTGTTCCCGTGATATATTAAAGATATCGTAATCTCTTAGAATAACAACAATTTAAATATTACTTTTTTTTCTTCTTTTTTTATTAATATTAAAAATATAATACAATTTTAATAATCAGTGGATATATATATATATATATGTATTTTAACATTTGTTTCTTCTCTATGAGAGTAAGACTCGTGTATAGAGAAGGAGTATATTCGAGTTAATTTATGCTTCAGTTAGTCTCTGTACATATTTTTTTACTTCAGTTACAAATTTATGATAGTCCGTAATTTTTCTAATTGTGATGGGGAGATTGTTAAAAAATTTGATACCCTGATAAATATATTGATTTTGAGTTGCGGTATATTTTAGTTTCGGGATATCAATTCGATCTCTATATCTTGTAGATCGGAAGTCGCTTCTAAAATATAATTGATTTTTAATTTTGAAAATTTGAATTATTGAATTTTTTTGTATATGTCTACTATTTTTGGTACTTTAAAATCTGTGAAAAGCTGTATACTTGGATAGTTTTTTTTTTTTTAGAATAATTTTTATTATTACTAACTAAAGAAAACCTACAAAAGGTCTAAATAAATATGGCCAAAGTCCAATACTTTAAATTTTTGGCCTGTATTATTGTCCACCCTCAATGGCGCTCAATGTCTGGCGAGTGGAAGAGGGCTATCGAGACACATCTCTTCCTGCGGTAGCGCGCAGAATAGATGTAGGTTTCTAATTATTATGGCTGTTGTTTCAACTGTCTCCTTGTATCAATTGTTCCCGGTCTACCGCGTGTATAAAAATAAATAGATACGCTTATCGAAATTGATTTGTCAATTTTTAGTACCAATTTCGTTTATTTTTTTCATGGAAAAATGATTATTAGGTGTCTTACGATTCCGTTTTCATTAAATGATTTTGGTTTAAAGTTCGGGACACGGTTCAAGGAGCAGCCGCTGATCTCATTGGTGGTAATTCAATGCTACGTCACGTGATATTGGTAAATCACAAATGGCTGTATAAGTAACAGCAAATATCACTCAGATAATCAAACACGGCAACGTTTACACGCGGATTGAATACAAATATTGGTTATCCTGATGAGGAGATGATGCTAATTTCTTGGCAGTATAAATGACAAATTTTTATCTGAGTGTAGATGAGAATTAAGAAAAAATAAACTCGATTATATATTTACAACGGTGTCGAATTTTCAGACAGCTTGAATGTTTTCGCTTCAGAAATTAGGCATCTATTTATACATAAAATATTACATTTTTTGTGTTTAAGGACCTGCTGTGTGATAACTTGTGTAGTAACTTTTTACTAACGTCCGTAGTAAAAATCCTCTGCGGGTTGTTGATACATCAAATTTACAACTGCCAAAGCATGAAATACGCATTATCTACGGATTTTTTTGTCTAGGTATTCGAAATCTGTCACTTTGGTTGTGATTTTTTTTTGTATTACGTGCTAATGTATATTAAACAACGATATAATCATCGGACGAACTCCCATCACTAAAATAGCGGAATATTGAATGATTAATTGTTTGAGAATTTGTATGAATGCGGATGAGGCGAGAATTGTGTCAGGACAGAGGAGTGTGGCGCTCTATCCTATCTGCCTGTCCCCGCAGAGAAACGGCAGTCAGTTAGTTAGTGCAACTTTCAAAGTATCAATGTAACAGATGACTTTTGGAACAGGTGTGAAATGTCCGCCATATTTAACTATCGATTCTCGTTTTTACTATCGGATATCGGAAAGTAAAATGAGTTTACTACGGGATGTACTTTCGAGAAGTAAATATTTTTACTAACGATTGAACAACCCGTTTTCGTAATTTTTTTTACTATAATAAATACATATAAATAAATACGACCGGCCCTGAGTCCGCTAACTCGAATAGCCGGTAACGAAATGGAAGCCGCAATATTAATTTATTGAAGGTCACAAACGTGGAGGAAATAAATCGAATCTTCATTTAATTTCACTATTTATATTGATTTCTCGTAAAACTGATTTATTTACATTTCATTTCAAACTGAACACAGCAAAAAAAAAAAAACAAGTACAGTAATAATGCATCGTAATTATAATAAAAATTATGGTGTACTTGGCTTTATAATATATTGTGGCTATCCATATTTATAAATAATAACTGTGACCTTGGTGTGTTTTTGCAATAATACTAATAATTGCCAACAAATAAATTATTTTACAATATATGAATTATATAATAAAATTGAGCGATTTAAAAATAGTCTTTTTTGTTGTCGGTACTGAGTTATTGTACCTATTAATATATTTTGAACGATACACCTCGGTACGGATCCTTATCTAGTAAGGTGGGCAGGGATCAGATGAAATAAATAAATAAATTTCATAACTGAAACAATGTTATTACTCTACTTGAGTTTATGAGCACTAATCCGGTATTAATTTGTTAAACAACATTATATTTTATAACTCATTTCCTATCTTCTCAATATTCCCATTATAACTACCCCTTCATCGTCCATCAGTAAATCTGCCCCCTCCCCCTCATCTGTCAGTACCTAATTACTTGTATGTCTACCACCTAAGCCTTGTTTCCTATATTTATGTGTAGTTAAATTGCTGTTTCTCTTGAAACTCGAGTAGTGCTAATAAACTCAAGATGAGTTGTAACAATGTTTCATTTATATCCATCCATTATGATGAAACTCGACAAGTTAACGCCGATTCCATCATTCAATAAATGATATAAAAATTTGTTATTTTTTTAACTTCTCTCACATAGAATTATGTTTATTTTATTGTTCTACATTTAATTTTCTTTTTTTATATTTTAAATTTTATTATTCTTATTAATAACCCTCTGCGCCAGTTGTGATACCGGCTGCCTATGGAATATTCTTATATACTGGTTATAAATTCGTCTCTTGATAAATTCTTATTGTATTCTAAATTGTGCGTCGGCAATTAAACTCTTTTGATATGTGATAATCGGCAGTTTATTGAATACTCGAATACAGTACATTATAATACAATGTTCATGTTACTTGATATAATACAATGTACGCGTCGAAGCAGTAAGAGCGCACTCTGACAGGAGCGGTTCCTTTTATGACATTCTCCGCACATACACTCACACCTATTACTTCTCATGTCGCGCGCCCGCGGACACTCACATACACACATACTAATACTTGGACCTCACAATTATTAAGTTTGATTTTGTGTATTATATACGTAAATTGAAACTAAAATGACGATAGGTAGGCCACATCCAGTGGTACCTGAGGGGAATCAAAAGGCCGGCACGTTGCCCTAAAACCCGCTGGACTGACGCGGAAATATGTAGTGAGAGAAAAAAAGGTGAGACGTTCGGGGAGGCCTTCATTCACCGGGGGATAAATATTTTGTCAAACCAGAACTTATGGTGGAAATGTGAGGAAGAAAGGAAGGCACTTACTCTTCGTCTGCCGGATGCTGATTCATTTGTTGATTTCTCTCCACCACAAGTGCAAGCGTCGCGGGCGTATACCATACTAACACTCGCGAAAAGAGTTATTGTGTGTACGCGGGATTAAAGTAAGATTTATTATAAGCGTTAGCGGAGTAAAGCGGAGTGAAGCGACTGTAGTTATCCGTTCAAAAGTTCCGAGCGCACAATGATTATTTTTAAATAATATGTTAGCTGTAATTTATAATACACAAAAGTGTAGAATGTGAGGGTAAATTCTATCAAAAATCACTCACAGTAGTATCACATTTTTATGGTCAAAGTCAGAAGTCCGAACAACTGGTGCCTACAATATTATATAATCCTCCTCTGATGTCTCTAAGCTTAACGGAAACATAAACATCATTTTAAATTTGTCCAATTAGTAATATTAAAATTAGAATCAAAAGTAGAAATCTATCATAATATTACAAGGTAACCTAACCTAACCTAATATTAATTTAAAATATCCAACCACGCCATCTCACATAATATAGTATACGGTATTAATGACAAAAATAAAAATATTAAATATATTTTAATAGATAACGATAGTGTAGTGGTATTCTAGGTGATTTCACATATTAACATACATACAACTTTAAAAAATTTGATAGATTTGGAGGTTGATTGGGTGGAATGACAAACGTTACATTGTGCAGAGTGATCACTTAAGCCAGCCGAAGACATGTCGTAAGCCCTGTAATTACCCATACTTCCATATTTTTCCATTAATGAACCTACGCTTATTATTAGGATATGCTCATCACCAGAGGTTTTAAATATCTTGAAAAATGTTTCTACGTTCATTCACCAAAACGCACTAAGAATTTTTCGATGTATATATTTGTGAGTGTGTGTATGTGTGTGTATGGGATGGGGGGGGGAGTGTATTATATAACTATACTCATTACGTATAGGGTGTATACGTGATGAGTTATTCCAAGAAAAGTTCACCCCAATACTGAAGTGCGTTAATAAGATTGGAATTTAACTGATTTTAACGCATCGCATAAATGACGCACATATTCATACAAAAGACAGATTACAACCCATGGGTTGGTCATAATTTTTCGAAGCCGATAACATCTTCAAAAAATGCTACATATATTTGTCACGTACACCGCGACAGAACAGCAGACACAATAAACACTGTTTCTAAAGCTGAAAAGAAATTTCTAGAACTGATACTGGGAATGGTCACAATTAACGTCACATGGCATATTTTTCATGGATTATCCAAAGCGCAGTTGAACATTTCAAACGTTAAAATTGAAAAATTTAATAATTCAAAGCAATTCTTACTTATTTACTTGTGGATTATGTTAAAAAATAATTTTAATTGGTAATATTATTTCGAATTAATCATTTAACTAAATAATATCTTATTGATTATATTTTTATATAATGAATTTTCCGTTATGGCGCTTATAACGGAAAATTCTACAACTATGATACCATTTCTTCCGGTGTGTTTCTTGACTATCATTTACTTACAACCATCTGCCGGTAGATGTCAGTGGACGTCAGAAATCAAATTATTTTGCAGCGATTAAACATAATATAAATATTCATCAAACGGTTATATTTATGCAGTTATTTTACGAGTGCATATTATTAGATCATGTTTATTGCTTTCCTAATTTTTATTAATTTA
Source organism: Eubasilissa regina (assembly GCA_022840565.1). Taxonomy (NCBI): domain Eukaryota; kingdom Metazoa; phylum Arthropoda; class Insecta; order Trichoptera; family Phryganeidae; genus Eubasilissa; species Eubasilissa regina. The sequence continues at coordinate 13,687,725 of JAINEB010000027.1, read as the reverse complement.
TTACTTTATGTAAATATATTAAATTTGTTATTTTGCCATCACGAATTGACTAAATTTAATAATTAAATTTCTTCGGCATTATTTATTATAACTGAAACATTTAAAGTTTGTTAGATAAACTTAGAAATGTAACAAAAACACGTTTATTTTCAAAGATATCTTCATAAACATTAAGAAATTCATTAATAATATCGAAGTAAAACACGCATTATTAAACAATTGTCATTAAGAATTTCATTTTGAATATGTGTTTTATAAAACGTTTAAATTCTTTTTCGTTTCCACTGTTCCGTGATCTTAAATGCAAAATATCTACATATCAATTACAACTCATAAATGTCTTGCGCCTGATATTATTCATATTTGCAATGTGCATAACACTTGCGTCTGTAACTTGTCTTTCACAGGCGCTTTGATTATTTCGATACTGTACATTTTGCTGAACTACGTGTAGATACTAGTAAATAATTGTTAGCATTATTGTAATAAAATCTTCACCTATAATATACACACACGAGTAGTAATTATGACGGAATTTCTGTGCGTATTTGATTATCGATGTAGATATTAATATGATTCTTCCTTAAATAATAAATAAACAAACCTTTTCCTTACACTCCTCGAGAAGATGATGCCTGCAGCCTTTAGCATACATACATACCAACCTTTGATCCTTAACACAAAGCAATAAAAAACTACACAAGGTGAACGAGTTACTCGTTTAAAATTACGGCATTTTTGCATATTGGAAATTTTGTTGTTTATGTGTAATTTGCTATGTAAAATAATTATATTGTGCATATTTTATACATAGCATGATAGCCAGTGGCGTAACTGCAGGGTCTGGCAATAGGTACTGGCGCAGTTGTGAGCGCTGTAGTGCGAAGATAGACACTATATGGGGAACAATTTAGTGTACAAATGAGATATTTTATGCAGTTTCAGTAACCATGAATTCTTGACCCGCGCGACAATGAATTTTTTGTGTTCATTCAAATGGGATCTATAATCGAGAATAAGATATTCCTAGGCGTGGTAGGATCCATACACGTAACATCATTTTGCAATAGCACCGACGGTTTAGTGAAAATGGAAATTTGAACAAGGTTTATTGAAGAACCCAGAGAAGTGTACGAATTACATTTCTCACAACGGCGTAGTGTCGAATTTAAAGGATCTAATTTATTTTGACAAGCGAGAGAAATGGCCGCTACCCAAAACTATTGTTGTTTTCGGTCTATTATAAACTATATCCTTTGTCTGTGTTAATAATATAAACACTTTTTAGGCTATGTGTTCATCGAACTGTAATGTTATATCTGTAACCTTATTATATGGCTGAAAACAATGGTGACTTCTTGAGTGCGAGAATTCAGGTATTCAAGAACTCGATGTACAACAATACAGTTTATTACAGATCACACAGGTATTAATATAATATAGAAGATGTCTACAGATCTACGATTCCAGAGAGAGCGAGAGAGAGCCGCGCTTGAACGCGACGCTCTTTTATCCCCTTCTGGTTGTCATTCACCAACCATTCTATTCTGGGACTTGGGATCTCAAGAGGGACTAAATGTAAACTCGTTCATTGGACATGTTACTCAAAAAAGAAATGAATACATTAAGGATATGTATGAAATTTATACTTTATCGACATACATGTTTTTATTGTAACAGAGTTTGTAACAAGATTAAACGTGTATTATATAAATTGTATCTTATATGATAAGCCGAGTGTCAAGTAGGTAGTCGAAATATAACATGCGTAATAAATTCAAAGAAAAAATTATTTTTATTAATTGAAAGGGTAGTGCCGGCTCTAAGAATGCGAAGACAATAAGGAGCACATTTGTTTGACATAATTTTTAAAAAATAAGCATATTTAAAAACTGCATTATGTATAAAATAGATATGTTTAATTTTACTCTTGTGTTTCAATTCCTATTGCCGGTGCATCAGGGCCCACGCTTGCTCAGAAGACGCGTTTCTCGTCTCGATTTATACGCGAATACCAAATGCATGTTATATCCAAAGAGTGCGTTTTTAAAACGCGCCATCTGCACAAGGCAGGGGTGGTGCAGGGGCCTGTGCCTGTCTCACCGGACATTTTGAGGGGCTCTTTTTGTGCTTTGTCAGATAAAGGATCAAAATAATTACATCACAACACAATGGAAACTCCAAACAGCAGCATAGATATAGATAAAACCCGAGCGCACCTATACAATGTCACAAATACACGACGGAAGCAGAGCTCAATCTTTTCTCTATTGCTCCTGATTTTATTTCCCTTTTGTAGTTATCTATGTGTGCACTTGTTTTGTGTACAGTTGCCGTGTGTGTGATTTTCCTGTGTTGAGTTATCTGGTCAAAATTCTTAAAATACATGTAAATATCGAGTTCACCGTGAAAGTGTTGGAGATTTGCGCCTGTTCTATGCAATGTATGAACAGGTGAGCAATCTCTAAAAAATCGAGTTGCACATCCCATGCGCAGATACATTAATTTAATGTACTGATTTCCTTAAATTTAATTTGACAGAAAAAAGCACATAGTGTTCTTATTTTACATATTATTGTTCCGGAATTAAAAATTTTCCAAATTGGTCATAAAGAACTGTCCACTTTTATTCGGCGCGTAAATTTTTTTTTCGTTAACCCTTCCTCTGCGACGATGTAAGCTGCATTGAAATTGCCTCTAATTATGTGAATATCTCTGTAAATATACCAAATACAGAGTTTATATATAACCGTAATATATTTATGTATTGGATAAAATAATTACGTACAATATATAAATATTCACCATACGTAACAATAAAAAATGTTTTCTCAAAGAACCCGATGTATTTGTCAACACGTGTATGCGTGTACGTGCGGAGAAGTGTGGAAGGCGCGGGGCGCTGGGTGCTGGATGCCAATCGTCACTTTAGTGGCAGAGCGTGGGCTGGCCGAGTATGACGTGTTTAATAATGTGGATTAATTTTAATTATTAATATAAGTAATAATTGTAAAATATTCATATTTTTCCGATTTAAAAATCGCAAAAGTCTACATGTACACTACACCTATACCATATACATGAATTCGTTCCGCTTCTAAGACATGGCTGGCGTAAAGCTGCGGCTGGAGCTCAGCACCAACTCTCTGGTGCAAGCGGCGCTCTCATGGAAAGCTGGTTCCCTGACCAGAGAATGGTAGCGCCTACAAAATAGCTACATATACAACAATGGCCGTAACTGAATTAGTTATATATATAATATTTATATTTTGTGTGTATATATGTGTGAACTTTTTACTTTTTATTAACTTTTTTATTTATTTTATTTATTAATATTTTCCTTGGTTTTCTGTTTCATAGCATTATATTTATTTCATAATCTTTAATATATAACATAATATGTATTATTTTTATGACGAATCAGGTTAAAAAAAAACCTGATCACGCTGGAATAAACACATTATTATTATTATTATTACGGCACCGGAACGCGCGTTTATATTTTAGTATCCTAAGGGCTAAAATAAAAACGCTTATGTTATACATACTTACATAGGCTTTCAAGATCTCCTAGTCATGATCGAAGAAACTGTATTGCAAAGAAATTCTTATAAATTAGATCATCAATTGGAAGACATTAATTATTTTTTGTTTATCGTTATACAATAGTGAATCACATTTTATGAACAGCTGATCGTCATTGAATTCAACATCTTTCCACTGGTGCTCAACACCACGTTGGATCAAACCAATTTGAATGCCAGAATTGATGAAGAATGATTCTAGTTCCGTTGAATCGGATCCGAGAAATGCACGATTACGTGACGTGTGTTCATTTCTTATTGCTTGTCTGCTCGCGCCTTTCTCCGCTGAGCTGTCTGACGTAACACAGATGTCTTGCAAAATAATATCGACATTTCCTCTCGGCTCTGAGACACGTGAGATAGTCGAGGCGGATCCGTTCGCCATTTCCCGATAGTATTTATGCATCATTCAACCGAGCGTACGATGAATTAAGTCGTAACTCTAGCGATACTGCAACGAGACTAGATATGAGGAACTAGATTAATGTGATGATCTCTTCGTGTGACCCGCAATATACATCCACGCCCCTAGGCGCTACACTAAATGTTTGACTAACGTAAGTCTTTTGTTGTGTATATATTATTATAAAATTTACTCGTGCTCAAAAAAAATATAGCTCAAATCAACTTTATTTTATATGTAAATCTTTCTAATTAATACATTTAATTAGTATATAAAATATCACAGACCTGTGTTCTGAATAATTACAACTTAACAATAAGAATGTGTTCTCCTTAATAAAGACTTGTTGTTACCGATGTGTTAAATTTGAGATTCTTACGGGTTGAGTATAATGTTAGATATATAACAGTAATATTTTACCTCACCTAGCAACAACCGGCAAAAACCAAACATTAAGTTTTAAACATTCTAATTATACAAAGTAAGGATTAATGATTATTAAGGAAAACACATTCTTATTGTGAAGTTGTATTTATTCAGAACAGACGGTCTGTGATATTTTAAATACTAAATTAATGTATTAATTATAAATATATACATATAAAATCAATTTTGTCGAAAAATATTGTTTTTGCGTCACCGGGATGATAGATGGCTTTCAAATAATGGAACGACAGGTGTATTAATTTGAAAAATGTAACATATAGGTTCGAAAATTTGTCAAGAAAAATACTGGCGTTATAGCACAAAGGTAGTGCACTTCCCCGGATTGGAAATGAAGATCCAGGTTCGTATCCCGGTGACGCTAAAACAATATTTTTCGACAAAATTGATTTTATATGTATATATTTATAATTAATACATTAATTTAGTATTTAAGGATTAATGATTTTACTTAGCGCTGAAATTCCAGCCTGAAAATACGTGTTTCACGATCGTTTCAGAGAGACACTTCTACGTCACGTCTAGTTATTTTGTTCATTAGTTTGTGTAATTTAAAACACTTCGGAACAATTGCGGGACTCGGTTGATTCAAAGTACGATTTTCTAAAAATCCGACCAGGACAGTCATCAAACGTGTGAATTGATCTGTCAACAGATTTTAGCAGAAAAACCCGTTCATTCGCTCATTCATATTCACAAAAAAAATAGGCCTCTCACTCGACCCGAGAACAAAGATCGTTCACTTGGAACGGCAGCAAGATTGGCCAATGCGATTTTTGTGAATATTTTCTATTTACAAATTGTCACAAATGTAGGCACCTCATTTAAAATCAGTTTTAAAAATAGTTTCAACCATCAGCAGTCCTCAAAAATTATATGTGTAATGTCCCGTATCCACGGAAGAGATTTTTAAGAGATTTTCTACTCGAGATAATTTATGATATGCGGGTTTTGCTCTCATGAGATGCTTTAGAGACAAGTCTCTACTTTTGTATTCACCGTATCTCAGAGATTCACGTCATTGTCGTCATGTTCATTATTTGGGTGATTTTGAATCTCCCCAGTAGCGGTGAAAACGCAATAAATCTTTGTAATCTTATGTTAATGTTTAAATGACTTATATCTACCATTCATAATATGATAGAATAGAAGAGATAGTATGAGACTGCTATTCAGGAAGAAGGCCAAATCTCAGAAATCGATGATGTATAGTGCGATGAAGAATTTTAATGAAATACCAGAAAACATAAGAAAGGAGGAGAAATTGAATAGATTTAAAATGAAACTGATCAAATATGTAAAAGATATGTTTTAGTTAAAGAAAATACTTTAATCTTGTTTGTATTAGAGTATATATAGGACTGTTTATGTATGCACTATGTTAAGAATTAAATAAATAAATAGTTGTAGAGATCTGTGCATAGATCACGCAAATTCCTTGTCGAAATATTTTCATTTTGGTGCCACTCACGCAATCAAATAGCTCCGTGACTATTTTAAAAATATGACTCGATTGGAACGAAAATTTAAACACTGACAATATAATATGCATTCATGTAAAAAATACGTCATGTTTAGACAAATATTTAATTTTCGAAGAGTACTTTTATTGTTGCATAAATGTATCATAATCAAATAATGTTTCATACCCCTCTCTTATATTTACACTTCATATCATGTCTATTCATTTATTAGTCTGTGGATCTATGGTAGTTTTAGGTAACGACTATGTGAACGTATCGAATCTCGCTATCTAAACGTTCGCTGCGTACAAGATTTGAGTTTTAGTCTTTTTTTAACAACGTCTAGAACAAAATCTCATCATGCGTAAGTGTATTGAGATATATTTCAACTAAATCTCAAAAATTATCGGACACGGACCTTAAGTAACGCAATTTCTTATGACAAATCAATAGCGAACGTACATGTATAATATCTCCCAGTCATATCGGCACATAGCAGTTACACAATCTTCGTCTTTTTTGGCGACCTCATGAGACTTGGAAATCCATAACTGCAGAGCTCCATTTATCCAATCTGGAGGGTACTCGCCTACCCGTTGCAGGTCTATTTTGACATCGCATTTGAGGGCGTTTTGCTTGTTCCGGGAATCAACTACGTGAGAATTGTAGTGAGCTACATGTCCCGCCCTCTGCAACCTTCTCGCTTCCTTCCTCAGGATATCTGGGGCGGCATATTGTTCCTAAAGTTCCAAGTTTTTCTCTCCATTCTCCAGTTATGTTATCACGTGTTGAGTAAAAAACCAGATAATCAATCAACAATCACATTTCTGTTTTTAATGTATACTATTGTTTACGCGCTTTGTTACTTCGATAGCCACCACTGGGTTTCCTGATTTATAATAATGTACATGTGTGTATGTGTGTGTGAGTATTGCCCCCCTTTTTTCGGAAAGTTATGAAGACGGTCACCGAAAGGCGTCATATTTTTATATCCTGTGCCAGCGGTTCAAATAAACCACCAGTGCGCGCTTCGGTCGGTCAAAATGTAAAGAAGACATCGGATCAAAAAAACAGCAAAAATAAAAGGTTAGTGCAGTTCATATATCATATGTGGGAAACCAGCTATCGAAGGCATTTACATAAACATCTATGATATTAAAAATATATCTCTGCTAAGTGATTTAAGAAAAAAAACAAATACATTCGTGTACATTAACGTACTCCACATAACTTACATACGTAGGATATATTAATGTATTTCACCTTTAAGAAATATGTGACAGAACTGTATTATCTATTGACTTTATATTTACTATGCTTTGGTAATATCCGCATTTACTTTTCGTTAATATTTCCATACGTCTGTAATATTCAGCGAATACAAAACATTTCAACTAATATTGTGTTCCTCATGTTTGAGTGACACTGTAATATTAAATTGATGCATCCGCCGTTTTTAAAAAAATATATTGTAATGTAAATTATGTTGGAACCTAACCAAAAACGAAAACAAACTCAAAAGATGTACACAGTTATCACTCGAGGGCGTATCGTGGACTGATAGATGTTCAAGTTTTCAACCAGTGGTGCGACTTTCGTCCTCTTCCACAGCCGCCAGATGGGCCTGATCATGGAAATCCGAGGATCGACCCTTTCCTGATTTGTCGTCTAAGCTAGTATCACCAGCCAAGAAGCGAACAAACCACTTTCTGTATGCCAATTTGCTAATCGTTCCTTCGCCGAAAAGATCTTGTAGATCGTGAAATGACTCGGCAGCTTTCCACCCTTTCTCCGAGTGGTACGGCATCATGTGGAGTACATGTGTATGGTTTTCGAAGCAAATTTTAATTTCCTAACCTTATTAAAGAATTATGTTATGACAAATGTCAATTAAACGTCAAATTCAAAAGCAAAACATCGCGAAAAAAACGACGAATAACTATGCATCAACCTAGTATTATATATATTGGTGACTTGATGTTCTCCTAAGGATCTGCATCGGTTCACGCCAACCAGTTGCTAAATTTCTCTAAAAAGCTGCTTCTTCTGTAAAAAGCATATACTTTTGCATAAAAGTGGACTGTACATTAATAAAAAATATTATTAAGGAGAACACATTCTTATTGTGAATTTGTAATTATTCAGAACATAGGTCTGTGATGTTTTAAATACTAAATTAATGTATTATTTATAAATAAATACATATAAAATCAATATTGTCGAAAAATATTGTTTTCGCGCTACCGGGATTCGAACCTGGATCCCTTTTTCCAATCTTGGGAAGTACACTACCCATTGTGTTATTCCGCATTACATTAAATTAGTATTTAATAAAAAATATAGTTTACAATAACTAGCTTATAATATATAAATACTAAATTAATAGAAATAACGATATAAATATATTATAAGTTTCGGGATACATGTTTAACTTTAAAGTATTTTTTTTGTAGTATTGATTACTTTTTATTATCCTGATTATATTTAATAATAATTATTATTTTCCTGATGTTTCCGGGTAAACTAATTATATTTTTTTTCCTACATACGTGTAGTGGTGTTGTACAAATGATGTGTTAATTTTTGAGCATGAAAATACAAATTTAGACCTAGTACGATTTTCAGTAATAAAATTATATTTTAAATACTAATTAAATATATACATATAAAATCAATTTTATCGAATAATGTTATTGTTGTTACTGGAATTCGAACCTGGATCTCTTCCAATCCGGGGAACGTGCATTAACCGATTATGGTACACCACACAGAACTTTGACGACAAATTTTCGAACCTATATGTTACACTTTTTCAAATTAATACAAGTTGACGTCTGCTAGCGTCAAGGTCATAATTCACACTGACAAGACGAGTATGAGGAAATGTATAGATGGGAATTTGGATGCGAAATTGTGTCACTAACAACGGTTGCGGCTGAGTCGAAAAGACGCACCAAAATTGTGTTTACGAATTCGGAACACTACCTTTGTTTATCGGTTGGTGATTTACTTCGGTAGTCTCCAACAGACTAGTTATTTATTAATATACGGACTATTCTTTGTTTGTTCCACAAATTATATTTATATTAGAATTATAGTTAAATTTGTGTGTTTTTTATTATTCATTTACATTTTAAACTACAGAGTATTTAAATAATTTAAGTCACTAAATTAATAATGTGACACAACCGGCGTATTTTCGCTTTATTTGAAAGCAAAATCGCCGGTAAGCAGCGAACCTACTTGACCAGTCTTCTGTGTCAGCGATTATATAATGTTAATCGAGATCGGCCTTAATAATTAAAAAATATTTTTGAGGTCTTGTAGCACGAATGCTTCCGTCCATTTGTAGAGCTCAAATGTGCATATTTCGAAGTAAAATACTGTATATTTATTGATTAACAAATAGTATTTTAACCTTGGTGTTTCAAACATGGGCCATTAATTCTGCTATTTGCAGATTGTAAAATTTATCATCTGTATATTGTTGTTTAATAGCCAATTCGTATAGGTTTTAGCATCGGGCTGGCCTGGCGGATTTTCGTGTCATGGATAGAAAATCAGGTCCCCTGGTCCTCATGTTACTTAGCTTCCATCAGTACTTACATTACTGTGGGTTTTCACCAGGTCAGGGCCACAGACCACTACACATCTCTTTTGTCACCTACCTGATTCATTTGAGTGATTTATCCCATCGTCATCAGACTTTTTTTTTAATGATGATCGTTGCTGGATGAAAACCTCCCCAAGTGTCTCACACTTTTTTCTCTTTTTTGTTATTCGCTGCTGTTATTTTGCCAAGTTTGTTGATTTCATCAGTTCAGCGGGTATTAGAGCTGCCAGTCAGCTGATTGATTCTTCTTGAGTACCGCTGGATGACTGCGTTTATCCTTCGAGCGATGTAACCTGCCTATTGCCATTTCATTTTGTTGACGTATTCTAATATATTAACTACTCTTATCTGCACATTTCTTATTTTTTTTTTTTTAGTACACATATATCATCATCGTCATTATCATTAGCCATTTTATCTGTTCATTGTCATACTTGATGATTTCATCTGTTTAGTGGGTTTTAGAGCGGCCTGTCGGCCTCTTGATTTTCCTCGGATACCATTGGATGACTGCGTTCGTTAGTCCTCAGAGCGACGGGGCCTGCCCAAGACGATAAGTGATTAATCTAATCTAATATATATTAATTGTGTTGTGTTATATTGTGAGAAATCGCAACTTCACAAATACAATGTAATTTCACTATGAAGACGACTAGATGGACCTCGTAAAGTAAGGCCTGACCAAAAATAACTAATTTTGATTGAGGTCAATGGTACAAATTTAAAAACTGACAAGTGCGTTTAACTTACACGAGCGTACACGGGTGTGTGATGTGACTATTGTTGCAGAAGTTCTTAACTAATGCACTGTTCAATGCTTGTCAAATAAAAGATTAGTAATAAATCTTTATGTTACATAAATTATAACACTTATTATATTTTATGTAACATACGCCGTGACTTTTCGTATCCTTCAGAGCCACTCTTCAGGGAATTTCAGGTTTTGCATATGTTAAATATGAATTAAATATATTAAATACTAAATTAATGTATTAATTATAAATATATACACATAAAATCAATTTTGTCGAAAAATATTGTTTTTGCGTCACCGGGATTCGAACCTGGATCTCTATTTCCAATCCGGGGAAGTGCACTACCATTGTGCTATAACGCCAGTATTTTTCTTGACAAATTTTCGAAAATTTTCGAACCTATATGTTACATTTTTCAAATTAATACACCTGTCGTTCCATTATTTGATTATAGAGATCCAGGTTCGAATCCCGGTGACGCAAAAACAATATTTTTCGACAAAATTGATTTCATATGTATATATTTATAATTAATACATTAATTTAGTATTTGAAATATCACAGACCTATGTTCTGAATAATTACAACTTCACAATAAGAATGTGTTTTCCTTAATAATTAAATATATTAATTAGAAAGATATACATATAAAATCAATTTTATCGAAAAATATTGTCATTAGGCCACCGAGATTTGAACCTGGATCTCTTTCCAAACTGGGGAAGGTGCATTATCCAACTATGCTACAGCGACAAATTTTCGAACTTATATATTACCTTTTTGATATTAATACATTTAATCGTTCCATTATTTGAAAGAGCCATCTACCTTATTTTATATGTATATCTTTCTAATTAATATATTTAATTCATATTAAAAATATCACAAACCTATGTTTTTAATAATTACACAATAAGAATGTGTTCTCCTAACAACTATATGAGTTAAATATCTAACTAGCTTTCATAGGAAAATAAGCGCTCCATCTATGAGGACTGAAAGATATTATTCCACAAGAGAAAATAAGCTTAAAATAAATCCAAGAATGAAATCTACTTTTGGTCAAAGATTATTCACCTTTCAAGCTCCCATGTTTCAAATTGGTAGTCGAAATTAGGAAGAGCAGATACTGAGAGTAAACTTTTTTATATAATGAAATAATTCTCATTTGTGTGTTTTGATCTTGTATATTTCCCTTTTACCTTTTATGTGCTTACATTACATATTGTATTACACATTGGTATATATATTTATCTCTCTTTTTATATATTTTTTGAATATATAAATATATTTTTTAATATTTTCACGTTTACTTACGGATTCGATTTTATTGTGTTTTGCTTTTAATGAGTTTTGGTTTTGTAAAATGTATTTATTTACCAATTTGGCTTGCCTATTTAGGCAATGCATTTTAAAATATGTGTAAAATATGTATATGTAACAAACTGTTTTTTTTTTTTGCGGCTGTATACATGTTATATATGTTTAAATAAATAAAATAAAATATATGATTTCATTCCAAAATGATCGGGTTTTTGATTATTTAATCGTAACTTAATTTTAGGATTTGATTTGGTTTTGATTCTATATTGTACATTTGATTTTATTAATATTTCTATACGTGACCGCTCCAATTGCTTGTTGCCTGCTACCTCGACATTTCCTTCCAAGATGGTGGCTTGCGTAATATTGGGAACGATTTTGGGCGCCAATTTGCGGTGTTGTGACGTAATCTCCATCACCACTTATACTTTCTGCGTATGGGCGGAACGCGCGGGGTGACCAACAGTCTGGCATATTAAGGACCGCCGGAAGATAAGTAAATAAATAATACATTTGAGAAATTAATATTAATCTATACCATGTTTTGATGTATAATAATAATTTTGATATGGCCAAAATTGTAGCAAACTACTTTCAGAAAATTCATGATCATATGAAGAAAATAATAATTATTATTTATAAAAAATAAATTATGAATACATTGAAGAGGCGAATGAAATAAAATATTAATTATAATAAATTTGATTTTTTAAGCAGAAAAAGATCATTAAAATCATTAAGCGCGGTATTTAATTGCTAATGCCATTCTAATGGTGAAACGCAGCAGAAATATTGTATTAAACATTAAATCTCACTTTTGGGAAGGATCAGAAGATTTATTAGTACTGAGTCTTGTAAAATAGTTTGCAACTCTGTTATTATTCCTCAGATCAACTACTGCAGCAGCATCTTGTTTTTGGCTTGCGAAGAAGAAATGCAACAATTGTCAGTATTGTATAATAAAGCTACGAAAATAATACACAGAAAAATAGATATACTCGGATCAGTGCAATGCTAAAAGATCTGAATATGATGATCTTTAAGCAGAAAACATATTTTAATACGATCGTAAATAAGAAATATCAGCGGAATTCACACGAAAAATTGATTCAAATCAGCATGAGCACGAGCATCGTACATGGGAAAGGGATAGGAAGGCCAAATCTCAGAAAATCGATGATGTATAGTGCGATAATTTTTTTTAATGAAATGCCAGAAAACATAAGAAAAAAAGAGAAATTGAATAGATTTAAAATGAAACTGACTAAATATATAAAAGATAAATTCTAATAAAAGAAAATACTTTAATCTTGTTTATATAAGAAGTGCTTATGTATGCACTATGTTAAGAATTAAATAAATAAATATATATATTGTGTTTTATAATAAAAATATAAAAAATAATAAAAAAAATATAATTTTTGAGATTCAGTAAACATATCGCACACCTAGATCAAAACTAAGACAACTCGAAAAAAACAAGAATTTTGAGTTATTATTGTATTCGGATACTCTGTCATATATGCTACTAACTTAGCCCCAGTCATTTTAGGATACATTTATAACCTACATTGTTATTTAGTTTCATAACTTTAGAAACAAAAAATGGAGAAGAGTGTTAATATTTTTTTGTCTACTGAAAAATTGACTTTTTGAGATATCTTAGTTTTGATCTCGGTGTGCGATATGTTTAATGTACTACAAAAAATTGTTTTGAGAAACGATTACTGAAGTTTGTGTTTTTTCTGGCTATTAAAAATTTCACCCAAGCATTTTTAAAATCAAATTTAGCACAAGTTGCAAGAGATTCTCAATGACTGGTTACTACATCAGACAATTTGTTGCAATCGGCCGTCACGAATGATGGTCACCGCGATATAAATTTAGAGTTCACGTATTTGTAATCAATACGTTATGTACGTGTAGGCCAGAAATAAAAAGTTCCTACCTAGCAATAATTAAAAAAAAATTGACTATTAATAAATTGATTAAACCGAACGGATAAAAAAGAGGAATTACGAATTACATCTTATTTCAGCATTGAAATTTACTTCGATAATATTGCATACATTACAATAAGATATAATTGGTCTATCCCAGGGGTCGGCAGACTTTCTAATCAGAATAGCTAAATATTAAGTAAACAAAACCTCAACATTTTCATAGACCCGGAAAATTATTTTTTAATGTACAGTCCGACCAACGTAAATTGGCAAACGGCGGAGGGCCCTACCGTACTTTTCTTTTTCTTTTAAATAGGAAATCCATCTTTCAATAGTGATTTGTGCCATTAATCAAATTAAAACTTTATTTTATAGAAACAACAATTACATTACAAGTCAATACAAATGCCGTTCAAAAAATTTGCTATTATATAGATTAAATGTGGCGAGTTAAGGGAAAGAAGATGACACAAGTTAACCGGGAGTTGAAAATTACCATTGACGAGATTACTGTAAAAAAACCTGTGATCCGCAATGGACAGGCAAAAAAAATATGGTCAAGGGTTTTCTCCTCTTCACTACCCTCACACATTGGGGAACATATTAAGTTCAATCTTAATAAACGTGAGGCTACCTGGCAATGCCCAATTCTCATTCTAGAGATATTTGATATTGTTCTTTTGGAGAACCAGGGGGTGCGGGGAATAGATCTTTGAATTATTTTAAGCCAATTATTACTCTTATGATTATTTGGATTTTCAATTATTCTAGTATTTTGCACGTATTTGATACATTTTTAAATATCTGTAATTTTTTTAATATTATATTTATTAGTCTCTATATAATAGAATACAACACATATTTTTTTAATCTGCCACGTAAATAGATATCAAATACATGCGAAATACTAAAATGATTAAATTAAATTTTTACGAACGATAGTTTAAGTAGGAGGGGTCGAAATGTCATTATTGTTCGTCAGTTGACTGAGTTTTAATCATTTAAATTATTAACCACTTAATGAATTAAAATACATCTACCGGTTTCGAAAAATATCATTTTCTTCTTCAGGATATCAATAACTAAACAAAAACATATGCTATTGTTTCCTTAACAGAATCTATTTTTAAAAAACAATAATTATGATTAGTTTTACACGCTTTATTTATCTCTTACGATTCCAAATTATTTAATTTATGACCAACACTGTTAACATGCAAAATAGATAATCCAAATTTTTTATCAAAATCATTACCATTTTCTATTAAATGATTAGAAAATTCTGAAAATGAAAATTCTGAATCAAATGCTCCTTTACTCTTAAAATTTCTACCTGTTTTGCCAATATAAAATCCAGCACAATCCTTACAATTAAGTTTATAGATACCAGAACTGTTAAATTTATCATCATTTTTAGAATTTATTTAGTTAACTTTGCCAATCTTAAAAAAAATCAGTTAAAACTGAATAAATGTTTGTACTTTAACGCCGTAATTAATAATTAATGTTGATTTTTAATGACTCATGCTAACTTTTCAGAATAGGTAATTGTACGAATCTATGGTGGTTTTAGGTGACGTTTATGTGTTGTGTATACTGGTTTCAGTTTTTGTCTTTTTTACCAATCTCAAGCTAATCTCTAAGTTTATCTCCAGATCTAAATCTCAACATGCATTTCAACTATTTCTCTGAGAATCACTCAGTGATGAATGTCTCTTTTCGTGGACACGGGCTTTAATAGTACGAATTTTAGAAATGCATGTGCCAAAGTATAATGGTGCATGGTAATGGTCTTGTCTGGTTAAATGCGAATTGGAACACTCTTTAGCGGAATTTTCTTATAGCCTTCTACTGTTGCAAGTTGTTGGTAAAGTATATTTGATTAAATCACTGCAGCGTATTTCAATTGGTCAACATACGCGTGGAATCGTTTGATGAAATCACTATGAGGAAATTGCTCGTAAGCAGTAAAACCGGATTGCAATTGAACCAACTTGTTAATCTGACCGTATTTTGTATAAATTTATGTGAATTAGCTATTTTTTATGAATAAAAGCGTCTTATATTATTGATATAAGTTTATAGTGATAAGAAGAGAATTTACAGTGATCGGAAGAGAAATTGTAGTGATTTAAAGAGAATTTATAATTTGAATGAGAATAATAGTGATGAGTTAATGAACACCAAAATACGTAAAATAAAGGAGCAACATCAATGATTGAACTATAACTACAAATAACAAGGTATTATTCATAAAAATCTGATTTCAATGTTAAGATAACTAACAGTGGCGGGCAGTTCGTACAAGCAAAAAAATTGTGCATTACTAAAAATTCTGGGAAACAAATATAAATTAAATAATTGGATTAACAAAAACGAAAACAGTGTTACCATTAGAGACTGAAAATTACCACGACAACTCACCGCTGTATCCATGACCCTCTTTTGTATTCGCTGCATCGATCTATTCAAATTATTCTGTTCTGTCTTTAAGCTGGTGAATTACTCAAGTCATATAAATATCTTCTTTTATTGACCAATTGGATAAAGTAAAACGGTTAGTTTTATATACATCTTGGATATAACGATTAACTACTAACAGTGAACTAGATTTGACTGACAAACTTAACTTACCTCCTTCTTGCGTCGCGCCACACTCTTGCTTCGTTCACTTTCATACATCTTATCAGGCACGCTCATCTATTAATGAAGCTACTAAAATCCTCAATTCTCTAAATCTGATTTAACTGATCATATCAGATATTATAACTACAACTGAAAAAATAATAATAAAAATAATTCTTAAAATGGAGAGAGATTACCCAACCAAATTAATTTTTAATGATTTTCCTATTTGTGAAGCAAAGATACAGAATAATAATGGGTCAACTTGGCAAATATTTATTTGAAAGTATGTACATTTAAAGCGTAACATGATTTTGTAAAAAAGCTCACAAGACAAATATTTTCCATAACTGTACAAAAATTTGTTCATACTCCATGAACATTTTCGACTCATAATTTAGTATCTGCCCATAAACCACCCTGTATATCTATATTTATTTAATAAGTGCCTTAATTGGTGATAAATTGGTGAAGTACTACGTTTATTTTACTGCATAGATAAGTTTGACAGATCTAAATATTATTTCGTTGTTAATTCGAAAAAAAAAATACTGATATATCTAAATACGGATTATGGACCAAGTTTGGTAGCTCACTTGCAAGGTTACTAGTGATAACTTTATTTGTCTACTATAAAAGGATTACAAAAAAAGAAGACGAAGAGGATATTTTCTTTTAATTAAGAATATTTTATAATAAAATTGGGTCAACATATGCAATTGAATAATAAAAATATATATTGTTGTCTCGTAAATCAGTGCGTGTTGCATATAAACATCCACAATGTAAAAAAATTACAATAATTGTTAATTCACAATTGAATTAATCAATTCTATTCAAAGTAAATGGATACATTAAAATTTAAAAAATCTTTTCTCATCGTTTATATATTGATCTAGAGACCAGACCATAGTCGCTAAGTGAAAATCGCAGTACAGCGAAGCAAGGTTTTTTAGATTATTTAAAAACATTACTACTTACTTTTACTAATAACTCACTAGTCCTACAACACTCCCACTCCATATATTTTTATTATATTTTTACTTTTTTATTCATATTTGATTTATCTTTTTATTCCAAATAACACCACAACAGCACGAAAAAAAAAACTGGCTACTTTAACACAAACTTTAGTCTAGCAAAGTAGCCAGGACAACGCTGTATATATCAGAGGTGAAGTCTACTCCATCCCACACAATAAACTATGTATTATGTATGTTTATTATGTATGTTTATTATGTATTCACCTCTGTTAGTACATAAACATGGATGTCAAAATATATATATGAATAAATAAATAAATTATTTTCCATGATATTATATGAGATAATTCCATGATATTGATAGTATTAAATATTTTATACATAATTCATATCTATTTTGCACTAGAACTAGTGATGGTAAACCGTTATGTGACTGTGACGATGATTGGTAACTGAGATTTAACGATGGTTTAAGTGAAGGTTTATCTGTTGGAGGTTTACTTTCTAGTATACCATTCTCAAAGTTACCGATTATCGATACAATCGAACACAATCACGGTCCCAATAACAGTTTAAATAACGATTTAATTATTATCCATATTTTTATTTGTTAACTTTGTAATGCAGCATTTGAGATGTTTGAACAATGGTAGGTTTTCAGAATTTTTTAATCATTTGATAGAAAATGAACACGGTTTTGATAAAGAATTGGAATTGTCAATTTAGCATGTAAAAGGTGTTGGTCATAAATTAAATAATTTGTAATCGTTGGAGATAAATAAAGCGTGTAAAACTAATCAAAAAATTATAATCAACCAACTAAATTTAACTACAAGTTGCATTTTTTTGTATCATCAAGTAATAATTTTAGTTAGGTACTAAATTTATTATTTAAATAATTATTGTTTTTTAAAAATAAATTTTGTTAAAGAAACAATAATATATGTTTTTGAAGAAGAAAATGATATTTTGCGAAACCGGTAGATGTATTTTAATTCAATAAGTGGTTAATAAAACAAAGTTAACAAATAAAAATATGGATTTAATTATCACTAATTGGAACCTATTTTTAGTTACGCCAGTGGTCACCGTATGGTGCTATGGAAAACGTGATTTCGCTAGAAGATTTTAATATACATACGTCTTTTTAGAATATTATTTCTCTTTTGAATACTAATTCCTATTCAATCACCCCTAAAATGACTGTCACATAATCTTTGCGAGTTCTGCGGAACAATTTGAAATAATTTATTTCAACATAGATTGAGTCATTTGTGAACACTGTGACTATTCTTCAAACACGTGACTCGCGCGTGGAAAATTTATTTACGAGTAGTTTACTGATAATATTTGCGGTTAATAAAGGAAAAGCCAACAAATCTGTAGAAGCTACTCACTCAACCGGACTCATTTATTAAAACAGAATTTTCCATTGATTTCATTAGTGTTAACGTTCCAGAAAATTAAATGTGTTTAAACGCAGTCTATCAATATGGCAAAGCAAAGAAAAATGAACGATATATAGGGTGTCCAACCGAAAAAATTCAAGATTAAATTGTAATTGCTCGTAAACCACTATGGTGAGATAAGGGGGAAGGGTATTGTTCAACGCGCGTGATTTGCCGATTTGACAGTCGTAATGAGTCACTGGTCACTGGATACCTACTCATATATTGAGGTTTAGTAAGTATTTAATAAAAAGCTAATCATTGCTAGTGTTATGGCCCGTGTCCACGGAAGGAAACACTTTTTTATTATTTATTTGTAATTTTTACATTTATTTTATAATATGAGTTATAAATTAAGTATTGGACGTTATTAAAATTATATGTTTTTTATTCGTTTACCTCTTGTGCTTGAAGAGAGAGTTACACTAATAATTTTATATATAATTATTTATTGTCTATTTGTGTGCTTCTGAAGTGTTCTATAATATTATTTATTTTCTAATTTTATGCTTCTGAAGCGTTCATTTAATTTCTTTTTAAGATCTTTTATCTCTTTAATTTGTGTAGGGAGGCTATTGTTTTTTTTTATACCTAAGTATATAAAATTATGCTGATAGTGTTTAGTGTTACATTTAGGGATTTTAAAATTATTTACATCCACAGATATTTAGTTGAGATATATATCAGTACCATGTGCATGTATTAAGATTTGAATCTGGAGATGAATTCAAAGTTCAGCGTGTGATTGGTAGAAAGAAACCAAAACACAAACTGAGCACACGTTTGATTTGACGGCGGGCAATATCAATACCAGCAACTATTTATTCTTAGGCAAGCTGAAGGTATTAAATTACAAACATTTACAGTGGAACCTCAGTTGACGAACTTAATTCGCTCCGTAGAACTGTTCGAAAATATAGTTGTTTATAAACTGAAATAATTATTCCTATATGAATCAATGTAAAATGTTTGGGGGTTAAGACGGTGGTTAAATGAAAGAATGAGTGATGGGCTTGTTGGTGTTTATTGAGTCGGATAGAACAATAAAAATAGATGAGATTGAATACAATGAATGCTGAAGGTGTGCTTGAATTCTGAAGTGAAGCTAGTCTGCGGTCTCGCTCGGCGCGCGTGCGCCGGCAAGACCGCCGTTGTGAAGCGATGAAACCAGAGAGGGATCATTGGTGAGGAATCAGACCAGATCTGTAGCGGCAGCCGGCAGCGATGTGTCGCTAGCATCGTGCCAGCTGAGATGGCGGTGAATTTGAAATCTGATCCCTACAAATGTATTAATCTGTTTAAGACCCAAAGAAAATGGCCATTTATCATATTTATTTTCTACTTCTTGCTTATCCAATAATAGCCATAAAATTTCATAATTTTATCTTAAAAGGAATTGAAAGTAATACAACGAAAAGAATAAATGTAAAAACAAACTTTATTTTAATTTATCTTACAAAATATGTAGTACAGTGTTATTGTTTGGAAAGGGACTCTCCATCTGACCTGATTGAGGTAAATCAGCTTTTGTTTAGAGAAAACTTTAAAAGTGCAATAGCCTGTTTCAAAAACATGTAACACTTTTTTTTTTAAATATTAAAAAAACACATGGTGCCGGAAAACAAGTAGGAAATAGAACACAAAATACATACAGAGCTCAAATTTTAACGTATATCTTATTTTTGCCATATCTGTATGTATATTTATGTACAGAAAAAAATGATTTATTGGAACATATAATGCTTTTAGGAATATTTATATATATAATAATGGTAAAACCAACAAATGCATTCGACTTTGGTAAATGTTGATAATTATATAAAAATACAAAAAGACACCTTAATTTAAAAAAATGAACAGACGTAAACGTAAACATAAATATAAACTTTCCTAATTTACAAAACTCAAACATTTCGTACATAATATTTAGAGTATGTTCAAATCTTTGTAGGAAACAATTACTGGGATTTATCTCCTGAGGGATTGTCATCAAGACATAGATGTCTCACAGAGACGAATCATATATACACATAAAGAATATAGCTCCATACTTCAGACAAAAAAATCTCAGCTTCAGCGACATCTATACTGTTATATGAGAATTAATATCAAATTTTCAAAAAAATCCATAGATGGCGACAGCTTAGTTGGTAATATATAATTGAAATTTCCAACATGATAACATATATACAACGTCCAAAAATTTGATAGATGTGGTAGCATGGGTAAATAGGTGAACATTACATTGTGTAAAGTGATCATTTAAGCCAGCCGATGACAGGTCGTAAGCCCTGTAATGGCCAAGACTTCCATACTTTCTCATATAAAAATAATAGCTTCGTCTCTGTGAGATATCTTCATTTAATAGGTACAACTTCCAAAAATGTGATGGATGTGGTAGCGTGGTTAAATAGGTGAACGTTACATTGTGTAAAGTGATCACTTAAGCCAGCCGATGACAGGTCGTAAGCCCTGCAATGCCCAAGACATGTAAAAATAATAGCTTTGTCTCTGTGAGACATTTGTATTTCGTACATATTTTTCGTGGATACCGTGCTACTAATTTCAAACGACAACCCACCCCACCAACTGACCAATTAAAATGCTGAGCAACGTGCATTACTCACTAATACATTGTTCTTTCTGATACCGACACGAAGGAGGAAAGAAGAAGTTAGTTAATATTGTTTTAATAAATAAATAAAATTAAAATAACCTAATTCTAGGTAGCAGTTCAATGGCCCGAAACAAAATGACACCGAGAGCGGTATTACTTTGAAAAGGGAAAATGTTGTTCACAATAACAGGTTGATAGCGTACCAAGGAAAATCGAAGGCCGACTGGTTCCTAGAAGGTTGTATAACGGGCAGAATGGTTTGTTTCTCTGCTAGAGCGTGCCACCGATGGTTAGAATCCCGTCTGGTGCTCGTGGGAGACGTGAATACGATTAAGAACATATCCACCATACTTAAGACAATCAAGATATTAAATTTGTTAATGTTTTTCTCAGTTTGCTAATTAATATGTCGATTTTGTACGCGATATCAAATACACCTTTTCATCTAAATCATTATTTATTGGCAACGGGTGAATATTATGTTCTAGGCCGATGTTGTTTTTGAATAACTAGGAAATGAAAGACAAATTTATAATTTGATTTTTATTTATGTATGAACGTTGTATAACATTGACCAAGTGGCTGCCTCTGGCAGCGGCACAAATGCGTGCTCTTTTAACCATATTTTTCATAACATTCTCGCACATTTCGCGTGTTATTTCAGCAATTTTATTTCGAATATTGTCCTGTAGCATCGGAATTGTTATTGGCGTAGACCTTTCCTTTCAAGTAGCCTCACAGAAAATAGTCGGTAGCCGTCAAATCAGGTGATCTAGGAGGTCAATCGATATCAGCACTTTATAAGATTACGCGGCCAGAAGAAATTTCAAGCGTAACTCGGGCTGTGTGTGAGGTGGTACTGTTATGTTGAATCAATACGTGTTGCAGGCCCAATCGACCCAATTTGGTCACCAAGAAGTTTCCCAACATGTGACGATAGCGATCACCATTAATGGTTACAGTATTACCATTTTTATTTAGATTAAATATTTTAATAACTTTGACACATTATTGAGGCATTAAATGCTTCATAATAAATTATAATTAACTATTTTTTTCAACTAGTAAATGCTAACTAACAAGTATTTGCCAAACCAAAATGGTCAAAATATAATATAATCCACTGATTACAATAACATTGCTATTAAATTTACTAATTAATTGAGTAGGCTGCAGTAGGTATCCACTTCTGATAGATACTGCCTTGTTCTGACTACTTTGCTAGACTGCCACCTGTGTTAGAGTAGTCAGTTTTTTTTTTGTGCTGTTGAGATGTCATTTTATTGTAACGAGTTATTTGGTGGAGATACAATAAAAAATGTTATGAACGTGATGCAAATCTAAAATGAATTATTAATGCATTGTGTTATGTTTAAGTAGGAATGTTGATACTGATACATTACATCGAATTGATCATCTTTAAAAGGCGGATTGAACTGATGCCTAACTTTTGGTTCTGAACTATTAATATGATCCTTTTTAAATGAATTAGATCGTTTACATTAGTCTATAGGTTGCTCATGGATTAATTTAACATTAATGAACTGAAAATAGTTTGTAGTCAACCAATTCTTTTTTATTAAATTAATAATAAGAAAAATCTTTGTTTATACCGTTGCTTATTGATCAATAAATAACAAATTGAACAAAGTATAAACAAATTGTTTTGCAATTATTGAAGAAATACTTTTTTAATCTAATTCGTGTAAAAGATATGTTGACCAGTCCACGACTCTTCTCTGACCAGAGCTGAAAGCTCCTGACATTTTTGTAGCCAGTCCAAAGATCTAAAGGAAGCTGACGTATCGTCTCGACGAGGCTATCGGGTAAGTCAGGCGTTCCTCAGATATGATTTTTTATTTATTCTGATCGTCAAATTTGCCAAAATCTCAAACTTTCTTGTAATTTTCTTCCCACTTCTCTTCTTTCTTTCTTTCTTGTATCATGAAATGTATATTTTTGAAAAAAAAAAAAAAATTCTTCGTATGCAAAGAGGTTGTTATGAAGACACCCGCGTGGAAGATGTTACTTTATATTAGGGTGCGATTTAGAGATAGGACACGAAATTAGAGTGCATTTGAGATGTCGGAATAATAGTAGGTTTTCAGAATTTTCTAATCATTTTATAGAAAATGGTCATGGATTGTCTATTTTGCGTATAAACGGTGTTGGTCATAAATTAAATAATTTGGAATCGTTGGAGATAAACAAAGCGCATAAAACTAATCAAAAAATTACAAACAAACAAGTAAATTTAACGACAAGTCCCATTCAATTTTTTTTTGCTAAAAATTATTATAGTAATTTTGTATAATCAAACAACAATGTACTAAATTTATTTTTTAAATAATTATTGTTTTTTAAAAATAGATTCTCTTAAAGAAGCAATAACATATGTTTTTGATTAGTTATTGACATCCAGAAGAAGAAAATTACATTTTTCGAAACCGGTAGATGTATTTTATTTCATTAAACAAAGTTAACAATTAAAAATAATAAATATGTATTTCGTATTATCGAGACATATTTTTTCTTCCCAGCCAGCATCGAGAATGTGAGTCATGACTCGTCGATACTAAATCTATAATTTATTTGCTATCTTTTATAAATAACAAATAATAACGTACACGTAATACATTTTTGAGGAATTATAAAATTAAATAAAGCACTTAGTAGTAGCACTATCAAAATAATCCTTATTTAAATCATTCTGATATACTCGTGTAGGCAAACAGCTCATCCTCGTCGTTAATCAGTTATTCAATAACTTTCTTTTTTAAAAGCGCAGGTCAGAGAATTTGCTTTGTATTAGATTTTAAAATGTTAGTTGGGTGTGCTATTCGCAGGTATAGAAAGTTTATTTGTCCAAATGTAGTCTTCATACACGATATTGTGCAATATAATGTTTTTTTTTTTTTTAAGGAGAACACATTTTTGTTGTAACACATAGTTAAATTAAATAAATCAAATAGAAAGATGTACAGAAAAAATATATTTATCGAAAAATATTTTATTATCAAGGAGAACACATTCTTATTGTGAAGTTGTAATTATTCAGAACAGACGGTGTGTAATATTTTAAATACTAATTAAATGTATTAATTATAAAGATACACATATACAATCAATTTTATCGAAAAATATTGTTGTTGCTACCGGGATACGAACCTGGATCTCTTTCCAATCCGGGGAAGGTGCATTAAGAAACTATGCAGACAGTACTTTTGATGACAAATTTTCGAACCCATGTGTTATACTTTTCAAATTAATACATCTATCGTTCCATCATTTGAAAGCCATCTACTTTGTTTTTACGAAATCTCAAATGCCTTTGAGTAAACCAGATGCAGATGCCAAAAAAAAAAAAATATTTTATTTTGGACACATTGATACATTATTATATATATATATATATTATTAAAGAGAATACAAAAATTGATTTTATATATATATCTTTCTAATTAATACATTTAATCAGTATTTGAATTTTTTATTATTGTATAAATGCGATTCAAACCTGGACTTCTTCCTATTCGTTAAAAATATATAGATATAAGTTCAAAATTTGTCATAATCGTAATCGGTTGCTGTAGTAGAATGGTTAATATGTTTCCCCAGAAAGGAAGAGGTCCAGGTTCGAATGCCAGTAGCGACTAAATATTTATTTGATAAATAGATTTTTTCTGTATATCTTTCAAGTTGATTTATTCAATTAGCATTAATATAATATAAACTTAATTACAATTATTTATTAATTCCTATATACGACTTAAATATTATTATAAATCATTATGTTTTATTATTTCCTTTCACATTATAGTTGAGGATGACTATGTAAAACCTGATGTAGAAGATAATAATTTCTGAAGGCTGAAAATTTGAAAAGCCTCGGTAGAACGTATATAAATATAAATACAAAAAACTGAATTATAATTATGAAATATGGCGTAATGATATGCAAGTACTTATTTTATGAACGTGTCTGAAAGAAAATTGATTTTTCAACTTTTTTGACATGCCTAGAATAATCAATTTTTAGTCTGACGTAAAATAAGAATTTGTACTTTGATTTTTGCATCAGCGTCATAAGTCCATCTTACAGACAATAAAACAATTCGTGCCTAATATCAAATGTTTTTATAAATTAAATATTTACAAGTCGTGTTCAATGACAAGTTAATTTAATGGTGTGATTCTGTGTATTCACTGACTGGTAAATTATATGATTAAAATACATTTTTTTCTCTGTACAGCAATTTTACGTTGATTATACGAGGCGCGTTTTTTAAGTAGCGGATTTTTTTTAAAGAAAGACATAATTTTTACAATACTTTTCTTTCTTCGGACGGTACACACCTTAAACGTATTCTCAACTAGTCGACACCATTGTTAAGGCACTTGTCATAATGGTGCACCAATTTTTGTATACCTTCGTCATAGAACGACGCCGCCTGGGTGTACTGTCTGTATTCCGTTTGTACTCCATGTCTGTCCTCTGTTTTTCATCAACGTCATCAAAACGCTTGCCACCAAGGAATGTAGGAAAACGTGGAAACCACTTGGCGCCAAATCAAGATAAAACAGGACACATTTACGATGAACGTCAGCTGGTTTCGTGTGTTGTGCATACAAGAAACGAATCACGGATAGCATCTTGATAATCTTGAATATTCAACCACTTACTGCAAGATAGCCACACTATGTGAATGTGTCTAATGTTGCATGTAGTGAGTCAACATATGAAGGAAACCATTGCGCATGCGCAACATCGTAACCGCAGCGCTACACCGGGAATATCCGGCAACGGTGCTTACATAAAAAAACGCGTCTCGTAGTTGATTTTGAAAGAAATCTTTAAAAAAAATGTACAATATGAGGTGATATTGATTTATTAATAATATTTGCTGTAAGTGTTTACGCGCTTTTATACTTCGATAGGTAGGCCAGGTATAAAATTTTAAATATGTGTGTTCTTTTTGTGTAGATTTAAAAACAGGAAACAAATGCGAAGCTGCGACTGGAATAAACTGTTTTTTTCGGTTCGGACGGACTGTTTTACGGCGGCGTACATTTTGTATTATATATTTTCGGATTATCGGTTGCGAGAAAGTTTTCGGAGGCTGACCAGCAGAGTTAAAGACTACCAGACTACAAGGAGACAGCGACATCGGTGTCTATCAGCCCAGGTTCACAAAGGTTTGTGTATTTTTGATTTGTATAGATTGAATTACTGTATTCATCATTACCTATAGAAAACTCAGAACTAGCCATCGAAGTATTTACGGCTGCAATAAGTATTACAATATTGCAATAAGTATGTTTTTGATTCGTTTTACATAATGCATACTTAATGCTGCACAAAATTCCAATTTTGGGTTCTCCCTGCGCTTGACATTATTATCTTTTAACAACATCGTGTAATTAATATTATAATGTTTATACAAATACGTCCACAGAGGATACAATCTTTCGAATTCTTGGCAAAAAATGTATTTTTGAAAAGCAATTACTTTTATATATCATCGATATTGTACAAAGATTTGGAATTCCCGAATAAACTATTTACTTAGGGCCGGTTGTGTAATCAGTAGTAAATATTTTATGACGTGGTAACTTTTGTACTAATATCCGTAGTAAAAATCTTTTGCCGGTTGTTAATACATCAAATTTACTACAGTCAAAGATGGTCAAAAACAATCTCGCCTCTCAGTGCGGCAACGCGAATAATCATGAAATGTGCTGTATTATGCTTTATCTGTGACTTTATTCGTTCGAGATATGTCGCTTCAGTGGCGACATTTTGCTTGTATTATATCTTTTTTACCCAAATTTGAGTAGAACTAATTACATAAAAAATTGTTTTATTATCCGCTCTACCTCAAAATATAATGCCGTAAATTTTTCTAATAACATTGACATTTTCAACGATAAATTGCTTCCTTTTAAATTTAAACTACGCCAACTTTTCAATAACTATTAACATAAACTGTATATATTGCATCCCATTTCCCTCCCCTCCTTACCCTTTCCTCTTCGTATATTCAGTTTAAAATCACTCTTTTATTTTTTTGTTTTTCTTCTTTTAGTTTATTAATATTATTATTTTTTTATTAATATATACTAGTTTTTAGTTTATTATGTTTACTTTTATGTAAAAGCATTTTTGTATATCAGTCTGCTATTTTTTAGTTTATTTATGTACTATGTATTTAATTATGTACTATTTACTATTTTTTAATTTATTATGTACTATGTATTTAATTTCCGAAGAAACTTCACTGGTGTTATTTTTATATATTATGTAATTATCAGTTATTATTGTTACACTGTTTGTTTCTCCAAAAAAAAAAAAATAATAAAATAAAAATATACTAATGTACATTAAACAATGATATCATCATCGGACTAACTCTCATAACTAAAATAGCGGGATATTGAATGATTAATTGTCCTATACTGCAACTTTTAAAGTATCAAATGTGTCAGATGACTTTTGGAACAGCTGTAAAGAGTCCGCCATATTTAACCATAGATTTTTGTTTTTAATATCGGATACGGAGAGTAAAATCAGTTTACTACGGGATATACTTTCGAGAATTGATTATTTTTTTACCAACGATCAAATAACGCGTTTCCGCATATTTTTTTTACTTTAGTAACTTTTTTAACTATAGTAAAAACTTACTACTGATCATACAACCGCCCTTTAATATGGTATCAAATACGATGAATTTTATCATTCTGTTCACTTCTATCTTATAATAACCATAGTAGTGGCATTTTTTATGGTTCGTTACTCGAATCAAATATATATATTTTTAATTTTCACTGTGTGTATGGGGATATTGATGTGGACGTAGAATGACATCTTTCGAGAAGTCACATAACTTTCACTCTATGATGCACCGGCGCACCAACCGAGCAGACGGCCGCGCGCACTGCAATCTTCACGACCAACCAGAAAATGCAAAAATTAACGTTATTATTGTTTATATTAGTTAAATCATATACGTCAATGTTTAAATCATTTTAATAATATGTCTGATCTGATATTTGTTTTCGTTAATTTGTAAGTTCGGATGCACTGTGGAAAACCGCCCCCTTTTTCAATAATATATATATATATTTTTAAGGAGAACTCATTATTATTGTGAAGTTGTAGTTTTTCAAAACATAGTTCTGTGATATTTTGAATACAAATTAAATGTATCAATTAGAGAGATAAACAGATGAAATATATTTTTTCGATAAATTGATTTTATCTGTTTATCTCTCTAATAATTTATACATTTCATTTGTATTAATAAAGCATTTTTTTAACATTGTTTAATTAGTTTTATGTAAAAAATTGGAAAATAAATTGACTAATCCTTATTTTTTCGCTTTTTGTCAAATTTTTTTGAAACCCAATTTTCTGGTATTGTGCTTTCAAAATATCTATCTTCAATTCTTGTGACTTACATCAGTCAATCTGAAAGTATTTTGGATATTTCTTTATTCTTGTTACTCGCAACTCTCGCACCATGGTGTACCTGACGTATTAAGTATTAAGCATTTCTGTTTTAATAATTACACCAGAAATTTAATCATATTTATTACTTTCCGGCTGATTATTTATTCCTGTGAGTTATTTTGTTTTGATTCCGGCCATTAGGTTTATTATCCCTGCACACGCTATGTATAGTTCGATCGTTTTTAGATTACTATTAATTTTTTCTTTGCGTGCATCACAGATATCAGAACCTTTCTAATTTTTTTATTGACAGCTTCTCAGATTTACAATTCTTCAGAAATTATAAAACTTTTTATTTTATTTTCATAAATAAACGAAATATGTGTCATGTCAATGTTTTTACTATTTTCAAACTAAGCTAAACGCTTGTATTATGAAAATAGAACTGACTTGCTTATCTTCGACCACTGCATTTCTAGGCGAATGACTTAACATCTAGAACAAGTGTTGCGTACTAGTCTAGATGCCGGAATAATTTGGGATACGGAAGTTATCTGCACTAACCATAATCTGGTTTCTGCAGACATCTCCAAAATGTGGACTGTATACTGGTTATTCACTACTTCGTCAAAGGTTCCGACACACGAACGAAGACGCGAAGTCTCAAAGTAGTATAATATTGTAATCGTTTCCGAATACGTATAACCGCACTGGTTCAAGATCGCCAATCGACTGGTCGACGATGAGGCCGGGAAGGGGGGGGGGGGGTACAGTACATTATTTTCGTTTAAAAATAAATATATTTATACACACATAAATATATGTCCTAGACAATAAGCATGTCTACATAATTATTTTTATTATGTTTTAAATAAGAAACAAACAGTACATATGTATAATATAATTGCTATAAAATATAACTTGCAAAGTTTATTCTGAGTTGAAGCAAATAATTACAAATTAATAAACTAAAAAGTAATACGAATAAATTAATAAACAAAAAAATGTAGAAAAATGGAGAAGGGAAATGGTTGCAATTTAGTTATAATTTATTAAGAAGATTCAGAATTAAGAAAGTATAGATACACATGTACATATTCATACATACGTATATATTATATACATATGTAGATACAAGTATACATACATACATACACATACATATCTATATTTACATATAATTTATGTCAATAATTGTTTATGAGTTGGCGTAAATTCATTTAGAATAGAAGCAATTTATCATTGAAAATGTCTAATTAAATTATAGTTTGACAGAAAACGAATTATAAAACAATTTATTAAATTTTTTCAAAATCAGAGCAAAATTAATTGGGACAGTTTAAATCTTGTATGTTTCTTCGATTCATTGTTGCATGCTTATTTAAGTTAAATACAAATTAATTAGAAAGATATACATATAAAATAAATTTTATCGAAAAATATTGTTGTTACTACCGGGATACGAACCTGGATCTCTTTCAATCCGGAGAACGTGCATTAACTGATTATGTTACGGCACACAGTACATTGACGACAAATTTTCGAACCTATATAGTACACTTTTCAAATTAATACATATATCGTTATATTATTTGAAAGCCATCTAGTTTATTTTTATTTTATTTGAAAATAACAATAATACAAGGAATTTCAACAAATAATCTTCCAGTTAAAATTGGTTCAGCCGTTCTTGAGTTATATGAAACATAGGTTAAGGTTGACTTTTACATTTAATTAAGCTTAATCGAAATATTTATTTTTCTTCATTACTTAATGCCCCATAATGTATTTACTATCAGTTTAATTAAACTTACACTCACAGTCACATAAATTAATACTTAAGGAAAACACATTTTTAAATATGAATTAAATATATTAATTGGAAAAATATACATATAAAAGCCATTTTGTTGAAAAATATTGTTGTTGCGCCACCGAGATTCGAACCTGGATATCTTTCCTATCCGGAGAAGGTGCATTATCCAACTATGCCACAGCGACAAATTTTCGAACCTATATGTTACCTTTTTGATATTAATACATTTAATCGTTCCATTATTTGAAAGGGCCATTTACCTTATTTTTACAAAATCTCAAATACCTTTGAGTAATCCGATAGCAGACGCCAGAATTATCAATTCATTTTTATTGAATTTTAGACACACTGATACAACTTCATTATTAGGAGAACACATTCTTATTGTGAATTGTAATTATTCAGAACATAGGTCTGTGATATTTTAAATATGAATATGAACACATTTTTTTGTAAGTTGCACTTACAGAACATGGTTCTCTGGTATTTAATACAAATTAAATTAACCTACTAGAAAGATATACCGAAAAAATCTATCAATCGAAAAAATATTTAGTTGCTACCGTGATTTGAACTTGGACCTCTTCCTATCCGGGGAAGCGCGTTCTCCATTTTTACTATAACACTCCAATACATTTACTACAAATTTTGAACTTACATTCTGTAATATTTTTCATCTCGATAAATCATTTCGTCGTTTGCAGGTATGTATGTCCACAGGACGCTGACTTGAAGCTGATACGAGAGATGGCATGAATTGCAATGAGTTCATTCCCGTAATGGACTATAATCAGAAACATATTATTCAAATATTGTCACACGCCTGATGTGACATACTTTTGACTTACAACATCAACCAGCCAAAATTATCCGGGTTTACTCGGACATAATCATATCAATCTCCTTCTACTGCTTCTCCGGTTGTGATCATGTTGCAATCATAACATATTTTATATGCAGCGGTTCGAAATAGACTGTGAACTTCTCGAACTGTCGCCAATAAGCTATTTATCTTCCAGGCCCTCTTATGATTGCAATTTTGCCTTGAATGATGAGATGCAGAGTCCAATATCTTTCTAGAAGTCTCGTAATATTGCAATAATCATTGGTTTTCGTTATTTTAAAGATTTAACATCACATTGTCGTGTCTATCTATCTATCTATCTATCGTACTTGCATAAATAACACGTCTCAGTTGTACACCTTGTAGTTGATTGTTGAAAGTCCAAGACAAACTCTTACGTGACAATGAAATATTTATTACAAGAGTAATACAACGATGGTACAAGGTATATAACTATTATCGAAATCAAATGTTAACGCAGAAGAGAGCGCGCCTGGCGCGCGCCGCCCCTTTTATCCCATCACACACACAGACATATATTTATAAACATCCCGCCTCGGTGGTGTGGCGCTCTGACACACGCACACACATATATGATCTCAAGGACATCACACCATCGATCTACGGTATTTCTAGAAATCGTATGTAGATCCACATATCTAATGCTTCAAGTCGCTTTAGCATTGTCTATTGATTCCATTCCATGTAAAAGTTCAGGTAAAATATAGCATCAAATTATCCTCATTTGCAAATTTAAATTAACAGATAATTATCATCATCATTTTCAGCCACATTTAATTAACTGCCTCCACGTGCAAGTCCATGAGAGAGTTTTGACTCTGCCATTGTCTTCGAATCCCCACTAACCTTTGCCATATCACTCCCACTGCACTAATAATTTGACCAATCTATCAAAACTGGGTGTCCTCTAGGTAGTCTTTTGTCTCGTGGATATCATATAATAATATATTTTGTCTCTGCGATATAATATGAACCGCACTATATCTTTCACCTTTACCTATCTATGTTTTAATCCACGTGTTTCTCTTTCTGTATCTTCTAGTGATTTCCAGCATACTTTGTTCTACACCATTCTGTAACGTCTGTTGCTTTTATTATTGAAAGTCTACATAGTTAGTCATACATGGATTGTAAATCATCTACATCACCGTTATCCTCACCCTATCTATCTTTCAATACTACTGGATGAAAGCCTACCCATGTGTCTTCCACTTTTCTCTGTCCATTGTTATCCGCTGCCACTTTATGTGGATTATAAATATAGGTTTATAAACACGATACCGCCCCTAGAGGTAAATAAAAAAGATAATTATAATATTCCTATACTTTATGGTTTGGGGTTTTAACAGTACCTTAAACTTCTTCATGTATCTCGGTCTTCTGTTTTCAGGTTTGATTTGGGTCCATCATTGCAGTTGATTACGATACGATTTGACAAAATTACTCATCGCAGTATTCGCCAATAAGATTTTCAAGAATTATTCAATCATCTGAAATAAAGTAAACGAACAATATATATATATATATATTATGATTGTTAACTTTGCGTTATTAACCACTTAATGAATTAAAAACATCTACCGGTTTTGAAAAATATCATTTTCTTCTTCGGTATGTCATCAACTAATCAAAAATATATGTTACGTATCCTTTAACAGGATTTATTTATGAAATATATATATTAAAACAATAATTATTTAAAAATAAATTTAGTACCTAACTTAAATAGTTACTTGATGATACAAAATTATTAGAATAATTTTTAGGAAAAAATTTTAAAACGGGACTTGTGGTTAAATTTAGTTGGTTGTTTGTAATATTTTGGTTTGTTTTACATGCTTTATTTATTCTAATTATTCAATTTAAATTATTCAATTCTAAATTATTCAATTTAAGACCGACGTTGTTTATATGTAAAATAGACAGTCCTAAATTTTTATCAAACGTATGATCATTTTTTAACAAATGATTGGAAAAATCTGAAAAATCATTATTATTCAAACGTCTCAAATGCTCAGACAATATCGCATACATTTTTGATTAGTTGATGATATCTTGATATTTTTCGAAACCGGTAGATGTATTGAATTCATTAAGTGGTTAATAAAACAAAGTTAACAACCTAAAAAATGGATTTTAACCACAAAGTTACAAACCAAAAAAAAAACCATTAAATTGACTAGAAAAAAGAAAAGAGTGATTAGTAAAATTGTAACATCATATTTTCGAGTTAATAAAATGGGAATATGTTAAAAATACCTGACTAGGGCTAGGGTTAATACCGAATAAAACTCGCGTTTGATTTAAAATTTAAACATTTTAGAAAATATATTATTAATTACAATATTTTGAGTATGTCCAAATCTTTGTAGGAACTAATTACTGGGTTTTATCCCCTGGAGGATTGACGTCAAGATTAAGATGTCTCACAGAGACGAAGCTATTATTTTTATATGAGAAAGTATGGAAGTCTTGGTCATTACAGGGCTTACGACCTGTCATCGGCTGGCTTAAGTGATCACTTTACACAATAAAACGTTCACCTATTTACCCACGCTACCACATCTATCAAATTTTTGGAAGTTGTACATATTAAATCAAGATGGAACATTTTCATTTATTTATTACCAATTATGTTGTCGCCATCTATTGACATTTAAAAAAAATTTGATATTCTTTCTCGTGTAATAGTATAGATGTCGTTAAAGCTGAGACTTAATTTGAAGTGGAGGCAATATCCTTTATGTGTATAGGAAATTCAATCGAATTGTTAACCTTTACTAGAATACGTCTGAAAATGCAGTATTTTTCAATTTTTAACTTCATACTTTATACCAGTATATTTTTTACAATACTTTGAGTATATTATAAATTGTATTTACTTTTTTAAACGCCATGTTTGATAACTGTGCAATAAAAATCATGCAAAAATACCGCTAATAATGCTGTATGTGTTTGAATTTTGGTACTTTTTTCGAATATAAAATTAAATATCCACATTTTTACAGAAATATTTTTTACTGATGGCGGCGGAGTTGAAAGCAGTTCAAGACGAAAGTCAACATTCACTAATTATGAAAAGGTATGAAGTAAATATCTGGGCGGACAGAAAGCAAATATTTCATTTGCATTGAATACAGCGAGGAGGTGCACGGGTTTACAGAATGATAATTAAAACTTCAGCCTGTAAAGTACAAATACAACATTTTGCACTTTAAGAAAGTTTTAAAATAAAAATTATTATACAAATATTATATAATTCTAAATTAAAAGAACTAAGAAAATCTTCTTAGTTCTCTATTGACTTCATTATAATTTCCATTTAAACCATAGATTGCGTATAAATAAAAGTCCAGCATTGTGTCTAAGTCTTTTTTGTATACAAATTTGAACGAGCTTGCTCAATACAGCATTTGATTGAAGAATCCCATCTTTCATTTATATTACAACTTAGGTATATAATACTTTATATCTTTTTCGATATAAATACTTTCATTTTCAGCTGCGTTATGTGTGCTAATGAGCATATATTTTGTAGTGATGAAAAAAACGCTACTCTTAATTCACTGGTGTTATTGTGATTGATATTCGATAATATTAGTGATTGAAAACCGTGACTGTGATCACAGTTTTAATACTAATACGCATGCCCCGCACAATATCACAATACACGAAATAAAAATATATAATTTAGAACGTATTTACTTATATTATTTAAACTTCATTTGCGTAAAAAACATATTCTAGCTTATATATAATTTAATATCATAATAATGAAAATGAAAACCCTTAAAAAATATGTATAATGTATAATAAAAAGCATTTTGGGTCAAATGCGTAAAACTTTTTGACAGAATCTACTAGATGGCGCTTATCACGAATTTATGAATATTTGAACATCATTCATTTATGAATATTTTCGTTTCATATGCACATGCGCCGAATTACGGTTCTCAACCAAATATAAATAAAATAAAAAATTAATCACGAATCACGATATTCCCAAATATTCAATCACTGATAGTGATCGTGACTCAAAAATATCAGTGATTGACTAACGATTCGTGATTTTGAGCTCATCACGAATATTTTGTTATAATTATATTATGTTCTGACCCAAAAGTCTCACCGCTTGGTTTGGCAAAAGTTGTAAATCTTCAACGTACTAGAAGTACCGTATCATCTGCACAGCACAGGTTGTATGTAATAAGTCCTTGAATAGCTTTTATAGTCACTCTGATTTTAACTGTTGTTCGGATAACCGAGATTCAATTATGCCCGCGTCATAATCTCAGACGTAACAGCTGTAATGTTATAAAGACGTCTCACCTACATACATTATTACATCGGCTCGAATACACACTTATAACCGCGCGTGTAAGGTTGTCTGATATTGCGGTAATAGTGAAAGTTATAGTGGCTATACGATTACACGCTGTACACACCCACACAGGTATGCGACTGATTGCATTGGTGTGCGAATTGCCAACTTCCGACGAACGATTTAAGGCGATCAGTAACGATGAGATAAGGCGAAAATACAAGTGCAAACTCACTCTGTGATGTCTATATTCGATATTTTAATATAAAATATTACTTACATAATAATACTTACGATATCGTATGTAATGTAAATACGCGTAACATATACGTGTCCTAGTGGCCAACAGCCATTTACATTTTACACGTACAATTATATCTGAAACCATATATTCAAAAATATTGTTATCCACATTCTTCATAGTCTCGCTCCTATTTGCTATTTTTCGGACTGATGGATGTTTGGAAAAATGAATAAAGCGGTTTGTGTCTAGGATAAACATACAGAATATATCTACACAATATAATATACCAATAAATATACCGCAACTCAAAATCAATATATTTATCGAGGTGTCAAATTTTTTAACAATCTCCCCATCACAATTAGAAAAATTACGGACTATCATAAATTTGTAACTGAAGTAAAATAATGTGACTAACTGAAACATAAATTAACTCGAATATACTCCTTCTCTATACACGAATCTTACTCTCATAGAGAAGAAACAAATGTTAATATATATCCACTGATTATTGAAATTGTATTATATTTTTAATATTAATAAAAATATAAAAAAAAAATATATATATATATATATAAACAAAAATCAAAATAAAAGTGTAACAAAAAAAAAAAAAAATTATAATAATGTACAATTATGCAGATTCAATTTAAAAAATTAAAAAATATTTTATTTTTTTGATTCATAGTACAGTGCAGTGTGTTATTATATTGTTAAAATTAAATAACATTGCAGCAAAGTAAAACATATATTTGGGTACCCTGCCTGCTACACTAGTATTTGACTGTATTATAGCGGACAGTGCCTTCCGGTGTAGTAATAAACAATGTGTAGTATTCAATGTACAAAAAAATATATACAAGGAGTAAATCAAGATGGGATTAGATAGCATATAAATACATTGTAATACTTAAAGTAAGTAAATGCATTGTTCAATGTAGAAAAGTATATACATATTTATAGATAGCATATAAAATATATGCATAAAAAGTAAAACACAAATGCATTTAGATAGCATATAAATACAATGTTCAATGTATATAAAAAATAAAATAATATTATATAAAATGATTAAAGAAAAATTTTTAAGTTTTAAAAAATACCAAATTAAAAAAAACTCGCAGCCAGTTTTATTTAAACCTACGCTCCCAGAGAGAATCTGATATCTAGTCATACGACTTAAGGCACAAGGTGTATTTATTAAAAAGTGCTAATATATATAAAATAGATATGTAAGTATATTAGTGTATACGTACAAGTGTGAAGTGAGACGAGAGACAAAACAAATATCAAAAACTATCTTGGAAACAGGCCGTGAGAGTGACTTTTTTCTAGAAGTTCGCGTAAAGGAGAGTACATAGTACAGAGCGGAGCGAACAATCATTCCTTGCATTTTTTCCGTATACTGTAAAATATAATTATTCCTTTACCGCTAAATCTCCAAGACGCGTATTTTAATATTTGTAACGGCCGTCTTGGAGCATCATATGATGTTGTACATCCAGCATAATGTAGCCAATACAAGGGGCTCGGTTAATCTCAGAGCTATTCGCGATGTTCCGAGGAAAGGAGAGGATTTATTTATCACTCTTGTATAATTATACACAATAATTATTAAAACAATCGAATGTTACTTTATATAATGTACTTATATAATGTAACAATACACAATTTACTGAGCAAACGAAGGAAAACAGAACGCTAGATTGAAACTGAAGTTCTTCTTAGTAAATGATAGTAGAGTACGGCCAGTCTAAGTTTGCGCTTTAAAAAATCTGTGCAGAAACGCATTTGAGAAAGGGGTGTGGCCTAATCCAGTGTGTCACCAATCAGGTATCATTTTGATTAGTCATCCCTTGTCCTTCAAGCGGTTTGTGCTCTGGACGTTTCCGATCGACTTTTAGTGCAGGTGCACACAACCTAATCGGAATTTTTAATATTTACATAATGTCTTCGTCATCTTCTTTGAGACGTAGACGAGCACTACGAGGGCAAGCGCGTGAAATATTATTCAACGTACACAAGTTAGAAGTTGCCAATGAGGTTGGTGATTTGAAAAAAGTTCAAAGACGAGTTGCGGAAGCTACTGGAATATCAGTAAGCTTGTTGCAAACAATTTTAAAGGAAAAATGGACAAAAACAATCGAAAACTTCATTTTCAGACAGATGTAGATAATTTCAACAAAGATTATCTTCGGCGAACTATTTATGATTTCCAGATATTGTATAAACAAAGACATACTTTAAAAAAATACACCAAAGTCTGAAAACCGAAGACAACAGAAAGTTGTTAACGGAAATTGACTTTTTATTTTGTGTATCTTTTAATAATGCCCAAATTCAAAAGTCAATTAACTTCAGAAGACCGCTTTTTGGTTTACACACTGTAAGCATTCAGTATGTGCGCCCTTTTACGAATGCCTTCGTATAGATACGCGCGGCCGAAATCTCATGCGCAAACATACATTGGCCGTACTCTACAAAGTAATAAATATTAGACCTGTCCTTCTCAAAACCGTGCACAATTACGGTAAAGGGAAAAAATATGCAAGTGTGAAGTATAAAGAAGAAACGTTCAAAACTGTTATACCTTGTATGTTGATATCGCTCTCTCTCTCTCTCTATCTCCGATTGGCTGTGGCCAAGTGAGTGCATTCAAATGCACCTAATTTTGCACTGAAGCGCGCGGATGATAATTGAAATGTATTTTCAATATTTTTGAAGCGATTTTAGCTATTTTTTTCAAAATATTTTATCTCACACGCGTTCTTAAGGTTTAATAATCGTACTTGTTAATAATAAGATCGATAATTAATTAATATCACTCTTTATTTCTTTATTATTAATAAGAACACATTCTTATTGTGAAGATGTAATTATTCAGAACATGGGTCTGTGATATTTCGAATACCACTTAAATATATTAATTAGAAAGATATACATATAAAAACAATTTTATCGAAGAAATTTGTTGTTGCTACTGGGATTCGAACCTGAATCTCTTCCAATCCGGGGAACCGATTTTAATTTTCAATTTTAATTCTATTTCAAAGGTATTTGAGATTCCGTAAAAATAAGGAAGACGGCTTTCAAATAATGGAACGATAGATGTATTTATTTGAAAAGTGTAATACATAGGTTCGAAATTTGTCGTCAAAGTACTGTGTTGGTATGGCATAATCGGTTAATGCATGTTCAAAATGTCGTTCACAAAAATGTTTCGTTGAACGTTTAAGAATATCTGGAAGCAATATATATCAAACATAGATGTTTTTAAGCACCGATGGACAATAGACAAAAAAAAAGTCTCTTTTATTATGCACCCGAAATAAATGTATTTCAGTACAGTTAGTACGAGAAATTTCAAAAGACAACAAAGTCTTGTTTCATAATACATTTAAACCATCTACAGAAATTGCAGTTAGGTACTGATTTGATCTGAGAATATTACTTTTAATTAATTTAAGAAGGCACTCGCCGGCATAATTCAAATTTAACAAGGGGCTTGCGCGATCCCCTCCGAGGCCCCTCCAGCCCACTTCTGTGTGCACCCATTACGTATTAATGTAGGTAGTGGGTTCAAAATGCACCACCAGTCTGGTCAAAGCATGTGTCCAATATGAAGTACAATTTCAAGACAAATCAAGACGCTCTTCAACGCGTCATTACTTCGCTTTGCGCTTCCAAGCTGCAGATACATTGGATATGGTAGAAAAGCTCATCAATGACTTCAACAGCTGTTAAAGCTGCTCAGATCTCGCTGCACCGCTGTGACATTTGTGAAAGGAAGACCGCATTCCTTCATCTATACACCGTCGAGTGGGTAGTTTCTGGTATAGCTCCGTCACCATTGCTGTCGCAATCAATGCAATGGTTTCAGGTGATCCAGAGATTGTCATGAATTAATTTATAATAATTGATTTCTTATTTTTTGTGTACATACTCCTTTTTTGTCATGTATACGTAAAATTTCGTGTGGCTTAAAACGTGGAATGAACAGGAATAATGTAATGGAAATTAAATAAATTAACTAGAAAGGTATATATTTAAAAAATCTAGATATCGATAAATATTTTAGTCGCAACCATGTAGATTTACAATAAAATTTTAAACTTATTTTTCGTAGCTCTTTAAAATGGATACATCTGTTGTTCTATATTTAAAAGCAATCTCCTTAGTGTTAGTGTACGTAGTTAATATTAGAGTTCTAGTCTAGTTAAAATCTTGCAAAAACGGTACATTTTTTATTTATTTGATTGTTAATGAGCGTGGTACATAGTATGACTTAAAGGTACAACGTAAAAACATTTAAGACAATTTGTTTTATTAGGGATACATATATGTACTTTTAAAATTAGCAATATCAACTTGGTGGTTAAAATTCATATTTTTTATTTATTATCTTAGTTTTAAAACTAAGATAATAAATAAAAAATATACATATATGTGTTATAAAATACACTTTTTATGGTTAAGTAATTAAAAAATTAAAATTAAAGTAATGTAATAAAAGATACATGAAATATATAAAAGCAAACTGATATTTAACGAGAATGAACAATATATGTATGTACATAACTGCTTGGGTTCGTTATTATTAAATTGTTATTTGTTAGTCACAGTGTGATTTTAAAGTAGTAGTCAAATATTACTTTTTGACATTTATAGAAAAACATTTCAATCTTATTCTTTATTATATTTAGCAGAAGTTTATGAAGTCATTATGACAGGTAAGACAGCCAGCTGAAACTAGTAAAAATACAGATTGAGCGTATCCACGATGTGCTCCTAAAAGCACCGTACTCGCATAGGAGTGACAATAGTGAAACAAATATCAACTTGGCATATTCCTATCAATCTAGTATACTAGTCAATGAATACACTCACGGCCGACAGATGGTAAGTGATTTTTTTTAGACTTTAACCCCGATGATAATGACTAAAAACAACCTACAAGAGAATCGGCACAGTGAAGAAATTCTATTATCAATGAATGTTGTTAGTAAAAAAACTACTCAACTTATCTACTGATAGTAGTTTAATCTTAAAATTTTTAAGGATAACATATTTTGTGAAATTGCATTTTCAGAACACAGTTCTGTAGTATTTTTAACACAAATAAAATTATCAACTAGAAAAATATACAGAAAAAATCTATTCATCGAAAAAATATTTAGTTGCAACCGTAGGATTCGAATCTGGACCTTTTCCTTACTAGGGAAGCGCGTTTACCATTTTTACTAGAGCAATCGAATACATTTTTGATAAATATTTAACTTATATTCTGTAATTTTTCCAATTTTAAAAGCAAGCAACTTTATATTGCGGTGAATCTCAAATACCTTTTAGCAAAACACACTAAAAGACGCCAGAGTTAAATTGATTACTTAATCAATTTTATTAAATTTGAATAAACTTTGATAAAACTTATATATTTTTGTTGTGATGATGCATTTTCAAAAAATAGTTCTGCGGTATTTAATACAAATTAAATGAATCTGTTTATCTAAAACATATATAGTTGCTACTGTAGAATTCGAACCTGGACCTCTTTCTGTCCGGGGAAGCACGTTCACCATTTCGTTATAGCAATCGAATACGCTTTCGACAAATTTTGAACTTATATTCTGTAATCTTTTCATTTTTAAGAGAACACATTCTTAATGTAATTGTTGTAATTATTCAGAACAGACCAGTTCTGAATAATTACAACTTCACAATAATAATGAGTTCTCCTAATAATATATAAGTTGTATCAATGTGTCACAAAATGTAATAAAAATGAATTATTAATTCTGGTGTCTGTTATCGGTTTACTCAAAGGTATTTAAGATTCCGTAAAAACAAAGTAGATGGCTTGGAACTAGATCTATGGAACGATAGATGTATTAATTTGAAAAAATGTAACATGTAGGTTCGAAAATTTGTCGTCAAAAATAATGTCGCTGTAGCATAGTCGGATAATGCACCATCCCAGATTTGGAAAGAGATTCAGGTTCGAATCTCGGTAGCGCAACAACCATATTTTTCGATTGATTTTTAATCAATACATTTAATTAGTATTTGTAATATTTTCAATTGATACATCTATTATTCCATTTTTAAAAGCAATCAAGCTTTTCAGAAAGAGATCCAGGATCAAATCCTAGTAACTAAATGTTTTTCGATAAATAGTTATTTTTTGTGTATCATTCTAGTTGATTAATTTAATTTGTATTAAAAAGAGATGATTAATGTTATTTATTATTTTCCTTATTGTTTATTTCCTCATTACTAAGTCCTCATTACCATTATTATCTTCATTAGCCCCCTCCCCCCTGCAGTTGTGATATGTTGAAATCCTTGACGATTCTCCTCAACCTTTGCCTGCTGCCTGCAGTTCGGATAACCGTTGCATATCTAATCTGGTCAGTCCATCGAGTTGAAGATCACACTATTCCTTTCTAGCGTACTATGAGTAGTATTTATTGGTCATCCTGCTCTGGCTACACACATAAATTAGTGACCCCTTCTCTTTTTTATAACGCCTTAAAACATTATATTATAACTATAATTCCCCAAAATGGGTTCTTCCTATTGGCCCCTTTAATTTTTGAATGCATCTATTATAGACTATTTTACTTGCACTCTCCTTAGAGCTTCAACATTTATCATTCTTTCAGTCCAGGGTATTCATGTCAACAGTTATGATTTCGCGCCACTATTCCAGAAATAATTCAAGAACGACGCCATTTTGACGAATCCATAGATCTGTGCATTGTCTTGGTGGAATGATATTCTTTCTAAAAACCAAGAAGATTTATAAATAGTTCATTAATTGAACTGGAAAGTTTTCACCTATTCACCATCTTTTCCTTACCTTACACTTTAGAAAT
Source organism: Eubasilissa regina (assembly GCA_022840565.1). NCBI lineage: Eukaryota > Metazoa > Arthropoda > Insecta > Trichoptera > Phryganeidae > Eubasilissa > Eubasilissa regina. The sequence goes on along the minus strand of JAINEB010000027.1, from coordinate 13,644,950 downwards.
TCAACAATCTTTTTGGTCGTCGCAGAATATTCTAAATGTTTAATTTAGTTCCTTCCTTAGATGACGTCAAAACAGGTATCAACCGTTTTTTGTCTATGAGCCGGAGAAATTTAACGCTTCAGGTATTGCAAGTTGTATTATGTATATCTAAACACAATTATATTACATGATTGATTTGATAGACTTGGTTGCTGAATAAATATAAATCTACTTCGTTTAGATAAGTTGAAGCAATAGGGCTAATATAATATACCAATATACAGGTCTACAATACTTCATGGGTGGATTACCTGATTAAATTACGAGTCGAAAATGTTCAAGAGATATGTGTCTAATCTCAACTATGTCAGAGATATAAGCATTTCAAAAAAATTGTAATTATTTATTCAATACGAAAAATTAAAAGTCATCGAATTTCGAATGGCTAGACTATTTTTTGTTAGATGATTTAGGGACTGAAGTAAAGATTATATTAATAATATATGAATTTCGTAAATATTTATTTCAAAGAACGCAGATTTAAAAGCTTAACATGATTTTGTAAAAAAATAGAATAATATTTTCCGCAACAATGCAGAATTTGCACATATTCCTTGAATATTTTTGACTCGTAATTTAGTCAGGTATCCACCCATAAAATATTGTGTATTAGGTCTGCTGCACCCTGTAAATACGTATATTAAATAAAAAAATAAAAAAGGGGGGTGTGTATATAAACAAATATCAAAGAGTACTTGATTAAATTTATAAACAAAATGTTTTAACATACAATATGTATATTCAGTGGATACCCCAGTAACATTTGTGACAAAAACTACGTTGGATAAAATTGGTTATATTCTATTATATTCTCCCCTCTTTGAATTTTGTAATAGGCCAGTATTAATAAAAAGCTTAAGCTACATGTTTCTTGATTTCTCGTCAGTGTAGTGGTAAGTATCCCTGCCTGTTATGTAGGACAGGGGGGTTAGGGTTTTTTGGAAATAAATATTTTATTTATGAACTTTTTTTCCACAATATTGAGGTATGATAAGTACATATGTGTCTGAGACATATGGAGCTGTTTTTTAAAAAAGTATTTCTTTGATTTTTTTAATTGAATTTCACGATAACTAGTCGTGTTTGTGGCATGCCCGTCATTTAATGGGCCGTCTGTTCATATATACACATTGATAACATATTCATAATTAAAAATATATTTCACACTTAACTATCCCTGTCTCTCAAGAATGATCTGTTAAAGTAGGCAAACAGTTATTGTATTTAATTATTGTATAATTAAAAAACAAGTAATTAAATACAGAATACGATAAATGTTAATAATAATAATAATAATAATGTATTTATTCCAACGTGATCAGGTTTTTTTTAACCCGATTCACCATAGAGATAATATATATTATGTTATACATTAAGGTTATGAAATAAATATAATGCTATGAAAAAGAAAACCAAGGAAAATATGAATAAATAAAAAAATAAAGAAGGTTAATAAAAAGTAAAAAGTTCACACATGTATACACACAAAATATAAATATTGCACATATAACTACTTCAGTCACGGCTATTATTGTATATGTAGCTATACTGTAGGCGTTACCATTCCCATTCCACGAGAGCGCCGCTTGCACCAGAGAGTTGGTGCTGAGCTCCAGCCGCAGCTTTACGCCCGCAACTCGATGTCTCAGAAGCGGAACGAATCCATAAATACGGCCTTCGGTAAACATTGTAGATGTGCTACAATAACGCGCCAATCCGAACAGTATTCTGTATGAGTTGTTGTAACGAATTCGGAGACGGTTATACGTCACTTGCTTGTATTTCGACCAGAGTTCGCAGGTATACATGCTGGTGAAGAACGACTTAAACAGGATCCTCTTCACCTCCTTACTTCATCGGTAGAATAAATAATTATGATTTTACATTGTAAATAATTAAAATGATGTATATATTTGAATAATTGTTCCTAATATTGCTATTATTTGACCCTTTAAATTTAATAAGCTTTACAAGAGATACACATATTACCCAAGATTTTAGAAATGAACTACCGAAATTAACTAACTGTTCTAACTTAAAAAATATATTTCGAAAATGCTTTAAAAATGTTGAAAAAAAATTGCACTCGTTGCTTTGTTGAGTAGAATCGAAGCGAGAGTAAAAAACTCTCAAAACGATTCCGTGATAGGGTGGGACCCTTTAGGGTTTCCTTCATGAGGTATATATAGAACCTCTAAATGGACGGGATGTAGTTAGTACTTTGAAATAAGCTTTACTCAACTAAAATTTCTGCGAAATAATTCAAAATAAAATATTATATTATATATTGTAATATTTTTATCACAATTATTATCATTTCATTCAGTATTATAACATTCCGTCAGATTTTTTCTTAATTTCGCTTTATTTCACAAAATATATACCTAAATAATATAATACTGAGAATAATAGAAATATTCATCAATTTTCTTAAAACCATTAACTAAATTGTATCAAGCGTTGTTTTTTTTTAAAGGTACTTTTATAAATTACGAAACTTTGAAAAAAAATACTATTCTGACAGAATGCACCCATGTCAGATAAGGATTAGTCCTTTCCTACATTCCTAGAAGTTCTTTGGGTGGTTACGCTATCTTCACAAGCGAAGAACTTCACTCACAAGATACGTTTCATAATTGAACGCGTATTGTGTCAATTTAAAAAAATAAAAAATAATATTGACTAATAATTATATTTTATAAACGCACACACGAATTTTGAGTTGATATCACTACTAGTTTTGGGAAGAGATCTATAGGTGTGAATTAAACTAAATTAAATACAGTTGGCTACGTGGGCCGTAAGGGTAGGAGTGGATTTATTGTTTTTGGAAACACCGATACAGCGGTGAAGTATTTGAAAATGTTTTTTCCGAATTTAAATTTTTTCAGATTTCTATAATTTCAAGATTATTTAGTATTATTTCCCTATATGGTACCGAGTAGACTAATTTTAGATCTGGACAGGACTGCTCTTTCCAAATCTAGTAGTGATATTAACCCTCAGCGTACCGCGATAGAAAATAACCATACGCAGCCATAATGTCAAATTGTGTTACCGTGAAGAATGTTTTGAAGCATTTTAGATGAGAAAAAAATACTCATTTTAATGGCTGTAAAATAGTTGTTATCGTGTTTTTACTTTAAATATTAATTATTGAACATTAGAATGTTAGAAAAATGTAAATTTTTAAGTAATTTCACATAGAAATAAAACACGCCCATTTTGAATGTTCCAATAGACTAAATTTATCGATTTCTACATTCCACTCATTATAGTTCAAAAGATTGGTCTTAAAGTTTGATTGCTGACACTTTGTAACGAGGGATGTAACCCGACAACACTACTCAAAACGATGCACTTGTATTAATACAACATTTTTACAGCAACAGTTTCACAGGTAAAGCGAATACATAATGTAACGAACGCCTCGAGCAAGCACGATCCGCGTCTAGCTAGCGCCAGCACGCGAGCAGTAGACCACACGGCAAAAATTATAATTTTTAATTTGCCGTTCGAACGCGACTTTGCCGATGGTTTGTCCCTTTTCTCTAGCATGCTGGAATTATTTTAGATTTGATTAAATTTTTGCTGTTGTGCAGACTGTAATACGCCGATTTCATAATACTAGGCACTTGCCTCGCTCGGGTAGGCCGTCTGCCAGTTCTTAGTTCGCTGCCGACGCGCGCCCGACGCCGAACACTGCCGGAGACGCGTTCTTTTTTTGAATAGTGAAAAAAACAAAAGTGATCGCGTCTCAATTTCTGTTAAAAAAAAAAAGTGATCCGAATTGCAAAAGACAAGCCAAACAAACAGTTTTTAATTTGAAAAACGTATGTAATAGTTTTATTTGTGATTTCATCATTATGTATTTTCCGATCGACGGAAAAATTACTTTTTACATTGAAATTTATATTTTTAACAGTGTTGACATATTTTTTTTATTTTTACGTCGCTAATTATTTGTCCGCGTATCGTGTGAAGTGTCTATTAAATTGTTTAATTGTTATATTAATTAAGAATTATGTGATTGCAACATTCATTTGTTATTCAGACTCCGGCATTCATTCTGTAGAAAATTATTTTTATTTTCATAGATTGGCAGAGAAACAAACATGTTGCTGTTTAGCGGCCGCGCTGCAGCGCAAATCCTTTATTTATAAAATTAATTATATGTTTCGAATAATGTAGGTTGTAATATAATTTGACATCTTTATGGACTTGATTCAACTGCATGCCCCATACATATTCATCACTGAATTATATTATATGAGTGATTCCATTAACTCTATACAAACAAAAGACAAGCGTCTGTCTGTATTAAGAATATTTTTTTGATCTGTTAACTTCTTATCTGGCTCCACCCTACCAAATAAAATTCATAGAAATTAAATTTAGAAAAAAAACTTATGAATACATATTTTATTCAGTACCCATATACGTCAAAATTATGTTTTCTCTCATTTTATGAATTCGAAAATTTAAGTGTTTGAAAAGAGGAAGGTATTTTTTTAGTCAATTCAGTAGAACCTACAGCTACCTATACAGTATCTACTTAAAAATTTGAATTTAAAATTAATACACCCCTGGTAGAAACCAACCTACATAAATAACAATGTTAATCAACCGTTTTCTAACAAATGAAATCTAAAAATGTCAAATATAAATATAATAATAATAATAAAAATATTGTATAAATTTAAAAACTTTCATATCGAGGGCGCTTTACACATAAACTGTTTATAGTTAGTTACATTATTTTTTTTTTTTAAATTAAAGATGATTATTTTCATTTATGTGAATGATTTTTTGAAAAGGTGCGTTTTTAGTTTATTCTCAAATAAAATCTCTGTTGTACTGTTTCTTATGACGGTGGGCAAAGAGTTCCACAATTTTGGGCCTGCCACCGCACATGTCCGTTCACTATATTTAGACTTCTCGAAACGGCTAGTAGTAGAGGCTGACCTGAGAGTTTGACGTCTACCATTCAAATTGTCTGGGATACAAAGTTCTTGAAGATACAGAGGCGCCATATTGTGTGTCGCCTTGTACATAAAACCAGCACAATTTATATTCAACTCTTTCGAGGAATCGGAGCCTGATGTTAAAGGGATGTTGTATGAGAGAATTCGGAAACTTAATATATTATCCGTGCTGCCGCATTTAGAATGGATTTATTTCTTCTTCTAAGTTAACTGTATACAATAGACAATACTCACAAGTGATGTTAACACATAACCAATATATTACTAATTACTGATTACTGTACGATTTTATTTGAAATATTAGGGAAGAAAAATAATAGAAAGATTGGAACGAAGCTGAGTTTTAATAAATTAATTGTAGGAATATTTTTTTGTTTATTAAAAATATATTTTGTTTTTACGGATACGTTATATTATTTATTTTTCATTTTGTAATTTAAAAAAATTCTCACTGACATTGTTGACAAAGAACTTAGCGCTTAGATGCTGCGCTACCGTATAAATCCTTTATTTATAACATTTATCATTCGTTTCATGTAACTGGATTTCAATATACTTTGACATCTTTATGGACAGGGCAACTACGCGGGTCATTGTAACGTAACACCTTCGTCGCACGAGTAATCAATTCCATTCGCTCTATTCATACAAAAGACAAGTGTCCGCGTGCAGTATGATGATTGCACTATTTAGTTAAGTATTATTAAAAAAAAAAAATTAAAAGTCTAATCTATTTTTCATTTATATGTAATTTTTATTTATTTATCTCTCTGCTAGTGATGGTTAAACCGGTAATTGGTAATACTTTAAGCAATCACTGGTACATTAGAAACTAAATCTTCAACAGTTACTGAACACCGTTACAATCGAATACAAACACAGTCGAAATAACCGTTTAATTTTTTTACCATCACTATTCTCTATTGTATTTTAATCTTCATACTAATTTGAGTTGTATGTTAATTTTTTAGTAAAAACTGAACAACCAATTTTACAAGATTATTGTTATATTATAGTTGGTTTTAAGGGTCATCAGGTGAACTGAGGTAAAACCGTCCTTATCTAATTCTTGAGCATCCCATGGGTTGTATTCCATCATAGACCTTACAGAATACATTAGAATAGGGATTGTAAATTCGGAGCTGTTTTGGAAAATCATGATTTTTGGATTTTTTTAAAAATAATTATCAATATTTGATTAAAACACTGTTAGAAAAATACAAAGGTTTTTTACAAAATTAAAGGTATTTTACAAAAAAATAACTTCTAATTAAACACTTGTGCATAATCAACCATGTACAAAACAAGTTATAACACCAACATTTTACATTTTAATCAATTAAAAGTCGACAAAAATATGTCTTTCTCATAAAAAAAATTCAAATTCTAATCCTTTTCTTTCTTATATTCGTTACAATACTACAATATGTAAATGAAATGGAACTTAAATCAATATATACGACTTCAATACGTTCGTTATTCGTCAGTCTGTTGGACGCTTTCATTTCATGGAACGTTGCGTTGCAGAAAACTAGTTTTTATTATAATTTTTAAATTCAAATAATCCGGATTTTATATTTAAAAAATCCGAATACTTATTCCACTGTAAAAGTTCAGGATTTTCGAACTCCGCAGTGCTATCACTACTCTGGAGACCTCACGATAAAGACGAGACTGAAAACGTGCTTGCCCATCTGTTGACTCTTGTCGACGATCTCTCAATGAGACTTTGATCTCTGAAAGTCTGTAAAGATACGCATACACTGAATGCGTCATTCTAATCCACGAGCAAAACACGCGAGATGATGATTCATATGTAAACTCGTGTCGAATCTTCGAGAAAAATCTCATTAGTAGACGCGAGCCATCTCGACATCCACAGTTGTTATCCCCAACCGGTCTAAATATTCTCCGAAGAATTTTTATTTCGAATACTCAGCCTTAATTGCTTCTCTGTAAGGCTCCGATTCTCCCATCCAGGTACTCAAAACACTATTGGCTTAACGGTCACATTGTAAATGCAGAATTTTGTTTTTCTTGGTAATATCCTCACAATATGGTGTACAATTGAGTCAGTATCGTGCATAAATAAATAAATAATTCTGTACATAATAGATAACTTTTATATTTATATATATATATTTTCAATCCATCACAAATGCGAGTAAAATATTTTTAAAATTATCAAAAATTGTGATTTATGCATAACATTGACATAGGTGAGCTATAATTATGATAAGTATTTACTTATTGAGTTAAAACTAAAAATTTCACCTTTACTATTTAACGCTACATAAAAATATAAATCACGATTCAATTATGACGACGATTTATTATATTTATATCATATTTTTCTTATTTTTTATTTATACAGCGCAAGAACCAGTTTATTTTATAATTTATTTTCAGACATTATGGTACTATGTACTATGTATGTTGGGTAGAAAATACAATTTCGTGTTTGATCTCAGTTTTAATAAATTATAAGATGCATTAAAAATATTACATTTTTGTCCTCAACGAACAATGCACTCTGTTCAGAATTCAATTTTATTTTTTGACTAAAGAATTTATCATTTAACTTTTTTCAAATTTAATACCGAAAAGTAAAACGCGCAGACTGACTGAAATCGATTTAGGTATTTATTAGATTTTTTAAATTTGTTATATGTATTTCAGATCGCCAATAATATAAGTTTTCGTCTATTTAAAATAAATATTTTGGACCCGTGCAGGAGATATCTAAATAGACACTTATTATTTAATCTTTTGAAAATTAAAAAAAATTTGATATATCTTCTTCTTCTTCTACAGCACTACATCCCAGGATGGGATTTGGTCTGCTCTAAAAGTGCTCTCCACCGACTACTATCCCTGACCATTCTTCTCCAGTTCCCAAACCCTCCCATCCTGCTCCAGTCCTCTTTCACACAATCAGCTCACATCTTCCTTGGCCTCGTCAATTATTGAGGCTTTTAACAGGATCATCTTAATACTTAAGTCTTACACCTTTCTTACCATTATCTCCTCATACATACGTTCCATATGACCAAACCACTTAAGTGATACTTTCTTACTCTTATTTACTATGCTAAGATCAACTTTACATTATCTCCTCATATCTTCATTCTTCACTCTGTCATAAATTGATTTGCTACATTTATGTAACTGGTAACGCATTTCTTCGAATAGGAAAATATCTAGGTTCGAATCCCGGTTGCAACTAAAATATTTTTTGATAAATTGATTTTTTTTTGTATATCTTTCTAGTTGATATATTTAATTTATATTAATAAGTCTTTGCCTTTTTTTGTGACAAAAAATGACATACTATTCGATAACATTTTTTCTTCTTTAAATCGTCAGTGTCACCTTTTTCCTGAGTCTTATAATTTTTATTAATTTTTTGGGTTATATAAATAGGTTAAAGTTATCATCCAGGAGCTCAACTAATAAATTCTGTCTCATCCACTCTATACTCCCGACCTCGCTCTGTCAGATTGGCACATTTTTCGGTCGCTCTCCAATCAAATGCGTGGCGTTACGTTCAACAACGACGATGACCTCAAAAATTGGTTCGATAACTATTTCGATACCAGAATAGTTGAGTTTTATAGAAAAGGCATCGAAAAATTGATTCGAAGAAGGGATGAAGTCCTAAACCATAATGTACCATTGATTTAAATGTTGTAATTTTTGATTTAAAAAATTTAAGAAAACCGAAAAACTTATTAGACAACCCAATACATCGATACTGTTTTACCATGTTTTTGTAATAAAAGGTTAAGAACGATTATTTAAATTTTATAACTCCATTTATTGTTTTAATAGATTTAAAAAATTGAATTATTCCATATCAACGCTGGGTTAGTTACTCGCAAAAGTATCAACACTAGCGGTTTTATAGTGGCGGATCTTTTGGAGCCCTATCTAAAGTGGGCCCCAGCGCACCGCATTGATTGCATTACCGTATTTATTTTGCTGTATGTACATATACATACGTGTAATAATAATAAAAATTATAGTTACTGTAAATGCATTATATTAAATTATATATTGATATAATTTATATTATAATTCTTAACAATTTATTGCCACATGTATAAAACTCACGTCCACCTTGATAAATAATCACCTGCTTCAAGGCACTAAATACTAAATAATGATCTTGTAGTAAGCGAAGAATTTAGATTTATCGTAGAATTTTCACGTATATATAATCGTATGGTGGATACCACTCGACCATAATAGATAAATAAAATCTTTAATCTAGCCATGGCTTCAATGATATTATTTACAAAAACATAATAAAAGTCAATACTTTCATAGAAAGTAATCAATTTGTGGTTTGACATATATTAAATAAAATAACAATCAATTTGTATGAAACAACAAAATTTATTATACGTTATCCGGTTCCGCTTATCTATAACGAACAAGAACTACAGAGTCTAATGAGTAGAACGTATGATGTATGCAAGGACAGCGACCTTATTATGAATGTTAACAAGTCGAAAGTGATGGTATTCGGAAGGAAAAAAGCAAGATACCGTGCAAAATACTTATAGGTAATGAATGTTTGGAACTAATAGATGAGTTTGTGTATTTGGGAAGTATGTTCGATAGAAACGAAAGACAGAGAAAGATATCGAAAGGAGGGTGACTGTAGGGAATAAGGTAAACGACGCTTTGAATGGAATTATAACTAATGGGAACTTGTCAACTGAGATAAGACTAGCGGTTTACAATAGAGTCCTGGTACCGACACTGATGTATGGAATTGAGGCCTGGAGCTGGCAGAAGAGGAATGAAAGTAGACTGAATGCAGTGGAAGTGTGATCACTTAGGAGTGTATGTGGCAGGTCCATTTATGACAGAGTAAATAATGAGGAAATAAAGAAAGAATGGGTTTGGTCGTATGGAACGGATGAATAAGGAGAGAATGGTAAGAAAGATATATGACGCAAGTGTTGACGCAAGGTAGAGGACGTTCGTGAAAGACTTGGCACGACCAAGTAAACCAGATACTGGAGGATGGTTTTGTTAGAAGCCTCAATAATCGTCGAGCTTGTATGAGAAGATATATGAATGTGGATGAGGCGAGAATTGTGTATCAGGACAGAAGAGTGTGGCGCCTTATCCTCTCTGCTTACCCCCGCGGGGAATCCTCAGATGCACCTATGCGATATTATTCCACTACACGCAGTCTACTTTCGTTATTTTTTTTCGCTGATTGATTCCAAGCTTCACTTCCATACATTAGTGCAGGCATCAGAACTTTATTATGCAGCGATGCATAATCATGTATTTTGTTCATACATAGGATGTCTTCTTCTTATTCGTCGTCTAATGCTCTTGGTCTCCTGAAGTGTTCACGAGCTTCATCGGCAACATTTCCAAAGTACGTAAGAATTTTTCTCTCGTTTAGTGCTGAAATTCTTAACTCTTTGAGTATATAGACATTTGTGCGTCTTGCGGTCAAAGGCATCAAACATATTCCTTTCAATATATCTTTCAGAACTTGCCTTTTGTATCATGAGTGGGTTAATTTCCATGATTCTGCACACCCTGTACGAGAGCACTGATTAAAGATCAACCTATAGATTAATAATCATTATGTGTTTGTTCATCAATTACATTTATAATTGCACTGCATTGTTTATAAATTCCTAGTAACATTGAGTAGGCATCTACCTGTTTCACCCAGTCTCATTTGCCGTGCTCTTGGACGGTAGGCGACACCCACCTTGTGTTGTGTGATTGACATCGAAATCATAATATCGGTTTTACAAACAAATTCGAATTGAAATGCGCGGAAGTTCTAATTTTAAATCACCGGATGAATCAAATTTACTCTTGATTTCAAATTATATGTATCGCATTGTATAATAGTGTTGTTTTTTCTGTGTGATTTCATGAACAAATATTCGTATAGTTTTATTTTTCAAAGGTGACAAGAGGTGGTGCTGATGAAGCAGAATTTTAATTTTGTTTATTTGATTATTTGGACGACCTGCACCGCTCACTGATGAAATATAATAATTATTTATTTATTCCGGTGGGTTTGAGTTGTAATCTAAAATCCAACACGAGTCTCCTTCAGTTAATGGTTAATGTCATGTTTATATTCTTAGTATTTTTCAACAGAAGAAAAACATAACTATTATAAAATATATAACATACTTGGATGTCTCTCTTTAGAAATATCGATCTAATTATTTTTTCTTATTATTTGAACATTATTTAGCGGATACTCAAACCATCCGTAACTATTTTACGCTATATTCATTTCATTTTCAGTGTCGATAAATCGGCGTTTATTTTTCGGCGTTTGAGTAGCTTGTTGGTGTAGTGGTCAAGACATCGGCCTAGTGATCTAATGGTCGGGGGTTCGCGCCTCGTTCCAGGACACCAGCAAGTTAGTCCTATTTTCATAGCACAAGCATTTAGCTTAGTTTGAAAATAGTAAGAATATTGATGTGATATGTATTGCGTTTTCGGATCTCTATTTTAAAATAAATAAAAATTATATAACATTCCTTTATAGCTTGCATTAATTTGAAAATCCTTAGTACAAGTATTAACAATACATTAATGCTACATATTATAACTACAACGCAAGTAACGTGCCAATGTGCGATGTTGTACTAACGTATTTTCATTATAAATGATCGGGTTGTGACTGGGTGTGCTAATATGCCAGTATAAGAAATAAAAATCAGATCTGGGAGCGCGATAGCCAAGACACGAACAACTTTATTGGACAAAATACCAAATAAGCCATCAGGCGACATCGCAATAGTGTGCTACGATATATTACGTATTTAAATCATTTTCAACAATGAAAAATAGATTTTTTTTTTAAATTTGGCTTTAATTAGTGATAGTTCATTTAAAATATTGTCATTAATAAATAAATTAACTTTAATAAACTGGCCAAGGAGGCTACTCTTTCCGGAGTTTTCCCCCATCAATTCCATATCCCGATGTATGATAGACTTAATATGGAAAAATAAGTACGAATTCTATCTGGACTGCACAATGGATGGATCCAAATAATCACAAGGGTAATCGGCTTAAAATAATTCAAAGATCTATTCCCCGCACCCCTTGGTTCTCCAACAGGAAATAACAAATATATCTAGAATGAGAATTGGGCATTGCCACACATTTCACACACAGGCAGCTTCACATTTATTCAGATTGAACTTAATAGATTCCCCAATATGTGAGTGTGGTGCCGAGGAGGAGACCCTTGACCATATCTTTTTTGCCTGTCCATTGCGGATCACAGGTTTTTTTTACAGTAATCTCGTCAATGGTAATTTTCAACTCCCGGTTAACTTGTGTCATCTTCTTTCTCTTAACTCGCCACATTTAATCTATATAATAACAAATTTCTTGAACGACAATGGTATTGACTTGTAATATAATATTCCCTATTCTATAATATTGTTGTACTTTTTTCTATAAAATAAAGTTTTAACTTGATCAGTGGCACAAATCACTATTGAAGGGTTGATTGCCTGTTTAAAAGAAGAAGAAGAAGTTGACTTTACACAAATCTACAACAATAAGATGTAGTAAAATTGAACATATTTTATTTTTTAAATTCATTATGATATGCGGTTTTCATACAAATTATACGACAAGGTTTTCATACAAATTATATGACAAGGCAATGACAAGGTTTTCATACAAATTATATGACAAGGCAAGGCGTATGACGCACGACCACGCTCACAATACATACATCTAGAGTAAAGTTGCAGAGTCAATTGTTTGATTGTACTTTTGACTAGATAAAGATCTTTAGTCCATAGTCTAATACATTATATTGGTCAATTTCCTTTGACATACCTATACGAATTAGGTGGACGTGTGATGTTTTTCGTCTAGAAAACAAACAAGTTAATGTCTATCAGAAATTTTAAGATTGAAGAGAGAAAGAAACTCTAATGTTGCTCTACTCTAAAGTGGATTCGAAAATACACAATAGACATTAATATTTTTAAAATACGTCATTGTGAAATGAATGTCTAAGTTAAGTATTATTTAATGATTAACCTCATCAGCGTTCAAACAATTTGATAGAAATTCAATTTAATTATGTAAAACTTTCTATGGATAATGAAGTAGGTACCTACATTACGTCGGGTATTCCGAGATCGTGGAGTAAATATTTTAATTTCCTCCATAGATAGAGTAGGATATGGAAACTATGCAAAATTGTGCGGAAAACAACAATTAAACCAGTATCTATTTATTTAAATCAATTTTAATTATTGGTTTGCTCAGTAATTTCAAGTTTTCTAATGGATACAAATATAAATTATCAGCGTGAGTGTACAGTACTGTACAGAATTTCTCACCCTTATTCTAAATACACAATTTAAACTAATTTAAATAACGTTTGGTAGATAATTTATTTTAAATACTAAATTAATGTATTAATTATAAATATATACATATAAAATCAATTTTGTCGAAAAATATTGTTTTTGCGTTGCCGGGATTTGAACCTGGATCTCTATTTCCAATCCGTACTTTAATTAATACATTAATTTAGTATTTAAAACATGACAGATCTATGTTCTGAATGATTACAACTTCACAATAAGAATGTGGTTGTCTCTGGTAGCGGCACAAATGCTTGCTTTTTTAACTATATATTTTTCATAACATCGTCGCACACTACGCGTGTTATTTCAGCAATTTCATTTCGAATATTATCATGTAGCATCGAAATTGTTGTTAGCTTATTGGCAAAGACTTTTTCTTTTAAATACTCGTACAGAGATTCGTCGGGAGGCTTTTTAATCAGGTGATCGAGTCGGCAAGTCGGTAACACCACATTTTGACATTATGCGGCTGAAAAAAATTCTCGCAAAATTTCAAGTGTAGCTCGGGCTGTGTATGAGGTGGCACCGTTCTGTTAAAACTACATGTGCTACAGGCACAATCCACGCAATTCGGACACCAAAAAGTTCTCCAACGTGTGCCATTATTATTTAGATACAATGTTTTAATGTCTTTGACACGTTTTTGAGACGATAAATGTCTTATAATAAATTGTAATTAACTATTCTCTGTAAATAAAAAATGCGAATTGACAAATGTTTAGTAAAACTAAATGGTGACCAAATAAAATCGACCTGAAACATAATATTCATCTGTACAAGAAGAAGGAGATAAAGTATACTACCCAACTGATGGTATTTGTAGGGATTTTTCTGCTGACGTTTGTAGGGAAATGAAATAGGTTAAGATACTAAGATAATCAATATACACAACTTTTTCTAATACGATTATTTTTTTACTTATTGTTCATTTATTCCTTGACCTGCCGTTTCAATATTCAGGCAATGTCTTGCACCACTCTGCTTGTATTCTTCCTTTGCCGTCTTATAATACCGTCTTTACATAATATAAGCGAGCTACTATGTTAACAAAGAATAAAAAATCGTCATGCCAGTTCAAAATTAAATGTCAGCTTAGTTAGTAGTCTTCATCGCGTACTGAATAATTTTACATGTTTATTATTTATTAAAGTTTTAGTTGTATTAAATATAATAAAGGTGAAGAACTGATTCACGTATAGCCTAAATATCGACAAATGCGTTGATTTAATATCTTTATTATCTAAAATCTAGATTTTCTTGAAAATAATACTAGTGTATTCAAATAATACTATGAGTTTCTTATAAAAATAACAAATATAACTATTTTATATACTAAATTAATGTATTAATTATAAATATATACATATAAAATCAATTTTGTCGAAAATTATTTTTACAGATAATGTAGATGGCTTTCAAATAATGGAACGACAGGTGTATTAATTTGAAAAATGTAACATATAGGTTCGAAAATTTGTCAAGAAAAATACTGGCGTTATAGCACAATGATAGTGCACTTCCCCGGATTGGAAATAGAGATCCAGGTTCGAATCCCGGTGACGCAAAAAACAATATTTTTCGACAAAATTGATTTTATATGTATATATTTATAATTAATACATTAATTTAGTATATAAAATATTACAGACCTATGTTCTGAATAATTACAACTTCACAATAAGAATGTGTTTTCTTTAATAAAAATATAACTATTAATTTTACTTTATTTTCCTGCAAAAATTAATGCAGTTTAATAGAAAGGATTAATTTTTCACAAGTTATATACCATAAATTTTATGTTTAACAGAAACAACACAATTAATATTAATAAAATTATACGAACGATAGTTTAAAAACTAATTAGCATTTTCGTAATTCATTTTCCCTTAGGAATGCAATTTTTATTAATATATTATCTACATTAGCATATCTGTAATAAATGTTTTCTTAGAATATAAATAATAAAATATATAATTGAATTTAGTATGGTATTTAATATGTCTAGTACTATTTTAATATAGAGTATATTTTATTGACCCGAGAACGTAAAGAATAGAACTACAGAAATCGCCTGTTTGAAATAACGTTGAGTTTCCGAACATTTTAAAGGAGGTTTGCAGGTGGACTATAATATATTATATAAGAACGTTGTTACGGTTATATCGTTGTCAGTTGTATCAAGATCAATGTGTGTGTCAGTAACATTGTGATATTAAGCAATTAGGTGGACACGCCTCATGATACAGGCAGCTGTCTAGTAGAGTGGACACATCCTCCAAGGTTGTATTAAAATGTAACATTAAATAAATTTGACTTAAAACGATTTAATTTGTTTAACACGTATGCATAAATGTTATTAGCTTTTCACGGCTGTTCAGAATCTTCTGTGTACAGTTTTTGCCGACGTTTCGGATCCCATTGCAGGGTCCACCATCAGGTCTGATGCTGAAACGTCGGCCAGAAAGGTCAGATATACACGTCTGATTAGCCCAGAAAACTGTATACAAACATATGAATGTTGTCACGTTACGATTTATAGCGTGTTGAAAAACGTGATGTAAGTTTTTAATCTTTGAAGTAATCACCGTGGCTAAATATTTTTGCGCTCGGCAAGTTCGCGAGGTGTGAGTCCACGTATTGGCCGCTAGGTTCGTTACGTTCGCAGAGCTTCAAGAAGGGTCCGCTCGCGATGGGTACATCATTAAACTTTCAGCTGCGTGCTGATAAAGCTGCGCGGGGCCGCGTCCAATTTAAATTCACGAACTCATTATAAAAATAACATCGCACATTTATTGCTTGATGAAGACCTCTGGAAAGAAAGCATCGCTTGAGGCAAGCGAGGAAATTTATGGAGCGAGGCTCTAATACTTACAGGGTATTTCAAATCCTAATTTGTATCGTAAAAATTCTCTTGTTCTAGAAATATCATTAATTTACTTTTTTGTCTACTTGAGGAGATTCGCCGAAGTGATGGTGGATGTCTCACTAGGGATGCTGTATCCGACTTATATCAGCAGTTTATTACTTTATGGGATGACTGATTAAAAATTCTGTAATCTGATGAGGAGAAAAGGCTAGGCCTAGGATGATTCACCATATAAGTTCTAAGGGTGCGACATTTTTTCCTTTGCTAAATTATTATCGTCGTCACCGCTGCCTTCAGTTTCTGTGTAAAATTAATGAATCGTTATTTTTCACTGTAATTTTACGACTGATTGATTGATAATTTTTTATCATATTTTCTGTCATCCAACCATTTATTATTTTTATAATAAATTGTAACTAATTACTTGAGTATGTAAATATGAAACCGGAATTTTTGTATGGAAAATACACGTTTATTGTATGAAAATGAAATAAAATAATTTATTCGAAATATTGCCCATCGCTAGCTATATATTTTTCATATCTCTCTGATAATTTTTGGATACCACGCCAAAAAAAATTGTTGCTCTTTTGAGGCAAACCAATCATCGAGCCATTTTCGTAAGAAGTGAAGCGCTGCTCAGCAAGTGGGTGTCCCATCGATGCAAATAAGTAGTAATCGGACGGAGCCAAGTTTGGTGAGTAAGCCGCATGCGAAAGTATTTCCCAACTAAACGCCTCAATCGTTTCCTTGACTGGTTTTACTGTGTGTGATGGTGCATTATCATGAAGCAAAATCACTTTGTGTTGCCTTTTTTGATATTCTGGTCGTTTTTCACGCAAAGCTTGATTTAAATCGATCATTTGTTGTTGGTAGTGTTCAGTATTAACGGTTTCGCCAGGTTTTAGCAGCTCATAATAGATCACACCCTTCTGATCCCACCAACAACAGAGCATCCATAGAACAGAAAATCAATGCTGTCCGCAAATCGTAGTTTCCAGGCACAAAATTCGACATGTTCAACGATATTAAAAACTGAGCTGTCGTATTCTAATTAATACATTTAATTAGTATTTAAAATATCACAGACGTACGTTCTGAATAATTACAACTTCACAATACGAATGTGTTCTCCTTAATAATATTCAAATATTGCTAATCTATGTTTGATTTATACATATTAAGTGCATACCATTTATATTTCGCACAAGGATGTAAAGACATCAAAATTTACCATCCCTAGAATAATTAAGTGTGTTATCCTTGGGATTATATGGTTGTGTGAGTGACGCACCGCCAGCGTGCGTGCGTACGAGGCTATAAAGGGTGGCGCGCGGCAGGGCGCGGCCTCTTTCTCTGCGTGTTCATCGGTTTAATCGTTTGACTTGTACTAGTGATATACCTTGTACTAAATTGTATCGTATTGTAATAAATGTATAATTGTTACTGTTATTGTTAGTCTATTTCTTGGATCTTCACATTACGAGGTGCACACTGAAGACGTACTTAGTAGACAAGTACGTAACATTAAGAGAAATTACTTTCCTAAAATGATATATGTACAGATTGTCTTGTAGTCAATATTATCGGTTCGCGAATATTTGCAAGTAGATAGTAAATCAATACTGTAATAAAAATAGCGAAGAGAAAGGTACTTCTGTTTGCCGGTGAAACATGTTGTAAATTATTCGATCGTAATAATAAAATGCAGAGTTTCCCAAATTGTGAGTCGGTATTTAGTTAAAAGTTAAACAGACAGGTTTGAGTGAATCTCTGTCTTAATAAAAATAGAAAAATGCATACAAAATACGTATCTTACTTTCAAATTGAGCTTGTGCTTTGAAAAATATGATAGAACTTAACCAAATGGGCACGATGTTGTGTGCTTATGTCGTACCGCTGGACCAAACAAATACAAGGAGAATTTGGACTCGAACATGTTGCGTTTTAATTATATCTACGGCGATCAGTATGCACCACGTAATTCACTTTTGCAAGTTTAAGCACGTACTCCATAATTATTAGTTATTTTTTCAAAATAGTACAGAATCAACCACTATATTCGCCTGGTTTGATATTCGTCACATTTTGATAACAAAGGAATGTTTTCATATTCGTTAATATTTTCTATATTTGTCACTTCCACCGCCCAGCAATGCTGTCTAACTGGGCCAAAACGCAGAATATGGTCGAAAAGTGGCACACAAATGTTGCCATAGTCAACCGAAATATAAATGAATTCAACGGTAATGTGATTGACTACTTCATGAAGGTTTTAAAAAACAGGCAGAAACAGGCAACATTGGTCAAGTTGTTTGTTAAATCGAGTGCTACTGAATCATCGGCAAACGAAACCCACCACCAGAATTAGAGTTATCTGATGTTTAAATTGTCTTCTAAACATTAGTAACTTTCCTCCTTTTCCACTTCTATCATCATGTCTTCTCAGTACAAAAAAAAAATTGAAGTTTTGACATAAAATTTATTCATTTATGTACTATTTTTGGGGGCTGGGAACGATTTGATTGAATTTCAGTTATTTGTTATGGAAAAAACTGTTTCTATATTCGTCAAATTCCGTATTCGTCAGGCCCTCAGGAACGGATTAATGACGAATATAAAGGTTTCACTGTAAACTATTTTGAAAGCAACTGGTTTCACTGATTGCTTTTTTTTCAACATATTTTTCAATGTTTTATTAGATTTTTTATTTCAACTTTATTACACACATACATATTACATTACAATTTTTATTTTTTGCCAATCTCTAGAACAGTTTTGGGGCAAGTACTTATTTACCTGTACCTAACTCAAATTGTTACTTAAAACTGACCAAAATATTATAAACAATCAACTAAATTTAATTACGAGTCCCATTCTAAAATTTTTTCCTAAAAATTATTCTAGTAAATTTGTATTAAGTAACAATTTGAGTTACGTACTAAATTTATTTTTTAAATAATTGTTGTTTTTTTTTTATAATATAGATTCTCGTAAAGAAACAAAAATATATGTTTTTAGTTAGTATTGACATTCTGAAGAAGAAAATAGTATTTTTCGAAACCGGTAGATGTATTAAACTCAATAAGTGGTTAATAAAACAAAATAAACAATTAAAAATATAATTATTATTTTAATGATTAATATAAGTAATACATGTAAAATATTCATATTTATCTGACTTAAAAATTGCGAAAATCTACATGTACATTGAGTTTACAGCACCGGAACGCGCGTTTTTATTTTAGCACCGCAAGAGAAAGGTTAACGCGGCATCCGTCAACACTGCGAATTATATCAGATATATGGGGTCTCAAAATAAAACGATTAATTTTTTGACCATTCGGCCAAATAAATTTTGCAGCCTGAACGCTATTTAACATTGTAAAGACATTTCATGTGTTTTTATGGTGATTTTTTTTATTAAAAAAGTTGATTGCTTGCTTTTAAATTATTATATATATACATACAATATAATATTTTTATACTATTATGTATATTGTTAAGAGCATGTGTAAAATATGCACGCTAATAAAAATGTGAATTTTTCTAAGTCCGTCTGCATTAAGCACATTAAATGAGATATTACATAATATATAATTTTATTTTATTTCCTCTCATGTCCGTATGTATATTCTATAGGATACAATTAACGCAATACTTCCTAACATAATTCAATAAGTTTGTTTAGACTGTTGCGTAATACGCAGAAAACTGCAGATATTTCAATCTACCTAGTTGTGAAAGCAATTTAAATTAAGAAAATTACCGTTTCCTGTTGGTAACTCCGTGAGTATCAAGGAAAATTGATTGTAAAACCCAACAAATTTTTGATGTGTCTGAATCTAATATTAAATAAGTTTTAATTTATTTGTATTCAGCTCGAATTATTTTTGGAATAATATGAAAAACAAAAATCTAGTGCAGCTCTTCTAATATATAATGTATACATTTCGGACCACTCCTGCGACAACAGTGTATATCGGTTTTGGGTATAACTGAGTTATGAATGCCACAACGTTAAATAACTTCTTGAATATTAAATAACCATATAAAATACTATTAAAGACAAATTTTAAATAAGCTTTAACGCTGTAAATCATTCAAGATTTCCGATCTTTCAATCTAGAAACATTTGTAAAATCCGATATACAGTGTTATTGCAGGGGAGTTTTTATTTTTTACACATTTGAAATATATATTCTAAAATAAATTTGAAAAAATATTTCAAAATTATGAAGAAAAATTAAATATTTGAATTATTCTAAAATATCTTAATGTATTACCATGCGTCGATATCTTCTCCATACTGTTTTAATTAGTTTTCTAGTCATTCCTGATTTAATATGCGTTTTGATGAATATTAAACAATATTAAATCAATAATAAATAAACGTTGATGATACAAGTTCAAATTTTATAATATAAAATAAAACATTAATTAAAACTTATGTCAAACGCTCAGTGGGTCAACATTTAAATAATTCTATTCGTTTGTACGTCGATCACACTCAATAATGATGCCTACGAGCGTGTACCACACGCAGGCATTTCTCGAATTATATAATGGTATTAGTAAGTAAACATTTAATTATTATTCAATACTTACTGATCGAAAAAGTTAAAAATTTATTTCGTTCAAAAAAGCATAATTTTTATGACAGAAATTCCTTTGACAGAATCAACAGATTTAAAATTTGTCACGGAACCGCTCATTTTCTCAATATTCGTTGTGGTCACCTCACGCCGCACGGCGGCCACAATCCAGCTCTCTGCAGGCCAAGCAACAGCAATCGGCGATAGTCAGTGGTTGTGTGCTGGTCATAGTAATTAATAATTATCTATTAAATTCACGGTTTATCACATGAAAGGATTGAGATAGCAAGATGAAAACTCGCCTAAGATAAAACTTAACATTTTTATTTGTCTGTGATGTAATCAGTAGCGTAGTGTGAGGCCTAAGTAGGTTATTACAAAAGTTAGTTCATTAATTATATAACATGCACATAATGGCTGTGTTCGTCTGCAGAATATTGTACAATTCGCTTTTATAACAAACCGGATATTAGCATACGCAGGTACTTGGTATTAATTATGTATTGAAAAATATTTGACATACTACCAGACATCTTTTCGTATTTTAATAAACCTTTACCCAGTGTATGCGCGCATCATATATAGACTTACGTAAAGTAACGTTACTTAACAATTGGGCTTCAATAAAACGCGGAAAAAAGTATCAAGATATACAAATATTATGTATACACAATGTATCAAATACAGTGGAACCTGACGAATATAGAAACAGTTTTTCCCATAATAAATAACTGAAATTCAATAAAATCGTTCCCAGCCTCCAAAAATAGTACATAAATGAATAAATTTTATGTCAAAACTTCAATTTTTTTTGTACTGAGGAGACATGATGGTAGAAGCGGAAGAGGAGGAAAGTTACTAATATTTAGAAAGAGACAATTTAAACATCAGTTAACTCTAATTCTGGTGGTGGTTTTCTTTTGCTGATGATTCAGTAGCACTAGATTTAACAAAGAACTTGCTCAATGTTGCCTGTTTCTGTCTGTTTTTTAAAACCTTCATGAAGTAGTCAATCACATTACCATTGATCCATTTATGTTTTGGTTGACTATGGCAACATTTGTGTGCCACTTTTCGACCATATTCTGCGTTTTGGCCCAGTTAGACAGCATTGCTGGGCGGTGGAAGTGACAAATATAGAAAATATTAACGAATATGAAAACATTCCTTTGTTATCAAAATGTGACGAATATCGAATCAAACGAATATGCGTGCTGACGAATATCGAATCAGACGAATATGCGGGCTGACGAATATCGATGTTCTTCTGTAGAAAGATATACAGAAAAGAACAGATTAACGAAAAAACATTTTAGTTGCTGCCAGGATTCAAACTGGGGAAATGCGGCACCAGTTACACCAACCGTGTAAGTTGACGACAAATTTTTCTAACTTATGTGCTACAGCTCTTTCAAATTGATACATATGTTATTCTATATTTTAAAATCTATTATCTTTATTTGCGACAAATCTCAAATACCTTTGAGTAATAGGTATACGCTAGGAAACGCCAGAAATTAGATCAGTTCATTTTTATTAAATTTAGTTAAACATTGATAAAACGTATATATTTTTAAGGACACATTATTATTATAAAGTTGCACTTTTTTTCAGAATATAGTTCTGTTGTATTTTAATATTTACAAATTAAATGTATCAACTAGAAAGAAACGGAAAAAATCAAAGAACTGCGTTCTGAAAAAAATGCAACTTTTCAGTAATAATTTTTTTTCCGTAAAAATATTATGTATTACAATGTTTTATCTATTAAATATTTAGAAAAAAAATAGTACTTATCTAGTAGGCGCGTGTAATTAGTATAATAAATCAATTTTGAGAAAAAAAAAACGAAATTAAATATTTATCTGACAGGTACACACGTTATTTTAAAATCTGACAATAATTGTAATTAGAAAATTATAGTGATACAAATTTTATTTGGCAAATATTATAATTTATAGTTTATTTCAAAGTACTGACTGCACGTCGCTTGTCAATATACATAAATAAGAGTGTCTGTGTGTTTTGTTTTTTTATACAAATCTACAGTTTTATTCCGAGCTTGGCATATTATAGGGTATAAGGAGGGAGATAAAAAGGGAGAAAGGAGGTGGGAGTTGAAAATAGACGATTCTAGAATATAGTGAAATTTTTAGATGGTTCATAATAGTTCTTGAAGTTAAAATATTCTTCCTGTACGAGGCCGGGTATGTGAACTAGTATTTTTCAATCATATTCATTAATCAATATTATTATGGGAGATAAATTTCGTGCTTAGAAAGAGAGATTATTGACAAGTGTGTAAGACATAATTATTGTAAAAGTACATTTAAATAATCATATACGATATGATTTAATATACAAGTCGTATAATTTCACTGAACATAATATTCTAGATATTTCTCCGTGGTAATGAAATAAGAGCTGATCGTAATGGTATAATGAAGAGTTTTCATCAAATGGTTCGGACACGTGAGATGATTAATATTACGATAGCAACCTTTCTTCAGCAAGTCGAACCAATTCTGGATTACGCTATCTTACGATGATTTGTTCATCGAAATTTAAAAATTGTTAATAAGATATAAGTAAATTGTCCCAATTTTTTTTTATCCATATCCAATGCTCTGATACCTATATCACTGTTGTTTCAAATAAATGATTAAATAAAATACTAATTAATTGTATTAATTAGAAAGATATAAAATTAATTTTATCGAATAATATTAGATTCGAACCTGGATCTCTTCCAATCCAGGGAACGTGCATTAACTGATTGTTTAACAGCATACAGTACTTTGACGACAAATTTTCGATCCAACACTTTTCAAATTAATACATCTATCGTTCCATTATTTGAAAGCCATTCACTTTATTTTTACGGAAAAATTCACAATAAGAGTGTGTTCTCCTTAATAAATTAAATATAAGACTGGTGTAGTTGGTATAACAAGAAGATCACGAAAGATACGATAGAACTAAAGAAAATATATTCAGAAAAAGTCGTATAAAAACAAGTTTTGTCTAAGTAGGTAATGTGCGTCATATTATTGAGTACGTAATATTGCACGCTCAACATAAAAATGAATAAGGCAGCTGATTCATATGCATTTTGAGAATTAACACAAATTAAAAATATTTTTAATCTTTCTCTCTTGACTAAGTTGACTATGGTTGTTATCGACGTAAGTCGCCGATCACAAGCGGTAGATGATGGAATCGGAACGAGGAAATGATGAGGGATGAGGGATCTTCGAAAGCGGACCAGGATGGCTTATGGGATGATGACGCTCCCTGACTTATCCTGAAGTTCATCCCAAAACTTGAACAGACTCGAACCGGTGATTCTGATGAATCCACCGCACCTTGTTCATTGAATTCGCACACAATACGCTGTTGAGTACGTCTAAAATGATTGCCAATAACATTGACCGCAATGACAAAAATTTCACTCTGAATCTCGGTGTGTTTCTGTACAACGAAACACCAAACCGAGTTGAGAACAAACATGTATTTTAGAAGTAATCCAATACTACTGATCACAGCGAGGACGACACTTCCTCTTCAAATCTGAATGAATTACAATTCAAAACAATAAGTCGAGCTAAAGGAACAATGTGTACTGATTGGATATAGACTAAGGGGTAGGAAAAAACTATAAGCTGGTGATAATATGCTACATTTAACAATAATCATTTTGGGTCAAGTATGGAAGTATACGTGTTCACCTATACAAAAAAAAAACTTCGAATACGAAACAATGGTCGATATGCTCATGACTAAGCACCGTCGATCTCTATTCTGCTTCCACAGCATGAACTTCAAACTTTTTAATCCTGAGCCTTGCTAGTGCGACACTGGCTCCGGTCATGTTTCGAAATTGGTCTGTCCATTTTATTAGAAACCTCTCGCCCTCCGATCTTATACTATATATTCTAGCAACATGCTCTAAGTATGAATCAATTATTTTTCTGCATATTGTGGGGAAATTTACTTCAGTACAAAATTGCTGAAAATGGACTGGTTGAAAAACGCTCGGATTATCGTATCCACCGTGTGACGTCACATCTCTCGCACGTACTGGCCAGTACTAACAATATTAGTTCTAGAGTGTCGAGTATCGACTTGTCGACTCGGAAGATGTGACGTCACATCTCTCGTATAGTATGAACCGATCGTTGAACATCTGTAACTCTGCCATATTTCAAGATATCGAAAAAATTGTTTCAGTTTTATGAATAAGGTTTTTCGAAAAAAATAATAATAATAATGACTCCACTACCTCATTCAAAATCAATGACGTTATTTTTCTTACATAGAAATCAAAGTGAAACAAAAAATCATTATATTCCTTATAAACAAAAATTCTTCTTAATTTGTGTTTCTTCATACTCACCTCGTTTTCGGGCGAGTCGTGTTAATAAATAATAAAATCACACAAAAGCTCAGTTCGCAGTATTTGCTAATGAAAGGAAGTATGTTTTAGCTGTTGACTTTTGAGCTCGTCAAGACATGAGATATGACGCAGGTGACACCTTGTACATGCTCAGTGACCTCAGGTATTATTCACAAAGTACAGGTACACAAGTAAGAAAAATAATAAAAACTAATACGACCGTGAAGTCGTCACAACTTTTTTAACGATTTGAACTCTGCTCGGAAATATTCTCGTGAAGTTAATCTTTTTTCTTTTTTCATTGATTATGTTGTATTGTGAAGATTTGAATCATTCTGAGCGTTTAATTAATTGACATGGTTACTTTGTGGTGTAACATGATTGTTTTAATTTTCACAACTAAACTTTGTACTACACACGAATTGATGTTTTGTTATTACTATAATTTCGAAAGGTTCAATCCCTTTCATCATCAGGTGATCGAAAAAAGACATTGCAATGATATACTCTCTAGTTTCCAATATTGAAGAAATTTCTGAAATAATTTTCATGACCCAAATTTCAGCTATATATTTACTGCTTGTCTTGATGACCGACATTTCAGATTTAAATGACTATCGTATTTTTGACACAGACTATCCATTAAATAGTAGTTGTAGCCTTAAAGCTATTTAAGGGTTGTGGTAATTGCGTCTAAGCCACAGACTACCAAATATATAGACAAGAACTAACGAAAATTCTTTGTTTCAATATTTTCATTTTCATTCATTCATATAATCACTTTGGTGCCACTTAGCTTCGCGACTTTTTAAAAATATATGATACGATTGGAACGAAAATTTAAACATTAATGTGAAAAATACATTTTATTTGCAAAAATATTAAATTTTCGAAGAGTAAGAAATGATAGAAAAAAATGCTGAATAATTTGTAAAAATATGAATAAGATTTTTAAAAATATATTTTTTGAGACTATCTGAATATCGTGTATAAATTGAAAGCCCGGTTTTGTTTAAGCCCACAGACTACCAAATATATAGACATAAACAAACGTTTGTTTCCTTCTTTGAAATTTACATTTTGGTATCACCCACGTAATCATTTTGGTACCACTTACGCAATCAAATAGCTCCGAGATTTTTTTTAAATATATGAATGGATTGGAACGTAAATTTAAACGTTGACAATATAATATGCATTAATGTAAAAAAATACGTCTTGTTTACACAATGATTTAATTTTCGATGATTAAATACTTTTATTGTTGCATAAATGTGTCATAAGCTATCGGATTTATGTTTCCACAAATAATGTGTGTAGAATGCCCTTAATGCCAGATAACTAATGTTCCGAACTCTTCTCCTATATGTACAGTTTATTTCACGTATACTCATTTACTGGTCTGTGGTCCATGCATATAAAAAATAAGCAAATAGTCACAACCAAAAAACAACAAACAAGCTCGACAATAGCAAATAATAAACGCAAACACAAGGACTTGAAATAGACTACGTAGAATGTCAAAAGTCTACGTATACCTGGAAAATTTAATTGTCTAATAAAAAGGGTAGACGAGTGTCAATTGACTGCTTCGCCAATTGCGACGATAGATTTCTGAGTTCCACGATGCCGTCAAATAAGAGTAAGAAGGAGAGGAAATATTAAATTGAAGATATTCGGCATTAAGTCAACAAATGTTTACTATTTTTAATTTTGATGAAATATCAATATTTTAGACGAAAAATATTTTGGCATTCGATTTCAGACGTGTAAAAATTAATTTTAATAAAACGGAATGAATGCCGGGAAAATAATTTGAATAACGTGTAATTTTATTATCCGTAAATATGTATAAATGTAAATTTTAATTAAATTACCCGATTTAATTATCGATATTTTATTATCGACCTCAAAAATCGTGCGTTAGTTATTATATTTGCAATAGAATCGTCAAATTATCCAACAATAAATAATGATATAAATAAATTTAAAATAAAGTGTATTTTTTTTTTCAATATAGAGCAGCTACCACTTATATGACAAAATAATTATAAATACTCCTGGAATTTACAAACAGCAATGCTTATAACGTAAGTAAACATTTAAATTTTTTTTGCTAACCATCATATTTTTTTATCACTAAAATTAATAAATATGTTGTTTATTTCTAAATTATCTGAACTAATACTATATTAAATATATTAATTAGAAAGATATACATAATTGTTGTTGCGCCATCGGGATTTGAACCTGAATCTCTTTCCTAACCGGGAAAGGTCCATTATCCATCCATCCAATATTTTTAGCGACAAATTTTCGAAGTTATATGTTACCTTTTTGATATTAATACATTTAATCGTTCCATTATTTGAAAGAGCCATCTTCCTCCATTCTCCGGTTAGGAAAGAGATCCAGGTTTGAATCCCGGTGGCGCAACGACAATGTTTTTCGATAAGATTGATTTGATAATATATTTAATTCATATTTAAAATATCACAGAGCTATGTTCTGAATAATTACAGCTTCACAATAAGAATGTGTTCTCCTAATAATATTATATTAAATAGACTCGTTAGGATCACCGATAGGGATTATATGTGTCAGTATGTTGATATGTATATGAAACGTTAGCAATACCGAGGCTGATATTTGTATCTAGAGCGGGCGTATTATGAATGAAACAGTACTTACGATAATTGCGTTTATTTACAGTAAAATCACAATTGAATTTACACTATTTGTTATATTATACAAAATTCAAGTTAAACGTAGTTTACTGAAGGCGGTGCCGAGGTGCGTGCGAGAAGATGTATCCGAGGACTTGGCCAGGAGAAAAGTGGTGATTACTCAGACTGGTTCGATCGCAGTATATAGTCGTATACAATTTGGCGAGTACCAGGCGGACTGTATGGCTGTTGTGTGATTTCTTTATGCGGTGCTGTGAGGCGCGAGCAAGGCCACCACAATACTATTATTACTGTATAGACGTTCCATATACGTATTCAATAACGTAATATCTAAATTTTGTGTTCTATAATGTAAGTATATATACCAATTATTATATTTATAATCGCACTAAATTAATTACTACGCATATATTTTAATAGCAGCAAACGGGTACCGTGTGCTTTCACGTTTGGTGCATACAATTATATTTTTAAATAATATTATTCCTATGCCTACATTTCGGTAAAAAATTAATCTATTATATCAAATAGAAAAAATGTTTTGTAAAAAAATCATTATAAAAAAGATAGATGTTGCATATCAGACATTTATAAAATATCATTATGAATTACCTTACACTAGAAGAGAATTAACATTTAAATAAATATTTTCGATTAATGTATTTTCTTTACTGACATGTTATTCGTGATAAAGAATTCTCGTACATGTGCTGTCAAATTTTAATTGAATTCTTCAGCCACGTTAGTTACAAAAGGTCAAAGTTTAGAGTATAGCTTCCCACAGGGTCTAGCGGATAATTGTTTCTTCTGCTTGCTGTTTAACAACTAAAAGACAAACATGTAAAAATTCAGAAATATTTTTACCTTCCTTTTTATTAATTTTTTTTTTGTTTTAAACAAAAATCAAATTCTCAATTGGATACGTATTTTTTGTTCGGTATAATATTATATTATTGTTAACAATTTATATCTGAGTTTCTAGTTTATTACAACATATTCATCATTGTAATATTTTACAAGGTTATTCATCACATAAAAAAAAAATTATGTGGTCAAGACGTTTTATCAATTTTAAAAGATTTTGCAAACACATTTAAATGTTTTGAAATTACAACATCTACATTTAAAAAAATTACAAGACTGAAACTCTTCTTCGACAGGAAAATGTTTCACGGAAGTTTTTAAGTTATCCAATTCCTTGTATGAGCGTGTACCCTAGCTGGTAGCGTTGTTAGCTAATTTTCTGATTTTGAAAAATTAAATGGTGTCTTTTTTTCTTTTCGTCGAACCTAAATGAAAAATACATAAAAAAATGTACAGTAATATTTTGACTTATGTTACCTTGACCAAAATCGATTTGTACTTATTTAAATCGATAGTATATTTTAATTATTAAATTAACAACATACTTACCATTACTCCAATATCACCACAATCTTCTGTCTTGGGATAACACTCTTGCCTCGTTCATTTTCATATACTTTCTTATGTACGCTTGAAGTTTCTAACGAGACCATAATCGGGTCTCTTCTCATCTGTTGGCAGTATCATATTTATCATATAACACAATCAATTATTTATCATATAACATTGTACACTTCGTAATTTGTACGTTTTAGAGACTTGGAACTAAAGGATAAATTTTAACGATTGGTTATCTAGTTTGTGTGATCTTTTGCAGACGCCCTCTGTTTTTGATGCCTTCAACACTCGCCTCATGTATACTTTTTTTATCCTCTCTTCTCTTTTATGTTCCACATACCCAAACTATGTCAGCGACCCTTAATTAATTCTATCAATTATGCTACATTGATATCAACATTAGCTTCTTATTTGTTCTCTCTTTATTACTCTATATTACGTAGATAATCTGCACATGCGCCTGACCGACAGCATTTTTACTGCATTTACTCTATTTTCATTCTTCTTTTGATAATTTCAGGCGATGTATATCTAGAAGACTTTTAATTTTCCGGTAGCAGTAAGAATACTCGTTGATAAAGTTTAAGAAAGATTCATAAAAAGTTTGTGTGTTTTTATTTATTCAAACGTAAATATGGTTCCAGAAATTGATCAAGTAACCGAAGAAATGATCTTTTAGACTTCAATAACGAAAAGGACTTCAATAACGGATGATATTATAGAAATTTATTACCAAAATGCTGTTGATAAAACCGAAGAAGCTGAAACGAAAAGGTGACACTTAGATGATGACAGTAAGAAAGTTAACCGAAGGCCTTGAACTGATTGAGGCCGACCCGAAAGTTCTAGAAAAAATAGATTCAAATAAAGATAGCAGGAACTGTTTAATGAAAATTGTGGAAACTTTAATTTCTAAAAAATGTTGAATATTATTTTATTTACTGTGATAAATCTTAGATTCCCTTGTGGTTCTATCCCCTGATTACTGTCTAATTGAAAGTGAAACTCAGTCTTTCCAGGTAACTATATTACACGTTAATTACAACACGTTACAAATTATGCATTCAGAAATAGACTAGTTATTCAGAAGAAGCTGTGATGGAAGAGAGCTGTTCCCACAGAAACGGCCTCTTATAAGGTTCGTCCCTCACCACTCATCTACTCACTTTCACGACACACACATACATTTACAAAGTGACAGTTCTCACATTTAGTGAATATTTTTGCGACAAAAATATTATAATTTACCCACATTTTTGTTGATCGAACTACCAAGCCGAACCAATTATCTCAT
This sequence comes from Eubasilissa regina, assembly GCA_022840565.1. Lineage (NCBI taxonomy): Eukaryota > Metazoa > Arthropoda > Insecta > Trichoptera > Phryganeidae > Eubasilissa > Eubasilissa regina. Next base: position 13,614,264 of record JAINEB010000027.1, on the reverse strand, counting down.
CAAGGGTTGATTTATCTAAGATTATCAATCACATTTTTAAAAAATCTTTACAAAAAAATCTTTTTATCGATATTATCGATAGCTCACGTAGAAATGTGAAAAAGGCAATTTTGTAAAAACTGTAGGTATGTAGTATTAAAAACTCACTAGTATTAAAAATATTTTTTCAATCGATTATTATATAATATATACTAATTAAATCTATCAATTAAAAAGATATACAATAAAATTCAATTTATCGAAAAAAAATTTTTGTCGCTACCGGAATTCGAACCTGGATCTTTTCCTATCCGGAGAAATGCGATAACCGATTACACTAGACCAACATAGTAAGATGACGACAAATTTTATAATATATTCTGAAAAACTGCAACTTCACAATAATGTGTACTCTTTAATATATACAAAATTTATTCAATATTTAATAAAAAGAAATCTATTTAATTTCTGGCGTCTCTTAGCGAAAATTTCTCAAAGGTATTTGAGATTTTTGCAGTAAAATGTGATAGCTTTTAAATTTAGAATAATAGATGTATTTATCTGAAAGAACTAGAACTAAGTTCAAAAAGTTGTAGTCAATTTACTGTGTTGGTGTAGTGTAATTCCGAAAGTTCACCTAATGTAGGAATTGAAGAGTACAAAACTCTGATGAGTTCCATGCTCACAAATAACAAAATCACAGCTGTGCGTGCGAAGTAGTGATCCAACATAAATAATCACATAATACAATTCCTGTCCTCGAATGCAAAAATACAGCCAATCGAGCCAAAGGTACAAAGTGTACTGTTTTGGGAATAGGCTACGGGGGTAGGAATAAATTAAAAACTGGTGAAATATACTACAGTTAACAATCATTATTCAGGACCAAAATAAAAAATAATATAATGAATTAAATATTAAATAAATAAATTTTAATATAATATATATAAAAACAAAGAAGCAAAAGCACAAATAACAGACTAAAGTTACACTAAAATAAATAACATTAGTAAAAACTAATAAACATATCGCACACCTAGATCAACTCAAAAAAACAAGAATTTTTACTTATTATTGTATTCGTATATACTCTATTATATATACAAATAACTTTGCCCCAGTTCTCTAATAATATCATTTTAGGATACATTTATGACCTAAAATGTTATTTAGTTTCATAACTTTAGTAACAAAAAATGCAGAAATATGTTTTTCTTTTTTTGTCTACTGAAAAATGACTTTCTGAGTTGTGTTAGTTTTGATCTAGATGTGCGATGTGTGTCTTTAGTCGGGGAAGATAAAAACACAATGCCGATAGGAGAAAAACGATATAACAAAAATAAAAATAAACCCAATCTGACTTGCGATCACAATTACACGAACATAATTAAAAATAAATAAAAACACATTGGAAGACCCCGCAAGAGTGCCCATCTGGACACCCATACTCGCACAAAAGTTTCGAACAATTCCAAATTTATTTAACAACTGAGTAGATTGGAATTTATGATAGAAAACCCGATCCACTCTCACCGGACCCTCGATGAAATCCTCTCTAGCCGACTGTGGAACCACCTACGACATAGCTTCGGGGAGTGACTGTTCTATCAAAAGAATCGTATTGTCCAGCCCGTGTTCTGGGCTCGGCGCTGTAATGAGATAGTGACGTAACTCAGCAGACGCCTCCCCGCTAGCTCGCGGTGCAATAAGAAAGTAACGACTGTGTTGTTACGTCACACGCGGTTTCGTTCGCGTACCGGATCGCCGGTTGCTACGGACTGTACTGCTGGAGTCACGAAACGCGGACACCGAACTGGTTTGGTGATTACGGCGACCCCGATCACTCGGTGGTAAAACGCTTGCAATTCTGCATGCGTAGATATCGGGTTCGATTACGATTCTTAATAAATTATTCCGCCTGCTTAATTTATTTTGTAATTATACTTTTAATGTTTTTCGTGGACGTTGCGCGTAACCGTGCCAGCATCATTGTGAACACTTGTTTTGACAAACTTGTTAGGTCTCGGTAAAACAAGAAAATGTTTAAGCAATAAGGTGTTATGTACGAAATTTATTGCTTCCGCTATCGTCATCTACAGACCGCATTGAGACTGAATGCACCCAGCAAGGCGGTACCGTCAACTCAACTCCTACCAGCCATAAATACGTAGGGTGCCGAATCCGCGCAATAATACACACGCAGTAGTGGCGTGTAGACGCGCCGACCTACGGCAAATCACTCCATATATCGACGTCATCCAAACGGCAGCTCTAGAAGCCATTTCCGATCGTAGTTAGGGCACCTAACTTCTATCTTGGTACAATTAACTTTAGTTTTTCTTCTTGTAACCTACCGCATGTCATATTAATATCTACATACATTTTCTCAAATATCTCAACATAGATACGAACAACATACAACACTCCGTGACGTAAAATAGCACAAGGGTATTTGGTAGAGAACACGAATATTGGGATATCTCCCACAAATCACTTCATCTTCAAAAAATTTTGATTTGATATTTGAATGTCCAAGAACACACAATTACTGAATTTTTACAAACAAATAATATAAATATATTGAAGTATGGGTAATTACAGGGCTTAAAAACTGTCTTAGGCTGGCTTAAGTGATCACTTTATATAAATATAATATAACTTTCAACATTCTCACCCAATAATCTCCATATCATTTAATTTTTGAAAGTTGTATATACGAGTATGTTAATATGTGTAAACATTTCGAGTATCTCTACACTATCGCCATCTATGAACTAAAGATGATAAGCCCTGTAATTACCCATACTTCCATATATTTCTATTAAATATAATAAAAAATAGCTTCGTCTCTATGATATATCTATTATTCGTTTAGAAAAAACATAATTGTATTATGCATAAATTATACGTGTGTCATGTGTGCGATTTCAGACTCACCTATATAATTATTATATAGGCAGAGACCTAACGCTAACAAACGAGAACAATGTATGATTATCGTAGTTATGGAGTAAGATTAATTTCTTTGTTGGTCGTAAACAATGTAATTTGAATCGTTTAGCGCCATTGTATTTGATATAAAATGACAATTTTGGGACAATATGATGCTTTGTATATGAAGTGTTTCAGTGTGAGGCTATGTTGCCGTGGAGTTTCAAACAAAGAAGAATTCTTGAATTATTAAATACTGCAGGTGCACTTACAAGCATGGTGCCATTTTAAACAATGGCAAAGAATAGTTGAAAGCAGAATGAGTGATGCAGATATGCAAAAATTACGCACTAAACTGATGCAACTTGTGAAGGTATAAAATTTGAGACCTCGTGACAACGTCAGATTGTGTTGACCGTTGTAGCTAAATTATATAATTCATCGAATAATTAATAAATAAATATCAGATATCTTATAGAGACGAAGCTATTTTTATTATATTTAATGGAAGATATGTAGAAATATCGGGTAATTACAGAGCTATATGTGTATAAGGAGTGAGAATTGGTGAACATTTTATGTATATATATATATATTACAACTTCACAATAAGAATGTGTTCTCCTTTCAGGTATCCACCTATAAAATACTGTGGACTAGGTCTATTACACCCTGTAAAAATTGTATATTTATTCGAATGATTAAGTAGTAATAATACCGAGATGTAATTGAGACATTTATATATATATATATATATATATATAAAGTGATCACTTAAGTCAGCCGAAGACAGATCATAAGCCATGTAATTACGCCATACTTCCATATATTTTCCATTTTAAAATTCCTTTGTCTCTACGAAATATCTGATAATTGCTTTATAAAATAGATTAAACAATTTTGTAAATTGAGTCAAACTCTGTTTTATTCCACTACACTTTTTATTGTGTTAAATGATATAACGTTTTCGGGTTTAAGAGTTTGACTCAATTTACAAAATAAACATGGAATTACACAAAGTTTCACCAAAAACCATCGATCAGATTTTAAAAATTTGACAGAAAAAGTTTCGTTATTTACCGTTCATTAAGCTCTCCGCACTTACGGCGCGAACTTTGACTCGGCTGCAAACAAATTGTGTAAAGTGTACATATATAGTAGCTAAAATATTTGTTTTTAAAATATGTTATACTCTATTCGAATAACTTTTATGGACCGGCTGCAAAAATAAGATTAAAAATGAGTACAATTTATTTCTCGTTTCCAAACCCTTTATATAGCCGCGGAGAAGGGACCGCTTGTTGGCCAGTTCAAGGGCGTTCATTTTGGTCGAAATACCTTTTGACGTCAGCGAGTCGGGTGATCTGCCCTAGCGATGGGCTCCAAAGCGAACTGAACACAAATCCACAGATAAGCGAAATATAAATACTTACCTTTGGCCTATCGAATAGGTACAAAAATTCAGGAAAAGTTACCTAAACAGGTACCTACCTACTAAAAGTTTATTACCACCAGACCCCAGTGACCACCTTAAAATACAAAGTAAAAGAACATATTCTAAATGCAAATTAATTGTATAAATTAGAAAGATAGTCGGTTTACTCAAAGGTATTTGAGATTCTGTAAAAATAATGTAGATAGCTTTCAAATAATGGAACGACAGGTGTATTAATTTGAAAAATGTAACATATAGTTTCGAAAATTTGTCAAGAAAAATACTGGCGTTATAGCACAATGGTAGTGCACTTCCCCGGATTGGAAATAGAGATCCAGGTTCGAATCCCGGTGACGCAAAAACAATATTTTTCGACAAAACTGATTTTATATGTATATTTTTATAATTAATACATTAATTTAGTATTTAGAAAGATATACTTATAAAATCTATATTATCGAAAAATATTATTATTGCGCTACCGGGATTCGAACCTGCATCTCTTTCTTAATCGGGGAAGGTGCAATATCCAACTATGCTATAGCGACAGTACTTTAGACGACAAATTTTCGAACCCATATGTTACGCTTTTCCAAATAAATACAGCTATCATTTCATTAGTTGGATAATGCACCTTCTCCGGTTTGGAAAGAGATCCAGGTTCGAATCCCGATAGCGCAATAACAATATTTTTCTATAAAATTGATTTTATATGTATATCTTTCTAATTAATATATTTAATTAGTATTTAAAATACACAGACCTATGTTCTGAATATTTATAACTTCACAATAAGAATGTGTTCTCCTTTTAATAGAACATATTCTTTTTATTTTTTTTATTTCTTCGTTATATTATATTATATTCAGTTATTCACCTATAAAATACTATGGACTAGATCTGTTACATCCTGTGAAAATTGTATATTTATTCGAAATTTAAATTTTTATCTTAATATATATTTTTTATATTTATTTTATTCTTTATGTCTTTCTAAGTAATTCATCTAACATCTCCTTATTTAATTTTTCCCCCCTTATTATATTTTGTTTATATAAAAAAATGTTTAGCTATGTAAAAAGCAATCCTTGCCGTAAAACTGTTTGGCAAAAAATAAAATTAAAATGATTATATATGTAATAAAGAAGAATTTAAAAAAAAATTACGGAATATATATTTTCGATTAAGTATATATATATAATAATGCCGAGATGTAATTTAGACATTTATATACGAATATTTTGTATTATTAAAGAGAACACATTCTTATTGTGAAATTATAATTATTCAGAATATAGGTCTGTGATATTTTAAATATGAATTAAATATATTAATTAGAAAGATATACATATAAAATCAATTTTATCGAAAAATAGTGTTGTTGCGCCACCGGGATTGGAAAGAGATCCAGGTTCGAATCCCAATGGCGCAACAACAATATTTTTCGAAGAAATTGATTTTATATGTATATCTTTCTAATTAATATATTTAATTAATATTTACAAATCTATATGTTGAGACTTGTCCCAAGCAATAAATCATGGTCACAACAGAAGCAAACAACGAACATCTACACGCCAGGAACTGTACAACACACTCAGCACCAACTGGAAATCGTTCACTTCCAATAAGATTACACAAATATGGACCCAATGTATGATCCAACTGGGTAGAGATCAATCAGAAGCATCGCTATCCAATATTCTAACATAATATTATACAGTGTCTGCACTAATAATTCATCAATTCTATAACATTCTCACTACATTTTTTTATTCTCTATTTTTATTTTTATTTCTGTCGAATATTTTTTTTTTTTTAAATAGAGATGTGTACACGGAATACATATCACATAAACATTCTTACTATTTTAAAACTAAGCTAAACGCTTGTGCTATGAAAATAGGACTAAAATAGGACTAACTTTATCTTTCTTGAATTAAATAACACCACAACAGCACGAAAAAAACTGGCTAGCAAAGTTGCCAGGACAATGCTGTATATATCAGAGGTAGAGTCTACTCTATCCCACACAATAAACTACGATATTTGTGTCTTAAGTTTATCATGTTATATTATAATATATTCGCCTCTGTTACAACAAAAACATGTATGTCAATAAAGTCTAATAAATAAATAAACATCTATTTCTCAAAGATTGTCAATAGTCGAAAATTTCACTTGTGAACGCGGAACATAAGTCTAAGCCTAATGTACGCCAGTGGTATTTAATGGCCATAGCGATTAGTCAGATAAGTACGCATAAATACACGGACAAAACAGATTATCCTTTTTTTTACGAATTTTCTAAGAAAGAAGAGAATCACGGTTTGCAACATTCATATTACTCTTTTTTGACTCCGTATCTTATATCAACAGCAAAAACAATGGCGAATTAAATTTTTTCATTAGGCATTCATCTCCGTTGATATTAATAACGATTTATCAACAAGTCCAATGCACCCGACATAAAGTCATCGAACTCTTTGACGTGCACAAAAAAAAAAAAAAATAAAAACAAGTTTATCGTAACGGTCCCACCCAGGGACCACTTTCGTTCTTATTTAAGGTGACTCATTGTTGGTCTGTTTGAAACGGGTGTCACGTGACATAAGATAAAATAATTTATCTATCTCGTTCGGTTTCGGATTACGTCACTGCGGTCCATTTGACTGCGGATATTAAATAATATGAGTAAATTAAATTTTAGTGTGCCTACCAAATAACAGGTGGCGCGTAAGTTATTTAATCGTTGGTAATTCTATTATTATAAATATGAATGATAATTAGTTTTAGGTTTACAAACAGAATTAATTTGGATAGTTTTTTAGGATTCTAGATAAGCTTATACATTAAAAATTAAATCAAATCAAATTATTTAGCTCACTGTAAAAAATCGTATATTGAAATCTACCCATTGTATACGCCTGGCAAATTAAAGGTTCTAAAGGCACAGTGAAGGACTTTTCACATCAGATAATATAGGCCTATGAGCGACAGTGCGGTGAGGAAGGGAGTTGCCGTGGGAGAGAGTTATTCGATGGTTCGCAATGGTTCTAGAACTGTTCAAAAGTTTAACTATGTGGTGAAACTATATGGAATTCCATGATTATTTTGTAGATTGAACACTTTCAGACTTGCTTTTAATTTTAGTTGAACTATAATATTGATAATGGGAAGATGTTCCCGAAAATGTTATATATCATTTAACACAATGAAAAGTGTAGATAATAAAACAGAGTTTTGACTCAATCTACAAAATAATCGTGGTTCTAGAAGTTTTTAAGGTTCTATACAACACCTGTTATTTCAGTTAGTATATTATTACTATATAAATGCAATGAAATGATTGCGTTTTATTACTTAATTTTCACTGTAATTATAACCGTATACTGAGTTATAATTTAAAAATCTTCTTAATCTTAACTTAACTAAATTAAAAATAATTTAATAACAACGTTTAAATTTATTTTTTAAACATATACAAAGCAAGCAAGGTGACATTGAGTTCCAACATCTGTTTCTAATTAACTTTGCGTTGTTTTCTAAGGATCGTTATATGTTTTAAGGTCGTTTTCATCATTAGGTAAGATATGCGTTCATAAGCTATCGTTTACCCTTGCCAATATTGCATCAAAAGATTTTTTAAGATAATCAGAGTTTAAGTTTATAAACTATATAAATATTTTGGACCGCCATATTAAAAGTTCACAAATATGACGTTCATGAACCGAGGTACTTCCGTAACTGAACACTTATTTTGAAAATGAACTTTCCAATTTATTAAATATTTGTAAAATTGATATCTAAGAGATAGGAATATCAAAATTAAAGATGTTATTATGCGTGCTCTGGTCGAAATATAAGCAAGTGACATATAATACGTATATACAGAATACTGTTCGGATTGGCGCATTATTGCAGCGCATATACAATGTTTACCGAAGGTCGTATACATGGATTCGTTCCGCTTCTGAGACATCGAGTTGCAGGTGTAAAGCTGCGGTTGGAGCTCAGCACCAACTTTCTGGTGCAAGCGACGCTCTCATGGAAAGCTGATTCCCTGACCAAAGAATGGCAACGCCTACAGAGTAGCTTCAGATATAATAATGGCTGTAACTGAAGTATATAGTATAGTATTTATATTTTATTTAAATTTATTCACATGTGTGAACTTTTTATAATTATTTTTACTAGTTTCCTTTTTCATAATATTATATTTATTTCATCATTTTAAAGTATTGTACAATATATATTATCTTTATGGCGAATCGGGTTAAATAAAAAAAAACAATCACGCTGGAATAAATACATCATTATTATTATTATTAAAATCATAATAAATAAATATGGAAAATAATTACAATACATTGTAATAAATCTAAGTGAGTAAAATACGAGTATGAAACTGGGATTAACATTAACAGGGAAATGCGACACAAAGGTGCTGACTTGGCGAGAGTCGAAGAATTTTTTCGACGTTGTTTTAAATAAATGAAGACACTTGACCATGCATAGGACCTCGATCGCACCCCTAATAAAAGAATCTTTAATTTTTAAATGGATGGGCATTGCACGGAAGACCAATATCCATCAAAGTTCAGTGATCTTCAAAGGCGTCGGAGAGTGTGTAGGCCGAAGCCGATATGACTGTTCTGTTATAATTGAAGTAAATATGCCATCGATAAAAATCAATGCTGACAAATTCTCCTGGCAGGGTGGGCTTATCTGCATATTAGGTACATAAATATATATATATTTTTTTAAATAGAGATGCGTACACGGAATACACGTCACGTCAATATTCTTACTATTTTCAAACTAAGCTAAACACGCTTGTGCTATGAAAATAAGACTAATTTGCCAGAGTCCTGGAACGAGGCGCGACCCGCCGACCACCAGATCACCAGGTCTTAACACTACACCAACGAGAAAAACACTTTTGATCAGATTTGTTAACCTGTTTCAATGTATACTAAATTAAAAATACAACCATAGACAAAAAACTAATTTTATATACATTGTATCCTGATGAAGGAACTATTGGTTTTGAAACATATTGATAAATCAATAAATAGTGGTCAAGTCAACAAATGCAATATAAATGCATAATATGCATTGACAATGAAATACAGTGTATTTAAAAATAATTGTGACACATACATCTGAACAAATTAAAATGATAAACCTAATCTAATTACATCTTGTTTAACTCTTTATATATAGAATTTTGTACATTGATCATTGCGCTTTGTTTACTACAATACCGGAAGAACACTGTCTGCTATAATACAGTCAAATACTAGTGTAGCAGGCAGGGTACCCAAATATATGTCTTACTTTGCTGAAATCCGATTATAATATAATATAATACACTATGCTTAAAATCAAATAAATAAATACATAATTACAAACAGCAACTTAAATATAAATATATACAAACATGGTTCCGAATTTTTTTGTAGCTTAAAAATGAACATGTCTCACTCATTTATTGTGCGTGAAATCGGATTACAGAATGCAATATTGCTCTGGTAGGCGTCTAGTCTGAATATTTCATGCTTCCTTAATGATCCGGTACTTTCGTGAAGCTATGTTACTACTCTTTGATTTTTGGGCTTTTATGCCGGCTGCCTTCTGTCTCGAGGTGTTGCGATATGGTTTGCGAGCGACTTCGGCTTTCTTCTCACGGACCGCTCTGATACATGGATGTCATCAGTCATCAGAGCGGGATTGCGTCGCGTCTGTGGTAATAACCGTGTTCCGCGTACTTACCTGCCTCCTGGTACCCAGCGGCTGGTGGATTGCCTTGCCAGTTCTTGCGCAAGACGTTGCTCAAGAGACTCCGCGTCCACACGCACTAGAGTCATCGAAGGCGACATATTATTATTTTTATTGCATCGCTTCTATTTTACCGGAATCTTAATGGGATTTCTTTGTTTCATCTATGTAGATTAAAATTGTTTTTTTTTTAAATACGAATGAAATGTATTAATTAGAACGATATTCATATAAAATCCATTTTATCGAAAAATATTGTTGTTGCTGCCGGGATTCGAACCTGGATCTTTTTCAATCCGGGGAACGTGCATTAACCGATTATGCTACACCAACACAGTGCTTTGACGACAAATTTTCTAACACATGTGTTACACTTTTTAAAATTAATACATCTATCATTCCATTATTTGAAAGCCATCTACTTTAATAAAAAATGTTCAAAATTTAATTCCGAGAAAAATGCATTGGCGACAAATAAAATAAAAATGAAGAAGGTGGCTTTCAAATAATGGAACGATAGATGTATCAATTTTAAAATATAACATATAAGTTCAAAAATTTGTCGTCAATGCACTGTGTTGGTGGAGCATAATTGGTTAATGCATTTTTATATATATATATATATTTTATTTACAATGTACTATTCATACCCATGTAGTATATTTAGAATATTTGTAGGCTACTGTGAGTAGGTAAGTTGTAAGTCAGGCATATAAGTTTTAATAAACTTCAACGTATTGCAACAACCGATTTGTTTTATGTGTTCTATTTAATTCCCTGCACAATAAAAAATAATAATAATAATGAACTTTGATTAATTTTACGTCGACCCGTTTCGATACCACTGTATCTTCATCAAGACGGGCGTACTAAACGATAAAATAAATGTATCGAAATAAATATGCCCATTTCAATGGGAAATAACATTGAAATAGTCATTGAAATTAAAATATGGAAATGAGTCAGACATTACATATTTATTAGTTAGTGTACGTTCGTCCTGATAATAGCTGGAGGGCGTCAAATTAATTAAATATAATTTTGCTAATGTGGTTATTTTCTAAATTAATATGATGTTTATTTATACCTAATATAAACCTTGATAATTCTTGTTTATTTTCATTAATATTAAGTGCCTATGTACAAACTTGATTAGAATCAAATTATAAACACAAACCTAGTTAAGCGTTTAAAATTACACATATTTGAATAATAAATTACTGTTACTAAAATATTTCTGTAATAAATATCTAGTCTTTATGAAACCCTTCAACAATATTAAATTTATTTATAAATATGAATTAAATATATTAATTAGAAATAAATATACATGTAATTATATAATCAATTTTATCGAAAAATATTGTTGTTGCGCCACCGTGATTCAAACTTGGATCTTTTTCTTAACCGGGGAAGGTGCATTATCCAACTATACTACAGCGACAATATTTTTAGCGACAAATTTTCGAACCCATATGTTACCTTTTTAATATTAATACATTTATTCACCTTTGCACCTTACCCAGTTAGGAAAGAGATCCATGTTCGAATTCCGGTGGCGCAACAACAATATTTTTCGATAAAATTTGTTTTTATATGTATATCTTTCTAATTAATACATTTAATTTGTATTTAAAATATCACAGACCTTTGTTCTGAATAATTACAACTTCACAATAATAATGTGTTCTCCTAATAATTTATTTATATTTATTAATGCTATAATTATTTATATACGTTTTTGGAGCATTTATGGAGTCCCTAAAATAACCTGTACCCAAAAAATACATAAAATGTCACCTTTTCAACGATCTACGCTTCGTTTTTGAACCAGTCAAGTGACAAACATAATTTTACATATTTTCGCGTTCAAACCTTTGTCTGTATTCTTCTTAACCGAGCACATTGACCCGGAGGCTATTTATTTTCGTCTTATTGTTAATTAATTTCAATGGGAATAATTTTTCATGACAAATAACCATTCTGAAGAAACAGAGTGACCAATAGCAGGACAATTTTTTCACATACTATGTTTGAGATGCTAGTGTCAATGTCCGAAGTGAATATTTTTGTTATTTTAATAATATTACTAGATTACCGGCTTCAACCGCACGGTTGCAAACCTACCCTGCAGAGACGCAGTACTCCGTTCTCAATCTCCAGATTAAAAAAAAATCGCCAATACACTTTGTTAAAACCATAAAAAGTGTTTTGATAGGAAAATAAGAAGAAGAAGAAGTGAAAAAGTAAAAATTTTAATGCGTTACACGTTTGTCTATCACCAGAACTATTAAATTTAAATATTTAACATAAAATGACTGAGAAAAGCTTAATAAACCAATGTGATGGGGGAACAGAAGAAGAAGTTGAATTAAGGACAACTTTTTTATAAATTGTAACAAATTTGCTATTAATAGAATTTTTCAAAATTAATATTATATTTAAAAATAATTAACACATACATTGCATACTTCATCATGATTCGTGGTTATGTATTTCCAAATAGAATCACGGAACTATTATAGAACGGTCGATGTTTTGTATTCTTAATATTTTTAGGTTGATTTCGATAGAAATATTATCTATTGCAGAGGGTCTCGTGTCGCAACTTCCGGAAAATTACAATGCACTTCAATCATGATCAGGAAACCGCGAATTCCTCTATTAGGTATATGTATGAGATAAGATGGATTTTGTGAACACATAATTCTCGTAGTTTTTATTAAACTTTTCCGAAAAATTGATCTTGTAAATGTCTTTGCCAAGTTCTGCAGCCAGACTGATGCGCTGTCTTGTTTTAAAATGGTAGCTGTTCAAAAATTTAAAAAAATCGTAACACTTAAATATTTAATACTGATTATAATTATTTTTAAATTTTAAAACATCCACAATTTTGAAACAATATAACAGATTTGACTGGCAAACTAACTTCATTTATCTTTTATCGAATCTAATAAAAACTTCGCGAATTATCTAGTCCACAAAATTTTTTATATTCCATGTATACATGTTAATAAATGTTTTAATGGAGGATGGTTTTGGAATCTCCTAGATATGATCGAAGAAAGAGTATTGAAATTTTCCGAATGTTGCTTAGATTCTAGTAATTCTGTCGAAATCTACAAATAACTCACTATCGCACACACGTAATGTGTCTGATGCTTGCGGCCAGTGTGAAAGGAATGTTCTTAACCTTTACCATGCCGTGATATAAAATACTCGCACGCAGCCATGATGTCAACACGTGTTACCTTAATAAATTAGTTATATTTACTTTTAAAATGTGAAAAAATGGTTAATGCCATAAATTTACTTTAAGTATTGCGCATTAAATATTTAAAAAATATCGTAACATTCATCAAGTTCTGTATAGGAAATTGCATTATCTAATACAACCTCCTTCCTTTTTGCCTATCTTCATTTAATTAGTAAAAAAGAGACACCATTATATTCTTAAATTTGTTATTGTTTTCACTATGAAATTAATGTGTTATTTCTTTTTGTCTTGCCACAAATGGTATTCTTGTCAGCGTATTAATTTTACAATGGAATGAATTAAAAATAATTATTTTTTAAGGATTACATAATTATTTTTTCACTTGTCATTTCTAAGCGTAAATATTTTCCTTGAAATTAATTAAAATATGAATTATATATTGCGTATATTTACCGAAATATTACAGATATAATTAGAGCGGTAGATCTGTGTTACTGCATGGTTTGAGAAGGGTTAATGTCATCATATCACATGGAACGTACAGGAAAGAGGTTAAATCATAATTATTGCACAGATTTGTTCAATATTCAAACATTCAATAATAATTTCTCAATTTTTCTCTTGGTTAAAACTGTTTCACACGTGTATAAATATTTCTTTATATTTTAACAGACTTGTGTATTGTGTGACTTCCTTGCACGGCATCCATTTTGTCACGACACTTTATTTAGGCCTCTGTTTTAAAATATATCTCCGCGTCGATAGAACCGCAAAGTGAGACGGCGTCTGAATATTTAATCCGAGACCCAGATTTATTTTGATTTCTCAACAGAATCGTTTTTGCGATTCATTTTTTGATACTTGACTCCTTTGAATATTATTTGGAACGATGTCAGTTTATACAGATGTAAATGCCAAATTAATATCTAAGAAAATATTTAAAAAAAATAAATTATAAAGCGCGATTTTATACATATAATATTGAATTTCATTTGAATATCATCAAATGTAAATATTATACTCATGGTCAAAAGACACTAGTATTCAATATTTTCATATTCTTAATTTACAAAAATTTATATTAAATATACTGTTACGGTGTCTTTGGGCCATAGAGGATAGGAAGCCATAGGGACCGCCACCAATCTGGCTCAGTCTGGGTTCTCAAGTGTATGTATGTGCTATGGTGTCAACTGCTACCTCAGATGGAATGATAATTGATTCAAAGGCAACTCTGCTTTTCACATTACACATGTATTCACAAAACACAATTAATCCCGACATTGTATGAACGGAAAATGTTCTTTAGAACATCTTTCTTCAGGTCAATTTTCCTCTCAGGGAGGTCACTTTTATCTATTTCATCTATTTACGCACTTTATCATCTATTTGCCAACATCAACCAACGCGGCTGTGGGGTCCTGATGCAGCTGAGGACCCGGGCTGCCACACATCCGCGCTAAGATTCATCTCTTGCTTCAGGAGATGTCGGATACCATCTCGTCTCAACCTTATCCATAAATCTCATTCATCGGCCATCGCTCGCATACCGCCTCCTTGCTCGTTGCAGTGGGGTCACAACTCACGGGTGGACCAGGCCCATACATCTCTGGATCCACCGCGGTGATCCCACTCTTAATCTACGCCATCTTCCTTCGCCATATTCCTCTGGAGCGCGGCTCCACCCACGCGCTCTATGTTTGAGCGTTCCCACCAAAAGTAACGTCTTGCTCAGCTGCCCGCCAGAGTCAGATTCTCGTCCCTGATTCATCCATTTGAACGGCCAATCTTCATAACTCGGAAAAGCAGCCTACCCAGACTTCGGCGCGCAAATTTAAACATCACAACATTTATATAATATATGTATATAAAAGTTCATGTTCAAAAATAAAAATAAAAATATTTTTAACTCACATTTTATTTTGTAAGAATATATTATATTGGTGTAATTAAATATTACAAACAAACTAATTGTGTGATTTTATTGATATGTATTTAACTATTTATTCAACTATTTATTCACATCACGTGACTGAACAGTTGACATTCACAATGTTATACAATGGCACTCTCTATTTGTCGCATTGCATCGGTCAGCGCTGTCACTTACAGCATTTTGCATCTAAAAATGATGTCTCACAGCCTTGAACTGGTTCGCGATTTGAATTATAATTCAGAACTCAATAAGCGTAAGCGACTACCGTCATTGCATAGTGAACAAACGTTATGAAATAATTATACTAATCAAATAATAAATAAACTAATTTTCATAGCAATAAAATATCTTTGCCTTTATTTATGAAAGCTGCTTACAACTGTATTATATTCTCATAGCTGAAAACAAGGCATTGTTGGAGAATGGAAAAACCATTTATTTTAAAATGTGAAGTATCTAATGATCTGGGATATACTTTTACACGGACCATTTTGTCGAAATAATAAACCTTAGAAGTATCTCATACCATCATGTGAAACTTTATATGTCTCTTCCTTCGGCACGGGCGAAGCCCAGTAAGGCAGATATTAAAATACTATATGTACGTACAACATATTAAATAAATAAATACATCGTTTTGTTCTATTTCTTATAACTTAGTCGCTGTATTGAGTAGAATATGCCTTGTGCACGATTTTTTTCAACTTGCACAACATACTTCTGCTCGGTTTCCTGACGTCGCACCGTATTTGATAAATATTTTTTCACCTTTTTGGAGAAATTTCCCATACGCTGGATAAATTCCCATTAAAATATTTTCAGACATTGTCGAGTTTTAACTATTAGATCGACATATGTTTCCTTTTATATACATACATAGAAATATTCTATAAGAGTATTACTAAGGAGAACACATTCTTATCGTGAAGTTGTAATTATTCAGAACATAATACACCTTCCCTAATTTGGAAAGAGATCCAGGTTCGAATCCCACTAACGCAACAACATTATTTTTCGATAAAATTGATTATATATGTATATCTTTCTAATTAATACATTTAATTAGTATTTAAAATATCACAGACCTATGTTCTGAATAATTACAACTTCTCAATAAGAATGTGTTCTTCTTAATAATATATAAGTTGTATCAATGTGTCCAAAACTTAATTGTTAATTCTGGCGTCTGCTATCGGTTTACTCAAAAGTATTTGAGATTCCGCAAAAACAAAGTAGATGGCTTTCAAATAATGGAACGATAGATGTATTAATTTGAAAAAGTGTAACATATACGTTCGAAAATTTGTCTTCAAAAGTACTGTCGCTGTAGCATAGCTGGATAATGCACCTTCCCCGGTTTGGAAAGAGATTCGAATCCTGGTAGCGCAACAATAATATTTATACATAAAATTGTTTTATATGTATATGTATAAGAGTATTAAAAAACGTTCCATCCACAGACCACCAAATACATGAACTAGCGCAAATTCCTCGTACCGATATTTTCATTTTGGTGTCACCCACGTGATTAATTTGGTATTACATACGCAATCAAATAACTCGGCGACTTTTTTAAAAAATATGACTCGATTGAAATGAAAATTTCAAAGCTGACAATATACTGTTGCATAAATATGGTATAAACTGTCGTATTTATGTATTCACCGAGAATGTGTGTAGAATGCCTCAACTACCGCAACTAATGTTCCAAACCTCTCTTCTATATGTACACTTTATTTCATGTCTATTCATTTACCGGTGTGTGGTGGAAGTACGGTATACATTTTGAAATTAAAGTAAAAAAATCAAATATATTTAAAAGCTGCGCAATGTAAACTCGCAGAACAACTCGTAAACGAACACCGTTCCACTCGCAAATAACATATTTTGTAACTAAATAGTATCTATTTTATGGAGTAGGTAATTCAATTAAAATGGAATATGATTAATTTCCTTCCTTTCCAAACAGTTGAATTTACGATTACCTATGTCGATACGCGAGATTGCTCTCGATAGTTTGTAATATTGTCTTATCATTATTAGTAGATCGAACAAGTTTTTTTTTTTTGGAAAATAAATCTTCTTTGTTTGCTCTACAATCCCCGATCGGTCCTGGCAGCCTTAAAAAATTTTCTCCATTGATCGCATCAATTTTGGATCTTTAATACAGATACGTCTTTGAGAACATAATCGCTCTATCTTAATATATGCCTTTTCAGGCTGCTGGTCTGATGTTTAAAGTTTGCTGTTAGATCGTCCCCTTCAAGTTTCCTAACCACCGAAATCTTACTGTTTGTTTTATATTTGGGACGCGTAGCTCATTAAACTCATTATTGTAGTATCTCCGCCAAAATTCATTTTCTAAAACTAGACCAAAGATACGCCTCAATACTTTTCTTTCAAAGCCTAGTTAGTGGTCGGAAGTTCGAGCCTTGAAAATAGGACTAAGTTGCTGGTCTCCTGGTTCATTCCAGGAGACTAGCAACTTAATACTATTTTCATAGCACAAATATTAGAAAATAGTATGTCGATGTGACATGTATTCCGTGTATGCATCTCTATTTTTTTTTTAAATATAAAAATTCAGTAGATACATGCTTGTTTTTAGTCAGTTTTCATATCTCATATTCATATGTATGTATATACTGGTCTTATAAGTGTTTTGAATACTAAGATTTTGTTATTATTTGACAGTATTAGGAATTTTATTTGATTTTGAAAATGGAAATAACAGTAATTTTGCGCTTACTATGCATTTTTGATATCTTCTGAAGTATTATAGTTATTAGAGATCTAAAGTACGTGAATCTTAGCATCGTTTAGAAGTTCTGACTTCCACGTAAAAGTATGGGCATTTATTGAAAGCAGCCAATTTCCATATATTTGGTTTTGATATGAAATATTAAGCGAGATCAGATCGAGTTCATACTATTGGAGACTCGACTCATTGAAATCTTCACATGCGAAGGCTGTATGATAAGTACCCAAGTTTAACAACTGATGGCGTCACTGACGCAAGATCTGTATACCAATGTTTAACGCCATCTTTCGAACGACAACTATCAACATTTTTGACAGATTTATCGAGATGTTTTGTTTTGATAGCTGTTGAAGGTGGACAAGTTTGCGTTTGTTTGTAACCATGGAAAAAGAGCGATATCAGTCAGTGATTCAATTATTTTTTTTTTGGATAGGAAGACATCTGAGTTAATCAAAATAAATTTGCATGCAGTTTATAAGAATCGTGTATCTTCGATGGCTACCATCAGATATGGATTCAAGCGTGGCCGAACATCGGTTTATGATGAAGAGAGCTCAGGCCGTTCGATTGAGGTGTCTACGGAAATACATTAAACCTTACCTACTAAATTTATTCATTGCCAAAATATTTTTTGAAAATTAAAATTCTCCACTCTAATGTGTGTATTATTTATTATTAAAATCGATTATTTAAACTCGCCTACAATGTTGTAACTTAAGACTGGGTGGACATGCATTCAATTCGAGTCCGGTGTCTAAGGTCGACTACACCGTTTTAAATTACCACTTTCTGCGCTTAAATCGTAACCATAAAAACACAATTGACATAATAAACACCTCACAAAATGAGAACTCAACTCAAAACATTGCACAAAACTACCGTCGAATATTTCAACGCGCTTTGAAATGAAAAACATTTTTTACACTGCACCGAAATTTTCTCGATTCGTGTGTCGTATCAAACCGCGCATTCGAAAATGTTCAACGACAATTCGTGCAGCGCAGCGACTTGGCACTAAATCAAAATGTGGTCGTTTGAAAGTTGTTTTTAATATTAGATGCATACAATAGTTGGGGTATTTTTACATATAAAATAAATATACGCGCTGAATGTTTCGTAGCTTGTTGAGGAACAGCTCGATCTTAGACTAGAATTAAGTGCATACCGGGAAATGTTTTGCAATCGTTCATTCCACCGCGCCGTGTTCATAATACGGATTCTGATCAATTTTTCGAAAATTACCTCCGAGCAGTGCAACACACTTTGCTTGATGGGTTTCGTCATTGTCTACTTGCTATGAACAAATTACAGATCGATAGTACCAATGTTTATTTTTTTATTATCCGGGTAATTTATGGTTCATTGTATATAATAAAATGCGGAACTGATTGCCAGTTTGCAGCTCCGTAACGTAGATGGATGTGTTTGCTTTATTCTGCATAGTTTAAGAATGAATCCTATATTATATTACCTCAGAAGTGCAAGTAATCACCTACACCAGGTCGTCATGCGTATAACTAGAAAACAGATTCTGGGAGCGCAGATTCCTCCGCCGGTTGATTTTTTATTAAGCCAAGACACAAACCGCTCCGTTTCGCGAGACTCCGAATATAAAGTAGTAGTCTTTCAAAAATATTTTATTATTCATTTCGTGTTCACGAGGAACTAAGTCAGGCAAATAAGCAAGATAATCTGATTGATTTTTTTTTACTCTCTCCCATTTTTACGCCAAAGTGCACACGCAGTCATCTGTTACCTAGTCGACTGACAAGCTTGAAATTTACGCACGTATTAGTTCAAACGTGTCCAAATACGCGTCCTCGCGAGATTTCGTTTCAAAATTTAAAACAAATACATAATAAATACTAAATTAATGTATTAATTATAAATGCATACATATAAAATCAATTTTGTCGAAAAATATCGTTATTGCGTCACTATTTATAATTAATATATTAATTTAGAATTTAAAATATCACAGACTTATGTTCTGAATAATTACAACTTCACAATAAGAATGTGTTCTCCTTAACATATTTTTTAAATGTGTATATGTGTTCACCATTTATTCCATATAATACATGTTATTTATTATTTCTTTATAAACTGATGTGTCGTCATCACAAAGGGAAGCACACGGCGTGACCTTGACATTAGAAAATAACAATTAAATTTTATTTCTACATCGCAATGGTTCCGACGCTTCCGTCACTTTCGACCGACACGTCACCGCGTCATCCGATGATGGTGACGAAGTCTACACATTTACTCTCACACAAGTGTCGATTGTGAATAATCAGATTTCAACAGATTTTTTTCACAGAAAGTCTGTCCGTTAAAATAAAAAATATTTTTTTCGTTAAACAATTGTCAATTCAACATTTTTTTAATTTTAAAAATCTCTTTTCTTTTTAATACACAGATTATTAATAGGTCAATGATTAATGACCTTGATAGATAGTAATCGTAGTATAACATTAAAGTACAATGTAACATGTTACAGAATAAACTTTTTTTATGATTCCACGACAACTGCATTCAAAATAAACATATCATTAAAAAATGTAAGCGATAGTGAGGTAACTTGTGTGAGATCGTGTGTGCAGTTGTCGTGTGTGCGGTTGTCTGGTCATAATTTTTTTTCTCTGTTACCAAGCACGGTGAAGAAATAAAACAAAAGTTATGTTACAAATTAACAATTGAGGAGATATTGAATACTGTCGCATAAGTACAGAAGCGCGTGGTTTTCAAAGTCGAATCACAAAGACAATTTACTTGCCTTACCACTAGACCAAAAAAGTGTTCATATGCATGTTTAAGTATAATTATTTTTATTGATTTATTTTTTCACATATTCACAGACACGCTACCATCCTAAGTGTAAACGTTCTGATCATTGTGAGTGTAATCTAGATGCTGTTGTTGTTGTTGTTAATATAAATTGTTAAGTTGTTAGTCACAACATGTAAAAATATTTCACATCGATTTGTTTATTACTTTCAATCTAAATAAGAATAATTTATTTTGATGGTCGCCCTTGTGGTATCATCCATCTTTGTAATTGATAAAAGGGCACCCTAATGGGTAGTTTGTATTTTTTAAATCATTTAAATCTTTAAGTAAAAAGGCATTTTAAATACTAATTATATGTATTAATTAAAAAGATATACATACAAAATCAATTTTATCGAAAAATATTGTTGTTGCGCTACCGGGATTTTGACGACAAATTTTCGAACCTATATGTTACACTTTTTCAAATTAATACGTCTATCGTTCCATTATTTGAAAGCCATCTATCTACTATATTTTTACGGAATCTCAAATACCTTTGAGTAAGCCAAAGCAGACGCCAGAATTAAGAATTCATGTTTATTAAATTTTTGAACACATTGATACAACTTATATATTATTAGGAGAACACATTCTTATTGTGAAGTTGTAATTATTCAGAACATAGGTCTGTGATATTTTAAATACTGATTAAATGTATTAATTAGAAAGATAAACATATATAATCAATTTTATCGAAAAATAATGTAGTTGCGCCACCGTGATATAGGTTAGAAAATTTATCTTCAAAAATAATGTCGCTGTAGCATAGTTGGATAATGCACCTTCCCCGGTTTGGATAGAGCTCCAGCTTAGAATACCGGTGGTTATAAAGATAAATTGTTTTTATATGTGTATCTTTATAATTAATACATTTAATTAGTATTTAAAATATCACAGACCTGTATTCTGTATTCTGAATAATTACAATTTCACAATATGAACGTATTCTCGTAATGATGAAAAGATATTCGTGTCTACTTGATTTCAATTCGAATTTCACATAAAATTGTTCGATTGTTATTAAATATGTACCGATGACCTTTTTATAGGGAAAAATCCCTACAAACTCACGTCACATAGGATTATGTTTACACAGTCTACCGTGACCATGAGTTTCAATATTCAGACACTGTTGTCGGTATTGGTGTATGAAATATAAATTATATTTTTATGCGATTAAATTAAATATAATCGTATATAACATTCGTAAACAAAATTGATTGGTTAACAAAATGATACAATAATTATAGTGCTAAAAGTAATTTACGTACCAATAGCAATTTATTTAGTTTTTAGTATTAACGCCTATATATATGATTTATATTACTTGCGAGTAAAAAATGTATCAATAATTTATGTAATACGTTTTTTACGTACCGATAGCAATATATTTAGTTTTTAGTAATAACGCCTATATTTATTATACTTCATAGGCTTAACAGAAATTTTATAATGTACAAAACTACATTTAAAACTCATTTTGTCTAAAAATGGAGATGTCATACTTTGATACTTAACGTCACATATATAGGCGTTATTATATGTTGGAAGTTTCAAATGAGTAATAAATTTATACAATTTGAATAGCTTATATGTGATGTAAAGTATCAAAGTATGACATCTCCATTTTTAGACAAAATGAGTTATAAATGTAGTTTTGTAAATAATAAAACTTCTGTTAAACCTATGAAATCATAACATTTTTTACAATTCAAAATGCTTTAAATTCATAAGGATATGTAATCTTATGATTTCATAGGATTGATAGAAGTTTTATAATCTATAAAACTACATTAATAACTCATTTTGTCTAAAAATAAAGATGTCACACTTTGATACTTAACGTCACATATATAGGCGTTATTATATGTTGGAAGTTTCAAATGAGTAATAAATTTATACAATTTGAATAGCTTATATGTGACGTAAAGTATCAAAGTATGACATCTCCATTTTTAGAGAAAATGAGTTATAAATGTAGTTTTGTAAATAATAAAACTTCTGTTAAACCTATGAAATCATAACATTTTCTACAATTCAAAATGCTTTAAATTCATAAGGATATGTAATCTTATGATTTCATAGGATTGATAGAAGTTTTATAATCTATAAAACTACATTAATAACTCATTTTGTCTAAAAATAAAGATGTCACACTTTGATACTTAACGTCACATATATAGGCGTTATTATATGTTGGAAGTTTCAAATGAGTAATAAATTTATACAATTTGAATAGCTTATATGTGACGTAAAGTATCAAAGTATGACATCTCCATTTTTAGAGAAAATGAGTTATAAATGTAGTTTTGTAAATAATAAAACTTCTGTTAAACCTATGAAATCATAACATTTTCTACAATTCAAAATGCTTTAAATTCATAAGGATATGTAATCTTATGATTTCATAGGATTGATAGAAGTTTTATAATCTATAAAACTACATTAATAACTCATTTTGTCTAAAAATAAAGATGTCACACTTTGATACTTAACGTCACATATATAGGCGTTATTATATGTTGGAAGTTTCAAATGAGTAATAAATTTATACAATTTGAATAGCTTATATGTGACGTAAAGTATCAAAGTATGACATCTCCATTTTTAGAGAAAATGAGTTATAAATGTAGTTTTGTAAATAATAAAACTTCTGTTAAACCTATGAAATCATAACATTTTCTACAATTCAAAATGCTTTAAATTCATAAGGATATGTAATCTTATGATTTCATAGGATTGATAGAAGTTTTATAATCTATAAAACTACATTCATAACTCATTTTGTCTAAAAATGGAGATGTCACACTTTGATACTTAACGTCACGTCATATGTTGTATTTTATTTTACATATCATCATAGTATTATTAATAAATATGCAAAAAGAGCAATGCAATCTTTACATAGAAATATTGTATTTAAATTACAAGTACCTACAGAGAAGTAAAACATTATTGTTTTTGTTCAAACATTAATCTATTGCATTTTTAATTAAAATATGAATAATTAAACAATGCAAGAATCAACGAAATAAATTATTTTTATAGAGAACACACGTTTATTGTGATTTGCGTTTTCTGAACATAGTTCTGTATTTAAATATCGATAAAATATTTAGTTGCTACCGGGATAACTACGTATTTGCTCGATTAATATATTTTTTATATGTCTTTCTAGTTGTTTCAATTGATTTGTATTAGAAATAAATAATAATGAAAATTTAAAAAAACCTATATTAATATAAAATATTATTGAAAACACAAGAAATAGATAACTACCTAAGAAAGTAGATGTCCCCTGTGATTAGAAGCCTTTCGTTTCTACTGGCGACATGTCCAAAGTATTATGTATAAGAATCATTCTCCTACATGTTTTCGATAGTTTTTCTGTAATTCTTAATTCTCGGAAGACAGAGATTTGTACGCCTTGCGGTCCACGGAATACGCAACATCCGTCTTGAGTTATCTATCAAAAGATGGGACCTGTCGTTCACAGATGGCAAAATAATTTTAAAATATGACTTTAATCCTTGCATATTTGAAAGATCCAAAAGTGCGTGTTAACAAGCTTATAGCTTGGCGTGACGTGTAAATTTTGGCGTATTAATGCGCTCATGACATTTAAAATTACCATACAGTGCTACGAGGAATAGCAGAGATTTCACCAAACAGATTCTGGTTCTTTGTAGAGTGGACTGGAGTCATCGCTGATTTTGCCATTTCTTCGGATTCTTGCTTTTTTTTTTATATGAGAGCATTGAGGTGTATAAACTCGTCAATAATTGTTGAAGACTTTCGTTTTGTTTTTATATATTTGTAGTCCTAGTTTACTGATCTTTACTTCTATTGTGGAGTAGTTCAATTGTGTCATCCTCGTCTTTGTTTTTTGAATCTATTATTTTGATGAAAACGGACTCGATAAATGAACAGGCTATATTGAAAAACATACAAGACAAACAATTACTTTTATTCGATATTGACCTTGCGTTTTAGCAAAGGAGCGTTTTTAAATAAAATTGTGTCGTCGGCAATAAAATATCGCTATACATCAATGTGCTGACTTTTGACTTATTTTTACTTCCTATTTTACAGAGAAGTACACAATCCTGAGTTCCTGAATACAAAAACGAAGCGTAGTAATCTTGTTTTATTTAATTAATTGAATCATAAGGGCTCATTTCCTCACACTACCGAACACCGGCATTGAACTAATTATTGACTAAGCACATAAGCAGCTTACATGTATGGCTATTCATTCAATCAAGATATTGACGGTTGATTTTACATGTTCAATTAATTTTTTTGCTGTAGGTACTTATTATTCTTCATAATCCCACGTTTTATAAATTGAATTATTTTTGCTATGTTTGTTGTGACAAAGTATTTTAATATTCTTATTTGCATAATTGGATTGAAGATAGATAACGCGTGTGACAATGATGTCTACCGCCTTGAAAAATGGAATTAATTTCTGTACCGTCATACGTTAAATAATCTAAAATATTTTGGTTAATGTGACTAAACTACAAAAATGAATTATGGCCAACCGACGTAGTTGATCATATAAATTATGTATCAAACTAAATCGTATTGAAATAATGAACATGTATTAAGCCAGAGCCAAAATAATTGACTGAAACATTTCTCGCGAATCAATATTTTAATCGTCAGGACCTTAAAAATAAATGACCATTTTTAAAAAGATGTACGATTTAAGAAGAAGAAATTCATACAATTATGTATTATTCGAAATAGTATTCAAAAATTATAATGGATAATATTATAAAATATAATATAATATATAATGTTTTTAGAGAATATGATGACTCCTGTAGTTCTTGATTGATTTTGTAAGTATGCGATTATGTCATTAGTGTTAAAATATGATTTCGTGCATATGGGCGCCGCGGCTGGCTCAAATAAAATTTTCAATTTAATTTTCGACCATTTTTTTGGAGCAGCTGGGAACGTATTGCTGATAATAACGTGACGAATGTTGGTTTCCAAGTCATCTATTGTCTCTGGTTTATCGGCGTAGACTAGCGACTCCACAGAAAATAATCCAAAGGTGTTAAATCATACGATCTTGGAGGCCAATTCACAGATCCATTTCGCGAAATTATGCGCTCATCGAATGTTTCCTTCGATAAATTGATTGAGGCGCGCGCTTTGTGACATATTGCGTCGTCTTGTTGAAACCACAGGTCTTCCACTATAGTTCCATTCAATTGGAGAACTGAAACCCAGTAATCATGGTCCTCAAGCGCTCTCCATTGACTAACGTTCTGGCCGGTATCATTTTTGAAGAAACAACAGCTTTTTCGGTGCGCACTGTACGACGTCTCTGCAGATGCATATTGTCAATTAGAGGATGCGAAAACGATCCATGATTATTCGAATTATTTTCTCGGATGGACGATTATGTCGACCATAAAATGGACGTAGCGCGCGCTAATTTTCACGAACTGAACCACGATTTTCGAAATAAATTTGCACAATTTGCAAGCCTTGTTCTGGCGTAAGTCTATTCATGGTGATATGGCAAATTAAATTGAACACAAATCAACTATCTATCCGTTGTCAAATTAACTGAACACCTTTAGTTAGTGACGGAAGGATTATTTTTTATTTTACACGTTAAACATATTTATACGCTTATATCAAAGTAATTTGAAGATCCAATTGCCCGAAAATTGATTTTTGATATTTTGAGTTGAAAATTATATTGCGTTTTTTTTTCTAATTGAAACATTACATTTCAGCATTCGAAGTTAGTTTTTTTTATCTGCGAAGATCGCTGTAGTAATATAGTCTGAAAAGTCAATTTTCAAGGATATATATTAAATAACAACGCACATACATTATTCCAAAAATAGACACTTATTATTATTATCACATTATTTAATATTTATTGTTGATATGATGGGATATCCAACCTGTTTCTGTCTACAAGCCGTCTTCTATCTAAAACCCGGTGTTAATTAATATAAGGAAATAACGCAATAAATTTACGAGACTTGTAACACTATTCATTATGTTTGATTTTTTTTAGTTTTTATTTATCACCACTCCGCATTCTTAAGACGAGTTGTTATTTTAAAAGCTGTCTTCTCCATTTAACATTTTTTTTTAAATAATTAAATACATAGCAAATAAACAAAGCATATAGCTTTTTATTCATTTACTAGCATTTAAAAACCATTCTACGACGAGCGAGAAAGACGTATGTTAAGGGAATATTTGAATTAATTACTTATCTACATACACAAGACATCATTTAAATAATTAGTGCGTACTCACCATTAGTTTCCATTTTTCAAATTTCTGACAGTAGAAATATTGACATGTTTTTTTTCTATTCGATAAATGTCCACTCGAAATCGAACACATCTAACTAATGAAATTTGTTGAAATTGACACATCAATTCAATTTAATATCAATTTCCTTTCAATGTTCCCTATGCGTGACGTACAGAAGAACATTTATACATATTTTTAATAATATTATTTGCATATTGTTTTAAAGCCATGTTATTTAGTAACGACGTTGCTTTAATATCGCTTTTTTGAACTAGATTCTCTTCCTTATTGATTACATACTACAACATCATGTACTAAACACAACAAAGAATTTTTTATCCAACGTTTTGAAACATTAAGAAAAAATACATTGACGTTTTAGCTATAAATAAGAATCGTTATAAAATAATAATTAATTACCTAAACGATATTCGTCTCAGATATATTACTGCATATAATATAAATTGTGTCGAGTCAACCCGGAAATTCAAGGCTTTCTTACTGTCTCGAGTCCCGAGACTTTTAAAAAAAATTACCCGTGACTCGAAACTTTTCATTTTTCTTGGTACTGTTAATTTTAAATAAGTTGCGTTAATCATATTGTCCATATATATATTTTTTAATTGAATGTTTTCATAGTTTATAATGTTCAGCCGCAAAGATTGATTTGCATTAAGATAAAAATGAATCCAAATATATTTACTATTAAAAAAAAATCTGAAGTGAATGGTTTTGTCGGTTTGTTCTAACAGGGGATTATTTTTCATTGTGAAATGTGATCTTTTATATTTACGATAAACTCAAGTCATTTTTTTAAAATAAAATTTGTATGTGAAGAAATTATTTGAAAAACTGTAAGAGGACTTCAGTTGACCTGGCCATACATACTTACATTATTGTTTTCAGATGTTTTTTTTAATTAATTGTTCTTTTTTTATTTTTTAAATTGTGTATGTTTTGTAATTTTTATAGATGAATGTGTTTTTGTATTCAATATATACGTAAAATTAATTTCATTTTAAAAAACTCCTACCATATTACGAAAAAAAAAATTTCATCAAAATTTTTTTATTTGTTTATAAAATTAATATTAACGTATGTTTTTTACACAGATAATATCCTGTACATTTTGTATTAGAATATTTATTATTTTTTTTTTTTATATAAATTTAATTCGTGATCTGGATTCCCGGGACTTGAAAATGTTGAATCTTGAGTCCCGGGAATTGAAAAAAGCAGAGAATACAGAATCACTAATTAGTACGATGAGCCAATTTTCAAATTTCTGACATACTTGTTTGTTTAGTGTGATGCACAGAAAGTCATTGGGATTTTCTATTTAAGATAATCTTTGTCGAATCTCAGAGTCTTTTAATTTGACAACTGCAATATCTGCTATTTGAAATCATAAATTATATTTACCATACGGCGTTTGGTAAATTCTATTCAAGAAACCGCAAAAAAATGCTAATGTCTTGATATTTTTTATTTGACCTCATGCTACCTTCCATAGCAAATATGAGAAAACATTTTTATTTAACCTTTACCATACTATGATATAAAATACCCGAACGCAGCCATGCTGTCAACTCGTGTTACCGTAAATAACAGATACAAAAAATGTTTTTATTAGCTTAAATGGCTTTAATGGCACGAATTTACTCGAAATATTAAGCATTCAATTTTGAAAAAATGATTAATAACATAATTTAGAACATTCATTATTTCTTATATAATGTGTCCTTCCTTCTTATCTCTCTTCATTTAATTAGTGAGAAAGAGACAACCATATTTCTATGTTTGTTGTTTTTTTCAGTCTAAAAATAATGTGTGATCTCTGTCTTTCGTATCACAAATGGTATTTTTACCAACGTATTAATTTTACAACGGATTGAATGGAAAAAAAATGTTTTTGTACTATTCCCTTTTCATAATTTATTTTTACTTGTCATTCCTAAGCGCTAATATTTTTTTATGCTTATCTAAAATATGAATTTTATGTTTTATGTATTTACCGAAATATTAAAGGTTTAATTATGATGGTAGACCTGTGTTACCGCATGGTTTGGGAAGGGTTAACTTGAATACTTACTTTATCATCACTGCGCATCACGTAACAGATGACGCTATAACATGATCACTGAGCTGCAATATTTATCCTTTTCACGGAGCAACTTATCCAACTTTCTCGATAAATCTTGATGAACCACAACAGTTCCATTGACGAAATTTCTTATACAACGCGTTGACCAACAACGCGATTGTCCACTGGCAGGCGGGGGAACTACGCCAGTCGTTCTCGAGCCGATTATCCGCGTTCGCGGCAGGTTTGCGTGAATTTTCCTCGCAAGGTTGCCGACTCGAGGTGCGGGATTGCGTTTCAATTCGCTCACTGTCGGCTTTGCCATCTCGATGTGCGTCTTGCGACCAATTTGCGAAACCGCCTCGAGCCTTGACCGACTTGGCTTTGCGGGTTGAGCCTCGCCGCGGTGGTGCTAGCTCTGCAGTGAGACAAGCGCCGTGGTCAGAGTCGCAGTGTCCGCGTTAGCTCTCAGTGAGACGGTGCTCGCGATAGTGAACAGTCAGAAAGTGACAGACCGCGCATGCAGTGAAATGAAAAGTGAATCCGTTGCTAGATCATAATGATTAGTTTTCACATAACTTGAAGTGATGTAAACATCTTTTTACATTAATGTTCCTTCCTCGGGTATTATAATACGTAATCTACGGTTTTTTGTTGTAATAGAAATTAACAGTGACCCAAAGTAGTGAAATTATTTACGAACATATATATTTATAAATATACAAATCATATAATTTTGTGATAATTCTCGTTTTCCGCATTGGATATCACGGAAATAAACTAAATATACAAGAAGAATATTAAAGGTATTTCAATAAATTTTATTAATTACTAAAATTACATTATTATATAGTGCGTTAACATTTTAATTTTATATTAATTTCGTAAGAAGGTAATATTATTTTATTAAGGAGAACACATTCTTATTGTGAAGTTTTAATTATTCAAAACGTAGGTATGTGATGTTTTAAATACTAATTAAATGTATTAATTTGAAAAAGTGTACATGTAGATTCAAAAATTTGTCGACAAAAATACTGTCGCTGTAGCATAGTTGGTAATGCACCTCTTCCGGATTGGAAAAAGATCCAAGTTCGAATTGCGAGTAGCGCTACAATATTTTTCGATAAAATTGATTTTGTATGTATCTTTATAATTAATGCGTTTAATTACTATTTAATATTATTTTATTCAATAAGAGAAATAAAACCACATTAATAGTATTACATACGTTATAACAAAAAATCATTAAATTTGACTTAAAATAACTGTAGATTTTAATTAAAATATATATTGCATTATACAGAGTGAGAAAAATTTATTCGTTTTTTGACGTTTTTCACCAAAAAAAACGACATTTTTCTTCTTATTCGTATGGGTTTACGATACTTAAAATGTCAGGCTTCGTATGTTTCAAAACAACTTAACGTGTTCGAACTACCGCGTTAATTACGTTGCCAATCATCTGCTTACACCTGCATTCTTAAATATTTAATATTTAAATATTTACTCCCATGATTTATATTAATACTGTTGTATTGCACTAGTCATTTTCAATAATAAAATATATTTTTTAGCTCATTAATATTTTTTCAAGATACAATGCAATCACGAATATCTCTTAATATAATAGTAAATAAAAATATTTATTTAAATTAGATACTCATATTTCCTTCTTGTAATTTACACGAGTCATGAAATTATACTTGCAGCCTTCTACCTGTGATTCATATCATATATAACAGACTTTGCACCTATTTCTTAATAACAAAAACCCAAAATGAGTAATTCTTACGTTAGCCTTATTAATATTTAACTCTAAAGCAAAAAGCGTGTAGGCATATTAAATAATCGATCCCGTCGGGACTATTCTTACATAGATGGCAGAACATGTATGATATCCAGGGGCATGCATTCTATACAATCAAAAAGTAAATGTAAATGAAATACCAAAGTGGTTGCTTGATGTGGGTAGAAAGCAAAATGAAACATTTGTCATTTTTCATAATTACCCACACATTCTTATCTCCGACTATTGTATATTACTGACAATAATATTTTCAAAACTTTTTTCAATATCTTTTTATAACTTTTGATTATACTTTTTTTTTACATAACTTTTTATAATTCATTCATACTTACTTGCCTCTTAACATTTACAACTTCTTTTGCTTTAGAACATACTTTATTTTTCATATGTACTAGTTATGCTACAAAAAAAATAAATATATATATATATATATATATATATATATATTCACGCTAAAATAATTCAGTTCTCATGTTAACATGTAAACTAGATCCGTATAACTAGCGAAAGAATTTAGAATTGACAAATGAAGCTGCGCATGTGTTTTTTCGCTAAATCTGTTCCAGACGTACACGAACTAAACTCAAGTCTCGCACCGCGCCGTGGTCTGAATACACGTCTTCGCTTTAATAGACGTGTTGCAAAACGTCGCAATTGTATTTGAAGCTAACTTGAATGTGCATTCGAATACACTTTAAACATGGTATTATTTTACATTATAAAATATTTTAGCTTCTTTAGTTAATAACTGGACTATTTCCCATGAATAATATTAATATTTTTCAAGAGTGTATAATAAGTATATTTAAACAAAAACATGCTTTGGAAAGAGTGAATGATAAATACAACCTCTAATGATAATATCTATCGCTTTTATACCATCGATATTAAATATTAGCAGCATAACCTAAATCCATGCCTAGTGCACGCCACTGATGATATCAATTGGTTATTTTTCATAGGAAGGATAGTGAAGAAAGTTATGTGAAGATTGCTGAATAATATTGTTTTTAGAGGTGGTATTGTATAATACGCATGTCCATATTGAGAGTAGATCAACAAGAGTAATTTAAATGTTTTAAAGAGTTCTCTGCATTATGAAATACAAAATACTTTACTACATTGAACATTCAAGAGTTTAATATTTCAACAGTGGAATAAATACATATTTAATAGCATTAATTACGAACAAATTCTTTGTTGTAATCCTACAAAGCAGATATATTTCCAACCTGGGTATTATTCTCATTAAAAAAAACACTATATTACCTTGTAGTATAATAAGGCAGCGTCGTAAAGTTATTTTAATACCTACAAAGATACTTTCTTCTGGGTTTTTCCCAAAGTATTTCCTCCTAAGTATATACTCTTGGTATATTTGATGGTATATTTGACTTGGTTCTTGTAAAAACCCGAAAATAAGCTTAAGCGGTACGGTAGTATTAGTATTTTTTTTTTTAAATTATCTTCTTTTAACCAAATGTAATTTTATGTATTTATATATAAATATTTAATTATTATAATTAATTGTGGAATTACGCAAAATTTGAAGATTCCGTCACTGTGAAATTGATGGTCTTAATATACGTAATATATAATTAATAATTTATTAAGGAGAACATATTCTTACTGTGAGGTTGTAATTATTCAGAACATGGGTCTGTGATATTTTAAATACTAATTAAATGTATTAATTAGAAAGACATACATATAAAATCAATTTTATCGAATAATATTGTTGTTGCTACCGGTATTCGAACCTGGATCCCTTTCCAATCCGGGGAAGGTGCATTTACCGACTATACTACAGCAGACAGTAATGATGAAACGATAGATGTATTCATTTGAAAAGTGTGACATATAGGTTCGAAAATTTGTCGTCGAAAGTACCGTTTCAATAAAATTGATTTTATATGTATATCTTTCTAATTAATACATTTAATTAGTAATTAATAATTAGTTGATATTTCATATAACTCAGCCATTTTACTCAGTTTAATAACACAAAAGACATATTATTATCGGAAAGCCGTAATATTAATTTATTTTCATTTAAATATTTAAATTAACGTGATTAATATTGAAAAGATTATGATAAGCACATTGCATACCTAAATAAATTAACAACTACAAGTTATGTTAATAATTTTGATTTATTCAACAAAAATCAAATATTTTAGCGTTTCAACTACAATGCCATCGAAATACCTTATTCCATACGTAATATCACGTGTCAATAGTTTACTTTTTAAATTACTAAAACATATTATAATTTATTTTTAATGTTTACAGCGTACTTTGTGGTTAGACATAATTATTAATTTAAACACAATAACTAAATAACTTTGTATTTAGGTTTCTAAGCCACTGTATCTATGTTACGATGAACGTACTCTAGCTAGTGTTAGTAATCGAGTTAGTGCATATCGAAACTAATTAGTGTACCGATACAGCTGTATCGAAACCTATAATCGAAGTCAAAATAATCACCACAGTTAACTGAAAGATAGATTTGTTATTTTTATTTAACCAAATCCACCTCATTAATTTTTTTTTTTTAATTATTCAATTAAAAATACATTTATAAAATCATAATAAATTACAGTGATGTGCATTATTTTTATTTTGGTCTATGTAGCGCTTAAATTTAATAACAAAAATTTTATAAAAGTCTGTGGTGAAAGAAAAATGTTCTTATTAAACCAGTTTATTTGTTCTTGTTTCATTGCTTAATCGAATTCCATATATGGAAATCTAAACAATTTTCGAGTCCTATAAAGCCTTAATTATCTAAAAAAAAATCTAATTCTTGAGACTGCGTACCATTAATTTTTATGGTTAATAGATAAAAGTACGATTAAAATATCGATAAATAAAATTATAATCGTAACTCTGAAGTGCAACAAGATCAAAGACCTAAAAAATAACGGATTTGAATGAATATCAATGTTTTAAATATTTTATTAACGTCTTTTTAAAAATATGATTTAATTATGAATCACTAGATTTGTTGCAAATTTTTTCATTATTATTTTACACACCCTATTCAGGCATTAATATAATTTGTAAAATAACAGAAAATTTCATCAGAAGTGCTATACACAAAGAAAAAAATTACATAATGTCAGCATGTCCTTTCACAATCAAAATTAAAAATAAATACAAAACGTGACGTAAAGCAATCAATCCGTCACCATTGAGTTGAGACACAAAAAAATTGTAATAATGCAGTCCTATAAAATTTTTATCACCTCCGCATATTCAATACCACAAAAAATGCATTCTGGATACTACGGAGTTAGCTAATGCATGAGTTCTGACATTACTACTATAATAGAACAATAAATTGTGTTTCGATGACCTCAATGGTGCGTGAAAGTCAAGCAGATCAACGATCTGGGGGCAGTCTATCATACGATATTAATTTCATTGAACATTGTAATAATAGCGATCATATGTATAAATATTAAATTGAATTATTTATTACTTTCATTATCAATAGCGAATACTTCAAATCGTATTTGTAATTTGCGCTTTACGTATTTATTGCTCATTTTTGTGGATACATTTTGATTTGTCATTTATTTATTGTCTTCTCTTTCGTTAAAATCCCTAATGCCTTAAATGCCTGAGCTGGTACAGCAAATATCCTAATTCTTCGGCCTTGTTAGATACCAATCTATATGAAGTAAGTAGTAAGGTGCAGTCAGCCCCCCCTTTTTATGTTAAAATAAATTAGAGATATAGTCAATAGAAAGTTAAATCAAAAAGTCGTGAACAGTAAACATTTCAGTGAAAGCGCGGCCGATAGAAAATCCGAGTAATGTATTTAATTATTAAGGTATCCTTATAATATATAAGTTGTATCGATGTGTTCAAAATTTAATAAAAATGAATTATTAATTTTCGCGTCTCCTATCGGATTACTCAAAGGTGTTTGAGATTCTGTAAAAATAAAAATAAAATAAAGAAGATGACTTTCAAATAATGGAACGATGATGTATTAATTTGAAAAGTGTTAAATATAGGTTTGAAAATGTATCGTTAAAGCACTGTTGTTGGTATAGCATAATCGGCTAATGCGGATTGGAAGTGATCCAGGTTTAAAACTCGGTAGCAACAACAATATTTTTCGAAAAAATTGATTTTATATGTATATCTTTCGCATTAATGCATTTAATTTGTATTAATGTTTTTAATGTTATGAGTAGTGTGCGGCAAGCGTAATCTTCGTTTTTATTAAAGTTCGGCTTAATTAAAATAATTGAGTCATAAAATTATAAGCAGTCAACTAATTTGGCAGTCGGTATATTATATTTTGTTATTCTAAGATGCGAAACTTTACCGCAGTAAGCGCATTTTGTTTGTACCTACATGAAATCATTTAATGTTTTCTGTTTAAGTTTACCACTGCAGTTGGCTCCTTAGGACTTTTAGGTTCATAGCCGATTGCACAATTGTCCTCCAGTGCGAGCTGCGGTTTCCCAACAGAGAATATGAAACTTCGCTGCATTTGACAAAAAATAAATATACTGTTTTTTAACGTAGAAAATGTCTAACCAAACATTAAAAATATCGATACGAAGGAAACCCCGAAGTTGCACTCGTGTTTAAATTCTACTCAGTAGAGTAACGAGTGCATTAATTAACAAAATTAAGAGATTATTATAAAATGTTTGATCGATAAGTTCTCTTCGGTTAATCAAATGTATGTCGTATGCACGATATATGCAAGGAAAGCGACTTTATTATGAATGTCAACAAGCCGAAAGTGATGGTATTCGAGAAGGAGGAAAGCAAGGCACCGCGCTAAATACTGTTTGGAACAAGTAGATGTATTTGTGTATTTGGGAAATATGTTTGATAGAAACGAAGAGGCTGAGAAAGATATCAAAAGAAGAGTGACTGAAGGGAATAAAGTGAACGGCGCATTGAATGGAATTATATCTAACGTGAAAATGAGATCACTTAGGCGTATATGCGGCATATCAATATATGTCATAGTAAAGAATGAAGAAATAAGGGAAAAATGAAAAACTGATCATAGTATTGTATCACATAGATGGAGAGAACGTTAAAAAGAATATATGACGCAAGCTTGGATAGCACCAGAAATAGAGGACGTCCAGGTAAACCAGATACTGAAGGATGGTCCTGTTAGTAGCCTCAATAATCGGAGAGCTTGTTTGAGAAGATGTATGAATGTGGATAAGGCGAGAATTGTGTGTCAGGAAAGAAGAGTTTGTCTTTGCTCTCTGCCTACCTCCGCAGGGAAACAGCGTGATGGCAAGGCAGTTAGTTAAATTATACCTTATAACACTTCACACTTTACAGATATATTTAGTTTTACATAGCTAATGATAAGGGGCAGGGGCGTGCAGTGCATACAGGCAAAAAAGCTGTGAATTACTAAAAATTCTGGGAAATAAATATAAATTAAATAATCCATATGTTATAATTACGCTAGTGTCCACTGTGTATCAGTAGAATCTTTAATTGCGTAGTTCTGGATGCTACCGCGCGACGCCACCGGAGTGCGGTAGTCCTCTACTGGGTTATTCTTCATTTATTGCTTCCACAATTGCTAGCCACTGTTTTAATCTATCGTTCTATTCAACTCATACAATTGCTACCTATTGAATTTAAAAATCTACTCGGCAGAATCAGAAATGGATCCTTACTGTTTTCCTTGCTGTTTCCTAGCAGAATGATATTTGAAAGGTTTTGAACTTTGCTCAGAGCTGAACGAAGCATCTAATACTTCATTTTTAGTAATTCTCAAATTTTACTACCTTATTAAACGTATTATTTTCATGATTGTTCTTTGCGTTTGAGGATAATTATTTTTTATTATGATGATTCATCTTAAAAACGTCGGTTTAACGAAAGTTCATAAATCTATGTACAATGTATCATATAATATACTATATAATATAATGATAACAACATAACCTAAATCTATACCTACTGTGAGTACCAATGCAGTACAAATAATAGGTGAACATTTAAATAATATTTATTAAGTACATTTGTGAAGTATGGAATCAAAATCCAATGACATGTCCAATTTTTTATGGTTTTTGAGTTATGTACAGTATGAGGTAGGAGACCTACGTCCAACCGTTTGGATGCCATTGTCAGGCATACACGCAAGCGGACTATCCTCCACAGACTAGCAACAGGGGAGAGCATGAATTTTTGAGTACGTGAATCGGAAACTACCTAACTTACCATAATACGAAATCCACCTTGCCATCTTCTGGGAAATAAACTTTACTAAAACATGAAAGATGATATTTTATAATAAAAAAGAGTCACTAAATTTTAATTTTAATAAAAAATGAAAGAACTAAAAACTAGTGTAATTATTATTTTGATAAATAAAAATAAAATTTAAGTTCGGGGTTACGTAGCACGCGACGACGGCAATAATAATTTTACAAATAATACGTCGACCTGGGGCGATCCCTCTTTCTCTTGCGGTAAAAGTTAACATCTTCTTGCATCCGTCTCTCTTGGTGTACTGGAAGCAGCATTTCAGAGTGCCTGGTAATTTGTCAGAACACTCTTTCAACAGGCGGCTTATGCACGAATCTTTTTCTCCCAGGTGGACCATTATAAGAAATTGTCGACGAGTGATGGGAAGAAAACGTAATTTTAAGTAGTAAAAAAAAAGTGAATAATGAAGGAGATAAAATAAGGAAATGAAAGAATGAATATAATAAAGAATATTCGAAAGAATAAGAAAGAAGGGAAATTTTATTATTTCCTGCAACACTAGAAATTTTTACGATACAATTAAAATTCGTAATGCTACAAATGAGTACGTTGTGAGACCGATTAATTATATGATTTTACTCTTTAATTAATATCCTTGGCGAGACGTCCAAACGCCTCTCTGGCGTTGGCTCTGCGCCTGGATCCTGTACGGGCTCCATCTTCAAATACGAATTCCACAATATGGCAAAAACGGCCAACAGCCGCCCGCAGGACTACCCTCTTAGCTCGAAGTGCGAATGGAAGTGTATGTACCTGCTAGCGCCGACCCGTCACTCAAATCGGTGGGCGCGATCCTAGCGGCAAATATCGCAATCAGTACTAGGCGTTTCAAACTGTGCGTGAAATTAACCAACCAGGGTGATCGTTATTCTAATTAGGTACAATAATGTTACATTTTTTCTTACACTAAGAATTCGTAACGTTATAACAGATATAAAGCAAATGAACGTCTACAAGACTAGTCTATCGAAATTAGATAAATATCACCGAATTTCGTATAAATACGCTTTTAAAATTTAGATTTGTCTAATAGATAATTTATTCAAACCCAGACAAATATGTTTTCAAGCAATAAGACCATAGTATTAGGTCATGTGACTTGAAGGTGGTTCAATATGATTCCAAAAGTGACAGTTGTAGTACAACGATTTTTTTTTGCATTTTACTCGAAAACAGGTAAAGTGGACATGTCCGCTTTTGATTCTAGACTTCACATTTATAAATCTCCTAAGGATTTTTTTTCACAATTCCAGTTCTGTCGAGAGATCTGGCGACGGTGTGACCCGGTGGCGGGATATTACGAAACTCGTAGGAAACACTGATATTGCGTGCCGCCCGCCATATTCCACCGATGTATTAACATTAATAACAAAGTCCATCGTAATTATTAACGATGTGAATACAGCCACCTATTTGCGTTGGGAAACATTAGATAATACGACTAATTAAACATTCGCAATTGATTGGTGGGATATTGCGAATATTTCCATCGGGCTGTGTGCGCGCAGCACTACAGCAATGGCGACCTCTCAAATATTTCAAACTTGGCGTTTGAAATGAAAATATTATAATGGTGGAGTTTGTGTTTGTTGTATTATTAAGTAACCGGTGTAATCCTTGGATTTAACGAGTTGCCGTTCACAATTTTAGTGCACTCGTCATTCTCTTACAACAGAAATTCAATTAGGATTCTAGCAAATATATCTGTTTTAAAAAGCGAAAAGTAAACCTTCCAATTAAATACACGAAATCCCCCTGTGGCAACACCGTACGCAGGTTTTTACATATAGCGTCGACCATCTTGAAAGTCATACAGTGTTATTGCAGGCAAATTCAATTATAAATTGTTTTTGAATAGTATTTTGATCATTTTTTTTATAGTTGTTTAATTATATACCATTCGATGTCCAAGAAGACATGCAATGTTGTGACTTTAATAAGGCAAATCTGACTGAAACCGATATACAGTGTTGTTGCAGGGGTGGTGTCAGCCAGTTTTCGATTATTTTACGTCTCAGAAACCGGTTAATCAGTTTATACCGGTTATATGAAAAAATATATATTTTAAAAGGTAAAACTTGTCCGGGTAAATTAGTATTAATTGAAGATATATAAAATACATCGAGCAAAATTACAAGATAAAGATTTATAGAACGTGAAAAAAGTTAGACCTACATATTTTAAACATTGAAATATTCATACATAGAAAAGGTACCTACTTAAGTACGATTTCAAATGCACGACAACAAAGTTTTGTAGCTTAATAATAATCATAAAGCTAGAAAAATTTGGTAGTACGATTTTTTGGGGTAGGAAAACTTGACAATCGGCGTCAAGATAAAAAAATAACACGGTGTCGATCGAGGACCAAACTCTACACTAAAATATATCAAAAATGTATAACCGGTTAATCGAATAAAATAACTATTTTTCGATTATTTTATTTGATTCAAATCCATATAAAATAACCGAAATAATAAGTTATTTTATTCATTCGTTTCATAGTAAATCATTCAAATCCGATAACCGGTTTCGGGTTATACTAGAGGCATTAAATTACAAATATTATAAAAAATAACACGCTGCCGATCGAAGACTAAACTCTATACTAAAATATATCAAAAATAATGAGCTCAGATAAAAAAAATGTATAACCGGTTAATCGAATAAAATAACTGTTTTTCGATTATTTTATTTGGTTCAAATCCATATAAAATAACCGAAATAATAAGTTATTTTATTCATTCGTTTCATAGTAAATCATTCAAATCCGATAACCGGTTTCGGGTTATACTAGAGACATTAAATTACAAATATTCATTCCATTTTAACGGATGCGGAGGAAGTTCAAACTCACTTAAACGACGAACGGAACATTAATGGTTTGACGTACAACATGCGTGAAGTGAGGCGCGATACGGCGAATCTCTGAGACATGGGGGACTATGAAGGTCAAGAGTTGTCTTCAAAGAATCTCAATTGATTAAAATCTGTATCTCAAAGATTGTCAGAATCTAAAACCTTATAAAGTTAAAATATATTTTTTAATTATTTTCAGTTATTTTCACGGTAGCTTTTATTTGAACACATTTAAATTGTGTTGTGCTGTCTCTCATCCACTAATTAAACAATGATTGAAAATATTGTTAAATACGTTTTTAAATAAGTATTGAATAATAAACATGTTTTCCTTTCGTCAACAATCCTTGAAAACGTATTTGAAATGTGTAAATGAAATGAATGTTCAATTAATTATTGAAATTAATTGACTAAGTGTTCAATGTTTCTCTCATAATTAATTACATCTATTACATTCTTTAAACAAATACATTTATTTATAATGTGCGCAGATAATGAAGGGGGACGGACCGGAACCGAGGTGGATAAATCCTCTACTAATAATTAATATACAGGGTGGCCCTAAAAAAAGTGGGAACATTTCGTAAAATGAGACATAATTATATCAAAATTAGTTTAACTATAGTTTACTAATTTACTTACCCACCTATTTACTTATATTACGTTTCATTTCGACAATTTCCGATCGCCATTTTTGATTATTAATTTTCCCATTGTTTATATTTGGTTTTTTCAAAATGTTGCCCAGAATGACAAAAATCACTGCGGAAGATCGAATTCTGATCAAAAATTTGCGAATTGATAAAACGTTGGGGTGCTAGGGAAATGATCAGAGTTTCGCAAAGAGTGTAGCTAGACATTACAGCATAACTGGACATTACAGCAGGACGGTGCTCCATCTCACACAGCCAGAAATACAATCAACTTTCTTCGTCGTGAGAATGATAATTTCATGCCAGATTTAAACCCAGTAGATTATGCAATATGGGGTGTTTTGATGACTTGGGATTAGCTTAATATTGTGCAAAAAAAATTACATTAAGAATTATATTATGTTTTGAAATAACTCGTGTGTTAAGAGATGTTCTCACTTTTTTTGGGCCACCCTGTATACGATACATACTTTTTATGTAGTAAAAAATAAATTATTATTATTATTTATTATTAATATTCCTATACTTAAGTAAATAATTCGTATTACTTACTAGTAATTCAATCTAACCAAATATAATAAATCGTGCCTTAGGAACAACAACGCATCAAACTGAGATATTGAGCTTAAATGTTTGGAATTCAACTTTTTCACATTTTTTCGGTGGAGTTTGGTTCACCGCCCATGACGTGGAATTGACTTTTTAATTTAGAGAAATAAAATCAAAAGATTTCTCTTTTCAGGCACTTTTTATTATAGGTATAAAACTCATTTTACAAGTATTCAAAACAACAGTTATAAAAAATATTACGAAACCTACTTAATTATAAAGCATATTTGTAAGACAGTTTTAAATAGAAAATTATTGTGAAAATTTTGATATAAATATACATATTGAGTTTTTACTGGTTTTAAAAAATTTTAAATGTCAAACGCCGAAATGACAGTCAAAAAAATTTTTTTTGATTGTAATTTTTGTACCTTGTTTTGATATTTTTGATGATTTTTTTTATTGTTTATAAATATATCTCCTAAAACGATTAAATTTATAGATACACGAGGTCCAGTGTTGGCTCGTTTTATAATTGATTAAAATATTTAAGAGAATTAACATTGTTAATTTTCTCAAAATTTAAAACATCTTTAAATCAAAATAGTCAGCAAAACAAAGATATTAAGGAATATCTGACAGTCGTCTAACTGAAGCGGGCCGCAGTCACTGTGACGTGAAATTGATGTCGGTTTGTCTGAGTGAATCTGAATGAAACCATGAGACCCGTTTCGTCTAATCGTTCTTCATCAACCAGTGTTCCAATTCGTCAACCTGTGTTCTTGAAATTATTACAATAACTATACAGAGTGCTGAGATTGTAATCTGCTGTGTAGAGTTTTTGGGCTCTTCTGCCGTGTGTCTCCGATCTCTCTGTGTCGCCGACATTTCGAATCTCATAGCATGGTCCATCATTAAAGCTGATATTTCTTATTGATTATTAAGGAGGACACATTTTTATTACGAAGTTGTAATTATTCAGAACATAGGTCTGTCATGTTTTAATTACTAATTAAATGTATTAATTAGAAAGATATACATATAAAATCCATTTTTATATGTACGCTGTACGCTACAGCGCCAGTATATTTGATAATGCACCTTCCCCGGATTGAAAATAGAGATCCAGGTTCGAATCCCAGTAGCGCAAATACAATATTTTTCGATAAAATTGATTTTATATGTATATCTTTATAATTAATATATTTAATTAGTACTTCTTATTGAGATTAGAGTAATTTTTAACATACTCTTCGTGCTTTTTTAATCACATTTTTTATAACATTTTCGCACATTTTGCGTGTTATTTCAGCAATTTCATTTCAAATATTATCCTGTAGCATCGAATTGTTGTTGGCTTATTGACGTAGACCTTTTTTTTTAAGTACCTTTACTTTAAAATAATCGGCAGCCGTCATATCAGGTGATCGACTTTTTGACATTATGCGGCCGGGAAAAATTTCTCGCAAAATTTCAAGTGTAGCTCGGGATATGTATGAGATGGCACAGTTCTGTTGAAAACATATATATTGCAAACCTAATCAACCCATTTCGGCTACCAAGAAGTTTTACAACATGTGACGATACCCATTAACGGTTACATCATTGCCATTATCTTTTATATAAAATGTTTTAATGACTTCAACACCTTTTTGAAGAATTAGATACTCCAAAATAAATTGTAATCAACTTCCCTTTAATATTACTAAATTAAATATGACAAATATTTGCCAAACCAAAATGACTGCTAAACAAATTCGGCCTGGAACATAATATTCACCCTGTATTTTAACGCAATTATTTAGTGTCAACAAAATAATGCCGATATCTGCAATTCTCGTGGGGATTTTTTATCTCTCTTCTGCAAATTGTTGTGACTCACTTCTAGGAAATTGTAGAAATTTTATAAATTCACTTCTAGGAAGATGCTTACACACGACAAGTCGTGTCTACGTGACCATGAAACTATGCCAGTATTACGAGTATCCGTCGTTCATGTTCCGATGTCATTACACGATTGGACGAAAGATGCAGCACGCAATAAACACGAACAATATAATCATGACAGAACAAAGTCGATTGTCCAGCCATTGCGCATTGTCCATATGTATGTATATATCAGGGACGTGTACTCTACATAATCAAATAAGCTGGGCATAACTATACATTCTGTGAAATATATTTAAATAAAATATTTATTTAATGTAGATTTATGCGCAAATATGTTAACTAAAGTTATATAGCGAAAGATATTTATAAATTAAAAATTAAGCTGCGCATGTGTTTCGCATAATTTTTGACAAAATCTGCCCCAAACGTATTCCAACTAAACGCAATGCTTGAATCTCACGCCACGCGGTGTTCCGAATACATATCTTCGCTTGAACAGACGTGCATTTGAAACGGACTTGAATATATGTGAGGTCCAGAATCAAAAAAAGACATGTCCACTTTACCTGTTTTCGTATAAAATACGAAAATCCATTGTACCACAACTGCCTCATTTGGGATCATATTGAACATGACCAGTAACCACAAGTGTCACATGATTAAATACTGTTATCTTATTAGCTGAAAACATATTTGTCTAGGTTTGAATTAATTATCTATTGGACATATCTGCGATTGAAGTAACAAGCAAGTTTTAAATGCATTTTTATACGAAATTCAGCAATATTTGTTTAATTTCAATAGGCTAATTAGTCTTGTAGACATTAATTTTCTTTATATTTGTAAAAACTGGAGATGTCTAATTTTGATTATATACCTCACATATACTATCCAATATCCTTT
Source organism: Eubasilissa regina (assembly GCA_022840565.1). Taxonomy (NCBI): domain Eukaryota; kingdom Metazoa; phylum Arthropoda; class Insecta; order Trichoptera; family Phryganeidae; genus Eubasilissa; species Eubasilissa regina. The sequence goes on along the minus strand of JAINEB010000027.1, from coordinate 13,570,063 downwards.
AAACGTGGTATTCTTTTATATTTTGAAACATTTTTAACTCTCCACTTAAAACTTAAATAATTTGCCTAAAACAATACAAATAATATTAATATTTGTCAAGAATGTAAATTAACTCACATGTTTCTGATAAACACAACCTCTAGTGACAATACAGCCTATAATACTTTTACGTACAGCATATTCTAAATCCACGTCTAGTGCACGCCACTGGTATATATTATCTCTGTGTGTATTATAAAAACAATACAATATAATGGGAGCTATTGCTAGATTTATAGGAAACAGTATTTTTATTTCATGGTCATGTTGTGACCCAATATCAAAGTTCTCCATGATGAAAGGAACCATTATAATATAATTACTGCATATTTTCAAGCTGCGTCTTGATAGGAAAGGAACGTGTGCACAAAATGAAATCCATCCGGCACTTGCCGCAAGAATTGTGTAGATTGTGCATTTTTTACATTTTTTCTAGAACCGATATTAACAGAGTTACGTATTTTTTTAAACTTTGAACGAGATGGCGGATGTTGGAATGATGTTTTCCGGAGGTTGCATAAAACGCTACGGCAAAATTTCATTTAAATGACTGCTGCAATGTCACCTTCAAATAATATAATATTTGTCACTAATCGGAGAAAACGGATCAAATATATGACGAATTTATTGCAACTGATGAAATGTTATTACTGAATCCAATCCCGATCCAAAATATTAACTCCAAGATTTCGTGATTTAATATTAATATGATTTTATTTTACGTACTGATAATATTCGCATCAATATTCTTGCTATTTTTAAATCGAGCTAAGCGCTTTTATTACGATAATTGGACTTACTTGGCGGTCTCCCTGAACTACGTTCAAATCACTGATCTCTTGGTCTCTAGGAGAGTGTTGATAGACCAAATTATCACGTTAATCATTTTTTAAGGAGAGCACATTATCATTGTGAAATTGTAATTATTCAGAACATATGTCTGTGATATTTATTTAAATAAAAAAATAATGGCTTTCAAATAATGTAACGATAGATGTATCAATTTGAAAAATGTGACATATAAGTTCGAAAATTTGTCGTCAATGCACTGTGTCGGTATAGCATAATCGGTAAATGCACGTTCCCCGGATAGGAAGAGATCCAGGTTCGAATCCCAGTAGCAACAACAATATATTTTTCGATAAAATTGATTTTATATGTATATCTTCCCAATTAACACAATTAATTTTTATTTAAATTTAATATTTATTTTCTATTTAACAGCTTCGGTGCTAATAAAATGAATATTTCATAATTTTATTTTCAACAAAATAAATCAATTTAAAAAATCTACTTGTTTTTTCCAAGATCTTTATGAATAATCCATGTAATTACTTATATTTCATACTTTGAAGCATGACAAATCAGGAAAATTTATCAAGACTTTAGACCTAACACCTTCGTTCCAACCAAATGAATTACACATGTGTCAACTTCTAGGTACTCGATAAATGCGTAAAAAATGTTATGTCTATTAATATAACAGAATAAATAAGTATAGAAAAGATAGATTTTGTATTTTTCTGTCAATGTTTTCCTTTTTAGTTATTTTGTTAGTTGATGTGCCAATTAGAAAGAGATAGGAATAGATAATTTATATAATGGCATTTTTGTAAAAAATTCACTTCAAGATGGCTTAATTCATCTATCTTTCAAAGTTGTGTATCTTTCAATGTGGTGTATCTTTCAATGTGATATATCATTCAAAGTGGTGTATCTTTCAAATTGGTGTATCTTTCAAAGTCGTGTATCTTTCAAAGTCGTGTATCTTTCAAAGTCGTGTATCTTTCATAGTGGTGTATCTTTCAAATTCGTGTATCTTTCAAAGTGGTGTATCTTTCAAAGTAGTGTATCTTTCGAAGTGGTGTATCTTTCAAAGTCGTGTATCTTTCAAAGTGGTGTATCTTTCAAAGTGGTGTATCTTTCAAAGTGGTGTATATCGAATTTGTTGATTTTACAGCAGACGATAATGTATGGAATATTTAGTTTTTAAAAATGATTTTAAAAATCTACGGATATATGTTGGCATGATATTTATGATGGCGATAAATTGAATGAGTAAAATGTTTTATTTTTACATATATGATTTAAATACAACGCGAGGTGTATTTATTATTACTGTCATTTGTAAGAATGATACACCGAAATAAGAGTAGTTACGTAAATTTTGTAGCACGCTGAAAATAAATTTAATGGTCGCGGTCTTTTTTATAATGATTGTATTTTCTTAATTATGGCAAACAACATTCAGCTTATTAGTTTTACATTAGTGTAAAAGTCATATCTAAGTAATATTTATAAATAAAATAAAAATATTGTATAACTTCTGGTATAAATGAATAATGAAAGCCCACAATTTTGTAAAAACGCGGAAATATGAATTCTTTTTGAAAGGGACGCCTTAACGCTGGGAAAGGTATCGATGTTCGCTAGACGATCGATTTTAAATAGGGCGCGAACTTTTTGTGGGCCCAATGCACCGCATTGGCTGTATTGGCATAGTTACGCCACTGGATACACTGAAGAACACGTGTATCTTAATTCGCAATAACGCCTTATGTATTTTAAACTAATATTACATAACTTTATATTATTTTGGACGATTATTGATGCAATATTAAAAATATTTAGCTGCTTAAACTATCTTTCAAAAAAATAATATAATTTTTCGTTCAAGAATCTGACAGTACTTCACTTATTTTTAATTTTGAAAGTTAACACATTGTTGCTGAACACCACCCGACTAAATGGTTTTATTTTTATATAGTTTAATAACATAATATTTCTGTTGTTTCCAGAGAGGGCAGCGCCATGAACGGTGCGGCCGGCGGGGGGGCCCTGGTGGTGGAAGACTCCAAGACGGACAAACTGGACTCCAAACTGAACCACGCTAACAACAGGTCACTACAGACACAACAAAGCTCGGTGAGTTTCACTGCAATGAAGTATTACCTATATGGCGTCAATGTGGGGTGTAAAAATGAAAAATAAATTTTTCCTCAAGGTATTCTCGAAGATTGCCTAGCAACGTTTTTATAACTTAACTGTGGTCAAATTTGATTGCAACGAGTTCTATTATTTTAAATATTACAAAAGAAAGACTGGTTTGATCACGTGGAATGTATGAGCGAGGAGAGGATGATAAAAAAAATATGTGAAGACTGTTTTCAAGGCAGCAATGTTTTGTTTTGAAATTACGCGTTTACGATACTCATCCAGTGATCTAGCGGTCGGGGGTTTGAGCCTCGTTCCAGGAGGCCATCAAATTAGTCATATTTTCATAACACAAAAGTTTAGCTTAGTTTGAAAATAGTAAGAATATTGATGTAACATGTGTTCAATAAAATAAAAATAAAAATTAAAAAAATAAAATTAAAAATATATAAATTTAAATTTTTTAATAAAATAAAAAATACAATAATAGAGACGTTCGCAAAAGATCTAGAATAATTAGATGATCCAAATAATGGAGAAGAGTCAAGTCAAAGACTTCAAAAGCTAAAGAGTATGCATTAGAAGATGTATTTTATAATTGCAGCTGTGCTGTTTTCGGCTAGAAACAAAAAGTTCAAACCTTTTTGACTCTAGAACACAAGGGATGCGGAGCATCCAAATCATGTATGAAGCGACCGCGCCTGATATACATATAGGTAATCATCACAATTGTGTCGCCAGATTTGATTTTTATTTTGATCTTGTCAAGGTAGTGGTTATCTTGCATGCGAGCTGCAGTCATTGCAGCAGATAATGTCCGCCATTTGACTCGAACCATTGCATTTCTTGGAGTGAGTTACCAACGCGTGGGTGGCGCTACGTCAAGAGATCCTTCCGCTCTTGATACACCAGTCTGTCCATATTAACTTGACACTTCGTAATTTATATTATTTGTATTAAGGAAAACACATTCTTATTGTGAAGTTGTAATTATTCAGAACATAGGTCTGTGATATTTTAAATACTAAATTAATGTATTAATTATAAATATATACATATAAAATCAATTTTGTCGAAAAATATTGTTATATATATATGTTTTATAAATATCCCGGTGACGCAAAAACAATATTTTTCGAAAAAATTGATTTTATATGTATATATTTATAATTAATACATTAATTTAGTATTTATATTATTTTTATTAATATAACAAAAAATTATCCTTACAATATTATCATACAATCATTTGTCAATCTGACACATCGAGTTGCTGGCGTAAAGCAGCAGCTGGAGTTCAGCACTCTCAGCACCAGATAGTTGAAGAGTTCAACTCTCTGGTGCAAACGGGGTTCTCATGGAAGGCTGGCTGGAAATTTAGTATTTATATTTTGATTATATACGTTGCGCCTAATTCCAAAACCCCCTCTAAAACGGATTTCGGATAATTTGATTTAAATATGCAATTTTCTAGATTTTTTTTGTCAGCTGCATGCCACTTAAATCCATTGATATTGCATGTTCAAAATCAGGGTTAGTTCCAAAATACCCCAAATCAAACAGAATATAAGTTATCATTGATCACAAGGCGTGTTAAAAATATTCGTAGGTTTTCACGGCCGTTCAGAATCTTCTATGTATAGTTTTCTGGGCTAATCCTCCGTGTATATCTGACATTTAGGGCCCACGTTTCGGATCCCATTCAGGGTCCATCATCAGGCCTGATGTACTATACAGAAGACGACGCTTGTTAATGATCACGTGATCCAGTATGGCTGCCAGAACGATATATGCAGAAAAAAAAATTATATTATAGAATTATCTCCTTTAAAAAATGTTGATGTTATAACAAACATTTTGTACATTTACTTTCAAAATATACATTTTCATCCATAACTCAAAACACAAAGTCGTTTTAGGGAGTTTTTGAATTCGGCGCTACACACATCCCATACCTAGATCAAAACTAAAAAAAAAAAAACAAGAATTTTGAGTTATTATTGCATTCGGATACTCTATCATGTATACGACTAATTTTGCCCCAGTTCTCTAATTGTGTCATTTTAGAATACATTTATGACCTAAAATGTTATTTAGTTTCATAACTTCTTTAGTAACAAAAAATGGAGATAAATGTTTTTATTTTTTGTCTACTGAAAAATGAATTTTTTAGTTGTGTCAGTTTTGATCTCGGTGTGCGACGTGTGTCAACTTTTTTTGCTGTTATTTTCATAATTATTTTATTATGTATTGAATATATTATTTTTATGGCCAATCGGGTTTTGTGTAAACATCCCGATCACGCTGGAATAAACACATTATTATATATTTTTTAATTTTCATCATAATATATTATATCTTAGGCACGTGTGCTGTTCAACCTCTACATAGAATGTATTTTTTGATTCACCCCGCCTCACGTCGAATTTTTTATTTAATTTCATAATTAGGTGGTGTTCTTTTATTTTCTGGTAATATTTCTTCCTCGTTGGTATCTATAAAGATTCTAAACACTAGTAACAATTTATTTATTAGACTTTATTGATATATATGTTTTTGTTGTAACAGAGGTGAATATATTATAATATAACTTGATAAACATAAGATACAATTATATTGCAATTAAGTATAATACTTGTAGTTTATTGTGTGGGATGGATTAGACTCCACCTCTGATATATACACCATTGTCCTGGCTACTTTACTTGCCATCTGTGTTAAAGTAGCCAGTTTTTTTTTTGTGGTGTTGTGGTGTTATTTAATTCAAGAATGATAAAGATTCAATAGGAATTTAAAAAAAATATATATATATATATGTATATGTAGTGAGTGTTGTGAAACTAGTGAATTATTAGTGTACTTATTGTATTATGATTATGTTGGAATGTTGGACAGCGATGCTCTGATTGATTTGTATCCAATTGGATCATGTATTGGGTCCATATTTGTGTAATCTTATTGGAAGTGAACGATTTCAAGTCGGTGTTGAGCGTGTTGTACAATTTCGGAGCTAAGAACATGTAGAATCCTCAATAAAATGTCATTGTTGCTCTCGAAACTGGTGTGTAAATAGATGTTCGTTCTTTGTCTTCTGTTGTGACCATGATTTATTGTTTTGGGTGAGTTGTTGTTAGCATGGAAATATTGGACAAGTCTCAACATATAGATTTGTCTTATATCTAGGACATTATACTCTTTATATATAAGATCTGATGGATATCTAAAGGGACGACCATTTATTATCCTAAGAATTGTCTTTTGTGCTCTTTTAACTGGCTGATATTGTTTTTGGATAATTAATTAAGGAGTAGCAGAGTGCAAAGTACACCGATCTTAAGAGTTTATAGTCAATTATGCATCGTATTACTTTAAAAACTTCTTATATAATATATTACACCCACGAAACTCCTATAAAATTTAACGCAGTTTGTGACACGTTTTACCAGAGGAGCCTCACAAAATATTTGTTAAAAAAATTTCAACTCGGTATTCAAAAAAAGAGTTATCTCCATAATTTTGAAGACTTTTGTGTAAACTTCCACTTACACGCTGATCTGATTCGGTGAAGATGTCAATAATTATACCAAATCAAATCAAGGCAGCTGGCCTGCATAATGTCATCTAGCCACAACTACTCTGATAAGAGCGAGACGATAAGGGAAATACATGGTTTTTGATTAAAAATGAGTATTAGTTTTATTCGTGTCTTTTCTTTCTTTTTTATTTTATTTTAGGAATATAAATTGATTGTCGTTGTTTATTTTTTAGTTATGGACCAGAAGACAACAGGCGATATGCGTGAGGCACGCCTTTAAGACATACGGATCAACAAAGAAAAACACCCCCGTCCTCAACAACCTCAACATGACAGTGGCCAAAGGAACAATGTAAGTAATTTTTTTGGCTTCTTCTTCTGCGTTTTTTCAACGTGCTCTACTACAACTTCTCCAAGCTATATTATCTTCCAGTAATATATCTAAACAATGGAAGAATCGACTTAGATAAATAGTTCAGCCTATTTTCAGCAAATTGGAGACATTTATACATATTTCCGAGGTAAGTTTGTAGAACTCCATAATCGTATATGTGAAAATAAAACACTAGTTTTTTTATTCTACTCGTGTAATTTACTTTAGACGCGTTTTGCCTTGTAAGTGCATTATCAATCTAACAATTTAACTCAACATCTCGTATTCATAACTATAATGAGGGACAGCAATACAATATTTGCAGTAGATGAAAGAGGACAACATTATTCACTGAAATTCTGAGGATTACCGTATATTTTGAATATTTCTAATTATTCTAAATTACCATTAAGTTTCAACACTAATGGTATTTTAATGTCACGGGCAATTTGTAGAAAATGACTGCAATATAATTTTACAATCTAAGAATTCTGGCTGCAAATCATTAAAAAATATGTAAAGTGGTAAATACTCTTATGTATTTCGTCGTCTAATCATTAGTTACTCAAACAAAGAATTTACAAGACAAGAAATCATAAGCAATATATAAAAGCATATTTATTATTTGCGAATTTTAAATCATTAATCTGTTAGACCGCTCAAGGTGTTATTATTACAAAATGCTTTACGATATATATTAATTTTAAATATTATATAATTTACCAAATTGTGATTTCCAAACTAATATATTGAGAATCGTGTAAAGTACATACATTATTTATTATCATAAAAACCTTGAAGATACTAAAAAATCCAATGGTACTATTATTAATCTCGAGAAATAAAAAAAATCATTTTCGTTAGTATGCGTTTAGACACTTTGGACAACTGGTTAATGGATGTATCTTCTTCTATACGTGCCATTGAAGGTTGACGTTCATATTATAATATGATCATTTATCCTGTACATTTTGTATATCGTCGTGGTAAATGCTGTATATCAAAAAATACCAAACTTTTCAAGAGAAACAAAAAACTACCCCATCTCATGGATTCTTTCCTAAATTTATTACCTTAATTAAATTTGCTCTCTGTTAACGGTGTTATCGTCATTTTGACGTAAGTTGCTTTATTACGTCACACTATTTGGTATTTTTGATATACAGCTTATTGCGTTTACCACGACGATGTATAAAATCACTGGCATTTTGGACATTGAATGAGGTTACGCAGCCGAGATAACCTCTTTTATCGACGCTTCTTCTGCCTTCTACAGGGTGAATGTTATGTTTCAGGCCGATGTGCAAAATTTCAAGGCACCGTCCTGTTGAAACCACATGTCTTACACGCCAAACCGACCCAATTAAACACCAAGAAGTTAACCATTAATGATTACAGCATTGTCTCTTGCATCCTGAGAGAAATAGGGCCCAATGATTCCGCCGGCCCGCATGGTGCCGTATAGTAACTTCACGTGGGTAAAAAGGTCGTCGGTGTATCAATTGACAATTTTCAGTGCCCCAATAACAGCTGTTTTATTTATTAACAAAACAAGTCAAATTGAGCTTTGTCGTGTGTTTCTTCGTTTATTAACAATTTAGATAAAATATTTTAATGATTTCAACACGTTGAAGAGATGTTAAATGTCCATAATAAATTATAATTAACTGCTCTCTACGACTATCAAATACGAACTGATAAATATCTACCAAACCAAAATTGCGACCAAACAAAATCGACCTGGAACATAATATTCACCCTGTATCTTCCCTTGCACGATATATTGTAAAAGATCAGATTATTTTTTCATTGCGGAGAACGTATGTGAAGTTTGCAGTTTTCCTTCGTTTCAGTGGCGTACCTATGCCAATGCAGCAAATGTTGTGCATTGGGGACCACGTTAGACAGGGGGTTATAACCACGTTAGACCAATAGATTGACGCCTTGCAATATTTTTGATATTAGTACTTTTCCTAGCGCTAATAATTTTTTTTTTTTTTAATTCATCACAGGAAAAATGAAATATCTCATTAAAAATAAAGTACTTGTTTTTGATGCAACTCGTTAAATTTAAATACAAATTAAATTAACATAGAAAAATATACAAGAAAAATAAATATTATCGAAGAATATTGTTGTTGCTCGCGGGATCTTTCCCAATCCGGGGAACGTGGATTAACTGATTATGCTGCAGTACACAGTATATTGACGACAAATTTTCGAACCTATATGTAACACTTTTTCAGATTGATACATCTATCATTCCATCATTCGAAAGCCATCAACTTTACTGAATCTCAAATTTGTGATATATGTTGTATTATATTTTAAATATCACAGACCTATGTTCTGAATAAGTAAAACTTCACAATAAGAATTCGTTCTTATTAATAATAACGTTAAATTGACTTGAGACGCGTTTCGCCTTGTGAAGACATTAGCGATCTAACAATTTAACTCAACAACTTGTATTTATATTAATGTTAATTTATAGCAAAAGATAGCAATATAATTCCACACACTCACCCTGCACTCCGTACTCCTCTTTGCGCCACAATGAGGACCACTGTTTAATAGGGGGCGAGCATCATCGATGCCTATCGACATGTCTCCCGCAACCTATACTAATTTAAAAATACCCTTTCTTCAAATTCACTAGATTAACGATAAAGTAGAATTAAACGAGTGGGTTTTTTTTCATACACATATGTGATTGTGGAGTTCTACAAACTTACCTCGAAAACAGTTCACTGTGACATTTTTAGTCACAAAAAATGCCCGTTCTTTTGCGCACAGCTCGCTTACACAGCTTTAAAAACATTTTTTATTTTTTGCTTATCATTCTTCATTGAATAAAATAAACATAAAAACTTAATTAAAACGAACGTGTTAATGTGTGACGCAAAGAAAAGGTTATGTAACATGAGAATACATTCATCGAACAATTATTGTATTAAATGTATACCTCAACGCGTGACGGTGTAAAACCTCAAAGGATGTACCAGGACAAACATTGAAATATTACACTCGTTCAATCAACGTCGTTGCCACAATGGAACATTTAACTTGTACAAAAAATAAATGTTCTTTTAACCTTTACCATACCGTGATATAAAATACTCGTACGCTGCCATGCTGTCAACTCGTGTTACCGTAAGAAATTAGCCTTTAAAATATGAAAAAATGGTTAATGCCATAAATTTACTTTAAATATTGAGCATTATAAGAAAAATTTGTAATATTATAATTCGGAGTATTCATGAAGTTCTGTATAGGAGATTGCATTGTATAATACAACCTTCATTTTTATCGATCTTTATTTTATTAGTAAGAGACACCATTCTATTTGATGTTTGTTGTTGTTTTCACTGTGAAATTAATGTGTAATTACTTTCTGTTTTGCCACAAATGATATTTTTGTCACAAATGTCACAAAAATGAATAAATTAAAAATAATTATTTTTGTAGGATTCGCCTTACATAATTGATTTTTCACTAGTCATTTCTAAGCGTAAATATTTTCCTTCTAATTAACCAAAATATGAAGTGTATTTCACGTATATTTACCGAAATATTACAGATTTAATTAGAGCGGTAGACCTGTGTTACTGCATGGTTTGGGAAGGGTTAAACAAAAAAAATGTAAAGACAAATTATAACATTACTGGCAATACTGACAGACAACCGATTGAGGGACGAAAACATGTTGAAACGGGCGTACGTATTTGCGTCGTATTTTTGACATTACTAGTATTTCAATTCCGTCTTAACCTTTACCATACCATGATATAAAATACTTGACGCAGCCATGCTGTCAACTCGTGTTACCGTAAATAACAGTTAGAAAAAATGTTTTTATTAGCTTAAATGGCTTTAATGGCACATATTTACTCTAAATATTGAGCATTCAATTTTGAAAAAATGATTAATAACATAATTGAAAGTATTCATTAAGTCCTATACAATGTATCCTTTCTTCTTATCTCTCTTCGTTTAATTAGTAAGAAAGAGATAATTATATTTGTTGCACTGTGAAAATAGTATGTGATCTCTGTCTTTCATATCACAAATGACATTTTTACCAACGTTTGACAACAGATTGAATGGGATAATTGTTTTTGTACGATTCCCCTTTCGTAATTGGTTTTTCACTAGTCATTCATAAGCGCTAATATTTTCTTTAGGATTATCTAAAATGTGAATTTTATGTTGCATGTATTTACCGAAATATTACAGGTTTAAATATGATGATAGACCTGTGTTACTGCATGGTTTGGGAAGGGTTAAGGAAAGCGCCAAAAACGTACATAGGACGGTCTAGTTTACGTTTATTCTCAATATTTTCCCTACAGTGTGTTTAATGTCCTTACTTTATCGAGCTTGTCTTTTTTGCTGGCTTTCTCTATTTAAACATCGCTTTTTATGTGTGAACTGAATCGGCTTTCGTCAAAAACACCACAAATTTAATATCCGACGTGATATTGTATCTACCGTCATATATCTAATGTCAAACGTCAACGTTCTTCCTGTATACGGGTGCGTCTTTTTGAATCAGCCGCAACCGTTGTTATAACACAATTACGCATCCAAATTCCCATCATGCTAGTCTTGTCAGTTTGAAATGTGACCATGTGAAATTGGTCATGTTGAAATGTGCCAGCAGACGTCTTCTTGACCGATATTTGTTCGATCTCGACATCGCGATAGCATTTTCCGTGTGGACCTTTCAGCTCAAGTACACCAGCACTGTATTATTTATGATCCTGTGATTTGTATGCACAGTGATTTTGTTTGATCGTGCCGTGGGTGAATTTGTGACATCGCCGTATTCGATTGGGATCGAAAATCGGCTCATCCGCGTGCCATTTGTGTAATCTCGGCGGCGACTGCAGGGATTACGGAGGCATCATATACAAGGTAAGGCGAGCAGTCCTTCCAAATCCTGGTTCCCCGAAATTCATCGGTCCTTCGACTAGAATCCCTATCCCTTCACCGACCTCATCCCGTACCACGTTTCCCTTCTTCCCTCCTATACCCTGCGGTGATTTCGATGTACGACCGGAATTATCATATTGGATGTGCGACCCAGAGATTGAACAATTCACGGGCTGTTACTGTTCTTTTTAAAAATAATAAAATTATAACAACGAACCTCTAAATATGGTGGCTTCACATAAAAAAAATACAAGAGGTGTGACTAATTAAAATTTAACAATTCCCAAAATCACCATTAAGTGTGGATCGAGGACATTAGAATTTGTTATTCCAACACTGAAAAATAAACTACCTGCGTCTTTACGAAATAGTAAGCTTTCTACAAATTTGAAGAAGTAATAAACGAGTGGCTTATCAATAATGATTTGTCTTGCGAGCATGAAAAGGATTGTTGAAATGTGACACTGATCAGTTTTTATGTTTGATTATCTTAAATGTGAAAATTGATATGAATGTCTAGTCTAATTATATAAAAAAACAATTAATAAAGAAAATGAAATAATTACATGTGCGTATAATGTATAATTATAGGGGAAAATACAGTGTTAATGGATATTATGTTACTTTTAAAATCAATTTAATATCCATCAACACTATATTTTCCCCTCCCTTAATATTCCGTCTATCTGTATGTGTATTCTGTCTCTCTTTCGCATATAATTTTATATTATGGCTCCATTGATGTTCTATTTAACTACACGTGTATTTTGTCTCTCTCTTTCACATGTAATTTTATATTATATCTCCTTCTTTATATACGCCATATATAAGTACACTATTTTTAAATACGTCTTGATGACGCTTGAGATAAGCTAAATCGGTTGAGGTATAATAAATTTCATGGTTTCATACAAAGTGATTGTTATTGTCGTTAATAGAGATGTATACACGGAATACGTGTCACATCAATAGTGCCATGAAAATATAACTAACTTGATGGTCTCCTGGAACGAAGCTCTAACACAAGATCACTTGGTGAGTATACCTAATACCTAGGTACCTACATCAAATTTAATCCAATGTGCATTAAACTGGCTTTTCATTCCGGAAACTCTGGGTTTGATTCCCCATGTGGACACAAGCCTAGGTGTTTAATTGGGCTTCAAGTCTGTCGTAATGTTAAAAATCACTTTATTATTTTAAATTCGTAAAAATTTAATTCACCTTACAGCAGAATTGCGATATTCTAATATTTTGAAATGTCTGACGGTAGATTTCTTTGTTTATTCTTGTGAAAATAATATACCTTCAGAACTAAAAGGCCATACATACACTATCAATGAAATTTATGCACAGTAAATCAATAGACAATAGGCTCAATGTTAGATGTCGAGGATCCTTCAGCATCTGTGGTGCATGGAAACTTGCCAGCTAATGTGGCGTGGGCGAGAAGCATCAGAATATACGTAAACACTTTACTTCCTCGACATTCTTGTAGCATAAGTACACTATTACCTTCGACAGGTAAATAATTCCCCAGCAAGAGTATTCTAAATAGCTGGAAAATACATTATTTACCGCTACAAAATGCGTAAGCACAATCATCTGCTATCAAATTATTCAGAAGCATGACATTTACATTGAAACTAGATTGTATATATAAATCGTAATAATAATAATAGTGACATTGGATAATTTTTATAAAACCATTTTCGAAAAAAAAAATCATCTCAAAAGCGCTTTACACGTTGTTATATTACTGATAGAACCCGGCGTTAACTTTGTAGAGTTTCATTATCAAAATGGATAGATATAAACGAAAACAATATTGAGTTTATTTGCATTACTCGAGTTTCGTGGGAAACAGTAACAGTATTTAACTCACATGTGTTTAGTTTAATACTTCACCCGTCGATGAGAGTCACTGTTTCTCTCGAAACTCGAGTAGCGCTAATAAACTCAAGTAGAGTTATAACATTGTTTCATTTATATCCATCCATTTGATAATGAAACTCTACAAAGTTAACACCGGATTCTATTAATTATATAACAATTTTAAATACAGGCAGACGTGATGGTATGTAAATAAGTAAGGTTTTTGATGAAAAGTAAAATATTGAAATAAACGCGACTTGTGCAAATGCTCCAAAAAAATATTTTTTTAATACAAGACATTGTATTTACTCACTACCTTAAGATCATTTTACGATATCAATTAAGGTTGCAGATTATTAACATACTAGTATTAAAACCCGTCGCAAGACGGGCGCCAATGACGTACAAATGACGCAATTTAAATACTTGCCTCCATATAGCAATATTGCAATTTTCCTCTATTCAAATTTCTGACAACAGAAATGAGCTTGTTTGTTTTCTATTTAATAAATTCCCAATCGGAACTTAACATATGCACCTAATTCGTAATTTATACAATATTACCACTTCAGTTCAATATAACGTATCAATTTCTTTTGAAATTTTCTTACGCGCGACACGCAGAAAATGACATTCCTGGGATATTGTATATATTATATTGCAAGCGCGTAAAACCCGAGCCGATGTACAAAGTTTGTGTGAAAAAATGTAATAATGAAAATTATTATCTATTTGACCAACAATACAGCAGCATTACAATGATTCCAATTTTCAAATTTCTAGCAGTAGAAATGTTTTTTTATTTTATTAGAAAAATGTATTTTCATAATAAAAAAAAGTCACATATCCACCAAATACATTTAACACGAAAAAAAATGTTTTTTTAAATTATGCTTGTGACATGAAAATATTATACATTTACCATTTACAAGAAATACAAAATAATATTTATATATTAGTTTATGAATTTTTGACACACTTTATATTGACTAGGTCGATATTTGATAATAAACGAGGATGCCGCTTGCCGCACACCACCTTTGCCACTTTAAGATTACTTGTGGGCCGCGTCGTCTCTGAATTGCTCACCGTTTTCAATTAGCCGGGCCGTCATGTGTCGTTGTTTTTAACAAGAAATTCGATTAACATGAAAAAATATTTCAGTCTCCATGGTTTAATGTTAAACAATTTCCAATGAACCAGTTTCTTTTAAAATTTCCCCACGCGTGACATCTTTTTGATTTTTGTATCATTTTATTCAGAGTACTAGGTCCACTTGGACCTCTTGCTCTTCCATAATGACGTATGCCTTACGGGCGCATTCGCAAAAATAAGCTGTGTTTATTATTATTATTATATATATATATATATATATATATATATATATATATATATATATATATATATATTATTACTGCAATGATGCAGGGGCTGCTAGCTGGGGCAGGAGATAACCCCTAAAGAAGGACAGTTTTAGAACGTTTAATACGCGAAGGGGTCGTTATGTCATAGGTTGACAGAACGTTTATCATTGGGTTCCGGTGCTGTAGGAGTTAGCATAAAAACGCTTGGAGAAGTGGTTTATGAATTTTGTTACTGGGGGAATACCCGAGTCGTGATGGAGTTGCGTAATCCTGCTCCATTTAGGTGCACGTGGTCTGATGACCTTATTCTGGAAGGATTTTAATTTATTAATGTGTGTAGTGCCTGTTGTCGGTGGCCTGCCTATTAGTGCTCAATTTATTTTGTACATGTTTGTTTGCACCATGTGAGTTTGGAATCCAGCGAAACGCCTAGGCATTTTTATGCTGAGTTTGTGTCGTTTAATTCTGGGATATCTACGAGAATATATAATGGCGGCACTCTTCGTCCACGCGTGACGTGCAGAAGCACATTCGTACGAACTGTGCATTCTTCACAGGTGGGCCAGAAATGATAAAACTTGTTTTGTGACCAGCTCCACCGCCTCGACGGACGATAATATTATTTCGAGTCAGTCTGTAAATAATGACGCAAGTGAAAAATAAATATTTAGACACTTTTCGATGGTCGTACAACTGTTAAAGGACACGGACCGCACATCGGACCCCTAGTGTTGGCCTCCACGACGCAATTACGCCATTAAAAAGAAATCACTCCGTATTTTTTTCAAGAATTGAATTATCGTGAACAAATAAACGTTGAAGATTTTAAGATTTTCAGTCTGATTTTAACCTTTCAATTGCCTTTTGAGTATTCCTTCTCACTCTCGATCTCATATATGTGCACATTATTACGAAAGTGGTCCAAGTCAAGAAATTGAAAAAAATGAGTTTATCAATTATTTCGCGTCACATTATTTTTAATTAATATAATATTATAGCAATTGTAAAAATTTGAAGCGTGTTTTTATGACGTTCAATGGTATTCCGCTAGTGTTTATAATGATAATAGAGTAAGTCATTTCAACATTAACATTTTTTATTCCCTGATAAGTTACATGCAAAATTTAGACCTGGAAAATGTAGATCTGGACAATGTCGCGTATTCCTTGTCATTATTATTATTATTATCAATAATAATAAGAAGTATTATAAAAAAATTGTGTGCGCGCTATATTTTTTTGTGTACACTATGGTGTAAAATTGTTGCTTTGATCCATTTTCTCTACTGTGCATTATTATCGTTTCATTTCATTTCAGTGACCATAAATCAGCATTTATTTTTTATAACATTATTTTTGTAGCTTGCATCAATATAAAAATCCTCAGTACAAATATTATAATACGTTTCATTTACATGCAAGCTACCTACATATAAAGTATCTGTTCTGAGGTAGGTAGCCATAAGGTTTCATAAGCTAGAATATAAGTCGAAAGAAAGGTAACAAATTAAATTAAATTGTAAGAAACAGAAAAATCAAAAGGAGTCAGGTAGAGATAATAAGTAAATTGAACAAAGTAAATTTTTTGATATAGACTAAAGATATGTAAAAAGTAAAAAAAAAGAAACAAGTAGGGAGCGAACAAAATGTGATAAGTACGAGGTAGGATGTAAAGACAAAAATAATTATATAAAATGAGTAGCTTTGATCATTGAAGGAACTCTTCCAGCTGACTTCTTCCAATTTTGAAAAGCCATCCCTTTATAGGAACACAGAATTGAGGATACGATGCCGTTACCATCTCTTGTGGTAGCTTATTATATATCGGCGGTCCTATAAAACATGCATGTCTTTGAGCAAATGAGGTAGTATTTCATTAGTTGTAATTATTCAGAACATAGGTCTGTGTTCTGAATAATTACAACTTCACAATAAGTTCTCCCAATAATAAAGTAATTACAACTTCACAATAAGTTCTCCCAACAACTTCACAGTAAGTGTTCTCCTAATAATAAAGTTGTATCAATATGTCCAAAACTTAATAAAAATGAATTGATAATTCTGGCGTCTGCTATCAGATTACTCAAAGATATTTGAGATTCAGTAAAAGTAAGGTAGATGGTTCTTTCAAATAATGGAACGATTAAATGTATTAATATGTAGGTTCGAAAATTTGTCGCTAAAAATATCGTGGCTGTAGCATAGTTGGATAATGCACCTTCCCCGGTTTGAAAAGAGATCCAGGTTCGAATTTCGGTGGCGCAACAACAATATCTTTCGATAACATTGATTTATATGTATATCTTTCTAATTAATATATTGTATATCAACTATTGAATTTGAAATGCCTTAAAACTTACCAAGCGACTTTAAGTCATTAAGAAATTATTAGTACTGTATTCAGTGATTAGCACAAAATACACGTAACCTCGTTCAATAATTCCATTGTATAATTTATTGTGTATTGAAATGTTCAGAGCCATATCACTCAAGTAATAAATATCGTGTCACGTTAATATAATTCTTCTGTATCGTCTGCCAGTATTGTATTACGTCTGTTAGTGTACACTAGACAATAATACGAGCCATCACTGATGTACTAATGCTCTTTTTGCCGTTTGAGACTCGTATAATATGCAGCAGTCACATAATTTTTCTGCCATACCGGTCTGACCCTTGGCCATTTAGCAATCACTCAGTATGTGACCCGGTTGCTAATCCTGCTAATCTTCTTCGTTCGCCTCCTTGTGGCGTGTTATTGGCTAACATTCTTCGACGCGTGGAGAACAAATAATGTAATTTTGCTGTCCGCATTCTGTTTAGGAATGTATCCTTGGAGATTATTAACTTCAAAATGTTTCGATCGCTGGAAACAGTGGCGGACCTGTATTTTTGGGACCCTGATGCTTGGAATGTTTTTTGATTTTGATTAAAATTGCAACACTATATTATCTCGCATGTCAATGTCTCTGGAGTGAATATAAATTTCTTTTAAATACTAATTAAATGTATTAATTAGAAAGATATACATATAAAATCTATTTTATCGAAAAATATATCAAAAGAACACATTCTTATTGCGAAGTTGTAATTACTCAGAACATGGTCTGTTTATATTTTAAATAAATCATGGAACGATAAAATGTATTAATTTCAAAAAGGTAACATATAGGTTCGAAAATTTGTTCTAAAAATATTGTCGCTGTAGCATAGTTGGATAATGCACCTTCTCTGGTTAGTAAAGAGATCCAAGTTCGAATCCCGGTAGCGCAACAACAATATATTTCGATAAAATTGTATTTATGTGTATATCTTTCTAATTAATATATTTAATTCATATTTGAAAAATATATTGTTGTTGCTACTGGAATTCGAACCTGGATCTCAATCCGGGGTTGGTGCGTTATCCAACTATGCTACAGTAGACAGTACTTTTGTTGACAAATTTTTGAACCTATATGTTACACTGAGTAGCTTGTTGGCCTAGTGATCTAGTGGCCCCTCGTTCCAGGACACCAGCAAGTTAGTCCTATTTTCATAGCACAAGCGTTTAGCTTAGCTTGAAAATAGTAAGAATATTGATGTGACATGTATTCCGTGTACCCATCTCTATTTTTTAATTTAAAAAAAAAAAGATATATTATTAAGCATTCTTATTTTGAAATTGAAACTAGTTTTCTCTTTTTTATTTATATTGTATTTAAATTATTCAATAAAGCTATATGGCACTGTTTTCGGACTGATATACCGTTTTTACCAACCAGACCCTGCCGCATTGCGTTACAGCATGGCCTAGATAAGTGTAGCAGAAAAAATGATAGCCTGGCAGCGAATGAGTGGGACCGATATGAGAGCTTTTGCTAATAAAACGGTCCTGGATAAGCGGAGGGTCGCCATTCACTGTTAAAATTACACGACAAATTTATTATTTTGAATAATTCCATTCTACTACGCAGTCAGTCGCGCAGTAGTTCCGCCTCTGGCAGGAAACTGTGATTTGTAGGTTTTTAGTTAATATTTGTCTAGCGCCGCTAATGACAAGCATTCTGCTATTTTTATTTGCAAAATCGCATGGCACACTCATTTACGATATTTAGTATTTGCAAATAAGTTGTTTTGAAAGAATTGCCGTATTGAAATGAAGACGTACTGTATATGGGAAAACCAGACGGTTCGCTCATATCTAGGACAACCACTCGAGTTCGCAAATATTTCAAACGCTTGTACTACGGGGAGAGAAGTATTTAACAAAATTAATTTAAGCAATGAAAATTAAGTGAAAACTGATTTTCTTAAATACATTAAAGTATTTTGCGCAAATTATCAAGTTTTTTTTAAATTTTTTTTTTAAACTATTTATTTTTAAACTGAGTATCTACTTACCTGGAGCATTTTTTATTCCCAATATCGAAATTACGATAATGAAGCACCAACTACCTTAGGTAGGTCATTATGTGAGATAGGGTGGGCCAAGGAAAAGATTCAAAGACATCCTGAAGGCGAATCTGAGCAGATGTGGCGTAGATCCTGAACACTGGAAAACCGCAGCCCACGAACGAGAACAATGACGTCAAAAAGTAATACGCATTGTGCAGGGTAAACTTGTGAACAAAAAAGGGCTGACGTAATTACCGAAAAAAGGAAAGAAACGGAGGAAGATCCGGATGCACTTGTACAACATGTGAAAGGGTGTACGGTTCGAGAATAGGAGTCCTCAGCCACACTCGGACTTACAATCGATAACCATGACGGACGTCATCCTCATAACGAGGGAGACATACCTGACATTTCGAATTGATATATACAATTTGACACAAATCTCTGCTATAGCTTCACAAGTTTATTTATTAGAAACTATATACTTGATATGACATTTAAAAATTGCGTGACAGACCGAGCGCCATTATCGATCTGAGTGGTGGCGGGCGGAAAGAGAGAGACGGCGGAAAGACTTCTATCGAGACTCGAGCTGGCAAGGCGAGTGGAGCGCGCCGAACGGCGCTCCGCCGACAATACGGAGAGATTTGGAAGAAGGAATTCTGAGATGCGGTGGATACGGGAGGTTTGAGATCCCTGATCCATCTATATCATGGACTCATCCCCTGATTGGAGGTAGGAGGAGAATCTCGGCTGAGAGAAATGGATCACGAATCATTTTGGAAATAGTATCTCAATGGCGAAAAATAATTTTGGCATGCTGCCACATTATTCATTCTACATTCAAGTAACCTCTCAACCTTGTAATACCCATAAAATTAGCATTAAATTCATAATAAACTAGTATCCTCATCCGGAGGAAAGAACGATGACATGTGAAGAAGATAAAAATACTCAAATCGTGCAAATATGTGGTCGGGTATTTATTGTGTGATTCATTTGTTCAAGACCATTCCCATCAACCCGAGACAGCCACTCTGACACATTACATTAGAGATACTCACAGACTGAACCAAGCCGATGGCGTGATGCACTGGGGCCAGCGCTCTACGTAATAATATGTATAATATGTTTGGACTGTGCCCGTCTCACTTGAAAATTTTGTATTGAGGCGGGCTTAGACAGTACTATCGAATCAATAATAAATAAGTTACCATTCTGAAGTATGTGCCATCACTGCACCATTGAAACATCGACACGAAAACAAAATAATTTTTTAGCCTTCTCGATTTATTTTGCTCATTATCTTCTTCGTCTTACTCTCAATGAGAGCAATCGTGATCATGGAACTGCGACTAATTATTGTGGATGGCGGTATAGACGATTTGCCGCCATCTATTTGTATCTTTACTCACTGAAAAATTAACGCTGACTCGTGTCAAAATAACATTTTAAATGAAGGAAAAAATATTTGCAGTCCCATTTTCAGAACGTATAATACTACGTCACACAGAGACGCAAAGATAAGTGGAAATTAATTAACCCTAAGATTAACCTTTTTACATATTATGAAATATGTACAAGTGTATCTGCATCTATTTGTTATGCGTTTATCTCAAAGCACATAATTGCGTGTGCAAAGGTCTATTGCGAGCGTAGTCACCAGGTAATAGAACTTTAATAAATCTTATTACAAAGTTCACGATGGAAATTGGTCAATTATTAAATCGGACAACTAGTGCTAACGCATGAGGGACAACGCGTGGAAAACTAAAAAGAGGAAAATCCCAAAGAAGACATAAAATCGTGGATTATCATTTTCCTTGAATAGTCAGGTGTAATATTGTGTGAGTTTTTGAAATGGAAACACAAAAATACGTTCAGTTAAAGCTCTGGTGTCCTCCATAGCTCTGTATGTATTCGAAATATGGAGACTGAAAAGTAAAGAGAGAATTAAGGAGAACACATTCTTATCGTAAAGTTGTAATTATTCAGAACAGACGGTCTGTGATATTTTAAATACAAATTGAATGTATTAATTAGAAAGATATACACATAAAATTAATTTTATCGAAAAATGTTGTTGTTGAAAACCGTAAAAATAAAATAGATGGCTTTTAAATAATGGAACGGTAGATGTATTAATTTGAAAAATGTAACATATGGGTTCGAAAATTTGTCGTCAAAAGTTCTGTCTGTTGCAGCGTAGTTGGTTAATGCACCTCCTCCAGGTTCGAATCCCGGTGGCAACAACAATATTTTTCGACAAAATTAATTTTATATGTATATCTTTCTAATTAATACATTTAATTAGTATTTGAAAAAATATTTAATTACTCTCGGGATTTGAACCAGATTTAAAACCCGGTAGCAACTAAATATTTTTTCGATAGATAGATTTTTCTGTATATCTTTCGAGTTGATTAATTTAATTTGTATTAACATTTTAAATGACCAGTTTTAATTTTAATTCAGACGTCTGCTTTCTTTGGGAGCTTAGATATTGTAAATGAACTAGTCAGTTAATCTAGTATTCAATAACAGTGCGATTCGGAGACAGCTGAGTAAAAGGCAGTTATAGTGCGCCTTCCAATAAAAGCCACTGCACGGCCATTGAAATTGTGATTTTTTATCAAAATAATGAAAATGGTTTACCATTATACCAACAATGCAAACAAATACTCATTAGACACATTCTTAAAGATATTTATATACATAATGTATTGTTCCTGCGGTAAGACGATACGTGTGCACTGCATTTCGTAGCCGAAGGATGCATTTCATTCCGATGCCGCCGAACGCATTGGATTATAATGTATTATCAAAGACAATGATTATTTATTTGTGAGATATAGAATTAAAAGAGTAAAAATCTATTGAGCATGTTTACGATTGGTGACAAATAATTTTTTTACGAAATTCGGTGATATTTATATAATTTTGATAGACTAGTCTTGTAGATATGAATTTGCTTTATATTTGTACATACGTAACTCAAAAACCATAAAAATGTAGGCGTTTATTTGTGTATTAGGAGAACACATTCTTATTGTGAAGTTGTAAATTATTCAAAACATAGGTCTGTGATATTTTAAATATGAATTAAATATATTAATTAGAAAGATATACATATAAAATCAATTCTATCGAAAAATATTGTTGTTGCGCCACTGGGATTCGAACCTGGGTCTCTTTCCTAACCGGGGAAGGTGCATGAATGATGTACTTCACAATAAGAATGTGTTCTCCTTATAATAAAGTTGTATCAATGTGTCCAAAATTTAATAAAAAATGAATTGATAATTCTGGCGTCTGCTGTCAGATTACTCAAAGGAATTTGAGATTCTGTAAAAATAAGGTAGATGGCTCTTTCAACTAATGGAACGATTAAATGTATTAATATCAAAAAGGTAACATATAGGTTCGAAAATTTATCGCTAAAAATATTGTCGCTGTAGCATAGTTGAATAATGCACCTTCCCCGTTTAGGAAAGAGATCCAGGTTCGAATCTCGGTGGCGCAACAACAATATTTTTCGATAAAATTGATTTTACATGTACATCTTTCTAATTAATATATTCAATTCATATTTGTTCATTAGTGTATTTTTTATTACATTTATTTATTACATACACAACATTCTCTCTGTTTTGATTAATATATTTAAAATGTAACAACAAAAAAAACTCGTTTACCAATCTTCGTCATTATCCAAGTACATCTCTATTATCTATTAGCAGGAATTCAGCATGAAACCCATTTCAAAATGAAAGTTTAATCGTGATGATTAATTTTGAGGTTAATTTGTAGACAGCCAAAGTTTCACCGAGGCGTCATTAGTTAGTTTGTCATCCAAAGGCATTTGAAATGAAAATAGAGAAATCATAAAATTCTTCAAATGTTTCAATTTTCGTAGGTTCGAAAATTGTTTTAGTTTAAATATCAGTCGTTAAATGTGTCAAAATTATTTATACTCGTTATAAAACGCGATACAATTAAAAAATATTATAGTTTAAAGTTTTACCTCTCTAATTGTTACCAGTTTTTTTTTTAATAAAAAAATATTTGTTGTGAAGTTGCAATTTCGAAAAAATATTTGATTTTATTAAAAATATATTTTTATACTTTGTACCGAAGAATTTCCAAATTAAATTAAATTGATTGAATACTTCTGGCATTGTCTAGCGTGTATTGCACAAAGTGTTATGGGAATCATTGCAAATTTCGCCATTTTTTTCTGTATAAATCGTTTGAGTTAGTCTGAATCTACATTTGAGGGATGGTACATTTTGAAATATTAAAACCGGGCTAAACAATAACGTAAGAAGTCTATTGTCGGCAATTGGAGAGACTCGACCTGAAGTTGAAAGAAAAACGTCCAAGTTTAGTCAACCAGTGAGGAGTAATACTGCAACAAGACAACGCACGCTCTCATACAACAAGAATGACCGGCGAACTGGGAAGTTATACCACACTGGCCTTTCTCCGCCAGACTATCATCTGTTTCGATCTATGTAGGACTCATTCGGAAACAAAAAATTCCAAAATGTGAATAATATTGGAAGTCACTTTATCCAATATTTTAACTCAAAACTACAAAGTTTTTATAAAAGCGGCATTAAAAATTTACAAAATAGATGGGAAGAGGTGATAAATTATATTTTAAGTAATTTTTTTTTTTGCCTTCATTTCCTGGTCCCCTAATATAAAGTCTAATAGATAGCTTTTAAATAGAGTAATAGTTAAATGGCGTAATGGTAACACATTTTTTCCCGGCCAGGAAAAGTTTCAAATTGGTATTTCGGTGGTAACATCAGCTATTATCAGTATCAAATTGATACCGCCCTACCCAGATTAAACTTTTTCTGAAATGGTATCATTATATTTTATTTTTGTATTATATTTGTACTGACAACACTCAAACAATAATAAAAAAATAATATTATAATTATGCGAAATCATACATATATGTATCTAATAATATATTTTTTAAACAAATAATAGATATTTCATAGAGACGAAGCTATTTTTTATTGTATTTAATGGAAAAATATTGAAGTATGGGTAAATACAGGGCCTACAACCTGTCTTCGGCTGGCTTAAGTGATCACTTTATACAAATATAACGTTCACCATTTTCACTCATTAATTAATCTCCATATCTATCAAACTTTTGAAAGTTATATATATATATATATATATGTTAATATGTGGAAACACTTCGAGTACCACTACACTATCGCCATCTATGGACTAAATATATTTTTTGTTTCAGATACGGCTTACTGGGGGCCTCAGGGTGTGGAAAAACTACCCTCCTCTCCTGCATAGTGGGGCGGCGGAGGCTCAACTCGGGGGAGATATGGGTCCTGGGGGGAAAGCCTGGCACAAAAGGTAAAGATGCTGATGCCAACAGCATGGCTTGATTTAGTGAAAATTGTTGCGAGAGCTTTATTCATACCCATGATATTCATGGATAAAAAAATAATTAGTAATAATGTAAATAATGAAATGAGCAGATTCTACTGCGCAGGTGTTCTAATTTTGAATTAATAACGCACCCTCACTTAACAAGAACACAGGCTAACTGTCACCATCTTGTGCCAAAATTAAACAAAACTTTTGCCCATTCAAGATTCCATTTGTTTCTAGTACCAAAAATATTCAACAGTCTAAATGTAAACGTGAAAAATTGCAACATGGTCTTACATATTTTTTAATAAAAGTGCAGTTCTGGCTCCACGAAATTACGCCCAATAACTTTTAAAGGTCCAAACTTGAGATTAAAACTACTACAACAGTATATTGAATCAACTAATTGCATCTTGTTTTACTCTTTATATAACTTTTTTATATGCTATCTAATTGTATCTCGTTCTTCTCTTTATATATATATAATTTTTTTTTTATACATTGAACATTGGGTTTACTTTAAGTTTTACATTTTAAATATATTTTTACATATACCATATATCATATATTATATCTTATACATTGAAGAATGCATTTACGTTAAGTTTTATAAAGTATTTTCTTAATATACTGACATCTTGTTTAACTCTTTATATATATAATTTTGTACATTGATCATTGAACTTTGTTTACTACTTTACTGGAAGAACACTGTCTGCTATAATACTGTAAAACACTAGTGTAGCAGGAAAGGTACCCAAATACATTATATTATAATATAACATACTAAAAATCAAATAAATAAATAATAATAATTATTATTATTACATTACGCTGTCAACATAAAAATTATTCAATATAAATAAAAAATTGGTGGATACTTGTATTATTTATTTATTGTATTTTTATTTTTACATAATAGAGAATCATATCAGAAGCGCAATACAAAGATAAAAATTATAGTTTTATTCCACTACACTTTTTATTGTGTTAAATGATAGAACGTTTTCGGGAACATCTTCCCATTATCAATAATATAATTAAAGTAAAATTAAAAACACTTTCAGACAGTAATATTTGGGGTGTTTGGAGTTAACGGAGGTGGGGGTGGGGGTGCGGGTGGTGTTAAATTGGATAAGAGAGGGGATCTAATGGGCGGTATTTATATATTTATTATGTTTTTATTGTTATTTTTATTATTCAATATTTCGAAATTTTCTAGAATATCTAATTTTCGTCCTTTGGCGCAACCTCATATATATGTATATCTTTCTAATGAATACATTTAATTAGTATTTTAAATATTATTTTGATCGAATTTTTTCTGTATATCTTTCTAGTTGATCCATTTAATTTGTTCTGAAAATGCAACTTCACAACAAAAATGCGTTTTCCTTAACCCCTTCAGACCTGAATTAGTTTTAAGGGCGACAAAAAAAATGGTGGATTTGGTACAACCAGGGTTTAAATAAAACAAAACTAATAAATATTAATATTAATAATGGAGTAAAAAAAACTGAGAAAATAGTGTACTTAACATGTTATTAAAAAAAGGGCACAAGTATCAACATACATAAAATTACTAATTTTTTTATGCTTTAAAAGATGTGTGTATAATTGAGCTCAAAGGGTCTGAAGTCTTAATTTTATCTTTCCTACTCAGGTTGGATCCTGCATGAGAATACCAGACCTTTAACCGAACGGACTTTTCTATTGAAAATTATAAACTATGATTTTATGTCTTGTCTTTTAGGTCTTTTCTCTTTTTAGTTTTCCACGCGTTGTCCTTCGTGCGTTAACAATAATTGTCCAATTTAATAATTGACCAATCTCCATCGTGAACTTTGTGTTAAATGTTAACACTCATAAAATTCTATTACTTAGTGATTACGCTCGCAATGTACTTTTGCACACGTTATTATGTGCTTTAAGATAAACGCATAACAAATAGATGTAGGTGCATGTATATATATTTAATAATATTTACAAAGGTTAGTCTCCACCTATCGGAACGTTTCTGAGTGATGAAGTATTATATTTTATATTCCATTTACCTGTGGTGTGGACTTTAGTTATGCTTCTAATATCGATGATGTAAAAACAATGGATATTGTTACTAGAGGTTGTATTCATTATTCTCTCTTTTAGCATCTTTCAAAAGCTTGTTTTTGTGTATGAATACCTGTGTAAGCTTATTTCCTTCCTTTTATTTTTGGGAAATACTTCATGTTATAAAGCTTAAAATATTTCGTAATAATACCACTAGTGGGATAAGATGCCGTGGACTGTATCGATTATAATAATGATTAGTTGACGCAACCCGATAATGGCAGTTGGAACTGGCCTACCTTGCTCTAAAGTCCAGGTTTGAATGTTGTTTTCACCTCCAGTTGACTAACACGTTTTTTGTGAAGAACCGAAATATCACTGCACTTCCAGATTTGTTGAGAACACCGCTTCTTCGCGGTCCTAGCGTCACGCACGGCGCTGCTTTCGGACGATAAAAAAAGAACCCAGATCTTGACCCCGTCGGCGAAATTTCTAAGTAATTAGTTGGCCAGAACGGGACAGGTATATGTTAAGGTTTATATTGGAATGACAAAATGCACAGGGAGTAGTTACTCGACTTGTGTCAACAACCACATTTAAAGCGTATTAGAATCCATCCATCCATGTTGGTACCTCGTGACCGAAGATCGCGATCTTCATAAACTCCTGCGGTCTTGACTATGCTCCTCCAATTTTCTCGACATCCTGGAGATCTTAGGGCTATCAGCAGAGAAGTGCCTGTTACTTTTTCCACTTGGTCGGTCCAAAGTGTAGAGTTCGATGTGGCTCACCACAAAAGCTTCTTCAAGCCATCTTCCTTTTACGCAAGATCCTTACAAAATTGAAAGATTCATCTCTGGGAAATAGTTAAAAGTCTGTCCTCGATTCTTCAGTTTCTGCAGAATGGAGATTTTTGTGCGTCTTGCCGACCATGGTATGCGCAACATGTGTCTCCACCATATCTTAAAGAAATCAATCCATCTCTCCCGTGTCTTTAGAGTCCATGAATCCACACTATATGAGAATATAGAATGCATCAGAGTCTGTACAAGCCTGATCTTCATTGTCTCGGAAATACCGCAGTCTTTACATATTTTATCAAGACAAGATTGGAATACATCTGCTCGAGCGAAGGCGTGATTTCCGAACAGCGCGCGGCGCGAGAGATGCGTTTAGTTCTTATACGCTTGGGGCAGTTTTGCAAAAAAATTGGACGTAACACATACGCAACTTTATTTTTCATCTTTATATTTTTCCGCTAGATGGTTCTAGTCAACACAATAATATGAAAATTTTGCGCATGAACCAACATACTTAATACATAATATATCAGATAAATATTTAGATTTATTTCACAGAAATTATAGTTATGAATAGCTTTTTTGATTCTATAGTTTATCATGTTTTGTTTAATAAATTTAAACGCGTATAGATGCGTATTATATACAGGGTGGCACAAGAGTTATTTCAAAATATAATTAATTATAATTCTTAATGTATTTTTTTTTTTGCACAATATTTAACTAATCAGAAATCATCAAAACATCCCATATTGCATAATCTACTGGGTTTAAATCTGGACTATTCGGTGGCCACATACCTGGTTATATGAAATAAACATTGTATTTCTGGCTATGAGAGATGGAGCTTCGTCCTGCTGTAATGTCCAGTTGTGTTTTTATGTCTAGCTATACTCCAGGCATTGTTTTGAAACGTTTTGATTAATTTCTTAGCATTCCAACGTTTTTCAATTCGCAAATTTTTGATCAGAATACGGTCTTCTGCAGTGATTTTTGTCATTCTGGGCAACATTTTGAAAAAACCAAATATAAACAATGGCAAAATTAATAATCAAAAATGGCGACCGGAAATTGTCCAAATAAAACGTAATATAGGTAAATAGTAAGTAAATTAGTAAACTATATTGAAGCTATTGTTGATATAGTTAAACTAATTTTGATGTAATTAAAACACATTTTACGAAATGTTTTCACTTTTTTTGAGCCACCCTGTATACACTGTTTTAAACTTATCTTGTACCATACTCTATTCACTCATCTGAATATTTATTTGTACGATTAATTTTATAAGAAAGCCATTCTTTGCGAGGAAATTACATTAGATAAATAAGAATTATTGAGGCTTTTAATAGGATCATCCTCCAGTACCTGGTTTACCTGGTCATGCCAAGAGTTCCGCGAACGTTCTCCATTTCTGGTGCCGTCAATACTTGTGTTATATATCTTTCGTACCATTCTCTCCTTATTCATCCGTTCCATATGACCAAACCACCTCCACCACAGAGATCCTTCCTTAATCTTACTCACTATACTTAGATCAGCTTTACATTCTTTCCTTATTTTTTCATTCTTTAATCTGTCATAAATGGATCTGACGCATATACCTACGCCTGAACGATCACATTTCCACTGCATTCAGTGTACTTTCATTCCTCTTCTGCCAGCTTCATGCCTCACTTCCATAAATCAGTGTCGGTAGCAGGACTCCATTGTGTAACGCTAGTCTTGCCTCGGTTAACATGTTCCAATTAGCTATAATTCCATTCAAAGCGCCGTTCACTTTGTTCCCTGCAGTCATCCTCGTTTTGATATCATTCTCAGTCTTTCTGTTTATATCAAACATACTGACAAAATACACAAACTCATCTATATAATCAATATCTTTAATTATTTATGAATGATATGAAAAAGTAAAGATCTAGAATGGGAAAAAAATTCGCGGAAAAACTCTGCAATCAATGTCAGGGCACCCGAGTCTTATAAATAATTAACACAATTTAGTCACACAGGATCGCACTCCTCGTCCAAGGTGGTGTAGAAACTCGACAAAGTCAATGACAAATAACCGCATATTACCCTCGTTGCTGACTGCTGACCATGTGCTGGCCGTCACCACAAACTTAGGGTATTTCCACTAAAACACATCTTCATGAAGGCAATGATGCAAATGTTTGCATAATTGGAAATCAAATCGTTTTGTAAAACCCAGTACCCTTGCGAGTCTGTACATACCAGAAAACCAGTGGCGCGTTTAGTAGGGCATCCAATTCCAAGGGCCCCAAAGGCGAATCCTAAAGTTTTTTATAATCCATTACACAACGTTGTTTGTTACAGACGAATGTTATTTAAATTTTAAATTTGCAGCAGTACATAATAAACTATTTGTATTTATTATAATATAATACATGCATAATATTATTAATAAATGTTTTATTTTTTATTACATTATCGTACTATGTATAATAAATATATGTTTAATTTTGTATATTGCAATTTATAAATATTTATGCGGATATGTGCAATAAAATATATTAAATACTAAATTAATGTATATATTTATAATTAATACATTAATTTAGTATTTAAAATATCACAGACCGTCTGTTCTGAATAATTACAACTTCACAATAAGAATGTGTTTTCCTTAATAATAAAATATATAACTATTATCATATACATAGAAATCTTTAATAATAATCGGATAAATTATAATACTTCTCATAAATTGTAGTTGAGTACTTTTTTGATTGCATGGACTATGGACAGCACGGCACGACATTAACACTATTTGTTACGGTTTTAACCCTTTCATACCTGGTGCACATCACAATGTTCAATGAGATTAGATACGGATCTCGTTGATGGCGGTGGGATGCGTTCTGGACATGGTCGCGATAAGCGAAATTTCGCGATCAACGGGGGATTTATAAAAATCATTTTAAAATTCAAAAAAACACTAACATTACATTAACAACACTAACACTAACATAAGAATTTAGATTCCCTTGTTTAGTCTGTCTGCGTTTATTATGGAAAATTTGCCAATAACTGTCAAATAATACGTTACAACCAAGCTTTACATTACTCACTCGTTCTTAATCTTCGTCGTTTTCTTCTAATTACTCCAGACATTGATTGTGAAGTAAAATTACATTTTCATTGATTTTGACACTTTACTTTCGCGCGGGAACATGTTCCGAGACATCACCTTCTTGGGAAATAGTAATTGTGTATTTATTTATTGACATACATATTTTTGTGAATATATTATAATATAACATTGTAATATGTTTATTGTGTGGGATGAAGTAGACTCCACCTCTGATATATACAGCGTTGACCTGGCTACTTTGCAAATCTGTGTTAATGTAGCCAGTTTATTTCGTGCTGTTATTTAAGATTCGACAGAAATAAAAATAGAGATCAAAAATAAATATATTTATATATATTGAATAAAAGGAAATGAAGTGGGAGTGTTGTAGAATTACTGTATAATGATTATGTTAAAATATTGGATAGCCATGCTTCTGATTGATCTCTACCCGATTGGATCATATGTTGGGTCCATATTTGTGTAATCTTATTGGAAGTGAACGATTTTCAGTTAGTGCTGAGTATGTTGTACAGTTTCGGAGCTTAGACCATGTAGAATCTTTGATAAAATGTCGTTGTTCCTCTTGAAACTGGCGTGTAGATGCTCGTTGTTTGTCTTGTGTTGTGTCCATGATTTATTGCTTGGGGTGAGTTGTTGTTAGCATGGAAAAATTGGACGAGTCTCAACATAAAGATTTTTCTAATGTCATGTAATGTCTAGCATTGTACTCTTTAAATATAAGATCTGATGGATATCTATAGCAGTCCATTTTCTACAGTCGAGTAATTTTTCACATTTTAATAATTACGAAGGTATAAAAAATATATATAAGTAAGTAGCCAATTTAATTAGTGTGCGTTTGACACTGCACCCAAGATTACACTGAAGGATAGACCCAAATGACGCACTGGCTCAACCGTACCAGGCACCGGCGTTTCGGCGTTCGTTTGTCTCACTCACGCACGTAACTTTACATTATACACATCACATGTTTATGATGTGAGTAAGCGAGAAAGAAAAATAGCACGCACGTACAACCACTCGTTATGACGATTCCTGGCATATGTTAAAGTCAAAATTACAAAAAGATCGCGGTATAACGAATCCGCACACGCCGGGGTCGCGATGAATGGGGGGTTACCTGTATTCATCTGCTTAATTCATAATCATCTTTATTTTAAACTCTAATAAGTATATTTATCTTTTGTGACTACATTAACTATCTATGGTGCGAAATATTAATTAAAATGACGTAAGAAAAAGCGAAAATAGTGCAGTCAATTAGTTAAAAAATAGTGATGGTTAAATCATTTTTAAGCCGTTATTGTGACTGTGATTGTGTTTGATTGTAACGGTGATTGGTAACTGATAGTATTTTTTTGTAAACATATTATGTTTTATTATTGATCTATTAAACACAAAATGCACAAAAAAAATTACTGCCACCTAAAAATGTATCAAAAATATACTAAATACTAAGAGAACTAAAAATAACCTATTTGTTAGTTACAATACCTAATGTAAGTGTTTGAACTAAGTTACTATTTTTTTATAAGTAATGATTTTATACCATTATAATACCTTTTTTTCTATTTTATCAATTATATGATATTTCATTTATCTCAATGTACATAGCGTAACTTAAATAAAAATATTTTCTAGTCTCTTAATGCTCCCTGACACGAATATGAGTAAAAAATATATTTTACAGATTATTTTTTGAAATACGGATGCGTACACGGAATACATGTCACATCAATATTCTTACTGTTTTCAAACTAAGCTAAACGCTTGTACTATGAAAATATGACTAACTCGATGGGCTCCTAGAACGAGGCTCGAACCATTGACCACTGAATCACGAGTAGGTACCGTAACCACTAGACCACAAGCAAATCTGTAGGAATTCATGTATTACCTTAATTTGGCTCGACTATACCAATATTTAGACTTTTGTATTAGTGATTATTTGAATTTAGTGTTCACTAATATGTTTTAAAGAACTATTTATAATGGTCTGCAAAAAAACATGTTATTCAATAATAAAAACATTACGGGCCCTAAAATCCTGCATCCCCAGGGCTGATAAGAATGAACGCGCCACTGGAACAATCGAGGTACTGCAATACTTAAGTCCTATTACGACACAGTTAATACAATAATAAATATGATCATTAAACCTTCACTGTATACACGAGAGAATAATAGCTCTTAATATCCTAAGTTGTTCCTCAACGAGCGGAAATAATCATTAAGCGAAGGTGACAATTTTATAGACCTTCTGACCCTGCGCCCCACCGCCGTCTACATGCAAAGTACCACTAATGATCACATTCATTATACTAATTAATACTGTAAGGAAAACGTGAATCCTGCGCCGCTAGGATATAATGAAACGAATTGCGCTATCTCCGAGTCGCGCGTCCCGCAGATTGGATTACAACGATTTGATGGGGAGGGATTCCAATCGAAGGACCAGTGATTTCGGGGAACCAGGATTCGGAAAGATCGCTCACCTTACCTTGTGTATAACGTCTCCGTCACTCCTGCAGTCGCACGCGGATGGGCATATCACCGTTTTCGATTGAAGACGGCGATATCACAGCTTCACCCGCGGCACACAAAACAACATATGACAATATCACTGTGCGTATAAATCACAGGATTACAAACGATACAGTGCTGGTGCACTGGAGCTGAACAAATCCACACGGCGAAATGCTATCGCATTGTCGCGATCGAACAAGTATCGAACAAGTGACGTCTGCTGACGTCAAGGTCACTATTCACACTGACAAGACAAGGATAAGGAAAGGTTATGCGTGTGTATTAGGACGCGGAAAGGTGTTAATAATACTATTTACATTTAAACACACAGTGGAATCTCTAAATTCGTCAGTCCCAGTATTCGTCAAGTCCAATATTTGTCGCGTTTTTCGGCAAACAAATGCTCCGATATTCGTCACGAAAAGGCACCTAATTTAAAATGAAGGAAATTTCATCAGGTGAGAAAGGGTAAAGTAAAGGTGGTATCCCAAATCGATGGCTGTGAAACAAAACACTACAAATTGTCGAGTTTTCGGGAGAGAGGAAAAAATGTTTTTTTTCAATATTGAAAATAGATTTTTAGCTAACTAAATGTAATAAGCAAGGTGAATTTTAAATATACTGAACAGTTAAATACAACGATGTATCCATTAATGTGTCGTTGTGTTCATTTTTTAACATAGAACTCGTGAAATACGTTTTAGATTATTTCACTTCCTTCACTTTTTGGGAAAATACAGTATCTCAAAAGTCTTTTTCATTTTGGTTCATTCGCTGCACCAACGCAACGGCGAGAGAGAGAGATGGAGATATGCCAATCGTTGACCGCGTTCTTGGGAATTCAGTCCCTATGGTGCGTGTTCTTATCAGTGGTTCTTGAAATGTTCCCTGTAAAATTGATATCCCGACGTGGTGACATAAACTGGTCTCCACGTAGCTCCGACTTGACACCAATATACTTTTTCCTATGGGGCCTTAAATCAAAGGTATACAGCAACAAGGTCCCTTTCTGGACCAATTAAGATAAAATATTCGAAAATAAATGGCAGCGATTACGGAGAATACGTCCCGAGCAGTTCTCAGAAATTTTGCCTCCCATTTAGAAGAGTGCCAGCGAATAAACGGATCACATTTAGAAAACATCATTTTTGAGAAATAAATTCCCCGGAACTGTTCTTAAATGCAAAATCCCATCCATTATTTTATAGCATAATTTTTATAATGAAAAATACTTTTGGTACATCTTGTATTTATTTGTGTTACGGATAGAACCGTTTTGTTTGAATAAATCTGCATACTTAACTCAAAAGCGCATTTTTTGTTGACAGATTTTTATGTTATTAACCCATCGATTTAGCCAAAACTGGAGAATGTTGCCGTAGTTAAAACAAAATATTAATTCATTCATTGATAATGTGATAGGCATTTGAGAAAACGTTAAAAAATAGACAGAAACAGACAACATTGGACAGATTCTTTACTAAATCCAGTGCTAGTGATTCGTCGGTAAAGAGACAAAAACGACATCGATCACCAGAATTGGGGTTACCATCAGGTAAAAAAATATTGTTTAAAGGAGAGTCATTTTCTATTAAAATATCAGTTTTAATAGAAAATGACCCATTTAAACAATATTTTTTTTATTCCTCTTCAATTTTTGTAGCATCACTCCTTAGTAAAGATAAATATTTCTGTTCTGGTATTTGTCCGATTCAGTATTCCTGCATTCCTCAGGAACGGATTTATAACGAATATAGAGGTGCCACTACATCTATTATATGCACTATCAAATATAATACATGCTATTTCCGTAGGTGAAGTTTTAATAATTATTATCAATATATAAAAAATTATTTGATAAAATACAAAAAGATAAGTATTGAACCAATAGGAAGTGGGTAATTATATCGGGAACAATATAAAGGATAGTTAACATGGTATTATTGAAAAAGTAATAGTAAATTTTTTGTTATTTTTAATGTAAGACAACATTTTCATCAAAAAATATACATATATGTATTTCGCATATCTATCATTTATTTTTTCCTTTCAATAAAAAGGTTCGCCATTGCTGCTTTTATACTATTTCTTCTGTTTAAAGGTTCCGGCGTTCCAGGAAAACGAGTAGGCTACATGCCCCAGGAGATAGCCCTGTTCGGAGAGTTCAGCATCAAGGAAACGATGATGTACTTCGGGTGGATCTTCGGCATGGAGACCAGAGAGATCGGCGACCGGCTACAGTTCCTTCTCAACTTCCTGGATCTGCCTAGCCAGAACAGGCTGGTGAAAAATCTCAGGTTAGTCGCGTACTAATAATATACATAAACCAAATATATTTAATAGTTTTATAATCTTAATTTAAGCAAAAAATCAACGAAAATGCAACAGCTAAATAATTTATATATTTAAATTGATATGTATACTAGTATAATCTTTCATAAATTTCTCTATAAACACTTTTTATTCCGTCCATAAATTTTGATAGTTAAAAAATATGCTCAAAAAGTACCTACTTGCCAATTGTGGTACCGATCAACATATTTTAAATTATTAAGGAGAACACGTTCTTATTGCGAAGTTCTAATTATTCAGAACATAGCTCTGTGATGTTTTAAATACTAAATCAATGTATTAATTATAAATATATACATATAAAATCAATTTTGTCGAAAAATATTGTTTTTGCGTCACCGGGATACTATTTAAAATTATTGTAAAATATTCAAAGTCTGCTTTTAAGTTGATTATGAAAATATATCAGTGTACTTTCGATCCTATTTGATATGCTCGGAATCGCGAACGCAGAGACGTTAGTCTATTAGATAGGTGTCTATAGATATACTATCCATTGCAGAGGGTTTTCATTGCACGACGCAACTTCTGGAAAATTTCAATGCACTTTCTTCGATCTCGAAAAAATACATTTTCTATTTTTGTTTGTGAAGGTGAATAGCCATGGCAAAACAAGTATTCGCAGCAAACAAACAGCTAAATAGTAGCAAAATAAATTTGTATATTTAGAAAAATCTTATGACATATAAGAAACCCTCTCTGCAACAGCAAAGTGTTGGTTTTTACAAATGCTGATAAATAGAAAGAGCGTCGGCCATCTTGAATGATATACAGTGTCATTGCTGGGAAGCTTAGAAATTGTGTTTAATAGTATTTGTATTTATTTCATATGGTTGTTTAATATACTATTCGATTGGACGGAATGAAACAAAAGGACATCAATTTGGATAAAACAGGTTTATTTATAGCGAACAAACGCGGAAAATGATGGAGTCTTATCTTCTGTCACAAATGAAAGAAGAAAGAAAAAGAGGTTGGCCGAAGAAAACATTCATGAGGTAGTTACTAGAGTATAGCAGATACAGAAGCCACGGAGAAGAAAAACAATATAGCTGAAAAAAAATAAACTAAAACTAATCGTAAACAAAACTAAATTCATGAACATTGGAAATAAAAAAATACCAAAAATTTGATAGATGTGGTAGCGCGAGTAAATAGGTGAACGTTTCATTGTGTAAAGTGATCACTTAAGCCGGCCTATGACAGGTTGTAAGCCCTGTAGTGCCCAAGACTTCCATACTTTTCATATAAAAATAATATCTTCGTCTCTGTGAGACATCTTAATCTTAAAAAAATACCAATCACACCAATAATTATCATAGATGGTGCAAGTCTGAAGGAAGTGACTGAAATTAAATATTTGGGAGTCACAATAGATTCAAAATTGAATATATCGCAAAATACAAGACACGTGACTAAAAAGATTGCTAAGAAAATCTCACTTCTGGGAAGGATCAGAAGATTCATTAGTACTGAGTCTTGTAAAATAGTATCAATCAAATCAACTACTGCAGCAGCATTTTGTTCTTAGCTAATAAAGAAAAAAATGAAATTATTATTGTTTTGAAAAATAAAGCATTTAGAATAATACTCAGGAAAAATAGATATACTCGGATCAGTGCAATGCTGAAAGATCTGAATATGATGACCTTTAAGCAAAAAATTTTTCGACAAATTGATTTTATATGTATATATTTATAATTAATACATTAGTTTAGTATTTAAAACATCACAGACCTATGTTCTGAATAATTACAACCTCACAATAAGAATGTGTTCTCTTTAATAATATAAGTTGTATCAATGTGTCCAAAATTTAATAAAAACGAATTGATAATTCTGGCGTCTGCAATCGGTTTACTCAAAGGTATTTGAAATTCTGTAAAAATAATGTAGATGACTTTCAAATAATGGAACGACAGATGTATTAATTTGAAAAAGTGTAACATATAGGTTCGATAATTTGTCACGAAAGGTACTGGCGTTATAACACAATTGGTAGTGTACTTCCCCGGATTTTATTTTCAACAAACAATATTTTTCGAGAAAATGATTTTATATGTATTAATTTATAATTAATACATTAATTTAGTATTTAAATAATATATTTCAATGTAATGGTTTTAATTTATAAAATCCTCACTAAGAAAATATCGCAGAATTTATACGTTAATTGATGCAAATCATACAAGAGGAAAAGATAGACTGAGATTGCCATTCAGGAAGAAGGCTAAATCTCAGAAATCGATGATGTATAGTGTAATGAAGATTTTTAATGAAATACCAGAAAACATAAGAAACGAGGATAAACTAAATAGATTCAAAATGAAACTAAGCAAATATGTGAAAGGTAAGTTATAGTAAAAGAAACGATTTTGATAGTGTTTATATTAAAGCATATATAAAAATACTTATGTATGCACTATATTAAGAATACACAAATAAAAAGATCTGGCACTAAGGCAATAAGGATCAAATCACAGTTATTTTAAAAGAACTCTCCAAGAAACAGATGCCAAAATAGTGAGTCTCATCAACCTCTTCGTGTAATTATGCAGTTCAAAAATTGTGCTGGCTCATTCAGTTGCATAATGGCGTATTTTATACAGTTGTTGTGTTATTTCAAGCGAGCCAACTTTCTATTTATGCCGCTTTATATTCTTGTGATTAATTTTTTTTTTCGCAAAGGTAAATTAAGATCTTCATTTGCCGTGAATTCCGCAATTTCCCAATACAATTTTTTAATTTCTGTTGAATATATTGAGAAATCAGATAGAATTATTTTGGTTTCGAACACCAATATTGTAATGTATGATATTTCGATTATCTGGATAGATGTTATGATCGACAACATTGCATACGTGTATATATATATGTTACAGTGAATGTGTATTACCAGTGAAAATATATTTTCACTGACGTTTCAGTGAAATCATATCCGAATACGAAATATAACTTCACTAGTAGGTTTTAGCAAATTTATATTCTACCCTAACCTATAATTGAATCTAATCTAACCTAACCTAACCTATGTGTTGAAAAGGAAATAAAAATGGCTGAGATTATAAACACGGTAGTTTATGCAGTAAATAATTTTATTTAATATAAATGAAAATACTATAAGCGAATAAAAGTGACAGTTGTAAACGCCACCAAACTATCTGTTGCCACGCTGTAGGGCGACACATCGACACTTAGGGCCAAATATTCCCGCGCGGCGTATTCTCGCTTGTCAACGAATACAAACTCACTAAATGTAACCAGTGAATTTGTACCTTCATTGTTAGATATACATCCACTGACCGGCTTAGCGAAAATATACTTTCACCAGTGAAAATATATTCTCACTGGTAATTCAGATTCACTGTAACATATATAATACTCGACGATTATACGTCACTCGTTCCTTATGATCGATATTTGTTTGCCATTTCTGTATTTTCTTTTGTATCGGTATGAAGAATTGAAGAAGACGACAAAATGGTAGGCTGAGGCAAAAAAACTATAACTAAAATGCATGTCCTCAAAATTTTATGAGATAAATAAGATAGACCTATATTTATGTTCGAAACGAATTATAATACTGTAAGGTCATCCATAATCGGGTACAAATTATTATTAGCGTATTCAATTTTTTATTGTGGCAAAGTAAACAAAATTTCGTCACAAAAAATTGAGGAAAATTTTATATATTTACCAAGAGAAAAAATATGTGTAGGTTATGAAATATTTTAAGAACAATTTTTTTCTTTATTTGAATTCAAATATTAATTTGTAAACATACGTGTAATTATTTATTTCAATGACAGCAGCAAAAAATAGCTTTGAGTAATATATTTTAGTTTTTAATCTTTTCGGCCTAATACAATATAATATAAAATCTGAAATATAAATATAATAAGATTTTCATCTGCTGTTCTGGGAAAAATAATAGATTTTATTAATTTATTTAAGTACATATACAAAACTAACTTCAATCCAATCAATGCAAACAAATACGCAATAAGACATACGTTTTTAGCGTAATATAATTGAAAGATAATAAAACGTTCAACAGTCACAGGTGAAAGTTTGAACACATTTTTTGATTGGGCGCATTTATGAACACGTTTCAGTTTGCGATTGATAATGATTGTCATCACGTCTGTCATGCTGCAGCTTTTCAGTCACGACAGGTCCCGCAGATAGCCCGCTAACTCGCGCACAAAAACAGAAGCCTGGTAGAAAATTAAAATTTAAATACAATAGTGCCTCGATACAGTCGGGCGGCATCACAGTCGTGTTTTTCATTTGATTTTGGCAATGATTTTAGCGATTCTTTCCATATCTGTACATCATCCTAAACTCATCGATTCCAATATTAATCTCCTGTAGAATTTGTTCCATTTGTTTTGATCATGTCTTACACAATGGCTGATTTCCTACAAGGCTGAAGCAATATATTTAATTTAACTCTTGCTACATTTTTGATTGAACGTCGGTCGGATATGTAACTGGTATATCTTATAGGTTTGATTGCGTTTTTTGTAGACGTCTTTTTTGAGAAAACTTATCCCAGTGTTGCGACATGGTAGCACGTGCCACTGTAAAAGCTTTATCTCAAAAATTAAAATACTACCGTACTTATTCGCGGACAAAAAAATGACAATTTTTTTAAAATTTTACACGAATAGAGTTTGAATTTACAAACTATACTTAATCGTTAATAGATGTTTAAAATAATTGTTTACACATGATTATCCCTTGTAACAAAAATAATTCGCACGACATTTATTGACCCAGAAAATTCAATTTGTCAAAAATAAATAAACGTAAAATAAATCTGCTTTGTTCTATTATTGCCGAAGAAAATTGAAAAGTAATTTTCCAGAAATTGTGTCACTAAACATGATATCTGTATATCTTCT
The DNA here is from genome assembly GCA_022840565.1 of Eubasilissa regina. Lineage (NCBI taxonomy): Eukaryota > Metazoa > Arthropoda > Insecta > Trichoptera > Phryganeidae > Eubasilissa > Eubasilissa regina. The sequence goes on along the minus strand of JAINEB010000027.1, from coordinate 13,529,471 downwards.
GTATAACGAACTGCTAAAATCAATTAAATTAGCAGTAAATATAAATATGTTCAAAAAAAGTTTCTGAAATGGACTAAAAGTCTTTAAAATTATTAAATAATTATAAAATCTTTCCCTAGTTGTAATCTGATCAATTTCTCAACATTTTTTATATTTTGTTAATTTTCACATTGTATTATTATACAATAGTTGTTAGTATATTTTTTTTTTATTAGTTGTGAACAATTTCTTACATCTGCATTTGCATAATCTTAATCATGTTTTATGTAAATATTGAAAGCCACCCCCATAATTCAAGTTCTTTCTTATTTGGTGGTGCATAACTCTACTGTTATTTTTATATTGTCGAATGTATAAATAAAATAAAATAAAATAATAATATATATGCACGCGATACTTGGAAGTGGATGGTTCTAAAGATACAGCAAAGGGCTATTCATGACAGATAACTTAGGCTCTATTATAACAGGTGCGAAAAAAAGTTGAGTTGCGATTATTGATTTCGCTATAATGCTTATTTATAAAATGCTTTTTTGCGTCAAAATTTAATGTACCAATTGATTTATATTTTTGATACATTTAATTATTTATATACCCGTTACTGCGTAATTAGTAAATATAATATTTTAACATTATATATTTTATTTTCTCTATGTAAATTATTTTATTTTATAAATTAAACCTATTCATTTTTTACACAGCCTTCTTAACACTTCGAATACTTACATCATATGTTAAATTTTTGAAAACCTTGTTCTTTTTAGGAACAATTTGATATGAGCTCAGGTACAGCGTCACGTGACACACATTTATGGGCTTTTATTATTGTGCCTTTCATTCTTAATATCAAATTTTAATACTAATATTTTTATTAGGAGAACACATTCTTATTGTGAAGTTGTAATTATTCAAAACATAGGTCTATGATATTTTAAATACTAATTAAATGTATTAATTAGAAAGATATACATATAAAATCGATTTTATCGAGAAATATTTTTGTTGCGGCACCGGGATTGTTAATTCTATCGTCTGCTATTGGTTTACTCAAATGTATTTGAGGTTCCATAAAAACAAAATAGATAACTTTAAAATAATGGAACGATAGATGTATTAATTTGAAAAAGTGTAACATATAGGTTCGAAAATTTGTCGTCAAAAATAATGTCGCTGTAGCATAGTTGGATAATGCACCATTCCTGGTTTGGAAAGATATCCAGGTTCGAATCTCGGTGGCGTAACAACAATATTTTTCGATAAAATTTATTTTATATGTATATCTTTCTAATTAATACACTTAATTAGTATTTACCAATATATATATTTTTAAGTACCTCTGACACTAACATTTTAAAAAGCCAGAATTAATAGAGAACTACGTAATTTTATACTGATATATTCACGTTTTTAATATAAATTATATTTATTCAAATGGATAAATGAAAAAAGTATTTTCGTGCCACAAAAACAAGCGATATGATACACGTCTCTGAAACTTGTGACGCAATGCATATTTTCTTTTAACGCTGTCGAGGAAATGCATCTGGGTGCGGCCTCGCGTGCAACTTATCTGCCGATAATTAAACGGGCAAAATATCTCGCAGTCAGACTGACGTGTGCAATTTCCACGCCTCAGCAATTGCATCATGTCATTTTCATACGTCGTCACTTTCTTCTTATCCGACTGCACACACCGGTGATCACCAGTTATATAACTTGGGTACACTCCTGCACACGCGGACGAACTACTCACTGAAGATATTTTGGTATTTCTTTAATAGAATTTAATACCGAGAAAAAAAAATTGTTACAATATCTTAGACTAGTGATGGAAAACCGATATTTAAGGCGTAATAATTCATCTTTTAGCGGTTTTTTTTTTTAAGAATACGTGAGTTTTTATTATTCATTTATATCAGAAGTTATAGTTTTTTTTAAACCATTACTTAGATATAAGACCTTTATACTAATTTAAAACTAAAGAACTGAATATTATTTTATTAAGGGAACACGTTCTTATTGTGAAATTATAATTATTCAGAACATAGCTCTGTGATATTTTCAATACTAATTAAATGTTTTAGTCAGAAAGATCACAGACCTGTGTCCTGAATAATTACAACTTCACAATGAAAACGTGTTCTCCTTAATAAAATAATACATAAGTCGTATCAATGTGTCCAAAAATTTGATAAAAATTCATTGTTCATCAGTTTACTCAAAGGTATTTGACATTCCATAAAAAACAATATAGATGGCTTTCAAATAATGGAACGATAGATGTATTCATTTGAAAGGTGTAACATATAGGTTCGAAAATTTGTCGTCAAAAGTTCTATCACTGTAGCATAGTTGTATAATGCATCTTTCCCGCATTGGAAACAGATCTCGGTAGCGCAACGACAATATTTTTTGATAAAACTGATTTTATATGTATATCTTTCTAATTATTACTTTTAATTTGTATTTTAATATTATTTGCCAAAATTAAGACAGTATAAGGTTTAACTGGAAAATCACGACCATTAAATTTGTATTCAGTGTGCCAGAAATCATTCTAAGTACGAAAAATTCTTACATATGTAAAATATGTTTTCTTATGGCTCCAAAGCCAAATTTTCCAAGATAAATCTGGATTTATGAAATTTTTCAAATATTCAAATTAATAGAGTTATAAATTGTTAAAAATGCATGACGTTATTGAATTTTTTCATGGTTTTAAAATGCTCATTTAAATTCATATAAAAGCGCGATTTTATATGAATGAAATATTTATATGAAATTTTTATAAATGTGTATTTTTACTTTTCTTTGCGACATTTTGCCAACTCGACATAAAACTAGCGGCCCCCCAAATCGTTCAATGAGACAGGTCCCAGTATTGTCACGGCCGGTGTCCATAAATGAGATTTTCAACTCGAGACAATCTCTAAGATACGAATTTTGGTTCTAATAAAATCTTTGGAGACAACTTATATCTCAGAGATTCGTCATCTCGCGTCTACTTCACGCTCGTTACATACGTCAACTGTCATTGTTTGCCAGTTGAGTGATTTTGAATCTCCCCAGCAGCAGTTAAAACTGAATAAATGTTTTTAATTTAATGACTTATGCTTACATTTCATAATACTTAGAATATTGTGAGTTGCGTACCCTGGTTTAAGTTTTTATCTCTTTCTAGCAATCTCAAGCTGATTTCCGAGTTTATCTCCAGATCAAAATCTCAACACGTGTACATGGTATAATGACGGCAATTTCAGATTTAGCCGGCAAAAAATATGTGGTCACTAGACTTGTAGTGATTTAATTCCCTCTTAACGGAATGCCTCGTCTTCGGTAGCCTCTAACCTCTCGATAAATCATTCGTCCTTCCACTGACTTTTAACTAACTTTAATGACATGTATGACATGACGTGCAGTGGAGTGCATGTAAACATCGTCATTATATCGATTTGACAAGGTCGATTTCTCGCTATTTTCTTCCTCGTTCTCGACATGACCTTTGTTATAAATGTTAGCTATTATAGTTGTTAACGATTCGCATCTGTGGGTTACACAACAATAACATTATTTTACTTCAACTTTTACTTTATCGAATTTCTACAACTGCGGATGTTAAAATTCTCACACCTACATCCTATCTATAATATAGTTATTGGTGTTCGTAATATTTATACCAATATTACGAACGTGTTTAAACATTATTCCGAGAATTAATTCACTATCTCCATCTACCTGAAACAGATGCACTGTGTACAAATATTATATTATTATATTTACCGCACTAACGGCCAAATAAGGAACACGTGAAAGACATAAATAACATATTGCTATGCTCATCTCACGTTAAAAAGAACACCTGGACTATTCAATATGTAAACGCCCTGATGCGCAGGTTTCTTTCCAATTTAGTCCAATTGATTTATTTTGTATGACGTTCTATTTTAATCATGTCCGCTCGGTACCGCATGACAGTAAATAACACATGAACAACGTGTGGACTGTAAATCAGCCTATATAAGCCACACTGAATATTTTTAAAGTTAGTTGCCTTCAATAAATCTACCGTATCAGAAAAACTATTTAAAGATTATTTTAATTATGAAAATGTGTCCATACATTTGATCGCTTTAACATGGCTAACTGATTATTTTTTTTAAATATATAATTGATAAATCAGAACTATAACATACATGTAGCGATCGGAATTCATATCCACCGCCATCTCAGTCGGCATCGACGCTAGCGACAGCGCTGCCGGCTGCTGCTACAAGCCTGGCTCGATATTTCACCGCTAAGCAGTCTCTCAAGTTTCATCGTTTCACAACGGCGGTCTTGCCGGCTCACGCGCGCCGGACAAGACCGCCAACTCGCTTCATTTCATTTCATAATACACTTGCACCTTCTATATCTTCATTCATTAATAGGCAACTTTCATTTCGCAACAGAAAAATGTATACTGATTTCGCCGAAACCTCGAGACGGAAATTTTGCCATGAAATGCATTCTCAAAATATAAAATATATATGGCTTAATGGACTGTCATAAATATTTTGGCATATAATCTGGACTACCTGTGTTATTCAAATACGCTTCGCGTGAAACATTTACATATCAAAAAATTAACAATTTCAGTATTTTACGAATAGTTTAAAAATACAGTCGAACTCGATTATAACGAGTACGAAGGTACCGGCCAAATTTGTTCATTATAATCGTTACTCGTTATTACAAAAAATATTTAATATGCAATAAAATTAAAAGTTAAAAGTATGAAAAATCAAAAATCTATATTGTATGAACAAAAACATTTTAAAGTAAATTATTACATTCAATCACATTATTTCTCAACAAAATTCAAAATAGTTTAAAATTTACTACGCACACAAAATAAACACCCATTTTTTTAAGAATTCACAAACCTGAAAGGAATCGTAAACAACAAGGAACCTCGTCGGCAGACGCTGCTTTTTATTTTATGACTTCTCAAGAATTAGGGTTTTTAGATCGTGTAGTGTATTTTTTCACTTATTAACAATATTTTTGTGCATCATATCAGTGAAGCGAGCTCATTACAATAGTGAAGAGTTGTATGAAAACAGACCAGATTCAAAATAATAATAAGTATTTCCTCTTTATAACCATGATCTCACTATAATCATGCTCTATATAATCGAGTTCGACTGTAGTTGAATAAGCCGGTATTCGAATATTCTAATTAAAGTCTCTAGTCAGGATAGAAGAGTGTATAGAAGGCGTAGAACAGGTAAACCCAAAATGACATGGCAAGACAATATAAATAAAGACTTAATATATCCATTATTGGTGACAATTGGTGGGAAGCAGCCCAGTGCAGAGATCGGTGGATCTGCATGTATGTAGGAGGCCATGTCATCTACATCTACCATTGTGTGATTGATAGATATAGTTCTGATAGAATGTAGTGTTTTGGAGCTGTAGTTATTTAGAAGGTATGAAGGATGCCTACCTACTGATATTAGAAATTCACATTACATTACCTACATAATTTTTAAGAATTACGAAAATCTTTCTCGCAATATTCGCCACCCGAAAGAACTTGTGTGTAGAATCACAGGAAAATTATTAAATATGTAAAAATTTTTGTTCCTTTAGAGTTTTCAAGCACAGGTGCATTGTTATGTATTTATTTATTAGACTTTATTAACATACATGTTTTTGTTGTAACAGAGGTGAATATATTATAATATAACATGATCAACATAAGATACAATTATATTGTAATTAAGTATATACTCGTAGTTTATTTTGTGGGCTGGAGTAGACTACACCTCTGATATATACAGCATTGTCTTGGTTGCTTTGCTAGACTGTAGTCTGTGTTAAAGTAGACAGTTTTCTTTGTGCTGTTATTGTGTTATTTAATTCAAGAAAGATAAAGATTCGACAGGAATAAAAATATATAGAGAGACTGTTACAGAACTAGTGAATTGTGTAGGCATTATATAATGATTATGTTAGAATGTTGGATAGCCATGCTTCTGATTGATCTCTGTCTTATGTCCACGTCTTTATTACAAAGTTAAAAAATATTTCTTATCAAATGGTTAATATTGTTGGGGTTATTTCTAAAGAAACATTTTTGTCTTAACCTTCCAGCGGTGGTCAACAACGACGCGTCTCCTTCGCTGTGGCTCTCATGCATGACCCTGAGCTACTTATCCTCGATGAACCGACGGTCGGCGTAGATCCGCTGCTCAGACAGTCCATATGGAACCATCTGGTGCAGATCACCAGGGACGGGAACAAGACTGTCATCCTTACCACGCATTACATTGAAGAGGCTAGGCAGGCACACGCGGTGAGTTATCTTGAACAAATTAAATTGCATCGCATCTAGGTCAGTGGCGTAAAAATGAAAATGTCCTGCATTGGGGACCACGTTAGATGAGACCCTAAAAGTTTGTCCGCGCCCTATAATGTTTTTTAAATCATTACTTTTACCAGCATCAATATGGACTAATATTTATTTTAAATCCACCATAGTATGTAATAAATATACACGTGAAAAATACCTTGCTAATAATATGTTGGAGTAGGGACCGGACCATCGCCTCAAAACAAAAATCAGTCATTATTTTCTAAATAACCTATTATAATAGATTAAATTATCATGTCATTTATCATAATAAGTAAAAAAAATCTCTATGGAAAAAATATTTAGTTGCTACCGGAATTCAAACCTGGATCTCTTCCAATCCGGGGAAACGTTTTTAAAAATGTAATAATAAATATATCAGTTGGATATATTACAGAATACAAGTTCAAAATTTGTCGAAAATGTATTTGATCGCTATAGCGAAATGGTGAACGTGCTTAGGATAGGAAGAGGTCCAGGTTCGAAGATAGATAGATTTTTTCTGTATATTTTTCTAATTGATTCATTAATTTGTATTAAAATACCACAGAACTATGTTCTGAAAATGCATTTTTATAATAAAAATGTGTTCTCTTTAAAAAAAATTTTTTTTGTTATTTAAGTATGTATAATAATAATTACTTTCTATCTATACACCCACGATATATTTATATAAGAAGTACCTACAGACTACATAATAGTTCTAGGTATCTGCTTAATTAAGTACATTAAAACATAAATAGTGACTTAATACTAATTATAAGAAATTAAAAATAATTCATCTCTTTCAATAACGATAATTCATCATGCAATTTGTAATAAAATATTTTTATTAATTTCCATAAAACCATTGCATACTGTTTATTGCATTCTTTATAATATTACTTTGTTAATTATAATGGCAAAGAAGACACATTTTTCTGCATATATTTTATAAAATAAATACACAAATTCATAAAAATACGAAGTAAATAAATAATTTGTTATTGCTCTCGTGATAGGTAGTGAGAACAGAGTTATTTTTGGGATTTATACGAAGTTTTTATGAAGAGAATATTGAACCGACTAATAAGCCCCCCTTTGCATATCTGTGACATGAACCTCTATCTGTCTCGGGGCTCATCCCCTTTGTAGGTTTATAATTCTCTCAATACTTTAAAAGTAATTTAACTTTATCTTTCCTCATTTACCCGCTCCTTGGGAATGAATTTTGCTTCTTAGGATTGGAACGGATAGTGTATATTATCTAGTTTCACAAACCACTCGGCAGCCATAATTTTTTTCAAAATATGATGCAAGTGTTAATGCATGACTAGGTAAACCAGATAATGGAGGATGGTTCTATTAGAAACTTCAATAATTGGCGAGCTGAATGAATGTGGATGAGGCGACAATTGTGTGTCAGGACAGAAGAGGGTGGCGCTCTATCCTATCCCGCGATGAAACGACGTGATGGTAAATTTGTTAGTTAATTATGTTAAATATATTTCCAGATTGGTTTGATGCGAAGCGGCAGGCTACTGGCTGAGGAATCTCCACAGGTTCTTCTGACCATGTACGGCTGCCAGTCACTAGAGGAGGTCTTCCTCAAGCTCTCCAGGAGACAAGGTTAACTATACATATTCAGTTCAACGTTGATATTAGATTAAGAACAGTCTATACAGAACATCAGTAAGGAGAGATGGGATGATGAATCAGATAGAACCAGGGCTGTAAACAGGTGTGGGCTGAAGGGAGCTCGGACGGATTCGCATGCGCTCCTTGTTAAATTAAGAAAAACAAATATTCTCAGATCAAATTTCTGTATTATGAAACATAAGACTTTCTTACCTTTTGAAATATCTCATAAAATACATTTGTTTCGGGTGTATATTAAAAGAGACCGAGCCGTTTTTTGTAAATGAGTTGTAACAACAAGTAAACATGAATATATATAAAATGAGAGAGAAAAATACCAATGTGCAATACAATATGTAAAAGAATATAAGCACATATAAGATAAAGGAAAATATGTAAGATCAAAAAAAAATGCAGTTATAAGAATTATTTCATAATATAAAATACTATACTAAATACTAAAAACTCTCAGTATCTGCTCTACCTAATTTCAACAACCAATTTGAAACATCCCTTTTAATAACTTTGTTGTCACTTAAAGTTCTAATATTATTTCTAATTTGACTGTATATTCTGGGAGTTTGAAAAGTGAATAATCTTTGACCAAAAGTACTTTTCATTCTTGGAACGATTTGAAGATTATTTGCTCTTGTTGGATGATCTTGATCTTTCAGCCCAGATTGGCAGAAATCATAGAACATACACAGTTTTCATCTTCTTTTTATTCAGAATATTTCTAAGTGAATATGTATATAAATTTATTATCGCAATCTTTTAGCTAATCCATCTAAATAAACATTCCATCTCATGTGTGTATTCCCAAATACTTTATTGATTTACAACTTGCTATACTAGGACAATTACAACCATTTATATACATATTTACAAGCACTTAAATGTAATTTAATATTATTTCTATTTTCTTAAGTGTTGAACATACTAATAGATTCTAGATAAGTATGCTATAAAATTAAGCCGTGTGTGATTCACTCTACCTAGAGGGTAAGTTTTTATTTTATTGTTCAATCACTAAAAAGGTGGTAATCCGACAATGCTAGATCCGGTGAATAGGGTGGATGAGTTAAAAGTTCTAATCCAAGCTCCTTTATTTTTTCCTGTGTTATTTTAAAATTTTGGGTTGTCCTACCTCTGTGATGGAGAATTTGTTTTTGCTGCATTAAGCATTAATAGGTTTTATCCAACCAACAATTGATAATATGTAGGTTTTTTTCAGCAATGTAAAAAATATGTCCCCGTATTGTTCCCTTGAATATTAATACAGTGCCATCAGCAAAAGTTATGATTTTTCCCTCAATTTTTCAAATCACATACATCAATGTGTTCTTTCGTTTGCTGAGTATATTTTGCGGTATTTTGCGTAATGTTACATAATATAAATATATTAAGTAACATTCAATTGTTTTAATAATTATTACACTATAGACAGCCCAATGCTGGCTGTCTATAGTGTTTTATTTCCCCTTTGCACTGATAAAAATGTCAACAGTATTATATTTTGTTTAATAGAATACATACAATACATGGAATAAACCCGAGCAATTAAAAAATCTATCACTCATGCAAAATACTAAAACAACTAAAAATAACCTATTTGTCAGTTACAACATGTAGGAATATTTTATATTTTAAATTATTTACTTTACAGAAAAAATATTCATTTTCTTATTGAGTGTAAATATCATCATCTCCGTCCTCTTTTATGCTGTTTAGTCTGGGGTGACCCATAGGGTGGCTTTCTTCCAGAGTTGCCAAAAAGATAGATCTTGGTAGTCGTTCCTCTGGCAATCACAAGACGTGTCCAAACTACCTAAATTGCGATCCTTAGTGTAAATATATTATTTATAAAAATAATGCCGAAATGAGATATCTTTGGAGTGACATAATAGGCCAGGTGATAAGGGAGACCTTAGACATGGAGTGCCTACTTCTAAATAGAGAAAAGATCTCATTTTAGATAGCTTAGACACATCTTGCAAATGCCAGAGGAACAATTACCCACTCGTACCTTCCTAACAATGGGTTGCTCCAAACTATCTATTAAGACTCATTAGGCTTTGATTGATCGCCAAGTACCGAAACAGCGTAAAACAAGGAGATGCCAATGTCTTGTGGAGACTTTGGGCTTCGACATTTCCAGGATAAGGTGATGAATATAATGATGATTATTTTATCTCCAGAGTTTACTCATGACGAGCATATTTAAAACTTAACTTTTAATCATGAAGTTTCCAATATTTTTACTCAGTTTCTACAATTAGAACTAAATAGTCATACCATAATAAGTATTTATATTAATACATTTCTTTTATGTTTAATGCATCCATTAGATGCGGCAAAACACGATGGTAAGCTGAATAAATTATTTTAGAGGTTTCTAGATGTTTTTTTTAGTATTGAAAAACTACCTCGACATCACTTGTTAGATAAACACACATTTTTTTCTCCATCTTAAACACCTTTGTACTATTATGTACATAATATTTCATAATGTAAATGTAATAGAAATTCCAAAGTTCCTCTGTATATCTTGACAAATTTAGCATTTATGCAAATCTATCAGAATCATCAAACTAAAACAAATACATCAATGTCAAACAGCTTATGTTTGATTGCGAAGACTGATTTTTTCTGTGCATGATTTCTTAAACTGCATTTTTCAAAGAGAAAATAAAATTATTGAAATTATAAAACTCTTGTTAAGACATAATGACAAATATGTACTTAGATTTTAAATGTTTATTACAACTTTTGTTACAGCTGGACAAAACGACCATCCTGCAGAGCTGAACATCAGCAACAATATATCTCTTGCATCTCTCAACTGGGGTAAAAAGGACGAACCTATCTACGTTATTGAAGATTCTGGAGTCGTCGGACTCAACTTCCATCAGAGTAAAGAAATTCTAATTCAGGATAACTCCAATGGTAGCCCTTTTGATGTGAGTCATTTTTTTTCTCACATCGTTTCATTTATAGCTAATAATTTTAATTTAATTTAATTAAATAATTTTAATGATGTCCTCAACACAGTGAAATTGAATTTTTGAATAATAAACATATCTTTTGAATAAATCTGTATAAACGGTTTATTGTACTGAAAATAATTTAACATAATATTGAATATCATTTATGTAGAAATAATGTGAATTAAAATTTTTATTTAAAATATATTTCATATAAAGTTAAAATTAATTTATATTCGATTCAATTTTGTTCTATTAAATACTATTATTTTTAATTGTGATTGACAAATATCATTTTTAAAACATAAATATAATAATATAATTGACAGAATCTAATAAGTTGTCATATTGTACATTTTAACAATGAATGCAAAACATATAATAACAGAATCTACAATAATTTTCTGTACTTATTTCTACACAAAGACAATTCTAACATTTTTATTAACAAATATAATATAAATATATCATTATTCATTTATAACAATTCCATAAATGTGTCAAAAAAAATCTGATATTGCTTTTGCTTCTTGAAATTGAAAAATAAATTGTCAAATTGTCATAGAAAGCGTGTGGATAGAAAATATTTAGAATTCATATTATTTATAAAGGAATGCATGAATTTGGATACTTGCAAATTGTAAATAAATACTTAATAGCATGCAAAATCAGAGGTGGGCTGCAGGAGACTGGATACCATGCGCGCGAGTCATTCATCATTTTTGTTTTTTCTCAAATATTATTTAAGTATTTCTATATTAAGAAAAATTTGATTTTAGTCTGAGTTGAACAGTAGATTCGTGTTTGTGACGTTGCTGCAAAACATATATTCTTCTTGCCTTATCCCATTCTGATCAATTTTATTCTGCTCTGGGCTACAAATCTTTAAAACAAATTCAATTGATGACTTAGAAGGATATTTCTAATAATTCAAAAATTCAATGTGATATTTGTGACAACTTGGTTACATAGCGTGACATTCTTCCGGCAAGAAAAACTTTCAGGTCTTGGTGATAACTATACATTTTTTCGCTAGATAGATTATTTATGTTTATCCTTCTACATGATTAATTTAATTTGGTTTGATTATTAAAAACCTATGTTATAAAATATCAATCTCACATTAAAAATGTATTTTCATTCAAATTTAAAAATCTTTACGTTTGCAACGGAAGCTTTACGTGTTGCTTGTGGACTTCCTGGTTTTCTCATACCGGTTCTGATAATCATGGTTTTATGAATCATGTGATCTTTCTTCCTTCCTTCGCATCATATGTCCATTCCATCTGAATCAGTCATCTTTTATTTTTTCAGGCACCTTAAAAGAACCACGGATATAAATATTTTGAATTTTGTCCAATCTTGTTCATTTGTTTCTTTATACTCGCTCAACACTCTGACTGTAGACCCGTACAAAAAAAGGCTTATAAAATGTCAAAAAAAACATGTTTTTAATCCCACACAACCCTATATTTCGTTAACAAACGCTACTACTACTGTACTAAATTATTATCTATGTATATGTTAAATAAAGTAAATAATTATCTATATATTAAATATCTTATCCCTAAAATATTTTTACTACCTTTGTTAAGAAAATGGCAGCTAGTGAAGCAAAAACAAAATGGTGTCTCACCTCTGAGTGAAATACAATCAATAGAGTGAAAACAATCAGAGTAAAATTCATTGGCACTGCTCAAGCCGGATGGCACTAATAGATTCCTCAGTTTGTAAAAAATATTAAATACCTATAACTGCAATAAGTACTAACCACATGAAAAATGCATGAAATTTGCTACAAACTTCATCCTGTTGAAAAATATGCAAATACAGTAAAACCGCGATATAACGAAATCCAAGGGACCAAAAAATAAAAATTCGTAATAACGAATTCCCACATATAACGAAAAAAATAAAAAACCTACTATTTGTTACGCGCCGTCGCAAAAAAATGTTGCGCGGCTTCAAAAAAGATCGCAAATTCTGCAAACAAAGGAGGAAAAAGGCCATAGGGAACTGAATACTTACATATTTTTAGTAGTTTTGTTATTAAAACAGATAAGCAAATGGATAATCAAAGGAATTAAATTAAGAACAGAATCTATTCAACACCAATTGGAAGATATTTTTGTAAATTCCAGAATATTGCAAACACAAAACAATATTTTAATTGTGTTTAAATGTAGAGCCGCTTCAAACATAGTTTTGGGCATGAAACATACAAAATAATTCAAAAATAACAATCTTACAGTTGAATCGCGGCATTTTTATAAAATGAGTCGTATATAAATTACGAAGGTATTTACCGGTAACGGCGGCAACCACTTCAAAATATATTTATAATCGTTAAAATTGTTCACTTAAAAATGATCGTTAACATTGTACACTTAAAATACACGAAAACAATAGTTAATAGAAATACAAAATACCGTACAAAAATAGTTCATAAAATATTTTAACGAATTATATTATTGACGAGTTCACACGAAAACAATTGTCAAACGAAAATGAATTTATGTAAATATTCAGTTCGGTCATGCAACAATCGCGTTAAAAGCGGAACAAACTTAACTCTACAGACGTTACACTGAGACCATAGATAAGACTGAGACTGACATTTCCAATAAGTACATTCTGCAACTTTCGGGGGGTTCCTGTTAATTTTTGTATTTTACAGCTGTTTGGGTCTGGGTTGCAATCATATTAGAGGCGTATACGTACGTAAAACGTGTCAGAGAACGCCGCAAGAATTATGTCAAATGGTTTTATGGGCCTGCTATGAACCCAAGAAAAAGTTTGAATTGTTTTACTACCTTGTCGGCCTACCGCCGCGCACCGCCGAAAAGGCCATAAAACTGTTCGCATACGGCAGATGCATCGGCGCGGCTTTGTAAGTGCGAAATACTATTTTCATCTTTTAACATTTTTTTATTTCGTTATAAATTTACGTAAATGTATTGGCATTTTTTCGTACGGGACAAAAATTATTTTGTTATAAATATTAACGGGATTTCGTTATATAAATGCATTTTTGTATGAAAAATTGGTTTTAGAGACTAAATTTCGATTTTTTTTTTCGATATACGTCATTTTTCGCTATATCGGGTTTCGTTATATCGCGGTTCTACTGTATTATTCTGATAACAGAACACTATACTAATTTTGCCAGAATGCAGCTGTTTCTGCCAGTGTGACACCTCAAACACTTGCACGTCATTTCTTGAGCCACTTTTAAATTTTATACACGCGCATAATTTAACACTTTTTTGTAATCATGCATTAATTATCGATTAACAACGTAATCATTAATAAATAAATATATCATTTATTATCATAAAACATTAATATGTACCTAAATTTAATACAACTAATTATTTCTAAATCACCTCTTATTTATATTATAATACACCGAAGAAATCAAGTCAATCTAAAATTAATATTTTTAATCATAAATTATATTTTTTCCCTTTTTACTCCTTTCTAGATTTGTTTCGTATTCGTTATTTTCCATTTCGGTAATATGTATTCAAATATTTAAATACGTTCAACTCGTGAAGATGCTACTTAGTAGAATTGCAAACATACAATAAAACTTTAAACAAAATCAGTATTATTTATTATATTTGTTTTTATTAAATATGTTTATACCCTTGCCTGTTTATTTTATAAAATGGCTTATACTTTGCACAATTTTAATGCATGTTGTGATACTTATTTTCATCACAAACAGAAACACAACAAAATACCAACACCTGATTTAGGAATGGATTGCAATGACTGTGGTGACTGCTCTTCGTTCTTCCAAAACGTAAGTATATTTTAATCTAATTTATTCCTGTTAATTCCCATTTTAAGTAAACAGTGCAGATAAATTCATTTAATCTACAATAATGTTTTGTAAAATTCTTTTAAAAGTCATGTAACAGAAAATATATAGAAGTATAACTATGTAACATGTATTCACTGAAACCATTTTAAAACATTTACAATTTAATTTATTAATATAAATTTCAGATAACAACTGTAGGAAAAATGAAAGCTCTTCTACAGAAAAATTTCTTGAAGATGTGGCGTAATGTTGGTGTGATGCTGTTTATATTCGCACTACCTGTAATGCAAGTTATTCTCTTCTGTTTGGCTGTGGGCAGGGATCCAACAGGACTTAGAATCGTAAGTTAAAATGTAACAATGTTAATTCTATATTCTAATAACTAATCTCAAAAATGGTAAAATGATAAATAAAAAACATCGCAGACAAGCTTGTAAAATGTTCCATTCTGTTGACGTCTGCTTTTTAATTCTCATTTAAAGTATATCTGCACATCCCTATAACTTTTAGCATCCCTATCAGCAGTCTCTTGTGACTAAATGTCATTAAATTATAATTTAAAATATTGACAGCAGACTTATCTATCTTACATTTATTATAATGAATGAATACTATCTTCCCTATATTATTTATAATATATGGAGTTTTTAAATTCTCTCATATAACATCTCTTTTATATGAGCTACATTGGCTCCAGTTACCTGAAAGAGTTGCATTTAAATTGTGTTGGTTGATGTACAAGGCGACACATAATATGGCGCCTCTGCATCTTCAAAAACTTTGTATCCCAGACAATATTTGAATGGTAGTGGTCAAACTTTCAAGTTAGCCGCATGAAGGGTTACAGAATCGACCAGCCGTTTAGTCAGAAATCTAAGTTTAGTAAAGGCCCAAAAGCATGAAACTCTTTGCCCTCCGTCATAAGAAACAGTGCATCAGAAACTTTATTTAAGAAGATACTAAAACGCACCTTTAAAAAAATCATTTCCACAAGTTCAAATAACAATTTTTAATTTTAATTACAAAGATAATGTAGGACTATAAACAGTTTGTGTAAAGCGTCCTTGAGGTGAAATTTTGTATCCAAATTATTAAAAATTTTCAAAAATAATTATAAAAATAATCAAAAATTATCCAATATTATTATTTATGTTATATTTTACTGTGTATAAAAACATTTTCACCTCTTCCAGGCGATTGTTAATCAAGAAGTACCCAACTGGAGTAATGGAGGTGTTTGCGAAGAACTGCACGGATGTACGTTTAGGAACTTATCATGTCGGTACTTACAACATCTCAGCAACAGAACTATGATACAAGAACCTTACGCGACGGTGGACGAAGCCTTAAACGCCGTTAGACTTGGCAATGCTTGGGGAGCTATGTACTTCACGGACAATTTTACGGATGCTATGATCGCTAGGATAGGCCTGGGTAAATATAATTATATTCAAAATTAATTAATTACTGTTGTCAAGTCATTATTTATATACATAATACAATTGATTATAAGATAGTACGCAACAATTTTGTCAGAATCAATGTTTGTGATACTTCAATGAATTGTTGCATTCATGTAAATTAAATTGAAATTATCATAATTAAAATCATTGAAAATATTTGCTCATCATCAGAAAATCCATATACTCATAATATTTGTATTATTGGCAATAAAAACATATTTAATTTTATAGGTCGTGACGCTGACGATGAGACACTGGACCAGTCTGAGATCAGAGTCTGGCTTGACATGTCTAATCAGCAGATTGGCCTCATGCTCAATCGTGACTTGCAATTCAGCTATCGTGACTTTGCCCAGGTAATATTATTATCAATTTGTGAGAGAAAAAAAGATTCAAAGGCACATGTACACATAAAAACCGTTATTTCAACTGAATCTCAAAGGTCGTTCAATACATTCACCACTGAATCAACTAATATTTATCACCTGTTACCTCTCAGGACAAAATTATAATCTATGAGGACACATCCTAATGGTGTGTGTAAACAAATGAAACTTTGATCTCTCGTTTTGTCATTAAAGATTGGTGAACAGTTGCATTGTTGATTCATCCTATTCTGCGTACAAAATACCACAGACAATGATATTTTGTACGTAATAGCTCACTCAATGCTCAACTCAGTATTGTCAAAGCTCTTTGAGATGATTTTCTGGGACAAGTCTCATCTGTGTATATTTTAATATATATGTATATTAATAGAATCAGCATTAACTTTGTAGTTTCATCATAATGGATGGATATAAATGAAACAATGTTATTAGTATACTTGAATTTATTATCGCTATTCGAGTATCGAGAAAACAGTAACTCTCATTGATATCTCAGTAATAACATTGTTTCATTTATATCCATCCATTAATATATACATTTCGAATTCCAATACATTTCAAAATCTTCTACAATTCACAGAAAAAGTATTAATGTCGTAGATAAAACGTCTAATCTGCTTACTTTGTTACTTTTATATCCAAAAATTTCCCTAACTAGTTCTAATAGTACATATTAAAAACACATCAAATATCACATCTTGTTAAAATTATAAATGTATTATTATAATAGATCTTGATTAATGGTATAAAAATGATAATACTCAAAATTGATGGACATTTATTTCAGGATCTGTTCACTGACTGTAAAGAGAATCCTAAATTAGGAGATATTCCAATTCAGTTCAAGGACCCAATATTTGGAAAACATGATCCCTCATTTACAGACTTCGTAGCACCTGGTGTTATATTAACGTGAGTACACATATATGTAATAACTAATAATACAGTAGTTATAGTTATAGTCTTCGAAGATTTTGATTAAAATATGTTGTATTCTACAATTTCATTATCTGAAAACTGTGATGTATACAAAGGTAATTAATATATGTATAAACACATTTTACATCTACATTTACTGTTAAACTGTCAATTTATTATGTATATACATAAATCAAATACAATATAAAACATGTTTTATTATCTTTTCTTAGTAGAGTAAACAATTCATAACTTTATTTTTGATACAGTATTAAACATATATTTATGTAAAGAACATTTTGAGTGATCCAACACTGATGCACAAATTCAAACTGCTTGTTTTTGAGAAGTACCAAATTTATAGAATTAAAATGAACACAAATAATAGCTAGTGTGACTGATGACTTTGGTCAAAACAATGCGGAGTGTTTAATCATGGACAAGAAATTACTAAAAATAAAATTGTAAAGGAAAGAATGGAGTGGTCGACGTCTGTGATCCGAGATTTATGAACCGCGCCGGGAATTACACATGAATTATGTACCTAAAAGGGATGGGTGACATAATTATTGCTTGTTATATCACTCCAAATCATAGGTACTTTGAATATGAGTTGTTTATGAATATCCTTATTCTAATAACTAATAATAATTTGAGTCTAAAAATGGTGAAAAATATGTCTGTTGATGTTTGATTGATTGAAAATTAAGCACAATATACAACTGATTCGAATAACCATTGAATGCAATAACCAGCGCCTATCGTAAATAAAAACATGTTATTTCCAGTTGCAATGAAGACTGAATTTGAAAATAAACAAAGTCATAAGAGAAAAATCATTTTATCTCGAGACAGGTATTACAGCGATATGCTTAAGAATTAATTGAGACATTTAAAATAAAACATTTTAATAAATACAACTAATCTAATCACACATTTTCTGTAGCAGCAATGCTTAAATATTTTTATTAGATGTCATATTAGAAATGAGCTTACATAAATACAATTGTTTTGCCAGGTAAAAGTTTAATTTTATAAACAAATATCGCTGATTGAAAGCATTGGTACTAATTATATAATAATATAATATAATATTACAAATTATATTACGATTTATTCACAAATAAATATATCCATCTTCCAGGATTGTTTTCTTCCTCGCTGTGGCTTTGACTTCATCTGCTCTAATCACCGAGCGTGCTGAGGGGCTGCTGGATCGTTCCTGGGTAGCAGGGGTATCTGCCGGAGAGGTGCTGTCATCACATGTCATCACGCAATTTGTCGTCATGTGTGGGCAGACTGCACTTGTGTTGATCTTCATGATACTAGTATTTGGGGTCGAGTGTCAAGGCAACATCTTCTACGTTATTGTGTTAACTATTCTCCAAGGTTTGTCAAATTATCTACCTTGTTACTTTTCATTTATTTATTAAAATCATTTTAGATGGAAAAAAAAAAGATACTTTAAGAAGACAGAATGCCCTGTGCATATTTGTATGTTTTGGGAGAACGTGAGTCACATTATCTGGTTTGACTTGAAGCATCGGACTACTTTTTGCAATGTCATATCACATGGTATTGTGCAGCTCCTTGTTTCTGGTGTTGCCCCATTCAGCACTCATTTATGAATGCACAAATTATGAACTCAATACATTACTATTGACTACATCATTCTCACACATACATAGGATCTCATTATGTCTGACACAAAGTCCATCAGTATATGACTTAGTATGGACCAAACCTCTGTTGAATATACAAACTTTAATAATCTACTAAACATAAAAATATTTTTTGACAAAATTGATTTTATATGTATATATTTATAATTAATACATTAATTTAGTATTTGAAAATTTTTATGTTTAGTAGATTATTAAAGTTTGAATATTTATTTTTCATGACAAATTTTCGAATCTATATGTTACACTTTTTAAAATTAATACATCTGTCGTTCCATTGTTTGAAAGCCATGTACATTACAAAATTGATTTTATATGTATATATTTATAATTAATACATTAATTTAGTATTTAAAATATCACAGACCTATGTTCTGAATAATTACAACTTCACAATAAGAATGTGTTTTCCTTAATAAATTTTTTGCCTTTTTTGTTTAATACAGGTCTTTGCGGAATGTGTTTCGGCTTTGTCATCTCCGCAATCTGTGAACTGGAGAGAAATGCTATCCAACTTGCACTCGGCTCATTCTACCCCACACTCTTGCTCAGTGGCGTCATTTGGCCAATTGAAGGAATGCCCACAGTCCTGCGTTACATCTCTTTGGGTCTTCCTCTCACGATGGCTACCACTTCACTGCGGTCTATCTTGACTAGAGGATGGGCAATCACAGAGCCCGATGTTTACAACGGATTCATCTCAACATTACTTTGGATTGCTGTATTCTTAATTATCACCATGGTAATACTTAAAGCTAAGAAGGGTTGATACTTGAAAAATCTTAGGTTTATTGTTGATAATTTGTATAAATTCCGCTGGTGTTTTCAGTGTTAAGTCTACAATTTTTTAATGTTATATTTATTTATTGATAGTATTTCATCATCACCATATATAATTTTTGTTTTAATTTTTTATTGTCTTCTGTAGTCAGGACTGCTGCTCACATAAAAGGTATAACAAACTGTATGCTAAAATTCTCTATTTAAATCTGGTTTTAAAAAAACCTAAATGTATTGATTAGATGAATTGTGATATTTTTAAATGACATTTTATACATTTTCATCACTTGTAATTAAATGGATTTGTTTTATTGCAGAATAAAATTAAATGTTTCCTGAAGTAACAATATCAACCCCTACAATTTAAAGTATTGTAACTAACAGATAGGTAATTTTCAAATGTAGTATTTTGCATGTGCGCATTTTAAATGACAGTAATTTTTTTATGATGTTGTATATTATGTTTTATTGAACACAAAACATGCAAAATACTCAAACTAAAAATGACCCATTTATTAGATACGATGCTTTGTCAAACAATAGTATATTTTAAACCTTCAAACGTGTTAAATACGTATGTATAATATAAATGATAAATGACAACTATAAATGAATGAACACTGTCACAAGATTTACTTACATATTCTCTTTAGATACTATGTTTATTTTTAATTAAAATTTATTTTAGATTGAACATTAATTCTGATTATATAAAATAATAAAAAGCAATAGATATATACAATAATTTTAACCAATACATGCTAATTTTTTTATCTCACAGAGTTGAGAATATTGTGCCTGTATATAAACAATTTATATATTAAATGTAAATAAATATGTAATACATTTCATTGTTTTAAAAGTGACTGTTATTTATAATGTGTTGACTGTACCTTTCAGTGTACATTTTTATTTGGTTACCGCATGACTTTGTGAGTTTCGGCAATGAGCACAACTCTTCATCATAGTCTGAGCTTCATTAATTCACCCTTACTAATGTACAATATTACTTGGTATATATATAATATCCAGACTTCTGAAATATATATAATATCCAGACTTCTGAAATACTGGACCTTGTGGATCTGACTAATTTAGACTTCCACACATATTCTGAAGATACCAGATAACACACAGAATAATGACTCAAAAAACTTAAAACAGTTGTGAGAACTTTTTAAAAATCCAAATTATTGGTGCCATTGTTGAAATATTTCTCTTATATTATGAAAAATAGATATGTACTTTATATTTCATTTTCACAGGATTTTGCTCAAAATATTAAGTTTTATTAAGTTAGGTGTAGGTTAATTAATATTGTAGTTATTAGATTTTGTATGTATCAAAGAAGTCATTCCGATTATGCTGGTTTTATAGGATACATTATGATTTATCTAAGTTCAGCTCACATCTTGAAAGCGAATGGTGCCGGTACGCCTTTTAGAGATTGTTTTAAGGTTAGTGGGTACATTTCCAACAAAATCTTCTAAAAATTTATGATGAGTATTGTAACACAATGGAAATAGTTTAACACGTAAACACTTCAAAAATTATTATTAAAGTATGACTCAAATGATTTACAATATGAATACCAATTGGGTGAAGATTAATTTTCAAATGATATTTTATTTCTTCATACCAGACCTTAAAAACGGATTGCAAAAATCCATGATAAAACTGTGTCGCATGCCGCTGCAGAAGAGGTAAATGCTAAACTTCATTTTACTATTTTTTTTCAATTCATCTGTAATTATTTCCTGATGCGTTTTTCTACATTGTCAGGAATTAAGTAATATTTATGAAATATTTACTAAAATTGTCAATAGTGTAAATCTTGATTTTAAATAACTCTGAGAACAAAAGATCAAGAAAGGTATTATTCAAAAAAATTATGTATTTCTTTAATTATGTTTTAATAATAGTTTTATGGGGTCCTTCAACTGTAAATCATCTATTGTTTGCGTCGCTACCGAATTATTTACTGCTTATGACTTAACTTTCTATTGACTAGGCTGGAATCTGTATTTTTAACTTGAAAAATTGTTTTAGCGCCCCCATGGCATCATGTTACAATAATTCCCACTGTAGTTTAAATAATAATATAAAAATCTAATATCATGTAAATAAAATTACAAGATTATGTGGATCACTTTTTGGTTGAAACTGGTTTCAAAATATTTTGATGATATTCGTGCTAACTACAGCATAAACCTAAAATAAAATATGAAAGAAAAATAGCGTGCCGGTAGCATTGTAAAATTTCAGCTCGTACTGACAGGAAAAAATCTAACATAAATGAACAATTGCGTGATAAAATATATATCGTAAAAAAAATATATATTTTAATAACTTTAATTTTTGTACATAAATACATAATACTAAACATTTAGTCTGAAATTTTTTAAGCTAACGTATTGTAGATATTTATACAAGCTTAACTATTTTTACGATTATGTTATTCAATCCTATAAAACAGTAGTGCACATCATCTGATTGCAGAAATATTTCTTAACAGGTATTCAACATTAAATTAGACTGTGATCGTTATTATTTTACTTAAAAGAGTTGAAATGCTTTTAATAACAATTTTATATTAGTTCCAAACTTACCCATTGTTTTAAGAATAAAATGTTTTTCATACTTACACAATAGATATATCCATATCTCTAGGACGTTGTGTGAGTTGTTGACTGTTGAGGTAATTTTCCATCTGTGTATATTATTTCAAGTATATATGAAAATGATTATATATTTTTCCCATACATACAGTAGGCGCTGGTTACTGTTTTCAGAATAAATAGTTTACATAGATCTAGGTGATAAAAAAAATCATACATACTACCTTTGTGTAGATTGTAGTTTTCAGATATTAAAATCTCCAAGAACCAATGTGACCATATTAACCGGCGCGTATTGTATCAGAAGATGTATATGTATATAAGATGTAAAATTAGTATAAACATCTGCAGCCAGACAAAATTTATAATATGGGTTTTATTTTATATAAATAATGAACATAATAATTGTAATCCTGATGAAAAGCGAGCAGCGAGGTTGTAATGTAATGATTGATCAATAAAGAAAAATAAAAAAATAATTTATAAAATTGTATTTTATTTCTTGTCCCGAAAACGAAAAAAAAAGACAAAAACGATCACAAATATTTTTCTCATCTCTACGAGACATTTTAAGAAAATAAAAACTGACATTGACAACAATATCGCCAGGAACATAATATGTATGGAAGATGACAACTACACCTAGATGTTTTAGTTCTTTCATCCTATTCCTTTGATTTCTTGGCGTCATGCAAAAGGATTTTGCTAATCTTCTTTTTCTTCAGTATAGCCTTGTTCAGTTTCATTTTCTGTAAGACAAAAACAATCATAAAAAAAAATTCATTTTCAGCAAGAATATTTTAGGTATTCACAATTTTGAGTGCGAGTATAGTACATATCTTTCACTTATTACTATGTGAAATGTATAAAAAAAATACAATAAACCGAGTTGCAAATTAACCGTGGGCAGAAAAATATTCAATTTTTTAATATCACTTGGAAATGTTACTAAAAATGTAAAAATAATTTTTCATTCCACAATATAATACGTCCAGAAAATTAAACTGGCAAAATTGATATGAATAGAAAATAAAACTGGCGAAATTTCAAACATGTTGACTTGTTCGCAAATTTACATATATGTTTAAAGCAAGCAGGCGGACGCATCATGTCAAATTGTAAATTTAAATGTCAATCAAAAAAAAGTCAGTAGTTATAAAATCATGTGTCAATGTATTGAAAGAGTTATTGAATATTTTTTAATAGCGGAAGCTATACACAAAAGATTAGATGTGGACGTCTGTGACTTGCAATAAAGTTCATCGAGCTTTCTAATTCTGAAATGACTGAGGCGCGCTATTGAACGTACCTTCTTCTTTTTAGCAATTTGTCCCTTGAAGTCGATACTTCTTTCTGCCCTGCTGGGTTTGTTCTTTCCTTCGTTGTTATTATCTGCTACACTTTCTGATATAACTTCGCCAGTTTTCTTTACAAAATGTTCACCACCATGTTCAACCGCATTTCCCTCCAATTCTGAATTGTCCCTTTTCAACTTTTTGAATGACTCCTCAATATTGCTTTCTTCGTGTGTATCAGCATTTTTTCTTTTACGTTTATCAACAAAATTTTTATCCACATTTCGTTTTCTCTTTTTATTTCCCTGAAAAAAGTGCAATAATAAAAGTATTTATTTATTTAATGGTGATGATAGTAAAGATTAAAGTCAAATAGGCGTCACTTTGATTGCCAAAAAAGTTCAATATATTTTGCAAATTATTAAAAAATTTATATAATTTATTAAAAACTAACCTCTTCATCTCGCTTCTTGCCGTATGGCTTAGGATATTCATTGTTGATTGGTTGCTGAAACTGTTGGTACCTCTTTCCGACCACCTTGTTGTCTCTTGCATTTCTCTTAGGTTTATTTTCCTTCTTATTATTGGACGCATTGTACCTCTGCACCCTTATGGTTTTTTTCTTTATTTGCAAGTCCTCTTCAGTCATAGACATGGCGAGTTCAACTCCGTCAGACTTCTCAAAATTTATGAACCCTATACCTGAAATGATATTAAATATGAAATAACAAAAAAAATATTGCGGAGTGGGAGTGAGACAGTCTCACTCACTCGTGGTAGCGCCGCGGTGTTTGAGGCGGCGACAGAACACTTGGAGTCTCTTTCCTAGTCAGTAGTACATAGGTAACCGCCTGTCGTGGCATTTTTTTAATAAAGTCTTGTCGAACCTGAAAGTCGTATATATTTTTGGAGGATCTGCGCACCACCAAATAACCAATTTAACAATTATATTTATACTAATTTAATGTATTAATTATAAAGATATACATATAAAATCAATTTTATCGAAAAATATTAATTCTGCACTACCGGGATTTGAACCTGGATCCCTATTTCCAATCCGGGGAAGATGCATTACCAAATATGCTACAGCACCAGTACCAATACATATTAGAATGCAATTAAAATACACCAACTATAATTCCAACAGTAACGCCATGTTTTGTCAGTATACCTTGAAAACATTTAAAGGTAACCAAGAATAGCAATAAAATAATACAATATTTCCTGTTTGTTTATTATCAAGAACAGCTAAAAATAACTGAAAACCCCATATCTCTCCGCAAACACTCGACTTCAACTGTTTCAATACATTTCAGGGTATATTTCATTTGCATATTCTAGTAGTCACAATACTGTCCGAAATCCGGGTAAAAGTATGAATACTGAGCCGGATTTAATTTGAAATAGTTGGACAAATAACGAGTTGTACGAAAAGAGGGGGGACAAATGGCAGGGTTTCACTGTAATTCATTAAATATTTTTATAAGCGTATGACAGTATTTTAATGTCAACCTTACTGAGCTTCATCCATGCCAAGGCAAATATTTTACACTGTTGATGGACATAGATATGGAACAGATTAATTTTAAAATTCTAACAAAAGATATTTAAAATAAATTTTAAATCATATATAAACCAATAAAAATCTTGAAAATTTCATCTAGCCTATATGTTTGAAATACCTGGTGTGGAGGGATTATCACATAGTGTCATAACAATAATTAACGCAGATCTTTAATACATCACATAAGGCTACGCGTAACATATCTCAGAATACAATACATAAAAAATTCATGTCATACCTTTTCCAATTTGTGTTTGTCTGTCGCGTACGATTCTAACAGAAATTATGGGACCACACTTGTCAAATATACTCCTGACTGTTTCTTCTTCAATGTTGAAGGGCAGGTTACCCAAGAAGACAGTTTTCCTGCTGTCAACAGGAACCTTCTTATCCTGGTAGCATTTATCCACCCTCAAATGGTTGCCCTCGAGCAAAGAATTGTTTTCAACGAGAGCCTTAAAAAAAATAACACATTATGAGGAGTTTTTTGTATTTGTGAAAATGTATACATATTATAAATCTTGCAATTTCCACCACATTTTCTGAAAGTTATATAGAGGTTTTATATTTGTTATTTATTATTATTAATTTGATATTAAATTCTGGTCTAATGCTGAGATTATTAGATTAATGATTATCTTAGTCGTCACTTGACTTCGTAATCACAAATAATAACATAATTTTAGAGAATTTTCTTAATAAATTGACAATCACGAATATAGATATTGCAGTTTTCGGGATTTACAGTAATTATATTACAACTAACAGACAAGCTATCGCTGATTGATTACTGCTAGGCCCCACAGGCGGCTATTTAACTGTTTAACCAAGCACTACACAGCCATAATGACACTACGTCCAATACATTCAGAAAGTCATAAAAATAGATATGAAAGCACAATATTATAATAAAGATATATATTGGTGGTATTCATGCATTAATAATCTATTAACATTGTTTGAGAAAAAATATGATTTATATACTATTTATAACTTTATTGAAAATCCTAAAAGGCTAAAATAATTAAGGGCCGGTTGTGTGATCAGTAGTAACTTTTTACTATAATAAAAAAAGTTATTGAAGTTAAAAAAATTGCAAAAACGCGTTGTTTGATCGTTAGTAAAAAAATATTTACCTCACGAAAGTACATCCCGTAGTAAACTCATTTTACTCTGCAATATCCGATAGTAAAAAATGAGAATCATTAATTAAATATGGAGGACTTTTCACAGCTGTTCCAAAAGTCATCTGACATATTGATACTTTGAAAGATGCAGTATATGACAATTAATCATTCAATATCCCACTATTTTTAGTGATGAGAGTTTGTCTGATGATGATCTCGTTGTTTAATATACATTATTACACAAAATACAAAAAAATGTCACCACCAAAGTGACAGATATCGAACGCCTAGGCAAAAAAATCCATAGAAAATGCATAAAATAAAGCATATTTCGCGATTATTTGTCACACCTAGACATCTCTATCTATGCTTCGACAGTAGTAAATTTAACGTCCGAACAACCCGCAAACGATTTTAACCATGTTACTAAAAGTTCAAGTTAAAAGTTACTAAAATAAAAAGTGACTAAGTTACAATCGACCCTAAAAATAATAAACTTTGCTTAAAAACAAAATGTAGATAAAGACAGTGATTTAAAAAACGCATTTACAATATTTATTTATATTGCTACCGGGACACAAATAATATCGGATATCCCGTTAGCAATAAAAATATTTTTTAGATAAATTGAATTTTCCTGTATATCTTTCAAATCGATACATTTAATTTGTATTACAATACCACAGAACTATGTACTGAAAAACTGCAATTTCACAATAATAATGTGTTCTCTTTAATAAATGTATTCATGATTATAATTGTACAAATAAGTTACCTTTGCGACAGAGAGTGGATTCCTAAACTTGATATAAGCAATAACAGTAGTCCTTTCAGCATGAAATTTTTTTTCTATGAGGGCCACTTTAGGTTTTGTTTTGAAGTCAGCCAGTGGTATATTTCTTATCCTGGAAATGAAAAAAAAAATAGGATTTTGTAACAATTTCTTTACACATGACCATTTACTTTATTTCTTTATACCAGCGGCGTGCAGCAGGCACAAACTTGGGTTATGCTGCTACCAACGATTATTATTATTTCCTAAAAGACAAATTCTTTTATTGCACCATACTATATTCTGCTTTCGATTTTGCTTAAAATATTATCTACGATTTCTCCGGTCAATGGATATTTAAAATGTTTCATTATTGTAGTACTCAAAAATATATATATATTTAAATAACTAGCTTTACAAATTATCATAGTTGAAACTCATAACAGAAAGAAATTTAATTCAACATTTCATTTAATATTGGTAATAATAATCTACCCAAAAATTGCGAACTCGCTCATTTGACAAATAATTGACGAACAACTCATATACATATCTCTAATTTGTCAGCAAATAAAATATGTAAAAGGCGTCATTGCACACAGTTTTCAGAAAAGATTAATCCCTTTTGAAGA
Organism: Eubasilissa regina; assembly: GCA_022840565.1. Lineage (NCBI taxonomy): Eukaryota > Metazoa > Arthropoda > Insecta > Trichoptera > Phryganeidae > Eubasilissa > Eubasilissa regina. Next base: position 13,501,401 of record JAINEB010000027.1, on the reverse strand, counting down.
TAGCAGAATTAAGCATAAATTGTTTAAAAAATGCAGAAAATTGGTAGATATAAAGATCCCAACAAAACATTGACAAAGGTTCAATAAGAAAATATTTAGTTCAGTATTATTTTTATTATGCAGATCGAACAAATAAATTAAACGTGTACGTACTAGCAAATTGCCTGACAGCATTGCCATAATGTACATTAATGACACACAATTTTTCTAAATAACCCACGGCTAGACAAAAGTCTAATAATAATAGCAAGAATTTTATAGGGTCTTTTCATAAGATAAGGATTATTTTCCAGAATCTTTGGTAATGCACAGATTGTTTGCTTCTGTGCAGTGCACGGCCCTGCGACATATTTAAATATGTAACATCGTACAACTATTTGAGGAAAATAAATGCTTTGGAAGAAAAGAAAATCGCAAAGAAAATTAATCATTATTTCAAATAAACAAATGCTTTTTGCAATAGTACCAAATTTCGATTGGCTTTGCAGTTAACCAGTTGGAAAATGTCTCTGACAACTACAAGTGGTCACATTTTAATAGTGCAAACTTTTTGACATAGTTAGAAAATAATATGAATATTGTGGTATATTTCCATGTGTATTGATGTGTTATGTGTCCAAAAATACAAAACGTCCTAAAACTGATCTGACCCGGATGTTTGTAAAAATATGAATTAAGTAATAAATACTTGTTTAAAGCTGTTTTCCTTCTACCTAATCTTTTATTCATTATTTCCAAATAATTTGAGACATAAATAAATATTATCAGTTCAGTAGATGTTTGAATTTGATCCGTGTAGGACATTCATTTATGCATAAACATATGTACATTATTTGTAATATATTTTATAAAAACTATAATTCTCTAGTAGAAAGTTTTTGGTACATCGTGCCACCATATTTAAAATAAAATAACTATAAAAAATCTCCCAAAAAACTGATATTTTGTGATGGGTCTAAAATGACCTATCACCACCAGACATGTAGACCCACTGGACTGTAAGGTTTAAAAAGTTAAAATTTAGATTTGTAAATAAAGACTGGTTGGAAATGTCGAAATATCAAAGTTGCATAATTCCACTGTTTACGTGTTTTATACTTCGATAGGTAGGCCTGGTATTATAGTTTGAACATGTGCGTTCCATTTATGTAAGTTTAAAAACAGGAACAAAAGCGAAACTGTTTCTGTTCAGATACGGTTTCGGATTTGGTCAGATATATTTTTCAGCGGTGATATAAAAACATTCTGTGAATTATTTTTCAGTTATATAAAGTTTCGGAAGCAAACAAGCCGAGTTTAAGAAGATTCAAGACTGCAAGGAGAGCGACCATCGTTAGAAGAACAGCGACTATCAGCCCAGTTTCACAAAGGTTTATGTCTTTTCATCTGCATGGATTGAATTAACGTATTCTACAATACCAATAGAAACCCCAGAACTAGCTATCAAAGGTACTTACGGCAGCATCCACTTTTTTTGAAATAGAATTATGTGAAGGGTTGATAAAGGAAAAATAACAAATTAATAAGATTAATGCCTGTGAAATCATAATCTACACAACAACATGCTCTTCAGTTATCTCTAATTTCATTGGTTGAATATATATCACAATCTAAACTAAATGCAAAAACAGTGTAATTGTTTATATTGTATAATCACAATTTTATATGTACAATACGATTTTATTAAAATAAACTAAACTAAATATCAAAAAAAAAAAAACCTTATAAATCGCTTATTTCTCCTTTAACAACCCTTTACATTAAAATCACCATAACTCTACTTCCCTTGGTTTCCGCTCCTCAATATTATATATTTAGACATTCCCAACCAGTCCTTACTTAAGTAAAAATAAAATCTATAGCTTTTTAAAACACAATCGAACCAAGATACCTACCTCACTGTATCGATGGCGCCGTATGGGGAGAATTTATTCCTCAAAACCTTCTCATGATTTTTCTGCAAAACCGAAACAGGAATGTTGCCAACAAACAAAGTCTTTTCTATCTCCTCTGGGTTGAACTTTTCTTCTCGCAGTAGCTTCTTTTCTATTCTACGCGATGCTGCTTTCTGGAAATCCGTCAGAGGAATATCTTCTTTGTTATCATCTTCACTTTCTGCAGCATGTTCTTCCAGCTCCGCTTTTGCTTCATTAATATTCAGCTCATTGTCAGAAACTGGGAGCTCATCATCCGAGTTGTTCTCGGACCCGCTATCATTGTTTAAAGTGTCATCTTGCTCATTATCATTTTCTGATTTAGATTTTTTTTTCTTCTTTCTCTTTGGCGAGGAATTTTTATCTACGTTTTCTTCAGTAATATTCACATCTTCATCTCTGTTTTTCAGTTTCTTTTTCTTTTTTTTCTCTACAACATTATTTGTATTTGATTCTGATTTAGGATTCTTTTGGACTTTTTTCTCTATTCTCCCATCACAATCATTTAATTCTACGTCAACATTCTTATTCTTTTTCTTCAGAGACTTTTCTTCGTTGTTAACATTTTCTAAATCAACACTTTTGGATTTACTTTTTTCTTTTTTAATTTTTGAGGGGCTATTAATTTCAGACTTGCCTACAAAATATTCCTTTATTACTTTCTTCGCGTCTTCTTTACTGTATTTTTTAGATTTTTTCTTCTCCTTAAAACTTTCATTCTCATTTTCTGAAGCTGAACCGCCATCTTCTCCAAATCCCTCGTTTTCAGAGTCCGAATGATCGGGAAGTTGCGACAAAAATTGGAAATTATTGAAAAGCTTTGACTTTCTTTTTTTGGGTACACTTTTAGGAGACTCAAATTGGTCATTGGACGGTTTACTTTTTGTAAATGTTTTGACATTAATTTCTGGAGTAAAGGCTAATTTTGGGGTCCTTGATTTGTTAGTTTCACTGTCTCGAGGAGTGACATTCAAAGATGGGGGCAGCTTTACCGGAGTCAAGGGTTTCTTAGCCACTTTCCGACGATTAGGTGTGTGATTTCCAGATATTAAATCTGCTATACTTCCAATTTCGTAATCCATGTTACATGTGACAAAGACTAAAACAAAATTGAAGACAACACATATATTAAATTATTACACAAAAATTATTTTGATTTAGATTAATTTACGACTAGCAACCAGTTACCTTAAAATTAAGAATATCAACCCTCTCAAAATTTAGACAAATATGTCACTTAACCAGAAAACTCATCCAATAACATTACACATACTATTAACCGAAACACATGGACCCGGTGGAACAGATAGAAAACAAAACATTGGGGTTATGTTATCTTATATTTTTTATCTATGTCTTGTGTTCACGGACAACAGCACGATTTATTCACGTTTATAAATAAGAAGTTCATCATCAAACCATAGATAAATAATATAAACATTATTATTTTCCCCAACATTCCGTGTTTATTTTAAAATACGCACATATTTATTTTCACAAACTGGAATGAACTTCAATGAAACAAAAAAAGCCGAAGCCGGAAGCCGACGACACCATTTTGCCAGGCCAAAGTCCGGGTCTCTAGAAAAGACTCGAGAAAGATAAGGTAGAATTGTTAAGAATTAAGGTAGTATAAAAATGTACATTATACACACATTGTACATACGTAGGGACAAAAATATATATAAATTGATTCGTATTTTATATAGTTCACCTGTTTTCCTCTCATAACCATGTCATAAAAATGCGTTACTTGGAAATGAATCGCGGAGCAAATTATTTACCAAAGTGTGGGGTGTCGCTCTAATAATATGACATGGAGCTTCTTCTTTTCATAAAACCCTTAACATTATGATCATGACACTCACTCTCCAAAAGATTAATAAGATGTTTATAATAAAGGTTAGTATGTTAGTATAAAAAGTTTGTGCATTAGATAATAATGTTCAGTATGACTACATACATACTAAGTAATGAAACTTTAAAAACTACACTACTAGTATGTGTAAAATCAATAATTCTCTATTTTTAAACCAATATGAGAATATGTACCACTGAAAGGCTTTTTATAACAAATTAAGTACTATGGTAATTGCTATTAATTTGAAATTGCAATGCTCTTTCACACACCACAAATGTTTAAGAATTTTGTTATGAACTTTACTAATGTTTTACATTATGTAGACATTTTATTCTGTTATGGATTGTTTGAAATTATGTGTGAATTACAAAATGTATAAAGTCATTATATTCCCTATTTTAAGGGGACAAATCCATGTCAGGTATCCTTAGAACAAAATACCTGTAAGTATATTGTGACATGTGATGTAGATGTTATTATCATCAAATTCATCAATTCGTTGCAGGATACGGATTTAAGGAATGTTATTTAAAATAAGGTCCAATACCTTGGTCCTATATTCAATGAAGATGGACAAGACGATGATGATATACTTGAGATGAGCAGATGAGACAGTTGAGCGTTCGTGCAAATATCCTGTCACGGCATTTCTACCGATGCAATAAGGAGGTGAAGAGGATCCTATTTAAATTGTTCTTCACCAGCATGCATACCTGCGAAATCTGGTCGAAATACAAGCAAGTGATGTATAACCGTCTCTTCAGTACAACAACACACTGTTCGGATTGGAGCGTTATTGCAGCGCATCTACAATGTTTACCGAAGGTTGTATAAATGAATTCGTTCCGCTTTTGAAATATCGAGTTGCGGGCGTAAAGCTGCGGCTGAAGCTCAGTACCAATTATATGGTGCAAGCGACGCTCTCATGGAAAGCTGGTTCCCAGACCAGAGAATGGCAACGCTTACATAATAGCTACTGATACAATAATAATCGTAACTGAACTATTTAAATAAGTAGTATTTATATTTTGTTCATATCTATATGTATATGTGAGAACTTTTTATTTATTTATATTTTCCTTGATTTTCTTATTCATAACATTATATTTATTTCGTAACTTTAATGTATTTATTATATAATATGCATTATCTTTATGGAGAATCGGGTTTCGCTGGAATAAGGCATTATTATTATCATATATTGTGATAGAAATCGAATGAACTAACAAAATGATGACAAAGTACCTTCTCCAAAAAAATTAATTATCTGTAAAAATATAATGCTAGAGAAGACATCGAGACCGATATTCAGTTATATAATACAGGTGTATATGTATATACGTACATGTAGAACTATAGTTTATTCCAATTTCTTAGTTTATGATACTCTCGAGCGTCAGTGCTATTCATTTTTCTATTAACTGTTTTCTATCTACGAACATCTTAAGTATTTAGCATTATTAGATGAATTGGAGGGGTGAAACATTAATAAAAAATTCCTCAAATGTAAATATATCTATTTTTAGTGCTAAAAGTGGAATTAAAATTAGAAAAAATGTATAATATTTATATTTTCCATACGTAAGATTAGGCACAGACACTTTATCAATACATCTAGTCTACGCTTAAAATACATATACGTATACATTACAGTTACTGATAATAAATTATCTATTTTAGTATATGATTATTTATACGTGCTTCTGGTCTGTGCCGGCCCTAGCCTCTGTAGTACCCTTGAGAGAAATTTTTCTGGGCGCTCCCATCCCTGATTTAAAAAAAAAGATTGATTTGTTAAACCATTGTCTTAGATTCCGCAATTAAAATATCCTCCTGCGACCAGACCCTCTTTTTCGTGATTCAATCTTACACCGATGATAAGGTGAAGAGTATTGTACTACGTATATTTCTCAAGTTTCGCTTCACATAAGCAAAATATTCCAATTCCCGAATCTTGATTGATTTCTTAACCTAAAAATTGTGTTATTAAGGAGAACGCATTCTTATTGTGAAGTTGTAATTATCCAGAACATAGTTCTGTGATGTTTTAAATACTAATTAAATGTATTAATATATTGTTTTGAAAAATATGGTTTTTGCGCTACCGGAATTCGAACCTGGATCTCTTTCTCCAATCGGCTCGACGCACCAGCTGGCTCCATGCTCCGGCTTGCTCGGTGTCCTTGGATAGGCGATAGACTGCTTTTTAATTCGGGGGATCGGGCGTACTGTTATGCCTAGGCAATCTGTGTTTATATTTAAACGGCACGAGACTGATATCGTGCTCATACGAACATAGATTTCCGTTGAATTTTTACAAGTGTTACACATTTATAGCGGGTCTTGCGAATCGGCCGCGATCCATATCATTGACACCTTTCCGGGTCACACCCATAACCTTTTCTCATGCTTGTCTTGTCAGTGTGAATAATAACTTTGACGTCAGCAGACATCAACGTGAACGATATTTGTTCGAGCGCGACAACACAATAGCATTTCGCCGTGTAGATTTATTCAGCTCCGGTGCATCAGTACTGTATTGTTTGTGATCCTGTGATTGACATTTGTTGTTTTGTGTGCCACGGGTGAAGTTGTGATATCACAAGATCGCAAAAAAAAAACATTAAATTACTTGATAAAAAGATTGCATTAAAAACTAACTATCCACATTTGATGGTTGAAGATTTCCCCACCTCGATACTTGTTGTATTAAATATATCGTTTGGAATCAATAAAACATTGGATTTAACTAAAAACGTTTACAACTTTAACATATTTTTTAAATAATGTACATTGAAACTGTTGAAAAAACATCATATATGTGTTCCAATCCAATCCAACTAATAAGCGGTTATTTACCAGGGATCCGAACGTTATTTTTTTTGTTCTGATTTTAGTTCCGGTTCAGCTCGTATTGAAATGTTAGCAAGTTAATGTAAAAACACCGTCCATATCTCTCTTTATACGGCCTTTCGCTATAACTTTAAGTGATCACATACATAATTAAAATGAGAAAGGAGAATATTTGGTAGCGTGTACGGTGCACTGCGGAACAGAGCGCGGGTTCTGATGTACCTAAAATGCAGACAAAATACATCTTTTTATTCATACTTCATTGACTTTCTCTAGACTTGCCAACTTTTCACCAGGCTGAAACGTCTACGACAAAAAATAATATTGCTGTATCTATTTAGCATCTTCCAAAGCATTTTTATTTTTAAGAATGTTAATTTTTGATTCATGCAGATTTTATTTGTTGTTTTTTTTAAATATTAATGTAAAATGTAAATGAACCTGCTCAATGAGCCGGTTCAATTTGATAAATAAATTACGAGACGAGTAACGTCAGACAAGAAGCGTCGGTCCGAAGTATGAACAATACGAATGTGCCTTTAATCAGTCTTTCGTTTTCTAGAACTGACGTTACGTAATGTTTATTTACAGTTTACATAATTTATTATTCTAAGTGATTTAAGCCGGCGTTGAGCTGAAAGTTTGCGACTTGCGACATTAGTTTGAATTTGATGTGGACGGTGTGGCTACGCGTTTTAGTTAAATCAGTAGCAGTTCGGTGTTAATTTCCTTAATTCGTACTTTAAATTTGTAATTATGGCGAATTGGCCGGCAGTCGGTGCTTCTCTTTTTCCAAATCTTGGAGGCTGGGTGGGCGGTATTATAGTGAGCCCTGCGATCAACTCGAAGGACGGGTCAATTCCATGGTATGAGTCCTTGAAGAGACCGAGCTGGAGGCCCCCCAACAGGGCTTTCGGAGTCGTTTGGACGTCCCTTTACACTGGAATGGGTTACGCTTCTTACCTGGTCTGGAGAGACGGTGGTGGATTCTCTGGTATTTTTATTTTATTATAAAAGTCCACATTGTTTATACACTATTGCGTAACGCCCAACGGACATTGCGCGTTCATTATTCCATCTTTGACACGTACGTGCATTATTCAGAACACGACGTCGTCATTGAAATGTTTGGTTTATTCACCAGTTTCTTGATATTTAAATCAAAGTAGATATATCACTGAAAAACGGGTTATATGACTCAGACACGTGTATGATACGACCCCTGCGCAGAATGTTTTTATTGTTCAGAAAAAAAATACACAAATTCAATTAAATAAAGTTGAAATAAAAATTTCCCTGGCGGAGAACCAGACTCCAGTCTTTCAAACAATAGGCGGGTATTCTTACTATCTCGCTTCCGAGAAATCAAGTAAGATATGAAACAGTCAAGCACAAAAAAATCAGAATTATATACTTATACGACAATTTGACATCACAGTTTAATGGGAGAATAGCAAAATAGTAGGGCGCTCGCTTAGCATGTGATAGGTACCGAGATCTGGTATCGATAAAGGTGAAAATTAAATCAAAGTAAAAATTATATGAAATTCTTTAAGGGCGAGCTTTCATTTTTCCAGTTAGAAATTTGAGAAATTATACACTAATTAGATATGCTTTAGTTAAATTATTTTAAGTATCAGATAAATAATGAATGACATTATTTGTTACATAGATCAAATAAATAAATGCAGTTTATAACATGGTCAGTCACTTTAAACACTTTTTCGAAAATTATTATTATATTTATATTTGTTCACAGCTTACATAAAGATACTACAATTATAACATTTTTAATTTAAAAAAAAATTAAGGCAGGCTTTTAATAATAATAATAATATGGTTGTGTGTTGACATCATGGAGCATCCCATCCCCCTGCTTAATTTTCTCGCATTGTTTATTTTCAGTCAATACGTCAATGTTACTATGTCAATCGTTTACTTGCCGTGTACAAATTTTACATCTTTCATTAAAATAAAATATCATAGCGAGAGGTTCATTTACCGACCAATTTGCTTTATGACCAGGACAGTGAAATGAAACCTGGTGGTGAGAACTGGCTGTAAAAAAAATATTTTTATTAATTATTTTTGTTGATCATTTGTAGATATATATGCATTGTTCAGTGTTTCAAGCCCATTTATATAGAAATTAGAATAAATACAAAATTGACTTGGTATCATAGACGACATTGGTTCCATCAGTGATAAATCAAAGTTACCTAATTCATTTTTCATACACATTCGTAGATGTTGCATCATGGAGTGAAATAATATCTAAAACAATTTCACTTAGGTCACCTTGGCATGATTAGAACAAATGTTAAAATAATGTATGTAATTGTTGGGTACTTTTTCTTTAGTTTGTTTTTTTTACATCTGATATATGTGTGGTTACATGAGTGCTACCACTAATTTTACATAAAAATATATCTTGGTTTATTTGTCTCTCATGTATTGCACAATAATAATTTGTTTTACATTATAAGTAACTTGTATGTTAATATTTGTCAGTTGGTTACGTGAACAGGTTTTTAATGATAATTTTTATGTTGAAATACTTGTTTGCAATTGGGAAATTGGAATGTGTTTATTGATTTCAGGCGATGCTAAACTGCCTTTGCTTCTGTTTGGATCACAACTGGCACTCAATTGGGCCTGGACACCTATCTTCTTCGGAGCGCATAGCCTTAAATGGGTAAATTGAATGATTAATTTAGTCATATATCGGACAAAAAAGAAATTAATATTCAGCAAAATGCAAAAATCTACCTTTAGATAAGCTTCCGATGTAAATATTAAGAGTCATGATCAATGTTTCCCCAAACTTATAAAATATAGCGTGCACATAATTTTTAACAAGACCTTTCTTCGTGTGCAGCCTTCTATCGAAGGTTGGTGACCATGTTGCAGAGTATTAATTTATCATGTATAATATCACCAACATTTTGAACATTGAACCGCTTTATGATGTTACACAGCCAAGATAATTTCTTTCTACATACACCTCTGCTGCCTTCTATCTGCCCCTGTATAATGTAAAAATATATTGTAAAAAGATGTGGTTTAGTGGATACGATTAGGGATTCTGTGTTCTTGACTTTTTTCAATTCCCGGCCATGACCATGAATTTTACTTAATTAAAAAGAAAAAATATTTTAATAAATACTCATATGTACGATATACAGTAGCTATTAAGGATATATTATTATCTGTGTAAAACAAATATAAACTGTTGCATCACATTTTACAAGAAAACATAATTCCCTGTTTGAACAAACTGACAAAACCATTTACTTCAGATTTTTTTTTATTAGTAGTGAATATCTGAGGACTAGTTTCTCCTTTTACGGCTAATGAGAGTTCCGTTTCGCACACCGGTACCTACTGGGTGTATTCAGATTTGTCGAGCAGTGATGATGAGAGTGGAGGCGATGCAAATTTTTATGGCTGACTATATACATTATGGAATCCTTCCACTTTTAAAAATATTGCAACAATATAACACCGCTCATTGCTGGGTCACTACCCACTGTATGATAATGGTCAGAAGGGATTAATTCACAATGTTTAAAAGGAATAATATTAACAAAAATTAGTCATGAGTTTCGGGTTATTTTAAGTCGCAGACAGCAAAAAGCCATGGAATTCCCGGCTTGTCTCGACACATAATTCCTAGTTACGATACTCACCTAGTGATTTAGTGGTCGGGGGTTCGAGCCTCATTCTAGGAGGCTATCAAGTTAGTCTTATTTTTATAACACAAGCATTTGGCTTAGTCTGAAAATAGTAAGAAAACATTTTTAGGACTGATTTTGCTTATGGGACATGTTCGAAAAGACACAAGAGATGATTATTGGTCAACAGATCCGTGTATCGAAACACCTATTTATTCAAAAATAATGAGTCGTGATCGTTTTAGACAGATATGGCAATCGTGGCAATTGTGGAACCGACATGAATCTGGAGGAACCGGGACCATCCACATCTCAGTTACCGAGAAATGTAGTCAAATACGATCCTCCAGGGAGGTTATCACTCGACATGAAAAAACATTGAGCGACTAAAATTGTTACCGTCGGTAAAAAATTATTCACAATGACAGTGGTTATCACTTGACATGAAAAAACATTGAGCGACTAAAATTGTTACCGTCGGTAAAAAAACTTATCCACATAGACAGTGTCGCGTGTGTTTTGTACATAAAAAGAAAAGTTTTACTAGTTATATGTGTACATTTTGTGACGTACCCCTTCACAGGGGGAAATGTTTTTATAAATACCATACGCTCGTCCTCATGTCGAACGCAGTATAACTGAATCCATCTCGAACGAGAAATGTAATTTGCTCTCCTACCGAGGCCCCCCACGGACTACCACATCAACAGCTCTCTGAAAAATTGGCTTATCTAGATATTAGAACAATAGTTTTTGTGTACATTTATATCATAGTGAACATACTGTAAATATGTGATTGCCTCAATGTACTTGCAAAAATATAAGCGATGTGTTTCAAAAAGTATACAATATCGAGAACCATTCTGTGGTGAGTATTTCAAATTCATTAGAAAATTACTAACGGTTCGGAAGATAGAGCATTTTTATAAAGTTTGATTTTTTATCACATTCTGATGGTTTTCGCCCGCTACACATACTTGTGACCCGAGAGCGGCACCGCGCATAAAAAGTGTTAATATGTGTAACATATTTAGCCGCAACACTGTATTGTCCTTTATATCCATACGGTATAAAGTGCATAATGCAGTATACAGTGGCACATAGCCACGGCAATATTCTTATAGATTCCCTGAAGGTTCGGTGTGATGTTGGTAGTAGAAATAAGAGTCCAATGTCGAGATAGTTAACAATATATTACTACTGCATACCGTACAACAATAATGTATGTTATCTTGAGAACCAAAGAGTATTGAAAGTGAGCGCAACTGCGCTTCCAGCGTCTTTTTCACATACTCTTCCATCTGTTACCAAGCTGCCACACACACATACATGCAACTTTGACAGATGTCAAATATCTCGCAATATGTAATTACTCGGGATAAGTGATTTCATGTTTAAAACCTCCCAAGATATCCAAAATTTCATTTAAATTACAGTCTTTTTCTACTATAATTTAAATGAAATTTCACACGTTCTGATTTTAAACAATTAAAGTCGTTTACTACATATTGAAGCTACATTGCCATTGTGGTTTAGCAGACATTTGTCAGTTCACATTTGGTAGTCATAGAGAGTAGTTGATTACAATTAATTATGGAGCATCTTACGTCACAACATGTTGAAGCCATTAAAACATTTTATTTAAATAATAATGGCAATGCTGTAACCATTAATGGTGATCGCTATTGTCACATATTGGAAAACTTATTGGTGGCTGAATTGGGTCGATTGAGCCTGAAACACATGTGGTTTCAACAGGACGGTGCCACCTCACATGCGGCCCCAGCTAAGCTTGACATTTTGCAAGAAATTTTTCCTGGCCGCAAATATCAAAAAGTGGTGAAAACTGGCCTCCTTGATTTGACAGCTCATGACTATTTTCTGTGAGAGTTCTTAAAAGGAAAGGTCTACGCCAATAAGCCAACAACGATTCCGATGCTACAGCACAATATTCAAAATTAAATTACTGGAAAAACACGCAAAGTGTGCAAGAATGTTATGAAAAATATGGTTAAAAGAGCACGCATTTGTCCCGCTACCAGAGGCGGCCACTTGGCCGATGTTATATTCCATACATTACTGTGATAAACCAAATAATCAATAAATAAAAACTAAATTTAAAAAATTGTATTTCATTTCCTAGTTCTTCAAAAACAATATCGGCCTGGAACATAATATTCACCCTGTACTATATTAATTATTAATACAATACTTACATGGCTAATATTTTCAAGATTTTTTTCACTTTTTAATCTATAAGTTCCAAAATATAGAGTGATTGATTCATGTGAAATGGTCATTTTCACTATTAACAAAAATATTATTATATATTTTAAAATATGTTTAATTAGTTTTTAAGATCCTGCGTTTTTAGATTTTTATAAAACTTATAGATCCCTCTGCAAAGAAAAACATTTCTCCACTCGTACGCTCAAAAATACAGTTATATATAATTTAAATTAAAAAATTACTATCTTAATTATTTTCAATCCCTGCTAGTCAATTTATATAAGTCAAATGTAACATTTATTTCTTGCTATTTTCAGAGTCTAGTTGACATCATTGCCCTCGACATCAATGTGGTCGCTTGTGGACTCTGTTTCCACAGAATCAACCCACTAGCCGGATACTTATTTCTACCATACGTGGCCTGGTTGGCATTGGCGTCTTGTCTGAACTATTGTATATGGCGGGACAATCCTGAAGGTGGTGCCAAAATCAAGGAATTGAAAGATTAAATCATAGGCAACTTCAAATAAATTGAAACTAATTTTATACGGTCGGTTGAATATAAAATGTATGATTGCATACGATAAGCCTTCACAAAGCCTTACACTTAAATCACTAAGAATATATATTTAAGTATTCACAAGTTACACAATCTGTAAGATTCACAGCTTTATACTGCCATATATATAATTATGTATATATTTGATACAAATTAGATTATTCTCAAAATAAACAGTTTAATATATATTTTTGATGTCATGCCAGAACTAGTTTTTATTTGTATTATATTGAAGCATCAATGTGCATCTCAATATTTTTGCTATATTAAGCTTGCTTGTTTCTTAAACACTAATAATATAAGAAAAATTCTTTAGCTGAAGATTATGTCAATTACGCTAGCTATAATTGTCCAATCTGAAGGAAATTAGCTATATACATGGATACAAATATAAATAAGTTATTATTTTAACAAAGGTGTGGTTTTTTTTATGATTATATTAGCTGAATTTTTATGGCAGCGCATTTACACATATGTATTATATTTCTATAAGTGTATTTATAGTATTCTTGAGATAATATTTCGAAAATCTTGATGCAAGATTAAAGTCTGATATATTATTATACCATTCAAAATGATAAATTTGTTTATTGTTTAGAGTATCTTAATGGACAATGATTTTATAATTTTTTCTTAAATGACATTAAGTTCATAAATAAAAGCATATTTGCTTCACCATTGAACAAATATGTAATTTTATATTCATTGAATAAATATGTATGTATTTTTGCACATATATTATAAGGGTTGAAAAATTCCAGAATTATTTTTAATATATACATATTTGCATTTATTATTGTTAGTGAAAGACACTGAAATATACATTATACTTACAATTGTTACTTGTTTTATTACGCAAACACTTCATAAACTAATTTCACGGAGGATAGATCTACATTACTTAAAATTTTCATATTGCGAAGAAAAGTGCAGTAATTCAATTTTTTTCTGTAAAATATTATTAATTATTATGTATAATATAGTACATAGTATTTGTTCAGGCCAAAATCACCTGAAGAACACACCTGACTGCAGGTGAAAATGTAATTTTCAATATTTTATAGTCTTGACATGTGCGGATAGATAAATTACGCATTTTAGTGAAAACCGGACGAAAATCCGGCCAATATCAACCATGTTACAAAGAATTAAAAATAATTGTATTTTTTACATCGCGCGCTCGCCCCAGTCGTAAGTTCATGCGTGGACGTAATTTTAGCAAATATACGTAAAAATATTACCTATCATTTTTATTTGTTAATCACGTAGATACGATAAAATAATTGATATGTAAGAAGACCGGGACAAAATATATTGCGCAGTTTACAAATTAGAGCTGTTTAGGATACAATTACTATTTTTTACCATTTTTTGTATGTAATATTTTCACGGTCACTTTCGACTGACGAACCAGCGCACGCACGCCCTGTTCCAGTGAAATTTGGGAATGGACCAATAATAAGTCACGTTTAACACCATATAAGAAAAATGCACTCGCCGGTGAGGTAATTTCTTTTACAAATAAAGCGTAGTTAGGTGTAATAAAATGGCCAGTCGAAATATTAAATATTTACTGGTATAAAATAAAATAAGTTATGTATAGTGTCGTGTCTAGTTAAGTAATAATTTAAGATATTTCACCATAAAAACCAAGTGTCGAGTATAAAACCGATTTATAAGGATCTTCTATATGCTTATTTTTAATTGTTAGATTTATGTAAAGGTACCGGAAGATCACGGAAACCAGCACTTGCAGATCATTTCAGTTACTACAAATATTTCTCTATTATAATTACAAATCTGATTAATAAAATAGGTCAATGTTAAAATGAGGCGTCTAGAGGGCCACGCCTCCCGTAAGTTATAGGGGCGCGTTTGGACCCAGCGGTTAGATTAAATAAAATATCAAGATTCTTCAAAATATGCCTCCATTCCAATCTTCTTTTTCAATTCTTCTACCAAGATTAACAAGTGCTGAGTTCCTGGGCTTCTGGTACCTGCAGATTTATCTGTAAAATGAATAAAACTTGACCCTATCCAGGTCGCTACCAGCTTCCGAGAGTTCTTCTTCCTTTTGTAACTGTTGTTCTGCTAAGTTCCCGTACCACAGGAAGAAATATTAAACAGTATTAATACTCAGCTTGAGCTAAACTAATCAAATTTTGCGATTAAACTCGCTTGAATCATAAACGAAATGACGAGATGAGTAACTTCAGACAAGAAGTTCGAAAGTATGAACAATACGAATGAGCCTTTAATCAGTTTTTCGTTTTTCTAGAACTGACGTTATCTATGAACTGACCGAACTGACGTTACGCAATGTTTATTTACTGTTTACATAATTTATTATCCTGAGTGATTTAAGCCGGCGTTAAGCCGAAAGTTTGCTACAATAGTTTGAATTGGATGTGGATGGTGTGGCTACGCGTTTTAGTTAAATCAGTCGACGAATAACAGTTACGCGTTGATTTCCTTAATTCGTACTTTAAATTTGTAATTATGGCGAATTGGCCGGCAGTCGGTGCTTCTCTTTTTCCAAATCTTGGAGGCTGGGTGGGCGGTATTATAGTGAGCCCTGCGTTCAACTCGAAGGACGGGTCAACTCCATGGTATGAGTCCTTGAAGAAACCGAGCTGGAAGCCCCCCAATTGGGCTTTCGGAGTCGTTTGGACTTCCCTTTACACTGGAATGGGTTACGCTTCTTACCTGGTCTGGAGAGACGGTGGCGGATTCTCTGGTATTTTAATTTTATTAAAAAATTCACATTGTTTATACACTATTGCGTAACGCTCAACGGACATTGCGCGTTCATTATTCCATCTTCTTTGACACGTACATGCATTATTCAGAACACGACATCGTCATTGAATTCATGTTGGTTTATTCGTAAGTTTCTTGATATTTAAATCAAAGTATATATATCACCAAAAAACGTGTTACATGACTCAGACACGTGTATGATACCATCCCTGTGCAGAATATGTTTTTATTGTGTTGACAAAAAATACATAAATTCAATTAAATAAATAAAGTTGAAATAAAAATTTCCCTGGTGGAGAATCGAACTCTGGTCTTTTAAACAATAGGCAGGTATGTTAACCATTTTGCTTCCAAGAAATCAAGTAAGATGTGAAACTGTCTAGCATAAAAAACAGAATTATATACTTATACAACAATTAGACACCACAGTTTAATGGGAAAAATAGCAAGATGGTAAGGCGCTCGCTTAGCATGTGATAGGTACCGTGATCTGGTATCGATAAAGGTGAAAATTAAATAAAGGTTAAAATTATATGAAATTCTTTAAGGGTGAACTTTCATTTTTCCAGTTTGAAAGTTCAGAAATTACACACAAATTAGATATGCTTAAGTTAAATTAAATAATTAAATTATCTTAAGTATCAGATAAATAATTAATGACGTTATTTGTTACGTAAATCAAATAAATAAATGCTGTTTATAACACGGTCAGTCGCTTTAAACACTTTTAAAAAATTATTATTATATTTACATTTGTTTACAGCTTACATCAAGATAGATTTATAACATTTTTAATTATAAAAAAAATTAAAGCAGGTTTTTAATAATCACTGCCAGGGCGGCGAGAGAATATGGTTGTGTGTTGACATTAGGGAGCATCCCATCCCCTTGCTTGATTTTCACACATTGTTTATTTTCAGTCAATACGGCAATGTTACTATGTCAATCGTTTACATGCCGTGTACAAATTTTACATCTTTCATTAAAATATAATATAGTGATAGGTTCATTTACTGACCAATTTGCTTTACGACCAGGACAGTGGAATGAAACCTGGTGGTGAGAACTGGCTGTAAACAAAATATTTTTATTAATTATTTTTGTTGATCATTTGTAGATATTATATATATGTATTGCATTGCATGCATGTGCATTGTTTACTGTTTCAAGCCCATTTAAATAGAAATTAGAAATAATAAAAAATTGACTCGGTACCATAGATGACATTGGTACCATCAGTGAAAAATCAAAAAAGGCAAGCAGTTAGAAGCGTGCGCTTGAAACAGAGATTCACTGAACATTTTTACATAATACGTTGTCCTTCCAATATACAATAACACTATTGATCAATGTAGATACCTAATTATTCATTTTTTATACACATTCGTAGATGTTGCATCATGGAGTGAAATAATATCTAAAACAATTTCACTTAGGTCACTTTGGCATGATTAGAACGTATGTTAAAATAATGTGTGTAATTGTTGGGTACTTTTTCTTTAGTTTGTTTTTTTTACATCTGATATATGTGTGGTTACATGATTGCTAACACTAATTTTACATAAAAATATATCTTGGTTTATTTGACTCTCACGTATTGCACGATAATAATTTGTTTTACATTATAAGTAACTTGTATGTTAATATTTGTCAGTTGGTTATGTTTACAGGTTTTAAATGATAATTTTTATGTTGAAATACTTGTTTGCAATTGGAAAATTGGAATTTGTTTATTAATTTCAGGCGATGCTAAACTGCCACTGCTTCTGTTTGGATCACAACTGGCACTCAATTGGGCCTGGGCACCTATCTACTTCGTAGCGCGTAGCCTTAAATGGGTAAATTAAATGATTAATTTAGTCATATATCTGACAAAAAAGAAATTAATACATATTCAGTAAAATTCAAAATGTAAAATCTACCTTTAGATAAGTTTCCAGTGTAAATATTAAAAGTCATGATCAATGTTTCCTCTAAGTTATAAAATATAGCGCGCACACAATTTTTAACAAGACTTTTGTTCAATAATATTAACATTATTAGTCACGTTTCGGGTTATTTTAAGTAGCAGACAGCAAAAAGTCATGGAATTCCCGGCTTGTCTAGACACATAATTCCTAGTTACGATACTCACCTAGTGATTTAGTGGTCGGGGCTTATTCCAGGAGGCTATCAGTTTAGTCTTATTTTTATAGCACAAGCGTTTGGCTTAGTTTGAAAATAGTAAGAATATTAATGTGACATGTATTCCGTGTGCGCATCTCTATTTAAAAAAAAATCATTGTGAAGAATGTGTTAGAAGTATGCAGCTTTCCTTGATAGTTGTTATTAGTTCTCTTCACTTATTTATACGTCTTAATACATCTTCATTAATAATGAGGTCAACTCAGGCCCCTACCAGTAGCCTTATACTTGTATGGAAATTTTTTTTCCCTGCACACACTGATCCAAACTTATAGGAACATTGGTCATGATACCCTATATTTTAAGTAGAATAACCCCAAAATCCAAGTACTGATGAAATAAATCAGTGTATCTTATTTACATATAGCTTAGATAGATTGCATATTGTTTTAATATGTGTAATATAATATATTTAGCCGCAACACTGTATTGTCCTTTATACCGTATGTGCCATGGCAATATTCTTGCAGATTCCCTGAAGGTTCGGTGTGATGTCGGTAGTAGAAATAAGAGTCCAATGTCGAGATAGTTAACAATATATTACTACTGTATACCGTACAACAATAATGTATGTTATCTTGAGAACCAAAGAGTATTGAAAGTGAGCGCAACTGCGCTTCCAGCGTCTTTTTCACATACTCTTCCATCTGTTACCAAGCTGCCACACACACATACATACAACTTTGACAGATGTCAAATATCTCACAATATGTAATTACTCTGGATAAGTGATTTCATGTTTAAAACCTCCCAAGATATCCAAAATTTCATTTAAATTACAGTCTTTTTCTACTATAATTTAAATGAAATTTCACACGTTCTGATTTTAAACAATAAAAGTCGTTTACTACATATTGAAGCTACATTGCCATTGTGATTTAGCAGACATTTGTCAGTTCACATTTGGTAGTCATAGAGAATAGTTGATTACAATTAATTATGGAGCATCTTACGTCACAACATGTTGAAGCCATTAAAACATTTTATTTAAATAATAATGGCAATGCTGTAACCATTAATGGTGATCGCTATCGTCACATGTTGGAAAACTTATTGGCGGCTGAATTGGGTCGATTGAGCCTGAAACACATGTGGTTTCTACAGTACAGTGCCGCCTCACACACGCCTCACAGCCGGAGCTAAGTTTGGCATTTTGCGAGAAATTTTTCCTGGCAGCATAGTGTCAAAAAGTGGTGAAAACTGGCCTCCTCGATCACCTGATTTGACAGCTCACGACTATTTTCTGTGGGAGTTCTTAAGAGGAAAGGTCTACGTCAATAAGCCAACAACAATTTCTATGCTACAGGACAATATTCAAAATTTGCTGAAAAAACACGCTAAGTGTGCAAGAAAAATATGGTTAAAAGAACACGCATTTGTCCCGCTACCAGAGGCGGCCACTTGGCCGATGTTACATTCCATACATTCCATAGAGTGATTGATTCACGTGAAATGGTCATTTTCACTATTAACAAAAATATTGTTATATATTTTAAAATATGTTTAATTAGTTTTTAAGATCCTGCATTTTTAGATTTTTATAAAACTTATAGATCCCTCTGCAAAGAAAAACATTTCTCCACGCATACACTCAAAAATACAGTTATACATAATTTTAATTAAAAAATAAACCATCTTAATTATTTTCAATCCCTGTTAGTCATTTTATATACAGTCAAGTGTAACATTTATTTCTTGCTATTTTCAGAGTCTAGTTGACATCATCGCCCTCGACATCAATGTGGTCGCTTGTGGACTCTGTTTCTACAGAATCAACCCATTAGCCGGATACATATTTCTACCATATGTGGCCTGGTTGGCAATGGCGTCATGCCTGAACTATTCCGTATGGCGGGACAATCCTGAAGGTGGTGCCAAAATCAAGGAATTGAAAGATTAAATTGTACGCAACTTCAAATAAATTGAAGCTCATTTTATATGGTGTCGATTGAATATAAAGTATGATTGCATACGATAAGCCTTCACAAAGCCTTACACTTAAATCACCAAGAATATATATTTAAGTATTCCAAAGTTATATGATCTGTAAAATTCACAGCTTTGTACTGCCATATATGTAATTATGTATATATTTGATACAAATTAGATTATTCTCAAAATGAGCTGTGTAATATATATTTTTGATGTCGTGTCAGAACTAGTTTTTATTTGTATTATGATGAAGCATCAATGTGCATCTCAATATTTTTGCTATATTAAGCTTGCTTGTTTTTTAAACGCTAATAATATAAGAAAAATTCTTTAGCTGAAGATTATGTCAATTACACTAGTTATAATTGTCCGATCTGAAGGAAAATAGCTACATACGTGGATACAAATATAAATAAGTTTTTATTTTGACAAAGGATGTGATTTTTTTATGATTCTATAATCATTACTATTAGCTGAATTTTTATGGCAGCGCATTTACACATATTTATTATATTTCTATAAGTTTATTTATAGTAGTCTTGAGATAATATTTCGAAAATCTTGATGCAAGATAAAAGTCTGATATATTATTATACCATTCAAAATGATAAATTTGTTCATTGTTTAGAGTATCTTAATGGACAACGATTTTATAGTTTTTTCTTAAATGACATTAAGTTCATGAATAAAAACATATTTACTTCACCATTAAACAAATATATAATTTTATATTCATTGAATAAATATGTATGTATTTTTAAGGTCTCTATTGCACATTTATTATAAGGGTTGAAAAATTCCAAAATTATTTTTAATGTATGCTTATTTGCATTTATTATCGTTAGTGAAAGACACTGAAATATACATTTTACTTACAATTGTTACTTGTTTTATTACGCAAACACTTCATAAACTAATTTCAGGGAGGATAGATCAACATTACTTAAAATTTTCATATTGCGAAGAAAAGTGCAGTGATTCAATTTTTTTTCTGTAAAATATTATTAATTATTATGTATATATATAGTACATAGTATTTGTTCAGGCCAAAATCACCTGAAGAGCACCCCTGACTGCAGGTGAAAAAGTAATTTTCAATATTTTATAGTCTTGACATGTGTGGATAGATAAATTAGCATTTTAGTGAAAACCGGACGAAAATCCGGCCAATATTGACCAAGTTACAAAGAATTAAAAATAATAATATTTTTTACATCGTGCGCTCGCCCCATTCACAAGTTTACGTGTGGACGTAATTTTAGCAAATATACACAAAAATATTACCCATCATTTTTATTTGTTAATCACGTATATACGATAAAATAATTGATATGTAAGAAGACCGGGACAAAATATATTGTACAGTTTACAAATTAGAGCAGTTTAAAATACAATTACTATTTTTTACCAGTTTTTGTATGTAATATTTTCACGGGCCACTTTCAAGTGACGAACCTTCGCACGTATGCCCTGCTCCAGTGAAACTTGTAAATGGACCAATAAGAAGCCACGTTTAACACCATATAAGATAAATGCGCTCGCTGATGAGGTAATTTCTTTTATAAATAAAGCGTAGTTAGGTGTAATAAAATGGCCATTCGAAATATTAAATATTTACTGCCTATCGAAATATTAAATATTAAAATAAAGTAAGTTATGTATGGAGTCATGTCTAGTTAAGTAATAATTTAAGATATTTCACCATATAAACCAAGTATCGAGTATAAAATAGGTTTATAAGGATCTATATGTTTATTTTTAATCATACGATTTACGTAAAGCTACCAGATCACGGGAATTATTATTATTACACTTGAATATAAAATATTTTATTTTTTTATGCATCAAAATACATAAAAAGTATTAATTTGACCTTTGGTCTTGAGATTTCCTAATTTACATAGTAATGGCGTCAGCATTGAAGGAGCACCAACTCAGCATTCGGTATTTACGTACATAAAAGAATAAAATAAATAGATAATGAATTATGATATATGTACCTATACTAGCACCCCAGAGGTAAACTGTGTTAAGTTCATTTAAAAAAAACGAATGTTCTCTCTTTCTTCTAGAAATTAGTTAATTATCATTCGAGTAAAAATGATCCTTGGTCAGATTACAATATTTTATTTGCATGGGAACCATTAAATGGCTTTACTGTGAAATTTTGTTTGTGTGACTTAATACAGTTTACCTCTGGGGTGCTAATATGTTTAATGACTGCATTTATAAATTAAAAGAAATACAAAAGAAAATGCATATATTTATTTATTTATGATATACATACGAAAGAAAAGGAAATCATGCAAGTAATAAATATAAAATAAAAATATTATATATACAGTGGAACCGCAATTTTATATGCCCGGAATTATGTATATGTATATTATAATTTCTGTTATACCGTATTATTTCTGCAGTCCCGTGTCATTTTAGTGAATTTAAAATTCTGTTTTAAGGTCTTCCCCGCGATTTACATCTAAAATTTATTCAAATTTCGAAAAGAATTAAACGCATAACAATCATTAAAGTTAATACACATACCCTATGTTAATATTTTTTTTCGTTGGTCCCTTCAAAAACTTAAAATCGGGGCTTCACTGTACGTATGTGCAAGGAAGAAAAAGAAAATACATACAGATTATAGACATTATAAAATAAAATACATTTAAAAATATAGGTACAACTCATACATACATACATACTCACATAAAAAATCCTCCCATTAGAGTCAAAAAACTAATTGATATAAAAAATTTATGGAACATTCTGAATGAAGGGACGCTGAAAATGGTTTAATATGCCCCGTGCCAATCAACACTAAGCTATGGAATCATAAGGAGGGGGAGTGTCTTTTATAATAATTTAAACCCTCTTGTTAAAGCACATAAATTGATAATACAAGTGATATCAAGGAAAACATTTTTACAAAACAATGGGTCAACTTTTTAAATCACTTGATTTGCCTAAAATTCGTCAATTTTACTCTAGATCAGTAATTATTTTTTATCACAAAACCACGTCGTTGTGTCGTTACATGACTAGCAATTATACAAAATATACCACAAGTTCCCTATTCGAAAACTATATTTGGATAGAGACATTTTTATACTCGGCCTGCCAACTTTATAACATTTTAAACACAAAAGAAATTCTATCACTTGTGTTTTTCAGAAAAAAAGTCGTTGAATGGCTGAGAAATCACGAGAAAGATTTGCTCCAGATCAATAGTGATTTGAAAGAATAAGATACTTTTGTTTGTGTTACTTCCTGTGTGTTATTAGTATTTTTTTGCTATCGAATTTATATATACTAGTTTTTTTAAACCATTTATACTATGTTTTTTAAACTGCTAAAAATATCTAAAAAAGTGAGGCAGTTTTCTCAGATCAGGCCTAGTCTAAGTGGGAAATTTTGTAAAAACTACATATATATGTACATACATACAAAATAAATTACAAATATATGTAGATACAAGCTACAAACAAAAGATAATTATCCACACAAAAGAGGAACAGATTGAGTATATGTGTAAGAAGTTCACAGGTAAAACACTCCACTCAAAACCAAAATAAGGAAAAGTGATCAGGGGCTCTGAAACCATAATCCAGCAGACCTTCACTTAGCTGAACAGGAAATTTTAATCTCTAATATGGCATGTCAAATGACATAGATGTATTTAAGGTATACAAATATCTGGCTCCCTGCCAACAGCCAGTAAGAATAGCGGTCATAATGATATGAAGCTGAGGCAAAGTTGAGGTTGTTTGCCAAAGCAATGATTTTACTCCTGCTTTTGACGTATGTAAATGAGGAGGAAAGTCTAGTGGGTTTAATGAATTCAAAACTTCTATAGGATAATTAAGAATCTTGCATTAGTCAGTCAATCAATTTGTAGATGTAGATGGAAGTTTCAAGGTAAAGTTGATATTGATGACAGTGACATATTTTAGTATAAGAATTACTCTTTCGTGTAGCCATGTATAATTTTGGTAGTGTTCTTGTATCTTTAACAATAACCTTGTTACTGCTTCATCAACTGACTGAACCACTGTGCTGATATAATCAGGACTGAGTACAATCACTATCCAGATATGCTTTTCTTTGTCCAAGCTGTAATAAACTTTTGCAAATCAGATTGTTGATTGGCTCTTGTATTTGTAGTAAAGTTTTTATCTGTTTTTTGTAATAGAGGATTGCATGTTTTTGTTCCCTTTGCAGAAAATGCAAGTTACTCTTTAGTATTACATTTATTAGTAATTCATTGTTCCGTCATAGCTCTCCTATGGGCAATCACTTCAAATAATCTGAATTTTAGAACGTGAGCAGCTTCAGAAGTCGTGATAATATTTCAAACAGGAGCATCAGTGTACGCCAAGGCAAATGAAAGTATAAAGGCAAAACGAGCTTTTCAGCCTCTAGGAAGTAAGCAGCAGGAATGTCTAGCAACAGTTTGTTTTTATTGATTTTTTACTGAAAGAAAGATAAATACTGTAAATAAGACGCAAGCGTAAATATCCAACACATCAGCTAACCACACAAAAATATATTGGTTGGTCATCCAATAATTAGTACAATTATCACTTAAGTATTCATTAGACTTTCCGTTATCCGGGGTTAACATTAACAACATTTATAAACACTATTTAAAATGTTTAATTTGACAATATAATATTATATGTCAGAAAATAAAACTGGCAAAATTGATAATTAACAGAAAATAAATTTGGGTGAGCTTAGACTTAGTGTTTATAGGGTGGATTGCCTGTTTTAAAAGAAGAAGAAGAAGACTCTGTGTTTTATGATGCAAGTGTGCAGGTGCATTATGTTAAATTGTAAATTTAAGTGATGCATGCACCTTGATTGATTTATTATTGACTTTTTAAAGTGTATTTTGTAGCCTAAATTTTGGATTTCGTCTCATATAGCTGTGTTTAGCTTTCTTCCAATTTTTTTTTGCTGATTATCTAGGGTTTTATATCCGGGTCAAATTTTTTCCCTACCACCTTGGATATATCAAGAGTCTATTGTGTAAACAACAAAATGACACAACTTGTTTGCAAGTGATGAGAATAAAGATATATTTGAAATAAAATCATTTAATATTCATTCTATTTAATACCCATAATAATTGGACTTTCACAAAATATGGGTTAGTGTTCACAATATTATGACTGCACTCACATACTACGTATGGATGGATTATTGCCATTTCTTTTGAAGACATGGGGTTCAGAACAATATTACTGTACCATGGTTTAGTAGTGTGTGGTCAAAATACATTTCCACAATTTAATTTAATCTATTGGAAATTAATCCAAATTAAAAAAAAATAATGTTTCATTTGCAAGAGAATCTGTGGGTTCATTATTTATTGTATCTACATGACTAGGAACATGTGCATTGTGCATACTATGTTGAACTTCTAAAACTCATCATCAGGCTTGTATCTTCACTGCCGGATACAGGTCTTCCCCAAAGATCCACAATTCTATGTATCTTCATTCCTTCTCACCATCTGTTGCCTGTCACTTTTCTGAAGTTGCTCCATTAAGTCGAGGACAGCCAGGTATATAGCACATCACTATTGAGGAATGCAAATATAGATTTTCACTTCATAAAGGTTCAAATGGTTATCTTCCTACTATGTTTATTGAGTTATGAAGGCTGATGTATAATTATCCACTTTTTTTTCGCATTGTTTGGTTCTTGAATTTGTCTGGAATGACAATGATGAGGATTAGGAGTGGTGAATCCCAGATAAAAATGGTAAAAGGCAGTACAACATTAACAGCAATATGTAACTAGCCCAGTTTGATCGCCTTTATATTGCCATTCAGCTGAAAAGACAGCGCAAAAATAACAAAATCATTTTCCACCATGACAATGCTCGCCCTCATGTCGAAGATGGTGTGATCAAATCCATCACGAGATATGGGATTTGCTCCTCCATCAGGCCTACTCTCCCACCGAGACTCTCGCGAACTACCACATCAACTGCTCTCTGAAAAATTGGCAAAGTCTATGATGATTGGAGGAGTTGATGGAGGATGTCAAATCATGGATTACTTCAAAAAACCAGCGCTTCTTCGCCTGCGGAATTGACAGTCTTTCAAGCAAATAGTGACTACGCCCTCGAATGATGATTGTATATATGTTTTGAGTTTGTTTTCATTTTTGGTTATTTTACATATAATTTTTAAAAAACGGCAGAAAATTATGCATCAACCTAATAGTTGTAATCTCAGTAACCTTCAACATTATATTTTTATTAATGCGCTTATTCTTATGAATGATAATTGCTGTAGTCTGGTTTGAACACAACACCTTCTTTAAAAAATAAGCTAGTTTCAATCCTGGGAGCCATTTAAATTATAGAAAAGCAAATTTAAAACAACCAATCTACATCAAAAAAAGCTAAGTGTGTAAAAAGATAAGTAAGTAAGCTAACTAATGGGGAAATTTTGTATAAAACAATTGCATTAAGTTAGAACAAAAAATTAAAATGGAGGTTGCTGACTTTGCAATTAGTATTCTCTTACGTAGAAATAATATTTATCCATTGATACTTGTCTATTCATGGAAGATTTTCTTTTTTTATATTTTTTTAAGACATGTTGGAAGTTCCGAATGTTAATTATCAAGAATAAACAATTTATCATGTTACAATGAAAATGAAGACTGAAAGATGCAATTTTTGAAGTCATTAAATTGAAACATTAAAAATTAGGTGAAGATCTGTGCCTAAAAAAATTTATAGTCGGGTTACAGCATTATTTTACGCAGGAAGGCAATGAAGGGAGCTCTACATCAGCACTGAATACCTGTGCCGATTTTGTACAAGTGCAAACCTATACGTGATGCACTCCTGCAGAATTAAAACATATGTACCTACTAATTATTTTATATTTATGATTATTTATTCTCCAGTTTACATTATTTTTTACAATTTATATTTTTGTCCAAGAATGTATTAAATACATAAGGTACATTTAAAGAAAAATATTCATTTTATATTTGCTTCGGTTAATTGGGGCAGCCACTTAATTGTGCCAAATGTTCTGGTCCTGATTAAGTAGAATCAACTGTATTATAAATGAAATATAATCAAGGTTTCTATATTCACCTGCATCAAATTTATATTATGTAATTGAATTGATTATCCTTGAATGTCTATTCTCTCACACTACACATTGGTAATATGAATTTGTCATTAACAGACTTAAATATCTTGTGTATTAAATTTAATGGTGGGAATGTTTATTCCCACTATTCATGAGTTGAAAAATTTATATTGCCAGAATTTTATTATACATCATTATTGTGTATGTGTACTGACATTAAAGAAAATTCACTGAGGCTACCATAATTGAACTGTTTTGAGCAAATTCCAATCAAATGATAAAACTCCATTCACAGGGCATCATTTTCTCAGTTATATATAGTATGACAATACAACATTGTAGTCATTATAAGGTCAGGATCAGTCAAATATTTCAATGAACACTGAAATATCGGCAGTATTTTTCAACGAGTGAATTATGAATTTATAATATGTATAGGCATTTATACTTACATAGGCTGGATTACTAGCAAGCTCTAATTCTGTTAGCAGGTGTGATTACTTGGTTGCTATGCTTTTTGGATCCATGAGGACAATTGAGAGAAATGTCATACTACTCATAGCCACATTAACTGTATGCGGATAAATGTCCTCATGGAGAAAATAGAATTCACCAATAGCACAATTGCCAGATCTTTTTGAGCATTTCATTCTCCATGTTATAAGCCATAAAAGATTTGCACCATTCACTGGCAAATTTTTATACACTGATTCGAGCCAGGTATGAACCAGAAATTCATCAGACTAGTGATAGTAAACCGTTAATGTGTTTGATTTTAATGATCGGTAACGAGATTTAGTTTCCAATGTAAGAATTGATATCTCGAAGGATTACCAATCATCCTTACATCAGACTCTAGTAGTCACATGTGTAAACCCAGCATTACTTGTAATAAAGAATTAATAATTAAACCTTGGGTATGAATAAGAAGTTTGAGCATAAAAATTACTAACGCTATTGAAATATTCGGATGCGCAATATACTAAATTGATAAATATTAATTTTTTCATCTTCAAATGATTAAATTTGAAAAATATTCACGCTTCATACTAATGCAAAAACATTGAATTAACTATTTTTATTTGTTCTCAAGAAAACATTTAAAGAAATTAATTTCTAGTAACTAACTAATTCAAAATGTAATGCCAACCGTATTCATAAATTTTTAAGCCCAAATCTCAGTGAATTTTCTAAATCGCTGTTGTAAGTGCCCTAATGATTTTTCAAAATTTTTAATTCAAGGTAATAAAGAAAAATGATTATTTTTGTATTTATACATTTCAAAACCTACTCAACATTCTGCAAGGTTGTGAAAATCTCAGTTAAACAGTTTGTGTACCCTTGCTGAACGGATGCTTTGAATGGATGATACAGGTATGAGGTGCTGCATAACAAGGTAGGTGACTAGATGTAGATTCAACCGAGATGCCAGTTTTAAAGAAAGTACAAACAGTATAATATAATTTTTCTTGCTTGTTATTCATCTATAGACCAATCTAAAGTCTTTTTATATCAATATATGAAAGATACCCATCAGTATAGAATAAATACTGGTCCAAGGTTATTTTAAATTTACTTTTACATAAAATTTAATGAAATTACAATGTTTCGGTTGTGGTATAAGTGTTTGTTTTTGAAGAGATAATTCAGTAACCACAAAACGTATCAGAAGATACATTATTTTGTCTAGAAAATTACTTACTTCCTGCAAGTTCAGATAATTTGTGGGAATCTACTTTTGGAATATTTTGTATAAAATTATATATTTTTCGTACAGTAATTTAAAATGAAAAAAAATGCATATGCATAAACCATATGCATTTTTTAAATTTTAGAGTTTTATTACGCCAAAACAGTGCCTGATGCGGCATACTTTCCTATTTTATCAGAATATAAAAAGGATTGGAATTCTACTATGACTAATACAGAATGCATAATTTAAAGAAAATTTTAAGCCTTGAATTTACTAGCCAACAGTAAGAGGATTAATTGTTCAGATTGATATGTAAGTCTTAAAACATTAGGTGAAACTGCATGGTAAAGAATAACATATGCCAAGCCACAACAGTATTTTACTTAAAAATAATTTGAACAAAGGAAATTATTGACTCGAGGCATAATTTTAAATCGGGAACGCACAACGTACTCCTATCGCTATTGAAGTGTAATGAAATATGTAACCTCAGTTGGGCCTCAAATATCGGTAATTATGTCCAGCATGTGAGATAATCCACACCACACAAATCATTTTATCTGTGTGACCAAGAACTAACAAAGAAAATACACTAAAAGATTATCTCAGTTTATATTATCAAATATTAACAGATCGCTGATTTTCTTTAAACAATTTTTAAAAACAGACCTGCCCTCAGAATCCACACGTTAGATATTTGTTTACTTTCTAATGAGTGTCACTTTTAATACTTTTTCAGATTCACTTAGTAGATAGGACCTTTGTTATAGGATCGAGTTGGGCATTGTCCACAAATATCTCATCTAAAAAGGAAATTTACTGTCATAAATTACACATTTTTAACTGAGAAATTTGTAATTGGGCACAAGGTAGTTTTTGAATCACCCTTTTGTATATAATGATGGCATATTTATTACAATAATTTTAGATGGTGAGGATGAAAGTACAGGCATTCCCCGAATAATGGCAACTTGCAGTGCATGTATCGATTAGTAAAAAAAGGCCGCACTCCAAACAGTGAAATTTTTCAGTTTACCAAGTGTTATTACGGGGCACGCCCGTACAAGTAAATAGATGCTCCATCCTTATTGTAATAATTTCTCTGCCAAGATAAGTTGTGTCCTGCATCAAACTCACACCTTCTCATTCCTGAAGTCGATATTCTTCACATACTTACGTCATTGGTTTGACTCCAGCTCAGTCGAAATAATATTCAATACCATAATCCAAAGCTGCAGCATTACCTTGAAATTTTAGCAAGCTATTAATACAAAGTGTTGATTGTTTTTATTCTCATACTTTTTTTTTAAATTAAAAAAGAAAAGAGATATGTCACATCAACATTAAAATACAACTAACTTGCTGGTCTCCTGAAACGTGGTGCGAACCACCGACCACTAACTAGGCCAGAGTCTGAACTATTAGACCAACAAGCTACTTTGACTATGGAGCTTCAAATCCTGATTCAGTCGAGTCATAAAGGAAAATATTCTTCTTGCATCAGCAAATATTAATTTTTAATTCCAACATGGTGTTGCCGCACTCGCCTCTGGATACCGGATTCGGAATATTAGAATAAAACTAAATTGATGTGTAGTTATTTTTATCATCAACAACCTTTATTCAGCATGTAACACGATTTAGAAAATAGACATAATTAATATCCGTTATTTCATGTCTTACTTTGTAATTTAAGTCTAATGAGGCATTGAAACATAAGACAAACTGTCATTTTACCAAAGATCAATCCTCAGCAACTGTATTATTCTGTGGTGATGGCCAATCTCAGTGATTGGAAGTGTGAATAATATTTAATAGCAACAAACTACTCGATGTGTCGAATTTAATCATTACTGCTATTTAGCTGCAAAAATGTTGCAAATGAATGCAATGTTTTGAGAATTTCACATTAAAATAATGAACAATCGTCATCTTCTAGGGATAGATACAGTATCTTATAATATAAATGTGCCAACAGATATTAATGCGTGACAATCATATTGTTTTCTTATATGAAGAATGAGACTCTTGAAATAAAACTAGTATACATATTAAACAGGTGCATTGGTAATATGCAGACATTTTGGAACAAAACGAGATAAGCTGCTTTGTGTTGCCAGAGCAAAATAGCCAAAAAAAATCCAATTTTATTATTCAAGAGCGTCATTTTCTTACAGAAAACGCTTTCCTCATAGCATAATATTCGCGTAATGTATAATTCGACTAAAAATACACAAGTACGCAACCAATATCAGTATTACTATCACCGATATTAATAATAAAACTAGGGATGTAAATCTAAAATCAATAACACAAAACTTACAATTTGTCATATCATTTATGACTGATTGTCGCTAAACCATATTTTAGGCAAAATTAAATCAAAGACAAGTTTACCGAGACCCACGCTTCCATTAAATAAAAAAACAAATCATAATATGCAACTCAATATGCTCACGCGAAAGAAACTTGATAACAGAAACAACTGTTCGTAATTCGATACTTACAAAGCTAAACCTAGTGGCAGTAAAAATGTGCATGCTATAATGTGACATGAATGTTTGCACCAATAAAAGCAAATCGCTCAGAGGTTAAGAGTAAACAATATGCCATACTTTAAGATCAGGTGTCAAGCGATGATTAAGACTAATTTAGTCAATAGAGTGGGCGGGTGTGAGCTCAACCAGTCTGTCCAGGAAGAGATTAAAGCAACTGAATAAATAGAGAAAGCAAACAGAGGAAATGATTGAAAACACTGCAAGGTTATTAATAATACATTATGCTTTTAATATAATTAATCTTTCAACAATCACAAGCATGAGAGAACAATCCGGATCCAGCCTCAATACCAAACTAAAAATGGCTTTTAAAAGTTGTTTAATAAACTTTTGTACAACTATATTACATTATTACCGTTCAGAAACAGACAAGATGAGAAGAGTGTGTATAAAATGAATTTAAAATAAAAACTGTAGTAATTGCATCGATTATAGTGTTTATTCCTAAGATTAGAATTCCTAAGCACTTAGGAACGTTCGAAGCGATGTTGAGATATTCTGCACTGGACATGAAACCACTCGTGCGCCAGCGGTGACGAGTCACTGAGAGGCGCCAATCACCGAGAGTGTCTATCACTCTGAATAAACAAAAACAGAACACACCGCTTCCTTATATTATCTTACAGGTTTTGTCAAAAAAATAAATTTCAAGGCTTGAGTCGTCGAGGCCCTAATCGGACTTCTTGTCTGTCGCTTTGGCTTCGACCGCCTCAGCCTTGGGTGCGACCTCCTGCTTGGAAGCTTCGTCGAAGTTTCCGACTAGACTGGGGACCTCGTCGTAATCCTCCGCCAAGGCTTTGGGAGCCCCGGCGCCGGCGGCGAGCTTTTTCAGCTGGTGGAGCCCCTCGGGGCCCAGCTGCGTGAGGATGCCTGGCAGCATCTCGGCGATCTGCTTGTTCTCGCCGTGGCCGGTGATGACGAATGTATTGGCGGCGAGAGACGCCTTCGCTTTGGGATTATTAAAATGAATCACAGTACCGTCGTCTTTGATCATGTTCACCTCTTCGATGCCGGGTATGGGGTTCAAAGACAGCTTTTTTAGGGAAGACTCCAACTTCTTGTCATCGGTGGCCGCGGTCGCGTGCACAACCTTCTTCTTGCGTCTCGGGGTTCCTTTGCCGCCGATGCGCACTTGTGATTGCAACTTTTTCAGCTTGTCTGTATTCATTTTGTGTGTGTTTACTCAAACCTGCTGACAGAAATACAAAGCACTTTTAGTCAGGTATTTTTTATCAGAATTTAGGTACAGAAAACTATTATTTTAACAAAGTACAATTTACGCACGTGCTCTCGCGGACCGGTTACTTCAAAGAGAAAATGGTGGCCGTTCTATGCAGTCTGCACAACCTTCGAAAATAAAATATCATTCGAGACGGTCAAATCTGTAGTATTGGGTTCATCTTTATCGACTGAAGCAGTTGAGTTATAACGGTTTGCAATATATACAATAGATGTCTTATAAATTAACGAATAATGAGTCCAACGTAGTTCTGCTACCGTCCAACAGAGGTCACTAAACATTGCATACTTGCAAAATTGAAAACCTAATCTTTTATCATGTGTGTTACAGGTGTGCGAGGTGGAGAATCATGATTCTCTCTTCCTCTGTTAATGTTCATCCCTACAGTTTACCTATATTTACTTACTTGTGTAATCATTTTTTAATAATAGCTGCATGTGATATGTTTCGAATAAAAATGATAATGATCGATAATTTTTCCCTATTTACTTTCGCTGTTAGAAGATTTTCTTCATATGTTATAAAAATAACTGGTTTAAAACTTGATCGATTGTCGAAATTATCTCATTCCTGTTTTATGTGTTATAAATGTTTGTCGTAACGAATCTAAAAGATGACAGAAAGCTTAATAATACGAAATAATAATGTGATTGGGAATAGGGTATAATATCTAATAGGTCATATGCATACCCAAATAGCAACATCAAACATCAAAGAATTTAAACTATAGTGAGGAAGTAGGTATAGAAAATAAAAAAAAAATGCAATCTTTGTTGGTACTATTTAATAGAATTAAAAATACATATTTAAAATTATTTAATTTAATTATAGGGAAAACAATATATTTATTTATTAGACTTTATTGACATACATGTTTTTGTTGTAGCAGAGGTGAATATATTATAATATAACATGGTAAACATAAGATACAATTATATTGCAATTAAGTATAATACTCGTAGTTTATTGTGTGGGGTGGAGTAGACTCCACCTCTGACATATACAGCATTGTCCTGGCTACTTTGCACACATATGACATATGATAACTGCACTAACCTTTTATTTTTGCTGTCTTTCTGGTCCGATGTTGTCCTTTTAGTTGGGTTGTCTTCTTTAGATTTCGACCGACCGAAGCTAGTGTACTGGTGGTTTATTTGGACCGCTGGACTGGTCGAAGCACGGGATGCCGTAATTCATTCATCAGTTACGCAATATGTGCATGGGGCGGTGCAGCTCTTACTTCAATAGATTCTTTAATTAAGGCTCAGAAATGGATAATCAGAGTAATAAATAAGATGTCATTTAGACATTCTGAAGAACTCTTTAAATTCTTTCAAGTTTTAGATATGAGAGAACTGTTTACCAGACCAATCTTAAAACTATTTTACTAAATTTACTTCCACGATCTAATCCAAAGGAAGGAGTAAAACCGTAGGATACTTTTCAGTGCCAAAAATGAGTACCAAATTCGGTCAATGAAATTTTTTGTTTTGTGCACCGCGTATTTTTAACAAATTGCCACTAAGATCTTAAAGGGTCTAAAGTGATTGATGATTTTAAACCAAAAATAACAAAGTGGTTGCTTGATGTGGGTAGAAAGCAAAATGAAACTAATTTGTCATTTGTGCTAACCTAACTACCCACACATTTTTGTCTCCCAATAATATTTTTATAACTATCTTTACAATAACATTTTATAACTTCTGATTGTACTTTTTTTACATTACTTTTTATAACTTACTTTACATTATACTTACTTACCTTACTTTATAACGATTGTATCACAACAATTACAACTGTATAGGTAATTGCTTTAGAACAGACAACGTTTAGTAAAGTAATTACCTTTATTTTCATATTTACTATTTATACTACAAAAATAAATAAATAAATTGTAGAAAAAAACAGCTATATAATTTTACAATCCAAGAAGACAATACACAAAGTAAATTAAACGAGTAGAATAAAAAAAAAAGTTTTTTTTTTTCATATAATATGTGATTACAAACGTACCTCGGAAACTGTAAATATAAGAATAATAGGTACTACGTGGTAAAATAGTAAACAGTAAATAGTAAAATAAATATAAGAATAATAGGTACTACGTGGTAAAATAGTAAAAACTGAACTCTTGTTTCAAATAATCGTCCCACATTTATGAAAAAATAGTAAACAAAAGTGTATATATGGACATGTTTCGATTTACTGAGATATTCACAGAGCGGCGACGACCTGGTCTCTAATACGATATATCACATTTGCTAGATACTACTGCAGGTATAAATTGATAAAGATTTCAGGTGTTTTCCTAATTTCACGTCTTGCTACGGTGGATTGTAAAAAGTATTAGTCTATATTAGCACTGGGAAAAATATTGATACAAAATGTATTGTAGAACGCAGACGGACCCTACCTAACCTAACCCTACCTTCAATATACCGCATTGACATATTGTCTTGTGTCACAAATATTTAGTAAAATCAATAAAGACTTGTTAAACATTACAAAAAATAATAAGATCACCCTAAAATATAAAGTGAAAGAACATATTTTCATTTAATTTTTGTTTCCTTTGTTGTAGTCTTTCGCAACGATCGGGTGAGGGGCGGGGGGTATGCCAATTGTTAGCCGCGTCCTTGGGAATTCAGTCGCTATGGAGCGTATCCTTACCAGTTGTTCGTGAAATTTTCCCTAAAAAATTGATATTTCGACGAGGTGACATAAACTGGCCTCCACTTGACACCAATGGACTTTTTCAAATCAAAGGTATACAGTAACAATCCTCCCTCTCTGGACCAATTAAATGAAAATATCCAAGAAGAAATGGCAGCGATCACTGAGAATATGTGCCGAGCATTTTTCAAAAATTTTGCCCCCCGTTTAGAAGAGTGCCAGCGAAAGAACAGATCACATTTAGAATACATAATTATTAAGAAATAAATTCCCAGAGACTGTTCTTAAATCCAAAAAAAATATTTTTTTATAAAACCCATCCATTATTTTATTACAGAATTTTTATTGTGAAAAAAAAACTTTTGGGACACCTTGTATATCATTAAAAAAAAATGTTGTTGATAAAAACATTTTAATTACTATGTGTAAGACAATCCTTGCCGTAAAACTGTAATGAAGTTTGGCTAATAAAAAAATAATAATATAGGTATGGGTAAGTGTTAGCGCCATTTAACGCACTTACACATGCACAACGCGATTATCAAAATTTAAACTTAGTATCTTTTAAAACTTAGTATTCTTTTTTCTAACCTGTCCTTGAGCACGAGAAAGAAGGAAAGAGGTCGCTGCAATCAACATTCTCGAACTACAATGAGTTCAGTGTGCGTTTAGAACTATGTACATTTGGAACCTTACGGACTAAACTGCCATCGCATAATAATTAACCGCTAATGCTTAAAATCTATATCTATTTAATTCCCGCTAATACTTTAAAACAATCCTTTACGCGAGTGTTAACAGTGCTTGTTATACATATTCTGCGTCGCTTGTCTTGTAGTGGGAAAGGAGGGAAACCTTCCAGCATCCAGCATCAGGCAGACTGAAAAAGTAAACGCCTCCTATCTTTCATTATTTCCACCAGTAAGTATATGTTTGTAATAAAGTTGTAATAAAATAAAATAAGAAGTTATGTCAATAAACGCAGTTTTGTGACATATTTTTAACCGGGAATCCTCCGAAAAAACGTTATTTGTTAAAAATATATGCGATGGACATATTAATAAATGCAATTACAGTGAAACCTGTTAGATTGAACACCACTAGTGTACTGAAAAAAATGTTCAATGTAAGGAGGTGTTCAATTTAACAGGTAAATAAAAAATTCTTTAAAAAAAATTAATTTTTTTATTAATTTAAATGTTCACAAGTAATGCTTTGCCTTGTATTGTTGGCCCAGACACAGGTATATGGCGAGCACGTACAGCAGCAAACCAGTCAAAAACTCTTTGGTCAAGTAATTTTGATTCACCAGCAACTCTTGATGGTCGTTTTTTTTAA
Source organism: Eubasilissa regina (assembly GCA_022840565.1). Taxonomy (NCBI): domain Eukaryota; kingdom Metazoa; phylum Arthropoda; class Insecta; order Trichoptera; family Phryganeidae; genus Eubasilissa; species Eubasilissa regina. The sequence continues at coordinate 13,464,789 of JAINEB010000027.1, read as the reverse complement.
AGATCTTGGTTTTCAAAAGCTGCTGTTGTAATGTTTTCTTGTTTTTTCCAGTTCACAATAGTGCCAACAGAAACAGAAATTTTTTTGGCACAATCCCTGACAAGACATTCCATTGTTTGAACCATTTATAGCTGTGATTTTGTCTGCTAAAATCACTTCATTGTACTTTCTTTTCTTAGATGTTGATGACATGTTTTTCAAAATATCAAAAATGAATTCAGTGTCGAAAGCTAGTCTAAACACATCCAATATTAGCGTTCTACATATAGGCAAACAGGAAATGTGACGAGCAATCTAACGGTACCAGGAACGCTGAAAACGGAGGAGATTACAGTATAGAACAAAGTAGGCAGTTTATCACTAGCTGGATTTTTTGTGATTATGGTGTTTATCAGAAGCTAAAGGTAAAAGGGGACAATTTCTTATAATATTTATCTAGTCTAAAATTATTTAATATTCATTCTAACAGTGTGTAATAAAGAGATAAATACTATTCTCAATGTTCAAAGTTCAAAGTAAAGAGGTGTTCATTCAGAAAAGGTGAATTAGTGAGAAAATAGCTGTGTGTGCATTCAATATATATAATGTAGAGAGGTGTTCATTCAGAGAAGGTGTTCAATCTAACAGGTTTCACTGTATCTAACAAATTTAGAATAATTTTGATCGCGGTTCTCAGAGGGTTAACTCTCCGGTAATTAAGATTGTGGGGGCGATGTGCGACGCGCAGGGTTATCATTCACACACTGGATAGATACAATTGGGTTCCATTCTGGATAATATTAATAATATATAACCCTGAAATGGCTGAATTAGTTTAGTGGTCTATAAGCAAATCAGTTTTAATTTAATTATATAATATGCATAGTAATAAAAGCTTAATGACACAACATAAAAATTATGTTTTATGTTATAATTAAATGTACGGTCATTAAATTTTTTAATAATGCTCATCACGTGTGTTCACTGTACTGCCAACTTGTCAACCGAAACAAAACTAGCGGTACATAATAGAATTCTGGAAGTCTGGAACTGGCAGAAGAGGAACGAAAGTAGATTGAATGCAGTAGAAATGAGATCACTTGGGCGTATATGCGGCAGATCCATTTATGACAGAGGAAAGAATGTAAAGCTGATCTTAGTAAGTATGATTAAGAAATGATCACATAGATGGTATGGTCTTGTGGAATGGATGAATGTAAAGAAAGATATATGACGCAAGTGTTGATGACACCATAAATAGAGGACGCCTGCTGAAGACTTGGCACGACCAGATAAACGGTAAATCAGGTACTGGAATATGGTCTTGTTAGAAGCCTCGATAATCGGCGAGCTTGTATGAGAAGAAGTATGAATATGGACAGAAGAGTATGGCGCTCTATTCTTTCTGATTACCTCCGTGGGGAAATGGCTTAATTACTCAAAAGTATTTGAAATTCTGTAAAAGTAAGGTATATGGCTCTTTCAAATAATGGAACGATTAAATGTATTAATATCAGAAATATAACATATAGGTTCGAAAATTTGTCGCTGTAGCATAGTTGGATAATGCATCCAGGTTCGAATCCCGGTGGCGCAACAATATTTTTTTTCGATAAAATTGATTTTATATGTACATCTTTTTAATTAATATATTTAATTCATATTTAAAATATCACATTGTATATATTTCAGCATTTAAAAAAATACAGGTAGGTATTTTTAAAGACTGTATTTTTCTGAAATTTTTCTTTCTGGTATTAATAAGTTATAAATACAAATGTCATTTTAGGGTTGTACAACAGAATATATTAATTAGTTAATTAACTAATTACGCGCCAAAAATGAGGAGACATAAATCTCGGTGTTATCTGTCTCCTGATTTACTACGTACGGAATGTTTATACGGCCGACCCATAAATTATACAATCTTGTGATTAAATAATTAAATAATTGTTAGGTGACGCAAGAAATTCATTTTTTTAATGTTTTAAAATAATATCAACCCTTTAACCGGAGTAGATATGATAATATTCAATAACAATGTTATGATGTATGTACGTAGGTATATATATCGCATAGAACTAACGAATAAATCATTTGATGACACCAATGATGCCAAAAAATGCCTAGGTTGGTACACACCAAAGGAAACAAAAATATGATAAATATAAAATACATATTAAGTGCTTTTTGATCTAGTGGTTAAGACACTCGCCTAGTGATCTAGTGGTCGAGGGTTCGAGGCCATCAAGTTAATTCTATTTTCATAGCACACGCATTTAGCTTAGTTTGAAAATATTAAGAATATTGATATGCATCTATGTATATATATTTGTAACAACAATGTTATAATGTAGATGTTTACATGTGTATACATCACATAGAACAAACGAATAAATCATTCGATGATACTAATGATGCTGGAAATTGCCTATGTTGGTGTCGGTGTTTCTATGTATACACCACAGAGAACAAACATATACGTAATTCAGACAAAAATGATTCCGGAAATTGCCTAGGCCATGAGGATACATGCCACATCGATATGCTTACTATTTTGAAACTTAGCTAAAATATGACTAACTTGGAGGTCATCCGGGACGAGGTTCGAAACCTCGGTAACTTGATCGCTAGGCGAGTGTCTTACCGCTAGAATTAATAAGAAAGTTGTTGTTAAAAGTCGTTATGTACTTGCCACAGAAAACAAAAATACACAAAGATGTCACATAGAGATCGGAAAGTGCCTTAGTTAAGCCTAGGCCGGTGTGTGTTCGGTGTAGTCTTGTTATTGAATTCGAATCGTCGGAAGTAATAGTAAAATATAATGTAAATTCAATAGCTCAGATCGACGGAATTTTAACAAACGCTGACTTCGCTATGCATACTGGCCGGGCTCTGATGTCAACCCTGTGGTACATAAATATGTATCTAGCCATCTAGCGTCAGAATGAAGAAGATAAACTCTTACAATCTTCAACAGATCGCGAAAGCAATTGATTTTGATAATTCAAGCATTGTGGCTTGACTTGGACAGCCCGAGATTATTAATGATTTGGTTATACATATACAACGGTGGTCCAAAAGTAGCTGTACTGTTTAAAAATGAATTAAACTTTTGCATTATTATTATTTGATCTTTTACATGATATTTTAATGCGCGTTCCAGTGTTGTGAACTCAGTGTACATTATTTAATTTATATTTGTTTCCTAGATTTTTTAGTAATGCACAGATTTTTCGCTTGTATGCTCTGCACGCCCCTGATATGTATGTATCTATCTAAAATTCATATTTAGAAATATGAAAATATATACCTACAAGTGAAAATAATTTTCTAGTGCCCGTTATAAGTTCTTCAGTATTTGAAAAATTACTTTGTGACCTCATTTTATATTAATAATTAGACAAAATACTTTGTTTAAATACTATTCATTGATTATTCTACATGTTTCGATACCTATGATATCTTCTTCAGGAAACAATTTATACTGAAATTAAAAAATACATGCATAGATAAAAACAAAACTATAAAATGGTGAATAAGTAAGAACTAATATGAAAACAAATTTAAAAGGTGACTATTTGCAAAGTGGATTTGGTTATTTATAATATTTAGCTTGCTATTAACACTTTTTCTTATTTCTAAAATTTCAAATTTATCTGTTTACCCCGAGTATTTGTATGTATAATTTCTAAACCCTTGTTCATATAAAAATAATGGTTTGTTTCCAAAAGGTGATTGAAAAATTCTGAATAGTTGTTGTTATTTAGTGCTCTTTAATTCTAATATTAAAATTTCTGCAAGTTTTACTTATATGAAAATAATTGCAATCATTAAAAATTAATTTGTAGACCCCCGATTTTTATAAAATGTCGTCCTTATCCTTGTTATTTAATATATAATTATTTAATTTGTTATTAGTGTAAAAATCTGGTGTATTGAATTTGGAATATTTTTTATAATTGAATTTGAAGTAAGAATAAACTTTTTGTTTAACAAATTATCTATCAATTTAATATTATAACCATTATTAATTGCAATTTGTTCAATAATATTTAATTTTATGATGAAGTTATTTATGGATAAGTGCTTGTTTTTTTTTCCCTACGAACAAAGCTCACATTTATCTAGATAAAATCAAAATAAAAATAGTTATACACAATAGCCGTACTATGTAAAATATAATGTAAAAAAATTGAATAAATTTATTAAAATTTTTAAATAGTATCCACAATGACTTGACCCACCGTGTATAATACATTAATAAATCACATTTTTTCTGAATCAATCAATTGTATGCGTTCATCAATGGTCGTTTTACGTCATGTTCCATAGCCACAATTTACAATGTTGAACAAAATATAACCATACGTAATAATCAAACGATATGAGGTCATTAATGAAAATCTCAGAAGTTATGCTACGAGGTCATTAGATGTAAAAAAAAATCGTTACTGATTTTTTTGCCAATAAAATCCCGTAATATGTTAAAAACAAATATATTATTACATTTTTAATTTTTTTTTTATAAATATTAAAAATATAATACAATTTCAATAATCAGTTGTTTCTTCTCTATGAGAGTAAGACTCGTGTATAGAGAAGGAGTATATTCGAGTTAATTTATGTTTCAGTTAGTCTGTGTACATATTTTTTTACTTCAGTTAAAAATTTATGATAGTCCGTAATTTTTCTAATTGTGATGGGGAGATTGTTAAAAAATTTGATACCTTGATAAATATATTGATTTTGAGTTGCGGTATATTTTAGTTTTGGGATATCAATTTGATCTCTATATCTTGTAGATCGGAATTCGCTTCTAAAATTTGATTGATTTTTAATTTTGAAAATATGAATTATTAATTTTTTTTTGTATATGTCTACTATTTTATCTATAAAGTATGAATACAAAACAGAGATAAGGAGCTACTGGCGGGTAGTTTTGGAGAAATGTGAGGGATTTTTTAAATTGATTTATTTTAAATATAACAGGTATATTAAATTGAATTACAATTATATTTCTAATTAAAATTGAAGACCGTTTATATGGTTTATGTAATTATAATATTTAAATAATATAAATTTAAAAATAATATTTACCACAATTATGAATACATCCCGGTAGCGCAAAAACAATATTTTCCGACAAAATTGATTTTGTATGTATATATTTATAATTAATACGTTTAAATAGTATTTAAAATATCACAGACCTGTGTTCTGAATAATGACAACTTCACAATAAGAAACTATTCCCTTAAGAATATAATACTCTAGGATAGGAAGAATTGGATATCTGTCAAGTATGTAGTCAATAATTATAATAAAGAACCCAGTATAGGTAAGTGCGAGAGGTTATTTTTAAAGTAAGAAACATTTTAAATACTAAATTAATGTATTAATTATAAATATATACATATAAAATCAATTTTGTCGAAAAATATTGTTTTTGCGTCACCGGGATACGAACCTGGATCTCTATTTATTGTTATCCCTGTGACGCAAAAACAATATTTTTCGACAAAATTGATTTTATATGTATATATTTATAATTAATTCATTAATTTAGTATTTAAAATATCACAGACCTATGTTCTGAATAATTACAACTTCACAATAAGAATGTGTTTTCCTTAATAAGAAACATTTTATCGTAAACTCACAACAATTTATATTAACTCAATTTTTTTCTAAATACGATGAATAAATTAAATTAAATTTATTAAATTTAATTTAATTTATTCATCGTATTTATTTAATTTAAAAAATAATTAAATTAAATTTCAATATAATCCATCGCCAGTCCTGATGATGGATCCGGCAGTTAGATTCGAATCGTTGGCCAAAAATGTTTGTGGTTGAAATTTTTTATTTATTTTAGTTAAAAAAATTGAGCAAATTATTTGCATGTATTCTTAAAATCCTATACTCTTTGGCCAATCTAAACCAAATTTTGCATAATTATTCTTAGGACCCTGAGTATAACAAAGGCACCCCCTCTCTGGCCACCGCATACCACCCCACAGCTATAAATATTCGCTAAACCCTTATTTTAAATTATAAATAAATCTAAATTATTAAATGTAATTCTTTGTCTAAAAAAATCTGATCATTGAACTATAAATACATATTTTTACGTTAAAAATAGAACAATAGAAATAGTGCGTTAGAAATTTAGCGACATTTATTCTTGCAGATTAACAATATTATGTATATATATCTCATTAAATTGTAGTCATCTTAAATGTTTGTTGTATAAGTATAAACGAATAATCACAACATTATATTACGGCTTTAAATAAAAATTAATAACGCAAGATGGCGGCCATTCCGTCAATGTAGAATGTCTAATTAAACAAAAATACATCAATAAATTATTTCAACTGTTGTGTAAATATTAAATATCAAGAGATAACGTTGACCCTTGACACCATTTAGATATGGGCCATGCATCACGCACTATTGTGTGTATCGTGGAATTGAGTAGCGCAAGAAAAATACAAGTTTTTATCATAATACAATATACTTAAATCAATTTACTCTTCTTTTCATAAAATAATATTAATTTATTTATTTGATTCTTTTTACGGTGTGGTATATTATAATCAGATAAACATTTCAGAAAAGTAAGAAATATATTTGGATACCCTGCCTGCCGCACTAGTATTTTATTGTATTATAGCAGACAGTATTCTTTCTGTTTAATAGTAAACAAAGTCCAATGATCAATGCACAAAATTATATATATATAAAGAGTTAAACAAAATGTCATTAGATTAGATACATGAATAAGATATAATTTACGGTATATGTAAAGAGTAAAGCAAGATGCAATTAAATAACATATAATTACAACGTAAAACTTAAAGTAAGTCCAATGTTCAGTATATTAAATAAATAAATTATGTATACATATATAAAGAGTAGAACAAGATACAATTGGATAGCATATAAAAAAGATACATAAAGAGTAAAACATGATGCAATTAGGTAATTCAATATATTGTTGTAGCAGTTTTTGAACCTTTAAAAGTTCTCGGGCGTAATTTCTCCCCATTTCGTGGAGCCATGTATATATATAGCAATTAATTATAATATTAAGGAGAACACATTTTTATTGTGAAGTTGTAATTATTCAGAACATAGCTCTGTAATATTTTAAATATGAATGAAATATATTAATTAGAAAGATATACACATAAAATCGAATCCCGGTGGTGCAACAACGATATTTTTCGATAAAATTAATTTTATATGTATATATATTTAATTATAATATTATTGTCTGTTGATCTAGCACCTTTTTTTCGGTGGCGTCATGACCCACTCCTAATGGGACATGCATTTTAGAATTTCTTCATTTTTCTTTATTTTCATTTGACATATTTTTTACAAACCCATTTGCCAACTAGTGAAGACGTGTGAAACTATAGAGTTAGAACTTTATATAATACATCTAAAATATAATATATGCTTATTTGCAAATAACACAGCTGTAAATGGTATTATTTTTATTCTTTTTCATATCAGTATTGATATATAGTGGTTTTAATTAAATGAGACTAGGCATGTAATGCTCCTTCACAAGTTCCCAGTCTTGAGTGCTGCGGCATTGGATGTTTGATTTTGAATTTGTTCATATAAAATACTTAATATATATCATCTAACTTATTCTTAACTGTTTTTTTTTTATTTCAAAGATTATTGAATTTGATTTTATATTATCAATTTTTTAGTTTTGTTATATTCAGGTGAAAAATTTATATTAAATAAAATAACAATCACTTTGTATGAAACCACGAAATTTATTATACGTCAATCGGTTTCAACAATATATATGTATTCTGTCTCTTTTTTTCACATGTAATTTTATGTTCTATCTCCCTCTTTATGTATATATAAGTGCACTCTTTCTGTGTTTATGATTAATTTCAAATACGTCCTGATGAAGCTTGAGATAAGCGAAACCGGTTGACGTATAATATATTTCGTGGTTTTATACAAAGCGATTGTTATTTTATTTAATATAATATGTCAAACCACAAAGTGATTGCTTTCTACGAAAATATGAATAATTTCTATTTAAAATTTCAATTTCAGGCTTTCGTATGCCCTTTGTAGGTTCGTAGGCCCTAGGCACAGTGCCTACCGGGCCTGATGGATAAGATGGCCCTGCGTTAAGCAAGCTTACGCAACCTATATGCATGTGAAAAGGTTATTCTGCAGTCATGATCTCAATCTTAGTGTAATCTACAACGGTGAGCTAAAAATTCGTCAAATTTTTCGGTTACATTAGACTATCCTGGAAGAGTGTCACAGCGGTGGATAGATGGCTGGAGAGACCCTGGATCGTGACTTGCGGAGGAGCATCGCGAACCGTGTTTCATCTGATTGAGGCCACTATATGGCACAATGTAAATTGTAATAAATTATTTGTAAATATTGTAACTTGTGTAACACGTGTAAATTTTGACAATCAATCATAAAACTCAAGAAAGATAAAACATGAATACTCGTGTAATAATAATTAGATTGGATGTCTATGTTAATCGTGTGTGTTTAGTTTTTGTTTAATATACATTATATGCGCGTAAGAACATATACAATATAAGAAGATATATAATAAGCTACCACAAGAGATGGCAACGATATCGTATCCTCATGATTTTTCTGTTTATTACCATTTAATTTAATTTTTTACCTTACTTCCGACTTATATTCTAGCTAACGGAACCTTATGGCTACCTACCTCAGAACAGGTACTTTATATGTACCTAGCGAGGTAGGAAAGCGGCCGACAGGCTTGCATGTAAATGAAATATATTACAATATTTGTACTAAGGATTTTTATATTGATGCAAGCTATAAAAATAAACGCTGATTTATCGGTACTGAAATGAAATGAAGTTAAAACCCGATTTAACTATGTTAGATTAATTATATTTTTTCAGCAACAGTATATAAATCAAACGAAATTTATAAATTCTACGCACCTGAAAGTGTAATTGCAATGTATTGTGCAGTCGTACAAAAGTGTTAAATAATAACATAGTAAATATGATAGATACGTGAGTTTATTTAAATTGGACTTGACTATAATTTATCGTGTTTGTGTACACAAACTTAAAAAGCGCTATTAAACGTGCTTCTCTATTGTATAATTATACCTGCTACATGCAAACTGACTTTGTGCATAGTTTGCATGAGTCCAGGCGCACCGAGAGTTAGTGATTAATATTTCTTACCTGTACACTAAATGGTAAAGGTAGCGCGATTCGTTAAAAATAACGGTAATAAATTATTGCTTTGGTCGATACTAAAATATTTACCAAGACGTTAGCGTCGTGCTGTTTTATCCAAAGAGGTTCTGTCCAATCTAAAAAATTGAACCTAAAAGATAATCTAAATCAAAAAATATTTGAAACTATGGTTTAATATATCAAATGATTAAACTAATAATAATAATAATAATGTGTTTATTCCAGCGTTATCAAGTTTTTTTTAACCCAATTCGCCATAGAGATAATACATATTTATTAAATTATACATTAAGGTTATGAAATAAATATAATGCTATGAAAAAGAAAAACAAGGAAAATATTAATAAATAAAAAAAAGTTAATAAAAAGTAAAAAGTTCACACGTGTATACACACAAAATATAAATATTACATATATAACTACTTCAGTTACGGCCATTGTTGTATATGTAGCTATTCTGTAGGCGTTGCCATTCTATGGTCAGGGAACCAGCTTTTTATGAGAGCGCCGCTTGCACCGGAGAGTTGGTGCTGAGCTCCAGCCGCAGGTTTACGCCAGTAACTCGATGTCTCAGAAGCGGAACGAATTCATGTATACGGCTTTCGGTAAACATTGTAGATGCGATGCAATAATGCGCCAATCCGAACAATATTCTGTATGAAACTAACCATTGAGGTTTAATTTTTTGATGTCGAAACTAACGCACGTGGTAATCATGTTTTTTTAATAGATATGATATATTTTTAATTAGCGCTACACTACTGGCTACGTTATAGGAGATTTAAAATCATGCATTGATGATTTGAAGAGATCTAAGTCATCGAATTTGGTATTTAACATATTTGATGAGCGATACAGATTCTCATAGTGATGACATACACGCTATATATGGAGAAAATGAATTATCAAATATGGTCCATAGATGGCGATGGAGTAGTGGTACATGAAGCGAGTCCACATACTAACATATATACAACTTTAAAAAATTTGATAAATGTGAAGATTGAGGGGTGAGAATTGGTGAACGTTATATTAACAGATGGGTCGTAAGCCCTGTAATTAACCTATACTTTAATATATTTTCCATTAAATATAATAAAAAATAGCTATGTCTCTATGAGATATTTATATATGATTTGTTCATATATAATAAAGATTTTCGCGAGTTATTGTTACAGAGGGAGAGACTCACGGTTTCAACTGATCTAGTAGACCTTCCAGGTATTCTACAAGGGGCAAAGGGAATATATGTATAAGGGAGACATGATAGACAATAAAATGGATAGATCAAGTCCAAGAAATGATCGGAACCTCACAACATGTCACACCAGACAAGAATCAGGATATGCTAGAATGGACGCAAGTAGTTATCGCTCTAGAAGCAGACCAAGAGACCACGTTGCTCAGATATGAGCAAATCGATTGAGACATTAATTTCAAAATAATCTCCTTTGAAACAATATTGAAATGTAATCGATCAATTAATTCGATTGGTACACCTGGGATTTCTTGCTGTTGTATTTGTCACATATGTATATGAATATTGCCGCCCTTTTCGGAGATTGAAGAGATCGCAAAACGACAAGGCAATTGCATCCAGATGAGGTTTCGATAATCAGTGCGCATTGCACATAACTCTCGGCGCATCGTTCTGATAAAATATATAATCATTATTTCAAATTTATCAAAAAAATTTACTACACTTCACAGAAAATAAACAAGATAATATAATAATCGTTAATTATATAGATATATCACCATCGGTGAGTTTAGATGATTTAAAATATTTTACGGGTTCGGTACCTAATAAGGTCTATTGTTTATTTTATTTACAACCCCTGAAGTATTCAATTCATTTTAGACTTGTAGCGCACGATGTAAAAATGGTTAAAACTTTGCTGTATAGAAATATTTTATTTCACTAAAAATTAAACTGAATATTAATTCTGACTATTGTTCGTTCATTCCCAATGAGCTATATACATATATATATATATATATATATATATGTACATAATGCATACATGCGATATATGTGAGTATTGATTGTAGGTTTTTTTCAACGTGGTTTTTGCATTGGTGTCCTATTAATAATATATTTTATTTTTTGCCACTACCGATAGGTATAAAATTAAAATAAAGAGGGATCGAGGGTGTTGAAATATTGTATTGTACTCCCGAGCAATGCCGGGCATACACAGTTAGCGATAAATAAACAATAATAAACAGTTTGACATTGTGATTCGGTCATAGTGTGTTGATATACTTAAATTTAAATACGGCAGTAAATAGATTACAAACGATATATTTTTATATATTTAACGTACGTTACGAACAAAAAAATAACACAATTACGCGTATGACAGGGTGTAGATTACAAAAATTCCAGTTTGAACCGACACAATTTAGAATAACTGGCGTCATACCAACTATTAATAACGTTCACTAACGAAATATTTGTGCCTATAATGTTAATGACCTGTGTACAAATGTAATCTGTTAAACGATATTTAGATACACTCGTCCAGTATAAATGATCATCATTATCTTCATCATGGTACGGAACCTGGTCTCCTCAAGAATATACCTCCACCGGTCTCAACAATGAACCGCATTGCTCCAATTCTCGACTCACTAGTGTGACTGCGATTGGTATTCGATAATATTAGTGATTGAAAACTGTGATTGTGATCACAGTTTCATTACTAATACGCGTGCGCCGCACGATATCACAATACGCGAAATAAATAAAAAAAAAAACATAATTTTGAGCGTTTTAAATTATATTATTCAAACATAATTCTAACGTGTATAATTAATATACAGGCGGCCCAGCAAAAGTGAGAAGATTTCGTAAAATTAGATATAAATACATCAAAGTTTGTTTAACTATATCAACAATAGCTTAAATAGTTTACTAATTTACTTACTTAACTATATTACGTTTTATTTCGACAATTTCCAGTCGCCATTTTGATTATTAATTTAACTATTGTTAACATTTGGTTTTTTCAGATTGTTGCCCAGAATAACAAAAATCACTGCAGAAGATATTCTGATCAAAAATTTGCAAATTGGAAAATGAATTGAAAAAAACCTAGAGTATAACTAGACATTACAGCATAAATGGACATTACAGCAGGACGGAGCTCCATCTCACACAGCCAGAAATACAATCGACTTTATTCGTCGTGAGAATATTAATTTCATAGAGCCAGGAGTGTGGCCACCGAACAGCCCAGATTTAAACCCAGTAAATGCAATATGGGGTGTTTTGATGGTTTCTGATTTTCATTAAGAATTATAATTAATTATATTATGTTTTGAAATAACTCATGTGTAACGAGATGTTTTTTCACTTTTTTTGGGCCACCCTGTATACTTTATTTAATATTCTCACAAAGAGAATGAAAACCATTAAAAAAGGTGAGTTTATTTTTCGAATCAAATGCGTGAAACGTTTTGACAGAATCTACTAGATGGCGCTTATCACGAACTATAACGTCATTTGTTCATGAATATTTTAATTTCATTTGCGCATGCGCCGAATCATAAATTAATAAATAAAATAAAAAAATGAATCACGAATCACGATATTCCCAGATTTTCAATCACTGATAGTGAGTGTGACTCAAAGATATCAGTGATTGACTCACAGTTCGTGATTTTGAGCTCATCACTATCTGTCACCTTACACCTTTGGGGAACAAGGATGCGGTAATGAAAGAGTGTTTTAGGGGTTTGATGTTTGTGTGGGCGTATTGAATAAGTTCGTAGGTTATGAAACGAAAGATGAAACAAATTATGGTTGACACAAGTTTATAGTTTAGCACAGTACACATTAGAGATATACAATAGATATACAAATGACTACACGCAGGGGTGTTTCCAGGATATGTTGTCTAGAAGGCGGCAGCGAGAAGAGTGGCGCTCAGAAGCCAGCTGCATGTTCGCACGTTATTGTCTCATGGTTATTGGTACCGGGTGTGTTTTTGTCACTGTTAGGAGCTCTAGTTTTAAGCATCAGTAAATTAAAGGTGCGTTCAGGGATCGTCGGCGGTGATGACAACATTGGAGGCGATAGACTTCCACATACCTATTCTTTGTATTTTCTCATCCCTATTATAATTATTTTATTTTTTGTACATATAGTTTTTTACAACAATATTATGTCTATTTCCCATTTAGGTTAGATCTGCTCCGGGTGACCGCCTCAGATTTTAAAATATTTTCTGCGGTTTAGTAAGTAATTTAAATGAAATCATCTATACGCCAGTTCCGAGAGCAACAACGACATTTTATCAAAGATTCTACATGTTCTTTATTCTACATTCCGAAACTGTACAACACTAACTGGAAATCGTTCACTTCCAATAAGATTACACAAATATGGACCCAATATTTTATTTTTATTTATTCAGAAAACATACAGTTAATTAGTAAATACGGAAATCACTGAAAGCTAAACAATAATTAAACCAATTGCGTGTTTTCTCTGAAGATATAAAATACTTTAAACAGTGAGTATAATTTGAATTTTAAGAGGGACTAAGCAGAAAAATATGAAAAATACGTTAAGAATAAAAATTTTAACATAGAGAAAAAAGTTATAAAAAATAAAGTAAGGAAATATTCGAGGGGAAAAGAAAAGGAAAATGGTATAGGGAGTAAAATCTGAGTGATAAAAACAAAAAGAAAAATAAAGGCCTTTAAAGCTTATGTATTGAATTTAGATTTGATTGAGGTAACTGTAGTATTGAAAATGACTAGTTATATATGATCCAGTCGGGTAGAAATCGATCAGAAGCATAGCTATCCAACATTACAACATAATCATAATACAGTACCTACATTAATAATTCACTAGTTCTACAATACTTTCATTATATATATTTTTTTCTCTATTTCGAATCTTTATTTTTCTTGAATTAAATAACATTACAACAGCACGATAAAAACTGGCTACTTTAACACAGACGGCCGTCTAGCAAAGTAGCCAGAACAATGCTGCATATATCAGAAGTGTAGTCTACTCCATCCCACACAATAAACTGCGAGTATTGCAATACAATTGCATCTTATGTTTATCATGTTATATTATAATATTATATATTCACCTCTGTTACAACAAAAACATGTACGCCAATAAAGTCTAATAAATAAATAAATACTATTGACCAAAAAATCAGTTTAATTAGTATATTTTTATTGTGTAAATTATCAACTAGATGGGAATGTCCGTTGTCCGATCAATTTGATAGAATTCCGAACCACGAGAGTAACAAAATAAAAGGACATTCTTTAATTAATTCCGCAGTTTTATTATTTCTATGGATAGGAAATCACAGCTCCCCTACAGATAATTAAATTCAAGGATCAAAATTGTAAACAATCATTTGTTTATGACACTCAATCGGGCTGCTTCTTTTTTACAAATAATGTTGCCTCACACGACCGCGTTTATACTAGTCGAAAGATAAAGACCCAAGCTTTTACTTGATGTTCGTAGATGGCGTTGGTCAACGTGTTTCGAAAAGAAATTCTGCTGCTACATTACTTTTGCAAAAAAATTATGTGGGTATATTTTATGTATGTATATTTAAAACCGATAAGAGCTTGAAGAACAATACATTTATTAAATACTAAATTAATGTATTAATTATAAATATATACATATAAAATCAGTTTGTCGAAAAATATTGTTTTTGCGTCACCGGGATTCGAACCTGGATCTCTATTTCCAATCCGGGGAAGTGCACTACCTTTGTGCTATAACGCCAGTATTTTTCTTGACAAATTTTCGAACCTATATGTTACATTTTTCAAATGAATACACCTGTCGTTCCATTATTTGAAAGCCATGTACATTATTTTTACAGAATCTCAAATACCTTTGAGTAAACCGACTGCAGACGCCAGAATTATCATTTAATTAATTTATTCATGCAATTTCCTATAATGTAGATTAAAATACAAAATAAATGCAACACCTTCTTCCGAAAATATGCTAGTTCCTATATTGGCGCCCATTTAAATTCCAGAGCAGCGCAGAAAGCTATTGGTCGAATCTTAATATAAATAAATCCAATTTATTAACTTGAATGACCAATTCACATCAAAAAGAGATAAGTTTGATTATTAATTTAACTGGTACTCTCATAAGATAGTTTAATACTGTTAAAAATATTATATATTCCTTATATAGAGAGTGAGTTGTCTTAAATTATTTCAGCATTTTGGGAATTTTTACTATTTTTGAGGTCACCAAAAATTTACGCGCAGTTTACTGTTCAATGATGAATTTGTACCTCACTATCACTGTATAATATATAAATGAAATGATATTAAAATGTAACATAACATTTATTTTAATATATATTTGTGAATAAAAATAAATTAAATTTGATTTACCAAAATTTGGCAGAATTATATATTTTTTCTTCTTTTTCTTCGTTTTGTGCCCTATCCATTCAACGGACGTTGGCTATTACCACATCCAAACATTGAGGATAGTACATAGATGACGTGTTATTACATAGCTTGATTATCAGTAGATTGTTGAAGTAAATTCTAACAGAGAGACGATCGTCTAGAGATGAGGTCGAGGGTTCGAACCTCGACAACAGCGTAGGCTTATTAGTAAAAATATTGATGAGACGCGTATTTAAAAAAAACGGTATTTTATTTGCGTTACACATACTTCAAATAAAAAAAAAACTATATTATGAATCTTCAACACTCGTTTCACATTTTCTATACCATTCATATAACAAATTCTATTTTCTCTCATACGTTCTATATGCCTAAACAATTGCAGCGACCTTTATTTAATTCTATTGACTATGCTAATGATACTACTAATATATTTTTATTATTTTTTAAATAGTGATGCGTACACGGAATATGCGTCACATCAATATTCTTACTATTTTCAAACTAAGCTAAACGCTTGTGCTATGATAATAGGACTAATTTGATGGCTTCCTGGAACGATGCTCGAACCCCCAACCACTAGATCACTAGGCGAGTATCGTAACCACTAGACCACAAGCACGTCATTTGTTAATTATTCACAATATTTTATCGTAAACAGTGTCTATCGTTTGTATAGCGACCACATTTCCACTGAATTATATCTACTTTCGTTATTTTTTGCCTATAGTTCACACACAAATTTAATTAATCAACTCGAAAGATATATTAAAAAAATCTATTTACTGAAAAAAGATTTTAGTTGCTACCGGGATTCAAACTTGGACCTTTTATTATCCTGAAAAATGAGTTATCCAGTTTCGCCACATCAACTAAGTCCTTTTATGACAAATTTAGAAATAATATTCTATATATATAATGTATAAAAATATTTTAAATGTGAATTAAATATATTAATTAGAAAGATATACATATAAAAACAATTTTATCGAAAAATATTGTTGTTGTGCCACCGGTATTCGAACCTGGATATCTTTCCAAACCGGAGAAGGTGTATTATCCAACTATGCTACAGCGAGGATATTTTTAGTGATAAATATGTTCTGAATAATTACAACTTCACAATAAGAATAAAGTTGTATCAATGTGTCCAAAATTTAATAAAAATGAATTGATAATTCTGGCAACTGCTATCAGATTACTCAAAGGTATTTGAGATTCCGTAAAATGAGGTAAATAAGGCTCTTTCAAATAATAGAACGAATAAAAATATTAATATCAAAAAGGTAACATATATGTTAAAAAATTTGTCGCTAAAAATATCGTCGCTGTAGCATAGTTGGATAATGCATCTTCCCCGGTTGGGAAAGAGATCCAGGTTCGAATCCCGGTGGCGTAACAATAATATTGTTCGATAACATTGGTTTTATATGTATATCTTTCTAATTAATGTGTTTAATTCATATTTAAAGTATCACAGACCTATGTTCTGAATGATTACCACTTCACAATAAGAATGTGTTCTCCTAATATAAAAAGATAAATTTATATTCGTAAATAATTTGTGGTAATTTAATTATATGAATAATAATTTGGTATATTATTTAAAATAAAAACATTATTTGAAATCGAATCAAAAATGAATCGAATGAAGTCAAAATTCGTGGCCTTATAAAATTACGTGTTACAATTCCATTTATCCCACTGCTATCATCCACTCTCCCCATTGAAGCGCTAATACGATTTTAACTGTCGAATCATTGTGAGCTTCCTCTCGCCCACCCCCCGGCGAAAACATCCCCTAAAATAAATAGCTGTATCTATTTTGGATGGGGATAATGGTGTGCGGGCACGCCACCGCCCAATAAAATATACCGTGTAATAAAATCATTATTTGCACCCCTCAAACACGACGCTACCCTCCTGTCCCGGCCGTTGTCCGCGCGCTGGAGGGAGGAATAACACTAAATCCGTTAAAACAACCCTTGGAATTCACAGACGTTGTGAAAAATGGATTGCAATTTGACAATCTGACTCTGGAAGTCATTGAAATAAATCATTCAAAATGAACTTATTCAACAAATAAATCGATCTTGAAAAACTTATTTAATCAATTGATTAGTCAAGCTTATACTTCATAATTTAATTAATTCATATTTTGAGGATCTTTTATTTATTTCTGTACGTGTATGTATATATATATATATATATATATATATATATATATATATATATATATATATATACAGAATACAAGTTAAATGATATAACTAGAAAGATATACAGAAAATATTTATTTACGAAAAAATATTTAGTTACTACCGGGATTCGAATTTTTTTATAACAATCGAATACATTTTAGACAAATTTTTAACTTATATTCTGTAATCTTTCTAATTGATACATCTATTATTCCATTTTTAAAAGCAACCAACTATATATTGCGTTGAATCTCAAATACTCTTATTAGGATCTCTTGTTAGGAAGACGGCGGTGAAAAGAGTGCCGTTCGAGAGATGACCTTTCAGAGGGTTGCCGGCCGCATTAGTATTGCTATTTGGCGTCGATGTTGGATGTGTTTACGGCTGCTAGGAGTTTTGTTTTACGCACCAGTATCTGTAGGGTGCGTTCAGTAACGCCGGGGAGTGAAGTCTCTCTCCACAGATACATAATGCCTAAGTTAAAATTAATGCAAAAAATACATGTAGGTAATTCTTCTTTTTTCAAACCCATTTTTAAAGAAATAAAATAATTCAAATTATATAACTAACTCAATAAATAAATATAGAAAATTTCTAACTGTTAAACAGCAATATATGAATAATTATTTCTTAAAAAATGATATAATAATCGGAACATCATTGAGGTAATAATAATATACTTTCTAACCATTGTATCTCATGTTAAATTATCCCTTAATTAAATAATATCTATGGATCAAAAGATAAATAAATCTAAAATACTTAAGTACAGCTATACAATGGCATATATTAGGTCATATTAAAATAGCGGTCATGAAGACGTGACCTAAAAAATGAAATGAAATTATTTATTTTGTTAGTATTCGCCTTGTGGAATGTTCAAAGAATGTTTGAATCTAAAATTCGAATTAATTTTTGTTTATTGGATTAGTTTATTTAGTGGTTTAAGATTCAAATTTGATTTAGAATTTGGGTTTGAATTAGAATTCCACTACTTTTATAGCGCAAGATTGATCATTGATAACACAGTCTAAGGGGTTTAATTAAAAAATGAAATAAATATGTGGAATTTACGTGATTATTTCAAATATCTTCAAACAGCCGTAGTGAAAAAAATTGTGACGCGGAAGCATTTAAATTGAGGCATAATCTAAAACTGTTATATTCTTCAGTGAGAATTCTTCCTGTACACGGGGTGTTACTGTTACTTTAAATAGAATACAATTATAATAACGATGGTCTAAATTGGATGGCTTCACACGGAGAAAGTACAAGAGGTGCAGCTAATCTGAATTTAACAATTCCCAAAATCACCAATTAGTACGGATCGAGGACATTATAATTTGTTATTCCTAAACTAAAAAATTATTCACTTGGATTTTTACAAAAGAGTACGCTTTCTCTCAATTTGAAAGAAATGATAAAAAATTTTGTCTTACCTGTAAGCATGAAATGAATTGTTTAAACTGTGACTGACTAGTTGTTATATTTTGATTATATTAAATGTAATAAAATTGATATAATTGCATGACGTTTGGTGGGTCTAGTTTTAATCAATAAATAAAAATAAAAAGAAGAATATATAAAAATAAAATCTTTCCTCTCCCTGTCAAATTTAGCATTAGATTAATTAAATAAATACGTCAGTCATGTTCGTTACCATGGTGACTACGTATTTAATTTAAGTCAAACGTCTAACTTACGTTTTGGCAATTTTTAGAAATTCACACGTTCGAAATTTAAAATGTTTCCTTTCACGTCCCGGTAGGTAGGTAGGTACCTATACATTATCTATCTACAAATTTGATATAAATAAATAATACATACCTACAAAAAAACAATACTACACAAGCTTTTAGAACAAATAAAATTTTAAAATGTCACAAATAAATAAAATAAAATTTCATTTTTCCCGATGAATTGTACACAACACAATTGTGTTCACTTGTTTATTTTAAAAATAATATCTAAATGTCTCTATAAAGTTAACTTACAATATACATATATACCTATATGTTCACTAGGTCATATATTTCACGGAGAATTATTGCATATTATATATGACAGGTTGTATTGGTATGTGGGTACATCTAGAAAGATCCCAGTTGACGTGACTTGGACATGTTTTGCGAATGCCAGAGGAACGATTCGAACGGAACGCCTTCGAGGTGAAATTTTATACGTAAATGGCGCTATAAAAATTATCCAACGTGATTTTTAAGGTGACCGGTGGATCGCCAGAAACTAAGTTGGGATAAACACGAATATTGGCATTATTAAGACAAAAGAAATTAGTACTTCACTCCAATATATTGCATCAGATTTTTCTCAAATTTGCGGACAAAAAAAGCGTTAGATACGAAGTTTAATGATTTCAGAAATGTACTTCAGGGTGAGAAAGAGATATCAAAAGTTTTGCCTTAAGTTACTCAATAGTCCCCTCTTGATATTATTTTAAACGGGCGTACCGTACGATTAGCAGGGTGCACAATCACCAGCACTGCCATGGAATAAGGGTGGATTAGCCATTAATGCAGGTATGTTATTGCCGATGGAAGGGTAGATGTTATCTGTGCGGCAAAGAGCATGCCTTTTAGAAATGCTATCAGATTTTGAGCGCGTTATTACCGCAGTTAACAAAAACCGACTATTTACCGCGAATGCAAAGTTATTGAAAGCGACTGTAAACGAATGTAGCTAAACACCAAAATATATAAAATATAGTACTATGGGGTTAAAGGGATGTGGTTACGAAAGAGGAGTGTTTATTTATTCTTAATTCATACTTACGTATGCACTTTAGTGCATACACAAGTATTTTTTTATATGGTTTAATATAAACATGATCAAACTCGTTTCATTTACTACAACTTAATTTTTATATATTTTCTTAGTTTAATTTTGAATCTATTTAGTTTGTCCTCCTTTTTTATGTTTTTTGACATTTAATTAAAATATCTTCATCGCTCTATACATCATCGATTTTTGAGATTTAGCCTTCTTCCTGAATTGCAGTCTCAGTCTAACTTTTCCTCTTGTTTGGTTCTGGAGACATATATTACGCATACCGTGTAGGGCGAGAGGCACGAATGTCTCCTTCTGTAGGAACTAAAAATTAAAGACAGAGTCTCAACCATTTGCCTTCAATTTTTTGGTCATCTTGCGAGAAGGGAAAATAGATTGGAGAAGCTTGTTGTGGTGGGCCACGTCGAAGGACGAAGGACGAAAAGGAAGAGAAATGTCACCCATACGTTGGATCGACCAAGTGAAAAATACAATAGGCACTTCTCTGGTGACATCCCTAAGATCTGCATAGTGCTGAGAAGAGTGGAAGAGCATAGTCATGAGGGACCGACATGGATGAAGATGTTTATGAATCAGAAGGATATATCGTGTATATATGTGAGTGCTATGGAGTGTATGTGTTGCCAGAAAAGAACAAATTGGAGACGAAAAAGACTACTCAAAGTTGGCAGAAGTTTATTGAGCACAGTTATATAGAATTGGTGATAAAATTAGACCGTACAATAAAATTAGAATTAACAGAGGCGGTTCTCGGAGCTTGTGATTTGAAAGACGAGGGCGAGCAGGGAGAAGCTCACGAGCGGGTTTTCTAAATGATTGCGGGTGCATGTTATTGGCACATGTTGACGTCGGTACCGAGCGTGTTTTTGCAGCTGTTAGGAGCAATGATTTACGACAAATATGAGGTACGTTCAGGGGTCGTCGGCTGTTATGATGACTGTCGGCACTGAATTTTTTTTCCAATCGTTTTAACTTGACCATTTACCAATCTCCCATGATACACCAAACATCGACAAAATATTAATTAGATATGACTATTTGTTTATACATCGTTATTGAATACTTTTATTGAATTTTATTGCCCTGAGTTAATGCAAATGGTTTTGTATAAAGTACCAACTCAAACGAGACAACATGAAGTATTCTCTTTAGGTACACATAATAACAATTATGCTGTTAACTCGCCAATATCGCGGATGCATCGGCTTGATAACAAGTTGAATTTCGTTGTCATTTTTCTATGTCATATTGACATGTACTACTAATGTAAAATGTAAATAAATAAATTTTAGAATCCCTTTTTTATACACACTTATATTTGCTGCTATTTTGTTATTTTTGGCACTTGGTTGCATTGCAACGTACGATGCATGTCTCATTAATTTTGCTCCTAGTCTGATAGTTGTGGCGGATTTTTATTTTGTTCTCTATAACAAGGATACTTATCGTTTGCTTGTTCACCAACAATATTTAATCTATCAACTTACATCATATTATTATAAGGCTGAATTATTTCTCAAATATGAATAAATATTTAAATAATTAAAAACGCATTTAAGCTATTTACGTGCGTATGTATTATCTGGAAAATCACCCCCAAATTTCAGGGCTGTCCAAATTTATGGTTGTTTGCTCCAGATAATGCTTTCAATTAAGTCATCATTTGATCAAATTGGTATTTCGTAGAAAACCATAATTTCGTGAGTGTATTTTACATGTTTTAAATGTAACAATGAGAGAAGAATCAAGAGTTGTGTGCAACAATGAGTGACGTCATTAAAATAGTATTCTAAGATTGATTGATTAATAAATTTCAGTGCCGATAAATCTACATTTATTTGTAAAATAACTTACTTTTGAAGCTTGCATTAATATAAATATTTTTTAAGTAATTAATACACTAGTACAAAATATAGTATAAAGTACAAAAAATTATAATATTTCATTTTATCTAAATGCAAAGCTGTTAGCCGCTTTCTATCTCGCTATGTACATATATTCGCAGAGTTCATATTTTAGGTATTCATTCGTAATATATTTATGTATTGGATAAAATAATTATAATATATAAATATTCACCATACACAACTATAAAAAATGTTTTCTCGAAGAACCCAACGTGAATTTGTCATTACGTGTGTGTACGTGCGGAGTGGTGCGGACGACTCAGTGCGCAGGGCGCGGGGTGCCGGATGCCAAACGTCACTCGGAGTTAGACTTGTCTTATGCTGTCGTGCTTCGTTCTCATTTTTAGGACTTTTATACAATTCTTGATTTAAATATTAACTTATATATATGTCAACTATTATTTGAATGATTAATATAAGCAAAGTCTACATGTACACTGAGTTTACGGCACCGAATCGCGCGTTTTAATTTTAGCATCGTAAGAGAAAGGTTATAAATGCCACAGAACTATATTCTGAAAATGCAACATTACAACAAAAAATGTATTCTCCTTAAAGAATAGAGATTGTTTTCTACTGCGATTTAACGTGCTGGTGAAAGTAGAAATAATGTTATACCAAACGAATGGAACCTTTATGCAAACATAATAAATATCTGAATCGGAGTTTAACATTATGAGGAGCCGAATATCTCGAGATCTGTGCTATATTTAGTCGTGTAAATATGAGATCCGGAATCATTAATAAGTCGGCGGTTATTATAATCTCCAAAAAAATGTGACACGCCGCATTGTTGCCCCGAGATCTTGAAATTATACAATAATGAAATTTATGAGTCGAAATTTTGAGCCATCAACCAGGCATGCTCGGGGGCCGATACTGCCGTGAAATATTACCGAATATTATTTGCGTCCATCGAATATTACGGACACACTCTTGATTTATGATATTATTGATAGCACTCTTGTGCTGATGGCTGAGATTTCAATTTCAGCTTCGTGAAACCACGGTGTCTTGGGATCAATGGTACCTCTAACCTGCGCCCGTGGAGTGCTCTCAGTGCATTGAGACTTTCATTTACAAGCTTATCAAGAAATAAAAATTATCCAATGAATGTTGTTTGGGACATATATTTATTTGGTGTGTAAATATTAATTATTGAACGAAAGTAATGCACTGTGCCTTCCCTTCCCCCCTTTCCCCCCTTCCCCCCTTCCCCACCCTTCCCGCCACCCCTTCCCACCCCCCCTTCCACCACCTTGATTGGTGACCTTGAGCCAGTACGATTATACGTGTACGGTACAGTTTACAATATTATTCTAATTCGAGACTTCGCGTCTATACTGTTTCGGAATCATTGACAAAAATAGTGAGTTTAAATATACAGTCCACATCTTTGGAGATGCCAGCAGAATACGGATGACGGTGAGTGCCAAACTCCTTCTTATCCTGTAATTTTTCTAGCATTTACGCTTGTACCCAACAAGTCTTCATAACATAATACCCATGAACGGCAAATTCTAACGTAAAACGTGTATTTTATGATGAATTTTGTTGAGATAATATTGCAGGCACAGATATAAGTACAATTTCCTAAAATATTCATTAATTGTGACGTAAAATATGGAATAATTATAATAATAATAATTTATTTAGATTCATACTACAGTGTTGTTATGAAAGTAAGGATAAAACATTGCAGCAAAGTAGAACATGTAATTCGGTGCCCCGCCTGCTACACTAGTATTTTGCTATATTAAAGCAGACAGCGCTTTTCCGGTATAGTAGTAACTTACAAAACAAGGTAAAAATTAAATTAAAAGTGTCAATTAAAAAAAAAAGGAGAACACATTCTTGTTGTCGAAAAAATATTTTGTTGTAAATATAAAAAAAATGGCTTTCAAATAATGAAACGACAGATGTGTCAATTTGAAAGTGTAACATATAAGTTCGAAAATTTGTCGCCAACTTACTATGTTTGTGTAGCATAATCAGTTAATACATCTCCCCGGATAGGAAAAGATCCAGGTTCAAATCCCGGTAGCAACAAAAATATTTTTTCGATAAATTGTTTTTATGTGCATATCTTTCTATTTTATACATTAAATTTGTATTAAAAGTATTGTGCTCAATTTATAAGAATAAAAAAAGTAAAGCAAGATTGAGTTAAATAACACACATATATATATATATATAAAGTCAAAAAACAGTGTTCAAAATAAATAAATACACATGAATATCTAATTGTGACGTACGTTCAATACGTATAGCGTTTAAAATAAAGAAATACACTTAAATGGCGAATTGTGACGTAAACATGTGTATTTATTTATGACGAAATAAATTTGTCGATATAATATTGCAGGCACAGACATACATAAATACAATTTCTCGAGGCTTGCCGCGGAAACTTAAAACATTTTATGGGTTTATAACATTGTTGTCTTACCAACTCAACAAAAAAAAAAGTATTTTAAAATTAGCTTATGATCTGTCAAACAGTTTCATTTGAGAAAGGAAATAAAAAAAGAAAATATCTTAAATATTGTCAACATTAATACCTTTCGACAGCTAGGTCCTGGTTTTTTTTATTAGTTTAGCTTAAGTATGCCCTTCCAGATTATACAAATAATGCCACTAATCATTTCCAGATACCCGGCTGGCTAGCCTCCGAAATTTCATCAGACCATAAAGATCATAGAACCGAGGTAACAGTACACGATCTGTATTTTGTGTACACCACTGTATATATATGTAAAATATGTGTTATCGATTGCGTCGCAATTCATTCTGGTCCGCTTTTGTTTTTGGTTTATCCACACAAAAATGGAATACACATATTCATGTTTTGAAAATCAGAGCTACTAATCGAAACATGTACAATGCCTAAATAAATATAATAAGTGAAATTTGAAGCGTATGGCTACCAAGACCAACGATATCGAAACAGGGGAGTTTTCTTCTTCTTCTTTTAAATAGGCAATCCACCATTCAAAAGTGATTTGTGCCATTAATCAAGTTAAAACTTTATTATAAAAAGAACAATAATATTATATAATAGGAAATATTATATTACAAGTCAATTTGGAGACTTTCCTTTTGAAAGAACCAGGGAGTGCGGGAAATAGATCTTTAAATTATTTTAAGTCGATTATCCTTATGATTATTTGGATCCATCCATTGTGCAGTCCAGATAAAATTCGATAAATTTTTTTACCATATTTAAGTCTGTCATACATCGGGATATGAAATCATTTATTCATTCAGAACATTAATTTCCATGAATTCCTTTATGTGGAGGAATTCAAACGAATTAACCCTGTTTATTATTGTTGCTGTCCAAATTAAATAGACATCTTCTGATGGAACAGATTATCTCATTGTCTAGTCAAACTTTCGTATTAGCAGAGAGGGATTCTAGAACTGCTTGCGAGGCGGAGAATATAACAGCCTTATGTATTCAGATGTCCAAGGTCTCTTAAATCAGGGGAGTTTTAAGACCATATAGATTAGTTGAAAACAATAGACTTTCGATTAACTAGGGCAGTAAAAATTTAAATATATTTATCAGAAAATTAAACAAATCTCGAAATTGCGAAAACATGTCATCGACCAAAAATCTGCCGAAAGTTGGCGTGTTCGCACGCCTTTAGATAAAGATTTTAGTTTTGGACGGACACATGATGCATCAAAGGACTGTTGACTTTTTTAATTGTTACGTCTGGTTAGAAAAGTCCTGAAGTCAGCTGTGAGGGGGCGACCCAGTCCTGGGACTTGTGGAGGTGCATTATGAGTCGAGTCGAATCTGATTGAGGACAACACTTTGCTCTCGCGTTTTCGCAAATTGAAGAGTCCGATTGCAAGAGTTTCTTGAGAGAAATGGACTGCATTTAGACGATATTATTTATAAAACGTAAAATCCGCATCGTAAAACTCTATTTTGTATAAATAAAATATGAGAATAACATTGTAGTTTAAAAAAAAAAAAATATTAAACTTGAAAATTTCTCTTTATTTTTTGTTAGTATGGTGAGTAAGTACCTACTTATGTAGACTGTGAAAGATGATAATAATTTTTTTTAACTGCGATACATTTTCGAAACACTCCAGATTTAGAAAAAAAAATAGCTAAGTGTGCAAGTATTTAGCTCGCCGCTTTTGACAGGTGTTTAAAATCGATCCCTGGTATCGATTGCAGCAAAAAAAAATGACTAAGTGCCAAGAAACATGTGTTCCATAGGTATACGGACCTCCAGCGAAGTCCAATAACACAACCGCGTCTCAAAAGCACTAATCCTTTAATGCGGCTGTCTTTAAGGATTTTTTTGACGCACTCATTCATTTTCAGACTCGTGGGTAAATCGAATTAGGATAACGGGCTCTTAAATATATTTTGCCATCTGCCTGTTATTGAAGATTGAGTTGAAGTATTTTTTAACAGTTATATATTGTATTAATGCTCCCACGTAGTTATTTAAATCAAATAAATTGTCATTAATACACTACATACACATTTAATTTTTTTATTCATTATCGTCAAATCACATTTTTTCTTCTCATATCTTATTCGTTCAACAGATGTTGGCTAATATTATTTTATTTACCGTGGCCCGGATAGCTCTACAGTAAATTATCCAGACATTCTCCTTCTTCCACCAGACTCCATCAATCTTTTTCTACATTATGAGATACAAGATCTAATACTGGATATCTCATTACACGTTCAAGATATTGAAATTTTCGATTAGTATTATTATAAATACATATTTTTTTTAAAAATAATTAGACAAAACACTTGGTTTTAACCACTATTTATTGATAATTCAACATGTTTAGATACTTATGGTATCTTCTTCAGGAAACAATGTATACTGAAATTAAAAATACAAGCATACATAAAAACAACACTATAAAGTGGTGAATAAGTAAGAATTACTATGAAAACAAATTATACTTTTGACCGAATGAAACAAATCTTTTGTTGTGGAAAAGGTATGTGGATGATATATTATGTATTTGGTCAGGTTCACAACGTCAACTAACTACATTTTTATATTTCATTAATTCATTTAATAATATAATACTATTTACATTAGAAATGGAAAATAATTCGACTCTAAAGTTTTTGGATCTAACATTGATTAAAAATTGAATTCAAAATTTTTAGAAAACCAACTTTTACACATATATATTTTTGAATCTAATCATCCATTATCACATTAAAATTCAGGGTTCCACTCCATGATACATCGTTTAGTCAATATTCTTATGTCAATATCCAATTTCAACATTGAATTGAATACAATTAAAAAAATAGCAGTTAATAACGGGTATAATACAGGTTTAAGACACTGTTTTAAAAAATATATTAAAAGAATATAATAATCAATTTTTATATAAATAACAGATAAAACATAATGATAATAATGATTATTGGCGTAGGATTTTATACATAAATAACTTTTTGAATCAAATATCTAAATTCCTATCACGAAACATTAGACCGGCATTTTATACAAATAATAATGTAGGAAATTTACTCATAAATTCTAAAGACAAATATGATAAATTTAACAATTCTGGTGTCTATAAACTTAGTTGCAAGTTATATTGGTAAAACGGGTAGAAATTTTAATATAAGAGTGAAGGAGCATTTGAGATGTTTGAACAATAGTGGGTTTTCATTTGATAGAAAATGGTCATGGTTTTGGTAAAAAATTGGGATTGTCAATTTTGCATGTAAACGGTGTTGGTCACAAATTAAATAATTTGAAATCGTTGGAGATAAATAAAGCGTGTAAAACTAATCAAAAAATTATAAACAACCAACTAAATTTAACTACGAGTTCCATTCTAAAATTTTTTCCTAAAAATTATTCAAGTAAATTTGTATTAAGTAACAATTTGAGTTAGGTACTAAGTTTATTTTTTAAATAATTGTTTTTTTTTAAATAGATTCTGGTAAAAAAACAATAATATATGTTTTTAGTTAGTATTGACATCCTGAAGAAGAAAATGGTATTTTTAGAATTTTCGAAACTGGTAGATGTATTTAAACTCAATAAGTGCTTAATGAAACAAAGTTAACAAATAAAAATATGAAAACAAATAAAAAAAGTGACTATTTGTAAAGAGGATTTGATTATTATTCATTATTAATAACAAATGGAAACAAACCTTTCTAAACCAGGGCTTAGAAATTATATATACTAATACTAGGGGTTTACAGTTAGATAAATTTGAAATTTTAGAAATAAGAAAAAGTATTAATAGCAAAGGTAAATATTATAAATAACCAAATCCTCTTTGCCTTTTCAATTCACCTTTTAGTCACCTTTTAAATTTATTTTATTCACCACACTACACAACCAAAAAAATATTTTCTTTAATATATTTATTAATATTTTTCGTGGCATCTTTGATTTCTCTTTAACATTAAATTCATTTTTCTGATATACAGTGAGCTTTATATTAATAAATATTCGGATTCCAAGAAATGTAATACTTAATGGTATCGAGTTCTCGTTTTTCGCTTCGGTAGAAATCTACATGTATCGGTATCTAAAACCGCAATACAAATTTAAACAGGAAATTGTTAATAAATTCGAGTGATAATTTATGTCTCGCAAACCACAAAAGGTTCCCTTTATTATCCTTAAGTGTTACTTAATCTATCTAATTAAAATTCCGATATTTTTGAACACACACTTAAATACTTAACCTGGTGTTGGTGTTCGACAATATTTGATATTGGTCCGAATCAAAATAAATAAATTGAATAGGTACATTCATATTATTTATATTATATTACATAAAACTAGATAGTGGTGGATTCATAGCTGATGGTGATCGCTGCACGCCCAACGCTCGCGTTTATGCAAAACCTATTTTTCAATTCCTTCAGCAGCCATTGACTAACTGCAAAGCACTGGCAATACATGAATAAATCGGTTCGTGTTTTGACTAAATTCAATTTTGTATATTTGCTGGATACCATCGCCATTACTAAATAAAGCGGTTTATGTCATGGATAAATAAATATATACAGTGAAAATAAAAGTTTAAAATATTCGTAAAATTTTACTCTGCGTCCCTAGAGTCTGATTCGAAATGTGTCGATAATACTGTATTTATAATAAAAATGTACACCATACGCGTACGAGATATTTTTAGAGTAATATATTATAAATTAGCCTTTCGTGTCATTTGATTGGTTTATTATTTTTGAATATGGAGTAGAAATCCATAGTATCTACTTCATGTTAATCATTGCACAAAATACCGCTATTACTTAATAATGTAAAATAGTTACTTAAGCGTTTTAATTCAAATTATGACCAACATGATGATGGTATCAACGTCAACAACTAGAGTACGCGCCAATCAAAATGAGTTGAGATTAGTTGAAATTAATTAATATTATGATTTATGTATGAATAATAATAATTATACATAATTTTATTACACATAAGAAATAAATATAATAAAACACAATTTTACTAACAAAACACATATTTATCGATTCATTTTTAAAACTTGTAAAAGAGATTGTACTCTCATCTGTGGCTGCAATATAATTTCGACAAATTTGTCTCGTCAAAAAAAATCATACAATTTGTCACTCAAAGCTATTATTATAAATAAATTAAGCGAAACAAATGTTTTAAGTACTAATTTAATGTATTAATTATAAATATATACATATAAAATCAATTTTGTCGAAAAATATTGTTTTTGCGCTACCGGGATCTCTATTTCCAAACCGGAGAAGTACACTACCAATTGTGTTATAGCGCCAGTATTTTTCATGACAAATTTTCGAATCTATATGTTACACTTTTTCAAATCCCGGTAGCGCAAAAATAATATTTTTCGACAAAATTGATTTTATATGTACATCTTTATAATTAATACATTAAATTAGTATTTAAAAGATCACAGACCTATGTTCTGAATAATTACAACTTCACTATAAGAATGTGTTCTCTTTAATAATGAAACAAATGTTAAATAAAAAGTTTTTCATTTTATTTTAAATGCAGTGGCGGGTTAAAATAGCCATCCATGGGCGTAATTGGTTAGCCATGTGTGTGGGCAAGGCTCCCTGAGAATATTTTGACATTGCGTCAACTTTCGCGGAAATTTCAAACACTGGCAGTAATACGATAGCGCGGGTCCCTTGGCGGCTTCGGGCTTCGGGCCTCGGGCCCCGCTGACCTCTCTCGGGTAAAAACTTGACATATTTTATATTACTAAAGATATTTATTTTGGCTACATCTGATTCACATCGATGACCTCATAAAGTCATGTGACACAGAAAACAATGTGATATTTTACGAAAAGATAAAAAAATGAAGGTTTTAAAATGGTTATTTTATTTCTTTAATGATTTTTTTTCCGTTCGTGGTTACTTTTCATATTAACGTGGCCCAGCAAACGAGAAAATGCTTGTAAAATGCTATGAAAAAAAAATTTGTCGGAACAAACAATTACTTTTACTCTCCGTTATCCAACTAAACAGGCTGGGTAATGATTACAGCGATTTTGTTGACTGATTTAATCAAAATTTATCAATTAAAAAAAAAAAATCTAATTTTTTATATTCACTGTCTATTTAGTTACTAAAAAGTATGTTTATTTTTTACACATGAACATATGTATTTATAAACTTATTAATGTTTTTTGTAAAAGAAAAGTAATTCAAATTAAACAGATCTATTAGACAGATATAAAAAAAAAAATATTTTGGTTACTATCGGGATATGAACTTGAAGTTTTCCTATCCGAAGAAATACATTTACATATCGCCACATCAAATGTTGGATATTAAAAGTTCCCTGTTTGCATTCTAGTAGCAACCAAAATATATATATTTTTGATATACCCACCAATAGATTATTTCTGTAAATCTTTCTAATTGATTCATTTAATTTGCATTAAAAAATATCTCAGAATTCTGTTCTAAAAGTGCAACATTACAATAAAAATATGTTTTCATTAAAATAATTCGTTTTCACCACGTCTTCTGGGTTATTCTGCCGTGTATATTTATATTTTCTGAGCGATACACACGGCATCGCAATGGGATCTGATATGTCGGCCAAAGAGGTCAGATATACACAGCAGAATAGCCTAAAAAAGTCTACATAGAAGATTCTGAATGGCTATGAAATCCTGGGAATATTTTTAATTATGTTTCTTTTTAAATATATTATTTACTTTGTTTACTACATATAACTTTTTTTTTGCACGCATGTGATCTTCTACTCTCCTCTTTTTTCCTAAAATGATTATCATTTGTTTATTTATATTTTCATATCTAAAATATTTACAACTTAGGTATGAACAAAGTGAATGTAAGGTACAAATAGCTAATCTTGCTATTGCTGCCCTAAAGCGGGATTGTCTGAATACGAATACTGATGACAGTGGAAATTTGAAGACGCATACAGCTAGCTAAAGTTACTGTTCAGTATTAATAACAGATCCACAGATCGCCGATGGACGTGTGCGTGTGGATGCTCCATTATGTTTACTTTATCTATCTGTCCCTCCTAATATCCTACCCCACAGAGCATGACTTTTTCTGTGTATTTGTTTATGACTTTTGAATTGTCAAGGAGAGTGGATGCTGCTATATGTTAGTCAATAACTTGAAATTGTTAGTTGCTGTAAAGTTTATTTATTGGTAGTGTATTCGGTTCCTTGCGTGTGCGTGCCGAAACCGTTCGTGCTGATTACCGAAGAAGGTTCCTGAAGTTCAGAACCTATGACTACGGAGAGAAAATCTAGGCGAGTCATGCTTCCTAGTTGGTCCTCGAGCATTGTTCTGTTCCGTATACCTAATTCCTATCACCCTTTCTACACCTTGTGTCTCCACCCCATGTGTAAACAGTCTGGTTCATCTTCATATATATGAAGATAAGTGTGTCTCCATTGTACATACAGTGGAGACTTGGACAGTCCTTAATTCAGACAGACTTCTTCGAAATGCATTGCTGGAGAAGGATGTTATGCTTTCCGTGGACAACACGACGCATGAATCTACAACAGTGAACAAAAGATTCTTCAAATCCTTTGGTCATATTATGAGTTAAATCTAGAAACGTCGATAGCCTACAAAAGAAGATTGTCCTGGATACAACTTTGGGCTGAAGAAGCCCTGGAAGAGTACCGCAGCGGTGGGTAGATGGCTGAAGAGACCCTGGAGCTGGAGCCAGCTGCGAGGGCGACGCAAGACCGGGACTTGTGGAGGTGCATTACGAGCAATGTTCCTTCCTTCTGTTTTTGGATTTGGGCAATTTTAAGGACCAACGCTATTATTTGTGCACTGGGAGTGAAAATAAGAAAAATGTTGCCACGTCAGTATAAGGTTACTGGTAGGGTCTGGGTTGACCGCATTACTAATGAAGATGCATTAAGATACATAGATAAAACTCACAAAAAATAGATATACAGGTAACCCCCATTGATCGCGAGGGATACGTTCTGGATATGGTCGTGAAAAGCGAAGTTTCGCTATCAACGGAGGATTTTAAAAAATTATTTACTAATAAAATAAACATTAATAACAAAAAAAATAATCGTAAATAACATAATAAATTTATTTTGTTCCGATCGAAGGCGACGCATAAAGAAAAAATATTGTTAAAATTGTGTGCGCGCTGTATTTTTTTGTGTGTGCTATAACGACAAATAGTGTATGCGCGCACACCCATATACATTAGAGAAACTTCTTCTTTTTTTTCTTTCTTCTTCTTCAAGAAATTTCTTCTTCAATATTAACAAAATTTCTTATATAAATAGTAATAAAAACACATTTTTTAAAACCACTATTTATACTCACCACCTATACTTTTATAGTTTGTTTTTATCTATGCTTATATTTTTAATTATAGTAGATTTATTTATTAGACTTTATTGACAGACATGTTTTTGTTGTAACAGAGATGAATATATAATAATATAACATGATAAACATAAGATACAATTATATACTCGTAGTTTATTGTGTGGGATAGAGTAGACTTCACCTCTGATATATTTATGTAGCATTGTCCTGGCTACTTTGCTACTGCCGTCTGTGTTAAAGTAGCCAGTTTTTTTCGTGCTGTTGTGTTGTTAGAATATTGGATAGCGACGCTTCTGATTGATCTTATGATGTATACATTGTTTCCTGAAGAAGATACCATAGATACGAAACATGTTGATATATCAATGAAAAGTGGTTTTAAACTAAATATATTTTTTTTAATTTGTCAGTTATTTCGGGCCCTTCTAGTGCCCGGGAGCCGCGGCTGCCCAAGGCTGCCTGGGCGGAAACCATGCCCCTGTTTGCTTTATGGGATTGTTAAAACGATGCGTTGTATCGTCAGATCCATCACAAGTTGTTCATCTTTAATATTAGCATCCTGCTATTCCCGTCTCCAGCGATCATTTGGACCCAACGTGGGATGCGTTATTTGTCCTTCTGCCCAGAAAGGCTCTCGATGATATCATTGTACACAGCATTGTTCAGTTTTGTCACCGTTTCAATGACGCTGTCGGGATGCAAACAAAGAGCCCATTCCTTCACACCCATCCTGCACACCCGCAAGCACTGGATGTGCAGTTAAAAATTAACTTCAATATGAAAATAATTCTTTTAATTTTTACAACGATCACATATTTATTAACGAAAACCAATATTTAGAATAAAATAAGTACATAATCTTTGTCTCTTTAATGTATATGAAAAATGTTGGTCTCTGGATGATCCATTTATTATTTTATTTGTATTTATTTATACATTTTACAATAAAAAAACAAATGGAGTTTATTTATACAGAGTGGGCCAACTTGGATTGATGTAAAATGCATATAACTTTTATAATTTTAATATTTATTAAAAAAAATATTACATGAAAGTGTAATATTTTTAATCTATGTGAAAAATAAATAACTCCATTTTCTTGTCTCTTGCCAAAGTATTTTGCATTACATTACGCAACTCCAAATTTGTTATTTCTGCACGAATATTTTGTTTAAGCTCCTGAATTGTTGCTGGTTTATTCATGTAAACTCGGCCTTTTAAGTAGTCTCACAAAAATAAATCAGGCGCCGTCAAATCTGGGGAACGGGGAGGCCAAGCAAACTTTGAATTTTTTTAAATTAGCCGGTCACCGAAAATAAATTGTCGCGAAACATAATAAAGTTCAATAATTTTAACGCGCTCTTGCACTGGATATATAGCCATTATAAACTTTCATAAATTCTAATATTTGTAAAAAATTTATATAATTAAAAATAAACCCCACAAAAGTTATAAATTTTTAAAAACAGTCAGCCCAAGTTGGCCCACCCTTTACATTCGACAATAAAAAAATATGCACCCCCAAATAAGAAACATCTTAAACTATGGGGATGACTATCAACATTTTTATAATACTAAATGTAAGAATTTCTTTACAACAATTAAAAAATAAAAAATATGTATACATCTATAATAATACTAAATATGAAAATTAACAGGTATTATTTTTTTCTAATCATTGTAGTTGAAAACCTTTGTATGTGTTCGTATGTTTTAGATGTAGATTATTGTATGGTTTACACCACATATGGTCTAAACATGTTTTAGAATTTTAGATTCTTGTATACGTATTAATACATGACAAGAAACCGTATATATCTAAGTTTGTTTTATATTCTTCTACTTCAGTTCCATGACCATTTTCGACAATATTGATATTAATATCACCTAAAATAATTTGGTTACAAACTCTACGAATCTAATCTAGATAGATACCTACTTTTCATATTCAATAACTATTTAACCTTACTACCATACATCGTGACGGACACTGCCCTAGGATTTAGCGACCGCTTCTCCGCAGGTTTTTCAGCGACATCTCAAGAAAGCCACTCCAGCGTTAAACCGCATACACGCATTTAAGAGTAAACCACCTATGTATAATTCAGCCATAAATAAACCCTAACCTTTGTAAGTGCTCTTTCATTTCGATATCTTGCTCTAGACAAAACATACATAAGCTCACCATATACACTACGACATACACTAACATGTGTGAGACTGCAAGATGTTAGGGGCATCAGTCTCACATCCACAGAACCTTCTGATAAATCACAATCATACAATTTACTTAGCAGACTCAGAAATAGATCAGCTGATCCATGTTGTACGAAGTTCTTACTTATGCTGTTTCCTAACAAAATGACATTTGAAAGGTTTTGAACTTGGCTTAGAGCTGATCGAAGAATCTACTTCCTTATTTACTAATTCGAAAACTTTACTACCTTACTAAACGTGTTATTTTCATGATTGTTCTTTGCGTTCGAGGATAATGCATTTTTCTTATGATGGATTCATTTTGCCTAAAGACGTCGGTAAAACGAAAGTTTATAAACCTATTTATAATAAAGCATATAGTATATTATATAGTATTATATAATATCACGGTAACACCATAACCTAAGTCAATACCTACTGCACGCCACTGGTACCTACCAACTATTAATATTTTGTATAAATTTGAAATTTTTTTTCTCTGTCCCCCCCTTCTACGGTTATATGGTTTAAATTGGAAAATATTTTCTAAAACATTTTTTTAACGAATCCATAATACACCTTGAAGACCAACCGATAAGTTTTATTTAATTAAATATTGTAGATTTGCATTTTGGCTGCCAGGACGCTCCTGGCTGCTGACTGCCCTGATGCTGCTAATATATGGGCCGTATTTAGTTTTAATGTATTTACACACGGCTCGACCTTTCTCATTGCAACACGATTCCTGGAAGGCGAACCGGAACGAGGTGTTTCAATTTTGACTTCTTTTTCGTAATGTAAATGTTACACAAAATACGTTTCACGATTTATTGTCTCGGACTGTGTCCCGATTATTGACGGGAGTTGGATTTGTCATATTTTAAATGTACAGTATTTTGTAGATGTTATCACCGAAATATGCATCTAAGAATTCTTCTAAAAATAGCGATTTTAGGTAAATTTCGTCAGAAATAGTAAATAAATGCAGAGTATTGAAAATCCCAACTAGAAACACTTCAATGCACTTTCTTCGATCGTGACTAGGAGAATTATAAATCACACTCCGTTAAAAAAATACAATCGATTCCGCTCAATTGGGACACATCGAGCACAAACATTTTGTACCAAATAAGCGGCCGGATATAATAAGCGAAGTTTAAGGTAAAATCAAAAAACACATATGCACATATTTTTAAACTTTATTAAATTATTGAAAAAAATATTAAATTACAGAAAAATAATATATAATTATTAGGTATGGACATAAATATGAAAAAATAAAATAATCAATAATGCTAAAAAAATAATTTAAGACACAATTATGAAAATAATGTACATGATATATTTATAGCAACAAAAAAATATTCTGCAAGAATTCATCAATCTGCCTTGTATTTTTGTAGAATTGCAATTGTACTAAATCAGCGCAGGCTTTCAGTGCGCATGTTGGACATTTATTTCATATTTATTAAAATTTTTAATTCACTGTCCCAATTAAACGGAATGGTGTCCCAGATAACCGAAGTGAATTACTATTAGTTACTTTATTTGGTTTATGTACGTTGGGATATGGCCTAAATAACCGGCTGTCCCGATAAACCGGTATTACGCTATATAGCAGATTTTGTGGACATGAGAGTTGAGATATTTATTAAATTTTTTTGAAAAATTGATCATGTTAATAGATCAGCTATGTTCGTTAGCCAGCCTGAACCACCATCTTGTTTCAAAATGGCGGTTATTAAATTTTTTGAAACTTCGCTAATATTTCACACTCAGACGATATCATTTATCTAATCATTGTGGCGAGTACCGGAAGGTATTTCTTTAAAAATGTAAACAAAATAACATGTATTTTATTATTTATCAGATATTTTCTTCCTTGTATGGTGGTAGATAGAGAGGATAGAGGGCCATACTCTTTCATCTTGACGTATAAGTTTCGCCTTATTTACGATGATTTTTTTTTTCCAAAAGTCGGGTATGTGATTGTTTTAATGATTTTAACACGTTGTTGAGGCATTAAGTGCTCCATAATAAATTGTAATCAACTACTCTTCATTTTTATATACTGAATGCGAACTGACAAATATCGGTCAAACAATAACGGCCTGGAACATAACGTTCCCCCTGTACATTCACTATAATTCCATTTTCAATAGTAAAACAGCACCTATTTATGAACTATCCCAATATTTACCTATCCTAATGAATTTATATATTTCTGATAATAATTATTTTATTACGGAGAACACATTCTTATTGTGAAGTTGTAATTATTCAGAACACAGGTTTAATAATAATAAAAGTGTAACATACGGGTTCGAAATTTTGTCGTCAAAAGTACTGTCGCTGAAGCATAGTTGGTAATGCACCTTCCTCGGATTGGAAAAGATCCAGGTTCGAAAATATTTTTCGATAAAATTGATTTAATATGCATATATTTCTAATTAATACGTTTAATTAGTATTTATAATTGTTTTAAGTTAAAATAATCCGTTTTTAATTCGACGCCAAGTAATACTATCACTGTCTGACAACTTGATCAACCCCACAGGGTTTTAGCAGAAGATTAAAACGAAATTAGTCAAAATTTCCGTCTCAACTGACTCGATCCAAACTGGAAGGTGGTGGTCGGCTGCGAGCTGCGAGCTGCGAGGGGTGTTAGCAGATTTCACTCCGTCATTTTACGCTCAATTAACAACAACTATAAAATGACGTTTGGAATGTACAGCAATAATCCCTCGACTGTGTTTAACGTCTTAATTTCATCCCTGCGATGTTGTTCGGCTAAGATCCCGCGCGCCGGTTTAGTCACGGCCTATTTTTTACCACATCCCTTAAAACTTCACAACGAAATTTGAAATTAGGCGTAAATGTAGTGTTAGCAGATGTCACGCAACTTGAAAGTATGAGGGTGAATGTTTAATTTATTATTTTGCACATGGGCGCGCACGCAAAGATGAAACTTTACTCTTGAAACTCGCGTAAAAGACGGGAAATTATTGATATTGAGCACGTTCATTTTTTCGTACTGAATTGTATTTTGTACGAAGAAGAGACTAACTGATATTAGTCAGTTTGCTGCTGATGACATTTGACGATAATTTATATTGTCATAAATATATTTAATTGATAAAAAAATCTGTCAACTGTCATAAAAGGTTGCGATTTTGAGTTCCAGTGATGACTACGTAGATTTTTTCGTAGTTATGTAATTTGTTTCATTTGCCAAGGAATCGTGTTCTAAAAAATAACAAATTATTTGTAACTGCTGACTTACCATCACGCCGTTTCTCCGCGGAGGTAGGTAGAGAGGATAGAGCGCTATACTCTTCTGTCCTGACACACAATTCTGGCCTCATCCACATTCATATATTTTCGACGATTATTGAGGCTTTTAATAGGATCATTTTCCAGTATCTGGTCGCGCCAAGTCTTACTCGGACGTCCTCTACTTTTGGTGCCATCAACGCTTGCGTCATATAACTTTCTTACCATTCTCTCCTCATTCATCCGTTCCATATGACCAAACCACCTAAGTAATCCTTTCTTAATCTTACTCACTATACTAACATCAGCTTTACATTTCTTCCTTATTTCTTCATTCTTTACTCTGACATAAATAGATTTGCCACAAATACGCTTAAGTGATCTCATTTTCACTGCATTCAGTCTATTTTCGTTCATTTTCTGCCAGCTCCAGGTCTCACTTCCATATATCAGTGTCAGTACCAGGATTCCATTGTGCACCGAAAGCCTTGCCTCAGTTGACAAATTCCCGTTAGATATAATTCCATTCAAAGCACCGTTCACTTTATT
Source organism: Eubasilissa regina (assembly GCA_022840565.1). Taxonomy (NCBI): domain Eukaryota; kingdom Metazoa; phylum Arthropoda; class Insecta; order Trichoptera; family Phryganeidae; genus Eubasilissa; species Eubasilissa regina. The sequence continues at coordinate 13,425,335 of JAINEB010000027.1, read as the reverse complement.
TCCTGCAGTCACCCTCCTTTCGATATCATTCTCAGCCTTTCCGTTTCTATCAAACATACTTCCCAAATATATAAACTCATCTACTTGTTCCAAACATTCATTACCTGCAAGTATCTTGTACGGTGTCTTGCTTTCCTCCTTCTCGAATACCATCACTTTCGACTTGTTAACATTCATCATCAGGTTGCTTTCCTTGCATATATCGTACATTCTACTCACCAGATTCTGTAGTTCTTGTTCATTATTCGCCATTAGTACTGCTTCATCGGCGTACAATAAACAGCATGCAATCAAATCGCCAATTTTTGCCCCTACATTCATACATTCCGGTTCTTTCACACATTTATCCATATACAAGTTGAACAGCCATGGAGACATTACATAACCCTGCTTGACACTCTTTGTAATGTCAAACCATAGTGTGAGTGCTCCATTGATTCTTACACACGCAGAACTTCCTTCGTATAGGGATGCGATTGCGTGTATAAGTTTACTATTCACCCCGTAATTAGAGAGTATATTTCATAACCTTTCTCTTATAACTCTATCATATGCTTTCTGTAGATCTACGAAGGCACAAAAAAGTTTTTGTTTTTCGCCAAAAACTTTTCCGTTATCACTCGTAGAGAAAAGATCTGATCCATGCATCCTCTTCCACTCACAAATGCCCCTTGCACGTTTCATACTTTTTCTTTCGTCACCATTCTTGCTCTTTCTATTAAAATTCTTCAATACAGTTTACCGACAGCTCAGTAGACTAATAGCCTTATAGTTACCACATTCCATTTTCGACCCTTTGTCTTTATAAAGAGGCATAATGACAGCCCTCCTCCAATCTAACGGGGTGTGGCTCTCTTCCAAACATTGATTGAAGAGCGTATGAAGCCACAAGGTAACTAATGGGCCACCAGCCTTGATATACTTTGCAGCAACGATATCATACTCCACAGCCTTACCATTCTTCATATGTTTTATTGCACTTTATTTATTTCATACTTATTGCATTTATATCGTATATTATATTGTATTTTACTTTCGTATATAACTGTTTTGAACTCCAAAAGAGTGATACAAAAATTTTGCTGTTCTTTTCATGAATATTTAATTTCAATAAAATTTAATATATGCTAAATATTTTTAATGTGCCGGGGGTGATGGATCCTGCTCTGAAATATAAGGTAGAATAGCTCATAAAACGCTACACAGTATTTTCATAATAAAATTTTAATTTATTTACAGGTTTTATTAAGCGAAAAAATGACATTTGAACTTCTACGCCAATGGTATTTATAATTGTAAAAGGCAATTGTCAAATTATATTGCCGAACGTAATTACATTCATTAATTTCTATGGGTAGTTGACGTAACCGTGCGAGAAATTAATCGTCCTATCACAATCGACCTATTGATTTCCGATGGCAAAAAATCTTCACAATGTAAAATGGCGTTCGATGAAGTCGAATTATTTGGGACATGGCCAAATTTAAGTAATAATAATTCCATATTATAATTGTTGCATTTCATATTATAAAGGTCACCTTCGCGACAACACGGGGTGGAGTATAAGGAATTAATGGCAGAAATTCTAATAGAGTACAGTTTACATGGTACATTGTTAATAAATAATAAAATATGATACGAATTCAATTAATCAACTAGAAAGATATAAAATAAAAAAAATATTTTAAAACAAATTTTTGGTAGCTACCGGGATTGAAACATGAACCTTTTCCTATCCGAAAAAACGCGTTAACCAATTTCGCTACATTAAGCATTACATTTTCGATAAATTTTTAAATTACATATATTCTGTAGTTCTCACAGACTGTCAAATATATAGACATGAATTAACGCAAATTCTCGGTTTCAATATTTTCAATTTGGTATCATCATTCACTCACGCAATCAAATAGTTCCGTGATTTTTATTAAATATATGACTTGATTGGAAGGAAAATTCAAATGCTGATAATATTGGGAGTATGCATTAATTCATGCGGTTTTCTAAGAGAGGGCGTTACTAGTATTATTTCGCGCCGTGTTCATCCGTGACTATATTCATTTGAAAGCTACTGTCATTGCGCGTTTTTTTCAGTATGTCATTTGATTGAAGTGTAAACAACATATTTTTCTATTCATTTGAACATGTCGAACTTTGTGCCAGAAAAAGTGTTTTTGCGGGGAGTTCTTCTTCATTACTTTAACATGAAGAAAAGTGCTACCGAAAGTCATCATATTTTAGTAGAGGTTTATGGTAACCATGCTCTAGCTGAAAGAACGTGCCAGAAGTGGTTTGCACGGTTTAGAAGTGGCGATTTCAACTTAGAAGGTAATGCTCTGTATTTGGTGGGATCAGAAGGGTGTGTTGTATTATGAGCTGTTGAAATCGGGTCAGACGATCAAAGGGGACCTCTACCGAACACAATTAATTCGTTTGAAGAGAGCGATTGCGGAAAAACGACCAGAATATGCAACCAGACACGAATCCATAATTTTCCATCATGACATCGCTCGGCCACATGTTTCAAGACCGGTTCAAAACTATTTGGAGAACAGTGGGTGGGAAGTTCTACCTCACCCGCCTTATAGCCCAGACATAGCCCCTTCTGATTACTACTTGTTCAGATCAATGCAGAATGCCCTCACCGGAATACGCTTCACTTCAGAACAGGGTATCAAAAATTGGCTTGATTCGTTCTTCACCACCAAGCCGGAGAAGTTCTTTTGGGATGGAATCCACAAACTGCCAGAAAGATGGGCAAATGTTGTAGCTTCCGATGGACAATACTTTGATCATTGAGTGTATAACCATTTTTTCACAATAAAGCCTTAATTTTCGAAAAAAAAACGCATGAATTAATGCATACGCCTATTATAATATGCATTAGTGTAAAAAATACGGTTTGTTTACACAAAGATTTAATTTTCGAAGAGTAAATACTTTTACTGTTGCATAAATGTGTCATAAACTGTCGGATTTATTTTTCGGAATGTGTGTAGAATGTCTCTCGTTTCGCAACTAATGTTCCAAACCTCTCTCCTATATGTACATATTATTTCATGTCTATTCATTTACTGGTCTATGGTAGTTGTATAATAATAAAGAGACACACTGAAGATTTTTAATTGTTTTAAATACTTCTTTTTCTTTATTCATCCGAACATTTATAAAGAGCGACGTTCTACCCTATCACCGGCTAGTCAGTGGTGAACGCCAGATCCGCGAGTTCTTCACCTCAGAAACATATACCCACCTTATTTTATCACATTCTGCCTTCATCCTAAATTGGAAAAAAATTATGAATAATTCCTGGAGGTGATAATAAAAAGATGTTACAAGAATTATGAAAGAAATGAACAAAGGAAATACGATTAAGATACAATCCACATTAACAAATCCTAATTCCGTTGGATTGGGCGTGAGTTTGATGTTGCAGGTAGGTAACAACAAGATGTTCCACTAGATGGCATCACTCTGGTCCATGCCCGTTCGAGTAATCCGTCTCTTTGGCCTATCATCGTAGATGATCCTCAGCAATTGGATTCGTATGCGGAATTGTAGAAGATCACATAGCCCGAGGTAGTAATGACACCAAGACGAAAATAACCAAAGGGAAACATCTCGTTTCCTGTAAAGATTATTCACCGTCTAATTAGATCAACAAATTATAGTAAATTATGCACTAGTGATTGTACAACATAACAATATTTACCCTTTAGTTATGTCGGATCTTAGAAACGTTGATCGCGGCAATTGAGTCGCGCAAATTTGACAGCTCTGCTCGATTATTTGAAAACGAACCATAGACGGTGACCGTTTTTAAAACCTTGAAAACGGATTGCGATACCAATGTAAGGCCAATTATTTGTGATTTCGAGGTGCTTGGTAATAAAACAAGTGACGGGACAATTTCGAACGTGACCCTAATTTGTAATGTTACAATATTTTAATTTGTATCATAACAATTTTATTCTTAACTCTATCCAGATTATCTTGAGCATTCTTCTGTAGATCCACATCTCTAATGGCGTCTTATCATTCCATAAAATAATACTGATAACACATAGCATCTATTCATTCGCATTCGCAATCTGAGGTAAAACATTGACGATTTTAATATATCGGCAGAAAATTTAGAAACTCCACATATTATCCATGCTGCTGAATTTAGAATAGATTGTAATCTATCCTGCTTACACATTGGCAGGCCAGCTATTACAGTAGTCCACACGTGACACCATAGATGCATTTGTGAGGTGCCTCAGTGGAAAGATGTCTCCGAATTCTTTTAACATGTTTCACACTGCCAGTTTGTTGATTTGTGTATTCATTGAACTTAAATACAGATTTAGCATTCCCATTAAATATATATATGATTACTCGTTCTTTCTGGAAGTTTTCCAGTTCTGCGTTGTTGATAATAAAATCTCTTCATGATAGTTGAACATTTTCTGCAGCACCGCATCTGAAGGTCTTTTTTAATAGAGTCTAATTAACGTGTCCTGAAAATGTTGCGAGAGGTGACAGACCTACCGCAATGGTACCAAAACCACAATACCTTCCACTATTAAACGTGTCCGCATAATGGCTAACAAAATGGCCTAAGCCATAAAAATCTGTATTTACTGCTCCGTTTAGTATTCTGTATATGGGACTGTGGGACAGGATGGTTAGGAAATACATTATACTTAACCTATTCATTATATGAAAAACACACTTGTCTTAGACAATGGTAGGCATTTTCTGTTAACGCATAAAACTTGAGATAAGGCTAGAACTATTTGGATCAAGGAGTGAGGCTTGTTTAAGGTGAAGACCTCTACTCTCATCATCATCACCCGGCGAAGCCCACACCCAGCAAGTACCGGTGCGTAAAAAAGGTGTCACAAAACTGCGTTAAAAATGTCAGACATTTTATACAGGGGTTTCGGGTGCGGTTACACAATAACATTGTTACGAGTATTTAGTATCCTTGCACTAAAAGAGCCACCCGCGGGGGGGGGGGGGTCCAAAGTAAATTTAACGTAGTTATTAGCAATTTTAGCAAAATTTAAAGTTTAGACCCTCCAGCGTTCCTTAAGTGTTGTCTTTATTCACATAAAACATATAACACAAATCCATAGAGTACATACCTAGTTAAATTACATATAGATGGAAAATTGATGGTAAATTAAGGTGCAGTAGTTCAAGGCAGACACTCCAAATCCAGTCATCAAAAACACTCCCAGAAGAGGGACAGTAGACATAACACAAAATAGTTTGAGTCACACTTACACGGATAGACTAACAGAGTTTCAAAACATGAGGTATGGAGAAAGAGAGAAGTAGGCGCGTATGTGGAGATACTTCCCACCCACGGAGATCGACCTAACTGCCTACCGAAGGAGCTCTATCGGGTCACCCATACCCGAATAAATTATTAATTTAAAACGAAAAGTATATGGAAGAAATAATTTTCCTGCAACCCGCTGCAGGCCAACTTACCACTGTGGCTAAGGGAGGATTATGTATTGAAGCGGTATTTGAGAGTGATATTGAATGCATATGTTGATAACCGAGAATAGGTCTACCTACAAACAAACAAGTACATATGTCCCCATATACGACATTTCTTATTTGTCGTATTTAACGGAAAAACAGTACACCTGCACTCGAACATCCGACCAATTTCCATATTATTTAATATATAGAATTACTTATATGTCACTTTCACCACACCCTAGTAAATAATACTTAGGCAAGAATTCTGCCTATATAAGATGCCCGTAAATATTTTCAAAGCCGTTCTTTGAAACAAATGTAACGTGGAACAAGTTTATACACCGAGTTTTTATTGTCGGAACATATTCTGAAATTGTAATATATAACATTAACAAATCGTTATAAATTTGGAAAAATATTATGAATATTGAAAAACTAGCACCTGCGAAAGAATAAAAAGTACAGCTTTTAGTCTGTACACAATAGCAAGGATACTAAGATTTATGCTAACAGTATCCAATAAAATGTAATAAAATAAATAAACATTGTTTATTATTCACAAAACAAATTAATACCACCTAAATTTGTAATAAAATTCAAACAATTTAGAAGGGTAAAACAAAATATTATGATTTGTGTATAGCGTAGGCCAAGGTGAACTAGAAAAACGTAATTTATGCAAGAACATGCTGTGCATACAAGCAAAAAAGCTGTGCATAACTAAAATTTCTGGGAAAGAAATATAAATTAAAAAATTGGATTAACATTAACGAAAACATTATTTTGCAATTAGTACCATTTGTGTACCAGTAGAGACTTCAATTGCTTAGTTCTAAAAACTCATCGCAATTCACCGCTGTACTCATGGCGATATTTTTTACATTACTCAGTTCTGCCTTTAAGCTAGTGAATTACTCAAGTCATATAAATGGCTATTTACTGAATTAAAAATTCCTTTCGGTTAATCCGTTTTGTATGGATTACATGACCTATGCTGTTTTATAAAAGAAAACATTAGAAAGGGTTACAACTGCGTGCAAATCATTGGAGTGTCTGCTTCCTCTTTTACTTATTCGCGAATTTTACTATCTTACTGTTTTTAACGTGTTGATTTCATGATTGTTCTTTAAATTTGTCGCATGGATCTGGATTGGCAATTGGCAGATTATTTCCTTCAGTAATTACATGAAGAATTTTCAAACAATAAATGGATCATATTTAGTCATAGAAAATGTTATATATTTTTATGTATTTTTTATTTTGGTAACAAGATATTATTTTACGTTAAAACTTAAACTTTAAAAATACTATTAATAGTACTATAAAATTCCAAATAAATACATGGTAGGGTCGTATAAACGACGGATTTATTTTGTCTAAAGACGTTGGTTAAACGAAAGTACATATTACATATATTATATATGATTGTATAATGTCATTGGTAACAGCATAACCTAAACCTAAGCATAACCTACATATACTCGTGTATGCGATATGTAACACGTTTTTTTTATTTAGTCGAAATTTCGATCGAAGATGCTGTTTTCGTTAGTAGGTATAAAATAAAAAAAAAAGATTTCTTACATATTAGCGATAGGAACATTATAAACACCATGTGTTTAGTATGTGGGAAGGTATAATAGTCTCGTTGGCTGTTCGTTTAATTTTACATATCGGATTTCAGTGTGGTGAGATTCCCTTTATTGGATTTCATGGTATTGGCAGGTATCCGATTGTTCTTGTTTTGGGGCCCGGCCAGGCTACGAGGCGTAATAGCCCGGGAAAAGAGGACAAGATGTAAACCGAGGTGGTGAATGAAATTATTGTTGGGTTGCTTGCTGAGTGGGTGTACTCGTTTGGATGTACTCGCACCTGGCAGCAATATTCGAATCAATTTAATTAAAAAATTAAAAATGAATTTGAAAATTGAAAACGAATTTGGATATTGAAAATGAATTTTAAAATTGAAAGTGAATTTGAAATTTGAAAATTGAAAATCAATATCAAAAAAGAAAACAAATATTTTTTTAAGCATGTTCTTCTCCATTCGTCCATAGCTCCACCTCAACACGGCTATCTACTCATGCGCCTCCACAAATCTCAGATCGTTCTCATATTTTACTCCAGGAATTCTCCAGTAAGAAGAAATGCAAGTCGTAGTACTCTTCCAGGTTTTAAAGTCGCACTTAGAACAATTTTCCTTTTCTGGCCTTTGCATATAATGTGGCCGAAAAATTGCAAGATACGTTACACAGATAAATAACTAGCGCAACCAAATAATAATTATTGAACAAATTATAAATATCTCATAAAGACGAAGTTATTTATATAATATTATATAGGAAGTCCATACTTCCATAAGTATAAACATTACATGGCTTACGACCTGTCTTCGGCTGGCTATGATCATTTTACACAATGTAACGTTCACCATTACATCCACAATCAACCTCCATATATATCACATTTTTGGAAGTTATATATATATTACCATGTAGAAATATTTTGGACAAAAACTTCGCTGTTGACATCTATGGTCTGAAATTTGATATTTATTTCCCTGAAACAGCATAAATATCACTAATGAGAATCATATTTTTTAGAAATATGGAAGGAAGCTATATTTTTTATCTGTATATATAACAAATGATTAATACATTATACAAGAATATGTACGAGAGTATGTCCAAATTTTTGAAAAAACACACAGTTACTGGATTTTTACCTGCAAAGGCAAATAACAATTTATTAAACAAATTATAGCCCTGTAATACCCATACTTTCATATTTCTCCATATAATATAATATAAATAGCTTTGTTTCTATGAGACATCTATAGTTTACTTTATAATAATGCCTTTGGAGGTAAAAATCTAGTAATTATGTGTTCTTACAAAAATTGAGACATACTAAAATATTGTTAAAATAATTATTGAATTTTTCTAAAAATGTTATAAATGATTATATTATAATGTACACATAAGAAGTTTTAAATCAATAAAATAAATAATATTTCAGTCAACATTATTTATAGTAAAAAAATTACGTTTCTTGGAAACTGCTAAGTAAGCAATATTTGTTTTGCTGATATACAAAATGTTATTATTTTCTGCTTCAATAATTTTCAAAATTGACACTAAATACGCATACATCTAAACCTACCAGCACGCCACTTTAAATTTTGTTACAATTAAAAATATAAGGCGAAACTCATTGAAGCACAAAAATTATAGCAACTATTTTACAGTCCTACTTCTACCCACATACTTGACCAGAGCGAGTAATCACGAACATGCACACACACACACACACACACAGGCCTAGAAAGATGGAGAGATTTTGTAAACACTGTCATAAGGCCTGGTGTGTATTTGTTTTTAAACGTGTTGAACCGAAATTAATGAGACGATAAGTTGTCCCTCGTTGGGCAAGATATATGGCCATCCCAGCGAGGCATGTCCGATTTACAAATGTTATACGAAGACCTTATTTGACGGCAGGGCCGGAATTAGTAAGCGACACAGACATTAGATATAAAAGAAAATTGGAAAACATATTTTTTATTGATTTAAGTGTACCTAACATTATGGTTTATGCGTGAGTAGTATTAAAAGTAGGGCATGCAAAATTACTGAGAAATAACATTGCCGGTAAATCGGTAAAACATAGAGTTAATACCGGTTTAGCGGTAATTTATCGGTAGTTATGGAAATATTCAAAAGCGATTAAACAACAAATTAAAATAAAACACATTTTAATGAAAATAAAATATCTAGTAAAGATTATTTATACTTACTTACTTATCATCACTGTTTCCTCAAGGGGGTAGGCAGAGAGTACAGAGCGCCACACTCTTCTGTCCTGACAATTCTCGCCTCATCCACATTCATACATCTTCTCATACAAGCTCGATGATTATTGAGGCTTCTAACAGGACCATCCTGCAGTATCTGGTTCATATGGTTGTGCCAAGTCTTCCGCAGACGTCCTCTTCTTCTGGTGCACTTGCGTTATATATATTTCGTACCATTCTATCCTAATTCGTCCTTTCCATATGACCAAACCACCTAAATGATCTTTTCTTAATCTTACTAACTACACTTTATATTTTTTCCTTATTTCTTTATTATTTATTTTGTCATAAATGGATCTGCCACATATATGTCTAAGTGATCTCATTTCAACTGCATTCAGTCTACTTTTGATCTTCTTCTGCCAGCTCCAGGCCTCACTTACATACATCACTGTCGGTACCATTATTTATTGTACACAGCATTAATTGTAAACGTAAATTTGACGTTAACTAAACTAAGTATTTACCATGGTATCTATTATAACGTATTTGGTTTGGTTTAATTACTTTTTCGTTGAAATTTTTTCTGAAATAACTCGAGTCTAAATTTTGGTGGTTGGAAAGTGGGCAGGGAAATAATATTACATCAAAAAAATAAAAGGTGCATATAAAATATCTAAAATAAAAATGTGGAATTAATCTTTATATTTAAAAAATAAAGTACTCCTGACTTCGGTCCTGTTTAAGGATCCATAACATTTTTTGTTCACATTTATTTCAATGGGTTTTTTCGACGAGTGTTAACACCGTTCGAATTATAAAAAAGCTTAATTTAACATCTTATTTGGATGTTTTGTTTAAGGCGATTGTTTGGGTGATTCATGGCTCGAATATATCACATTTATTGGATGCAATTGGAGAATATTAAACTTGGACCAGAGTCGATACCTTACAGACATACTGAACTGGCCAGCTTAATCATCGCACCGTATCGCCCGGGGCGGATTGAGAAGGAATATTCCTTCCATTACGGTATATCGCTTCATCAGCAGCGTTTTTGCACACCGGGATGAACCAACAGTTTCATTAAAAAATTATATAAGTAGCAAAATATTACTCCATTCAGAAGACACAATTAATTATATTTCTCTATTAATTAACTAGACAGTTAGGATGACACCTTAATGAACAATTGAGAGTACAAATTGCAAAGTCAGCAACCTCCGTTATTATTTATGCTAAGGCAGCTATCTTTTTATTTAATTTTTACACAATGTGTTAATTTATGAACAGTCAAAATCGGTGTTAGTTGCAAAATTAGTCGCTTTTGTACGCTGCCATTTATATTAACATTTAATCAATAGCAGTCTTCGCTACTTTGAAATTTAAATGGCCGCCAGTATGGAAACAAGGTTATTTATTTCGTATTTTAAACGAGGTGATAGGCAGCGATAGGCTAGCTTAATCGCAGAGTTATAGGGGCGGATTTTTGTACATGTAATGGTACAAAGTAATAAATATTAAAAACCGTCTTTCCCAAAATTGTGCACAATTACGAAAAAGGGAAAACAATATGCACGTGTGAAGTATGAAGTACAATTGTTCAAAGCATCGTTCACAAATTTCTTGCGTTGAACATCTAAAAACATCTGGAAGCAATATATATAAAACATCGGTGTTTTTAAACATTGTTATACTATAGAAATAAAAAAAGGCTACGTCTCTTTTATTATGCAATCGAAGTAAATGTAGTTTAAGAGAAATTTCAAAAGGCAACAAAGTCTTCATAACCCATTTAAACTATCTGCAGAAATTGCAGTTAGATACTGAGTTTATCTGAGAATATTGTTTTTTCTTAAATCATCAAGGGACTCGCCGCTCTTATTCAAATTTGATAAGAGGCTCGCACGAGCCCCTCCGAGCCCCCTTCAGCCCACCCCTGATGATAGAGATTATCATTGTAATAAAAAGTGCAATAATAAATACTTACAGAAAAGCAATCGATGATTGCTTGCTGCTAGATCTTGCGGGCGGCAATTATAGCCGCTTCGTGGCCAGGGTTTCCATGTAATCTATATTTCATTGCTTAAGCAATGCACCATGTAGTATACTTTGTCTTTATTTTCAGTAAGAAAAAACAAAATATTAATAAAATGATACGTGCCATATTTACATGGATACCTAGAGCTATGTGTATTGATTTGAATTTAAAGAAATTAAATAATATATGGGCAGCTAAAAAAAATTAACTTAAAATCTCAAGTGAATACGATATTTTATGTAACACCGTTTTGAACTGAAAATATAAAGACATCGATGACATCTATTACACAATGGGGAAAAATTGTAAATGAATATTAATATTCATTATTAATTTTTGCTAATCAGTAATGCCATTTAGCAAATTTTTTTTAGAGAAAAAGAAAACTATAGTAACAATGGATATAGATACAATAGCAACCAAGCGTAGCTATTGTTCTTCAAGTTTAAATCTATTTTTCACGTTTTTCTCCAAATAAAAAATATGGAGGATGCTGATTTTGCAACTAGTACTCTCAATTAAACTGCACCATGAAATATATTGTACATAAAAATATTTTTACGTTTATCTAGCAAGATCTGTCGCCATGCGGTATCGCACTGCAGTCTTCAGCTATGAAACGAGGCGGATGTACTTAAGAATGTGTCTGATTTGGTATTGGCGTAAATTGTGGTTAAGGCAGGGTGTGCCGTAGTAGACTACTTTATAATAATAAATAAAATAAAAACAAATTATAAATAAAAGGCATACAGAAAAAAATATTTGGTTCGAAGTGGAAACGCGTTACCAATTAAGTTAAAGATACATCTATTATTCTATTTTAAAAAACAATCAAATTTATATTGCAATGAATCCCATAAACTAGTAATATTTGAATATGTCCATGAACACACAATTACTTAATTAATTAAAAAAAAATCAGATTCTCATAGCGATGACATATATATATGCTGTTTAAAAAAAGAGAAAAATGAATTATCAAATTTGATCCATAGATGGCGATGGTGTAGTGGTACTCGAAGCGAGTCCATATACTAAAATATATATACATCTTTCAAAAATTTTAAAAATTTCAAAAATATGGAGATTGAGGGGTGAGAGTTGGTGAACGTTATATATATAAAGTGATCACTTAAGCCAGCTGAAGACAGGTCGTAAGCCCTGTAATTATCCCATGCTTCCATATATTTTTCATTAAAAATAATAAAAAAATAGCTTCGTCTTTATGAGATATCTAATATTTGATTAATCTCATAAACCTTAGAGTAATACACGCTAGGTGATGCGATGACGTTGGTCTCCACAGTAGACCGGCCAAGCCATTTCCTCAGCTTCTTCAGCCATGATGTTCTCTTTCTTCCAGGGCCCCGACTTCCATCAATCGTTCCCTGCATTATGAGGTGCAAGATCACTGATATTTTTATAGTAACGCACCCACACAAAGACTTCACAATTTTGGGAACAATTTTAGTGTTGTAGATATAATCCGATGTTTAATGCTTAAATATAATACCTATAAGAGTAATTGATGCTGTATTGAGACAAAGGTATAATTGATTAAACTATTTAAGTCATTCTTTTAAAAAAAAAAATTTAATCAATAATTTATAAATCTTTGTACGTTCTTCTTATTCATACATATACTTCTATTAATAAGTTAATGTTAACATTTTTTTTTGTTTTTGTTAATTTTTAAAATTATTTTCTTTTTTATGTAAGTATATATACGAGTACCTACTATATATTACAATGTTACTGATAAAGGAGTAAATGAAATATTATATAAATAAATCACATGTCCCATCATATGTTGAATTTATCGGATTTTTATTCTTTTGAATACTTATTTTTCTTTATTACACTATCCATCCAGCACATTTTGAGTATTCTTCTGTAGATCCGCATCTCAAATGTTTTAAAGTATAAGTTTCCAAGCTTCTATAAAATAACCATGTTCACGAATTGCGACTTTATAATAAAAATGTTTTCATTTCAAATAAATTACGTTTTCAATAGGTTTTACGAAAACGGAATTGCGATTGGCGATTGCTTTCTGCTAGTGTTTTACTAAATATTATCATATAATATTAGTTCGACATTGACCGTACGAAACATTAGCTCACATTCCGTTTAGAATTATTTCATCATTCTACATTAACGTTAATTTATGACGCCGTTGAAGATGGAGACTATTGCTTTGATGGGCCATAAAAACACTAATTAGCCATACATTTATCACGTGGTTATACCCAAGTACATCCGTGATCTATGAACGTTAATGTTTGTTTTGATTTAATTCAAAGATAAGAATATAAACGACGTAACTAACATTTGAAACTGCTAACAGTTAGAATAGACAGTAGACAAAAATAACGTATTATAAAGACTTTTTTCAACAATTTTAAATAGTCTACATAATGTATGTCGTCACTAAAGCGGCAACATCACATATCTAAGAATTGTGTACTTTTACAGTAGAGATACATAACTAGTTTTAAATGATTTATGTAGAATTCCTGCAGAGCCTCCGCGTGCACAATGTCGAAGCAAGGAGGTGTATTATTTTTACCGATAAAGTAGGTATAACAAAACAATTATATCCTTAACAAATAAAAAAGGAATTAAGTCGTATACATTACATCCTTACAGATTTTTTCTTCTTCTTTCAAAAATAATTCTAAATTCTTTTGCATTTAAACACGAAATGACGCCCTATCTCTTTTATGAATTGGCACTATTAATCTTTCATTTACATTCGTAGATTTCCCCCTCCGTTCCTGAAAATCAAATTACATTCCGCCACCATTAAATTGGGGATGATTGACTACACCCCGAGTCCATTAACTCCCGGCCACCCTCGCCGTATTAATTCGTTTGGCCACTTCATACAATAGTTAACTGTAAAGCATAATAACCACCCCCCAGGAGCTGTGAGGATCTGATCATGTTTAAGGTGAACCGGGGGTGGGTGACATTGGCGCACTGAAACATTTATTTTTCATTACAATGTTACATTATTAAGGGAACGCATTTTTGTTGTGAATTTGCGTTTGGTATTTAGTACAAATTAAATGAATCAACTATGAAAAATCTATTTGTCGAAACAATATTTAGTTGCTATCGAACCTGGACTTCTTCCTATCCGGGGAAGCATGTTCCCCAATTTCGCTATAGCAATCGAATTCATTTTCGACAAATTTTTAAACTTGTGTTCTGCACTATTTTCAACTAACACATCTAATTACGGTGAATCTCAATTATACCTTTGAGTAAAACCCAATAGGAGACGCCTGAATTAAATTAATTAGTTAAATAAAATTGATTAATTTCGCCCGTCTCGACACAGAATTTCTCTAGTGAGACGGGCACAGTCCAAACAAATTTTTATATGTATTATATAGTTACAAATACATAAATAAATAAATAAATTTAATTCTGTCGTCTCCTATCGGGTTTTACTCAAAGACATTTAAGATTCACCGTTATGTTACGTTGATTGCTTTTAAAATGGGAATAATGGATGTATCAATTGGAAATTTAAATAATATAAGTTAAAAATTTGTTAAAAATGAATACGATAGCTATAGCGAAAATGGTAAATGCACTTACCCAGATAGAAAGAGGTCCAAGTACGAATAGCGCTAAAATAAAAGTTTAAAAAAATTCTAAGACAAAGTTTTGTAGGTAATGTAAAAAACAAATTCGTTAAGAAAAGAAAAATTCTTTTTGACAATAAATCAATCATTATTAATTATTAAAGAAAACACATTATTATTGTGAAGTTGCACTTTTTCAGAACATAGCTAGCAATAAAAATATTTTTTCGATGGATTGAATTTTCCTGTACATCTTTCAAATTGTTTTTTTAATATTTTTATTAGAAGATATAATGCATTTTTAAACACAATCAATAATTATGTGTATATATATTTATTAGGAGAACATTTTCTTATTTTGAAGTTGTAATTATTCAGAACATACGTCTGTGATATTTCCCGGTGGCGCAACAGCAATATTTTTCAATAAAATTGATTTTATATGTATATCTTTCTAATTAATACATTTAATTCATATTTAAAACATCACAGAACTATGTTTTGAATAATTATAACTTCACAATAAGAATGTGTTCTCCTAATAATAAAGTTGTATCAATGTGTCCAAAATTGAATAAAAATGAATTGATAATTCTGGCGCCTGCAATCAGATTACTCAAAGGTATTTAAGATTCTGTAAAAATAAAGTTGATGGCTTTTTTCAAATAATGGAACGTTTAAATGTATTAACATCAAAAAGGTAACATATAGGTTCGAAAATTTGTCGCTAAAAATATTGTTGCTGTAGCATAGTTGGATAATGCACTTTCCCCGATTTGAAAAGAGATCCAGGTTCGAATCCCGGTGGCGCAACAACAATATTTTTCGATAAAATTGATTTAATACGTACATCTTTCTAATTAATATTTAGTATATATATATATTTCTATTTATTTTTTCTACTCTATGAAAGTCAAGACTCGTATATAGAGAAGGAGTATATAAGATAGTAAATAATTTATGTGTCTTCTAGTCTGTACAAATATTTTTTGATTTCAGATATAAATTTATAATAGTCTGTAATTTTTCTAATTGTGAGAGGGAGATTATTAAAGAATTTGATGCCTTGATAAATATAGTAGTTTTGGGTTACAGTATATTTATGTTTTGGAATATAATTTACATTTAATTTGTATTAATAAATCAGTCAGTTTATGTTAAATGAATCTCTAAGATTTAATGAAAATATTTAAAAGAATTGTTTAATTATTTGATGACTTTATTGGATGATTTTTTCCGTGGTATAATAAATATACTTCTCGTTTTATATATTTTATATTAGGAACTCATGATTTTGCTGGAATGATAATAAAATAATCTAGTTAAGTATATTATTAATCAATTAGATGAAATTCCAATATACTCGTATTATTACAATGACCATAATATGATTGTTGCAATCTTTCAGTGACAATTTCTGCATTCTCTCTGGCTTTCATCGCGTCATTTCTAAAGCACGTAGCGGTCACGAGTTCAATTTATTTCTATTCTAACACTAGAGTGCGGGTCGGAGGTTGGTGGAAGATTGACTGTCAATAGAGTTCAAATTCGCCTGGAATAATGAAAGGTTCCTCTGGATTGGTTGAAGGATCTGAAGTATGACTTTCAATTGGCAGCAGGTCTTTTTTTGGAGAGGGGGCAGCCGGAGGACTATATATTTGACAGCAGGCTCGCGCGCGGGAGAACTTCTTGTCCATAATTCAAGGCGAAGACAAGTGTTCGCCGCACGGCATGTGACGCGAAGTCTCCTTTATCAAAGGCTTGTGATAAATACAAAATGCATGCCAAATGGCGCGAAAAGCACGTTATACAAACCATTCAGCCATTTAGCCACGCTAAACCATTATCATCTTATACACAGGTATCCAAAGACACTATAAATGGACCCTATGTTTAGCCATTAAGTGTCAAAAAGGTTATCCGAAATACGATGGTTTAGAAGTTATTCTAACTTTTGCAAGTTTCTACTAAAAAAAAAAAAGTAATAGTGAACAAAAATCTGTAGCTTATGTAGTAGCCATATTATAACAGAATAAGTGTACTAAATATCTTTATAATAAGTTCATTACTTATGGCATAGAGCTCATTTTTGTAAAGATAGATTTATTGAATCAATCAATTAAATCTTAAAAATCTAATACTAGGTAAGGTTAAAGACCTACACTAAGAAAAACAGCTAGTGTGAGTACAAGTTAGAAATTGCAAAAGATGCATAATTGAAAATACGTACTTTCGTGCTCAGTACTTTCCAAGTTGCATACCTCACCGAAGATTGTCAGTAGTCCAATGAGAAACTCTTTATGTACCAATCATAATCTTTATTATAATAATAATACTGTTATGGTACAGAGTATACAACTATTCACGGAGACAAACGGTAGAGAAAAGAGTCATCCTTTTAAGCCCGCCACACACACATCCATATACATCTAGAACCGGCGATTCTGGCGCGCTGACACACATTCACACGATCTCAAGAACATCACAATAACTATTTATTTTAAAAATGTTATTAATTTGTATCTTAACGCTTTATTATTTGAGTCATTTAACTGTTAATAATATAATTAATATATTAAAAATAAATCAAACACTTTTTTGTTGTGGGGCTGTATATAATTAACATAGTTCTGTGGTATTTGTAATACTAATTAAATGTAATACACTTGCTAATGGATGCGTCGGTTTGTGATATCAAATATCTGCTTGGGATCTTTAGTGTGTGCGTGATTAAGCTAGCACAAAATAACCCGTTGTGGTAGTAATATATTTTATTATACTAAGCTTACAGTTATAAGAACAAGAGATGCGTTTCGATATCACGGCTCAGATGCGGGAGAACGCGCGCAAGAGCGCGGCGATCTTTTATCCCTTCCACTCTGCCAATCTAGCTAATATGCGCGCGTCACGCATTCGTACATCAACATGCATTACATTAAGTTAATCGACTAGAAAGACACGCAGAAAAAAAATTATTTATCAAAAAAATAAAAATAGAATAATAGATGTATCAATTTTTCCAATTGCAAAGTTCAAAATTTGTCGAAAACATAGTCGATTGCAATAGTGAAGATGGTAACGCGTATTCCCCGGATAGGAAGAGGTCCAGGTTCGAATCCCGGTAGCGATTAAATATTTTTTTGAAAGATAGATTTTTTT
The DNA here is from genome assembly GCA_022840565.1 of Eubasilissa regina. NCBI lineage: Eukaryota > Metazoa > Arthropoda > Insecta > Trichoptera > Phryganeidae > Eubasilissa > Eubasilissa regina. The sequence goes on along the minus strand of JAINEB010000027.1, from coordinate 13,407,265 downwards.
CTGCATATCTTTTTAGGTGATTAATTTTATTTGTATTACGTGTAAAAAAATACTGCTTGCGACTAATAAATTGTTGATCTGATTTAAACCTATTCTCATAATTGTGAATTTAGTAACCTGTATTACACACTCTTTCTTCATATTTGTATATTATTTATTTATTTACTTAGTTTTTTAATTTTTTATAAATGGAACATTGCATTTACTTACATTATATTTATATTTATTTACATTATATTTGTATGCTATTAATTACATTCTGTTTTACTCTTTATATAATATTTTTTAAATTTTTATGTACATTGAAGGTTGTATTTATATGCTATCTAAAAGAATTTGTGTTTTACTCTTTATACATATATTTTATGTGCTATCTAATTGCATCTTGTTTTATTCTAAATATGTATATATTATATATTTTTCTATATTAAACAATGCATTTACTTACTTTAAGTATTACAATATATGCTATATAATCGCATCTTGATTTACTCTTCATGTATATTTATTTTGTACATTGAACACAACAATTTGTCGACGAAAAGGCACTGTCGACTATAATACAGTCAAATACTAGTGCAGTAGGCAAGGTACAGAAATATATGTTTTACTTTGTTGCAATGTTATCTGATTAAAAATAATAAAATATTATTATTTAGTATTGTTGCCTAGTATAACTGCTAGGAACTACGCACAAAGCCTATCTTTATTACCCCCTATCACTTAATTAACCCCTACGTCCTGCATACGACGATCTGCCGAACAGTGAGACGGAGGAGGACTTATTGGAAGCGCGTGTCGACCAGATGAATCTCTGTTATAATGCTTGTTACTGCCGCCCTTCTGTGAATTCACAACCCCACCGTTACCGATCTGGTGGGAGGGATGATTATTTGCCGTGTAATCTGCCCCATAAATACTGACATGTTTCAACTATGCAACTGGGGCAGATGTCACTATGTGACCTATGATTTTTTCATCTAAATTGTGAACACTGTAAGAGATCCTGTGCATTTATTTTTTTAACATTATTATTTAATACTTAACTAAAAATAACGAGAAATCGTTATTTGACGTTATTTGACCGCACATTTTCACTTGATGACAGAATGTGACGATAGCCATTCGTTTACCTTACATTGGTATGAGAATGTTTATGGATGAATAATATGTAAAAATTTTATGTCCATTTTTCTCAATGAAACACATGAATGTCGTTAGATCAAAAAAAAAAATATTAGTCAAAAGACCCACCTAACACAACCTTCATCTTTATCTCTCATTTAAATTAATGTGTGATCTTTTTCACGTGATACAAGTGGTATCAATTTTATATAGCATTGAATACAAAAATTATTATTTATAATTATGATTCGCTTTGCATAATTGGTTTTCCACTAGTCATTCTAAGTGCAAATGATTTTTTAAAACTCTTTATTAAAGACTTATTTATAGAAATACGATTTAATTGGCTCGGTTGATCTATGTTACTACTTGGCTAGGGAAGGGTTAACAACACCGCCGAGAAAAATTAAAAGTAAAAACATAAATATAATCATTTTTGTGAAAATGAATTTTTTATTTAGTTAGTTATTAGTGCAATACTCAATCAACCAAAAAAAAAAACTAAAAAAAAATAATTAATTAGTCCGTTTAAGGCAGTCTTTTTCCGGGCAGTAAAAACTGGAGTGCGAGTACTAGTGAAACGATTTAGAAAAATTCAACGTAATTCTTTCTCAAAAATAAATGAATAAATAATTAGTCTAATTATATATAAAATGAGAAAATGCAAGGTAGATTTATTTCTCGTCCTTTTTTAATTTTTTTGGAATAAGTACATTTTTTTATGTACCTACTTTACACAACCAAGCCATTACTTACGACAATGTAAAAAAATCTTAACACTAAAAAACACAGAGGCGTATCAGGTTTCAGCAATTTTCGAATGGGGGGGGGGTCATGAAGCCATTTACGAAATGTCTTTCTCCGCCAGGGCGGGGCGGGGTTAGGTCGTGTAAAGATTTTCCAGTTTATCCTCGCGCTGTTCATTTTGTTGTTTTTCAGTTTATTGTGGGGGTTGCCCGCCGATACTATTCGCCCTGGGGGAGCGATTTTCGAAACGCTGGTTGATAGAATTCGATCGTATTTTTTATATTCCTTCATATAGATGAACACCGAAAGTCCAGTGGCGGTCGCATTATTCACAAAACATTTTTTTTAGTGAAATAATTGTTTACGCGCTTTTTATTCCTTTAATTGGCACCCTCTGTTTTTTTTATTGTTATTGTGATATGTCTGTTTTCGCAGTCGCCATTTTTGACTGGCCACTAGCTGTCAAACCTCGTCGGAATCGGATCGTTATTAAGAAAAACTCCAGGAAGTTTTATCCAAAACATTCGAAGAATCTGCGAAGATCCTCAACAATACAACAGAAGGTCACAATCATCAGCGGAGCACTGAGAAGATCGCAATCCACAAGTCAGCAGTCAAGTTAGTGGTGATCTGTCATATTGAGTAACTGTAATCTATAGTATTCTGTCATATTGAGTAACTGTAATCTATAGTATTCTGTCATATTGTCAACAAGAAAACCGAGGAACAAATTTGCCATCGAAGAAGATTACACGCACATTAATATTGTATTCGACGAATTTTATTTGACTATTTGATGCCGAACAATTTTGTACGTATGCGCGCGGTGGATCGTGGTGTAATTACCGGGTGAATATTATGTTCCAGGTCGATTTTGTTTGGCCGCCATTTTAGTTGGGCAAATATTTATCAGTTTGTATGTTGTATTCGTAAATAAAAATTAATTACAATTTATTATTGAGTATCTAATGCTTCATCAACGTCTTGAAATAATTAATTTTTTTTTTTATAAATAATAATGGCAATACTGTAACTATTAAGGGTGGTCACTATCGTCACATGTTGAAAAACATCTTGGTGGCTGAATTGGATCGATTGGGCCTGAAACGCGTGTGGTTTCAATAGAATTATCTTACACACAGCCTGAGCTATACTTGAAATTATATTATATTTTATTCATAATTGTAATAACCTAAATAATCGATAAATAAAAACGAAATTATTATTTTTTATTTCATTTTTTAGTTATTAAAAAACAATATCAGCCTGGAATATAATATTCACCGTGTAGTTGATCTAATTTTGCAATTGTTTCAATAATAATCACTAGATACACATTTTAAATCTATAAACTAAACATTTTTCTTCTTTTTCCACGACGCTACATCCCAGTGCGGGATTTGGTCTCTTTCACAAGTGGTTTCCACCGTTTCCTATCCCTGGTCAGTCTTCACCAGTCCCCGAACCCTCCCATACTTCTCCAGTCTTCTTCCACACAGTCAATTCATCTATTCCTTAGTCTACCTTTAGATCGTTCCACTTGGTCATGATCTTTTGTGTCCTGGTCATTTTGCATTCTTTCAACAAATTAAATATATTAAACAAAAAAAAAATTATTTACAAGCATTGAGAAGGGGAGAAGCGAGCCTAGGATTAGAGCTATGATTATTGTTTTTTATAAAATGATTAGTTATCTTCTCCATTACCTTTATTCTAATTGGGTCAGAGGTGTAATGCTTGTGTAACTGTATCGATTACTTGGGGCTACTAATAGTTCCAATTAGAACTCTCCTTTCTTTACTACCGAGCTATATAGTGACCTAGTGATCCTTTATATAAAATTATTAAAAATATTAATTAAAATATTATTAAGGATATTCAATAAAATTATGTTACGATTAAATATATAATATTAGTATCGAAACGCACCGAAAAAACCCTTTTCCAGAACCGTTTTATAAGATTACAATACATACATTAAATGTTAATATAATGTTTACAATTTACAATACACTTTTTACGTAGAAGAAACGACAATGCACGTATGTTTGAATCACGCTGTCCTCTATCTCATTTCAGTCTGCTGGTCTTCCCAGCATTTCCCATCGCGAGATCCACACCCTAATGAATGGAGAAACTGATATAGAGTTATTTGATATACTATGAATAAGCTTACATAAGTGATATCATTACATAGCGGGAGAACGGACAATATAGTTATCATATAATATCAGAATCATCAGCATCATGATTTTCGACCCCTTATTCTAATAGGTATTTTTATCTTTCCCTATCAATCAAAGGCCAATTTATTTTTATAAAGATTTTGTTGTTGTTTAACGGTACAGTCTGGCTGTCTTCCCTTTGATATTCGCAAAACGTGTACAAACCGATCAAGTGATTTTGTTTTATATGCAAAGTAGAGGTTCCAAGCTGAGGGTATTCCTTTATTGAGATAGTTCTCACTCGGTTCAATAACATATCTACTGACACTCTTCTAAGATATCTTATTTAAAGAGCCTAGATTTTCGATGTCAATGATATCATTTTCTTCTTGAAATTTCATGTTTGGTGACCATACAATTTTAAAAATACAATTTTTTGTTTGTTTGTTCCTAACAATTACTTACAATTTTTCTATCATCACATGTTGTAGGAACAGGGGGTCTGATGGACTAACCAGAACTAAGAAAACACACGACCCAATTGAGAAATGCTCCTTTAAGTATATGTATTTTCTTATTCCACTGGATTTACAGGTCTTCTAGTTCCAGAAAACTACACTTCGTTGATAGCGCGAAATATAATTTAATTCACATTCCGTTGATGGCGCGAAGTGTCACACAACAGCAAGATGTATCAAACGGCACCCACGGTAGCGAGAAACCGAACACACACAATACACTCACCATCAATTTATCATTCCCACAGGGTAGGGAGATAATTCACGCAATTTACACAGCCTACCGTACCACTGGTAAACAATAACTGCCAGTTCAAACTTCAATTTTAAACTGGTCAAAACCATAGAGAACAAAAACACAAAAAGTCGTGTTCTGAGTATACGGAAAGGGGATAGTGAATAGACAGGAACCATTATATATATCGCATTCACATGCGCGAGAGACGGCGATCGGAGTTCCATGAATCATAAAGATCGAACGAGTGAGTTAAAACGGTTATTAAGAACGTGATATAGAAGAAACTAATTATCAAGATATATACTTCAAAATACTTAAACATATTACGGTGAATATGTGTTTGCCATTGCGTCATAAATGCATAAAGAGCGAGAATAAATATTGTTACTTAAAAAAAAAATAGAATAATTCCAAGGAGTCATATAAAAGCATCCCACGAGCCGCCACTGATTTTCGATACCGCTCGCCACTTATTGTTTTTCGATTTAAGACCCCCGAAGCTCCGAATTGTACGCCCATGCCCCTCCGCCAGGGGTGCAGTTTGTTTAATACGAACACATGATCATATCTTAAATCGGAGACATAACACTGGCGATCACTTTACACTTTTCAACATAATCCAAGATCTGGTAATGTTAAAATATAAAGGCATACACCCACGAAACAATAAATTTGTGGTTATTAGATTTCAATAATTAAATAATAAAATATTTTGTATTTAACCATAACTTTATCCCGGTTAAAAATAATCTAATTTTATTCTAAATAACTTTACACAGCAAAATATTATTCTAAATAACTTTATATAGAATAATATTTTCATTCGCGACTGTCGTGCCTTTGTAGTCCAGTGGGCATGACGCTGGCTTCTCATACTGGGTACTCCGGGTTCGATTCCCAGTGAGGACACAATACATCGATGTCATTCTCTCAAGCCTGGGTGTTTTTTTTGGTATATTTCACTACAGTAATTTGGCATCGTGGGGTGTTAAAAATAACAAAATATATCTTCAATTATTACAAATATTGGTACGGCAAATATGTGCTCGGAATCCGTCTAAATTTGACATCATTTTATAAAAATATAATTTTATTAATACATAATAATATACATAACTATCCCTCGGAATCTACGTACTTTAGAACTTAGAACAATCAACATTTTTAAGAACTTCTTCAGAAGAAGTTACATATTCAGAACATTGTTCTGTGGTATTTTTAAAACAAATTAGTTCTAGTTAATTTGTATTCCATCAACATTCTTGGAACAGTGTCAATTTTGAAAATTAGACTAAATTATAACTGATAAATCCAAAATATACAATTTCCTTATCTGTCTATCTATCCATCCGTCACGCTTCTTTCTTTCTTCTTATTTTATATTAAAAACTGTGTTCTTATTCTGCGACTCTGCCCCGGATACCATCTAGAAGTTTTCTGTAGGTATGCACGTTCGCCTTGCTCATTATTTGAAAGACGTAATTTTTGTTTTCTTCCCTCAATTTAATTTCTGAGGAATGCAATTTTGTCAGTTATAGACCTCTTTTCTTGCACTCTTCTCAGAATATCATCATTTGTAATTATCTCAGTTTTGCTTATTCTTTCCATTCTTCTCCAGCATAGCATCCGTCGCATAGCAACATAGAATATAAATATTTTTACCGATGTTCATTTCTCATGGTAACATAATAATGCAAACAAATCTTATATCACGTGGAAACGTGCGGATATCACGTCAAAATAAATTATTTTACCCTTTTTGTTTACTGATTTTTTAAAAAGTAAATTGAATATTTAAAACACAAATTTTCCACCATTTTCTTTTTTAGAATGTTTTAAACATAATTAACATACTTTTACAGTCTATCCTCTCATGAATTATATGTTTCTTTATAGTCTATTAACTCATGAAACTGCGTGGAGTATAGTCTCTACCAAAATATATTTTACATTCAAACCTTTTAATAATTTTTATTGATTTCGAGTAACATGAACACGAGCTATAATTAAAATTGAAAGGATATCACAAGTCGGGGATGCATTTTGGAGAATTCCACAAATCGAAGTGGCGTTCCGGTTTGCTCGATAATTTCTATATTTTTTGTTTTAAGATAATTTCTGATTCTAAGCTGAACTGTATTTATTTATGTTAAGCAGTATCCTCACAATAAAATTCATTATCTTATTAATTAATTTAATCGTTATTTCATAGTGGAGGGGCTGACGAGGGTAGGCATCTGAAGGGTAGTTTAACGTGATGTAATATAGTGTTGCCCAGAGTGCGTGCGAGTAATTCGGCGGGGGAAGACAGGCATTATATATTTATTGCTTCGATTCATCCCCTGCGATTGAAATCGTTTGTTGTTCCGCTCTTTTATTGTGTAACCCGAAACCGCTGCAGCATCGTTCCGTTTGCTGCAGAAGGTATTATAAAGTAGACATTATTTTTTGTAGTTTAATTTATAAAATTCTTCCTTCCTTCATGTCATTATTGACATATGATGGCTTCGATCAGATGAGACTAGCATCGTAATAATGAATGGTAAATGAGATTTAACTGTAGCAGGTTTACTTTCTAGTGTACCGGTCATCGTACGAAAAATCATTTAACATTGATCATCATAATCGAACAGAAATTTAAATAATGATTTAATCACTACTCTAGGCTCCCTCCAGCTAGTCGTTTTTTTTCCTCTCTGACCTTCTTCATTTCCAGTCACTACCAACTTCTCCAGGTTATCAATACCTTGACGAGTCCTTAAAGTGGAGGATACAACCCAGATAATATAATAATAATTTGAAATATTACAGCCTGCATCTATACAAAAAATGTACAAAATTGTATTAACACAATTGTTTCATAATTTTAGGTTTTAAATTCTGTAAAAAAAATTGGAACGGCTCCAACCCTTTAATTTTTAAACAAATATGAGATATCTTATAGAAACAAAACTATTTTTATTATTTTTTATTATATTTAATGAAATATATAATGAAGTATGGGGTAATTACAGGGCTTACGACCTGTCTTTGGCTGGCTTAAGTGATCGCTTTCGACATATATAACGTTCACCAATTCTCACCCCTCAAATTTATTTATTTTGAAAGTTGTATACATGTTAGTATGTGGACTTGCTTCGAATATCAATACACCATCCCCATCTATGGACCAAATTTGATAATTCTATTTAATTTTATTTTTTGAACATCATATATGTCATCACTAATTAATTTTTGTTTTCAAATGTACGATAAAATAGTATTATTATTTATAATTAGCCTTACTCACGACATCATTTAATAGATCATTAAATCATTAAAATTATTTTTTAAATTTAATTCGATATGGCGATATTTTGGAAAAAATGATGAAAATACACGTAGGTTTATCTCGAGGACGATAGCGAATTAACATGGAGAGGGATAGGTCACTTAATTTGTAAGAAAAAAAAGATGGAAGGAAGAAGTAGAAGAATACAGAGAAAAAATTTTTAGATTGAAGTAGATACTATTTAGAAATAAATAACCTGACAGAATAGGGATTGATGCCACAGCAATAAATAAATGTCCCTTGAGAAATTATAAATGAAAACTTTTAATATTTATTTTTTATTTATCGAGAAATTATTAGTATATGCCAATAAAAAGCTGGCGTTGAATTCTTATGCCACTTTGTTCATTAATTATTTTAGTACTGTTATAACAAATAAACTTATTATTTAGGAGAACACATTTTTATTGTGAAGTCTTATTCAGAACGTAGGTCTGTGATGTTTTAAATACAAATTAAATGTATTAATTAGAAATATATACATATAAAATCAATTTTATAGAAAAATATTGTTGTAGGTACCGTGATTCGAACCTGGATCTCTTCCGATCCGGGGAACGTGTATTAACCAATTGTTGTTGTTGCTACTGGGATTCGAATCTGAATCTCTTCCGATTCGGGGAACTTGCATTATCCGATTATACTATATCAATAGTGGTTGTGTGTAATATAATCGATTAATGCACGTTACTCGGATTAGAAGAGATCCAGGTTCGAATCCCGGTATTTTTCGTTAAATTTGTTTTTATATGTATATCTTTATAATTAATACATTAATACATACATCATATTAAACACTACACAAAATAGTTTACATATCAAAAAATACATTTTACGTAGGCAATAATAAATAAACAAACGAGAATTATTTATTAAAATAACAATTATAGAATTTATACTTATCAAAAGTAATGATACAATTTTTTAAATTTATTACTAGTTTATTTGATTTTTTATTTCCTAAGTTTGGTGTAGTTATTAAATATGAAAATAATTTTTAAACTGTGCATAAATCTTTATACTGTAACATAAGATTATTTTAGGGTTGCCTTCATTAATTAATTCAATCGTCAATTTTCTGATGCGTGCCGTACATCCATTCAGCAAAATTAAGTCAATAGTTAATTTTTAAAAATTACGTAATATATTATAGAATTCGAAGACTTACGACGAATAAACTTTAAAGAAAAATTCTCTCAAACTTGTGTATAAAAGTACACACACATTTCCTTTGGCAAATGTGAATGGATTTGGGTAATTTATGGTCATATTGCAAGATGGCTGCGAAACTCCGAAGTTGAAGTTACGTTATTCCCTGAAATGTATGAGGACAAATAATAATACAAAGTTTATACATATTCTGTTTTCTTACAAAAGGATATATGGCCCGCACCACCCTACTCTCCCCTATCCCGGACCAATATTATATTTTCTTTTGCTAACATAACGCTCTGTCAAGGAAATGGGATGCTATAAAATGGGGGAGTTCGGTACACAAAGACGCATATAAATGTTTTTATGTAATTTATTACAGTTAGACAATGTGCACTAGGTACATGAATTTATTATAAATTTTGTGTCATATTTTTCTTCTTTAATTGCCTTGCAGCCCATATGGAGCTATGCACCCCTAAAACTTATGCTTGCACAAGATTTGGATCTCGGCAACTGTGAATGTTTTTCGTTAAGGTTTGTTTTGGTGGGATCAGCCCTTCCATGTTTCTAATAAATGTTATTCAAACTTTCCCATATCTCACAGATGCATAAAATCCTGTAAATGTGAATTAAATAACACAAGGTTCCAGAGTAATATTATTCAAAAATATTTTTTTAATTTTCATTTTTCTTTAAAATAATTGAGATGCATACATGTCACATCAATTTCTTACTATTTTCAAACTAAGCTAAATGCTATGAAAATAAGGCTGACTTACTTAGGACTAGTCACGAAACCCAAACTATTTGATGACTTATTAACCAAGATTTCATTTTAATGTGTTATATCAACATTTTCATGAAACATATACAATTTTCATGGAAAATAGAAGACCACTTCTGAAACGAGGCTCTAATCCCCGACCACCGGGTTACTAGTCGAATATATTTTTCACTAGATCAACTATTCAGCTCATGCTACTATTCATAATGATAAAGTGTGTACATGTCCTTCTAAATACAATGACTTAAGAAAAGTTGATACTGCTATTGAATAAAAACAATGGGTCGTATGGTTTAGAGCGAAAAATGTTTAGATTTTCATTTTCAACGACTACTGAAAATAATATTATAAAGGGTGTCCAGCGGAAAATTTTCAAGTTTAATATTAACGATTGGCAAATCCGCAAATCACGCGCGTCGAACAATACCTCACCCATTTATCTCACCCTGATGGTTTACGAGCAATTAAAATTTAATCTTGAAATTTTTCCGCAGAGCTCCGTATAGTCTCTTTTAGAATATTTTGTAAGCAATTCATTTGGAATATGCATACATATCATTATTATAATCATTATAAAATCAGCGATTATCAATCAACCGCTGGATGAATGCCTCCCCATGACTCTGAGATTCTTTTTGGTCTTCCGGCAATCTTTCAAATGCCATTTTGGGCAATAATTCAATAATATTTTTTAACCATAGATTATTACCTATTTTCGTTTATCCTTAGCAGTAACAGTGATATTCTTTACCTTGGTCTGCATTTTAATTCCTGTATTTATTTTTCTGTCTTTTCTTCTAGTAATTACCAGAAAACTTTTTTAATACTACACTGTACCGCTTGGAGCTGTAGGTTCAGGGTTCACCATTATATACTCGTATATATACTGCATGTATGTAATAAGTATTGGAAAAACGCATTGGTGAAAGAATCTTTTCTTAATACATAGTGGAAAGTTTTTAAAGATCAATTTAATTTTTATTAACATTAATTTATTTTATTCGATATTAAATTTGCTCTATATCAAAACAAAATAAATAACAACTTATCGGTTACTGAACCGCTCGTTCATTTGAAATGAAGTCCCATGCACATGAAGCGAGTGTTTAAAGACAAAAAGAATATAGGATATCCGTGAAAGACCTGGAATGATTAGATAAATCAGATATTAAATAATATTCCATTTAAAAGATTTAACAATCAAAGATCAACTTTGTGGATCGTAATTTTTTTTGTTGATAATCTATTTCGACTATCGCTCCCGATTGGATGTAAACTTGTCGTTTACGCGGATGATGCTCTGCTCTTGGTATCTGGCAGGAGTCGGCAAGAAATTGAGCATAGAAATAAAATGTCGCTAGAAATGATAACAGAATGGTATGGTAGGAACAAGCTGACTCAACGGTGCGATTGTGCGATGTAAGTGTAAAGTTTGAACATTGTGTGAAATACCGTAGAGTAACTTCGGATCCGGCGGGTTTCTATTTGTCTCACGTCAAGGCCGTCTCTGAACGAGCGAGGGGCGTCTTTATACAATTGCGACAATTACACCAGGCAGAATGGAGACTACAGACTCCCGTGGTGCGTCTAATATACTTGGCCATGCACATGGTGCAAATCACATACGCTGCCGAGGCTTGGGCGCACAGAGTCAGAATTATTTGATAAGCTGGAATTGAATAGAATCACATTTTATCCTCTTCGACTAATGGTAAGTTAGTTATATTTTGAAATAGAAATAGTACTATGGCAGCATTCATTTATTAATTTTATTGGTATTGTGAAATCATCACTCTTCTTTAGAAAGTTTTTTTTTTTAAAAACATTTTTTGACCGTATTTTTTTCCCCCGCTGTCCTCCGAAAAACGGTCGTAAATTTCCCCTCGTATGTAAATATATTGGATGTGTGGCCGAATTGGTAGCGACATTTTTCTCGAAAGAGGGCAAAAAATGTTTCAAGCCTCAAACGTTTTTGCCAATAATAACATAAAATAGAGGGTCGTTAGGTTGTTTCCTTGAAAAATGCCTTTTTTCGATACACATCACACCGCCCCTCTGTGCTGTATGGCTTTGTGCTCTATCGAGGTAGGCAGGGGCGTCCCGTCATGCATTGACAAGTTTAGAATTTTGTAATTACATTTTAAGGTATACTTAGAAATCGATAAACGAAAGTATTTTCAATTTACAATATTAATTTTCATTTATTATCATTTTTTACAAATTTCATTAACTTTGTTTATTAAAACCACTTAATGAATACCTAATTTAAAACTTCAACCGGTTTCGAAAAACATCATTTCCTCCTTCAGGATGTCAAATTAACTTGCCATAAAACATACAAATCACATTATTTTAATGCTTTGAAAAAAAAACTATTTTTAAATATTTTTATTTTATTTATTTATTTATTAAACTTTATTGACATACATGTTTTTGTTGTAACAGAGGTGAATATAAGTGTGCGATGGAGTAGACTCCACCTCTGATATATGCAGCATTGTCCTGGCTACTTTGCTAGAATGTCATCTGTGTTAAAGTAGCCAGTTTTTTTCGTGCTGTTGTGAATAAATTTAGTAATTAACTTAAATTGTTATGATGATGCAAAATTATTAAATTTTTTTTAGAATAGGACTATGGTTAAATTTAGTTGCTTATTTATAATATTTTGGTTAATATTATATGGTTTATTTATTTCTAATGATTCTCAATTATTAAATTTTTCACCATTTTTATATGAAATGGATATAATAAATCACAAAGTACAATGGGCAAATATTAAAAAAAAAATCATATTCTCTTTAGTATAGTATAGTATTTTTAGACGTCGGTCTATCATGACTGGGATCCGGATTCTAAAATCCTTGTCCAGTTTACAGTTTTCACGCGTCAGGATAATGGTAAATTTCGGGATAATTATTTTGGATTCATTTCGAGGTAGCAAAATGAAATAAAGACTAAACGATGAAGCGCTCGATGCATTGATATTGGTCCCGGCATATTTTTTATAACAATAAAGTTATTTCAAATCAAAAATAATAAATTATCAATCTTGCATTGTTAATTTTTGTTCAAAGATTTCTTATTTACTCACATAAATATACATATCTTACATACATTGTATTTGTTCTTTTTGTCCAATTTATAAATATATAATTTTCTAATCCCGTAGATATTTGAATATACAATTTACGAGGCATGTTTTTAAGTAAGTATCGTTACGTGTTGCGATGAGGTTGCGATGTTGCGTATGCTCAATGGTTTCCTTCATCTGTTGACTCACCATATGCAACGTTAGAGACATTCACATAGTGTGACCATCTTGTAGTGAGTGGTTGAAATGTTCAAGACAATAGATCAGTCGTCGATTGTTATACGGTCCATCATTCGTTTCTCGAATGTACGAAACATAAAACCAGCTGACAAGTATTTCCTGTTTTGACGTTGAGAAGTAGTTTAAGGTGTGTAGCGTACGAAGAAAATAATATGTTGTAAAAATCCGGTACTTTAATTTAAACAATGGCGTGGATGATAGGTTTGATGTTTGATGATATTTTCATCTATTCAATATACGATTTAATTTACTTCATAATTCTGTAATTTTATCACTTAACAATTTTGTGATCACCCATTAATTTTTTATCCCAGTACACATGCTCTGAATGGACCGTTTAATTAAATACATAATATATTACACCTACCACTATTTTTGAAAGTGTTAGATTAAAATTAAGTATCGATTTCATAAGAATCCCGTGTCACGCGACGCCAGTGGGATAGTATTCCCCAAATTTCATCCGATTTTCCGGAAAATTTATCCCGAATGTCAAAGGGTTTTCAAGGCATTACCGTTTGCCTGTTTAAGTTAATAAATCACGCTGACAGGCAATTCTGGATGATGGGGAACTGGATGGAAACCAGAACCTGGTTCGTAAATCTTTAAGCCTTTCCATGCTCCTTATTCAGGTGATCGTTATTCATTAATTACATTAAGATTTTATATAAAAAATCATATGATTGATGCAAAATGTCGATATACACCACGTCATGTCAAAAGCCAATTTGTCATAAACATTTCATTTGTGCAGACTGATCTTGGGTAATAAAGGTGTTTTTTTAGAGGTATGGAAATTTAAAATGAAATACACAAAAATCGTGGTAATGGCAAAGGTATTGGCTTTATTGGAAAGATAATTTTATGCCATTAGTGTTTAAATATAATTTCGCGCATATGTGCGCCGCGGCTGACTCGAATAAAGCGCAATCTGGAAATTAAAAATTTTAGAGCAGCTGGGGACGTGTATCGGCAATAACGTGACGAATGTTGGCTTCCAAGTCGTTTATCGTCTCTGATTTATCGGCGTAGACTAGAAACTTCACATACCTCTACAGAAAATAATCTAAAGGTGTTAGTTAAATCGCACGATCTTGGAGGCTTTTACGCAAAATTATGCGCTCATCGAATGTTTCCTTCAATAAATTAATTGTGGCGCGAGTTGTGTGGCATGTTGTGCCGTTTTGCTGAAATCACAGCTTTTTCACATTAATGCTAAAGTCAGTAATCATTGATTTATAGCGCTCTCCATTGACTGTAACGTTCTGGCCGGCATCATTTTTGAAGAAATATGTACCAATGATTCCACCGGCCCATTGCGAGAAAGTGTGGCCAATTCAAAAAATAAACCTGTATTAAAAACACCCTTTAGTATATGCAAAAAATATTATTTATTATTTTAATTGAAACCGATTAAATCCTTCTCAATTGTATTACTTTAAGCACGTTGATAAATTATTAGATATGCGAGTATATTGTATATTTTTGTTACTTACTTAAATATGTTGTTTTTTCTATGCCTGAGAATTTTTGTCTAGGGTTCTCATATAAGATATTTCTTTATACCGTTTATAACACTTAAGGTTTTAATACTTTGAATTGTATTCCTATATTTTATTACATTAATAATATAAGTGTATGCATTTATGTACTTCTAAATACATATTTACATGTATATATACATTTAATTTTAATATGCTGTTATTATGTAGGTTGGTAATATATAACATTAATCAATTTTTTTCCACTATTTATAGATTTATTTAAATTTTAAATAAAATAACATACTTTATATAAAATACCATGATTAATTTAACGTCAAATGGTTTCTATATTACTGAGTGAACTTTAGATGGAAAGACGTATACAAAATATTAATACATCTTCTGTATACAGTTATCTGAGCCAATCTGCCGTGTATATCTGACCTTTTTAGCCGACGTTTCGGATTCCATTGCAGGATCCATCATCAGGGGTGATGTATATGTGATATCAGTGTATGTCCGTCTTGGCGAAGATAGAGTGGCGTGGACACCGGTCGATGTTACATTAATCAAAGTGATTTAAATTATGTTACTTTTTAAAATTAAAATTTATCTCTGGCCACAAGAATTAGGTAGATTTCATGTGCGTGTTAGTTGATTCTGGCTTTTTTTTTCTAACGAATGAAATTACAACTTTTTAAATTTTTTGAACAGACAATATTTTGATCTGGCTGATTAGTGAATTAATGTTTCAGAAAAGTGTGATGAGAATCTGATAAGAAGAATGAGTGTATTGACGTGAGATAAACTTTGAACGATGGTTTGAGGGTCTTTTGGTCGTCATCGGAGCTGCGCATGAGACCATCGGCGATTGATTGTATTCCCACAGAATTCTATATAAAATATCGTATAACTAACTCTAAAAAGCTACAGTTATATTAGATCTGTTGGTTCACTGAATAAATAAAACGTACCTAATTACCCAAGTGTATAAAATTTTCTACGATAACTTAATTAAAAATAAATATCATTATAATGTAGATGGTGGGATAAGATCCAGTGGACTGTATCGATTACAATAATGATTAGTTGACGCAATTCTAATAATAAAGTTGTATCAATGTGTCCAAAATTTCATAAAAATGAATTGATAATTCTGGCGTCTGCTATCAGATTAGTAAGGTATTTGAGATTCCGTAAAAATAAGATAGATGGCTCTTTCAAATATTGGAACTATTAAATGGTAATATCAAAAAGGTAACACATATGTTCGATAATTTGTTGCTAAAAATATTGTCGCTATAGCATAGTTGGATAATGCACATTTCCCGGCTTGGAAAGAGATCCAGGTTCGAATCCTGGTGGCGCAACAACAATATTTTTTGATACAATTGATTTTATATGTATATATTTCTAATTAATATTTAGAAGAATATTAGCAAATGCATCTGGCCTACCTTGATCTGGATCCTGGATTGGATGTCGTTTACATCTCCAGTTGATTCGCACCCTTTTTAGTGAAGAATTGAGATATCATTGCACTTCTGGAGCTGTTTAGAACACCGCCTCTTCGTGGTCACAGATCTTGACACATAAGTGTCAGAAGGCAATCTGTGCCCCCGTCGGCGAAATCCCTAAGTAATTAGTTGGCCAGAGTGGAACAGATATATGTTAAGGTTTATATTGGAAGGACAAAATGCCCAGGGAGTAGGTACTTGACTTGTGTCAACTATAGGTATATTATATACATTAAATATATCTGTATATTACGCGGAAAAACTGTCTTTCTGTATACTACATGGAAAAATTGATATGCTTTATTGATGTAAAGTATTAATTTCTTTAGAAATGTAGTCATGTGATTTTTTTGTTCTACAAAAAGATAGATACATTCTACAAAATGATAGATACATTCTACATAGGAGATAGATACATTCTACAAAATGAAAAAAAAAATTGTTTATGTAAATGCCTTCGATAGCTGGTTCCCAGGTTTTCGATTAACAATAATCACACATATGATATATGAACTGTACTAAGCTCTTTAATTTTGCTGTCTTTTTTTGTGCTTTAGATTTCGACCGACCGAAGTGCGCACTGGTGGTTTATTTGGACGGCTGGACTGGTCGAAGCACGGGATGTAATAAGAATGACGCCTGTCGGCTACCGTCTTCTTAACCTTCCGAAAAAAAGGCGGCAATACTCATACGTACACATGTACATTATTATAAAATAGGAAACCTAGTGATGTCAAACGAAGTAATAAGGCAAAACAATACTATTCTGGTCAGAAATTTGAAAATTGGAATATATGTTCTGTTGTTCTGATTGTTTTTCAATATTATTTTTCTTGACGTTTTAAGACGTTGGATATTAAAAAGCTTTTGTGGGTGTTATGGTGTTCAATTATCATGGAAGAAGATACAGTTCAGAAATAGTGATGGGTTTTGAACATTGGCACGATACTCCAATAAAGTTTCAATGTTGGCTGTTCAAAAAATCGGTATTCCTTAAGTGGAGGTATCGTGATGATGGATACGTGTCTGCAAAAATTCATACAATAACTGTGTGGAGAAACGTCCGATGCAATTATTTACCGTCAAAATGCATCATGACGCGCGTCCAATTTGGATTACCGCTATCTCGTTCCTCTCGCCATATCTCCGTCTCTCTTACTCCCCCTACCCCGCCGGTGGGAGCGCTCCCTCTCCCAGAGTCGGGCGGTGGGAGGGATGAGGGTGGGTGCCGGGGGGGGGGAGGAGGGTGGCTACAGTAAAGTAGGCACTTACTGTACTTTGCAGGTGTAGTCGGCCTCCGCTGAAAACGTCATCCATTTAATAAAAAGTGAAAATCTATGTTTAATTAGAAATATTTTTCCATTTCTGGATAAAATTCTTTGAGTAAAACTGGACCATGTTAAAAATAAAATGTATGAAAGTTATTATATCTACAATGTTGAACAGCTTTTTGGAGGTGACTGTAACGCGTGACGGGTTCTTCCGTCTTCAGTGCTAATTCTCAGGTTCCAATCAATCGAAGAGTCAAAAAGAATTGAGGATCAGTTTTAAGGAGAACACATTATTATTGTATAGTTAAAGTATTCTGTAGTATTTTAATAGAAAATATTTATTTATTTATTATATATATGTGATATATTATATGTGATAAAATATAACATTGGCCAAGTGGCCGCCTCTGGCAGCGGCACAAATGCGTGCTCTTTTAACTATATTTTTCATAACATTCTCGCACACTTCGCGTGTTATTTCAGAAATTTCACTTCGAATATTGTCCTGTAGCATCGCAATTGTTGTTAACTTATTATTAACTTCTACAGAAAATAGTTGGGAGCCGTCAAATCAGGTGATCGAGGAGGCCAGTAGATATCATCACTTTTTAACAATATGCGGCCGGGAAAAATTTCTAACAAAATTTCAAGCGTAGCTCGGGCTGTGTGTGAGGTGGCACCGTCCTGTTGAAACCACTCGTGTTGCAGGCTTAATTAAACCAATTTAGTTACCAATAGTTTTCTAATATGTGATGACAGCGATCACCATTAATGGTTACAGCGTTCTCATTCTTATTTATATATTATGTTTTAATAACTTCAATACGTTGTTTAGGCGAAACATACTTCATAATAAATTGTAATAATAATAATAATTAATCTCTACGACTACTAAATACGAATTGACAAATGACAAATTGCCTGGAACATAATATTCACCCAGTAGAAAACGAACATCTTTTGATTAAAATGTTGGGTTGCAAATTGTATAATTTGGTATCATTAGAAATATGTAAAGTGCATAAAATTAAACAAAATATTTTAAATAACCGACTTCATTTAACTACTAGTCCTACTTTAAAAATTTAAAAAAAGATTATTAGGAGACAACGATTAGTTTTCGTAGTCTTCCGTGTACACACAAATTGTCAAAGATTCGCCATGTCGCGCCTCACTTCACGTTTGTGGTGCATTACCCCATTAATCATTAATGTTCCGTTTGTTCCGATGTTGCTTGAATTTGAATCTCCACTGCTGCAGTTATAACTGAATAAATGTTTATAATAGTATCTTACTTTTCAGAATAAATATTATACTTGTAATTAACTTTGGTTCTAGGTGAAGTTCATGAGCACGTGTCGAATCTTGCTTTAAATAGAATATCATGTACAATGATTTGAGTTTAGTCTATTTCTACCAATCTCCAATTATCTTTTTATTAATTATTTGGGGTGCCCTTTTGCAAAGAACATGGCGAAATTGTTTTATTTAAACATTATATATTATTGTATAAAGTAATAGTAAAAATATAAATAGTAAAAAGTAAATAAAATACTTTTTTTTTAATATTTCGTTATTTTTTTGTTTGTTTGTTTTTGCATATTTTTACAATTTTTTATTGTTAGTGAAATTTTTAATCTTTTATAAATTATGTTCAATAGGGTTAAGAACAGAGTAAAGAAGTGAAGTGGGACGAAGATGATGGGGATCGGATGAGGGATCATATAGGGCGAGGGAATTCATGGAAGGGTTTGGAATAGAAATTAATTTAGAAAATAAATCGCTTATATGTCGTTTGAGTGAGGGTATGTTTGAGTCTCTGTGAATGATTGTATTTATGACAAACCAAGGTGAGTTTGTGATTCTCCTAAATATGTAGTTTTGTTTGGATTCTAAAATTTTTGCGTTACTTGAACTCCAGATGGGGCTCGCGTATGTGAGTATAGGACGGATGATTACTTTGTACAAGTAATTTATTTTGTAGGGATAGTAAGCTGTAGGAATTTAGGAAGGGGTATAGTCAGTTGTAAACAAGTAGGGTGAATAACAAGAAATACTATTAAATAGTTCGCAACATGTGTACTGGACAGCCTGGTTATTTAATTAATTTAATTACTATTAAAACTATTTTTTTTAAAAACAATTAACTTTACTTCCACGATCCGATCCAAAGGAAACTAGGAGCAAAGCCTCAGGATATATTTCAGTGCCAAAATTTAACATCAAATTCGCTCAACGAACTTTATTATTTAACAAATTGCCACTAGACCTTAAAGGGTCTAAAGTGATTAACGACTTCAGACCAAAAATAATAATGTGGTTCCTTAATGTGAGTAGCAAGCAAAATTAATCTAATTTTTCATTTGTGCTAACCTAACTACCTTCACATTTTTATCTCCAACTATTGTATATTACAGACAATAATATTTTTATAAATTTTTTCAATAATATTTTATAACTTCAGATTGTACTTATCTCTAAAGAATTACAACTTTTAAAAACTGTACAGGTAATTGATTTAAAACAAACCACGTCTAGTAATTACCTTTATTTTTTCATATATATATTTATACTACAAAAAATGAATAGTTTAATGCAAAAAAATGTACATAAAAAATGTAATGTAGATTAATACCTCGCCATGTATAATTCCGTGGACACATCTATGGTAATATTGGTTACGATGTTTTAGTTAAATGTAATAGGACCAAGCCACGACAGAAGCTCGCCGAGAAGTAGAGTACATTTCGCGTAGCCGTCGCTCACTCGTCGCGCCAGAGTTTATTGAGCTGTATTCGCGCAGCGGTGGAGGGGCGGTGATTACACCGAGCGGACCAATCGGGGACCGCCGTTTAACAGAGGAATGGCTGCTAACATTCAGCAGCGAGCGGACACATTATTATATGGATATAGCAGCGATCGCGGCTTTATTGCGACCATTGTTGCGATATGACATCGCGCTATTCCGACCATTGTTACCGAGCGAAAAAAATATGCGGGACCTCAGTGAATACACCCATCGAATGTAATCGGTATACGTTTTAATTGAGAGGCGACAAAATTACTCGCGATATTTAAGGATGTGATTCATATGTAAAATAAGTGTTTTTTTTTTTTTTGGGAAAATTATTTTTCATCAATTCGAAAATAAAATGGTATCTGGTTAATTCCATACAACTGATAAAATTATATTTCGAAGAAGCGTTAGTTGGTTTCGATAGAATAGAAATATCATGGTACAGCTTTCGAACACGATCAGGAGACATCGAAACCATCCTCGATTATAAAGTTTATCTATTATATATAATTTATATTTATGGATATGTATTTTCTATTTACAACTCACCAAAAATGATTATATTTATGCCTTAAATTTTTAAGAAATATAAGCAGTTATGTAAAGGATTTTTTAGATGTTTATAATATTTCATTTCTCTAAGGATATTATTGTTTTAATAACATTTTTGTTAATTGTATATTGTACCATATAAATATATAAATAAATAAATATTAATATCTCTTTTACTTTCTCTCGGTCGATGTGCTCATGACTGAGTATAGTAATCATTTATTCTGCTTCCATAGCGCGAACTGTTTACCTCTCCATTCCACTCAATTTCTTTTCCAGCAGAAAACTTAAGCGCTTGTGTTATCGTCTTGGCAATCTTTATCAGCTTTGTGCGCTCTTCACTTTTCCAAGGAACACGCTTCTCTAAATTGTTATAGTCATCAAAACCGATAAATTCCGAAACTTAATTGCAATACTGGACTTTCAGTATTTGGTGTTACATTTATAAAAATAGGCTAAAAAGAGTAAACACAAATTTTTAAATATATTTATATCAGGTCAAGTTATAAATAACTTCCGGTGTAGGTAGATCGAATCTATTATTTTTATTTACTCACTGTGAGTCAATTAGTTCTGTTAGTTTTTTGACAACTGTTTTGTGTGGTGCACGCACAGACCATAGTCTGTGGGTACACGTTATATTAAAGTGTTGTTCCTAACCCAAAATGAAGAGACAAAAAGTGATTATTCGTCATGTGATCTTTTGAGAATTTAAATAAAACAATAGTGCTACGGTGACAGCTGAAAAGATAATCAAAATCGAAAATCTCGAAATACTGAAAATAATGTTTTTTCTTGATTGGATTGGATTTATTAACTATAGAATGTGAGTCGTATTTGAGCTCTTTTGAATGCTACAGAAAAAATATTGTTTTATTATTATTTAGATTTCCTGTTTATCACAAAACCCTTGTAAAACGGATGTGTTCTGTTTTATTGCTACAATAAGAAATATTCAATAAACATATTTTTTTACAAGATTCAATAAAATATACCCGCTGTAACCAAAGCTGTGCTCTTCCTTAATCTAAAGTATTTTATATAAAAGCTCAGTAATACCGTGATGTTTTTACAGCACCGCCGCTGCGAGGAGTCTTGAGCAATATACCATATAGCCACCACTTTAGTCTGTTAATCGGCTTCCATCCCTCGCCCCCGCCGCCCCGAACTCCTACCGCCAACTCAACGCATTACCTCCTGGAACACCAACCCTTGTTACTCCAGAAACTTCCATTCTTATTAGCAGAACCGGGCTAAAGATCTTGTGTACCATTTAATATTAATAGAGTTAATTCAATATTAATACAACTAGATTATTTAAAAAAAAACACCTTACATCTTTCAGACACGTATGTCATACTAATACTGTATAGAAAATATGGTTCGAAAAAAAAAATTATAAATATAGTTAAATAAATAAAATTAAATGAATTAATTAGAAAGGTGCTGTCTGTACCTTCCCCGCATTGGAAAGAGATCCAGGTTCAAATCACGATAGCAACAACAATATATTTTACGATAAAATTGATTATATATGTATATCTTTCTAATTAATACATTTAATTAGTATTTAAAAAAATATCAAAGACCTATGTTCTGAATAATTACAACTTTACAATAAGAATGTGTTCTCTTTAATAAATAATAAAAATAAAAATCTCCCTTTAAACCAAGGTCTCCCACGTGATAGGCGGGGATACTAACCACTGCGCTGTCAATGGGTATATATATATATGACAGATTAATGATTTCTTTCGAGATTTGGCATGATCAGGTAAAAATAGTCCTATCAGAAGCTTCAATAATCAACGAGCTTGTATGAGAAGATGTATGAATGTGGATGAGGCGAGAATTGTGTGTCAGATTAGAAAAGTGTGGTGCTCTATTCTCTCAGCCTTCGCAGAAACAGCGTGATGGTAAGTAAGTTTAATAATTAATCTTGTTATAAAGTTCACCTTAATTATTATACGAGTATATATTGTAAATAAACTTTTATAATATAATTGTCATTTTTGTTTATGTGAAAGTTGTTCTGTACATTGAATATATTCTTTTTTTATGTAGGTTCTTGCCTGCTAATACAGCATTTTAGGTATTTCTCGAGCTTATTCATCCATCTATCGGCGTCGGGAGTGGTTTTGTGATGTATTTGTTGAAATCAAATATTTTTTTGGTTTGGTTATATTAAATAAATTAACTATCACTTTGTATGAAACTACGAAATTTATTATACGTCAACCGGTATCACTTATCTTAAGCTTCATCAATGGTTTCTCAGAATTTTCCAACCATATTATTGAAAAATACCATTCTTTTAATAATAGCACAGGGGTCAATGTCCTCCATAAAACGGGTTTAGCCTCCGGTTGGACCATTTAGAAGCCTTTGAAATAAAAAAGGCAATAAATAGTGGTACGTCAATTCTTAATAATCAAATTAATTTATCCATTAGCTCCATATTAGGTACGCTTCCTTTAAGATCAATTTACTATCCATCAACACGGTATTTTCCCCTTCCTTAATGTTCCGTTTATCTGTATCTGTATTCTGTCTCTCTCTTTCGCATTTAGTTTTGTATTCTAGCTCCTCTTTATATTTCTATATATAAGTGCACTCTTTTTGTATTTATGATCAGTTTCAAATACGTCCTGATGAAGCTTGAAATAAGCGAAACCGGTTGACGTATAATAAATTTCGTGGTTTCATACAAAGTGATTGTTATTTTATTTAATACAAATAATTTTCATTTTTCTTAATTTAATACATGACCCACGATAAAGATTTAATCTCATGAAATCTGCCAGCCTATGTTATTATTGCATTAATTAAATATAAAACAATTATCAGCATTAATTGCGACTGTGAAACTTGCGCCGGACCTGTGTCTGAGTAGGTATAATATCAGTGTAAGTACCACCCCCTAATTTTCTCGTCTTATTGCCACCCTGTTCCCACTCCTACCGGAAAAGTTGCCAACCCCCGTCCTCCCCTTCCGCCAGTTTCACCACCATCGCTTTTCTCCCGAGAGTAATTCCTCCCCAAAGTTTCTAAGTGGGTAGGTTTAGCCAACTAATTTTAGCCTCGTCTAAAGTAATGTGACATGGTTAACCTATACTTGTACATACGTGTATGTTTACATCTTTTCTCTGCAGGGGTAAGCAGTGAAACAGTTAAATTATACCTTTTTTTTTTCACGACACATGGAATGTATTTTTGTTTAGACATTCCTGTGTGCGCGCGCATGAATTATAACGCATATAAAAAAAATTTCAACTATGAATGTTGAATGTTTCAGAATGTTGATTTTTCCCGTATAAGATGACCAACATTTTGAACATTAAACTACTTTCTGAGGTTACACAGACAAGATAACCCTTCAATACTTACTTCTCTGGTGCCTTCTATCTTCCCTGCATAAGGAGTGGTAGAATACCACATTTTTAAGTGACAAATTGCAGTTTTTCAGAACATAATTCTGTAGTATTTTAATACAAATTATAATAAATCACCTAGAATGATATTAAGTAAAAAATAATTCATAGAAAAAATATTTTAGTTGCAATCGGGATTCGTGCATTATCCAGTTTCGCCACACCAACTGAGTAGGTTTACGACCAATTTTGGAGCTTATATGCTGTTATTTCATTTTTAAAATGCTATTATATTTATATTGCAACAAATCTCAAATACCGTTGAATTAAATCAATCAATAAAATCATTTTTCATTACAGACAATGTGCCCAAAGTATACAGATTTCCATCAAGTTGTTATTAGTTCTCTTAACTTATTTGTGCGTCTTACTACATCGACATTAGTAATGTGGTCAATCCAGGTCTTACCAGGCTTTGTGCAACTGCCATGGTGATGTTTTTATTATTTTCTCCCGCAACGCACAAATAAAAGTATGACATTAATATATTTTTTATAATTTTATTTTTACGGAATCTCAAATACCTTTGAGTAATCCGGTAGGAGACACCAGAATTAATGAATTTTTATTAAATTTTGGAAACATTGATACAATTTATGAATTATTAAAGAGAACACATTCTTATTGTAAAGTTGTAATTATTCAGAACATAGGTCTGTGATATTTTAAATACTAATTAAATGTATTAATTAGAAAGATATTGAGATTCCGTAAAAATAAAGTAGATGAATTTCAAATAATGGAACGATGATGTATCAATTTGTAAAGTGTAACATGTAAGTTTGAAAATTTGTCGCCAATGTACTTTGTGCTGTAGCATAATCGGTTAATGCATGTTCCCCGGATTGGAAGAGATCCAGGTTCGAATCCCGGTAGCAACATCAATATTCGATAATATTGATTTTATATGTATATTTTTCTAATTAATGCATTTAATTAGTATTTAAAAAATATCAAAAACCTCTCAGTTTGCGGGTGTGCGCGCGCACACGATTTGGCATCATAGTGCACACAAAAAAATATAGTGCGCACACAATTTTTAGCAAGATTTTCCTTTATATATGATATGATGACATTTAAGCAAAAAAATATTTTTAAATACTAAATTTATGTATTAATTATAAATATATACATATAAATTCAATTTTGTCGAAAATATTGTTTTTGCGTCACCGGGATATTTATAATTAATACATTAATTTAGTATTTAAAATATCACAAACCGTCTGTTCTGAATAATTACAACTTCACAATAAAAATGTATTCTCCTTAATAAAAATATTTTTATACATTCCTCGTTATAAAGTCCTCAATAAGAAAATATCGGCGAAATTTATGCGAAAAATTGATGCAAATCAACATGAGCACGAGCATCGCACAAGAGGAAGGGAAAGACTGAGACTGCCATTCAGGAAGAAGGCCAAATCTCAGAAATCGATGATGTATAGTACGATGAAAATTTTTAATGAAATGCCAGAAAACATAAGAAAGGAGGAGAAATGGAATAGTTTTAAAGTGAAACTGACCAGATATGTAAAAGATATAGTAAAAAAAAAAACTTTAATCTTGTCTATATTTGAGTATATACAGGAGTGCTTACATAAGCACTATGTTAAGAATTAAATAAATAAATATTGCAGTATAAGATCATCAGTATTTTGTGACAGTAAACCACTTTCTGTGGTTACACAGCCAATATAATCTATTTCTACCTACTTCCTGCTGCCTTCTATCTTCCCTTATAAATATAAGGAGTTGTAAAATATATTTTTCAATGCGAAAACAGCTGCTTCCTTTCACAGTTGTTGTTATTTATTATCTTGACTTATTTATGCGTCTTAATATATCTTCATTCATGTGTTTTTTTTTTAGTTTTCTTCCAGAGCGCACAATAATGGTCCTTAAATTGGCACAAATGATTTTTTATGCGCACACCGTGATCCAAAATTAGAGGGAACATTGGTAACATCCCGTCTACCGCAGGTTTCTGATAATTCTTACTAATTTTGCTATGGACCAAAATGAAAAAGATCGCATTTATCCATGAATCCTAATTACTCTGAAACCGTGCGCGTTCGCATTTCGCAACGATGTAAAAAAAAAAGATTAAAAAAAATTCTCTTTGTTTGCGAGTTTAACAGGGTGGTCCAGAGCAGAAGCCTCTCGCACCTCCACCCTGTCGCGCAATATTTCTCCAGCCTTAGCAGAGATGTTTGCCGTTACATTAAGTAATATTATCACGCTCTCTCTTCCTCATTTTCATTACAAATTGTTTTATTGGGTTTCCGGGAAATCGCGTCGGAAGGGTTCACAAACGTTCCCATATCACCAGGACAATTTTAAATCGTCGGCAAATATATTGTAGATTCAAGCAATTTTTTATTTTTTTATTTCCACCTTATCCCCAATCGTTTTGAGAGTTGTTTACTCTCGTTTTAATTTGTCAATATTACAATTTTTATTATATTCAGTTATTAACATCTTAATACCATCGTAGGTTGGCTCCGGTATCATCGTATTTATTCTGTTCATCATATTAATATACGTATATATTATACATTATAAAGATTCTTATAAATATACAAACAAGGCGAACAAGCTTCATAATTTAAGAAATGTTCACTCTCTTCTTAACTAGACTGAAGTCTATACTAAAGGAGACAGGTTAATCTGTTGTTTGTCATACAAATATGAAAACCATTATTATTATTAATTATTTTTTATCTAAACCAAAATAAATATTATATTAAGACTGAAGTAAACAGGGTTTCAGCCAGAGAGAAGCTATAGAAATCATGCACCTTCAAAAGGGGAGGGTGGACGTCACATTTATGTATTACAGTCCCAGAACTCGGTCATAGTTCGGCAGAAATTCACCTTGTCCAGGTCGCAAGAGGTGCGATGGAGAGCCAGTAGAATGCTCCGTTAGGTCTCTCTAGCCACTGCTCTTCCTGGCATCCCAGCAACCCCCGGCGGGAAACCCACTCCCTAATAAATTCCAGGAAATGTCCGTCCGAGGAATTTATCTTCTTTTTCATCTTCATCTTGGCAGTTCCATGATCACGACTGCTCTCGATGAGACGAAGACGAAGACGAGAACGTGTTCGTGTGAATGTGCTGTCAAGGCGTTTCTACCGATGCAGTAAGGATCCTGTTTAAATCGTTCTTCATCAGCATGCGTACCTGCCAGGTCTGGTCGAAATACAAACAAATAACGTACAACCGTCTCCGAATTCAGTACAACTACTTATACTGTTTATGTTGATGCGTTATTGTAAAGCGTTTGCAATCTTATCCGAAGACCGTGTACATGGATTCGTTCTGTTTCTGAGACATCGAGTTGCGGGCGTAAAGGTGCGGCTGGAGCTCACACCAACTTATGGAAAGCTGGCTCCCTCACCAACAAATGGCAATGACTACAGAATAGCTACAGATAAAATAATAGCCGTGATTTTTTTATAAATTTTTTTATCTTTTTTTGCTTTTCTTTTCATGACATAAATGTATTCTATTGTCTATGGCGAATTGGGTCTTCATATAAAAAAAACCCGATCATGCTAGAATAAATACGTTATTATTATTAACTATGTTTGTCGATCCACCGTGCTGGTGAACTTCCGCTATATCTATTCCTTCCAATCTTTCTCGGATTTTCTATGGTGTACTCATATCTGATACTTTACGAAAATTGCTGTCTTAGAGGTAATTGTCACAAAATTTAAAGAACAAATTGTATACAACATTGATACAACTGATTGTTATTAACGGGTGTGAGATTTGGTCTCTCACTTTAGTGAAAGAAAATATGTTGCAGGTCATCGAAAATTAAGTCTTGCGCAAGATTTGTTGTCCAATATGTGACAATCTAACCGAATAATGGAGGGGATTAAAGAATCTTGGGAACGGTATACCACCCTGGATATTCTGAGGAATACTACCTAATGGTTAAATCGTTATTTATTGGTAACCGATTATTCTTAATTCTACGAGCAATGACTAGTACGCTAAAAAGTAAACCTCTATTAATTAAATCTTAGTTACCAATCATCGTTAAGTGTTAGTCGCAAATCATCGTTAAATCGTTACTAATCATTGTTACCAATTATCGTTAAATCTCATTTAATTATCTTAGTCACAATCACATTCACATAACGATTTACCTTCACTACTGAGAAAAGTGAAACCAAAGAGGCTGCAATGGGCGGGATACGTAGGGAAAGCAGATGAGTGCCGCAGCACAAACCAATCCTTTATACACAAGCCAACAGAAGAGAAGACTACGACTAGGATAGGGGATGATGTCAAGACAGACCTGGAAGAAGTAGGGGATGCCCAACGTACTGGTCCACATAGGCGAGTCAAGAGATGTATGGCAGGGCATGAAATGATTCTTATGATTACATTATATGCACTCTTATACTGCATTATAATTTTTAATCCTATTTATTTTCATTTAGCTCTATCTTGTAAGTGCTTGCAGAATAGTATTTTTATTGTCTTATTTGATATATTTTCACTTTTACTTTGCCTTGTATGTACTTTAATTTTGTATTTAAATTGTGTTTTGCTTAGTATTCAATGACTTAATTTGGTTTGTGAAATATGATTCGATTGCCAATTTGCCCTAAAATAGGCTTGCCTAGTTGGGCAAAGACTACCGAGAGCCACGTGAGTGTTAAAATACTCATGTCTGGTAACATGATCAAAATATTTGAGGTTTTGGAACCATATAGTTAAGGATAGACGCTGCTCGATGTTTACTTAATTCTATTCAAAGCGTCTAGCCTTTTGCGCTCACGTTCTCTTAGCTTCCATGTTTTAGCATTTAACGAAATAATATGTATACATGCTTGAGAAAACCACATAGATCTATTGTTACCTCGCCAGGAATCACACTCAGAACCCTCGATATGAGAAGCCAACGCCTTGCCCACTGGACTATGAGAGTCTGTCCATTTTCGAGGTTGATGTCATTCGTAGGGTCATGAATAATCCTGAGGCATTAAGATGGCATCTTTGAGTCGTTAACAACGACGAAAGAATAGATAATGAATATAAAAATGTTTATCCAAATCATACTAAAAACAGCGAAGTTATTGGCTATGAACCGGACTAAGAAATACATAATTTATTTTTATTTTTAAATTAAAACTACACCCACAAAATGTCATGCTAGACGTTTGTCTGCATGTACATTTATATCTACTTTATTATATTTAATATAATTCAAACATCAGTTACAGTTTAAACAATTCATTTTATTCTAAAAGTGAGACAGGTAAGACTTCGATAAGCTATTTTTTATCATTGGGAGAAAGCGCACTATTTTGTAAAAACTCTAGTAGTTTATTATGACAAATTCTATTGTCCTCGATCCACACTTATTGATGGGATTTTGGGAATTGTTAAATTCAGATGAGCTACACCTCTTGTATTTTTCCGTGTGAAGCCATCCTCTTTAGAGCATGTTGTTATAAATTTCTTTTATTAAAAGAAACAGTAACATCCCGTGTACAGAAAATACGTTTACGGAAGAATATAACAACGTTAAATTATGCCTCAATTTAAATGCTTCCAGGATCACCATTTTTTCACTATGGCTGTTTGAAGCTGATCGTATGGAATTTGGTATATTTTTTATAATTAAATTATTAATATAAAATGAAGCCACAAAGTAATTTTGCAAATATTGAAGAAGTACGTGTGCATCTTTCTACTTGATGTATTTAAGTTGTATTATTATGTAGTATTTATTAGATTATATGATATTTTTCTTCATTTAATTCCGAAGAAACTTCACTGGTATTATTTTTATATATCACGTTTTGAGTCAGTTATTATTAATGTGCTGTTTTTTTAAAAATAAAATCAACTAAATTTATTCATATGAAAAGACAGTCTTTGGGGTTAAAAGCGAACAATGCGGACATAGTTTACGGTAAACGCTGTATCGTGAAGAATATATCCATGTTAATCGATAAGATATCGTTGTAATAATTTAGCATTCTAGTAGAGAATAATAGTAGCCAAGATCGATCGGTGTGAAAAATAAAATAAAAATTCATTATCATCACAGGCAGACTTATATATAAACAAACATTATAATATTATCATCATATTCAATATATTAATTCTAGCGCTGACATTTATATATATGTATGTATGTACGAGTACTACTACACATCGCTCGGTAAACAGTCACCGTTCCAGTTTGCGATTTTGAAAGATGCGCAACCTATTTTGGGAGGCTGCTTCCAAGATGGCGTCGCTTTCTTCCCGCCCCACAGCCCACACAATTACCGTGGAGAGGGGGGTATATCTGTGTCTCACTTCCGCTCGTCTCGTAATATCAACATCATTGTTTCCGCTTTTACGATACCAATTCCAATTTGCGGACATTTGTAGGGAAGATTTCGTTAAATAGAGATTATTACATTTACAAGTGACGCTTCTTTCGAAACGGTTTGACAAAAATAAATACGACCAACGTTCAACGTACGTTATTTTACATCCGACTATAAAAAGGTACTTTTTTTATGTATTGTACTTTCTTGTCTTTATTGTATATCTTTATTCCTTTACATGTACATATATTTCCTTTAATTTAATTTAAAATTTATTAATATGTATAAATATAATTTATTTTCACATGAAGTACACACGCAACGTTTTTCAAAAAAATATTTTTTAAACAACATTAGGGTTATGAAATCTTAAAAAAAAGATCTTGCATTATAACGGTGGCTTAGATACTTATATATAAATTTTCGTTGTGAAGTTGCTATTTTAATACAAATATTTAATATCCCGATAGCAAACTAAATATTTTTTCGATAGATTTTTTTCTGTCGAATCACTTAATTTGTATTTACTTAATTAATATTAGATAACTAATTAATATTATACAGAAATTGATTATTTTAGAACATTAAAATAAAACATTATGTATTTATTTTCATTGTATATCGATTACGTTTTTGAATTTAGATAAACTTTTAGTCATAGCGTCCCATTTGTATTATATATACGTTTGCATTTTGGTCGCGACGTTTTATGTTAATCTAATTAATTGCGATAACTCGTTTCTGTACGAATAAATTATTTTTTTATTGTTTGATTAAACATTTTATACGGTACATTAATGTTTTTAATTAGTCCGATTGATTGGTTGATATTTATTCATTTTTTAAATTACAATTTTTTAGTCAGCAGTTGAACAATTATGTTCGTATTACGTATTTTTTCTTGTTTATTATATTATTACTATTTTTTTTTCATTTGAGAATGTTTGGGGTTGTTTTTGTCTTCGATAAATTCAGCTATAGAATAAAAAGTTAACTTGTTTTCGGGATAGAGTGGTTTATGTCTTGGCTAAAAAATCGGTAAAACTGGGTATTCTATTCTGCACACTCAGAAAGTCAGATGCCTTGGTGCGATTAATCACAATCGGTATGCGAGATGTGCTAATATTAGCGTGTATTTATATCTCAGCTTAGTGTAAATTATACGCGGATGCAGACGCAGCATTTTTAGAGTAATATAATATGAGATTTTGTACATTAATAATTCTGAATATTTGTGTTCTCATCCAGAAATATTAGATTTACTTTAGAACCACAAAACATTTAATATATATAATCAAAAGTATTTGTAACCGATTTTATGTATTTTTGGACCGTTGTTTGGAATCCATCTTCTTTATTAACTCGGGTCTTGTTAAAGAGACAGTCAACATCTTTTATATTGTATTATTGTATTAGTAAGGCTAAATAAATAGCTTGCGAAGATTGTGAATACTATTTGTAATATTTATTGCAAACTTGTCAAATAAACTAACTAAAAACATGTATTAAATTGTTTTAATGTTTTGATTATATTGTGATAAAGAAATTTGTATTTTACAAAACCGGTTAATGTATGAAAAGTGGTTAAAAACAAAGTTATAAATAATTTATATTGTTGTGAATTTTTGGAGAGTTTAGATTATGTTTGTCGTGTTTGGATTGCAATGATTTAACGCCTGAAATGAATACAGAGATAGTACTCGCAATGGCTGGAGGTTACTTAGTACTGAATCTACTATTATGTATTACTTTACAAATATATATATATATATATATATATATATATATATATATATATATATATATATATGTATTTTTTTGTAGCATAAATAGTACATATGAAAATAAAGGTAATTACTTTACTAGACGTGGTCTGTTTTAAAGCAATTCTCTGTACAATTTTAAAAGTTGTAATTGTAAAAGTACAATCATTATAAACTAAGTATAATGTAAAGTAAGTCATATAAAGTAATGTAAAAAAAGTACAATCAGAAGTTATAAAATGTTATTGTAATAAAAGTTATAAAAATATTTTTGTCTGTAATAAAGTTGGAGACAAAAATGTGTAGGTAGTTAGGTTAGCACAAATGACAAATTAGTTTAATTTTGCTTTCTAACCACATCAAGCAACCACTTTGTTATTTTTGGTTTAAAATCGTTAATCACTTTAGACCCTTTAAAGTCTAGTGGCAATTTGTTAAATATTCGCGGTGCACAAAATAAGAAAGCTCGTTGACCGAATTTGGCATTCATTTTTGGTACTGAAAAGTATCCTAAGGTTTTGCTCCTAGTTTCCTTTGGATCCGATAGTGGAAGTAAAGTTAGTAAAATACTTTTAAGATTGATCTGGAAAACAGTTGTCTTATATTTAAAACTTGAAAGGATTTAAAGTGTTCTTCAGAGTTACGTCTAAATGGCCGCTTGATTATTACTCTGATGACTCATTTCTGAGCTTTGATTAGAGATTTCATTCAAGTTAGAGCTGCACCGCCCCATGCACAGATTGCGTAACTGATGAGACTCTGACAAAGTGAATAGTATACCATTCTTAATAATGTAATATTCATGAAGATGAAAATACAAATTAATTTTCTCACTTCGGAGCTTGCTCGATCGATATGAGGAGCCCACGGTAATTTTTCATCAATTGTTAATCCGAGATAACTTATGTGATTCGTCATTTTAATGATGTCACAGTTACATATTTGATTTGAATTTGGAATGCATGTATGTATTTTAAAAGTATTTGGGATGACATGGTTCTCTTTTTTTTTTTAACGAAAATACAATAAAATTTGTTTTTTTGAGTTAAGTGTTAGTAGGTGATTGTCTAGAGTACTTTTGATTTCTGCAGTGGATAATTCTGCCCTTTTAAATGTTTCAGTCCACGTATAATTATTGGACCATTTATAATGATTGCAGTACCATCAATATGGAGGAATTACTCGCAATTGCGTCAAAGCGAATACAAAACGGTGGATCCCGAGAAGTGGTTCTAAAACTACTGGTCTCTGAGTAGTACGGAGAGAGAGTATGCTCTGCTTTGCATTTATCAACTGCACTAGCTCAGCTGGATTTACCTAACCTGGTGGTAACCTACCGCCATCTTTTGGTGTACGCCGCAAGATGGCGACATGTGTCCATGGTCACCATATACTCATTTTTTATTAAGAGCATCAGAAATCTTTAGATAATCTTTATGTTTGGAATAAAACATGCATCGAGTAAATAATATCTTTAAAAATAATAATAAAAGTAGAAACAGACGGAAAGAGCTTGTATTAATAGGATCTTGTGGGTATTTTCTTTGACATTAACAGAATAAATATTGTAAAAAAACTTTCAATTCGTAAGGTTCCACTAAATATTTGTTTTTAGTGAGTGTCCCCATATAAAACAATAAATACACTGAAACTAATAACGGAGTTTGAATCATATTATTTTTAAATCAATTAAAAAAAAATAATGATAATATTCAAGACAAAAAGAATTCTGCGTGAAAATCAATAAATGTTATACCTTAGACTCCTTTTTTGATTAGATACTTACAAAGCTTGACAGTGTGAAAATTCAGTAATTAAGTGAATGAAGAATTCAGAAGACGAACAATACGGATACATAATTGATGATATTTTAAAATATTTTTGAAGGACGAAATTAATTTTTAACCAATACTTATTAATGTAGTATTTAAATAAGTTATAAATATATTTAAATAATGCATAATTAATCATAAATGAATTGTTATTTAATCATTAATAGTGAATTTGTAGGGAGATGCCTGGTGGATTGGACTATGTCGATGTCAAGGGATGGGTGGTTTTCCGTTGTGAATACGATCGTGGACTACAGAGTCTCATGAGACCATTAAAGACGAAGATAATATCACTTGTTATTTGATATAAGATTAACTGTATACAATGAAGTACCAACATTAATGTTTAGAAGTGAAGTCTGAAGTCGAAAAAATTAAAAATTAATTTGTTTAATCATACGTGTAGTAAATTAATAGAAAAGGACCGAAAGAATGAGAAGTTGGTAAGAGAGTGCGACTTGAGCGTAGATTAGTGATGAGATCAAAATCACGCAACGTGAGTCAATCACTGATATCTTAAGTCACACTCACTATCGTGATTGTGAATATCGTGATTCAGTTTTTTTATTTTATTCTATTTGGTTGTGAACCATGATTCGGCGCATGCGCACTCAAGACGAAAATATTCACGAAGGAATGACGTTATAATTCGTGATCCGCGCCATCTAGTAGATTCTGCAAAAACGTTTTACGCATTTGATCCGAAAAATAAACTCACATTTTTTAAGCGTTTTCATTCTCTTTGTGATGATATCATATTAGATAGATATTTTTTATTTATGCTAGAATATGTTTTTTACACAAAGGAAGTTTTAATAATATAAATAAATATGCTAAAAATTATGATTTATTTATTTAGTTCGTGAGTGCATAGTAATGAAACTGTGATTACAGTCACAGTATTCAATCACTGATATTATCGAATATCAATCACAATAACACCAGTTAGTCAAGGGTAGCATTTTTTCTCATCACTAGCGTAGGTATATTATTTATGTGTATATATGGGACTCAAATGTGTATATTTCAACAATTATTTTTTTAATGAATACTCGTTTGGAGTGTTCAGCGGAAAAATTTCAAGATTAAATTGTAATTGCTCGTAAACCATCAGAGTGAGCTAAGTGGGAGGAGTATTTTTCGACGCGAGTGATTTGCAGATTTGCCAGTCGCAATGAGTCACTGGTCGGGAGCCCACCGCGCGTTCGTGGTTGAGTAATATTTAAAGTGCAGTGATTTATTGATTCGTGCGCTTTCATATTCGACGAGTAAGTGATGGGCCGAGCGCGTAACTTATCTGGTGTTGGGTTCAAAAGTTCAGATAAGAAGAGCCAATGGTTAACCAAACTTAGCAGCGACGCTAGAACATGTGGCTCAAGTTCGACGTGAAATTATGCGTAAATAGATAAAGAAGAATGCAGCCCGTACTGGAATAAAAAAATCAACAGTGCACGTTATTTTGAAAAAGAAACTACAGTTTCACCCATACAAGCTGCAAATCGTGCAGTTTTTAAATGAAAATAATTATTCTTTACGTGAAACCTTAGCGAGAATGATGCTGGAAAGTTTGAAATAGCAGGAACGCTTGGAAACATATTGTTTACTGATGAAGCACATTTTCATATCGATGGCTATGTATTAAAATAGAACATGAGATACTGGTGCCCCGACAATCCAAGGGAACACCATTAAAAACGTTTGCATTATCCAAAGATAATTGGCCCTCATTTTTTTAACCAGCGAGAGACAGTCACTGCTGACGTGTATTGCCGAATGATTGACGAGTTTTTGATATCACAACTGCAGCTGTTTTCCGGGTTCAATAATATAACGAAAGTTCATCAAGATGGGGTCACTCCACACACAGCTAGAGTTTTAATGGAGTAGCTGAGGGGAAATTTTCCCAATAAATTAATCAGCAAGTACAGAGACATACCCTGGGCATCTCGGTCATCGGACTTTATACCGTGCGACTTTTTTTTGTGGGGACACCTTAAGTCGAGAGTTTATAGTACCAGTCCTCGAACATATCAGGCTTTATAAGAAAATATCCACCGTGAAGTTGTTTCCATTGAACCAACGCTTTGCACTTGCGTGTTCGCAAATTTAAAAGTCCGATTGCAAGTGTCTTGAAAAAATGGACGGTATTTAGACGATATTGTTTACAAAATGTTAAATTAGCATCGTTAAACTCCACTTTGTATAAATAAAATATGAAAATAATATTGGAGTTTTTTTAATTTATTTAATATTAAACTTAAAAATTTTCCACTGGACACTATTTATACTAAATAATAGCACTTATCTAATATTGGAATTTTTTTTTAATAGATATTAGTTTACTTGCAAAAAATAGTATGAAATTGATGATCTGACAGGAAGAGGCTCGAATCACCAACCACTTAGTCGTAAGGTAAATTTCTCACAGCTAGACCCAACAAGTATGTCAAGTATAAAATATTTATTACGTGATACTTTTACAAAAAATAATTAACCAGAGTTTTTTCGCAGGGATATGGAGAGAGGATAGTTCGCCGCACTCATCTCCCGGCACACCGCTCTTGCATGCATCTACTCACGCATGCATTTCGGTTGATGAAGCATTTGACAGGACTATTCTTTATCAGATTATTTGATCATATATGATAATTTGTTAATTCTTAATTCTATAGTACGTAGACTTTTTACATCTGTGTCTAAGTGACTGCATTTCCACCGCCTTCAGTCTGCTTTTGCTATTATTTTGGAATTAAAAAAAAAATACATTTATTAAAAATTATGCCACCTTACAAGAATGATCCAGCGTCACTTCCATATATTAGTGTTGGCACCAGAGCTTCATTATGTAACGCTCACACACATAGTACATCAAATTATGATTAAATTTTAATTTAAAAACGACCATGAATGTTGTTCGCCTTCTATGACAAGGCAATGGTGAAATAATTTTTAATGGTAATTTATGCCTTCGCTTACCCCGAGATTACGTCGATACTGTCCATCTTATTAAAGCTAACTATATCATTAAAACTTTACGTCAGTCGTATGCTGACACGTGTCATTTGGACGGCCGATTGCATCTTGACATTTATTCATTTGTTTTACGTACGTATTGCGTTCGATGATGGCAACCTTCAATACACGAGATAATATGTAAGCTTCGACATACATAGATATCATCTAGACTTGCCGGTTAATTAATGCAGGTAGAATACTATATACGTGCATAGTAAAATCTAACACCGGATTCATGAATTCTATGAAATTATTAAGCGAGATAATTGCAGAATGATTAGATTTTTTATTACATTTTTGTAGAAAGCAATTACTTTGTGGTTTGACATATTAGATTAAATTAAACACAGTTATACAATTTTTTTATTTCGTTTTTAGTATACAAAAATATGTATGTGAAAATGGTGCTTAATCTTCAATAAAGATGTGGGCTGACTGTGTGGAATTAATATGAAGGAAACTCTAAAAGGAAAGTTACATAAACCATGTGGCTGTCTTTCATAGTTAACTTTTTTCTTTTCCTTCATTATATGCCACAATTATTACATTTGGTCATTATTATATTCAGTCATTAACCCATTCCTCGCGGGTCACTCAATGAGTCGCACCTTAGATGCTCACAACGCGGATGACTCAAATAGTCGCCATATTTCGCCCGTTGCTAGTGCGTACATATGCGCTGAGGAGCGATGAAAATCGTACCAAAATTGTTTGGACTCTTTATCCTACCGACATCTGTCGATATTTGTCAAGGATTATTAGCCATCTTATAAACAAACACGAAATAATAAAAGTCCACGTATCATCCAGTATCGATCAGTTATTCAAACTATTAAACTCAGTTTATGTGTGTAGAATGCAATGCGTTTCAAACTATAGAGTTAAATTTAATATCAGTATTTAAAAACTTATAAATAGTGTGCATTAGTCTCAGAAATCAGCGCCCGCACAGATCACTACTTCACTTTAGTATTCACGTATTAATATCATCACAAATGACGCTAGTGATGGTGTAGAGCACTGTTGTGTTCTCTTATGGATAATTTTGTTTACATTATTTTGTAATTATGGTTCTGATTTCTGTATTTATTTATATTCGTGAGGATACTTGAGAACCTTTGCTATCGATTTCTCAAAAACAAATCATAAATTTTTTGCATTATCGTAGTGTAAAGTCGTAAATTATAATGCCATCATAGGTGCCGCGTATGAAAGATGTCATGCGTATTTATGAACGCGATCAATGGGTTAACTGATGTAGGTTGGCTCCGGCATCATCATATCAAATCCATACTACCCGTACAAATGTATCAATTTGATATGAGACTCGTTATCATATTAAATTCAGAAGGCAGCCAGAGAGAAGCAATAGAAGTCATGCACCCCCAAAAAAGGAGAGTAAACTTCACATTTATGTGTTAACTATGTGGAAGAAGATTGGAGCTGGATGGAAGGAACCGGGAATTGGAGAAGAATGGCCGGCGATAGGCGTCGGGGAGAGCACTTGTGGTGGAGGCCAAATCCCATCATGGGATTTAATGTCGTGGAATAAGAAGAAGAATAAAAATAACAATCTATTGTAAGCTTGGCACATTCTCATTATAGGAGAGCGTAATTCAGAATTAGTATGAGTGTTGAAAAGACGTTGTGATATTCGTGATAGTCAAAAATGTTTTTAGGTTTTCACGACCATTCAGAATCTTCTATACACATTTTTTGGGCTATTTCGCCGTGTGTATTCGACTTCTCTAGTCGACGTTTCGGATCCTATTGCAAGATCCATCATCAGAGCTAATGTCGCTGATGATCATATGTTTTGCTTTATATACACATACAAAGAATTTTATTTGATTTGCAATTTTCTGATGTTATGACAATTATTATGATTTCGTTATATACCGACCCTTTGAATATTTTTACATGTACTGACACTTTCTACTCTATCTGGACAGTGAATAACTGTATGCTGGTAGCCATGCCATATTGCCTTGTAGAGTTTAAAATGGCAACATGGCGGCGAATAAGTAGGACCGATGTGGGAACTTTTGCTCACAAAAGGGTCCTGAGTAAGCGGAGTATTACCATTCGCTATCGTTAAAATTAATTAGTATCTTACAATCTGTAATATGTGAGTTGTGCGTATAATGTAAGCAAATTTTAGAAACGAAGCCTAGCTAATATATTAATTTTCCATTTGCACCAGAGCGATACCGAATATTCTCGTCCTACTCGGAAAAAAAACATTGAATTAAGATGAGAATAAAAAAAAATTCGTTTAGTCGTGTCAGGCACAGGAAACGGGAAAAGCGGAAACGGCGCTTCCATTAGACGGTTCGTTAGTAAATTGCTCGCTTCTCTATCCATCCCATCCTCTCTCTCATTGGACGATGGGTTGGGCGGAAGGGCGCGGGTGGGGAGGGTGGATTTTGGGAGCATCCCCCCGTCAATAGTCTCCCCCATGCGAAAATGTTGATGTATGTATCCCGTGCTTACCCAAGGAAGGGGTTTTTTAGTATTTGAATAATCTGTACATATTTATTAATATTTTTAAATATTAATTTTAATTGTCAAGAATTGCGAAACTTAATTTGGATGGAATTAATTATTCAGTGTTAGAATTTGTTTTTTTTTTATTTCTGTCGGTAATTGGATAATTTAATTGGTAATTGGATAATTGGTAATCGGGTAATTTCAAAAAGCGGAACA
This sequence comes from Eubasilissa regina, assembly GCA_022840565.1. Taxonomy (NCBI): domain Eukaryota; kingdom Metazoa; phylum Arthropoda; class Insecta; order Trichoptera; family Phryganeidae; genus Eubasilissa; species Eubasilissa regina. The sequence goes on along the minus strand of JAINEB010000027.1, from coordinate 13,367,159 downwards.
TTAACCATTTAAATACTAATTTAATGTATTAATTATAAATATATACATAAGAAATCAATTTTGCCGAAAAATATTGTTTTTGCGCTATCGTGATTTGAACCTGGATTTATTGGCGCTATAACACTACCAATTGTGTAATAGCACCAGTATTTTTCATGACAAATTTTCGAACCTATATGTTACACTTTTTCAAATTAATACATCTGTCGTTCCAGGTTCGAATCCCGGTAGCGCAAAAACAATATTTTTCGACAAAATTGATTTTATATGTGCATATTTATAATTAATACATTTAATTAGTATTTAAAACATCACAGACCGTCTGTTCTGAATAATTACAACTTTACAGTAAGAATGTGTTCTCTTTAATAATTAACCATTTAAATACATTTAATATTATTACTAAGTATGCCTGTAAAATGTATTAAGAGATTAGATTATTATATATTTTAATTAGAACACTTAGTTTTTGTGAAGTTGCATTTTCAGAACAAAGTTCTGTGGTATTTTAAAATGAATTAAAGAAATCAACTAGAAAGATATGCTGAAAAAATCTATCTATTGGAAAAATATTTAGGTGCTACTAAATATTAAGTAAATATTTTATCGATATATGGATTTGTTTCGATACATCTTTCTAGTTGATTAATATAATTTGTATTAAGATATACATTTATTTAATTGTAATTGCAAATATTAAAAATGCGAGTCGAAAATCATATCATTTATATACTCGTAAATATTTAAAAAGTTTTGCGATTATTTCGAATAATTGATATTTCATTGATTCTAAATTATATTTCGAATACAATAAATAAAAGTTCATCGAACTTCGAGCGATTGAACAATTTTTTGTCGGATGATGCCTGAAAAAAAAATGGATCAATTCAGCAAATATTTTTTTCGAGTTACTTGGAACATGATTTTGTAAAAAATCTTATATGATAATATTTTTCGGTTTTGAATTTTGTATACACTCCTTGGACACTATCCATATTGTGAACTCGGTCTATTATATAACTAATATTACTTTTTGAATATAATTTATAATTGAACATTATTTTACAATAATAAAATAAAAGTAATGTAGTATTGACATAAGAGTTAAAATTAGATATTGAGATTAATCAAGCAAAAAATTTTTGATTGGTCATAAATTTGTAAATAATCTGATAATATGTAACGCTGGAAGATTGTGAAAATTAATTCCATCAGGTGTGATTGTACATCCAACTGGTAATGCTGCACTCGACAGAGTTGAGTTGGCTCGGAGGAAAAAATTCTCATCGCTGCGCTTCTCTGATTGGGTGGAAAATAAGTTAAAAATCCACTACGCCCTTGTTTAAAATGAGAAGGTACTTACGTATCCTGGTATGTCCCAATCCCCTTTGAACATCCCTTCCTTCCATTCCTCTTCCGGCCTACACCCTCACCCCGCAACCTCCTACGACAGGCTGTGTCCCCCGCGTCCAGCCTCCCGCTACCCCCTGTTCTATCGATCCGCGTTAATACCTTCTCGCGGGGTCGGGTAAATCTGCTAAAGGGGCCTCGGGTTATTATTAGCAACATTTGAATGGCCACGAACAGAGAATGTGTTACCAGCTAATATTTATTTAAATACATACATAAATTGCAGGTGTTTTTAAATTATAATTTGAATATGTCTAAGAACGCACAATTACTAGATTTTTACCTAAAAAGGCACTGTTATTAAACAAATATCAGATATCTCAATTAAGAAAATATATATCAGAATCAGATTCTCATAGTGATGACATATATGCTGTTTAAAAAAAGAAGAATAATGAATGATTCAATTTGGTCCATAGATGGCGATGGTGTAGTGGTACTCGAAGCGAGTCCACATATTAACATATATACAAATTTAAAAAATTTGATAAATGTGGAGATGGAGGGGTGAGAATTGGTAAATGTTATATTTATATAAAGAGATCGCTTGAGCCAGTCGAAGACAGGTTGTAAGCCCTGTAATTACCCCATACTTCCATATATTTTCCATTTAATATAATAAAAAATAGTTTAGCCTCTAAGAGATATCTGATATTTGTTTTATAATGAAATTGTAGTGATACTGCATTTACTGTCCTTACTGCACCTAGTGGCAACACCGTAATTAGATGAGTATGTAAGTGAGATGAGAATGTGCCGAGCTTACAATGATTTGTACACCTACACTGATATGTATTTAATATTTAAAAACTAAATTAACAATATTATACGATGTAATATGTAAATGAATTTTATCTATGTTTAAATATTGTTATTGTTTTTTTTTTTTCATATATTTAACTCTAAATTACTTTCAAAAAACAACTACGTATTATATTTACCCACGTCGTTTTCTTGTGTATGTGAAATATGTTTTCTTCTATGTCCAATACATTTATCAACCATCAGTTTTATTTTCAATAAAATAAATTTAAACTTAATTTTTTAACGTAGTACATTTTACAGAACTTTATATTCTGTCTCCAGTCTAATCACCAATCTAAATGCTCTCTGTCTTGAAATTATGAAGCAAAAATTAACTTAATTAATATTTAACTATCACGCCGTTTTGCCGAAGGTAGGTAGATTTATTTATTTATTTATTAGTAACTATATAATACTATATAAAAATTTGTTTGGACTGTGCCCGTCTCACTAGAGAATTCTGTGTCGAGATAGGATACAGCACCACACTTTTCTGTCCTGATGAACAACTTATAGCATTATCTAAGTTATACATTTTATTATGTATGCTTCACGAAGATTGTTGAAGACCATCTGAATTACCTAGTTGTGCCAAGTTTTTATCGGACGTCTTCTACGTCTGATGCCATCAACCTACGCATCAAAAAATAACTATCATAATATTATTTCTTCGTCCTTCTATAATCTTTTTCACAATACTAAGATTAGTCTTACCACACTTAGTTCTAATTGATTAATTCGACGCATCATATTTGCCACATACACGCCTGAGAAACGTTGCCACCGAGACTTGTCTATTGCCAGTAGATTGCTCTCACAACTGAACAGGGGCGTGCACTCTATATAATCAAAAAAGCTGTGCGCTGCAACTGAACTATATCAGTCTTTAAGTGAATAATTTAAATTAATGTTGATTGGCGTGATATTCAAATGTGTTTCTGCACATATAATATTAGCCGAATTCTTACACTGGCCGTACTGTAAGCAGTTTGCGCTGTAGAAGTAGAATAGCATGAGCATATCAATCAAGAGAGAGAGAGATTCTCTTATTTGTGTTAATATGTTTTTACATTATACATTACAGAGCTCTACACCAGGGTCATTAACGACCTGATAATCTGCCTAGTAAAATTAAGAATAATATAAATGAAATGAATCAATTTAACGAAAAAATGTTTTACTGCCCCGGGATTCGAAGCAGGAACTTTTCTTATATAGGGAAATGCGCTTACCATTACATCATGTCAACATAGACAAATTTTCGAACCTCTATACATGCTGCACTTTCAAATTTACACATTTGTTATTCAATTTTTAAAAGTAATCCACTTTGTATTACGGAGAATCTCAAAAGACTTTAAGCAAAACCCGATAGGAAACGCCAGAGTTAAATTGATTTTATCTGTATATCTTTCTAATTGACACATTTAATTTCTATTAAAAATATCACAGAACTGTGTAATGAGAAACTGCAACTTCATAGTAATAATATGTTCTCCTTAAAAAAATAAATAAAACTTTAAATGAAGTCGGATAGGAGGCGTAATTTTATATACTCTAATGTTTATATATTAAGTAATTGTATATACATATTGGTATCAAAACAATGGTATCAAATCAAATATTTCATTCGATATTATTTTATTGTCTTCGCTTCTTGTCAATTACATACATTCATTCCAGTTGGATTCAGGTCTCGCTCACTCAAATTATGATGTGTTGACGTCAAAAAGTGGCAAGTAAATCAAACAACGGACATGACGGGCGGACGCTGCCACCCCAGGGCCGAATCGGGCTATTTCGCCATATAAAATTTAATTTAATAAAGGATGGTTAAAAAAAATATAAAGAAAATCAGTTATGAAACTTACACGTATTATATATTCGTGCATGTGTAATAACACACGTAACAACACGATGATGGTATACTCGGACAAATATATATGAATAACATGACGATGATTAAAATAATGATAAACCTAATCGTGCATAAGTAACAACATTAAATAATAACATACGTAACAACACGATGATGATATACTCGGACAAATATACAATAATAATAACACGACGATAATTAAAATGATGATAAACCTACTCGTGCATTAGTGACAACATCGAGATAACTGATGATGATGATGACGATAAATATACTTGTGCAAATGTAACAACATGATTATTATGATAATGATGATGATATATTCGTACATAATATGTAACAATATCATGATGATGATGATATACTTGCGCTTATGTAACAACATGAACGTGATGATATTGGCCATACATTTGTCCGTATGTAATAACTTCAGAATAATAATGTATATATTATGCATATACGAGTAGTATATGCATATAAAGTAGTTACTTGACTAAACCTGGATCGAAAATAATTAATTTAGGTAACTAATTTACCATTACGTCGTTTCCACCCTTAATTTTCGCCTCATCCACATTTATACATCTTCTAATACAAGCTCCAGTATCTGGTTTACCTGGTCACGCCAAGTCTTTCGTGGTCGTCCTCTACTTTTGGTGCCATATGTCCTTTTGGTGTCGTATATCTTTCTTACCATTCTATCCTCATTCATCCGTTCCATATGACCAAACCATCTAATCGATCCTTTCTTAATATTACTTATTATACTAAGATCAGATTTACATTCTTTATTTATTTCTCCATTCTTTACTCTGTCATAAATAGATCTGCTACATATACGCCTGAGTGATCTCATTTCTACTGTATTTAGTCTATTTTCGTTCCTTTTCTGCCAGCTCCAGGACTCATTTTCCTACATCAGTATCGGTACCAGGACTCCATTGTGTGTTTGGAAATGGTTAAGAACGATGGACTTAAATACGGACGCTGTTCATTATTTATTTATTATTCTTTCTATTTACAACCAAGCTTCATAAATGGTGACCCCGACATGCGACACATGTCGTCTACGTTTCATCTACAATACGCGATTATCGTGCTGCCGTCCTGACGCTCGGCGATACGTTAGCAATACAAAGTGTACACCACCACTGTTGGTATTGGCGAATTATATTTTAGAATTAGAACTCTGACCAGTGTCGTGTCTAAAAAAATTGGGCCCCAATGCAAAACGGAAGGGCCCCCTGAATATGCATTGTATATACGATGTAAGAGTATTATTACTACCATTTATACCATGTACGCAACTGAACAAGTATCCCTGGAACATATACGCAACTGAAAAAGTATCCCTGGAAATTTTCATTCTGCGGTCTCTAACTTGACATTTTAGCTGGACACTTTTGTACACATCGATAATATTTTCACAAATGTTTGAGAAATATTAAAAAAAAACGTTATTTATTTCTTACTGTGGTAGATTTAAAAAACTATTAGTTCATATTAGTGATACTCGTATAAGCATCGACATAAAATATATTGGTTTTGGGCTTCTAGCTAACGTGGGCCCCAATTGTGGGCCCCATTGCCATTAGTTGCATGGCGTAGTTACACCACTGGATCTAGCCCTGCTGATTTTTAAAATATTATAATTGTATATTTTGCTGTGGTGGTGGTGGTTTTTAAAAATGATTAGTGCGTATAAGCGCTGGGAAAATTGTCGAAACTTGTAAAAATATTGATATTAAATATAATTCTTTTGGGCCTCTATCTAACATGGACCCCAATGTACCGCATTGACGTTGTCAGTAGCGTGCAGTGCATACAAGCAAAAAAGTTGCATATTACTAAAAATTCTGGGAAACAAATATAAATAAAATAATTGGATTAATATAAACGAAAACATTATTTTACAATTAACGACATCTATGTACAAGTTTACTTTACTTTTACTTTACTTGATTAGTTCTAAAAACTACCATGGCAACTCACCGTTGTACCCATGGCGCTTTTTTGTATTCGCCGCATCGAGCTATTCACATTACAATATTCTGTATTTAAGCTAGTGAATTACTTAAGTCATATAAATGGCTATTTACTGAATTGAAAATTCGTTTTGTATGAAGTTGTTACCTATGCTGTTTTTTAACAGATTAATATTAGAAAGGCTTACAACTGCGTGCAAATCATTGAAGTGCCTACTTCTTTTTTTTATAATTCGCGAATCTTACTATCATACTGTTTTTAACATGCTGATTTCATAATTGTTCTTTAAATTTGGTGCATGGATTAGTTTTTGATTTGAGAAAAACAAAAAGCAATTGGCAGAACTATTTTCTGCGTTAACCTTTAATAAAAATAATAATTTATTTTAGTCATATAAATATAAATGAATCATCTTCAGTCCGTACATTTTTATATGGGTAAGAAGGTATCAATTTACGTTAAAACTTAACACTATTAATAGTACTCTAAAATTATACATAAATATATGGCAGGGTCGTACAAACGACGGAATTATTTTGTCTGAAGACGTTGGTTAAACGAAATTACATATGTTGTATTACATATAATATATTTGAATGTATAATACCATGGGTAACAACATAACCTAAATCTATACCTACTTCACATCATTGGGCATAGTTATCCTCTCGATCTGTTCCTGCTCTTAATGATTTTAAGAATGCCGTCCGCTACAACAAAATGATGCCAACATTAAAAAAATACTCGCAAACCGAAAGTCATAAATAATATCATGTCGCACAGCCGAAAATATCTCCGGAAAAAACATTGCACAAGTGGTAAAATGGCGAATGCCTCGACCAAAGTAGACGGTGTGCGGAGAATACGGCGGGTTTGATGAAGATGGCAAATCCCTAGGGCACGGTCGGCGGACGATAGCAGCGGTTAAATAGGTAACAGGAAAAAAACTCGCGAAATTTTGGCGCATCATCGCGACAGGTACACGTGTTCGCTATGGCGGTTCCTCTTTATGTGGCAGTTGACAGATGCCGCGAGACTTTCCATTGTTCCAGACACCACAGAAAGGTGGATGAATTTACTTTTTTATACGCAGTTTTTATGCGCAATTTCCACATGTGATTTTGTATCAATGATTACTATTTATGTATTTGTTTTTGGAGGTTTTTATGGCTAGGGATGGTTGCATTCGGTGGTTGCGCAAAATATAAAAATACGCCAAAAACGTAAAACTTGCTTCGCTGACCGTAAAGACTGTATGAATATTTGATGCTGTTAGAAAAAAAACGCAGTAAACAGAAATCTGGATGTATGGAAAAAAGCGATAATAATTTATTATTTATTATTTTACATACATATTGAAATGCATTATTTATATTTCACTTTAACTTTTATTATTCTGTTATTACTCTAGAAAACTACACGAAAATTTATAAATACTGCAATGGGTTCTAAGATAGTTCACCGACAACAATACACCGACTGGAAAGTACAAGTTGCTTCAGTTTATTTAAATACCCAGTTTCAAGCTCCATTCTTTTGGATAATTTCTGCCATTTCATTTTCACTGGTAGTAATCAGTGAGGAATCAACCTCAAATCGACATTTTGATCTTTTTCTTTGCGGAAGTGTGATCGTAGGTCCAAATAAGATTAGTAATTCAACTAAGCCTCAAGGAAAGCAGTGAGAGCGACTATTGAACTAAAAAAAAAATTGAATTTTGAAGTGGAACTCGTATCTCTGACCTGAGCACTTGATAAACAATCATCTCGGTGTATGAAAAAGATTAAGTTCGATAATAATTATTTCTTTGTGGAAAAAATAATTATTAAGTAGAACACATTCTTATTGTAAAGTTGTAATTATTTAGAAGAGACGGTCTGTGATGTTTTAAATACTAATTTAATGTATTAATTATAAATATAAACAAATAAAATCAATTTTTTCGAAAAATATTGTTTTTACGTTACCGGGATTCGAACCTGGATCTCTATTTCCAATCCGGGGAAGTACACTACCAATAAAAAAATAATGGAACAACAGATGTATTAATTTGAAAAAGAGTAACATATAGGTTCGAAAATTTGTCATGAAAAATTCTGGCGTTATAACACAATTGGTAGTGTACTTCCCCGGATTGGAAATAGAGATTTAGGTTCGAACCCCGGTAACGCAAAAACAATATTTTTTGACAAAATTGATTTTATATGTATATATTTATAATTAATACATTAAATTAGTATGAAAAATTAATTGGTTATTCATACAAATCGCTATTCAAGCAAAATCCTGGAAAAATATATGTACGAATAGCGGGGTTCAAAATACAAGACACGTGACTAAAAAGATCAGAAGATTCATTAGTACTTAGTCTTGTAAAATAGTATACAACTCTGTTACCTCACATAAACTACTACAGTAGCATTATATTTTTGGCTAATGAAGGAGAAATGCAATAATTATCAGGACTGCAAAATAAAAAATTGAAAATAATACTAAATAATAATAGGATCAGTGCAATGCTGAAAGATCTGAATATGATGACCTTTAAGCGGAAAATATATTTTAGTATTATGGTATTTGTTTTTAAAATCCTCACTAAGAAAATATTGGCAGAATTTATAAGAAAAAATGATGCAAACCAACATAAGCACAAACTTCATACAAAAGGAAAAGATAGACTGACGCTGCCATTCAGGAAGAAGGCTAAATTTAAAAAAATCAATGATGTATAGTGCAATAAAGATATTAAATGAAACGCCAGAAAGAAGAAGAAACTATATAGATTCAAAATGAAACTAAACAAATATGCACATATAAATATATTTATGTATGTACTATATTAAGAATAAATAAATAAATAAAATATTATTTGTAAAATATATCGTACAAAAATAATACTTCAATATATAATATATGGTATATTAGGGGTACCTAAAAGAAATGACGTTTTTGTAAATGAAAATCATTCTTTTAAAAACCAATTTATTCTCTCATCTCCATCGACAGATACAACCTTCTTCCATCGTTCAGGCAAGTTTTTAATCTCTCGTTTGTAAAAAACCTTGCCTTGCCTTGATTTAAAATATTTAGGGAAGGCTGTTTTCACTTCACTGACACTTTGAAATTTTTTCACATCTAAATGATCTTGTAAAGACCTAAACAAATGGTAATCCTATGGCGCTAAATCAGGAGAATACGGAATACGGTGATCAACAGTTTGAAATCTGAGAGCGTTAATTTTTTCTCGCATTATGAGGCCGCACATTTTCGTCGCTTTTTGCGTGCGATATCCACATTCCATGTTTCCATAATTTTCCGATTTTTTTCAAATTTTTTTTGATCCTGGTCTCCTTTGTCAATTCTTTAATAGATATCTCTGTAGTTAAGGGATCTTTATCGATGATTTTTATTGTTTCACTTCTAGGCTTGCCTTGTAAAACAGCTTGCTTGTAACGAAGCATTATACTCGCAATGTCCTCTCCAGATGTTGATCAATCACTATCAAAAATCTGTGCGATCCAGACGACAAATAAGTCACAACTGACCGTCAAAGTTATTCACGTAAAATATGGCCCTTTTTTGGGTACTCTTAATATATAAAATGATACTCTAAAAGTGCATGTACGCGGATCTGAGCACACACGCTCGCGTCATCTGTGACGTTATGAATTATTAATATCACCCGGAGCAAACAATGTGCCGCATATTTTGTTATTGTTTGGGGTTTTCTTAACACCAGGGCAATAAAACGGCGATACATCAGTTCGCGCTTTGGCCTCCCACTTTTTGTTCTCCTGTTCGTCGACGTTGGCATCCTTAAAACAAATGCCCCCTCTATTTGAGGTAACGTTGAAATATAAATATATACATGTACATCTGTCACGTGAAATCGATAAACACTCACAGTTTTTTTTTAATGTAAGAAAGATGACAGTCCCTTACACGGTATTCTCGGATGTAAAGAATTTAACGGAATATTGGGTTGATGCACAGACCACCAAATATATAAACATGAACTAAAGCACATGACAGAGTAAAGAATGAAGAAATAAGAAAAGAATGTAAAGCTGATGTTAGTATAGTGAGTAAGATTAAGAAAGGATCACTTAGGTGGTTTGGTCATATGGAAAGGATGAATGAGGAGAGAATGGTAAGAAAGATATATGACGCAAGTGTTGATGGAACCAGAAATAGAGGACGTCCGCGGAAGACTTGGCACGACCAGGTAAACCAGATAATGGAGGATGGTTCTGTTAGAAGCCTCAACAATCGGCGAGCTTGTATGACAAGATGTATGAATGTGAATGAGGCGAGAATTGTATGTCAGGACAGAAGAGTGTGGCGCTCTATCTTCTCTGCCTACCCCCACGGGGAAACGGCGTGATGGTAAGTAAGTAAGTAAGTAAGTAAGTAACTAAAGCAAATTCCTTAACACAATGTTACGCATCTCTTGGGCTACACTGTACTCACTGTACTTAGCGATGGTCGACTCGGTTATCAATTATGGAGTGAGTAGCTATGGACTGACATAAAACATATATTAAGAAAATTAAACTGTTACAATTAAGATCTTTAAAACTTATAGTAGATAAAAAAACAAAGTGTTTGTATATAGATGATTATAGTAAATTATTTCCAATATGCAAAATCTTACCAGTTGACAAAAAAATAACATGTGCTATAATTTTCGAAGAGTTGATAAATGATGGAAACATTAATGCTAATCCTCACCGTAGCTATTCAACCAGATCGTCGGGTCAAACCGTGAGAGTACTGATCGTGAATAATGTGTGCGGTGAGAGGACGAGAGAGTGTGTTTGACCAAGAATAATTAACAAAATCAGTAAAGAACTATGAAACATTTAAAAAAATGTTGAGACTCCAATACAAAGTAAAATAACATATTCTTATCAAATTTTTAAAATTTTATTATATTCAGGTATCCACCCATAAAATATTATGGACTAGGTCTGTCACACCATGTAAAAATTGTATATATTTTTGAAAGATCGATTTTTTCTTTATATATTTATACATATTTTTTTTTATTCTTTATATCTTTCTAAATAATTCATCTAACATCTTATCTAATTTTTTCCTCTTGTTATATTTTAATTACAAAAAAAATGTTTTACTATGTAAAAGACAATCCTTGCCGTAAAATTGCCATTTTTTTCAATTTTGTCAAAAAATACAATTAAAATTAATATATATGTAATAAAGAAGAAATAAAAAAATGATTAATATTTTACAGTAACAGTTTGAAGATTCTATATCATGTTTATACCTGCTTGTAATGACCTGTTCTTCCATACTTGATGTAGCGACTGGCTTACATATACTTACCTTATATACCAATGAAACGTTATTAGAGTTCGCGAGCACCAATTAGGTGGTGCTGCATTACTTGCGGTCACCAACCAGTTTATTCCATTGTGGAATTTTTCGCCCCCGTAATGGTAAGTTTATGACTGGTTATCAAACTTTTCAATAAAATTAGTCAAACAAATGTCTTTAATTAATTATATCGAAAACACGTATTTTCATATTTGAATATTCTCTTTTGACAACTAGAAAAAATATTAATGTAGCATTTCTAACGAATCTAATGAAATTGTATATCTTATTTAATTATTTATTATCTATTAACTATCCGTATGATTACTGTATTGCTCAGTACTAAGGATAGCAGAGCTTAAGAGCAAGAAAAAAGGTTGAAATCTATCATTGTTTTTGAAACTAATTTCTATTCTTGAAATGATAAATTAAATCACGCTGAATTTTTTATAATTTATCATTGGTACGTTTGGAACTAAAATTAAACCAAAATCTTTTTTTATTGAGAATATAATATTTAGTACTGATATTATATTTTTGTATTAATGAAGAACAATAATGAAAAGCATTATATGTATGTGTGAACTTTTTATTTATTTATATTTTTTGTTTTTCTTTTCATAACATAAATAATATTTTGTAAGTTAAGTTATGGCGGATCGGGTCTTCATAGAAAAAACCCTATCACTCTGGAATAAGTGCATTATTTTTATTACAGTGGTCGCGAACAATGGTTTGGAAATCGCTGGTTTTCAAAACAATCTTACAAAAAAAAAAAATTTCCAGTAGTCCTTGACTGTAATTGCGGCTGATAAAAAAGTTTAAATATTTGTAACTCCGTTAATATTTGACCTAGAGAAAAATGTAAAAAACTCACTTATACACAAATACTAAATCTACTTTATTCTTGCTCTAAGGTATTATTTAACTTATTTAGGATATATTAAAAATTGTTTCAATAGAATCGCCCACAAAATGATAAACTGTACAATAAAAATTGTATTATTCTTGCACAGTAGATTGAAATGCATGTCTACTTCAGTCACGTGGTCTCCACACTTCGTTGTATGCTCGGCGGCGGCTGAAAGAATCCAGAGAATTTTTTTTTAAGATTTATTAATTTTAAATTAAATATACGCACTGAGGATATCAATTATGAACATCTCCTTAGCTGTCTGAAATTGTTAAAATTATCAGTGAGACGTACGATGACCGATCTTATATTTTTATATAGAATCATCAATGATATGATAGACTGATTCCAGATAGTTGGTCTACTTGACTTGCACGCACCATCGAGACACAATTCAATATTCTATTACAGAGATAATGTCAGAACTCATGTTTCAGCTAACACCGTAGCCTCCAGAATGCATTATTTCGGGAATGAATATGCGGAGGTTGTCGATATTTTTGCTGTAAATTTGAAAATTATCCTCTAGGAAACGCCAGAATTAATAATTCATTTTTATTAAATTTTGGACACATTGATACAATTTATATATTATTAATGATAACGCATTTTTAATGTGAAGTTGTAATTATTCAGAACACAAATCTGGCGTCTCCTATCGGTTTACTCAAAGGTATTTGAGATTACGTAAAAACAAAGTAGATGGCTTTCAAATAATGAAACGATAGATGTATTTATTTGAAAAGTGTAACGTATCGGTTCGAAAATTTGTCGTCAATCTACTGTGTTGGTCCAAGTTCGAATCCCGGTAGCAACAACAATATTTTTCGATAAAATTGATTTTATATGTACATCTTTCTAATTAATACATATAATTTATATTTAAAATATTACAGACCTATGTTCTGAATTATTACAACTTCACAATAAGAATGTGTTCTCCTTAATAATATTATTTGTTTACTTTAACACATTTTTTAATGCACAAGGGATGCAGGATATAATGTTCTCTTCAATGTTTTATCAATCCCTAAGACAGTGACTGTATAGAGTCCACTATACAACAATGATGATAGATTTCTAATAGTATTAAATATAGTGGTGGTTCTTATATGTATATGAAATGACTTTTTTATCTTTCAAACCTCATAATTTTTTTAAAATTCTCTTGTCGGACTTCAACAAAACTAATGAAAATAATCTAAATAAATAATGTATCTACTGAAAATGAGAAACATAATATTTTTACTTATTGTACTGAAACATTTAAAAAAATATTTAAAATCAATTATTGAGGTATTTTTAATAAATAAATGAAAAAGCAACTGTAATAATATAATATAAAATATATTTTTTAGATTCTCAAGTATGTACCTACCTAACATTATAAACTTTTGAAATCTAATCCACATTTCTGATCCTCATTTCTATAACAAAGAAGATTCCTGTCCAAATTTTGGCAAAAAACAAATGTAACACTCATCTTCATTTCAATTACCTGTTTTCAGTTTGGTTTTTGCCCGACTCGGAAGGACCAATCCGCGACCTGGCTGATCCCTTTCTCCCCAATAAATTAGGCTGCGCGGCAAAAGTGCGCGCCAAAACGGAAAAAACGTTCCAAATTCAAATTGGCCGCCTATCGGTACAAATGATCGCCTTGTCCGCCGCCTCGGCCGATGTGAGGAACTCAAATTTAATCAACCCTTCCGATGAGAAACATTACAAAATCTATTGGTCTTTTAATAAAATATTAGTTGTCATGAAATTAAACTATTTGATACAAAACATTAGACCTGCATTTTATACAAATAATAATATATGAAAATTATGCATAAATTTAATAATTCCGGTATTTATAAACATAGCAGCAAAGGTTGTAATGTTTTCTATATTTGAAACACAGGTCGAAATTTTAACATAAGAGTCAAAGAGCATTTAAGATGGTAATGACGAATGGTAAAGGACAATTTCAATAATCAAACTTTAGACAAAGATTAGGGATAATCTGTGTTACATATATTCTATGTTGGTCTTAAATTTAATAATTTACAATCATTAGAAATAAATAGTGTAAAATAAACCAAAATATTATATTTAACCAACTAAATTCCAAAAATTTATCTAAAAATTCTGTCTAATAATTTAGTATCATTAAGTAAATTTCCACATCTTTCATCATCGTAAAAATTTAAGTTAGGTAAGTACTAGATTTATTATTAAATAATAATTATTTTAATTAAAAAAAAAGAAAGGTTTTTAAAACATTAGATTAACGAAATATATATATATATATATATATATATATATATATATATATATATATATTTAGCTAGTAGCTCATATACTTTAGCTAGTTATATGGGTCTTCGAATTTCCCGCCCCTTGGATGAATTAGCCCTTGAACTACCTTACACTCTGCTATTTGGGAAGTTTGTTAAAAATATAATACAACCAATATTTTCGTTTTAGAATTATACGTATAATAGACAGGATTCACTTTCTTTCATCTTTCTATTATCTCTTCCCTTACACACACATCCTTCTGGAGGGGAAGTGAATAAATAAATATGTTATCGATAATACGAAATACCCGCGACAATAGTACGACAATCGAAAGGGTAAAACGAAACCCGATTCTAGGTGTTTTTTTGAAAACCTTTTATGTAAATACAAACAAGCTATTTGGGACCCGAAATGTGGTCCGGTCCGCGTGGAATTTCTTTAGGGGACCACAATTTACTGCCACCTGCGACTGGTGCCTTTTCTTCTTATTCTCTCCGCATTTCAACATTGTGTTTCCATCTATAAAACTTAATCGGGCTAAATTGTTTAATGTCCGAAGGTGTTAAGCCGGGAATTTACCAATTGATTCTTCAGGACGATACGTCCATCGTCCGTTGATCTAAACTGAGGGCAAAATAATTGGTGCCTTGGGAAATCAAAAGAAGTCACAATCCGATCTAATCTATTTAACCTAACTGTAATATATTTTAAAAAATCAACAAAAATATAATAGGAAAATATTTTGATATACTCATTATCAGACATATAATATCAGACATATATAAATTTTTCGTGTTTTGAATACGTTTTGAGATAAATTAAAAAGTATGTAGGTACCTACTTATTTAATGTGATGTCAATCAAAAATATTTTACGTTTAAAATATTGTGATATATTCAGAGTTCCCGTTTTAAAATACGTTTATTTAACCGTTGCCAAATGTACAGATGTTGTTTATTATTAATTAATATTTTGGTGCAATGTGATTTTTGAATTTTTTAAATAAACTAAACTTTATACAATATATACTTGCGTATTATCTTTATCAATACTATAGATTCGAGACGTGTAGTTCCTTTCATCAACTGGTGTAGATTCAAATGTTCATGTGATAGACTGCACCTCTAGAATATTTAGTTGTGTGTGTAGTACAATGTTTGGTTTATTAAAAAAAATAATGAGATGGACAAGGAAATTATATATGTAAGATTAAATATTTAACCCGTAACTATTAAATATAACACGAGCTCGGCAGCATTGGTTGGATTTCTTAATCATTTAGTTTTACTATATAGTATGAACTATTTTGTAAATGAATGAAGTTAGATCTAAGGGCACCTGTACTAAGATTATCTTGGTATTCCTGTCTCAAGCCAAATTTTTCTAGTCCAAAACTGCTATCTATCAGCGTCTTTCTTTACTTCCCTCTCTTTTCATTTTTGGTCGGCTTAGTGGTCAAGTTCCGGAAGATATTGGCAATGATTATTACATACCAATGTTCACGTAAAAGTTAAACCCCAACAGCAGTTACTACAGACACACACACAGAGCATTTGAATCAATACCGTTCCACAAAAAGTAACATCATCTATTTAGAGGTAATAATTAAACAAATTCGCCGTGTAGAAGAGCTTTGAGTGATTTATTATTTTTATTAATGTTAGTACATAGCAAGCTGGACATCATTCATCTGACTGAATTGATTTAGAACCGTGTTCCTGTTTGAAGTGCTAGGTCAATTGCACTTTCTTTTTTTTAAAAGACTGCTGGAGCTGGGGGGGACTCATCCTTTCCTGGGACCGATTTAGAAGCTAGGGCTTCCTTGTTAGTCCCACTCATCAAAATTAATAAAAATATGCTACTCTAATTCAGTAACATATTCAAATTTATGCAAAACGAAAAAATATAAGAAATTCAATGAGGTTAATAGGAATTTTCACAAAAAAATAAAAATTTAGACCCTCCAGCATTTTCCTGTGTATCAGTGCCGTCTTTATTCATAAAAAAAACATAAATTTAAAGAACATAGTTTTATATATAGATGGAAAATTAAGGTGCAGTAGTTCAAGGCAGACACACAGGGATCCATTTATCAAAATACATTACCAAAAGAGAGACGGTGGACAAGACACAAAATGAATTGAGTCGGACTAACGGAGTTGTACAACACGAGGTATGCAGAGTGAGAGGTAGGCGCGTAGGTGGAGATCTCACCCACGCAGGCCGGCCTACCTAAGAAACTCCAATGTGTTACCCATACCCGAAAAAGTTCCATACATAAAACAAGATTCATTCCATTACATTAGGTCAATGGCACTGTTTCAAGTAAATGTTTCAAAAATGAATTATTGGAGTAACGCACCTGTACAAAGCCTTTACAGGCTTGGAAACGATTATATGTCTCTCGATATGTTTCTATAGTCAATTCTTAAATATAAGTGAATGTTTTTGTTTGTTTGTCTCAATATTTTTGTGTTCCTCTTAATTTTTATTTCATATTATTGTCAGTTTTGCGTTATTAACAATGTATCATGTAAACTGTACTACATTTATGTGTATATACCTGCGTATATTGATTCGTAATTGATTAATGTAAATGCCAATGAGAGTTGATAAACAAATAATGAATACAATATTGAATACGCGTAGTCGTCACATCACGCGGTGCATTTGGAAAAAACGCTGCCTCGAAACGACGCGTTTCGGCGACCGGCACAGACACGGAAATTCTTCCGATTTGAAATTCAACGGCAAAGTCGCGGAACAAATAGCCCCGGATGATGTGCTCCCGCGACAAAACGAAGCGAACGCAGCGAAAACGAGCAAAACGAACGATCCCGCAAAGCGAGCAAAACGAGGCGGCGCGGAATCCGTCAGTCGGCGAGACGCGAACAAAGCCGACCTGGTATTTTTACCATAAACAGTGCTATTGTGTCGAAAAATTTATACAAGAAGCGGCCGCGATCGCTGGCTTTCCCGCCGCTTTTTGCACTTTTTCGCTGGCGGGTTTTTGCGGCTCAAAGGCGAGCCTCGCAGACGGACATGTGACGAGATTCGCATAGGGAAGACAAGATGGCGGGGCGCTCGCGGAGCGGCAAAACAATGAACAAAACACGGTGGAATTTTTTTATTTGCCAGTGTAATACAAACGCTAATGGCGGTTTTTATGCCGATCTGTTCACTGCGATCGCGGGCGCAGTCTAGATGTACGACATTTATTCTGAATAAATTGTTTGACATATTGTAAATTGAAAAGGTGTAGCAGATTTCAAACTGCTCGACTTTTTCCTTGCTAGGTTAGGACTGGCGGGTAAATAGAACGCCTCCATTTGCTTTGTTTGGCGCTTGTTAGTACGAGTATTATGGCCCGTGTCCAAGAATGACTTTTTTCTCGAAGATTCATTTTAGTACCGATAAATGGGCGTTTATTTTTATAACAACATTATGTTTATAGCTTGCATCAATATAAAAATCCTTAGTACAAATATTATAATTCTTTTAATTTACATGCAAGTCTGTTGACCGCTTCTTATCTCGCAAGATACATATAAAGTACATGTTCTGAGGAAGGTAGCCATAAGGTTCCGTAAGCTAGAATATAAGTTGGAAGTAATATAACAAATTAAATTAAACGGTAAAAACAGAAAAATCAAAAGGAGACCAGTTGAGGTAATAAGTAAATTGAACGAAATATTTTTTTTTACACAGACTAAAGATATGTAAGAAATAAAAGAAAATAAAGAAGCAGGGAGTTTTTTTTTAAGATCACTCTCACTTTGACCACAGACAAATCACTATAACCACTTCAAGTACAATAAGAAAATACAAAACAACTCTATTTATACTATATTAATTTGTTTTATTTTCGGGAGCACTAATTAAAAGTCACTAACTGTATCAAATTGTGTCGAAATTAATCGAATCGAGTGTGTGTGTGCGCTATGCGACCTATTAATCACCACCACGTACTCACCGATTAGAATGACGTATCCGGTACATACGCACCTTTACAGACACTCAGAGATCAATGATTCATTGTAGTGAAGTCATTGTAGTTGACTACGGGAATCGCTCAAATTTATTTATTCAAATCACATTGGCACCTGTTGCTAACTGGATTAGGCATGTGTCTGTATTCTGACAGTTTACCGACACTGATGTATGGAAGTGAGGCCTGGAGCTGGCAGAAGAGAAACGAAAGTAGACGGAATCCGGTGGAAATGACATCACTTAGGCGCATGTGTGGCAGATACATTTATGACGGAGTAAAGAATTAAGAAATAAATAAAGAATGTAAAGCTGATCTTAGTATAATGAGTAAGATTAAGAATTTTTTATTTTATTTCTTCTTTATTACATAAATATTCATTTTAATTTTAATTTTTTGCCAAACTGCATGGCAGGTTTACGACAAGGATTGCCTTTTACGTAGTTAAACATTTTTTTATAAATATAATACAACAAGGAAAAAAAATAGATAAGGAGATGATAGATGAAACACTGTTAAATAAAGAATATATATAAATAAATATGTATAACGAAAAAAATCAACCTTTCAAAAAGATAAATAAAGTTTACAGGGTGTAATGGCCCTAGTCCATAGTATTTTATGGGTGTACCTGAATATAATATAGTACAACAAGGAATAAATGCTCACTTAGGTGGTTTGGTCATATGGAACGGATGAATGAGGAGAGAATGGTGCGTAAGATATATGTCGCTAGTGTTGAAGGCACCAGAAGTAGAGGAAAACTTGGCACGACCAGATAAACCAGATACTAGAAGATGTTTCTCTTAGAAGCCACAATAATTGGCGAGTTTGTATGAGAAGATGTATGAATGTGGACAGTGTGTCAGGACAGAAGAGTGTGGCGCTTTATTTTCTCTGCCTACCTCTGTGAGAAAAAGACGTGGTGGTAAGTAAGTAAGAACAAATTATTGAAACATAATAATCATGATTATGAAACACATTTTATAAAATAAAAAAAAAATCGTTTTTTTTCTAAAAATGTAGAAAAACATAAAGATAAGTATAAAATAGAAAATTAAATAATGTAAGTAACACGTTGTGAGGCAATTGTACGGCGGCGAGGGGAGGGGAAAGGGTACCAATGTTTTCACAGAATCCTAAGAATCGTTGTTTTCGAAATTGTCCAATATTTGGTTTGGATCGGTCAAAGGGTATAGGATTTTATAGACGGATGAACACTTTTCAATTGTATTTTTATGTTTTATTTCAATATTTATTTTAACAGTTCCAATAGCCTCTTTTACGCTAAATAATACATTTTTGTAAAGAATTTATGGTCACCATAGTTGCCATATATAGAGTAAGAAAAATACATGATCAGAAATAATACAGTTAAGTCCACGATAAAAACAATTGACGAGTGAAATAAAATTTATGGTTAATGTTTTGAGAATTATCTTTAAATATTTATGTTTATTACGGAAGTATAATTCATATAGAATCGATGTTATTGATGAAAATTTTGTACAAAAATATCATGTCTGTTTTCTAACGATAGTAACTAGTGGCATAGTTAGGAGAGAGCGATCTGCGCTCCTTGTTCCTGTCTCTGGGTGGAATGTGATGGCCCAGGATATAGAGTTGTAAGAGGAAGGCTGTCAATGGGCCGTGAAGTCATGAAACGGTTTGTGACGTTCTATTGCTAGAGCACAATCTTGTAAATATATCAAAGATCTCGCAATGGATTAAGCGCTTTATCATGAAGTAGCTGATACACCCGGCATTGCACGGGTAGTAATAATAACGTCTACTATCCCTTCTTAATATGCCTATGTCACCGTGAAATATATCATTAATGAGTTCTTTACTGTACCTTTATTAGAACCTTTCATCTCGCCTGGTTTTAGCGAAACTTTAGGATATGTATGTATGTTAGGAAGGAAGTTTCTTGGTTACCTCGCGACTGTTGACAATTATCGTACAAACAAATGATAACAATAATATTTCACATACTTACAAAGCATTCACGAAATTGGTGTATTTTTATTAATCTTTTGTCAGCATCAATTACCTTTGTGGGTGAAAATCCAGTAATAGTGTGTTCTTGGACATACTCAAATATTGCTAATAAATAAACATGAGTATACGCCAAAATCACGCATACTATGTAAATAAAACTATCAAGCTGAAACATGTAAATTTAGAGATGACTGTTTATGCCTTTATATGCATGTGGTTAATGGTTGAAATAATGGGATACCGCCGTTCGCTCAGATGATCCAATTCTTAACAATGTAACACTATAAATTTCCTTGTAATGACTTTCGTGTTTTAAAAATGCTACAGTCCGATATATTTTTTGCTATCTCGTAATATCCGCCCGCTGCATGATATTTTTATACAAAATTCGAAATTTTGTATAAAAATATTTTAATAATATATAAGTTGTACCAATTAATTCTGGCGTCTGATATCGGTTTACTCAAAGGTATTTGAGATTCCGTAAAAACAAAGTAGATGGGTTTCAAATAATGGAACGATAGATGTATTAATTTGAAAAGTGTGACAAATAGGTTCGAAAATTTGCTGTCAAAAATTGCTGTCGCTGTAGCATAGTTGGATAATGCACCTATCCCGGTTTGAAAAGAGATCCACGTTCGAATCCCGGTAGCGCGACAATATTTTTCGAAAAAATTGATTTTTTGTGTATATATTTCTAATTAATACATTTAATTAGTATTTGAAATTTTTATTAAATGGACTTGAAAAGACAGTTTCATATCGAAAATAGTGTCGGGACAGCGTACTGGCTGTAAACAAACACTGGTCCCACTACACCACTGGATATATACTTGTTGAGATCTACAATGCGAGCTTCCGTGTAAACACCTAAAATATATTTAAAAAATTTGATCTTCTGTGTTGCCCTCGAAGTCAAAATTATCTTGGTTGATGAGGTGATAAGGGAAAACATTAAAAGAAATGGCGATGTTCGTACAGTCAACGAAGCCGAGGCATAAACAAAATCTTTAGCATTGTAATGTTGCAGCCTAGTCATACGTCATGTCAGATTTGAGTCGGGGATATTATTTCTGGGACGAGCCGTCAGCAAACGTGGCCGTAATGGGCCGCGCAGCGTCAACGGGTCTGCCCGAATTCATCGGGAGACATCCTTCAGACCGATTGTCATCTCATTCCCGTCATCTCGCGCTGTATTGTATAAGTATGGGTTCAAACCGACGGTCAAGATCTTTGAGATAGACGGTATCCTTTATTAATAGCAATATTTTTATTTTGACATAATTTTACAAAATGATTTTAGATGAAATGTTTTCCATTTGTCAAGTTAATTAAAAAATTATGTTTTACTTGTAGTCGTTTTAAAAAGCTAACATGTACGATTTTAAGTAAAGACAAAGACTATAAATAATGTTACAGAAACTAAACATATCGGAGATATGATGATTTTAATAAGAAAGGGTGATAAAGGAGAAATAAGCGATTAATAGGGTCAATGCCCGTGATATCATAATCCACTAAATGCACGCCAGATTTCTTGCATTTTAATGGTGAAAATTTTTCTATAAAAAAACAAGCGAACGAAATGTAAAAAAAATGCACCTGATTTTATAATTTTGAAAAACGATCATAATGAAATAATTGTAATTATGTGTAAATACATTTTATAGATTGATATAAAGTAACCATTTTTTTTTAAATACCTGATAGTGAATTTCTTTGTTTACTATTTTGATAAAAAAGTATAGGTATTTATTTGATATTTTTCATTTAATTTTTGATGAACATGCATTGAAGTAGACACTTTAGGATTTTATGTATAATATCTACTTTTTTTCTTAGTTATTGTTATTTATGTTTAATTTCAATAAGATTTTTTAAATATTTGTCTGTAAGGATATAAAATTTTTTTCCGCAATATTGTTTGATTATTGAAAATTTCTGTTTTAATTAATCTATGGAATTAATATTTAATCAAAATATAGATGATGTCCAATATTGTCTACCTATCAGAAAGGTATCTTCACCATCCACCCAATTGATTCCTCACATCCACCAATTAAACGACACATCGCTGGTGTGATACCATCAGGGTCCGCGAGGAATCCAAGGTATGCAGGTCAGACCCTCGGTTCTGACCTGAGACCGCGGTATTATGATATCGGAGGGGATTCCCACAAGGTAGGTGCCTGCACGCCTGACTCTAATGTCTTCATTACCGAACCGAAACCAATTTACCGAGAAAATTATATTTTCCCTCGGGGCAAGTTGTGACAAAAAAATTCATTCATTGTTTATTCTTCGAGTGGAAAGGTAATCATATTATTGTTTTTTACTTGAGATTTCTAAAACGTTATTACTGATTACTGATATTAGTCACGACAGCGCGAAATGTGCTTATGAAATCTTCTTCAAAGTCGTCTACATGATACTCTTTTACTAACCATTTTCAAATATTCTCACTAACGGACGAAAATGAACATGTTTTTAATATTTCTTATATATTAAATAAGTATTCATTGTCTTCATTACGAGTAAGATAAAAAATACATGACATCTGTCATTTGGTTATGTTTTTCATCCGGTTCGAAATAGAATTTTTGTGTTTATATGTTTATCTATCCGCGAACAAAGGTGGAATAATTTTAATTTAATTTTATTTTATTTTCGTGCGGTTTGTTTTGGGGAAAGCTCTATTATTGAAATATATATTCTATTGCGACCCTGATAGCGGTTATTAAAGGCCGCGTAGCCGCCACTATTGGATGCGAAGCGACCACAATAACCGCCCACAGGGCCTAGCAGTAAGCAATCGGCGACAGCTGATGAGACTCTAACCGCGCAGCGGTCACCAATGGCCGAGTAGCGGCCGCAATAGCAGACCGCAGGGCCTAGCAGCATGCAATTGGCAATAGCCGATTGCTTGCTACTAGTATTAATAAGCATTGTTATTATTATTATTATTATTATTATTACATTTATTGTTTCTGTTAGTTTTAAAACGTTCATTTTATAGTATATCGGTAAAATTGTATTGGACATGTATTGGTTTGATATGTATTTGCGACAAAATAACTCGGATTGAAAACTTTCTTCGTATTTTAAGCGAAAACAAAAACAACCGTCAAATTGAGTTTCAACGACAGCATAGAGCGGCATATAATTTCGCGAGCTAACTTATCAGTTCAATTATATTTTCACCAGTAGAAATGTATATCTTCCAGTGAAAATGTATTCGGGTATGATTTCACTGAAACGCCTGTGAAAATATAACTTAATAGAAATTAAATGTGTCAATTACAAAGTTATACAGATAAAATCAATTTGTCTAAAAAATGTTTTGTTGCTACCTTGTTCATAATAATAACGTATTGTCCTTAAAAAAAAATATATATATATACAATTTCAATAGTAATACACATTCACTGTAACACATGTGTTTCGTAGCAATACCGTGCTGGTGACAGGGTGTTGCGTTATGTGTACGTTCCATCTATCACTATGCGTGAGCAATTAACTTGACTGATTTTGCAGTATCACGATACTACGAAGATGTCAGATCAGACCGCGATGTTCACTAAAAAATTTTTCTAAGTGATTCACATGAGAGCTATTTTTGTTGAATTCTTAAATTAATAACGGTTATAAAAAGATTATAATTTTCCATTAATATTAACGGTGTATTTCTAGTAAATAATAATTTTAATAGTATAAACAATTATTTTGACGATTATATTATTCGTAGTTAAATACCCGTCGGTTATTATTATCTATTATGGGAGCTTTTACGACGGGAAATTATACAAAATATTTACACGATACCCACAAGAATACTACCTGTGAGATATAGAAATTAAATTCATCTTGTTATGGATCGATTGTGAGATCAATAAACAAGTTTATCCAGGTGCAATAAAATCTTCGATATCATTAAAGCTCATTTTTGGGCTCGAATTAAAAGATGAGGCGGGAGTTGGTGCTAACAATTTTAGAAGTAATAATTAATCATAATATTTATATATGTTTACACGAGGACGTGCCGAAACGGGATGTAGAAAGGGTGATAGCAATTCGGGAGAGAAACAGGAAAAAGGAACAGAGGGTGGCTGAAGAACAACCCAAAACCAGAAAACACGACCCACCGGTGAAACGCTATCTGGAATCTGGATCTTTTTCCACTAGATTCACAGGTTTTCCGGCTCCAGGACACGTATAACGTTATTGAGCGTGAAGTATACTTGGACATACACTTTCGGAGATCGCACGAAAGTGTCAAACAATACTTTACACAATAGCAGGATGTAGAGCACTAAATCAGTAGCGATAAACCTATTACATATAAACAAATAACAGCCCTACATAGCAGGACAATAATTCACGGCAGTCAACGCACCCAAATGGTAAATGAAGATTCAATTTCAACTGCAGAACCATAGAGAACACGCCGTAGAAAATATCGTGTTCTGGTTATAGGGAGAAGAGGATAGTGGATAAATAATAGATAAGAATTATTACTACGCGTTCATGTGCGCGCGAGATGGTGATCGACTATCCAACAATAATATTATTTTAATTATAAAGTTAATATTATTAGTAATAAAATTATAGTTTGATTTTGATTACAATTGTAATTATTTTTCGAAAGTAGATAAATATTTTCTGATGACTGTGTAAGATGAATATTACTTAAAACATTCGTCCTCTAAAAATTAATTATGATTGTTTATAATATCTTTCCAAATGTTCTAAAATTTTTATTTTCATTGATAATGTAAAACGGCAAAGTAACGTTATTGTAAAGGTGTTATAATTTTTTGATATATTTCGAAAATTTCATGACAAGTGAGCTGCAGCTGGAGCACAGGACTAACTCTCTATTGCAAGCGGCGCTTTCATGGAAAGCTGGTTCCCTTATCAGAAAATGGCAATGTTTACAGAATAGCTACATGTACAATAATATTTAGAAATTTAGTATTTATATTTTGTTTATAATTAAGAAAATATCGGCAGAATTTATACGAAAAATTGATGTAAATCAACATGAGCGCGAATACCATGCAAGAGGAAAAGATTTAAGAAAAGACTGCCATTCAGGAAGAAGGGTAAATCTCGAAAATTAACAATGTATAGTGCGAAGAAGATTTTTAATGAAATGCCAGAAAGCATAAGAAAGGAAGAGAAATTAAATAGATTCTAAATGAAACTAAGCAAATATGTGAAAGATAAGTATGTAGTAAAATAAACGATTTTGATCTTGTTTATATTAGAGCATATATAAAAACACTTATGTATGCACTATATTAAGAATATATAAATAAATATTTATGTGAAATTTGAACTTTTTTTTGTTTTTATTTTCATAATATAAATTTTATTTGGCTACTTAAATGTATTATACAATATGTATTATCTTTATGGCAAATCGGGTCTTCATAAAAACACGATCGCGCTGGAATGAACGCATTATTATTATTTAATATAGTAAACACAAGACAGATGCACATATAACTAACTGCACACAGTGACAAGTGCACACACAACAACTGCAAAATAAATTTATTGCCCTACTACCGTGACTTTGCTCTAAATAACCTAAACTAACACAGTTTAACGTAATTTAATATAACCTATCTATACATTTAATCTAATTAATATTATGTTACTTTGTGTGCAGTTGTCTATATGTGCAGTTGTATGTGTTTACTTGTTCTGTGTAGTTGCCGTGTGTGCAGTTACCTGGTTACCATTTTCGAACGTTTACGAGAATGGATTTGGTATTTTTTCAGATACTCGGATAAATAAATTCATCTTCTTTAAAGATCCATTATTGAAGTTCGAAATCGTCACTGCTATTTGAACTCTAGCAGCTCTAGACAGCTGCTCTGAACCACAACTGTACGTTGTAATGTCACGTAAGATTTTCAACCACGAGATGTATATTTTTGGCACATAGCATTACGTACATTACTTCATGTTTCTCTCATAATATCCTCAAAATATCTACTCAAGTTTTATTTAGCTTTTTCAAATAAACTTTGGACTGAAACGTTTTTAAGTTGTTATCAGTTTAGAATTTTTCAGTGAGTCAGCCATAATTATTTAAAATTTATTAACCATGTCTATTATTAGTCCCGCCGATTGTTGCTCGACCTCGCCTTGCTAGAAACGCATCATTAGAAGTGCAGATTTTGGGTGTGAGCTATTGAACGATTTTCCATACATCTCTGATCTGGCGTTATCAGTTTCACATATTTTACCTAAATTAAATAAATTCTTTCAGAACAATGAGGGCACTCACGAAACTGTCGGCAACTGATTCTGTTTATATATTTAATTATATTGTATAAATAATACGAAGATTTCTTGTCGGGGGACAGGAGGTGTTTATTTTAGCCATGTATCGCCGCTCTGTTACATATATAGTATGGCGGCGGGGCACAGTTGCCATGTAGTATTAAAAAAATGTCAATCTTGCGACGAATGAGGAAGACCAATATGCTGTATTTGCTCCTAGAGAGGTCCTGGGTTAGTAGTGGGTGACTTCTTCAACGAGGGGATTGTCAGGCTCGTTTTTTGGTCTTAAAAATGCTTTGATGTCAATGATGATTACATTGAAAAGAAGATTAGGATACATTTTCATTGTAATTAGAAAGTTTTTGAGTTACAACAAAATGACCCTCGTATTATGAAAATCAGCCATATTCGGTGAGACGAACTCTGGTACAGAGTTGATTTGTGGTTGATACATTTTTCGTGATTCAGCCCTCGGGCTCTGAGCTTTTTAACAAGGAGTTGTAAAATCAACGGGCAGTAAAATCTTCTTTAATAGAGTTGGTTTAAGCCATTTCGGGTCATAAAATTGCCTTGTAACAAACAATTTAGTGGCCACATTTATTATGTCCAAATGATCGCATTCTATAAACAAGTCTCCCATCCTCACAATTGGCCTTGTTAACGTGTCTATGGTTGAAAAACAATGAAATACGACCGATTGTAAATGGATTAAGTCGTTTCGTGCACTAGAACCTTTACGCATTTTATTTGTTTATACGGTATTATTTTACATTTAAAGATGGGTAAAATTCTGCGAAAAATAATGAGCCTAATTAAATTCGACGATGTCTCTAGAGAATTTGTTCGTAAATAATATTTTATCGTTGAAGTGCATTTATAATGAACTCGGTAAAAATAATACAGAGAACAATCATCAAAGTAATATTAAAAAAAATATCAACTTTTTCAACACAAACACTTCTTACAAAATTCCCAGTTCTCATAATAGAAGACATTTACAAAAAAATCTCAATTAATCAATTAATTAAAGAAAATAACACTGTCAAATTTGAAACAAGCATATTATTAAGATTTAAAAATAACTTTAAAATTCCTAAATGTAACACCAAACACTATCAGCAAAATTTTATACATTTAGGGATTCAAAATTTCAGTAGCCTCCCTGCACAAATTAAAGAAATAAAAGATATAATAGTTTAGAAAGAAATTAAGTGAACACTTCAGAAACACATAATTAGAAAATAGACTATATTATAGAACACTTCAGAAGCACACAAATAGACAAGAAATAAAATATATACAATTATTATAGTGTAACTCCCTATCAAAGCACAAGAGTTAGTCTCTTTTTTGGAGAGGTAAGCGAAAAAAAAATGTAATTTTAATAATGTAAAATATTTAATTCATGTTATAAAAAAATTGTAAAAATTTCAAATAAATAAAAATAAAAAAATAGACAGAAATGCCAAATTAACTCATTCTTTTCACATATAAGCTGACATTTTTTAAGTATTTTCATTATTTTAATGAAAATGATAGTTAGGCCTTAACGTATTAACATACAATATTGATACAAATTAAACGAATCAACTAGAAAGATATACAGAAAAAATCTATCTATCGAAAACATATTTAATTGCTACCGGGATATCTTAACTTTTTTTTTCTGTATATTTTTTATTTATTTAAAATACCACAGAACAATGTTCTGAAAATAAAACTTCATAGTAAAATTGTATTCTCCTTAATAAAACATGAAGATATGTATATTGCAAATGATACAATTTTTGTATTGAAAAAAATTAAAACATATTAAAATAGTTAAGGGAATGAAATAACATTACGTAAAATTTTCGATTTTTTGTGGTTGAAAAATTAAAAAAAAAATTAAAACGGTTAAAGAAATGAAATTTTATAATTATTGTGAATTTTTGAAGATAAGAAACAAGATATTTTAAATACATATAATAAAGCGCTAAGGTTGGCGCGGCATAGAAAAATGGATCACCTTTTTCATATGAATTACAAATTAACAAACCTTTTTTACATTTTTCACAAATTAACTGATCTTTCGGTTACGTATGACTCCAAAATTAGCTTAATTAATTAATTATTTTTTTTCACATGTGTTTCATAAAGCGCTAGAGCTTTTTTCTTTTATAAGAACAAAAGTAGGTACATGTATAAAATATTACAAATAAATAATAGATTTACTAAGTTATATAAATGTTATCGACCATAAAAATCCTGGTACGACTAATGAAAACGTATGTTGGAGAAGAGTAAGGTCAGGAGCCTGAAATTTTGGATCGACAGGAATACAGCATGTGTATTCAGTATGTTGCCGTAAATACTTCGATAGCTAGTTCTGGGTTTTCTATTGGTAATGATGAATACAGTAATTCAATCTATGTAAATTCAAATTACATAAACCTTTGTAAACCTGTGCTGGTTGACGCCGACGTCGCTCTCCTTGTAGTCTGATAATCCTTAAAAATACTGATCAGCCACCGAAAACCTTCACACAACCGATAATCTGAAAATATATTATACTAAATGTTTTTAAAAGTCTGTCAGAATCACGAAAACTCTCTTCCAGAAGCAGCTTCCCTTTTTTTTCTGTTTTTAAATCCACACAAAAAGAACACACATTTTGAAAATTTTATATCAGGCCAACCTATCGAAGTATAAAAGGGAGTAAATAAAGTATAATAATAGTTAATTTTACTTAGATAATGAAAACAGTGAAAATTATGAATTTAAGAGATAGTAATAGTATAGTGAAAAATTTCGCTTCAAATTACTTCAGTGTTAAATTAGTATTAGAATCATTCATTAAAAACACAATAAAGATAGGACAATAAAAACAAAAAAAAAAAATCGTATTTGGTAATCAATTAAATTAAATAAATTCCTGGCGAGCAAAATCTTAAGACTTGAATCTTATTAGGGTACCTTAAAAATATGTATCAAGGAACTATTAAATAATTCTTTAATATCAAAGCGATAAATTTGTGGTTAGTCAATTTAAAACATAAAGTTAAATAGAGATTTTTTTTTTAATCAAATGTATATTTCTTTACCGACGGGTACGAGAAACTCGAACATTGTAAAATTTTAGAATTGAATCTTGACATCAACTTTCAAACGTAATATTGTACACATGTTTGATATTACCGGCAATGAAAAATACACATTTGTATTCAATAATATCCATATAAATACCGATAGTGGCATTTATAATCACGTAAACACACTTTTTACATCAAAGCTGAGGACATAGTGTAGCCGATGAGAATGGAATTATTTTTATTTATAATGTATAAGTATCTACATGGAAATATTAGAAAGATTTCGATGGAAATGTATTGTTGTAATGTATTTGTCTCTTAATATAACTTCCGAAAAATTGTATTTTCTTTTCTTCGATTACGACAAGGAGACCCTGAAACCACCCTTCGTTAACAAGTTTATTTATGTGTACAATGATTCATTTTTTAACGTTAGTACCACAAGAGATAGCAACGGTATTGTATTCTCAATTATGTGTGCTTATAAAGTCAGCAGGAAGAGTTCCTTAAATGATCAAAGCTACCAATTTTATGTAATTCTTTTTGTCCTTACATCCTATTGAACTTATCGTATTTTGTTTGTTCCCTGCTTGTTTCTTTTCAATTACTTCTTACATATCTTTAGTCTGTATCAAAAAAATTTACTTATTATCTCTACTTGTCCCTTTTTGATTTTTACCATTTAATTTAATTTGTTACCTTATTTCCAACTTATATTCTAGCTTATGGAACCTTATCGCTACCTACCTCAGAAAAGGTACTTTATATGTATCTAGTGAGGTAGAAAACGGCCAACAGACTTGCATGTAAATGTTTGTATAATATTTGTACTAAGGATTTTTATACTGATGCACGCTATAAACATAATGTAGTTATAAAAATAAACATGAATTAAATATATTAATTAGAAAGATATACATATAAAATCTATTTTACCTAAAAATATTGTTGCGCCACTGGGATTCGAACTTGGATCTCTTTCCAAACCGGGGAAGGTGCATTATCCAACTATGCTACAGCGACGATATTTTTAGCGACAAATTTTCGAACCTATATGTTACCTTTTTAATATTAATTCATTTAATCGTTCCATTATTTGAAAGAGCCATCTATGTTCTATTATCTATGTATCACAGACCGTCTGTTCTGAATAATTACAACTTCACAATAAGAATGTGTTCTTCTAATAAAATTTATCGGCACTGAAATGAAATAAAAAGTCTTAATAGAGATACTTACATGGAATACGTGTCACATAATCATAGAATTAACTTGCTGTTCTCTTAAAATGAAGCTCGAGCCCCCAACCACTGAATCACTATGCGAGTGTCTTAACCATAGGACCAACAAGCAAGTCAAATATATATATATATATATATATATACATATTATATATTGTATATATTAAATTAGAGTTCTATGTATGAAAGAAAATAATATTTTCCATTTTATAGTACCCAGCAGGTACCCATGTACGAATATTC
This sequence comes from Eubasilissa regina, assembly GCA_022840565.1. Taxonomy (NCBI): domain Eukaryota; kingdom Metazoa; phylum Arthropoda; class Insecta; order Trichoptera; family Phryganeidae; genus Eubasilissa; species Eubasilissa regina. Next base: position 13,335,709 of record JAINEB010000027.1, on the reverse strand, counting down.
ATATAATATTATTATTCATATTATTACATAATTTTTCCCTAATTAATTTATTATAATTTTATTTTGTATATCACATCCTGATAAATAGTTCTAGTATAATATGAGATAAAAAATAAAAACATTATAAAGTAATTAGGGAAAAAATATTTGATAATACGATTAATAATATTATATAAATATTCGTACATGGTTTAATACCTGCGGGGTACTATAAAATGGAAAATATTATTTCCTTTCATACATAGACCTCTAATTTAAGATATACAATATACAATATTTCCTTTCGTACATAGACCTCTAATTTAAGATATACAATATACAATATTTCCTTTCATTCATAGACCTCTAATTTAAGATATACAATATATAATATTTCCTTTCGTATGTAGACCTCTAATTTAAGATATACAATATACAATATTTCCTTTCATTCATAGACCTCTAATTTAAGATATACGATATATAATATTTCCTTTCATACATACACCTCTAACTTAAGATATACAATATATAATATTTCCTTTCATACATAGACCTCTAATTTGAGATATACAATATACAATATTTCCTTTCATACATAGACCTCTAATTTTAGATATAAAATATATAATATACCTGAACCCGATTCTTGCGTCCAGCACCGGAAATTTTTTTTTTAATGTCAGCCTCACTTAGTTATGTTAATAAAATTATTTTAAATTCAAATACATGTTTCAACAAAAGGTGAGTATTTATTTTTAAATGCACTAAATAGAAGTAGGTAATACAAAAAATCATTGTGGCATTAAATTTCTGATTCTCGTAGTGCGATTTGTTAGCCATTTTTGAGAGCGAAAGGGTTGAAGCGAATATATTATAATATTAATATTAAGTACTTATTAACAAATTTAATGAGTTGCTAGAAAACATTTCTCAGTGTTGCCAATAGAAGAGACTAAAGTTTATTATTATATAATTTATTAGGTTTTGTATGACGATTTTTTACTAATGGCGCTGTACAGTCGGCCACTGACGCGGAAGGTCAAATGGCCGAATGGTCAAATGACGAATCTGTTGCATTGTTTAATGTTTAATTATTTTATGGATAGATAATTCAATAATATAGATAGCATATAAATAATATTGACTGTCGACGTGAAACTAGTAGACCAAGAAAATAAATTTAGTACTACATAAAATAACAACACACTGCGCAACCGATATCATGTGTCAACTGACGTCAAGTGCGTTGTTGCATTACTGTCTAACGTGAATCGATCATATAACTTTGTCTATGTTTTATTTTATGTAATTTAAAAAAAAATGCGTAATCGATGTAACCAATTTGAGTGATTATATTGTTTATGCAAGTATTTAATATATTTTTATTATTTTATAATAATAAAAATATATTAAATACTTGCATAAACACGACAATGATCAGCGTATTAATAAAGTTATCTTACACCACAATAACGTGGTACAGAATTAAAATGTCGGTTGTCATTAAAATGCAGTAACCAATTTGGATTGAGCCCGATAAGGGAGACAACAATTAAGAAGAGTCCGGCCATGTTTAAGCTAAAGTTAAATATTTAATCCGGATAAAATCTCAGTTAAAATGTGTGTCTCGATACGTTTAAGGAAACAATTTCAATTTTACATGGCTCGGGCCGCAGAGTTTATGAGAAAATATTTTGTTACTTTCTCATACTGTCGGTGATGGGGAAAACAATGAATATTATTTTAACATTCTGGTTTGTGAAACAGAGCATTCACTAGAACCAAAACTAGAAGTGAACCAAAAACGTTATTAATATCGTTAACGATACGGAAAATTTTGTTGTTTTGAAATGGAAATGTCTGTCGGAACGAATTTTTTCTGCAGATTACAAAATTGACATTGAAAAATCCGTGCCACAGAAGGTTTTTTCACAAATCAATCAATTTTTTTGCCAGGTGGGAAGGTACTTCTGACTGGCCACTGCTTCCGAACCCAATGTTCCTGTTGCAGATGTACCTTCGATAGCTGTCTTGGGTTTTCTATTGGTATTGTTGAATACATTAATTCATTTCATGCAAATAAAAATAAATTAATCTTTGTGAAACTGGGCTGTTAGTCGCCGATGTTCGCTGTCCTCGCAGTTTTGAATATTTTTAAACTCAATTGACCAGTCTCCGAAACTTAATATAACAAATAATCGAATAATAATATACAAAATGTTTTTATACCACTGCCGTAAAATATATCCGTCATTCGATACCGTATCTCACCAGAAGCAGTTTCGCTTTTGTTTGCTGTTTTAAATTTACAAAAATGGAATGCACATATTCAATCTTTATAACTAGGCCTACCTATCGAAGTATTAAAACGCGTAAACAGTTCCTTTCTTTCTCTGTAGTCCTGTTCATTCCCCATCAGAAAACATTTTCACACTTTACAAACGTTGCGATATATTAATGTCATATTTTTACATTTTCATGTTTTCGTGATTTGTGCGAAAACCTGACATGGTATGGATTTTTCAAGGTAATTTTCGTAATCTGCAGAGAAAGTGCATTCCGATACACCTCTTTATTTCTACACAACAAAAAAAATGGACATTAATGAAATACATTAAATTATTTGGGCATAATATGCGTCAAATTGATAGCCTAGAAAATTAGATTATTAGAAATGGATGCTACCTTAGACTGAAGACCAAGAAAAGTACCACAACGGTCTATAGATACGTTGCACATGGCTGAAGAGACTCAGAAGTCAGCTTTGATGGCGACCCAGGGCCAGGACTTGTGCCGGTGCATTACGAGCTGAATCCAACTGATTGAGGTCACTATATGTCAATAATGTCATGAAAGAGGAAATATGAAAATTGGGTTATGAAGGTTTTCTGGAAATTTTTTCGCATATTATCAATAACACGTTTATAATTGATTTAATTTATATGAGAAAGTAGAGGATAAACGATGCCACTACAAAATTCTTCCAGAATGTTCCCACTGGAGATGAAGACATTTATTGGTAAATTCTCAGAACACGATACTAAAATGGAGATGTGTTAATTTTTAAAGCTTCATTAACATTATCTTGTTTACGTAATGTATTATTTTAAAAATAATTAACCTACATTATGTATTTCTCATCCCAGATAATTTTTATAACTATTTCTTAAATATTAGCAAAATTACTTAGTGGCCTCATTTTATATAAATAATTAGACAAAATATTTTGTTTAAACCACTATTTATTGATTATTCAACATGTTTCGATACTTATGGTATCCTTTTCATGAAAAAAATACATAAACTGAAATTAAAAATACAAGCATAAATGAAAACAAAACTATAAAGTGGTGAATAAGTAAGAACTAATATGAAAAAAAAAAATTAAATGGTGACTATTTGCAAAGAGAATTTGGTTATTTACAATATTTAGCCTGCTATTAACACTTTTTCTTATTTCTTAAATTTCAAATTTATTTAACTGTAAACCCCTAGTATTTGTATGTATAATTTATAAACCCTTGTTAATGTCAAAAGAATGGTTTGTTTCCAAAAGGTGATTGGAAAATTCTGAATAGTTGTTGTTATTTACGCATCTCAAGTTAATGCTTGTATTTTTAATTTCAGTATATTGTGTCCTGAAGAAGATACCATAGGTATCAAAACATATTGAATAATCAATAAATAGTGGTTTAAATGAAATGTTTTGTCTAATTGTTTATATTATAAATATGTTTGCAAATCGGTAATTTCACACATTTTTCAGTTTTAGTGGATGTGTTATAAAATATTTAAAATATGTTACATAATTAAATATATTCCTTATTTACCTGAATTCACTTTTATAATCTGTATACACTTTTATATTCTATTTATTATTTTCCTTTTCCATAAATAAACTTCACGATTTCAGTATTTAGTAGGTATATATTATAAATACTAAATTAATGTATTAATTATAAATATATACATATAAAATAAATTTTGTCGAAAAATATTGTTTTTGCGTCACCGGGATTCGAACCTGGATCTCTATTTCCAATCCGGGGAAGTGCACTACCATTGTGCTATAACGCCAGTATTTTTCTTGACAAATTTTCGAACCTATATGTTACATTTTTCAAATTAATACACCTGTCGTTCCATTATTTGAAAGCCATCTACATTATTTTTACAGAATCTCAAATACCTTTGAGTAAACCGACTACAGACGCCAGAATTATCAATTCATTTTTATTAAATTTTGGACACATTGATACAACATATATTATGTTGTAATAATGGAACGACAGGTGTATTTATTTGAAAAATGTAACATATAGGTTCAAAAATTTGTCAAGAAAAATACTGGCGTTATAGCACAATGGTAGTGCACTTCCCCGGATTGGAAATAAAGATCCAGGTTCGAATCCCGGTGACGCAAAAACAATATTTTTCGACAAAATTGATTTTATATGTATATATTTATAATTAATACATTAATTTAGTATTTAAAATATCACAGATCTATGTTCTGAATAATTACAACTTCACAATAAGAATGTGTTTCCCTTAATAAGGTATATATTAGTTTAATTTCTTGATTTACAATATAATAGATTCATTTATCATATAATCGTTTAAAGTATATTAATAGTGTTGAAATCTTCTTTGATATCACTAATGAGGACTATATCACCAGAGTACCTAAGATTGCTTAGGCCTGCGGGGACAGGGTCGACTGTGCTGGAAGAGAGCTGCACAGGACCGGGAGTCGTGGAAAGTAAAGAAGGAGGCTTGTGTCCAGCCATTGACGCAGTCAGACTGAAGAAGAAGAAAATATAATACGTAACCAGAATGTTCACATGATACTTGTTGGTCCAGTGATAAGATACTCGCCTAGTGATCACGTGATCGGGGGTTTGAGCCTCGTTCCGAGAGAACAATAAGTTAGTCCTATTCTCATAGCACAGGCGCTTATCTTAATCTTAAATCTTTGAAAATACTAAGAATAGTAATATGACTTGTATTCCGTGTACGTATAAAAAATATGTATAAATATAATTTGCTAACTATAATTCTAGGTGTTTCAAATCTGCCCTACAAGGGAGTCTTTGTAAACATTCATTAGCATGACTAATTAACTTACTATCAAGCCGGATAGAGAGGATATAGCGCCACACACAATTCTCGCTTCATCCACATTCGTACATCGTCTTACACAAGCTCGTTAATTATTGAGGCTTCTAACAAGACCATCTTCCAGTATATGGTTTACCTAGTCGTGCCGAGTCTTCCTCTATTTCTGGTGCCATAAACACTTACAACAATACTTGTCTATATCTTTCTTACCATTCTCTTCTCATTCATCCGTTCCATATGACCAAACCAATAGTGTACACTTAGTAATGTGTTAGATATTATTTATCAATACACCTGTTACAGTCCTACAACACTCCCACTCCACATATTTTTATTATATTTTTATTTTATTCTTACTTTATTATTCATATTTGATTTATCTTTTTATTCCAAATAACACCACAACAGCACGAAAAAAAAAACTGGCTACTTTAACATAGACTTTAGTCTAGCAAAGTAGCCAGGACAACGCTGTATATATCAGAGGTGAAGTCTACTCCAACCCACACAATAAACTATGTATTATGTATCCACCTCTGTTCTATAAAAATATGGATGTCAAAATATATATAAATAAATAAATAAATATATGTTATCAAAATTAAAGAGTACCTACTGTATGTTTAAATAATGATGAAATTTAAAAATAAAAATATACAATTTTAATATAAAACTAATAAGTTTGTATGCATATTTTATTATATTAATTTTCATTATTTATCTTCATTTCACTGGGTTGATTACGTTTCGCGCTTGTTAATTCTGTTCTTTAGTCGGAGTATTCACTTCTAACTATGCACTTCTAACGTTACCTGTAATTTTTCCCTCATAAACAAATGATTAACAAGAATGCCCTTCGGTTGCTTATTTTTAAGTTAACACTAATGAAAAATCCATGTTGTCCCAACGAATGTATTCTTCTACCGAGCTTAACCGAGCTTAAGGCGCTTTGTAAAAAACTCCACAACATATTTTTCAGTCTCAATAGTCACATGTTTAGTTCAACCTTTTTGTTAACTGATTATGATTGATGGCTCTAGTAAAATGCTGTCATTTATTCTAAGAAGAATGTCATTTCTTTTTAATCGTTGTACCACAATTCTCAAACATCTTTAAATAGTTAATTTATATAAATATATACTTATTGTACAAAATAATTAAGGGAATTAAAATATATATTATGTGGAATATCCTACTTAAAGGTTTATACGAGGATGGTTTATCACATTTATAAAACTTGAAAACATAGGAGTAAGGGGCATAGCATATAAGTGGTTTAAGGATTACTTAACAAATAGACGTCAAATTGTCCAAAATAATGAAAAATACAGCAATCCATCATTGATAACACACGGTGTTCCACAGGAAAGCATTTTAGGTTCTATATTTTTTCTAGTATACATTAACGACTTTTGTAATACGACCCTAAACAATGAAAAATAATCACTTTCGCGGATGACACCGTGCTTTGCTTTGAGGGTATGTCTTGGAAGAGGTCAATACTCGTGCACAGGATGGTCTAAACAAGGGGAAAAAATGGTTTGACACGAACCTCCTATCACTTAACACAAAAATATCAAAATATGTATGTTTCTGTATTAACGAAAGAACAACACCACATCAAAGTCCTACACTCATCGTACATGACTGCGAAGCACACTCCCACTCCATATATTTTTATTTGATTTTTACTTTTTTATTCATATTTGTAATTCTTTTTTTATTCCAAATAACACCACAACAGCACGAAAAAAAAAACTGGCTACTTTAACATAGACTTCAGTCTAGCAAAGTAGCCAGGATAACGCTGTATATATCAGAGGTGAAGTCTACTCCATCCCACACAATAAACTATGTATTATATATGTTTATTATGTATCCACCTCTATTAATTAGTACAAAAATATGGATGTCAAAATATATATAAATAAATAAATAATATTTTTAAGTACACGTACACACCGCGGTCCATATAACATCTGATACCAGGTGGCATCGGCAGTAGACATTTAGTCATGAAACGTGGCGCTCGTGTGCTTTGTTATCATCGGAATGGTGTTTTATTGTGGTATTCGTTAATATTATTTGATTACTAACGATTCAATACACTCCATGTAGTGCTGCTGATCATGATGCAGATGAGTATACAATATAAAGGGTGTCCAGCGGAAAATTTTCAAGTTTAATATTAAATTTAAAAAAAAACTACAACGTTATTCTCATATTTTATTTGTACAAAATGGAGTTTAATAATGCGAATTTTACGTTTTATAATCAATATCGTCAAAATGACTTATATTTCTCTCAAGACACTCTTGCAATCGGACTCTTAAATTTGTGAACACGCGAGTGCAAAGCGTTGGTTCAATGGAAGCCACTTCACGGCGGATATTTTCTTGTAAGGCTTGAATTGTTCGAGGATTGTTGCTGTAAACTTTTGACTTAAGGTATTCCCACAAAAAAAAGTCGCACAGTGTAAAGTTCAGTGACCTAGGTGCCCAGGGTATGTCTCCGTACTTGCTGATTAATTTATTGGGAAAAATTCTCCTCAGTTTCTATATTGAAACTCTAGCTGTGTGTGGAGTAGCCCTGTCTTGCTGAAATTGTGTTCTGTTGTTGAAACCGGAAAACAGCTGCAGTTCGGAGTTCGGTACCAAAAACTTGTCGATCATTCGTCAATAGACGTCAGCAGTGACTGTCTTTCGCTGGTTAAAAAAATAAGGTCCAATTATACCTCGCCAGAAATTGCACACCACCATTTTATGGCATTTACTTGGGTTGTTGGGGCACCAGTATCTCATGTTCTGTTTATTAACATAGCTATCGATATGAAAATGTGCTTCCAAGATTTCATGTAAAGAATAGTCGTTTTCGTTGAGAAACTGCACAATTTGCAGTTTGTATGGGTTGTAGTTTCTTTTTCAAAATAACGTACACTGTTGATTTTTTTTCTTCCAGTAAAGGCTGTAATCTTCCTTATCGATTTAAGCGGATTGCGCATAATTTCACGTCAAACATGAGCCACATGAACTGGCGTCTCTGCTGATGTTGATGGTCCTGGAAGAGTTTGGTTAACCATTAAACTTTTGAACACGACACCAGATGAGTTGCGTGCTCGACCCATCACTTACTCGTCGAATATTAAAGTGAGCACAAAAAGCCCGACGCGCATGAATCAATGAATTACCGCACTTTAAATATTGCTCAACCGCGAACGCGCGGTGCGCTCCTGAACAATGACTCATTGTGACTGGTAAATCGGCATATCACGCGCGTCGAACAATACCTCTCCCACTTACCTCACCCTGATAGTTTACGAGCAATTACAATTTAATCTTGAAATTTTTCCGCTGGACATCCTATATATGTATAATATATCGTGACTTTAGAGATTGTGAGATTTTGGTCAAAACTGACATTGCATATTTCATAGTAGTTTAAGAGATAATAATAAAACAAAATTATATATTAGTAGTGCTGGAGGTCTTGTTGATTGGAAAAACGGGATGTAGGAAGGGTGGAAGAAAATTGGTACAGGGATAGGAAAGTAAAGCTCAAGGACTAACCAGACATCAAGAAAAATACGACTTTCCTGGATTTCTCTCAGCTGTGGCTACAGATCTCCTGAACTTTAGGAACAAACTTCGATTATTGCACTGTACCGGACAAAATAGCAATTGTAACTACTTTTGGCATGCACAGCGAGAAACCGAATACACAACAGTAATAGTAATGTTACTTCAATTAGGTACAAGGTCAACATAGTGGAGTATCCAGACATGCGCACCGCAATCGGCGATTCGTGGACCTGTCATAAATATTGAACTAGTAATACTTTTATATTTTTTAGAAAAACAACTGTTGATTTGATTACGAAACGGGCCTGAAATTATAAATCAGTTTATTTCATTAGTTAAAATTATACAGCGATATTTTTGTAAAATTTTCATTTCATAGGCGACGAATCAAACTTTGTCGAAGAAATAGAAAAATATAAATATACAAAACGTGAGTGGCACTTTGAATGGAATTATAGCTAATGGGAACTTATTAACCGACTAGTGGTTCACAATGGAGTCCTAGCACCGAAACTGATATATGGAAGTGAGACCTGGAGCTGGCAGAAGAAGAACGAAAGTAAATTGAATGCTGTGGAAATGAGATCATTTAATCGTATATGTGGTAGATTCATTTATGACAAAGTATATAAAAAAAAAAATAGAAAATAATGTAAAGCTGATATTATTATGGTGAGTAAGATTAAGAAAGGATCACTGGTTTGGGCATGTGGGATGGATGAATGAAGAGAAAATGGTAAGAAATATATATAAGAGGGTAAATTAGATACTGGAGAATGGTCCTGTCAGAAGCCTCAATAATCGGCGAGCTTAGATGTATGCATGTGGATTAGGTGAGAATTGTGTATCAGGATAAAAGAGTGTGGCACTCTATCCTATATGCCTACCCCCGCGGGGAAACGGCGTGATGGTAAGTAAGGAAATAAGTTCATGATCTCAGTTTGATTTAGATTTCTGATGTTCCAAGGCAGGTACGCGATTATGCTCATATTTCTCATCAAGATTGAGAACTTAGGGATGCGTCGACTTATGATTTACAATTCAGACCTTGACAAACATTTTGGGACAGTTTGTTTTTACAAAACATGCCGCGGCACAAAAAACCTCCAAGGGTCCATAAATGACAATGTAGGTTTAAAATTCGCCCAGTCACCGCATCCGTTGCGCTACTACAGCCATTGTTGTGGACCTCCGCGGAGAAATATTAATAAAAATATCACTTCCAATCAATGAGGTCCTTAAACTGATTGGGTCCGGGTTTTGGGTCCGTGTAAATACTACGCGGCCTGTCCGGACCGAGACGAACATAATGTGGGAAGCGATAGGAACTTTTATTTTTTGGTTTAACACATAATATTTTTATTCAAAGGGTACACCAGCTAAGTTCTCTTTAAAATGGGAATACTAAGCCAAAAAAAGAGTTGAGCAATGTATAAATCTTCATGAGCGATTTTTTTCGGCATGTTTAATGTTGACTTATTTACTAATAATTATAGTTTTTTTTAACCCTTCCCAAACCATGCAGTAACACAGGTCTACCATCACAATTAAACCTGTAATATTTCGGTAAATACATGCAACATAAAATTCATACTTTAGATAATCCTACAGAAAATATTAGCGTTTAGGAATGACTAGTGAAAAACCAATTTTGAAAAGAGAATCGTACAAAAACAATTATTTTTTCCATTCAATCTGTTGTATAATTAATACGTTGGTAAAAATACAATTTGCGATATGAAAGACAGAAATCACACATTATTTTTAGAGTGAAAAGAACAAAAGACATACAAATATAATTGTCTCATTCTCACTAATTAAATGATGAGAGATAAGAAGGAAGGACACATTGTGTACGACTTAATGAATGCTCTATATTATGTTATTAATCATTTTTTCAAAATTGTATGCTCAATATTTAGAGTACATTCGTGCCGTTAAAGCCATTAAAGCTAATAAAAACATTTTTTCTAACAGTTATTTACGGTAACACGAGTTGACAGTATGGCAGCTTTCGGGTATTTTATATCATGGTATGGTAAAGGTTAAGGAGAACACTGTTTTGTTTTGAAGTTGTATCGCAATATAAAATGTAATACAGTACTAATAATTAATGAAAAAACTTGGACTAACGCTAATGTGTCTGCAAATGGGGATGTTAATTCTGATAATACTGATAAAGCGCTATACAAATTATCCATTATTATTATTAAAACATATTTTCTACGATTTGCTATTCAACAGAAAGATAACACTCTAATTAATATAGGAATCATAATAGATAACAAACTCAAATGGAAAGAATATATTATTAATCTTACAAACAAAATAAGGAAAATTGTCTACATATTTTTAAGACTCAAAAACATCTTATCACTTACAAATCTGAAAAAAATATATTACGCGTTTGTGCAGTCACATTTACAATACGGTATTATTAAAAGGGGAGGAGGATATAAAATTTCAATATCATAATTAGAAATCGCTAAAAAAAAGACTATTTCAATGTACCTAAAATAATAGACATGTACAAAAAAAATTCAATTATAAAATTTTAAAAATTTTAAAATAAATTGAATATTAGAAACGAATTCCGATGTACAAGATTTAGAGACCAAATTGATATTCTAAAACTAAACTATACTGCAACCCAAAATCATAATTTTTTTAACAATCTCCTCATGATAATTAGAAAAATTACAGAAATTAAAATTATATTTGTATCTGAAGTCAAAAAATATGTACACAGACTAATTGAAACATAAATTATTTCGCATATACTTCTTCTCTATATACGAATCATACTCTCAGAGAATAAATAAATGTTAAAAGAAATATATATAACCTACTGATTATTTTATAAATGTATTATATTTAAAACAATACAAAATAATAATAGATGTATAAATTAGAAAGTTACAGAATACCTATTAGTTTAAAATTTGTCGAAAAAGTATTCGATTGCTATAGCGAAAATGGCAAAATGATAAAAAAAGTTCATCAGCTGTATCTGTATATATTATTTTAATATTGGTTTGAAATAAATATTTTTGATATGCAGTAAATCTATTAAAGACAATAGAAAAATGGTTAGTCAATTATCTTCACATTTAAATGACAACGTATTATTATTGTGAGGTAGCAGTTCTTCAGAATATAGTTCTGTGGTATTTTTAATACAATTGAAATTAATCAAATAGAAAGTTCCATTTCAATAAAATATTTTAGTTGCTACCGGGATTCGAACCTGAACCGACCTTATCCTATCCAAGGAAATGCGTTATCCAATAAAGTAGATTTACGACAAATTTATAATTTATATTCTGTAGCTCTTTAATATTCGTACATCTGTTATTCCATTTTTAAAAGCAAAATAAAATAAATTTAATTTGTATTCATTATTATCCCAGTACGGAAAACTGTTACTTGAAATATGTACACCAGCTTAAAGAAAAATATATCATTGAATGTTTATTCAATAGTGACGAACTCAGATTTAATAGTTCTGAAAACAATCTTATCACTAAAGCGCAATAAATATTGATATCTGGCAGAAAATGTTAATCAATGAATAAAAAGCAAGTGCGTAATATTAAATCCTCTATCCATGCGGAGAAATGGCGTGATGTTAAGTTAAGAGTCTGCTTTCTTCGTTTTTTGTGAAACAATTAAACCCTTAATAATATTATTATTATATTTTCGTAGAATTCAATCTCTTTGTGGTTTGACATACTATATTAAATAAAATAACAATAACTTTGCATGAAACCACGAAATTTATTATACGTCAATCGGTTTCGCTTATTTCAAGCTACATCAGGATGTATTTAAAATTGATCATAAATACAAAAAGAGTACATATACATGAAGAGAGAGATAGAATATAAAATTACATGTGTAAGAGAGAGAGACAGAATACGTATAGATTTACCATAAATGGAACATCAAGGGAGACAGAATATAAAATTATATGCGATAATTTAATATAAAATTATATTGTCTCTTTCTCTTTGAGATAAGCGAAATCAGTTGACGTATAATAAATTTCGTGGTTTCGTACAAAGTTATGGTTATTTAATTTAATATAATATTGTTATTTTCAGAATAATGCTGAATTAATTGCTATTATTTTTAAATATATTAATTTGAAAGATATACACATAAAATCAATTTTATCGAAAAATATTGTTATTGCGCCACCGGGATTCGAACCTGGATCTCTTTCCGAACCGGGAAAGTTGCTTTATCCGACTATGTTACAGCGACGATATTTTTAGCGACAAATTTTCGAACCTATATGTTACCTTTTTGATATTAATACATTTAGTAGTTCCATTATTTGATATATCACAGAGCTATGTTCTGAAAAATTACAACTTGACAATAAGAATGTGTTCTCCTAATAGCTATAATTTTTCTGTATATATTAATTTATAAAAATATTAAAATTTAAAGTATCAAAGCTATATTACACGTAAAAAGGGAACTGGATCACTTTACATCTTAACCCGCAATTTATAAGCGTCCCATGTAATGCGTTATGTACGCGCAGGTATAAAAAGTTATAGTTATATTAATAATAACGATCAAACAAATGATAATTTAGCGTCCACTAAAACGATTATGACATTTTTATACGGTCTTGTTAGTAATATTTTTGTAATATAATAAACGTATTAGACATAATATTGTAACCATAAAAGCGGCAGTTAACCCGCTCACCCCGGACCCGCGGTAGTAAATCATGATAATATTGTTAAACAATTTAATAGCTTCGTTATGTTTGTGCTCGTATAAGGTTTAGAACCAAGAAGTACCTTCGAGCGACACAAGCAGGGTTATATGTTCCATTTTTTTTATTAAATAAAATCATATAAATTTCAATATTCTTCAAATTGGGTTGTCTAATGAGTCTTTGCGGGTTTGTTGAATTAGTTGTTATAAAATAATTTTTTTAAGAAAAATTGCAATATTTCAATCAATCCATTATTGTCCAGGACTCCATCCATTCGACAGTTTGTCGCCATGCATTTGATTGGAGAGCGACTGGAAAAGGTGATAATCTGACGGAATGAGGTCGGGACTGTAGGGCGGATGCGGCAGAATTTCTCAGTTGAGCTTCTGGATATTAACTTTTTCTCAACTTGATACTCTATTGAATTAAGCAGGGATCCAATCAGATGGATCTATGAACTTGGCAACTATAGCAATGTATTTTCTACAAACTTTCGATCACGACCAGAACGTATTAAACCACTTATCTGACACGCCTTGTATTTTATCTTTGCTTTGAATACTTATCGGAGAACTTAGTTCACCTTCATATTCATTGACAGATGGTCAATATACGAATATACTTGTCAGTCGTAAAAATTCATAAGATTTCCCTACTTTGTTTTTTCTTACACATAATAAATAAAGACGATGTACATTTCAAATTGAAGATGTATTTGCATACTGTAATGTTATCGAATATATAAAAGATACATTATTTAAGTAATCCCATCCTAGGGATATTTTATACAAGTTCGACATTCTCGTTACTTTGGTATTTTTTCTTTCTGGCAATGACATTAACATAAAAAGCAATGGATCCAATAGATGCATACGTTAATATAATATTATTGTGTGTTGGACGACCCAGAAGAACATGGGAAAAGCAATTGAAAAGATTCAGCGAAGGAAGGCACAACAACCAGTGGCCCCAAGAAATCGACACAGTTAGGCCCCCGACCCTATTGGGATAAAGGGAAGGAAGACGAAGAATATATACGTTGTCGTTCATCTCTTTTATTTAAGAATATAATATATTTTTAGGCAAATATTCCATTTCTTTCGTTTTATTTATCCACGCGTCGATGTCTTTTTTGTTCAGATCGGTTTAGCAGCATGATTTACAGAGTCTAATTTTGCGGTATTTTTAAATTAGAATATTATCGCGGTATAGCAGTCAATTAATGAAGAAAATTAATTAATTTAAAATAATCGCAAACATTATGGAGATAAAACTATGACGTTAAAAATATCAGCCTCGATCCAGCCCTGCGCACGTGTGATATTTGACCATTAGTAAAAAGGTTAAAATAATTGCTATAAAACAGCCTTTTCAAGCTATTTAGATTATCACTTTACCAAGAACTCGTTAGCTTTTAGTTGCGTTTGTTTCTTTTCTGAATAACTTTTATGACATGTATCATCACGCCCTAATAACAAGACAAAATATTATTTATTATAATAAATATTTCATTAATAATATGTAGATTATTTTGATATGTTTGATGAATGGGAGTTTTATATAGACCTGGAGAATCATTGATGATATCTTACGAACAGTACTAAGTATTACAGAATTCAAAATACTATACAATTCGCTTTACGGACAGTCTTTTAAATATTATAAAATAAATGCTAGACAGCTTTGAAAATGGTTTATTTCAAAATGTTGAAGATTCATAAATATAACATTATTTGTTGATGCCAAAAATTGATAAAAATTGTACTTACCTATATTTTAATTAATTAAAATTGATTAAAATTTTACTTACCTATATTTTAAAAATTATGCCATAATAAATTTTTTTTAAAATATTTGATTATATTGTCGTAGAAATTAGTAATTTAATTAGACTTAAAGAGATTAGTGGTAAAGGTATATGTCAGTTGCTCAGTCTGAGTTTCACAGAAAATGTAACAAATAATGAATAACTCAGCATTCTATCAAAGAAAAATGTTTAACTATTATGTTTTAGTGAATGACAAAAATCTTGCGTTTTATAATTTCCTCTTTACTAAACATCATCATTATATAATTTTTAAATACAAATTAAATATATTAATTAGAAAGATATACATATAAAATCAATTTTATCGAAAAACATTGCTGTTGCTACCGGGATTCGAACCTGGAGCTCTTTCCAATCCGGGGCAGGTGCATTAATCAACTAGCTACAGCAGACGGTACTTTTGATGACAAATTTGCGAACTAATATGTTACACTTTTCAAATGAATGCATCTATCGTTCCATTATTTGATAGGAATCTACTTTATTTTTACGGAATCTCAAATACCTTTGAGTAATTCGATAAGAGACGCCAGAATTAATAATTCGTTTTTATTAAATTTAGAACACATTGATACAACTTATATATTATGTCTTTCTAATTAATACATTTAATTAGTATTTAAAATATCACAAACCTATGTTCTGAATAATTACAACTTTACAATAAGAATGTGTTTCCCTTAATAATATAATTTTATTTTTCAGTCAGTAGAAATGGGGGATCTTCCTGGTCCATTATAACATGTTTCTCCATCTATTTATCTTCTCTTCTCGCAAGATGCTCAAAAAATTGAAGAATTCGTCTCAGGAAAATGGTTGAGAGTATTAAAATGATTAGTAGTCATGTTAGATACAACTTTGATTTTAGACTGGGCCTGTGTCAAGAAGATGAAATAGATCGCATTTTGATAGAAGTGACGTGCTCTTGCTGCGGGGCGATATAAAATATATTTTTTTTATCGTAACCACTTATCTACCGGGTAGACAAAACGGTGGAATACTAACACGATATTTATGACGTGGGCCGAACCCTAATTTCCAGCTTCTAAACCGAGGTATCATAATTCTTCTTGTTAGAGAGCAAGATTCTACCCGTGACGTCACTGTTCACTGTTAAATAAATTAAATGGACCTGTCTGTCCCGTAATGGCCGTATTTGTATTGATAATGAAACGGGATATATTACTAAAAAGTTTAATTGAGTGTTTCAATTATACGCCACCATAACATGCCCAATATATTATACATCGTAACTTAATATGATGTAGCAAAGTTTCAGATATCGATCCGAGAGATTTTTTACCTCAGGAAGACCCTTTCTACAAAATAAACATATTTAATAAAAACATGTTTGACAAAATGACGAATAATAAAAAATTTATGAATTAATCTGGAATCATTTAATTTTTTTAAATAAACTCTTCTTTGTACTACATACACGTAGAATTATATTTTTTCGCGACTATAGTTATAAAAAGTGCGGCAGTCCATTTTGAATCTATAGTCGTGACAAAATTTTTAACTAAACGTGTGTCTAGTTTATATAAAAAATTAATCATTAATAATACTGCGCTTTTCCGTCTTTTATCTATGACTTACTGAATTGTGTTGGACTTGGACTATAGTGTCATCGCGTGTGCATTGTCTTTATTACAAGTAAGAAAAATCGTATGAATTTCGACGACTGGCAAGTATATTGACCATCTGTCATCGTCTTTTCTTATCTATGCTGCCATCTCTCTATTTATGGTCATCTTGCATCATGTCATAGAAACCGTGAATGAAATCGTACAAATTTTTATTATTATCATTGTTTGAACTGTCAAATGTGTCAATAGAATAATACAACGATGACAGATTGTACTGTTTACGTGTGTTTAATAATCATTTATGTAAATATGATTTCAGTTTTTTCAAGAATGTCTTTAAGTGGGACTAATTGATATGAGAGAACACCGTTTGTACAATTAATTCCAGAGAGGGTAATACAGAATGCACTGGCAGCTATCATATCACATTACATTAATTATAAATTCGAATTAAAAAAAAAATCACAAATTTTAGGGGATGTCCTATCTTTTCGCCGTTTTCAATTCTCAACTTGCATAATTATGCATGCGGGACAGAGACCGTGCTATATTTTTTAGGGTTTTTATTTTTCTCAGGCCTTAAATATTAATGATATGTGGAAAATTTGGCTTAAATTAGGGAGGGTGGATTAGGATGACTATATTTTCCTCAGGGTCCGAAAGAGTAACTGAAAAATTTTGGAATAACCGGCATTCAATATAATACTCATTTCCGGTAGCAATAATTTTATCTGCATATTTTTTATGTTGATTCGTTTAATTTGTATGAAGAAATTTAGATAAACGTAATTGTAACTGATTTTCTAGTCAAAGCTGAGATTTTATAATTGTTATGTAATTAATAAAATGCTTTTTAAACATACGAACGCGTCTTCAAGATCAGTTATAAAATATAAAACTGCCACTATTGTCAGTTAATTATTTTCAAACACGTCACTCTGTAATTTTGTCAAGTATTTTTTATTTTGAAACCTTAATTTAATATGATATATAGATTTGTAGTATATTATTAATTAAAAATTTTATGTTTCAATTATTCATACTTATTATTTTAAATATAAACCAATTCCGCTATGAAAACGTTGGAATAACATATAATATTGTGACAAACAAAACGAAACGTTATTCGAAGATATAATGATCTTTAAAGCGAACATTCGAGAATATCTTAATATATGTATGTCCAATTTAATGTATCCAGCTTCTTTGTGATAGAGACGTTATGAGTATCATTTAGAAAATATTAAGCTTTTTATAACAATAAGGCCCCTTGGATGGACCATGAAACGGCCCACGGATGACAAAGGATTAGTAGCTTTTATAAAATACACGAGTAATATATCAACGTGATATACATCTGTACGTGGTTGGGACGGAGAGCGGATCTACAAGCCACCTGTCTGTGGGACTATTTATTTTTTCACTGGTTTCCCAAGTGTGGACGCACCTTTACACTTGTAGCGTCACGTCAGGGCCGCGTACGAACTTTTTTCCATGTTTACTCACATTCGAAGCTCGCGTATTGCCAGGATGAGTTCATATGTACTTAGGAATATGTATATTTTTTCAATATATATTTTTATAAACAGTGTTTAAATAAATTTACCCATTAGCCCCATATTAGGTAGATATGTTTCTTTTTAAATCTATTTAATATTCATCAACATTGTTATTTCCCCTCCCTCGATATTCTGTCTAAATGTATATGTATTCTGTCTCCCTCTTTAAGAATATATAAGTGTACTATTTTTTGTATTTATTGTTAGTTTGAGCTAAGCGAAAGCGGTTGGTTTTGTACAAAGTGATTGAGTTTTATATAAGGTAGGCGAGAAACATGAAATATTTTATCTACGGCTTGAAAACATTAAACAGCACAGCCGTGGTTTTTTTGAGAACTATGTTAGGTAGGCAGGGGGTTAGGCGCAATTTTCACATACATATTTTTGAATACTAAAAACGAGATAAAAAAAGAGAATTTATTTAATATATTCCAAGTTTATTCTATAAAACATATCGGAAAGAAAAACGATTTATAAAACGTTAGAATAACTGCACTAAAAATTTTTAACTTCACAAACAATTGGAATTGTGTTGACACAATTTCCTATGTCATTTGGATTTACTTATGTTTATCGTAAATCGTATTATCTCACATTTAAATTATATTTTTTAATCGACTGCCACTTCCACTCTAAGTCCACCTCGTCACCATAGAAACCAAAAGCAGCGTATTCAAAAAGTTTTATTAAAAAAAAAAATTGTTTGATGCGCGCGGGCGCGGGTAAATCCTTAACGGAGGTATTTACGGGGACCATACGAATTATATTAATAAAATAATATGGTACGTACTCGTATTAGAGGAAGGAAACATGATAATTGTCAAATTATTCCACAATCGGTCAGTCGATTACAGACTCAGACTGAGGGGAGGTAAATAAGGGATAGATAAATCAAGTAAGCATTGCTCAGAAGGCTATGACTTTTCGTATCCTTCAGAGCCACTATTAAAAAAATTTAAGGTTTTGGATATCAGACAATAATATCGGCTGAATATACAAACTAGCTTTCTTAGAAAAATAAGCGTTCCATCGGTGAGGACTGAAAGTTATTACCCCACAAGAGCATATAATCTTAAAATAGTTCCAAGAATGAAAACTGCTTTTGGTCAAAGATTATTCACCTTTCAAGCGCCTAGAATATACAGTCAAATTAGAAATAAAATTAGAACTTTAACTGACATTAAGGCTTTTTATAGAGATGTTTCAAATTGGTTGTTGAAATTAGGTAGATCAGATACTGAGAGTAAACTGTTTTATATAATGAAATAATTCTTATAACTGCATTTTGTGTGTTTTGATCTTACAAATTTCCCTTTACCTTATACGTGCTTACATTTTTTTACATATTATATTGGAAATTTCTATTTTCACGTTTACTTGCCTTATATGTTACGTATTCTATTTGATTGTTTGCCTTCAATGGTTTTGTGAAATGTAATTTATTTACCAATTTGCCCTAAAATAGGCTTGCCTAGTTGAGAAATGCATTTAAGCATCTGTGTAAAATATATGTAAAACAAATTGTCTTTTTTTTGTTGCTGTACAGTGTTACATGTATCTAAATAAATAAATAAAAATATATTGGAAATTATGAAGTCATACCTATAGATTCTTTCATCTTTAATTTCATTATTGACATATAATGACATCAACCAGATGAGATTCGGCTCGGAATGCACGTTCACCAGTCCTGGGTCGCTCATAGTTTCATACAGAGACTTTCCAGCCAAATACAACTTGTCTATCCACCGCTATGGGATTCCTTCAGGTCTTCTTCGGCCGAAAGTTGTTTTCAGGATAATTTCATTTTCAAGGTTACCTTGATACGTAATGTGGCCATAAAATTGGAAGAATCTTTTGATCATTGTCGTAAATAAGGCTTGCTGTGGTTGGAATTGTTGCACGATTGAGGCATTCTTGCGTCGTGCTGTCAACGCGATGCGTAACATCCTTCTCCAGCAATACATTTTGAAGGCATCTATTTTACACTTGTCGCTTCTTTCAGACGATCCGCTGAATTTATTAAGATTAAAAATGTATGAGTATAAATCAATATAACAACATAATAATATTATTGATTGATTTGGCAGTTACTTCGTGGTGTAACATTTTAATTTAAAAAAAAAAGTTTTTTTTTCACTTTGTACCACACACACACACACACCATTTTTGAGTTGTATCATAATAAACAATATCACATTTTAAAATCCTTCGCCGCTATTATCAATGTTTCCTAGAAATAGTAAAGTCACTCCCACCCTTACGTGGCCCATCCCCAAATGCATTTAATTTTAGTTCAATTTACACTTGTAAAATCCCTCCCGATTGGTTTTTCTGAAACTAGTCGTGATACAACAAAAAAATGGGGTATATGTAGTACAAAATAAAAATAAAAATGATATATTTTTGAAAATTATAACAACACAATTTTAGTTGATGATACTGCATATTTGGTTCATACCAACTTTAGGTATAGTCTAACCAACGTAAATTGGCGAACGGTGAATTTTCAAGTATGAATACAGTGGCGCTCTACGCCATTCACCATTTACGTTGGTCGGATTATAGTTGTAAGCTTCTTCAAATTTTCAGCTCACTGTCACCCGTGTTCGTGATCAGCGCGCCCAAATAAATTGTTTCTATGACTACCTCACATCCACAATCAGTATTCTCCTTAATACAAATATGGTAACAATATTTTATCACTTTATATAAATACTAAAAGTATCTTCTGCTTTTTATTACACGGCCTTATTATTTGACCTTCTACTCAACTACCCTCTATCGACTTCTAACCTCCGACTAATCGTCTTCCAGACAGTCCATCTCTACCTTGATCTGCCTCCTTGTCGTTTCTATTGGAGTATTCACTTTGTCATGATCTTTGGTCATCTGGCATTCTTTCAACATGGCCTTCCCATTGCATCTTAAAAAAAATTTTGTTCAATTAAATGTTCGAGTTCTACGTTTATTTTTTCTATAACTTGCATTTTATAGTGCAGGTCCATAAATCGGTGACAACCGAATGTTTGTTGCAATGATTTCTACTCATAATATTGCATAATGTTAATCTAATTTACACAATTTAATATTGCATAGACAACAATATGAAAATGTTGTTAAATTTTTTTGTAGTTTGTTTAAGGACATTTATTTAACCTGCCAACTTTGAAAATCCCACGCGCGATTAAGTAAATTAGATTGAAAATGAAAACAAATATTTGAAATTCGAATGGGGCGATCCCCGCCACCGCCTCCTGTCAACCGTCAATCAAAATCGGATTAAAAACAAATAATAAAAAGTACCATAGCAATTTTTCAAATATCCGAATGGACGGTAGTTTTATTTTAAAAGCGGATTTTTATTTATCGGCACGTATCTAATCTCCGACAATATTAATTGGAAACAATGAAATATTTTGGCTGCCACATAAAACTTTTCGAAATTAAAATAAATGAATTAATGTAAAATATTTTTTAATGAAATCACATTTCTGGCGTTATTAAAATACGGCTATTTGAAAATTTAATTAAATTAAATTAAATTGTGATTTGCCAATTACACTGCGTTGATTATTTACTTTAAATGACTTGAAATGTGTTCTTTTTATTTTATTTATTATTTTCAAATATACATCGTCTGGCAGATTAACAAGCTTATTTGCTAGTTTTCATTCAATGTTGAAAATTCCATACATAGGTATTTAAAGTAATCTAATCCAATGAATATATCAGAATAATATATGATTATATAGCACGTAAGAGATTTTCAAATTTAAAAAAAGTTTAATATTAAATTAATTGTTAAAAAAAATGTTAACGTGCAGTGGTGTAGAATCCAGTATAATTAGTAATTAGTTGAGCCTGGTATAATATATGCCATCAGCATCATACCTTAAGGTTTATTAATTAAATATCAATATATTTTACAATTAAACGATAATTTCACCTTGAATTATTAACGTTGAGACTTTTAATAACATTCTTTATAATTTTTAATATCACTAAAAATGCAAGAGACCAATTTTTAGTTTGAAAAATATCCCGGTGGCAACTATGTTTTTATACATACATACATTTCTTAACCAACTCAGATAAAAATGTCATTCTTCACTTTATATTTTTTTTTACCACATTACAAATATAGTTAATCATTTATCGTAGAAATTAATATTATGTAACGTATCCACGGATTAGATCTTTGTTTCGAGGTAACCTCTGAGACGGGGATTATGCTCCAATGAGATTTGATTTGGGCACCGTCTTTATGCTAGTTGTACGTGGTATATCAAATGTTAAATTGGATTATATAACTTTCAGAATAAATAGTAGGTTTTAGACAACGTTTGTAAGTAAGTGTCGAATTTTTCATATCGAGATCCGTGAACTAAGCTGTTTTGCCAATATCAAACGGTGATCATTGACTGACATCTGTGATCATTAGCTGGCATTGTAGATCATGATTTGTACGTTTTTTTAAAAAATATCTATTTAAACCTTTTTTAACGAAATTGGAAAGCATACGGAACTTACTAGGTGAAAAATTAAAATGCATTCACGCATAAGAACAAATGTATTAATCTTGGAAGATACTAAGATAATAAGTAAAAAATATATAAATTTATTATTATACTTTTTGTACGAACAAAACCGTTTACACAAAAACTGGTCTGTGGGAAGATATATTAGGTTGATGCGTAATTATTCGCTGTTTTTTTCGCGACGCTGTATTTTTTTATTTGGTGGTTAATATACATTTGTTTTAATATAATTCTTTAATAGGGTTAAGAAATTAAAATACGCATCGATAACCATACACATTATGCTGTACCACTCGGAGAAAGAGTGGAAAGCTGCTGAGTCATTTCGCAACCTCGATGATTATTTCGGCGAAGGAACGATTAGTGAAAGGGCACGTCGAGAGCGGTTTGTTCGCTTCATAGCTGGTGATACCAGCTTAGATGACAGGTCAAGAAAGGGTTAATTTTGTCGTTTTTGGTTATGTTACAATATTTTTTTTTTAAAAACGGAGGTTAATTATGCATCAACCTAATATTTGAATTTTTAAATCATATATTTTTAATACTTTTAATACTTCCTAAAAATTATTCGACTAAATTTGTATTGAACAGCAATTTGAGTTAGGTACTAAATTTACTTTTTAAATAATTGTTGTTTTTAAAAATTTTTAAAAATTTAAAAATAGATTCTGGATAAATAGAAAAACAATGCTATATTTTTAGTTAGTTTTGACATATCCTGAAGAAGGAAAAGGTGTTTTCCGAAACCGGTAGATGTTTTTAAAACTCAATTGTGGTTATTAAACTAAGATAATAAATAAAAAAAATATTTTTAATGTATTATAAAATAATACTGAAAATTTACTTATGTAAATCAACCGTTAAAATACTTATAAGATTAGATAATCCAATAATCTGGTAAAAAACATATTTTCACTCCTTTCTAGTACCTCGCGTGCGCGCGGACGTAAACCATTTAAGGTTATAAAATGATGGACAATACTTGTATTGTATTGTCAAAGAATATCGCTAGATATTAGTATTTAAAAAAATTGGTAATTATACTTCCAAAGTTACTTTTTAAGTTAATTTAGTAACTGGAAATATATATTCCCACGACCATAGAAAGGGTTAGAACATTTTTGGGAATTTTGCGAGAAGGGAAAATAGCTTGGAGAAACTTGTTACGATGGGTCACGTCGAAGAGCGAAAAAGAAGATCCTCCACCTGTTGAAACGACATAGTGGAAAAGGCAACAGGCTCTTCTTTGATGAGAGCCCCAAGATATGCAGGATACTGAGAAAAGTGGAGGAGCATAATCAAGTTCATGGAGATCACGATTCCCAGTTATGATGGACCGACGTGAATGAAATTATAATTTTTTAAATACACATTATTAAAGTGATGTTGCAATTTTTAGAACATGGTATGTTCTGTGATATCTTTATTACAAATTAAATTAAATTAATATTTAAGAAAAAAAAAAATATATATATATATATGCTGTTTATTGTACGCCAATGATGCAGTTCTAATGGCGAATAATGAACAAGAACTACAGAGTCTAGTGAGTAGAATGTACGATGTATGCAAGAAAAGCGACCTCATGATGAATGTTAACAAGCCGAAAGTGATGGTATTCGAGAAGGAGGAAAGCAAATCACCGTGCTAAATACTTGGAGGTAATGAATGTTTGGAACAAGTTGATGAGTTTGTGTATTCGGGAAGCATGTTTGATAGAAACGGAAAGACTG
Organism: Eubasilissa regina; assembly: GCA_022840565.1. NCBI lineage: Eukaryota > Metazoa > Arthropoda > Insecta > Trichoptera > Phryganeidae > Eubasilissa > Eubasilissa regina. Next base: position 13,311,043 of record JAINEB010000027.1, on the reverse strand, counting down.
AGAATTTATTTATTTATTAAATGACAAACATATTTTTGTTCTAACAGAGGTGAATATATTATAACATAATAAACATAAGATACAATTAATACTCGTAGTTTATGGTGTCTGATGGAGTAGACTTCACCTCTGATATATACAGCGTTGTCCTGGCTACTTTGCTAGACTGAACTCTGCGTTAAAGAAGCCATTTTTTTTCGTGCTATTGTGGTGTTATTTAAATCATCGACAGGAATAAAAAGAGAAATAAATAAAAAATGTAGTGGAAGTGTTGTTGGACTAGAGAATTATTAGTATATCGAAAAGATGGAGACTGCAGGGAATAACGTGAACGGCGCTTTGAATGAAATTATATCTAACGGGAACTTGTCAACCGAGGCAAGACTGGCGGTATACGATGAAATCTTGGTACCGACACTGATGTATGGAAGTGAGGCCAGGAACTGGCAGAAGAGGAACGAAAGTAGACTGAATGCAGTGGAAATGAGATCACTTAGGCGTATATGTGGCAATTCAATTTATGATAGAGTAAAGAATGAGGAAATAAGGAAAGAATGTAAAGCTGATTTTAGTATAGTGAGTAAGATTAAAAAACGATCACTTAAATGGTTTGGTCATATAGAACAGATGAATGAGGAGAGGATGGTAAGAAAGATATATGACACGAGTGTTGATGGCACCAGAATAGAGGACGTCCGCGGAAGACTTGGCAAACCAGATACTGGAGGATGGTTCTATTACAAGCCTCAACAATCGGCGAGCTTGTATGAATGTAGATGAGTCGAAAATTGTGTCAGGACAGAAGAGTGTGGCATTCTAACCTTCTGCCTACCCCCACGGAGAAACGGCGTGATGGTAAGTTAGTTAGTTAAAAATATATTTTAGGTAAAGGTCCAGGTTCGTATCCCGGTAGCAACCAAAATATTTTTTCGATAAATTTATTTTTTCTGTTTATCTTTCTAGTCGATTAATTTAATTCGTATTGATTTAAAATTATTAGTGTTAGTGTGATCAAGTGTACGGGTGTGTGTGTGTGTGTGTGTGTGTGTGTGTGTGAGATGTTTGAGATGAATTCCAAGTAGAGATAAAACAGGAATGGTGGACAAAACGATAAATTCTTTTAGGTAAGCTGAAGAATTGCTTTCGTCGTCTCGCGATTGTTTTCAAGTTGCTCGCTGTAATAATAATTATTGCGGACTTATTATCCGGCGCTGCCGAATATCCGGCGCCCGCTAGGAAATTGAGCGCGAACCCTTTACGATCCGGTTTCGGACTTTTATCGCCGCTTTATTATGAAATGCCACTGAAATGAAACCATTGTTGTGTTGGGCCCAGGTTTAATAGCCCTGATAACGCGTCCGCCGTAAGTGGCGGAGCAAATCGTGTCGCGTAAAATAAGGCCGTATCAACAGACTGCGGAATGGATGGATGCTTTATTAATAAGCTTATACAATCCGAATTGCGGTGACGAATCGATTCGATGAGCTCGGATAATAAAAGTCGAATTTGTAAATGTTATGTACGGCGGTACAGATTTCACATCTTTCAGCGGCCCGTCGAAACGCACCGTCTTCTTCTTTTAACGGTCGCATATGTATACATAGATACGATAGATACATTTTTTAAATAAATATCAGATATCTCATAGAGACAAAACTATTTTTTTATAATATTTTAATGGAAAATATATGAAGATCTGTTTTTGGCTGGTATAAGTGATCACTTTATATATATATATATATATAACATTCACCAATTCTCACCCCTCAAGATATGTTAGTATGTGGACTCTCTTCGAGTACCACTACACCATCGCCATCTATGGACCAAATTTTTTGAAATTAAAACTATTACAACATGTTAGTATAGTGAGTGAGATTAAGAAAGGATCACTTAGGTGGTTTGGTCATATAGAACGGATGAACGAGGAGAGAATGGTAAGAAAAATATACGACGCTAGTGTTGATGGCACCAGAAATAGAGGTCGTCCGCGGAAGACTTGGCACGACCAGGTAAACTAGATAATGGAGGACGGTTCTGTTAGAAGCCTCAACAATCGGCGAGCTTGTGTGAGAAGATTTATGAATGTGAATGAGGAGAGAATTGTGTGTCAGGGCAGAAGAGTGTGGCGCTCTATCCTCTCTGCCTACCCCCACGGGGAAACGGCATTATGGTAAGTAAGTAAGTAAGTACAACAGTATATTGAATTATCTAAATTCACCTTGTTTTATTCGTTATATATATATTTATACATTGAACATTGCATTTACTTACAGTTTTACGTTGTAATTATATGTTATCTAATTGCATCTTGTTTTACTCTTTACATATGTATATATATCTTATACATTGAATAATGCAAGTTTTATAATGTGTTTATCTAATATTGTATAACTCTCTGTATATATATATATATATATTTTTTTTTTTTTGTACATTGAACATTACATTTTGTTTACTACTATACCGGAAAAACATGCTATAATACAGTCAAATACAGTCAAATACTAGTGCAGCAGACAGGGTATCCAAATTCTTAAAAAAAAAAAGGTCTTACTTTGCTGCAATGTTTATCCGATTATAACAATACAACACACTACTATTATTATTATTATTATTTTATGTACACCTTTTTAATTGATTACTCAATTTATTTGTTTTTATATCACAAAACTATGTTCTGAAACTGTAACATCACAACGATTTTTATTAAAGATAAATAAATAATACAGTAAAGCAATGTACGGTAGTCAATATTATATGAACTAAAGCGATACAAATGAACCAATAAAGAATTTCGGTATGGTGAAATCCTCCAATGACGCCCATGAACGGGTAAAAAAGGTAGACAGACATCGACCACACATTTGAATGACTGTTGATAACACTGCACTGAAAGACAAACATTAATTTGAAACATTTTTTGAATAGAATACATTGATATACACAATAAACAATGTACCCAATGTAGGGTGGCCCAAAAAAAGTGAGAACATCTCGTAACAGTTATTTCAAAACGTAATAGAATTAATTATAATTCTTAATGTAAGTTGTAATTACCTATATTATGAATAATTACAACTTCACAATAAGAATGTGTTCCCCTTAATATTTAACCTAATATAATATTATAACTTTAAAAAATTATTAATGATGAATACAACTACGTAGTATAATTTTAAAAACAAAATTAATGTTTCAAATGAGCTGAAAAAAAATATACCGTACATATTTGCACATTTAAAGTGTTACGTAATGCATCCAACAATGAAAAGATTTTTTAAACTTTAAAACGGATATTTACGACACATTTTCTAAAAAAAAAGGGTTATTCCGACATATTATTAATGAATAATTCACGTACATGCATTAAGAGAAATTTAATTTAGTCGGATCAAGTTTCAGAGTTGGAATAATAATAAATGAAGCAAATCCCCTCAGGCTATTAATTTCAATTCTTATTAATATTGAGATTACAATACTGACGGCGTCGTAGACAACTCCACAATAAAAATGGTTCAAATGTCAATTCAATTTTAGATTCAATTTAACTACGTGAAATAAATTATTTAAACAAATCAATCTTTAAGTGCAAAAAATGTTCGATTTAATTGTTGTTAAAAATTGTATTGAATGTTTGATTGATCATATATATGAGAAAGTTTAATTTATGTAAATTACTTCGATTCTATCATATTGTATTTTACAAAACCAGGTCATCATGGAAATGTAAAGTAAAAATAATATATCTAACTGTATTACGTACAGCGGGGGAAATCACAAATTCTCGCTTTCAGCAAGAAATTAATCCATCACATCTTGAAGCATCAGAGCTCGTTCCTATGCACAACCAGCGATTTCTGATGGTCTACCAATAACTACATAATCAGATGAGTCAGAAAAATTGATGCTGAAGTCTAATTGTCATGTTTGGATCACTAATCCGTCGTTTACGTAAAAAATAATTGTTTCAGTGGCTGAAATCAAATTATTTTCCCACAACAAATAACTGAAATTCTATTAATTCGTTCCCGGCCCCTATAAATAATACACAAATTAATACATTTTATGTCAAAACTTTATCTTTATTGTACTGAGGAGACATGATGGTAGAAGTGGAAGAAGAGTTAAGTTACTAATACTTAGAAGGAGATAATTTAAACATCAGATAACTCTAATTCTGGTGGTGGATTTTGTTTGTCGATGATTCAGTAGCACTCAATTTAACAAAGACTACTATACAATATATTATACTACTGTACTATAAAATACATTATAATTTTTTTTATTATAAAATAAATTATCTGTGCAATATGAGTATATTATAAATCTACTAAAATACTAATGATATATTCTGTAATGTTAATAATAATATAAATATTGTATGTAGGTACGTACTATGTAGTAAAAATTTTTTTTATACAATAGTTTTTTATAGGATATGTTACAGTGAATGTGTATAAACAGCAGGCGCGGCTCCGCATCACTTGTGTTCGAGAGTCACAATTGTTTCTAGCACTGCTGCAAATAAATTCATCCTGTTCTTTAGATACCAGTCATAACATACACTACGATATATCGCGTGGGTTCCAACAGTGGATTCAATCATTCGTTCCGTATCCGACTTTCGCTCATAGGCATTCAGTTCCGCCTGTCAAGATCTTCGAATACTGTAAACGCATTCGTTAATAGTATTCAACGTATAGAAAACGACTATAATGCTTATGAGCTGCTGTTTTGAGGAATTTGTTTGTGTGACGCATTTTTGACAGTTTGGGTTGAATATTTGAAGTCGGATTATTTAAACATTGATTATTTATTTAATTCATCATGTTAATAAAAAAATAATACAGAAAATAACATGGATACTTCACCAACGTGTTCTAACGCTGTAAACGAAAATAGTAAATTGTGTGAGTGAATAATTGAATCATTAATGCGTAAAAGTTTTGTGTCTTAAACACATTTTGGATACTGGAAAACCGACAGCATCCCTTCAACAAAAAGTCACCGACCGCCACTGATTAACAGCGAAGTTATATTTTCAACTAACTGCTCAATATCAGTGAAACTGTATTTGATCACGAACAGATGATCTAGTGTACGCCGCGTATGTGTTATGTGTTTGTGTCATTGATGCCATCTGACGTCGAATCATTTTAACCTTAGTTGGTGATGTTATTATAATGAATATTATTGATTATGTTACGTTAGTGTTAGTTTTATACCTTTCATTTTAAAGCACGTACAATTTTATTGTATAACATTATAAAAATACAATTTGTATGGAAAATAAGCACTATTTTGGTAACTAGACGATGGAATACTTTTTTCGTATTTTAATAGACATAAATACGCATTTTAAACGAAAACAAAAATACGCAAATGGACGTTCACAACAAATTTACAAATTAGAACAGCATATCATTTCACTAGCGCCTATCTATTAAAATTAGTTAGTAGAAATATATACAGTGTCATTAAGGAGAACACATTCTTATTGTGAAGTTGTAATTATTCAGAGCATAGGTCTGTGATATTTAAATATTAATTAAATGTGTTACTTTGAAAAGTGTAACATATAGGTTCGAAAATTTGTCGTCAAAAGTACTGTCGCTGTAGCATAGTTGGATAATGCACCTTTCCCGGTTTGGAAAGAAATACAGGTTCGAATTTCGTTCGAATATTTTTTGATAAAATTGATTTTATATATATATATTTCTAATTAACACATTTAATTAGTATTTAATATACAATATCTTCCAGTGAAAATGTATTCGAATATGATTTCACTGAATTGTCAGTGAAAATATAACTCCACTGGGAATGTACATTTACTGTAACATATACACATAAAGTATCGGTACAAAGATTACTACAAAATCAGCGGTGTGTTATTTATTTGATCATTCTATACTGTATTATTTTCTGCTCCATTTTTCGTACATCATTGTATAATTGATTTACTATTAGTATATAATTATAAATATATTTTATCGTTATATCATTGTGTATATTTTATTTATATAATTTAAAATTTTACCGAGTAATATCAGTTTGATGACATAACACAAATACAAAATAAATAAGTTACAATGCGTTTACCACAATGTAATTACTAGCCATAGCCAATAAATACTACAGTAACTTGTGCATTGATAATGAAATTTGAAATATTATATAGTTACATAACAATAAAATGATGTGGTATATGTTTGAACATATTGCAATGCAATATAAAATGAATAGATACGTGATAAAATACACTTTTAAGATAAGATAAGATACGTTTTATTTACAAATTTTAAACGTTTTTTACATCATTGGTTAACATATAATAATAACATTATATAATATTTTTATTATTATATTTTTTTAAGTGGGATACAGTACGTAGTTATCAAGTTTGATAGATAGTCCTGGCTACCTTGCTAGATTTTTGTCTACATAAAAGCACAATATACAAGGTGCAATAGACCAAGTCCACGATATTTTATGGGTCTATTTATGGGTATATTTTATATCTGACTCAATTACGAGTCGAAAATGTTCAAGGAATATATTATTGTTTAAAATTTTTACAAAATCATCATTCGAAATAAATATTTGGAAAATTTATCCAATATTAATCTATAACTTTGCTTCATATTCTAACAAAAAATAGTCGGGGCGCTCAAAATTCGATGACTTTTAATTTTTTGTATCCAATATGTAATTTGAAATCAATAAAATATTAAAATTAATCAAAATAATCGCACAATTAGTACTTTTTTTGTAAATTTTTATATTAAGGAAAACACATTCTTAGTGCACTTCCCCGGATTGGAAATAGAGATCCAGGTTCGAATCCCGGTGACGCAAAAACAATATTTTTCGATAAAATTGATTTTATATGTATATATTTATAATTAATACATTAATTTAGTATTTAAAATTTTTATATTTCTGACATAATTGAGATTACTCGTACTTTAGTCAGGTATTCACCCATATTACGGTGGACTAGGTGTGTTACATATTGTATATGAACACATAAGTATATAGAAGCATATCTAGAAATATAATTGAGATCTCTCCTGCAACAACAATGTATATTGGTTTTTATAAATGTTGACAGATAGATGGAGCGTCGGCCATCTTGGATGACATACAGTATTGATGCAGGTAGATCGATTAGAAATTGTAGTGGTATTATTATTTATTTATATTCTAATTCTATAATTATTTATTTTATATGGTTGTTTAAAATACCATTCGATGCCCATGAAGATAATTATTACATATGCATTCATAATCTGTTCAAAAACGATACAAGTGTTGTTGCAGAGGTCGTTTCAATTATAAACAAATATTTAGCAATAGCGTGTACAAACATAGTTTCAAGAAATAGTATCATGTAAAAATTTTTTGTAGCTTAATAATGAATTAGAGAATACGTCCAACTTAATGTCATTATATAATTTACACATTCGAGAAATTAGATTAAAGCGAGCGATATTGCTGTGGTAGGCATCTAGTCTGAACGTTTAATGCTTCTATAATGATCTGGTACTAGAGATCAGTATGCTTTCAACTAAATTATTAACAATTATGTACAGATACAAGAGATCAGAAATTAACCTGTTATTTTTCAACGAATCACTGTATGTTTCCAGATTTCCTGATCTTTTTATGAAATATAATATATTATAAATGTTTAGAGCAAAATAAACTTCTAATTTATCAGCGGGGGAGTTAACAAAATGTGAAAATATAGCTATCAAAAGTAGTTTTAACAAAAATTGCAGTTAAAAGAATCTTCAAACTTCTGACGGTAAGATTAACAGTATATATATTAAGTAACAGTCATATAAAATATGGGGGACATTTTTTATGTGCGCAGATTAAATTTTTTTTAAATCTGGGATTATTGTCCACACATGGCAGTTTGATTTAAAATATATGACAGTTGAAATCCTTTTTGAACCAGTCTCTGCTAGGTTAAAAAGTGCGTGTAAATTATACAGCTGACGGTCTGGTATAAGTTTTGCGAATTCATGTATTTAAAAGGTTAAGGGAATTATTTTTCCAATTATTTGAAAATTCCATTCTACGCATATTTCGTAGTCTTAATTTATTGATAATAATTTTAAATATATTAAAGTGTGTTGTTTTTCACGTAAATTTTTCTAGAAAGAATGGTTACAAAATAATAAGACAACGATAATATTTTAAGTTTTCTCACATTCGAGACAAACTCTCAAAAATAATTTTTATTTAATTTCATCATAGTAATATTATGAAAAGTAATAATATGTGTGTTGCTATTCGAATTAATCAATCAAAAATTAAATAATTTATCGAAATACTTACGTACAGTTAGTAAATTATGGCATTTTTATTGTAGTGGATGTATTTTATTATTTATAACTAATATTTAAGGAACTTCTTCAGTCAATTCGTTATTAAAATCAATTTTGTGTTGTTTTTTTAGTTACTTTTAAATTTAATTTAAAATTAAACAAAGTTTAATCTTCTGACTCTTCTGATGTTTTCGTAAAATGGCAAAAATATGAATCAGTATTTAAAATAGGTTCTTATTATCATCGTCACTACTGAATCTAGAACCTCTGAAGGATCTTGGTCTTTTCAAGATTTTTCCAACGTTGATCTCTGTTTTTCTTCAGTTTTGTATTTCTGAGATAGAGATATTTTAAAGGATGTAGTCACTCCATTTTAACATATGCCTTCCAAAGCTCCTGCGTCTTGTTGGTCTAGTGCCCAGCAGTGACTTTATTATTTACATTTCGGTCATCGTCTCCATATGTTATAACCACCGAAGTCTTCCAATTAGACGCTTAGCTCATTGAACGTATTAGTGGAAATAAGAGGAAGAAAGGAATGCATTTACTTTTCATCTGCAGGATGCTAGTTCATTTGTTGATTCTTCTTCACCACAAATACAAGCGTCGCGGGGTGTATAGTAACACTCGCGAAAATAATTAGTATGTATACGCGGGATTAAAGTAAGATTAATTAATAAGCGTTAGCAGAGTAAAGCGGAGTGAAACGACGGTAGTTATTTATACAAAAGTTCCAAGAGCACTGAACTTGCTGCAGTTGGAAGACTTTAATCACTGCGACATCTTCTTTCTTCCTTGTGCTTAAGGATAGGTGAGGGAAAAAAAGGGAAGGATATACACAGGTTAAAATTTGATAAACCGCAAATTGAATGTATGTATAAGGTAAAAAGTTATACGCCAAAAAACTTAATAGAATTTAATTAATTTTAAACGGCGTTAACACGTATTATAAAGCTCATGTTTTATTATATTTGCCAAATTCCTTTTGTCGTGGTGAGGAGGCTTGAATATTTCAAGATGTATGGTGTATTTCCATGCTGGTGGTAGTGTAACAATCAGGAGGATCTCCTAAGCTGGGCAGGTCATAAATAATCAGACTAAGAGACAGTGGCGTAACTATAAAAATTAGCCCCCCTCTTATATGTAAATTGTGTATAAGAACTATAAATATGAAGTACAACGTGGTTATTATAGTGGAATAAATTAAACTATTATTATTAACTTTTTCTTGATAAATACAAAACTTTGTTCTAAGTACTTCTGTGCTCTTGCAACTGAAAAAAATAATTGTAGCGTTAACTTTGTGGTTAGGCATAATTTAAAAATGTAATATTTCAGTGTTATAGAAAATAGTTATGCGGAATAATTCATTTGTACGTCAGTCGGACAAAGATACGTTAGTATCAAAACCGGTTATCGTAAAAGTAGCCCACAGTGGTTTATATAAAGTTAAATATAGATACACTTTTGAAAAAATCATTACTTCGCTTTTTTTTTTGTTTTGAAAAAAATAGAGATGCGTACACGGAATACATGTCACATCAATATTCTTACTATTTTCAAACTAAGCTAAATGCTTGTGCTATGAAAATAGGACTAACTTGCCGGTCTCCTGGAACGAGGCGCGAACCCCCGACCATTAGATAACTAGGTCAACGTCTTGACCACTACACCAACAAGCTACTCAAACGTTAATTTTATTTTATTAAGGGATTTTGACAGTGTAAACATACTGAATATTTAACATGTGATACTATTCATAAAAATCCACAGAAATGTTTAGGTACATAAGTATATCTAAGTGCAGAAGATAAATAAAAAGATAAAAGGTGGGAGAAAGGGTGGGGAGGGAGAAAGGGCAACTATTGTTGCGGTAAAGGGAGAGCAAGATGTGTTTATAGGTTTATGTTTGGCCAAAATTGAGATTGTGGTGGTTCATAAAAATAACTCTTTAAGCGCAGTAAGGCTAATATTGAAAAAGTTAACTTATCATTATGGTATTTGCATGGCCGGTGAATGAATGAATTTTGTATGTAAGATGTTCTACTTCTGGGAATGTGGAAGAGTGCGAATTGCCGGGTCGATCTAGATGGTATGTGGAGAGATATTATTTCTAATTGGCTGTATTATAATTTACACCTATTTCTGGTCTGGTCCGTAATCCGACAAATTAACTGGGTAGGTACCGTTTATAAAATAAATGGTTTTATTCGTTCAGTTCGTTGAACAGATAAGGTATGAGAAAAAGAAGATGTCAAAAGTAGTTATCTTAAGCGGTCCAAAGAAACGTTTCAAAGTTTTCCCGTTCATGATAAGCGTTAACTGTATTAATTTTTTGACAGTGGGATAAAAATGTACAATTAAAGGTGTCTCTATATTATCGAGAGCGACAGCGTATGCAGAGTCACACGCGTAAGAAAGTGCGCAACCACTTTAAGGCATTAAATTTAGAAAGAATGATAAAAACATCGTTAAGAATGTTTCCAATAATATTTATTGTCCCCGTATCGATTGAAATAGTAAAACATTACTTTAAATTGCGGTCATTTTAATGTGGTTTCTTTTACAGCTTATTTGGAATTAATATCTACGGCCGATTGTATATATGTAAGGCCCGTAAAATGTCGTGTAATACCGCATTATTTAATGTTATTATTCCGTTTCCAGATGGAAACGGACGCAGTGCGTTGACCGTGCACGCTTGATAACGTTATTGATGTTGCATAAACTGGACATAATGCGTTTTATTGCGCATTTATTATTGCGCTTCGAATAATAAATCGAAATGTAATGAGATTTTCCGGTGTATTGTTTTATTTTTATAAGAGAATTTATTTTGTAATCGGCTCGCTAAAACAAGTGCCGATGTTATGCAAATCTCCATATTTATACACATTTCGGATAAACTATGAAATAACTCGATTTTATTTAGATTAAATAATAAGACCTTGAAACTTAAAGAACGCAAAAATATGGGTGCGTTCAAGGTGTGGTGATTCTGTTTTTCTAATTTGCATGTGAGCAGTGGAGAATTGGACAGATGACAATAATAGACGCCTCCAAAATACATTGTTGGAGAAGGATGTTACGTATCCCGTGGACAGGATAACGCACGAAAGCTTCAATCCTGCAACAAATTCAACCCCAGAAAGTCTTATATATAGTCGGTAATAAAAGATTTTTCAAAATCTTCGGCCACATTATGCATCAGTCTGAAAAGCCTAGAAGCAGCTGTAACAACAGGTCTTTTTCATTACAGATGACATTTATAGGTTAGAAAATTATGAGAACTGTATTATCATTATGTTCCTGTGCTCGGCTAGCTCGGCGGAGCACAGGATATCCTTTTCAAGCGGGTCAGTGGGTATCAGAGACAAATTATTGGAAATACACTTTAATGAAAAGATTTGGATTTTACTATTGCAATTTTAAGTTTATTCAATATATCACAAAAATAATTTTAATAATTAACAAACACGTAGATGACAGTGACAAATGCATTGGCATATTTATAGGATATCACACAAGAAACTACATAATAAACTTAAAAACATTGGCTTTGATGGAAATGTTTTGTCATGGCTAATAAGTTATCTAACACCGAAAACAAAATGTAAAAATAAAGGGACATAATAGTACACCTGAAACCACCGACTTTGGCATACCACAAGGTACAGTACTTGGACCATTGTTATTTATTATATACTCTAATGATATATTTAAACTCAAATTACATGGTAAAACAATATCTTATGCAGACAGTATTAATAATTAAGGAAAAAACCTGGACTGACGCTAATATATCGGCAAATGAGGATATTAATGCCATAAAAAAGTGGACGGATGATAACTTACTATCAATCAATACCGATAAAACATACTTTCTACGATTTGCTATTCAACAGAAACAAAACATCGAAATTCATATTAAAATTCACACCAAGGCCTGCACTCGAGAAAATACTTGTGACCAATGTTCATCAATTGAAGAAAAAGATTGTATCAAGTACCTTGAAATCATAATAGATAATAATCTCAAATGGAAAGAACATATTACTAATCTCACAAACAAAATAAAGAAAACTGCCTACATATTTTTTAGACTCAGAAACATCTTATCATCTTATCACTTACATATCTGAAAATAATATATTACGCGTTTGTACAGTCATATTTGCAATACGGTATTATTAATGGTAATATCACAATTAGAAATCACTCAAAAAATGATAATAAAAATTGTTCTAAAAAAAAAAAAAAACCATCCAAGTATACAGCTTTTCACAGATTTTAAAGTACCAAAAGTAGTAGACATATACAAAAAAAATTCAATAATTCAAATTTTTAAAATTAAAAATCAATTAAATTTAAGAAGCGAATTCCGATCTACAAGATATAGAGATCAAATTGATATCCCAAAACTTAAATATACCGCAACTCAAAATCAATATATTTATCGGGGTTTCAAATTTTTTAACAATCTCCCCATCACAATTAGAAAAATTACGGACTATCGTAAATTTGTAACTGAAGTAAAAAAAATATGTACACAGATAAACTGAAACATAAATTAACTCGAATATACTCCTTCTCTATACACGAGTCTTACTCTCATAGGGAAGAAACAAATGTTAAAATTATATATATATATATATATATATATATCCACAGATTATTGAAATTGTGTTGTATTTTTAATATTAATCAAAAAAATAAAACGAAAAAATGGTCATAAAATATTATTTAGATATTATAACTAGATGAGGGGAATGAGCCTTAGTATTAAATGATGTAACAACATAGCGTCTACAGAAATACAATAAAAATGCAATAAAATCAAAATCAATAATGTAAATCAGGTAGACTGTTCTTTGGAGGTTCTTTAAACCAGTGATTCACACTAATGTCTTTCCGCTGAGCGGAGACCACTACCAGATGCTGAGGTATTTTAACGTGGGTACAGATTAGTTACGGTGATACTTAAATACCTCGAATTACACAACATGATGTACGGAGTAGACCTGCATATAGGTCTGATGTGGATGGAGACGATTACAGGATGGCCTGCGGAGGATGGGACCGACAGCGGGACCCTTGATGGATGCGGAGGAGTTCTATTCCTAGCTGAAGTACACATGGAACGGCGAGATCGATAATGATGGTGGTGTCGATAAGATGGTGTGTTGGAATAATGTATTTAGAGGTATCCACGAGATGTATAGATGTCCGAAAACCGATGTAAATATTTGGATGATGTTTCCAAAGAGAGATTTAATCCGATGTTTTCGGGAAAGCGTGAAACAATTGCGCGTGATCGCGACACAAAATGGCGTATTCTTCACACGTGGAACGGGGTTCACGCGCGGAATATGATGGAAATATGACACAACGCGAACCACGGCACAAGGATAATGTCACAATATTGACATATATACAGTATTATACTTTTAACGTAAGTTATAATTATCACACGACTCTTGAGTATCGAGGCGGCGAGATTATTTGGAAGGGTTGACGGAGGTCTGCCGACTTCAGTAGCGGTCGGGGCGGATCTAGCAAATAAGCCGTGTGCGTTGAGGAAGCGGAAATCGTACTATGCCCGTGTTTCTGACCTTACGAGAGACTAGCACTAAAATAGGATTCTTATTCGCGATTGAATATAGTGAATAGAAAAAAAACCCACGACACATTCCAGAAAATAGATTATCTTGGGTCCAACTTTGGGCCAACGAAGACGTGAAAGAGTGCCACAGCGGTAGATAGATGCGTTGCATCCATCTGTAGAGACCCTGGAGCTGTGGAGTCAGCTGTAAAGGCGACCCAAAACTGGGACTAGTGGAGATGCTTTACGAGCAGAGTCTCATCTGATTGAGTCCACTATATACAGGGTGAAAATTATGTTCCCGTCCAATTATGTTCGGCCGGCATTTTGGTTTAGAGAGCATTTAGTAGTTGTAGAGAGTAGTTGATTACAATTTATTATGGAACATCTAATGCCTCAACAACGTGTAGAAGTCATTTAAACTTTATATATAAATAATAATGGCATGCTGTAACTATTAATGGTGATCGCGATCGTCACATGTTGGAATACTTTTTGGTGGCTTTTTGTAAGAAATTTTTCCCGGCCGTATATTATTAAAAAGGCCTCCTCCTGGCCTTCTCGATCATTTGATTTGATGGCACCTGACTATTTGTAGAGGTACTTGAAAGAAAAGATCTACGCTAATAAGTCAACAACAATTCAGATTCTACAGGACAATATTCGAAATAAAATTACTAAAAAACATGCGAAGTGTGCGAGAATGTTATGAAAAATATGATTTTATTTACTTTTAGAGAAACAAACAGTGTAACAATAATAACCGATAATAGCATAATATATAATTAAATAACTGGTACATTATAAACTAAAAAAATATTATGTATATATTAAAAAAAAAACTGAAGAAATAAATGAAAGAGTATTTTTAAACTGAACATACAAAATAGAAAGGATAAGGAGGGGAGGGAAATGGGATGCAATACATACAATTTATTTATTGTATAAAAAATAACGCATTTATGCCGCTGTCAGAAGCGGCCACTTGACCGATATCGTAATTAATAACAAATATAAATAAATTACAAAATTTTGTTTCATTTACTAGTTATTCAAAAACAACATCGCCCTGGAACATAATATTCACCCTGTATCTTAGTACACTCTGGTACGAGACCACTAGTGACGGGAATGAAATGTTTTTTTTTCCAAGGAACTTGAGCTAAACAATTTTGAGGCCAATCGTAACGATGTGGATACGCACCTTTATAACACTCAGGCAACAGACATTTTATTTATAAATTTATTAAAAATGTTAGGAGTTCAAGTTTCATCGCTAGACCATCGGTTCTGCCTACACTGCCATGGTCTTTGCTACGATTACTAACGAGACTTGAATTGCTACAGTTGTATCCTCATCTTTTCTTCTCCCACACAGGATCTAGATAACATCGAAATTCTTACGCCTTCTGTATGCTTGAGTAAAAAAGCGCCTAAATGAATTGAATTTTTTTTCAATAAATCCAGTGTATAATTTGTAAAGCATATGTTTCCACACACTTCTCATCCGGCAAAATAGTATATAATTTAATCAAATAGATGATTATAAACACGTTCTACCGCGAGTCACCGATTGGAGCTGGTGCCTGCAGGCCTGATCAACAATACCCCATAAAATATCTCTTCACGCCTTGTTAACAATCGATTGAATTTTAGACACGGAAATTTACCTCGTAAACCGACAGTGACTGCCCCTCGCTTCTCAACATGTGGGAGTTGGTTTAAATCGGTATTTGAAATTTCGGTTGGCCCGTATTTAACTTCTTACCAAATTTAATTAATGTGTATGATACTTTCGTTTCCAAATTTCAACGTTTCGTTCATCTAATTTTAGATCATATAGACTCACCATTATGCAATGTTAGATACATTTACATAGTGTGGCTATCATGTAGTGAGTTGTTGAAATGTTCAAGGCAATAGATCAGCCCGCCTACCGTGAGATACAGTCTGTGATTCGTTTCTTGAATACACGAAACGTGTTGTATTTTATCTTGATTTGGCACCAAGTGATTTGCATATCATCTGAAGCGGTTCCTTGGTGGCAAGCGTTTTGATAACGATTATGAACTCAAAGATGAAGTACAGACATGGTTGTCATTCCAGGCGGCGTCGTTCTATGACGAAGGTATACAAAAATTGGTACCCCTTTATGACAAGTCTCTTAATAATGGTGGTGACAATGTTGAGAATTAGTTTAAGGTGTGTTGCGTCCGATGAATGTAAAGTCTTGTAAAAATGAAGTGTTTCTTTAAAAAAAAACGTTAATTACTTTAAAAATGTGCTTCGTAGATACTGTTGTATTCCGCTGTAACTTTGTGGTAATTCATTATAAGTATAATTAAAAATAATTCACTTAATTTCAAAACCACTTTATGTTTGCTAATAGCCTTTTATACCAAAAATAATATTGGAATTTTTCTAAAGGAAAGGTTTATAAACTGACTTACTTTGGTATTTATATATTGAATGTAAGGACTGCCCTTCTTTTTACATAAGAGAAACTAGTCAAAATTTTGATACTAGAATTAAGGATTATATAAAGTGCTTGAATATTAATATAAATTGAAAATAACCATAGCTTCGACAAAAAATACAGGAGTCAATATTCTCTACATTGATAATAAAGATAAACGCTTAGATAACTTAGAGGCCCTAGAAATCAAGATGTCCATAAATAATAATGAATGCATAATTAACAACCATAAATACTAACCTACAGTCTTATCTTAAATATGTTCTCTTTCACCACATCATCTGTTTCTTTTCCTTCCCCCACCCCCCAGTCACCAATGTACAACTGTCCATATTCTGTAACACAAAGTTAGTATCTTACACACCCTGAAGAAGGAACGGTGGTTCCGAAACTGGTTGGTGTTAGCAAAAGCGGTGTTTAAGTAAAGTGAATTGTTTTTAATTATATTTGTTATATATATTTACTTTTTGTTACTTTATTGTATTATTTGGCGTTAAAAAAACTTTTTTATTTGTCTTCTTACCTAACCTAACCCATCTAAATGTTTACAAACGTAATCTTTAAGATACTTTGGGCAATCGCATGCGCCATTCAGCCAATCGATCTTATCCGGTTGTAACGAAATTTCACTTCCCACTCGCTAAAACATTACTCCTTGTACTGATCGAACTTCTTCTAGGAATTAGCGTGTTTTATATTCCAATGCGTCGCTAGCAGGAATTCTGTAACACCACTTCAATTCAGTGCTATTTTTGGCGAACATTTACTAAATTTGATATTTCACAAGAATTTTTAATATTCATTGGTTCATTGTTTAATTTGGTACATATTTTAATGATCCCATTTCGATATAATCGGCGACCCTCATATATATATATCTATGTGATTTTATTAAGCCTATATGTTTTGTGACGTATTTTGCTACAGTATGTAGGTGTTGTGGCCTGTTATAGGGTAAATAAAACAAAAAATATAGAAATTTCATTATCAATTTGTTATTTTTTAAGTATTTCCCGTATAAGATATGTCACAAAACTATGTTAAAAATGAACGAATGAATGAACAAATTTAAAGAAAAATCGTGAAATCAACAGATTAAAACAGTGAGATAGTAAAATTCGCGAATTAGTAAAAGAGGAACTAGACATTTCAATGATTTGCACGTAGTTGTAACCCTTACTAATTTTATTCTGTTAAAAAACAGCATTGGTAACGACTCCATACAAAACGGACCAACCGAAAGGAATTTTCAATTCGGTAAATAGCACGATGCGGCGAATAAAAAAAGAGCGCCATGAGTACAGCGGTGAGTTTTTATAACTAAGCAATTAAAGTCTCTACTGGTACACATATGGCACTAATTGCAAAATATGTTTTCGTTAATGTTGATCCAATTTTTAAATTTATATTTGTTTCCCAGAATTTTTAGTTGTGTACAACTTTTTTGCTTGCATGCGCTGCACGACCATGCCTATATCATAGTTTCAAATGTCTAATATTAAAATGTTACAATTGTTGTTAATAATAAAGTTTTAAAATATCTTAAAGGAAAAAGAAAATGGCGAAGAATTGGCAGATTCAAAATGAGGCTGCAAAACAAAAATGAGGAAGCAACCCAGTGCACAGAGACCTCTGGAGGTACATTATTGAGATGGCCAGATTCCACATCGGGTTGTAGAGCCAGGGATGATGATGTTGAATGTGAGGTAGTCATAGAAAAAACTTATTACATCCTAAGAATGAATATTGCGCTACAAAGCGTACGGCTTTAGAATAAATGTAGAAGTAGTGAAGGTGGTGTATCAATGTAAGAATGCCTGGCGCTGTGTTGATCACATTATTATCAACATCGATACCTCATGACTCAGGATCGTTGTCTCTATGCCCAACTTCCGCTCTCTTGACTATGCTCCTTCACGTTTCTCGGCATCCTGCAGATCTCAGAGCAGTCACCAGAGAAGTGCCTGTTGCCTTTTCCACTTGGTTGGTCGAACGAGTGAGGGATTTTCCTGTTCCTCTCTATCCTTTGACCATCACAAATGATTTTTTTAAGCTATCTCCGCATATGCATATATTCTCGCAAGAAGCCCAAAAAATTAAAAGATTGGTAGGGATTTACTGTACTTAACTTAAATGGCTGTATTGTACCCACTGGTTTACTTCCTTCCGTAAACGACACTTGATTATCTGTTTGTTTGTATACTGTTATATATCTGTATCATATAAATAAATAAAAATAGCACTGAAAAGGGCACAGGAAGGTCTAAAATCTATCAAACTAAAATATAAATTTCTTACATTAGTTTTTGTTTTTTTTCCTTTTCTTTCTTAATTGTAGATTGCGCGTTTCTGTAGCATTATGTGTGGAACCGGTAAAAGAAGTTGCAACCTTCAACAACGGTTTTGAGAAAAGGTGGGTCTCCCCCTTCTAGCGCCCCTTTAACCTTTCAACAGCTAACTATATTTGAAATGGAAGACACCATTTAGGTTAAAACTAGGCTTTAAGCTCGATTATCTATCAAAAGCTGGGACCTGTCGTTCACAGACGGTAAAATGATTTAAAATATGACTTTAATCCCTGCAAGTTTGCAAGATTCAAGAATGCGTGTTAACACGCTTATAGATTGGCGTAACATACAAAGTTTGGCGTGTTAACGCGCTCACGATATTTAAAAGGTTAATTATACTTAACTTCGATTAGTTAGGTCGCTCAGATGGAGTGACGGTGTTTATTAATTACGAGTATCAGGTCAGAATGTTTTGATCATGGTGAGACCGAGGGCCATATTGCTCCTCAAGATCTCACGCGTGTATATGCATGTCGCAGTGTATATAAATGCGGAATGTGCGAGTGAGTGAGTGTACATGAACTGTGACAAGAGAAAGGGTATTTAAGTATAACAG
The DNA here is from genome assembly GCA_022840565.1 of Eubasilissa regina. Classification (NCBI taxonomy): domain Eukaryota; kingdom Metazoa; phylum Arthropoda; class Insecta; order Trichoptera; family Phryganeidae; genus Eubasilissa; species Eubasilissa regina. The sequence goes on along the minus strand of JAINEB010000027.1, from coordinate 13,291,719 downwards.
GACTTATAGTACAACGGTTTGTAAGTTAATTTGCACAATGAAATTAAAGACTGAAGATGCTAGCTGGAGGTGGTTCCGAAAAGGCGGCCAAGAGAGAAGTGATCGCTTTCGCTGGATTCTCAGACTGAGTCTGATATATTGTCATCTGCATTTGGACGGTACGGTGCGGACCTGAACGGCGGTAGAGCGCTTGCTTAAACGCCCATGTATTGTACGGCACATTGAGATGCTGTCCTCGATGTCCATGATATGCGCAACATGTGTCTCCAGCACTTCATCTCAGAAACATCAACTCGTCTGATGATATATATATATACACATATATATCACTCTTTTTAATGATGCTTTCGAACCTACGATGAGATTCATGGTCAGAAATAATAATTTATTAAACATTTGAAATGATTTGTTTATGTTTTGGAACCAATTGGTGGTTCCAAAAATCAGCAGAAGTGTTGTCAAGCACAAACGGGCGTGCAAATCGGCTACCCGGAGAAAAAGAAAAAGCCAGCGACGCAAATTTTACGATGCACATTAAATAAAATACAACATTATAAAATTATATTATTAACTAAATTAAGTGTTCGTGAATGGGTTTTGTGCATTCCACACGATACGATAGAATAAAGATTTATGTGTTCGACAATCATTTGGTCACCAAATTTATATACCTGTACGATAATTTTATTTAACACATTCAAGTATTTATTTATATATATTTGATTCCATAAAAATAACATGGTTTTGTAAAACCGTGTTATAATTATATCGTGTTCGATTTAAAAAAAAAAAAACATTTTTTGTTAACACAAGGAGTGGAGAAACGGGATGTAGAAAGGATGGTAGGAATTTGGTACAGAACAATAATGGCTCAAAGATCAACCAGGAAGCACGACTTACCTGGATTTTTGCTGGACTCACAGCTATCCTGAATTTCAGGAAACTTCTTCGATGATTAGCGTATAGAGATTGTAAATCTTCGACACGCACTGCGAGAAACCGAAACACAATAGGAACAGTAACTGTACAAATAATGGGACGTTCACTGCTTGATAGTCATAGATAACACACAGAAAAGTTGTGCTTTGAGGGTATAGGGTAAAGGGAGGGAGGGGAGGATATATAGGTAAAGTACACCTAAAAAAGCATCCACTCATGCTCACAGTGACCGGCGATCTGGTTCTGTCATAAATACAAAGCACATTTAATTACATTACCATTATTTAATTTAGGGATTTATAATTATTTTAATGAAACATGTTAGTAATGATAAACCTTTATTGTGACTATGATTATGTTTTATTGTAATGTCCAAAATGCTTTAAAACGTAATTTATTAATTTCTCTCTCGATGTTTTTGAATGTTTAAAGTAGAAAAAAATATTTACTAGTAAATTAATTTTTGCATCTTTTATAATTTTTTCTCGTTCAATGCATTTCGTAATGCTTCAAGCCAGGTTGAAATCTACTGAAGAAAGGTTTGGAGAGTAAGGAAGGTGTGGTAAAAGCGACCACGAAATTCTCAAAAAAAAAATTGAGTTACTCAAGTCGCGAGGTGGGTTATATGCTAAAAATGCACTATTAATTCAAAATGCACTTTTAAAGATGAAGAATTGATTCAAAGATGTATTTTTAAATCGTCTAAAAAATAAATGTTCCTGAAAATTTTTCTAGTGTACATTTAAAAAGATCCATAATTTCGTATTAGTTAAAATTAAATTATAGTATAGAGCTAAACAGTTTATAAGTAGAACGTTCTTGGGGTGAAATTGTGAATACGCTATATTAATAGTCCAGTGTTATTGAGGGATTATGATAAAGAAATTGTATATAGTGTTAAAGGCTGCAGAAATAGAGGGTGAAAGACCTGGAATGACTAGATAAACCAAGTACTAAAGATGGTTCTGTTAAAAGTTTCAATAACCGAAGATCGCGCATGAGAATATCTATGAAAGCGGTGCGTCAGAACAGAAGAGTGCGGCGTTCTATCATCTCTGTCTGAAACGGCATTATGGTAATTATTATTATTAAGAAAGGATCATATAGGTTTGGTCATATGGAAAGGATGAATGAGGAGAGAATGGTAAGAAAGATATATGACACAAGTGTTGATGGAACCAGAAATAGAGGACGTCCGCGAAAGACTTGGCACGACCAGATAAACCAGATAATGGAGGATGGTTCTGTTAGAAGCCTCAACAATCGGCGAGCTTGTATGACAAGATGTATGAATGTGGATGAGGCGAGAATTGTGTGTCAGGACAGAAGAGTGTGGCGCTCTATCCTCTCTGCCTACCCCCACGGAGAAACGGCGTGATGGTAAGTAAGTAAGTATTATTATTAAAGATTTCAAAGACTATGCGTATATCGTATGTAGTAGCTACCTCCTTCACACTTTGAGAATTCCTGTTAAGTAATCTTAAAGAAATGTTAGTACTTACATATCTCTTTGTTATTTTGTTACACCTGTAAATACATAAATATGTTATATCATCAAACACTATTTAAATACATTACCTACATGTGTTTGTGGCTGGCCCACTTGAAACGTCAATTTGACATTTTATAAATAATGTCTTGTGCACGCGATGCCTTATTCTGGGACGGGAAGGGATATCTTCATCGAATGTCCTGTCCTCTAAAGGTGTACCTGCTTATTTATTTATTTGTCAAACATATTAAATTATTAAACGTATCGTAACATGATCGTTTCAAATGTATGAGCGTGTTCACGGTATAGAGAAAAAAGTATTTATTCGTAAATACATGCAGTTGCGATCTTTTTTTGGACGTCAAAGATTTCTGGCGATTAAAACACAAATTTATGCATTTTATACATATTCATATATAAATGATAGAATATTGAATCACTTCTTTGTATTAGATATATTTATTTATTAGATAGATATATTTTGGACCTAAACTGTTTAATAGAATGCTAAAAGACTTAAATCAATTGAATTGTCACAAGAACATGAAACTATATATTAAAACTTGGATTCGTAATATGGGTAGAGCCAGTATTGGTGCACTCACCCAAACATATTGACTCATACCTATATTAATTATTGCTACAAAGTGATCCAAAAATTTAGTCCACCTTAAAATTGTTCTTCATATACACCTTTTATATGTTAATAAATCTATCTACTTGTAATTTTAATTAATTGAACAATTGATTGTAAACTATGCCCGTCTCGACACAGAATTTCTCTAGTGAGACGGGCAGAGTCCAAACAGATTTGTATACGTATTATATAGTTACAAATAAATAAATATTATTATATTATTTAATTATGCTTCAAAAGCGGACATTTCGCAACTAATTGCTATTAAACATAGTTTTTGTAGTGATGTGTAGTTAAGTATCTCGTAGCATTCGCTCTTTTTTGATACTACGTAAATGCATTGTCATATGCGTTTTCATTTCAACTGAATAAAAAAAAATCCGCTTCAGTTATTATATTCTAAGAATGCTTTTCATTTATTAAAAATATCTAATAAGCAGGCGCGGTCGCTTCATTCGAACATATATCAGATACCAGCAACAATGGATTCTATCATTCGTGCTGTATCCAAAAAAATTGAAAGTGTCGAATACTTTCACTCATGCGCATTCAGTTTCGCCTGTTAAGGTCTTCGAATACTGTATACGCATTCGTTAACTACATCCAATCTACAAAAAACGACTTTACTGCTCTGGGTGTAATGCACAGAATTGTATACATATTACAAAGCGAGCGGATTGTTTTGAAGAATTTGTTCGTGTAACGCATTGAATACGTAAAAGCCGAATTATTGAAACATTAAGTATATTTCAATTATCTATTTAATTCATCATTTAAATAAAAAATAAATACCTACCGAAAATAATATGGATACATAATCAACATGTTCTAACGCTGTAAATGAATTGTGTAAGTGTATAATTGAATTATTAATGTGTACAAGTTTTGTGTCTCGACTATTTGTGGAAAAAAAATACATTCTGGATACTGGAAAACCATCAGCATCTCTTCTACAAAAAAAAAACATCGACCGCCACTGCTATCACGATATTTTCGCTTATAAGTTAATACAATAAACACCCAAATTCGTCTGGAATTAAAAAAAATGTAGCAAAACAGTGAGAATGTAAAAACAGATCAATAAAACCTTTAATAGTTCTGATGTCACAGACCTTATTTTATTTGACTTTTGTAAACACAATGGGGCAAGCGCTGTAATACTTTAATCACATTTTAATTTTTTTTTAACTAAGTACGCGTGTAAATTCTGATGCACTGTTAAAATAAATATTATTCAGTACTGCGAAGATTTGAACAGATTTAATATTCAACTGACAGAGTTGAATTGTTGTATTTAATGCGTTTTCAATCGAAATTGATTGAAAAATTAATGGCAGCACTTTTGAAGACAAATTTTCGAACCTATATGTTACACTTTTCAAATTAATTCATTTATCGTTTGAAATTTCTTAAAAATAAAGTACTGTCTGCTGTTGTATAGTCGATTAATACACCTTCACCTAATTGGAAAGAGATCCAGGTTCGAATCCCGGTATCAACCTCAAAATTTTTCGATAAAATTGATTTTACATATATATTTTTCTAATTAATACATTCAATTAGTTTTCAAAATATCACAAAATAATTCCAACTTCACAATAAGAATGTGTTCTCCTTAATAAAATATGAAATTAACAAATAAAGGATAATAACATTTTTGCGCTCCATACCTACGTGGTTAATTTAAAATCTTAACGCCGTATATAAGTTACTGGTTTGTAAAAAAAGTATTACAATGTTTGACTGCGGTGTAAAAAAAGTAAAAATATGTTGCGGAGGCATTGCACTCAACCGGCCATTGTATCATATATCATGTGGATGATCCGAGTCAATATTATTGATAACTGCCGTGCGACGCTGCATCCAGTGCCTACTCGGGAACAAAGGACGTGTTTCCAACCATACAAACATCTTGAATAATGTGACGTCATAAGAAAGACAAGAAGTTAATGATAGTGTTTGTTTTCAAGGGGAGGAACACCATCGGTTGTAACTATAGATTGTGTGTTCTCGACTTTTATCAATTCCGGAACTTGAGAGTGAAAATTTTCCCGGAAATTCTCGGTAATCGAGAATCTGAATTTTATTCAATTAAAAATATGAAATACTTCTCGATGCACCTTAATTGATGGCACATAATGACAAATTGTTGAAAGTTAAATAAAATTAATAATTTTTAATGAAAATATATTTTCGATGTGAAGTTACAATTTCAGAACACTGTTCTGTTCTGTGGTATTTTTAATACAAATGAAATAAATCAACCTTTAGAACGCCTACTACAGAATAAATGTTTTAAATTTGTCAAAAACATAAACGGTTGATGGTAAAATGTATTTAATGGTTTGAATATACTGAAAGTTATACTCATTCAGTCATCAAAACCATGTTTTTTAAATCCTCATCTTTCTTGGTCTTGTGACAAGTGCATACCCACTAAAGCTTTGATGCATCTTTTAATACTAAGTATCACATATTTATAAATTTATTTAAACATTTTCAAATCCACCAAAGTAAGTACCCAGGCTGAATGTTTTAAATTTCATATAAGACCTTAATGCTCCTTAAATTCAAATTTAGATATTAGTAAGGCATTGGCTTTCTTTTACATATTTTCCACCCTAAATTAAAAAAAGTACAATCAGATCTCTCAACAATGTGAATATGTGGGGGCGTCGAACAAGCAGGGGAAACCGTGTTGCCCTGTAGAATGGCAGCTAACTCTCCAGTATAACAATAATAATAACTTATGGGGTGCCGTTAAAAACTCACTCACTGGACTGTAATCTTAATAATAACCGGGAAATTAGCTAAGAAATCAATGAAGATTAGAAAACTGAAATATTTTTTCCATGCGAAGCGAAACTTGAGATATATATGTAATACGACACTATCCACCTTATCATCATTGCAAGATTGAATCGCGAAAAAGAGGGTCTAATCGCAAGAGAACCTTGTAGCTGCAGAATCTGAGAGTCTGAGTCAATGGTTCAACATATCCACCATTATTATTAAATCAGGGATGGGGGCGCCCAGAAATATTTCACTCGAGGACGCCACAGAGGCTAGGGCGGGCGCTGAATATGTGATTGTAGCTTTCAAATTTATTAATTTAATTTGTATTAAAAATAAATAAATGTTTTGTTGACGATCTCTGAGCGTAAGTGGCCCACTGTGAGCTGTTTAACATCTAAATGAAATGCAGTGTTCATATTCTACCGGAGATATCACAATCAATCACATCTTTACGCTGATTAATTCACAACGGCAACTCCGCGTTTCCTACCATCAGTCTAGAACCATCGATTGCCAAGTTCTTTCTTTCATGTGTATTTCTGTAAACTTCAATTATGACGTAGCCATTTTGAGGCCGGTTTTGCAAATTGGGTATTATGAAAACAATGCAGTGATTTTATGCTCATTAAATATATCTTACATTGTACAATAGTGTTTTTCTTGTTATGATGTTATGACGTTCATCAATCAAAACTCTCAAACAGTCGAATTGTTTTGACGTGAGTCAATAGTTTTATTTTTAATGGAATAAGAGTCTCCTTATTCTGGACTATATAAAATTTAAAAAAATAAAATTAATGTGTAGAATTTTAGTATGTATGTTGTAGTTTTTTAGTTATACGTGATGAGACATCCAGAGAAGTATGAGATCTTGCATCTCATAATACAGGAAAATATTTCTGGAAGTCGGGGCCACATTATGGTTTAAGAATCTTTGTCAATGGTTTCGCCAGTTTACTGTAGTTCTTTTCTGGACTTCGATGAACGAAGTAATGATAGCCAAAGTCCTATTATGGTCCAGATTTAATAATGATTATTATGGCACCCTGGGTTCACATCAAAATGTTTGTTCCACCCATGAAATTTGTACCCGTGCAGTAGTTTTAATTTTTCATCATTTTCCTAATTTTTTAAAACCATCGTTTGGGACATATATTTATTGCCATATAAATATATTAATTAATTTGAACGGAATAATGCTCTGTGCCCCCCCCCCCCCTCTCCCCCTTCCTATCGTTCCCCTTCCGGCCTTACTAGTCAGTCGATAGACAGCCCAGTATCGGAATGGTTCGAACACCGTTATAAAAAATCTGAGACATATATATATATATATACACTTATACGTTTATACTTTGTGTCGTGGAACCTTTGATATAATATTGTGTGTGAAATTTTATACAGTCCACTTTTGGAGGTGCCAGCAGAATCGAATCAATAGTAAGTGCCTTCTCGTTCCTGTTCTGATTTTTCTAGCGTCTGTGCTTGTATCTAACAACCGTATTCCTAACTTTTCAAGCACATAAAATGTATTTTTTTCATCTTAAAATTATACTTTAATATGTTATTATATGAATAACAACTACGTTCATTGATGAATTGTTGATAATGTGTCTTCTTTAAAAATTATTAAATTAAAAAAAATCTTTTTTACTCTATTCATTGTCGGCTGTCCAACATGCAACATGCTTCTTTGACGTTTCGAATCGAGTACGTCTTTGACGTATCAACAAGATTCGAAACAAAACGTTAGCCAGATGGATCGGAAATACACGGAAGAATAGCCCTGAAAACCCATAGTAGAATACCTCATCGCCAGTTAGTGGAATTAGGAGACGGTTAAAGATATTTACTTGTTTGTTCTTGGCGGCAGTTACTAAATCGATAAGAATACGTCTAGGTTACGGCTAACTTTGAACTTGAACTGACTTATGCGATACCGTACCGCCTAGTTGATTCGGTAGAAAAAGTAAGGCTGGAAGACATAAAATGTTATATGGCTCATAACTTTAATTCTAGCTGCTTGAAAAATATTTCAACTGTTTTATTGTAAAAATATCAGATATGATTTCAATCATTAGGAAAAATGTATATAACTGTAGGTATATAATGGAACTGGGTTAATTGACGTTCGCGAAGGACTTGGCATGATCATGTAGACTAGTCGACAAGTGAGATGAAAGAGAAGCTTCAAAAAGAGGGGCATGAAGAATGTGGCGTTCTATCCTCACTGTCAATCTGCGAGGAAACGGTGTGAATTCAAGTTAGTTAGTTCTTCATTTCTAGTTCCATTTACTGTTGAATCACAGCCTATTTTAATTATCACAATTTCCTCATGTATGCAATTTTTTTCAAAGGTATGGCTGTACTCAGCTTTGGCTTCTAGCACGAGCTCATCTTCTTTTCACTCCAACGGTTGGTGCCCAGCCCGTTACAATTTAAATTTTATTATTAAAACGGATCATTTTTTATTTTGGCCTTGAGATGAACAAGCTCTTTTCATTTTCTTTTGTAATACGAAACGCAACCATCCCGCGGCGCATACCGTAAACTTGTCGATCAGGTCTATTGCGAGGGTCCAAACTTCGGCAGATATCTACCTAAGTTATAATTATAATCATTTAATTTTATTGATGTTTATAGTGTTTAGTTTGTGACGAACCGATAGTAAAAATGATGATCTCGATAAAGTAACGGTATTAACCAACGTATGAAAAATCTTCAGGAGAAAAATCTTATTAATCATGATTATTCCTTAATAACTTTACATTGCAATGAATCCCAATTACCTTTAGTTGAATATAAGTTCCAAATGTGTCGAAAACGTACCAGGTTCGTATTTATTTATTTAATATCATATGTTATGTGTACTTTTAGTATTATAGTATCTGCCTCACTGGACTTTGCCCGTACTGAAGCAAACATAATAACTAATCAATTATCATATTATACATAATTAGTTAAGCAAATACATTATTTGAATAATTAAAGAAAGAAGGAAAATAAAAATTGTAAATAACAAAATGAAGAAGGTAATGATGCAATATTTGAACATAAGAAATATATATGACAATAGTATCCCGGTAGCAAGCAAATATTTTTCAATAGTTATATATTTTATAATTTGATTAATTGAGTTTGTTATTAAAAATATTAAATAATTTGATGTTAATAAAGCATTGGATAATAAAGATGGGGAGGAGCATATAAAACTATAAATCACAATTAGAAATCACTCAAAAAATGATGATAAAAAAAAATTACAATCCAAGTATCCAACTTTTTACGGGTTTCCAAGTACCAGAAATATTAGATATATATATATAAATAAATTTCAATAATACAAATTTTTTAAATTAAAAACAAATTAAATATCAAAAGCGAATTCTGATCAGAAAGACTTAGAGACCAAATTGATATTCCAAAACTAAAATATACCGCAATCCAAAATCACTATATTTATCAAGACATCAATTTTTTTAATAATCTCCCCATCATAATTAGAAAAATTACAGACTACTATAAATCTGTATCTGAAGTTAAAAAATATGTACACAGACTAATAGACACATAAATTATACGCTCTCGCATATACTCCTTCTCTATACACGAGTCTTACTCTCATAGAGAAGAAATAAATGTTAAAAGTAACATTACTGATTATTTTTAATATGTATTATATCTTCTAATACAAAATAAAAAATCTGTACAGTAGGTACATATATATTGACACGATTTAGCATATAGGTAAATAAGTACTCGCTGTTGACATGAAAACAATAATGAATATTTCAATATGAAATCGTTTTCAGAGCGATATTTCCGTCGGTGGACCGGCCCAGCGCTCAGCGTCCATTATCAGATTTATCCGGACGATGATTCAATCAGGGTGTTTGTCCGGCCGGCGGGGGGTCTCACGATTTTCACACAATTAAGATATCGTACCGGGCCCCCAAATAAATAAATAAATAATAAATAAAATGGGAATAAAAAGATGTGACGGCCCCCCGCCGGGTCCAGAGCAGCGGGAGGAGAGATGCTGCGTTTACATTGGCAGCGCGCAACCTGATCTGCAGAATTGGAATATATATTTTTAGTTATTAATAATAATATTTTCAATACAAATTAAATGTATTAATTAGAAAGATATACATATATAATCAATTTTATCGAAAAACATTGTTGTTGCTACCGGGATTGGAACCTGAATCTCTTCCAATCCGGGGAACGTCCATTAACCGATTATGCTATAGTAAGAGAGTGCATTGACGACAAATTATCGAACCTATATGTAGCATTTTTGAAATGAATACATATATCGTTCCATTATTTGAAAGCCATCTTCTTTATTTTTACGGAATCTTAAATACCATTGAGTAATCCGATAGGAGACACCAAAATTAATAATTCAATTGTAGACATATTGATACAACTTATATATTATTAAGGAGAACACGTTCTTATTGTGAAGTTTTAATTATTCAGAACATAGATCTATGATATTTTAAATACAAATTAAATGTATTGATTAGATAGATATACATATAAAATCAATTTTATCGAAAAATATTTTGATGTACTACCGGGATTCGAACCTGAATCTCTTCTTTTTTTGTATGATATATCTTAAATAATTGCATGTAGATTATCGAGAGTTAAACTGTTTTTGTTAAGAGGAACGTGTATAAGTAAAAACTTATAAACGGTTCTGGGAAACGGTGTTATCCTTTCGATGTTTTTCGATCATGGATATGAGAAATATGGAGATATCTCTATTAGAAGGCAATTTCATTGAAACTGTAAAATAACACGAAACCTTAGCTGGATACAACGAATATTTTTATCAGATTTTTTATTAAGATAACCGATGATATTTTTTATTCAATTATAAACTGGCCTTTACATTTCCAAGATGGGAGTTGAATACATCTGAGGCGAGAAAGCATCGGTATATTGTGAGAGCAATATTTGTTACACGCTTCCTCTGCCCGATGTTCCATCTCCACGATACCTACCCCACGGCTCAGCAGCGCGATGTACCAACACCAATTTTATCCATAAACATTTTATTTATTACCCGCCATGTCCGATGCTGTGATACGAAATAAATGTATAAATAATATTTTAGTGCTATTAAGTTTTTATTAGATTTAAGCTGAAGTTAATGTCAGGGTAATGGAATTTTATGATAATTATTGACAGATTTACTTTGTTTAAAATAATATTCATTTTTGAATTACTGCCGTGATTACTTATCTTAATTAGTGATGATGGCAGATAATTAATTATTGAATTGCAACTTTATGTAGGTGCGCAGAAATTAAGGAGTATAGAAACAAAAATCGCACTATCCAATGAAAGAAATTAAGATAAACAAATATGTACCTGATTTTATTAAAGCCAGAGCGAAAATTAAAAAAAAAATAATGTACATTTCATAAAAAAAAATATTTCTAAGAGCCGGTTGTATGATCAGTAGTAAATTTTAACTATGATAACTTTTTACTATCGTTTGCGGGTTGTTTGAACGTTAAATTTACTGTCGCTACCCAGCCGTTTCTGCGGAAGTCCTCTCTCATCAACAACCTCCACTCGACGTTCCATTCGTCTAGTCTTCTCGCCAATCAGACACCGCGTCCGTTCAGGTTTGGTATGGTAGGTCGCTGTCGGAGCTGCCGCTCAAATTTAAATGTCACATCATATTAAAAAGAAATGAACATTTCATTACAATAAGTTGCATTAAATAATACATTTTCTTTCAAATTTTCTACGTCTAATACGCAGAAAGACTTTAGTGTATTGTGTATTGGAAATAAGGATATACTTGACAGAAATTCTAGTCGAATACAGCCCATTTTAATAGCATGCCACTGTTATAAAAAAATTTAATTAATCAATTTTGAGAATTTCAAAATTCGTTCTCATAAATATAATTTAGAATTCGGAAAATTTTAGAGCGAATACCGAATTTTAAATATATAAAAATAAGATATTGTTACGACCATAGATTAACGGCTACGTTCCAAAAGAATCGTTTCTAGAAAGCATTGTAGAGAGATAACGCCTTCATGAAAGGAACCGATGTACTCGGCCGGTACTCGGTAACAGACAAAAGACGTCGGACCCGACATACAAAAGACAAAAGATAGGGCTGTATCAAAGAGATATCCGAAAACTGGCGGATCAGTATTGAGATTTATTTTGTCGAGTGAGGTGGTGCGGTGTGTATTGTGCATTTAGTTATTCTGCCTTTGTTTTTTTGTTAAATTATCGATATTTTTTAACAAGGCAAATTAGATCAGTTTTAATTTATTATCATTATATTTCTATAAAGGATCATCAATGATATGATAGATGGCTTCCAGATTGTTGGTTTGCTTGACTTTCATGCACCGTTGAGGTTATCGAGACACAATTCATTGTTCTATTACAGTGGTAATGTCGAAACACATGCATTAGCTAACTCCGCAGTTCCCAGATTGTATTCTTCGGGGAATGAATATGCGGAGGTAGTCGACATTTTTTCTGTAAATTTAACTCTTTGTAGAACTACATTATTACAATTTTTTGAGTCTTAACTCAATGGCGACGGATAAATTACTTTACTTCACATTTAATATTTATTTTTATTTTTAATTTTGATTATGAAGAAACATGCTGATATTATATATTTTTTTCTTTGCGTATTGCACTTCTTATGAAGTTGTCTATTATTTTACAAATTAAGTAATGCCTGAATAGATCGTGTATAATAATAATAATAATAATATATACTAAAACCCATTATCCGGACTAATTGGGACCATGGGTAGTCTGGATAATATAATGTATGAACATGAGACTTCTTTAACTCATATCATATCTTAGCGAATAACCACAATGCATATGCAAGTGTTATAGGGTAAACAGGTTATATTGAAATGTAAATCTTCCATTAAAATTGATCCTCAAAAAAGACTGTTAATTTTTAGTTTTTAACTGAAAAAGTAATATTTTTTTATACAATAAATAATAATGAATATATTATCATAAATAAGCTGTTTACTATTATTAGTATAGACCAAAAATAAAATATTTTTTTCGAAATTTGACCGGATTCCGAAAATTTGTATATTCGAATTACGAATTTTTTTAACTTTGTTAAAATTTGCAATCCCTACTTCTAAAGGTTACGAAAGCGGGTGAAGTACTCGTAATTGTAGTATTGTTCATAACTCGTCACAAGAATCGGACAGATTTCATTTTACGGTACCCTTTAGGTAGGAACCATTCAATTATTTTATAAAAATAAAATTCCATTTTAAGTCGGTAATAAATAAATAAATGCATAACAATTTAACTGACTTATACTTTATTAGTCGCTTTTTTCTCTACAAGCAATATTAACAAACTAACAGTTTTATTTTTTTGAAAAACCGTTATTTTAAAACGAGATATTTAACGATCTTGTTCGAAATATTTACATGATTAATTTTTCAGAAAATTTTTTGATAAGATCTATACAAGTAATCGTATCTCATCTTGTATATCATCATGATCATGTTGGATGAAGGCCTCTCCAAGTTTATCCCACTTTCTTCAGTCCATTCTATTTGCTGCCATGTATTTATGAAGAATTTGATGATGCCAGCCTTTCGTTTCCCCTCGAATACGACTGGGTAACTGCACCTGTTCAACGATTGTCGGTCCTCCGAGCGATGTTGCCAGCCCATTGCCATTTCAATTTCTTGGCGTATTCATTATATTAACTAATCTGTTCACTTATCAACACTTACTTTTCGGTAGAGAAGAGGAATAGGGAAACATGGTACAGGGAGAGATACTTGAGGGGATAGAGAGTTTAGGTAAAGACCAGTGATTTCGGGAACTGGGATTTGGAAGAAATGCTCGCCTTACCTTGAGTATGACATAACGCTACCGCAAATACCGGTGGTCGCCACCGAGATCGCACGATGATGGCACGAGGATGGTGACAATATCCGCTTCCGACTGAAGACGGCGATGTCAATGTGCATACACGGCACACGCAAATAATTGTCACTGTACACACAAATCACAGGATCACAAAATACTGGAGATGAACGGCCACAACGCGAATGTTATCGCGATGTCGAGATAGAACACAATACAATTATCGGTCAAGTTGACGTCTGTCGGCAAGGTCACAATTCACATTAAGGCAAGCAAATAGGAAAGAGGTGGAGGTTAGGGATTTGGACGCGGTCATGTGATGATAAAATTATTCGCGGCCGATATTACAAATGCTTAAAGTATATTTTCTTGCGAACACGGAACATCAATTTTCTACTTTGTGTCAGGTGTAGCAATATTTAAAAGGAAACCACATTAGAGTGAGGTGCCAATTTCCTTTGAAATATTCGAATTAAGTGGATATTGGGAATTTCAAAATCTTGCAATATTGTAGGTAGGCATTTATTTAAATTACATCCTATGTTCATGTTCTGTGACCTTGGGATACGATATATTTTTGTGTTATAAGAATTTTTTACATAATAATAAAAACTAGACGCACAAAGTACTTTTCAAAATGCTCGATTATAGGTTCATATTTTTTCTTGAAGTAAATGAAATATATTTTTTAAAAGTAAATTATGAAGAGGTACTGTTAGGTATATTGTTTTTTTTTTTCAAAACGTATTTAATCATGTTTCATAATATGGCAAAAGAGTATTTTGCCTTATTAATATTAATATTAATATTATGGGGTAGTGAAATAAGGGATGCAGGAGCAGTGGAAGGAATTTAGGAGAGGGACAGGAAAAGGGAAAAAGGGGCGGCAGAAGGACTACCAGAACTAGAAAATACGACCCACCTATGAAACGCTCCTTTCGGTATCTAAATCGTTTTCCACTAGATACAAGATCTTCTGGCTCCAGGACACATACAACGTTATTCAACATGACACTTGGATATACACTTTTGATAATAGCGCGAAAGTGTCAAACAAACACCATGCACAATTGCAAGATGTACAACACTAAATCGGTTTTCATGGTAGCGAGAAACCGAATACACACAAATATTAGCCCCATGTAGCAGGACGATAATTAAAACAAGCCAATAATTCGTTCTCACACGGTAGGATGAACTTGGCGGCAGTCAACGCACCAATGGTAAAACAATATCTTGACAGTTCAAAGGTTTAACTTCAACTCGTACAAAAAACCATAGAGAACACCACAGAAAAAGTCGTGTTCTGGGTGTACGGGAAGGGGGTAGTGGATAGATAATGAACCGGAACTATTTTATATGTCGCGTTCATATTGCATGCACATGGTGACCGGCGATCCGGGAATCATAAAGATCGAACCGATATAACATTTTTTAAAAATCCCTCTCATGTCATACTGTCACTAATATATTAATATAGAATAGTATCGGTGTCTCCTGGTCATGAAATTTTTTTAATAGTTGCATCATGAGACCTCCTGCAATAGCTAGTGTAATAAAATATTTTTATCAAAATCTACCTAAATGTCTGCAGCACGAAATAACCAATCAGTTCGGAATGCCTTCACGAGTTTTTCGATCCCTTCTTTTAAACCTTTTTTCGCCTCCTAAATCCACTTGTTTTATTGCTTCCCCCGTTGCTCGGGGCCTTTAACTTGGAGAATTTTGTTACTCGAGATGCTTTTTTTCTCTGCAGGTATGCGCACGGAAATATGCCAAACATTTATTTAATTTACCTGCCGACAACGTTCTCCAACAACTTTATTTTGGTATTTTGGACTTGATTATTTTTCGATTTAGTTGGATTAATATTGAAACGTCACTGGCAACACTTTTGATAAATGAAACAGGAGTAAAATATACATTTTTCTATCAACTAAAAAAAAATATTTTTTCTACGGTGTATACGAGTACCTATACAATGAAGGTTATCATAAAATTACCTGCAGCGCGAGGAGCTTTGTGTCCGCCACGCGGCCATTGGTTACAGCTGCGCGCTCAGAGTCTTAGTAGAATCTATATTTCAATGCAGAATGAAAAATACGAACAAAACATTCATATAATATTTGACAATTCTAACATAGTGTTAAAAAAAATGCGACCATAGAATGCGACGCGATATGGCCATGAGACATAGATGAGATGATAGGACGCTTCTCTAATCTATGACAAGATGACAGATGCTCAATATATTTGCCAGTCGTAATACGATAAGCACTTTACAGCCACGAATGACACTACTAAAGCCACATCCAGAAAGTTATAGATATATACAGGATAGCGTAATATTATTATACATTATTGACTGTTACAATAATACGTCATCGATATAATCAGCCATTGCCACTGGATGAAGGCCTCTCCACGATATTGGAACTGATCGTCCTCTAGTTCGTTATCTCGTGGATATTATTTAATAATAATAACATTGGATAATTTGTATAGTGTTATAGAAAAGTAGCCAGGAAAAGGCTGCATCTATCAGAGGTGGATACCTACTGCGTCTCACTCAATAATAAATAAATGAATTAGTTTTTAGAAGAACACATTCTAATTGTGAAGTTGTAGTTATGTGTTCTCCTAATAATAAAGTTGTCTCAATGTGTCCAAAATTTAATAAAAATAAATTGATAATTCTGGCGTCTGCTATCAGATTACTCAAAGGTATTTGAGAATCCGTAAAAATAAGATAGATGGCTTTTTCAAATATTGGAATGATTAAATGTATTAATATCAAAAAAGTAACATATAGGTTCGAAAATTTGTCGCTAAAAATATCGTCGCTGTAGCATAGTTGGATAAGATATGCACCTTTTCCGGTTTGGAAAGAGATCCAGGTTCGAATTCCGGTGGCGCAACAACAATATTTTTCGATAAAATTGATTTTATATGTATATCTTTCTAATTAGTATATTTAATTCATATTTAGAATTAGTTTTTGTATAGATTATTTAAGTTTGTTTTTTTTATTAATTAATACACCAACCATTTCCTTCATATAACTCGATAATAATGAATTTGAATTCTGGCAATGGTTGATCGGTTCTACAATCCTTCCTGCGGCTGAAGTAGAGGCTGACCTGAGAGTTAGATGTTTTCCATTCAAGTTGTCTGTGGTGCAGAGCTCTTGAAGATACAGATGCGCCATGTTATATATCGCATTATACATTAATCAGCATAATATGAATTTTACTCATTCAGGGAAACGGAACCAACGTAGTTCACGTAATAGTGATTCCATACATAATATTATCCATGCTGCCGCATTCAGAATACATTGTAAATTATATTGCTGAAGTATTGACAGGACAGCATAAATACTATATTTTCGTAGAAATCAATCACCATCGCCATCGCCCCAATTGAAATCTATCAGGCATCGCGAGGTAAATTAAAATCTTTAAAATGAAACACTCGCGATGCCTGTAGAATAAAAAATAGAATTATGATAAAAGAAAACACGGAGAAAACGCAGATCTACCGGACTCAGACTCTGGCCGCCAGGAAGTGGCTGGGCCGGACCGAATCGGGGTGGTGCGGGGTCTGTCTGCCCACTCCGGTTGGTCCAACGTGAAACAGGGGACCTCACACGCCTAGCCCAGATTCATCCTGAATAAATACTGGTCCTGCAGCTGCAAGAGTATTCTTCTCTTCTCGCTACTGTGCTCGTTTAAGTTGAAATTGTGTTTTTATTCATCTCCACCTCGTTTTGACCTTGCTATTCTACTGGAGCTTATGGAATTTCAACTTTGTTACGACTTTTGACCGAACCTGGAATCTTCTTGACTTTGGCACTGAACGACGATTTTGAACCCCTCTAGACCACTGTGACCAGAAACCAGAGTGAACCCGCGAATCACCCCTAGAATACAGTTCTTGTTTCCTGTACGGAACACTAGTGGTTAAGACACCCGTCTTGAGATCCAGTGGTTGGGGGTTCCAGCTTCACTCTGGGAGATCAGCAAATTAGTCCTATTTTCATAGCACAAGCGTTTAACTTAAATTATATTCAAAATAAAAACACTGTTTACTATTACACTGTTGGGACATAACATAAGGTGTTTGAATGTTGATAACATTTTTGTTACAATTCAATTTCTTTTACGTTGACCACGCCCCTACACCCACCCAACTCTAATACCCCCCTGGTTTAGTCGTCAACTCTAAGTATCATGTAGTTATTTAGTTTGAAGTTTAATATTAGCGTCAGGATTGAATACGTTATAATTAATAATAAATTAGTGAAATTAAACAGTGTTTGTTTAGCATAGTTTGACAATAGGAAGAATATATATACGATAGGTATTCCGTGTAGGTACTCCATCTCTGTTTTTTTTTTTAAAAGTGTAAATTATAATATTGAATTTTTGCCACTTTTGAATTTGACCTTTGAATTCTTGCGTTCTTAGGCATATAGCCAATAGTGGAATGTGAAGAATATTGACGAGAAAGCGAAAACTTCACGATTGTTTAAATGTACCATCGCACTCTCGCACGAGTGCCGCCACATCTGATTGAAATTAGATTGAATTCAGATGATTTCAAAGATTGAGGAAACGCGAAAGCACGTATGGATGAATTCGCACCGATTGGCGCGAACGGTTAGTTACGGAATATAAATAACGTTAATGGTAAAATTGTTGAGACACCAGTAAAAATTACAGTAAAAAGTACAGATTGAGTAAAAATTATTAAGATACCAGATACGACGTTACGTTGTTCACAATTTAGTTAAATGAGTCGAGAATACAGCTTTCTACATTTTTAAATATTCTTTCAGAGCACCCAAATTACATAAAAACGAAGTCTAATATTTATATTGGAAGAGATCCAGGTTCGAATCCCCGCAGCAACAACAATATTTTTCGACAAAATTGATTTTATATGTATATATTTCAAATTAATATATTTAATTAGTATTTAAAATATTCTGAACAATTACAACTCCACAATGAGAATGTGTTCTCTTTAATAATAGATTTAATGTTTACGAGGTAAGTTTGTAGAATTCTATAATCAAATATATGAAAATAAAACACTCGTTTTTTGATTCTATTCGTTTAATTTATTTGAGACGCATTTCTCATTATCAATCTAACATTTTTAACTAAACAATTTGTATTTATAACTATAATGGGGACAGCTATACAATTTATTTACATGAGATAAAATGGGATAGCATTATTAATTGGAATTCTGAGGATTTCCATGCACTTTAAATGCTTCTAATTATTTTAAGTAACCATTCAGTTTCAACACTAATGGTAATTTGTACAAAAGGACAGTTATTTTTGCTATTTTGGAATTTATATATAGTTATATTCAACAGGAAACATATTTAAAAAAATTAATACAGCAATGTCGAATCGGTGACCTTGTTCTACATCCATGGTAGATTTATAACAGAAAAAAGGTTTCGGCGGAATCAAATCCTCGTATTGTTTATAATTAATGAAAATATGAAATTAAATTAAAAAGTAAAAGCAAATAATGTATTAAAGAAAATGTTTTTACATTTTTAATTTTTTATGGGTTTTTGAAAATGTCAATTAGGGGAGGTCTACAAATATTGATTTCATTTATTATGTTAATTTGTATTATAGTTATACATACAAAACTGTTGAGTTAAAGTAATTAGATTGATAATGCCCCTGTAAGGCGAAACGCGTCTCAAATAAATTAATCGAATAAAATAAAAAAACAATTGTTTTATTTTCATATATGAAAAATAATATATGTGCAAACACAGAATCCTGTCAAAACAATATTATTAATATTATTAAATTAGTTAAACGTTTGTACTATGAAAATAGGACTAACTTGCTGTTCTCCTGGAATGAGGCTTGACCTCCCTACCACTAGATCAATAGGCGTGTGTTGTAACCACTAGCACTTGAAATATGTTCTACTGTTTGTGTTGTGTTTCTATTGTGCATTGGAGATTAATTAATTAATTAATAATAATAGTAGTCAGATACTAAATAACCAAATAAATTGATTCAATAGTCTGTTCCCAACCCTTCTCTCCCACCCCCTACCTGATACTCTGTCCCATTCTGATATGCTGCTTTCCTTCTAACTTTCGATGTAACTATCTGTACTTAGGTTAGTCTATACTAAATTGTCCTGAAGAAGGATGGGTCCAACAGAAACTAGTTGACATTAGTGTACGTACATAATGAAGTGGTTTCTAACAAAATATATATTTTATTATTTAATTAAAATGATGCACGTGATATTTTTGTATTCTGTGCAGTCGAATAATTTCATAACATTAAGAACTGTTGGTATGTTCACATCAATATTTATCATATCACTAATATGAAAACAATGATATTTTGATATAAATTTTTATTTTTATTTTTTCTACTTCACTACAAATAAAGAGTTGTACAATAACGTAAAGAGTTACTGACTATTCATCAGTCCAGCGAATTTTTCGGGCGGTCTGTTGGCCTCTTGAATCATTTAAACTTTTGTCCGGTTTACGAGAGATGTGGCCTATCCACTGCCATTATATCCATTTATATCGATCACTCTTTTCCGTTTCCTTATCCACACATGTTTTGTACTGTCTCTTCCTGAGTATTGAAATTCCATTAATAATGCAATAAATATATTTTAAAATACCTTATAATTGCAGATCATATATAATAAAAACAATACAACATTTAAGTAAGAATTTAAAAAGAAAATCAAGTCTTGTTTGCCAGCTCCAGGTTTTATTTTCACATATCGGTGATGGTACCACAACTCGATTATATATCTTTAAAATGACCTCAAATTTTTGCTATATTAAAATTTTAATAATTAATTTTCAAATGAATTTTTAAAGATTTATATTTATTAATCAAATATCAGCCATCTCATAGAGACAAAGTTATTTTTTTATTATATTTAATGGAAAATATAAGGAAGTATGGGATAATTACAGAGTTTACGACCTGTCTTCGGCTGGCTTAAGTGATTACTATATATATATGTATATACCCTCAATCTCTGCATTTATCAAATTTTTGAAAGTTGTATATATGTTAGTATGTGGACTCGCTATATGTTTTTCCATTAAATATAATATAAAAATAAATAGCTTTGTCTCTATGAGATATCTGATATTTAATTAATAACATTGCCTTTGTAGGTAAAAATTCAGTAATTGTGTGTTCTTGAACAAATTCAAATATTGCTAATTTATATTTATCTTCTAAACCGATTTCATTGAAATTCAATTTGTTTGCCGCGTTAGTATTTTTTAACTTGTAGCAGTATCGTGCCGGAGTCGCGAGCAGTGGCGCGGTCCACTTTAACTCATCTTCTTGTGAGCACTGTTATTAAGGTGTCAGTGCTGCGAGATATATTATGAAAATGGGCTCAAATGAGGGGGAATAAGATAATGTAGGCACGCCAATGCGCTGTTTGCATTGCCAGTGCAGCCGTTGCATTCTTTTTTTTTCTTCGCGAGGGATAAGTGCGTTAAGATACACCGCTGAAGGGTTCGGTTACAAAGTGACTAAGCATTACGCATACGTGTCATTTTTAATATTATTTTGTATTTTGAAAAAAAAATTACTAATTGTTTAATCATCACAGAGTTAATTAAATTAAGGCGAGTGTTAATATAAACTTTTTGCCTATTTTAATTAAGTTAGTTTAAATAGTTAGTTAACTAATTCGTTTTAAATAATAAAATATTTTAGGTATAAATATATCATATAAAATTAAATATATCATATATATCTACGTATAAATGTATAAATAATCACATTATGCGTAAGTAATAATGGACCGAGAAAAGTGGGAGACACTTGGGGAGGACTTCGTCCAGCAATGGATAGAAAACAGCTGGTAATGATGATGTATTGTTGCACATATACATCATATATTCACATGCGTCGTGAAATATACACAAACACTGATATTACATAATTTTAAAACACTAACAAAAATTTAAATATAGTACGATTTTAATACCATGCACCAATATATATAAAATTATCAATATAGGTTCAAAAATATTACAGTTTATTATATATAAGCATATAACTGATAAAAATCTCTTGCTGTATTGGCCGCAAGAATCAGGTAGATTTTGTCTGTATGTAAAGGAAAAGAAAGATACCTCGCATTTTAAATACCTGTTTATTTCGAACCAATATCAATAAATTGAGTTGCCTATGACTTAAAGTTTTTGAACATCCGCCATTTTGAAACAAGATGACGGATCGGGCTGGCTAACGAATTTAGTCGAGATATTTACGAGATTAGTTTTTTGAAGTTTTATCGAAATCAAAAGAGAAATTCGGGAGTCATTCGTGTCCACCAAATCAGTTATATGTATCTTATATACATTATAAGATATATACATTTTTTAATGATTGCTGATTTTGGGGTCTCCTGATTATTGATTGAGGGGATCTATTACTATTTGGTCAATACTTTTCGATTGATAGATTTTTCTATATATCTTTCTAATTGATTAATTTAATTTGTATTAAAAATATCACAAAATTATGTTCTGAAATTGCGACATCATAATAAAAATGTGTTTTCATTTTAAAAATATACAGGATGTAACAGACCTAGTCCACAATATTTTATGGATGGATACCTGACTAAATTACGAGTCGAAAACGTTCAAGGAATATGTGTTACGGAAAATATTATCGTTTGATATTTTTGCAAAATCATATTAAGCTTTATGGCTACGTACTTCAAAATAAATATTAGCGAAATGTATTCATTATTAATCTATATCTTTGCTTCAGCCCCAAAATTATTTAACAAAAAAATTTGTTGATCTATAATTTTGTAAATTCAATATATTTGAAATAAATAAAATATTTAAATTAATCCAAATTATCGTATATTTACGATTTTTTTAAATGCTTATATCTCTGATACGGTTGAGATTAGGCACATATTTCTTGAATATTTTTGACTCGCAATTTAGTCAGGTATTCACTCATAAAATATTGTGGACTGGGTCTGTTAGACCCTGTATATCTTGTCCACTAGAATTTAAAGAATTTTTATTATTATATTACCATAACATTATTTTAACTTGTGATATTATTTTGATATGTTGTACAGCATCGCTATTATAAATATTTTTTTCACACGTATTTGAGATCGACAGTGTGAAATAATTCCTGAGAATGAATATCGTCAAGATCAGAATCACGATCTCTATTAGAACAAAAATATAAATTGTAAACACAATGGCGTTCTGTATGTCTTATTGTTTCTTTACTTTGCTTTGTCTGCCGTCAGATGGTTGGAGAGATTAATGTGATATTTCTATATGTCAATATTCGAAAGTAATTTGGACAGTTATCATTTCAAAAGATAGCCATCTGGGTTAGGAAATCGTCAGACAGGTCAGAATCAGATATTACTTTGTACCAATACAATACAAATTATATTAATTTAAAATAAATTTCGTCCATGCATGTAGCGTTAACTTTACGGTTAGACACAGTGTAGGAAAAACGGCGCGGAATTTTAATACTATAATAAAATAATACTTAAAGTGCCTTAACAATAACAACTTCTCAGAATTTTCTAACCACCCTTTAAGCCATACCGCAGGCCATAATTTTGTAAAATAATAAAATAAAGGCCTTATATTGGATAATTCAGAAACTCTAGAAAGTAGAAAATCACTTAACACTAAGTCCAATATAATTAACAACCATTTAAACCTTACAAACAATCCGTTATTTAATATATTCTCTATTTCAATTCTGCCTGTCAATCACTTCCCCACGCTTATCAAGACTCCGCCTATACCCCGTAATGACGTCGTTAAAATTTTATGCAATAGTTCAGTCAGTATTGTAATCGGTTGACGTAAAAACAACACAGTGGTTTAAAATAAAGTTACAAATTTTAAAATAAATTTTGCAAATCGCTTAGAAAGAAACAGAAAAATTCTATCACTGTTTCATTTATGTTTAAATCACGGTGTGAGGATAAAAACACCTTTGTACAGGACCAGTGATATTATTTGTGCGCAAGGGGTGAAAACAAATATAAGGGTGTTGTCAGGACGTGGGTTGACCACATGTGTTAATTGAGACGCTTAAATAAGTCGAGAAAACTATCAAGGACGTATGCATACTGCATGCATACTTCGGACACATTTTCCGCAATGAAAAATATGATTAGCTTACTTACTACTTACTCACTTACCATCACGCCGTTTCCCCGTGGGGGTAGGCAAAGAGGATAGAGCGCCACGCTCTTCTGTCCTGACACACAATTCACGCCTCATCCACATTCATACATCTTGTCATACAAGCTCGCCGATTGTTGAGAGCTTCTAACAGAACCGTCCTCCATTATCTGGTTTACCTGGTCGTGCCAAGTCTTCCGCAGATGTCCTCTATTTCTGGTTCCATCAACACTTGCATCATATACCTTTCTTACCATTCTCTCCTCATTCATCCTTTCCATATGACCAAACCACCTAAGTGATCCTTTCTTAATCTTACTCCTTATACTAACATCAGCTTTACATTCTTTCCTTATTTCTTCATTATTTACTCTGTCATAAATAGATTTGCCACAAATACGTCTAAGTGATCTCATTTCCACTGCATTCAGTCTACTTTCGTTCCTTTTCTGCCAGCTCTAGGCCTCACTTCCACACATCAGTGTCGGTACCAGGATTCCATTGTGCACCGCTAGTCTTGCCTCGGTTGACAAATTCCCGTTAGATATAATTCCATTCAAAGCGCGGTTTACTTTATTTCCTGCAGTCACCCTCCTTTCGATATCATTCTCAGCCTTTCCGTTTCTATCAAACATTCTTCCCAAATATACAAACTCATCTACTTGTTCCAAACATTCATTACCTACAATATGATTAGCAATATTTGAATATGTCCAAGAACACACAATTACTGGATTTTCACTGTTATTATACAAGTAATAGATATTTCGTAGAGACGAAGCTATTTTTTATTATATTTAATGGAAATATATATAGATGCATGAGTAATTAAAGGGCTTACGACCTATCCTTAAGAGATCGCTGGCTTAAGAGATCACTTTATATAAATATAACGTTCACCGTTCTCACCCATTAATCAATCTTAATATGTGGAAACACTTCGAGTACCACTACACTATCGACATCTATGGACTAAATTTAATAATTCATTTTCCTGAAACAGCATATATGTCACAATGAGAATCTAATTATTGTTTTGAAATTATTTAAAGCAATATTCTTTATGTGTAAAATGTTTTTAACACATAGTACCAGAATACTTTTGAAAAATCAATAGAATAGATCAAAATAAATAGAGATCCAGGTTCGAATCCCTGTGACGCAAAAACAATATTTTTCGACAAAATTGATTTTATATGTATATATTTATAATTAATACATTAATTTAGTATTTAAAATATCACAGACCGTCTGTTCTGAATAATTACAACTTCACAATAAGAATGTGTTTTCCTTAATAATTTATATTTATATAAAGTGATCACTTGAGCTAGCCGAAGACAGGCCCTGTAATTACCAATACTTCCATATATTTCCATTAAATTTAATAAAAAATAGCTTCGTCTCCATGAGATGTCTACTATTTGTTTGAAGCATATGATCTTTAATAAACTCATTGTATGGAAAATAGAAGACAGCAGAGGTATCGGTAGAAGGAAATTATCCTAGCTGCGTCACCTCAGAAAGTGGCTTAACGTCCAAAATATTGGTGATCAGGAGGTTAAATCAACATTTTTCAACATGGATAGAAGGCGACACGTGAAGAAGTTATGGCGAAATAATTGTGTGCGCTATGATCCAAATCCTGTACATCTCAGTGGGAATACTAGTTATCGTCTGGACTCGAATTATCATTAATAATATTACGTTTCCCCGTCTATATCTATGACTTTCTGGATGTGACTTCAGTGGTGACCTCGTTAGTGTCATTTGCTTCGGTAGGCTGTTAAATATTTGCTTAAATAGTCAGGTCTGTGAGACTCGTGTCATCCTATCTATGTCATATCGCGTCGCACTCTATGATTTTTCGTTATCCATGTTACTGTCAAACGTGACATGAATGTTATGTTCATATTTTTCACGTCTGTACAATTCCAGAGAGAGCAATACAGAAAGACAAACTGTGGAAGTAGAAAAAAACAACCGGCGACAGCTCACCAGCTTAATTGAAGAGCATCAAGACGATAATCTAGAAATGGCGAAATGACGAGTGCCACTACGGTGAATATCATTGACACATCGCATTGTCTGCAGAGACACCCTCGGGTCAGCCGTGAGAGCCACCTTAGATGGGGATTTGTGTAGGTGCATTACGAGCCGAGTCTAATTTGATTGAGGCACTATGGTGTATGTCAATATTGACATGAAGAAGGAAAGAAGAAGGCTGTTCTAAAATTATACCATCATCATCATTCACGTCAGTGACAGTGCCTGTATGGTAAGAGTTTCATTTACAGACATTTTAAGGAAAGCGCGCTAGGATATCTACTGTTTTTTAATACCATAATAGACTAACTTAGGTCAAATATGTCGGTTACAACAGGTTGACTTTCATCCTCCGATATACACACATATTGACATAGGTACTTACATAATATTGGGTCGGTGGGAAAGTAATCGAATTTTTTACAAGTGTATGTTGTGTGATGTATATAATGTATGTCACGTCCTAGACATCCGTCAAATGTATATTCTCTGTATACTAAAACACTTTTACCGACATAAGCAATATTACCAGCAAATTACGCACCCTCACTTAACAAGGACACAGGCTAACTGTCACTATATTGTGCCAAAACTAAACAAAACTTTTGCACAAAGATTCCATTTATTTCTAGCACTAAAAATACACAACGGTCTAAATGCAAAAGTGAAAGATTGCAACCATAGTCTTGCATATTTTCTGGCTCCACGAAATGAAGAAATTACGCCCAAGAACTTTTAAAGGTCTAAACCTGAGAATAATACTGCTACAGCAGTATATTGAAATTCCTAATTGCATCTCTTGATTAACTGTTTATATATATTTTTTTTGTACATTGATAAATACACTTTGCTTACTGTTATACCGGAGGAACACTGTCTGCTATAATACAGTAAATTACTAGTGTAGCAGTCAGGGTACTCAAACATATGTCTTACTTTCTTACTGATATGTTGTATGTACTTTGCCAAATTTTATATGCATACCCTCGGTACATTTGTCCGATATTAGAAATATTACGCAACACTCATAGTAATTAACTAGGTGAAAGTGTATTATAAATGAATACTAATTTGGAAGAGTAATACGTCAGACCACTAATCAATGTAAGTACATAATACATGTAAAAAAAGTAAACTTAATAAATGTTGTAAATATTAATGTAGGTATTTTGTTTTTTCCGGTATATGACTCACCGTCTATGGAACGCGTATACAGCGTGTCGTAAAGTATTGCTTTTATGGAGAGAAGGCATGGTGTCTGATAAAGCATTTTTGGTCGATTATGCTTTAAGTAATTAATAAAGGTGTAGGTAACTGCAATTCAATTCTTAGACGGCGAGTCATAAACTGGAAATAACAGAAATACTACATCACTATACGATATTTGCACACCATATAACCAACCCAATGGACTTCCCTCGTAGACACGGTTTACCAACTATATATAATTATAGTAGGTACATCTATCGTCGTTCGAATAATAATTATGATAATTCAAATTATAAATTGGAAAAGAAATTTAGTTAAAAAAGTTAGTAATATTAGGAGTATAAAATTAAATTCAAATTGCAGTTTAGAAGAAAGTGTGAGAAAAAAAGTTCAAAATATCACAATGAGGAAAAAATGTGGAAATGAGTGAGCGAAGATAAGATGACATAAAAAAAAAAAATATATATATATATAGGGCAAGGGAAATAAAAAATACGTTAACTATTACAAATGAGTAAGTTGAAAAATGTCAAAAACGGAAGGAGTCTTCTGTTACATACTGTCTGTAATAATACGTGGCAGACTATTTCGTAAGGGACATGCCATTATGTGATAGAATTAACAAGTATTTATTTAGATTTTTATAACAATGCTAAAAAATCAATATGTTAGTTATTTGTAATATAATATACAGCAAAAAGCTTATACAGTACAAATAGCGTGAGCCAACACCTCGGAGACGCGCTCCGAAACAGGAATACATAATAAAAATAATTAAAACTAAATAAATGAATGTTATCAATGATCATCTAGTTCAGCTCTTCTGCATTCCAGATGCTTATCGGGTGATCCTCGTTAAATGCGGTGTCGAAATAGCCAATCCAACTTTGATGGCCCTCATTTCGGAGTGTTAATCAAGTAAGTAAATGAATGGTTCCGATACATTTCCTCCAGCCGTGATCACGTGACTAATCGCGTACAAAAACAATTATTTGGTCAACTTTTTATATTCGGAGAATTACGACTCGAATACCTCCGTAATTACGGGGCCAACCGGACGGGCCTACCGGCACACCAGAAAATGATATTATTCAATTAATTTATTTTAATCGTGCTACCATTTTACAAATATGATCCAGCTCGCATGGATCACTTTGCACCAGATACTAAAGGGTGTCGCAACAAGTGCGGAATATTTAAATTTGAGCCATTTTTGCTATAGTACTTGGACAGTCAAACTATTATCAGAGTTCGACGTCTGAAATTAATTACTATGGAGAACACATTCTTATTGTGAAGTTGTTATTATTCAGAACATAGGTCTGTAATATTTTAAATACTAATTAAATGTATTAATTAGAGAGATATACACATAAAATCGATTTTATTGAAAAATATAGTTGCGTTACTGAGATTCGAACCTGGATATCTTTCCAAACCGATGAATGTGCATTATTCAACTACGCTACAGCGACATTACTTTTAACGACAAATTTTCGAACCTATTTGGTACACCTTTCAAATTAATACATCTATCGTTCCATTATTTGAAAGCCATCTACTTATCATAGTTGGATACTAGAATTAACAATTCATAATTAATTTGAATAATTACAACTTCACAGTATGTGTTCTCCTAAATAATATATAAGTTGTATCAATGAGTTTAAAATTTAATAAAAATAAATTGTTAATTCTGGCGTCTGGCTTTTTTTTTGCAGAAATTTGGGGAGATGTTTTATTGTTTATTTATTTTGTTAGAATGATGCATGAAAATTTCTACAATAGCGCAGCTGCTAATAAAAGCTAATATATAGCGTAAATATATTACGGATATAATGCATAAGGCAGATTTTTCTACGATAGTAAAAATAAATTGAATAAATAATAAAATTTTCTTCTTACATGTATGTAATAGCAAAAATAATGCTGTTTGTTTCATATTTCAGAGAATAATAAAATTAAAACTATTTTTTAAAAATATTTAATTAATTAAACACAAAGGGTAAGTGACATTCTGACAATCCTGTACTACGGACCGTTTTCATTTTTACTCACACAGAATCACAACACATACACACAAACAACATACCCGCGTAGGTACCTGTGAAATACATACAAGATCATTAATTAAATACAATAAATAACTTTTGTTCGGGTTTACACCTTTAAGCAACCATTTATTAGTAACAAGGTGTGTTTTGTTTTAAAGATAATGGGTGAAGTATATTCGTCTCGGTCGATCTGATAGTTTAATGCTACAGAGAAAAGGAGACGCAGTCTTTCAAAAGTCAGGAATTTAACAGAGTAAGTGTGGGCAAACTGCAGCAGTAATTTTAATTGTTTTATATTTTCATATTTGAAGTCTTAATGGATTCTAGTAGGAGTAAATGAAATAGGATTCTTTTAATGCATAACGGTATTGGATTACGTAATCGTACTATATTTGGCCCCGATGTCAGGTACATTATACAGTGTACACTATATGCAATAGTGTTGTTAACGATTAAATATATTATAATAGTGCATTATGATAATACTCACACAGAATTAAGATACAGAATTAGAACTAGAAGATAGGTTTCAATAGAAAAATTATGATCGAGACCTGCCGCCATTATGTCATGTGCTAATGGGCTACGCAGAAGGCAGTAAAGCAGGGTATACTCATTGGCACCTTGGTAAAGGAAGATTCGTACATCATCTCTTGCATGCTCGTCGATTTGGAGGCTTCTAACTGGACCATCATCCAGTATATGGTTATCTTGATCATGCCAAGCTGTCACATGACCAAACCACTTAAGCGACTCTCTTTCTTAATCATGTTAGTTACGCTCAGTGACGTCCCTAGGTAAAGTGCAGCCCAAAAGAAAATTTTAGAATGTCACCCCTATTTTTTTTAGGTAAACACACGGTTGAGATAACAATAATTTAACCAATATTTGAAAAATATGGAAGCATAGGGTAATTACAGGGTTTAATTACGATGGAGGGATGAGAATTGGTGAACGTTATATTATGTAAAGTGATCGCTTAAGCCAGCCGAAGACAGGTCGTAAGCCCTGTAATTACCCAACACTTTCATACATTTTTCATTAAATATAATAAAAAATAGCTTTGTCTCTGCGAGATATTTAATATTTGTTTAATAACTGTGCCCAAAAAAAAAATAAAAAATCAAGTAATTGTGTGTTCTTGGACATGTTCAAATATTGCTAATATAATATACAGGTCAAAATAAAAAAATAAATAAAAAATTGGAAAATGTAGATTTTTCAGGCGTATTCTAGAATAATATGTTAAAAAATATTTTACAGATAAAAATATTGCTTTAAAATATTTTGAATAGAAAAATGAATTATCAAATTTAGTCCATAGATGGCGATGGTGTAGTGGTACTCGAAACGTGTCCACGTATTAACATATATACAACTTTCAAAAATTTGATAAATGAAGAGATGGACGGGTGAGAATTGGTAAACGTTATATTTATATAAAATGATCACATAAACCATCCGAAGATATGTCGTAAGCCCTGTAATTACCCTAAACTTCCATATATTTTCTATTGAATATAATAAAAAATAACTTTGTCTCTATGAAATATCTGATATTTGTTTAATAATTTAACTAGTTAAACGTTTTCACTGAAATTACAATATCATGTAAATAGTGAGGAGAATTTAAAAATGACTTATTAATATATTTTTACTAACCTAACCTATCTCTGTCAATGTGTATGTATTGTTAAAATTGTTGTTATTTTTTAAAATTATATTGTATTATGAGCATTACTGTCTTTCGACAAATTTTTACAGCATAGTTTTATGAGCATTCTTGCCCTTTGATATTTTTCCAAATTTTTTTGTGGGATTGTTGTAGTGCCTTTTAATATTTGTTTCTCCTATGTTTTATTATATCTAATAATTATATTATGCCGCTAATTTGCTGCTTCTAGGCACTGTCTTACTTGCTTACGCCTATACGACATTCCTGGTTACCCTAATATCAGCTTTATATTACACAAACATCTCATTTCATCTCATTTGTAGTGTATTTAATTCATTTTAGTATCTTTTTTGCCAGCTTCAGGCTACATTTACGTACATCAGTATTAGTACCAAGACTTAGTTATATAAGCATAATTAAACTTGAGGTATAACTAAACTAAATATGGTTTAAATATATTATAAAACATAAGACTTCGTTGCATTTTGAAATTTCTTGAAAAATACGTTCATTTCGGGTGCATAATATAAGAGACGTAGCCGTTTTTTGTTTATAGTCTAACAATGCTTAAAAACGCTGATGTTTGATATATTTTGCTTCGAGATCTTCAACGCAATATTTTTGTAATCGATGCATTAAACGATTATCCTTCATACTTCACACGTGCACATTTTTTCTCGTTACCGTAATTGTGTACTGTTTGAGAAGGGCAGTTCCTAATATTTATTTCTTTGTACTATTTGGATTATTTTCAGCTATTAATGCACATAGTTTTTGTTGTTGTTTAAACCATTGTACGCATTTAATCATGATACATAGCATGGTAAAAGACTAAAATATCCACTGTGTAATTCTTCTTCTTCTTTTAAATAGGCGATCCACCCTTCAAGAGTGATTTGTGCCATTAATCAAGTTAAAACATTATTTTATAAAAAGAAGTACAACAATATAATAGAATAGGGAATATTACATTACAAGTTAATACCATTGTCGTTCAAGAAATTTGCTATTATATAGATTAAATGCGGCGAGTTAAGGGAAAGAAGATGACACAAGTTAACCGGGAGTTGAAAATTACCATTGACAAGATTACTGTACAAAAAACCTGTGATCTGCAATGGACAGGCAAAAAATACATGGTCAAGAGTTTCCTCCTCGGCACCACACTCACACATTGGGCACTGTGTAATTATAAACGTAATTATGCTCGTAAGTATATAAAAAAAGTATTAATTTATTTATTGACATACATATTTTTGTTATAATATAACATTGTAATATATTTATTGTGTGGGATGGAGTAGACTCCACCTCTGATATATACAGCGTTATCCTGGCTACTTTACTAGACTGAAGTCTGTGTTAAAGTTGCCAGTTTTTTTCATGCTGTTATTTAAGATTCGACAGGAATAAAAATAGAGATAAATAAAAAAAATAATATATATATATATATATATATATATATATATGTAATATAAGAAAATAACGTGGGAGTGTTGTAGAATTAGTGTATTATTAGTGTAGGCATAGTATAATTGTTATGAATGTTGGATAGCCATACTTCTGATTGATATGTAATAATATGGTGATGGATATGATTGATAGTGTTGAATAAAGGAAAAATAAACATATTTTTCGATAAACAACGTTAAACAATGAGTGTCAGCGAAATTTCATGGTCAATTCTTACAAAAAAATATTTTGTTCAAAATTATTAACTTTTACAAATTTTTTTCTTGTCATAATTAGTAACATTGTATTTCATTGTCAACGGGTGCACACTCTTACAAAATATTTTTTATAATTCGTTTCGGAATAAGATCTCTTGATATATATATTTAATGTACTGTTTCATCCCGCATATCTCCTCGTAACAGTGGTGTGTATTTAAAGAATGACCGTTTGGGATATTTAATTTACTGCAGCGGGCCCTGACTTGTTAAATTGTTATGGGTATCGCCAGGGGGCATCGTGTGCCAGAGACGGCGGCAGGAAATGATTTATTATTTAATTAATTAAATAAAATTAAATAATTTTATTTACACATGACAATACATGAATAAGAGATATCAAGATAAGATATATCTTCGACATGAAGCCCCCTACTTTTACAAACAGAAGGATCTCAATTATAGCTTGGACACATCTTTCGAAAGTCAGAGAAATGACTAGCAATATGTTTTCTTGGCAATTTCGGAGATCAGGGGAAGATCGAAGATTAACAAGACTTTGGGACCCTGAATGAATGAAATGCAACAATTATCAGTACTGTAAAACAAAGCTTTGAGAATAATAGAAAAAATAGGTACACTCGGATCAGTGCAATGTTGGAAGATCTGAATATGATGATCTTTAAGCAGAAAATATATTTCAATGTGGTGTTTACTTTTAAAATCCTCACTAAAAAAATATCAACAGAATTTATAAGAAAAATTGATGTAAATCAACATAAGCATGAATATAATACAAGAGGAAAAGATAGACTGAGACTGCCATGCAGGAAGAAGGCTAAATCTCAGAAAATATTTAATGAAATGCCAGCAGATATAAAAATGAGGAGAAACTACATAGATTCAGAATTAAAATAAGTAAATATGTGCAAGATAATTTGTAGTAAAAATGTACACTTTGATGGTTTTATATTAGAGCATATACAAATATATAGTTATGTATGCACTGCATTAAAAATAAATAAATAACATGTTATAGAAAATAACATAACATGAGTGTTGAAGGTAACGGTAACAGAGGGCGTCGACGAAAGACCTAGCGATATCAGATAAAATAAATATTGAAAGACGACTTTCTCAAAAGCTTCAACAGTCGTAGAGCGTGCATTGGAAGATGAATGAAAGTGAACGAGGCAAGAATGGTGTACCAATGAAGAGTGTAGCATTCTATCCTCGCTGCCTATTATTTCAAGAAGCGGCGTGATGTTAAGTAGGTTGATCCTAGTTTGTAATTTACACCTGATGGTGGAGGTAAAGTCCTGATTAAAATAATACTCATATATATATATATATTGTACATTAAACAGTAAGTACTGTCTGCTATAATACAGTAAAATACTAGTGCAATATGTATATCGCTTTGCTGCAATGTTTTATCCTATTATAACAATATAACATGTACTATAAAAAAAATAAACAATAATTATTATTATTATTATAAAAATTTGATGTAGTTAAAAAATTTAAATAATCTTGCACCGCAGAGTAACTACCATCTTAATTACTTTTAACCATATTGACATGGTTGTTGGTTTTCTGGTTGACACTTGCCTAGTGACCCAGTGGTCGGTGGTTCGAGCCTCAATCTAGAAGACCAGGAAGCTAATCCTATATTCATAGCACAATGCTTAGATTAGTAATTAGTAATAATATCGATGTGACGCATATTACGTGTGTGCATTTATATTTTTAAAAAACATAGGTATAAAAGTAATTTTACATTATTTAAATTTAATGGTTTCAATGAATAATATGCACGCCATTTTAATTCGTCGTTGCCGTATTTTTTTCAAAACATTCAATGCGAGATAAATTAACAAGGGCTGATAAAAAATGACCTACCTAAGGGACGCACCCTTTTCTAAGCAGAAAAGCTCATTTGGCATTATCGCGCTCGAATTGTTGCCCTTTTTGCGTGTAAACATCTTTAATAAGCAAGCCGAATGGTATAGAAAACCTTTGTTAAATTGCAAAAAAAGGGCTTTAAAATTATCTACAAAGAGAAGAATATGAATACGAACAGCGTTATTTATGTTGTAGGTACTAGGTGATATCTCTAAACCAAGTAAAATTATTATTAATGTACCTATACTAGATATTGCCGGTAAAAAATTAAGGGATATTAATGATTTTCATAACATTAATTTATTTAGTAAATTATCAAAAATTCAATGGCAAAATAATTTAAATATTTAAATTAATATATTCACGTGGATTAGTAAAATGTTGAAATACCTTTAAACATAAGATTTTTATGTTTGTTTTTAAATTCCTCACTAAACAAATATAAGTATATTTAAAAAAAAATTAACGCAAATCAACATGAACACGAGCATCATGCAAAAGGAAGAGGTAGAATAAGACTGCCATTCAGGAAGAAAGACAAATCTCAGAAATCAATGATGTATAGTACGATGAATATTTTAATTGAAATGCCAGATGATATAATAAACGAGGAGAAATTTTATAAATTCACAATTAAATTAAGTAAATATGTAAAAGGGAAATATTCATATTGATATTACGTATGCACTAGATTAAGAATAAATAAATATTTTTTGTAGGTAATCAATTTCCCAATAAATTACACTCTTTCTTTCATGTATGCTTTTGTTAAAAATGCAAGTATCTACAATTTTGTGTGCCTATTACTTATCAGATTTAAATCAAACATTTCTAAAACATTAATCGAAGTTTGCTAGCCAGCCTGATCTGCTATCTCGTTTTAAAAAGGCAGCTATTCAAAAATTTAAAAATTCTGTCAATATTGGTTATAGTGAATAAAAGTATATATTTTCTTTATCACACATACGAAATCTATCTGACGCTTGCGGCAAATACGGGAAATTTTTAGTACAATATTGAATTCTTGAAATTTTTTCTTAGCTATTTCTTAAATGATCAATATTTGACGTTCAGTTGTTGTACAAATGTTAAATAAAGAGTAATAAGATTTAATTATCACTGATTCTAGTTTTAAACAAAATTCCAATAATATAATAGAATTAGTGCCACTTAATAAACTAATAACATCTTCAAATATTCACAAGAACGTTCCGAGAAGATCAGTTACTCTGGATCCTGGATGCCAGCAGTCCGCCTGCATGATCTCCCATTGTGGACGGTGGTACAATAGGCCTTCGCGGAATCCCATTAAGTTTAGCCCCCGCGCCGGTGACTCCTGACGAGCTGGAGGCTCAAGTGCCGAAGGTATTGAGGTCCCACACAAACACACTCGACTTTTCAATTGGCCCGATGAAAAGGTTTCCGCGCCGTCGCTTCCTTTGCGAAACTCACCACCGTGTGCTTTGGTTTTGTGAGGGTTTTGGCATAGTTATTCGTTTTCAATAGTTTAGTTTCAATAACACTATACTTATATAATATTTTTTAAATGTGTACGCCATTTTATTCAAAATTCTATGGAGCATAATATGACTTATTTAAAAATGCGTTTTTATTTAAATTCATTTATCTATCTCTCTTAGATGCGAGCCAGAAATTATATGGAAAAATCGCAGAATATTAAAAACAGTCATATATGGCTTGTATAGTTCTATTTCTGTATGTGCAGTGGTGTAGAATAGTGATGGCAAACCTATGACATGCCACAGCGTTTTGTTCACTAATATCAGAGTTATTAAAGAACATTCAAACAAGACAAACGAGACAACAACGTTCAAATTTATCACTACGTACATATTACATATGCATCTTTTTAGAGTCTCACTTTTTAAAATAAGCAATTAATTAATTGACATCGAATCAAATACTATATTTTTTTCCAGTTTTTCCAGTCGAGCCCAAAAGGTTCGCCATAACCGGTGTAGAATCATGGAGTCTGAATACAAGGAAGAAAAGATTCATTTGAGATGTTGTGCTGGAGACATACGATGACGAGAAATGTCTCCATTCTGCAGGATCATCAAAGACAGACTCTAAACTATTTGTCTGAAATAATCCTACATTTTTTTGGGCACTTTACGAGAATACTTTACTTTAACAGAATGCAACGTACAAAAAGCGACTTTAATGCTCATGAGCATAATGCACAGAATATCATACATATTACGAAGCAAGCGGATTGTTTTGAAGAATTTGTTTGTGTGACGCATTTTTGACAGTTTGGCTTGAATACTTGAAGCCGAATTATTGAATATCTTTCGATTATCTATAAATAAAAATGGATCTGTAATTGATATTGCGGAGCGTAAAGAATTTGTTGAAATAATTTGATAGATTATTTTTGTCAGTATTTATTTTATTCTATTTATTTAATTTAGCGAAAAAATACATTGGCAAAATAAATTCAATTTTTAATTTAAATACATACATATGGTTATATACATACATGGTGTTTCTTTCGCTTACCGCTCCAAAAAAGAGACCAGCTCTTGTGCTTGGAGAGGGAAGAAGTACTTGCATGTTGTTCGTTAGCCTTGTGTATTTGATAGTAGGTATAAACTTATTATCCAGCATCCTTTCTACAAAACGTCACCGACCGCCACTGACAGCTAGCCTTATATATAGTAGAGCGCAAAAGATTCTTCTAATTCTTCGGTCGTATTATGTGTCAAAGTGACAGTCCAAAACATCATATTTACTTGGATACATCTTTGGGTCGTTGCATCTGGATGGAAAGACCCAGGAACTGGAGTCAGCTGTGAGGGCGACCCAGGACCAGGGCTTGTGGAGGTGCATTACGAGCCGAGTCTCATCTGATTGAAGGAGGAGAGAAAAATATTGTATTATATTCATTCATTTATATATTTATACAGTGCGGTATACTATTAACAAAAACGTTATAAAAACAGAAATATTCTTACGGACAGATTATTGAGCAAGCATGACAAAGATTATTTATAGAAAATTACATATTGATAATAAAAATATATTCAAGTAGGTAACATAGTGTAAATAATCCAATACATAATATTTAAAATATTGTGTATTGGATTATGATAGTCCAGCAATATAACCTATCATTCAACTCCTATTTAGATGCAGCAAACTTGCACAATATGAAAACCCTAGAACATCGAAGAACACGTGCTGACCAAATACTTCTCTTCAAACTACTGCAAGGCCATATTAACTGTCCCAGGCAATTAGAATTAATATCTCTCCACATACCACGCAATCCGCACTCTTCCACACTCCTAGAAGTAGAATATCTTACATACAAAATTCATTATTTCACCATAATGAGAAATTTACAGAAATTTACTTTTTTAACATTAGCCTTACTATACTTAAAAGGTTCTTTTTATGAACCACCACAATTTCAATTTTGGCCAATCATTCTACCTATAAATACATCTTGCTCTCACTTTAGCGCAACAATAGTTCCAACCTCCGCACTCTTTCTCCTTCCTTTTTCTATTTATTTATCTTCTCTACCTAAACATTTCTGTAGATTTTCATAAATAGTATTACATGTTAAATATTTATTATGTAAGTTTACACTGTCAAAATCCCCTAATAAAATAAAAAATAAAAAATTAAATTGAGTGTACGAAATTTCATAAGCTTCTCTTGGTTAACAATCCAGATATTTATAAAAATAATAGTAAATATTTATAGTTAAGATTTGAAATAAGTAGAACTATTTAGAAAAAGTAATGATGAAAAGTTTTTATAGTAGTAATAGCAAAAATAAAATATTCAAATAACAAAAACTTTTAAAAAGAAAAGAGAAAAAGCACAATTATCATTGATTATATAAAGTAATTTATATAGTATTTATGTGTTTGTGGCAGAGTTTATAAATATTTATGAAATAATGCCCGTCTCGACACAGAATTTCTCTAGTGAGACAACAAATTTTTATATAGTATTATATAGTTACTAATAAATAAATAAAATAAATGTAAAAATACATAAGGCGATTGATTAATAAAATATGATTCCAAGTGTACAAAACGTATGGGTGTAAAACCTGAATTAAAATGTGAATATTTCCACCCTCGATCTTGCCGGCCGCCCCTCACCGGGGATTGCTCTCAAGTGGTTATTGTTAACAATTGAGTGGCATTTTGGTAAAAGATTAGTCGCATCCGAAGACCCGGCGTTGTATTTTTACGACACGTCGGTTTTTTCGTCAAATCCGTTTCGCCAACAACAGAGGCGTGATGGGACCGAACATTTGATGGGTTTGCAGAGTTTATTTTATTATGTTTTTATACTATTGTTATAGTTTAAAACGTTGCTGAGATTGTGTTTACATGGCGGAAAATTTAACTATTGGAATTCGGGTGTAATATTCGCGGTCAATATAACGCTGCGTAAACAGAACTTTAGAAATTTTAAATATGTTTGTTCAAATTATTGAATGGTTTTGAAGATTTATTTATTTCGTGATAAATTTTACGGCTGATGCGTTTTAAAAATGTTGTCGCATTTGGAAATTATTACAAGTGCGGTTGGGGTAGTCTGCTAACGGACGGAAATAATGGTAAATCAAAAAATCGGATGCATATGTGAATTATCATGTTTAAAAAGGATTATTAAATTATACATTAATATATGTATAATTTACTTACGTCCAACTTGTCGCGCAGCAATACAAAATAAATATACTATATATTGTGTCGCATGTCAGGTGCAATAAACTACCGTAAACCGACGTTTTTAACGCCAATGACTATCGCATATCACGTTAATAGACTTCGTTGACCTTGAAACCTTGAAACCTTTTACAGTTTTCTTAATTTTTAACCGTAATAAGTATTATTTCCTTAATTATTTAAAATATTTTTACATTATAAGTACCTTAATGTCATACTAGGATTGTCTATCAATGTTATCATCAACGCACATGAAAAATATTACATA
Organism: Eubasilissa regina; assembly: GCA_022840565.1. Classification (NCBI taxonomy): domain Eukaryota; kingdom Metazoa; phylum Arthropoda; class Insecta; order Trichoptera; family Phryganeidae; genus Eubasilissa; species Eubasilissa regina. The sequence goes on along the minus strand of JAINEB010000027.1, from coordinate 13,252,168 downwards.
AATTAAACGAGATCTTTTGTAGAGTGAAAGTGTGCAGTTATCGCGTCCAATAAAATAAATTATTATTCTGTTGTTAATTAATGTAAAATTTCAAATATAGATTATTTAAAACTTTGATTTCAACCACTTCATCGGTTATATTATGAAATAAACCGGTTTCAGAAAATATCATTTCCTTTTTCAGGAAGTCAAATGAACTAATTTCTTGGTGTATGAAATATAATTCATAAAGTGGTTAAAAATAAAGTTTTAAATAATCTATTACACATTAAAATGATTAAGAACCACAATGCAAAAATTGAAACAAATTTATAGTTAAATTAAATTTACCCTTATTTAGTTCACGAAGAAAGATAATCATATCGTCAAATAATATTCGCTAATAAATATTAATATAAGTATTATGTTTTATTAAAATGTATACAGCACGTTCACATAAGTCCAATTTTTCTACATATAGATTTGTTTTTATATACCTGGTTTATGTAGTTGTGCGAAGTCTGTCGACGATATTCTCTCATGAACCCTCGTGTCGTTCATTACATCATTTACTTTAAATAAACTAAACTACCTACCCATATTTATATTTATTAACTACCATAAATTTAAATAGATAACTATCTAGATATGTGAGTACGGCTATTAATATCATGTTAACTATGAAAATAATAAATGAAATAAAACGTAATTCTATATTTTGCTCAACAATACATATCCATTGAAATTATGATATTTTTACTAAATTAAATTACAATTATTATTTCTAATACCAATTAAATGTATTAATTAGAGAGACACACATATAAAATCAATTTATCGAAAAAATATATAAGATGTATCAATGTTTCCAAAATTAAAAAAACATAAATTATCAATTAATTCTGGCATATCCTATCGGATTACTCAAAGGTGTTTGATATTCCGTAAATATAAAGAAGATGGCTTTCAAATAATGGGACGACACATGTATTAATTTGAAAGTGCAACTCATAAGTTCGAACATTTTTCGTCAACTTACTGTGCTGGTGTAACATAATCGGTTAATGAATTCAGCCGGATAGGAAGATATCCAGGTTCGAATCCCAGTAGCATTTAATTTAAATTTTTAATGCATTTAATTTAAATTAAAAATATGACAGACTTATGTGCCTTATGTTCACAATAATAATGTGTTCTCCTTAAAAATAATTATTTACTCAAAGATGTCTGAAAAAAATATTTGATTGAATGGATGCGTTTTTTTTAAAATTAGCAATATTTTCACTCACAATTTTTTTTATTAAGTTAATTTTCGTCGCATTCTCCTATAAAACCTACAATCAGCATACAATACAAGTAATTTTTCATGTTCTGTATAAGTAAACTTAAACTGTGAAACTTATAATGTTTAAATTTAATTTAAAAAAATGTTATTATCTTTTTAAAAATGTTGGTGTTGATTTTTTTCTTATAGTTAGAAAATGTATGGACCACAATTTATACATAATTAAACAGATGTTTAAGGATGTACGGATGTTTTCATATTATTTAAAATTTCTTTACAAGGATCCCGTGATCATCATGAAGAACACACAAAACATGTATTTAAGTTATTAATAACTGATAACTCAGCAGCATCAGTAAAGGTGATTCCATCACCCGAAACACGGGACTATCCTGACTGTGGACAAATTCACTTGAAGAGCTATTACTTTCCTGATGAGTGACTTAGGAGACTCTCAAATTAAGAGATCGACCTTTCTCATCAGTCAGAAACACAACTATTAAAGTTTAAAACATAAATGTGTTTATTATTAATTTATAACGATATTTAAAAGCGATATATTAAAATACATGACGTCGCATGTCATGAACGGAAAAAATAATAGAAGCTCAAAAAGTTTGTATTAATAAAACAATATAAAAAAACAAACATGGCAATATTATAATGTCGCCCGTAATATCCAATGTAGTGTTTCAACCTCTTAATAGCATTATAAAGAAAAAATTCACCTAATTATAATAAAACACGTGGTTGTGCGTTCGTGTCGTGGCACGCCACTGCCGGTAGAGTCTAAATTCTTTGGTGAAGAAGTGACATCGGAATAATTAATTTTAATTTGTTAGTAATAAAGTCACATGTTTGATATTTTTTATATAAGTTTAGACTCTTTTCATGTATCTGGTGCATTCTTCTTCTTCTTCTATTCACCATGGCAGGCATCGTGCCAGGAGTTACCCAGAAGGCTAGAATGCCACAGCTTTCTATGTGACTCTCACCATAACATAACAGCATCTACGAATCCATTCTAAATGTGGTTGCATGGATAATTAAGAAAGTTTCCAAATTCTCTCATAAAACATCCCTTTTACATCAGCTACATTGTCTCCGATTTCCTGAAAGAGCCGACTTTAAATTGTGCTGGTTGATGTATAAGGCTACACACAACATGGCGCTTCTGTAACTTCTAGAACTTTGTATCTTAGACAATTTGAATGGTAGACGTCAAACTCTCAGATCAGCCTCTATTTCAGCCGCAGGAAGGGTTGTAGAACCGACCAATCATTGTCAGAAGTCTAAATTTAGTAAACGGGCATTTGCGGTGGTAGGCCCAAAAGCGTGGAACTCTTTGCCCTGTCATAAGAAACAGTACACCAGAGACTATATTTAAGAAGAAACTAAAAATGCACCTTTTCAAAAAGTCATTTCCATAAGTGAAAATAATAATTTTTAATTTTAAAAACAAAGATAATTGTAGAACTATAAATATATTTACTTGTAAAGCACCTTTGAAGTGAACGTTTTTACGAAAATGGCGCTATACAAATTATCCATTATTATTATTATTATTAACATATAGAGTTTCCTAATAGTTTAGGATAAGGGTCGGTAAACTACGGCCTGCGGGCCAAATCTGGCCCACCGCCCGTTATTATTCCGGCCCGCGGGTTGATATTGTTTTGAAGATAAATACGGTGAATTAAAATCATATGCACGAGGATATATATATATCTGTATTTTGGAGTGCTTACCAATGGGAAAAGACAATTTCGAAAATGAAGTATGTAAAATCCCAATACAGATCATTATTAACAGATGACCATTTGCAACCTAAATGATAGGAAGCGCTAACCTCGAATTATAGTAAGATAAGATATTATCTCAGTAAAAACTGTCATCGCATACGTACAAAATTTAACCAATTCTGCAGAATTAAGTTTATTAATAAATGGAAATATTTTTTTGTAAGTGTAATTAATATTATGTAAAAATATCAATGTTTTTTATTTTTGTTGCTCTACGAGTAGAATTTCCCATGTAAATTATCTACCTGGCACGCCGAGCCTAAAATTTTTACGATCTGTCCCTTTCTAAAAAAAATTTGTGTACCCTTGGTTTATGAGACGACAAAAAACAAAATTATATTTTAATAGCACTACATCTGATTTATTTAACATTCCCAAAATCAGGAATCAGTTGATTTTATAATTATAAATCAACATTTTTTACAAAATTTCACCTCATAGGCGATCAGCTACCATCCACCGAAGAAATATATAAATATTAACAGATTTGAAGCTTAATATCTCAGTTTGATGTAAATGTCAGATGATAATCTCGTTGTTCCAAGTGTAAGATATGTCAATACTGACATGGAGGAAGAAAGAATAAATAATTGTGCCTAATACGTGCTTGTAGTTTACTGGTTATGATACTCGCCTGCTAATCTAGTGGTCGGGGGTTCAAACCTCGTTCCAGGAGGCCACCAAGTTAGTACTATTTTCATAGCACAAGCATTTAAATCAGTTTGAATACAGTAAAAACGTGTATTATGTGACATATTCCGTGTACGCATCTCTTTTTTTATTAAATTAAATAAAAAAATAATAAATATTAAGATGTTATCATAGAAGCACCGAAGAGCCGTAGCAAGATTGGGTAGACATTTTTTTCTAATACAGTCTAGAACAAATTTTAATATGTATAACGATGTATTTACTTTGATTTGTGGCCCATAGCTGTTGATAGCACCGAAAAATGGGAAATTAAATTCGTTCCGATGTTTCAGTGTTTATATAATGAAGGAATATTAATTCGTGATTCAGGCACGGACGCGAGATGTTTTGTCCCTCTCGTTCTCCTTTGGAGCGCGTGCGACGAACACATTAGTGTGAAGACAACTTCAAACGTGATGATACTCGATTAATAATGCATGAATTTTGTGGCGTCAATGTTACGGGAAAAGTACGGAATTGGTGTATTTTAAAAATGTTTACCGGTTGAAGTTCGTTTTGTCAGTTTTAATGCTTAATAAGTCGAATTCTATGAATTTGTGAATAAAAAAGGCATGTCTGATTATATCTTCCACATATTATCGTGATAATATCGCGATTTAACTAAACAAAAAAAAGTTTTTTTTTTGTAATTTTATCAGTTTCTAAGTAGAGAATTAATGTATTTAAAAAAGTAATATATTTACGCACGTTAAAAGGTGTCCTGTTCAATATACAATGAGTTTTCAAATAAGCTTTACTGTGAGCTTTTACGTTAAACGATTGGTTTTAAAGTGGTCTAAATATTCTTTATTATTTTAACGTCGACCTGTTTCGATACAACTATGTCTTCGTCAGAACTAACTCACACTAACGTAAGTTAAAAGTTAACATAAGTTACCAGAATTAATAATTATATCTAACCACAAAGTTAACCCTATTAATATACATAATACATTTTTAATATTTAGTGTTATCTATCTTCACATACATTTTTTCCTACTTTATTTTTTATATTATAGAATAAAAAAAAAATTTAGTAATTTAATCAATTTAGTATTTTCCCCTACACTTTTTTACCATGTTATATTTTTCGCCGTAATATTACAAAAAAATTAAACTACATTTTAATGAAAATTTAATATATCTATTACAAAGTCATACAGATAAAATCAGTTTATCCAAAAAATATTTTTGTTGCTACCAGGATTCGAAACTGGATCTTTTCCTATTTGAGAAAATGAACAAAAAATTTAATGTACTGATTTTTAAAAATAAATCATTTGTAATGTTTTATTTCACTGGTCTATTTATATACATCCGCCCGTATCTGAAAGTAATTGCTCTTTTTTTTTTTTTTTGTAAATTGTTTACCGAAAATAAATGTCAGATCTAATAAATTCCATTATTATATAGTATATAATGCATTGATTTTTTATTGAATCTGACGATTTTAAATAGTAAATTTTTTTTTTTTTTCTTTCTAAAGTCAATATTAATTTTGCCTCGTCTTAGGGAGGACCATTGTCACACAGGGGGTAGGTATTATGTTAAAGGATGGGACGAGGACTGTTGAAAGAGGAACGATTAATACGCGTTAAATAAAATACAAAACTTTCTCTACGCTTCTCGAAGCTAACGTACTCAGCTTGAATTTATATATCTAGGTTCGAATGAATCAGTAATACAAGTTTCAATGATTTTTAGGCAGAGGATAGTTAGCCATGGTCTTCTCTCATGAAAAAAAAAAACAATACTACTTCATACACTTTTGTACTCGTATATATCATGGTCGCTCGTAGATTGAAACTTCAGAGTCATTCAAATATGCGATTCACATCGTCATGTCAATGCTTTCATAGAAGTACATATTCTGTAACATCACTACCAAAATAGAACCTACATAGATCAAATAACTTCAACATCAAAAGATGTCCCAAAAAACTGAAAACATTTTATCGGATTATAAATTCAACGTTTGTAAAGCTAAAATTATGTTTTAAGACATATATATGTATACATTTAAAAAAATTATGGTCCAGGAACTGTAATTACTAAGAAAAACACTTTGTTTAAAACCACTGCTTATTGATACATCAACATGTTTCGATACCTGCGGTATCTTCTTCAGGAAACAATGTATACTAAAATTAAAAATACAAGCATAGATAGATAAAAACAAAACTACCTACTGTGAAAAACAAATTTAAAAGGTGACTAAACGGAAGCAACCTTGTATGCAAGCTACCGCTTGGTCGTGGTAGGCTCTACGAGTTGATTGGATGCGAAATGAGAATATATTTTTAATAAACACTATTAAGTTTTTCGGTATTTTTGATGCGATGATATATACCTATGGATGTAAACACCTACCTATACATTAGGTAGGAGTGTTTTCAAGGTCATATATTATAAAATATATTTGTAATAATATAAATGGATTGAATTTCTGACACAGTACCAGTCATGTGTTTTAAAAAGATATAATCCGATCGATTTATGGCTTCCACTGTGGGAGTGAGTGAGTTAGAATGATTTAAGAATTATTATGATTAGAGATGAACGCGTATTTAAGATATTTATTATAACACAAAATAATTTAGTATTTCCAAAATAACATCACCACGAATGATAAAATAAAATATAGTTTTAAATTAAATTTCTAAATTATTTGTGTTCATTAACTTTGACAAGAAGATGATAGAAATTCATTATATGAGTCATCCATTGTTAATGCCTTATACGTGAACAATAAAGAAAAATATTGCGAATGCAATTTTTTTTTCATATACTCATGAACATGTAGGTATCATTAGGATTCAGACAAGATGGATTAGTTTAAGGTGCTCGAAATAATGGAGAAATGTAGCCACGTGATGATAGACCCAAATATGAAATGCTCTGCCTGGCTATGATGGAAAAATTGAAAAGAAATGGATCGGTCAGAAAAACTCTCCTGGTTGAGGAATCTCAGATAGTAGACCAGATTCCATGCAAAGAATTGTTTGTATGGAGTCCAGGGCTGCGCGGGGGCTATCAGGAGCTTATCAAAAGGGTAGACATCGATACTTGAGATCAGGCAGGATATCAATAGATGATGAAGAAGATACTGATGTGTCTATTGTTAAATTGATTATCCCATTCACCATAAAGTAAAGAAACAATCTATTAAAGATTTATTTTAATTTCATAACCATTTATCTACCCATAATTAGATCAATTCAGTATTATTATGTAATGATAGTCGCAATGTTTAACATAGACGTTGTTATTAATATGTACTTTGTTGCAATTAATATAATTAACCGCTATAATTTTTAAAAATTTTTTAAAATTAGCATTTCTGCAGATATAATACTTAAAAATTAGTATTAACTCATATCTTACGACTTGGTAATATGATTTTAATTAATAATTTAAAAAAATATAATATTAACTCAGTATCGTTTAGATATTTGATTTTTGTATTCGTACATCTAATCTGAATGAATATTTATAAATATAAAATATGCGGGAACAGTGATTAAATAGTAATTATTTTATTAAATACATTAATGTTCTTGAATCTCGATAATTTTTTATAACTTAGCAACAATGTTGGGGCGCTTCTGAAAACGCATCAGACACGGGGTCTAAGATTGAAAGCGGATGACTGTCATTGAGCACAGGTATGTAAAGCTTTATTTTTCTTTTTGACAAACAAGGCAGCCAACCTTGTTGAAAAAAAAAATTAATAAAGAATTCATAATAATGCAAGAATTTTTCATTCGCTCCCTTTCTTTGATTATATTACCACAATATTCTTAATGATATTACCTCAAAAATGTCGGGTACGGGAAAGGAATAGATATGGTATTACCATCACATCTCGCATCGCCGGTCATGGCTAAATAGGCTGTAGTTTGTAATATTTTATCTAGAAGTACAGATTCCCATCCTATCGGCTGCCTTTTATAAAGCTTAATTTTTTTTTCTGTGATCACATTAAGTCAACACACAAACCGCTTTATTTAATACTCCTATCACCCATGTCAGTCCATTGCGATCTCCATGAATTTCCGCCCTCTTGATTATGCTCCTCCATTTTTCTCGGCATCCTAAAACAACAATAACAGCAATAGCAAACTTCTCCAAGCTAACTTCCCTTCTCGCAAGATGCTTAAGAAATGAAAGGATTACTCTCAGGTTGGCAGTCTGGTTTTTATCATTAGGACTGATATTGACGATAAAAATCGGCTCAATTCACAGTGTATATTTATGAGATACCTTATTTAGTGCCTCGTGTAGCGAAGCTCCGGTCATTTCAGACATTTCAGACATGGTCTGTCGTCTTATTGGCGATCGACTTCTTTCCCCTCGATCTTGTATATTTCCCAGGATCACCAATTTCTCCAGACTATTTTCATCTCTTCTAGTAACATGCCCAAAATATGAACGGATTGTTTCCTGCATGTAGCAGAGAGCCTCTTTTTGTGCAAAATTTCTGAAGAATGAAGACATCCATTCGTTCAGCAGTCCATGGTGCGCGTAGAATGTGACGCCAACAGCACATCTCAATGATATCGAGTATGTTACTTTATTTTATTAGGGTATCGTTTCCACAATCATCAACACCACTGAGGATCCCTGAACGCATTCTGCTTATACCTGGGCGTAAAACAGAGCTTCTGACAACCCGGTACCGACCCCAACATGTGCTAATACAATGCGCCCGAAGTCGTCTGGAGGTCGGGTCTTTAGATCTCTAGCAGACGATTTTCGTTGTAGACTTTCTGTTGCATATTTTTCTAATTGTAACTGTGCTCGAGCCACAATAAATTTCTGACAATTGTAAGTAGTTTTTCTTCTTCAAACTGCTCTAGATACACACCCACTTATACTTACACAGATTCAAAAAAACACGTGAGCGCTGGGTGTAATATATGGAGTTACCAGGCGTTCACACACAAAATCATCTGATTCTTACAATATATGTACCGATCCATAAGATATCACACATTTTATCATAGCGTTGCCAATTCCCCTCAGGTTCACGTTTCGACTGCACACAGAGCTATGGAGAGTACCAAGGTTACAACCAATTCAATTTATAATATTAAAAATAAAACCTCTACAAATAATGAGTTAAAGAATTGTGGCTAAAATATAATGTTAATTCAAAAATAATAATTAACCATGACGCGAGAGCGGCCCATAATTCATACCCGCGAAAAAACTGTCGCACCGAACATAAAAACGATACGCACGATTTTTTTCAGCAAAGCGTTCATTAGACCGGGTATCCGAACTCTGGCTGGCCGCCTCCGCACGAAAAACTAATTAATATTAATTTATGCATGTGTTATGTCCCGCGGAGTTGGAAACATTTAGTAATTAGTGGATTAAAACGTTAAGCAAACATTTTAATGATTCTAAACATTGAAATATTGAGATGTGCACATGGCAGGCTGTAATTTCCTGCGTACGGTGTTTTCGACTTTGGGAAACACTGAACAATATAATGTTGTCTGTGCTTTTTACTTTCTTCATTCTCGGGCCGCAGAAAACATTTGGTTAAAATATCTGTTTGTATCATAATTATTACTAGCGGCAATAATAAATGAATTAAATTAATAAAAAAATAGAGCTCCTCCACCTCTACCTCGTTTCCTATATTTATGTGTAGTCAGTTTAATACTTCACCTGTCTATGCGAGTGACTGTTTCTCTCAAAACTCGAGTAGACTAATAACATTGTTTCATTTATATCCGAAATTAATTACAGTGAAAAAAGTGTAAAAAATAAATTTGACACACGTCATTATAAAGCTCAGTAATTAAAATAGCCGATAGATAGCTCCCTTTAAAACACATATTTTTTTTTTTTTAATTGTGTTTTTTTGATGTGTAAGAACATTATATAACAAAAAAAAATCAAAAATTCGTTATCATGGTGAATGCATATTTTATTCAGTGCTAACTTATGTTTTAACGCTTTTTAGAAATTCACATGTTCGAAAATTGTAAAATGTCCTTTCACGTCCCGGCGCATAGGTAAAGAATTTTTTTTATGAATTCAATACCCCACACTGATCTAACTAAAAATCTTAATTCAAATATTACACAGTACATAATTTATTTTGAAATTTAAAAATGTCAAAATAAAAAAGTAATAAAAATTCATTCCTTCCTTCCTTCCTAGTGAACTGCACACATAACCGTGTCAGTACTATTTGTGCTCAGATATTTTTTTAATGATGTCTTTACTTTGTTTTGTAGTGTAAGAAAGTCGGGTGGAACGTCACTCAGAATTTTTTTAATTGCTTACACTTAACGCTATTGGCCGGGATGCCAGCATGGGCAATGAATTATTTTAATTGACTACGCCCTCTGGGGTATATAATATATTAAAAGATACTTGAATGGGTGTGTTTTCACGAGTTAATAAGCATTCACAGAAAAAATCGTATTTGTCTCCTTTTTTTCTTGAAAGATTATTATTTTTGTAATAATCTCTAGAGAAAATAATTCTCTCAGTAATTACTCAAAAGGCGTGCTACAGTTTTATTAATGCGCTGAGGTTAAGGAATAAATGTGGAAAAAATATTATTTACGACGTATTTTTACATGCTAGCAATATTAATATTAGTTAATCTGAACACTGTTGATATTAAAATGTATGAATCATACAAGCATTATAAACGATATTAATTTAACTTTTTGTTAATGTCGTGTTAATGGTTTACACAGAAAGTATTAATTTAAAAAAAAATTATAATTTGCAACACGTTGTAATAACGTGACAGTTTTTTTTTCGAATTCGTATTCGACAAGAATAATGACAATGTAATTTTTCGTAGATGTCAAACTGAACAAGAATAAGGTCAACGTAATTTTTCGAATTGTCGAATTGAACAAGAATAAATTCACGGCAACTTTTCAAACTGTAGAACTGAACAGTAATATTTGTGTAATATGTAATTTTATTGCAGTTTTCACAAAGAACATGAACAAGATCAATGTAATTTTTCGAATTATCTAATTGCACAAGAATGGTGTCATTATTAATTGTTGGACCGGACAATGTAATTTTTCAAATTTTCGAATTGAACATGATTGAAGTCATGTATTTTTTCGAATTGACGATTTAAACAAAAATAATGTCACACAATTTAAAATTTTACAAGAATTACACGAGAAAGTCATTTTCAAGGAATGAAAAAAATGTGTAACGTTAATTTGAAATGAGGCAATACAAAGAAATTTACACACTCGATTTTTTATATTATATTAATGGTGTGTATCTACGGATGAGTCTTCGATTTCTCGTTTCGGAGATTTGTAGGTAAAGGTCGGTGTGTACCAGTTGCGGCATTGCAGCGATGAGTCATTCGCGCACAATTCTATACTTAGAATCTCCGAGAGAAATGTAATCCATGTAAATACATTCGCCATAAAAACTAACAGTATAGTAGATGCAAAATTTGCAAATTGCCACTGCCATGCAGTTTAGCCAAAAAATAGAATTATAATGAATATATATGTAATAAAGAAGAAACAAAAAAAATATGATGGTATCTGCCCACCTCCTCGAGTGAATGTGCGTATTTCAAAAATGTCGTTTTGGTAAATATTGAAAAATCCACTGTTGAGACGATTCATAAGATTTTCTGAGATCAGTGGCCCGGAAGAGGAGAGACGAGGATCCAGAGACGTGACATCTTGACGAGGAGAAAAAAATTACATTTAAATATCTTTCATGGCTAAAGAATTTACAATAGTCATTTAATCTGAGTATTAGTGTTTATAGCAATTTATTAATTTAAATAAACGCACATGAAAATAAATAAACGAACGAAAATAAAACTTTTTTTTTTTTTACTATTAAGTTTAAATTTCAAAAGAAGTAATCAGATATGATCATTTCATTGCACACCCTTACTTTAAAAAAAATTGGAGAATCATTATAATTAATTTATCATCCATAAAAAGTGTATTCTGTATTATTTCATTAATTGTCTTAAAATGCATATATATTTTACCTTGGTGTAATCATAGAATTATCTATCAGACTTGTTTATCTGTATATTAAAAATAAAATTGCTTGATGGTCCAGTGTGAATGGTTAAGACTCTTGCCGTGATGTAATGGTCGTGGATTCGACCCTCGTTCCAGGAGATCTATTATCACGTTAGTCCTATTTTAACTGTATTTGCGTATAGTTTCGTTTGAAAATAATAAGAATATCGATATGTCACGTATTTTTTAAAAAAAGGAGTATAAGTCTTTGCCGAGTCTATTTTTAAGGCCCGTGTTCACGATAATCTCTCAATGAGACTTTAATCTCTAATAAATGTACGAGCGTATCGGATGCGCCATTCTAATCAACGTACAAAATATATGGGATGTCCGCGTAATGAATCACCTGACCAATAGCTGATGTCAATACATCGTGTCGGACGAATCCTAAGAGCTAACCAACCACTTCTCCGCAGACCGTTCTTTCACATCATGTACTTATAGTACCTGCCATTGTAAATCGTCTCGCAATAAACGCCAACTTTTGTAAGTTCTGTTTTATTTTAATACCTTGGTCTAGACACAGCATAATTAATCACATACACACATTTATATACACTGCGACATGCACCAACACGTGTGAGACTAGAAGAGTGTTAAAGTCTTCAATCTCACCATGCACATAAACTTCTGATAAGATCCCCACGAGTCAACAATAGTCTATAACGATAACCCCTACAATGATTTTAGCTTTTAATCCCAAAACTCGTCGTTTGTGATTCAATAAGTAAGTTTTTGGCATTTTATGGTAAATACATAACAAAAAATATTAGTAGTTAGTAGTGCTGATGGATGTTGGATTACATCAAAACGTTTTACCATGTTAACGTATGGTGAGAAAAATATGCATTGCTCTCTGACAATCTCTCCTTAACTACGCGATCTTAGGTTGGGATGGAGTTGGGAAAACTGCCCTTAACCAATTAATAATTACATAAAAATCCATTCTCAGAATCTTCTACAGAAAACCATACAGGTTAACCTCAGACTCACTGTTTGAGGAATGTCAGCTTCTTGATATTCGACAACTATTTTCTTTCCAACAAAGAGCTTCATCAATATCCATCTCATAATTATGCTACAAGAGCTAAAAAAATAGGCTCACTGTGAAGCCTAAAATGAAAACAAGCTTTGACCAATCCTTCCATATGTTTCTGGCCCCCAAAGTCTATAACATTTTGCCGAGCAGTTTGAAATAATTCTCGATGAATAAACTAAAACACTATCTCAAGAGATGGTTATTGGGTGTTGGCACAAAAGAAACTGAGCAAAGATCACGTGAACAGAACATCATTTCTTTATATTTATTTTTCTGTTTTGCATAGTGTTTCAATTATGGGATAGCGAGAGGATTTTACTTATTTATTATGTTATTAGAATTCTTTTAAAACTCTGTTTACTTCATTCCCAATATTTTTGGTTTAGATAAAAAAATACTAATAATTATAATGGTTATTATATTTGTATGATAGACAACGTATGGACCTGTCTTCTTTAGTACATACTTCGGTCTAGTTAAGGAGACAGTGAACATCTCTTACATTATGAAGCTTGTTCGCCTTTTTTGTATATTTATAAGAATGTTTATAATGTATAATATATACGTCTATTTAGAACACATACAGATTAAATGAATGATTACTTACTTTTAAAAATTTTGCATAACAATCTTACACATGAAGAGAATCAAATCTCGTATTTATTCAACCACAGTGACACTGTTGTGTGCCCACTGCTGATTCGTATTTAAATATTTAATTTCCAAAAAGCGTGAGGCCCATTCTCCCATTTCTCAGCGTGCAGGGATCTCGTTAGTGAGATGACAGCATCACTCGTCTGGAGGCTTTGGTCACCAGCCCGGAAAATGGGATGACGCCCAATGCTGGCGAAAGCCTTCCCGGAATCGCATAAATATTTGTAGCATTTTCAAATGTCGAAACGGCGGACTGCTAAATTATTTTTACCTGCTCGAAATAAAACAGCGATACATTTTATTTATTTTTGATGCACTAATGTTTTTTTAAAGATATGAATTTATTAGTAGATTGCGTGATGGTAACGTGTATTATAACATATTGTCCAGAAATGACTAGTCCACAAATTCTAATGCATTATTTCAAACTTGGGATATATATATATATATATATATATATATATATATATATATATATATATATATATATATATATATATATATATATTGTTCTGGTATGGAAAAAAATTATAAATTCAATAAAACAAAAATATATATTAAACTCTTTATCAATACTGGCTGTTGCGTACAAAGCACCGGAGTACCGGAAGAATGTCAGGTCAGTGAGGAATTTGGCACTCACTACAATCCGGATTCTGCTGACATCTTCAAATATGTGGACTGTATATTTTGACTCACTATTTCGTCAATATAGACGCGAAGTCTCGAATTTGTATAGTATTAGGATCCTTTCCGTACACGTATAACCTCACTGGTTTAAGGTCGCCAATCGACTGATTAGCGGTGGGCCGGGAGGGAAAGGGGAGAGGGGGGGGGGGGGGTAGGCACAGTGCATAATTTTTGTTCAATAATGAATATTTATACACCAAATAAATACATGTTCCAAACACTGGATTTTTACGAAGATGAAATGTCTAACAGTCGTATCTGTTTTATTTTATAATCTGATACATTTTGAATTCCATTGATTATCCGTGATACAAACAACGGTAAGTTTCATATCTAGTCATATATTTATATCTCTTTTATACATATAATTTTATTATATCAGTCCTCCTGTCAATCCGTCGCGTAACAACATAAATCAAAAAGTTGCATGGGAAAAAGTAAATGTGCGGTTTTAGCGACAAACAATACCAAATATTTTGCTATTTTTTTTTCAAGCATATTATGTGTGTCACATCGATATTCTTACTATTTTCAAACTAAGATATGGAAATATGATTTATTTGCTTGTGTACTGGAATGAGACTCGAACTCCCGAACACTGAATCACTAGGCGAGTGTATTGACTATTAGATCAACTAGCATGTCATCACAACATATCTAACAATATTGTATTTTCGTTGATTGTTTAAAAAAATAACATTACAAAAACAATTGATTTCCTGTCAATACTGACGGGATATTTAAAATTATAATATATAAAGTCATAGCCGACGTATAATTTATATTATATGAAAAGTGCCTACTGAAGATTAAATTTGTCGTGCTGATTTGCACACTATCTCTTACTTTCCATCTACCAGTCTTCAACACAAACATAACATTTTATATCCTCTCTGTAGTGTGTCGTAACTTTAATGGACGTTGTTATATAGTCATTGTTATTTTATAATTGAGTACGTCATATTTAAAAAATATTTTATTGCACTTCAGTAACCAAACTGTTTCGGGAATTTGTGGAACTCTTTGCCTTCCGAAATTTTATTTTAAAAAAATCTGAAAATAATAAAATAATTTTACAAAATCATATCCGTAAGTCCAAAGAACAGTTTTAAATGCTAGTGTAGAACTAAATAATTTATGTTCTAAGGTGAATATATTTTACGAAAATGGCGCTATTTAAATTATCCAATGTTATTATTATTTGGATAATTTTAGAATGGAACGATTTATCAATATCTTGGTCATCTAATTTTGATATTCCAATTCGTCCTCAGATTTCTGCTTCAGATCCTTTATGTTTCGAAGTAAGATGACCTATGTATATAAATCGACCTCTTCACAGTTCTTTAAACACTCGTTTGTTGTTAAAAAATTATTAGGTAGGTATATATATAATTTTTAAAATATAAATAAATAGGGTTATGAAAAAATAGTTTAATTTAATAAAATAACATTTTGATTTAACACAGGTCTATTATAATTAAAACAAAAATACAAATTTTCTATCTTTCTATGTGATTTATTTAGAAAAATTATTCGTGTCCCAAAATAATAAATTTTCAAATGTTAAAGTTTTGCGATTTGATTTAAATGAAATAAATTGTGAAAACACGACTCGACTCGCAGTTTCGAATTAATCTGTCTACGGAATGGATAGGGCAACCCTCGTGAGACTGCTCGTAATACTTCAAGGTACTACCCCGTAATAGGAGGAGATTTGCTAAACTACTGCTATAATATGATACAACGTACTATCCAGCGCCATGAATACGGTTTAACGATGGCGTTTTATGACTGGCCGGTGAATAAATAATATGTAAAATCTACCTAACAATGCCTCTCAACGATGGTTACACCAGGGAAGGGAAAAGTTATTTTAATCATAATTGAACCTTTCTTGGAAAAACTGCGATCAGACTTGCGCATTAAACATTTCTGTACGGTGAGGTTGAGATGTGAAGCTGAAGACACGCGTTGCGCATACAAGGACAACGAGATGTACAAATATCTCAGATCTGCGAGATACCTAGAAAAGTGGAAGGGGTAGGTATAGTGAAAAGGGCGGAAGTTCATCAGGGTTATGATCCTCAGTTGATTTTGATTTCAGTGCCGATAAATCGGCGTTTATTTGCAAAATAACTTTCTTTGAAGCTGGCGAATATATAAACATTTTTTAAGTGATTAATATACTGGCAAGTACAATAAGTATTAAATATTATATTTAATTTATATACAAGTATATTAGCCACTTTTTACCTTGCTAGGTATATATAAAGTATCTTTTTTGAGATAGGTAGGTTCAATTAGCAGTTTATTATTGTTTTTAATATTCCTGAAAATTGATATGTGCACAAGTTAAACTAATTAAATAGTAAAAATCAAAAAGGAGACAAGTAGAGAATAAGTAAAAGGAATAAAGTAAAAATTTTGATACAGACTAAAGACATGTAAGAAGTAAGGAACAGAGTATAAAGAACATTAAAATAAGATAATAAAATAATAACATGTTAAAATAAGTAGACATGAGAAACAGTAAAAAAAGTATAGTAAAGATAAGCAAAAAAACCATAATAGAGTAAAAATGATGGAAAAAATGAAGAATAATTAATAATATCTAAAACAAAGGACAATAATGGGTCTTTAATATTTTAGAAAATGAAATTGAAGGAATACGACGTTAAGTAATAAGATCACGACGGAAGTACATTAATTCAATAATGAGAAAAGTAAACGTGGTTTCTTTCCAAACATATCTGTGACAGTATAAACCAGTTAATAGAATGCTATGAATATTGTTAAGAAACCAAAAAAATAAACAAAATAACATTCTTTTAATCACCACGTCAAACATGTCATAAAAGATTTTAACTGATAGAGTATGGCAAAGTTTACATTAAAATATATAATCACAGATAATCAAAACTACTACAACATTATGGCCGAAAATATTAATTAATATAAATAAACAATGTTTCTTTCTTAAGTAGTGGCGTTACTACAATAATTCAAAAAATATTGAAAGGTCTCGACAACCCTGTTTTAAGCGCCAGACGATGAGTCTGGCTTGTCTCGAAGGATGAGGATGAGAGATGAAGGGGAGAAGTGCAGAAGAATAAGGAAGAAGTGAAAGAGATGGAATCCACATATCTGTAGAGATTTAAGAGGTGGGCGGGGCAGCGCCTGAGGGGTAACCCTCAAGTGATCAACATTTAAAAAAAAAAAAATTCAAATATAAATATCTTAATACATCGTTTGTATTTAATTTTATGTTCAGATAGTATTATTTTAAGGAGAACACATTATTATTGTGAAGATGCAATTGTTGCAAATGAAAAAGATAGACAGATAAACTCAATTAATCGAAAACATATTTTTGTTGCTGTTCCCATTACCCGGGTTCGAATTCCGATAGCAACAAAAATATTTTTTCGATAAATTGATTTTATCTGTATATCTTTCTCATTGATACATTTAATTTGTATTGGAGTATTATTTTATTTTGTGGAAGTATTTCTTCCGCGTTGGTTTCCACAAAATACTAAATACTCATAGCAAAGTTCTTATATATTACACTCCCATCAGCAAACCTTCGTTCGTTAGTTATTGTGTGATATTTTTTTAAATGCTTGTATCTCTGTCATGATTAAGATTAGGCAAATATATCCTTTGAACATTTTCGACTCGTAATTTAGTCAGGTACCCAAAATATATTTTCGACTGAGTCTGTTGTACCCTGTATAAATGTATTTTTCAATTTAAAGGGATTTTTTTAAAATTATGTGAAATATTTCATTCTGTAGATTTGCGAATATATGCTCAATTTACAGATGTAGATTTTTATTAACAAGATGCGTGTGTAACGCTAGAGCCGATTTAACGTATTTTCTTCTTTCGAAGGAGAAGGATTTTTTTCCCGGAGCCGGATAGTGCAGGGTTGCCAGTCGACGAGCGCCGGTGTGGTGTGGAAGTGTGGTGTGGAAGTGCGGGGCGGTGTGGTGGTAGTCGGGTGCATCAGCAAACAGCCCGGGCCCGATGTATGATGTATTAAATAATGAATGGTTATGCATTACCCGCGGACGGGGTGCGCGCCGGACGGCCGGTGCTGGGCCTGCGCGTGATGGACTGCTTCCATCGGGAATGGAGGGCCTTTACAAATTAATTGTTGATAATTGGACGCTTGAAAATATCGACGTACTCAAATTTTTTAATGTAAAATCGCTCTTTCGAAAGGTTGATGAATTAGATTTGGTTTGATTTTACCGTGTTTTAATGACCCGCTTTCAAGATGATCTCTCAATGAGACTTTGATCTCTGAGTCTGTAGATGCGTCATTCTAATCCGCTAGTTAAATATATATTTTTTCTTCAATATTAGCAAATTTACTTTGTGGTCACATATTATAAATATAAATAATAAGACAAAATACTTTATTAAGGAAAACACATTATTATTGTGAAGTTGTAATTATTCAGAACATAGGTCTGTAATATTTTAAATAATCTGTAAAAATAATGTAGATGGCTTTCAAATAATGGAACGACAGGTGTATTAATTTGAAAAAATGTAACATATAGTTTCGAAAATTTGTCAAGAAAAATACTGGCGTTATAGCACAAAGGTAGTGCACTTCCCCGGATTGGAAATGAAGATCCAGGTTCGAATCCCGGTGACGCTAAAATAATATTTTTCGACAAAATTGATTTTATATGTATATATTTATAATTAATACATTAATTTAGTACAAAATACTTTGTTTTAACCACTATTTATTGATTTTATAACATGTTTCGACACCTATAGTATCTTCTTCAGGAAACAATGTATACTGAAATTAAAAATACAAGCATTGATAAAAACAAAACTATAAAGTGGTGGGCAACTAAGTAGGAACTAATATGTAAACAAATTTAAAAGGTGACTATTAAATAATCAAATCCTCTTTGTAAATAATAATACCGACACCGTTAATATCTAAAGAAAAATAAAGAATTTTGTGTCTCAGAAACGTATAACATACCAGTCCTGCATACATTTAAAAAAAAAATTGAATAAATAAGGAACCACAAAATATTTTGATTATAGAGAAACAAATTTTTATAACATAACAATTTGGTACGGGCAGATAACTGGGAGCGTACTTGGGAAGACAATCGTTCGCTTAGCATGTGAAAGGTACCGAGATCGATTATTTTGTTTAAATTAAAATCAAAATAAAAATGAGGGACGCATTGTCAAGTTACAGTCATTGCTTCGGTAATTTCGTTTAGCTAATGCGAGTGACCGTATTATGGACCATTTTTGACTATTCAAAAATTTTATTTGACGATCGGTCATCCAAAAAATGCCCTGATCATTGTTTTTTTTCTGCTTCATCTAGTGATTTTCAGCATACTTTTTCTCATACTAAGCCAGTCATCTGGAACTTCTAAGATAGCTTAATATTTCAAGTCTTTACTGACATTCCTAAGATTCTGATTACTGACATTCCTTGATAAGTCAAGGTTTTACTGACATTCCTAAAACTTGAAAGAATGTCATAAATAAGGTAAAAGATTATCATAAAACGCAGCGGATCTTAATTTTTAAGATTATAAAAAATATAATTAGATAAATAATTATAATTATAGGTATAACAATTTCTTTAGAGATGAAAATTATGAATCTACTTCCTTTTGTGGGTGGCTAAAATCTTGTATTTTTATACAAATTAATTCATTTGTATTAAAAATTACGGAGAATTACGTTCTGAAAATGAAACTTCACAATAAAAATGTATTCTCAAATATCTTGTATGTATATTTTCATTTAATTTTGAAGAATTATTAGCAGGACATATATATCTATAAGTAAGAGAATTTATTATTTTTTAAACTATTTCGGAATATTAAAGATCAGTAAAAATAAATTAGATACCGTAGAAATATATTTCAGAATAAATATCTAACTACAGCAAGCGTTATCTAGAACAGTGAATCAAAAATTCTAAATACAAATTAAATATTAAATTAGAAAGATTTACATATAAAATCAAATTTACCGGGAAATATTATTGTTGCGCTACTGGGATTCGAACCTGGAACCTCTTTCCAATCCGGGGAACACTTACAGTACTTTTGACGACAAATTTTCGAACTAACATGTTACACTTTTCAAATTAATACATCTAACGTTCCATTAATCGAAAACCATTTACTTTTGTTTTTACGGAATCTCAAATACCTTTGAGTAAACCGATGGCAGACGCCAGAATTAACAATTCAGTTGCTGTAGGATAGTTGGTTAATGTACCTTCCCCGGATTAGAAAGAGATCCAGGTTCGAATCCCGGTAGCGTAATAACAATATTTTTCGATAAAATTATTTTTATATGTTTATCTAATTAATACATTTAATTTTTATTTAAATTATCCCAGACCTATATTCTGAATAATTAGAAATTCACAATAATAATTTGTTCTCTCTAATAAAAGATTCTAAAACGAATTAAATGAATCGACTAGAAATATATACGGAAAAATCTATCTTTCACAACTTTGAGTCGATCAAGACTTGAAAGAGTTCCACAGGGGTGGATAGACACGTTGTATCTGGCTGAAGAGACCCTGGAGTCAGATGAGATGGTGACTCAGAACCGGGGCATTACAAGCTGAGACACATCGTTTTGAGGCCACTTTATGACAACACTGACACGAAGGATGAAAGAAGAAGAAAATAAACTAATCAAATTTTACTAACTTCTTCCAATATTTGCAAAATTACTTTGTGTCAACATATTATATACATCTAATAAACAAATACTTTGTTTAAAACGACTATTTATTGATACTTAAGATGTTTCAAGACTAATAAGAAATATTAATTATTCAGAATTTGTCTATCATCTTTTGAAAAAAAAAACATTATTTTGTTTGTTATGTTTATAAATTTTACATTCAGATACTAGGGATTCAATTAAATAAATTAAAAATTTTAGAAATATAAAAATGTGTTAATAGTAAATTAATATTATAAATAATAAAATCCTTTTTGCAAGTACTCATCTTTTAAATTTATTTTCACAGTAGTTCCTAAATAGTTACTCATCATTTTTATTTTTAATTTGAGTGTGCCTTATTTCCTGAAGAAGAGACCATAGGTGTTGAAACATGTTGATGTATCAATAAATAGTGGTTTTAACAAAAAAGTGTTTTTTTTTATTATTTAAATTTTACTAACACTTTGGCTGACTGTATCTGTCCAATCTCAATGGCGTGTTGTAGATATTAAATGTGTTTATGTTTCTTTGCGTTCCATTTGTACAGCGATACTGACGCCTTCTTTCTACCATCCTCTTCTGCTTACCAGGTGCAGTCTACGCGGAAGAAGCAAATAAAAAAGTCAATTTCTACAAGGGGACATATAAATGCGCTACCCGCAAATGGAAAATTTATTTACAAAGTGTTCACAAATTCTTTGTAACAAGGTAATCTTGATTACTCATGAAAAATACATGAATTTAAATCATTTTTCCTAGACTTTTTATTATTGAATCCAGTCCCGAACCAGAATTGCATTCCCGGGATTTCGACATCCGATCAGTCCCTGGATTAGAGAATGCTCAGTGATTAACGTTTAGTTTGAAAATAGTATGAATATTGATGTGACATGTATTCCACGTATGCATCTCTATTTCTTTAAAAAATATTTCTAACACTACTATTTATAAATAATTTGACTGTGTTAACAATTGTAAATTTTAATCGATTATATTTCGTAAACTTATAAACATCTCGTTGTTATCGGATATTATTCGTATCCAAGAAAGATAGTCTTTCACCCATGTGCGTCCTTAGGTGACTGAAGGAATTCACAAGATACGAAATATTTTGGGTATTGGTAAACTGCTGATTTTTGACGTCTTGTTTGTTTTTTTTTTCTTCTGCTGTCTGCACCACGCTGTTTGCATTCTGCTTCGTAGTGTTGGCTGTCACTGATTATATCTGTCATCTTAGTCAGGCCTGTCTTCTGCAGCTTGTTTACAGGCATCGGTTTTAATGTTGGTCTTTTGAAGGTTCACTTTAAGGGAGTTTTTAGCTTCCATGTGAGCATTTTACATGGGATAGCTGAGAGTTCATAACTACCTTTGGTAGTTAGGTTTCAGGTATTCTGATTACATAGTCAATCCATTGAATGTATATCGATGATAGATTAAATATACCCTTGTATGAATGCGCGTGTTACGTGAAATAAATACACTAAAGGTTATTGTAATTGTAACTAACTTACCATCACGCCGTTTCTCCGCATGGGTAAGCAGAGGGGAAAGAGCGCCACACTCTTCTGTTTTGACACATAATTCTCGTCTCATCCACATTCATACATCTTCTCACACAAGCTTCTAACAGGATCATCCTCCAGTATCTGAATAACATTATCATGCTAACTTTATATAAACTACAAAACTACAAAATTCTACTACTCTGATGTGTGAAATAACTTTTCAACTTCGAATTTAAATTAAAAATTTTAGAACATTAGTTATTAATTATTAGATTTAGACGAAAATTTGCTTTGCGGGTATATTAGTAGAATTTTGACTTCAGAAAAAAAATCTAACCTAAGATAAAAAAAACATTTAAATTTGGTATGTGGTCAATCACTATTATTTGGTCGTCGAGTGGTGTGGGAGATCACCAATCAGTCACAGCTAGAATATTTGTGTATCATGACAGTTTATGCATCTCTATTAAAAAAAAAGTTAATTTAATTACTTAAAGTTCTACGTCAAAAAAGAGCATTAATTTTAGCTTTCAACATTTTTAAATTTAATGGATCTTGGTGACGACTACCTTCTGATTGATTTTGTTAAAAAAAACACGTTCTCGTTCTTACAATTTATTGCGAATAATGTACAATTTTTAAATAAATCTTAATTACCAATTGAATGTCATCATTTAACATGTATTTCATTATAAAAATCAATAAAACATAATATTAAACGCCACATTCTCGTGTGATTATATAGGTATTAGTATAGTATTAGATTCGTTCTATTTTTGTGTTAATTTTTAAACATTATACAGTTCTTACTATAAAATTGTTTTACGGTTTGACAAACACTGAGTATTATAACTGAAATTTTAAAATTGAAATAAAATAAATATATATTGATTTTTACAGAACGCTATGCTCTTGAGTTATTGAAAAGACACTCTTCAATGCATGTATTTCTGCCTCCCAGTCATACACAGAGGCCCATGTATTTTAATTTTTAATAGTAAACCTTGTAATAAACTATCTCGAATATTTGTATAGTTAGTATTACTACCCACATCCTTCTGAAACCAAACGAATAGCTAAGTAGACGTCAACTTATTATACATAAATACTGTAGTGTAATAAACTATTTCTCTTACGTAAATAATAATTTTGACCTTTTTGAAAGTTTATTTTATAAATATTTATCGCTTATGTAGGCCATAAATAACTGAATAAGATAATCTGTTTATATTTACATTTAAATAGATAAAAATAAGCTAATTTTATTAGTTATTGCGCTATTATCAATGCTGGAGGCATACATATACGACAATAATGCTGTATAAATATATAGTTTAATTATTATTAGCCTATACAAATATAATTTGTATGGATAATAATTATTGTAAAAATTGTAACATCTATTGGATTATTGGCTACATAAATTGTGCTAATGTAATTTGCGTCATAAGACAGAGGTGATCATGCTCCATGTATCTCAATCGGCATGTTTAAGGTTAATGGCTGTGGCAGTTAAATAAGTACCTCCCAGCAATGCAATTTAACGACTTCGTGGTAATAAAAAAAATCATGTATCAGATAGAAATCAGGTTGTTATCGCGGGGTAATTTAAATATTTTTATTTAATATACATGTGTAATAATTTTATGATTTATGAATAGGTAATTTATGTATGGTTCTTTATGTTTACTTACATTACCTGGCTGTGCCGCCAATAAAGTACTTTCTATATAGCATAGATACATAATTAATTATTTACTCCCAATACTATATCGTTAATACATGTATGTTACAATCGATCGCAAATAACCGATTTAACAAACCCGCCACTTTTCAATTGACGAAGAATGGAGGGTGTATTTTTAAAGAGAACCATATACTAGTAAATAAAAAGACATGAAATAAAGTATACCGATAAGTGAGTGATGTGGAACATTAGTTACGAGACGAGGAGCATTCTACACACATAATTAGTGAAAATAAAATTAGATGGTTTATGACACACTTACGCAATAGTATAAGTATTTATTTGTGTAAACAAGGCGTATTTTTTACATTAAATCAGCGTTTAAATTTTCGTTCCAATCGAGTCATATATTTAAAAAAAGTCGCGAAACTATTTGATTGCTTAAGTGGTACCAAAGTGATCACGTGGGTGATACAAAATTGAAAATATAGATACAAGGAATTTGCTATAGTTCATGTTTATATATTTGGTAATCTGTGAAAAGAACCCATTATTATTGTGTTCTTAACAACATTAGTTTTGTGATATTTTAATACATCAATTTATGTGTTATTTATTTATAATGTGATATTTAAATATATCAATTAGAAAAACATACATATAGATAAAATCAATTGATCTTTTGGTTGCCACCGGGATTCGAACCAGGAATGCTTTTATAAATGTATTAATAGATGTATTAATTTGAAATAGCTGCAAAAGTTCCTGGTTCGAATCCCGCTAATATTTTTAAGACCAAAATATTTTTTTCGATAAATTGATTTTATCTGTATGTATATCTTCCTCATTTATATATTTAATTTTATTTTAATATGGAGTGTATTTGAAAATGATTATTTGGCAATAGTAGTAGTTTAACGATTGATAACTCTCTAGAAAACATCTTTATATGCCTTAAAAGCAGTTCATTACCAGTATATAAATTTTAATTCAATTTTGCTTGGACTATAAAATTAGTTACAAATACATTTATCTCAATTTTATTAACTGATTTTGTTTTCATGACTTTCGATAACGATTCACAAAAAGCTTTCAAATACTTGGCGAAATTCATGACCCGTTTTCAGGTATTTTTCATGAAAGAACCGGGTACTGGGTTTGGTGTTGCTAAAGGGCAATTATTTTCCACTATTAATACTGCCATAGTTTAGATTCATATTGTATATATACAATATGAGTACTAAAATATTTGATTTCAGTATTGCATTAAAATAATATTTAATTAAACATTATATAAATAAAAATATTTCGAATAGAAAATTGAAATATTTTATTCAATTGAAATATTCACGTATACTCATATCGTTTAAATAAAAAGAAGATAATAATAAACAGAAAACAAGAACAAATAAATTTTATTATATACATTATAAATTTATATTCTATTATATTTTAGAAAAATTATAAACAACCAATTTAATTTAACTACGAGTCCCATACTAAAATTTTTTTCTAAAAAATATTCGAGTAAATTTGTATTAAGTAACAATTTGAGTTAGGTACTAAATTTATTTTCTAAATAGTTATTGTTTGTTAAAAATATATTCTGGCAAAAAAACAACATACTTTGATTACTATTGACATTCTGAAGAAGAAAATGGTATTTTTCGAAACCGGTAGATGTATTTAAACTCGATAAGTGGTTAATAAAACAAAGTTAACAAAAAAAGTAATGACAAAAGATATTTCATTTGGAAATATAAAAATTAAAAGATTCCATTCGAAAATTACCCAGTTCACTTTTTTTTTAAAATACGCGAGTACCCGATTCTCCAGTTCCGGTTCTATCCGGTTCGGAAGTCCTAGTTCTACAACAACCAAATATCATATCAAGATAGTGCAGTTTATTGTACAGAAGTTTCAAAAAAATTAACTAGATTCTCATTGTGACATCTACGCTGTTTCGGGAGAATTAATTATCAAATTTAATCCATAGATGGCGATAGTGTAGTGGTACACGAAGTGAGTCCACATATTAATATACATATACAACTTTAAAAAATTTGATAGATGTGAAGATTGACGGGTGAGAATGGTGAACATTATATGTAAGCAGCCGAATACAGGTCGTAAGCCCTGTAATTACCCATACACCCACATATTTCCATTAAATATAATAAAAAATATAAGTCATTCGATTTACAGCGGGAATAATCTCATAATGTTTATTTACAAAATACTTGCACGGTGAACGCTAATCGTTTCTACTTCGGCCTGCAAAGCAATTGAAGTCGTACATGATATCCAAAGAAACATAGGTAAAATGCTGCATAAAACTCACATAAGATTAGTTCTACCAACGCGTCAGAAACCTAGACTCTTTACGCAACCAACTGTAAAAAAGAGAGATAAATTTTTAGTCTTCTGATGCTTTTCATAAAAATTAAAAATATATATTTTTAATACTTTTAAAATTAGCAATATTAACTTTGTGGTTAAAATTCATATTTTTTATTTATTATCCTTGTTTTATTAACCACTGAATTGAGTTTAAATACATCTACCGGTTTCGAAAAATACTACTTTCTTTTTCAGAATGTCACAACTAACTAAAAATATATATCATTGTTTCTTCACCAGAATCTATTTTAAAAATTTTAAAAATAGATTCTGGTGAAGAAACAATGATATATATTTTTAGTTAGTTATGACATCCTGAAGAAGAAAATAATATTTTTCGAAACCAGTAGATGTATTTAAACTCAATTCAGTGGTTAATAAAACAAAGATAATAAATTAAAAATATATATTTAATTTTAGGTACTGATATGCAACATTTTACTACATATGTTTTTTATCAAAAACATTTACAGATTTTTATTTACATATTATTTTGATAATACCATAAGGTTAAATGTGTGCAGCTAAATGTGTACTATTGGCGTACAACTTAACTATTGCATAAAAATAAAATATTAAAATGACATCAATTATAGGGCCGTGGGAGTCATGTAAGGGGGTGGGGGATGATTGACAAGGAGACATTAAAATAGGCAAAATATTAAGTAGCGGAGTGTTTGTTAACATCAATTGGTTATTAATTATGTTGGACTTAGTGTTGAGTGATTTTTTAATGTCTAGAGTTTCTAAATTATCTAATGTAAAGCTTTATTATTAATACGTAAAATTTCAACGCCGTTTTTTATTTTACTACATTTTTCAGAATTTAGCTTAATTTTTGGTTGCATTTTTCAATTGATATATTTATTACTGTAAAACTGTATGTAATTCAAAATAAAATAAAATGACAGTGTAACAAACATGATTTATACAAATAAATATATTTTAAAAAATTAAAAAAACTTTTACTCAAAATATATGTACATATGTATGCATATTTTTTATTTAGTTGTAAAAATTATAATATTTATCTAGTATGCAACACGAACATAAAAAAAATTATTAAATTATATTGTATATTAATTAGTATCAGGTAACATAAACAAATAATTCCATGCTCTTTGGACTAATGTCTTCGATTGAAAGCTTATATTGCTGTATAAAACCACGCCAGAACCTTTGGCAAAACTTCCACATCGCAGTCGAGTGGGCGGCGAAATTTGTTAGCCGCTAACCTTAGCACATTATTTCACACGAAAAGCTTGTACTTGCGTAATGTTAGTCGTTCCTCTCGTGAGCCGTATTTGGAGTGTGTGCTCGTGTTAATGTACGACGGATAAAGATCGTGTGTAATTTGTAAAGAGACGTTTATAAAGCGCTTACAACAATTGTAGCTATTTTAAATTCTTGTCAATCGAATAGGTCATGTATAAGTTTACACACATATATATATATATATATATATTGCGTGTATTGAAATAATGTATTGAGTAGCTTGTTGGTGTAGTGGTCAAGACGTTGGCCTAGTGATCTAGTGGTCAGGGGTTCGCGCCTCGTTCCAGGATACCAGCAAGTTAGTCCTATTTTCATAGCACAAGCATTTAGCTTAGTTTGAAAATAGTAAGAATATTGATGTGACATGTATTCCGTGTACGCATCTCTATTTTTTTAAAAAAAAATTAAAATTAAAATTAATTAAATATATTAATTTGAAACATATATGTATATATATAAAATCAATTTATCGAAAAATATTGTTATTGCGCCACTGGGATTCGAACCTGGATCTCTTTCCAAACCGAGAAAGGTGCATTTTCCAACTATGTTACAGCGACAATATTTTTGGCGACAAATTTTCGAACCTATATGTTACATTTTTGATATTAATATATTTAACCGTTCCATTCGAAAATTTGTCGCTAAAAATATTGTCGCTGTAGCATAGTTGGATAATGCACTTTCCCCGGTTTGGAAAGAGATCCAGATTCGAATTTCGGTGGGGCAACAACAATATTTTTCGATAAAATTGGTTTTATATGTATATGTTTCTAATTAATATTAAAAAATATCACAGACTGTCTGTTCTGAATAATTACAGCTTCACAATAAGAATGTGTTCTAAAAATAATGTGTCATAATTTTTTTGGAATTTATATAAATTATATTATATATTATAATAATTTATATTATATATTATAATAATTTATAATTTATTTATTTATATTTATATATTTATATGCCTATAAAGGCAGAACTCAGAATGAACTGGAGCAAAATGAAATTCGGCTCCGGCTCGTAATCGGTATCCATTCAATTTCGATATATTTTGGATTCAATAATTTTTTTTAGTTTATTAATAAATTATGTAACATATTAGGGCGTACTTTTCAAATTCGCTTAAATCTACTTATTGATCAAGTAGAATAATGGGATATTTAATGATTTTAACATAAATTTACTATATTTGGGTTATGATAAACGAACATCTAGTCTCCAATGTTATCTCTAAGGTGTGCGGTTGTGCGCGCCCACACGATTGGGCATCATAGTGTACATAAAAAAATATAGCGGGCACACAATTTTCATCAAGATTTCTTTTTTAGTGTTTCCGAGGTAAGTTTGTAGAACTCCATTATCACAAATGTGAAAATAAAATACTAGTTTTTTCATTCTAATCGTTTAATTTACTTCAGACGCGTTTCGCCTCGTAAAGGCATTATCAATATAAAGAAAGATTGATAATGCGACTCAAGTAAATAAAACGACTAGAATAAAAAAACTAATACTTAATTTTCACATATGCAAGATTTCTTCTTTATGCGCTGCCTTCTATCTAAGGTTGGTGCCCATGTTGCAGTATGTTGAATTATCTTGTATAAGATCACCCATATTTTGGACATTGAATCATTTTCTGAGGTTACACAGCCAAGATAATTCCTTTTAGTTGTAAAATAAAATATTTTTCATTATTAAGAAGAACACATTCTTATTGCGAAGTTGTAATTAATCGGAACACACGGTCTGTGATATTTTAAATAGTAATTAATAATATTAATTAGAAAGATATACAGTGCAACCTCTCATATACAGTGAATATAGAAAGATATACAGTGGAACTTCTCATAACAAGCATAATTCGTTCCAGAATGTTACTCGTGATGTGAAACACTCGTTAAGCGAAACCTTTTTCCTATATAAATGAAAGTAAAATACGATAATGAGTTCTATGCCGAAAAAAACATTCAATTATTTTATTTGTAACGTTTATTTAAAGAAAATTACTTATTATTATTTATGACCATAACTAATTGTTTTTTTTTACTAGAAAGCTGTTTAGAGACATTTGTTTTTGTAGACGCTTCAAAATTTGGTGAAAATGTCACACAGCATCATTATTGAATAAATTTGTAGCGCGCATAGTCATCTCCCTATTAGGGTGATGATTCTCAATATACGATGCAACAGTTTCCCATTTCTCTTATTGCGCCAGAAGATTGTTGCTTTGCTACATCCTCCTCTTCCACTGATAAACTCTTCTCCACAGCTTCTTGCTGTGAAACACGATTCAACTCCATAAGCTCTTCGGTGGTCAACACTTGGCTGTGTACAAGCTCATCGATGTCATTATTATCCACTTCCAGTCCCATGATATTGGCCAAAAATACAATCTACAGACACCACAGGTGATGTCTCAAACCGCTCAAAGTCACATTCGACAAAGCTTCTTCCAAGCAGATATGAAGGTCTTCTCAACAAGCAGGACATGGAGTGGCAGATTCATCTCAAGCAAATATTTTATCACAGTAGGACCAAACACTTTATTGATCCAATCAGTAAAAATGTCACGTGTCACCCAAGCCTTCTTTCTTGTTGGATCTTTACATCCCATTTAGCCCGCTTTTTGGACATCACACTTCTTGAAGGCTCGTGAAGTTTCTGAATGGTAAAAATGCGCCACACGTTAAGAGAGTTCTTTTTTAAAAATTTGTTTTGCTCATTATACAAATTGGTCGTAATGAGAGGTTCCACTATACATATAAAATTAATTTAATTGAAAAATATTGTTGAACCTGGATCTCTTCCAATCCGAATGAATTATTAATTCTGGCGTTTTCTATCGGATTAATTAAAGGTATTTGAGATTGTGTAAAAATTAAGAAGATGGCTTTCAAATAATGGAACGATAGATGTATCAATTTGAAAAGTGCAACATGTAAATTTGAAAATTTGTCGTCAATGCACTGAGTTGGTGTAGCATAATCGGTTCATACAATTTACTCGGATTGGAAGAGATCCAGGTTCGAATCCCGGTAGCGACAACAATATTTTTAATAAAATTGATTTTATATGTACATCTTTCTAATTAATACATTTAATTTGTGTTTAAAAAAAAATTTCATTGCGAATAATGTGATCGGAGTGTAGCTTATATAAATGTATATTATTAGTTCTATTTACGCGTCTTAATAAATCTTCATCAGAAATGTGCTCAACTTAGGCTGTATTTATAGCTTAGGTATGGTCATATTTTTATTATGTTTTCTCCCAGCGCACAAATAATAACATTGTTCCTTAAAATGGCACAAAAAATTTTGCACGCGCACACGGAGTTCCAAAATTAGAAGAAACATTGTTAGATGACGTCTGTCTTTGCGTTAACGTGATTGGTTGAAATGGTTGTTTGTAAATGAAACTGTCTAGATCTGTCGACCATTAAAAACTAGTCCTATATGTATATGGTTTTTCAACAATTTGTCAGCATTGTCAGTAAAAAAAATAACATTTTGGAGGCGACTGCTTTTAAAAATAATCCTTAATATTATTTTTGATGTATCTTAGTTAATTTTAGTTATCAATCTTCCTAGAACTGAAACATATCAGTCGGTTGGCCAACTGTACTTACATATATAATACGAGTATAATGAAACAAATTTGCGGTTTTTTGTGTAAATTTTTTTATTTCCTTCACATTTAAAATTTTAATTTAAATATAAAAAATGGTGTATGATATTTTATAATCACGATGTACTTCTTTGTATCAGTATAAACAAGCACCTCGTTTGGTCAACGGGTAATGGGTGTCCTAAAAAAGGACATAAGAAAAAAACGTGAAGAGGCATTGTAAATTTGTTGGATCCAGACACATATTAGGGTCATCTAACGAGCGGTTAACAAGACCAAACTCAAATACCCCCGAACCGAGGATTAAAAAAACAGGGTTGATCGAAGTTCTATTTTATCAAAAATGGTTTATTAATAAATAATATTTTTTTTTAGATATTTTATTCCAATTAGAGCGGTTATTATAGCAATATTATTATTTTAAATACAAATTAAATGTATTAATTACAAAGATATACATGTAAAATCAATTTTATCGAAAAAAAATGTTGTTACTACCGGGATTCGAATCTGGATCTCTGTCAATCCACTGTGTTGGTATAGTATAATAGGATAATGTACGTTTCCTGGATTGGAAGAGATCCAGGTTTGAATCCTGATAGCAACAATATTTTTCGATAAAATTTTATGTATAATATACCTTTCTAAATAATACATTTAAAATATCACAGATCTATGTTCTGAATAATTACAACTTCACAATAAGAATGTGTTCTCCTTAATAATATTATTATTAATACCATACAGTTTAAAGCATTAACAAGAGAAAGATATTATGTTTTTAAAAATGAATTCGCTAATTTGGAACATTTATTTAAAATATTTATATATTACATTAAAAAAAATTATGAGTGCCAGGTCTATTAACTGCAGCTGGTAGATTTAAATTCGTCCAACTGTAGATTGAAATATCAATGGTCAATGGATTGACGTTTGATGTGCAATAAGTAATGCATGAGACGGCGAATCTCTGAGATTTGGTGTGTATGCAGTGAACTATGAAAATCGAGGGTTTTCTCCAAAGAATCTTGTGGAGGCTTATCATCCGCTATAAATATACAATATACTGACCGTATGTACCGCGTCGCTTCCGACAGCCATTGCGAGGAGCAGGTCGCCACGGTCAGCAGCCCTCACTCTCTTTCCGGTCTTGGATTCATTAGCAGCTCACGCATCTCACTCCACGTTATCGAATTTAATTAATACATCTTGTACAAAATCTGTCGAAACCAGTTTAATTTTCTACTCCTTTTATAATGAATCAATTTCCATGTCCCATCGCGAGTATCCCGATCTCAACATCTTTTCAACATTTCTACAAGTCGAACTTTTCGAAAATTCTGGATAACGCTCTCCTATAGTGAGAATGTGCCGAGCTTACAATGATTGATATATTTTCTGTTTCATTACCTTTATTTAAGAACGAAAACAATATTCTTCGATGCAGTATGTAAATGACTCTTCCATGTTTTTATTTTTATGTTCATAATTCTTTTTATATAGTACTTCGTGTTGTTATCTTATCCATGTGAGGTATGTTTAGATATAGGTTATTTAACAATATTATTATATCTGTAATATTTCCAATAAATAAATCACGTAATTTCTAAACTAGTATTCCACTGGCTTCGTCTGAATTTAAAATGCACACCATCCTTCTTTAGAATCTTATGAAAACCTAATCCACGTCTCGAGTAGAAAATTTCATAAAAATCTCAACGTCATTATAATTAAAGTGCTCATTGTTAAGATCTTTCGTATAATTGATTTACTCCTTTTAAAGATTTTTATTTAATCAGACTACTCCTTTTTAAATTTTTTTTTTCAAAACGTTAATCTAAAGAATTTTCTTATATTATAATAACATGTATGATGGACCACGCACAAAAACAATATTTACATGAACCGTCCGCCAGGCTGTTGAGATGAAGGAGGCAATGTTTGGTCCAGTTAATTAGGAGCCCCGTCTGATGATGGCTCGCCCGCTGGAAACCGGTTCCACGCCTTTTGTTGGCTAACAGCAACAAATAAAAATGCATTTAATTGGCCGATTTGTTTAATTACACTTAACAGACGGCGAAAGGTCTTCTCTGTAGGGGTGTGTAGAATCAAACAAATATTTTGTATATTTAAAAAATAATAATTATGAATTGTGACTTCAAAACAATACGTTTCGAGTGATACATTATTTGTAGATTTTTTGTTCTGTAATATCGTCAAGTCAACTTCATTATCCTGTATCCCTAAACTTATGGATTTACGTCTTCCCCAAGAATCGAGTATTCTTTCTACCTGTATCTCCGCTCATCCCCATGTGTCGCTCCTTGAGAACGGCCAAAAAAATTTACTAACAGTAAAAACAGAAGGCAATTCTTAGGGTAATAAATGGTCGTTCTTTTAGATTTCCATCGGATCTTCTATTTAAAGAGTACAGTGTTCAAGACGTTATACAAATTATATGTTGAGACTCGTACAATATTTCCATTCTAATAAAATAACTCACCCTTAGCAATAAATCATGATCACAACATAAGAAAACGAATAAACATCTACACACCATGTTGCATAAAGCATAGATATTTGGAAGGGGGTTTGCACTTAGCACAATCTAGTTCTTCTGGCACCTCCAATGTGGATTGTACATTTATATTATTCACTGTCTTCGTTCAGGGGTCCTAGTCCTTTAGAATGCACTGTATTAGACGCGACGTCTCAATTTAATGCTATACTCCGATTCACGCATAACTACACTGCTTCAAGGTCGCCGTTTGACTAATGCGGCGGCGTGCCGGGTGAGGAAAGGGAGGGGAGCTGGAAAGCACAGTACACTATTTTCGTTCAAGAATAAATATGTGTCCCAAACACACCAGATCCGAGAGCAACAACGACATTATTTCAACGTATCTATATGTTTTTAACTCTTAAACTGTTCAACACACTTATCACTAACTGGAAATCGTTCACTAACAAAAAAAATAACACAAATATGATCTCAATATTTGATCCAATTGGGTAGATATCAGTTAGAAGCAAAGCTGTCCAGTACTCAA
Source organism: Eubasilissa regina (assembly GCA_022840565.1). NCBI lineage: Eukaryota > Metazoa > Arthropoda > Insecta > Trichoptera > Phryganeidae > Eubasilissa > Eubasilissa regina. The sequence goes on along the minus strand of JAINEB010000027.1, from coordinate 13,217,678 downwards.
ATTTAATTACACAACAATACTCATTACATTTTTTTATTGTATCTCTGTCGATTTACTTTTTAATTAAATTATACCACAGTAGCAAGAAAAAAACAGGTGAAAAAATGGGCCATTATCTTACTTGGACATAGGCGTAGTTACGCTGCTGTTCCAAGCCTAGTCCTTATCGTTGCTCTTTGGGCAACGTTTGTTTCATGAAAAACCTCTATAGAAAATTAATTAATTACTATTATTAATTAAACAACTTTTTGGACATCTTGCGAAAAGAGAACTTAGTTTGGAGAAGCTTGTTGCTTTAGACCAACATCCTTAACTTATAGTCATAAAATCTCAAGGATGACGAAAAAAGTGGAGGAGTACAATCAAGAGGGAGGAGAACTCGAGTTGTCCCTAATGAAGTGGGTCGGTTGGTCACTCCACATTAACGCAGTACCAGGCGGAAACTTTTACTGGCATCACTTAATTTCACCCAACGGTTTTAAGACGTTCAGCGAGTTTATACTTTAATAATGCGCGAATACATGTTATACACTAAAAAAATAAGTTATTAATTATTATTGTGAAGTTGCAGTTTTTCAGAATATGGTAATAAGCATACAATATCGATTTAGCAATGTTGTTTCGCGGAGTATCGATTTAGTATAGGACATCCCTGGCCGGCATACCTGGCGTATTAAGGATCACCCCGCGATCATTTTATCGTCTAATTAGATACCAACTTGTTAAGCGGATGTTAAATTAATTTCACAGCACATCTTCGTGCGAATGTTGTATCGACAATTCAGGCTAACCAGAAGAAAAATACACACGAGCGAGATTTGTAAATATTCATTATTTAAAATGGGAGAGAATTGTAAATAAAAAAAAGTAGATAAACGAGTATGATACGAACGTTGTAATAATTGGAAGAGGAACAATATATCGATTAAATATTTAATACCCTCTTTTAATCACGAGATATAATTTCTTTTTTAAAATAGATATGTATTAATTATTTCTATCAGTGATAGAATTTACAGTTAGTAAGCAGTAAGCATAAACTTAGGTTATGGTTACTGATGATGTAAACTAGGTACTTATAGGTATCAAAAAAATGTGAGAAAAATTGAGGGTACCTATCAAAGTTTCCTCTAGTTTTGAATTACGGTATGAGCGATTATGAGGTATTATATGTGCGAAGGGGGAGAAAACAAGGAAAACAGTACCTTATCAGTAAAAAGCTACTTACTGGTAGGGCATAGGTAGACCACGTTACTAATGATTATATATTAAGACGCATGAATAAGTTAAGAGAAATAATAATAATTTTCATAAACATACTGTAAATCTTGATAAAAATTGAGCGCGCACTATTTTTTTTTTGTGTGCATTATGATGCTTAATCGTGTACGCGTGCACTCCCACATCTTAGGGGGAATATTGGCACTGTTGAATATTGGTATTAAAAAAATCAGCGTATATTTTTATTAAAAAAAAACGTGAAATATTGATAGTAGCTTGATTGACAACATATTTATTGAATACAAATCAAATGAATCAATTAGAAAGATATACAGAAAAAAAAATTATGAAAATTATATTTTATTTGCTACCGGGATTCGAACCAAGAAATCACTTTTTTTATAATAACAAACATTTAAGTACATAATATCTACGTAGGTGCCAAACAGCGTCGGCGCTAGACTTTTTGCCGTCACAGTCAAGATTGTATTTTCCGCTCTAGTAACTTAAGCGAAGATGCTTTCAATTTTTGTAAAATCATCCCCATAAATTGGCCGTCCCCTAAATCGCCCGCGTGCCACACACGTTAGGGGCGGTATTTTATTAGGTCAGTATTTTAAAACTTGTCCAAGGTCGGCTTTTTACTAAAATACGTACTAGACACTAGTGTTTATTACAAATTACTGTTTTATTAGAAAATAACTATAATGTTATTTATTGGTTTTGCTTTCTTGGATTCTTTATACCTGGATTATTTTGTTTTTAATTTTTTAATATTTTTTTCGGCCGCCCTCTTGATTTGGCCGCCACGGACAGGCGCCTGCTCCGCCTGTGCGTAACGCCGGCGCTGGTGCCAAAGACTGCGATCGATGAAAGATTGCAGTTAGCGTAAATTCAATGCATCAATACTATTGCAACCCCTGTGGTGATAAAACTCGTTAGTTAATAATTTAGCGTAATGAATAGTTTTAATGTTGAACGCATAGACAACTAGTTCTAGCCCGTTAGGATAACGAGAATTTCTCAACGAGTTTTCCGTTGTAGATTATCAATTATTACTTTCTGGGGTCACCCGGTATTACCCAAAGACTGATTGAAGGATAAAATCCATATATTAAAAATGAAAACAATCTCCATATTCAACATATTTATCTCAACTAAACTAAATGAAGGAAAATTAATATTTTCTTTTTAGCTTAAATTTATTTTAGAAACAACGAAAATTAATTTGCTTTTTACGACGCGACAATAGCGCACTTTCACGAAAAATAATTAATTTCAGATCTTCTTTGTTTTATGTTGCTGTGCGACTTAGGTGGACGGGCATCGTTTCGAACGTTATCTGTCCATCTCAATCTTGGGCGTCACAATTAAAACATACTAATAGAAATCAAGGCTTCAATAAAAATATGTTTTTTTTTCTATAAAACTAGCAATTTTCTATAAAACATTTTTTGAGTATTGAAAATGTAATTTATTACCCAAGAAGGGAATACCTACAGTACGACTTAACTTGACTAATAGACTAACATTAGAATTATAGTAACAAAATATTTATATATTTTTATGATAATATAATAATGATAATATGATAATATGATAATGTAATAATTTACCATGAAGCATAAGTATCCTTAATTATTTAGGCAAAATAAAAACTTAGATACTATATATAACTGTGAATTAGCAGGCAAAAAATCGTTAATTAAAAGCTAGGATAAACTTACAATAAGTAATGAACCACAATTTCAAAGCATCCTTCAGTCTTGTCATTTTGAGTGATATTTGTAAATAATCTATGGAAAGTATATACTTTTCATAACTAAATGAACTATGTAACTAAATGAATTTGAATCGTCGTCCCCACTAGTATATATCCCCCCACAAAGGTACAGCCAGTACTTCATAGATTTTTTTTACTTGCCTCCCACCCTCTATCCCTACCTACCTCCTACCTATCTCTGAAAACATGTTAAGTTTTTGGAAATATAAAATAAAATAAATTTTGATTTTGAAATTTGAAAAATTATTTTTAAAAAGTTATCTGTAACAAAATTCTACCGTATTTCATCGCACAAGATATATAATTTATTATTAATTAAGGAGAACACATTATTGTTATTAAGACAACACATTCTTATTGTGAAGTTATAATTATTCAGAACATAGGTCTGTGATATTTTAAATATGAATTAAATATATTAATTAGAAAGGTATACATACAAAATCAATTTTATCGAAAAATATTGATGTTGCTCACCGGGTATCAAAACTAGATCTCTTTCCTAACCGGGGAAGGTGCATTATTCAATTATGCTACAGCGACGATATTTTTAGCGACAAATTTTCGAACCTATATGTTACGTAAAGTTGCGGTTTTTAACCGATTAACGCATTTCTCCGGATAGGAAAGGATCCAGGTTCGAATCCCGGTAACAACAAAAATATTTTTTTCAATAAATTTAATTTTTCTGTATATTTTTCTTAATTTGTACTAAAATACATTAGAACTATGTTGTAAAAAACTACAACTTCACTATAATAATGTGTTCGCTTTAATATATAAGTTGTATGAAAGTTTATTTAAAATTTAATAAAAATAAATTGATTTAATTTTTGAGGTCTCTTGGTGAAAATTATTCAAAGTTACTTGAGATTTTCTCAATAAATAGTTGATAACTTTTAAATTTAGAATAATATATGTATCCATTTGAAAGAACTACAGCATATAAATTCAAAAATTTGTCATCAACTTACTATGTTGGTGTAGTGTAATCGATTAAAGCATTTCCCCGGATAGTAGAGAATTCGGGCTCGAATCCCGATAGCAACAATAATATTTTTTCGATAAATTGAAATTCTGTATATCTTTCTAATTGATACATTTAATTTGTACTACAATTTATTACTTAATTAAAGTTACACTTCATTATTGGACAACTTTCTAAAAGATTCGATATATATCATAATTATAAAATAGGTCGTTTTTTAATAAAATTGATTTTTTTAAACATGCTTTATTTGTAGATTTAACGTCTTGCAATTGCCTTAGAAACTCGCCTGTTAAATGTCTTACTAATCACAGGCAGTTAGGCGGCCTATCCTGGTTTAATGGTATCTCATGCCCCATACCTGATACGAATTACCAATAATACTTAATTGTACAGATTAGTCCGATCGAGAGTTTCCAACTGTGAGTCGCGGCCACTATGGAAGGCGACCCACAGATTAACCTTTTTTAACCCCATGTTCAACATATTTGATTCTAACGCAGTCAGCGCAGTATAAATTGTGGTTAAATAGTGATATAAATGTCTACAATTAAAATTTTCGTTTTTTTAACTATGTTTATTTATTTACATAAAAAATGATAATTTAACTTTGCAAAATACATAATCTTTCACCATTATTTGTTTTTTGGCTCTTGTGTTATTGCCGTAAGTAAATAGTATTTTTTTGGTGTTGCAAATGATATTTTTTTCGACATCAGTTATTGAATGTGCATTTTCAATTTCAATTTTTTGAAGACCAAGCTTGCTTCTGACAACAAAGGTACGGGCGAGGGATTCTCTTCATCGACATTTTCAACCTCTTTTGTTGTCTCCTTCAATTCAAGAATCACTTGGGAAAGCTGCACAGTTGTCTACAAACAATGAAATATTTAAACAAATAATAGATATGGAAAAATACGAAAGTATGGGTAATTACAAGGCTTACCACCAGTCTTCGGCTGGTTTAAGTGATCATTTACAATATAACGTATTCTAGGATATATTAAAATATTGCTTATAAAATATTTCGTTGTTTTATGCGCATATCAAGGTCTAATAAAAACAAATAAAAAATATTCATTGTCATCCATGCCTTTTTGTTTACGTAATATTTTACGGGTAAAATTTTCGTATTCTTAAAACACATAGGTTTCAACGATTTACCAATGACGATTGGGTCGCATATGTCAGTTCCATCACTGTTGACGCGAAATCCAAGATCCTCTCTTTCGACTCTTTACCACCGTGGCAGGGCTCGCTCTTTCATGTCAATGCAATGTGCCGTTAGGCAGGCAATATAAAACAAGTCAGCGTAACAAAATGTGTTGCGTAATTTTAAGGATTAATGCGGTAAAATAATGCGCAGAGAAACAACCGATGCGATCTATTTTTGCGTGTTTTGTATGAAATTAATTCTCGAGACTGGATGAAATAAATGACACATGAGGGTAAACGATTAATCGAGGAACGATTGATCTAGATTTTACTGTATATTGAAACTTGTACTGTAATTGGGTTTAAAGGCTTCTCAAATCCATGGCGTTCTACATATCCATCCTTCAAGTCTATCTATCTTGATATGTGGTCATCTATCATGATAATCAACTTTTGACCAAGAAATCAGTAATTATTTTGGGTTCCAAATTACTCTTTGACAATCACATTGGCCAAATTACCGCCAGATCAACTATAATTTTAGGTTTCACCCTTTGGGTATGCAAACAATTTAGTATTATTACCAATATAAAAACACTACATATGTTCGAAGTATCATCGAATATGTCTACCAAGTCTGGAATCCAATATACGGCACATACATTAGGAAAACCTAAAAAATACAGAATAACTTCTTGAAATATCACAACTTTCGTAATAATCAAATCTTTACCAGTACTGGTGAGTCATCTATTCTTTTCAAAATTCCATCACTACAAATTCGAAGATTTCTGTACAAAATAGCCAACTTTAAAGTAGACTGCCCTGATTTAGTCAGATAAAAATCTAATGCGAGTGCCATCTGAGTCAACTATAACTTATCTCACGTTCAGTCTTCCATACTGTAACACCAATGTCAAACAGAGCAAATTTTTTTATCGATCTATCAATTTTCTGATTTCCTATTGGCGTACCCTCATAAACCTTATAAAGTACTCTGAAATTGGTACATCTGATAACATGTCCTACCCATTTTAGCCTTCTTGCCTTTAATACAGCTGAAATATTTGGTTATTGGAAGACTTTGGAATGGAATTGGTAGAAGTTTTAAAGTATATCTTGTAGAAGATCCAGTGATCGAGGGTTCGAGCCTCATACCAGGAGACTAACAATTTAGTCCAATTTTTACAGCACAAGAATTTAGCTTCGTTTCAAAATAGTAAGAATATTAATGAAAATATTTTATTTAAAAAAAAACACGTATGGAAGAGAAAATCAAATAAATCACAAGGTTTAATAATTAAAAAACATCTGAAACTATCTAATTTGAATCTAATAGTTTATTAATGTGCTATCTTTGTAGTGTAATGGTGTGTATCTGTGTATCGAACCAAATTTAATATTTTAAATTTTTTAATCACAAAATTTGTCAATTGTAATTTTTCTATCTCCACGCTGTACTTCAAAATATCTGTCAGGGATATAACGACCTGTTGATAATCTATTTTCTTATAAAAATATTGATTTATTTCATATAAATGTACACATACACATATATATACACACATAATTGCAATTACAATTATTACAATTACAATGGTATATTAAATGTTTTTTATCCCATGTTCGCCCTAATAGATAAGAAAATGTAATAGATAATTTAAAGTGATACTTCTTGATTCTCTGTTAATTATACAATATTTTACATTATTTCCAATTTACTAATATTTTTAAATCTTGGACTGCGAGACAATCGTGTTTATTATTCTTAAAAAAAATCATATTAAAGAAAATATATACATCTCTGTTGGAATGAAAAAAACCTGCTAAACGAAAGACCAATTTTGAAATCACAAAGACAACTTTATGGTGAAGCTCAAAAATCGACATGTAGTTTTGCTACATCCTGTTATGAATACGATGAATTATGTATTAATACAAGTATCAATTAGTCCACAATATTGGTAAATGAGCTAATTAAATAAGAGAGAGAGATGTAAAATAAAAATACATTGAATTATATATATTCTTTACTGGCTAATAACAATTATTAAAGACAAATAAATATATATATATATATATATATATATATCTTTACACACAAAAAGCAATAAATGAACATCTACACATCAGTTTCGAGAGCAACAACGACATTCTTTCAACGTTTCTACATGTTTTTAACTCTGAAACTGTACTTAATTGTTCACTTCCAAAGAGATTACACAAATATGGACTCAGTATATAATTAGTTAAAAGTATCGCTGTCTAATATTCCAACTTAATCACAATACAATATCTATTTACACTACACATTCATTTCATTATTTTATTGTCTCTATTTTTTTATATTTCTGTGGAATCTTCTTCTTCCTTTTTAATTTAAATTAAATAACACCACAACAGCACGAATATATCAGAGATGAATATCTACTGTATACCACATAATAAACTACTAAGTGTATATATAATTGCATGTTCACTTCTGATATACGAAAAATTATGTCAATAAAGATTTATCTTATCCAATCTCATATTTAAACTTTATTTTTTATTTTCTTTAATTGTTAGAAATTAGTCACATTTACCACCTTTCATATTATTAAAAGAGCTAATAATAACGAACAAGTAGGTATAACGAAATACAATTATTATTTTAGAGATATTTTAGTATGCTTTTTACTGATAGTGTTTTTTGTAAATTTTATTTTGCTAAACAAGCTTGGAATTTCTTTTTGATTTAGATTGATTGATTAGGCGATTGAACTAGATGAACCAGATTTCCTCATTTCTTATTCAATCCTTCTTTCAGTGATATGGCTAAAAGCCTCGTTGAGAGACAATTAGGCTAGTAAAATATCACTTCAGGACACGCAGATTGTGCAAATTTAATTTAATGAGGGATAAGTGCTAGTCCATCATCAATCCGTACCCCTTCGGCGATGGAGCGCTAAGTGGGGGAAAAAACGTTCAGCAACCACTGAACTAGACATGGACAGGATGTTGCCCGACTACTGAGCTAGTCTGTTATTAACGGTAACACATTTAACCCGGCATACCTGTCGTGTTCGGATTATAAATATATTAGAAATGGACAATAATTGTTTTTTTTTTTACATTATTTTATCTTAAAAAATAATTATTTGCCTTAAGCGCTCTTGAAGTTATATTTTTTATGAAAATTGCGCTATAAAAATTATCCAATATTATTATTATTATTATTATTGTATGCCTAATAACCAAGTGGTCGGTGATTCCATAATCTGTCCATAACCGAGCTCTTTTGAACGTATGAAATAAAATAAACTTAAACAGACTTCAAAAACCATATAATAAAATTCTAAAAATTGTTAACAATTTGAACCGACACAGCAAATTAATATTAAAAGATTACGGCAACATTACAGGGATGTTAAATTACATTGAACACATAAAAATAATGAATAAAATAAAACATCCCTTACTAAACTGTCATATAAAGTCAGCTAGAACAAAAAGCTATTCCGTATGGTTCAAATATACGTAAAAAACGACACCGGACATTATTTCAAGTATCATCAAGATAATCATATATTAATTAATTACGATTAATTTAACTCAAAAAATATTAATATGAAAACATTAAAGACATAAAACGACGCAAGTCGTCGATCACATGTAGTGGGTGAAGAAATCGGAAGGGATAGGTTAGATAAGAAGGGAATTGGGGGAAGAGCGGACCAGGATGGACTCACGGAACCAGAGGACAACTTACCTGGTTAATGACACCGTCTCGATGATCTTTCGGAAGTTTACCCAATGTATGAAACTGCCACAGCACAAAAACTCTGATGAGTTTCATGTTCACAACACAACAAAATCACAGCGGTGTATGAAGTAGTGATCCAACACGAATAATCATATGATAACACTTCTTATCCTTGAATTCAAAATCAACCAGTTAAGCTAAAGGAACATATGTACTGGTTTGGGAATAACTGGGTAGGAACAAACTAAAAACTGGTGACAGTATATTTATTGTTATTGTGTTTAGTTTGTAAAACTCTATGTTTTTTTAAATTAAGTTTAAAAAAAAAGAGCACAATATATATTAACAATAATAATTTGGATTCAAATATGGAAATACATGTATTCATCTATAAAAAATAATTTACAAATGTGAAACAACGCACGGAAGACCAGATACGTATAAATAAATATATGGTTTAAATACTAATTAAATTAAAAAGATATACACATAAAATCAATTTTATCGAAAAATATTGTTGTCGCGCCACCGGAATTCGAACCTAGATCTCTTTCCAAACCGGAGAAAGTGCATTACTTTTAACGACAAATTTTCGAACCTATATGTTACACTTTTCAATACCTTTGTGTAAACCGATAGTAGACACCAGAAATAACAATTCCTTTTTATTACATTTTGGACACATTGCTACAACTCACGTATTATTAAGGAAAACACATTCTTATTGTAGAGTTGTAATTATTTAGAACATAGGTCTGTGATATTTTAAATACTAATTAAATGTATTAATGTCTACTACTTAACAATAAGAATGTGTTCTCCTTAATAAGTAAAGTATGTATGTAAGTAACTATGGCAGGACGATGTCATAGTAGACTTCGCTAACGTGGGAAAAATTAATTGACCAGATGCCGCAATGGGCAGGAATCAGTGGAGAATAATTTTGGTGATACACATTAATCACGGGATATCAGGCTGGAGATGATGAATAATATTTTAATTTATTATTTAATAATCATACCTTCATCATATTTTTTCTAACGCAATGCATTGGTTGGATATTCAAAAATCCTTTTGTAAAGTTAGCAATAATTTAGCACGGTTGGTATGCGGGGGTTAACCGATATGAGGAAGTATTTAGCCAGATTGGAAAATACTAATACTTTTTTTAGCACCTAAATATTAATGCAGTTAACTGCATCACGTTACACGACAGCTTGCTCATTAATTGGATAGGTGATTAGATCAAATGCGGAGTGAAAACATTAAACTTAAATAGGTGTGCATACTAAAAACTTAATGACCTAAGAGTGTTGGTCAAGCTCTGTAATTTAGTTTTTAAGAAAGTTTTTATGTGATTAGATATTAGATGATAATTATTGACAGCATGGATAAACATTCTTAGAATAAATATGCTAACACTTGACTTTTATAATCTTACACCGTTAAGGTTATAATGAGTATTTACAAAAATATTAAACAAACTAGTTATAAAACTAATCATCTTTTTGTAAACAAGTTATTTTAATTATCTACTCTCAAATATATATTTTTTATTAAGTTATTTATTCGTCTTTATCATATTACAATTATATTTTTTCAGGTTTAGGTGGACGTTTTATAAATATCAGGTCATAAATATCAGTATGAAGTGTGGTATTCAGGGCCATTTTAAACCAGTAGGTAAGTAAGGCCATACCTATTGGTTAAAGGTGGTATATTTAAGAAACATAACATTTAAGATAAAAGTAAGGAGGCAAAAAAAAAATTTTAACTCGACAAAAATTCAATATTTCACATCAATAATTAAATTTGATGAAATATGAGGGTGGCATTTTATAGCTTGCTTAAGGGTACCATAATGTCTATGGGCAGTTCTAGTGCTATTTCATGATGAACTGCTTATCGTGGCGTTTTAATCTTTAAATGTTCAATATGGAGGAATGAATGAATAAAAGGTACATAGGTTAAATCACATGATTTATTCAGAAAAGTTACAATTTGATACGTTATAAATCATGACTGGATTACGATGTGAAGCTCTGAAAAATAATGGCTGAAACCACCGGTGACAGGTGATGCGCGCGGCCGTCCTCTCTTGATGGCGCTAGTAGGTGCTCCGCTCATCGCGGTGAAAATTAAATCATCATACATTTATTCCACCGAAAATGTTTATAATATATTTTTAATTGTTCATTGTATGTGTATTGAGATGTTTAATTTTGTAAATTTTTTATTACATGTTTAATTTTCACTAGATAAAAGAAAATAATTTTAAAAATTTCTAAAATATAGAATTGTTAATTTATTAAAATAGGGATTTATCTAACATTAAATGAAAGAAGAAATGGATAGTAGTTCTGCATAATTAATGTTTCGTAGGTTTTATAAACGGTAAAACAAAATTCTATGATTACCTAGATTCTAATTCTTGTTAAATTTTATCCGTTGTCAGGTTTCATAGTTCTGATTACATGTTATATGTTACGGTCATTAGTCAGAGGTTCGGTTAGCACGCAAGTACTAAGTTATCGGGAGCATTTGGAATTCGACGTTCTTGCCATCACTACAGAATGGCCTTTCTTGGAGGCTGCACATTCTTATCCCGATTGGGTTCTGCATCACCAAAATTCTTTTACATTCACTCGATACTGATTTACTTTTTTGTTAAACTGAAAATATATTATTTAACATGGAAGATTGAATATTAACCTTAAAGGAAACATATTACTGTGTCATTAGTGAATACTTTGACTAGTGGATTCTTCCAAGCTTTACGCGTGGCGGTGTGACTCTGAATACTAAGCCTACTAAAAAGCTGCAAACTAGACAGTAACAGAAAAAGGAACAAGTGGGTTAGAGCAAAGACTGGGGTGAAGGATGTCATAGAAGGATGCAAAAACGGTAATGGGCGGACCATATTTTAAGAAGCAGATATAATTGATGAACAAAAAATATTTCTGAATTGTATCAACAAGACAATAAATCTAGAATTGTCGATTGATAGATGCTATTTAGAACCAATCGGAGTGGTATGGACATATTGGCAGAGGATCAAAGATAGGTGCAGTGTCATTGGGAGGCTTTCATCCAGCAGTACTAACGACGTTGATTATTTTGCTAAAGACGACGATGACGATGATGATGATGACGATAATGATGATGATGATGATGATGATAATGATGATGATGATAATGACGATGACGGTGACGGTGACGGTGACGGTGACGGTGACGGTGACGGTGACGGTGACGGTGACGGTGACGGTGACGGTGACATTGATGATGATGATGATGATTATGTACCTATATATTTTCTAAAACAAAATATTTGAAAATACCGCAATTTACAAACTGTAAATGATTATTAAATAAACCAACATGCATAATATTGTATTTGAAATGTCTTCCTTCATTTATGAAGCTTTTATTTAAAAAAAAAACAGATTTCATATATGCACTTAAACAAAATAACATTTATTAGCATTCATTTCACATATCGATTACATATGTTCAATAATATGTGTTTGTTCCTTTTTACAATTGGGATATTCCCGTGCCTCGAGCCTCGCGCCTGTCCGTCCCGCTGTATTCATAGAGGCGGCTCGAATCATAAAAGTGTCTCTTTTGATTTCGAAGGAATGTTTTAATTACGTTACTAAATTTTGTACGGCGCATGAAATGTGGTATAAAATAATTACAGTTGTAAATTAAACATTATATCTTAAATGTTATCTCTAATAGTAGAAAAATATTGAATCTCGTCATTAATGAAGGAGAATCTAAAGCTTGAAATATATTCAAATAATAACTTAATCGAGTCTGATGAAAAAATATATTTAATTGATCACTTGATGATAATATTTTTGAAAATAATTGACGCTATTTGTTTAATACACTGAAAAGTAGAATATTTAATTTATATAATATAAAATAAATGTTTATCTTATGAATGCAAATAAATGTAGTTATGCAGCAGAATTAAAAAGAGATATAGTTATTATAAGTCACACACAGTCAGGTCAATCCTATATTCTGCCAGAAACAGACAGGCAGTTATCATGCAAAAAAATATTATAATGGCTTTCTGAAAATTTTGTCGATCGCTAAAACTCAATTTTAAAATCTAAAAACACTCCAATATCTCTTAAATCAATTATTTAAAAATTTGGTGTCTACATAGGTATTAAACGGTACACAAAATTTAGTACATAGATATTAAAGTCATTTAAATTTTGGTATCTATATAGATAATATTAGTCATTTTAAAGGTAAAAAACCTTTAGTTGTGTAGATTTGATTATTTACATTTTTCTGTTTGTGTTTTTTATGGCTGACTGCTTCCTGAAAAACTAAATTCATTTTTAGTTTGAAAATTGTTTGTCCGTGCAAAAATCTGTGAATTGAGCATACAGTAAGTCTAATGATTTGGTAAGAAGAGATTTTCGGATTAAGACATATTTAAGAAATGCGAGCATTTATTAATAATTATATTCGCAATCATGGGCTCTGAAGATAATTAAGAGAAGAACTATTGATTAGTGGCGGTCGGTGATTATTTGTTGAAGGGATGTTGAATAATAAGTTTATACTGCTGTCAAATATACAAATCTATAGACTAGCTCACGAACAAGATGGAACTGCTGACAAAAATAGTCTACCAAATTAATTCTATAAATCCTTTACGCTCGGCCACATCAATAACGGATACATTTTTATTTTATTTAAATGATGAATTAAATAGATAATCGAAAGATATTCAATATTTCAATAATTCGGCTTCAAGTATTCAAGCCAAACTATCAAAAATGCGTCACACAAGCAAATTATTCAAAACAATCCGCTCGTTTCGTAATGTGTATGCTATTATATGCATTATACCCATAAGCATTAAAGTCGTTTTTTGTACCTTGGATGATGTTAACGAATGCGTATACAGTATTTGAAGACCTTGACAGTCAGATCTGAATGCGCACGCGAAAGTCGAATACTTTAAAACTTTGTGGATACGGAACGAATGATAGAATCTACTGTTGCTAGTATATGTGTGTTTATGCGATTCATAGGATGTTCGAGAGTTGAGAATGCATATGTATTTTGATTCGATTTGTGCGCGCGCCGTGTTGTAGTGTGTGTTATGACTCTAGGGACAGGGTCAATTTGTTTGCAGCAGTACTGTTTTCGGCTAGAATCAAAAAGTCTAAGGCTTTATGACTCTAGAACATAATGGATGCGGAGCATCCAAAGCATGTATGAAGCCTGATATGTAGTGATGGAGAGATATGCTGCATACAATGAACAGCGAGATGCACAAATGTCTCTATTATACAGGAACTAAACATGAGATATAGACTCTCAACTATTTGACTAAGATTAATCCTTTAATTTTTTGGAATGGAGGTTGGAGAGAATGAGGAAGAAAGATACCACTCATTGGATTAACCAAATAGTAAAATAAACACTGTTATAGTCACTTCTCTGGTGGCAGCCTTCAGATCTACAGGATGCCGAGAAAAGCGGAAGAGCATGGTCAAGTACGCGGGAGACGAGAATGAAGATTTCAATCGTCACTCATAAGCAACCGATGTGGATGGATTTGTATTGAAATATATATTTTAATAGTGATAAACTACATATCGGCGAAATTGGTTTGACAATTTATAGATATTGCTCAAGACGCTTGTACGAAGTCTGGCAAATAAATTTGTAATACATATACCTAAGGAATATAATTATATTTCTAATTTGAGTGGGTAACTTATGTCATAAAAATTTATTTAGTAGATAATGTAGATACAATTTATTATAGGAATAATGACTTTTTTTTTTTTCAAAAACTAATTATAAATAAACATCTACAAATATACCCATTATTGCTGTGATTGGCGCAAAAAACTGTCTTATCTTAAAAAATGGCATATCCTTAAAAGTAAATGTTATTTATTACTTTAGTATACTTGTGTATAGGATGACTGCATTTTTGAATTTTTAGGATATTTCAAAATACATTTGTATATTTTTTATTTAAAAAAATAAAATGTGTAGCTAAAAAGCTAAATCTCAAGTCTCTCAATGAGAGAGTTTTGTCGATTTATAAACGAAGTTTCATATTAATAACTAATAGTCTGGGGGGACCCACCAGCAGTCTACCCTCCTAAGACGTTATGATTAAATATCTTCGTAATTGTTGCTCTGGCATTCGCAAAACCCCAAATGAGATCTTCTTATACCTACCTACATATGTATAAATATGGCAGTGTAATAATGTTGGTGGTCGCCTTTATCGCGGTATTTCTGACTCGGTCTATTATTGTTACTCCCGCTACTCTCCTGAGATATCTCATTGTGGTAGCATAAATTATTGATTTATTTCTCTCTATAAAAATCCATATTTCGTTATCACATATTAAAGTGGTCTTGTACACAGCTAAGTTGGGATAATCAGTAAAAATGCGTGGTCAGGTCTCACCGGCCATAGTCGATTGCTTGCTGCTAGGCCCTGCGGCTATTGTGGCCGCGAAGTAGCCGCTTCCCGGCCATTAGTGACCGTTGCGCGGTCAGGCTCTCAATAGAATCTATATTTCAATGATAGAGCTTTCCCCAAAACAAATCACATGTAAATAAAATCTCCATTTACTTAATTAAAATTATTCCACCTTCGTTCGCGAACAGACAATAATAAACACAAAAATACTATTTGGAAACGGATGAAAAACAAAAGCGTTGTTTTGAAATAGCGGAAAGTTTTATAGTATACCATAGACAGTATAGATAAGAAAAGATGACAGATGTCATGTATGATTTTTCTTTTTCGTAATAAAGACAATATACACTACACATCACATTTAATATATAATTACGTACTGTTATTGAATATATAAAAGAGAAAACATTTAAGTAATCTTAACCTAGAGATATTAAAAACACGTTCGATTTTGTTCTACTCGCACCTTACAGACCTGGCCGTTTAATCAAGCACTATATGGTCATAAACTTTCTGGGTGCAATACATTTATATAAATTTATAGAGCTAGGGGAAGATGGAAGAGCCTTGTTGAGATTTTTTTTGGGGCTTCAAACCCTCTTAGCATAAAGGGATTAAAATGAATTCACGTATTCATTTTTATACTATCTAATACATATTTAAAATCCCAACGTCATTGCGTATGTCACATATTGAGAGAGAATTTGATCAATTTTATTAGAGTAAAAATATGTTTTTTATTTTAAAAATGTCTTTTCGTTTATCATGATAGTTTTTTTAATCTTGAAACATCTATTTTTTCATAACATTTCAAGACGTTTATTGTTAAAGAATAGGTACTTGTGGTATTTAAGAAATATGGAATCCAACTCAGAAAAAGCTAGTTTTAAACGCTAGTTATATAAATATACGATATTATAATTGTAATTTAAAAAATAAGTAAAAAGTAAAATAAATAAATAATATATTTATATATATCGTATTATATTCCATACATTGAAGTATTTAATTATTAAAATTAGCAATTTATAAGAAACCAATGTTAGATGGAGTATGGAAATAATGATAAAAATAATTTAAAAAAAAAAGACTATCCAAGTATCCAACTCTTCACAGATTTCAAAGCATCAAAAATAATTCATTATCCAAATTTTTAAATTAATCTACAAGATTTAGAAACTAAATTGATATTCCAAAATTAAAATATACCGCAACCCAAAATCACTATATTTATCAAGGCATCAAATTTTTTAACAATCTACTGATTACAAGTCAAAAAATATGTACACAGACTAACAGACACATAAGTTATATACTCTCGTATATACTCCTTCTCCATACACGAGTCTTACTCTCATAGAGAAGAAATAAATGTAAAAATAAATATGTATATATATCTTACTGATTATTTTTAAAATGTATTATATCTACAATTAAAAAAATAACTAATATTCGAATATGAAGTACTACATTATAAATTAAAATATTTCTTAAATTCAATTAACTAATATAACTACATATATGTAACTGATTTTTTTTATCACAAATTTTAAATTTTATAATAATTTAAAGGTTTAAAAGACACATATAAAAATATAAAATTAATATGAATACTTGCGCTTATTAAAAAATAAAACTAAGGTGTCCTTTAATCAAATTTTCGATCATGATCATAATTAAGTATCTACCTCCAAATAATGTTATGGAGTAAGTACTTTATAATGGTCACCCTAAAAAGGTGGGAAGGAGCCTAATGTACATATTAGTTGTATAGTTACTTTTCTTGTATATAATTAATACGAGTTCCGATTCGTTATAACTGATGGTTTGACTAACGTCTTAATTATCTGTTGGATCTATTTATTTTTTAACCAATTACAGTCAAACTAATGGAAACCTTCCAATGGATACTCCATTCTGTTCAACTACAATGTTTATAGATTTGATAAAATTATTTAAAAAATTGACTATCCTATTAAATGATATTATCGTTCAGATACCATATAATATTTTATTTTTCAAATATGAATTAAATATATTAATTAGAAAGATATATTTAATATTGAAACAAAAAAATATTTTAAGTCCACCATAAATCTAACTAACTTACCATCACGCCGTTTCAAGCAGAGAGAATAGAGCGCTACACAACTCTTTCCTGACACACAATTCTCGCATCACCCACATTCATACATCTTTTCATACAAGCTCGCCGATTCTTGAGGCTTCTTACAGAACCATCCTCCATTATCTGGTTTACCTGATTGTGTTATAAATCTAAATTTTAGTAAAATAGTTTGTATAAAAAACAAAAGGAATAAATCGCATATTGATTCTACAACTCATACGCTAAATGGTGTATGAGTTTTAGTTTTAGTTTTAATTTGATTATAAATATATATATATATATATATATATATATATATATATATATGATAATTTTATATAAGGGGTAGGATGGGGGTAGGTGTTGAGTGTTGAAGTTATTCAAATTATGATTGACTCGAGATTGTGTCAGAAGGTTTAGATGCTGTGAGACGGAAGTTCGTTGAAGAAGATCTGTTGTTTGTATGTCGCAGTGTAAGGTGTCTGTTATAACTAGAGTATGGTATATGTATTAAAGAGCACTTATTGAGGTGATGAATTAATACAATCTAAATGAGTTGGTGCTAGGACGGTCTGCAAAGAAGTGATCGATAGTTACTTGGCAGTAATCGTCTTTGGGGTATAATATATATTTGCTGGTGCTCATTGGTGGCTCTGGTTCGGGCCCTAATGGTTGATAGGTGAGCCCTTACCCGGACATGTCTACAGGCGCGAGTAGAGTCACCACAAAGATATTACTTGATCATTTGTCGGTTTTTGTTGCAGCCAATAATAATAATAATTTATTTGATTCATAGTATAGTGAGTTATATTACAAATATATATATATATATATAAAGGGTTAAACAAGATATCATTAGATTAGATAAATACATTGTAAAACTTAAAGTGAATGCATTGTTCAATATATAAGATATAATATATATGTAAATAGTAAAACAAGATGTAATTAGACAACATAAAATTGTAAGTGTAACATATAGTCAAACATAGCATAGTTGAATAATGAACCTTACCCGGTTTGGAAAGAGATCCAAGTTCGAATCCCGGTAGCGCAACAACAATATTTTTCGATAAAATTGATTTTATATGTATATCGTTTTAAATAATACATTTAATTAGTGCTAAAAATATCACAGACCGTCTGTTCTGAATAATTACAACTTCACAATAAGAATGTGCCCTCTTTAATAAATTTTTTTTCGATAAATTGAACAAATAATATTAGAAATAAATTGATGATTCGTATAAATATAAATTCAATTCAATTCCGTTATGGTTAAACTGTAAGTAACGTAGTGAGTAAATATATTTTTCTTGTAATTGTTTGAGATCGCTGACATCTGTAGATTTGTTAGTGTCGATCTCAGAGGCCGAGATGAAAAAAAACAATGGCCGTCCCTTCCAGACATCTCGTTAAAAGTAAACGCGGATATCTCAATATTATGATTCTGTGCACAACGACGAGCTAATTAATCTCGACAGATGCTGGACTAAGAGAATAAGAGGTAAATAATTACCTGTTATTACGTACAAGAATCTGTGCAGGTCGGTACCTACGCAATTTTAATAACATTGGGTTCAGTTTCATTTTTTAATGGCTTAATTGTAACTGGCGACGCACGTGCGTTGGATAAAGTGGGTATTAGTAAGTTTTCATAAAAAAACAATATTATTGTGGAAAACTGCTCATGTTTTTTAATGCAAATTATAATAAGATGCACTAAGCGGTGAAAATAAATTACATTTTATCAATTTTTTTATTTATATATATTTTTTTAAAGAAAACACATTTTTGTTGTGATGTTGCAATTTCGCAACACAGTTTTGTGATATTTTTTAATACAAGATAAATTAATCAAGTCCAAAAATATACAGAAAAACCTACCTTTCGAAAATATATTTTGGTTGCTACCGGGGATATAAATAACACTAACATTTCACCATATCGATGTATAATGTTTTTAACAAATTTGTAGTATTTTTTATAGTTGATACATCAATTATTCCATATTTAAAGCAATGACTTTTATATTGAAATGAATTCTAAATATCTTTGAGTTAGATTAACCCTTCTCAAACCATGCAGTAACACAGGTCTACCATCATTATTAAACCTGTAGTATTTCGGTAAATACATGCAACATAATATTCGTATTTTAGATAATCCTAAAGAAAATATTAGCGCTTGGGAATGACTAGTGAAAAACCAATTATGAAAAGGTAACCGCACAAAAACAATTATTTTTTCAATTCAATTAGTTGTAAAATTAATACGTTGGTAAAAATACAGTTTGTGATATGAAAGACAGATCACACACTATTTTTACAGTGAAAAGAACAACAAACATACAAATATAATTGTTTCTTTCTCACTAATTAAATGAAGAAAAATAAGAAGGAAGGACTGGATTTAATGAATGCTCTAAACTATGTTATTAATCATTTTTTCAAAATTAAATGTTCAATATTTACAGTAAATTCGTACCATTTAAGCTAATATTTTTTTTTTTCTAACTGCTATTTACGTTAACACGAGTTGACAGCATGGCTGCGTTTGGGTATTTTATATCATGGTATGGTAAAGGTTAATTAAATCAATCCATTTAATTAAATTTGTATAAAATTTGATTGAATATTTATTAATGAAAACCCATTTTTGTTGTAATGTTGCAATTGAATAATATAAAAGTTCCGGGTAACAACCAAAATATCTTTCTAATAATTTAATTTGAATTATTTTTTTTATATAATACATCATAGCAGCGCATCTGTCAGTAATATATTGTAAATATTAATCTAACTGTAGACCTAGAGTAATACTTACATTAATCGTTGGCACTTTGGGTTAACTCCATATCAGAAATCCATTATATCAATTTGTTCCAAACTTGACTTAAAATATCTTGTTGGAGACAATATCGGTTCCATTAAGTTTTAAATTACTACAAATAATATACTTAAGCTAATAAATAAGTAGATTTTGTCCGTTATGTAAAATATTGCATTTTATTACACACATAAAATAATTAAATGCCAATTAAAACATTTTAACTTTCACCCCTTGATACATATATGCTTATTAATTTAAATAATATTCTGTTGAATATATGAATAAGATTAGAATAAGAAGTCATTTATGAATAGGGATCCCAAGAAAATATAAATTTATAAATATATAAGTGTGATAATTCTTAGATAACCACCAGATTCACTTGGGGTTATATCTTCTTATTACTTGGGTCCCAATTCCTTGTAAGTGAAACTCAGTCTTTCCAGGTAAAAATATTATACGTTTATTACAACACGTTATACAGTAAATATAAATTATACATTCAGAGACAGACTAGTTGTTCAGAAGAAGCTGTGATAGAAGAGAGCTGTTCTCCCAAAAACGTGCTCTTACAAGATACATCTCCTCCCACTTATCTGCTCACTTTCATGACACACACGCACACACACATATATTTATAAAGTGATAGTTCTCACAACAAGTATTTTTTGATAGTACTTTGAATGTAATACCTAACCATAAAACTAAATACATTTCGTGTGGTTTCTATGAAAAAAAAAATAAACCCACTTATTAAGAAATAATAATTCGTATCAGAAATATTACTGACTTCAAATACAAGTGTTCAAATTAAGGGCGTTAGAAATACACTTTTCAAAACCAAACAAATTCAAATTCTTG
Source organism: Eubasilissa regina (assembly GCA_022840565.1). Taxonomy (NCBI): domain Eukaryota; kingdom Metazoa; phylum Arthropoda; class Insecta; order Trichoptera; family Phryganeidae; genus Eubasilissa; species Eubasilissa regina. The sequence goes on along the minus strand of JAINEB010000027.1, from coordinate 13,196,502 downwards.
GAAATTTGGCGCTTTAATTCAGTATAGTACCCAAAACAGTTGTCAAAATTGCCCATTCTATAGCAATTTGAGATAAAGAGGAAATTAATATTATCTAATATGTTTTAACAAAACATATGGACATTTAAAATGTTTATGAATTACGGACCGAACAACCGACAACCGTTTAAAATACGCGTTGTCCGTAGAATTTACAGATGTATGGTTAGCCTAGTTCTTGGTCTTCCATGCGATCCAGTGCGAGAATTTTTAAATTTACTTATAATATTTAGCTCTCAGGGTTTCAACCCCGCCTCTCCGGGCTCTTCGGCCGGGTTTTGTTACAATTTGAAGAATATTAGTTCCAATTCTGAGTAATATGGGGATGTTACGCCTTTTTTTTAATGTATAAACTTAAATTAACCATAAGGTAATGGAAATACATTAAATACGATGTTCAGTGGAATCCTGGAGATCTATAAAGTAAAATGAGTCGTCCACTATCCTTCTTTTGGCAGTGTTTTTTGATGAATGGATCCCTGAGTGTCTGCCTTGAACTACTGCACCTTAATTTTCCATTAATTTTCCATCTGTATACAAAACCATGTTCTATGGATTTATGTTAAATGATTTTTTATGAATAAAGACAGCACTTAAGGGACGCTGGAGGGTCCAAATTTTAAATCTTAATTACTAATAACCACATTGAATTTCTTATCCTTCTTTGTTTTACACATACTTAAATATGAAATTGAATTAAGTCGCGTATTTTTATTATCTTTGATGAGTGGGAAGGACAAGAAAGCCCTAGCTTCTAAACCGGTCCCGGGAAGAGGTGGGTCCTCCAGGCGTCCTTATTAAAAAAAAGATTTAAATGAAGGATTCCGCGCAAAAATATAAAAATTTAAGTACTGTTTTGTACTACCCGCACATATTAATACGAAACTGAAGTTTCACTATTCAAAATTCCAATTTTTCACTGTTACTTAAAATGCTTATGTTTAAGCAACTGTCAAACAACAAATTACTGTCAGAATAACTTGAGACCATAGATTATTTATTCATAAGAAGAAAACTTTATGACTACATATACGGATGACGTTAGAGCCGTCTATTAGTATGCGAACCAAGTTACTTATCAAACCACCCTCATAGATGCGCTGTATCTAGCTGGAGGGACTGGAGTTAGCCGTGAGGGCGACCCAGGAGTCTCATCAGTTTGAGGTCACTATATGTGCCCATTATTATAAAAGTCAAGAAAATGAAAAAAATTAGTTTATCGATTATTTCGCGTCACATTATTTTAATTAAATATAATATGATGCGAATTGTAAAAATTTTGTTTATTTTGATAATAAAGTAAGTCATTTCAACCTTAAATTTTTATTTCCTTATAAGCTACATGCAACATTTATATGTCAAAACAAATTATAAATTATAAAAATATTTTTAAATAATTCAAACGCAAATCTTCAAATATCTTGAAACGAAAAAAATATGACTTAGATCACTTTCATAATATTGTGCACGTATGTTGATAGTGTTATGAAAGAGGAAATAAAAAAAGAAAAAAAAACCTTGAGTCTAAAAATTAAAAAAAAAATGTACGTTCTTAAATGTACACAACTAACGTCATATCAAACAAGCTGTAATATTCTATCATGTATACAAACGGTAAAAGGTTCTGTTATGTCATACAAAATGTAAAAGGATTCCGGAATTAAATTTATTTGGAAAATCACAAATTTTCCTTTCTATATTTTTTCTCACTTTCAAACAAACTAAAGGTATATTGAAATATAGTCATTCTAAATATGCATACGACGTCATCACGCATAGCTAGCAAATCAATAAAATGATTTATCGGTATAAAAAATATATTTTACATGTACGCCATAAAAAGCACATTCCGGAATTAACCTTCATACTTCATAAAATTACTATTAAAATCAGCAAAGGTTTGAAACGATCTCGCATGTACGGTTGCATATTAAATCCATATTTTTGAGGCGTTTGTCTGCAAGCACCCCATAATGTTTTCAGTGGGAGTGCCAAAATCGACAGGCTACTAACAATGTTTGGAATATATTTTAAATACATATATTACGCATTCCCAAAGGTATTCAGGGTTGGCAAATTTGTCCGAGGTAAATTAAAAATAATAAATATTTTTAATGTACACACTTCCATTTCACAGTCTGGTGGGAAATAGATCGCGCGGTGGACTGTATCTCTGCTTGTTATTGTTTGTTTTACGCAACTCTATTGGATGAAGAAGGTATAAGGATAGAAGGAATCTGGTTTTACTTGATATCAATCTCAAGAACTGAACGCCAAATTACTCTTTCCTCGACTCGCACTAAAGAAATAAAATTTCGCTGCCCCTCGGAAGGGAGGACAGGGCGAGAAAGTTAGACATTCTAGAAAATTTTGAAATATTTAATAAATAAATTTAAAATACCGCCCATTACATCCCTTCTGTTATCCTTTTTAACTCCAACGCCATCTCAGCTAACTCCAAATACACCATATATTACTATCTAAAAGTGTTTTTAATTTTAGTTGAATTATATTATTGATAATGGGAAGATGTTCCCGAAAACGTTCCAACGTTCAACACAATAAAATATAGTGAAATAAAACAGTGTTTTAACTTAATTTACAAAATAAAGATTTTCATATGGGATCATGGATATAATGAGGGATGTTTTGGTTGGCGGTCGTGCGTTGTTGCTTGAATGCGCTGAGCTGCGTTGCACGGTCACCTGTCTAGCATAAAAAAATGCCAATCTGACGGTGAATGAGTAGGGTCGATATAGAAACTTTTGCTTATGGTCCTGGGTTAGCGTTGGGTCTAGAAATATTATTTGATACATTTTATAATGATTAGTTCTAATCATGAATACTACTTAGGTTTTGAATACTACTTTTTTGAATACTACTTAGGTTTTATTTTTAAAACACCACCAATATTGTTATGGAGTTGATTACACTATGTTGTTCTACAGTTACATAGAATAAAGAATCAATTACATACAACGTTATTCAATTTCAGCTAAATAAAACTTCATAAAAAGCGTAATTAGGTACAAAAGTTTATTATACATCAATACAGATAAAATATAGAGATAATTATTTATTAATTTGTATTAAAAACTATCACGGTAGTTAAAAAAACACGTTTTACATGTCTTAGAGATACGTGTAGATACTCAAGTAACGAAGATATGTTACTATCGAAACTGGTTGACGTAAAAGTAACACAGTGGTGTGAATAAAGTTAAATATATACAATTTTGAACTAGCAAGATATAGAAAAAATCTATTTATAAATACCACATAACTATATTCTGAAAATGCAACTTAAAATGCAAATAGTATGTAATTATTCGTCATATCAGTATTAAAATTTGATCATAAAAATGAATAAATAAAAATGTTATTCATAATAGAAATTACTGCAATTAATATTAATACAAAAAAAACAACATTAAAATTGTTACAAAATTTACCAAGTGTCACTATTATTCATATTAACATTAAATTTTAATGTTAAGAAATATAAAAAAATAAAATATTTCAAAACATAAATTCAAATACAAAAAAAATATCAGCATTATACACTCATATGACAATTTGACACCACAGTCTACTGGGGGAATAACTAGATGGTAAAGCGATCGACTAGCATCTGAGGAATCAATTCTCGTTTTCTTCAAAATCTTATGCCTGATATCAATCCCGGCACTGTTTAAAAATAAAACACAAGGTAAAATGAAAGCATATAAAAATATTACGAAATTTTCTAACGCAGTTTTATTTGATTAATTTTACTGGGGTAGGTACCTAAATAATACATATTTTTATTATTTTTATTGAATAATAATATTGTTAATAAAATTTCCATGGAATATTTTACCAGCCCTGTTTATAAAAAGCCGAATGTTTCTGTTGGGAGCGTTGTCAGTGGATATAATTTACTACCGCCCTTCAGGGAATCGGACCTGCAACAGCCGATCCTTCTTGCCAACAAAGTGTGGGATCAAATCCTATTTGTCAAAAATATGTACATAAGTTTAATAATTTCTTTAACAATCAACTTCACAATCAATCACGCCATTTCGGAAGAAATAATCAAGAATTCTCACTCGCGTCTGACATATTCTGTCAAAATATGTTAAATGTCCTAAATATTTCATATGTATTCATAATTATTTTATGTATAACAGATTACTGTGGGTATTGTACAGTAAATATAAAAATAAAGGTATTATTATAATTACATAATTATAAAAAGATAGAAAACAATAATATAAAAAAACTATATACTATAATAGTTTTCATATTTTCATCCAATCGTGTTGCACAGCAACTTAAATCACAATAATAATATGTACTCTTTATAATACGGTTTTGTTTTCTAGTTAATGTAATATAGTACGTGGTATTCAATGCTATTTGTAAATAATTTTAAATTATTGCAAGTAGCGATAAAAAACCGTATTATTGTATGAATTATATCTGTATTACCTTAATATTTAATTCAATTCTGTATTTGATTTGGAACATAAAAAAATATATGCCTGTATTCTTCAATAAGCTTGGCTTTGTGATCCACTTAGTATACCTATAATATATCATATTTATATTTAGCAAATCTATATTAATATTTTTACTAAGTAAATAATTATTATATTTTTATTTATTATCTTTGTTTTATTAACCACTTAATTGAGTTTAAATACATTTAATGGTTTCGAAAAATACCATTTTCTTCTTCAGGATGTCATAACTAACTAAAAACATATATTATTGTTTCTTTACCAGAATCTATTTAAAAAAAATAATAATTTAAAAAATAAATTTAGTACCTGACTCAAATTGTAACTTAATACAAATTTACTCGAATAATTTTTATGGTATTTTTCGAAACAGGTAGATGTATTTAAACTCAATTAAGTGATTAATAATACAAAGATAATAAATAAAAATATGAATTTTAACCACAAAGATAATATTTCTAATTTTAAAAGTAAATAATTATTATTTGTTACAAAATATAACTTTTCTGTTATATTACTTGAAATCCCCTCATCAATAACTAATGCCTCTGTGATTTTCGGATCGCTCCGGTGTTATATTAATACGTGAGTTTCTTCCAAGAATATATAGAGTAATAATAACAGTTTTGTAGGAACAACTACACAACCATATAATGAAGGTATGTTCCATCTTCACTACCTTAACATAATATGATATACGAGTAATACAAGGTTATTCAAAATGATTGACTCAATTTCATATTGCTATATTTCCTAAATTGTAAAGATTCAGAAGACTTCATCGTTCAACAGGACAGAGCTCTACATCATTGGCACCGGGACGTTATTGGACGGGACAAATAAATCTTTGCCTCAATGATGGATAGGTCACGTTGGAAACGAAGACCTGGCTCTTCAGTTCTGGACTCCGAGATCTCCTGATATCACGAACTGTGTCTTTTTCTAGTGGTGGTTCATAAAATATCAACCGAGGAGTAACATAAGAATATGCTCCGTCGTGTGTGGAACGAGTTCAGCTACCGATTAGATGTTTGCCGTGCAGCCAAAGGGGGTCACGTTAAACATTTATAAGCTGTATTTGTAAACTTTATTGTGATATTATAATTTACTCTTTTGATTTGTATTATAAATATATTTGTTTGAAGAATCTGTGTCATTTCTACTCTTTGTCATCTGCATCCTGTTGCTTCCTACAATATTTATTATATCATCGGTACAGTGAAAGGTAGGCTATGCGATAGCTAGTTCCTTAACATATTTTTTGTATTATAATATAATACACTGATTTAAAATTTTGATAAACTTAGTGATCTGTAAACAAATTTTTATTTAAACTTAAGAAGCCAGTATGTAATGAAGAAATAAAAATATTTTTAAAAATCTATTTTTACGTGTTGCTTAATTACTCGGCAATATAGTGGTTGACGTTCTCGCCTGTAACGAGAGGTTAGGTTCTCCACCGGAACCCGAAAAATATATTCTATGCTGGGATTACTAATATTGATGTGACCTTAATGATATAATTTATTTTTCGCTCTTTTTTAAATCTTATTTTATATAATCTTATGTAGCATATTTTTAATTTTGACCTACCTGTAAATTTTGTATTATCGCTTAGTATATCCGATCCACAATATACATCATCCTAAAAAATCATTTGTTACTAACTTACTTACCATCACGCCGTTTCTCTACAAGCAGAGAGGATAGAATGCCACCTTCTAGAGGATAAAAGGATTTTCCGTGGAGGTAAGCATAGATAATAGAGCACCATTCTTCTCTGTTTTCGTCTTATCCAAGCTCATAAATCTTCTCATGTTTGTCAACGATCGTTGAAACTTCTATCTTATAGTTCGTACATGGTTTACCTGGTCAAGCCATATCTTCTGGTACCATCAACACTTGTAACATATATATTTCTTATCACCTTCCTTTTATTCATTATATTATTAATGATTTTTACCACGTTTTACCATACAGACCAGTAAATTAATAGATATGAAATAAAGTGTACACATAAGAGATGGGTTTGGAATATTAGTTGTGGAACGAGGGGCATTCTACAAACATTCTTTGAGGAAACATAAATAAAAAAATATCAGTTAATAACGGGTATAATACATGTTTGATAGACACTATTTAAAAAAATAAATTAAAAGAATATAATAATCAGTTTTTATATAAATCACAGATAAAACATAATGATAATAATGATAATTGGCATAGAATTTTATACATAAATAACTTTTCGAAACAAATATCTAAACGCCTACCACGAGATATTAGACCAGCATTTTACACAAATAATAGTATAGGAAATTTACTCATAAATTCTAAAGACAAAGATGATAAATTTAACAATTCTGGCGTCTATAAACTTAGTTGCAAGGATTGTGCTGCATTTTATATTGGTAAAACGGGTAGAAATTTTAATATAAGAGTAAAGGAGCATTTGAGATGTTTGAACAATAGTGGGTTTTCAGAATTTGCTAATCATTTGATAGAAAATAGTCATGGTTTTGATAAAAAATTGGGATTGTCAATTTTGCATATAAACGGTGTAGGTCACAAATGAAATAATTTGGAATTGTTGGAGATAAATAAAGCATGTAAAAGTAATCAGGAAATTCTAAACAGCCAACTAATTTTAACTACGAGTCCTATTCTAAAAATTTTTCCTAAAAATTTATTTTTTTAAATAATTGTTGTCTTTTTAAAAAAATTAAAAATAGATTCTGGTGAAGAAACAATGCTATATTTTTAGTTAGTTATGACACCCTGAAGAAGGAAAAGGTATTTTCGGAAACCGGTAGATATTTTTTAAACTCAATTGTGGTTAATAAAACTAAGATAATAAATAAAAAAAAATATAAATCCGATAGTTTATGACACATTTCTTTTTTATATTAGTGCATATTATTTAAATTTCTGTTCCAATCGAGTCATATATTTCAAAAAAGTCTCGGAGTTATTAGATTGCGTAAGTAGTAGCAAAATAATCACGTGGGTGATAACAAAATGCAAATATTGAAATTTGCGTTGGTTCATGTCTATATATTTGGTAGTCTGTGCACCTATCAATAATTATAATTCCAACTAATAACATATTATTATACATAACATAATTATTGCCTAATTCGTATTATTATTTATTTTTTAATAGTCGCATCAAATCTTCTTATTTGACTAGTGTGAATCGTGCCAGCAATAATATAACAAAAACTTCCAAATAGTTACCACCTGCATTTAGTTAATGTATTTCGTATGCACCTGGGATATTAAAATTCTCCTGTGTTTCTATCACTAGCTATCTCTTAGCTGTACGATATCTCAAGAAATTTTACAAAGTACAGGGGGTTTCAACACACTGTGTAATTAATTAGATTACTGTATAGATGATTATAATAATAGTATTGGATTATTTGTATTATCGTAAAAACTTTCATCTCAAGGGCGCTTTACACATAAAACAGTTTATAGTCCTACATTATCTTTGTTTTTCATATTATTTGAACTGTTATTTCAACTTATGGAAATAGTTTTTTTTTAAATATACGTTTCCAGTCTCTTCTTAAATTAAGTCTCTGATGCACTGTTTCAAAGCAGTAATAATAGTGAATAATAAACAAGAATTAGAGTTTAGTGAGTAGAATGTACGATGTATGCAAAGAAAGTGACCTTATTATGAATATCAACAAGTCGAAAGTGATGGTATTCGAGAAGGAAGAAAGCATGACAACGTGCAAAATACTTGTAGATAATGAATGTTTGGAACAAGTAGATGAGTTTGTGTATTTTGGACGTTTGTTTGATAGAAACGGAAAGGGTGATAAAAATATCGAAAGGAGGGTGACTGCAGGAAATAAAGTGAATGGCGCTTTGAATGAAATTATAGCTAATGGGAACTTGTCAACCGAAGCAAAACTAGCGGTACACAATAGAGTCCTAGTACCGATGCTGATGTATGGAAGTAAGGCCTGAAGCTGGCAGAAAAAGAACAAAAGTAGACTGAATGGAGTTGAAATGAGATCGCTTAGGCGTATGCGTGTCAGATCCATTTATGACAAAGTAAAGAATGAAGAAATAAGAAAATAATGTAAAGCTTATCTTAGTATAGTGAGTAAGATTAAGAAATGATCACTAAAGTGGTTTGGTCATATGGAACGAATGAATGAGGAGAGAATGTTAAGGAAGCTGTGTGACGTAAGTGTTGATGGCACCAGAAAAAGAGGACATCCGCGGAAGACTTGGTACGACCAGGTAAACCAAATACTGGAGGATAGTTCTGTTAGAAGTCTCAATAATTGGCAAGCTTGTATGAGAAGATGTATGAATGTGAATGAGGTGAGAATTGTGTGTAAGTAAAGAAGAGTGAGGCGCTCTATCCTCTCTGCCTATCCCCACGGGGAAACGGCGTGATGGTAAGTTAGTTAGTTAGCAAAGAGTTCCACGCTTTTGGGCCTGCCACCGCAATTGGCCATTTACCAAATTTAGACTTCTGGAAACGGTTGGTCGGTTCTACAGTCCTTCCTGCGGCTGAAGTAGAGACTGAACTGAAAATTTGACGTCTATCATTCAAATCTCTTGAAGATACAGAGGCACCATGTTATGTGTCACCATGTACATCAACCATCACAATTTAAATTTAATTCGTTCAGAGGGAACCGGAGCCAATAAATCTATTTAATAAATATAATATAATGGATTAATTATCTAATTCTAGCGTGTTTTACTCAAAGACATTTGAGTAAACCACGCAATATAAAGTTGATTGCTTTTAAAAATGTAATATTAAATTTATTAACTCACTATAGCGATGTGGTAAATGTGCTTCCCCGGATACGAAGAGGTCCAGGTTTCAATCTCGGTAGCAACTAAGTATTTTTTCAATGAATAGATTTTTTCTGTGTATCTTTCTAGTTAATTTGTTTAATTAATATTTAAAGAATATTTATTATATACATTATACTCAGGGATTGCATGATTGCATTTCGACGCAGAGCAGTTAACAGACTTTTTTTGTGGAACCGGAAATGGAAATGTTGCCGTGCGTAAAAATTCGGACTACGAAAAAAAGCGGTTCTCTTCACCATTCGGAAGTGCAGTGTTATCTTCGTTCTTCCCTACAAAAGTGCGAGTCTAGTGGAGGTGAAAATTGTCGTCCAATCCAGAATATAAATCAAGGTAGGCCAGATCCATCTGCTATTATTTTCTTTCTGAATCCAATCCGGGTTGCGTCAACTAAACCATAATTTTAGTTGATACAGTCCACGGGATTCCATCCCACTTATATTGAAGATGATAAATTGTAAAATATTGTTAGTTGAATGAACACTTAGATATGTCCGCCTTATACTGTTAAGATAATTTCTTACATTCTCCCCGAGAGCACAAATGATTTTTAGTGTACACACCATAATCCAAAAACTGAGGAGAATATTGTTGGTCAGTGTTATTAAAAAAACGAACACTCTTTATTTGTTGTCCTTAAAATTATGATTGTGTATACATAGAATTTAAATTAAGGTTCTAAATTATCATTCGTTCCATAGCGGTGGATTAATATGTAAATGGTAAAACGCTTGTTGGGGAACATGTCACACACAGGGGGTATATTATTTATGAACTGAGGGAAAGAATGGAACCAGATGGATAATTGTATCCTGACGGTGATGCCGTGAATACTCAAATCCGAAGAGGGACCTCCCATGGGCAGGACGAGGTGAAGTGATATGTTAATCAGGGGACAACCGTAGTCGAGCAATCAAAACGAAGAGACAATAGAATTTCAGGTAAGCCTCGGAATGCAACCTTGTTTCCACCGTTTGATTAATTTGATTTATTCAGAGACGAATTACTCATTTTGCAATTCTCAACTTGCGGCCCATAGTTTTGTTTTAAATTTGTATTAATAATTTCTAATTTTATTACCACATTTAATGCACTATAATTTAATTTTGACAATTAGGAATTTAAAAAAAGTTGCAATTTTAGAACACAGTTCTGCGATATTTATAACAAATGGTAAAATGTTAATGCAGGAGTACGCGTTCGTATCCAGATAGAAACAAAATATATTTTCCATGGATAATTTTTTTCTAATTAAGTAATTTTTTCTTGTATTTATAGAAATTAAATTAATAAACGTATAATTAATGTTTCCCCTAATTTTAAATTACGGTTTAAAAATCTTTGTGCTAGGGTAGAAAAATAGGAAAACATTATCTTACCAAGCTATTGATAGACTGTTAACCACAGTACTAATAAAGATGAATTAAGACTCATGAATAAGCCAAGAGAACAAATTTTAATTTTAATTCAATTGATTTTTAATTTTAATTAAAAATTTAATTTTAATTATATTAAGGGATTTTGACAGTATAAACATAATAGAACTAATATAATAAATATTTAACATGTGACACTATTTATGAAAATCCATAGAAATGTTTAGGTGCAGAAGAAAAATCTTGAAAATTATTGCCCTTCTAAATTTGGCACCCATTATAGCACAGTGCATCAGATTTGTGCGTAATTCGCCACTGCATTTACTAGGTACAAGAGATGACGTCATTTCACAATACAAGACCTGTACATAAATACAGATGATGAAGTCATTTACGACTGCTGCTCGGGAGCAGCGCTAACCCACTTAGCCCCTTCCACAGCAGCTGGCCATACACAATCGGTGTCGGTTACGATGGATCATTGGATTGTTTCCGTTGCGTCACTGTCCCCAGATCCGTTTTGCGGGTCCAACCCGTTGTTGTCCATTAGTGTACAGTTATACAGATTATATCACGTGACTGTTTTTTTTTTTGGCAAATTTAATATTATTATTATTTTTTTATTACTTTCAGGGAGATGTTATATTGTCTTCTTTACGTTCGTTTTACTGTCGGTTATAGTAAAAGTAGAGTAAATTCATACATACATTAGTTACAAAAACTCTTCTTTTTCTTCTTCTTTTAAATAGGTAATCCACCTTTCAAGGATGATTTGTGCCATTTATCAAGTTAAAACTGTATTTTATAGAAAAAAGTACAATAATATTATATTACAAGTCAATAACATTGTCGTTCAAAAAATTTGCGTAGATTAAATGTGGCGAGTTAAGAGAAAGAAGATAACACAAGTTAACCGTGAGTTAAAAATTACCATTGATGAGATTACTCTAATAAAAACCCGCGATCCGTAATCAACAAACAAAAAAGATATGGTCGAGGGTATCCTCCTCGGCACCACACTCACACATTGGGGAATCTATTAAGTTCAATCTGAATAAATGTGAGGCTACCTGGCAACACCCAATTGTCATTCTAGAGATATCTGATATTGTTATTTTAGAGACTTTCCTTTTGGAGAATCAGAGAGTGCGAAGAAGAGATATTTGAATTATTTTAAAACCGATTATTCTCGTGATTGTTTGAATCCATCCATTGTGCAGTTCAAATAGAATTCTTACGTTTTTTTTTCATTAAAACAATAATAATATATAACTTATCCACCAGTCGTCTCATAATATGGGTCAAGTGTAGCTCCGAACGCTCTCAACCCATCCCTATTAGGTATCTGACTGTATTGTTTTAATTGTTGTACAATTTTTTCATTATTCATTCGAACCATAACTTATTATCATTCGCACTTTTATCTATACAATTTTAATTTTACTGGTCAGGTAAGTCAGTGGTCCGTGTGGGCAATAAAAAAATTAGAGGCAACATTGCTAATATACAAGTAATAAAACACATCTAACAATAAACAAAGAAAAACCAAACTAACCGCAAATTTCACACACGGCTGGCCCGAGCCGACGCCAACCAATTAGCGCGCGTATCGCCGCATTGTATCTAACAATGGCTCAGTGGCCCGGACGGATTTCGGGAAGTCGAAGGTATTCGGTACGTTCTCAGTCACCCCGTGCACTTCTACCTAGCACATACCTGCCCGACGCTGACATCTGTTTTACCAGGAGGACCCTAGCGTCATTACAATGACACGCTCGTTGTTAAGACACCCACCAGCGGCTGAACGTGGTGGGTTTTCAGTGTGTTGACATAATTAATAGTTTTATTTTAAACAAATAATAGATATCTCATAGAGACTAAGCTATATATATAAATATGGAAGTATTGGTAATTACAGGTCTTCGGCTGGCTTAAGTGATCACTTTACACATTTACATTAATATAAAATAGCTTTGTCTCTATGAGATATCTGTTATTTGTTTAATAACAGTGTCTTTGCAGGTAAAAATCTTGTAATTGTGTGTTCTTGGACAAATTTAAATATTGTTAGTTTTATTTTATTTCATGAAACTAGTCGTTTTAATTAGCGGTAACGCTTCTTGTAAATCAACACGGTGAATATTATGTTCCAGACCGATTTTGTTCAGCCGCCATTTTGATTTGAAATATATTTGTCAGTTCAAATTTGGTATTCATAGAGAGTAATTTATTACAATTTATTGGGCAGCATTTAACGCTTTAACAGTACGTTGAAGGCATAAAAACAATAAAACAAATACGATGTGACTATAGCTAACATGATAGCCAACCTCCGTTGAACGAATGAAGCACTAAAGTAAGATTTATTCAGGGAGCTGGGTTTTGTTTACATAACTGCGTTATATATTATGTTCTTCTTTAATATAAAATAATAATATAATTTAACTGAAATAAAAATTAATCATTTTTCATCACCAACCACCACTGTATTTGAAGTTAATAAGGACCTATAGTTAGTATAATAAAGCCTTGCAAGGGACACGCCGTGACAAGGTAAGCACCCCTCGGTTTCTGCGGGGGGTGTGTTTACTTGGAAAACCTGGAGAATACCAACTGCCCCTATCGGTGGCCCTTACCGTTTTATCTTGCAACTTCATCTTTCTACAATTAAGGGCATTAAAAACCAGATATGTTTTTCAATAATATTTTGTATTTTTGAAATTTTGAGTGTTTTGCGCGAATTCTGTTTGCTTGTTAGAAAAAAATGCTAGGCCCTATTGACCGCAATAGTCGTGGCTAACGATCCCTCTAAGACGAGAGGATCTCTGTGCGGAAAACAAAGTGGCTGAGGAGGGCACATCACCAAATACAAACTTTAATGTCATATTTGAATTATCCATTATAAAATTTAGGATATTAATTTATTCTATACAAATAAAACAATCATTATTTAATCAATTTTATTATTAGGTCCATATATAAAAAACAATGACATAAGAAAAATGGTTGTAAAATAATTTTTTATCCAATACATAATTACGGTGCCTTCGTACCCTAGAGGATACGAAGCCATAGGGGCCGCCACTGATCTAGCACAGTCAGCGTCCTCAAGTCTATATGTGTATGTGTACATGTGTGTAGTGTAATTAAATATATAATAGACTTTATGAGGTACCTAACTCTTACAATATTTTGAAATGAAGTCTCAAAATTATGGATTCTACATGATGTGAGTACCGCAGTAGGTACCAGGATGATATGAAGGTTAATGCGGACCATTGTATTACGCTCTGTGGTCAGCAATATCATGTTAGAAGCTACAGATGTATCAAGAAAGTTTTTGATGATTTTAACAAAATACACGAAGAAGCTTGACGAACTGACTGATTGTATGATAATGTCGTATATTGTATTTCGAATCAGTAGTAAATCCAGTGAGTTCAACCTACCATATGATTATTAATATGACATTTGATCAGGCAAGATGAAAATTGATATTTGAAACATCATTGTGATTCATTATAAACACTTTGATAAAATTCTTCATGGCTACCCGTTATTTATTGTAAATAATATTTCATTACGACTGTTGGGTCGTCACTCATATTAAAATATTAATCAATGTACCTATCCACTTACTGATATGTAAGCGAGTAAAGAGCCTTTTAACTTACTGATGTTAAGTTGATCTCAGTAGGTTCCGAGTAAGCTGACACGTTGATTCCAACAAGCTATTACTAACGATTCTTTTATCTTTTTATTATTTTTATATGTACGATAATGTACGTGGAGTTCTCAGAAAACTATAAGTATTAAAGGAAAATCATTCAGCATTAACCAATTATTGTAAGAAGTAACATTTGTAATGGCTTTTGTAACGTATTAGTTACAAATACGGCTTGATCCAAACATTAAATATTAATATCTAACTTATTTATTATCAAAATAAATGTATTTCCATTTGTTGGATACCCGCATGGATACCGAAAGAAACTCAGGATAGAAAGGAAAAGGCACTCATCACCGATCCGGATTCTGCTGGCACCTTCAAGACTGGCAGTGGACTGTATATTGTTGATTTCACATACACCATTTCGTCAATGGTTCCGACTCAAGGTATAGACGTATAAGTCTTTAGAACCATTCTGATACAAAGCCGCCGATCGACTAGATTTACTTGGCCGGGTGGTGAATGAATGGGGAGAGGGAGAGGGGGGGCATTATTATAATTATATGTCCCAAACACCATCTGTTTATTTTTTATCTGAATATACATACATGAAAGTGAACGAATTTTGACTGGTATGTCAGGATATAAAAGTGTGACATTTTATGCTCTGTGCTTACCCATACGGAAAAACGGCGTGATGGTGTGTTTATTAATTTAACACACGTGAATTATTTTTATATAAATCTTAAATATTTCTATTGTGTTTTAATATTATCGGGTTAAATGAATATTTCGGCTTACTAGGGTCCCGGGGCCCACAAGGGATCGTAATCAATTACAATCAAAGGAGCTGTCAGATCTCTTCTATATTTTACAATAACAGATCAATGGGGTATTTCTCGCCTCATTGGTAACGCATTATTAAAACATCTTTGTAAACACATCGTTCGGCCATTATATTATTAACACGACTACCTCTAGGGATCATTATTTGGTATTTATTTTTCCCGGTAAAATTGAACACAATGGCGTCAAGCGCCATCCGAGAATAAACAGGATTATTACAATTTGTAAGCGACAATAGAATTGTATTATTATTATTATTGGTTTAATTTTCAGAGCGATTCACTCACCTTCTTATAATTATGTAGATAGGTTAAGAATCTTTGACAAATTAAAAAAATATATATATTTATGAAAACTGAATGTTCTTAGCCTCAATATCATTGGCCTTGAAATCCACGCATTCTCGTATTGCAATAATTATATTTAAAGTCTTTTATTAAAGAGAACACATTTTTATTGTGAAGTTTCAATTATTAAAAACATAGGTCTGTGATATTTAAAAAAATACTAATTAAATATATTAATTAGAAAGATATAGATTTAATTAGTTTTTAAATTTAAATATTGTTTCAAATTATTTTCTACTTTTTATTTGATATTATTTTTAATATATTTATAAAATTTTATAAAAAATAAACTCACTTTAAAAAAATTGTATTTTTCGGTACAAGTATTTTTCATTATAATGTCATTTTATTGATAAATTTACGTGAAAATTTTTAAGTAAATTTATTAAAAGTCCAACTAAAATAAAAAAATTAAATCTTTTCTATCGACTATACGGTACTAAGCTGTTAATAATTTCAAGTCAATTGCAGCAATACATGAGTTTTAAATGTGAAAAAAAAAATGTACCAATATGATTTTTTACAGCGATCCTAATAATTTCGCAAGAACCAGAGGTAGATAGAACCGCCGAGAATATTTTATTAAAAATCATCTTAATGGGTGGATATACATGAAAAAATGTTATTACTCTACTGTTAAACGAAAACGAAAAAAGAAAAGTTTAATACTTCACTTGTCGATGAGAGTTACTGTTTCTCTCGAAACTCGAGTAGTGCTAATAAACTCAAGTAGAGTAATAACATTGTTTCATTTATATCCATTCATTATGTTGAAACTCTACAAAGTTAACGCCGATTCTATTAATTATATAAAAATCATCGTAATAATAATAACATTGGATAATAATATCTCGTAATAAACCATTTCTTTCTTAAATTTTCTAAGTGACAAAAATAGTAAATATGCAGGGCTGGGTAAAAATCCTTCGCGTAGTACTAGTAGTAATAAAAACTAGAAGCTTTTATGTTACTGTAAATAGTGAGAGACGTATTAATATAATATAATTTTTTAGGATTCTTCTGCTTCGTCTACGGCATTACATACCAGGATGGGACCTCACCGATTCCTTTCCCTAACCATTCTTCTCCAGTTCCCAGACTCTTCTATCCTGCTCCAGTCTTCGTTCACACAGTCAGCCCTTCTTTCTAGGTTACTTCCACTGTGATATCCACATGGTTATGATTTTTGGTGTCCTATCATCTGGCATTTTTTTAACATCGCCAGCCCGTCGCAGTCTTTGGGACCTACAGAATCTCAGGATTGTTTCTTACTCTATTAAGTTTTCAAGCTCATGATTTATTTTTAATATGAAGGTCCATAAATTTATTTGGATGGATTTAGAATAGGCAACTACGTACGGCAACCATAAGTTACCACTGGTTTTATTATTGTTTTATATGTTAACAGTTAGCTTTCTAACTATTTTCGACCCCAGCATTTTTTACAGGCATAAAAGCTTTTAAATGAATATCTCATTTGTCATTTGCTAATGATATAAGTTTAACAACTCCCGATTAGTCAAGATAATCGATATTTTACTATATGTATCAAATAACGGTAACAAATTAAAACTGATCTAACTTACATTGTTAAAAAATATTAATAATTTAACAGAAAACCAAGGCAGAATAACTAAATGCACACTACAAACCGCACTCACGCACTCGACAAAACAAATCTCAATACTGATCCGCCAGTTTTCGGACATCTTTTTGATGCAGCTGCTATATTTTGTCTGTCGAGTCAGCGTCTTTTGTCTATTTAAGTGCAAGCCAAGTACATCGGTTCCTTTTATGAAGGCGTTATCTCGCTACATCACTTTCTAGAAACCATCCCTTCGCAATCGTAACAATATTTTATTTTTATATACTTATAATTCGGAATTCGCTATAAAATTTTCGGAGTTCTAAATTATATTTATGAGAACAAATTTCGAAATTCTCAAAATTTAAAATTTCGTATGCAATCCCTAGGCACACATCTGCGATGTATTATACACAACATCAGAACCTCTTTCTCCGGATTCAATTTTACCATTCGCATTCTGAACATTTACAACTGTTTTAGACTCAGACAATGTGAGTCTTATTACCATATTCAAAGAAATGCCTAGTACGTCAGAGTGTGTAGCATTATTTATTTGTTTATGCTGTCCAAACCTGTTTAAAGTCAATGAACAGATGGTGGAGCGGCATGTTATAATCATGTGCTTTTTTCATTTTTAAAATATATGTGATTTATGACGGATCTGTTAGGTTGGAAGTTGCACCGGTATTCAACAAGGATTTTTTCACCATACTTCAGCAGTTTGCCATTTTTGGGAGAGGTAGGTTTTAGATGAATAAAAATATTTTTTAAAATTTGTAACTATATATTTTTAAGTAGAACATTTTTTTTTTATTGTGATTTATCATTTTAGAAACATATCTCTGTAGTATTTTAATACAAATTAAATTAATCAAGTAGAATGTATTTATTTATTTATAGATTTTTTTCTGTATACTAATCTAGTTGATTAATTTTATTTGTAATATATTTATATATTCACTTTTTAAGAATATGCGTTTTTTTTAAATATAAATTATTATTTTTTATATGTAAATGACTTTGTTTGGTCTTAAATTGTCAAACCACTTTTATATTAGCAAGTTTTTTTCACTAATTAAATGTGATGTAATGTTTTTTTTTATTTGTTTACTGTTTACGCGCTTTTATACTACTATAGGTAGGCCTGATATAAATATTTTAATATGTGTGATCTTTTTGTGTGGATTTAAAAACAGAAAACAAAAGCGAAGCGCTACTGGAATATACAGTTTTTGCAGTTCGGACGGACATTTACGGCGGCGATATAAAAACATTTTATGTTATATATTTTCGGATTATCGGTTGTGAGAAAGTTTTCGAAGGCTGACCAGCAGAGTTACGGACCATCAGACTTCAAGGAGAGCGACGCGACATCGGCGTCTATCAGCCCAGGTTCACAAAGGTTTGTGCATTTTAGATTTGCATAGATTGAATTACTGTATTCATCATTACCTATAGAAAATCAGAACTAGCTATAGAAGTATTTACAGCTACATTTACTGAACTTGGCTTATCTGTACGTACTGTACATATTTTTTTTCTGATTTAATGTTAAAAAAACGAGATGATTTATTTATAAATATCTTGCAATAGTTAAATTGTCTTAAAAAACATTAATATTTCTTAGCCTTTTTAGTATAGGTTATTCTTATAGTGTAATATTTAAACATATTAAATATATTAACCGTAAAAATTGATTTTAAAATTCTTCCTTTGCTTAATAGATAAATATACAGCTTCATAATTGCTGAAACAGCACTAAATTTCTCTACAGATAAGGCGCCCGGGTGAGAAAGAGAGATAGGATCTAAACGATGTTTAAAAAATATTAATAGAAGAAAACCTTAAAAACGTATTAAATTAATTCATGTATTTTATTGGTAATTAATATATTTTAGTAGATAACTTGGTATGCGCTGTTGGATAATCGAAATACTCGTCTTTCACAATAAATAAGTTTTGACGTAAAAAAAAAATTTCAATATATTAATAATTTTTATTAATATCTAGATTCGCAAGACTTTGATCTTTTTAAATAATTTAAATCTTTATAAGAACATGGATTTAATTAATAACTACTTCAAAAATTCAAAATATTGATATTTTATTAAATAATTTTTTTGAATGTCGGGAAAGTTACAAAAAAATAATTGTTTTTTCACATAATCACTTTCAATGTTTAAGTAATTATCCATTTAACTAATTATTATTAACTGCATAATGCAATTCATAATCACTTCTAATGCGTTTTTCACCCAGACACTCCTTAAACTTTGGAAAAATGTGAAAATCGCTCGGCATGGTTCAGATTATATGGTAGAAAGTTTTGGTGGGATAAGATCCCGTGGACTGTATCGAATATAATATTAATCAGTTGACACAACTCGTACTGAAAGTCGGAAGGAATATAATGGTAGATGGATCTGGCCTACCTTGGTTTAAGGTCCTGGGTTGAGCGTCGTCTTCACCTCCGGTTGACGAGCACGTTTGTTGTGCCGAACCCAGAGATCACTGCACTTCCGGAACTATTGAATATACTTCCTCTTCGCGGTCCCAGCGTTACACACGGCGCGGATGTAGGACGGCAGAAAAAAGGCACAAGATCTTGATAGTCCGCTGTCTGAGCGCAATCTGACCACCCGTCGGCGAAATCGCAAGTAATGAATTGGCCAGAGCGGGACGGATATAGATTATTGGATGGACAAAAGGGACAGAGAATGACAACAGAGTTCAATATGTTAAATGGACTAGTGGTAGATGACTATAACTGCGGAACTTTCAAGTTCTTGAAGAGATATGATAAATGCTTAAATATAGGATGTGATTATGTGTAAAAATAGATTACTGTATATTTAAAAAAATATACATATTAATGGTAAAGAAACATTACTTTCTATTGTAGATATGTACGCACCTATTCATAGATGCAAGTTTGTAAATTAAAAATACAAAAACGCAAATTCAAAATATTAACAGATCATTTAAAACTATAAAAATTTAAAAATACGCTGAATATACTCCAGGATGTTGAAGCATAAAAAAAAAGTGTATTTTGTATAAATTTAATACGTTGTTATTTTTATGCTTTCCGGTTGATGTATGGAATGCAATAAAGACGCGCGGTAAAGTCACAAACTTAACACAATTTTTTACCAAAATGTAATTTTGTTTAAAACATTTATTTGAAAACTCATTGTATATGCAGAGTTATGCGCTCTATATAATCAGAAAAGCTGTGCAATAACTAAAATCTTTGCAAAATAAATGTAAATAAAATATTTATTTGATATACCTACTAAGTTCGAATAATTCAGTTCTTATGTTAACTAAAATCGTATAATTATCGGAAGAATTTAAAATTGACAAATAAAGCTGCGCATGTGTTTTTTCGCTAAATCTGTCCTTCATGTATACGAACTAAACGCAAGTCTCGCACCGCGCGGTGGTCTAAATACAAGTCTTTGGTTTAACAGACGTGTTGCAAAACGCCGCAAGTGTGTATTTGAAGCGGATTTGACTGTATGCATTCCAATACACTTTAAACGTGGTGTTATTATATATTATTTTAGCTCCTTTAGGAATAACTTGAAAACCTTACCAATAATGATAGTAATAATAATAATAATAATAAACATGCTTCTGAAAAATGAATGATGAATACCCATCGCTTATACATCATCAATATTAGCAGCATAAGCTAAGTCCATGCTTAGTATACGCCGCTGGGTATATATATGTATGATAAACTAGATAAAATGCTTTCCGCTGGCATTGATTCAAGTTAGATTTATCAACGCTTTTTTGACATTGTTTAAAAATAACCCTTCTTTACGTTTAATAATTAGAACACGGAAACTCGTAGAATTCCCAACTTTCAGAAAATCAGGTAAATTGTGCCCTTGGAACAATAAATCATCATCGTACATTTAAATTAAACTGAGACGTAGTAGTGGGATAAGATCCCATGGACTGTATCGAGAATAATATTAATCGACGCAAACCGAATTGGAAATCTGAAGGAACACAAGAGCAAATGGATCTGGCCTACCTTGCTTTTAAGTCCTGGGTTGAGCGTCGTCTTCACCTCCGGTTGACGAGCACGTTTGTTGTGCCGAACCGAGAGATCACTGCACTTCCGGAACTATTGAATACACTTCCTCTTCGCCGTCCCAGCGTTACGCACGGCGCGGATGTAAGACGGCAGAAAAAAGGCACAAGATCTTGTTAGTTCGCGGTCTGAGCATAATCTGTCTCCCCGTCGGCGAAATCGCAAGTAATGAGTCGGCCAGAGCTGGACAAGTATAAATTATTGGTTTGTATATAGGACGGACAAAATGGATAAGAAATGGGTATTTGATTTGTGTCAAAACGTAGAACTTCAAAGATTATTAATTTAATTTTTCCATTTTTTTGACGCAGTTTGGTTCGTCGCCCACGGGGTTTGTCGCCCACGGGGTAAAAAAAAGTTTCTTACTAATTTAGTTTAATAAAATAAACCGACGCCTGATTTCGGCCTCGTTGTGTTATATAACTCATATATTCAATTTGTATTCAAATTAACAATCGCAAATATATTACAAGTGCTACTAATATATGACACTATTTTCTTGTTATCTTCTAAACTACTAAGAAATTTAACATATTTGTAACGCAATTTTAAAAAGAAAATTATGGTGAGAATTTTAATATGTTAATAACATTTTTCCAAATGTTCCACGAAATAATGTAAGACAAAATATATCATTTTGAAATTTGTTAAGTTTACTTAATTAATTATATGTAATGGTTAATGAGTTGACACTCAAAACTTTTGGTAAGACGCTTTTCTACAAGTTAGTTCTTTTTATGAAAATTTGTGTATTATGATTTTTTCATTAAGTTCACGTATTTACATGGATAAAAATTATATAACACTTAGATATATTCATAACACTTTTAACATTTTTAATACTTTCAGTATTTTTAATAACATGTATAATTTTAATGTTATATATAACAATATATTTTTAACACTTTTTTGACTATATAAATTATTTATAAATTTATTAAAAACCAAAATTGATCAATAGATGATTGAAAACTGTCAAATTCGTCGCTTTCTCAAAAAAAAAAATGGGTTTGTCGAGCTGTCAAACGTTCATCAGGTCGCTTTCATATAGTCAATCTTTTCCCCATTTGGTCCATGACATGAGGTCCATACTTCTTGACTATTATACCCATAACCACTCGCCTGTCTATTGTGTGCTTAGAGTTTTTCTGTATTTTGTAAAGAAGATAGTATATCATTAGGAGAACACATTCTTATTGTGAAGTTGTAATTATTCAGAACATAGGTTTGTGATATTTTTAATATGAAATAAAAATATTAATTAGAATGGTATACATATAAAATCAATTTTATCGAAAAATATTGTTGTTGCGCCACCGGGATTCGATTACTCAAAGGTATTTGAGATTCCGTAAAAATAAAGTTGATGGCTCTTTCGAATAGTGGAACGATTAAATGTATTAATATCAGAAAGGTAATATATAGATTCGAAAATTTGTCGCTAAAAATATCGTTACTGTAGCATAGTTGGATAATGCACCTTCCCCGGTTTGGAAAGAGATCCAGGATCGAATCTCAGTGGCGCAACAACAATATTTTTCGATAAAATTGATTTTATATGCATATATTTCTAATTAATATTTAAGATAATATATCATTTATATCATATTAAATATTACGATTACTTTAAATGTTGCTGCCAAAATTAAAAAAAAAAATATTTTCATAATTTTTTAAACGTCTATTTAAATGTATAAAGACAATTAAAAAAAAAATTGTTTGAGTAATAGGAGGATCATGATAAAGGTTGATAGAGGAGCGATGAAAGCGGCGATCATGGAGAGGCTTTTGTAATATATACATATATACATATTTGATAATGATACTAAATAAAAATTAAGAAATACTGTCGAATCGAATCGTTCGAGATCAAAAATCGAGTCGACATCAGCGAGTCGCGCTATATTCTTCTTAAATGTGTTCTTGTATTATTCCCCTACCTTAGGTTCTCCAGAAGTTCGTCGGGCGCAGGCATTGTTGCCCTAGCGTGACGGGTTCAGACCCTATTTGTCGGCCATTTGCTTTAAATGGAATATAATACGCGTCGATAATTGGACAATGCAGTTATTTATTTTCGGTTTCGAGTCAATAATCGATGACAAAGAAGGTACTCTTTCTTCGAGTATAGGGTAACTAAAAACACGTTTTTAAATTACATTTTCATTTTGTGCTATATAAATTATCAAAATAAAATAAACGCAGCGCTACAAACCACGATGAGTTTTGGCTGCCTGCAATACTTGTGTCCACTTTTACTGTGGCATAATACAGTTTACTACACCTTCAAGTTACCTCAGCTTTGCCTATTGCTTCGACCTTGGGAAACATCATCATCACAACTGGCATGATAACTCTGGATGGGCCTTGGCATCTGATTCGAGCAGAGATCGTCATTGTGATCCCTAGAGATTGATAAAACAAGATTTAAACTTAATAGTATTGATTATTTTTCCATATTGTTTCTATATATGATTTGCAAAAGATTCTAAAGAGTAAGGGGTAGTTGTGTGATCAGTAGTAAAAAAAGATTCTAAAGAGTAAGGGGTGGTCGTGTGATCAGTGGTAAAAAAAGATTCTAAAGAGTAAGGGGTAGTTGTGTGATCAGTAGTAAAAAAAGATTCTAAAGAGTAAGGGGTAGTTGTGTGATCAGTAGTAAAAAAAGATTCTAAAGTAAAAATATTTGCGAAAACGGGTTGTTTGATGGTTAGTAAAAAAATTTTTACTTTTCGAAAGTACATCGTAACCGTAATTTATATGTGTTTTGAATATATCTTAAACAAATCTATGGTTGATAAAGTTTCTCGTCACCGTGTAGCTGATTAATGTCTTACTCGAAATGTCACAAAATCAATTTCTCGTTCAAAAGGGATCGATCCACGGTGCATAATAGAATGCAGGCACGGCTATAAGGGACATAATAGAGACATTATTAACGCCCTTTTCACGCTTCTAAAGACTGTGAAATGCACCTTGGAAACACACATCACCAACAATACCTTTGATCCATTTTAGGTGTGTTTTTATCACAAAAGAATATTTATAAAAATAAAATTTTATTGTTTGGAAAGAATGAAAATATTATCTTTGATTTTTTTCTGTTGAAATTGTGTTAGCCATTTTTTTTTCTGCTTGATTTTATCTTGGGGTGTTCTAGGAAGTTATGTCATTTAAAATATACTTGACTTCAACAATTTTTTCTAAAGTATTTGGCTTTAATGATATTTATGACTGGCTACGGAAATATCATATGATTATTTATTTCAGTAGTCAGTCATAATAAACTAACTGTGTTAGTTAGTTGGCTACGGAAATAAATAATGATACAAATGTATATCAGATGAACTCACAGACCACCTAATATACAGACATGAACTAACGCAAATTCCTTGTCCCAATATTTTCATTTTGGTACCACTGATGCAATAAAATAAAACGAAAATTTAAACGCTGGCAGTAAAATATGCATTAATGTAAAAAATACGTCTTGTTTACACAAATATTTAATTTTCGAAGAGTAAATTCTTTTACTGTTGAAAAAACTCAATGAACTAATGTTCCGAACCCCTCTACTATATGTACACTTTATTTCATGTCTGTTCATTTACTGGTCTGTGTAGAAATTTGAAAATGGCAGATAAAGTATGAAAGAAAGGATTTGGTTATGATATTTTACAAATAGTCACTTTTTAAAATTGTTTGTAGTTCATAATTAGTTATCTACCACTTTTTTATTTTTATCTGTGGTTGCATTTTTAATTTTAGTATACCTACATTGTTTCCTGAAGAAAATATCATTGGTATCGAAACATGTTGATTTATCAAAAAATAGCGGTTTAAACAAATATTATTATTTATATAATATGTGGCCCCAAAGCAATTTTGCTAATATTGAAGAAATTACTTTATTTCTTTACGTAATTAGATTGATTAACCCAAAAAATAATTATTAGAAAGTATATTAACCAATGTAATCAAACAAAATTATAAAAGAACACTAATTGTTTTAATAATTATTTTCGTATTTTTGAATTATATGTTCCCTGTGTTCTAATATATATACGTACGTATATTTTATATTGTGTGATATTTTTATTATACGTACTTACTTAAACATAAAGCCACAGAAATTTTGACATTTTTAAAACGAATGTAATAAAATACTATTTTTTTCTAGCAGAAAGCAATTGTCTAACGCAAATTATGTTCGATCTGCAGGCGTCTGTATTCTGCCATGCAGCGGCCACGGTCATTGTCTTTGGAATTGATGAATCATTACATTATTGGACATAATTAAATTAATAATGCCAGTCTCAATAGGCTATGCCAGTGTTTTAAATGTGCTATTGAATTAATTATTGACAGATATAAAATTTTTTTTTTGTAAAAATTTCGATGCTGTCTGAGGGCGATATTGATTCTACCCACATACAATATTTTTTTTTTATTACACGTACGATTTAAACGTTATTTGATTGACGATGTTCCGCCAACATAATAATGTACCTATTTGCGACTGCGTCATAAGTTCTCACTAAAAGGCATTGTCTGACCCGAGTTTTCAAAAGTTCTCCACGTCGCGTCGATGCGAGATGAATGTGTCCAAAACCCACGGAGCATAATAGACTACATTATGTCACATAACAGACTCATTTCATCCTATTGACTGCGAACAATGCCCTGAAGTTGTCGATAATAATGCAGTGCCGGCAGAATAGCCGCCAAACCGACCGGGTGCCGATAATTCAATCAGTCGCCTTTCAATAGCTGGCAGATGTTTATTGTAACCTGTGCTTAATGGTAAAATAACAAGTATTTGAGTGTCTGGCGTGTGAGAAAGGGAATTGTGAAACGTATATAGCTAGAGAGATATCTCACCTCACGGCAACCAGTCTCCACTCCGGGAAATGCGCATATCATAAATGCAAACTTTCGATTATCCGGGTGGAAGGGGGGATTGAGAAAAAAATAAGCACAATCTCTGCCAAAAAAATTCACACAAAAATGAAAAAAGTAAACCGACATACATACCGTTTTATTTTTAAAAAAAAAGTAATACAGAGCAGTGGCGGTAGGTGACTTTTTGTAGAAGGGATGCTGTCGGTTTTCCAGTATCCAGAATGTTTTTTTTTCCGCAAATGGTTGAGACACAAAAATTTTACGCTTTAATGATTTAATTATACACTCACACAATTCACTATATTCGTTTACAGCATTAGAAGACATCGGGGAAGTATCCGTGTTATTTATGTATTAATTTTTTATTTAAATTATAAATTAAACAGATAATTGAAGGATATTTAATGTTTCATAATATGTAAGCTATTCTGTGCATTATACCCATAAGCATTAAAGCCGTATTTTGTACGTTAGATGCTGTTAACGAATGCGTATACAGTATTCGAAGACATTGACAGGCGGAACTGAATGCGCATGTGCGAAAGTCGAATACATACTTTCAGACTTCGTGGATACGGAACGAATGATAGAATCCTTTATTGCTGGTATCTGTGTGTTTACGCGATTCATAGATATTCGAAAGTTGAGAATGTATATGTATTTCGACTCACTCGAGAACACATGGGATGTGAAGCATCCAATGCATGTATGAAGCGACCGCACCTGATACAGAGATGTTTTGTTATTTCTTTTTAGCAAATGTTATGGAACAGCGTTAGCCTACCACCAAAGATGCTGTTGTGTTGCTCTAAGTAATGAAATAAATTGTGTTAAAGTAATTTACAATTTAGTACGATACCTGCTTTATTCCTAAAGTATACGCTAAATACATTCGATCAAAATAACTCCCGGCCCCCAAATAATAATGAGTTTTTTATATTTTTATGCGTTCTCGCATAATTAAGAGTACTCCATCAATGGTTCCCTAAAAACCTGAAAATCCTAAAATATCGATGAACACGTGCTGACCAATTACTCTTCAAACTACTGCGTGGCCATATTGACTGCACCAGCCAATTAGAATTAACGTACCATCTAGATCGACCCGGCAGTCTTCACTCTTTCACATTCCTAGAAATAGAACGTCTTACATACAAAATTCATTTATTCGCCGGTCATGCAAATACCATAATGAGAAATTTACAGAATATGACATTTTCAACATTAGCCTTACTACAGTTAAATAGTTCTTTTAATGAAACGCCACAATCTCAATTTTGGCCAATCATTCTACCTACAAACACATCTTGCTCTCCCTTTACCGCAACAATAGTTGCAACCTCCTTACCCTTTCTCCCACCT
The DNA here is from genome assembly GCA_022840565.1 of Eubasilissa regina. Taxonomy (NCBI): domain Eukaryota; kingdom Metazoa; phylum Arthropoda; class Insecta; order Trichoptera; family Phryganeidae; genus Eubasilissa; species Eubasilissa regina. Next base: position 13,168,917 of record JAINEB010000027.1, on the reverse strand, counting down.
TTTTTATTTTTATTTATCTTCTGCACCTAAACATACTTATGTACCTAAACCTTTCTATGTTAGTTATATTAAGTTTACACTGTCAAAATCCCTTAATAAAATTAAAAAAAAACTTTTTCTTAGGCAAAATGCAAAATACTACTCGATATACAACATACATGATTTCTTAAATAATTGCCGACTTAGCATTTTTATACAGTGAAGAAATAAAACCACATATTAATTTCATCTAGTCGATTTTTAATGTAACAGGTAGAATACGCCGTGTTTGTAATAAATCTCTTTGGATTATTCCATTTTTGAATGTAACTTTTGAACAAAATATACCCGATGTCATTTGGTATACACGTACCAAAGTCAGCTCGTATTGGCTAAAGTTGAATGAAGAGCATTTAATATTCTAATAAAATCGAAAAAGTCACATTTGAAAATGACATCATATTTTAATATAATACTTGTATTATATTAATGTGAATTTTGAATTGTGTTCCAAGACACTTTTTTGTATTATTATTTTCTTTACAAAATGACATTCAAAGGTTATTTTTCAAGTATACTGGAACGAGCCGTATTTGAAAGTAATGGCTTCAATTATTGGCACTGCAAAAAATCAAGCAATAAGTTAATTTGTTTATAAATATTTCTTATCAAATACACAATTAGTATTTTCAAATTTTATTATATTAAATTATGCACATTAAGTATATTTTTTATAATTATAAACACATAAACATGTTATTAAGGAGAACACATTCTTATTGAGAAGTTGTAATTATTCAATACACAGGTCTGTGATATTTTTTTAAGTACAAATTAAGTGTATTAATTAGAAAGTATCTCGGTACCAACAACAATATTTTTCGATAAAATTGATTTTATACGTATATCTTTATGAATAATACATTTAATTTGGATTTACAAAAAACATCAACATAATGCTCGACTCAAAAATGTGCATGTCTAAGACTTCTAATTGATGTTCTATATATCTACTTAGCACAATCAGATAAATAAGATATTAGAGGATGGCGTCAATAATAGATAATCGAGCGCGTGTGTGATAAGTTGTATGTAAGTGAACTAGGATTAAGCTGAAGCTGTTTTTGGATATATTTCTGGTTAAACATACCGCTATATTTACTTACACATAAATCAATGTCAAAATATATCTGGGTACGTTGGTGGGTAATTATTTTCAATTATTATAGTTTTTATTATAAATTTTTTTAAACTCTTCTTTTTCCACACTTATACATCCGCATTAAGAACTTTACATACGTCGTAGATTTTTTACTATCGTAATAAATTACACATATAATTACGTATGGTAATTATTGAAAATATTTAAAAAAAGCCATGTGTCATACAATTTCATATCTATATATATGTACTTGTAATATACTCAGTCCGTAATATATTACAGGTAAGTTAAAATTTTTCAAAACTAAATGTTATAATTTTTTTTTAGAAGATCTTATTGAAAATTTCATTTTTGGACAATCAAGATTTTTGATTTTTGGTAAAAATAATAATATTTTAAACTATAATAATCTTAGATTAAATAAAAGACAATTACTTTGTATAAAACCACAAATTTTATTATACGTCAACCGGTTTCGCTTAGCTCAAGCTTCGTCAGGACGTATTTAAAACTAACAATAAATACAAAAGGAGTATATACTTAAAGAGGGGGATAGAATACAAAGTTACGCGTGATAGAGAGAGGTTCGTGGTTTCATACAAAGTGATTATCTTTTATTTAATATAATATGTCAAACCACAAAGTGATTGCTTTCTACTAAAATATATAAAGATCTTAATTTATTTAAAAAGTCAATGAAAATACAATAATAAAATATTATAATACACTTATTATTTTTTATAGAATTTTTTTTTGTTGCCATTGAAAAAGATGAGTCAGTGAGAGATATCAGTCAGATCAGTGGTGTATTTGTAACAATTCAGAGAATCATTAAAAGATTTTTAAAAAATAGCAAAGGATAAGATGGCCAGAACGTGATGTGAACCATATTCATCGTTGGATCCTAAATAGATGGTGACCTGCAGATGCAGATTATTCTGGAGCGACATTGTGACGAGATATTATATTCCTGTCTCCGAGTGGAGTATATTGATTCAGAATAGAGACGTTTGGCACCGAGTTGTATATCAAACGAAGGCTCTCAATGTGTCGTGAAGTCATGGGGGATTACGCGACTCTTTGTTTTATTTTATCATACTCAACATAGGTTAGGTTGCCATTGAAAAAGATGAGTCAGTGAGATCAGTGGTGTATTTATAACAATTCAGAGAATCATTAAAAGATTTTTAAAAAATAGCAAAGGATAAGATGGCCAGAACGTGATGTGAACCATATTCATCGTTGGATCCTAAATAGATGGTGACCTGCAGATGCAGATTATTATGGAGCGACATAGTGACGAGATATTATATTCCTCTCTCCGAGTGGAGTGTATTGGTTCAGAATAGAGACGTTTGGCACCGAGTTGTATATCAAATGAAGGCTCTCAATGTGTCGTGAAGTCATGGGGGATTACGCGACTCTTTGTTTTATTTTACCATACTCAACAGAAGTTAGACGTTCTAACGGAAGGATATAAGGAAATTGGTTGGTTGGTTGAAAATTTTAATTGAATTTAAAATACATTAAGCAGAACACATTATTATTGTGAAACTGTAGTTTTTAAAATATATGCAGAAAAATTCAGTTAATCAAAAAGATATTGATAGTTTTTAAATTTGGAATAATAGATGCATCAATTTGAAAGAACTGCAGTATATAAGTTCGAAAATTCGTCAACTTACTCTGTAGTTGTGGTGTAATCGGTTAACTCATTTTCCCGGATAGGAACGGACCCAGGTTCAAATCCCGGTGGCAACTAAAATATTTTTTCGATAAATTGAATTTTTCTGTATATATTTCTAATTGATACATTCAATTTGTATTAAAAAAACATTAATAAAAATTGAAATCTGAAATTGTTTTTTGATCACCGCTACATGAAGGCTTCCCCAAACATCTCTATCCTTTTACAATTTTCTCTGCCCATTGTACACTGTCATGTATTTCAGTTGAGCTTGATGATGTCATCAGTCCAGCAGGTTATAGGGCGCCCTATCGGTCTCTTGATTTCCCTTCGATACTACTGGATAACTGCGTTGGTCCGGCGATTATCTGTCCTCCTAGTAATGAGAAACATTTTATATACAATATAAATTCAAATTTATAAGCCAACTGAAATAGTGTAATCGTGATTTATATATTTCTGAAACAATAAAAATTTCAAATATACATCTCGAATCTTTTCAATCCAAATTTAAAAAAATGTATAGTTACATTTAAAAAAACTGTAGACTATATTTATTATACCAAGTATATATGCAATGGGATGCAACAATATAGTATTTACCTATTTATTATATACCTACATTACACGATAGAGAAATATGCAATAAATTAAAAGAAAATCTTCTACATATATATTATTTACAGATCAAGATCTTACGACTCCTATGTTACGTATTTAATATTAAAATATGAAAAACAAAGCAATAATAGTTTTTTTTTAGTAATAATCATCTTAAAATATTGCTTTATACCTTAGATAAACTATTAATATTCAACAATTTTAAGTATCGGATGTCTGAATATTAATACAATATAAATAATATTTTTAAATTAAAATATTTCTAATTAACTGCCGCACGATAACTGAAATGAATTAATTAAGCATTATATTAACAATAATTATAATTGATTCAGTATCCAATATCACTGGATGTCAGCAAAAAATTAGCTTGGTGTATTTTTGATGTAAGAACATCCTTGGGGTGTCCATAAAGATGGAAGATGAAAAATATTCATGGCTATAAAATTATTATTTTAATGAACTTTAAAAGAAATATGTGTGTGACCGACGCAGGGATGGGTGGATGGAGAATAGGGAATCAGAAATGAGGGAATGATGAGGGATAAGGGATCCTTCGATAGCGGACCAAAATGAACTCACGGAACCAAAAGGACAGCTCGATTCACCGGGTTGATGACGCTGTTCACCCAATGTACGAAACTACCACAGCATAAGAAACTCTGATGAGTTTCAACGTCCATAACACACCAAAATCACAGCGGTATATGAACTAGCGATTCAACAAATAATCACATGAGAACACTTCCTCTTCAAATCTCGACGAATTTTACGAATTCAAATCAAACCAGTCGAGCCGAAGGAGCAATGTGTACTGATTGGGAGTTGGCTAAGAGGTAGAAACAAAACTAAAACTGGTAACAATAACACTACATTTTATATTAACATTTAATAACAAAATGTAATTTAATAACTAAATAATATTTTATAGGAAATAAAGAGAAATTGATCAAATTAGAATCTCTTTTTATAAACATATTTGTATTTGTTACTATATAAATTGTTTTTCGCTGTTATACCTTGCATATTGGTATCTCTCTCTCCCTATCGCGATACCACATAGAGTGTACTCGTATTGCATATGCTACAAATAAAAGTGATATTAATTAATTATCAGTCTTATCATTAACAAATATAACAGTTATATTGTCTTAAATACTCAGAAAACAATTCACCAATTGTTTGAAATTTTCAGAATATTTTTATTTTTCGAATGCATAGGTTTATAATATAAACATATGAAAGGGGTGGAATTTTTTTCTTGCCTAAGAGAGGTAAATTACCTAGGTTATTTTAATAGAAATAATCGTCTGTGTATATTAACAATGTAAGAAGACACTTTGGTCTGAAATATTGCATCACACGTTATTTTTCAGTATTATTCTATTAACCATGTCTATCATAAATCTGTCTGATTGCGGTGATTAATTTTTTAACCCTAAAACATGACGGAAGAGCTGCAGAGATTTGGGTGGGAGCTATTAGACCATCCTTCATATAGTTCAGATCTGAGGTCATTTTTGAATTATTTTTTTTATTAATTTAATTTTTTTGAAATAGAGATGCGTACACGGAACACATGTCATATCAATATTCTTACTATTTTCAAACTAAGATAAACGTTTGTGCTATAAAAATAGAACAAACTTGCTGGTATTCTGAAACGAGGTGCGAACCCCCGACCACTAGATCATTAGGCCAGCGTCTTAACCATTAGACCAACAAGCTAATCAATTGGACTTCCATTTTTTAATTTTTTATGGAAAACGTATGCAGTCCGATGACGGCCATAAAACTGTCAACTGGTTCATGGAGCTAATGGTAGACTTCTTCGACGAGAGGATTGTTAGGCTCGTCTCCCAGTATACTAAATATTTTCATAGTAATTAAAATATTTTTGATACATTGTTATGAGTTTATGGAAAAATAATTAATAATTTAATAATGGATCTCATGCCTAGAAACGGGCCTGCATGTATAGACCCCATAGAATAACAAGGTTCCAACTAACATTTTGGACTAATTTGAGTTATTACGTGAAAATGGTTCCAAATGCATTATTCTTTATTTCTTCCATACACATCGACTTTATTTAACAGATATTAAAAAAAATAGCAAGAGCTGAAAGTTCCAACTGTATCAGTGATTTATTTCAATTTATGGATCATTTTTGTTAATTTACTATGTTTTTATTTATTTTTAATTTCTTTCATCATTGATAAAACTGAAAATAAGTTAAGACATAAGTTAAGTATTTCAAAACAGTGTCAGTATCAGATGGAACCTTGTTATTCTGAGGGGTCGGTATGCCAAATTTATGTTCGATTCGACCAAAGATAATTTCATATGACGAATACCGATTGTCGAGATCTAGTTGAGAATTTATGAATGTGTCTCTAGTCCTGGGAAGAACATTTTTGGGCGTTAGAATTTGTCATGTTTAATCGATTACATCGCCCAATATAATCAGTATTGAAAACAATCGCCCACATATTTGGTATTCACTCGACGAGAAGAGACACGACACACCGCCGGAATATGTTATAGGGACAGTACCTATGGCGTCATCCGATTCTCCCATTCGACACATGGGATCGTTAAAGCCTGCACAAATTGGCATTTATCGTCGGAAAGTGCATTTACGTGACGCGAACTCTGCGCGCATGAGCGCAAGAAAAACAAAAAAGCACATCATTACCTATTGTTTTTTGGAATTTTTAATTTTGCATCTCATAAAAGACAAGTGAACAAATTTTGAGATGTTAATTTAATTCGTTTATTAAATGATTTTCGTTTTGTATGTTCGTCATGAAATATTTTGCATGTTTTTTTTAAGAACAATGAACGTTTTATTTTTCTGTGAGAGTGATTCGGCTCCACCCATTTTTAAATGTCAGGTGATTTGTATATTTTGATTAGATGCTGTGTTTTTTCATGGTAACGTTTTTTCGTTAATTTATTTTTGTTTTGGACAAATAACGATTACAGTAATTACACGAATTCTTTTTAAAAATATAAGATATAATATCTAGCACAATAAAGAGAATGTTGAAAAATATCTTGACAGTAATATAAAATAGAATTTTTAAATAAAAGTGAGTATTATGGTAGGTAATTAAAAAGATCAAAGGTTTTTTATAAAAAAATATTTTATTATTATATGATGTATGTCTAATGTATGCTGCAATAAAATGCTAAAAACAGTCATTGACACGGCGTTGAAAATAAATGCATTCTATAATATAGCTCGTAATTATTTTTTTAATTCTAAGTATTTAACTTTTCATATTAATAATAATAAATTAAGGAAACTAAATAAATAACTTTCTTAAAGCAACTGTTAGACCTATAAGTCACTAGATTTTGTATTAGCGTTTTTGAATTGTATCTACATCGCGTTAATTTGATCCGGTCCATTTCAAGCGCTATTTACAAAATTTTATCAAATTAATAAATCAATTTCAAACAACAATAACGAAAAAAATACTTGATTTATAAATGTTTTCGTCATCAGTGCGTGCAATCAATGAAAACTTTGTCCGTAACGTTTAAAAATTCTACTGTCACCCATGCGTGCGATGAACCCTAAAATTGTACGTACAATAAATACGTACGATGAACCTGAAAATGTTTCCAAGCGCTGATTAAATGAGTAAGATTTTGAATGTCATCCATTCGTGCGAAGAGCATACATGTTCTAACGAAATTTTTTTATTGTCACCCATACGTGCGGTGAACCTAATGATTTTACCGAGAATGGCGGTGTGCTTAAAATTTTTAATGTCACCAAAGCGTACAATAAACTAGAACATTTTTCCGAGGTTTACGCGTAGAATTTCAAATGTCACCCATGCGTGCGATTGAGCATCGATACCGTATCAAAATGTTTTAACGTTACTCGTGCGTGCGATGAACCGGAACATCGTTCCGAACACTGATTACACACCTAAAATGCTTAATGTTCGCATACGCCTGTCATCCGTATGCGTGTCGCGTCACCAGGTATTTTATTTTATTACCTGGTGTAATAGCCTTTGAAATTATTTTTACATTTGTCATTCAGGCGGTAGTTAAGTGTCCCACCTCATTAGGAGTCAAATCAGTTCCTGCAAGGAGTGAGAAGGATTTAAAGAAAGGAGTCGCCAACGATTCCAGCAAACTTCTGCTTCATACCTCAATGTTGCATTCATGCTGGGATATACAAATATATATATATATTTTTTTTTTAAATACGTAGCATGAAAAATATGCAAAGAGAAGTGAAAAACTACAAATACCTAAAAAGTAGAATCATATACGATGCTAGAAGCTTAATGGGTAAAACCCAAGCTTGTGATGCAAAAAAAGAAATTATTAAATCTTACATCCGGAGAGTAAGTAGCATTATCCGAAAATTAAACCTGGACAATTGACCAGACAGGGAGAAATAGGTTGTAAGTCTTCGAGATGTGATACAGGATGCAGTGATGTTAGAAGTATAATTAATAGAAAGATAGAGAAGAAGGCCTAGACAAAAATACATCCACCCCACAATGACTAAGATGAATGAAGACACCTATAAACATCTTCTGGATGGAGATTAAGACAGTTTCATGGAAAATCTCAGTCAAATATGAAAAAAAAAAAAAAATTACTAGCAAAAGAGATTCCATAGAATATAGATTCCACAGAAGCCACAATAGCCGACAACAAGCAACAAGCCACAAGCAGCAAGTAATTGTTTAACTGAATTTCAAAATCTGCTGTGATATTTTCTAAACAAATTTGAATTATATGAATTATTGGATTCGGAATTAATTTTTTTATGTAAAAATGTATGGTTCATTTAAAAATTCACTTTGTTAATTAGCAATATTAAGTATAATTTTACGGTGAGCAAAACGCGGTATAACGCGAAATGCCTTTAAAACCTGCCATTTTTTTTTATATCACTGAAATACATACTTGAGAATTTTATTTCAGATGAAAGTAATTAATACATTTTATAAAAAGTAATAATGCCTGTCAATAAAATCTGGCGGTTTTGTTTGATTTTCTTGAAATTATGAACACGTGTTATAGCGGGTTTCGAAAGTCAGCGATTCAATTGTACAAACGGTGTTCTTATGTATCAACTTTTAATTATATACATCAAATTAATTATTTTTCGTCACTCCACTTGCCAGTCGTAAAAATTCGTTAATGTATGTTTTTTCTTACTCGTAATAAAGACAATGTATACTTCATTTCAAATTCAATATATATTAGCGTATTGTTATTGAATATATAAAAGAGAAAACATTTATGTAATCTTAACATAGAGACGCTAAAGTAGCGAATATGATAATTTTTTCTTACTGGCTATGACACTAACACGCGTAGTGAACAGTAACAGTGATGGAGAATATATATAGAATTATTATATTACAAAAAATGCTGTTAAAAACGCAATTTTCGTATAAGTATTTAAATTCTGATATTCCTAATTTAGTGAAGTATATTTATTTATTTATTAACATATATATATATATATTTATAAGGGACATAAATAAAAAAAATTGTGACAATTTACATACATCCTAATATATTTCAAATGGTCAAGATGTCATGGATACGAAAAATGCAATGTACGATTATGAATACTAAAACAATTGTTAATTAGGTTTTTAAATATTGGTAACGAAACAGAAAATATATATATTTTAATGTGGATGAACAAATCACTGTAAACTAGGCACATTTTTACTATAGGAGAGCGTAACACAGAATTGATTCGACTTATAGGAATGCTGAAGGGAGGTTGCGATCATGATATTCGAGACAAATTGGGTGGATAATTAAACAAATTTTGACAGATTTTATACAATTTTAAAGCATCAAGTGCTATTCGTCTGTTTTTTAATCTTCATTATTTATTAATTCAGACAGGTATAGAATATGAGTAGATAGCTTCTACCAATAGCTTGCGACTTTACATCCTATATATGAATGAATTAATTCATCATGCAAGTGGAAGATATATTAACATCATTTTATTTAAATACAACCCCACCATTCTGAATTAGTGAATTAGTTAATTTTTAATATTTATTCTCCAATGCCTAAAAACTTTATAATTGAATTATAATAGATATCATCTTGAAATACTATGGTTTTTAAATTAGATAATAAATTAGTGAAGATTTGAAATGTTGTATCTGATTGTATCCTAATGGTACAAGATATCAATGTAAACCTGCTACTTTTATCTCTCAAATCATCACAAGTCATTTTAGTTATGACAAAATAATAAAAATATGACACGGTTTAGTTAATATTCAGTTTTTAAAATTTGCATAAAATATCATTTTATTAATGGAATTATTTAAGTACTTTTTTTATTGCGTATAGAGTAGTGATTGTGGGATTGATTTTTGATTAAAATGATGATTTGTAACTGCTCGCCGAATTACGAATAATCAGTTACCAATCATCGTTATAATTGGACACCAATTAAACAATCACAGTTTATCTCAACACTAAATAGGGTTACCACTTTTTAATACAAATAATTTTTTCTTGATCGTTGTGGTTTAGGATCATTATTTATATTTGCTACTTATATTATTCATTTCAAATTTGCACGATTGACAGGATTACTGAAGTGTGGTGATGATAGCTGTCTTCTTCATGTCTACCTAGAATGGCAGTGATCGAGTGTTTTCACGTTTTTCTTGGACAACTAGTTTGTCCAATTAAATTATTAAATTTATTCCGAATAACTTGTAGATGAAAGTTGTTCTTTGATTTTCAATTCCAATAAGATCGAATAATTTGTTTATCGCAATTGTATCAAGCGCCATATGAGAACCATCCCCCGGCAATGGAATGGTTATAAGCAAATCAGAAGTATTTTTTTTATGAACATTGTTTTTGTAGTTTTACAACAACAACAACAAAATAATATTTTACATAGCATTATTTTACCCAATTCCCTGGAGTACTGCATGTGTAAGAATCAATAGGTCATTAAGACCATGGTTTGGTAGCACAAAATGTGGAAAATTACTGTGTAACGTTATCGTGGTTGTTTGAACAACTTAATGTATAGGAGATTCGGGACGCTTTTAACGACTTAATTTTCAAAGTATTGTGAAATCGAACCAAGTTTTATTTATTTCACGAGCAGCACTACCCACAGTTGCAATGCCAATGAAAATAGGTTTATAATTTTTTGATGGCGCGTTAAAATGAAAACAAATTGAATTCTTTTGATATGGATTACAAAATAGTACGCAGACCGCCAAAAATGAATGAACAAAAACAGTCACACGGACGGATCACCCATAACCAGCTTGTACGTTTCCGTATCTTTTTTCATCCAAGATGATATAAGAATTTTCTGGAATTTCACTGGGATCTCACTAATGTCAGCTATTCCTATGCACATTAACAAATTGTTCAAGACGCCATATAATATAACTTCAAATCTGAATCTTGTAAAATGATACATTGTAAAAAAGTACAAAGCGTATACTAGCTGTACTGCCGTCAATGGAAACGATTTTTTAAATGTTTTTTATAAAGTGCCGCGTCGCTTCACCGATTATTGGACAGGATCCAGGTAAATCTTTACGACCAGTTATCAAGAAACAGACAGTGGACAGGTATATTTAAATGTCCTCACATTAAATAAACACGACATGTTTTGATTACTAAGCTTCACGAGCTTTTTACGAATTTACATGGAGTTGGTGCAGGATATATTTATAAAGGAAACGGTTGACAAAGTAAAGATACGTTAATAGAACAATCGTATGGGATGTGTTTTTAAAAATGTTGTCATCAAAAGTTTTGTGTATATCGGACCGCACGCCTTGATATAATTTCTACCATAGAATATGTTGAATGTCTGGCGTTCTGTGAATCTGTTACTCGTGTGCTTTGAAGTTATTCAGTCACATGTAGAATCTGATAAAACCAGTATTTATTACATATGCGTTAGAAAATTTTAAATCTAAACAAAGAAAAATGAAAAAAAAAAAATAGACAAATATAGAAATCAAAATAAAATTAATATTAGCGGGATCTTTTTAGGATTTTCAGGAGAATTTTAGAAGTTATCATAGAAAATGTTATAATCGTAACATTTACGACCTGTGTATACGAACTGAAAGTCATAACATTGAGGAGGCTTCGATACCTGTAGAGCCAGAACCAGGGATGTTGATGATGATGCTGTAAAATCAAATTCAACATTGTACATGATATGGTGAAAATTGTGTGATTTTGCTAGAATACAAAGACATGTACGAAATATGAAAAAATATGAAAAAATTAAAAACCTTTCAATTTAATTTTACAAATTTGAAAATAGGCCCATGTAATGTATGTTTCGGTATTTTTAATTAATAAAATGGAAATGATAAAATATATATTAACATTTTTTTGTCGTGTAAGTATATTTAATAAAATAAAGGCTGTAAATAACGCTGTTTTATTCGATTTAATTTAGACTTTGTTCTGAATAGATATAGTATTCGACACTTTTTATTTTTATATTTTGTATTTATGCTTTTTAGTGATTTTTTTTTAAACTGATATATTAATTGGGTACACATAAACGTTTTTTGTATACTGCATAACTTTAATTTTTTATTATGGGAAGAATAATATAAACATATATATAAAAAATCAATTTATCGAATCATTGTTTTTGTTGGCACCTGGACTTGAACCAAGAACTCTTCCTATCCGGAGAAGTGCGCTGACCTATTACATCACGTCAACATTGTAAAATGGGTACGACCTGTCTTGAACACATTACTAATGAAGACGTATTAAGACGCATACGTAAGTCACGAGAACTAATAATCAATGCTGCATATTACGCAAGGGAAGAAGGCAGCAGAAGCGTAGGTAGAAAGAGGTTATCTTGGTTGCATAGTCTCAGAAAGTGGCATAATATCCAAAAAAATTGTGATCTAATACATGATAAATCAACATACTGCAACATGGTCAATGGTGCACTATATTTTTTTGTGTACGCAGGATTCTAAATCGTGTGCGCGTGCACACGCGTACCGTAAATGCGGAATGAACTTGTCAAGACTAAAACCAACTATATATATATATATATATATATATATATATATACATTTCCATTTCCTTTTTTGTTAAGCCTATCTGAAAGTGTACTTCAGCGTAGTATTGAAAAAAAAATTGCAATTCTGTATAGCCCCGATGGACTCTGTTTATTTTAAACATTTATATATCTACCCATATTGATTGTAATAATAGTTTAATATTCCGGTGGCATTGTCGTTCCCATGGCGCCCAACTTTAATTTCATTAGGAATGTGTCACGTGGTTTTATTGAACGATTCTTCAGATGGTTATCGGATCATTTGATTCGTCACCTTAATGTGGAAGAGACTTACCGTTATGTTCTACTACGGAACATGACCCAGTGCTCGATGGAAATGAAACTAATTTTACTCAATACAAAGAATTTGTTATGTACGAGTACAATATATATATTTTCAGTGCCAAAATTTAATAACAAATTCGCTCAATGAACTTTCTTATTTTGTGCTCCGCGAATATTTAACAAATTGCCACTAGACCTTAAAGGGTCTAAAGTGATTAACGACTTCCGACCAAAAATAACAAAGTGGTTGCTTGATGTGGGTAGAAGGCAAAATAAATCTAATTTGTTATTTGTGCTAATTTAACTAGCTACACATTTTTGACTTCAACTATTGTATATTACAGATAACAATATTTTTATAACTTTATTCAATAATATTTTATAACTTCAGATACTTTTTTCACATAATTCTTTTATAATAATAACTTAACGTTATACTTACTTACCTCTAAACAACTTTTAAAAACTGTACATGTAATTGTTTTAAAGTAGACCACGTCTAGTAAAGTTATTACCTTTATTTTTTCATATGCTACAAAAAAAAATGTACCATTCCGGGGTTAACACCACACACGTCAACCTTGTTTTATGGTAAAAAACTGACTGCCGTGTTTTTTAAATTAACTTTACTTGCACGATCCGATCCAAAGGAAACTAGGTGCAAATCCTTAGGATACTTTTCAGTGCCAAAATTTAATACCAAATTAGCTCAACGAACTTTCTTATTTTGTGCTCCGCGAATATTTAACAAATTACCACTAGACTTCGAAGGGTCTAAAGTGATTAACGACTTCCAACCAAAAATAACAAAGTGATTGTTTGATGTGAGTAGAAATTGTGATAACCTTACTATCCACACATTTTTGTCTCCAACTATTGTATATTACAGACAATAATATTTTTATAACTTTATTTCAATAATATTTTGTAACTTCAGATTGTACTTTTTTCACATAACTTTTTATAACTTACTTAACATTATACTTCCTTACCTCTAAACAATTACAATTTTTAAAAACTGTACAGGTAACACATTAAGTCTAGTAAAGTAATTACCTTCATTTTTTCTTATGTACTAACTATACTACAAAAACAAATTAATAATATTCATATAACGAATTTAATCTACTATATTTAAAAGAATATAGTTGATAAATGAGCCAAAAATATTTTCGTCATGTGAAAGACTAATAAGTATAATATTATATTTTAATACAAATAAAATGTATCTGTTTACACAAGGGGTGGGAAAAAGGGATGAAGAAAGTGTAATAGAAATTAGGTATAGGAACATGAAAATGCTCAATGAGTAACTAGGAAGCACGACTTACCTGGATTTTCTCACCTGTAGTCACAGCTCCTGAACTTCAGGAACCATCTTCGATGATCACCACGTAGCACTGTGATCCACAATTGCGGTTTCGACACGTACACGTTTATGTGAAAGTTCAAATGTCATAGACAATACACAGAAAAAGTCGTGCTTTTTGTGATGGTAAAGGGAAGGGGGGGGACAGATAGGTAGAGTAAACATAGTGGAGCATATATAACATATGGAGCAGTGGATCTATCATAAATACCGAACAGTATCAATTAGAAAGATTTACAGATAAAATCAATTTATCGAAGAAATATTTTTTCGCCACATTTAATTCTTATTAAAATATATTATCGCAGAACTATCTCTATTCTGAAAAACTACAACTTCACAATAGTAATGTGTTCTCCTTAAAAATATATAATTTGTATTAATGATTCCAAAATTTAAGAGAAATTAATTCATTTAATTCTATCGACTCCTATCGGATTTTACTCAAATGTGTTTGAGATTATACACAAATGTAATGTAGATTGCTTTTAAATAATGGATGTATGGATGTGTGTATGCAATATGATAGTGCACTTCCCTGGATAAGAAGGGTTCCTGCGTTGTGTCCGGGTGGCAACAAAAATAATTCTTAGATAACTTGATTTTGTTTGCACATCTTTCTAATTGATACATTTAATTTGTATTAAAATTATTAATACATTTTTTTATATATTGAGTTAAAAGACACGTTGCACATTTAATTATAATGATAATTATAAAATAACCAAATTTTTTTTTAATAAAGTTATCGAACTAAATAAAAAATTAAATGAGTATAATTTAATATTATCTTCATGGTTATATTGTAAACATCACATATGTTTGTAGGTATGTATTATGTGCACATTTCTCTGGGAAGGAAGGAAGGAATGAAAATTTACTAAATTTATTTTAAACATTTTAAAATTTCTTATACTAGAAAATTGTTGCTCTGTATTGTTATTTATATAGGAAGATATACATATATATTATTTATTTAAATTGTACTTTTAGGTATAAATGTTTTAACAAAGAATACGTAAAGTGAGTTGTTTAAATTTTCGAAAACGAGAATATTGTTGTGAATTTATTAAATATGTCCAAATGTATGGTTGACGTTTACGTATAGGTACTGAATAAAATGTGTGCTCACCATGGTAACGAGTGTGGCGTATTTGTTTGGACACACTCGTTTCCACCAATGTAGTTGGCGGGACCCAGCTCGGGCTGATTGTAACCGAGGATTGTTATCTTCATGAGCGTTTAACATCATGTTACAAATTTGACACATTTTTAGTTGAACAAAGGCCCCACGGGCGGAGTTAAACGGTTTAACTTCCACATTGCAGCGCCACGACCCCGACAAGATCCCCGACAGCGGTCGACAGCCATCAAGACATCACCGGGCTGAGGAGATCACTCATCCTGACGTGGAAAATAAACACATCTTTCACATTTAACCTCGCCAGCACGGAGACGGTTGGGCACCACTCACTTTGTAACATGTCCAATTTTTTTATTTATTAAATTATCAAAAGTGCGCAAAAATACTCAAGTAATGAGGTAAAGATAAATAAAATCCACCTCATCACTCATGGTATAAAATGCCAGTAGAAGAAGCCGGGGAAGAGCGATGGATATCCTAGATAATGAATGTTCGATAACCGAACAAGAAATGTGATATCTAGTCTCAAATATATTCATTTAAAAACTAAATGTGTGTGAAACTGGAGCCTTTTCTAGGTTAGGCTCAACTGTGGGAGATTTATATCCTAATTTTATAGACAAAGCCTTGACAATGGCACGTATTACAGTATGAGAACATCGGCCTAGGCTTCCTCGAGGAAACCATTTATCAAAAACGCGATCTAACCTAGAAGAGTCACCTGTTTCATACACAAAAATTATTAAAAATAAAAATTGACTTTTTAGAACGCTGCACAAAAGACAGGCACCCTCTCCGCTTCCCTGACCAACCCATCCCTTCCACAAAAATAAATATGAACTACATATATTGATGCTGTATATTTCAAATTTTGCTCAGTTGCATTCTAGAATGCTGAGAAAAATGTATCTCCTTCCGAATACTGTCCCTATTTGGGTCAAATTTTATATACATCGTTAATTTTTTAAGGCCTGCATACCTCAAAAGCACCCCTATAATACACCTACACAATATTGCAGGAAGAGGTGAAGGAAGATGGAGAAGAGGAAGAAGACGCCATTCTCAGCTTTGTAAAATATTATATAATCTTATTAAATATCACCATGTAGGAAAATACTGAAGCCAGAATCCTAGAGAGAAAAAAGTTAGGTTCTGGTTTACGTAACCTCAGAAAGTGACTTCATGTCTAAAGAGGTTTAGTTATTAAAATACTAAAGATCTTATTATATCTTATATAACATAAATTAGTAACATAATTTAGTTGGCAACTTCCAATAGAAGAAGACAAAGATATTTAAATAACAAAGCAAATAATTTATTTTGATGTGCTTGTGGGTCTTATGTTTATAGCACAAGCTTAGTATGAAAATAGTAAGAATATTGATGTGACATACTTTAATATACCTAACATTATATAATATGTAATTTTATACCTTTCATGTAAAATATTTTATATGTGTGTTATTTATCTTTCAACATATGATATAAGCTTGAAGACCTTCATACTTCTACGAACAAAAATAACACATGAAAAAATATAAAACAGTTAAACGATCCAAGGAGTCAACTGACCTAAACAATGTGAAGAAAAATCAAAAAAAAGTTGAATAATAACGTGATATCCTATTGAACAGTACTGAGCCATAATTTTCTTGAATCAGTATCAAGATTTCCGATGAATACAGATGAACAGTCGCGGATATATTTGTGTCTAAGTAATCAGTATTGAAAAGTAGGCTTAGTAAAAATATTTGACTATACAAAAGAGACCATCACTTGGTTATCAAGTTTGACTGTAATGTTGGAGTGGATCCCTTCTACACTTAAGTAACCATATTAATCTGTTGTGAATGTATGATGAACAGCGATCTAACGGGGAGGACCATATTTTTCCTCAGGGTTCCGGAGTGTAACAAAAAAAAAAATTGTAACGGATGGTATTCAATATAATATATTAATGCAAATTAAATGTATAAATTAGAAAGATGTACATATAAATTCAATTTATCGAAAAAATATTTAATCTTGGATCTCAAAAATATTACAGATCTATGTTTTGAAAAATTGCGATTTCACAATAAGAATGTGTTCTCCTAAAAAATATAATATATGTTTATATTGTGATGGAGAGGTGGGGTGTCAGTTTTGTGCAGAGTCCTAAAGAGTAACTATGCGAAAATTGGTTTATATCGGTCAAAAAAGGTAGTATTGAATAGAGAAAATACAAATATGCATCATAATCAATTTGCCTGGCTCCACAACCCTTATTTCTATCGGTCTCTGCACTGAGTGACTACCTGCCAAGTCATTATTGATATTGTCTTGCCATTTCATTTTTGGTATACCTATTCTTTGTCTTCCTTCAGATTTATATTGTTGCAGCAATTCGAGGGTCGTGCGTCATTTGTACGCTGTACACGGCCTAGTCATCGAAGCCTCCCTAATTTATTATTTCTGTGACTTTCTGCTCATCATACAAATACATCTAGTGTTGCTTCGTCATTTTTTTGTTCTGGTTTCGTATTGGTCGGCATTCTGAAATTATTTTGCTTGATTTGTTAAGGACACGCTTGGTAAAAAAATATCTTCAGCATCTGCAAGGTTATATCAATTGACCTGCATAAATCGACGATTTTTCTTAGTCACATGTAGAAATCGAAAAATCCGGTTGGCAATGCTGATTTTTTCGCTTTCGTTGTGTTCTACAAAAAACCCACTTCAGACCGATTTCACCAAGGCAGACATCACATCGCAGACAGACTGGACATTGAAATTGATTCTTGTATTTGTTCTTCAATCACTGCCCAACAATAATGCAGTTATTACTCCCATTGACAGCTATTTTCATCCTCTCTTCATCGTGTTACACAACCTCGGCTCGTATATTAACTTTCTTAAACGCTTCTAATCATTATCCCCGTCTAAACAATCAATGTTGAAATATGGTTTCTTTACAAGGCCCGTGAAACGTGTAATTATTATAAATAATTTACCGAGAAAATAATGGAGTTGTGGCAGCATTGAATAAGTGGCACTATTTATCTTATTCTTTTCGTATTAACCCTAAAGTGGGGGTGACGGGTATATTATATGCAAATATGCAAATAAAAAGCAATATATGTATTATTACTTTTATAATGCAAATCCATTTAATTGTCGAGTGGCCATAACCTAGTTATGTGATATTTAAAAAGTATATTAAACGAATTAATTCAACCAAATATTGTTTTCAAAAGATATATTTTATTCATATTATAAATATAAAGATACACAGATACTTTTTTTTACAGAATGTTGATGTTGTTCGTGTACGAGTACTACTAAATTAAACAATATAACTGACGTAATGTGTGACTTATTTCAATTATATGTACATAAATACCAAATAGTCTTGGCGCATTCATAATATAATCCATGATTTTCCGTTATTTTGAAGAAGCATTATATATTTGATAATTATATCTAGAAAAACCAATATTTTTTTTGTATTTTTTATATATTTTGTACTATAAGTTTTGTATTAACACTACTGTTTGAGCAAGAGCTTTGGGAGAGGAATAGATATATGAAAACAGGAGGGTTGAAGGACCAACCAGAACCAGGAATAAATATGACTCACCCGATTTTAATTATAATGATAATTCACGAAATTTTCACACCCAAACGTACCACTGGTAAACGATAACCGTCAGTTCAAAGTTTCAGTATCAACTGGTCCAAGACCATAGATAACAAAACCACGGAGAAAGGTCGTGTTCTATAATTGGAGGAGGGGTAGTGGGTAGGTAATGAACAGGAACCATTCTATATATCGCGTTAATGAATCATAAAGCTCTAACAACTACTGTATTTTATGTAAGCATTTGATATAAACATATGTATGTATGTACATTTTTATTCGTTGTTTAAAATAAAACACTTCGATATTAAACTCGACCGGTTTCAATACCACTGTATCTTCAATTGGACAGTTAGAGTACGTCCGTCTTATTACCGAGTCTTGTCTTGATGATCTATGGTGGTACTGAAACCGGTTACCGTTAAATAAATCAAAATGGTACACTTGAAACACTTTTTAAATATTAATTAAATGTGTTAATTAGAAAGATATACATATAAAATCAAGATTATCGAAAAATATTGTTGTTGCTATCGGGATTTGAACCTGAATCTCTTTTCAATCCGAGAAAGGTGCATTAACCAACTATGCTAAAGTAGATACTACTTTTGATGATAAATTTTCGAACCCATATATTATGCTACACTTCAAAATTAACACATCTATCGTTCCATTATTTGAAAGCCTTGTACTTTGTTTTTACGGAATCTCAAATATCTTTGAGTAAACCGATAGCGGACGCTAGAATTAACAATTAATTTTTATTAAATTTTGGACACATTGATACAACTTATATATTATTAAGGATAAAGTATTCTTATTGTGAAGTTGTAATTACTCAGAACATATAAATTTGTCGACAAAAATACTGTCTGCTTTAGCATAGTTGGTTTATGCACTTTCCCCGGATTGAAAAGAGATCCAGGTTCGAATCCCGGTAGCAACAACAATATTTTTCGATAAAATTGATTTTATATGTACATCTTTCTAATTAATACATTTAATTAGTATTTAAAATATCACAGAACTATGTTCTGAATAATTACAACTTCACAATAATAACATTAATAATAGTTCAGCTTATATATGAAATATAAAGTGTAAAAAGTAATTTGATAAAAGGATTTTTTTTTCTTTAATAATAATGATGTATTTAGCATACCCCACAACATCCCTCAAGGGTTTGAGGCCCTGATCCGAATGGAGATGTGTGCGGAGACGTCCATCAATTACACATACATTCGTCTGACAAACGAGATAATTTAACAAAATTTAAATATTCAAATGTGTATTATGAACGTTCACTCGGCGAACTTTTTCCGGGCCCAAATTTGTTGTGAAGTTTGGTTTTATTAACCTATTATAATAATACGTGTGTAGCGCTGTCAAGCGTGCACACCTTATTCACAACAGACTGATCTAAAATCTCAGAATATTGAGCATTTGCAAACTCAGTGTCACAAGAAAATATTATACATTAAATCACAATAAAATCTTATTTTAATATAAATTAAACGAATCAACTAGAAATGTATATAAAAAAATCTATTTACATTTTCGTAGAAAGCAATCATTGATTTATATATATATATGAATCAATTTAATATCCATCAACACTGTATTTTCCCCTTCCTTAATATTGTGTCTATCTGTATTTTGTCTCTCTTTGGCATGTAATTTTATATTCTGTCTCCCTCTTTAAAAATATATAAGTGCACTCTTTTTGTATTTATGATTAGTTTCAAATACGTCGTGATGAAGCTTGAGATAAGCGAAACCGGTTGACGTATAATAAATTTCGTGGTTTCATATAAAGTGATTGCTATTTTTTTAAATATAAAAATCTAATTATTAAAAAAATATTTAGTCGCTAAATACTTTAAATATTATAATACTTTTGATTTAAAAAAATGCGATTGTTTATTTTATATATAAATAATGTTGGACTTAAATTGAATAATTTACAATCATTTAAAATAAATAAATCGTGTAAAATTAACAAAAATATTATACATAACCAACTAAATTAAATCATTAACAATTTTTCTAATAACTTTGTATCATTTAGTTAATTTTCACATCTTTCATCGTCACAACAATTTCAGTTAAGGAGGCACTAGATTTATTTTTATATAATCACTATTTTATTAAGGAGAACATATTCTTATTGTGAAGTTGTAGTTATGCAGAATATAGAGGTCAGAGATATTTTTGTGCAGTAACGACAATATTTTTCGATAAAATGTATTTTATATGTATATCTTTCTAATTAATACATTTAATTTGTATTTAAATATATTTTTAAATAGTTAGAATAACTTGACATACATATATGGTTTTGGTTAGTTAATTTGACAAACCGATGAAGGAAATTGTATATACTGAAATTGGTCGGTGGTTAAAAACAAAGTTAAATAATCTATATTATTAAGATATTTTCTGTATATCTTTCGAGTAGTTTAATTTCATTTGTATTAAAATACCACAGAACTGTTTATGTTCTGACAATACAATTTCACAACAAAAATATGTTCTCCTTGATAATCAATCAGAGATAGGTTTGAACCTGAACATTTCGTATAATAATTAATCAGTTTGTTTATTGTGTTACCTGTTTGGGGATTGAGTGTATTAAATATAAGTTAAACTATTGTAAGGTTAAGCGATTGTCAATGTAGAAACATGTTGTATGAACACACGTGTAATGTAAGGATGATGCAGGAGTGTGGATGTGAGTGTATGTTAAATATGTGTTGATGCGAATCAGAGCGATTTGGCAAATTGTGTGAATAATGAAACTACCTAACCTAACGTGTGAGTGGTAGATGCCCCAATATTCATCCACCACTCATGTGTCCGATTGATAATCACGGGATGTATTGTGTACGTAACCAGAGCAAGTTAGAAAAGGAAAATTACTTATGATTGATATTTGGTTTATTGACAGGCACAGTTTACAAAGAAAGGCGGCGGCAAGGAGAGTGAGGTTCGCGAGACGGTTCGAGAGAATCGTGTTGTTACATGACGTCGATACTGGGAGACTACGGTTGCTAGACTTTTGATTTCACGCAACGGTTTATGCAGGGTGCGTTCAGTAACGCCGGGCGGTGATGACAAGAGTGAAAGAGAAACACCTCCACAACTGAATGTAAATAAAAATAAATAAATAAAATGATTCGCCTGTTTGGTCTAGCGGTAATCCATTCACATTGACTACAAAAAGATAAGTAATTAAATTTACCTTGAATCTCTCGTCTCAAAAAATGAAGAAGGAGAATTGGTATGGTTAAGTCTGTCATATTAAAGGTAACAATAACTTAGAACCACCGCTCTATCTCAAGGAACGTAAAAGTCTGACTGGTCCTAAAGTCCTCTTCATAGCCCTGTACGGAGTCGAAACATGGACCCCGGGAAAGAAAAAAACAAAAACGCTTGACGCCTGTGAGATGTAGTATTGGCGTCGTATGGTACGTATAGACTGCGAGAAGAACGACTGTATATAGTGAGGATACCTAAATATTTATTTAATAAATTGCAGTATGTATGTTAACACTCCCCTAATTCCATGTATTACCAAAGCGCCTGTGGAAAACAAATCACTAACGCAAATACAAATAACAGAAGACGCAGACCATTTGTATATAATAAACTACTTCGTATATTATATACATACAGACTAACTTTGTATTTATGATCACGGAACCATGGAAGTAAAATTCTTGATTCTATTGCGCACTTAAAAAAATTCTAATGTCTAACGCCAAATGTAAAACTTTCAAAATTAAATTCTAAATGAAAATTTTTTGAGACTTGAGATGTCTGCATACTTTTTTAATGAATAATTACATTTTTGAACCCATGGAGTTCATGGATTATCACGCAGGTACGTAGATATATAATATTAAGTGAGGAAATTGAAGAAAAAAAAAATTTATACCATTAAATTGAGTCGTGTTACAATCTTGCAAATTTATTTGACACTCTCTGAATTATCCCGCGTTGCCCAAACTTTACGCAGAGTGAAGAGGCTTCATTTAGGAGGTTGGGGATAGTTTTTTTCGAAATCAAATGTAGATCGTAATTTTACTCTTATTTTGAACGTCAAGTGTGCAAAATTTCATTAAATACCAAAATTCTGCTATAAGAGGTGAGAAAGGGTGATGGGGGTGGTTTTTGAAATCTCATACAGCCAGTGACCTGCCTCTTGTTCGTAATGTCAAGAGTGAAAAATTTCATCAAGCTCGTAATAAAACTATAGATTTGTATAAAAAACAAACACATCCACCCACCCATAGACACTATTATTTATGTATAGAAAATAATAGAAAACACTTTTGAGATTTAAAAGAAAATATCAATTGTGCATTAATTGAAAATAATTTTTTTGGAAAATGTTAATTTTTTTTTATCTGTCTTCAGAATCAAAAATTAGGTGCTCGATTCGCACATGTGGCAGGGCGATGGGTTGATTATTTATTGGATTAAAATATTAATAGTATTTAGGTACATTAACACTATTTGTTACATTGTAAGATAACATGCTATGTATAATTTTTACACAGCTATATTTAATATTTAAAAGTATGGTTTAGTCGTAAAAATATGTTTTTCTAACTAGTTATTTCCTACTCTTATTGGATTCGTTCAATGAGATCTACAAAAATCTACACTGGAAAATACATATTATATTAATTGTCAAACAATAGTATTTTTATTAAATCAACGTGTGTAAATAGTCGCCTACTATTTTTTATTATTATAAGAATGTACACCTAATTAACACTTGAATTTCAATTAGGCTCACATTATATGAGAGTAGACATTAGTGATATAATCAGAATTATATACTTTCTCATAAACAAAAATACTAATTTGATAAACTATGTTAAAATATAATTTAAAAAAAAAACTAGTTTTAATGAGAAAACATACTTATTGTTAAAGTTGCAATTAGTCAAAACATTTGATTGCGATATTTAATACAAATTAAATATATCAATTACAAAGATATACAGATAAAATCAATTTATCTAATTTTATTTAAAAAAAATATAAATTCTAAAAGAAGCCCTATTAATTTTTAAAAATTTTAGTAAGAGATATTGACAAATTCTTATTTTTTGCGTTTCCAACAAGAGTGTAACGCAGCCCCTAATATACAACCCTGTTTATATTTTGTAAAATATTAATATACTGTTTTGTACATGAAACAAGAATGTAGACAAGGGAGGTTCGATGATCTCAGCTTCTCTCAAGCGGCGATGATGGTTATGATTATGAGGTCGAACGAAATGAAATACAAAAGATGTTCAATACCGGTACACTACGGCGACACGACGCAATCGAGAATGGCTTGCAAATCGCTTGCAGAATACCCTGTTTTTATTCGGATACATAACAATACATATAGTCATATTTGCAACTACCTACTCGGCGATAGATGTCTTATTTAATAAAGGCTACATGTATAAATCTAAAATTTAATTAATTAATCTGGCATAACTGTAATGCATTCGAATCTCAGAAGTAACCAAATATTTTTTAGATAGATTGTTTCTGTAATGAATTGAATCATCTATAATAATTTTTTTCATACAAAAAAATATATATTTTAAAAATTGTACATGTACACTGAATCCTTGTGCTATGAAAGATGAATTACTCGGTGACCACCTGACCAATAAGAGAGTATCTAAATGCTACGCTTAGCAAGCACGTTATATATATGTTTTATACTTATTTTGGGCACAATATTTTTAGTTATTATTCCCGACCATGTCACCTATATATTTTAACCTCTATTGAGTTGTAATTATGCAGAATGTAGGACTGTGATATTTTAAATATTAATTAAAAGTATTAATTATAAAGATATACATATAAAATCAATTTTATCGAAAAATATTATTGTTGCGTCACCGGGATTTGAACCTGGATCTCTTTCCAAACCGGGGAAGGTGCACTATCCAACTATGCTATAGCTAGATTATTTTTGATGACAAAGTTACTCAGAGGTATTTGAGATTCCGTAAAAACAAAGTAGATGGCTCTTTCAAATAATGGAACGATAAATGTGTTAATTTGAAAAAGGTGTAATATATAGGTTCAAAAATTTGTCGTCAAAAATAATGTGGCTGTAGCAGAGTTGGATAATCCACCTTACTCGGTTTGAAAAGAGATCTAGGTTCGAATCCCAGTAGTGCAATAATAATATTTTTCGATAAAATTGATTTTGTATGCATAACTTTGTAATTAATATATTTAATCAATATTAAAATTTTTCTATATGTTTAATGAAATATATCTGGCATCACGATTGATACACTTTCCAGATACACTAGTAGCGAATATTTTTAACAATATAATGCCGAAATTACCAGCATTTACTGTAATTCTCAGTAATTGTATTACGATTTTATTATAAATATTTAGCAAAAAATGGTTCAGCGAGAGATTTCCAAGAATAAATTTTGACAATATTAAAGATTTTTCAAAATATAGATAAAACGATTTTGTTCCTAAGTTCAAATTCTGTAACGAACGACAATTGGACTGTCCAATCCGAAGGTATTATTTTCGTTCCGCTGAAAAGTCGGGTACGGACCACTCGGAGTTTTTTTCACAAAACTTTGTCTGGAATGTTTTGATAAATTGGTTTCACATAACTTGTTTTTTGCAGCCATATGCCGGGTCGGCCGATTCCTCACGGATAGCCTGCATAACGAAAATAAACTCTAATATGTTATAATAGTACCCTCGTGAATATCAAATGAGGAATAAATAAACACAAAAAAAGATACGCGAGATTCATCTCACCTGTGACGATGTTTGTACGAGCGCTGGCGTCGGCAACCGTCGGAGTCTGTACCGACGCAAGTTAATATTAATATCTAATTAGTCTAATAATAATATTAAGGAGAACACATTAATATTGTGATGTTGTAATTATTCAGAACATAGGTTCGTGATGTTTTTAATACTAATTAAATGTATTAATTATAAAGATATACATATAAAATTAATTCTATCGAAAAAAATATTACGGGGATTGGAACCTGGATCTCTTCCAATCCGGGAAATGTGTATTAACCGATTATACTATAGCACC
Source organism: Eubasilissa regina (assembly GCA_022840565.1). Lineage (NCBI taxonomy): Eukaryota > Metazoa > Arthropoda > Insecta > Trichoptera > Phryganeidae > Eubasilissa > Eubasilissa regina. The sequence continues at coordinate 13,142,840 of JAINEB010000027.1, read as the reverse complement.
ACAGAGCATTGACAATAAATTATAAATTTTCGAACCTATTTGTTACACTTTTTCAAATTAATACATCTATCGTCATTATTTAAAAGTCATCTTTTTTATTTTTACGGAAAATTAGAAAATTAATGAATTGGAAGAGATTCCTGGTAGCAACAATAATATTTTTCGATAAAATTGATTTTATATGTGTATCTTTCTAATTAATAAATTCAATTTATATTAATAATAATAAGTTTATTCCAGCACAGTTAAGCTCAAAGTAAGCTGGATAGAAAGAGTTATAAGTGAATACGTTATGGTTAACTAACTAACTTACCAATACTCCGTTTCTCCACGGGAGTAGGCAGAAAGGATAGAGCGCCACACTCATCTGTTCTGACATATAATTCTCGCCTCATCCACATTCGTATATCTTCTCATACAACCTCGTCGATTGTTGAGTTATTTGGTTTACCTGCTCATTCCAAGTCTTTCGCGGACGTCCTCTATTTCTGGTGCCATCAACACTTGCGTCATATATCTTACTTACCATTCTCTCCTCATTCATTTGTTCCATATGACCAAATTATATCATTTCATGGTTAACATAAGTATTTAAAACAATAAAAATTCGTATAATTCAATACTTTGGACACGCGATAAGACTTCCAGAGATGTATCATATTCATGCACCTTAAGATGCAGGGTAAGATTGAAGGAGAACAACATCAGCTGAAAAACCTGAGGCAATGGATTGCCAATTTACTGTAGAGCTTTTCCGGGCCGCAGTAAACAAAGTGATGATAGCCAACCTCTGTTGAACGGATAGGGCACAAGAAGAAGAAAAAAAAATTCGGTCTGTTTGTGCGCGATCCGAATCGCTAAATAAATAATACATAAATAAATTTACACAGTAAGACGATATTCACACTTCTTACTTTTTAAATCAGAAATATAATATTTGTAAATGAATATTAATTAAAATGGGCATATGATTCAGATAAGTTACATAAATATTAGATCGATACCATTATTCAGTTATGTTACGTTATATAGTTCAGTTACGGCTATTGTCAAATCTAGTTGATTATAGCCATAACTGGTCAGGGAGCCAGCCTTCCATGAGAGCGCCCGCAACTCGATGACTAGAAGCGGACCGAATCCATGCACACGTCCTTCGGCAAACATTGTAGATGTGCTACAATAATATTTATAGAAACTGGAGCTTTCCATCCTGATGCAGTCAACCCACCTCTTCCTTGGTCTGCTTCAAGGTCACTAGCTCGATCATGATCTTTGAAGTGCCTCCATTTAACATTTTTTCAGCCCATCGCATCCTTTGGGACCTAAAGAATCTTAATTCTAAACAATATCAGATATCTTATAGAGACAAAACTATTTTTATTATATTTATTGGAAAATATATGGAAGTATGGGATAATTACAGGACTTATTATATGTCTACGGCTGGCTTAAGTGGTCCCTTTATATATAACGTTCACCAATTCTCATCTTTCAATCTCCACATTTTTGAAATTTTTGAAAGTTGTGTATATGTTAGTATATGGACTCGCTTCGTATCAAAATATCAGAACGTAAGACCTGTAATTACCCCATACTTTCGTATTTTTACATTAAACATAATAAAAAATAGCTTTGCATCTAATATTTGTTTAATAACAGTGCCTTTGTAGGTAGAAATCCAGTAATGGTGTGTTCTTGGTCATATTCAAATATTTCTAATCTTAATTCATTTTGCTCAATTCAATCTTAGAGCTCATGGTTCATATTCATTCTCTAAACTTCATTGACTAATGTAGGTTCAGCAAATATTCTTACTATTTTTCATTCAAAAACTGCTAATTTGTTTTATTCGATTTGCATATTGACCTTATAACATCAATACATAATTTAAATATGGTGTTAGTCAAAAACATATACCAAATTATATGATTTGTAAATGTTTCTACGTGAAGGTGCTGTTTAAGTTTACAAGTATATCGCTGAACATTTTACATACGAGTTCAGCACGTCTGCATCGTTCATCTTCGTTTTATACCTCACGGCCATTATAACATAACAAACATCAACAATAAAAGCACAATAAAGTGGATAATATTATTACTGACTGGGTCTGGAGAACCCGGCTACTTCTCGCTCCGCTCGCTAACAAGGTTCAATTTTTTTTTTGTTTTATTTTTGTGTAGATATTGCATACGTGCGTGGGTACCTGCTCTTACCCTTTTCACAGGTGGCTCAGACATATAAGGGTATAATCAAGTAGGTACTTAAAATCGAATTTAATAAAGAATTTTCGGTATCATGCATATAACTTGCCATTTGTTATTTATTATTTTTACATTCAGACGAAAATCACTGCATTAAAAAGCGAATATCAAGCACACTATCATTTTACTACCTATATGGCACTGTTGGTGAACATGTCATGACAAAAGTTCCGCGCATTTTTGTTCTAACTACTAAACATTCAAGACAAAAGGTCTGGCCTACAAAAGATTCGGCCGACAAAATCTCCAGCCCACAAATGATCCACGCGACATTAGATCCAACGACATAAAGTCCACAAATAAAATTTTAAATAAAATGATTTATTTAAAAAAGAGCTTTTAAGAAATCGATGCATCGAGGGGTGTAAAGAAAACATAGATCCCGCGCCGATAGGATCTACCGTAACGAATTGTGCGATTCTTCGAATTGCGCGACGATTCCGGTCGTAAAACGGAATCGCCGAAGGGAGGCGGTAAAGGAAGGAAGGGACTTGGATTAACGGATAAGAGTCGATGATGGAATGGAGAGTCCAGTCGAAGGACCAGTGGATCTCGGGGAATCGGAAATCTGAAGAACTGCTCGCCTTACCTCATGTATGAACCTTCCGTTACTCCCGCAGTCGCAGCCGAAATCACACAAACAGCACGCGGGCGAGCAAATCTCTGCTCGTTTTTTATTTATTTGTATTTAAATTGTGTATTTGGGAAGTATGTTTGATAGAAACGGAAAGGCTGAGAATGGTACCGAAAAGAGGGTGATTGCAGGGAATAAAGTGAATGGCGCTTTGAATGGAATTATATCTAACCGGAACTTGTCAACCGAAACAAGACTAAGATGAAGTGCAAGATGAAGTTCTGGCACCGAAACTGGTTACTCTCGTGCTAGTACCTCTCAACAAATTAAAGCACGAGTCTAGCTGTAACCATGATTTGACAGTAGATTATTTGCTGCTATGAGACATAAATCTTTCTCAGTATTTCTGTTTCTATCAAACATACTTCCCAAATACACAAACTCATCTACTTGTTCCGAACATTCATTAACTACAAGTATTTTGCAATGATGTCTCGCTTTCTTCTTTCTCGAATATCATCACTGAGGCCTGGAGTTAGAAAAAGAGGAAGAGGAGGAGGGAAAGTAGACTGAATGCAGTGGAAATGAGATCACTTAGGCGTATATATTGCAAATATATTTATGACAGAGTAAAGAATGAAGAAATGAGGAAAGAATGTAAAACTGATGTTAACATAATGAGTAAGATTAAGAATGGATCACTTAGTTGGTTTGGTCATATGGAACGGATGAATGAGGAGATAATGGTAAGAAAGATATATGACGCAAGTGTTGATGGCACCAGAAATGGAGGACATCCGCGGAAGGCTTGACACGATCAGGTAAACCAGTTAACTCAACAATCGGCGAGCTTGTATGAGATGAGGTGAGAATTGTGTGCAGGATAGAGAAGTGTGGCGCTCTATCCTCTCTGCCTACCCCCACAGGGAAACGGTGTGATGGTAAGTTAGATAGTTAGTTTGTAAAATGAATAAAAATATTATTACACAAGTTATCATAGCACATGTATATCGTCTAATACGTCCGCGTATCAACATTTGTAATAATGATATATGTACATGGGAAGTTTCAATCAGATGAGTTTCGGCTCTTAGTGTACTTCTTCAAGTGTCAGTCCTCACTGCTGTCTTTGGAGTCTCTCTAGTCAGATGTAAGGCATCTATCTACCGCTGTAGCACTCTTCCAGGTCTTATTCAGCCCAAAGTCGTGCCCAGGATAATCTCCTACTCTAGGCTCTCACTATAGCACATAATATGTCCAAAGAATTGGAAGAATCTTTTGCTTCCTTACTATTTTCAAACTAAGTTAAACGCTTGTCCTATGAAGATATGACTAATTTATTGGCCTCCTGGAACGAGGCTCGAATCCCTGATCACTAAATCACTAGGCGAGTATCGTAACCACTAGCATTGCTTTTAATTATTTGAGTTATTTAACTTTGTTTTTTTATTTTTTGCACTGATATTTTAAATTCAATTTCATTGCTTTCACCGAATAGATTGCGCATTGGCTGCTATAATACTGATTAAGTATTAGCGTAGCAAGCAGTGTACCGATTTAAATGTTTTATTTTACTGTCAAAATCCCCAGACACTGAATTATGAATTATTCAGACACATGTATATATTTCTTTAAAAAAAAAAAATCTCCTTTTTTATAATAATTCAACCAAATTCTAGAGAACAACCAAAGTCATGGAGCAGTAGTAATGTTATGGCGTACAACAAAAAAAAGTAAAAACAACACAGGGAGACCTTCAACCAGCAGTGGATTGACAAAATATATATATATATATTAGGGGGTTGAATTAATTCTCGCCGTTTTTCTATAATAATAAAACAGAAAAAAAAAGTTTTTTTTAAAAGTAAAGTTTTATTCAAAATATTGCCCTTCTTTTTCAATTACTTTTGCTCATCTTTCAGGTAAAAGCCTGATGCCTCTGTAAAAAAAAACCTTTTCTTTTGAAGCAATTCAATTCGTTACCCGTAATTGAACTTCATGGTAACTACGGAAGAGTTCGCCAGATAGACCATGCTGCATAGAGCGAAAAAGATGGTAATCTGATGGGGCGACGTCAGGGGAGTAGGGCGGGTGGGGTAAAACTTCCCAACCAAAAGAATTTAGCTGGTCTTTGACCACTTTAGCCACATGGGGCCTTGCGTTGTCATGGTGAATAAGAATCGACTCATGTCTGCTTGCATATTCTGGTCGTTTTTCTTCAATCGCTGCCTTTAACTTGATTAGTTGTTCCTTGTAGCGCTCTGCTGTAACTGTTTCACCTGCTTTGAGAAGCTCAAAGAAAATAACACCTTGTTGATCCCATCAAATGTAGAGCATTGCTTTTGACCCATGAATGCTTGAAACCACTCCCGACATGTTCTAGCAGACAAGGCGTGCTCCCCATAAGCCTCCACAAGCATTAGATGAGCAGCAGCAGCAATTTTCTTGAGGTGGAAACAGAAAAGCAAGGCTTCCCGCAAGTTTTGTTTTGATGGTACAAAGTTTGACATGTCGCAAGTCGAAAATCTTGCCGTTTTGAAGAATTTGAGCGGTTGAAAGTGCCACGTGGAGCTTGCGCAGAGCGAGAAACACTAAAACAAAAAAAAACAGCAGTAAAAAATATTAAGATTACGATTATTTCTTTATTTTTTTAGAACGGCGAGAATTAATTCAACCCCCTGTTATCATAATCAGTCAATATTGATCCACTGGGTGGGTTAAAAAATTCGAAGCCTCTAAAAAATACACTGACCGGTCTCAATTTACTTTGATTTACGAGAGTCGGTAAAGGTATGTGTATACTATATGTGAGTCGTAGAAATCTCATCCGTGGACACGGGCCTTTATGAAGTTCAAATAATAGTTTAAAATATGTCAATAAGAAGTAGAATATAATATTGGTTTATTATTTATTAATTTATTATGCATTGTAATAATGAACCTAATATTTTTGAAATTGTATAAATACCATTTTGATAATAAAGAATCTGCAATACCGATCATACCATAAAAAAGCGACATTATTGTAAAAACAATATTATCAATATATTAATATGTTCAAGAACACACTATTTCTGAATTTTTACCTACAAAGGCACTGTTATTAAATAAATATCAGATATAATAATATATATATATATATATATATATATATATATTATTATATCTGATATTTATATATATTTATAATTACCCGCCATATTTCTATATATCATTCCTTAAAAATATAATAAAATAGCCTCGTCTGTATGAGATATCTGATATTTATTTAATGTAAAAATAATCTTTGAAACTGTTAATGGCTTCGGTTAATCGCTTATCAATAAATATTTTTTGTGGATGTGTATCATGTGCATGTTTATAAATATATTTTTATGTATGTTAACATAATTTTTGTGCGAGTTTTCAATAAACAAAATTTATTATAAAATAAATAGTGAAAAGTAAAACATGATGGGCTAGTAGAATAACAATATCTAGATAAGACATATTATTTATTACAGAATTCGTCATAAAAATGCTGTAATACGTTTTATTTTTCTTTACTAAATTGGATTTAATATTATTGTCTTCAAACTCGTTCTGTGCTCTAAAAAATATGGCTTCCGGGTGCGAGAATCGAACCCTCTCGAATCTGTAGTCAATTCGCCCACTCAGCCATCAAGTCGATTATTTTGAAATCTGAGAATTCATTCAAACTGTTCGTATTCAATTAACCGAGCAGTTTGTCATGAATAATTGTCCGAACGGGCCAAAGTATCGGATTACAGCGACGTATATAAAGGCCGGTTGTCCGAATGAGATTCTGAATCAATTTAAAGAACTTTGAATTACATCCTTATTTTTTATGGACAAAAGAACGCAATAAATGACAGAATTTTATAGAAAATAGTTTCAAAATCACTTTTATAGCTGGACCTGGTGTTCTATCCGCATCATTACTCTTTTTAAAAATACAATTTATCTACATTTTTGGTATATTTATTTTATTTTATCTCTATTGTAGAAGATTCGTATGTGCATAGTTTATTTAAATTTTTATTTATTATAAGGTGCGAAAATTTAGCACAATGATTTCAATTTTATTATGTACGTATATATCAAATTACAATTATTAGCATTTACATAACTGCAAAACAGTTTACGGTAAGAATTTCTTTCAAGTGATAATTTCACATTTTCAGTAATAATTTCTTTCAAGTAATAATTTTTGATTAAAAATATATAATAAATATAAAACAAAAAATCTTACAAACAAAAAGTATTTTAGCATAGAAATATATATTTTTCAAATTAGCAATATTAACTTTGTGGTTAAAATTCATATTTTTTATTTATTATCTTTGTTTTATTAACCACTTAATTGAGTTTAAATTCATCTACCGGTTTCGAAAAATACCATTTTTTTCTTCAGGATGTCATAACTAACTACGAACATATATCATTGTTTCTTCACGAGAATCTATTTTTAAATATATATTAAAAAAAAAAAACAATTATTAAAAAAAAAAATTAGTACCTAACTCAAATTGTTACTTAATACAAATTTAGTCGAATAATTTTTTGGAAAAAATTTTAGAATTGGAATTTTTTTTAAAAAATAATTGTTGTTTTTTTAAAAAATATTTTTTAAAAATAGATTCTGGTGATGAAACAATGATATATATTTTTAGTTAGTTATGACATCCCGAAGAAGAAAATGGTATTTTTCGAAACCGGTAGATGTTTTTAAACTCAATTCAGTAGTTAATAAAACAAAGATAATAAATAAAAAATAGAAATATATATATATATATATATATATATATATATGAGTAAGATTCGTAGCCATGGTACGACAATGTTGCGAAAAATTGTATTGCGTACGACTATCGTTGATTGCTTGTTGCTAGACTTTACGGGCTACGATGGACACGATTTTTTTTTTAAATTTCCGAAATTGATAACATATACGAAAATAATTTATATTGTGTCTTTTTTGTGTGTATTTTTGTTCATGTCTTGTAAGCGTACATCTCTACTTGTGAGTGATTGGCTAATGTCGCGCATGACCGAATGTAACATCTCTAACTTTTTAATGATTGGCTGTGTGACGTGCATATGTATAAAATTTTTGATAGGGATACATTTATTTTAATATGTATCAATATTATCCAAGCATAAAAATTTAAAATTGTAGTCAAAATTGATTTTTTTGTATCAAAATTCTGACAATAATTTTCTCTTTATAACTATGCTACAAACATGTCAAATTTCTAGTCGTTTAGTAGAACATAAAAAACATAGTTGTATAATAAAAAATGTTGAAACGTAACATTGCTTGAATCAGGTGTCGGTTTATTTTACTAAAAACTCTGCCGAAAAAATCGAGAAACGATTGTTAATAAAAATCAAAATTTTTTGTAAATGTCAGATTACACCTTAATAATATAATGACGAAGACAAAAGAAAATCGAAACTATTACTTATTTTATGAACTATGTATTTTTTTTTGTTTCTAGCCTAATAAGTATGTGAATGTTTTTAAAAATTGAATAATAGATATATCATGTACATATTAAGGCTACAGAATATAAGTTCAAAATTTGTCGAACACTTAATCGGTTTATGTAGTAAATGGTAACGCTTTTCCCCGGATAGAAAAAGCTGATGGCAAAGAATTACTATTTAGATAGATATATAAGATTAATTGAATTTGTATTAAAATATCACATGTTCTAAAATTACAACTCCACAAAAAAATAGTGTCTCTTTTTAAAAAATAAATATCGATCCGAATTATGAAATCATTATTAAATTACGCGATGTTAACCATTGGGCCACCGCGCTGTTTCCGAGTGTAAAATGCCTAACATTCAGTTTGATACTTGACTTGTGTTTGTTAATACGTTGTCCCCCAGGATCCGTGTACCTTGATAAACCTGTAACCTTCGAGAGAGCATCGCTAACTATATAAAATAACCATAATGTTTTTGTTAAGTCGGCAGAGCTGACGTCTCTCTCGGGTTAGTGTATAACCCTATGTTTTTTATCCATTGACTCCTTCCCATACAGTCAGCCTTCGGAAGAATATTATTATTCATTCTGGTCGTATCTTTTACAAAGGTGTGACTGCAGGGTCGAATTCTGTTTAATATACACCCTTATTTAATTTCCAGTTTTTAAATTTTTTTAATCTATCTTTATAATGATCTGTAATGTGTTTTTAATAAATAATAATTTTAAATTTGACGAAATTTTGAATGATTTTATCATTGCACTTCTACCACTTATTGTCACGTACTTGTCTTCTTAGTATGTCTTCAGTGTACACCTCGAAATGTGAAGATCCAAGAAATAGACTTTGTAATAATTATACTTTTATTACAATACGATACAATTTAGTACAAGGTACATCACTAGTATAGGTCAAACGACTAAGCCGATGACCACGCAGAAAAAGAGGCCGCGCCCTGCCGCGCGCTGCCCTTTATAGCCACGCACGATAGCGGTGCAGCATTCACACACATACTACCATACAATCCCAAGGACATCACATTAATATTTTACACGTATTAATCATTACATGTAGAAACTTTAATCTCGACTTATCTTTAAGTCAAAAATGACTGTTTCACACATTTTGTCGTGACGTCGTTCATCATGACCATGGTCTGTCAAAGTGTATCATTAGACGAACAATAAGAAAACATGTAATATATTAGAGGAAGTGGTCTAAATATGGGCAGTGGTCCATTTATGGGCTAGTAGAACTTTATGTAAATAAAATAACTGCCATCTAGTGTAGAATACTTAAAACTCGTTCTCATGAAGATAGGTAATAGCCATGAGCGAGACAGATTGCTAAACCGACGTTTGCGTGTTCAGTATTATTTCAGTAATAAAATTTTCAATCAATATGTAGTAATATGTAGGATACAATATGTTACGTTATAAAGTACTAGCCTATATTTAGACCATAATATTTTTTTGTTAGTTGTAGTAGTGTTATTTTTTTCTTAAAAATCCTTTTTTTTTTTTTGTTAAAAAAAAACCAATAAACTAAAACCTAAAATTCCAATAAAAGTTCAGATATCATTTTTAAAATACTAAATTAGCAAATAGGAACAAAATAGAATTGTCCTATCTATATTTGAACGAAAAAATTAAATATTAAAAGTTGTACCTTTTTTTTTTTTATTATATCCAGTTTCATGTTTCTGTCTCCGTGTAGTGTGTTAATCGAGGATAGAGATGTTTGGCGCCGAGTTGTCCATCAGGCGAAGACCCTCGTGAGCCGTGAAGTCGTTCTGTAATAATAGTAGTAACACAAGTGACAAATGACAAGTTGATAATATAACCATTTTATTCGAAAAATGCGAGCATATAGCTTACGCACCATTCAAAGTTACACCGTCGTACAAATGTTAAGAATTATTATAACGTAGATTCTGATGTTGAATTTTTTATACGGGGTGTAACAGACCTAGTCCACAATACTTTATGGGTGGATACCTGACTAAATTACGAGTCGAAAATGTTCAAGGAATATGTGGCTAACCTCAACCATGTCAGAGATACAAGCATTTAAAAAAAATTGTAGTTATGGGATTATTTGAAATATTTTATTGAATATAAAAAAATAAAGATCATCGAATTTCGAAAGGCTAGATAATTTTTTTGTTAGATGATTTAGGGCCTGAAACAAAGATATAGATTAATAATTGAACAATTTCGCAAATATTTATTTCGAAGTACATAGACTTGACATTAAAAATTTCCGTTAGTGCAGAATTTGCACATACCGCTTGAACATTTGGACTCGTAATTTAGTCAGGTATGCGTCTATAAAATATTGCGGACTAGGTCTGTTACACCCCGTATAAAAACAATCAAAAAATTATAATTTTATTTATGAAATTTAAATAAATTTGTATTATTATAATTTCACTGTCGCGCCGTGAAACCTTAAATAAATTAGTTACGCAAGTTAGAATTAATTGAAATATTCTCTAAATGAAATAGTTCAATTAATTAATGTTTGAAACAATTTGATCTTATCACGTGGTACTATCATGTATTAATAATTACACAGCACGGATAATGAAATGCATTTTTTTCATCTTCACAACATAACCGAGATCTTGGTATTTAAAAGATTACATAAATTTACATTTATTTAAAAAAATATTTATTTTCTAAATGGTTTCTTGTGTATTTTTAACTCATGCTGATTTATTGCGAACGTTTTTCGATACTAAATGATAATAAAAAAAATATATAATTAGCCATTTGTAATTATTGTCATGGCTTTTACAAAATCGATAATGGAACATAAATATTATTTTTATGGATTTTTTAATCAGATTTTTGCGAATATATATCGTTTTATTTATTACTTTGGTAATCCAATAAAACGATTATGCAGACATTTTTTAGATGTGTAAACATCTTTCCTAAAAAAAATTCGTACTAATTTCAGCCAGCTTAAAAATTTTAATTTAAAAATAATATTTCCTCAGTACCTACTCACCTACACAAAGTATAATGGTGAGAAACTGTTAACAAACAAATTAAATTTTAAAATGTCATAAATAAATTTAATACAATTTCTATTCTTTCTTCCTTCCCAGTGAACTGTACACGTAATTACACGTATTAAATGTACTTACTCGATTTTTTTAATGAATACGTATTCAAACTAATGCATTAATTTTACCTTTCGGTTGATACATTTTTGGTATGTATGTACTAGTAGGTATTTAATTTTACTAAAGAATATATGTAGCGCCTTATTTCAAAACCCCCTAAAACGACTTTATGTATTTTTGAGTTATCAATAAAAACGTATATTTTGAAAGTAAATGTACAAAATGTTTGTTTTTGTATCAGATCTATTTAAAGAGACAATTCGGTAATATATTTTTTTCTGTATATATCATTCTTATAACCATACTGGATTTAGATCATACGTGATCATCAACAAGCGTTGTGATTGGCTGATTTCATTTTAGGGTGAATAGTAACTTATACTCTATTTGCTTTGGGGTATTTTGGAACTAACCCTGATTTAGATCATGTAATATCAATGGATTTAAGTGGCTTTTGCGAGAAACAATGTGTTCTGTATGTAGCTGATAAAAAAGGCACAAAACTGCATATTTAATTTAATTATCTCAAATCCGTTTTAGGAGGTTTTGGAATTAGGCACTACATATGCACATGACAATCGAGTTGCACAGAATTAACTAATTAATTCAATTTAAATCGACATATATTAACAAATTGATTCACTTTAAATCGAAATGAATTATTCAAACATGGGTGGACTTCGTTTAAATTGGCTTCCGGGCGCTCTCATTGTTTCGAGCGGTTAGTACAATCAATCTATCAATACTCTTTAGTGCTAGTTGATATCGTCTATTTGCTGGAACACCAGTTTCAGTTTCAGAAAAATAACGAATCATTTTTGGAACTGGTTCTAACATTCAAAATGTATTATTCTGCTGTTCATAATTTTTGGTGACGCAGGTCAGGAAGGGGAATGTTGGGGTGTGTTGACAGATTGTAAAAATTAACGGGAAAAAAAAATAAATTTGGTATTGGTAATAATATTGGTAACAGAAGAACAAAGTTTAAACAGCAAGAAGAACCAATCCTTTTTACTTCACATAATTTATCAATTTCATCATGAAGTTGGAGGTGATCAAACGATTAGTTATCGTCAATAAAACACCATTTTTACAATTTATTTTACACACACCTTTAACTACTTCTCAACATAGTCGCCACCATTATTAAGGCACTTTTCATAACGGGGCACCAATTATTGTCTTGAACATTTCAACCACTCACTACAAGATGGCCACACTTTGTGAATATCTCTCACGTTACACGTGGCGAGTCAATAGACGAAGGAAATCATTACGCATGCGCAACATTGTAAAGAATTTGCATTGCAACATTGCTAACATTAAAAAACGCGCCTCGTATTAACATTGCAAAGAACTAGTTTTTTTACATTTCAATCTGTGGCACTGATACTCAATCGATTTTTTGGAACCGGTTATTATAATATTCCGGTGACTTGATATCATTCAATGTATCCCACTATACTCGATATCGATATCGAGTAACTGGGTGCTCTGGTGACTTGATTGTAACCGGTTAAAAATAACCGAGTGACAAATATCAACAACCGCTAAAATTTAATACATAATAATCACTTTTTTAAAGATATGAGTTCTCACTAATAAGTCATCACCGAATAACGATGGATCGAGTCGAATGGTAACAAATAAATGTGGTGTAAGCATTCTACAGAGTAAATAATGAGCACAACCTCTCTAACAAGATCACTATGAATGTTAGGTACGTAAAAGAAATAGCTTAAGTAGAATTAATACCTTCTCTTATACTTAGCCGTAGACATTGCGTGTGTGTTGTACAAAAATCATTGGGAAGGAAGGAATGAAATGTTATTTATTTTTGACATTTAAATATTAAACTTTAATTTTTGAATATGCGAATCTTGTGATTTTTCAAGTATGCGCGTTTGGGACATTTATTTATTTGGTGTATAAATATAAATTATTGAACGAAAATAATGCACTGTGCCTTCCCCCTCCTTTCCGTCCCTTGAGCCAGTGCGTAAATAGTGATTAAAATATACAGTCCACATTTTGGAGATGTCTGCAGGATCCAGATTATGTTGAGTGCTGAACTCCTTTCTATTCTGAATTCCTTCGGCATTGTGCGTAACAATATGAATTTCTTAAAAACGTCAAAGCTTTATGGGCACTGATTGAAGTATGTAGTCACCATGATAAAAAGTATTAAAAAAAATATTATATATATTTTTATTTGCTACATATTTTTCAGAGGGGTGTGTGGGATGAGATATTTACACATCAATTTTTTTTATAGAATGACTTAGATCCACTCTGCTCCATTCTGTCAATAGCAGCCAGAAACTATGTTTGGCACGTAAAGTACATCAATGGCCAGAATTTTTAACAAAAAAACGAACTGAAATATTTCGCTTAACGCTGTTGGCCCTTTGCTCCAAGTGTAATCGGGAATTTAAATATAATTAATATAAAATATGTTTAATCCCTTTACGGGTCTGTTAACCCCCTGCCGTCCGACTATCTGCCGATCTGTAAATAAAGACATTAAGGTCTTCCAGCGGACCCTGGAGGTTGTAGTTTGAATCCTGCGCCTATTCTACAGCGGTGTGCAAAAGTCTGGAGACACATGTTAAATTTTAATCTCGTCAAGTGTATGTGTGATTAAAAAGGATCAATCAAACGTTTCTTAAATTATTCATCATGACATTTCAACACTTTAACTACGATCATTCTATGGCATAGACAACGTTGAGTTGAGTAAAAAAAGTAAAAATCCTTATGAGCGGCTATTTTAATGTTGACTTATGTATTAAAAATAATTATTAAGCATTATTTTAATTGATATATTTTTCACAAGGCTTAATTATAACGTAGTTTTATTTATAACATACGTTTATCGATTTATTCATCTTAAGATAATAGTGTTATAGACTCATAAAAGATTTCAACCTTTCGTAGCGAAATTCGAAAGATTATACAGGGTGGCCCAAATAAACTGAAGCGTTAAAAATAACTATAATATTATTAATGAGAACACATTCTTATTGTAGAGTTGTTATTATTCAGAACATTGGTCTGTGGATTTCTTTCCAAACCGGGGAGGTGCATTTTCCCAGAGATCCAGGTTTGAATCCCGGTAGTGCAACAACAATATTTTTGCATAAAATTGATTTTACACGTATATCTTTCTAATTAATACATTTAAATAGTATTTAAAATAACTAAAACTTTTTTTTGTTTATTTATTTTTTTTAATTTCTTAAGAAAATATTATTCATGTAAATTTTTTTCACCTAAGTATGAAATAAGACATCTCTCAAATGGTTTCCATTTTCTTGCTGATAAATATTGGCTCTTTCAATAATATTTTCCTAACCTAAAAGAGATCCAGGTTCGAATCCCGGTGGCGTAACACAATATTTTTCTATAAAATTGATTTTATATGTATATTGTTCTAATTAATATATTTAATTCATATTTAAAATATCACAGACCTATATTCTGAATAATTACAACTTCACAATAAGAATGTGTTCTAATCATTTATTTATTTTATTTTATGTATTTTTTCTTTTCGTTTTCATTCAAACTCTCTTTTTTTGTACAGTTTAAATCATGGGCAGGCGGAATACTTTTTTTTCAAACATCTAATGTAATAATAATTATTTAATATTTCTGGTTTAGACTGGGAAGAGTTGTTCCATAGTAGTATTGTTAAATATAACGAAAGAATCTGTGTCCTTCAGCACAAACTTTGGTGCAGTTAAGGAAACACAACAAGTGAACACCTCGCTATGAATTATGAACAGATTAGGTATCACTGAATGTTCGCCATATTTACATTTTTATAATATTGTTTTTAATGTATAATTTAGATACATAATACTTTGAATACATTAATAATAAAAAAATACGAAATAAGTTTTTATTGATTTCTACACTTACACTCTAAACTATGAATACTACCCGGTAGAACAATGGGTGTGTGTTACAACAATTCTTATCAACAACTGTTAAAGTGGGTTTTTGATTATGTTTGTGGAAGGAATAGTATATTTCTTCAACTCATTATTAGACCATCTAATGAGAAGCTTACAGATTTTTCTAGGTTATTTTGCTACATCAATCCTGAAGGTGGCTACTAAAATATTACACGAAACGTCAGTTACAACAAAATTGATCCACGGAAGAATGTAAGACAATTCTCTTCTTCTTCAATGGCCCTACAGCTCATATCAAGCCTTGGCCTCCTGAATTCGATTTTCATAACTTGAATAACGATTCTTTTACCCCATCTCATACCAGAGATATCCTATCTAGTGTTTAACACACACTAAACTTAAGGATTTAGTAGTCTGAGGTTTAAGGTTCGTTCCGGGAGGTCGCCAAGTTAGTCCTATTTTCATGGCACAAGTTTAGTTTGAAAGTAGTAAACATATTGATGTGATATGTATTCCGTGTATGCATCGTTTTTTTTGAGAAATAATAATCCTAATCTTAATGAGATGTGATTAATAATATTAATTTTTAATCATATTTTTGACGGGATCTTTTCTTATGCGCCTCCGGACTTCTGCACGTCACTGTACATTCTACAAATAAAATCTACCCCGTGTCGGAGTCACGTGGCGTGAGGGTTAGAACTAATATCTGAGGTGTTTGATGAAGATATCATTTAACCGAGGAATAACAAATCTTCTTTGGTTTCTAAGAAGGGTCGCTTCAGTGACCCCCAGATTGACAGATATCATTAAGATTTTGTTTTATCAAGACTCGAGATAGACAATTTATTTATACTAGCCCAAACAAGGTATCATCTTATGTCATTATGTATTACATGTGTAGAGATGCTGCGTTGGAGTATAGGAGATTTGAGATATGCATGAATACCATTATATTGATTTATTAAATAAAATTGAGTAGTTATATGAGAGCGGACCAACCACATTCCCAGGATCGTTTAATAAGCTCAAGGCTATTATTTCGATTCCACTCTTACGCCGCCTGGTTGGCATTTTTTTAATACTACAAAAGAGGCTGTTCGATAACGCCCCGCACACGATACCGCGCAGCCTCCTACACAAAATTTGCTCTCATTGTACCTAAACTTGAATTGTTATAGTTAATAATTATTACATTGATGTAAGCGTTTGATTTCTGTCAAATTATTAGGTTGATGCATAATTATCGCCATTTTTATAGCGTTATTTTGTTTTTTGATTTTGACATGATGACATCGAATTTGAAATTTTGAATTTGACATTTGACAGAAATAACAAAAAGCAGTACATCATCAACAGCGACTTGTACCTGTCCCAGCTGAATATCATTAATACTACCATTCAGCTGAAGAAACCGTGCAAAAATAACCAAATCGTTTTCCACAACGACAACGCTCGTCCTCATGTCGAACGCCGTGTGATCGAATCCTTCGCTAGAAATGTATGAGATTTGCTCCCCCATCCGCCCTACTCTCTCACCGAGACCCCCACGGACTATCACATCAACTGCTTTCTGAAAAATTGGCAGGTTAGCAAAGTCTATGACGATTTGGAGGAGTTGATAGAGGATGTCAAAACGTGGATTGCCTCAAAAAAACAATGCTTCTTCGCCTGCGGAATCGTCCGTCTTTGAAGCAAATGGGAGGCAGTGATTAACGTTAATGGTGACTATGCCCACGAATGATAATTGTACGTAATATGTTTTGGGTTTGTTTTCATTTTTGGTTGTTACAATATAATAGTATAATAAAATTTATATGAAACCACGAAATTTATTATTGGTCCACCGGTTTCGTTTATCTCAAACTTCATCAGAACGTATTTAAAACTGATCTTAAATGCAAAAAGAGTGCATTTATATATATATATATATATATACATAAAGAAAGAGATAGAATCTAAAATTACATGTGAAAGATAGAGACAGAATACATATACAGATAGACATTAAGGAAGGGGAAAATATAGTGTTGATGAATATGAAATTGATTTTAAAGGAAACATACCTAAAATGGGGCCAATGGATAAATTAATTTGATTATTAAGAATTAGCGTACCACTAATTACCAACTTGCTAGCTAGCGTACCAACTTGCTTTTTTTTTATTTTGAGTACTTCTAAATTGTCCAACCGGAAGCCAAACCCGTTTTTATGGAGGATATTAACCTCTGTGGTATTATTAAAATAATGGTATTTTTCAATAATATGGTTGGAAAATTCTGAGGAACCATTACTGCTTAAACATTTTAAATATTCTTTGACATATAATATTGACATTACGAACAGTTTTACTTATATAGAATGAGGGACAGTTATTACAAGTTAATTTATGTATACTCTTATGTTATCTTTATCTTTTATTATTAAAAAATTGTATTTTCCCCTTCATTAATGTTTCATCTATCTGTATATGTATTCTGTCTCCCTTCATGTTCTATTTAACTACATATATATATGTATTCTGTCTCTCACTTTCAGATGTAATTTTATATTCCATCCCCCTCTTTATGTATATGTAAGTGCACTCTTTTTGTATTTATGTTTAAAATACGTCCTGATAAAGCTTAAGATAAGCGAAACCGGTTGACGTATAATAAATTTTGTGGTTTAATACAAAGTGAATGTTATTTTATTTAGTATAATAAAATTTATGTTACAGTATAATTTTTTAAAAAACGACTGATAATTTTGCATCAACTTAATAGTTATATTCTTGTGTTTTAACAGCTCGTCGAAAATATGTAAACATAAATAATATAAAAAATAGAAATAAATATTACGTATTAAAAATGGAGTACCTCGGATATTTGAATACGACTTTCAAAAGTGTTCAATGAATATACACTTATTATGGCTGCAAAACATAGACTTTCTACAAAAAGAGGTCCAAAAATTTCAAGTTACGCAAGGGGGCAATGAGAGAGGACCCACCACTTGAGCAGGACCATTCTATAAGCATAAGCTCCTATGGTGATCCTACTCATTCAGCGCCAGGTTGGATTTTTTTAATGTTAAATAGGAGAGCGTGCTATGCAGATCAGCGCAAAGCATATAAGCTAGGACGCACGGTCGCCAACTAAAACACACTTCTCATTATCCGAAAGCAACCTGCAGAAATTAAGGCTGTTGTTAGAGAAATGTCTGTTGCTTTTTATAATTGGTCGATCCAACGTGTGGGGATCTTCCTCTTCTTTTTCGTCGTTCGATGTGGCCCACAAAAACATATGTTGCCCAAAAGTTTGAGAACTCACACAAATGGTTGAGACTCTGTCCTTGACATTCAGCTCCTGTAAAATAGATACATGCGTTTATCTCGCCATCTACGGTATGTGCAACATGCTCCAGCACCACATCTTCAAAATCATCAATCCGTCTTCTCTCTCTTCCCTTCATGGTCCATAATTCCACACCATACAACAATATAGAATGCACCAGAGACTGCATAAGCCTGTATGTTTTGCATATTTTGTCAAGTCTGAACATATATCTACATAACAAGTTATATACATTAATGTTACATATATACTGAATATGTATTTATTATTCGCTGACGTTTTACTGAAATTATATACGTATATATTTTCACCAAAATTTATTTATTTCTACTAGCAAAAATATAATTTAACTGTCAATTACGCATCGTCCTTTTGTGAACAAATATATTGTTACCGATATTAAGTAATGAAATTGTACATCAATTGTTTGATTAATTTTAACTGGTCGAGTTAATGAAATTATATTTATAAAGGGTGTTTTTTTATAAGCTTATTTTTCGAATTTGGAACATTTTTTCCAGCGACAGATAATTTACTGATTTGTGCTCAGTTTGGTTTGTCATTTATTTGGAAAATCGTGGTTCAGTTCGCGAAACATACCGTGCGCTACGTCCATTTTACGGTCGATGTATTCGTCCATCCGAGCAAGTAATTCGAATAATCATGGATCGTTTTCGCACCACGCATACTGTAATTCATAATACGCATCCGCAGAGACGTCGTACAGTGCGCACCGAAGAAGCTGTTGTTTCTTCAAAAATTGAGAGCGCTCCATGATTACTGATTTTTTCGTTCCTCAATTGATTGGCATTAATGTGGAAGAGCTGTGATTTTATCATGCCATACAACGTGCGCCACAATCAATTCACTGAAGGAAACATTCAATGAGCGCAAAATTTTGGGTAATGGACCTGTGAATTGGCCTCCAAGACCGTGTGATTTAACACCTTTAGATTATTTTCTGTGGAGATATGTGAAATAGCTAGTCTACGCTGATAAATAAGTGCCAATAGACGACTCGGAAGCTAACATTCGTCGCGTTATTGACGAAAATTGAACTTCCAGATTGCGCTTTATTCGAGCCAGCCACGACGCCCATATGCGCAAAATGATTTTTAAAAACTAATATCATAAAATTATCTTTTCAATAAATCTAATACCATCGCCATTACAGTATTTTTCATGTATTTTATTTTATTTTAAAGTTCTATACTTCTAAAAAAAACACCCCTTACAAGTAAAAATGTAACTTCACTGATAATACGCATCGATACATTAGTGGGGTATCCATAAAATATGACTGTATTCTAAGATTATCCGCCTACTAAGAGAATTCTGCAATAAAACGGAAAAAAGCGATTTTCATCCACATTCATTGAAATATAATTTAGTCATTGGATCAGAGTATCTTCGTCCGCTCGGGCTGGTACCGACACCACGGGTGACCACATTTCCCGAGAGGTGTTTGGTATGACACTCGAATATATATATTTTAACGGTTAATTTATGTGGCTTGTTGGGCTGCGTCATTACCTGACCATCCAGGGGTGTTTAGCGGATAAAAAATACCGGAGTAGAATAAAAATAAATGAAGAAGCGATTTCTCCGAAGAGTCCCGAGTGGCCAGCTCATAAATTTGGACACAAAAGGTAAAATAGACTTATATGAATCGAATAATCGTTAGCGCTGTCTAGTGGGTGAATATTTATATTCATTTAAGCGTGTATTTGTCCATTTTATATTATACTTATTTTTTACGATTTGTAGAGGTGCTTTAATTCGAGTGTTCGTATAATTCTTGAATGAAGTTTATTAGTATATTGTTTATAGGTTATTTCAGTTTATCTTTACAGAACACCTCTCTGCAATAATTGGAATAAAATGGAATCTTATAAATATAAAATCTTAATGTCTTTTTGTGTGTCATGCGCATAAATTTGATTATATACATTTCAATTGGAGTGAAGTGTCAATTTACTTTGAAATGTAAATATGTGACTTTTGTGTTTTGAACGCATCTTTTTCAATATAATAAACAAAGAAGTCTTCTTAAATTTAGGATTTAAAGGTAGCAATGTGCGGATACTCGGGAATATGCCCTGCAGCTAGTTGAGTGACAACATCCGTCGTTAAAATTTTTAAAAAGAACTGTACAATAATATAACAAGTAAAATTTATTTTCAATAATAATTTTACTGACTCGAATATTGTGTTGCAAGTTAAATTATTTTGATTTTTTTAGTAATATAAAAACTACTAAATTCTTCATCTATTATAACAACATGCCCAAAGTATGAAATAATTGTTTTCCAGCATGTTATATTCATGAACATACTTTTTTTAATGCGGAGTTCTTGAAGAATGGAGACATTCATTCGTTTCACAGTCTAAGTTAACGCAGCTCACCAACCACGCCAACGCCACACCTCAAAAGTGTCGAGAAAGTTATTTCTGTCTCTCTGTGTTTTATTTCCTTCAATGTTTCTATATCAACAACCACACGCTATTTAAAATTTAATATTATAAGTAAGCGTGTATTTTTTTCTCCTTTCATAATATTTTAATAATTATTTGTAATGTTTAAAAGTTATTTGAGTGTTTATTTTTAACGATAATTTAATGACTATTTTTTTGTGTAGTGCTCGTCATCATTGTATAATTCTTTAATCTATTAAAATTAGTAAATTAGTTTTTGTTTGGGACATATATAATATTTATATGTGTATAAATATTAATTATTGAATGAAAATAATGCAATTTGCCTTCTCCCAACTCCCTTCCCCTCCTGGCCACGCCACCGACCAGTCGATTGGTGAACTTGAGCCAGTACGATTGTAAGTGTACGATGTAGTCGGCAATATTATATAATCTCGAGACTTCGCGTCTATAATGTGTCGGAACCTTTGACGAAATAGTGAGTTAAAATATACAGTCCACATCTTTGGAGATGTCAGCAGAATCCGGATTGTGGTGAACGCCAAATCCCTTCCGTATCCTGAATTCTTCCAGCATCTATACTTGTACGCAACAATTTCTTTAATATTCTTTCATTGGTAGTTTGTTATATAATTTTGTGGATATAATACGAGATACTATTTGCAACAACCTATAAGGTGAATCGGGGTAAGTGAAAGGTGCTTTATTTTAATGGTTTGTTTTTCAAATTGGCAACATTTTTTCCAGTAATAGCCAATTCGACAGCTGACAACTGATTTGCGCTCAGTTTGTGTTCCATTTCACCATGAATAGATTTACGCCAGAACAACCCTTGCAAATTGTGCAAATTTATTTTGAAAATTGTGGTACGCTGCGTCCATTTTACTGTCGACATAATCGTCCATCCGAGCAAGTAATTCGAATAACCATGGATAATTTTTGCGCCACGCGTACTTTAATTGATAATATACATCCGCAGAGACGTCGCACAGTGCGCACCGAAGAAACTGTTGCTGCAGTGGAGCGTAGAATTGAGGGGGACTTGAATGAGTCGATTCGTCATCGTGCACACCAATAGATCCACGATTACCGACTCCCCAATTGAATGGCATTAATGTGGAAGAGCCGTAGTTTCAACAAGACGGCGCAACATTCCACACAGCACGCGTCACATACAACTTATTGAAGAAGACATTCGTTGAGCGCATAATTTCGCGCAATAGACCTGTGAGCTTGTGATTTAACAACAAGATTAATTTCTGTAGGGATATGTGAAGTCTAAACCAATAAACCAGAGACGATTGATGACATGAAAGCCAACATTCGTCGCGTTTTGCTGATATACTTCCCCAGCTGCTCCAAAAAGTGGACGAAAATTATACTTACAGATTACGCTTTATTCGAGCCAGCCGCGGCACACATATGTGCAATATCATATTATCAAGATTTGTATTTGTTTTATTTCATTTAAAAGATCTACATCTCTAAAAAAAACATCCTTTAGTTGTATTATGTCTGACATCGGTTTTTAAAAAAGTTTTTATAAATTACAGACAGACGGACCGTCAGCCATCGTGGATGATATACAGTGTTATTGTAGGTAAGATCACTTAAAAGTTGTGTGTAATAATGTTTTTATCTATTATTATTTTGTGGTTATTATTTTACATACACATGTCGCATCAATAATCTTACTATTTTCAAACTAAGTTAATCGCTTACACTATGAAAATAGGACTAACTTGTTTGTGTCCTGGAACGAAGCGCGAACTTCCGACCACTAGATCACTAGGTCAGCGTCTTAACCAATACACCAACAAGCTACTCGCTAATATACTATTCGATGCCCAATAAGGTTATCAATTGGTATACATCGCATATGCATTCGTATCGCAGATCTGCCCAAAAGCGATGTACAATGTTGTTGCAGGAGTGGTCTTAGTAATTTAAAGGTTCTCTACCCAAATGCGGTTTTTGTACGTGGTATTTAGTAATTTTTATTTTACAGTTAGATTTGTTCACATTTTGTAGCGTGTGCTTCTTGTCCAATGTATAGGCACTTTAGTAAAAAGTCTTCAAAATTGAGCCCACTTAGAATGACTCCAACGTCTCACTATTGATGCTGTCCGGCTGTAATCGGACACCGCGTCGGGCCGATGTTTAGTACAACACGATCGATTTGTGTCCGATAAACGACTAAGATATATTCCCGTCCGGACGCGCGGCGGACACATAAACTCACCCGCGGACGATATGTTTCAATCCGGACGGCAACAATATATAAAATGTTTAAATACTTCAATAAATACTTGACGACGCTGGCCCTTGCTCCGTGGTTCAGTGATGAGCAATGTGTATTTTTAATTGTTGATCATGCTCTTTTTGCCATTATGATATTTTAAGATGATATTGGCCATGAAGCACCCGGGTCCGAAAGGACCCACCCTTTCCTGGAACCATTTTATTTGATCAAACTCTTGTATTAGTTCCTCTCAATACAGCAAAAGTAAAATTATTAAGACGAGCACATTCTTGTAATTATTCAGAACATACGTGTATTAATTAGAAAGATATACATATGAAATCAATTTTATCGAAAAATATTGTTATTGGGCTATCGGGATTGAAACCTGAATCTCTTTTCCAATCCGACTATCAAATAATGGAACGACAGATGTATTAATTTGAAAAGTGTAACAAATGGGTACAAAAATTTGTCGTCAAAAATACTGTCGCTGTAGCATAGTTGGTAATACACCATCCCCGGATTGGAAAAGAGATCCAGGTTCGAATCCCGGTAGTGTAACAACAATATTTTTCGATGAAATTGATTTTATATGTATATCTTTCTAATTAACACATTTAATTAGTATTTAAAAGTAAAATTAACTGACGTGAATTAATATTTAAAAAATAAGTATTTGAATTACAATAAAAGAGAGATATTATCTTGAAAAAATGAAGTCTACACGTTTCGACAACCTTATGTACTTTCTTTATTATCAAAAAATATACAAAAAAAACAAAGTTTAACAGTATAGCAAAAATAATTGTCCGTGAAGCAGAAAAATGTCGAGAAGATAATGATTATACGATGATAATATTTTTAAAATTTGGAATAAATTGCTACTACAATAAACCAAAAGAACACCCAAAGCTTGTTCTCACTGGGAATCAAACCCGTGATCTCCGTAAGAAAGGCCACTGAACTACGAGGGCCACCGGAAATGATATTTTTAAAACAAATTAAATTATCAGTTTAAAAGATGTACAGAACAAAATCTTTAATACCCACCGGGATACGAACTCGGAACTTTTCCTATCAGAGGAAACGCGTTAAGCGAACAATTTATGTTTTCAACAAATTTGTAGCAAGCTCATTAGTCTTTATAAAATATGCATATATAATACAAGTCGTATTCCAATATTGTTCCCCGAGTAGGAAAAGTTCCGGGTTTGTATCCTGGTGTATAATACTTTTTGAAAGATAGATTTTTTTAAAATTGTTTTTGATAATAATGATGACTATTTAGTAAATATTCATCAGTAGCAGTACTAACATTAAAAATAGTTATATTCTGGGAAATAAACACAGATAAATTGCATGAGAATATATGTTTAATGGCTGGCTGCCTGGCCTTTTCTCAATCTTGAAAAAAATTTCAATAATATTGATTTATAGTTTATTTCATATTTAATATGTGTTATTTCACCCCTTGTGTGTGCAGCACTAGCAGTACACGTGAGTATCTTTATATTCGACTTAAAAATAATATATCAAACGTACATAAAAGCTCGAACGGCCATCGTTAAACGAGCGTCGGATGGCTCGGTCGCAGTAATGTGCCGGGTGTCAAGTTTCACTCGAAAAATTAAGACGTTGAATTAATCTCAGATAAAAGACAAATTTACAATCCGAGATTTAAAGTGCATCATTAAAAGGCATTAACTTTACCGAGTTAGTATAAATACGTATATGATATATTATTATATTTGAACAGTTTTACATGCTTGTAAAATTATTGATCGCAAATTGAATACGACAGAATCAAAACTCGTTTCAAAAAATGTGTTTTGAGACGATCGCTAAAAGCTCAATACTCAACAGCTGAGAGCTGCGTTGTGAGTGATTTTTTTTTGTAATTTTTTTGTTTTTATGGAAAGTAGTGTAATTTTTTTGTTACTCAGGAAAAAAACATTTAAAGGTATTGAAAATGCGTATTTTTGGTTGGATTACATCAGTAGGATTTTGTATGTAGAATGATCATCTACCCCCAAGTCGATTTATATTATTTCAGTACATTGGTTTACATGATAGGAAAAGGAAAGATTCAGATAGTGGTCTGATCAATTAAAAAAATAGTGCTTACGTGAGAAACACAATGTACAAGCAATCAATATTCATGCGATGGAATGCAAATATGCGCATTCAGGTTCAGGCACGGCAAAAAGTGTCGGCGTGGTGCAGATACGTCTGCCGGCCCACTGGTTGCGTCAGATTGTGTACAACTGTCTTGTGTGCACTTGTCATGGAATCAATCTCTCATCAGATAGTGTAGGCACTGCAGTCAGTTTTTTACTATAAAACAAGGTGGACGTGTGTAATGTTAGCCCCGGAACGATACACTTTTTTTTTGTAGCATATGAAAAATTAAAGATAATTACTTTACTAGACGTGGTATATTTTAAAGCAATTACGTTAAGTTTAAGTTAATTAAGTAAGTTATAAAAAATTATGTGAATAAAGTATTATCTGAAGTTATAAAATATTATTGAAAAAAAGTTATAAAAATATTATTGTCTGTAATATACAATAGTTGGAGACAAAAATGTGTAGGTAGTTAGGTTAGCACAAATGACATATTAGATTAATTTTGCTTTCTACCCACATCAAGCAACCACTTTTTTATTTTTGGTTTGAAGTTGTTAATCACTTTAGACCTTTTAAGGTCTAGTGACAATTTGTTAAATATTCGCGGAGCACAAAATAAGAAAGTTTGTTGAGCGAATTTGGTATTAAACTTTGGCTCTGAAGAGTATCCTAAGGATTTGCTCCTAGTTTCCTTTGGATCGGATTGTGCAAGTAAAGTTGATTTAAAAAAAAATAGTTTTAAGATTGCTCTGGTAAACAGTTGTCTTATATCCAAAACTTGGAAGGATTTAAAGAGTTATTTTGAGTTATGTCTAAATAACCTCTTGTTTATTACTCTAATGATCCATTTCTGAGCCTTAATTACATTAGGTATTTCAATAATTTTAAGAATATGTGTGGCTTTGTTTGCGTTAATTGGTTATTTTCCATGACACTGTGGTTGAGTACTTGCCTAATTTTAATAATTGTTTTAAAGATTGAAAAAAGGTTTTATAGAAACACTAGATGTCGCTGCGCAGCATCTGCATTTGGTCGCAAAGGATTTTTATGAGTTGCAACAAGAAATTGGCAATAACAGATTGTTTTCTGAATGTAAATTCATAATAAAAACAATGAATTCACGGTATGTAACTTAAGCCAACTGAAGACAGGTCGTAAACTCTGTAATTACCCATACTTCCATATATTTCCATTAAAATAATAAAAAATAGCTTCGTCTCCATGAGACATCTATTATTTATTTAATAAAATGGCATCTTTAGGTGAAAATCCAGTAATTGTGTGTTCTTGGACGTATTCAAATATTACTAAGACAAAAATTTAAAAATTATTGGAAAAAATTAAATTACTGAATTACTCCACTCTACTCAGTAAGTATATCACCTTTGATTATGTTTTACGTTAGATACAAAGTATTATAAATTGGTAAATAGGGATAGTATTTATATGGCAGGTTATCCATGTATTTTTTTTTTTGTCATTCTTCTTATTTCGTTTAGGTACATAGTTAGAAAACTATTTAATCTGCGAGTAGAGTCAAAGTACTAAACGTTCAAATCCAGAAGCATTATTTTCCACTTTATATCACTAGACGGTGCTGTATTACTGAAACCAATATTTAAAAAAAACTAGCAGTCCATTGACGGTATTATTAAGGAAGTAGCCATTTACAAGTTTTTAATTTTTAAAATATGCGAAACCGTCTATTTTTCAACAATCTTTTTTTTAAGTCGAACTCGATATTAATCAAGATTTCTTTTCGCCATCATTTGCATCAAATCAAGATCTCCTGAATGCTTATGAAATTTTAGATTTCCTGCCGATTTCGTGGCGCGAACCGGTCCTAACGAAAGTTGAATAAGTGAATTTCAAAGAAGTGTTCGTCACAAAAAAAAGATGGATTGATTAGACAGATAATAAAAACTGGTTGTATCAGATTGGTTGTCTGAAATAATTTAATTTAAATTATCACAAATTATTTGACCAGAACTAGTATATCATAAAAATAATATTAAAAAACCTAAAAGATTATTCGACAATATTACTTTTTGAAAAAATACAATTACCAATATTTTGTGACCTATTTAAAAGAAATTCTATTCTTCAAATATTAAAAGAAAAAGAAAAATGTCAATTCATTACTGAAAAGTATTTTCATGCTCTAAAATCAATAATCATTCGCACCTAGAGAAAAAAATTCTTTAACAGCTTACCTGAAAACATTAGGAAAATTGATGATAGTAAAGAACTATCAAATGCTATTAAAAAATAATTAATTTAGTATTTAAAATATCACAGACCTATGTTCTGAATAATTACAACTTCACAATAAGAATGTGTTTTCCTTAATAATATTAAAAAATACTTCAAAGTAAACTCAAAAAGAAATACCCCTAATATCGCTACTGCTATCATTTTTATTATATAATATTATTGTTATATATCCTATATTGAGCTGATGACGATGTTCATGTTGTGTGAGGTATTGGGCCGATATAATAATACTCGAACTTGTAACAGTGGTATTCAATATTAATACCTCAATTCAAGTTTGAGAAGCTTGTTGGTGTAATGGTCAAGACGTTGGTCTAGTGATCTAGCGGTCGGGGGTTCGCGCCTCGTTCCAGGACACCAGAAAGTTAGTCCTATTTTCATAGCACAAGCATTTAGCTTAGTTTGAAAATAGTAAGAATATTGATGTGACATGTATTCCGTGTACGCATCTCTATTTAAAAAAAAAAAAAATCCAGTACAAGTCAATTGTATATGTTATCAGTTCAACGGTTCGAAGGCTAGAGATCGCGAAGAGAAGAACTTAATCTCTTTCACAAGCGTCATCTTGCCAACACGGCACGAGTCTCGCATTCATTCCATAGATACATCACAATAATTGTTATTTATATACACTCAACTTCTCTACACAAGCATAGGCTTTTAAGAGAAGCTTAGTACGAAAAAAAAAATTGAATTTACCTTGAATTTATGATGTCCGTTGTCTGGCGAGATGAAAAAATCTAAGGGAACAGTAAAGGCTGGACTAGGAGTATCTTTTCACATCGGATATCTAAGGGGGTGGGTGTTGTTTCATTAAATGCAGGTGGCTAGCGGTGCACGAAATGGTGGAAACAGGATGATGGGTGGCTACCATCCAGGACAACGCGGCGGGAGGGGATTGCGTGGAGGTGTTTGCCACCCGCGCAACGCCGGTTATATCAGATAGTTAGTATAATTAGAGAATTATTAGAGTTTTTTGCTCAATTACAGTTATGAAAAGTCCACATTAATCTTTTTTTATTGTTTCCGAGGTAAGTTTGTGGGACTTTATAATCACATAATGAAAATTTAATACTTAATCTTGATTAAACTCGTTTAATTTATTTTAGACGCGTTGATAATGCCCTAATAACTATACATAGTTTTTATTTTTTTATGTTATATTTAAATTGTTATATTGAAATGTATTTAATAATGTACTGTTATAGTTAAATTAAATAAGTTTTTTTTCTTATGTAAAAGCTCACAAAGGCGTTGATGGAAATAAAATAAAATTAAAATAAATAAAGCTGATTACTTTGAAAAATGAAATAATATCAATCAGAGAGACCACAGAAGAGTTCAAATTCTGTCGAATGCGTGTTCGGAACGCCGGATAGAAAAAGTTCTAGGTTGGAATTCCGGTAGCAAACAAATATTTTTTCGATACATAGTTTTTTTCAGTATATCTTTCTAATTGATTAATTTAATTTGTGTAATATATTTTTTTAATAGAAATTAAATTATATTTTTTATTTATTATCTTTGTTTTATTAACCATTGAATTTAGTTTAAATACATCTACCGGATATCATTTTCTTCTTCAGGATATCAAAACTAACTAAAAACATATATCATTGTTTCTTCACCAGAATCTATTTTTAAAAAATATTTAAAAAAAAACAACAATTATTTAAAAAATAAATTTAGTACCTAACTCAAATTGCTGCTTACTTGATTCTGGTGAAGAAACAATGATATATGTTTTTAGTTAGTTATGACATCCTGAAGAAGAAAATGGTATTTTTCGAAACCGGTAGATGTATTTAAACTCAATTCAGTGGTTAATAAAACAAAGATAATAAATAAAAAATATGAATTTCAACCTCAAAGTTAATATTGATAATTTAAAAAAAAATTAAATTAATCAACTAGAAAAAATATTTAGTTCCTACCGGGAAAGTTGATTGAATTGGAAAGATTACAGAGTATAAGTTCAAAATTTTTCGAAAACGTATTCGATTGTTATACCAAAAATGATAACGCGCTTTTCCGGATAGGAAGACGTCCAGGTTCGTATCCAAGTAGCAACTAAACATTTTTTCGATAAATAAATATTTTCTGTATATCTTTCTAATTGATTCATTTCATTTATATTAATAATACCACAGAATTATGTTACAAAAACGCAAATGTAAAAATGTGTTCTCCTTAAAATGTATTTTTTGTTTTAATGCACATTCAGACCAAGATGCAAACAATTTGTAACAGGCTGTCTAGCTAGTGTCCTAATTTAACAAATGGTCGACAAGTGTGTAGATACAATCTGCACCAATTACTTCCCATCACTCATTCAAAATAACCTGTCTTTATTAGTACATGAACACACTGACAGTTTACCATTTTAATTGCTTTGACATTACGTGGATCATTTTTCTTGCTTCCAATTTCGTTTTCATTTAAAGTGGACATTAAATCAATATGGAACGTGTATTTACGTCCAACGACATTAAAACTACTGTAAACACGGTTTTAATTTGCAAACATTTGCATACACCCTGGCGGCGTATAATTATTTATTTGCAATAGGCGAAATTAGACATGCATTGGGAACAAATACTGTCATGAATGAGATATATTGCTACGGTAATCATATTTATTGAGAATGATTGACTCACATTAATCACGTATGAGGATAATCCTGAAAGTAAATACTTTTTAGCTTCGAAAAATTATTTTATGTTTGTGAAAATCCATCACCTGATACTGAACGTACTCTGCGTGTACCGGTACGTAAAACTAGAGCTCTTAACAGTCGTAAAAATGCACCCATTACCGACGTCGGGTGCTAATACCCACGCCGGCAACCTGACTCTTCTCGTCCGCGTATAGTCATTTTATTTTATGGGTTAACCTTTTAAACGCCAAACTTTGTATGTCACGCCAAGTTATAAGCGTGTCAATACACATTTTTGAACCTTGCAAACGTGCAGGGATTAAAGTCATATTTTAACATCATTTTGGCATTTATGAATGACAGGTCCCAGCTTTGGATAGATAAGCCCAGACCCTTAAAGCCTAGTCTTACCCTTTGCGGTGTCTTTCATTTCAAATAAAGTTTTCAGTTAAAAGGTTAACCGTTTTTTCAAATCTGTGAATTGTGCTCAATAATAAATCGAGTGACAAACGAATGTAGTTTTCGCTTTCCTATATGCTGTAGCCATACACACTTACACAATGCATTCCGCGATCATCGCTATCAAATGAAAATGTGGTTATTGGGGAACCTACATTCACAGACTAGCAAATATTTCTCTCATACTATATACAATCATAATAATACAATCTTCAGTTTACAAATATTCTTTTAAACCCGTAGTAAATGTGTTGTGTAAAATGTAAGAAACTAAAATTAAATCGGTTCATACTTTTGCCATTCCAATCTTCATGTGCGCAGCAGATACTTCGATAATAGCGACAAGCATAACATAAACGGCTCTATTAAATCGAAATCTATTACAAAGTAATACCTCATTTCATTTATAATTAATCTCATATTTCATAATATTCCTAACATGCCTCAAGTTCAGTTGATTCAGAACTTTACACATTCGAGTACTTACTTATGTAATGCCACTCAAATAGTGTGTCATGTTATTTGAGGGCTTGTAGCTCAGGCGAAGAACGCAGTAGAATAGTTAGAAGGTAGAAAAGGTAACTAAAAGACAGGGAGAAAGATTATAATAAAGCAGGGGCGTACGCTTCATACAAACTAAATTCTATGCGTTATAATAATTTCTGTGAAATTAATTCAATTCTCATTTTTTTCTACAATTTGACTCGTTAGCCGTCTTGTTTTAAAATAGCAACTGTTAATATTGAACCTGGAAAAAAAATAAACACACAGAGATAAAATCTTGCTGATTCTTGTTGCCAGTGTCGGAATGGTTTTTTTTTTGTGTTAAGGGAGAAAGTTGGTTGCGATTAGTTTAAGGGTAGTAATACTCGTATGATGTATTACAGAAAGTATTCTGTATTATATAACGCAGTAGTTAAAGATGTGTAACTACCAACTTATTATCACGGCGTTTTCCCCACAAGGGCAGTCAGGATAGAACGCCACACTCTTTCGTTTTGATACACTGATTTTGTACATTTTTTCATGTTTGCTCTTCAGTTGCAGAAGCTTTTAACAGAGCTGTACTCTTAATGCTTCGTTTTTCTGGTCTTGTCTGGCAACCTGTGTTTCTGATGCCTTTAGCACTCGCTTTATTAATTTTCTATAAGGGTGTGTATCGGGTATTATTTAAGAAATGGTGGTAGAATTTTTTAAATAATATTCTCCTGACTTTCAACCGAATACGCGTGGCGTCTACAGTGTTAAAGATTTTTTTAAATTAAATATCAGTCAGATGTTTCTTTTTGTGTCGTATCAATTAAATCATCAAATACACGCAAAGAAATTGAAATCTTCCCAACAACTTTAAGACGCGTTATAAATTTCGAAGACACGGTGTGATGTCAAATGACTATCACGAGGCTGATCAACGGGCCGAAGGATCGTGTGCACAATACACAAAGGCACAAAAGAATGAAGAGAAGAGGAAGACGTTGTATATAAATGATCCGCACCCCCCGCGGTCGTATTGTGAAGCTGGTCTGACACCTTTATTTGTTTTTAAATTGCCCCTGCCTCAACCCCCGCCGCCTCACCGCTCCCCTACCTATCTGGGGAGATCTCGATTGGCGTGGCACCTCTGCGACGGTACCAACACAATATTAAGTAACTAATTAATCCTGTAATTTTAAATTTTGTTAACCCAAAAATGTAAAAAAAAAAACCGGTTACACTTTTCAGCACGGTTTGTAATGCCACAACAAATGGAGCAAAACATTTTTACTGGTGGTAGTGCAGTTTACTTGTTGAAAAAATGATTTGTAGAAGACTGATTTGTGGAAGCAGTATGCCACACAAGCAGTAAGCAGTAAGCAGCCTCCTAATCACACATTTGGACTCACTAATGAAAGAATGCGAAAAACTTAGACTCTATCTTAATCGCAGTCAAAATAATCGCAATAATATAATTACAATAAAATATAACAGAAGGAAGTAACTGGATGATTTCTTGCAAATATGTCCTAATCACTTGTTGTATACTAAATAATGCGACGGAGAGATATTCTATTAGGTGCTGATGTGTTAGTTTAAATAATAATTAGCTCAAAAACTATAAAATACAATTATCACTAATTGTAAATCTTTCATTAATATAGAAATAATTCAAATATGGACTCATTTAGATAAAGATTAGTAGGAATAATCCTAATTAAAAACTTCTTCAATATTTGCAAAATTACTTTATGGCCTCATTTTATATTAATAATTATAAAAAAACTTTGTTTAAACCACTATTCTACATGTTTCGACACCTAGATCTTTATCGATTTTGTTAATTATTATTGGTACTATACATTCTCTCATTTTATCATAGTACCTACCACATTGTTCGCGATCGGTATTCTCATGGTTCGACCCGACGATCTGATTCGCACATTTCAATATTTGGAATATAATTATTGTATTGCTTATACAAATTTAAAATAGTAGTACTGCGATTTTAAATTGAATTTTACAAAAATTAAAAACAAGCTGTGGCAGCACCAGCTTCCACCAGCGGTGCGGCAACAAATAATTATGAAGACGTCACACTTTTAAGTTGAAGGCACGACTTTCGGTCGCATTGTGTCGTCTCGCGTATTAGAATGCTCACCCTATAATAGTTATTGTGACGGACAATACATATCGATATATTATTTATATAGTCCCATCTTATATAAATATTATTATAAGTAATAAATAAATAAAAATATGAAAAATGGATTTAAATAAGTCTCCTAGCGCCATTAAAAGTTTTGACGAAATTTGTCCAAAAATTTAGTGCTTTTATTACCCAGGCTATTATGCAGTGTTGGTGAAAGTGAGCTAATATGGTAATTTGTACTGATATTTTCATAATATTTAATTTTTATTTGGATTTTTTAAAATTATTATTCATTAATTAATTGCTGTATAAAAAAAAATTGTGCAGGTAATTCTCAAAATATTAGAATACTAGTTAGGTGTGTACATTATAAATTATTAAATTATAATATTAATCAATAGGTATTATAAACATTCATATGTAATTATTAGGGAGAACACATTATTGTGAAGTTGTAATTTTATTCAGAATATAGATCTGTGATGTTTTAAATAATGAAACTACAGATGTATTAATTTGAAAATTTTCATATGGGTTAGAAAATTTGTCATCAAAAGTACTCTCACTGTAATATAGTTGGTATTGGATCTTTCCCGGATTGGAAAAGACATCCGGGTTCGAATCCCGGTAGCGCAACAACAATATTTTTTGATAAAATTGGTTTAATATGTATATCTTTTTAATTAATACATTTAAATAGTAGTTAACAGGATAATTATTCTATAATATGAACATTAAAATAATTAATTCAAATTAAATTATTCGATTAAAAAATATATATCTTTCGAAAAAATACGAATCCGAAATTTTTCCTGTCCGGAAAAACGTACATCTTTCTAATTGGCTAGTATAATTTGTATAAAAATATCACAGAACTAGCTTCTGAAATTGCACATTCACAACAAAAATGTGATTTAATGAAAATTAAATTAATTGTTGTAACATATATGAATATTTATTTATTTCCATCAACACCCTTTGGGCTTTTACATAAGAATACATTTTAATTTAATTTAAATACAACATTGCATTAAATATAACTCGTTACCAAGCCGATTTGATAACAAACTAACGAGTGTTTAATGTCAATATTTCTTTAATTGGCACGACATTATTGGTTCTAACACTATTAAATCTGTGTACTTCATAATTAACGGAACGTTAACAGAACATTTAAGCTCTCGACCGAAACAAGCGATCGATGATTATTAAGTGATTTCTTCAGTAGATAGACACATAGCACACGTGCAAAATATAAAATTCTTATTTGTGTAACGCGGTCTAGTATTTTTATTTATGTTTTAGATTTTACGATAACCAAAATAATAATAATATGTGCCTATAATTAATAAAATACGTAATCACGAAATGCGTTCCGTAGGTCTCGGTACGTTAAGATCTGGCGTTAGAGATCCGAGATTAAGCTAAAAAATGTATAATTAAGATGTCAGACGTTTAAAACTGAATGAAATCTTACGCGGCCCGCCTCGCTGTTGCGTCGGTAGGGTGGGGTCCTTGCCACCCGAGGCGCGGATATTGTGTGGGAGACTAGAATAGGGTTCATTAAAGATAAAATAAAGGTTAAATAGAATCAAAAATACATAATATTACAGTGATGTTTTGTACATCAAATATACAGCGGACGAATATTACGCGAATCCAAAAATAGAGAAATTGTTCTTATGCTTATTGTGCCAGGTCTACAGACTGACATCCTCCTACCCAACCAAACATTGCGTACATCGTTAGTCTTTTATACTCGAGCTCAAAATTTTGCTCAAATGCACTCTAGAGCCCTGAAAAAAATGAAATAATTCCTTCTCACCTTCTTAGACATCTCACCTTCCCCTTGCCTGAAACAAATTTTGCATTAATCGTTATTCTTTAGGGTCTGGTCAACAACGACACCTTCCAAAATACCGCCTAAACGCTGGACGCGAACTAGTAATTTTTACATATGAATTAAATATATTAATTAGAAAGATATACATATAAAATAAATTTTATCGAAAAATATTGTTGTTGTGGCACCGGAATTTGAACCTGGATCTCTTTCCAAACCGGGGAAGGTGCATTATCCAACTATGCTACACCGACGATATTTTTAGCGACAAATTTTCGAAACCATATGTTAGCTTTTTGATATTAATACATTTAATGGTTCAATTATTTGAAAGAGCCATCTGCCTTATTTTTACGGAATCTCAAGTACTTTTGAGTAATCTGATAGCAGACGCCAGAATTATCAATATATTTTTATTAAATTTTGGACTTAGTAATTTTTAACGTAAATTTAAAACAATATGTTGTTTTTTATATAATTCGCCCTGCTTTAAATTTGTTACTTATTATCTAATTCAATAAAATTTGTTGGTAATGATCGGTGTCGAAACGTGATGTTAAAATAGTTAACATCTGAATACCATCGCATTCTCGACCTTAACGAGCACAAACAAGAAAACTTAACAATTATTACATGAACAAATCTCTCACTTATCGCCCGAATCTTAATATCCCATACCTACACTTTTTTATTCGTATTTGAGACTATGCAAATGGCCTCCGTCCACTATTATTAACAATTCAATAAGTACTATTATCCTTTATCACAGCACGAGCATGTGTATCTGGAAATAACCCTCATTCAACAATGTACGTTGTTTAAAATCGGAACAAAACTGGTCCTTAATAACTCTAGGAATAGCGATCAGTTTGTCTTGCCTTGCTTAACAAATTCCGAATGTAATCCGATCGTTTTGATTACTGATAAACTATATTGAATCTCTTTAACACAATAGCCTTTTTAAGAAAGGTTGTAAGTGTGTAAATCGTTGGTAAGCATTTTTGAACTATTTGTATTACTGTGTTATGAGCTATTTTTGTTTGCGAGTTAACAATCGTGGGATCGTTAATTGAAATGTTTGATAGTGGCTTTAGAACAAGCTTAAATTATTTATACCGAGGAACTTGAATTTAAGTTATTTTCAATATAGCTAAAATGAGATAATGTAAGATAAAAAATATTGTTAATAAATCTTCAATTTGATGTTTTGTAAGATTTTATTAAGTTTATCATTATAATACATTATTTGTACATTAACTATGTACATTTGCCGACATCTATAATAATGTTACTGGATCATGTACATTTGAGAAAGAAGGTAAAGGCGCAGTGGCGTAGCTACCGCCTGGGCAAGTTGGGCATCCGCCCGGGGACCATGGCCTCAGGAGGGCCTGGAATATTCATAATCATCTTGAAACATTCGTAATTTTGAGTACAATTATTCCAAATTATATAGGTACCAGGTTTGTTAAATGCCGATGCCTTGCTAACCAAAAAATTTTGTTTGAGAAATATCTCATTTTATTATACTAACTTAGCATCTTGAAAATTGATAACTTTTAACAGATACATAAAAGGATTTTCTATTATTTTCGCTAACAATATGATGACAAAAGATGGTACGTTCTTGATAGTTTTATTAATATTGAAAATGAGTTAACTTTGAAAGAATTATGTTTCACCAGATTATGAAAATTATGTTTGCAATAATGATAAACAGAGTGAATATTATGTTCCAAGCCGATATTGATTTTAAATAACTAGGAAATAAAACACAATTTTTTAATTTAATTTAAATTTATCAATTACTTGATTTATTACAAATATGAATAAAATATGAAATTAGCCAAATAATGGCTTTTGGCAGCGGCACAAATGCGTGATCTTTTAACTATATTTTTCATAACATTCTCGCACACTTTGCGTGTTATTTCAGCAATTTCATTTCGAATATTGTCCTGTAGCATCAATTGTTGTTGGTTTATTGGCGTAGACCTTTGCTTTTAAGTACCCTTACAGAAAATAGTCGGGAGCCGTTAAATCAGATGATCGAGGAGGCAAGTCGACATCACCTTTTTAGAAATTATGCAGTTGGTAAAAATTTCTTGAAAAATTTCAAGCGAAGCTCGGTTATGTGTTGCGGCGGCACCGTTCTGTTGAAACCACATATGTTTTTCAACAAGTGATAATAGCGATCGCCATTAATGATAAGATTTGTATATAGCTTCAACAAGTTGTTAAGGTATCAGATAATTCATATAATAAATTATAATCAACTACTCTCTACGACTACTAAATGCGAACTATCAAATATTTGTCAAACCAAAATGGTAGTTAAACAAAATCGGCCTGGAACATAATATTCATCGGTATTATATTAAAAACATAATTTTAAATATTTTTAACATTTAACGCAAACACGTGGTTATTCATTTTTAAAAATAAATAATTCATTAACTTTTTCCTCTTATTTTTTTATTTTACGAAACTGGTTGGCGAATATAATTAACTCAGTGTTCAAGAATTGATGAATCGTTTATTATTTACTTAAAATCACTCTAGAGAGCAAGAATTATAATGAAATTAATGAAGCTAATAAAATAATAATTAATTTCGAAACCATTGTCAAAAATTATATTTCGACAAAGTAGAGCCTCCATATATCTGCATGTCCGGAGGTCAGGCAACTTTTGCTAAGTTCTTCTTCTTCTTTTAAATAGGCAATCCACCTTTCAAGAGTGATTTGCGCCATTAACCAAGTTAAAAACTTTGTTTTATAGAAAAAAGTACAATAATATTATAGAATAGAAAATACTATATAACAAGTCAATACCATTCATTGTCATTCAAAAAACTTGCTATTATATAGATTAAACGTGGCTAGTTAAGGGAAAGAAGATGACACAAGTTAACCGGGAGCTGAAAATTACTCTTGGCCCTTAGTCCTTAGTTCCCTAGTGGGTTAGGTATTCGATCTCTCGGAGATATTTCAATTTAAGCCCTTACTATTGCTGTTTAGGCAACTTTTATTTAATGAATGATATTGATGAAGGTTAACGTCTCAGGTTCTCGTACTAGAAAAAGGCTTTAATCTTCAGAGGTTGTGGTATTTTGGCTTTGAAGATACGCTCTACCTTTTCAAATGCTCTCCTTTTCAGCTGAATGTTTCGATAAGTATTACCAAGTCATTCCAAAATAATTTATATTTCTGGCGCCAACATCGTCCTCTTCTATTTCATTCGTTTCACATATCTAAATCTAAGCGACTCTTTTTTAACCATACTCACTTCGCTAAGATCAGCTTTACATTCACTCCTGGATTATGGATTTGCCATATACACGCCTAAGTAAACGCTTAAGTGATCTTATTTCCACTGCACTCAGTCTACTTTCGTTCAACTTTTGGCGGCTTCAGGCTTCACACTTTCATACACAAATGTTGGTACCAGATCTCTATTGCGGACCGTTAAAATAAACTAGAATTCTTATCACTGTTGAATTTATTTGAATAATCTGCCTGAGATGCAAAATAAATGAAAACTGGAACTCTTCCATAGAAATTAATTTTCTTATAGATCAAGCCCGAGCTGCATTCTTAACATCTGCATGTTTAGGTTATTTTTAATTTTTTTTTACTTTTTAATATTAAAATTAGAAAATATAATACATTTTAGAATTATCAGTAGGATATATATATATATTTTATTTTTATATTTGTTTTATTAACCACTGAATTGAGTTTAAATACATCTACTGGTTTCGAAAAATACAATTTTCTTCTTCAGGACATCATAACTAACCAAAAAAATATATTATAGTTTCTTTATCAGAATCTATTTTTTGAAAAAAAAAGCAATTATTTAAAAAATAAATTTGGTCCGTAACTTAAATTGTTACTTAATACAAATTTAGTCGAATTATTTTAAGGAAAAATTTTAGAATGGGACTCGTAGTTAAATTCAGTTGGTTGTTTATAATTTTTTGATTAGTTTTACATGCTTTATTTATCTCCAACGATTGCAAATTATTTAATTTGTGACCAACACCATTTATATGCTAAATTAACAGTCCCAATTTTTTATCAAAACCATGACCATTTTATATCAAATGATTAGAAATTCTGAAAAACTACTATTGTTTAAACATCTCAAATGCTCCCTTACTCTTGTATTAAAATTTATACCCATTTTACCAATTTAAATGGGACTAGATTTTGATAAAGAAACAATAATATATGTTTTTGGTTAGTTATGACATCCTAAAGAAGAAAATGGTATTTTTTGAAACCGGTAAATGTATTTAAACTCAATTCAGTGGTTAATAAAACAAAGATAATAAATATAAAATATGAATTTTAACCACAAAGTTAATATTACTAATTTTAAAAGGATATATATATATATATTTCATTTGACATTTATTTCTTCTCTATGAGAGAATATAATATATATCGTGTATAGAGAAGGAGTATGTACGAGATAATTAATGTTTCAGTTAGTCTGTGTATATATTTTTTTTACTTCAAATACAAATTGATAGTAGTCTGTAATTGTTCTAATTGTGATGGGAAGGTTGTTAAAAAATTTGATGCCTTGATAAATATAGTGATTTTGAGTTGCGGTATATTTAAGTATTGGAATATCAACTGGGTCTCTAAATCTTCTAAAGTTTAATTGATTTTTAATTTTGAAAATTTGGGTTATTGATTTTTTTTTGTATATGTCTACTATTTTTGGTACTTTGAAATCTCTGAAAAGTTGTATACTTGGGTAGTCCTTTTTTTTTAGAATAACTTTTATTATCATTTTTTGAGTGACTTTTAATTGTGACATTGAAGTTTTATATATTTCTCGCCATTCGATAATACCTTATTGCAAATGTGACTGTACAAACGCGTAATATATTATTTTCAGATTTGTAAGTGATTATATGTTTCTGAGTTTTAAAAATATGTAGGCAGTTTTCTTTATTTTGTTTGTAAGATTAGTAATATGTTCTTTCCATTTTAGTTTGTTATCTATTATGATTCCTAGGTACTTGATACAGTCTTTTTCTTTAATTGATGGATATTGGTCACAAGAGTCTTTTTGAGTACAGGCTTTGGTGTGAATTTTAATATTTATTTATTTATTTTATTTTATACGAAAGTATTGTGCAGCCATGACCTAAATTAAAATTTTCAAATGAGAATGATACGATGCTATGTTCTTTCATACACAATGGAATCATGGACACTTTCTGAAATAGTGCTAAAATCATTAGAAGCATTTAAGATCAACAGACGTCTTCTAGAAATAATCTGGATTTACAGGGTTACAAATTAATATGATAATCCAGATGTGAAAGGAAAAATTAATCCTTAAAACCAATTGAAATATGTTCATATCACACTGAAAAGTACTGGAGCCAGCATCCCTTAATTCAAAGGAAAATTGTAAGCAAAAAAGTCCTTGGAGAACGAAGAACTGACTATAAATGACTCACAAAAAAAGAGCTACTGCAAACAAAATAATTATCGCAAAAATGATCGTTAACAAACAAGTACTAGAAGAAAAAAAATACCTGAAGGGTCTCATAAATATGTTTCTATTAAATTAAATATTTAAAAAAATTATTCATAAAATACAATATAAAAAGCAGTGACCAATTTCAGAATTAGCGCGTTGAATATATTCAAATCATTTGTCTACAGATCGGAATGATAATATAATCTGCACCACCAAATAAAGCCATACCGAGATAGTGTTTCGAGATAAACATTAATTTGATATTGGCGTTCGCTTTGTATGAAGAAACCGGGAAAATATCAACAGCATTTCGGTCAGGAACTTCGACAAATGGATGTCGTTTTTCACACAAATGATGTCTTAATTAAATGTTCAGATTTTATCTTTTGCATGTGATTTTTAAAATGTTATGTCCAATTGAGGAGCGTTCGGAAAAAATCAATAACAATTTATTACCATAAAAGAAGATTTAAATAAGTTTTTTTTTAAATTTAGACTAATTAGTGTAAAGTTTGGACCGCAAGGCGAACAAATACACCAATCCTCCAGGAGTTGCGGATTACTGAAAGACTTTCGCCATTATCCAGGACAATGATTCTTGTATAATTTGAACATTTTGTTTGAAGAAACGATGAGAGTCTCAAGAAGTTTGTGATCACAGGAATAGTGAAGAAAATGAGTAAGGAGATGATCTCCTACACAGTAAATAAACCAAATAAAGGAGTAAACAGGGTCCTCTTTAAATACTGCCACCGATATGAAATGCACTGTGCGACAAAGAAAAAGATAATTTGTAAGAAATGTTAAAATTTAAAACATAAATATGAACTGTGTTAATGAGAATTGTTCGTAAGGTTAGGTTAGGCATCCTCAATATTATGATTCAAAATCTTTCATAACATATTACAAATTGTTTTGTCTCTTAACGTAAATTTAAGATTTTTTATAATTAATAAGAAAAACACACGTTTAAACCACTATTTATTGATATATTAACATGTTTTGATACTAGAATTAAGGAGTAACAACTATTCTAAGTTCGCCAATCATCTTTTGGAAACACACCATTCTTTTGAAATTAATAAGGGTTTATATATTTTACATCAAATACTAGGTTTAAAGTTAGATAAATTCGATATAAATAAATAATCAAATCCTTTTTTGTAAATAGTCACCCTTTAAATTTGTTTTCACAGCAGTTCCTAATTAGTTACCCACCACTTATAATTGTATAGTTTTGTTTTTATATATGAACATCATGCATTGTTTCCTGAAGAAGATATCATTGGTATCGAAACATGTTGATTTATTAGTAGATAGTAAAATAGAGTTTTTTTTTATTATTTAAGATTTTTCAGTTGTTTTGATTTGTACAATATTAAGAAATATTGTCTTAAAAACAGTAGATTTATGTTAATATATTACTCAATATAGATTATGTCATATATAGAAACCTAGGTATTAAATAATATATTACGTACATGTATTGATTTAAATCATCATCTACCTAAAGTACACCAGTATTACAGTATTTTAAATATTCCTTTCTGACAAAATTTCTATTATACATTTACATCAAAAAGGTTCGATAGACTTCCAAAAAATTCGTATATTTAAAAGAAAAATGACCCTTTACACCAATGTAATGAATCAAATTTCATTCAAATTTGCTTACGCCTGACACACAAAAGTATATTGGGATATTATTTACCTATATATGTATAAATCGAGTGTCTTTTCTATTTGTAAGAATATAATTCCAAAAATACGATACAGCGTTACATTTTCTATGAGAAATATAATATAATCAAATTTTGCGTTAAAAACAAAACCTGTTAAAAAAGATCTAATCCGTCATTAGGAATAAATAATCGAGAAAGAGTTTAGAAAAGTTTTTCGCATTCACTATTTGAGATTAAATAAAATATGTTTAATTAATCTATTGCAATACTTTTCAGATGGTTCTCAAATGCGATGTGGAATTTCAGAATTAATTAGCAATTTGAATAATTTTTTTTGCACATATTTAGGATAAAACTTGCCATAAAAATATAAGTTTTGAACACAATGTCTCAAACGACACATATTATTATATTATAATTTTTTTCTCAAAATAAAATCATTAAATTCGACTAAAGTCCAATAAAACCCAAAAATTCTGACTTTAATGAGTCATCGAAACCATTTTGGAACCAATAAAAATATTTCTGCTTGTTTTACTGATTTTGTTGAAAATTAATTTATTTAATCTACTTCTGTAAAACTGTATATATTATATTTATATTAAATATCTTAATGATGCGATCTTAAGTGGATGTAACCATTTCATTATAATATAAATATAAAAACGAGTTATCCATATTCTCAATTGCTCTGAGTTTACTAATCAATTTGTAGAATTTTACAATGTTAACTTCCAGTTGATTTAATATTGAATTAAATCATTAGGTAAAATAATCAGTACTCTCATTGTTTTATGTACACGTTGTGTATGCGTGTACATATGTATTATGTGTACATTTAACTGGGATGAATGGAAGTAATGAAACCTTATTCCAAACAAATAATTGATAAAAATAATAGACATGTACAAAAAAAATTCAATAATACAAATTTTCAAAATAAAAAATCAATTAAATTATAGAAGCGGATTCTACAGTCTACGAATCTACAAGATTTAGAGATCAAATTGATAGTTCAAAACTAAAATATACTGCAACCCAAAATCACTATTAGAAAAATTACAAACTATTATAAATTTATATCTGAAGTAAAAAAAAATATGTACACAGACTAACTGAAACATAAACTA
Source organism: Eubasilissa regina (assembly GCA_022840565.1). Taxonomy (NCBI): domain Eukaryota; kingdom Metazoa; phylum Arthropoda; class Insecta; order Trichoptera; family Phryganeidae; genus Eubasilissa; species Eubasilissa regina. The sequence goes on along the minus strand of JAINEB010000027.1, from coordinate 13,099,132 downwards.
TAATTTATACTCCATCTTGCGAGTCTTACTCTCATAAAGAAGAAATAAATGTTAAAATAAATATTCATATATAAAAATGTATTATATTTTTTAATATTAAAGTAAAATTAAAAAAAAATTTCATAGGGACTTGGCTAATTTTTTTATTATAGTTAATGGAAATATATGGAAGTATGGGTAATTACAGGCCTTATGACCTATCTTCACTTTATAAAAATATATATCCCCATATTTATCTGATCCTTAAGTGATCCTTTCCTAATCTTACTCATTATACTAACAGCAGCTTTACATTTTTTCCTTATTTATTTATTCTTTACTCTATCATAAATATATTTGCCACATATACGCCTAAGTGATCTCATTTCCACTGCATTCAGTCTACTTTCATTCCTCTTCTGTCATCACACATCAGTGTCGGTACCAGAACTCCATTGGGCACCGTTAGTCTTGCCCCGGTTGACAAGTTGTTATTAGATTCCTTTCAATGGGCCGTAGACTTTATTCCCTTATTATTATTATTAGTCACCTATCCATTAATTTATATAAAAATGAAACAATTAGATACAGAAAAAATCTATTTATCGTAAAAATATTTGGTTGCAACCGGAATTTGAACTTGAACCTTTTCCTATCCTCTTATCCTACATGTATAATTTTATTTGTATTATATGTTCTGAAATTGAAAGGTCACGACCAAATGGTGTTTTCATTACATACAAAATATTTAATAGATAATTATTAATGTAATTACATTTAAAAAACAGTTTCTATTATTATTATTCTTATTAAACAAATTTAAGTTATTGCTCCTGACATTGTAAGTATTTCATAAATCATTTTTGAAGGATATCCAACTTCAAATGGAATTATAATTGAATTAATTTTTATATATTAAACAATACTTGCAACCTGAACGCAATTTTTATATAATTTCTGTCGCCATTAAAGTTATTACCTTCCGATTTGAATGATTGTATGCGTGAGCTTTCGATAAAAGCTCTTTTCCTCTCGATACATTACACATCTAACCGAGTCTCGCAAACATATTTTTGTCTCACTCCCGCTTGCAAACGGCGATACGTCCCCACGTTAGTCCGCTCCCTTCGCACTTATGTTAATTCAATGGCAACTCGTTGACTGGCAATCAATTTGTCGTGACAAGCGAGCACCTCTGATATACGAAAGCACCGGGTGAGTAAAAACGCTTAATTTAATACTGTTAAAATATAATTATTTTATTACTTATTTTTTATTGAGAACTTTATGGCTAATCGTTTCATTTTTATGCATTATTTCGAAGATAAAAGTAAAGATTTTACGTTCATATAAATTATTATGTAATTTAAGTGGTAGTATAAAAATCGCATCTTAATTTTAATGTTGGTATTAAAAAATTTAGAGAAAATCAAAAAATAAAATAAATGCCGGGACCAGTGAGAATAACTTCAATAAAGTGTAATTTAATTTAAATAATCAACTTTAATTTGAAGTTTAATGGCTTTGTTTCCACTGTACTTCTTTAGGACATAATTATAAGACAACGGCTACGGACTGACTTCCGCGCTCTGTTTGTTCTTCTTTTTTTTCTTTTTTTAAATTAATATTAAAAATATAATACAATTTCAATAATCAGTGGATATATATATATATATATTTTAACATTTGTTTCTTCTCTAAAAGAGTAAGACTCGTGTATAAAGAAGGAGTATATTCGAGTTAATTTATGTTTCAGTTAGTCTATGTAGATATTTTTTTACTTCAGTTACAAATTTATGATAGTCCGTAATTTTTCTAATTGTGATGGGGAGATTGTTAAAAAATTTGATACTTTGATAAATATATTGATTTTGAGTTGCGGTATATTTTAGTTTTGGAATATCAATTTGATCTCTATATCTTGTAAATCGGAATTCGCTTCTAAAATTTAATTGATTTTTAATTTTGAAAATTTTAATTACCGATTTTTTTTGTATATGTCTACTATTTCTATTTCTGTTTCTATATTTCTTCTCTTAATTCCATAATACTCTTGGCGTTCTGCTTTGATGTGTTGGGTGCCACTATATAGGGTATAATACACTATTTTATGGGTGGATACCTAACTAAATTACTAGATGAAAATGTTCAAGCACAAATTCTGTACCGCAACGGAAAATATTATATCAGTTAGAAAATAAAGATTACGGAAGGTACTCTCTGATTACTTGGTAAATAGTAAACTTATACACGCAATCGTATCTCTATACGAATGAAGTTCTGCGTATGTAAGAATCAATAGGTCATTCATACCATTGTGTGATATTACAAAGGGTTACAAGCTGGGAAGTGTAATGTCTGCATGGTTGTTCAACTTGTGTAGGGATAATTGTATAATATAACTGAAAAATATGAATGTAGGAGCAAAAATAGGCGATTTGATTGTACGCTGTTTATTTTACGCCGATGACGCAGTACTAATGGCGAATAACGAAAAAGAATTATAGTCCAGGGAGTAGAATGTACGATGTGTGCGACCTTATTATTAATTGTAGGTGATTAATGTTTAGAACAAGTAGATAAGTTTGTGTATTTGGGAAGCATGTTTGATAGAAACGGAAAGGCTGAGAATGATATCAAAAGGAAGGTGACTGCAGGGAATAAAGTGAACGGCGCTTTGAATGGAATTATATCTAACGGGAATTTGTCAACCGAGACAGGATTAACGATGCACAATGGTACTGACACTAATGTATGGAAGTGAGACCTGGAGCTAGCAGAATAGGAATGAAAGTAGACCGAATGCAGTGAAAATTAGATCACTTAGGCGTATATGTGGCAAATCCGTTTATGAAAGTGTATAGAATGAAGAAATAAGGAAATAATGTCAAGCTAATGTTAGTATAATAAGTAAGATTAAGAAAAGATCACTTATGTGGTTTGGTCATATGGAACGGATGAATGAGAAGACAATAAATAGTAAGAAAGAACGTCTGCGGAAAACTTGGCAAGACCAGGTAAACCAGATACTAGAGGATGGTCCTGTTAGAGGCTTCAATAATCGGCGAGCTTGTATGAGAAGATGTATGAATGTGAATGAGATGAGAATTGTGTGTCAGGACAGAAGAGTGAGGCGCCTTACCCTCTCTGCCTACTCCCGCGGTGAAACGGCGTGATGGTGAGTTATTTAGATTTTTACAAAATCATGTTAAGATTTAGTCAAAGTACTTAGAAATAAATATTTGTGATTATTATACTTCAAATTTACATTATGCTTTAAATTATGTAACAAAAAAACGTCTTGTCTCTCGAAATTCGAGGCTTTTATTTTTTAAATTTAATAAATAATTTGAAATTAATGAAATATTTCGATTTTTTAAAATGCCTATATCTTTGACATGTAAGACAACTTGAACATTATAGATTCAAATTTATAATGTGTGTCTATACTAGATATGTCTGTAGGCCTGTCTCCTGCAACTAGTTTCAGGTATGATTCTTAATACTGGCGTTTTGAAGCTTGCTTTTAGAGTCTTCGTCTTGCACAAAATGCCCCAGGATTTTGAGGATCCAGGATTGATAGAGGACCCACAATCGTGAAGGATGCGAGGGATATCCGATGACGATGATAATGATAACATGATTGATAAAGTGGTATTAAAAATAATTGACTAACGTACTGGTTATGGTATATTAATTCTTCAACAAAAAAAAGATAGCAATTGATACATTAATAATAATAATTTATTTTTTAGTCAAAGTAAGACATGTAAGCTACACTAGTATTTGCTGTATTATAGTAGTAAATAAAGTATAATGTTCAATGTACAAATATATATATATATATATAAATAGTAAAACAAGATGCAAACATTCGATATATGATTTTTCATATTATTTACGACATAGTAAACTGTACGTACAAGTCATACTTATTAAGTATTTTCTGTTAATATGGGCTAAAATGGGCTGAGATAAATATTTAATAAATTTAAGAATTTTTATATAAAATATTTAAAAGATATTTCATTAAAATATTTTACGCAAAATTTCAAATGATTCTAGAATCAAAAATACATAATTTACTTATATCATTCATTGTTCGATATATCAGAAGAGTCTGTTTAAATCTGGGGGGCACAATTCTCCTCAGTGCATATGATGTCGCATTGTGTGTGAGTGTAGATGTGACTGTGCTAGAAGCAGGTGGATGAAATAAAATATTGACTTACAATTGATGGCGTTTATTGAAGATTGATGCATATTTTACAGCACACAAATTGACGTTAAAATACAGATAAATATTATGACGTACAATGTTCACTGGAGGTGGCAGCTAATAGAGAAGTGGTTGCTTCAGGCTGGCTCTCGGAGTGGCTGCGCTGCATTGTATTGTTGTCGTTTCGCGGTTAGTACCAGGGAAGATTACACGACTGTTAAGAGTCTGGCTTAACAGTCATGTACAGTGAGGCGCGTGCAGGTCCTCTATAAAATATATATTGATAGACACAATATAGGGAAAAATGGTAGCGCCTCATTGAGACTTTGGATCGCCAACTCTCTAAGGGTAGGGGGATGGAAATGATGATGATAATATATAAGTAATAGCCCATGAGCAACATATTTTAACATTTCATTATAGTAAGGTGATATTTTTGTGCTGAAGGTATAAATATGATAATGATATATTATAATAAGAAAACATTTGTAGCATATTGTCAGAAACTAACTACAGGCAGATATAAATTAGTGGTTTGGATATCTTGGAGAATATATTTAATATAAGGGTGTAACTAGCATTTATATTAATTTGAATAAATTAGGCCTGAGACCATCATTTAGATAGTTATTTAATATAACAGGGTGGGTGGATTAATTTTCAATTATTTTTGATTTGTAGTTAACGAACAAACTTTGTACTGTAAACTGGATGGTTCATAGATTGATTTTTGTTATTTAAATGGGCAATTAAGGTGCTCACATCATCCGCGCAAGCTTCGACATCCTTGAAGTAAATATGGGTATATGTATATAATTTCTCCAGCCATATGTGAGTAAGAAAGTATTGTTTCAATTTAAAAATAATATAATAAAATAAAAATATTTTATTTTGCTATACATTACAAGCAAGATATATAGTGTACTAGATTAAAAAATTCTTACACAAATTAATTAAATCATGTACCTTTGAGGTATATTTTTTATAACCAACTGAAACCGATTTTGGATGGTTCTTAGTCTTTTGCAGTATCATCCATGTCGGTCCCTCATGACTGAGGATCGCCCTCTTGACAATGCTTCTCAACTTTTCTCGGCATCCTGCAGATATTAGGGTTGTCACCTGTGAAGTTCCTGTTGCCTTTTTCACTTGATCAGTCCAACGGTTCGGGATCCTTCTTTTCTTCTTCATACTTCGATGTGATCCACCACAACAAGTTTCTCCAAACTATCTTCCAATCTCGCTAGAAGCCCTAAAAATTGAGAGATTCATCTCTGGATAGTGATTTTTCTTTTTCTTTTAAATAGGCAATCAACCCTTCAAGAGTGATTTGTGCCATTAATCAAGTTAAAACTTTATTTTATAGAAAAAAGTACAATAATATTATAGAATAGGAAATATTGTATTACAAGTCAATACCATTGCCGTTCAAAAAAATTGCTATTATATAGATTAAATGTGGCGAGTTAAGGAAAAGAATATGACACAATTTAACCGGGAGTTGAAAATTACCATTAACGAGATCACTGTAAAAAAAACTTGTGATCTGCAATGGACAGGCAAAAAAAAAATGGTCAAGGGTTTCCTCCTCGGCACCACACTCACACATTGGGGAATCTTTTAAGTTCAATCTGAATAAATGTGAGGCTACTTGGCAATGCCTAATTCTCATTCTAGTGATATTTGATATTGTTCTTTTGGACACTTTCTTTTTGGAGGACCGGGGAGTGCGGGGAATAGATCTTTGAATTATTTTAAGCCTATTGCCCTTATGATTATTTGGATCCATCTATTGTACAGTTCAGATAGAATTCGTACGTTTTTTTACCATATTAAGTCTGTCATACATCGAGATACGGAATTGATGAGAGAAAACTCCGAAAAGAGTGGCCTCCTTGGCCAGTTTATCAGCACATTCATTTCCATAAATTTCCTTATGTGCAAGATTCCAAAGGAATCTGACACCTGTTTATTGGTGCTATCCTGGCAAATGGTTAAGCTTATAAAACTATGCAGAGAGTATAAAACTATGAGGTTGGGAGTATAAAAAAAAAAGTTATGACAGCATCGCGTGTATTGAGGGTTGTGGGACTTAATGGTACGAAATTTATCAAATGTAATAAATTAATTATATTTATTTTATTCTCATTTATTAACGTGTCTCTGACAACATTGTGATTTTTTCAGTTTAAGTTTTTATTTGTCAACATATTTCAATAAGAACTTAGTCAATCTCCGTCATAATCATTATCAACCATACCGGGTAGTAGAGTCAGCCATGATGATGATAGAGAAGGTACTGACCTAAAAATACTCCTCAACTAGTCTCTGAACTTGGCTGCTTACCACCAGTTGCTGACGCCAATAAATGTTAAGTTTTAAATACAATTTAAATTCATTAATTAGAAAGATATACATATAAAATCAATTTATCCAAAAACTATTATTGTTGATACCGGGATTCGTAATTGGATCTCTTCTTATCCGAAGAAATGCATTAACCGATTATGCTACACCAACACACTAAGTTGACGACAAATTTTTGAACTTATATGTTGCACTTTAAAATTGATACATCAGTCATATCATTATTTTAATGCCATCTTCTTTATATTTACGGAATCTAAAACACCTTTGAGTAAAATCTGTTAGGAGACGCCAGAATTGATTGATAATTTATTTTTATTAAATTTTGGAAATATGTATTTTTAAGAAGAACACCTTTTTATTGAAGTGAAGTTGCAATTTTTCAGAAGATAGGTCAGTGATAGCTTTAATATAAATTAAATTTTATTAAGGAGAACACTGTTAGGTCTGTGAGATTTCGTAAAAACAATAGATGGCTTTCAAATAATGGAACAATAGATGCATTAATTTGAAAAGTGTAACATATGGGTTCGGAAATTTATCGTCAAAAGTACTGTCTATTGTAGCATAGTTGGTAAATGCACCTTACCCGGATTGGGAAGAAATCCGGGTTCGAAACAGGGTAGCAACAATAATATTTTTCGATAAAATTGATTTTATATGTATTTTGAAATATTAATTAAATGTATTAATTAGAAAGATATACATATCAAATCAATTTATCGAAAAATATTGTTGTTGCTACCTTTGTTGTTTAATTGTATTAAAAACATAATAGACCTACGCTCTGAAAAATTGCAACTTCACGATAAGAATGTGTTCTTAAAAATGTTTAGTCTTAATTTATATTATCACATCATTTTAAGTCTACCTGTTTATTAATTAACATTATTCCCATGCTAGTCCAGCCCCTTAATTTTATGACTTTCAGCTCATCCTACATATCGTTTCTTCGTCACACTCCATTTTCTTCAATAGTACTTCTATCGATCTAGTGTTGCTTCGTGTTTTAGTGTCTAGTTTTATTCAACGTTACTTTATTTTTATGAACATCATATTCAAATTCAATTGTTCAATTCAATTATTTTTGAAGGCAGAGTTTTTATTTCTACATCAGTTTAATTATGCCTGTTAATCCTAGATACGTAAAATTATAACTATCTCAAATGAGTTATTTTCGGCTGAAATAAAATTTAAAAAATACAGCCAGCCTTGTTTGTCCATGCGTTAAGGTTTTTTCAATTAAGTAGGGGATTAAATATATTTTAGATTGTTGACGTTTGAAATGGTGATTAAAATATCGCAGAGAAACAATTATACTAATAATTTACTAAATATGAATGAAATATATTAATTAGAAAGATATACACATAAAATCAATTTTATCGAAAAATATTGTTGTTGCGCAACTGGGATTTGAACCTGGATCTCTTTCCAAACCGGGGAAGGTACATTATCCAACTATACTACAGCGAAGTTTTTTTTTAGCGAAAAATTTTCAAACCTATATGTTACCTTTTTGATATGAATACATTAAATCGTTCCATTATTTTAAAGACACAACTACCTTATTTTTACGGAATCTCAAATACTTTTGAGTAATCTGATAGCAAACACCCGAATTATCAATTAATTTTTATTAAATTTTGGACACACTGAATAAGACATATGTTCTGAATAATTACAACTTCACAATAAGAATGTGCTCTCCAGATAATTATTTACTTTTTATATAATATTTTATATGGTTAAATTTATTAATCTTGCCCTTTTATGGAGTAAGTCGCGCGCTTACCACCCGACACATTTAACATATGTTTTTCAGAACCCATAAACAACAAGTGTTTCATATGTGTATATTTATTTATTTGAATGTCAAAACCTGTCGTTCGAAGCTACGATCCAGGCTGGATGTAATTTACATTCTTCGGAAATAAATTGCATGTTAAATGTGCAAATATTTTTTCAAGTGTTTATTGCAGTCATCCTTTGCACACCTTGTTTATGGTCTTTTAACCAAATTTACACGCACCGTTTCTTTGCTTGTTATTAATGAGCTATGTCCGTGGCTTATTGACTCCTGATATAATATTATTGTCTTTTGAAAAATACGTATACTCGACTCGTTTTTAATTTTAAAAATATATTACACCATGTGGTGTTGATAAAATTAAAATTGAATTCACTATTCATAATATTAATATTTTTTAGCATTTATAAACTACGCTTATATGTGAGTACTTATCAGACGCGGTCGCTTCATACATGCTTCTACCGTAAATAAATTCATCCTGTCATAACACACACTGCAACACGGCGCGTGCACGGGACGAGTCTAAATAAATATACATTCTCAACTTTTGAACATCTGTAAATCGCGTAAATAGACATATACCAGCAACAGTGGATTCTATCATTCGTTACGCATTCATAAAGTTTAAAAGTATTCGACTTTCGCGCATGCGCATTCAAGTTTTCGAATACTATGATATAAATTAGTGATGAAAAAAAATGTTACTCTTGACTCATTGGTGGGATTGTGATTGGTATTCGATAATATCACTGATTGAAAACTGTGACTGTGATCATAGATTCATTACTAATACGGACGCTGCACGATATCACAATACATGAATTAAATAAATAAGCTTAATTTTTAGCATATTTGTTTATACTATTAAAACTTCATTTGCGTAAAAAACGTAATCTAGCATAAATAATGTACATATATATATATAATGTATATCTAATTTAATATAATCACAAAAATAATGAAAACTCTTGAAAAAGTGAGTTTATTTTACGGGTCAAATTTGTAAAACGTCTTGGCAGAATCTATTAGACGGCGCTGATCTCGAATTATAACGTCATTCCTTTATTCTCTATGCGCATGCGCCGAATCACGGTTTACAACCAAATATAAATAAAATAAAAAATGAATCACGATATTCCCTGATATTCAATCACCGTTGGTGAGTGTGACTTAAAGATATCAGCGATTTTCTCACGGTTCGTAATTTTGAGCTCATCATTGATATATACGCATTCGTTAATACCATCCAACGTACAAAAAACGACTTAGTATACATATTACGAAGAGAGCGGATTGTTTTGAGAAATTTGTTTGTGTGACGCATTTTTGACAGTTTGACTTACACATTTAAAGCTGAATTATTATTGAATCATTGAATATCCTTCGATTATCTATTTAATTCGTCATTTAAATAAAAAAATAATATGAATACTTTACCAACGTGTTCGAACGCTGAAAACAAAAATAGTGAATTGAGTGAGGTAGTGTATAGATTTGTATATTTGATAGTAGGTACAACCTTATTATTCAACATTTTTTTAATAAAAAGTCACCGACCACCACTAATACCTGCTTATATTTAAATGTTGTTTATAAACTTAAGGACTGCTTTTTACTATGATTATATTATTAAAGATCATCTGTAGAAGTTAATCATGAAGACTTGTTTTAATTTTGATTTTTAACGCTTCACTAAAAATAAATTTACCTTATAGAATTTAGGTAAATACTAAAATTATTGTTTTGCGTAATAAATGTACTTTATAGATTTTAATAAAGTAACATTATTTGACGGGCACCTGCTATATTTGAATGTGACAATTAGTTTTTAGTGGTTTTGTGAAAATTGATTTAGTCCATAAAACTTAGAATATTTTTCAATACGCCTATTTTAAAACATCTCTCCTTTTACGCATTTATTTATTTGGTTTCAAGTTTGTTTGTAACATTTTACAAAGATAATCAATTTTAATCTTCTTATATTAGTACTATAGGGGCAGTGGTTGCAGAATATTATTGACTCGTGAGAATCTTAATTATCATAAGGTTTTGTACATGGTGAGATTGAAGCCCTTAACTCTCTTCTAGTCTCACACTTGTTGGTGCATATCGCAGTGTAAAAGAATGTGCGTGTGAGTATTTATGCTGTGTCTAAAGAAAGGTATTTAAATAAAAAAAAACTTACAAAAGTTGGTGTTTATTGCGGGATGATTTACGATGGTAGGCACGACGAGTACAAAGTTAATTGCCCGTATGAAGTTGAAGACTGGAGTCGCTCGCTTGAGATGTTGACGAAAGAACGGTCTGCGGAGAAATAGTCGTCTAGCTTCTAAGACTCGTCCGTCACAATGTATTAGCCTCTGCCTATTGGTCAGTTCGTTTCGGCCTTATATGGCTGTCAGGTGACCCCTTACATCGCCATGTCTGTGGGGCGCGTGTACGACCACTATTGTACTATTCTACATACTTAATTTACTTACATTCGTCCGTGTCACACAGCAACATACAATAAATATATATTATGGCGCATAGTAACAAATAAGATTCGATGTCAGTTTTATCACGTAAAAGTGTACGGTTAATGTGCCAAACAAAGTTTAATATTTTGCTATTGTATTTTCATTGAATTTTTAAATTCATCGCGGTAATAAAAAAAAAGTATTTCCCGTCATTATTGATTGGTTATTTCTAGTTACTGTCATATCGCACACCTAGATCAAAACTAAGACAACTCAAAAAAGAATTTTTCAGTAGATAGAAAAAAAAATCTTCTTTCTCCATTTTTGTTACTAAAGTTATGAAACTAAATAACATTTTAGGTCATAAATATATCCCAAAATGATACTATTGGGCTAAATATATCCTAAAATGATACTATTTGGCTAAATGTATCCTAAAATGATACTATTTGGCTAAATGTATCCTAAAATGATACTATTGGGCTAAATGTATCCTTAAATGATATTATTGGTCTAAATGTATCCTAAAATGATACTATTGGGCTAAATGTATCCTAAAATGATACTACTCGGGCTAAGTTAGTTGGGTATATGCAATTTTTTTTAAATACAGTATAACGAAAACTAAGATATACTTACCTAGTAAGCTTACTCGTATCTTTTAATGAAGACACCGTTATCTTGAGAGTGACTTGATTCAATCTTCCATGTATAGATAATCGTATTCACAATTGATAGTAGAAATGCATTTATAAATATTTAGCGGTATCATAATACATATTTAAATACATACGAGTATTATATTTCCCGTGTAAACTATATTGTGACACTGCGTTAAAAATTAAGTAACATTCTATTGAAAATTCTTGAAGAATAAATATGTATAAAAAAACATATTCTATGGTACAATATGTCATTTTTTCAACCCCATTAAAATTATTATTCTTGAATTAAATACTGAAATCCCAATTCCAACCTGGTATTCCTATAATCGGCTTAAATATTAATTTATCATTAACGCAATAAGTCAGTTAAAATTTGAAAATCCAAAATGTTTACGCCAACCATTTAGGCAAGCTGTTATTAATTATAATGAAATGATCAAAGATATATCGGCCATCTTTTACGCTCGTTCAAACTTCCACCGCTATAATTCAACCCCACCCGTGTAGGGAATTAGGGGTGAATTCCAGGAAACTATATTACCTCCCTATTAAAAGCTATCACAGCTCTGGGAGTTAAACCACAGATAGTCCAACTGATACCTGACATTATCGCACTTCGCCGTGTTATTTCAGCAATTTCATTACGAATATTGATTTATGAATCAATATTCGTAATGAAATTGCTGAAAATCGCATCGAAATTATTGTCGGATTGATTCGATAGACCCTTTCAATTACCTCTAGAGAAAATAGTTCAAGAAATACCAGATGAGACGAGTATAAAAAAGATGAATAAACTACATAGATTACAAATAAACTAAGCAAATATTGTAAATATTATGTTCCAGGCCGATATTGTTTTTGAATGATTAGAAATTGACACATAATTTTTTAATTGTATTTTTATTTTTCAACAATATGATTTATTACAATTATCTAAGGAATATGATATTAGCCAATCGGCTAAGTGGACGCCTCTGGTAGTTACACAAATGCAAGCTTTTTTAACATATTTTTAATAACATTCTGGCACACTTCGCGTTTTATTTCAGGCATTTAATTCCTGTAGCATCGAAATCGTTGTCGGTTTTTTGGTGTAGATCTATCTATTCAAGTACTTCTACAGAAAATAGTAGGAAGCCGTTAAATCAAGTGATCTAAAAGGCCAGTCGATATCACCACTTTTTGACATTATGCGGCTGGGATTTCTCGAAAATTTTTAAGCGTAGCTCGGTCTATATGTGAAATAGCACCATTCTGTTAAAATCACAAGCCCAATCGACTCAATTAGGCCACAGATAAGTTTTCCAACACGTGACGTAGCGTTCACCATTGTCATTATTATTTAAATAACACGTTTTAATGTCTTTAATACGTTTTTAAAGCGTTATGTACAACAAAATAAATTGTAATAAACTATTCTCTATGATTGCCAAGTACAAAATAACAAATGTATATTATATTTTTTATTTATTATCTTTGTTTTATTAACCACTGAATTGAGTTTAAATACATCTACCGGTTTCGAAAAATACCATTTTCCTCTTCAGGATGTCATAACTAACTAAAAATATATATCATTGTTTCTTCACCAGAATCTATTTTTAAAAAAACAACAATTATTTAAAAAATAAATTTAGTACCTAACTCAAGTTGTCGCTTAATACAAATTTAGTTGAATAATTTTTAGGAAAAAATTTTAGAATGGGACTCGTAGTTAAATTCACCTCAATATTATTATTAAACTACCGCAGACATTCACATGTAGAAAGCTGAACCCTTGTGCTATAAAAATCGGACTAACTTATTAGTTTCCTCGTTAGTTTAATACGGCTCGAACCCCCGGCCACTGGACGAGGTGAAAATCTTAACACTAGAACAACAACCGCGTCAGTTGTAAGAAATGGTAAAAAATTTGGCGATTTATCCTTTCCGCTTAATGTAAAGTACTGTAAAATATTAGGCATTGCACCAATCTAGTTTCACAGTTAAAGGTTCATTGATTGTACCCTTATTTGGGCCCTTTCATCCCTTATTTGGAATGAATTCAACTTATCTTGCAGGTGATAATTTTACACAGGTATCAGATTATTTATAGGGTGTGTGTGATAATGAGCTTGATCGATTTGTTGTGCTAACCAATCGACACGATACGATACTTATCTCTGTGGTTCGTGGCAGTTTTAGAAATGTAAAAAAATAATGTTGACAGCCTAGCATTCCGTGTTCGTGCGTCATCTGCTTTGTAAATTATGTTAAGTATGCGTGGAACAAAAAATACTGTAACTGTGAATTTTTTTGATTAAAAAAAACATATAGCAGCATGTCTTAGATACATGTATCATACCACCCTTGCAAATAATACTTTTCTGGTTCGAAAAAAATATTTATAAAGTCAGCTAAATAAATAAAATAAAAAACAAAATCACTCAGAGGGAGAACTGAACATGCGGAGATACTAACCCTTACATTGACAAAGAATCAAACGATATGTAAAAATAACAGTTTATAAATATGTTATGTATTCATATAAATACTAAATTTGATGTTAAGAATTTAAAAATAATAAAGTATATCTAATATATTAATAAATGCATTTAATTCTGACAAAAACTAAAGATTCCATACTTATATGATAATTTGATTAGGGGAGTAGCTAAGATAGTAGAGGACTGGTTTAGCACGTGAAAAGTATCGGAATCGATGTCGATGGTACAGAAAAGGTTTTGAATAGCCTGATGAAGGTGAAAAACACAAGGTATAAGTAAGAATTTATAAAAATAATATGAATTTTTCTAATCAGTTTTCTTGGCATTTTTAAAAGTGGACCCGCAAAATAAACAAGTTATATATATATATATATTGGTCCTATGTATTTAACAAAAAATATTATATTATAATCTATAAATAAGGCTACCAATAAGGTAGATGGCTCTTTCAAATATGGAACGATTAAATGTATTAATATCAAAAAGATAACATATAGGTTCGAAAATTTGTCGCTAAAGATGTCGTCACTATAGCATAGTTGGATAATGCACCTTCCCCGGTTTGGAAAGAGATCCAGGTTCGAATATCGGTCTCGCAACAACAATATTTTTCGATAAATTGATTTTATATATATATCTTTCTAATCAATATATTTAATAATTAATTTCTCCAATATATTTAAATATATAAAAAAGAAGTCGTTCGACTAAAATTCACTCATTCAGTTCTATTCTGAAATAATACTTATTTATTCGACGGAAATAAGCAAATGTATATGAAATAAAATTGGGTAATTTATTAAACGAAATTTTTATAACGTATTTTAAATACATTTTTTTAACAATTTACCATTGACAAGATTTTTTAATTTGATAAACTCGCAAATCACCGACATTGAGAAATCTGTACTGAGAATACTGAATAAATAATAAATGCCTGGTCATGTCTTTAAGTAACGAAAAAAATACATTTAGAATCATGGAAGCCTACGCAAATTTCATTTTGAAAAAACAACTCTAATGCCTTGCAGAGCACCAATAGAGAGCAGGCCTTGCATTCATCACGACCGTGAAGAAAACTCATCACGTTTCGAATCAAGCTGTCATAAAATATGCCTGGCGGGAAAAAAAATGGGTTGGAAAAAATCCCGTGTGAAATTCCTCCAATCCGCAACCGCCGTTACGCGAGCGAACCGAAATCCTCGCCGGCGATTGGACGTGAATTTAAAAAGCGTGCGATCCAATATGGCGCCTCGGTAATGAGGAAGCGTTTGACAATTGTATCACGTTACGAAGATTTACGGGGGAGAAAATTAATAGGGAAAACGACCGCCAGAGGCGAGACAATGTTTCATTTGACATCTGGGTATTTTCGTGATCTTTTAAATTGCTTGACCAGAACAATTCAATTTAATGTTTCAATGCGAGGTAATTTAAAACCATAAAAAGGATCCTGTTTATAATATACAGCTGGTGTATAAGAATTATCATGCACTTATTATTTAGAACAATGAATGTAAAACTTTTTCTAAGTTTTTAAGAGTTTCTTTTTCTTTCTTCCTGCATGTCTTGAGACTCGGTTTGTAATGCATCTCCACATGTCTCAGCTCTGAGTCGCCCTCTCTCATTGCTGACTCTAGGGTCTGTCTAGCGAAATTCATCCACTGATGTGGCATTCTTTTAGCTTTTCATTGGATCAAAGTTATACTGAGTAATCTACTTTTTTGGCGTCATTTTGGCTCATAATGTGTCCGAAGAATTGTAAGAATCTTTTGTTCATAGCTATAGATAGGGCTTGCTGGATAGTAATACTCTACGAAGGCGTCTATTTTCTATCATTATTTCTATCGTCCATTATTAGGCCTGATGTGACAGACCCTAAAGCGATGTATATTTTGAAAGTAAACGCACAAAAAGTTTGTTTTTAGATAAACATTTTTTAAAGCGTTAATTCTGTAATGAAAAATTTTCTTTTCCGTAGATATATATCGTTCTGGCAACCATACTAGATTTTAAATCACGTGATCATCAACAAGTGTTGTGATTAGCTGATTTCATTTTAGGGGAAATAGTAACTTATACTCTGTCTACTTTGGGGTATTTTGGAACGAACCCTGATTTTGAGTATGCAATAACGATGGATTTAAGTGGCTTTTGCGAGAAACAATGTGCTCTGCATGTAGCTGATAAAAAAATCAGTAAAACTGCATGTTTTGCAATCAGGCGCTACAAATATATATTTTAGTATAATGAAGAGATATGCATTTGTTACTAATATGTGGATTGTTCTGTTTTTGTTCCCAAAAATTATGAATAATTAATTATTTAATTGGTTGCGGACTGTTATCTCTTTTTTTGACCGTTTCGTGCAAGATGGTACTCCATTGAGACTTTGATAGATTTTAAATATAAATACACTTTTGACCTAACTTTTATATGATGTGTACACGATGATAATATGTATCAGATATGATTTAAAAAAAATTAAAAGTTCAGAATAAATCAAATTCTAAGTGAATTAAGAAATCCACTTTTACCTATTTTAGAGTAAAATGCAAAATACCACTGTACCACAAAAATCACATTTGGAATCATATTGAACATGACCACTAACCACAGGTCACATGACCAAATACTCATGTCTCATTGGCCGAAAATATATTTGTCTGAGTTTGAATTAACTATCTATTGGACATGTCTTCGATTGAAGTAACAAGCGAATTTTAATTGCGTTTTTATACATTCGGCGATACTTGTCTCATTTCGATAGGTTAGTCTTATATATATTAATTTGCTTTATATTTGTACATACCTAACTCAAAAAAACAATTCGATAAATAAAATAAAATATTTTTTTATCCCATATTTACACGGTATAGGTACCAAATGGTTAAATATTATCGTGCATCACAGGCATAAGAATAATACGGCATCTTTAATTCATTTTAGATGTCTACTAGATAATTCTGCATTTAATAATTTTCTCATTCACACAATAGCTTACTGTTTGAATAATTTGAAAAAAGATAACATCAATAGAAATAATTTTTCATTCGTTATCATTGAAAAAGATTTAAATATGAGTTTATTAATTTTGAATTATATCCTGTGGATAACCTGTCATCGGTTCATTAATTTATTTAGTTAACACTCTAAATTAATCTTATTATTGCAATGATGACATAAAATTTCAGAAGGAAATTTGTTAAAAATTGTAATATAGAAGGATTGTTTATTTATCTGACTGTTTGAGGGTCTCCCAAGTGCTAGCGCTGCGAGAAGATCGTCAAGTGAAATTATACCGTGATTGGTGAGAAGTTAGACTATTTTTTGGATAACTTCAATATATAGCAAATTTGAATATGTCCAAAAACACACAATTACTGGATTTTCACTTACAATGGTACTGTGATTAAACAAATAATAGGTATCTCATAGAGATGAAGCTATTTTTCATTAATGGAAAAATTTGGAAGTATGGGTAATTATAGGGTTTACGACCTGTCTTCGTCTGGCTTAAACCAATGTTATATATATATATAAAGTGATCACTAAGCTAGTTGAAGACAAGTTGTAAGCCCTGTAATTACCCACACTTCCATATTTTTCCGTTAATAAAAAATAGCTTCGTCTCTATGAGATATTTATTATTTGTTTGATAATATATCTAACTAAGGGTTGTATGATTCGAATGCTCAAACAAATACTGATTAATTACTATATACTATAAAATATATTAAGAATAAAGTACATAAAATAGAAAAGTATTATATTATTATGCACCCCCAAATAAGACTGATCTTGAATTATGGTGGTGGTTGTGGTGGAGGGGGGGGCGACTTTTACATTTATATAATGATATAATCAAGATGTATAGGTAATAGTAAAATCTGAAATTTTATAAAAAATGAAGAAAAATTGTTCAAATTAAAACTTGGGAATAAAATAATACCCAAGACACTATTTATATACATTGAAAACCTTTAAGCCAAAAAAAAAACTAATTAAAACGTAATTTTAAAAACGTTCATTTTCATTTTATTTTCTCTTCCCGCTCTTTTGTTTACAAAATCACATATTTTAAGTCGTCGAAATCTATTATTTTTAATTCTTCAGACTATTGATGTTAAGATTTGATTTTGATCAATGGTGTCGCGTAAACAATTTTTAAATCGTGATGGAAATGAATATGTAGATAACGCCATAGCTTAGTGTACAAGGTTAATAATATATGTTGTATCAATGTGTCCAAAATTTAATAAAAATGAATTGATAATTCTGGCGTCTGCAATCGGTTTACTCAAAGGTATTTGAGATTCTGTAAAAATAATGTAGATGGCCTTCAAATAATGGAACGACAGGTGTATTAATTTGAAAAATGTAACATATAGGTTCGAAAATTTGTCAAGAAAAATACTGGCATTATAGCACAAAGGTAGTGCACTTCCCCGGATTGGAAATATAGATCCAGGTTCGAATCCCGGTGACGCAAAAGCAATATTTTTCGACAAAATTGATTTTATATGTATATATTTATAATTAATACATTAATTTAGTATTTAATATAATTTAAAAATATAATATATTGACCAAATGAATATGAAAACATTTAAGACGTGACAGAAATACACCGATAATTTTTTTTATCACAATGACAATCACATCGTATATCAATACATCATTACACGACTAGAACAATAAAATAAAACGTACTAAAACCACCCCATATGATAATGGATAAATAGATAAAGAACATTTTCGACTGCAATATAAAGCAAATTCTATCATCTGCGTTTTTCAAAAATAAAATTATTGAATGGCTAAAAAAACACGAAAAAGAGTTGCTCCACTGCTTACATACTCGTACTAGAGTGATTTGAAACTAAAGGACAATTTAGATCTTCTTCTTCTACTACATAGGTAATCCACCCTTTAAGAGTGATTTGTGCAAACACTACAGTACATATTATTAGTTTGAAATAATAATTAAATGTATTAATTATAAAGACATATATATAAAATCAATTTTATCGAAAAATATTGTTATTGCGCTACCGGGATTCGAACCTGAATCTCTTTTTCCAATCCGGGGAATCAACTATGCCACGGCGCTAGTATTTTTGATGACAAATTTTCGAACCTATATGTTACACTTTTTTTTAAAATCTCAAATACCTTCCATCTGTCGTTACATTATTTGAAAGCCATCTACATTGTTTTTACGGTGTCTCAAATACCTACGAGTAAACCAATAGTAGACGCCAGAATTAACAATGAATTTTTATTAAATTTTAGACATATTGATACAACTTATCACAGACCTATTTTTTGAATAATTACAACTTCACAATAAGAATGTGTTCTCCTTAAAATATTATTAGTGTTAACCAATGCTACATATTTTTATTTTTTATTTATTCCTACTATGTTTGTATATTTTTATTGTCACTATGTTTTTAAGCTACAGAAATTATAAAGTTTAAGGCGGTCTCCCTAGAACAGACCTAGTCCAAGTGGGAAATTTCCATGAAGTTATTTTAAAATAAATAAAAATATTGATTAAAACAATGTGTTCTCCTATCAGAAAATGTCAGTTAGACGAATAACGGAGACATTACACTATTGTCTTTTTACAATACAAATATTTCATTGTTAATACATTCACTCGAGTTCAGTAGTCTACGTGGTTAGATTAGTTTACTTATATTTTTTCTTAAACAGCACCAAATTTTTTAAATTTGAATTATAAGATATTTTCTATCTAAAGTGTCATTTTATATTCCAATCAAAACACAGCAAACAGTGATGGGCAGATAACATGAATGATCTGAAGAATATTTTAACAAATAACGAGGAAAGGATGAAACTTTTGGACGAAACCGTTCAACTAAGTTGGACGTGTTCGTGAGTCACGTATCGTTTAATTTTGGCATCGTTAATAAACCGTGTGAAAACAAATAAAATGGCGCCATGCCGTGACGTCAGACGCGTAATGAGAGATCCTCTGGTAAAAATAATACTGTCACGTTTCGAGAATGATAATTTCCCCGAGTGGCCCGCCCCCCACAATGCCTCGCGCGCGGTCGTATGGAGCGCGACGATGATTTGTATGGAGGCGTGCTCCGGCCCGGGTAGGCCGGGACGAATTGTGTCGCTTATTTATGACACAATTGTCGAAATTAATTTCGCTCACGACCGCCGTGGGCCCGGAATACAAAGGGCTCCTAATCGGCGGGCGACGTGCGCTGGGATCCGGCAGGCCTAACCCTGGGTTGACGGAAGCTTTCAATTATGATCAAACATTACCTAATTATAAATATAACTAAGTACTATATAATAATAAGTACTTTCTTAAGTTTTAAACTAAACACGAAATACATGTAAACGTATTGCCTCATAACTAACAGTAGAGGAGTGGAACAGAAATCGAATTGGAAATAATTTTGTAAAAACGGAATAACAGAGCAAGCAATTTGGTTTCGAAATTAGTCTAAAATAAAAATACAAGTTTTGAATCGCGCTAATGTATCACAAAAAAATTTATGCATCCATTTTTATGTATTTTATTTCATTTTAAAGTTCAATACCTCTAATAAAAACACTTTAGATGAGCTAAATATATTCCTATTCGCCCTGATGACCAGATGATGAATGGTTGCAAATCTGGAACCAGGTCCGGCGATACCATGAAGTCGAAGGACGTCTGGTGGACGTATCAGGAGAATAATGATAAACTAAGATAGAATACTGTTTATTTCTGGAGAGGCGAGGGTACCACCCCATTTATTTGGGCTCTTTAACATTGAAATACATATTTTATTGAGACCCTAACCACGCGACGGTCACTAATCGCCACGTGGTGGCCTAGCAACAAGCAATCGGCATAAGCCGACGAGACCCTGATCGCGCAGCTGTTACCAATGGCCGCGTAGCGACCACAATCAACCGCAAAGTGGCCACAATAGCCACCCGCAGGGCTTAGCAGTAAGCAATTGGCGATAGAAATTAAATGAATCAACTTGAGAGATATACAGAAAAGAATCTATCTATCGAAAAAATATTTAGTTGCTTCTGGGATAATTTTTTCCGTATATCATTCTAGTTGATTAATTTAATTTGTAATACATACCACTTAACTACGTTTTAAAAATTCAACTTCATAACAAAAATGTGTTTTTCTTAATTATTTATTCTTCTTGTCATTGTAGCCATTATATTATTATTTATTAAATAAATATTGTATTAAATAAAACACAATCACTTTGCACGAAACCACTAATTTTATTACACGCCGACCGGTTTCGCTTAACTCAAGCTTCATTAAGGCGTATTTAAAACTAACTATTGACTAAAAAAATATATATATTGATATATTTATCCCACGGCAAAAGGGTTAACAATAAGTAATTAGGAGATATTCACCTTTCCAATTTTAAATTAAGAATGTTGATACATTTGAAAGGTGTACGTTGTATTCTTTTGGCTAGTTTTATTTTTGTTTCCATCATCCCAGGTATGATTAATCGTATGTTTTTTGTGGAGCCTTTTAAATCGAACCTTAAACGGCCGATTGCTCATTAGGGGCTCGAACGGCCCATCAGTTAAACTGTTTGAAGAGTTGTCGGGTAACGCCTCTGATGAAGGGATATTTAGCGTTTCGTTAAATTTTTCATGTTCTATATCAATATTGCGCGCAGTGGAACATAAATAGTGTACATGAAAAATCATGTTGTATGTAATTTTTTAGCTTTTTAAGGTTATACAGGATGTAACAGATCTAGTCCACAATACTTTTGTTATCTGAATAAATTACGAGTCAAAAATGTTTAAGGGATATGTACCTAATCTCAACCATGTCAAAAATATAAGCATTAAAAAAATCGTAATTATGCGATTATTTAGATTAATTGAAAAACAGTGACATCCATATTCGTAATTTTCGATAATCATCACATTTTGATGATAATTTTTTTCCCCCATATTCGTTAGTATTTTACGCATTCGTCGTCATTCTCACCACCGGCACTGGCACTGTAATCGCACGCCAATCAGCTAAACGTATTGAGTAGCTGTAGTTAGTCTGCTTTATGCAGTCATCGTGCGTGTGTGTATTTCGCGCTTAATTATATTATATCAACCAAAATATTAATGTATTTAACGATAATGTGATTGACAACTTCAGAAATGTTTTACAGAGAAGACAGCATTGGACAAGTGCCTTGTTAAATCAAGTGCTACTGAATTATCGGCAAAACGGAGCCCATGATCAGAATTGGAATTACTATTGGCTGTTTTGTATTAATTGATAGCAACTCTTGATTTTAACACGAACCTTCCCCCTTTTCCACTTCTACCACTGAATATATCTATTTGGTACAATAAACTTTTTAATTTTTTATTTTTAAACAGAGATGCGTACACGGAATACATGTCACATCAATATTTTATTTTCAAACTATGTTCAAACAAAGTTATACTATGAAAATAGAACTAACTTTCTGGAGTCCTGGAACGAGGCGCGAACCACCAACCACTAGATAACTAGGCCAACGCCTTGACCACTACACCACCAAGCTACTCTAAAGTATAAATAAAAATTTTGTACTATTTTTAGGAGTTGGAAACACATTACTTCAATTTCAGTTATTTAACATTACGACGCGTTAGAGATATAGTACTGGCGGTGTATAGTATAATTAGCAATATTTTAATGTATTAAAGAACACACAATTACTGGATTTTTACCTATATAGGCACTGTTATTAAATAAATATCAGATACTTCATAGAGACGAAGCTATTTTTATAATATTTTTAATGGAATGATATATAAGAAATATGGGGGGTAATTACAGGGTTTATGACCTGTCTTCGTCTGGCTTTAATTACCCCCTATATTTTTTATACGTCATTTCTCTATCTCAACTATATATATATATAATATAATATAATTAATTATTAGAGCAGTCGGAGTTACGAATCAAATAAAACCGATCAGAGTGGCAGAGCCATGGATCAAGTAGTGGATTAACTGATTGTTGATGATGATGATAGTGATAACGACGACGATATGTATTATTGTACCGTATGTTTTCGTGCATAAGGATATCGTTATCTTTATACACGAGTACATTATTGACAATTTGAAAATGTCTAGACAAGAATAAACAAAAGAATATCAGAAAAAAATATTAAGATAATACGTATTACTTATATTGAATGTAAACACACAAAATATTGACATATGATTTTGTGAATTTATCGAGAGATAAATATAAATATAACACCCGGAAACCCATATTTATTTCAACGATATTTGGATTCAACGGGTTAAATACATTCCTTTAAATTCTATATATATTATTTTTTCATAGCGAATGATAGATATGACTAATAATTGCATCATAGCAAAGAATAATAAAAATTTCAATGGCAGCATGCACTTGGCTGGCTATCACCAATACACCTTCGACGCGTCCCTGGATCTAAGGCACGACGTGTAGATATAATCGTAGAATAATAATTATTATGCATACGTTCTGTACAGATATTGTTTACATTAATATTTCAAACGCATTCCCACATACCAAATTATGTGTGTCCCTAAAAAACTATCAGTATTCTAAATACGACCTCAAATAATATGAATAAATCAATTAAGATAATGGAATGCGACGCAAATAAACGAATAAAGTACTTATACAATTTTTTTTGGTACTCTTTCAGGAATGACAATAGATTTTTTTTATTTTTTAAGTAGCTTCATTTGGTAACACGACTATTTTTTTGTCTCTTAGTCAATAACCATACAATAGTCATTACTCAATGCTCATAAAACGTACACAGATCAAATTTCTTACGTGACATTGTATTGCAATTACGCGTATTTTGGTCAAATTATACGTTATTTAATTTCGGTGATTTTGGCATTAAAAAAAATAAGTTAACACATTCTTATTGTGAAGTTGTAATTATTCACAACATAGGTCTGTAACATTTTAAATACAAATCATGTGTTTAAATTTGTATTTAAAAAAATAAGTTGTAACCAAATTCTATCGTTTTTTTTCCCCATTAAGTAGCTCATATTTTTTAAACCTTTATTTTATTTTCGTATCGTAGATACACGTAAACCATCCTAGCATAAAATATGTTTTGTTTTAAAAAAAAAACAATATGAATATGAAATTACTATAATGAATACACATTTTAACTGTGAAGTTATAATTTTTAAGACACTTTTTTTAGATACAGAAAAAATATTTGATTACGAATTTTAGATACATAGATATATTTTGTAGATATATCTTTCTAGGTAATTAATTTAATTTGTACGTTGACTTAATTGTAAAATTTGTGGCAAATAAACATCAAATCGTAATAATATTATAGAAATAATTTCAGTATTATTTGCCATGGACCAAGAAGTTGTTTTTTTTTAAACTATTTAATCAAATAAATTAGTTAAGTAAAATAGTCTTCCATCGCTGCTGTAGTATTCAATTAAAATGGCGTGCATGCTAGTGCGGCTGATTTATCGTATTAACTATTGGTTTAAATCTTGAATTCTGCTTTGTCAATTAAAAAGTCCCGCAGTTTAATTAAATAATATAATACCACTTATATTTCGTTTTATTAATATCTTGTAGAACTGACAGTTCAAAAAAAAAATATATATCAGGTCTAGATGTATGTATTATAAACGCGCATATAAATGCTCGTATGAATTCTTTATAGATTTATACAAAATAAATTCACGGCAATACAATTCAGGTGAAGACCCGAGAGCTTGAAGCCGAGTTGATAAATCAATAGTTTGCAGGAGACAGCAGTTGACACTCCTCTGCAGCTATCTTCGCATTCCCAAGACGTCTAGTACCTGTGCATCCTGAATTTAACAATTCATCGATGACCTACTAAGCTGATGAAGAGTAGTCTAGCTCAGACAGGAACCGATGTTGTTTTTGAATAACTAAATGAAACAAGTTTTTATTTATCGAATACGCGGTTTATTACAATTATGTAAGGAATATGACATCGGCCAAGAAGCCGCCTCTGGCATTGGCACAAATGCGTGCTCTTTTAACCATATTTTTAATAGTCAGGAGCCGTAAAATAAAATGATCGAGGAGGCCAATCGATATCAACACTTTTTGACATTATGCGGCCAAGAAAATTTTCTCGATAAAACTTCATGCATAGCTCGGGCTGTACAGGAGGTGGCACCGTCCTGTTGAAACAACATGCGTTGCAAGCCCAATCGACCCAATAAAGCCACCAAAAAGTTTTCCAACATGTGACGATAGCGATCAGCATTAATGGTTACAGTATTGTTATAATTATTTAGATATAATGTTTTAATGACTTCAATACGTTATTGAGGCATTAGATGCTCTATAATAAATTGTACTACTACTCTCTACGACAACCAAATGCGAACTGACAAATGCGTGCTAAACTAAAATGACGGTCAAATAAAGTCGGCCTGGAAAATAACATTCTTCCTGTAATTAACATACCATCATGCTGTTTTCCACAGTAGTAGGCAGTGAGGATAAAAAGTAATACTTTTCTGTCTTGGTAGACCACTCTTGCCTCGCCCACTTTCGTACATCTTCTCATGTACGCTTTTCAGCTGTTAAAGCTTTTGGCAGCACAATTCTCTAATATCTGGTTAATTTGATCTTGCCAGATCTTCCTTGGACGCCCTCCATCCATATTGCCTCTCACACTCAGAACACCTTCCTTAAATATATTAACTTTCGTTGTTATCGAATCCTAACTAGCATTGCTGAGTTATCTATCTTTCTCAATGTTTCATCAACACAAACATGAAGAGACATGGCCAATGTCATTTTTCTACACAAAATAGCCAACTCTGAAGTCCAGATTTACTCAGACGCATATCCATTCGAGTGCCAGCCAGGTCAACCAGAACTAATCTCACATTAAATCTTCCACATTACAATACCAATGCCAAACAAAACTCATTTTTCTACCGAGCACCACTTTATTTCTATTCACACCTAAACGAACTAGACATTTTCAATTTTACAGTTACCTCAATCAATTCTAAGTTCAATACATAAACTTTAAAGGCCTTTATTTTTATTTTTATCACTCAGAATTTACTCCCTATCCCATTTTCTTTTTCCTTTCCCCTCGAATATTTCCTCACTTTTTATTTTATAACTTTTCTCTATGTTAAAATTTTTATTCTTAACTTTTTTTTTCTCACATTTTTCTGCTTAGTCCCTCTTAAAATTCAAATTGAATTCACTATTTAAAATATTTTATACCTACAGAGAAAACATGTCATTGGTTTAATTATTGTTTAGCTTTCATTGCGATTTTCGTATTTATTAATTAACTGTTAATTTTCTGAATAAATAAAATATTTGAGGGTACTAGTTACAAACTCAGCAACCCCCATTTTTTTTCTAACTATTAATGCATTATTTTCCTCAGATAGCTTTTACGCATTGTGTTAAAGGATAATGAGTTAAATATAGTAGAGTGATAATAGAATAAGATCATAGAAACGAAAAGACAGAGAAAGATATCGAAAGGAGGGTGACTGAGGGAATAAAGTGAATGGCACTTTGAATGGAATTATAGCTAATGGGAACTTGTTAACTGAGGTAAGACTAGCGGTTTACAATGGATTCTTGGTACCGACACTGATGTATGGAAGTGAGATCACTTAAGCGCATGTGTGGCAGATTCATTTATGACAGAATAAAGAATGAAGAAATAAAGAAAGAATGTAAGAAATTAAGAAATAAGTATAGTGAGTAAGATTAAGAAAGGATCACTTAGGTGGTTTGGTCATATGGAACGAATTAATGAGGAGAGAATGGTAAGAAAGATATATGACGCAAGTGTTGATGGCACCAGAAGTAGAGGAAGACTTTACACGACCAGGTAATCCAGATACTGGAGGATGATCCTGTTACAAGCCTCAATAATTACTGATGGATGGTGGATGCGGCGAGAATTGTGTCAGGATAGAAAGGCGTGGCGCTCTATCCTCTCTGCTTATCCCAGCGGAGAAACAGCGTGATGGTAAATAAGTTAATTAATTAACAATCAAATTTAACACTTTTTAATTTGAATTGATTATTTAAAATAGGCGTTAGCTGCAGTCAGCTATTTTTGTCTACTTCGCAGTCTTAGCTACTTCGAAATTTAAATTGCCGCGATTATGCAAACTAGCTTTGTTTGAAAAAGGTGTTGCATTTTTTTTTGTATTTTAAACCAATTTTTAAACCAGTTTGTTGCAATTATCATTCATAATAAGAAGTGCATTAACTAATATACTGTTTGTGATATTTGTGATTGTTATTGTGAAGTTGCAATTTCAGTAAATAGTTTTGTGATATTTTTAATCAATTAGAAAGGTATATATAAAAGTATAGACACAATCTATTTATCGTCAAAATATCCCGGTGGCAATCAAATAATTTTTCATTATTTTAAATTGTTAACTTTGTTGAATTAACCACTTAATGAATTAAAATACGTCTACCGATTTCTAAAAATATCATTTTCATCTTCAGGATGTCATTAACTATTCAAAAACATACGTTATTGTTTCTTTAACAGAATCTATTTTTAAAAAACAATAATTTTTTAAAAAATAAATATATTACGTAACTTAAATTATAACTTGATTATACAAAATTTTATAATGGGACTTGTTAAATTTAGTTGGTTGTTTATAATTTTTTGATTAGTTTTACATGCTTTATTTATCTCCAACGATTGCAAATTATTTAATTTATGACCAACAGCGTCTAGATGCACAATAGACAATCCCAATTTTTTATCAAAATCATGACTATTTTCTATCAAATGATTAGAAAATTCTGACAATACACTATTATTCAAATATAAATAATAGATTTTAACTACAAAGTTCATTTTGCTAATCATAAAAATATTTTTCGATAAGTACATTTTTTGTATATCTTTCTAATTGATTAATTTAATTTTCATTAAATTTATAGCATTTCAATTACCTGTTATTTTTCCAAATAAATATAGAAGATACTGAGATCGCAACTAGTACCCTCATGTTATCTTAATCGACTTCTCAGAGCTCATATGTTTTATATAACCAATCCATTTAAGGGATCTTTTATTAATACTGCTCTTTATTCTTCTAATTTGTTTATTCTTCACCCTATCGTACATAGATTTTGTAGACCCGTGCCTAAGTGACCGTGCTTCTACCACATGTAATACTCTTACATTTAAAGTTATGGCATTTCTACGAAATATGGTAGTCGGTAGGTACCCATCATTTGTCAATCGGAAAACAATGGTCATAAAATACACCCCTGTACACAGGATGGTAGCAATTAACTTGAAGACGAATGTGGGATGATAATTAACAACCGTTTGGGAAATTTAATAATGTCTGCCTGCATTATCTTGACGGGGATAAACCTGCCATAGCAGAAAAGGTTCTATTGCAGGGGTGGATTCGATGGCTTTAATTAGAGGCACGATTGTCGCATTCCTACTAAAATAGTTCTTTAAAATATGGCAAATACATATAAGTACAACTTTACTTTTGCAGGCAAATTTTTTGAAACTAATATAATACGGAATGTAACATGTTGGAAAGTACATATTTCAAATAGCATTTTTATTGGTGGAAATTTTCAAATTAGATTATTATTATTTTTAACCACAAAGTTAATTCTTTCAATTTTAAAAATATTTAAAACTAGACTTAGATTTTACAACTTCATATTATTATAACCTTTATCATTTTTAAGTGAATAATTTAAAAATATAAACAGCAGTCCGGCAACGTTAAACGCTACAAGATCGTTAGTAATAATAAATATTATTTTTTTATAACAATTTTTGGGGTTGAAAACATTGTTTTATGTAAATTATTTCATCACTTAAGAGGAAGTTTAAGTTGTTGTCTATTACACATAATGAAAGTGGCCTAACCTTATTTTGCCACTGGTGAATCCTAATTTTTAAGCTACACGTATTTTGTTATTGTGTATTTAAAATCAATTTAAGGTATACACCTTTTCACTTTTTAAATTTCATACTTATTACACACATACATAGTTTATGAAAAGTACAGGACAGAGATAGCGATGCAGTTCTTACATTTGAAAGAAGAAGAAAATATTGTTTCATAATTTAATCTTAATCTATTTTTGGTTCACCTAAATTTATCAAAAAATATTATTAAGGAGAACACATTATTATTGTGAAGTTGTAATTATTCAGAACACAGGTCTGTGATGTTTTAAATACTAATTTAATGTATTAATTATAAATGTATACATATAAAATCAATTTTGTCGAAAAATATTTGAAATTCCGTAAAAACAATGTAGATGGCTTTCAAATAATAGAACAACAGATGCATTATTTCGAAAAAGTGTAACATGTAGGTTCGAAAATTTGTCGACAAAATTGATTTTATATGTATATATTTATAATCATATATATTAAAGTTATAGGCCCTATTTCGTGTTGTTTATATGTCACAACCGGCTAGGTAGTCACACCGCGCGATCGCTTTTTAGGGGCTTTCCCGCCAGATATCTGGGTATTTTTTATTTTTGCCAGACGGCCGAAGGCCGACGTAAACTTTTCGCCCTAGACACTTTTTCTCCACCGCCGCTCCTCGATTTATCGCGACCGTTTCGGTTTGGCCAAATTCTAGCTATTTTATATTTTTATTTAGCCTAACTTTTACATTTTCGCTCACAACTCTGCGAGTTTAAAAGCGATAATTATTTTTAAATATTCGGGCGATGGCCCGCGGCCGACCGCATCGCCGAGCGTACTTTTTAAATTTTTCCCGCTTTTAGTTTTTTCGCAAAACTCGAAAAGGTGAATTTCGTTTTTTTCACTTTTTCTCCGTAACCTTACGACGAATTAATTATTTTTTTATTTTAGGAGATAGATCGAGACGCTCCAGAATTTATTTCAAAGATAACAAACTCCTATAATTTAACCGACGTCTTTTATAAGTAAAAAACGAGAAAAAAAATGTGAAAATTTTTTCCGAGTACCTAAAATTGTAAAATTATTAAAACAACAGACCCCCAAAATATCGATTCTAGAATTTTTTCTCTAATCTATGGCCATAACCTAAGGCCGCAAATTAACCTGATTGGACAATCCGTTTCATTGGTCCGCACTGTAACCTCTTTCATTGGACGAGTGATCCGATTCGCCAATAACCCTGGCCGTTTATTGGCGGAAGGCATTTATTGGTCTAAAGATATAGTAATATTCATGCATTGGTTAGATTAATGTTCATGCAAAATGGGCGCTAATTATATTATTGATAACAGCTGTTTATGTCAAATTTTTTTAACCTAAAATATAGTTTGACAGTTGTGTCAAGACGGCCATGCTGACGTTTTGACTTACGAAATGAATTCGATAGAGGGCAGTAATATGTGGAATTGGTATTATAGGTTTTTTGAATATATTAGTTAGTTTAAGAGCGATTTTAATTTTTTTAAATGCTATTGATAGCTAAATTTATATTAATTTATTTAATAAAAATTAAT
This sequence comes from Eubasilissa regina, assembly GCA_022840565.1. Classification (NCBI taxonomy): domain Eukaryota; kingdom Metazoa; phylum Arthropoda; class Insecta; order Trichoptera; family Phryganeidae; genus Eubasilissa; species Eubasilissa regina. The sequence goes on along the minus strand of JAINEB010000027.1, from coordinate 13,068,580 downwards.
TTATTATTTAAACACACTACTAAATGTATTGATGATTTTAATTATTTTTTAGAGTTAATTAATTTTTTTACGGAAAAGAATTATACCGAGAAAAATTGTATTTTTTCTCTTGGGTTGCCGGCTATGCTGGCTATGCTTGCCGTTAGAAGCATCGCCGATTGTCGAGGCTTCTAACGGAACCATCCTCCGTTAACTGGTTTACCTGATCGTGCCAAGTCTTCTACGGACGTCCTCTATTTCAGGTGCCAACAACACTTACTTACTTACCATCACGCCGTTTCTCCGCAGGGGTAGGCAGAGAGGATAGAGCGCCATACTCTTCTGTCCTGACACAAAATTTTCGCCTCATTCACACTCATACATATTCTCATACAAGCTAACCGATTGTCGAGGCTTCTAACAGAACCATCCTCCGTTAACTGGTTTACCTGATCGTGCCAAGTCTTCCACAGACGTCCTCTATTTCAGGAGTCATAAACACTCGATTAATCCAACAGTATCAACTTCTTACTTACTTACTTACTTACCATCATGCCGTTTCCCCGCAAAGATAGGCAGAGAGGATAGAGCGCCATACTCTTCTCTCCTGACACACAATTTTCGTCTCATTTACATTCATACATCTTCTCATACAAGCTAACCGATTGTCGAGGCTTCTAACAGAACCATCCTCCGTTAACTGGTTTACCTGATCGTGCCAAGTCTTCCACAAAATAAATAAAATATTTATGAATTAATTTTAAATGTTTTTTTTTTATGTAAACATTTTTTTGAAATACAGCGCTTGAAAAGTCGTTGAAATACGTTGAAATTTCTTAAGAATAAGAAAGTCCATTTTAAAATTGAAATTTTTTCGCGATGTTTTTTTTTATGCCGGCCAATGTTTTGTAAAAATATGTTTTTTAAACTTTTATCGATAAGAGTGGTATTTTCAGTGCCGTTCATTGGACGAGTGATCCGATTCGTCCATAACCCTGGCCGTTTATTGGCGGAAGGCATTGATTGGTTTAAAGATATAGTAATATTCATGCATTGGTTATAATAATATTCATGCAAGATGGCCGCTAATTATATTATTGATAACAGCTGTTTCATATAAAAAAAAATTAAAAATTGGTATTATAGGTGCGTTAAGTGCGATTTTAATTTTTTTAAATGCTATTGATAGCTAAATTTATATTAATTTATTTAATAAAAATTAATTTATTATTTAAACACACTTTATGGTTTTATTAAATATATTGATGATTAAAAATATTATTTTTAACAAAAATATTATTTATAACAAAAGTATAAATACAAACTGTGGCACCCCGGTTATTCCGAACCCGGTTAATCTGATTCTGGTTAATCCGATCCAGGTTAATCTGACCGTGGTTAATCCGACATCGGTTAATCCGACACCGGTTAATCCGTCACCGGTTAATTCGACAATGGTTAATCAGACACCGGTTAATCCGACACCGGTTAATCCGACACCGGTTAATCCGACACCGGTTAATCCGACACCGGTTAATCCGACACCGGTTAATCCGTCACCGGTTAATTCGACAATGGTTAATCCGACACCGGTTAATTCGACAATGGTTAATCCGACACCGGTTAAACCGACACCGGTTAATCCGACACCGGTTAATCCGACGTCGGTTGATCGGACACCGGTTAATCCGTCACCGGTTAATTCGACAATGGTTAATTCGACAATGGTTAATCCGACACCGGTTAATCCGACACCGGTTAATCCGACACCGGTTAATTCGACAATGGTTAATCCGACACCGGTTAAACCGACACCGGTTAATCCGACACCGGTTAATCCGACACCGGTTAATCCGACACCGGTTAATTCGACAATGGTTAATCCGACACCGGTTAATTCGACAATGGTTAATCCGACACCGGTTAATCCGACACCGGTTAATCCGACACCGGTTAATCCGACACCGGTTAATCCGACACCGGTTAATTCGACAATGGTTAATCCGACACCGGTTAATCCGACACCGGTTAATCCGACACCGGTTAAACCGACACCGGTTAATCCGACACCGGTTAATCCGACACCGGTTAATCCGACACCGGTTAATTCGACAATGGTTAATCCGACACCGGTTAATTCGACAATGGTTAATCCGACACCGGTTAATCCGACACCGGTTAATCCGACACCGGTTAATCCGACGTCGGTTAATCCGACACCGGTTAATCCGTCACCGGTTAATCCGACACCGGTTAATCCGACACCGGTTAATCCGTCATTATCATCGTTTAAATTACCACCTTCTTCTTTGATTTTCACAAACGTCGTAGAGGATAGTACGCCGCACAGTGCAGATAATTGGAATGCTGCCTATTATTATTTTTAAATTCAAATTAGTATGAATATTTTGAAAAGAGTGTTTTGCGTCATTCAAGTCTTATTAAACATATCGTGTTGGATATAAGTATAATATGCCTGAGAGTTGGCAATTGGTGTAACGCACAGCTAATAATTTGAATTAAAGAGATATGTGTATATATTAAAGAGACGCCTGGTTGACTGCAATCGAAATAGCATTGGCGTTAGTTTTAGTATACAACAGGAGTTTATATATTATTATAGCTCTATTATTGTATTTATATGAACACTTTTTTTTATTATATTGGTTAGTTTAAGTGCGATTTTTTTTTAATTTACTTAATTTTCTCTATTATTATTATGTATGAGTATGTCTATTATTATTTTTAAATTCAAAATAGTATGAATATTGTTTTTAGACGTTCGATACTTATTTATCTTATTATTAATTACCATAACGCCGTTTCTCCGCGGGGGTAGGCAGAGAGGATAGAGCGCCATACTCTTCTGTCTTGACACACAATTCTCGCCTCACTTACATTCATACATCTTCTCATACAAGCTCGCTGATTGTTGAGCCTTCGAACAGAACCATCCTCCGTTAACTGGTTTACCTGATCGTGCCAAGTCTTCCACGGACGTCTTCTATTTCTGGTGCCACAACACTTGATTATATTGGTTAGTTTTTGTACGATTTTAATTTTGAAAAATTCTACAAGTAGGTGAATACGTAATGTATTTAAAAACATGAATTATTCCTTCTTATTCTTCTTATTTTCCTATCAAAACACTTTTTATAGTTTTATTAAGTGTGTTAAGATTTTTTTTTTCTTCTGAAAATTGACAACAGAGTACTGCGTCTCTGATACGTCTGCTGCCGGGCGGCAGCTGTGCGGGTAAGCTAGTCATATATATTAAAGTAATAGGCCCTATTTCGCGATGTTTATATGTTTATATGTTTATATGTAACCGATTTTGTCACACACGTTTTGGTTAATATCTCGCTTATTAGGCGTTCTATCCGCATTCTGATATTTTTCCCAGACGTCCGAAGGTTGACTGAGTCTTTACATCTTTTTCTTTTTATTCTTCTTTTTCTCCTCTATTTGTTACAACTGTTTTAGTTTGGTGATTTTTGGAAATTTTAACTTTTTAATTAGCCTAACTTTTTTTTCATTCGCTTATAACTCTGCGAGTTTAAGAGCTAAAATCATTTTAATATTTTTTGGCAATTGCCACCGATGAGTAGTATCGTTACACACTTTTTTTTAAATTCTTCGTCTTCTAATTTTCTTATGAAACCTGATTTAGTGAAATTTCGTATTTTTCAGCTTTTCTCTGCGAATTTACGACCAAAATATAATTTTATTACATCTGTGCATACATCACAATGGAATATAATTTATTTTCGTATTTGTTAGCTTCTATCGTTTAAAATTCACCTTTAAAATCTAAAAAACGCGTAATTTTTATATGAAAAATCGACGTACCTACCTACATACAAATGAAAGAAAATGAAAAAAAAGAAAAACCTTGATATTTTCTTAATAAACGCAACACTTTATATTTTCAAGCAGCAACCGTGGGCTGTAATTGGTCAATACCCTCATTGGTTACATTTCATACATGGCTGCCTGAAAATTAAATAAACAGCTGTTTTACCTGTCATTATTGCAGTGCGTAATTTTCGCGCAATTTTTTTTTTGACGTTTCAAATGTATGACTTTATTTCGACTCGGCATTGTAATAAACAGCTGTTGATTTTCGCGCATTTTTTTATGTCAGGTATCGACATCCAGATTTCACAGCTTGCAATAGTCATAGATATTTTATATTTTCCCGCACAAGATAAAATTGATGTTTTCACTCCGGAATTCGGTTAATTGTGGTGAAATACATACAATTTTTCTATACGTTTTTTTCGATTTTTATAGGTTAGGTCTAGAATGACACAATGATGATTTTTTAAATGCGTCATTGAATTAATTATTATTTCGCAGTTGTACACGTGACTTAAGTACGTCTGCCTTACTACAGACCGGTCGAAGGAGTTAGTTCTTTTACGCGTCTGTTATTCAATATTTAAATTGAATACTTCTGGTGATAGATAAACCTGTAACTTACTTACTTACCTATCATCGCGCCGTTTCCTCGCGGGGGTAGGCAGAGGATAGAGCGCCATACTCTTCTGTCCTGACACATAATTCTCGCTCATCCACATTCATACATCTTCTCATACAAGCTCGATGAGTGATGGATTATTATTCTTCTCTTTTATTTTTCTTCTTCTTTTCCTTTCAAATCACTTTTTATGATTTTATCAATGAGTATTAACAAAATGTTTGTTTTTTTTAAAACCTGGAATGATGGGTTGGTTGTGTATATCGGCTCTGTTTTTTACAATTTTAGGATGCCGAGAATAGTGGTATTTTTTTACGTGGTAAGTAATCTAACCTAACCTTTCTCAAAGATCAACACGCCTTTGACCATCTCGGGTTGTTAGTTGTGTACGTCGGCTCTGTCGCTTTTGAAAAATCGACGTACCTACCTACATACGAATAAAATGTAGAACATTTTTTTCAGACTTATAAATCAAACGCAACCGTCTATATTTCAAGCGATAATCGAAGATTCTTATTGGAGGAGCTCTGATTCGTTGATTTAAAAAATGGCCGCCTGAAAGCGCGCTTTTTTGACGTTTTAAATTTTCACAAAATGGTCGCTGAATAAACATCTGTTTTATGTCATTCAATTTAACCTTAAGCTATGACTTTGACGTTTCTGGTCAGCCATGTTTTTTTTGAGCCATGAAATGAATTCGATAGAGGTTAGTAAGATGTCGAAATGATTTTTGGGAAACGTGTAAAAATTGTACACGTGGTTAATAGGAATTTGGTTAATTATGGTGAAGTCATACATTATACTTAGAAAAATTTTCTGTACGTTTTTTTGGATTTTTATAGGTTATGTCTAGAATGACACAATGATGATTTTTTAAAAGCGTAATTGAATTAATTATTATTTCGCAGTTGTACACGTGACTTAAATATGCCTGTCTTACTACAGACCGGTCGAAGGAGTTAGTTCTTTTACGCGTCTGTTATTCAATATTTAAATAGAACAGTTCTGGTGATAGATAAACCCGTAACTTACTTACCATCACACCGTTTCCGGGGTAGGCAGAGAGGATAGAGCGCCACACTCTTCTGTCCTGACACATAATTCTCGCCTCAACCACATTCATACATCTTCTCATACAAGCTCCATGAATGATGGATTATTATTCTTCTTTTTTATTTTTCTTCTTCTTTTTCTGTCAAATCACTTTTTATGGTTTTATCAATGAGTATTAACAAAATGTTTGTTTTTATTAAAACCTGGAGAGATGGGTTGATGGTTGTATATGTCAGCCCTGTTTTTTACAATTTTAGGATGCCGAGAATAGTGGTGTTTTTTTTTTACGTGGTTAGTAATCTTACCTAACGCTTCTCAAAGATCAACAGGCCTTTGACCCTTTTGGGTTGTTAGTTGTGTACGTCGGGTCTATTTTTTACAATTTTGGGATACCGAGAAGTGGTATTTTTTTTAGGTGCACGGGGTGAGTCTGTGTAGCTCCTGCACAATTTCTTCACCACCCCTTAGGTTGTTGGCTATGTACGTCGGTTCTGTTTCTTCCAATTCTGGGATACCGAGAAAAGTGTTTTTTTTTTTGTTGGGTGAGATTGAGAACAGAGTACTGCGTCTCTGCAGGATACGTCTGCTACCGTGCGGTAGCTGTGCGGGCATGCTAGTATATATTAAAGTTATAGGCCCTATTTCGCGATGTTTATATGTTTATATGTAACCGATTTTGTCACACACGTTTTGGTTAATATCTCGCTTATTAGGCGTTCTATCCGCATTCTGATATTTTTCCCAGACGTCCGAAGGTTGACTGAGTCTTTACATCTTTTTCTTTTCATTCTTCTTCTTCTCCTCTATTTGTTACAACTCTTTTAGTTTGGTGATTTTTGGAAAATTTAACTTTTTATTTAGCCTAACTTTTTTTTCATTCGCTTATAAGTCTGCGAGTTTAAGAGCTAAAATCATTTTAATATTTTTTAGCAATTGCCACCGATGAGTAGTATCGTTGCACACTTTAAAAAATAATCTTCTTCTTCTAATTTATTTGTGAAGCTTGATTAAGTAAAATTTCGTGTTTTTGAGCTTTTCGCTGCGAGTTTACGACCAAAATATAATTTTATTACATCTGTGCATACATCACAATGGAATATAATTTATTTTCGTATTTGTAAGCTTCTATCGTTTAAAATTCACCTTAAAAATCTAAAAAACGCGTATTTTTTTTTTTGAAAAACGTACGGACCTACCTAGATGCGCCGAAAATGCGAAAAAACTGATACAAATAACCCCGGAAAAGTGAAATCTCACGACCGCCGGAGAAAACAAATGAATGCGGTTTTTTCCATATTTGACAGGCGAAACAGTGACAAACTTTGCGATTTATGAAAAATGTCGATTTTCACATGGGAAAATGTACATTTTTTGATTTGAAAACGTTCTCTGTACACTATTCGGTATGAAGCAGTCTATTAAAAAGATCATATTCATGGAGGTATCTTCGCGTCCATGCACCCTGAAGGATAATATATACCCGATACGAATTAAAAATAGTATTTTTAATAAATAATGTTTAAATATTATATCATGTCCATGTAAAAATGTCCATTTTCACGTGAGAAATGAAACATTTGAAAATTATTTCTACACTCTATGTAACATTGAGCTTATTAAATAAATATTGTAATAATACAGGTAACGGTTCATTCGACCACCTTGAAGCGAAATATGTGACGAATCCGAATTAAAAAGAGTATTTTTATTTAAATATGTACATTGAGATTTTTTGACATGTCCATTTTCTCTATCTTTATTATTATCTTTACCGCCGAATAAAACGATTTTTTGGTAGAAATGTATTTATTTTATTTACAGACTACTTTTTTTAATTTATGGCATCTTATAGCCTTTTCAGAATATATTAATAAATGTTATAGATAATAAACGAAATTTAATAATTAATTTGCCGCGTATCCATATGCATTTTTTACAAATTTGACAACAGATGTCACTAAACACGCCGGATCAGAAAAATAAATATATTAAATAATTTTGGTATGGAAAATATGTTTACAGATTATGAGATTTTCTACTATTAATATTTTTCTAATAAATATAATTTATTTTCCACAAAAGGGTGAGGAATATTTTAAATGTTTTTTTTTTATGTAAACAATTTTTTTAAGTATTAGATTTTTTTAGTACAACTTATTTTACAGAGATGTCACTAAACATCCCGTTTCAGAAAAAAAAATATATTAAATAATTTTGGTAAGGAAAATATGTTTACAGATTATGAGATTTTCTACTATTAATATTTTTCTAATAAATATAATTTATTTTCCACAAAAGGGTGAGGAATATTTTAAATGTTTTTTTTTTATGTAAACAATTTTTTTTAAGTATAAGATTTTTTTAGTACAACTTATTTTACAGAGATGTCGCCATACATACCGTTTGAGCCAATAATCGATTAATATTTAAAATAAATAGTAAGGCAAACATGTTTTTACAATATACTGAACAAAAAACTTAATAAATATAATAGACCCTATTTCGCGATGTTTATATGTTTATATGTAACCGTTTTTGTCACACACGTTTTGGTTAATATCTCGCTTATTAGGCGTTCTATCCGCATTCTGATATTTTTCCCAGACGTCCGAAGGTTGACTGAGTCTTTACATTTTTTTCTTTTCATTCTTCTTCTTCTCCTCTATTTGTTACAACTCTTTTAGTTTGGTGATTTTTGGAAAATTTAACTTTTTAATTAGCCTAACTTTTTTTTCATTCGCTTATAACTCTGCGAGTTTAAGAGCTAAAATCATTTTAATATTTTTTGGCAATTGCCACCGATGAGTAGTATCGTTGCACACTTTAAAAAAAAAACTTCTTCTTCTAATTTATTTGTGAAGCTTGATTAAGTGAAATTTCGTGTTTTTGAGCTTTTCTCTGCGAGTTTACGACCAAAATATAATTTTATTACATCTGTGCATACATCACAATGGAATATAATTTATTTTCGTATTTGTAAGCTTCTATCGTTTAAAATTCGCCTTTAAAATCTAAAAAACGCGTAATTTTTATTTGAAAAATCGACGTACCTACCTACATACAAATGAATTGAAGAAAATGCTTGATATTTTTTCTTAATAAACGCAACACTTCATATTTTCAAGCAGCAACCGTGGGCTGTAATTGGTCAATACCCTCATTGGTTACATTTCATACATGGCTGCCTGAAAATTAAATAAACAGCTGTTTTACCTGTCATTATTGCAGTGCGTAATTTTCGCGCAATTTTTTTTTTGACGTTTCAAATGTATGACTTTATTTCGACTCGGCATTGTAATAAACAGCTGTTGATTTTCGCGCGTTTTTTATGTCATGTATCGAGATTCAGATTTCACAGCTTACAATAGTCATAGATATTTTATATTTTCCCGCACAAGATAAAATTGATGATTTCACTCCGGAATTTGGTTAATTAAGGTAAAATCATACATTATACTTAGAAAAATTTTCTGTACGTTTTTTTGGATTTTTATAGGTTTTGTCTAGAACGACACAATGATGATTTTTTAAAAGCGTAATTGAATTAATTATTATTTCGCAGTTGTACACGTGACTTAAATACGCCCGTCTTACTACAGACCGGTCGAAGGAGTTTGTCTTTTACGTCTTTTACGCGTCTGTTATTCAATATTTAGATTGAACAGTTCTGGTGATAGATAAACCTGTAACTTACTTACCATCACGCCGTTTCCGGGGTAGACAGAGAGGATAGAGCGCCACACTCTTCTGTCCTGACACATAATTCTCGCCTCAACCACATTCATACATCTTCTCATACAAGCTCGATGAGTGATGGATTATTATTCTTTTCCTTTATTTTTCTTCTTCTTTTCCTGTCAAATCACTTTTCATGGTTTTATCAATGAGTATTAACAAAATGTTTGTTTTTATTAAAACCTGGAGAGATGGGTTGATGGTTGTATATGTCAGCTCTGTTTTTTACAATTTTAGGATGCCGAGAATAGTGGTGTTTTTTTTTACGTGGTTAGTAATCTAACCTAACGCTTCTCAAAGATCATCAGGCCTTTGACCCTTTTGGGTTGTTAGTTGTATACGTCGGGTCTATTTTTTACAATTCTGGGATACCGAGAAAAGTGGTATTTTTTTTAGGTGCGCGGGGTGAGTCTGTGTAGCTCCTGCACAATTTCTCCACCACACCTTAGGTTGTTGGCTATGTACGTCGGCTCTGTTTCTTCCAATTCTGAGATACCGAGAAAAGTGTTTTTTTTTTTTTGTTGGGTGAGATTGAAAACAGAGTACTGCGTCTCTGCAGGATACGTCTGCTACCGTGCGGTAGCTGTGCGGGCATGCTAGTAACTACATTAAATTAGTATTTAAAACATATTGTATTAATCTTGATATTTTCTAGATTATATGTACAGTATTTAATTAGTAGATTAATCACGTAAGTCTTAATTAGTTAATAATTTAATCTAATTAAGTTAATTAATAAATAACGAATTAATTAATTAACTAAATAAATTAGCGTACGTCTAATAAAACTAAAAATTATGCAATTTAAAAAATAATATGTGTTATTTTTTTAAATACAAATTATATGTAGTATATATATATAATCAATTTTATCGATAATTATTGCTGTTTCTACCGGGATTCGAACCCGGATCTCTTCCTATGAGAGAAAGAGAGCTATCTTACAAACATAATATTTTATGTAAACACAAGCGTAGAGAAACAAAATGCAGCCAAATAAAAAAATTGGTATTATTTAATCGCGTAAATTGAATTCGCTTAAGTCGAGGACTTACTATACTGATCCTGGGATTCCAATGAGGATCCCGTTATCTGATTACCTAGATATGATGTTATATTTCATGTTGATGATCTAAGCCTTTCCTAACTATGTTAGTCACCTCACTGCTTACCCTTTAGTCTGGAGTCATTACAAGCGAGTAGCAATTAGTTTCCTCAAGATGATTTATGGTTTGCAGCGGAGATTCAAACCCTAACCGGCCCTGAGTCTCCTTAGCGAAACGGGGCGTTACCAAACATAGCGGCTATTTATAAGTCATTACTGTAAACCTGAAAATTAAATGGATCCACATCCACTAAAGAATTTAAATTACCTCTGCCCCTCCTACGCCCCTGGGGTGAACACATTCTTCCGAGGAAACGGGAACGTTTCTTTTTTGATTTTATGAAATATCGCATCCGTAAATAGTCAGATAAATCTAGACTACAAATTACGCAGTAATTTGAATCCATTAAAACTTGTTAGTCTATATAATTCACTGCACAATCAAATCCTACACTATATTTCATTCGTTACCTTCACAGAATAAATAAATAAATAGCTCTGTAAAGAAACAACAGTATCTATTCTGTGTTTTTTAAATACGCCGCGAATATTCTCCTAATGTATTGCAAATTTTTGAAAATCAATTTTAAAAAAATAACATGACATCGAACCTTATAATAACCCGCATCCATGACATTATTTTAATTTTTTTTTGACTCTGAATTTCCGTATTCCTACATAAGTTTCGTGCGCTTCTTATTATGTTGTGAATTCAGAGCCAACGTACGATTTATAGTCATTGTTATAGTGTATTGATAGGATAAGTCAACATAAATACCGGTCAAGTCATTAATAAACAAATGGTAAGCATTCATAAATAACTATTTATTTACTAAAATTTTTTTGGCCATCTTGCGAGAAAAGAATATAGCTTGAAGATGTTTGTTGCGATAGGCCAAGTTGAAGAACGTAGAGGAAGAGGAAGATTCCTCACGCGTTGGAGTGAACAAGTGGAAAATGCAACAGGAACTTCTCCGCCGACAGCCCTGAGATCTGCAGGATGCGGAGAAAAGTGAAGAAGTCATGAGAGCAGGAGTTTGCAAAGAACATGATTCTCAATCACGAGGAACCGATATGGAAGATGGTGAAATAAATAAAAATCTCTTGCTATTTTTTCGTACAAAGAAAATTTATTCTCTCCAAAAAATAAACATATCTTGATTGTTTTCCTCGCATGTCGTTCTGTAGGTACTGACTTATATTTTTGATCTGTTTCATTGAAACCCTAGTAGAGATTTGAATCCAAAATTCCAAAAACTTGGTCACCACTCTTTTGTTTCCTCAGGACCGTTTAGCATCCTAAGCGCCACGTCATTTGTGGCCTAATCGTTTAGTTATGTTCACCTCGGGCCCTGGGTTCACATACTTGGTCGGCCCTAAATTACATACCCTGGCCATCATTATAATCACGATAGCATATGGTAGAAGCTTGTATGATACACCCGAGAACTGGATCTGGAAGACGAGATTTTATCGTGAAATGTTGTGAAATCGCCTGCCTGATGTCATTGAGCAGGTGCTAACCTTATAATCATCTGCATTATTATTTTCTTATTAGATCCTTGTAGAGCTACAACGAAGGTGTGTATTGAAACACCATCGTTATAACTTCACCTAACATGCTTTGGTATGGGATATAAAATAGCCAGAACCTGCACTGTAATGGTTAAAAAGAGATCCCAATATTTTGAGGTTATTAAAATATATATATTTTAAAATATGATTTAACAGAAAATTTTTAAGAAATATGTGGATTAAAATAAATACTTAGTTTCATAAAACTAATAATTTGTGCATAACAATAAATAAATATATCTTCATTAAGAAGAACACATTCTTATTGTGAAGTAATTATTCAGAACATAGGTCTGTAATGTTTTAAAGTCTAATTTAATGTATTAATTATAAAGATATATATATAATTATTATGTTAAATTAGTATTTTAAATATATCTTTGTTCAATAAAAAATATCTAACCTAACCTAAGCTAATCTAACCTTGCTAAATTTGTATTATTTTATTGCACAAATAATATTCGTTCTACGGAACAAAATATTTGATTTAATGTACGTATTAATATTTCCTTTTTAAAATTTTAATTTAAAAGTAAAGATGAGTAAGGAATACGCGTCACATCAATATTCTTCCTATTTTCAAACTAAACTAAACACTTGTGCTATAAAAATAGAACTAACTTGATGACCTTTTGGAACGAGACTTAAACCCCCGACCATTAGATCACTAGGCGAGTATCGTAATGCAAGCATGTCATTTTCGCAAAAATATATATTTAGTCAAATAGTTAATACACGGTAAATTTGCATTACAAATTAATATTTGAACATACAATACATAATACATCGTAAAAATATGTATGTTCCGAATTCGTAAACACGTGTTTTTGACACAATTCCGCATCTAAATTCCCATACATATATTTTCTTATGCTCGTCTTGTCAGTAAAAAATATGACCTTGACTCCCGATATTTGTTTGATCTCGACATCGCGATAGTATTCACGGTGTGGACCTTTCAGCTCCAGTGTACCACTGTATTTTGTGATATTGTATTTTGATCACGTATTGTTTGTTATTTGTGTACCATAGGTGAACTTGTGACATCGACATATTTATTTGAGATTGGATATTGGCTCATCCGCGTGCCATTGTGTGATCTCGGCGGCGACTGCAGGGATTACGGAAACGTCATATACAAGGTAAGGCGAGCAGTCCTTCCGAATCTCGGTTCCTTCGACTAGAACCCTTATCCCTTCACCGACCTTATACTGTACCAAGGTTTCCTTTCTTACCTCCCATACCTTGCGGTGATTTCGATTTCGACCGGAATTGTCGTATTCAATTCCGCGGGACGCGCGACTCGGAGATAGCGTAATTCGTTCATTTAGATCCTATCTATCCTGATTTACTATTTGAATTCAATGTACATACTATCATGCTGTGATATGTGAACTTTCTGTACTGAATGTATATTTTTTAAATAGAAAACAAGAATGTCAAAAGTAATATTTTCAGAAATTTGAAATTTGTAAAAGAAAAATAGTAAATATTTCTGATAAGCGTAAAACGTAGAAAGGAATTTTTTTTAAATAATTATTATATCTACCTGCAAGAATGTCCCTCTGCTTAAAATGATTGTATTACAAAATTAAAACATCAAACTATTTTTTTAGGCTTTAAGGCAAGTAATATGTTAAAGTAATATGGAAAAAGAATAGTTCACAAAAAAACATTATACGATGATTTTTAACTAGGTCAGGTTTTAAATATTAGTAGATATTAATACTAAATTGCATGCTTGTTGATACAGTGGTCAAGATATCCATCTAGTAATCCAGTTGTTGGGGGTTCGAGCCCTTTCCAGGAGGTCAGCATGTTATCTTATTTTCATATTCATAGCCTTCCAATTCAAGCATTCAAAGGGCCCTTGAGGTTAAAGTTTTTACGAAAATGGCGCTATACAAATTATCCAATATATCCAATATTACAGCACAATATTCCTTTAAAAATTGTAAGAATATTCATGCGTCACGTATTCCGTGTAATCACCAAATTTATCTATTTTGTTTGAAAGCCATCTATTTTGTTTTTACGGAATCTCAAATACCTTTGAGTAAACCGATAGCAGACGTTAGACTTAACAATTCATTTTTTTAAATTTTGAACACATTGATACAACTATTATATTACTCGTATTAAGGAGAACACATTCTTATTATGAAGTTGTAATTATTCAGAACATAGGTCTGTGATAATGCATCTTCCCCGGATTGGAAAGAGATCCAGGTTCGAATCCCGGTAGCAACAACAATTTTCGATAAAATTGATTATATTTGTATATATTGCAAATTAATATATTTAATCAGTATTTAAAATAAATATCATTTTACTAACTAATACATACAAGTAAAAAAAATATGTACACAGACTAACTGAAACATAAATTAACTCGAATATACTCCTTCTCTATACACGAGTCTTACTCTCCTAGAGAAGAAACAAATGTTAACATATCCACTGATTATTGAAATTGTATTATATTTTTAATATTAATAAAAAAATAAAAATAACATAAAGAAGAAGAACAAGTCAACAGAACTGAATTTAATTTTACGACTAGATCAACAAACACGTCAAAATATATATATTATTTTTAATTGTGACATAATATGTCATAAATATATATTAAGACCGATACTACTGAAATTTTATTCGGAAAATAATTTAAGTTTTATTGTGGTACAAAAATGTAAAAAATATAATAATATAAATTAAATGCATCAATTAGAATGATAAAAACAATTTATTGAAAAAATATTTTTGCTACCATATTTGAACCAGGAACTCTTCCCATCCGGGAAGAAAGCGCTGATGAATTATACTATGTCAGCCAAGTAAATTGATGGCAAATTTTTGAACTAATATATTGCAGCTATTTCAAATTGATACATTTTTCAAAAGCTATCACCTTATATTTTATATATTTATTTAATGTAAAAAATATATGTGTAAAAAATATACATTCTCCCTAATAATTACGAATAAAATAATGATAGGATTTCCTTTAGCTTTCATCATTATTTCATTGTATTCTGTTTGGTGTTTTAATCTTAAAAAGTGACAACCTAACATGCCTTACATTTCAGCAAGTTTCAGCAAGTTTTGTCCGTATTATTTGTTAAACAATAAACAAATACCGTGAAGGTCCGACCAGCGAAGACCCGAGCGGGACTTAGGTCCCTGTAACAATCTCGCAAACTCATCTCAAACCAATTATACACCTGTCACAGAGTCCTGTTGAGCTTATTTTATCTTGTGCGGAGTTAACGAGGATTTAAAATACTTGTTGGGCCCAATTTGTAAGCGATACAGGAACATATGGGCTTGCTTTTTGTGGATACTTTTGTTGATATCCTATACTGCCCGCTCGTGCAGCATTGGAGACTATATTGTATCTGCTTATTTAATAAGCAGCATATTATCCGTTCTAGGACGTGATGGTCGCATGTTATTAGTTACGGCTATCTTTATCTATAACCAGAATTTTTTTTAATATAGCCTAATCTCACAGAGAAAAGCCTAAAAACAGGTGAAGGCAAAATATTATATATATAATGTGTATAAAGAAGTGTCGTATATATATATATGATAAATTAATAAATAATGTATTGGACATTTATTTTATTCCGGAGTTCTAATTTGATCCATTTCTGTTTTTATAAAATACTATTGTATAAATAAATTTCATATTCTACAATAAATTGTACTATTATACATTTTGATCAAATATGAAAATCCAGTAACAGTATATATTCAAATATTGTTAATAATACTTGCATTCCGGTCAAAATATATAAAAATTGGATTTTTCCGGCATATACGAGTATAGTATAATGTGTTAAAAACATTTACAGATAAAGAATATTGCTTTAAGTAATTAAAAAAAATAATTAGATTCTCATTGTGACATATGTGCTCTTTCAGGAAAATTATCAAATTTAGTCTATAGATGGCGATAATGTAGTGGTACCAGAAGTGTTTCCACATAGTAACACAGATACAACTTTCAAAAATTTGATAGTAATGGAGATTGATTAATGGGTGAGAATGGTGAACGTAACATTTGTATAAAGTGATCACTTAAGCCAGTCGAAGACAGGTCCTTATAATATTATTACGTATGGGTATTAAATATAATAAAAATGGCTTCGTCTATATTTTTTTTAACAACTGTCTTTGTAATTGTGAGTTCTTGGACATTTTCAAAATATTGCTACCATTTTCCATTTTATGTACTCACTTCTTAATAATAATAAATCTTTCTTAATATATCTTGAAATACACATTGAGATTTCTCCAGATACAGCGTCAAATGACAGACATCCGTATCCGAACTTTATTACATTATGTTTATATTAATTACCAACTCCGAAAAAAAAAACAGTACCACTGAAAATATAGCGGATAACTGGTAAAATGCAGCTGGGAGAGCAGTCCACTGGAAATTGTAAAGTTCCAGGTACAAATCCTGGTGGCAGCTATTTATAAAATGAAAGATTTGTCTTAATTATATTTTTTTTATTGTTATTACATTGGTTGAATTTCATATTTTGATTTTAACGTTACAAAAATCATTATCCTCCATATCGGTCCCTCGTGACCAATTTTTCTACTAATTTTGGATGTGATGCGGTGTGCGCGTGTAAAATCTTTTGTGCAATTTTTAGGACTAATGTTATGGTTTATATGCTGGGGAATAAAATAAGAAAAACATTACCGTAGATGATAGATGACCGGATGATATCCCTTCCGTGTGGCTGGACGGGACAAAATTGAGCGGTCAAATACCTTGGCCATATATTCAATGAAGATAGACAAGACAATGATGATATAGAAGGATGACGATCCAGATAATACACTTTAATTAATACACTTAATTAGTATTTAGAATAAAATAGTGTTTGACTCAATTTACAAAATGAAAACATGGTATCCTATAAAAACTGTTTTTCAGTCCAATACAATCCTCCAGTACTTAATCACATGTTAGCGAGACGAAATTGAGCGTTCAAAATAAGATCAAATACCTTGGCCATATATTGAATGAAGATGAACAAGACGATGATATATAGAACGGCAGATGAGACAGTTGGGCGTTCGTGCAAATATGCTGTTACGGCGTTTCTACAGATGCAGTAAGAATCCTGTTTCAATCGTTCTTCACCAGCATGTATACCTGCGACCTCTGGTCAAAATACAAACAAGTGACGTACAACCGTCTCCGAACTCATTTAGAATATTGTTCGGATTGGCGCATTATTATAGCGCATTTGTAATATTTGCCAAAGGCTGAATACGTGGATTCGTTCCGCTTCTGAGACATCGAGTTGCGGGCGTAAAGCTGCGGCTGGAGCTCAGCACCAACTCTCTAACGCAAGCGACGCTCTCATGGAAAGCTGGTTCCCTCACCAAAGAATGTCAACGCCTACAGAATAGCTATTGATACAATAATGCCCGTGACTGAAATGTACTATTTATATTTTGTTTATTTTTATATATATATGTGTGAACTTTTTTTAAAGTATATTTTTTGCTTTTTTTTTCATAACACAAATAAAATTCTTCAATTTAAATGTATTATGTAATAAGTATTATCTTTACGGCGAATCGGGTCTTCATAAAAATAAACCCGATGACGTTGGAATGAACGCGTCACCTGGGTTGACTACATTACTAATGAAAATGAATTAAAACGACATCTAATATTAAGGAAAGCTGCATACTCCAATCGTATTGATATTTTACATTTAATTATGCAGAGTAAGATGGAAAGCAACGGAGGCGAAGGTAGAAAGAGATTATTTTTGTGTCAGAAAATGGTTCAATGTCCAAAATGTTGATGATCTTATACAGGATATATCGACACACTGTAACATGGTCGTCGACCTTCGATAGATAGCGACACATTAATATGAAGTCTTGTTAAAAATTGTGTGCGCTATGATGCCAAATCGTGCTCTTGACTGAGGATTAATATCTAGATGAACTCTCGCTCCCTTGACTTTGCTTCTCTTAGGGCTGTCACCAGAGAAGTGCCTGATGCCTATTTCGCTTGGTTGGTCCAACGGGTGGGGGACCTTTCTCTTTCTCTTCGTCATTCGACGTGGCCCACCACAACAAGCTTCTGCAAGCTATCTTTCCTTCTCACAGGATGCCTTAAAAATTGAAGGATTCGTCTCAGGCAAATGTTTGACAGTTGAGTTGAGAAACATAATATGGGCCGCCACCGATCTAGCTCAATTTGGGTCTTCAAGTGTGTATGTGTGCTCTGGTGTCGCCTGCTACCTCGGATGGGATGATCATTGATTCAAAGGTAATTCTGATGCAACACATTACACATTTATTCACAAAACACAATTAATTCCGACGTTGGATGCACGTCAAACGTTATTTAGATCTTCTTTCTTCAGGTCAACTTTCCTCTGAGGGAGGTCATTTTTATTTATTTGATCTATTTACGGAGTTTATCTATTTGCCAACGCGACAGCGGAGACAAACCGGACATCACCCGTCTTGGCCTTGTCCATAACGCCCATCTATCGGAAATCACTCGTGTGCCGCATCCTTGCTCGTTGCAGCGGGGTCTCTCCTCAACCCGCGGGTAAACAAGGGCCATACATCACTTGATCCACTGCGGTGATTTCACTCTTAATATACGTAATATCTCGCTGCCATATTCCTCCGGAGCGCGGCTCCACGTGCTACTCTATTTTCAAGCGTTCCCACCAAAAGTGACGCTTTGCTCAGCTGCCCTGCAGAGTCGAATTTTCGTCCCTGATTCGTCCATTTAGACAGCCAATCATCATAAGTCGGCAAAGTAGGCTACCCAAACTTCAGCGCGCAAATTCAAACATCACAACATACGTGAATTTATTTTAAATTTTCAAAATTTAAGGAATGCTTCCCCGGCGGCCGATTGTAGTACAAAAAGGCTTGCAATGTACATAAATGTGGTAATTGTATTAAGGATTGTTACTTTTTAAAGACCTAAACAATTGTCAATTGTCAATATTGTTTCTCTACCTC
Organism: Eubasilissa regina; assembly: GCA_022840565.1. Taxonomy (NCBI): domain Eukaryota; kingdom Metazoa; phylum Arthropoda; class Insecta; order Trichoptera; family Phryganeidae; genus Eubasilissa; species Eubasilissa regina. Next base: position 13,049,624 of record JAINEB010000027.1, on the reverse strand, counting down.
TCCATCTTAACTAAGCTTAGCTTCTTTTATCTTCGACTTAGCAGCATCTTTGTGTGCTAATAATGTTCTCAAAATAATGTGCGGTTATTTACCGAGAAACAGTTTAAGTAGGTAGCAACCACGTTCGAGAAGTTGCCAGAAATGTGTATACTAACACGGCCAGATAAACGGTGATCTTTTTGAGAAACCGTAGAATGTATGCCGCTTTAACTTTTTTCAAAACTTTGAGGATTATCGTAACAGTTGTAATTTGTATGCACTGTAGAAATAAACAAATTAAACAAAAAAGTTAAGATCGCTACAGCGCGAGCGGCTGAGCAGTGCTTATATCTTAGTAGTCGTATAAGACCAAAGAGATATTTTCTGTAATATTTTATAAATCCACCATTTTAAATATTAACATTTTTATTTTATTGAGAGATTTTGACAGTGTAAATATATAACATTAAGGAGAACACATTCTTTTTGTGAAGTTGTAATTATTCAGAACACAGGTCTGTAATGTTTTAAATACTAATTTAACGTATCAATTAAAAATATATACATATAAAATCAATTTCGTTGAAAAATACTGTTTTTGCGCTACCGGGATGCGAACTTGGATCTCTAAACATAATAACTATTTAACATATGACACTTTTCATAACATGAATAGAGAAAAAGAGGGAGAAATGGTGGAAAGGTTGCAACTATTGTTGCGGTAAAGGGAAAGCAAGATGTGTTTACAGGTAGAATGATTGACCAAAATTGAGATTGTGGTGGTTCATAAGAAGAACCCTTTGAGCGTAGTAAGGCTAATGATGAAAAAGTCAATTTCTGTAAACTAATTGCGGTATTTACATGACCGCATTTTTTGGATAAAACAATAATAAAATCTTTTATTTTCATAGATGATTTATCTTTGCTTTTTTATCTGCTTAATTAATTAATACACCAACCGGTTTTGAAAAATACACTTTTCTTCATCAAGGTGTCAAATTAACTAATCAAAACCTTATATATCGCACACCTAGATCAAAACTAAGACAACTCAAAAAACGAGAATTTGGAATCACATACGCTACTAACATATCCCCTGTTCTCGAATAATGTAATTTTCTGCTGAACAATTGAACTATGATTTTATAAAGAGCACTCTTAATTTAATTAACTTGTCGTGTAGAAGAACTTTAAGTGATTTATTATTTTTATTTAAAATAGTACATGGCATACTGGACGCCCCTAATTTAACTGAACTGATTGTATACCACGTTGCCATTACCAGGTCGCCGGTGCTTTTCCATGTAAATTCATAATTTACTCATTTTTATAGGAATGCACCCACACACAAAGTCTTCACAGGCTTGGAACGATTTTGTTCTTATAGATATATTCCGATATTCTATGTTTAAATATGAGAGTGATGTTGTTCTTGAGTCAAACATACAACTGATTTTGATACTCAGCCATTCTGTGTCAAACCTAAATGTTTATTATTTTTTTAGTCTAGTTTGTTTTGCTTATTTTTAAAGTTCTATTTTTTTTATTCTATTTTTATGTATATTCCATGCTATTTGTGTAGCTGCTCATGTGCTTTTTTATTATTTTTTATACCAAACCTATTTTGTAAAAGCCCATAAGGGCGTTAATAAATTAATAAATAAATTTTAGGATACAATTATGACCTAAAATGCTATTTAGTTTCATAACTTTAGTAACAAAAATGGGAGAAAAATGATTTTATTTTTCTGTCTACTGAAAAATGACTTTTTGAGTTGTCTTTGTTTTGATCTAGGTCTGCGATATCATGTTATTTTAATGTTTTAAATTAAATCTATTTGAATATGTAATAATTATTTAAAAATAAATAAAAATAGAACCTTACTTCAATTGTTACGATGATTAAAGGTGTGTAAATTGACTTAATGGTTCAAAATCATTAAAAAAATTATAATAGGACTCGTGGTTAAATTTAGTTGGTTAATTATAAAAAAAACACTAAGTTGCATTTGCAAATAATAAAAATAATAATAAAATCAGTTATGATTAGATCTTATGGTTACGAAACGTGGTAAATTATCAGTTTTTAAACATAAAATAAAATAAAAATTATGGAGCTAAATAAAAATAATGAAAATTGCAGAATAAAAGTAAATCGTGAGCTCGAAAATTTATTTTAGCAAGGAACAATTCTGTAGTTCCCAAAGACTGCACTGAACTGAATTTAGACACCACCCGCCCAGGAATGCAGACCTAATTAGTAATGGGACCAATCTTGTTTCATGTAAGATATTTATTCGGGTATGGGTGACACGTTGAAGCTCCTTAGGTAGGTAGTTAGGCCGGCCTGCGTGGGTAGGTATCTCCATCTACGCGCCTACCTCTTACTCTCCATACCTCGTGTTTTGCAACTCCACTCGTCTATCCGTGTAAGTGAGATTTTGTTTCTCGTCCACTGCGTTCTTTTGGGAGTATTTTTAATGACTGGATCCCTGAATGTCTGCCTTGAACTACTGCATCTTCATTTTCCATCTAAAAAACTATGGTTTTATGTTATATGTTTTTTATGAATGACAGAACTTAAGGGACGCTGGAGAGTCTAACTTTTAAATTTTGCAAAAACTGCTAATAACTACATAGAATTTCTTTTCTTTTTTTGTTTTATATACTGCATAAGCTTGAATATATTATTGAATTAAAGTCGCGAATTTTAATTAGCTTTAATTAGTGGGACCAACGAGGAAAAGCCCTAGCTTCTAAACCGGTCCTGGAAAAGGGTGAGTCCCCCCCCTGCAGCTATCTTTTTATTTCCCAAAGACTGTGATGGATTTGCCATGTGGAAAGAATGCCAGAATGAATGCCAGTACACCAAGGATAATGATCAAGTGGATACCCAGTGATCTAGAGTCAGATCATGGAAGATGTGGTTTGACGGTGTAGAAGGGGACTGGAGCAGGATGGAATGGTCTGGGAACTAAAGAAGAGTGGATAGGGACATGAGTTGGTGGAGTTCACAGTTCTTGCCCAAAGTATCAAATAATTGTAGCAAGTTGTGAAGAACCTTTCTTAAGTGCGAAGTCCATGGAGGTATTCGTTTGTCTCGCGGTCTATGATACGCGCGGTAAATGACGCGAACGCCACATCTCGAAGGTGTCCAGCATGTTTATTTCTTAACCTTCTCAGGGTCGAACCAATTCAAGTAGTGAACAATTAAATTCTTCCAATATTCTTTTGTTCGCAATATGCTAACAAATAAATAAATAATAAATTTTATCTCTGTTTGAGATTACAGAAATTTATAGACCAGGAGATGTGTGTTTTAATTCAATTGATCCCAGGTGTTTGAGATATATATTTATTTTGAACGAAATTAATATTCTATTCCTTCCCCCCATTCTCTTCCCATCCCGGCACGCTGCCGATTAGTCGATTGGCGTCCCTCAACCAATGCGGTTATACGTTTACCTAAACGATTATAATATTATATAATACTAATTTGAGAATTCGCGTCTATACAGTGTCGGAACTCGGCGTCGTCTAAGGAATCTTTGACGAAATAGTTAGTAGAAAAATACGGTCTACATTTTGGAGATATCTGTAAAATATGGATAATGGTGAGTGCCTATTCCTTCCGTATTCTGAATTCTTCAGGTATATATGCTTATACGCAACACCAGACTTGGAGTAATCTACGCCTGTAACTTCTAATTCTGAGGGTATATTGTTGTACCGCGTGCATGAATATTTGAAACACGACAGCCCACACAACTTATGTATGTCTCGTTTTTTCCATATATCAATACAATTCCACAGTATCTTCTTTTTCTTCTACTGCCGTATCCAACAACTTACCTGACGACCACGTCGTAAGACGGGAAGAATGCTAGTTTTAATATATATATATATATATATATATATATATACTTATTTACTTACTTACTTACGATTACGCCGTTTCCCCGTGGGGGTAGGCAGAGAGGATAGAGCGCCACACTTTTCTGTCCTGACACACAATTCTCGCCTCATCCACATTCATACATCTTCTCATACAAGCTCGCCGATTGTTGAGGCTTCTAACAGAACCATCCTCCATTATCTTGTTTACCTGGTCGTGCCCAGTCTTTCGCGGACGTCCTCTATTTCTGATGCCATCAACACTTGCATCATATATCTTTCTTACCATTCTCTCCTCATATATATATATATATATAAATGACGCACAGAAAGACACCACGTTTCGTGATTCTCGGTTCAAAGTTAATATGATTTATTAACACCTGGATAGGAAGAGGAATAATGCCATTTAATTAAAATACGTAAGCTCAAGTGAGAGGAAATAACATATTGATTTATTCCTTGAACCATAATTTATAATTGAAACATCATTCAATTTACACGTTATAATTACATAGAAATTTCCCCTAACCTTTTGCCATCACGAGTGTTTGAATCGATAAATCAATTTGCCTTATGTCTCATTACGCGTTTGGAATAATTTCCTCACTAATTAAATTTCAGAATATCCGTATCACGAAAAAAATGACACATTGACACGATATTTATGAGTGCATTTCTTTTATTATTCGTACTGGTTGTAAAAATTAAAAAAAAATTTCAGCACATTTCTGCAAAAGTAAGGATCTGCTAGCTGAATAACAAAATCCAAGACAATTAAATTTACTTTTAATACTAGCAAAATCCACTGGTTAAAATTTATTTTTAGATTAAACAAATATCAGATATTTTAAATACTAAATTAATGTATTAATTATAAATATATACATATAAAATCAATTTTGTCAAAAATATTGTTTTAGCGTCACCGGGATTCGAACCTGGATCTTCATTTCCAATCCGGGAAAGTGCACTACCTTTGTGCTATAACGCCAGTATTTTTCTTGACAAATTTTCGAAACTATATGTTACATTTTTCAAATTAATACACCTGTCGTTCCATTATTTGAAAGCCATCTAGTAGATGGCACCAGTATTATAACGCCAGTATTTTTCTTGACAAATTTTCGAAACTATATGTTACATTTTTCAAATGAATACACCTGTCGTTCCATTATTTGAAAGCCATCTAGTAGATGGCTTTCAAATAATGGAACGACAGGTGTTTTATTTACTTTATGTGTTCTCCTTAAAAATATATTTATGTATTCCGCTGCAAATTTCACAGTCTAATTTTCAAATACTCGGCAGTTATTCGTTTTCATTACGATTATGATAATTTCATTACCTCTGCTCACAGAACCTGTCAATAATTATTATTAAGCCTATCCGACATCTTGAAGCCTCGGCTTATCGCGGGGATCGCTAGGTGGCGAGATGGTGTGGGCTGAGCTGTAATTGTTTGGAAATGTGTTCTATTCTTAATTTGAAATAGCACTGTGGTTCAGAAAGAAAAGTAACATAGTATATGTAATAATTTAAGATATCTAAAATATTGAGTTAGTTTTTTAACATTGAATGTTAGGTATGTCTATTCAGTGGGTGCTCCAGTAAAATTTGTGATGAAAATTGCCTTAAACAAAACGTAATTTATTTACGTACTCTATCTTTTACCTTGTGTTTTATTTTCGCAATTACAAAACCCTTTATAAAATGCTAAAAAATCCTAAAAGAATGCTGTGCCATCTTGCAATTGCCTTAATAGACTATGGTATCAAATTCTTTTATAATGTGCATATATATACATGTGTGTGTGTGTATGTACTGATTTTTCTGTAGATTGACATAAAATATTAAACCAAATTAAATATATTTAATAAATATTGACAAATCTGTTAAACTACATAAGCTAAGATGCATAAAGAGCTTAAGAAACTTGTAAATTGTTGTTTTCGCATCTTCATCTTTTGGGAAATATAATGGTTACTGTTTCCGCTTATTATGAGAGAGACCATGGTTCGATTCTCCTCTAGGAAAATTAAATTTACTACCGGGAAAACAGGGACCCTTCTGTGGAAATGAAATGTCGTGTTGAGCAACATCAAACTGAATGCTTCCGCATGAAGAAAGAATTCTACAGCCATTACCTAAATTTAAATTTGCGAATGAGAGTGATACAATGCTTTGTATTCCTTGTACTTTTATATAGAATGTAATTATGGACACTGAAATAATTGAAATCATTTGAGATGTGGATCTACTGATTATTTCCAAAAAGAGATAGATTTATAGGGTCACTAATGACAAAGTGATAATCCAGATGCGAAAGAAAAAATAAATACTTTAAACAATGGCCAATGTTTCCGTAAAATATATTTTTCAGTGTTGAAAATATAAGTGGTGGATTATAGTGCTACAAAAATTAAATGTATTAATTAGAAAGATATACATATAAAATCAATTTTATCGAAAAATATTGTTGTTGCTACTGGAATTCAAATCTGGATCTCTTCCAATCCTGAAAATGAGCATTAACTGATTATACTATACAAACACCGTAAATTGACGACAAATTTTGAATTAATGTTACACTTTTCAAATTAATACAACTATCGTTCCATTATTTCAAAGCCTTTTATGGAATTTAAATACCTTTGCATAATCCGATAGAAGACGCCAGAATTAACAATCCATTTTTATTAAATTTTGGACACATTGATACAACTTATACATTATTAAGGAGAACAAATTCTTATTGCGAAGTTGTAATTATTCAAAACATAGGTCTGTGATATTTTTAATAAGAGATCCAGGTTCGAATCCCTGTAGCAACAACAATATTTTTAAATATGAATTAAATATATTAGTTAGAAAGATATACATATAAAAAAAAAATTATTGAAAAATATTGTTGTTGCGCCACCGGGATTCGAACCTGGATCTCTTTCCAAACCGAGGAAGGTGCATTATCAAACTATGCTACAGCGACGATATTTTCGAACCTATATGTTACCGTTTTGATATTAATACATTTAATCGTTCCATTATTTAAAAGAGCCACCCACCTTATTTTTACGGAATCTTAAATACCTTTGAGTAATTTGATAGCAGACGCCAGAATTATCAATTCAAAGAGATCCAGGTTCGAATCCCAGTGGCGCAACAACAATATTTTTCGATAAAATTGATTTTATATGTATATCTTTCTAATTAACACATTTAATTCGTATTTAAAGTATCACTGACTTATGTTATGAATAATTACAACTTCACATTGAAAATAAGTTCTCCTTAATAATGATTACAGTATAACTTAACTTAATCAATCATTGATAACAATTACCTGCACAGATTCTTTAAATGTTCTTAGGTTTTTATGGCTATCGTGCACGTCTGGTTAAGGAAGCGGTAAAACTTAATAAGGATAACGACTTAAAATTAAAAACCTCGTGTTATCCGGCGTTTCAAAGCCATTGGAGTCGAATCAGCACAGATAGTGATTCAACAGTAGATGGAACTTACACATAACACAACACTACTTGTTTAACACAATACCTGTTTTCGACACGGTATTGCCAGCTAATATCTAAAAACGACACACCTTGCTTTTGACACGGTACTGCAAGCCAGTACTTAAGCAGAACACTAAAACAGTCGGCAATGGGATTCGAAACGTCGGCTTGAAATATCATAGTAGCTAAGAAAATGTTTTTTAAGTAATTTAAATATGTAATGCACCACTCCGGCTGTGCAAAAGGCACTACATTATAAAATTTATGCCGCCACCAGTACTGAGTACACTGTCATCTGTAGCGTAATATAGTTGAAGGTTATGCAATAAAAATGTAATGGTTCGATGTTATAATTATTTCAAAAATAAACTATTGCACAAAACATGCATCACGAGTTATAATAAAAAAATATACATTTTGTGGTCATTATTTTAGATGTGATCTTTCGTTCCTAATAAATGACGAAAGTAGAAATACTTAATAATTATAATTATTATACGTACATACCTATTCCTGTTCAAATGTTATTTATCTAAATATCTCTAACAATGTAATAAAAAAAATTATCGCAATTAAAATCTCTGGTCCGTAATAAACAAATAATAAATAAAAAGAGAAATGACCATTGATTTCTTAAATCGACATTTTGGTTTCGTTAAAGAAATATTTGCTTCACTAACGGGGCAAATTATCTTTCACTGCATCCATCATATCTGGCCCTACCAAGTGCGGGGCCGCGGCCCGTGTAAGCCTCACAACATTATTCACTGCACTGGACTTGCATTCCTTTCTAAACACCACGTAGATATAATATAAAATATGTTTCATTTAATCTTTCTGATACAATTATTTATGAGATGAGTACGTTGTTTATGGAATTATTAGGTTTAATGATTGTGCGTGAAGATGATTACTTGTGTGAGTTAACGAACGTCGATGTAAATATGTGTGGACTAGAACCAACAACTCACGTGTTCGTTTAACGTCGCGGAGTTCATTGTGAATATTTGAGGGCAGATTATAAGAATATACTACTTACTGTTTGCATGGTATCCGGAAAATTTACCGATCGGAAAGTTCACTTACTGGAAAGTTCACCGACCGATGGTAAATTTGTCGATAGGAAAGTTCACCGATTCTACAATTGATCGCCGATGATTTACTTATTAAAAACTGTGAAACGTCAGTTAACGTACTTAATTTCTTAGTTTGTTATTTTATCCTTCAAATACATACTAAATTATTATTTTTAATATTATAATATTTATTGATACGATTTCAATGAAATTTTAAATGGAGCGATAAAACAGACATCTGAAAAATTTCCGTTCGATGAATTGCGGATCGGTGTATTTTCCATTCGACAAATTTACCACTGGTCGGTGACTTGTTAGTGAAATTTCCTAGAATCATTTGCTCTGAATTCATTCATAAGCAAAGAAGAATCGGCCTTCACGAACACCGCTGACCGCATTGATATTGTTCCATGTCATCGGTACTGAGTGTCTTTGTCATGGGAGTTGCGTTTCACGCATCGATACTTGCTGGATAAGTTCAGCATCGCCGGGCGGTGATAACCAACTAGACTAACTAGATTAAAATCTGTGTTATTGGTAAATTTAACACGTGTCAAACCCTAATGACATTTCCATCCACCAACGCGAAAATGTATTGTGTGTTTTTTTTTTCAAAATATAAATAAATACTTTTTGTGCCTGCATTACTTTCTTCGAGCCTGTATCCGATTCTTTTCTTCATGGATATCAAATAATGAATAATATACATTTTTATAGAATTATTCATTATTTATATTTTTTATTTATTATCTTAGTTTTATTAACCACAATTGAGTTTAAAAAACATCTACCGGTTTCGGAAAACACTTTTCCTTCTTCAGGATGTCATAACTAACTAAAAGAAAAAAGGAAAAGTGTTTTCCGAAACTGGTAGATGTTTTTTAAACTCAATTGTGGTTAATAAAACTAAGATAATAAATAAAAAATATGAATCTTAACCACCAAGTTAATATTGCTAATTTTAAAAGAATTATTCATTAGTTTAATACTTTTAAAAATCCTTTGAAAGTTGTTGTAAAGCTTTGAAAGTTTTTTTTTTATTTCATGTTTTAAAGACCGTGGCCACAAAATGAGACACGATGAGATATATCTTAGAGATTTAGTTGAAATAAATCTCAGTACCATGTACATGTGATTAGATTTTGATCTGTAGATCAGCTTGAGATTAATTGAAAGAGACAAAAACTATCCTGTGTACATGATGTTAGATCTGACAGTGAGATTTGACTCATGCGGACCAACGTCACATCATAGACCCCAGCAATTATTTAATTTGAAAACTTAGACAAATAGATGCTATTAAATTTCAAACATTTATTCCGTTTTAACTGCTGCTGAGGTGATTCAAATTCACATAACTGACAAACGGGACGTCAATGATCAACGGCTGATATTTGACGTTTGACATTTGACGTATGACAAGCGTAAAGTGAGCAAAACTCTGAGATATACTAAGTTCACGAGAACTACGAAAGCCGAGAGTAATCATTCCGTAATTTCATAAATGAAATAAATCATATTTACATTTTCATGATAGTACAGTATACCATATAATTGTATGTACTCATTTGATTTTTTTATTTAACAGTAAATATGCATACTATATATATTTTTATATGATTTGAAATCATTGGTCCTGAAGGCAAAGGGAGAGAAGATGGTTAGATGTGGTGTTGGAGACACAAGCTGCATGTATATGTACGAATGTCTCCATTCTGGAGGAACTGAACATCAGAGACAGACTCTCAACCTGAGATGAATAATTACATTTTTTTAACATCTTGCAAGAAGGGAAAATAGCACAGAGAAGCTTGTTGTGGTGGGCCACATGCCGAAGGTAGAAAAGAAAGACGAACATTCCGTTGGATCAATCTAGTAAAATTAAGATGGATATTATTAAAATGCAAAAAGTAGTACCGGAGTATTTTCAAAACGTGAAAGTTATTACGAGGAAATTTATTATTAAGAATTGGATTATCTAGTATCCCATTATTTCAACCATTGATCACATGCACTTAGAGACAGATGAAGTATATGAATTCAACTTAAATAATCAGTCATCTCTAAGTTAATATGTTATAGCTCGACAGTTTTTTTGACATATTAATAGTTACTAAAGCTAATTTATTACTAGCTAAAATCATTTATTTTTAACCTCAAACATATTCAATTTCAAATTTTCGTAGAAAAATAGAGTAAATCTACTTCAGACGATTAAATAAATGTAGAAAATGGAGGATATGGAGATTTGACGATCATTAAGAGAATGTTTTATTCTACAGTCGATAGATGTGTAATAATTGAATCGGCAATTTATTAAGAAAAATGAGTGTGCTTGTTATTGAGCTCCCCTATTAGTCCAGTGGTTGTTCAACATCGGAGCCGTGAAAGCCTTAGCCTCGGCAATTAAATGATACACATCTTGATTTATATTATTTATTTACAGTTTCGCGATCACAGATAGGACTCGAACCCCGGCATTCTGTTTGCCAATCGGCGGACGACTCCACTTCGGACCGCCTCGGGACATTTTGCGAGTGAGAGCGGTTTGTTTTAATTCAATTACTTAGAAAAAAATCAATAATCGTTTTAAATAAATTACTCTGTTATGCACGTCCGAAATAATGTGTCAAATAGGATTCATGGATAGATCGGAATCTCTGTGGATGGACGATGGGCGATGACTGCTTAAAGAACGAGCACGTATCTTATAATATATTGCGTTATTGCATAAGTTGAGATAGATATTTTGCCATTTTAAGGCCATAGTATTGTTTTAATGAATACTGTTAAAAATTTTAAATTTGAAAAAAGTTTATGTTAATTATTGGCTAAAGAAAATCAAGTCACAAATACAAAAAAATAAACATGTCTGAGCTTGACCTAGAAGTTAAATGAATTGAATACTATTATGAATTGCTTCCAACTTCTTACCAACCATTACTTCTGAGGTTTTACGCCAACATATTCACTACCTTGAGGCCGGAGCTCAATACAAACGATTGAGAAAATGGCATCGAGTGATTTTTCAGCACAGTAATGCCCGTCTGCATACCGCTTACATTGCAAAATCAGCTATTCAAGAGAGGAGATTATTCTGCATCTGCCATATTCTCCTGATCTTGTTTCATCAAAGTTTTCGTTCACTAACCAACTACTAATAAAAAATACATGATAAAAATGTTACGAATTTACGCGTCAGCCCAATATGACACTTGACGTGACACTTTTTGATGGTAAGAATTTTTGAAAAGTTAGATTTATTAGATATTTATCTATTACATATTATATTCACATACCTATTATATTTACCTGCCTATTACATTTACGTATCTACGTATTACGTTATGAACTGATACAATGACTCGTATTTTTATAAGGAAGAAGTTAAATTGTTATAAACTACTTACGAACTTCTCTTTAAAGTTATATAAACATAACTCTAACTTTACATATAGTCGTCATACCAAGGTAGGTTAGATTGACTGTCATGTCAGAAAAACTGAGACAGCCAATTAGCGCTGAGCGAATTATATATTTTTAGCAGTGGTGTAGTGCTAAATAAAAATAAAAACATGTCGGTATTTGATTTTAATCCCCCTCCCTTTTTTTTCTTCTTCCATGTATTCCAATGTAAATATGAAATTGAATATTTTTAAGGTTAAAAACAAATAAATTAACCAATAATAAATTAACTTAATTAAATTCTAAAACCATGCATGTGTTAAAAAAAAACTATCCAGCTGTAACTTGTAATTTTAGGGATGCCTGTTTATTTAAGTTGAATTCACATATTTCATCTATCCCCAAGTGCACGTGGTCAATAGTTGACGAAATGAGATACCGCTGTGCGCCTAGATGATCAATTCTTAACAAAAAAAAACTATAAATTTTCTCGTAAAGACTTTCACATGTTGAAAATGCTACTGTCCGATATATTTATTATTTGTGTTCTCGTAATATTCATCCGCTGCGTGATATTTGATGGGCAAAATTCTATTCGGAATATTTTGTATTACAATAATTTTGAAATATACTTGAAAAGTAAGTTCCGCGTCAAAAAATATGGCCGGGCGGCGCCCTAGCTTGAAAGGAAGTGGCTGGGCACTGCTTATATCCGCCCTGGCCCCACTACACCACTGGTTGTAAGGAATGACATAAAGGTTACACGTATTAATTAAAGCTGTTATACTGTTGTTCCATTTTGGATCGTTTACAACAAACTACCTGAATAAATTAAAAAATATTGTATGTAGCGATTAAATGAGGCGCTTGCGGTAAAAACATGGCATCCCTCAAAGTGAGAAGTTGGGGTATTTGCGATATTATAATTGACAAAATCTTTAAGTATCTACAGATGAATTTTAAGTTGATGGAATATTATTTTATATGCTACTGCCGTCTATTGACAAAGATTTAGATTATAAATATGTGATTAAGTACTGGGGGATTGTATTGGACTGAAAAACGGTTTTTGTGGGATACCATGTTTTCACTATTTTATTTTAAGTACTAATTAAATGTACTAATTATAAAGATATAAGATCTGGATCTCTATTTCCGATCCGGGGAAGGTCCATTACCAAACATGTTACGTAAATAAATAAATACCTTTGAGTAGCTTGTTGGTGTAGTGGTCAAGACGTTGGTCTAGTGATCTAGTGGTCGGGGGTTCGCGCCTCGTTCCAGGACACCAGAAAGTTAGTCCTATTTTCATAGCACAACCATTTAGCTCAGTTTGAAAATAGTGAGAATATTGATGTGACATGTATTCCTTGTACGCATCTCTATTAAAAAAAAAAAAAAAACCGATAACAGACGCCAGAATTATCAAATAATTTTGATTTTTTGAAAATATTTGAAACATCTGTTTGACTTTTAGTACTTGATACCTATTTCGATTTTAGTGTCATAAATTTTATATTTTTGTCGTGAATATTTTGTTTTAATATTACTAGTTACTATCTCTCTTACCCCTTGCTCAATACTTAATAATTTAAAAAATTATGACTCACAAGATTTTAAATATATTTTTTATATATTAGAATACTATAACTTTATTAAATATTATTCGATTGTAAGTATATTAATTTAAATTTTTCTATTTCATTTCATCGTGACATTTTGTGTTCAAATAATAAGTAATTAATCACAACTATATATTAGGTTGATAATCAAATTTTATATGTTTTATGGTCGTCCCTTTAGATATCCATCAGACCTTATATTTAAAGAGTACAATGTCCTTGACATAAGACAAATCTTTATGTTGAGACTCGTTCAATACTTCCATACTAACAACAACTCTCCCCAAGCAATAAATCATGGACACAACACTAGACAAACAACAAACATCTACACACCAGTTCCGAGAGCAACAACGACATTTTATCAAAGATTCTACATGTTCCTAGCTCCGAAACTATACAATACACTCAGTACCAACTGGAAATCGTACAATTACTATAAGATTACACAAATATAGACCCAATATATGATTCAATCAGGTAGAGATGAATCAGAAGCATGGATATCCAACAATTTACTATAATGTATACAATTCTTTTACTAATAACTCACTAGTCCTACAACACTCCCACTCCACATATTTTTATTATATTTTTATTTTATTCTTACTTTTTTATTCATATTTGATTTATTTGTTTATTCCAAATAACACCACAATAGCACGAAAAAAAAAAAACTGGCTTCTTTAACACAGACTTTAGTCTAGCAAGTAGCCAGGACAACGCTGTATATATCAGAGGTGAAGTCTACTCCATCCCACACATTAAACTATGTATTATGTATGTTTATTATGTATCCACCTCTGTAACTACAAAAATATGGATGTCAAAATATATATAAATAAATACAAAAAATAAAAAAGTATTAAAATCAAACGATGATTTTGAATTTGGACTAAAAATCATCAATTATCTTATATTATTAAAAACTTCAATTAAAATTTAATTAATGACTCTCCGTTGACGTATTGAAAATATTTATACTGTTTCGTCGATTTTATTTCAAGAAATGTCATCGGTAGATTTAATAAATAATTTTAAAATAAATTGATGTACCCGCCTATTTTAAAATATGACTGAAATCATTATCACTTGTACGTTATACGTTTAAAAGATTTATTTTATTATAACAATGTCAGAACTAAATAACGCACTCACTCACCTTTACTCGTGTTCGATAGGTTAGATAATGAATGTATGTAGAGAATTTGTCAAAATATTTCATAATAACTCTTCAAGATATATGACGCAAGTGTTGATGGAACCAGAAATAGAGGACGTCCGCGGAAGACTTGGCACGATCAGGTAAACCAGATAATGGAGGATGGTTCTGTTAGAAGCCTCAACAATCGGCGAGCTTGTATGACAAGATGTATGAATGTGGATGAGGCGAGAATTGTGTCTATCCTCTATCCTCTCTGCCTACTCCCATGGGGAAACAGCGTGATGGTAAGTAAGTAACTCTTCAACATTTTGAGATGAAGAAACAATAATTTTTAGTGCTAATTCCATCTATTTATTTTTCATTTAAATTGTTGAAAATATGTATCTACTTTAAATTTATTTTTTTGTTAAATGTCTTCGTTTTATTTTAATTCTTCTTATATATTTTTTACTACGTCTATATTTT
The DNA here is from genome assembly GCA_022840565.1 of Eubasilissa regina. Lineage (NCBI taxonomy): Eukaryota > Metazoa > Arthropoda > Insecta > Trichoptera > Phryganeidae > Eubasilissa > Eubasilissa regina. The sequence continues at coordinate 13,034,506 of JAINEB010000027.1, read as the reverse complement.
CTAGGATTCTTAATATACGAGTTATCTAAAAGAGTTAAAAGTTATTTTCCTTTTTTAAGTATAATAATTTGGTATTTGTATTCACGGTATATTATTTGTTGAAGTATTTTATTTTAAAATCGTACTATTTAGCCGTAAATAGTATTTTTTTTTTAAATATGCACAAAATTTTTTTGAGGTACCATCATTAATTAATTACTTTATAGTATAAAATTTTTGAATAAAAATGGCGAAAAAAAAAATTGGTCTTAAATTGACAATATGTTTATTATCGATCGTTTCTGAATTATTTATGTCTCTGTTCGCAAGATGATTGTTCTATAATTATTCTCTATGATTTAAAAATAGTTATTGACTACTTTATCCGTAGTATTAGATAATTAATGGGACAGCCATTCCATCAGTCGTGATTCTTATTAATAATTACATCCTTATAGTAATGATCCGAAATAGCTAATCTTAGTAATATAAAAATCAAGTATGGTCATACCTGCCGGTATTAATAGTGATGGAATATTGATCTTAGTTACTAGAATAAGGAAAGGATGACCCACCCGCCGTAAGTGAGCAGTATAATGGTCGCGCCACTGCTAAAAGGTGATATTTAACTAACAGGACGCCGGGGGGCGCCGAGCCAGACCTTAGGGAAACTGTGCAGCGGCGGCGTGAGAGGGCAGGAGGGGGTACAACATACAGAAGCGTTTGCGAAATAGACGGAATTCTTTCGTCGAGAAACCTGATATAATTATAATTTATATATATATATATATATATATATATATATATATATATATATATATATATATATATATATATATAAATTATAATTATATGTGGGTAAGTCAAAAATTATCTGCATTTTTCGATCTATAATTTATTTGACGGTAACTCGCCTATTCGCTAGAACCATCTCTCGAGCTTGCTGAATCTTGTCGTCCGTGGTGGAGGTTGACGGGCATCTTGCTCCCTCTTTGTACATCACACTCGTCCGGCCACTTTTAAACTTCTCGATCCACAAAAAAAAAACACTTTTACGTGATAATTTACTGTCCCCGTATTGTGATAAAAGTGTAAACCATGGATTTTAGCCCCTTTTACACCCTCTCACCAGTAAAATCGGATCACTGCTCGTTGTTTTTCTTTGGTGTAAACTGTTAGATGAGCGGACGTGCTTTCATTGTAATAGCCGGAACGCAAATTAAGTGATCAGGATCAAATTTCGCACAGGTGACCACAGTCGTATAAAATCTAAGCAAGCATGCACAGAAGGCAGTATGACAACCTTGAAGGTGTGTTATGGTGAAAGTGTAGATGATTTTTGACTCGCCCTCATATGTGATAAAACGCCATACATTGTATTCATTTATGCATCCACGCTGTTTATCTTATAAATTTCAAACTTTACGAAGAATTATAAATCTTTCTTCCACCATATCTACGGCAGGTGTATCTAACCCATTGCATGAAGATTTTTTTACACAACATCGGTTACCATGATTTTTTGGTGACAGAAAATTTGGTACTTAATCTCTCAGAAATATTCCATGCATTGCCATTCGGGTAGATAATCCAACATATTCAGATGGAGGGGCAGAGCATGGATCGGGGTTGGATTTCATTAATGGGAATATAGACAGAAGGGGTGAAGTTTTAAGAAAGGTGATGGTATTCATTTGCGCCTGTTATTCTTTTTCAATACACCATACATTGATATGAATCTTTATTAAGTTCCGTTATTTTTTTTTATTAAGAGATTTTGATAGTGAAAACATATTGTAATAAACATAATAAATATTTAACTTGCGATACTAATAAAGAAAATCGACAAAAAATATTTAGATACAAAGTATGTTTAGATAAAATAAGGAGAAGGGTGGGGAGGTTGCAACTAACGTTGCGGTAAAGGGAGAGCAACATGAGTTTTTATAGGTATAGTGAATGGCCAGACTTTAGATTGTGGTGTTTCATAAGAAGAATCCTTTGAGCTTAGTAAGGCTAATGTTGAACAAGTCAATTTCTCATTATGGTATTTACATGACCGGTGAATGAATGAATTTTGTATGTAAGATGTTCTACTTCTGGGAATGTGGAAGAGTACGGTAGAGTACGGAAGAGTAGTTATTGCCTAATATTTATTTATTTATAAAATTAAAATTATAATATTACACCACAAAGTAATCATCAATATGTAGCGCCTAATTCCAAAACCTTCTAAAACGAATTTCGGATAATTTGAGTTAAATGTGCGTTTTGTAGACTTTTTTTGTGAACTATATGCAGAAAACATTGTTTCACGCACAAGCCTCTTAAATTCAATGATATTGCATGTTCAAAATCAGGGTTTATTCCAAAATACCACAGAGCAGACAGCGTATAAGTTAATATTCCAGATGATCATGTGATCTAAAATCCAGTATGAGTGCCAGAAATATATATACAGAAAAAAAAAAACATTACAGAATTATTTATTTAAAATGTGCTGATATAAAAACAAACATGTTGTTGCTTTTGCATATAAAATATACGTTTTCATCTATAACTCAAAAATATAAAAAATCGTTTTAGGGGGTTTTGGAATTAGGCGCTGCATGCTATTAATGATATTCAATATACTTTAATTTAAAAAAAATCAGAATACTAAACTAGACCAAAGTTATCTGCCGAATCAATGTCAGTGACTGAGATACGAGAAGTATAATTCAGTTGGTCTACAGAAGCTTCTTGGGACTTTCAGTACCTACCATCGTACCATTACCTGGGATCGTACCAATACCGGGACTTTCAGTACCTACCATCGTACCAATACCTGTAAGAATCGAAGCCAAAATTTTAATAAAATATATATTTTAAATAATGTTTCGTTCGCTCCATTTGGGTCCACCGTACCCCGTCCATGGACGCTAAACCATTACACAGTGTTATTAATTACATTTTCAGACGGGTTTTTTGAGCTAAGGCCTGCCCAGGGCGCCCCGAGCCAGAGGGCCCCAAGCGCCCGGGCTTCGAGGACCCTTAGCCCCTTCTGGGCCCGGGTGGAGCACCAATATGGTTATTATGTGTAATTATCAGTTCTCCCTAATCTCAGGTTAAGCAAACTCCTTTTCAACTCTTTCTACGTTTTGTATCTTTTGTTTAGTAATTTACGGCCGAAAAGTGAACCGACACAATCGGTTTGGTTTGAATTTCAAGATTTTGTCCATTTTTTTTTCTGTCCGTTCTTTGTTGCTGTGTGTGTTTATGTTAATTTTTAACACATTTTGTTTGCAAAAAATATTATTTATTCCTATCTAAATATTTTTTTTTCGCACCTCAACGCGGGTTCCCGGCGTTTCTCGGGTAGAAATAAATTATCATTGAGTTGGAAAAATTATTTATATTCTTTTAAATATTATTTAAATCATATTTTTCTATACATTAACTAATATATTTATACCTCTTGAGTTATGATAATGAATAAGTTCGAAAATTCGACGTCACTGCGTGCTGTAGTATAATCCAGAAAGAAATCCAGGTTCGAATCCCGGTAGCAACAACAATATTTTTCGATAAAATTGATTTTATATGTATATAATTAATACATTGAATTTGTATTTGTTTATTTAATTAATTTCTCTTTTCAATAATTTTATCTCATAAACCTTACATGAACAATATATTATCACCTATACAACTTTTTTCAACAGCAAGCACTATAATAAGTTCTATTCAATTTAGCGTCAGACGTTACGCCAGTCAGCAACCCGCAAACGCGCGAACACCGCATATATCTGATTTATTATGCAATTTTTTACGTTGATTGGTTAAAATATGATTTAGGCGCTTTGAACTTTATTTCGTTCGATAGTAAATAATATTTTCAGTACTGAAAAATAAGTTTAACGGAAACTCTGACCGTGGTCATGCAGCGGTATCTTTAGTCACTTGCAGTTTAGAAATAAAAACTTTTTAAAATACATGCATTACTGTCTAAAATAAGTGCACTGTTTACAAATATGTGTGTAGTGCTCTTAATAATAGCGTGCAACTAAAATATTGTTATATCATTTATAATATGATATTAAAAATATATATATAAACTAAAATATTGTTATATTATTTATAATACCTATGTATGAATGGAAAATTTGTTTTTATGATTAAAGATTTTAAGATTGTAAAACATGCGAACTTTATGACGAGACAAATTTGTTGCGATTATATTGCAGGCATAGATGCAAGTACTTACAACAATCTCTTGGAGGTTGCCGCGAGAGCTTGAAATCTTCATAGGTTTATCACATTGTTGTCTTACCGACTCAAAAAAGATAAATAATAAATACTAAATTAATGTATTAATTATAAATATATACATATAAAATCAATTTTGTCGAAAAATATTGTTTTTGCGTCACCGGAATTCGAACCTGGATCTCTATTTCCAATCCGGGGAAGTGCACTACCATTGTGCTATAACGCCAGTATTTTTCTTGACAAATTTTCGAACCTATATGTTACATTTTTCAAATTAATACACCTGACGTTCCATTATTTGAAAGCCATCTACATTATTTTTACAGAATCTCAAATACCTCTGAGTAAACCGACTGCAGACGCCAGAATTATCAATTCATTTTTATTAAATTTTGGACACATTGATACAACATATATTATTAAGGAAAACACATTCGACAAAATTGATTTTATATGTATATATTTATAATTATAACATTAATTTAGTATTTAAAATATCACAGACCTATGTTCTGAATAATTACAACTTCACAATAAGAATGTGTTTTCCTTAATGATAAATAAAATCGTTATATTTGTACCCTGAAATAAATCATTATATATACTATCAATATTTCCTCTAATTTTGGATCACGATGTGCGTATAAAAAATCATTTGTGCAATTTTAAGGACCCGTAGATACTATCATTTGTGCGCCGGGGGAGAAAATAATAAAAATATTACCGTAGCAGTATAAAGTTACTGTAATAGATCACATTACTAATGAAGATCTATTAAGACGCATAAATTAGTCAAGAGAATTAATAACAACTATTAAAGATAGCAGTGTACTTCGGACGCATTCTCCTCAATAAGAAATATGAAAGATATAGAATCAATAAATCGAAAAAATATTTTTAATTGCTACCGAGATTCAAACCTGGATCTTTTTCTATTCGGAAAATGCATTAACCGATTACACTACACCAACATAGTAAGTTGACGACAAATTTTCGAACTTATATGTTGCACTTTCAAATTGATACATCTGTTGTTCCATTATTTGAAAGCAATCTACTTTATATTTACGGAATCTTAGACATCTTTTAGTAGAATCCGATAGATGTTATGAAAATTGTAACTTCATGATAAGAATATGCTCTCCTTAAATATTAAAAAGAGAAATATGATATTTTACAACTCTTCTAGCTGGGGAAGATTGAAGGCGCAAGTGATTATCTTGGCTGTGTAACCTCAAAAAGTGGTTCAATGACCAAAATGTTGGTGATCTTATACTGGATAAATCAATATGGTCGCCAACCTTCAATAGAAAGCGGCACATGAAGAAGAAATCTTGATAAAAATTGTATGCGCGCTATATTTTTTTGTATGCGCGAAAAAGCATTACTTATGAAGATTTTTACTTTAGCAATATTTGAATATGTCCAAGCACACAGAATTACCGGATTTTTGCTTACAAGAACACTGCTATTAAATAAATATCAGATATCTCATAGAGACAAAGCTATTTTTATTATATTTAAAGAATATTGCTTTAAATAATTTTCAAAAAAATCAGATTTTCATTGAGTTGACATATACGCTGTTTCGAGGAAAAATGAATTATCAAATTTGGTCCATAGATGGCGATGGTGTAGTGGTACTCCACATATTAAAATGTATGCAACTTTCAAAACTTCGACAGATGTGGAGATTGATGGGGTGAGAATGGTGAACGTTATATTTATATAAAGCGATCACTTAAGCCAGCCGAAGACAGGTCGTAAGCCCAGTAATTACTCCATATTTATGTATATGTTCCATTAAATATAAGAAAAATAGCTTCGTCTCTATTAGATATCTGATAATTATTTTTACTTTGTTTAACTCTTTTTGCATAGCGCGCACTAGATCTCTCGTCTCTAACATCCTCATTACCATTCTCCTACACAACCGATCTCGCGATTGATATAAATTACAGTATACTTGTTTATAATGCCAGTACGTAGGTAAAAAATATAAAAAATAAAAATTGTAATTCATAACCTTAAATATTCATAATCCTCCCCTCGACATTATGGTGTTTTCTTACCGCGGTATAAATAAGAATAAAAATAAATATTTAACGAAATGCATTGAATATTAATAGATAATTTCGAGCCAAGAACCGTCTAATTTATGAAGTCACGGCCAGTTAGCGAGGCGTCTGGTCAGGATTGTTACCAGCTCGCCGTAATGGCTAGGTGTTACACACTACCCGTGTAACAAGAAGTCATTTATCTTTTTTTATTGGATCTATGTTTACAGACCGGGTACGTTCCCGAAACATTCATTAATAACGAGGTAATTTAACTATATATCATACTTGTCGTGTCTACACATTTTTATTTAAGCATTAATCACCTTTCAAATGAAGGATTAATATATTATTTATATGTGATCAAGTGATGGCGCAGTTTCATTGCTGCTCATGATACGCAAATTTTTGTCTTTATCAAAACTAGTCATGTTCCCACTACCGACTACTTTAGAAAACATAAATAAATATTTCAAAGCACTTTTAAGAGGACAGCTGGAAGGGTGGGAACCCACCTTTAGCCGGGATCGATTTAGAAGCAAGAGCTCCCTTGTCGGTCTCACTTATCAAAGCCCATGAAACTACGCGACTTTAATGCAATACATTGTTAATAATTGTGATGTCCTTGGAATGGTGGGATGGAGTGTGTATGTATGCCACACCGCCGGTGCGGGTATGTGTGGCTATAAAGACGCGCGTATCTTTTATCTGCGCTTTATCGGCTTAAAGTTTGACCTGTACTAGTGATATACCTTGTACTAAATTGTAGCTTATTGTAATAAAAGATTTATTGTTACAAAGTCTATTTCTTGAACCTTCATATTACTAAAGACGTATTAAGAAGTCAAGTAAGTAACAACAATTATACAAAATATTGTACTATGTTTTAACCTATGGTATCATCTTCAGGAAACAATGTGTACTGAAATTAAAAATACAAGCATAGATAAAAACAAAACTATAAAATGGTGAATAAGTAAGAATTAATATGAAAACAAATTTAAAGTGTGATTATTTGCAAAGATGATTTGGTTATTTATAATATTAAGCTTGCTATTAACACTTTTTCTTATTTCTAAAATTTCAAATTTATCTAACTGTAAACACCTAATTTGCAAATTTTGAAGAAGATTGTTCACTGTGCGAAAAAAATAAAGAAAAAAAACAAAAGAAATTAAATGGGATTATTTATAATTTCGTAAAAGTGAAAAAATTTGACCTTTCGGCATCCCTTAAGTGCTAAATTTATCTATATAATGCTTATAAACATTAATTCATACAAAAACATAGTTATCTTACATAGTTATATTTGATTGATTTATTATTGAAAAATAATATACGTAGTAGTTATATATACATAATAATATATATATACATGGTAATATATATGTAATTACATAAGATCCAGCATAAGATTAAGAGGTAAAAATGGATTAGTCAAACAAATAAGTAGATAGAAAATAGATGGTATATTTCAAAATATTATAGGGTGTCTTGCAGAAAATTTTCAAGTTTAATTTTAAATAAAAAAAACTACAATGTTATTCTCATATTTTATTTATACAAAATGGAGATAAACGATGCAAATTTTATGTTGTATAAACAATATCGTATATTTCTCTCAAGACACTCTTGCAATCGGACTCTTAAATTTGCGAACACGCGAGAGCAAAGCGTTGGTTCAATGGCAGCAACTTCACGGCGGATATTTTCTTGTAGGGCCTGAATTGTTCAAAGATTGTTGCTGTAAACTCTCGGCTTAAGGTACAAAAAAAGGTCCGGTGACCGAGGTGCCTAGGGTATGTCTCCGTACTTACTGATTAATTTATTGGGAAAAATTCCCCTCAGCTTCTCCATTAAAACTCTAGCTGTGTGTGGAGTGGCCCCGTCTTGCTGAAATTATGTTTTGTTGTTGAACCCGGAAAACAGCTGCAGTTGCGGTGCCAAAAACTCGTCGATAATTCGGCAATACACGTCAGCAGTGACTGTCGAGCTGGTTAAAAAAACATGGGCCAATTATCCGTTAAGGAAACCAGGAAGTTAGATCTATTTTCATAGGATTAGCGTTTATATAGTAAGAATATTTATGTGACTTGTATTTTTGATATATCGGATTTTTTGCTCATAATTACTAGTGTTCTTATTAGATTTTGATTAAAATTTTCTGAAAAATTCATTTTGAAAATATCTCGGTTAAGTTCGTCGTCTTGCTTCGAAATGGCGACTCTTAAAAAAAATCACAACTGCGTTAATATTGACGTTACATAACATTGGGTAAGTACTTTAGAATTGTGGGGACGGTAATTTAAATCCACGGTCAACATTGCAGCTTTCAGCTGATAGGCGACACAGGCGACATCTGGACCCGAAAGTCAGGCTCATGCCGATTGGAGTCGCGCCGGTATCGCCCCAGAGCTCGACCCGACACGAGTCCTGATTCGCTGTGATCGATTTAACTTGACCGTTCTGACTCGCTGCTTCATTGTGTACACACCTGCTAGTATTATGTACAACTATCGAAGCAACCCTTTTTTTATTTCACCACCACCAAGGAAATATATTCTCTCTCTAAATAATTCCTCTCATACACACATATAACTTGATTCTTTAGGCCGGAAGAATTTTTTTTTTATTCCACAAATAATAATTAAAAAACAGAACACACAATTTTAACTATTAGATATGAACCTATACGAAAAACCAAAATATATATTTTTGCATATAATTGGTTCGAGATAAACACTAACCAAAGGTTTCAAAAGCTTCCTCTTCTACAACGACCGTCTAGATTGAGTACCAGCTTACCCAGTAATCGTATCAAGTTTGAACTGAAACATTGAATCATTAATTAATAAAGTATTAGTAAAATTAGTAATATTTTGGCAGAACAGAGACGATTAGTCTCATTAATAAAGCTATTAAATAGTGAAGAAATATTAAATTATATTTAAAAAAGTATATTGTAAGCATTATATTAGTTTATTTTTTAGAAATATTTTGTAAATGATAACATTGAGTGATAAATTATACCTAAATTATAAATACTTGTATAAAAAAAAAATTAGACTGTATTTTTACGTTAAATTTTACTTATAAAATCTACAGAATGAGAATATAAAAATGTAAAAATAAAATATTATATATTACACAGAATTTTACAATATTTATTCGTGAAAAGAGTACAGTACGATGTACTTTATACCTGTTTATGTAATGGTTTGCACATCTTGAAAATACAGTAGTGATAATAATAAAACTCAATTGTGTTAATAAAAAATTAAAAAGTATAAATATTTGATATAATAATACTTTTTTGCTGTCTTTTGTGTTTCCTCTTTTTAAAAATCCGGTTCTATATTAGGCTCTTCAGACGGTCCAAATACTATCCTCATACATAAAATCCGCTGCCCAGATGACATGGACCCCGCCCCAACAGATCGAGTCTTGATACATTATATACATTAAAAAAAAAAAAAAAAATATATATATATATTCTACAATTCTCTTCAATTAAGATGAAACAGATTAAAGTGGTGTTCGTAGAAAGAAGAGTTATATAAACACTAATTTATCTCCCTGCACGCTTAGCCGAAGTATGGCAGAGATGATTAGATTTTTTTGGTTTAATTAAATTTCCTCTTCGTCATCGAGCCAAGTCGTGAGTAGCAGAGAGGCTTAAAACAAGGTAATTGCAGCGTTTAAAATAATATTGTTTATAATTGAACTGGTTTTCAGGTTATATTTCACATTAATAGAGAGCCTTCAATAAACACGAACTCCAAACTGCGGTCGGTAATTAATCCGCTTTTCGAAATGTTAATAGGAGTTATGAGTTACGGACTGCCATCTCGGAGCAATTAATTGTGTGTTCTCAGCTCCAACAGGCGTTTTTCAGTTAATTTTCTCAATAAGTATAATGTTTTAACGTTTTAATAGTTCAAACTAATTTTATTTGCTGTATTTTAAAAATAAATATTAATAGACGCCATACATTTCATGTCACAGTGGAAAACCAAGTTTATAAACACCGGAATGTATGCTATGTTGTGAAAAGAATTAAAGAGTTTTTGAGATGTTTAAATAATTATGGTACCTCAGAATTTTCGAATCAGTGACTAAAATAAATAATTATACTTCGTATTCTTCTTGTATTCGGGATTATTTATTTTACATGTTAACAATGTTAGTTTTAAATTGGATAATTTTGAATCGTCAGATATAAGTAAAGCATGTAAAACTAATCTAGGATCATTAGGTCATTTTTCACGTATTTCATCATTATAAAAATTTATATTTTAGATCGTCAAGTACTACGATAATATAATTACTTTTCAATTAATTTAAAAACAAATACAATACTTTGATGTAGAATTTAATTTTTTATCACTCTAATGAATAAAACGATTTTTTTCAAAAATGGTTGTGAACATAACAGTGTCTTTACATAATGATTAAAATTCATTATATTTAACTTGATAGATTTCGATTATTATAAGAAAATATTGCAGGTCGCCACGTTGTCAAATTATAACTCAAATTTTTATTGATTAGAACGATATTTAAAAATAAACTAAAAATAAATAAATAAAATAAAAATAAAAATAAAGAATGTCGATTTACGCACACCGCCCTTACCATTTTAAACCTTACCCGGTTGCAACTTAATTGCTAATCGTTTATGTCTTTAGAACTTGATTTTATATTGGCTATTTTAATATGAAAAAGTATATTTCGGTCTCCGTGGTTTCATGTTATTCAATTTCAATTGTATTTTAATCTAACAAAGTCTTCCTTTTCTTCTTCTTAAGATTTTTGACGCAATAAGGTTTTGGCTAGAGTCAATCTCTGCGACAGGAATTATGCCCCTCCCCTATTAGATACTTCGGAGACAACCATCGGCTTTCGTGTACTTAGCAAGTCTCAAAGATTCGACGTCTTGCGCCTGACTTCACGCTTATTGTACGTCAAACGTCAAATGTCAGTTCACTGACTATTTATTTACTTATTTTTAATATAGTGCATTCGTGTATATGTAATATATGCTTAAAAAAATAAGATCAAAATATTCCTTTACACTAAAACTTATCCTGCACACATTTGCTAAGTCTCATTTTGAATCTATGTAGTTTCTCTTCTTTTCTTATATTATCTGAAATTTCATAAAAATCTTCATTGCGTTGTACATCACCGATTTCTGAGATTTACTCTTCTCCCTGAATGGCAGTCCCAGTGTATCTTATCCTCTTGTGTGATGCTCGTCCTCATGTTGATCTGCATCAATCTTAAAGGTGATCATTTTTAAATCTTTCAGCATTTTACTGATCCGAGTATATCTATTTTTTTCTGACTTTTCTCAAAGCTTTATTTTGCAGTATTGATAATTGTTGCATTTCTTCTTGATAAGCCAAAAATAAAATGTTGCTGCAGTTTATGTAAGCTACTCGTAGTTTATGTAATGAATAATAATAAAGTTGTATACTATTTTACAAGATTAATTAATCATCTGATGCTTCTCAGAAGTGAGATTTTTTTTTAACATTGTGAAAAGTTCAGTTTTTAATGTATTATGACTTCTAAATATTTAATTTCAGTCACTTCAATAATTGATGGTGTAATTGGTATTATGTTATTTTCAATGTTCATGAATTTAGCTATTGTTTACATTTAGTTTTAGTTTATTATTATATTATTTGAGTTTGAGTGATAAAATTTTTGAATTACCTCTAAATAAAAATCTGGTGACTTGTAGAGTAAATACATTATCACATCATACGTATTAAAGATTTATTTATAGCACAGTGGTCATATTTTAGTAAACTTCTCGAAAATAACAAAATAACTTAAAAACGGTTGATTATAAGATTTTAACGTGGACAGTTCAGGTAATCTTAGCGTCGAGACACTCCATAGTTTTAAATTTTATAGATCCTGCTCATATGACTGACCTTGACCGGACTGAAACTAATAGAATATAACCAGCTGTTTTCAAATATCAGGATTATGGAACATGATTGAGAATTTAGACACACACTCACTTTTTTATCATTTAATTCCATAATGTGCCTTAGGGGTGAAACTACTATGAAACCTGAATCGAACGACTTTATCTGATGTCAAAAAAATCAGGTAGTTCAAGAGGCAATGTATACTATTTGGGCACCCTGATCACTAACATATGTATGTGCCTAATTGTGGGAAGAAAATTCGAAGGCAAATTCAACTACCATATGTAATGAATTTTCGAGAATATAGAAAGACAGTGATATCAAAAAATTAAAACAAATTATTTTAGGTCACTCTTGAATTTACTATTTTCAAGAATGTATTGGAAATACTTGGACCGTCTGCTATGCGATAAGCGAAAAATAATAAAGGCGTCGGCCTTTAAAATTTACTGCTAAATTATAACATTTCTCGTGGACAGTATGACGGACGATTGTCTCAATGTTGCAACAATTCCAATCACGACAAGTTCTATCTGCGGTAGTAGGTACATAAAATTTATCGTTGTATGGCAAAGCGATCAATCGAAAAAATCACATACTTATACGAAAATAAAACACGAAGAGGATAATTAGAATCGTGCAAAAATTTATATAAACCCTCAGAATTCCGAAGAATATATTATAAAAATATAAGTTGTTGAGTTAAATTGTTAGATTGGTAATGTCCTTACAAGGTGAAACGCATATTAAGTATATTAAACGAGTCGAATAAAAAAAAATAATGTTTTATTTTCATATAATATGTGATTATGAAGTTCTACAAACTTACCTCGGAAGCAGTAAACGTAAAAAATTGTTTTTTTTTTGTTTAATTACGACTAATTACAAGGATCTTTATGCATATTGTGAAAATTGTCACCTTATACATGTATGTGTGTGTGTATGTGTATCATAAGAGTGAGTAGATGAGTGATGGGGGAAAAATATTATAAGAGGACGGCCCTCTTCCATCACAGTTCCACCTGAATAACTAGTCTATCACTGAAGTGTATAATTTATAATTACTGTGATACTTGCTGTAATAAACTTCATATAGTTACACGGACATACTGAGTGTATATTACGAAGAATTGGACCCAAAGTAATTAGACAGTAACCAGAGGATAGAACCTCGAGGAAATCTGGTGATACTTTAAAAATCATCGAACATATCAAGTAGAAACATTAAAAAAATGTAACGTTAAATAATAATATTAATATCAAAAAGGTAACATGTAGGTTCGAAAATTTGTCGCTAAAAATATTGACGCTATAGCATAGTTGGATAATGCACCTTCCCCGGTTAGGAAAGAGATCCAGGTTCGAATCTCGGTGGCGCAACAACAATATTTTTCGGTAAAACTGATTTTATATGTATATCTTTCTAATTAATATATTTAATTCATATTCAACGTAAAAATTCTATATTATATTATCAATAAAACATTTTTAAAAAACCTGAAAATGGAAGTTATACCAGGCAAGTACAACTTTAGAATGAAAAACACCTGGAAGGGCAGTGTAACGGTAGATGAATGTGTATTTTTCGTAGACGATTTCAGGGTATCTTTAGCCGTGACTTGACATAACATGACATGTCATGGAGGAAGATATAAGAAAATTGCAATAAGGACCCTGTAAGACACTTAACACAAGTGACCACAGGATCGGGATTTAATCCTCGACTCGGAAGATCGGTAAGATAGTTTTGCTTTTTATAGCGCAAATACCGTATTAGCTCAAATATAAGACGACAAGTAATTACTCCGAAAAAAAAAAACAATATAATGTAAATAAGTAAAAATATACGGAATGTAAAAATTCCCAACGATAGTCATTTTTAATCGTCAAATATTTCACCGGTAGTATCATCTTCATCACCGATCACATCTTATGGTTCACTTTATTCACTTGAGTCAGGATCATCAGTAATTTTTTCCATCACAAAATATTATCCTTCGTGTCATCCATGGTGTTAAACCCATTAATAATGGTTGTTGCGTCAATTTTAGATCATTAATTTATAACCTATTCGCATAGAAGAGTGACAGTAGGCTTCTTGATTTTTCCGGTTGGTGTAAGTGAACGATCATTTGCAAGCAACCAATTTGTATAATTGTTTTTTAAATATGTTTTAAAATATTTATTGACAATGACATGATATTGAAAATCACAAAAGATCACGACATCACAAAATTCCCAAATATAAAACGACTCTTGTTTTTTAATTATATTTCGGGGAAAAAATCTCGACTTATATTCGGGTCAACACGTCCTACTTAGAAGAGTTTAAAAAATAGTTAAATAGCGTGTATTCCATGTACCTTTAAATGGTTTATTTTTATTATTTTTGTAATTATACTTGATTTAAATAGTAAATCAGAGAAATCACTCGTAGTTTGATTGAAGCCAAGATTTATAGATTTATTTTTTTTAATTTGTATAATGTATGTATATGTAAGAACTGTGGATATTCTACATATTAAAAATATTTAAATGATTTTTTTATTAGTTTTATAATATTCTTTTTTATATCCATGATATTTATGTTTAATGTAATAATAATAATAATATTGTGCACATAAAAATGTTTATTTCTAACAATTCATGGAAAATTTTAATAACATATAAATGATTAGGTACTAAATTATTAATATTGTGATAATTAACTTTTGCAGGATATGCGAACAGATCACAAATTACTTTTAATAAATATTAATTAATAGTTAGGTACTAATTATGCTTAAATATTTGGTCAAAGAACTTTATTTATTTTTAATATAGAATATGTTAATTTAGGGTATACAAACTTTTACATACTCTCACATTTACTATGTGTTCTAGATATATATATATATATATATATATCTACTTAATATAGAATTTTATTAGTAAAGAAATTTTCCCCAGTGATCTTCATAACAAACTTGTATTAATAGGTAATGTTTGTAAATGTGTATTTTTATATCACATTCGTATCCGTCGGTAGTGTAATGGTTGGTATTCCCGTCTGCATCTCTGGAGACCGGGATTCGATTCACTGTCATTCACTTATTCGTTTAACGAATTTTTAAAATATTTTTTCTGAACCGTTTTCAGTATGATACACGTGTCTGAGTTATGTAACACGTTTTCTTTTTTTGCTCACCGTTTCTTAAAAGATCTAACACGATTACAGGAGATACCTATATTTGTGTAATACTTTTATTTTACTATGTATTTTTTTCATATTTTTTAAAAGTAAATAAATAAAACAAGTGTTCGACAAGACTTTTTTTATTTTTGACGTCTTAATAGTCAGTTGTATCTTCAAACATCTTCAGAATTCGTCACAATATACATGTACATCATTGCAAGGTTTTTCCAGAATATTAGGCCCGCAACAATATCTATCATATTAAATAGTACTCAGGGTATAATATTCACGGAAAATTAACTGATTACGTATGTAAAATAACATCGAGATATTTCTGTTACAATATTTGACTATTGATAATTCAACCGTAAAGACAAAATTTGCCCCAACAAATTATTTTCACATTAATTTTTAATATTTAAATTTGAAAGATCAATTTATTTACAATTTTTATAATTTATGTTTTACATTACTGTATTTACAATTTTTATGCTTTCCTTTTATATTATTTTAAATTAAATAATTTTTCTAAAATTTTACAATGAATGTTAAAAACAGTTTTTATTGTTAGGTAGTGCAAATCTACCTAAAGAAAAGTAGCCAAATCAGTTATGCAAAAAATATTAAATAATTTTAATTTCAATTTAGTTACATTTTGTCATTTTAAAAAAAAAGTAACATTCATTTCAAACAAATTAAATAATAATCACTGGGATATTTTTACATTTTGATATAATAATTTATATGCCATATATGTATAATAAGTACATAAACTCTATGTGTTTATTTTACAAAATAATAACGCAAGTATGTAATTAACTTACAGGTAATATTTACAGAAATGTCCTTACAGTATTTGGCACAACTTATTTCCTAAGAGTTATGAGTCCCCTTCAGATATTCACAGCTTTTTAATGATGTCCTTATTTTAAAATGAATCAGATATTATTTTAATAAATTTAAACATTTTAAGAAAACCGTTCACCGATTACCATCTGACTAACAAATTGGTGCGAGTGTGACACGTGGCATGAAAAAGATTTTATTGAAGAATTTTAATTTTACGTCATTAGGTCCCATCTACATGTTGAATAATATTTAATAAATATTTAAGTACATTAATTGTTCATTTGCACATAGGTAATTAGATTAAATTTTTTATATCCAAAAAATTTTGTGTTCTGCTTTTTTTTATTATAAAGGAAAAGTTTTTTTAATATAATAAATGTCTTCTTCTCTGTTACTACTCCTATCACAAATAAAATGGGAGAAGCCAGAGTAAGATGGTATCATCAAGTAATGAGGAGACATGAAGGAGTATTGCATCGAGAAAGATCTCATGTATCTTTATTACCTTCTTGTCTGACCATGTCTGGTCGGACAAGAAAGTAATAAAGAACGACTGCAGAAGTCAGGAGAACGTTCAGGATAGAGCATCCAAGTATATGGATCTTTTTTTCTGTAGATTATGATCTCTTTTCTGTAGATTATGATCTCCGGGTTGTGACCTGTTGGCATCTTTGACAATACCATCCACTTTTCGCCATAGGATTGCTAGAAGCTTTTTTGATCTGGTTGGTCCATTGAGTTGGAGATAGTCCCCTTCCTCTCTCTGATCTTGCATTTTTCCAGTCACCATCAGCTTCTCCGGGTTATCAACATTGAAAAACAGATCATGAAAAATCCTTAATTGTTCCAAACTAAAATATACTGATGAAAAAAAATTTTGTGGAACATTTTTTATTCTTTTGGGAGGAATTGAATTTTAAAAACTAATCAAATGTATTAATTGGAAAGATATACATATAAAATCCATTATATCGAAAAAAATTATTGTTGCGTTACCGAAATTCGAACCTGGATCTCTTTTCCAATCCGAGGAAGGTGCATTACCAACTATACCACAGCGACAGTACTTTTAAAGACAAATTTTCGAACCCATATGTTACACTTTTTAAATTAATATATCTATCGTTCTATTATTTGAAAGTTATCTACTTTGTTTTAACGGCTTCTCAAATACCTTTGAGTAAACCGATAGCAGATGCCAGAATTAACAATTCATGAATATCTTTCTAATTAATACATTTAATTAGTATTTAAAATATCACAGACCTATGTTTTGAATAATTACAACTTCACAATAAGAATGTGCTCTCCTTAATAAGAAATTCAATTTAACAATATTTAATTGTGATTGTTTATAATGTCATTTGTTATTAAACCTTTGATTACAATGCATCATACTTATTACTGTATTATTTATTCAATTGAATTTTTTGAGTAGGTACTGTATTAAATGCTGAATTTACAAATAAGTTCTTTACTTGTCTACCGGGACGTGATAGGGCATATTTTTAATTTCGTACTTGTGAGTGTTGCGGTTTTTCGAACATGTAAATTTCTAAAAAGTGTCAAAATGTAAGTTAAATGTTTACAGGTAGGTACTGAATAAAATATGTAATCACGGTGGCAACGAGAGTGACGTATTTTTCTGAGATTACTCTGGTAAAAAAAAAAAGATTTTTTGGGAGGTGGGGCGCGAGCTGAGGTGTTTAACACATGCAAAATTGACAAACTTTCACGTACTACTCAAAGAGGCCTGCCTCTTTACACAATTTTAATTAAATTCAACTTGTGACATTTATAATAAATTGTAAATTAAATCGATCGATAGTAAATCGAGATTGACCAGCAAATAGAATATTAATCATTTTTTATTTCTTAATCAATGAATTCAATGTCACATAGTTATGATGCATTCAGAACGAATAAGAAATCACAACAGTTACAAAAGAGAAAATTATGTAAATTTCCGGTTGAAAAAAAAAATGATACGCGTAAGTCGGGTTGTTTAATTGATAAAACTATTGGATATAATATTGGATCAGTGTTGATTTGAATTGATTCTTTGCAGCTTGCCTAACGGCCACATTAATCATAAATTTAATTAAAATACAAATGTTTCACGGGGAGTTGGCAACGGTCGACAATAATGACCGATACGACTTTGACTAACGACGCGCTGAAATTTTTAACAACCTTAGGAACTACCATATTATCTGAAGAAATACGAATCGCTTACGAACGTTACAAACTGAAAGACTCAATTATATATAATACAATTTGTTGAAATAAATTACATAATATATTAATAGTTCATTAAAACATTCAATAACGAATGTAAATTAATCACCAAAATCACTCGAATAACGTCATTTGTTTTTATAAATTTTGTTTTTAAACTTTGAATCAAGAGTCACTCGTATTTATTCGTCTATTTAAAAAAAATGTTTTTTGCAACGACAAACACTCTTTTGTCCTTTGGTCTTCGTGGATTTGGTTATAGAAAATATAGAGGTTATTGAAAGTATACAAAAAACCTCCAATAATTTAGAGGTTTTTTTGTAAATTATAAATTATTTCGCTTTTTCATTCATTAACCATTCTTTAGACCTGAAGGACGATATGAGGGATGTTTTCTTGAACCTCTTTTTTACGTGTATTGCAAAGCCCACTGAACAATAATTTTAGATTGAAGACATAGCATTGTCTTCATCCTTCGTTTTCGCTTTCTGTTAGACATTCGTCATCCATTTCCATGTCTATTAGTTCCTCTTCCTCTTCATCGTATCCTTGACTCTCGTATCTCTGCGGTTGATCGTCGTCGGTGCTGGACTTGGCGCCTGATCCACCTTTAGACTGGCCAGATTGCGATGACTTGGCTTCTTCTTCTTGTTGCATTCTTTTGTGTTTCGTCCTTCTGTTTTGGAACCATACTTTAACCTGCGAATAAAGAAAAATTTAAATTAGTATCATTTATTTTTGTGGAAATTTCTATGATAATTAATAATAATATATTACAGGAATATAGGTTATTGATCGTATCACCATAAAGTAGTTCTGTGCCAAAAAAAATATTCGTAGCTTGATGTTATTTGTTAAAAATATTTAATCTATAATGTATCTGATATTTTTTACAATAAAATAATTATCAATTTATTAATAACTTCTTCAATATTTGTAAAATTACTTTATGGTAAAATATTATATAAATAATAAGAAAAAAACACTTAAATATGAATTAAATATATTAATTAGAAAGATATACATATAAAATCAATTTTATAGAAAAATATTGTTGTTACACCATCGGGATTCGAATCTGGATCATTTTCCAAACCGGAGAAGGTGCATTAAAAGACGATATTTTTAGCGACAATTTTTCAAACCTATATGTTACATTTTTTTTTATATTAATACATTTAATAGTTCCATTATTTGAAAGAACCATCTACCTTATTTTTAACGAATCTCTAATACTTTTGAGTAATCTGATAGCAGACGCCAGAATTATCAATTCATTTTTATTAAATTTTAGACACATTGACACAACTTTATTATTACAACACATTATTATTGTGAAGTTGTAATTATTCAGAGCATAGGTCTGCGTTATTTTAAATATGAATTAAATATATTAATTAGAAAGATATACTTATAAAATCATTTTTATCGAAAAATATTGTTGTTGCGCCACAAGGATTCAAACCTGGATGTCTTTCTAAACCTCTCTAATAAAAAAAAACCCTTGTTTAAATCACTATTTATTGATAAATCAACATGTTTCAAGACCAATGGTCCCTTTTACGGAATACAATGTAAACAAAAAAAAATACAAGCATGGATAAAAAACTAAAATATAAATACAAGTGATGGATAACTAATTAGTATTATTAAGGAAAACACATTCTTATTGTGAAGTTGTAATTATTCAGAACATAGGTCTGTGATATTTTAAACACTAAATTAATGTATATATTTATAATTAATACATTAATTTAGTATTTAATTAGTATTAAGTGATGGATAACTACTGTGAAAAAAAAATGAAAGAAAACTATTTGCAAAAAGAATTTGGTTATTTATAATGTTTCATTTACTATTAACACTTTTTTTTATTTCTAGAATTTCTAATTTATCTCACAGTAAACCAATATTATTTGTATGTAAAATTTATAAACCCTTATTTATGTCAAAAGAATGGTCTGTTTCCAAAAGATGATTGTAAAATTCAGAATAGTTATTGCTATTTAGACATCTCAAATACTCCTTAATTTCTAGACACCCGATTTAAAAAATACATCATCCTTATCCATTTATTTTTATCAATAAATAATGATTTTAACCAACAGTTTTTTCTTATTAATTAATTATAGGTATAGGTATAGGTATTACATACTATGGTATAGGTATCAAATATCTATGACAAAAAAACATTGTAAAAATAGAGATGCTTACGAAAAATATTACCATTTTAATATTCTGATTGTTTATTTATCTATGCTAAACTATTCGAAAAATAAGACAAATGTTGTGGTCTCTTGGAATAAGACTTGATTCCCTGAACACTTGTTTGCAAGTTGAGAATCTTACTAGTGGACTAAATAAGTCCATCTATATATACACGGTGCGCCGTTAGAATCCGGACAAAAAAATGTTATTGCAAAAAGTTGTTTATTTAAGCCAATACATAAAGGTACCAAAAAATGCTGTTATATCTCATTTAAAGGATATTTTCTGGAAACTTTCATTCAATATAGCCACCCTGCGCCTCTATCACCTCGATCCTCCCCCTAAAGTGCGAGCACGCTATTTTCAACTGACGCGGTTCATGGCCGAAAACTCTGCCTCGATAGCGGTCTGGAAAGAGTTGACGTTATGGTTCCTAGACTTATTGATTTGTCTCTCGACTACGCCCCATACTTAGTAGTCCAGAGTATTTAGGTCGGGACTGTTAGGAGGCCAAGAGTCCTTCGACCAAAACATGTCGACGTTGTTATAGTGTCAATTTTGCGTGTGTGCGGGTGCTCCATCTTGTTGATAAAAATACGGTCTCCTAGAGGTCACAGTCTCTATCCACGGCTTTATCACTGTCCTATATAAACCTCCTTCGTGACCGTCTCGCCCTTCTGGAAGAAGTGCGGCGGCATGACATCACCCTTACTTAAGACGACGCTCAGGATGTGGATATTGGCCGGAAACTTGGTCTTACCCACCACAGGGACATTCTTGAGGTTATGGGCGTCCCATACAGTCATATACAGTCGATCTTGGGTACCTGATGTATTTAATAATTTCGGTGGGAATTCTTCCGGCACGATGGCTTACTATAATCGCCGCTCTTCCATCGTACTCCATGCTTGGGTTGACAGGCTTATCATTTAAACATGTTAAAAATGTTTTAAAGTTTTCGGAATTATCTGTATATATCTGTTTTTAGCTATGCTGTGCATAAATACTAATAAATGAAATATAATAAAATAAATTAAATACTATTTTGGGTTATTCTCTTATTTCAAAGTATTAATTTACTATTAAATATAAGTTCAAAATGTACACATAAATGTAGGTATTATTAAAATAAAATATGTTAATACTTATACTAATAAACCAATTAGTTTATTGCTTATTAGTCATTAGTCATCCAAAACATTAATTTAAACTTTTTTTTTTTAAGAAATAATATTTTTGAAGAGCATATCCTCATAACGGATTAGAGGTGAAGATTATACAAAACAAAATAAATCAATCAACTAGAAAGATATAATATTTAGAAAAAATATTTGATTACCACCGGGATATCTGATACGGCACCCTGAAAAATGCGTTGCCATTTCGCGTAAGTTTCCGACAAATTTAAGATTTATATTACATACATTTTAAATGTATTCATTATTTCAATTTTAAAAGCAATTAAATAAATCCCAAAAACGTCATAGAATAAGAAAAGTTACAGGATCGTATGCCGGTGGTAATAAAATATTTTTTATAATAATAATAATACATAGATTTTTCTGCATATCTTTCTAATTGATTAATTTATTACGTTTTAATGTCACAGAACTATGTTCTGAAATTGCAACTTCACAATATAATTTAGTGATGGTAAACTGTTATTTAAACTGTTATTTAAACTGTTATTTAAAAAAGTTATTTAAACACGGAGATTTAACTGTTGGAGGTTTAGCTTCAAGTGTATCTACCGGTGATCGTTACGAAAAAATTATTCTCCTAATCCATTCTTCATTTCAGAACAAATACGGGATTACTTTGAACAGGAATACTCTGTATGCATTTAGTATCTAGGTACGTTTATAAAATCCATATTTATTGAATATTTTTTATTGCCGGCAATTGCACACTCGTTCGCACATCGCGTCGGCGCCGCCATTGTGCGGATGCATTCCGGCGCCGCCATTTTGAATCCAGTTTTCACGCCGAGGAGCAACAAAACCGCGGTAAAAAGGGAATAAACTCGCGAAGGCTGGCCGGCACCTACCCGGGTCGTTTGTACGTACATCCAGTGCAATTTATCAGACGCTAAATGGCATGTGAAATACGCTCCGCCAACGTTTTTATTTTATCGCAAAATATCCATTGAACGGCTATAACTGAATACAAATCCGCGCATGTGACCAACTTCACGCGTTATTGGCTCCGGTGCGCGGTAAATAAAAATATTCGGGGACCGATCCGCGATTCGCATCGCTTATTTTATTTATTTATTAAATACCCATGTTTAGACTTAACATATTATAATATATTGTTTTTAACCTTATTTTGTAACATGAGAACTTTTCAGGAAATAAAGTAAACGGCGCTTTGAATGGAATTATATCAAACGGGAATTTGTCAACCGAGGCAAGACCAGCGGTGCACAATGGACTCCTGGTACCGACACTGATGTATGGAAGTGAGGCCTGGAGCTGGCAGAAAAGGAACGAAAGTAGACTGAATGCAGTGGAAATGAGATCACTTAGACGTATTTGTGGCAAATCTATTTATGACAGAGTAAAGAATGAAGAAATAAGGAAAGAATGTAAAGCTGATGTTAGTATAGTGAGTAAGATTAAGAAAGGATCATTTAGGTGGTTTGGTCATATGGAAAGGATGAATGAGGAGAGAATGGTAAGAAAGATATATGACGCAAGTGTTGATGGAACCAGAAATAGAGGACGTCCGCGGAAGGCTTGGCACGATCAGGTAAACCAGATAATGGAGGATGGTTCTGTTAGAAACCTCAACAATCGGCGAGCTTGTATGACAAGATGTATGAATGTGGATGAGGCGAGAATTGTGTGTCAGGACAGAAGAGTGTGGCGCTCTATCCTCTCTGCCTACCCCCACGGGGAAACGGCGTGATGGTAAGTAAGTAAGTAAGTAAGAACTTTTCACTCATTAGATATAAGCATCCGTAATACTTGATACAATTTAAAGCGTTCACGGAATAAAATTACGTGACACTAACGACGTTCAGTTAGTATTGAAAATAGTTGTAATTAACTAGAATTTTTGTTCATATCAAAATTATTGTCATTTTAGACAGACAGAAATTTAAATTGGATTATATAAAAAATTTCGTAGAATTTGACATGCTCTTTAATGCCGCACCCAATCCGCCTAAACTGCTACTCGGTTGTAACGCCACTGTAACAATCAATACTAATTCAAATCTCCCTTGAATATTATTTAAATTCATTGCATTTTATCACAATACATCAAAATTACAATAATGATACCATAATATTGTAGAATTATTCCGCGTTTAAAATATTTATTTCATATCATCCCGTTTATTGCTATAATTTATCATAGCAATAGCGATAAACTTGTCAAGTGTTTACCTCCTAATAGAAATGTTAAAATAGTTTCACATTTATGATACTGCGTTCTTTCACATCACAACTTTATATTCCAGTTACATTACGTGATTATTTCTGAGTACTTATAAAATTTTATATCTTTTATGAAATAAAGAAACATTGTTGTATGCCTAGTTAGTCGATTCGCTGCAGGGATGTTACAATATATTATAAGGCGATTTCTTCATGAATATATGTAAGTATATTAAACATTAAATATAATATATTCATTGTATCAGTTATTTTAATAGATAAATATTTCATAGGGTTCATTAAACTTAACAAATAATGACCAGAACTACACGGTGTTATACCATAATGTTTAAATATAGATATTTAATAAATTTATGATATTTTATTCTACTTTGTTAACTTTCGCGGTTTAAGTCTATAACACCGAAAATAATTCATGGTTTAAAGTATAAATAAGTATAATACAAAATACATACTCTTAGGTACACTAGGCGTGGAAATAAAGCATGTGCTTAATTTTTAAATATTAATATTCAAAAGTCTGGTGTTCTCCTTTAGCACTGTATGAAACTCCATAGTGCTGTATGAAACTCTATAGTACCGTGAGCAGTGGTGTGCACTAGGCATGTTCTTAGATTATGCTGCTAATATCGATGGGTATTAATTATCATCAGAAGTATGTTTTTATGTAAGTATAGATGTTTGAGTGTGTATTATATTCTTGGAAGGAGCTAACACATTTTATATTATAAAATAATACAAAGTTTAAAATGTATTAGAATACAATCAAGCCAGCTTCAAAGATACGCTTGCGGCGTTTTGCAACATATCTGTTAAAGTGAAGACGTGTATTCGGACTACTTTTTCTGGGACAGATTTTGCGAAAAAACACATTCGCAGATTTATTTCTCAATTTTAAATTCTTCCACTAGTTATTCGGTTTTAGTTTAACATGAGAATTGAATTATTTTCGTATAGATTTACATACTCAATATATAATATGTCAAATAAATATTTATTTTGAAAAGATTATAGTTATGTACAGCTTTTTTGATTGTATAGAGTGCATGCCCCTTGTATATAGGTACTTTTTAGTAATATAAAGTCACTAAATATTTTCGGTACAAATAAATCATAGGCCATCTTTCTCCGTCAGACAATTGATTTCTTTGCATATTTTATTAAATTAATCAGTTAGTGTGCGTCCGTCCTGATGAAGATGCAGTGGTATCGAACATAATTGGCGTCAAATAAATCAAAATGGTGCATAAAAAATATGTAAATATTATATTATATTTAAGTAAGTAAGAAACAATCATAAGGTGCTGTAGGTCCTAAGCCCCGTGGGGCCATGTTGAAAGAATTTTGAATATCACCATCAATTGGAAACATTAAAAACTACCTAGAAACAGATTGGTCTCACAGTATGAAAGAGAACTGAAGCAGAGCGGGAATTTCAGAGAACCGAAGAAGATTGACCAGAAATAAAAATGGTAAATAGCTGTCGTGGAGGGGGCTAAATACCACCTTGGGATGCAACGTCATAAAAAAAGAAGAAGAAAATTCCTAAACTTAACATGCATACTTGATACATTTGATGTCTTTGGTAATTGTTTTAGAAAATAACACACATAGAAATTACCAATTTTTCCGGTTCCAGATATACTTAAACAAATATTTGTTTGGTACATAGTATGGACTGCTAAGAAGTCTTAAAATCTAAAAATTATGACAAATAATTCATGAAATAGGCGTGGAATATGCTATAGAAAGATATTGGTGTACAACGAGAATATTTCCTAGGAAAATTCTTCATTCAAGTAATGCTTATAAAATTAATATATATTATTTAAATGAAATAAAAAACGCATATTCTATTCTGTTTCAAAATCATATTTGCGCAGTGTAATTGAAAATATTTTGCAATATATCAATTCAAGCGAAATACAATACTAATTATTTTTAATTTCTTACGCAGGATGGTTCTAGTTAATAGTATAAAATGTCACTATACTCCATCCCTCAACGTATTTTATAAACATAGCCACCTCTTTCCGACTCGTATGCACAAATTACCATTAAAATACAATATATATTAAAATTATTCGGATGATTGATCATTTAACAAATCACACTGGATTTATTGCAACATTTAACACTCGGATAATTCCAGCGCGCTTCTCTGAGTGAATAAATATAATGTGGCTAAAATCACAAAGGGGTGGAATACCGGTTTAGAACGGCCACCCCTGATCAGGCAATCATTCTCCGCTTTCACCCCTGTTGCTTAAATCTTATCGTCGTCCCCTCCCCCGGCCCGGCCCTGGTGTATTTGATCCAATGGTGTGTATCCGTAACAATAACATCCATTTCCTAAACCTACAATCAGGGCTGCTGAACCTTGCATTCCGAAATCATTAACCGTATTTTTTTATTTAATACATTTTTTCATATATTTCCTGCCCACTTTACTAAACCAGAGTCCGTTTCGAGGTGGTCAGTGTTTTTTGCTTATATCATTTGTTTGTCAAATATAATATGATATATATAAAATAATAAAAAGTGGATAAAATACAATATAAAGTAAAAATGATTTATATTTACATCAGAAAGCAATCACTTTGTGGTTTAATATATTAAATTAATTAAAATACAATCACTTTGTATGAAACCACAAAATTTATTATACGTCAATAGGTTTAGTTTATCTTAAGCTTCGTCAGGACGTATTTAAAACTAACTATAAATACAAAAAGATAGCACTTATATATACACATAAACGCACAAAAATGATTTGTTAACAATTTAGTTATATAATGTTATTTACAAAAAAATTCCCAACTTTATAACATGTTAATATTATAATTTTCAACGTTTGTCAAACTGGAGAATACTTTTATTGAAAGGATTGCCTTCACATGGCAATCAATAGTATTTAATCAAGAACAAGGGAAAATAAAATAAAATACAATATATATGATACAAAGCAAACAAATAATTACACGAGAATGTGTTCTTTCACTTTACATTTAAAGGTTATCACTGGGATATCTTTATTTTGCATGATATTTAATAAATCTTCATTTAGTAGTTTAATATTCGTGGTACAATACATTCCCTCGTTCTCTCACTGTACACGTAGTTTGCGATCGGTACAATCTGGTAGAATATCTATAGTGTGGGTCAGTATTCATATTTACATTACGTATCATCTCTTTTAAAATTTGGTAAAATTTTGCGTATAGTAAATAATTTATTATAATCATCATTATATAAACACTTCGTTCTGTTATCTATTATAGTTTAATCGATCTTAATTCAAACCGTTTTATTAAGGAGAACATAATCTTATTGTGAAGTTGTAATAATTCGGAACATAGCTCTGTGATATTTTAAATACTAATTAAATATATTAATTAGAAATACATACGTATAAAATCAATTTTATCGAAAAATATTATTGTTGCTACCGAAATTCGAACCTGGATCTCTTTCTCCAATCCGGGGAACGTGCATTAACCGACTGTGCTACAGCACACAGTACTTATGACGACAAATTTTCGAACCTAAATGTTATGTTACACTTTTCAAATTAATACATCTGTCGTTTTACTATACGTTTAATTTTACCAGAAATTTTAATACATATTTTTCCAGTAGGTTCATGGCCTATTCTGGAAAACCTCACATATGTTAACTAATATAAGTTCAATTACAAATAATATTAAGTTATAGTTTAAATTATAATCTTTTATCTAATACGCATTACGAAGATAATCGATGAAAAAAATCTTAAAGGATGTTGTACAAACAAAAAACGACCTAAATGATGCCAAAAGTTCCGAAGGATTGACGAAATTATGGCAGAAAATTTCACATGAAAAAAAACACAAAAAAAAAAAGTTATTCAATTAAATTAATATTTTCAAATACAAGATACGTGAATAATTGTCATAGCCTCGTACGTAACGCGTGCTTAAGACACCTATTCAAAAATAAGACCCTGCTTGGTAGTCAACACACCAAATTAAATTTATACTTAATTACATTTTAAAACGGAAGTACTACGAACATTAATTTAATGGTTCTGACCAACCAGGTACCTCTTGACGTCTTGATATGATTTGAGTTTTTTTACAGGTAAATCGAATTTACCGATAATAAATA
The DNA here is from genome assembly GCA_022840565.1 of Eubasilissa regina. Lineage (NCBI taxonomy): Eukaryota > Metazoa > Arthropoda > Insecta > Trichoptera > Phryganeidae > Eubasilissa > Eubasilissa regina. The sequence goes on along the minus strand of JAINEB010000027.1, from coordinate 13,006,254 downwards.
ACCTGATTATGTACGGCCTGAACCTGATCAAATAATGAAGGTTTTATTTAAAAATTGTGTACTTATTGTAACAAGGTTGTTCGTATTAATCTGTGCTGAGGGTTGTGTAACCAGGAAACGCCACCTTATTTGATGACTGGAACTATTTCATTTGCTATACATACTATAGGGTGTGGAGTTCCATATATATGCGATATACATATATTCATAAATTAAATGTGTATAACTTTAAATATATGTGTCAGATAAATTTTTGAATTTACAGGTTTAATATAAATAATTAAATGCTCGACACATTTTTACTGTGTCTTGTGTCATAATCTTCAATATTATTCCTATCTATCAATTCTTTCTCATCGTGACAATCTTTTTGCCTCTATCTCGGGCGATATCTTTGATTGAGCATCGTGGTCGTCTATTTTGCTTCTACAACGCGAATTGTTCGCGATTTGGGCCTTGTTAGGGTGACGCGTAGCGAGGTTTCAGTCACGCGTCAGACTTGGTCTGTCCATCATAAAATAAATCGTCGTCACGCCCTTTGTCGTTGGACGTTTTCAGAACATAGTTCAGTAGTATTTTAATATAAATTATATGAATCAACTAGAAAGATATAGAAGTAATCTATCTTTTAAAAAATATTTATTTTGTATCAGGATTGAATATCACATGGATAGATGTATCAAGTGGAAAAATTACAGAATATAAGTTCAAAATTTGTCGAAAATTGCTATTGCGTCAATGGTACCGCGCTTTCCTCCGATAGGAAGAGGTCCAGGTTCAAATTCCGGTAGCAATTTAATATTTTTTCGATAGATAGATTTCTTCTAGTTGATTAATTGAATTACTTTTATTATATGTTATATCTACAAAGCTATGTAACACCCCGTATAGCGTCATTTCCATTAAAATGTAACCGTTGTATATATACTTACTTTCTTTTTAGTCCTACACTTGTATTTCAAAAATTTATTTGACATACTTATAAGTGTGATTTGGGTAAGAGTGTGTTTTCAGTGATTTTTAAAAAATATCTCTAATACACAGTCTCTTATTACTAATTGCAAAAAGTTCAACGCTTTAAGCAAATGAGCGTTCACTGAATTACGTATTCTGATAATGACACATCTATGAGTAGAGGTCTCCAAATATAAATCGTATTATAATAGTAGAATATTAATAGCTCCAATCTTGTTACTATAATTTTCAAATATACTTGTCAGAGGATTTAATCCCATAGATGGAACATCAATGTCAAAATTGTCAAGCGTATATATACATCATTTGCAAACGAGTCACGCGCTCGCATGGGAGACGTGCAACTAGTCACTTACATATTAACCAATCTATTGTCTTGAATGATAGATACTTCTGTATCGCCCTGATGCAAGACCACCATCAACACTACCGAAATATTGTTCGGTAACGAATAAACTTTACTTTTAAATTTCCGGTAATTTAACCATCATTTTAATTAACACGGGCCAATAATAAATGTTTATATTACTGCCAATTAAAACAAATCAATTATTTTGCTATATCTACTGTAGACCTAGATACGATGCATAAGAATGTAATTAACTTATTTATTATGTTTGTATGTTTTTAAAGAAAATTCTTTATGGTAAATTTTTATAAATATAGTAGTCAATTTGATAAAAATTATGTAATATAAAATGTTCAAAACCGACGGCCGTAGACTCCTGCCAGTTTTAGCAAAGCAAACAGCCATTTACAAAGGAAAACATTCAAAGTGGAAAGTCTCCCCTCTCCGCCGCCACTTAGCGTCGTAAAGCGGCCGTCCCGCTCACACTGACGGGGAAAATTACCCTCGCTGCATGGCGTTAGAGCGGGAAGGGTGGTGCGGCGTCTGCCCCGTTTAGAGGAGCTTTTCGCGCCACTTAGGCAGAATAAATTTACTGGTCCAATTTATTATTTGTTGCTTTGAGAAGGAATTGTTAATCGTTGATTCTCGAATCGTTCAATATATATATATATATATATCTTCCAGGATGATGCTCCAAACTTTTGGTCAATAGGGGTGTATTTTACCGTTCACTCATATATATTTAGTATTAAGATGCTGTATGAGAGAAAAATAAGATGGAATAAAATAGAAATGTTGTAGATGATCTGGCAATTAAATCGATCTATTAAGTATACAATACAAAACCTATTATTAATATTTCAATACTATATTAGGATGATAAAGATAGCATTTGGACAGAACAAGGTATATGGTATATTAAATTATTCAGTAGTAGGACGTGACATCTCATTGGATATTGAAGCTATTCTAACAAAATATTTTTCCAAAATCTTATTTACTTTATTACTTTATCAATATATTTTACAAGCTATTTCCGTACTGAAGCACTAGAGCAGGCGGCTTTAAAATTACTAATATTATTTAATTGAACGGCTTAGGTGAATATAATTTTAATGAAGCAGTTAATTATACTAAATATATTAAAAATGTACTGTTTATTTTTCTCTATTTTATAAATAAATATTTTTATAAATAAATTAAATATTAAAATTATTTCTAAGCTTAGCAAAATCAACTCTGTAGTAAAATCCATTATTTTAGATTATGAACATCCTACTAAATTCAGCCACAATTCGCATTCTAATAATTTTATATCATCAACAATTTAAGTTAGGTACTACATTTATTTTTTAAATAATTGTTTTTTAAAAATAGATTCTGTTAAAGAAACAATATAACATATATTTATGATTAGTTAATGACATCCTGAAGAAGAAAATGATATATTTTGAAACCGATAGATGTATTTAATTCATTAAGTGGTTAATAAAACAAAATTAACAATTTAAAATAACATTATGTCCTTTATTATTAAAAAATATTTGTTTAACAAATATAAAATGCGTGTCTCTTCATTAGTACCGGACTGTTTTAATAAAATATATTATACATGGGTATATAGCAATGCAATAATCAGTATTTACAAGATATTATACACTTCTATTATATATATTGGGATAAAAATACCTAGTCAGTACCAGAGTGGAAATTATTATCCTCCCCTGCCATGATTGATGCTCTTAAAAGTTTGGGGTTGGAATAATTCGTCCCCCATGTTAGGCAAGGGTAGGGGAGTGGTTGTAGCCAATAATAAATTGAGTTCTGCACTCAATTCACCAACAATAGGGTCGGTAAAATTTATGTAGAGGGTGAAAGAGTTTTAGGGATGATTATACAGCTAATAAAATTATTCGTCTCGAATTAAGCGCTTAAAATTCAGTGGCGATTCGTGATACTGTTACGCATTTGTTGACAAATGGGTAATTATCTAGACACGATATTATGATATTATACCCGTATAGCGGAAACAATGTAAAACTCTAATTAAATTGAAGATATTGTATTTAACACCTTTATACAATTGTTTAGATACGCAGAATTAATTTTTATTATGATTTAAGTACCCAATAAACACATTATTAATGTTGTTAAGATAACTATGAACGGGAAATATATGGAAACAGATATCTTAATCAGTTGATTTATTCAGCTCAATCAGAAACATGGTTTACATGGATTTGTAAACAGTTTATGGAATATATCATAGGTATTATAATTAAAATGATAATAAGCTAGAAATAAATGTGGTGATGATTGTGTGCAAGTTATGATATATATGAACACGTGTACATATATATACAAAAAAAAATCCGGTACTAACATGCAAAACGTCAGTATTACGAATATTTTTAATATTAAAACATACCTTTTTTATGATTAGGTATATTTACAAACAAAATGAAATTTACATTAGCCATTTAATTATTTTTGGATTGGATGTATTATAAAAATCTATAATAAAAATATTCCAGTTCACTACTTACCGTTATTTGAATTTAGTTCAATATAATTAATTAATAATCCAGTAAAATGTTATTGTTAAATAAAAAAAATTACAAGAATTCAATGCAAATTTTGATAACACAAAAAAGCTTAGATATTGTTAGTGATATGGCATATTTATTTATAAACTGAATTAAATAAATTATTTCAAGAATACCAATTCACAAAGTTTGAATTTTTAAAGTACAGTATTCTGTATAATTGATTAACTATTGCACGAACGTATATATTTTAAGAGTATTTATGTTTATGAGAAAGGCACACAGAAAGAAACTTTATTATAAAAATAAAAATATGATGCTCCGCCCTTGCGTAGCGCGAGAAGCGATTACTACCCTGTAGAATTAATTGCATAGAATTATGATTTTATCGTTGGGATTTCAGACTCTATTACTATATTGTGTCACCGTGGACTGCATCTGGAGCAACCGTTATTTAATATTAAGTGCGCTCTTTATTACCGACATTTTCAAAAAGAGCGGGAAACAACCCGAAGGGTGAATTTGGGTCGCTGAAAATAAAATGTGCACTTTTCGAATGTCATTGAGGTTTATGGCTTTATATACATTATATTCTAACAATTTCAAAATGTTTACTGTTTGTATGTTTATAAATGTTCACGTTGTTAATATACTAATACATGGTAGTTGTCTGTAAATTAATCAAAATACATTATATACAATAGTGGTCAAGGCGCTGGTTTCTCATATCGGGGGTTCTGGATTCAGGGATGAGGTCACAGAACTTCATGTGATTTTTTTCAACATTGGGTATTTTTATGATGTATTTTTGGGCCTCATGGGCTATTGTAGCGTTACTTATTTACTTACCATCAAGCTGTTTCCCCGTGGGTATTGGCAGAGAGGACAGAGCACCACACTCTCTTATCTTGACACACAATTCTCACCTCATTCACATTCATACATCTTCTCATACAAGCTCAACGATTATTGAGGCTTCTAATAGGATCATCCTCCAGTATATGGTTTACTTGGTCGTACCAAGTCTTCCGCGGACGTCTTCTATTTCTGGTGCCGTCAACACTTGCGTCATATATTTTTCTTACCATTCTATTCTCATTCATCCGTTCCGTATGACCAAAACACCTAAGTGATCCTTTTTTATTCTTACTTACTATACTAAGATCAGCTTTACGTTCTTGCCTTATATATTCGTTATTTACTCTGTCATAAATAGATCGGTCACATATTTAATTTCCACTGCATTCCGTCTACTTTCGTTCATCTTCGGGCAGTTCCAAGCCTCACTTCCATGCATCATTGTCAGTACCAGGAATAAATACATTTTGCAAGGTTCATGATTTTAAGCCCTCGGTAAATCTATAAATATTTTAGTTATATTCATGTAAATAGTATGATAGTATTATGAATAATTAATTAGAAATATTAACATTATTAATTATTCAGACGTCTACCTACTAATAGTTTAGATAACATGATGTATTGCAATATGACCGACATTTGTAATATGCAGTTGCAATTATCAAGAAATTTGATGTTAATTGAATAAATAGAAACCTACGTAACAGCCTACTAAAGATAGGTTTAAAAGTATACTTGATCAAGTCAAAATTTTTATCCCTCTTTTTTATATCATTTTGATCATTTTTATAAACATTACATTGTTTACATCATGAAAATTTTACTGAACGTAATAGTGACCCTCGTGTCGTACTTTTAGGATTTACTAAGTAAATAATTTATATTTGTCTTATTATTCATTCAAAAATCGTACCTTTAATGAACATCTTCTTCAGATCAGACAGAACCATCTTCTTCATTCTATTATCTGATCAATCAGAGCTTTTCTACGCGGTTTTTAAACAGTCGTATTTCTACTGCACTGAGTCATCCTTCATTTTCAATATAAAATATTTAAATTTAAATAATTATTTTAAGGCGTATAAAACTAGACGTTATCTATTTTTATTCACGTTATATACATGAATACAATTCTAATAACTCAATGTTCTTTTATGTGTTATGCGTAGGAATATTTTAAATGAAATTGATAAATTACAATGGAGTAGAATGTCAATTTCCTTTAAAATGTATAAATTAGGTAGATATGTGATTTTTTGTTTTCATTGTACGTTTTTCAATTTATAGTGTCAGAAATTTTTAAATTGAAATACACAAATATTTCTGATACAAATATTAATGTACGGAGATAATTTTATTTAATAATTACCTACCCATATGATTTTAAGCTTATATATTTTTTTAAATGTCAAATATAAAAATGTTTATATTGAATAAATGAAGACTATGGTTGGTTATAAGCAAGGAGATGTCTTTTTTAAAAACAACAAAAAAAAATTACTTAACGGTGCTCATATCAGAGAAAAATACTAGGTATAGTCATCATGGAAGCGATGAGGTATTATACAAGGTGTCCCAAAAGTCTTTTTCATATTAAAAATTCTATTATAAAATAATGAATGTATTTCATAAAAAAAAGTTTATTTTGCATTTAAGTACAGTTCCTGTGAATTTATTTCTTAAAAATATATTTTATAAATGTGATCCGTTATTTTGCTGGCACTTTTCAAAACAGAATGCAAAATTTTTGAGAACTGCTCGACATGTATTCTCCGTGATTGTTGCCATTTCTTTGCTAGTATTTTATTTTAATTGGTCCAAAGAGGGAAGATTTTTACTGTATATATTTTATTTGAGATATCCCCACAGGAAATAGTCCATTGGTGTCAAATCAGGGCTACGTAGAGACCAGTTTATGTCACCTTGTCAGGATATTAATTTTTCAGCGAAAATTTCATGAACAACTGGTAAGAACACGCTCCATACCAACTGAATTCCCAAGGACGCGGCTAGAGATCGGCATACTCCTCGCACTTCTTTCGCTCGTTGCATTGGTACAGCGAATGAACCAAAATGAAAAAGGTTTTTAAAATAAACAGTATTAATAAATAAGAGAACTTTGTTACATTTTTTTATTATTATGAAACCGTCCTGTATAAATGCGTATTTCCGACTAGGTATTGGTTTTAAACACTAGTACATAAATAAAAAGCAATATATGTGCATACTTAAACAATTTTTTATTATTACAATGACTAATCATTTTTTATCTTGTCAGAATCCGCGACATATTATTACATAAATATAATAACTGTCAGTTAGTACTGCCAGTGTTAGCAACCGATGATTTTCTCTCGGTTTCCCACTCGTGAAACATATTTAATATTCGCTAGGGGCGGATTTTCTTCAAGCGCTAAACTTTATTGAAGTATTGAAAATTGATTACTTAATCCGTTATAATTTTAAACCACTGAATCATAAAATAGGTTGATTCGACTGCTGATTAATGTTGTCTTGTTTTGATTTACGCAAATGTTGGAAATGTTGCGCAACACCGATTTTACATTATGTCTGAATTCAATTTATTTCAATCAATATTCTCGATACTTATTGAAATGCGTGGATTACGGCACCCACGATTATAAATATCAAATCGTATTATTCAAACAAACGGAATAAAAATTGTCAACCGCAGTTATAATTTAAAATAGCGGGTAAAGGTGTGCCTTTTTTCAGTGTCATAATGTGCAGCTGAGTAAAATTTGAAATGAATTTCACTCAATTAACTATATAGCTATATATTTATTTAAAAAGGTCTTGGACATCTGCGTACTCCGGAACGTCGATAAGGCTGTTATATTCTCCGACTCGCAAGTAGCTCTTGAATCCCTTTCTGCTAATATGAAAGTTTGGCTACACAATGAGATAATCTGTTCCATCAGAAGATGTCTATTTAATTTATTCAGCAACAATAAATAGGTGTCAATCGTTTGGATTCCTGCACATAAGGGAATTCTTGGAAATGAATGTGCTGATAAACTGGCCAAGAAGGCTACTCTTTCCTGAGTTTTTCCACATCAATTCCATATCCCGATGTATGACAGACTTAATATGGTAAAAAAATGTACGAATTCTATCTGGTCTGCACAATGGATGGATCCAAACAATCACAAGGGTTATCGGCTTAAAATAATCCGATGATATATTTCCCGCACCCTTTGGTCCTCCAACAGGAAAGTCTCCAAAAAAACAATATCAAATATCTCTAGAATGAGAATTGGGCATTAGCATGTAGCCTCACATTTATTCAGATGGAACATAATAGACTCCCCAATATGTGAGTGTAGTGCCTAGGAGAAAACCCTTGATCATGTCTTTTTTGCCTGTCACAAGTTTTTTTTACAGTAATCTTGTCAATGGCAATTTTTAACTCCCGGTTAACTTGTGTCATCTTCTTTCCCTTAACTCGCCACATTTAATCTACATAATAACAAATTTCTTGAACGACAATGGTGTTAACTTGTAATATAATATTCCCTATTCTATAATATTGTTGTACTTCTTTCTGTGAAATAAAGTTTTAACTTGATTAATGGCACAAATCACTCTTGAAGGGTGGATTACCTGTTTAAAAAAAGAAGAAGAACTATATAGTTATACTGAAAGAGAGATTGCGTTGGCCATGTATACATTTAAATATCATTTAATATATTAAAAGTAAATAATAGAATCGTTTTTATGTCCATATTTTTTCTATGTTATTCAACTGAGAGTTGATTTTTGTTGTAGCTAACATTCTATGCTATATTTCAGTGATCAAAGATTATGTATCGCGAGTAGTTTTGTTAATTGAAAATCGTTATATATTTTTTTCTCTAGTGGCAGTAATGGATAATAAATATTTTTTTTTGCGATTTTTTACCCTAACAAATCACTTATTTAATTAAATACGTGCATACTTTATTCCTTTTCAAATACAAATTAAATGTATTAATTAAAAAGATATACATATAAAATCAATTTTATATGTACCTATATATTTATAATTAATCCATTTAATTTGTATTTAAAATATCACACACCTATGTTCTGAATAATTACAACTTCACAATAAAAATGTGTTCTCCTTAATACTATATTACTCACTCTGAGAAGTACTCAGATATTAAATATATTTATGTTTGCTATTTATTACATTTTTAGGTAGGTAATTAAAAAAAATTCAATGTATTACATTCTGTTTTAATAGGTTTGCTAAGCACTGCAAGGTAGTAATATAATTTAAAATAATAATTTATAATGTGACCTACATGCAGTATACTGGATATCTGTTTTTTTTTTCTGGAAACTATGTTGCAGTATTCTGGTTTATCTTATGGGTGGAGAAATCCTAGTGAAGCATTTTGCATGCAGTTATGGAGGCCATCATTGAAAGAGCTAGCATGGGGGCTATTTACGAGATACTATTATTAATGCGTAAATAAAAAATCTCCATACTTTGTAAAATATTATGTAAAAGATAAAATACAAAAATAATAAGAACACAAATAGTTATTGATCTTACTTTTAAAATTAGCAATATTAACTTTGTGGTTAAAATTCATATTTTGTATTTATTATCTTTGTTTTATTAACCATTTAATTGATTTTAAATACATCTACCGGTTTCGAAAAATACCATTTTCTTCTTCAGGATGTCATAAGTAACTAAAAACATATATTATTGTTTCTTTACCAGAATCTATTTTTAAAAAAACAACAATTATTTAAAAAATAAATTTAATACCTAACTCAAATTATTACTTAATACAAATTTATTCAACTAAAAAATAACCGGTAGATGTATTTAAACTCAATTCAGTGGTTAATAAAACAAAGATAATAGATTAAAAATAAAGTTATAGATCTTTTAAATAGTTAATAAAATTTGTTATAAAAATTTGACATGGAATAAAAATATCAGTATTAGAATCAATGATGTGACGTTTCAGAGTACTAAACTATTATCTTACTGGTGAAATCGTGTATCCGTAGTAAATTAAACATTTGCAAAGTTTTCACTTAACAAGTACCTCAATCCTTCACCATGCAATGTGAATATTAAAATTGTTTCACACAACGCACTCTAACGTGTACAAATTACACAAAGTATGTTAATTAATTAATTGTCCATCGTTAATAATTGCATATTTATTATGTGTTGAATAATTGCGTGTAGTGCAATCTAAATGCGTTATTAATTTGATACTGCATCGTAACTCTGGGTAACCGTTTGATCTTTAGAAGATGATCGATGATATTGCATGGATTTACATATATTACCTTATTAAAAAAATTGAATGAGTACATTTAGTAGGTACCTACTTTTATGGTTGTGTATTAATGTCGCATGTGTGCGTGCGTGTACAATTTATTGGGATGGAAGAAAATTATGAAATTTTATTACATTTATTTTTGATTTTATAAAATTTCATTTGTTAGTGAACGGTTGCTTTACGATGTGCTTTGTATAAGTAGATACAGCATAGGTGTAGCAGACGCCTACCTGTGGCGGCCAAATCAAGGGGAGCGACCGAAAAATATATAAATATTTGAAAACAGAATCCCAAGTAGTGTGAGATAAAAATAACCCAGATATTTCCTAATAAAGCTGTAATTTTTAGTCAACACTAGTGTCGCCGCCCCTGGACAAGTTTCAAAATGCCGGCCTAACGAAATACCGCCCCTACCGTGTGTGGCACGCGGGCGGCCGATTTAGGGGGCGGCCAATTTATGGGGATGGTTTTACAAAAATTGAAAACATCTTCACTTAAGTCACTAGGGTGGAAAAAAGCAATCTTGCTTGTTTGCCACTAGTACAAATAATTTCCTGTAATTACGTGTGTTTGGATTTCATAGGTACTGAATAAAATATATAGCAACCACGTTAACTAGTATGACGTACTTACTTAATAGTACTAATTTTTTTGCGAGGGAGGGAGGGGGTTGGGGGTACGCTAAAATGATTACACATCAAAAATATGTTTTAAACATTATAATATATAGAAATGCGAACAAGAACTATGTACGCAAAAAGTAGACATTTAGTTAAAAACTATTAGAACATTTTCGATTACTGTTGTCGGCCCTGCCATATGGTAGCCGATATCAGTATTTTGAAATTGATAACATATTAAAAAGAATAATCTAAGGTACCGCGGAAAATTTGTGATAAAGCAAAACAACAAACAAGTCAAAGCGTGTAAAATCACATTTATTAAATTTAATATATTTCAGTCAGTGTGATATATAAGTACGTCAATAAAGTAAGCTCACTATTTATTGTTGTCATAAAATGTTTTTAGCAACCTCACGTTGTATTATAATTATTTTCTCACGGTTTATACGGGTATATCATAAGATTAATGTAACCTTAATACTAACAATGAAAATGGCCGCCATGTCACATCTGTAAATTGTTAGTTTTTTGCTGAGTGGTGATGATCAGTCAAAATGTCAAAATCTCTGATCAGTATCGAATGTTTCAATTTGTAATGTGATGAATAATGTGATGAAGGTAATATAGCACTATGTATATACATCATACGATGATAAATAGCAATAAACTTACAATACAAGCTGCATTACATTGACAGTTTGGTTGGTTAGTCAAAAAACGCAACGGAAACTTCTTCAGAATAGTTTTATATAATACAATTATCGAAATACGTAAAATTAATTACTCTCATTATTATGTACATGCCAAAATATTATTTGTCTTTTAAAAATCACATTTATATCTTTATTTATGTAATTTTTATGTTGGTTTTTATGTATTTTTATTAAGTGGGTATTAGATATAGCATATTATTATTAGTTGTATTATTTTTAAAGAGAATCAGACTTAGAGATATGACTTCTTAATAATTAAATATATTAATTAGAAAGATATACATATAAAATCAATTTTATCGAAAAATATTTTTGTTGTTACCGGGATTCGAACGTGAATCTCTTTGAATCCGGGGAACGTGCATTAATCAATTATGATACAGCACACAGTACATTGACGACAAATTTTCGTACCTATGTGTTCCAGTATTTGAAAGTTATCTACTTTGTTTTTACGGAATCTCAAATACCTTTGAGTAAACCGATAGGAAACGTCAGAAATAACAATTCATTTTTATTAAATTTTGAACACCTTGATACTACTTGTATATTATTAAGGAGAACACATTCTTATTGTGAAGTTGTAATTCTTCACATAAGTCTGTGATATTTTAAATACTAATTAGATGTATTAATTTGAAAGACATACGTATAAATCAATTTTATCGAAAAATATCTTGTTGCTACCGGGATTCGAACCTACGTTTTTCGATAAAATTGATTTTATATGTATATCTCTCTAATTAATACATTTAATTTGTATTTAAAATATCACAAATTTTCGAACCTGTATGTTACACTTTTCAAATTAATACATCTATCGTTCCATTATTTGAAAGTCATCTACTTTATTTTTACGGAATCTCAAATACTTTTCAGCAATCCGATTGGAAATGCCAGAATTAACAATTCATTTTTATTTAATTTCTTAATGCATATTATTCGAATTAAAATAATTTAGATACATTTGTAGTAGGTTTTATATAGTTTTATGTAGGTACCTACACGATAAAATATAATTACATCAAATCTTTCACAAAGTTGTTGTAAGTTATGTATAATTTTATATTTCCACACTGCCTGGAAAAACACAAAAAAGTTAAATAACAGCAGATATGCAAAATAATATAAAAAAATCCACTTGCCAACAATTCATAAGGCTATAAAAAAAACATTATTACGGAGTTAAATGGGGCTTGATGAATGCATGCCATTAATGGATATTGTAATAATTTATAATAATTTTTAGTAATTATTTTTAATAACGCGTAATGACAGCGCGCTGTTTGCACAGGCAGCCTGCCAGTCCGGCGGCGGCCATCTTGTGTAAACTTCAGATGTTTGCAACGCTCGTCGAAAGATGGCACTATGTTTTACAAAAATATAAATAACGAAGTACAATTTATTCTTAACACATTTTTTGATATGAAGTTGTATTTTTTTCAGAACGTAGTTCTGTAGTATTTTAATACAAATTAAATTAATCAATAGATTTTCTTTGTATATCTTTTTATCTGATTTAATTTGCATTACAATTAATTAATTTAGATTATTAAATTTATTACGGTAGGTGTGTACGTAAATGAAAGAGCCTTCTGTATATACGATTATTGAATAGTTTTATTGATTAAATAATAATAATAATATTGGCCTCTTGTGGTATATAATATTTAAACTTTATACCCGTTAGACTGACTAAGTAGAAAAATTAACAGGCACTTATCTGTTGATAACTCTTAGATTTGCCGGTTGCCAAGAAAAGTGAAGAAATATTAATAGTTAAGAAGGCGAAAGTTCATTAAGATTACGATATATATAGTAGGATGCAGAAGAGCTGCTTCAAATGCCGAACTGGAGAAAGATTCAGGAGACCAGGATTATATGGATGTACGCTGCAAGGTCATTGAAGAAGAATAAGAATATATATATGAACTGGTGTTTGTCCTGGGTTGAATATCAATTTTTATAGATGAATTCCTTTAGGAAACAGGCCGAAATTCCTACACGATAATACGTGCCATTGTCAAGGTTTTGCATCAAAAAGTTACGGTACAGACGTACTTATTCGCGGGAGATATTAATCTCGCATAGTTGATTTATATTGCACACCTTAAATTAAACATAAATATAATATTGACAAATTTCGTGAAATCTCGTGAGAAATAATTTTTAAAATTCTTTATATTATGTTATATGATACTAAACATTCCAATTTCAAACTCAAAAAAAAAGTAAATTAGTTTTGTTTGCATAAAAAATAATAAAACCAGTCGGTTTATGTTCGACCAGCCCTGTTAAGTACGGCACCCGTTCGTTAACAAGTTCCCCAACTTGTAAAATATTTCTTTCATACCCCCCTTAGGTGTGCTAGTGTCCACCTGGGGCACGATAAACCTACACGGTGTAGGTACCGAGTGGCCGTCCAACTTGCCCACAGAGCGAAATTACACTTAAACACATTCAGATTACGCTTAGAAATTATTATTTTAATATTCAAATACCTCTTTGTGTATAAATTACTTGTAATATACGCCGCTGTGGCAATCTTAATGGCGGCCGGCCGGGTTCTTTACGTCGCCTATTAGCCGTGCTATAGTTTACTTTTATTATTTTTGTGGTATTATTACACAGATCGCATTAGATAGCGGTGTGAAAGGTCAGAACACGTAACGGCGGTAAGGAGGTAATAAAATCGCTCGAAAATTCAAATTTTTCCCGTAAATATGTTGTAAGCATTTTCCTGAATGTTTGCGTTCTACACCGCTAGTGCCTGTGTCACAGCTGCGCGCGCTGATATTAATTACATAAAAATTGTGTTACCAATTTGTTGGAACAACTAAATTAAGTGCTATTTCGAAAATTATATGTTTGTTTAGTAGTACTTACGTGACTATTTATATACAGAGTTAACACATATCCGATTTGTTAAATTCAACTTCAACTTTTAATCATTTTTAATATTTAATATTTTTTATTTATTATCTTAGTTTTATTAACCACAATTGAGTTTAAAAAACATCTACCGGTTTCGGAAAACACTTTTCCTTCTTCAGGATGTCATAACTAACTAAAAATATAGTATTGTTTCTTCACCAGAATCTATTTTTAAATTTTTTAAAAAACAACAATTATTTTTAAAAAAAAATTTAGTACCTAACTCAAATTACTGCTCAATACAAATTTAGTCGAATAATTTTTAGAAAAAAACCGGTAGATGTTTTTTAAACTCAATTGTGGTTAATAAAACTAAGATAATAAATAAAAAATATGAATCTTAACCACCAAGTTAATATTGCTAATTTTAAAAGTATTAATATTTAATAACTGTTATAATTTATAGCTAGCCAAATAATGTTGTATTATTTTTATATTGTGTCGTATAATGGATTATAAAGGCAAGGGAGAGAAGACGGATTGATGCCTTTGGTGTGTGGTGCTGGAGACACATGTTGCGCATACCACGGACGGCAAGACGCATACCTATCTCCGTTCTGCAAAAAACCAAACATCAAGAACAGACTCTCAGCCGTTTGCCTGAGACGTATCCTTCAATTTTTTGGGCATCTTGCGACAAGGGAAAATGGCTTGGAGAAGTTTGTTGTGGTGGGCCACGTTGGACTACTAAGAGGAAGAAGAAGATCCCCCACACGTTGGACTGATCAAGTAAAAAAAGAAACAGACACTTCTCTGGTGACAGTTCTAAGATCTGCAAGATGCCGATAAAAATAGAGGAGTATAGTCAAGTGGGTGAAAGTGCATGAATTGCGATCCTCGGCCACCGACGTGAAGGTAATGATGTTTCTACGAACCAACATACGAGAAACGGAAAGACAGTGACGTCACTCAAGCAACTGAAATTATGTTGATTCACACTCTTGCCTTTCCAACTTTCATGCATCTAACCATAAAAAAGATACACTCAAAATGTATAGCTGAAGAAGGATGTGACGTATATCGTGGATAGCATGACGCACGAATACCTCAATCCTGCAACAAATCCAAATACAGCAAGCCCTTTCTACAGAAATGAACAAAAGATTCTTCCACATTATGCGTCAGAGTGACAGCTTGGAAAGGGAAATTATCCTGGGCACACCTTTGAGCCGAAGAAGACTTCGAAGAAGTTAGATAGTGGATAGTTGGATAGTTGGATAGTGGATAGTGGCTAGTGGCTAGTGGATAGTGGCTAGTGGCTAGTGGATAGTGGCTAGTGGATAGTGGCTAGTGGCTAGTGGCTAGTGGATAGTGGATAGTGACTAGTGACTAGTGACTAGTGACTAGTGACTAGTGACTAGTGACTAGTGACTAGTGACTAGTGACTAGTGACTAGTGACTAGTGACTAGTGACTAGTGATCAGTGATCAGTGATCAGTGACCAGTGACCAGTGGACAGTGGACAGTGGACAGTGGACAGTGAGCATTGGGCAGTGGGCAGAGGGCAGTGGGCAGTGGGCAGTGGGCAGTGGGCAGTGGGCAGTGGGCAGTGGGCAGTGGGCAGTGGGCAGTGGGCAGTGGGCAGTGGGCAGTGGGCAGTGGGCAGTGGGCAGTGGGCAGTGGACAGTGGACAGCGGACAGTGGATAGTTATGAGCTGGAGAGATCCTAGAGTCAGCTATGAGGGCGACCCAGGATCGGGACTTATGGAGGTGTATTACGAGTCGAGCCTCATCTGATTGAAACCACTTTATATCAATACTGACATGAAGGAGGAAAGAAAAATGATTATTTTAGTGCTTTATTTATCGTTTAGTGTTTAAAACCCGTCCTAGAACGGGCACCATAAATGTTCACAGGACGGGTGGCGTGGTAGAGTATCCGATATTTCTAGCGCATGACGATTTATCATTCTATCAATTCCCCTACATATTTTGTTGAATGTCGTTACTCTGTCGATCTTACC
Source organism: Eubasilissa regina (assembly GCA_022840565.1). Lineage (NCBI taxonomy): Eukaryota > Metazoa > Arthropoda > Insecta > Trichoptera > Phryganeidae > Eubasilissa > Eubasilissa regina. The sequence goes on along the minus strand of JAINEB010000027.1, from coordinate 12,989,974 downwards.
GTTTTTACTATCTTTTTTTATCTAAGCGCCGTATTTTAATTTTGAAAACGATTCGTAATGAAATAATTGTAATTATTACCTAAGTAACTACGTAAAATATAAATCATATTATTATTTAAAATCCAGATTGATTTTAATCACATTGTATCAACATCTAATGTTTTCGTAAAACTGACAGTAGCTTTCAAGAAAAAAGGTCTCATATACACATTCAAAGAAATTTGACACTTCTCTTCAATGAAATGTACGAGTTTCACATTCATTCACAATTTTTATTTTGATGAACAGATATTAAAGTAGGTACTGTAGGATTTTATTTATAAGATTATGTCAAATATATTGTTGGTTAATGGTTAAGGTTTATTACGTGTAAATGGTCTGCGTCTACTCTTATTCGTAATATAAATCTATAGACCACTTGCGTTAGCGATTTGTCTTCCACATGTACTTTGCTAATACGTAAAAGCATGAAAGTGTTAATCTGCGTTACAATATACTTTTAACGTTACATAAATAATACACCTTTTATTTCATTATATCCTATTCCTAATGCAGTTTTGCGAGTAAGAATAAGCAAATATAATATATTATTTGATTTATTTGTGCGTTTTGTGAGAATTTTTCTCCTTTGAGGTGGACACCCATCAGTTCTCCGAGAGTTAGATGATGGGGCGTCAACAACCCCGCTGAGAACGAAGCAACTCCAAATGTTTACTGTGTCTTCAACCAGCGTGAGATATGATATATTATAATGGATGAGTATAAATAAAACAATGTTATAACTCTACTTGAGTTTATTAGCACTACTCGAGTTTCGAGAGAAACAGTAACTTTCATCGACAGATGAAGTATTAAATTTAATACTCAATAAAGTTATCACTGTTTTATTTGTATCCATCCATTATGATGAAACTTTACAAACTTAAAGCCTATTCCATCAACAATATGGTCGATTATATTCGCTGGTTATAAAATAATGGTGTTACCTCCCTATCTACGTGATTAATATATCACGATCAAGATTTACTTAATTAGAAAACTGCTCTAATAACAGGATGTGGACCAAGGAAAAGACTGAAACGAAGATGGATGGACAATATGTAAGAGATGAACAATGGTGATGAACAGGGCTAGACGGCTAGATGAATACGACCATGGTTTTCTGAATTTTGTGGGACCACAATAAAATAATAAAATCAGAGATTTTCCCAGTCGTTTGGAAATATATTGTGGTGGATTTATTAGGTACCTTTACCTATTGTATAATTTCAACAAATACTATACAAACCTGGTGATTAACCCTACAATGGGATTCGAAACGTCTACCAATAAGGTGATATATAGTGAATGCTAGTCCTCCGCTAACACAGGTCCGTTTTATGACCATACCAGTCCTACTCATTCGCCGCAAGGTTGTCATTTTTTCCTCTATATTAATCCAAGCTGTGCTGCAATGCAGTAAGAGCCAAGTCAAATAATATAGGGTAGAATATACCTTTTCTGCAATTTAGGTATTCCATCTAAGGCACATGGCTGTCAAAAAACTTCTCCATTGACTACAGTCTATCTCTAACCTTTCCGCATTTACCTATGTCAATTTTGTGTCCCGTAAATTCGCCGAGAACAACCTGTGTATAGTTGTTGCAAGACGTCCGGGACTCCAAGTTTTGCGTGTGTATGAGAGGCACATGTCTCAGTCATGTAAATATACTATTTTTGAATGAGGGGTTATTGTATTCATTAATAGACACATATATGACTTAATAATTCATAAACCAATCATAAAAAATTATATTTACACAAAAATGAATGTTCGACCTTTAGAATTTGTTCATGCGCGCTCGTATAAACAAGCCATACGTGATTCCTATCCAATACCTACACACTACGCTCTCCTCCTACACCAGAACACAATTTATTTCTACGGTGTATTCTCTATGGTAATCTGGTAGTTTCAACCTGTTCAGTGGTACCTTCGAACTGTCAAGTAAGCGTTTATCATTGGGTGCGTTTATTGCCGCTAAGTTCGTTCTGCTGTGTGGGGCTGATAGTTTATTTTGTGTGCTTTGGTTTCTCGCTATCGTGCGTGTCGAAACCTGTTCATTGTGCATGGTGTTGTTTGACACTTTCGCGCCGACGTGCACTGTTCTTTTTTCCTTCAACACGAAAAATGATTTATGTAATATGCCAAACGGCATTATTATTTAGGACAATTGAATGTAAATACGAATATAGGTAAATTCGACACTAATTTGTCGTTTTGCGTGGGACTCCTAAGTTAGGATTTAACTCTTAACTACATGATTTTACTTGTTTCCAAACTGCATTTAAAAAATAATCTAAGTAATGATACGAGTAAATAAAGAAATATCGATTAAAAATCTCGAAGACCAAAATCAGAAAAATAAAAATGATTCTAAAATAAAATTATTCTTTCATAAAAATGATATAAATATTTAAACAGTTTTAAGTGGAAATAGCTTCCGATAGCGTAGCGATGAAAAATTTACAACTTTTTCGTTTGATTTCATGTTCAAATTTGAATACCGCAAAAGTAGCTCATAAAGTTTTGACTTCGAAATATGGCAAAAATTAACCCCCTTTACAGCAGGATCACAAGTTTTCGGTCACCGTGTAGACCCTCCCTTAGCGTTTTAACTCCGAGGGGTGGTATCAAGGGGCTGTTAACAGGCACGCTGACATGGCCACACCCCTTAAATTAAGCTGTTCACTGAAGTTACATCGAGGTTGTCTTACTGTCTGAGATAATAATTCATAAATTGCTTCAAAAACAATTTTATCTTAATTATTAATATATTTTTTTAATAAATATATCTAAGATACTGAGTAGCTAATAATGAGATTGCATGTATATCGACATACAAATTAAAATAAACAATTAGAATGATACAAATACACACATAAAAATCCATCTGTCAAATAAATAATTTTGGTAGCTACCGGGATTTGAATCTTAACCATTTCCTATCCGGGGAATTTAAAAAAAAAAAGAATAATAAGATACCTGTTAATAATAAAAATAAAGACTACATTCTTACAACGTAAGGTTATCTGTTGATATGGTGAAATAATAATGTATTTTTCCGGACAGAAAAAGGTCCAGGTTCGAATCTCGGTAGTAACCAATATTATTTATTCAACAGATTTTTTCCGTATATTTTTCTAGATTCGTTTAATTTGCATAAAGTATAATTTCACTAACTCGGTACAGTAAAAATATTTTAAACGAATGATTTACTATTAGGAGAACAAATTCTTATTGCGAAGTTGTATATTTATATTAGTATATTTTAAATATGAATTAAATATATTAATTAGAAAGAAATACACATAAAATCAATTTTATCGAAAAATATTGTTGTTGCGCCACCGGGATTCGAACCTGGATCACTTTCCAAACCGGGGATAAATAAAGTGAAAATAAATATTTATCTGACAGAATGCTACTGTGTATTAAAACATGAATAATATGAAAATAATTGAGATGCACATTTTATTTAGATGTATTTCGCAGAAATTCTATTCAAGTACAGTTTTTTTCAATGTACTAACTGCACGACGCCGTACGTAGATATATTTAAATATACGGAAATTTCAATGCGTCTTACATTATCGGCCGTGGCTGAGTGAGCTAACCTGGCTTTTTCTATGAGAATGCAGTATTCATTTCTCGACTATCAACTTTTTAAATCTTTAATTTCACTCTGTATTTTTAGACAAGAAACAAACCACTTTATTTATGGCTATCGGTATGACTCCGAACATAATCTATCGTGATGCGGTGTCGCAGTAAAAAAAAATAAACTTATACTAGTGAAAATATAATTTCGCAAACGCGGGTGCAGCGTTTTTGGAGAAATATAATAAAGACTAGCAGAAAAGCAATCAGCTTTCACCTATTGCTTGCTACTAAGCCCTGCGGTGGCTATTGTGCCTGCTGTGCGGCCAGTGGTGACCGAGCCTTCCGTAAAATCTATATATCTATGCGGAAATTTCCTATTATATTGCTTTAACAATGCACCATGTGCGTAGTGTACCTTGTCTTTATTTCCAGGAAACAAAATATCAGTAATATGTACACCTACAGTTATCTTAAACTGATATAATTGTCGTCAGAATATTATTAAAAGAATAAACAGGAAGGATATCGTAAACTTAAAGTAAAAAATCTTAAAAGTAAATTTAAAATCTCAAGTGAATATGACATTTTGTGTAAAACCATTAATTAAAAAATTATGGAATAAATATATCTAAGATATGGAATAAAAATATCACAGTAGTTTTAATAAATATTAGACGTGTGTGACATCTATCGCACAGTGCGGAAAGATTCTAAATGAATATTAATATTCATTATTTACTAATCTGTACTGCCATCTAGCAGATATTTTACAGATCTAGATCCAATAGCGACGAAGTGCAATCATATAAAAATTATTATGAAATTACCTGCGTTTCTGTTAAGCTCAGGGATTGCGCCAGCTGCTTCCTCTCGGCGCCCACCACGTAGTGGTTCTTCTCGAAGGCGTGCTCCAGCTTCAGCAGCTGCGAGGGCGAGAAGGCGGTCCTTATCCTTTTGGGCTTGCGGAAGGGCTGCAGCAGAAAGCCGGGGATGTCCGGCCCTGGGAACAGAAAGTTGGCTATCACTTCAGGTGAGTAAGACCCGCTTAGGAAGTTTCTTATTTGGGAAGTAGGATGGTATGCATACAATTTATAAAATAATTAGTCCTCTAACGAAAAAAAAAACATAATTTCTGAGGTATCCCACAAATTTATTGACTTTTCAATTTGTCAGATATTTTAATGGTTTAGTAAAATTCAATAAATAGTACGTAATTGCAAAAATAAGTGCATATTCATTCAAATAAATGTGACCAAAACGACATATTTGACAATAACTACCTTAAAAGAAAAAAAACAAAGATATGTGTATTTAAACGTTGACACTTGCTCGAATATTAATCATTATCGAATTCTAACATAATTGAACTTACTTACTAGTTTAATTAGTTTAGACTTGTTTAACTTTATTCGTGCATATTATTTAAAATAAATTTTAGAGAGAAAATTTGCAGAAATTTGTTATACGGAATCCTCATTATCAAATAGTGATGGTATCAGTTACCAATCACGGTTACAATCAAACTCAATCACGGTTTAAATAACCATTTAACTATCACTATCGTCAAATATGTATTATACAGAAAAAGCTCCTAAAATCATTTTATTTATACATAGTTTAGTTTCAATAATAGATACTTTGCATTTAAAATATTGTATGAATAATAAGAAAAACATTTTGTTTAAAACCACTATTAATTGATACATCAACTTTTTTCGATACGTATGGTATCTTCTTCAGAAAACGATTTATACTAAAATTATAAATGCAAGTGTAGATAAAAAAAATTGTGATTTTAAACAGTGTTGATCTCATTATTTATATAATATGTTAACAGGAAGTAATTTTGCAAATTGTGAAGAAGTAAAATATTTTATTTTTTATTTATTATCTTTGTTTTATTAACCACTTGAATTGAGTTTAAATACATCTACCCGTTTCAAAAAATACCATTTTCTTCTTCAGAATGTCATAACTAACCAAAAATATATAGTATTGTTTCTTCATCAGAATCTATTTTTAAATTTAAAAAAAAACAATTATTTAAAAAATAAATTTAGTACCTAACTCAAATTGCTGTTCAATACAAATTTTAACCACAGAGTTAATACTGCTAATTTTAAAAGTAAAATATTTTAAATTATAAAAATACTATCCATAATTGTGTAGATTTCCTATACATAAGATTACGTTTATACATTAAGGAATTTCACTACTTTTGTTTATAAGTTATTACATTTTTTCAATCACTTTATTGTCTCTTAAGAAGGCTGTTACTACATTTTAGTCCAAACTGCAAATACCTACGTTTAATTTATTTTTACTATATATTATATTTCATCTCTTAGATATATTACTGACACTAATTATTATATATTATTCATTTTTATATAAGGAAAAATAAGTATTTTGTCCAGATCGTATTGAAAATATGTGTGTTAATATTATGTATTATTTAAATGATTGTATTTTTATTTTTCATTTTCTTACATATCATCTATCGTAATTACCATATTATTTATTTGTTCACCAAATAAAAACATGCTAATTGCTATAATAACAATAAAAACACAGTATTGACAAGTTATAAGACGTACATGTAAGGGTCACGTATCTTCATTGGCGTAACTAAAAATGTGCCCCGATACAAAATGAAAGGGCCCCCTGTAAATGTATTAAAAATATTATCTATTAAAAAAATCTATATTAACAATATTTGAGTATGTTCAAGAACACACAATTACTGGATTTTTACCTCCAAAGGCATTAAGTCTCTACGAGATACCTATAATTTGTCTTAAAAACTATATTATTATGTAATATAAGTTGTATCAATGTGTCCAAAATGTAATAAAAATTAATTGATAATTCTGGCGTCTGCAGTCGGTTTACTCAAAGGTATTTGAGATTTTGTAAAAATAATATAGATAGCTTTCAAATAATGGAACGACAGATGTATTAATTTGAAAATGTGTAACATATAGGTTCGAAAATTTGTCATGAAAAGTACTGGCGTTACACAACACAATTGGTAGTGTACTTCCCCGGATTGGAAATAGAGATCCAGGTTCGAATCCCGGTGACGCAAAAACAATGTTTTTCGACAGAATTGATTTATAATTAATACATTAATTTAGTATTTATATACACTAGCAATTGAAAAAAATCCTAACCCGACATATTAAAATTATAAATATAATATTTTTAAATCTTAAATTTCCATTTCTTGTGGTGGTGGTGTTTAGAAATTATTAGTTGTAAAAAAATATAGATATCAATGGATTTTATGTCGCGAATCTTTTGCGCCCCTATCTAACATAGACTCGAACGCATTGTATTGTATTGCATCGGCTGCAATTGTTGCTGTTACCCGACTGCGTGTGGTCAGTTAATCTGTTTCGATTTAATTAATTCAAAATCGTCATTTAAAGTACCAGTAAAAATGTGACGTTGGTACATGACACATTTTTAAAGTTTATCGCAAAGACTTAGGGAAATCTGCATACGTTTGTTAGTGGACAAAGCTAAATGTCCCATAAAAAGAATGGTGACATTGATCACCGCGTTCTTTCTGGGTCGTAAACTTGAGATTTATTTATTTTTAAAAGGTAACCAGTATTTCAACGGTGTCATTAAACACTGCGCCTCTATAATTTGGTCAAACATAAATCTGATTGGTAAGTGCGGTTGTAAATTTTAAAGACGTAATATCGCGTAGCGAAACGCTCAATCGAGAAAGACACGTGAATGATAATTAACCCCGGATTACTAGCAGGGGTAAGGAATTTAAGATCAAATTTTCACTAGATCAGACGTGATTCTTTCTACACGTATTTATGTGACAAAGTTACACATTTTATAAACACATTAAATAGATTTAATTGTAATAAATGTTTTTAGTACTACAGATATATGTTTAGTTTAATTTTATAAAGCTTTAATTAAATGATATTATAATAAACAAACATTACCAGCAAGTTAACCATACGCGAACTAATATTTTTGTTTAACGAACAAACTAAACTATAAAATAGTGAAAAAATATTTGGTATTGGTGTTTCTGTGGTACAGTTATAATTCGGTTAGTCGGTACTTCGACACTATTTAGAAATTCAAATGTACGAAAATTAAAACATGTCCTTTTACGTTTCGATAGGTGTTTATAAATAATTTATTTATAAACACAGTACCTACACGGTACCTACATAAAATTTTAAAATGAATAAATAATATTAAATTTTAATATGTCAAAAATAAATCTAATAATATTTTAATACAAATTAAATGTATACATTTGAAAGATATATGTACATATAAAATCAATTTATCAAAAAAATATTTTTTGCTACCGGGATTCTATATTTTCCTATCGGAGAAAATTCATTAACCGATTATGGTACACCAACATAGTAAATTGATGACAAATGTGTTTAAAAACATAAACTAATAATATTTCAAATACTAATTAAATGTATTAATTAGAAAGATATGCATATAAAATCAATTTTATCAAAAAATATTGCTATTGATTTTATATGTATATCTTACTAATTAATACATTTAATTAGTATTTCAAATAACATAGACCTTTGTCCTGAATAATTACAACTTCACAATAAGAATGTGTTTTCCTTAATAAAAATATTTAATTATTTCGTTCCTTCCTGAATTGTACGCGTAACACTAAGTGTTTGTGTAAATTTTACAATTTAAAAAAGTCGATTAAACTCACCGTATTTAAATTTAATTGTTAGCCTGTTATTTCTCATTTTTTGCCGGGATCCGCGATAAATATTACACACTTGTAATCCGATGTTAACAAAATAACGACATTTCTGATATAAAGTTACGCCTAGACGTCGTATAGGCGGTGTCGTAATACTAATGTAACATTGTAACGTGGTTTTACGGCGATAAAGTGCAATCGATTTTCTGTGGATATCATTTATATGTGGATATTATTTATGTATTATTCTGTGGATAATATTTCATACCTGTCTTTAACAAGTATTTTCATAATCCACTATTGTTTTATTTAATTATTTACTTTAATATGCCACTTACGCGTTAATGTTAATTGCATCAACATTTGGTGACAAATGAATTGAGTCAATAGCGATAACGTGCGTTGAGCGGTTTTCAGTCAAATTGATAGGGCGACATCTAGTGAGTGTTATTTCTGCTGCACTATCTGCAATAGTGCCAACCTTATAATAACGTTTTTGTGGTCTAGTGGTTACGCTACTCACCTAGTGATCTAGTGGTCGGAGGTTCAAACTGTTTTGACGTTTTGTTCTGATGCTACATTTTTTTAATAGTAAACAAAAAATTTAATGTTGGAACTAAAACAGTAGGTTGGTAATTATTATTAAATGTCTTATTTTTTAGAATTATCCTATTCATAACTAGTGATGGTAAATCATCATTATGTGACTGTGATTGGTAACTAAGATTAAACTGTTGAAGGCTTACTTGCATCATCACAATAGAACACAATCACAGATACAATAATCGTTTAATTCTATTCATAACGATCGTTTTTCAATGATAAAATATCAAACCATTTTCTCAAAGTTTCAATACGTTAGTTATCAAAAAGTGTTTTCAGTGTTTAATTAATATGGAAAAGATCCAATTCAGAAAAGCGACTTGATCCGCGTTCCAGGACGAGTTTTAAGTGGCGGAAAATTTTCATGTTTAATATTAAATAAATAAGAAACTACAATGCTATTTTGATATTTTATTTATACAAAATGGAGTATAACGATGCGGATTTTATGTTTCATTTCTCTCAAGTTACTCTTGCAATCGGACTCTTAAATTTGCGAACACGCGAGAGCAAAGCGTTAGTTCAATGGCAGCAACTTAACGGCGGATATTTTCTTATAGGGCCTGAATTATTCAAGGATCGTTACTATAAACTCTTGACTTAAGGTATCTCCACAAAAAAAAGTTGCACGGTGTAAGGTCCAGTGACCCAGGTGCCCAGGGTATGTCTTCGTACTTGCTGATTAATTTATTGGGAAAAATTTACTTCAGCTTATCCATTGAAACTCTAGCTGTGTGTGGAGTGGCCCCGTCTTACTGAAATTGTGTTCTGTTGTTGAGCTCAGAAAACAGCTGCAGTTGCGGTACCAGAAATTCATCGATTTCACGTTTCACGTAAAAAATAGTTATTTTCGTTGAGAAACTGCACGATTTGCTGTTTGTATGGGTGAAAATTTAGTTTTTGTTTCAAAATAACGTGCACTGTTGATTTTTTTATTCCAATACAGGCTGCAATTTTCTTTATCGATTTACGCGGATTGTGCATAATTTCACGCCGAACATGAGCCACATGTTCTGGCGTCGCTGCTGACGTCGATGGTCCCGGAGGAGTTTGGTTAACTATTGTCCCTTCTTGTCTGGACATTTGAACCCAACAACAGATATGTTGCGTGCTCGGTCCATCACTTACTCGTCGAATATTAAAGTGAGTACATAAAGTGAGTACATAAAGCACAAACCAATGAATCACCGCACTTTAAATATTGCTCAACCGCAAACGCGCGGTGCGCTTCCGACCAGTGACTCATTGCAGCTGGCAAATCCGCAAATCACGCGCGTCGAACAATACCCTTCCCTCTTACCTCACCCTAATGGTTTACGAGCAATCTTGAAATTTTTCCGCTGGACACCTTTTCTAAAAGTGAGCTATATATACATATATATATAGTATTTTAATTTATGCTCTACAGAATGACCAGATGAACAACTTCTCCATACTGTGACGATGTGCAAACTCCATTAGTTGCTAAAATCATCAGATTGTATCTAATTCGGATTGATACCAACCAGGGAACTGATAGTTGATAAAGTCCGCAAAGTGTGACTCCACTGGTTCAGGAATATACAACGGAGGGAAGTGGTTAGACGTTGAAGAGTACCATAGACTGCCAGATGCCAGGAAGGTTACAAAATATCCTGGATCAGTATGACATGCCCCGATACTAACGCTGACAGGTAAGATCAGGCAAACTGTAAAAGGAATATCCGGCCCGCTGACCTTAAATGATTGTCATAAAGCGAAGAAATAAAATAATATGACACTTAAATTATTATGATCTTTTGTCATTTAAGTATTACTAATGATAACTACCATAAAAAAGTTTAGTTTTAAAACAATTAATATTACCTACGTTATGTACTTAAAATATTTTACGACTGTGGAGAAGTTTAATACACTGCTAATACTTTGTAAAATTATAATAACATTCGACATGAAGGACACCAGTGGCGTACAGTAGACATACATTTAGGTTATGCTACTAATGTCGATGCTGTAAAAGTACGATGGGTTCTATTGTTACTAAAAGAAGTACACTCTTTCGGAAGCAAGTTTTTTAAAAAATATTTTAAAGTACTTAAGAAAAGTGTTTGGTCAAATGGAACGGATGAATAATTAGTGAATTGTAAGAAAGATATATGACACAAGTGTTGATTGTTCCAGAACGCGGAAGACTTGGCACGACCAGGTAAACCAGATAATGGAGGATGATTCTATTAGAAGCCTCAACAATCGGCGAGCTTGTTTGAGAAAATGTATGAATGTGGATGAGGTGAGAATTGTGTGTCAGGACAGAGAAATGTGGCACTCTATCCTCTCTATTTACCTGGGAAACGGCGTGATTGTAAGTTAGTTGTGTTCGTTTAAAGTAAGCATACACATTTACGATGTTTTATTACACGTCAGTTTAAGCGAAGACGTGTTTTCAGAACACTGCCTAGTACGAGAGACATAACTATTACATTTAGTTTTTTACGTTTGAGGAAGATTTAGCGTAAATATATGCGAAATATATGCGCAGTTTTATTTGTCATTTCTAATTCTTTTACTAATCGGTTATAGTTAAAACAATATGCGAACTATTAATTATTATTTGCGTGTTCATCATTATGCCGTTTACCCGCGAGGGTAGTCAGAGAGGACAGAGAGCCACACTCTTCTGTCCTAACAACACAATTCTCTCTTCATCCACATTTATACATCTTCTCATACATGCTCGGTGATTATTCGCGCTAAGTCTTCCATGTATCGAGTAAATATGTAATTTTTATTTATTTCGTAGAAATTATAGTTATAACTTTTTTGATTGTATGGAACGCACACCCGTAGAGGTATATAGCCAGGTATTTTTTTGGTTATCTTTGATCAAATGTTTGTCGGTTTTAGTCGCTTATGGCATTTAAAAGGTTATCAATATTAAATATTATTTATTCGCTCCATTTCTTCAAAACAAAGTCTTTAAATGCTTGGTTCTAATGTAACATTAATTGATTTGGCCAATCAGTGTCCAATTATAAAATGAGTCTCGTTTAAATGCCATTTCACTGGTTTCATTGCAATCAAGCAACTTTTCCGCACAATTCAAAATAAAGCCTTGTTTTTCAAATCTAGTTTACGAATGAAAGCCTTTTTAGTAAGCCTTAGAAAACGGGTTAATCAAGGTCTCGGGAAATTTTCTTGTTTTTAATTATATACAGAATTTTTAAGTCTTGTTTCCTGGAATGTCTTAAAAGAAGCCCAAAGTTTTGATCAGCAGACGATATTAATGGCAAAGATTGACAGAAGATTGAAAATAATTGCAGAATAATGAGAGGCCTTCATCCAGCAGTAAATAGATAAAAGCTGTTTTAAAACGATTTTTTATAATATGCACATATTTTATATTAATCTGTGATACGTCATTGTACATAAATGGTGTAATAAAAATAATATTTTATTTTTGCTAACATTACTGGAAAGCATTTTAAATGTTTTAAAAAAATACGAAAATAATAGTATATGTTCACATGAAAATCAATTTTCTGTATAAACTCTGAGATAACTACAAAACAAAAGATTTTTTATATAGAATTCTATGCACGAAATATGGTGTTGATGATTAAGGTGAAAAATAAACATCTAAAATATGGCATTAAAATATTAATTTTGATAAAAAAAAAATTACGATTTACTTATATCTAAAGTAATTGTATTATTAAGAAGAACACATTCTTAATATGAAATTGTAATTATTCAGAACATAGGTCTGTAATATTTTAAATACTAAATAAATTTATTAATTAGAAAGATAGACATAAAATCAATTTTATCAAAAAACATTGTTTTACACTACCAGGATTCGAGCCTGGATCTCTTTCCAAACCGGGGAAGGTGCATTATCCATATAATGGAACGATAAATGTATTCATTTGAAAAAGTGTGACATATAGGTTCGAAAATTTGTGTTTTTAAAATTGGCAAAATTAACTTCATTATTTAAATTTTTTATTTTGTCTTATTAACCACTTATTGAATAAAAATACATATACCGGTTTCGAAAAATATAATTTTCTTCTTCAGGATGTCAACAACTAATCAAAAATATATGTTATTGTCGTCAAAAGTACTGCCACTGTAGCATAGTTGGATAATACACCTTCCCCGGTTTGGAAAGAGATCCAGGTTCGAATTCTGGTAGCGCAACAATATTTTTCGATAAAATTGATTTTATATTAAAATATTTAATTAGTATTTAATTGTTATATGCTTTTCAAACAATTTCGGTAGAATACTTTTAAATCTTTTTTTATATAAATATTTAATAATAATGAAAATATGTTGAAAATGGTATCCCCGGGAGAGATGGTTAAATCGTTATTGATAATTGATTATTCTTCATTTTTTGAGCAATCATTGGTTAACTAGAATCTAATCTTTCAACAGTTAAATTTCAGTTATGACAATAGATCACAATCACAGATACAATAATGGTTATATAACGATTTACCATCACTAATACTTATCACTTTTAAGAGAGACAAGTAAGTTGAGGGGTTCAAAAGCAAAATCCAATTGACAAAAATAAGTTAAGTAATTAATTAATAAATAAAAATATAACAAGTTTTTTTATTTTTTCACACACATATATATATATATTTTCTAATAAATTAAAGGTTTAACTATAACTGAAAAAACTGCCTGACGGACAGGTGTACGTATGAAGGTAGTCGGTGTACTAATGAACACATTGCATGCAGTTAGGCACTGCTGTTAAAGTTGGATTTATAATACAATACATCAACCGGGTTAATGCCTTCTAAATTGCAAGGTGATTATTTCTGGATACAAGAAGTTTCAGGACCAGGCTTCAATGCTTAATTAGTGAGAATTTAATGTTGAAAGATATTAAAACATCCTTATTATTCTTCCAGCAAACTATTTAATAAACTGAAAATATTATATATAGATAGGTAAAATAAAAATCATAAAATATTACACAAAAATTCATGTAATGGCTAATGGTAATATTACGCTTCTTTGTCTATTTCTATAAATTTTTGGACGTCTTGGATGAAGTGTCATTATGGTTGTATAGTGCTTGATTAAACGGCGAAGTCTAAAAAACGAACGTGTTTTTAATATCTCTTATATATTCAATAACAGTGCGTAAATATATATTTAATTTTAAATTAAGTGTATATTGTTTTTATTACGAATAAGAAAAAAATAACTATTATAGCGAAATCGTATATTGACATCATTATTCTGTTTACGGTAAGGGAGAAATCTTACTTACCATAGAAATTGTCTATCCACGAATGTCAATTTTGATCGTTTTGAGAGCTAACTTACAAAGATGGAATAATAATAAAAATGAATTAAAATGTAATAATTTTAATTACATTTTAATTCATTTTTGCGTATAGTTTATTTTGGGGAAATCTTTATTGTTGAAATAAAGATTCTTTTGAGACTGACCGTGCAGCGGTCGCCAATGGCAGCGTAGCGGTCACTATTGGCTGCGAAGTGGCCACAATAGCCGCCCGCAAGGCCTAGATTCTGTCAAAATAAGGTAGACGGCTCTTTCAAATAATGGAACGATTAAATATATTAATATCAAAAAGGTAACATGTAAGGTTCGAAAATTTGTCGCCAAAATATTGTTACTGTAGCATAGATGAATAATGTACCTTTCCCGGTTAGGAAAGTAGTCCAGGTTCAAATCTCGGTGGCGCAACAACAATATTTTTCGAAAGAATTGATTTTATATATACATCTTTCTAATTAATGTATTTAATTCATATTTAAAATACGATCAAATTATTACATACCAGCAGATGCGGGCGGCTATTGTATTTCCCCAAAATAAACCACAGGTAAATTTACACCTTTTTAAATAGCACAATTAGGTGTCAAAATAAACAAAAATGACATCTAGATCATGGGTCTACCATTGATTCAACTATCGTAACAATTTCTTCTATGGTGTATTCGTTAACAATCACAACGTTAAGCTGATTTCAAAAAGTGCGCACGCCGCTTTTGCGTGGATACCCGTGGAATAATAAAATAAATTTTGTTGTACGGTCCGGTAGAACATCTCATTTCTAAAATCTGGCCCGGCTTCTGAAAAAGTTGGCCACTCATGATCTGGATGATGATATAAGACTCGCGGATAGACAAAAATGCTATTTTATCAGTATAATGCGTATTTAAGTAAAGACGGAATTGGATGAATTGTTTTCTCAGCACATTTTAACAAATATTATCTCTCTTACTAGACAGCACAGATAATAAAAATATGACAATATATTTGGCCTTCCTTCTGAATGGCAGTCTCAGTCTATCCCTTCCCCTTGTACGATGCATGTATAAATATATATATATATATATATATGTATAAAAGAGAAAACATTTGTTTAATCTTAATCTAACTTGCCCCTGCTCGCGCTTCACAGACACATAATGACACTATCACTACAGTAGATGAAAGGTGGGAAAGCGTAATATTATTATAGATACCTACTTTTAAAGAACTCAAACATTTATTGTGACGTTGCAATTTTAGAATACAGTTCTTAGAATATTAAAACGAATTAGATGAACCGATAGTTACCACCGGGACTCAAACCCGGGACAGATTGTGTAAAGAGATTAACTTAATTTGTTTAATATTCTTAATTATTTTAAAACAAA
The DNA here is from genome assembly GCA_022840565.1 of Eubasilissa regina. Classification (NCBI taxonomy): domain Eukaryota; kingdom Metazoa; phylum Arthropoda; class Insecta; order Trichoptera; family Phryganeidae; genus Eubasilissa; species Eubasilissa regina. The sequence continues at coordinate 12,974,330 of JAINEB010000027.1, read as the reverse complement.
TCTTATTTGGCAGTAAAAATAGTGAATATGTAAAAATAAGTTGGTTTATCTCTATTTTAAATATATTTTTTACTTCTATATAAACATTTATTTAGATATTGGTATTATAATGACTAGTGTCTTCCATTTTAAATACCAGAAAAAAAATCTTTTAATGAGGCTTAATAACGTTAATGTGTCTATCATTAATAGCATTTGTAATATTTTATACTACAATTAAACTTCACGTTCAATGTTAAACATAATGTTGGATTTAACATACTCGCATTAAGACGTGATGATAACACAGATCTCGAGATTTTATTAGTTTAAATACATCTACCAGTTTCGAAAAATACCAATTTCTTCTTCAGGATGTCATAACTAACCAAAAATATACAGCATTTTATATATATTCATCAGAATCTATTTTTAAAATTTTTTTAAAAATTAAAAAAAAACAATTATTTAAAAAATAAATTTAGTACCTAACTCAAATCGTTACTTAATACAAATATACTCGAATAATTTTTAGGAAAAATTTCTAGAATGGGACTCGTAGTTAAATTTAATTAGTTTTTTTATAATTTTTCGATTAGTTTTACACGCTTTATTTATCTCCACCAACATCGTTTACATGCAAAATTGAAACTCAATCAACAATTTTGAGCTCATTATCTCAAAACAGATATATAAAAAAAAAAAATAGAATTCCAAAATCTAAAAGCATTGCACAACTGCAACACCCCGATTTTTAATAGTTGCACCTCACTAACAGTGGGCAATAGTTGCGAGCATCGTTGTCTAGTAATTCATATTGTTAATTCTACGTCTTCATTAAAATATACTTGTTTTATTCTACTTCTTCTCTAACCATATCCGCTCCCAACTTTGAGCATATGGTCTGTACTAACTATCTTCTGAAACGAGTTATCGGCCGCCAACCTTCTGTCTCATCCCTGGTTATCTCAGCATAAGCAATTCCCATCGTCTGGGGATTGCGTTTGCAACAATATAAGTCTGGGATTCGAAAAAGATGCATGAATTGAAGGTTCTCAAAAGATGACCAATTCAATTGAATCGCTTGTTTTCCATTGTTATCTTTATGGTGTCCTTCTCTCGCATTTGTAACCTATATGAAATTTTCTACAGGCGTTAAACTTAGAATCCTGTGTATTTTAGATGCGGCGATTCACAAGTGTAGAATATTAGCGTTTTGGGTAACTTCGCAGCCGATGATGGGATCTAGGGATTTTAGCTTTTTGGACGTATGATTTTAATTATAAGTAATATGGTCCAGCACCTTACGAAGGCGTGCACTTTATACAATTAAAAAATCTGTGCATAACTATAATCTTTGCAAAATAAATGCATACTAAATATATATTTGATATATTATATATTGAGCATGCAAATATGCTCGAAAATAAATCAATTCTTGTGTTAACTAAAACCGTATAACTAGCGAAAGAACTTAAAATTGACAAATAAAGCTGAGCATGTGTTTTTTCGCTAAATCTGTCCCAGACGTATACGAATTAAACGCAAGTCTCGCACCATGTCTTCGCTTTAACAGACGTGCTATAAATATACTTCAAACATGATATTATTTTATATTATAAAATATTTTAGCTTTTTAAGTTAATAACTTGAAAAACTTTCCATGAATAAAACATACTCACACAGGTATACCGTCACAAAAACATGTTTCTGAAAGAGTGAATGATGAATACAACCTGTAATGATAATTTCCATCGATATTAGCAGCATAAGATAAGTCCATGCCTAGTGCACGCCGCTGGTGGTAGGTATTTTGTTTTGACTAGAAACAAGTGACTGAAACTGCTTTCAGACAGTCAATATTCAATAATATAATCTATTTTTTTCTGTAAAATACCATAGTGTAGATACGTATACTCCTAGGTATTTTTTAAAATATCTAAATTTATTCCATGATCTGCCTCCATGGCAAGTGGAAAATCAGTCACGAGAGAAATTATTATTATATATTAATTATTATAGAAATTATTTTACAGAAAGTATTATTTTGCAGCATTCTACGCATATTCAGTTTAAATGTTTATAATATGTAGAAACGTGATGTACCTATATAATATTACAAAATATGGCAATTTTTTTAAATATGTTAAAGAACACGCAATTACTGGATTTTTACCTTTAAATGCACCGTTATTAAATAAATATCAGATGGAGACGAAGCTATTTTAATTATATTTTAATTGAAAATTAATATGGGGGAAATTACAAGGCTTACAATCTGTCTCCGGCTGGCTTAATTGATCACTTTATTTAAATATATATATATAACGCTTACCCTTCAATTTCCATATATATCAAATTTTTTAAAGTTGTATATATCTTATTACATTGCCTCGCTTCGAGTACCAGTACACCATAGCCATCTATGGACCAAAATTGATAATTCATTTTTTGAAAATAGCAAATATTATATGTCAACTCAATGAGAATTTGATTTTTGTTGAAAATTTATAATTTATAATTTGTAAGCCCTGTAATTATCCCCATATTCATTTTCCATTCAAATATAATAAAAATAGCTTCGTCATAATGAGATATCTGATATTTATTTATTGAAAAAATATGGATTTAAATATTTAAATTTAGTTGTTTATTTTATAATTTTACTTTCAGACTACTGTCATAAGAATATTTTAACTAGTGATCTTGTTCTAAGATATAATAGATAAGTATTAATATATTTTTTCCACCATAAATTATAATACATTGCTTTTCATACATTTAAATCACGTGTTAATCAAATATAAAAATAAATATTAAATTAATAATAAGAAAAAACGCTTTAAACCACAATTTATTGATAAATCGACGTGTTTCGATACCGATGGTATTTTCTTCAGGAAACAATGTACACTAAAATTAAAAATGCAAGCATAGATATAAACAAAACTATAAAAGTATAAGTGGTATGTATCTGTTAGGAACTACTGTGTAATAAACGAATTTAAAGGGTTAATATTTGCAATAATGATTTGGTTATAAACAAACCATTCTTTTGACATAAAAAAAGGTTTAGAAATTTTGCCTACAAATTCTATGGGTTATAGTTAGATAAATTAGAAATAAGAAAAAGTGTTAATAAATTAAATATTATAGTGTTTTTTCTTATTATTTATATAATATGTTGTCACAAATTAATTTTGATAATATTGAAATATAAATATTAAAGTTTTTAAAAATATATGTATATAAAATAGTAAATAATTTTATTGCATTCGTTAAATAATATTATGCTATAAGAGGTTTACTATATCTATACTTAGATATAATTGATTTTTTATCACTATTCAAATTTGTCTCGTGAAGTTTAAATCATTAATCTGTAGTGTATTGTGAATTAACAATATACTACAGATTAATATCTACTAGAAACATACACAATTAATTAAATTCATTACAAACTGTATCAAATATATACAATGTTTTGTATATATTTTAGTAATCTGGAATTAAAATGAAAATCTTTACAAACTTTAAATAATTATTTTACAAAATATTTATTTGAATACCTATACATTTTTTATGAATAGTTAAAATTATTGTTTGTGTTATATTATTATGCCATATGATAATTTTATTATAACTATTAAATGCACTAATATTACTGTAACATTAGTCAATTTCTAGGATATTGTTTCCAGTTTTTATGTAATGCATTTTGATTATTTAAAAAATACAGGATACCTACGATATAAACAAATAATATTTTCAATCAACTTAAATGCCCGTTTTTTTTTTCCATTTAATAAATTAAAAACGCAACATTGATGTATGAACACTTATTAAAAATTATATTTTGTTTTATTAATATAAATAAATTGAGAACATGTCGATTATTTTTATGTCGACTGTAATATGCTATTACCTCCAGATGGCGTATGGTAAGACCATTTAGTAAAATTACTCTCCTTTTAAATAATTATATTCGTTTTTTTTTATTAAATTAACCTGTAGCTATCTGCCTTCCGGGCCTATACTTAAAGGTTCTAGTACAGATGGGGTGAGTTTCTAAATAACAGCGTAATGACTTGCTCGTTTATGACGTCCTCTAGTTTAAGTAAGTAACTAGCTCCATGTAGTTGATGGCGTATAATGTATAAAATTACACATTACCTACTTGACGTGATAGTAAAATTAATTTATAAAGAGGCTACTGTTTGGTAAAAAAGTTTTGCAATTTTAATAAATTTATCGACTACAAAAAAACTGTTTAAGGTATGTGGTGACTTGAAAAAATATTAAGTTGTTTTGAGTAAAATACAGCATTTGCAAAATTATTATGAAAAAAGGGTTTTGGTCAACTATATATTAATAACACCAAAATGATGACAAACCAGAAAAGCCTTCCATTAGAGTTGGCCCAAAGCAAATTGAATCAACGAGTTCACCTACTTTGCTGAAGTCATTATTTTCAACAGTGGCATGTAGAAGTTATGTTAGAAGTGGCTGGTCAACTTTCGCAAACCTCATGATTGTATTGGGACTCACATTCACAGATGACATGATGACAATCAATGATCCATGTCGATTAATGGGTACGTAGCCAAACTGAATTGTAGAATGTAGGACGTCAGGCAGTGGGTAAAGCATCTGATGAAACGAGAGTACAACAAATGGGCTAAAAGGTAAGTGAGTAGACCATAAGCCAGTTGGACTGATGGGTGATGAGAGTGAGGTAGATAGTGAACCCGCATCAGAAGCTTGGAAAAAATTAGGAGAGACATACCTAATGTACTGGATGCAAAGAAACTGAGAATAATGAGGTAAAGTATCTAGTATATTTTTCGTGAAGTGTTTTTAGTTTTTACTTGGGTTGAATATTGAAGACAATTTTTGTCTGTGAAAGCTTCGTACTGTTGAGGTTAATATCTGTGTTATATAAACACATTTTTTTTATTAAGGAAAACACATTCTTATTGTGAAGTTGTAATTATTCAGAACATAGGTCTGTAATATTTTAAATACTAAATTAATGTATTAATTATAAATATATACATATAAAATCAATTTTGTCGAAAAATATTGTTTTAGCGTCACCGGGATTCGAACCTGGATCTTCATTTCCAATCCGGGGAAGTGCACTACCTTTGTGCTATAACGCCAGTATTTTTCTTGACAAATTTTCGAAACTATATGTTACATTTTTTCAAATTAATACACCTGTCGTTCCATTATTTGAAAGCCATCTACATTATTTTTACAGAATCTCAAATACCTTTGAGTCCTTTGTCCCGGTGACGCTAAAACAATATTTTTCGACAAAATTGATTTTGTCGAAAAATTTGATTACGGAATAAACATATTGAATTGTTACATTCTTCTCAAATAGATATCCTTACTTTGCACATGAACCTTTCGAATGTTGTCAGCGAGTGAAATCACCAAACTTTGGAGGTCGTTTCAAGCCACGAGCGAGAAAAACATGCAATTTTAGACCCTGCATAAACGTGATCAATGACCACCATCGTAAGCCAGACAACTCGGGGTGGGTCATGGCTACCAGTTAAATTCTTTTCCGCTGGTTCTTGCCCAAAGTGGCTGGTCACTAGTTGACTTCCCTCTTGAAGTCTGCTATCGTCCTGCCAGCGCACTTTCGGTCTCCCTTTTCTCTTATCCGCTCCTTACTTTCTGGTTCCTGGTGGCCTAACCAGCACACTACCAATTATGATTGCTTGGACCACGCTGACATCATTGCAGAATTTTGCTTTAAAACGGCATCATTATTATCGTTAATCGGACCCAAATATTTTTAAATGAAATTTTTCGTTAAAAGAAATTATATTAAGATCTCTTTTATCGAGTCCAAATTTCGGAAGGAAGCGTAGGTCAGTGCAGACTTAACTAGTCAAACTCTTGTAAAGTGTATATTTGGCCTTTCTGGAAAGAATATGGAAATTGAGTTGGCGTAAAATATAGAAGTAGACGCTGTTAGCAATCATAATTCTTGTTGATTTGATCTCTCCTTGTTTCGATCTCTTAACTACACAACAAAACTGTAATATTCAATAAAGACAACGACAATGACTCAAAAACTAGCTGGCCTACATGTCATATATGGCTGACAGTTAAGTTTGTTTTGTACAAGGCAGATATAGTATAATACAAATTAAATGTACCAATTAGAACACACACACACAGATAGTCTCAATTCGAATCAATCTAAAAAATATTTTAGCTGCCACTGGGTTTATTTTTTAGATAAATTGAGTTTATCTGTGTGTATACCTTTCTAATTGATGCATTTAATTATCACAGAACTATGTTCTGAAAAAATTACACTTCGTAAATAATAATGTGTTTTAAAATAGATATTATAATATAAATTAAATTAATCAATTGGAAAGATATATAAAATAAATCTATCCCGTTGGCAACTAAATATTTTTTAGATTTTTTCTGTTTATCTTTTTGATTTGTGTTAAAAATATCATAGAACTATATTCTGAAATTGCAACATCAAAACAAAAATGTGTTTTAGGTATTATATATTTGTACGCATTTTTTTAAAATAGAGATTTGAATATGGAGAAGGTCCACGACACATTAATTAATCATCATCCCTAGTTCTGCAATCTGGTACTAGTCTTGACCTCCTTGAGAACATACTCCTACTTCCGATCTATGAAATGAGATTTTTTTTGCCAATTTCTGCTTGCAAAAATGAATAAATTTATATTCTGTATCCTTATTTTGGAACTATCCTTATTTTTGAGAAGACATGCTCCACATAACTTAGCCATTTTTGAACTTTGATTTCGTCGCTTACGGAGTACCGGGTCTCGCGGAGCCCTTGCCCCTTCATCGTGAAGTATGCCTTATGGGTCTGTTAAAAGGAGTTATTTATTATTAAAGGAAAATTTTCTGCAAAAGGGGGCTAGCTGACGCGATGACTTGTAACCTCTAAAGGAGGACGGTTGTGGGGCGCTTATTTCGCGAGGGGACCGTTATATCATATTTTTATTTATTTATTTACATCCAGTTCCGAATCATTTTGAGAGTTGTTTACTCTCGTTTTGATTCGTCATAATTACATATTTTTTTATTTTATTACATCATTATAATACCATCATAGGTTGGCTCCGGTATCATCGTACCAGAGCCATACCTGTACAATTTGACGTGAGACTCGTTACTACATTTAATTCATAAGGCAGCCAGAAAGAAGCCATAGGAATCATATACCCCCAAAAGAGAGGGTAGACGTCACATTTATGTGTAGTATTCGCAAAACTCGGTCACAGTCCGGCAGAAATTCACTCTGCCGGACTGTGACCGAGTTCTGCGACTGCAACACATAAATAATTAAATATTATACAATGCCCGAATCGTGGTGGAGTTGAGAGATCTCATCCAGTGCTAGCCGCATGACTTTATTCTGGAAGATCTGTAGTTTACTTGTGTGTGTTTTGGCCGTGTGACCCCAGATGGGGACTGTGTAAAGGAGTATAGCCCTTAGGATGGATAAGAGCGACCTAGCCATTGAAGCCTCCCTAATTATATGAATTTTGTGGATTTCTGTTCATTATACAGATCATGTAGTTACTACTCCATACTCTACTAAAATTCTAATTCTTTCTAATATATCTAATGTTTCTTCTACATTCTTTGTTAGAGTCTAGATTTCTGACTCGTAGTCGAAGCATGGTCGTATTCTTAATATATTAAAACTAGGCTAAACACTTATACTATGATATTAGTATGACAAGTTTCGATCTTCTAACTTCTAGGGCACTCACTCGATCGCTAAGTGAGTGCCTTAGCGCGGGTCCAAACAAACATGTTATTATATTATTTCTACAACTTTTACACATCGCACTAGCAGATCACCGTATGCTCTATGATCGCGGCACGACTTCGTCTCCTCGCTCTTGGTACGGAGCTATCACGAAAATAAATATTAACCCATTGTAAAACACGATCATGGCATAAATTAATAAAAAAATCATCCACTTCATTCCATTCGTCCGCTCGTTAGGCAAGAAATATTATTTTCGAAACATGGTTTTAAATAAGCCCGTAAAAGCGTTACAAAAAATATAATAAGAGCCCGTGGCGTGTTTATATTAATTTGATCAATATGAAACTATCCTCTGTTAGAGCAATGAAAAAATCTTAAGCGGTTACCAATTATTTCCAGACCCGGACTGCCTTATTAAAATGTTAACATCTACATATTGTATTGAATTTCTTTTAAGGAGAACACATTCTTATTATGAAGTTGTAATTATTCAGAACACAGGTCTGTGATATTTTTAAAAACTAATTAAAATGTATTAATTATAAATATATATATACATATAAAATCATTTTTATCGAAAAATATTGTTGCGCTACCGGGCCTATTTTCCAATCCGGGGAAGGTGCATTACCAACCATGCTACAGCGATAGTATTTTTGACCACAAATTTTCGAATTGTTATACTTTTTCAAATTAATACATCTATTGCTAAATTATTTGAAAGCCATCTACATTGTTTTTACGGAATCTCAAATACCTTTGAGTGAACCAATAGCAGATGCCAGAATTAAAATAGATATATTAATTTGAAAAGTGTAACATGTAGGTTCAAAAATTTGTCGACAATGATACTGTAACATATTTAGTAATGCACCTTCCCCGGATTGGAAAAGAGATCCAGGTTCGAATCCCGGTAGTACAACAATAATATTTTTCGATAAAATTGATTTTATATGTATATCTTTATAATTAATTTATTTTAATTAGTATTTACTTTATATGTGGTATTTACTTTATAGGTACCTGAAGCATGTGGAATTACTTATATTGTTCCCCAGACATTATTATTTTAATTACGGACGTTCCCTTGTATGTGAACTACTATAAATAGAATAAAAAATAGTAGAGGTACAGTGTACTATTTCGCTTCCGCTCATATGCGCAGAAGTTCAATAATCTCTCACTATTCAAATTATAAAAGGAAACGTCAAAACCATTCAAAAGTAGCTCACTTTTAACATATTTTATAACAAAACGAATACCGCTTGTTTTAGTTATTTTTACAGAAAGATGTTTGTTAATTTTCAATTAATGATTCTCAGTTTTCCAAAACAATCGTAAGAAAATTACTATTGCTATTCAATTAAACATGTGCTACAACATCTATCGGGGTATAGTTCGTATGTTAAATATGCTAATTTTAATAGTCAATATTTACAAATTTACTACCGCAAGGACTATTGAAAAATATTTCTACGTATAAAAGATACTCATAATTATGTGTATTCAAAGTTTCAAAAGATAGTAAGAAAAGTGATTTTTTGGGAACGTCCTTAAGTGCAAACATGTATTATAAAACCACTTCATGGAATGTGTTTGATGGCTGGCTCACTGGCCTTTTTCAATTTTGTTAATTAATAAAACGAAATCCTACATTTTGTTGATTTGTACATTTTTTTTATATTTTGATGGTTTACCATCATTAATGATGGTTATGATGGTAAACCATCAAAATGTTTTGGTTCAAAACATCGAGTTTAATCATGATTCATATGGTAAAAAATATTCGCTTCTGTAACAATACAAAATAGTTTTTATTTAAAAATTATATGATAATATAGCAATAAGATCAATAGAAAAGAAAAACAAAAGCGCTAAATCTTCACGATACCTTGCATTATCTCGGATTTACTTCTAAAATTCTGATTAAGTTGGTGCCTAGATTTTATTGATTCTTTAGCAGCGTTCATATTTATGTGTTTTCATTATATTTGAAATTTGATAAAAAAAAATAGTATTAAGGAAACACATTCTTATTGTGAAGTTGAAATTATTCAGAACATAGGTCTGTGATGTTTTAAATACTAAATTAATGTATTAATTATAAATATATACATATAAAATCAATTTTGTTGAAAAATATTGTTTTTACGCTACAATTGGTAGTGTACTTCCCCTAATTGGAAAGAGAGATCCAGGTTCATATCCCGGTAGCGCAAAAACAATATTTTTCGACAAAATTGATTTTATATGTACATATTTATAATTAATACTTTAAATTAGTATTTAAAAAAAAATAGTGTTACCATCTCATTATCATTAATTCAAACTGAATAACAGAACAAATGTTAATAAAATACCTTTCAATTGTAATTCTGTTTTTGTTTCAAATTCCATGTGACGGTAGTCTTCGGCACTGTAGTTAAACTACAATATTTGTATATTTTATTAAAAAAATAACATTTATAAATTCCTTTCAAGTGGTGCGTCCAATGATTAGTTATTTCAAATTTTCCTCAGCACGTTATTGATAATTTTTTTTATTCAATTTATAGATTTTGGTCAGACGAATATTTAAATAGATACCAAATGCGGCCCTTGTGACGAACTATCGATGACGCTAATGGCCTGGTTGAATACAAAATTTATTGAAGTACACAGTAGAGGCTTTGATTTTTTACAACAGGTTGTTTTTCAACCTGTTTTATTCAATGTATGGGAGTACGCGCTGAGGCTGTGTAAAGATTGTGTTCGCGGAATAAGGTAAAACAAAACGAGTGAGTGCTTAATTATATTAAACTGAGACTAACTTAGCAGAAAAACGCTTCACTGAATCCTTGGGTCCATCATCGGGTCTAGAGAGTGCTTATATACAGCTAATGTAAGCAGCAAGGATCATAATAACACTAGACCTTGTATAACTATGTGTGAACTGGGTAACCTTGCTGCAATTAATAATAGAGAAAGTATATAGAGAAAGATAAATTGAGAAGTAAGTGCTAACACAATTGCGTCTTCAAAATATAATTGAAAATAAATTATTTCTACGGCTACTAGCAAAAAATAATTAAATACCAAAAAGGGTGGTAGCCTAACACAGTACGATCTAACATAACCAATTACGCAGGTTCGATATTCCGGATCAAACAAATATGGATTCTGTAACAATACATTAACCCAAAAAATTAAAGAAAAAAAAGTTAGTCAGATACTTGAACGAAAAGTTATGTTCTTCATTTTTTTAAATATTTTAAGTATTTTAGACATATGTAAATTGTTTTTATTACCACAATATCTTTAATATCAAATATCTTAGTTTGAGTTGCGTGAGAAAACCATCCAAAGGCTTCAATTTTTACTTAAATGCATCCTATTATATTGATAATTGCATTTTTGCATTGCTATATAAAAACAGTTACATGTATTTATTTGCAATTATTAATTTTAAAACCTTTTATGTAACGTAATCTTTAGATGTATGTACCTAGATTTTTTTAATTAATCTTTAATTAATTTTGACAGCTTTTGTTTCTGTATCAATACCATAGAACAGAGATGGTAAATAACTTATCAGTAGATTTAAAAAACAATATTACGTTACTTTGGTGTTTTTTCTTAAATTGAATACATAAAAGAGATATTAAAAACGCATAATAATATAAGGTATGCGATCTCGATACTTTGGTGTTTTCTCTTAGTGAACATGTACATTAACATACATAGACAATATACATAATGGTGATGGTGTAGTGGTTGAAATATCTGTAAGAATACATGAAATATCAGTGTGTACTTTTTCTTACAATATGGGACGAATACACAATTAGAAGTACAAATATAATGTATAATATCCCAGAAATGTAATTATTGCTGTTACGTATCAGAGAAAATTTAAGGTAAATTGATAAAAGTACATTTTCCTAGGAATAACGGTTTACACGATTCTAAATATATTTTGAATGGAAAAGTTCATTTCTATTGTAAGATATTACAAAATTATAATATTTCTGTACTGTAGATAGATAATTATGCAAATCAAAGAGTTGATGAGCATGTACGAGGTGTATGGATGTAGATGAATAAAAATATGTATGTCAGAATAGGAATACACGATAATTAATACTCGCTGCCTATCTCTAGGTATGTATTAGCATGCGATGTGATGGTGTTTATGCATATATGATAATACGTAAAACAAAAATCGTCGGGAATCGTACCCCTATCTCCACGATCAAAGAGCAAACGCTTTACCTTTAGGCTATCGGGGCCGAAAAAACGCGTTTTTTGTGCGCAAAACGTTTATGAAGTGTTTAATGAGATATTTTTTTACAAATCCTCGCAGTCCACACGGCATAATGACCCGTTTACCCATTCCAAATTGCACAAACACATTTAGTGCCTTGAGTAAGAAACAATTAATTTCACATTAAGCACCTGACTGCATTAAGAGAATGGTATAATTATCTCAACCGATTATTTTTGATATTGGGAGACAGGTACCCAGCCTAACCCTTCTGATGACTTGTAAATTATCATAATTTTGGTTATATTATTTGTTCTTATTGAAACTATACAATTATGACAATTTTTTTATAAGATTTTTATCTCATAAATATACTGTTTAAATAATGTATTTTAAACAAAAACATTGATTCTTTCATCTATATATATATTTACAGTCAGAATATTACAGATTACAATAGTGCTTAGTTCTATCTGCATTGGAAGACGTGGAACGAGACCATTCTTTCGCGGTCACAATTTAAAAATTGAATATCGAATGGGTTAAAGAAAAATAGTCGTAATCTTAAATATGCATTTATATATACATTAATTTATTTAAGTATTTAAGTTAATAAAACGTCATATCCTCCAAATAACCAGCCTTAAGTAATTATGTATTTTAAACAAGTTTTCTTCATTTTACCCTTTTGTGCTCAGCTAGGGTCAATAATTACTATACCATGTTCATAATTATATTATATTATAATATTACTTAAAAAATAATTTGCAATTTAAATTAATTATTGTCTTAATCGTCGTATCGTGAATGAAAATTTAAATAACGTATATAATTAAATATATAGGTTACCGGCAGTTCCGTTAAGTAGACCTTTTCCAATATAGCATGTAAATAAAACAAAATGTTATTGCGTATAATCGCACCTACCTACAACGTAAAAATATCAATTTTATTTTTCTCCGTACACCTCAGCTTTAAATGTTATTACGATTGTTTAGTATAATGTATCATTTTTACATAAGAAATCCTAATAAACATTTAATATGAATATCTAGTAAGTTAATCTTAGGGTGCAGCATAAAAATGATTAATTTTTCTCTTTTTCTGAATTTTTCTGTGCCTCTAATGTGTCAAATAACAATCATCGTAAGTATCTTTGGTATAGTCACGCGACAACCAGCTTTAAGAACGTTCCCCCAGTATGGAAACGCAGACAATTATTAATAAAAAAATCCTGGGAGTCACTCGGTTGACTAAGATACTGAAATGGTTAATCAACCGAGTTAATTACCCTAGTTAGTACCACGACGGTTTAATAGTTTTCAAACATAAACATGACACGAACAGAAAATATGTTTGTACAGGATAACCAGAAAAAATTGTCATATCACATTTTTTAAACATATTTTTTTACATTTTAATTCATTTTAAAAGTATATAAGTAACAATAAATAATAACTTTTGATGAATGATTTTATTTGTAAAAGTAAGATCCACGTTGTAAGTATTTATTGAGCTTTTACTCACGATTTGGGAAAAGGGGATATTGTGATATATAGGTACATATATACCTACACATACATAGATGCTATCCAAATGTGTTTTTATTGGTGATAATACTGCACTTTTAAATATTTATATTTTTTTTCTTTTGAATTTAGACGAACATTTGACCTTTGTATTTTTCCTTTATTTCCAATGATAATGGATAAAAATTTACTAAAAATAGGTGTTTCCAATTCGTAAAACATACTTTTGGCGCGTCTTTTCGATTCAGCAGCGACCACTGTTATTGATACATTTCCGCGTCTAAATTTCCATCCATATATTTCCTAAAGCTCGTCCTTACATTTTGAAATATGATGCCAGAAGACGTCAACTTGACCGTTATTTGTTCCATCTCGACATTGCGATAGCATTCGCTCCAGTGCACCAGCACTATATTGTTTGTGATTCTGTGATATGTATGCACAGTGATATTGTTTGTTTGTGCCGTGGGTGAACTTGTGACATCGACAGATTCAATCGGGATCGGAGATCAGCTCATCCGCGTGCCATTTGTGTGATCTCGGCGGTGACTGCAGGGATTACGGAGGCGTCATATACAAGGTAAGGCGAGCAGTCCTTCCGAATCCCGATTTTTCGAAATTCACTAGTCCTTCGACTAGAATCCCTATTCCCTCATCGACCTCATCCTGTATCACGTTTGCTTACTTCCCTACACTATCTTGCGGCGATTCCGATTTACAACCGGAATTTTTGTATTCCATTCCTCGTAGATAAAACACTTATCGAACATAATAATCCACTCATTTTCGATAACTTTGAGACATGCATAATATAATTAAAGGTCAGGAGATGATAATATTATGATAATGTAGTCCTCAGCATGCCTATAATTATTATGATAATTAGACAATTATCCCGTATCATGCACGCTTTTAGATATTAAATACATTTTATATTAATGTTTCAATAAATGATGTATTTAATACAATAATACCATACCGACATATCAACTTACAGCGGAATGTCAAAAATAAATTATTAAAATTTTATAATAATTTAATTGTAACATAAAAATTAAAATATTAATGGAACTATTTAAATTATTATCGACAGTAATTATCGTTATTGGGATGGCTACAACAATTGTAGATTTACGAAATTTTGAAATATTTGTTTTCAGTTCGTATGAAGTTCCGAACTTCAAAATCGACATCAGAGATAAACAAGGTTTTTGTTGTATATTTATGCACATTTTGTAGAAAGATTAAATTAATATTAAAAATTAAATTTTACTGCGTCCTATATTTTTTATTCAAAAATACAGGCGAGATTAAATTATTCTAAATAAAATAATACAATTATTGCCTTTTACTTAAGCATGGCAATATAAGTGTTTATTATTGTGATGGAATAACATCTGATCACCCTGTAAAAATGTCCAATAGAGGAAGAATTATTATAAGGTGCTTTAAGGTTAATTGACGTATAACTTGATCATTCATCATATGCAGCTAATTGGACAATTAAATCTACAGATTAGACACAGCTTCTTATAACGGATTATAATATAGACAATAACAAATTAAACAATTAATACGACGCTACAAAAATGCTCTTAAATATAAGAAACATACAAGATTTAGAAGAACTTAGTTGATTTACCCTATTTAATAGAACAAATAACTTCAAACTGTTCCACATACCCAACACGATCAAATATTTTTTTTACCCAAATTTTGGCAGAACTATTTACATAAAAAAATGTTCTGTGATCCGCTTTACGTCAAAATATAATGCCGTAAATTCTTCTAATAGCTTGAACATTTTCAACGATAAATTGCTTCCCTTTAAAATTAAACTACGACAACTTTTAAATTACTATTAACATAAATTGTATATATTGAATCCCATTTCCCTCCCCTCTTTATCCTTTCCACTATGCATATTTAGTTTAAAAGCACTCTTTTGTTTATTTTTTCACTTTTACTTTTAATATATGCTATTTTTTAGTTCATTATGTTTATTTTAATGTAAAAGTCTTTTTGTTTATCAGTTTGTTTGAGTGTACTATTTTTAGTTTATTATGTACTATTTACTTAATTCCGAAGAAACTTCACTGGTGTTATTTTTATGTATTATGTTGTTATCAATTATTATTGTTACATTGTTTGTTTCTTTAAACAAAATGATCTCTAATTGTTTAATGAGATGAGTGTCTCAAGGTTTGTTAAAATAGAAAGGCTTTGGTGGTTGGACCATGTGAAGAAGATGACCAAATAGCGATCATCCAAATCAAGATATAGACGTCTCACAGAGACGAAGCTATTACAAGGCTGACGACCTGTCATCGGCTGGCTAAAGTGATCACTATACACAATGTAACGTTCACCTATTTACCCATGCTACCACATCTATAAGATTTTTTATGTTGTTCATATGTTATCATGTTGGAACATTTCAATTATTTATTACCAACTATGCTGTCGCCATCTATGAATTTTTTTGAAAATTTGATATTCATTATCATGTAACAGTATAAATGTCGCCAAAGCTGAGACTTTTTTGACTGAAGTATGGGGCTATATCATTTATGTGTGTATATGAAATTTATTCGAATTATTAACATGTGTACTAGAATATGTCTAAAAAGGCAATATTTTTCAATTTAAAGTTCATGTTTAGACCAGCATATTTCACAATATTTTGAGTAAGGAACTAATTACCGGAATTTATCCCCTGAGGGATTGTCATTAAGACTTCCATCATATGCCCATCATGGAACATATGCCCTCCCCCTCCCATACTTTCAGATTTATAATGACGTTTATGTGACAAATTTTACCGGGGTAAACAAATTGTATGATAAAAAATGTATAAAAATTTCGAATATATACAGTCAATGCGTAATGGTTTAACACTTTGAATTAAATGTTAACAAAAAAATTATTAGCACCTCTTATAAGGCTGCACATATTCAAGTTTGAGCACAGCCATCCATTTAATTGTCGTATTTTCAAAGATGTACAGAAGATAGGAAGGCAATGTCTGGCGGGCACCAAACCCACATTCTAGAACCTCAGGCTTTACACCAGTTAACTTATTCACGATAATTAACGACAACTAGGACACAACACCTTCCTTTAATTATATATACAGGAAGGTAAGATTCCACACAAGTTAGTTCGCCACTGGCTTGATATCTGATGAATCAATCAATCTATATAATATACTGATCGGGATTTAGATCATTTAACTAGGTGGTATGGCAGTGGCGTAACTACGCCAGTGCAGCCTGTTTCCGTATTATACTTATACAGGGTGTAACAAACCTAGTCCATAATATTTTATGGGTGGATACCTGACTAAATTACGAGTGGAAAATTTTCAAGGAATATGTGTAAATTCAGTACCGCTACGTAAAATATTATTATTTGAAGTTTTTACAAAACCGTGTAAAGCCTGAAGTCTACGTACTTCGAAATAAATATTTGAGAAATTGTTTCATTACTAATCTATATCTTTGCTGCAGGCCCTAAATCATTTAACAAAAAATAGTCAAGTTCAATTTATAATTTGAAATTGACAAAATATTTAAATTAATCGAAATAATCGCATTATTGTGATTTTTTTAAATGTTTATATCTCTGTAACGGTTGAGATTAAGCACATATTCTATTAAAATTTTTGACTCAAAATTTAGTCAGGTATAGATTATTGTGTTCTAGGACTGTTACATTTTGTATGTTTCGGTTAACAATCCTGGGTTTTTAAAATATTAAGCACGTACCTTACAAATTTGTGTGGGTACACCACAATACCTTGCAGGCATCAGAGCTATTTAGACCGCCCTCTGAGACAGATCTATCGGTTATAAGTGTTGGAGACCGATCAGCTAGAAGCACATAGAAGACTATCGGATTGCCGCCCAGAAGATCGCTGGCCAAACAAACCAGGTTTGTGGTTTTACTTGCATAATCAAGAACTATATACTCTGTACTTTGGTAGTTGAAGATCCAGGATCTGACTATCGAAGTAGTTTATACAAACACAGATAATGCGGCAAATTGGGGCTTAGATGGGATCCGCATTTGGTATTGAAACATGTGTGGGTATCGGTTAATATGAATTTCACTATAGCAAGAAATGGAATTACAACATTTTAAAAATCGTTTCTCATACATATTTAGAAAACGCGTGAAAATATAATCATGATATATGTATGCTGATATGTCGGGTCAGGGACTAGACCAGTGATGGCAAACCTATGACACGCGTATCTAAGGTGACACGTCACAACGTTTTGGGCGACACACCAGCGTTCACTAATATCAGAGTTATCAAAGAACATGTGTCTCGCCACCAGACGTCTACCCGACAACAATTTTTGAATTTACCACTACGTACATATTACATTTGTATCTCTTTTGGGTCTCACTTTGTGATAAAAACAATTAATTTAAATAAGCAATTAATTAATTAACATCAATGTTAGATTTTCTGAAATTTTGACACGTCGAGCCCAAAAGGTTCGCCTTCACTGGACTAGACCATTACTGTAAAGTGCAAGTTGCAAGTATATGTAAATACCTGAAAATACTTTTATTTTTTTAGTAGATACAAAGAAAAAACCTAAAAAATGTTATAAAAAGTATTATATGAATACCAAAATTTGTTTTCACCATTAAATGTATAAACCATTCAGTACTAATATTCTTATATCTTATATACCTATGATACATAGAATAAAGGTGCCGGAATTTTTTAATCTTTTTTTTTAAATTATGTATTCTGTTTTTAATATAACGGCCCCTTAGAATAACAAGGTTCCAACTAACATTTTGGGCTAATTTGAATTATTGTGTGAAATGGGTTCCAAATGCATTATTCTTTATTACTTCCATACCACTCTGTTTAACGGATATTAAAGGAAATAGCAAGAGCTGAAAGTTCCAACTGCATCAGTTATTTATTTCTATTTATGAATCATTATTGTTAATTTACAATGTTTTTATTTATTTTTAATTTCACAGTGGTCATTGATAATACTGAAAACAAGTTAAGACCTTAAAACTGATCATATTTGCACACTCAAACAAAATATATGTACATACATGAACATATATTAATATACATGATCTATAAAAGATACATGAACATATATAATCAACACTTTTGAGCTCATTATCTCAAAACAGTGTCAGTGTCAGATGGAACCTTGTTATTCTGAGAGGTCGATAAATTTAAGTTATTTATTGTATTTAAAGTAAATGTTCCTAAATTCCATAGTTTTGTCCTATTCGACAGGGCGATTCAAGTCTACGTGGACGAAACAAAAAACTTAGAAAATCAGTCGAAAAAACGTACCGGAATGGCGTTCCGGTACATTATATGACTATAAAAGCACTAACAATACATTTTCAGCGTCGGGGTACAATTTAAGTTACGTCACTAGACTAAGGAGTGAGGGGATGCTATTGTTTAGCGCAGGCCCTAACGATGTATACAAAATTTGATCCAGGCAGAAAGAGGGTGAGACAACCGTATTTTCCTGTAGGTCCTAGAGTGTAACTGGGCAAAATTGGATGGTCTTGATTTGTTACTATTTTGAAATAATGTAAAATTCTATTTTCCTCACCCACGCGCTGGAACCTGTCGGCCACGGATGACAAGATTTAAAATTATGACTTAAATCCCTACTGTTTTGCAAAGTCTAAAGTGCTTGTTAACACGCTTATACCTTGGTGTGACATATAAAGTTTGGCGTGGTAACGCGCTCAAGGCATTTGAAGGTTAATAAACATGTATCTTGTGATATATCACTTGTAAACTAGATTCGTTTATTGTACATTATATCATCGTGAAAAACGGAGACGAGCTCATACCTCGTCTATGATCGGGGGAGCTCTTAACATTTTCGTGGAATCCATCTTCCAATTCCAAAATTTTCACTTTTTTTCCTTCCTTCCGATATCTTTCAAATTGCGTTAAATATAATAAGGGTAGCTATTTATATCTTAGCAAAGGGTTGGGGTGACTAAGGGAAGGATGCAGTGGCTTAGTGCTAAATCAAAACAACTATCAAGCTATATCGTATAAATTTAGAGATGACTGTTTATTTAAGTTGACTTCACAAATTTCATCTACAAAATTTCCTTAAAACATTACCTACAAAGTTTCCTTCCATATTTGCCTACAAAGTTTCCTCTCAAACTTGCCAATAATATTTAATTTCAAAATTTTTCTTTGCTAACAAATATTCCTTTCAAAAAGTACGTTGAACGCAAAACTGAACTTCTATTTGTATTAGATTATTATGACTAATTAATTATAAATATCTAATTATAAATGTCATGTTATCTGACCCGTAGACTAATTAGCATTAATAAAGTTGTCTAGGATAAGGTTAATAAAAATAGTTATTAACATGTACTTTTATAGTGTTAGCATTTGGAACTAAGTAAAAATAATTTATGTTTCAATAATAAATGGACTTCATATTTAACATATGTGCTGAGCTATGCTGTCGTGTTTAATAGGTGTAATTAATACATTCCACTTTTTTTGTTGGTTTGAGAAATATTCTTTGTAATTGTTTCATTTTTCGCCATTGCTCCGATTATTGTCAATAATTAT
Organism: Eubasilissa regina; assembly: GCA_022840565.1. Classification (NCBI taxonomy): domain Eukaryota; kingdom Metazoa; phylum Arthropoda; class Insecta; order Trichoptera; family Phryganeidae; genus Eubasilissa; species Eubasilissa regina. The sequence continues at coordinate 12,954,168 of JAINEB010000027.1, read as the reverse complement.
TCTCTAGCATAGAAAAACATTAGATGGTATCAATTTGTAATAATGTAATGAATGAATTTTAACAAGCACGCGATATTACGAGTACATGCAACGGCTGAAACATTTTCAGTTACGCTCGTAAAAGTATTGTTACCTGGGAAAGGTAGGTAAAACCTACCAGTGAGTATTGTCTACGTTAAAACACGGCTTTCCAATCGGTCAATGCGTCACCAGCAAAAAAGGTGTAATAAACGAACACGTAACAATCCACCAAAAAAATAAGAATGTAGTTCCTACTTATAGGTCTAAACCGTTCTCGTCAATTGATGCAGATTCGTTTTTAAAATAGAGTTTCAATCTTCAAATGTTGTCTTTATATAAAATTATTTTTATTAAAAAAAAATAAAAATAAATGTAGTTAGTTAAATATTTGTTATTAATTCAGTATTACTTCTGAAATATTAATAAAAAATATGACTACATAAGTATTTAAATAACAACATTTTAATACAAATCAAATGCATTAATTAGAAAGATGTACATATAAAAACAAATTTATTGAAAATAATATTCGAACCTGGATGTCTTCATATCCGGGAAAATGCATTAACCAATTATGCTACACCAACACAGTGAGTTGGCGACAAATTTTCGAACTCATATGTTGCGCTTTAAAATTGATACATCTGTCGTTCTATTATTTGAAAACCATATTCCATTTCTTAAACAACTGTGTTCTGTAAAAATTGCAATATCACGATAGGAATATATCATATTTAAAAATATGTAAGTTGTATTAATGTTTCCAAAATTTAATAAAAATGAATTATCAATTAATTCTGGCGTCTCCTATCGGATTCCTTAAAGGTGTTTGAGATTCCGTAAATATAAAGAAAATGACTTTCAAATAATGGAACGACAGATGTATCAATTTGAAAGTGCAACATATATGTTCGAAAATTTGTCATCAACTCACTGTGTTATCTTAGCGCAATCGATTAATGCATTTCCCTGTACACGAAGAGATCCAGGATCAAACCCCGGTAGCAATACTAATATTCATTAAATATAATGTTTTTATATTAATATATTTCTAATTAATACATTTAATTTGTACTAAAACTATCAGAGATATATGTTCTGTAAAAATTTCTACTTCACAATAAGAATGTGTTCTGATTAAAAATAACATTTTATATTTAAATAACATATCTAAAGAATTTTATACATTTTTATGCATTTTTTTCCAAAATATACATACGTCATTAGATTTTTCCTCTCTGTATCGCATAGCGAGATAAAATAAACAAGATTTGTTGTCAATTATTTCACATGTAATCCTTTTGTTTTTTAGATAATTATTTTAAGTAAGTTTAGATTATAAAAAATATTTATTTTCCATCATTATTGACGGATAATACTTTTAAAGTATCAAAATATAACTAATAGTAAACCATACAATATTGTGGTTTGAAATATTAAAAATATATATCTTCACAAATATTTTTTTAAATGTGTAGAGCTTACATTGTGAAGTAGTTCAATCTTTTTTATGTTAAAGGAGTAGGTACCAACATACTATAAACTATAAAATAATGATTTTTATTCACTAACAAATTATAATGTATTTAGAATAATTATTCTCAAGACTGGCCTTATTAATTGTTATTTTAATTTTTGGTTGTATTTATTGCATTAAATTTAACCTTTTTAAAATAATTTTCAATGGCACACAACGCTATTTGATAAACCCGGCCCAATACGATTAAGTCATTATTCCCTTAATACGATTTTAATTCAAATTGAAAACTGACTTAACATTACGAAAAGGGGAATTAATCCGCCGTTAGATTTATTTAATCTTTAATTTATTGTTGAACGCAAACTACAAAAAGGTGAACAAATCGTTATGTGAGTACAGACAGATGAAATAATGGGCTCATTAAAAAAAAAACGAGTCTCCGCAGATTGGGAACCCGCTCGGTAATTACGCATATTATTTTTAATTCAGAAATTAAGTACTTACGCGCTCGTTCTTACGTATTTAAAATAATTAACCTGTCTCCACGCTAATTTACAATGCATCGATTAGTTTTCAATTAGGGAGGCATTCTTACACAAAGCCAGTCTACACCTTTGAATACCAGTTTGATTGGTTTGATGGCTGCGGGTGCAAATGTCTACACGAGCAAAGGTCAAGAGTTCGATCTGCAACCGGCAGACGTAATTCATGTATAGCCAGTTTGTAAACTGAAAATAATATAAACACATGAACTATTACAGTTCTTCTTCTTAATCCTTTCCAAACCATGCAGTAACACAGGTCTACCGCTCTAATTAAATCTGTAATATATCTGTAAATATACGCAACATCCAGTTCACATTTTAGTTAGTTTGAAGGAAAATATTTACGCTTATAAATAACAAGTGAAAAATCAATTATGTAAGGCGAATCCTTAAAAATAATTATTTTTAATTCATTCCGTTGTAAAATTAATACGAAATACCATTTGTGCAAGACAGAAAAAAATCACACATTAATATCACAGTGAAAACAATAACAAATATACGAATATCAATTTTATCGAATAATATTGTTATCGCATTACCAGGATTCGAACCTGGATCTCTTTCCAATCCGGGGAAGGTGCGTAATCCAATTATGCTACAGCGACAGTATTTTTGACGACAAATTTTCGAACCCATATGTTACACTTTCCAAATTAAACATCTATCGTTCCATTATTTGAAAGCCATCTACTTTATTTTTACGGAATCTAAAATACCTTTGAGCAAACCGGTAACAGACATCAGAATTATCAATTCATTTTTATTTAATTTTGGACTCATTGATACAACTTATATTATTATGGAGAACACATCCTTATTGTGAAGTTGTAATTATTCAGAACATAGGTCTGTGATATTTTAAATATTAATTAAATATATTAATTAAAAAGATATACTTATAAAATAAATTTTATGGAAAAATATTATTGTTACACCACCGGGATTCGAACTTGGATCTCTTTCTAAACCGGAGAAGATGCATTATTCAAGTATGCTACAGCGAAAAATTTTCGAACCTATATTTTACGTTTTTGATATTAATACATTTAATCGTTCCATTATTTGAAAGAGCCATCTACCCTTTTCTTACAGAATCTCAAATATCCTTGAGTAATCTGATAGCAGACGCCAGAATTATCAATTCATTTATATTAAAATTTGGACACATTGATACGACTTTATTATTTTTATTTTATTGATACAACCTCACAATAAGAATGTGTTCTAATAAAAATGAATTAGCTGATCCATTTTGTTCTGAGTCCTTACTTATGCTGTTTCCTAATAGAATGACGTTAGAAATGTTTTGAACTTGGCTTAAAGCTGATATAAGCATCGACTTCTTTTTTTACTAATTCGCAAATTTTACTAACTGTTGTTTTCATGATTGTTCTTTGCGTTCGAAGAGAATACGTTTATATTATGGTGGATTAATTTTGAAATATTATCATCTATAATAAATAGGTACAGCCTATAATACAGCCTCAACCCTATTTCGTTATAATTGTAATTAACACTTAATATATTTCTCTACCATCTTAAATTAGTTGGCAGTTAAACTTCAGCCCGCCTTGTCAGCAACAATCGACCAATTATCTCCCTTTATGGGGGGATAACAGGGGGCGACTATTGTTGCCAAGGGTGATATTGTCACCGAGCCACGTTTTAAATGGTTTAAGCCGGTTTTAATTCGTCTTTTGTTGGTACCCTAAAAAGTGGATTTTTACCCATGCCCAATAATACAAAGCAACCGATAAAATGGCAGTAGAACGAGAAAAATGCAGATGTTGTAAAATATTATTTGATTAGGGTATTTATATATAACTAGCATATCGGGTATCGCAGATTGCTAGGCCCTGCGGGCGGCAATTATGCTTGTGAATTTCCGTGGAATCTGTACTTCAATGTTAAAATGCTTTATTATAATATATTGCTTTAAAAATACACCATATAGCGTAAACAAAATATTAGTTAACTGATACATGCTATATACATACGTATTTACAACTAGAGCTATCTTAAATTGATATAATTATCGTCAAAATATTATTAAAAGCATAAACAATAGTGAATAATATAGGCAAGTAACTTAAAATCTTAAGTTAATACTTATTCAGTGACATCTATTGTCCAATCTCAAAAAAATTGTAACAATTTTTTTTTTTGCTGATCTGTACTGCTATCTAGCGGATTTTCAAAGATTACTTTGGTATTTTTTTTTACTGGCAATGATATTAATATATCGAGATACAATAAATAATAAGCAATATGTATGAAATTTAAGCCTAGAAGCAAAGAGCTGTTTGCTTAAAATTTGGGATAATTTTTTATAACTGAATTTGAAGTGTGATTATTATATTAGAAATAAGAAAATGTGTTAAAGCAAACTGAATATTATAAATAACCAAACCCTTTTTGCAAATAGTCACTTTTTAAAATTGTTTTCATAGTAGTTTCTAATTAGCCATCACTTATATTTACATTGTTTAGTTTTTATCTATACTTGTATTTTTAATTTTAGTATACATTGTTTCCTGAAGAAGATACCATCGGTATAAAAACGTGTTGATTTATCAATAAATAGTAGTTATTTGATTATTTATATAATACGTGACCACAAAGTAATTGTGCTAATATTGAAGAAGTGAAATATTAGAATAGATTTTATTTACCTTCTTCCTTTTAAATAAAAATATATACATATTTATATATCTTTAACTCAAATAATAATTAATTATAAGTATAGTTATTTGTATGCCAGAAATGTAATTTGCTCAGATTCTCATACATATTTATGGGATTCCCAGGAGAAATAACTAGGAGCTAACATTATATAAGAAATTAATAATCCTCTCCTGGATATATGTAATAAAACTTTTAATTACAGCGAATCATTCATGATTCATTAACGCTTAATATTAGATACTAAAATAAGGAATTGTCGTCCTTATTTCTCATAAACTAATCACTTTTTCCATATTAATGAAAGTTACATAAACTTACAGAGTTTTCAATTGTGACGGGTCCAGAAAAAAGATGTGCTATTTTGACGTAGTTGCAAAATATGATATTTTAGAGACTATGTCATCTGCGTTGGTCCTTCATGAATGATGATCGCGATTTCTATGAACTCCTGCCTTCTTGACTTACTCCTACATTTTTTTTTGCATCCTGCAGATCTTAGGGCTGTCATCAGAGAAATTCCTGTTGCCTTTTTCACTTGGTCGTTCTAATGAGTGGGGGATCTTCCTCTTTCTCTTTTTCCTTTTCGTGGCCCACCACAAAAAGCTTTTCCAAGCTTCTCCCGTTCTTGAAACGTTCCTAAAAAATTGATGAATCCATCTCAGGCAAACGGTTGAGAGTCTGTCCCTGATGTTTAGTTCCTGCAGTCTGGAGATCTTCGTGCGTCTTGCCGTCCATGGTACACGCAACATGTCTCCAGTATCACATTTCAAATTAATCAATCCGACTGTAAAGACTCTACAACGTGGTCAAATTGATCAAGCTTAACACGTCCACTGTTCTGCCAGCTGCTGGCGCGGGCATATAGATTTTCGCTAGGTGCGCTCCCGCGCCTGGCGCGGGTACCCCCTATCTATATCTATCACTAAAATTAAATGATAAATGATGACGATGAGCTTGTGGCGCTCCATCCTCTATGATGGTAAGTATATAAGATAATTAATTATTATAATATTAATAACTTTCATTGTATTTTCTTTTATTTATTTTTTGGTATTGTGATTGTAATATAAATTAATAATAATTTTATATGTAACCTGGAAATTTTTAGGTAAATATTATTACAATATATTTAATGATATTTTGTATTTTTCTTCTCTACCGACTCTTATTCCTGGCCATTTTTGTCTTGTTCCAGAATTCTATCATCTTGCTCTAGTCCTCTTCCGTACCGTCAGCCTACCTCTTCATTGACCCGCCTTGAGGTCGCTTCCATCCACTTGTTAGTCGTGATCTTTTATAACGATATTTTGTATTTATAATTATTATTGTAATGGATGTTAATTCAAATAAAGAGCAAAAAACAGGAAAGAATGAAAGAAAAGTATTCATGCTCGAATTTGTACAAACAATTTTATAATTACGATTATTTTAGTTGAAAACCTCTGATGTTTATTTACTTCAGATTTCACACAAAGTGACTCCATTTTATTATATTCCGTTACGCGTGATTCAATTTCAATCCACTCACACAAACAAAAAATGGGTGGGTATAGGTCGGTAGGTACCTACATAATAACATGATACCACCTATTATCCAATTGTTAAAAAGATAAAATATTCAGTTTACTTATGATAAAAGTCAAGCTGGCCTGACAGACGTGCGTCCGCCCAATAACAGTATGAATAAAAATACAACAAAAAAAAACATAACAATAATCTACTCTACTTAAATACAACAATGAAATACATAATAATAAAATATGAGACTTGTGACAATGCATTTTACTTTTCATGGGTGAGAGCGATATTATATTATTTTCGTTATTGGGCTCACCCATTTCAGGATGGCATCCTCCCCTCCACTCAGTGGGCACATTGTAAATATGATCACGTGAGAGACAATATGATAAATTAAATAAATATTAATTAGCACTAAAAGTTTTTAAATCATTTTATTTGTGAAGTTATGATTTTTCAGAACGTAACTCCGTGATAATTTAACCTTTCCTCTCCGATGATGCAAACTGAGTTGACATTGCCTCTAATTATGTGAATATCTCTGTAAATATACTAAACACAGAGTTCATATTTTACGTATTACTCCGTTATATATTTATATATTGACAAAATAATTAAAATATATAAGTATTTACCATGCGCAACAATAAAAAATGTTTTCTCGATGAACCTGACGTGAATTTGTCAATATGTTATGTGTACGTAATGTAAATAATACATGTAAAATATTCATATTTATCTGACCTTAAAATCGTAAAAGTCTACATGTATACTGAGTTTACAGCACCGGAACTCGCGTTTTTATTTTAGTAACGTTAGAAAAAGGTTACACATTTATATTAATCGTACCGAAAAAAATCGTCACAACCGAGACTTGAACCCGGCCGGAAGGCGGCTTTACCGATCAAGTTAACTTAGTTTACAAGTATTAACGATAAAACAAAAATGTATTTATTTATTAATTTTAGTTTGCTATTTTATTATTGGAGGGGGGAGAATAATACAAATATAAGTTTGTAGATTTATGTTAGATGCAGTCGTTGTGTATTTACGATTATTTTGAAGCCTTTTTTGCACAAATGCTTTTAAAATAAAAAATATGCGCCACTGAACTTTTGAAAATTTAGTAGTAAGTGAACCAAAACGATTTTTATATTTTATTTAAATAACTTATATATATATATATATATATATATATATATATATATATACATATTAAATACTAATTAAATGCATTAATTAGAAAAATATGTATATAAAATCAATTTTATCGAAAAATATTGTTATTGCTACCGGAATTCGAATCTGGATCTCTTTCCAATCCGGGGAAGGTGCATTAACCAACTATGCTATAGCAGACACTACTTTTGACGACAAATTTTCGAACCCATATGTTACACTTTTCAAATTAATACATCTATCGTTACATTATGTGAAAGTAATCTATTTTGTTTTTACGGAATCTCTAATACCTTTGAGTAAACCGATAGCAGACGCCAGAATTTACAATTAATTTGTATTAAATTTTGGACACATTGATACAACTTATGTGTTATTATATATCTACATGTTTGAATCCTGGTAGCGACAACAATATTTTTTGATAAAATTGATTTTATATGTATATGTTTCTAAATAATAAACAAAATATCACAGATCTATGTTCTGAATAATTACAACTATATTTAATATTTGATTGTTCATGTTATTGTATTTGATCTGCATTAAAGTCAACAATTTTACATTTTTAGACAAAAGTCGGTGAAATAGCATTTGGATTAGGTAACCATGCAATCTCCGCCGCCGCCGCGCGGCTAATCGCCTCGTCAACCGATTCTATTACTTGTGTGTAGTCCTTGTGTAATAGTAGGTACTCATGTTGTATTTTATTTTTAATCAGTTTTTATTTATTTAAATATCTGATTTACTATTTTTTATTTATATATATATATATATATATATATATATATATATATATATATATATATATATATATATATATATATATATATTTGAGTTGACTATTTTTTATTTATATATATATTTGATTTGATTTGATTTTAACAGAAATATATCATATTTAAATATCACATTTATATCTTTACACACATTTAAATACATTTCCCAACTAGGCAAGCCTGCTTTAGGGCAAATTATATATATATATAATATTTTATAAAACCAAAACTCATCGAAGGCAAAACACAATAAGATCGAATACATACATAGCATATAATGTGAAAATATTTAAGGAGAGAGAAAAAAAAATGTATATATATAAAATATAAAAAAGTGAATAAAAAAGAGAGAAGAGAATATATAATATATAATCGAGATGATTTCATTGTTAGATAACCTAATTTCAAATATTTCTTGGACAATATGGTTATATAAGAATGCTATTTTTTTTAGTAATTACCTACCCACATATTATTTATTATTGACCGTAGTAAAGAGATAATTTACTACTATATACTCACTTGTGGTTTGGTCATATGGAAAGGATGAATGAGGAGAGAATGTTAAGAAAGATATATGACGCAAGTGTTGATGGAACCAGAAATAGAGGACGTCCGCGGAAGACTCGGCACGACCAGGTAAACCAGATAATGGAGGATGGTTCTGTTAGAAGCCTCAACAATCGGCGAGCTTGTATGACAAGATGTATGAATGTGGATGAGGCGAGAATTGTATGTCAGGACAGAAGAGTGTGGCGCTCTATCCTCTCTGCCTACCCCCACGGGGAAACGGCGTGATGGTAAGTAAGTAAGTAAGTAAGTACTCACTTGTATGAGTGCGATTGATTTTTGATCATATCAATGATTATAAACTGTGACGACGATAACCCTTTTATGATAATATCACAATAGATATAGTAAATTAAACAAAAAAATGTACTTAATAATATTCATTTGCATCTACTAGTTAATCTGGTTAATAGATAAATTGTAATTTAAACCGTTGTCTGCGATTATGTTCGATTGTAACGCTGATTGGCAACTGATTATTTGCAATTTTTCGAGCATTGACTGGTTCACTAAAAAGTAAATATCTACCAATATAAAAAGTAAATAGTTACCAATCATTGTCACAATCATGGTCATATAAAATTTTACTATCTATAACTAGCATAAATAAGTAAATCAAAATCATTATTTCTGTAGAAATTAATTTTTATATTAACATACATTAATTCTTTAATAAAATAAATATGCATTTTTTAAGATAATATTTTCAAAGAAGAATAACGAATCACAATATTTTTAGATACTCAATCACTGTTAGTGATTGTGATTTATATATACCAGTGATTGACACACAGTTCGTGATTTTGAGCTCATCACTAATTAACAGAGTTTATATGTATCTACATAATATGTATGTGAATACATTGTTGATGAGATTTTTGATAGTTATTTAAACACTGTTTCATTAGTTTTCTACTGCAGTATTGAACAACTTATACGAGCAATTTTATATAGTGTGACGTACTTTTGTTACGTTTGTTTACAAATAATTTTACATAATTGTTATCTCCCAGTGTGTTAGATAGGTACTGATAAATTTTTATCGCTAACTAAAATTATCGCCGGCTAATTGACACTGCTGAATTAATTAATACAACTTAATATTGCGTCGTAATTTCATACCATCAATTGACCCGAAATACACTATCTTAATAGCATAATGATAATTTTTTTGTCTCATCTTGCTGAGCGAGTTCTGTTTGTTTATTTTCGTGTGTACATGATATAGCAGCCAGCCTAAATATTGCGTAAAAAAAAATTTTATGTGTCTAAAATTCCGAACTGTTATTGAAATAATCGAAATTCATTTATTAATTTGATTAATATCGATTGTAAGCTCCAGCTTCAATCCAATACACTGGCGAGTTAGCCCTATTTTTATATCACGAGCGTTTAGCTTAGTTTGAAAATAGTAAAATGCTGTATAAAATTGTGATAAAACCAAAAAAAAATATGGTCAATCCCCTCTCAATATTTCACACGTCAAGAGTAATTGAAAATTATCAAACCAAAATCATAAGTCTTTAATGTAAATTTAACTTTTCGTACACAGCTTAAATATTTACGAAAACAAAATTAATAAAAAATCACGTTTAAAATTAATTCTGTTGCACCTGTGTGCAAATATAAAAACATAATAAAATTGAATGCTGTATTTTATATTATGTACGTGCGCATCTACTGTAATAATATTATGTAGGTATAATAGGATTTTCTATATGTAGGTATCATGAAACTAAAAGTATTTATCTAATGATATACCTATATAATATGTTTAAAAAACATATTCCCTACTAAAAAATATACCTTTTATTACTCTAAGCGAGCAGGTTCTATGCAATTTTCGAGTAAGATCTATAAGTAGGTATAGGTATAAATTATATCTCAGCTAAGATCATTATTTTAAACTAACTATTAAATAAAATATGCATTCAAATAACGTTACTTACAGAATTTTTCTGAGATAGTTATATTATTATTTAAATATTATCCAGAGCGAGAGAGAATTGGTAACTAGATAAAATGAAGCAGGAATATTCAGGAAATAATACATATGGTTAATAGGTATTGTTCGGTACTCGTAATGAAATAAATTTATTAACTCAATTCAGTGGTTAATAAAACTAAGATAATAAATAAAAAATATAATTTATTATTATTTTGTAGGTGAACACAGATACTTTCATACTTATTCATTCAGTCATAATATTGTTATTTGTAGTATATTATCACCAGTTTTAGTTCATTCTAACCCCCATATCCTACTCTCCCCAGTACATATTGTTCCTTGGCTCGACTGGTTGTCCTTTTGGAGGTCGAGGAGAGGAAGTGTATTGCGTGATTATTCGTGTTGAATCGCTACTCGCACACACCGCTGTGAATTTTGTTATTTTGAACGTGACACTCATCGAAGTGTTTTGTGAAGTGTAAAGTTATTACATTGGGTGAACTTCCGGAAGTGTAACGTGACGGCGTCACCAACCAGGTGAGTCGAGCTGTTCTTTGGTTTGAGTTTATCCTGGTCCGCTATCGAAGGTACCCCTTCTTCCATCATCCCCTCCCTCATCCGATTTCCTACTTCCTATCTAATCCATCCTTCCGATTCTATCCACCACCACTTCTTTTGGTGACCGGTGACTTGTGTGGGTAACAGGTATGGTTTAGTCAGGTACTTATACATTCAAAAATGTGAACACAGTATTAGGTCTTCGAGCCATTTTTAACAGAATATATTTATGTGTATCTTCTTTCTTAACCCTCTCTACCCTGGCGGTATTTTAAAATACCATCAAATTTATTTAGTTATATATCTTACTGTCGCGCGCGATCACTTCATACATGCTATGTACATATGCTCCGCGTCCCTTGTGTTATAGTGTCAAAGAGCCTTGGACTTTTTGTTTCTAGCCGAAAACAGCACTGCTGGAAATAAATTCATCCTGTCCTTTAGAGACCAGTCATAGCATACAATACGACATGGTGCGCGCACGAAGCGAGTCGAAATACATATACATTCTCAACTTTCGAACATCTAGAAATCACGTAAATATACATATACCAGCAACAGTGGATTCTATCATTCGTTCTGTATTCACAAAATTTGAAAGTATTCGACTTTCGCGTATGCTCATTCAGTTCCGCCTGTCAAGATCTTCAAATACTGTATACGCATTCGTTAACAGCATTCAACTTACAAAAAACTACTTTAATGTGTTTAATCCACAGAACACCGTACATATTACGAAGCGAGCGGTTTTTTTTTGAAGAATTTGTTCGTGTGACGCATTTTTGACAGCCAGTTGAAACAATGAATATGTTTTGATTATATGTTATATTTGTATAATTGACAGTAGATATAAACTCATTATCCAGCGCCCCTTCTACTAAAAGTCATCGACTATACTACTAAGTCTACGTAAATAATAGTTTACTTGATTTATTTAGACTACCAACATGAGAGACTTTTTTTGTTATGTCGACACTGCGGTAGGTGAAATTGATCAAATGCGCATTGTTACAAAGTTAGATTTGACGCGCTTGTATTCCTTGTGATTATTAATAGTTATTTTGACTTATTTTTTGTTCTCAAATTTTCGACTATTCTTTATTGTTAGAATATTTATTTACTATTTTTTGTACTATGCTAAATACTTTTATTTTTTGTGTACGTCATGTACACTACTGTACCTATTTAAAAATTCCAAAAAATATAATTAATAATATTTATTGTGTATGCCTAGATTTTTTTTTAAATTTTTCATCACAATTTACTTATTTTATGTGTCATGAATACCATAAAAAATATATAGTTGCTAAGCACTAAAATATAATAATTCATGGTAGAAAGGGTTAAAAAAATATTTAACCAAAGCAGATATTTTCTTTGGTCAACATTCTTAGAAAAATCTTAAACCGTTTAGAAGATTCCCTAAGTAGATTTTATCCCAGCAGAGTCAATTAGTGGCAAACATCGTAATGGAGTCTTGCTGCCGATTGTTTGACTTGTGACGTACACAAAGGATTGCGAGGATTAGCATCAGGACTGAATGAGCCGAGATGATTTCTTGAAATGTTAAGTGAGGCCCCACACAGGGACCGCTGGTTGCTTAAACGGATTAGTGCTTGATTTATGTCCTTGGTTAAATCTACTTCGGGACACTTATTTTGTCTTGTTTTGTGGATGGTATTAAAAATAATTATACAGAGTGTCCAAAAGCTAGTATTCTATACGAGAGACAAAATAATATGACATATATAATATATATATGTATATATAAATTGTTAGGCAACTTGTGATGATTAAATCGTCATTGTGACTGATTTTAACGATGTTTGGTAACTGATTATTCGTAGTTCTTATAGCAATCTCTGCTACACTAGAAGCTATACCTTCAACAGTTAAATCTCGGTTGCTAATCATGGTTATAATTGAACACAGTCACAGTTGCAATAACGGTTTACAATCTCCACTAGTAACTAGTGATGATTAAACCGTTATTGTGGCTGTGATTGTGTTTAATTGTAAAAGTAATTTTTGACTGATTTATTTAGACATATATAACATTTGTACAGCTGAAAAGAAAATACAGTCTGTAACATATTTTTTACACACATTTTAAATGTATTACCAAACTAGGCAAGCCTGTTTTAGTGCAAATTGACAAACAAATACATTTTACAAAACCAAAACTCATTAAAGGCAAAACACAATAACATCGAATACATAACAGACAAGTCAAGTAAACGTAAAAATATAAAATATATATAGAAAAAAAATTTACCAATGTGCAATACATATGTATTGTAAGCACATATAAGGTAGATGAAAATATGCAAGATCAAAATATACAAAAGTATTTATAAGAATTATTTCATTACTTAAAAAGTATCTGCTCTTCCTAATTTCAACAACCAATTTGAAACATCTTAAGCCATCAAAAGCCTTAATGTTAAAGTTCTAATTTTATTTCCAATTTTATTGTATATTTTGGCAGCTTGAAAGCTTGATTATCGCATTTCTTTAAGCAATCACTGAATAATCACAAAATAAAGTTAAATCTCAGTTACCGATTATTTTTACAATCAAAAACAATCACATTGACAATAATGGCTTAAATAACTGTTTACTATTGATACAAGCAACCATTAACGCTTTAAAAATAATTATAAATGTTGTGATTTTGCAAATGCACAAATCACAGTTAACTTCTGTTCGCTTAAATTTGTTTCCTGATAATGGCGGATCGGTTGCACAATTCCTTCAGCGGCTGAAGCAGAGGCTGACCTGGATGTTTGACGCCTCCCATTCAAGTCATCCGGGATACATAAATCTTGAAGATATAGAGGCGTCATACTTGTACCTGCTTAATTAGCAAACACAATATAGAATGCTTATCCAAATCGATATGCACGTATAGGTACATACCTACTATGTCTTAATTTGCAATGTATTTACCTATCCAATTTAATACGGAGCCTCTCTCAGTCGCAGTTGTGATTTTGTTTTGTTATTCGCATTTTCAAAAGGCAACTATGTAATAATTAATATCTCATATAATAATAATTAATCATCTAAGTATCGATAGGTTGGTTTAGTTATCTGCACACGTATCCTTGAACTATGACGTCATCGTCGATATGACGTCATCATTCTAGATCAGATGTTTTAAGTTCATTTTAAATTTATTCAGAGCCGGTAGGTATTCGAATGAGTTAAGAATCGTAGTAGCACTACGCCTTCTCACGCCAAGAAAAACATATTTTATTTTAAATTTATTAAATATGTATTCGTCATTGTTAGGTATCTTTGTATTTTATAGGTAAATAATAGTGTTCTATTGTTTCGCACTGGCTACGTTTTAAGGTGAATGATAATATTATTAAGAACACATTCTTATTGTAAGGTTGTAATTATTAAAAACAAAGATCTGTGATATTTTAAATACTAATTAAATGCTATTAAAAGATATACATATATAATCAATTTTATCGAAAAATATATTGTTGTTGCTACCGGGATTCAAACCTGGATCTCTTTTCATTCCGGGGAAGGTGCATTATCCAACTATGCTACAGCAGACAGTACCTTTGTCGACAAATTTTCGAACCTATATGTTACATTTTTCAAATGAATACATCTGCCATTCCGTTATTTGAAAATCATCTAATTAAATTTATTTTTTAATTAGTATTTAAAATATCACAGACCTATGTTCTGAATATTTACAATATTACAATAAGAATGTGTCCTCCTTAATAATATAAGTTGTATCAATGTGTCCAAAATTTAATAAAAATGCTTTGTTAATTTTGGTGTCTGCTATCGGTTAAAATAGATTAGTAGTAATCAAAAGTACTGTCTGCTGTAGCATAGTTGATTAATGCACGAATTGGAAAAAGATCCAGGTTCGAATCCCGGTAGCAACAATAACATTTTTCTATAAAATTGATTTTACATGTATATCTTTCTAATTAATACATTAGTATTTGAATGATAATAATTATTTTTACAAAAAAAAAATTAAATGTGATAATTTATTTATTTATATATTTGATTGGAGAACGCGCTTCCACATACAAAGTTTTATATACAAATATGTCAGTTATGCGGAGCAGGCAAGAAAAAAAAACAAGTATCTAGAGTACAAAAATACCGAATTTTTTGTTTTATTATAGTTAATCATAGAATTCCATAATTAAATATTAATTGGCGTGCGAACTATCAACAATCATACAGCTGGACAACATTGGGAAAATGATGTTTGAATTTTCGCTAAGGACATAAAATGTCAAACGCACCCGCATCATGTTGTTGATATTGTAATGTGCTATTTTTCATTTATTTGTTTAATATTATCCCTATTGTACCTAATTTTCTTTCGTAATCTGGATAAGTCAAATTCTTACACAATTAATTTATTGGAACCCCGTGAAAATAAAAATTACACCAACACCACTGAATTTATTTAGCTTTCATATGATTTGTCCAGAAAACTTATTTATTTATATATAAAGCTACTAGACTCCCACATTCAAGCGTTGAAATTTAAACGCGAAATATTTTTACATGTAAGTAAGTAGGTACCTACATATACAACTAAGTATCTCTGTCTAGCTTTTAATTTAAACTAAAACATACAATCACGCCGTTTCCCAGCAGGGTTAGGCGTATAAATAGAACGCCACACTCCACTATCGTGTTATACCACTCGTCCACTTTCATACGTCTTCGGCTGTTTTTTAAGCTTTTAATAGGGCCGTTCTATAATATCTGGGTTTTCTGATCACGTCAGTTTTTTCGCGGACGCTCTCAACTATTTCTGTTGTCTTCGATCGTCTCAATTATTTTATATACTTACTATTCTCTCCTTGCCCATACAATCCACGTGACCAAACTATCTCAGCGATCGTTTTTTAATATTATCGACTGTGTTACAAATATATATATTGTACATTTGCACCAAATCTGTTAATTTAAGTAAAATGTATCCAAGACATAAACCTCTCGCATCTATCAATAAAAATAATTATCGACGTTGGAGCATTGAGCAAATATTTCGGATCATTTAATAAGATTAATCTGTCGCTAGGTGGCACATGTGTCGCGAGAATTTTAATTTACATATATACGAATTTGTTTGTATTAATTGTTAAGTTAAGCTGTGGTAAAATTGGCTACTATATCACCTAGCAAAAACAGAGGTCATCAGCGGTCATTAATTAATACACATAATTATACCCTACATAATAATTAATGTAAGAAACTGACTACCAAAAACTACGGATCGTATGTAAGTAGATTTACAAATACCATCTCAAATAACGGTTACTTCACTTTATTAAGGTGTTTGTTAGTGATGGTAAAATCGTTATTTAAACTGTTATTGTGATAGTGATTGTGTTCGATTATACTTAACCATGATTGGTTATTCGTAATTCTTTGAGCAATGACTGGTAGGTAGGTATACTAGAAAGTAAACCTCCAACAATTAAATCTTAGTTACCTACTAATCATGAATAAATCTCAGTTGGCAAATCATCGTCATAATCACAGTAAAATAACGGTTTACCATCACTAAGATTTATCGCTATTGGAACGCATTGTATACATTGTATTGTTAATATTATACTTTTATGGTAGATTCAGGGTTTACCTCGTAGAGAGTCGGCAAGTTTATATCACATAAACAATTTAACAATCTTCGTTAAAAATGTTTTAAAATTTTTTAAAGGCTTCAAAGCAATTAACGCAGTTCATACAATCCCTTTATGCGAAAGGTATAGTCGGTTGTTAATAAGATAATCCGCTTTTTATAAGTATTTATAATCAGTGGTGTACTGGGACTAGGGTGTGTCGAGGCGCCACTTGGCGCTTCTTTGACATGGAACTTACTTATCATTTAAAAATATTAGGATACAAAATATTCCGCATAGAATTTAGAGTGTACATCAAATATCATGCAACGGGCGGATATTATGAGAATGCAAAAAATGTATATAGTACCGGATTATACGTTTAATTTATTAAGAATTAGATCACCTGAGCGCACGGCTGTATCCCATTCTTTCAACCATTGCCCACACGTAGGGCAGACCGGGGACAATTGAAACAAGGGAACAATTGAAACAACAGCCTTAATAATTAGAACCCTACGTCCATTATGAGCGCGACTGCAGGAAGAGACATGTCTCGAAACCCCTCTTTCACTCATCAGTCCTCTATTGAGCACCGTCGAGAGTGGATAATAATATATAGTAAAAATATGTTTGTAGTCGCCTAACTAAAAGTTTTCGTTAGTAAGGCGTTAAAAGTATGACGGAGAAATCGATTACGTAAGTATTGGACTTTGGCCACATTTATTTAAACCTTTTATAGGTTTTCTTTAGTTGGAATTATTTAAATTGTTGTTATTGTAAGAGATTAGAACATAATTATTACGTTTTTACTAAAATTTGGCACAGGGACAATTGAAACAAAAGGCGCGGGGACGGTTGAAACGCGTTTTGCTTCGTTTAACTCTACATTAATGAGAACCTAGATCTAGAAATGGTAACTACAAAACCAATACAAATAAATAATCGCAGAAAAATGACGAAAATATCGACGACGAAGAAGTAGATTATTATTGTTAAGTTTGCTTAACCATACAGCGCGAGTCGTTCTGGAGAAGGTTGGGTGCAGTGTATTGAATATCGTCTTGAACCCACAAAGAGTGCACTTAGGAAGAAATTAACTACATATGCCACGATTATTTTTCAGAGTAACCGATTATTTGATTAATCCGAATATTGTTTCAATTGTCCCCTGTACATGTTTCAACTGTCCCCGATACGGGGACAGTTGAAACATCTTGGCGTCCTTTAGTATTTATCCTATAACTCTAAATCAAGTAATCATTAGCCAGAGAAAAAAGTATCAATAGAAACTCAAATAGTTAAACAATCAATAAATAGTTTCACAAAAAAAAAAAAAATTGCAATGGAGAAATAAAATCAAGACTCGAAAATGTTTCAATTGTCCCCGGTCTGCCCTACTTGGAGACGGATGAAATATGTGAAGTCATCTTAAATAAACAGTCATCCCTAAATTTACATGTTTGCCCGATAGTTTTTTGGTATATAGACAGATACATTATTTTAGCGTTAGCAAAAGCTAATTTATTACTGACTAAAATAATTTCTTAATAACAATTTTTTTTATTTTGTACTGCACTATTGATTACAATCACCACCTACCAATATGCTTATACCTATATAGAAGATTGGTAGATATTTACGTATGTATTCCGATTTTAAAACGGAAGTTATTTGACAGTATCTGAAAGTAGGTAGGTAATTAATAGGTATATTAGTGTAGATCTAAACCATTATATTAACCGTGATTGGAACATTTGTGTTAGATTATATGTAATGATGGTCAGTATTTAACATATTATTCGTAATTCGTCGAGCATTCGCTGGTACCTACATTAGAAACTAAATATACAAAAATTAAATCTCATCTATCAGTCGTTGTTACAATCGAACACAATCACAGTCAAAATAATGATTTTACCATCACTAAATCACAGTCACAATAACGGTTTAGATCATCACTAAAATGTATTTTTAGGTAGGTACCTACTATTTAATTAGATATTTATTAATTAGACTCAACGAATTACTCTTCCTATTTCTACTTCAAATTGCTAAATATGTTTATTGTTGTAGACTAATTATTTTCTATGAGCAGATAGATAAATATGTTGGTATTAAAGTTTAAAACAAATATTGTCTCATGTAGTTGATTTAATACCGCATACAATTTTCCGGTGGAAATATTCTTATAGCATACCTACCTACATGCTTTATCTCAGTTTGAAAATATGTACCTAATACCATAGAAGGCGATCGGTCTAACCATATAGGTATTGAACATTAGGTATTTAGGTAACTGCACAATGGCAATGAATTCGTTACCCTTTTTGGCACGGACGCTGGTAAAAAATACAAATAATATAATATTGCCGGTTGCGGCAAAAGGATTTATCTAAAAAAACTAATCATTATTTATTATTATTTTATTTTATTTATTCAAACACATTTTTGTTGTGAAGTTGCTTTTTAATTATTTTATTTTAATACAAATTAATGCACCTCTTCCTATCCGGAGAAGCGCGTTCACCATTTCGCTATAGCAATCGTATACATTTTCGACAAATGTTGAACGTATATTCTGTAGTTTTTCCAATTGGTTCATTAATTATTCCATTTAAAAAAAAATATATATATATATTAGATACCTACTGGGAATCTCAAATACCTATGAGTAAAACCCGATATAGAGAAGTCCAGGTTCGAATCCCAGAAGGAACAAAATATTTTTTTTATTGATTTTTTTCTATAAGTAAGCAATTTTCCCTACAAGGTGTGCGGGTGTGCGCGGGCACACGGTTCAACATCGTAGACGCATACATAAAAATTGTTGCTTGGCGACCATGTTGATTAATCCTGTATAAGATCACCAACATCTGCCAAGAAAATCTCTTTCTACCTACAGTATTAGTTCTGCTACCTTCAATCTTCCCCTGCATAATGACTTGTAAAATATCAAATACTAATTAAATGTATTAATTAGAAATATATACATATAATATAAAATCAATTTAATCTAAAAATATTATTGTTGCGTCATCGGGATTTGAACCTGAATCTCTTTTCAAACAGGATAAGGTGCATTATCCAACTATGCAGCATTATTTTTGACGACAAATTTTCTATTATTATTATCATTATTTTATATGTATATCTTTCTAATAAATACATTTAATTAGTATTTAAAACATCACAGAATATGTTCTGAATAATTACAACTTCACAATAAGTATGTGTTCTCCTAATAATGATGTGAAACATGACACTTTTCATTGTGAGAACTTGTTCATGCGTATATCTTATATATCATATATCTTAGTAGTAATGTGATAGATCCAGGCTCTCCCAGTAGCCTTATACTGGTATGATACCTATTGTTTTTCTTATTTTCTCCTCCAGCGCATAAATATATAAGAGCATTGATCCTTAAAACTGCACAATTTTTTTTTTATAAGCACACCGTGATCCAAAATTAAAGGGAATATTGCAAGTTTAATATATCTTTCTGAATGATTCATTAATTTGTATTAGGTATGATTAATTACACGGCGAAAGTGCATCCCGCTAGTTAATAATAAAGCTGATCTTTCCACATGATAAGAAATAGGTACCTATTTACAATAAATAATGTATTAATACTGCAATTGAATCAATATAAATACTTCTTCTCCACATTTCTCTTTTCCCATCGCAGCAAAACAAGACAAAAGATTCCCAACGCGAGGATCCCTTTGCCACACAACCGACGGTATATAAAATACCTAAAACCCTTTTCAGATGCGGGAATAAGGAAGGTGGACTGACCTCCTGGAAACCTGTGCGGGAATATCCTGCCATGCCTGCTGAGCAGCCAGGGGTACAGGGGGTAGGAGTCGCGCGGCGGCTGGGGCGGCATGGGGCGGTGCACCAGGGCGGCTAGGGCCGCGCCCTGCAGCTGCGCCAGCAGGCGCGGCTCGGCCAGGCAGGGCGCGGCGGGGACCGCGCTGGGCCGCAAGGGCGCCCTCCGGCCCAGCTCCGCGCCGTGGTTGTTGTTGTTGTTGTTGGCGGACTCGCCGCCCACGATGCTCTCGATGCTGAAGCCGATCTTGGGCTTGGTGGGCGCCGCCATGATCGGCGTCGGCGCCAGCGGCATCATGCTGGCTTGCGGCCCGAAGGCCGCGCCGTACAGAAGTATTTTCGGGGCTCGGTCGACCCTCGGGTGAAACGCGAGCGGCGCTATCTGCCTTCGACGAGCTGAATTGGTATATTTTGAGCAATGTTAATGTATCAAATCACACTGACAATTAATTCACTGTTATTAATGAAAACATCTCACGGCAATAGTTAATTGTAAATTATTGTCACTACCGTCAAGTTTAATGATCATTCAAACCGATATCGAAGATATATTTTCCCCAGTGATAAAAGTTGCATCAGTCGTTATATTAGATTTTATAAACAATCCACACTGATTTTATAATAATTCATTTTGGAACAATTTTCACACAACACTCGCGCGGCCGGGCACAGAGCGTCGACCCACCCTGTAGTACCTCCGATTCGAGATAATTTATGTAAAATACAGCCGCGATTGCCTGCTGTCAAAATCTCCGTTTTGTCAAAGAATCCCGACAAGACCGCGTCCTGACACTTGAACATAGCCGCGGCCAGGTCTAGACGGCGACTGATCGCGCCCGCACGGGAGAGCGGCTCGACCCCTCCGCGGCCGGGGCGGGGCCGGACGCTCATTGGTGTTAAACTGACACGCATTAGTAGCCATGGCAACGCCGGCGCGGCCCGCCATTGGTCGGGGGGCCGGCCGGGGCGGCGGCCGCGCCCCTCGCGCCGGGACGGTGAAATGTTGAAATTCAAATTAGGAGCGCCTGTTTGCACGGCTTAGCATTTTTTTGCGATTATGGCGCGACCGCTCGCACGTACATGGAGGGAATTGCCGGAGTTCGTACTTTTTAGCTGCATCTTTATTTACATCTATATGTAGATAATCGATAGGTACATATACTGAAAAACGTTATTTCATTTTGAAATGTTAAATATTTAGGTTAATAAAATTATACAACTACTATATACATAGATACACCAACCAGTTTCGAAAAATCATTTTTCTTCATCAAGGTGATTAAAAAAATGTAATGTTTAAATCGTTGTTGATCATACTTTTGATAAAATTAGATAATTTAGAATCATTAGAAATAATTTAAAGTACGTATGTAAAATTTCTAGTAATAACAAGTTCTATCCTAAATTGTTTCCAATATCATTTAAAAAAAATTGTATTAAATGTATTCAGACACTACTTAGAATTAATAATAATTAAAAATAAATATTTTCAAAATTTATACAATAATTTGATGTTTGGTTTGGTGTATAAAACTCATGTGGTAAAATACAAAGTTACTGAATCTTTTAAGTATACATATTGTTCATATTGTAATCTATCACAGTATTCTAAAAAATAATTAAAAATTTTGATTTATTTCCCAGGAATGGTAATAATTTTACTCTAAATAAAAGTAATGTAGTTTTTAAAAGATTTGTAAGTACCTACCATAGTTACTTAACATAAATTACATTAAAGTAATAGAATACACTTATAATAGTATTTTAAATAAATTATTCAATATCAAGTATAATAATAGAACAAACAAATAGTGTAATATTTTTTTTTGTAAAATAATAAAACAAATAAATCAAGACATACCCAAATATAGTATTATAATGGAACAAGTAGATCATATATATAATGTAATACATTTGTGAAGCAATAGGACGAATATAATATATAAAATAATAAATATAAATACTACATTTTCATTCCATGCTTAGTAGATCAGCTAATGTTCTTTTATCCATAAATAACTTCATCATAGAATAAAATATTATTAAACAAATTGCAATTAATAATGGTTATAATATTAAATTAATAGATAATTTGTTAAACAAAAAGTACAAGAAAAAGTTTATCAGATCATATGTTTACCCACCAATTATTGACAGTGAGAAGCAGTGGAGAAAAATTGTGTTTTTCAATAATCTTACTTCAAAGTCAATTATAAAAAATATTACAAATTGTAATACAACCAGATTTTTACACTTATAATAAATTAAATAATTATATATTAAATAACAAGGATAAGGATGATATTTAAAAAAAATCGGGGGTCAACAAATTAATTTGCAATGATTGCAATTATTTTTATATAGGTTATTTTAATGTTGCAGAAATTTTGATATTAGAATTAAGGAGCATTTGAGATGCCTGAATAACAATAACGATTCAGAATTTTCCAGTCACCTTTTAGAAACAAACTATTCCTTTAATATTAATAAGGGTTTAGAAATTGTATGTACCAATACTAGGGGTTTATAGTTAGATAAATTTGAAATTTTTAAAAATAATAAAAAGTGTTAATAGCAAGCTTAATATTATAAATAACCAAATCCTCTTTGCAAATAGTCACCTTTTAAATTTGTTTTCATATTAGTTCTTACTTATTATTCATTATATAGTTTTGTTTTTATCTATGCTTGTATTTTTTAATTTCGGTATACATTGTTTCCTGAAGAAGATACCTTAGGTATCGAAACTTGTAGAATTAACGAAACATTAATAAATAGTGGTTTAAACAAAGTATTTTGTATAATTATTAATGTAAAATAATAGACCAAATACGTAATGCTATATCTAAATATAGTGAAATAGTAGAATATACATAATATTCTAATAAATATTATAAAATAATAGAACACATAAATTTTGTATTTAATATAGGTATATTGTAAAATAGTAGAAGAAAAAAACAATGTAATAAATTTGTAAAATAATAATTCAAACGAATAATGCAATATTTTTAAAATCATATTTATCAATTACAAATTAATTATAAAATTCATATATAAAATAATAAAATGCCTATGGGTACAGACTAAATATATAAATAAATTATGTAACAAATGCGGTACATATAAACAGTACGAAGATCCTAATGTATTTTTATCAAAGCAGGAAAAAAATGTCCATAGAGAGGTTAACAATAGTTTATTTCATCTTAATTCTTATAGGTAGGTACCTAATATACAGAATGCTGCTATGTACCTACCTAGATGTATAGAACAAACCCTAATGGATACAAAACCACCCATCCTTTGTACACCAATCGTACTTTGAACGAAACAGCTCTTAAATTATTCCCTGTAATATTTAAAATATTCACAGACCAGTAAATGAATAAACATGAAATAAAGTGCACGTATAGAAGAGGGGTTTAGAATATTAGTTACGGGACCCGGGGCATTATACACACATTATTTGTGGAAACATAAATCTAATGACACATTTGTGCAACAGTAAAAGTATTTACTCTTCAAAAATTGAATCTTTGTGTAAACAAAACGTGTTTTGTACATTAATGCATATTAAATTGTCAGCGTTTAAGTTTTCGTTCCAATGGTCATATATAAAAAAAAAGTCGCGGAAAAATTAAGTGAAAAAAATAAACAGTCTCATTGTTATGTATAAACATCACCTATATGTTTTTTGTGTGTACAGTTCACTGAGAGGGATGAAAGTAAGGGATGAAATTTTCTTCAACACGTCGAGTTCTAAAAAAGTATCAAAAGGAGAGTTTTGCATTTATAGGTAGGTACTGAAATGTAATGTTATAGGTAGGTACTGAAATACAATATTTTCACATCAATATGTAATATCACCAGACAAAACTCTGTCACATGGTGGGCATTTATATTAATAGTAAATTTTATTTTATAAAATGCTTATGCCCTAAACACGCAAATTATAAAAATTATAAATTATAAAAAATGCTCAATGCAAGGAAAGGAGATGAAAAAAAGTGTGTCATATTAGAACTAATTAAGAATAATGTTCTGGTGTTAAAATTCAAATAATATAATAAGCAGATAAGATAAAATAACGTTTAATTTTAAACATGAAACATTATATATTTAATACAGGAATGCCTGTAACATACGAGTAAGGAACTAGTTTAAATTTGTGGTGAGTTTTTTTTTATTATTAAATATATTCCAAAAATCCTTCATTCTTTTTCGTCATTGAATACATAAAATAAACATTAATGTAATAATAAAATTATGCACATACAACCTTCATTCTTGATTTGATAACAAAAATCAAGATATTTTGATGTTTAATTACTGATTTTTCAATTTTCACTTATTTTCAAGGTTTTATAATACTCAACCATCGATTATCTCGAGAATCATCGTCACCATTATTATCCTCCCCATATCCTGGGAGAGTTGGTGGCTATATCAACAAGGCGCTTCCCGTATCTTGTATCTTCCCCTGTTTTGCGACGCTTCAGTATTAGACAGTTGACCAATCTATTGATGAGCTAAACTGTGATTTTAATTGTGATTGTTATATTTGTGTTTGATTGTAAGATGATTGGTAGTCACCACTTATTCTGGTTATTCGTAATTTGGCGAGTAATCATTGATACCCATAAAACTGAATCTTTAACACTTAAATCTTAGTTACCATTCATTGTAACAATCGAATATCAATCACAGTCATTATCAGTGATGTAGTCGAGCCAGAGCAGACTTTTTTTTTTGACATGGAACTTACATTTCAAGAACATTTAAAATTTTACACATAGATTTTTGTGAATTTTTAAAAAATGCAAAAAAAAAACATTATGTGACCGAAGCATTTCACAAAACGTGTAAGTTATTACGAGGAAATTTATAAGTTTTTTTTAAGAACTGGATCATCTAGACCCGTGGCGGTATCTCATTATTTATACCATTGATCACATGCACTTAGAGATAGATAAAATATGTGAACTCAACTTAAATACACTGTCATCCTTATATTTACATGGTAAAGCTCGATAAAGCGCTGATGATGCAGTACTAATGGCAGTAGAATCTACGACGCATGCAAGAAAAGCGACCTTATTATGAACGTTAACAAGTCGAAAAGGATGGTATTCGAGAAGGAGGAAAGCAAGACACCGTGCTAAATACTTGTAGGTAATTAATGTTTGGAATAAGTAGATGAGTTTGTGTATTTGGGAAGTATGTTTGATAGAAACAGAAAGGCTGAGAATGATATCGAAAGTAGGAGAGATAAAGTAAACGGTGCTTTGAAAGGAATTATATCTCATGGGAATTTGTCAACCGAGGCAAGACTAGCGGTGCACAATAACGTATGGAAGTGAGGGGTGGAGCTGGCAGAATAGGAACGAAAGTAGATTGAGTGCAGTGGAAATGAGGTCAATTAGACGTATATATGGCAAATATATTTATGACAGAGTAAAGAATGAAGAAATAAGGAAAGAATGTAAAGCTGATGTTAGTATAGTGAGTAAGATTAAGAAAAGATCACTTAGGAACGGATGAATGAGAGAATGGTAAGAAAGATATATGACGCAAGTGTTGATGACACAGAAATAGAGGACGTCTGTTGAAGACTTGGCACGACTAGATAAACCAGATAATGGAGGATGGTTCTGTTAGAAGCCTCAACAATCGGCGAGCTTATATGAGAAAATGTATGAATGTGGATGAGGCGATAATTGTGTATCAGGACAGAGGAGTATGGCGTTCTATTTTCTCTGCCTACCCCTGCGGGGAAACGACGTGATGGTAAGTAAGTAAGTAAGTAAGCTCGATAGTTTTTTTTTTACATATGTATGATTTTAGTGTTTACAAAAGGTAATTTATTGCTGCCTTAAAATCATCATTTTTTTTATTTAGTCATAATAACGATATAGCTTAGTGATTTTCGAACCGTTATTTAAACCCTTATTGCGACTGTGATTGTGTTCTATTGTAATGATTGTTGGTCACTAATTATTCGTAATTCTTTGAGAAATCACTGGTATATTAGAAACTAAGCCTCCCACAGTCAAATTTCAGTTACCAATCATCTTATCATAAGATTATAAGATAAAATCAAATTATCAAAAAATATATTTATTTATTTGATTATTATCTAATTATAAGATCAATCAAGATGTAATTTCTCGCCATACAGTATTTTTTGCTGTAGATACATCCCTGCTTTATCTGGGGAAATTCAGGGCGCCATCCTTCCGCAGTTACCTAGAAGGTAGTACATTTTGTTATGTCCTTTCTTTGGCACTCGCAAGACGTAACCTAACCACCTCAATTGAGATATTTTATATGAAAAACTAGGGGTACTTTTTAACCGTTCAATAATAACACTCCTGGTACTCCTCTAAGAAAACTCATTTCGACAGCCTGGATTCTTGATCTCAATTTCTATGTAAGGATCCATATTTTATGACTAATTATTAAAGTCGACCTTACACACATCTTTAAAACTGTCAGAATTTTTAATCAAATATGGATGTGATGTGACGAGATATGGCGTGCAATAGGTGTAGATTTAGGTTATGGTGTTACCAATTATATTATATAATCATATATATGTAATACAATATACGTTCTTTCGTTTAACCAATATCTTTAGATAAAATAATCCGACGTTTATACGACCCTACCATACTTAAAGTTGAGCTCGATTCCTAAAGACAATTGGCTCGCTTCGTAATATGTCTGCTATTTGTGAATTTATTTGTTTATTAGTAACTATATAATATATATAAAAAAATTGTTTGGACTGTGCCCGTCTCACTAGAGAAATTCTGTGTACCCATACCGATGTTGTTAACGAATGCGTATACAGCATTCGAATATTTTCAAACTTTGTGGATACGGAACGAATTATAGAATCCACTGTTCCTAGTATCTGTGTATTTACGCGATTCATAGATGTTAAAAAGTTGAGAATGTATATGTATTTTGACTCATTATTATTTTCAGCAGTGCTGTTTTCGATCAGAAACAAAAATTTCAAAGCTTTTTGACTCTAGAATACGAGGGATACGGAGCATCCAAAACATGTATCGTAAAGCGACCGCGTCTGCTATGCAAGGGTAGATTGAAGGCACCAGAGGCGTTGTAACCTCAGAAAGTTGTCCAACGTCTAAAATGTTATACAGCATAAATCAACATACTACAACATGATCACCAACATTCTATAGAAGACGGCACAAGTTTTGTTAAAAATTATATGCGTGCTATATTTTTTTGTATGCGCTGTGACACCAAATCATGTGCGCACACCCCCGCACACCTTAAAAGGAACATTGATTATAAGTACAAAGTCCAAATGATAATAATTTAATACAAATTAAATTTATCATTAAATGATTCGAACCTGGATCCCGGTAGCAACAAAAATATTTTTTCGATAAATAAAATTTTTCTTTATGTCTTTTTAATTGCTACATTCAATTTGTAGTAAAATACTACAGAATGATGTCCTGTAAAATTTATATTTCAAAATCATAATGTGTTAACTTTAATAATAATAATAATTTAATTTATGTACACTGTAACAGAAGATACAAAAATGTAAAAATGCAAATTCTAAATTATTCATTAATTGATATGGTAGGTAGCAGTGGCGTGCACTAGGCATGGACATGGGTTCAGCGACGTCCCTATGTAGAGTGACGCCCTTAAGCAAATTTTAGGATGCCGCCCTCACTGTTATTCATCTAGCCCTAATCTATTTCTGTAAATGTATATTGTTTAAATTCACGTTGCTTTTTGAAATTGTGTTATTTTACGACCGGGTTAGTTTAGCAGTTTTATGGGCCTTGCCAACACGTTTTAGTCGAATTTTTTTCGCGTAATTCTGCAAAATGGACCTATAATGTGCCCCTTAATATTTGTTTTCTCCTTTTTTAAATGCGGAACGATAATTCTAATATTTTTAATAGATTAAATACTTACATATTTTTATTCCGCCGCTAATTTGCAGACCTTTATAATTTGCCACCCTTGGGTACAGCCTTTCTTACCCATGCCCGTGTTACGTCCTTGCTTAGGTTACGCTGTTAATATCGATGCTGTAAAAACGTTGTGTATTATCACTATATGTTGTATTCATCATATATTTTTTCAAATGCACGTTAAAATATTTAATATAATAAAATAATACCATGTATAAAATGTAATGGACTGCATATATTCAAGTCCGCTTCAAATACACACTTGTGTCATTTTGTACACGTCTGTTCAAGCAAAGACGTGTATTCAGAACACCGCACGGCGTGAGAGTAGATAACATTTAAAAAAAATTATAAATATCTCATAGATATGTTTCAAGGGAATGGATATCAAATTTCAAACCATAGATGGCGACAGCGAAGTTGTACTTAACATACATACAACTTCCAAAAATTTGATAGATGTGGAGGTTGATTGTGGGTAGAATTGGTGAACGTTACATTGTGTAAAGTGATCACTTAAGCTAGCCGAAGACAGGTCGTAAGCCCTGTAATATCCATACTTCCCATATAATATTATATACATAGCTTCGTCTCTATGAGATATCTATGATTGTTGGTAAAAATCCAGTAATTGTGTGTTCTTGGATATATTCAAATATTGTTAAGATAACATCTTTCTACTTAATAAATTAACATGAGAACTTTGAATTATTTGCGCTTCCATCTATATACTTAGCATATAATAGTAGGTAGTTACATTGTGTTCTGATATGATTCTTTTAATTTTTATACGAACTAAATTTTATATCTACTATACGAATGAATTATATTTTTGTCATGTCTATAATTTCGGAGGGTTTCTCATAATGATTGTAAACAGCTATTTTCACATCTTATTAATTATTATATATTTCTCTAATCTGCAATGGTAAGCATCCTGATCTGACACGGGGGCGGTTGAGATTATTGTTCCGAACGAGGCGATTTATTATTTTTATTTTATTTAATTTAATTAATGAACATTTTTAGAGCCAGAAAAACACATTCAATGCAGGGGTGGTATAACGCTTTTTTTCTGTTACTTACTTACTTACCATCACGCCGTTTCCCCGCGGAGATAGAGAGGATAGATTTGTATTATTTATTTTTATTTTTTATTTTTTATTAATCTGTTATAATTACAATGATACAATACAATATAAGTTTTTTTTTTAGTTCTACAATTTCTCTAAAAAGCATGTACTTGTGCAGAGAAGAGGATTACATATTAATAATTATTATTTACAATAACTAGTTTATAATAAAATAAAATGCAATATATTTATAACAACGATATAAAAATATTATGAATTTCAATCAATATACATGTCAATCTTTAAAGTATTTTTTGATAGCATTGATTATTTCTTTGTTATCACGTAGCGCCCACACTCTTATAGGGCGCCACACTCTTATAGGGCGCCACACTCTTATAGGGCGCCACATTCTTCTGCCCTGACACACAATTCTCGCCTCATCCACATTCATACATCTTCTCGTACAAGCTCGACGATTATTGAGGATTCTAATAGGACCATCCTCCAGTATCTGGTTTACTTGGTCGTGCCAAGTCTTCCGCAGACGTTTTCTAATTCTGGTGCCTACAACACTTGCGTAATATATCTTTCTTACCATTTTCTCCTCATTCATCCGTTCCATATGAGCAAACCACCTATATGATCATTTCTTAATAATACTCACTATATTAATATCAGCTTTACAATTTTTTCCTTATTTCTTCATTTTTTACACTGCCATTAATGGATCTGCTACATATACGCCTAAGTGATCTCACTTCCACTGCATTCAGTCTATTTTCGTTCTTCTTCTGCCAGCTCTAGGCCTCATTTCCATACATCAGTATCGGTACCAGGACTCCATTGTGAACCGTTAGTCTTGCATTCCATTCAAAGCGCCGTTCACTTTATTCCATGTGCGGTGTTCACCTAGCTAAATTATTAATTTTTTGGATATCTATGTTTGTGACCTACTAATTTCTAATAACCTACCTATTCTGTATACTAAATTTTTAAAATAAATTAAATTGTAATAATTAATTTAATTATTAATCATTTTTATCTGATGTACTAATTTTATTGTGTATACCTATTTACATTTTTAACAATTAAATTAACTTAAAAATGTTTCCTGAAATCATTCAACAATTTTAATATCAATGTTTTCCTTTACATCATTGAATTTTCAATTTCAATATGTTCTTTAAATACCTACCAGGCAATAAAACAAAAAGTCATTTTCAAAAATACAGACACAAGCATAATTAACATACTCAATTGTTGAAACTTTTCTACTCAGTGCTCATCATTTCTCTTTACCAAACGAACTTTTCTCCAGTCGCACCTCAGAGAGCACAAAAGGGACGCACGTTTTTGTAAAAAAGAGACGCATTCCGCGTATTTTCATCGCACAAGAGTGAGATGGAACACGACCGTTTTGCGTGCTGAAGAAGGAGATAAACTGTGTGTACTTTACGTCGAAACGCCCACCAATTTAGTACTTGTCGAATTTTATGGACACTCATTCAAGTAATACACCCTGCACCGGTCGCTGCAAAGTGCGTCAATAAAATTTAATCCACTCAATGGAAAGTACTACTTCTATAATACGCACGTTCACGTAAGGCACTGTAAATAAATTCGATATTTTTACGTGTAGTTAAAAAACAGTAACAAATATTTTTGTTGAAGTTGATGGAATTTAAGGCTTACAAAGACGGCGTGAAATACTCGTTGAAGATCTTTGGCACTTTATAATACGGTTTATTAAGAGGAAGATTTTAAAATGAGGTGATTCCTTATTTTCATATACGCACATTTAATGTGTCTTTTTATTATTATCTTATCCATGCTCGCTCATGCGTTTGTTGTCCTGGACCATATCCAGAAGTGCTGCATTTGTCTTTTACATTTTTGTGAATGCATTAATCAATGCTCGTTCAATATTTCCATACTAACAACAACTCTCCCCAAGCAATAAATCATGGACACAACACTAGACAAACAACAAACATCTACACACCAGTTCCGAGAGCAACAACGACATTTTATCAAAGATTCTACATGTTTCTAGATCCGAAACTATACAATACACTCAGTACCAACTGGAAATCGTACAATTCCTATAAGATTACACAAATATAGACCCAATATATGATTCAATCAGGTAGAGATGAATCAGAAGCATGGATATCCAACAATTTAATATAATGTATACAATTCTTTTAATAATAACTCACTAGTCCGACAACACTCCCACTCCACATATTTTTATTATATTTTAATTTTATTATTACTTTTTTATTCATATTTGATTTATCTTTTTATTCCAAATAACACCACAACAGCACGAAAAAAAAAACTAGCTACTTTAACACAGACTTTAGTCTAGCAAAGTAGCCAGGACAACGCTGTATATATCAGAGGTGAGGTCTACTCCATCCCACACAATAAACTATGTATTATGTATGTTTATTATGTATCCACCTCTGTTAGTACAAAAATATGGATGTCAAAATATAAATAAATAAATAAATAATATTTTTGACTCCTTTTTTTAAAATTTTATTATATATGATGTCTGTTATAGATCTCTATTCTTGTACTATCAGAATTTTTTCATTTGTAATACTCCTGATCCAGTTTACTATTTATTTACTTCTCCAGCACCACACATCTAAAGCATCCAATGTATTTTTCTCTTTTACCTGATGTCCATGTTTCCTAATGTAGGTGTTGATGAATTTCATTTTAAAATTCAATTTTCAAGTTGTAATTATTCAGAACATAGGTCTGTGATATTTTAAATACTAATTAAAGTATTAATTAGAAAGATATACATACAAAATAAATTTTATCTAAAAATATTTTTGTTACGCTACCGGGATTCGAACCTGTATCTCTTTCCAAACCGGGGAAGGTGCATTATCCAACTACGCTACAGCGACATTATTTTTGACGACAAATTTTAGAAACCTACATGCTTAGGGTTCCATCCTCTGCTTACTGACATTTGCTTTGGATCCAATTCTTTGTAACAATAACTAAGTATGTCCTTGTAGCAATATCATGTTTATTACAGCAATTAGTACAGTATTTATACACTTCAGAGATAGACTAGTTATTTAGGTGAAGCTGTGATGGAAGAGAGCCGTTCCCCCAGAGATGGCCTCTTGTAATGTATCTCTCCCACCACTCATCTACTCACTCACCTGACACACACACACATACACATACAGGTTTTCACAGGAATCTACATAACTATTTAAATAACAAGATTTTTGAATAATCAAGGCTTGCTAAATTATTAAAATAAAAATTTTAATATGATATATTAAACCGCATTTTCAAAACAGGAATAGGTACCTAGTGAGGCAAAATATATTGAAAACCGTTGCCTTCAGTTATGGCGCGGTATAATCTTAAACAACTATTTATTTAACATAATTTTCTTATTTTATTGTTTTTCGTGAGATAAGAGTAAATAAATAATTTAATATAATTTTCTTGTTTGATTTCCATTCCATTATAATAAATATAATGACATAAAATGTATTTTATGATAATTGGTAAATTAGTTACAAAGCATGAATTTATTACATAAATAATAAAATATTAATTTATATGTGTAACCACATCGAGTTGAATTTATATTGTACTGGTTGATGTTCCTACGAGGCTGCAAGGTAACACGTAACATGACGCCTCTGTATCTTTAAGAGGTCTGCATCTTAAACAACTTAAATGGTAAACGTCAGACTTTCAAGTCAGCCTCTACTTCAGCCGCAGAAAGTGTTGTAGAACCGACCAGCCGCTGCCAGAAGTCTAAGTTTAGTGAACTGGCATTTGCGGCGGCAGGTCCAAAAGGGTGGAACTCTTTGGCCTCCGTCATAAGAAACAGCGCATCAAAAACTTTTAAAAAGATACTAAAAATGCACATTTTCAAAAGCACATCAATAAGTTCAAGTAACAATTGTTAATTTTAAATACAAAGACAGTGTGGGACTAAACAGTTTATGTGTAAATTTTTTTACAAAAATGGTGCAATAAAAATTATCCAATTAGAAATCACTCAAAAAATGATAAAAACAAATGACTA
This sequence comes from Eubasilissa regina, assembly GCA_022840565.1. Classification (NCBI taxonomy): domain Eukaryota; kingdom Metazoa; phylum Arthropoda; class Insecta; order Trichoptera; family Phryganeidae; genus Eubasilissa; species Eubasilissa regina. The sequence continues at coordinate 12,920,294 of JAINEB010000027.1, read as the reverse complement.
TCCAAGTAAACAACTCTTCACTGATTTCAGAGTACCAAAAATAATAGACATACAAAAAAATTAATTAAACCAAATTTTCAAAATTAAAAATAAAATCAATATTAGAAGCGAATTCTGATATACAAGATTTAAAGACCAAAATGATATTCTAAAACTAAAATATATCACAATCCAAAATCGCTATATTTATCAAATCATCAAATTTTTTAACAATCTCCCGATCTCAATTAGAAAAATTACAGACTATTATAAATTTGTATCTGAAGTAAAAAAAATATGTACACAAACTGAAACATAAATTCTCGTATGTACTCCGTTTCTATACACGAGTCTTATTCTCAAAGAAGAAATAAATCTTAAAAGAAATTATATATATATATCCTACTGATTATTTTTAAAATGTACTATATTTTCTAATATTAAAATGTATATATATATATATATATATATATATATATATATATATATAAGTTGATATCCAATAATGTGTCAAGAATACGAGCTGTCATTTATTTCGTATTTTAAAATTACTCGCACTTTTTTTCGCTACTGACGCCATCTATCCTCATTCTTAATGGTGGTCCCGGCAAACTCTCAAATGGTCTGTTTTATTATTCAGTCAATAGATGACGTCTCGTGTTTCGTTAAGTTAATTGGGGAGCCATCGAGCTTTATTGGCGGAAGCAGATGTTTTCTTTCAGTAAATATATAATGTGTGCATTAGGTATTATTGGTGTCATAAATTTGGTAATCAATTTTTTTTGTTGGTCGACTTTCGAAAATGACGACACTAAAGCCAATACTATCCTGCGCTGTCTGCAGCATTTTCACGGCTTCTTGGATTGAGTCGTCGTTACAGACTTTCATAGATTTGTCCATTTAGTTATTGTGGAAGATAAACGTTATTCAATATTAATTTATTGTAGAATTGAGCTGTTTTTTCTATGAACTGTCTATGGTATCCATTTGAACCATTTGCTAGCACCACAACTCTAGTGTACAGCTTATTTCAAGACAGAAACATCACCAGTGAATCTGATAATGTTTCTCTTTCGCCAGTTTGTTCTTAATGTATCAATCATTGATCAGATTATATTAGGTTGATGCATAATTATCTGTCGTTTTTTTCTACTACTGATACTGATGGAATGACAATGGTGAGAATTAGGAGTGACAGATTCCCGTCATAAATGACGAAAAGCAGTACAAGCCCCCGCTTTGATCGCCTTTATACTGCCATTTAACTGAGAAGACCGCTCAAAAATAACCGAATCATTTTCCACTACGACAACGCACGTCCTCATACCGAACGCCGTGTTTTCGAATCCATCGTTAGCAAGAGACGGGATTTGCTCCTCTATCTGCTTTATCCTCCCACCGAGGCTCCCACTTACCAAATCATCCGCTCTATGAAAAATTGGCAGGTTGGCAAAGTCAATTTGGAGGAATTAATATAGAATGTCAAATCGTGGATTGCCATAAAAAATCAGTGCTTTTTCGCCCGCGGAATCGACCATCTTCCAAGTAAATGGGAAGCAGTAATTGATGTTGATGGTGACCACGCCCCGAACGATAATTGCACATTATATGTTTTGAGCTCGTATTCGTTTTTGGTTATGTTACAATATAATTTTTATTAACGGCGGATGTATCAACCTAATAGTTATCAAATTAATTAAAAACAATTATTAAATTAGGTAATGTATTAAATTTAAAATATTTGTAGTTGATTAATTATTACTGAATTGTTTTCCTTTTAATATGTGGTAGTGTTCAAGCATATAAACTCTAGTTATAAAAATGAGCGTTGCACACGCGCCTGCTATCTAATTATATTACTATAAAAACTATATATTTAACCACTTTCATTATTTGATGCCGACTAGTTTCACAGGAATTTACACATGTGAACAAGACACTCCTATTGAAGAGCCATGCTGGCAACCGATTGAACATGTGAAGTCTATTTGTAGAACCAAATAAATCATGATAATATTAGATTGCTCTAATATTAGGTGGCGCAATCATAATACAAGTATGAAATTGTGTTTTACGTACGTAGAAATATATTTGCGAACTAGGCAATTATACATTCTTACTTGAATTAAATATAATTAAGAAGATAAATGCTGAACAGTAAATCAATTTTCAATATGGAAAAATAATTAAGAAGGTGTGGAGGCTCTGCTCGCGTTTCACGGACCTGGCTGTCAAACCAGATAATTTAAAATCATTCCTCGCCACCTAGTATTGCCCAAAAATCTAGACAATAATACATCGCGACGCAACCGGTCCGAAAATCCAACTGAAGCGATCACTTTTCCCAGGCGCATCTCTCGGAACCACCTCCAGTGAGCTTCGCTAGTCACGAATTTGCAATTAACTTGCAATTTAACCTTCAAAAAGTGTGAATTTATTTGTGCTTCATTCCAAAATAAACGCCAACCGATTGTAAGTTCTATTTCATTTCATTAACCTTCTACCAAGACCTATACTCATACGCACGCTCCGTAACATAATATGCACTGCGACATTCAAATACACAAAAATCACCTTAAATAAATCCTTCTGATATTGATAACCTACAGACATCTGTCGCTCCATCCGAGTAACTCTCACAATATACAATCAATACAATCCCTAAAAAGGTAAATGCCGAGTAGTAGCTCAATTTTTCACGAGAAAAAATAATTAAGAAGGTAAATACCGAATAGTAACATAATTTTCCGTAAAGAAAAGTAATTAGGAAGGTAAATGCCAAACGGTAGCTCAACTTTCCGTGTAGGAAAATAATTAGGAACGTAAATGCTGAGTAATATCTAAGTTAATTAATAAATTGAATAATAAGAAAGATAAATAGAGGCTCAATTTTCGGTGTAGAAAAGTAATTAGGGAGTTATATAGTAGCTCCATTTTCCATGTAGAAAAATAATTAGGAAGATAAATGGCGAGTGTGTGCGTGCTCTCTGCCTTCGGAGGTTCTAGGGACCGTGAGACGGTCTCCCCGCTGCACGGTGCACGGGGCACGGGGAACGTCTTGACTTCCCCCGACGGTGTTTGCAAATTTATTGGATAAATTGCCCGTAATTTGGTATCGCGATCACTTGCCCCGGCAAATACTGCCGAGAATCACTACACCTTAATTGGACATCTACGGGCGAGCTCACCAGGGTCAGACAAGCCACCGTTCGATTATTAATATTAATCCAGAAACTGTGTGTTAATTCATTATATAAAAACTAGAAATAACACGTCAATTATTACGAGAAATCATTGACGAATTAATAATTTATATTGTAATAACTTCCTAATTTGCCTGCACCAGTGTAGAGAAGTGTGATTACCGGCTGCACCAGAGCAGTGCCTTTGAAAGTTCTATAACAGATTCTTTTTGTTTGTTCTTTCCTCTTAGTGTACTGTTTGTAGTAACACACCGTGATATATGTGACAATTGAAGTTTATTGTAACAAATATTTTACATAATGTACAACTACAGAACTAATTGATTAAGGAACTATAGAATAAAAGATCCGTTCCCCAGTGATGGTTTTTTTTATATAATCTACCCCCCACCACTCATCTCACACACACATACCCAGACATACAAAGTAACAGTTCTCACATACATAAACTTAAATTTTAAACTAAAAATTAATAGCAAAATAATTTTCATTGTTTTGTAAGACAATTATTTTGACAGATTCGAAGACTGCTTTTATTTAGGGAATTTCAGGTTTTGGATATAACACAACTATATGTTCTGAATATATAATACTAACTAGCTTTCATAGGAAAATAAGCGCTCCATCTGTGAGGACTGAAATGTATTATTAAATAATCTTAAAATTATTCCAAGAGTGAAAACTACTTTTGATCAAAGATTATTCACTTTTCAAGCTCTAAGAATATATAATCAAATAGAAAATAATATTAAAAATTTAATGACAATTATTATACAATAAGAAATTTACTCATAAATTCTAAAGACAGATGATAAATTTAACAATTCTGGTGTCTATAAGCTTAGTTGCAAGGATTGTGCTGCATTTTATATTGGTAAAACGGGTAGAAACTTTAATATACGTGTAAAGGAGCATTTGAACAATAGTGTGTTTTCAGAATTTGCTAATCATTTGATAGAAAATGGTCATGGTTTTGATAAAAAAATGGGATTGTCAATTTTGTCATCAGAAAATCCTGAGACACCAGCATATGGGTATAGATCAGCACGTCAGGTTTTCCAGGACAAAGAATAAAACATTTTGGTACTGGTTGTAATTGTTACTCCCATACCTGGAACTTTTAGCCCCACGAGTGGGGATAAAAGTTCCATCTGACTAATTCAATTGATTTTAAAAAAAAAAAGAAAACTCGATGCCATTCGATTCTTTTTGGTATATTAATTGAGTCTCAGATATATCTTCTTCAACACACATTAAGAATTGTATAATATAAAAGCTCTATAATCACATTATTCTGTCATTTGTAAAAAGTGGCACATTCATCCCCACGCTACCCCACCTACTCGAAACACTGTGTTATTTAAATTGTTTTACATTTTTATGTTGAAATTTAAATGACAAGTTGTTGATGCTATTTTGATCTCATAATAATATGAAAAGTGATGAAATCATCAAACTCCACAGAAATGTACGGCAGAGAATAAAAATAGAGCGAGGAAAGTAGGAGACATCGACAGACCTTCATCTAGCAATAGTTTAGATGTAGAATAGTTAATAGTGATAATGCTTATGATTACACAAGTTTATGATACATGGATACCGCTTGCCGCATACCACCCTTATCATTTTAAACAAGTGAGATTATCGATCGTCTGCGACATTACCGATTATGACTTAGCGACCAAACTTTATTTTCACTTTGTGGCAGTATATTATATAAATAATAAGATTAAAACACTTTGTTTAAAATCACTATTTATTATGTTTATGTATTAAATTACTATGGTATTTTCTGCAGCAAACAATGTAAACTAAAATTAAAAATGCAAGCATAGACATTTTTAATTTAAGTCTTCATTCTTCCCTGAAGAAGGTACCAAAAGTCTTGAAACATGTTGACGTATCTATAAATAGTGGTTTAAAACAAAGTGTTTTTTCTTATTATTTAAACTTTCTTTTGATTATCCCGTTGACTGTCAATAAATAATAATACGTATTTTTATGTTTATTATCGTTCCGATTATTGAGACATCTAAAATGATATTTTAAAAAAAATCTTTAAAATGAAATAATATTTAGGTTCCCAATTTTAATGATTTTTCTAATTCGTTAATAACCTTACATTTGTCAAAAATATTTATTAACATAATAAAAAAGAAACGTGTTTTTCAAAATTATTGTCGCTAAGTTGATCTGTAACAAAATATTTCTAAACTGTATGGTAGTCGTTCACTGGCGACATTGCCCTACAATTATCTTCTGTTTCTGCTTCTTATCTTCAGCAGTTGGATATATAATAAAAAGGAAGGGATTCAGATAACATTATAAATATACAATTTTTAAGGAAGTTGAAACCTTTTGTCTTAAGCCATTAAAATTTTACAGGGTACGTACTTCAAAAGTGTAGATGCGAGTGTTGGAAGGAAAGGGATGAAGCTACGGTTATGTAAGAGAAAAGAAAGCGACGGTTGAGCGGTGGAATCATGTGTTTCCAATTATATGGGGCGGATAATTGGAAGTGAGCTTTCGTAAGTCGACGAAAATTTAGTATTGAATAAGAGGGTGCACTTATATTCGAGTAGCATATGGGTGCATTTGAAATGCTTTTCTAATATACATATATGAGTACATAATTTTGCATTCATTTCGTAAGTACAGGAACACATAAACACGTGCATTTGAAATGCTTTTCTAATATACATATATGAGTACATAATTTTGCATTCATTTCGTAAGTACAGGAACACATAAGCTTATGTGTTTATCACAAATATGTGTTTCCCATCAGTGTTTCAGTACATCCTATTTTTCAGTTGTTGTATGTTGAGTGGCGAAATATAGATTGTACGGAAGCTCTGGCGCGCGGCCAGAGCTTCTCTCTATATCTATATTTTAATGCGGAAATCCCTTATTATATTGCATTAACATAGTACATTTTGCATCCTTATTATATTGCTTTAAAAATAGTACATTTTCCATCCTTATTATATTGCTTCAACAATAGTACATTTTGTATCCTTATTATATTGCTTCAACAATAGTACATTTTGTATCCTTATTATATTGCTTTAATAATAGTACATTTTGCATCCTTATTATATTGCTTCAACAATAGTACATTTTGTATCCTTATTTATTATATTGGTTTAACAATAGTACGTTTTGCATCCTTATTACATTACTACAACAATAGTACATTTTGCATCCTTATTATATTGCTTTAATAAAAGATTCAGGATTAAAACCATTTTATAAAACATGCTCTAGTTTTCTCTAATTCTCCATTCACCTTCGCTAATGAGTCAAAGATGTCATTTTTATTTCTCAATATTATGCACAGTCAGGCATTATTCTCGTGGATGGACATAAATGAAACAATGCTATTACTCTACTTGAGTTTATTAGCACTACTCGAGTTCCGAGAGAAATAGTTACTCTCATCGACAGGTGAAGTAATAAAATTTAATACTTCACCTGTCGACGAGAGTAACTGTTTCTCTCGAAACTCGAGTAGTGCTAATAAACTCAAGTAGAATGATAACATTGTTTCATTTATATTCATCCATTATGATGAAACTACAAAGTTAACGCCGATTCTATTAATAATGGCATTATTCTCGACAATGCCGATTTCATCACTGGCTGCTCATTCCGTTCTTTTGTATTCGTAATTGTTTGTTTCTGCATATCCACCAGCAAGATGTTTCACATCAATCGCTGTGAGGCCTGAAATCTTGACTGTGCGTGTTGTATTGAAAGGGTGACTATGCTATGAACATACATTCGATCTGAGTTTTATTACTAGAATTTTATTGCGCTTTTGTACTATCTGTGTTGCTCAATATTTTTGTATATATAATATTTAGGTTGATAATTATACATTTATATTTAAATAGGAAACCAAAGAAAATTTCGAAAAGATTTTTCATAAATTCCACAACGATACATTTTTCTTATTTACACGTTTTGCTAGACTAGATTCAATCTGCAGAGATGACGAGAGCATGTCAACAAGATGTTACAAGAGTCCTTCAAAAATGTATATTATGTATTTGTTTATATTTAGTCATTAAAATACGAGTGCATAAGTACATACCGTTACCATAATAATTAGTGATTTGAATCATTAATTCATCAAAAGCAAAATTGAGAAATACTTTAAACCGTGGCTTAACTTTTCGGAATGGCAGGTGCAACCAAGAAAATAAATTACATTTTGTAATGCAGGCATGATATGTGATTGGAAACAGGTTATTGCAAATTGTTTTCGCAACAATTTTAACATTCGACATTTATTTTTGATATCATTGTTCTCAGTTTTCACATACATGTAATAAATGGATAGAGATTGAGATTATTTGTTCATTTATTAATTTTTAACGGATTACACTATACTAAACTACACTAATTTCAGTCATAGTGAAATTTTAATTATTTTTACTGATTTAAATGTAGGTACTGTAGATAATAAGAATGGCATTATTTACCTTTATTATTTAATATAAATTAAATTTCTCTTTGAATTAATAATCTAAAAAAACTTGTATTTAGGTTTGAGATATGTAAAAAAAAAAAATATATTGTTGAACCTGGATATCTTCCAATCCGAATGAATTATTAATTCTGGCGTCTTCTATCGGATTAATTAAAGGTATTTGAGAATGTGTAAAAATAAAGAAGATGGCTTTCAAATAATGGAACGATAGATGTATCAATTTGAAAAGTTTAACATGTAAATTTGAAAATTTGTCGTCAATGCACTGTGTTGATGTAGCATAATCAGTTCATACAATTTACCCGGATTGAAAGAGATCCAGGTTCGAATCCCGGTAGCGACAACAATATTTTTAATAAAATTGATTTTATATGTATTCTAATTCTAATTAATACTTTTAATTTGTATTTTAAAAAAAAATTTCATTGTGAATAATGTGATTGGAGTATGTAGCTTACATAAATGTATATTATTAAGTCTTGATAAATCTTCATCAGTAATGTGCTCAACTTAGGCTGTATCTATAACTTAGGTATGGTAATATTTTTAGTATGTTTTCTCTCAGCGCACAAATAATAACATTGTTCTTTAAAATGGCACAAAAAATTACATACGGTGTTTTGTTTTGTGATTAACAACTTTACATCGTTTTAAAAAAAAATTGAAATAAATACTCTATTGATAATTATCACACGTATATATTATATAATACATAATCTGTTTAAAATAAATACGTAGCACTATATTCGATAATTAACTATGTAATTTTTAATGTAATATATTTATATTTTGTTGTATTATAATATATCGATTTAAATTGTCATCTTTTACTATACAAAACGGATCCAATTTTTATCTTTCTCTCTTGGTCGTTCTACTATGCATCGTGGTCTACTACTTTACGTCTACAGAGAGAACTGGTCTTTAAATTTTGAAATAGATTTCATTTCGATGTAGAAGCGTGTTTTTGATTATTTATATAATGAAGTTATGAATTTTTTTATGAAGTTTTTATCAACCAGATCAATTTTTCAGAACTGTTTGAAATCAATAAGAATTATGAGAGTTATATTTTTAACGGAAGGCGCATTGAAATTTTTCGGACGTTGCATCGGGAGACCCACTGCAGTAGGCAGCATTTATATGGACTATTCATAATATCAAACTTCAGTATTTAATACTGGTAATATTGTATTTCATTAATATGTTAATAAATTTGTCTAGTTGAGATTTAATTGATGTTTCAAATACGACATATTGACAATACTCCCTCTAAGCTGCGCGCGCACGCAATGCTTTTGATGATAGATCATTTATGAAATATTCAGTGCAGTATGTCTATCATTTATAATTTCATTAAGAAATTTAAAATATTTAACGAACGTCATTCTAACACATAATGTCAATTTATTTTTGTCAATATTGTTAAACATGTGAATTTTACGATAAGACAAATTTGTTGAGATAATATTGCAGGCACAATCTGAGTTCGTGAGTTAATTTGCTCAACTCGTTTTGTTTAGCGCACACTAGTGCTAGTGAAGAAATTATCGACTCGAGACAATATCTGAGATACGAATTTGCTCACTTGAGATTCTTTGGAGACGACTCTCGTTTTTCGCAGTGTATACATCATATTTCAGAGATTCGCTGTCTTGCGCCTCACTTCACGATTATTGTACGTCAAACGTCAAAAATCAGTTCATTGTCCATTTATATTTTGATTTTTTAGTGAATATGAATCTCCCTAACAGCTATTAAGACATAATAAATGTTTGTAATTTGATGACTTATGTTCGTCTATCTTTAAAAAAAAATGTATTTATGACTCGCTGTTAATAAGGGTTTGAGTTTTTGTCTCTTTCTATTAATGTCAAACTGATCTTCGAGATTTTCTCCAAATCAAAATGAGATAATGAAAAATCTCAATGTACTGAGAGTCTGAAATAGTGTCTCATTCCGTGTTGCGTATTGAAATATCAAATGTCGCAGTTTTCAAAAGGCATAAAAAATGACATAAAAATAGTTCGTCTTCTTTTCACGACTTTCGTTAACACATTAACGCCAACGTATCATTTGCGGCAATCACAGAACCAGGAAGAGCCGGTGCGAGAGGAACGCAATAATAGGACCCGAACGGGTTTAAACACCCGTCTAATGTGTTTTATCTGCTTTCAATCCGATGTGGCTAATGATAGGGTGCCTGCCCGGTGGTGGGAGAGTGGGAGGTGTGCACGGCGGAAGGCAGTCGTGAACGTTCGCACTCGGCCGAATTATCCACTCATCGCGGTTGAATGATCGGGCCCGATTGGTTGTTGACGCTATTTTAACACACGCGTGTATATTCAAATTTTTGTTGCACGTTACAATTTCAGAACTTCTTATGAAAACTCATTCTAGTAGCAACGATTCAATTGTAATTGATAATATATCCATTTTTTTTTTTAAATTCTAACCTCTATCTTAACATATTGTTTATTATATTTTTAGTAAATACTGAAAATAAATATTTATCCACACTTTATTCATTATTTAAAGCATGGGCGTACATTCGATAATATATTTTTTTGCTTTACGGCAATTTATAGGAAATTAACCTAATTTAGATATTTATTTCTTTTTACGCTGTTTTTTTTACACTTTCATCCATTATATATCAAATTTTATCTATAAACTAAATTTCTTACTTTTTGTATTATATACAATTTAATATTTTGTATTTGAGCTTGTATGAGAAAATATATGAATGTGGATGAGGCGAGAATTGTGTGTCAGGACAGAAGAGTGCTATTATATCTTCTTCTTCAATGGCCTTGACTCAAACCTTAAAGAAGAACGCAGTAGAGAAGAGCATAACTACAGACAGTGAAAGATTTAGGAGGTGAAGACTCGATATGGATTGCAGGATTTTAGGATTCGAGCCTTTGCTTCCTAAATTTTCTGCTGCCAATTATCAATTATTTCACCAGCAGGTCCTTGGCATCCTTTACTTCATATTGTCTTCTCGGTGGAGACTTGATCTTCCAATCACACTTTTCCCTACTAGATTTTCAACGAGTAATGTGAATTATGCGTCCGTTGCAAGTTACTATCATTACTATTCCGAAATTATAATATTAATAAATACTTATATTAACAAATTATAATCATTATAATATTCATAAATATTTAATTCTGCTTTATATACAATACGTTTATTTTCTACTATCTCAGTTTTCTCTAAGGTACGATCGGATATCAAAATTCCGGATTTCATTTTTATGCAAACTCGGCTGTGAAGTTGAAAAATACTTGAATAAAACGTCAATAATTTGTGTAATGTATTTGTAGTGTCACATGTGGACTATTATAATATTTACGTTGGCCTGCCAATGATTCAACTGAACAGACTACATGGATGGATATATATGAAACATTGTTATTACTCTACTTGAGTTAATTAGCATTATAATACTTCACCGACATCGACAGGTGAAGTTTTAATACTTATAGAGTTGCTGTTCTCTTGAAACTCGAGTAGTGCTAATAAACTGACGTAGAGTAATAACATTGTTTCATTTATATCCATCTATTATGATGAAACTGTTCAAAATTAATACCGATTCTATTAATAAGACAGATTACAATATGTTTTGAAGGTTGCAGTACGGATGATAATTCTCTCATATAACAATCAATTGTGAACTACATTGGCTCTATTTCTATGAAAGAGTAGAATTTCAATTGCGCTGATTGATGTGCAGAGCTTCAAGAGCTCTTTATCCCGGACAATTTGAATGAAGGACGCTCAACTCAGGCAATATTTCAGCTGCAGGAAGGGTTGTAAGATCATCCGACTACTTGCCAGAAGCTTAATTTTAGTGAACGAGTATTAACGGTGGTAGGCCCAAATGCGTGAAACTCTTTTCCCTCCGTTATAAAGAACAGTGCTTTAGAAAATTTATATAAAAAAGACTAAAAACACATATTTTAATAATATAATATATTTCAGTTCGAGTCCCGAACGCTCGTTAGGCCAGTCACCAGATAAGTGCCTATTACCTTTTCCACTTGATTGGTCCAACTTGTGGGAGATCTTTCTCCTTTCTCTTCCTCTGTGTCCTTCGACGTGGCCCACTCTAACAAGCTTATCCAAGCTATCTTCCCTTCACGCAAGATGACCAAAAAATTTAAGGATTCATCTCAGACAAATGGTTTAGAGTCTGACCTTTATATTCAGTTTTTGGAGAATGCATTCGTGCATCTAAGTTCGAATAATTTTTTTAAATTTTAGCTTCGTCTCTATGAGATATATATTTTTGTTTAATAACAGTGCCTTTGTAGATGAAAATCCAGTAATTGTGTGTTCTTGGACATACTCAAATATTGCTTATAATATACTGGTCAAAATAATAAAATATTGATTTTTCAGGCGTATTCTAGTATAATGTGTTAAAAACATTTTACAGATAAACAATATTGCTTTAAATAAATTCAAAAAATAACTAGATCTCATTGTGACATGTATGCTGTATCAGGGAAAATTAATATCAAATTTAGTCCATAGATGGCCATAGTGTAGTGGTATTTGAAGTGATTCCACATATTGACATATATACAACTTTAAAAAATTTTATAGATTCGGTGGGTGATTGGGTAGAATAGAACGTTACATTGTGTAAAGTGATCACTTAAACCAGTCGAAGATAGGTCGTAAGCCCTGTAATTATCCATACTTCCATATTTTTTTATTAACAAAAAATAGTTTCGCCTCTATGAGATGTATATTATTTGTTTTATAATTAAACTGTTTATGTGTAAAGCTCACTTAGGATGGAAGTATTATAATATTTAAATATCACGATCTCTTTTTTGGCCACTTTTCCCACTGTCCTAACTGCGAACACTTTTCCTCCCCCCACTACTGGAGGTGTACCGGTTGGTTAGAAAACAAACACAAACTGCGCAATGAAAACACGTTGCTGCATCAAAACCCGCTATGGACCAAAATTCGAAGCTTCTGCAAATACAGACGGAGAATAATAGGAGCGAGCGAGAGAGCGGGAGGGGGGAGCTGGCGCAAATTGTCAGCAGTGAGAGAGGGATGTGTATAGTTTATGGAGAATTGGCGAATAACGCGTTATTAGGCTGGACGAGAGGCGAAAAATGATTACGAACCGTAAGCCATTTTTTAACAGTTTTTATAAACGTTGAGAATATATCTATATATATTAATTGTGGATTCACCAAAAAATGTATCAGAAAATTGCTTTGTAGGTAATAATGTTGTTATTTGTTTATTTATGAGGAAAGAAAATCATTTTAATAAACATAATCACGGAATGATTTCTTTAAATCAAATAAAATTATTTAAAATATTAAATGTTCAAGAAAAATTAAGAATAAATCATATATAAATATTATTTATAATTATACTAAAAATAAAATTCAAAAAGAGGAGACCAACATATAAATTGAAAATATATAAATCCTTAAAAATTTTAGTAATAGTCCTAATTAAACTACATAAAGTATATGAAGTACGTAAGGTATATACTTAATAGAGTATTATTAAAAAATACTCATTTACTAAAGAACAAAACACCTTATATTATTATTTTTTGCTTTTTATTTTATTTTAATTATAATTTTGGTGCTAGAATTCCCTGGCCACTTTTAGATCCCTGAGTAATATCTGTGATTACTTCATTTTGTATATATTTGTAAACTCACAATACTTTTAACGTTGGGAATAGTTACATAATTAAAGACCATTAAACAATTATTAACATAATACTGAAAATGAAATAATTATGGATGTAAGCATTTAGTTGTTTGTGTAAGATTTGATTTTAGATCTATATTATTATCACGATATACAGGTAATATTTAATGTAAAAGTTGTATTTTTAATCGTTAAATAAATCAAAAAATTGACAACACAATTAGATGTTAAAATTTTATGTTTCGGCAGTGTGCAAAAATAAATATACCAATGTATTATAAATACTAAATTAATGTATTAATTATAATGTACGATACGAACCGGTGACGCAAAAACAATATTTTTCGACAAAATTGATTTTATATGTATATATTTATAATTAATACATTAATTTAGTATTTAAAATATCACAGACCTATATTCTGAATAATTACAACTTCACAATAAGAATGTGTTTTCCTTAATAATGTATTATATTTTATATACTGAAGTTCTAGACGTAAACACCTGATAGGAACTATTTGATTTGCAATCACATCTGTCGATCAAAATTGGAATATTCTTTGAAAAAACTGTCATTTTTTTCGTGTAGATTTTTATTAAATTAGATACTCAGAAAATAATAGAGATTTTCAAAATATGTTGCCATTTGAGAATATTTCTGGCTGAACATAGTACCGAACAATGGCGTTTAATAATATTAAATACTTGAAAATTTTAAATTTTAAATAATACATGCCATATTTTTTATTTCTACTAGTCGTTTTCTCTTAATATCGAAGATCGCGATCTTCAGGGAGTCTCTTTGATGATACTTCTTCATTATTTTTACCTTCCTGTAGATCTCAGCGCTACTACAAGAATTGCATCTGTTAGGTCTTCACTTAGCTGATCCAATGAGTTGTAGATATTATATCTGTTTATGTGAATGCCTTCGATAGCTGGTTCCCAGGTTTCCGATTAACATTGGACCCAGAGAAAAATGTTAAAAACACACTGAATCCATTTGATTATTTCGGCTAATGCCGGAAGAGAAAAAGAAAATGAAGGCAAATCAATTTTTTGGAACAAGTTGCTTTCAAATATGGTATTTATAAATAAGGAGGAGGCTGGAGATGATCTCGAAGTGAAACTCTCACGAAAAAGCGATATATCTATAAATCATTATCACAGTCATTATGGCGCGAACTGTTGTACATAGATAGTAGTACTCAGATGAACGCTGAGTAATTTAATAATTTATTTTGGAGAGTGCCCTCGGAGATTAGCGCCGAGTGTCGGATGGCAGGTGATACAACAATGTTCCCAACAGCTCCCAAGCCACATAGTCGGGTGGTTATTTAAATAAACAAGGCACGATCGGGCCGTTCGCCATCTTTGTTTATTTTTTATTTCCCGCCGTAATTTATCGATAATTGTACCCCTGGGGGCAAAATTTGTAAGTAAACTGCAAATTAACAGCCAATCGAAGTACGGACAAATGACTGTCATTAGTTTTAACGTTCGATTCGTGATGTTTGAATATTAGCGCCGCTCTCCTCTCTCCGTATGGGTAGGTCTCATTCCCTCTTACGCATGCAGCGCGTGTTTTTTTATCGTACTAATATTCTGGGTGCTATAATCATGGATTAATTCGTCAGTAATGTGAGACTGTTTTTTCGAAGAATCAACAAATTGGCTGGGTGAAAGGATAATAGAGACGCCGAGTGCGGGAACACTGGATTATTGTAGCCACTTTTGGTTTTCAGCGATCAAATCAAACAACGACTATTGATTTATCGATCGTGGCTTTCTGAGAGATAGGTGAAAAAATATACTAGTATTTTTGCCAGTTATAAATCACGCGCGTCTAAAGTACCTACATGGATTGCATTGTAATCTTAAATATTAAATCTCATACACAAACATGTATTTTAAGATTACCAATATTATGTTTGGTCAGACTACACAAATAATACATCTCCTTTTGAGGTGTATACACGACAAAGTAATGATATAAAATGTTAAAAATAACCCCCTTAGTGACGAATAAAAAAAATTCTAACCGATGATTTAAACTCAATCATTATTTATCGTTCGCAACCTTTAACTTTTACACCAAATGTTTATATATACGTTTATATATAACCAAAAATTTTCATGCAAAATGCAACGTCTTATTGACACATCCACAACAGCAGTATTTTCAGCTGATCTGATTGGGCGAACAATCACGTCAAAAAAATTGCCGGAATGTTAATTTTTTTGATTAAATTTGGTTTCGAATATTAAGAAACTGCGAAATTTTTATCATTTTTGTAGTGGTTTTATACAATTTTGTTATCGACTCATTTTTGTTAATTGTATAGCGTGAGAACTGTCATTTTGTAAATGTACGCGTGTGTCATGAAAGTGAGTAGATAACTGGTGGGGGATAAGCATTATAAGAGGCCGTCTTCGGGGGAATGGCTCTCTTCCATCAAAACATCACCTGAATAACTAGTCTATCACTGAAGTGTATAATTTATTATCACTGTAATAAACTAAATATTGTTACCCGGACATACTGACTTTTATATTAAGGAATTCTTTCTACTTATTTTTATTATATTAATAAATACTTGTTCAGTTTTTAAAAAATATATACAATATTCATTTTAAAACGAGACTTAGCAAGTCAACACGCCGTGCCTTTTTAAGATTCCTGAGTATGCCTATATTAATGAATTTTGTATATACCTAGAAGAAAATTAAAACGATACCTTTAAAGACGGGATTTGCTACAGAATTATAGAATATTAAACAATTATTTACGCAGTACTGATAATGGTATAATTACACATCATAGACGTAAGCGTTTCGTTGCGTGCATGGCTGTCAGCTGTTTATGCAACTAAGTTGCAATATTAGTGAGAATGTATTCAGAAGTATCGCATCTAATTTTAAATAATCAGTTATGGACACTTCATGTGTAGAAAACTGTTTTTATCCACACAATGAATAGACATGAAATAAATTGCACATATGGGAGGGGGGTTTGGAGCATTAGTTGCGGAATTAGGAGCATTCTACACAAATTATTTGTGAATACATAAATACGATAGTTTATGACACATTTATGAAATAGTAAACGTGTTAACTCTTCAAAAATTAAATCTTGGTGTAAATAAGACGTATTTTTTTACATTAATGCATATTTATTGTCAGGGTTTAATATTTTTCTGTATATCTTCCATTGAATATAATAAAAATAGCTTCGTCTCTATGAAATATCTGATATTTATTCAATAACAGTGCCTTTGTTGGTAAAAATCCAGTAATTTTGTGTTCTTGGGCATATTAAAATATTGCTAAAATAATATACTGCTCAAAATAAGAAAAATATATGAAAAATTAAAAATATTAATTTTTCAGGCATATTCTAGTATAATGTGTAAAAAACATTTTACAGATAAAGAATATTGCTTTAAATAATTCTCAATAAAAATCTGATTTTAATTAAGATGACATATATGATGTTTCAAAGAAAAATGAATGATCAAACTTGGTCCACAGATGGCGATGGTGTAGTGGTACTCGAAACGAGTCCACTTACTAACATACATACAACTTTCAAAAAATTGGATAAATTTGGAGATTGAGGGGTGACAATTGTTGAACGCTATATATATATATATATATATTTATATATGTGTATATATATGTGTGTATATATATATATATGTGTATATATATATATAAAGTGATCACTTAAGCTTGCCGAAGACAGGTCGTAAGCCCTGTAATTACCCCATATTTTTCTATATACTTTCCATTAAATATAATAAAAATAACTTCGTTTTTATGAAGTATCCGGTATTTATTTAAATTTTCGTTCCAATAACTTAATACCCGTTATGCCTGCCATTCCGAAATAAATTTTTTTTAGTTTTCTTATATTTAAATATTTTGCTCTTGACACAGCATATATACTCACCCACGAACATTCATATACACTGCGACATGGATCAACACGTGTGAGACTAGAAGAGAGTTAAGGGCTTCAATCTCACCATGCACAAAACCTGATACGATCACACAATTAAGATCTTCACTAATCAATAACCACAACCCCTACAATGCTATATTTAATTTAAAATTGTAGATAGGTACCTGCTTATTTAAAAAAAATTTCTTAACGTATTTACTTGTTTAAGTATTGTGGCTTTTAATTTCTAAAAAGTGTCAAAATGTAAGATTGACGTTTATGACTAAATAATATATATTGTCACCGTGGTAAGAAGGAAAATTAGACGGATTAGAGATAACTCTACTACAAAAATTTGGGGAGATGGGGGGAGGGGCGAGTTAAAATGCTTTCACATAAAAAATAAAATTAAAAGATACAAAATTATTTTCCACGATGCGCACAGTGGCGTTCGTGCAACTGGAAAACACCTCACTTAAAAATTATTCAGTAGTTAATTGGACATAATTCTAGAATCATCTCGTCCTAACTACATATGTGTAAAATGACTCATAAATGTAAATAGCCATGAAAATGTCCCGACCTATCTCGGTCTATTGCTAAAACTGCTTCTTAACAATACATAATAATTGTTAAAGTATACTTTGTTCATTGCAATAAGCCACATTTTTAATATATTTAATTTACACTAAAAACATTTTTTTTAAATGTCCCGCACTATTCTACCTGTCAACGAATTATATTAGTTTTCATATATATATCTTCTTCTTTTAGTTTTTGTCCGCCTGACGAATGTTAATGATCATTTTAGGTCTAAACAACTGAACTGTGAACATTCCGAAACATTACATTGATTCTTTATCCAAAATTTTCTCCTTCTCCCAGTCTCTTCTGCTATCAAATTTTCCTTCATTATCTATTTATTCACAATTAAAATAAAATGTTGTTATTCTACCGATAATAAATGAGTAAAACAATAGTAACGTTAGTTATCTTAAGCGTCACCCTGTGTTGTCGCGCCCGCGAACCGTGGATATATATTTTAGACGACCTCATTAAAAAAGCTCTAGTTAAAAAAATTACGTAAAGTGGCGCCCAAAAATCACGGCAGAGCCACTTACCGCCCCAATTCGTCTCCCAGCCTCGTTCATTATCGTAACAACCCTACACCAGCCCCTCGCGCCCTTCCCTCACCCCGCGGCAGGCCGGCCACCACATCGGGCTCATTAAAGCAATCAGCAGTTCACGTGTCCCTTGCACTACTTAACACGTGTTAAAGCATTGGCGTAAAAAGCTGTGAAAACTTGGGGTTTTATCTGCCTTGCTTAATTACTTTACCGTCATGTCGTTTCTCCGCGGGGGAAGATGATAAAATATCCTTCACATTCCTCTAACGTGTTATCTTTTTCTTTATCCATTTTTTCTTGTTTCGTTTTGACTTTAGTCTCCATAGAAAAATTTCTGAAAAAAACTGCGTTAGAAATAGATTGTTGGAAATATGTATTCTATTTTAACCTTTTTAAAAGTCTACTTTCACGTATCATTCGTATCGATGTTCCCTATAAGTGTACGGGTTTGCGCGCACACACCGTTTGGCATCATAGCGCATACAAAAAAATATAGCGCACACACAATTTTTATCAAGACTTTTTTCGTTTTAAAAGTTTGTGACGATGTTGTAGTACGTTGATTTATTATATTTAGATCACTTACATTTTGGACACTGAACCAGTTTCTGGGGTAAAATAGTCAAGATAATCTATAGTTTTATAGTTTCCCGTTTCAGCGTCACTTATGAAAAGGCGAGGGTCCTAATTAGTCGAATTTTGATCTATTTGTTGGTAGCCTTATCCTGTCATATTTTCATGAAATTATCCTAGAGGTTCTTGTTTATTGAGGTTATCGTTTTACGTCCTGCTTTATAGAGCACTTATTTAATATTTTTAAATGCAGACAGACTTTGAGGATGGTTGCGGCTTCTAAAAAGATCATCTTCCAAAATCTGGTTTAATCATACTACCCCACTCGCTGATAAGCTTACCAGATACTTAATCAATAAGATTTTTAATTCAGAACATACTCATATTCTAACTAATAATAATAATGATTATTATTTATTTATTTGATTCTTAGTACATTATATTGTGTTATATTATAATCAGATAAACATTTCAGGAACGTAAGAAATATATTTGGATACCCTGCCTGCTGCATTAGTATTTTACTGTATTATAGCAGACAGTGTTCTTTCGGTATAGTAGTAAACAAAGTGCAATGATCAATGTACAAATACATACATACACGCCAATGGTAAGAATATAATTCTTGGGTTTAAAAGATCACGAAAGTGTTAAAAAATAACAGCATAAAAATGTAACACTTAAACTCACAAAAAAGGTTCACAATACTAAGATACCTTTCAGAAAGTTAAGTTTACGAGTTTCCATCATGTCATCGCATCGCATCTGTAAACCCTAACAAGTTGACGAGCGGGCCAAATCAGCATCATTTTATACTTACAATATGTTTTAGATGTAACTTCATATATATATATAATAACTAAAAAATTTTTTTTCATAATAGTTGTGTTCAGTATCTATTGCCAGTAATAGAACACACCAATGTAGTGTTTCTATTGAATCTATTCTTAAATTAAATTTATTCTTATACAAATTAAATGAATTTTAAACATATACAGAAAAATACAGACTAGTAAATGAATAGACATGATATGAAGTATGTATATATATAGGAATGGGGTTTGGAACATTATTTGCAGGATATAACGAAATATTAATCCGACAGATTATAACACAGATTGCAACAGTAATAGTATTTACTCTTCGAAAACTAAATATTTGTGTGAAAAATACGTATTTTTTACATGAATGCATTTTATATTGCCAGCGTTAAAATTTTCGTTTTAATCGAGTGATATTTAAAAAAAGAGTTGCGGAGCTTTTTGATTGCGTGGGTGTCACTAAAATGAAAATGTTGGGACAAGGAATTTATTTTAGTTCATGTTTATTTATTCGGTAGTTTGCGACAGAAAAATCTATCTATCAAAAATATATTTGGTTGCTAACGGAATTTCGCCATATCAACCGATGACATTTTCCATAAATTTTGAATTTTTAATTTGTAGTCTTTTTTAAATATAATTGATACATATATTATTATATTTTTAAAAATGATCAATTTTATATAGCAACGAGCCCAAATACATTTTGAGTGAAACATGCCAGGATACATCAGAATTATATCAATAGTATTTTACTGTTTCCGAGGTAAGTTGTAGAACTCCGTAATCACACATGAATATGAATATAAAGTATGTTTTTTATTGTACTCATTTAATTTACTTGAGATGTAGCCATCTAATAAATTAATTCAACGACTTATATTTAAAATATGAATTAAATATATTAATTAAAAAGATATACATATAAAATCAATTTAATCGAAAAATATTGTTGTTGCGCCAACGGGATTCGAACCTGGATCTTTTTCCAAATCTTTCAACTATGCTACAGCGACGATATTTTTAGTGACAAATTTTCGAACTTATATATTAATACATTTTATCATTCCACTATTTGAAAGAGCCATCTACCTTATTTTTACAGAATCTCAAATAGGTTCTAAAATTTGTCGCTAAAAATATAGTCGCTGTAGCATAGTTGTACAATGCACCATCTCTGGTTTGGAAAGAGATCCAGGTTCGAATCCCGTTGGCGCAACAGCAATATTTTCCGATAAAATTGATTTTATATATATATATATATATATATCTTTCTAATTAATATATTTAATTCATATATAAAATATTACAGACCTATGTCCTGAATAATTACAGCTTCACAATAATAATGTGTTCTCCAAATAACTTATATTTAATTAAAAATAATAACTTGTATTTATTTATTTATTATATTAATACAAGTTGTTGAGTCAAATTGTTAGATTGATAATAAATACCCTTACAAAGGCGAAATGTGTCTCGAGTAAATTAAATTAGTAGATTAAAAAAGACAAGGGTTATATTGTCACATATATATGTGATGTGTAGGTATATCAGTCCATTTTATTTAATATGGATTAACTTTGATACGACTTATATATTAGTAACGAAAAAAACATTTTTGTTGTGAAGTTGTAATTTCAGAACATAGTTCTGTGATATTTTTAATACAAATTGAATTAATCAATCAGAAAGATACACAGAAGAAATCAGTACACCAAAAAAAAAAAATTCTTCTAGATGTAGTTAAATATTGTCAATCTTTTGACGTTTATCCAATAAATAACCATTTCAAAAAAGGTCATTGAATGAGATTAAAAACTTATAATTATATTTTGAACTCTTCTTACTGGCGAGTATTGAAAAATCTGCCGTCATTACGAAAACTAAGTTAAAGCTCCGCTACTTTTATCCAAGACACAAACCACTTGACTCTATCGGATTGTTTAATGAAAAGCAGGCCAATAATATTTAAAAAATTGCCATTAGGTTTATGACTTCTTCGCTACCAGTTTCTTTGATTTTTTTATAAAATTTGCGGAAAGCAATTCTGAAAGCTCAGTATTCACTGTCTTCCGGTATCTATTATATTCGAAGTTATAAAAATGGGATAGATATCTACAGACGACCAAATATATAGACATAAATTAACGCATATTCATTGATCAAAAAATTTGCATTTTGGTGTCACCCACGAGAGAATTTTGGTACCACTTACGCAATCAAATAGCTTCGCGACTTTTGTTTAAATATACGACACGATTAGAACGAAAATTTTAATGCTGACAATATAATATGCATTCTTATAAAAAATACGTCTTGTTTACACAAATATTTAATTTTCTACGAGTAAATGCTTTTAATGTTGCATAAATGTGTCATAAACTATTGGATTTGTTTCCAAAAACAATATGTGTAGAAAGCCTCTCGTCTCGCAATTGACTTCTCTCCAATATGTATACTTTATTTCACGTCTATTCATTTACGGGTCTGTGGAAATAACAGATGTATCCATTTTAAAGAGCTACGGAATACAAGTTCAAAAGTTTATCGTTAACGGCTAGAAAA
This sequence comes from Eubasilissa regina, assembly GCA_022840565.1. NCBI lineage: Eukaryota > Metazoa > Arthropoda > Insecta > Trichoptera > Phryganeidae > Eubasilissa > Eubasilissa regina. The sequence goes on along the minus strand of JAINEB010000027.1, from coordinate 12,897,878 downwards.
CGCATTTTCTCAGATAGAATAAGGTCCAAGTTCGAATCCTGATAGAGATATATTTATATTTTAATTTGTCTTTGTTCTATTGGTGTCATATAGACATTAAATTGCCAACTTATAGTCTAACATAAATATTACTATTGATTTTAATAAATGTATATGAAAAATACTAAATTAATGTATTAATTATAAATATATACATATAAAATCAATTTTGTCAAAAAATATTGTTTTTGCGTCACCGGGATTCGAACCTGGATCTTTATTTCCAATCCGGGGAAGTGCACTACCATTGTGCTATAACGCCAGTATTTTTCTTGAAAATTTTTCGAACCTATATGTTACATTTTTCAAATTAATACACCTGTCGTTCCATTATTTGAAAGCCATCTGCATTATTTTTACAGAATCTCAAATACCATTGAGTAAACAAAATTGATTTTATATGTATATATTTATAATTAATACATTAATTTAGTATTTAAAATATCACAGACCGTCTGTTCTGAATAATTACAACTTCACAATAAGAATGTGTTTTCCTTAATAAATGTATATGATTCTACAAATAAGAGTTTAAATATATATAGAGTAAAATGATGAAATTATATAATTCCCAAAAGCTCACCGTCATGTGTTGTGTTGTTCGAATTTTGTTTCAGAATAGATTATTCAGAAGCTCTTAATTTATAATACCCAATAATACTAACTTACCCCACCCGCCATTAGTTTATTGCGATAAAGCTTTCGTAAATCAACACCTCCTACTTAACAGCAGACACTTAAAAGTTTAAGTGAAAATGTACCCAAAGTGAATTAATTTGGATTAAAAACCTTTCAGCGGATGTTTACATTCACCGGCCGGCTTAAACGGGATTAAATAGAATTTCATATTAAATTCATTGTTAATGGCATCACTCAAACTTTTCAATTATTTTGACCCTCACTGTTCCAAGCACTCATGAGCAATCGTGAAAGAATTGAATAACAAAAAAATATATAGCTTAAAATGATGCCAATATTAATTTTAATAGATTAAACATGCCATGAATCCTTTATTTATAATTTTTTAGAATTCAATATTTTTAATTCTTCTTCGTTTTACTCTCACTGAGAGCAATCGTGATCATAGACCTGTGGTTAAATTCTGCTGATGACAGATTTGATGCTTTATTTTATTTATTTACTAGAAATAATAAATTCACACCAAGGCCTGTACTCGAGAAAACACTTGTGACCAATGTTCATCAATTGAAGAAAAAGACTGTATCAAGTATCTTGGAATCATAATAGATAACAATCTCAAATGGAAAGAACGTTTTACTAATCTCACAAACAAAATAAGGAAAACTGCCTACATATTTTTTAGACTCGGAAACATCTTATCACTTACATATCTGAAAATAATATATTACGCGTTTGTACAGTCACATTTGCAATACGGTATTATTGGATGGGGAGGTGTATATTAAACTTCAATGTCACAATTAGAAATCACTCAAAAAATGATAATAAAAATTATTCTAAAAAAAAGACTATCCAAGTATACAATTTTTCACAGATTTTAAAGTATCAAAAATAGTAGACATATACAAAAAAAATTTAATAATTCAAATTTTCAAAATTAAAAATCAATTAAATTTTAGAAGCGAATCTACAAGATATAGAGATCAAATTGATATCCCAAAACTAAAATATACCGCAACTCAAAATCATTATATTCATCAAGGTATCTAATTTTTTAACAATCTCCCCATAACAATTAGAAAAATTACGGACTATCATAAATTTGTAACTCAAGTAAAAAAAATATGTACACAGACTAACTGAAACATAAATGAACTCAAATATACTCCTTTTTTATACACGAGTCTTACTCTCATAGAGAAGAAACAAATGTTAAAATTATATGTATATATATATATATATATATATATAAATATTAAAAATACAACACAATTTCAATAATCAGTGGATATATATATATATATCCACTGATTATTGAAATTGTGTTGTATTTTTAATATTAATAAAAAAAGAAGAAAAAAAAATAACACAGATATAAGGGCCTTGGACATGTTTCACATGAACAAGCAAATGACACGAAAACATTTTTTACGTACCCTGTGCCTCCTAACTCTCTCAGCCACTGACAATGGTATAACGTATATCCTTGGATAGCTGATGAGACACTTTTTTCGATTCTATGCGTCTTCATGTTTCATGGCCGACGTTTCAGACCCCATTAAGGCCAGAAAGGTCAGATATACACGGAAGATTAACCCAGAAAACTGTACACAGAATATTATTAATATTAACATGATTTTGTAGCAATATCACAAAATACAGAACTTTTACATTAATTCTGTAACAATACATATTTTGTACATACTCCTTAAATATTTTCGATTATTAGACAGGTATCCAACCATAACTTATTGTAGACTAGGCATGTTACAACCACAGACCAATAAATAAATAGACATGAAATAAAATATACATATAAGAAAGGGGTTTGGAACATTAGTTGCGGGATACCTGCAGGTATTCTACAGACATTCTTTGTGGAAACATAAATCCGATATTTTATGACACGTTTATGCAACAATAAAAGTATTTACTATATTTTCGTAGAGAGCAATCCCTTTGAGGTTTTACATATTAGATTAAATAAAATACAATCACTTTGTATAAAACCATGAAATTTATCGCTTATCTCAAGCTTCATCATGACGAATTTAAAACTAATCACAAATACAAAATAAATAATAATAATTAGTTTTAAATACGTCCTGATGAGGCTTGAGATAAGTGAAACCGGTTGACGTATAATAAATTTAATGGTTTCATACAAAGTGATTGTATTTTGTTTAATCCAAAGTATTTACTCTTCGAAAATTAAATCTATGTGTAAACAAGGCGTATTTTTTACATTAATACACATATATTAATACATATATAACACGGAATTTGCGCTAGTTTATGTTTCTGTATTTGGCAGTCTGTGGTTACAGCCTATGGTTTATATGTAGATACTGGTGTGTATATTTTGCATATAAACCTTGTTGGAAACAATGGACTGTAAATATGAAATAAAAATTTGTAAAAATAAAAAATGGCTTTCAAATCATCACAGCGTCGTCCGTTCAAGATATTTCGGGAGCTCCGCACATTGTGAAAGCGCTGAGCTGCTCCGATGATGGGTGGTGATGACGTATTTACGACGGCGAGAGAGCTTCGAGATACAAAATGTATCGAGAGTTTATGGAGTTTAGTTAAAAGCCCGCCATTTTATTGAGTGTTTATTTTATAGCCACAAAAATATGCGGTTAACGAGGTTGTTCAATTTCATCGAAACTTACTCGCCTGGTTGGTTGCCTTAGCAATTTGTAGCCCGAATAAATAAGAATGTTAAATTATACATCTCGTCGTTTTTGAACGCAATGGGGTTGAATTTCAAAAACTAATTACGAAATTGTGTACGTAGGTACCTACAAAGTATGTTATTGAAACAATGTATTCACAGGGTATTCGTAAAGAACGCTTCGATCCAGTGGCGTAACTATAAAAATTGGTCCCTAATGCGAAATGGAAAAAAGGACCCACTGAATAATATGAATTGTATATGAGACACAAAAATATTTGGTATTGTGCAGTTTTTATAATAAAATAATAATTATAATAAAAACTATGACTTAAATAATATATCAATATGGCTGATGAAAAATAAATTAAAACTAAATGTGTATCATAGATGGTGAAAGTCTGAAGGAAGTGACTGAAATAAAATATTTGGGAGTCATAATAGATTCAAAATTGAATTTATCGCAAAATACAAGATACGTGACTAAAAAGATTGCTAAGAAAATCTCACTTCTGGGAAGGATCAGAAGATTTATTAGTATTGAGTCTTGTAAAATCGTTTACAACTCTTTTATTATTCTTAACATCAACTACTGCAGCAGCATTTTGTTTTTGGCCAACGAAGAAGAAATGCAACAATTGTCAGTGTTGCAAAATAAAGCTTTGAGAATAATACTCAGAAAAAATAGATATACTCGGATCAGTGCAATGCTGAAAGATCTCAATATGATGACCTTTAAGCAGAAAATATATTTTAATACAATGGTATTTATTTACAAAATCATTAATAAGAAAATATCAGCGGAATTCACACGAAAAATTGATGCAAATCAACATGAGCACGAGCATCGTACAAGGGGAAGGGATAGACTGAGACTGTCATTCAAGAGGAAGACCAAATCTCAAAAATCGATGATGTATAGTGCGATGAAACTTTTTAATGAAATGCCAGAAAACATAAGAAAGGAAGAGAAATTGAATAGATTTAAAATGAAACTGACTAAATACATAAAAGATAAGTTTTAGTAAAAGAAAATACTTTAATCTTGTTTATATTAGAGCATTTATAGGAGAGCTTATGTATGCACTATGTTAAGAATTAAATAAAAAATAAATAAAAATAAAAATCTCACCTATAAACGTTCATGAGACGATTAAACAAATGTTTGAATTTATGTAGATCTGCACTACTAACTGAAAAAAATTCCACGACAATGATGAACAATTCTTAGAATGTAATCAAGCCCGAGGACAGAAATATTGGGGCCGGGTACTCTGATGATTTGGGAGCCCTAGATCAGAGGCAGTCGCTCCATACATTCTTTAGATGCTCCGCATCCCGTGTATTAAGAAATCAAAAAGATTTTGAGTATTTGTTTCTAGCCAAAAACAGAAATAAATTCGTCCTGTCCTTTAAATACTAATCGTAACACATACTATGACAGGGCGAGTCGAAATACATATACATTATCAACTTTCGAATATCTATGAATCGCGTAAACACACGAATACCAGCAACACTGAATTCTATCATTCATTCCGTATCCACAAATTTTGAAAGTATTCGACTTTCGCGCATGTGCATTCAGTTTCGCCTGTCAAGGTCTTCGAATACTGTATACGCATTCGTAAACAGCATCCAAGGTACAAAAAACGACTTTAATGCATAGAATAGCATAAGGTTTTGAGGAATTTTTAAACAACGCATTTTTTAAACATTGAAAATCCTTCGAATAATTTAATTCTATTTTATTTAATTCATAATTTAAATAAAAAATTAATACAGAAAATGACATGGATACTGTACCAACGTGTTATAATGATGTAAACGAAAATAGTGAATTGTGTGAGTGTATTAATTAATTAAAAAAAGCACATTCTGAATACTGGAAAGCCGACAGCATCCCTTCTACAAAAAGTCACCGATCGCTACTGCCCTAGATATGTTCAAATTGTCATTATATATGTATTATAGAAAATAACTTGTCTTACCTATTAAAATGATATGTATTACATAAACGGTGACTGATTAATTGTTATATTATTTGAGTTTATTAAATGTAATGAATGGATATAAATGTACCTGCAGGGAAATGTTTATCAAGATGTTTTGTGGGTCTAGTGTTAATTAAAAAAAAATCAAATTCGCCTAGTCTACTAAGAATTCGTTAAATGATTTTTATGGTAAATGATTCTTTATATATGAATATAATGTATGCAGAACAAATAAATCTAAATCTATATTTTTGTTTTAAAACTTTTTTTTCATTTGTTATTGGTTCAATCGGACTTAAGCGAATATTATTCACACTGTGATTTGGACTTTGGCACTTCCAGAGTTCAAATCGTAGTGTGAAGCATGATATTCTTTTAAGTCCGTACTTAGTCACGCTCTCGGGGTCTGTTGACAATCTACAATGTAAAGACGGTTTCTTTTTTTTATATATTGTAATGTTTTTGGAAAAACGGAACATAAAGAATAAACATAAACATAAGTATTCGATTTATTTTTAAATAGTTATTATTTTAATTAATTTTAATTATTTAATCATAAACTTGACATATTAAATGATTTTAGTTAGTTAATTTGACATCCTGGTGAAAGATATTGATATTTTCCGAAACCGATTGCTGTATTAAATATAACTCATAAAGTGGTCAAAAGCAAAGTTAAATACATAATCTATCTTAAAATATATGTTTGTCGTGTTGTAAAACAAACATGGAAATAGTGAAAAACCCGTCTATTTTGATAGTGATTTCGAGTTCGAATCCCGTTTGTTTTTCTGTTCCTTTGTTATTAATTCATCTATTTTGATTTTTAGTCTTTTCACTGTTTGTATGGTTAATATTATTATTAGACAAATATTTATAATTATTAATTTTGACAAATAAGTTGTTTACTTTGATTTCAATAATATTGTATTTATTTTCAAGCTTACTGTAACGCTACCATCGTTAAACAGTTCTCAAAAATTCTGACTAATTACACCAGTGCTCAACCTATTCTTGTATAAATGTATATCCATCTGCCCGACTATCCTTTCATCGTACGTTCCATATGCCGGAACCATACAAACAAGCGAGTCACCATTAAGCCTATTGTGCTTGCAGTATGTAATTCAATTTAGATGTAAAAAATATTTCAGTACCTACCGCAATTCTCACTAGTCGTGTTCTTAAAGTAATAATGCATTATCTAACACTTACACCACTTAGCTTTAAAGTTTTGAATATTATTTTTTGGATGAGTTTTGTTTCATCGTCCATGAGGTCAAACATTTACAAAAATGGTAATATTTAATATAATGGAAGCATGAACACTTACCGAAGAAATGATTAAGAGACTTGAAGAATTTGAGATTTGGATCTACAAAAGATAAACTCAAAATAAACTGGGTGAACAGAGTTCCAAATGATAACGTTATGGTTCCGACGAATAAAGAAAAATAAGTATTTAAAACAATAAAAGTCTTTCAAATATCTGACATGTGATGAGACATCCTAAGAAGTATAAAATCTTGTACCTCATAATTCAAGGAAAGATTGCTGGATGGCGAGTCCTTGAAGAAGGAAAACATCATAGCTTAAAAGAACCAAGGACAATGGTTAGTACAGTCTAGTGTAGAACAAAATAATGATAGCCAACATGACAAGACATGAGAAGAAGACTAAATTTAGAATAGTAAACTGATTCCTAGTTTCATTTTTTTATATTTTTTTTATTATTTATTTTTAACTATATAATACAATGTAAAAATTTGTTTGGGCTGTGCCCGTCTCACTAGAGAAATTCTGTGTCAAGACGGGCATAGTTTACAAGCAATTGTATAAATAATTAGAATTACAAGTAGTAGATAGAATTACATTTATTACTATATGTATATGAAGAACAATTTTAAAGTGGACTTAATTTTTGGATCACTTTGTAGCAATAATTAATATAGGTATGAGTCAATATGTTTGAGTGAGTGCACCGATACTGGTCTACCCATATTACGATTCCAAGTTTTAATATATAGTTTCATGTTCTTGGGACATTTACTTTAAATCAACATATTATAAGTGCTACTTAAATATAGCTTTGTTTTCTTCTAATCTCTTAAATTGTAAGGAAATTTGACATGTTTTTATCATAGTTATAAAGAGAAAATTACTGTCAGAATTTTGATACAAAAAAGTTAATTTTGACTAAAAAGTCAAATTTTGTTGTCGTTCCAAGGTTACGTAATTTAGATAGATTCCGATATAAATACTATTATACTTATTACAAAGGGTCTAATGACGCTATCCGGGATTTGACAAATTTCGTAAACACGACAACTCCCATAGTTTTTATCCGAAATTAACACTGTTATAGTTTTTATCTGAAATTAACACAGTTATACAGGGATTAAAAACTAATAGTGCTCCAGTAAAGATTGTATTTCTATCAAGCTTGTAAAAGAAATTAAGTCATACGTAACCGAACTACTTGCATTTATTACTAACCTGAGTTTATAAACTGGAGTCTTTCCAACCGTGCTAAAAGATTCGTTGCTATGCCCAATTTATAAAAGCGGAAACCCTAGTGATATATCCAACTATAGACCGATTTCTCTTCTAAGTGTTTATTCAAAAATTCTAGAAAAAATTGTTAAACGGAGGTTCCTAAAATTTCTGGATGTAAACAACATTCTATCCAATCAACAATTTGGTTTCCGATCGAAACGCAATACAGAAGATGCACTCATGTCTCTCGTGGAATATATCGTATCGAACCTGGACAAGGGAAACAAATGCATGGGGATTTTTCTTGATCTTGCAAAAGCATTTGACACCGTACCGCACCTACTATTGCTAAAAAAACTTGAAAACATAGGAGTAAGGGGCATAGCATATAAGTGGTTTAAGGATTACTTAACAAACAGACGTCAAATTGTCCAAAATAATGAAAAATACAGCAATCCATCATTGATAACACACGGTGTTCCACAAGGAAGCATTTTAGGTCCTATATTATTTCTAGTATACATTAACGACTTTTGTAATACGACACTAAACAATGGAAAAATAATCACTTTCGCGGATGACACCGTGCTTTGCTTTGAGGGTAAGTCTTGGGAAGAGGTCAATACTCGTGCACAGGATGGTCTGAACAAGGCGAAAAAATGGTTTGACACGAACCTCCTATCACTTAATACAAAAAAATCAAAATATGTATGTTTCTGTATTAACGAAAGAACAACACCACGCCAAAGTCCTACACTCATCGTTCATGACTGCAAAGCAAACAAGACCACGGCGTCCGTATACCAATGTGAAAAACTGACAAGAGTCAAAATTATTCGACATCTGGGAGTACTGATCGATGATCATCTTAACTGGAAAGAACACATATCGAACCTAGCAAAACGCATAAGAAAACTAATTTACTTTTTTAAAGGAATTCGATGTATAGTTGATTACAAACTCTTGAGATCGGTGTACTTTGCACTGTGCTACTCTCTAATTAATTATGCTATTTTAGTTTGGGGAGGAGCAGCAAAAACAATATTGGAGTCGGCCAAAAAACCACAAAAAACAATCCTTAAGGTAATAATTGGTCGTCCCTTTAGATATACATCAGACCTTATATTTAAAGAGTACAATGTCCTTGATATAAGACAAATCTTTATGTTGAGACTCGTTCAACACTTCCATACTAACAACAACTCTCCCCAAGCAATAAATCATGGACACAATACTAGGCAAACAACAAACATCTACACACCAGTTCCGAGAGCAACAACGACATTTTATCAAAGATTCTACATGTTCCTAGCTCCGAAACCATACAATACTCTCAGTACCAACTGGAAATCGTACAAATACTATAAGATTACACAAATATGGACCCAATATACGATTCAATCAGGTAGAGATGAATCAAAAGCATGGATATCCAACAATTTAATATAATGTATACAATTCTTTTACTAATAACTCACTAGTCCCACAACACTCCCACTCCACATATTTTTATTATATTTTTATTTTATTCTTACTTTATTATTCATATTTGATTTATCTTTTTATTCAAAATAACACCACAATAGCACGAAAAAAAACAACTGGCTACTTTAACACAAACTTTAGTCTAGCAAAGTAGCCAAGATAACGCTGTCAGAGGTGAAGTTTACTCCATCCCACACAATAAACTATGTATTATGTATGTTTATTATGTATCCACCTCTGTTAGTACAAAAATATGGATATCAAAATATATATAAATAAATAAAGACTTCGATCATAATTTTGTCAAAAATTGATTTAGTTAATATCTCGGATTCGTTCAATAGTCAACTTAATCAGCAATCTTGTTTCAAATTGACTGATATTTAAAAAAATTAAATCTTATAATATTAGACCTAGAGAAAAAAGTAAAAAAAAACACATTTTCACACATACACGTAATCTACACTATTCTTACGGTTAGTGCCAGATGGGATATTTTTATATATTATTATTATTACTACTTATACAAGTGGACTTTTATCCAGTTAAAACAGGGGATGATCGACATTCTCCTATGCAAGTATGGAAATATATGAAACAATAGAGCACATAATTAATAATTGTCATTTTATCTTGTTTAATAAAGGGCTATCAGTTGATCCCAGAATCTGTGAAACCCAGATTTGAGGGCTTAACACCACAAAGAAAATTTTATTTAAACTTAGAGTACATATTCATACTTTACTAATATTACAAAACGTTTGGCTCAAAACAATTTTGTCTCAGAACAAGGTGTTTGATTATACAATAATGTTTTAAGGTAGTACTATTATTTTATATGCCAACTCAGGTTCCGTTTTCTCTCCGGAAAGGCCAAACTTTACAAAACCAATTGAAATTAATGAAATATATGGGTTTGTAAGTATTTAACATGAAGATTATAATTCCCTCTTAAGTCAGATTATCATTCGTGATTGCGTACATCGGTATTCATCATGGTTTACTTGCCTGGAAGAGGAAGGTGCTCACAAAATACTGAGTTTATTGTGTTACGTTATACAATGATTAATAATATTACGCAGGTACAGAGGTCGGAGCTAAACAATGCTAATCGGTTCAGAAACGAGAAGAACGGCGGCTTGGCGTAAAACGCACTGGTGGCGCTAGCTGCGTTCAGTTTTGCGATGGGTGGATGACGTTATACAATAGTGGTTTTGATGCTATTTTGCCATGTATGTTCAGTTTTGTATATAATCTTATACTATTAACACATGAGTATATTTGAAAGAGATTCTATCTAGAATATTTGGACTGATGATGCAAAGCTCTATGCGTAGCACGACGATGTCAGCATGGTTCAATCCATCAAAGATGATACGCTAGTTGGAAGACCTGGATCCAGCAATGAAGGATCAGTGATGTAACTATACCAATACACCCAATACATTACTTTTTCGCATCGATACTGTTTACGCACCTTTGTTCCTTCGACTAGCATACCTGGGAATTCTATTTGTTGTATTGGTCACATATGTGTACGAATATTGCCGCCTTTTTCGGAGATTGGAGAGCGCTCAAAACGACAAGACGCAATTGGATCCAGTACATCCGGTACTGGATGCAATCAGTGTGTCTTTCGGTCGGTCGGAAATCTACCCAGAAGAAGAAGAACAAATGCATCGAATCAGTTACGATGATAGAGCATCAGCGCACTCAATTAAAGGTTAGTAGTAGTGTTCATTTTCATATTTGACCATATTGTCATCAGGAAATTCGGGAACCACAGCTGTCGAAGGCATTTACGGGAACAGATACATTTGCGAGTATTAATACTTTTCCCAGCGTGATGTTGTATATACAGTCAATTCCGCTTAATTGGGGCACATTGTGCCCAAATTTTTTGTCCCAAATAAGCTGCTGGCTCTAATAAGCGAAGTTTAAGGTAAAATTAAGAAATAATATATACATATTTTTGAACTTTATTAAATTATTGAAAAAAATATTAAATTACAGAAAAATAATATATAATTATTTGGTTCGCATATCAATATGAAAAAATAAAATAATCAATAATGCTAAAAAAAATTTAACTAACAATTATAATAACAGTACCTTAAAAAAGTAGTCATGAAAATAATGTACATAATATATTTATAGCAATAAAAAATATATTCTGCAGAAATTCATCAATAGCCTGTCTTGTGTTTTTTGTAGAATTGCAATTGTGCAGTATCAGTGCGGATTTTGGACATTTATTAACATATTTATTTTTATTTTATATTCATTGTCCCAATTAAACGGAATGATGTCCCAGATAACCGAAGTAAATTAATATTAGTTACTTTATTTAGTTTCTGTTCCTTGGGATTTGGCCCAAATAACCGGTTGTCCCGATAAATTGGTGGTCCAATTAAGCGGAATCGACTGTATATATAAAACATCACCTAATATGTCGCATTAGGGTCCAAACCATTACCGAAAATGAATTTCTATGCTATGAGACCCACTTTATAGTTTTTTTATCATAAAAATGTAAATTTTGTAGGAAAAAATATATTTATCTCATTTTTACTATTAAATAAATAAAACCGCGATATATTTTTATATTTTTTATAGAATATAGGGCTTTATTTTTTCATTTTCTATTGAGGCTCAAATTTCTTTAGTTACGCCACTGTTTAGGATCCAGCAAAGATAGAAGGATTTGATCCAGCAAAGGGGTGCATCATCAAGACTAATGACCTCGCGAATTATAAGTCAAGTCAGAAACACGCGGCTGAATAGCCCAGAAGACACAGAAGGTTAAAATAAACATTCTCGTACATGGTCGTACATAAATAATCTTTATCGCAATATGGCCTACGATGGCGTCTCCTACAAACATGTAATTACTTCAATCGAACACGTTCTACATAATACAAACATAAAGGGTATATTATACTAATGTTGTATTAACATTGAACACATATATATATTATAATTAACAAATAGGAATAGTTGTTTGAAATAATTGTGTAATTTACCACCCACGATAGAAAAATAAATAGCCAACGGGCGAAACTGTACCTAATCTACACACACACTCGAGGTTTTACAATCAATCTTTCGACTATCGGATAAAACAAATTTTAATAAATCATCTGATTAGAAATCTTCTAAAAAATCACTGTAGTATATATCTCGAATCGTCTCGATCACACGTCTCGGCGTTTCTCAAACTATTTGACCAACACCTTAATTATTATAATTATCAATCGCTGTTATCTTAACAATAGGGTAAATAACAATAGGGTAAATAACTCAAAACGCAATATTACTGATCTTTTGCATATGTGCAAAATTGTTAATAATCTAGTTGACAGCACACTCATCTCCAGGGTAAGGCTTCACGCAAGTACCAGATCATTGAGGAAGCATGAAACATTCAGACTAGATACCTATCATCCCAATATATTCAATGGATCCAAATTAAAATACTAGCAAAACCTTTGGATACTTTTCAATACAAAATTTGGTCAGCGAATTTTCTTGTTTTGTGCACTGCGTATATTTAATAAATTGTCACTATACATTAAAAGGTCTAAAGTGCTAACGATTTTAAACTAAAAATAACAAATTAGTGGTTTGATGTAAAAAACGTTATCTGTTGAAAAAGTTTGGGAACCGTCGGTCACCCTCGATCGCTTTCGCGTTCCACATCAGTTTGATTTTATTTTCACGGATTTATTAGGCGCTGATGAAATACCGCGATCCAAACCCATCAATCACTCACGCTTTGTACGGATCGTGTAATATGTGCTTAACAATAATAAGCACCGTTATTTTGGAACAAGATGTAAACAAAATAAATATAATTTTCCCAACAATATATTATTGTTTTTCATATAACGTAGACCCGGCAGGGTGTTAGTAAAGTCTTGGGTGTTATGTACTAATTAAAATACAAACGTGTTTTTTGGTCGGTTCTATCGGTCTTCAGAGATTTTGATTCTAAAATCTGGCAATTCTATTATCCAAAATCTACAAAAGTAATATGTATACATATTTAAACACCTCTATTTAAGTAAATTTTTAATTTATTATGCATGTGTAAAATGAATACAACAGAGTTAGTAAATAATTCTTTTTTTAAATAGAGATGCGTACACGGAATACATGTCACATCAATATTCTTACTATTTTCAAACTAAGCTAAATGCTCGTGCTATAAAGATAGGACTAACTTGCTGGTGTCCTGGAACGAGGCGCGAACCCCCGACCACTAGATCACTAGGCCAACGTTTTGACCACTACACCAACAAGCTACTCATTTTGATTTTGATAAATTGAGTATAATATTTTGGGTTATCAAACGCTGACGCATAGATTTAAACTGCTTGAGTTACTTGTGTGCGTATGGAAAGGTACGTCAGGCGAGAATGCGTAAGTATGGCGGACCGCGAGAGCATGATATCTTCACTTCACGTCTTCCAACGCAGATAGTTCTAAGAACATTTTGTAATTTGTACTGGTAAGATCGGAATAAATACTAAATTATAACAAGCTTTACCGAGTCTTATTCACATCACTACTTTATGTTTATAATTTCCTGTTTTTAATCATTACAGAACATAATACCAGGCGACTACTGTATTTATATAGTTTAAGCAATAAATGTTCGTCACCTTTATTTCAATCACAAAAAAAAATACTAAAATTATATATTTTACCTTAATGGAGGTAAGAAAAGGATGGAAGACCTCGTCTTCACTGAGAGGTGATCGTTGGATGGACGTGTTAGAGGTGCTTCAGTCTACGAATTGAAAGTCAATCATTGAGAAGTGGAGGTGGAAGTTTCACCAGGAGACCAAGTCTCAATGTGAACTATAGTGCCATTAAAGAAGAAGGTCCAAGTGAGGTGGCAAGACAAAATAAATAATGACATCTCTGAATCGACTATATGTTTTATTGCATAGCACGAATAGATATACACTACACAAATAATGAACTAATTTATATGTAAATAATTAGACAAAATACTTTGTTTAAACCAATATTTATTGATTATTCTACACGTTTCGATACCTATTGTATCTTCTTCAAGAAACAATGTATACTGAAATTAAAAAAAACAAGCATAGATAAAAACAAAACTATAAAATTGTGAATAAGTAAGAACTAATATTAAAACAAATTTAAAAGGCGACAATTTACAAAGAGGATTTGGTTATTTATAATATTTAACTTGCTATTAACATTTTTTTTTATTTCTAAAATTTCAAATTTATCTAACTGTAAACCCCTAGTATTTGTTTTTATCTTATTTTTTCTATTTCTAAACCCTTGTTAATATCAAAAGAATATTTTGTTTCCAAAAGGTGATTGGAAAATTCTGACTAGTTGTTGTTATTTAGGCATCTCAAGTGCTCTTTAATTCTAATATCAAAATTTTGGCTAGTTTTAACTATATAAAAATAATTGCAATCATTGCAAATTAATTTGTAGACCCCCGATTTTTTTAAATATCGTCCTTATCCTTGTTATTTAATATATAATTCTTTAATTTGTTATTAGTGTAAAAAGCTAGAAAGTAATTTTGCAAATATTTAAAAAGTAATTTATATGTGCTTACACATATATACTCTGAAATGGTAAATCAAAGATGGCTCTTATTTCTAAAGAAAGACCATTGAGATGTTTGTTGAGAGTATATTATTGGTGTTGTATCGATCACTAATATTTTCTTACTTTCCTGGCTAATTTTACTTTCACTTTATTTGTTATACTTTTAATTCTTGTATATTTTATACATTATGATTTTTTTAAATTTACATTTTAGTTTTTTTTCTACATACGCAACAGATATGTATTTATCTAATATTAATATTTTTTGCTTAATAATTATTGACTGCTTGCAAGATTGCTATTTCTTCCAAGAGTATTATATTTGTAAAAGCAAATAAAGTTTAATTTTAATGTTATAATTTGGTACTCGCTCTCTATATTAGATTTTTTACGTTATGTTATATATTAAGTGTAATTTTATGTTTAATTTAACATTACATAACATACATATGTGTACATAAATTTAGTAGTATTGTTACACAAACATATATATTACAATATTAGGATCAAACTATTATAGATATTCGCAATTTTTAATAGTATAGCGATGAGTCATACCATGATACATCAGACATGATGAAACTTAATAATATTTTATTATTCACTCATTATCAGTATTTTTATTTTAGTCCATCAATTTTTAAAATTAAAGTTAAAATTAATTGAATTGAATTTTTTTGACAATATGTAAAACTAAAATAACATTATTTGCTGGTAGAACCTACAAACACATATATATTTTTAGACACATATAATATAAGCATTGTACACATTTTATAATGCATTGCCCAAATAGGCGAGCCTGTTTTAGGGTAAATTGTTAAACAAGTCACATTTCACAAAACCAAACAACTCGTTCAATTTGCAAAACACAATCAAATAAAATGTAAATGTAAAACAAGCGATTCTTTAGATTTGATAAAATTGTGTTTTTTCTTGTTAGTAATAGAGATTGTAGTAGGCACACTACCATTACACGAGCATTTGACATAATATTTGAATATAATAATATTTTTTTTTTAATACATAATTACCCTATGCATAAAAATAGTGTAATAGTCATCGCCGGTAATACTTATCGACAATTCTTCGTTAGCAATTTATTAAAGTGGTCGCATTTGATCACCCGGTCCGCGCTGCGTCGATCCGTCGATTGGGCCGAGTTCGTGTTTCAACAGGCTGCTAATCACCGCGATCTGCTCTCCGGGCGCTGGACCAGCGCAGGATAATGACGATGCAGTCTCAGTGATAGCGACTTAATGATAGCTTTTTATTGATAAATTACCCAAAATACATAGGGCGCCCCCGGCGAAACGTGGATATAAATACACTTATCAATATTAATTTAGTGCTAGGAATTTTAAGCCGATCTATTATGTGTTTATATTGGGGCGACCACAGTTACGTGGGTTTATTTGCAAATCTAAAATAAATACAGACCTCTGTAGACGAGATGTGAATGTAAATACATTAATCACTATATCGGGGTGTTTGTAGTTCGATGGATTTTTTTTTACATTTGAAGTGAGTAGGTAGGTGTTACTTCTAGCGAAACACGAAAATTATACATTTTATTAAAGAGAACACATTCTTATTGTGAAATTGTAATTAAAATATCAATAAAAATGTGTTCTTCTTAATAATATAAGTTGTATCAATGTGTCCAAAATTTAATAAAAATGAATTGATAATTCTGGCGTCTGCAGTCGGTTTACTCAAAGGTATTTGAAATTCTGTAAAAATAATGTAGATGGCTTTCAAATAATGGAACGATAGATGTATCAATTTGAAAAGTGTAACATATAGGTTCAAAATTTTTTTATCAATGCACTGTGTTGATGTAGCACAATCAGTTAACGCAATTTTCCCAGATAGGGGAAATCCAGGTTCGAATCCCGGTAGCAACAACAATATTTTTCGATAAAATTAACTTTTTATATATATCTTTCTAATTAATTTGTCATGAAAAATACTGGCGTTATAACACAATTGGTAGTGTACTTCCCCGGATTGGAAATAGAGATCCAGATTCGAATCCCGGTGACGCAAAAACAATATTTTTCAACAAAATTGATTTTATATGTATATATTTATAATTAATACATTAATTTAGTATTTAAAATTATACATTTATCAACATTAATTTGGAATTTCTAATATGTCTACTGTGTATTTATATTGGGGCAATAATGGTTATGTGGCTTATTGTCGTAAAAGGTAAAAAATATTGTATTCCGGGTCGATGTTGTTTTTAAATAACTAAGAAATAAAATAAGTACTATTAATTTGGTTTTTATTTATCGATTAATTAGTTAATTACAATTATGTACGGAATATGACATTGGCCAAGTGGTCGCCTCTGGCACAGTGGCACAAATGCGTGTTATTTCAGCAATTTCAATTCGAATATTGTCCTATAGCATCGAAATTGTTGTTGGCTTATTGACGTAGACCTTTTCTTTCAAGTACCCCACAGAAAATATTCGAGAGCTGTCAAATCAGGCGATCGAAGAGGTCTATCGATATCACCACTTTTCAATATTATGCGGTCGAGAAAAGTTTCTAGCAAAATGTACTTTCACTGGGGGTACTTGAATGGAAAAGTCTACGCCAATAAGTTGACAACAATTCCGATGCCACAGGATAATATACAAAATGAAATGCCTGAAATAACACGCGAAGTATGCGAGAATGTTGTGAAAGATATGTTGAAAGATCATGCATTTGTGTCACTGATACTAGACCATAATATATTTTATACGTAATTGTAATAAACCATACAATTGATAAATAAACATTAAATGAAAAAAATGTGTTTTATCTTCTAGTTATTTGAAAACAATATAGGCCTGGAACATAATATTCACACAGTATTTGTTTAGTTTCATTTTAAATCTATGTAATTGCTCCTTCTTTCTTATACTCGTATCATCTGGTATTTCGCGGAAAATCTTCATAACATTGTATGTTATTGATATCTGGGATTTAGCCTCCTTCATAAGTAATTACATTTCTTCCTCTTGAATGACGTTCGTTCTTATGTTAATCTGTCTCAATTTTTCTTATAAATTATGGCGATACATTTTTAGTGAGAATTTTAAAAATAAACACTATATCATTGAAATATATTTTCTATTTAAAAGTCCTCATATTAAGGTGTTTCAGTATTGTACTGATCCGAGTATATCTATTTTTTCTCAATATAATTCTCAAAGCTTTATTTTGCAATGCTGATAATTAATTGTTGCATTTCATCTTAATATGTCGTTTAAATTAAAGTCAAGCGCAACATTTTTAATTTTAAGGAGTGCACGCCCCTGATTAAAATGATTAATGTTACATTCTCGCTGAAAAATTCTTTGTAAAGTGTGTCAGATTATTTTGTGTCAGTGCGTTGTGGATATTTTCTTTACATTTTCAAGAATTAATGAGAATCATTAAAAATTATGACTTCATTTATGTTGTAGTTAATTTTCCATGTCCGAGACTCCATCTCTCGAGAGTAATTAATTTTTCACACACGCTCCGAGGGCGTAAGATTTAATTTTTGAATCAACGCATACTAATTGTAAGTCATTAAAAAAATGAGCAGCTATTTGCCGGTTAAATATAGCTCCTTTGTCAAAACAAATACTTGGTGAGATATAATATAATATATCAGGAGACAATTTTCCAAAATGGCCAACTCCACATTTGATTATTTTTTTACTGCCATTACTAGATCACTCTTCTAAGGTTCGTGTTCATGATAATCTCTGAGAGCCAGTAAAGGTACGTGTGTACTGGGTGCGTCATTTTAATCCGCTCGCAAAATGAACGGGATGATGATTCATAAATCGCTTCAAGCTTAATTGTCCTTCATGCTAAATCATCAGTGGACACGAGCTATCAAGAGTGCTTGACATTGTGTGATTTTCAAATCTAGCCAAATTCAATGTTAAATTGCTTAAAAAACGTTCCAAATGTAGAAAAAATTTTCAATAGTGGACTAATTTTTAAACGACGCCAAATCCATTTCAATCAATCACATCGTCGCAAAGGCATACGCTATGTTTCTTAATTCTATACATTGTGATATGTTCCAAAAAATAATAAATATATTTTCCGAGGGTCGATTTTATTAATATTATTTAAAATATATTTTATTAGGAGAACACATTCTTATTGTGAAGTTGTAATTATTTAGAACATAGGTCTGTGATATTAAATGTATTAATTAGAAAAGTATACATATAAAATCAATTTAATCGAAAAATATTATTGTTGCGCTACCGAGATTCAAACCTGGATTTCTTTTCAAACCGGGGAAGGTGCATTATCCAACTTTGCTACAGCGACAGTACTTTTGATGACAAATTTTCGAACCTATATGTTACACTTTTTCAAATTAATACATCTACCGTTCCATTATTTGAAAACCATCTAATTTATTCTTACGGAATCTGAAATGCATAGTTGGATAATACACCTTCCCTGGTTTGGAAAGAGATCCGGGTTCGACTCCCAGCACTGCAACAACAATATTTTTCGATAAAATTGATTTTATGTGTATATCTTTCTAATTAATACATTTAATTAGTATTTAAAATATATTTTAGTTAATAAAATACACAGTAGGAACTGCTGTCTACTGGGGTTCCAGAGATTGAAACATTTCAGATTTTTTAAAGTTTAATTTTAAAAAGATAATTACTCTGCTTTGCAACGGGTCCAATTTAATTAACTGAATAGCATAGGTGGCGAACCTGTGATTTTAACGTTAATCGATATAAGTGTTGTAATCAAAAATGGAGTTGGAACCAGTGGCGTAACGAAAAAAATTTGAAACTTAATGAAAAAATGTGGGGCCTCCTGTATTAGAAGTCGTGTGTGTATGTTGCGCGGCGAGAAGAACGAGGGAGAAGTCTATGTGTATAAGTATGGGAAAGGCTCATGACCGGACGAGCTATCTTGCTTCTGGACTCAGACGCGATCTAGTACCATCTTTAAGTGTACCGTACTGTTGTGAATACTCTATTATCTTGTTTGAATAAATTCGTGTTACTTGTCACCTGAAAAGGAGTTTTATTCAACCACCACAGCACAACAAAGAATTCTGGAGCCAGTCTTTAATGGACAGTAGCAGGACATGAACAAAATCTGTCTCTCGTATTTTAAAATATTCAAACCTTCATTAAAAAACAAAAATATTCTTTAAAAATGTACGTACTCGTATCGGCAAAAATCCTTATAAAATATTGAGGGGGTACTTCTATATACAATATATCGATAATGCTTTTAAGTCCTTTGTAATTTTTAAAATATTTTGTAATGGATTTTAAAACTTAATCAATACCGCTGGGGAAAGTATCGATACACAAAATGCTATCAATGTGTACCTATTTTATAGTAGCAAAGCAAAGCATCACAAGATTAGAAATAAATTCTTAAAATATTTTAAATTCTAAATCGGGAATATTTTAGTCTTAACTATACAAGTACCATATCCTGCATCTCATCATTCAAGGCAAAATTCTGAGCAGACGAGGTCCTGAAAGACGAAAAACATCGTGGTTTCATATGTAAGACAATGGTTCGGGAATTTCACAGTCCAACAGTTAGATATATTTAGATCTTCTGTAAATAAAATAATGATCCCTAAGATACAACAAGCACTAGAAGAAGATGAGTGTGTTAAAAATATTATTATTTCCACGATAAGTCACTGCCTAATTTTTTCAAATGCATCGTTTTTTAAACATCATTTATTTCGTTCAGACGGTATGTTATACTTTAAATATCTACTTGACCAAGGGTCAAATCGTTATGGGGTTAATAATGGGTCTAAAGCTTTGCTTTCTAATTCTGATTTCTCCACACTGTTTCTAACTTGTTACATTTTATTTCGTAACAAATTATATTCTTAACTTATTTAATAATGCGTTACTTGCACAATATATATTAAAATGAAATTATCGTGTCGGTCTTTAACCTTTTTGCCAAAAATTTCTGAAGAGTATTAGGGGCTTAAAAAAATGAAGGTAAAATAAATAAATGTTAATAATAATAAAATATATAATATTATTTAGATCTTTACAAAAAATATGTTTATATACCTAGTAGCTAAGTACGTGACTTATTAAGATTTTACTTATTTAAAATATTTATTAGTCGACAGAAAACTATCTAGATTATTAACCCTTCCCGAACGATGCAGTAACGCAGATCAACCTGTCTAATTAAATCTATAATATTTCTGTAAATACACGCAACATATTTTAGTTAATTTGAAGTAAAATATTTACGCTTAGAAATGTCTAGTGAGAAATCAATTATGTTGGGCGCATCCTACATAAATAATTATTTTTAATTCATTCAGTTTTAAAGTTAATACTTTGACAAAAATATCATTTGTGGCAAGACTGAAAGAAATCATACATTAATTTAAAACAATAACAATTATACGAATATAATGGTATCTCTTTCTCACTAATTAAATGAAGATATATTAAAAGGAAGGTTGTATTATACAATGCAACCTCCTATACAGAATTTGATGAATGCTTCGAATTATAATATTACTTTTTTTTTAAATATTTAATGCTAAATACTTATGGCATTAACCATTTTTTCACATTTTAAACACTAATAGAACTCTAATTTCTTACGGTAACACGAGTTGACAGCATAGCTGCGTACGAGTATTTTATATCACGGAATGGTAAAGGTTAAGGAAAACACAATCTTATTGTGAAGTTGTAATTATTCAGAACGTAGTTCTGTGATGTTTTTAATACAAATTAAATGTATTAATTAAAAAGATATACATATAAAATCAATTTTATCGAAAAATATTGTTGTTGCTACCGAGATTTGAACCTGGATCTCTTCCAATCCGGGGAACGTGCATTAACTGATCATGCTGTAGCACCACCGTGCATTGACGACAAATTTTCGAACCTATATGTTATACTTTTCTAATTAATACATCTATCGTTCCATTATTTGAAAGCCATCTACTTGGTTTTTCAGAATCTCAAATACCTTTGAGTAATATGCTAGGAGATGCCAGAATTACCAATTCATTTTTATAAAATTTTGGACACATTGATACAATCTTTAAAATAATGGAACGATGTAAAAGCAGTAGTAAAGTAAAAAGATGTGAATGTAGTAATTTGCAGTCAACACTGGTACCTATCCAGAACGTCTTTTGGTAAAAAACCGCCCATGGGCAAGTTTCAAAATGCCGGCCTGACAAAATACCGCCCCTAACGTGTGTGGCACGCGAGCGGCCGATTTAGGGGGGCAATTTATGGGGATGGTTTTATAAAAATTGAAAACATCTTCACTTAAGTTACAAGGGTGGAAAAAAACAATCTTGCCTATGCCGGAAAAAAGTTTAGCACCGGCGCTAATTTGAAGTTATATTTCATAATATGAACCCCTGAGCACTTTCTGTCCAAATACACTACTTCCGCCTCATCTACATTAATACATTAATGAAATCACAAATAAAGCAATGAAGTGTCTTGGTTTTGTATTAAGTACAGTGATAAGATATCAATTCACTTAAATCGCTTAAAGTTTTATACACGGCTGGGGTTTGTAGCAACTTAGAATTCAACATAAATATTTGGTCTCCATTCTATAAAATGCATGAATTAAAATTAGAAAGGGTTCTACATAAATTTTTAAAGTTTATTGAATAATTGAATTATGATTTTCTAATGAGCACTCTTAATTTAACTAATTTTTCGTGTAGAAGAACTTTAAGTGATTTATTATTTTAATTTAAAATAGTAAATGGAATACTGGACGCCCCTAATTTAACTGAATTGATTATATACCACGTTCCAGATCGTCGGCGCTGTTACATGTAAATGCGAATTATGCTACAGAGACATATGTTCTGAATAATTACAACTTCACAATAAGAATGTGTTCTCCTTAATAATATATAAGTTGGTTCAATGTGTCCAAGATTTAATAAAAGTGAATTGTTAATTCTGGTGTCTGCTATCGGTGTACTCAAATACTATGGTAGATGGCATACAAATAATGCAACAATAGATGAATTAATTTGAAAAGTGTAACATATAGGTTCGAAAATTTGTCGTCAAAAGTACTGTCGCTGTAGCATAGTTGGATAATGCACTTTCTCCGCTTTGGAAAGTGATTCATGTTCGAATCCCGCTAGCGCAACAACAATATTTTTCGATAAAATTGATTTTTTATGTATATTTTTCTAATTAATACATTTAAATAGTACTTAAGATATTGTTATTGCCAATAAAATGAAGTAAATCAAGAATAGATATTATAAAAATTTTAAAATATCCATTAAGAATATCATATCATCGTTTTGACTGCTTTTTATGATAAAAAAAATACCTTACTCTTTACCGCAAAATATTGTAAGCGTAAGTCTAACAGCACACCTTGTCACCATGTAAAGTATCAATTAACTGTCATATCAGAAAAACCTTTGCATTCAATTTAATATAAATACAAAATTATCAATTTTTAAATTCGCGTTCTTTCAAATTACGTCCATTTTCGATCAACCATCTATCAGGACAAATTAGTGGATAATTAAGTGACAGATGGGTACAACAAAATGTCGTGATAAACATTTTTTTATAATTTCTGAAATTATTTTTAAACGTCGGTTACAACTTAACTTTCACCCCTCGGTTATATGAACGAGTATGCATATTATATCAGCGGTCAGTACTGGGCGTTGCCGGGGATTTAGATTTGTTATAATTTAAAATAAGTCTATAGAAGTGTAGGGGGGGGGGTTCCATTGTTTAGCTCAGGCCTAAATATCTTGTAACGATGTATGAACATTTGGTCCTGGCAAGTGAAGGGTGAAATGACCAAGGGTGTGGTTAGACTACTATGTTTTAAACGCAATTTTATTTATTTATTAGGAAAATATACAGTTAATCAATAATGGTTAAGATAGTAATACAAATAATAAATTCAACCAATTTCATGTTTTCTCTGAATTATTAAATACACGATACAGTGTGGGTTTGGTAACAAAGATTAATGTTGAGCAGTGTAGAAGACAATAAAAAGTAAATAATTAAGTAAATTAAAAAGGTAAATTATTATTTTTTCAAATGCGACGGAAGGGAGAAGATGAAGAAAGATGTAATGGGGATTAAATTCTAAGTAATAATAATAAAATGTAAGGCCATTATAAAGTTCTTGATAATAAATTGGACTTAATATCTTTAATCTGAGAGCAAGATATGTTTCTTGGTAGAATGATTGGTTATGTATGGGAAGAGAGGTGTGGCCAAGGGGAGAGGAAAGGGGTAAGATAGTTAGTGGGAAACTACCTAAAGAGTAATTACGCAAAATTTGGAAACGGTGATCTTTTTTATATCGGTGGGAATTAGATGCAGGAGGGGAAGGGAAAATAAGAATCGAATGGCATTCAATTTAATATAGATTTATATTATGGGGAAAGGGTTGGGGAGGTCAGGGAGAGAATGGATGATACCAGTGGCGTGCAGTAGGTATAGATTTAGGTTATGCTATTTTACCAATGATATTATACAATCATATGTAATATACGTACTCTATGTTGAACATAGGATTAAGTCTTTAGGCAAAATGAATCCGTCATTTATACGTCCCTGCCATTTATTTATTTGTAATTTTTAAACACTATTCGTAGTACGATTCCTTCTTACCTTTATAAAAATTAATATAATAAATGTATGGACATTTTAGAATACTTTTTATGATTGAATATGATTCTATTACTGTTAGAAAATTATTATTTATATTAACGTGACGTAGGATTGTATAGAAAACAGACAAGCAGATGGCATTCAGTTTCACATATCATAGGTATATACAGGGTGTAACAAACATAGTCCATAATATTTTATGGATGAATACCTGACTATGTTACGAGTCAAAAATGTTCCAGAAATATGTGCAAATTCTGCACTGTTAAGGAAAATATTATTGTTTGAAATTTTTACAAAATCGTGTTAAGCTTGATGTCAACGTACTTCCTAATAAATAAAGTTTTAAAGTTTAAAATGAAATAAAATACGTAAAAATCTTGGTAAGGGTCGTGGTATTGGCTTTATTGGAAAAATAATTTAATGCTATTAGTGTTTAAATATGATTTCGCGCATATGAGTGCCGTGGCTGGCTCAAATAAAGCGCAATCTGGAAGTCTAATTTTAGACCACATTTTTAAGCAGCTGGGGACCGTATATCGGCAATGCGACGAATGTTGGCTTCCAAGTCGTCTATCGTCTCTATAATCCATAGGTGTTAAATCACACGATCTTGGAGGCCAATTCACAAGTCCATTACGCGAAGTTATGCGCTCATTGAATATTTTCTTTAATAAATTGATTATGGCGCGCGCTGTGTGGCATGTTGCGCCGTCTTGTTGAAACTACAGCTCTTCCATATAAATACCATTTAATTGGAGAACGAAAAAGTCGAAACATTGTTGTGCACGATGGCAAATTGACACATTCGGGTCCTTCTCAATACGATGCTCCACTGCAGCAACAGCTTCTTCGGTGCGCACTGTACGACGTCTCTGCGGATGCATATTATCAAGTAGAGTATGCGTGGTGTAAAAACGATTCATCGTTATTCGAATTACTTGCTCGAATGGACGATTGTATCGACCGTAAGTTTCGGGAACTGAACCACGATTTTCGAAATAAATTTTCACAATTTGCAAGCATTGTTCTGGCATAAGTCTATTCATGGCGAAAAAACAACCCATACTGAGCACAAATCAGCTGTCAAATTGGCTGTCACTGGAAAAAGTGTTAACAATTCGAAAAACAAAACTCTATAAATACGTCTTGCTAAATTGTTTTATTATTTATCTATATCTTTGCTGCAGGCCATAAATCATCTAATAAAAAAATTGATGAACTTTAATTATTTATATTCATTACATCATTTGAAATCAATAAAATATTTCAATTAATCAAAATGAACACGAAATTATGATTTTTTTAAATACTCTGACATGGTTGAGATTACACCACATATCCCATACCCATAAAATATTGTGGACTAGGTCGGTTACACCCTGTACGCGCAGATATAAATACTTTGTCGGTGTCACCGAGCAATTCTTCATTAAAACCCGCGTCGTGAAATACGTGCGCCCGCGTGTGAAAGTTAATAACAATGTTTACAACTTACACGAAATTGAATTTAGGCCACAATTTGATATCCCGTATCAAATAATCGTCGAACACTTTCCCAAATTGATTATTACGTACATTTTTCGTCCCCCTGCCATTGGCGACTCGATAATTTACAAAATTAAAATTCAATTAATCTCGCCGTAATAACGGCACAGAGTACAGTGTAAATTTTAGCCATAATTATACGTCATAAAAATTGTGCAAAGATAATATGCACGAAGAGGAAGTGTTTCTTGAAATACATCAGAGGTTTTGCGCGAGTTATAATTTCGACCGCGTTTATGGTTGGCGTCCTTGTTGCGAAAAAAAAAATTAATATATCTCGGAGCGGTTGCAAAATGGGTCAGTCTAGTGTTGAGATATGCTTTCGGGTTAGTATATTTAAAAATTATTGAATTAAATACTTGCGTTGCTTTTAAAATTGCCCGACATTATTGCCAGCATCCCATGCATATACTAAATATAATTTTAGTTTTTATTCCTGACCGTATTGAGTTTATCATTTATTAAATAATAAAAAAGAACATCTTGTTTATACTACTGTCTATTGATAAATCAACATGTTTCGAGACCTTCCTTCTTCAGGATACAACGTATACTAAAATAAAAAATACAAGCATAGGAAATAACAGAACTAAAAATATAAGTGGTGGGTAACTGATATGGAAGTAATGTGAAATTATTTGGTTATTTATAATGTTTAATTTGCTATTAACACTTTTTATTATTTCTAAAATTTCTATTTTATCTAACTGTAAACCCCTGATATATATGTTATTTGTAAAATTTCTAAACACTTATTAATGTAAAATTCGAGTAGCTTGTTGGTGTAGCGGTAAAGACGTTGGCCTAGTGATCTAGTGGTCGGGGGTTCGCGCCTCGTTCCAGGACACAGCAAGTTAGTCCTATTTTCATAGCACAAGCATTTAGCTTAGTTTAAAAATAGTAAGAATATTGATGTGACATGTATTCCGTGTACGCATCTCCATTAAAAAAAAAATGGTTTGTTTCTAAAAGATGATTGGCGAATTCAGAATAGTTGTTGCTATTTAGACATTTCAAGTGATTTTTAATTCTAATATCAAAATTTATACAAGTGAAACCTTTAAAAAAATAGCTGGGGGTGGGGATCCATCCTTTCCCGGGTCCGGTTTAGAAGCTAAGGCTTTCTTGTCGGTCCTACTCATCAAAGCTAATAAAAATACGTGACTTTAATTCAATTACATATTTACAATTACAAAACGGAAAAGGAGAAGAAATTCAATGTGGTTACTAGCAATTAAGATTTAAAATTTAGACCCTTCAGCGTCCCTTAAGTGTTGTCTTTATTCATAAAAAATCATGTAACATAAATCTATAGAACATAGTTTTACATATAGATGGAAAATTGATGGAAAATTAAGGTGCAGTAGTTCAAGGCAGACACTCAGAGATCCATTCATCAAAAACACTCCTGAAATAGGGACAGTGGACGAAACACAAAATGGATTGAGAGTTGTACCTGTATAAAATAATTGCAATCATTGCAAATTAATTTGTAGAACAATATTATATTTCGAAAAAAATGAATTGAAGAATTGTCGATGACATTCAAGGTGCAAACCGGTTTTTAAAATTGGACACCTCTCGCCAAAAATTTTGTTGCTGAATATTTATATTGTATTGTGTATATCGGTATTGAGACACCGGATACGTTTCATATTATTGAAAATTGCTGTTTATTGTGAAGCGTTCAAAAAAAATAGTTCAAATTATTCGATACCATTCAAAGACCAGTAAATGAATAGACATGAAAGAAAGTGTAAATATTGTTATGCTTAGACTCTCACTGTGGCTCAGAAAACTAGGTTACAGATCTTCAAAAATAAAATCTCGTTCGAGATCCAAATCGAGATGTGGATAATGTCAAGACGTTCCTGCAAGACCTAGGCGAGTGCCCGGCAGACTGGAACTCTATGGTGGTCAGTGGGTGTTACGATACTCGCTTAGTGATCTAGTGGTCGGGTGTTTGAGTCTAGTTCCAGAAGGCCATTAAGTTTGTCTTACTTTTATAGCACAAGCGTTTAGCTTAGTTTGAAAATAGTAAAAATATTGATGTGACACGCATTCTGTATATGCATCTCTATTTTTTTTAAATTTATTGATGGTACCTACTGGTAGTGTGTAATGAATACATCTGTACTTATTTAATATTTGTATAATATATATTTTTAATAAGGCATAATTCGCACCTTCTTGCAATCTGGACAGGGTGAATTTCTGCCTTATTGCAACACATAAATGTGACGTTTACCAACCTCTTTTGATGGTCCACGATTTCAATAGCTTCTCTCTGAATACCTTCTGGAATCAATATAAAAACGAGCCTCACCTCAAATGGGTTTGTTAATTATGCTATATAATGAAGAAAAAAAAACAATGAAGGAAAATAACTAAATAACGCAAGTTCAATTTTTCATGAACAGTATCGAACGGTGAACCTTTTTGGGCTCGGCGTTCAAAAATAAATTCAGAAAAATCTAACTTAACTTTGCTGGCGTGTCATATATATATATTTAATTAAATAAAATGACATACTCATTTATATATTTTAACTGGATAAAATATGGAACCCATAGTATTTGATTTGATGTCAATTAATTGATTGCTTACTTCAATTAATTATTTTTTAGACCCAAAATAGATGCATATGTAATATGTACGTAGTGATAAATTCTCGGGTAGACAGACGTCTGGTGGCGGAACACGTGCTCTTTGATAATTTTGATATTAGTGAACGCTGGCGTGTCGCCCAAAACGCTGTGGCGTGTCACCTTTGACACGCGGGTCATAGGTTCGCCATCACTGGCCTAGAGGATGCAGTCTTGAAATTATCGGAGCGGTTGGAGTAACATGGCAAAGATGGGCGGAAGGCTGGAGAGAGTGGCTGAATCATCAGTACGGTAATGAATGATTATACATAATCAGAAAGCAAGTCGGTAGGCAACTGTATGAATAGAAGTGTAAGAAATTATTGGGCATAATCGAGCGAATGAGTGTGTGTGGATGTGTATGTGCAGTGTACCTACTTTTTGTATGTAGGTACCAAGTATGCATGTATATTTTTATAATACAATTTTTTAAGAATCGAGTACACGTTAATTTTCGAACACGAATATCGTGACTTTTCGAATATATGAATTTCTAAAAAGTGTCAAATGATATATTGTTTATGAGTACCTACCTACTGAAAATAAAATATGTGGTCGCTATGGTAACGAGTATAACATATTTGTTTAGTTTTTCTCAGTGGTAAGATGTTTACACATCAAAAAAACATAGTTTAATACAAAATAAATTAATCAACTAGAACGATGTGTAAGTGTCAAAGCAGGTTATCTAAATAGTTAAAGACTAGTGATGGTTAAATCGTTATTTAAACAGTTAAGTAAAACTTTATTTAAACAGTTGTGTAAAACGTTATTTAAATTGTTATTTTAACCATTATTAATCGTATTCGATTGCAACGATGATTAGTAATGATTATTCATAATACTTAATCTGATACACTAGAATATAAATGTTGTTCAAACAGTTATTTCAACATTTATTTAAATCGTTATTATAACTGTGGTTATGTTCGATTGCAACGATGATTGATAACTGATTATTTGTAATTCTTTGAGCAATGACTGATACACTAGAAAGTGAACCTGCAACAGTTAAATCTTAATACAAAATAAATTAATCAACTAGACAGATATACAGAAAAAATAAATTTATCGAAAAAATATTTTAGCCAAATAAAATATTTTTTCAATAAATATATTTTTTTTGTACATCTTTCTAGTTGACTCGTTTAATTTGTATTAAATGCTACGGAACTGTGTTATGAAAAAAATATAAATAATGTGTTCTCCTTAAAAACATAGTTTATACGTATTCAATTTCATTTACTGGTTAAATATAGATACAAAAATGTTATTAAATCAAGTAAAAAAAAAAATTAATTAACACCTCTTATTCGTTTTGTACAACTTGGAGTTAAATTATTCCAGTCCGGTCGAAGATAATTGAAAAAAAAAGATTACAGACAAAAAAATCGTTTAGAAATCACAGCTTGAGTTCTCGATGGTGGGTGTGAGTTGGACCTGACTCCATTTACCGTCCTGGGCGCCGAACCTGGACCGAAAATACATTAAATGGCGTTAGAAATATTAATAGACCCGCGTAGAAACATATTAATTATATCTTTGGTCTTATTTCATTATTTTAATCGAACGGTTACAAGACCGGACACTCTTATTACTAGAAATATATACCTGCGGCTGATAGTTATACTGTTATATTTCGCCCGCCGTGTCACCGCTCCTCCGCTGGGGGTCGCAGGCTGCGGAGAGGGTAACGAACGCTTTTTCGTTCTGACAATATGTCTTAAGTCGTGTAATCAGTAGTAATATTTTACTAGCCCCCGTAGTAAAAATCCTTTGCGGGTACATCAAATTTATTACGCGACAAATAATCATGAAAAATACTTTATGGATTTTTTGGTCTAGGCGTAGGAAATCTGTCACTTTGGTAGTGATTTTTTTTGTATTATGTACTAAATAACGAGATCATCATCGGACGAACTCTCATCACTGGAATAACGGGATATTGAATGATTCATTGTCTTATACTGCAACTTTCAAAAAATCAATGTGTCAGATGACTTTTGGAACAGCTGTGAAAAGTCCGCCATATTTAACTATCGATTCTCGTTTTTACTATCGAATATCGGAGACTGAAATGAGTATTTTATTACTAACGATCAAACAATCCGTTTTCGCAAATATTTTTACTATAGTAAAAAGTTACCACTGATCACATAACTGGCTCTAAGAGATATAGACGATCTAAACATAAAAGTGATACTTTTTTTCTATGAAAATGAAATTTATCAATTAGAAATACATACAGAAAAATCTATCTTTCGAAAAAATATTTGGTTGCTACTGGGATTCGAACCTGGACCTTTTCCTACCAGGAGAAACATGTTACAATTTCACTACGTCAACTGATTACGTTTACGACAAACTTCATGTTGCGATAAATCCCAAATACCTTCGAGCAATACACACAAGGAGAAGCCAAAATTAAAAAAACAATAATAGATTAGTTATTTTTTATTTATTATCTTTGTTTTATTAACTACTGAATTGAGTTTAAATACATCTACCGGTTTCGAAAAATACCATTTTCTTCTTCAGGATGTCATAACTAACTAAAAACATATATCATTGTTTCTTCACCAGAATCTATTTTTTAAAAAAAACAACAATTATTTAATAAATAAATTTAGTACCTAACTCAAATTGTTACTTATTACAAATTATTAAAAAAAATTGTCAATTTTGCATATAAACGGCGTTGGTCACAAATTAAATAATTTGAAATCGTTGGAGATAAATAAAGCATGTAAAACTTATCAAAAAATTATAAATAACCAACTAAATTTAACTACGAGTCCCATTCTAAAATTTTTTCCTAAAAATTATTCGACTAAATTTGTATTAAGCAACAATTTGAGTTAGGTACTAAATTTATTTTTTAAATAATTGTTGTTTTTTTAAAATAGATTCTGGTAAAGAAACAATGATATATGTTTTTTAGTTAGTTATGACATCCTGAAGAAGAAAATGTTATCTTTCGAAACCGGTAGATGTATTTAAACTCAATTCAGTGGTTAATAAAACAAAGATAATAAATAAAAAATATGAATTTTGACCACAAAGTTAATATTGCTTATTTTAAAAGTAATAGATTAGTTGATATAATCAGTTTAAATAAAAATGTTAAAAACGTGTCGATTTATGCATCAACCTAATTGAAAACTATTTAAAATGCAATAGAAATAATGTCAAACTAAACTTTAATATTGTATATTGACCTTATGCGTATAATTTTAACAATGAAATAAACCAAATGTTTAAAAGTAACATCATATATTCCGTGAAATATAAAGCGAACACCCTCGACGCAACCCAATTTCAAAACTGCAGCGAGAGCTTCTTTCAGATTTATAAGTCTAATTATTCTATATAACGAGGAGCGGTGAAACGGGACGAGCGGTGACATCTCTCGGTGAAAAGTGTAACGAGTCAAATAATTATCAGCTCCGACTGCGAGGGGTGTAATAATATGCTCAAGCACCGCGACACCAGGTAAACGGGGACGAAATGAATACAAGTAAATGATAGACACGCTTTTATGATGACTATCTTGTTTTCACTCGGGTATCTAGTTTTGCCGATGACGATTTGTGCAGTTTTTCCTTCGTTATTTCAGACGGGCTCCGCGATATTTATTAGGAACGTTTCGTTGTCGTTTTTGTTAAATAATCGTTGCCATTTGTTATTTAGGGAACGTTTTCCACAATTATAGCTATCGTCACGTCGTGTCCTCCGGAGGCAGGCAGATAGCGAGGGAACTCAATCACTGCACAACAGTTACGAAATCTAACGTAATCTTCTTATGTGTATATTTTTAAATAACAGTGATACATATATATTATATATGTTTATATATAGGTTAACTTTTCAGGACGGAAACATGTCATCAGCGGTGTGCAGTAGGTATAGATTTAGGTTATGCTGTTACCAATGATATATAATATGTGTACTTTCGTTTAACCAACGTCTTTGAATAAAATAAATAATGTATTTATTTATAATTTTAGAGTACTGTTTCTATAGTTTAAGTTTTAACGTAAAATAATACTTTCTTCCCATATAAAAAGGTATGGTCGTTTTTAAGAACACTTTCTATGACTGAACATGATTCATTTATTGTTTGAAAATACTTAACATAATTTAAGGTTAACGTAGGAAATAGTTATGCCAATTGCTTTTTGTTTGCGCCAAATTTAAAGAATAATCGTGAAATCAACAGGTTATAAACAGTAAGATAGTAAAAATCGCGAATTAGTAAAAAAGAAGTAGACACTTCAATGATTTGCGCGCAGATGTAACCCTTTCTGATGTTATTCTGTTGATAAACAGCATAGGTAATAACTCCATACAAAAAGGATCAACCGAAAGGAATGTTCAGTTAAATAAATAGTCATTTATATGATATGAGTAATTCACTAGCTTAAAGACAGAACTGAGTAATGTAAATAGGACGACGTGGCGAATAAAAAAAGATCGCCATGAGTACAGCGGCGAGTTGCGTTGAGTTTTTAGAACTAAGCAATTATTTATTAGATGACATATTTTTGTTCTAACAGAGGTGAATATATTATAACATAATAAACATAAGACACAATTAATACTCGCAGTTTATTGTGTGGGATGGAGTAGACTTCACCTCTGATATATACAACGTTGTCCTGGCTACTTTGCTAGACTGAAGTCTGTGTTAAAGTAGCCAGTTTTTTTTATACTCTTGTGGTGTTATTTAAATCATCGACAGGAATAAAAAGAAATAAAAAAATATGTGTAAGAAAATAAAAATCAAAAATATGTAGTGGGAGTGTTGTAAGTCTATTGAATTATTAGTGTAGGTATTGTATAACTTATGTTAGAATGTTGGATAGCCATGATTCTGATTCATCTTTACCTGATTGGATCATATGTTGGGTCCATATTCGTGTAATCTTATTAGAATTAAACGATTTTTAGTTGGTACTGATTATGCTACAGAACACAGCATGTTGACGACAAATTTTCGAACCTATACGTTTCACTTTTCAAATTGATACTTTTCAAAGGTATTTGATTCCGTAAAAATAAAGTAGATGGCTTTTAAATAACGAAACGCTAGATGTAACAATTTGAAAAGTGTGACATATAGGTTTGAAAATTTCTCATCAATGTATTGTGTGCTGTAGCATAATCAGTTAATGCATGTTCCTTCGATTGGAAGAGATTCAGGTTCGAATCCTGGTAGCAACAACAATATTTCTCGATAAAATTGATTTTATATGTACATCTTTGTAATTAATACATTTAATCGGTAATTAAAATTTCACAAACCGTCTGTTCTGAATAATTACAACTTCACAATAAGAATGTGTTCTCCTTAATAATAAAAAAAATGTAATTAAATCAACTATTATTATTTCTGTAGCCCGTCAATAATGACGGAAAAGTTGTCAGGGATTTTACATTCCCTTTAATGAGCCGTTAATATCTTATCTGTTATATTCAACATTAAAAGTAATAACTTCAGAAAACACCGAGGTAATTAAAAATAATTACACCAGAGGCTGTACGTTTAATTCAACCGGTACGTAATTGAGACGTAAACCTAAAAAAAGCATCATTTCGTAATTCGACAAACCCTGATAAATTTAAATATAAACGGGGTAATTTAAAAAATATTTTTAAATTCTTTTATTCAGCTTTTATTTTTGAATGCGGGAAACCCCCCGCTGTTGCGGAGACGTTCGTGAGATGTAAAGAAATAAAAACACTTAAAACAAATGATGGTCATTCGAAAAAATAATTAATCCGATTTGAATGGCTTTTATTTGCGACAATAATAATAAAAATAAAAAGTAATGGCTCGAGAGGCCATTTAATAAATTTGGCATTAACCTGCCCGCATTAAATGAAACTACTATAATTGAATTAATCACCCAATTATCATAGTTTTCGAGCTAATTTTGAATGTTGCGTATAAATTTTTTCTCGCGCAGGGCCGTTCTTGCCGCGATGCGGGCTCGGCGACTGCCCGGGGTGGTCATGTCATCATGGGACGGTCGCCTTGTTGGGCGCTTGCCTATATTTCGCACGTCTGTCTTGACATTATGCGCACATTTAAGTGTTGGTCATCTTAGTCTTCTTCTACATGTGCCGCCCACTGCAGGCTATTTGCTTTCAACATTATCGGGATGTCAGGCAGTATATCATTACCGAAGATGCAGGATCTTTAATCTTCCCGTTAAGGTTAGGTTATCACGTATTACACCGTAAATCCTGCGATCCTGTCAATCACTCAAATCCTAGCTGTCTGATTTTAAATACTAATTGGTCTTCATAAAGATCCATTTCTTGAATTAGAAAAAGTAAACCTGCTTACCATTTCTGTTATCAGACCATCGGAAATATTTATTTATTTATATATATTTTGACATTCATAATTTTGTAGTTACAGAGGTGGATAGATAATAAACATTCATAATACATAGTTTAATGTGTGGGATGGAGTAGACTTCACCTCTGATATATACAACGTCGTCCTGGCTACTTTGCTAGACTAAAGTCTGTGTTAAAGTAGCCAGTTTTTTTTTTTCGTGCTGTTGTGGTGTTATTTGGAATAAAAAAATAAATCAAATATGAATAAAAAAGTAAGAATAAAATAAAAATATAATAAAAATATGTGGAGTGGGAATGTTGTAGGACTAGTGAGTTATTAGTAAAAGAATTATAAACATTATAGTAAATTGTTGGATATCCATGCTTCTGATTCATCTCTACCTGATTGAATCATATATTGGGTCCATATTTGTGTAATCTAATAGTAATTGTACGATTTCCAGTTGGTACTGAGTGTATTGTATAGTTTCGGAGCTAGGAACATGTAGAATCTTTGATAAAATGTCGTTGTTGCTCTCGGAACTGGTGTGTAGATGTTTGTTATTTGTCTAGTGTTGTGTCCATGATTTATTGCTTGGGGAGAGTTGTTGTTAGTATGGAAGTATTGAACGAGTCTCAACATAAAGATTTGTCTTATGTCGAGGACATTGTACTCTTTAAATATAAGGTCTGATGGATATCTAAAGGGACGACCAAAAACTTTGTCTTCTGAAATAATGAGCAATGTTGAGAAACAAAAACAACTAATGAAAACCATATAAAAATGTTATTTATTTATTGTTTTTGTGTTTAGTTTGTACAAGTCCATTTTTATATTTAATAAAATTAAAAAAATATATTTTTAATAAATATTATTATCGAGTTCTACTAGTCTACGTAAAGCATTAAGCAATCTGCATTGACTAAATTACGAGTCAAAAATGTTCAAAGAATATGTGCAAACCTACACTGTTACGAAAAATTTTAAATTTTAATTTAAATTGTTTAATATTTTACAAAATATTTTTAAGCTTTAAATCAAAATATTTTGCGAAATGTATCCATTATGAATATGTATATTTGCTTCAGGTTCTAAATCATCTAACAAAAAATAGTCTGACCACTCAAAAATCGACGACCTTTTTTTTTTGTATTCAATATACAATTTAAAATCAACAAAATATAATATTTCAATTAATAGAAATAATCGCGTAATTATGATTATTTTAAAATGCTTGTATCTTTGATATGGTTAAGTTAAGCACATATTCTTCGGACATTTTCAGGTATTCATAAGTAAAATCATGTGGACTAGGTCTGTTACCCCTGTATATCAACTTTTATTTGAATTATTAATATAAGTTAAAAATGTAAAATATTCATATTTTAATTCAATTCAAAAATCGCAAAAGTCTACATGTACACTAAGTTCACAGCACCGGAACGTGCGTTTTTATTTTAGTACCGTACGGGAAAGGTTAAATCTCAGTTACCAATCATCGTCACAATCAGTCATATAACATTTTACCATCACTTGTATTTAGTTGTAATAGTAGACTCTGGGTTGAATGTTAAAGCCTTCCCTGCCCACTCTATCAGCCCAGATAGAAATTTCTCATTAATTTGTAAACAAATAAATTTATAATTATAATAAAGCTGCCATTTTTTTTGATAGCGGGTACAGGATGTATCGTAAATTGCGCGTCATGTGGACGTATATTAATTTGATGAAATCCAATATAAGTAGCGATAAAACTCAATTAGATGGCCCATCAAACCAAATTGATATCTCTCTGTTTTCACACATATATACGGTGGAAATTTAGACACACGTATATTAGTTTTTATGTGATATTTGATTAAATTTGATCGATCTCACGTCTCGCTATTAACCGGTTTCTTGACGAATATTGCAGCGTGGAAATGGGGGCATTATGTGTAATTACTAGGTTTTTATATTATACTTAAAACATGCCAGCTAATTAAATTATATTTAATTATGATTGAAACCATTTGAACAAGATTTTTATCTATAGGTGTTAAGTTTTATTAGGGTTGTCAACTGTTTAACGAAGAAATGCAAACAATTTTATATCCCTGATTATTTTTATAATTAAATTTCTTTCACAGCTTCAAATAATAAATAATTCCATCACCTCCCAAAATGCATTAGGATAAAGTGACCAATCAATAGCGTACTTTTATTTTATTAAATAAATATCAGATATCTCACAGAGACAAATTTAATAGAAAATATATAAAAGTATGGGGTAATTACAGGGCTTACGACCTGTCTTCGGCTGGCTTAAGTGATCACTTTATATAAATATAACGTTTACCATTCTTACTCCATCAATATCCACATCTATCAAAAAAAAATTGAAAGTTGTATATATGTTAATACGTGTGTTCTTGGACGTATTCAAATATTGCTAACTTATTTTATTCTTTACTCGTAAACGTCAAGCGTACTATTTGACACTTTTTAGAAATTCACAAAATATTGAATTTTCTTTTCTCCCGGTAGGTGGGTAAAGAACTTCCTGAATTCAGTCAATAAGGAATCTA
Source organism: Eubasilissa regina (assembly GCA_022840565.1). Lineage (NCBI taxonomy): Eukaryota > Metazoa > Arthropoda > Insecta > Trichoptera > Phryganeidae > Eubasilissa > Eubasilissa regina. The sequence continues at coordinate 12,860,143 of JAINEB010000027.1, read as the reverse complement.
TTTAAAAAAAAAAATATTCGAAATTAATACATACCTAATATTAACTTAAACAAAATGCAATGCTAAATGACCATTTTCCAAAAATCAAATTAATAAAATTAAATTTCCTTCCTTCAGAGTGAACTATACACCTAACACACATACCTACACAGTTCTCTAATAAATTACTTTTTAAAATGTTTATAAAATGTCACACATACACGATTTTACACATATATCATGATCATTATTAGCCGTTTTCAATCCACTGCGGGATGAAGGCCTTCTCAATTGTCTCCCACTTTTATTTTTCAATTGTCATTCAATTTCAATTTGATGATTTCGTCAGTCCGGTGAGTTTTAGGGCGGCACGTCGGTCTCTTGTTCCCACTCCGGTACCACTGGATGACTGCATTCATCCAAAGATTATCAGTTCGAAGGACTTACCACAATAGTGCTTACTAGACTTTTTTTTATATGTTAAATTCTGTACATCAGGACCACGCATCTCATGTTTTCCCTTGAGCGAACTGTAGGACGAAGACGTCTTATGTTGGCGCATCCAAGTTGGACAAGGTTACGTCACAATATATATATATATATTCACAATTACGTCACAATACTTGTCCAACTTGTATATATATATATATATATATATATACAAGGTTACGTCACAAAAAAAAAATATTTATATATATTGTGACGTGACCTTGTCACAACATAGCAACAATATCGTTTAATATATTATCTACATTTTATAATTGACAATCTCTTGCTTTTAAGATATGATGGGTACGTAAAATCTAGTTAAATTTAGGTTAATTTTGCTCTGTTTCAGAAATAGTGGTTTTAAAAATATTTCTGTCGGCAGCCCTACTCACTGTATTGACCATTCGTTCAACAACTGCGTACTACCCGCTAAATAAAGTGTAATTATTTATAGAGATCGTGCCAAAATGTTAATTCATTTGACAGTTTAAAGAACGCCTCATTTAGTTTCTAGAATAATTAAAATTCTCAACGAACATCTGCCACATTTTCGACTCAGATTTGAGATAGGCTTTATTATCCACACATGAAATACTGGGTACAAGACTGTTCTAACTGGAATTACCGCTACTAATTCTGTATATAATTGTATAATTTATATACTTACTAACATTGCACGCATATATCTTGAACATTTGACATTAATTAAATTAATTATGTTAACATTTGAACTTGTATTATTTAAAAACTTTGAAAATGTCAAACTTAACCTTTACCATACCATGATAATAAAAACCCAAAGGCAGCCATGCTGTCAACTTGTGTTACCGTAAATAACAGTTAGAAAAAATGTTTTTATTATCTTAAATAGCTTTACTGGCATTTATTTACTCTAAGTATTCAGCATTCAATTTTGAAAAATGATTAATAACATAATTTAAAGCACTTATTAAGTCCTATACAATGTGTCCTTCCTTTTTATCTCACTTCATTTAATTAGTGTGAAAGAGACAATTATATTTTTATGTTTGTTGTTCTTTTCACTGTGAAAATAGTGTGTGATCTCTGTATTTCGTATCACAAATGGTATTTTTACCAACATATTAATTTTACAACAGTTTGAATGGAAAAAATAATTGTTTTTGTACGATTCCCTTTTCATAATTGGTTTTTCACTAGTAGTTCCTAAGCGCTAATATTTTCTTTACGATTGTATAAAATATGAATTTTATGTTGCATGTATTTACCGAAATATTACAGGTTTAGTTATGATGGTAGACCTGTGTTACTGCATGGTGTGGGAAGGGTTAAATGGCAAAATGCTGATTAACACCAACCTTCAATTTTAAAATCATTACCTGGTGACACAATTTTAAAGTACGCAAATAAACTAATATTATCTTATATATTACTTACATTTGAACATAATATCATTTTCTTCTGGTCTGCCCGACTGTCCATCTTTAATGTATTTATTTATTTATTAATCTTAATAGACATACATGTTTTTGTTGTAACAGAAGTGAATATATTATAATATAACATGATAAACATAAGATACAATTATATTGCAATTAGGTATATACTCGTAGTTTATTGTGTGGGATGGAGTAGACTCTACGTCTGATATATACAGCATTGTCCTGGCTACTTTGCTAGACTGCCGTCTGTGTTAAAGTAGCCAGTTTTTTTTCGTGCTGTTGTAGTGTTATTTAATTGAAAGATAAAGATTCGACAGGAATAAAAATAAAAATAGAGAAAAAGAATTTTAAAAAATGCAGATAGTGATGTTAAGGTGGCGCATAAGTCGCTTTACCATTTTAAAATAAAATATCTTTTTTTTGTTATTAATTATTATTTTTTCTTTTCAGGATTATAAAGTAAAATCTTTGGAAATTTAACCATAAATAAGAGTGAAGATAATTTAATTTTATTTTGAAAATAAACACGCAATTATTCTAACATAGAGATCCTTTATGCGCCATTTCAATGTTAGGCATTCTCCTACTAAGCCTACAATAATTAACTTGGTGAAGCGTTTTCGAGAACAGGGTAACGTTCATGAAAATCAATCGCACCCACGTAAGGTTACAGTATGGTGTGGAGTAACCTCAGAAAGAATTATTGGGCCTCACTTCTTTGAGGATTCTGATGAAAATGCAGTCACTGTAACTGGTGAGCGATATAGAGAAATGCTGATAAATTTTATTCAGCCTGAGATAGCAAATATGGCAGGGTATTGGTAGCAGCAAGATGGTGCACCTGCACATACGGCTAGAGCCACTGTGCAAATTTTAACTGCGATGTTTCAAGATCGAATATTTTCTCGAAATTTCGATTTTTTATGGCCTCCACGATCACCTGATTTGACAGCACCAGACTTTTTCCTTTGGGGATATCTTAAAGAAAAGGTGTACGTAAATAAGCCTCGAACTATCCAACAACTTAGAGCAAACATACAGAAGGAAATTAGATCCATAGATGCTAAGAACTGTCATGGAAAATTCTTTACAAAGAGCTTGTGTTTGCGAAGCTGAAAATGGAGGCCATTTAAGAGACATAATTTTTCATACATAATCAAAATAAAATTGTAATTTTTAAGCTTTGTAAATAAAAAAGAATTAATAAAGTACATCAATTTACAAAAAATATATTTTATTTTAAATTGGTAAAGCGACTTACGCGCCACCTTTAGAACTAGTGAATTATTAGTATAGACACTGTATAATGATTATGTTAGAATATTGGGTAGCGATGCTTCTGATTGATCTCTACCCAATAGGATCATATATTGGGTCCATATTTGTGTAATCTTATTGGAAGCTGGTGCTGAGTGTGTTGTACAGTTTCGGAGCTAAGAACATGTAGAATCTTTGATAAAATCTCGTTGCTCTCGGAACTGACGTGTTGTTTGTCTTGTATTGTGTCCATGATTTATTGCTTGGGGTGAGTTATTAGCATGAAAATATTGGACGAGTCTCAACATATAGATTTGTCTTATGTCTAGTATACTCTTTAAATATAAGATCTGATGGATATCTAAAGAGACGACCATTTATTATCCTAAGAATGTGCTCTTTTAGCCGACTCTAATATTGTTTTTGCTGCTCCTCCCCAAACTAAAACACCATAATTAATTTTATGCATGATAACATAAAATAGATAAAATCTGTTGTCAACAGTATCACGTGCAAGTGTGTAGTAATCGCAGCAAATAATGTAATTTATTGTGTCTAAGGTGATAAGATGTGTGTAATGATTATCAAAATGTTGATAAGTCAGAAGTATGTGCTTGTAAGAGTGACTAGATGACTGGCTCACTATATATTTTACCCATTTACTCGCATGTTCGTTTTAATTATAACGCATAATGTGCGTATGCGTGTGCAAATGTATGACCAGAGTAGGATGAACAATGAACGACTACTTACTTACAACAGATCGACGTTTATTGATGCTTGAAACAGAGTTACGTATAATAGTAGTATAAGTAGTAAAAGTTCTACAACGTAAAGCGTTTGTAAATGAACTCGACTGGAAGGCTGCCGCAAGAGTAGCGACGAGCTAGGGTCGGCTTCCTGGGCGACGGCGGCGCATTGTATTGTTGTATGTTGGGAATCAGCACCAGGCGTGCTTTTGAAGTTGAGAGCCCCGTTTTACACTCAGGTATATGCAGTTTGCATGCAGATTGTGGAGGCGATATACTCCCATATGTCATTATATTTTCGTTGATTTTAAAAATTATTAATTTCTCGTCATCATTGAAAAGATATTTTGAGTAATTATAACAATTTATTAGTTAATATTATTTTCTTGATTTTTCGCGACATTTGCGCTACTCCGTAGTCTGTAGAACCCGCATAATATCCAATGTTGCAGTTGTGTTCGCAATAAGGTAGAAAACTGCTTTATCATCAAAACACTTTTGTTTATCTACAATAGATTGGGTTATTGCTGCACACGCAGTCCGTCATTATTATAAATTTGCACAAAATAGTTGGTAAGTGTCACCTTTCGAATTAATTGGTAACTGGTTACTCTAATTACATACATCTACCGGTTTCGAAAAATATCATTTTCTTCTTCAGGATGTCATTAACTAAATATTTAGTACCTAACTTAAGTTGTTACTTGACGATACAAAATTATTAGAATAATTTTTAGGAAAAAATTTCAGAATGGGACTTGTAGTTAAATTTAGTTGGTTGTTTATAATATTTTGTTAGTTTTACACGCTTTATTTATTTCCAACGATTCCAAATGATTCAATTTAAGATTTATATGTAAAATACACAATCCTAAATTTTTATGCTAAAAAACGATTAGAAAATTCTGAAAAACCGTTATTTTTCAAATATCTCAAATGCTCCTTAACTCTTATCTTATATCTTCAAGTAACAATTTACGTTAGGTACGAAATTTATTTTTTAATTAATAATTGTTTTTTTTTTTAAAATAGATTCAATTAAAGAAACAATATATTTTTGATTAGTTGATGACATCATGAAGAAGAAAATGATATTTTTCTAAACCGGTTGATGTATTTAATTCATTAAGTGGTTAATAAAACAAAGTTAATAATCTAAAATAATGGATTTTAACCACATAGTTGATTTTGTTGGTCTTAAAAATAATAAATAATTAGTTACCAATCATTTTTACAATAGAACATCATCACAGTCATAATAACCGTTAAACCATCACTAATAGGAAGTTAGTATCAATCCAGGTTGGATACGATGATAGAAATGGAACGTCCAAAGATAAATATTTGTTCATATCCATTCTAAAATGCCACACGATTAAATATAGAATTATTTTATTCGAATGGTGCGCGCATGTGACATACGTTAATAAAAGTGTGACCAACGTACAGACGGCGAGAATTATTAAAATGTTGATATCCTAGAATCGATCTTGTGTTTATCGCGTGTACGGAAATTGATACATTACATTTGATTGAACAGTCTACAATTTCTTTGTGTTAAAATAGTATTTTAAGTCTTTAGTCTAACAGAAAAAAAAACAAATCTACCGGACAGCATAAAAAATGAGGATAGCAAAATTATTTCTATAATTATTAATTATATGGATTGACTGACATGATTTAGACAAATAACACAATGCATTTTTTTTTTTCTAATGAAAATTTCAAATTATGGTACAATTTTTTTTTCGTGCTATACTCCTCTTGAAAGCATATGCTTTTGTAGAGAAGTGTACTATATATTATTAAAAAATATTGTTTACAATAACTCGTATATAATAAAATAAAATAATAGCATTAGCGATATAAAAATATTGTAAGTTTGTTTTTAAAGTCTTTTTTAATAGCATTTATTTATTTATTTAATGTTTTTTGGTAAAACTTATTTATTAACATTATTACTTAACAAAATTAACTACAAAACTAACAATTCTGTAATATTTGTCATTCCAAGACAAATGACAGTTTACACCTGAGTTTACACTTTTTATATTTTAAATATGAATTAAATATATTAATTAGAAAGATATACATATAAAATCAATTTTTTCAAAAAATATTGTTTTTGCGCCACCGGGATTCGAACCTGGATCTCTTTCCCAACGGGGAAGGTGCATTATCCAACTATTCTACAACGACAATATTTTTAGCGACAAATTTTCGAACCTATATGTTACCTTTTTGATATTAATACATTTAATCGTTCCATTATTTGAAAGAGCCATCTACCTTATTTTAATTATTATATTTAATTCATTTTTAAAATATCACAGACATATGTTCTGAATAATTACAACTTCACTATAAGAATGTGTTCTCCTAATAATTATATATTTTAATTAATAATTAATTATTTGTGAGTGATCTGTACTCTTGGCTATTGCACTTGTATTTATAAACTAATAACATTGTTTAACTCAATAATTATTCTCCATCAGAACACTCCTTTCTACTGAAAAATCGTAGTCCAAGGGTTCCATCTGAAGTCTCTTCGTGACATAGGCCATTATCTCACTTCAAACACCAACAATGACTCTCCATGTCATTGTGTAGACTCCTTGGATAGACTGAATTGTTGAACCATGTTGATTTTCGATAATTTTTAACATAACTTTCATTTATACAGCAGAGATGTGAACAGTCAGCAATTGCAACGAGAGAAAAATATACGCCTTCGATATATATATATATATATATATATATATATATATATATATAACCCCATATATATATATATATATATATATGGGGTTAATTAGCTTGTCATCTACGTGTCCATTGTAGTATACAGAGTGACCCTAAAAAGTGAGAGCATCTTGTAACACATGATGTTTTTCAAAATATAATATAATTAATTATAATTTTTTTTGCTCACTATTTAGCTAATCAGAAAAAATAATTTAGAAATCATCAAAACAACCCCATATTACATAATCTACTGGAATTAAATCGGGGCTGTTCGGTGGCCACGTGCCTGGCTCGATGATATTGATATTCTCACGACGAAGAAAGTTGATTGCATTTCTGGCTGTACGAGATGGAGCTCCATCCTGCTGTAATTTCCAGTTATGCTGTAATGTCTAGCTATACTCCATGCTTTGTTTTGAAACTTTTTGATCATTTTCCTAGCACCCCGACGTTTTTCAATTCGCACATTTTTGATCGGAATACGGTCTTCTGCAGTGATTTTTGTCGTACTTAGCAACAATTTGAAAAAACCAAATATAAACAATGGGAAAATTAATAATCAAAGATGGCGACCGGAAATTGTCGAAATAAATCGTAATATAGGTAAATAGGTAAGTAAGTAAATTAGTAAACTATTTAAGCTATTGTTGATATAGTTAAACTAATTTTGATGTAATTATATCACATCTTACGAAATGTTCTCACTTTTTTGGGCAGGGTCCTAAAGAATGACTATGCAAAATTTGTTTTTTTTGGGCTATCCTGTATATCAATGGTTATAGTGGAGCACAAAAGTTACTTCCAATTCTTCGGCCACATGTATTAGGAAAGTATCCTATTCACAACTTTCTTTGACCTGGGGCTCGCTGGGCACCCATGATACGTCTGTGACTGTATGCGACAGATCTCGGAACATATCCTCTGGGAATGTCATGTTATATAAGGGACGTAAGGAAAGTTATGATTGCGGGGTTAGATGTGGATTCCTAACCGAACGAAATGAAATGAACTTCGGATACTTTCGGGAGTTTATGGGTGCATGGGTGTCACGCTGGGAGATTTTGGTGTATAAATGTGTATTGATTGTCTTGGGTACGAGCGCTGAATTGTATAGTGAATGGTGTTGGTAGTGTTAAAAAATGCTAACCTGGCAGTGAATGAGAAGAATCGATATGGTAGCATTTGCTCATTCCATTCGATGTTCACAAATTTATGATGATTATGACGAAGATGACCTGAAGGGGTCCACGAGGTGCATGGATGCATTGCATCTTGCTGGAGATACCTCGGAAACTTGTCGAGATTGCGAGTGTCATCTGATTGAGGCCACTATTGCTTGCAGTAGGCATAAATTAAGGTTATTTTACCTATGATGCTATTTACACGTAGGTACGTAGGTATAAGATGAGAAAAATTATTCTAATATTGAGAACGATTCTATATATTTTAAATTTGTAAAATAATTGTGAATTCATTACTTCAAAAAGGTAAGTTATCTTATTACTAAAGAAAAAAAATGCAATTGAAAAATTAATTCTCATATTCAGCTAACATATTTTGATATTTATTCTCTAATCCAACCGCATCGAATATCAAAATAAGATATTCTAAAAATATTGTTATTTGATATAACTACTGACACCTATGAAGCAGTAGCATAAGCGCAAACGTACTATTATTTTCGCGCTCTTGAATGACAAATCATAAAATACTTCTGCTATCGTCCAAGAGATAAACAATTATTCTGAAATAATATATTTTTTATGAGAACATCAAAGTATATTTTATTAAATGACCTTGAAGATGTTTAAAAACGTTTTTATAATGAATTTAACCTTTTTTTCATGCTTTATACGAGAATATTTTACATATTTGACTTTGTTAATGTTTTTTTCTTAGGCGTTGGCAACAGTGGTGTTATATTACATGCGTGAAGAGAGGTGCGCTTGGAACTTCCGCATTCAGCGTTTTTGAATTTGACATTTTTCACAGTGAATACAGGAATAGATTCATATTTAGGTTTTATTATTCTACAGCATAATATTATGAAAAATATTCTTGACTCAAAGTGATATTTATTTTTTATTTTGCTACGTTGTTAAATGTACCACGCTGTTTTGTGGCTTAGGAATATTGTAAAAAATATATTATTATTTACCACGTTCGGAGAATATAGGTTACAACAATTATTAAAACATGATATAGAATTCATCACGTCGGGAATGTCGTAATGACGTATTGATGCTTTGAAATATATTTTGTGTGTATCTTAGACCTTGAAAACATTGATTTGTACACATATATAGTCCCTTTCCATATTCCTACTTCATTTGTACGTTGGCGGATTTCTAAATTTCGCGCTGTGACGCTAGCGAAGGTTGCGATTAAGAATATAAACTTGTCTATTCGTCATCACACGGGCGTCATTAATTTTGTTTTCTTCTTTTGTTACCAGGCCGCTGTGCTCGAGTATATTGTGCACGAATTTTAGCGTCACCAAAAGTTACTGTTATAAATTATTGTCGAAATAATTTGGCAATAAACGATAAAAAATAAATATTTATGCACGATTGTTCTATTAACTAGTCGGGAGCAATATTAAAATAAGTCACTCGTAACCAAGCTAATTTGACAATAAACAAGTACAACAGTGAGTATCTAAGGTCGGGTAAATAATTAATTGCGAAGTATTGCTGTTCAAGATAAATTGCTATTCAAGATATTTTTTTAGAACGTCAAATCCGATAATATGTAGATATTAAAAATAAATTACAGTATTTTTGATTTTCATTCTCGATCATATACAAAAATATATATTTTTAAAATATTTATTGCATGAAGTCATTAAGTCAATTTCCACATCTTTCATCATCGTGATTTAAGTAATAGATTCAAAAAAACATTTGAACAATTTGACACGGTTTAAGACAATAGTATTCTCCGAAACCGGTCGGTGTGTTATATTTAACTCAAACAATATGATAAATAATTTATATTATTTTTTTTACTATAAAAAAATTGTGTTAGGGTTGGTTGAATCGAAAATTTCCTGGTTCGGTCTTAAATCGCCAATCCGACCTTGTCTACATATTTTATTTTATCAACTGCTTATAGTCAATTTGGTGAAACTATAAATATGGAAAAAATTGTATTCATTGTATCAAAATTGTATATGAATTTGTACACTTTTGTATGTATCTACCTAATATTATTTAGTATACATTTATTTATGGAGTTACGCCGAATTGACTCTAAGCAGTCGATATGAAACCTATGCCTTATTTGGTTCCAATTCTGATTTATTTTCGAATCCTGGATATCGCAAAGGCCTTCAATGTACCAATGTCCAATAAAGTAATAATAAAAAAATGGATTTTTTAAATTTTGCGCCATCTCTTGATTACTAAATCATTTGTTATCATGGACGACAACCGTTTATCATTAAAGTGTTACAAACCTTTCGCTAGATGCTGCAACAATCGCTATAAGAGCTTACTGGCATCTAAATCGAAATGTTTACAAAATGTTGTTAAACTATGTTTTGAATTCGGATTGTTCTATGAAGATTTTAAAAAATTGTCTAGTTAAATTTTTTACCAGAAAACTGCCTTAAGCACTTCTGTATATGAGCGACCCTTATTTTCACTTGATTACCTGGGGGATGTTGACTTTGCAGCGCGCTGAATTAAGTTGTATTAAGCGTCTAATTCGAATATCCGGTTTTAGGTTATGTGTACCAAACCGAGTTAACCGGTTTTAATTGGTTATATAAATGCGTTATTTTTAAAATAGAATCACTAACATTGTTATAATATCCCAGACGTTTGTTTAAGCTTTATATAAATATTAGATAATTCCATAAATAATGCAGTTTTTTTTAATTACATGAACTAATAGTCGGAGGGGACGGGATAAACTACCAGCATCAGGTTTAATTACTACTTGCTATAAAAACAGGTAGTAACTTATTCTTAGTATAAGTTTTAAAAAATGCAGTTCGATTCTAACCGTTATTTTTTCAAAGCTATAATGAAAATGATAAAGGAGCATGTTTTATTTTATGAGTTCAATAAAGGCAGCAGCGAATTGAAAAGTGTGAGGAATATTAATGGCGTAAATGAATTACAATAAGCGTAAGTCAGTATCAACGGTGGTTCCTGAAATTGCGAGCCGAAAACTACAGCCCAGAAGACGAGCCTCGTCGTAAAGTTCGACGAGCACGTCCTGCAAACCCTGATGGAATAAAATCCCTTCGTAACTGTTGATGAACTAGCAGAAAAGTTTGGATTCGGTCATCGACACCTGCGTACATCGGAATAGTCAGCAAATTGGGTCAATGAGTTCCTCACAAATTTTCAATCTAATCGCGTGCAGAGAGTGAATGTATGATCTTCTTTGCTGTCACGTCTCAGGAATGAACATTCTTTTGGAAACGATCTCCCACCCACCATATTCGCCAGACATTGCCCCATCTGATTATCATTTATTTCGTAGTCTACAAAATCATTTGGACGGAAAACATATGAATTCTGTAGACAAGGTCAGAAAAGTACTGGAGTCTGCCAGAAAGATAGAAGAGCATTGTAAAAAATGAAGGAAAGTATATTTTAGATTAAAAAAGAACTTTGTTTATCTTAATATTAAAAAGTATAAAAACACTCATTATTTATGGGATGACCCAATATACACAAATGCATGGTTTAGATGCGATGGTCAGATTGAATCAAACAAGATGTGCAAATAACACCTCACACTTTTTGGTATTTAAACTTTTTCTCCTCTTTGTCTGCATCCAGTGTTGAATATAAAACTCACCTTTTTAGCTTTTCACAGCTTCATGTCTCTCGTAGTTTGCTTCCTAAGATGCGTTGTTATTTTTTAACTAATTAACAGAATAAAAATAAACGGTTTTCGGTTATTTTAAAATTATCCAAATAATCCGTAAACCGGTTTCGGTTTAAACCGGTTTAGAAGCTTTACACTGCCTGCTTTGCAGAAAGAATCTTGCGTAGAATTATAAAAAAAACGCACACTGATTTCTTGTATTTTCTTTATTAGGAAAAAATGAGCTTCGCTCGTCCATCTATGGTACGTTAACAATACATTTTGATATAATAAATAATATACAAAAGAAATTTTAATTCTATATCACATTAAAAAAATCACCTGTCAAGCATGGATTATGTACAGTTTTTTTGGTAATTTTATAAACCAAAAGCTACACAATTTCAAAATCGTTTCACAAACAGTAATCCTTAATTATCTACGTACAGGTACCTATTTAGTATGTAGGTTACAATATTTTACTTATAAGTAACTTAAATACGTAGGTTTCATAACAATATTTTACATCAGAAATACAATGCGTCGGTATCATTATGTTGAGTATTTTTCTGTAATTTTGGGTACATATAAAAATATCAGTTTTGGATATAAATGGAAACGAAATTATTTTGAAAGAATAGTGAAAGGGTAAGAAAATTTAAAACCCGTTTTTTGACTGGATCAGTGGCTTAATGATTCTATAAAATTCAATTAATTGATAGATTTACAATATATCTTAGAACTTTTGAAGAGTAATTTATTTAGTAAGTAACATATGAATGTGTGAAAAATGGTACGTATATATGTAAAGGGTTTTGCAAACTCAAACGTTATTTTAAATGACTATTTTTTTCCTTTCAATGTTGAAACGTCATACGTGATATCTGTTAAATAAAAAATATATCATAAACGAAAATGATTAAATGCACGATTGAGTAGCGCATTGAAATTATGAAATTTTGTGAAAACAGTTCATTAAGTTCAAAGTGCTTTTGATGATGTCTATTTTCAGCAGAATGGGGCTACGTGCCACACAAGTTGGTAAACAATTAAGCTATTGCAATTGATTTATTGAAATGATTTAACATCTTTTAACTTTTTTCTTAAAGTTATGTGAAATATAAGGTTTATAAATTCAAAAAACACTTATGCTAACATCTGACCTGTTATTCGCTAAATAGGACCTCAACTATGCAACAAATAATTAAAATAACGGTTGAATTTGAATCGTTCTAAAAACTATAATACCTGACAACTATAATTTAAAATTTTTCATGAAATGTATATGCGTATTTGATTTCTAATTACAATTGATACAGTGATTCAAAGATTATGGAGGTAAACTAATTATTTAGTTTTAAAAATTTAATTTAATCTGATCTTACTAATGACACTGGATATGTTGTTTTAAAGTATAAGTAGGCGGAGGAAAATACAAAATCAACATTTGGGCAGAGGACTATTAAATATTACTCCACAATATTACACAACAAACTTCTCATAGAAATAATGATATATCAAATGGAGCAATATTTAAGAAAATAATTATAATTTGACAAAGAAATGTTTAAAAAGGGTACTAACGAGGAGCCCACAATTAATAAAAATGCAAAAATTAAAACAAATCATCAATTATCATCGGAAATATATTAACAAACACTTGAAAAACCCTTAAACAATAGCGCATCTCGACACAGGATCATTCTAGTGAGGTGGAATTATTTTTAATATATAAACGATTTGAAGATACGAGAGTAACAATAAAGGATTGAGATAAAATTGAGACAATGCTTCAGGAGATGTGAAACGTACCACGTGCTATCTTGATGGGTGATATCTTTCAACGCATGTCTATTTTGAAATAAAATAAAATATCCCAAAATTAGAAAAAAACACCTATACAATATTTTTGATTCCTGATTTCATTTTTACATATTTATTTAATATATCATTATTACCATCGTCAACGTTATTAATACCTAAGTTTGATTATTTTCGACGACACTGCTTAATAATAATGCAATTGTATAACATGCATATACAATCCATAAATTACACGACACATCGACTAATTAGCCTATTCCGAATGTATCATAAATAGACGTACATATTTAGATCTTTACATCAGTGTAATGTGTGTACTAAAATTAAAATAAATAAAAAACAAGCCAGTATCTGTCAATATTGCTATCATTTTGGCGGTAGGATTGGGTTCAACACTTTGTAATCTATGTACGCCACAATTGACAAAAAGTTCAAAGAAATATAATACCAATCAAAACATGTTTATTACGGTATTTGAGAATGAGTGAGAAAATAAACATTGCCAATATGCAGTAATAAAATGAGATTGAAAAAAATCACATAAATCGAAGTATGTTTATTACGGTATTTGAGAATGAGTGAGAAAATAAACATTGCCAATATGCAGTAATAAAATGAGATTGAAAAAAATCACATAAATCGAAGTATGTTTATTACGGTATTTGAGAATGAGTGAGAAAATAAACATTGCCAATATGCAATAATAAAATGAGATTGAAAAAAATCACATAAATCGAAGTATGTTTATTACGGTATTTGAGAATGAGTGAGAAAATAAACATTGCCAATATGCAGTAATAAAATGAGATTGAAAAAAATCACATAAATCGAAGTATGTTTATTACGGTATTTGAGAATGAGTGAGAAAATAAACATTGCCAATATGCAGTAATAAAATGAGATTGAAAAAAATCACATAAATCGAAGTATGTTTATTACGGTATTTGAGAATGAGTGAGAAAATAAACATTGCCAATATGCAGTAATAAAATGAGATTGAAAAAAATCACATAAATCGAAGTATGTGTAATTGCTGCAAAGAACCAGATTCAGTTTTAGAAGTGAAGTATATAAGTGAAGTTTAAGGAATTCATCACGCCTTGACGTTCTGTTTAAAATTTTAACATTTACGGAATATTTAATTAATTATTTTATATATTTTTGAGAAGTATATTAACGTTATACTCTTTATATTTACAATATGCGATGCATCACACAGTATTTTATATGTTAGTAATATTAATTATTTTATATTTTTACAGTAAAGAGTGAAGAAGTCTGAGTAGGTACTAATAAAGAAGTAACTGCATCCGACGGTTTCAAATGAGGTTACTAATTTCAATAGCAAATTACATATTTTTTATTTAAAAAAAAAAAACACGAAAACCTAATAGGAACATGAAGAACAATATATTTTTAATAAATAATGCACTTGTTTTTGTAAATAACAACCGCAATAATCTAGTTTAAAACACAAAATAAATACAACACCTTTTTTTAAAAATAATCTAGTTTCCATGCTGGTGACCATTTAAATATCAAAGCAGCAAATTATAATATAAATAGCAGTAGGTAAATGCAACTAATTCTGCAGTCAACACCAATTTTGAATGATCAATATATATATATAAAATGTATTGCAAATAAATTAACATAATATTTAAGAAGAAAATTTTGCAACTAGTACCCTCAAAGAGATTATGGGGAATGGTAATTATAAATAGTACATCAGAGCTTTGCTGGTAATGGTTTGTCTCCAAAATTTATAATTCCGATAAATGTAGTCACTTGGTGGAGCACTACACTGATGTAAAAAATGCGGGTGCCTGGATGAGGTACGGTAAAGAAGCGGCACGCCGAACGGAACGTCACCCTACGCCCATATCATTATATTTTGTCACATCTGAATTTAACAGTACCAGCAGATCCATAATCATTATTATTTACTAGTACATTGATACCTACCGTCATATTTTGAGGGATTAAAATTTATCATCTCAAATGCAAACCGAATTACGAATTACTCAAATGCAAACGAATTACGAAGCTGAGCGAAGAAATTATTTAATATTAATAATATACATTTCGTACCGAGATAAATTTTCGTAAGTCGACCGTTAGTTGGGTATAATTTTCACAGTTTGAAAATGTAATTCATTTTCATTAATACTTTATACACTTACCTAAGTATAGATACCGAGGATGCTTAGGAAATTAGCTGTCACTTGTCGTACTTTCAACTTACAACCCCAATGTGGTCTCGGTAATCCAACTGTCGCTTAAGGTTAAAGTTTGTGGCAACCACGAATATACACAAACGCGCAACGCTTCACAAAATGTCAGAAAACATCCACAAATCATACACATTTTGTATGGAAAATAACCTACCCACTCTGAGAAAAGTCACTATTCTGTAATTTAGGGTTTTAAGAAAACTAATTCTAAGACGTTTTCCATTCACGTACAGATATATCAGCAGACGTTTGCAGTAATTGAAACTCTCGAAACAGTGGCGTATCAACAAATTTACAGGTCCCTGGTCAAACTGAGCCCTTGCTGTCTCCTCAAGAACAATGGTTTCCATTCATGACATTTCTTGATCAACAGAATGATTTTTATTAAATATTTTAATATCTTCGTGCATTTACAAACTATTTTACTGTAAGTAGTTAGTTATCTGGTGGGAATCGTTTTTCAATGGTAATTTTTGTCAGCATAAATAATACTTTGGTGTAAGTTTTGTTCCGTATTGATAATGAAAAGAACATAAATTCGTTCTATGTTTCTGTTAAAAACAAATTATACAAATTAAATTAATCAACTAGAATAGAAAACGTATTTAGTTGCTATCGGGATTTGAACCTAGACCTCTTCCTATCTTTTATGTTTTCTGTATATCTTAATTTAATTTGTATTAAATACCACAGAACTATTTTGTGAAAATGCAATTTCACAACAAAACTTTGTTTTTCTTAATAAAAAAAAAATAACACGCGATAACATCTCGATAAACTTTAATGCATTAATCTATATTTAAAAAATATATTAAAATGTTACTTTTAGGAACTTTATCGCGAATAATTAGGCTCGAAATTATGTAGATGGATCAGATCTCTACAAGTGATGATGGAAAAGTTTTTTGTGTCTTTATAGATCTGTTAAAGGCGTATGATAGAGTTATAAGAGAAAGGTTATTTATATATTTATATTGACATCCATATTTTTGTACTAACAGCGGTGGATACATAATAAACATAGGACATTCTCATAGTTTATTGTGTGGAATGGAGTAGACTTCACCTCTGATATATACAGCGTTGTCCTGGCTACTTTGCTAGACTGAAGTCTGTGTTAAAGTAGCCAGTTTTTTTTTCGTGCTGTTGTGGTGTTATTTATCAACAGGAATAAAAAGAGAATTACAAATATGTATAAAAAAGTAAAAATAAAATAAAAATATAACAAATATATGTTATGGAAGGTACTCTCCGATTACAAGGTGAATAGCTAATTTATACACGCAATCGCATTCCTAAATGAAGGAATTTCTGCGTGTGTAAGGATCAATAGATAATTCGCACTTGGTTTGATATTACAAAGGGTGTCAAGCAGGGTTGTATAATGTCTCCATGGCTGTTCAACATGTATATAGATAATTGTATGAAATAACTGGAATATATGAACGTAAGAGCGATAATGGGCGATTTGATTGTATGTTATTTATTGTTCGTCGATGATGCAGTATTAATGCCGAATAATGAAAAAAAATTACAGAGGCTAGTGAGTAGAATGTACGATGTGTTCAAGGAAAGCGATCTTATTATGAATTTTAACAAGTTGACAGTGATGGTATTTGAGAAGGAGGAAAGCAAGACAACGTGCAAAATATTTGTAGGTAATGAATGTTTGGAACAAGTAGATGAGTTTGTGTATTTGCGAAGTATGTTTGATAGAAACGGGAAGACAGAGAAAGATATCGAAATGAGGGTGACTGCAGGTAATAAAGTGAACGGCCCTTTGAATGGAATTATAGCTAATGGGAACTTGTCAACTGACGCAAGACTAGCGGTTCACAATGTAGTCCTGGTACCGACACTGATGTATGGAAGTGAGGCCTGGAGCTGGCAGAAGAGAAACGAAAGTGGACTGAATGCAGTGGAAATGAGATCACTTAGGCATATATGTGGCAAATCCATTTGTGACAGAGTAAAGAATGAAGAAATATGGAAATAATGTAAAGCTGATGTTAGTATAGTGAGTACGATTAAGAAAGGATCACTTAAGTGGTTTGGTCATATAGAACGGATGATTGAGAAGAGAATGGTAAGAAAGGTATATGACGCAAGTGTTGATGGCACCAGAAATAAAAGACTTGGCACATCCAGGTAAACCGAGTACTGGAGGATGGTCTTGTTAGAAGCCGCAATAATTGTCGAGGTTGTATGAGAAGATGTATGAATGTGGATGAGGTAAGAATTGTGTGTCAGGACAGAAGAGTGTGACGCTCTATCCTGTCTGCCTACCCCTGCGTGGAAACGGCGTGATGGTAAGTGTAAGTAAGTAAGTAATGAACTATGAAGGTTGTATATTTTTCCTTTTTAGTTTTGCTTAGTGATCTTGTTAGGTCCTCTTGGGACCTATGCCCCCGGAAGATTACTCAGGTGAAAGCTACGCCACTGGGTAGAAATAATATTGTGTGTTTTATTTAGGTGGCACTATAATATAAAACAAATTCATTTTTTCCTACGGTTGTGCACGGAATATCTTTGGGAGATAGTATAAGAAATGAATACATTCGTTGTAGCATCAAATTTGGAATTTGAATTTGGACATGTTATCGGTTAAGATTTAGACGTTAAATTTTATGATTGAAAAATGCTACAACGTATTCAATAAACAAAATTATTATAATATGTTTTTAAATACGAAAGAAATATATTATTAAAAAGATATGCATATAAAATCAATTTTATCGAAAAATATAGTTGTTGCTACCGGAATTCGAACCTGGATCTCTTTCAATACAGGGAACGTACATTAACCGATTATGCTATACCAACACAGTGCATTGACAACAAATTTTTGAACTTACATGTTACACTTTTGAAATTAATACATCTATCGTTTCATTGAAAGCCATCTTCTTTAATTATGATAATAATAATAAGGATAACAATTTAATAAAAATTATTTATTCTGGCGTCTCCTATCTGATTACTCAAAGGCATTTGAGATTCCGTAAATTCCATTTATCAAAAGCAATCTACTTCATATTTACGGAGAATCTTAAAAAGCTTTGAGGAAAACCCGAAAAAATACCACAGAACCATGTTTTGAAAAACGGCAACCTCACAATAATAATGTGTTTTTCTTCATAATTGATATTATTTTTTGATCACATTAAAATATTTTGTTAACGCATATGTAAGATATATTTGGACAGTGCTTGCTATTATTTAAATTTACATTTAAAATAAAGTCAAAAATTGTATTTGACTTTCATAAAAAGTTTTGAGAGATTTTTATTTGTACACTTGAATAAATATTATACCTATTGAATGATGGGCACCATATTGAAATTAAAAAAAAAGACTTTCTGCATTAACCCGCAAGAAATAAAACGATTTTCTTATTTATCCCAGCATTAACGGAATTACGTATTTTAGAAAAATTGGACAATTGCCATTTTACAATTATTTGGAAGATCAAGTGATCTAATAAATTTAACATAGAAATTTACAAGATCAATTTTTTGAAAATATTTGATCGACGTCTTATAAGAACTACGAAAGTTGTCATATATATATATATATTTATGACAACTTTCGTACTTTTTGTTGACTACAAATTACGGCTTTATTAAGAAATAACTATAATGTTATTCATTGGATTTGCTTTTTTTGATTGTTTATACTTGGATTATTTTTATTATACACTATTATTGTTTTGCAACTTGGGATTTTGTTTTTCTATTTATTTTTCGCGCGCCACAGGCAGGTGCCTGCTCCGTAACGCATGGCGCTGCAGTTAGTTTATCTAATTTTTAGTTTAGATTTATTTCCTATATTTAAAAATCTATATTTATTTTTCTTATGTTTATTTACAGTAATTAAATAACGTTACGTACCTACACACACATGTTTTATTTTAAAAGCAGAATTTAATTTTTCGTTTACTCAACATATACAAATTTTCTTCTCTCGTTGGAAAACTATTGTAACTATTTACTGGGTGATCTAAAAATGAGAGAACTAGATACCTTACATACACGTTAGTAAATATTTCAAAGGTTTTCGTTGAAATATTTTCTTCGCGGTGGGAGAGTAATATTTTTAATTGAACAACCTTATCTTAATGACCAGAATTTTTGCAAAATCACAATCAAATGAAACAAGCTAATATGGTACACTTAGTGTTCGAGCGTTATTTTCCCCAGAATAATTTATAAAATATTTACACTATTTTATTATTTAAATAAACTAATTTTATTAATTTTGTTGAAGTTTATTTATTTGTGTTGAAATGCGAAGTCCGCTCTCCGGCTGTCTTTGGAACATCTCTTGACCGTTAGCCTCCAGAACGCGACCCTGAAGTCGGGGGAGTAGAAGGCGTAGATGAATGGGTTGATAGCTGAGTTGAACCACCCCAGCCATGTTAAGAAGGCCATGAGAGCGGGGTTGACGTATTCTTTCGGAAGGAAGGGGGTTAGTAAATAATAAAGGAAAAACGGTAACCAGCATGCGACGAATCCTCCAACGACTATGCTGAGAGTCTGCGCGGTCTTGGTTTCCCTCCTCAGCGAAGACACTCTGTTGTTCTGATGTTCCACTGTGTGTTCATTAACGAAGTGTTGTTTAGATCTGACGGAAACTCTGGATACTTTGCTGGTTTTGTACGTAACCGTCGCGCTTCGTTTCAGCTTGACGTCTTCAGTGTCCGTCTGGATTTGGAAGTTGGTGACGCTCCTGTTCATGGTGTTGCAGGATCTGCTGTGTTTCTTCTTCTTCAGGTTTTCGCAGCTGTAGCAGCACTGGCGGGTCGGCAGCAGCTCGTAGGACTGCGGGGGTTCTTTGGCCTTGGCCTGGGGGTGCGCGGCGGGAGCCGCTTCGGTGCTCGGGGGTAGGGGGCTGTGATTCGGAGGGACCGACACGTGGTTGAGCGACTCTGACGTTTCAGATTCGGCGCGGAGGCAGGTCCAACGGGAGAACTTCTGAAAAATATATAAAATATATCGTTACATTATTTAGAAAATATACAACTATACAATAATAAATACAAATACAACAAAACAAGTAAACCATATTACCTCTAAATTACAACAGTGACAAGGTACAAGTTTAATAAGTAATGATATAATAAAGTGTTAAAGAAAAAAAAAACAGAGTTGAAGTAATTCCAAAGGAAACGGGAAGGAGAAAGAGAAAGGAGATGGGATAAGGATTAAAATCTGTCTGATAACAATAAAATGTGAGATAAATATACTAATGAGATTTTGGTCAATATGATGTAATTTGATTTGATTCCGATAACTGAGGTATTAAAAAAATCTAGCTGAATTACAGAAAGAATTTTAAATACTAAATTAATGTATTAATTATAAATATATACATATAAAATCAATTTTGTCGAAAAATATTGTTTTAGCGTCACCGGGATACGAACCTAGATCTTCATTTCCAATCCGGGGAAGTGCACTACCTTTGTGCTATAACGCCAGTATTTTTCTTGACAAATTTTCGAAACTATATGTTACATTTTTCAAATTAATACACCTGTCGTTCCATTATTTGAAAGCCATCTACATTATTTTTACAGAATCTCAAATACCTTTGAGTAAACCGATTTGCAGACGCTAGAATTATCAATTCATTTTTATTAAATTTTGAAAGAATTTTGTTAAAAAAAATTGTTTTGTTTAGCATTTATGATAGATTAGATAGATGTATTCGTAAAATCCTTTCTAGTTAACCTAAATGGTACTTGAAAGGATATAAGTATATATAAATCTAATCAGAAAATTTAGACATTTATTGTCAAGCCATTAATACATGTTGTTTTAAACCAGGAGCTATTTTAGTTTCGTTATTTTAACTGTGATTATAAGATTTGTGTTCCATTGTAACCGTGATTGGTAGTTTCCAATTAATCTGATTATTTGTAATTTGGCAAGCAATCACTGTTTTCCAAGAAACTAATCCTTCAACAGTTAAATCTCAGTTCCTAACAATCGAATATCAATCACACAATCACAGTCGCGTAAACGGTTTATTCCCTTCTCTGTTCCAAATCAGATTTTAGTTGATAATATGTATATACAGGGTGAATATTATGTTCCAGGCTGATATTGTTTTTAAATAACTAAGAGATGTAATACATTTTTTAAATTTTATTTATACTTATCAATTATTTAGTTTATTACAATTATTGGCCAAGTAATCGCTTCTAGCAGCGGCACAAATTTTTATATTTTTAATATTTATTGCAAGCTTTTTTATTGTGGTTTTTATTCATTTTAATATAATTTATTTAGAACTTTGTTTTTAACCACTTTTATGACTTAAATTTAAAACACCAACAGGTTTCGGAGAATACGATTTCGCGTGCTCTTTTAACCATATTTTACATATCACTCGCGCACACTTTGTTGCGTGTTATTTCAACAATTTCATTTCGAATATTGTCCTGTAGCATCAACATTGTTATTGACTTATTAGCGTAGAAGTTTTCTATTAAGTACCTCTACAGAGTATAGTCAGGAGATGTTAAATCAGGTGATCGAGGAGGCTTGTCGATATCATTACTTTTTGACATTTCTTGAACCTTTGTAAAATTTCTCGCATAATCTCAAGCGTAGCTCATGATGTGTATGAGGTGGCATCGTCCTATTGAAACCACATATGTTGGAGGTCCAGTATACCTAATTTAGCAATCATTAAGTTTTCCAACATGTGACATTAACGATCACCATTAACGGTTACAGCGTTGCCATTATTATTTAGATAAAATGTTTTAATGACCCTAGCAAATTTTTGATACTCTAATTACTTTATAATAAATTGTAATCAACCATTCTATACGAAAACCAAATACAAAATAACAAAAATTTGCCAAATCAAAGTAGCGGTTATATAAAATCGGCCTGGAACATAATATTCACATTGTATATCACACATTCACTCACAAGATAACCTACCTCCACGGGATTATTAAGACGTGCGAAGCGAGTTGAACAACTTTGACTCAAAATGTTGAATTATTAATAATAATAATCCTAGAAAATAAGGTGTAAAAATTACACAATTTTTCTAATGTAACGTACGTTCAACGATGTATCTATCACTTTTGAGTTCGATAAGACCATAAAAGACCTTAAAAGACCATAAAAGACCCATAAAAGATTTCAATCTTTCGCAGAAAACTCCAAGAAATTGTACTTATTATCTCGACAAATTTGTCTCGTTATAAAATTTACATGTTTTACAATTTTAATCCAAAATAATCATACAATTTACCATTAATTAGTAAAATTTATTATGCAGACTTTCAATAAAATGAATCAATTAGAAATATTTTTGATTTATATCTAATTTATATCTAGTAACCAGATATTTTTTCAGTAAGTAGATTTATTCTGCATTATCTTTTAAATTGATTAATTTAATTTGCATTAAAAATACAACATGTTCTGAAATTGCAACATTTCAAAAAATATGAATTTTCTTTAAAAATTAAGTCTTTTAATGGTTATGTTTAATTATTATTATACTACTTATTTAATGATATGATTATAAATGCGATATGTAGCGCCAAATTCCAAAATTACGTAAAATGACTTTATGTATTTTTAAGTTAATGATGAAAACGAAAATTTTGAAAGCAAATGTACAAAATGTTTGTTTATATATCATGTATAATGTATTTTTTTCTTTCTGGCAGCTAAACTGGATTTTAGATCACGTGATAATCAACAAGTGTTGTGATTGGCTAATTTAATTTTAGGAGGAATAGCAACTTATACTCTGTCTGCTTTGGGGTATTTTGGAACTAACCCTGATTTTGAACATGGATTTAAGAGGCTTTTGCGAGAAACAACATGTTCTGCATGTAGCTGAAAAAAAGATACGAAACTGCATATTTTAAGTCCGTTTTAGGGGGTTTTGGAATTGGGCGCTACGTATGTAGGTACATAATTTTAGACATAATGCGCTGATAATATATCATGTGCGTGCAAATGCCAAGAGGGAACATTACTTCACAGGTCTTTATCAAACAGTGGATGAGCATGGACTAAAAAAGAGGAAAAATTAACTTTTTTAAATACGTACGTTAATCTTGAAAGTAAGAGCTGTGTTATACATCGCATACGAAATTGCTTGCCGCTATTAAAAAAAATACTTCGTCAGAATTATTCATTTCTTTGGGAGATTATTTATTAGAAAACTTCTTAGGATGAAAAAGAGAAAACTTTCCGTAAAGCCACACTGAAGCACTGCCTCGGCGAGGGTTGAAGAATGGTGAATAATTTATTTTAAATTTCCGGACTTGGTTCCTCGCGAAGGAGGCACAGTGGCGTGGCCGAAACTTTCACACGCCCCCCTATTCTATGATTACAGTCACTATCGTTCAAATTTACCATTCTGCTGAGTAATTATTCATAATTACATCATGCAGATTTCAATGTCTAACTCCCGTCAAGGGTTATTATCAGTTTTTAAGAGCTCGTTCTGTAACTTTTGGGGCCATGGTGGCTGTGCCGAAATATGTAAATCTTATATTATATGTTGAATGAATTTCTTGGATTTTGATCAGGTTTTGAAGGGTGGCATTATATGTTTGATAATTCGCCGTGTGCGCCGTGTGATTCCTGTCCAGTACCTATCCACTACCCCCTTCTCCTATACCAGAACATGACCTTTTCTTTGGTTAACAGTTAAAGTTGTATATTTAAAATGACAAGTAAGCATTTACCATTGCGTGCGTTAATTGCCCCCAAGTTCGTCTTGCTATGGGAACAAATTATTGGCTTGAATTATCGTCTTGCTATATAGGGATGATAGTTTATTATATTTATTTTGGTTTCTCGCTACCGTGCGTGCCAAAACATGTACATTGTGCGATTTTGCATGGTGTTGTATTGATACTTATGCGCGATTACTAAAAGTGATTGTCCAAGTGTACGTCACGCTGAACAGCGTTATACGTGTCTTGGAGCCGAAAGACCTGTGTATGCAGTGGAAGAAGATACCGAAATAAGCATTTCACAGGTTGGTCGTGTTTTATGGTTTTAGTGGTCCTTCACTCAGCCTCTGTTCCCTATTCCTGTCCATCTCCCGAATTTCCTGTACTCTTCTTGTATCCCTTATTTCCCCACCCCCTCATGTAAACATCATAATCATCAGAAGTATTAGACTATATAGCAGTATGACTATCTTTAAAGTTAGTTTCACCCTCGTACACGTTTAAATATGTCGAGTAGGTATATCTTGGTTAATGTGTGAATGTAGGTAGTGCAAAAACGCAAACTAAGGATTTAAATTCAATTTTTTTTTAAAGATCAACACATTATCATTGTGAAGTTATAGTTTTTCAGAACAAAGTTCTGTGATATTTTTAATACAAATTAAAAATGTATCCCGGTGGCAACAAAATAATGTTTCGATAAATTGATTTTGTATGTATATCTTTCTAATTGATACATTTAATTTGTATTTAATTTAATTTACAAATTTTAATTGAATTACACTAATTGGAATTTACGCGGTGAGTGAGCGAGAAAGCTCGGTAGCCGCTTGGAGCGTTCAGTTGTGTCGCTGGTGGTCGTTGGCGGCTAGGTACCGTTCAGCGCCATTGACAGTTGCTCGGAACTGTGCTCACCACATGGATAAATGCTTTAGGGAAAGCAAAATATGTTTTTCTTTGAGAAGCCTCAACAATCGGCGAGCTTGTATGAGAAGATGTATGAATGTGGATGAGACGAGAGTTGTGTGTCAGGACAGAAGAGTGTAGCGCTCTTTCCTCTTTGTCTACCCCCGCGCGGGGAAACGGCGTGATGGTAAGTAAGTAACTAATATTTTATCAAAATAAATATGCGCATTCTTAATGTGGAGCAATAAAATAAAAAAGTAGAAACCGAGATAAGGAAGGCTTTTAGTTTAGAATCCCTACTTCAAAATCTATAAAGATCTCAATTAAGGTGGCTTGGACACGTTTTGCGAATGCCGGAAGATCGACTACTTGAGACAAAGCTGGGAAAAATAGCAATAAGGATTGTATGAAGACAGATTGGGTCTTAATTAGTCAATAAATGAAGTGGCATATGACAGCGGAAGATGGGAGTGCTTTGTTGAACCTTTGGAACCCCGACCCTCTCAGGATAAGGGGGCAAACTTAACAAATCGTAGAATAATTAACATAAAATATTTGTTAATTTTGTTTACAATAAATACCGATTAGTTTTTTCGAAATGTTCCCAAATTAATGTATATATATATATATATATTGCAAAATAATAATAAGGTGAATAATGACATATATTTATTTTAGTGTACTTTTATATTTAGTTTAATTTTAAATATCCTTAACCTAAATACGATACGCTTAATTGTTTATGCAGAAACATTTTAAAAAAAATAATTTAATATTATTATTAATAATTTAAAAAGTAGGAATGAATGTAAAGCTTATTATCGTGAACAGGATTAAAAATATTTTGGGTAGTTAGATCACGCAAAACGAATAAATGATAAGAGGATGGTAAGAAAGATAGTGGATATTAGAAATTCAGGAGATCCACGTAAATCTTGGTACGATCAGATAAACCAGATATCATACGATTAGAAGTCTCAACGACTGAATGCATGCGCAAGAATATGTAGATGTTGTGTTTCAGAACCAATGTTCTCACTAACTTTTGTATCACCTAAGCATGCAAAAAAAATCATTTGTGCAATATTAAAGTTCAAAGCTGTGATTTTATGTGCAGGGGGAGGAATAACAAAAAAAAAACATTACCAATGCAAGGTTATTTATTGGAAGTGGTGTACTTTTTTTCGTGTCACCCAATGATAGCATGTTATTGCCAATCACTAGTCAAGCTCGATAGAGCAACCCCAGACAGAGAAATCTAGCGATGGAGATTTCTTCATTTGGACCAACTCAATAGTTGAGCGGTTCACTGCCAGTTAAATGCACGCTTACAGCTGGATAAAATTCATTTAAAAAAAATTCATTATTAAAAAATATGAATTAAATACTTTAATTAGAAAGACATACATATAAAATCAATATTGTTGTTGCGCAACCGGAATTCGAACTTGGATCTCTTTCCAAATCGGGGAAAGTGCATTATCTAACTATGCTACAGCGACGATATTTTTAGCGACAAATTTTCGAACTTTTTTGATATTAATACATTTAATCGTTCCATTATTTGAAAGAACCATCTACCTTATTTTTAAGGTAGATGGCTATTTAGTAGGTTCGAAAATTTGTCGCTAAAAATATCGTCACTGTAGCATAGTTGGATAATGCACCTAACTTGGTTTGGAAAGAGATCCAGGATCGAATCCCGGTGGTGCAACAACAATATTGATTTTATATGTATAACTTTCTAATTAATATATTTAATTCATATTTAAAATATCACAGACCTGTGTTCTGAATAATTACAACTTCATAATGAGAATGTGTTCTCCTAATTCATTATTAATTTTAGAATTCAATAGCGACAGTCCATGAGTAATACTTGTATGCTTGTTGGAAAATGAATTTTTAGCTCACTTAGGTCTTGGAGAAGGAACGGAGTACCACTATTTATGGATTATTATTTATGAATATATGGTTCAAATCCTCTTCCTCCTGTTGGCATTCACAAATTGGGGAATCAAGTACGTGTATTTTGGCAAGGTGGGAACGGATAGAGTAATGACCCAGTCGTATTCGACTAATCATTGACGTCTCTCTCTTGTTCAATTTAATCCTGTGGAACCAGGGACGAGTTGGGATAGTTCACTGAATGGAGGCGTAGTGTCGACATTTTGAAACTTTGCTTTTATCCCAATGTACTTGCCACTGAAATTCAACGTGTCTTTTGATAATTCTGAGAAGTTCACTAACTTGCATTGAGGTAAATATTTCATCTCCTTGTGTGATTGCCTCTTTAGCCAGAGAATTCACCATAAGTGGTGTATTTATGTACAAAGTATTAATACAAATTAAGTGTCTTGTGGCTATGTACGTAAGTATATATGTACGTTATAAATATCTTGGATTGACCACTATTACATTTCAGACATATTCTGCGCACTAAAAAAAATGTAGCACTTTATGTAAGGGAAGATATAAGTCAGCGTAACCTAGTTCGTAGCGTGACGTAGCGTAGTTCAATGATCAACATATTACTACCACTTGGTCGCAACCTTCGTTGACGGAACATGATGAAGAAGTGTCTTGTTAACCTTTCCCATACCGTGATATAAAATACTCGTACGCAGCCATGCTGTCAACTTGTGCTACCGTAAGAAATTAGATTTCTATTAGCTTTTGACATGTGAAAAAATGATTAAGATCATAAATTTACTATGAATATTGAGCATTAAATATAAAAAAATATACTACATTATAATTCGGAGCATTGATTAAGTCCTGTATAGGAAGTTGCATTGTATATTACAACCATCCTTTTTATGTATCTTCATTTAATTAGTGAGAAAGAAACACCGTTATATTCGTAAGTTTGTTTTTATTTTCACTGTGAAATTAATGTGTGATTTCTTTCTGTCTTGCCACAAATGGTATTATTGTCAGCGTATTAATTTTACAACGGATTGAATTGAAAGATAATTATTTTTGTAGGATTCGCCTTACATACTTTATTTTTCACTAGTCATTTCAAAGCGTAAATATTTTCCTTCAAATTAACTAAAATATGAATTACATGTTGCGTGTATTTATCGAAATATTACAGGCTTAATTAGAGCGGTAGATCTGTGTTACTGCATGGTTTGGGATGAGTAAACAATTGTTAATAATTAGTTAATAAGTCATGTGTACACACTCAGAGAGCTTGTAGGGAGCATTGATCAGTACACAATTGATTGCGAATCTTTTTATAACCAAATTAATGCCAACAGTAAAGTGAGCTCAGATTTTTAACAACTAAGTTTTTTTATTCCAAGAAGAAATATTTTAATTTAATATAATGTATTATAATAATCTGTTTTGAGCGATTCGCTTTGAGGAAAAAATAATTAATAACGAATTTAGCAAGATTAAGAAAAATTCAAATATTTTCATACTAATTTCTGGCACTCGCCTCTGAATTCCGGTCTGTCGTTGCGCCACTGGGTCTGTGACAGTCCTTGCATATTTAAATTTCGATGCATACACCGCTTGCGTGAATGTAAGAACAGCATGTTGGTTGGAGAAAAAAATAAAAGAATGGTAAACAGTACCATTCCACAGATGGTGCTGTTGCTCCATGTCAAGCGAGTACCTACTCCAATATACAGGCTGTAATAGACCTAGTCCACAATATGTTACGGGTGAATATCTCACTAAATTACGAGTCGAACATGTTCAAGAGATATGTGCCTAATATCAATCATGTCAGAGATAAAGGGTGGGCCAACTTGGGCTGACTGTTTTTAAAAATGTATAACTTTGGTGGGGTTTATTTTTAATTATATATATTTCTTTGCTGATAATAAAGAATTTATGAATGTTTATAATGGCTGCATAGCCAGTGCAAGAGCGGGTTAAAATTATTGAATTTTATTATGTTTCGCGACGATCTATTTTCGGGGACAGATTAATTTTTTAAAAAATACAGAGTTTGCTCGGCGTCCCCGTTCAAAATACCTTAGAAAGAGCAATTATTTGTCAACAAGAAAATTGAGGTAATTGTTATTTTCCATACATACATTAAAAAAAGGTTAACAAAGTACACTTTCATGTAATAATTTTTTTTAAAAATGAATATTAAAATTACAAAAATTATATGCATTTTACATCAGTTAGTCCAAATTGGCCCACTCTGTATAAGTATTTTAAAAATATCCTAATTATGTGATTATTTCGATTAATTAAGAAATTTTATTGATTTTAAATTATATATTGAATACAAAAATTAAAGGTTATCGAATTTTGAGCTGCTAGACTATTTTTTGTTAGATGATTTAGGATCTGAAGCAAAAATATAGATTAATAATGGAACAATTTCGAAAATATTTATTTCGAAGTACGTAGACTTGAAGCTTAACACGATATTGTAAAAATTTAAAACAATAATATTTTTCGTAACAGTGTAAAATTTGTACACACTTCATGAACATTTTCGACTCGTAATTTAGTCAGGTATCCACCCAAAAAATATTGTGGACTAGGTCTGTTACACCCTGTTTAGAATGACAAGTAGCTAATTGAAGTGTCGCACTCAAATATGATCTAAGTGTTAATATTTTGTTTTAACAAAAATATAATTTCAACCAAATACTTTAAAATATTTTTATTTAAAAGATGGCGCTAGTTGTATTACTAAGGGTAAATAAAATATTTTTTTTATTCAAATGTATGATATATTTCTTTCATTTATGATATCACGTCGGGGTCACCAGCTTAAGTAAAAAAAGTTACAAGATATGTGCGGATATGAAAAAACCAAATATAAAAAAATGGTAAAATTAATAATCAAAGATGGCGACCGGAAATTGTCAAAATAAAACGTAATATAGATAAGTAATAGGTAAGTAAGTAAATGAGCAAACTATTTAAGCTATTGTTGATTCAGTTAAACTAATTTTGATGTAATTACATCTCACTTTTTTGGGCCACCCTGTACATACAAATACAAATACCTGTACACCGACAAGAGGATCAAAATATATATAATGTATAATTAAATTCATTGAATAGTACAGCTCTGTTTCGGAGGTGTTTTCTCGAATCATGGAATATTTTAATCTATAATAATTTGAACGAAAACAAAACGGTGCGGATAAACAAAAGGACAGTTCTTTAATCTTTAAATGATGCGACAGAATAATTAGAATTGTAAAAGTTGGACTTTGAAAATAATTTATATTGAAATATTATTGTAATTAAAATACCGGTGGTGGCATTTTCCTTTGTCTCGAGATTGTTATTCTTCTTTTCAATGCCGGGAAAAGTACAGACAAATGAAAAAAAAAACCGAGCAAACTTCCGACAGCTTTTCCTTGTATTCGCGATGGGGTCTATTTTAATGGGGTCGAGAAATATTAGGGGGTGGTTCTGCCGAGTAATAGTTTCAAATATTCTTTGAAAACTGTGAAATTAGATTAAGAGTGTTCGCTCGATTTAACGTTTTTCGAGTGACAGCTTACTTAAGGGCAGAAAGAAAATTTTATTTAAATTTGATTATAATTTTTCTGTAACTTTAAACGTAATTTTAAATATAATTTAGATTATTATAAATGTGCGACTTATATTTGTATTGAAAAAGATTTTTTTTTATACCTATTGCTACTGATGTAGATCTACATGTTGGGTCTGACATGGTCTGACAGAAATAACTTCCCGATTTAAAAGGTTAATAAAATAGGCATTATAACAAAATTATATATATTCTGAAATAGCAGGGTTTGCCACATATTTTTCACGTTTTCCTCAAAAAAAGTATGGCCCTATTAGTCGAAATTCAGCAACTGAGCATCAAACTGTAACATGCTCAGAGTGTAGAGGGCGCTCATGAAGTTATAGAGGATTATTTTCTTGCCTTGTATCGATAGTTTTGTTTGTTAACATATACCGATAAATGAAAATGGACTTCGTCCATATGTTATCGGTATTTATCGGTATATGTTGTGATAAATGAAAACGGACTTCGTCCATTTTCATTTATCACAACAATTGACAGCACAATCAAGTTCGCTGGAACATTGTCCAGAATAGCCTGGTAAGAAGCAATACGGTTACTCCAGTCACGTTCATGTAGCATTGCAAGACCATCATTTTGTAAGGATACGTAAGTTGGCGTGTAAAATTCTCCTTAAAATTCGATCAGAGCTGAGCGACGTGAATATTGTGTAACTGCTTGAATATTTTCGGGTGGTTTGTTACCTGTTGGTTTCTTCTTCAAAGCTAAACTGGTAGCCATAAAATTGGACACCCATAACTTAATTGTCTTCTATCAGGTACCGTGGTGTGTCGACCTAGCCGAAAGTGTGTACGAAAGAGTCGCTGCGTATTGATTACAGTATTATGTTTCAATAGCAAACGCGCGATGCTCACCACTCTACGCCATGATGACAACTAAAATGGCAAGACATTGTCTACAAAATGGCGTGCTGAAATCTCGCACTATACTACCAGCGATACAACAACATCGGTGGGAAATCGGGAAGTTATTTCTGCCGGATCCTGTATATGAATTAAATAAATGTTTATGTTCTAGTTAATTCTTTTATATCTCGGTTTACTATGATAATAATAATAATAAAAGGCTAGAAATATGATACTTCAACTAAAATTTTAAGGGATATTTCGCAATACAAAGTGTCTCTATAAAATGTATACACATGAAACAGGGGTTCCAAAATCGAGCGTCGGTAGCATTTTAAAGTGAGCCTATTGGAAAAGTTTTTCTTGTTAATTATGATGAATATCTTGCCTAACAGATGAATTGGTCCAATATACAATATAAAATATCTACGTATACAACTTTTCACAGATTATAAAGTACCAAAAATAGTAGACATATAAAAAAAAAATTCAATAACTCAAATTATCAAAATTAAAAATCAATTAAATTTTAGAAACGAATTCCGATCTACAAGATATAGAGATCAAATTGATATCCCAAAACTAAAATATACCGCAACTCAAAATCAATATATTTATTAAGGTAACAAATTTTTTAACAATCTCCCCATCACAATTAAAAAAATTACGGACTATCATAAATTTGTAACTGAAGTAAAAAAATATGTACACATACTAACTGAAACATAAATTAACTCGAATATACTCCTTCTCTATACACGAGTCTTACTCTCATAGAGAAGAAACAAATGTTAAAATATATTATATGTATATCCACTGATTATTGAAATTGTAATATATTTTTAATATTAATAAAAAAAGAAAAAAATATATATATAAAATTCAATATTCCCCACATTCTCAGAATCTCGCGCCGTTGCACTTTTTTTACGAGGACACGTAAAAGATAAAGTTGATGGTGCTAAATTGAGGTAAATTAAATAATTAAAGACAGCTGTTAAGTTCTAATGCACCCAAATTCTAAATGTTTGCCATTTGAGTTATCAAAAATGCCTAGTCCAGAATGGACATATTTGCGAAAATTAAAACTATCAATCTAATCTTATCTTTTTTGATTTGAATTAGAAAAACATGAATTTAGGTCAATCAATATTAAATTTGTAACCCTTACTGTATGTACATTTTTTGGGACTTAAAATTTGGTACGTCACACCTGTCTTTTATACTTTTCTGTTTTTAAAAATTCTGGTTATAAAAAAATTCCGCCGTATCCTGCTTATGTATGTGAGGTTAAGAGCTTCTATTGGTGTAGCCGATTGCTTTGTACTGCTAGTTTTGAGGAGGTATGTTATTTATTCCAATTTAACCTACCTGTTAAATATCATTATAAATACATTTTTTGTCATTAAAAGTTCTCATGGCGGTAGGTCTAAATATGAGCTACCATGTGCATTTAGGTTAAATGGTTTCAGCGTTCGAAGTGGACACACAATTACTGTACATTTATGTTTTTTGTATACATATATAAATTTTTTTCTTCTGTGTATTTCAGTAATAAAATTTTCAATCAATATGTACTAATATGTAGCGTAAAATATCACATTATGTAAGTAAACTTTTAAAAAAAGAGTTTTTAGTAGTGTTATCATTTAATTTTTTTTATTAAAAAAGCTAAAGCCTTGTATTCCAATAAAAGTTCAAATATCATTTTTAATATATTAAATTATCAAATAGGAAGCAAATAGTGTTGACTTCTCTATATTTGAAGGAAAAAATTCAATATTAAAAGTGGATGCTCATATTTAGACCACTTCCTCTACAGCTTTTCATCTTTAGAAGGGGACGTCCGTATAAGAAAACTCGCCCCCACAGTTATGTTTATCGATGACCCAGATTCAAACAATAGTCAACATTTCGGGATTTAACTTAAAGCGAGCATTTCCGGAACAAAGTTTACAAGACCGTATTTCTTAGAATTAAGTTTTCTAAAAGACTTACACTTTTAGCGAAAGTTTTCTTAAATGTCTAAAATAGTTTTCATTGTTTAAGCGGAGACCTGAAGTTTCACTGGAGTGCTGTGAAACAGAATCTAACGATGGTGACACAAGATGGCGACTATTGCCCTCGTGCCGCAAGATGTCAACTATTGCTCGCATGTCGTAAGATGGCGTCTGTACTCATCCGCATCCACGTCGGTCCATCATGACAGAGGTGATCTTCATGAACTCCCGCCCTCTTAACTATTCTGTAGATCTTAGGGCTGTCATTAGAGATATGATTATTGCCTTTTCCATTTGGTCGGTTCAAATGGGGATCCTCCTCTTTCTCTTCGCCCTTCGATGCGACCCTCCACAACACTCCCTCTCCCTTTTGGCAAAACTCCCAAATAATTAAAAGTTTCGTAATAGGCAAACGGTTGAGAGTCTGTCCTAGCGTCTATTGTAGTGGTGATTGATATTATGTGTATGTCTCGGTGATTTCTAACCAGTTATTATTAAGTCACCGGAAAACCCTAGTACTCGACATCATAATTACCGTTTTCACAGCATCGTAGGATGCAAGAAATATCGGTTTCACCGGTCAAAATTAAATATAACTAGTTCTTTGCAACGTTAATAGTTCTTGGTGACTACAATAGATTACTTAATTGGTTACTTATGGAACCAGTCGCAATATTCGAAATACACCATCGAATTTGATAAATTAGGTAAAGTTAAAAAATTTATCAACTTCCAAAAAATTGTTTTTATATCTCCCTCTTTCTCCACCAAGAGTTATGAATAGCAATTTTTTTTTAACATAACTTAATTGATCAAATTCGGTCATATATTTCAAATATTGGTACCGGTTCTAAAAGTAATCAAAAAAATGATCGGATATTCAACTAGAACTGGAACTTCTGTTCCAGCAGATGACGATACCAACTTTTCCTGCGCGTCGCAAGATAGCGTCTATTCCCGCGTGCCGCAAGATGGCGGCAGTGCTACATTACGAAACATTTTCTAGGCTAATTATCGGTAGAAGACTCATCTGAAAAGCGGATTAAGATGTTGAGCATTATAGTGACACGCTTGGAAAATTAGTTTATCAACTTGACGAATTCCGAGATGAATAATTATTAATTAACATCGCGGGGTAATTAAATGGAACTTGTAGGAAAAGTCACGAGGGGGCATTAATGTGGCCTAAGTTGGTGGAATGTTACGAGAAAATTACAGACAATTATGCGAGGGTTTGTAAATTACCATAATCTTGTAAATCAAATAGTCGAATCATTATAATTATGATATCTTATGACATTTTTTAAGTAAAGCATTACGTGGTGTATCAGGTAGACCTAACCGCTGGACGAAAACTGATAAATAATATGAAATCTTGTTATGATAGAGACAAGATTTCGATAAGGCTGTTATATTCCCCGACTCGCAAGCAGCTCTTGAATCCTTCTCTGCTAATATGAAAGTTTGACTAGACAATGAAATAATCTGTTCCATCAGAAGATGTCTATTTAATTTGTACAGCAACTATAAACAGGTGTTATTTGTTTGGATTCCTGCACATGGAGGAATTCTTGGAAATGAATGTTCTGATAAACTGGCCAAGAAGGCTACTCTTTCTGGAGTTTTTCCCATCAATTCCATATCCCGATGTATGACAGACTTAATATGGTAAAAAAAAACGTACGAATTCTATCTGGTCTGCACAATCGATGGATCCAAACAATCACAAGAATAATTGGCTTAAAATAATCAAAAGATCTATTCCCCGCACCTCTTGGTTCTCCAACAGAAATATCTCTAAAAGAACAATATCGAATATCTCTAGAATGATAATTGGACATTGCCAGGTAGCCTCACATTCATTCAGATTGAACATAATAGACTCTCCAATGTGTGAGTGTGGTGCCGAGGAGGAAATCCTTGACCATGTCTTTTTGGCCTGTCCATTGCGGATCACAGTTTTTTTTTTACAGTAATCTTGTCAAAGGTAATTTTCAACCCCCGGTTAACTTGTGTCATCTTCTTTCCCTTAACTCGCCACATTTAATCTATATAATAGAAAATTTCTTGAATGACAATGGTATTAACTTGTAATGTAATATTCCCTATTCTATAATATTGTTGTACTTCTTTCTATGAAATAAAGTTTTAACTTGATTAATGCCACAAATCGCTCTTGAAGGGTGGATTGCCTGTTTAAAAGAATAAGAAAAGACAAGATTTCATTTTATTTGTTCGATCAATCATTCGTATAATTCGAACAATTCGAATCGCACTTCTCACCAATTACATACAGTACACACAATATCCACAGTATTTTGATAAAGTCATATATAACACAAATTAAATTAATGAACTAAAAAGATATACAGAAAAAATTTATTATTTATTAAATATTTGGTTGCTACCGGGTTAACCATTTCACTACAGCAACCGATTACGATTACAACAAATTTAGAACATACATCAGTATATTTTTATAATTGACCCATTTATTATTACATTTTTGATTTAATTTGTATTAATAATATATATAACACAGAAATATATTAGAAAGATATTCTGAAAAATGCAACTTACAATATGCAACAAAAATGTGTTTACTTTAAAAAAATTTATTTGTACCTAGTGAGGTAGGTAGTGGCTGATAGGGTTGCAAACATTAAAAAAACTATATATATGTTTGATTTAAGATTTCCGCAAGCACTAGTTATGTACAAAATAGGCTCACGTTTTTTTTGTAGTTTTGTCTTTGAGGAGACCTAGGCCGATGTTTCGGCATGGTAGGTAACACGTGCCTTTGTCAAGGCGTTGCCTTAAAAAATTACGTAATAACCGTCTTTTTTCGAAGGAGATATACATTTACTCGACTATGGGAGAGGTAAGGTGAGACATATATATGATATATTTGGAATACTTAATCTCTTTATTAGTATTAGTAAAGTTAACAAATGGTAATTATTTTCAAAATTAAATTAATAATTCATTTTAATTAATGTATAAATAATCAAGTACTTATTATATCAAAAATGTAAATCGAAGAATTAAATTATATTTTTGGAAACAGTTCCAACTTTTGAAGTACATGATCGATTTCGAACAATTCTTGATGACATGGGGTAGCGGTCGGTGAGGGGATGAGAGGAAGGCGGGAGAGGGAAGGATTTGAACGGTGAATACCGAATTGATCAACATCGTTCATGTATGTATTCAAAATGTTGGAACTGGTTCCAAAAAGCTGTTCACAATTCTAGTACAGTAAGGTCGCGCTTAATGCGGGAGATACGAGGCAATCTCAATACGTAAATAATGGGGATAAGTCAAACAGAACAGAAAATAAGTTGCTTTATTAGTTTTTCTTGTAACATTTGTCGTTAAATACTTTTAATTACATATCTACTAATATATTACTAACATTTTTTTTTTTTATAAAACATCCATGACAATAAAAAAAAGTTCAGAGTAAAGAAGTTATTTTAGCGATAAGGAAGGTTATTTTTATGGTTTTTTATGAAGAAGTTATCTAACTTTGGTTGTCTTTAACTGTTTCGTTGAGCGAGTAGTAGTCGATAATGAGACATCGCATCAATAATAAACACTTCGTCTTGCCTTACTTCCTTCAAAATTGGTATCATTTTGAATTGATCCATAATTTCCGTTATAGTGGCTAAACTAAAATTGTTCTCTCTTTTACCATTATAATTGATCGACTTAATGGCATATTGCGTTCAACTTTATCGTCAGTTCAGATGGAAAGTAGTTTTTCCATTTCCTCAATAACGTTGCTTCTGGAACGGGCAAATTTGGTTGCTGAAGTCTTTGCGGTTGTAGTTGTTGATACGATTTTTTCGAATTGTTCGTATTGTTAAAGTAGACAAATTTAATGCAGAACCTATATTTGAAATTCATCTGCATCTAATTGTCTAAGCACTTGCATTTTAGTTTCTAGCAAAATACTTTTTATTATCATTTTATTTTATTTTTTTTGCAATCACCTATTTAGAAACTAAAAATTGACGTACGTATTTATCACAATAAAATAATATACATGTTATGGTTATATCCTTATACGTACACAATAACGATAATAAATTAACTATGACGCAGTAAACGAGTGTTCATATTGAAACGCACCGTGAGACTGCACGCGAGTGTCAAAGCAAAGAAATCGTGCCCAATTTCGGGGAATCCCAATTTTATCGCGTAAACTGAAACAACGTTAAGCGGGGCAGTATTAAACGGGACCTTACTGTATATCTAATATTGGGGATCTTTCAGCACTCTCCCCATTATGAGATATGGATGGAATAATATCTAATGGGAGTCCTCGTACCGACGCTGATGTACTAAAGTGAGGCATGGAGCTGACAGAAGAGCTACGAAAATAGACTGAATATAGTGGAAATGAGATCACTCAGGCATACATGTAGTAGATCCATTTATGACACAGTAGGTAAATAATAAAGATATAAGGAGAGACTGTAAAGCTTATCTTAGCATAGTGAGTATGAATGAGAAGAGAATGGTAAGAAATATATATGACGCAAGCATTGTTGGCACCAAAAATAGAGTACGTCCGCGGAGGACTTGGAACAACCAGGTAAACCGGATACTGGAAGATGGTCTTATTACAAGCGTCAATAATCGACGAACTTGTGTGAAAAAATGTATGAATCCGAATCAATGGCGAGAATTGTATGTCAGGACATAATAGCGTGGCATTCTATCCTCCTATCTACCCCCGCGAAGAAACGGCATGATGGTAGGTAAGTTAGATAGTTCAATTATAATACAAGAAAATCACCAATGTATACTTGTATTACAATTTTACACCACAGTCCATTAGGGAATTGCGTAAATTGGCAGAGACTTAGCAAGCAAGCAAGAGATAAGTGTAGGTAGGGATAGGTACTCAATGGCACTAAACAATATTTATGGGTCGATACACATTATGGTACCTTTGTGCCAATACATTAAAAATATGAAAAGGGAGGAAGTGCTTCCTGTTACTGAAAAGCCTACTAGGCCATTACATAAACAATGAGCGTCCAGTTTTGACAGTTGTCTGTTACGTCATGTTATTTATAAAGTCCTCAATCCATTATTGGAAGTATATATAATTATAAAAATATTTTGTAGGGTTTTGTATAATATGATACGGGATATATTTCGATAGGTAAAGAGGATAGAGCGCCAAATTGCCATTGATAATGTATTGATTTGGATGTGAAAGGAAAAATACAGGGTGTAACAGACCTAGTAGCACGATTAAACAATGTTAGTTGTTTTCCTCCACAACTGATATTTTTACTCTTTTAATTTACTATTCATCCGTTTTTATTTTCAAGTTTTACTGATATATATATATTTATTTTTCGTGTACCTACCGATTATCAACAGGTCGTTAATGGCTTTAATGGATAGTTCTAGTATGACATTAAGGTTTAATACAATGAGAGATATAATGTGTAACAAAATACACTTTTGTATGATTAAGAAACTAAGTACAGTGCGTAACAGACCTAGTCTACAATATTTTATGGGTGGATACCTGACTAAAAATTTTTCAAGGAATATGTACAAATTCTGCACCGTTGCAGAAAATATTATTACTTGAAATTTTTACCAAATTGAGTGTATGTACTTCGAAATGAATATTTGCGAAATGTATCCATTATTAATCTATATCTTTTATTCGCATCCTAAATCAAGTGACAAAAAATAGTGACCTTTAATTTTATGTATCCAAAAAAAAAAATATGTACGATTTGGAATCAATAAAATATTTCAATGGAAATAATCAAATAATTATGATTTTCTTGAAATGCTTAAATAGGGCTTCCAAACCGAGTAGAACCGGTTCATTTTTAACGTGTACCTGGTTCATTTAATTTTTGACTTTTCCAAATTAAACATCTCTTATCACACTAATATTCCAATTACAGTGGTAATGTCAGAACTCATACATTAGCTAACTCTGCAATACCCAGAATGCATTGTTTGGGGAATGAATATGCGGACATAATCGAAAT
This sequence comes from Eubasilissa regina, assembly GCA_022840565.1. Classification (NCBI taxonomy): domain Eukaryota; kingdom Metazoa; phylum Arthropoda; class Insecta; order Trichoptera; family Phryganeidae; genus Eubasilissa; species Eubasilissa regina. The sequence goes on along the minus strand of JAINEB010000027.1, from coordinate 12,820,565 downwards.
TTTTGCTGTTAATTTAACTCTTTATAGAACTACATTATTACAATTTTTTCTTTACTTCACATTTTATATTTATTTTTAATTTTGATTACGAAAAAACAAGCTGACACTATGAAATTTTTCTCTTTATCTATTGCACTTATTAAATTTTTTGTTATTTTACTAATTATGTTAATACCTGAATAATAATAATAAATAAGTAAATATATTATTATTTTCGTGACGTTCATATAGAACGTACATAAAACGTTATATTAACATAACTAGTAAGTCCACCCTCAGTAGACATTACAAACCCGACCCACAACTCGTAAGTCTATTGGGAGAATATTTACCTAAACTAAACGAGGATATAGGATGCTGAATGACACAGGCTTATGAAGGAAGAATTTAATATCTATCCAATTCGGAAAAAGTACAGTAAGTATATAAGTAAAGTAAATTTTTTATATCTAAAAATACAGTACTAATCACGATAATTTGAGTAAGAGAATATTATAATGGAAAAATAAAAATTTTGTTTCGTTGTTGATATATTTATCAACCGTAACGCATCCAAAAACAAATTTTAATTTCATTCAATTATATAGTTCTAACTCTGTTGTGATATCGTATGCGATTGATCCAAAGATTATATCTACAAGACAACAACGATACAAAAAATCATCGAAAATAATTTATAAAAAGTCGTTACTTCGGATATGATAATGAATTATTTATTTTTAGAATAAATAACCACTACGCATTAGCGTTAAATATGAAAAAAAAATGTCCTTATAATGAGAACCCAAAAAAATTTCTGCATGTCATCATTTAAAACAAAATTGCTAACAAAAGAGACTCAAGAAGATGAAAAACATCCTGGTCGAAGAATACATGGCAATGTTTAGGTTCACAATTCATGATAAGAAAAACGATTTAGATCTATCTAACGATTAAGATTATTTTATTAAGAAGTTGATAAAAGAGAATTTATTGTAAGCAATTCATTCTTTGCCATTATATAAATAATGATTAAGTATACCTTGGGTCCTTTGACGGTTGTGGACGACAGTTGTTGATGTCTCCTGGCCACCACGCACGATATCCTCACATACACGTATAGCATAACCACCATGGGGATGAAGAAGGAGCCCATGGCGGAGAAGACCACGTAGCCAGGGTTTTGATTGTACCGGCACTCGCCTCTCTCAATCTCGTACCTGAAATAAATATATTTCAATGAAGAATAAAACAAAAATAAGAATAAAAATAAAATGAATGTGGTTAAAATGCTCTCTCTAAGAGCCGGTGAAGATCTTCAAACTTAGCAAAGTGCTACAAAAATAGGACTCGGTGCTTCTGAACTCTTAATCACTATGCGTATGTCTAGACCAATAAATAAATCCGTGCACATCTCTTTTGAATTTAATAATGTTCAGTTTTATTTCCAACTAGGTAAGCCTCTTTTAGGCATGCGTGTATACTCAACAATACCACATCGTCATACACTCGCATACACGCACGGACACAAATTTACGCACACACAAGTTTTTCATTTTATTTTTTTATTTTAATATTTGAAGATATGATACATTTTTAGAATAACAGTAGGATATACATATATATATATATATATATATATATATATATATATATATATATTATTTTTTTTTAACATTTATTTTTTCTCTATGAGAGTAAGACTCGTGTATAGAGGAGTACGTACGAGAGTGTATAATTTATGTTTCAATTAGTCTGCGTACATATTTTTTGACTTCAGATACAAATTTATAGTAATTTGTAATTTTGCTAATTGTTTTAATTGTTATAGGGAGATTGTTAAAAAATTTGATTCCTTGATAAATATAGTGGTTTTGGGTTGCGGTATATTTTAGTTTTAAAATATTAATCTGGTCTCTAATATTTAATTTAAAATTTGGATTATTATTATTTTTTTATATGTCTAATAATTACGATACTTTGAAATCTGTGAAGAGTTGGATACTCGGATAGTCATTATTTTAAAAATAATTTTTATCATAATTTTTTGAGTGATTTCTAATTGTGATATTGAAATTTTATATGGTCTTCCCTGTCCAATAATACTGTATTCTAAATGTAACTGTACAGATGTGTAATATATTATTTTCAGATTTGTATGTGATAAGATGTTTTCGAGTCTCAAAAATATGTAGGCAGTTTTACTTATTTTGTTTGTAAGATTAGTAATATTTTGTTTCCATTTGAGTTTGTTATTAATTATGATTCCTAGGTACTTGATACAGTCTTTTTAATCAATTGATGAATAGTTCATTCATAAATCAATCGAATTCATTTTTCATTCAGTGCCACACAATGCAATAAATGTTATTTCATAAATCAATCGAATTCATTTTTCATTCAGTGCCACACAATGCAATAAATGTTATTTCATAAATCAATCGAATTCATTTTTCATTCAGTGCCACACAATGCAATAAATGTTATTTCATAATTGACAATAGTTTATTTTCAGTAACTGCTCTACCCAATTTTCACAACCAGTTTAAAATTAAGCAGCTTGTTGGTACAGTGCTTAAGACGCTGACCTAGTGATCTAGTGGTCGGGGGTTCGCTCCCCCCGTTACAAGAAACGAGTAAGTTAGACATATTCTCATAATAATAATAATAATTTTATTTTTTGATTCATAGTGCAGTGGTTATATTGTTGTAAATAAAAAAACGTTCATTCTTAAAGATCTAATATTATTTATTACATATTTGGGAGCTTTAAATGTGAATAATATTTGACCAAGAGTAGTTGTCATTCCTCAAACGATTTTAAGATTATTTGCTCTTGTGGGATAAAATAAATATTTCAGTCCTCACAGACGAAGTGTTTATTTTTATATGAAAGCTAGATAGTATAATATATTCAGCACATATACGTGTCTTTTGTGTCATACAAAATTTGAAATTTCCTAAAATGTAGTTCAGAAGGATATGTAAAGTCATGGCGGTATATTACCCTAAGTATAGTCTTCTGAACAATGCTTTTGTTATGTATTTTTAGTTATAATGAAAACGTATTTTTTGAATGCAAATGTACAAAATATTCGATTTTACATTATAATTTTTTAAATATACAATTTTGTAATGTACATTTTGACGTGACAACGTCTTATAAATCGATGAACGCCCGCTGCACGCACGAAAAAACATGACTCATTGTCCAGTTTGTCGCGTTACGCCGAAGGCAAGCGTGCGAGCGAGAGCGCGGATAAGCGATAGAGAGGCACTATCGGCCTACCGTTCGGATTGTGCCGCATCTATCTCTCTTCCACTCGATTGGTCGATGCGTCTGAGTAGAAAAGACGGACGGGATGGAAACGATTCACAGACTACGCGAGATATCCGTACGGAATACATTCGACTCCGTGGACACGCACTTCGAACAATCACTGAGAAAACAATAAAATTCTGTGATGACGGTAACAACGCTGGACAAACTATAGTGACAAATCTTAATTCTCAGAGTTTGCCTGCCCACTCTGGCGAAATTGAAACGGATACAGTGATACAAAGGTCTGATTATTTGGTATTGACCGAAACGTGGATGCGTGACACATGTGATCCAGTTTCAATCAATAATTATGAGTGTGTAACCCGGCAGAACAATCGATCGGATTCTGATACAAATGCATCTGGTGGAGTGGCTATTTATCGAAAATTATCATCGAGATCCACGGCTAAAGTTCTCCACGTTGAATTGTCGGACGCAACTCGTCTCACCAAAAACACGGGCGACGTGTGCTTGGCTGAAATTATATGCTTCACTGCTGATACAACGTTTAAAATTGTACTTGGCGCAGTGTACATTCATCCTGGAGCAAGTGTCTCAAACATTAGTGTATTGCTGCATCAAGCACTTTTTCCGTATGTGCACAACAGCCAGTATGTACATCCGATCATGCAAGTTGATACCGATGTACCGATTCTTCTTTGTGGCGACTTCAACATAAACGTGAAAAATGATGAAACATTCCTCAAATTCATGAAAGATATGTACAATCTCGATTGCGCATCAGATGTAAATAATTCAACAACGCTGAGAGGAACAACCATTGATTTGACTTTTTCGAGACACATTACAGTTGAAACACTCCCATTCATTTCCTACTTTTCCTATCACCGACCTATCTTTAACAGAATAACACAGATTGGAAGACGTTAAATATCACACATGTATAAAAGTTGTAAATAAATGGCTAAAAGCACATTGTTACTTGTAAATAAACTGTTCATCAAAGTAATAAACATATTTGAAATAATGAGTGCGAATAAAATATATCAATAAAAAAATTGTAGATTTCATTTCACTTCTTCTTCGTATCCATACAAAATAATGATAATTCAATAAAAATGATTCCATTTTATTCATAAAAGTATGCAATCATTTCATCAATGTTTTCTTATGACGTTGTCACGTTAAACTATCGTCCGTAAACCGACTTTACAACCAATTTTTTTTTTCAGTATATAGATCGTTCTGGCAGTCATACTGGATTTTAACGTCAAGAAGAGTTGTAATTGGCTGATTTCAATCTAGGGGGAAAAGCAACTTATACTCTGCTTTGGGTTATTTTTGGAACTAACCCTGATTTTGAATATGTAATATCAATGGCTTTTGTGAAGAACAATATGTTCTCCATGAAGCTGATAAAAAAATATATAAAACTGCATATTTAACTAAAATTATCCGAAATCCGTTTTAGGGGGTTTTGGAATTGGAATTGGAAACGCGTAGGCAGGAATTCCGCCCATAAAAGAAGATGGTAAATATTTTATAACCAATTCTCTTGAATAAATTCTACATGAAGCAACTTGAGTTTTATTGACGGAGTTTTTATTAATACATAACCTTCACGCATCACTCCAAAAAATCAAGTTGTTGAAATATCCTGAAGATAACTGAGAAAGAATATAAAAACGAATAAATATAGTCTTTATTTTGTACGTAATAATGTATATATCTGATGTATTCCCCTAACTTTTAATATCATAGTTGAAGATGGATTGACTTAAAGCATAGTACACAATTTTAATATTCAGTAGTCTTGTTTGTTTTTATATTATTTTATATAATTTTTTACAACCAACTGAACTAAATATTATTATGTAGGTATAACTAACCATCCAAGCATAGGCGGACTGGTGATTGCGAGTGCGACAGCCCAAACTGCGAGGATCATGAGGAGTGCCAGCCTCTTGGAGCGTCTTCTTCTCGAGTACTTTAGAGGCTGTGTCACGGCCAGGTACCGGTCCACGCTGATGGCGCAGAGAGAGAGGATGGATGCTGTACAGAGCAGAACGTCCATGGAGATCCAGATATCGCACAACACCCAACCGAGTCTCCACGTACCTAAAAAGAGACAGATATAATTGTTTTATTGTATATCTGCAGTATCCGAAAAAATATTGTTCAAATCTTTATAAATTTAGGAAATTGTAGGAAGATGATCCTATTAGAATTATGAAAAATCGAGATAAATTCAATAACTGTTTTATTAGTGAAAACACATTTTTCTTGTGAAAGTGCAATTACAGAACAGTATTATTAAAATATCTTTTTTGTGTATCCTTCTAAATGATTAATTTAATTTTTATTAAAAATGTCACATAACTAAATTAAGAAATTGCAACTTTACTGCAAACATGCGTTTTCATTAAAAATATATAAACATATATCAGATATCTCATAAAGTTAAAGCTATATTTTTATTAAGGAAAACACATTCTTATTGTGAAGTTGTAATTATTCAGAACAAAGGTCTGTGATATTTTAAATACTAAATTAATGTATGTAGGTATGTATATATCCCGGTGACGCAAAAACAATATTTTTCGACAAAATTGATTTTATATGTATATATTTATAATTAATACATTAATTTAGTATCTATATTTTTATATTATATTTAATGAAAAATATAATATAATATTAAAATATTGCTAATATAATAATATACTGGTTAAAATAAGAAAAAATATTTAAAAAGTGATTTTTAAGGCTTTTTAAATATATGTTAAAAAACTTTTTACAGATAAAGAATATTGCTTTAAAATAATTTTTAAAAAGTAGATTCTTATAGTAATGACATAAATCTGTTTAAAAAGGAGGGAAAAATTAATTATCAAATGTGGTCCATAGATGGCGATGGTGTAGTGGTACTCGAAGCGAGTCCACATACTAACATATATACTACTTTCAAAAATTTGATATATATGAATAAGTCCTGTAGTAACCCTATACTTCCATATTTTTTCAATTAAATATAATATTTAAAAATATCTTTGTCTCTATGAGATATCTGATATTTGTTTAATAACAGTGCCATTGTAGATAAAAATCCAGTAATTGTGTGTTCTTGGACATATTCAAATATTACTAAAAATAAAGTTTATCGAAACTTAAAAAAAACAGATGGATTTAATTCTGGCATCCCTGACGTGTATTACTCAAAGGTACTTGGGATTCATCGCAATATAAAGTTGAATAATTTAAAAAATATAATAATAGATGTATCAATTAAAAAAAAGTACAAATTTCTCATAAAATTAATCGGTTGATGTTGTGGAATGGTAATGGTGATTTATTCGGATTGGAAAAGGTCAAGGTTCGAATGGCGGTAGCAACCAAATATTTTTTTCGGTAAATAGATTTTTTCTGGATATCTTTATAGTTTATTCATTACATTTTTATTTAATAGTTTTAAATAATAATCATAAATAATAATAAAAAAAACAATATATTTTTTTAGAAATATTAGAAATTTCTTTAATATAAAACTTCTTAAAATGGCGTACTACACAATCTGTCAATCAATCATAGAGCATGGTATAATTGCTAGGGGTGGAGCGATTATGTCTGCAATTAATCCAATAATAGCAACTCAAAAAATTATATTATAAGTTATCCTCAAATCCCCAATCACAACGAGCACTGACGAAATTTTTAATAAATTCGATGTCTTTGATATTAGACAAATATACGCTAATACTAATCTCAAATATACATATAAATACAAACAGACATATTTTAAAACAACTTAAAACATAATTTCCACACGTACAAATACAAATAACCTACAAACCCCAAGAGCACGTACTACATTTGGTCAAAGGAACTACAAATATTTTGGGCCTAAACTATTTAATAGAATGCTAAAAGACTTAAATCAATTGAATTGTCCCAAGAACATGAAACTATATATTAAAACTTGAATTCGTAATATGGGTAGAGCCAGTATTGGTGCACTCACCCAAACTCATTAATTATGACCTATATTAATTATTGCTACAAAGTGATCCAAAATTTAAATCCATTTAAAAATTGTTCTTAATATACACCTTTTATATAGTAATAAATGTAATTCTATCTATTTGTAATTTTAATTAATTGAACAATTGCTTGTAAACTATGCCTGTCTCGACACAGAATGTGAGACGGGCACATTCCAAACAGATTTGTATATAGTATTATATAGTTACTAATAAAATAAATAATAAATAACTCTATTGTATTTATTTACTGCATCATCATCGCTATTATTGCCATCGTTACACAACCGTATTATTTTTCCCTTCTTCATGTATTTGATTCTTTGGCATAATTCAGGATACTGTGTATTCATTCAAATAAAATACATAAACTCTTCGACAATCTCACACTCTTCAACTCGGCGGTCTTCTAATGATTCCACCACAGACTATCAAATATATAGACATGAACTATGAGGGCGAACCCGCCGCCTACCCAGGACCGTTTATAAGCAAAAGTTCCTACATGGTCCTTCTCATTTGCCGCCTGGTTGACGTTAAATTAAACGTCTGTAGAACGTGAATAGCATTGCTACTGACTGAAATTTGACATGATGTAGTTTGCAGTATGACACTTGTATTAACTATGACACCACCTGACATAAATTCACCAAACTTATCAAACGACCTAGGTATGATGAATATTTACTTCATATTCAATTCTTTGATACAACTTCTGCTTAAAAGCTAAAAACGCTAAAGGGAGCTCCCCAGTTTTCATTATTTTCATCGGTTATATTATTTGTGAAAAAATATAAAATATGTTAATATTCGTTTCAACTGCGAGGTTTTTCTAAATCGTTTCTTGGTTCAGCGCTCGGGGGTTGCTCGATATTCTGTTTTCAAAATAGCGGCTGTAATTATTATTCTAACCACCGATTCTTTTTTGTCAAAATTTGGTTTCCAAATTTAACAATACAGCCGTTAAATACTTTCAAACCGAGCCGTTTCAATATGTAAACGAGGAAAACTTTATCGGTTTTCTCAGGCACGAAAAGTGATCGTTTAAATTTGTAGTAGCTGGTGTATCAGATAAAAATGGGAAGAGTTTAAGATTCTATATATATAGACAAAAATATATATAAGATGTTTGACTGTTGGGAAGATAGCTATGCTTGAAATGAGATCGATTGCACTGTGGCGAGTAGACAGCAACATCTGTGGGCCATGCGGCAAAGCTGGTTTGGCTGCGATACAAGAACCACCAGCAGTATATGGCGAATAGGCCATATAGGTCATCCATACCAGGCAGATTGAAAATAACGGATGAAAAGGACACTTCGATAGTAGGAAAAGAGCTCGAGTCGTTCGGCTTCTAACAACGGAGGCTATTCTCTCTCGTAAACTTGGCCAGATTAACTGTTTATCTTGTGAACTCTCTCATTACACAAACTATTATTAAATATGAATTTGGTATTATAATGGTATAATCGTAAAAATTACGTTCGTTACTTTTCTATTGGAGAAAAATAAACAAAAAGATAACATATCCATCTAATTCATATTTTAAAGCAAATTAACACTTCACTCAAATTTGCCTACAAAAATAGCATTAGACACGAAGCTTTTATTTATACTAGATTTATATCGGCGACAGCCGATTGCATACTGCTAGGGGCCCTAAGAGCCGCTACGCGGCCAGGATATTCGTTGAATCTACATTTCAATGCGAAAATACTTCACCATGTGGGGTATAGATAATATATAGTATATAGTGTAGAAATAATAAAATACATATAGAGCTACTTAATTTGAAATATTAACATCAATTACATCTATTGCACAATGCGTAAATTGATAGACATAGTGAAATATTGGACATCAGTGACATCTATTGCACAATTTGGAGATATCGTAAATAAATATTAATATTAATTATTATTTTTGCTTATCTGTACTGCCATCTAGCGGATTTATTAAGAAAATAAAGACGGATATAATAGACACGAATACGAAAGGCAATATTCAATAGATTTAATTTGTATAAAAAAAACTTATTGTTGTACTGAATGAATAAATAAATAAAAATTATTTGATTACGCAAAACATTTTTGCATCATTCATTCACAATTTATTTTTAGCGTTCAGGAAAAAGTATTTTTGGAAATTACGTAGTTAAATTGTGGCGATGGAACTTAATACTTCTCCGTTGCTATATTTACCGTTGAGTTTTCATTTCCACAAAAAGGTCGTCCCTAATAGCCCTTCCCACGTGGTCCGACTGCCAACCGCGTCACGTGGTGTTGACATGCTCATACAAGCACCGCTGTACAATTTTATTTAAGGGTGAAATGGTGCCTTCTTTCACCAACCCCACGTCACAAAAACACACCCTTTGATCTGTAAACATCGGATCGTGGAATAATTAATTGATTCCTGATGAGGACAAAATACTAATGTGACGTATATATTGACGTCACATTAGTATATATATATATATAACTCTTACCCAATCCTTCATTATGTCTCACAAGTTAGGTTAGGTTAATAATAAATCCGGTATCATATATCATTAGTTTAAAGTTAAAGTTAATTTATTAGTTGCGTCATATTTCATTAGTTTAAAATAACGTGGCGCATAATAATTGATAAACATATTTTTTCAATTTCTTACTTAGATCATTTTTGTACTAATGGGCACATTATATTATATAAAATATTATTTATTTAAATTAATAGTAATGAGTCAAATCAAAAAATATTTTAATTAAGAGTTTGATCTTTTTTTAAAATGGACCATAATATTTGTAAAATTTGAAGCAATCATTTTTGCTTAGAAATTGTAGTAATGAATATAAAATAACTTTGATAATTACCATTTGAGTCTTATTATTTAACCCCAACTGGTTTTGAAAAACATCTGTTCCTTCGTTAAAGCAATATAAAGTTTTATACTATCTTGCCTTTACGACCGGTTACAAAGATATTTTAAGTATATATTTTTTTTAACTAAAATAATATATTTGCGCATAATATTTCAAAACCAATATCTTCAAAGCGCGTTGCAAAATCTTCAGAATTTTTTTTTTTTGATTTAATCTTTATTTTTGACCGAAATCTTTTACAAAAGATACATTTTTTCTTCCGGAATCAAGAAAATATTATAGTCGAGGGTTAGAGATCTTTTTTTATGGCAGCGGTGATGATCTTGCAAAAAATATAAAGGGTCTATTCTAGGGATGTTTTTCCATAATATATATTAAAATATGATATATAATATAAAAACAAGCAGTTTTCAGATAGCTTCGCAGAATTTCCAGGGGCGCGGGTGTCGTTCTGTTGCAAAAAATGGGCAGTCAAACATTACATGGTGGATATCTTGTGCCGGATGTGGAGACATCCCCGATTTCATCAGATAGACTAAATAGATCTCTCAGTATCGTTTATGGTGTGCTCTCTTCGTAGTGCCCGATGGGGCAAAAGATACGATTTCGTTAATGTTAATCCACAGATGACTGCAGAGCTTATTTCTGATGAAGGTCATTTTCTTATGACATAAATAGAGCCAGCAGCGGACCCGGACTATTCTCTAAGCATATCAGGCGATTTCATCAGGGTTGAAAAACCCACGGACTGGTTTGGGTCGTAACCAACTTGTCTGGTCATATTTCATATAACATATAACATCTAAGAGCCGGCTGTGATCAGTAGTAACTTTTAACTATGGTAAAAAAAGTTACTAAAGTAAAAGTGTTTGCAAAAACGGGTTGTTTGATCGTTAGTTAAAAAATATTTACTTCTCAAAAGTAAATCCCGTAGTAAACTCATTTTACTCTCCAATATCCGATAATAATAACGAGAATCGACACTTAATTATGGCGGACTTTTCCAACAGCTGTTTCAAAAGATATCTGACACATTTATACTCTGAAAGTTGACGTATACGACAATGAATCATTCAATATCTCGCTATTTTAGTGATGAAAGTTCGTCCGATGGTGATCTCGTTGTCTAATACATAATACGAAAAAATTTCATCACCAAAGTGACAGATTTCGAACGTCTAGGCGAAAAAATATATAGATAATGCATAAAATAGTACATATTTCATGATTATTTGTCGCGCCTATGGACATCTCCATGTATATCTTTGATAGTTGTAAATTTGATGTATCAACAATCCGCAAAGGATTTTTACTACGGGCGTTAGTAAAAAGTTAGCATAGTAAAAAGTTACTATTGATCACATAACCGACTTTAGTACATGTATTTATTTAAAAAATATTTATTAATAACCAACCCATGGAACCTTCTTTAATCTGATGTCTAGAATATTTTGATCACATTACTAGATAACTAAAACAACTAATAAACGAAAGAAAGCTGCATACTGGAAGTGATATTTCAATTCATTATACAGAATGATAGAAGCGAAACATAGGTAGAAATAAGTTATCTTAGCAACTTAATCTCACAATGTCCAAAATCCTGGTGATCTTATACATCTTGCACAGGATAAATTACTGCAACTTGGTCGCCAACCTTCGAAAGAAGACGGCTGTGAAGAAGAAGGCGAAGGGTAATTCATTAATCATCATATGTTTACAACGTGTATCAGACCTGGTCCACAATATTTTATGAGTGGATATCTGACTAAATTACGAGTCGAAAATGTTCAAGGGATGTGTGTTTAATCACAATCATGTCAGAGAAAAATGTAATTATGCGATTACTTCGATTAATTGAAATATTTAATTGTTTGTAAATTATATATTGAATATAAAAAATTAAAGCAGACTATTTTTCGTTAGATAATTTAGGGCGTGAACCAAAGATATAGATAAATAATTGAACGATTTCGCAAATCTTTATTTCGAAGTAAGTATTTTGTATAGTGAGTAAGATTACGAAAGGATCACTTAGGTGGTTTGATCGTATGGAACGGATGAATGTGGAGAGAATGGTAAGAAAGATATATGACGTAAGTGTTGATGGCACCAGAAATAGAGGACATCCACGGAAGACTTGGCACGACCAAGTAAACCAGTTAATGGAGGACGGTTCTGTTAGACGCCTCAACAATCGGCGTGCTTGTATGAGAAGATGTATGAATGTGGATGAGGCGAGAATTGTGTGTCAGGACAGAAGAGTGTGGAGCTCTATACTCTCTGCCTACCCCCTCGGGAAACGGCGTGATGGTAAGTAAGTATTTTGTAAAAATTTAAAACCATAATACATTTCATAACAGTGCAGAATTTTCATATGTTTCGCACAATTTTCACCCTGTATATTCGAGGCAGCTTAAAAATTACCCTTATTTCAGAAAAAGAAAGGAACAACCGATCAAGGTGGTACGACTATGTTAACGCAAGAAAGATGATAAAGAAGTTAGTCGGAGTCGTGGAAGATCGCAAACGATATGGATGTTAACTATCCTATGATGATGAAGTATCCAGAGTTTGCCGATATAATGATGGATTACCTCCAATCTTAATCTGTTATTGGGTTTGAACATTTAAATGTTTCGCATATGATTCAAACATAGAGGACTGAAGTAAACGAACCAGTTAATGAATGATTAAGGAAAACACATTCTTATTGTGAAGTTGTAATTATTCAGAACATAGGTCTGTGATATTTTAAATAATAAATTAATGTATTAATTATAAATATATACATATAAAATCAATTTTGTCGAAAAATATTGTGCACTTCCCCGGATTGGAAATAGAGATCCAGGTTTGTATCCCGGTGACGCAAAAACAATATTTATCGACAAAATTGATTTTATATGTATATATTTATAATTAATACATTAATTTAGTAGTTAATGAATGATTTAAAGGTACTTACGATAAAATCACATGTTTTATTTATAAAATTTACAATTTATTACGCGATTTGAAATGCGGCTGCGATGTTACGAACCGAAAGCTGTTGCCTGTTCGATGTGGTGAAAGAATAAAAGGCTGGCACTGTGCGCGGCCGTCCGCTTGACGGCGCTGGCGGCCACCCCAGACTTCGTATGAGGTATTTAAAATTAAAACCGCCACTTTGCAGTTGAATTAACGTATTTGTGTGTGTAGATTTTAAAATTGACGTGCTTTTGATCAAATATTTCTAAAACATATTTTCAAACACATTTATCAATTGTAAAACTGCCACTATAGCGAGATAATCATTTTCGTCGTGGTTTTGTTTTTGAACATCTTACATGGCGAAAGTTAGATTACGTTCCTAAAGATGTCGTCCTATGTCCATTTCACCATAATCCTAAATGACCTGGAAACCTTAGACTAAACAGATTTTCAGAGTAAACCATATTCCAAGACGGCACGTGCGGACTAGGAAAACTGACCCCAAATGATGGAAGAAAGAAGAAAATAAGAAATATCATATTACGTTTAAAAATATCTTTCCGCACGTGGGTCGCGGTGGACCGCCACGTAAATGAACCCTCACTGAAACATCCTAATTCTTCACGTGACGTCACGTCCCACATATCCCTTCTTACAACTTCGCGCCCGCAGAAAGATGAGGGTTCCAAAATTGTCAAATGACGGTGTAATTTGTAACGGGACAACGACTACGTCGCATTTTTTGAAACACGTCTCTCGCTCGCTTTCGGTGGTTTGGACATTTTAGTCACGTGTGTATTACCTACAACTTGATTATATTTGAAAATACCTGATATGAATATTATTTTTATTTTCTGAGTATATCACTGCTGAAGGTGAGAAAAATCAAAAGCGAATTTCAAAAGGGGCTAAATTTTGTATGGTAGAAACACATTTCTTTCGATTAGTTAATGTAAACGAATCGAGAAGGTAAAGTAGTTTGTTAGTCAACTTAATTTGATTTGTATACAATCACGGATCGTGTAATATGGAACAAAAAACTAATTATATTAATTACAATGCACTTTTTGAATTTAACTCTGTTATTAATATTTCTTCCAACAGGAAAAGATAGATGTCTCACTAAAAAAGTATGATATGCAGAGCAAAAATCGACGGAAAGTTAAAAATTCGATTTATATACAATCACGGATCGTATAATATAGAACAAAAAATTAATTATATTAATTACAATGCACTTTTTGAATTTAACTTTCTTATTACTTCCAACAGGAAAAGATAGATATCTCACTAAAAAAGTATGGTACGCAGATCAAAAATAGACGGAAAGTTCTGGGTTCGAGTCCCGGTGGTAATTATATTTGCAATATTTGAATATGTCTAAAGAACACACAAAAATATTTTACAGATAAAGAATATTGCTTTAAAATAATTTCAAAATATATTCTCATAGTGATGACATATATGCTGTTTATAAAAAAAGGGAAAAATGAATTATCAAATTTTGTCCATAGATGGCGATGGTGTAGTGGTATTCGAAGCGAGTCCACATACTAACATATACACAACCTTCGAAAATTTGATAAATGTGGAGATCGAAGGGTGAGAATTGGTGAACGACAGATCGTAAGTCCTGTAATTACCCCTTATTTCCATATAAATATATATATATATATATTTTTTTTTTTTTTTCATTAAATTTATTTAAAAAAATAGCTTTGTCTCTGTGAGATGTCTGTTATTTGTGTTATTATATTTTTTCGATAGATTTCGGCACTGAATTCATTGAATTCAAAGTTTACAAATGTAGAAGTCAACTACAAAAATAAGTTAACGGACGCAGTTTCTGAAACTGTTATCTGTAAGGCGTCGATAGGAAGAGTGATGATAAGGAGTCGACCTTCTCGAGCGCTGCTGGCCGCATGCCGTCGGTACTCAGCATCTGGAAGGCTGATGTGAGTTGTGTTTCACGCACCGGCATTTGCTGAGTATATTCAGCATCGCTGGGCGGTCACGACGAGAGTGAATGTATTATATGTCATCATCATAATGATGATGATGAAATACATACGCAAAGAACCTTAGCGATATCGATATCATTTGTCTTATAGAAATCCTAGTTTTAGGGCATTTAGATTCAGGCGGAAACAATTCAACGATATTTATGTGAACATTTCTAAAGCAGAGCGGCAAATTGATCACGGGAAAATCATTCAGGCCCTAACCGATCTTTTGTTCCAATTTCCCAAAAAGCCTGCGTCGGAGCCTCCAATGATCATTATTTAAGGTATTTGCACAATCATTCTTCAAATCTACGCGAATTTTGATTTAAGCGAACCACCACTGCGGAGTTATGGGTTTGGAACCAGGATAATTTTTCACGAGTAACGACCGTAGAATACATCAATGGAAGATTACCTGTAAATTTACGGCACATTTTAAATTTTGAAGTTAAATTAAAGAATAAGCTAATAATGCATTATTAATAATAAAACCGATACCTATGGTATCTTCTTCAGTAAACAATATATACTGAAATTATAAATACAACCGTAGATAAAAACAAAACTATAAATAAGTAGGAACTAATATGGAAACAAATTTAAAAGGTTGCTATTTGCAAAGTAAATATTATAAATAACCAAATACTTTTTACAAATAGTCACTTTTTAAATTTGTTTTTATATTATTTCCTACTTATTCAAAGTTTTGTTTTTATCTATGCTTGTATTTTTAATTTCAGTGTACATTTTTTCCCGACAAAGATACCATAGGTATCGAAACATGTTGAATAATCAATTAATAGTGTTTTAAACAAAGTATTTTGTTCTCTTATTTATATAAAATGAGGCCACAAAGTAATTTTGCTAATATTGAAGAAGTAATAATAAATTATCTACTTGTAATTATTAATTTGAATGTTCTATAATAATATATATATATATATTAGGATAATAAGTGACATTTTAATCAAATAAAATTCTTATATGAAAATTCATAAAATTATTTTCTCTTTAAAACTGTGTTAAAAAAATATTAAATTTCTAACTATTCAGGAGACAACAGATAACAACGTTATATTTTAGTGGAACTTTTAATTATTTTTAAAATTAGGACCGCTGATTTAAATACAAATAAAACGTATATGTAACGTGTTCGAAATCATAAAATAAATTCATTTTAATTTTAAATTGTACAACTATATTTTTGTAAAAATTTCACCTCACAGGCGATCAACTAAACCTTGCCGAAAAAATATTTAAAACTTTGAAGTTCGATATCTTAGTTTATTATAAATATCAAATGATACCTTCTTGTTCCTAAATGACACGGACTTGTCGAAACCGGTAGCGTATTTGATACCAAATAAGAAATAGATGTACACTGAATAAACTCTTCAAACAAAATGTCTATGAATTATTATTACACAGTTAATGCCACAGAAATACAAAAAATAAATAAAAAATAGTACTCAATTGTGCTTGTAATATAAAGTTTGATTTATTTAAGAATTCAAATGATCAAATTGCATCGCAAAGTAATGCTTTTGTAATATTTTGATGGATATTTAATATTTAAAGCTTGTTTTATATTACGCGTGAAATTTGTGAAATAATAATCGGAATATTCTCACTTACGTCTTGAGTACGGATCATGAATACTGATGGTGATAGAATATGAATGAAGATGTCTGCTCACAAAATCAGCAACAATGTAAGGATTACGTTTCGTATTTGAATAATTTTATATTAATTTTTAGTCTTGTATAACTATCACCGGTTACACGGTGATAACTGGATTTTAATACACGTTAATGAATAGAATGATACATATATATATATATATATATATATATATATATATATATATATATATATATATATATATTCCTTAATAATTGAAAGATGTCAAACATTAACTATAATCAGGGCCAGCTCTGGTACTTTGGGATCCTCGGGCAATCTGAAAACTTAGCGTCCTGAAATATTGTTTAATTTTGTCGACTTTTTACGACTAGATTGATTCTCTTACTAATATGTATTTATAAAAATGACAATCACGAAACTTGACAATAATATAATAATACTTATTCATTGTTAATTAACAAACATAATTAATGAAAAAAATATTTTTAGGGAGAACATATTATTGTCATTTTCAGAACATAGTTTTATGGTATTTTAATACAAATTAAATGAATGAACTAGAATGATATACAGAAAAAACTATTTATCTAAAAAATATTTAGTTGCTATAAGAATTCGAACCCGGATCTCTTCCTATCCGGGAAAACGCGTATTTGGTTACAGTCGGATACAAAATATAAATACCAAAGATTATCCAAAATTGAATAAAATAGATTAATTATTTAATTTTGATGTCTCCTAGCGTGTTTTACTCAAAGGAGTTTGAGATTCAGGGCAACATAAAGTTGATTGATTTTAAAATCGGAATAATGGGAGCATCAATAACAGAATATAAATTTAAAATTTGTCGAAAATGTATGCGATTGCTATGCAGGTAGCGAAATGGTAAACGCTCTTCCCCCTGATAAGAATAGGCCCAGGTTCGCATCCTGGTAGCAATTAAATATTTTTTGAAAAAAAATAATTTTTTCTCTTTATGTTTCTAATTGATAAATTTAATTTGTATGAAAATATTTTTATATTCATGTAATATAATACATGATATAGTAGATATCGTATATGCCAAGAAAATGAATTGGCAATGAACAGCTTGACACAGAGAAGAATCCAGATGCTGACAGGCTGCCCTAGAACCTACTGGACTGATGAAATCATCATACACTACGGAAATAAAAGGCAATGAATAACAATGGATAGAAAAAATTGGAGACACTCGGGGAGGCCATCATCCAGCTGTGGA
Organism: Eubasilissa regina; assembly: GCA_022840565.1. NCBI lineage: Eukaryota > Metazoa > Arthropoda > Insecta > Trichoptera > Phryganeidae > Eubasilissa > Eubasilissa regina. The sequence goes on along the minus strand of JAINEB010000027.1, from coordinate 12,802,542 downwards.
CAGAAAAGGTTTGATTTTAACTCAAAAACATAAAAAAAACAATTCATCCAAATTTAAACCTGGAACATAGCACCATAGAGAGAGAAGTAAGTTGGAAGCATTCGAGATGTGGTGATGGATGATGAAGGAATAAATTGTAAATGTGGAGGTTATGAAGTGAGTGTAAAAAGGGGTTCATAATAGATATATCGTGGTATTTATTATAGATATTCTACCTATTCTGTATACTAAATCAGATTTTTGGTATGTGCTCTGACTAACCGCATTCAGCTTGTTCAGGACGCCGTAAGAGGTCGACTGCTATCTAACGAAATATCATCAAAAATCGTAATAAAATAATCAGCTAGGCGTTTGCAGTCACCTACAAACATCTTTGGTACCAATAATATTTTTTTCTATAAATGTTTATTTCTGTCAGATTTATAAATTATTAATTACAAAAAATCAGGCCACACTACTGTATGTTCTGATTTAGGACCTTTTAAAATAAGTGATAACTAAATAAATAGATGATTTTTTTACAACTCACTTCCTTTCAGAAGAACAAGTGATAGAAAATATTTCTGCGTGACATATTTCAATAATTTCCTGCTCTAATGGATGCTTAAAGAAAAAATCCGCTTTGATTTGACGTCGGTAAAATTTTCTATCCTACAATTATTGTAAATTGTCTTTTAAGTTTGACAAAGGCTCGGCTTACCATATTATATTATACTATCGTACTCAGCAAAATTGATTTTAAGGGCGAATTTTCTTTGTCAAATAACATAATATTATACATACATAAGTAAAATATAAAAGTCAAAAGAGCCAGAGAGAATTTATCTTAAAATAAAATCTTAATTACTACAATTTTTTTTTAAATATATTTTGTAGAATTGCGTGATTTATGATCATATCAATTACATACTATACCGAATCATTTTAGCAACTGAGATAGAAGTAAAAAGTGAAGTGGAGCGTGAGTAAATAGTTCATTATTAAGGAAAACGCATTCTAGTTGTGAAGTTGTAATTATTCAGAACATAGGTCTGTGATATTTTAAATACTAAATTAATGTATTACTTATAAATATATACATATAAAGTCAATTTGTCGAAAAATATTTTTTTTGCGTCATTGGGATTCGAACCTGGATCTCTATTTCCAATCCAATCAATAACGATTGGTAATAATAATTGGCGCAAAAACAATATTTTTCGACAAAATTGATTTTATATGTATATATTTATAATAAATACATTAATTTAGTATGTAAATAGTTCAGTTCAAGACTAGAAACGTAAGGAGTAAGGTTAGAATTTCCGTCACGCATTTTTGTTAGTAATTGGTTTGCTAAATATGTAAGTTTCTTTAAGATGTTTTCAAATAATAATTTATAAGAATGCGTTTACATTATCAACCGTTAAGAGGAAGTAAGAATTTGATATTAAAAGGTGTGTAACATAAAAACTGAAAATGAAATATATTACGCGAAAGAGAATTTTGAGTGGTGTGTGAAGAATTGTGCTCGCTTTTGAAAGCCGCTAAATTGTCGTCAGCATCCTTCATCTGCATAATTATTCCGTTATATCCTCTATATACTTTTGTCATCCACTTAATGGCGCAGTTGTAAATTTAAAATTAAAACAATGTGATTACTTATTTGTGTATAGCGTGTATAAATCCAAACATTCCAGGTCCTCTCAGTGCAGATTATGCATTTATTTATTAAAATTAATACAAAGAGAAAAAATACGTAAACATTAAAAGATATAAAATTAAAAATAAACTGTTTTAAATTTTTGAACAGACATAAGAATACAATAATGAACCAAGATACACATTACAAATTTACATTGTGGTGGACCTGCTCGCGCTCCACATACGTGGCCGCGTAAGCATTCATTTGACAGCCATACAGTCCAACTTGTACTCTCAGAAAATCAGATAACAATACGTCGCGCCGCAACCAGTCCGAGGAAACCCAGAACTGACAATTCTTCTTCTAGCCAATTCCTTGGACACATCTACTAGCACGCACCTCGGCACCGCCAACAAACAAGAGTAAATTCTATCTGTAAATAAATGAAACTATCGTAAGTACTGTCTCATTCACAATCTACCCGTTTTATCTGAACACGCAAATATTAACCAACATAATTGGTAACTTTTCATATATGTACGGTGTTCCGAATTCGTAAAAACACTATTTTGGCGCGTCTTTTCGATTCAGCCGCGACCGTTGTTATTGACACAATTCCGCATCCAAATTCCCATCCATATATTTCCTAATACTCGTCTTGTCAGTATGAATTGTAACCTTGACATCAGCAGACGTTTGATCTCGACATCGAAATATAGGTGTGGACGTTTCAGCTCTTGTGCACCAGCATTGTATTTTGTGATATTGTGTTTTGATCACGAATTGTTCGTTATTCGTGTGCCGGGGGTGAACTTGTGACATCACCGTATTCAAATGGGATCGGAGATCGGCTCATCCGTATGCCATTGTGTGATCTCGGCAGTGACTACTAAGATTACGGAGGCGTCATATACAAGGTAAGGCGAAAAGTCCTTTCAATCCCGGTTCCAGAAATCACCGATCCTTCGATTAAAACCCTTATCCTCTCACCGACCTCATCCTGTGCTAAGGTTTCCCTACTTCCGTTTTCGAGTTACGACCGGAATTCTCGTATTTTATTCCGCGGGACGCGCGACTCGATAGAAAGTTGATGATGATGATGAAGAATCTGATGACTATGATGATGATTATGATGACCAACCGGATCTAAAGTAACCAGGTCGTATGCCATTTCCCACATTCCTGAATTCTACAATTTTTTTTCCACACGCTAACTTATAACAGTTGTTTATAAGGAGAACACATTTTTGTTGTGAAGCTGCATTTTTAGAACATAGTTCTGTGATATTGTTAATACAAATTAAATAAATCGACCAGAAAAATGTACAGAAAAAATCTATTTATCGAAAAATACTTCGTTCCTACCGGGATTGTAAATGTGGATGTTTTGAAGAGAGTGTAAAAAGAGGGTCATAATAGATATATCGTGGTATTTTTAATACAGGTGTATTGTGATTACCTATTCTGTATACTAAATCAGATTTTTTTGGTGTGCGCTCTGGCTAACCGCATTCAGCTTGTCTAGGACGCCGTAAGATGGCGACTGCTGTGTAAGGCGTTTGCAAATATCTACAGACATCTTAAGTACCGACAATATTAGTTCCAAATATTTAATTAATTTTTTTTTTGTACGTCTTTCTAGTTGATTAATTAAATTTGTATTATAATATTAACGTCTCTTGTGTGAGTTCACAAAAGATAAATAAGGGGTAAAAATACATCGTGATGAAATATGAGTGCTATTGGACAAAAAGCATTGTGTCGACTTTGTATTATGTAAATAAGTTTCCATCTACTTATTTACTTTACGAACTTGTGTTAAAAATTTTCCCATAAATCATTTTATTTTATTAGATCTTATCCATTGAACTGGCGTAAGCGGTTCAAACAAATATTAAAGTTTTAATATTATAAGTCAGAATCAATTTGAACAATTTACATATCTCCAACTGAAACACTCCAGATACGAAAAGCTCTCACATATCTAAACAGTATTTTAGATTTTCATCCTCGTTATTAAAATACCTTATATAATATACGAGTTCGCAACATAAAGGTATTTCATTGTTTATTAAATTATATTAGTTCTTATTTTTCTTCCACGGCACTGCATCCCAGAGTGAGATTTGGCTTTCTCTATAAGTGCTCTCCACCGACTCTTATCCCTGGCCATTCTTATTCAGTTACCAGACCCTCTCATTCTACTCCAGTCCTTTTTCACACAGTCAACCCACTTCTTCCTTGGTCTACCTCTAGGTCAATTGCACTGGAATATCCATTTGGTTAGGATCTTTAGTATCCTGTCATCTGGAATTCTTTCAACATGGCCAGTCTATCGTTGTCCTTGAGATCTACTGAATCTAACAATTAAATTTTCAGGGTCACGATTCATATTAGTTCCATTTCACAGTGTAGGTCCATAGATTTTTCTTAATATTTTATGCTCAAAGACTGCTAATTTGTTTTCTTAGATTTGGATTAGGGACCAGATTTCATAATCGTAGTCTTATTGTAGTTTTGTATATCAGCAGTTTGCTTTGATGACTTAGTATTGTCTCTATTAGTTTCTATTTCCAGCTACAAGTTGGATCTTCAATTCATCAATTGTCTTATTTACCGTGTTCAAGTATGAGCCCAGACATATAATATTATAATCCTCTTCATATAAAGATTTTCCTGCATTGAATTTATCTTCTTTATATTAAAAAAAACTGCCGTATTTCATTTTTTTAAAGACGTTAATATATAAATTCACCATAACTATTAGACTAGGAGCAAAACCAATGAACGTGTTATTTTTAAAATGTACAAATTATGAATAGGACAGAGACATGCATCGTACATTGCTCCTAGACAGTATAACCAACTGCCAAAATCAATTAAATTAGCAGAAAATATAAATGTTTACAATAATAAGTTATAAAATGGATTAAAGGTTATTTAACTATGTATTTTTTAATTTGACCAATTTCCCAACATTTTTATATATAGTATTATTATATTATAGATATATGTATATTTTTTTATCTTTTTTAATTTGTTGTAAACAAATTCTTACATCTATAATAGTTTATATTGATCTTGTATTATATAAATGTTGAAAGCTACCCCTATAATTCAAGATATTTCTGATTTGGGGATGTATAACTCTACTACCGCTTTTTATTGTCGAATATATAAATAAATAAATAAAATACAATAAATAAATATTGGTTCATTAGTATTTTAATTTTTTAAATAATTAAAATTTTGTACTACATACATTACTAAGTATGTAGAGCTATAGCCTCCACCTGCGTTCTAATTCAATCGAACATGTTAGTTGATGGGTGAAATATAATGGGGCATTTATTTTCACATAAAATGCAAAAATATCACACTACATATTTTCAATGTACAGTTATAATAATATTTTTTAACTAATACCATACCGTTATAGAAAATATCCGTAAGCAACCTTGCTGTCAACTCGTGTTACCGTTAAGTATTTAGAGTTTTTTTAATATGTTTTTAATGAGAAAAATGTTTTTACGAGCTTAAATGGCTTTAAAATAATTAATGACTTTACTCATTTACTCTAAATATCGAATGAAAGTGAAAAAAAAAAATTCTTGGCATTCATTCATTCAAGTTCTTTACAACTTAACATTCCTTCTTATTATTAAAATAAATTAAATGTATTAATTAGAAAGATAAACAAATATAATCAATTTTATCGAAAAATATTGTTGCTACCGGTATTCGAACCAGGATCTATTCTATGTTTATGTTTATGGAAAATGTTTTCTTGAAGAACCCGACGTGAATATGTTAACACATGAATATGTACGGATGGCGCAGTACGCGGGGCGCGAGGTGCCAGAAACCGATGGTCACTTAGTACCAGAGCGTGCGCTGGTAGAGTTAGACGTGTCTTATGGTGTAGTTCATGATGATTTTTAGTACTTTTACACAATAATTGACGTGTACACTTTGCTTACAGTACAGTTACGCGCGTTTTTATTTTACCACCGCAAAAGTAAGGTTAACTTACTTCTTATTAAGTTTCGTCTATTTCTCATGTATTATTAATGTTTATGTTGCTTCCCCTGAAACATAAAAACACTCGAATTCTTTGAAAAATTGACGATGTTCAAATCCTCACAAGAGCATTTTAAATCCCAAACAAATCCTGCAATCGTAAGCTTTTTGACAGAAATACAATTGAAATGTAGTTTGTCGTATCACATGTGATATGTTTCATATATAAAATGATACGTACAGATGGCTCGAGCAATATGGTTCTCACCAATCTGATGTATCGTAACTTAAATGGACATTCTTATAAAGATATCGATATTTGTCACTGAGTAATCATCTCAGAAACGTACTGTTTGTGTGTATTTATTTTTATCATATTACATGTCAACTCTTAGATACTTTATAGGAACTGAAGGAGACCTACCTACTATTCATTTTAAGATATATTTGTAATAATGTATACAAAAAGGTATATGTAAAGGAGTGAAACAAGTGAACGGTGATTTTAATGCAATTATAGCTAATGGGAACTTGTCAACCGAGGCAAAACTAGTGGTACATAATAGAGTCCTGGTACCGATACTGCATTAAGGAAATGAAGCCTGGAGTTGGCAGAAGAAGAACGAAAGTAGATTGAATACAGTGGAAATGAGATCGCTTAGGCGTGCGTGTGGAAAATCCATTTATGACACAGTAAATAATGAAGAAATAAAGAAAGAATGTAAAGCTGATCTTAGTATAGTAAATAAAATTATGAAAGTATCACTAAAGTGGTTTGGTCATATGGAACGGATAAATAAGGAGAGAATGGTAAGGAAGATATATGACGCAAGAGTTGATTGCACCAGAAATAGAGGACGTCCACGGAAGACTTGGCACTACCGGGTAAACCAGATACTGGAGAATGGTCCTGTTAGTAAGCCTCAATAATCGGCGAGCTTGTATGAGAAGATGTATGAATGTGGATGAGGCGAAAACTGTCTGTCTGGACAGAAGAGTGTAGCGCTATATCCTCTGCCTATCCCCGCGGGGAAACGGCGTGATGGTAAGTTAGTTAGTTATATATATAAAAAAAAATGTGGATACAATTTACCGTTATCATTCATAATTATCAGCTATTTTTTATCCAATGCTGGGTAAAGGCCTTTCAAGTATCTCCTACATTCCTCTATATATTTGTATTAGCTATCTGCTATTTGAAGAATTTGATAATTTCGTTCGTGAGTTTTACAGCGATGTTTCGGCTGGATGACTTCATTCATACAATGATTAATTGAGTGATGTGCCCAACTTATTGCCATTTCATTTTCTTGGCACATTCAACTATACTCTTACATGTTCTCTTATCCATCTGTTTCTTTTCCTATGTGTTGTCTCTTAAACAAGGGGATCATAGTTGTGACCGACGCAAGTCGCCGATCATCTAGTGGTGGGTGGTGCATGTATTCGGAAGAGGTGGGTTAGATAGAAAGTTAAGAATTGGGGACCTTCGATGATGGACTCACGGGATCAAAGGACAGCTCGACTCATCTGGTTGATGACGCCGTTACCTTGCTCTTCCGAAAGTTCACCCAATGTAGCAATTGACACAGCACAAAACTCTGATGAGTTCCACGCTCACAAACAACAAAATCACAGCGATGTGTGCGAAGTAGTGATTCAACACAAAGACTCATATAATACACTTCCTCTCCTCGAATGCAAAAAAACAGCTAGTCGAGCCAAAGTAACAATGTATACTGGTTTGGAAATAGGGTGAGGGGGTAGAAATAAACTAAACACTGGTAACAATATACTACAACTTAACAATAATTGAGGGCCAAGTATGAAAGTATGTGTTCACCTATAAAAAATAATATCAAATAAAAATGTATAATAATAAAGTTAAAAATATAACATCACAAAAGTATCTAAAATAAAATTCACGTTCATGTCATAAGTGGATATTTATACGACATTTTATCAAAGATTCTACATGTTTTTAGCTCCGAAACTGTACAGCACACTCAGCACCAACTGGAAATCGTTCTCTTTCAATAAGATTACACAAATATGGACCCAATATATGATCCAATTACGTAGAGACCAATCAGAAACATCGCTATCCAATATTCTATCATAATCATTATACACTAATAATTAACTAGTTCTACAATAATCTCAATACATTTTTACTTTCTCAATTTTTATATTTATTCCTGTTGAATCTTTATGTTTCCTGAATTAAATAACACCACAACAGCACAAAAAAACTAGCTACTTTAACGCTGACGACAGTATAGTAAAGTAGCCAGGACGATGCTGTATATATCAGAGGTGGAGTCTACTCCATCCCACACAATAAACTACGAGTATATACTTAATTGTAATATAATGTTTATCATATTATATTATAATATATTCACCTCTGTCACAACAAAAATACGTACGTCAATAAAGTCTAATAAATAAAATAAATAAAAAATTTGGTATTTTTTAGATGTTATATTTTAATTTTTTTACAATTTTTTTAAATCACCAAATAAAATATACAACAATATTAACAGTAATTCTTATATTATATTTAAATATAAATAAAACATTGAAAATAATACTGACAGTTTATGTTGTCATCAGCGCTAAGGCATCCCTCTATTTTCTACTATCTATATTTCCTAAGGGAGTGTAAATAATGTATCGTGACAGAACTACTTTTATTTGAACACTTCCAGCATATTTTAGCACCACCGTGTCTAAGGGTTCATTCCTTGTCTCACAACAGCAACATGTGACCCGCTCCTACTGGTCACGTATACCTCTCTCATTTTTTAACTTAAAAAAGGTATTTACTAGTAAATGAAAAAGCGTGCACAGAGTAAATTTTACATAAATATTTTTACTATGAAAAATATTATTGATACTAGGGAATTCAAAATTATGAAGAAATGGTATTACTGGTGTATCGGTAAAATACGATGTTACTATCTGTTTACCGGTAATTTATCTGTAATTTTGGATTGTGATTATTTTGGCAAATGTTTATACCATGTCATGTATAAAAAACAAATTTATAAAAAATACAATTTTGTGGAAAGAAAGTGTTTTTATAGTACACAAGTTATTTAACTAAAGATTAGAGTTAAGATTTAAATAATTCATTTTTGAGAGAGGAAATAAAATGAGCTATTAAAAAAATCTTATCATGTTGAACACGTCATCGTTTAGGCTGGATGTAATTTTAGTGAAGATCGCCTCTGCTGAAGAGAAAACTCTGTTGAACTCTACACTATCAGCTGAATTGAAGATAATTAAACGCTAATTGTAAATATCCTCGTGAATTTTTTCTCAACTTTTCTTTTTTATGACTTTGATGAATCACGCGTTATGTAAGAGAGAAAATTTTAATTAACGCTAGAGACATGTTGCGCTTTCCGTGGAAGGCTGAACACCAAGGATAAACTCACAACCATTTGTGTAATATGAATCCTTCCATTTTTGGAGCATCTCGCAGGAAGAGAAGACAGCTTGGAGAAGAAGACAGATAGGAAAATGATGACCCCGAACACATTGGACTGGCAAAATGAAAAAGGCGGAGAGAGTACGTTCAGCAATTAATTAATATATGGATAGTCTCCGTGCGTTGAAAGTATTTCTGTCTCATTTTTAAGTTAACCGTTTCAGTGCGCGGTGGTACCGAATTGTTTTTTGGAACAATTTTTCTGCAATATTCCTTTACACACGAAAGTTAGCCTTGACTTGTTATTTGGCTACCCCAGAGAACGTTTATCTGTCATTTAGTGAAATTATTATTTGTAACGGAAAGTAAAAACACGTTTTCATGCACTAGTACATTGCTCGTTCTGCACATGATTTTTCGAATTCGGATGTTTTCAAGTTTTATTATAATTTAATATTTTGATTCTTCCCTTTTTCAATATTTAGAAACAGGTTTTCGGAAATACTGGTCGTAGTCGCACAATGACCAATTATAGCCACAAAGCTACCCTTTTAGTACCTATTTAATATATATTATATAATACAAATTAAATGAGTTAACTAGATTACAATAAAAATATTTACTTGCCGCTGAGATTTGAACCTGGACACTTTCCTATCCGGGGAAACGCGTTAAACGATTTTAGCAATTACATTTTTGACAAATTTTGAAACTTATATTCTGTTGTTCTTTATAATTGATAAGTACATTTTAACATTGTAACTTGACAATAAAAATGTCTTCTCTTTAAAATATATATTTTATAATAATAATAATAATAATAGTGACATTACAAAATTAATTCATGTTCTAAATAACCCCGTCAGGCACTTTTTTATGCCAATAACGTTTCTGTTATAATAAACTGTTTATATTTTGCAATATGCGCGATCTTCACAGTAATTGGATCGGTACTTTTCTATGGTGTATTCGCGAGATTTCGCTTGGCTATCGAAGCCGGTACACCTGTCTGAACAGCCTATTTTCGAGGCTAATGTAGTATAATTGAATATCGCACTTCTCTAGATAGGAAGAGATCCTGGATAAATTGAGTTTATCTGCATATATATCTTTCTAATTGAAGCATTTAATTTATATTAAAATAAAATTGTATTTTCTAAATAAAACTATCCCTGTGTATTTCTGTTAAAGAAGACTTTTAAATATTTGGTGACTAAACTAGTGGTTTGAGGTGTTAAACTGCTTCGCGTGACACCCTGTATCTATATGTAAATTCTACAAATCCTTCCATTCCGCGTCTGCAGCGCACAAAAGGTCGCGAAATACAAAAGCTCTCGCTTTTAGGAACATCGCTCTTTTGTAACATCAGTGCTCGGTTTAACGTTATATTATATTACACATGATAGCCTTTTTCATGGCAAGCTTATAGGGTTCAGGCTTCTGCCGCGGCAGTACAATATATCAGATATACGCACGTAGTTACATCTAAGACTCTTAATATTCCAGTGTTGATATATTGTATTGTAACCTCAAAATGTATGATCTTATGGAGGGCTGTCGCCTCTACTTTCATCACCGAGGCAGCTCAGCGTTACTGAACGCACCCAGTAAGGCAGTACTCTCGTCAACTCTCACCAGTCATAAAGACACGGTATACCTACGGTGTGCAATAACAATACTATACACATTCAGCCAACAACAATCGACCAGGCAGAATCACGATTACTCTTTCTATTGACGTCTTCCAAGCAACAGCTCCAGAAATCGCTTTCAATATCAATTTGCGCACGTAGCAGTAACTTCTTTGTACAGTTAGCTTCTCCCTTTATTTATTTATTTATTTATTAGAAACTGTATAATATATATCTTTTCACTAGAAAATTGTGTGTTAAGATGGGCATGGTTTACAAGTAATTTTGCAATAAATTAGTTTACAAGTATCAGACCAAAATTAACATTTACCTCTTATACATACACCTTATATATCATACATAAGGTGTATGTATAAAAAAAAATTACAAAATGGACATTCAATATTATTTTTTGGAAATTTTTCACAACAATTCTTATAGATTTGATCAATATGTTTGAGTGCACTAATACTAGCTCTACCCATAGGGTAGGGAATCAGAGCTTCAGGAGACCGCAACTCCGTTGGCTGGATAGGATCCGGAAAAACCAAGAAATTATCGGGGTAAACAACTGAAATATATATGATCAGCAATAAAGATTCTGAAGGGAATAGTTTTGTTAGTTTGATCAAACAGTGGATTATGTTTCATTGTAAAATGTGATGTAAATAATTACGATAAAATCATGTCATCCGTTGACAAAACAATATTTAGATTAGTTGAAATTATTAGAAAGAGGTTATTAAGGGACTTCAATCTTGACCAAGTATATGCGTTATTGTATTCCGACGTGTTTCTTTGGATATTTAAAAAAAAATGTTTTGTAATTTTTATAGATGTATTTATTTTTGTAATCAATTATAAATGTAAGCTGAATTTTATATAAAAAATATTATTAATTATTTTATTAAATAATTATTAGTACTTTTAATCACTGGTAGTAAAGAAATTGACTGTCGAGTCCCGGGAATTGAAAAAAGTCAAGAATACAAAATCCCTAGTGATGACCAAGACCCGCCTCAGTGCCATGGTTGAGTTGGATGTAGATAAATTAAAAAAACCTGGGAATATTTTTAAATACATTATAAAATGTCACACCCAAGCCAAAGCCACTTTGTCTTTAAATTAGTTTGTTAAGAAAATCTATTTTTTAATGTTGAAAATAGTATTTATCACTATTGTGTATCATATCTATATTTATCAATAAAATAAAAACGCGTTATATAAATATCACAAATATGTATTAAAATTTCGTTTGTTCAAGTAATGCAATGCAATGTTCTGTTTTATGTTTTTTACCGTTAAACCTAAATCAATTATTTTTTGGTATATTTGATATTAGTAAGATAGATATAAGACCCGAGTATTGAGGGCACTAGAAATAGAGCATGACGTCCTCTATTTCTAGTGTCATGCCAATCATGCCAGGTAAACAAGATACTGGTAGATGATCTTATTCAAAGCCTCAATAATTGATTAGTTTGTAATGTAAAAACGTGGATGAGGCGAGAACTGTCCGGCCAGACGGTAATGCTCCATCCTCTCTGTCTATCCCTTATTAATTGTGATGTCCTTAGGATTATACAGTTATATGTATGTGTATGCTGCACCGCTGGGGCGTGTGTGCGGGGTTATAAAGGGCGACGCGCGTCAGTGTGCGGGTCTCCCTCTGCGTGTCCATCAACTTTATAGTTTGACTTGTATTAGTGATATACCTTGTAACTAAATTACGTCTCACTGTAATAAACATGTAATTATTAAAGGGTATATCTTGGACCTTCACATTACGAGGTGAACACTGAAGACGTACTTAGGAGACAAGTACGTAACATTGGCGCAGCCGGTAGAATAATTGGCGCTACGTAACATTAATTAAATACGTAAAATACCATTCGGGCCAACGTTTAATGGCTAAAGGCCGACTGCAGCGTCTGTTCGTTGGTGACTGGCGCGACGCCAAGTGGATCTGATAAAGGTTAGCAAATGAATTAAGTGAAAATTACAATAACTGCGGTCGGATGATAGGGCGATTCAAAATACCGTAAATTATAATTAAATTTTATCCGTACATAAAAAAAAAGTATAATGAAAATACGACGATATGGTTATGATAGTCGCTTGGCGATTTAGTGGTCGGGGGTTCAAGACTCGTTCCAGGAGGACATCAAGTTTGTTTTATTTTCATAACACAAGTGTTTAACTTAGTTTGAAAATAATAATATTAAGAATATTTACAGATATAGAATATACTTAGGATTATATTGCATATATGCGTATTCTGTGCGATGGTTCTTTAATTTTTTATAAAATTATTTGTAAAATGTTAACTAACAGATCCTGATGAATACATGTTTTTTTAATTAATTAAATTAATTCATAACTGAATATTTTTAGAAGGCTCAATTTATATAGAAAACTTTCATGATGGATGTATTGTCAAAAAAAAACTAACATCACTTTTGTTTTTTGATTGTCAGAAAAATCAAAGGTTTTTAATGTGTATTAAAAAAAAACACTATTTTTAATGATTACAGTTACCTATCTATACACTTACTTACTTACCATCACGCCGTTTCCCCGTGGGGGTAGGCAGAGAGGATAGAGCGCCATACTCTTCTGTCCTGACACACAATTCTCGCCTCATCCACATTCATACATCTTATCATACAAGCTCGCCGATTGTTGAGGCTTCTAACAGAAACATCCTCCATTATCTGGTTTACCTGGTCGTGCCAAGTCTTCCGCGGACGTCCTCTATTTCTGGTTCCATCAACACTTGCGTCATATATCTTTCTTACCATTCTCTCCTCATTCATCCTTTCCATATGACCAAACCACCTAAGTGATCCTTTCTTAATCTTACTCACTATACTAACAGCTTTACATTCTTTCCTTATTTCTTCATTCTTTACTCTGTCATAAATATATTTGCCACAAATACACAATTACGACTATTATATTATATCTTTCAATACACACAAAATAATATAACTGTATACAAATACAGTATACGAGTACCTATCCTCTCCGTTATCTGAAAATATTTCTCAGCCAATAAACCAATATCAGATTTGATTTGTAAAGAGAAATAGGACCGCTTTTTTACTACCCTGTCTGCTAAAAGGATCAGTAAGTATATACCTGAAAGGTTTAATATTTCACCAGATCGATAGCGGGAATCCGAACTGACCTTTTACGGTAAAAATTTAAATACATGGCTCCACAGAAGGTCGCATTTTTGCTGTCACCTGAAATATTCCGCAGATTTTAGAGTACAGATAGAAAGCATTTTACGCAGATATTTCATATTACAGAGTACAATGCATCTATCGCTGTTGGACCATGAGAGTTGGGGAAATGTGCACTTTGTGGTAGGATTTATGGTCGTAAATTTTGAAATATGTATTGAATTCGTGCAAATAGGAGGAAATTAAAATTGGTAAAATTTATTGTAACAGTTTCAATATGAAATTCCACACATTAGAACAAAAATGTACAAATATTTAAAAAAAATAATCATTTTATATTATTTGTCGTTTTTATTTTAGAATTTAGGTATTATATAAAATTTTATTAAGTAAAACACATTCTTATTGTGAAGTTGTAATTATTCAGAACATAGGTCTGTGATATTTTAAATACTAAATTAATGTATATATTTATAATTAATACATTAATTTAGTATTTAAAATATAAAATTTTGTTAACTTTGTTCTTTAATTGTACCGAGGTGATTGAAGAGAATTTAAAAATATATAATTTCATTAAGCACATAAAAATATATTTAAAAATAAACAATATAGTAATAAAACATAACATTCAGAGATTTTTTTAGATAAAACGCATAATAAATATTTTGAAACAAAAAATAAAAAAATATTTATATTACATGGTGAATATTATGTTCCAGGTCGATATTGTTTTTAAATAACTAAAAAATAAAACATAAATTTGTAATTTAAATTTTATTTATCAATTATGTAATTAATTACAATTATGTATAAAATATTTATGATGGGTATTCATCTATTTTATAACTTTAATGGTATACTTCATGAAGTATTATAATAAAAACAATCGATGAATGTTTATAGTCTTTGAATTCTTGAATTTTATTTTTATACCGGCTGGTTTTGGAGCGACCTTTCCTTCCTAAAAGTTGAACTAAAATAATTTTCAACGTGTTTTGTCATTCATTATTTCAATTTACCTGTTTTTTGAGACAGTCATCAGTCATCTTTAATAAAATTAATTAATTAGTTTGATTCATACGTCCCCTAGCGTATATTTGAGATTCACCGCAATATAAGGTTGATTTTGAAAATGGAATAAAAGATCTATCAATTGAAAAGATTACCGTAATTTGTACAGATATAAGTACAAATATAAGTACAAAATTTGTCAAAAATATATTCGATTGCCACAACGAAAATTATAAACGCTCGTCTTCGTATAAGAAGAGGTCCATGTTCGAATTCCGGCAGCAACTAAATATTTTTTCGATAAATATACTTTATGTGTAATTAATTTAATTTGTATTAAAAATACTACATAACTATGTTTAAAAAATGCATCTTCACAACTTGTTAAATTTGTGTTATAATCTTTGCACATTTATAAACTATTTTTTTTTAATTATCTATTACAGTATGTACCTTAGATACTATAATATGTATATGATATCGCGAGTTTAATAAATAATTAAAAAAAGGGCGTAGTGTCATGTACATACGTAATATATTTGTTAATATTGAATATTTACGTAGGTTACGGTTAATTTCTATTAAATAGTTGTAAAATTCAAATAAATTACCGACAATCAAATATTGAAAATATTAAAAATAATGCATTAGATAAACGATGAAGGAGTTCTGCAATGACATAAATTGACATAATTCATATTTTAGAAAAGTAATATTCTATTCCAAATATATTTATGTAATATATAATATTATAAAAATAAAAATTGTGTACAATGAAAATACACACTTCAATAAATTGATTTCAATACTGATACGGCATATAAATTTCTAATCCAATTTGAGGAAATGGAGAATTTGAAAGAAATCGTATATTAAAATATATATAAATAATTAAACAAAAAATATCTCAAATTCTATGCAACCAAATTTTTACACTTATAACAAATTAAAGAATTATATATTAAACAACAAGGATAAGGTCGATATTTAAAAAAATCGGAGGTCTACAAAATAATTTTCAATGATTGCAATTATTTTTATATAGGTAAAACTCGCAGAAATGTTGATATTAGAATTAAGGAGCACTTGAGATGTCTAAATAGCAACAACTATTCAAAATTTTCTAATCACCTTTTGGAAACAAAACATTATTTTGACATTAACAAGAGTTTAAAAATTATACATGCAAATACTAGGGTTTTACAGTTAGGTTAATTCGAAATTTTAGAAATAAGAAAAAGTTTTATTAGCAAGCTAAATATTATAAATAAATAAATCCTGTTTGCAAACCTTTTAAATTTGTTTTAATATTAGTTCTTACATATTGACCACTTTAATTCTATTTTTATATGTGCTTGTATTTTTAATTTCAGTATATATTATTTCCTGAAGAAGATACCATACGTATCGAAACATGTTGATTTATCAAATTATAATATAGTGATTTAAACAAAGTATTTTGTCCAATTATTTATATAAAATGAGGTCACAAAGTAATTTTGCTAATATTGAATAAGTTAAAATATATTGTCTTATTTTCTATCGTCGTCACAGAATTGAACTAAAGCGCAGATACCTACCTAGATTCTCTTTGCGTTCTACAAAAATTAAAATTGTGTCCAAATAAAGACGAGCAGTGTATCAAAATATGAGAATTAATATTTAGTATGAAATAAAAAGGCACGGATATTACTTTGGCTTGGATTCCCAGTCATTGTTGAATCCCTGGAAATGAAAAAGCCAATGCTGAACAAAGGAAGCCTCCATTTTTGGCGTCATGTGTCAATATTTACTACACTTATACACTTCCAATTCTCAAAGAAAAAATGACTTGCATTTAGAGAGATCAATGGGAGACTTTCAAACTTTTAAAAGGTAAATGGTTTACGGAAATTCAGCCGGAGATAACTACCAGGCCCTGGTTTTCCAAAATAAAATTAAATAAGTTTGAAGCTTCTTCGGTCTGCCGTATAAGGATACGTCAATTGTATCAATTCTCACTTATTTAAAATCCGCATTCGAGACTCTTCTATGTGTGAATGCTTAGTAAAAGAGGAAAATTTAAATCATATTTAGCATTTTAGGATGCCCTAACAATGACCATTGCAAAAATTTAATCCAAGATCTTTCTAATAATAAAACTCCTTTCTCTGTCAAAATCCCAACTTTATTATCATCTAATAATCAAACTATTAACGAGGTTCCTAAAAGCCAATGAAATAAATCTGTAAAAATTAATTGTATTTAAAAATTTTTTCATATTAAATAAAATTACTCGGTAATGAAAAGAACACTCCATAGGGGTGAAAGGCCAATAAATAAAAAATAGATACCAATATTTACGTTATTTTACAACATGACCACTTAACTTTGAAAAACTATATGGACAGAAGAAAAACATCTTTTGTTCCATAAATTAGTTATTTTGTTTTTCTTCACAGGCAACAATTATTTCATTATTTTGCGAAATTATAAATTAATTATAATGTTATTGATTATTGCCAATTGACACTTTTTATTTATTAATAACTATTATAATTATTATTTTCAAACTAAGCTAAACGCTTGTGCTATGAAAATAGGACTAACTTGGTGGTGTCCTGGAACGAGGCGTGAACCCCCGACCACTAGATCACTAGGTCAACGTCTCGACGCCAACAAGTTACAATTATATTATATTATTATTATTACTATTTTAGATATTGATAACTACACAAATTTTTATAGCAAGCCTATTTACTTTGAATGTTATTCAAAAACTTTCATCTTTCGATTTAATGACTTTCTGCGCGGTACATACTTTTACATGAAAAAAAAGTATTAGTATGACGCACATACACAACTTAGATTATTTCGTTTCCAAACGATTCTCAGATCCAGTTTAAGAAAAAGTTTGAAATTCCAAAGACTTTCAATGTTACTCTGAATCCAGATAATATACGAAAGTCCTTAACACGTTCAGTCCCCCTAAACTTATCGCGTCTCACCTTTCACAGCTGCGAAGGGCGTGTGTACTGTAGAAGGACTCCCTTGTGGCAAATACATTATAATATTTTCGCTGTATATTTATACTCAAACGACAGGTAAATATAAAAAGATTAGTTTTGTTAGGACATACACTAGAGTAATGCTTTTTCATATAAATATCATTATTATTAAGGAGAACACATTATTATTATTGTGAAGTTGGAGTTTTCCAGAACATAGTTCATATTTTAATTCAAATTAAATGTATCAATAAGAAAAATTTACAGATAAAATAAATTTATCGAAACATTATTTTTATTGCCACGGGGACTCGAATCAGGAACTCTTCATTTTATTTAATTTGTTAATGGTGATTTGTGATATATCGGTCGGGCGTTGAAATGCAGTATAAATTGGTCCATATTTGACAGTTTTTTTTTTCCAATTATTCGTTCATAATATCAATTTCGTGACAATAAGTATAACAAACAGTTCATTTAAGCAATTCCTCTTAAAACACATCTAAACGTCCAAGTTTCTGATTTTCGGTCAATTCGTGTCGTACACACTTGTCTAGCTTTTACACTTTTTTTGTTGCAGCGAGGTGGGAAAAAATAGTCATAACCTAACTCTTAAATTACACACACGAATTTTTGTATGTGGATTAGCTTCCACTATTGTCTTTAACTCTTCTTCGTTTCCAACGCTCCTTGGTCTTCTTCGATGCTTAGTTTCGAGATTCGTATTGCCGAAATTAAATTTTTCAAAGCATAATCGTATTATTCTCTGGCTATCAGACCTTTCACCGAACGCCTTGTTGATATTTCTACCTGCCTCAGCTGCATTGTGTTCTAATTTGAACTCATACAAAAAAATAACTTCACTTTCTAAGACGGGCACAGTACTTTTGTCAATTACAAATAGTCAGACGGGTAAAAAACTGCACACAACCTTTTTCAATCTTAAACTAACTGAAAATCCGCAATTTCATGTGTTACAACCTAATACGTACAAGACTCTTAACAAAAGGAAGAGGTCCAAAAGTTCCGAAGGGGGTATGAAAATATGACTGTTGGACATCACACGAAAAGACATGAAAAAAATCATGTAAATAAGAAAGCAGATTAGTATAATATTATTAAAGTTCTTGTTGATCTAGTGGTTAAGACACTAGTCAAGTGATCCAGTAGGACCCGACGAAAATCAAAAGGCCGACAGGCTACCCTACCGTTGATCTAGCGAAATCATCAAATTATGCGAAAACACGTGATAGTAAAAAACATTGGATAGAGAAAAGTGGGAGATACTTGTGGAGGACTTCATCCAGCAGCGAATATAAAATAACTAATAATTATAAAAAAATATATTGAATGATAGATAATAGAATTAACAATGCTAATATAGCTCTATTAGAAGAGTATTCTACTAGCAATATAAAGGATTTGATTTCCAGTGGTAAATTTGTTTTTTTTTAAATATATTTTTTTAGATTATTCCAGTGAAATAAATTATTTACCAAATAAATTGTTTACTCGCCTTGTTACTTTGATTGGCACCAATGAGTTTCTTGGTTTATAATAATGTAAG
This sequence comes from Eubasilissa regina, assembly GCA_022840565.1. Classification (NCBI taxonomy): domain Eukaryota; kingdom Metazoa; phylum Arthropoda; class Insecta; order Trichoptera; family Phryganeidae; genus Eubasilissa; species Eubasilissa regina. The sequence goes on along the minus strand of JAINEB010000027.1, from coordinate 12,783,075 downwards.
TGTGTGTGTGCCACTCTTTTTTCGGAAAGCTAAGAAGACGGTAACTGACAGGGTTCATTCTTATTGCATCCCGTGCTTCGACCAGTGCGCGCTATGGAAGACAACCCAGCAAAAAAAACAACCTCGGACCAAAAAGACAGCAAAATTAAAAAGATTAGTGCAGTTCATATATTATATATGTGTGCTTATTGTTAGTTGGAAACCTGGGAATCAGCTATCGAAGGCACATACATAAACATACATTATGTTGTAAAGAATCGCAACTCCATGTTCTGACGCGACATGACTATTCTCTGAGATTATTTATTCTTTCAAATATTTCTAAAGATTTGTGTATTAAACTTACTGTTCTTCTTTCTTCCTTCGTGTCATTATTGATATACAGTAGCCTCAGTCAGATAGGACTTGGATAATAATATACCTCCATAAGTTCTGGTCCTGGGTGGCCCTCACAGATGACTCCAAGACCTCATTTATCTTCCGTTATGGCACTTTTCCAGGTTTTATTCGGCCCAGAGTTGTGCTCAAGATAATCACTCTTTTTAGGATCTCAATTTGACGCTTAATGTGGGCAAAGAATTTAAAGAAATAAGGTTTGCTGTGGTTATATTATATTTACGCGTTATATAATATAACCACAGCATTGATAGGTAGGCCTAGTATTAATGTTTGAATATGTGTATTCCATTTGTATAAATTTAAAACATAAAATAAATTCGAAATGTCCAGAAATGTTTACGGAGTCGGTCTTATATTTTACGGCGGTGATATAAAAACATTTCGTATTGTATTTTTTCGAATTATCGGTTGTGCTTCAGTTCAGGAGTTTTCATAATATTCAAGACAGCAGGGAGAGCGACCATCGGTAGAAGAATCGGCGAATAACAGCCCAGTTTCGCGAATGTTGGTGTCTTTTCATTTACATAGGTTGAATGAATATATTCAATAAACTAATTAGAAAACCCAGGACTAATTATCGAAGGTAATTACGGAAACAGATTTGTTGCAAAATTCAGGCGTTCATGCGACATGTTGTCCACATTCTTAATCATACTCGGGCAGAAATACATTTAGAAAGCGTGTTTCTTACAGTTGTCACTATTGCGGATGTATAATGTTAGTTGCTTCCTTTATGTAACTGTCTATCTATATTCTCGTAAGTTGATTCATAGAACAGACCACCGAATGAATAGATCTGAAATAAAGTGTACATATAGGAGATGAGAGCAGAAAATTGGGCATTCTACACACATTCTTGGTGGAAACATAAATCCTAAAGTCCATGACACGTTTATGCAACAGTAAAAGTATTTACTCTTCAAAAATTAAATATTTTTGTAAACATGACGTATTTTTTACATTAATGCAGGTCAGCGTTTAAATTTTCGTTTCAATCGAGTCATATTTAAAAAAAAGTCGCGGAGCTATTTAATTGCGTAAGTGGTACTAAAGTAATTACATGGGCGATACCAAAATAATCATTTCATGTCTATATATTTTGTGGTTTGTGATTCATAGCAACTTTTGCTAGTTGTATTTGAATTTTCTGCCCACTGTCACTAGTGTTCGTGATCAGCGCGCCCAAATAAATTACTTCTTTAACTACCTCACATCATAGTTTGTCGTAATGCATTAATTGTATATTGAACACTAGTATCGAAACGCCATCTGAAATACACATTTATTAAACATCCCTATTTAATAGGGTAGTTGTTAAGTTTAATTCATCCGATAAATCGGCGTCGGCGGCCATTAAGCGTAATAGTCAAATTAGACGTGAGCTGATTGCGTTTCTGGTGGAGAAAGTGTTAAGTACCTTGTGTGCACGTCTCTGGAAGCTGAGGTTAATTACCTATACATATAAATGATAAGAGGAGACGTGGGATCGGATATCGGGTGTCTCGGAAGTATGTGTCGGAAGTTTATTTTACGAATTATTGGCACAATCTTCAACGTCTGCCTATCTAAATTCTTTCCACATATTAAACACATCGTAGTGAATATTTTCAACTTTGATAAGAATTAAATTTTCAATGTTTTATGATATTTAATTCAATGCTACTTAATTACGGGTACAATACAGAATTAATATACATGATTTAAAATAAATAAGTTAAATTAATATATTACTAGTCAATTTTTATATATTTTTAAGGGATCTACAAAAGGCATATGATAGAGTTATAAGAGAAATGTTATAGAATGTACTCTCTGATTACGGGGTTAATAGTAAATTTATACATGCAATCGCATTTCCGTATGAAGGAAGTTCTGCGTGTGTAAGAATCAATGTAACATTCACACCATGGTTTGACATTCATTACAAAAGGTGTCAATCAGGGTTGTGTAATATCTCCATAACTTGTATATGGATAATTGTGTGATAGAACTGGAATATATGAATGTAGAAGCAAAAATAGGCAATTTGATTGTATGCTGTTTATTGTACGTCGATGATACAGTATTAATGGCGAATAATGAACAAGAACTTCAGAGTCTAGTGAATAGAATGTACGATGTATGCAAGGAAAGCCACCTCATGATGAATGTTAACAGGTCGAAAGTGATGGTACTCGAGGAAAAGAAAGCAAAACACCGTGCTAAATACTTGTAGGTAATGAAAGTTTGGAACAAGTAGATGAGTTTGTGCATTTGGAAAGCATGTTTGATGGAAGCTGAAAGGCTGAGAATAATATCGAAAGGAGGGTGAATGCGGGGAATAAAGTGAACGGCGCTTTGAATGGAATCATAACTAACGGGAATTTGTCAACCAAGGTAAGACTAACAGTGCACAATGGAGTCCTGGTACCGACACTGATGTATAGAAGTGAGGTCTATAGCTGGAAAAAGAGGAACGAAAGTAGACTGAATGCAGTGGAAATGAGATCGCTCAGGCGTATATGTAGCAGATCCATTTATGACAGAGTAAAGAATGAGTAAAAAATGTAAGGCTGATCTTAGTATAGTGAGTAAGAGTAAGAAAGGTAGAAACAACTGCAGTTGCGGTACCAAAAACTCGTCGATCATTCGGCAATACACGTGAGCAGTGACTATATCTCGCTGATTAAAAAAACAAGAGCCAATTATCCCATGGGCAGAAATTCTACACCACACTGTCGGTTTTGTACAATGCAAACATTTTTGATGGCATTTCCTTGGGGTGTTGGGGCACCAATATCTCATGTTCTGTTTATTAACATAGCCATCGATATGAAAATGTGCTTCGTCAGTAAACAATATGTTTCCAAGCGTTCGTGCTATTCCAAAACGTTCCAGCATCGTTCTCGCTAAGGTTTCACGTAAAGAATAGTCATTTTTGTTGAGAAACTACACGATTTGTAGTTTGTATAGGTAAAACATGCACTATTGATTTTTTTATTTCAGTAAAGGCTGGAATCTTCTTTATCGATTTACGCGGATTGCGCTTAATTTCACATGAATTTAAAGTGAGTATAAAAAGTGCGACGCGCACGAATGAACGAATTGCTCAACCGCGAACGCGCGATGCGCTCCTGACCAGTGACTCAATTAGCAATGGTAAATCACGCGCGTCGAACAATACTCCCCCCAATTACTTCACCCTGATGGTTTACGAACAATTACAATTTGATATTGAAATTTTTCCGCTGGACATCCTATATATTCTACGTCACATATTTAATAATGACTTGCGAACGTAAGCCGTATGCACGTATATTTCGAATAAAATAATTTTACAATCGTCTGGTACTATTGATACATCATTGAATATGAAAACAAATTGCTATCTAAACGTCAATTATTCTCGTATGAATAATCTATCTTCTTTATCCAACATAGGTAGGTATCTAATAAATAAATAAATTTAATGAATTAGAACAGATTGATAAATGGTTTTAGTTTTTTGTTATCCTGATGAAAAAAAATGTATTTTCAACAAAGTTAATAAATGATTTAATATTAAAATGAATAACTACAACGTGTTTAAGTTAGCTATTAAAAATATATTCATAAATAATTTGTAAAGTGTGTGAGTGTTAGCGCCGTTTAAATTTTTTTTTTTTGTTTTTAAGTTTTTTGGCGTTTGACTTGTTGCCTCGTGCATAGATTCATTTCGCGGTTTACCAAATTTTATCCTGCGTATCTCCTTCCCTTTCTTTTCTCATCTATCCTTAAGCATAAGAAAGAAATAAGATGCCGCTGTGATTAAAGTCTTCCAACTGCAGCAAGTTCAGTGCGCTTGGAACTTTTGTACCGATAACTACCATCGTTTCACTTCGCTTTGCTCCGCTAACACTTATGAATTAATCTTACTTTAATCCCGCTTATACACAATAATCCTTTTCGCGAATGTTACTTTACACGCCGCAATGCTTGTACTAGTGGTGAAAAGGAATCTATCAATGAACCAGCATCCGTCAGACAAAAAGTAAGTGCCTTCCTTTCTTCCTCATATTTCCACCGGTGAGTATTTTCACAATTTAATCGATATTCATTTGGCGTAGGTTCTCTAAATTGTGGTTAAATCTAGAGACCCATTTGCGTGATGGAAACGCATCAGTTAAGATGTTCGCAGAGGTTAGGGTATTGTTTATTGGCATTTCAGCGAAGGATTTCAGGTTTAATAGTCCATTTAGTTCCTGAAACACCTGCGATCTGGCGATATTAGAGAAATTATTCCGATAAATTCTCAAATAACAGATTGCTTAGACTATGCTTAGCTTCTGCATATCGATACACGAGATATCTAGTAAATATTTACGTCATGATTCTAATACAGATAAGGTATCTAAAGGCAGGCTCTGTGGTCTGGAATTCTAGAAGAATAAGGGTAGTTCACAGATCCGAGGTTCATTAATTGTTTATTCCGATAATTTTTAAATTTTATTAAACATATAACACGATTGTCGCAGAATCTTAATCTGCACATAATTTCATATTCATAATCAATTTATTAATTAAATAATGTAATTAATTCAGTTTATTCAAAATTACCTAGATATAAACCATTATTAAAAAAGTGTATTTTAAAATTTAAATAAGATTCGTAAATACACAAGGTAACTGATAATTTATTGTTATTGTGTTTAGTTTGTAAAACTTCGTGTTTGTTTTTCATGAAATATAAAAAAAAAGTTATAATGAATATTATTGTTGAGTTTGCTAGTTTGCATTAGCTGTTTCGGCAGTTAAGGCCACTTTCAAACTGTGAAATCGGCATATTTAAGTGATTTTAGTTATTGGTATCGGTAGATGGCTTCAGTGAAGCCGATGTATATTAAAATTATTTTTCTCAGATGCACTTATCATTAAAAAATTTCCTCGTTTATGAACATAATATCTATATTTTCTAATGGCTTTATTGTTATAAAATTTAATATTAAGCTTAATCGTTAATTTTCCCCGTTTCTGTAAATGCTTAGCTAAAATATTTTGTGTGCCACTGTTTATTAAAATTTTATATTTTAAATTTCATAAAAAAATAAGATTTTTTATTAATCTATTCAGGATCTATACATTTTTTAAATTTGTTTAATTATGTAATTCAAGCTCCTTCGTTAACAAATGGTGTTTTTTCTAGATGTATAGAATTTTAAAATGAAATAAAACATAAAAATCGTGGTAATGGCCATGGTATTCGCTGTATTGGAAAGATAATTTAATGCCATTAGTCTTTAAATATGATTTCGCGCATAAACTATAATTTAACAATAACATATTTTACAACCACCCACTTTTTACCCAATTTTTGTCCTTCTTATCGTGTATATATTTCACTTCACTTTCTAAAGTGCTTCAAGCACCACAGGTCCCCGAAAGTCGGACCCGCCACCCCAGAATTTTTGCCAGCCAAAAGCGTGCCACCATCACAGAATTTGCAATCGAAAGCACGCCACCATTCCACCAGAAATATAGCCAAGAACGCCCGGCTTCTAGTTATGGCCCTTACAAATCTCCCCTTCCCATTTTTCGCCTTTACTTTTTCATCTTGGCCAACTCTCTTCCTTCAACCACACCAGTCTCGATCCGCTCGCCAGAGAAAATGACAGCTCCCATCTTGCTTCGTGCCATAGGTCATTGACCAAACAGTGGGCTTCCCATTGGCTCACATACAGAGCGACATTTCATATCTGACGTTTTTGGTGGGCACTCACACGTGGAGATGGATGCATGTCACAGTATACTATAAAATCTTCGTCTCTTCAGCGCAGCTGTTGATTTAGGAAATAGCCAGAAACCACAAAGAGCTCAGTCAGGATTCAGAAGTCAGGTGAATAGTCAGACATTTTTGGAAAAAAAAGTCTCTCACGGTGAGCACACTGTGACTGCTCTATTCACCCATTTTTAAGCCAAAGTGCTCACGTAGATATGCAATAATTAATATCTGTCTTTGTTTTAAATTTACGCAAGTATTAGTTCAAACACGAAAATTCACGTGATTTTGATACATTTATGTCACGGGTGACTTAGCGGCCTTTTTTGGAATTAACTGACTGTCATACCTCGGATTAGATTATAAATGTAATATTTCAAAATTTTTCGTGATTAAATAACTTTGTGGAAGTCCATTGTAAAAATTAACTAAAAAAAATAAATTAAATAAAATACAACGTTGTTTACTTCACACTACACTTTAACTGAAAGTTAAAACATTTTCGATGTTTATTGCATCATCTTCAGTAATAAACACAGTGAAGATGACAGATAAAAATTTCGAATTAATATGTAAAGTGAATTAAACAACGTGGTGCTTTATTTTATTAATTTTGCTAAAAGATAATTTGTTTAAAGTTCATAATACGTATATATCTAATGTAAATTTAAATATAGGTATTGTAGTGAAAAATGTCGAAAAGATTTAAGTTGTTTCCCAAGCGATGTATTAGTGCGTTAAGGGATGAAGGGATGCCTAATGAATATTTAGTTCATGTAAAACCAACTTATATATCATTATTAAAGTTTTCCTTCACTAATTAAAATACGTAATATCTCAGAAACAGGGTGAAAGCTTATTAGATGTACAAACTTACAAATGTGTATGGTTTTACAATTGTAATTATAATTACAATAACTGTCTCATAATACTATACTGCTGATTTGATAATAATTAAATATAATATTTGTCTGACGTTTAGCAATAATTAAGCCAATGTATTCGTGATACTTAAGTGACGGTTGTAATTAAAACAATTTTTGAAGTGTAAGCATCAAACCCTTCCCCCTCCAAATAAAAATTTGGAGGGGGGAGGGTAGTAAAAACTACGGTAATCTCAAAAAAATATGTGACGGAAAATAACCAACAAATGCGTTATACTGGTAACAGTGGTAATTACCTATTTTATTCAGTATTGTAACGTAGGGTGAATAGAGACAGGTTTCAGTGTTATCATTACTATAAATAGACATATGTAAAAAAATATTTATAATATATACCTACTACCAATGTTTTAGTTAGTCAACGGTTCTGCTATATGTCCCTATTCAACCTAAATTTAATTCGATCATGAATTACAGAGAAAATTCTATAAATGAGCACTATTTCTATTTAGCTTACGACAGGGTGAATAGGAACAAGTAGTGCGGTCAATAGATTATTATTTTTTTTGTTTACTACTGTTTAAACCAGTTCTGATACTTTTGTACGACAATATATAAAATTCCATTTTTTATGAGATATAAATAGACGTATTTAGGTAAAAATATCATATAAAATCAAACTCAAATAAAGAAGAGAGAAAAATATTTTCAATTGTCATTTAAGCATGGTAGGCATTCATAAAGGGATGCTAATTTTCATTGCAGGACAGAAATGGACTCTTTCAAACAATTCAGAAGTCTGGTAGGATGTGTAAGAGTCAATTACGATCTATCGGCACTTTACCTGTTTATTGAAACCTGTACTGATGTATTAATTTATTAGTTTATTTCAATTTTGGCTATTAAAGATGGGAATATGATTTTAGGGATTGCAGCTTCATTATTTTTCCAACAGCTGTCTAAATATGTTCTTCGTATTTTAAATACTTCTGTCCTCTTAGATAAAGTATATAAGTTCTCGGTTTTGTCTACTTGTCCACCGACAAGATAATAATTTATCTGGAAGAACAGCTCAAATGGTGTAACGTATACTGTGTTTCTATATTCATCCCACAATATGTCCTTATTCACCCTACGACTTGTCCCTATTCACCCAAAACTATGTTATAACTGACACTTGACAGTAAAACCAGTATAAAATATTAATTAATGGGAAATTTTACTTGCAAAAAAAAAACACCAGCCTACAGCGTATTATTTTTTTTAAATATTAAGAATAATCTAAAAACCTAATTGTTAAATAATTTTACAAGCAAAGTTTTGCGGCGTAAAACTTTGTCCGTTGACCCGCAAAATATTTGAAATTAAATAATTCAACATTATTATTATGTGACACCTTGGTAATGGTAGTTAGTAGTAACCAGTAGTAAAAAAAAAAAACTTACTTTTTAATACAAAATATTTGTTGTACAAAACTGAAGCCAAAATGGCTAAAAATTGATAATGCCCTTGCAAGGCGAAACCCGTCTCAAATAAATTAAATGAGTAGAATCAAAAAACAAGTATTTTATTTTCACACTTGTGATTATAGAATTCTACAAACATACCTCAGAAACAGTAAATAAAATAACTGTGTATACATAATATTTAATATTATTCACTGCTGCCGTAATTACCCTTCGATAGCTAGTCCTGGGTTTTCATTTAGTATTGTTGAATATATTAATTCGATCCATGCAAATAAAAATACACCAATCTTTGTGAAACTGGGCTGGTAGACGCCGATGGTCGCTCTCCTTGTCTCTCGTCAGAAGCAGTTTCGCTTTTGTTTGCTGTTTTTAAATCAATACAAATAGAATAAATTTATTAAAAATTAATACAAGGCCTACCTATTGAAGTAAAAAAACGCGTAAACATTCACTCTTGTTAATATACTTTGATCTATAATAGTTGCGTCACTATTACTTACTCTACATTCACTGTTTCACTGTCAGTTACTATTACGCACTTTTAATGTAATATATAATATTTATCATGTTACAGTTACGACTGAGGAAGAAGATTGGGTCACTACAGTAAAATAATAGTTTTAAAAAAAACGTGGTACTTTTCTTTTCGATCAAAAGCTCATTCTAATCACAGACCAGTAAATGAATTAAAGTGTATATATAGGAGAGGGTTTGAAACATTATTTTCGGAACGAGAGGCATTATACAAACATTATTTGTGGAAACATAATTAAATTAAATATTTGTGTAAACAAGACGTAATGCATATTACATTTTCAGCGTTTAAATTTTCGTTTCAATTGAGTAACATTTCTAAAAAAAGTCATCCTTTTAAGCCCGCCACACACACACGCACATACATCTCGCACCGGCGATGCTGGCGCGCTGACACACGCACATACACACGATTTCAAGGACATCACGTGTGTGATACCAAAATGCAAATATTGAAACAAGGATTTTGTGTTAGTTCATGCCTACATATTTGGTAGTCTGTGATTTGAACCTACCGAATTTTTAACTTATTATCATTTTATTTTTATTTTATTTATTTATATATATTTTGACATTCATATTTTTGTAGTTACAGAGGTGGATACATAACATACGTAACACATAGTTTAATGTGTGGGATGGAGTAGACTTCACCTCTGATATATACAGCGTTGTCCTGGCTACTTTGCTAGACTAAAGTCTGTGTTAAAGTAGCCAGTTTTTTTTTTTTTTTTTTTTCGTGCTGTTGTGGTGTTATTTGGAATAAAAAAATAAATCAAATATGAATAAAAAAGTAAGAATAAAATAAAAAAAATAAAAAATATAATAAAAAATATGTGGAGTGGGAGTGTTGTAGGACTAGTGAGTTATTAGTAAAAGAATTGTATACATTATAGTAAATTGTTGGATATCCATGCTTCTGATTCATCTCTACCTGATTGAATCATATATTGGGTCCATATTTGTGTAATCTTATAGTAATTGTACGATTTCCAGTTGGTACTGAGTGTATTGTATAGTTTCGGAGCTAGGAACATGTAGAATCTTTGATAAAATGTCGTTGTTGCTCTCGGAACTGGTGTGTAGATGTTTGTTGTTTGTCTAGTGCTGTGTCCATGGTTTATTGCTTGGGGAGAGTTGTTATTAGTATAGAAGTATTGAACGAGTCTCAACATAAAGATTTGTCTTACTATGACGTATTTTTAAATGATTTTTTATTCTTTGATACAGGTTTAGAATAATTAATGTAAAAAAGGCTTATATCACGAAAATTTCTCAACTAGATATATGCGTACGGTACCATAAATTCACCAGATCCCGAACGTAAGCATTCATCTGCTAAACCTGCCACGCGACCTTTCTGTGATACGTAGTGATGGTGAGTGATCTTGAGGGTGACATTTGACTCGCATTTGTATCTACCCCAAAAATGCTCCCCCGAGATAAAGCAACTAATGTACGTCTGGTGTCCAAAATCCATAGATTCTTTAAGATTGTAAATAATATTATATATATATTATTATCAATGTGTCCAAAAATTTAATAAAAATGAATTGTTAATTCTGGCGTCTGCTATGGGTTTACTCAAAGGTATTTGAGATTCCGTAAAAACAAAGTAGATGGCTTTCAAATAATGTAACGATAATTTGAAATAACTGCAACATATAAATTCAAAAATTTGTCGACTATTTTTACAAAGCTGACGTAGTGTAATTGGATAAACGCACTTCCCTGGATATGAAGATATTACATATCACCTTTTTTATTGCAAATACCTACTTTGAGAAATAATCGCTAGGAGACGCCAGAAATTTTTCAATTGAATTAAATTAAATAATTGGATATACTTGTTGAGAAATTACAATAACCAAAAATAAAAATACAACTTGTGTTACAAATTGACAATTAAGAAGAGTAAACAAGATATTAATAACTACTGTGTAAGTATAATACATAAGTTCGTGGGTTCCAAGGTTAGCGAGGTCAAATCACGTGACACGCGACAGTCATGTTTAGTACATATTATATGGATATTCCAGATTAAATTAATTTGTATTGATTTATCTCAGTGTCATCCAGCGTGTGTTAATTACTCAAACGTTTTTGGAATTCATTACATAATAAAGTTGACAGCTATTTGATAACGGAATAACAGATGTATCACGTTTTACTTTTATAAGTCTCAAAATTTTCGAAATCTTATATGGTTAATACAACGTAATTGGTATCACAGTTGCGGCAAGGAAAAGTTCCGGGTTCGTATCTCGGTGGTAACCAAATATTTTTTTGATAGATTTTTTTTGTGTATTTTTATAATTAATTCATATTTTTTTATGTATAATACAATTACGCTCTTAAACTGAGCATGTGTGATGAAGAATAGATCCATATTTTTAAATACTATTTGATCAATTCAAAAATTATGTGATTAAGTACGTATAATATTTATACACAAAATTTTCTAATAATTCTGTCTTTATTTTTTTCGTTGATTTATAAATATTATTTACATCTTGAAACTATATTCGGCACTTCTTTTAGAGTCCTTATAAAATTTTGCAAAACGTAATGAAATAAATAAAAAGATTTTTTCCGGACGTTGGGAATCACTGGTGAGACACTCGGTGTGTACCGACCCACTGGACGCCACGTAGCAGGTATGTTATTTGAAAAACGGCATCTGTGACCTTTTTTGTTCAAGGGTCTAAAATGTCGGGTATGTCGTCTTCAGTCACGCGAAATAAACATTTTTACAACCAAAGACAAAAAACAGAAGGTGTAAAGTGAAATGTGAAAAATGTAACCCAAATTACTGGATACCATCTATTTAGTAAAAAATACCTGAGAACCAGTGGCGTAGCCAACAGAATGGGGGCTCCAGGCAAACACGTATATTGGACCCAAATACTTTCCTTTCCAAGTTCACACTTAAGTTTTTTTACATAAATATATTTTCGTATTAAATTTTTTTACAAATAATTCATAACAAGTCATCAACAAAAGCTATTATTAGTTGTTAATATTATCCGTAAACGAGTTTATCTGACTAAAAATTTACAGGCTAAAATTGTAGCTATAATTGTCGCTATTATTTAATATGTAATACGAGACTTCTGAAGTCCAGGTCACGCAGTTACTACGCCACTGCTGAGAACGAACTGGCGTCTTATAAAATTTAATCAATAGTTTACTAGAGCAGTCTATAAAAATGATACATTTGTAAAATATTTATCCAGGCAATTTTTTTTTCATATTGGTTATTATTATTGATTCATATCTGCTATTGAAAGGTATAAGTGCATAACCCATAGATACACAATTTTAATATTAAGGAGAACACATTCTTATTGTGAAGTTGTAATTATTCAGAACATAGATCTGTGATGTTTTAAATAACGGAACGACACATGTATTAATTTGAAAAAGTGTAACATAATAGGTTCGAAAATTTGCCATGAAAAATACTGGCGCTATAACACAGTTGGTAGTGTACTTCCCTGGATTGGAAATAGAGATCCAGGTTCGAATCCCGGTAGCGTAAAAACAATATTTTTCGACAAAATTGATTTATATGTAAATATTTATAATTAATACATTAAATCAGTATTTACAAAATTTTACGCCAGAGATACAAAACTCAGTCAACTCACAATTTTAAATATTATATTCAAACAAGAAATCACTTCTTTTTTTAAGCTTTGAAAGATTTATTTATTTATTTTAATAATAAAAAATATAATATAATTAAAAAAGAATCATATATAATAGAAGGATATATAACATTTATTTCTTCTCTATGCTCTTCAATAATATAATAGGAGATCATTAGAGAATTAATATTTTTTATATGATTAATTTATTTTAAAAGTCGAGTGAAATATTAACAATAGTGACATATTATAATTTATTTATTTGTCACGATAACTGCACATTTTCATGTAATATAATGAATGCGACATGGCATTATTATTACTTTTTTTGTTGTTGTTATGCGACGGGGGTGGGCGGAATTAAGGTATTGATAACAGTGATATAAAATATTTATTAATTTATAAGAATTATTATAATAGTGATGTGTAATATTTACATTTATATAATTTAAAGATAATAAGGAAAACGAGAATGTTATTATATTATATTAGTAAGCTTGATTTTATTTTATGAGTAGTAATTGGAAATATCAATTAAAAATGGTTGTATATATTCATTCAAGATGCACCCTTTTATGCCAGGGGTATGATCTTTTAGGTTTTCACGGTAAATGTAGTCTTAAACTTGAGTGTTTTTCTTACAGACATTGTTTTGTAAATGTCTTTGGATTTTCTGTGATTAAATTCCATCATATTGGGTGTTTAAAGTAATGTCGTATCTTAAAGAAAGAAAGCATACAATATTTTTAAAGACAAAGCTAACTCACTAACTAACTTACCATCACGCCGCTTCCCCGCGGAGATAGGTACAGAGGTTAGAGCAATATACTCTTCTGAATTGGACAATTTTCGCGTCTCCACATTCATACAACTTCTCATATAAATAAGAATTAAAATAAAAAAGAAGACTTTATAAATAAATTTAAAAAAAAACGATTAATGAATTATTGTATTATTTTTTTATCATAATTGTAGATAATATTAGTTAAAATATAAACAGCTGTGTTAATTAATTACGTAAAAAATATTTATTCTTTGCTCAGTATAATTAAATATAATGTTATTTAACTCAAATAAAATGTACAGCTAAAATTAATTTATCGAAAAAATATTTTTGTTGCCACCCGTACTTGAACCAGGTACCCCGCCTATCCGGGAAAGTGCGCTGACCTATTACACCACGGCACCATAGTAAGATAACCACAATTTTTCTAACTTATTTGTTGTACTTTCAAACTGATACACCTGTAATTCCATTATTTGAAAGCACTTCTTTGTATGTACGGAATTTCAAACACCTTTGAGTAAAATCGGCTAGGAGACGCCAAAATTAATCAATCAACAAGACAATTTGTATTAAAAATACCACAGAACTGTGTTCTGAAAAACTACAACTTCACAATAATAATAATAATGTGCTCTTATTAAAATCAAATAAAATATTTGAGAAATTTATCTTAATTCAATATTGAAAAAGTTTTCGAAATTTGAATAGCATAAATATAAATAGCCTATTGTTTGTAATTTTATTGAACATAATTCATTATTAATGTAAATATTTGTTTTCTTAAACAGTTTTAAAAATTATATCTTCAAAATAATTTTCATTAAAATGCACTGTAAATATACTGGAACTCTTCCGCTACTAATATTGTTCTCAGGTTCAATAAGTAATTGTAATTGGAGTTATCTTAGTTCCTTCTCCAGAAAATACTGTAGAGAAATACAATTTGTTGTGACTACATGGGTTTAAAAATCCAGTTATTAAGATTTCTGTCCGTGTTGTTCGTCTTTGTGTATGTGATGATACTAAATAATCACTATAGTTTTAAATTATATCAATTTGGCATATTTAGACATGAATATGATATAATATTTTATATATTTATATAATGATATGATATTTATTATATTAGATATAATATTTTTTGTTTTCACGGCGAATGGACATGAAGTGGTATGATATATGTCGGATCAACTCTAATTCAGCACCGCAAGCCGTTCGCCGAGCGCAGTCATGCCGGCAGTCCACTCTCGCCGAGGTATGGCGAGAGGAGGCGAGCACGAGAATGTACTGCAACTCTTGGCTTGCATTATTTATTCTTGTGTCAATACTGATCGTATCGTGCCATCTCGCTTCGCCTCGCCCCGTCCATGCTCCGTTCCGGTCGGAGCGTGGACGAGGCGAGGCGTGGCGAGGGGAGGAACCTCGGCGAAAGTGGATTGCTGGCATCAGAATGCGACTAGTGTCACGTAGTATACCATCTGGGCGTGTTAGCGGGCGCTCCGCTACAGATGGATGGAATTTTGGCTTTAGTATTATAATAAAATATATTTCGTGTATGCAAGAATTTTTTATTTAAGGCAATTTTGTGCACACGGAAAATGAATTGAATGGTCGCGGTCTTTCTTATAATGCTTGTATTTTCTTAACTATGGCAAATAACATTCAGTTTATTAGTTTTTTATTAGTATAAAGGTTCTATCTAAGTAAAAATTTAAAAAAAGTCAAATTTAGTGAATAAATTTTGATGTAAATGAATAAAATCCCATATTTTCATAATAAATTCGGAAACATGAATTATTTTTGAAAAGGATAATATTCGAAATGAAATTGTTGAAATAACACGCGAAGTGTGCGAGAATGTTATGAAAAATATGGTTAAAAGAGCACGCATTTGTGTCGCTGCCAGAGGCGGCTAGTTGGAAGATATTATATTTGAATATAATCGATGAATAAAAACCAAAAATTTTAAAATGTGTTTCGTTTCCTAGTTACTCAAAAACAATATCGGCCTGGAACGTAATATTCATCCTGTAGAGATATATTGTTAGTATCTCTGGACTAGGCTTGAAAGCCTGATTACTGGATTATTAGGCGAGTGGCGTATCGCTAGACCAAATATGAATAAGGTCCATATTATTAATAATATTAAATACATGTAACAAATATATAAATTTACTCATGTTTTTTCAAACTCAGTAACCGATACTTTTCTTAACATTATCAATGTCTTCGTTAGATATTATTGAGAAAACAGATACATTTCTGGAAAAATTATATAAAAATCTTAATGTAAAATATTTACAACTTTCTTTGATGTTACAAAATTGTTTGTAGTAGTCAAATTCCACGTATTTTATCATCGTAACAATTTAATATTTTAATAATTATAATTTTTAATAAAATAGAATTAAAAAAATTGACATACGGATCTACTTAGTTTATTTGATATCCTGATGAAGGAATTTTTTTTTTCCGAAACCAGTTGGTGTTTAAAATTTAAGTGGTTAAAAACAAAGTTATAAATAAATTATATAAAAATGAATAAAGACCACAATGTAAAGTTTTAAATAAATATTGAAAATCTTACCCATGAGGTGTAGGGCGACAGCTGGAGGCATGACGCAAATCCCGACCAGCCAATCAGCCACCGCCAAGCTGGTGACGAAACAATTGGTGACAGTCCTCAGTCGTCGTGTCGTCAAAACTGCCAAGATCACCAGCGTATTGCCAATCACCGTCACCACGATCAAGATGCAAAATACTCCAACCAGACTCACATCTTGAATAGCCAGATTCCCTACATCGTCGTCCGTCTTTGTAAGATTCACATTTAAGTTAAAATCATAAGTTGAATTTTCTGCAAAATCTGCTTTCGATTCTGCTGTATACGTTGTCGAGGGTAGTGATGAGAAGTTGAGCAGGGTGTACGCGAAGTTTGCTGCTTTGGGGTTATAGGTTAGTTCGTCATGGTTGTAGATGATTTCTTCTGGAAGTGTCTGGTCTTCTTGGAGCACTGGCTGCTGGTGGGGGTTGCTGGAGAAGTAGTTGTCCTCGAAGTCGCCGATTTCCCTCGATACTGAAAAGAAATCTTCGCTCGGAATATCTTCTCTATCGGTGGAATCCATCCCAGTGACTTTGAAGCCTCAAGGTTCATTTCCTGTAAAGAAAAATGAACAATTGTTAACAATTATAATTAGATGAATGCTTACAATGGTATATTATGTATTATATAAGTGAATATTAAAAGTGGATCGAGAGAAATCGGAGTTACTCTTGACCCAATGTATGTATGTACTAGAAGTGGGTCTAGATAAATCGTAGCTACTCTTGACCCAAATTATGAATTGTATAATAATGCATATTATAAGTGGGTCGAGAGAAATTGGAGCTACTCTTGACCCAAATTATGCACTGTGTATTAGTAGATATTTGAAGTAGATAGAGAAAAATCGGAGCTACTCTTGACCTAAACTATGTATTGTATATTAATGAATAATAGAAATAGGTCGAGAGAAATCGAAGCTACTCTTCACCCAAATTATGTATGGTATATTAGTGGATATTATAAGTGGGTCGAGAGATATTGGAGCTACTCTTGACCCAACTTATGTATTGTATATTAGATATTAGTGGATATTAGAAGTGGGTCGAGAGAAATTGGAGCTACTCTTGACTCAAATGTTAAGGTGGACGTTTTGATCTAGTATTTAATTTAGTTGTCGTTTTGTATTTCATATCTGTGATGAAAACAAAGCTCAGTTTCATACGTAGCACAAAGTAAAGTTAATTTTAAAATAAAAGCGTGTACATTTTACTACGAATATCCAGGGGAAAAATATTTCTATGATATTAATACTTCCATAAGGGATGGAAATAATTATAATACATATGGTAAATTAATAGTATATTATTACATATATTTAACAAGTTTTTCAAACTCTTAATAGGAATGGCGCGAAAGACATACATAATACATTTTCTAAATAATTACCTAGGTACCTGCAGTATTACAGCATTATAATATTATTTTTTTTAAATTTCATACAAAATAAATTAACTTGATTTGAATAAATAAATGAACATATCAGTGACTCAATTGTACGACAGATAATGTTCACTCAGAGTCGGGATTATAAATTTCAGAATTATAATCCGTATCCAAATAACTACACTGAAAAGAACACACAATATTTCGAAACCAGTCGACGTTAAATAATAATACTAAATTGAACTAAGTTAATTTATATTAATTACTAGTCTTTCGTTTCACGTCGCGATGACCGAATAAAACAAGACATTGATCAATGGAAAGGAAAAAAAAGGAGGCCTACATTCAACACTGGATGCAGATAGAAAAAAGAAAAATATCAGAAAGCAAAAACTTTATTTTATTAAAACATTCGGTATAAAAAAATATTTACAAATTTCAGTTCAAATCAGGTATAAAGATATTAAATATGAAGTTGTAAAATCCATAAAAGAGTTCTTTTATTTGTTTTCATTTGAGAAATGCGTTTTCAGAACTAAAAGGTAACACATCTACATTATTTGTGTATTTCAAATGAAATTGATACTTTTCTCCAATGTAACAATGTATGTACACAAAGTACAAACAAAAAAAAAAGTTATCGACATATCAAAATTTTTTTTTTCTTCTTCTTCGGTCAATGTTCATCCGAGGTTAATAAATAAAAGTCTTTCTTAATGACCGACATTCCATTTTGTCACCTGTCTTATGCATCCAGGTGCTTCCTGCAATCTTTATTATGCCATCGGCTCTGCGTGCTGGGGGATAATCTGGGTTTCGGATTTCATTACACAAAGTGTTAGGTAGGTACCTGAACAGATTGGATATCAATTTTGATTATTCCTTGTTATTTCAATTTAAAACGAAGTAAGAGATATTCATAAAGATCTTGATTCTAGAAAATCTTTTTATTTGTATCCGTACATAAATTGTTAACACCTGTAAACATATTTTGAATTAGATACATTCTTAATACAAATTGAATGTATTAATTAGAAAGATATACATATAAAATCAATTTTAACATAATTGGTTAATGCATGTTCCCCGGATTGGAAGAGATACAGGTTCGAATCCCGGTAGCAACAACAGCATTTTTCGATAAAATTGATTTTATATGTATATCTTTCTATTAATACATTTAATTTGTATTAAAAACATCACAGATCTATGTTCTGAAAAATTACAACTTCACAATAAAAATGTGTTCTCCATATCAATGCATCCAAAATTTAATAAAAATGAATTGTTAATTTTAGCGTCTCTTATCGAATTACTCAAATGTATTTGATATTCCGTAAAAATAAAGAAGATAGCTTTCAAATAATGGAATGATAGATGTATTAATTTGAAAAGTGTTATATGCAGGTTTGAAAAATTGTCGTCAATGCACTGTGGCACTATAGCATGACCGTTTAATGTACGTTCTCCGGATTGAAAGAGATTCAGGTTCGAATTCCGGTAGCAACAACAATATTTTTCGATAAACTTGATTTTATATGTACATATTTCGAATCAATACATTTAATTTGTATTAAAAACATAAGAGACCTAGGTTCTGAATAATTATAACTTCACAATAAGAATGCGTTCTCCTTAATAATAGATGCATTCTGAATCACCCTCTGAAATACAATTTTGTCGACAAAATCGAGCAAATCTTTTAACACGTTTTACAGTTTGCTCGTGAAAAGGCAGGGGGTCACTTAGCTAACGGTGTTTTACCGGAATTTATAATAATACAGACAAGCATATTTCAAATCCGCCGAGTTGTGCTCGCAGCAGTAAGCAAGACTAACGGGCTTAGCTGGCTAACACGTTTAGCTGGCACATATTACATTTAGGATTATTTATTGTATTCCTAACAAGAGAGCAGATACTCCAGCAAATCATTACCGCGCAAGCCTCAGCGCTCACCCCTGCCGGATGAGGCTTTGCGTGGGCCGAGAGGTGGGAAAATAAGGGAGCTTTTACTCGTGAAGGAAATTGAAACAGGGATTTCTTCAATTAATTTCTTACGCTTAACAGAACAATTTCCCAGATTCGGCTTTCCGTATTTGTAAAGCGATTCAATATTTGCTTACGGGCAGGAGCTTATTTTATTTTTTATTCCTGTTATTATTTTTCGCCTAGATCACTGAGATGATAATCATACTATTAAAAGGTCTTCAGAAAATCTATCATAATATTTTTTTCAAATTTTGTACACAAATAAGATGTTTATTAAAACTAAGCGATTCATAAATACATAAATTCATACAGGAAACAAGAATGTAGACAAGGGTGGTTCGTCGATCTCAGTTTCTCTCAACCGACGATGATGAAGATGATTATGAGGTCGAAAGAAATGAAACACAAAAGATGTTCAATATCGGTACACTACGGTGACACGACACAATCGAGAATGGCTTCTCGCCTGCAGAATACTCTGTTTTTATTCAGATACATAACAATACATTCAGTCATATTTGCAAGGCTGCCGCTTGTGACATTTTACTAAGACGACTTTGTTTTCCTGAAATCTATCCCACGGATTTTTTGGCGCCACGCCAATGATTACATCTTAAAATTACTGACACGTGTCTTATCATATCAATTATATGGCGCCTCCTCAGCGGGTAATCCTGTGCGATACACGATACACAAGAGATGCCATTTTGACTACATCGTCATCGTCTGTCCCTCATGACAGGATCACGATTAGAGTCTCCAACACGAGTACTCGTGTAGTTGATACTTAATTATGCTAGTCCACTTTTAAGTACTCGTTATTCGAGTATTTTTAAAAAGGTACATATTTAGCTGCGTCTTCCGTACGGCATTAACTGGCCAGCTGGAACAGCTATTGTCAGGTATGATTTTTTGCATAGTTTTGGTTGTCGGCTATGCTATGAGACACGACGGAATAATTTATTTGTTAATTTTTGTGTCTTCTTGTCCTCCTGACTTGTCTTATCAATGACAACAAACAATATAAAATATCGAAAAATAATCTTCTGGATTTACCGACTAATGGATGCAGCTGTGACGTAAAATATTGTTATTTATTTATTATATGTTTGTATTTGTACTAATCCGTTAATAGAAATTATAAACCAAAACATGTATATATTTTGGGCTTTTAAGATATTGGATACGTTTAAAAAAACAGCAACCAAGGGAGTTTTCTCAACAGCAGGAATTATTGAAACAAAACTACGCACAAATATGAAATATGAGTCATTTATGTTGTTTTAAAATTAAAATAAATGTGTATATTAACTTTACTTTCATTTAATTATTAGGAGAACATATTATTATTGTGAAGTTGTAATTATTTAGAACATAGGTCTGTGATATTTTAAATATGATTTTTAATATGGCTCTTTCAATTAATAGAACGATTAAATGTATTAATATCAAAAAGGTATCATATAGGTTCGAAAAAATTTGTCGCTAAAAATATCGTCGCTGTAGCATAGTTAGATAATGCACCTTCCCCGGTTTGGAAAAAGATCCAGATTCGAATCCCAATGGCGCAACAACATTTTTTTTCGAAAAAATTGATTTCATATGTATATCTTTCTAATTAATATACTTAATTCATATTTATTTATTATACGTACATGAATTTCAATTATTAATAAATATTTTGGAGACTATTTGAATATACTATTTTAAGATTTTATTACTCGATACTTAAGTAGTTAATGATGTGGAGTGATTTGAGTCTTTAATCACGATCTCTACAAATTCTGCAAATCTTAGGGCTGTTACTAAAGGAGTGCCTATTGCTTTTTCCACATGGTCGGTTCAACGGGTGGGGGATCTCACTCTTCCTTTCCGTCTTCGAATGAGACGTACTTTTCGAATAAATAATGCATTTTACTGAAATATTAAAATGACACATCTTGTTGAGATACCTCTTATGAAACTTATTTTTATTAATTTAATGAAATCAAATTTTATTTGTGAAGTTAATTAAATCAAAGGAGTATTATTTTAGATTGTTAACATTATTTTATTAACCACTTAATGAATTAAATACATCTACCGGTTTCAAAAAATATTATTTTCTTCTTCAGGACGTCATTAACAAATCAAAACCATATGTTATATTGTTTCTTTAACAGAATCTAATTTAAAAAAAAAAAATATTTAAAAAATAAATTTAGTATAATTAATAAATTGTTACATGATATAAAATTATTAGAATAATTTTTAGGAAAAACTTTTGGAATGGGACTTGTGGTTAAATTTAGTTGATTGTATATAATATTTTGGATAATTTTACATGCCTTATTTATTTGCAATGATTCCAATTAGTTTCATTTAAGACCAACACCGTTTTCATGTAAAATAGACAATCCCAAATTTTTATCAAAAGTATGATCATTTTCTAAGAAATGATTAGAAAATTCTGAAAAACGTGAAGTGAACCAACTTTTAATTACAATATACTCAAAAATCTTTGGGTAGAACGTGCTAACCTTTTATTAAAAAAACATTGTTACGTAGTGCGCTGGCACTGATCGATCGAACGCTAGCACATCACGCTACCGGCTAGACTCGGGTGTGTGTGGTGTCGGTATGACTGTCTCGGATGGATGGGAATGGTCTCAAGCAATAACAACCCTCATTAATATATTAAATACACTATATTTATATATCAAAGTTACACAAGTCGCATGAAACTGTTTTAGGGACACAAGCAGCCGACAACTCCGCCGTGAAATCTCATGACTCGGCGTCACACGCCTGAATCACCATCATTTGTTTGAAATAATCGCCTTTGCTCGGGTAGTGGCAACGGACTTGATAGCATTCGTTCCATGTCGAGTGCAAAACTTTCCCTCCTGCATTTCCATGAATTTGTGCCATACCCGCAGATTTATAGGGGGTGGTGCTGTTTTCCCCCTTTGCCACAGGTTCAAACTCTCACCTTGATTTCATCGGGGCCACCCTGACGCGAGTTCCTCTACGTGGATAAATTCTGGGACCAACCTCTCCCAAATTATCTGCATCCGCCGCCATTGTTTTGTTGCGCTACAGCCGTCTGTCAAAAATAGTCCCCTTCCACTCTCGCCTTCTCTCTCCTCGACCACGTCTACTCCGGTCGGTAATGCAGCGCTCGGTCTGCCGCGCACTTTGAAATATAATATCACATCATTCCATCCATGATAATTCAAATAAATGAGAATAATTACGTAAAAGATACACAAAAAAAAATACAAGGAATAGAAAATTCGGGGTACGAGTCTTGGTGGTGAAAATATTTTTATGTTAGGTATGATTTCAGTGTGTTTTTTTAAGTACTTAATAAATTTAATTTTCATTTATTTTCTATATTTATATTTAAGTAAGTATATATTTCTAATATCAATTATGTTAACCGTATATTTAAAAAAAAATGTAATGAGTAACAATTGAAGGTTATACATTATTTTAGAATTTTCATATTTAAGTTAAAAATTAAAATAATAATGTACATTTATTTAATGATTATTATTAAAGAAAACACATTCTTATTGTGAAGTTGTAATTATTCAGAACATAGGTCTGTGATATTTTAAATACTAAATTAATGTATTAATTATAAATATATACATTAATTTAGTATTTAAAATATCACAGACCTATGTTCTGAATAATTACAACTTCACAATAAGAATGTGTTTTCCTTAATAATATATGTTGTATCAACGTGTCCAAAATTTAATAAAAATGAATTGATAATTCTGGCGTCTGCAAATCGGTTTACTCAAAGGTATTTGAGATTCTGTAAAAATAATGTAGATGGCTTTCAAATAATGGAACGACAGGTGTATTAATTTGAAAAATGTAACATATAGTTTCGAAAATTTATCAAGAAAAATACTGGCGTTATAGCACAAAGGTAGTGCACTTCCCCGGATTGGAAATGAAGATCCAGGTTCGAATCCCGGTGACGCTAAAACAATATTTTTCGACAAAATTGATTTTATATGTATATATTTATAATTAATACATTAATTTAGTATTTAATGATTATTATTTATTTTTAAGGAAAACACATTTTTATTATGAAGTTGCATTTTTAGAATATAGTTCTGTGATATTTGTTAGCACACATTAAATTAATCCACTGTACAGAAAAAATCTATTTATTGAAAAAATATTTAATTGCTATCGGTAGTAACAAAATATTTGTTCAATAATTGATTTTTTTCCTGTATATGTTTTTAGTTGATTAATTAAATTTGAATTATTATTTAGATGATCACATACAGTATCCATATAAGTAGTGATATTGGTAATATGTCACACCAATAATCTTCATCATACTTGCCAAGACCTGTATAATAATTGGTTTATTTTACATTACATTATCTTACAATATATAATTTTTAAACACAATAATATAAATTGAATGTAGATAAATACTATATGTTATACGAACCCTACCTCTGTGTGAACATGAATCCAATTTCTTATGTAATTTTGTCCTACGACATTCTGTAGTAATGTATTTTTCAGTCACCGGTTTTTTTTAGCAGTCAATATCTCAATTTTTTATCAATTTCAACTGATTAATTTAAACATATTAATATAAATAAAATACATACATTTTTCTTCATGCTACGTACCCTTTAAATAAGGAAGAATTATGTTACCTCTGTTTATTTACGAATAACCATTGACGACGAGATATTCCTCCCCTTGGGCCTATTTACCCTCCTATTCGGAAACTAAGAGTAGTCTCTTTAGGTCCTTCAGGTTACTGATTTGACTTAACCAGGCCTTTAGTGGTTAGTCAACTCTCATTTCTGAATTGATCATGAAGCTCATACCTTGCTTTATCTAATCTGTCGTCCGTTTTCACTAATCGAAATTATAATAGATATAAAAAAAACATTGAAAAAATTGCACTTTTACAGGGTGTAACAGACTTATTCCACAATACTTTATGGGTAGACTTTAAGAATATGTGCCTTACATCAATCATGCCAGAGAAATAAGCATTTTTAAAAATCGTAGTTACGATTATTTTGATTAATTTAACTATTTAATTGATTCCATATTATATATTAAATACAAAATATTAAACGTCATCAAATTTCGAGCAGCTACACTATTTTTTATTAGATGATTTAGGGCCTGAAACAAAAATGTAGATTCATAATTTATTTATCAACTAAATCCTTGAGATTATCTCATTACGTCTCTTTTCGTGGAGACGGGCCATAAGAATTTCCGCGGAGATAGTAAGGTTACATTTTTTCCATGCTCTACTGAAACTTGGAGCTGCTTTGCTATTCTTCAATAGCACTTATTACAGACAAAAATGGGACCTCTCAAGTCTGGCAGGCAATTTTTTTCTGGATTCGTAAGTTTAGAAAACCCTACTTGAGTCGTCACAAAAGAAATGCGGAAATCGTATTCCTATCATCCATCCACGGTTGAAATTAGAGAGAATGGACCTCTCTCTTTGACTCGTCTGTGCGACTGACCGGATAATTTGGAGGCTTGTTACAATCCAATTCAATCCTTTTTTCAAGATTGAGTTCAATCGTACTATTCCTACTGCGAGTCACCACTTTTTGTCGCAAATAGTGTTATTCCGTATTTGTAATTCTTATATTTTTAAATCGGTGAACACATATACTTCTATAACTTGTTATTACAAATTATTGTAAAATGTGGTGTTATTGTCACCAGTTTTAGTTTTGTT
The DNA here is from genome assembly GCA_022840565.1 of Eubasilissa regina. Taxonomy (NCBI): domain Eukaryota; kingdom Metazoa; phylum Arthropoda; class Insecta; order Trichoptera; family Phryganeidae; genus Eubasilissa; species Eubasilissa regina. The sequence goes on along the minus strand of JAINEB010000027.1, from coordinate 12,757,901 downwards.
CCTACCCCTTAGCCCATTCTCAATCAGTACACATTATTCCTTTGGATTGGCTGGTTGTTTTTTGAATTTAAGGAGATGGAGTGTTCTCGTGTGATTATTTGTTGGATTCATATATCGCTGTGATTTTGGTGTGTTGTGAACGTTGAAACTCGCATTTTCGTACATTGAGTGAACTTTTGGGAGATGGGAATCAAATGAACAACAATCCATATCAGTAATAATTGATGACGACAGCACTAAGTATACTGATTTAATGATTTTTTATGGTTTTGTGATTATAACTTTTATGATTATATATTTTTATTTGTTAACTTTGTTTTATCAACCACTTATTGAGTTTAAATACATCTACCAGTTTCGAAAAATAACATTTTCTTCAGGATTATTATCCAATATTAATATTGCATTTTATATTGGTAAAACCGGTAGAAATTTTAATATAATAGTAAAGGAGCATTTTAAATGTTTGAAAAATAGTGGGTTCTCAGAATTTGCTATAGATCACGGTTTTGATAAAAAATTTGGATTGTCAATTTTGTATATAAACGGTGTTGGTCAAAAATTAAATAATTTGGAATCATTGGAGATAAATAAAGCGTGTAAAACCAATCAAAAAATTATAAACAACCAGCTGAATTGAACTACGAGACCCATTCCTAAATTTTTCCCTAAAAATTATTCGAGTAATTTTGTATTAAGTAATAATTTGAGTTAGGTACTAAATTTATTTTTTAAATAATTGTTTTTTAAAAATAGATTTTGGTAAAGAAATAATAATATATGTTTTTAGTTAGTATTGACACCCTGAAGAGGAAAATGGTATTTTTCAAAACCGATAGATGTATTTAAACTAAATAAGTGATTAATAAAACAAAGTTAACAAATAAAAATATGAATCTTAACCACAAAGTTAATTTTGCTAATTTCAAAAGTAAAAAAAATAAAGGTTTTGTGATTGTTCACGTAATAATGAAATACATGTTCAATTCATTAATATTGACATGATTGGTTAGTCCAACGATAATTCACCAAACAAGGTGATTCCCAATCATTATATACAGGAATAATATACACATCCTAAAGTATGCATATTAGGTTTCTTTTATATTACTATTTGATACAGATGATATAGTTATTATTAGTGTTATCCTAATAATAAATTGTATCAATATATTCAAAATTTAATAAAAATGAATTGATAATTCTGGCGTCTGCTATAAGATTACTCATACGCATTTGAGATTCCTTAAAAATAAGGCAGATGGCTTTTTCAAATAATGGAACGATTAAATGTATTAATATCAAAAAGGTAACATATAGGTTCGAAAATTTATCGCTAAAAATATTGCCGCTGTAGCATAGTTGGATAATGCACCTTCCCCGGTTTGGAAAGAGATTCAGGTTCGAATCCCGGTGGCGCAACAACAATATTTTTCAATAAAATTGATTTTATATGTTATAAATATATTTATGTTCAATATATTTAATTCTTATTTTATACTACATAGATTATATGCGAGCACATTTTCTAGTAGCAATGATTTTGTATGTGTAATAATAATGATGCAAACATGTTTTATATAATGTGGTTATGGCTTAAGTCAGCTTTGTGAATATCTGCATTGTTTGAAAAATGAATTTTATAAATAGAATGAGCACGTCCTTTGCCCAGCTTTTTAAATCAGCTATTCTGTTAAAGGTTTAATTTTCAAAGAAAATTGCACTGAAAACATTTTTGGTTCAGCTTTTATGAATGATTTATTCATTGTCCATGCACTCATCAGAAAAAATTGTAAAAACAGAAAATGTTAAAAATGTTTTCTAAAATTTTTTATTCACTATACTATCACATCAAGATATAATAGAACAGAAGCTTTTTTTAAATCAATTATTAATTAATGGTAAAAAGTATAATCATTGACACAATTTTACATATTTTATTTTGCCATATGTATGCTTACATTCTATTTATACATATTGTATTGCACATTAGTATTTTTATTCTCTCATTTTAAATATTTTCACGTTTACTTATCTTGTATGTTTCATTTTCAGTTGAATTGTGTTCTGCCTCCGTATTCAATGACTAATTTGTTTCGTGAAATATAATTTATTTACCAATTTGAACTAAAACAGGCTTACCTAGTTAGGCAATGCATTTTAAAATCTGTGTATTTATTTTTTAATTTAAAACGTATGTAACAAAGTGTATTTTTTAGCTGTACAATACTTATATATTATGTTTCTAAACAATAAAAAAAATTGATAATATATTGTGCGTATGTATTTATGTATGAAAAATACAATTTAGATTAAATTATTATTTACATAAACGGTGAATAATGGAATATTGTGCATGAGAGGTTCTACTTCTCGAAACGTAATAGAGTACGGTAGATACGTGGAGATATATTAGATATACTTGACTGGGACAGTCAATATGTCATTACAGTATTTTAAAAACAAGTACGAATTAACTAGAATATATAATCAATTTTATTGTTGTTGTGCTACTGGAATTCGAACCTGGATCTCTTTACAAACCGGAGATGGTGTATTACCAACTATGCTATAGCGACAATACTTTAGATGACAAAGTTTCGAACCTATATGTTACACTTTTCAAATTAATACATCTATTGTTCCATTATCATTCCGGTAACGTAATAACAATATTATTCGATAAAATTGATTTTATATATATATCTTTCTAATTAATACACTTTAATTAGAATTTAAAATATCACAGACCTTTGTTCTGAATAATCACAATAAGAATGTGTTCTCCTTAATAATGAAAAATAAGTATTTGGCAGTAGATTAGCACGCTTTCACGTAGTGAAAGTTAAATGAAAGTTGGATGCATCTAAAGGTATGATAAATTATAGCATTAGATCTACATTAAGATGGCAAAGAAGCCTGTTCTGTTTATTCCAATCTCACAATGTATTCGAATGTTAGTAATCTACTGCGAGATTATTTATTTATTTTTGTAGCATAAATAGTACAAAAAAATAGTAAAAAAAAGGTAATTACTTTACTAGACGTGGTCTGTTCTAAAACCTGTACAGTTTATAAAGGTTGTAATGATTAAGGACAATCGTTGTAAAGTAAGTATAATATAAATCTAGTTATATAAAGTTATGTAAATAAAGTACAATCAGAAGTTATTGTAAAGAAAGTTATAAAAATATTTTAGTCTGTAAATAAAGTTATAAATTAATTAGTAAATCTAGTTATATAAAGTTATGTAAATAAAGTACAATCAGAAGTTATTGTAAAGAAAGTTATAAAAATATTTTTGTCTGTAATATAGTTACGTAAATAAAGTTATAAATTAGTTAGTAAATCTAGTTATATAAAGTTATGTAAATAAAGTACAATCATTCAGAATCAGAAGTTATTGTAAAGAAAGTTATAAAAATATTTTTGTCTGTAATATAGAGACAAAAATGTGTAGCTAGTTAGGTTAGTACAAATAACAAATTAGCTTTATTTTGCTTTCTACCCACATCAAGCAACCACTTTGTTATTTTTGGTTTAAAATTTTAAAACATGGTCGAAAAATTTTTTTTTTTTTTTGTGCGCTACCTAGATAGAGTTTTCGTGATTAGTTTTGTTGCAGATTTGAGTCCGTCTAAGGAATAAGCAACATTATTTTGCAGTATATTTAGAAGACATTTAATTACTACTTACGGACTGTCAAAAAAATTGGAAAGAAAAACGATAGCCAAATCGAGATCATTATGGTTGATATTATTTTATTTTTAATATATAAATTATTTTATTTTGAGTTAAATTTATTACATCAACCGGTTTTGGAAGATTTTATTTCCTTTATTTAGATATCAAATAAACCAACTAAAAACCATATACCTAATTGTTATATTATTAAACAAATATCAGATAATGGAAAATATATGGAAGTATTTGGTCCATAGATGGCGATGGTGTAATGGTACTTGAAGCGAGTTCACATAAATATTATGGTTTTTAAAGACACAACCTTCAATAAGCACCAACATTTTAGTATTATGTACTTATTAGGTGTATTTGTCAGGGAACCAATAATTCAGGGGCTGTGAAATGAAATAATAGATGCTCATCGCTTTGTGGAATGAATCGTTAAATTTAATCCGAATCTACGATTGATCAGAATTTACACATTGATAACATAGATTAATTAATTATCGATATTGGAGTACGTCCAAGAATACATAATTACTGGATTTTTATATACAAAGGCACTGTTATTAAATAAATATCTCATAAGAAACAAGGCTATTTTTTTAAAATTATATTTAATGGAAAATATATGGAAGTATGGAGTAATTATAGGACTTATGATCGTAGAAGACCTACAACCTTCCCTTTCATCGGTTAGACAGTGTAGAATATGAGATCCGCGGATTCTTTAACCTTGAGCATACATACCCACCTCATTTTTGTCACATTCTAACTTCATCCTAAAATGAGAAAAATGTATAATAATACCTGAAGGTGATAAATAAAAGATGTTTGTCTTTAGTAAAAGTAAGACATATAATCAAGAAAAAATATACATGAATATGAAAAGATTACATGAAATAAAACAAATCCAGATTACAAATCCTCATCTCGTCGGGTTGGGCGCGAGTTCGACGTTCTTCTTGTATGGGACACCAAACGTTTTGGCGTCACATCACTTTTTGGCCCGCAGCATCCAAGCCGATGCGATCAGATTCGTAGACGTGATTTGTTGTAGATTATCATGATCAAATTTATCTCCTTCAGTGAGGCAACTAACTCAAAGGTAATCCAAAGTTTAAATTAAATTAAAAAAACAGAGGTATGTACTAGTGACATAAACCAGAGGTTAAGCCAGAGGTAAACCATAAAGACATAAACCTGAGGCAAATCCCAGAGGTTAAGCTCAAATGTTAAGCCCAAAAGGAAACGTCTTGTTTCCTGTAAAAATCATTTACCATGCGATTAGATTAACACGTTAACATTAAATTATGCACTAGTGATTGAACAATAAAAAATACTTACCCTCTAGGTAAAGTAAACCACATACAGCTACATTATAGTCTGACAGGTTTGGTTACGCTTTAAAAACAAATCATAGATTTCAACTATTTTTATAAGCTCAGACACCGAATGTGATACCAACCCGAGGTGAAATGTCAAGGTGCATGACGAAAATAAGTGACGGGGCAATTTTATAACGTCACAATATATATAACATTCACTAATTCTCACCTCTCAATCTCTACATTTATAAAATTTTTGAATGTTGTGTATATGTGGACTCGCTTTTTTAAACAGCATTTATTTCATCACTATGAGAATCTGATGGGTGAGAATTGGTGAACGTTTTATATATATATCAAGTGATCACTTAAGCCAGTCGAAGACAGATCGTAAGCCCTGTAATTACCCCATATTTCCATATATTTTCCATTAAATATAATAAAAAATAGCTTTGTGTTTATGACATATCTAATATTTTTCCTTTTTAGGTAAAAATCCAGTAATTGTGTGTTCTTGGACATATTCAAATATTGCTAATGTTATATTATTATTTTTATGACATAATTGGCTCACCTCATAGGAAAGTAATTTTAATTAAATCGCTAAACTTAATCAAAGAAATGTCTGGACGTATAAGAAGAAGCGTAAAAAGAATAAAAGCGAGTAGTATTACCGCTCTAATCCAGCACAGTGAAGACGACAAGTTGCTTAAGAAAATTCTGCCACCTATTTATTTATTCCATTAGTCTGCAGGATTAGAAGTAACTACATCAGAGGTAAGATGAATGAAGTTGGCACGTTTGCAGTACATTAAGTAGGTATTAATGTTCCCCTGTGGGATCGCACCTGTTTCCATGAACCAGTTTGAAATTGTTTATCTCGTTACTACTCATTCGCCGCCTGGTCGGCATTTATGGTATTAGACAGCTGTTCGGTAGCCCCCCGATACCGCACAGCTGCCAATGCCATTGTCCCCGATTGACTCACTTTATTAGTAAAAAATAGATAATACTAACAACACATAATATAAAGATAATATCAAAAACACAATTAACAAGGCCGAGGAGCAGACAAAAAGTGAAGTGGCACTCCGTTCCGCGAAACGAGACGGCACAAAATAAAAACATATTAGAGGTTCACCCTTAACGCACCACTGCCGGCAGATTTAACCCACAAGAACAGAGAGTAGAAACAAAAAAAAAAGCACCAAACTTCTACAATATGAAAATCTTAGAATATCGAAGAACACGTGCTGACCAAAGCCTTACTACTTTAAAAGAGTTTTTTTTATGAACCACTACATTTTCAATTAGAACCAATCATTCTACATACAAACACATCTTGCTTTCTCTTTACCATAACAATAGTTTCAACCTCTCCACTCTTTCTCCCACCAGTTTTTATTTCCTTTTACTAATATTATATTACTTTATATTATGTACTTACCTTATACCGATAATTAACTTTCAAATAATGGAAAGATAGATGTATTAATTTGAAAAGTGTAACATATGGGTTCAAAAATTTGTCGTCCAAAGTACTCTCTGCTATAGCATAGTCGGTTAATGCACCTTCTCTGTATAGGAAGAGATCCAGATTCGAATCACATGTATATCTTTCTGATTAATACATTTAATTAGTATTTAAAATATAATATGACCAAAAAACGGACTTGTAAAATGTGTCCCTATCCTTAATGTATTATATATAAATATTAAGGAAAACACATTCTTATTGTGAAGTTGTAATTATTCAGAACATAAGTCTGTGATATTTTAAATACTAAATTAATGTATCAATTATAAATATATACATATAAAATCAATTTTGTCGAAAAATATTGTTGTATCCCGGTGATGCAAAAACAATATTTTTCGACAAAATTGATTTTATATATATAATATATATATATTTATAATTAATATATATTTATAATTAATATATTAATTTAGTATTTAATATACAAATATGTTTATATATTTTTGTATTCCGGAAGCTTAAAAAAATAACCATGTACTTTTATTACCAAAATAGGCAGACGCGATGTGTTATGTATTTTAAGATCTTGTGGTGTTAATGTATTTCTTCCCTATTTATGATCATGTAATAAATATCCCCTATTACAAAAAGGTTGTTCTGCTATAAACTAAAAACTCTTAAATAACAAATTGAAGATGAAATTGGAGTTAGAAGAAATCATTTTAAAACGATTTTATTGTCGCCATAAAAAAGTCAATTTTAAAAGATATCTGTTTACACGAGGGTGTAAGAAATATAAGAGATGCAGGAAGGGCGGAAAAAAATTCGGAGAAGGACATGAATTGGAAACTGGGGCTGGCTGAAGGACCACCGGAAGCAGAAAATATGACCACCTGTGAAATGATCCTATCGGTATCCACTGTCCAGGACTCGTACAAAACTGTTCGGCAGGAAGCACGACACTTGAACTATACTGTGCACGGTTTCAGAGTTTAAAAAATACCGTATACATTAACTTACTGAGGAGAATATAAAAAATATTAAATCTTAATTACATAAAGCTTTGTACTACACACAAGTTGGGTTATTTTATTATGACAAGCCTTCTCGGACGCATCTCCAGCGAGCACTCCTAGTCATAAATTGTATCTGTTGTTTACCGTAAACCTTTGTACTTTAATTTGTGTATTAATATGTAATAAAACGAAAACAATTGTAATATATTAAATTCACGTGCCCGTTTAGACATTAAATCTCATTCAGAAAGTGAGTGTTTCCATAAAATCCTCCCCCCACCCCCCCCTCTTAAATAGAAGAAACACACAAGTTAACTTAACAAAATAACTTTAAACTATCCCACACTCCCAACAAATAATAATCTTTTTTCCCCAAATTTTGGCAGAACTAATTACATACAAAAATGTTTTCTACGAATGCCATAAATTCTTCTAATAACTTGGATATTTTCAACGATAAATTGCTTCCCTTTAAAATTAAACTACGACAATGTTTCAATATCTATTACCATAAATTATATATTTTGCATTCCATTTCCCTTCCTTCCTTACCCTTTCCACTTTGTATGTTCAGTTTAAAAACACAATTTTGTTTCTTTTTTCAGTTTTTTTTTTAAATATATCCTATTTTTTAGTTTATTATGTACTAGTTATTTAATTCCGAAGAAAATTCATTGGTGTTATTTTCACATATTATGTTTTTAACAGTTATATCGTTACACTGTTTGTTTCTCTAAAAATAAAATAAAAATTAATGTTTTATTTCATACACCTGCTCTAGCCGCAGTTCATCTACACTCACACCTAGAGATAATTAGGGCCCTCAGGCTCACCTCAGAACAAATCCTTCAGATATCTCTATACAGCTTATTAATTAATGAAATAGGACCTTTTAACGGATGCCTTATAACCTACAAACAGGTTCACTTCTTGCGGGCTACAGCCAATAAACTAAAACCAAAGCAAATACTTTTCTTCTCATAAACTATTATATTTTCAAAAATGAAAATAATTCAAGTATATTATTATTAAAAATCAGAGCTATCTAAATTGTTATCGATAAAAATGCGCTATTGAAACGACATCAGTTAAAATATTTCATAAATTTTGCAACATTTTCATTTCGGACGAAGCTCAGAGCCTAGACAAATCTAGATGTTTATTATATTATTTAATTTGTAAGTTTTGTTAAATAAAAAGTTGCTTTGCGTACTATAATTTTGTGCTAACATTCAATTATAAAAACGGTTTTGACAAGGATGAACTTCAAGATTCGAACGAAGGTTCAAAAACGAAGGTTTGAACGAAGGTTCAAAAAATGTTTTTTACCTCTCAAGAAAATTAAAATGAGCACAAATTTATTCTTTTAGCACCAAATTTTAACACTAAATAACTATTTTCAAAATGACCTATCAGATACCGTCTCGCAAATTGCATAAATTACATTAAATGGCACCAAATATCTGTATAATAATTTACGTATCGTCATTATTGATCCCGATAAACGAGCACCAAAATGCAGTCACTAAATAAAACATAAAATAATGAACATAAAAAAATTAAATGATAATTTTATGTAAGTGAGATGGCAAATGTTTTGGAACTCATTAAAAAAATAATAAACTTCCATTATTTAGTGCTCAAGTATTTTTGGTAGATGCTATTTTGATATGTTTAACGATCAAGTATTTTAACTATATATAAAAAAAAATTGATATCCATTAAATAAATATTTACAATTCATTATTAGTGCTCTTCAAAATTTTTGGTGCTTTTCATATTTTTTTGACACAAACTTGGCATCATTTTGGTGCTCATTTAAATAATATCCATAAAATTATAAAAATATATAAACATAAGTTATATTGTATGTCTTCAAAGTATAGATTTACACCAAGTATATAATATATTTACCAAATCCTTTCCACATTAATAAAGTTGTAACTCAGATGAACTCCCCTTCATATAATATGTCACGTTCGCAATACGTTATGAGACATATTTTCCAAATTTTATAATAATATATACTCACATTTCTCGAGTCATAATGCCGCGTGCGTGCCTATGTCTTCCACGATGACTTACAATAATCAAAAAAATTTCTCAGTATAAAGAGAACAAAATAAAAATCACGTTTTTATAAAAATGTTCAAACTGGGAAAGGACAGAGATGTGCATCGTATATTTCTCCTATACCGTATAACCAACTGCCAAAATCAATTAAATTACCAGCTAATATAATGTGTACAAAAAGAAGGCAAAAAAATGGATTAATTAATTATGTGTTGGATATCTGTTTTTATTTTCAAACTCTAATTTGATCATTTTCTCAACATTTTACATAAAATATTCCTTTTTTATTAAATTTCTAACTAACTAACTAATCAACTCACGTAGAGAGGATACAGCGGTACACTTTTCTATCCTGACATACAATTCTCGCCTCATTTAAATTCATACAAATTCATCTATTATTGAGTCATCTGACATGAGCATCATCCAGTATCTGGTTTACCCGGTAGTGCTAAATCTTTCGTGGACGTCCACTATTTCTAGTGCCATAATTTTTAATCGTACTCACTATTTCTACAAAGATCAGCTTTACATTATTTTCTTATTTCTTTATTCAGTCATACACGGATCTGCCACACATACATCTAAATGATCTTATTTCCACTGCATTCAGTCTGCTTTTGTTTCTCTTATGCCAGTTCTAGGCCTCACTTCCATACATCAGATTGTGTAGATCCTGATCATGTTTTTATATAAATGTCGATAGCCACCCCCATAATTCAAGATCTTATTTATTTGAAGATGTATAGCGTCTTGAAGTCGCATATTGTTGTTGTATGTAATGTACAGGTATATACTTATATAACTCATGCATTTTATTTGAAGTCAAATCAATAGTTATTGTTAAAAATAAATAAATAAACAAATATGAGATGAAAAAGAGTAAACGAATATCATCATACTCATTACCATGGTGAATAGGTATGTTATGTACCAAATGAATAATATGATATTATGCACAGTTTGAGAGTGTTACTTATAATTCCTAGAGAAATCGGGCAGAGTGATAATTATTTTTATTCATCTTACTTCACACGAGCGCAATGCACATGTTACAATCTATTTTTCTAAAAAACTGGATGTTTTCATAACGCATATTTCATTTATAACTGGGAAGCAATGGGGAAGCACTTAATGTCTTATTATTCACATGGTCCGTAATAAATACACATTTTATTGAGTAATAGTATTTGAATTCAAAACTTAAATCCTGCAGCGATAAGATCCAAATGAACGAATTCGAAATGCGCGATCTCCGGGTCGCGCGTCCATTGGAAGGAAATACAACAATTCCGGTCGTAAATTGGAATCACCGCAGGATAGGAAAAGAAAGATAGGAGAACCTTGATACAGTATAAGGTCGACAAGGGGATAGGGATTCCAGTAGAAGAATCAGTGATCTCGGGAACCGCGATTCGGAAGGACTGCTCGCTTCACCTTTTATATGATGTCTCCGTCACCTCTGCAGTCACCGCCGAGATCACACAAACGGCACGCAGATGAGCAGATCTCCGCATCTAATTAAAGACGGCGATATCACAGATTCACCCGCGGCATACAAACAACAAACTACATGTAATCAAAATACAATATCACAAATTTCAGTGTTGGTGCACTGGAGCTGACAAGTCCATACCGCGAATGCTATCGTGATGTCGAGTTTGAATAAATATCAAGGTTTCAATTCACACTAACAAGACGAACAAGAAGAAATCTATGAATGGTAATTTGGACGGAGAAACGTGTCAATAATATGTTTACGAATACGGAACAATATTTTATAACCGTCAAACAATTTGACGCTTTTTATAAATTCGCTAAATTTTCGGAAAGTCATAACACTCGCATATTCAAAAATTTAAATATTTCATTTCACGTCCCGTCAGGTAGGTAAATACCTTATCTATTAAATCATTATATTTATATAATTCTATCTAAAAATTTGAATAAATAAATGATACATTTCTAGTACCTATGAGATTTTAAAATGTCTAAAACAAATTAAGCATAATTTCATTCCTTCCGTTCTTTCCAGTAAATTGTACACATAATACACACATAAGCGTGGGCGCGAATTTTATTTAATATTAATAAACATAGTCGTCAAATGTCAAAAATAAATTTAATATAAGTTTATTCCTTCCTTCCCAGTAAACCGTATACGCAACACGACAAATGAAATTTCATATTATCAAAAAATAATAATATACAAATATCAGATATCTCATAGACATAAATCTATTTTTTATTATATTTAATGGAAAATATACAGAAGTATGGGGTAATTACAGGGCTCACGACCTGTCTTCGTTTGGCTTAAGTGATCATTTTATATATATATATATATATATATATATAGCGTTCAAAAATTCTCACCCCTCAATCTCCATATTTATCAAATTTTTGAAAGATGTTCATATGTTAGTATGTGCACTCGCTTCAACTACCACTACACCATCGCCATCTATGGACCAAATACTTCCATATATTTTCCTTTAAATAAAATATTAAAAAATAGCTTTGTCTTTTGATATCTGATATATGTTTGATAACAGTGCCTTTGTAAGTAAAAATCCAATAATTGTCTGTTCTTGGACATATTCAAATATTGCAAATATAATATAATTTATTACCTTTTTTCTTCCTAGTAAAATATACACATAAACACTTACACGCACACACGCGATTTTTATTTCTGATTTTGTAAGCTTTGAAGTAAATGGATTATTTAAAGATTTTTATCCCATCACCGTAATATATTTTATTAAATTCTCTTCCAATCTATCATCGCAGTTTTCCAGTCCGCAGAAATGTTGAGATTCCTTTGAGTTTCACTCCGAACGTGAATTAAATTAATTTTCTTAAATTAGGTAGACGTGTGTCGGAAAATTGTTCATGACAGAAATTTGAATCTCTAATGTAATATTATATAGTGTACAATATTTTGAATATTTTACTAGTATTAGGTGTGAAATATTTATGAGAAAGCTATGGAAAATATTTTGTTAAGGTGGGCAAAATATTGTACAATGTACGAAAACGTTTTTATATTTACTTAATCCGGACAACAGTTGCCAGCGCTGAGTAGCAGAGCAGGAGATTGGATTATGTTGGGATGTAAGAAATGGGTGAAAGGATGTCTTTTCAGATCACTAAACATGTTTTGATTCTTAAGGGTTGAATTTGATCATATCAGAGTAATTTTACTTATTTATTAAACTGTATCGACATACATTTTTTAGTTACAATAGAAGTGAATATAAAATATTTTTATTTTTTTTATTTATAATTTTTTATTTATTATCTTAGTTTTATTAACCACAATTGAGTTTAAAAAACATCTACCGGTTTCGGAAAACACTTTTCCTTCTTCAGGATGTCATAACTAACTAAAAATATAGTATTGTTTCTTCACCAGAATCTATTTTTAATTTTTTTAAAAAACAACAATTATTTAAAAAAATAAATTTAGTACCTAACTCAAATTACTGCTCAATACAAATTTAGTCGAATAATTTTTAGGAAAAAATTTTAGAATAGGACTCGTAGTTAAATTTAGTTGGCTGTTTAGAATTTCCTGATTACTTTTACATGCTTTATTTATCTCCAACGATTCCAAATTATTTAATTTGTGACCTACACCGTTTATATGCAAAATTGACAATCCCAATTTTTTATCAAAACCATGACTATTTTCTATCAAATGATTAGCAAATTCTGAAAACCCACTATTGTTCAAACATCTCAAATGCTCCTTTACTAAAAAAAAAACAAAGATAATAAATAAAAAAAATATGAATCTTAACCACCAAGTTAATATTGCTAATTTTAAAAGTATAATAAAATATTATTATATAATTTCATAAACTTAAGATAAATTTATAATTATATTGCTATTAAGTAACTCGTAGTTATTGTGTGGAATGCAGTATACAGTATTGTCTTGGCCGTTTCGCTAGACTGCCGTCCGTGTTAAAGTTGCCAGTTTTTTCGTGCTGTTGTGGTGTTATTTAATTATAAAGTAAGTCGACAGAGATATAAAAAAATATTGACATAAAAAAAATGTAGTGAATGTGTTGAAAAAATCAAGTGAATTATTAGTGTTTTGTATTGTGATTAAGTTGGAATGTTGGACAGCGACGCTTCTGACTGATCTCTACTCAACTGGATTATATATTTAGTTCATATTTATGTAATTTTTTTATATGTGAACGATTTTCAGTCAGTACTAAGTTCGTTGTACAGTTTCGGAGTTTAAAATACGTAGAAAAGTTGAAAGAATGCCGTTGTTGCTCTCGGAACTGGTGTGTATATGTTTACTCGTCGTATTGTGTTGTGACCATGATTTTTTGCTAGGCGTGAGTTATTATTTAAATTTAAATTTGTCTTTCATCTAGAACATTGTACTCGTTAAATATAATATCTGATGGATATCTAAAAGGACGACCATTTATTACCCTAAAAATTGTCTTTTGGGCACGTTTAGCCGACTCTAGTACGGTTTTTGCTGCTCCACCCCAAACTAAAATCGCAAAGTTAATTATAGAGAAGTAGAGAGCAAAGTACACCAATTTTAAGGGTCTTGATTTATACCTCGAATAATAAATTTATTTATTTATTTACACCCCATCCCGGAATCGTTTTGAGAGTTGTTTACTCCCGTCTCGATTCATCAATATTACTTAGTTTTGTTTTGTTTATTGAATTAAGTTGGCTCCGGTGTCATCATACCAGAGTGATATCGGTACAATCTGATGTGAGACTTGTTATCACATTAAATTCAGAGGGCAGCCAGAGACAAGTTATAGAAATCGTGCACCCCCAAAAGGGTAGACGTCACATTTATGTTTTGCAGTCGCAGAACTCGGTCAGAGTCCGGCAGAAATTCACTCTGTCCAGAGGGCAGAAGTTCGAAGGAGAGCCAGTAGAATGCTTTGTTAGGTCTATCTAGTTACTGCTCTTCCCGGCGTCGTACAGCCCAGCAACCCCCAGCTGGAGACCCATATCCTAATAAATTCCCGGAAATGTCCGAGATTCTTTCTAATCCCGCAATCATGATCATCTCACGTGCATCGCTCATAGTCCCACAGTACCAGAGGATGTGCTCCGTGCTCCGGCGCCTGCCTCCCCCGATCGCAAACACAACACGGTTCAAGGACAAGCCTTAAAACAAAGTAAATAAAGTCGATAATAAATATCAAGGGAGTTTTATTTTTTGCACAGAAAGAGATATTAAACACGTGACGTCACTAGGGTGGCTATGGTTAGGCGGAAAATACAGTTAAAAAAGATAAGACATGCGGTATTTAAACTTTCAACGAACTGTACATATAGGTTAGAATCATTTAAAAAAGATTTATAGAAATGCGTCATTGGGGTTTGAACCAACCGTATTAAGTGAGGCAAGACTAGCGGTTCACAATGGAGTCCTGGTACCGACATTGATGTATGGAAGTGAGGCCTATATCTGGCAGAAGAGAAACGAAAATAGACTGAATGAAATGGAAATAAGATATGTACTCAGACGTATATATAACAAATCCATTTATGACAGAGTAAAGAATGAAGAAATAAGGAAAGAATGTAAAGCTGATCTTAGAATAGTGAGTAAGATTAAGAAAAGATTACTTAGGTGGATTAGTCATATGGAACGGAAGAATGAGGAGAGAATGGTAAGAAATAAATATGACGCAGGTGTTGATGGCTCAAGGAATAGAGGACTTGGCACGAACAGGTAAACTTCATAATAAAATTCATTTTTCCTTTTTTTCAAACAGCATACATGTCATCACTATGAGAATCAGATTTTTTTAAATGTAAATAAGAAAATATATTAAAAAAATAAAAAATATTGATTTCTCAGGCGTATTCTAGAATAATATGTAAAAAAAACCATTTTAAAGATAAAGAAAATTATTTTAAATAATTTAGAAAAAAATCAGATTCTCCTAGTGCTGACATATATGCTCTTTTACAAAAAAGGGAAAAATGAATTATCAAATTTGGTCCATAGATGGCGATGATGTAGTAGTACTCAAAGTACACATACTAACATATATACAACTTTCAAAAATTTGACAAATGTGGAGATTGAGAGGTGAGAATTTTTGAACGCTATATATATAAAATGATCACTTAAGCCAGCTGAAGACAGATCGTAAGCCCTGTAATTAACCCATACTTTTCATATATTTTCCATTAAATATAATAAAAAATAACTTTGTCTTTATGAGATATCTAATATTTGTTTAATAAAATCTTCGGCCACATTATGCAACAAAATAACAGCCTAGAAAAGAAGTACAATACGATGGATAGACGCGTTGCATTTAGCTGGAAAGATCCTGAAGTCAACTGTAAGGGTGACTCTGAACTAGAACTCGTGGACGTGTATTACGAGCCGTATCTCATTTGATTATATGTATGCCAGTATACTTAAGGATACTTTCCAGTGCCAAAATTTAATACCAAATTCGCTCATCGAACTTTCTTATGTTGTGCTCCACGAATATTTAACAAATTGCCACTAAATATCAAAAAAGTGATTATCGACTTCAAACCAAAAATAACAAAGTGGTTGCTTGATGTGGGTAGAAAGCAAAATGAATCTAATTTGTCATTTGTGCTAACCTAACTACCTACACATTTTTGTCTCCACATATATTACAGAAAATAATATTTTTATAACTTTTTTTCAATAATATTTTATAACTTCAGATTGTACTTTTTTCACATGAATTTTTATAACTTACTTAACATTATACTTACTCACCTCTAAACAATTACAACTTTTAAAAACTGTACATGTAATTGCTTTAAAACAGACCACGTCTAGTAAAGTAATTACTTTTATTTTTCATATGTGCTATTTATGCTACAAAAAAAAAATATTACTTTCATTGACTTAGCTATAAGCACGCTTATTTATACCCATGCAACGCTGGATATATAAACAATATTGACATATTATATCACCAGTATTTAATAATTTAGAGAGCAAAGTCCCTTGAACCAATTTTTAACCAAACCCCAACTAAACTACCCCACTTTTTTATGAACTTTCAGTATGTACATTTGTTTCTCTTGGAATATTTTTTTCGAGAATTTTCCGTCGAGCAACTGAATTAGGACTAATTATGTTTCGAGCAATTAATTTTCAGCAATTTAAAGTAAGCCCTTTTAAATGTATGCGGGGTAGTTTAATCTTATCTAGAATAATAATTAGATTTTAAATTAGAGTAGACACAATAAAAAAATTATTTTAAATTATAAATATGTATTTTTAAGGAAAACACATTCTTATTGTGAAGTTGCAATTTTTCAGAACAAAATTTTTAAACTAATTCTGAGGTCTCCTATTGAATTTTACTTGAGGTGTTTTAAATTCTGTAAATATAAAGACGATGGCTTTCAAATAATTGAACGACATGTGTATCAATTTGAAAGTGCAACATATAAACATATAAATTTCCAGATCCAGGTTTGAATCCCGGTAGCGCGAAAACAATATTTTTCGATAAAATTGATTTTATACGTATATATTTGTAATTAATATATTAAATTAGTATTTAAAACATCGCAGACCTATGTTATGAATAATTACAATTTCACAATCAGAATGTGTTCTTCTTAATAATATAAGTTGTATCAATGTGTCCAAAATTTAATAAAAATGAATTGATAATTCTGGCGTCTGCAGTCGGTATTTACTCAAAGGTATATGAGATTCTGTAAAAATAATGTAGATGGCTTTCAAATAATGGAACGACAGGTGTATTAATTTGTTTGAAAAAGTGTAACATATAGGTTCGAAAATTTGGCATAAAAAATACTGGCGCTGTAACACAATTGGTAGTGCACTTCCCCGGATTGGAAATAGAGATCCAGGTTCGAATCCCGGTAGCGCAAAAACAATATTTTTCGATAAAATTGATTTTATATGTATATATTTATAATTAATACATTAAATTAGTATTTGCAACATATAAGTTCGAAAATTTGTCGTGAATGTTGTTGTTAAATTTGTTTGTGTAGCATATTCGGTTAATACATTTTTCCGGATAGGAAATTATCCAATTCCGGTAGAAACAAAACTATTTTTTCGATAAATTGAATTTAAATATATTTGTATTATAAATACATTTTTTAGTTTTATTTTGTTTAGTTTATTCTTGTAACAGTTACTCGTTACTTTTTCTTGTAGTGAGGCGCCACTTCTGGTTACATTTTCGGCTACTAAACGATGTCCTGGCGTACGGTCACCATTGCGTCCTGAAACAATGTGTTATTTGCCAACCGTGCCGAGAAGATGTGGCTATGGCACTCTCGAAAATAGTGATGGTAAACCGTTATTACAACTGTGATTATGTTCGATTGGTAACTAACATTTAACTGTTGAAAATTTAGTTTCTAGTGTTGCTCTAAGAATTACGAATAATCAGTACAGCTGTATTATTCATATAATGAATGAATGAATGAATGCCAATATTTAATTGGTCATAAATATGAAACCATTAGATTTGATCATCTGAACATGTACAATTTAGTAAACTACTTTTTATTTAGATATAACTATTATATTAGTGTGTGTAACGGCTTGTTTCAAACTCATGTATTTTTTAAATATTATTATTTTTTAATTATTAATTAAATACATGATGCCGAAAACTCATAGGAAATAGAAGACAACACATACAGAGCTCAAATTTTTATGTTCACCGTTATTTTACAATCGACTCTTCAGAATAACAAGGTTCCATCTGACAATGACACTGTTTTGAGATAATGAGCTCAAAAGTGTTGATTGAATGCAAATTTGATCAGTTTTAAAGTCTTTACTTATTTTCAGCATTATAAATGACCAGTGTGAGATGAGAAAAATTATAGGGGATGAGGAAAATAGGAAAAAAAATAAAACATTGTAAATTACCAATAATGATCCATAAATTGAAATAAATAAAAGATGCAGTTGGAACTTTCAGCTCTTGCTATTTCCTTTAATGGCCGTTAAATAGAGTTGGTGTGTATGGAAGAAATAAAGATTAATGCATTTGGAACACTTTTTATGCAGTAACTCAAATTAGCGCAAAATGTTAGTTGGAACCCTGTTATTCTAAGTGGTCGATATATCAGATATTTTTATGTTTATCGTCGCCATGTATACGTGATAGAAATAGGTTTGTATATTTACATACAGAGAAAAAAATAGTTTATTAGAATATGTAATGGTTTTAAAAATATTTATTTCTAATATATGGTTTTCATAGTATATGGTTATATATTTATAACAGTAAAAAAACCAACAAATGCATTTGACTAAGACAAATATTGGTAATAATATAAAAATACAACTAGCGCATAAAAAAATTAACAAAAATAAACTTAAATGCAAAATTACTTTATGGCAATAAATTGTATTATATAAATGATAAGAAAAACACTTTATTTAAAACCACTATTTATTGATAAACCAACATGTTTCGATACCTATGGTATCTTCTTCAGGAAACATTGTATATTAAAATTTAAAATACAAGCATAGATAAAAATTACTAATTAAAAACTACTGTGAAAATAAATTTAAATGGTGACAATTTGCAAAAAAGGATTTGGTAATTAAAAAAACCAAATTTCTAATTATGGGCTAGTTATATTATGTTACTCATACATTTTATTTAAAAAACTATGAGTGTTACTAAAATATAACTTTGTTAACTTGTTATCTCCTAAAATTCTAGGAAATTCGACATATTTGTAACACAGTTATAAACTGAAAATTTATTATAGGAATTTTGATACAAAAAAGGCAATTTTGACAAAAATGTCACATGATACTCGTTGTGTATAAGCATAGATGCCGGAAGAAGTCAGGATACGGAAGAAGTTTGGCACTCACCACAATCCAGATTCTGCTGGCACCTTTCAAATGTGGACTATTTGTTTAAATCACTATTTAAAGCATTATTTTCGTTCAAAATAAATATAAGTCCCAAACAATACCTTATTGTTAAGGTCACAATATTAAAAACATTTCACAAATGGGTTAAGACAAAATGATAGGCTCTCATTGAAATATATCAAACATAGAAATGTCATACATCAGACACCGAAGCAAACTGAGTATTGGAGTCTGACAAAATGGTGAGTCCGGTGACTGGATTCGGTTCGAATATACGTACATTCAAAATAAAGTAAGAAATTTAAGGTAAGCAAAAGGTAATAATTATTTTTTATGATAAAATCCTAAATTTAGAGGATGAAAATTATGAATTAAACACGTTTAAAAAATCTAGATATGCCTGTTGTTTAGACGAAGGTTGAGGAAACGGGATGTTGAAAGGGTGATATACAATTGATATAGGGACAGCACAATGAAGACTCGAGGACCAACCAAGAATAACACGACATACCTGGATTTTGTTTCCTGTAGCCACAGCTCGCGAACTTCAGGAAACTTCTTCGATGATTCACACAATAGCGGTTTCGGTACGCCCACGCGAGGTACCGAATATACACTAGCAACAAGTAACTTTACAATAAATGTTAGTGACGAGCATATAGCAGGGCATCCACTCTCCTTGACAGTTCAAATATCATCAACAATACATTCTGAAAAGTCGTGTTCTAAGGTGTAGTGTATAGGGGGGGACAGATAGTTACAGTAAACTTTGTGGAGCATCTACAAACGCGCACGGCGATCCGTGGGTCTATCATAAATTTATAACTCCTGTAAAGAATACAACTCCAACAGATGTTGTGCTAAGGGTCATGGCTGGTCATGATTTTTCATTACCAAAATAATTCACATATCCTACAGCTATAGAAAACTTTACAAAAAATGTTTATTTTAAAGGAAATAACGTAAAATACCGAGTCTTTTTAATTACACAGAAATTAAAAATAATTCTGCTGGTAAATATCGAAATTACGGTGTTCGTTAAATGAATTTTTACCAAACTGTTACAATTTTTGTTTTGTAGACTTAAAGAATTTTACCAACCTCTATTCTAAAGAATTTATATTTCCTGAAAATTAATGAGGTTTTGCACGCGGAAGTGCGCGCAACCGCAGTAGTAATTTTACGTGGGATAAATTCTTTTGTATATTTAATACTGTTTAAAATCTCTTTGAAAAAATAATTATGCATGGCTAAATGATGTGAGCTTCTTTTAAAATTTAAATTAGTTAACCTCCACGACTGGTATTTTCACTGGTTTCAGTTTGCCATTCTTTTGCTCGTTTTCATTTTCAAGTTTTCCTGGTATTTATTTATTTTTTAATACTGATTATCATAATCAACAGCTCGTTAATGACTCTGGCGGATAGTTCTAACTAGTATGACATTAAGGTTTAAGACAATTTGTTACAAAATACACTTCTTTATTATATTAGATTGTTGACAATCTAAAATAATGGATTTAAACCATAAAGTTGATTTTTCGAATCTTAAAAATATTTTTTTGTGCTTAAAAAATTAAATACATTACATACATCGAAATACATATTAACGAAATTTATTAATTATTAATCATATGTTTACTTGATCACTTACATAAATTATTTAACAAAAAAATAATCTGGCTGCTATAAATTTAATGTTTTATATTCAATTTATAATTTAGAATCAATGAAATATTTCAATTAATCGAAATAATCTCATAATTACGATTTTTTTGAAATGTTTATATCTCTATCATAGTTGAAATTAGACACATATTCCTTGAATGTTTTCGACTCGTAATTTAGTCAGGTGTCCATCCATAAAATATTGTGCACTATGTCTGTTACACTCTGTATACTTTAAAAAAAAGAGAATAAATGTGATGTAAGATACCTAATAAAGTTAAAGTTATCAATTAGAAAGATATACAGAAAAAAAAGTGGTTTCATTAAAAGTTACATAAAACAAACAAAAGTACGTGGGCTTCAAGGTCAACGAAATCTATTCTCGTGATGTACTTTAGTTCTTAGTTCATGTTTGAGTCGAGCGTTCTGCGGGGTGGGGCGTAAAGCGTGCATAGCAATCTCACATTTTATGAATGCGAGTCTCCTGAGTGGCGGCCGCCTAGAGCGGTGGATAGAGCATGTTCGTTTGCGTTTGGTATGGCATGAGCATTCAAGTTCAAACCAGTTTGTGTTTTAACAGCATTTGTGAGCAAATACAAGGTGAAATTCAGTTAAAGCCAGAAATATGTTTTTTTTTTTACATATAGTCAAAGGTCGACACAGACATTATTGTATATTCGTAAAAATTGACTTCATCGTTTCTGAACGCTGTGTGTTGAATGATGACAGATAATAAATGCTTTAACGTCACACGTTTCGAACGCCGCACGCCCCGCAGAACGCTTTTTCACTCAAGCCTTTGCCTTAGCGTTAAAAGCGGCGTTTTATGGTAAGCGCGTATTACACGTATCAACCGCCATTACCAATGAATGATATAATTTAGTCTTTCAATTGAACCTGTATTATGAAGAATATACCCAGGTTAGTGTTAATCGATAAGACCTCGTTGTAAGAATTTAGCATTCAAGGCCCCAGCCTAGAGCCCTGCCTAGCATTCTCCCCTGAGAGATATAGCCTAGATTGGTATTGTAAATGTTAATACAAATTAAATGAATTAACTAAAAAGATGTACAAAAAAATTCTTGTATGAAAAAAATATTTAGTTTTCTATCAGGATTACAAATAATTAAATTAACAAAATATTTTTTCTGGATTAATTTAATTTGTATTAAATACCACATGTTATGTTCTGAAAATGTAATTTCACAATAAAAATATGTTTTAAATGCTAATTAAATGTATTAATTATAAAAATATACATATAAAATCAATTTTATCTAAAAATATTGTTTTTGCGCTACCGGAATTCGAACCTGGATCTCTTTTTCCAATCCGGGAAGGTGCATTACCAGTGCAAAAGCGCCAGTATCTTTGACGATAAATTTACGAACATATATGTTACACTTTTTTCAAATAAGTACATCTGTCGTTCCATTGCTTGAGCTACATTGTTTTTACGGAACCTCAAATACCTTTGAGAAAACCGAATTTTGTACACATTGATACAACTTATATATTATCAAGGAGAACACATTCTTATTGTGTTAATTCTGGCGTCTGCTATCGGTTTATTCGAAGGTATTAGAGATACCGTAAAAACAGTGTAGATGGCTTTCAAGTAATGGAACGACAAATGTAGTAATTTGAAAAAAGTATAACATGTATCAAAGATACTGGCACTGTAGCATATTTAGTAATGCACCATTCCCGGATTGGAAAAAGAGATCCAGGTTCGAATCCCGGTAGCGCAAAAACAATATGTTTTCGATAAAATTGATTTTATATGTAAATATATCTTTAAAATTAATATATTTAATTAGTATTTAAAACATCACAGACCTATGTTCTGAATAATTATAATTTATCAGTAAGAATGTGTTCTCTTTAATAATAAAAACATGTTTTCCTTAATTGTAATTAATAGTGAGTTTTAATTATCTACATACATATAATTAAGTGAGTTCAGAAGACATTATATCATTATCCACGTGGGTTCCTCATGATTGAGGATTGTGATTTCCATTAGCTTACGCCATCTTGACTATGCTCCGCTCATTTTCTCGACATCCTGCATATCTTAGGGCTGTCACCAGAGATGTGCTCGTGGTCACTTGGTGACTTTTTCTGAGCCTTCATCTTCCTCCAAGCTATCTTTCCTTTTCGCAAGATGCTTCAAAAATTGAAGGATTCGTCCAAGCAAATGTCTTTGATGTTCAATTCTTGAATAATGAAGACATAAGGGCGTTTCACTATCCACCGTATGCGTAGCCAGTACGACATATATTGAAGTATATATATACTTTTAAAATTAGCAATATTAAATTTGTGGTTAAAATTCATAGTTTTTATTTATTATATTTGTTTTATTAACCACTTAATTTAGTTTAAATACATCTACTGGTTTCGAAAAATACCATTTTCTTCTTCATGATGTCATAACTAACTACAAAACATGTATTATTGTTTCTTCACCAGAATCTATTTTAAAAAAAAACAACAAAATACTAAATTTATTTTTTAAATAATTATTAGTTTTTTAAAAATAGATTCTGGTGAAGAAATAATAATATATGTTTTTTAGTTAGTTATGACATCCTGAAGAAGAAAATTGTATTTTTCGAAACCGGTAGATGTATTTAAACTCAATTCAGTGGTTAATAAAACAAATATAATAAATAAAAAATATGAAGTATATATACTTCAATATATATGTATGTATTTGCTTAGACGAATTCTTCAATTTTTGAAGTATCTTGCGAAAATATATATATATATATATATATATACATATGTTTGTTGCTAAAAACTACAAATAAAAAATAAAAGTCGAATAAGCAAATCGAAAAACATGCCTTGTTTAAATTTTCCCAATCATTTGCGTTTTCTAAATAATTCTGTTTTAATTGCTCTATCTACCACAGAAATATCGAAAAGTTAACCCCATATCACGAACGTATTGTATAATCAAAATAGCAAGAGTTGAACAATTTATTACATAGACTAATTAATTAATTAAAAAACTTCATCATGAAATTATGTTTATACTAAATATTTGTTTGTAATGTTCCTACGAATTCCGATGTTTCTATGTATTTTGTTTTTGTGTATTTTTATTTTATTAATTAATTAATTCTGTATTTCAATATATTCTATTGTTAACTCTAACATTAATACTTTAGTGGAGTGTATAGTTGTAGCGGGTAGTAAAATTGTGTCTCATCGTAGATTTGATGACTACATTTGTATTGTAACGGATAATCTATTCTGTATAATCTGTCATCAAAATATTAAATTATTAATCTTTTCGTAAATTATGACGTCCTTATATTTAATAGCAGTTGCAATAAATCAACAATTTACATTTAATATATTAAATAATGTAGTTTGTGTAGAAATATTCAAATAAAAATATTACATAGATGTATGTAACGGTATGCATGTTCAGTCAGTATATTAATATTTAAAAAAAACGTGTTGGGTCCAAAAAAAATATTTGCGGTAAAAAAAAATCTTCAAGCAGCAGTGCGCTATGATGTAGATTTTTTTTTTAAATTTTATGCTTTATGGAATGGCTAAACTGGTTCAGTTGTTGCTCATGGATAATGAGCCAGACGTTAACAACCCGACATCCTTTCTGCAGTATGATAATAACATTTTCCTCAAAGGGGAATTTCACAAAAGTCAACCAGCTTCATAATAAGCTCATAATAATTTAAATAAAAGTTTGGATCACAATTTTTTCTAGTTTTCAAATAATGCATTTCTGAACCCAAGTTGTGAGATTTTTATTTAACTTTCCTTATTAGACTTGCTTACTACATGAAATTTGGACTGAAATTATTCTGAATAATTCTAAGGTGATTGATTGTATGAAAGTAACTGAATGTTGAATTCATATGAACAAAGTTGCAAAGATATTAACAATTTTTCAAACGTTTGAAAAATTAAAACGTAAATTGTTTTATTAAGTTACTTTACCAGTGATGGTTTCCAAAAACATAGAAAAATCAAATATAATCTTGAATAACTGACGAGGATGTGTATATGCAGGAGAAAAAAAAAGTGTACATCTGCCGTTGTGAAAATACGGTGGTAGATTTAAAATGGAATATATGTTGGGGGAGTCCGGGACACTTGAACAGAGAGGAGATTTGAGTCACCATAAATATATTTTTCAGTATTGCACTATTTTAGCGGTTGTTATGCCAGAATGTTTATTCATACGTCATCCATGCACCTCCCATGACAATTCCGCGTTAGAATAAAATTGTGAAAAATGATTATTTTTTAAATACTAAATTAATGTATTAATTATAAATATATACATATAAAAACAATTTTGTCGAAAAATATTGTTTTTGCTTCATCGGGATTCGAACCTGGATCTCTATTTCCAATCCGGGGAAGTACACTACCAATTGTGTTATAACGCCAGTATTTTTCATGACAAATTTTCGAACCTATATGTTACATTTGTGTGTGAATGTGAAATACGAAAAATATATTTAAAAAAATATATATATATCTTTAAGAACACATTAATATTGTGAGGTTGCAGTTTTCAGAACACAGTTCTATGGTATTTTAATACAAATTAAATGTATCAATTAGAAAGGTATACAGGAAAATTTAATTTATCGATAAAATATTTTTGTTGCTACCGGAATTCGAACCTGGATTCTTTCCTATCCGGGGAAATGCATTAAGCGATTACACCGCACCGTGAATTTACATATACGGTGCAGTTCTTTCAAATTGATACATTGCCACATTTAATTTGAATTAAAATACCACAGAACTATGTTCAGAAAAACTGCAACTTCATAATAATGATATGTTATCTTTAACAAATTAAATTAATCAACTAGAAAGATATAGAGAAAAAAAATCAATTTATCAAGAAAATATCCCGGTATCAACTGAAATATATTTTCGATTAATTGTTTTTTTCTGCATATCATTTTGTTTGATTAATTTAATTTTTATTAAATTAACTTTACTTCTCATATATTACAGTCGTGCATAAAGATTTATTATTTTAATCAAGTGAGCGTCCCTGGTAATTATAAACATAATATATATAAGATATAAATGTCTTACACTATGCTATTTATTGCTCATTCAAGCGTGAAAATACACGGGTTGTATTCAAATGAATAATTATCCGATTGCGTGTTAGGTGATTAAGTTATGTAAATTATTACGTCTCTATCCTTTAATCTTATTCGGGGTGTAATCCCCTGATTGATCGGTAACTAGAAGCATAATTAAGCCCGAAATTGATGAATGGAAGTAAGTAAAAAAAAAATATTTTTTTATTACTTACTTCCTTAACCATGAAAAACAATTGCAATGCATTTTATAAATAATAAAAAAAACACTTTGTTTAAAACCACTGTTCATTTCTTACGTCAACATGTTTCGATAACTATGGTATCTTATTCAGGAAAAAAAGTATATATAGAATCGACCCGGCGTTCTATCCACGACATGAAATGATGTCTGGATGACGGCATTTAACAAAATGTGGCAAAAATATTTAAAATATTTTTTTATTTATTTAATACAGTCAGTATTAGTTTTATATAACTACATTGTTAAACGACACAATAAATCAAAAACGATTTTTTTTTGTTATATATTTAATTTTTACAAATAATTGTACGTCGTGAACAACAATCGTCTAATTATTTAAAAAAATATATATAAAACGAAAATAATCGTAAATAAATACTATAAAAAATAATTATTTCGGTTTTCGATTAGTTTTGATAATTTTTATTATGGGTTTTTAGTTTGGCATATTAGATTTAATAAAACACAATCACTTTGTATGAGATCACGAATTTTATTACACGCCAACCGGTTTCGCGTAGCTCAATCTTCGTCAGGGCGTATTTAAAACTAACAATAAATACAAAAAGAGTGAATATATATATATATATATATATATATACATAAAGAGGAAGATGGAATATAAAATTATATGTGAAAGAGAGAGACAGAATGTAAATACAGTTAGACAGAACATCAAGGGAGACATAAAGTTATATGTAAGTATTTAATCGATATTTCCTTTAATGTTCACATATGGTTGCGAAATATAGATTATCAACAAAATAATGACTCAAAAATATAGAGCAAGTACAAATGGAAAATTATACGATAGGCATCACAGGAAGAGACAGGAACAGAAAATGTTGATAACATAGTAGACGAGAGTTGATATAATTGAATACATAATAAAATAGAAGAGCGCTGGGTAGCCCATATCGCTAGGAGGATGGACAAATGCAGTTATCCAGTGGTACCCGAGGGGAAGGCCAACCGGCTGCCCTAACATCACAGGAAGAGACAGGAACAGAAAATGTTGATAACATAGTAGACGAGAGTTGATATAATTGAATACATAATAAAATAGAAGAGCGCTGGGTAGCCCATATCGCTAGGAGGATGGACAAATGCAGTTATCCAGTGGTACCCGAGGGGAAGGCCAACCGGCTGCCCTAAATTTCGCTGGACTGACAAAATTATAAAATTTTGTATGAAGAAGAGTGTAACACTTGGGTAGGCTTTTGAGGAGGAGATTTAATAATTTTTTTTTTTATGATTCTGGCGTCTTCTGGTGTATTTTTCTCAAAGATATTTCAGATTCTGTATAAGATTGATTGCTTTTATAAATGGAATAATAGATGTATCAATTGAAAAAAAAATCAGAATATAAGTTCAAAATTTGTCGAAAATGTGTTCGATTACTACAGCATAAATGGTAAACGCGCTTTCCGAAATAGCAAGAGGTTCAGGTTCGAATCCTGAAAGCAACCAAATATTTGATATATTTAATTTATATTAAAATATAACAGAACTTTATTCTGAAAATATAGCTTAACAACAAAATGTGTTCTCTTTAAAAAAATGGTTTTTAGTACACATTCGGGTTAATAAATAATACAAATTAAGTTGTTTACATGAACATTTATAGAAAATAAAACTGGCTTGGATGTACGTAAGCCGGAATTTCAACCCCGACAATTCACTCAACCATAAAGCCAGACAATTATATGTACATCCTGATTCGTATTAAACGTAGGCCGGTTGACCAATGGCTGAACTCTTTCACATTCAACACATTTTAACATTCCTGAAGCTTTGATAATGGTTACCATCAAATTCCAACACAACATGTTGCGTAATAAATAAAGTTAACCCTTTCGCACTGTGAACCGTGAAATACAAAGCGCTACCCTTATAATAAATATCATATAAAAACTTCGTAAAAAAGTAATTAGTAAAAGTGGATAGTACATTAAGAAGTCGGCGAAATAGATTATGGTAGACTTAAGTGAATTGAAAATAAATAAATGCCTGTTATAAAACTACCAAAAACATATATAATCACTTGTATTTTATGTTTGAACGTTGGTCGGTTTCAAAACATACATTTCTTCATCAGGATAGATTAAAACGTAATCTTAAATTGTAAAAATATCTTTCTTATTTGTAACTGAGATTAAAGTGAAGTAAATGATTAAATATGCAAAGTTTTTATTTATTTTAAAAACCAAAATATTTTATTTTTTCATTCCACACAGAAATAAGAATGATACGTTTAATATTTTAAATTTAATAATATTTAAAATAGTACCAGAAGTTGAATATTAAATCACTATATTAATTCATATAATAGATACTAATGTAACGCGAGATTCATTAGTAGGAAATTGTATGAAATTTAATACGAAACTCGTGTATTAATTATTACCGAAATTTGTCTCCTCATTAACGCTAAAATTTGAATAACTGAATATAATATAAGAATTTACGTTATTACGAATATACGTAATTTCATCGTTCTGAACTTACTTTAACCAGAATTTACGTGTTTATGAATTTACGCATTGTGTATAACTTTTTAAATTTGAATTTACGTAATTTCTTCGCTCCGAACCTTATTTAACCAATAAGTAGCCTTACTGCCAAAATCTGCAGGCTATATAGCTATGGTGGCCGCTGGGCGGTCATGGTCAGTGTTTTCGTAAAACCTATGTTGAAAATATAATTTATTATTAAAAACGGAAGTGGTCTATCACAGCACAACCTAGGTTAACCAATTAATGTTAAAAAATACTAAATCAGAATTGTGTAATAATGTGCCATTCGACACATGCTCTCCATCTTCTGTGGTCAAAGCTCGTGTCTCTTTGATATGTCTTTAAATCGCAATCTTGACTTAGTCTTCATTCTTAGAGATCACTAACATCTCCAAGTCGTCTTCATCTGCAATTGCGATATTTGCTAGCACTTTAAGAAATGGCCATCACCTGAAGACTCATTTTAACTCATTTGTATCGATTAGCAAACGAGTTTCTAATGATTATTGACATTTTTAACTATAGTACGAAATGTTTCAAGAGGCGCTTATCGATAAAAAAATACTAAATATGATATACGTTTTATATGTTAACTTCATTGCTGTGTATGATATATAATAAATACAGGGTGAAACAGATCTAGACCACAGAATTTTATGGGTGGGTACCTGACTAAATTACAAATAGAAAATGTTCCAAGCAACATGTGCAAATTCTACACTGTTACCGGAAAAAAAATATTTTTAAGGAAAACACATTCTTTTTGTGAATTTGCAATTTTTCAGAACATAGATCGGTTATATTTTTAATACAAATTAAATATATTAATTAGAAATATATAAAACCAATTTATCATATAAGTTCGAAAATTTGTCGTCAACTTACTGTGTTGATGTAGCATAATCGGTTAATGCATTCCCTGTATATTGATCCAGGTTCGAATCCTGGTAGCGACAACAATATTTTTTCGATAAAAAGATTTTATATGTATATCTTTAATACATCTAATAAATATAATTAACACATTTAATTTGAACACTTCTAATTAAACTTGAAGTCCACGGACTTCGAAATAAATACTTGCGAAATTGTTCCAGTATTAATTCAAATCTTTGCTTCAGGCTCCAAATCATTTATTAAAAAATACTCGATAAAATTTTTTGAACTTTAATTTGTTGTATTCATTGTATAATTTGGAATCAAAAAAATAAATAATAATAAGCACATATCTCTTGAACATTTTCGACTCGTAATTTAGTCAGGTATCCATCCATAAAGTATTGTGGAATAGGTCTGTTACACCCTGTATAATGCAATATCATGTTTTATGAATTGATATTTATTTTTATCAGTACGTACGTTGTTATTTAATAAGATCGAACAATTTTGAATATCTATGTGAGTGAAAAACTCTACATCAAATTAAATTACTATATAATATTAGTAAAATCTATTAAGTATTATTGGAGGATCATAATTATAAAAATTATCAGTACAAATTAAATAGTTTCAATCCGAGAAAATGCCTTTTGGTTCCGGGTTCGTACCGCTAGCGACCAAAATAATTTTTTCGATAAATATATTTTTTTCTAATTGATTAATTTAATTTGTATTATAATATCACAGAACTATGTTCTGAAAATAGAACTTCACAATAGATATGCGCTTTTAAAAAAATAATTACTCAATTATTCAATCAATTCCATTTATTTTGAAGAGTTGTGATTTTAAATACACAAAAATTTCAGAAATGACTTTTTCATTTTTATTCATAACCATGTTTAGCAAAAATCCTTTGTATTTTAATATTAAACCCTCATATGAGCTCCTGGCAGCATATTGTGTTCCGTATTTTATGAAAAATATAAATGTTGTCTTCTGAAACACTAACAACCGCATGATTTATAGAGCATTACTATTTTTCAAAAGAAAATCCTTTATTTTAGAGAGACACAGACTTTAAAAAAATTCAAACCACTGTTTATGCTCCTTGATTTTTAGGTAAATAATCTCAAATGCTTTGTATGGGGGTGTGTTATAAAGGGTCTTTTAATAGGGACGCTCAAAATTTGTTAGGTTATAGCAACCATGTTGTTAAAGTGACATCTGTCAAATTTATTGTCAATTGTTAAGTAGTATACGGCAAATCACCACGGAAGGTTGAACAATGTGTGTAAATCATCAAATTTTATTATCAAAGTCACGAGCGATTTGAGGGCACGGTTATCTCGCGCGGCGGTGACGTGAACTGGCCACAGAGATCGTGCGATTTAACGCCTTTAGACTTCTTTTTTTGAGGCTATCTTAAATCGAAAGTCTTTACAAATAAGCCGCAAACAATTGACCCCCTCAAAGTCAACATAACAAACGCCATCCAGCAAATTTAGCCAGATTTATGAGATAAAGTAATAGAAAATTGGCCCCCCCAAACCTGCCACAGAACAAAACCGCAGCGGATATTCGAACAACGTTATATTTCACACTTAATGCCATAAAATATACTTTCAAATAAAAGAAAAATTGAGTAAATATCTCACACACAACTTGTTTAACTTACATTTTAAAATTGAGCGTCCTCGTTGAAAGACCCTATATAATATTTAATTTTTTCAAACGTAATTATTGTAAATTATAAAAAATAATTACTTGAACTTCATCTGTTTGTCTGAGTCGGCTAAGTCTCTTTCTTCTGGTAACTGCAAGATGTATTCAAACCACCTAAGTTGAGTTATTTTAGTATATAGAAGTAGAGGCGCTAAGTCAAAAATCTCCCCTATCGCGATATCTACCTCTCACTCAGTACATTAATGTCACTGTTTATGTAAATGTCTTCGATAGCTGGTTCCCAGGTTTCCGATTAACAATAAGCACACATATGATATATGAACTGCACTAACCTCTTTAATTTTGCTGTATTTCTGGTCCGATGTTGTTGTTCTTTTAACTGGGTTGTCTTCTTTAGATTTCGACCGACCGAAGCGCGCACTGGTGGTTTATTTGGAACGCTGGACTAGTCGAAGTACGGGATGTAATAAGAATGAAGCCTGTCGGTTACCTTCTTTTTAGCTTCCGAAAAAAGGGCGGCAATACTTACATGCACACTTGTATATAATTATAAGCCAGGAAACGCAGTGGTGCCATCGAAGTAACAAGGGTCCACAGTCACCCTGCTAGGATATCATATATCGGCAGACTGCTCTTGTGATTTCACTATTTTAGTGAGAATCCATATTTAGTGACCACGAATTAAAAAAGGCATAGTCTTAAAAACTGTTAGTTTAGAATTGATACATAAATGTATTGTCCACGTGTTATTTACTCGGCCCGTGTGGTACCAAGGTGATGTGCTAAAAATAGAACGTTATCATCTTCTTCTTGACCCCTACTCATTCAACGGACATTGACTATCATATTGTCTGTGGTGACGTTGTTTACTGCGGCCTAAATAATCATTGCAGTAGACTAGCCAAACCATTGCTTCAGATCCTTCAGCGAATGATGTTCTGATAAGTGGAAGTTTTCGGGATTAAGAGGCCAATTTTGTGTTGATAGCTGTATGGTACCGCCCTGTCACTATGTGCGGAACGTTATTGCACAATTGTCATAGTAGCATTAGATAAATGTTAGCCTGTTGGCGAATGAGTAGAACCATATAGGAGCTTTTGCTTATAAACAGTTCTGGGTATGCGGTGTATCTGCTCTCATAGTCATGATGTTTTCCTCCTTCCAGGGCCCCGACTTCCAGCAATCTTTCCCTGCATTGTGAGGTGCAAGATATCATTACATGTCTAAGATAATGAAGTTCTCCGGATGTCTCATTACATGTCTGAGATAATGAAGTTCTCCGGATGTCTCATTACATGTCTGAGATATTGAAGTTTTCGAATTTTTATTTTTCTTTGTTCATCCGAACCATTCGTAACTCTATCCGTCCAGCTTATTTTAAACATCTCCACATCTCAAATTAAGGATGCATATGTATACAAAAATATATAGTCCACGTAGACTGCGTAGAAGCCTGCGTAGTTTACACAGTAAACTCTTGTTGTTCTTTTCGGCGTGAACTCGAACGCATCTGTTTATAAAAATGTTTTATTTACTTCGTCCACGAATTTCTCGTTTAGCCATTGGCGCGGTTTATATATAAGTAATATTTTGTACTAAGTTCATCAGTTTTAGGTATGCAGATAGTTAGTAAGTAAATTCTCATGTTAAACCGTTCATAATAATAATTAATTTAAATATTTGATACTATGTTGTTAATTTAAGTATTTATAAGCAAGCCGGTGTATATGAATTTGTAAAAAATATTTAATAAAAATAATTTATTTTAATATAAACACATTAAAAACATCCTGTAACCTTATGTTACACTGGAAAATGGGTTTAAATATAGCTAGGGTGTAACCACTGCTGCGAATTACTAGAGAATTTATTATCACTTAAAAGTAATGTGCATAAGATTTTCTATGGTGGTACTTTGTTCCGTCTAACTCTTTCTAGATTTTTCTTATGAACGTTTATTTTTAAATTTATTATATTTAAAAAATTGTCGGTGTGAAATAAGCAAAGCAGATAAGCAAAGAGCAGGGTGTAGAAATCGAAAGAGCACCTACAAAATTTCGTTTATTAATGTGATGAATTATATAGTTAAATTCGCGTTGAACTCTGGAGTGGCTCGCTCTAGATGCGGTTGAAAAGAGATATCTATGAGAGGACAGTCTGCGGAAGAGTGATCGTCAGCTGCATGGTCAGTGTCCATTTCTGGTGCATAATGTGTCTTAATGCATCGCTTAATTGGTCGATTTGGTTTAGGCTATATTTGATTGATATGTGAGTCCTTACACAGCCATGTCTATGGGCGCGTGCAGGGTCATCAAAACTGAAATAGTTTGTTACATATAGATTTTTAAAATGTATTGCCCAACTAGGCAAGCCTGTTTTAGGGCAAATTGTCAAACAAATCATATTTCACAAATCAAATTAACTGATTCAATACTGAGCAAAAAACAATTTTAATACAAAATGAAAGTAAATACAAGGCAAAGTAAAAGTGAAAATATAACAAATCAGAGAATAAAAATACTAATTTGCAATACAATATATATAAATAAGCCCATTCAAGGTAAAGCTAAGTAATATATAAGTACTTTTAAAATTAGCAATATTAACTTGGTGGTTAAAATTCATATTTTTTATTTATTACCTTAGTTTTATTAACCACAATTGAGTTTAAAAAACATCTATCTAGGATTGTGCTGCATTTTATATTGGTAAAACGGGTAGAAATTTTAATATAAGAGTAAAGGAGCATTTGAGATGTTTGAACAATAGTGGGTTTTCAGAATTTGCTAATCATTTGATAGAAAATAGTCATGGTTTTGATAAAAAATTGGGATTGTCAATTTTGCATATAAACGGTGTAGGTCACAAATTAAATAATTTGGAATCGTTGGAGATAAATAAAGCATGTAAAAGTAATCAGGAAATTCTAAACAGCCAACTAAATTTAACTACGAGTCCTATTCTAAAATTTTTTCCTAAAAATTATTTGACTAAATTTGTATTGAGCAGCAATTTGAGTTAGGTACTAAATTTATTTTTTAAATAATTGTTGTTTTTTAAAAAATTTAAAAATAGATTCTGGATAAATAGAAAAACAATGCTATATTTTTAGTTAGTTATGACATCCTGAAGAAGGAAAAGGTGTTTTCCGAAACCGGTAGATGTTTTTTAAACTCAATTGTGGTTAATAAAACTAAGGTAATAAATAAAAAATATAATATATAAGTATTAATACATAAAAGTGTAAGCGAGCGGTCTGACTCTCATCAGTTACACCATAGACAGTATAGATAAAAAATGATGACAGATGTCATGTATGTTTTTTCTTGCTCGTAATAAAGACAACGTGAACTTCATTTCGAATTGAATATATATTTATGTACTGTTATTGAATATATTAAAGAGAAAAACTTTAAGTAATCTTAACCAAGATATATCAAAAACATACTATTTTGTACCATGATCGCGTCTCACAAACCTGGCCGTTTAAGAAAGCACTATTCAGCCATATTGACACTACTGACGCCGACATCCATCCAGACCCATCTAGTCATAAATGTAGACGAGGAAGTGTAATATTATTGTGGATTTTTTCAATCTGCATTTCATATTGTTACTTTCTTACGCGCACACAATAAAGAAGTAGATATTCCATCTCATTATGGGTCCTATTAAATGTGTAAATAAAAAATATTTATTCATTATCATTGCTCATAAAAAGCTTATAACTTTTTTGTTGTAACATAATGTTGTACATTTTCTAATTAATAACGGGTTATTCTTTATATTACATAATATAATTTTTTATACCAATCAACCTATATTGCGAATAAATAACAATTTGTGATAATATTAAAAATTATGCGATATGCGCTGAATACATTAATTTATTTTAGAGATATTTAAAAACTGATGTTAGTATAGTGAGTAAGATTAAGAAAGGATCACTTAGGTGGTTTGGTCATATGGAAAGGATGAATGAGGAGAGAATGGTAAGAAAGATATATGACGCAAGTGTTGATGGAACCAGAAATAGAGGACGTCCGCGGAAGACTTGACATGACCAGATAAACCAGATAATGGAGGATGGTTCTGTTAGAAGCCTCAACAATCGGCGAGCTTGTATGACAAGATGTATGAATGTGGATGAGGCGAGAATTGTGTGTCGGGACAGAAGAGTGTGGCGCTCAATCCTCTCTGCCTACCCCCACGGAGAAACGGCGTGATGGTAAGTAAGTAAGGAAGTAAGTAAGTAAAAACTAAAGAGAGAGCTCAAATATTACTGAAATCTTTTGAGATTTAGTTTTATTTTTCACAAATCTCAAAGTTTATTTCTAAGTTTATATCCAAATAAAAACCTTAACATGATACTGAGATATATCTCAACAAATAAATCTCTGAAACTTATGTGTCTCATTATGTCTTATTCCGCAGATACTGGCCATAATAGTAATTACTGATAAATTGCAATATCCAGCTGCAAGACCATGACAACTTTCACTAAGAGTGTTTGATCTTTGTAACAAAATTCTGTGGATTTCCGTTCACCGTCTTGTGCAAATGTAAACGCGACATATGGTAGGTCAAGAAAATTACGTGAATTATCTTCCTGCCGTGTGAGAATGATAAATTGATAAAAAGTGTACTGCGTGTGTTTTCGATTTCTCGCTACTACTCGTTCTGATTAGTACATCTTGCTATTATGCTTGTTGTGTCACACTTTGTGTCATCAACGAAGTATAAAATAAAGAATTCTTCGTGCTATCAACGGAGTGTGGTTTTCCAGGGCCAGAAGACCTGTGGATCTAGTGGAAGAAGAAAATTCCGATACCTAAAAGACCATTTCTCATACGGTCGTATTTCTTACTGGTTTTGGTTGGTTCTTCAGGCACCTTGTTCTTCTTTCCTTTCCCCTTCCTACGTCCCATATTTCCTCAACCTCCCTTGTACAGGCAACAAGAAAGAAGAAGAAAACTCATAAATTCTTGTTACGCTCAGCTTCGTACAATATGTGGAGTACACGCCACTGTTACCGATGTATACGCAATCCTTCACTAGACTAAAATAATTTATTTAGAACACATTTAGTTGTTATGTGCTTGATGATTCCGAATTGTTTACATCTGTTGTTGTTGTAGAATTTAATTAAAATTAAAATAGCTCCCATACATCATTCCTGTCATGCCAACGTAATTGTATTATTCTACAACGTTCAAAGTTAGAATCTCTCCTGGATGTAATCTATTATCCTGGTGGTTGATCCCGCATACAACCTTCCAGAATTTCACCGTTCTGTGCATTCCAATCAGCTCGGGGATTACTTGGCAATATCGTCGACAAATCACTTAGGAGGATTCTGACAAGGCACTGGGATAACCACCATATTGATCATACACAAGGTGATTATTAAAGAATAACGAAAGCCAACCACCTGTACCTATATATGAACGAATTTTTAAAATATTATGTAACGAAAAGACAAACAGACAGGGTGCTCAGAAAATGTATTCATCGATTTTGTTTAACATATTATAAGATTCAAAAAATATTGATATACTATAATTGTAGAAGAATTATCCATAGAAAATCTTACCGCACCGTCAATGGTAGATTCATTTTTAAAGACAAAATATTTAACAGAATTTGAAAATAACAAAATTGATTTATAAGTTAAAAAGAAAGAGGGCCAAATTAAACATATAAGAAAAAAATAAACAATAGTGTATCTATCAAATCTAATAAATAAAATAATAATTATAAGTATTATTATCTATCAATATTTATCAAATGTAACAAATATTATTATTAAGAACAAATTCTTATTGTGAAGTTGTAATTATTCAGAACATAGCTCTGTGATATTTTAAATACTAATTAAATGCATTAATCAATTTTATGGAAAAATATTGTTGTTGCAACCGGGATTTTAACCAGGATCTCTTATTATCTTGGAAAATTACGTTAACCGATTATGCTACGACTTGATATAAGTATTTTGTACTCGTTTTTATATAACTATATAAAATATAATTCAAAAACATTTATGTATTAACGAATATATTACATTTATTTTTAACATACTACAGCTTAATAATTATTAAATATAATATAATCATACAGAAGAAAAATGCGATAAAATGTGGTAAATATTACGGTTTTTAACCACACAGCCTTCAAAAAACACCAACATTTTAGGATTATGAACTGGTATATTTGTCAGGGAACCAATAATTCGGAGGCTGTGAAATGAAATAATAGATGCTCACCTCTTTGTGGAATGTATCGCTAAACTTAATCAGAATCTACGATTGATCAGAATTTACACATTGATTACATAGATTAATTAATTATCAATATTGGAATATGTCCAAGAACACACAATTACTGGATTACCTACAAAGGCACTGTTACTAAACATATATAAGATATCTCATTAAGAGACAAAGGTATTTAAAAAAATATATTTAATGGAAAATATATGGAAGTATGATGTAATTACAGGGCTTACGTTCTATCTTCGACTGGTTTAAGTGATCACTTTATATATATATATATATATATATATATATATATATATACAACGTTCACCAATTCTCACTTTATATATATACAACTTTCAAAAATTTGATAAATGTGGAGATTGAGGGGTGAGAATTGGTGAACGTTGTATTTATATAAAGTGATCACTTAAGTTAGCCGAAGACATATCGTAAGCCCTGTAATTACCCCATACTTCCATATATTTTCCATTAAATATAATAAATAAAAATAGATTTGTCTCTAATGATATATTTGCTTGATTAATTAATTAATTATACTGGTTGACATACCTAAAAAGTAATCATAAATTTTTAGTTGACTACTTTGATATTTTAAATTTAATGGAAACATCTGATCTGCACCCCACCTAAAGTATACAATTGTAAGTTTTATTCAATTTATTTGAATGTTATCTATTAAAGACGGTTTAAGAGCTAGATTTTTGTGAACTAGAGTGATATGGTTGTAATACAAAAAACATATGACAAATGTTAGTATTGTTGTAACGTTGGTTGAAAAACATTAAATAAATGTTAATTTATTTATTTATTTATATATATATATATATATATTGACATCCGTATTTTTATACTAACAGAGGTGGATACATAATAAACATAAGACATTCTCATTGTTAATTGTGTGAGATGGAGTAGACTACACCTCATATACAGCGTTGTCCTGGCTACTTTTCTAGACTGAAGTCTGTGTTAAAGTAGCCAGTTTTTTTTTCGTGCTGTTGTGGTGTTATTTATCAAGAGGAGTAAAAAGATAATTACAAATATGTATAAAAAAGTAAAAATAAAATTAAAATATATGTAGTGGGAGTGTTGTAAGACTAATGAATTATTAGTGAAGGTATTGTATAAATTATATTAAATTGTTGGATATCCATGCTTCTGATTCATCTCTACCTGATTGAATAAATTATTAGACTATAAAAATTACAGTAATTACAGTAGCGATTCGCGTGTAGCCATCCGTAGGGCCTAGTTGTTTTCTAAGACAGGATATAAAAATACTATATTTGTTCATTTCATTTTACTTACATGCTCAGTTATGATCCTTTCAGTTTTTTTTTAAAACGGCAATACTTTAAAACCTAGATATCTCGGAATTCTTCGGACAATCTCAATTTAACAGTCCCATGTTCTGATTAACGAAATGTATTCCGCAGTGGGATTAATATTCTAGCTGCTCAACCAAATCACCAATCTTCAGTTAGGATCTCAGTGGATAGTATCTAGGATAATCATGTGACCGCATATCACGGGTGCGCAACAATTGTACTAACGTAGCAGTCAATTGGTAGATTACGTAGCGATGTGCTATTTGCAGCGGCTTAACTGTTCAATACGACGCATTGGGGATTAGGGTCGAAAAGACCCGTCCCAACTTTAAATGTCGAAATTTTTTTCTTATCGCTAATGTCGACTAATATATTTTTTAAATTGTCCACTGCTAAAAATAGATTTTAAATTTATTTAAATAATTTATCACCTCTATATTGATAACATGAAAAAATATAATCATAATAAATACAGTAGTTCCCCGCTGTCGGTTTAGGGACCAGGTCATCGCTGATGATTGATTTTTTTCGATAGATACCTAAAACATACTTTTGTTTTTTTGTTTTACGTAAGAGCGTGAATATTATAGAAGACATGAGATTAATTTTAAAAATAAATAAAAACCTCATTAAAATAAAATAAATTTAATTAATTTTATGTTATTAAAACAAAATGTATAGTACGAAATCGGAGATATCACCTATTAAATATGACTTACGTAAATTACGATATGCTATATATTATTTACACAAAAAAAACCTATTACCCATCACTCATATTATAATAAATAATTCAATACAAAGGAACACAAATAAATTAATAATTATTAGGAGAACACATTCTTATTGTGAAGTTGTAATTATATATGCTATATATTATTTACACAAAAAACCTATTACCCATTACTCATATTATAATAAATAATTCAATACAAAGAAACACAAATAAATTAATAATTATTAGAACACTTTCTTATTGTGAAGTTGTAATTATTTAGAACGTAGGTCTAAATACTAATTAAATTAGAAAGATATACATGTAAAATCAATTTTATCGTAAAATATTTTTGTTACGCCATCGGGATTCGAACCTGGATCTCTTTCCATCCAACTATGCTACAGCGATACTATTTAGAAAATTTGTCCTCAAAAATTTGGATAATGCACCTTCCCCGGTTTGGAAAGACATCCACATTCGACTCTCGGTGGCGCAATAACAATATTTTCTAATTAGTACATTTAATTAGTATTTAAAATTAATAATTCTTATTCTACAGGTTACCATAAACTTTAATATGAATCTTCTATAGATATCATCCACGTCGGTCTCTTACGACTGAGGATCATAATCTACATAAACTCCCGCCCTCACGACTGTGCTTCTCTACTTTTATTGGCATCTTTCAGATCTTAAGGCTGTCAGTACAGAACTGCCTGTTGCCTTTTCTACTTGATCTGTCCAACGTTTGGGGGACCTTCCTTCCTCTGCGTTCTTCGACGTGGCTCACCACAACAAGCTTCTTCAATCTATTTTTCCTTCTTGCAAAATGATCAAATATCAAAGGATCCAATAGATGTAAGCTGAATATTTTTCTTTGATTTGAAGTTTATTTTAAACAAATAAACCTATATGTAGTACATGAAACCCACTCCATTGAGCATATATATGTATGACTGCTATATTAACTAGTGATGGGATTAAAATCACGAACTGCGAGTCAATCACTGATATATATATATCTGATACAATGATTGAATATCTAGGAATATCGTGATTCATAATTTTTTTTTTTTTTTGGTAAAAATTATATCGATTTTCTGACGCCACTGTTTAAACAGATTATCTCTTGAATCAGCGCTATCTACCGGATTTTTCGTAAT
The DNA here is from genome assembly GCA_022840565.1 of Eubasilissa regina. Taxonomy (NCBI): domain Eukaryota; kingdom Metazoa; phylum Arthropoda; class Insecta; order Trichoptera; family Phryganeidae; genus Eubasilissa; species Eubasilissa regina. Next base: position 12,716,829 of record JAINEB010000027.1, on the reverse strand, counting down.
TTGATCAGCCCCATCTTTATGCAAAACGTTATACGTATATTTGCTGAGAATTTGACCCGAAAAACGAAATTTAGAATTTTTTAAGCATTTTCATTTTTTTGTGAAGATATTAAATTAGATTTATATTAATTATTTTAGCTAAAATATGTTTTTTACGCAAGTTATGTTTTAATAATATAATGAAATACACTCAAAATGATGTTTTTGTGTATTGTGAAACTGTGATCACAGTCACAGTTCGCAATCACTGATATTATTGAATATCAATCACCATCACAACAGTGAATCGAGTGTAGCATTTTTTCTCATCACTAATATTAACATAAAACATACCCCTGTGTATGAAGATTTATTTTTGTAAAAAATAGAAATCTCTGAACTTTTTTAACAAATATATATTCATTTACGAATACGAATTGCTATTTACATAAGTAAAATGTGTCTATCCTGCTCCCAAAGCAGATTAATAGGGCATCCATTTACGAACCACCCTATGTGAAAATAAATTCTCGTTTACATGACATGTATAACTTTGCAAGGTCAAGTTATTATCGTTAACCTAAGAAATTCCCTACGGCTTGGACCTGTCGTAAGCTACGCAGAAATTTAAGATTTATTCAGTTCAGTGAGTTATTTGAAAAATCCATAACTTTTAATGATACAATAAATTTATATTATATTTTCGTTTAAAATGACTTTTTTATAGTGAATTGTAAAAATAGATGTTTACACCAGGGGTGGGAAAACGGGATGAATGAAGGGTGATAGGAATTTTGTGTAGGGAAAGAACAATAACTCAAGGATCAACCAGGAAGCACGACTTACCTCGATTTTCTTGCTGTACTGACAGCTCTACTGAACTTCAGGAACAACTTCGCCGATTCACACGTATCACTCTGAACACAACAATAGTTTCGGCACGCGCTGCGAGAAAACCGAAACCCACGATAGCAACTGTACAAAAAATAGTGTAGCAAACAAACAAGCAAGCAGGACGTTAAGTCATGTTTTAAGATAAGGGCAAAGAGAGGGGAGGGGATAGATAGATATAGTAAACATAATAGAGCATGTATGTACGTGCACTTGTCGATCTTATCCTGTCATAAAATATTTTTCTTTTTTTTTGTCTCTATTTTTATTTCTGTCGAATCTTTAATAAACAACACCACAGCAGCATGAAAAAAATTGTTTACTTTAACACAGACTTCAGTCTAGCAAAGTAGCCAGGACAACGCTGTATATATCAGAGATAGAGTCTACTCTATCCCACACAATGAACTACGAGTATTTAATTGCAATATAATTGTATCTTATATTTATCATGTTAGATTATAATATATTTACCTCTGTTACAACAAAAATATGTAAAAGTCAATAAAGTCTAAATATATAAATAAATTCAGAATAGTAGTTACGGTTAAAGGTTTAAAGTTTTTTGGATCTGTCTGGTAAAATAGTAGTTGAATTCACCATAATATTAGTTGATTTATAAATATTTAATATTGGTTAGTTTGATAATAATATCACTAACCATAGTTATTACAATTGATTATTTTAATAAATTTATAATATATCAATAAAAAATTAATTGAAATCTTTTACTTCAAGTAAAATGTACGAACAACCGGCAAACGTGTTTTTATCACGGGCGATGGTAAAAAGTTACTGTAGTAAAAATTTACCATTGTCAAAATTTACTATTGGTCAACAAAAGTATTAGCACATACGCTACTTATGACCATACACGCATGTCTATATGACCAAGCTATCTAAAGGTTGCCCATTTCAAACTTTTATATTCCTACAAAACTAGCAACATTAAAAATAATATCCAGTATAGCAAAGTAAAAGTCTAGTTTAATGCGTATCACAGACAAAGGCACGGACGCAAATGAGTTTATGATTATGGGTTTTATGTAATAAAGAACTCTTCCAGTTAATTAACGAGAAAATATACCCAGAATTCTAACGGTAATAATATTGCTAATAGGTGATTAAAAATACAATTCTATTCATCCGTTTTCATATAAAATGACACTTCATTTCGATGCTAGCCGCGAAATCTCTTAGGATTATACACACATCAGGTTTGCGCTTGGCACTCTTGTGGTGAGAATGTCTAATAAAGCACTTTAATAGCCACACAGCACGTAATTATGTAGCTGATACATGCTATAAAATATTTCTCTCCAGCTTCTATTGTACGAGTATGTTGGTTGCTTTTAAATTTGCATGGAACATATTCATTAAGCCGCAGAAAAGAGGAAACCGTGTCACATTAATTTAATGTTATTTTGGCTGATTAACTGGTTTGATAAAAGGCAAAAATTAAAAGTAACTTTACAATAACATTGCTAATAAATCTAGATACTGAGAATTCATAAGTTATGATAAAATTAGGCAGTATTTATTTAATTACAAATTAAATTAATCAATAAGAAAGACATAAGTAAAAAATATGTGGTGGGATAAGATATATCTAGAGTAATTTTAAGTAGTTGGCGCGACCCGAATTGGAAGCCTGAAGGAACATAAGGGCAGATGGATCTGGCCTACCTTGCTTTAGAGTCCTGTGTCGGGCGTCGTCTTCACCTCCGGTTGACGAGCACGTTTATTATGCCGAACCGAGGTATCACTGCCCTACCAAAAATCTGGAATACACTTCCTCTGCGCGGTCCCAGCGTTACGCACGGCATGTATGTAGGGCGGCAGAAGGAAAGGGCATGAGAACTTGATGGTTCGCTATCGGAGCGCAATCTGTGATGCCGTCGTCGAAATCGCAAGTAATGAGTCGGCCAGAGTGGGACAGGTATAGATTATAGGATGAACGAAAGGGACAGGGAATGAGTATTCGATTCGCGTTAACAATATGTTTATAAAAAGAATATGTTTGGTACTAGGATTTGAACCTGGACCTTTTCTATCCGCGGAAACGCGTTACCAAATTCACGTTTTCGACAAATGTTGAACTTATATTCGGTATTATGCCGGTACTAACCAAATATTTTTTATTTTAAAGAGAACACATTATTATTTGTGAAGCTGTAATTTTTTTAGAACATAGTTCTGTGATATTTAATACAAATTAAATACATCAATTAGAAAGATATATATATATATATAAACATGCAGATAAACTTACAAATAAAACACATTTTTAATGTGATTATTTTTAAAACTTAAATAAATTAGATAAATCACTTAAAAAGAAAAATAGAATAAACTATCTATCGAAAAAATATGTAGTTGCTACCGGGATAGTACGCAAAACTTTTTCTTGCAGGGAGAATGAGTCAAGCATCATAAATTAAATAGTATTCCTTATATATTATAGAAAGATATATAATATGTATACAAATCGTCGAGACTGTACATAGAGTCGTATTGTAATTAGTAACTTATCTAATTTACTTTAAAATAATAATGTTTTATACGCTAAAATTCCCGAATGTTCCAGACGTTTCAAGAATAAGTCCGGCGTACAAAACCGTGGAGCCTTTGACAACTGGAGAGGCTTCGTGAAATGCACAGAAGGTTCCGGAAGACCGGGTGTCTACTAAATACATTTCGTATTCACGATTACTAGAGCGAGAAGCAGCGAACAAAAGGGTAGATGCAGAAATAAAGGCTTAGAGGGATGGTGAAGTGGAATATTATAATTTATTATTGTATGTAATAATTTAATTTCAATTATATTATAGAAATATATTTATTTACGCTTACAAGCAAAGCAAATGAATTCGATGAACTAATTATTTAACAAATATAAGAATCATTTTGTAAAATGCTAATGTAGACTTCTTATTAACCTTAAATAATGAACATATATAGATAAACATTCAGATAAACACTTAAGGTGGTGTATCTACAGAAAAAAATACGAATACGGAAAATAAAGATAATTTTCCAAGCTCAATAGTGTATACCTATTCTTATTATCTATATATATATATATATATATATATCTATTTCTTAGTCAACTGACAGATGAATAAATATGTCACACGGAACACGAAGTGGGGTAGGTGAACTCTGTAGCTAATAATATTCAACCTCGTTGCAACCAAGCCAAGAGAAATGCCACAAATTTTGTCATAATCGCACTTTATTAGTAATGTTCAACCGATTATCTACAGGAATAGAAGTGTCAATTGTCAGATGCTTGACCATAAATTAACTAAACTTATGCATTATACCGCATACGTCACCCGGCGGCGGTGCTGCTCTGTACCACTCTACGCATCTGGGACCATACTATATTGAAATCTGTACAAAGTCTTGTGCATAGACCAGAAAAGGCTGTAAAGCAATGGAGAGCTCCAGTCCAAGACCACCCTTGCCACTGGACCCAGCTCTCTATTATTTCAAGAGTGTATGCGGGTGGTACTTTGTAATATCACCTACACCTTAAACAATTCCACGCACAAGCCTTTACAATGCCCAACTCAATAAGCCGAGCAGCAATGTACTCAGAAGGATCACTCCTGTGCGGTTAGACTCCTCAGCCACACTTGGATTCACAATCGTGAACCATGGCAGACCGCCGAAGAAAATGTATATTTCCACATTGCTTGAGTCACTGTAACTAACCTATTGCAAATGATACAAGAGAACAAATAGGTAGATAGAGGTAGTCTTCATTTTTGCTGTAAATTGAACTCTTTATAGGACTACATTATTACAATTTTTTCTGTCTCAACTTAATGGTGACGGATAAATAACTTTACATAACGTTTTATGTTTATTTTTATTTTTAGTTTTACAATATTACAATTTTTTTTCTTTGTGTACAGTACCTATTACACTTCCGATGAAATTTTCTATTATTTTACAAATTATGTTAATGCCTGAATAGGGCGTGCATAATAATAATAATAATAAATATTTTTTACAGACATCTTAAAACATTCCAGCTCAGCGGAATGTACTCCAGCGATATCGTGTAGAGCGTTAAATTCCTTGAACGTTAAAACTTAAATTGAGGGTTTGTAATAATTTACGATGGTTGAGTCTCACTTAAGTAACACACTACCATATAATACAAGTTTGTTTGGGGAAAACTCAACTTAATCATAACACTGTAAAATATGTACACTATTAAGTTGGGATATGTGTTAAGCGCGAAAACTTTAATATTAATGGCTTTTACTTAAAAGACACCCATCCATAGAGACACTTTTTAACGCGAGATTTATCGGCTTAGGCTCTCTCGTGCACGTGAAATTCATTTAATTATGTGTTCATTCATAAAACAGTGCGGTTGCAATCTTACTAATTGACGAAGAGGTCTAAGATTAGATTTTAATGGCACATGGCCCATGAATTTCTATAAGTATTACTGTTTACGTAAATGCCTTCGATAGCTGGTTCCCAAGTATCCGATTAACAATAAGCAAATATATGATATATGAACTGAATTAACCTTTCATTATTGCTGTTATTGTTTTAGCTGGGTTGTCTTCTTTAGATTTCGACCGACCGAAGCGCGCACTGGTGGTTTATTTGAAACGCTGGACTGGTCGAAGCACGGGATGTAAAAAATATAATGACGCCTATTGGTTGCCGTCTTCTTAGCTTTCCGAATGAAGGGCGGCAATACTCACACATACACACACACACATGTACATACATTATTATAAACCAGGAAACCGGTGGTGCCAATCGAACTAACAAGGCGCGTTAACAATTACAATAGTGTTATATTTTTTGATTCCAAAAGTCAATGAAAAATTAAGTCAATTTTTTTTCGAAAAAAATATTGGTTCTTTGTGCTTATCGTATTATGTTCTTTATAATCGCAATGTTAGTACTTTATAGCATAAAATTAAGAAAAATTAATTGAGAAATTAAATATTTTTTTCTAAATTTATTCATTGCAGTCATTTCGGGTAACATATTACATTGGATTTCAATGTAATATTCAATCCAATATTACATTGGATTTCAATGTAATATTGGACAAAACCTTAGCAAGTGCATTTTTTTTTCTGTTGTCTTGTAATAGGGAGCATTCTGAAAATTGATGTTAATAACAAACCTGATTAGCTGCTATGTATAGTTAAGAGAAAAAAACACTTTTGATCTGTCGAATAATTTAAAAATAAACAGAAAAGACAAGAGCAGTATTTGTGCATTTTAATGTTATTTACATATCATCTTCTAGTATCTCCAGATGGTGAACTTTGTTTAAAACAATACTTTTTAACTTCACACTTGAATTATAAGCAAAAATATCATTTATTTCGTAAGGAAAAAACTTGTTTAATTGTGTTACCGAACTTGTTAAAAGTTACCGAAAAACTTGTAACTTGTAAGATTTTGTTTATTCTGGGTATGTTAGAATTTCACAATTAAAAAAAACTCGTATTTCCTTAAAAATCAGAAGCTCGCGTTAAAAATACTTTTTCTGAGATATAAATATGTATTTTATAACAAAAAAAATACATTTCAATGTCATTCAGATAGATAAAAGAAAAATTAAGAAATTTTGTTATCAAAATATTGATGTCCAATGTTACTGATATATTAATGTATGTAACATTTGACCACTCATAAAAAAAAAGATTTTTAAATTTTTTTCGTACGGTCAAAATTAATAAAATCAAGTTGTAAGAACACCTGATAATTTGCCTTGCGTCTTATCCGAGAGGCTTGCCAAAAGAAATGTGCTTACAATGTTGGGTTTTATTTTTGTTCCACATCCTTATCATGATTAGTGTACAGATGCCAGAAGGAGAGATCGATTATTTGATATTTATTTTGTATTAAACAATCTTTTTGTAAATTAACCTCTTCATTATTAGTAACTTTGATTCCAAATCCGAATTGAAATAAATTAACCACAGGTGAAAGAAAAGTCATCAGCTGAAGGTACTTTACCTAGGTACTACCTAGGACTCTATTCCAGCTGAACCCACATTTCTCATGTGACCACTGTCTAGCCGATGGTAGTGCCCTGGCATTCTATCCGCAGGAGCCAGGACGCACCGTAACAACATGTATATTTTTTAATTTTTCTTTTAATAGACCCTGAACTATTGCCAGATATGTCAACATTCTTAACCAACTGAATGTATTATAGTTATTTAGTGCTTTTAAAAGAAATCTTTTTGCATATTCATTCATCTATTATTGTGGGATATAAATCTAGGCGGTAGAATTGGAACGTACATTATTGACAAGGTCAAATTCTACCCTGTTTTGTACAAAACTACAAAAATAGTACAGTGATAAACTTATTTTTACTCTTAACTTGTCCTGAGACGTAAATATACATCAAAAAAATTGTTGTCCCAGAAACTGCTACGTATTTATTATTTTTATATTTTTAGGGATTAGATTTTTAAAATCTAAGTGTATTTTTTTAATCGGGGTTAAGTATAAAACGCCAGTAGGTAAAAAAGTATTATAATAGCGGTCAAGGTAGTCCGCAGTATATTTACCAAGAGACATAAATTCGCAATGGGTGACTAAAGTAAGTAAATAAATATTATAGAAGTAGGAGGACAATAACGCAAAAGGGTTAAAGAATTCTGAGCTGTCTAAAAAAGGAAAAGGTTGTATATTTTTAACCTAGGAGCCTCCCTGCAATTATAGTGAGTGGAATAATGTTAATATCCGCAATGTTGCCTCTGTGGTCAAGCTGTTAGGATGCCACCCTTCTACGGAAACAAAATTAGGGGTCCAAATAGGTGATCCTCATATATTTTCTTTATAAATTGCGGATGTCTTCTGGTCATGTTTATTTAGGCAAGTTTCGTTTGGAGTCCTTCGTTTGGTAGCCCTGGGTTTTATGTTGGTGGTATGCCTGTTTTGATCTATATATTGGCGGACATGTCATATAACTCTTAACAGATATTATCGAGCTGCCATCGGAATATAAACCAATTAAATCTGCTAGTTTTTAATTATAATTCGACAAATACGAAGTCAATTTATAGCCGAAAAAATACATAATATCAAGCACGGGTGAGGTTGGCGAATGCTACAGCCAATAAGAAGTCGAATTGAAATATTCGCTGCAACCAATTAGGAGCCCCAAAAGTGTTGTCATATTCGTATTTTGTTCAACTGATTTCCTACATTTATGAATTGATAAATTGATTTGATAAATGCAACAAGTGACAGATGTCAGGCGTCAGAATTACGGGAAACAATTATGCAACTATACTAAATGAATTAAACTATGACCTAAAAAATACAGCAATATGGCTGACTGATAGGTTGACTGAATCACGGGAAACAATTATGCAACTATACTAAATGAATTAAACTATGACTTAAAAAATACAGCAATATGGCTGACTGATAGGTTGACTGAATCACGGGAAACAATTATGCAACTGTACTAAATGAATTAAACTATGACTTAAACAATACAGCAATATGGTTGAAGAAAAATAAACTAAAACTAAATGTTAAACAAAACTAAATTCATAAACATTGGAAATAAAATAATACCAATCACACCATTAATTTTCATAGATGGTGAAAGTCTGAAGGAAGTGAGTGAAATAAAATATTTGGGAGTCCTAACAGATTAAAAATTGAATGTATCGTAAAATACAAGAGGCGTGACTAAAAAGATTGCTAAAAAATCTCACTTCTGGGAAGGATCAGAAGATTTATTAGTACAGAGTCTTGTAAAATAGTATACAACTCTGTTTTTATTCCCCACATTAACTTTTGCTACAGAATTTTATTTTTAGTTAACGAAGAAGAAATTCAACAATTGTCAGTGTTGTAAAATAAAACTTTGAGAATAATACTCAGAAAAAATAAATATTCTTGGATCAGTGCAATGCTGCAATAGCAGAAAATAGATTTTAATATAATGGTATTTATTTACAAAATCCTCAATAAGAAAATATCAGCGTAATTTACACGAAAAATTGAACTCAACTCAAAATGTGCACGAACATCGTATAAGAGGAAGGGATAGATGAGACTGCTATTCAGGAAGACGGACAAATCTCAGAAATCGATGACGTATAGTGCGATGAAGATTTTTAATGAAATGCCAGAAAACATAAGAAAGGAGGAGAGATTGAATAGATTTAAAATGAAACTCAACAAATATGTAAAAGAATAGTTTTAGTAAAAGAAAATATTTTAATCTTGTTTTTATTAGTAGTGCTTATGTATACACTATGTTTAGAGTAAAATAAATAACTATTTCATGAGTTAATTTTTTTTCGCGTATTCTATCGGCGCTGGTGCTACCCTGGGGTCACATTTGTGTTACTATTGTGCAATATAACCTGCACCTTAAACAACCTTAAACGATTCTGCCATGCACAATACAGAACAACGGCAGACGTCATTCTCGCAATGAGGGACCGCCGAAGAAAAAGAATTGACTTGTGTTGAAGAATTGATTATATGTTCCCAATTGTATTTTGATTTGAATTTAAACATGAAAAGATTACTTTAACTTTCTGGTTTGGATTTAGAAAGTTTGAGAGTTTATAATACTACTATTTGTATTTTGAGTGCGATGAGCGTGTAGGACGCTACCTACAGTTATGAAAGTACGGCGGTCCCCAAGTTCAACCAAATCCTCGTGCTCAGATGTATCGCGAAGTGTATTACGTGGAAGGATCGCCTTAAGGTGTGAGCATGCGGCAGGTATGATCAGTATAAATAGTACTTAATATTGCAATGAATTTATTCAAACAAGTTACAATCGAATTTTTAAAATTAATACGCGAACTATAGGAGATTGGAGATGGTGCGATAAAGCTATCGGTGAGATGAATGAGTAGTAGGCTGATCGCACATATGCTTCCCGGGTGCGTTCTTGCGGGCCACCTGATGTGCCTGGCGTATTTTAACTGCGTTGACAGATCATCGCATCAGCGATGTCGGTAATCAGAAACCCACAATGTTTTTTTATTGGTGCATGATTTCGCTCAGCTTAAAATACTGTGGTAACTTTTATACATTTTAAGGATTTAAAATTATTTTTGGTATTTTCACGATTTTGATGTTTATGGCGATAACTTTGTGATTGTAAAATATATCAAGGGACATTATCGTGCCGCTGTATTCTTTCCATTGATCCTTAGTCAGGACTAGTAGGTCGTTTTCGTAATATAAATTTACAAATTAATCAATAGACATATTTATACGAGATATATTATGCATAGGCGCTTATCACTATTTTCACAGTATTCATAATATATTTCAATCAAAGGGATTTGAGTGGTGAGGTAATGTTAGGTTAGTTGAGAGTACTCTGTAAGGGTTGAATAAGGTCAGATGGGTTTAAATTGCCAAATCAAAGGGCACGACGTGCCAGACGTTACCAGGCTGGATTCAACCGCGAGAAATACCTTCACCGAAACGATGATTTGACATTTTGATTGCATAGGGTCGTCGTAAACAAACTAACTGAAGGGGATAACGCGCATGCGGTTTCTCTAAACTAAATATTTACATATCTTCTCAAATAAAGTAGACAAACATTATATAAAAGATAGTTATATTAGATATATTGTGCTAGAATAGTTCACTTAACAAACATAATATTCATATTTTTTATTTATTATCTTTGTTTTATTAAGCACTTAATTGAGTTTAAATACATCAACCGGTTTCGAAAAATAACATTTTCTTCTTCAGGATGTCATAACTAACTAAAAACATATATTATTGTTTCTTTACCAGAATCTATGTTTAAAAAAACAACAATTATTTTTTTTTAAAATTTAGTATCTAACTCAAATTGTTACTTAATACAAATTTAGTCGAATAATTTTTAGGAAAAAAATTTAGAATTTCATTCTACCACCAGTGCGCACTTCGGTCGGTCGAAATCTGCCCAGCTAAAAGAACATCGGACCAGAAATACAATAAAATTGTTTTTATTGTCAAGCAGAAACCTGGAAACCAGCTATCGAAGACATTTACATAAACAATCTGTATATAATAGATTACAATCGAAATGTATGAAACCTGAAACATGAAAATAAATTTAAACAAATATTTGGCACCGATATATACAAACATGAAAATTAAAGACAGCAAAATTGTCTTTGTATGAGAATGCAGACGATTATTACCAGAGGGATAATTGTGCTTTTGTATAATTTCTCAAACGTGTTTCATATTCACATAATACTACTCGTTAGCTTAGCAAACCCACGAGGCAGATAAATAATAATATTCTCTATTTATGGTTTCACGACAGAATACTTGGAAACCTACCGAGATGTCGTAAATCGAGCCATTCTTAATAAACAAACAGGATGTTCCACAGCTGCTTAGAGCCCATGCTGGGGTTCTATAATCTCAATCGATAATCCTTTTCAGCCTAGAGAAAACTTACCATTCAATACGATCATTTTAACATATAAAATATAATATAAAACCAAGAATGTAACTGTAATAATAATAATAATACAAAATTAATTTATTAACTTTATTAAAAATCATTATTTTTATTTATTTATTCATTTATTAACTATGGGCTTTTACAAAATAGGTTTGGTGTAAAAAAATATAAAAAACACATGAGCAGCTACACAGTAGCGTGGAATATATATACAAAAATAGAATAGAAAAACAGAAATTTAAAAATAAGCAAAACAAACTATAAAAATAAAGATTCAAGACAGAAAAGACAGTAGAAATTTAGGTTTGACACAGAATGGCAGAGTATCTAAATCAGTTGTATCTTTGACTCGGAACAGCATTAAAAACATTACTCTTATATTTAAACACTGACTATCGGAATGTATCTACAAGACCATAATCGTTCCTGAGCCTGTGAAGTCTTTGTGTAAGTGCATTCCTATGAAAATTAGTATATGGAACAGCATCGACGACGAATCGACTGAAGATACGATCAAACCTTCAGTAGAAAAAATCATAATAAAAAAATCATGTAAGTCAAGAGGTAAGTTCCCGTCACGCGGATACGTCACTCGCGACCGCGTGCTACGTTAGCCAATGATATTTTATCATGCAGTTCGTTACAGCAATTATATTCGTTATAGCATCCTAAATTTATTTACATTTAACATTAACATTTTTTATTATTGCAGTGTACCTAACTATTGTTATTATACAAACTGTAATTACGTTACCAATTATATTGACTATCATTATTTTATTTGCGCCACGCTTATTGCGCCAATTATTGAGGCCTCTAACGGAATTATCTTCCATTATCATTCAGCTTTATCACCGATATCATCACATTCGCATACCATATGTTCTAGCTCAGAATAATATCTTTGTATAGAATGAACACAGACAATTTGTAGTCTGAACTGAACTAAATATGACACTGCTATAGAAATATTTGTTTGTGTTCTGTTGTACGTTTGTTTTTGTTCACGTCTATAATAATAATTATATTTTGCTGAGTTATATAACTCGTGTGAAAGATACCAGAAGCGAATGAGATCCTTCTTGTCAGAATTGTCTTGCATCTTAGAACTTGAAACTAGAACACAGTGAAGTGGATTGATGTTGAATTTTCATTCATCTATTCAGATCTAATTTTGTATAAAATATAATTGACGCAGTTGCACTAATTGATACAAACTTTGTTCCCTTGTGTTGATGTATTATATATTTTATGATTCGTCTGAGTAGAGTATAAATATTTAATTTATAAAAATAGGACAATTACTGAATCACAATTCAGACAAAATTCTAAATAAATATATTTTAAGTAATTAATGAAACCATCCAAGTTAATGTAATTTTGAAGCAGTGAACTTGTGGTAACTTAAAATTTGGCGAATAACAAAGTACTCTAGCTTTCTAAACATTTCTCTCAAATTAATGAATTATAATAAAATACTAATACAATTTATATTTATACTGTTAGAAAAATTATCTGTAAGACTGTTTTTTTTTAATATAAATGAAATCCTAAAGTATTACAATATCTGTTCGTAACGAGTGAAAAATTAAATGGGAAATTCATACGCATCATCGTAAAAAGTATTTTGTTTATACGACGTTTTATTTCGAAGTTAATTTTTTTTCAAAGTAATAAATACAAATCCATTTAGATTATGAAACTGGTTGTATTTAATATAATAAACATTTTAACGCTTTTATCAATCTCTGAGACAATAAATGCATTACATTTTGCAGTGTCTCTTAAATTTGCTTCACCTTCGTATTTAAGTGAATACAATTGGAGTACAATGTAAAGTTTATTACATATTAAAATTTTAATTATAATTGTAATTTATTATCTTTATAATTGATTAATGTCCACTACTTGCAACAATTATTTAAATTTATTATCGTTATATTATTTCATCATTAATTTTGTGGGTATTTAACATAATTTGGACGAGTTTCTACTGAGATAATTTATGATTACCGAAATGCATCGGAATCAATTTAATAAAAAATGTAAGTTTTTGTTGTTTTGATTTGAAGTTATTGACTCTGATATTTAACATGTTTATTATATAACAAAATATGCGATAAAAACATATATTTTAATATTTATATAATCACAAAATAAGATTTTTTCTGTTATAGTTTAATTTTCTATTAATTTGTATGCATTTTAAATATACATATGCAAATATAAATATAAAACTGTCAAAAAAAAAATGAAGTCCTCAGGCATTTGAATTACCTTTGAACCTGAAATTATTGATCGTTCTCCCTTTTCATGGGGTCTTTTTTGTTGCCTTTTTTTAACAAAGGAGAAATATAATAATGAATCTTTAAAACCTTTAGAAGTACGGATCAAAAACGCGGGAACTTATAGTTCTTACGTCGAATAATAAACTACCAGCATTGACTCCAAATTTTGGGCAAAAATAAAGAATTGGTTTATAATAATTGATGAGGCTTACATATAAATATTCAATTTCATATTGCATTATGTCACGGAGTATGTTTTTGATTGATTATTAAAAATACTATTTATTAAACCAGCTATCATACCAACAAAGTACTCTATGCTATAACACAGTTAAATACTGGTGTAGCAGGCAGGTCTTACCTTGCTGCCGAAATTCTCAGTGATATTGCCCCTTATTTCTGTAATGTAATACGTTCTATTGAATAATTGTGAAACAAAAAAAATATACATCTGAAAGAAGTTATGTAATAGTCAGGGGAAGGAGGTAGGGTGCCTTTGTTTTGTACTGGAGTCCTAAAGACTATGCAAATTAGATTTAGATTGGACAAAGGGTGTAATGTTGTATGTAAGGTTAAGGAATTTACTGTGGATACGGGGCAAATTCCACGCGTAAATTTGTCGAAAAAAAATTACCAAAAAATATATTTACATGGCAACACTGACATTACCACACATGGAAAGTTTGGTTCAGTTACCTTGCTATTTATGTATACGCCTCCTAAAAGTGATTTTTTTCTAAAGTTAACAAATTTGAATATACAGCATTTGCCTCTAGTGTTACGATTGTGAGTTTCACAACAAAAAAACTTAAGTTTTTATTATTTTAATTGTTACTATAATATTGAGATATATTTAAATATTTTGATGCCAAACCTTAATTCATGTTAATTAATGTCATAGAAAGGCTTATGTGGATATGTCCAGACTATTTTCTACGTAGGTCTTGTGACCAAAAATATGAGGACGACGATTTTGAAGTAAAATACTTAAAGTGAGAGGGCGATAGCTTCATATTTCCAGCAATTGATGATATTGCCGCTGTCGAAATAAAACGTATTTTCAAAACTTCTACCTCCAACTTACGCTAATGGAACAAAGCGAGCAGCTGGCTGTATGACTTTTCCAGTAGACTTTTCAATATATAATGTATTTTAGACATAATATCTAAAAGCCCTCAATGTTTTTAAACACAAAATGCTTTTTGTCTTTTTTTAGTTCTATCAGCTGCTAAGGAATAGGTATACGTATATATATTTTACACAGATTTAAAAATGCATTGCCCAACTAGGCAAGCCATTTTATTTTAATGTTTGTATTTTTAATTGGTTAATAAAGTAATTTTATGTATCTTTCACACGAAATTTTTAATTTGAAAACATTGGTAATATTTTTATTACAACAAATTATGCTGTGTCTATACTGTCAATTTTTGAATACGTCCACACTAGCCCCTGGCATGGGGTGAAAGTGGAAGATTTGATATTTTGTTTAATTTGATTTTACACTATGATTGTTTTCAAAATAACTAGTTGCATAGTGCTAAAAAAAATTTCACATTAATATAAACATTTTTGAGGATATTTATGATGCTTCATAAAAATATGTCCACTCTCACCTTACTATCCCCTATTGTAGAATAGACAGATATACATTTAATTTAGAGTGTAACGATTAATGCATTTTAATAATTATTTTTCTTTAAAGAATTATCAATATAATATTGATTCAATATGGCACCAAATTAATGTCAACACGCAAAATGTTTTTAACTCTCCATATTAATTTTCACCCTTAGCCCAAAGTAAATGTTTAATTAGTTCGGGGTGAAATCGCCGTGTCGTAATTTATATAATTGTCACGAAGAAAGTGGAAACCCGCCGGAAGGGGATGGGGGTAGTGCGGCATTAAGTATTTAAGGGCCAATATTAATTGTTCGTCGATGTGGCTTTTCTGGAACCTTCTAATGGAATTTACGTTGGCGCCGTGCCTTATACCTACTGTAGGATTAGAGGGATAGATTATAGCATATGCCGTTGAACAAACCATATTTTGAATAAAGAGAGGCACGTATATTAAATAAATCATTAGATTCAGCCTATCGATATGAGAGGGCATAAATAATATTGAAATTTTTTGGTTATTATACATTTCAATATTCACAATCATAGATATTATAATGTAAGCGAAGCAATTACCAATAAAATATTGGAGCAATCTGGCGCAAAGTTAGTTGAGTCAATCTTCTTCTCAATATTGAATAATTTGTCGGTAATTCTTTCTAGTACTTCTCCAAAAAGTAAAAAAAATATTAAAAAGGTACGGCATTAAACTTTTCTTTCTAAAAAAACATACTTTTTACACAAGATGGTAGTGAAACGGGATTTAGAAAGGGTGATAGAAATTTGGTAAAGGGACAGAACAATAAGGGCTCATGAACCAACCGAGAAGAACACGACTTACCTGAGTTTTCTCTGGTGTAGTCACAGCTCTTCGCTGATTCACACGAATCACTGAATACATTAGTATTATAGTTTCGACACGCAATGCGAGAAAACCAAAACATACAACAGCAACAGTATCCGTAATTAAATTAATTAAAGATTCCTTAAAAGTGCCGTTCACTTCTTGACAGTTCAAAAGTCATAGACAACGCATAGAAAAGGTCATGCTTTATGCTTAGGGTAAAGGGAGGGCGATCTGTCATAAATACCGAACAAATATCATGCCCAATATATATTTTTTAAACCTTATTATTTCAGAATTGTATAAAAAAATCTGTTAAACAAAAATTAGGTATACACAATATATTAAATATAAAGCTTTGTTATGTAAAAAAATATATATGAAAATGTATCATACGGTATAGTTGTTGTGAATTCGTAAACACATTTGGCGCGTCTTTACGAATCAACCGCGACCGTTGTTATTGACACATTTCCGCTTCCAAATTCCTATCTATACATTTCTACATGCTCGTCTTTTTAGTGTGAAATGTGATCTTGACGCCAGCAGATGTTAACTTGATCGATATTTGTTTGATCTCGACATCGCGATAGCATTTGCGGTGTGGACCTTTCAGCTCTAGTGCACCAGCACTGTATTGTTTGTGGTTCTGTGATTTGTACATAGAGTGATATAGATTGTTTGTGCGGTGGGTGAACTTGTGACATCGCCGAATTCAATTGGGATCGGAAATCGACTCATCCGCTTGCCATTTGTGCGATCTCGGCGGCGACTGCAGGGGTTACAGAGGCGTCATATACAAGGTAAGGCGAGCAATCCTTCCCCCGTTCGCGGTTCCCCGAAATTCACTGGTCCTTCGACTAAAACCTCTATTCCCTCACCGACCTAATCCTATACCACGTTTCCCTACTTTCCTCCCCTATCCTGCGGTGATTTTGATTTACAACCAAAATTGTCGTATTCCATTCTGCGGGACATGCGACCTAGAGATTTCACAATTCAATAGTTACTAATTGATAATTATAATTTAATTAAAATGTGTAATAAAAATAAAAGACCAAGAACATGTGAATATGCGACTTGTGTGTGCTATGCCCGCAATGTATACAAATATCTCTGAAAGTCATCCGCACAACAAATATTTGCCGAGAATTCAACCGAAAAGCAGCTCGACATTAATTTGGCTCGTACAAGTTATTATAGAAACAGCAAATAGGATAGAGGTTATTTAAAGTAATACTTGTATCTTCCAATTTAATTTTAAAGCTTGTATGTACTCTATACATACTGTTACATGTGAGTAGAGGATAGTAAAATTAAATCACGCTATTTCAAAGGATTCGGATTATAGTAGGCTTAAGGGATGGTATTATCAAAATATTGATGTTTTAACATTTCTCATTCACTATACACGGTGTATGAATAGGTAGGATTAGAAAATGTACTGAACCTATTATATGAGAACAAGTCAAAAATTAACTACATTTTTCGTTCTACAATTTAACTACTACAAACTTTACGGAAGCTAAACTCGTCGTAGATGATTTGATGGGCAGAATCATGACAGATGTTCAAATAAGACACTACCTCAGCGATGGTAACTCTCCTATTCGCTAGATCTATCCGTGGTGGAGGCTGACGGGCGTCCTGCTCCCTCTTCATACGTCATACTCATCCGGCCACTTTTAAACTTCGCGATCCACAAAAAAAAATAGTTTTACTTGATAAATCTCTGTTCCCGTATTGTGATAAAATTCTACGATGAATATTATATACTCTTACCAGAGATGTCGGATCACTGCTCGTTGTTCCTCTTTGGTGCAAACTGCTAGCGGAGCGAACATTTTTACACTGTAATAGCCGGAAGGTGAATCAAATTTTGCACACGTGACCGCAGTCGTGCTAACTCTAAGCACGCATACCCAGAAGACAGTAAGACAATCTTGAAGATGTATTATGGCGAATGTGTAGATAATGTTTTACTCGCCCTCGTAGTATAACACCACTCAAATCTAAAACGTCATTTAAGGATCAATAGTTCTGAACTGAATCTTCTTCCATGTTAATGGTTACAATATAACAAGCACTATCCAACATCATGTTTCATAGTTTTACGTGTATATCCATTTTTCCTGCGCCCAACGATTTATTATATTACATTTTCACTATGTACTCAGTCTGCTTAAAATGTAATTACTTTATCGAGCTCATCATTTTAGTTGTCTTTCTTGATCGTCTTTAATACTAATAAAATACCACAAACCAAACTATACTTTTTAATATCTAACTAACCATTAGAAAAAATATCATGATGAAATAATTTATTACCTACCTGCATAAAATATGAAACACTATTATTATTATTAATTTAAATATAGATAGAATGTATGAATTTCTCTTTGTGACAAACCTACTCCACAATGATTTATGAGTTAAAATACCTGACTAAATTACAATTCGAAAGTATTCAAGCAATATGTGCTAATTTTGGTTAGAATTTTTTACAAAATCATGTTATGCTTTAAGTTTACGTACTTCGAAATAAATATTTGCGAAATTTATCCATTATTTATCTTTGCTTTAAGCCCTAAATCATCTAACGAAAAATAATCCGGCCGCTTTAAATTTGATAATCTTTGATTTTTTGTATTCAATGTGTAATCAAATAAATATTTCAATTATTCAAAACAATAAATACTAATATCTCTGACATAGTTGAGATCAGGTATATGTACCTGGGTGAACATTTTCAACTCGTAATTTAGTCAGATATCCATCCATCCATAAAATATCGTGGACTAGGTTTGTCACACCCTGTTTATATTAATATTGGATTAGCTTGGCGAAACTGTTCGGCGGGTTTGAAAGTTTGCCATAACATGTGTGTAGGCGACGATTGAAATACACCGTCTTCGTCGCCGTCTCCTGTTGAACATTGACACCGGCAACATCTATACCAGGAGACCAGGCTTTCGGCGAGAGAAGTCCAATCGCTCACCCCGACGATGACGAAGACGGCCTCATTTAACCACTGACCCCTACGCATGTATCGACAGGCGTGCGCAGCTAAGTTAGATAATATTTAGTAAACAAAACATATACCTATTTAACGTAAATTCCTCAATACTTCTAAACAAATGAGCATATAGGGGTTAACTTTATCAGTTAATGTAGACTCGAAAGGTGTGTTTTAAGTGTTCAAGTTACTCGGATGAAGTGTCTGATGATTGTAGGTTATTTAATTCGGATCAGAAGGCCCTGACTCTTTTCAGGTCTCACGCGTGTGGATGTATGTCGCAGTGTACACGAATATGGAATGTGCAAGTGAGTATATGTAAATCAAACATGTCAATTCTTATAATTTTTGAGTTAGGCATGTACAAATATAAAGCAAATTAATGTCTACAAGACTAGCCTATCGAGTTTAGACAAATATTACGGAATGTAGATAATTAATTCAAAACCCAGACAAATATGTTTTAATCCAATAATACGACAGTATTTGATCATGTGACCTGTGGTTATTGACCATTCTCAATATGATTCCAAATATGACAGTTGTTGAACAATGGTTTTTGGCATTTTACTCGAAAATAGGAAAAATGTCTACTTTTAATTCTATACCCCACACATACGCTGCGACTAGACTAAGTTAGTTAATTAAAACAGGACATACAAAAATTGACCTCTATTGCGGGTCGATTCACAATTAAAAGTACGAGAGTACACAGAAAGATAAAGTTCGTAACTGGAGTTGTTCGCTTGATGTGCTTCTAAAAAAACGGACTGCGGAGAAGTGGCTGGCCTTCGCGAGCTTGATGTATTGACACTTGCAGTTCTGTGGATACCAAGTTAAAACTTTATTTTATAAAACAAAGTACAATAATATTATAGAATAGAAAATATTATATTACAAGTCAATATCATTGTCGTTCAAAAAATTCACTATTATATAGATTAAATGTGGCGAGTTAAGGGAAAGAAGATGATACAAGTCAACCGGGAGTTGAAAATTACCATTGACGAGATTACTGTAAAAAAACCTGCGGTCCGCAATGGACAGGCAAAAAAGATATGATCAAGGGCTTCCTTTTCGGCACTACATTCACACATTGGGGAATCTATTAAGTTCAATCTGAATAAATGTGAAACTACCTGGCAATGCCCAATTTACATTCTAGAGATATTTGATATTGTACTTTTAGAGACTTTCCTTTTGGATAACCAGGGGTTGCGGGGAATAGTTATTTTAATTATTTTAAGTCGATTATCCTTATGATTATTTGGATCCATTCATTGTACAGTCCAGATAGAATTCGTATGTTTTTTTACAATATTAAGACTATCATATATCAGGAATGGAATTGATGAGGGAAAACTCTGGAAAGAGTAGCCTCCTTGGCCAGTTTATCAACACATTAATTTCCATGAATTCCCTTATGTGCAGGAATCCAAATGAATTACACAATATGTTCGGTATTTATAACAGATCCATAGATCACCGATGCCCGTGCACATGTGGATGCTTCATTAGGTTTACTATACCTACCCCCCCCCCCTTCCTTCTTTCTTACCGCAGAGCACAACTTTTCTGTGTGTGATGTCTATGACTTGTGAACTGTTAAGAAGTGTGACTTGTCTGCTACGAGCTGCGAGTCGGAGAATATAACAACCTTATCGACGTTCCGAAGTACGCAGATGTCCAAGGATTCTTTAATAGCCCAATATTCTGCTTAGAAAATGATACTCACATCGTCACACATAGTCATGCTCAATCTCCTCGATGGGTAGAATATCATCATAGTTATCATCAGTTTGGCCTCATACGAGGATGGCAATTTCCCTGTTTTTTTTAACTTTTATAACATTTAGTCTATCGGTGCGAGCCCTCAACTTAAGGAATTTATTTTCTTCATATATAAAACATGAAAACTATTATGAAAATATATTTAACTTTCTCAATCTTAGCAAAGTTACTTTATGGCCACATATTATATAAATAATAAGATAAAATTCTTTAAATAATTAGACAAAATACTTTGTTTAAACCACTATTTATTGATTATTCAACATGTTTCGATTCCTACGGTATCTTCTTCAGAAAATAATAAATTATAATTTCAGTTTACACTACATATGTAGGTATCGAAACATGTTGGATAATTAATTAATAGTGGTTTAAACAAAATATTTTATCCTATTATTTATATATTTAATTCTAAAATAATTAAGATTTGGATATCACCATAATCATGATCATCATCCATTATTAATGTTGGATGTAGGCCTCCCCGTATCACTTTCTTCGGATCTTCGCCAATCTTTGCCGTGTAACTTCTACTTCTTTGAATAATTTTTTCTACCCAATGAGCCTTTCATTCTAAGAAAAATATATTATATTTTATTGCCTTAGAAACGCTAGTAACTCACCATCATACAATTTAGTACGTTCGTACATTTATATTTATTTATTTATTTATTAACGCCCATGGGCTTTTACAAAGTTTTACAAAGTATATATATTTATATATATATATATATATATATATATATATATATATATATATATAAATAATAATTTAAAAGTAAGTAAAACAAACAATAAAATTTACAATAAAACTTTCAAATCATTTTTAAATATTCCCAGTGCTTTTAATTTATGGAAGAGTACAATACGAAAAACCTTATCGAATGCTTTGCTAAAATCTGTATATACAGTATCAGTCAGAAGATTATTATTAATAGTTTCAACTTGTGGATAACATTACGTAAATATGGAAAAATCTTCGAAAACCGGTCATAGCAAAGTATGCTAAGGCTCAGATTCCGGGGGCACGGGTTGACATCAGATGGCTGAAAATTTATTTATTTTCTAGATTAAACCAAGGCACAGAGCGACTATTTAGACCAGAGAGGTTAAAAATACTGAAAAATAGGCCCGAATTTTTTTAAATATTTTATTTACACGGAAGCATGGTTTAAACTGTTGTGACTTCTTAATGTAATAAAATAAAACATACATATTAAGAAATCAAACCGAACATTTCAGTAATGCGATATTTTAATTAAATACTATCTCATCTAAAATACATTTCAATGGTATTTAATTAAACCTTATATTGTTTAACCTAACCGACACCTTGTAGACTCGACTTGAGAAATTAACAAAGATATATTTCACTCCACGCAATACAGAGAGAAAATATATTGCACGGAAATAATTTACAGTAAAAAATTAAGCGATTCACTAATTATTTTCCAAGTAATGTCGTCCTTCTAAAAAAGAATCATTTAGATTTTGTATGTGTGTAGAAA
This sequence comes from Eubasilissa regina, assembly GCA_022840565.1. Taxonomy (NCBI): domain Eukaryota; kingdom Metazoa; phylum Arthropoda; class Insecta; order Trichoptera; family Phryganeidae; genus Eubasilissa; species Eubasilissa regina. The sequence goes on along the minus strand of JAINEB010000027.1, from coordinate 12,694,427 downwards.
GAAATATTATTTTTCATTTAATGGTATATATCCTGTGGGTGCACTGTCATTTTTTAATTTTTTTTTATCCAGGATCAATATTACCGAGTTTTAAAATTTTTATACAGTTAAGTACTATTTTAAAAACGAGATGGTATGTCAAGCTAACTAGTGGGCCATGTTTACGGTTGAGATTTCTCTCAGAGATTCAACTTGAGTGCGCATAAAGGTACACACTCTCCCATAAGTTTTGCGCGCTGATCAGAGTGACGCACCCAGTATACCTGTGCCTTTAGCGACTTTTAGAGATCAAAGTGGCATTGTGAGTTTATCATGGATGCGGGCCCTGGCAGTAACAGCCAAGGTTAAAGATAACACTTTCAGAAAATTTTTATCTCAATCTGATCGTGTGCACAAAATCTCATATATGTATTATGAAGTAAGGCCCGCCAAGACTTGGAAGCGTCATTGTGGCGTATACGTTGGGTACCAGTTATAAAGTAGGAGACCTACGTCCAACGTTTTGGATGCCAGAGAAAGAGGGCTGTAACAGGGGAGATCATGAATTTGTGAGTACGTGAATCAGAAGCAACCTAACTTACCATAATATCGAAATCCATTTTGCCATCTTCTGGGAAATAAACTTTACTAAAATAAAACAGTAAAACATGAAAGGTGATATTTCATAATATAAGAGAGTCATTTTACTTTAAATTGTATTACAAAAAATATGAAAGAACTGAAAACTATGTAATTATTATTTTGATAAATAAAAATAAAATTTAAATTAGGAGCTACGTAACAGGCGACGACGACAATAATAATTTCTCAAATAATACGCCGACCTGGGGAGATTCCTCTTGTTCCTGCGGTAAAAATTAACATCTTCTTGCATCCATCTCTCTTAGTGTCCTGGGAGCAGCATCCACCGCCGTTTCCGAGTGCCTGGCAATTAATTTAAGATTTTCACGGGTAAGAGATAACGGATTATTTTCTGGGGGAACCCTTGTCAAATAAGAACTAAGAATACCACACACCTGGACAAATAGCTTAGGTGCAGCCGTCCACGAAAATACATTCATCCAAAATAACCCATCCTTAACAATTTATTTATTTATTTATATATATATTGACATACATATTTTTGTACTAACAGAGGTGGATACATAATAAACATAAGACATTCTTATAATTTATTATGTGTGATGGAGTAGACTTCACCTCTGATATAAACAGCGTTGTCCTGGCTACTTTTCTAGACTGAAGTCTGTGTTAAAGAAGCCAGTTTTTTTTTCGTGCTGTTGTGGTGTTATTTATCGACAGGAATAAAAAGAGAATTATAAATATGTATAAAAAAGTAAAAATAAAATAAAAATATAATAAAAATATATGTAGTGGGAGTGTTGTAGGACTAGTGAATTATTAGTGAAGGTATTGTTTAAATTATATTAGAATAATGGATATCCATGTTTCTGATTCATATCTACCTGATTGAATCGTATATTGGGTCCATATTTGTGTAATCTTATTGGAATTGTACGATTTCAAGTTGGTACAGTTGGTCCAGTGTATTGTTTAGTTTCGGAGCTAAGAACATGTAGAATCTTTGATAAAATGTCGTTGTTGCTCTCGGAACTGGTGTGTAGATGTTTGTTGTTTGTCTTGTGTTGTGTCCATGATTTATTGATTGGGGAGAGTTGTTGTTAGTATGGAAATATTAAATGAGTTTCAACATAAAGATTTGTCTTGTATCTAGGACATTGTACTCTTTAAAAATATGAAATGATTAATATCTAAAGGGACGACCAATTATTACCTTGAAAATTGTTTTTTGTGCTCTTTTAGCCGACTCCAATATTGTACAATGATCCAATAAAATCACCCTCTAATAATCAAATAATCACTTAGCAAGGTAATTACGCGTGCACAAAATCGGCTATTAAACAAATCATTAAATTACAGGTCACATTTTGTTACCATCAGATACAGAGTTGATCGCAACTTCAACTAATAATAATAATTATATATATAACTGATTATTTTCTGGGGGAACCCTTGTTTAAATAGTCCTGAGAAGGACTTTTATACTCCTGACATTTGAGTACATATTACGAACGACGAGTAGACTCGAATGTTCGAATCAAAAGCCAAAATGAAAGTGCGTTAAAATCTTAGTAGGTTACCCATAAAAACCTTAAATATAATATATATGTGTATATATATACATATATATAACAAATTTATGAAATTAAAGTATTTCGGAATTTGCGTCACGCGACCTTTTGGTATATGCGAATCTACCTAAAAACAACATTTAATTAGAAGTTCTAAGACCTCGATTAAGTATTAGAAGCTTTTTGTAATTTAAAGTTTATTCCAGTGCCACTTTTAAGTAAATAACTTTGACACGACGAGCAGGAGAAACTGTCACTTGTTTGTGAACGATCTTTTGTTTTTAGATTGATCCCAACCTTGGTAAGGTCAAGGTAATACAAAAAATGACATTGAAAGTTCATAACCAACATCTTAAAATGAATTATTTATCTTTGCTTGTACACAAAATTATCTCAAATAATTATACAAACGATAGGGAAATGAGGGAATTTTTTTTGAAACCGAATGGTGAACGCAAAATGTTGTATGTGATTTTTATGAGTGTGACACACGTATAAATTATTTATCTACACGTGCATCTTTTGCGACTAGCATTATACACGGGAGCTTATAAATATGACACAAATACAATACGATTGTTCAAGTATTCAACATTATCAACTGTATCGCACAGAATTACTCGCCGAGGAGGCGCCAATTAAATGATATTATAAGACCCGTGTCAATAATTTAAATGTGAAATCATTGGCATGGCGCTGAAGAACCCGTGGATTAAATTTCGAGAAACAATGACTATCATTCATGATAAAACGTCACAGCGACGGCATGTCGCTATATGTACTTGTAAATATAGTGGAAAAATATTATATAAATGTATTATGTGAAACTGAAATAAAAATTAGATATTTTGCAAGCGGGAACGCCGTTCTCGATTCTGTCGCCGTAGTGTACTTAGAGTAAATATATTTTATGTTTCATTTCTTTTGATCATCGCCAGTTGAGTGAAGCGGAGATCGGCGAACTACCCTTGTCTACATTTCTTGTTTCCTGTACGGAACACCAATAATTCATTATAATAGCATTAATTATTAGTTACTTATTTGCCATCATGCCGTTTCCCCGTGGAGGTAGGCAGAAAGGATAGAGTGCCACGCTCTTCTGTTCTGACATACAATTTTCGCCTCATCCACATTTATACATATTTTCATACAAGCTCACCGATTATTGTGGCTTCTAACAGGACCATCTTCCAGTGTTTAGTTTTCCACTGACATCCTCTATTTCTGGTGCCTTCAACACTTGTATCATATCTTTCTTACCGTTATCTTCTTATTCATATGTTCCATATGATCAAACCACCTTTTTAATATTACTCACTAGCATTAATTATATTATTATCCGCAAAATATTAATGTTACATTTAAAAATAATATACGTTGATTAGAGATAAATTTATCAGCTTTAGTTCAGGTTGTGTTATGAATACTTTTCTTAATTAGATTACTTGAAATAAATGATATCAAAAAATAAATTTTATATAGCAAAATTTCTGACCTGTCAATGCACTCCAAGTAACTAGATACCTGAGTAGCATCTTCGTTATTTAAAGTAGGGGAGGAGTGTCCTAGTTGTCTCAAATTAGATTACCAGTAAACGGAATATATATGTATATTTTTGTATATTTAAAACAACAAAAAAATTAGGGAGAACTCAAGCTTTATAAATTTAATACAAATACAACGTGTAAAAATTATTGTTTAGTGTAAAAAATAATAATCTTACAATGTATTTATTATCTCAGTAAACTTGAAGTTTAGCTTAACAGGTACGTTAAATGTTGGTATTTGTATGGGTATTGAATTTGATTTAAACTACTTAAATTGTTTGTGACCATTATGCTTTATGCCATTTTGATTATTTTACTTTATTTCGGTTGTATACTAGTTGTCTCAACATTTTGGGCGTCAGTTGTCACACGAGACAACTAGCCCTATCAATAGTTTTTTTTTATAAATAATACATGACTATTATCAGGCTATTACGCCTAGAGACAAGGCTCACTAAGTGTGGTAATGCACCTGTTGTTGTTATGTTGCATACCATAAAATAAGTTAAACCAGGTAAATATTTACGCAGTGTTGCCAGTGATTTTAATAAAAATAAAATAACACTGTTGCCGTAAATACTTCGATAGCTAGTTCTGGGTTTTCTATTGGTAATGATTAATACAGTAATTCAATCTATGTAAATTCAAATTACACAAACCTACGTGATGGTCCTTAAATATACTGGTCAGCCACCGAAAACCTTCACACAACCGATAATCCGAAAATATATAATACTAAATGTTTTTACTATCGCCGCCGTAAAAGTTCGTATAACTCTCTTCCCAGAAACAGCTTCGCTTCTGTTGTCTGTTTTTAAATCTACACAAAAAGAACACACATATTCAAAATTTTATATCAGGCCTACCTATCGAAGTATAAAAGTGTGTAAACAAACACTATCTCGTTATTATAAGAAAGTGAACTCTCAAATACAAACCGTGATTTGTCAGCACTATTGAAAGTTAGATATATTAAAGTTTGGCAGGTTTTTGTAGAAGAAGATGAAATTAAATTAGCAGAATTTTTGGCAAAATATCTGGCAATACCCTACGGCACTGAATCAAGAATTTCAGGAGAGAGTATTGGAGTACAAAAACTAAAACTGGAATCGACAGATACCAGTGAAAAATGCTCGGGTTTAAATACAATTTTATAAAAAACTGTCAATATCTAATCATCCAAAACAGAGAAAAACTAAACCGGTATGTATATCTGACAGCGGTAGCGATGAAGAAGAAAAATATAAATATTTTCTGATATGCATCGAGGTCTGGTCTTTTAGTAAAATGAATAAAAAGTGGGTCCAATGTATGTGTTAGAAAAAAAAATTCGTTGTAATAATTGCAAAATTAATGACGATGATTAAAAAGTAATTGTGAATATGTTTTTCATAATAATATTATGTATTCCTTTTATTTTAAATGAAAAATGTACCCCTGTAACTTTATTTGTTCGTAATTTTTTAATTTAAGTAAATAAAGCTTTTATTTTCATTATTACATTATTAAACCTTTGTGACAACCTACCCCAACCACTGAGACAACATAGTTAGTCGTTTCAGATTTCTGTCCGTAAAAAAACTATTATATTTTCCGTTTTATATATGTTTGACCATTTGATTATATTTATTATTAAAGTTGAAGAGTGACTTTATATGAAAATTAAAAAATATATTTAATTAATCATTTAGTTTTTTTTTCTAAAAATAGAAAACTATTTTTTGTTCACTCATACCCTACTATTCAATGGTTCCACTTCCATCAGTACCGCAACACGACTAACGATTGTCCGGTACGATAATTATTATTGTATTCAAGAATTGTATTTCCGGATCTAAGCCTCTGGAACCAGCATTGTATTGTTCAATTGTTAGGAGAAAAGCCTCTTTATCCAAGACGGTAAAAAACATTTTTGTTTTTCTAAAGGAGGTTCTGTAAAAGAATAAACCAAAGTACTCCTTATAAAAACATTATTCCAAGTCCGGGAATAATAAAACGAAACAAATGATTTGTCGCAGTGCTACGATGAAAAACCACCAGGACTTCTGTCACAACCATAAAAACACATCCCATTCTTAAAATCCATAATATAATATTTTAATTTTTAGTAATTTTTTTAAAATCCAGTTTGTTTTGATAGTTTTATAATATTTCATGACAATGTACGAGAAATAAAATTATTGTTAAGGAGAACACATTCTTATTGTGATGTTGCAATTTTACAAAACACAGGTCTGTGATATTTTTAATACAAATTAATTGTATTAATTATAAAGATACACATATAAAATAAAATTATTGAAAAAATATTGATGTTGCTACCGAGATTTGAACCTAGAGCTCTTCATACCTGAGGAAATCGATTAACTATACTACACCAAAACAGTAAGTTTATTTATTTTATTTTTTAATAAAAATGAATTCTCAATTAATTCTGGCGTCTTCTATCGAATTACTTAAAGGTATTTGAGATTCCGTAAATATAAAGTAGATTACTTTCAAATAATGGAATAACAGATGTATCAATTTGAAAGTGCAACATATAAGTTCGAAAATTTGTCGTCAACTTAATAGTGTAGCATATTCGATTAATGCATTTTCCCGGATAGGAAGAGATGCAGGTTCGAATCCCGGTAACAACAACAATATTTTTTCGATAAATTGATTTAATATATACATCTTTCTATTTAATATATTTAATTATTGTACGTATACATAGTTAAAAGTTTCCAAATCTATTCTATGTAATTTAGAAATAAAATGGAAACGAAAGTGATGAAAATTTGTAATAAATGTACGAAAAGTGTTTTTTAAGTAAATACCGGATTTTTTTAACGAAACAACATAATTTTTATAATACTTAACATTTTTCGGATGCTACACACCTTAAAGTACTTCTTAACATAGTCGCCATAATTTTTAAGGCACTTGTCATCACGTGGCACAAATTTTTGTGCATCTTAGTCATAGATCGATGCCGACCATGTCTGTTCTCCGTCTTTGAGTTCATCATCGTCATCAAAACGTTTACCACCAGGAAACCGCTTCTCATGACAGAAAATATGGACACACTTGGCGATGAATGTCAGCTGGTTTCATGTTTCATACATTCAAACAAACTAATCACGGACCGTATCTCATAGTCGGCTGATCCATCGTCTTGAATATTTCAACCACTCACTGCATAATAGCCACACTATGTGAATATCTCTAACTTTGCATGTGGTTAGTCAACAGATGGAGGAAACTTTTGCGCATGCGCAACGTATTATACAAAAGAGAAGTTTGTCGTCACGTATTTTCAAAATGGGCATATCCATTTTAAGCACTTTGTTAAAATGGTTACTGCTTAGTATGAAAATATTTTAAGTCCTGTGTTTGTATTTTGGAGATAAAAGTATGAAAATGAAAATTTTCACAACGTATGAAATAAAACAACAGTATTTTGCTCTATTTTAGGTAAATTATATATTTTTAAATGTGGCTATGTCCATTTTAAGTAGTTTGAAGATAAATAGTTTAGCAAAGAAGAGAAAATGTTAATTTTTTTTTTAATATCAAGGTGTTTCTATGTAATTCAGAATGTATTTTGAAATACTAAACTGGCAAGTAAAAAAAATACGCAATATAATTCTTCATTTTTTTTTCGAAATCCAACGTTTTTTAAATTGAAATGAATAATTGTTTTAGCGTCACCGGGATAGAGCGTGACGCTAAAACAATATTTTTTTTAAAAATTTATAATTAATACATTAATTTAGTATTTAAAATATCACAGACCTATGTTCTGAATAATTACAACTTCACAATAAGATTGTGTTTTCCTTAATAACATGTCACTTCAATATTCTTACTAATTTCAAACTAAGCTAAGCGCACGTTCTACGAAAATAATTCGAATCCTCGGGAGTTGTGATTGTGGTCGGCCACTAAATCACTGGGCGGTGAATATCTTAACCTTTCCCTTAGGGTGCTAAAATAAAAACGCCCATTACGGTGTTGTAAACTCAGTGTACATTTAGACTTTTGCAATTTTTATATTGGATAAATATGAATATTTTACATTAATTACTTATATTAATCATTAAAATAATGGTTGACATATATGTAAGTGAATATTTATATCAATTATTGTGTAAAAGTTCTAAAAATGAGAAAAAATATTTATCATCACGAACGACACCATAAGATATGTCTAACTTGGCCAACGCACGCTCTGCTGTTAAGTGATGATCGGCATACGCCACCACGCCCACGCGCCGTTTGCACCACGCCGTACATACGTACACATACGCGTATTGATAGATTCACATCTAGTTCTTCTAGAAAATATTTTTAATGGTCGCGGATGGTAAATCTGAATAAAATAATTATTTTATCAAATATATAAATATATTACGGAAGAATACCTAAAATATGAACTCCGTATTTAGTATATTTACAGATGTACTCACATAACTAGAGGCAATATTAACCCAGTAGAGAAATGATTAAACACTATATCAACAAGCTATTTTAATGAACTCAAATTAATACATTTTTGGTGAAGATTTTAATGTTTAACAAATAAATTAATTGAGCAGGTTCAATCATGAGAAAAGACCTAAAGCGATGAGATAAGATTCGTAAAACCCTTTTCTGTACGCTTTCTGTTATTTTACTAATTTATTTTTTGTGTCATATTTATATCAAAATATAATACATACCTATTTTTATCTACCCACTACTACCTAATCAAATTAAATTCAACCACTTTAGATCAAGTGTTTCTTTGTGGGATGAAAATCAAAGAACTATTAACTAAAATATTATATTATTTGTAGTGGATTTGATAAACGGAAAAACGCAATTAAAATATCTATGGTGAACCCCTCTTTTATTGCTTTAAACTGGTTCACATTTTGGTTCGATAACTCAGCTCTAATTCTGGTTCATTTTGATATGCAGAATAGTGTAAAAGTTTGTTCATTTTTAGTTCGCTTAAAGATGCACTTGAGTGGTGAAATTTTCAAAACTTTGTGAACGTTATGATTTGTATTTGAGCTGCAACGTGGCGTAGATCCCACCCTGGAATGAACATAGGTCAAGGACTCTTGTGTTCCACTTCATGACCCTTCAGGCTAGGGTCCTACACTTTTTTTACATTTATTCATATATTTTTTATATATAATTATAAAATATAACATTAATAAAGTCTGCATATTAATAGAGTTTAATAATTTATTTCTAATCTACTATCTAAAGTTTAGATTTTGACTTATAATACGCTCTTACACTCTTATAAATAAAATAAGAAATATTGAGTTTGTATAATTTCTTACGAGATTTAAGAATTACACCCCCATAATATCCCCCTGCGGATATATTAAACAGAGGTTGTTGGTTTACTGAATTATATAGCTGTTTATTAATCCGTGGTTCGCGAGCGCCGCTCTGATGTTTATAATATTTACAGATCATGGGGTGTTAGAGTAGGTAAAAAAATGTCTAAGGAAAGAATGGAATATTATAATTCATTCTAATACATTACGCGTGAATTATGTGATATAAATGTATTAAGGGGTGTACGTAATTTATAAAAAAAAGTCAAAATAGTCCTTATAATAACATTTAACTATAAAAAATTGGTTTTAAAAATGATACGAGAATGAACTCTATGACATTTATTACATTTAAGAAAAATGTCTACTATTGAAGAGAGAAACTCAAAAAGCATTTAAGTATCTACCAAACGCACATTTTGAAATACGTAATCAAATAAAAAAGTTTAATATCCAAGAAAACTAATTTTCGTCACTGATTTTTGGGGTGGAAAAACCAATTTTCATAAAGTATCAATCATACAGTGCATACAAGCAAAAAATCTGTGTCTTACTAAAAATTATGGAGATCAAATATAAATGTAATAATCTATAATATGAGACGTGTAGATATATTTACGGATTTATTACAATTAGCGTCAAAACTACCACGACAACCCACCGCTGCAGCCATAGCGCTATTATCAACGTGCTACAATGCGTTAATTGTAGCTATTTACATTACTTTATTCTATTTTTAAGCTAATGAATTACTGAAGTCATACAATTGGCTATTTATAGAAATAAAAATTGTTTTCGGTTGATCCGTTTGGTATGGAGTCGATGCTTATGCTGTTTTTTTAACAGAATAACATTAGAAAGGCTTACAACTGCGTGCAAATCATTCAAGTGTCTACTTCCTCTTTTACTGATTCGAGAATTTTATTATCTTACTATTTTTAACGTGTTGAATTCATGGTCGTTCTTTGCGTTCGAAGTGCATTTGGTGTATGAATTTGTTTTTGATTTGGAAAAAACAAAAAGCAATTGGCAGAACTGTTTCCCACGTTAACCTTTAATAGAAATAACTACTTCGTTTAGTCATTACGTGAAGTATTTTCAAACAATAAAATAATCATGTTCAGACATAAAAAGTGTTCTTAAAAACGTCCATACATTTTTTAAATTAATTTTTATAAGGGTAAAAAGGTATTATTACTTTAAACTTTAAAAATACTATTAAGAGTACTTACTCTAAAATACACGGTATAAACATATACACGACGGCTTCATTTTATCTAAAGACGTTGGTTAAACGAAAGTTCATAATCCTATGTACAACATTTATTATATATAATTATATAATATCATTGGTAACAGCATAACCTAAATCTATACCTACTACGCGCCACTTGTATATAGTGATGTAGCTTAGATAAATTAAAGAAATATATATTTTGATATATAAAAAAAAAAACTTTATTTACACTTAGTTGAAAAATAAATGGAGATACAACTTACAGCATGCTAAAAATTTATTATTTATTTTTGTAGGGAGGTGTGTTAGCCATTTTAAATGCCTTAGCACGTATATTATATTTTTCTTTAAACATTATATTTTGCAAAATGGCACCTACATGAATTTAAGTTCCAGTCATAATAAGCATAATATCTTCTAATAATCAGTTGAATTTTGGATATCCCTATTTGACGTTCAATGGGTTTTTAGTCAAGTCTCCTAACCATAAGCTCTGTTTACTTTGCTGTCTTTTAGATATCCTATAAAATAACGTTATTATGGGTAGTTTCTTTGTATGAGTGAAAGAGAAAGAAATACATATATAAAATTAATAATTGTTCCATTCAAAGCATAAATACTGGAAGAATTTAGATAGGAAGGAATAGGCACTCACCATAACCCGAATTTTGCTGACACTTGCAAAGATGCGGACTGTATACTGTTTAACTCTTTATTTCGTCAAGGTTCCCACATAAAGTATAACATTGTAAACTTTTCCGTACACAACATACCGATTTAAGGTCGCCAATCAACTGTTCGGTGCCGTGACCGGGAGGGGAAGAGAAGAGGAAGAGGAAGGCACATTGCATTATTTTCATTCAATAATACACCAATTAAATATATGTTCCAAACAATAATTTTCTCATTTTTCTGTCCCGAGTCCTGAAAAGTTTAAGAGCACTTGGTGAAACGAATTATTTTAAAACATAAGTAAAATATTGTTCAGTTATTGCTTCTCCAGGGTATTATAAATATAATTTAAAATATTTACTAAGATTCCATCTTCAAAAATGAGAACCTCGAATTTCACATCCCGGGAGGAAATGAGAAAAAATTCGATACCTTTCCTTTTTTTTTCCAGTCCAACAATCGTAAAATCAGTTTCATGAAATAAAAAAAAATATTTTAATGAAAACACATTTTTTTGATAATTAAAATAAATAAGATGAATTTTTGCTTTAATACAAAAAATAATATATTTTTTCAAAAATTCGACTAGGAGGTAAATGATTATCGTGGTGTAATTGATAACTCGGTATCGCGATAGTAACTATATTTTTTTGATAGATTGATTTTTTCTGTTTATTATTCTAAGTGATTCATTTCATTTGATTTAAATATATTCTTCAAAAATTTAAATATACATCCTCAAATAAATATTATAAGCCTTTATCAATTCGTTGCAGGATATGGACCTTTCCATGAATCTGCTACTTGCTTCGATCCTACGCCATGTCACTCCTACTGCTTCGGTAATTTCATCTACCCTGCGAAACTTTGGGAAATATTGTTCAAGAATATTCTTTTTTTACCATATTTATTTGTGTGTCTTGAAATATGGCCCGCTCATCGCCATTTACACTTTTTTTACATATTGACAATGGTAATGATTGTTTCTCTCTATATCTTTTAATTATTACTGGTACCTATAATTCTTACCATGGTTCACTTTGTCATCTGAAGATTCTGAGTTTGCTTAATGTTTAGAGTCGAAGTTTCAAAAATGGTCTGGTCAAAGAATGTTCCCTCAAGATACTGCAGTATATTGCTTTTAAAGACTATATTTAATCTTTTCTATGCACTTCAGGTTGGTTTTGTTCATTTGTTATTGATATTTCTTCTGAAGTCCTCCCAAAGATTGCGGAACTGACTTACGCGTTTACAAAGTTAGTATCCGATTGCTATATGTCCAGGTTCGAATCCCGGCAGCAATTATGTTAATATTTTTCCTTTTTAAGATTATTAAACTTTGTTTTTTAACCACGTATTTAATTAATACAACAGCCGGTTTCTGAAAATTAAATTTCCTTCTTCAGTATGTCAAGTAAAAAATGTAGTTAAAAAAATAAAATTAAATAATGTAAAAATGAATTTTAACCACAAACTTGATTTCGCTAATATTACAAATATTTTTTCGATAAATAGATTTTTTCTAGTGTTGTATTCAGCTATAAAATTGTGATATAATTCATTATTACTATAAATAAAAGCAATTCGTTTTGTTTAAACACCACTTTATTTTTACTAACACTAACCGATTTCGCAATCACCGTTTCTTCTTCAGGGTGTACAAGATACTATCTCAGTGTTAGGATAGGAGATAGATAGGAGATAGATGATGAAAGGAAACATATTTAAGATAGGACTGTTGGTTAGATTTTTTTCTGTATATCTTTCTAGTTGATAATTTAATTTGTATCATTGCAAAAATGTTATTGTATAATTACGTAGGTACTGGTGACGAATAATTAGATTTCAAACCACTAAACCTACAAACTCTAAAAACTTTATAATCTTTTGCGTTTATTTAGTCGCTCGTATCCCGTAAGCGAGTATTTGGTGTACCGAAAATTTTCTTTATACGTGATAACATTAATTTAGGCAGTTAATGTACTAGAACCAAGTAAAATTTTACTGTGCGCGTTTTGTTGCTGGTGTTTCTATTTATCCGCTCTTATCCAAGTTCTAGTAGTTAGGCTGCCCCGCTTGTGAGGGTAGACTGCTTTTAAAGGGGCACTTCAGGTGTCCGATTTTTTCTATTAATCACGATTTTAGTAATTATTTAATTACTAAAAAATATAGATCAATACACTACATTACTACTAAAAAATACAGTAAACTACATTGGCTCTGTTTTCGCGAAAAAGTTGAATTTAAATTGTTCTGATTGATGTACTGTTTATTTATTTGTTAAAAATGTACATACTATATTTTAATATACATCTATCACATATCATTGTATAAACATTACATAAGTTTTATTATTATTTATTAAGAAATAATTAAAAACACATAAAAAAAAAATATTTTAATATCATTTTTTGGGTGATATTATATATTTTATATATATTTATATATTTTATATATATATTTTAATATCATTTTGGGTTTTTGGGTGGGGGAATAGAATTATTCACCCCCAAGTAAGATTGATCTTGAATTGTGGGTTTGGCTTCGACATTTCTATAAAAATGTGATCAAAATAGTATAATATGAAATTTAATAACATAAGGTTATGGAAAATGTATGAATGTGGATGAGGTGAGAATTGTGTATTAGGACAAAAGAGTGTGGCGCTGTATCCTATCTGCCTACCCACACGAAGAAACGACATGATGGTGAGTTAATTAGTTAAAAACAATGTATTAATTTATTTAAAAAAATAGAAATTCATCAAAGTATAACTTAGGAATAATTTAAATGTTCGATAAGATATTTAAACCGTTTGAAAACCATTTTTTTTTTTGAAAACATTTATATTTGCCGCTTATTTAATTATTTTTGGCTGAATGCTCATATGTATCTCGTAATTGCTCCTAGACTACGATGCATGTCTCTGTCCTATTTCTATTTTGGACCTTTTTAGAATAACATGATCATTAGTTTTGCTCCTAGTCTGGTGGATTTTTATTTTGTTCTCTTTAAAAAATGATTTTACATTATTTTTTATACGGGGAAGAAAAATTTAAAACTGGAATTATAAACGAATTTTTAAATTTTAAAACATCCCCACGTGACAGACAATTGAAATACTACTTATAAACAGCTGTGATAAACTCCTGCTTTTTATTTAAAACATTTAAAAATCATTCGCGGATTTTTCATAGTTTTAAATTAATTGAAATCGGAAATAGATTGTGTTTTATTTACATATTATATTATTGATGAAGAGGAAAATATATATTTTTTTGTTGTCTGCTCTTCACAGTATTGCGGTTCCTTTGAAGCCGGGTGAAATTGTTTTAAAAAACTGAATATTTTTTTATAGAACCCTCAGATTTTTTGACATCACTCAATTCAAATTCTTTATCTGCGGGTTTTTTTACGTAACAATTTTGTCAACGTGCTGGTATCGGTGCAGAATTAGCTACACATATTTTCGATGATAAGATAACATATGATTTGATATTTCTCAAGCACTAACATTATCCATCCACGTTGGTCCCTCACAACTGAGGATCGAATTCCTTTCGAATGTACACTGTTTTGAATATCTCTTTCACTTTTTCTGTTGGCTATAATCAGAGAAGTGGTCCGACAGAGATATTATATATGATATATTTCATGATTTCAGCATGTACCCAGCGCCTGTACGACATCATATTAAATATTAATCATATGTGGAATAAATATACCAACTGGAGTGTTTCCTGAATTACTACAACCGGTCGTTTTAATACTGCTTTTCTCTCATCTTATAAAATACCAGCTCCATAAGTGACATAGATTCTGATGTGATTCAATTGTATGAAAAAAAATACAAAATTAAATAAATAATATACGACAGAGGTGTCAAGCGCAGTTACGTGCACACTGCAATTTCGTAATTCGGCCGACCTAGACGCACTGCACTAGGCAACACCGAGTGTCCGTTCCACGATATATATTTTATAATTATTTTGAATTTTTCAAATTATGATACGATCTAAGTGCTAAGGCATACTTAATGTGGTATTTTCCGAAACCGATTGGTGTATTAAAATAACTCATTAAGTGGTTAAGGCAATGATAATTCAAATTTTAAATATAATGATGCTCGAAAATGTACAGTTTTATATTTTTTACACATTTATACTTACAGTACAGCATTTATAATTAAAATTGTTAACAGCAAGCTTAATATTATAAAAAACCAAATCTTCTTTGCAAATAGTTACTTTTTAAATTTGTTTTCATGTTAGTTCTTACTTATTCACCATTTTATAGTTTTGTTTTTATCTATGCTTGTATTTTTAATTTCAGTGTATGGAAAGTTGGCAGATTGTCGGGAGATAAAGACAGGATGGCACTTACTTGTAGATCTCCTATCTCTAGAAGCTGGTTCTGGTTGTCTCCCTGGGTCCACCAATTCACTAGCGACGCAGAATTATGTCACAAACACTTGCTGACACTCGCGTTAAAGGACTTGTTTTTCTTTATATTAGCGGTAGTAAAATTGGTTATTTTCATTAGTTAATATTAGCGGTAGTAAAGCGGATTTACAGTGACGGCAGAGTACCGTGTTCGGTTCCAAAAGCGTAGTGAGCTCGTTCGGGCGTATTAAACTGCAGAGATATCTTCTTTCTCACTCGTGCCTAGGGAATAGGATGGGAAAGATAAAAGGAAAGGATATATTTCTACAATCTAAAACGGTGTGCGCGTATATGTGCGTGAATACACATATACATTGTTTCCTGAAGAAGATACCGTAGGTATCAAAACATGTTTTGTTATCAATAAATAGCGGTTTAAACAAAGTATTTCGTTTAATTATTTATATAAAATGAGGCCACAAAGTAATTTTGCTAATATTGAAGAAGAAAAAATATTTTCTTAATAAACCAGAAATTGTGATGTAACCTGATGATCTGGGAAAGCTACAGGGTAGTTCAAGAAGTACCCAGTATGTACTCGTTCTGATGCCGGGAGCCGAGCTTGCAAAGCAATCTTAAACTTGTGTAAAGTGTTTTGAGAGATTCTTAAGGTACCACATCTCGCTGAATGAGTGTGTACACATCTCTCAGCTTTCACAATTCAAGAGTTTAAGTTCTAAAACTTTGAATCATACGCATTACGTGGCTTCACATAGCATCATTTTTTTTTTATTGTACAATTATTAAAAATATATTAGTTAAATACTAAACCCGCTGTTAATTAATAAAGAATTAAGTATATTTTAATATTATTAAACCACACTTAATATATTTAAAGCATAATTAATTGTGTTATCAACGTACATATTTAAATATATTACAAAATATATAAGAAAATAAAAACTACACCATGCCTCATTTTTAAAATTTTACATCTAATTAATAATCGGTAATTTTTTTTTTTTTGTATAATTTAAAGTGATTTTATGTTAAATTAATTTATTAAAAACTATTCTCAGACCGATTGTATTGTACGGTATAAAAAAGAGGTTATTAATTCTGGTAGAAGAAAATATGTTAAATGTCTGGATGTGGAAGATATTCTTAGAATTATTCGGAGATACTATTTTACTTAAAATAAAAATATATAAAATACTAGCTATATTAACTAATAAATATTAGATAAACTTAAGTTTTTATTGTTTTTCAATTCCATAAAAAATAATACATAACTTAGAGAAATAATATTATTATCATCATGTATCGGTTCCTCTCAACAGAGACAAGAAACGTTTAACTTCTGAGAATCTACATGAAATTATTTAAGATGTATTATATAAAAAAGAGATATGTTAGTTTGCGAATTCAGAATCTGTATCTTTTGATGCACCTGTGTGATTTGTTTATTAATAACATTCAACATACATATATCAAGTTAGCGTAATGTCACTTGATAAACTTAAATAACAATTATATTACCAGGAGAACACATTCTTATTGTGAAATTGTAATTATTCTGAATAATTACAACTTCACAATAAGAATATGTTCTTCTAATAATAAAGTTGTATCAATGTATGCAAAATTTAATATAATGAATCGACAATTCTGGCGTCTGTTATCAGATTACTCAAATGTATTTGAGATTCATTTAAAATAAGGTAGATGGCTCTTTCAAATAATGGAATGATTAAATATATTAATATCAAAAAGGTAACATAAAAGTTCGAAAATTTGTCGTTAAAAATATCGTTGCTGTAGCATAGTTGGATAATGCTCCTTCCCCGGTTTGGAAAGAGATCCAGGTTCGAATCCCGATGGCGCAACAACAACATTTTTCAACAAAATTGTTTTTATAAGTATATCTTTCTAATTAATACATTTAATTCATATTTTAAATATATTACCATCTAAAAATCAGACAAATCGATCGATCGCGGTTAAAGTTATGTAACATTTTTAAAATTTATTATATTTTCAGAGCGATTGAAATAAATAAAGTTTTGAAGCCTCTGGTCTTGATTTTATATAACATATATCGTGTTCTGAATATTCTAATGACGTATAGGGAGGTTACACTGACTTACCAGTAATATATACACTTATATACCGGTAGTCTAGCAGAGAAAATTAATGACGGAAATAAAAAACAGGATGATTCACCATAAATTTTTTCAGATGTTTATTTTAATATATATATTTTTTATTATTAGTATTTTAATCTAGCTAGCAGATCTATACTGCCGATTGAAGTATGCATTTACATTGCAATATAATTATATTTTCTTCTCCTTCTTTTCTATAGGCAATCCACACTTCAAGAGTGATTTGTGACATACTTCAAGTTAAAACTTTTATGGGATAAAGTACAATAATATTATAGGATAGGAAATATTATATTACAAGTCAATACCATTGTCGTTCAAAAAATTTGCTATTATACATATTAAATGTGGCGAGTTAAGGGAAAGAAGATGACACAAGTTAACTGGGAGATAAAAATTACCATTGATGAGATTACTGTGAAAATAACCTGTGATCCGCAATGGATAGGCAAAAAATATATGATTAAGGGTTTCCTCCTCGGCACCATACTCACACATTGCGGAATCTATTAAATTCAATCTAAATAAATGTGAGGCTACCTGGCAATGCCCAATTCTCATTCAAGAGATATTTGATATTGTTCTTTTGGAGACTTTCCTTTTGGTGAACCAGGGGGTGCGGGGAATAGATATATTAATTGTTTTAAGCCAATTACCCTTATGATTATTTAAATCCTTCTATATTAAGTCTGTCATACATCGGGATATGAAATTGATAAGGGAATACTCCGGAAGAGTGGCCTCCTTGGCCAGTTTATCAGCATATTCACAACTATATTTTATAATATATGTATTTGTATTATATTGGTGATATGCCGGTGGGAAAAGAAAATCCTTTAATTGAGGCTTCTCACTGGTAGAATAAGAATTGGCTATCCACCAGCTAGATGAAGCGACGACGTCAGAAGAGTGGTAGGCAATAGGCTGACAAAAAATACTGAAGAGATAATTGGGGGAGGCCTGTATCCAGCAGTGACCAGACACAGGTAATTTATGATGATATATGATTGGCAAATTTTTTTTGTTCTAAAAGTGTTGATTTATGACTCGGTAACTCAAATCAATTCTAAATAACGATATACGTAACTCGATTTTTTTTAAAACAAAAATTTATTGATGAACCATTAGGCCTTCTGATAAATTTTATTGAATCCAAAATAAGGAACAAAACCTGTAATCGATATTGAAAAGATATCTCGAGCCGGAGCTATATTTGCTACAATCCCATGAACCGGAACCGATTCCGAGCCGTGGAAAGAATGAAGATGTGTCTGCTAAGCTGTCAAAGATGGGAATTTCAACAAACGTATTTTTTATGAAAATATAGAATATTGCAATCTTTTAATACATTTTTTTTCCATTAAGCAAAATGACACAGACACGTTCTACTATTCATTTTTCTGTCAAAATGAAACATTAATCAAATATAATATTGTTTTGTCCGTTGGATGTTTTCCGAAATGAATAATGTAACAAATATTCTACTTCTAAGGAACACCAATCTACGAGGAAAATAAATAATAACGTTCCACCCTGTTGTTTCATGAGAAACGTTTTAGGACGCATCCTGTACAGTAGAATGCTGCGTAAGAAGATTCGAGAATGATTTATTACCTTCAAAACATAACAGTATTTTCAAAGAATACTTGGAATATCTTACAGAGATGGCGCAACTCACCAAATTATTGTTTAAATACATTTTTGGTTAGAGCTAAATAAAATAAATATTTGGTACACCGCATGGAATATTTTTAAGCCCTTGAAGGCGACATCCATACGCTCTACAGTGCTTGGCTCTAAATCCAGGCACTTGACAGTACGCCTGATACCCACAGAAATGATCGAGATCGAGACGGGCACCTTTTAGAAGCTAGCAAAGGCCAGCCACTTCTCCGCAGCCCGTCTTTCAAGTAACATTTCTCATAGTAATCTTTACGTGTGCAAATTAACTGTATACTCGTCTACTTTTAATTGTGAAGCGACCCGCAATAAACGACAACTTTCGTAAGTTCTGTTTTAATTATATACCTTGCTCTAGTCACAGCATATATACCCACTCGCACCAACCATATTCATATACACTGCGACACAGATTCACACGCGTGAGACATGAAAAGGATAGAGCCTTCGAACTCACCATATAGAAAACCTTCTGATCCGACTTGCACAACTTTAAAACGGCAGTCACTTCATCCGGGTGACTCGACAACTCAGATCACATATTTCGACTTATATATATATATTTAAATTTATTTTATTAAACTACACAAAACATCTTGCTAAAAGTTTGTCTACAGGTATATTTATATCAATTATTAAATTTAATATAATCAAACGTAAAAACTAATCAGTGTCACAGTTCAACAATCCATTTCGTGCTTACAAGTAAGACAAATATTTATTGATAAGCCACCTTTTTTATCACTTCTTCCAAATTCTGAGAAAGCATACTATTTCGTAAAGACCCATTTTTATTTTATTTTTAAGTATAGAAACAACAAATTCTAATGTCCTCGATCCGTACTTATTGGTGTTTTTGGGAATTGTTAAATTCAAATTAGCTACACCTCTTGTATTTTTTCCGTGTGAAGCCATCGTATTCTGTTGATGATTTAGAGAAAAATATATAATTGGCTGAATTTATTATTGTTATTAATACATTATTGATTAACTGTTTGCTTTCTGTATAAAATAATATTTTTCTGTGATAAAGTAAATTAATTAATGTTTATCTGAGTATAATAATATCTTCATAAAGAATTAACCTTTATACGTCGAAAAATCCCTCGAGACACCAATGATTTGGTAGTATTTGCTGCCCATACTTCTTATCGGTTACCATATTTACTTTGTTAATAAGTTTTATGACATAGGTACTTTTCTTTGTGTTTCAAGAATATTTGGTTCCCTTCACGTATTTAATTGAACAGGCAGGTAAAGTAATATATATGTGCATGAAGTGATTTTATGAATAACTGTTTGTATTGTATTTTTTAATTTATTTGCATCTAACAGTCATCTGAACTGCGAGTCATGAAGCGCTGATGAGTAAGGATTACATTTTTGTATATTTAAAAGATGAACACTGTTGCCGTAAATACTTGGATAGCTAGTTCTGGGTTTTCTATTGATAATGATGAGTACAGTAATTCAATATATGTAAATTCAAATTACACAAACCTGCGTGAACCTGTGCTGGTTGACGCCGACGTCGCTCTCCTTGTAGTCTGATGGTTCTTAAATATGCTGGTCAGCCACCGAAAACCTTCACACAGCCGATAATCCGAAAATATATATATTAAATGTCTTTATTATCGCCGCCGTAAAAAGTCTGTCCGAATCACAATAACTCTCTTCCACACAAAAAGAACACACATATTTAAAATTTTATATCAGGCCTACCTATCGAAGTATAAAAGCGCGTAAACAAACACTATTAGACAAAGAAGAACACTAATAGATTCAGGTCTAAAAGATAATTTTTTTTAAATATAAATGAAATGTATTAATTAGAAAGATATACATATAAAATCAATTTTATCAAAAAATATTGTCGTTGCCACAGGGATTCAACCCTGGATCTCTTTCTATCTGGGGTTCTGGTATCGGGTTATTTTTTTAAAGTTCCGGAACTCGAGAGAACAAAAAAAATATGGGATTCTCGAGAACTTATTTCTGGGTTGTCTCTACACGGAATCCCTAGTCGTGTTTTCCATGGGATGCGTAACATCCTTCTACAGCAATATTTTCGAAGGCATCTATTTTACGCTAGTCGCTATTACGTACTGTCCAGGTATACACTGCTTACATGAAGATTGGAAATATAAGAGTGAGAACCAACATAATTTTATTTGCTCTCTTGAAGTCACTGTCTTTCTAAATTTTCTACAGTCGGTTCACAGTAACTTCTGCTAGTTGGATGCGTCTTCGAATTTATTGCCCACTGCCACTAGTGTACGTGATCAGCGCGCCCAAATAAATTGTTTCTAGAATTACCTCACATCCTACAATTAGTAAAGTGTGTTGTGATGAATTAGAATATAGATATTTAATAAATCGATTCATAATTTAGCAATTTCATAATATTGTTTTTATATATTTTATATCATAATATCAATAAGCGTGGCAGTACATCGTGGCACGCAATAAAGCCATCAGCCACGCGAAATTACTATTTATATTCAGGCCGTTTCGTTCTTCAAACATTATCACCCGCTGAATCTTCAACAAAAGGCCAGAATTGGCGGAAACATATTTTTGAAACCCGCCTAACTTTTAAGCCCTTGTCTAATCTCGCCATTAGATGTCTCAAAATTGCGTGCGAGCTTAACTTATTCTTGTACTGTTAAATATATTATAACGTCTGTCTGTTTATAAATATATGTTCTGATAGCCACCACTGTCACATATAGAAGGCAAACATATAACGGTACCCCTGTCATCATAAGATTTAAAAAAAAATTATATATAAAAGACATAAAAAAATATATAAATAATAATAAATAAAGATAATTATAATAAAAAGAGTAGCTTGTTGGTGTAGTGGTTCGCGCCTCGTTCCAGGACACCAGCAAGTTAGTCCTATTTTCATAGCACAAGCATTTAGCTTAGTTTGAAAATAGAAAGAATATTGATGTGACATGTATTCCGTGTACGCATCTCTATTTTTTTTTAAATAATGAATTAACCAATTATGCTACACCAACACAGTAAGTTGACGACAAATTTTCGACGAAAAATTTCATATGTTCCCAATTTTTCAAATTAATACATTTATCGTTCCATTTGAAAAAGTGTAACATATTGGTTCAAAAATTTATCGTCAAAAGTACTGTCGCTGTAGCATAATTAAATAATGCAACTTCCCAGGTTTGGAAAGAGCTCTAGGTTCGAATCCCGGTAGAGTAATAACTTTTTTTTTGTTGATAAAATTGATTTTATATGTATATTTTTCTAATTAATACATTTAATTAGTATTTAAAATATTACAGATCTATGTTTTGAATAATTACAACTTCACAGTTAGAATGTGTTCTTAATAAACAAAGTATAATTTTTTGTCTTCTCGATCTTCTGTTAGTTTACACATAATATTAGTTTCGTTTTATTGTTAGTGAACAATATGTTCTAAGGAATTTCATCTTCAACTATAAAACGTGAGAAAATCATTTAATTTAGTGAATTTTTATTACTTAGTCATAAAATGTACAAGAAAGAAATATAATTTAATAAGGAAAAATTTCACATTTTATTTTTCTTTTGGTACAATATCGTTTGTTAATGTCTACATTCCTTATATATATCCTTTAATATTACACAAAAATTTACTTTAAGCAACAAGCGCAATAAAATTCTAAAACATTAAAAAATTCTCATTTGTAATCTAAAGTTGAAGTAATATCTGCAGAAATTTTATTAAATTTATTAAAATTTTTAATTGAATTAAAATAAAAAAACAACTAATATTTTATATTGATAGTTCGTCACTTAATAACATCTTTAAACCGTCATGATTTAAGATTATCCGTCAATCTTAACAACAGTTGAAAAATTGGTCCTATTAACCCAGAAAAATATATATATTTTAGAACGTACAGATACTGTACTTTAACTGTTGAATATTTAAAAATTCCATTGTGAAATGCTTATCATAATGAAACCAGAGATGGCAGAAGCTTCTAAGATCTATTAAATGAAATTTCAGAATATTACATCATAACTAAATTGTCAGTACCTACTCACTTTTGTAACAATGAATGTTTTGATATAAAACACGTAACAGCAGATAAACGTATCCCTCGGAGCGATTTACCTTGTTGAACAAACATTCATTTCAATTTCTTTCTCTTCTTAATGTCCTTTCCTTGTAAAAAATGCGAACACGTGCTCTTTAGAGCCTGGAATTCTTTTATTCTTCCCAAAGTAGGGGATTTTAAGATTTCTACGTTCTACAGTAATCGCCTAACATGACATATATTTATGAAGGTTGTATATTAATTTAAGTGAGAATTACTTGGACGCCTTAGGTTAACCAAATAAATTAACAATTGTAGAAGAAAATAATTTTTTAATATTCTCTCTTTATTTATTATAATTCTAAATTGAATAAGTTATCCAAAAAAATATGTAGATTTGTGAGGCAAATATAATTCATCCTTCGGTAGTAAAGAGGTGTCTTATTACAAAATTCTTATAATTTTTATTCTAAAACGTTAAAAAAATAATGTATTAATAATTAGGCTTCTGTATATCGAAAGGGTGGCTCAGATTTAGGGATTCTGTGTCGAGAAAATCCGGGAATTTCATAATTTTTTGCTGTCTCGAGTACAGGAACTTTAAAACAAAATAATCCGAAACTCGAAACTCTTAATTTTTCTTGATATTATTCATTTAAAATAAATTAAATTAATTATTAAGGAGGACACATTATTATTATGAAGTTGCTGAATATTTTTTCGATAAATTGATTATATCTGTATATATATTTTATTTTAATATTAGATGATATAATACATTTAAAAAATAATCAGTAGGATATATATATATATATATTTCTTTTAACATTTATTTCTTCTCTATGAGATTAAGACTCGTGTATAGAGAAGGAGTATATAGGATAGTGCATTATTTATGTTTCATTTAGTTCGTGTAGTCTATAATTTTATTAATTGTGATGGGGAGATTGTTAAAAAATTTTAAGCCTTGATAAATATAGTGATTTTAGGTTGCGGTATATTTTAGTTTCGGAATATCAATTTTGTCTCTAAATCTTGTAGAACGGAATTCACTTCTAATATCTCATTTATTTTTAATTTAAAAACATAAATTATTTTTTTAATATGTTTATTATTTTTGGTACTTTGTGAAGAGTTGGATACTTGGATAATATTTCTTTTTTTAGATTTATTTTTACCATCATTTTTTGAGTGATTTCTAATTGTGATATTGAACTTTTATATGCACCTCCACATCCAATAATACCTATTGAAAATGTGAATGTACAAACGCGTAATAATAGTTTTGCAAGTGATAAAATGTTTCTGAATCTTAAAAATATATAGGCAGTTTTCGTTATTTTGTTTGTAAGATTAGTAATATGTTATTTCCATTTGAGTTTGTTATGATTTGTAGATACTCGATACAGCCTTTTTCTTCAATTGATGGACATCGGTCACAAGAATCTTCTTGAGTACAGACTTTGGTGTGAATTTTTATATTAATTTCAGTGTTATTTTTTTGTTGAATAGCAAATTGTATAAAGTATGTTTTATCAGTATTAATTAATAGTAGGTTATTATCGGTCTACTTTTTTATGGTATTAACATATTATATATTTGTATTAATCCTATTGTCTATTGATACACATCAGGTAGTGACCCAGCGGCGAGTGGTGCATGTGTAAGAATATTAAACAAAAAAAATGAAAGTTTCCGTAGTTTATATGATCAGCCATAAAGATTTGCATTAAGGAGAAATAAAAAATTCTGTAGTAAATAGTTTTGTCGGTTTGTTCAAACAGAACTTTATGTTTCATTGTAAAATGTGATATTTTATCTTTAGGATAAATTCATGTCATCTCTTGAAATAAAATTAGTATTATTGTATTTATTCTAAAACCTTTATTAGGGGACTTCAGTTGACTTTAGCCAAATACATACGTTTTTATCTTCCGAGTTTTCTTTTGTATGTTTTTAATTTTATTTTTAAATTGTTTAGTAATTTTTATAAATGAGTGTGTTTTTGTATTCAATATGTACGTATATACAATTTAACTTATTAAAAATTACTTCTACATTATGTAATAATAATAAATATTATATCAATAAATTTATAAAATTAATATTAACATGTATTTTTTTTACACAGTCAATATCCTTAATAACTACTGTATATTATACAAATTAATATTTAAAAATATATTTTCTTTAATTAATTCATTGTCTCGATTTTCAGTAATTCCCAGGACATGAAAATTTTGACCTGGGAATTGTGGCATGATAAAATAATAAATTTTAAATGAGAATAATGGCAGTTAAAGGTCAAAATGGCTTTGTGCTAATTAGAATAACGATACTACTGGATGACTGTGTATAAGTAACTATCTATCTATTTAGATACCCCAGTATAGATAAGTACCCATCTACAGCAACTCCATGGCTTCACGGTTTATTGAGATCATTTGCCCAATGTATAATTTAGTGCCAGGCATCTCTGTCTTAGGCTAACACACTTCACTTGGAGACATAAACAATTCCTGAACAATTCCAAAACCTTATTAAAATACAAAAATTTATTAAAACAAGTTACATTCGGGTATTATTTAAAGAATACGCGAACTATAGAATGCAAGTATCAATATAAAGTGTTTTTTTACTCTTGCACCGAATTGATTTAAACACGTTACAATTGAGTCTTTCTTATTAATTTCGCCTACTATATGAAATCAGAAACGGTGCGATAAATCTGGATGGTATCCTGGATGACGGTGGTTAACGGAAGCTGTCTGGGATATGTAGCCAGTGCTTTGTGTAGTCAGGTACTGCTTTGACGGATGCGTTTAGCCATGTCAGTAGTTGGTTTGAACCTCTCACCACAAACTAAACTAAACTACAACAATAGTCGAATACCACAACCTTCTTAAACACTTTTATATATCTTCTCATGGACACTCATCGATTATCAATTCTGAAGCTTATCATGTAGAAGTTTATCGGATTATACGAGTATATCGTCAAGTCAAGTCTTTTGCGGATTTCTTAGGGTGTTGTTTTCAATATTAAACAGAAAAAAAGACAATTTCTATGAACTATAAAATCAATTTCACAATTTATCATCCACGTCGGTCCAACGGGTGGGGGATCATCACAACAAGCTTCTCCTTGCCCCAAAAATCAAAGGATTTGTCTCGCGCAAACGGTTGAGAATCTGTCCAAAATATTCAGTTTCTGCATAATGGAAATATTCGTGCGTCCCTTCGTCCATGGTATGCGCAACATGTGTCTTCAGGTCATCGAATCCCCCGGAACGATGACCTATTAAGAAATTAAAGGAATCTTGGACATTTCCGGGAATTTATTAGGGTGTGGGTCTCCCGCTGGGGGTTGCTGGGATGGGCGATGCCTGGAAGAACAGTGGCTAGAGAGACCTAACGGAGCATTCTACTGGCTCTCCTTCGTACTCTTGCGACCTGGACAGGGTAAATTTCTCCCGGGCTGTGACCGAGTTCTGCGACTGAAACATATAAATGTAACGTCTACTCTCTCCTTTTGGGGGTGTGTGATTTCTACAGCTTCTTTCTGGCTGCCTTTTGAAATTAATGTGACAACAAGTCTCTCATATTGTACAGGTATGGTTCTTGTACGACGATACCGGATCGGAAAAATACGATGGGTTATTATTATAACTAAAAGTTTTGTGTTAATCTATAAGAAATACATTCTTTCAGAAGCATATTGAGCATGAATGGGTCAATTCTTGAAAAATATATTATTACTAATATTCTTGAAAAGTTCTTCAAATTATTAAATGAAGAATAAAAAATATTTTACAGTATAAAATAATATCCTGTTAAAAATGTATTGAACTGCATTCAATCAAGTCCGTTTCAAGTACACTCACATATGCTCAAGCGAAGACGTGTATTTTAAACTCCCGGCGGCGCGAGAGACTGAAGTAGTGCGCTTAGTTTGTATACGTTTGGGCCAGATTTTGGAAAAAAAATATACAAAATACATGCAGAGCTTCATTTGTCATTTTTTTTATTCTTGCACTCAATGGTTCTGCGCGTGCACCTACATGTGAGTGTGTATATGTCACAACACTATTTTTAACAAATTTGATTTATATATATATATCAATGGATTCCAAATTCATTTTTTTACTTAAAAATATATTTTTTAAAATATATATTTTAAAAATACGCTTTGTTAACTAATAATATTAAGTATAATGTTAGGGTGAGCAAAACCCGGTATAACGCGATGTAACTCTCAAAACCTGCCATGTTTTTTTTTTATCAATATGGAATTAATTAATTAATTTACCTAAATACATAATAATTTTAGTTTAGATGAAAGTTGTACATAACATTTCTAAAAAAGTAATCATGCCTGTCATTAAAGTTTTGCTTGATTTTCTCGAAATAATGAAAACGTGTTACAGCGGGTATTTAAAACCAGCGACTCGTATATTATATGGAGTACACACCCCTGATTTCGAGTAGGTAGTTGTTAATAGTTTATTTTTTATATAAAACTATTATTAACACCTAATATCAAATACATACTTATTCGTGTATACAATACCAACTATAAAAACCTTTTCTGACATTAAGTTTTAAATACATATTAAATATGAAAAACATTTTAAAGAACTTAATGAAAATAAGTATTAAAATTATAATATTTCATTATAAATTATGCCTTATAAAGTAGATTCCTATAAACATGTGTTTTGCGTGTCTAATTTGGAAGCAAAGTGTACCCTAGATAAGCTGAAATGAAAATTATTAACTTCATGACATCAATAAGGGAGAACTTATATGAGGGTAATGGGCGGAACCATGTGGGCAGAGGGCGAGGCCGTATTAAATACTTTCTACAGGAAACAAACCATTACAGTGTTATTTTTACGAGGTGTTTGATGACTTTGGTTTTATTGCTAATTCACAAATTATCAAATCCATAAATTGAATAAACCGCTTTGAAAATTTTTGAAATTAGTACAAGCGATAAATTCAATTCTATATTTTTTAAATACTAATTAAATGTATCAATTAGAAAGATATACATATATAATCAATTTTATCGAAAAATATGTTGTTGTTGCTACCGGGATTCGAACCTGGAGCTTTTTCCAACCAGGGGAAGGTGCATTATGCAACTATACTACTGTAGACAGTACCTATATCGACAAATTTTCGAACCCATATGTTACATTTTTCAAATTAATACATCTACCGTTCCGTTATTTGAAAGCCATCTACTTTGTTCTTACGGAATTGTGAAGTTGTAATTATATATATATGATTATATTTTTCGATAAAATTGATTATATATGTATATCTTTCTAATTAATACATTTAATTAGTATTTAAAATATATTCCTGACCTATGTTTTGAATAATTACAACTTCACAATAAGAATGTGTTGACCTTAATAATGAATTATATATGTTTGAAAAATTTCTAAATTAGTATAGTTTTTTGCATGCTTCATGTGTTACAAATTATATTATGTCACTGATATCAGTTATTATTTTGTAGATATCGCTTTATATTTCGACAATCGCTGTTTACTTTTTCATTGTTCTTTATAATTAACTATTATATATATAATTAACTTGTAAAATTTGACTCAGGCTGGCGAGCCTCTTATTAAATTAAAAAAAAACAATATTCTCAAGTCAAATCAGTACCTAACTGCAATTTCTGTTGATGGTTTAAATGTTTTATGATACAAGACTTTATTGCCTTTTGAAATTTTTTCGTAAAATAAATTTATTTCAGCTGCATAATAAAAGAGATCTAGCTGTTTTTTTGTCTATAGTCTAACAATGCTTAAAAATGCCGATGTTTGATATATATTGCTTCCAAATGTTCAATGCATCATTTTTGTGAACGATGTTTTGAACGATTATTCTTCATACTTCATATGTGCACACTTTTTACTTTATTATTAATAATTTTTATTACTTTGTACCATGATTTACTAAGGAGAACATCAGTTTCAATGCAATATTCTGTTTTGAAATTTGAGCGACAAGAATAATACGAATTTCTGCGTCAATCGTGGAACTCTTCACTCTCGCAATCAAAGGTAAATACATTTTTCAGCTATTGATATTGATAATTTTACCGTATATTATATAATGTAAGTATATTCAGTAACAATCGATTGCTTTAATAGTTATTATTAATTTATTTAATAGATATTATAAGAGTCTCTATAAAAAATCCCCCCCTTTCCCGGAACACCGCGAATAGCTCTGAGATTAAGGACGTTCCCAAAGAGCAGTCGTACTCAATCTTCAAGAAGATTCCCCCGTATGTAAACTACTATGAATAGAATAAAAAATAGTTGAGGTACAGTGTACTTTTTCGTTTCCGCTCACATGCGCAGAAGTTCAAAAATCTCTCACTATTCAAATTATAAAAGGAAACGTCAAAAGTAGTAACATTTTTTATGACAAAACGAATACCGCTTATTTTAGTTATTTTTGCAGAAAGATATTTGTTAAATTTTCAATTAATGATTCTCAGTTTTCAAAAACAATCGTAAGAAAATTACTATTGCTATTCAATTAAACGTGTGCTACAACATCGACCGGGGTATAGTTCGTATGTTAAATATGCTCATTTTAATAGTCAATATTTATAAATCTACTACCGCAAGGACTACTGAAAATATTTCTATGTATAAAAGACACTCATAAGTACGTGTACTCAAAGTTTCAAAAGGATTGTAAGAAAAGTGATTTTTTTGGGAACGTCTTTAAGCAAGCCCCTTGTATTGGCATCCCATCACTGGGTTAATAACTCAAGACTAAACTAAAACTAAATTGGGTTAATAACCCAAGACAACACCTTAAAATAACCCAAGAAGTGCATGTTGATAAAAAAGTTTATCCTTCTTATGAATTTCATCATTATTAAGCAGAACATATTCTTATTGTGAAGTTGTAATTATTCAGAACATAGGTCATAATTTGAAAAAGTGTGACATATAGGTTCGAAAATTTGTCATGAAAAATATTGGCGCTATAATACAATTGGTAGTGTAGTGTAGTACAATAAAGATCTAGGTTCGAATCCCGGTAGCGCAAAAACAATATTTTTTTTTGCGCTACCGGGATGTTTTGCGCAACACATAGTTCTGTGGTGTTTTACTAATTTAATGAATTAATTATAAATATATACATATAAAATCAATTTTGTCGAAAAATATTGTTTTTGCGCTACCGGGATTCGAACCTGGATCTCTATTGTACTACACTACACTACCAATTGTATTATAGCGCCAATATTCTTCATGACAAATTTTCGAACCTATATGTCACACTTTTTCAAATTATGACCTATGTTCTGAATAATTACAACTTCACAATAAGAATGTGTTCTCCTTATTAATATAAGTTGTATCAATGTCCAAAATTTAATTAAAAATAATTGATAATTCTGGCGTCTGCAGTCGGTTTACTCAAAGGTATTTGAGATTCCGTAAAAAAAATGTAGATGGCTTTCAAATAATGGAACGACAGATGTATTAATTTGAAAAAGTGTAACATATAGGTTCGGAAATATGTCATGAACAATACTGGCGCTATAACACAATTGGTAGTGTACTTCCCCGGATTGGAAATAGAGATCCAGGTTCGAATCCCGATAGCGCAAAAACAATATTTTTCGACAAAATTGATTTTGTCGAAAAATATGTATATATATATATAATATGTATATATTTATAATTAATTCATTAAATTAGTATTTAGAATTTCATCATTGTACTCCATAAACTGCTCGCAGTTTACGAACATGGCTTTGTTGTGAAAATAATAGTTCAGAATTAATTTAATCGCTTTAAAGAAGACAATTTCCGACTGAGCGATAGTTTCATGTCGGGGCGGCCGGACAATTTTACCAAAGAGAGTTCAGAAGCTCTTCTCTAAGAAGACAACCGTCGAACAATATGAGAATTAACAAACTACCTCAAACAATTCTCAATCATCTGAATTTAATTGGAAACATCTAGAAGTTTGGCGCAAGGATACCTCGTAATCTTAATCAACGACAAACTTATTGGACAACCACAAGAGCGAGACAAAAATTATGTACACTTTCACCTTAATACACCTTCAAGGTTATCATTCTATCTTCTGCGCATACGTGCCAAAAGTTGGTACGACTGCGATCACGTGTTTGAAATTTGATCCCGATCGCAGTAATTTGCCTTCCAGCTGTCATAGTGTAAAGATGTTCGCTCCGCTAGCAGTTCACCAAGGTGGAACAACGAGCAGTGATCCAATTGCTCTGGTCGGAGGGTGTGAAAAGGGCTGAAATTCATCGCAGACTTTTTTATCACAATGCGGGAACAGTGCTTTATCACGTAAAAGTGTATTTTTGCGAATCGAGAAGTTTAAAAGTGGCCGGACGAGTGTGACGCACGAAGAAGGAGCAGGATGCCCGTCAACCTCCGTCACGGACGACAAGATTCAGCAAACTTGAAGGATGGTTCTAGCGAATAGACGAGTTACCATCGGTGAGGTAGCATCTTCTTTGAACATCAGTCATGGTTCTGCCCGTCAAATCATCCACAACGAGCTTGGCTAAAATAAAGTCTGTGTAA
Organism: Eubasilissa regina; assembly: GCA_022840565.1. Lineage (NCBI taxonomy): Eukaryota > Metazoa > Arthropoda > Insecta > Trichoptera > Phryganeidae > Eubasilissa > Eubasilissa regina. Next base: position 12,662,607 of record JAINEB010000027.1, on the reverse strand, counting down.
ATAAATTGTGGAACAAAAAGTGTAAGTAATTTTTGACTAGTCCTCGTATGATATTGGCTGCGAAAAAAATTTCAACTGTTGAAACCCATAATTGAACAGAAATATAATATTTTTAAGGAAAACACATTACTATTGTGATGTTGCAATTTTTCAGAACATATTACTGCGATATTTTTAATAGAAATTAAATATACCAATTTGAAACATATACAGATAAAATCAATTGATTGAAAAAATATTTTGTTGCCATCGAGATTCAGACCAGGAATCCTTCCAATCCGAGGAAGTGCGCTGTCCAAAGTATACAATAATATTCCTAATAACCAAATAAATTTATTCATTAGCCCTATATTAGGTATTTTTCCGTTTCAATCAATTTGAAATCCATCAACATTGTACTTTCCCCTACCCTAATGTTCTGTCTATATTTATATGTATTATATCTCCCTTTTTCGCATGTAATTTTATATTCTGTATCCCTCTTTATGTATATATAAGTGCACTATGTTTGTATTTAATGTTAGTTTTAAATACGCCCTAACGAAGCTTGAGCTTAGCGAAACCGGTTGGCATTTAATTGTGTTTTATGTAATTTAATAAATAAATAGTTTACACGCACTTAAAATTATGTGATCGTCAAACTTCGTGCAGCATAGCATAATTATGAACGTTAAATAAACGCAGTTATCCAATAGCATCCGAGGGGAAGCGATAAGCCGCCCTAAAGCTAGCTGGACTATTGAAATAACGGACAGAGAAAAGTGGAAGATGCTTGAGAAGGTGATGATGATGATGAAAACAGTCTACCAACATAGAAAGGTCCAGGTTCGTGTTCAGATGGTGACTTTATATTTCCAATGAATAGATGTAGATTTGTTTTAATAATTACCGAACTGTGTTTTGTAAAATCGCAACATGAAAAAATACTTCAAATTTGGCTGACCTTGATTTGGAACAATCTATCAAATTCCCCATAGTTTCTTCTAAATAACATAATAACGTGTTTATATAACTTTACAAACAAACTAACGTAAACAATTTTAACGAACTCCGTTCCGGGAACTTGTTACGAAAATATTACGGAGTACCAGAAACCATTCAAGGGGCCTTCTGAAGAGATGAAATCGATTCTGAAAATATTTCTCTACTCGCCAATTTATGAAAATCATTCTGTGATCGTGAAAATTTGATACTTTAGTTGATGGAAAACCTGTTCGTAGATTAACGGATTATTATTCCGAATACTCGAAAAAAATAAACTATTTCCGAGATGTAATATAATAATATTATTGCCTTTTCATATAGGAAGATTCCTCATATAGGAACACGGTCCTTTTTCATATAGGAAGATTCTCGAATCAAGCGAGAATCAAACCACTTCAAAATTATCCGAACTTGGTGGTAAGTTATTTCAGCAATGATGAATTTCCATTCGGAGAATTTGTACGAATTTATTGTTTTTACTTTATTAAATACCAATAAACCTTTAATCTCATTCTTATGTAGTTATTTATGGTTCATTTATTTATTTATTTCTTGACATACATATTTTTGTTATAACAGAGGTGAATATATTATAATATAACATGGTAATATGTTTATTGTGTACAATGGAGTAGACTCCACCTCTGATATATAGAGCGTTGTCCTGGTTACTTTGCTAGACTGAAGTCTGTGTTAAAGTAGCTAGTTTTTTTCGTGCTGTTATTTAAGATTCGACAGGAATAAAAATAGAGAAAAAAAATTTATATATATATATATTTATATATTATATAGATAATATATATTACATATTATATAGATAATGTATATTATATAGAATAAAAGAAAATGAAGTGGGAGTGTTGTAGAATTAGTAAATTATTAGTGTAGACACTGTATAATGATTGTTAGAATGTTGGATGGCCATGCTTCTGACTGATCTCCACCCGATTATATTACATATGTTGGGTCCATATTTGTGTAATCTTATTGGAGTTGAACAATTTCCAGTTAGTACTGAGTATGTTGTTCAGTTTAGGAGCTAGGAACATGTAGAATCTTTGATAAAATGTCATTGTTGCTCTCGGAACTGGCGTGTAGATGTTCGTTGTTTGTTTTGTGTTGTGTCCATGATTTATTGCTTGGGTTGAGTTGTTGTTAGCATAGAAAAATTGGACTAGTCTCAACATAAAGATTATGTCTTATATCTAGGGCATTTTACTCTTTAAATATAAGATCTGATGGATATCTAAAGGGATGACCATTTATTACCTTGAGAATTGTCTTTTGTGCTCTTTTAGTCGACTCTAATATTGTTTTTACTGCTCCTCCTCAAACTAAAATAGCACAATTAATTAAGGAGTAGCAGAGTAAAAAGTACACCGATCTTAATTGTTTGTAGTCAATTATACATCGTATTCCTTAAAAAAGGTAAATTAATTTTCTTAAGCGTTTAGCTAGGTTCGATATATGTTCTTTCCAGTTAAGATGATCTAATTTTAACTCGTGTCAATTTTTCACATTGGTATGAGGAAGCTGTGTTCTTGTTTGTTTTGCACTCATATACGATGAGTGTAGGACTTTGACGTGGCAATGTTTTTTTCGTTAATACAAAAATATACATATTTTGATTTTTTTGTGTTTAGTGATAGGAAGTTCGTATCAAATCATTTTTTTGCCTTGTCCAAACCATCCTGTGAACTTGTATTGACCTCTTCCCAGGACTTACCTTCAAAGCAAAACACTGTATCATTGGCGAAAGTGATTATTTTTCCATTATTTAAAGTGGCACTCCATTATTTAAAGTGGCACTAAAATGCTTCCCTGTAGAACACCGTTTGTTAATAGATCTATTTATGCAAGGGGTAGGAAAACTCGTTGTAGGAAGGGTAAAGGAATTAGGTATAGGGACAGGAGAATGCTTAAATACTAACCAGGAAGCACGACTTACCTGGATTTTCTCTCCCGTAGTTCCAGCTCCTGAACTTCAAGAACCTTCTTCTGTGATCCGTACGAAGCATTGTGATCCACAATTGGATAGGATTGTTTAATATTGGGTCTTTTAATAGGGACGCTCAAAATTTGTTAGGTTATAGCAGCCATGTTGTCAAAGTGAAATCTGTCAAATTTATTGTCAATTGTTAAGTAGTATACGGCAAATTACCACTGAAGGTTGAACAACGTGTGTAAATCATCAAATTTTATTATCAAAGTCACGAGCGATTTGAGGGCACGGTTATCTCGCGCGGCGGTGACGTGAACTGGCCACAGAGATCGTGCGATTTAACGCCTTTAGACTTCTTCCTTTGAGGCTATCTTAAATCGCAAGTCTTTACAAATAAGCCGCAAACAATTGACCCCCTCAAAGTCAACATAACAAACGCCATCCAGCAAATTTAGCCAGATTTATGCGATAAAGTCATAGAAAATTGGACCTCCCAAACCTGTCACCGAACAAAACCGCAGCGGATATTCGAACAACGTTATATTTCACACTTAATGCCATAATATATACTTTCAAATGAAAGAAAAATTGAGTGAATATCTCACACACAACCTGTTTAACTTACATTTTAAAATCGAGCGTCCTCGTTGAAAGACCCATTACATATTTATTTACCAGAATATTTTATTACGCGCTGCTTTCTTGATTTTATGTAATGCACGAGTTTAGTAAATATATATTTATATTTATGTACAAGCACCCTTGAGGTGAAATTTTTACAAAAATGGCGCTATAAAAATTATACAATATTTTTATCATTTTGTTTTTTCAATTCATGGTGTCCACAGTAATGTTTTGAAAATTATTAAGGAAGGCAGTAAAAGATTATTACAAAAGCGTCAGGCAGGATGACTAATTAATCTGTCAGAGTAAAGAGACGTAAACATTATACGCAAACACCTTTCCGCGCCAATTTTGACAGAATTCCACTAGCTAATTTATCTCTCTTTACGGCGTTCGGAAGAGAAATGACCGAATTATAGAAATTTTCGCCACTGTGTGCGTTAATTGTATTTTTTATTGTTTCAGTGCCGCACGGCGACTTATATTGATTAAAAATAGCAGAGGACAAAAAACACATTAAAAAATAATTATTATTAGTTACTTGTATTCTCTTCTTTCAGAGCTTGTCCAATTATGAAACGTTGAGGAACAATATTTTTGTTAAACAAATATCAGAAAACTCATAGAGACAAAGCTATTTTTTATTATATTTAATGGAAAATATATGGAAGTATGATGTCATTACAGTGCTTACAACCTGTCTTCGACTGACTTAAGTGATCATATAAATATATATATATGTAACATTCAACAATTCTCACCCTTCAATTCATAAAATTTTTAAAATTGTAAATATGTTGGTATCTGGACTCGCTTTGAGTACCACTACATTATCGCCATCTATCGACCATTCAGATTTTCTTTTTTTTAAATAGCATATATGTCATCACTATGAGAATCTGATCACTTAAGCCAGGCGAAGACTGGTCGTAAACCGTGTAATTACCCCATACTTCCATATATTTTCCATATATATATATATATATTTATAATCAAAAATAGCTTTGTATCTATGAGATATCTGATATTTGTTTAATAACAGTGCCTTTGTACGTAAAAATCCAGTAATTTTGTGTTCTTGGACACATTCAAATATTGATAATATTTTATTAATACAAATTTAATTAATCAACAAGAAAGATACACAGAAAAAGATCTATCTACCGAAAAAATATGTAAGTGCTACCGGGATTCATATCGAGACTTAACAAGGGAGGCGCGTTCACTATTTTATTAATATTTCCAATTGATACATCTATTATTCCATTTTTGAAACTTTGTATTATGATCAATTTCGAATTCCTTTGAGTGCAACATATAAATTCAACATTTGTAGAAAGAAAAAGAAGATGTATGAATGTGAATGAGGTGAGAATTATCTATTAGTATAGAAGAATGTAGTGTTCTATTCTCTCTGCCTACCCCTGCGGAGAAACAGTGTGATGGTAAGTTAGTTAGATATTTCAAATGTTCTTTGATTCTCATATTAAATGTACAATATTTATAACTAAGTATTTACAAAGGAATTTACGGGACTACGTATATTTTATATTCATTATTAAAATATCCAACCACAAAGTAATAATATATATCTCATTGTGTTCCGTATTCGTAATAAATTTAGTTAATAATTATTTTGTAGGTTAACATATATACTTTCATATTTATTCATTCATTCATATTATTGTTGATTGTAGTATATTCTCACCAGTTTTTGGTTAATTCATACCCCCTTTGCCTATTCTCCCTTTTACATTTTGATACTGTAGCTCGACTGGTTATCTGACTGGCATAATGCAGGGAAAGATTTCTGGATGTCGGGGGAACATCGTAACTGAAGAACCTGAACCTAATTGGTTTGGTCAGTCTACTGTAGAGCTTTTCCGGACAGCAGTAAACAATGTGATGATAGCCAACATGACAGCTAACGCCTGATGAATGAATAAGAAGTTTGGTAATATGACGGGTATAAGATTCATTTTATTTCGTAGTCGGTACACGCTGCAGTATATTCTGTCGCTATTTGTACTTGTGTTATTAGCGAAAGGAAAAAAAAAGCAATTTATTTTGACTCACGAATAAATGTACCTAAAATTACGGTACTCGGTAATGAAAGACGGTGAAATAATTTGAATACTAAAAAAGCCCCTAGTAATTGCGCGGGGATCGTTTCAAACAAATTTTCCGCGAAATAATTGCAGAGTAAATGTCGAAACTCTCAATATATTTTCTATACATATCGTGGCATTATTAAACCATTTATAAAAGTAAATTGTTCAAATAAATACATTTATATTATATTTCCGAAAAAACTATCAATAATTATTCAGAATATAGGTCTGTGATATTTTAAATACTAATTAAATGTATTAATTAGAAAGATATACATATAAAATTAATTAGTTGTTGCGCTACTGGGATTCGAACCTGGATCTCTTTCTAAACCGGAGAAGGTGCATTATTTAACAATGCTACGGCGATAGTACTTTTGACGACAAATTTTCGAACCTATGTGTTACACTTTTCAAATGAATACATCTATCATTCAATTGTGTGAAAGCCATCTACTTTATTTTTATGGAATCACAAATACCTTTGAGTAAACCAATAGCAGACACCAGAATTAACAATTCATTTTTGTTATATTTTGAACATTTTATTCATTATTCATAATAATCTAAGTAGTTTTTTTGAAATGCTATCAATATAATAATGATAAATTCATAAATTGATCGACTTGTTTTGTCAGTCATGTCATAAGATTCTCGCTAAGTGGTTTAAAATTCAAACGTCCTTCGTACAGGAATTTAAGTTCAATTTTTCATAGCACAAGCGTTTAACTTAGTTCTATGCTGAAAATTATTATTTAATATTATAATCAAGTGTCATAAAATAAAGAAAATAATACAAAACTGTGAAGATGTAGATATTATACATTATCCAAAAAGGTTCGAAAATTTGTCGCTAAAAATATTGTCGCTGTAGCGTAGTTGAATAATGCACCTTCCCCGGTTAGGAAATAGATCCAGGTTCAAATCCTGGTGGCGCAACAACAATATTTTTCGATAAAATTGATTTTATATGATATATTTCTAATTAATATATTTAAAATAAGTTTGATGTCAAAAAAGTCGCGTTATATTCGTAACCATTTTGCGAACGCAAATGTGTTTATATTTTTTCTTTTTATTCGATTTAGAAGAACTGAAGCGATAAAATTATAATTCCTGAATAATAAAATATAATATAGATGATTTAAATGCTAGAGTGTAATGTAAAGGATTAACAAATGAACAGCGTGTGAAAATCACTCAACTTTAAATCACGACGTTAACACTTTATAATGGTTGACCACATTTAAATATTGACATTAAAATCGACATGTCGATTTGAAATAAATTACAGCTTTGTCACGAGGATTTAAATATAATTTGACAGCCGGAAAATTCATAATTTGACAAGACGCAGTTTTGCGAAAATCCCCTGACATTTTAGAACTGTCGAAAACTGTTTGATGAGAATACGCTGTGGAATTTGGTAAAATAATTAGATTCTTCGAAGTTTTATGATTTGTTAAGTAATCCATCAAAAAATATAGAAATAGTCATGGGAATTTCAATTGAAAAGCCTCTTCATTATCGTCATCAGCAGTGCTTTAACCAAAAGTGCTCGCTAACTAACTAACTTACAGATAGGATAGGATAGAGCGCCACACTCCTGTGTCCTGACACACAATTCTCGCATCATCCACATTCATACATCTTCTCATACAAGCTTGCCGATTGTTGTGGCTTCTAACAGAACCATCCTCCATTATTTGGTTTACCTGGTCGTTCTGTTCCATCAACGTTAAATATCTTTCTTACCATTCTCTCCTCATTCATCCGTTCCATATGACCAAACCATCTAAGTGATCTTCTTAATCTTACTCATTATACTAACATTATTTCCTTATTTATTCATTCTTTACTCTGTCATAAATATATTATCCACATATATGCCTAAGTGATCTCATTCCCACTGCATTCATTATAGCCATTTCCTTATATTTAAAATACGACTGTGAATATGACGGGACACCAAAGATCACGATCAAATAGAAGCGATTTAAAGGCAGACCAAGGAAAATATTGAAGTAGGATGGGAAAATTCTGGAACTGGAGAAGTAGGATGGGAGAATTCTGGAACTGAAATTACCAAAAAAGGAATCGGTGGAGAGTAGAGATTCTGTATTCTTGACTTTTTTCAATTCCCGGGACTCGAGAGTCAAATTTTTCAAATCCCGGGAATTCCCGGGAATCGAGACAATGAATCTTATTCAATTAAAAAAAATATTTTAATTAATATTTATAAAGATATATTAGTTTTTGTATAAAAAAACACACCTTATTATCAAATTATTTATTTATTTTATTAGTAACTATATAATACTATGTAAAAATCTGTTTGGACTGTGTCCGTCTCACTAGACAAATTATTTGTCGAGACGGGCATAGTTTACAAGCAATTCTTCAATTAATTAGAATTACAAGTAGATAGAATTGCATTTATTACTTTATAAAAGGTGTATATTAAGAATAATTTTAAAATGGACCTATTTTTAGATCACTTTGTAGCAATAATTTTTGGATCACTTTGTAGCAATAATTAATAATAGGTATGAGTCAATATGTTTGGGTGAGTGCGCCAATACTGGCTCTACCCTCTCTTGAGACAATTTAATTGATTTAATTCTTTTAGCATTGTATTAAATAGAAAAATATATAGTAATATATAAAATATGTATATAAATATAATATTAAAACAAATAAAAACTATTGTACGTTTGTTGTTATTTAAAATGAAATTAAATCTTTCATGTATGTTGAATACAAATTAATAGTAAATATCTGAGAACTAATTTTTCCTTAAAGTAATTTTTTATGGCTGACCACATAAACAATGTAAACTTTCCATATATTTTTTATATAGGTACGTACACATGTACCGCTCGTCGCAGGATTACTACCAGCTACGTGACAATGGTCAGATGGTATTAACTCAAATAACTTGTTTAAAATTAATAACATCAAAAAATATTCGAGTCTCGAGTTTCAAGTCACGGGAATCGAGACAGCAAAAAAACATGTATTTCCCGGGTTGTATCGATACAGAATTGGGGCACTCATTACTCACACTACAACATATTCTTTTGGCTCTTCTGCCATATGTATCAGACATTAATTCATAAAACACATATTCATAAAGGATTGGCAAATAAAGCTAAAATTACATCTGTTTCCGAAAAATACATTTCTATTTATTTCTACAATCGTATTGTTGGTATTATTTAGTAGTGATTTGGGTTACGGTAATCTCTCTACAGAATCAAACATGTGATTGTTGACGCAAAGTTGAGGTGTGGGTCTCCTGTTGTGTACTCCGTCAACTTGCATAAACTTGGTTTCAATGCCAAAGCGGATTAAGATCCATTATATTTTGCCTTCACTGGCAGGTATAGCTTGCATAGTGGGATCATTGATAATAATGGATGCTGCAGATAAACATTGCGGCAAAGTTGAATATTATAATTGTAAACACATCATTCTAATGAAAATATATACACAAAGTAAGGGTGGTTGATATTTATGCCCATTATTATAAAAAGTGGTCCAAGTCAAGAAATTGAAAAAAATGAGTTTATCAATTATTTCACGTCACATTTGTGAAAAATTTAAAGCCTTATATTCTTTGTATTGTTACAATGTTGAACAGTATTCCGTTAGATTTTATTTTGATAGTCATTTCAACCTACAATTTTGTATTTTCTTATATGTCGAAATAAATTATAAATCAAATAAACTAAATAAATTTTGAAACATTGTGTTGTGTAATATAAAAATATTTTTTAACAATTCAAACGCAAACCTTTAAATATCTCGAAACGAAAGAAACATGATTAGACCACTTTCATAATAATGGGCACATTTGTATCCTAGTGGTTTTTAATATGTTACCATCAAGATACAGAAACACTCAGTTATTTGATATTATAATAACCGGTTCCACAGAACCGAGTATCGTAGATTGCTAGAAATATCAAGAAGTCACCATGTAAAAAAAATCAAAGAAAAGATACATAATACAAATTAATATAATCAATTAGAGAGATATAGGTACAGAAAAAAACTATTTATCGAAACATGCTTCTCATATAATGTAATATAAATAGGTTTGTCTCTATAAAAAAAATAACTTTAAATTGTTTAATAGCAATGCCTTTGTAAGTAAAAATCCAGTAATTGTGTGTTCTTGGACGTATTGTTAATCATATATTTTTGCAATAAATAGATTTTTTCTGTATATCTTTCTAATTGATTCATATAATTTGTAATACAAATTTTAGTATAGTAATGTAACGTTAACCAATTAAAAAATTTAAAAGATCTAGGATTCATATAATTTGTAATAAAAATTTCAGTAAAGTAATGTAACGTTAACCAATTAAAAAATTTAAAAGATCTAGGATTCATATAATTTGTAATAAAAATTTCAGTAAAGTAATGTAACGTTAACCAATTAAAAAAATTAAAAGATCTAGGATTCATATAATTTGTAATAAAATTTTTAGTATAGTAATGAAACGTTAACCAATTAAAAAAATTAAAAGATCTAGGATTCATATAATTTGTAATAAAAATTTTAGTATAGTAATGAAACGTTAACCAATTAAAAAAATTAAAAGATCTAGGATCCAAAAGTAACTGATTGTTCACACTTTTCACAAAAGCACTTTTATTTTAATTTAAGTTTTCTGTGGCTGGTTACATAAATACTTTCATTTAAATGATAATGTGCACAAAGAACTCACTGTGTGAATATTATGTTCCAGGCCGATTTTATTTAACCGTTATTTTGATTTAGCTCATATTTATTAATTTATATTTGATAATCCTAGAGAGTAATTTATTACAATTTATTTTAAAGTATTTAACATCTTAACAACGTATCAAAATTATTACAATATTTTATTTATATAATAATGACAATCCTGTAAGCATTAATGGTGATCGCTATCGTCACATGCTGGAAAACTTTAGACTTTTTGTAGACGAATTTATTCGATTGGGGCTAAAACAATATGTTTATAATACCACCTTATCTTATATATACCTTATAATGCTACCTCACACACGGTCTGAGGTATATTTGAAATTCCGATGCTATAAGACAATGTTTTAAATGAAATTGTTGAAATAACACGCGAAGTGTGCGAAAATGTTATGATTTGTATATGAGTAAAAGTGCACGCATTCGTGCCGCTATTAGAGGTGGCCACTTGGCCAATATTATATTTCATGTATAATTGTAATAAATTTAGAAATCGATAAATAAAAATTGAAATAAAAAAATGTGTTTCATTTTCTAGTTATTCAAAAACAACATCAGCCTGGAACATTACATTCACCCTACACTTTACATTTTTGATAAAAAAAAAAAATTAAAATCTGTTTTAGATATAATTCATCGTAAATACTTAGTTCAAGCAGAAAATGTATTAAGCTAGAATTAAGTTATGGATATAATATTTACTAACCATGTTTCTGTCAAAACCGCCCCCATAAATCAAGATCTCTCCTATGAAGGGTGCTCGAAATATTGTAGTAATCGTGTATCCAAAATACGAGATAAATCTGTTTCGTATCGCACTACGAAAATTTTATTATGTTAAATATTTAAAAATGTTAAAAATAGTGGTTAAAAATTGTGCTGAAAGTAATTCAAGTAAATTCAATTAGTGTAAAGGACAGACGTATTTTTTTACAGGACGGGCACAGCACGTAAAAACAAAGGTTTAAAAATTCCGAGTTTTTGATCTGCAGTTTGAAACTTTAGCGTTTTGAAAGTTTTTGTGTGTTTTATGGTGTACATTGTCGCTTAAAATTTGTTAGTCTGGCAAAATCTGATCCATGACAAATAAGATGTACCATTTCAGAATAAAAATGATGAGAACGAACATTTAATAGAGAAAGAAACAATCGTTATGGTTCTGTAGGTCCTATAGACTACGATAGGCTGGCTATGTTGAATGAATGCCAGATTACAGGACACCAAAAATCATGGAAGCGACCAAGTGGCAGACAAATGAAGAGGCGTACTGACTGGAGCAGTATGAGAAAGTCAGGGAACCGTAGAGGATTGGCCACGGATAAAAGTCGGTAGAGAGCACTTGTATAGGAAGCCATTTATAGGTACATTTTTTAATACAAGACGCAATATTGCTGTTCTTATGTGTCTGTATAAAATTGTCAATAATCAGATGCGAATACCAGATCATTAAGGAAGCATTAAACGTTCAGACTCAATACCTACCATAACAATACCACATACTTTAATCAAATCTGTAGTTTAAATGTTATAATGAATCTGCAGATAGTCTAGCAAGACGTTTCGTGGGTCTATTAATACACCCTCTTTATAAGATATGATTAGGTTAAATACAATCTGGATCCATCTATGTAAAAACTCTGATGTGACGTAGGATTTTTGACAAATTCTCGGATATTTTATGCCTTTAGGTCAATTTGACAAAATGTAACAATAGTTAGTTTATATTTGGTGTTAATTTCCTGAACACTGGCGTTTTATGACCCCAAGAACTTAATTGTATAAATGGGACAATTGTTAATTTATATTTGCGTTTAATTTTTTGAACACTGACGTTTTATGACCGCACAAACTTAATTGCGCAAATGTGACTATCGTTAATATTTATATGCGGTAAATATCCACTCTCTTCCCAGTTCCTGTTGTTTTGTCGTGTTTCCTGTAACTACAGAGACAATGAAAATTGGAGATAAATTGTTACTGCCTAGCTTCAGTATGTAGACAAAGACATTTCGCGTTCGTTAACGACAAGTATTAGGGACATTAGGGTAGGAAGCTGAGCAATATACCATTTTTCACTCTATTTTGCTTTTAATAAATGGATAATGTGCGCCACTCCACGCACATTAATACCGTCTCATTACTGGTGCTAATTAATGGAAGCTTCGCCTGTTTTCATTAAAATAAATATTATTTATCACAGCCGTGAGGGAATACTCATTACGTCAGCTAAAATGTAATTAAATTATGTATCGTCAATTTTATTTATTAAAATGGATTGATTTATTACTGGCGTCTCCTAAAGTGTATTGATCAAATGTTTTCGGGATTCATTGCAATATCCATCATTATATAGCGCTTCCCCGTCTATTATCTATGACTTTCTGGATGTGTTGGATTCGTGCTTGGTTTAACTGCCAGATCTGTGAGGCGCGAAAAGAGCAAAAACGAATGCGAATAATATTAAGGAGAACACGTTCTTATCATGAAGTTGTAATTATTTTGAACATAGGTCTGTGATATTTTTTAAAATACAAATTAAATTTATTAATTAGAAAGATATACATATAAAATCAACTTTGAAGAAAAATATTGTTGTAGCTATCAGGATTCGAACCTGGATCTCTTCCTATCCACGGAACGTTCATCTTTTGGTGATGAGCTCCAACAACTCAATGTATCAGAAGCGGAACGAATCCATGTACCCGGCCTTCAGCAAACATTGTAGATGCGCTACAATAATGCTCCAACCCAAACAATATTCTGCGTGAGTTGTTATATCGAATTCGTACATGGTTATATGTCACTTTCTTGTACATATATTGACAAGAGCACGCAGCTATACATGCTGGTGAAGAACGATTCAAAATAGATGCTCTTCACCTCTTTACTACAACTCGTTACTGCATATTCGCATGAACGCTTAACTGTAATTCGATCTCATCATCGTCTTGTCCATCTTCATTGAAGATATAACCGAGGTATTTGACATTATTATGAACGCTCAATTTCATCCCGTTCTGCTATACTGGAGGAATATTATCTAGCTCTTTTTCATATTTAAATGCCATTATGACCGATTTGCTGTCATTGTGTAAAATATTATATTCGTTGACGTTGGATTTCATAGATGGCGCCAATATATCCATATCATGGTTCACATTGGTCCCGCCCGTGTGGCAGCCAATTTTTACATCAAATAATCGCTCGTTCATATACATATTGAAGAAGATCGGCGACATACACCCACCCTGCCTCACTCTAGTGCGCAGGTAAAATGGCTCGGAGTCGGCGCCTTTCCACCACACTAAGTTCTCTTGCTACCTGTGCCTTGTGCTGCTTCTTCTGTCTCCCAGCCCTTTGCATGCCCATGATATCCCCGTATATAACACGTTTCGGAAGTCTATGATCGCCCATGCGTATCACGTATACAGGTTAAGTTAGAAATAGGATTAGGTTAGGTTAAGTGACTGGTGGATTCCTTTTGTGATTGAATGTATTGTATATGAATATTTTCCAAAAGGAAAAAATTAAATTTCTGAACTGAGGTTTCACTTTAACTGAAAAAGGAGCTTTTATTACCAGCAGTAATAAATTTCTCAATAGCCTTCTCGAATGACAGCACCATTGTGTAAGCTCTCCACGCGAAAGCCAATTGATCGGTACAAAGCGAGCGGCTGAAAGGCAACGTGTTCACATTTTAAATTTTAATCAAATCCGACATTTCAAAACTGACCAGTGGCGCATGTATACCTGTTGAGCGCTGAAGGATTCGAGTGCAAATCACACGTAATATAAAATGAAGTCTTCGGTGTATTCTTTCCTTACGATGTTATTAATAGCAGTTCATAAAATGAGCGGATTTAAAAATGAACAGTATTAAAATTTAAGAATGGAAAACTTACAATATATAACCTAGAGTAGCGGTTATATATTGGATTAACTTTAGGACCTCACGGACTACTAAATTAATAGAGGCAATATTTGAATATGTTCAAGAACACACAATTACTGTTTTTTTTCCTACAAAAGCACTGTTATTAAATAAATATCAGATATCTCAAAGAGACGAAGCTATTTTATTCTATTTTTTAAAGGAATGATATATATGGGGGGTAATTGCAGGGCTCACGATATATATTTCTATATAGCGTTTCTTTGAAAAATTCAATAAAATATAATATGAGATATCTGATATTTATTTAATAACAGTGCCTCTGTAGGTAAAAATTCAGTAATTGTGTGTTCTTGAACATATTCAAATATTGCTAAAATAATATATAAATTGTATAAAAATTGAAAAGTATTGATTTTTCAGGCGTATTCTAGTACAATGTGTTAAAAACATTTTACAGATATTGCTTTAAATAATTTTCAACAAAAATCAGATTCTCATTGAGTTGAAATGTAATATACTGTTTCAAGTAAAAATGAATTATCAAATTCGGTTGATATATGGCGATGTTGTAATGGTACTTGAAACGAGTCCATGTAATAACATGTATAGAATTTTCAAAAATTTTATAAATATGGAGATTGAGGGGTGAAAATTGGTGAATGTTATATATATATATATATATATATATATATATAAAGTATATTTATACATATCATTCTTTTAAAAAATATAATAAAAATTATAAAAGCTTTATTAGTAAAAGAAAAATTGTAAAAATCAAACAATTTAAATATGGGTTTATATTATATTAAACTTTTAACATTATACATTTCTTGTGTGATAGATATTCTGGCTTACTTGAAATAAAATTATGAATATTTAGCTTTAATGATGTTACTACAAGACGGAGAACAGTATTTATTTCAAGCCAAGATCAGTACTGTGCTTTGATCGCAGTAACAGATGAAAAGGCCTTTTCGCGTATGTAACCTTTTCACTAAGCAAAGGGTATTCACTTTTTATGGAAAGCCAAAACTGAGGTCTTGATAAGGATAAATGAAATTTAACTTTAAGAGTGTCGGACGATAGGCCGATGAGGCTTTCTGCATTCATGCTTAAATTTAAAAATACATATAATGTCCACATTTCTCTGCGGATCAGCGAAATTTCTCACAGAACTAAACTAATATTACGTCGAATACGATAGTTGCACTAACAACGAATAGAATTTAAAACATGATGTAAGAATCCTTCGACGATATGTGCTTAAATTGAGGCGGACTGATGGCGCTACCTACGCCCAACGTACCAAAGTTCAGTGTGGCGTGGCACCATATTGAGAAACGAGTTTCGTTGTACTGTCATCAGAAGTCGACAAGAAAACTCGGTTTGGCGCTGATTGCAGACTAACTAGGCCTGCGATTGGATAATCTCTCTCGTGAACACGGCGTGGTCGCGGTTACCAAAACTTAGTTCTTATTATGGTATGTAAACTTCAGATCCTGTATTAATCAAGGTATATACTGGTGTAAGGTGATTGCATATGCCATTTTCCTTCAGAATGCGCCAGAAAAAACCAGGAGTCTTTCCTTGCCTTAGTGATGACACCTTCGCTATGGCAGATAGCCGACCAGCTTAGACATGGAATAAATGAAACTTTTATGCAGGTTTGAAAGGTGACTGATCAAATTATTTTGACCTAGACACATATTTTTTGAACACATTTCTCTTTTTATACAAATAAAACAGGTTACATATCCCAGAAACAATTAGCATAGCAGAAAATATTTTGTGTTTATCCCGCCTCCCCTCGTATACAGATAATTATTTTTGTTTAGGTATCTTCAAACATCGTCTGATATATATTTCAAATTAATGTGGTGTTCTTGTGTTTTTTGGACAATTAGACGAAGTAAATTTTTAATGTCGTTTTGCACATAATAAGTATCATGTCAACAATCTTACTATTTATCGAAAAAAACTAAGCGCTTGTTCTATAAAAATAAGACTTACTTGGTAGTCTCCAATTCCTGACCAAAATGATCATAATGTATACATTTTAAAAATTACTTTTATTATGAATTTTAAAAGCATTAGAAATGAAATCAAATGGAAAAAATATTTAACAGTTATCAATATTATATTAAGTGAATACTTGTATCAGAGAAGACTCTGTGTACATTTATTTGTAGGGGTAGGTAATTCGCCAACAATTGCGTATTATTCTATAAAATGTTGCGCATGTTTATAGCACATTTTACCCTGAAAACCACCGACAAAAAACAAATTCTATTTTAAAAATGAAAGTTTCCTTATATCTTGAGATCAACCTATTCATTTTATATTATCAAAGAACCGTTGAATTTTAGAGGCTCCTAAAAATGTCTGCCAATGTCGTTTATATAATATCTACGCGCCACTGAATCTGCCGTTTCGTTTCAGTATCGAAAGCCGGGACAGAGTGGTTTTCTTTTATCAGATTTATACGCCAGGCTGACACTTTGAGGCTGTGCTATCCATCACCAGTCACACAGGGATGCAATGTAAATTATTAAGGTCACAATAACGAAAGTAATCACGTGCGCAGAAAAAAATGAAAAAAGTTCGTAACCAAAAAGAATGCAGAACGAAATTTTCTTGCTGTTCACTAACGTAATATTATATGATCGTTGGTAAAAAATATATACTTCTCGAACGCTCGACGCTACACACCTTATCATCACTACTTATCAATATAGTCACCACAATTATTAAGGCACTTGTCATAACGAGCCACTAATTTTTGTATACCTCATCATAGAACGACGCCGCTTTTCTTGTTGATTGATATGTTGTGTGAATGTTGCCGCATTCGGAGATTGAAATATCGCTGTCTAACCATGCTCGAAACTCAATTGCGATCAGTAAGCAATTGCGAGCTTCGGGAATACGCATTTCGGTCGGTCGGAATAATACTTAGAGATAAGAAGAACAAAACATCGGCCAGAGAAACAGCTGCTGTCAATCAAGGTTAGTGGTAATTTTCATTCTGCATACATGACCATATTGTCAATAGAAAACCTGAGAATAACAGTTGTCGAAGACTTTCACGGGAACAACTGGAATACTACATTCGTTCAACGATTGTCTATCCTCCGAGCGATGTGGCTTACCCGTTTTTATTTCATTTTCTTAACGTGTTCAATAATATCATCTACTTTTATCGAATGCTGTCTAATATGTGTCATGTATAATTTAATATTTTGAAGGCTTATCTCATGTCAATGTCCCGTAGATATTCCAAAAACGAATAGCTTTCACTTAGAAAGATCTTATAAATTGGTGTTAGGATTGCCCTTGAACGGTGAGTAATGTGTTATTTTTAGGATGAAGGAGTGTATCATTTACATGCCTAGATGACAGTATTGATAGCAGGTCGACAAGGTAGGAGAAAGGGGGTTAGGGTGTTAACTAGAGGGTAAACAAAAGGTAGCCTCTTAGCTTTGGATAGGCACTGCAGAGAAATATTTTATTTGCGATATCTCTGCCGATATAGATGATAAATTATGGCGTATTGTTTCGTCAAATATTATAATATTATGATTTTCTCGTTTCATTCAATATTTTGTTTTGTTTGTAATTAAATAAACAATATCAATTGTTTTGTTTGTAATTAAAACATAATTGTAGAATGTGCTATTTATTTATTTACATTACAATTTTCTCTTTACCCTGATTGTATTTATTTATTTTTTAATTTCGTAATTTTGATAGTATGTTTGATAGGATGTGTGACGTATATACTATGTTGTATTAGATAAGATCAGAATAATTGCATGTGGATAGTGAGCCGCCTTCAGTCGACCTCAAGTCGGCTTATCGTTCGTGTTCAATATCGTGGTATTCACTTTTGTTCGTTGTTAGAATGAGGCAGATAAACATAATAAATAACAGAAATTGAACCAATTACATGTTTCCTCTGAATTAACAATATACTAGGTGCGGTCTAAGATACTAATTTCAATAAGACGTATGAATGATAGAGGCATGAGGAGAATATGATAATGACACTGAATTTATTATATTATATGTTTAAGGAGAACACATTCTTAATGTGAAGTTGCAATTTTTCAGAACACAGGTCTGTGATATTTTTAATACAAATGAAATGTATTCATTTGAAAGATATACATAAAAAATCAATTTATCAAAAAAATATTGTTGTTGCTATCGGGATTCGAACCTGGATCTCTTCCTATCCGGGAAAATGCATTAACCGATTATGCTTCACCAACACAGTAAGTTAACGACAAATTTTCGAACTTACATGTTGCACTTTCAAATTGATGCATCTGTCGATTATTTGAAAGCCATCTTTTTTAATTATAATTGATTGAATTAATTGATTATTCATTTTTAATAAATTTTAGAAATATTAATACAATTTATACAGGCTGCAATAGACCAAGTTCACAATACTTTATGGGTGGATACCTGACTTAATTACGAGTCGAAAATATTCAATAAATATGTGCCTAATCTCAACCGTATCAGAGATATAAACATTTCAAAATAATCGTAATTATGCTATTATTTCGAGTAAATGAAATATTTTATTGATTGAATACAAAAAAAATTAAAGGTTTTCTAATTTAGAGCGGCTAAACTATTTTTTGTTTAATGATTTAGGACCTGAACCAAAGATGTACATTAATATTAATTGAACAATTTCTCAAATATTAATTTGGTACGCAGCTTAACACGGTTAACAATGCAGAATTTGCACAGATTCCTTCAACATTTTCAACTCATAATTTAGTCAGGTATCCACCCATAAAATATTGCGGAGCAGGTCTGTTTATACACACTGTATATATACACATATTTTACAACAATATTTCTTCGATAAATTGATTTCATATGTATATCTTTTCCAATAATTACCATTCTACGCATGTACAATTTAAGCCATGGTGTCTGATATAGAGCTCGAAGTGTAAGCTAACATAAATTTAAAAATTTGAATAACCTTCATCGTACCTCGGTACATTTGTTTTAGAAAATAAAAGAAAATGAACTATTTGATTAAAATCAGATGATTTACTGAGTTAAGTTTCCCTGGCAATAGCGTTTTTAAAAAATATAATATAACAAAAAATAATCATAAACAAAATAAAAATCACATTTCTTCACAACGACTTTTTTTCCCTGTAGCTGTTTATAATGATAATCCTGAAAATTTCGGTGTACATACCCCTTTATGATTTATTAATTTATCATGGTCTCTTTATACCCGTCCATCAAAGATGGTGACATTAACGGCTACGTCGCAGTGACGTCACACGTAGCCGTCGTCCACGCGACTACCGCTACATGCCTACCTTATTTAACCGCTTACTCAGTGGAGGTAAAACAAATGGTGCGAGAGCGTCATTTGTTTCTTGAATATTGTCACTTTTCAAGTTTATAATTTATGTATCTAAATTATATTTCTCGCACCAGCGTAGTGCCGAATTAAAAGGCAAAGTGCATCCTTTGTACACTATGTAAGAGAAAATAATGAATTTATTTAAGAACAACTTCCCACGACTGATACCCAAAACACAGTAATTTGACAGCTATGGCTTTGAGCCTTTTATTACCTACAATGCTTTGTTCTTGGTTAATATAAACATTTGTTTGTTTTAAGGGAAGCCTTTCATCTCGACCTTTTTTATGAGTTCATTGAACCCGCTGGTTAACCTAAACACCTTATCTCAAGTGGGCTTCCAAATAACCGAGTTCGTTGGCCTGACAAAGTAAGAATAGAAATGAATACAATGATATTTATGTAGGTATGAATTTAACTATTATATGTTGCATCTACTTTGATAAATCGTAAAGTTAGTAGATCGTAATGGTAATACAAGTAATAGTATGAAGTAAGAAGTATAAGAAAGTAGGTAGCCGGAATATAACACCTACGTCTAAGATAAACGAGTATAAAAAAATCAGCAAAAATAAATAAAAACGTAAAAACTTAACTTTCTGTCTTCTTCGACAAATAAAGCACCAGAATTATTATTGGGTTGTTTCATTCTTTTTACTATTGAATTTGAAAAATATTACAATCATTTTGATCAATTATACAAAATGTCCCAAAAGCCTTTTTCAAAATAAAAATTCTGTAATAAAATAATGGATGAGTTTAATAAAACAATGTTTATTTTTTATATAAGTACAGTTACTGGGAATTTATTTCTTAAAAATTATGTTTTCTAAATGTGATCCGTTATTTCGCTGGCACTCTTCTAATCTGAGAACTGCTCGGCACGTATTTTCCGTGATTGATGTCATTTTTCTCGGAATTTTTATTTTAATTAGTCCAGAGAGAGAGGATTGTTACTGTATACCTTTGGTCAAAGTCACCTTCATAAGAAAAAGTCAATTAGTGTTAAATAGGGGCTACGTGGAGGGCAGGTTACGTCACCTAGTCGGGATATCAATTTTCCAGGGAAAATTTCACAAACAGCTGGTAAGGACACGCTCCATAGCAACTGAATTCTCAAGGACGCGTATAGCGATCGGCGTACCCCCCGCCCCTGTCCCGCTCGTTGCGTTGGTGAAGCGAATGAACCAAAATGAAAAATGCTTTTGGGACACACTGTATTATCACCATTATTAAGTGTTATTTATTCCCATCTAAAAGGCAATTTATTAATTTCTTCTTGAAATAATTTTTGATGTTTTGATGAGAAAAAAATATTAACAAAGTCATGAATTTTTGAAAAATTTCTGACGTCAATGTAAAGGTGATTGCTTTTTAAAAATTGAATAATAGATGTATCAATTTGAAAGAGCTGCAGCATATAAGTTCTAAAATTTGTCGTCAACTCCCTCGATTAGCGTGGTTTAACTGGTAACGCATTTCCCCGGATAGGAAAACATCCTGGTTCGAATCTCTCTAGTTCAACCATGCACAACCTGCGGCCCGCCAATCCTTTATGTGCGACGCGAAATATATTTATTATCAGAAATCTGGCATTCTTAGTTTTGAATATCTTGAGATATGCGCGAACGATCAACGGTGATAAAAAAATTATCTCAGTATCAAAAATCACACTAATTTTAAAATAAATGCTTTCATGTAGGGAAATACGCTGTTGTTAATGTTTGAGCTGGTATTGGCTGGTATGCTGATAAGCGATAAGTATTATTATCATTTTGTTTTAGTTAAAAAAAATATTTGTTGATTTATCAAGTGGCGGCGCCCTACTCTTGAATCAAACAGGTTTCAACCAATCCTATATGAATTTTTTTTTCGTCATATCAGTATAATGTTGCGGCCCGCGTAACTTAGCTAGCATACATAAGCGGTCCGAAGAAAAAAAATGGTTGAGTATTGCTGCTCTAGTTGATACAATTAATTTGTATTAAAATATCACAGAACTATGTTCTGAAAAAACTGCAACATTGCAATAATAATGTGTTCTAAATATTATTCATTATAAATATATACGTATAAAATCAATTTTTGTCGAAAAATATTGTTTTTGCGTCATTTAATTTGAAAAAATGTAACATATAGGTTCGAAAATTTGTCATGAAAAATACTGGCGTTATAACACAGTTGGTAGTGTACTTCCCCGGATTGGAAATAGAGATCCAGGTTCGAATCCCGGTGACGCAAAAATGATATATTTCGACAAAATTGATTTTACATGTATATATTTATAATTAATACATTAATTTAGTATTTGTAATATCACAGACCAATGTTCTGAATAATTACAACTTCACAATAAGAATGTATTTTCCTTAATAATATAATATGTTCTCCCTAAGAATAAAAATATAGTAGAAATCAGATCGTAGAAGCAAGATCGGAAAGTAAGTAGAATATGGAAAATAATTATTTATACAATAATTAGTCAGTAAAATGAAGCTTTAATAATATTTTTGTAATGCAAATAGTTACCTAGATTATTGTCCCTACTCTCTCGCTCGATCTTACCAGCCATATAATGCTTATCTACCCAATAAGTGAGTGAGATATATTTACAAAGAAACCATCCAGTTGCTACCTTCAAGTTAAGTACATCTGACAAATTACAATACATTTTTTAAAATTAATTAAACTTTATCAAAATCTACAAAACAAATTGCAGGTGTTTGAGCACAAAATTCTGAGAAAGATCTCTGGTACAAGTTTTGATGTTAATATTTTGCGTTGTCGTTATAACTTCGAAGTTTATGAGATCTATGATGAGTCTGGCGTCGTGAAGTTTCTCAAGATACAGTGATTTTGATGAGCTGAGTATCTGGCTCGGATGGAGTTCTCCCCAAGTGTGCACTCACCGCAAATAACTTTCCATAAAACAGAGTATGGAATCTAAATGTTCTTGAGGTTGCCGGTTGCCCAAGTGCCACCCCGGACTGTAAGGTCATGTTTGTTATTTTGAAAATCTTTTAAATTTAATGTATAAGCTCAAAATGAAACCTTTTACCTGTTATAAGACGGGCATGTCCCGATTCTGGATTTTTAACTACGAAAGATTCAATTTTATGAACTTAAATAAGTCCCTCCAATTACCCACCCCCACTTTAAGACCCGATATTAATGTATAATTATTCGCCTTGAAGATGGAACCGTGGTTCCGAAACCGGTTGGTGTTAGCAAAAATAAAGTGGTGTTTAAACGAATTGAAATGAATTGTTTTTTTTTATTAAAGAGAACAAATTCTTATTGTGAAGTTGTAATTACTCAGAACATAGGTCTGTGATATTTTAAATACTAATTAAATGTATTAATTATAAAGATATACATATAAAATCAATTTCGTCGAAAAATATTATTGTTGCGCTACCGGAATTCGAACCTGGATCTCTTTATCCAATCCGGGGAAGGTGCATTATCAACTATGCTACAGCGCTAGTAAAGTTATTTTGATGACAAATTTTCGAACCTACGTGTTACACTTTTTCAAATTAATACAACTGTCGTTCCATTATTTGAAAGATATCTACATTGTTTTTACGGAATCTTAAAAACCTTCGAGTTAGCCGATAGCAGACGCTAGAATTAAGAATTAATTTTTATTAAATTTGTTTTATATTGTTTTTTTATTATATTTATAATGAATTACTACAAAGTTATAGTGGAATATAACAGTATTAAATAAATTATTTTAAAGTATTACCATTCCACTCATCAATTTTCTTCTTCTCTCGATTCGCGTGAAGTACTTGAATAAAGATCTTTTTTTTCTTTCCACAGCTTTCAGCATCTTGTGATTTCCTTATAATTTTTCTCCAACAACTTATCTGATCGTTTCGACTTAAAACGAGTAAAAAAACTAGTCCAGAATTACAGTGATCAAAAATGTCACCGTTTCCCAACCTGACAGGCGCCACTGGTCGCTTGTATGTACATCATATTTAATAAAAAAAATATTTTTTTTACTAATTAATAGCTATCACCTAACAAATAAAATGTTATTACCAACTAGTAGCAGAAGCAACAAATTATACTCATATTTTTATTTGTTATCTTTGTTTTATTAACCACTTAATTCAGTTATACATCTACCGCTTTCGAAACATACCATTTTCTTCTTCAGGGCGCCATTACTATCTAAAAACATGAATTTTAACCACGAAGTTAATATTGCTAATTAAGAGTCACTTAGGTGGTTTGGTCATATGGAAAGGATGAATGAGGAGAGAATGGTAAGAAAGATATATGACGCAAGTGTTGATGGAACCAGAAATAGAGGACGTCCGCGGAAGACTTGGCACGACCAGGTAAACCAGATAATGGAGGATGGTTCTGTTAGAAGCCTCAACAATCGGCGAGCTTGTATGACAAGATGTATGAATGTGGATGAGGCGAGAATTGTATGTCAGGACAGAAGAGTGTGGCGCTCTTTCCTCTCTGCCTACCCCCACGGGGAAACGGCGTGATGGTAAGTAAGTAAGTAAGTAAGTTAAAAGTAAAATTATATTCAATCTAAGACTTCGTAATTCCAATCGTCCCTTTTCAATTTTTTCAATCTCTACAATAAATATTTTACAGAAACTCGTTTATTTTTATGTTTCAGATGAAAAAAGTTTGACATCTTCTGGCTTAATCACGATGATCTTTCAGACTTTCTCGCAATTTCAGGCTCATATCTGTCCAGAGTGGGCTTTTCGTACTACGGCCTCCGTCGTATATTTCTTATAATATGGGACGTCTGTTAATGCTGGTCAGAGTACAGACTTCACCTTACGAAACTAATCTACTTCTTTTTGTACATCATTCAATATTTTTCTTAAAGCGCCAAAAACTAACTTAAAAAGGTACCCATTCACATTTTCTCGTACTCGTATTTTTTGTCAAGAAAGTGAGGAAGTAAAAAACACACAAGTCAAACCTTATGTTTTTTTACACATGTCAGTAGTAGAGTGGTAATGCAGTAGGGCCACATAAACTGTAATTTGTTATAATAATAAGATTACTTAACCCATTGATCGCGTTCATAAATACGCATGACATCTTTCATACGTGGCACTCTTTAGCGGCATTATAATTTACGACTTTTCAGTACAATAATGCAACAAATGTATGATTTATTTTTAAGATATCGATAGCAAAGGTCCTCAAGTATCCTCACGAACATAATCAAATATAGAAATAAAAACCGTAGTTACAAAATAACGTAAACAAAATTATCCGTGAGAGAATATAACAGCGCCATTTGTGATGATATTCAAACGTACTAGAAATGTTGGTTTGCAAGAGCGTTGATTTCTGAAACTAATACGCACTACTTACAAGTTTTTAAATACTGGCATTAAATTTAACTCTATAATTTGAAACGTATTACACTCAACGAATTGAAAATTGAAAATTTGAATAACTGAGCGATACTGAATGATACGAGGACTTTCATTATTTCGTATTTGTTTATAAGGTGGCTAATAATATTAAAAATAAAGATTCAAAATAATTGTGGTACGATTTTCACCGCTTCTCAGCGCGTATGCACGCATCAGCGGCAGGCGAAACACGACGACTCATATTCGAGTCACACGCGCTGTGGGCATGTAAGGCGCGATTCGTATATGAGTCACCAGAGCGGAACGGATTAAAATACAAAAAAATACATAAACAAATAATAAATATCTCATTGAGAGGAAACAATTTTTTATATTTAACGAAAAATATACGGAAGCATTGTTAATTACAGGGCTTACTACCTGTCTTCGGCTGGCTTAAGTGATCACTTTATATAAATATAACGTTCACCAGTGTCACCCATCAATCTCCATATCTATTAAAGTTGTATATATATTAGTATATGGACTCGCTTCGAGCACCATTACACTATCGCCATCTATGAACTGAATTTGATAATTCATTTTGCCTGGAACAACACATATGTCACAATGAGAATCTAATTATTTTCTTGAAATCACTTAGGCCAGCCGAGGACAGGTCATAATATGTTACTAATTACCTAATACACTTCCGTATATTTTTCATTAAATATAAAAAATAGCCTCGTGTCTTTGTAGGTGAAAATCTAGTAATTGTGTGTTTTTGGATATATTCAAATATTACTAAATACTTGCTTGTTTAGTTTAGCGGAACACTTGCAGTCGTCCCATCAAGTTAATCTTATTTTTATAGCACAAGCTATAAGTTTATTTTTATATTATATTAAATCAGATTATCAACAGGCCGTTAATGATCCAAATAGATAGTCCTGCAATGTGAGGATAGAAATGCAATTGTCAATTTTAGTCATTAAAAAGTTAAGAAATTATTAAGACAATTACAATAATAAATTACATTTATCGTGATAGACGATAAGGGCTAAAGATACCGATTGCGGATTGACGACTGGCGATCCTTGGGCGAGAACTGTATCCAGTAGTTGAGAGATACGAATACAATAAATATATTAACAAAGAGAAACATTAACATAATGGTTATATAAATATATACAGAGACTCAATAGAATGTAAATTTTTCACTCATTTTATTGTTTTCTACACTGCGGAAAATTTAATCTTCATTTCTATAATCTTAAGTAAAGTATTGTATTAAATTAATAAGTCTTAATCAGAGTATTGTACTATTAGTCTATTGTTAATTAAGAGAAAACATGTAATTGGTTGAGTTTATTGTTATAATTTCAGTACTGTTTTACATTTGATTAATTGTATGTTTTCCAAATAAGATAATAAATAAAATAAATTCATAAATTTTATTTCTAGAAATCAATATGACGTAAGTAATAATATTATTCACTATTAATATGGCTTAAAAAAAAGGTGATCCAGTTATTAAGAATAAGATAACAAATGTATTGTAGATATATTTGTATTTTTATATTAATTAAAGAATTCCTATTTGAAACATTCAGGAAGCTCGACATTTCATATTATTTTTACTTTCGTGATCACAGCCGTACACTGAAATTAATTTGATATTATTTTATAATAAAATGAACCAAGTGCATTTTACATATGCATGAATTTTGCGAATGCAAATCCATTATGCAAACTAAATATTTAAATTGATGTAAAATATTACAATTATCTTTCTGCAAAAATGCGGCCACATATATTTTTTTTATAATTGCCGTTTGATAGTTTTGAATCTTTTTTATATTTGAGATGAATAAGAGATCCGCGATTTGATGCCAAATCTCAACATTAATGAAAAAAATATTTTGATTTGTGATTCAAACTGTAATTATATTAAGATAAATGTACAGAAATTTTTTTTTTTTGTTATTACCGGGATTTGAACCTGAACCTTTTTCTATCAGGGAAAATGATTTAATCACAATTCCGCTATATCAACAAAGTGCGTTTAAGACAAATTTTTGAACTAACTTTCTCTAGCTCTTCAAAATTAATAGATCTATTATTCCATTTTTAAAACCAATCAACTTTATATTGCGTATATACGTTATACGTAACGTAATACAAAGTACGTTATACCTTTGTTAAATGACACATATTTGTTTTGGAGTTGCAATTTCTGTACATAGAACTATGTTCTGAAATTACAACTTCACAACAAAAATGTGTTATCCTTAAAATAAAAGTAATTTAGTAAAATCTAACTAAAATTAATTTAATAACACCCTAATCTATCCGGAATGCTTTGAACATTACCCGAACTGATATAAATACTACTCCACGGCTTCACGTACTCAGAGAAAGGAACGTGGAACACCTCCAGATCTCTCCCAACATCGTATCGTCATTCTATTTTAATCTGGGTGAGATTGTAATGTTATATACTCGTAGATAACGGTAATTGGTATAATATAAAATTGTGCCTAAGACCATCATATGTTTTTTTTGTATAATACCTATTGATTATGAGTCTTAAATGAATAAAATTTAATTTTACCTTTCTCAAATTTTTTTTATTTTTTTTAAATAAAATATAATATATTTATTCATAATTTAAACTCTTGATTTATACAGACAAATATTATACATATTTAATAACAAATGTAATCTATAACAATATTTTTACTTCACAAAGTATAGTTGTAATCCAACTTTAAATGGTTTGGCTTACAAGGTATTTCATTATCATTGTATTATTTTTAGGGTTGGTATTTCCTACTCATACGGTAGAACGACCCTTCGTGAATTATACCAAAAGATGTGCACCACCTCGGAAGGGTTTGTAATGATTGCGGTAACAAGAGTTTTATATGTGGCACGTTTATATTTTGTACGTAAACTTAAAATAATTATTTTATGTAAGGTTTTATATAAAGAATATGGCTGTTACAATTACCAAATAGGAACAAAGTGTGTACATTTTTAATTTCCCAAAATGATGATGCAAATACATACGATGTATTTTAATTAATCGGTTCGAGGTAATTAAGGAATATTGGAGAAACGGTTTAAAGAGTCGTATTTATTATAATTACATTAAGATCGTTTCAAATCATAATTGTTCTACTATTCGTGGTGATCAACAAGTAGTTGTGATAGTAAACTGTTATGTGATTGTGATTAGTAATTGAGATTTAACTGTTAGAGGCTTTCTAGTGTACCGGTCATTGCTCGAGGAATTGCGAATAATCATCTTCTCAAACGAACACAATCACAGTCTATTATTTCTTTAAATAACAATTTATAATTTTTAATATTTAAAACAAACACATTTTGGTTCATTTTTAATAATTAATAGTTCAGTAACTTTGTTTTATAAACCACTGTGAGTTATTTATATTCAACATAAATTAATTATAAAGGAAAACATATTTTTTCGAAACCGGTTGAATATAAATAACTCACAGTGGTTTATAAAACAAAGTTAATAAACTATAAATTAACGATTTAATCATCACTATTTAGTAGTAAACATTTCATTTAAGGGTAGGATTTGAACCGTTTGATTATTTATCTGAAAACCTTTTTGTGAAAGTAGATATATTTATTACCTACTATAATTTTGCAAACCTTATATTTTTATGATTATTGGTGATAAGCTCCGGGGTTGTTTTAGACAGAATATATATAAAGTTGATGCATAAATTGCCGTTTTTTACCCGACGTCTTGTTTACCTGTGAAATTCGGTAAATTAGAGTACTAGTGCCAACACAATGACATGGAAGCGAAGCCTGGAAATGGAAAAAGTACAACAAAACACAGTTGAGCTCAGACGTACGAGTGCGAGAGTGCGAAGGTTGTACAAATTGTAGATCTGTTTGTAGCGTAAATGATAGAATTAAAAAATATAAATTACGAGGCAAATATTAAAGGTAACGAATGTTTGGGGAGGAATGCCATAATGGATGGTTGAATGAATGCGTGTAGATACAAATCAGAAGTATGTTGAAGGTTGTGTTGTAGATTTCATCTACCACTCTCGTGTTCGTTTGAACGTCGCGAAATTTATTATGTATATGTGAGTGAGACAGAATGCAGGTCATGAAAAATAAAACACTTACCTTGGTACTGAGTTTATAAAAGAAAAAATTAAACCGTACAATGAAATTACTGCGCGTTTTCTTAAGCTGTTGACTGAAGTTCGTGATTCCTTATCTCTGTTGGTCGCATTTGTATTATTGCACGGCGTCGATACTGAGTATCTTTAAGGCTGATGAGAGCTTCGATTCACGCACTGGTACATGCTGGGTGTGTTCAGTTTTGCTGGGCGATGATGAAGAAAGTGGAGGCGATAAACCTTCACTAATGAAACGACGGAATAGACCAGATAAGGTAGACATCGATTACTAACAAGCAAACAAGGCATTTGTCAAGACATAAGAGTGTAGTATTATATACTCTCTGCCTACCTTTGTGGAGAAATTTTGTCATGATAGGTTAATACTGTTTTGAGTTAAACTAATATTGGTTTGAGTTAATTGGTTAACTTGTTTGGAAAATTAAATCGTATTTTTCATAATTAATACTCGTAAGTTTTTATTATTTTTTAATTAATATATCGTAATATTAAATATTAGCAGTAATTACATTTTACTAAATAAATAATTTCACATTCTAATTAAATGTATTAATTAGAAAGATATGCATATAAAATCAATTTTATCGAAAAATATTATTGCAATGTATTAATTTGAAAAAGGGTAACATGGAGGTTCGAAAATTTATAGTCAAAAATAATATCGCTTTAGCATAGTTGGATGATGCACCTTTCCCGGTATGGAAAAAGATCCAGGATCGAATCCCGATAGCGCAACAATGATATTTTTCGATATTATTGATTTTGCATGTATTTCTTTCTAATTAATAAATTTAATTAATATTTAAAATATCACAGACCTATGTTCTGAATAATTACAACTTCACAATAAGAATGTGTTCTCCTAATAAATAATTTCACACCTAAAGAAAGTAAAAACATTATCATTAATTAAGTAGAACACATTCTTATTATGAAGTTGTAATTATTCAGAACATAGGTCTGTGATATTTTAAATACTAAATTAATGTATTAATTATAAATATATACATATAAAATCAATTTTGTCGAAAAATATTCCAGTATATTTTTTATTATGTTAAACGATATAACGTTTTCGGGATCATCTTCCTACAATCAATATTATAATTCAACTAAAATTAAAAACTCTTTCAGACAGTAATATATGGTGTGTTTAGAAATAACGGAGTTGGGGGTGGAGATGGAGTTAAAATGGATAAGAGAGGGGATGTAATGGGCGATATTATAATATTTATTATGTTTTTATTGTTATTTTTATTATTAAATATTTCTAAATTTCGTCCTTTGGCACAACTATGTATAAGTTGTAAATTACTATTATCAAATAATTATGGCCCTCCATTCTTGCGTGCTCCCGAAAGATGTTCCCGAAAACGTTCTAACGTTTAACATTATAAAATATAGTGGAATAAAACAGTGTTTTAACTCAATTTACAAAATAATCATGGAATTCCACAATGTTTCACCAAAAACCTTTGAACAGTTAAAAGTAATGGTTCCAACTTCTAACTCTTGTTACGGCCGCATCTCGCGTATTACGTTTACTATTTTCGGCGCGAAACTTTAAAATATTTAAATACTGCCGTGCACGGGTCGCGCGTCTGGCGACGCTAACCCCTCCTCGCCCCGCTTCTAAACAGGCGTTAGCGGCCAGATAAAGGGTGGCTACCCTCTTCCCCGCGCATTGGCCGTGATGGATTGCTGCCCAGGCTGAGGACGCTATCTCGCTCCTCGCCCGTCCAGCGCTCCGGATCTAAAATATCGGCTCCCGGGGTGCCGCCGATTAGCTCCTTGCCGACAGTCATTTTGCCCCAAGAAGAAGCCGATAGGAAGCTGCGACCCGCAAGACCCACCTTGGACAATGAGGCAAGTGTCAGATATTCCCATCGCGCACGCAAAATGATCGAAAGCCGTCCATCGCAAAGTTGGTAAATAATTAATGGGAAAAACAATTAAAACAATGAGTGCGTCCGTATTAAATAAGGTTAGACATAAGTATTGATAAGAATTTTCTTTTTTTTGTGTGTAAATAAATATGTAATATGTTTAAAAAGCTTGTTAAATTAATTTACTTTCCCGCCACCTCCTCGTGACCACCACTAAATATTGATTGCCCAACGACCAGAGTGTCAGCGTTCATATCACTCTGCTCAAATCAAGAAATTGGATGAAAAACACAAGAAGAATAATGAAGAAAGAAGAAGAAAAAAAGATCCGCAAAATGATTCAAATGGTATCAAAAAGTTTATACCAAATATTTTATAGTTTCGAAGAAATGAAACTTTCAGCAACGAACATCATCTACGTGAGCGTAACTCTTATTCGTTATACGAGTATATACTCAAACTAGTCAAATAAATATTTTTCCATTCTGTCTATTCTCACCTCGACCTTACATTCTTTATATCTCCATTCCCTAACTCAGTTTTTCACAAACTCGGTATACATGGTGGTGCGAGAAAGATATCTGAGGGTTGTTAAACTTTATTTCACAAAAATATTTATATCTGTTGCGCTACGGAAATAAGCACTTTGTGACAAACGCCGTCACGCCGTTTTCCGTGGAGACAGCCAGAAAATATAAATTGCCACGCTTTACGCCACACATAAATCTCGCCTCATCCATATTCATACATCTTTTCATACAGGCTCGCCGATTATTGTGGCATCTAACAGGACCATCTTCTAGTACTTGGTTTACCTGGTCTGCCGCGGACGTCCTCTATTTCTAGTGTTATCAACACTTGCGTCATAATATCGTTCTTACAATTTTCTCTTTATTTATCCATTTCATTTCTCAAGTGAACCTTTTTTAATCTTACTCACTATACTAAGATTAACTTCACATTCTTTCTTTATTTATTCATTCATAACTGTGTCATAAATGGATCTGCCACATAAACTCCTGAGTGATCTTATTTCCACTGCATTCAGTCTTTTTTTGTTCCTCTTCTGTCAGCTTAAAGCCTCACTTCCATACATCAGTGTCGGCACAAGACTTCATTGTGTACTGCTAGTCTTGCCTCGGTTGACAAGTTCCCACTAGCTATAATGCCATTTTTATACACAAAAATACTAATACTCGACCAATATATCTCAAAGGGTAGGTAAGTTTGGGAAACACTGCCATACCCCATCCCCCAGAATTCCTATAGTTTTCCCTATCACAAAATTTTGTAATACCTACACAAAATGCCATAAAGAAACAATACCCCAACAAGAGTCATAAAACTTCACACGGTGGCAAGAAAAAATTGGTTCTGTCGACTAAATTTAACTTCCAGTGGGGGGGTTATTCGATAAGCGTGAGAGCCTTTTTGGAAGTGAAAAGTGACATTACGCTCCGATGTGATCCCGAAAGTAATGTCAATTTCAAACTGGTAAGAATTTTTTTGTCGGGCAAACGTTGAATTTTTTCAAAATTAATTTCCCATCACGAGAAAGTTTTATTGTTCGACGACCCGAAAGCCTCAATCGCACGAAGGAAGTAATGTATTGATTTCTTTAGTAAGATGAAATCAGCTGAGCGAATTTTGACTTCAACGACTTTGACGAAAAATCAACAAATGGCCGGGACTGTTGTAAATCAAATTACTAAAAAAATATATTTATTCAATAAATATTTAACTTACATAGTAAAAAATTGTTTTAAATAATCCATTTCAATCTTAACTAAATACCATAGATCATTCGTTAACAAATCATATCTTAGGAGAACACATTTTTATGGTGAAGTTGTAATTATTCAGAACATAGGTCTGTGATATTAAGGTAGATGGCTCTTTCATATAATGAAACGATTAAATATTTTATATCAAAATGGTAACATATAGGTTTAAAAATTTGTCGCTGAAAATATCGTCGCTGTAGCATAGTTGGATAATGCACCTTTCCCGGTTTGGAAATAGATCCAGGTTCGAATTCCGGTGTCCTAACAACAATATTTTTCGTTAAAATTGATTTTATATGTATGTATATCTTTCTAATTAATATATTTAATTCGTATTTTAATAAATCATATCTCATTAAATTTTTGTTTGAATTACGATAGGTAATCTTAGAAAATAATTTTTTTTAAATAATCTCGTGTCTTTATTCATTATCTTAAATTATTAATTTAATATCACAACACAATTATTTTAAAATGTTAAAATTATTTTGACCACAGACCAGTAAATTAATAGACATGAAAAAAAGTGTACATAGGAGAGAGGTTTGGAACATTAGTTTCGGGACGAGGGGAATTCTACACACATTATTTGTGGAAACATAAATCCGATACATTTATACAACAGTAAATATATTTACTCTTCGAAAATTAAATCTTTATGAAAAAATAACGTATTTCTAACATTAATGCATATTATACTTGGTTATTAATGCATATAATTACATTAGTGTATATTATACATTATTATATGTTATATTGAAATGTTATATTAAAAATGTACCGTTATATTTAAATTAAATATATTATTCTTAGGTAAAATCCCACAAAGGCGTTGATGGAAATAAATAAATAATATTGTCAGCGTTTAAATTTTCGATCCAATTGAGTCATATATTTAAAAAATTGTAGGAGCTATTTGATTGCGTATCAAAATATCAAAATGCTTACGTAGGTGATACTAAAATGCAAATATTGAAACCAAAAATTTGCGTTAGTCATGTCTATATACTTGGTAGTCTGTGGTTACCACGCAGATACTCCGATACATACAGTTGTCACATTTGCTTAAGGTAAAAAAAATAGATATATTAAATTTATTCTTCTTCTTCTTTTAAATAGGTAATCCACTCTTCATGAGTGATTTGTGGCATTAATCAAGTTAAAAACCTTTTATAGAAAAAAGTAAGATAATATTATAGAATAGGAAATACCATTATCGATCAAAAAACTTGCTATTATATAGATTAAACGTGGCGAGTTAAGGGAAAGAAAATGACACAAGTTAACCGGGAGCTGAAATTACCATTGAAAAGATTACTGTAAAAAAACCTGTGATTCGCAATGGACAGGTAAAAAGAGACATAATCAAGGGTTTCCTCTTCGGTATCACACTCACATATTAAGGAATCTATCAAAAATTTACTCTTATTATATTGATTTTTGCCAGTATATTAATAAATTAAATATTCATGTCCAAAATACCAAATTTTTCATGGGAGTACTACACATACATTAAATTATTTTGTCACTAGTGTAGTTTTGAGAGATGCCACTTCTGTCATCTTCAAGTGTAATTTATAACTTATATAAATACAGCTTGGTGCCGATCTATTCGTATACCAGGAAGGGGTTTGGAAAGGAGGAGGGATTTTTTTCGATCATAAAGTATTAGGGAATATTATGTTATCATTATTTTCTCCAAATTCTAAATTACCTCTGCACTTCTCAAAGCAGTGACAAAATAGTTCAACGTGTAAAATAATTAAAAGTTTGTCTCAGAGAAATATTAAAATTTGGGGAAAAAAGTGGGTAGAATTTATTCGAACAATGCCGGATGTACGTAGTTTGTAAATGTCCTTCCTTTCCTTTGATGTTTCCCTTCTGAAAAGTCTTCATTAGGACGCATTAGTTTTTTTTTTTTTTTTAAATTTCATCAATCTCCTTCACACTGACCTCTGACACGACGTGACAAGAGTATTAATTATAGAATTATCCGGAAAAATGTCACGAAAAATTTAAAATGTAAATCCACCCACACACACCATTAACTTTACACCACAATCACGTAGGAGGTGATAAATTATATTTTAAATAGGTATTAGGTATATTTGCATGAGATTGAATTTTATGTTTTTGCGCCATGAAGCGCACATGTCGTTTTGTAGATTACCTCGACACTACGATGATTGGAGGCTGTCGTTCGGTTTAACCATTACCATACCGCGATATAAAATACTCGTACGCAGCCATGCTGTCAACTCGTGTTACCGTAATAAATTAAGACTTCTATTTAGCCATTAAAATGTGAATGAATGGTTAATGCCATAAATTTAATTTTAGTATTGAACAAAACATATTTAAAAAATATGTAATTTTATAATTTGGTGCATTCATCAAGTTCTGTATATGAGGTTGCATTGCATAATACCTTAATAATAATAATAACCTTCTTTTTTATCTATCTTTATTTAATTAGTAAGAAAGAGACACCATTAATTAGTATGTTTGCTATTGTTTTCACTGTAAAATTAGTGTGTGATTTCTTTCTGTATTTCCATAAATGGTATTTTCGTCAACGTTTTTTTTATAACGTACAAATTTTACAACGAAACGAATTAAAAATATATATTTTTGTAGGATTTAGCTTACATAATTGATTTTTCACTATTCATTTCTAAGCGTAAATATTTTCCTTCAAATTAACTAAAATATGAAGTGAATGTTACGTATATTTACTAAAATATTACGGATTTAATTAGAGCGGTGTTACTGCATGGTATGGTAAGGGTTAATAGGATTGTCGAAAATTATTTGAAATTATTTGACGAAAATATTTATTTAAAAAAATCTAATAAACATAATTTTGAAACAAATATTATTAAAAATATATTAAATTTTGAAAGGAAGCAAACACATTGTGGCTTGACATTATAATTAAATTAAATAATGTTTTAGTTTAAAACTACTTTATTATGGACGTATACTGAAGTCAACTAGTTATAGTTGGACCCAACCTTTTTCAGGACATGACATAA
This sequence comes from Eubasilissa regina, assembly GCA_022840565.1. NCBI lineage: Eukaryota > Metazoa > Arthropoda > Insecta > Trichoptera > Phryganeidae > Eubasilissa > Eubasilissa regina. Next base: position 12,626,633 of record JAINEB010000027.1, on the reverse strand, counting down.
TATTTAGTTTGAAATGAAAGTATGGTTTAAACCAGCCGAAGACAGGTGTCGTATTTCCTGTAATACTCATACTTCCCATATAATATAATATAATATAAATAGCTTCGTCTTTATGAGATATCTTTAATTTATTTAATAACAATGCCTTTGGAGGTAAAAATACAGTAAGTGTGTTCTTGGACATATTCAAATATTGTTAATATGATATACTGGTCTAAAAAAAAATATATATAAAATTTAAAATTTAATTTTCAAGCGTATTCAAGTATAATGTGTTAATCATTTGTTATATATACAGATAAATAATGTAGCTTCTATTATTTCTAAAAATAAGATACTCATTAGTGACGTCTATGTTGTTTCAATAAAGTTGTAATAACATATATACAACTTCCAAAAATTTGATAGATGTGGAAGTTGATTTTGGGTAGAATTGGTGAACGTTACATTTTGTAAAGTGATCACTTAAGTCAGCCGAAGACGGATCATAAGCCCTTTAATACCCATACTTCCATACTTTTATTCTATTTACGGTTGATAAGAGATTTATTTAACACTGTTATACAAAGTTACGCGTAATGATGAAAAATGAAAGCTGATTTAGATCCTGTCTGGAATACATCAAGTGAAGCTCACAACTCGGTCTTTCCGAAGGTTGCCAGTATAGGTTATTGTGGCATGTCACCTAACATCGGTACTGGGAGTGTTTATTGCTGTTGAGAGCCTTGTTTTACAACCAGGTAACTGCGAGGTGCGTTCAGGCCCTCCATATTTACTCTGTATATTTACAGATAGGCATTTATCGGTGCAGTTCTATAGTTTTCCTATTTATGGGTCGTGGTTAAGAACGATTTTCTAGAAACGTCAAAAATAACACTGAAAAACAATACATATCGAGGTATCAAATAGAATGGCACGTTTCATAAAAATATGATTATTTTTCTTGTCAGACTAAATAGTACGAGCTCGTTAAAGAAAGTTTTTCAAGTATAAAAGTTTGAAAACGAAACTAAGTTTTCTGAGTTTCTTTCAATACTCTTTCAGGCATAAATTCGACGACCAAATAAAGACTAATGCCCATTTCTTTTTTTTTTTTTATGTGGTATTTTACTTTAATTTTGTAATTTATTTTCATTTGTAATGCACATATTATATTTTATTAGGTTTTCAAAATCATTATATCCCAAAATACATAAATAGATGACCGATAATTATAAATAAATTTTTCTACGACTATTCAATCATTCAGCGTTACACAGTATGTTTATTTAATAGTAACAAAATTTATCATCAAATGCGTTTAATATCTCGGGTCAGCCAGAAATTTAATGTCCTGTAGGTATGGGTTATATGTCCACACTTGACAAAATATGTAAAGACCGCGGTATTTCCAAGACGACAAAGGTGACGCTTGTACGGTCTCTGGTGCATTCTATATTTTTGTGTAGTAAAGAATCATAGACTCTCAAGACAAGGAAGAGAAGACGGATGCTGGAGACACATGTTGCGCATACCATGGATGACGAGATGCACGAACTGAAGATCAAGAATAGACTCTCGACCTGCAGCCTGAGACGAATCCTACAATTGTTTGCAAGATGCTGAGAAAAGTGGAAGAACATTGTCAAAAGGATGTGAATTCATGACGATCACGATCCTAGGGCATAAGAGACTGACGTGGATGATGAGAGAAATACAAATGAGACGGTTCAGCGGAAACTGCAAGAATAAAAGGTTGAAATTTGGAAAGAATGCTTGCCTTACTTCATGTACTGCAATGTCTAATTATCTTCGCTCTCAATAAAGACAGTGACTTCACCCAAAGCACACACAAATTCCACAAACAATAAATTCAATTCGAATGACACTAAAATACAGTACACCATAGCATCGGGGATGAATTTTTCACAAAGCGAACAATATCGCTGTTGTCCGAGCCAAATCCCAATTTTGATCTAATGACCGCGCAATAGGGTCAGAAGCCAAATTCATACTGAGGACGAGCAGTAGAACGGAGAGTGCAGCGAAAATATGATAGCGGACATGTGACAATACACCAAAAGTTTATTCGAAAACGAAACAAGTCTTATGGCAGCAGAATCTCTCTTTTAGAGATTGTTTCGAGTTAAAAATCTTATCTGTGGATATCTTATATTCCCTCAATAAAATTTATAACAATACCGTTATAAAAATAACTATTTAAATATCTATCTTTAAAAATGATAGAATTTTCAAAGATTCTTTTTCAGCACGAAGTCATTTCGATTATCGTTATCATCCCAATCTTGCATATTTGAGTTTAATGTACCAACTTATTGAAAATACAATAGTTTATACAAAAATACAGATTTTTCCATAATATTAACTTTATTCTATTGTTCGCAATTCTACACATGATTGATTACTTTTATTACCATCTGTCCATTAAAATTATTTTATTTTGTCAACATATTAAAACTTCTAGGTTGATTCATAAAAACTAATCTAATTATACCATCATTGTTTATTCTTACCTTATTGACGCACATACGTATATCGATTTATTTTGAGCGTGAAATATTTGTATTGTATTATTACCGATACAGAAATAGACGTCAAGTCCGTTCGATCGATGAAATTTGTTTATTGTTTGCATATCATAAGCGCGACCAGAGGCGATTTTGTTAGAGAAAGGCAAGGAGATAAGTGACGTCATGTTATTTATTTATTTATTTGTAACTATATAATACATATAAAAAATTTTTTGGACTGTGCCCGTCTCACTAGAGAAATTCTGTGTCGAGACGGGCATAGTTTACAAGCAATTTTTCAATTGTTATGTATCAGTCAAGCATTTTATGCCTTTATACAACATTCAAGCATTTTATGCCTTCAAATAACAAAACAGGTTTTAATATGCATACGTCAGGTTCCCGCAATATTAATTTAAAATATCTAGTTTACGACTTATATTTATATATGACTAGCTGAAGTATCCGACGTTGCCCAGGCTTTACGCAGAGTCAAGAGACTTCATTTAGGGGATGAGGTACTTTTTTTTCGAAATTAGATGTTGACAGTAATTTTACTCTCATTTTGAACGTGTGCAACATTTCATAAAGTACTCAAATTCTGATTTAAAGAGTGAGAATGTGGGATGGGGTGGTTTTTAGAAATCTCATCTAGACAGTAATTTTTTCCTTATTTTGTTCGTCAAGTGTGCAAAATTTCATCAAGAAGTACCGAAATTTTATTTTAAGGGGTGGGAAAGGGGGTGGGGGGTGGTTTTTTGAAATCTCATGCAGACAGTGACTTTCCTCTCGTTTTGAAGGTCAAGTGTGCAAAATTTTATCAAGCTCGGAATAAAACTGTAGATTTGCATAAAAACCAAACATACAGACACTCTATATATATATATATATAGTTATACCTTGAACAAACTAATGTTCAGTGCCTCTCACCTTTCCTTTCCTCCCCCGCTGCTAGCAAGCGGTCAGTCTATCGGTGACTGCTAACGGAACAGTTGAACACTGTTATCAGCCTCGAAGGATTCCGTAAGTCAATGTGTCGACCTTTGGCGAAATTGTGATATAATTCTTTACATACTTTTAAAATTAGCAATATTAACTTTGTGGTTAAAATTCATATTTATTTATTCTTTGTATTATTAACCACTGAATTGAGTTTAAATACATCTACCGGTTTCGAAAAATACCATTTCCTTCTTCAGGATGTCACAACTAACTAAAAATATATATCATTGTTTCTTCACCAGAATCTATTTTTAAAAAAACAACAATTATTTAAAAAATAAATTTAGTACCTAACTCAAATTGTTGCTTAATACAAATCAGTCGAATAGTTTTTTAGGAAAAAATTTGTGTGAATTTCTTTTTTTGCTGTGACCACAGATCTTCTGACTTAAGGAGCACGCGCTTCGCTGATACGCATGAAGCACCACCCGCATCACACACAATAGCAAAGATGAAGCTTAATTCGGTACGCACAATAGCGACAAATAAGAAATACTGAATAATTTAATTATTTTTTGCACATTGATAATTATAAGAATAAACAAGAGATTAAGAACTACCATATACTCGTAAGTACAGAAGTGAATGGATTCTATTGTCAATGTAGCCTAATCACGTGACACGCGACAGTCGTCATTGATATTAAGAAAAAAAATATTTTATTTACTAATATAATATATTAGAGATTTTATAATTTATTTAATAAGAGAATTTATAGCTATAATACAATTGTTTATTATTTCTGTACTCACAACTATAAGCCTATGGTCCAATATTTAAGAAAATAATTATGTCTATCGGTTCAATACGGGATTCGGGATTCGGGATTAAGCAGGCAAGTCAGTAACGCTTTGGCTGTTAACTTATAGACACGTCTGGGTGGTCCAGAAGCGAGTTAAGGTTTCCTTCTTCTTCACCTTTTAGAAAAGTTACAAATTCCGTTCCGGTTCAAATTCTGTCCTCCGCGCGGTTGGTAATGGAATTGTGTGGTGTTGCTAGTCGTAGAATGGTGTTGCTAGTTGTAGAATTGTGTGGTGTTGCTACAAATTAATAATTATTTTGTAAAATTTACACATTCGATTATTTATCGAATCGTTTCTAATGAAAATTTATATTAATAAAGAAGGCTTTGTAATGGTGGTTCTCCCTTGTAACATTTTAAGTATAGTACGAGAATACATTAATTAAATAATTGTATAACAACTTTAATTGCATTTATTGTTAATTGTGATAGGATTGTGTGCTTTGATTATTTTAAATTTAGATAGATAGGGATTCGCAATTTTCCAGCAACTATTTTTTTAAATACTAAATTAATGTATTAATTATAAATATATACATATAAAATCAATTTTGTCGAAAAATATTGTTTTCGCGTCACCGGGATTCAAACCTGGATCTCTATTTCCAATTCGGGGAAGTACACTACCAATTGTGTTATAAAGCCAGTATTTTTCATGACAAATTTTTGAACCTATATGTTACATTTTTTCAAATTAATACACCTGTCGTTCCATTATTTGAAAGCCATCTACATTATTTTTACAGAATCTCAAATACCTTTGAGTAAACCAACTGCAGATGCCAGAATTATCAATTTATTTTTATTAAATTTTGGACACATTGATACAACATATATTATTAAGGAAAACGGATTGGAAATAGAGATCCAGGTTCGAATCCCGGTGACGCAAAAACGATATTTTTCGACAAAATTGATTTTATATGTATATATTTATAATTAATACATTAATTTAGTATTTAAAATATCACAGACCTATGTTTTGAATAATTAAAACTTCACAATAAGAATGTGTTTTCCTAAATAACTATTTTTTAACTAATAATGGGACAAGCAGGTGTTATAAGTATTTTTTAATCAAACTGCGTTCACGATATTTTTTCCATACATAGTGCAGATAATATAGAAAGCATTAAAAATAAATTACTAATTCGTATAATAAATTCGGTTTGAGTTAAGATTTCAAGTGAAACCTAATGAAAACCGAATGGAAAATTCATATATTTCATTTATATATTGAACTGAAGTGTCAAATTCGTTTGATATATAAGTATATAAGAAATATACATGGTTCTGAAGGCATATTGTTTTCAAAAAAGCAAACAAAGAAATCTTTTGTCAGATATTTGAAAATATTGGAACATTGTAATGCTACTATAAGTTGATTTAAAATAATAAGGCGACTTAAATTATATGTAAGTTACCTAGATAATATTTTTTTTTTTTTGATTTTATTAAAGTCGGATATTAAATATGGTTTTCTTTGTTAAGTTGTTTCACTAATATTGAAAATGATCCAGTTCAGAAAAATTGACGCTTAGATAGAGAAAGATAGCTAAAATTAAGAGCCCGATAAAATAACAACATTAAACAAACACTGTAAGGAAAATATTGATAAAACGGCAAATCATCACGCGCAAGAAAGACGAGAACAAACGCAAACTTGCCTTCCAGCTGATGTTCTCTACCACGCCAATCCTCAGAAGCACGTTTTTGGCACGTCCTAAGAACGGAGTTTATACACTAGTTTAAAATAAGTGTCATAATATGTTACAAATCCACAAATAGCAAACTATTTAGATTAGAAAAAATAATATTGCAATATCGACAAAAAATTTCTGCAATATTCTTCCCATAAGGAAAAAGAAAAAGAAAAAAGACGTATCTCAAACACATGTATCATACCACCCCTGCATTGAATATCTTTTTCTTGAACTACGTTTGAATTTAATTTCAAGTTTAAATAACATACATATGAAAATAAATACATTTGTTTTTTTAATTCCGTGAGATACGTTTCGCCTTATGACAGCATTATCAATATCTTCATCGATTTATAATGCTCCCATAAGGCGATAGTGAAGTATTAATCGTTTAAAAAGTTTAATACTTTACCTGTCGACGAGAATTACTGTTTCTCTCAAAACTCGAGTGGTGCTAATAAACTCAAGTAGAGTTATAACATTGTTTAATTTATATCCAACGAGCATTATATTATTTTGTGTAAATATTTGTTTCTCGTTGATTCTGCAAAGATACTAAAAATACCCGTAACAACGTAATTATACATTACTCCCATGCCAGCAAACTTTTTATAAAATGTAACATACTTTTTTTTAACGCACATACGACACATTTTAGCCGGAAAACCTCTAAAAACATATTCTATGTTAATGTGTTCATCTATTGTGGTTGTATTCAAAACAACCGTTTTATTATTTGAAAACCAAACGTTGTAAATAAAATTGAAGGTTTCTGAGATAGAGTATTCTCAAACTTTTTTCATCCCTTATTAACACACTCGCTAGACAGTTAATTTAAAACCTTTCGACACAGTTATCGGGGTCGTAGCGTGACGCCAGTATTAATATAAATTAGATTTTCTTTACGTCATTCGGCCACCGCAACGAAGTCAAGCGCGAATTTAAAAAAATAATCATTTCTATCAAAATCATATAAAAGTGAGATTTTATCTTAATAAACAGCAATAATATTCTGAGATTATCATATCCAATTCTTCTTCTTCTTTCGCGGCATTATATCGCAGGAAGGGATTTGGCCTCCTCTACGAGTGCTCACCACTGACTTCTATCCCTCGTCATACTTCTTCATTACCCAGACCCTAACATTCTGTTCCAGTCTTATCCACACAGCTCCACTACTTCCAGGTCTGCTTCTAGATTGCTTTCACTGGGGTATCTACATGGTCATGATCGTAGGTGTTCTGTCGTCTGGAATTCTTTCAACATGGCCAGCCTAACGCAGTCCTACAGAATCTTGCGATTTTTTCTTGATCAGTAAAGTTTTCAAGCTCACGATTAGTACATATTCTTTAAGTTCTATTAGCTAGTTAAGGTCCATCAATTTTTCTTAGTTGTTTGCGTTCAAAAACTGCTGAATAATTTTTTTCGATTTTAGTTAGGCACCACATACCCATAAGTGACCACTGGTTTCATAACCACAAGTGACCGTATGATTGTATTGTATGGTATATTAGCAATTTAGTTCATTGACTTTGTATTTTAGAATATCGAATAATCTATGTATAATTATAAACTTATGTTTTTTCATCTTCTATAAAATGATATATTTAAAGGTGTATATACAGATTAATCATTGTCTTATTTTCTTGTTTTATAAGCCGTATTATTGTCTGTACTCGCCAAACATATCTGTCCTCTCTTTCTGTTTCACTCCCTCAATTATATTTTCAGGTACGTATTGTGTATTATATTCTAGCAGTCTCTACAGAATCGTCGTCTCTCGTGACTACAGTTTTTGATCTCCACGAATTCCCACCTTCTTGGCTATCCTGCAGGTGAGTCAACCTGACCTATTTTTCTTGTAGTCCAACCTGGTCCGCTATTATTGAAGGATTCCTCCTATTCCATACGCTATTCATTTAATTATCCATCCACATTCCAGATTCCCATTCCATCCCTTCCCTTTCCATCATCCCCATCGTAATCGGCGAATCACGTCGGTCACAGTCAGAGAATTATTATTCCATCGAGATTACAAGAATCTCGGTATGGAGCCCCAACATTTACATGTAGAAACACCTCAACTAAGGGAGCAAGAATACGTCCTGCGAATGTCTAAAACTATCAAGATTTATCTCTTGACGTTACTCGGGGTTTGACAAGTGAGGGGAGGTTTCAAAACTTCTTACTTACCATCACGCCGCTTCTCCGCGGGGGTAGGCAGAGAGGATAGAGCGCCACACTCCTCTGTCCTGACACACAATTATCGCCTCATCCACATTCATGCATCTTCTCATACAAGCTCGCCGATTGTTGAGACTTCTAATAGAATTATCCTCCATTATCTGGTTTACCTGGTCGTGCCAAGTCTTCCGCGAACGTCCTCTATTTCTGGTGCCATCAACACTTGCGTCGTATATCTTTCTTACCGTTCTCTCCTCATTCATCCGTTCCATATGACCAAACTCATTCAACTTTACATTTTTTTACTCTGTCATAAATAGATTTGACACATATACGCCTAAGTAATCTCATTTCCACTGCATTCAGTCTACTTTCGTTCCTCTTCTACCAGCTCCAGGCTTCACTTCCATACACCAGTGTCGGTACCAGGACTCTATTGTGTACCATTAGTCTTGCCTCTGTTGACAAATTCCCGTTAGATATAATTCCATTCAAAGCGCCGTTCGCTTTATTTCCTGCAGTCCTTTCCGTTTCTATCAAACGTACTTCCCGAATACACAAACTAGTGGTGTCTATAATAATATAACGTTAAAAAAAAACTAAATAAATACAATTAAAATATATAAATAACAAATTTGTGACTCCTTGTATAACTTGTAAGACTGGACCGAAGCTTTTCAGGTAACCTCGGCACGCGGATGATTTATAGATACTGAATGAACTGATCGCAGAATGTACGCCGTGTGGCGTGTTTTTGGTTAATTTAGTATTACCATAAATCAACGAGGAGTCATGCGTGCCGAGGGTAATGGCCAAAAAATACGACATCCCTTGTTTTGAATATGATGAAAGGCTCGATTATTTATTTATTTTTAGCCAACCTATTAACGTATTATAAAAACGGAATGATTTAGTAGAATGAATATTTTAAAAATATTGAAATCTATCAAAAATATATTCGGTTGCCACTGAGATACGAACGCGGAACTTTCCTTTTCGGAAAAACGCGTTTCTCATTATTTCAAATCAACAAGAAGTACCGAAATATTCTTCGTTATAGATATTTATAGTTTTGTATATCTTTCAAATATTTTAATTTAATTTGTTTTAAATATAACATAACTATGTTCTAAATTGAAACTTGAAAATAAAAAAAAAATGAATGTTGTCAATTACATACAAATCTCAATTTTTTTAACGAAATTTCCCGAAAAAGAAAAGTAGTATTTTGATTCTTGAGTATATATTTTTAGATAGATAGATTTTTGGTGTATATTTTTCTGATTAGTTTATCTAATTTGTCCTTAAAAATGTAAAAATATCTCCTAAAATTGCAATGTCACAGTAAAATGTATTTTTATTGTGATATTATGACAAATTGAATGTATCAATAAGAAAGATATAGGGTACAGATAAAATTAATTTATCTAAAATATTTTTTTATTGCCACCTGGATCCGAACCAAAATATTAAATATCATGTCTTGAATGTTTAATATTTTTAGTATAATTAAAAAGAAAGATAACACCTAGCATACTCATTATTAAAAATGCAGCATATTTTGTATATAATTTATATACGTGCGTCCATCTGTCCGTTTTGCATAGCAACATAAAATAAACAAGATCTTCTATCTGCATTTATCGCAATAGAAAAGATACCAGTTAAGTATATTACAAGCTTATATAATTTATGAATTTTCTTAACTACAAATAAATTTTTTCTGAAAAAATTATCAAACAAAAATTTTAAGGAAAACACATTCTTATTGTGAAGTTGTAATTATTCAGAACATAGGTGTATGATATTTTAAATACTAAATTAATGTATTAATTATAAATATTAATATATATATAATTAACCGGGTTCCCGGTGACGCAAAAACAATATTTTTCGACAAAATTGATTTTATATGTATATATTTATAATTAATACATTAATTTAGTATTTAAAATATCACAGACCTACGTTCTGAATATTTACAACTTCACAATAAGAATGTGTTTTCCTTAATAATATATGTTGTATCAATGTGTCCAAAATTTAATAAAAATAAATTGATAATTCTGGCGTCTGCAGTCGGTTTACTCAAAGGTATTTGAGATTCTGTAAAAATAATGTAGATGGCTTTCAAATAATGGAACGACAGGTGTATTAATTTGAAAAATGTAACACATAGGTTCGAAAATTTGTCATAAAAAATACTGGCGTTATAACACAATTGGTAGTGTACTTCCCCGGATTGGAACTAGAGATACAGGTTCGTATCCCGGTGACGCAAAAACAATATTTTTCGACAAAATTGATTTTATATGTATATACTTATAATTAATACATTAATTTAGTATTTAAAACAAAAATATTTATTTTAAGCTAAAATATTTTTTTACATACAAATATTTGGGTAGATAATCCCACTAATCCATATACCCCGTCGAAATAAAAGTTTCACTTTTGTTTTCACAATACTTAATACTTAGAGTCGCATTATTTTTATAATGCGTAGCAACTATTTTCCTACGTAATTTTAAATGACTTCCACTTCACAGTCTCTCACCGTCCCAGGACCGGAGCTTGGCGTATTGTTATCTTATCGTTCACAATTTAATTGGACGTTATAAAGCGCCGACGGTGGCTGGAATTATTACAATATGTAAATTTCTAGATGCCGTTAAACTGAAGAGAATTAACAGCCGACATCAGTTTCCACAAAACGCGAGTTTATTAAATGGAAATCGCGCTGGAACGACCCATGTTTTTTGAAATAACTCTTCAAATTTGCACGGAAACCTGATTGTTTTATAAACTGTCGCTGTGTGATGTATGCGTACAGTAAAAATTTAATAACTACAATAATAATACACTAAATAATAAGTAAAGATATTATAAATATATTCGGGAAAATATTAAATTAAACAAATTAAATTAATAATTCTAAAAATCCTATTTAAATGCGTTAATTAGAAAGGTATACATATAAAATCAATATTATCGAAAAATATTGTTATTGCTACCGGTATTCGAACGTAGATCCGGGGAAGGTGCATTAACGCGACAAACACGATCAAATAATCTTTTTTACCCAAATTTGAGTAGAACTAATTACATAAAAAATTGTTTTATTATCCGTTCTACATCAAAATATAATGCCGTAAATTTTTCTAATAACATTGACATTTTCAACGATAAATTGCTCCCTTTTAAATTTAAACTACGCCAACTTTTCAATAACTATTAACATAAATTGTATATATTGCATCCCATTTCCCCCCCCCCCCTCCTTACCTTTTCCTCTTTGTATGATCAGTTAAAAATCACTCTTTTTTTTTGTTTTTCTTGTTTCAGTTTATTAATATTATTTTTTTTTTTAATATATACTAGTTTTTAGTTTATTATGTTTACTTTTATGTAAAAGTATTTTTGTTTATCAGTCTGTTTGAGTATACTATTTTTTAGTTTATTATGTACTATGTATTTAATTTCCGAAGAAACTTCACTGGTGTTATTTTTATATATTATGTAATTATCAGTTATTATTGTTACACTGTTTGTATCTCCAAAAAATGAAAAATAAAAAATAAAAATAAACTTACTATGCTATAGCGACAGTACTTTTGACGACAAATTTTCGAACCCATATATTACACTTTTCAAATTAATATATCTGTCGTTCCATTATTTGAAAGCCATCTATTTTGTTTTTACGGAATATCTTTGAGTAAGCCGATAGTAGACGCCAGAATTAAAAACTCATTTTTATTAGATTTTTAACGCATTGATACATCTTATATATTATTAAGGAGAACACATTATTATTGTGAAATTGTAATAATTCAGAACATAGTTCTGTGATATTTTAAATACTAATTAAATGTATTAATTAGAAAGATGTATCTCGGTAAGATATATCTTTTTGATTCATACCCTGAAATATTCGGCCTAGTACGAACTTTACGCAGAGTGAAGAAGCTTCAATTAGTGGGATGGGGGTAGTTTTTTTTTCGAAATCAGATATAGACAGTAGTTTCCCTCTTATTTTATAAAATAGCAGTGGCTTTGGAGGCTTATTAAAAGGCAGCAGCTACACTTTTCCATTGTAGCAACACATTTCAGCTGGTTTGCATTTATATTTCTTTGCATGACAATATTTACATACAACATCCAACCGTACCTCTTAATTTTGGATCTGAATGTCGATTCACAATTCTTGATTATTCCTTTCCTTGTGGATCTTGTTGTACACGCAGCACTCTTTCCTCTGAAATTTCCCTTGACCTTGACGTAGAAGTTCTCATAAGCTCCTGCTGTGGACGAAGCTCTCTTTCCTCCGAAGTTTCTCTTGCCCTAGACATAGAAGCTCTCATACGCTCCTGCTGTAGACGAAGCTCTCTTTCCTCCGAAGTTTCCCTTGACCTAGACGTAGAAACTCTCATACGCACCTATTGTAGACGATGCTCCCGTTGTTCAGTTATTTTTGACGCTCGACTAGCTTTTTCTCTTTTAGCTGCAGCGTTCATTTGACCAATACTTGTTCTTTTTTTCAGCGGCATTTCGATAGGCATGAATTAATATCTATTCGTCAATCAATTATCTATTGTTTTAAAGAGTTGGGTTTTGTTTTATTATCGGTTACGTCGTTAACACTGTTCTGTAAGGTTCTACACTGTTCTAAAGAGTAAATGAACAGTGTTTTAGTAACAAAACAAAAACTAACCCACCCACAGACACTCTTTTTTATATAAATATCTGTTCCACATCCACAATTCCGCGTCCGTGCTTATCAATGTATCAACAATATTGCAATAAATAATTTTAAACAAAAGCAGACTTGAATCTTCCATAAACATTTTGAGCGTGGAACATTGTCAGTAATATTCTTCCATTTTAAAATTAAAAAATTTAATAAAAAAGTACCAAAAATTCTGCTTTGAGCGATTGAAAAGAGGGATAGGGGTGATTTTTAGAAATCTCATGTAAACAGTGACCTTCCTCTTGTTTTGAAGGTTAAATATGCAAAGTTTCATCGAGCTTGGAATAAAACTGTAGATTTGTATAAAAAACAAAGAGATCAACAGATATTCTTCTTTATATACGAATATGTAGATTATCAATAGGTTGTCAATAAAAAGAACACAATTTTACAGAAAATACAAATTGTTATTTTTAAAAATATCAGATATTTTTTTTACTGCAAATTGACAATTGAGGTTAATTGACTAGCATACAAGTACAGAGGCGTAAGCATTCCAAGATTAACACGTCGGAACACGTGATATTCGGATAGTAAGTCAGTATTTGGTACACATTGAATTACTATGAGATCGCTTCAAACTAATAAAGTCATTTCAAATTAAATAAATCATATAAAAAAAAATTATTTTATTATTTTACTAATATATGGCTTATTTCAAGTAAATTAAAAATACTAATTTATAGACACTTTGGCCAAGTAAATTTACAACTGACTATACCCCCTCCTAAATTCATACAGTTCTCTATCCTAAAAATAAATTACTGTTGTACAAAGTAATCATCCGTTCTATCATTACATACGCGAGCCCCGTCTGGGGTTCAAGTAACACAAAAATTTTAGAATCCAAACTCATCCTAGTTTGTCAGAGACTCAATTATTCACAGTGACTCAAAAATACCCTCACTCAAATTACACACACGTTTTATCGTTTAAACTTAATTCTAAATTAATTTCTATCCCAAACCTTCCATGAACTTCCTCGGTCTGTATGATCCCTCATCCGATCCCCATCATCTTCGTCGCATTTCACTTCTTTACCCTGTTTTTGACCCTATTGAACAAAACTTTCAACAAAGATTACTTTATAACACTTTTCGGGAGGAGAATATACGTCTAGACAGAAAGATAGAAAAACAAAATATTACGAAAGAATTCAACTTGTGTCAAAGATTTTCATGAATTTTTTTTTTTTTTAATTTCCACTAAAATTCGCTGTATTTCTTTAAAATGTCCCTGGTCTCATATTTATCATCATCTATTTTTTACTGATGAACCATTCAAAAATTCGTTCTGAATATTTAGACAACACAATGAGTTATGAAGAAAGCCTACTCCATTCCGGTAAACAGCATTCGGTAAACATCTGTTACCGCGATATTTGTAAAGGCTTTTACAATAGAGCAACCACTCTTAAATAAATTCTGTTTTATAAATGTGCAGAGGTAAAATTTGCATAAATCTGTTTGTTAAGTTACCATTCATGATATTAATTATTAATTGTTATTTGAGAAATAACAATAAGAGTTTGCTACTAATTAAATAAAAGGTGTCCAGTGGAAAATTTTCAAGTTTAATATTAAATAAACAAAAAAAACTACAATGTTATTCTCATATTTTATTTGTACAAAATATAGTTTACAATGCGTATTTTACGTTTTATAAACAATTTCGTATTAATGCCGTTCATTTCGTTCAAGACACTCTAGAAATCGGACTCTTAAATTTGCGATCACGCGAGAGCAAAGCGTTGGTTCAATGGCAGCAACTTCACGGCGGATATTTCTTGTAGGGCCTGAATTGTTCGAGGATTGTTGCTTTAAGCTCTCGACTTAAAGTGTCCCCATAAAAAAAGTCACACGGTGTAAGATCCAGTGACCGAGGTGCAAAGGTATGTCTCCGTACTTGCTGATTAATTTATTGGGAAAAATTCCCCTCAGCTTCTCCATTGAAACTCTAGCTGTGTGTGGAGTGACCCCGTCTTGCTTAAATAGTGTTCTGTTGTTTAACCCGGAAAGCATCTACAGTTGCGGTACCAAAAATGTGTTGATCATTTAGCAATACAAGTCACTGTCACGTGACTGTCTCTCGCTGGTTAAAAAAATAACAGCCAATTATCCCTTGGGCAGAAATTGCTCACCACACTGTCGTTTTTGGACAAATGTGCTTCGTCAGTAGACAATATGTTTCTAAGCGTTCGTGCTGTTCCAAAACGTTCCAGCATCGTTCTCGTTAATATTTTAGGTAAAAAATAGTCATTTTCGTTGAGAAACTGTATTTGCAGTTTGTATGGGTGGAACTGTAGTTTATTTTTCAAAATGACGCACACTGTTGACTTTTTTATTCCAGTACAGGCTGAAATCTTCCTTATCGATTACACACAATTTTACGTCGAACTTGAGCCACATGTCCTGGCGTCGCTGCTGACTTTGATGGTCCCGGAGGAGTTTGGTTAACCATTGTCACTTCTTGTCTAAACTTTTGAATACAACACCAGATAAGTTGCGTGCTCGGCCCATCACTCACTCGTCGAATATTAAAATGAGTACAAAAAGCGCGTCGCGCACGAACCAATGAATTATCAAACTTTAAATATTGCTCAACCGCGAATGCGCGGTGCGCTGCCAACCAGTGACTCATTGCGACTGGCAATCCCGCAAATCACGCGCGTCCAACAGTACCCCTCCCATTTACCTCACCATGATGGTTTACGAGCAATTACAATTTAATCTTGAAATTTGTCCGCTGAATATCCTATACAACGTCGTAGCATTTATAGCTCAGATCTGCACAAATCCGATATATAGTATTGTTGCATTAACTTAATAATTACATTAGTTTTTTAGTTGTATACTTCATAATCTGTTATGTAGGGAGAATTTTGGCAGCAAAGGAAAAAACACTTAATTCGATGCCCTATTAGCTACACTACATTTTATTATATTATAGTAAGTCAGTGATTTTAGTAGTTAGTAGTTTTGCAATAAAATTATTGTAAAAATATTACAAAAATATAATTTTGTAGTATCATTATTGGACCGAGTAAGATGTACCGATATAAGAGAGTTTATCGGAATAGAATGCTTACTTCTAATTACAGAAAAATCTATATTAAGGTGGCTTGGAGACGTCTTAAGAATACCAGAGGAAGACTAAGATGAATCTTCTTGGTTATTCGAACGGAAAGGGGACCCAGAAGGGTGGGTGACCCTATATTAAGTTGGAATAAAAACCAATATTAAGGATACGAAAACAGATGGCTCTTAATGGTTAACAAGTATCAAACCATGACAGGGGTAAATGAAAATGCTTCATCGAGACTTTAAGCCCCCGATCCAAATACGATGCGGGGTTGAAAAATAATTATGATCAATTAATCATAATGTTTTATTATATATATTTCTTTCATTGGGAGTAATTAGTATCTTCAAGTAAAAATTGTGAAAGATCAAATAACAAAATACAAAAAAGACATCTCCATCTTAATTTTTTTTTTGGTGATCATCATCATTTCTGGCTCTACTCTGTTTCCTGCCAATTACTGACACCAAGAATGAATATCTATTTTTTTTGTTGTTTTGCCATCTAAATTTGAATCTATCTTGTATTTTTCAGGTTTACTTTTGAGCAGCCATTTTGATGTAATTTTTTTAATTTTGTGACTTTTCACTCATCATACAGGTCACAAATTTCCCAGTTACGACGTCTAAAATTCTCTAGATGATCCTTCTTCCACATAAATAAAGTTTTATATTTGTTCTCAACAAATTAATTGATAAAAATAATTTTAATAAAATCTTATTGCTTCATTCGTGGTCACCCGAGCTCGTCTACAAGTGAAGATTACTCCCTAATGTCGTAGAAGTGTAGAAAAGTTAAAAAATATACATTCACATTATAGTACGGCAAAACTCGGGGTACATTATGCCAGGGAAACAAAAGAAGCATGTAATGGAAACGTGTAATATATGAAAAGTTGGAAAATTTTGTGTCGTCAGCTATTTTTAGATATTCACATTCACATTGTGTGGCATCTTATAGTGAGTTATTGAAATGTTTAAGACAAAAGATCAAACCGCCGACTGTGAGATACTGTTGGATACGGTGATTCGTTTCTTAAATGCACAAAACATGAAACTAGCTGACATTCATTGTCAAGTGTGTCCTGTTTTGTCCTGATTTGGCACCGAGTGATTTTCATATTTTCCTTTATCTGAAGCGGTTCCGTGATGGCAAGCATTTTGATAGCGATGATGAACTCAAAGACGGAGTATATACATGACGAAAGTATAGTTGAAAGGCAGTTTAAAGTATATGGCGTCTGAAAAAGTAATGTATTATAAAAATGACCAACAGCGGACCAGCCAACAGTCTAGGTTGGTGGTAATCTTTCTTTCTGATTGACACAGTCTTATTATCAACAGAAAACCCAGGATCGGAATCTGCTATCGAAGGAAATAAACTTGCACAACCTGAAACTTCTTTTCTTGCGCTAAAATGAGAGTCACACGTATATAATGATCGATTATATTAGTGTTGTATACATTTTAACAACGACAATATTGTGTCTATCTAGGATAGCAAATTTCCATACACTAAGCCATACCCAAAGAGATTGTTCATACAGAGTCTTGAATATGATGTTTAATAGTACATTTTCATTGTGTCTGAAATGTGTTCAACCAATGCATTACTTCCAGTGTTCAAGCATGGCTGAGAAATATGAATTCTTTACAAAAGAGACGTCCAGGAACACAATGGGGAATATGAAAAAATGTTTATTGGGTGTCACGCGAAGAGACAGGCGAAGAAACGTGTGAATAAGTGAATAGACAAGAGTAGTCATTATAATATTTAGAATACGCCAAGAAAATAAAATGGAAATAAGCAAGCTGTATCGCTCGAAGGATGGACATTCATTGGATAAACGTAGTAATAGAGATATACCCATATTAATCATTTTTAAACCATAAATCGTCACACTATGCGTACGTAGCAGCGAAAAAACAATGGACAGAGAAAGAGGAAAACAGTTGGGGAGGGAGTTGGGGATCTAAAAGTGGATATAAAATGAAAGAAATATTTTAAATACTAAATTAATGTATTAATTATAAATATATACATATAAAATCAATTATGTCGAAAAATATTGTTTTTGCGTCACCGGGATTCGAACCTGGATCTCTATTTCCAATCCGGGGAAGTGCACTACCTTTGTGCTATAACGCCAGTATTTTTCTTGACAAAGTTTCGAACCTAAATGTTACATTTTTCAAATTAATACACCTGTCGTTCCATTATTTGAAAGCCATCTACATTATTTTTACAGAATCTCAAATACCTCTGAGTAAACCGACTGCAGACGCCAGAATTATCAATTCATTTTTATTAAATTTTGGACACATTGATACAACATATATCACAAACCTATGTTCTGAATAATTGCAACTTCAAAATAAGAATGTGTTTTCCTTAATAATATATGTTGTATCAATGTGTCCAAAATTTAATAAAAATGAATTGATAATTCTGGCGTCTGCAGTCGGCTTACTCAGAGGTATTTGAGATTCTGTAAAAATAATGTAGATGGCTTTCAAATAATGGAACGACAGGTGTATTAATTTGAAAAATGTAACATATAGGTTCGAAAATTTGTCAAGAAAAATACTGGCGTTAAAGCACAAAGGTAGTGCACTTCCCCGGATTGGAAATAGAGATCCAGGTTCGAATCCCGGTGACGCAAAAACAATATTTTTCGACAAAATTGATTTTATATGTATATATTTATAATTAATACATTAATTTAGTATTTAAAATATCACAGACCTATGTTCTGAATAATTACAACTTCACAATAAGAATGTGTTTTCCTTAATAATATGAAAGAAATATATTTAACCTTATTATAAAATTTAATATGCTCTTGGGTTTTTCATATTTTTTTGAAATCCTTCCAATATGGTCAGTCTGATCTCCAGTGCACATAAACTATTATATAACAGAGAATATTTATTTCATGAACTCGGGTGAGATACCTTCGGAACTACCCTCGAAACAAAAGTTTATCCGTGGACAGGGTGCTTTCGACAACTCCGGCAGGAATCGGGGTAATATATTTTACGTTAACTCAATTTACGACATCGTACAAAAGCCATCTCGAATATCGATCACACCTATGAATCCTGGCGAAAATATACTGTTTATCCGAGGTGAAAACTAAAAAAATACGCCACAGAAAAATGTGGGGATTTTTTTCTTAAATAAGGCGTTCTTTTTTGGATTGTTATTGGAAGCATCCCTGTAACAACCCCCCAAAGGGAGGAATGTTGACAAACGTTTTCTTTATTTTTTCATTTTGCGGGCAGAACTGACGTCACAAGGGAACGAGAGTAAAATGAATTACTGTATTGAAAACAATAGTAATATGTCCACAACTTGGCTATAATGAACTATGAATGCAAATTTCTTTATTCGTTTCAGACCACGCATGTTATTCATTCAAATCAGGAGTTATTGCGTGAAAAGGGTTCCAAATATATTATTATTTATTTTTCCATGCACACCGACTCTATTTAAGGGATATCAAAGGAAAATAACAAGATCTGAAAGTTCCAACCGTATCAGTTATTTATTTCAATTTGTGGATAATTGTTGTTAATTTACAATGTTTATTTTTAATTTTCCTCATCTCACAGTGGTCATTGATAATACTGAAAATAAGTTAAAACCTTAAAACTGAGCTTATTATCTCAAAATAGTGTCAATGTCAGATGGAACCTTGTTATTTCAAAGGGTAGTAATGGCAGAGTTACCAAAAAACATGTGCCCGCCACCTGATGTCTATTCGACAACAACGTCCGAATTTATCACTACATTTACTTACTTACTTACCATCACGCCGTTTCCCAGAGAAGATAGAGCGCCACACTCTTCTATCCTCACAAACAATTCTCGCCTCATCCACATTCATACATCTTTTCATACAACCTCGCCGATTGTTGAGGCTTCTAACAGAACCATCCTCCATTAACTGGTTTACCTGGTCGTGCCAAGTCTTTCGCGGACGTCCTCTGTTTACACTATACTATATTTACATATGTATTAATTGTTTTTAGACCTCAATTTGTGAAAAAAGCAATCAATTTAAATATGCAATTAATAAATTAATATTAAATCAAATACTATATGTTCCATATTTTTTCAGTTCAATTTGTATTAAAAAATATATAAATATAAATTGTTCCTTTTTTATATAAATAAATATTATTAAGGAAAACACATTCTTATTGTGAAGTTGTAATTATTCAGAACATAGGTCTGTGATATTTTAAATACTAAATTAATGTATTAATTATAAATATATACATATAAAATCAATTTTGTCGAAAAATATTGTTTTTGCGTAACCGGGATTCGAACCTGGATCTCTATTTCCAATTCGGGGAAGTGCACTACCATTGTGCTATAACGCCAGTATTTTTCTTGACAAATTTTCGAACCTATATGTTACATTTTACAAATTAATACACCTGTCGATCCATTATTTGAAAGCCATCTACATTATTTTTACAGAATCTCAAATACCTTTGAGTAAACCGACTGCAGACGCCAGAATTATCAATTCATTTTTATTAAATTTTGGACACATTGATACAACATATATTATTAAGGAAAACACATTCTGATTGTGAAGTTGTAATTATTCAGAACATAGGTCTGTGATATTTTAAATACTAAATTAATGTATTAATTATAAATATATACATATAAAATCAATTTTGTCGAAAAATATTGTTTTTGCGTCACTGGGATTCGAACCTGGATCTCTATTTCCAATCCGGAGAAGTGCAAAATACTGGCGTTATAGCACAATGGTAGTGCACCTCCCCGGATTGGGAATAGAGATCCAGGTTCGAATCCCGGTGACGCAAAAACAATATTTTTCGACAAAATTGATTTTATATGTATATATTTATAATTAATACATTAATTTAGTATTTAAATAAGTATGTTTAAAAAAAATCTTTCTGTTTGACACGCCAGCGGTGTTAAGTTTAATTTTCTGAATTATTGACACGCCGAGCCAAAAAGGTTTGCCATCACTGCATTATAAAGTTGATAAAATTGTATAAATCCAATTTTCGTACAGTGAAGAATGCAGAAATTTAGCATAATTAATGGAGAGTGGACGGTAAGAAATATATACGACACAAGTGTTGATGATACGGAACACACCGAACCATTCATCACCCGGTACACCAGACACTAAAATATGGTCCTATTTGAAGTCGCAACAAAACAAATGAAAATATGTAGGTATGAAATGGTTTAGACGAGAGTAGTGTATCAAAACACAAAGGTCCGTAAAGGAACAAAACATGATGAAATAATCTCACAGATTTAGTTGAGATAAATCTCAATACCAAGTACATACACGTTTTGAGATATTGATCTGGAGATCAGTTTGAGAATGGTAGAAAGAGAAAAAACTCAAACAGATATACACGATTTATAATTACTTATTTTGAAAAGTTTGATAGATGTGTGTATTGGTATAGTGGTTATGACACTCGCCGAGTGATCCAGTAATCAAAGGTTCGAGCCTCATTCCAGGAGATTAGCAAATTATTTATATTTTCATGGTACTAGTACTTAGCTCCGTTTAAAAATAGTAAGAATATTGATGTGGCATGTATAAACACCTCTCAATTATTATTTAAAATAAAACGGGAAGTATTTATTCTGCTGGGGAGATTCAAATTCCCCCAACAGACGAACGGAATATCAATAGACAGACATTTGTGATTTGACGTACAATAAGCGTGAAGTGTGCGAATCTTTGAGACTTGGTCATCACCAGAACACAAGTAATGAAATAAATCATATCCACAAATTGGTGTGATCAGGTAAGACATATATTAAAGGATAGCACTGTTAGAATCCTCATTATTCGATGAGATATTATTAGAAAATATAGATACGGATAGAATCGTTTAATAGAACTAGAGATGGTGTCATTGTAAGTACTATATAAACCCCGTATAAACAAAGATTAATTATAAGTAAGTACAGATATTAATTTAACTTTTTATTTGATAAAGTTGTTTTCTGAATTAAATTCTTTGTAATGTCTTTTGAACTCCTTTCAAAACGGCAAAGTATTTTTTTCTGAAGAATTACTGAAAAAGATTCTAAAAAATATTCTTCTCGCCAACAGTTTCTTAATTATATGAGAAACGGAAAACTAAAAAAGTTCAAGAAATTAGTTTTAAAAATAATGTCCATTGTTATCCGTTCTTTCGTAATTACAATTAATTATTCTGATTCAAGATCTCTGAAGTATCCACGAAAGTTATTTTTCACATAATACTATCGATGTGGTCATATAAAAGTTATATTATAGTAATTTAAAATGTTGAGGTTAATTGTTCGTGTGAGTAATTAGAAGTATGAAACGTATTGTGACGTGACAAATCACACCTCTATGGAAGCCGCATTAGAAAATTTTCCGTATGAATTTGGCATTATAAAATTTCCTCGCCAATGGAATGCGAGCGAGCGGTCCCCTGGCGGCGAATGAGTGAAGCTGAACGCTATCGGCCACTTCTGTGGGGGGACGGGACTGGAGAGGCCGCCATCGCGCCAAGCCTCGGTCCTAGATGGCAAAATGTAGACTTTGGAAAGAAAAAATTAGAGAATGGAAGCCGGGAGGATGGCCAGAAGAACGGACTAGACGGGAGTCGGAGGGAGATCGTCCGAAGGAACTAGGCGCTTCTGGACTTTGCATAGGTTCGACATTGAGGAGGCATCCGGGGACGCTGTGTCAGAGACATGGTAATTTTTTATCTCCATAGTCTCCATTGAGTAATATTAAATGGAAATTTTAGTGAAAGTGAACGAAAATGGTGTAAAAAAACTCATAAAGCCGGACCAGAAGATTGAGAGACTAAAATTGGTTGCGTTTTGCCTAGTTTAAGTTATGTATGAAGCTTGTGAAGGCGATGTTGTAAATATAATTTGTATGAAAACTATACAGGTCCATTTTCTCCTGTCTGATAGAATATCCGGTACCGCACCAAGACCGACCTGGTCGATCCGCCACTATAAGCAGCACTGTAATAATATATTGACTAATGTTGTTGATTAACGTGTTTTACTGTATAACCCTGTACCTTGGATACAGTGCAGATGTCACGAGCACTGTAACAAAATTTTGTTTCATTTGGCGCTTTTCGATGACGAACTCTACCTAATATTTCGTCCTAAAAATAAGAGAGTAATTGGAATGTGTTGGTTCAAATTTTTTTAAAGTTTTTCAGCTCGAGACACTATTTGAAACACGGATGGGAGCATCCCCATGAGTTTCCTTGAAGAACTCTATCGGCTGCAGTAGTTCACCGTTCAAAGGTTCGCCAGTTGAGTCAGTTTGAATCTCCCCAACAGCTGTTTCATAGTATAGTGTGTTATATTGTTATAATCGAATAACATTGCAGCAAAGTAAGAAATATATTTGGGTACCCTACCTGCTACACTAGTATTTTACTGTATTATAGCAGACAGTGCTTATCTGGTATTGTAGTAAACAAAGTGTAATATTAGATACTAGATACAATTATATAACATATAAATTCAACGAAAAATGTTCAATGTAGCAAAAATAAAAAAGGGTAAGTAAATTAAGAGTAAATAAGTAAATAAGTAAATAATATACAAATATGAAGTAAAGTTATGTAAAATTGTAATGTTTAATACAAAAAAAAAATGAAAAAAGTTCAGTTAATTAATATACCAACACAACTAAAGAGAAAAGTTAAAGCGGAATAATTATTTGTAATTTAATGTCTTTTGTTTGTCAAACTCTTCATAAAAAATAGTTATGAATATCTGTCTATGGTTCTAGGTGACGTTTTGAGTCTTGCTATTAAGCTGTACATCATACACGTGTTTGAGTTGTCTTTTTCTGTTGATCACCTGTACATGGTACTGAAGTACAAACTCAACTAAATCTCTGAAATGTAACTCATCGTCTCTCGTCCCATCGACACGGGCCATAATAACAACATTTTTCATGCACAAGATTATTTTTAATATTATTTTTTTTTTTCACTTTAAAGCATTTAAAATAATTAACGTTTAAAATAAGCTGAATAAAATCTCTTACTTTTGTCCTGCTGTTTTTGTAAATCCGTCAACTGTCTGTCGCCTAACGAGCCGGAGTGGAAAACTTCTAAATCATTCAAGTTGAATGAAAATGCGAGACAATGAGAGATAATTTCAGAAGCAGATAGACAAAACAAAAGACAAATAGCAAAAGCAGATGCACATGAAAATTAAAGTTAATACAAAATTATTAAAAGCTTTCGTACTAATTAAATATATTAATTAGTATTTAAAATATCACATACCTATGTTCTGAATAATTACAACTTCACAATAAGAATATGTTCTCCTTAATAATATATAAGTTGTATCAATGTGTCCAAAATCTAATAAAAATGAATTGTTAACTCTGGCGTCTGGATTCCGTGAAAACAAAGTAGACGGCTTTCAAATAATGGAACGATAGATGTATTAATTTGAAAAGTGTATCATATGGGTTCGAAAAAAATTTGTCGCCAAAAGTACTGTAGCTGTAGCATAGTTGGTTAATACACCTTCTCCGGATTGGAAAGAGATCCATGTTCGTATCCCGGCAGCAACGACAATATATTTCGATAAAATTGATTTTATATGTTATTCTTTCTAATTAATACATTTAATTAGTATTTAAAATGTCACAGATCTAGATTCCTATGTTAACTTCACAATAAAAATCAGTTCTCCTTAATAAAAGCTTTCGTCTGTAGTTCCCAGAAAACAAACATTATTTTTAAACGAAACCAACAGATATATATAAATATATATATATCGGTTGGTTTCGGTTATATATATATATATATATTTATTCCACAAAGGTATATTTTTGATCCGGTAATCAACCTTTGAATAACAATAATATACGAAAATTTTGATACTGCAGGATGAATTGGGATGACTATATCTTTCTCAGGGTCCTAGAGAGCAATCCAGCAAAATTTTAACCAATTGTATTCAGTATAATAAATTTACTAACTAATTTACCATCACACCGTTTCCTAGACAGGGGTAGACTGAGAGGATAGAACTCCACATTATTTATTATGTCTTGATATATAACTCTCGCCTTTTCAATATTCATACATCTTTGCATGCTTGTCGACTGTTAAAGCTTTTAACAGGTCCATCTTCCAGTATTTGGTTTACTTGTATTTACTTGTACTTGGTATTTATTTGTGGTACGTCACATCATATACCTTTATATATATATATATATATATATATATATATATATATACGAGTATATATATATCTTTTTTACGATGCTCTCTGTATCGTGGAAAGGGGTTGGGTAGACAAATAAAGGGAGATAGTTTGTATTTTTCTTGCTAAGACTACGCAGAAATTTGATTATAGATGAAATGCCAAATATTTAATCTTACATATGATATATATAATATTTACATATGTATATAGTTCGTAAACTGATTTTTTTTATTTACCAAACTTATAAAAATCTTTATAAGTATAAACGTTTTTAGTTTAACGTTTCATTGTATACATATTATATTTTATGTTAGAGAAAGTTCTTAATTCCTTTATAGATTCCTTTCAACCTATCCCAGACACTTACTTGATTACCTAATTGCTCGCCAACCAGCGCGGCGCACTTCAGTGTTAATTTGATCGCCTTACTGAAAACAACTGTTTTTTTTTTTCGATTACCCTCCGGTTCACCTACCTACTCCGAAAAATCTGTGTAAAGTGGTCGAGGGTACCTCTCTTCAACTCGAGTGTCTTAAAAGTGATCGACTTCCCGTATCGTCGAGGGATTATATAACTGATTGTGAAGAGAGAAATGGGGCTTCAGTTGATGAGTGGTTTCTTTAGTACTGTATCATCTTGCTTCTTCCTCCAACATTCTTTCAGTTCCGATTATCCCTAACATATCAAGCGATATGATTAAAACACAAATTAAAATTGAATGCTTCTAAATATAAAATGCAAAATCATGTTGAAATTTTAATAAAAACTTACTCAAATTACATAAATGAGAAAGTCGAGGACCTATAAATTCAATAAATCAAAAATATGCTCTCATTTACTCAGCAAAGTAGAACAGTGTTTCTCAATCTTTTTATTACAGAGACACTATTGATCATTAGCCAAACTGCCACGACCCGCCAAGAATCAGCGTTTTATAATAATTTGACAAGACACTTCCTACAAACAAAGTGCTAGTAACGAACTTTATCAAATCTTATCTAAATTAATAAATTACTTATCTATGTCCTTAACAACTTATATCTATTTTTTCCCAATTTTATTTTAAAATGTGGGAGGTTTTCAATGAGATTGTCAATTTTTCTAGTCTGTTGTATTCTGCATGGCTGTCTGTTCACCAACCATCCACTGTCCCCATAAACTTTATTTAGAAAAGCTCACAATCAGACATAACATATACAACTAACTAACTTACAATCACGCCGTTTATGGCAAAGAGAATAGAGCGCCACACCCTATCTCTTCTGTTCTGACACATAATTCTCACTTCATTCACATTCATACATGTTCTCGTACAACCTCGACAAATATTGAGGCTTCTAACAGGATCATCTTCCATTATCTGGCTTAGATGGTCGTGCCAGGTCTTTCGCAGACGTCTATCAACACTAGTGTTATGGTTAGTAATGGAACAAATCTTGTTTTATATAAAGAATCTATTCAGGTATGGGTGACTCGTTGGAGCTTCTTAGGTGGGTAGTTAGGCTTGCCTGCGTGGGTGGAACTCCATCTACGCGCCTACCTCTCACTCTCCATACCTCGTATTTTGCAACTCCGTTAGTCTGCCCGTGTAAGTATGACTCAATCCACCGTGTGTCTCGTCCACTGTTCCTCTTTTGGGAGTATTTTTTGATGAATGGATTCCTGAGTGTCTGCCTTGAACTACTGCACCTTAATTTTCCATATATATTTAAAACTATGTTCCATGAATGGAGAGTCTAAATTTTAAAGTCTTTGGGGTAATTGCTAATAACCACATTGAATTTTTTATCTTTTTTCGTTTTACATAAACTTGAATATGTTATTGAATTAAAGTCGCGTATTTTTATTTTCTTTGATGAGTGGGACCGACAAGGGAGCCCTTGCTTCTAAACCGGTCCCGGGAAACGGTGGGTCCCCCCCTTCACTCCTACAGCTGTTCTTTATTGTGAGAACTGTCACTTTGTGTGTGTGGGTATGTGTGTGTGAGATGAGTAGTGGGGGTCAGAGTATATAAGAGGCCGTCACTGGGGAACGGGTCTCTTATTTCATCATTCATTCGTACTAATAGTCAATAAATATCTTAGTTCTACAGTTGTACATTATGTAATATAGTTGTCACAATAAACTTCAATTGTCACATATATCACGGAGTTTTACTACAAGCAACTCAAGTAGTACACCTAGAAGAGAGAACACCCAAAGGGAATCTGTGATAGCATTTCCCAAGGCACTACACACTGGTGCAGACAAATTGGGAAGTTACTACATTTATTAACACTTATGTCATGTCAATAAATCTTTCTTACTATCTTTTCACATCCATCCGTTCCATATGATCACCTAAGTAAACCTTTCTTAATCTTATTGACTATGCTAATATCAACTTTACATGCTGTCTTTATTTTTTCATTCTTCACTCTGTCATAAATGGATCAGCCACATATACGATATTCAGTATACTTTCGTACCTTTTATGCCTAATTCCATGCATAACAATTAATTAATACAGAAATGTTAATGTACAGATTATATAGTCAATTGTAAAATATAATAAAAATTCGAGCAAAGGGAAACAGCGAGGATTGAGCCTAACTGACCCCCCCTCTGAGAAAGACAAAACAAAAATAAAGACACAGAATTGACTCGCGTCATGAAGAGTCATAATCCGGCAGGTTTTTTTTCCGGTTCAACAGAGGTCGGGACAAAGTCAAAACGGATTCAGTAGAGCTTCTGCAGATTCTTACTTAGAAGACAGTGGCCAAGAATCGGAACACGTAGAGATGAAGGATTTAGGAGGAAGAAGTGATTATTAGTATGTAATAATAAATATAATTTATAAATTAATTTTTAATGTCAGATGTGATGTTTAAGATTCTCTGAGAATTTCTAATTAAACAAGTAGTGGTCTCAATTTGTCGCGAAAATGATAAATGTTACACAATGATCTTTTGTACTAAAGAGTTCAAGAAAGGTTCTGACATTACATTAAATGTCATAATATTGCAGATATAATGGCAGAAAACAGGTTGTATATTGATTTTATTACAGTTTGACCGATTTTGAACTATAAACCTGTGTACGTATTATTACAAGATATAACAAAAACATCGTTATTTTTAAGGAGAACACATTATTATTGTGATCTTTCAGATTTCAAAACATAGTTCTATGGTACTTTTATATAAATTGAATGATTTAAATAAATAGATATATGGAAAAAAATTTTTTTTCGATAAATAGATTTTTTCTGTACATCTTTCAATTAATTAATTAAATTTGTATTCTCTCTGATTCGAGTGATAAGGGAGAAGTGATAATGGCTGGCCCATGTCTCCGTCATATAAAGCATCAAAAATGGCATAATAGTATTTTTTTGAGGGACCATGTTAAGCGGGGAAAACGGTGAAATTAGTTTTTTAATTTGTGATATATTTATTAACTTTGTATATAATTATATATAGTAGCAAAAATGGATAAGTTTTTATAATGTTTTATTTTATTTTTTTTATGTATTTTGTTATTTATTTTTTTGTGGTTTTTTGTCAGATTTTTTACAATATTTTTATAATTTATTCAATAGGGTCATGTACAGGGTAAATAAGTGATATGGGGCGACAGTGGAGGGGATCGTATGAGATTGTGGCAGTCATAGTTTAGTTGAAGAGGGAGATGATGGAGGGGATGAATGATAATATAATGCACAAGTAATCTGATGCCGACCATTTTCGCGATTTCATTGTTTGTTGGAGGCACTTTTCGGTTATAAATAGTTAGTTTTGATGGTTACAATAACACTGTTAATTAACATGTATACAACTTTCAAAAATTAATATTGAGATTGATTAGGTGGAATGGTGAACATTACAGTGTGTAAAGTGATCACTTACGCTAGCCGAAGACAGGTCCGTACTTCCATATTTTTCCATTAATAAAAATAGCTTCGTCTCTATGAGATACATATATAGGGTATCCAGCGGAAAAATGTCAAGATTAAATTGTAATTGCTCATAAACAATCAGTGTGAAGTAAGTGGGAGGGGCATTTTCGACGCGCGTGATTTGCTGATTTGCCAGTTGCAATGAGTCACTGGTCGGGAGCGTACCGCGCGTTCGAGGTTGAGTAATATTTTAAGTGTGGTGATTCATTGATTCGTGCGCGTCGCGCTTTTTGTACTCACTTGAATATTCGACGAGTAAGTGATGGGCCGAGCACGCAACTTATCTGGTGTCATGTTCAAAAGTTCAGACAAGAAGGGACAATGGTTAAC
The DNA here is from genome assembly GCA_022840565.1 of Eubasilissa regina. Classification (NCBI taxonomy): domain Eukaryota; kingdom Metazoa; phylum Arthropoda; class Insecta; order Trichoptera; family Phryganeidae; genus Eubasilissa; species Eubasilissa regina. Next base: position 12,597,073 of record JAINEB010000027.1, on the reverse strand, counting down.
TAAACTCCTCCGGGACCATCAATGTCAGCAGCGACGCCAGAACATATGGCTCAAGTTCGACGTGAAATTATGCGCAATCCGCGTAAATCCATATGGAAGATTACAGCCTTTACTGGAATAAAAAAATCAATAGTGCACATTATTTTGAAAAAGAAACTACAGTTTCACCAATACAAACTGCAAATTGTCTAGTTTATCAACAAAAATGACTATTCTTTACGTGAAACCTTAGCAAGAACGATTCTGGAACGTTTTGGAGTAGCATGGACGCTTGAAAACTTATTGTTTACTGACGAAGCACATTTTCATATCGGTGGCTATATTAATAAATAGAACGTAAGATACTGGTGCACCATCAACCCAAGAGAAAGCCATCAAAAATGTTTGCATTTCCTAAAAACGACAGTGTGGTATGCAATTTCTGTCCGGGGGATAATTGGCCCTTATTATTTTAACCAGCGAGAGTCAGTAACTGCTAACATGTATTGCCTTATGATCGACGAGTTTTTGGTACCACAACTGCAGCTATTTCCCAGGTTCAACAACAGAACACCATTTCAGCAAAACGGAGCCACTCCACGAATAGCTAGAGTTTCAATAAAAAAGCTGAGGGGAATTTTTCTCAGTAAATTAATCAGCAAGTACGGAGACATATCCTGGGCACCTCGGTCACCGGACCTTACACCATGCAACTTTTTTTTGTGGGGATACTTTAAGTCGAGAGTTTACAGTAACAATCCTCGAACAATTCAGGCTCTACAAGAAAATGTCCGCCGTGAAGTTGTTACCATTGAACCAACGCTTTGCTCTCGCGTGTTCGCATATTTAAGAGTCCGATTGCAAGAGTGTCTTGAAAGAAATAAACGGCATTTAGACGATATTATTTATAAAACGTAAAATCCGCATCGCTAAAATCAATTTTAAAGTTAAATTTTTAAGTTCCCAAATGTTGCCAACCGAGTTGTATCCGTCTCTTAATTCTTAATTCAGATTATGTCTCTCAAATGACATCGATTGGCCGAGACAGACATACTCCCTCACTTTCTCTATAGGATAGCCTTCTATTAGTATTATTAGTGAGTGTATTATGTAAGTCAACATACTAAATAACCTATTTGTCTTTTTAATCGCCATTAATAATTGTAATAATATAATTATTTATTGAATGAATCCAATTACTTTGAAAAATCATCAGTCATTGAAATTGCAATTGGATGAACACAGCTGCTGTATGAAACTTATACTTCTCACAAATGGAAAAGTTTTTTGTTGCAAAGTTTCAAACGATTTTACCCCTTCAGAGGATTAGGGACTACAAAGTTGTATATGTATTTAATAAAAAAATACATTTTACGGTTTAATTATATGTGGTGTTTTTTTACTTAGTTTCATTATGATGAATATTTTTTTATAAATTATATTACTGTGCTACGATTAGAATATTACCGATAATTGTGTCACTTATTTATTACGTAGTAAACCTGTGTAATAAATAAGTAATCCACATTTGAGGTTTCACATCTTTGATTGGTATGAGATTTTTTATCTCCTGCGAACAAGTATAGTTGTCCATAACTTTTTGAGGAAACGCCTTGACAATGGCACGTTTTAGGTTCGACCTAGGTTTTCTCAAGATCAAATCATCTACACAAAACTCAATTTAACCTAGAATAAACGCTAGTTTCACATATTGTTACGGGCCTTCTGGGTTCTGTAAGTGTGTGGGTGTTAGTGTATCGCTTACTACCTCACTCAGATTGGTGGAAATAGTTTTAAGAACAAACACTGATGTGACACATCAACAATCGCTAATTTTGAGGTGAATATTTTTTTTTAATAAGTCACAGCTATGGAAGAAGTGTGAATGACGTCATAAATGCAAGCAAGATTTTTTATACGAGTTTAAAAATAGCTACTTCCAGTTCACTCGCAATACGGAGATAACACCTGACAGATATGGAGATTCCTGGCTGGCAGCAGTGCGGACAAGTTCAGGCTTCCGTTTTGGATTAGGTTCAAAATGGCGAGTCCGCTGCATCATTGGGGGCTAAATATAAAATACCTACCCAAATGCGACCGTCGAGGAGATAGCCTTTACCACCACGACATTGGAGAAAAATAGATGTAACAGTGTAAATTAGAATCATGTCGAGTGACTCCGCGTCGAACTGTGAAGATGACAAACTTTTTTGGAAGGATTTCAGTTGCAAGCGTTCATGAGGAACTATCTTTGCTCGCTTCTTTATTGTCGGGATGAATGTATACCCTTTGTGAACCTAAATAATAATTTTATGTTTATAACGAGTTTGCATTTATTGGTCTATTCACACCTGTCCGACAAACATCAGGGTCTACGTGGATAACGAGATGGGATATATTAGGTAGATGATGACAAGATTGTATCAGTGAGAACGCGGACACTTCACTCTTCATAAGTCAAATTCTTAAAACAAACAATATGATGTGTAACTTCGTTGGCCTATATTTATCTCTACCTATCTCTGTTCGTTTTCTAAATCTCTTACATCAGCTTTTGTTTTTTATCTTCTTTCTTTTGTGTTTACTAATTGTACATTTCGCGTTTCTGTAGTACTGTGTATTGAAACTTCTACAACGGTTCCGTGAAAGGGTGGATCCCCCCCTTCTAGTGCCCCTTTGTTGTATCTGAACCTTAACTTATTTTGTAACAAAAAGTTTATTTATTTTTTCCTTATAACTTTTCATCATGCAGCATCTATTCAGCGAAGTGTATTCTTATCATGCAGCATCTACACGGCCACTATGCACACTTTAGTTTGAAATTGTAAGGCAGCATCCACAGTGACAATTTTATCACGTGACAATATGTAACAGACCGGTACAGCATCACGTTCCACTACTTAACCTTTAAACTAGTGATCCACTAGCTCCGTCCGAGTTTCGCCCACACATTACCCTCTAGAATACTAACATGCACACAAATTTAGTGCTTATAGAATAGATTCACTTAAAACGCTTAATGGAAATATAGAACCTCAGAATTGTTAGATCAACAGCTGCTACACAATTTCTTGAATTAATTAATTGTAGTTTTGCAAAATGTTCTTTGCTTGACCAAACTTAATGGCCGGCACGGCCCAGGCTGTGTCAGAAATTACAACTTGAAGAGCTTGTAAGTGTTCGGGACACTCGGAACATTGTGGGAAACAACTTCATTTCCTTCAAGATATGAGACTCAACCCACTCGTAAACTTCTTGAATAACACTTTGCAAAACGTATTTTGAATGATTTTAGGTTGACATGTTATAATTATGCCAAGAATGGCAACCAACCCGAGAAAAGCTATCAGATTAATAAAACACGACATTTTTTCTGCTCAAATAATATTTTAGTGTAGTTTTATCATTATATCAGACCTATAATAAGAAATCAGAACCTTTTCAGGAGAATCATATCATGAATGTTGTTGAAAACATTCGCCATGTTCATAAATAAAGTTGTCCGAAATTAGTCAAAGTTTTCAGTTCAAATTTATAAAAAATATTATTCCCAAATAACGCAGCCGAACATAACATAACATAATTCTAAGTTAAAGTATTATTCGCCTTGAAGATGGAACCGTGGTTTCGAAACCGGTTTTTATCCGGTAAGGAGAACACATCCTTATTGTGAAGTTGTAATTATTCAGAACATAGGTCTGTGATATTTTATATATGAATTAAATATATTAAATAGAAAGATATACATATAAAATCCAATTTATCGAAAAATATCGTTATTACCGAGTTTCGAACCTGGATCACTTTCCTAACCGGGGAAGGTGCAATATTCAACTATGCAACAGCGACAATATTTTTAGCGACAAATTTTCGAACCTATATGTTATCTTTTTGATATTAATACATTTAATCGTTCCATTATTTGAAAGAGCCATCTACCTTATTTTTACAGAATCTCAAATACCTTTAAGTAATCTAATAGCAGACGGCAGAATTATCAATTCAACAACAATATTTTTCGATTAAATTGATTTTATATGTATATCTTTCTAATTAATATATTTAATTCACATTTAGAACGTATATATGTATGGTCACGTCTGCTGTCCATCTTATTGAAGATTCCTTTCGTTCTTGTATGATCCATGTGATCACCAATTTCTCCACGATATCTTCACATCTTCTAACAAAATGCCGAAAGTATGACAATTTTTTCCTAGTATTCTGTGGACAGCCTGTAGCCAGCTATTTTATGATGCTTACATTTTTACGTGGATGGAATATCAGTCTTTAAATGTGGTATTTTTAAATTACTAATACATTGACACTTTTTAATATTTTTTAAAAATAAAAATATTTTATTAAGGAGAACACATTCTTATTGTGAAGTTGTAATTATTAAAAATAAATAATTACAGTCTGTGATATTTTAAATACTAATTAAATGTATTAATTATAAATGTGTACATATAAAATCAATTTTATCGAAAAATATTCTTGTTGCGCTACCAAGACTTGAACCTGGATCTCTTTTCCAATTCGGGGAAGGTGTAATACCAACAGTATTTTTGACGACAAATTTTGGAACCTATTTGTTACACTTTTTCAAATTAGTATATCTATAGTTAAGTACATTGTTTTTACGAAATCCCAAATACCTTTGAGTAAACCAACAGCAGACGATAGTTGGTAATGCACCTTTTCTGGATTGGAAAAGATATCCAGGTTCGAATCCCAGTAGCACAACAACAATATTTTTCAATAAAATTTATTTTTATATGTTTATCTTTATAATTAATACAATTAATTAGTATTTGAAATATTTTAAACTAATTTTACTCATACGCTTTAGGGTTTTAATTTTTATTGAAATCATAGTAAATATAATATAATAAATAAATATAATTTGTCATTATTTTTTCTTTTGGAAATTGATATATTCCACGTTAGCCATCGTCATAAAACAAAAGGTAAAAAAAAAAAATCATTGTTATTACTTGTGTTTTTTATTTTATTACTCTTATTATATTAATAATATAGGTACATACTAAGATGATAATTAATATTTTTATTTTTAAGATTAGTAAAATCATATTTGTAGTTAAAATCCATTAATTTAAATAGTTAACTTTATTAAATTAACCACTTAATGAATTAAAATACATCTACCGGTAATATTAATATTGAATTCAAATTTTTAGAAAACCAACTTTTACAGATGCATACATAGTGAATCTAATCATAAATTATCACACAAGCATTCGGGGTTCAACTCCATGACACATCGTTTAGTCAATATTCCGGTCAATATCCAATTTCAATATTGTATTGAATACAATTAAAAAAATAGCAGTTAATAACGGGAATAATACAGGTTTGATAGACATTATTTAAAAAAATAAATTAAAAGAATATATTAGTCAATTTTTGTATAAATCACAGTGATTTATACAAATATGAATAAACGACAGTGATTATTAGCGTAAGATTTATTCATAAATAATTTTTCGAATCAAATATGTAAACACCTACCACAAAACATGAAAATAAAGGAAATTTACTCATAAATTCTGAAGACAAAGATGATAAATTTAACAATTCTGGTCTCTATAAACTTAGTTGTCAGGATTGCGCCGCATTTTATATTGGTAAAACAGGTTGAAATTTTAATATAAGAGTAAAGGAGCATTTGAGATGTTTTCAGAATTTTCTAATCATTTAATAGAAAATGGTAATGGTTTTGATAAAAATTTGGGATTATTTATTTTGCATGTAAACGATCATAATGTCGTAAATGAAATAATTTGGAATTGTTGGAGATAAATAAAGCGTATAAAACTAATCAAAAAATTATAAACTACAAGTTTCATTCAAATTTTTTTTATTCTACTTATTTTATATCATCAAGTAACGACTTAAGTTAGGTACTAAATTTATTTTTTAAATAATTATTGGGTTTTTTTAATTAGATTCTGTTAAAGAAACAATAACATATGCAGATGTATTTTATTTCATGGTTAATAAAACAAAGTTAACAATTTAAAATAATGATAATGATATAATAAGTTAAGAGAACTTATATCAACCATAAAACGAAGGAAAACTGTGTACTTCGGAAATATTCCCTACAATGAAATATATGATCTCTTACAAATCAATTATGCAGGGAAGATAGAAGGCAGCAAGGCATGTATCGAATTAAATTATCCAGGCTGCGTAACCTTATAAAATGCTCAATTTTAATCTTGGACAAGATATATCAGTATACTGCCACTAGGTCGCCAACCATCGGCAGAAGGCGACACAGGAAGAAAAAGATTTTTAGAAAAATATTAAATATTATTTTGAATTACTATAGACACGCCGTAAATCTAGCAGAGGTGTTATTCAAATTAATATGAATACAATTCTAAAAAAAACATTATGCAAGAAATGAAATAAACAGGTGGAGAAAACTTATCTCATTCGAGATTTATCTGCGAGCGGCCAACCAACGACGCGCGGCATATTTCAAAGGCTTTCTGTTTTTCTTAAGAATTCCAAACGCGCGCGCCGTATTTATTTTATCAAGAGTTCTTATTTATGGAAACCTTTTTCAGGCTGCCTATTTTATTAATAAACCATTTTTTATTGGTTCATTTTTTTTCCCCGACACAATTTTTATTTTATTTGACGTCACCCTCCAACATATAAAATAATATTTATGTGTAATTTACACGCTTGTATGAGAAAATGCGTAAATATGGATGAGGCGAGAATTCTATGTCAGGACAGAAGAGTGTGGTGCTCTATCCTTTCTGCCTACCTCCGCGGAAAAACAGCGAGATGGTAAGTTAGTTAGCTAGTTACATTATTATAGCGCGTGTCATAGACAAATACAACGGAATCTATACAAAAAAATTCTTCATCATATTCATAAAATCCTTTTTACTTTTTAACCCTAAGGGTAAATCGTTATTTTAATAATTATTTAAATGGTTAATTAAACAAATAATTAGACAAAATACTTTATTTTAACCACTATTTATTGATAAATCTACATGTTTCCTGAAGAAGATACCATAAGTATCGAAACACGTTGATTTATCAATAAATAGTGGTTTAAACAAAGAGTTAAGTCTTATTATTTATATAATATGTGGCCACAAAGTAGTTTTTCTAATATTGAAGTAGTTATTTAAACCTTTATTTATCCATTAATCAAACCCTTATTATGTTCGCTTTTAACGATGCTTTGTAATTGATTATTCGTAATTCTTCGAGCAATAATACTGATAAACTTCCAACAGTTAAACCTCAGTTATAAATCATCGTCACAATTAGTCACATAACGGTTTACCATCACTAGTTCATCTCAGCTTAGTCAGAAATAACACATTGGGCGCCTTCCTTCCAGAGTTTCTCAGAAGTTACATATTGGTAGTCGATACTTTGACATTTGCAAGACGTATCCCAGCCGCCTCAATTACGACCTTTATATATGTAGAAATTGAACTTCCATGCCTAGGGTCTTCCGAATTAAGTCAGTACGGTCATTCGGTGCAATAATGTTACTTCTACAGAGTGGGCCAACTTGGACTGACTGATGTAAAATGCATATAACTTTTGTAATTTTAATATTTATTAAAAATATATATTATTACATGAAAGTGTACTTTTTTTAAATCTATGTTTGGAAAATAACACCATTTAAATGATCTCCATTTTCTTGATGACAGATAATTGGTCTTTCTAAAGTATTTTGCATTATATTACGCAATATTTCTGTCTCCAAATTTGTTATTTCTACACGAATATATTATTTAAACTCCTGAATTATTGCTGGTTTGTTCATGTAAACTCGGCCTTTTAAGTAGCCCCACAAAAAGAAATCAGGCGCCGTCAAATCTGGGGAACGGGGAGGCCAAGCAAACTCTGCATTTTTTTAAATTAGCCCGTCACCGAAAATAGATCGTTGCGAAACACAATAAAATTTAATAATTTCCATTGAGTATATAACTATTATAAACGTTTGTAAATTCTTTATTATCTGCAAAAAAAATGTATAATTAAAAATAAACTCCACCAAAGTCATAAATTTTTAAAAACAGTCACGCCAAGTTGGCCCACCCTTTACTATTCCCTTATGAAAACTCATTTTGGTAGCCTGAATTCTCTCCGTTTGGATCCATATTTGGTGACCATATAATAGAATGGGCCTATACACCAGCTTTAAAAACAGTCCGCGTGATTTTGATACTCAACTCGGATTTCTTTATCACAGCACTACAAAGAAAACGTAAATCGGCACTTGTAACTTTGATTCATCTATTTCACCTGCTTTAATGAAAATATAAAATACAAATTAATTTTAACTTTTAAATAATTGCAAAAGAATATTTTATCTCAAAAAAACACCACTGGTATAAAAAAATATAAATAAGCATATTTTTTAAATTATCAGATAAAGTATTAATTATTAAGAACACATAATTATTGTGAAGTTGCTATTTTTGAAAACATAGTTCAGTGATAATTTAATACAAATACAACTTATATATTATTAAGGAGAACACATTAATATTGTGAGTTGCAGTTTGTATTAAATTATCACAGTACTATGTTCTGAAAATAAAAATAATTTATTAAGGTGTTCGAGATTTTCCTTAAATATAAAGTAGATTACTTTCAAATAATGGAATAACAGATGTATCAATTTGAAAGTGCAACATATAAATTCGAAAATTTGTCGCTGTTGACATGGTGTAATAGGTCAGCGCATTTTCCCGGACAGGAAGGTTTGAGTCCGGGTGGCAACAAAAATAGTTTAACGATAAATTGATTTTATCTGTATTCTTGAAATATTTAATTTGCATTAAAGTATTGTATTAAGATTTTATTTATAAAATTCCGATTTTTTAGAATATAGTTCCTCGACAATATGAACAAATTAGATAAATTACTTAGAAAGATACGCAATAAAAATTCATTTATAGAAAAACAACATTACACCGGGACTTGAATTGAATTCTTTAATCTATTAAGCTATAAGATGTTCTCTTATTAGTGAGACATTTATTTTTTCCCGTTGGATGCGACCATTATTTAAATTGCAATTCAAACACTTTTGAATAGAACCTGCTAAGTGGCGCCAGTATTTACAGTTTATTTTATTAATATTAACATTGAAGTAACCCAATATATTAACATTTAAGTAATATTTAATTTAAAAAAATTTTTTTGTGAAGTATCAATTTTTCAGGCCATAATCAAAGCAGGTTCTACTGAAATTTTTTTGAGAAACATTTTAATTGAAACATGCAAAGAGAAGCGATAAAATTCAATCGACGTCGGTTGGTTATACCTTATTTTCATATAAAATGCAAATGCAACATTTAAATGAATCACTGCAATACGTGTTGCAACTTGCGCTGTGAACATGCATCATAAGAACAAATTATAATAATATGTAAATGGATTGTAATAATTGCTCATATTATTCGTATATAATTAGTTGCTTATTTTATTCGTCAATAAAATAACATAATTAGTTCTAACTGTAACATTATAAACCATATTGTAGTAAAGGCTACATATATTTTCTGTACGCTGCAGCATACCATAGTCATGTATGGCAGGGACTTAATCACCCAGCAATTGCCAAAAGCCCAACTACCCTAAAATTAAATAAACTTCGTTTGGCAGATTCAGCTAGTTCTAATTTAAGCCTGGTAACGTTCGTTAGGGTCGGAATGTTTTTGTTTTTTGAAAGCACGAGGACTCCGCACCAACATAGATCTGAGTCTCACGTTAAATTGTACAGGAATGGCTCTGGTACGATGATGCCGGAACCAACCCATGATGGTACTAATATGTTAACAACTGAATGTAATAAAAAAATATATAATGTAATATTGACGAAACGAAACGAGAGTACACAACTCTCAAAACGATTTCGGGATAGGGTATAAATAAATAAAAACTCATCTAACATTACTATACATTATATGTAGTTTGATAGAATCTGATTGGATTAATTAATTTGCATTGATTTTTATTTACTTTAATTAATTAAATTTCTCTACCTAATAAACCTTGATAGCTGAAAAATTTACTAACACGTAAAAACGCTATTTTACGCAATTTTCTTTATAAATTAATTTTAAGGAATATAAAACAATTTTCAATAAATGGCGATATTGAATTACACTAACAAAAGTTTTTATTGAAATTATGATGGATTAAGGCTTTTATAAATTATTCAAAATTTACCATTTATAATAATTCATTGATAATCGGGAAACCAGGGATATAATAACGAAATTTCAAAAATAGTCCGCTGTATTCAGAAAATGAAATAGTAAATATCAATTAAAAATATATTTAAACAGAGTCAGACTTCAATGAGATTTGTGTTAATGAGTAATAATTATGACTTTATACTTCAAATTATAATACATAGCTTTCAGTCATAACATTATATATAGATTTATATGTAGGTGTAACTAACATCTTGAAATTTATTTTTTCAAGATGAAGATGTCTCACAGAGACGAAGCTACTATTTTTTATATGAGAAGAATGGAAGTCTCGGGCATTACAGGGCTTACGACCTGTCATCGGCTGGCTTAAGTGATCACTTTACACAATGTAACGTTCACCTGTTTACCCGCGCTACCACATTTATCAAATTTTTGGAAGTCGTATATATTATATCAGGATGTAGCATTTCACTTATTTATTACCAACTATGCTGTCGCCATCTATTGATATTTTTGAAATTTTGATATTCTTTCTCATGTAATAGCACAGATGTCGCTGAAGTTGAGACTTATTAATGAAGTAGGGGCAATATCCTTTATGTGTATATAAAATTCATTCGAATTATTAACATATACTAAAATACGTCTGAAAATGCAGTATTTTCAAATTTGTTTACTTTCATATTTACTATTTTGTCAATACTCTTGAATAATTTACGTACTGGTAAAGTTATATTTGATGCACTTACTAGAAATTAACTGCAGTTTAGTGCTATATAGTCGATAGATTTTAATACTTTTAAAATTAGCAATATTAACTTTGTGGTTAAAATTCATATTTTTCATTTATTATCTTTGTTTTATTAACCACTGAATTAAGTTTAAATACATCTACCGGTTTCTAAAAATACCATTTTCTTCTTCAGGATGTCATAACTAACTAAAAATAAATATCATTGTTTCTTCACCAGAATCTATTTTTAAAATTTAAAAAAAAAAACAACAATTATTAAATCTATTTATAGTTTTAGTAATAAAAGAATATAATTTAAAAGTTGGAGCACTACAGTGTGAAACCACAGGTCTTATTGGAATATCACTCTTATGAATCTTTAATACGGGATACAGTTTTGGAGGCTTAGGATTCATTAAAATTAGATCTGATAATATAGTATTATCAGTAAATTTATCACTAATGGAATTTTTTCCTAAAAATTATTCGACTTAATTTATATTAAGCAACAATTTGAGTTAGGTACTAAATTTATTTTTTAAATAACCGTTTTTTTTTTTTTTAATTTTAAAAATAGATTCTGGTGAAGATATATATATTTTTAGTTAGTTATGACATCCTGAAGAAGAGAATGGTATTTTTCGAAACCGGTAGATGTATTTAATCTCAATATTAACCAATGAAAACAAAGATAATAAATAAAAAATAAGATAGATTTTAATATTTGTATTTATTGCGAAAACGTAGAAATGATTCTCTACGCTCCATGAAAGTCGTATTAAATAAATTAAAAAAGGCCGCTATTAGAATATAGAAGGCATTAACTTAATGACACGTATCGATTCTATTTAAAAGTAATTCACCATCGATGATTAAAAAAAATTAAGATCCAACGACAAATGTGAGTTCGTTATTAATCTTTAAAAAATTTAAATTTCCCGTTCTCTCCTGTAAATTTTCCTTTTTTTTTTTTTTGACTTGTAACATTTTTGTATGTGATGTGCGATTGTTAATGAGATTACTCACAACACAATTTTGACACAATTTTGTGGATAGAGGAGAGACGAGCGAACAATACGATGTGTACAGTATTTATTTTGAAAAGAAACAAAATTACATATCGCGTATTGCTTGTACCATTATTGAGACGAATGTGCGCCCATTTAAAGTTAAATATTCCTGTTGTATGGCGTGCTCGTAAAAAATAAATTTACATGTGATTTATGGTGTTTAATCGAAACCGTTCCCTGGATACTAAATCCATCAAGGGAAATCATTGTAATGGGTGGCCTGAAAGTTTTTCTTTACATCTCGTCTAGCTTTAAATGTTTTAATGGAATTTATCGCAATGGAATTGCAAAGCACTTTGGCTAGCATTATTTTAAGTCCAGAGAAATAACTAATTAAGATTCTGGACTAGAAGCCCGCACATAAGTAAATAGTCAAAGACTAATTGGTTTCCGATTTTTTTTGTAAGGTTTTAATTGCCTTTTTCAATTACAGATTAATATTTTTTTATGATTTGCGTCTTTAAAATAACTTCACATGATAAAAACAAAATTTAAACCTAAATTGAAGAGTGAATTTTCTAGTGAAACGGGCACAGTCCAAATATATTATACATATCTTTTATATAGTTTATAATAAATAAATCTTTGTGCCATTTGAGCATATTAATTAAAATAATGATCAGATGTGGCGCTGGAAAAGAATGTAAAGAATAAACTGGACCGTAAAATGAGGAGTTTTTGAGGAGATTGCAAAAAAGATGTTTATAATAAATACCATTAAAAATATTATTTTATTTTATTGAGGGATTTAGATAATGTAAACATAATTAATATTTAACATGTGATACTATTTATAGGTACATAAGTATGTTTAGGTGCAGAAGATAAATAAAAAGAAAAAAAAAAAATTTTTTCTTTTTATTTATCTTCTATTTTTCGAAAAAATTGATTTTATATGTATATATTTATAATTAATACATTAATTTAGTATTTAAAACATCATAGACCTATGTCCTGAATAATTACAACTTCACAATAAGAATATGTTCTCCTTAATAAATAATATTTCTGAAAAATTCGTCTAATTTGTAATAAAACTAATAAAATTAATCAATTAGAAAATATCAATCTACCGAAAAAATATTTCGTTACAACTGGGATACGAACCGAGAACTTTTCCTGAGAATCTGAGAAAATAGGTAGGTACCAATTCGCCACGTTAACCATTTATTATGTTTCTGAATATTTTTCGATATGTAGATAAATTTCTCTGTATATTTTTCTAATTGATTCATTTAATTTGTTTTAATATCACATTACTATGTTCTGAAATTGTAATTTCACAGTTTCATTAAAATATAATTTGTTACTTAATACTTTACAAATAAAATGTGATTTCATTAAAATTAATAGGCTTTTGTATTATTCATGTGATATCATTAAATGACCTACTATTTAAAATAAATACATATTAGTTGGGCTATACTATTAAATTAGAGATCCTTAAATATTGTCACAAAATACTCCAGAACACCTGCAGCGTTTTGTTAAACTTAATAAAGGTATTAATTAGCCTAGGCACTGAAGTAAACATAACTTTTCAACAATGTTTACAAACCTGAATTCGTTCTAGAGTGTTCGAATGCCTAGAATGTTTCAAAGTGAGTTTTAAAGCAAACAATACTTTGAAGCAAAAAGGTTTCTCTCTAATAGAAACTAAACGGGAGCAAAGACGAACTGCGAGTGAAATAACGTTCTAGAGTTCAGTCAGAGATACTCCGCTTGTTACTGACTAGCGGGATTAATCTGTCTTATTTACTCTGCGATTCTTAATTATTTAAACTTGTGTTGTGTTCAAAAGGTTTCTGATGTGAGGGTGCAGCTATCCTATAGATCAACCCTACAGATGTACTCGTATCGCAAAGCGGATATTTGGACCTTGTATAGTAATTTAAGGCAGGCAGGCAGGTATTGAAGCAAACATATTACTAAAGTTAAGATTAAAGATTAAAATCTAAGCGCGTGAACTATGTATCACAGATTAGAATCATCTCGAAAGCTGTTAGTATGGACGACATCAGTATGTGAAGTGACGAAGCCGCCGGGGACAAATCTGACATATTTTTTCTGTGATTTTAACTTAATTTTTTGCTGTATGATTTGAGCTTTTGTTGTGTGTCGCATGTTAGGCTTAGGTGTGGCAATCAGAAGGTTTTCGATGTGAAGATACAGCTGCTCCGCAGATCAACTGCTACCTTTGTACTCGTATCGCAAAGCTAATGGAATATTTGGACCTTGTGTAGTAATTTAGAAAGACGTTTTGAAAGAAAGTAGAAAACCTGATTCTAATTATGTAAAAAGGCCTATTTTAATATCCACTTAAGACCAGGATAAATCTTGGGCTCTACATTTCGTTTGTAAAACATGCATTGACATTTGCGACAGTAGACAGTAGAAAAACGGAAATGAAAGAGGAATAGGAGGCAATATCACTAGTACTGAAAAAAATTTAATATGAAGAACATCAGTTCTAAAAATGGTAAACTTCCTCTTTGGACAGCTAATTGGGTAACAAAATATCCTCATTTTTTATGTTTTTGAGTCAGCAGACCTAAGAATCAGTACTGGGTTAACAAAAATTGGCCTCTAAGAAATGTCATAATTCAAGGAAAACGAACCATTGGTTGCGAGAGAGAAAATCGTATTTCCACCTTTACATATCAAGTTGAGGCCTATGAAGCAATTTGTGAAGGCTTTAAATGAAGATGGAATTTGTTTTGGCAACTTGATACAAAAATTTCCTGGGATTAGCACATAAAAACTGAAAGCCGTAATATTTCATGGTCTTCAGATACGGCAGCTTATTAAAAATCCACAATTTACGGCATCAATGAACAAGATTGAATTAAACCCTAGGTGTTTATTTGTCCAAGTATTAAAAAATTTCTTGGAAATTATAAGGCAGAAAATTGTATAGAATTAGTGAAAAATATGCTTTCCAACTTTAATATTGACAGTTGTAACATGACCATAAAAGTTCACAATCTCCGTAACCACTTATATTAGTTTCCAGAAAACCTAGATAATTTTAGTGAAAAATAGGGAAAATGATTCCATCAGAACATTAAAATTATGGATGATCGATATCAAGGAAGTTGAGATAGACACATGATGGCTGACTTCTGTTGGAGTCTTCAGCGAGACTCTCCCAGTAAAAAATCCATGTTAGAAAGTCGTATAAAAGAAAAAATTTAAGTGAAAAGTAATGAATGTATGTATGTGTGAAGTAAATACCTTACCTTGTATTTTTAATTTTTTGAACAAACAATTAATGTAAATAGTAATAGTAATAAATTTAAATGTGCATAAGTTAAAAATAATACGATTTTATTCTAAAAGAGGCCAATACAGCGAATCTTAAAAATTAGATCTAATATACTAAATCTGATAGCTATTTTGGTTTCCGCACCCCAAAATTACCTAGAAACGATTAAAAAATCACTTACACTAAAATGTGTGTTGCCCAGTGTAATAATTGTAAATATATCCATTTAATAAATAAATTGGAGTTTTCCAGAAATGATAAACTGAATTTTATTTTATTCGTAATAGTTCGTGCATTTTCGGGATTTTTCGGCTTCGGTCAAACCTTCGGCAGATTTTAGACGAGGCCGAATGTACAGCCGAAGGTGTATTTTTTGTCTGAAGGTAGCCAAAGCCGAAGCCGAAGCTTCGGTCGGACTTTAAATGTTATATTATCGTATTATTTGTGCGTATGGTCCGGTATTGACGGCTGCGTTCAGCTGCGTCTGTTGGTTGATTAGTGAATCAGTATCTACCTATGTAAAGTACAATGCTATGAAATCAATTTCTAACAAATGACATAAAAAAGTTTAGTAAAATATAATTCCCTCCTTCCTTTCCAGTGAATTTAACACAAAACACACATACGTGACAATGACAGTATTAATTGTCACTTGATGTTTCTTAAACGCTAACGTCACGTACCTATATACTTTCTCAAAACCCTGTAGGTACCATTCGACCGAAAGAAATATCACTTTCGTTGAAAAATTTATTACCCCTTCGGACTTTTAACTTCGGCGACAGAATTCCGCCCGAGAATTGGTGATTTATTTGTTTCGAATAAAATCTGCGCTTTCGAAATATTAAAGAACGAACAAAATTGACAAAAATATATATATTAATATTAATAATTAATATTAATATCACGAATTGCTGTCGCGACTACACGGATGGTGATGAAGAAGTAAAAAAACGTGACGATGAAGATCTTTTATATTATACTTGATGTGTAGTTCCTGTAGGATGACGCACTTCTCGCTGCTCGCTTATATATACATATGCAGCTTGTATTTTCAGCACCACATTTCAAAGATGTCAACTCTTCTTCAAAGTCCGTGAATCCATACAGAAATATTTGTATATTTTAAAAATAAATATTATAGATAATGTTGAAATTGTTGTTAGATTTATATTACGATCTCTTAAAAAGTTGATCTGAATAGCAGGTACCTATTATATGAAAAATAAATTAACTGAATCACCTGAAAAAAAATCTATCAAAAAATATTTATTAAACGAAAACATTCTTATTGTGAAGTTGTAATTATTCAGAACAGTGATATTTATATTTGGTATAAAATTTGTTATCAAAAATAATCTCGCTGTAGCATAGTTGGATAATGCACCTTCCCCGGCTTGAAAAGAGATCCATGTTCGAATCCCAGTAGCGCAACAACAATATTTTTCGATAAAGTTGATTTTATATGTATATCTTTCTAATTAATACATTTAATCAGTGTTTAAAAAATATTTAGTTTCCACGAGGACTCGAACACGGAACTTCTTTATGCTGAGAGAATGTGACACTATTAGACCATGTTAACCATTTAGATGAATTTATAAGTACAATTCTTTATCCTCTAATATATACTATAATCCTAACTATATTCGAATATTACGACTTGTTAATAAAAATGTAATTTCATTAATAGCTAACCAAAGCATAGCGGTATAAAAATGTTTTTTGATGCTCCTCTATTTTTGATCGGTTCACTTAAGCCAGCTACTTCTCTGCCGAGCTTGTACTTATCACCAGCGTTTTTTTTCTTCCACCTCACAGTGTAACCCGCGTTATTACTGTAAAAATTTAATTGAATAATGTCAGTGCACCTCATGTATATATTTCCTTAATTTCTTTATCAAGAAATACAAGGTAAATACTAGCAACATCCCAGCTGAACACGCCAAGATAACCTTAATTATAAATTAATGTCTTGGATAATTTCAAAGTTCTACGAATAAGCAAATATGTAACCGAATCCGGTTTGCTAATTTATCCAAATGGCATCGCCAGCTCAAAACATCATCAATCATTACGTGTTCCACTAAATAATTCATAAACCCTTTCCAGATCATTACATAAATAGACAGGGATGCTGTCTTTGGGCTATGGATTTATTGAAAAGATTATTGTAAATATTTACACGCAGATTTTAAATAAAAACACAAGCCTTTTTATACTAAATTAATGTATTAATTATAAATATATACATATAAAATCAATTTTGTCGAAAAATATTGTTTTAGCGTCACCGGGATTCGAACCTGGATCTTCATTTCCAATCCGGGGAAGTGCACTACCTTTGTGCTATAACGCCAGTATTTTTCTTGGAAAGTTGGAAATGAGGTAACAAATTAAATTAAATGGTAAAAAACAAAAAAATTAAGAAGGAGACAAGTAGAGAATAAGTAAAATGAACAAAGTAAAAATTTTGATACAGACAAAAGATATATAAGAAGTAAAAGAAAAGAAATAAGCAGGGAGCAAATAAAACATGACATGTACGAGGCAGGATGTAAGGACAAAAAATATTTACATAAAATGAGTAGCTTTGATCATTTAAGAAACTCTTCCAGCTGACTTTTTCCAATTTTGAAAAGCCATTCCTTTATAAGCACGCAGAATTGAGGATGCAATACTGTTTCCATCTCTTGTGGTAGCTTATTGTATATCCGCTGTTCTATGAAACATGCATGTCTTTGAGCAATTGAAGTTTTCATTAACGGAACAGCTAATTTTTTTTTAGTTTTTGTACGAGTACACTTAAGAGGTGGGTTTTTTTTCTTGTATGTCTTTAAGCAGAGTTTTTATAAATTTAGCACCTTGAGTTTTTGGAATAATGGCTATATAAAAAATATATATTAAAGTTGTCAGTATACAGGCCTAGCACGGTAGCAATTGGATCAATAATGTATTCGTACATGCGTCATCATCATCATAATTGATGCTATAACTATGGTCAGTGCGTCACATATTAGGTCATAAATCTTATAATTGCTTATATTGTTTGTTAATATCATTAGACCCACTTTATATGTATCTATTTCTGTCAATTTTGTTATCTGACTGAATCAATTTCATTTGAAAGTCACACCAATAGTAAATTAATAACTAAACATATACTGGTTATTGCCGTACCGTGCCGTGACTTCAGTAAAGATAATTAATTTCAAAAGGTTGTGTTGCCCAGACTATGAAACATCTTGACTGTTGCGATGTTTCTCATATTTCATGTATTTTGGAGGATGAGTTAATCAAGTATATTATTTGAGATTAGATGCTATCTGGATTGGCTGCCCCCAAAACTCAGATTAATGTTCGTGTTCTGTATTCCGAGATTTTTAGCTAGATTTATTGTGAGAATTAATGGCAGAGCATGATAATTTAATATAAATACATACTCACATGTTTGCACTGAACGTTTCACATTAAAGTTACAAAGCTGTAGCTCGGGATTCGGAGCGAACGTAGCAATAATTTCGAGAGGTGACAGAAAAATAGCGCATTCAACCTATGCATTGTCTTTCCCAAGTGGTGGCTAGATACTGCTAGTTCCGGGTGCATTCAACTGCTCTAGCAGGTGCTCAGAACCGTGTTCTTATTACCATAGTCTTAAATAAATCACTTATGTGTGGATGCGAGTTCTTTTACGATATCCCGGGAGTCAATAAAAGTCTATAAGGAATCTTTAAAGGCGAACCTTGTACCACAAGCGTCCCCTCTAAGCTGTGCGACCGCAAAACTCGTGAAATCTCGCCACGCACTACACAGAATCCTCTACGAATCATTCCAACAAAATAAATAAACATTAATTTAAATATCTTCATTAATTTCTCCCAAAGGCTTACGCAAAAAAAAATCGTTCCCGAGAATTTTAAGTGCGAAATAATAATAATAATTGGTTCACCGCATGCATTCCATTTATTTTGGACATTGTTTCAAAATACTTTAGGGGTTCGGTAACTGATAAAATGTATTATTTATTTTATTGACACGTTGAACACCACCCCAAAATATTCGGTACATTATAGATTTACACCGCAAGTAAAAAAAAATATAGGGAACATTGCTAACCACCAATAAGAAGAGAAAAAAATTAGGTGCCTATTCGATTACATAGGCATTTCGTAATATTTTTTTTTAATACGCGTATAACGGTTATTTTTTTAAATAAAATATTTATTTTTATTTATTTTAAAATATAGGAAAATAAATTGGGAACAAAATACATTTTATTTGCGAACATCATTTTCTTCTTTGGGGAATACTAGAAGCTGTACCTCGTTATTTTCATTACATCTCTGTTTCATCTTGTTCAGTATACGAGTACTCAAATATGCAAATAATTAGAATCTTTTCCTGAGGCAAAATATTTGCATTTTCATTTCTCACATTTGCTATAGCGGGGGAAGAAATCGCATTAAAATGAGAATAGCTCTATGCACGTAGTGCAATACATAATTTTATTTCATTTTACTCAATTATTTCTATCTGATGAAATTGAAATATTAAATTTAATTAATTTTTTTTAATCACATTTTATTCGTGTAATGAAATAAATCAGTTAGATATTTATATTGAAAAAATAAAGACACCACCAGGCCTCGATCCCGAAATTTTTTTAAAAATAGAACTCTCACTATAAAGTATTTTTTTAAAAATAGAACTCTCACTATAAAGTAATATATTATGATCTCGGTAACAAGACGTTATCTGATATTTTGGTATATCGTATCAAAATTCTTAGAATAATTTTCTTTTTAAACTGTCACAAACATGTCAAATTTCCTAGAAGTTACTGAGATAACATAAAATCAAAGTTATATTTTATTATTTCTTAGAACAATTATTATTGTTTTGAATACAAATAAGTAAGTACTGAATTTCATAATGTAGGTAGGGATATTAGTTTACTGAGCTCAGTTTGTAAACTGTATGGAAGAATTTTAATAGAAAGAGCAAGAACCGTGACGAAAGAAAAAGTATTGGACGTGCAAGGAACCTTTGTAGGTGGAAAAGGATGCATGGATTTTGGTTAAAAACCAAAAAAGTTTTTGGTTAAAAACCAAAAACTTTTTTGTGCCTTCGTAGATCTACAGAAGGCATATGATAGAGTTATAAAACAAAGATTATGGACTGTACTCTCTGATTGCGGGGTAAATAGTAAACTAATACACACATTCACATCTCTATATGAAGGAAGTTCTGCGTGCGTAAAAATCAATGAAACGTTCACACCATGGTTTGACATTACAAAGGGTGTAAAGCAGAGTTATGTAATGTCTCCATGGCTGTTCAACTTGTATAAGGATAAATGTGTGAAAGAACTGGAATGTATGAATATAGGAGCAAAAATGGTCGATTTGATTGTATGCTGTTGTATTGTATTATATTGTTCGCCGATGATGCAGTACTAACGGCCAATAATGAACAATAACTACAGAGTCTAGTCAGTAGAACGCGCGATGTATGCAAGGAAAGCGACCTCATGATGAATGTTAAGAAGTCGAAAGTGATGGTATTCGAGAAAAAGAAATGCAAGACACCGGGCAAAATACTTGTAGGTAATGGATGTTTGAAATAAGTAGATGAGTTTGTGTGTTTGGGAAGTATATTTGATAGAAACGGAAAGGCTGAGAATGATATTGAAAGTAGGATGATTACAGAGAATAAAGTGAACAGCGCTTTGAATGGAATTATATCTAACGGGAATTTGTCAACCGAGGCAAAACTAGCGGTGCACAATGGAGTTCTGGTATCGACACTGATGTATAGAAGTGAGGCCTGAAGCTGGCAGAAGAGGAACGAAAGTAGACTGAATGTAGTGGAAATGAAATCACTTAGGCGTATATGTGGCAAATCTATTTATAACAGAGTAAAGAATGAAGAAATAAGGAAAAAATGTAAAGCTGATGTTAGTATAGTGAGTAATATAAAGAAAAGATCATTTAGGTGATTTGGTCATATGGAACGGATTAATGAGGAGAGAATGGTAAGAAAGATGTATGACGCAAGTGTTGATGGTACCAGAAATAGAGAACCAGATAATGAAGGATGGTTCTGTTAGAAGCCTTATCAATCGGCGAGCTTGTATGAGAAGATGTATGAATTTTGATTAAACGAGAATTGTGTGTCAGGACAGAGGAGTGTGGCGCTCTATCCTCTCTGCCTACGTAAGTAAGTAAGTATATACAATATGTCAGAAGTCAGGTAGCGGTTCTATTCTAAATTACATAATTCAGTTGTTTATAAAATTTTTACCTCATGAGCGTTAAACCAAACTCCGCCGACGAAATCAAAAAATTAATTTTCACAATTTTGAAGCTCAATATCTTAGTCTACTTCCTTCTTGTTCCATGGTCAAGATATGTAGATTGAAATTTGATGGTATGGTGAATTAATAAAGCAGTTATGGTGACATTAGGTGGTACCTATAGGATCAACTTAACAATTAGCATTATTACCGGTCGGCCAGGCAGGCTTTCTTCTCTCTCCAGCATGGCAACAATTTTCAATTTAACTCTCAACCTCATTTATAAATTGAAATCGCGTGTTTCTTTGTAACATGTATTTAATAAATCATGTGTTCTCAAGTGAGTACAATTTTGATCACGCCACGCCATTGTCTCAAATCCTTTTATTTCTCAGTACAGCCAAGTGAATATTGAATATCTGAATTTAAATGATGGACCGATTTATAAAGTCAGATCATAACAAAATATATCTTATTTGTTTAAAATATTAATGATTAATAAACGTACGTACGTGTACGAACATACTGTAGATGAAAACTAATAGCGTATTGCGCCAAATTTTTTTACCAGCACCTGTTTTACAGGCAGTTAAAACATGCTGTATACAGTAAAATGCAAATTCAGATTTACATTTTTCACTTCCCTCTTCGTAGCTGATATTTCCTAGCAGAAGACTGCGTTTCCCTTTGTCAATATTTAAATGCAGTATTCGGAAAAAAAAATCCAATACCTGTGATCGAATTTGACTGAAAGTCAATAGGAACTCTCCGCAATGGACAATTTTTAGGGCGTTAACTTTGTGGTTAGACGTATTAATGAAATAAAATAATGACATGCACATGCGAAAAAAACTATTTTTCAGAAAAAAAAATATTTCTAACTTTTAATTAATACCAATCAAAAGTTCATCAGACAGGACTAAAAGATCTTTACTTTTAATCAACGTACGTGATCGCTACAAATCGTTAACCTTTACCATACCGTGGTATAAAATACCTATTCGTAGCCATGCTGTCAACTCGTGTCACCGTAAAATATTTAGAGTAAAGGTGAAAAAAGGATATTTATAATATTATAGTTCGGAGCATTCATCAAGTCTTAAACAACCTTCCATATTATCTCCCTTTATTTAATTAATTAATGATTAATTAATACGTTTAATAAGTATTTAAAATATCACAGAACTATGTTCTGAATAATTTAATTCTCGTGTTAGTTATTATTTTTACTGCGAAATTAAAATATCATCTCTTTATGTCTTATCACAAGTGGTATTTTTGCTAACGATTTAATTTTACAATAGAAAAAAATTAAAAAGGAATTATTTTTGTAAGAATCACACTATATAATTTGTTTTTCACTATTCACTTCTAAGCGTAAATGTTTTTCTTAGTATTAGCTAAAATATGAATATTATGTTGGAGTGGTAGAGCTGTATTACTGCATGGTTTGGAAAGGGTTAAATGAACACTTTTTACCGCTTTTCTAGAAGAATAAAATGCAGTGTAAAAGTAATCACGAATATTATTAATTGATATTTTTACCTGATGATGAGAGCAACAGCACCCTTGAAATCTATAGTAGTGACTACAACATAACTCAAATTGCGTATAGTACAAAGTTTAGTTTATTGAAAAATATCGAAAAAAAATAGTTAAGTGCTCCTTCCTATCCGTTATAGAAAAATATCATGTTTGCATTGTGAACACAAAATTTAATATAATATTTAAATAAAAATACAAATTAAGTCAAAAATATCTACAATAATATAGAGTAAAATATTCTCAAGAATATTTTAACTTGATAATCAAAGGCACTAAAGGTGCTTGCATTACAAAACTTTTGGCATCATTTTTTCCTAGTCCACAGACTAACAATTTTTAAAATGTACAATAGATTTTGAATATTATTTCTCAGACCATCGCCGGAAAGCAAAAACGTGCAAAAACAGGTCAAAAACACATTCATGAAAAAGTCAAATTATTTACATAATCAGTAAATAAATATTACAATAATCGGTCTCCAATTTTCATGAAATTGAAAAAAAATTAACAAGGTTAGTTAGGTTAGAATAGGTTAGGTACTTTTTACTGAACAAATCCCGGTAGCGCAACAATAATATTTTTCGATAAAATTTATTTTATATCTTTCTAATTAATACATTTGATTAGTATTTAAAATATCGCAGTCCTATGTATGAATAATTACAACATCACAATAAGAATGTGTTCTACTTAATAAAAATATATTTATTTAATGTTCATTTTGTATTATCGCAATGCACAATCAATTCGTTTTATGAAACAAAGTATTTATTTTAGTTCACATATCTCTTAAAATAATAAAATAAATCGTACTCATACACATATATAGAGGGCTATATTTTCATTTTGCATTGGGACCCAATTTTTATTGTTACGCCACTGTGAAAAAATAAGAGCACAACTAAAATATTTTATTTATAAAAAAGGGGTAAAGTGAAAAACTTGTTTAAAGATAGTAAGCATAAGTAAGCCATTGAAACGAGTAAACATATAATACAGTGGAAACCGGATATTGTAATTACGGATAATATTTTCAATTGGTATTTTTATCATACTCTATCGATTTCAAAACCTTATACATAAAATATATTTAAAATAATCAATAAATAATTATTATTTAACAATTATTTGGTTTATTACAATTATGTATAAAATATGACATCAGCCAAGTAGCCTCTGGCAGCAGCACAAATGCTTGCTCCTTTAACCATATTTTTCATACTATTCTCGCACACTTCGTGTGTTATTTCAGCAACTTCGTTTCGAATATTGTCCTGTAGCATCGCAATTGTTATTGACTTATTGGCGTCGACCTTTTCTTTCAAGTATCCTTATAAAAAATAGCCGGAAGCCATCAAATCAGGTGATCGAGAAAGCCAGTCGATATCACAACTTTTTGACATTATGCGGTCGGGAAATATTTCCCGCAAAATTACAATCGTAGCTCGGGCTGTGTGTGAGGTAGCACCGTTCTGTTGAAACCACACTTGTCGCGGGCCTAATCTACCCAATTCGTCCACCAAGAAGTTATCCAACATGTGACGATAGCGATAACTATAATGATACTTTTAAAATTAGCAATATTAACTTGGTGGTTAAGATTCATATTTTTTATTTATTATCTTAGTTTTTGAAGGAAAAGTGTTTTCCGAAATCGGTAGATGTTTTTTAAACTCAATTGTGGTTAATAAAACTAAGATAATAAATAAAAAATATAACCATAATGGTTACAGAATTACTATAATTATTTAGATACAATATTTTAATGACTTTAACACGTTGTTGAAACGTTAAATGCTTCACAATAAATTGTAATTAACAATCCTATACTAAAATTAAATTCAAATTAACAAATATTTGCTTAAACAAAATGGCGGTCAAACAAAATCGGCCTGGAACATAATATTCACCATGTACATATGTTGGTTGTAGAATGAAGCCGCCACGCCACCTTCTCAATTTCCCGAAGAATATTCGAATACACGTTCAGCTATCCGAGTTCATAAACGGCTCCATAAATCGTCACATTTCAAGAGTTGTGATTTACGAGAAATAGTGCAATAGTGAAAATGTAAGAGATACTTATAAACAGAATTTTAGTATTGCAATAGATATTCCCAGTGTACTTATGCTATTCGAGGAAAATTTTATATCATATACAAGAGTATCTATCATAATAAATGCTATATGCTATTTAATCCAAAGGTTATAGTTTCAATACAAATAAGCATTTATATTTTTATTTGTTAAATTTGTTTATTAACCACTTATTGAGTTTAAATACGTCTACCGGTTTCGAAAAATACAAATAAAAATATGAATTTTAACCACAAAGTCAATTTTGCTAATTTCAAAAATAATAAGAATTTAATTGTAAAAATTGAGACATCGAAAAAATACCAAATGAATTAAACTTATCGCTTTCCTTCAATAAATAACATTTTAAATAGTACGATATATATTTTATCTTATATTATATATATATATATATATATATATATACAGGGTGTAACAGACTTAGTTCACAATATTTTATGGGTGAAATACCTTACTAAATTTCAAGTCGAAAAAAACTTACCTAAAGTTAATATGATTCAACGCTCGGCTTACAATTTTGGAAAAATAAAAATCATACAGAGTATTTAATACAATTTAGGGGATAATGTGCTAAATATTAAAAGAAGTTTGGTTGCAGCAAGATAATATATTCTAAACACTAAGAAAGTCAACTGATTGCGGAAGAATTATTGACATTATTACAAAAAAAAAGATAATCGCTCTGAGCGTTAGACGTGAAAAGGAATAAAGATCTTAGGTTTTGCATGTGACAAATATTACTGAAGTTAATGAACGATAATATACTAAATCGTGCAATGAAGATAACTTCTGGATTCAACAATGAGCAATCAGTACTGTGATGATACTGGCATGATGCCCCTTGACTTTTGCCGTAATTACCACTCGATAGCTAGTCCTGGGTTTTCTATTGGTATTGTTGAATATATTAATTACAATTAAAATACACCAACCTTTGTGAAACTGGGCTGGTAGACGCCGATGGTCACTCTCTTCGCGGTCTTGAATCTTCAAACTCTGATGATCAGCCTCCAAAACTTTATCACAACCGATAATCCGAAAAAATACTATATAAAATATTACGCCGTAAATATATCCGTCCGATTCTAAAACTGCCTCTCACCAGTAGCAGTTTCGCTTTTGTTTGCTGTTTTAAATTTACACAAATAAAATGCACATATTCTAAATTTATACCAGGCTTACCTATCAAAGTATAAAAACGCGTATACATTGATCATCCTTGGAATTCGACATAGATCGCACCATGGGTTCATATAATGGGGTACTTAATAAATATTGCGGTCATCTATCTGTCGGGTATCCCCGCCGAATGTTCATCTCAGCACAAACTGTGTCTCCCAAAGGTACCTCGGCATTTTAACCTCAAAATGTCACATGGTCATCGTCGTCCGTTTCATTCCAATTAAAAATAAGAACTTTGCTGGAATACCTGAATCGAAGCTCAGTATAAGCAGATGGACTCACGGTATCGTCCCAAGGCTTTCCAAAATCTAGTCACAATAATACCACAATTTTCACAACACGACCCGCCACGTTCGCGAGGGTTCTGACAGAACTGCCCAAAGATAAAAATTAATAGAGCCATTATACATTGATATATTGACAGTACTTACTGCGGCCGAATTATAATGTTACAATATATATATATATATATATATATATATATATATATATATAACAAATTTAAAAAATTTCTTTGTTAGTCTTAAATCTGTATATATATATATATATATATATATATATATATATATATATATATATATAGCAGTACCTATATTCTAAAAAACTGTAAACCACATTGACGACCCAGCAACTAAGCCACATCAACGACGCAATCACTCTACCTACGGTGAATTGATTTGCATGCACTCTCTACAGCTAATTCACGTAGTTATATACCCTGGCAAATGCATTCCACTTTCCACTGGACTAGTAATTTTCTTGTTACAAAGGGTGCTAAGCACTTTGGCATTACTGCATATACAATGTTAAAGCAGTCTGCTCACTGATCAGTTCGATTAAGGACGGCTACGTACATTTTTGTTACAAAACCGTGCAAAATAATTATTTTTTACGACTTTTCAGAATTCAACTCAAGTGTTTAAGAGATTATCTTAAATTTTTTATGACAATACATTTTTATTGTTAAGTTGTAATTTCAGAACATGTTCTGTGATATTAAGAACAAATTAAATTAATCAATTAGAAAGATAAATTGAAAAAAATCTATCTATCGAAAAAACGTTTGGTTGCTACCGGAATACAAAGCATCTAATTAATTACTTTCGTTGACGAAATCAATTGTTCTAAAGGCATAATATAGGATCTACTAGTGACCTATTAGGGGGTGCAGTCTATCGGTGTCGATAAAGAGATATCAATACATATAAAATTCGTATTATATAGCTCTGAAGATAGTACGGTCGCTCTTAAACACATTTGTTCCATACAGGAAACAAGAACTGTTTTGTAGGGTGATTCGCCGATTCACTCTTCTGGCGTGGATGAGGCGATGTCTGTGCAGCAGCGCGCAGGGTCCAATCCAGTCCAAATCGTCGTCCAGGGTAACAGCCAGTGGTCAGAAGAATCCAGATCAAATCCAAGGTAGAAGTGAAGTCAAGGTGAGGTAGCAAAAATAAAACTCAACGTGTTTACTCAGTGAGCGCGGCGGCGAGAATAAGCTCTCTCGGCCGCCGACGCACTATTTATTACCCGTGAGACGGGCTCGGTCGTGACAGTCCCCCCATCTTACGCCGGACCAGTCTCGGGCGTCGTAGCGCTCGAGCCGGCGGATTCTATTTTGCGCTTATATTTCATTTTATTTCAAATAAAATTTTACAGCTAGCTTGAAAATTGGTCGTCAACTTACTACGTTGGTGTAGCATAATCGGTTAATGCATTTTCCAGGATAAGAAAAAATCCAGGTTCGAATCCCGATAGCAACAAAAATATTTTTTTGATAAAATTGATTTTATATGTACATCTTTCTAATTTATACTTTTAATTTGTTTTAAAAATATCACAGACCTATGTTCTGAAAAATTGCAACTTCACAATAAGAATGTGTTCTCCTTAAAAAATATATATATTTCTATCTAATCCGTATTATCCTGACAGGTTTTAAACTACTAATCGTCTCACGGGAACGAAGCGAATGAGTATGCTTAAGAGAATAAGTTAATGTTTCATTTAAAGCTGCAATAATGGACTCACACCAGAAAAGTGCATTAACGAGATTTTTATAAGAACTTTTATATCTTTTATTTGCTCGTTTTTTTAATAAATCAATTATAAATTACTAGCGACCATTGTCTGGCATTACTCGAAATTTAAGGAAGTAGTTAGGTAGTAGTGAGAAGAGAGTTCATTTATTTTGAGGGTGATTTGATGTCCGGCGGGTGGGATGGGGTGAGTATATTTTACTCGGAGTTTTAGAATACAAATGAGTAAATGAAAAAAATTTGAAATCGATGGCATTCAATATAATACCCATTTATTCAAGAGGGTGCCTGTATTTTGCGCAGGATCCTAAAGAGTAGCTGTGCAAAATTCAAAATAAAAAAATGTGTCAAAAATTGTGTAGAAATCTTTCATTTTTCGCCTACCAATTGCTCTACTCGATCTTACTGCGTCTCGGCTTCCAGTCTTTCATCCTTCTGACGTTTCATCTCCTTTACAGGCTTCCGCCTGTTTAAATTTTCCGCTTTGTAAGAAATATTTTAAAGAATTTGACAGAATATCATTATCATTTTTATCCTCCATTTTAAAATATTGTGTGCTCAAAGTCTATTTTAAAGCACTTTCATCTGAAATCTTAGTATTGATTGTGCATTGTGCATTGAAATTTTCCCCTCAACAGACATTTCTATCGAAATATCCCTAAAACAGTTATTTATTAAAGTCCCTTAATATATATATATGAAACGTTTTACTTTTTACGTTGCATTATTATACTATGCATCTGCAGCAATTTCAGCCATCAATTGAAACCGTTTCGACCTCCAACGATTTCACTAACAAAGGTCCAGAATATGTGCAATTGAAGTACCCCCAATTTATTACTAGAATATAAAGGCTTTGAGAGAAACTCATTTTCTGATAAGCAGTTTTCTGCAGTTTTATAAAATCTTTATGAATTTGGAAAATATACAAAATTTGTTTAGTAATTTTACCGTCGCAGCATTTTTTTATTGGCGAAGAAGATATGCTGAGACAGTAAAATTAAAGACATACAAGATAAAGACAGATAGAAATCAGTTATCCATTTTAATAGTGATTTGTTTTTGTTTTTAAAATACTCAATGTTCGTGTATACTATAATCTGTGTTCATTCAAATAATTACAGTAATTTAAAATGTCAATTTTATATATATATATATACATATATTGTTACGGTACCTTGGGGCCCTATAGGATAGGAAACCATAGGGGTCGCCATCGATCTAGTTCAGTCTGGGTTCTCAATGGGATGATAAATGATTCAAAGACATGCTGATTTTCACTAATACATTTATTCACAAAACACAATTAATCCCGAAATTGGATGCACCAAAAATGTTCTTTAGATCTTCTTTCTTAAGGTCAACTTTCATCTGAGAGAGGTCACTTTTATTTATTTTTTCTATTTACGGAGTTTATACATAGCTAATATCAACCAACGCGGCCGTGGGATGCCAATGGAGCTGACTCGGACCGCCATACACTCACGCCAGGATTAATCTCTTGCTTCAGGAGGTAGACCGGACACCATCTCGTCTCAGCCTTGACCATAACGCCCATCCATTAGCCATCGCTCGCATGTCGCCTCCTTGCTCATTGCAGTGGAGTCTCTTCTCAAACCGCGAGTGGACTAGGATCAACCATCTCCGGATTCCGGAGCACGGTTCCACCGACGCGCATTTTACAAGCGTTCCCACCAAAAGTAATGTTTTGCTCAGCTACCCTCCAGAGTCAGATTCTCATCCTTAATCACCTAACCTAGCAATCAATCACCATTGGACCTAGTTAGAAATATAGGTAGTTTATAAAATACACCAACATAAATTAGTTAATGTTATAAAATTAAATAAGATTAAGTTTTTACTGACGATGACGCAGTAAGCGTCGAAAATGTTTTAATTAATATTTCATTTTTAATTAGTAGTATGAAATAAATAACGTTGTGTTTTATTTTAATAACTTATTTATTTTTTCAAAAAGTAAATATGTTATTTTTGAAAAAGTTAAATAAAAATAATAAATTCATTGATAATCTCTTTCTGTTAAACGACCACCAGTGTCAAGCGATGTTAGACAGAACAAATTCTTAATAACGATTTTTCCAATGGCATCTTGCAAAACGTAAAACAAAAAATACAATTTTATCAAATGAATTTCTAAGAAAACCACTGCGGTCTGGGCGCTTTATTTTTTGTCTAATAGTTATTTAAAAAATGTCAATGTGAAGGTTCTTCTACGAAAATTTGCATAAAAATATATCATAATTTATCAAAAAATATTTTATTATGCGTTCCTGGTTTATTTTTGCGATCCCCAAAAATATAATGATATTAATATAATTTTGTATCTGAACTATGAGATTTATTAAAATTATTATAATCAATTTTATTATTTATTGTATAGGTAGTATTATAAAATACAACTCAATTATTTGAAAATATGTTTTTGTTTTGGGAATATATTTTTATTGTTTTTTTTTCTAGATATTTATTTCACAGTACCATTACTGCTTAAACTTATTCGTTAGCTTATAATTCATGTTGTTAAAATTAAAAGCCTTGAGTCAGTATAATCACTCCCCCAGTGTCGCCAGTACGCTTGGCGTGTTCGCATTCACGTTCGTGTCAGTTGCACAAGTGATAAATCAGTCTAGATTAAGTGATTTAAAATAATAACTTACGAAAACAAACTATGAACATCTTAACAAACTAACTTACCATCATGCCGTTTCCCCGCGGGGGTAGGCATAAAGGATAGAGCGCCACAGTACTCTGTTCTGAAACACAATTCTTGCCTCATCCACTGGTGTGATAAGTTCCCGTGGACTGTATCAATGAAAATTAATGATTAGTTGACGCAATCCGAATTGGAACAAGAAAAGGAATATTGGCAGATGAATCTGGCCTATCTTGATCTCGGTCCTGGGTTGAACGTCAAGTTTCACCTTCAGTTGACTCGCACTTCTGTAGTGAAGAACGAAGATATCACTGCACGTCCGGAGATATTTAGAACACCGCCTCTTTGTGATCTTGGCGTTGGGCACGGTGTTAAAAAAAATACCGATGTTGACCGTTTCGTGTCGAAATGTAATCTGTTCCTCCGTCGGCGAAATCCCTAATAAATAATAGTTGACCAGAGCGGGAAAGGTATATTAAGGTTTATATTGGAAGGGCAAAATGCATAGGGAGTAGATACTCGACTTGCGTTAATATCCACATTCATACATCTTCTCACACTATCTCATGAACGCTTTCCGCAGTAATACCTTCTTGAAAAAGAAGTAAATGTGTTGTATTACAAAAGAATGGAATATGATTTTTTTATGGACTGTGATTTAGTATTCTGCAACAATATATAACATTAGAAGAACTGAGCTTATACAAGATCCAGATAGACTATTTATTAAATTGATGAAGTTCTATATATGAGAAAAAAATAAAAACACGAAGGTAATTCTAAATAGAATAAAACACGAGCATAAGTGGAACGTATGCAGATCAAAAAATGATGAAAAAAACGATATCACAGTGGGTACTCCATGCGTACAATCAAATATAGGATATTTTCTTTACCACCAATGATAAAATGGTTGAGTGACCTGTCGAGGGATTTTAAAATTTTTCTGAAATCATGATTTGCTTTAAAATAAAAATAAATTAAATTAATCGGTGGAAAGTACAACATTATTGATTTATTTTGAGATTTACTTGGATAACTTGTAAGTGAACTGAAAATGTTATAGTATTAATTTGAATTATTATTATGTTGTTTTATGATTAAATGAAATATTAATCTAATAAGAGAACCCTAGAGTAATTCAATCAAAAACTTTATCGTTAATTAAATCAGTCTTTGAAAGTATTAATAAACAATTTTCACCTTCGTGGTAATAAATACATTAATGTAAATAATATATATTTAGAATATCCAGTTATATAAAGACTTTACGGTGAATGATTGAAAATTTTCGATCGAAGGTTTTTCTAGACAGTTTTGGCCACAATTGGTTACGTAGACTAACGGTGAACGTCTACAACAGGGGAACTTTAAAACTTACGAACAAATATGATAAATGCTTTAAATTTTGGTTAATAATTATGTGATGAAAGATTAAGTTGCTGTGTATTTAAAAAATATAAAATTGTATGATAAATTCTTATTTTTTTAAATACTTTCTGAATTACCTTCAGATTATAAAAATATTAAAATGATTGCCCAAAATTGAGATAGTGGTAGATCATAAGAAGAGCTCTTTGAGCGTAGTAAGACTAATTTTGTAAAAGTACATTTCTGTAAATTTATCATTATGGTATTTGCATGACTGCTGAATGAATAAATTTTGTATGTAAGTTGTTCTTCTTCTGGGAATATGGAAAAGTATGGATTGCCGGGTTGATCTAGATGGTAAGCGAAGAGATATTAATTCTAATTGACTGGGACAGTCAATATGGCCTTGCAGTAGTTTGAAGAGAAGTATTTGATCACCACGCGTTCTAGGGCTTTCATATTGTGGAAATTTGCTGCGTCTAAATAGGAGTTGAATGATAGATTAGATCTAACATAAAAATATCTAATAAACCTATTTTGTATTCACTTTAATCTCGCAATATATGTAATCTGCCATGGGTTCCAGATTTGAGATGCGCACTCTAAGTGACTACGAACGAATGCGTAATACAATATTTTGAGACAATATGGATTTTGGAATTATATGTGTCGTAGCATTCTATAAGCCTTGGAGGTAATTTGGTCAATGTGATTTTTGAAAAGAAGTTTGCTATCGAGGATTATTCCTAGGTCTTTAACATCGCTTTTATTTTCTAGCTAAGTAAGTCTATTATGTAACTAAAATTAATGTTATTAAATTTTCTTGAGAAAGTTATTTGAATAGATTTTTTAGCATTCAGGAGGAGTTTGATCATCTTACAGTAGGCTGCAACGAGGGTGATATCATTTTGCATTTTATGTACAATTATCATTCAGAAGCGCAGTCACTATCAACGTCGATGACTGCTCTCCATTTGTTAGGAAGACGGTCGATTCCGCGGGCGAAGAAGCACTGATTTTTTGAGGCAACCCACGATTTCACATCTTCTATCAACTCCTCCAAATCGTCATAGGCTTTGCCAACTTGCCAATTTATCAGATAGCAATTGATGTGGTAGCCCGTGGAGGCCTTGGTGGGAGAGTAGGGCAGACGGGGGAGTAAATCCCATCTCTTGTTAGCAATGGATTCAATCACATGGCGTTCGACATGAAAAAGAAAACGATTTGTTTCTTTTTGTGCTCTTTTTTTTCAGCTGAATAGCAGTATAAAGGCGATCAAGCTAGGTTAACTGCACGTCACTGTTGATGTTGTATTACCTTTGATTATTTGTGTTCGAGATTCGCCGCTCATGACGCTTTACACTAGTAGTTCAGACCATTAGCGCGCATAATGCATGATTTTCTTGCAAGTTTTTGTCTGGACGTTAGTCCAACCTTAAAAAACTACAGCATAATACTAAATTAATGTATTAATTATAAATATATACATATAAAATCAATTTTGTAATATAATGCGGTGACGCAAAAACAATATTTTTCGACAAAATTGATTTTATATGTATATATTTATAATTAATACATTAATCTAGTATTTAAAATATCACAAACCTATGTTCTGAATAATTACAACTTCACAATAAGAATGTGTTTTCCTTAACAGCATAATAGTTCCATGGGGAGAGGGGGTCCTCTGGCGAGAGGCACATTGGCAAGTGAAGGGCGCAAGGAAAGGTTATTGAAAATAGATTGTTCTAGAAGTTTCGTGAAATTTTTTTATGATTTAATGGGTTTTTGAATTCTAAATATTATATGCGAATAACGTAGGGTATAATATCAGCTATATTTATGATGGATAATAAATATTTATTTGTAAGGGATGTTTTTGCACATTCATGACGTATTTCGAGAATTTTTCACCCCTTCGATGTTTGATGTTCCGGTCCTAATTTGAATAATTTAAGATGCCGGCCGGGGGTGGGTGTTTGTCAACTGTCAACTGTCAGCGACACGGCCGTCTGTCAATCCGGCTGGTAAACTGCCAACCGTTTCGCTATGGAAATTTTTGTGCAAGAATCTGATTTTCTTCGCTCGAAATAATTTTAATTATTGTTTAAGAAATGTTTGTTAAGTAATAAAATGTCAGGGAACTTTTATGACGGGATAAGAACTTGAAATGAATATTTTATTTTCAGATTAATATTTCGAATAAACAAAAATGAAAACAGGCAGTTGCGATGAGTTAAGAAAATGTGTGGGAAGATGAATAATTTGAAATGAATGATGATATCTAAAGAGTGGAAAGCAGACGATAGTAATAGACTATACTTAAATGATATATTTCCATGTTAACAACAACTCACCCCGAGCAATAAATCTCGGTCACAACACAAGACGAAGAATAAACATCTACACACCAGTTCCGAGAGCAACAACAACATTTTATCAATTTTATTAACAAAAACTAGCTACTTTAACACAGATGGCAGTCTAGCAAAGATACCAGGACAATGCTGTATATATCAGAGGTGGAGTCTACTCCATCTCCCAAAATAAACTACGAGTATATTATACTTAATTGCAATATAGTTGTATCTTAGTTTATCATGTTATGTTATAATATATTCACCTCTGTTACAACCAAAACATGTATGTCAATAAAGTCTAATAAATAAATTCGGGTATACATGATGCCATCATTATTACCTATTTTCTGCCGTTGATAGATTAATGGATGGATATCAGTCATCATGGATGATATACAGTGTTGTGGCAGGGAAGATCACTTAAAAATTGTGATATATAGTACTTTTATTATTTAATATGTTTGTTTAATGCACCATTCGATGACCAAGAAAATATATAACAACATCGTGGCATTCATAACTCAGATTTCCCCAAAAACGATATATAGTGTTGTTGCAGAGGAGGTCCCATACATATATACACTGAATAAGACTTTTATAGTCTCGACATTTCGAGTAAATATCATTACTCATTCTCGAGGGCATTTTATCTGGAATTCTGCTCTAAGCTGACAAGTAAACTCGACCGTTCGAAACGGTTCTTTTACCCGTTGTCGTGAGTCTATTTATATTCACAGTACCTAAACCACGTACTATTGACCTACTTTGCATGTAGCCGTACGGAATTGCATAGAAGCGCTCTCCTGCATCAAATGTCCGGTTTCGCACGTGTTTTCCTTCCCTTCAGATATCTCCGGGACCACGATAAGTCAACAGTCTCCGGCGGTTCATTTCGCAATGGTCCGACTCGAATATTAAAAGAGTTGCGCCATTTGAAGTTATCATATATCCGAGTCACCATCGATGTAAATACTCCGATCCGTTTATGAGGTGCGTCGTAATAACATTCCCTAAGTTATTAAGTTACTTTTTGTTCATTTAACATCATATTGTGCTCCGCGTGGTCGTTCGATCAGAAAATATTGTAAAAGACGATGGTGCACAAAATATCTAGACAATTCTACATCTCATCACGCGCCGGGTATTATTACAATCACATAGTGTGTCAACATTTTATATAGCACTCGATATAACATACTACTATCACACCGTAATCCAGACGCCTCGTTGCATCATAAACGCACGTGTTATTCACTGTGAAACACTTCATCCAGACTTTACGCCTAGCTACATATTTCTATCTAAGGAACTTGTGCTCGCATCTTCTGCCAAAGACTCTCCTCTTCGCCTTGTATTCCTGAATTTCCCGGTTGGCTTTCACCACCAGGCCTCCTCACGCATCATATCTCCAGTATCCTTTGTGCAGGTCATCTCCGCTACATTCACAGGTTTATTGATTAAATTCTACTAAGTATTTTTGTGAACATTATAACTTGTCCTGAATTCAGTGAGTGAATAAGCCCACGAGGCGACTAAACCAGCCACAGTAGCTTACACAAATACTTTAAGCATTATTATTTGGTGAAAACTATTCTCTAGAAGTCACATAATTTGCCAACTATTGTAAGATGTATACATTTGTTCTTAATAGTACATGAATCATGCCATCTCATCTTACTTAAGAATATGTTATTACCATTAAATTAATTTGCCTATTTGTAAATAAACGTTGTTTGTCAATAATTATTATTTTCATTGGAGAGCCCTCGTTCGATTGATACTATTCACTGACCCTTATAGATAAGTACTTCTCAGTCAATCTCCGTCGAGCTAGTAACTTAGGAGAAATACCATTCTACATCTATATGAAATTCTTACTTATAATACTTTATAAAAATAATAATAAGGAGAAACAACCGTCAATGTGAAAACCTTAAATATTACATATATTTATGTATTGCAGAATTTCACCATTCCAAGATACATCGGTCAGTTTTGCAACGTGTCCGGCATAGTCGCACGTCGGCTTCGTGACAGTTTGTACAATGTCAGCATCCTCGGATATACTCCTCTTTTATGAGACAATATACATAGTTTAAATGAAAATACATTGGAAGATATGCTAATAATTTGAGTTATAAACTTTCATATTTTTTAATTATAAATAAATATACCCAAGAATCCTGTATGAATGTGAAAATACGAATATGTTTCGTTTATACATGTTCCGTTTAATAATAATTATGTACTTCTGATTCTAATTATTATACCTTTAATTATTATTATATTATTGAATCAATTCATGTAGTATGTATATTTCTAAAGAAAGAATAAAATTTTCTGAAGTATGGTAGAAAATAAATATTAAATACAAATAAAAGCATTTGAAAAATATAAAAAATAATCACTCGGCACTAAACAGAAAACCAAAAACAAACGTTAATTTTTACCAGAACAAAAACTGGAACCGAACCGATATATTTATTTTTAATTGAACCAGATTAATTAAATACTGAAATGAATAAAATAACGGTTCAAAGCCCCGGTGAAAGTTATACTTGGTATTAACTCAAACTGACGACAATACATCGCGGCGCAGCGGCCTATGGATAACCACTCACTTCTCTCGCGGCCAGCTTCCCGAACTAGCAGACGTTTCACGCTCACTGCTCATATCTTACCTATTATTGTGCATCTATTCGAAATAAGCTGCCTATCAACTGTATGTTATTTATCTTTTTTGTCTTACCTATTATAGCCATATTCACGCACACATACACACATTCCGCGATATCACCCTCATACGAACTCAGACGAGAGCTGTGAGAAATAGATTCCATATATACCAACCTTCTGATCGACATACATAACAACATAACTCATCCCATCATCTAATTAAATTCCCTAAACTGAACAATATACTACACTTGATTTATTTTGTCAATACTGTAGTTTAAAGAGATGTTCCTCTCGTCATCAAGTGTAATGAATAACTAATCTAAATACATCTTGGTGCTAACCTTTACAGGTATAGAAACAGGACTTGGAAGGGGTGGTCTCTTTTAGTCGTTAATGGGAATATATGCAGTAGGGGTGAATTATGTTAAATATTAGGGAAGAAAGTGTGATGATGAGAGGGATTGCACCTCTTGAAACTATATTAGCGACAAAATAACTCAACGTGTGCGTAGTACAAAGTTTACTTTAGTGAAAAATTAAAATAAGTTTCCACATTTTTTTTGTGACTAACTTTTCATTTGAGATGGAGATTTTGTTTTAATAATTAAATAATAATATAAAATAAATCCATGATAGAAAAAAAAATTTGTTGCCATCCGGACATATTTTTTTCGTAAATTGATTTTATCTGTATATTTTTCTAATTGACACATTTAATTTGTATTAAAAATATCACAGAACTACGTTCTGAAAAACTACAACTTCACAATGATGAGTTATCCTTTAAAAAAATTTAACAATAGCTAGAACTTAAATACATTTATGTATTTAAATTTATTCGAAAAGATATCTATCGCATGATATCAAATCAGAATAATCATTCATTGAGCAGTGATATGATTTAGAAAGAACAACAAAGGTCAACACAAAAATGTATATTTTCAGTTTCAGTTTCGTACTGAAATTTGTTTCTTTTTCTTGTTTAAGTGATTTATTTATTTCACTAAATTCCCTTTTTACTACTTTATACAGTATTTTAAATGGAAAACATTAATTTATTCTATTAAGAGTTAATGTGTTTTCTTGTAACATCTTTATTTTAAATACTAAATTAATGTATTAATTATAAATATATACATATAAAATCAATTTTGTCGAAAAATATTGTTTTTGCGTCACCGGGATTCGAACCTGGATCTCTATTTCCAATCCGGGGAAGTGCACTACCTTTGTGCTATAACGCCAGTATTTTTCTTGACAATTTTTCGAACCTATATGTTACATTTTTCAAATTAATACACCTAATAATGTAGATGGCTTTCAAATAATGGAACGACAGGTGTATTAATTTGAAAAATGTAACATATAGGTTCGAAAAATTGTCAAGAAAAATACTGGCGTTATAGCACAAAGGTAGTGCACTTCCCCGGATTGGAAATAGAGATCCAGGTTCGAATCCCGGTGACGCAAAAACAATATTTTTCGACAAAATTGATTTTATATGTATATATTTATAATTAATACATTAATTTAGTATTTAAAATATCACAGACCTATGTTCTGAATAATTACAACTTCACAATAAGAATGTGTTTTCCTTAATAATACATCTTTATTTATTGGTAAAAAATAAAAATAAATGTATATTCATATTAAAATTGTATGTTTTATTTATTTTTAAGGATCTCATTCAAATGTTATCGACGTTCACATCAGAAAATATTTTTATTTATTTCAATTTGTCGGAAATCAAACTGTTTTTTGTTCAAACTATCAATAAGTAATGATTATTTTTTCTACTTACAAGAACATAGAATATCGAATTAGGCATCATCAAATAAACTATTCCAGGACTGAAAAGTACACGTTTTATCCTTTTTACCCCCTCCCTCTACTAAAATGTCGTAAATGATAATTACTAAAAATAAATCGTTATTAATAATAGAAAATCATTCGAAAATTCATTATTTTTATAACATTATTTAAAATTTCAAATAAAATTAAATACTATTTATTTATTTCATTTTTAATAGAAAGCATTCATAAGCACTCCTATAAATGCTCTAATATAAACAAGATTAAAGTAAATTTTTTTATTAAAATTTTTTATTTTACATATTTGTTCAGTTTTATTATAAATCTATTCAATTTCTCCTCCTTTCTTATATTTTCTGGCATTTCATTAAAAAAATTCATCGCACTATACATCATCGATTTCTGAGATTTGGCCTTCTTCCTAAATGGCAGTCTCAGTTTATCCCTTCCTCTTGTACGATGCTCGTGCTCATGTTGATTTGCGTCAATTTTTCCAGTAAATTCCGCTGATATTTTCTTATTGAGGATTTTGTAAATAAATACTATTATACTAAAATATTTTTTTCTGCTTAAAGGTCATCATATTGAGATCTTTCAGCATTGCACTGATCCGAGTATATCTATTTTTTCTGAGTATTATTCTCATAGCTTTATTTTGCAACACTGACAATTGTTGCATTTCTTCTTCGTTGGTCAATAACAAAATGCTGCTGCAGTAGTTGATATGAGGAATATAACAGAGTTATTTTATAACATAAAAACAGAGAGATTTCACAAGACTCCGTACTTATACTTGTGATTCTACCCAGAAGTGAGATTTTCTTAGCAATCTTTTTAGTCAAAAATATTTTTCATTTATGTACGCGATAACTGAAAACTTTTACGTTATATAATAAAAAATATAAATTCTTTGTTTAAAATGTTTGTTTATCATTGGTAAATTTCAAAAATAACATTATTTAAAAAAAAAACATTTTTTCTTCAGATAAAATCAAAAAAAAAAAGTTCACTCATAAATATAAATATAAATAAAATATAAATACTACATTTCAGATACCCCCATTATTATATCTATAGATATTCTGTAGTCGTTTCCATTCTCTGGTCAGGGAACCAGCTTTTTGAGAGCGCCGCTTGCACTAAAGAGTTGGTGCTGAGCTCCAGCCGCAGCTTTACGCCAGCAACTCGATGTCTCAGAAACGGAACGAATCCATGTATACAGCCTTCAGCAAACATTGTAGATGCACTACATTAACATTATATTTTGATATAATTTTTTTTAAATAATCAATACCTAGTCTTATATATCATACATAATGTTTGAAATAATATATTTTATTAAGAATTCACTAATGAAAAAGAATAGTAAAATAATTTCGTACATAAATTACAAGATATTTAAAGATAAACGAAAAATTGTCTTTCCACGAATTTCGATCGACATAACACTAAACAAATACCTACTTATTTAGTGTGATGTTGATCAACAATTTTCTGCATACAAAATTAATTCTAAAAGCATTCAACTATGCTACAGCGACAGTATTTTTGTTATTATGTTACACTTTTCAAATTTTAATACACCAACCGTTCCAATATTTAAAAGCTATCTACTTTGTTTTTACGGAATCTCAAATACCTTTGAGTAAACCGATATCAGACGCCATAATTAACAATTCATTTTTATTAAATTTGGATAATGTACCTTCCTCGGTTTGGAAAGAGAGCCGAGTTCGAATCCCGGTAGCCTAACAACAATATTTTAATATTGATTTTATATGTATACCTTTCTAATTAATACATTTAATTAGTATTTAAAATATCACAGACCGTCTGTTCTGAATAATTATTACTTCACAATAAGAATGTGTTCTCTTTAATAAAAAATATTATAGTACTTTCATTCATTTAAAATTACATATACATATATCTACATTTATGGTGAAAAATAACCAAACACGCCTCCTTCACACAATCACAAAGTATCACAAAGTGTTTTGGCGATTTTTCCCGGCACACCTAGAACAATCTAGAATCTAATGGAACTTTCGACATGTTTTTGCCTGCTCGACAGCGCATCACCGAACTTTGTCACTACTCGACCCGACCGACTTGAACCGTGTTATTAGATAACCCGAGTGCCCATTCCACGATGTATTTCGAAATGTACTTAATGTATTCGGGTATTGTTCTTTTTTAAATATGTTTTTAAATACTTCTCTCTGTTCAATCAACTTTTTAAAATGATTCAAGTGAGCCTCGCGTATTCAACCTAGGTAGATGTACGAGTGTACTTCTCATGTGTTCAATAAAAATATAATTCAAACTTTAAAATATAATTTTTTCCTGATATTGTTGAAGGAGTTTCACTTAGTATTAACATATTTTCGAAATCAGATTTGATAGGTACTCAATTTTGGGTACCAGAAAAAATACGGGGCAGCAAAGGAATAAAAGGACTTACCGCACTCCGCCTTCTCTTAGACCTCCAAGCACCTCCGAAAATGGACCGTATATAGGATTATCACACACAATATCTCATCAAAGGTTCCAAAACACAAACGTAAACTTCAAAATTGATAACAGCTATTGCTGAACTGTTCCAATACAGGGTCGCCTATCGACTAACTGAGAGAGGCCGGCTTGAGAAGGGGTGGGGAGGGGGGGGGATATGTTACATGGCAATAAATATATGT
This sequence comes from Eubasilissa regina, assembly GCA_022840565.1. Lineage (NCBI taxonomy): Eukaryota > Metazoa > Arthropoda > Insecta > Trichoptera > Phryganeidae > Eubasilissa > Eubasilissa regina. Next base: position 12,555,029 of record JAINEB010000027.1, on the reverse strand, counting down.
CCCAAACAATACACTTTTCGTGTAAAAACATATATTTTAATTTGAAAGTAAAAATTTCTACAGATAAAAAAAGTTTAAAATATCTTATATAATCTTAAATGTTTTCCAATATTATAAAATTTTTATAAAAATTTGGGTATCTAGGGAAATTTATGTACTTTTTAACTTTATGTATATTAACCTCAAATATATTCCCACGTTCTATACATAATATAAAATCATTATGCGTACAATGTCAGTGGTTCCCAATTTAAATGACGCATATTTTTTTATTATTTTAATTGACTTATGTTTTTATTTTATTTTTTTATTTGTTTTATTTTTTTATTTTATTTATTACCTTTGTTTTATTAACCACTTAATTGAGTTTAAATACATCTGACGGTTTCGAATATTATTTTCTTCTTTAGGATGTCATAACTAACTAAAAACATATATTATTGTTTCTTTACCAGAATCTATTTAAAAAAAACAACAATTATTTAAAAAATAAATTTAGTACCTAACTCAAATTGTTACTTAATACAAATCTAGTCGAATAATTTTTATGAAAAAAATTTGGAACGGGACTCGTAGTTAAATTTAGTTGGTTGTTTATAATTTTTTGATTAGTTTTACACGCTTTATTTATTTCCAACGATTCCAAATTATTTAATTTGTTACTAACACCGTTTATATGCAAAATTGACAATCCCAATTTTTTATCAAAACCATGACCATAGAAAATGGTTTGTTTTTTAAATTTAAATTGTAAAGAAACAATAATATATGTGTTTAGTTAGTTATGACATCTGAAAGAGAAAATGGTATTTTTCAAAACCGGTAGATATATTTAAACTCAATTCAATGGTTAATAAAACAAAGATAATAAATAAAAAAAATATGAATTTTAACCACAAAGTTAATATTGCTAATTTTAAAAGTATAATTAACTTACTTATAATTCGTACCATTTTTACTTTAAAAGTGAGAAAAAAATTTACCGACATATTTACGTCGATTATAAATTTCTTATCTTCATACTTTTGTCAGTCTACTATTAGATAAAGGCCTCCCCACTCTCTTCCACCCATCGTAAATATTTCCCCCGCTGCTCTGGCAATTTCGTCCATCCATCAAACTTCAATATGTTCTCTAGAACGTTTTTTGTTTCCCAAATTTTATGAAAGTAAACTTTGAAATATTTTTAAAATCGTGAGGTATTTCAGTTTTACAACTTGGTACCCGAAGGTTTTTTTAATATATTTGCGCGTCGAAGGTTAAGAGAGATGATTTCACGTTTAATAAAATCTATTTATAAATAGGTGTAAAAAATTGAGCATCAATGCCTATCTCAAATAATAAGCTTTTAAACATTGCAGAAACATGGATTCCCCTAGACGGATTTACCGGCCCTGTAATAAAGCCAGGGTTGAATTTAGAACCTTGTATTTTCGTTTTTAATATACCGGAACAAATAATGGCGGTAATCCTCCCAACATAAATAGAACGTCATTTGCAAAGCGGGCTTAAACAGGTTTCATAAATTATTCCGAGATAAGTCCTTGTCGCGAGTAAAATATGTTTTTATTTAAAAATCAAAAACATTTTTAAAATGAAGAATTCTATGTAAAAATTGCCGCGGCAACTTCATTTTATGCTTAAGAATTTAGAAACTGTATATTTTAAAAATATATTAAAAATCCGTATTTTGTGGGTATATTCTTTATTTGAAACCACCCCTGCAACAACACCACGTTGTATGTTAAACAACAATGTAAAATAAATAAAAATACTATTTCATACTCCATCATCCAAGATGCCTGACGCTCCGTCAATCTATTAAAATTTGTATAAACAGATGGGGGGGGGGGGGGTTAGTGACCTTATGTTTATTAGTTAATTAAGACTCGTCAGGGATTATTTGTGCCAGAAAGATGTGGTGGTGACATTCGAGGGCCCGATACCTCCTCCCATAGCTATATGAAATGTTACCAATATAGAGGCTGGTATTTGTGCGAGTGATCGTGGCTAGAATGGGCGTATTATGAATGAAATAGTGCCTACGATAGTTGCGTTAATTTACAGTAAAAGTACAATTGAATTTAAACTCTTTATTAAACTTTTTCTTCTTCAAATACCATGAACAATGATGGAAACTATTTATTTTAATGTATTTTAGCGCAATGCAGCATTACAATTAAATCGAATTATTACTAGTATATTTATATATAAGGATAATTCAGAAAATAAAATATGTTACGCTTTATAAAACTAGGAAAATATTTTAGTATACAGTTTATTCTTTTTTTTTAATTTTCTGTATACAATTTTTTGGGCTAATCTGCCGTGTATATCTGATCTTTCTGGCCGACGTTTCGTATCCCATTGCAGGGTTCATCATCAGCCTTGATCGTCGGTTGATTAGAGAAACGTCGGCTAAAAAGGTCAGATATATACGGCAGATTAGCCCAGAAAACTATACACGAGATTCTGAACGTCCTGAAAACCTAAGAACATTTTCACCTGAATCTGTTTCTTCACATAATCACCTTCTACATTTATTTATTTTATTTGTTTATTTATTTATTAGATGACATACATATGTTTGTTCTAACAGAGGTGAATATATTATACATAATAAACATAAGACATAATTAATACTCATAGATTATTGTGTGGGATGGAGTAGACTTCACCTCTGATATATACAGCGTTGTTCTGGCTACTTTGCTAGACTGAAGTCTGTGTTAAAGTAGCCAGTTTTTTTTCGTGCTGTTGTGGTGTTATTTAGATCATCGACAGGACTAAAAAGAGAATTAAAAATATGTATAAAAAAGTAAAAATAAAATGAAAATATATGAAGTGGGAGTGCTGTGGGACTAGTGAATTATTAGTGTAGATATTGTATAAATTATATTGGAATGTTGGATAGCCATGCTTCTGATTCATCTCTACCTGATTGAATCATATATTGGGTCCATATTTGTGTAATCTTATTGGAATTAAACGATTTCCAGTTGATACTAAGTGTGTTGTATAGTTTCGGAACTAAGAGCATGTAGAATCTTTGATAAAATATCGTTGTTGCTCTCGGAACTGGTGTGTAGATGTTTGTTGTTTGTCTTGTATTGTGTCCATGATTTATTGCTTGAGGAGAGTTGTTGTTAGCATGGAAATATTGAACGAGTCTCAACATAAAGATTTGTCTTATATCTAGGACATTTAATCACAGCCTAATATTTTATAATATCTGTTCACTAGATTTATAGTCCCGCTGGTGTAGTCGTTTACCGCCAGTCCGTTTAATAAATTGATAACTGCAAGCTGCAATTCGTCATCAATTCTAAAATCTATAATCGATATCCTCCCCACCCTATCTACAATAACAACTACGATAGTGAAACATTGAACCTCGTGAAAGTGCTTATATGTAGAAGATGAGATCATATAAGGAAATAGATTATGGTAGTATGATGTCTACGGAATGGCAAACGCACGCGCGTTCGGGATGAACGGGTCTGAGCGTATGTGTGCGTATGGATGGAGAGGTACATCAAACGAGAATGCTTAAGTATGGCTAACCACGAGAGTACTGCCTCTTCGCTTCACGCCTTCCAACGCAAATATTCAAATATTATTCATACTTTGTAAATTATCAAAATTAATTTTGTGGGTAAAATTCATTATTTTTATTTGTTAACTTTGTTTTATTAACCACTTATTGAGTTTAAATACATCTACCAGTTTCTAAAAATACTATTTTCTTCTTCAGGATATCAATACTAACTAATAGTTAGTATAAACATCCTGAAGAAGAAAATGGTATTTTTCGAAACCGGTGGATGTATTTAAACTCTATAAGTGTTTACTAAAACAAAGTTAACAAATAAAAATAATAAATATTATTCACTTCACCACTGCAACAGTAATAAGTAGGTTAAAGTAGGTTATGTTTAAAATTATTTTTAATTGAATAATTAAACATTTTCTTGATTATTTAAACCTAAAAAATAATTATTTTCTGGATTACCATCGTGTTTGTCAAAGATGGAGAATTTCAAAAGTATCAACAAAACAAAAACAATTATCAGGGCTTTTCTTTTCATCGTTAAGAACCAATATAATGTGAAATCAATATCTCGAATCGAAGGAATTTATTATATTTATTATAAGGAATCTGAAGTTGAATTAAATACTTTTTTAAATACAGTTTCGCCACTTTAAAGAAACTGCTAAGTAACCATAAATAATAATATGTAACACTTTAAATCATTATTTATTGATAAACATGTTACGGTACCTATGGTATCTTCTTCAGGAAACAGTGTATACTAAAATTAAAAATACAAGCATAGATAAAAACAAAACTATGAAACTATAAGTGGTGAGTAACTAATTAGGAACTTCTGTGAAAACAAATTTAAAAGGTGACTATTTGCAAAAAGAATTTAGTTATTTATAATATTTAACTTACTGTTAACACTTTTACTCATTTATAAAATTTATAATGTATCTAACTGTAAACCCCTAGTATTTGTATGTATAATTTCTAAACCTTTGTTAATGTCAAAATAATGGTTTGTTTCCAAAAATGATTGGCGAGTTCAGTTGTTGCTACTTATTTATTTATTTGTAACTATATAATATAGTGTAAAAAATATGTTTGGACTATGGCCATCTCACTAGATAAATTCTGTGTCGAGACGGGCATAGTTTACAAACAATTGTACAATAATAATATTGGATAATTTGTATAGCGCCATTTTCGAAAAAACTTTAAATACATAATTTATACACATTAATTTAATGTAAATACTCTGCGGTTCTCAAGATAACATATATTATTGTGTATATATTATATTGTTATACAGTGTATAGTAGTAATAAATTGTTAACTATTTCGACGTTGGACTCTTATTTCTACTACCGACATCACACAGAACCTTCAGGGAATATACGTCATAAAGGACAATACAGTATCGCGGCTAAATACGTTACAATAACGATCTGGCGTGTTATTCCTACAATTAAATTAAATCTGAAATAGGTGTTTACCTAATAAGGCGGACATGGGATTTTTTTACAAAAATATATATTTATTGGGTTGATGCAAAAATTCTTGCCGTTTTAACGGTATTTATTTAGAAATGGTTGTATTTTGTCTTGAAACCTATTTTTTGTCATTGCTTTTAAAACAGACACATTCTACCTGATTTACCAAGTTTCCTTTCAGATTCAATCGTCTAACTACCCCAAAAAATTAACAATGGCCGAGAGGAAAATAAATTTGCGACATTGTATGTTGTGCAAATTTAACAAAGGAAACAACGTAATTACCGTGACAAGGAATATTTGTTCAGTGTACGGTGAAAATGTATTAAAAGCTCCAGCGTGTCGCATGTGGTTTAGCAAGTTTCGTTCAGGAAATTTATCACTGGAAGATGAGCCCCGTGCTGGACGTCCCATCGATGTTGATGATGAGCAACTCCGGGTCATGATGGATGAAGAAGAGAACTTGCTGTTATAGCTAATTATGAAAATTATGTAATTGACTAAATAAACATTATTTCTCTTTTTCAATATTTGCAAAATTACTTTGTAGCAACAAATCGACCCCTCCTACGTAAAGTATCGTAAGTAAAAAATTTCATTTTTAATCACTCTAGTATTTCGCATGCATTTGATACTCATTTACGTGGCAGATATTTAAAAAAAAACGTATTTTATGACGTAGGTACTAATGAACATAATATTACTAAAATTATTATTAAATTAAAAATGTATCAAATACGTGCAAAATATTATGCTAAAATGATTAAAAATATCACTTTTTACTGACGATACTTTACGTAGAAAATATTGATATTTATAAGTAACAATATATATATATAAAATCAACACTGTTTACATGCAAAATTGACATCCCAATTTTTTATCAAAACCATCACCATTTTCTGTCAAATGATTAGAAAATTCTGAAAACCCACTATTTTTCAAACACTTCAAATGCTCCATTACTCTTATATTCAAATTTATATTCGTTTTACCAACATAAAATGCAGCACAATTCCTGCAACTAAGTTTATAGACACCAACATTGTTAAATTTATCATCTTTATCTTTAGAATTTATGAGTAAATTTCCTATACTATTATTTGTATAAAATATCAATCTAATATTTCATAGTAAATGTTTAGATAGGTATTTGATTCGAAATTATATTAATAAAGCGTGTAAAACAAATCAAAAGTTATAAATAACAAACTAAATTTAACTACAAATCCAATTCTAAATTTTTTCCCTAAAATTTATTCTAATAATTTTGTATTATCAAGTTACAGTTTGAGTTAGGTACTAAATTTATTTTTAAATAATTATTGTTTTTTTTTTAAATATATTTTGTTAAAGAAACAATAACATTTGTTTTTGATTAGTTATTGACATCCTGAAGAAGAAAATGATATTTTTCGAAACCGGTAGATGAATTTAATTCAATAAGTGGTTAATAAAACAAAGTTAACAAATTAAAATAATTTATATGATGACAATAAATGTAAAAAGCGTACCTGCTCGGTCACGTAGCATTTATTATATTCCATAACCGGCTGTCTCCAAAGAAATTTAAGCAAAAGCGTGGACGTAATAACACCCATGTCGCGAACTGAGGATTTCAGGATAATCCCAAGCCAAAAATATAAATCCATTTTTCCCGACCAAAAGTATTCTCGTTTCATAATCTTCATTCGTAAAGCCTTTTATGCGAATACCCCTCTTAATGAATCTTTCTCCCTTGGAAATCTGGAAAGAATGGCGAGCGCGTTTTGATTGCATCGCTTACAGTCATTTATATTTTGAACCCCTGCTGTTCAAAGGATATCATATATTATTTTATTTAATTTTTAAAATACAACACTTTACAAATAACAACAACAAATGGAGTATATATCCGTAGATGAAATTATCCTGAAGGGTGGGCTAACGGAAAATACAGAATTGGTTCATTTATTTAAACATGGTTTATCGTATTTTTTATGGAGAGTATTTAAGCAATGTGTGGGGAAACGGAACGTATGAAGGGTAATAGAAACTTGATATAGTAACATAACAATAAAGACTCGAAGACCAACCATGAAGAACACGATTTACCTGGATTTTTTCCGCTGTAATCACAGCTCTTCTGAACTTCTGTAATAACGTGGTCGATCTACATGAAGCACTCTGAACACAGTGATAGTTTCTGCACGCGTCACAAGAAAACCGAAACACACAAATAGCTACAATAATTGTACCAAACAAACCAGTGCGACAATTGTTAACAGTTCAAAAGTCACAGCCAATATACAGAAAAATTCGTGCTCTGAGGTATAGGATATAGGAGAGGGACATATAGATATAGTAAACATTATAGAGCATCCACACGAGAACGGCCGTCGGCGATCTGAGGATCTGTCATAAATGGATCTTATAAAAGCAAAAACCTGGACCCTGAACTCTGTCGTCTCTCTAAAATTGATGTTTAAGCGCAAAATCTTAAGTACGATCTTTGATTTGAATTTAGAAGATAATATTTGATTATTTTTATTTATTAACTTTGTTTTATTAACCACTTATTGAGTTTAAATACATCTAGTGGTTTTGAAAAATATTATTTTCTTCTTCAGGATGTCAATACTAACAAAAAACATATATTATTGTTTCTTTACCAGAATCTATTTTTAAAAAAACAACTTCGTCAATTATATTAAGCAACTTCGATAAACTAAACATTTAGCTCAGACGGATTCATAATGTGGGCACTAGAGATTGAGATCTAGAAGGACCTACAAACCGGGAAAACCGTTATTATATTTGTGATTGTGTGATTTATATCCGATTATAATGATAACTGATAACAGAGATTTCACTTTTGAAGCTTTAGTTTCTAGCGTGCCAGTGATGATAGATCGCCAAATTACGAATAATCAGATATTATCATATTAGGCACAGAATAAAGATTGTTTTTCTAAGTGCTAGTTTTTTTTCAATCTTTTGATATTTTAACAAACTGATAATGATTTATAGACAGATGCGGAAAAGTTGGGTATTAATAAAAACTCAATAAAACTCAAGTTGTTTCGCGTTAGATTTATTCAAGTGAACTGGTTACAAAATATTTACCGGCATATTGCAGTGTAGACAAAATTCCTGCCTATTTCTATTTACTAGTGCGTGGCGGACGTGACATATATAGGCCGTTATATTATATATAAGGATACGTGTTTTACATACGAAATAACGTGGAAGTTATGTCTGGCAGATGTCCTTTATTTACCGTTAAATGCGGCATACAGGAGCGTCATATATGGAGCATTATGTATTTGTTTGTTTATAGATAGATAGATTCGCGGTTATCCATGTTCGTAATAGCTGCAATCAAATACAGACATCACAATCATAGTCAGAATTAAAGAACCATTTAGTTAAAGCAACGATTAAGCTTATCACTAGATTGGGGATATTTCTTTGAGATGGCCAAGTCCCATCATGAACTTTAGTGCCTTGATGATGAAGCAATTTATATTTTATTAACTATTTCCATCATAATGTGATTCAGTTCTTCAGCCCTATAATTATTCATGTCATTGTCTTTCATAGATTTCAGATAGTAATTTCAATTGTAATTATCAAAGCCGTCATTAAAAGTAGAAATAATTGTATAATTTATTTCTCTCGTAGGACCCCCTTTGACTCAAAAGTGATGAATATATATTGGATTACATTTATAAAGTTGATAAACAGACTAGTATACTCTTCTATTGAGGTTAGTGAAATATTCAGTTATTCAATTTGTCTCGCTTGTGTGGTTGTATATTTAGAAGTTTGGATGGTCAGCTTTCGTGTCAATTATATTTCCCTAGCGGCCGTCTAAGTATATTTGGGTACACAGAATGAGCTTTGGCATTTTTAATATACTAGTAGTTAAAGTATTTAAAATATAAGCTTTCGTGTATTGAAAATAATTCAATTATTAATAATCTGATACCAAAGAGGTTATACTACGAAGAGTCGAAATAAATGCGGTGATTTGAAGCTTCAGCGGTGATTTCACGAAATTCGTACAGACACGGTGATTAGTCATTTCCTGCCATTCGCTGGTGACGCCTTAGCACATATACAAACGTAGTCGAATTAATTAACCTCTTAAATTCACTACATAAAAATATATATCGAGTTTTAACGTTACATTATCTTTGACGATTTTAAAAAGATTAAAAATATCTCAAAGAATGACAACGCAACATTTTGATACAAACAAAACACGATATAAATATCGACCTTAATAAATAAATAATAATAAATCTCACATACTATAAGACCTGGCTTAAATTTTTTTCTCCGTACAACAGAATAGTTCAACTCTCTGGATATAATCTCTTTGTCTTATACAGATACTTGAGAGATAAAAATATACATTATGTTCGGTATTTATGACAGGACCAGATCGCCGGTCGCTGTGCGCGTTTGGATGCTCTATTAGGTTTATTATACCTATCTGTCACCCCCCCTCCCTTTTCCATTACCACAGAGCACGACTTTTCTGTGTATGACTTTTTAACTATCAAGAAGTGAACGTCCTGCTATATGCTCGCTACACGGGTATGATTGTACAGTTACTGTTGATATTTTGTGTTTCGGTTTTCTCGCGGCGCGTGCCAAAACTACTATTGTATTCAGAGTGCTTCGTGTGAATCGGCGAAGTTGTTCCTGAAGTTCAGGAGAGCTGTGACTACAGCAGAGAAAATTCAGGTAAGTCATGCTTTCTAGTTCGTCTTTGAGCTCTTATTGTTCTGTTTCGTATTTAGTATTTAAAATATCACAGACCGTCTGTTCTGAATAATTATAACTTCACAATAAGAATCATTTTTTAAACTCACTCACTATACTAAGATCAGCTTTACATTATTTCTTCATTCTTAACTTTATCATAAATAGATCTACCACATATACGCCTAAGTGATCTCATTTTCACTGCATTCAGTATATTTTCGTTCCTCTCCTGTCAGCTTCAGACCTCACTTTCATACATCATTGTCGGTACTAGGACTCCATTGTGTACAGCTCGTCTTGCCTCGGTTAACAAGTTCTCGTTAGATATAATTCCATTCAAACTGCTTATCTCACCTAAATAATATCCTTATAAGGGTGTAGCTTAAGTCTCGCCGCCGTAGGCAACAATAACGAATGAGATATATCCTTTGGGTTTGTATATGTGTAATTATATCTTGCTAGTTGAGACTACTCTGTATCTTGATTGTGAGACTATGAAGTAGAATTTCTATCATCTTAACTATGTAAAGTGCATATCCCACCTTCAGTGAACAGTGAATGATACAAGATAATGAATACAGTCGTTTCCGCTTAATTAAGGTACCAATTATTTGGTCCAAATCTCAAGGAACTAATAATAATTTACATCGGTTAATTGGGACAACATTCCGCGTAATAGGGACAGTAAATTTAAGATTGCAATACATCAATTTTGAGAAGTAAGGTAAATTAGGACATATTAGAAGTTCTATTGTTAATTATCAAGAGTTTTAAACAATAGATAATAATTTACCACGTTACGATGAAAATAATGAAAGAGGATGCAATTTTGAAGTATTGAATGAAGAATGAGGATGCAAGTATTAAAACGAAACATCAAAAATTAGATGAAGAAGACGTTGATGATTAATATCCAACTATGCATGTAAGTAACCAGAAGAAAAAAAATTATAGCCTAGTTACAGCGTTATTTTATGCAGGAAGGCAATGAAAGGAGGCCTACGCATTTGAAGAAAAATATTCATCATTTAATTTTAAGCTCGCTTCGATTAATTAGGGAAGCCGCTTAATTGGGCCAAACTTCCTGGTCCCGATGTGTCCCAATAAAGCGGAATCGACTGTAATAAAAGTCGAAAATAATATCGGGATATGCTTCTGATCATAACTAATATGAGAGGCTCTCAAAACAGGCCCTTCACTGTTCCATCCATCCACTGGTCTATTCGTTGAATATTAAGTCACTAGGGTCTAACAACAATATCTCTCGTCATGTGATGTACAGATATTTATTTATTTATGAATGAAATACTTCAACTGTATCAAGTCCAACAAAAAATATTCAGAAAAAAAATGTAAAAAAAAATGACTGAAAAGAGAATTTTCTTTTAAAACACGTTCAACCGTAAACAACAAGGGTGCAAAGGGTGAAAAAGACTTTTGTAGGTCACCTACCGAGGCAAGGGTAGGTTACTTAACTCAAACTGGAAATTGAAAAATAATGAGTGATCAATACAACAATTTAAAAACAATTGCCTAGGTGCCTTACATATCAATTTTATATTTTATTTACATACCCCCCTTACCAATAAATGAACTTGTACATGTAAACCGATAAATATTTATTTTTTTATATTATATTTTAAATTAAATAATATATATTTTTAAGATTGGCAAAATCAATTTTGTGGTCAAAATTCATTATTTTAAATTGTTAACTTTGTTTTATAAATCACTTAATGGATCAAAATACACTTACCGGTTTCGAAGAATATCATTTTCTTCTTTAGGATATCATTAACAAATCAAAAAAACAAAAATTATTTAAAAAATAAATTTAGTACCTAACTTAAATTGTTACTTGATGATACAAAATTATTAGAATAATTTTTAATAAAATAATTTTAGAACGGTGATTGTGGTTAAATACAGCTGGTTGTTTATAATTTTTTGATTACATTTACACGCTTTATTTATCTCCAACGAATCAAAATTATTTAATTTATGACCAACATCGCTTACATGCAAAATAGACAATCCCAAATTTTTATCAAAACCATTACCATCTTCTATCAAATGATTAGAAAATTCTGAAAACCCACTATTATTCAAACATCTCAAATGCTCCTTTACTTTATTCAAATAAATGTATCAATTATAGAAATATACAGATAAAAGTTATAAATTTGTCAAAATGATAATCGAATGGTAACACGTTTTCTCGGATAGAAAGAGGTATATTCCGGCAGCAACTAAATATTTTTTCTAAAAATTGTATTTTTCTGTACTTTCTAGTTGAATAATTTAATTTATATTAAAAATACAACAAAACCACAGACTACCAAATATATAGACACGAACTAGCGCAAATTTAAATATTTTCACGTTATCACTTTGGTACCACTTAGGCAATCAAATAGCTCCGCGACTTTTAAAAATATATGACTCGATTGGAACGAAAATTTAATCGTTGACAATATAATATTCATCAATGTAAAAAATACGTCTTGTTTACACAAAGATTTAATTTTTGAAGAGTAAATACTTTTACTATTGCATAAATGTGTCATAAACTATCGGATTTATGTTTCCACAAATAATGTTTGCAGAATATCTCTCGTGCCAAATGTGCCAAATCCCTCTCCTATATGTACACTTTATTTCATATACTGGTCTGTGCACAGAACTATTTTTTGAAAATGCGACTTCACAACAAAAATGTGTTCTTTTTAAAAATTAAATAGATTTATCTTAACACGTGTTTATACAATGTCATTTAGTCTCTTTTACAATTTTATTTTATCTAGGTAGGGGTTATATCTTCCCCGGCCGAAAGTTGAAAAATATGAAAATAGCACTTTACCCGTCTGACCCGTCATAACACATTTCAACTATTCAGAAAACTCCACTCGGAGTCCTGCCGTTAGACTTAAGTTTCCCAAGTACCACTTTACATACGATCAGAATAACCTATTCAAGAACCAGCACGCAGGACCCGCTCAGGGACGACGTTTTGAATTCCGCGCGTGTGCTGAGTAATTTGGAGGATAATGGAGCATACGTGGATCTTTCAAAGAGTTAAAGGACTTTTCCTCGTTATTTTGGTATCCCTAAATTTTCATACTAACTTTAAATGACTCGGCAAGATTGAAAAGCGATTTTGTTTTCGTATTTGCCGAAATGGACTATCAAATTAGCGAGGCGTCCTTTGCGTAATCAAGAGGGGAAGCAATTTGATATTTTGTTTTCGGCCAAAAGGCGAGTTTTCGCTTAATCCTTAATGTAAAAAATATACCTAAAATCGAGTGTCTAATAAACTGTCGAAATCATTATGCAAAACAATTTATAAAGTAATTGAAAAATGATTTGAAGAGATAAAAAGGGATTATCATACACTTATATCTTTAATTTTTTTTAAAACTGTTGCTTTTAACTTTTAATTTTAATACCAAGTTTAAATATATCTATTTAATTTAATTAATTTAATTTAATGGTCCCTGTTCTAGTACTTACTTCTTTCTCCCTTCTAATTTTCTATGGTGTGCGTGTGTTGTGTTCATGATTTTGAGTCAGTTGACAAGTTACATTCTGCTGTCATGTTGACAGATTAACAAGTCTAACGTTAATAACTTAAATGTCAGATTGAGCTGTTCACCTTGCTACTGTCCCTACTTCGCGCTATCAACGAAGTGTGCGTTCGAGAGATTTCGAATGTAACAACGAAGTCAGAAGACTTTTGGACACCTCAAGTAAAAAATCAAAACATGAGGAGTGTCAACACTGGTAGATAGATCGTGTTCTCCTTTCTGGTTGGTCTTTGAGTCCCCTGTTCCTTTTCTGTCTCCATATAAAACTCCTTTCTTCTGTACCACATTCCATTACCTATCCCTTAGTAGTTAGTCTATCGATTGTGGCTTTGAGGGTAAACGTTACACTGTACTTATTTAATATGCGCATTAAATTATGTAATACATGCTTATGTCACCGTCCGCTCCATTCCACCGTCCACCACCACGTATATATTATATATATATATATATATATATATATATATATATATATATATATATATATATATATATCAATAACTCTGGAAGCTGTGCATCTGTGTTTTATTTCTACACCTATTTTTTAATAACGATGCAAAAAATCTTTTATACAACTAATGTTATTTAAATAATGACCTAATTGCATAAAATTATTATACTAAAAAAAAAATTATTCGGTATTGTTATCGAGTTATTTTCTTTGAGTCTCTCTAGAAATATTCTTAAAGTTTCAAGCTTTTCTCAATTCCATAATACATAATATAATATTCCATACTGTTGTCAAATTTGAATGATAAAACGATATTTTTAAAACACATGTCGCAAAAAGGTTATATAATATTTTTCCATATGTGTATTCTAGGTACCTACACATATTTATATGCGAAAGTTATTTCAACCTGGCAATTATTTTCTATATTATTTAAATTTTATATTTCTACGCCAATTTTGATACTATTATTACTATTTAAATAGGAATATCCAGGGTGTATCCAAAACACATCAAGGTCAGGCTTGTGAGGTTTTTGATGTACTCATATAGGGTGTAACAGACCTAGTCCACAATATTTTATGGATGGATACCTGACTAAATTAAAAGTCGAAAATGTTCAAAGAATGTGTGGAAAATATTATTGGTTAACAAAATCGTGTTAAGCTTGATATGTCTCCGTACTTCGAATAAAGATTTTAAAAATTGTTCCATTATAAATGTATATCTTTGCTTCAGGCCCTAAATCGCCTAACAAAAAATTGGCTTGCCTTTCAAAATTCAATGACTTTTAATTTTTAATATTCAGTATATAATTTGAAATTAATAAAATATTTCAAATAATAAAAATAATTACATAATTACGATTTTTTTTAATGCTTACATCTCTAACGTGGTTGAGATTAGGCAAATATCCCAAGAATATTTTCGATTTGTTATTTATTACATATAAAATATTGTGAACTAAGTCTGTTATACCCTGTTTAGACACTGAAGACAAGGACATTACGCGTACCATGGATGTCGAGAACCATAAATATTTCAATTGTACAGAAACTACAGTCAACGAGAGACGCTTAACCATTGTCTAGTCAAGTACAACTTCGCTGTCGCCATCTATGGTTTGAAATTTGATATTCATTCCCCTGAAACAGCATAGGTATCACTAATGGAAATATTATTTTTTAGAAATATGAAAGCTATATTCTTTATCTGTATATGACAAATCATTAACGTATTATGCTAGAAAACGTCTGAAAAATCAATTTTCTTTTTTTTTTTTAGCGAAATTGTACTTGAAATGTTTTTACATGGTAACATATATATATATATATATATATATATATATATATATATATATATATATTTATTTATTTATTTATTTATTTATTTATTTATATTTTGACATCCATATTTTTGTACTAACAGAGGTGGATACATAATAAACATACATAATAAATAGTTTATTGTGTGGGATGGAGTAGACTTCATCTCTGATATATACAGCGTTGTCCTGGCTACTTTGCTAGACTAAAGTCTGTGTTAAAGTAGGCAGTTTTTTTTCGTGCTGTTGTGGTGTTGTTTGGAATAAAAATATAAATCAAATATGAATAAAAAAGTAAGAATAAAATAAAAATATGTGGAGTGGGAGTGTTGAAGGACTAGTGAGTTATTAGTATAAGAATTGTATACATTATATTAAATTGTTGGATATGCATGCTTCTGATTCATCTCTACCTGATTGAATCATATATTGGGTCCATATTTGTGTAATCTTATAGGAATTGCACGATTTTCAGTTGGTACTGAGTGTATTGTATAGTTTCGGAGATAGGAACATGTAGAATCTTTGATAAAATGTCGTTGTTGCTCTCGGAACTGGTATATATATATATATATATATAACTTTCATAAATTTGATAGATATTGAGGTTGATTGTGGGTAGAATTCTTGAACATTATATTATGTAAAGTGATCACTTAAGCCAGCCGAAGACAGGTCATAAGCCCTGTAATACCCGTACTTCCATACTTACCATATAATATAATATAAATAGTTTCGTCTCTATGATATATCTATAATTTGTCTTAATAACAACGCCTTTGTAGGTAAAAATTCATAAATTGTGTGTTTTTGAAAGTATATATTCAAATATTCTCAATGAATATTAATTAAATAATAGAATGTAAAGTTTTAAATCAATTTTTTTACCTAACTTTCTTCAGGAGAATATAGTATAGACTAACCTTAGTACAGATATTTAATTAGGAGATTAAAAAAACAGAGCAACACAGAATATCAGCTAGAGGGTGGGAGAGAAGATAGGGATTACAAGGGAACTACATTAAAATTTGGACTATTGGATAAATTAAGAGTTTTTTCTTCTCAAAGAACTTATAATTAGTATTAAATCAGCATTGATATTTTTAAAGATTTAAAATAATACTATTTAAAATGTTAAGATAATTATTTCTTTAATAATTGCAAAGTTACTTTGTGACAACATATTATATTAATAATACTTTTTTTATACCACTGTGAATTGATAAATCAATATGTTTCAAGACCAATAGTCCCTTCTTCAGAATAAAATCTACACTATAATTAAAAATACAAGCATAGACAAAAACAAAATAATTAATATTAGTGGTAGATAACATTTTCAAAAAAGGATTTGGTATTTACAATGTAATAATTTTTTTAGTGTTTTAAGGAGTTTATATATTTCTTTTATGCGTATAAATATCGGAAGAAATAAAATTTAAGTATCTACGTTTCTTTAACCTAATAAAGGGTGTCTAGCGGAAATTTTTTATGTTTAATATTAAATTTTAATTTTATTCTCATATTTTATTTACATAATATGGAGGTTAACGATGCGAATTTTACATTTTATAAACAATATCGCCTAAATGTCGTCCATTTCTCTCAATACACTTTTGCAATCGAATTCTTAAATTTGCGAATACGCGAGAGCAAAGCGTTGGTTCAATGGCAGCAACTTCACGGTGGATATTTTCTTGTAGAGCCTGAATTGTTCGTGAATTATTGCTGTAAACTCTCAACTTAAGGTATCTCCACAAAAAAAAGTTGCACGGTGTAAAGGCCGGTGACCGAGGTGCCAAGAATATGTCTCCATACGTGCTGATTAATTTGTTGGTAAAAATTCCCCTCAGCTTCTCCATTGAAACTCTATCTGTGTGTAGAGTGGCCCCGTCTCGCTGAAATTGTGTTCTGTTGTTGAACCCGGAAAACAGCTGTACCAAAAACTCGTCGATCATTTGGCAATACACGTCAGCAGTGACTGTCTCTCGCTGGTGAAAAAAATAAGGGCCAATTATCCCTCGGGCAGAAATTGCACACCACACTGTCGTTTTTGGACATTACAAACGTTTTTGATGGCATTCCCTTGAGTTTTCGGGGCACCAGTATCTCATGTTCTGTTTATTAATATAGCCATCGATATGAAAATGTGCTTCGTCAGTAAACAATATGTTCCAAAACGTTCCAGCATTATTCTCGCTAAGGTTTCACGTAAAGAATAGTCATTTTCGTTGAGAAACTAAACGATTTGCAGTTTGTATGGGTAAAACTGTAGTTTCTTTTTCAAAATAATGTGCACTGTTGATTTTTTTATTCCAGTACAGGCTGCAATCTTCCTTATCGATTTACGCGGATTGCGCATAATTTCACGTCGAACTTGAGCCACATGTTTTGGCGTCGCTGCTGACGTTGATGGTCCCGGAGGAGTTTGGTTAACCATTGTCCCTTCTTGTCTGAACTTTTGAACACAACACCAGATAAGTTGCGTGCTCTGCCCATCACTTACTCGTCGAATATTAATGTGAGTACAAAAAGCGCGACGCGCACGAACCAATGAATCACCGCACTTTAAATGCTGCTCAACTGCGAACGCGCAAACCAGTGACTTATTGCGATTGTCAAATATACGATACGGCTGATAGTTTACGAGCAATTACAATTTAATCTTGATTTTTTTCCACTGGACACCGTTTATTATAGACTGTTTATTCATTTGAGCTCTGGATTTCCAAAATATTTCATCACAAAATTATTTATGATCCTAAAGAACGTATTTCCACAATTTTTGATTTTGTCGAGACTGGTACATTCGGCTAATTACCGTACATAACATATGTACTGCTTAATTCCAAGCTCTTTCTAATAGTGAATACAATCCTATATATTATCATTGTGATTATTGCAAAAACTAACTATTTCATATTATCTTCATTTTGACACAACATAACTAGATTTCTTTATTTCATCCAAAGTTTTTGCCAAAAAACGATGTCTATTTAGATTTTTTTAATATTGTAATAATACCTATTCATTATTTAATTTACAAACGTTTATAAAATGTTTACGTTCCATTGTTGTTGTTTGATTAAATATGTCCTAAAAATAACATACCGACCTAAGTACAGTATTACCCGAAACTGACACGTTATTATGTACTTCATTAAATGTAAAAAATGATGCAATTAATTTAATATTAAAAATAATTTAAATACGAATTAAATATATTCATTAGAAAGATATTCATATAAAAACAATTTTGTCGATAGCAGACTGTGTTCTAATAACCTATGTTCTGAACAATTACATCTTCACAATAAGTATGTGTTCTCCTAATAATAAAGTTGTATTAATGTGTCAAAAATTTAATAAAAATGTATTGATAATTATGGCGTCCGCAATCAGATTAATCAAAGGTGTTTGAGATTCCGTAAAAATAAGGTAGATGGCTCTTTCAAATAATGGAACGATTAAATGTATTAATATCGAAAAGGTAACACATAGGTTCAAAAAATTTGTCGCTAAAAATATCGTCGCTGTAACATAGTTAGGTAATGCACCTTTCCCGGTTTGGAAAAAAATCCAGGTTCGAATCCCGGTGGCGCAATAAAAATATTTCTCGACAAAATTGATTTTATATATATATATATATCTTTCTAATTAATATATTTAATTCATATTTAAAATATCACAGATCTATGTTCTGAATAATTACAACTTCACAATAAGAATGTGTTCTCCTAATAAATTAAAATATTTTTTTTACGATTAAAGCTGATTATATAAGCTACCTAAATTCAATTAAATAATATTAATATATCCTCGCCATTTAATTAAAAATTACAACCTTGCTTAGTGTACGGCAATAGCCTCCCTGCTGTATAGGTACATTAGAGTTCTAAATGTATGTACGTACTTAATACTGTTGACTATGCTCATAGTTATTTTTAAACCGAATTAATGTTTTGCAACCCTTGGTCAATCCCACCCCTAAGTAAATAGAATAGGGCGGAATTAAGTATCCTCGGTTAACTGTTGACCTCCGTAACGAATCAAGTAAAAACACTCGCATGCTTTTGCTATGTTAGGCGTACAAATTTCACTATTTTAGTTTTAACGCAATTATTTGTTGACCTTTCCGCCACAGCGCCATAATATTCGAGTTTATTCCAGTGCTGGGATGAACTGAATTATCAATAATTAAATCGAATTTTTAGACAGATTTAAAATGTTTTTTTTAATACACCATAAATAATATACGTTGATTTATGGAAAAGCAGAAATCGGACTATCAGATCAAATCTGGTCACTCCTAACGGTGAATGATTGGTTAAACCTGATTCTTGCTAGCAGTTTAATTAATAGCTATCTGATGTTTGTATTGTTGGCCTGATGATGACGTGTCAGGGTTTAATTACTGCTTCGCCGATAAAACTAAAGTTTGAATTTATATTCACATCAATAAATACATACCTAAGAAGTATAATTAAAATGTTTGTAAAAATAATAAAGCTTAATTAAATAATACTTATTAAACGAAAACAAATATCTGCCTTCTTTTAAAACAAAAATAATTAACAATTTTATGTTTAGGTGTTTTAATAAGCAAAATAGATTAACTTGTAGTTCTCTTACTTATTTTATGCCTACAGACGACTTATGGATAGGTCATATGATAGAGGCTCATGGCGACCATCGCACCGATAATAACATAGTTATTTAATACAAAAAAGGATCGTAAAATTAATTTATTTGTTTAATTTTAACCATTAACCTAATGTTATCAGTTTCGGAGTAAGCGTATGAAAGAGGAGCTTGCAAATAATCGTTTAATACTGTGTTTTGTACCAACCAGGCTTACGGTTCACGAGCCACGGCACCTCAAACTTGACAAGGTGCGTCAGAATGAATATTATGTTTTTGTGCAACACATTTTTTTAATTTTGTTTTTATCTACCTGCGTCCATAATACATTGTAATTAACTTCTCTCTACGAATGCGAACTGTCAAATATCTGCCAAACTAAAGTGGCTTGTCTTTGACTGGGGCAGGTAGCCACCTTGCTCTTCCATCTGTAGTAGCGCATGGACGCGGGTTAAGAATTTTGATCGTTGGAAAATTGTGAAGCTGTGAATTTACAAAAACATGGCCGTTAGATTACGGGGTTATTTAGGGTGAGTTAACTATTAAGTTTTGGAAATAGTTTATTGAATATGATGTATGTTGCATCATTTGATGCAGATCTTTCATCATAGAAATTAACATTTATTTTTGTGTTATGGGTTGGGGGGGCGGTTTCAGGTTTCTGTGGCTGTGGCTGTGTATGAGAGGAGGAATTAAGTTATGCCGGCGGAGGGAGATAGGGGGGAGTAAAGGGGGCCGTCCGAGGCGCCATTGCTGGGAATTTTGTGGATGTGCGTATCTGGGGCGTTTGTCGATCTCCAGTTTGAGAATGTTTGTGTCTGTACTGGACCGTATTTGTTTCGACTTACTGCATCGCTGTAGGACTGTTTGAGAATGTAGTTGACTACGGATCGAGGGGCGATTTATTGATTGCTCCGGGCAACCCTTTTAATTGACTAAGTGTGGGCCCCCGCACAGGGCGAAGGTAGCCGGCGTGTCGCGCGATTTTGTGCAGTCGGCGGTGGCGTGCTCGCCTGCACATTTAACGCATTTAGACTGGCCGAAACACCATGATTATGAGTTCGACAGCGGTAACATTGGCCGTGACGAGCTCGGGCTCTCAGGCGTTCGATTGAGATTTAAAGTTCGGCCAAAATGGCGGCCAAACAAAATCGGCCTGGATCATAATATTCACATATCATATATCAGTATATTATGGTTAATATTGCTATATGTTTTCAAAGATTCAGGAAATTGAAGTACTTATTTTTGGGTGGAATGACCATAGATAAAATGTCATAGACTGAATATAGCCAATTGGTAAAAATGTCCCGGAAGCGATGTCATGAACGCCTACCCGGCGAATAAACACGGCTCACAGGAAAGGTAATTGTTTCAATGGATCTTTATTATGTGCGACCGTACGCGAGAACGAAAAGAAGATAAATGTTGTACAATGTACATAAATGAGTATTGTAATCCCTAATGTTATTAAATTCCGTGTTTGCCTCAAGCGAGACGCTTTCACATGCTGTGAATTCAGACTAAAAATTTAACTTTAAAATTTTACGCTATAAAAAAAAAATTCATCCTATATCCAAAATATTAAAAAAATATACACTTAAACAGGAAGTAACTATGAATCAAAAAAATATAATCAACCAAACCTGAAACTTTATATTTTCAGTAGAGATCTTTAACTGATTAAGCTAATTTATAAAAATCGCTACCTACAGAAGTCTCCCTTATCATAAGTATGTACATAGATGAAATTTAGCGACTTGTAAAGCTTGTATAAGTAAAGTAAGTAATATTAAGAAAGAATCATTTAGATGGTTTGGTCATATGAAACGGATGGATGAGAAGAGAATGGTAAGAAAGATTATGACGCAAGTGTTGATGTCACCAGAAATTGAAGACGTCCGCGGAAAATACTGGAAGATGGTACTGTTAGAAGCAACAATAACCGGCGAGTTTGTATGAGAATATGTATGAATGCGGATGAGACGAGAATTGTGGGTCAAGACAGAAGAGTGTGGCGCTCTATCCTCTATACCTATCCTCGCGGAGAAACAGCGTGATGATAAGTAAGTGAGTTCGTAAATATATAGCTCACCGTAGCTTATTGAAGAAAGCTTTCTACCGGTAATTGAATGTTCCGGGTCCAGTTCCCGGCGCTTTAACTGATTAAGCTATGATGACCTATACAAAACACTTACACAAACGTGTGTACCTACCTAGGTAAAATCTGGCGACTTCTTTTAGGTCATCATAGCTTAATAGGTATCTCTATCCACAATAAAAAGTTCCTAGTTCGATTTTTGGTAATGGATGCATTCTTACGATATATTTTTTTTTGTAGATATATCTTTCTAAATGATTTATCTAAATTTGTTTTAATTATCGCGGAAGTGTGTTCTGAAAAATTGTAATTTCATAAAGTTAAATGTGATTTAGCAATATTAGAATATGTTAAAGAACACACGATTACTGGATTTTTACCTATAAAGGCACTGATATCTCATAGAGACGAAGTTATTTTTATTATATTTCTAATGGAAATGATATATAGAAAATATCCCCCGGACTTACAGAGCTTACGACCTCTCTTCGGCTGGCTTAAGTAGATCACTTTATATATATACATATACGTTCACCAATTCTCAACACTTAAGCTCCATATTTATCGAATTTTTTGAAAGTTGTACATATCTTTTTACATCGCCTCGCTTCGAGTACCAGTACACCATAGCCATCTATGGACCAAATTTTATATATTAATTCATTTTTCCTTGAAAATAGAAAATATTATATTTGATTTTTGTAGAAATTTTTTTTAAAGCAATATTCTTTATCTATAAAATTTTATTAACACATTATACTAGAATACACCTGAAAAATCAATATTTTTCAATTTTTATATATTTTTCTTATTTTGACCAGTATATTATAGCAATATTTGAATATGTTAAAGAACACACAGTTACTGGATTTTTACCTATTAAGACACTTATTAAATAGCTTCGTCACTATAAGATATCTGATATTTATTTAAATATTTAAATATGTATTAATATGACACACATTTCCTCTTCTGGTCAGTGTTGGAGCCCTATCATCTCAGGAAAATAAACTTTTTTTATGTACTATTGGCCAATCTTTGTTGAGCGTCTAACTACTGAAACGACAGTACACTTAGATATTCTCAGATCTTCGCACATCTTCCTGATGTCCGATTTGTCAACGTAGATCGGTAAAATTACCTATTATAAAAAGTTAGTATACGTCATTAAACAACATTTTCGTTAAAGTAACGAATGACAATGATATTTTGTGACGTTTAACGTAGATATGTGATGAGCGTGAAGTAAAGTGCAAGATGGCGAATCTCTAAGACATGGTGTGTACATAGAGACTACGAAACTTGAGAGTTATCTTCGTATCTCAGAGATTTTTACGAGCAATTATAAATTTGCGTATAGGTAGATCATTCCAACATATTATCAATGGATAGTATTTAAGCAAAACACATTGTTGTAAGTTGTAATTTCAGAACACAGTTTTGTCGTATTTGAAATACAAATTAAATTAATCAACATGAGGGATATATAGAAAAAAAATCTATTAAACGAAAAGATATTTTAGTTGCTACTTGGATAGTTTTTATCATAAGACCCGACTACAGAATCACTAGACACGTATCGTAACCACTGGACCAACAAGCTATATATTTACATATTTTATCAAATTTTACAACAATGTACAAACAAAAATATAATTTTTAGGGCCACCAAAAAAAACCACGATATCTGCCGCTGATAGAGGCAGCATGTAAACAGGCTGAATATTATGTTTCAGACCGATGTTATTTTTGAATAACGAGGGAAAAAAATACGTTATTTAATTTGGTTTTTATTTATTGATTATTTGGTTTATTACAATTATAATTAATATTGACCAAATGGCTGCCTCTGACAAATGCGTACTCTATTAACAATATTTTTCATAACATTCTCGCACACTTCGCTCAGAGCATCTAAATTATTGTTGGCTTATATTGGCCTTTTGAGTTTTCCTTTCAAGTACCTCCATAGAAAATAGTTGAGAGCCAGTCGATATAATCACTTTTTGTCATTTTACGCCTGGGAAAAATTACTTGCAAAATTTGTGTGAAGTAGCACCGTCCTATTTAAACCACTTGTGTTGCAGGCCCAATCGACCCGATTTGACGACAGCGATCACCATTAATGGTTATAGTATTGCCATTATTATTTATATAAAATGTTTTAATGACTTTTTTGAAATATTAAATGCTTTATAAATAATTGTAATAGAATTATTTTTTATAACTATTAAATAAAAACTGATAAATATCCGTCAAATCAAAATGGCGTTCAAATAAAATCGACCTGGAACATAATATTCACCCTGTATTATGCTCTCACTTTACCACAAATGTTTTTCAGTCTTAATTCAGAATTCATCTGCTGAGAAATTTCCGTATTCAAATTGATGATTCCAGTGTCGTGCAATTGAAGATTCGAATATTTCATTCTAGCGTATTTATTATGAAAGGTCCATTTATGAATGACGCCGGGATGTAATGACGTGTCGTTTCTCATCGTCGTTCTTGAAAATAATATGATATCCGTCAAGGCGGGAGCGCCTGAACGACGATGGTGGAGAGATATATCGAGCTTATTGGGCAACTTGTCGGAAATGAGGATTGGGGGATTGAATGGTCTTAACCTTTTAACTGCCAACTATATTTGAACTGGAAGACACCACATAGTGTACGTGTGAGCTTTAAGGGTCATGACTTTGTGTATCAAAAGCTGGGAACTGTCCCTGAATGATGGAGACATGATTTAAAAATATTTAATTCTTGCAAGAGACAATAGTGTCTGCAGAGTTAAAAATTGCGTGTTATTACGCTTATAGCTAGGCGTGACATGTAAAGTTTGACGTTTGAACGCACTCACGGCATTTAAAATGTTTATAGCGAACATAATCCTATGATATGTAGTCTTGAATTTCTTTGAGGTAAATACTTGCGGCATACATAAATCTATTTTAATGTTATTTTTCAATTCTATATATAAAATTAAACTCGTATATATGAAACTGACGTCTTTCTGGCTTATATCGCGTTTTTTAGATGATTTTCTTAAGGAAACCTAGGCTGACGTTTTGGTAGCGTAATACGTGCCATTGTCGAGGTTACGAAATTACGATAAAAGTTTAGGTAAAACGGTACTTGTTTGCAGGAGATATAAATCTCCCAAATACTATTATTCTGTAAAATTTTGAGTCAACACCTCGACAATGGCATGTATTACGCTACCAAAACGTCAGCGATGCTGAAACATTTGTTTATGTATCCTCAAGGAAAGCATCTACAAAAAATGCGATCTAACCTAGAAGAGCCAGTTTCATACACTAGTGGTCGCGGAAACCATAAATTAAATCAAATATTGTAAAGTTACAATTTCAGAAGATAGTTCTGTGATATTACAATAAATTTAATTAATCAATTAGAAAAAAATTTACAAACCTATTGAAGCATTATTCTGTTACCACCGGGATACGAACACATAACTTTTTATACCTAAGGAAATGTGTTACCATTTCGCCATATTCAGAACATATATTATGTATTTTTTATAAAAAGTAAATAATGTATCATTTATGTATTAAAATCACTCAGTTAAGCGAGTGAGGCTACCGCATAGTGGGCGAGTAGCTCGTCGCCCACTGGGTGGGTTCATGCGCGCCGCCTAATGTGCCCGACGTAACTGCAGTCAGACGCCGCATTGACGGATGCGTTCAGCGATATCGGCGGAAGGTCGCTAAAGTTCTTACTATTTATTTTTAATAAATGTGACATGAATGACCTAACATGCATTTGGCTCGGGTTTGAATTCGCCAATTTTAAACCCACGACCAGGGTGACACGATCACGTCTTTGTCTTATTTTATATTTAATGCGTTATCGATGTTAAAACAAATTATATATATATATATATATATATATATATTTCTTTTTACATATTTTTCTCTATGATAGTCGAGACTCGTGTATAGAGGAGTATATAATTTACATATTTGCTAGTCTGTCTAATCAGATATAATACATTTTATATAAACATAATCAGTAATTATATACTCAATTCTTTTTACATTTTTTTCTTTTCCATTAAGAGTCGAAGACTCGTGTATAGAAAAGTATATAATTTATGTAGCTGCTATATTTTTTGGTTTCAGATACTAATATATAATAGTCTGTAATTTTTTTAATTGCAAGGGGCAGATTATTAAAGAATTTGATGTCTTGATAAATATAGTGGTTTTGGGTTGCAGTATATTTAAGTTTTGTAATATCAATTTAGTCTCTAATATTAATTTTTTAAAATTTGGATTATAGATTTTTTTTAGTATATGTCTATTATTTTGATTCTTTGAATTCTGTAAAGAGTTGGACACTTAGAAAAACTTTTTTATTTTAAAATTATTTTTTTCATCATTTTTTGAGTAATTTCTAATTGTGATATTGTAATTTAATATGCTCCTCCCCATCTAATAATACCGTATTCCAAATATGACTGAACGAACGCGTATGTATACATTTTTTTTTTTGTAGCATAATTATTATAGTACACATGAAAAAATAAAGATAATACTTTACTAGACTAGGTTTGTTCTAAAGCAATTACCTGCACAGTTTTTAAAATTTGTAATTGTTTAGAAATAAGTATAACGTTAAGTAAGTCATAAAAATTTATGTGAAAAAAGTACAATCTGAAGTTATAAAATATTATTGAAAAAAGTTATAAAAATATTATTGTCTGTAATACACAATAGTTGGAGACAAAAATATGTAGGTAGTTAGGTTAGCACAAATGACAAATTAGATTCATTTTGCTTTCTACCCACATCAAGCAACCACTTCGTTATTTTTGGTTTGAAGTCGATAATTCGTTAAATATTCGCGGAGCACAAAATAAGAAAGTTCGTTGAGCAAATTTGATATTAAATTTTTGCACTGAAAAGTATCCTAAGGTTTTGCTCCTAGTTTTATTTGAATCGGATCGTGGAAGTAAAGTTTTTTTTATTTTTAAATAGGTATATTATTAGTATTAATTAGACATTTTCAGATTTTTGCTAACCCTAATCTGAGATTTCACTTACGTTAAAGATTTTCATTCGTCGCCAACCACCAGGTGACAAATACCACCATTTCTCAACATAGACAGACACGTCTCAGCATCTTCCAGTCGTCTAGGGCTCCCGAATTACGGGACAGAATACGTTTCGACTAATAATACACTGACATCAATCTTCCACCGGCGACCATCTTGTCATGACAGCCGCATTGAGAGAGATTTGTTCATTTCATTTTGGATTCTAGTATTGACCGACCAATTGAAATGTAAAGTTATTCTGTCTTGTACTATTTTTAGCGGATTAGAGAATTTTTGACACATTTATTTATTAATTGTTTTTAATTTCTCAATATACTTTTAAAATTCATATTCCAACAGAAAAAAATTATTATATCTACCTTTTTAACAAGTTAAAACTAACACAAATTAATAAGATAAAAAGTGTTCCCGGTTCGAATCCCGGTGACAAACAAATATCGTTTTGATATATTGATTTTATTATTTTATTAAATGTTGACTCAATATATGATTTAATTAAGTATCAGAAACATCACTGTTCAATATTTCAACTTAATCACAATACAATACACTAATAATTCATTTTATATTATCAACAAATTCACTACATTTTTTTATTGTATCTATTTTTTATACCCCTGTCGACATTCTTATTAATACAAATAAAATGTATTGGACGGGTTCCTGGTTCGAATCCCGGTGGCAAACAATTATTTTTTCGATAAATTAATTCTACCTGCATATCTAATTGATACATTTAATTTGCATTAAAAATATCACGAAACTATGTTCTGAAAAACTGGATCTTCACAATAATAATATGTTCTCCTGAAAAATATATAAGTTGTATTAATATAAATATTTCCAAATTTAATAAAATGGATTAATTAATTATTTCTGGCGTTTCCTATCGATTTACTCAAAATTATTTGAGATTCTCCGTATTTATGAATTAGATTGCTATAAAAAATGGAATACCAGTTGTATCAGTTTGATTCATTTACTATGTTTACATGGTGTAATTGTCAGAGCACTTTCCCGAATAGGAAGGGTTCCTGTTTCGAATCCCGATGGTAACAAAATATTTTTACTAATTGATACATTTAATATGTATTAAAAACATCACAAAACTATGTTCTGAAAAATAAATAAAATAATAATGTTTTCTTCTTAAAAATTAATATGTAATAATATAAATTAAATTAATCGATTAGGTTCTAATACAGAAAAAAATCGATTTTTCGAAAAAATATTCGGTTGCTACCGGAATTCGAATCTTTTCCTATCCGGGTATGGGGAATAAGAATTACGATTATAAATGTGTATCGCGTGGGTGTATTGCAGACTAAAGCAGGATAAAAAAATTAAAACTCCATTCGTTTGTTAATTCAATTATTCACAAATTAGGAAAAATTGTTCCGTACAATGAAATGACTACATGCGCAGAGTTATTAGGCCATCTTGAAGACGGTGTTGAGAAGAGTGAATTCCAAGACCTGATATTCTACACATTAAGCGCATTAGTATTGGTACCCGATGTCGGTACTGGGTGTGTTTTTATGACTGTTAGAAGCTCTGCTTCATGCACCGGTGAACGCGAAGTGCCTTCAGGGTCGTCGACAGCGATGATGACTGTGGAGGCTACACGGGGTAACAAATTATCATCCCACTACATCAACCGAATACCTTTACAGAACTATGTTCTGAAATTGCAACTTCACAATAGTAATGTGTTCTCTATAAAGATATATAAGTTGTTAGGATGTGTTCTCCTATAATAATAAAGTTGTATCAATGTGTCCAAAATTTGATAAAAATGAATTGATAATTCTGGCGTCTGCTATCAGATTACTCAAAGGTATTTGAGATTCCATAAAAATAAGGTAGATGGCTCTTTCAAATAATGGAACAATTAAATGTATTAATATTAAAAAGGTAACATACAGGTTCGAAAATTTGTCGCTAAAAATATTGTCGCTGTAGCATAGTTGGATATTTCACCTTTCCCGGTTTGCAAAGAGATCCAGGCGTAACAAGAATATCTTTCGATAAAATTTATTTTATATGTATATCTTTATAATGAATATATTTAATTCATATTTAATATATAAGTTGTATCAAAGTTTATATAAATTTAATTCTGGCTCCTTTTAGGGTGTATTACTCAAAGGTATTTGGAATTTATCGTAATATAAATGTAATATCAATAAATTATTAAAATATACATAACATAAATTACAAATTTGTCATATACGTAATCAGTTGATATAGTGGAATGGTAACACGTTTCAAAACATTTTTTCGATAAATAGATTTTTTCTGTGTATTTTTCTATTTGATTTATTTAATTTGTTTTAAAAATACCACAGAACTATGTTCTGAAATTTAAACTTCAAAACAAAAAATTGTTTTTATTTTTAAAAATTTAAAGAGTTAAAACCTCACGAACTATCGCACAGAAGAATTATAAATCTCAATATTTTATTTCTTTTTCTTCTTTTAAATAGGCAATCCACCCTTCAAGAGTGATTTGTGCCATTAATCAAGTTAAAAACGTTGTTTTATAGAAAAAATACAATAATATTGTAGAATAGGAAATACTTAAATACAAGTCAATACCATTGTCGTTCAAAAAACTTGCTATTATATAGATAAAACGTGGCGAGTTAAGGGAAAGAAAATAACACAAGTTAACCGGGAGCTGAAAGTTACCATTGACGAGACCACTGTAAAAAAACCTATAATCCGCAATGGACAGGCAAAAAAGACATGATCATGGGTTTCCTCCTCGGCACCACATTCACGCATTGGGGAATCTATCAAGTTCAATCTGAACAAATGAGAGATCACCTTGCAATGGCCAATTCTCATTCTAGAGATATTTGATACTGTTCTTTTGGAGACTTTCCTTTTTGAGAACCAGGGGGTTCGGGGAATAGATCCTTGAATTACTTTAAGCCGAATACCCTTATGATTATTTGGATCCATCCATTGTGCAGTCCAGATAGAATTCGTACGTTTTTTTTACCATGTCAAGTCTGTCATACATCTGGATATGGAATTGATGGGGGAAAACTTCAGAAAAAGTGGCCTCCTTGGCCAGTTTCTATGAATTCCCTTATGTGCAGGAATCCAAACGAATGACTCGTGTTTATTGTTGTTGTACAAATTAAATAGACGTCTTCTGATGAAACAGATTATCTCACTGTCAATCTTTTATTTAAAACTTTAAATTCTACTTCTGACTGCTCCAAACACTTGTAATTAATCAATTGTTGAGTACCTAATACGAATACTCAACTCAACTTTTACGTTCAACCACAATTTTGCGCAACTACTTGGGCAAGTAAAAGGGTAGTCTAAATTGTTATTAAAATTAAAACGGAATGAATAAATTATAACAGTAATTTGTTTATATTAAACATTTATAATTATATTTCAAAGGTCAAATGAAGCTTAAACCAGGCTGTGACCGCAAAGACTGTTTACATTTCCTTTCTAAAAAGGAAGCTGTCCAAGGATGTTCAGATTTCTCTACGGACGGCCAAAGGTATAAAGGACTCAGACATATGACGCCATATGTACCTACAAGATGTGCCAAAAGTGTTTAATACACGCACGTATATCTTAATGTATAATTTTTAAAAGCAATATTGCAGACTTTATAATGATATATTTTTTATTACATAAGATCGCAGCGTTTTTATTAAAAAAAAAAATAAACTATATGTAACAATAATTCATCAATATATTCTCCTGTATCAGTTTTAACCAATATTCACTCAAATTTTGGATCACGGTGTAATACAAATTAATTGTAATTGCAAATCGTCTTATATTGGACAAACTATTTAGAAGTAAAATACATACACGAATAGAAGAACACCTCAAAGGAATAAAGAACTTCAGCATAAACTTAGAAATGGCATAACAACTTAAAAGTACTACATATATGCAAAAAGGGGAGAAAATTAGACATTCTAGGAAGTACAGAGATTAATATTAAAAATAAAAACGTACTTAACATTCAAACACCACCTATTACAGATCCTCTAGCCCACAACCCACCTCTTCCCAATACCGCTCTTATATCTTTCCTCCCCCTTCCCCATGCAGTCGACAGTCTATCTTCTAGTTTTAAGATTTAGTTTATTACTGAAGATGACGCAGTATGCGAGGAAAACGTTTTAATTTTTTAATTAAAATGTAGTGTGAAGTAAACAACATTGTGTTTTATTTTATTAATTAATTACAATAGACTTCCATAAAGTAAATCACTAAAATTTTGAAATATTAAAAACTTTACCTTAACAGTATACGGCTGTAGATAGATTAATGTTAGTATATTGTCAATCTGTCAACGTATGATCTCCTGGGTTGACCACATTACTAATGAAGATGTAATAAAACATATAAATAAGTCAGGAAAACTATTAAGTTTAGCTGCATACTTCGGACAGAAAAATATGACCATTTACAATTCATTATGCAGGGAAAGATAGAAGGTAGCAGAAACGCAGGTAGAAAGAGATTTCTTAGCTGTGTTAACCTTTCCACTCCGATAATGTAAGCTGAGTTGACATTGCCTCTAATTATGTGAATATCTCTGTAAATAAATTAAATACAGAGTTCACATTTTAGGTATTCCTCCGAAATATATTTATGTATTGGATAAAATAATTACAATATATAAGTATTTACAATACCGCAGTAATAAAAAATGTTTTCTCAAAGAACCTGACGTAAATTTGTCAATACGTGTATTTTTATGTGCGGAGAGGAGTGGAAGGCGCAATGCGCGGGGCGCGGGTGGCCAGATGCCACTTTAGTTGCGGAGCATGCGCCGGTCGAGTCAGATGTGTCTTATGCGCCTTTGTGCTGTCGTTTGTGATGATAGTTGTTTTTTTCTCATTTTTAGCACTTAATAAATGCTACAATAATTGATATACATAATTACTTATATTTACAATTATTTGAATTATTATAAGTAATAAACGTAAAATATTCATATATATCATCGATGTAGCATAGTTGGATAATACACCTTCCACGGTTTGGAAAGAGATCCAGGTTCGAATCCTGATAGCGCAACAACAATATTTTTTGATAAAATTGATTTTATATGTATATCTTTCTAATTAATATATTTAATTCATGTTTAAAATATCACGGATCTATGTTCTAAATAATTACAGCTTCCCAGTAATAATGTGTTCTAATAAAAATTAAATCATTGCTATCTTACTTGTTAGATATTCATTTTTTTGTTTGTTTTATATGTTGATATTAAAAACTTTACATTGCAAGATATTGACTTTTATTGAGTTCAAATAATCTGGTGTCATATTACCCAAGTTGGTGGTGCTATATTCCTGAAGTCCGGGGTGATATCGAATTTTCCTTTTTTTTTCATGTACCCAATTCGTTATTAATCATTCAAGTTCTTGATCAAATAGATGACTACTTTTTGTCGTAGTCGAAAAATGGCGACGACCTAGATAGCAAACGAGGGTTTCCTCCCGTGGTGTATCAGAGATTTAAAATGGGCCTGATCCATCCACAGGATTAGAGGAGATTCCGCTGCATCCAGCAGAGAAGCCACATGCGATCGATGGCAGACGGAAGTGCTCGATGGACTCCACAGTGTCAAAATGGCATCGGGGTAACCTTCTGGAGGAAGAGATCACTTTTGGTACGGGAGCGTGGCGGCCTGGACCAAGGCTGCGACAACACCTTATGGCAGCGTGGCATTTGTTGTGACTTCACCCCATGGCAAACTGGATATGAATCGATGTATGCTAAATCGGTAACACTGTGTGTGCTCACTGAGAAGAGAGTTTAATTAGAAGAAAGAAGTTGTCAAAGACAAATTCAAATGTTAGGATTGTTAAGTTTTATGTTATTAAAGTGTAATTAATATGTAAATCAGGGTTATTATTGTTTGAGACAATTCCCATCCATCCGAGTTGGGAATACCGACACCACACATACATTACCCACAGACTGAGTCCAGCCTATGGCGTGATGCGCTAGACTTCGATTCACAGGTGTCAGCGCATTACGTAACAAAGTATAAGAAAGTACGTAAACAGTAACATATCGACAATTACTGCACAAGTACAGAAAGGCGTGGTTTCTAAGTTCTAGTCACAGCCGCTGAAAAAGAAGCAGAAGTACGTATTAAAAGTATAAAAAAAAAATTATTAATCTGTTTATATATCTGAAACACCTTATGTTTTCAAGCTTGTCAAACATAAACGGAGCCTTATAGCGGCCCAGTTTATACTGCCGCAAGGGAAGCACTCTGGCATAAAATGCCCTGTTTATTGACCAGGACTGTTTTCGTGAGAGATAAAGGAGAATTTATCCATTTGCGCGAATGTTGACAGAAGGTCTCGCTTATAGGGGAAGGAAAACATATTTTTAAAAGTATTGCCTTCTAGCTTTCTACAGTGCAGCTCCTTTTTATAAAGGCATTATAATTTTAAAGTCGCCCACGGGAACAGTGACGTCCCTAGGTAAAATACCGCCCCTACTATTATTATAAATATATTATTACGTCGCCTTTGGGCCCTAGAGTATAGAAAGGGGTCGTCACTTTGCTCAGTCTGGGTCCTCAAATGTGTGTGTGTGTGTGTTACACATTTACTCACAAAACACAATTATTCCCGACATAGGATGCACGAAAAATGTTTTATACATCTTCAGGTTACTTTTATTTATTTCTTCTATTTACGGAGTTTATCCATTGCTAACATCAGCCAACGTGGCTGTGCGGTACCGATGCAGCTGAGGACCCGGGCTGCCACACGCCCGCACCAGGATTCATCTCTTGTTCCAGGAGATAGACCGGATACCATCACACCTCAGCCTTGCCGTCTCCTTGCTCGTTGCAGCGAGGTCGCTCCGTGTTATAATTCGAATATTGAATTAACAGTTAAAATTTTCCTTAAACATTTAAGTGAGTAGTAATGAAAATGTATTTTTATTTAGTATTAACTTTATGGATGGATATATATTATTTTTTTAAAGAAATCAAAAACGTTGTGGCTTGACACTATAATTAAATAATAAAATTATTTAGTTTTAAACCACTTTATTATGCATATATAATATACTATAAAGCGGTTTAAAACTAAAATATTATATTATTTTAATTAAATAATTAACTGGGAAAATTTTAAAGCGCGAACTTTCATTTTTCCAGTTTTAAATTAGAGAAATTATACACAAATTAGATATGCTTTCAAGATGAGGCAAATAGTTAAATTCTCAGTAAAAGTATCAGATAAATAATTAATGACTGAGTTCTCTTTATTAAATGTATTAATATACTAATTGCATGTAATTGTAATGAAGATTTCGCAAGGCATAGATAAATTGAAATATGTAATATTTTCGAATATTTTACTAATTTATGCCACACCACTGCACTGCTTTTGCCACGGCGATTCAGGATCCTATGTATAAGTACCATATCTTACTTATTAATATATTGCATTGCAATGTTTTAAGGTTCAAGTGGATTTTAGATTATTCAGTTTTATAGTTTAAATAGTGATAAAATCTCATAAAATGTTTAAATTATTATGCCAGGTAGTTTCATAATTAAATATATTTCTTAAAATATAGTAACATATATTGCATACGTAAAAATCTTTTAATTCTATTAGTTTTCGAAACAAGCGAAATGTAATTGAAAATAATCTCCGTCTAATGGACCTAGCTTGTTTGGTCTAGAAGTCAGTAACATGATCTAATTGCTTGATCTAAATGTTTTTGTTTTCCAACGTAATTGTACTTTGGAATTTATTTATTTTTATATCACAATATGTCAATGTCACTTTATTGCTCTTGTATTGTTTCATTATTAACATTTTTAAAAAATTGCATTAATTTATGGTTGAGCACCAATGGGACAAAGAAGGCGTCATTTTGAATTACTTTGAAATAATCACTTCAAAAGTTTATTATCAACAACCAAGCCTCGAGCCCACAATTCGAGAAAAACAACCAAAAAGACAGCATTAAGTTCTTTTTCACCATGGTAATGTCTGTCTGCATACTGCTAATGTTACAAAAGTGACTTATCATCAGTTCAGTTGGGAAGTTATTCCACATCCGCCCTATTTTATTGATCTTGCTCTATAAAATTTTCAATATGTCCAAGTACTGGATTTTCACCTACAAAGGTATTGTTATTAAACAAAGAATATATATCTCATAGAGACGTAGCTATTTTTTATTATATTTAATGGAAATATATGAATGTATGGATAATTACAGAGCTTACGAGCTGTCTTCGGCTGGCTTAAGTGATCATTTTACACAATGCAACGTTCACCATTTCATTAATCTCCATATCTATCAAATCTTTTAATGTCGCATATATGTTAATATGAAACTTCAAATACCACTACACTATCGCCATCTATGGACTATACTTGATATTAATTTCCCTAAAACCAGTCACAATGAAAATCTAATTATTTTTTTAATATATATATATATATTAAAATATATATATATATATATATATATATATATATATATATATATATATATATATATATATATACAACTTTCAATGATTACATAATGATACAATGAGGTTGATTGGGTGGAATGGTGAACATTACATTGTGTAAAGTGATCACTTAAACCAGCCAAAGTCTTCCATATTTTTCTATTAAGAAAAAATAGTTTCGTCTCTTTGAGATATCTATTATTTGTTTCATATTTTAATTTATTATTCAACAATCTCCTTGGAATCTTCTTTAATTTGACACTTTTCGAAATTGACTTGACGACTTCGTCAACTCCAAACTATCTGATTTACTCAGGAAGGAATCGAAATCTGAAAATAATTAATTAAATTAAATTTAAACTCTGAAAGAAATAACAATGCGACATTTGAGATATGAATCTACAGAATAATGCAAAAAATAATCTGGATGAGAGAGCTACGAATAAAGCTGTTATGGTTCGGATAAATAAAGAAACATAATTATTTAAAATAATAAAAATCCGAAAACCTTACTATCTCGGACATGTTATCACCGTTTAATGTAATAAGCTCAAGACTCCTATCTCGGTCCTATACTTTTGCCGCCTGATTGGCATTATTATAATGCTACTATGGTGGCTGGTCCATAGCGCCTTGCGGAGCGATACCGCACAGCTGCCAAAACAAAAATTGCCCTCATAGTATTAATAAATAAATAAACAAATTAATAAAAGACATTAACAATCATGATTACATAAAACAGAATTAATAAATATGTGTATAAATAGTATGAATAATGAAAAATGAATATCATGGCTGGAGAACCAAGATAGTTTTGTTATTGTTACTGTAGAGCTTTTTCGGATCACAGTGAACATGAAAGCCAACATGATAGTCAACGTCTATTAAACGAACAATGCATGAGAAGAAAAAGGGGAATAAAAACGCTACGAAATTTAATTAAAACGAAACTAAAATTTAACAAATATAAAGATTACCTATCAATCTAGAATTTTCTCTAAAAATATGTGTATTTATTTATATCGAGAAATAAATAAATTCATTGTATTATAATTAATGTCGGCTAATTTTGTTATAATTGATTAAACGATATTTACCCAGCCTATTTTTGAGATAATTAGTTGGAGAGCTTTCTTGGGGAGAATTGGAGTTCATCACTTATTCAGTTCTCTGGAGCTCAGTGCTCGCTAGGGGGTGAAGCATGAAAGATTAGACATGGAATAAAATATTCAGAATATCCTCTTATAGTTGTTTAATTTGGTAGAGAAACTTAAGTATTGGTAGTCCATTGTGAAATTTTTAAGTATTAATTTAAATGCAATGTGGACTAGGTCTGTTACACTCTGTATATTATAATTTACAATATTTGCCAAACTGCAGAATAGTTTCACGATAAGATTTACCCTTTACATAGTAATTAAAATGTTTTAATCATAAAACAAAATTAATGAAATACAACATACATATACAAAGGATCCTAATAATTAGATGAAAATGTAAGTGAAGATATGGGAGTGTTTGTATGATCATATAAGAAGGATCAAATATGTGAATGATAATCCGCCCGTTTGCTTTTAATTCGTGTTCGTACTTTTAGTATTCACCTTGGTTTACCCACATGAAATAGAAAAGTGTCCAGATAGGATGCAAACAGAGAGAATCCAACGGTGCTTACATAAAAAAACACTGAACTTTTTTTATTAATTATGTTTTATACTGATTAATAATAATACGAGGGTAAAATTTAAACGATGGAATACTAAGACAGAGTTTGGAATGTAACGATGTTGACAAGTCCGAAAGCTAGACATAGAGCATCTTTATTATTTTGGACATCTATTAATTGTCGTCTAAAATTGTGATTAGGTCTACCTATTAAAAATAATATGAATTAATAAAACAAACTACGTAATATGTTATTCTTTAATATTTGCAAAATTACTTTGTGGTAACATATTATTTTGAATAAATAATAAGAAAAACACTTTGTTTAAAACCATTATTTATTGATTCATCAACACGTTTTGATTACTTTTCACAGTAGTTTCTAATTAGTTACCCACCACTTGTACTTTAATAGTTTTGTTTTTATCTATGCTTGTATTTTTAATTTTAATATACATTTTTTTCTGAAGAAGATACCACAAGTATCGAAGCATGTTGATGTATGAATAAACAGTGGTTTTAAATAAAGTGATTTTCCTATTATTTATATAATTGAAAAGTTAATTAATTATTATTTAGATTTAAAAAATCGTCCAAATGAATAAATAATTAATAATAAATTATAAATATCTAAAACAATTAAATAAGTAAGACGTATTTTCTCAATTTTTAATATTAAATATTTTTATACCATTTAGGATAAGTTGGAAAATTTGTGTTTATGAAAGAAGGGTTGATATTATAAACAGGACAATGTTTGAAGGACATTTTGACACATGAAACAAAAGCTTCGGGAATTTTTTTGATAAACTTGTCAACATCATCCTGCTACTGACATTTTGATACTCTGTGGATTATTCAGTTTTTAAATTTCATAGCACTGACACAAGTCTACAAAAAATGTATTTTCTATTGAGGCACTAAAAAATAATGTTATACGAATTAACCTGTGAAACAATTTTTGAAAAATCATCACGAGTAAGTGTTTTTTTTTTAATTTGGTGGTTAAGTATTTTGAGAAATTCTATTAATTAATTGTAAAATTGAAAAAATATTAACAGTCAAATAAAACAAATTTAAGAATTATTATAATATAATACATTTTATACAAATGTTGATCACATTTAACACGTACGTACATAAACTTTTTTTAGAGAAAACTTTTGTTTTATTGTGAAGTTGCATTTTCAGAACATACTTCTGTAGTTTTCTATTACAAATTAAATGAATCAACTAAGATATACATAAAAAATATATTTATCGAAAAAATACCATAACAGAAGTCTAAATTTAGTGAAGAGGCATTTGCGCTGACAGGCCTTTGCATTCCGTTATAAGAAACAGTGTATCAGAGAATTTATTTTAGAAGAAACTAAAAACGCACTTTTTCAAAAAATCATGTCCATAAGTGAAAATAACGATTTTTAATTTAAAAAAACAATGATAATTGTAGAACTATAAACAGTTCATGTGTAAACGTCCTTGAGATGAAAGTTTTTACGAAAATGGCGCTATACAAATTATCCATTATTATTATTATTATATATCTGTATATCGTTCTAGTTGTTTCATTTAATTAGAATTACATAAACTTTTGCCCATCTAATATTGTTTACATAAAAAAATTGCATTAAATAATTAGAAATTGAATTGACTGTACTTGTGTAAATTCTCCCTTAAATCAAATATCTTTAACTTTAAATATATCTATACATAGAGTAATATGCTTTTACAAGGAAATAGATATCCTTACAGGCATTAACAGGTACCGGCAGATGAGTTCAGGGTAGTGAAAATTGAAA
This sequence comes from Eubasilissa regina, assembly GCA_022840565.1. NCBI lineage: Eukaryota > Metazoa > Arthropoda > Insecta > Trichoptera > Phryganeidae > Eubasilissa > Eubasilissa regina. Next base: position 12,516,086 of record JAINEB010000027.1, on the reverse strand, counting down.
CCATCGTAGCATTATATTAATGATGTTATAGATAATTATTATATATTACAAACCAGTAAATGAATAGATATGAAATAAAGTGTACATATAGAAGAGAAGAAGGGTTTGGAACATTAGTTGCGGGACTGTGGGAATTCTACACTCATTCTTGATGGAAACATAAATCCGATAGTTTATGACACATTTATGTAATAGTAAAAGTATTGAATCTTTGTGTAAAGAAGACGTATTTTTTACATTAATGCATATCATATTGTCAGCGTTTAAATTTTTGTTCCAATCAAGTCATATTTTTTAAAAAATCACAAAGGTATTTGATTACGTACGGTACCAAAGTGATCACGTAGGTTATATCAAAATGAAAATATTGGGACACGAAATTTACATTAGGTCGTTTCTATATATTTGGTGGTCTGTGTTATAGATAGTATTTAAATTAACAATTATTTTTCTAAACAATATTACATGTGCTTCTATAATTATAATCTTTTTCTATATATATTTTAAAGTACTGGGAAATTTTACACGTTTTAACACAGTTTTGAATAGAAAATTATTGCCATAATTTTAATACAAAAAAGACAATATTAACCAAAATGTCAGATGATACCGTGTTGTTCTAAGGTTATAAGTAGATGCCACGTGCCTCCTTGCAAATATTAACAACACAAAAAGATGATTACAAAGATGAAATAAATAATTACAAAAAACAGGTACCTATCAAAGTGTAACATTTAGAAACACATTTACGCTTTATAGATTAAAAAAATACAACAATCTTAACCTAGTGTTTTTTGACATATTTATTACTGTTGACTGTATTTTTCCATACATCGGCAATATCTGCATACTCGTTACCCAAGTTTTGAATTCTGTTTAATGGAGAATTAAACTGAGCAACCCTCCCAGTATTGTTACAGTAATAAGATAAAATGATTTTAGTATTTTTGACAGGTACATGGAAGTTGATTAACCTTACCTTGCGAAGCGGGGTATTCACATTCCCTAGAGATCGATTTAAACTCGATAACTCAATAATTATGCGAACGATTTCATTCTTATTTTTTGTAATCTTCACGGAAATAATGGTGAATATTTTTCCATTTTTTGTTTTTCAAATTTCTAAGCCCATAATATTTAAAAATATGGTTTTCGGTCCAGTGATCTTCGAACGGTACATACACCTGCACAAGTTGATACCATACCCCTGAGACTTATCTTTTAGTTATTGGGCTTATTATTTGTTTCACTCTAACTAATGTACTGGGTAGCCCCATCCCACAGATGCAAACGAGGAAGACAGCTATATCGCTTATCGCGACTCGCGGCATTCGGACAAGAAACGTCCGGCGAGACGGTTGGGCCCGCGTCGCCCGTCACGAACTTTTTATTATCGTTTATATGAATATGATCTGGGGTGTTTCCATACCCCGCTTCGGAGCATATGAAAGTTCTGGCCGCTTGGTGACGAAAAGGTTAATCAGTATTCTGCGCTATTAATTTTATGATGCGAAATATGAAATAGATATACTAGATCCAAAATAGTTATTTTTTTCGTTCAGCTTTAATAAGTTTATTGTAATATAAACACATAAGTGTTATATAAATGTTTATTTTCTATATAATAATAATAGTATAAAAACAAGTTCTAAATACTTATATAAAGTTCCAATGTCAAGGTTTGTTAATATTGTCTAATGATGACTGTCATTATACATACATGTCAGTGAAAAAATTCTAAAATATGTATAATTTATGACACAATAAGTTGATTTTAGTCTCATAAAGTGGCTGTTCTTAAAATGCGAATGACATTCAAATTGTAAATAATATTACAAAATTAAGTGACACAAAGGCTTTTAAAAACGATGTTTCAAATTGGTTGTTGAAATTAGGTAGAGCAGATACTGAATGTTCAATGTTGTATATTATGAAATAATTTTTATAACTGCATTTTGTATAGTATTTCTATTTGGTGGTGTTTTACCTTCAATGAGTTATTCGGTTTTGTGAAATGTAATTTGTTTGCCAAATTTGCCCTAATGCAGGCTTTCCTAGTCGGGCAATACATTTTAAAATCCGTGTAAAATATATGTAAAAAACTTTATTTTTTGGATGTACAATGCTTGTGCTATATGTGTTTAAATAAATAAAATGAATAATAAACCGATAATAAATAATACGTACAGAACAATCACTACTTTTCCGTGTTATAGTTATATTTTCAGGCGCTAATATTGTCAATCTTCATATAATTTTAATTGACTGATTTTAGATATATACGTAAAGGTTATGCATTAAAATTTCAATATATACTCCGTCAATAAAAAGTCAAGTTGTCACACGTTAGATTTATTCCATAGAACTGCTCCTTAAATATTCACCGTATCCTTATATAGACAGATCCATGGCTTACGTGCTTATGCGACGGACGTAACATAAGTAGGTAGTATATAACGAGTATATCATGAAAGTGTTATTTATTAGTCGTTAAATGTGTCACATAATACGTTTTTGTACTTTTATAGGCAGATGCAGTTTGCCAAAAAATAAAATTAAAATGAATAAATATGTAATAAAGAAGAAATATTTTTTTTTTAAATGTTGGATAATAATATTATTCACGTTCGTAACATACAGCTAAAGAATAATTTTAATACAAATAAAATGTATTAATAAGAAATATATACATATAAAATCAATTTTATTAAAAATATTGTTATTGTTACCGGGATTCGAATCTGAATCTCTTATTATTATTATTAATTATTAATTCTGGCGTCTCCTGCAGGATTACTCAAAGGTATTTGAGATTCCGTAAAAATAAAAAAGATGGCTTTCAAATAATAGAACGATGGATGTATTCATTTGAAAAGTGTAACATATAGGTTCGAAAATTTGTTGTTAAAGCTGTGTGTTGGTAAAGCATAATCGGTTAATGCACGTTCCCGGTAGCAACAACAATATTTTTTGATAAAATTGATTTTATATATATATCTTTCTAATTAATACATTTAAATTGTATTAAAAATATCACAGATCTATGTTCTGAATAATTACAATATCACAATTAAGATGTGTTCTCCTTAATAAGAATAATTTATATATGAGATATAATGTACTATTTTATTAGATTAGATAGAAACGCTACTTAGTATTTTTTCATGCTGACAATGCAGATTGTACACCACTAACGATTCCAGCGTTTGAAGCGTAATATTACCATACATTATTATTCAGGGTAATGGAGATGAAACCATGGCGCTACGTTAGGGCTGTCTTAAATAAATGTTATCAGAAATATTCAGACTTACGTTCACCGTTAAAGTGGAATTCTTGATTACACCACGTATCACTTTAAATAATCGTATAACCAGGGGAGCATTGAGGCATTAAATACCGATGGGTTGCAAAAAATTATTTATTTCAAAATTTTCTAGCGAAACGGAACTACTGATATTTTCCGAAAATTTATTTGTTTAAACAAATTATTGAATATTTGTCGAAAATTGATTTATCCCGTGCAAAGTCCAGCGAAATGTTTATAATGAAATAAAGCATCATAAACATTAAATTGCATATTAAAAGATACTGCTGTACTGTCTTCACCAGTCACTACACCCAGACCGAAGCTGCAGTGATGCATTTTATACATTTATTAATCAATAAAACTCATTTTTCAATGATGAAAAAACATAATTTATATTCAAACAAAAATAAATGGTCAACCACAGTACAATACGCATTTAAATTAACGACGCACAATTTACCGTTAGGGCGCTAACACAATATGCGTCACATTTCACGGCCAAAAGTCAACTGGGAACCGCGTCAAGTGGTTCCAATATATTGAACGTAGTCGATAGAATTAAGAAATGGTCGATGATGTGGTTTGGGCATGTAGAACGTATAAGAGAGGAGAGATGGTACAGAAAACATAGCATCTGGAAGTCTGAATATTGGAAAATTACCTAACTTGAAAATATGTATGAAATAATACCGTAAATTCTTCTAATAACATGGGCATTTTTAACGATAAATTGTTTCTCTTTAAAATTAAACTACGCCAAATTTTTAATAACTATTGACATAAATTATATATATTAAAGTTAAGGAGGGTGGGGGGGGGGGGAATGGGATGCAATATAGAAAATATATATATATATATATAAAGGAATATTTAGGAAATATATATAAACTGATAAACGAAAAGTATTTTACACTAAAAAACAATATAATAAACTAAAAAATTGTATATATTGAAAAAAAAAGATAAACAAAATAGTGTTTTTACACTGAACACATAAAGTGGAAAGGTTCCTAAATATAAATATATATATATATATATGGGGTTAAAGAGGGTGGAGGAGGGAACCCCCCCCACCCACCCTCTTTAACCTTTCCACTTTATGTGTTCAGTGTAAAAACACTATTTTGTTTATCTTTTTTTTTTTCAATATATACAATTTTTTAGTTTATTATATTGTTTTTTAGTGTAAAACACTTTATGTTTATCAGTTTGTTAAAATTTATTATTCTTTAGTTTATTATGTACTGTTTCTCAGTTTGTATAAAACTCTTCCTTGTTTAATTTCGAAGAAATTTTACTGGTATTATTTTTATATATCATATTTAATATCATTCTTAATTACTGTTTGTTTCTCTCAAAAATAAAATAAAAGGGAACGAAGTAAGTGTTGAGACAGAAGCGTGTGGCGTTTTGTTATCTTTGTTAATTTAGGTAGTTAATATTTTTATGTTTGTGCGTGTTTTATTACGTCTGTCACTTTTTTGTGAAGTAATTTTCAATAGTCGTTTTATAGATAATTTTAATCGAAATAAATTAGAGTGATCATTCTATTTATATTCTTACAACATTTAATGTTTAATGTTTTTGTATTTTTTTCTATGCTTAGCTCTGTGTAACATTTAATTTATGTGGTTGATTGGTTTGTTTTTTCATGGACTGTTTCAGATAGTTCCAGGTAGTTCTAATTGAAAACTATTTTTTGTATTTTATTTTGTTATTTTTAAAGTACGTTTAAATTTATAGATGTCTCACGGAGACGTAGCTATTATTATTATTATTATTTACACTGGGAAGTGTGGAAGTCTTGGGCATTACAGGGCTTACGACCCGTCATCGGCTGGCTTAAGTGATTACTTTACACAATGAAACGTTAACCTATTTACCCACGCTACCATATCTATCAAATTTTTGGAAATTGTACATATGTTATCATGTTGAAACATTTAAATTATTTATTACCAACTACGCTCTAGAGTGATCACTTAAGCCAGCCGATGATAGTTCGTAAGCCCAGTGATGCCCAAGACTTCCATGCTTCCCATGTTATAGATTCGTCTCTGTGAGATATGTATATCTTGATGAAAATCCCTCAGGGAATAAATCCCAGTAATTGGTTCCTACAAAACGTTGAACACACTCAAAATATTATGTTTAAACTTATTTTATATCTGGTTCCGCAGAAAAATATTGTATATCCTATTATTTCGTTGGCATTAGTATCATAAATCTTAATTTATATGTTCTTCTGTATGCAATATGGTGTAAAATGGATAAGAGAACTGACTGATTTTGTAGTATTTCGTAACATCAGCATGAACTGAACTGTAGTGTAAGTAACCGAAGTGTTAACCCAGCATTCCATATGGAGGTAATGAAATGTTTACTTAACAATTTGCGAACGAAAGGTGAATGTTGCATCAGGATTATGCTTCAGTATACATTACTATACTATACTCGAATCACTGAGTTAGAACATCTACTCTATTTATTCGATGTATCACATATAAGATACGAGCGGAGATGGAATGGATTATGAAACGTGCTCTAAACGCGAAAAACGTTGAACCTAGTGCACAGCTTTAGAAGATAATTATTTTGAAGGAAATATACCAGACAATGAATAAATATATTTTCTATTAATACCAAATTGTGAGATATTTGACATCTGTCAAAGTTGTATGTATGTATGTGTGGCAGCATGGTGACAGAAGGGAGAGGATGTCAGAAGGCGGACCGGTGACAAGTGGGCGCGCGGAATGGGGAGCCGCGCTCTCTTTCAATACTTTTCGGTTCTCAAGATAACATATCATATTGTGTATATTGTTGTACAGTAGTAATATATTATTAACTACCTCCACGTTGGACTCTTATTTCTACTACTGACATCCCACAGGGAATCTATAAGATAATTGCCGCGGAACAGACGGTACATGGGATAATAGTGTCGCGGCTAAATACATTACAATAATAATAAATTTTAAAAGATGGAATTACACTAAATATATTTAAAAATAGGATCATTGTGAGATTTCTGAAGAAAATGGATTATAATCAGTGGCGTGCAGAAGGTATTTTTTTAAGTTATGCTGTTACCAATAATATAATACAATCGTATATAATATATGCACTTTCGTTTAACCAACGTCTTTCGACAAAATAAATTTGTCATTTATACGACCCTACCATGAATTTATTTGTAATTTTAAAGTACTATTAATTGTGTTTTTAAAATAATACTTTCTTACTTATATAAAAAATATATGGACGTTTTTAAGAACACTTTCTATGACTGAACATGATTCATTTATTGTTTTAAAATCCTTCACGTAATAACTAAAGGAAATAATTATTTATATTAAAGGTTAACATAGAACTAATTGCTTTTTGTTCTGCTAATTGCTTTTTGTTTTTCCCAAATTAAAAACTAATCCATGCACCAGATTTAAAGAACAATCATGAAATCAACACTTTAAAAACAGTAAGATAGTAAAATTCGCGAATTAGTAAAAGATAAAGTAGACACTTCAATGATTTACACGCGGTTGTAAGTAATGTTATTCTGTTAAAAATCAGCATGGATAACGACTCCATACAAAACTTATCAACCGAAAGAAATTCAATTCAGTAAATAACTAATTATACGACTCGAGTAATTCGCTAGCTTAAAGACAGAACAGAGTAATGTGAATAGCTCAATGCGGCGAATACACGATCTTTATTATGATCCGAAATTCACATAAATTACAAAATTAGAGAAGCTTCGATGGCTAGGCAATACAGACCGTACGTATATAAATAAAATAAAAGAAGCCGATCAATAATAAATCTGATGGAATATGACAAATAAATTGACTCAAACAGTAGTAAGATAATACATGTACAGAATTATCTACAAGTAATCAGCAAGAAGCAGCCCAGTGCAGAAACCGGTAGCGGCGTAGTCTTGAAGAAGTCAGAATCATTTCTGGATTGCAGAGCCCGAAAAGATTATGATAACATATTTGCAAAAATAATTTTTCCACGAACATAATTGTCAGTTCTCTTATACGCTGATGTGTCAGATAAAATTATTAATACTTACCGCGATATGATTTTAAATTTCTGAAAATTAATATTGCCGGTCTGTTAGAAAATTAACTCTAATAATATGAGAGTCTTTGTATTTATATTATTTTTTATGATTTATTTTCTCTGAAATGTATCCGGGTAATTTAGTATCGCGGGAAAGAAAATTGCAAAGCAGAATGGAAAATATACGAGTTTTACCATAATTGTGGTCGGTTTATTGTACCGTCGACCATATGAGAAATATTTGTCGAAATAAAAACACATTTTTACTAAATGACACAAAAAAATATGCGTAAATATTATGTACCTACTTATATACGTACCATTTAAAAACTGTATATTATGCGTTGTGTCAAAAAATTTTGGGTTCTAAGGTTTGTTCGTGAGTGAATAAAATTAACTAATAGTCTCTTTTAATAATATTTGAGTATTTCTACATGGTAACATATATACAATTTCAAAAAATTTGATAAATATAGAGGTTGATTGGGTGGAATAGTGAACGTTACAGTATGTAAAGTGATCACTTAGGCCAGCCGAAGACAGGTAAGTCCTGTAATAATTTGCCAAGTAAAGTACAACTTTTCTGTCGCCATCTATGGTTTGAAATTTGATATTTATTCCCCTCAAACAGCATAGATATCACTAATGGGAATCTTATTTTTTAGAAATATTAAAGCTTTATTATTTATCTGCATGTATAACAAATGATTAAAGTATTATACTAGAATACGCCTGAAAAGTCAATTTTTTTTTTTCAGTGAAATTGTACTTGAAATGTTTTTACATGGTAACATATATTTAACTTCCATAAATTTTATAGACGTGGAGGTTGATTGTGGGTAGAATTGGTGAACTTTACATTGTGTAAAGTGATCACTTAAGCCAGACGAAGACATAAGCCCTGTATACCCATACTTCCATACTTCCCATATAATATAATATAAATAGCTTCGTTTCTATGAGATATCTATAATTTGTTTAATTGTCTTTGTTCTTACGTGATAATTTTCGTAACTTTTGATGTTTTGAATTTCTACGACATTATATAATTTCTCACATATTGCTATTCTTTAGTACATTTTTGAACCGGACACGTCGTAGATATTGTTGTACATCAAACATAAAACGTCAATAGAAAGGTAGTAGTTGTAAGTTCAGCATATTTTTTTTATTTTGAGAATAACACGAAATACAATGTCCTTTGTTTGATCTTTATAACTTATTCATGGATCGCCGGTCACCGTATGCGCGCATGTGAACGTGACATACGTAGATACAATGGTTCCCCTCTATTACCTACCTATTAGCCCCTCCCCTATACCCAGAGCACGACCTTTTCTGTGGTGTTATCGATGGTTTTGGACCAGTTGAACGACAAGTTGACAATTATCGTTGCCATTGGGTACGTTAGAATGTGAGTTATCTTCCTTCCGTGTGGGAATTATAAATTGAGTTGAGAGTTTACGTTGACTGTCACCAAGTTCTTACTACCGTGTGGGAAAGAATTATTGGCTTGTGAATTATCGTTCTGCTGTGTAGGGTTGATGGTGTACTGTTTATGTATTCGGTTTCTTGCTGTTCGTACCGAAACCTGTACATCTTACTATTGGGCTTATTGTGTCACACTTTGCGCCATCAACGAAGTGTGTGTTCAAAAGTCAAGAGTATTTTATCCAGAACAATGGAGTACATGTTTTGAAACCAGAAGATCTGTGGATTTAGTGGAAGAAGAAAATCTAGATACCTAAAGGAGCAACTCTCAGGTGGATCATGTCTCTTCCTGGTGACTAGGTGATTCAAATTACTTCCATCCTTTCTACATCCCATTTCCTTCAATATATTTACTAACGTACTTTGATTTTGAATGATAATTGCTTTAATTTGGTTTAAAACACAAAATAAATGCGACACCTTCTTTCAAAAACAAGCGAGTTTCCATACTGGTGGCCATTTAATATTCATAGTAGTAAAGATTGGAATTATTCGAATCTTAATATAAATGGCGGCGAGTAAAACCAACTGATTTTGTAGCTAACACCGATTTTACACTATGTGTAAATAAAAAAAAAAAATAAGACTGCTACCTATGCAAGTATCCTTATATAATATATGTTCCGTTCGTCAGTTAAAAATGAATAAATATCAGTAATTTAATACCTTTTGTTTATCTAACTTTCAGAATATATATTTGTAAGTATTTATAATATTTGGTGACGTTTATCGATACATGTCGATAAATCAATGTATACAATGTACGCGGGTTTGAGTTTTCTTTTAGTCTCTTTTTATCGATATACAGCTGATCTATGAGTTTATCTTCCGATCAAAATATCAATACGTGTACGTGTACTGAGATTGATCTCAACTAAATCTCTGAGGTATGTATATCTCATCGTGTCTCGCGACATAATATTTGCGGTGCACACCCCGCGTAGTTTTAAAAATGACAAAAATTCTGAATCTAAATCATCTCTCGCTAAAATTATCTTGATCAGGAACACCGCTTATGAAAATGTATAAAAACACATTTTACCGACATAAAAATTCAACGTTAATAAATTGCGAACAAATTTATCCCCCGGGTGATTCTACAGCAATTATATTCGTTTTTTTTGTAAAATAAACTTTTGTTTTCATACAAACTGAAAACAGAGTTTTTATCGTTAATTTGAGTGTTTGTTAATTTTTCAATTGTTTTAATACGAAGCGAGCAATATTTATACAAGTATACGAATACAAAAACGCGAGTTTATCTTTTTATATTTTTTCAATTAAGGGCGAGTTAATTTTATCAAGTAATGTTCCAGAATATATTGTTTAACTTTGAATAACTAGGGTTTGCAAATTTTGACGAAATAAAAAAATTCGGAATTCGAAATTTTAATGTAGAAAATTTCGGAATACGGTAAAAATTTATATTATTTTTTTGTCAATACTAATAATAAAAAAACAGCTTATTTAAGATAATAAATTCATTGTTATCTATTGAATAAAAAATAAAAATTTCTACTAAATTAAATTGTTTTTTTCTTAAGGATTAATTTGAATGGAAGACTTTACTACAATATAACTAATTTCCCCTATAACACTTGCATATGCATTGTGATCATTATATGAGTTATTATATGAATTATATGAGTTTTAGGAAGTCTCGTGTTTATACGTTATATCCAGACTCCCCATGGTCCCAATTAGTCCGGATAATCGAGGTCGATAATTTGTGTTAATAAAATGTTAAAATATATCGATAATTTAAAAGAAAACCAAGACAGAATTACAAAACAGGTCTCGACACTGATCCGCCAGTTTTCGGACATCTCTTCGATGCAGCCGCCATCTGTATTTTGTTTGCCGGCCGAGTGCATCGGTTCTTTTCATGAAGGCATTATCTCTCTACATCGCTTTCTAAGAACGATCCCTTCGGAGCACCCACACACCCCTATTGTTCTGCGATTACGCATTGTGTAGTCGTTTGTCTCTGATCGTAACGATATTATATTTTATCTATAATACTATTGCGCTTCCTCGTCTATATCTATGACTTTCTACATATGGTGTTAGTAGCAACTTTGTTAGTGTCATTTGCTTCGATAGGCTTTAAAGTACTTGCTTAAATAACCAGGTCTTTGAGACTTCTGACATATCTATGTCTCATGGTCATATCGCGTCGCACTGTATGTTTTTATCCTTATCTATATCGCTGTCAAATGTAACATAAATATTTTGTTCGTATTTTTCACGTTTGTACAAGGGAGAGCAATACAGAATGTACTAACAGAAAAGCAATTGCTTATCTGCTTGTATATTTATAATTCGAAATTCGCTATGAAATTTTCTGAATTCGAAATTATATTTATGAAAACGAATATCGGAATTCTTAAATTTTGAAATTTCGTATGCAATCCCTGTATATATCCCGTGAACCGCAATGTGCATAAATACCTCTAGCCTCTAGAAGTTAAGGATTACAAAAAGACTTTGCAACTAATGCATGAGAAGTATTCTTACGTACTTTGGACATGTTGCCAGAAAAAACTATGATATATATAATATTTTGGATAGTTTTGCACGCTAAACCAACTAAATTTAACAACAAATCCCATTCTAAAATTTTTTCCTGAAAATTATTCTAATAATTTTGTATCGGGTAACAATTTAGGTTAGGTACTAAATTTTTTTTTTTTTAAATTACCGTATTTTAAAATGGATTATGTTAAAGAAACAATATAACGTATGTTTTTGATTAGTTAATAACATCCTGAAGAAGAAAATGATATTTTTCAAAACCGGTGGATGTATTTAATTCATTAAGTGGTTAATAAATCGAAGTTTAGAATCTAAAATAATTAGAAAGATACAGATAAAATCAATTTTATCGAAAAAATATTTTTGTGGCCACCAGAAACCCTTGCTATACATTTAATTTGTATTAAAGAGAAATTCGACAGAGATGTAAAAACATAAAGACAATAAAAGAAATGTAGTGTTGCAAATATAAAGTGAATTATTAGTGTATTGTATTGGGATAAAGTTGGAATGTTGAACAGCGACGCTTCTGACTGATCTCTACCCAATTGTATTATACATTGAGTCCATATTTGCGTTATTTTTTTGTGAATGAATGATTTCCAGTTAGTGTTAAATGTGTTGTACAGCATCGGAGTTAAACACACGTAGAAACGTTGACAGAATATCGTTGTTGCTCTCGGAACTGATGTGTAAATGTTTGTTCGTTGTCTTCTGTTGTGACCATGATTTATTGCTAGGCGAGTGTTATTGTTTGAATAGAAATATTGTACGCAAGTCTCAACATGTAAATTTGTCTTACATCTAGAACATTGTATTCTTTAAATAAAAGATCCGATGGCCTTATTTCAGAAATCGATGATGGATAGTGCGATGAAGATTTTTTAATGAAATGCCAACATAAGAAAGGAGGAGAAATTGAATAGATTTAAAGTGAAACTGACCAGATATATAAATGGTAAGTTTTAGTAAAAGGAAAAACTTTAATCTTATTTTATTAGAGCATATACATGAGTGCTTATGTATGCACTATGTTAAGAATTAAATAAATATCTAAAAGGATGATAAGGGAAGATGATTCATTGTCGAAACTCGTATCGTATTGGATTTTATAAAGCGATCAGTACCCGGCGTTGTCTGGGATTCAGATATAGTTATAAATCAAAATAGGCATTCAAGGATACCTTTATTTTACGTAGACCCAAAATATCTAATAACGTTTTACGCAAAATTTCAATCAATTCTTTTTTTAATAAGCTGACCTTTTTTCACAGTGAAACAAAAATCTCGTTTAAAAATATAAATGTTAAAATGGCGTCTAACCCCATCTCCACCTGATTTAGTTCATAAAAAAACTACGACTGTAATATTTTCAATTTTTCAAGCCATAGATAGAATGTTTCAATCTATTCTACATATATTATTTATCATATCTATCCCTCGAACCGATTTTAAAAATGTACGTATTCACGTCAAAAATTACAGAAATTTAACCATTGTGAACCAGCGTTATTCGTCTGAGGATATAGTTATTTTTATAGATATGTACGTCACTCCAGGTGAAGTCATCCATAACAAGTTGCTGGATGAAAGGAAAGGAGAAAAGTGATGAATCATACACGATATCATCTCACGTAGCCCCACATTCCACCCTCATAAATAATGCCGTCTCTATGGGCGCGGATAACTCACAAACTTCAATTTTCCTCCCCTGACTTAACTAGGGGCTAGTGCTAAGCTAATCTTTAATTAATTAATAGCACCCGTACCCAAAATCAACAACACATCAAATTTACATTAAAATTAAAACTTTTAACCTTATTAATGTCCACGGATTACCAAATATATAGACATGAACTAACGCAAATTCCTTGTTTCAATATTTTCAATCTGTTTTCACACACGTGATCACTTTGGCACCATTTATGTAATCAAATAGCTCCGCGACTTTTTATAAATATATGACTCGACAAAGATTTAATTTTAGAGTAGTAAATACTTTTACTGTTGCATAAATATCTCATAAGCTATCGGATTTTGTTTCTACAAAGAATGTGTGTAGAATACCCTTGTTCCGCAACCCCTCTCCTATATGTACACTTAATTTCATGTCTATTCATTTACTGCTCTGTCTGTGTATCAGTAAACTTTCCTATATTGTCAGTGTCTCTTTGCGACTTGTCTTCTATATTTGAATTGATTATGCGATCTAGTTTGAATATTTATTATCGATTTACCCATTGCAAAATGTATGTGAATAAAAATAAAAATTGAGTACTGAACTAAGAGAAAGTGGACAATCGATTCAGGAAAAATTAATGCGTAAATATGATGTTAATTAAAATAATAATAAATATGAATTAAATATATTAATTAATTAATTAATTAATTAATCAATAATTAGAAAGATATACATATAAAATCAAGTTGTGCCACTGGAATTCGAACCCGGATCTTTTTCCAAACCAGGGAAAGTACATTATCTGACTATGCTACAGCGACGATATTTTTTGAATCCCGGTAGCTCAACAACAATATTTTTCGATAAAATTGAATTTATATGTATATATTTTATTTTATTCATATTTAAAATATCACAGACCTATGTTCTGAATAATTACAACTTCACAATAAGAATGTGTTCTCCTAAAAACAAATAATAGATATCTCATAGAGACAAACTAATTTTTTAATATATTTGATGGAAATATGTGAAAGTATGGGTAATTACAAGATTTACGACCTATCTTCGGCTGGCTGAAGTGATCACTTTATATAAATACAATCCTAACCATTCTCACCCATTAATCAATCTCCTATCTATCAAATTTTTTAATGTTGTATATATGTTAATATGTGAAAACACTTCGAGTAAACTACACTATTTAACAGTGCATTTGTAGGTATTCAGTAATTGTGTGTTCTTGGACATATTCAAATATTGCTAAAAAAAATAATTGATAATCGGTAAATAGAGCGCCCGAGGACAGCTGCAGATGACTTTTTTAGGCTTTGATGAAAATATGACATCGCATTAGCACGTATAGGGCGCATAGGGTGTGCAGTTCACTGACCGCTACTGGTAACAATGAGAGAGAGATAAAACCATTGGCTCACATTGCAAGCGTATAACGAGAATTCTCGTGTTTGGTATCTATTTTTATTTAAATATTAGAAAATATAATATATTTTTAAAATAATTAATAGGATATATATATATTTCTTTTAACATTTATTTCTTCTCTGACAGTAAGACTCATTTATGTAAAAGGAGTATATATGAGAGTGTATAATTTATGTGTCTGTTTGTCTTCGTACATATTTTTTGACTTCAGATACAAATTTATGATAGTTTGTATTTTTTCTATTTGTGATGAGTATATTTATGATGATTATCTATTTTTATATGCGTAAACTGCGGAAAAATTAATAGTGACGTCTCTAGCGCAGAATACATACTACATAATGAATGATAATGTTTTTAAGTTACGCAATAAATTTTTTTTACGCGTATATCGAGACATTGCTCGTACGCCGAGTCAATTGTTTTTAATTTGCTCGCATCGTATAGAATGAAGAAATAAAAAAATAATGTAAAGCTGATCTTAGTATAGTGAGTAAGATTAAGAAAAGATCACCTAAGTGATTTGGTTATACGCGGATGAGTGAGGAGAGAATGTTAAGAAAGATATATGACACAAATGTTGATAGTAGCGAAAGTATAAGACGTCCGCGGAAGATTTTGCATGACCAGGGAAACGAGATACTAGAGGATAGCCCTGTCAGAAGCCTCAATAATCGTCGAGCTTGTATGAGAAGATGTATGAATGTGGATGAGGCGAGAATTGTGTGTCAGGACAGAAGAGTGTGACGCTCTATCATATATGCCTACCCTCGCGGGGAAATGGCATGATGGTAAGTAAGTATCTCGAAATACTGTATATACTTTGATCCACTTGTGAAAATATGTTCGCCAACGCTGATATATACATAATATTTGTAGATGCCCTATTCAAGAAGGAAGTTGACGATTGATCTTAGCAACGTAATGAATAATTGTATGAGCAATTGTGAGGTATAAAATTAATATCAGATGTGTCCAATTTTTAATGTTTTTTGAGTTATCTATGCAAAGCTTTTGAGTTAGATTTGTATGTTTAAAGCAAATAAATGTCTACGATACTAACCCATCTAAATTAGACAAATTTAGAAGAAATTTCGTATAAAAACTCATTAATATACCATATGTGTTAAAATTTCGTATAAAAACTCATCAATATACCACATGTGTTAAAATTTCGTATAAAAACTCATTAATATACCATATGTGTTAAAATTTCGTATAAAAACTCATCAATATAGCACATGTGTTAAAATTTCGTATAAAAACTCATCAATATACCACATGTGTTAAAATTTCGTATAAAACTCATTCATATACCATATATGTTACTCTCAATTTTTTTTTCCTCACATATTTCTGCTTTGTCCTTCTTAAAATTTAAGTTGTACTCACTGTTTAAAGTATTTTATATATTGAGAGAAAACATGTAATTGGTTTAATTATTGTTTAGTTTTCGCCCTGATTTCCGTATTTACTAATTAACTGTGTGTTTTCTGAATTAAATAAAAATAAAATAATAAATAAATAAAATATATTCATAATAATATATTGTTTGTAATATTATATTCAAGTTATAATATGATAAACCTAACCCTAAGTAGAAACATAATCCTCTTACCCACGGACACAAACCTAATCCTTGTGGTAGCCTGTATAGATTAACGAAAAACCCTCCAAATTCAATAAAATATTCAGTCCAGTATTCTTGACACCCTATTTGTGAAACATCCTGACAATATTGTACCCAATTAGTTGTAAGTTAAAGATATTCGGATGGACTCTATGCGTAACTCGGGTTATGAAGAGGGAACCTCTGAGGGGCTATGAATCATGGGGATGATAAAACTTTTTAAGAACTGACCGGATCGCCGTCCTCCCTGGGGTAAACCGTTACGCGTATGTTTCTAAAACTTAAAATAGTTAACTATTGTTCTCTAAACCTTCAGAACTATAAGAGAGTGTATTAGGTTTTTATTTTATTTGTTGTCTCTAGATACAAATCCACACCCCTATCATAGATCTATCAAACCTGAAAAGATATGCCTACCAATCTGACCCTCCCCCCTCCTTCTCTTTTACCGTTACCATAGAGCACATCTTTTCCTGTGTAATTTTCTATGATTTTTCTAAGAGGATCCTGTTTTAATCGTTCTTCACTAGCATTTATACCTGCGAGCTCTGGTCAAAATACAAGCAAGTGACATATAACCGTCTCCGAATTCAGTACAATAACTCGTACAGAATACTATTCGGATTGGCGCGTTATTGCAGCGCATCATCAATGTTTACCTAAAGCTGTATACATGGATTCGTTCCGCTTCTGAGACATCGATTTACGGATGTAAAACTGCGGTTGAAGCTCAGCACCAACTCTCTGGTGCAAGCGACGCTCAATGGTTCATTCTAAACATCGAAGAAAGTTCCTGAAGTTCAGGAGCTGTGACTACAAGAGAGAATATCCAACTGAGTCGTGTTTATTCCTGGTTGGCTCTTGAGCTTTTTACAGTTCCTCTCCAGAATTCCTACCATCATTCCTACATCCCTTATTTCCCCACCCCCAAGTCCAAACAATAATCTTGTGAGTTGTTTGTTTGATACCATTTCTTTAGTGTTATAAATTATGTAGTAATAATTATAGATCACACGATATGAATAAAACATCATTTTAGACATTTATCGATTTACGGAGGTCTATTTCCTCCATTCTCATAATCAACGCTCGGCGAAGCCGAACATGCCCGGCAGGTACCGGTACACAAAACGAAACTTCCTTCAGGCTTAAAAAATTCCAGTATCGACGCTATACAACAATATCAACGCAGCCAGCAGAGATAGGGAATCACGAGACTTCGCCTATCACCAACATCCAGTCAGCAGCCTCCGATAACTTTCTTTTTTTTCTCTTAACCTGCAGTCTGTCATATATTCAGCGACTGTCAAATAAGCACGGTAGTGGTGGATAAAATATTGGGGCATTCACTAATAATAAACTGATAAATATAATATTAATAATAATTAAGACAATATGTGCATTCATGCATATACAGAATATGTTTTCTTATGGGTCGAACCCAAGGTTATGAAAATAAATCTATATTTATGAAATTAACAATATATTAAAATTAATAGCTGCATGTTGTTAAATTCGCATGACATTAATTCATTTTTTGATGGCTTTAAAAAGATTCGTTTTTATGTAAAAACATTTTAATAATAATATTGTATTTACCCATAAGCTTAAGGTCTTTACGTAGTATTTAAAATTATGTTTTGTGTAAAAAACACCATAATTTCTTAATTATTAATACTTTTACCGGTGCATTAATGAATATTAACTATTTTTGCAGTATTTCGCCGAATCTACTAGGCAAAAAAACAGCAAAAATAATAAAATTACATAAAAAATTATTTATAGTTTTGTTTCACATCTAATATTATAATAAATAAAGAATTAATTAAAGTAGAATAATACTTTATTTAACCTCTGGAGTTTTATTTTTGATGGAAAGGAATGATCTTGGACTATTCGTTGCTTTTTCAAAGCCGAATAAAACTATTCTTAAATATTTCGTTTTAATTTAAAAATATTTTTTCTAGAAGTATGTAGCGGAATGGAAAAAAATTTAAAACTTTGTAATTCAAATGGATGAGGGCATCATTGAAGGAACGAAAAAGTTACGCATGGATGAATAAGAGCAAATAATAAATCAAGTCAAATAAAAATTACGGAGAACACATTTTTGTTGTAATGTTAGATTTTCAGAACATAGTTCTGTGGTATTTTAATTAATCAAATTAATATATAGAAAAATATTTAAGATTTTTATTTTCTAGTTAATGCGCTCTGCTATTCTTTAATTAATTATGCTATTTTAGTTTAGGGAGGAGCAGCGAAAACAATATAAGAGTCGGCTAAAAGAGCCCAAAAGACAATTCGTAGGAAAATAAATGGTCGTCCTTTTAGATATCCATCAGATCTTATATTTTAAGAGTGCAATGCCTTAGATATAATCAAATCTATATGTTAAGACTCTTTCAATATTTCCATGCTAACAACAATTCATCCCAAACAAGAAATCATGGACACAACACAAGACAAACAACGAACATCTACACGCCAGTTTCGAAAGCAACAACGACATTTTATCAAAGATTCTACATGTTCTTAGCTCCGAAACTGTACAATACACTCAGCACCAACTGGAAATCGTTCACTTCCAACAATATTACACAAATATGGACCCAATATATGATCCAATTGGGTAGAAATCAATCAGAAGCATCGCTATCCAATATTCTAATACAATAATTCACTAGTTCTACAACAATCTCACTACATTTATTTTTTCTCTATTATTTTTTTTTCCTGTCGAATCTTTATCTTTTTTTAATTAAATAACACCACAACAGCATGAAAAAAAACTGGCTACTTTAACACAGACGGCAGTCTAACAATGTAGCCAGGACAATGCTGCATATATCAGATAATAAACTACTCTATCCCATATAATAAACTACGAGTATATACTTAATTGCAATATAATTGCATCTTATGTTTATCGTGTTATATTGTAACATATTCACCTCTGTCACAACAAAAATATATAAGTAAATGAAGTCTAATAAATAAAATAAAATAAATTTAATTTGTATTCAAATAAGAATAATATTTGTAAAATTTTGAATGAGAATAGCGGAGAGAATGGCTGCGTAACTTCCACATCCCTACCAGGTTTACGTAACGTTGTTGATTTTTAAAACGCGTATTAATAAATTGTGACCATCTCTGAATAAATCATGCGAATAATTTTAAGTATACTTTATTAATGCATTAATCTAACAATAAACATGTGTACGTTTGAATACAAGTGAGGTGTTGAAACTGGAAGCAATCCATCATTACAGCACCTTACAGTGGCAATACTTGCATCGTCATGAGTAACTACCCTCCACACATCAATGACGTATTGATATTTATTATTTATTTTATGCGAAAGGCATGTTTGTTTGCTTATTTTGTAACTTAATGATATTTTAATGTGGTATTTAATTACGAAACTGCTGGAAGAATTTTTGTAAGAAAGATTTTTTACGTTAATATTTTTAATAATGTACAATTTTTATTCATATCCATGAAGCACTTTATTTGTTGGGAAATGAGAAACTTTACATAAAAATTAAATGTAAAATATTTATGTAATCCCTTTTTCTAATTTATGTTTTTTCATTATGTCTAGAATTTTTAAGCGCCCTTTATTGTATTTTATAGAGGTCATTAGAAAAGTTAAAATACATTTTAAAATTAACTATTTTATAACAAACTTACCAATCAATACTTGATGTAAATAGACAGCCTCTTTGTTAACGTGAACCGGGTGAATCAGTCAGAAATGGTTCTGAAAAAAAATATAACCTTATAATGAATGTATTACTTCAACTAATTCATAAATTATAAATAAAAAAATAAACATAATAATATCAGTGTATTTTTATTGTTATAAGTGACTATATGACTTATTAAGGAGAACACATTCTTATTGTAAAATTGTAATTATTCAAAACATTGGTCTTTAAAAAAGTAGAGCTGGATGGGGGGGACCCATCATTTTTATTATCAAAGCAAATAAATAAGAGGTAGGCGCATAAATGGAGTCCCACGCACGCAAGTCGGCCTAAATATCTACCTAAAAAGTTCTAACGAGTCACTCATACCTGAATAAATTCCTTGTATTAAACAAGATTAGTCCCATTAATAATTTGGTCTACATTCCTCGGCGGGCGGTGTCAAGTCCAGTCAAACTACCAATAATACGTTCACATGCATCTCGCTAGTAAGTATGCGCTTATAAAGTGGCAAGAGAGGTGAGTTAGAGCAACACAGGGAAGATGGACTTATTCCTTTCTTCCTAACGTCGCCATCAAGTTGAAAGGCATGATGAAACCTCCAGACTTAAATCATTTTGAATGGCAAATGATTACAGGGCATGGATAATTTCAGAGTAAACTGTTTGAGTTTTTAGACTTTTGGATGCCCCGTGGTGCACATGCGTGAGAGTAGAACCGACGACTGAGCATATTTTGTAGATTCAGAATATAGGTCTGTAATTTTTTTTTTAAACCCAAATTAAGTATTTTAATTAGAAAGATATACAATGTAAAATCAATTTAATCGTAAAATATTATTGTTGCTACCGGGATTCGAACCTGGATCACTTCCTGTCCGGGAAACATGCATATAACCTGTCGGATTACTCAAAGGTATTTGAGATTCCGTAAAAATAAAGAACGATACTTCGTACCTAACCATAAAAATAGTGTCAATTTCGTAACCAATAGTGTCCACACTCAGTGGATAAAACTAAGGCGTGTAAAGAAGATGAAGGACTGTCTTCGTGTAAATCATTATGTCGGGTTTTGTTGTGGTAGCCAAATAAACACTCTGACACCTTATACACAGACACCCACAGACTGAGCCAAGCCGGTGGCATAATGCGTTGGTGTTCGATCCACCGGTATCAGCTCGTTATATAACAATAGCAAAACGAATGTCTCTGGGATCCGAAACACACTCAGTACAAAACGGCCTACAAGGCAATTATAGAAGCCATGGAGATGGAAACTATGAAAGATGTAGTTGCTAAAATACGATCGCTTCGTAAGACCTATAGCAATGAAATATTGAAAGCAAAAAAATACATTGCATTTGGTGCCATGGTTGCTGTGATACCGAAGATTTCACGACATTAAAGTTCATGCAATTTCCCAACTGTTTGGCGTCGTGAAATTTATTCCAACTTGCATGAAAGTAATTTCATAATATAAATTTAGCTTTATTTGTTCTGTTAAAATACTGCAATGGTACCTGAAACATCCCGCGATGGCTGGAATTATTATAAATTATATTTTAATTAAACAACCGGAAAGTATTAAGTATAAAATAATTATTACGAAAAGTTGGAAGGTATAAACTGTTGTAACCTTTCGAAAAAGTTATGAATTAAACTATATAATAGTTTGTTTGTTTAATACAAAGTACAATACAAGCCATCGTGTGTGTGGGCCATTACGGTTTTAATTAATGTATTCGAAAACCATGTAAACAGTTATAAACGGCGAGTCGCAAGTTTGAATTAACTAAAGTACATTAAAAATGTACATACTCTTTTATTAAATAAAATACCTGTATGTATTATGAATTGATGGATTAAGTATAATCGACAGATGGGGAAGTAAGGAATGCAGGAATGGTGGAAGGAATACGGGTGAGGGCCAGGAATAAGGAACAGGAGCTGGCTGAAGGACAGTGAAATACTCTTTCCGGGATCTTCTTACACTGAATCCACAGGTCTCCCTGATCCAGGATACGTACAACGCTGTTCAGCACGTTGTACACTTAGACATATACATTTCGATGATAGCACGAAGTGTCAAACGTGCACGATGTATAACAAAATCGAATCGCTCAGTAGCGAAAACTCGATTACATACAAACAGTATCAGCCCCGCACAACAGGATGATACTTCATGAGCTAATAGTAGGATGAACATGACTGCAAATCAACGCACCTAATGGTAAAAACGCTATTTTGACAGTCCAAAGCTTCAATTTTAACTGATACAAAAACTATAGAGAAAACTACAGAAAGGTCGAGTTCTGGTATAGGAGGAGGGGGTAGTGGATAGGTACTGAATAGGAATTATATCTACGTCGCGTTCACATTGTGCGCACACGGCGACTGCCGATGGTTGGATAGATCGAGCACTAGATATTTGCTCATCATAACTATACAGGTAAAATTTAGATCTAAACTTCACCTACTTAAGTGTGGGAAAGAGGTCAAATGAAACAAGGAATGAAAGGTTGATACTTACAGAATCTGGTCGTTAATAGGAGCAATATTTGAATACGTTCAAGAAAATACAATTACTGGATTTTTACCTACAAATGCACAGTTATTAAACAAATATCAGATATCTCATAAGACAAAGTTTTTTTTTTATTATATTTAATGAAAAATATATGGAAGTATGGGGTAATTACAGGGCTTACAACCTGTCTTCGGCTGGCTTAAGTGATTATAATAATGTTGTCCCATTTCATATCATGCAAATAAAATTGTATATCTGTCCCCCACACAAATACAAGTTGTTGAGTTAAATTGTTAGATTGATGATGCCCTTACGAGGCAAAACGCGTCTCAAGTAAATTAAACGAGTAGAATCAAAAACTAGTGTTTTATTTTAATATATTGGAATTTCATTGGCTCCTACAGAGTGGAAATATGTACAATGAGAGCAAGTGAGAGCAATAAATTTCAAGCGTTTGAAATATGGTGCTGAATACAAATGCTTAAATTATGAAACAACCGAGGAATTGAGATTTATTTGTCTGAGATGTGTGGAAGGTTATCGCCTCCACAACCAACAACACCGCCGACGGTACTTGAACGCACCTGACTAATACCAAGTTGCAAATCACAAGTTCTTATCGGCCACATAATCGGTACCGACCGATCAGCCACATCGTCGGTGCCGACCAGATATTGACATCATTAATACACGCGAGCAGCCGCCCAGCAAACATATATTATATATATATATATATATATATTATACGAGACATTAGACCAGCATTTTACACAAATAGTAGTATAGGAAATTTACTCATAAATTCTAAAGACAAAGATGATAAATTTAACAATTCTGGCGTCTATAAACTTAGTTGCAAGGATTGTGCTGCATTTTATATTGGTAAAACGGGTAGAAATTTTAATATAAGAGTAAAGGAGCATTTGAGATGTTTGAACAATAGTGGGTTTTCAGAATTTGCTAATCATTTGATAGAAAATAGTCATGGTTTTGATAAAAAAATTGGGATTGTCATTTTTGCATATAAACGGTGTAGGTCACAAATTAAATAATTTGGAATCGTTGGAGATAAATAAAGCATGTAAAAGTAATCAGGAAATTCTAAACAGCCAACTAAATTTAACTACGAGTCCTATTCTAAAATTTTTTCCTAAAAATTATTCGACTAAATTTGTATTGAGCAGCAATTTGAGTTAGGTACTAAATTTATTTTTTAAATAATTGTTGTTTTTTTTTTTTTTAAATTTAAAAATAGATTCTGGTGGAGAAACAATGCTATATTTTTAGTTAGTTATGAAATCCTGAAGAAGGAAAAGGTGTTTTCCGAAACCGGTAGATGTTTTTTAAACTCAATTGTGGTTAATAAAACTAAGATAATAAATAAAAAATATATTATATATTTCACTGCATATATTGAATCTGCAATTATGCATCAATCAGCAATACACATCTACAGGGCCATTTCTACTATCAAGCAAGACTAGGTAGCCGCCTTGGGCGGCAAAAGGGCAGAATTTTTTTAAATTTTAAATCAAGCAACAAAAAAATGGAACAAATTACAAAAAAAAAAATTAATAACCACAATTTCAGTTGAAAAAAATATGTCTTACCAGCTTGCTATTAGAGATCTTATTAAATATTTTGCTAAAATAAAGGCAAAGTAGATACCATTGGATTAAGAGGAAGACCCCAAAACACCATTGAAGTTATAAGGGAGAAATTTAAAAACGAAATTAAATATCATGAACATTGCTTATTTAGTTATTTAATGTATTTTATTGTTTAATTTTGAATACAATTTCTTTCATATCTCATTCATTCTAGCTTGTATGACAGGAGGAGAGAGTGGTGGTAGTAAAAGAGAGGGGGCGGCATTTTTCAATTCACGTCTAGGGCCCCAAAACACCTAGAAACGGCCCTGCACGTCAATTAACTGTAAGTATTGCTTTATTGTTCAACCTGCTTTAGCCACATTCACACTCACATTCACACACTCTGTGTTATTTGTTAAAATAACAGGTGATGCTATTGTAACTTGGGGAGACTAAGCAATCACACATATAACCTTCCAATTCATATTTTGATATAGCACAGATTCGTCACTTGGTTTTTTCAATTAAAGTATTCCAACATAATCATTATTAAATACCTATACTAATAATTCACTAGTTTTATAACACTCTCACCACATTTTTTTTATTCCTATCGAATCTTTATAGTTCTTGAATTAAATAACACCACAGCAGCACATAAAAAAACTTGCTACTTTAACACAGACGGCAGTCTAGCAAAGTAGGCAGGACAATGCTGTATATATCAAAGGTGGAGTCTACCCCATCCCACACAATAAACCACGAGTATATACTTAATTGCAATATAATGTTAATCATGTTATATTATATATTCACCTCTGTTACAACAAAAACATGTATGTCAATAAAGTCTAATAAATAAACAATATTCAAAGCATTTTCGAAAACCTAAAATTTTTTGTTAAAGGACAATTTTTATTTTCGATCAGATATTCTTTATAAAATATACATACAATTATGAATTTTTTATTTTTTGTCAAACGAGCAATGTTTTAATATTGAAACAAAATATGAAATCTTTTTTTTGTCTTAACTAAATACCATCCAACTAAAATAGGTCTTCTATCCTTGCAATTAGTATTCACCGGCACGAAATGACGTCATGAATGTGAAATAAATATATTGTTGAAAGAAAATTCTGAAGTTCTAAGTAAATTACGTAAATAAATTCAAATCTCTTTGCTTTATGAGGAAAACGTGATTTCATCTATTAAAAGAGGATTTAAAATGAGAAGAAATTGATTTTAAAAGGGATTCGGGAAAGTCAAATAGTTACCTTGTTGCTTATTTTATCATTTATACAGGGTGTAACATACCCAGTTCACAATATTTTATGAGTACCTATGAATGACTTAATTACGAGTCGAAAATGTTCAAGGAATATGTGCAAATTTTGCACTGTTACGGTAAATATTATTTTAAATTCTCAATTAATATATTAATTATAAACATATACATATAAAATCAATTTTGTCGAAAAATAATGTTTTTGCGTCACCGAAATTCGAACCTGGATCTCTATTTCCAATCCGGAGAAGTAAGTACACTACCAATTGTTTTATAACGCCAGTATTTTTCTTGACAAATTTTCGAACTTATATGTTACATTTTTCAAATTAATACACCTGTCGTTCCATTATTTGAAAGCCATCTACATTATTTTTACGGAATCTCAAATACCTTTGAGTAAACCGACTTCACTTCACAATAAGAATGTGTTTTCCTTAATAGTAAATATTATTGTTTAAATTTTTTTTAAATCGTGTTAAGCTTGAAGTCTACGTACTTCGAAATAAATATTTGCGAATTTGTTCAATTATTAATCTATATCTTTGCTTCAGGCCCTAAATCAGCTAACAAAAAATAGTCTGGTTGCTCAAAATTCAATCAATAAAATTAAATAATTACATATTTACGATTTTTTTGAAATGCTTATATCTCTGACATGGTTGAGACTGGGCACATATTCCTTGAACATTTTCGACTTCATAATTTAGTCAGGTATAGACCTAGTTCACTCATAAAATATTGTGGACTAGGTCTTTTACATTTATATATTGGGAGTATGCATTAATTCATGCGGTTTTCTAAGAGAGGGCGTTACTAGTATTATTTCGCGCCGTGTTCATCCGTGACTATATTCATTTGAAAGCTACTGTCATTGCGCGTCTTTTTCAGTATATGTCATTTGATTGAAGTGTAAACAACATTTTTTTCTATTCATTTGAACATGTCGAACTTTGTGCCAGAAAAAGTGTTTTTGCGGGGAGTTCTTCTTCATTACTTTAACATGAAGAAAAGTGCTACCGAAAGTCATCGTATTTTAGTAGAGGTTTATGGTAACCATGCTCTAGCTGAAAGAACGTGCCAGAAGTGGTTTGCACGGTTTAGAAGTGGCGATTTCAACTTAGAAGACAATGAACGACCCGGACAGCCAAAAAGGTTTGAAGATGAAGAATTGGAGGCATTGCTTGATGAAGATACGTGCCAAACGCAAAAAGATCTTGCAAAATCATTGGGAGTTGATCAAGCAACCAGAATATGCAACCAGACACGAATCCATAATTTTCCATCATGACAACGCTCGGCCACATGTTTCAAGACCAGTTCAAAACTATTTGGAGAACAGTGGGTGGGAAGTTCTACCTCACCCGCCTTATAGCCCAGACATAGCCCCTTCTGATTACTACTTGTTCAGATCAATGCAGAATGCCCTCACCGGAATACGCTTCACTTCAGAACAGGGTATCAAAAATTGGCTTGATTCGTTCTTCACCACCAAGCCGGAGAAGTTCTTTTGGGATGGAATCCACAAACTGCCAGAAAGATGGGCAAATGTTGTAGCTTCCGATGGACAATACTTTGATCATTGAGTGTATAACCATTTTTTCACAATAAAGCCTTAATTTTCGAAAAAAAAACGCATGAATTAATGCATACGCCTATTACATACATGCAATGTACCTGTTGATTTTATTTTATAGATAGTGGGATCTTTGAAATTATTTTATGTATTTAAAATAAATATATAATGTTTGTATATAATGTATTACTAACGTTACATTATAAAATTAAATTAAACTAATTTTAATGTTTATCCTCTGTTTAAATATAGCACCATTTTTTATTATTATCAACTACATAAAATATTTGTTCCCGCATGGCGAAGCCCAGTTCAAACACTTACATATATACAAAACATTACCAATAATAATAACGTTATCTCTATAAGTTATTTTCGGTTATAGAACACTGTCGTATCATAAAAATAGAATCCTAAGTACCTAACCTAACCTAACCTAATAAAAATTCAGTGTAAAATCATACAAGTCATTAAACAGAAGTATTAAATTATACGACCTTACTATTATATTTTTTTCAATGTGAGTATTGTTTTTTAGAAACATTCTACTCTTAACGATCAATTTTTATTAACCTTTCCCATACAGTGCTAAAATAATAACGCGCGCTCCTGTGCTGTAAACTTAGTATACATGAAGACTTTTGCGATTTTTAAGTCGGATAAATATTAATATTTTACTTTTGAAATTATCAATATTAATTAATATTTTACTTTTAAAATTAGCAATATTAACTTAATTACTTATATTAATCATTAAAATAGTTGATATATATATACACATATACAGAGTTCACATTTTAGGTATTCCACCATAATATATTTATATATTTGTACTGTCGTTCCATATGACCAATGTTTTCTCTCATTTTTAGCACTTTTTCACAATAATTAATACATATATATATATATATATATATATATATATATATATATATATATATATATATATATATATATATATATATATGTATATATATGTATCAATTATTGTGAAAAAGTGCTAAAAATGAGAGAAAACATTGGTCATATGGAACGACAGTACAAATATATAAATATATTACGGTGGAATACCTAAAATGTGAACTCTGTATTTAGTATATTTACAGAGATATTCACATAATTAGAGGCAATTTCAACTCAGGTTACATCACCGGAGAGGAAAGGTTAAAAAAAAAGTCAAACCATTTTTCTCAACGTTTCAATACATATCGTTATCAAAAAATATTTGTGTTGTGTAATTGATATGAAAGAAGATCCAATTCAGAATAAGTGACACTTGAAGAATGTTTTAGAATGGATTTTAAACGCTAGTGTTTTATTTTAAATTAATTTTGTTGTCTAACTATTGTATTTAAATCTGCGCCAAAATTAGTCCCCTTCCATGTACCTCTATCATTAATTTAAGTATTTCCTTATGCAAATTGGCGACATTATACATTTTGGTACGTACTACGGATGTATAAATTCCGCCTATGTACAATAAACGTTCTGTCTCTTTTAACAAATTTGCATATTTTTTTTCGCTAATATAGCCAAGACTGCCATCTGTCGTAGGAACTATGCCTAATAGCAATTTATCTTGACTAGCAAAAATATCGCTCTTAGGAAATAATTGCAAGATTGCCGTTAAAACATTTTTGGTGGGTTAAGAACCCGTGGACTGTATCGATTATAATACAACGCATAATGGACGCAATCCGAATTGGATTTATGAAGGAAAATAAGGACAGATGGATCTGGCCTACCTTGCTCTAAAGTTCAGGGCTGGACGTCGTTTTCACCTCCGGTTTACTAGCACGTTAGTTATGAATAACCGAGAGATCACTGCCCTTCCGGAACTGTTGAGAACCCAGATTCTTCTTAGTCCGAGCGTTACGCACGGCGCTGTCCGAGTTGTTTAAGTTTTCGAATTTTTATTGTTTTATATACCCACTTATTTTTCTTTATTCATTCGAACCATTACATCTTCAATACAAATTAAATGTGTCAATTAGAAAGATATGCATATAGATAAACTTATCGAAAAAAAAAATTTCTGCCACCAAGATATGAAAAAGGATATCTTCCTATCCAGGGAAGTGCAATAAACCAATTACACTTTATCAGCCTCGTAACTAGACGAATTTTCGAACTTACATGTTGCAGCAATTTCAAATTGATACATCTAAATTTCCATTTATTTAAAAGCTATCACCATTTTATCGCGAGTTTGAAAAGATTTTTCAAATTCATTTTATTAAATTTATACATATATACAACTTACATATATTTTAAAAATAACTCTATTTAAAATGTAACATCTTCATTTGTAACTCTTGTCAATCCAGCTTATTTTGAGTATTCTTCTGTAGACCATAGATGTAGTCTCCATATCAATTCTTCGGTAAGTACACATGCTTCTGTTCTTTAAAATAATATCAAGAATACAGCATCTGACCATTCTCATTCGTAATCTAAGGTTGAAATCATGACTAGAGAATTTATTTTTTATGCGGATAAAAGTTGCACGAGCTTGCTCAATGCGGCATTTGATTTCAATTAAATGAATATGTTGTTGCATTACAATTATGTAAATATTTGATAAACGCCATACAATACACACCCTTTTAGTTAAATTTCAATCTGTTAAAATTATCTATTTGATATGAAAGTAAAATAAACCGTTGCGGTGGCCACTGAGTGTTTGGGGGTGGAATATTCATGAAAACCTTTTCAACTCCATCCTGTAATTCAAGCTTTCGCGTTGGCAACCCAAAGACGTCCATTAAATATATCTGTTGGGAACTTGGCAGTAATTATAGGGATCGGGGATTTCTTTGATTACAGAAAGGGTAAAAAAAGGAATTGAGAGGAAGGAGGACGTGACAAGGATAGCGATTGTTCCGTAGCAGGTGGTGTGGATTTATCCAAATCAGAGAAATGTACCTAAGGGCGGAATCCATTCGTTGTTGTCTATTCCGAATTAATCTTGTTGTAATTAACGTCAACCTGCATCAACCTTTTGTGACCCGATATTTTCAAATAAATATAAAGTAAATCAGGTTGTGGCTGAAATTTTGCAAGTTTATTTTATTAGTAATCTACCTGGGACAGTGGTGTAGCAACAAATCGCTTTGGAAAATACTTATACCTGGCCACCTAATCCTCTTCAGCTCCGAAGAACAGTTGTTTTCTTGAACGTGAGTTTTCTTGTTTGAGTGGAACGCGCATTACTTTTTTAAATTGAAAGTGATTAATGGAATATATTCTCAGAATTTATATTTGTATTAAGAGATAAGTTATTTTAGTAAAACATTCTACTGAGTATCAATTACATTATCTGATTGAAGATTAATACTATTCTTTGTATCACGAAATCTTTTACATATATTTAAATTTAATATATAACTTTTTATTCATATGAAACGAAGCTACTTAAACTTAGCATGTGATAGGTACCGCGGTCGATAATCGATACTTCCAATTATTTTGAATGGTTTTAAGGTGAAAATAAAACAATAAAAGGTAAAAATGAGAGAACATAAAAATGTTCCAAAATTTTCTAACAGCAACAAATGTGTGAACTTTTTTTTTCATTTATATTTTTTTGCTTTTCTTTTCATAGAATAAATAATATTTCGTAACTCAAATGAATTATATAATATATTTTTATTATCTTTATGGCAAATAGGGTCTTCATAAAAAAAAATCCCGATCACGCTGGAATAAAAGGATTATTATAATTATTATTATTTACTACATTACACAAATGTTTATTTTATTTTTCACTCATCATAAACATTGTACTGCACGCACGTTGGGTTATTCTGTCACCGCGAGATATCTAAATACAAAAATAAAGGAATATCGCCACTACTTAAAAAAATCACAACTTCTCGTAAATGTCTATCTACATGATTGAAACAAACCAATCTTTCGATAGTCATAATCTAAAATTTCTCCACTCGGTACCTTATAAAGGATTAATAATTAACCATTTAAAAATCATTGAAAAACAAAAGATTTTAAATCCGGAGAAAACACTAATTAACAAAATCATAATCCCTAACACCTCACCTTTACTGTCCAAATTCCCGTTAACAACCGAAACCTCCCCCTTCCCATGCCTCGTCCCATTGCACGAATAGACTACATTACTGAATTTAATTTAGATATCACCTGATGATGTGAGGGACTACACCTCTCGAAACTATATTAGTGACAGAAATTCCCAAAGTGAGCGTGGTACATAGTTTATGATAAGTGAAAATTGAAATAATTATATTACACTTCTACGAAAAGTCAGTGAGATTACAGACAAATCTGGCAGGAACACAAAATAGTTTACACTATAAAGGTTTCAAATTGTTCAATGACCTGCCAGCGAGTGTAAAGGAAGCAAATAGTCTTGCTACTGTTTGTAGGTTAAGATCAAATATGTAGAATCTGTGTTTAATAATTGATCATTTTTTGTGTTTATTTTTTTTTGTATTTATAAACTCTTTACCTAATGTGCCAATTGATATACGATATAATTTAATGATTTTTGTATGTTAATGTTACATACTAGATGTAAGAATATTATATAATTTTTACAACTAAAATAAATATATACTTACTTCTAACTAACCTCCATGTCAATTAATGATATTAAACAAATATTTGTTAATACTAGGTGTACCGGAAAAGAATGTCGTTTTTTTTGTTATCGCTTTTGAGTGGTCAGTCGTGCTTCGGCAGTCGAACTTTTACAACGTGTTCTGTGTTGTTTCTCTGACTACGTATACCTGGAGTGTACTAGGACTTTTAAACAAAAAAAATTACAACCCTATATACAATGGAGAGCTTTGTACCGAATGAGGAATTTATTCGAAATATTATGCTTCACCATTTCGTGAAGAAAGAAAGTGCACGATAATGCACGATCGCATACCTCAAAAATTACGAAAGAAAAAATTAAAGCCCTAGGTTGGATAACTGTACGTCACCCACCATATTCACAGGATCTTGCTCCATCGGATTACCATTTGTTCCGGTCAATGCAACACTTTTTAAATGGAAAAGAATACAAAAATTATGAGGATGTCACAAAAGGCATATCTGAGTATTTTACATCGAAACCAGCTGAATTTTACGAACGTTGTATTAAAAAATTGACTGAGAGATGGAAAGAGGTTATATCAAACGATGGCAATTATATTTTGAACTAAGTTTTAATAAATAAATACATTAAATGCACCAAATTGTTTTATTAAAAAAACGACATTCTTTTCCGGTACACCTATTTTGCATACGCGATTTTAACTATTTGAAATATTATAGTCAATTCAGATGCAATTACATAAATCGTTTGAGTAGGAGCAAATCAACCGATATTGCGTATGATAACAATACACTAATACAATTATGCACTATACCAACTTTACCAGAAAAGTATCGGTTTTTAACGTTGGTATCAGTGTTTCTTGATTATTTGG
Organism: Eubasilissa regina; assembly: GCA_022840565.1. Lineage (NCBI taxonomy): Eukaryota > Metazoa > Arthropoda > Insecta > Trichoptera > Phryganeidae > Eubasilissa > Eubasilissa regina. The sequence goes on along the minus strand of JAINEB010000027.1, from coordinate 12,483,775 downwards.
AACGGTAGCGAAACAGCTGCGATTTAAGCCACCGAGCCTACAGAGCATGGCCACTCAATAAATTTATATTTGCATTTCGAAATTGGCTTGGAAGCGCCGCTGAAAATGCAAATACTTGTAAATTATGACGTGGCATGAATAATTCGGAAATACAATCAAAAAATTCTCGAAATTTATTCAGAAAAGCCATTAAACGTATTTTAATTAGTTCTCTTTAAACACAGTACCAGCTGTGTTATAACCATTATTAAGGAACGTGTCAACGAATGAGATATAATACTTTTATTAGTATAGTGAGTAAGAATAAGATAAAATCACTTGGTCAATGGTTTGGTCATAAGGATGAATGAACGAGGAGAGACTAGAAAGATATAAGAAGCAACAGAAATAGTGGACGTTCGCAGAAAACTTGGCATAACCAGATAAACCAGATACTAGAAGATGATCCTGTTAGAAGCCTCAATAATCGACGAGCTTGTTTGAGAAAATGTATGAATGTGGATGAGGGGAGAATTGTGTGTCAGGGTAGAAGAGTGTGGTGCTCTATCTTTCTGCGTATCCTTGCAAGGAAACGGCGTGATGGTAAGTAAGTAAGTAAGTGTGAGAACTGTCACTTTGTATATATGTAAGTGTGTGTGTTTGGAGAGTGAGTAGATGAGATGGGAACGGGTCTCTTCCATCACGGATTCTCCTAAGTAACTAGTCTATCAATGAAGTGTGTATTTAATAATTACTGTAAATACGTTATTGTATTAAACTGAATATTGTCACCCGAACACACGGAGTTTCACTTACAAGAAATTGGGACTAAGATATTAGTCCTTAATCAGAGGACACCTGGGGTATATGGTAATAATTCCCAAAGTTACCACAGTAAATATGCATTTTGCAATTTAATTTGTTCAGATATGTGCTATTACATGTCATTTATATGTACATTATATTTCATTGTCTATGTACGGTTTATACCCGCTGTAGTATTTATAGGCTACTGTGGGTAGTCGTGTCGTGTAGGAGCTGAGGTTATTCAAATTATGATTGATCGAGATTGTATTGACTTGAGATTGTATGAGGCTGTGAGACTAGCTTTTAACCTCTTCTTGTCTCACGCGTGTTGGTTGTATGTCGCAATGTAGTGTCTGTTGTAACTAGAGCACTTACAAGATTTCGTTTATTGTGATGATGAATCAACGGAACCAAATGCGCAGTTGAACTTTGGAGTGGTTCGCTGAAAATGCGGTTGATGATAGGACGGCCTGCGGAGAAGTGATGTTAGTTACTTGAGCAGCATCCGTCTCTGGTGCTAATTAATGGTTTACTTGCGTCAGCTTATTGGTCGCTCTGGTTCGGGCCCTAATGGGTGATAGGTGAGCTCTTACACGGCCATGTCTACGGGCGCGTATAGGGTCACCACAGGCGCATTACAGTGAACGCATATGATGAACATTTTTAAGAGGTTTACTTACAATATTTTTTATTAAAATATAAACCATATTGTTTTATGTGTGTATCATTGAACCAGTGTATATTATAAAATAAGATAAATAAAACGATTTTTTATGTCGGAATTTAATGCATTTATTTAAATTTATACCTTATTAACTATACAAAATTAAACACTAATATATTACTATTTTTAAAAGAAATTGTTTCGCCAATTGAATTATGTAAAGATCAATAACATCCTTAAGATATTTCTTCTTCTTTTAAATAGGCAATCCACCCTTCAAGAGTGGTTTGTACCATTAATCAAGTTAAAACTTTTTTTTATAGAAAAAAATACAATAATATTATAGAATAGGAAATATTACATTACAAGTCAATACCATTGTCGATCGAAAAATTTGCTATTATATATAATATAATCACGCATAACCTCCGATTTTGGTGCGCACACATCCTTCTGATCCGCCTCGACGCAGTTTCTTGGCCGTCAGGCTGGATGTACCCGGTATCCGATGGCAGTAAACAACTCGTCGCTCCATTTCGAATGTAGCCTAACATCTCAGCTCTTCGTGACGCCAATCTCCATACTAGCAGAAGCATCTTCCGCGTGCCAGGAAAAGAAATTGTATTTCTACATAGGAAGAAAGTACAATGCAATTAGATACTACCATATTATACAGACGTGCACTAGTATCCCAAAGATATTATGCTTACCCTTCCATTGATCTTGTACGATTTACCTGCGGCCAGTGGCCGCGCAACGCGTACCGCAGCTCTGCACGAACCCAAGTGACGCGGTGAGCCGCGCCGCTACGCATGACAGTACCGACTGTCTTACTTATCTCTCTTCCTGTGTGAATGTGGTCAGTTGTTACAATTGCAAATTGTTATAAATTTTTGTTGTCTCTGATATATATGTATATATATATATATCATATAATAAGATTTTTAACATGACATGTAACAAGATTTTTAAAAAAATAATCAGAATAAAATTTGACGTATTTTGGCCTGTAATAAAATTAAACGTTTAATCCAACACCCTTTAAACCGAATTTGCATAAATACTCTTTAGGACCCTTAATACAATACATGCATCCTCTCCTCGTGGCCAGCCTATCCCCTCCATCAATACGTAGGGACAGCGGTTCAAATTTACCGCTGTTCCCAGTCAACATCGACATCAGCGACATTTGCATCATCCTAGCCGGCAGCACAATGCTGCCTCCACAGTGCGTTTCGATCGCTCACCGACGACACATCTTCCATTCCGCTGCCCCGCCATGGCGCTCAAATCGGGCGGGGCCGACACCGAACACCGCCGACCCACACCTCTACAATTCGCATTTCTCGCTTCTGTATATTTCAATTTTACACGCATACCTTCGATACTCTTGGTTTTAATTAAATAAATTTAATCTAATTTAGTTCTGTTTAATATTGAAAGCCACCCATTCCAAATGTTGCTCTATTGATCATCGGGACCCTGAATAAAATACAGCTTTCCTATTACACCGCCTGGACATTTCATCCCTTACTGTTTCTACAAGATTTTAATTTTTTTAACATAAAATTTTTGAAGTTCAAAACTGTAGCCAAACCGGCATAATAAGACTTAAAACTTGATTGTCCCTATTCCCCTCAAAGTCCCTATTTATCCAAGTTTACGGTACCTAGATGTATCTTTGTTTCTTTTATTATAAAAAATAACGTTTTCTTCGCGATTTCCTATCAATAAAGTTGGAAAGATAGAGGCAGGATGGAATCAGATTGAATACAATTAAACAACCTTCGTGTGGGGAAATTTCGCGCAGCAGGGTGCAGGCTTTAGACTGTAGGCTATAGGGCCGTAAATTGAAACTAACGATTACATCAGAAAACATAATACTATTAAATACGTGTTGTATAATGTTAGCTTCTTTGAATAATCAAATTGCCTGTTTCGCACTTTCATCAATGCGTTTGATCGCGTTAATATATATATCTATATAAATATTCATTGATTCAAATGTTATTTTTAACCAATTGTTCTAATACGACACTTTTTATATTTATAATATTTTATCACGTAATTCTTTATTATTATAACATCGTTAATTTATTAATTAATATACGGAACCAAATGGATTATGACATTTAAAAAAGTATTTATATTCATTAATTAATATACCTTAGAATGTTATATATTAAAATCAAACCAGGGTCAGTTATTCATGTTTATATTAATAAAATATAAAGAGTATTAAAAAAACAACAATAGCAGAAGAACTTGCATGAAAAGATGTATAAAAGTGAACGAGGCAATAGTGTGGCATTCTATTCTCTGTAACTCTCCCTACGGCAAAACGGCGTGGTGGTAAATTACTTAGAACAAAAAAAAAACATAGTATACGTATGTGTACGTTATGTTCACAGTTCACTGCAAAGGAAGGAAAGAATGAAATATTATTTTAAAATATCATTTTTTATAATACGGTCGCTTAACATTTTATTTTGTGTTGGTAGATATTAAGTGTGTGTTTTAATTTTCGTACACGCGAATTTCTAAAATATGTTAAAACGTAAGATAGACACTTGTGGGTTTTAAAATTAAAAAGTATAATATTTGTTTTCATTATTTGTTATTTTTGATGATTTGATATTTTTATTCAAGAAAATAATATGCTTCTTAATTTCATATTTATTCAACAATTAATTCTGATATAAATAAATAAATACTGATTAAAAGTGAATTGTTCCTGATTTATTATCAAAATGTCAAAACCTACAAAACCATTGACGTGTTGGTCAAGTGTGACAATGCAATCTGAATTGTCGCTCTGTGAGTAACTCATCTGCTATACGAATCTGACGTTTTTCAAAATGTCTCTGTTTTTTAAAGATCCCCGAAATAATTTTAAAAGTGGGTGGCTTTAGACCATCCTTCAAGAGATAAGTGCCTTCCTTACATTTACATATTGCAGTATTATTTTCTAAATAAACGATGGCAGAGTAGACATTAAGTCGAGGTGGCCGTAAAGGAACACGTCCACTGAGGCATTGAGATGAGATCGAGTTTCAAGTACGTGTCCCGTAACATCCACAAGCCAACGGAATCAGGAACAAGGGAAAATCCACAAAGTAGATACACGATATGTATAGATATATATCAAGATTTACCTGCAATATGTCCCAACAGACTGGACTACAAAGGTTTATGTCAAGGAATGATGGCGCTCTGTAGTAACTGCAATCATGGACTTCCGAGTGTCATGCAGCTTTGATATTCTAAGTACTGGAGGATGACAGTCAAATCGTGATAAATAAAAAATACAATACCTCGGGTTTGTTGGTAATTTATTCGACCGGTACAGTAACATGATAATATGTTGAGGTAGGTATGAAGTATTTAAGTACACAGTAATTTACACTTGATCAGACATGTAAAAGATACCAGCCGCGAGGACAGAATGGCGCCCGGCCGCCTAGCGGAATGTTCCCCTAGCGGGCGTCCGACACATCGCGTCGGTACACGGCCGCTTAGTGGTAGAACCACCAGATAGCCTATGGCTATAATAGAAGAATAAGAAACATTTAGCTTAATTTGTAGTATTTTTATAATATTTTTACATATTCTAAATAATTAAAAATATTACACGATTTCATTCTGGTCACATAATTTATAAAACATTGAAAAATGATTGTAAACATATCATACAAAAAAATATTATATTCCTTAAATGTATATGATATAATATATGTATCTATCTCAATGTTCGTCCTTATATTCGATTTTGGTAGGAAATATACAAAACATATCAATTCTTAAGGGTTTATATTCAAATATGTTTTGCATCAGAACGACAACAATTTCTTATGGCGCAATTTTTAAATAGGTACTCAAGTACAATATTACATTATTGACATAAAATCAAAGACATGTACTGTATTATGAGTAACATAAATAATATATGAAAATTATAGACGTATTGACATTATAAAAGTGTTAACAAAAAACTTCTATCCTATTATATATATATATCTGAAAATAATCGTCCGACCGTTGGAATCTGTCGTATAACTTGTTCGATAAACGTTTAACCGTGTAATAAATATACGATTGCAAGGGGAGTGCACTGCATACATGCAATAAAGCTGTGCATTACTAAAAATTCTGGGAAACAAATATAAATGAAATAATCCATATGTTATAATAATGCTAGCGCCCTTCGTGTATCAGTAGAATCATTAGTTGCTTAATTCTGGATGCTACCGCGCAACGCCACCGGAGCCCTGTAATCTTTTACTGGGTCATTCATCATTTACTGCTACCACAATACAATTTATTGCCAATTTTTTAATTTATCGTTCTATTCAAACCATACAATTACTACCTACTGAATTGAAAATTCCACTCGGCAGAGTCAGAAATAGATCAGCTGATCTATGTTATAAGGAGTCCCTACTTATGCTGTTTCCTAACAGAATGACATTCGAAAGGTTTTGAACTTGGCTTAGAACTGATTGAAGCATCTATTTTCTCGATTACTAATTCTGATTGTTCATAATAATGCATTTTTATTATGATGAATTCATTTTGCCTAAAGACGTCGGTTAAACAAAAGTTCATAAACCTATGTACAATGTAACGTATAGTATATTATATTATATGATGGCAACAACATAACCTAAGTCAATACCTACTGCACGCCACTGATAATTGCCCAGGTTCAAACAATTTCTGCGTGAACAACAGAATGTTGCTACGAACATCTTGTGTTTTAATATCATTCATTTGTTTCTAGATCCAAAATGATATAATATAACAATATAAATGCGCACCTGATAAATTATAACCATAGCCTTGCATACTTTACAATAACAGTTAAATGCGAGCTATTCTTATATAAGAAAGAGACTTAATATATTGGATTGATTAGCTAAAAGGCAGAAGAAAACATTATTCCCAGGAGAGGCTTCACAAATTTGACTCAAAACAATATTAAATTAGAAGGACTTCAGAATATGCAAGTAGTTGCAAGAAATTCAAATTCGTATGTTTTTACAATACGATATTTAATACTTTAGAAGTTACTTTATATAAAATGAAAGCTGTGTTAGTATTTATGTTATTTATTTATTTTTAATAAAGTGCATACATAAGTATATTTATGTATGCTCTAATATAAACACGATCAAAATATTCCATTTTACTACAACTATTTGCTAAGTTTTATTTTTAATATATGTAGTTTCTCCACTTTTCTTATATCTTCTGGCATTTCATTAAATATTATGAAGGTCTATCGCCTCCACAGCCATCGCACCTCACATTTACTAGTGCGTAAACTAGAGCTCATAACAGCCCCAAAAATACGCCCGGTACCGACGTCGGGTGCTAATAACATGTACCTACAGCCATTTGGGAGGCCGGCTCCTGAGCTCCACTCTGCTCACCATCGTCTTTCCGACCACAAACTTCGAGATAGACTCTGTTGACTAAAGCTTAATTTTTCCACATTTCTGCCCAACAAACTTCTGCCAACTGTAAGTAGTATTTCTAGTCTCCAACCTGTTCTAGCCTGGCCACATACACTCCGAGATCATAATTAAACAAACATGTGAATAAGTGGGTGATTATTGGGGCACGCATTCACTCACACTACAACATATCTTTCTGATTCATCTGTCAAATCCATAACACACCAAGCGCGGTCGCTTCATACATGTTTTGGATGCTCCGCATCCCTTGTGTTCTAGACTCAAAAAGTTTTTGACTTTTTTGTTTCTAGCCGAAAACTTTACTGCTGCAAATTAATTCGTCCAGTAACAACACACGCTACGACACCGAGCGAGTTGAAATACATATACATTTTCAACAGCATACATATACATACAGTGGATTCTATCATTCGACTTTGGTGCATGCGCATTCAGTTCCGCTTGTCAACGTCTTCGAATACTATATACGTATTCGTTAACAGCATCTGACGTACAAAAACCGACTTTAATGCTTATGGGTGTAATGCACAAAATAGCTTACATATTACGAAGCGAGCGGATTGTTTTGAGAAACTCGTTTATGTGACGCATTTTTGACAATTTGGCTTGATACTTGAAGCTGAATTTTGAAACATTAAATATCCTTCGATTATATGTTATATTTGATAGGTATAAACTTGCATCCCTTCGACAAAAAGTCACCGACCGCCACTGACACATGCATTCACCTACATCAACCAACATAGCTGATACATACATAAATCAATCAATTAATCTACAAACACACTATTTCTAACTACACACTCGGTATAAAAGCAACAAGTTGTTAAACTTCGGTGCGTGGTAATGATCTAAATAAAAGTTAGACAGCTTGTCATCGTTAAATCCCATAATTTGTGTATACGATTACAGCCGAATGTGTTGTTCTATCTAAAAGTTAACAATTTACCATTTGATGCTATAATTGGTGGGACCAAACTCAACTCCGTTCGTTAGAATCCTCCCATTGTCTCGACTTTCTCTATCAAAATTTACATACTTGCAAATTATTGGCACATGGCGGTTTCCCAGTAATTTTGAGTTTAAATAAAGAGACGGTGCCGAGACAAACATAACAAAAGAGGAGCTTGAAGCAAGTTTAATAAGGATGCCCTAAAACAATAGAAAGAACACGCTGTAACAACCGACTCACATTTCAGAATATGTAAATAATTTAAATTGCGGGCGGCCGATAATAAAATAATAACGCCATCGTAAAATAAAATTTGCAATATATAAATGAGCAAAGTTCTATACGATCAGAGTATGATATATATAAAGTCATAAGATAAATTACATATATATATATATATACAGGGTGTAACAAATCTAGCGCTATATTATAAACAAAAATATGTGCAAATTCTGCGCTGTTAGGGAAAATACTAATGTTTTAATTGTTTACAAAATCGTGTTAAGCTCGACGTTTACGTGTTGTATTCTGGCTATCTACCTTCTTATACTTCTTACTTTGAACTATTACATATATTATTACCTACTAACTTTACGACTTTTTTTTTTAAATTTATTAATATTATAAATATAATGCAATTTCAATAATCAATGGATGTATATATAAATATTTAAACATTTGTTTCTTCTCTATGAGAGTAAGACTCGTGTATAGAGAAGGAGTATATTCGAGTTAATTATGTTTCAGTTAGTCTGTGTACATATTTTTTTTACTTCAGTTACAAATTTATGATAGTCCGTAATTTTTCTAATTGTGATGGGGAGATTGTTAAAAAATTTGATACCTTGATAAATATATTGATTTTGAGTTGCGGTATATTTTAGTTTTGGGATATCAATTTGATCTCCAAGATAAATTTGAAGATCAAATTTATACAAGCTAAATTCATACTTACTTGGAAGCCCACTTGAGATACAAAGGGTCGGTGTTTAGGTTAACCAGCGGGTTCAATGAACCCATAAAAACTATTGGGACTAAAATTTTCCCTTAAAACAAAAAATGTTTATATTAACCAAGAACATACAAATAACCGAAGCCATAGCTAGCAGATCACTGTGTTTTTGGTATCGGTTAAGGGAAGTTCTTCTTAAATATATTCATTATTTTCTCTTGCATAGTACACAAAGGATGTACTTTTCCTTTTAATTCGGCACTACACTGGTGCGAGAAATATGATGTACGTACTTCGAAAGAAATATTTTCAAAATTGTTCCATTATTAATCTATATCTTTGCTTCAGGCCCTAAATCATCAAACAAAAAATGGTCTAGCCGCTTGAAATTCAAGGACCATAAATTTTTTGTGTTCAATGTATATTTTATAATCAATAAAATATTTCAATTAATCGAAATAATTGCATAATTATGATTTTTTTTCTGACATGGTTGAGATTAGGCACATGTGCAATTATAATCCAACAAATTCTACTAATATAAAATGTCAGAAAGAAAACTGATGACCGAATATTTCTGAACCACTGTAAAATCTGCACTTGTGTTATCTTCAACAAATAATTTATAACCATGAAAAACAATCAAATTCTTAATAATAGGTAAAATTTATTAATTTATGTTTTATGGTATTTCACACAATTCAGGGTGAATATTGTGTTCCAGGCCGATTTTGTTTGGCTGCCATTATGGTTTGGATGATATTTGTCAGTCGTAAGGATTAGTAGATTATAATTTTTCATAGAATATATAATGTAACCATTAATATATAATGTAACCATTAATGATGATCGCTATCTTCACATATTGGAAAACTTATTGGTAGCTGAATTTGGTAGATTGGACCTGCAACACATTTGGTTTCAACATAACGGTGCCACCTCACACACAAACCGAGCTACGCTTGAAATTTTTCCCGGCCGCAAAATGTCAAAAAGTGGTGATATCGACTGACTTTTTCGATCACTTTATTTGACGGTCTACAATAAGCTAACAACAATTCCGATGCTACAGGACAATATTCGAAATAAAATTGCTGAAATAACACGCGAAGTGCGCGAGAATATAATGAAAAATATGGTTAAAAGAGCACGCATTTGTGCCGCTGCTAGAAGTGTCCACTAGGCCAATGTCATAACTGTAATAAACCAAATTATTGAAAAAAAAAACAAATTAAAAAATTGTGTTTCATTTCTTAGTTGTTCAAAAATAAACAAGCAACAACAACCTGGAACATAATGTTCACCCTGTATTAGTAAATTTATTAATTTTAAATAATAACTTTTAATCAATTGCAGAGCAAAGTTTATCTTTACCACCACTTCCACTCCACGTCCACTTCATCATCACCATAGAAATCAAAATTATTATTATTCTTCGTGTATTCTGCACCAGCGGAGTTTTCTAAAAGCTTTCAAGAGGCCATCTTTCTTTTCACTTGCATGGAACGCTCAATCCACGGGTACCAATACACGGGTATAGTGTTCCATACTCGAGGCAAAACATTGCGTGATTAAGTACTATAGCGCCACCTAGACACTTTATATTTTATTAAATTACAATCCGCTCTACTATATAGTAATATTCTACTTTAAAAGAATTAACACTCTTAAATAAAATTAAATATAAAACCACGAATTTTATTGAATGCCAACCGGTTTCGGTTAGCTCAAGCTTCGTCAGAGCGTATTTAAAACTAACAATAAATACAAAATGAGTGCATTTATATATATATACACACATAAAGAGGTATAAGGAATATAAAACAACATTGTAATTTCTCCTCCTTTCATATTCTATTTAAATGTGTATATAAGAGAACTATGTTTGTATTTATTATTAGTTTTAAACATATCCTGACGAAGTTTGAGCTAAGCAAAACCGGTTTTGCGTTTAATAAAATTTGTGGTTTTATACAAAATGATTTAAATCTAATATGTCAAATGACAAAGTGTTAACTTTCTACGAAAATTAGTATTCATCTAAATAAATAAATGTAATTAAATACAGTTTCGAAAAATAGGCAATGAGATATTATTTACGTTACCAATACGACGGAAGACACGTGTACCAGACCTATTGTTAATGGTAATGCGTTTATAATGATTTCTGGCAATAACTACCACAAGGCTAAATATCTAAAGTTTGAAGTAAATCCACCCTAGTGTACGGAATTAAGCCCCCAAACCACGCGAAATGTAACTTGGAAGTTTTTTTCGCAGATAATGTATGAAATACGTGTACCTTAAAACTTAATCTATTAGAAGTATTTTTATTTATCTATAATATATTAAGAATTCTCATAGAAGATTTGTTCATTCACGTTGCGTACAAAAACAGACGAGTATTGTTGATATTATTGAATACAGCAATAAAATAAAATGGAAAGAGTCAGGTCACATCGCTCGCGGACGCACAACCCTTGAGAGGGATCAAAAGACCAACATGCAGCCCTAAAACCATCTGGAAGGATGAACATAAGATTTTGCGAAAATACACAGCAGCGAATAATATAATAGATAGAGAAAAGTTCAAGACAGTTGGGGAGGCCTTCATCGAGCAATGGATAGAAAATGACTGATGATGATGAGAATTCAATACAAAAACACCTATGTCAAACATAATGTTTTTTAAACAAACAAATAAAATGATACGTAAAACTTTAATAAGACCAGTGCTTTAGATAGATGATATTTATGAAAATGTGCTTGTGGTCTAGTGGTAACGATACACGCCTAATAATCTAGTGGTCAGGAGTTCGAGCCTCATACCAGGAGGCCATCAAGGTAGTCCTATTTTATATTATAGTTTGAAAATAGTAAGAATATTGGTATGACACGTATTCCGTGTATGCATCTTTATTTAAAAAAAAAATTATAAAGAAGTAATTCAAAGACTAGATGATTACAAAATGAGGTGGCAGGACTGGCATTCTTTGAGTCAGCAATTGAGTAAAGAGACCGGTGGAAGTGTATTCTTGAAGAGGCCAAGATCCACAACAGGTTGTGCAGCTAGGAATGTTAATGTTACGTACATTTATCAGATTATCAATATATTTTGAGTCGGTAAACTTTCACGGCATACTCCAAGACTTTATCTCGATAAATTTGTCCGGTCGTAAAATTCAAGTGTTATACACACAATTTGCTATTCAAGTGTTATACACCCAATTTGCTATCCATGTGTTATGCATACTAATGAAACATATTTTAAAGAGAACACATTTCTATTATAAAGTTACATTTTCAAAACATAGTTATGTGGTATTTTTAAAACAAATTAAATTAATCAACTAAAAAGATATACGGAAAAAATCTTCTACCGAAAAATATTTAGTTAAATATATAACGTATATAATAATTAATTTAATTCTGGTGTCTCCTAGAGTGTTTTACTTAAGATTTGCATTTTTTCACCCGAGTGTGTTTTTGTGTGTGTGCGTGTATATGTGGCCAGAGCAGGTAAAATAAGAAATATTATTTACAGTTGATAGACAACAAGGAGTGTTTGCTAGTGATCTTATCGGGAAGATGGCCGTGAGAGAAGTGGCTCGCAGGGGCTAGCTATCCGGGTGGCTGTAGGCGCATATTATTAGTGTCTGTTCCAGATATATTAGAGGTCGTAAAACAATGTGCGTCTTTCGCACCAAATATACGTTATGAAAAATAAGCAAAATTTGAAATAAATGAGTAAAATAATTTTCCGGAAAACAATGCAACTGATCAACTGTTTATTGCTAATTATTGCTTTTAAAAATGGAATAATAGGTGTATTAATTGGTTCCAAAATTTTTCAAAAACGTATTCAATTGCTATGGTGAAAATGGTAACCAGGTTTCCAAATAAATTTACAATTCTGTAATAAAATAATGGATGGGTTTAGTAAAAAATATGTTTATTTCATTTATAAGTACAGTCCCTGCGAATTTATTTAATAAAAATTATATTTTTTATTTATTATCTTAGTTTAATAACCACAATTGAGTTTAAAAAACATCTACCGGTTTCGGAAAACACCTTTTCCTTCTTCAGGATATGTCAAAACTAACTAAAAATATAGCATTGTTTTTCTATTTATCCAGAATCTATTTTTAAATTCTTTAAAAAAAAACAACAATTATTTAAAAAATAAATTTAGTACCTAACTCAAATTGCTGCTCAATACAAATTTAGTCGAATAATTTTTAGGAAAAAATTTTAGAATAGAATAAATTTTATATTCAGGGTTCCACTCCATGATACATCGTTTAGTCAATATTCCTATGTCAACATCCAATTTTAATATTGAATTGAATACAATTAAAAAAATAGCAGTTAATAATGGGTATAATACATGTTTGATAGACACTATTTTAAAAAATAAATTAAAAGAATATAATAATCCGTTTTTATATAAATCACAGACGAAACATAATGATAATAATGATAATTGGCGTAGGATTTTATACATAAGTAACTTTTCGAAACAAATATCTAAACACCTACCACGAGATATTAGACCAGCATTTTACACAAATAATAGTATAGGAAATTTACTCATAAATTCTAAGGACAAGGATGATAAATTTAACAATTCTGGCGTCTATAAACTTAGTTGTAAGGATTGTGCTGCATTTTATGTTGGTAAAACGGGTAGAAATTTTAATATAAGAGTAAAGAGTAAAGGAGCATTTGAGATGTTTGAACAATAGTGGGTTTTCAGAATTTGCTAATCATTTGATAGAAAATAGTCATGGTTTTGATAAAAAATTGGGATTGTCAATTTTGCATATAAACGGTGTAGGTCACAAATTAAATAATTTGGAATCGTTGGAGATAAATAAAGCATGTAAAAGTATTCAGGAAATTCTAAACAGCCAACTAAATTTAACTACGAGTCCTATTCTAAAATTTTTTCCTAAAAATTATTCGACTAAATTTGTATTGAGCAGCAATTTGAGTTAGGTACTAAATTTACTTTTTAAATAATTGTTGTTTTTTTTTTTTTTTTTTAAATTTAAAAATAGATTCTAGATAAATAGAAAAACAATGCTATATTTTTAGTTAGTTTTGACATATCCTGAAGAAGGAAAAGGTGTTTTCCAAAACCGGTAGATGTTTTTTAAACTCAATTGTGGTTATTAAACTAAGATAATAAATAAAAAATATGAATCTTAACCACCAAGTTAATATTGTTAATTTTAAAAGTATTAAAAATTATGTTTACTAAATGTGATCCGTTATTTTGCTGGCACTCTTCTAAACGGGAGGAAAAATTTATCTGAACTTCTCGGCACGTATTCTCCGTGATCACTGCCATTTATTCTTGGATATTTTCTTTTAATTGGTCCAGAGAGGGAGGATTGTTACTGTATACACTTGATTTAAAGTAGCCCCATAGGAAAAAGTCCATCGGGACTACGAGGAGGCTAGCTATATCAATTTTCCAGAGTAAATTTCACGAACAACTGGTAAGGACACTCTTCATAGTGACTGAATATCCAAAGACGCGGCGTATGATCGACATACTCCCCGTCCTTCTTCCGCTCGTTACGTTAGTGCAGCGAATTAACCAAAATGAAAAAGACTTTTAGGATACACTGTATTTTTTCGATAAATAGATCATTTAATCAGTATTAAATATGTTTTATTGCTTCTTCTTCTTTTATCCTTCATGTCAGTATTGAGATACAGTGGCCTCAATCAGACTTTGCTCGCAATGCACCTCCACAAGTCAAGGTTCTGGGTCACTAAAAAAAAATTCTGACTATGATCTAATAAATAATTAACCTCCCTAAAACTTCACCCTTACTGTCCATATTTCCAATGACGACTGAATTTTCAAGAACTCTCCATTCACATAAAAGTACAGCGACTAAAATAGGAAGATGTAGAAGAAATTAACAACAAATCTCTAAAAAGTTCGCTATTTGCCCAGTAGTTAGTAGAATATATCAAAATGACTTACAAAAAGAGATAAAAGAAAAATATTTTTATATACAGACCACCAAATATATAGACATGAACTAATGCGAATTTCTTGTCTCAATATTTTCATTTTGGTATCACCCACGTGAGCACTTTGGTACCTCTTACGTAATCGAATAGCTCCGCGACATTTTTTTAAAATACGTCTCGATTGGATCAAAAATTTAAACGCTAACAAAATAATATGCATCAATGTAAAAAAAAATCTTTTTTACTTAATACTTTTACTGTAAACTATCAGATTTATGTTTCCACCAAGAATGTGTGTAGAATGCTCCTCGTCCCACTGCTAATACTCTTACATGTACACTTTATTCCATATCCATTCATTTAGTCTGTGATTTTTATATTACGAATCTTTGTTGATCAATCTTTTAAATTTCACTAAACTAAAATGCTGCGGAAGTTATTCGAAATTGTTTTCAAAATTTATTCTAAAATATAAATTGTTCGCTCACCTACCAAAAATGTTATTTATCGCGTAAAATAGAACGTTTTCTATAAAATGAAAACATTAGTAACATACATTAAACAAGGCTAGTAATAAATCTCGCAGTGGAAAGTTATATCCGCTGCTCACGCACGAGCTTGCTCTCTCGCTGTTGGTAAACTTAATTTCTACAAAAGCTGCGTGGGAGATGAAGAAAGAAGAACACGTAGGAACGGGGTAAACATGACCATTCATATCCTGTTAAGTATTAATGGACCGAGTGTCGGTTGAAAGGAATGGCTACTAGCTACGGTTGATATCGTCGATCTGCAGTAGCATCAGTTCCAGTTCCAGATGAATAACTGACTATTTGTTCGGTTACTTTCGGAACTAGTAAGAATGTAATTTTTTGGATTGTTTCGTTAGTTAAATTTTGAAATTTTTTATTGTTAAAAAAATTATCTCTCCATGAAACTACTCAATGGCTTGTTATTAATGGAAAGATTCTGAATAACTCGCGTTAATGTATTTCTGACAAGTAATACTATTGAGGATATACAACATCTGCTGAACTAAGTAGTGAAGATATGGAATAGAACTTAATACAACCAAAACAAAATGTATGCTAATTAGCAAATTATTAGCACATTATAATAATAATGGATAATTTTTATAGCGTCATTTTCGTAAAAACTTTCACCTCAAGGGTGCTTTACACATAAACTGTTTATAGATCTACAATTATCATTGTTTTTAAAATTTTAAATTGTTATTTTCACTTAGGGAAATGATTTTTTGAAGTGGTGCGTTTTTAGTTTCTTCTTAAATATATTCACTGATGCACTGTTTCTTATGAGCCAAAGAGTTCCACGCTTTTGGGCTTGCCACCGCAAATGTCCGTTCACTAAATTTAGACTTCCGGCAACGGTCGGTCTGTTCTACAGCTCTTTTTGTGGCTGAAGAAGAGGCTGATCTGAAATTATGACATCTACCATTCAAAGTTCTACGCCATGCTGTGTATCGTCTTGTACATCAAGCAGCACAATTTACATTCAACTCTTTCAGAGAATCGGAGCCAATGTAGGTAATGTAAAAGGAATATTATATGAGAGAATTTGGAAACTTCATATATTATCCGTCCAGCCAAATTTAAAATGGATTGTAATCTATCCAGCTGAAACATTAGCAGGCCAGCATAGATGCTGTTACAATAGTCTATACGTGACACCATAAATGCACTTATAAGGAGACGGCTGGCTCAAGAGGAAGACGTCTCCTAACACTTTTAATCTATCTCAGTTGATGTAAGAATGCACTGACAGTATTACTGATTTGTGTATTCATTGAAAGATCTGAATCAATGTGCACGCCCAACAACTTAACTGCAGATTTAACATTCGCAGACATTGATTCCTGTATTAAGTTTTGCCTAATAAAACTCTTTGGGCTTATCCATAGTAGGTAATTACGAAGGCTTATGCATTTCAGCCGGCTTCAGCAGGATCGATCCTAACTCATGGTTTCTCTTTACAAAAGGTATAATTTTGTTGGAAGTGAATTATCAGGAATTGATTAATAAGAGACGTACATGTAGTCTTGTCGAGATGTTTATTTGCACAGACACACAATACACTAAGTAGTTGATTAAGAAGTTAAATTATTAGGTATAAATATATTTTATAATGTGAAACTAAAGATGTGAAAGCGTTAGCCGGAACAGTCGCGAGAGAAGAATGTTTGAGAATCCGTTCCTCGTTCTCGCCGGAAGCCACACTGCCGACCGTCATGTCAAGCTCGGCGACCCTCTGGAGGTGACTCTGTATTAAACTTGTTACGTAATTCGTAAGAAAAAGTTGTTCTTCAGTCGCGACCTCAGCTTCAGATTACGAATGCGAATGGTCAGACGCTGTGTTTTCGATATTATTTCGGATAAATAATAATAAAAACATTAAAAATCTCAGAACTTAAATATCCGACGTAAGAAATATGAGATCTTATATCTCTGAAAGATTGCTGGAAGTCGGGGCCCGGAAAAAGGAGAACATCACGGCTGAAGAACCTGATAAAATGGTTTGGCCAGGCTACTGTAGAGCTTGTCTGGGCCGCCGTGAACAAAGTGATAACATCCAACATTATTGCATAGATTAGGTACGAGAAGAAGAAGAAAAAAAATTGTCAAAGCGGAATGTCGTGAGGATACAGTTATTCGGTTACTTAAAAAAAAACTAGTTCTCTTTGTCGTTCTTTTCTTCGCAATAACTGGTTAATTACGCAAAATTAAAAAATAAACTAAAACCGATATTTCTTACATCCTATGGTACTCGATCGATTCTGTGGAATCAGTCAATGCGATTCGAGTAACTTACGTTCCGGTAATTAAGTAGTAACCGGTTAAAAATCACTGCGACACAAATATCAACCACTACTACAAGCTACTAACTTACAGCTTCCGAGTAATGTAGCCTCAAATTCAGAACAAATACTTTTATAAGTTTGCCGACACAACTTGATAATGACAAGATTATTTATTTTGACAGGAACAAGACTCCATATTCAGATAAAATAAACAACAGTGGCATACACTAGGCATAGACTTAGGTTATACTGCTTATATCAAAAGAAATATACTATTTCATTTCAGAAGCATATTTTTGTCAAAATATATCTTGGCGAGTTAATTTCCGTTCTTAAAAAATATTAATAATAAATTCTATACAGGATCATCAATGATATGATAAATTGCCCCCAAATTATTGGTGTGTTTGACTTTCACGCATCATTGATATCATCAAGACACAATTCATTGTTCTATTACAGGGATAATGTCTGAACACATGCATTAGCTAACTCCGCAGTCTCCAGATTACATTCTTTGGGGAATGAATATGCGGAGGTAGTCGACATTTTTTCTGAAAATGTAACTCTTTATATGACTAAATTATTACAATTTTTTTATATCTCAGCTCAATGGTGACGGAAAAATTGCTTTACTTCACATTTTTTATTTTTTTTTATTTTTAATTTTGATTACGAAAAAACATGCTGATATATAATTTTTATCATTTTGTATTGCACTTTTGATAAAATTTTCTACTATTTTACAAATTATGTTAATGCCTGAATAGGGCATGTATAATAATAATAAATAAATAATACATTCTTGGGAAATTCTTCAAATTGATAAATTAATAATTAAAAATATTGTATAATTTAACATAATACCATTTTTAAAGTGTATTGAAAACCATAATATTCAAATCCACTTCAAATACAAATTTGCGGCGTTTTGCAACACGTCTACTTAAACGAAGGCGTGTATTTAAAACGCCGCGTGACGGAAGAGTTGCGTTTAGTTTATTTGAGGCAGATTTTATGAAAAATGATACGAAACATGTGCGCTGCTTTATTCATAATTGCTAAATTCTTGTAGTTGTTCTATTTAACATATTATATTTAGTAGCTTGAGTATTAATAAAACGCTAACCTAGTATTGTAATGGTCGGGGGTTTGCGCCTTTGTCCAGGATACCAGCATGTAACATGATAACGGATTTTTTTTTGACACCAACTGGATGATATGGACCTTGAACAAATGTGGTCTCAGCAGAATGACGCCACCTACTATACAACTCGAGCAACAGTTGATTTACTGCACCAACAATTTCCTGGTGGTGCAATGTCACAAAACGCCGACATCAATTGGCCAGCAAGATCTTGTGATTTAACACCGTGCGACTTTTTTTTTTGTAGGGTTATCTGAAATCGAAGGTCTACACCAGCAATCCATAAACAGTTGATCACCTCAAAAACGAAATCCGACACGTTATCAACAAAATTTATTGTGAGATATTTTAATCGAAAATACAAAGTACAAAGATTTGCAGCCGCAGCCGAAGTGGCTATTTGTCTGGTATAATTTGTCATATTCAATACTTTTCATATTTGTACTTTATATACTCAATTAAAATTCAATATTATACTTAATGAAATCGTCGTTTTATTTTCAATTTAAGTCCGGTGTTCAATTTGGGTCACCATATTTATAATATACACTTACTATTTGAGAAGAAAAGCTAAAAATTTTTAGGAGGCCAGTCAATAAGAAACAAAAATAAATGACATCAAGGGAGGATCTCTCACTTTTATAGAACCAAAATATCCCTTTCATCCAAGACACCAGTAAATTTGTCCTATTTCCTTAGTACAAGTGCTTAGCTTAAATTAAAAATAGTTATATTCATGCAACATATATTCCGTGTACACATTTCTATTTTTTTTTAATTGTTTCTTAGAATCATGCCAAATTATTTCCATTATTACATTAAGAGCTTAACATTATATAGCTGCCCGTTTTCAATACGTTTCGTATAAATGCAAGTTGTTTAATTTTAAATGGTTAGATTGATAATGCCCTCATAAGGCGAAACCGAAACAATAAATATATTATTAGTGCACTTCCCCGGATTGGAAATGAAGATCCAGGTTCGAATCCCGGTGACGCTAAAACAATATTTTTCAACAAAATTGATTTTATATGTATATATTTATAATTAATACATTAGTATTTAATAAATATATTATTCAAAATCAGTATTTACTGTTAATTATAAAACGAAATTTCTGTAAAATTTTCGCATCATGCGCGATAAACCAAACATCATTGAAAAATTAATATTCCAAATCTCTAGCTCAATATCTGTAGGGCATAAATGTCAGATGATACCTTGTTGTTCCAAGACTACGACCGAACACAACAGATACAGGATACTCTTCAAGTTGGCACGATATTATAGCGCTTCTACAATGTTCGCCAGAGGCAGTATTCACTATTGTAAAACGTCATGTTGCCGGTATTGTATTGGAGACGAAACAATGCAGCAACCGCAAGGCGTAAACTACTTCCCTTGGAGGTATGGACCCTCAACTAAAGAGTCGCGTATATGACAAAGTATCCGAATACAATAATAACTCAAAATTCTCGTTTTTTTTAGTTATCTTAGTTTTGATCTAGTATGCGATATCTATTATTTAGTTATAGCGATTATAGTAACACTAATATATAAAATTATTAAATAATATCATATATAAATTAGTATTATAAATACAATAAAAAAAACAGGAAAATTGATCAATTATTAAACTTAGATACTACATAGTCTGTACTTAACCTACGAAAAGTAGCAAGACTAGACGCTTTCTTCGCTTTTGATGGCAATTCATTGAACAATTTGAAACCTTTGTAGTATAAAGTACTTTGTGTTTGTTTAGAATGTAGGTATCATTTATAAAGACTACAGAATGTAGGTCTTAAATTTTTCGGAAACTTAAATGGTTAATAATATTAATACTAATTTAATGTATTAATTATAAATATGTACATATAAAATCATTTTTTGTCGAAAAATATCGTTTTTGCACTGCCGGGATTCGAACCTGGATCTCTATTTCCAATCCGGGGAAGTACGCTACCAATTGGTATATTGTTAATGGCGCTATAATAAAATTTGTAGTGTACTTCCCTGGATTGGAAATAGAGATACAGGTTCGAATCCCGGTAGCGCAAAAACAATATTTTTCGACAAAAATTGATTTTATACATATTGATTTATAATTAATACATTAAATTAGTATTTAAAACATCACAGACCTATGTTCTGAATAATTACAACTTCGCAATAAGGATGTGTTCTCCTTAATAATAATATTAATGATTTCTGTGACGATCGGATATTAACCTTTTATATATAGTGAAGTTTTATTTAATAATATCTGCAATCTTTCATAAATATGAGGATGATGAGTGCTTGTGATTTCTGAACAAGAAATGGAATATTTTTTGAGAAAAACGTTTTAAAAAACCTTAAAGTAAGCCATTTATGGCAGTGGAAATCCCGTTCCAGCAAGATTTATGGTTTGATTCTCCACTAAATTTACACGGGAATATGGAAAATATCACGTATTTAAGTGAAAAACTTTTAATGCTTCAGGCGTTTCAATAATTTGAGAACACTGTTTTAACACTCGTTCTATTTATTTTATATTAATATTATGGATATTAGCTCATTTTTAAGACTATGGGATATGCTATAGATCTCTTGAGTTGAATGTTTAGAATGTGTTTTCATGGTGATTATTAAAACACGCGGTCCAGTTATTGGGTCGGAGACAGAGAAAGAAGATTACAGTAGACAGCGGAGCGTGAAATATGAAAAACGTAGAAGCGAGTCAGCGGGGTTCGGTCTCGGTCGTACGAACCAAGACTAGAGCTACTAGGTTTGTTAAACATTATGAAAATTTTAAAAAATTCAGTAAGCACCCTAAAATATAAAGTGAAAAAACACATTATTATGTAAGTATTTGTTTCGAATTTTTCATATTATCAATATGCACTCGGATAATTGAGTTCTAGTTCAAAGTGCATGGAGAAAGAAGGTTGTGTCACCAACATGCGAAAGGTAAATGGAGCATACTGCCACAATAAATCAAAGGCAGTTCACCAATCTCCGCTACTCTTATGGGCGACATTGATAACGAGGTCAGAAGAAATGAAACACAGAAATATGTTCATTCTAGGGACACTGCGGCGAAAGAATCGAAAATGAATTCCCGCCCGCAAAATACTTCATTTATTTCTTTACAAACAATACAATTATTGATTCATATTTTTCCCACAATTTTAGCGAGCTTGTACAGGTACCAGCAAGACATATTTTATTTAAAAAAATAACAATCTTTGTTGTTAAAAACTATCCCACGTTTGTCTAGCGCTCCGTTGGTGATTCACCGTTTTTACATAACGTATCACATCACTTTATTGGCGTCACTTTGGCAATCTTTTAATCCTATGCGATATAGTAAGTGTGTGTATGTGGGATATGTGACTTCAGATCAGAAATATTTGAAATAATGTGAATGTCGTGTGATTTGTGAGGCTATTGGATGCCCCAATATTCACCCAAGTTTCGAGTGTATTGTGGTTCGTATTTTTGTCGATATATGGGAATATTATGTATATATAAATGTGTGACAGGCGACAGCTTACAGAAACACAAACACAACTTACGAATGCACTGAATTTAATAAATATAAATTTAACAAAGGTAGAAGTTAATTTTCTACTGCTGCCGAGTAATAATCGTAACTCAACTGCTAGCCATTTTTGTATTATTACAGGCCGTCGGTATTCAACGCCTTTATGGCTGGTGGGAGTTATGTTTTATGTACCGCCTTGTCGGGGAGCATTCAGCATCGCTGTGGGGTCTCTAAATGACGATAAAAGCGATGGTTCTTCATAAATATACTATTTTTAGGTTTTCACTATTTCTAATATTTTTGATACAAATTTTAAAGCAGGCAGCACTATTTTAGTATTTATTATATAACATTGCATTATATACATTTATTAATTACTTTCGTACGAGGAGTGGAAATGTTCGCTGTGAAAAATTCATTTGTGGGTACACTATTGCTGGAAATTCCTTTCTTTAATTTGCATTCATCTGTTGTATCTTCACGAGCTAGATGGAGTACCCGTTTCTTTGTCTGAACTGTGTATAAACGAGGATAATAATGTTGAGATAAGCCGGGGGATTTTTTTTTCTATGCACTGTAGAGCTCCTTACAACTCTCAAGATTATTCTGCTGCTTCAAGACCAGCTGGGGAGCAAAAACTGATTAAACCATTCAATTCTGCAGTTTTTACAAAATTGCATTTTCTGTAACTGAAAAGGTCAATTGAATTTGATTTGTAATTTTCATTTTATTTACAATTCAAAAAGCTTAAATATATATAAATGGGATAAAAGTTAAATTTAATTGAATTCTGTTTTAAATGATCATGTCAAATTATTTTCTAAATCGATTAATGTATTAACAAAATGTAATGTTACAAAATTAAAGGCCCTATTGAAAATGTTTTGTGTATAAGCTATGAAAATATTTAAATCATACCATAAAAAAATATGTATGTGTTTTTAGACGCTTATGTGTACTTACGAGGGCTGTCTGACAAAAAAAAAAAGATGGCAACACTCGTCAACAAAAGTTGGGGAACATGTTTGTACATACTTTGATAAGTACTCACCAAAATTTCAGTCATTTTGGACGCGCAGTTGTTGTTTGACAATTGTTTGAGTGAGTCAATGTGAGTGTTTTTGTGAAAATGGAAAAAATCAAATGTCGAGCTGTCATTAAGTTTTTTTTTTTTTTGAAAACCAATACGCCTACGTTAATTAAAAATGAGTTTGATGCTGTGCGAAGGGAGAATTGGCTCCAAAAAAGACAAAGGTTATTCCTTCGGCTGGGAAAGGGATGGCGACTATTTTCAGGGATAGCCATGGAGTTGTCTTAATCGATTATCTTGAAAAATGAAAAACATTACAGGAGCTTACTATGCATCATTACTTGACAGGTTGAAGGTAGAAATTGTGGAAAAACGGTCACATTTGCCGAAGAAAAAATTTTTGTTTCACCAAGACAATGCGCCGTCTCACACCAGACATCAGACGAAAATCTACGAATTGCGGTTTGAACTGCTTGACCACCCTCTTTACTCACCAGATCTAGCCCCAAGCGACATTTTTTGTTCCTTAAGCTAAAAGTTGTGCTCGGAGGACAGAGATTTTCGTCAAATGAGGAGGTCATCACCTTCGTAAATAACTATTTTGCAGAGAAAGACTCCCAAGTACTATTTGAACGAGTTGAAGGGATGGAAGCATCGCTGGGAGAAGTGTATAGACTTACAAAGAGATTATGTAGGAAAATAAAAATAAATAACTTGTTTCTTTGTTAGGTCGGAAACTTTTCAGACATCTCATTGTTTCTTCACGTTCTTCACGATACATGAAAAAAAAAACCTTTACTTTACAGCGATTTTCGCCTTGTATCAAAGGTTTAATCCCTAATCCGATATTAGCGGGATGTTATTAAAATGTTTTAACATGTTTCCGTACTGCACATGAGAAATTATTTTTTATTGATAATACTTTCATAGAGGTTATCAAGTTGGATGTATGCTGAATAATACGTAGGATACAAACTGACGAGCACAAGATAAAACGTTTTCAGACTTTCACAGCTTTTTTTCGCGCAGTACAATGACATAGTTGCAACTCTTAATACCGAAGATTGAGATTTCAGATCGTACAGCTCTGGATGCCTTAACATTCCCTGTACGAAGTATAACAAAATTATTAGCGCTCCGAACAGGGGGACGAAAAGACCCCTAGAACATTTTCCACACTACACTATCGCCATATATGGACAAAATTAGATAAATCATTTCCCTGAAAGCATATGTCGCAATGAAAATATATATTTTTTTATTTATTAAAGAATAAAGCGTTATTTATCTGTAAAATAATTTTAACACATACTATAATACGCCTGAAAAGGCAATATTTTTTAACTTTGTATATTTTTTTATTTTGACCAGTATATTATTAGCAATATTTGAATATGTCCAAGAACACACAATTACTGAATTTTCACATACAAAGGCACGGTTATTAAAGAAATAATAAAAAATTACCCATACTTCTATATATTTTCCATAAAATATAATGAAAAATAGACTCGTCTCTATGAGTTATCTTTTATTTGTTTAATAACAGTGCTTTTTTAGGTGAAAATTCTATAATTGTTCATTCTTGGACATATTCAAATATTATGAATATATTTTCGATAATTGTTGAACTTATATTCTGTAAATTTTCAAATGATAAATCTTTCCATTTAATTTTTAACTACCTAGGCTTATGTCTTCTGCTTTCTATCTTCCCCTAAATAATGAATTGCAAAAGATCATATTTTGCATTACGGAGAATATGACCAGGGTACGTAGCTTTTCTTGTAAGTTATTGTTATTGTAGTTTTCTCGACTAATTTATGCGTCTTAATAAATTACTGATGGTTAGTCAACCCATCCCCATCGGTAGTATACTGGTACAGTAATGTTTTTCTTATTTTCACCCTTAGCGCACAAATAACAGTATTAGTCCTTAAAAGATTTTTGGCGCCAACTTTTAATACCGTGATCCAAAATTAGAAAAAATAACCAAAAATAAAAAATTTCCAAGAGAACTATTCATAATAAGCAAATTTATATGTTTTTTGCGGCAACGTTGTAAAACATGTGCATTTTAAACGAGACAAACTTATTAAGATAATATTGCAGGCACAGATGTAAGCACAATCTTTTTTAAGTTTGCCATGAAAGCTTGAAATTTTTATTTGTATATTTATTATTTTACCGACCCAAAAATGATAAATTAATGTATTAGTGCTCCCAGCTTAGATGGAACATTGAACATCACGTATTTGTTTTGCTGTTGTTTTATGAAACGCCCTAATAACACAATTTGATTTGAATTATTTCAAAATTGCGACGGTTTCGAGTAGGTAAATCAGGCCGGGAAAAATCCGGTAACTCAATACAACTCTTGTAACTGACACCGTATCAGAGCGGTTTGAGTTATCTGAAATGTTCGAAGCTTTCACAATCCGTCCCAGTTTTGGGCCCTCGGGTGAATATTTCAGCGAAGCGTTGTGCTCAAAGCTACGTTCTTCTAAAAAGATTTATAGATTGAGCTCCCACCGAACACATAAACAGCACAGGAATAGCGTAAATTCAAAACGTGCTTTTTAAAAAAAAGTTTTTTTTTAAATTCAATGCAAAAAATACTTTTTAAGATAGAATGTTAAGTCAGTGAATACCTCAGTAAAAACTGGTTAAACCATTGCCTCAGGTTCTTCAGTCATGGTGTTTTTTCCATCTAGCAATCTTTTTCTGATGTCCAGCAATAATTCTCAGGATGTCGGAGATCTTGAACTAATTATTGTACAATAATATTATTATAATGATCCATAATAAGATTTCGCTTCTTCGTCTATATCTGTGACTTTCTTGGTATGGCTGCTTCAGTAATTCCATTATTGGTAGTATCATTATGGTTGTATAGTGCTTGATTAAACGACCGGCTCTGTGAGACGCGAGCATAGGAAAACGAACGTGTTCTTAATGTCTGTAGGCTAAGATTGATTAAATGTTTTATCTTTTATATATTCAATAACAGTACGTAAATATATATTCAATTTAAAATTAAGTGTACATTGTTTTTATTACTAGTAAGAAAAAAAAATATTTTGTCTAAATCGTATATTGTCATCTTATCTTATATTTATGATAAGGGAAAATCTTACTTACAGTATAAATTGTCTATTCACGATCCTTATATGTCATTAAGATATTATTTTCGTTCATTGTGGCAGCTAACTTACAAAGGTGGAATAATTTTAATTATATCAACATTATATTTACATGTGGTTTGTTTTGGGGAAGGCTCTATCATTGAAATATAAATTCTATAGAGACCCTAATCGTACAGAGGGTAAAATAGCCATCCGCAGTGATTAGCAGCAAGCAATCGGCGATAACCGATGAGACCCTGACCGCGTAGCGGTCACCAATGGCCGCGTAGCGGCCTCAATAACCGGCCGCATGGCTTAATAGTAATCGCCTATCACTGATTGCTTATCTGCTAGTATTGAATTAATTTAATTAATTCTGACATCTCTTAGCATGATTTATTTAAAGGTATTTGAAATTCACCGCAATATAAAGTTGATTGTTTTTAAAAATTTAATAATTATTGTATAAAT
Source organism: Eubasilissa regina (assembly GCA_022840565.1). NCBI lineage: Eukaryota > Metazoa > Arthropoda > Insecta > Trichoptera > Phryganeidae > Eubasilissa > Eubasilissa regina. The sequence goes on along the minus strand of JAINEB010000027.1, from coordinate 12,456,833 downwards.
TTTTTAAATATACCAATATAATTTCGAATTCCATCAGTGAGTAAATATTTTTTCGATAAATAGATTTATTAAGTGTATATTTATAGTTGATAATTTACTTAATATTAAAAGAGCACAGCGCTATGTTCTGAAAATGCAACTACACAACAATAATACGTTCTTCATAAAAAAAAATTCTAATGCTGGAGAAGTTCGAATTGCCCACTGGCAAACGATAATGAAATGTGACTTTAACGTATGATTAGCATGAAGTAAGGCGCGAGACGGCGAATCTCTAAGACATGTTATGTACACGGGGACTACATAAGCTGAGAGTTGTCTCCAAAGAATCTCATGAGAGGAAAATACATATCTTAGAAATTAACTTTCGTCGAAAATATCTTAAATATCGTATTCGTGGCTGAGCACCTTGGTCCTCCATTCTGCTTACACAGTGCAAACTAAATAATTACCTCTTCTCTTTGTGATCTCAGGTCCGGTTGTGTGATCTGTAGTAACTTTTCTCTTTGATAAAAAAAAAATAACTAAAGTAATTTTTTTTTGCGAAAACGGGTTGTTGATAAAAAATATTTACTTCTCAAAAGTACATCCCGTAGTAAACTCATTTTACTCTCCGATATCCAATAGTAAAAGTGAGAAACGATGAAAGTTAAATATGGCGGACTATTTACAGCTGTTCCGAAAGTCATCTGACATATTGATGCAAAGTTGCAGTGTACGACAATCAATCATTCAATATTCCACTATTTTAGTGATCAGACTTCGTCCGATGATGATATTGTTGTTTAATCCTTATTATTAGCATATGCTCCAAAAAAATGTCCCCACCAAAGTGACAGATTTTGAACGCCGATGCTAAAATATCCATAGATAAAGCGTGAAATAAATCATATTTAATGATTATTTGTCGCGCCTATAGACATCTCACCTATGCTTTGACAAAAGTGAATTTGACGTTCGATGAACCCGCAAACGATTTTAACCACGGGCTTTAGTAAAAAGTTACTGCTGATCACACAACCGACCCTTAGGGCTTGTTTACGACATATATGATATGATACGATACGATAAGTGTGATATGATACGATACGATAAGTATGATATGATACGATAAGTATGATATGATACGATACGATAAGTGTGATATGATACGATACGACATATATGATATGATACGATATGATAAGTATGATATGATACGATACGATAAGTATGATATGATACGATACGATAAGTGTGATATGATACGATACGATAAGTATGATATGATACGATACGATAAGTGTGATATGATACGATATGACATATATGATATGATACGATATGATAAGTATGATATGATACGATACGATAAGTGTGATATGATACGATACGACATATATGATATGATACGATATGATAAGTATGATATGATACGATACGATAAGTATGATATGATACGATACGATAAGTATGATATGATACGATACGATAAGTATGATATGATACGATACGATAAGTATGATATGATACGATACGATAAGATACGTTTGACCTTGTACGTTCCCTATAATCACAAACTTCTCCATTCTCTTCTAGCAACATACCTAAAATATGAAAGAATTATTTTATGGAGAGCCTTTTTTTCTGCAGATTTTCTGAAGAACTGAGATATTTCGCAGTTTATGCGACGCCAACACCATATCTTGAAGACCTCGAGAATGTACATCTCTTTTCTTCTCAGGAAGCATGTTTCGACTCCATATAGAACGTAATAAAATAGTTTGGAAATATTATTCTTCTTTGAGAGCATTTATTTCAACTTTGACGACACCCGAACTGTCGCCATTGTTCTAAAAAAATATGTGCCGTCAAAGGACCGTGAAGGTATTAAAACCTTAACGTAGCTAGTGTCAGAGAGGTAATTATCCGCACTTTACTTTACAGACCCTCAAAAGGTCAAGTGTGCTAGTTCCACTTACTCACGAAAGGCGTTTTATTGTTTTCCGTGGTATGAACTTTAATGCCTCGCAAAAATATGAGAACACAGCCGTAAAGGGTCAGAAGAGATTTATTGCGCGAGGTAGCTGCGAAACTGTAACTTACAAAGTGTCTGGATGCGGTTGAAGGGTTACTTAGACAGAGTCGGCTCGAGGTATTATGGAATAAAATTGTTGATGAACTTTTTACTTAGCACAGACGTGCAGTGCATACAACCAAAAAAGGTCTGCATAACTAAAAATTCTGGGAAACAAATATAAATTTAAAAATTCAAAAAAAAAAATTCATTATACAGAACTTGAATAGTTTAATAATACAGCACAAGGTTACAATAAATGAGGTTATAAATTTGGTCATTAAAACTCTTGAAAATGATCATCACCCATTCAGTAAAACGGGACTATCTCCTATGTGGCCTATAGATAACAGTGGATATGAATATTTTATTAGTTAATTTTTTTAATGTGATATATCTATGGTGACGAATACGTAGATGCATGCGAGGTTAGCACGAATGAGCGTGTGAAAGAGATAAATAATGTTGCGCCGCGTTTGGCGCTCTCTCTTCGCTCCGGACCGTGATACTGTAAACATCTAATATTGACCTGTATAATATTGTACAGAAGCATCGGGAAAAAATGCTTTTGTCACCATGAATTGAATGTTATTTTGACACCATATTATGCACTCGAGGAAACAATATCTTAACACCATACAAGATACTATATTTAATATCATTCTTATTTTTATAGATAAAAATACGTACACAAAGTATATGTCACATCATTGTTTTTACTATTTCTAAGCTAAGCTAATCCTTCTCACAGACTAAATCTATCTTACCAAAGTGTTTTTTTTAAATTCATGTGGCCGATTTTGAGCCGACTGGGTCCGGACCTGTGCCAGCGTTTTGTGATAAGCAATAATATTATGACCGCGTAATGTATTTTCCACATCCCCCAATACCCGCCGTAAAAACGAGAAATCATTTCAGTGAGTTTTCTACCCTTAGGACTGCAGGGGGGAGTCATTTTTTTCTCGTTTCCAAGCTTTTACATAGAACGGGCAATGGCAAAGAAAAGTCTCGTGAAAAGAATTCAAAAGGAAAAGATTACGATGGGTGTACAATAGTCACAGTTATTTATTAATCTTTATTTTTGTATAGATAAAACGTACAGTAAACAGAAAACAAAATGATTAATTTTACATAAATACGTAAGGATATCTTTATAATAGTGTAGCCTACCGGAATATAAAAAGTATATAGTTTAAATCTCAGAAATAAAATGCATTTTAAATACTAATTAAATGTATTAATTATAAAGATATGAAACATATATATATATAGGAAAAATATTGTTTAAATATTGTCCATTAAATAATGGAAAGATTAAATGTATTAATATCAAAAGAGTAACATGTAGGTTCGAAAATTTGTCGCTAAAAATATCATCGCTGTAGCATGGTTGGCGCTACCGGGATTCGAAACTGGATCTCTTTTCCAATCCGGGAAAGGTGCATTACCAACTATGCTACAGCGATAGTATTTTTATCGACAAATTATCGATCTTTTTCAAAATAATACATCTACCGTTCCATTATTTGAAAGCCATCTACATTGTTTTTACGGAATCTCAAATACCTCTGAGTAAACCGATAGCATACGCCAGAATTTACAAGTAGTTTTTATTAAAATTTTGGATACATTTTGGATATTATTAAAAAATATATAAATAATTCCCGGATTGGAAAAGAAATCCAAATTCGAATCCTGGTAGCTCAATAACAATATTTTTCGATAAAATTGATTTTATATGTAAACCTTTATAATAAATACATTTAATTAATATTTAAAATATCACAAACCTACGTTATGAACAATTACAACTTCACAATAAGAATGCGCTCTCCTTAATAAAATGTATTTTAAATAAATAAATTTCTTGCTCAAATAACTCAGGCATGTTACAAGCAAAGTGCGCTTTGACAATTTTAATTTATTGTTATTATATTTTCGGAGCTCCATCGCTCTTACGGTGCGGCGCACATCACGTGACACGTGTCACGTGTCTTTATCATTTCCCGCTTTCGGTCTGTTTACATACAGCAAACTTTGTCTCGTGTATATTAAAATTTTAATATTTATTTATAGATGCTTATATTATGCAGACGCGTTTAATTAATAATAGTCTTTTATTGATATTTTTATCAATATTTACCCATTTGCGTTTAATATATCTCTATATAATAGTGAAAAATACATCAATTATGATTGAAGAACCTAAACAGATCTTAACATCGTAAATAGGAATGTGTTGGTTCACTTAGGTGGTTTAATCACGTGGAACGTGAAGAGTGCTGTTAGATATTGGAAAAAATTGCAACATTTCAATTCTGATGTAAGGCAACTTAAATTAAATGTAGTTATTTATTATACTTACTTACTTACTTACTTACTTACTTACTTACTCACTCACTCACTTACTTACTTACTTACTTACTTACTTACTTACTTACTTACTTACTTACTTACTTACTTACCATTACGCCATTTCCCCGCGGGGATAAGAATACAGAAGTCTCATCCACATTCATACGTCTTCTCATACAAGCTAGCCGATAGTTGAGGCTTCTAACAGAACCATCATCTACTTCTGGTACCATCAACACTTACGTCATATATCTTTCTTACCATTCTCTCCTCATTCGTTCGTTCTATGTGACCAAACCATTTAAGTGATCATTTATTAATCTTACTCACTATGCTAAGATCAGCTTTACATTATTTACTTATTTCTTCATTCTTTACTCTGTCATAAATAGATTTGTCACATTTACGCCTACCTACAGACCTCAGTTTCATACATCAGTGTCGATACCAGAATTCCATTGTGCACCTCTAGTCTTGCCGTGGCAAGTCAACCGAGGATTGACAAATTTATTTAATGATCCCTTTTAAAACATCATGGTTTGCGGCTTCATGAGGTTTCATTAATATGGAAGAAGATCCAGTTCATAAAAAGTGATCCTTAGAAAGAGAAAGATAGAAAAAAATACAAACTTGATAAAGTAACAACATTAAATCGACTACAGGGAAAATCCTGATATTGTAAACTAGACGTGCCGCTGATATTCAACGCCAACCAACCTACGTAATTGTGGGGGGCGGTGATTTAAATCCACCGCCATTATCGTCGCTCTCAGCTGACCGATGACCCGGGGGCCAGGCTACTGCTGAGAGGAATCACAATATAATTATATATAATTATATTGTTTATGTATGTATATTCTGACATTACAAATTAGGGTCACGTTCGAAATTGCCGCGTCACATGTTTTAATGCCAAGCACCTCGCAATCACAAATAATTGCCCTTACGTTGGTATCGCAATGTGTTTTGAAAGTTATAAAAATGGTCACCATCTATGGTTCTTTTTCAAATCATAGAGCAGAGCTGTCAGATTTGCGTGGTTGATTGCTGCGACCAGCTAAATCAAAGGGTGTAATCAAAGGGTAAATATTCAAACACTAAATGATTGATCTAACCGCATGGTGAATAATCTGTACAGGAATGAATGTTTCTTCGCCTAAGATTATTCTCACTGTAGGCTACATTTTTCACTCCTTCGGTTCACCTTACTACCTCGGGCTATATGATTTTCTATAATTCTGCATACGAATCCAATAGCGTTGGCCTGGATGCTGTGGATCATCTACGATAAAGGGCCTAGGAGGTGTAACATCTGGTTGTCACCTGCCTGCATGAAAGTATCCCGACGAAATGAGTACATATTTGTTTAATTGAATTGTTTATGAATTGTATTTAGATGTTAGCTTCCTTCACGTTCTTTTTATGACTAACGCCACTTTTAAAACGAATAACACCTTTTTTATTTATCATCTCCAGGTATTATTTATAAATTTTTCCCTATTTAAGATGAAGGTAGAATGTGACTAAATAAGGTGGGTATGTGTTTCTGAGGTGAAGCACTCGCGAATCTTGTGTTCACCACTAACTACCCGGTAAGAAGGTGGAACGCCGGTCTCTACTCCCACAATATATTATATATAAAATGGAATCAAGAGATTTATTAATATCAATAGTTTTTCATTAATTACAAAATCATAAACGAACATTCATATTTAAATATCCGCCTGTCTTGGTTAAAAGGTTTTCCGCAGGCCCTTCGGTGGTTCGGCCAAAATCATTAGTCTGGTTGTAAAATAAGATTCAGAATAATTATTATGATAATTAAGTACCCACTAATAATTCCCTTTTGTCAAACTAACGATGGTAATGAGATTACTTTACATCCGGCGAAATCTCCTTATGAAAATTAATGGTCGGTTTTCTCGTCCTGTTTAAAATTTGTTATCCCGCGCGAGTCTAACGTGAAAAAGATGTAACATTTTTTCATCTGCTTTGATTTTATTTCTCTTTATTTATGTCTATGAAAGAAATTTTCGGCTCTAAATAATTACTGAGATAAGAATTTAAAGACAATTCTTAGCTTTTGTAGTCTCGCGTACACTGCATGTCTTAGAAGTTCACCATCTCACGCTCGTAGTGCGTTAAACATTGAATGTCATTGTCGTTCATTAGTTAGGAGTTTTATAATTTTTTTTTTTTTAACTATTTAATTTAATTAAATACATCAACCGGTTTCAGAAAATTCCATTTCTTTCTTCAGTACTACATATAATTAACATAAACCATATATCATGTAATTCTAATGTTTTTAAAAAATCAATTAAAATAATATTATTATTTTGGAATTTATAATTAAATTAATATTATTACATTGGTTATTTTGTAAATTGAGTCGAAATATTGTTTTATTCGACTACACTTTTCATGTGTTAAACGATGTAACATTTTCAGGATCATCTTCCCATTATCAATAATATAGTTCAACAGTTAATGTAAAAATCCCGAAAACATTATATCGCTTAACACAATAAAAAGTGTAGTGGAATAAAACAGTGTTTCGACTCAATTTACAAAATAATCATGGAATTCCACAAAATTTCACCAAAAACCTATGAACAGTTATTATATTGGAATTTTCTTAAGCCGCGAATTAAGCGGTTAAAAAAAAAACAAAGTTAAATAATCTATAAATTAATTTTAACCACAAAGTTTATTTTGCTAATAATACCAGCAGCAGTTAAAATGGAATAAATGTTTGTAATTACCTTATATATACATATATGTTAATCTTTAATGTGTCTCTGGTAGTTTTATGAGACGTTTGTGTGCACGTGTCAAATATTATTGTAAGATCAAACATCGTGTACACCAGTTCTTGTCTCTTTCTACCAATCTTAAACTGATCAAAATTTAACATGCACATAAATTTCTTAGATTATCTCATCTCATCGTATTTCCTTGCATCGACGTAAGAATGATATTTCCAATATTCACGTATGTAGCGGGGACTCGGAAAGTCCGCAATAATGACGTCTTCGAAATGTATTACTGGAGAATATTGTTACGTGTGTAATTCTGTTTAGAAAATCATTTTTTTATGTACATGAGTAATTTTCCAAGCAAATAAATATGTGATGATAATTTTGTGGCCGCGAACACTTGCGGTCAAAACATTGCAGGCGAATTATTTTCTAGACACCTTTTAAATTGATAAATAAAAATCAAATAGATAATAAAAAACAATTAATTTTGTTTAAACACCACTTTATTTATGCTAACACTAACCAGTTTCGGAACCACCGTTCCTTCTTCAGGCTCTACAAAAAAGTAACATATGCTATAATATTCGAAGAGTTGATAAATAATGAAAATATAAATACTGATCCTCACCATAGTAATTCAACCAGATCGTCGGGCCGAACCATGAGAGTACCAATCGCGAACAATGTGTACGGTGAGAGGACGAGAGAGTGTGTCATACCAAGGATAATTAACAAAATCAATATACCTATTAAACATTTTTAAAAATGATGCGACCCCATTGACCACCTTAAAATACAAATTAAAAGAACATATTCTTATCCAATTTTGTATTTCCTTATTATATTACATTATATCCACCCATGAAATACTGTAAACTAGATCTGTTACACCGTATAAAAATCTTTTCGAAATATTGATTTTTTCTTTATATATATTTTATTCTTTATATCTTTCTAAGTAATTCATCTAACATCTCCTTATCTTATTTTTTTCCCCTTGTTACATTTTATTTATATAAAAAAAAGTTAAACTATGTAACTAACTATGCCATGCAGTTTGGCAAAAAATAAAATTAAAATGAATATACGTGTAATAAAGAAGAAATAAAACATTAAAAAAATAAACCAACTGAGCCTTACAGAATTTCGGCAATCATACATTAGTGTCGTGTATTAAAGTGGGGGTGGGTGACTAAAAGAGACAGAGACTGTAGATTAGATTTTTTTGGTTGTTAATTATGCATTCATTATTAATTCTTCCTTCTTATGTATCTTCGTTTAAATAGTGAGAAAGAGATAATTATATTTGTATGTTTGTTGTTCTTTTCACTGTGAAAATAGTGTGTGATCTCTGTCTTTCATATTACAAATGATATTTTTACCAAGGCGTTAATTTTACAACGGATTGAATGGAAAAAATAATTCTTTTTGTACGATACACTTTTTATAATTGATTTTTCACTAGTCATTCCTAAGCGCTGATATTTTCTTTAGGATTATCTAAAATACGAATTTTATGTTGCATGTATTTACCGAAATATTACAGGTTTAATTATGATGACCTGTGTTACTGCACGGCTTGGGAAGGGTTAACGCGTAAACTGTAATAATTTAATTCAACATCTCAGTGTTCATCAGAGGCCAGGCATCAATAAATCGTTAGCGTGCGTGGCCAAAAAAAAACATCACGTTTCTGTTCTCATTCATGAAAAAATATTTCCGCCGGAATTACAATATTTTTTGCGCACCCGTTGTTTATTACACTTGTTTTTGTAAACGGAATTACCCCAGAGGAAATGTGATTTTTTTGATATTCAAGGCGTATTTCAATATACAGCTACCTACCATATAAATATACGAGTATACATATATATATATATATATAATAGCTATAGATTCACTGTAAAAAATCGTTTATTTCTGAAAAACGATCGACTTATGATTAAATTTAATTTACGTGATATTAAATATTTCCTTACATGATATTTAAATTTTCATTCACTTTTTTTTTATATTTTGCCAATACATTACTCTGAAAATTTTTACTCATTTCTAAAATGTATTTAAATTATTAAACATCGATATAAATAAATACAAATTTATATTTATTGACTGTGTAACACTAAACTGATGCTAACTTCATGTCTAATGCAGCAATATCACTTTACTAGTGCGAAAACTGTTCATGAGTATTAACAGAATAAAAAACGTTAAAGAATAAATTAAATAACAATTCTTTTGTAAGGAGCTATAGAATTTTTTTTCAGATTGTAAAATATAACGTAAAATTTTTATGAAGTTTCACTTTTTCCATGTATTTTATTGTGTAGCCTCCGAGCGCTCCGCCATATTAGCTACTCCCCCAATTGACTGTCATGGCAAATTATAGTATAATAATATAATGCCGATTTTTTTAGTATTAGAATTTTATGGAAATATAATCGATTTGTATTTTTTTAAACATCAAAAAGACTTTGGAAGTACCGGGTATCAATCCATCTTAGCTATGCTCTCCCCCCCTCCCCTCCCTTCAAGTTGCTACCACCACAATAATGACTTTATATTAACATAATGCTGATAATACCGATGAATTATTAATAAAAATAAAAAAAAACAATTTTTACACCAATGTGAAATGTATAGTTTATCTTTTAACATAAGTAGAAATAGAGTTTTATTTGAATTCAGTACAACAACTCATACAGAATACTATTCGGATTGGCGCGTTATTGTAGCGCATCTACAATGTTTACCGAAGGCCGTATACATGGATTCGTTCCGCTTCTAAGACATCGAGTTGCTGGCGTAAAGCTGCGGCTGGAGCCCAGCACCAACTCTCTGGTGCAAGCGGCGCTCTCATGGAAAGCTGGTTATGGAATGGCAGCGCCTATAAAATAGCTACATATACAACAATGGCCATGACTGAAGTAGTTATATATGTAATATTTATATTTTGTGTGTATATATGTGTGAACTTTTTATTAACTTTTTTTTTTTTTTTTTTGTATTTATTAATATTTTCCTTGGTTTTCTTTTTCAAGGCATTATATTTATTTAATAACCTTTAATGTATAACATAATATGTATTATCTTTATGGCGAATCAGGTTAAAAAAAATTCTTTGTATACACTAACAAGTAAAGAATATGTCGGAAAAAACATATGCAGAGGTGGTAGGATACATTTGTCTGAGACATGCAACGCGTTTTATTTATTGTTTGTTTGTTTGACATTATTTACATACAGTAATTAAAACAGCCGTTTCAAGAATCATAAATAATTTACCGGTTGACAAAAACTCGTAAAGTCAATTCTCGCGAGAAAACTAATACTCAAACAACATCGGAACAATTATTCTGAGTAACAGAAATAACTGACTATTGCCGGTGGTTAGCCACTAAGCCCTGCGGATATCTGTGTCCTAACTTTTGACAACCTCACGACCGACGTAACGGGTGATGAAATTAATTTGGCGGTACATGATATTTGTATCGGAATCGCTCGCCTTAATGATGCTTAAGTAGAGAAAATAAAATGAATTTTATTAAATTTCGTATTTGATTATTATTCGCCTTGCCACACTATTGGACGAGATTATATTTGACTTTAGTAAATTTGACACATCACGCAAACGTTTTTTCACCACCGGCGATGGTAAAAAGTTAGTATAGTAAAAATTGAATGTGTTCAAAATTTACTATTGATCATACGACTGGTCTTAAGAGTACGTGCAACTTACGAGTATTTAGGCTTTTTAGTGAGAAGAGTCAAATATTAGTTAAACAGAATCTAAACATTTTCATAGAGCCGTAACACGCATTTTCACTGTAGCTGTATCAATTTTAATGACGTAAAAAACGAGATTAAATCAATAAATTTATTGGACTACTTAGAAAAATATTACAACCGACTATATCCTCTCCTAAATTCCTACAGTTCATTATCCCTACAAAACAAATTACTCTTGTACAAAGCAATTGTCCGTCCAATACTCATATACCCCATCTGGGGTTTAGAATCCAAACAAAACTACATCCATAGAAGAATCACAAACTCACCCTGGTTTGTCAGAAACACAATCGTTCACAGAGACTCAAGCATATCCTCACTCAAATGACACATACACAATGTATCGTCTAAATTTTATTATAAATTAATTTCCATCCCAAACCCTTTCATAAACTCCCTCGGCCTGCATGATCCCTCATCCGATCCCCATCATCTTCGTCCCACTTCACTTCTTTACCCTGTTCTTGACCCTATTGAACAAAAATTATAAAAAGATCATTCTCTAAAAATATAAAAATTTGTAAAAAATTCAACAAAATCAAACAAAAAAGAATTATCAAAATATAAAATAAATAAAAATGTATTATTTAAAAAAACTTTACCCATTTTTGCTACTAATTTATACAAAGTTAAAATTACCTGGTATTAAAAAAAAAAACAATTCCACCATGTTCCTCGAATAAGGTCCTCCAAAAATGTTCCGGCATTATTGTTACCTCATTTGTCGGAGACAACAGGGCTAAGCCTTTATTCCTCCCCCCTTTAACAATCAAATCAGAGAGAAGAATATAAATATGAGAGTTATAAGCTTCAGTAGCTCTGTGTAAAACAAGAAAACCTAAATAATTAAATACTAATAAAACACTTTTGAGCTTTGTAAAGTCTACTAGTTAGAACAGTAACCTTGCATTGCTTTCGAAAACTTTGCTGTCTGTTTAAATTTGGGCATGATTTTAAATTATCGTTGTTTAACTTTTACTGCCTGGTGGGTCAAAATAAAACACGTCCGGCGATAGTGGGTTATTTTAGACCCACCTCCAGTTTTCAATTTTTCAACCGTTTTGTGGGAGATTTTAAATATGACTTAATGAAATGGCATGATATGCCGTAATGTGTCTGCCAAAAAATTAAAGTTTTAAGTATTCGCACACATCAACAGACGCCCTACACAGCCAAATACAAACATTCACTAAGCATATGATCTTCTCATCGGTTGGGGATTGTTTCTGCCTGTTTGAGTGTAACAGTGGTTATTTATAATTAAAATGTATTATTTATTATGTATATATTAGTATTTTTTACACGTCAACTGGGTGAAAATAATTTAAACAAAATATTTATAGAAGTGAAATATTATAAATGAAATATTTAAAAAAATAAGTAAAACAATAGACAATTTATACTCAAAATAGATATACTATTGATTGTGTTCTGTGAATTCCGGTCAGTAGATTCTTTTTTATTGTCAGAATATAATTGTTAAAAATATAAATAAGAATTGTTCCATGGCCGACCAGCTTCTAACCGTATTGGAACCGCCTGGGTTATAAAACTTACAGGTAGGCACAACGCCCCTCAAATAGTTATATTGCTGGCATTGTCTAGGGGCCGCAAGACGAAAATAAGTCAAAACAAATAACAATATAAATCTGTACAATAATTGGACTGGCTCTCAATATATGGACGCATACCTGATATCCTTTTTCTACCCGCCGTAAAAGTTGACAAAATATATTTCGGTATAAGCGCTGAGATTTAATTCCGAAAAAGTGTCTGTCTTATGTCAGTTTTTTAGCATTTTTTCACATTTGTATCAATAACTCATTTGAATCTCGTCTGATAACACTTATTTCTATTTAAAATTATTTGGAAATATTTCATAAAAGATTAGCAAGAAGTAAAATAAATATTTGTAGCGTAATTCATATTTTCACAAACACCCGGGTCAGACCTGACCCACCACCGCAGAAGATGTGTTAATTAACTTATTTTTTATTTGATTCATGGAAGATACTATTTGTTCGCATAAATAGATACAGCCAAAAATTGTGAGAAGTGCAAATTGCGTTGCATCTTGCAGGCAAATAATTGTATTGTATCATATACGATTGTCTAAAAAAGTATGAACTGGAGTTGAAGAGTCGCAAATGCCTATAAAAAGAGCCGTGGTCTACCAACCCCTGGCTTAGCGTGATAATGATAATTTTAATGTTTTAAATGTTAAAAGATAGAAGCATCGCTTATATTCATGATTTACGTAGTTCACACACAATACATTCTGGGCACCCGTTATTACGCCATTTTACTACCTTAGTTGTTCAGTACTACTGTTGTTCTCAACGCGTTGGACAGCTCTTATTGTTCATTCATTTCCTTTCACCTTTGTACATCTCGTATTTTATTCATTCATACGAGATTCCTTACGTTTCATGTCCACTATTTCATAGTCCTTTCATTAATATAATATCCAACAATTTACTGCAGAGGCACACCCCCTAAAAGGTTCCACACGTGATTGTACCACGTGGAAAAATTTTACGTACGTGTATGTAATTGAAGTTTATAATTTAAATACGATATTTTGCAAATGTTATATTATGTTTACTGAAAAAACATTGTCGTTAGTTATTATTAATTTAATTATTTAATAAAGTCATCCTAGAAATATTTCCCGTAATTTCTGATCATTAAGGTCATCTTCTTACGTCTTTCATCGTCATACAAACTTTATATTTTATGCGATTAGGTTATAAATTGGATTTTTGAGAGAAAGGGCAATAATTTGTTATTTAAGTTTAATTGTTTTCATCACCCTGATGAAGGAAAAATATTTTTGAGAAAATGCATGAGGTTACGTCAATTGGCGCCCAACGTGGGGTCCGAACCCATGACCTTGAGATTAAGAGTCTCATGCTCTACCGACTGAGCTAGCCGGGCGATTAGTTTTTCATATAAAAATCCGCGTTTAAAAAAAAATACAAAGTTTATGACATGTCTTCGATAAGGTCGAATTATTTTATATAATAAGTGACAGTACTTAAATATTATTTTTAATATATTTACTAAAGAAAGAGAAACTGCGATAAACAAATTATATTAACTGTTATTTACAGAGCAGATATACAATCTCTTAAACTGATTTTTTTGAGCTTTTTGCGTAATTTTCAGTAGATTTAATCTTATACGTAAATACTTTTTATATGAACCAAATAACGTTTTCTGTCGATTTACAAGATGTGACAATTTAACTCTTGGAATACATCCTTAAAAATATACATATGGAATATCACTTTAGTGGCCACTATCGTCTTCAAAGTACCTAGTCGCCTTGTGCATTTATATATTGACTTAGATGGATTTGCTCTTTCTAAAAGCAAATATGGGATCCATTTTCTGGAGTATCTTCCTCACATTCCGTTGGATATCAGTTATATCAAGTATCAGTCCCTTTAGCGCAGTTTTCAATTTTGGAAATAACCATAAATTACAAGAAACTAAGTCGGATGAATAAATATAATGATCTAATTGAGTTATCGCTTTTTTGGCCAGAAAGTCTCTCACAGTGGGTGCGCACTGAGACTGCACTAGATTTCAATCATACGTTTTTACACTTAAATGCACTTGTAGATATCTGTTACCTCCTTAATAGTTAGTTAATAACTATCTCTATCAGCTTGAAATGCATTCATATATAAGCACAAATAAGTTCGAACACAAATACTCACGTGATCTTGTTACAATTACGTCACGGACGATTACGCGCCCATTCCGGGAATTTAATTGTCACACTTCTAATATTATAATAAATACACACCGAGGGCGTGCGCTGCATATTAGCAAAAATCATATAATATAAATTAAATAATCCATATTATGTTATAATTAAGATAGCACCTACCGAGTATCAGTAGAATCATTAGTTGCGCAGTTCTGGATGCTACCGCGTGATGCCACCGGAGCGCTGTAGTCCTCTGCTGGTTTATTCTTCATTTATTTCTACTATAATTGCTAGTCACTGTTTTAATTTATCGTTCTATTCAAGCCATACAATTGTTACCTACTGAATTGAAAATTCCACTCTGCAGAGTCAGAAATGAATCAACTGATCCACGTTGTACTGAGCCCTTACTTATGCTGTTTCCAACAGAATGACATTTGAAAGGTTTTAAACTTGGCTTATGATGGATTCATTTTACCTTAAGACGTCAGTTAAACAAAAGTTCATAAATCTATGTACATTGTAGAATATAGTAAATTATATTGTATTATATAATATCATGGTAATAGCACTACTAAACGCCACTAATACAAATTGTCTCCATCCGATGTTTAAATACATTTCAAACATTAAACAGAGAGGGCGCAAACCACGAGTTTAATAATTATTTTATCAAATTTCACAACCTGAGAGTTCAAGATTATTTGAAAACTGTAAAGTACTCGTATACACGGTAATCTTACTTAATTAACTAGAAAATTTCAGAACTCAGTACTTTGCGTAATCATCCGTAGTCCATTTCCTACTCCATACGATCTTCTATCTAAACGTCCGCTAACTTTATATGTCAATCATTTTAAATCAAATCCCGTTAACATGATTTCAATACAAAATACGTGTTCGCTTTGGGTAACGTTTATCCTTTAAAAACTTACTTTCATAAATTTGTGATAATAGTCACATAGTTTATAATTGTATATATTTATCATCATCCATTAAGTGGGTTTTATATTAATACATTATTTATTAAATATGTACACATTATATACATGTGTAATTACTAATACAGTTTATTTAACACACTTCATTGTTTTTCGATTTTAATTTCATTACACAACATGTAATATAGTTATATACACAAATACCAACTAGTTACTAATAAAAACCAAAAATTAAAATATGAAATAAAAAACTATCTGAATGAAGGAGAAATCGTGCGTGAGTTAATTTACTAGAAATGCCTATTCATAATAATTTTAACTAACCATTACAGGAATACAACTTACTTAATTTAATATAATTAAAATATTTTAGGAATAAAATACAAAAATATTATATTTTTTATTTATTATCTTAGTTTTATTAACCACAATTGAGTTTAAAAAACATCTACCGGTTTCGGAAAACACCTTTTCCTTCTTCAGGATGTCATAACTAACTAAAAATATAGCATTGTTTTTCTATTTATCCAGAATCTATTTTTAAATTTTTTTTAAAAAAACAATTATTTAAAAAATAAATTTAGTACCTAACTCAAATTGCTACTCAATACAAATTTAGTCGAATAATTTTTAGGAAAAAATTTTAGAATAGGACTCGTAGTTAAATTTAGTTGGCTGTTTAGAATTTCCTGATTACTTTTACATGCTTTATTTATCTCCAACGATTCCAAATTATTTAATTTGTGACCTACACCGTTTATATGCAAAATTGACAATCCCAATTTTTTATCAAAACCATGACTATTTTCTATCAAATGATTAGCAAATTCTGAAAACCCACTATTATTCAAACATCTCAAATGCTCCTTTACTCTTATATTAAAATTTCTACCCGTTTTACCAATATAAAATGCAGCACAATCCTTGCAACTAAGTTTATAGACGCCAGAATTGTTAAATTTATCATCTTTGTCTTTAGAATTTATGAGTAAATTTCCTATACTATTATTTGTGTAAAATGCTGGTCTAATGTCTCGTGGTAGGTGTTTAGATATTTATTTCGAAAAGTTATTTATGTATAAAATCCTACGCCAATTATCATTATTATCATTATGTTTTATGTGTGATTTATATAAAAATTGATTATTATATTCTTTTAATTTATTTTTTAAAATAGTGTCTATCAAACATGTATTATACCCGTTATTAACTGCTATTTTTTTAATTGTATTCAATTCAATATTGAAATTGGATATTGACATAGGAATATTGACTAAACGATGTATCATGGAGTGGAACCCTGAATGTTTATGTGATAATGGATGATTAGATTCATTGTGTATGATAGTATCTGTAAAAGTTGGTTTTCTAAAAATTTTGAACTCAATTTTATTATTATTTTTAATCAATGTTAGATCCAAAAAATTTATCGTAAAACTAAGATAATAAATAAAAAATATGAATTTTAACCACCAAGTTAATATTGCTAATTTTAAAAGTACAAAAATATTAAACTCGGAAATAACACTAATGAATAACATCACACTCTCTAATACTTCACTTCAACTGTTCATATTCCCATTGAATACTGAAACACTCCCATTGTTCAAGCTTCTAATAAAACCGTCACAAAACTGTGTCTAGTTTAGTGATAGTGAGAGGAGCTGCTCCTCTCGAAAGCATAGTAGAATTTAACGTTTTTATTATTTTTATATAAATTATTTAGCCTTGCTTTTTTATTCACTTAATTAATACATTACAATGCACCGGCATTTTATGTAAATAACTGGTAATATAGGAAATTTGTCATGAATTCCAAAGACAAAGATGAAAAATTTTATAATTCCATGTTGTACTCCTTCCGTATTGGTTAAACAGGTCAAAATTTTAACAAAAAAGTCAAAGGTATTTAAGATGTTTGAACAATAGTGGGTTTTTAGAATGTTCTAATCATTTGATAGAAAATGGTCATGGTTTTGATAAAAAATTGGGATTGTCTATTTTGCATGTAAACAATCATAAAGTCATAAATTAAATTTTCCAATCATTTATTAGAAAATGATCATACTTTTGATAAAAACTTGGAATTATATGGTCTTCATTTTAATAATTCAGAATCATTAGACATTAATAGAATGAGTAAACTTAACCAAAATATTATAAATAACAAACTAAATTTAACCACAAATCCTATTCTAAAATTTTTTCCTAAATTATTTGAAATCATTTTGTATCATCAAGTCAATTTTCAAACCTTTCTATTTAACTTAGGCACTAGATTGATTTTTCTATAGTAATTATTATTTATTTATTTTTAAATACATTTGTCAAAAACATTAGAATGACGTGATATACATATATTTATATATATATATATGGTTTTGATCAGTTAATTATTTGACATCCTGACGAAGGAAATGGTATTTTCCGAAACTAGTTGGTGTATTAATTAATTATGTGGTTAAAATAACAGACTGTTTCTATCCTCCACTCAGTAAACTGATAATTTATTTTCGTTATATGTATTAGCCAGGATATAATGACACATATATCATAGGTACATAGCACTATAAATACATACATATTTTGCAATACTTGCACAAATGAAATGTACTCGTATTTCACAATAAATAAAATAAAACATTACGTGATCTTATTATTACGCTAACCTTTTACCCACCCTAAGGCGCGACGGTCAGATAACATTAGGCATGTTGTTGGGCAGAATTGAAAGTCAAGAGAAAGGCAGGAGAAGGGGATGCGGAGATTAAAAAAAAATAAGATAAAAAAGGTACATTAAAATGATCTCAATTGCGCAATAACAAAAGTTTTATAGGTTAAAAATCAGGATTAATGTTCAAAATGTATTGTTTGATAAAATGATACTAAATTTGATCGTTACAATTTTTATACAAGGCGGCCCAAATAAGAATGGAGGGTTAAAAAGATTCATAACCTTTTTTTTGATTTATGTATTTTTGTTTATTTTTTCTTTTTGCCGGTTATAAAACATTTTTTGGTACATATAATGTGCAACAATACGTCAAAATATCAATCTCAACTCAAAGAAAATACCGGCAGCATTTTAATGTCAGAACATCTCCCAGTGGAAATATGATTAGGAACTTAGTCTCCCAGTTACACAGCGCTGCTGATGCTATACTGCCTTTGGCCATTTTTGTCCGAGATTCGCCACCCTAACGCTCATTATTGTCATTCCAAAAACGGCGGATAATTATGTATCAACCTAATAAAATAGTTATTACATTAACTACTTTAAAAAAATATTTATAATAATTTTAGTTTACGATTGTCTAAAAATGTTGTAACATTCTGAAACAATTTATAATATTAAAATTTCGGAGTAGAAATTCGCTTATTTTTCTATTTGAAAAATACATCTTCAAAACAAAAAATGACACATATCTATCTAATTTGTATTTAGAAAAAAATATTTCATTCCAATTTAATACCCATATTATCAGTTTTCTTTCATATTTGTCTACAAATAGAAAATTCTGCTTTTTTATTTATGTACCAGCGATTTGATTTATACTGGCTTTTAATAATGTTATAATACACAACTCGTTATCTATATTTTATATATTGGTTCAATATAAACATTTGCAGTAGGCACTTAGGCTTTCTATCACAGATGAGTCAACAATAACTATCCAATCGTCCCAGAAGGAAATCTGAATCAGCGTCACCAGATTTTCCTGAGAACATTTGAAGAACCACCTTTCTTCCCGCAATTGTACAAAAAGCTTTGTCCGCCTTTTGTACCCTCGCTATCCTGACTAAACCCACCCTCGGGCGGGGCAATCACCCTTAGTTCTCACCCACCTACGTATTGTCGTAATAGCTTAAGCAAATGAACAACACATTAAGAAATTCTCTTGAAGATTTATTCCGTTGTTTGTAGTCTTGTAAGTAAATTAAGGAGCGATTCTGAATTTACGGAGTTCGTAATAAAATCTTCTCAGCAAATTTTGCGAATTGAAGCAATATTTTGAAATAACAGGAAATATGAAATCAGACTTAATGCAAACAGAGAAAATACTCTCAGTATTCATGATGAATGAACAATATGACAATATTTAATTAAGAAAATGAAGACTTAAGAGCACAATATTATACACGTTAAGGCCCGGTTGTCTGATCAGTGATAGATTTATACTATTCTTAAAAAAGTTTGCAAAAACGGTTTGTTCGATCGTTGGTAAAAAATATTTACTTATCGAGAGTACATTCAATAGTTAACTAATTTTACTCTACTATATCCGATATTCGATGATAAAAACGTAAATCATTAGTTAAAAATGGCGGACTTTCATCTGTCACATCGATACTTTGAAAGTTGCAGTATACGACAATGAATCATTCAATATCCCGCTATTTTAGTGATGAAAGTTCGTCCGATAATGATCTCACTGTTTAATTTATATTACCGAAGATTTTTCGCCAGTAAAAGAGCGGATTTCAAACACAGAGATGAATAAAATCATATATAAAGGACACAATTGTACGTATTGCCAATGGTGAATATTTTAAATTAATCAAATTCAACGTCATTCTCAGATTTTTGATAATTTTTCGCCTTGCCACGCTATCAAGGGAGATTAAATTTTACAGTAGTAAATTCGACGTATAAACAACTCACAAACGTTTTTTTACCATGGACGATGGTAAAAAGTTACTAAAGTAAAAATTTACCATCGTTAAAATTTACTACTGATCACACAACCGAGCCTAAGTCTCGAGATAGTGAAGTAACAAGACGCGTAAACAAAAACTATATCAACGTTTTACTTACTGAATTCATAACGATGGAAAATATTTTTGCATATACTTTTAATGAACATTTCGAAAATTGAACCAATATAAAATTCGTCCAATAAACTCAAGTCTCATGTTGTTATTAATCATTTGAACAGTCGTATTTCATTCGGTTAAATATATATTTTTTAACATATTATTAATGTTGATAATTAATGGAAGATACAAAAAATGGATCATTAGATATTATTCATCGTTCTCAGAATTTTTAACCGCAAAAGACTTACATAGGGTGTATTTTAATAATGTACAGTAAAGCAGTATTACGGAAGTATATTTTTTTATTTCATAACAATAAAGACTTGTTTATTTTCTATTTAAAAATGTACACTTTACTCTAATGAAATGTATCAATTTCCTGTATGATACACATAAAGATATTAGGATTTTATATCAATAATATAGAAGTTGTGTATACAACGTGTGTCCCAATAAAAGCTCTTATTTTAAATTTCGCGTCATTTTTTTGCAAAGTAAACCATTCAAAAAATTTGTGTATTTTTTATTTGTCAACCTTGCGATTAGTAAATACGGAACGATACATGAAAGAACATCGCATAATTATTGTTAAAACTCATGAGGTAAAGTGTTACTGAAAACCCAAAGACATCAATTCGTTATCGTTTTCAAGAGTTAGGTATTTCAAGAAGCACCTTACAGTGAATCCTCGTAAAAGACCTGAAGCTGCATGCCTACAAGATCCAAATGACTCAAGAACTCAAACCAGCAGACCATTTTAAGCGAAGAGAATTTGTTAATTGGTTAATTGAACATTAGCAAGTGATTTCAAGAATTGGTCACATGGTGTCAATCGACACCATGTGACTTTTTTTTGGAGATTTTTGAAATCACATGTGTATGCCAATAAGCCACAAACTATCAGAGACCTTAAGGTGGGGTTCCAATGCGTAATTACGCAACGATTTAATCTTAAATCTCATCAAAAGGGCAAGAGTTTGCAAGGAGAGCCGTGGTGTAAATTTGTCTAACATTTCATTCCATACATAATCGTAACATTTGTACTTTATAACGAAATAAAAATATTATCACTTTTCGAATAAATAATATATATTTAATTTAAAAATTTTAAAAAAAAAATCTTTTTGGGACACCTTATAAAGTTGTCCCAAAATTAACGCAAGATTTGAATTAAACAGAAAACACAGTTTTTAGTCTTTAGATTTTTATTTTTTTATTGAATCATAAAGTACATGGGATAGAGTTATTTATGGAATAACACATCGGCCAAATGGCCTCCACGATTTTGCTGGCAAGCACTCTTTTGTCGAAATTTTCCATGACCATTTTGCATAAATGTGGCTGAATTTTGTTTATGCAGCGTTTAGTTTCCTCCTGTAATGCACGGGTGGTTGTGGACTTGTTAACATAGACCTTTGACTTCAAATAACCCCATAATGTTAATCTAATGGTGTTAAATCACACAATCTAGGGGGCCAACACTCTCACGCACTACTTCGATATTGACATTTGAACGGCTTATTTTTGGACGACCAATATGTTTAGTGTCTCCAACTGATCCAGTCTCTCTAAACTTTTCAATTAATCTCTTCGCAGTTGATGAACTTAAAACACTATTCCGAAGATATTTTGTATTAAATTTTTGAATTGTTTCATTATTTTTGACATATTGTTCAATGATGAAAACACATTGTTGCATCGTGTAACGCCCCATTTTTACTAACCCTAAACTCTCAGCTGTCAATTTTATTTTTCAGGGTTGCCAACAATTTACTGCAGAAATCTTGCGTTAATTTTGGGACACCCGATATAATCAATTTGTCAATTTAATTATTATCATTTCTTTATTTAATTCCGTTTGTTATACAATGACATAGTACGTTGCTATTTTTAAAAGGTAATGAGCTGTTGTTTATTTTATATTTTATGTTATTTGCAGATGGACGAACATAAACACTAATAAATGAACAAAACCTTCAATCAATCAATTAAATCTCAAAAACTGATAATAAAAATTATACTCTGATTCACTCTCTGGCTGTCTGTAATTTTTGCATCATCCCCAAGTTGTTACAAATCCGTGACGTCATGAAAATTTAAATTTTTGATGGGGTGGTTTATTAATCATTTGTGGGTGATAGTTAATGGAACTGACAAAACGTGAAGTAAATTTTCACAGCAACTTTAATTAATATGTCCCCGGTGAAAAATGATTTTCTTGCAGACGACAATTACTTTTCGGATGAAGAGGAATTATCAAGAAGTCAAATGTTTGAGCGTGGGGATAAAATATTATTATTTTTCGACGGTCGGATATCGAAAAATATATATCAACCAAGTAACGAATTTTCGTTATTTATTCACTTGGTGAAAAGCATTTTGATATTGAATTACATGAAAAAATACAATTTAGAAAAAGCTTTAAGACTTAAAATTGAAAATATTAATTCCTTTACAAAAATAAAAATAAATATTAAATATAATCGATTCGGAATTAGTAAAATATTTAAAAAAAAATCAAACTTAATGTGCAAATCAAATATGAAATTAGAATACCTATTCATTTGATAAAAAAAATGTAGAGCAAAAAATAGTCAAGGCACATATTACATATATTTTCATTTTATATTCTACTGTATATTTTCGTAGCTTCATCTTCACGTTACATTTATATTTATTAAAAAAAAATAATACAAATATTAACGCAGTTTAATTTTGTCTACGAAATATAACAATATGTCTTAAATTTCTATAAATCAGAATTATAGTCAGTTTTCGAAGTGTCAAATAGATAATACTATTTATATGTCCATCAATTGGGTGTATGTTTTCAATGAAATCAGCTGAATTTTGCAAAATAAATTATTCAACCAATGGATTTTAACATTTAAATTATATAAATAAGTTAACAAGTGCACCATCTATGAAAATGATTCGAAAACAAAATGTTTATTGTATTTAACATGACGCGTAAATCATTGTATAGGCAATCATTCAAAACACCGTAAATAATTACGTATTAACCCAGTTCGAGGGAAGCTCGAAGGGACATACCGTTTCCCGGGTCCGTTATGAGAGTTGTGCACTCTCGCATCGGTTTCACTCAGAAAAGCAAACGCGTCAGTTTATCAACTAAAAAAAAATTATGATGACACCACATTTCACTAGTTTTAAAAAATTATTTAAGAGTTTTCTCTCGCTACCCTTCTAAGGCCCGGTTATGTAATCAGTAGAAAATTTTAAGCATGGTAAGTTCTTACCGTAGTAACTTTTTATTATCGCCCATGGTAAAAATTGTTTTAACGTCAAGTTTTCTATTGTTAAAGCATAGATGATATGTATTTAGGCGAGACGAATAATCATGAAATATGCTTTATCTATGGATTTATTCGCCTCTGAAAATTTTTCGGATTATGTGCTAATGTATATTAAACAACGAGTTCATCATCGGATGAACTAGGGGAATATTGAATGATTAATTGTCGTATCAACGTGACAGAATCCGCCATATTAAACTATAGATTCTCATTTTTACTATCGGATATCGGAGAGTAAAATCAGTTTTCTACGGGATGCCCTTACGAAAAGTAAATATTTTATTACCAATAAACCGTTATCGAAAAAAATTTCTTATGGAAAACACTTAATGTGAGGCTATAATTATTCAGAACATAGGTCTGTGATATTTTAAATACTAATTAAGTGTATTTATTAGAAAGAAACACATACAAAATTAATATTGTTGTTGCAACCAGTATTTAAATTTGGATCTCTTTCCAATCCGAGGAAATTGCATTAATCAACCATGCTAAAGCAGACAGTACTTTTGACGACAAATTTTCAAATCCATATGTTACACTTTTCAAATTAATACATCTATCGTTCCATTATTTGTCGTCAAAAGTACTGTATGCTGTAGCATAGTTGGTTAACGCACCGTCCCCAGATTAGAAAGAAATCCAGGTTCGAATCCCGGTAGCAACGACAATATTTTTCGATAAAATTTTACTTTAGTAACTTTTTTAACTAAAGTAAGAAGTTACTACTGATCACACAGCCGGCCCTAAGACCTAACCCTATTTGTAATTTTGCAGTTTTGGACATGTCATTATTATTGTGGAGTTGCAGTTTTTCCAAACATAGTTCTGTGGTGTTTTTAATACAAATTAAATTAAACAACTAGAAAGATATACACAATAAATCTATTAATCAAAAAAATACTTAAATTATTCTAGTTGATTAATTTAATTTGTATTTAAATATTTGTTATGGTATAGTAATTTATAGCCTCTTTCCTTGACATGTTTAGATCGATGATGGATAAACTTATCGAGTTTAAATGATAAGAACGGATAAATGAGGAGTGAATGGTAAGAAAAATATATGACGCAAGTGTTGATGGAATCAGAAATACTCGTAGAGGACCTCTGCAGAAGAATCGGCACGACCAGGTAAACCAGATACCGTTCTACGGTTCTGTTAGAATCCTCAACAATCGGCGAGCTCCCATGAGAAGATGTATGAATGTGGATGAGACGAGAATTGTGTGTCAGGACAGAAGACCCGTGACGGCGTGATGGTGAATTACGTTAAACGATTAATCTAATTTGTTTTATTGAAATACATTTATCTCATAAAACTTTTATATTAAATAGATGTCAATATAAATAACGATATCAAATAGATATCGTTATTTTGTATCTATAGCTTCATTTGTGTTCTAACAGAAGGGCTAATTCATTTAATAATAAAGCACCTTGTTAATTTATAGATTTTCTATGAAATACAATACTACTCTTCAGCCATTTTAACGGTGTTATATAATACTTAAAAAGGATCATCTTACTTTCAAATAATCTCTCTGCATCGGGAGCTTAAAAAAAGTTGAATAAAATATACCTTGTGAGTAATGACGACAAATAAATAAAAGCTTTTTTATGTATACATACGGCAGAAAAACCATCGGTCATTCGAAATATTCTCCGGTTTAACGCTCGTGAAAAAAAATGCCTCCGGGATGATATATTGCCCTATCTCAAAATATTATTTTTGTCACCTAGAGAGAAGTTTCTTAGTTCTACCTCAATTAATTGTCCGAGTCCCGAAGTGAAGAATTTTGGGACTTAATACGACATTAATGGTTTTATTTGATGGAAAATATAATATATCATCTAGAATTGGAAAGGTGTTTTTACAATCTTATAATTTTTAAATATGATTATAAAATATGCTGTATGTTCGGGAAAAATGCAGATATGTAAGAATTTATGGATTTATGTTTAAAATATGGACACATGGGCCGTGTTCAGTTCATCGACAATCTGACGCTGCTTTCAGACGATGAATGGCGTTTGTTACTATTCAGGCTTTGCTGCATTACTGCAATGCAGCACAGCCTGGATTAGTGCAGAGAAAAAATGCCAACCTGTCGGCGAATGAGCAGAACCAGTATGGTAGCTTCTGATTATAAAACGGTTCTGAGTAAGCAGAGGGCCGCTATTTACTGTTCAGTAATTGTTTTTATTATTTTTCATAATGTTCTCAATACTGAGAGTCGTGGTTCCTAGATATATCAGAAATTCGGTCCGCAAAACCTCTCAATTCTTCCAGTTCCTTTTTTCATTATAATGAGGTATTGGAGTCATTATTTTTTTCTTCAAAAAATCTCATTTACAAAACTGAAAGAATTTTTTCGATATCTTGAAATATGGCAAAGTATTCAAAGTTGCGTGTTTTAAAAACGATCGGTTAATACCGTTTTATCGTGTGACGTCACATCTTCCGAGTCAACAAGTCGGCACTCGACTCTCTAACGAGCGAGTCTCTCTCAGTACGTCACATCTCTTACACGTACGAGAGATGCGGTATCACACACAACAAGCCCAACTTTGAAAGCCAATATCTCAAAAATAACCCAAATATCCTAAAAAGTTAAAAAAGCATGGTAATCTGGAATAATTTATAATTTTTTTAACATACTGCGAAAGCTCATTTCTGACATGCTCCATTTTTTCATTACGAGTCTCTTGAGATTTTTGTCGTTCTCTTTGATATAAAATCAAAATATAATTGCAATATTATGTCGAAAGTATCTTGATAATCATCAACTCAATATACCGCGATAGCAATTAAATTATGATTTTCTCTTATGTTTACTGAATTTATTAAAGCTGAACGAAAAAGTAATTATTTTTGATATCTATCTAAAATCATAAAACTGACAGCCCTGATTTATTACGGCGTTCATACCTCCCATAAATACAAGAATCATTTTACCTTAATACTGTAACAATATTGGGACGGTTGCTCACTTTAATTATCCATCACACACAATTCAAAACTTTGGTAACTAGTATGCGAATGTTGCTGATGTATGGAACATAGCTTTACCGAGATACAGAGGAATCTTAACATGTTTGTTTATGACTGATAGATCGATCGAACTGATTTGAGACCAACACATGCTACAAAGAATGTAAAATTAATAGGTGTGTTTATCCTATCCTATCCTTTATCCATTAGCCCCATATTAGGTATGTTTCTTTTAAAATCAATTTAATATCCAGCAACACTTTATTTTCCCCTCCCTTAATGTTCCGTCTATCTGTATATGTATTCTGTCGCTCTTTCACATGTACTTTTATATTATATCTTCCTCTTTACGTACATATAAGTCCACTTTTTTTGTATTTATGGTTAGTTTTAAATACGTCCTGACAAAGCTTGAGATAATCGAAACTGGTTTACGTATAATAAATTTTAAATGAAACAGAGAGACAGAATACATATACAGATAGATGGAACATTAAGGGAGGGGAAAATAAAGTGTTGCTGTATATTAAATTGATTTTAAAGGAAATATACCTAATATGGGGCTAATGGATAAAGGATAGGATATGATAAACAAACCTATTAATTTTACATTCTTTGTTGTTGCTTGTGTTGGTCTTAAATCACTTCGATCGATCATAAACAAACATAAAGAGGGAGATAGAATATAAAATACATGTGAAAGAGAGATAGAATACATATACAGATAGACGGAATATTAAAGGAGGGGAAACTACGGTTTTGATGGATATTAAATTGATTTTAAAGAAACATACCCAATATGGGGATAATGAATAAATTAATTTGATTATTAAGAATTGCCATTTTTATTTTAAGGCCTTCTAAATTGTCCAACCAGAGGCCAAACCCATTTTTATGGAGGGTATTGACCCCTACGATATTATTAAAATAATAGTATTTTTCAATAATATGGTTGGAAAATTCTGTTTTTATTATATTTATACGAGGTTTGATAATTAAATATCGTAAAATAATCATTTGAACATTTTAGAGAAATTTGCGATCTTTCCATACCAAAATGAGCGGTGTGCCCTAAATACTCAACCAATTATCATAAAATTTGGCTCAACACTGTGATACTGTAGCTAACACATAAGTTTTTTGCCAATACAATTTGAATTTGCTCAATATCCCCTAACCGTAGGCTCCGATATCTGTATATATACAAGTCAGTGATCAGCCCTACCCAATAGCTGAATTCTAATAAATCTAGATCCTTGAGAGATAATGAACGTATTTCATGATTTATAAGCTCGGTAGTACAAAAAAAAACACATACATAATCACTGAAATTCCAGAACACTCCATTGATTTATGTGTCGATGTATTGCGTTTTGTATCCATGAAAAATATCCTAATAAATTGAAATCTGTGCAAACTGTTAAGATATTTTTTGCACTGGATTACGATTTTCATGGGCTCGTCGCTTTTGATAAATTGCCCCCCTAATAGATAATACCAGAGATGTCTATTCAAGAAGCGATTTAGGTTTTAATATTACTTGCCTGACATGATAAATTATTATGTGATGACGAATATTTTTGTATTGTGGAACGATCTGGCAATACATTGGCCAAATCGAAATTAAAGTAGTTTTTTTTTAAATTTATTACCATAATGGTATATTATATCATATTGTAGCTCGCTTTAGTATATTACATTACAGCTCGTACCGATTTCTTAAAATAGTATGCTTATCATATATTAAAGGGATTTCTATTGTATGGAATTCAATAATTCAAATTTTCAAAATTAAAAATCAATTAAATTTTAGAAGCGAATTCCGATCTACAAGATATAGAGATCAAATTGATATCCCAAAACTGAAATATACCGCAACTCAAAATCAATATATTTATCAAGGTATCAAATTTTTTAACAATCTCCCCATCACAATTAGAATAATTACGGACTATCATAAATTTGTAACTGAAGTAAAAAAAATATGTACACAGACTAACTGAAACATAAATTAACTCGAATATTCTCCTTCTCTATACACGAGTCTTACTCTCATAGAGAAGAAACAAATGTTAATATATATCCACTGATTATTGAAACTGTATTATATTTTTAATAGTAATGAAAAAGAAAAGAAAAAAATGTATATTAGGTAGCCTTCTATGAAAATATTAATCTTGTGTGAGATCCGTCGCCTCAATAATAAGTAACACCGCCGATAACCTCTGAATATACCTGAGTGTAAAATTAGGCTCTAATCAGCCATAAAAACAAACCGATACTGATTGAATAACAGACAACAGTAATATGCGCCGGCAGCCGTCTTCTCGACTAGATCACTGGCAAACCCTTCTCGTTGTAGACCTTTTAAGTAAGATGAATCACATTACGTAGGTAAGTCACAAACTAGTAAATGAATAGAAATGATATGACGTGATTATGACACATTTATGCAACATATATATTTCTAATTGATTTATTTGGTTTCAACATCGATAAATAATATTGATTATTAAGGAAAACACATTCGTATTGTGAAGTTGTAATTATTCAGAACATAGGTCTGTGATATTTTAAATACTAAATTAATGTATTAATTATAAATATATACTTATAAAATCAATTTTGTCGAAAAATATTGTGCACTTCCCCGGATTGGAAATAAAGATCCAGGTTCGCATCCCGGTGACGCAAAAACAATATTTTTCGACAAAATTGATTTTATATGTATATATTTATAATTAATACATTAATTTAGTATTTAAAATAATATTGACTCTAGAACACCAGTAACTTTACAGGAGTGAGTTGTTGCATTCATAGTTTTGCTGATGCAGCATGGGTCTGCCAACAGAGTCCGGGGCTGCGGTGTTAGAGGAATTGGAAACTGCATCTGCTTTGCAGATTTTGCAATTCCAGCTTTCTCTCTCAATGAAATATATAAAATAATACGTGATTCATAGCAATACAATTCGACTATTGAACTGTAGACGAAAATCAGACGTATAGTAATCGAATAAATAGTGTTACTTATTAAATTGAAATAATAGTAAATATCTATCATCTTCATCGTGCTAATGTATTATAAAAAAATCCTGAATAACAGGGTGTTCAGTAATAAATCTGGGTAAGTGCGACATATAAATCATCGACATAAACTCTGAACTCTTCTCAAACTTTATACAAGGATCATTTCCTAATTTAAGTCTTTAAAAATCGGAATGTAACCTTTTAGGATAGCTGATATTTATTGAATTTTATGAAAATTGGACGAGTAGATGCATATAATTGTAATATTTCTGACTAATTGTTAATAATGAAAATATCTTCACTGAGCTGCCTAATGACAATTTGAATTCTTTTGAATACTTTTGAAATTATCAAAATTAACTTTGTGGTTTCACTTATTCATTATTTGTATTTATTAACTTTGTTTCATTAACTACTTATTGAGTTTAAATACATCTATAATATAGTTTGAATAATAGTGGGTTTTCAGAATTTTTAAATCATTTTATGGAAAATGGTCATGGTATAGATAAAAAATTGGGATTGTCAATTTTGCGTGTAAAAGATGTTGGTCATAAATTAAATAATTTGGAATCTTTTAAGATACATAAAGCGTGTAAAACTAATCAAAAAATTATAAACAACCGACTAAATTTAACTACGAGTCCCATTCTAAAATTTTTTCCTAAATATTATTCGAGTAAATATGTATTACGTAACAATTTGAGTTAGTCAGTATTGACATCCTGAAGAAAAAAAACGTACTTTTCGAAACCGGTAGATGTATTTAAATTTAAAAAGTGGTTAATAAAACAAAGTTAACAAATAAAAATAACAATGTGAATTTTGTTCTTTAATGACGGGTAAAACGTGCCGAGTGTTCCAAAAAAATCTAGTAAAATTACTGGAAAAGTGCGACATATCATAATTATTGTTTTTGAAATTGGTTTATTATTTTTTTTAAATAATAGAAATGCATACACTTCACTAGTTGACAAAGTTACAAAAATATATGGGGTACCATACCAACCATTGAGTAGATGCACTTCCCCCACGGTGTAAAATTTATGGAGTAAGTGTATCTGATCTTATAAATCGTAATTCGCGAAAATGATCACTAAACTAATATGTACATCACAAACTACAACTTAAAATAAAGGTACTCACCTAATATCAGCATTCTGGTACAAAAGATTATTGAGATATACGAAAGATTGAAAAGGCATACACAACTAAGAAGTTAAAATGAATCAACTGTCATAATTTGAAATGGTATTACAAGCAAACTAATGTTTGGATTTGCACCATCTTTGAACCGTCTCTTTAAATATTGGTTTATAATATTTTTTAATAGATGGCAGCACTGGAATCCAATTTTTAATGTAATTAGGAGACTTTGATGCACTTCCCCCGTAGATGTACTTACCCCGACTCACCTTAAGCATTATTTTTTGTTTCGCTTGCTCTGTTCATTACATATGCACACACCCACAAACATACTCCGCGATATTATATAAAAGTACCTGTGAAAACTGAGTGTGTTTTATTTGAGGACATCCGGGCCATAACTTTCTGATTCTTAACATATATTCATAATCAAAATATTATTGTTTTTTTTTCTTTGCTTAATTTTCCTTTTTTTTCTCTTTCAAATCAATTCTTTCAATTTTTGTTTTATATATGTATACTATATTATGTTTTATTTATGTATAATACAATATAAATAATTAAATATATACTCGTACCCGAACATATATCAGACAAAAATCTCACAATTTATTTTTCTTTCACAACATTACATACTTTGTTCCCAAATGAAGCTATAAAAATGAACCTATATCCAAAAAAGTAACAGAACTCTTACATTGAAAAATTTATTAAGAAACTACAAATAGGTTCATATTCCAGGTGGCGTCATTCTATGACAAAGGTAAACATAAATTGATGCCCTGTTATGACAATTGCCTTAATAATTTTGGCGACTATGTTGAGAAGTAGTTTAAGGCGTGTAGCGTCCGAAGAAAGTAAAGTGTTAAGTGTTTTAAAAAAAAATTCCGGTGATTACTTAAAAAATGAGCCTCGTATCATAGTGCAATTTTGAAAATACATTTTATCGTTATTTATGAAGATTTTATAGTTAATAAATAATACATAAATACAAGTATACTTTTAAAATTAGCAATATTAACTTGGTGGTTAAAATTCATATTTTTTATTTATTATCTTAGTTTTACGCTAAATTTTTTGGATCTAACATTGATTAAAAATAATAATAAAATTGAGTTCAAAATTTTTAGAAAATCAACTTTTACAGATACTATCATACACAATGAATCTAATCATCCATTATCATATAAACATTCAGGGTTCCACTCCATGATACATCGTTTAGTCAATATTCCTATGTCAACATCCAATTTCAATATTGAATTGAATACAATTAAAAAAATAGCAGTTAATAACGGGTATAATACATGTTTGATAGACACTATTTTAAAAAATAAATTAAAAGAATATAATAATCAATTTTTATATAAATCACACATAAAACATAATGATAATAATGATAATTGGCGTAGGATTTTATACATAAATAACTTTTCGAAACAAATATCTAAACACCTACCACGAGACATTAGACCAGCATTTTACACAAATAATAGTATAGGAAATTTACTCATAAATTCTAAAGACAAAGATGATAAATTTAACAATTCTGGCGTCTATAAACTTAGTTGCAAGGATTGTGCTGCATTTTATGTTGGTAAAACGGGTAGAAATTTTAATATAAGAGTAAAGGAGCATTTGAGATGTTTGAACAATAGTGGGTTTTCAGAATTTGCGAATCATTTGATAGAAAATAGTCATGGTTTTGATAAAAAATTGGGATTGTCAATTTTGCATATAAACGGTGTAGGTCACAAATTAAATAATTTGAAATCGCTGGAGATAAATAAAGCATATAAAACTAATCAAAAATTATAAACAACCAACTAAATTTAACTACGAGTCCCATTCTAAATTTTTTTCCTAAAGATTATTCGACTAAATTTGTATTAAGTAACAATTTGAATTAGGTACTGAATTTATTTTTAAAAAATTGTTGTTTTTTTTAAAATAGATTCTGGTGAAGAAACAATGATATATATTTTTAGTTAGTTATGACATCCTGAAGAAGAAAATGGTATTTTTCGAAACCGGTAGATGTATTTAAACTCAATTCTGTGGTTAATAAAACAAAGATAATAAATAAAAAATATAAATACAAGTAGCATGTAAATAGATACTCGAAACATTATATTTCTGAGAGACTGTAAAGCATATGGTTTATTAACCTTTTAAATATCAAACGACGATAAATTTCTATTGGCTTATTAATTATGAAGGCGAAAATTGTCTAGAGCGATCGCTGTTGGGTCAACTCATTAAATATTTCGCATGTTTAATGTACTTTCTCTGCTACTGATAACTTTTCCGATGAATTATTTATTATTTATTGTTTTATGGCACACGAACCAATCCCCAGGACAAATAATAACATTTAAGTACTAGAAATAATCCATCAATAACGACGGGAAATCATTCAAGAATTAATAATTATATAAACTTAATTTATTAAAAAATCAACTAAAATAAATTAGCTTTGCATTTACTTTGACGCAATAATCACACATGATAGATTGAGATACGGAAAACTGTCAATTTATGTTTTTATATATTATATTATGTATATAGGCGGCTGCACTGTATCGCCCTGCCCTTTGTAGCATTAAAAAAATCCCAACTTGGCGGAGTAAGAGCAGTACCAAAATAGAAGCCTCGAGACTATTTAACGGCCCTGGAAATATAGTGGGCCTACTCTCATATGCGATTCGGACAAAATATAATATATGTTTGAACAACTATGCTATGTGATAACGAACAAATATTATTAATTTTTTTTTTTTACATTTGTCGGACGAAAATTATTTTTAAATTAATACGTACATACCTATTAAAAAAAAATCCATATAACTTAGGTTTTAACTTAGGTTGTGCTGCTACCAATGACATTATACAATTATATAACTTTCGTTAACTTTCGTTTAACCAACGTCTTTAGATGACCCTACCATGTATTTATTTGTAATTTTAGAGTACTATTAATATTGATTTTAAAGTTTATGTTTTAACGTAAAATAATACCTTCTTACCCATATAAAAAAAGGATGGAGGTTTTTAAGAACACTTTCTATGACCGAACATGATTCATTTATTGTTTGAAAATCTTTCACGTAATTACTAAAGGAAATAATTATTTATATTAAAGCTTAACGTAGAAAATAGTTCTGCCAATTGCCAATCCAAATTCATGCACCAAATTTAAAGAACAATCATGAAATCAACACGTTAAAAACAGTAAGATAGTAAAATTCACGAATAAGTAAAAAAGGAAATAGAATTCAATGATTTTCAAGCAGTTGTAACCCTTTTTAATGTTTTTCTATTAAAAAACAGCATAGATAACGACTCCATACAAAACTGATCAACTAAAAGGAATTTTCAATTCGGTAAATAGCCATTTATATGACTTGAGTAATTCACTAGCTTAAAGACAAAACTGAGTAATGTAAATAGCACGATGCGGCGAATAAAAAAAGAGCGCCATGAGTACAGCGGTAGGTTGAGGTGAGTTTTTAGAACTAAGCAATTAATGTTTCTACTGGTACACAGATGGCACTAATTTCAAAATAATGTTTTCGTTAATGTTAATCCAATTTTTAAATTTATATTTGTTTACCAGAATTTGTAGTTATGCAGACATGTTTTGCTTGTATGCACTGCACGCCCCTGCTGCCAACCGTAGGTCATATAATCGAATATGACATAATAATGAAATGACAATGGGCAGGCTATACCACTCTGACGATGAAAAATCATAGGTTGAATGCTGTCATCTAGAAACCACCACCCCTAAACCAGGTGGATTGACTAAATCATCGAATTCTATGGAAATATACGGCACCGAATAACAATGAGAGACACTTAGGGAGGCCTTAATTAATCCAACAATGGATAAAAAACAGCTGATAATTATGTTTATGACGAGCTCCAACCTTAATATGAAAACATACAGGTGAATCTAGAAAATTAAACATAACATATGAGTTATTTCAAATATATATATATATATATATATGTGTGTGTGTGTGTATGTATATAGAATATGGCAGCGGCTTAAATGCGAATGCGCGTGTTATTTCAGTAATTTCATTTCGAATATTGTCCTGCAGCATCGGAATTATTGTTGGCTTATTGGCCTAGACCTTTTCTTTCAAGTACCCTTATCGGTGACCAAAGAGGCCAGTCGATATCACCACGTTTTGACATTATGTGGCCTGGAAAAATTTCTCGCAAATTTTCGAGCGTAGCTCGAGCTGCATCTGAGGTGATCGGTACCACAGCAGTGGTACTGTCTTGTTGAAACCATATTTGTTGCAGGCTCAATCGACCCAATACGGCCACCAAGAAAGTGTCGCTAGCGATCACCATTAATAGTTACTGCGTTGGCGTTGCGTTTTATAACTTCAACACATTGTTGAGATATTAGATACTTTACAATAAATTGTAATTAATTACTCTATATGATTACCAAATTCAAACTGAACAAATATTTTTCAAACCAAAATGACGATCAAACAAAATCAACCTGGAACATAATATTCTCCCAGTGATATATCGATATTTGTTTTAGATAAATTCAAAATTCATCATTACAGGGACAGTTGAGGAAAAATGAGCTAGAAGATTGCTCCCCGGCAAGATGAGTAAGCCAAATGAAAGAGATAATGAGGTCTTGTTTCAATGCTGTCATTAACTTGGCTCAGGACCGGGAGGGATGGAGACGTGCACAAAGTTACTGATTCTTTAGGGGATTACAACACTCAACAGTGAGCAAACAAGAAGAAAAAGAAATAAATAAATAATTTTGTTCATAAATTTCAAAGTACGGCCCACAACTACATTTGTGAATTCTAAAAAATATTTTGAAACTCTACCTGGTATATTAATTAAAAATTTAAAAGATTCGTATGTAATAAATAACATAAAGGATCGCACTTTCAGTGATCGAAAAATTCTAGGAAAATGCTGACACAATGTATATTTAAAACATTCTATTAAGGTAAGACAGTCCTTTTTTCTGTTAGTAGGATTTTTTAAATAGAGATGCATACACGGAATACATGTCACATCAATAATTTTACTATTTTCGAACTAGGCTAAACGCTTGTACTATGAAAATAGGACTAACTTGCTGGTGTCTTGAATGAAAGGGATATTTTGATTCTATAGAAGTGAGAGATCTTTTCCTCGATGTCATTTATTTTTGTTACTTATTGTGAGAACTGTCACTTTGTACGTGAATGTGTGTGTCATGAAAATAAGTAGATGAGTGGTGGGGTACAAAGATTGTAAGAGGCCGTCTCTGGAGGAACGGCTCTCTTCCATCACGGTTCCACCTGAATAACTAGTCTATCCCTGAAGTGTATAATTTATAACTGCAGTAACACTTGTGTAATAAACTTAATTATTGTTACTTTTACTATATGTATACTGACTTTTATATTACATAGAACTGGACCCAAAGTAATTAATCAGTGAACAGAGGATTGAACCCCTAAGGAATCTGGTGATACTTAGAAAGTTATCACACTTATTGACTGGCCTCCTAAAGATTTTTAGCTTTTCTTCTCAAATATTATATGTATTATAAATGGTGACCCAAATTGAACACCGGATTTATATTGAAAATAAAATTGGCGATTTTATTCATTTTAATATTGAATTTTAATTGAGTATTATAGTGCACACTCTCCGAATAAATATGAAAAATTATTCCAGACAAATAGCCACTTCGACTGCCGCTGCAAATCTTTGTACTTTTCACAAATACAATCAATTTTGTCGATAACATGTCGAATTTCGTTTTTGAGGTCATCAACTATTTGTGGATTGCTGGCACAGACCTTCGATTTCAGATAACCCTACAAAAAGAAGTCGCACGGTGTTAAATCACAAGATCTTGCTGGCCAATTGATGTCGGCATTTCGTGAAATTACGCGACCAAGAAATTGTTGGTGCAGTAAATTAACTGTTGCTCGAGTTGTATAATAGGTGGCGCCATTCTGCTGAAACCACATTTGTTCAATATTCATATCATCCGGTTGGTGCCAAAAAAAATCCGTTATCACGCCGCCTGCTCAAAATTCACACCATACAGTGACTCGTTTGGGGTTCATTTGCTTCTAATGAATCACGCAAAAATTTTCCGAGCCACAAATATGAAATCGTCGTGTTGAAAATGCACCTCATCGCCGAAGATGATTTTTCTATCAAATTAAGAGTCCACTTTATGATTCTCTACAGATCAACTGGTGAACTGTCGGCGGTGGAAATGGTCAGTAAGCTAATCGCATTTTCTGATTGGATGAATTATATAGATTATAACTGAGAAAACAAACTTTAAATCCGGAATTTAATTTGGGCCACCCTATATATGTAGGTATATATCTGGCATATATATATATGGACTCTACGTCTTTTTTACGTTCACGGATGACGCTTAAATAAAAGAAAGGTACACTTATGATGAATTTAATTTAGAAACATATATAATTTGTAGTTTGTAACAGATAGATGAGTTGATGTATTTGGGAAGTAAGTTTGATAGAAACAGATTTAGGATAATTATAGTTAAATATGCAGTTTTGTAAATATTTTTGTCATCTACATCAAAACACATTTTGCAAGAGCCACTTAAATCTATCGATATTGCATGTTCAAAATCAAGGTTTATTCTAAAATTCCCCAAAGCAGACAGAGTATGAATTGCTATTTCCCCTAAAATAAAATCAACCTATCACAACGATTGCTGCAAAAATGATATATATAGAAGAAGAAAAAAATTATATTACAGAATTGTCTCTTTAAAAAAATGCCGATGTAAAAACAAACATTTTGTATATTTGCTTTCAAAATGTACGTTTTCATCCATAACTCAAAAACACATAAATTCGTTTTAGGGGGTTTTGGAATTAGGCACTTTTTGATTTGAATATATGTAGTATATTTCTCCAACCTTACCATGTAATGTTGGGAGTGGTTACTAAATCGGAAATAGGGCGACATCTATGTAATTCAAAACTAACGCATCGTCATGTTCGACACGGCCGTCAATAGAATGGCTTACCGGCGCGCCCACTATTGCCACGAGCGGCCCGGCTTGGCGTTTCCGTTCACCGCGTCACTTTTTCACAGAGCTTCACTAACTTCATTTTCAAGTTATTTTTCTCACGCAACACCTGATTCCTTTCCTCACTGTAAAGCCAAGCTATACTTTGTCCCTGAACACAATAAATTGTTAGAATCATCAGCAGACCATACTTAATAATAAAGAAAGTACGATTGTACAAATAATGTAACATAATTCGATGAGGTACAGCATTGCAATGATTATCGAAGGATAGTCCAGTATCTGATAGTCAGATGTTATATTAAGATCTGTTTTATTTATGCAAATGCTGTGTGGGAGGAGATGAAATGATACAGCAATGAGAGAAAGAGCATTAACCTTACTAATCATTAATTATGCAATAATTAAATCAAACTCAATTTTATCAAATCTTTGAAATTAACAATATCGAAAACTTAAAAGCTTTTAAATCTCTTCAAAATTATCAAATGTGTAACTCCTAAGACTAATGTCTGGAGATGCCACAAGAACAACCCGATAATTCTTTCACTAATAAAAAAAACAAAAAAATATGTTATATTGACATATTGATCTTATTTTATTTATATTTTTCTTTATTCATTGTGGATGAAGGGAGTTAGTGTTTTGAAGAATGTTTGCCTGTATTAATGTATGGATAAAGAAATTTTAGACACCTAGACCTAGGCAAGTGTTTCAAAATTTTGGTAACCGAAGAATCTAAAAGTAGAATCAAAATATGGATTAGAGAGATGGATTGACCACTCATCCAAACATAGTGGGATATTAAAACACTCATCCAAACAATGTGGGATATTGTAACACTCATCCAAACATAGTGGGATATTGTAACACTCATCCAAACATAGTGGGATATTGTAACACTCATCCAAACACAGTGGGATATTGTAACACTCATCCAAACATAGTGGAATATTGTAGCACTCATCCAAACATAGTGGGATATTGTAACACTCATCCGAACATAGTGGAATATTGTAACACTCATCCAAACATAGTGGGATATTGTAACACTCATCCAAACATAGTGTCAACTCGGATGCTGTTTTCCAGGTAACATATTATATTAAGGTGATTCAAAATATGATGTGTATATTTGTGGTAGAATGTAGTCGACGAATCGTCAGTTTATATTTAATATGTATGTATTTTATTTACTTGCATAAAATTTAGTCTTAATTGTAAAGTTTACCTGTCTTAACACAGTTTTCTACCGAGAAAGTCAAAGTAAAACTAAAATATATGTATGGCCATTAAAATAAATAAATAAATAATTTAATGGTACCATGTTGTTATTTAATTTGTCAGTAAAAATCGACCCTGCTGAGACTTTACGTGTTTCACAGATTTTGACGACGGTGGAAATATACAATTTAAAATAAAAAATCTAACTTATCGAAAAAATATTTGGTTAACATCGGGATACAAAACTGGAATTTTATCTTGCTGGAAGAATGAGTTATCGTTTACATTTAAATATATATATACTTATGTATGGAACCGGCATTTCTTCTGGATTAGATTGCGCTTTTTGTAGGTGGTTTCCAGATCGACATTATGGAAGTGACGCCTGTTCTTGCCAGAAAAGTCAAAAAAAAAAAAAAATAAGAGTGTTTATCAATAATTTTGCATTACATTATTTTAAATTAATATAATATGATGCAACTGTGAAAAATTTGTATCGTTATATTCAGTGTATTGTTACTACGTCCAACGGTATTCCGTTAGTGTTTACATTGATAATAGTGTCACTTTAACCTTAAAATTATTTATTTCCTTACAAGCGACATGCAAAATTTGTATGTCTAAATAAATTATAAATCTAGTAGACTAAAAAAAATTTGAAACATTGTGTTGTGTAATATAAAAATATTTTTTAATCAATCCAAACGCAAACCGAAATATCTCGAAACGAAAGAAACATGACATAGACCACTTTCACTTCATAATAATGAGCACATACACATATATACAGAGTGTAACAGATCTAGTTCACAATACTAAATCACGAGTCGAAAATGTTCAAGGAATATGTGCAAATTCGGCACTGTTACAGAAAATGTGGTATCCTTCGAAGTACCACTAGATTCCCTTCGGGATTCTATTCTTTCTTTGTATTCTTATATATCTATTATGGTTAAGATTAGGCACACATCCCTTGAACATTTTTGACTCGTAATTTAGTCAAGTGTCCACTCATAAAATATTGTGGACTAGGTCTGTTATACCCTGTATAGTTTTTTATAAACTGAGACATCTATTGGATTAAAAATTAGAGTTGAAGTTCCGATTTTCATACTGTTGGTATATTTTTTTCTGCAGTGATTTGTGAGCGGTTTTTATTGTATTAACATATATATAATTTGTTGTACAAATGTACATAATTTAGTTTACCAATACAAAAACTTTACAACCTTATCCATTTCAATTCCGGTCGGCGCGCGGTGACGCAATTTTTTTGTCAAAGGTCCGTCGCGAAACCCGCCGGGGATTTGCTGGAGAAATTTTCAGGATTGGATTTAATCAGTGAAGGGAGCGATGTAGGCGGAAAACCAGAACCCGGGAGACGTTCGGGTTATATTCACTCGAGATGATGTTTTATGCGGAAGATTTGATAATCATGCGGACCCTTGAATAGGTCCAATGGGAGGCCCAGTCTGAATTACAAAATAATTGTGTTTTTTCTAGCATTAGAATATTAGGTAATATCAGCGAATAAGATGAAAATAACAAACAAGCAAACAGCCACATTCCTCCGAGACAATTTTCTAACAATTGATTAAAACAGTACATATATATGATGATAAAATAGAAATATATTATGCTATATTTAAACCTATATCTATCATATATTATTAAAAAATATTCGTATATTATAGTAAATAATTAAGAAAAACACAAAAATTGTATTGGGTTTTGCACCCCCAAATAAGAATGATATTGAAATACAGCGGAATTCTTTTTAGTTGCTTCAGTATTTCACATGTGATCATTTGATAAATTTTTAAGTGGCAGTAATTTCTTTATATATTATATTGTTTTCAATACAACATAATATAATACAATATATTAAAAAATAATAAAAATTAAAATATCTATAAAATACTATCATTTAGGAGAACATATTCTTATTGTGAAGTTGTAATTATTCAGAACATAGGTCTGTGATATTTTAAATACAAATTAAATTAGAACGATGTACATATAAAATCAATTTTATCGAAAAATATTCTTGTTGCTACCGGGATTCGAACCTGGATCTTTTCTAATCCAGGAAACATGCATTATCGGATTATGCTACACCAATACAGTAAACTGACGACAAATTTTCGAACCTGTATGTTACACTTTTTCAAATTAATACATCTATCGTTCCATTATTTGAAAACTATCTTCTACATACACTTAATTTGTATTTAAAATATCACAGACCTATGTTTTGAATAATTTGAATAAAAATAATGTGTTCCCTTAATAATATATAAGTTGTATTAAGTGTCCAAAATTTAATAAAAATGAATTGTTAATTCTGGTGTCTTCTATCGGTTCACTCAAAGG
This sequence comes from Eubasilissa regina, assembly GCA_022840565.1. Lineage (NCBI taxonomy): Eukaryota > Metazoa > Arthropoda > Insecta > Trichoptera > Phryganeidae > Eubasilissa > Eubasilissa regina. Next base: position 12,415,243 of record JAINEB010000027.1, on the reverse strand, counting down.
TATTTGAGATTCTGTAAAAAACAAAAACGAACGCGAACGATCGGGCAAAATCGGGCTCAGCTTCTCTCGGTAGGAGCCTGGTCCCCGGGTGCATATGTCACCCGCATCGTTTGTCTGCTTAGAACGGCGATGACAGACGCCCTCACATATAAAAGAAATATTTTCCTGCATGTTGTAGAGATCCTTTTTTAAATGCGGAGTTCTTGAAGAATGCCATTTCTCAGCATGTGACGCCTATACACATCTTGAAAGCGTCAAGTATTTCGATCTTTTTTCTCTGTATCTCGGGATGGAGAACACCGATGCTTAAACCAATCACATTTTTACATTTCGTGAGTCGAAGCAGTGGTTCATTCATAATTTAGTCAACTTCGACATAACTGTCTTGGACATACAAATTCTCCTTGACTATCAAATCTAACAATTCTTCAATGATGACTTATTTTAGTATGTTACATTTATAATTTACGAAAGCTAAAAATGTTTCAGTGGCTACACTGAAAATAATTAAATTACATGAAACCACATTTTGATCATTCAAATCTTTCAGTAATCACCCGGTTTACATTAATATAGGGTAGAAAACATACCTTCAGATATACGCGATGAGGTAAAGACTTGAAAGGACCCTACCTTTCAGAACATAATTATTTGAAAGCCCTGAAAAAAATTGAAATTGATGAAAGCTTAAGAAATCCTTTTTCGTGTTTCACAGAATGTTTGAATATTTAAGGGATGTATGCGACATGTAGAAGGGATTAAACTCTTTAGGTGGCCGATGAATAACAAATTTAATTAAAGCGCGCTTTTTGTTTTTTCTCTTTAATTTTGAATTACGTTCTAAAAAATAAATAGTAATTTTGTTTTTATTTTTTAACTTTAACGGTACCGTTATCGATAACAGGACTTCCTTAAAATATTTTGAAATCAAAATATTTAACAAAATATTATCGATCCCGGTTTCTCTCACATACTAAACGAGGATGTACTCCTTTAGCAGACAGTGATACCAAATAATCATATAGAATAAAATGCATTGAATTATATTTTTCATTTGCTTTAAAATTTATTTACATGTTTTAAAGTATTAATACTAATATTAATAGAGAACTGAAAGTTTAGTGCTCTCCCCCGTATAGAAGCTCGCCGATTATTGAGGCTTCTAACAGGACCAGCCTCCAGTATCTGGTTTACCTGGTTGTACCAAGTCTTCCGCGGATGTCCTCTATTTCTGGTGCCATCAACACGTATCCTTATCTTTCATATCATTCTCTTCTCATTCATCCATTCTATATGACTAAACCACCTAAATGATACTTTCTTAATCTTACTCACTATAATAAGATCAGCATAACATTATTTCCTTATTTCTTAAATCTGTCATAAATGGATCTTACTCTGTCATAAGTGGATTTTACTCTGTCATAAATGGATCTGCCACATATACGCCTCATTTCCACTGCATTCAGTCTACTTTCCTTCCTCTTCTGCCAGCTTTAGGCCTTACTTCCATTTTCATGTGTCGATAACAGAACTCCATTGTGTACCGCTAGTCTCGTATCGGTTAATAAGTTCCCGCTAGATATAATCCATTCAAAGCGCCGTTCACTTTTTTCCCTGCAGTCACCCTCCTTTCGACATTTTTCCCAGCCTTTCCGTTTCTATCAAAGATGCTTCCCAAAACTCATTTACTTGTTCCAAACAATATTTTGCATGGTGTCTTGCTTTTCTTCTTCTCAAATACCGTCACTTTCGACTTGATATTCATAATAAAGTCACTTTCCTTGCATACATCGTACATTCTACTCGCTAGATTCTGTAGTTCATTATTTGCCATCGGTACTGCATCATTGACGTACAATAAACAGCATACAATCAAATCGCCCATTTTTGCTCCTACATATATATATTCCAGTTCTTTCACACAATTATCCATTTACAAGTTGAACAACCATAGAGACATTAACACAACCCTATTTGACACCCGTTGCAATTTCAAACCACGATGTGAATGATTAATTGATTCTTGTACGCGCAGAACTTCCTTCGTATAGGAATGCGATTACGTGTATAAGTTTACTATTCACCTTATAATAAGTACAATAGTAATGGTACACATTAACGTATAGAGTATCTGATCACTGAATAACATCATATCATTTAACGAAACATGTTTCGTGTAACATTTTACAATGAATACTAAAAAACATGTACACGTGTGAAATACGATCATAAAAATAAGATATCTTGTCGCTAAAATATCAGACGATTCAGTCAAAAGAATATAAAATTTATAAGTATTTTTTAGCACGTATTTCTAGTATTAAAGACTACTGTTTTAAATTATTCATATCACGGGGAAACGTGAAAATCAAAATAAAATGAAACATCCGGAAAGGGTGTTCCAGAAAACCATTCCGCAAGCGTTCTTTATTTCTGTTTTCTTTTCAGCCCTCGAGGAAGTTAACTTGACAATATAATGTTTTGTCGCATGCTTGTAGAGCTGTTGAGATTTTTGAAAGATGATATACACAAAGAAAAACGAGTCTCGTAAATTGGCGCGAAGCGGAATGATGAAATATTTCAATTATTTTAAATATCGCGTGAACTTTGGAAGCAGGTCGTAGACAAGATTAAATTTGGGGTGAAATCGGGTTAAATCATTGAAGACTGTATTTAAAAATGAAAATAATATTTTCACATTTTATGTATTTAAAAAAAATCACAAAAATTATTTTGCAATTATTTTAAAAACAAATCGATTATTGTATTTTTAAAATCTATAAACTTTCACAATAAATTCTAAAAAACCCTCGAGTAATTGAAGAAATTTAATAATATTTATTTAAAAGATAACGTTTCACTGTGAATTAGAAACTATCTAAAAAATTCCCCCTAGTACGTAAAAATTAATAATACCTACAGTGATTGAGAAACGTCAGATTTCGGTATTTCCCAAGGGACCGTATTAGGACCAGTGCTGTTTATTATATATGTAAAAGACTTTTTTTTTCAATCAATATAAGTGAAATGAATTAAAGCATCCAATTAAGAACTTTTTCGATATTAATTTACTATCATTAAATACTAAAAAAACCTTCTTCATTCGGTTTTCAATAAAATCAAATGATTTTCCGAAAAAATTCGACATCATAATTAATGAACACTCCACACAAAATACAACTTACAATCAAAATTGCTATCTCTCTAACTGCCCAATTTTAAAAAAATTATCAAATTAGAAAATTAATATACATACTTTTAAGAATTAGAACTTTTTTATCGATAAACAATGTGTACTTAGTGTACTATGCATTTATAAAATCCATATTACAATATGCCACCATTAGTTGGAGATAAGCTTAAAATATTAGTCTGATTCCAGTAAAATAATCTACAAAAACTTATTAAACTTATAAAAAAGATTAAAAGATTACACAACAAAGTTACTTTTTGAAGAATTCAACGTACTAATATTTTATGATCTATTTAAAATAAATTCTGTTCTTTAAATATCAAAATAAAAATATAATTTTATTACTGAAAATCGTACTAGATTTAAATTTGTATTTTCATACTCAAAAATCAACACATCTTTTGCACAACATCACTACACGCACATAAAAAAAAATATTTAACAGCTTACCCGAAAACATTGGAAAGATAAAATATAATAAAGAAATAATCAATTCTATCAAAAAACAGTTTAATGATAAAAATGTATCCAGAAACTTATAATTTTTTATATCGTTGCTATTAATTTATAATATTTTATTCTATTGTTAACAATAATTATTAATATGTAGTCCTCTTCTCTGCACAAGTATGTGCTTTTATAGAAGTGTAAAACAAAAAAAAAATATATATGTATATATATTGTATTATATCATTGTACTTATAACAGATTAATAAATAAATAAATTTAAAAAATTTAAATACATATATAATATTAGATTTTCAAAGAAAACAAACACGTTGTGGCTATACTATACTATATACTAAACGATGCACATATACTAAAGTCAACTGGTTTCAGTTATACCCAACCATCTTTAGAACGATATAGTTTATAGACTAACCTTAGTACATATATTTTATGAGGTTAAGAAGACAGACCAACAGTATATCAGAGTGGGACAAAGTATCAGGTAGGGAGTGGGAGAGAAAGGTAGGAATTATATGGGAACAACTTTAATATCTTTAATGATATTAAAGTTGTTCCCATATAATTCCAATTAAAGTCTAAATGTATATGTATTCTGTCTCTCTTTTTTGCATGTAATTTTATATTCAGTCTTCCTTTTTATTTAAATAGAAGTGCACTCTTTTTGTATTAATTTTTAGTTTTAAATACGCCCTGACGAAGCTTGAGCTAAGTGAAACCGGTTGGCGTTTAATAAAATTCGTGGTTTTATACAGAGTGATTATGTTTTATTTAATCTAATAAGTCAAACCACAAAGTGATCGCTTTCTATTAAAATATAATATATTATATATTGACGCAAATGTTAATGAAGCTAGAAACAGAGGACGATCAGATAAACAAAAAAAAATTCATGAGTTTACAATGGACACCGCTTTTTGGACACTCCACGCTGTAGTCTTGCATCATATATGTATCAAACCAAGTTTATTTCTAAGTTTAAGCCGTTAAGCCTAATATAAATTCAATTAATTATTTTTAATTTCAGTGCAAAATTTTTATTCTTCCAGCTTTAAATAAAATTGGCGAATGAAGAAAATTAAAAACTTCGCCATAAATTGGGAAATTATGAAAATTTAACCAATTAAATCGTGTTCCAGAACAACTTGAACGAAAATATTTCTTGTAATATTTTGCATATTTGAAATTAAATTCGATGGGATCGCAGTCACGTGCTCGATGACGTCATTGAAAAGCGGTTATTATTCGACGGTCGCGGGGAGAAAAGTTTCGGCGGAAAGTTTACAGTAAGCGCTGATAAATTTCCACAAATAACAAATAATCTCTGGAATATTGGCTTATATCGAGCGTTTATTTAATATTTTCGTGTTAGAATTTCAACGAAGTAATTATAATAATATGAATTTTAATAAATCTTTAAACTTTTTACTCGCCTAAACTTAAAGCCGCCTCGAAAGCGTCTAATTCTATTTGCGTTAGGTTACGTCATTTTAATTATTGTCATTACATATTGTCATTACACGTTACATATTGTTGCGTATAATCATAGATGCTCACCACAATCCTATTCTGCTGGCACCTCCAAAATGTGGACTGTATGTTTAAATCACTATTTCGTCTTAGGTTCCTTTAGATGACGACGAGTTCCGACACTCTATAGACACGAAGTCTCAAATATATAATATTGTAATTTTATCGATTCACGTATACCGCACTCGCTCAAGGTCGCCAATCGACTGGTCGGCGGCGTGCCGGGAGGGAAAAGGAATGGGGGGATGGCACAGTGCATTGTGCATTATTTTCGTTCAAAATAAATAAGAATGCATATAAATATATGTCCCAAACACATATTAAAAGGCTTCAAAACCATAGACCAGTAAATGAATAGACATGAAATAAAGTGTACATTTAGGAGAGGAGTTCGGAACATTGGTTGCGGGACGAGGGGCATTCTACACACATTATTTGTGGAAACATAAATTCGATAGTTTATGATATATTTATGCAACAGTAAAAGTATTTACTCTTCGAAAATTAAATTTTTGTGAAAACAAATCGTATTTTTTACTTTAATGCATATTATATTATCAGTGTTAATATTTTCGATCCAATTAAATCTTTTTTTTTTTTTTAAGTAGCGGCGCTATTTGACTGCGTAAGTGATACCAAAGTGATCACGTGGGTGTAACCAAAATGAAAATATTGGAACATGGAATTTGCGATAGTTGATGTCTATATATTTAGTGGTCTGTGAGGATAACATTTCAACTGTGTACATACCCCCTTATATCGATCATTAATATTTTCGTTCTTCCCTTTTATAAAAAGTTCAAAATAATGTAGAAAAATTTGGCTAAATCTTGTTTATACGATCAATGTACACGGTACTGTTTTAAAGCGTAAGCAAAAGTTATAAAATATTTATTTTTATTCATAGAGGGGTAATCTGTCTAAGAATATTGTGTTAAATTTCGGTTGAATTGAATTGAATTTATCATAACGGAAATATTTTTTTCCGACCTCACAAGAGTACCAGATGCGAGAAACGTTGAACTTGGAAATGTGCGGATTTCTGCCCTTCGGTTACCCCAAAAGGGACAGCGTGCCCCACGTGCAATAAATTCAGGGCGGTTTGTTACAAACTTTTCAAAGTTTCAGCTCTCCTTGTGTCGTTATTTTCAAATTACTATTCTAACATGTACATAACATTATATAGACATCAACTTATTATTTGAGAGACAGTGGCGTGGCGTAACTATAAAAATTTGACCTCAATGCAAGATGGAAAAAAAGGACACCATATAGTTAATTTTATTTTTTATTTTATTCTTAACATAGTGCATACATAAGCACTTCTTATACATGCTCTAATATAAACAAGATAAAAGTATTTTCTTATACTAAAACTTATCTTTTATATATTTAGTCAGTTTCATTTTAAATCTATTCAATTTCTCTTTCTTTCATATGTTTTCTGGCATTTCATTAAAAAATTTCATCGCACTATACATCATCGATTTCTGAGATTTTGTCTTCCTCTTGAATGACAGTCTCAGTCTATCCCTTCCCTTAGTACGATGCTCGTACTCTTGCTGATTTACATTATTTTTTCGTATGAATTCCTCTGATATTTTCTTATTGATGATTTTGAAAATAAATATCATTGTATTAAAATATATTTTCTCATCATCATCATATTAAGATCTTTCAGCATTATACATATATACGAAGCGCGTTTCTTAATTAAATGTCGAAAAATTTTATAAGAAACACCACATCATTTTTATAACACTTTACTTTCTTCGAACGCTGCACACCTTCAACTACTTCTCGCCACCATTATTAAGGTACTTGTCATAACGAGTCACCAATTTTTGTTCACCTTCGTCATATAACAACGCTGCCTGGGATGAAAATCACGTATGTACTGCGTCTTTGAGTTCATCATTATCATCGAAACTCTTGCCATCAAGGAATCGATTCAGATGAAGAAAAATATGGAAACCACTTGGCGTCAAATCAGGACTAAACGGAATCCACTTGGCAATGAATATCAGCTGGTTTCATGTTTCGTGCATTCAAGAAACGAATCACGGACCGTATCTCATTATATTGTCTTGAACATTTCAACCACTCGCTTCAAGATGACCACACTCTAACGTTGCATGTGGTGAGTCAACATATGAAGGAAATCATTGCGCAACCTACAACGCTACACCGGGAATATCCGGCAACGGTACTTAATGAAAAACCCCCCTCGAAAGTATCATACTTAAGAAATATGAATATTAAGTATCACGTGGTAATAATTTATGGAATATAAAATTTTACTCTTATGTCCTTTTAAATTTACCTATCTTGAAAAACTTAAAAATATATATTAAGCATTTATATGCACTTACAGTTAAAAAAATCATTACTTCGCTTAATGCTAATTTTTGCTTTGCGGCAATGGTCTGATTCCATTACTATCTATCTACAATCATTTTAAGATATTTTGTTAATGCGTGTGAGAAATGATTTTTAAATTAAATTATCTTAGGTATATATTTTAAAAATTATTAGCATATAATCGCGCTGGTAAAAGTGTCGATACAAAAAGTATTTGACGTAAAGACAGACTTTTGGGCCTCTATGTAACATGGGCCCAAATACAATTGGCGTAGTTACGCCACTGAAGAGGGGTGTAGAAGCAAAAGCAGCAATTTTAGAAAAATTGACAAAATAACGTACGTATGTAGAAATCTAGAGCGAGTCATTCTACATTTTGTAGGCATATATTTGAATCACAAACTCATCATTTTAAAATTGAAAAATTATTTTAAAATTTACATTAGAAGCAAATATAGCAATCTTAAAATAAAAAAATTTAAAACATAAATACACTGTCAGACACTTATCTTATAAAAATCAATCATAAATAACCTATACGAAAGAGCTTCAATGATTCCAGCCAAAAAAAAATTTTTTTTATATAATGTTTCAAAAATGAAGTGGTCTAGCACAGTATAACACAACTAAACCAATTAACGCAAACAAATACCCAATCAGACATATTCTTAAAATTATTTATATATGTAATAATATTTGTAATGTACCTTGCAACGCCGCCTGGCGATAGATTAACAATAGTGAGTATGTAAGATTTGATGCGGTGTTAGAGCGTTTGTAGCGTAATATAGTTAAAGATTATGTTAAATACCTCACCATTATTTTAGCAGACTTACACCATGCAGTACTATAAAAGTGCTAAAACTTATTTCAATACTGTAATACTCAAATGTATTTGGAATTCATCGCAATATAAAATTGATCATTTTTAAAAAATGGAATAATATATGTGTCAATTATAAAGAACTACAGAAGTTCAAAATTTGTCAAAAACGTGATTAGTTTTTGAGTTAACGATATAAAAATGTTTCCCATGCTCGAATCCCGGTAACAACAAAATATATTTTTTAAATAATTTAATTTTCTAATTGATTTTTTTAATTTTTATTCTTTCGTATATTTTTGATTACACGATTTTCATAATGTAAGTAGTTAATTTTATTTTTAAAATAGTAATGCCCCGTGTCCGCGGTGATCTCTCAATGAGTCAGTTAAGTTACGTATGTACTTTTAAAACAAACAGCTGGAGGGGAGGCACCCTTTTCCGGGACCGGTTTAGAAGCTAGTCCCACTCATCAAGGCTAATAAAAAATATGCGACTTTAATTCAATTACATTTTAATAATTACAAAATGAAAAAGGAGAAGAAATTTTATATGATTATTAGCAATTAGTTTTTTTTTAACCCTCTAGCGTCCCTAAAGTGCTGGCTTTATATATAAAAAATCATATTACATAAATCCATAAAAAACATAGTATTACATGCAGATGGAAAATTAATGGAAAGTTAAGGTGCACTCAGGGATCAATTCATCAAAAACACTCCCACAATGGATGAGACATAAAATATAGAGTCACACTTATACGGACAGACTAACGGAGTTGCAAAAACACGAGGCATGGAAAGTAAGAGGTAGGTGCGTAGGTGGAATCCCAGCCACATAGGACGACCTGACTACCCACCTAAGGAGCTCCTACGAGTCACCCATACCCGAATAAATCCCTTATTTAGAACAAGATTCGTCCCATTACTAATTAGGTTTGCATTCCTGGGCGGGCGGTGTCTAAATCCAGTCAAGCCACCAATCATACGTTCACGTGCATCTCTAAGTATCTCACAATTCCACAGAATATAGTCAGGCGTCTGTTACACTCTCCCACATGTACACTACGGGGCATCCACAAATCTAGACTTAAACTCAGAAATTGTCCATGCCCCGTAATTATCTGCCATTCAAAATGATTCAGGTCTGGAGGTTTCATCATGCCTTTTAACTTAACTGCGACGTTAGGAAGGAAGGAATGAGTCCATCTTCCGTGCGTTGCCGTATCCCACTTCTCTCTCTCCCTTTTGAGACGAATCTCAGAGATAAATCTCATCTATGTCATAAGAATATTGATGAATGAACTCATATCCATGTAAATTTTTAATATCATCATGTCTACGTATGTATTATACGGCTTATCGTATTAACTCAACCTTGACATCACGAAAAAAATCAACCCTTAGCAGCTGATGATAACCTTTTTGAACCTTCTGAGTCATCAATCATGATAAGATCTCTGACCCTTTCAAAGTTGACTATTACAAAATGAAAATGAAAGTGAAAATGTTCATATCCGAGGTTTGAAACTAACTTAATTTATTTATTTAAGGGTTGCTTAACATATTTCATATGTCAAAAATAATGAGAAAATCGGAATAGATAACGTCATAAGTCAACATGCATGTAAAATTATTAAATACATTTTATATGTAATAACTAGACTTGCACTTTACTTACTTGACTGCACCCTTCAAAACTAAACTGGTGACAAAAAACTCAACATGTGTGCTGTACAAAGCTTAGTTTAGTTTTTGTTGAGACGGTCATGTGGAACGTTTGAGTGAGAAGAGGATGCCAAAGAAAAATATATGTGGTAAGCAGACGCGTGCAGTCAATAGATTGAAATAATCTATAAATAACGATATGTTTTGTAAAATTATATAATTATCTGATTGAATATTACTTTATTTGAAATTAACACATTTAATGAGTTGGATATAGTATACAATTCATTACTAAGCTATAAAAATCTTTAACACGGCACTTTTACTTGAAGCTATGTTTGTATATATTGGTGCTAAATATGTTTTTTTTTAATAGCTATGCGTACACGGAATACATATCACATCAATATTCTTACTATTTTCAAACTAAGGTGAAGCTAAGTACAAACTACTATTAACCTTTACCATACCGTGATAAGAAATTTTTAACATTTTAAAAATGAAGAAAGCTTTTATTAGTTTAAATTATTTTAAAATTATTAATCCTTTAAACCTACTCTAAATATTGAGCATTAATTACGAAAATGAGATCAATATCCTAATATTCATCAAGTCCCATACAATACTCCATGTTTGGGACATATATTTACTTGTACTTTTAATTGTTGATCGAAAATAATTCACTATGCCTTCCCGTGCCACTGTGTCGCTTAGTCGATTGGTAACCTTGAGCCAGTGCGGTTAGACGTGTACGATACAGATTACAATATTATACTAATTCGAGACTATATCGGAATCTTTAACGAAATAGTGAGTTTAAAATATACGATCCACATTTTGGAGATGTCTGCAGAATCCGGATTATGGTGAGTGCCAAACTCCTTCCTGTCCTGACATTCTTCCGGTATGTATGCTTGTACGCAACACTATCTTTTTACTTTTCTCTCTTCATTAAATTAGTGAGAAAGAGAGATCATATATTAGTATGTTTGTTATTATTTTTATTGTGAAATTAATGTAGCAATCTCTATTTGTCTTTTGGTACACTGGTATTTTTTCCAGCATATTAACTTTACAACTCACTGAATTGAAAAATAATTCTTTTTGTATGATTCCTTTATTACACAACTGGATTTTCACTAGTCAGTTCTAAGCATAGACATTTTCCTTAGAATTAACTAAAATATAAATTTTATGTTGCGTATATTAAATGAAATATTACAGTTTTAATTGGGGCGGTAGACCTGTGTTACTGCATAGTTTTGGAAGGGTTAAAATAATACTAACTTGCTGGTCTCCTGGAACGAGGCGCGAACCCCCGACCATTAGATCAGCCAGCTTCTTAACCACTAGACCAGCTAGCAATTTATATATTTTATTATTTAAGTTGCTGTGTGTAATGTATGTTCTAATTTTATGTATTTTTCGTTTTAATTAGTTCAGATTCATTTTCGTATGTGTATGTACTGACGTGATGAGAGATGAGCGTAAATTATAAATTAATATCTGAATAATGATAATAATTGTGATAGGGATATTTCGTGGTACATATTTTATTTAGCATAAATTCTAATTAAGTACAGCTTATTTCAAAGTACTAACTTCACGCCGCTGAAGGTGGGAATTGAAGGTAACAGGAACAGAGGAAGTTAGTGAAAGACATGGCATAATCAAATAAACCTAATACTGAAAGACTAATATTGTGTTATTTTTTATTTCAACTTTATTTCACACATGTACATTCTAATTTTTAATATTTTTCCAAACTGCATAAACAGTTTTGCCATTCACATAGAAATTAGTGAGTTGATATCAACTTTTTTTTTAACCTTGCCTTCCCGAAGCGGGGTATTCACATTTTCTATAGATCGCTTTAAACTCGATAACTCAATAATTATGAAATCGATTTCATTATTCTTTTTTTGTAATCTTCACGGAAATAGTGACGAAAATTTTGTCATTTTTTGTTTTCCAAATTTCAAAGCGTATAATATTTTAAAATATTGTTTTCGATCCAGTGATCTTCGCGCGGTTCATACACCTGCGCATGTCGATACCATACCTCTGTGTCTTATCTTTAAGTTATTGTGCTTATTATTTGTTTCACTCTAATTAATGCGCTGGGTAGTCCCATACCACAGTTGCGAACGAGGGAGACAGCTATATCGCTTTTCGCGACTGGGGGCATTCGGACAAGAGACGTCCGGCGAGGCGATTAAGACCACGTCTCCCATCATGAACTTTTATTATCGTTTGTATGAATATGATCTGGGGTGTTTCTATACCCCGCTTCGGACCACATGGAAGTTCTGGCCGCTTAGTGACGAAAAGGTTAATGAAATACAAGAAAGGAAACGAAAATTAGATGATAATGTGTTTTTTCACTTTATATTTTAGGGTAGTCACTGGGGTCTTATTATTTTTCATAATTTTTAATAAGTCTTTATTGATTTTATTTAATATTTGTGGCAACTATATACTCTCATTTTAAATGAGATATTAATTTTATTTTTGAGAAAGATTACATATTATTTTTCTGTGTCCCTAATACTTTACTACACTTACAGGTCTCGCATTTTCCAAACGGAATCAGTAGAGAAAACAAATAAATATAAGCTTAATTATTTAAGAGAAAGGAAAATTATCCATTTTCTTAAGTAGCCATTTTCCTAGTGAATGGAGTGTTAGGGTTTTGGTTTGGAAAGGTTTTGTTCATCCAAATGAACTGACGATATTTGTTCGGAGAGTTTGAAGATTTGTGCTTAATATGAATTAACGATGGAACCAAGAACCCAGCGAAGCGAATAAATAATGAAATGGTTTATTTTTTATTAAATTGTCAGCGGATTTGGTCCTATGGTAGTACGCCGACGAGTTTCTTTAAGCGAGATAAACAATATTAACATAATTTATTAATAAACATAATAAAAATCGTACATTTAAAGGCCAAAAAGATTTTCGAAACGCATTATTTTAGTAATTTTATGGCAAATTTTTATATCGTTAAAGATGTGTTTTTTTTTTTTTTAACTCACATTAATTATTGAAATATGGTATACAGATTATACGTATGGATACATATATAAACACTTACTAGAATAATTATGGAGTTTTAATATTTTTTATATTTATATTTATGAATTTAACTAAAATGTAATATAAAAAAACATATTTTTTGACACAATAAACATATACTTTTAAATACTCATTAATATGATGAATGTAGATAAGACAAGATTTTTTTTTATGTTTCCACAAAAAAAAATTTGCCACGCTTAAAATTTCATGAATAGATCTGAAAATCCACATTTTTCTACATTTCTACATTCCAGCGTACTTTCATTTCTTCTTTTTTAATTTTTTTTCATATTTTTAATAACGTTTCATAATACAAATGTTTCCAATGATCAAAATATCAAATATTTGTTGCAATTTTTACATTATAGTTTTTATTAATTTTTATATAGATTATTAGACATTTATAGTTTTAATTAGTTTATTGGACAACCTGATGGAGGAAATTGTATTTTCCGAAATCGGTTAATGTAATAAATATAACTTAGTAAGTGGTTAAAAACAATAATTGATTTTAAAATATCTAAGAAAATACATCTTTTTGATTTGAGGAGTGAATAAAAATAAGATTTTAAAATCAAGTCAAGTCATCTCTATGGACTTGAAAAAAATGAAAGATGAGTTAAAATGAAAGTATATATTTTGTATAATGTGAAAGTATATATTTCGTATAAATTCAACGGAATAGACTTCGATTTTACGTTATTACGTTATTTTATGGCAGAATATGACTAGAGACGTTTTCGAAATTACATCATTCACCGCGTTAATGTATGGGATCACTGAACCAGAAGTATTTGAAATACAATAAATAATAATAGGATATCTTTCTAATGATTATTTGATGAACAGATATGATCGAATCCTTGGCGTACGTCATATGAAATCATTTATTTTTCATATCTTTAAATCCCGTAGACCATTAGTACGATTTTGTACAGTTTTAAATCAAAAATTAAAAAAGGCGAGAGAAAGACAAAACGTATACAAAGCAACTAGCTACGTCTTACGAGATTGGGTTGACTTTATGCACCTTGTATCGTTCATTCGGGCAAGTCACTTATTTTTCCGGGTTGGTTTGCTGTGGATTAAACAAATGCAAATAATGTCCACATTTCTTTGCGGACCAGTGAAATTTTCTCGCCGAACACCATTTAGGCGACCGCTGTTCTGAAATATCTGGCACCTGGTGCGCAATACTTTACTTCTGGTTCTGAGCCACGATGATAGCAGCATTTTAAAACTGTACCTTGTTAACTCTTTTATTTAGTATAACCGTCAACTATCTCTGTGACCATGAGCTTCTTTAAACTCTCACGATTTCTTCTGGCAAGAAATCAAAATGTAAGAATTCTTCTCGTGTAATTCACCTGTAAATTGACACGAATTAAATTTATTCGATATCTGAGAGTACTGATCGATGATCATCTTAACAAACATGCCTTTCAAATAATGGAACAACAAATGTATTAATTTTATAAAGTGTAACATGTAGGTTCGAAAATTTGTCGTCAAAATTACTAGCGCTGTAGCATAGTTGGTAACATACCTTCTCCGGATTGGAAATAGAGATTCAGATTCGAACTCTGGTAGCTCAAAAACAATATTTTTCGATAAAATTGATTTTATATGGATATCTTATAATAAGTATTTATCGGATATTTCACTAAACGGTTTTTAGTTCAGATAGAAATGGACTGATTTCTCCATATCTGCTTCATATCTTCCATGTTTTGAAATGAGAACACCTAGATATATAAACTCTTCCTAATCCCTTAAGGAATATATTTTATTTTTAAGAGTTTTTATTAATCCTATCAAACATTAATATAACGTGTATTTTGAACGAGAATCTTATTATAAATCCAATTACGTACCTTCATTTCTGTACTTTTTTATTATTAGGTACGTGCTAAACGGGGGAGCACAAAAGTTTTAATGAAAATCTGTCAAAGAAGTCTGTAGGTATTTACGCAATGCCCACTTCCCACATACTTTGCGAAAATGGCGATGATGGGTTGTACTTGAAAAGTTCTTTGTACGGCCAGGTAATAGAGAAAAAGTTTGTTTTATCTTTCAATTCCTGTAAATTGTTATAACGGAGTAGGTAATTTGTGTACAAAAAATAAAGTAACAAAATTCTAGGCTCTCGCTGAAAGGCAAATCCTGACATATTGTCAAAGTTTTAGTCAAACTTTATTATATTATCTAGAGTAGACTTATAGGTGTATTAAAATGGCCATGCTTGCAAAGAAAATGTTACCTCTTCATTTTATATTACGCTTTATATCGTTATACTTCAAATTTTTTTTAAACACATTGTACAAGACAGCAAATTGATTATTTATTAATAATACTATATATTGATTGAGTGTAATAATGTAAATTGAAATAGTATGAAGTAATGACATGCTCACAATAGTTTAGTTGACCCTATCGAATATCATTTCATAATTACTCGAAATTATATATATCAAACGGAAAACCACTCAAGATATTCCTTTTTAATGTTCAATAAAAATGTTAATTAAGGAGTAATCTATTATATCTTGATAAGCAGTCACATCTAATTGTCAAAATATTCACAAATTAAATTATTTTTTTATCATATTTACGTTTTTATTGTATTGTGGACATCATATTGCAGGACTCTTCAGATTCATCTATCTCCCTTCCATAAGGCCACCACGTATTATGTACATCATATTGCAGGACTCTTCAGATTCATCCATCTCCCTTCCATAATGCCACCACGTATTGTGCACATCACATTGCAGGACTCTTCAGATGCATCTATCTCCCTTCCATAAGGCCACCACGTATTGTGCACATCATATTGCAGGACTCTTCAGATTCATCTATCTCCCTTCCATAAGGCCACCACGTATTGTGCACATCATATTGCAGGACTCTTCAGATGCATCTATCTCCCTTCCATAAGGCCACCACGTATTGTGCACATCATATTGCAGGACTCTTCAGATGCATCTATCTCCCTTCCATAAGGCCACCACGTATTATGCACATCACATTGCAGGACTCTTCAGATTCATCTATCTTCCTTCTATAAAAAGGGTTGTCTCTAAACTTTCGAGCTATAAAATTACACCCTTATAACAGAATGATAATTATGTTCCAGACCGATTTTGTTTGGCCGTTATTTTGATTTGGCAGACATTTGTCAGTTCATATTTGGTAGTCGTGGAGAGTAGTTAATTATAATATATTATGGAGTATATATTGCTTCAATAACCCATAGACCTCAAGAGCATATATTGCCTCATTAAAAAATATTATTGGTAAAAATTGGTAATGCTGTATGTAACCATTAATGGTGATCGTTATCGCCACATGTTGAAAAACTTATTGGTGGCCGAATTGGATCGTTCTTGTCTGCAACACATGTGATTTCATCAAGACAGTGTCATCAAATTCAAATTTTGTTTTTATTTGTTAACAAAAATTCGATACACGTACATTTATAAACTATCTCAAACGAGCCAACATAAGTGGAACAAATAAAAATGAACATTCAGACAAAATAAAAAAGTATAAAAAATAAAACAATATTTTGACGAGCCGTTACTGAGTTTCAAAATGAAAACTTTTCACACAGGCACAAAACACTTTCTCGTTAAACCGGAAATATCAACAATTTGATCCAACCAAAGTTCACAAACAAAGGAACCGAATAATTTAATATGTCAATGTCGACATCCGGTGAAACCGTTACCGGTGACAAACTTCTCCATCGGATGTTCTGAATTTAAAATAGATTCCGTCGATCGGCTGACAGCTAATTGGGTGACCTCTATTGAATTTGCGCAAAGCCAGCTCGGCTCGGGCGAAGGGTAGACACTGCATACTGAATACCCACCCCTAAATTAAATATGATTATTTTTTGCATAGCTTGACAAATTCAGATTTCAAAAAGTTCTGATTTTAGCTACGTGAGTGTTCATCCCCCATGTTATTAGTTTATATGGATTATTATTTATAATGTGCTTACATCGTGAATAGTAAGTCATTTTATTTTAACCTGTGGCAAATTTTTTATTATAATCATAAAAAATATATTTAATGTTTTTTGACCAGTCTGTAGTTTTTTTTATATTTATTTCCACCCTGTCCCGAATCGTTTTGAGAGTTATTTACTCTCGTTTGGATTCGTCATAATTTCACATTTTTTAAATATTATTCCATTCAGTTTAACATTATCATCATAATACCAGCATAGGTTGGCTCCGATATCATCATACCAGAGCCATACCTGTACAATTTAACGTGAGACTCGTTATCACATTGAATTCAAAAGACAACCAGAAAGAACCTATAGAAATCATACACCCTCAAAAGTGGAGGGTAGACGTCACATTTATATGTTGCTATCGCAGAACTCGGTCACAGTCCGGCAGAAATTCGCCCTATCCAGGTCGCAAGAGGTGCGAGGGAGAGCCAGTAGAATGCTCCGTTAGATCTCTCTAGCCACTGCTCTTCCCGGCATCATCCATCCCAGCAACCCCCAACGAGAGACCCGAGATGTCCGAGATTCCTTCTGTATTTATATACATTGAGCAATAGTGCCTAGCATTCATGTTATTACATATATTTTAGAATGTTCGTATGTTTGTATATACATGTATGTAACGCTGTCTATAAACACGATTCCATGACAACTGCTCATAAATCAAATGCGCACAAGACAAGTGCATGCAATTTATTACTCTGCTGCCGTGCTTTGTATTACACAACCTAACTTATTTTAATGACCCATATCACCGGGTGCGATTTATCTCAGAGATTCGATTCGAGTACATGTATTAGATTAGTTGTTTGTAAAACACTCGCCTAGTGGTCTATTGGACGGCAGTTTGAGCCTCGTTCTAGGAGACCATCAAGTTTGTTCTACTCGTTTAATTTATTTCAGACAAAAATTTAACTCAACAACTTTTAATTATATCTAGTGGAGGATGGCTAAACAATTTTATTTACGTGAGATGAAAAGAGACACAACTCTTCATAATTCTAATGAATAATATAATCCCTTAATATTACATGCAAATAAAATTGTATAACTCTCTCCCATTAGATATAAATACAAGTTGTTGAGTTAAATTGTTAGAATGATAATGTCCTCACATGGCGAAACGCGTCTCAAGTAAACTAAACGGGTAGAATAAAAAAACATGTGGTTATTTTCACATATGTGATTATGAAATTCTACAAACTTACTTCGGAGACAGTAAGTTTGTCCTATTTTCATAACACAAGCGTTTAGCTCAATTTAAAAATAATAAAAATATTGATGTGACATATTTAAAATAAATAAACACTTTAATATTTATTTATTTATTCAATATTTCAAGTGTTTCCTGCCCACGTTACTAGATCAGTGTATATATATCAGATATATACACTGATCTAGTAACGTGTATTTCAAAAGTGTATATATATCAGATATATACACTTTTGAAAATGGTAAATACAACAGTTACAATAAGTACATCATTACGGTTGTAAATATGTGTGCAGTTATCAGGTCACCTATCTATAAACGTGCATCATCATGATTAATTTCTAATTCAAAGATCCTATGGATATGAGGGATGCGAGTGACATGGAGGATGGCACCCATGTCAATCGCACCACACCTCCACAAGACGAGCTAGTAAACAAACAACACGTTTCTTGCACAATTATGTAAATTAAATATCACCAAGTTAAAAGGTAGGAAAATGACGTCATGATGCGAAAACTAGTTGTCATATTGATATTCTAATTAATAACAGGGGTGCATGGTGCAAGAAAATATAAAATAGGTCACCAAATAATAAAAAAAATATGTATAAATAAAGATCCTTGCACACGAATGAGACTTTACTGCATATATAGAGAATATGGTGTTTTCTCAGATTTTTACAAAAAATATTTTTTCTTGTGAAATTTAGTGTCTTATCCAGTCGACGTCATATCAATATAAACAGTGTGTCTCAAAAGTCTTTTTCATTTTGGTTCATTCGCTGCACCAACGCAAAGAGTGGACGTGGGGTATGTCGATCGTTAGTTGCGTCCTTAAGAATTCAGCCTTTATACCAGTTGTTACCAATTTTCCGTAGAAAATTGATATCCCGACGAGGTGTCATAAACTGACCTCCATGTAGCCCTGACTTGACACCAATTGACTTTTTCCTATGAGGCTATCTTAAATAAAAGGTACGCAGTAACGCTACTTTTTGGACCAATTAAAATAAAACATCCGAGAAAAACTGGCAGCAATCACGGAGAATACGTGCCGAGCAGTTCTCAAAAATTTTGCCTCCCGTTTAGAAGAGTCCCAGCAAAATAATTGATCATATTTAGAAAACATAATTTTTAAAAAATAAATTCTCAGAGACTGTACTTAAATGCAAAATAAACATTTTTTTATTAAACCCATCCATTATTTTATTACAGAATTTTTATTATGAATAAGACTTTTTGGGAAACTTGGGATTTTTTGGGACTTTTTTGGGACTTGTATTCAAAAGTTATTAAACTTTATAAATTTGCCACAATAATTCTGACATTTAGCAGATTTTATCTATCGTTGACTGATAACTTTTCGGATTTCTGAAAAAGGTATGATTTCCAATAAACAAAGTTACCATCATATGTGTAGGCATCAACTTATTGTAAAATTAAATCAACTAATCTAAGGTAATTGAACTAATCAATTTAACCCAAATAGTATAAAAATTAAATTAAAAAGTTTTTTGGTGTTTGACTTGTTGTCTCACTCATGCATACATCTAATTCGCAATTTACCAAAATTTAGCCTGCGTGCCTCCTTCTTTTTATTTCCTAACCTATCCTAAAGTACAAGGAAGAAAGAAGATGTTGCAATGATTAAAGTGTTCCAACTGCAGCAAGTTCAGTGTACTTGAAACTTTTGTACGGACAACTACCGTCGCTTTACTCCGCTAACGCTAATTAGTTAATCTTACTTTAGTTCCGCTAATAAATAAAAATAATCTTTTTCGCGAGTATTCACATTGTAAACACGCCGCAACGCTTGTACTAATGGTGGAGAGGAATCTCAAAATTTAGTATGTATTCATCATGTTTCTGACTTGTTCATGATTTGAGTGAATTCTTCATATCCACAGATTAAGCGAATATATTTATTTATATAACTGAGTTTACGAATATTTTTTCGGACCAGAAAACATATTCAATGCAAGAGTGGTATAACACATGTATCTGAGATATATGATATCACAGATAATTTCCAAATACACAAACTCATCTACTTATTCCAAACATTTATTACCTGCAACTATTTCACACGGTGTTTTTATTTTCTCCTTCTCGAATACCACCACTTTCGACTTGTTGACGTCCTTAATAAGGTCGCTTTCCTTGCATACATCGAACATTCTACATTATGTAGTTCATTATTTGCCATTAGTACTGCATCATCGACGTACTATAAACAGCATACAATAAAATCGTTAATTTTCGCTCCTACATTCATACATTCCAGTTCTTTCACACAATTATTCATATACAAGTTGAACAGCCATGGAGACATTACGCAATCCTGTTTGCAATTTCAAACCATGATGTGAATGATTAATTGATTCTTATACACGCAGAACTTCCTTCGTATAGGGATGCGATTGCTTGTATAAGATTACTATTTACCTTATAATCAGAGAGTATATTTCATAACCTTTCACTCACAAATCACACACCTTTTATAACTCTACAAAGGCACAAAAAAGTATTTGGTTATTCGCTGAAAACTTTTACGTCATCACTCCTAGAAAAAATACCTTATCCATGAATATCCAGTAATCATATTTTATCTGTTGATTTTATACTATGTAGTAGATATATAAAAATAGTAACAGGAACCTTATGTACCCACGCCGCATCGAGAACTTTATTTTCAGTTCCGTACGAGAAAGGTTAAAAGTCTTTCTGAGAAATGCTAGACCAAATAAGCATTACAAATTTCACCGTGAACAGGTAGTTATTTTTTGTTATTGGAATAAATTTTATAGCAGAATTTCGACAAAGAAATATTTTTTTTTATTTAAACTAACGACACATTTTGAAAAAAAAAGCATATTTTCCAATCGAGCACATTTTATCGAGAATGTAATTCACTTCGTAAACCCTTGTGTTGACAATTTACGTGAAAAATCAATGAATGTATTTGTTCGCAGTTTTCCAACAAAAGAAAACCCCTTTCGACGGTTCTAAGGGCGAGTTGATTAAACGATTCTACAGGAGGGGAATCCGTTTTTGCACAACCGAGCGATAAATTAAAGTTACATACAAAAAATATGTATTGGTTCACACTTTTTTCACTTGTAAATTATATACTAAATAATTTTTAAATATACTTTAATCGTATTAGCTGAAAGGTGGTTTCTTTGGTTTAGCGCTATATAAGATTACAACAATTTTTAAGGAAACTCTTTTAAATGTCAAATGTATTTACGATAAAAATATGTTTAAAAGGAAATATGTAACTTACGAGAAGATTATCAAAAAAAAAAAATTTTTAAAGAACCTACTCTTGACGTCTGTTACACATGAAAAATTCATTAATTTCATTGAAGTGAAGTGTCAAATTGCTTTGAAAATATATATGATGTCCTCGTTTCACACCTGACTTCACACTCGTCGTATATCAAATGTCATTATCGTTCGTTAGTTGGACGATTTTGAAACTCCCCAGCAGCAGTTATAACGAAATAAATGTTAGTAATTACTTAAGTTTTAAATAATTAGACAAAATACTTTATTTAAAACACTATTTATTGATTATTCTATATGTTTCGATACCTATGGGATCTTCTTCAGGAAACAATGTATACTGAAATTAAAAAATACAAGCATAGATAAAAACAAAACTATAAAGTGGTGAATAAGTAAGAAATAATATGAAAACAAATTTAAAAGGCGTCTATTTGCAAAGATGATTTGATTATTTATAATATATTTATAATACAATATAAAATTTCAAAGTTTTCTATCTGTAAACCCCTATTATTTATAATTTCAAAACTCTTGTTAATATAAAAATAATGGTTTGTTTCCAAAAGGTAATTGTACAATCGTATCACCCTTGCGCGCATCTAGGCAATCATCCCATAGACACATCACCCCCCCCCCCCCCCCCCACTTTAACTGCACTCTCTTTTCATGCTGATGTAACCTTGTGTGTTGTGTGCGGGATATGGTGTTAGAAGAATATCCAGCTCGTTCTAACAAAAGTATAGCTTCGTAAAAGTATAATATTATACATTTTTTTATATTATATGTTTACTGTAACGCGGTCCGGAACTAATTTATCTCTTTCACACACTATCAATCGTATCAACCTTGCGCGCATCTAGGCAATCATTCCATAGATACATAGATACATCACACTCTCCCCCACTTTAACTGCACTCTCTTTTCATGTATCACGCAGCCACCCTAAAATCTCCTCCCTGGAGACAGTGGCTGAGACTAACGTGACCACAGGAGCAAGATGCCATCTTAATCTCATGTATCTAGGGGACGAATGCATAGACGCACGCGAAATTGGTACAATTAATGGTGTGTGAAAGAGATAAATGGTCAGCGCGCCTTCTCAGCTCCAAACCGTGAAACTGTACACATCAAATATTGTCCTCTATAGAAGCATCTGGAATAAATACTTTTGTTACTACAAACTGGGTATTATTCTGACGACATAAACCCGCGAACAAAAGACCCATTATTATCATCACCACGATATCACACTTTCCTTCATGTCTATATTGACATACACTGAACTCAATCAGATGAGATTCGGCTAGTAATGAACCTCCACTGGTATCAGTGTCGCCCTCACAGCCGATTCCAGAGACTCTCTAGCCAGATACAACGTTTCTAACCACCATTGTGGTACTCTTCCAGATTTTTTCGGCCTAAGGTTATGCCCAGAATCCTTTTCTTTCCTTTTTTCTTTTCTTTTCTTTTTTTTTCCAGATATCCTTTTCTTGGCTGTCATTTTGATTCATCATGTGACCAAAGAATGGGAAGTATATTTTGTTACCTGTTATAGATAAGGCATGCTGTGGTTGGATTTATTGCAGGATTGGGGCATTCACTCGTCGATGAATTATTGCGTCTGATTGGATACTGATATTGTATTAATATTTATATTGGTTCACACTCCTGTCTTTCTAATCTTCATACAGCAGCGAAAACTTAGACTCTCCGTAATAATGACTACTGAAGAAGAATATTACGCACGACGCACAAATCCAACCACAACAAATCTGGTCCTTGTTACGCTATTTCACATTGGCAACGATTACGTTCACAGTTTCTTGAATTGAAACACAATTGTGCCATGTACGCACGCCACGGTGTCTGATCTCTGAATTCAGCATGCCAAAAACTCCCCCATAAATCTCGCATTTACAATAACGCACTTTCAATGTTGTACATTGTACAAATACAGGATCCACCGTGTTCAGAAACAGAATGAGAAAATAAAAAAAGCATAATGAATGGCTAAAAGCAACGATTTGCTTAAACAATTCAATTGTCCGTAGAACGCCTCCTTGTACGCACATAAATAATGAAAATTGGAAACAATAATTAATTACAAGCATTGTGACATTTCCAGGCATTTTTCAGAGCACAATACTTGTAATTTCAATCACCGAGACGATGATTAATGAACTCATTGTGACTGTTTCTCAAAGAACTTTATAAAAATACCATGGTACTTTTTTTTCCATAGACCACTCCAATAAATAAATTTGTAAAACAGTGCGATGCAAAACTATGTGAATAAAATATATGTTGATTTCTTAATCTAAATATGACCAATATATCGTATGGCGGACCGCGAACGACCTCATCGCTCCACGTCTCTCAACGTAGATAGATATAAGATCAATTGTACCCATTATTATGAAAGCGGTCCAATTCAAGAAATTGAAAAAAATTAGTTTGTCAATTATTTCGCGTCACACTGTTTCAAATTATTATCATATGTTGCAATTTGTAACAATTGTGAAAAATTTGAAGTATTATATTCAGTGTTTTGTAACGACGTTCCGCTAGTGTTTATTTTGATTATAGAGTAAGCCATTTCAACCTTAATTTTTTTTATTTTCTTATAAGCTTTATTATAATTACCTACAATAGCTAGTCCTGAATTATCTAATTGGTTTCTTGAATATACTCATTCGACCAACGTAATTGAAAAGACACCAACATTTGCGAAACTGGGCTGTTATTCGCCGATTCTTCTACCGATGGTCGCTCTCACTACTGTCTTGAACCTTTGGAAAACTCGGCTGACTAGTCTCCTAAACTTTATACAACCGATAACCAAAAAATACAATAAACAAAATGTTTTATAACACCGCCGTAAAAATAAATAACCGACTCCGAAAACGTTTCTAAACAGAAGCAGTTTAGCTTTTGTTTTCTGTTTTTAATAATAATAATAATAATATGTTTATTCCAACATGATCAGGTTTTTTTTTTTAACCCGATTCGCTTTAGAGATAATACATATTATGTTATACATAAATTTACACAAATGGAATGCACATATTTAGACTTTAAGACCAGGCCTACCTATCGAAGTATAAAACAACAACATATGATAAAATAAATTATAAATCTAGTAGACTTAAAAAAATTCTGAAACATTGTGTTGTGTAATATAAAAATATTTTTCATTCAATTCAAACGCAAACCTTTAAATATCTCGAAACGAAAGTGTGATAACTGTCACTTTTGTATGTGTGGGCATGTGGGTGTGTGGGTTGAGTGGTGGGGGTCAGAGTATATAAGGGGCCATCACTGGGGAACGGGCCTCTTATCCCATCATTTCTTCGTATAGAAATAAGTAATATCTGTGTATACCATTGTACCTTACTGTAATATTAATCTTGAAATAAATAGTGTTGTAACAAGTCATACCGAGTCTTACTATACTAAACTCGTGTGTACAATCAGAGGTATAAGGGAATAAAGGGAATATGTGATAGGATTTCCCAAAGTACTACACCGGCGCAGCTGATAGTCACATAACTCCGCTGGTGCAGACAGATTGGGAAGTTACCACAGAAAGAAACATGACTTAGACCACTTTCATAATAATGGGCACAATTGCAATCTGTACATGTGTTAAAGGAATAAATACTAAATTATTACAAAGTTCCACAGAGTATTATTCACGTCACCACTCAACCTACATTCTTCAAGGAAGGATATAACAACTGGCGCAGCCGAATTATAGCTGACGCCGCAATAAGCTATTTAAAACTATATCAAAATCGATCTCTGAAAGAAACCATTATAATGTAAATTCGACTACGATTAGGCACCCTAAATAAGACCCAGTATACAAGCAAGTATGTAGAAGCTTGATTTTAAACATTATATTCTGACACAATATATTTACGATTTAGCTGAATTGGACGTGTTACGTATTTTACATTGAAGAACTGGCAACTTCCCAATAGGTTCCGGGGCAGAACGATGAAGACACTGAACTACAAAATGAAGAAGGAAATGTCCCAACACGGTTCATTGTCACAACTGGAAGAAATGAACCCAAATAGCTGGAATAAAGCCAGGAAAAAGAAGATTCTTTTTTTAAGAAAAAAAAAAATTAAAAGTAATAAAGTACTAATTATTTCTTTCAATATTTAATATAACATAAAATGTATTCTTAAAAAAAATTATCACAAAACTGCTATACAAAATAGACCGCAAAAAGGAGCAAAAAATTTTTGATGAAATAATTTTCAATAAATTAAATAAGGCAGATGGCTCTTTCAAATAACGATTAAATGTATAAATATCAAAAAGGTAACATATAGGTTCGAAAATTTGTCGCTAAAAATATTGTCGCTATAGCATAGTTGGATAATGCACTTTCCCCGAATCCCGGTGGCGCAACAACAATATTTTTCTATAAAATTGATTTTAATAGTATATCTTTCTAATTAATATATTTAATACATATTTAAATATATATATGGCTTAATTTTCCACAAAACAAAAGAATAACGTCTAAACTTGAAATAAAATTTATATTGTGTTTGAACAGACCATAACAAAATGCAATTATCATGATGCATATTGTAGTTATAAGTATTAAAAGGAAATAATTATTTTTATTTTTAATGAAAACAAATTTTTCTTGTCAAGTCGTAATTTCAAAACATAGTTCTGTGGTAGTTTTAATACAATTAAATCAACAATTATAAAGATTTATAAAAAAAATCTAATAATGTTGATTGCTTTTAAGAATGCGTTCTAAATTTATAGAAAAAAAACTTACCCGGTTGACATAACGAAAATGGTTTCGAATCCCGGTAGTAACTAAATATTTTTCGATGTATAGATATTTTCTGTATACTTATTTTAAGTTACCAAGGAATGCTCTTATTGAATTAAATATTTTTTGTTACAAGAAGATTTAATTTTTAAATAGAAATTCAATGAATTACGAGAAATAAAATACTTTATTTCTTTCAGTATCGGTATACTGCCAATAACATTGATAGTGGAATTTTCGCTTCCACGTGTTCCTTTCATTTCATCCTGTCTAACTTCACATTGGAATCCAATCTCATTACTGATTGCTAAACTTTCCGACTGCAGGTTACGTCATCACCTCAATAACCTCAACCTTTCAACTTGTAACTCCAACATTTCATTTTGTCATGTGAAGAATATTTATATGCTTAAAATCTTTTCAAATGATAATATTAAATTATTTAACTGATTCGACTTATATTACGTTATACTTGAATTTTATTTAAAGTTATATAAACCATTATTATATTAAATATATAATACTTTATTTTAGCTTAACCTAACCTAATGCTAACAAACAAACAAACAAACAAATCAAATAAACAAACTTTTACTCAAATATAACAAGTACAGCGATACATTTCAGACCTACATTTTTGGGTTTTTATTATTATTAATATTGATAATAAATTACCAGTTATAAGTATCAATAAAAACCAATTTAATATTTCAACATTAAAAAATAAATTTTCTTTATCTCAATTTTCTTTTCTTTACTGTTTTATATATTAATGAAGTACGTTATTACTAAGTGTAATAAAATAATATCATTTGTGAACACTTTTTTGAATTTTTTTTTGAACAACATGGGCCCATGTACTATTCAAAGATAGTGTATTGGACTTTCAAATAAAGATACATATTTTACTTTCAAAATTCTTAAAAAATGTTTGATATTACACCATGCCCGCGGACACATTTTTTTTTCATTTAATAAAAATTTTGAATTTAATACTGCGCAACCCAATAATTATATTTTCTACCGAAAAAAGAAAAATTTCTCGTTGTGAGGTGAGACCGTTCTGTTAAAACCACGTGTGTTGCAGGCCCAATCGACCCGATTCGGCCACCAAGAACTTTTCCAACATGTGATGATAGCGATCACAATTATTTAAATAAAATGTTTTAATAACTTTAACATGTTTTTGAAATAGTAAATGATTCATAATAAATTGTAATCAACTATTCTCTACGACTATTAAATGCGGACTGACAAATATTTACCAAACTAAAATGGTGATTAAACAAAATCGGTCTGGAACATAATATTCTCCCTGTAGACAGAAGAATCAGGATTGCTACATATAACATTTAAAATAAATTAATTAATACTCTATGGAGACAGATTACGTCTCGATTAGTCAGCAAGTTTGGCGTGGCTGTATTACCATGGCAACAAGTCCGCCCAAGATGGAAGTTAAGATAGAAGCAAGTGAGATCCTGAGTCCAAGACCCTTCTAGGGAATGAAACTGGCGACGATGAAAATTTGTGAAATTTATTTTGCAAGCTTTTTTAAAACTGTTGTGTGAACAGGAGTTCAAATAACGTTCAAGCTAGAAAGGAGGCTTAAATATTATTTTCAGAACAGTAGAGTAATGTGTATTACTTTCGAAAATGAATATTACATGTAAGTGAATTTCACATTAGCCGTTGTATCTCCATTTCCACTTAGGTAAAAGTAAAAGCCATTATTCACCCTTACGTAAAAGACTATCTTTATTTATTAGTCAATAAGTCTTCTGAAATGTATTGAACGCGCGATGAGTTGCCAATGTATTGTCGTAAGCTCCTTTGTTGTAGGTGGAAGGGCGGACCCAGTTAATAATTGTAAGGATTAATCGGAGAATCGAACCTTCACCCCTAGGGGTGTGCTCTTAACCCTTCGCTGGTATACTTATATTGGAGACGCTATCTGATATTGTAGAGCAGCGTTGTCCAACTTCTCTTAGCCCGTGGATCATTTATTTATTTTGCAAGCCAAAAAAAACTCAGTTCATGTCGAAAGTTACTAATACTGTCAGAATCAATGTATTTAATAGAAGTATTATGGCTATTAATATTGTTAATTTTAAAAGTAACATTTTTTTTTTATATCTACAACAATATATATCGTTATTTAATTATACTATCGCTTTTATAGTTGATACCAAGTTTCTTCGGGTAGTATTTATGAGTTTTGGTTTAAAAATACATTATTTGGAATACAGATATTTATTAAAAATTGCAAAATTATGTAAAAATTTAGAATGATTCGCGGGCCGAAAAAATATTTTCGCCACCGCTAGTTGGACAACGCTGTCGTAAAGTATTACGCCCTGGAAAGTGTACTTATTATCTATATTTTGATATAAATATAATATACGAGCTAACCTGTGGACCCTTTTGTGTCCGTTAACAGCTGCCGTCGGTTGCCGAAAAAATTCGGTCAACTTTTACGGGCTCGTTTCAAGTAATTATTTAAAATATATGCGCGTAAGGTATAACTAATTTTTATTTTTTATTTTAAATAATATAAAATTCTCTAAATACACTTATTAATTTTAATTAAATAATTCAATGTTTTTTTTTTTTTGGATATTGCAATATAAGAGACCGATCGTGAATTTTTACTTTTTTTAAAAACGATATATTTAATAATCATTGGAAAAATATTCATTTGTGAAAAATAATCATTTCTGTTTGAACCTTTAACTATCAATTTATGAACAGAAATTATGGTTTTTATATGAAAATATTTCGATATTCAGTATATCTTGTAAGCTTCCGCTATTATATTATTTTGGTAATGATTAATTAATATATTTAGACATAAAAAAGTTCGAAAACTTTACACTAAATTTATTCTCTTACTATTTATAATTTGAAAAAAAAAATTATATTCAACCAATTAAATTTATCTACTAGTCCCATTCTAAATTTTTTTCCTAAAATTTTTCCTAAAAATTATTCGACTAAATTTGTATTAAGTAACAATTTGGGTTAGATACTAAATTTATTTTTTAAATAATTGTTGTTTTTTTTTTTTAAATAGATTCTGGTTAAGAAACAATAATATATTTTTTTAGTTAGTTATGACATCCTGAAGAAGAAAATTGTATTTTTCAAAACCGGTTGATGTATTTAAACTCAATTGAGTGGTTAATAAAACAAAGATAATAAATAAAATATATGAATTTTAACCACAAAGTTAATATTGCTAATTTTTAAAGTATAAAAACTGTTAATTTCTTTTCCATGATGCTGCGATCTTGAATGCAGTATGTAGAATTTAAATGTATATAGTAGTTTGTTACGTGTAATAGGAGGATGTGTTAAAGGTACAAATATATACATATTATAATCTAAATTGTCATGGATATCTACGATTCCCGCACGATTGACGTTCAATTATTATATCTCATTCATCGACATAGACCATTAGAATAAGTAAATTGAATAGTTTGTATATCTATTGTATAATATTTGTATTATATCTGCAAGTGAAGATACAAACGCGTCATTATGGTTTATAAAAACAAATATTAAATTATAATAACACGAAATTTTATAAGTTGCAACTACTAATATATATTTTAACATTTTAATAAAATCCTACATCCTAATAAATTATGCAATACGGGGTGTTTCGATGATTTCTGATTAGCTAAATATCGAGCAAAAAAAATTACATTAAGAATTATAATTAATTATATTATGTTTTTAAATAACTCATGTGCTGCGAGATGTTCTCTGATTACCCTGTACATGTGTTATTATCATTCTATAAATTGATTGAGAGTTGAAAACCTTAAAACGATTACCAACGCGTTAACATCAATGCAAGTAATTTTTCGTTTTCAAAAGCGA
This sequence comes from Eubasilissa regina, assembly GCA_022840565.1. Taxonomy (NCBI): domain Eukaryota; kingdom Metazoa; phylum Arthropoda; class Insecta; order Trichoptera; family Phryganeidae; genus Eubasilissa; species Eubasilissa regina. Next base: position 12,384,902 of record JAINEB010000027.1, on the reverse strand, counting down.
GTTTGACAACTCGCCGCGAAAATAAATTTTCTTAAAAATTGTGTGAGCGACGGTGTCAAAACGATACTGTTTTACGATAACTATTCAGTTTGTTTTAGGATAACTATTCAGTTTGTTTTAATATAACTATTCAATTTGTTTTAAGATAACTATTTAGTTTGTTTTAAGATTCAGTTTCATTTGACGCCATTAGTATTTCTAAATGACACGACATATTTTGTAATTGCAAACAACTTATATCAACAGTGAGAAGGGAAATAATATTTGTATTGTGTTGTTTTCAGTGCCATTTTTTTCCGCGATTCCATGTTTTATCGTCCGCAAGCATAATCCCACTATGCGAGGGCTTATGGTATTTTAGGGAGCCCTAATATCGAACGACAATGTTAAAAAAAATGTTGATGACGTCATAAATAAGAGAATGAAAAGGGGTATGCCTTATAATTTGCTTCGGTTTGATTCTTTTTTGATAAGGGTTACGTACAGGCTATACAGCTAAGCAACAATTTGACGACGGATTTGTTTGCATGATTTACTAATATTATAAGTTTCGCATCATACAATATTAACATATATTAATACATTAATTAAGCTACTCATTTTCCTTATTGGAAGAAAACAAAACGATGATTTCTATTACTGAGCAGCGAAAATGTAACAATTAATAAAAATGTAAAAAAAGAGTGATAAAACGTTTGATTAATACACTTGAAGTCACTCCGTCGGACAAACTTGCGATCGGTGCAAGCGATAAAAGCGTACTGCCGTGTAACGCTCTACCGTCCGTATAAAGTGTATTGAGTAGCGCTATTGATGAGAAGTATTGTCACTTCCGTAACAATATTTCATTTCATTTGTCGTCTTTCGATGATTTACTCAATCAGTTGTGATAAATGTTTATTAAAACATAAATATAATAAATTTATTTATTTATTTATATATATTTTGACATCCATATTTTTGTAGTTACAGAGGTGGATACATAATAAACATTCATAATACGAGTACATAGTTTAATGTGTGGGATGGAGTAGACTTCACCTTTGATATATACAACGTTGTCCTGGCTACTTTGCTAGACTAAAGTCTGTGTTAAAGTAGCCAGTTTTTTTTTTTTTTTTCGTGCTGTTGTGGTGTTATTTGGAATAAAAAAATAAATCAAATATGAATAAAAAAGTAAGAATAAAAAAAATATATAATAAAATAAAAATATGTGGAGTGGGAGTGTTGTAGGACTAGTGAGTTATTAGTAAAAGAATTATATACATTATAGTAAATTGTTGGATATCCATGCTTCTGATTCATCTCTACCTGATTGAATCATATATTGGGTCCATATTTGTGTAATCTTATAGGAATTGTACGATTTCCAGTTGTTACTGAGTGTATTGTATAGTTTCGGAGCTAGGAACATGTAGAATCTTTGATAAAATGTCGTTGTTGCTCTCGGAACTGGTGTGTAGATGTATAAATAGAAGATAAATGTTTATTAAAACATAAATAGAATAAATAAAAGATTAATGTGTATTAAAACATAAATAGAAGATAAATGTTTATTAAAACATAAATAGAAGATAAATGTTTATTAAAACTTTTTGATCGGAATTACTTTGAATACCGCCCTTTTTACGATGTCACGTCTAGTACCACCAGTCACAGAAAATATCATAAAGTGACACATCTGAGTAAAGTTCAGATGACGTTACACTTCTGTCGTTTAGACAAGAAAATATGACGGGCTAAAAAATAGGTATCATAAAATAGCCATTTCGCAAAATTAAAACATGTGACATGATATCAAAATCGTGCTTGCGCGGCGTTAAGCCCTCCCGTTAAACCGCAACAAAACTGAAACTACTTATCCTTTATCGTAGTAATAATCAAACATTTACAAAAATTCTCATAATTCACGAAGAAAATTGGTGATTTGAGAAAATTACCGATTGGAAAAATATCGATACCATAAATTGGATTTATTGGAATTTCAAGATTATCTATTATTTTTAGTCTCGTGTCGTGTACTTTGTGATAAGAATGATAGAGTGTTATTCTCCTAATTTAAATATGAAAACTAATATAAAAATATAATTAATTAATGGAACCGTTGCTCCTTGTAACAGCATATTTTTTAATGGAATTGGGTTGATTTAACGTTTTTGTTTCCATGGTAAAGTTACTATGGAAAAAAAAATATTTACATACATATAGAAATAACATTTTAATTCCAAAACTTTTGTTTAATTGATTGCGTTTTGAAATTTTCGATTTGTGTGATGTTTGCGTTAATTGTTAGCTAAAAAAATGGGGCATCAAGTATACAAAAACGATACATTCCGACATATCATGTTTGAGTTTAACCGAAGAGTTAAGGCATCTAAGGCAAGTAAAATAATTTACTATGAATTTCTTCTTAGAATGTGAATTTCTAGGATCAAAATCAATTGAAATAACGGCATCAAGTGTTTTTTTTAGCATTACAATGCTCGTCAGTACACCACCAATAATACAAAAGTGGCTATTCAACAGCTCGGTTTGGAGGTTATTTCATGTAATGTATGAATCATGACTTAACTATTGTATGATACGAGTTTGTTGGTAAGATTACGGCGTGGAAGAGATAAAAGTGCGTCGCGCTTGAGCGCGCGTTCTCTCTCTCCGAAATCATAGATCTGAACACATCTCTTACATTGTATTTATAATTATGAGATCCGTAATAAACTGTATTGTAGTACATCGAGTTCTTGACTACCTGAACTCCCGCACATATGAAGATATCATTGTTGCATTCGTAATAGTCGGGTTAAGGATATAACATTCCACATCCACCCTTTTCCTCTGATCTTCCTCAATAAAATATTTTACTTTTTTCGCTTTCTGTGCAACAAACTCCGATGAATCTCCATTGATAACGTCACTACAAATTTTGACTTAACAACTTCTTCACTTTCAAAATACCAGATTTCTTCAGGAATGATATTGAAAAACTGCAAGAACGTTGAGAGTCATTTGTAAACAATGTAAAATAAATAATTATCTTAACAATATTTAAATACGTCCAAGAACTCACAATTACTGGATTTATTAGTTAGAAGTTATTAAACAAATATCAAATATCTCATAGAGACAAAACCTATTAAATATATGGAAGTATGGGGTAATTACAGGGCTTACCACTTATCTTCAGCTGGCTTAGGTGATCACTTTATATATATATATATATAACGTTCACCAATTCTCATCTCTCAATCTCCACATTTATCAAATTTTTGAAAGTTGTATATATGTTAGTATGTAGACTCGCTTCGAGTACTACTACGCCATCGCCATCTATGGACTAGAGTTGATCATTAATTTATTTCTTTTTTTAAACAGCATATATGTTAACACTATAAGAATCGGATTTTTTATAATAATCAAATATATTTTCCATTAAATATAATAAGAAATAGCTTTGTCTCTAAGATATATATGATATTTGTTAAATATATTATCAATTGAATTTAATTAGAACGTTATAAACTCATACATTATAATAATGCAATGTGATTTTGTGTTTTTTAACGCGTCTACTTACTGAAATATAATTTTTTAGTATAATATAATAAATAATATACATTTTTTCAGTAAAAAACGTCATCTGTAGTATTTTGATGAATCGAAGCACATTTTAATTATATAAACTTTAATTAATTCGTAACTCTAATCATTGCTCATGTAAGTGATACGTCAGTGATAAGCCATTTGTTCTATTCATACTGATTAAATATGATATAACATACGTTCATGAATAATGTCAATACAAAAACAACACTATTACTAATTGTATTCATAAGAATTTCAAACAGACAAACAATTTCCAATTGGATAGATATCGTTCTAATCTGAAAATATAACAACTTGTGACATCTGTCAACCGTATCAAGTTGCTCTCAAATAAAGATGATACGGGCAAGCTTTTAGAGCAAGTTATTATATTTGGAGTAGGGATATCACAAAATATCATTTTATAGTACATCTATATTTATTTATACTGGTGGGTCAAAACAAAACGCGTTCGGCGGTGGTGGGTCATTTTAAACCTCAAGGTTTCGGTTTTTCTACCCTTTTGAGGGAGATGTTTCGTAAACATTTAATTTTAAATATGATTTAATAAAACGGCATGATGTGCCGTAATGTTTCTGCTAAAAAATTAAAGAATATTACGAATTATGTACGGATTTTCACGCATCAAAATACAAACACCCACTGAGCACGTGATTTTCTCGTCGGTTAGCGATTGCATTACCTGCTGGCGTGTAACAGTGGTAATACACATTTAAGACGTATTATTTATTTTTTATATATTAGTATTTCATACACGTTAGTCGGATGAAAATAATTTAAATGAAATAATAATTTATAGAAGTGAAATAAATATATTATAAAAATTGTATTCTTTTTATACGAAATGCGATCAACAATATTATAAGCAGAAGTAAATGTAATTGACATAATTTTAAAAAATAAGTACAACAATGGACATCTTATATTCAAAATAGATATGATATTGATTATGTTCTGTGAATTCCGGTCAGTAAACTGTTTGTTGTATCGAAATATAATTGTCAAAACTATAAATAACAATTGGCCCATGGCCGACCCGCTTCTAAACTGTGTCGGAACTGCCAGTTAGTGTCATAAAACTTACAGGTAGGTGCAACGCTCCTCAAATAGTTATATTACTGGCATTGTCTAGGGGCCGCCAGACAAAAATAAGTCAAAACAAATACATGGACGCGTACCTGGTACATTTTGACTACCCGCTGTAAAAAATATACTCAAAATGTTGACAATGTATGTTTCTGCGTAAGCGCTGAGATTTAATCCCGTAAAAGCGACTTTCTTAGGTTAGTTTTTGAACGTTTTTTTACATTTTTATCAATAACTCATATAAATCTTGTCCGATAATATTTATTTATATCTCAAATTATTTGTAAATATTTTATAAAAGATTAGTTAGAAGGGAAACAGCATTAAACGAATATTTTTAGCGTGATTCATATTTTTACAAACACCCGGGTCAGATCTGATCCACCACCGCAGAGCATGCGGTGGTGGATCAGATCTGACCCGGGTCCATGCATTATTATTATTACACATATTACCTGCATTCAAAACCTTTAGTTTATGGAAAATAATGATGTTTGTATATATATATACTATTCTAAAAGTCTAAATATTAAATAAGAAAATCTCAGTTTAATTACATATCTAAAAATGTTGTACAATAAATTAATATTTAGAATTACTTTTAATTTATCCTAACACATTTTTAACAAAAAAAAACAATTTAAACCATGTAAACATATATGTTGGAATCACGTGAAGAAACCGAAAATGAACGTAGGGATAATAAGATAGATTAGAGTAGTTAAATAATTGAATAAGCTATAAAATAGCAATGGATATGCCACATCACTCGGAGGACGGACAATCGTTGAACAATCGTAGTTATCCATTAATACCCGAAGGAAATCAAAAAGTTGACAGGCCATCCTAAAACCCACTGCACTGACGAAATCATTTAACAGCGGACTGAAAAAAGTGGGCGACACTTGGGGATGGGGATGCCTTCATCCAATAACTTATAATAAGCAATCTTGTAGTCCGTTTCTTCTTGAACAAATTGTTTTTAACCCCATATTGATATGTCAAATAGGAACTGAGCAATTTCAGTATTTGCAAACACTAGACATTGCAAAATATACTACGCCCCGTAAATCAAATATGGTCGCCACGCAAAAACTAAAAACAATAAAATTAAAATAATGATCATCTTTAGCTAGCACGAAAATATGTTTTTTTTTAAACGCTCAAGCAAGCACTGTTGGACCATTAAGAAAATTGTCTAGACTCACATCATCTCTATAATTATATAATTTCCACCAAGAGTTCTTACGAGTCTTCTCGGAATATGATTTAACTTTTGTGACAGCTGCTGAGTACGGTAAAATTGGTTCAAAAAAATAATAAGACAATTATCATCGAAAATAAACACAGTTCCGATAGCTAGACGACAAAATTTGCCAAATTGAATACATTTTTCGTATTTTGATCGACATAAATACGTATTTAAGTGAAAATAAAAAGAAAGATTCGCAACTGTCAAATTGACAGTCTTAGAGCAGAGTATAATTTCTCTAGCACGTGTCAGTTAAAAGTATATTTTGCTAGTAGAAATATATATCATGCGGTAAAAATATAATCGTGTATGATTTCACTTAAATGCCAGAAGAAAATATAATTTCACCGGCAATACACATTCACTGTAGTACATATAAATAATACGTACGTTTTTTTTAAACTTTTACAATTTTATATAATATATGAAATACTTGAATCTGTTATAAAACTAAAGTTACACATTTTTGTGAATCGCTGTACCTCTCCAAAAAAGAGACTAGCTTTTGAGCTTGGAGAGGGACTTACACTGTAGTCATTTAATAGTGTAATAATATATTTTTTTTTGTAATCTATAATATTATTTATGATCTTATTGTGTGCATCTGAAGTGTTCATTTAATTTTTTTTTGTCATTTATTCTGTAGGGAAGCCATTGATTTTTTTTTGTAAAATTTTTCTATTTTAGAAACTGAGAATTTTGCAAAAAGTGCTTTAGTCGAAAAAGTAGATCTTTTTTCAAATATTACTTTAATAATTGTTTTCTGTATTATTTTTATTGAGTTCATCATGTTGTCGCTCCCCGGCCAATAATTCCATACTGGATATATTATTATGTACACAAAGTATAATAGACCTAGTCCGCAATCTTTTGTGTATTATAATTTTTAATATTGAATGCAAATACATTGCGATTATTCATTTTAATAAATTATATGGAAGTGGCACAAGACAGGAGAAGATAAAAGCGCTTTGCCGAGTCTTTGGGCTCCCGACCCTTCCGAGATAAGGGGATGAAAATGATGATGATGTAATTTGCGTTTTAAATCCGTGGCCTTGATGATCGATTGAAATAACTTTACCGCAGATAAAGATTATTCATATTTGCGTTATGGAGCATCTTAAATGTTTAAACAATAATGATTTCTCTGGATTTTCCAACCATATTATTGAAAAAATACACTCATTTAATAAAAGCATAGGTGTAAATATCCTTAATATTAACGATTAAATAATTTAAAGGCCCTTGAGATAAAAAAAGCAGTGAATAGTGGTAGTGTAATTCTTTATAATCAAATAAATTTATCCATTAGCCCTATGTTAAGTATGTTCCCTTTTAAATCAATTAAATATCCATCAACATTGTACTTGATATTCTGTGTATTGTCTTAGTTTGTCTCCCTCCTTTCTATACATGTATATATATTCTGTTTACTCTTTACGTTTTTATTGTTAGTTTTAAATACACACTGACGAAGCATGAGCTAAATGAAACCGGTTGGCGTTTAACAAAATTCGCGATTGTGATTGTGATTGTGTTTTATTTAATCTAATATGTAAAACCGTAAAGTGATTGCTTTCTACGAAAATATAAAGAAATTTCACTTCAAAAGTACAAAACGAATAATCTCATAAATATATTATCCCGATTGGATTCTTCTCCACGCGACTGGGATGTATCAAGGATACGAAAGAAAAGAAACGGATTGAAAAAAATACTATGACAATGATGGATGGACTGGTGATACACCAATAAAGGCTATGAATTAGGCCGATTTGACACAGATTTCTTGTCACAATGTCTGTCAGAAAGAGACGTTGAATAATAGCATCGAACATTGCTACCAATTTTCGGTACAAAAATTATTTTTACCAACAGAAAATGGCGTGGTGCATTTATTAAATAATTACAAGTATAGTTCAGTCATTATTATTTCCTGTTGTGAACTGCTTTGTTGACTCGATAGTACAATAGTTCATTTTAAGCCGTCATGCAGTAACACAAGTCTATATAAAGAACAATTGTATTAATGTGAGTACCATACGTAATATGCACATTTTAACAGTGTAAGAACGTGTTCTCTTTGATAATATATAAGTTGTATCAATGTGTTCAAAATTTTATAAAAGTCTGCTTGGCGTCTCTTATCGGCTTACTCAAAGGTATTTGGGATTCCATAAAAGCAAAGTAGATGACTTTCAAATAATGGAACAATAGATGTATTCATTTGAAAAGTGTAACATATAGGTTCGAAAATTTGTCGTCAATTTAGAGTGTTGGTATAGCATAATCGGATAATGCACGTTATCCGAATTGAAAGAGATCTAGGTTCGAATCCCGGTAGCGCAATATCAATATTTTTCGATAAAATTGATTATATGTGTATATCTTTCTAATTAATACATTTAATAGTAAAATCATTTTTTTCCTCATTTAAAATGCTTAAAAATTACACATTCCCCACGGTAACACAAGTTGATATTATGGCTGCGTAAGGGTATATTCTATCACGGTATATTGTGGGTTAATAGAACGCGGCTTCAACAAGTCTATAATTATGTGTAGACCTACCTGTCTTAGACAAGATTCTCTAGAATTCATTTGGACGTTTGAATAAGATTTTCAGAAGTAATTTTCCACTGTGTGTAAAACGAAAAGTATTGAATCAATGCTAAATACAGATGCGAAACACGAACTCTCAACAAAAGAGAGGTCAAAAAATTTCAGTCGTAGATTGATATAAGTTGAGCATCGCACGAAGAGTCAGAAAAAAAAACGCGTGAATAAAAGAATAAACAAAATTAGATGACATAATTGAATAACTAAGAAAATTAGATGGCAGTGGGCAGGCCACATTGCTTTAAGGGGAATCAAGAAGCCGAGAACATCCCTCCCTAAAACCGCTAAACTGACGAAATCATCAAATTCTGTGAAAATACGTGACAGCGTATAACAGGTAGGGTCAGAGTAAGTGGGATATACTCGAGGTGGCCGTCATCCAGCACTAGATAGAAAAAAGTTAAGTTTAATGCCCCGTATCTACGGATGAGATTTTTATGAGACTCGGACAAAAATTCTTATGGAGCATAATTTGGATAAATTTATGTATTTTAATAATATATATTTATTTCTTTTTATATGATATTCAACGGAGTATAGACTTTTTTTACAATTAAATAATAAAATCTTATAAGTGAACTCATTTACATTTTTATTTAAGCGTAGTTAAAAAAATCTCCCCACTATATCATGACATAAAAATAAATATAATAATGAAGAAATATTTTTTTATTAAAAATATGTATTTGTTTTTGACCGTAGTATTTATACCTACATTTTTGAAATTGCGAGCACCAAACAGGGTTGTGCCAAGAGACAGCAAACATTGGCATGGGGCGGCAGGCGGCGGTACGAAGGCCTCGGGCGGCATATCCGAGTGCCGCTAAATTGTGACACTTTGATTAAATATGCGATTTGATTTTATCTCTACGGTTATTGGCAAAACTTCATAGCAATTTTATGGAAGAAAACTCAACCTTTAACTTGACGCACTCGATATAGATAAAGTTTAACAGCCGAAACCCAATAATGTAAAATATTGCTCGAGAAGCTCCACTCAGTAACTCATTAATTGTTCTACGTGTTACATTCCACCTACTTTCTTAATACTTCATGTCACGTACACAACAAAGACTGTATTCTCTTTCTTTTTTCAAGTGCTACTTTCGATAATCTTCGTACGATATTGTAGTTTATTAAACACGATAGAAAGATATTTATTAAAGAGAAAACATTTTTTTATGAAGTTGTATTTTCAGAACATAGTTCAGTGCTATTTTAACAGAAATTAAATTAATCGAATATTTCTTTACTTCCGCAATATATCCCGGTAGCTAAATATTTTTTCGATAGATAGATTTTTTCTGTATATCTTTTAGTTACATATGTGAAAATAAAACACTTGTTTGTTTATCGTGGACAGCTACACAATTTTATTTATTTTGTATTAAGGCTTCCCTTTTAAAATAAAAACATATTTCCGCGTTTATTACGAAAATATGGGTTTTTATTATTCTTTTACATCAGAAGTTATACAATAAATTAGACTTTTTTTAAATTGTCACACAAAAAAAATCTTTACACTAATGTAAAATTAATAAACTGAATGTTATTTGTCATAATTAACAAAATACAAGCATTAAATTTATTTCCCGCGTGCCACAAAATTGTCTTAATATAGAAAATTCTTGCATATACGAAATATATTTTGCAGTACTTACGATCAATTCTCAACGTTTTTAAAACACTTTGTATTAGTGAAAACAAACTATTTTAAGTAATATATTATACTTATATGCTTTGGGGCTTCAGATAGTATTTGAAATCAAGTTTTATAATTTATTACTAAATAATATTTATATCGAACCTGCTAATGTGCGTTTTTATTGATTTTTTTGCATTTCAAATCGCCGATTAATAAATGATAGTGTATCCATTTCAGGTAACTGCAGATAGCGAGTGAAACATGTTAAAATACATTCGTTATAATTAGCTTATGAAATTATGTTAATTTCATACACTTTCTTATCTCTCACAAACATCGTGCTGTTTACATTTCGTCTCGACTTAAGTTGATGCTCCTCTGATGAAGACAAGAATTGAATGCTTACATTAACCCTCCGACTCAATGAACCTTTGTTTATGGTGAATATTTTGTATTAATTTGCAAATTAATGGTTTTGAGTATAAAAAGTGGAACGAGGCGATAGATGTATTATTATCAAATAAATAAATAAATTATCTTACATTTTTGAAGTAAAATAACATTGCGCAATAATGACTATTTCAAGTAATTAAACTTTAAATATGAATAAAATATATTCATTTGAAAGATATGCATATAAAATCAATTCTATCGAAAAATATTGTTGTTGCGCTACCGGTTTAATGCACCAGGATAGTATAGTTGGACAATGCACCTTCCTCAGTTCGGAAAGAGATCCAGGTTCGAATCCCGGTGGTGCAACAACAATATTTTTCGACAGAATTGATTTTATATGTATAGCCTTTTAATTAATATATTTAATTAATATTTAAAATATCACAGACCGTCTGTTCTGAATAATTACAACTTCACAATAAGAATGTGTTCTCCTAATAATTAAATTTTAAATAATTAGCTGATATATCCGGCGTTGCACGTGTAGTAACCGCTCCGACCCGCCTCAACACATAGCATCTCCACACCACCCCACAGCAACTAAAACCCAGTCGTACTCGATCGAACTGCGAATGAATATCTAATTCTGAGAATCCGTTCAGGATTTCCAGCTACTTTTGAACAATATTCACTAATCTGAACAAAATCCCTATCCAATTTCATATCTTATCTTATCCATTTAACACTAGGTCGTTCCACCGCGGAAATTCTAACATTAGATTAAGAAGCATTAATCCTGGAATAGTATCTGTAATGTATTATGATGTAGCGATTGTATGACGCGCGCAAGTTGGTAAGAAGAAGCGTGGAAGAGATAAAAGAGCGTCGCACTTTGGCGTGTACTCTCTCTCTCTCTCTCTCCAGAATCGTAGATCAGAACACATCTCTTATATTGTATTCATAATTGTGAGATCCGTAATAAACTGTATTGTTGTACATCGAATTCTTGACTACCTGAATTCCCGCAAACAAGAAGACATCATTGTTTACAGCTGTAATAATCGTGTTAAGGAAATAACAGTATCGTACGTAAATTTTACGTATTGTTCAAACAAAATATTTGCTCCGCCCACTTGCCAATTCTGATATTATTCTTGATGCAACACCTCACAGCTCAATCACGTGTTTTCAATCTTGAAGTTAATGCTAAATATCCATAAATTGAGCAGAAAGCATCGCGGGTCCATTTTGAAAGTTATTAGTGAACAATATACTCCGGCCCCAGGATCACAAGTGCAATCACAAGGTTAAAAAAATACCACAGATTTTGTCCATCTGTAAAGAAAAAAATGACGACCACTTACTGCAAGTGTGGAAAGGTCATCTGTGGAATGCACCAAACGAAAATTTTCCCAGATTGTACTAAGTAATAATTGTTTTATAAACGTATTTTTAAAATTAAAAATGTTTTTTTTTAATATTAAACATGCTCCTAAACTAATTTTAATGTGTTTCTTATTTATATCCAAATACCAAATATATTTACACCCAGACACGTAAATTTTACGTATCGATAGCAACCACGTCGTATTTTTTAACAATTCTTATCTGGGGTTCAAAATAGTTTCTATCCGATTTACTTTTTCCGTCTTTACGAAATGAGATTCAGCAACAAACCTATGATAAGACGTTTTTAATGAGTTAAATTGACAAAAATGAATTGTAAAATCGAAGACATACATGGAAAAACGCCAAACAAAACATAATAAACAAAAACAATCACCTCTCATACGACTAAGGGTTATTGTATTAGTATTTTATCTCAATAGCCCGCTGTTTATCACGTCACAAAATAATTGATATTTTTTTTATAAATAATTATACAAAATACTTTATTTTAAAAAGATAAGAATACAATACAATTCAAATACGAATACAAAACACTTTATTTTAAAAAGAGAAAAAGTAAGAAAAAAATGTTAAACGGAGGTTCCTCAAATTCCTAGATGTAAATAACTTTCTATCCAATTATGTAAAAATAAAATAAATAATTCAATTTTTAAAAAATATACTGTTAAAATTAACTTCTAATCTAGCAATCATGATTTCAACCTTAGATTATGAATACAAATGATCAAATGCTATGTGTTCTTGTTATTGTTTTATAGAATGAAAGCATGGACTCTTGTCGAAGAAATGATAAGAAGCCTTGAAATATTTGAGATGCGAATTTATAGAAGAATGCTCAAAATCACCTGTATGGATAAGGGTTATGAATGATTGCTAGAAGTCCGGGGCTTGAAAGAAAGAGAACATCACGGCTATTGTAGAGCCTTACGATAAAATACGAGAAGAAGAATAAAATCCCCTTAGTGGACTGTCTCTCTGACGTTTCAGTATAGTAACTCATACCATCCTCGCAAATTGTACCTTTGTAGACCGAAATGAGTAAATATTGCCTCCTTCCACTAAAACTTGTAGTTAAGGATAATAAAAGACTTTTTTTTTAAAGTATTACTTACTTTTATTCAATTATTATTTTTTTATATTATGTAAATTTTAGAGGTGAATTTATCACATTTTTTAAATTTTTAATTTTTCACAAAGTGATATAAATATCATCCAGTAAAATAATATTACAACCTTAAATTAGATTAGCCTGTCGGTTCAAGATTATTTTTTTCCGTAAACATTATTTATAATAATTCGGGTAGAATTTTAACACTTTAATTCTTTAACGGATACTTTCATTTTTCCGGTTTGAAATTCGAGATATTTTACACGAATTTAATTAGCTTTCAAGATGACGCTAAAAGTTAAATTATTTTATGTGTCAGATAAATAATTAATAGCGTTAACTGTTACGTAAATCATGCGAGAGAGGAAGGTTTGAATAGAAAGAGACGACAATAAAATTGTTGATTTTCTCGCATTCGATACATGTTTTAAACATAACTCGTGTCGAGAGTCTTTTCCGTTTTTTTTTTCATATTGATATATTGCAATCATATGAAATGAAATAAAAATGTTTGTTGTTATTTGAATTAATCATTGAGAAAATAAAATTATGTATTAGGTACCTATTTCATATGTATGAATATGTTTTGAAATCACACAAAGTATCCACATATAATATATTTATATGGTCGCTTAAATCTATGTTCTATATTAAAAAAATTTATGACAGCTTCAATTTATTATTTTTTTTAATTTATTTATAGATTTAAAATGCCCCGTTACCGTTTTGGTGATATTTCTGTTGTATGTTTATATTCTATTTATGAAACACACAGGTTTGTTAAAAATGCGATACAAACGAAATATTTAATTCCGACTTACATATAAAATAACGTACATAAAATGTTTACTTTGTTCAAGAAAACGTTGTTTTTCATTAAAATCAATAAAAAGACGTCAAATTTATGAAATTTTCTACTAATGTTGTGAATAAGTTCAATATTAATTCCACCGTGGGTAAAATATGCGTGAAAACATATATTTTCGACATTTTTTACGAGAGCGTCAATAATATAGCTGAAGTTAATAATGAATATAAAAATATATTTATTAAGAAATTATTGCGTTTTTTATATCAAACTTTATTGTAAATAGTAGCTGAAGCCTCAAATCATCTGAATAAATATATTATTTTAAAACATATGTTTTCACTAAAATAAAGTGTAATAAAAACGTTGAAAATTTATAGTATTTACTGGAAATTGAATGGATTACGAGAAAATATGTTTTGTTTATGTAATAATTTACCATATTGACACAATTTTGTAGCACGCGGAAAATCTGATGGTCGCAGTCTTTATTATAATGCATGTATTGTCTTAATTATGGCAAATAACATTCAGTTTATTAGTTTTAAATGAGTATAAAGGTCATATCTAAGTAATAGTTTAAAAAAAATTCAACCCTAATGTATAACTTCTGATATAAATTATTAATAAAAACCCACATTTTTGTAAAAAACGCGAAAATTTGAATTATCATTGAAAGTGGCGACTTAATAGTAAATCAACATGTATTCGATAATTTTGTTTACAAATACGTTTCATAAAACATATGAAATATTGCTCACTAACAGTTTCTTATAATATCGGATATTTTGTACAATTCTGTAAGTATGGTAACTAATATCCATTATAATGATTTACAATCAAAGAATTATTTATCTGTCCATTACACATAAGTTATCACACGTAATGTCTTAGTACAAAATACTTACTATGAGAAAAACGTATTAATTCGCAATACAAGAATTACAGAGGCTAGTGAGTAGAATATACGATCTATACAAGGAAAGCGACCTTATTATGAATGTCATCAAGTCGATAGTAATGGTATTCGAGAAGAAGAAAAGCAAGACAACGTGCAAAATACTTGTAGGTAATGAATGTTTGGATATAAATGTTCGATATAAATGGAAAGACAGAGAGATATATCGAAAGGAGGGTGATTGTAGGGAATAAAGTGAACGGCGCTTTGAATGGAATTATAGCTAATGAGAACTTGTTAACTGAGGCAAGACCGGCGGTTCATAATGGAGTTCTGGTACCGAGACTGGGTTGTGGAAGTGAGGCCTAGAGCTGACAGAAGAGAAACGAAAGTGAAATGCAGTGGAAATGAGATCACTTAAGCGTATATTTATTTATTTATTTATTATTATACATGCCCTATTCAGGCATCAACATAAATTGCAAAATAATAGAAAATTATATCAGAAATGCAATACGCAAAGAAAAAAATACACAGTGTCAGCATGTTTTTACATAATCAAAATTAAAAATAAATATAAATTGTGAATGTATTATATATGTGGCAGATCCATTTATGACAAAGTAAAGAATGAAGAAATAAGGAAATAATGTAAAGCTGATCTTAGTATAGTGAGTAAGATTAAGAAAGGATCACTTAGGTAGTTTGGTCATATGCAACGGATGAATGAGGAGAGAATGGTAAAAAAGATATATGACGCGAGTGTTGAGGCACTAGAAATAGAGGACGTCCGCGAAAGACTTGACACGACCAAGTAAACCAGATACTGGAGGATGGTCCTGTTAGAAGTCTCAATAATCGTCGAGCTTATATGAGAAGATGTATTGTGTGTCAGGACAGAAGAGTGTGCCTGCCTACCCCCGAGAGGAAACGACGTGATGATATGTAAGGAAATACGAAAAAGGTTTCAAATAAACACCATTAAAGTAAATATCATGTTAATGAACTCAGCTTGAATAAATCGATAATTGTGTCTACATAATTAAACAAATTACTGAAGCAGGAAGCATATCTATACACAAGAATTTACAAATATGAATTGACAATAGAAATTAATATAACTGAATACGAAGAAAATGAAATGTCAATGGGCAGGCCACATCACTCGGAGGTCGAACTATTGTTGGATGAATGCAGTTATCCAGTGGTACCCGAGGTCGACAGACCGCCCCGCAACCTTCTAGATAGGTGGTTCCCAACGTGTGGTGCGCCGTACTCCTGGGGGTGCATTGTGGACCGGTTATGGGTATGCGAAAATAATAATGATAATAGCGGAAAACATCAGAAAAAGGAGTGATAAAGCAATATCTATTACCTTTCAATCTATTACCTTTCAATCTATTACCTTTCAATCTATTACCTATCAATCTATTACCTTTCAATAACACAAAGCTTGTCGAAAGAACATTCTCACCTTATGCATTGATTGAAGGCTATATCTATCTTCAATTGAACCTGATTTTAAAAATTTGGATCCGTGAAACAATCTCAATGATCGCATTAAAATTTAGTGAATTATTATTATTCACATTCTTATTGTGAAATTGTAATTATTTAAAACATAGTTCTGTGGTATTTTAAATACTAATTAAATGTATTAAACAATGTGGATTGCTTTCAAATAATGGAAGGATAGATATATTAATCTGGAAAAGTGTAACATATAGGTTCGAAAATTTGTCGTCAAAAATAATGTCGCTTTAGCATAGTTGGATAATTCACCTTCCTCGGTTTGGAAGGAGATCCCGGTGGTGCAACGACAATATTTTTCGACAAAATTGATTTCATATATATATATCTTTCTAATTAATACATTTAATTAGTATTTAAATTATTATTGTACTTTCATCATAAGTTAATATTAGTAAAAAAATATGTTAATGCTATTTTTATTATTGTTTTGATCCTCCAATATTATAAAATATTAAAATAATTTGTAAAATTTAAAATCATAAATGGAAGTCTACAAATGTCATTAGGTTAATTTGATTATTTTGATTATTCGTCAAACCTATTATTATTATTAATATTTTAGGTGGTTCTGGCGTTGGAAAGGAACGGAGGGAGCGCCAAAAACTTACTGCACAAGGACTTCTTACCCAAGGCGCGACGACACTGGGTGGGTGTAATCAAAAGAAGCAATAATCGTGAATGAAAAGTTTATTCAAAGGGGTACAGGGGAAAAAAAGACTGACAAAATCATTCAATTCTGCGGACGTAGCAGCGAATAACAATGGACAGAAAAGAAGAGAGGCCTTCATCCAGCAGTGGATTGAAAAACGGCTGATAAAAATGATGATAATGATAAATGTTAATACCAATATACAAAAAGTATAAATATAAAAAATGTATTTCCTTGTGTGGTTTATCAAATTTGTTTTATATTAAATTAAATCAAATTCACAGATGTGTGATCCGTACACAGCCAGTCGTCACTTAACGACCAGACGAGTTTCATCGAGCTGGTCGTAATGCGAATTGATCGGTAAACGAACTCCTCACTTTTTTATTTTGTTTTAATGAAATATGTCAATCTTTATAAATTATTAAGGAGAACACATTCTTATTGTGAAGTTGTAATTATTCAGAACATAGGTCTGTGGTGTTTATAAAATGTGTACTGCGTGCGATCGATCAACACGTCACACAATGATTTATTGAAATGAGTATAGCATGCACGGTAGGGTGCTCCCTGACGTCATAAACATAGTTCGATAGCTGCTCGCTTGGTGCTAGAGGTAGACGACACGACACATCCTATAACATCCAAGTGTTTCTTAACTACTGATGACGATGGGGCACAGAGATTTTATGGTTCTTGCACAGAGGGCGTAGAGTCAGTAATCGCGCGATAGAGGTGGTGAGTTTGAGGAGTCATTATTTATCAGATGGAAAAATACACCATGACCTTTTTCAAAATAATAAACATTTTTTTTTGTTTGAATGTTTAAAACACACCTGTTATATTTTCTTTTAAATGACAAGAAAATGTAACAAAATTATTAATTTGTGTACCCGTAATAACACCCTTATTACGGTATTCTATCAGTTTCCGTTTCCTATAATTTAAACACCCTTGTCTTTGAAACCGTATTACGGGATGAACCAGTAGATATGAAAACCGTATTTTGAATGATATCTTGTTACTACCCCCATAGAAAGAGGTGCAAACAGAGCCTGTGGTTAGATGACATCAATAACACCCATTGAGCTTCAATATAGAGCTTCAAATCTGATAATCAACTGTTTAGTTATTTCAATATAATCAAATAAATAATCAAAGTTATTTAAACATTCGACAATTTTGAAACCTGTCTTTGCCAAAATGAGCACTGTACCATAAATACTTAACCTATCGAGACTAAATTTAGCATACATATGGTATGATAAAATAGCTTCCACGTATTTTCGAACCTATGTGTTACCTTTTTGATATTAATACATTTAATCGTTCCATTATTTGAAAAAGCCATCTACCTTATTTTTACAGAATCTCAATACCTTTGAGTAATCTGACAGCAAATACTATCGCTGTAGCATAGTTAGATAATGCACCTTCCCCGGTTAGGAAAGAGATCCAGGTTCGGATCCCGGTAACGCAACAACAATATTTTTTGATAGAATTGATTTTACATGTATAACTTTCTAATTAATATATTTAATTCATATTTAAAATATCACAGACTTATGTTCTGAATAACTACAACTTCACAATAAAGATGTGTTCTCCTAATAAAAATAATAAATCTAACAAGTAGCGATATTTTTTTATTAAATTACATCGTTATATTATTTATTATTTTCAGAGCTATTAAATTATCACGGCAATGAAGACACACTAATTTAATTAATGGAAAAAAATTTCAGTGATTAAGATTGTTCTAATAACTTAAGGCGTGTTCGGCCAACTTGAATTAATCGAGATTAAAATCTTTTGACAGAATCGCGTTGCATTAACACGGAGTGTGGTAATTAAGTATGCACCAGAAAATCTCAATTCATAGACAAATGTCCACGCAAGTAATTTTACTTATGGCGACACACGTAGGACGCTTCGTTTAATACGGTTTGATAATACATTGTGTTTTCGTTCCTGACATTAGCAATTCACCATTTGAAACGATTAATGACATTATAAAGTAAGTTTTCTTGTATTGTAACTATATTTAAAAGTTTACGTTGTAAATTACGTATTAACCTTTACCATACCATGGTAAAAAATACCCTACGCAGCCATGCTGTCAACTCGTGTTACTGCAAGAAATTAGAGTTTTTTTTAACACTATAAATGGGAATAAAATTCTTTTACAAGCTTTAATGGCTATACAATTGTTAATGTCACAGTTACTATAAATATATTAAGAAATAATAAATATAATAATTAAATACGTTCATTTTATTCTCAAACATTAGTCTTTTAATGCATTCGTCAAAAGACTCATCTAACATGATCTTTATTTATATCTCTCATCATTAAAATGAATGTGCGATCTTTTTCACGTAGTACGGGTGGTATTTTTAACGTAGATAGCATGCAACGCAAAAATTTAAATAGCATTGAATTCAAAACTTATTATTTTTATTATGATTCGCTTTACATAATTGGTTTTCCACTAATTATTTCTAAGTGAAAATGATTTTTTAAGGACTCGGTAAAATGTAAGTTTTACATTGTGCATATTTATAGAAATACGATTTAATTCGTTCGATAGACTTATGTTACTGCATGGCTAGGGAAGGGTTAATAAACACTATTATTAGTGTATTTAGTCAGAAAACGCTCTCCAAATTTCTCTCAGCAAATGCAAAATGAACAAAAATATAATTCTGTTCACGTCAAAGAAAACGATGATTTTAATCGCGCCCACAAAAGAAATGTAGAACTTTAAAGCTAATGAATAATATTAAAAAGTACGCTAAAAAGGTATGTAAAAATATCTGCAAAATTAAGTAATTTAATATTTATACGAGTATATTTGTGATTTTGGAAATAGATATTATCTTTTGTTTGTTTTCGGATAATTCAAAATCGAAACAGCATATGAAAGTCCGAAAACTAATTTCTTGGGTACATAAAAATGGAAAGAGTAAAAATATAAAAACAGTTTCAGAGAGAGAAGCAAAAGTATTTAAAATACACAAATTTCGGACTTATCCATGATTTCATAAAAATTGATCTGAAAAAAATTAATTTAAAGTTAATCACAAATCAAAATATGCATTGGAAAGTGATAATGTATCTTTACAATAAAAAAAAAAACAATAACTATCAAACTTGGTTCTTAGGTAAATCTAAAATTATACACTTTAATAATCGAAAATTTAAGTTAATAAATGACAAAAAACCATGGTATAAGGATAGTGTTAACATTAACCCCCATCTAAATACAAGTAATCTAAAGTCAACCATTATTGTAAACATCTCTCAAATATTTTATTTTTCTGGGTTAGAAATGTCATATATGACATCTATTTAAGAAAAACTATACTGTTAACGAAAATGAGTCGATATACAATTAAGCAACGCATTGAAATTCTGAAAATTCTCCACAAAAATGGTGAAAATCTCGCGGAAACAGTTTGTAAAGTTCGAAATGTTATTGGACGATGTCTATTTTTAGCAGCCTACGTACCACACAAGTCGGAAAAAATCTAGCTATTAACTCACTAATTTCCTGAATGAGTAATTTTTCGTTTCAGAGCCAATTGGCCACCTAGATTGGTCAATTCAACACCTCTGGACTTTTAAGGTCTTCAGAAATTATTCAAGTACTTAAATTAAATATTCGAGCTGATACTAGTGAAAAGTGCCTTAATTATGCAAAAAATAATTCAAATAATAGACTAAGTTTGGATCACCCTTTACAATCGACAGTTTCCAGTAACAATGACTAAGAAATTTAAAAGAATTCTCGACTAAAGAATCCCAAAACAACCCTTCGAAACTAGAAGTTGGAAGAAGTTCAGTGGGTCGTTCAAGAGTAGGAGTTGACGTTATCATACGTGCTGATGTGGGCCAAAGGCTGGACGTAAACTCGATCGAAATAGAAGTATTCGCAAGAGATACACAGGAACGGAAGGGAGTCTTGACAAGATAATATGTCAACCCTTGGTAGCGCAGAGTAGGGGAAATAAATAACGAACTAAAAATATCTTAGTATTTTAGCATCTGGGTTTTACTTTTTGATGACAAGAATGATTTTTGACTAGACAAAATTTTTGATGAAATTATAGGTGTTAACTTTATCTAACAAATAATAGATATATCATAGAGACGAAGCTATTTTTTTATTATATTAATGGAAATAATTGAATGTATGGGTAATTACAGGGCTTACGACCTGTCTTCGGCTGGTTTGATAGATATGGAGATTGATCAAGGAGTGAGAATGGTAAACGTTATATTTGTATAATGTGATCACATAAGCCAGCCGAAGACAGGTCGTAAACCTTGTAATTACCCATACTCCCATATATTTCCATTAATATATTTAAAAAATAACTTCGTCTCTATGAGATATCTATTATTTGTTTAATGACAGTGCCTTTGTAGGTAAAAATGCAGTAATTGTGTGTTCTTGGACATATTCAAATATTACTTTTAAAATTAGCAATATTAACTTTGTGTTTAAAATTCATATTTTTTATTTATTATCTTTGTTTTATTAACCACTTGAATTGAGTTTAAATACATCTACCGGTTTCGAAAAATACCAATTTCTTCTTCAGGATGTCATAACTAACCAAAAATATACAGCATTTTATATATATTCATCAGAATCTATTTTTAAAATTTTTTTAAAAATTAAAAAAAAACAATTATTTAAAAAATAAATTTAGTACCTAACTCAAATTGCTGCTCAATACAAATTTAGTCGAATAATTTTTAGGAAAAAATTTTAGAATAGGACTCGTAGTTAAATTTAGTTGGATGTTTACAATTTCCTGATTAGTTTTACACGCTTTATTTTTCTCCAACGATTCCAAATTATTTAATTTGTGACCAACACAGTTTATATGAATAATTGACAATCCCAATTTTTTATCAAAACCATGATTATTTTCTATCAAATGATTAACAAATTCTGAAAACCCACTATTGTTCAAACATCTCAAATGCTCCCTTACTCTTATATTAAAATTTCTACCCGTTTTACCAATAAAAAAATGCAGCACAATCCTTGCAACTAAGTTTATAGATGCCAGAATTGTTAAATTTATCATCTTTGTCTTTAGAATTTATAATTAAATTTCCTATACTATTATTTGTATAAAATGCTTGTCTAATGTTTCGTGGTAGGTATTTAGATATTTGTTTCGAAAAGCTATTTATGTATAAAATCATACGCCAATTATCATTATGTTTTATCTGTGGTTTATATAAAAACTGATTATTATATTCTTATTGATTATTATTATAATTGTTTTTTTTTTTAAATTTAAAAAAAATTTTAAAATAGATTTTGATGACGAAACAATGCTATATATTTTTGGTTAGTTATGTCATCCTGAAGAAGAAAATGGTATTTTTCGAAACCGGTAGATGTATTTAAACTCAATTCAAGTGGTTAATAAAACAAAGATAATAAATAAAAAATATTCAAATATTGTTAACTCGACTTTATGCCGTGTCACTATTGTAGGGATTCAATATACTTACTTCACTTCGATATGTTAAGTCGCTCAGATGGAGTAACAGTGTTTTATGCTTATAAGTATCAAGTTAGAAGGTTTTCATTAAAGGGAGAATAATGGCTTTATACCACCTCAGTTCTCACTCATGTCGCAGTGTGTATGAACTGTGACTAGAGCAAGGGTAGTTAAGTGAAACGAAATTTACAAATGTTGGCGTTTACTGCGGTTCGATTCACAATTGAAAATTCAACGGTTTGAAAGTTAATTTGCACAATAAAATTAAAGACTGGAAATGCTCACTGGTGGTGGTTCCGAAAAGGCAGGCAAAGGAGAAGTGATCGGCTTCTCGGACTGGGTCCGCCGCGATGTATTGTCATCTGTATTTGATCGGTATCAAAACGAATGCATTGTTATTTTACACCAATAAAAAATCAACTACTGCAATCATCACGATAGGCATAAAAACATTTGCTAAAAAGATATTATTTTATATTAAAGAGAGCACATTATTATTATTTTAAATTAAGCCAAATTTAAGTCAAATTAAGGGTATATATAAATGAACTAGTAATAACTGTCCCTCATTCTACATATATAAGCAAAACTGCTCGTGATGTCAATATTCATGTCAAAGAACATCTTAAATGTTTAAATAGTAACGGTTTCTCAGAATTTTCCAATAATATTATTGACAAAGACCATTCCCTTAATAATAGCACAGGGGTCAATATCCTCCATAAAAACGGGTTTGGCCTCCGGTTGGACAATTTAGAAGCCCTTGAAAGAAAAAAGGCAGTAAATAGTGGTACGCCAATTCTTAATAATCAAATTAATTTATCCGTTAACCCCGTATTAGGTATATTTCCTTTAAAATCAATTTAATATCCATCAACACTGTATTTTCCCCTCCCAAAATTTTCCGTCTATCTGTATATGTATTGTGTATCTCTTCACATTATATCTTCGCATATAATTTTATATTCGGTCTCCCTTGATGTTCTATCTAACTGTATATGGATTCTGTCTCTCTGTTTCACATGTAATTTTGTATTCTATCTTCCTCTCTATAAGTGCACTGTTTTTATTTTATTGTTAGTTTTAAATACGTCTTGACGAAGCTTCAGCTAAGCGAAACCAGTTGGCGTATAATAAATTTCTTATTCATTCAAGGTGATTATTATTTATCATTATTATTTATAAATGGAATGTAAGATGTATCAATGTAAAATGGCTGCAACCTATAAGTTCGAAAATTTGTCAACTATTTACGAGACTGACGTACTATAATTGGATATCGCACTTCCCCGCATAGGAAGAGATTCTGGTTCAAATCCCGGTGGCAGCTTAAATATTTTTTCGATAAATTGAATTTATCTGTATGTATATCTTTCTAATTGATGAATTTAATTTGTATTAAGATATTATTTTCAGTTTAACTGTTAATCCACTGATGATTAATAAAAAAACTCAATAATTTATTTATTTATTTTTCAGATAGTATGTTATTAACAAAATGACCCGAACTTCGTCGGAACTGAAAATAATTTATCACATTATTTCAAAATCTCTAAAATCTATAAGTATAATTTAACCCAATGGCTCATTATTCTCGATAATAATAATATTAATTGTTCTGTTTTTAATAGCATTTTATTTTATGCAGTATTATTTTCATTTTTGTGTATAAATACAATGAGACACACGCTATAATAATTTAATTATAAAAAATAAAATAAATTGTTTATTCTTATCTATCTACGTCCTTATACAGCGTTGAGTAAATAATAGCCATGAGTGAAGGTTTTATACTTTTGACATTCCGCTATCACAAAAAGTCTTAACTCTGTGTATAGTGCGGGTTAACGGTATAATCTTATTAATATTAAGTATTAAAACTATACTGTAGTCAATATTGAATTACGTATTTATGACTACAGATAAACTATCTTATATTTTACTTTATTTATTAAAGAGATTTATCCGATTTACTGCAGTTTTTAGTGAAAATCTGAATAAGGTAATTAATTGATACAAGAAAGATATAGAAAAAATAAAATATAGAAAGTTATTTTTAATGAAAACAGTTTTGTTGTGATGTTGCAATTTCAGAACATAGTTCTGTGGTATTTTTAATGCATATTAAATTACTCAATTAGAACAAAATGTACAGAAAAAATCTATTTATCGAAAAAATATTTGGTTACTACTGGAATTCGAACCTGGATGTTTTCCTATCCTTAATCTATATATTGATGTGGCAAAATGAAATCACGTAACCATTTCGCTACATCTACTAATTAAGAAATTAGATTCTGTATACAATTATAATTTATACGTCTATTATTCCGACGAATCTCAAATATCTTTGAGTAATATAAGATAGGAAAAGGTCCAAGTTCGAATTCCGGTAGTAACCAAATATTTTTTCGATATTGCTAATTAATAATAAATAGCTTTTAATGCAATCTTATCGGATTATCATTGATGAATCGATGGAAATTATCATATATTTTATACCTTGTCGAGAAAATAAATCGGTATTGAGATATTACACGCGATGCATTTGTACTGAAGAAGAGTTTTATTATCCTGGAATTTATTGGAATTTCGATTTTATGTAAATAAATAAAATATCTTTGTATGTAACGAAACAGACTTCAAAGAGAGAATACCTCTAGGGCGTGTCAGTGATACACTTCAGTAGACGTTGATTTCAAGATATAGCTTGGTGCGGCATATCGAAATCAATGTCCTGAATAAAACCTGTTTTTTATGTATATTAAATAAATAATAAAACAAATGAATGTTTTACGTCGATAAAAATAAAGACAGTCAATAAAAATATTTATTTTCTTTGTTGTATATCGCATGATTTCAACACAAAAATAATATTAAAAAGTTTAATTATACGTTTGAAAGGTCATAAATGATTTATGTTTAACTCTTATCAGGGATTATTAAACATTTAAATAAATAGTATGTTCCTTAGAATGAATTTTTTGCGGGTTAGGTTAGGTTAGGTTAGGTTATGTATTTTTTATTGAACAATGATATATTTAGCAATATTTGAATATGTCCAAGAACACACAATTATTGGATTTTCAAATAGAGACGAAGCTATTTTTTATTATATTTAATGGAAATAATATGGAAGTATGGGTAATTAAAAGGTTTACGACCTTCAACTTCAAAATATATTTCTTTAATGTTCATTTTTAATTTTTTGTAATGTACAATCAATTCGTCTTATGGAACAAAGTATTTATTTTAATGTACATATCTCTTAAAATAATTCCCAGCTAAATCGTACCCATCTATAAATTTTAATATTTGTAGGGTAAAGATTTTTTTTAATGTGACGATGATTTTTGGCTGAAAATAATAATACAAAAATTGTATTAGTAATCAAGAACATACAAATTTTTATTTTTTTTAAATGCTGAATAATAAGTGTACATCAGTGGCGTGCAGTCAGTACTTTGAAATAATCTGTACCTGTTGTAAATAGAATTTCTGCGAAATAGATCGAAATCACAAACCACCAAATAAATAAACAGACATAAACTAACGCATATTCATTGTCCCAAAATTTTCATTTTTGTGGTACTCACGTGATCATTTTGGTGTCACTTATGCAATCAAAGAGCTCCGCGACTTTTTTTAAAAATATGACTCGATAGGAACAAAAATTTACGTCTTGTTTACACAAAGATTTAATTTTCGATGAGTGAACACTTTTGTTGTGTAAATGTATAATGCATAAACTATCGGACTTATGTTTCGTTGGATATATGGATATATGTGTGTAGAATGCCTCTCGCCCCGCAAATAATATTCCAAACCTCTCTCCTATATATTATATATACTTCATATTCGTAATTGAAATAAAATATGTATCTCGTAATACTTCTAAATTAAAATTAAAATACGTAGCAATATTCACTAAGATAAATACTTAAGTTCGCTTTATTTAAGTTACAGCTTAAGTTCATGTTTAAGTTAAATTTAGGTTACACGTGCCTGGTGTACGAGTACAGTGAAATCTCGATAGATCGTTCCTCGAATAGTCATTTTTCCGCATGTGTCGTTTATTTTTTCCAGTCCAGAATTAATTTCATACAAAACACGCAAAAATAGATCACATCCATCGTTCCTCTACGTATCATTTTACAGCATTAATCGTTTAAATTACGCAGCATATTTCATTACACTGGCTTGTTTTATAATTGCCTGCCTAACGGTACATTGACGTTAAACAGCGAGTCCTGCCACGGTGGGAAAGGGTCGAAAGAAAAGATCTCTGTTATGCGTTAACAGTGATGGAACTGACATATGCGAGCTAATCGTCACTGCAGCTCGCCCAAGTGATTCTTGAATTGAAGGAGACAGTAGAAGAGGTTGTAGATGTCGATGAAGAAAATCCCTCGCCTGTACCTTTGTTTTCAGAAGCACGCACGGCCTTCGAAAAATCGAAACCTTTTTTTATGCACATTCAATAACCGATGCAAAAAAAAAATGTTACATACAACATCGAAAAAATAGTGTTTATTTAAAAAACAAATGATGATGAAAGATTGTGTACGATGCAAAGTGATTTTTTTTTATATTTCTGTGCAGGAATCTAATTTTATTGTTAAGGAAAACACATTGGAAACACATAAGGAAAACGTCGAAAAATTGGTGACGGTGACGCAAAAACAATATTTTTCGGCAAAATTGATTTTATATGTATATATTTATAATTAATACATTAATTTAGTATTTAAAATATCACAGACCGTCTGTTCTGAATAATTACAACTTCACAATAAGAATGTGTTTTCCTTAATAATATATGTTGTATCAATGTGTCCAAAATTTAATAAAAATGAATTGATAATTCTGGCGTCTGCAGTCGGTTTACTCAGAGGTATTTGAGATTCTGTAAAAATAATGTAGATGGCTTTCAAATAATGGAACGACAAGTGTATTAATTTGAAAAATGTAACATATAGGTTCGAAAACTTGTCAAGAAAAATACTGGCGTTATAGCACAATGGTAGTGCTCTTCCCCGGATTGGAAATAGAGATCCATCCCGGTGACGCAAAAACAATATTTTTCGACAAAATTGATTTTATATGTATATATTTATAATTAATACATTCATTTAGTATTTAATTTTATTGTATTTAACTTCTCATTCACAACACAAGACAAACAACAAACATCTACA
This sequence comes from Eubasilissa regina, assembly GCA_022840565.1. Lineage (NCBI taxonomy): Eukaryota > Metazoa > Arthropoda > Insecta > Trichoptera > Phryganeidae > Eubasilissa > Eubasilissa regina. Next base: position 12,357,169 of record JAINEB010000027.1, on the reverse strand, counting down.
CACCAGTTCCGAGAGCAACAACGACATTCTACATGTTCTTAGCTCCTAAACTATACAACACACTCAGTATCAACTGGAAATTGTATAATTCTAATAAGATTACACAAATATGGACCCAATATATGATTCAATCAGGTAGAGATGAATTAGAAGCATGGACATCCAACATTCTAATATAATTTATACAATACCTTCACTAATAATTCACTAGTCCTACAACACTCCCACTACTTATATTTTTATTTTGTTTTTACTTTTTTAAACAAATTTGTAATTTTCTTTTTATTCCTCTCGATAAATAACATCACAACAGCTTGAAAAAAAAACTGACTACTTTAACACAGACTTCAGCCTAGCAAAGTAGCCAGGACAACGCTGTATATATAAAGGTGAAGTCTACTCCATCTCACACAATAAACTATGAGTAATGTCTTATGTTTATTATGTATTTATATATATATATAAATAAATAAATTCATTTAGATGTGAAATGTGAATCTTTTTAAAATATGATGTATGAATGTAACTTTTTTCTATTGTATATTCACGCACTCATTGTTTTCCCGCATTCATAGTTTATTTTAGTAGGTCTCCTCAAAAACGATAGATAGAGGTTTAACTATATATATATATTATGACGTGGTCGCCTATACGTGACTGGTAATCGTCAAAATAGGACGCCATGCTTTCATACCACCGGCTTGCTTAGAGGCTCACATGATGGACATGGGTCTTTGATTACAGAATTTACCATAATGTCTTGCCTGTCACTTCAGCCATAATATTCAGGGAAAAATAAAAGATTATTACAAATTTTATCACTATTAATATAAAAAAAACGTATGAATAATTAAGTAGAAAGCAGTAAGAGATCCATTACTAGAATGTAAGATGAAAAGATTGGATTGGCAATTTTTGCCGCAATAAAAATAATAAAATTTTACTACTATCAACAGATTATTGTACAAGTAATAGTGTGATAAAAACACTTTTTAAATGTGATCTTCACCTAAGAAATAACATTATACAAATTTATCACCTGACAAGTTTGTCAGGTTGAATGTAGCAAAAAATCATATCATAAATTGGTCAAACACGAGCAGGAAGTTATTAATTTTAAATTAAAAAATGAAAACAAAAAAATAAGACTGCAATACTCTAAATATTATTAATCACATCAAAATTTATTTTACAATCATACGCGAAGTAAATGTCCATTGCGGCTGAGATCCACAGTCTTCATCCAGATTTTACTTGTCCGATGCACCCGTACTTGTATCACTGACTGGCCAGAATATCAGGTGGGTCATCTTCTTGCGTTTTAGCTCGCCATGAATTTATTGCATCATCTTCGGTTGTAAAATTATCCCATCGTGTATTGATTGGCGGCAGAGATCAAATCGTATCCCTTCCTTTATTCTTCAGGAGAAATCCTTCCTGAAGTAGAAAGTATTGTCGTGGCATGACCACTTTCCCGTCATGTCAGAAGAAGTAGTTTAAGAAGAAGATAACAAAAAAATAACTAGGAAGAAGAAGAGATGCCTTCATCCTGAAATTACACACACAATTAGCGAATAAAAAATTACCTATGGTGCAGGACAACACAAATGCCAAACACATTTATTTATTCTCACTCTTCTTCACTTATACGAAGTCACATCTTCGTTGTTTTTACATTGGACTAACGCCCGTGCACGTCGAGATCTGTCAACAGAAAAGAAACAGCAGCGAGAATTCTTTTCCTTACGCGGCCAGTGTTGCCAATTGGTGAATGCCAATTCCCAGCATATCTCGAGCGCGGTAGGTACCAAATATAACGTAATAATATATATATATATACATATACGACTGTCTGAAAAATTTCCGACCTCAACATGAAGATAGAAGCACTCGTCAACAAAAGTTGAGGAACATATATGTACATGCTTTGATAAGTACTAACCAAAATTTGACAATCGTTTGAGTGAGTCGATGTGAGTGTTTTTGTGAAAATGTAAAAAATCGAGAATCGAGCTGTCATTAAGTATTTGATTTTGAGAGGCAAAACGCCTACACAAATTAAAGACGAGTTAGACGCTGTGTATGGGGACTCTGTACCATCATTTACCGTGGTAAAAGTTTGGGCAGCTGAATTTAAATATGGTCTTACTAGCTTGGGTGACGATTAACGTTTGGGACGGCCAAAAACTGCAACCACTGACGATAATATCGCTCAAGTTCACCAAATTGTGCTGGACGACCATCTAATTAAGATTAGAGAGATAGTAGAGGCTATGAACATGTCCAAAGAACGTGTTTTCACACATACAATCAAGATTTAATTATGAGAAAGCTGACCGCACGTTGGGTGCCGCGTTTGCTCACTCCGGACCAAAAACGTGTTCGAATAAACATTTTCAACGCTCTGTTGGCGTAGTTTAGACGCAATAAATAAGAGTTTTGGCGCCGATTAATGACTGTAGATGAAACTTGGATACACCATTATACTCCAGAAACAAAAACACAGTCAAAACAGTGAACAAAAAAGGCAAAGGCTGTTCCTTCGGTTGGGAAAGTGATGACGACTGTCTTCTGGGATAGCCATGGAGTTATCTTAATTGATTATCTTGAAAAAGGAAAAACCATTACAGGAGCATACTATGCAACATTAGTTGATAGGCTGAAGGCAAAAATTGCGGAAAAATTGTCACATTGGCAAAAAAAAAAATTGTTTCAGCAAGACAATGCGCCGTCTTATTACGGTTTGAACTGCTTGACCACCCTCCTTACTCACCAGATCTAGCCAACCAAGCGACTTTTTTTTGTTCCCCAAGCTAAAAGTTGCGCTCGGAGGACAGAGATTTTTGTCAAATGAGGAGGTCATCACCTTCGTAAGTAACTATTTTGCAGAGAATGACTGCAAGTACTATTTGGGCGGATTAAAGGATGGGAGCATCATTAGAAGTATATAGACTTACAAGAAGACTATGTAGAAAATTAAAATAAATTTGAAAAAAAATGTCTTGTTTCTATTTTAGGTTGGAAACTTTTCAAATAGCACTCGTATATATATATATATATATATATATACGAGTATACAATTAATACGCTTATGGTTATGTTATCATGGCATTATATATTTTTTATTTAAACATTTCACTGGGAAAGGAGGAAGTAATGAAATTTTATTACATTTCTTTTGGACACGGACCATTTTATAATCATTGCCGAAAAACACAAGCCTCAGCTATGTTCTTTTGGGTTTCCTCTCGAGGTTTGAGATTTATATGATGCGTATTCCCAGAAGTGATGAGCAAGAAGCTCGCCCACTCCATTACTTTCAGTTAGAACCATATCACTGTACTCTATGTACATTTATTTAATTTACTACATAATACATATGTATATTAATGTTTGGACTAAGGTTCGCAAAACCGGTATTTTCGATATTAAAGTTTCACGAATACCGTAATCTCGATATTTTCTATATTTAAAGAAAGAAACTTTCATCGATATCAGAGGTTATCAATTTATATGAAATAAAAACATTCAGGAAAAATCACATTTTAATTTTGAATAATCTTTTAACAATAACACTCAAACTTCAGACTGTAATCAAACGAACAAAAAAATTTATTAATCAAATATTAAAATATTTTATGTTTTTCTTAATCTTTGGTCAAATTTAAATAATGAGATCATAAAAATGACCACGTGTCCTATATTTTATCGCTTAATTTTGAACGCAAATGGTTACTACGTCTACGTGTCCGTCCACGGTCTCCACGTCCACACACGCAACATAAAAACAAAACTAATCACAACGCATGGTTCTTTACAAATGAATCACAGAACATAGATGTAGTCCGTCGGTTGCCCACATCGACAGCTAGCGCAGTTGAGATACGTGGTGTGAGGTGTCCGCACATCACATAAATTATTGATATGTTTTATTTTAAATACGACAAGGAAACTAAGAAAAGCGATTTATATTTTTTGAAAATGAAATACCGAAAATTTCAAAAATCCCGGTTTCTATAAATCCAATCCAAGTACTCTGAAGCATCTGTCATTTTCAAGAATCACGATCCCGGGTTACGACCTGTGTCCGTCTCATTAGAAAATTCAGTGTTAACCGAATTAATACACCTTACCTAACAATGTGCATGTGTAAAAAGCGATGATAAATATACGGAGTATTATAGAAAGGTCCGTTAACTTAAGAGTGGATATAATCACGCATGTCTAGTGAGATGTCTTAAGGCCCGCGACACAATGAAATAATCTCAGAGATTTAGTTAAGGTGCACCTCGAAATAAATTCAATTTAACAGCGATGTTCCCCAAGTGGAGATAAACGTCACCTATCCACAACTATTTATTTTATTAAATAAAATAATAATAACTTTATATGAAATCACAAAATTTATTATACGTCAACGGGTTTCGCTTATCTTAAGCTTCATCAGGACGTATTTAAAATTAATCATAAATACAAAAAGAGTGCACTTATATATATATATATATATATATATATATATATATATATATATACATAAATAGGGAGATTATTTCATTTCGTGGACACGAGCCATAAACTGTGTTAATAATAAATATACATAAATCGATATTATTTCATTTATTACGTAATTGAGGAAATGCCTGAGAGCCAGCCATTAAGCATATTGTATGTAGAGGTGACACAATATGTCTTTTTTAAATATACTACTTTCTTGTCGGAGGGTTTTAATAATAATATTTTTACATTTGTCAATAGTTTAGGTACGGTAAGGCTTAGATAATATGATAATCAGAGTGGCTGATGGAAATATAGTCAATAGTGCTCTAAAAGCAATAATAACTCCGTGAAACAGACCTTCTAACAGCCATAAAAACTCATGAATAAGTAGAGCCGAATAGTGAAAAAGCAACAAATGCTAGTATTTTTAACTGATCACATGAGTCAGGAATACTATTTTAGGAGTTAAAAATCATCATGTCTTCATTCTCAAGTCTTCCAAAGTAGCCCACTTGTAAAAAACTAATCAAGATCTTACTATAATATACTGACTGATTGAAAATTGTATTCAAATACTATTAAATTAAAATAAAATAATATTCATTATAAGCACATCATTCGTCGAAGGGCCGCACTAAAGTAGCCAAAGTTCCGCATGTGGCTCGCGAGCTGAGTTTGTGACCACTGCTCTATCCTCTCTATCTAGAGGCAAAGATTCAATGTAATGATAAGTAAGTAAGTAATCTCTCCCTGTCTCGTTAGTTTCACGACACCAGTCTCGGTTTATCTAATATTAACGAGTACTTCAGCTGTCAAATCATTATCAATTTAGAATTGTCAATACTATTGTCCCAATTTCGTCTGCGTGCGATCACGTCCAGAGTTTCAAATTGGATTGAAATATTCAACGATAAAGTTTACAACTTCGCAGATGAAGTTCTGTAGATTTTGCTTTGGGTTTATGGGCCATTTTATTCGTGAACGGAGACAATGAATGCAGACTAATGAATAGATGGAGTCGTGTAGATATAAACTAATACTTTTTTTTTTCTAACTAGAGAAATAATTTTATTAGCTGAGGCGTACGTATATTAGTATTAACGGCTCGCGAATAATAAATCTTAGTAATACGTGCACACGTGTTGAGATTTTAAACTTGTTAAGCTCTACTTGACACTTCTCTGGATGTATCATTACATGACGGAAATTTTGAACTTTTCAGTTGTCTATTGTTTTAAATAATTTATACTCGTAACTGTTATTACCATTATTATTTTTTCTGTGTATTCATTTTAAAAATATAATACAATTGCAATAATCAGTGGATATATATATATTTAAACATTTGTTTCTTCTCTATGAGAGTAAGACTCGTGTATAGAGAATGAGTTATTTGAGTTAATTTATGTTTCAGTTAGTCTGTGTACATATTTTTTTTACTTCAGTTATAAATTATGATAGTCCGTAATTTTTCTAATTGTGATGGGGAGATTGTTAAAAAATTTGATTCATTAATAAATATATTGATTTTGAGTTGCGGTATATTTTGGTTTTGGAATATCAATTTGATCTCTATATCTTGTAGATCTGAATTCGCTTCTAAAATTTAATTGATTTTTAATTTGAAAATTTAAATGATTGAATTTTTTTTTTGTATATGTCTACTCTTTTCGGTACTTTAAAATCTGTGAAAAGTTGTATACTTGGATAGTCTTTTTTTTTTTAGAATAATTTTTATTATCATTTTTTGAGTGATTTCTAATTGTGACATTGAAGTTTTATATGCACCACCCCATCCATCCAATAATACCGTATTTCAAATGTGACTGTACAAACGCGCAATATATTATTTTCAGATATGTAAGTGATAAAATGTTTTCGAGTCTAAAAAATGTGTAAACAGTTTTCCTTATTTTGTTTGTGAGATTAGTAATATGTACTTGATATTATTATCTATTATGATTCCAAGGTACTTGGTACAGTATTTTTCTTCAATTGATGAACATTGGTCACAGGCCTTGGTGTGAATTTTAGTGAATATCGGTGTATTGTTATCTTTCCATTTCATGGCAATAAAATATTTGTTTTATACGACTAAAGGTGGGACGAGCTTGCTCAATACAGCAGTACACATGCTTCTTGGTGTATTAATCGTGGGTTCAAGCTTCATATTAGAAAACCAAAAAATAAATCCCATTCTCATAATACAAACGTTTAGCTTAGTTTGAAAATAGTAACATCGCATTTATTTAAAGTTGTACATTTTATTTATATGTTACCTAATTGCATATTGTTTTACTCTTTATTTTATTTTTTATACATTAAACATTACACTTTGTTTACTATTTTGTTGTTAATTTTATGTTCCAGACCGATTTTGTTTGACCATCATTTTGGTTTGACAGATATTTGTCAGTTCGCATTTGGTAAACGTATAGAATATTTATTTTATTATAGAGGGTTTAACGCCTCAACAACGTGTTGAAGTCATTAAAACATTTTATTTAAATAATAATGGCAATGCTGTAACCATTAATGGTGATGACTATAGTCACATGTTGGAAGCCTTCTTGGTGGCTGAATCGGATCGATTGGGCCTGCAACATATGTAGTTTTAATAGGACGGTGCCACCTCACACACAGCCTGAGCTATGCTTGAGATTTTGCGAGATATTTTTCCCGGCCGCATAATATCAAAAAGTGGTGATATGACTGGCCTCCTCGATTTCCCGATTTGACTATTTTCTATAGGGCACTTGAAATGAAAGACCAACAACAATTCCAATACTACAGGACATTGTGCGAGAATATTAAGAAAAATATGGTTAAAAGAGCACGCATTTGTGCCGCTGCCAGAAGCGGCCATTGGCCGATGTCACATTTTATGCATAATTGTAATAAACCAAATAATTAATACATACAAATCAAAAAAATATATATATTTTATCTCCAAGTTGAGTTTTATCTCCAAGTCGAAAAACGACATTGATCTGGAACATAATATTCACCCTGTACTGTACCGGAAAAGCACTGTCTGCCATACAGTAAAATACTAGTGTAGCTGACAGGGCAACGAAATACATGTCTTAGTTACCTGCAATGTTTCATCCTATTATAACAACATAACACACTGTACACTCAAAGATAAAATTATTATTATTATTATTATAAAATGTCCTCAATCAGATGAAGCTCCACTCGTGATGCATCTCCACAAGTCCTGGTCCTGGGTCTCTCCAGCTGGATGCAAGGCATCTATACACCGTTGTGGCACTCTTCACGGTCTTCTTCGTCCTAACGTCACAATATATAATTTGTATAAAAAAAATATGTAGAGAGAATACGTGTCACATCAATATTTTTACTATTTTCAAACTATGCTAAACGCTTGTGCTATGATAATAGGACTACTTGATGGCGTTCTGAAACGACGCTCGAAGCCCCGATCACTGCAACACTTGGGGAGTATCGTAACCCCTAGACTATAAGCCTGTCATTAATTAAATGCTTGCTTGATATCACTGTCTTTATATATTCTTTGAAGCATAGTTGTTTACGTTTTCAAATATCCTACCCAACGTCTCCAGTGTTCGTGATAACTGTGAACGCCCAAATAAATTGCCTCTTGAACTACTTCACATGCTGTTATTTGGGGTTTTTTTTTGTAATACATTAGCATAATTGAGAAGAAATATATTAATTATTGTTTAAATTTGATAAGTTACACTATTTTTTCGATTACCGTACGTCTGATTTTCATCCTCAATTGAATAGTAATTCGCATTGCTATTTTAATTTTTTTTTATTAGAAGATACAATACATTTTTTTATAAACATAATCAGTAATTATGTAATAATAAAAATAATATACATATTTATTTTGACATTTTTTTCTACTCTATGAGAGTCGGAGACTCGTTTATAGAGAAGGAATAGATCACGTGTTATTTTATATATTTCATAGAGGGAGGTAGCTGAAATTGCAAAATACACAAACCATAAATATCTCATCAGGGCGCAGGTGCACTTTCCAATTCCTCTCACACCGCAGCCCTGAACTCTGCACAGATACATGCTGCATCAGTAAAACTATGCGACGAATATAATTTCGAATAGAATACAATTTTAAACTCACTCCTGTAAAGTTACTAGTATTCTGCTGGCAATACTGCTTATCAATATTAAAATTAAATAAATCAATTAGAAAGATGTCTATACAACTCAAAAAAATATTTACTTCCTACCGCGATACGAACCCGGAACTTATCCTATCAGGTAAAACGTGTTACCATTAAATTTAAATATAGAATATAACAAAAAACAATGTTCTGAAATTGCAACTTCAGAATAAAGGTGTGTTATAATTAAAAATATAGAAAACGAATCAAAGCATGCGTTATTCAAAGTATTTTTGGGATTCACTACAATATAAAGATTATTACTATTAAAAATTGATTGATGCATATTATGCATAAAGACTACATAATATATGTTCCAAATTTGTCGAAAACATAATGATTGATATGGGGAAATGGTAATGCATTTCCACGGATAGGAAAAGTTTTGGGTTTGTATCCCGGTAGATTAATTTAATTTGTATTAAAATTATTGCTGAACTATGTTCTGAAATAGCAACTACACAGTAAAAATGTTATAAATAACTCTAATTTAAGTAACCGGATTCATGATTTTTAACAACAAAAAAAATAGTTTTTAGAGGCTCCCGTAGTAAATTTTCATGGAAACAGCATTATAAGTAGCGCGATATAAAATTTAACTTTTGTTTTTCTTATGTTACGTATATTATATTTTTACCTTTATTTCAAAAAGGTTTTAAAACCATGTCAGAAGATTCAAAATGACTGTGAAAATCAAATAATATTTTTATTAGTTTTAAGTTCGAGCGACGTATATATAATATTTTGAACTGTCAAAATTAAGTACATTGTATCATTTATCGTTTTCAAAGTAACCAATTCTGATAAAAGTCTTGTGTCAAAATTCTAAAAAAGCTGCCCATAGTCTCAAAACGTATAACGTTACTAACTTACTAAAATAACTTTCACACTAGCTTAATACTACGAAATGTATCTTTAAAAATAAACATTTATGATATTTTGTATTGGATCAATATATATATATAAAAAATAATAAACATTATAATATATAAACAGACATGAACTAACGCAAATTGTTTGTCCCAAATGTTCATTTTGATGGCACCCACGTGATTACTTTGGTGCCACTCACGCAATCAAAGATATCGCTACTTTTTTTTTAAATGTGACTCGATTGGAACGAAAATTTAAAGCCTGACAATATAATATGCATTAATGTAAAAATACGTCTTGTTTACACAAAGATTTAATTTTATTAGTAAATATGTCGTAAACTATCAAAATTCTGATTAGTTGGATATATGTGTGTAGAATGTTCCTCACCCTGCAAATAATGTTCCAAACCCCTATTCTAAATATATACGCTTCATATGTTGTATATTCATTTACTAGTCTGTGATCTACCTACATAATTTATTTTAAACAAAGAATATACCTACATTTTTGTACTATTGTTTAATAAGGCAAGAATTCATAAAATTCATTTAAAAATAAGTATATACCTAATGCTTATTAGAATATTATTATATTACGTTAATTCAATTAAAAGTCTCAAAATAATATATTAATACATACCTTTTTTTTTAAATACATTAAAAATAAATGTTTAAAATAGCTTAATCTTGAATTGCGAGCGTCATCTCCACCATGTTATGGAAAGGTTTTTTGAACGATTTTTTTCTGGCCTCAAACGGTTTGATATAACTTCATCGATTAAAGGATAATATCGAGAATATAAAAAAGGTGATGTTTAAATTATTTTAGAATAATTCGAATTTGAATATTATAAAAACTGAAACCCCTTAAAAAAAGAACCCTTAAACCATTAAAGTCAATTTTAAAACATCTAAACTAAATATTAGCAAGTACCGTTTGCGCTTTGTGCGCGTACAATTATATTATCAGCATATTTATAAATAATACCGTTATGTACCTTATTATATACTGCCTCGCCCTCAGGCTTTTACCATCATCACTTGACAGATATTTGGAAACATAAAAAAAACTGTTTGCGTCTTTACTAAATTTATTACAGAGTAAATGCCACTGTAACTGGTGTATATACATAGAATAAATTAAAAAATAATTTCGTGTAGCTAAAATTCAAGCTGTAAAAAAGTTTCCAAAAATTTGCTGCTGTTAGGCTTTGGTCAGACTGCTGGCGTCACAGCTGGTGGTGAAGGGTGTTTGGATGTAAGTGTATTTTTACACTATCTGTGAACAGCTGGAGGGGGGGGGGGGGAGGGAGGGGGCACCCTTTCCCGGGACCGGTTTAGAAGCTAAGGATTCCTTGTCGGTCCCACTCATCAAGGCTAATAAAAAATACGCGACTTTAATAGAATTACATTTTAACAATTACAAAACGAAAAAGGAGAAGAAATTCAATATGGTTATTAGCAATTTTTTTTTCAACCCTCCAGCATCCCTTAAGTGCTGTCTTTATTCATAAAAATTAATATTAAATAAATCCATAAAAAACATAGTATTACATGCAGATGGAAAATTGATGGAAAGTTAAGGTGCTGGTATTCAAGGCAGACACTCAAGGATCAATTCGTCAAAAGCACTCGCAAAATAGGGACAGTGGACGAGACACAAAATGATTGAGTCACACTTACACGGACAGACTAACGGGGTTCCAAAAAAAAAACACGAGGCTATAAACTTAGCTGTAACGATTGTACTGCTTTCTATATTGATAAAACAAGACAAGATAAGACAAGACAAGAGAATTTAATATGTTTGAATAAAAATGGTTTTTCAGGATTAGCCAATCATTTGTTAGATCATATTTTTGATAAAAATTTGGGATTGTCTATTTTACATACTTGTCTTAAATTGAAATTAATAAAGCATATAAAACTAACCAAAATATTATAAACAACCAACTAAATTTAACTACTACTAGTCCCGTACTTAATTTATTTTTAAATAATTATTGCTTTTTAAAAAATATGTATTCTGTTGAAGAAACAATGTAACATATGTTTTTGATTAGCTGGTGACATCTTGAAGAAAAAAATGATATTTTTCGAAACCGGTAGATGTATTTAATTCATTAAATGATTAATAGTTAATAGTTAACAAAGTTAACAATCTAAAAAATAGATATAAAAGTGTATTTATAAAAAATAATTGAAATAAAACATACAAATCAAATATATTAATAAGAAATATACACAGAAAATAATTATCTATCAAAAAAATATATTCGAACCTGGACTTTTTCTTATCCGGGGAAACGCGTTACCAATTATATTTCCTCGTGGATTTATTAGCCATTGAAAAACGCATGTGAAAGAGTTTTTAATACTAATTAAATGTATTCATTAGAAAGATAGTCACATTAAATAAACACATTAATTTTTAATATAAATAAAATACTATTATATACTTATATGACAATTTAACACAAAAATCTCACGAGCTTCAGCAAGATGGTAGAGTGCTCGCTTGGTACGTAAGACGTAGCTGGCGTTTTGAAAATTGTTTTGATTTCAAAAAAGTTTTGGAGCGAAAACAAAACTCAGCGTAAAAATGAGAATACACAAAAGTTTTACAAAATTTTCTTACCCCTTATTTCTAATACAGATTACGTAACAAATTATATTGGGAATGCTGAATAAAAAAGTTAACTTTTCCATTGTTTTTCCATCAAGTCTCGAAATATCACCTTACCTTAGATTATATTCTCATTCATTATGAAACTAACCTTGTTGAGTAAAAATATCATTTCTAAACCATCACAGATGTGCCTAATGATTAGCATTACATTGTGCTCTGACTTAGTTCTGTATTTTCTTCAGGGACGTTTGCCAATTTAAATGTGATTAATATTAATAGAATAACCTTTGACTTGACAAACTAATCGCATCCCTATTTATACTCCTCCCAACAGCTTAATTTATATGCATATATTTGGACTATACCTCATCAGTGATGATCATTATTCATATATTCACCTGAGCTACCTTCCAATAATAATGTCGTTGTTCAATTTTAGTTAAAATGAAGACAAATATATAAAATTATATAACTCCTTTCTGTATATTTATTAAAAACTGTATGACGTCATGTCAAGTAGTAATTGGCATTGCTGAGCTGGATTCTAATGGTGCGACTCCCGTTAGATGAAAATTAAAAAGATTTGATTTGAAATTCTTGACATTTCCTGATACTGCTTTACTATGCAGTTACCACTGATATAATTTTTTTTAACATTATAAAGTAAAACGACACTGAATACTGCGATTATGTAACAAATCCAGCCACCGCAAGTCTTCTCTACAATAGTGAACAGAAGGTTCTTCCGATTATGCGTCAAAAAGCCTAGAAACGGAAAATTATCCTGCGTACAACTTTGGACGTTAGAGTTCCTGGAAGAATGCCACAACAGCGGGGCTGTGAGGGCGACACAGTGCCGAGATTTGTGTAGATATATTACGAGCCGAGTCTTATCTGGTTGAGAGTTATATATCAATACTGACATGAAGAAGAATATAAAATCAATTCCCGTAACCACATAGTGTGATGTCTCAGCTGATACTGCTAAGACTTGTCAGTGCGCTGTGAGCGCAAGGTTTGATTATTCTGGTAACTTTCCTAGTACCACCAGATTCCCTCGGTATTTTATCCTCTCTTTGCTGTCGAGTTACTTGGGTTCAGTTCCTTGTAACAATAACTCCGTGTCCAGGTAACAATTACATATTATTATTAGAACACATTCTTATTGTGAAGCTGTAATTATTTAGAACATAGGTCTATAATATTTTAAATACTAATTAAATTTACTTATTAGAAAGATAAACGTGTAAAATTAATTTTATCGAAAAATATTATTGTTGCGCCACCGGGATTCGAACCTGGATCTCTTTCCAAACTGCATTATCTAACTATGCTACAGCGAAATTATTTTTGACGACGAATTACTCAAAGGTATTTGAGATTCTGTAAAAACAAAGTAGATAGCTCTTTTAATTGATGGAACGATAAATGTATTAATTTGAAAAATAGGTAATATATAGGTTCGAAAATTTTTCGCAATATATTTTTCGATGAAATCGATTTTATATGTATATCTTTCTAATTAATACATTTAATTAATATTTCAAATTATACGTTTATTAATAGAAGTATATACAGTAATTTAGTTCACAGATAGACTAGTAATTATGGATAAGTGGCGATGGAAAGAGACCCGTTCTCCCAGAGACGGCCTCTTATAATCCTTGTCTCTCACCAAGCATTTACTCACACACATATCTAAAGTAACAGCTCTCAGAGTTATGGAACATCTTTAAGACAGTGTTTGAAACGATATAGTGTTGTTAATAAATAGTCGTACCGCGTACAACTTTTTAAATGACATCATCGTTCTTGTTTTACGTTGTATACAAGTTGAGTAACTCATTCTAATATAATAAGAGAAACGTAATAATAGGTGATCTCCAAATGCACAGGGATCAGGTATTCAAATAAAATAGGATTTTTTTCGGGTAGATAATATTATTGTATATTTTTGCAAGGCGAATTTCGTGAAATTCTTTTTATGTGACCTGTTATATTTATAAGTCCAGAAGAAGCAAATTCAGTTCTAAAAATAATTTTTGATTTACTATCTGGCCCGCGGCACTCCGGCTTCACTCGTCGAGCGAACACTCCGATTGAGAATGAATAAGAAAAGAGGATGCCATTTTTATGAGCGTATTGGGTGAGAAAAAATATTCCACTTGGTTAAGAATATACTTTGTGCCTTTTTATAATATCAAATATTATGTTTTTATAATTCTTCACATCTCACGAACTCCCCGCCATCTTGACTATCCTCCTCCACTTTTCACAACCAAAGAAGTGCCTGTTGCCTTTTTCACTTGGTATGTCCAATGAGTGGTGGATTTTCTTCTTCTTCTTTGTCCTTCGTCTGACGTGGCCCACCACAAATTTTTTTCCAAGCTATCTTCTATTCTCACAAGATTACCAAAAAATTAAAAGATTTGTCTTAGGTAGATGGTTGAGAGTCTGTTCCTAATTTATTGTTTCGGAGATATATTAGTAGAACTCCATAATCATATTTGTGAAGAGCTAACACAATTAAGTATCTACTACATACTTAAAATATAATTAGTGTTCGAACATAATTATAAACTAGAATCATTCAAAAACACCTGGAAAAAACCTTAAGAGTCAACATGACTAATCTTACATAAAATTGTACAGCTATCCTTTTCCATATGTTACCTTATACCTGTTTGAACAGAATTATTTCTTAGAATCGTGCCAAAATATAACTCAAAGACTCATATTATTACTTTAAGTACTTAAAATTATATAGCTGCCCCTGGTGGGATAGAATCCCGTGGACTGTATCAATTAAAATTATGCTTTAGTTGACGCAAACCGAATTGGATTCAGAAAGGAAATAATGGCAGATGGATCTGACCTACCTTGATCTAATTCCTGGCTTGGACGACAATTTTCACATCCACTTGACTCGCACTTCTGTAGTGAAAACCGAGATATTGTTGCACTTTCGGATGGTGTAGAAAACCTCTTTTTTCATGGTCCGGATTGTTAGGCACGCCACAAAAAAAGCCTCTAGTCAGCTCGTCATCGAAATGCAATCGTTCCACTTTGGCGAAATCCCTAGTTAGTAGTGGGCCAGAAAAGGACAGGTATAAAGGTTTATTAGATAGATGGAATGCACGGGGAGTAATCGGCTTGCATTAACAGCCCCTTTTCAATAGATTTCATATAAATATGATTTAATTCATATAAATTGTTAAATTTAAAATGGTTAGATTGATAATGCTCTCATAAGGCGAAATGCATCTCACAGAAGTTAAACGGGTAGTACTAAAAAACAAGGGTTTTTGTTTTCATATGTCTGTCCCTGATGTTCAGTTCCTGCAGAATGGAAATATGTGTAATACCTCAGAGGCATTAATTCATCTTTTCTCCCTTGCTTTCAGAGTCCATGATTCAACATCATATAAAAATATAGAATGCACCATAGATTGTACAAGTCTGGCCTTCGTTGTTTTGGATAAACTGCGGTCATTTTATATTTTTTCATGTGTCGACATATGTAGAACTACCACACACATGTGTCACAATTGAAAATAAAGGCTTTAAAATCATTTATAAATGCGAATCCAAAAATTTTAACTCATTTCGCTCTCTAAAAACTTTATATAAAGGGTGTTTTTTTAGAGGTTTGTTTTTTGAATTGGCAACACAAACAAATTTTACAAATTTGTTTTGAAAATCGTGATTTAGTTCGCGAAACTTACCGTGCGCTACGTCATTTTATGGTCGACATAATCATCCACCCGAGCAAGTAATTCGGATAACCATGGATCTAATTTACATCAAGCATGCTCTAATTAATAATACGCATCCGCAGGGACGTTGTACAGTGCGCACCGAAGAAACTGATGCCGGCCAGAACATTACAATCAATGGAGAGCGCTTTAGATCCATGATTGCTGACTTTTTCGTTCCCCAATTGAATGGCATTAATGTGGAAGAGCGATTTTATCAAGATGGCGCAACAGACTACATAGCACACGCCACAATAAATTTATTGAAGGAAATAATATAATTTCGCGTAATTGATCTGTGAATTGGCCTCCAAGATCGTGTGATTTAACACCTTTGGATTATTTTCTGTGGGTCTATGCGAAGTGGCTAGTCTACGCCGTTAAACTAGAGACCATAAACCACTTGAAAGACAATATTTGTCGCGTTATTGCCGATATACGTTCCCAGCTGCTCCAAAAAATGATCGAAAATTGCACTTCTAGATTGAGCTTTACTCGAGTCAGCCGCGGCACCCATATGAATGAAATCATATTTAAATACTAATGGCATAAAAATATATTTCCAATAAAGCCAATACCATGGCCATTATCACGATTTGTATGTGTTTTATTTCATTTTAAGGTTCTATACCTCTAAAAAAACACCCTTCACATCTATTGTGGAATTTAACTCCACTCTGTAGACTCCCCGCTATGGCTCACATATTTAAAAAATCTATAGAGTGCAACAAAAATTTCTAAGATTTATTAATTTTAAATTGCATATACCTATAAAAAATACAGGATACGATTATTTAATGAATCTACTACTTGGAGAATATCAATCAATATTACGTTTAACGTTTTATTTATAATAATTAACGTTTCACTTATAATAATGACATCCTTCATCTTAGTTTGCGCAGATTTGAATAATTGTTTGTATAACTATCAATTATGTGCATTGTTAAAAAAAAATAACCAAAATAAACAAAATTCAACCTTTAAAAGTGGTGACAAACTTAGCCCTGCATATAATTAAGTAGCAAATTTTGACTACTTTTTTTGTTTTTTTTTATGTTTGAAAAAAATTAATAATAATAAAAAAAAAATTTTAACCACATCGAATAATATAAATCGTACGTAACAGCCATCCACCCAGCTACGTCACGCAGCCGTCGTACGTTTTCATTTACATCAATTAATTTATACCAAAAGCCAAGAAATTGCTGCAGGCATAAATTTCTCTTAAAAACGTCATAAATATGTCATTATATAAAGTAATTCTAATTTTAAGTTCCTCTCTCTACTTAAAATGAGGTTAAGTTTAGTTTTGATTGATAATGATACTGTTTTAACGACCTTTTTTGTCATACTGCGAAGCTTTCAGTTATTATATCATCCCTTAAGTGGTGAAGATTGTGTGACTTGGATAATTTGTATCAATTTTCCCATCAATGTGCCATCTTAATTACGGAAATAAATTCGATATAGCTTTCACTTATCAAATTGTCGAATCATTTTAAATTAAGTGTGCAGTGTTCGATAAATTTATGGAGTCCCCGCTCGCGCCTCACAGACCTGGTCGTGTAAACAAATATTTTACAGCCATTGCACTGACAGAATTCATACGATAATACATCGCGACGCAACCGATTTGAGAAGCCAGCTGAGGCGATCACTTTTTCCTTGGCCATCTTCTCGGACGCATCTCTCGGTACCGCTTCCAGTGAGCTTTGCAAGTTACGAACTTTAACTTAAAATTTAAACAGTGCATATCTTTTTGTGCATCATTCAACAATAAATTCAACCGATTGTAAGTCATATTTCATTTCACCAACCTGTTCTAGCCGCAATACCAACACCTATACTCACACGCACGCTCTGTAACATTAATATACACGCATGAAAATCCAAGGAGGATTAGGGTCATCGGTTCTCACCTTAAACAATCCTTCTAATATACATAACCTTAGACAACAATCGCTCCATCTGAGTGGCTTCCACAACACATAATCAATACTATCCCTAAACTGGTGACCCCAACGCGGTAAATAAAAAGAGACACCAGATTAATATCTCATATTTCGAATTATAATAAACAGTAAATCTTAATGTTCTACAAATACCATTCTTTGCACAAAGAGGTGCACTATAGTTTAATTTGTTTTTTAAATTTAATGTTACAAATTTACTAGCATCTTCATACATCCTAGTCCTAGTCTCCTATATATCCTAGTCTCTTTAAAAATATGTATATATCCTAGTCTCTTTAAAAAAACACCTCCACCGGGATCTGCATTGTATTTATTAATATTGTGATACCACATCAAGAAAAATAAGCATCTTCGAAATCTATTGCTAGATAAGAATGATACGCAACCCGCTAACACAACGACGCACGAATGTCTCAATTCTGCAACAAATTCAACCACTTTAAGGCGTATCTACAACAGTTAACAAAAGATTTCAATTGATAAAATTAGTTATTAATAGTTTTTCAGAATTTTCCAACATTTATTAGAAAATGATCATACTTTTGATAAAAAATTGGGATTATCTGTTTGATATTTGTAGATTTTAAATTGACTAATTGAGAATCATTAGAAGTAAATAAAACGTGTAAAATTAACCAATACAGTTTAAATAACCAACTTTTAACCACAAGTCCTGTTCTAAAAAAAAAAAAAATTATAATTCTCACGATCAATGAATAAAAAAAAATTAAATATGAATTAAATATATTAATTAGAAAGATATACATGTAAAATCAATTTTATTGAAAAATATTGTTGTTGCGCCACCGGGATCCGAACCTGGATCTCTTTCCAAACCGGGGAAGGTGCATTATCTAACTATGTTACAGCGACAATATTTATAACGACAAATTTTCGAACCTATTTCATCGTTCCATTATTTGAAAGAGCCATCTACCTTCTACTTATCTTGTATGCAGGTGAAATTTAACTACGCGTTTAAAGATTCTTTATATATTTTTAACTCAGTGGTTAAAAATGTTACTAATGTTTTTCAGTATGACCGACGGAGGTTTTTTTGTGATTTTTCGACAATGTGAGCCTTTATTCAATGCGTTATATAATATTCAAGGGTTGAGAAAGATATTTTAGCTATTGAGGTCGAAGTAACGAAGAATACCTTCTATAGTTTGGATGGAAGTCTAATAAATTTAGAGCGATGGAATGACAGCCATCTTTTGTGAACATGAATAAATCCCGATCTTTAATCAATCAAGATTTGTTGGGTTGACATTGATGGGCGAGGTTTATAAGTTAAGCAACTTAAAATATTAAAGCCATTTTATAATTAACTTTATAAATAGTTAAACTGATAAATCAGAAACGTACATTAATTCGAAATGTTGACGACGAACGATTTTTATTAAAAGAAGCCAAAGAATTATTTTTTAGGGGAATACATTATTATTGTGAAGTTGCAGTTCTTCAGAACATAGATCTGTGACATTTTTATTACAAATTAAATGTATCAATTAGAAAGATATATAGATAAAGTTAATTTATCGAAAAAATATTTTAAATACTAAATTAATGTATTAATTATAAATATATACATATAAAATCAATTTTGTCGAAAAATATTGTTTTTGCGTCACCGGGATTCGAACCTGGATCTCTATTTCCAATCCGGGAAGTGCACTACCTTTGTGCTATAACGCCAGTATTTTTCTTGACAAATTTTTCGAACCTATATGTTACATAGAACCTATACCTATTAATAATTACAACTTCACAATAAGAATGTGTTTTCCTTAATAATATATGTTGTATCAATGTGTCCAAAATTTAATAAAAATGAATTAATAATTCTGGCGTCTGCAGTCGGTTTACTCAAAGGTATTTGAGATTCTGTAAAAATAATGTAGATGGCTTTCAAATAATGGAACGACAGGTGTATTAATTTGAAAAATGTAACATATAGGTTCGAAAAATTTGTCAAGAAAAATACTGGCGTTATAGCACAAGGGTAGTGCACTTCCCCGGATTGGAATTAGAGATCCAGGTTCGAATCCCGGTGACGCAAAAACAATATTTTTCGACAAAATTGATTTTATATGTATATATTTATAATTAATACATTAATTTAGTATTTAAAATATCACAGACCTATGTTCTGAATAATTACAACTTCACAATAAGAATATATTTTCCTTAATAAAAAATATTTTGTTATCACCGGGATTTGAACCAGGAACCCATATTGAAGACGTGACCATGCTATGAACATTTGCTCAATCTAAGTTTTTTAACCAGGATTTTATTGTGCTGTAGGAGTTGAGGTGTCAGTGTTGAAGTAATTCAAACTATGATTGACTCGATATTGTGTCAGAAGGTTAAGATGCTGTGAAACAGAAGCCTCTAACCTCTTCTTGTCTCACGCGTGTTGGTTTTGTGTCGCAGTGTAGGGTGCCTGTTGTAACTAGAATAGGGTATATAAATGAAAGAGCACTTACAAGGTTTCGTTTATTGAGGTGCGGTTGAATGGCGTTGTTGGTGCTAGCGCGGTCAGCGGAGAAGTGAAATTCGTTACTTGAGCAGTATCTGTCTCTGGTGCTAATGGTTATTTGCGTCTGCTTATTAGTCGCTCTGATTCGAGCCCTAGCGCTTGATAGGTGAGCCCTTACACGGCTATGTCTACGGGAGCGTGTAAGGTCACCAAAAAGCTTTTAAACTGTCTGTGGTGCTCAATATTTTTTTAACTTATATTTAGGGAGAGAACAGGTTTACAGGTTTGGCTTACTCGAACTTATCATAAAAGACGTTGGAGTCAATAAAACTATTAAAATATGCTATTAGACAAACAGTGGTTGAAATCAAACCTGCATTCAACAAAAAATAATTAGAGAGTTAAAGTTATAGGTAATGAATGTTTGAAATAAATAGATGAGTTTGTATATTTGTATAGTATGTTTGATAAAAACGGAAAGATAGAAATATATCGAAAGGAGGGTGACTGCAAAGAATAAAGTGAACGGCGCTTTGAATGGGAACTTGTCAACCGAGGCAAGACTAGCGGTTCACAATGAAGTCCAGATACCAACACTGATATATGGAAGTGAGGCCTAGAGCTAGCAGAAGAGAAACGAAAGCAGACAGTGGAAATGAGGTCTATACGTGGCAGATCTACTCGTATTTATGACAGAGTAAATAATAAAAAAATAAGGAAATAATGTAAAACTCTTCTTAATATAGTGAGTACAATTAAAAAGGATTAATTAGGTAGTTTGATCATATATAACGAATGAATGAGTAGAGAATGGTCAGAAAAATATATGACGCAAGTGTTTATGGCACCAGAAATAGAGAAAGTCCGCGGAAGACTTGGCATGACCAGGTAAACCAAATAATGGAAGATGGACCTGTTAGAAGCCACAATAATCGGCGAGCTTATATGAGATGATGTGGTTTATTTATTTATTTTTATGGCATAAATAATACATATGAAAATAAAGGTAATTACTTTACTAGACGTGGTCTGTTTTATGGCAATTATCTGTACAGTTTATAAAAGATGTATTTGTTAAAGTACAATCGTTATAAAGTAAATTAAGTAAGTATAATGTGAGGTAAATTATAAAATGTTATTGTAAAAAAGGTTATAAAAAGATTTTTGTCTGTAATATAGTTGGAGATAAAAATGTGTAGGTGACATGACACAAATGACAAATTAGTTTCATTTTGCTTTCTAACCATATCAAGAAACCACTTTGTTTTTTTTGGTTTAAAATCATTAATCATTTTAAATCCTTTAAGGTCTAGTGGCAATTAATTAAATATACGCGGTGCACAAAACAATAAAGTTTGTTGACCAAATTTTGTATTCATTTTTGGCACTGAAAAGTATTCTAATATTTTGCTCCTAGTATCCTTTGCATCGGATCTTGGATGTAAAGTTTTTTTTTTTTAAATAGTTTTAGAGTTGATCTGGTAAACAGTTGTCTTGTATCCATTTAAACTATTTAAAGAGTTCTTTAAAGTTGTGTCTAAATGGCCTTAAGGCGGACTGATAGTGCCACCTTACAACGATAACACGTCCAATACCGAGTCACAGAAACCTTACGGTAGACACCGCGTATATTGTTATTGCGCCACCGGAATTCGAATTTGGATTTTTTTCCAAGCCGGGGAAGGTGCATTATCCAACTATGCTACAGCGACATTATTTTTGACGACAAATTTTCGAACCTATATGTTACCTATTTTTCAAATTAATACATTTATCGTTCCATGATTTGAAAGAGCCATCTACTTTGTTTTCACGTAATCTCAAATACCTTTGAGTAATTTGTCATCAAAAATAATGTTGCTGTAGCATAGTTAGATAATGCACCTTCCCCGGTTTAAAAAAAACAAGTTCGAATCCCGGTGGCGCAACAACAATATTTTTCGATAAAATTGATTTTCTTTCTTTCTAATTAATATATTTAATTCATATTTCAAATATCACAGACCTATGTTCTGAATAATTACAATATCACAATAAGAATGCGTTCTCCTAATAAAAATATATTTATACCTAATAATTTAACTTCTTAATCAACTACTCAGTGTTTTGTGTGCCTGTGCAAATAAACATCTCGACAAGACCTCTTATTAGTCAATCTCTGATAATTATACCTGTTATGAAGAGTCAAACCACGAGTTGGGATTGATCCATTGATCCTGCCTAAGCCGACTGAAATGCATAAGCCTTCGTGAAAACCCATTATGGAACAACCTAAAGTGCACGCAAGCAATTAATTCGCAAATTTGTTTCATAGAATCCTTAAATGGATAATTCTGACCGTAGAACGCAATCAATATAATAACACGTGTATTTCATTCTGGTGACCCATCTTTGATTTTGATTAATATAATACGTATATACGTATTTATTTACATTATGTATGTACTGACACTGATGTATGGAAGTGAGGCCTGGAGCTGGCAGAAAAGGAACGAAAGTAGATAGAATGCAGTGGAAATGAGATCACTTAGACGTATTTGTGGCAAATCTATTTATGACAGAGTAAAGAATGAAGAAATAAGGAAAGAATGTAAAGCTGATGTTAGTATAGTGAGTAAGATTAAGAAAGGATCACTTAGGTGGTTTGGTCATATGGAAAGGATGAATGAGGAGAGAATGGTAAGAAAGATATATGACGCAAGTGTTGATGGAACCAGAAATAGAGGACGTCCGCGGAAGACTTGGCACGATCAGGTAAACCAGATAATGGAGGATGGTTCTGTTAGAAGCCTCAACAATCGGCGAGCTTGTATGACAAGATGTATGAATGTGGATGAGGCGAGAATTGTGTGTCAGGACAGAAGAGTGTGGCGCTCTATCCTCTCTGCCTACCCCCACGGGGAAACGGCGTGATGGTAAGTAAGTAAGTAAGTGTTTACATTATTTTTAAATACTAAATTAATGTATTAATTATAAATATATACATATAAAATCAATTTTGTCGAAAAATATTATTTTTGCGACACCGGGATTCTAACCTGTATCTCTATTTCCAATCCGGGTAAGTGTGTTATAACGCCAGTACTTTTCATGGCAAATTTTCGACCCAATATGTTACACTTTTTCAAATTAATACACCTGTCGTTCCATTATTTGAAAGCCATCTACATTATTTTTACAGAATACCTCAATTACTCAAATTACTCAAATACCTTTGAGTAAACCGACTGCATATATGTATATATGTATAATTAATACATTAATTTAGTATTTAAAATATCACAGATCTATGTTCTGAATAATTACAACTTCACAATAAGAATGTGTTTTCCTTACTACATTATTTTTAACCAGTGATTCGATTTGGAAAAAACGAAATTTGCTACGAATATTTACATCTGGATATTTTTTCTCAGTATTGAATATTTACTTGAATCCTTGTAGTAAACCCGCGAATTTACATGTATCTCAGTTGGCTTTGGTAGAGTGAAGCTTGTCAATGATATTTTAATGTAAGTTTTCGTCGCACGTGGCATCATTCATCATTTAACGTTGTCTGTAAAGAAAGAGAGAATCATAGAAAGGTTTTTTGTTACAAACGGATACCGATTGGGTAGCATATAAACTTTACCGTGTTTGAATTATAATTCCTATTACGGATTTCTAATATAATATATTTTCTTCTTCTGTCCAGGTGGCAAGAAAATTTTATTGTAACATAATTCTTTTGTCGATACAAAAACATCAATATGTAACTCAATATAATAACAATAAGTAAGGCAATATATTTATGTTATTGGTTGTAATATTCAAGGTATTAATTGGTCGCCAGTTCCGAGAGCAACAACGACATTTTATCAAAGATTCTACATGTTTTTAGCTCCGAAACTGTACAACACACTCAGTACCAACTGGAAATCGTTTAATTCCAATAAGAGTACACAAATGTGGGCCCAATATATGATCCAATCATGGAGAGATGAATCAGAAGCATGGCTATCCAACATTCTAATATAATTTATACAATATCTACACTAATAATTCACTAGTCCTACAATACTCCCACTACATATTTTTTTATACATATTTTTTTTATTCCTATCGAATCTTTATCGTTCTTGAATTAAATAACACCACAACAGCACATAAAAAACTGGCTACTTTAACGCAGACGGCAGTCTAGCAAAGTAGCCAGGATAACGCTGTATATATCAGAGGTGAAGTCTACTCCATCCCACACAATAAACTATGAGTATGAATTATGTCTTATGTTTAGTATGTTATAACATATTTACCTCTGTTAGAACAAAAATATATATGTCATCTAATAAATAAATAAATTAATTAATTAATTAATTAACAGTAATAATCAATCTATAGTAACTGCAATATTTTATATACATAGATATTATAGTAAACCTTACGATATTAATTACTTCACGATGTAACATATGCTTTCAAATTTTTCTTAGTATATTCTAATTGTTCAATCTGTGTGCATTTCTTACAAATCATAGAAATTGTTTTATATTTCTCCATCAAAGTGGGTATGTCACGCAGCTAGTACTAGACCGTCTAGTACCGGGTACCCCGAGTGAGCCCAACATTAATTATTTAATTAATTTTTTTATACAAAATTCATTTTTTATTAATTCAACTTTTATATCATTTTTTAGTAAGTAAACCACTCAAGCATAAAAAAACGAAAAGTTTTTGAATAATTCATAACAATTTGTAATATAAACATAAAAAAAAAATGGTTTGTCATTTGTTGCTAGCATTTTTTTATTTATTTCTTCTTTTCACTCCTCTCTTTTTACTTTTAATGTATGCACATACGTAGACCTGCTACACAAGTATTATATAAAATTTATTGTTATCTTTTGATTTATTTATGTTTTAACTAAAAGGATTAAGAAATTGTAAATAAAAACATTTATTTATTTATGTATAATCTTACTCTCGTGCTAGCAATACAAAATATGGTACGAGTTATTCTTAGTCGATAATAATATTACAACAAAGTGAGGTCAAACTATTCTGAAAAAAAAATTTTTTTTTATTTTCCATTTATTTTACATTTACGTTACTTATCATTGCTGAAATGCGCAAACAAGTTCACCCCATCGGTCTGAAAGAAAAAAAAAACTTTTATTCAATCATTTATTTATTTATGTAATTTTCATTAGTAAAGCAAAGCTATACTTTATTTTTTAATTTCTCTGGCATACAAAAAAATATCGTTTTTCCCTTTTTTTTCACCATTTATTTTCATTCTTGTATTGCAATACAACAGCTAAACATCAGTCTCAATTGAAATCTCCAGCAATAACAAACGACAGAATCTGTAAAAATGAAAGCCAAAAAAACGGACGAACAAGTGGACGTCAGCGAAAAGGCTGAAGTGGCTAGAGTACGAGTAAAGATACCACCCTTTCGGCGGGATAAGATCACTTTTTGGATTGCCCAAATTGAAGCGCAGTTTACTGTGGCGGGAATTCCAACAAGAAACGCTTGAAATGGTTAGTGACATGATAACGGAACGGCCAGCTACCAACACGTACCGAACACTGTGCGATGCCTTGATCTCCAGATATGATGTTTCGCCGATTACTCACCTCGTGTGCGAACTTCAATTGGGAGATAAAGAACCATCAATACTCCACCGTCAAATGAAGAACTCTGGAGGACCAGCAGTTGCGAAGACAAATTTGTTGAAAATCCTGTGGCTGCAACAGTCACCGCAACATGCTCAGTGTATCCTCGATCAACGACCAATCCGTTGAACAACTGGCGAAACTGGCATTGTATACTCACCCGTCGAAGCTAGTGCGGTGCAATCTGCAATCCAAGATAATTTATAAAAGAAGATCGACATGTTAACCGAACAGCTAGCGAATATGGCGGGAGAAATCCAACACCTGAAAGCATATAATCGCAGCAGGCACGGATCTAGGTCCAAGAGATAATAATAATGCAAGATCAAGATTGTGGTAGCGAAACCACCTTAGAAATCCAAATTGTAAGGCAGCACAATCATTTCAGAGATTCATACACCAAGTCTTAGCAGACCTGGACTTCTGCTCGGCGTACCTTGATGATATCCCCGTCGCCTCGAGATATGAAGTACAGCACATAGACCACCTACGACAAGTTTTCCAACGCTTGAAAGAACAAGGATTCGTCTCTAACGTGCATTTTTATATAATTTTTATAAATTTTAATAACATAACAACATAATAATTATAACATTTTTAATAAAATAATCTTCTTGAAACTGCGTAAAATTTTGAAAATATTATTTAATTTTCTCACTTTGAAGCTTACTCCATGTATGAATATAGATGTTTACGCGTTTTTATACTTCGATAGGTAGGCCTGGTATAAATTTTGAATATGTGCATTCTATTTATATAAATTTAAAACAGCAAAAAAAAGCGAAACTGCTTCTGGTGAGATACGATTTTCGGTTCGATCGGATATATTTACGTCGGTGATATAAAAATATTTTATATTGGATTTTTCAGATTATCGGTTGTGATCAAAGTTTCAGGGGCCGATCAGTAGAGTTTGAAGATTCGAGACTGCAAGGAGAACGACCATCGGCATCTACCAGCCCAGTTTCACAAATGTTGGTGTATTTTTATTTACATGGATTGAATTAATATATTCAATAATACCAATAGAAAACTCAGGGCTGGCTATCGATGGATACATACGGCAACAGTGGATGATGCGAGAATTGTTATGTCAGGAAAGAAGAGTGTGGCGCTCTTTCCACTCTGCTCACCCCCGCGGAGAAACGGTGTAATGGTTAAGTAAGTTAAACTTTTCTACTTGGAAAATATTTCCACGGCGGCACTACATATATTCTCAATGATTCATACGAATATGTCAGAAAATAAAACGCCTGCTCTGATAAGTCATCATTAAATTGAATTTACCTGGATTTTCTTTGCATACAGTCGCTACCACAAAACACTTTTTCACAATTTTAAGATTTTATTCTGAAAATGAATGTGATGTTCGTAAATCACGTTGTATTTTTTTCATATTTCGTATCATTTTTACTGTGTTTTATTTAATAAAATATCACGACTATATTTCATTTTATAATACTCTAAATGTTTATTCTATTACAGACAATGTACGGGGATGTGCAAAAATATAATAATGATAGAACATTATAAAAAAATCTATAAATAATATCGTACAGAAGACAATCCTCTAGAGATTTGTGATACCTATTTTTTTCCATAAATCTTTAGGTGGAAATCTGAACCACTCACGGACTGCCAGGGTTATTTCGTTCGTGGATTTTCAGCCTAAATATGTATAATATTTTTCCTTCTAAAATAATTTCTATTAAAATTGTATCTATATTTAATTTTGTTTACACCACTGGGTTATTTTTATGTCAACCGGTTTAGATACTAACGTATCTTCGTCAGGACTGGCGTACAAATGAACTACTCTCTAAAATTTAGACATCTATTACGGAGTGTAGGCGGTATTTTGGTAAGAGTGGGAAGGTGATTGAAAGTGAGGCATTGAAATAGGGAATATATTAAATAGCGGGTTGTTTGTAAAGTTTAATTGTTTACATTGGACTTAATGTCGAGTGATTTATTAATTTCTGGAATTTCTAAATTCTGGTATTTATGACAGTCCACGGATCGCCGTGCGCATGTATAGATGCTCTATTATGTCGATCTACTTATCTGTCGTCGTCCCCTCACCCTACCCCTCAGAACACGACTTTTTCTGTGTGTTTGTCTATGGTTTTTTAACTGTCAAGGACAGTGGATGTTCTGCTATGTGCTCGTCACTAACTTACAGTTTTGGTAATGTTACTTGTTGCTAATATATTCGGTTACTTCCGTGTGCTTCCTGAAACTTCCTAAAGTTCAGGAGCTATGACTATAGAAGAAAAAATCCAGATAAGTCGTGCTTCCTGGTTGATCCTTGAGCTTTGTCCTGTTCCTCTCCCAAATTCTATCATCTTCCTACATTCTGTGTCCCCATCCCTTTTGTTAACACAATCTAAGGCCTTTTAATGTTTAAAATTTCAATGCCGTTTTCTTTTACAAAATGGTGGCCTATCTCTAAAAGATTGTTAGAAAATTCTGAGAAGTTATTATTATTAAAAGGTACCTTTAGTGTACACTTTATAAGAAATTAAAAATACCGTAATTTTTTAAAATAAAAGTAATGTTACAAATCGAAGAAAATGAACAATTAAATCTACCGCATAGAAGTAGACAAGTGCACGGGTTCCAAGGTCAACGAAGGCTAATCACGTGATATGTGACAGTTCTTAGCAGGAAGAAGGCTAAATCTCAGAAATCGATGATGTACATTGCGAAGAAGATTTTTAATGAAATGCCAGAAAACATAAGAAAGGAGGAGAAACTAAATAGATTCAAAATGAAATTAAGCTAATATGTGAAAGATAATTTTTAGTAAATATATAAAAAATACTTATGTGTGCCCGCACTATATTAAGAATAATTAAATAAATATATTCTAATAATTCGAACTTGGTTTATGGTTGGCACATATTACAAGCCTGAATAATATAATTTTTAACTGAACCTATAACATGAAGAATATAAATCTATGTTACTGTTCATCGATGAGATCTCGTTATAATAATTTAACATTGTAGGTAGGGGAGAGAAGTATGCGATGTATTATAATCCGGAGATATATCATAGAACTACTCCCAAAGTTCCAAAAGCCACAAAATAATGGGCTTCCACATTATTTATCGATAAAGGGAGGCGTAATCTTAATAGTTGAATTATTATTTATATATTAACAACACCGGTGTAGCGAGAATTTTCCCAACCCCGAGCAAACAAATAATCCGGATCACCCTTTCCTTAGCAAAGCGGTGAAAAATGCATTAAGCTGTCTTTTATATAGTGTTTTTTAATAATTTATATATATATATATATATATATATATATATATATATATTGTGATATTACAAACTGATGTCATATTCGAAATTGCCCTGTCACTTGTTTTAATACCAAGTACCTCGTGATTACGGATAACGCCCTCAGGTTGGTAAAGCGATCTGTTTTAAGGTTATAAAAACGGTCACCATCTATGGTTATTTTTCAATTAGAGCTGTTAAAATTACGCGGTTCACTGCTGCGGTCAGCAAATCTAAGATCCAGAAGAAGAAAAGCATCCAACGTAACCAAAAGGGTAAATAGTTTTATGTTATTCAATCACTAGTGCATAATTTACTATAATTTGATAATCTAATCGCATGGTGAATAATCTTTACAGGAAACGAGACATTTCCCTTTGGTTATATTCACTACTTCGGTTTAATTACTACTAAGGGCTACATTACACCTTATTTTCTTCAATTCTGTATACAAATAATATTGCGTTGGCCTGGATACTGAGAACCAACTACGACGATGAGTCATGGAGATGGGATGCTACGATGGAATGTGCACGGACGAGCATGGACTAGAGTTATGCCATCTGTTGTAACATTTTGATCTTGTTATCACCAGCCTGCATTGAAGAACGTCGAACTCGTGCCTAACCTGACGAAATTAGGATTTGTTAATATAAATTGTACTTTGATTCTAACTTTATTTGCGTTTTTTTTTATGATCAGATTCCATTATATAACGAATAACACCTTTTTATTTATCTCTCTCTGGTATTATAAATAATTTTTCCCAGTTTAGGATTAAGGCAGAATGTGACAATAAGGTGGTTATGCGTTTCTGAGGTGAAGAACCCGCGGTTCTTATATTGTAACTGACCTGTGAAAAGGAAGAACGCTGTCCTTCACCCTCACAATATGTTTGAAAGAAAGTTTCTTGCTTATCCGCGTTAGCGATAGTTACCATTGTTGCTCCAACGTTTCGGGTAAATTTAATTATCCGTCTTCAGGGGATACCTTATGGCTCTGAAACGAGCGTGAAAGGCGTATTTTTAGGCCGGCTTTTCAACGCTGTGAAATCACTAATCCTTACATTGAATAATTAGGATGTTCACGATCTAATTTTTGGGTTCTGGTAATAACGGTTATGCTATTAATATACAACTAGGCGAGTGCCTTAACCACTTAACTAATAAGTAAGACAAATATCGTTAAAATATCTCATTATTTAATGATTCTATTAAAATTCATGTTGATGGAAGCCCTGTCGACAATTGTGTCTACCAAGGATAACTAAATTTACATAGTATGAGGTATATCCGTCAAAATTTTTCGCAAAACAAAGCCGGGCTAGAGTCCATTCGGATCCCTGAGCATGACCTTCAAAAGTGATCTTCCACTGGTTCTAAAACAGAAAGGATTTTATCCTGAGATCACGAATAGCTGCGAAACATGGACTCTCAACAAAGGAGGAGTTCAATAATTCAAAGTACCGCAAAGGGACTCGAACTAATATATGTTGGACATCGCACAAAGAGACTTAAAAATAAACTTGTGAATAATGAAACAGACAAGAATTGTCGATATAAAAGAGTGCTAATAAAATTTAAAAAACAGTGTTCAGGCCACATCGCTTGGAGACGGTGGCGTAACTATGCCAATGCGTATATCGGGGCCCACATTAAAAAGGGATATTTTTGATGGTATCGAGTTCAGAGCGTGCTTTAAAAAATAATTAAATAAAATGTGGGTTATTATTAATTTATATCAGAAGTTGTATACTAGGTTTGACTTTTTTTAAACTAGTATTTTTTTAAATGCGATTATCTATATAAATATATAAATGCCTTGCATAGTTTAAATATATGGCTGATCTGAGGGTAGTTATTATTTAAATGGAGTACTTGGCTGGCTTAGGTGGACTAGTCATAGAAACAATTATTTGACTCCAATATTTAGAATGAATTTATAATGAAGCTAACATCAGGGATGTGATAATATAAATAAGCATACCTTGAATCTTGCCTTGTAGTTTATTGAAGTCTTTTTACTAGTGATGAGCTCTAAATCACGAACCGTGAGTCAACCACTGATGTCTTGAGTCACACTCACTCTCGGTGATTGAATATCTGGTAATATCGTGATTCGTGTTTCATTTTTTTTTAATTCTATTGATTTTCTGACGCCACTATTCAAATCGATTACCACTTGAATCAGTCCCATCTATAGGATTTTCCGTAATTTGATTAACGCCATCTGTTGGAATCTGTTTTTGTTGGTAATTTTTATGCTATTTTGTTCGTATTTTTTTTAATTTTCTACTAACTATTCTAATTATTTATGCTAGAATATGTTTTTTACGCAAATGAAGTTTTAATAATATAAATAAGTACACTCAAAATTATGTTTTAAAAATCATTTCGTGTATTGTGATATCAGAAACTGTGATCACAGTCACAGTTTTCAATCATTGATATTACCGAATACTAATCACAATCACACCGGTGAGTCAAAAGTAGCATGTTCTATCATCACTACAGTCTTTACTCTTCACTGCGCCCGTCTCTGTCGGCCGAACTACGAAGCTATCGGTACCGTCTCTGCTGGCTGCACCCTCAAGCTCAGTTGTTTCACGGTACGGCCAGGGAGCGAGATTACATAATTATTGTATTTTAAAGATGCGTGCATATGTCTTACGTTATTAAAACGGTGACCGATGTACAAACGACGAGAATTATTTTGTAGTTGATGTTAACGCTAATGTGACGAGGTTGCGGTCTAGTGTTCCAGGCCAAAATCACCTGATGAGTACACCTGATTGCAGGGGAAAATGTAATTTTCAATACTTTATAGTTTTGACATGTGCGGATAGATAAATTACGTATTTTAGAAAAAACCGGACAAAAATAAAAATCCGGCAATATCGACCAAGTTACAAAGTATTAAAAATAATTGTATTTTTTACATTGCGCGCTTGCCCCAGCCACAAGATTTAAGACGTAATTTTAGCAAATGTACCCAAAAATATTACCCATCATTTTTATTTGTTAATCACGTAGATATGATAAAATAATTGATATGTAAAAAAACCGCAACAAAATATATTTCACAGATTACAAATTAGAGTAGTTTAAGATACAGTTACTATTTTTTTATCAGTTTTTGAACGTAACAATATTTTCACGTGCCGCTTTCAAGTGGCGAACCTGCGCACGTGCGCCCCGCTCCAGTGAATGGACCAATAAGAAGCCACGTCTAATAGTATATACGATAAATGCACTCACCGATGAGCTAGTTTATTTTACAAATAAAGCATTGAATTAGTAATACAAAATAAGCGTTGTTAGTTGTAATAAAATGGCCGGTCGAAATATTTAAGAAATGACTTACTGGTATAAAATAAGTTATGTATGAAGCCATGTCTAGTTAAGTAATAATTTAAGATATCCTACCATAAAAACCATGTCTAGAGTATGAAATAAATTTATAAGGATCTTTTATATGTTTTATGTTAATCCTAGAATTTATGTAAAGCTACCAGAAGATCACCGGAAATCAGCACTTGCAGGAGATCATTTCAGTTACCACAAATATTTATCTATTATAATTACAAATTGGATTAATAAAATAAATGTAAAACTTCCCTCATAAGTTATATTGGCATATATATATAGAGGCGCGTTTGGCTCAGAGGTTAGATTAAAAAAATATATCAAGATTCTACAAAATACACCTCTATTACCATCTTCTTTTTCTTCAATTCTTCTACCAAGATAAACAAATGTTGAGTTCTTGTACTTCTGACACCTACAGATTTATTTGTAAAGAGAATAAAACTTGAATAGTCCAGGTCGCTACCAGCTTCCGAGGGTTCTTATTCTTCTTCTTCTTCCTTTTGTAACAACTGTTGTTCTGCCGTGATAAATATACTCGCTTAATGATCTATCTAGTGGTCGAGGATTAGAATCTCGTTCAAGGAGACCATCAAGTTAGTTCATATCAGAAGCGTTTAGCTTATTTTGAAAATAGTAATAATATTGATTTGACACGGCACATATCTTTATTTTTATTTTAAATATGCGAATTTCTATTAATTTAAAGATTGTTTGGGTAATGTGAACATTTTCTAATAATGAAAATAAATAGATTTCTATATTTAAACTAAGCGTGTGAAATTTACGCGAAAAAATTATATGCATTATTTTTTAAACACTTTTAAATTCTACTTTTTACGTCATAAATAGAGAAGACAAATTAGGAAGGTTGCCTTAGAGCTAGACCGGCCCGGATTTTCGCTAAGCCACTGATCAACAACATTAACCGCAGGCACTATTCGGCCATTTGGCGAATATTCAAATTAAACGACCACCCCTATCTCGGCAAGTATTACCTACACCCAATATCTAAACCACTAATAGGTTTAATAATCTTTCTGCCGGCCACTTCCATTATGTTCGATAATGTTAGCGTACAGGAAATATCGAATTTGTAAACGTGACTAAGTGACCAATTAATTTTTGAATGCAGACTGTAATATATTTTATGATGTCTATAAAATAAATAACCAGAACGTGGATCAATTGCTTTTTAAATTTATGGGACATACATGTGGGGACGGCGATTCAAATTCACCGCCATCATCACTGTACCCAGCCGACCAACAATATAAGCGACATCTGTATTCAGTATTCTTCTTTTACTACCCCTCACTACAATATACGACTCAACAAAAACCCACACATTTTCATATCGTCACCACCGAAACATCCAATAGACATACTGTATCACCGCCCTCGAAATACCTTACTTAATAATTATCTACACTCACACAGAAAAAATTTACAATAAAATTTTGTGAAAACTAAATTTAAAAATTAGGTTAAACACTTTAACTTCCCATTAACTTAATATTATTACATTTTATTTAACCATTGAACAATGTAATATATCATCGGGACTTAATTCGTACTCGAACCTGTTATGTCTATGCATACGTGTAAAATTATTTAATAATTTGTTTTTGAAACACTTCCATAAAACACCGATAATACTTCGAATATGAACATGGTACGAAATCAATTCAGTCAAGCCGAGGACGTCAAATCGTCCAAAGTTAGTTAAATTAGTAAATCTTATTAAAAAATCGTAATTCATTTATAGATAGTCTGAAGTTAACAACCCTTAAAAATTTATATTGAACCTTTTCAGTTTTAATTAATGAACTTTATAGAATGGGGACCAAATTGTCTAACTATATTCTATAAAGTTCTACGAACTACAGACATGTATAAAATGTTAAGTGAGTTTAATTCTTTCGCCGTTCGTGAAACAAAACCTAAACTTTTCATAGCTTTATTAGAAATTTCATTGTATATAAGTTTTTTTTTAATCAACTTTGACTTGACAATTTATTAAAAGTGATACTATTAATGCTGTTATGAAAATTACACTCTTATTACATTACAATTATTGTCTTGTTTATAAACTTATACATGACTGATTTTGTAAGTTTAAAAATTGTTATGAGAGACTTCATTAGATTGATGTGAAATATTTCGCTGGTAAATACGTAGCGTGAAAGGCACACAGTGTAGTCTACGAATACGATAGAGGAAAATGAGTAACTGGTATTGAACTCAGTTTTGTCGAAGTTGATGTCGTTTTAAGAACTGTATGTAATGCTAATAAATTAAGATAGCATCTTTGACCAGTAGAAAGAACAATAAAATTTATATTAAATGAAATACATTTTTGAAAAAATAAAGTATATCTCATAGAACTTAGGCAGGTGGTGAGTTGAGTTAAAATTATTTTTATCAAAATCAGACTACAAACTTTTGGCACCGCAGTTTCTTCGTCGGACGAACGTGCGATCGATGCAAGCGATAAACGTGTGGGTGAAATGTGTACTGTGTAACCCGACTGATAAAAAGTGTGAAGTATTTTAAATTTTTCCGTCTAAAATTGAGTTTGTAAAGTAATAAGATGGAGATACAAGGGATGAAAAAGACGACAAAATTTTATATTTTTATTTATTAAAAAAAAAAGTATTAACATCAATAAAATTATACATGGTTTAACGGACCTTCTCCACAATGTTTTATGAGTGGATACCTGACTAAATTACGAGTCAAAAATGTTCAACGAATATGTGCAAATTCTACACTATTACCGAAAACATTTATGATATTTTTTCAAAATCGTGTAGAGCTTGAAGTCTACGTACTTCGAAATGAATATTTGCAAAATTTTTCCATTATTAATCCATGGATTTGCTTTAGGTCTCCAGGCTTTGCTTCATCTAACATAAAATAGTCTAGCTGCTCGAAATTCGATGACCTTTGATTTTTTATTTTCAATATATAATTTTAAATCAATAAAATACTTCAATTAATCGAAATAATCGCACAATTACTATTTTTTTAAATGCTTATATCTCTGACACGGTTGAGATTAGGCACATGTCTCGTGAACATTTTCGACTCGTCAATCAGTTAGGTATCCATTTATAAAATATTATGGACTAGGTCTGTTATACCCTGTATAGCGCTTGTATATATCAACACAATTAATTTTTATTTTTATTCGTATTCTGAAGTTGTAATTATTCAGAAAATAGGTCTGTGATATTTTATATATGAATTAAATATATTAATTAGAAAGATAAGGTAGATGGCTCTTTCAAATAATGGAACCATTAAATGTATTAATATCAAAAATGTTAACGTATAGGTTCGAAAATTTGTCGCTGTAGCGTAGTTGAACAATGCACCTTTACCAGTTAGGAAAGATCCAGATTCGAATCCCGGTGGCGCAATAACAATATTTTTCGATACAATTGATTTTATATGTATATCTATCTAATTAATATATTTATATACTTCATACATCATTTTTGTTTATTTATTGTACAGGCTTAACATTTTTTTATATATTAGAGAATTACATCTTAAGCGCAATACAAAGATAACAATTATATTATATTTTCATGTTTTTCATTATCAAACTTATAAAAATAGAAAAATGTGATGAATAACCAATTGGAAATTATACATCAATAATACGGAGTATCGTAGTAAGTTGGAAGAAGTGTCATAGTTTGCAAATTACACACAACTAGTCGACAAGTAACATCGGTTGCCAACACACTTGAACTTAGTCAATCGATCACTATTAAGTTGAGACACAAAAAATTGTAACATATAATCAGTTAAACTAACAGCATAAATGTCGACAACCTCCGCTTATTCGTTTCCCAAAGAATATAATCTGGGTACTGCAGAGTTAGCTTATACATTTTTTTCTAACATTTCTCCTGTAATAAAATAATGAATTTTGAGCGTATCAGTGTATGTACCTGAAAATGTGAAATTTTTTACTTGAGCCACTCCACCGCTGTGCGACTCAATTGTCACCACTCATATACGTCATAATTTATTTTTTTGCCAAACTGCATGACAGTTTTACGGCAAGGATTGCCATTTACCTAGTTATAATTGAGGTTTTATAAACAACATTTTTTATAAATGAAATATTACAAGGGTAAAAAAATTTTTGATAATATTTTAATGATCTCAGTATGCATTATCTAGTAGCGTGAAGTCAGTACTTTGAAATAAGCTGTACTTAACTAGAATTTCTGCGAAATAAATCGAAATAAAATATTTATCTAGTAATATTCCTATCTCAATTATTTTTATGTTGTTTAGATTTTAATGTCGTAATATTCTATCAGATAATTATTTATTATTTCCTTATTTCTCAAAATACATAGTTACGTTCAGCTTATTTCAATTTATTGACTGCACGCACCTGGCATTATCCCATACTCTGCGGTAGTGGGTCATATTTGACCCGGGTGTTTGTGAAAATATGAATTACGCTAGAAATATTAATTTAATGCTGTTTTCCGTCTAGCTAATCTTTTATTAAATATTTTCAAGTAATTTGAGATACAACAAATGTTATCGGACGAAATTTAAATGAGTTATTGAAAAAAATGTGAAAAAACGCTCAAAAACTGACCTAAGACAGTTGGATTGAATCTCAACGCTTACGCCGAAACATATATTGTCAACATTTTGAGCGAGTAGGCAAAGGATACCAGGTATGCGTTCATGTGTTTATTTTGGCTTATTTTCGTCTGGCGGCCCCTAGACAATGCCAGTAATATAATTACTTAATAATTGTAAGTTTTATGACACTACCTGCTCGGGTTCCGACGAGAAGATCACATGCTCAGTGGATGTTTGTATTTCGGCTGTGTAAGGCGTCTGTTGATGCGCGAGAATATGTACATTATTCGTAAAAAAAAAAAATTTTGACTTTAATTTTTTAGCAAAAACATTACGGCACATCATATCATTTCATTAAATCATATTTAAAAAGAAATATTTATAAAAAATCTCCCACAAAACGCTTGAAAAACAGGAAACTTGAGGTGGGTCTAAAATGACCCACCACTGCCGGACGTATTTTGTTTTGACCCACTGGGCTGTAAGTGTTATCCAACACCTAATTGGTATGTTAATATAATGTATAGTCATTTCCATTTAGAGTGGTGCGACATGCTTATAAATCATGTTATAGTCAAGTTAAAAGAAATTATATGAATTACTTGGAAAGAAAAATTAATCATTCGAAAAAATTTACAACTTTTTCAGGGTGTAACAGACCTAGTCCATAATAAAACAGCAGACTCATTTGTAATGTATTTCAAATTCAGATCTAAAATAAAATACTCATTTTGTACAGCATTCTGTGATATAACATTAATATTAATTTGTTTAATTTTTATTGCCAAGAGGATGCAGCACATTGGACTCGCCACGGTGAATGCATCCTACCCCATATTCGCGTAACTCAAACAATCCCGTAGGTAGAAGAGGCTCTAAATTGCCGATGACACTGAGCAAAAGCTGCTGCAGTTTGCCGACGAAAAATATGTAGACTATGCACCTACTTTATATCGCAGCGATGCATAGGCCGGGGTGAAGCTAAAGGCTGTGTCATGAACAAGGTGACCACATTTTTTTAAATATTTAAATGCAATATTATTTCCAGTATTGAATATTTATATGTAATATTAAGTTGATCCACCGTTTTTGGAATGACTATGATGAGCGTCAATATAATACATTTTTTTAAAAACGACTGATAAATTACGCATCAACCTAATATATATATAAAATTCTACACTTTTTGCTCCATCCAAACAAAATTTTGCATAATTACTCTTTAGGAACCTGCGTAAAACATGGGCATCATTTCTTCTTTCCCTCTCCTCCTGACTAACCTATCTCGTATGTATAAATTTGCATTGTATTATTTTGAATTCTATTAATTACAAATTGTGCATAGTCATTCTATAGGATTTGATATTTAAGCTGCGCACATTGTCAAAGGCACCCCTCTCCCCCTAACTATATTTAATGTAATTGACAGCTTCAATCGATATAGCAGAGTTCCATTTCTCACTAATTATTGATATTTATAAAAATAGATCAAAAACGAAATAACACGTTTCATTTTGATATTATCGATTGTTTTCATTATAGCTAATGGTCATGTTTTTTCATGTAACTATTTTCTTTGCGTACATTATTGTGTTCTTACTCTTGAATATTTGGGGTCGGATGGTGACGAGAATAATACTCACGTGCAATGTAATAATTTAAGGAATTTATTCCCGTTTTTCAATAGTTTCAACAGATTTCAAATGATCTTACATCAATCTGCGAAGAGTGGCGCGGAGTGAAGAACGCTCCAAATTGTTACCGGCGCTAGTTATATATTCTAGCCGGATGTATACACACACATCTCCGACCCGAACTCGCAAATTATATTTCTCGTACCAAAATAATGCCGAATTAAAAGAATGCAAGAGAAAATAATGAATTTATTTAAGAAGAACTTCCCATGACCGATACCCAAAACACAGTGATTTGCTAACAGTGGCTTCGGGCCTTTTATTATCTATAAACCTTTATTCTTAGTTAATTTAAAAAAAAATGTTTTAAGGGAAACTTTTAGCCCCAACAGTTTTGATGGGTTCATTGAACCTGCTGGTTAGCCTAAACACCAACCCTTCGTATCTCAAGATATAAGAAGGTAGATAGCCGGAATATAACACGCATGCCTGTCACTTGATCACAAGCAACCACAAACATTACACATCTTGAGTAAAGAAATAAATTTCTATGACAAAAATTGTTCACATTTGACCTACAATATTGACTGTTGGGGAAATATACATCTATACGACGTGAACAAAGCGTCTTAGTTTTGCTAACAGGATTCAAAAACAGATAAACTAGAATGAAGAAAGAGGAAAACTAGTATTATTTAGAGGTAAACTAGAATGTAGAAAGAGGAAAAAAATACTGAAAATAGTAGTCAATACAAAAGCACAACCACCACTTTGCAATTGATGAACATTTAGGATGAAGCGTTTGAAAATAATTATTTGGCAAGTGTGACAGTTTTACAATTCATTTTATTTATTTTATATCATATGCTGTGTGTACATTTACTATTTTAATATCTACCTCACTGGGCATCGCGCGTGCGGAGGCACATTTTTTTACATTGTTAATCATAGAAGAAAAAAAGGGAAAAAAAATTGTTAATAACTAAATTACTATGCTCTTAAAAACATATTTAAATGTTTTAGAAATATCTTTCAACAGCAAATAAATTTTTTGATCTCACATCTGGGTTGAAAATTGATTACGCATACTATATTTAGTCAATTTAATCAATTGCAAAATGACGGCATTGCTTTTGAACACCTCTAACTGAGAAAACTTAAAGGTGTGAACAACTTAATGATTATTAATATAATCTATGATAAATGTTGACGTGTTCGGGTATTACGTCTCGTATAGCATGTCTAAAGGTATTAGTCTCGAGTACCTACCTATACATATTTATATTATCACGAGTAGACTCATATTTCTAATTATCCAAAAAAATGATTTCCCGAAGGTTTAAAACACGTCAATTACTTTTTCGTGTGAAAAGTTACTCAGATCAAAAATTTATCACA
Organism: Eubasilissa regina; assembly: GCA_022840565.1. Lineage (NCBI taxonomy): Eukaryota > Metazoa > Arthropoda > Insecta > Trichoptera > Phryganeidae > Eubasilissa > Eubasilissa regina. Next base: position 12,316,810 of record JAINEB010000027.1, on the reverse strand, counting down.
AAAAAATTATGTTCATTTTTCAAAGGTATGAATTTTTAATCTGTTTGTAAACATTGTAAACTATTTTATATAAAAAAATACATATTTTCTCTCACAACGATTGAAATTCCCAACGTCATGTAAAATATTATGTAATATATTCAAAAAATTCAGTTTGTGAATTCAGAACACGTGGAGTAATCACTATTATGAGATAAAAAAATGTGTTATCAACAGACCAACGTTCTATCAAGTATGGGCAATTTTCTGTTTCGGTAGTTTAATTGAACTGCCTTTTCCGCGAATATTAATCGCGTGTGCTGCGTAAATAAACTACCAAGAGGGATTATCTAATCATCGTTTGACTACCTTATCATTGCGAAATGAGATACGCTCGATATCTCTCTGTTTTATTATAACTTTTATATCTTCGTGTCATTTAATTGCAAACTCTTTCAGAAGAGATTCAATATCTGTGTGAACTGTTATCTTCTGTAATCATGTAATCAAGGTGAGCTGTCTTTTTCTCGTGCATTATTCATTAAACGGACTTCTTCAACCGTGATGCTCTCCTCCAAAGCTCCAACTTCCAGCAATCTCTACCTCCATTATGAGACACAAGATGCTTCTCTGGATGTCTCATCACATGTCCGAGATACTGAAGTTTTCGCATTTTTATTATTTTAAATACTTATTTTTCTTCATTCATCCGCACCATAACTTGTTTTATTTATTTATTTTACTACCATCAACGCTCTTGTGGGCTTTAATATGAACAAATATATTTTTATTTTTAAGATTCGCAAAATCAATATTGTCGGTAAACTCCATTATTTTAAATTATTAACTTTTAATTCAAATACATCTACCGTTTTCGAAAAATATAATTTTCTTCTTCAGGATGTCAATAAATAATCAAAAACATATGTTATTGTTTCTTTAACAGAATCTATTTTTAAAAAACAATAATTATTTAAAAAAATAAATTTAATACTTCACTTAAATTGTTACTTGTTGATAAAAAAATTTAGAATGGGACTTGTGAAATTTAGTTGGTTGTTTATAATGTTTTAATTAGTTTTACATACTTTATTTATCTCCAATGATTCCAAATTATTTCATTCATGATCAACAAAAGCGTGACAATCAATTTATCCGAAAAATATTTTTTTTTCCTACCGGGATTCGAACCTGGATCTTTTCCTATCCAGGGAAACGCATTAACCGATTACACTTCACCAACATAGTAAGTCGACGACAAATTTTCGAACTTTTCTGATGCACTTTCAAATTGATACATCAGTCGTTCCATTATTTGAAAGCCATCTTCTTTATTTATTTATTTTATTTTGAGATTCCTTAATATCAAACAACTTTGAGTAAAATCTGATAGGAAACGCCAGAATTAATTAATAATTCATTTTCATTAAATTTTGGAAACATTAATACAACTTATATATTTTTAAGGAGAACTCATTATTATTGTGAAGTTGAAATTTTTTGAAATAATGTAATGTAAATTTTGAATAAAGCAAATGATTTAAATTAAGTTATTTTTGTTCACACCTCATAATTTCTCTAATTTCTCACTGGTAAACCGAGTTGAGTACACTGAACACGAATAATGAACTCATATATGACGACGGTTAATCGTTTGGCATTGCTTAATTCTTTATACTAGTAAAATTATAAATTTATTTTATTTCGAAACAAAATAATATTTCCGAGCGAAAACAAGATTTTCGATTTCAATTTAATAATAACTAAATTATTAAGATTATATACAAAAAAATCTGACGCTAACGCTCTGTTTTATTACTTCATTTGAAAAAGCGGTCATTTTTTTTTATTCTCAAAATGCAAACCATTAATAGTAAGTAAGCACGTTAATTTTGAGAAAATGTGAAATTAAATGACTGAAAATTTCCCACAAATTGCTTTGCTTATCCATTTAACCACCGCAATTACACAACCAATAACAATTACCTAACACCTACACCGAGTTGGAAAGCTAAGTAAAATAAAATATATTTATTATTGTAAGCGTCGGCTATAAGGTTTTATTCTGGAATCATGTTAATGATGCCGTATTTTGTAAATTCAATTTAATTTTCAGAAAATCTTTAACATTTTTATCTAAAAACTATAATAGACCATAATTTATCGATTAAACGTATATTGATTATCTATTTTCTACAAATTTAACTTTTTCTTCTTCGTTGTTTCCTCTCAGTTGTGAATCGTGAACCGTACGAGTTGACCCTTCGGTTACATCGACGATTCTTCCGTATCAATGTAACTTAGCATTCCATGGAGCCAACGCATCTGTCAGGGACAACTAAACCAATTTTCACTTGGAAAGAACAATTTTATATGTGTGTGTAACAGAACATGTAGAGCAGAGCTCAAGTTTTCATGTACTCTGTTTTTTTTTGTTTTCCGTCGCCATTTAGATATATATGTGATAGAAAAGGGTTAAGTATATTTATATGCATATATTGGAACATATAATGCTTTCAGGAATATTAATTTTTAACATATAGAATTTATAGAGTAAGTACGTGTTTATGTATAATATTTATAATACTGGAAAAATCAAGAACGCCAAACGAAATGCATTCGACTAAGACATTAAAAAAAATAACATATATAATAATCATTGATGGGATAAGATCCCGTGGACTGTATCGATTACAATAATTATTAGTTGACATAATCTGAATTGGATTCAAGAGAAGAATATTGGCAAATGGCAAATGATCCCGATCCTTAATTGGACATCATTTTCACATTCAGTTGACTTGTACCTTTTTTAGTGAAGAACAAGTAAAAAAAGAACACAGATCTTGACAGTTCGGCGTTAGAAGGCAATCTGTTCCCACGTCGGCGAGATCTCTAAGTCATTAGCTGGCCAGAGCGAGACAAGTATATGCACAGGGAGTAGGTACTCTTGCGTCAACAACCATAAATATGAACTTTCCTATTTTACAAAATTCAAACACCCGTACATATTTATTGTGGATACCGTGTTTTTAACTAATTTCAAACGATAAACCCCAAGCTAACCAATTAAAACTCTAAGCGGCATCAATACACTGTAACAATTTGCATATTCTGTGTAATATTGCTCACACTAATACAATGGAAAAGAGTACATATTTCACTTAGTCCATTGTCTTGGAGCCTATCAATCACCGCAACCCTCTCCATGGTGTCGCTCTCTCTTTCGGCAACATATTCAAAGATTTTCAGGACACAGGCGTGGCGCGTGACAATACGTTGATGCATCTAGCTGTCAATGGTATTCTTAACATCCCTCTTCAATAACAACTGGCTTTATTTAACTTATTAATTGTAATCACTAACAGAAAACAATTGGCTTTCACTAATTTATGACCGATATATGTGTATTATATTGAATTCCATCCATTCTAAAAGTATATAGGACCCCTGGCCATCCCACCGCTACTCTCTGATACACATGGTGTAAAAGATCTAGTCCACAATAGTTTATTTAATAAAATACTTAATTAATCGAAAAAATTGTAAAATTACAACATTTTTTAAATGCTCATATCTATGACACGATTGAGATTAGACTCACGTAACTGGAATATTTTCGACACATTTTTTTTTATATATATCTACCCCTAAAATATTGCGAACTAAGTATGTGACACTCTGTATTGAATACCACTTATTATAAATTTTGTATAGTTACTCTTTAGAACCCTGAGCACAACAAAGTCACCCCACGTTCTCCCCCAAAATAAATGTTTATCATATTGAACGCCACCCAAATTTTGTTAATATTAATAATGTGTGTTGCACTCTACAATTCTGACATCTCTCTATCCCTACCTGAACCGAATTTTGCGTATATCGTTACTATTTAGATCTAAGCAAAATAAATGCACCCCCCTCCAAATACCCCCCCCCCCTACTTAAAATTATAACTAAACCTGATTATTAGTACCATTATTAGTACCTGACATCGAATATTCAACTTCTGAAAGTATCAGGCGAGCTTTCAATTATAAAACTAACCACGAGACCCTCCATATGATTTCCTTCTATTTGACCTTCCTTCTACGCAACACAATTTTACAAAAATGTATACTATTAAAATATTTTTCTTTTTATGAAAATATGCATCTATAAAATGCATTAAATCTAGACTTTAACCAGAATACATTTATTTTTCAAAGAGAATATCCAATATACTTTCGACTAGTGTCGCCAACAATTTCTGAGATAATTCCGGGACTTATTTAAGTGTAGTATTCATTTATATCTTAAGATTTCCCTTTCAAAAATAATTAATATTTTCACGTTTTTTACGAAAATTTTCGTTTTTATTATTCATTTATATCAGAAATTATACGCTAGATTTGACTTTTTATAAAAGTATTATCTAATTTACACTAATTTAAAACTAATAAACTAAATGTTGTTCGCCATAATTAAGAAAAATATTATTTGCATTACAAGGAAGACCGCGGCCATTAAATTCCTTGTCCGTGTGCCACAAAATTGCCATAATATAGAAAATTCTTGGATATACAAAGTACATCTTCTTATAATCTTGAGGCAAATCTGAATTGAGAGAAATTAACAAAATGTTATAAATTAATAATTTAAACACTTAATTTGCTGGATGTTGTATTAGTGAAAGACAGTTATTTAAAATAATATACTGTATTTACTTACATGCTTTGAGACTTCAGCTAATATTTAAAATCAAGTTTTATATTAAAAACACTATAATTTCTTACTTAATAATATTTAAATGTATGTTTTTTATTAGGTTTTATTATTTCATATCGACGATTAAAAAATAATAAAAAGTACAAATTAATAATCAAAAAATTTAAATCAGGTGTATAACTTATGATATAAATGAAAAATAAAAACCCACCATTTCGTAAAAACGCGAAATTATTAATTATTTTTGAAAACATGCCCTTAAGGACTTATTCTAGTACATGATTCCGCATCTAATTAATTTCTCCTTTTTTAATTACAGTAAAATATTTACATGGATTTTTAATAGACTTTTTACCCCTTCGATTCATGTTATAATGCAAAGAAAACTTATTTTTTATGCTCACTATATAAATAGCATTAACATTATTTGAAACACTATTTTCCATCTTCACTGAGTGAGATCAAATGAAATGAGAAGGACAATATTATTTGAAGAGAATTTAATTCTACGTTTCAGTCATTCATCAGACGGTCCCGGACAATCCGGAACGGTTGGTAACCCCACTTATAAAAGATGTCAAAAACATACTTTATTTATGTGAGACACTTATGGCACTCTCTATGCAGCCATCTGTTTAGTGCACTCACGAGAATGTTTTAAGAGCGCTACGAAAATGAAGGTAAAAATGTATCACAGAAAAATAAAAATAACGAAAAAATATTTTTTTTCCACATGTTCCACATGGCTAAATCATTTCAGCTACTCATTCTTTACTTCGGTTACTAGGCTATAAATATCTCTGATTTATTCATTTTATTTATCGCACAAATATTTTCCACACGTGCACCAATTTCCATTTTGCATTACTACTACATTCAGCCTACTTTCGTTTTGCCAAATCCGTACATTAATTAGTGTTGACAACAAAACTGCATTATACACGTCTAATAATAATAATAATAATATTTATTATTTTTATAGCGCTATTTTTTTTTTTTAATTTTTTTTTAAAAAAACCTTTGGGACTTATTGATAATTTAAGGATTGATTTGATTGTGTATTGTAAGATCACTTATCGTATCATCTAGGCTATGAGATATCAGAAGGATTATTTAAGGTAAATCTTACTCATATTTTCACGCATATATATGAATGTCGCAGTAGTATATTAATGGTGAGTGGTGTTGGTGTTGCGGCTACAGTTTGATCAAATGAAATAGGACTTACAAAAGTTGCCACTTATTGTCGAATAACACACAAATAAATTTACACACGATAAGCAAAGCTCACTGGAGGTGGTTCCGAAAGATGCATCTGAGAAGATGGCTAGGGAAAAAGTGATCGCTTCAGCTGGCTTCTCGGGCCGGTTGCGTCGCAATGTATTGTAGTATGAATTTTGTAGCTACTCGATGGCGCGGAATGGCTGTCGAGCATCTAGTTTGACAGCCAGGCCTATGCGCAGGCCAGGCGCAAGCTGAGCCTCTAAAATAACATGTTTTATCGTCACTAGAGTGGCGAGATCCACGATCTATTGTCAGACTGCACGTAAATTTTAATTAACTTAATTATTTTAATTTTAAATAACGTAAATTTGAAGTATTCTTCCTCTTTTTAATAATAAATTATACCGAAAACCAACCATGATTGCGTAAAGGTCAACATTGGCCGCTCGATGGTCTCTGATAGGACGTTGCAATTGCGAGCCAATGTTGCACTGAAAAAGATCTTCCGAGATTTTGGTACTACTTTTGATAACCTCATAACTATTGATATACGGAGAAGGGAGATTGGGAAACCGTTGGCTGGACGGGATCTGGAGGGACCTGGATGCTCTCGATGACTTGAGAGGGAGGCGACCAATGCCCACGTTTGTTGCTGTTGTTAGGAAATATTTCTGAGTTCAAATGTTTTGAATTTATATGATAAATGGTATCAAGCAAAAAAATTTCAAGATAAAATTGTAATTGCTCGTAAACCATCAGGGTAGGATAAGTGGGAGGGGTATTGTTCGACGCGCGTGTTTTGCCAGTCGCAATGAGTGACCGGTCGGGAGCGCACCGCGCATTCGCGGTTGAGCAATATTTAAAGTGCGGTAATTCATCGGTTCGTGCGCCTCGCACTTTTTCTACTCACTTTAATATTCGACGAGTAACGCAACTTATCCGGTGTTAGGTTCAAAAGTTAAGACAAGAAGGGACAATGGTTAACCAAACTCCTTCGAGACCATCAACGTCAGCAGCGACGCCAGAACATGTGGCAATTTTTTTTTAAATTTCACGGGCGCTATATGCGTAAACTATTTATTTAGACCAACACTATTTTTGTAATTAAAATTAAAAATTGTTATTTGGACTTGGTCGGTTCTCCAACTCTTCCAGTGGCTGAAGTGGATGTACTAATCTTGCTTCGTGGGACAAATTTCTATTGGCGATAATTACATTCCGAGCACTATTCACTTTATTTCCTGCTAGATAGATATTCTAGAAGCTATTAAGTGTCGCACAGGTACAAAACACTTGGGTTACAATATCAACGAAGTCAGAACACGTTAAGGGTAATATATAAATTTCTGTTTATTGTAATCATTACTTATAATATCAAAGTAAACATTTTGTAAATCACTTACCCAGTTTACTGCATTGTGACGTCATCATCTGCTTGATGCAATTTCATCATCTTGGAAATATCAGTCATCATCCAACTGTGGATTTTTTCAAACTAGCACTTTTTAAAAATCATTGTCCATCTTTAAAATAGAACTTTTTAAATTACGAACACAATTTTAAAATCTACATTACTGAATTATATATTGTTATATTATACACACGTACATCTGAAAAAAATATGAAAGTGTTAGTTATATATGTATTCGTCAAACAATCAGTGAATTTTCATGACTATTTTTTTTAAAGCATTGTCATATTGTCTTACTTTCGTTTTGTTTCTTTCAAAGTTTCATTTAAAGTATGCTTGGACGAGTGTAGAAATCATGATATAACCTCAAAGGAGAAATACAATTTGCATAGGTTGTATTTCATGGTACTTGGGTTTCATGTGGGCGCCCTTGTACGCAAACATACCGCTATGACCACTGTATAAATGAATAATTTCGTTGTATTTATTTTGTTGCTAAGTTGCATTCTCAGAACATAGTTTTGTGATATTTTAATACAAAATAAATTAATCAAGTAGAAAGATATACATATATTATTAGCATGTTATTTATTTAGATTAATTTCTTGATAATTGTGAAGTTGTGTTCAGAACATAGATCTGTGATGTTTTAAATACTAATTAAATATGTTAATTAGAGTGATGTATAATAGATATAAAATCAATTTATCGAAAAATATTGTTGTTGCGCTACCGGGATTCGAACCTGGATATATTTCCAAACAGGGGAAGGTGCATTATCCAATAATGCTACAGCGAAAGTACTTTTTCACTTTTGAATAATGGAACGATAGATGTATTCATTTGAAAAAGTGTAACGTGTAAAAGTATTATCTCTGTAGCATAGTTAAATAATGCACCTTCCCCGGTTTGGAAAAGATCCAGGTTCGAATCCCGGTAGCGCAACAACAATATTTTTCGATAAAATTGATTTATATGTATATTTTTTCTAATTAATGCATTTAATTAGTATTTTAAATTATTATTAATTTATCATAATTAATATGCACAATTTTATAATGTAGGTAAATAATATAATGGAATCCTTGTACCAATATGGATTGAGACCTGGAAGAAGAGAAACGAAAGTACACTGAATGCGTTGGAAATGATATCGGTTTATAACAAAGTAAAGAATTAAGAAAATAGGAAAGAATGTAAAGCTGATCTTAGTATAGTGAATAAGATTGAAAATGTCATGTGGAATGGATGAATGAGGAGAAAATGGTATGAAAGATATATGACGCAAGTGTTGATAACACCAGATACACGACGTCCGCAGAAGACTTGGCACTACCAGGTAAACAGATACTGGATAGAGATAGTCCTGCTCAAAGCCTCAATCATCGACCAGCTTGTAAGAGAAGATGTATGAATGTGGATGTGGTGAGAATTGTGTCTGGACAAATGAGTGTGGCGCGCTATCCTCTCTGCCTACCACTATAGAAAAACAGCGTTATAAGCTAGTTAGTTAGTTAAGAATTTTTTTTTTTTGCTAGAATTGTGTAGATAAATTCTTCAATTAATGCATTTTTGATTAAAACACCTATTGCAATAATAAATTATTTATTTCGAACGTGTCTAATACACTTATATATTTACAAATACGAATATCTATTGCTTTTAATGTATATCTAAATATATTTTGTGGAGTTGGCGTACATTTCGGTGCCAATATTTATGCGCAGAAATCTCAGAAGTATGATAATTAATCAATAATTGTTATGTCGATTTCAAGATCCGGGTCTGAACACGGAAGAAACTGAAAAGATTATCGACTCCGGTAGTCTAACGGTAGAACTCTGGTACCCTGTATCAGAATCAAGTGCTCTCGGGGTGCGTAAATCCCCCACAGTTGAGTATATCCCTTCCGACAAGTACGTCTGATCAATCTTTATGACTCTCCAACGATCGCCGGTCACCGTGTGCGCGCATTATGAATTCGACACATAAATGGTCTACTTCCCCCTCTTCCTATACCCAGAACACGACTTTTTTCTGTGATATTCTCTTTTTTTTTTGGACTAGTTGAGCGCTGATGTTTGAACTGACAGATATCGTTTACCGGTGGAAAATGATAAATTGACGGAGAGTGTACTGTGTGTATTTGGTTTTCTCGCTACTGTGCGTGCCGAAACCTGTATAGTACTTGTTGGACGACACTTCGCACCATCACCAAAATGAATGAATAAGAGTAATTCGTACGGAATAACTGAGTACATATCCTGAAGCCAAAAGTTTCAGATACCTAAAGGAGGATTTCACGAGTAAATCATATTTTCTGGTTCTGGGTGATCCTTCACCACCCCCTGTTCACTGTTTCTATTCCTCTCCCGAATTTCTTTTCACCGTTTCTACATCCTATATTTCCCTAAAACCTCATCATTCCGACAACAGCTATACCATAACTTTTGAGGATTCGGATTAATAAAGAAAAATAAGTATTTAAAACAATAAAAATTCGAAAACTTCAATATCTCGGTTCAAATTCCGGTAGCAGCCAAAATATGTTTTCTATAAATAGAGTTTATCTCTATGCATATCTTTCTAATTGATTTAATTTATAATATTAATGTTTATACATATTAGAGAAAATATATACTCATATATAATTTATTTTTTTAAATTTATTAATATTATAAATATAATACAATTTTAATAATCAGTGGATGTATATATAAATATTTAAACATTTGTTTCTTCTCTATGAGAGTAAGACTCGTGTATAGAGAAGGAGTATATTCGAGTTAATTTATGTTTCAGTTAGTCTGTGTACATATTTTTTTTACATCAGTTACAAATTTATGATAGTCCGTAATTTTACTAATTGTGATGGGGAGATTGTTAAAAAATTTGATACCTTAATAAATATATTGATTTTGAGTTACGGTATATTTTAGTTTTGGGATATCAATTTGATCTCCATATCTTGTAGATCGGAATTCGCTTCTAAAATTTAATTGATTATTAATTTTGAAAATTTGAATTATTGTAATTACATTAATTGTATTAATTGCATTAATTGCAATAAATTGTATCTTATGTTTATCATGTCATATTATATATTCAACTCTGTTACAACAAAAATATGTATGTCAATATAGTCTAATAAATAAATAAATATACTCATAGATAAATGGGATAGGTAAAGAATTAAAAAATATATAACTGATTTTGTGATTTCCTTAAATCTTGTAATTCAATCAAAGCTTTTCTGTTAAATTAATCTCTGATCAGTTTATTAACCAACTTGATCCTGTTTATAAAAAAATAATATATAACTCCGTTAATACTGACCTTTGGTAAAAAAAAAATTATAAACACACCTACACACAAAGACGAAAGAATTTTTTTAGTTTTATTTTTTATATTTGATTATATTTTGATTTTAATGTTTTTAATTAGGTGAACCTTGAGACACTTTGAATTTTTTCTTGGTTAAATAATATTGTTAATAAATAATAACATATAAATATATTAATTAAAAATAAATATATTAATTAATGTTAAAAGTTATTTTAATTACAGCGCTCGTGCTCAGCAGATTTTTTTTTTAAATTAGAGATGCATACATTAAAAAATGTCCGACCAACTACTTCTTTACTATGATATTCAAACTAAACTAAGCACTTGCATTACGAGAAAAATTATTTCGTGAGAAAGGATCCAAAATCTAAATCTCTCGGGCACAAGACGTGCGTCTTACCGCTATGTTAAATTATAATAGTAAACAGGCACAAGGAGGCATACGAGTAGTTAAAATAAGTTATGACTAAACCGAGACTCGAACCGCTTAAAATAATTTAAAAAGCGCCGTGCCGTAAACATTAGCTCTGCTTTGTAGCTACTAGGTACAAGATTCAAATCCTACAGTTTTCAGGTTGGCGGGTAAGTTTATAACAAATTTAATTTTTAAACAAGAATCAGATAGATTTCGTATGTGATAAAATTTTTTTTTTTTTCTAGATCCGATATGAACGGAGTTACGAATTTTCATCATAAATATGAACATCTATTATATTTTTTTGGATTGAATAAAACAAGAATAAGTATATAAAAAAAGAAGTAGAATAATTAATGTTTTTTCATTTTTTTCTAGGATCAATATTAACGATTTTACTAGTTTTAGAATTTTTTTTAAATATTTAAACAACATACGTTAGTGAAAGATCTGATCATGAAGACTTTTATTCAGAAAATATATTTCAAAGTAATGATATTTATTTATTTATAAAATCTTCACTAAGTAAATATTGTCAGAATTTACACGAAAAATTTATGCAAATCAACATGAGCACGACCATCGTACAAGAGGAAATGATAGACTAATACTGCCATTCAGGAAGAAGGCTAAATCTCAGAAATCGATTATGTAATTACATTGCGATGAAAATTTGTAATGGAATACCATAAAACATAAGAAATGAGAAGAAACTAAAGAGAATTTTTTTTTAGAGGATTAGAACTTTAAAATGAAATAAAACACATAAAAAACGTGGTAATGGCCATGGTAATGGCTTTATTAGAAAGATAATTTTATACCATTAGCGTGCCATGTTAAATAATATATTACGCATTTTTAACGGGATTTCGTGACACATTTTACTCGGGGAAAAATATATATGTGTATGCGTAATGATCGTACATCAATTGCTTGTCCTATAAAAATGCGACTACTTAGTGGACTCCGAGACATAATCAATATAATTAATTTATAATGATAACGTCCTTAAAATCTATAATCTTTTTTTCATCAAAAATAATGTTTTTATTCGGTTTTATAAAATTTGAAAGCTTAGAGCGGATCCGTGACCGAATTCTGAATTCTAAATCCGATTTAAACGTTTTAATTTACAATTGGAATTGGATTTTATATTTTAAATGTAAGATTTATTTTATTTAATCGTTCAATTCTTTTTTTGAAACAGTACCAAAGCGACTTGAAGCAATTGAGACGTGGGTTTACAATTGTCTTCTAAAAATAGTCTATGTTGGCAGGGTCACTAATGAAAATGTGATGATTTGGATGCGATTTTTTTAGGATCAAAATTGCTAGCCCTGGAAGACGATGGACTTGAAGAACATGCCTGAAAAATCTTAGCCAATAAATAGTTCGAGATGTCCATGGTCCAACTATTTCTACCTGCTGGAAATAAAATAATGATTGCTAACGTTCGATAACCTTACTAGAATCAGAAAATTATTGATTTACTTCATTACAAGATATAATTAACCCTACAATAATGGGGAGAAACAAATTTTTTAATTTTTTTTTTAAAACACAATTAAAATACAATAGCAAAAAAATTTATATCGATGTACTTATTATATATATACTTTTTTTTAAATATTAGAAAATATAATGCATTTTTTAAATAATCAGTAGGATATATATATATATATATAATTTCTTTTAACATTTATTTCTTCTCTATGAGAGAAAGACTCATGTATAGAGAAGGAATATATACGAGAATTTATGTTTCAGTTAGTCTGTGTACATATTTTAATTGCAATATAATTGTATCTACGTTTCATATTGTATTATAATATTTTCACCTCTGTTACAACAAATACATGTATGTCAATAAAGTCTAATAAGTAAATCATTTATCAATTTTTCTACAAATTTCACATTTATCTTCATCTATGAATTTCGAAGCTTATTTATTTTGTCGATCGACCATGTTTCATATTAACAGATTGAAAGTCTGCATTTTTTTTTTAAATAATCATCGAAATATTATGTTACATAATGGCGTTATCGTGCGAGATTCGCCTAATTGCCGAGGGAATTAGGACTGTTATAATATACGAGTATATCTAAGAGTAATAAATGACTTTAGGTTCAAATTATTTTTTAATTGTGCCATTTGATTTACCTATCTCTACTGTTTGATTATTAAAACATTAATAATCTGAAAGATTTCAAATGTCTTTATCAGTTATTTACTATCAATTTACCTATTAGTTTACATTTACAAACAGCGTTAAAGTGAAGAGATTATGACACAAACATTTCTGTTTTTCATTTGACATTTTTTTTTTAAATTTGTTAAAATACTTTTGCTTATTTCAAATCCATGATTTATATACATATTTAACTGTATAGAAATATTATAAATACATAACTTTTGTATATGTAATATATGTTAACTGATATAATTGTACATTTTATAAATATAAATAGACAAACAAGTGACGTACAATCGTCTCCGAATTCAGTACAACAACTCATACAGAATACTGTTCGGATTGGCGCGTTATTGCAATGCATCTACAATGTTTACCGAAGGCCGTATACATGGATTCCTTTCGCTTCTGAGACATCGAGTTGCGGGCGTAAAGCTAGGGCTAGAGCTCAGCACCAACTATCTGATGCAAGAGGAGCTCTCATTGAAAGCTGGTTCTCCGACCAGAGAATGGCAACGCCTACAGAATAGCTACAGATACAATAATGGCCGTGACTGAATTTTTTTTGTTTATTTATATATATATATGTGTGAACTTTTTATTTATTTATATTTTCTTAGGTTTTCTTTTCATAATATAAATAATATTTCTTAACTTTAATGTATTATTTTATATATATATATATATATATATATATATATATATATATATATATATATATTATATTTATGGCGAATCAGGTCTTAAAAAAAACCCGATCACGCTGGAATAAACACATTATTATTATTATTATTATTATATCCTCTGTGCTCAATTAATTGCTAGTCTTATTTTTTAACTGAAACCTCACAGGGACGTACTTAGTACTTATTTACTATCACGCCGTATCCTCGCAAGAGTAGGCAAAAAGGGTAGAACGTCACACTCTTCGGTCTTGGTGTGCTACCCTTGCCTCATTCACTTACATGCATCTTCTCGTGTATGCTCGTCGAAGCTTCTAACAGGGCCGTTTTATAGCTATCCCGGACGCCCTTTGTTTCTATTGCCACATTTGTATCATATATTTTCTTCACCCTCGCCTTTTCGCTCATTCGTTCGCCCAAACTATCTCTGTGATTCTTTCTTAATTCTACGACTATGCTACATTCAGATATACATTCTCACCTACGTATCGTACATGGATACTATTTTAATTTTTAATTCTATTTTATTGAGGGATTTTTATAGTCTAAACTTTTTATAACTAACATAATAAACGTGTAATACTATCTATGAAAATCCACAGAAATGTTTAGGTACATAAGTATGTTTAGGTGTAGAAGATAAATATAAAGAAAACAAGCGGAAGAAAGGGTGGGGAGGTTTCAACTATTGTTGCGGTAAAGAGAGAGCAATATGTGTTTATAGATAGAATAATTGGCCAAAATTATGATTGTGATGGTTCATAAAAAGAACCCTTTGAGCTTAATTAGACTTATGTTGAAAAAGTCAATTTCTGTAAATTTTTCATTATGGTATTTGCATGACCGGTGAATGAATGAATTTTGTATGTAAAATTTTCTACTTCTAGAGAGAGATATTAATTCTAATTGGCTGGGACAGTCAATATGGCCTTGCAGTAGTTTAAAGAAGAGTATTTGGTCAGCACGTGTTCTTCGATGTTCTAAGGTTTTCATCTTGTGGAAATTTGCTGCATCTAAATAGGAATTGAATGATAGATTAGATCGAACATTAAGATATCGAATAAACCTATTTTGTATTCGTTCTAATCTTGCAATATATGTAATCTGCCATGGGTTCCAGATTTGAGATGCGTACTCTAAGTAACTACGATCGAATGCGTAATATAGTATTTTGAGGCAATATGGATTTTGGAAGTGTTTGCAGGTTCGAAGTATGAGTCCTGGTATTCTATAGGCCTTGGAGGTAAATTTGTCAACATGATTTTTGAAAATAAGTTTGCTATCGAGGATTATTTCTAGGACTTTAACATCGCTTTTATTTTCTAGCTTAGTGCTGTCTATTGTGTAAGTAAAATGAATGTTGTTGAATTCTCTTGAGAATGTTATTTGAAAATATATTTTAGCATTCAGTAGGAGTTTGTTCACCTTATAATAGGCTGCAATGCGGGTGACATCATTTTGGATTTTATGGCATCTATGCGCCGCTAGGATGACAAATACATATTGGCAACAATTGCATTAAAAATAGATATATTTCAATAAGAATATTAATATTATTTTTAACCTTGCTTTGGAAACCTCGTTACCAGTTTCTTGAGAAAGGAACACGATAATATTATATATGAATAACAAAGCATAAGATAGATTTTTAGAATAATTGGAAGACTAATAATATTTTTAAGAACACATTATTATTGTTACGTTGTATTTTTTTTCAGAACATAGTTCTATGGTATTTTAATATAAATTAAATGTATCAACTAAAAAGGTATACAGAAAAAATCAAATATCAAAAAAATATTTTAGTTTTACCCCGATAGCAACTAAAATATTTTTTTAAATATAAATAAAATTTATGAATTAGAATGATACACATATAAAATCAATTTTATCGAAAAATATTGTTGTTGCTACCGGGATTCGAACCTAGATCTTTTGAACGCAGTGCATTAACGATAAATTTTCGAACTTATATATTATACTTTTCAAATTGATACATCTATCTTTCCATTATTTGAAAGCCATCTTCATTATTTTTACGGATTCTCAATCAGGTTCGAATCCCGGTAGCAACAACAATATTTTTAAATAAAATTGATTTCATATGTATATCTTTCCAATTAACACATTTAATTTGTATTTTTAAAAATATCACAGACCTAATGAGAATGTGTTAAAAATCTTTTTTCGTTAAATTTATTTTTTCTGTATAATTTTCTAGTTGATACATTAAATTTGTACTAATATTTCTTGGAACCCATATCGACTGTGATAATATGCTGAGGCGGCATTGATCAGTGGCTCCAATTCCTCGGAGCATCTACGAGTACACAACCTTTATGAAAAGTGTTCTATATTTCAAAATATTTTGAAAACAAATTTGATACAGGAATTATAATAAATATTAAAAGTATGGTTGAAGAAAATATAGTTTGAATATGAAAATGAATTAAGCATGCGCAAAGAAAATGTAAAAGAAAATGGCGTCAAAAAATTTGTAGAGCTTTATGATTTAATTGCGATTTTTTTTTCTATTTATTATTTTAAATTAACTTTTATTGTGTCAAATAGAAATTGTTGGTATACATTTTTATGTATTATATGTATTAAATGTAAAAATTAAATCGAACATATTATTTATCATTACCACTATAATACTATACGTATTAAAATAATTTTTGAGGTACTTACCTACACGCACATCGAAACAGTAATTATGTCAATGTTATACCGTTAACGTTGTCAGGTTTTTCAACGGCAAACACTTGTCACAAATTAAAATAGATAGTTCACAAACTAGCACCAAGTTTGTTTTTGAGATTCGACAACTTCTCACGAGAGAGGCGCGATCTCCATCACCGGTAAACTTTCTCGGCGTCGGCGTCGGCGTCGGTAGAACTTTGCGGGGAATCCGCCGGGCGGACGGACGTGCGCGGCGCTCGGGCGTCACAGCAATACTGAATGAACGAGGAGGCTTCGATTGGTAGCTAAAAACCCCTGCATCACCACTGAATGGAATGATAGATTATCAAACTAAAATTGCAGTCATTGTAACCTTGCAAAATTTATTTTACTGGCGACAAGAATGATTCATAAATTAATAAAATAATTACGTATAGGTATAATTTTATATTGTTTGTCAGTTTATCACCATGATGGGGTAGTTTCGCAATTTTTTGATTATTTAATATGCAAATAATAAAATAAACATAAAAATGATTTCATTCTAAAATGATTTCAATTATTTATATTTGTATCTCGCGTCAAAATTCTGTTTGTAGAGGAAAATTGTAATAATCTTGGGTCGTGTTTATTAAATTATAAATTGAGTAATTTGTATAATGTATATATATATATATAATTTAATGTTTTTTTATATGTTCTTTATATGGGTACCATTGTATACTTTATCTAAGCCTAATTTAAAATAGTTTTCCCTTAGTACAATGCTGCAATTAATTATACATAACTATATATATACATATATATGTATATATATACAGGGTGTAACAGACCTAGTCCACAATATTTTATTTATTTATCTGACTATATTCGTAATATAGTCAGATATACATCTGACTATATTACGAATATGAGCAATTTATAAGAAATGTGTGCAAATTCTGTACTCTTACGGAAAATACTGTATGAATTTTTTACAAAATCGTGCTAAGCTTGAAGTCTACGTACTTCAAAATAAATATTTGCGAAATTGTTCCATTATTAATCTATATCTTTGCTTAAGGCCCTAAATCACCTAACGAAAACTAGTCTAACCGCTCGAAATTCGAAGACCTTTAATTTTTTATATTCCATATATAATTTAGAATATATAAAATATTTCAATTAATCAAAATAATCACATTATTACGTTTTTTTTTTAATTCTTATATCTCTGACATAGTTGAGATATCCACACATATCCTTTGAACATTTTCGACTCGTAATTTGGTCAGGTATCTACCTATAAAGTATATATGTATATATATTTTCGTGAAACATGTATTTTCAGGCCGGTAGTTCAGCACCAAGTGAAATTACTAACCTTTACTTTCTATAATTAGTGTGTTTTTGATCTAATGTTTGGCTGAAATATATATCCTACTGGATATTCTAAAAATGTATTATATTTTCTAATATTAAAAAAAATCTATTATTTATTGTTTATCTAATTCTTAACATATTGCATACATAAGCACTTCTTATATATGCTCTAATATATACAAGATTAAAGTATTCTCTTTTATTAAAACTTATCTTTTACATATTTAGTCAGTTTCATTTTAAATCTATTTAATTTCTCCTCCTTTCTTATGTTTTCTGGCATTTCATTAAAAATTTTCGTCGCACTATACATCATCGATTTCTGAGATTTTGCCATCTTTTTGAATGGCAGTCTCAGTCTATCCTTCCTCTTGTACGATTCTCGTGCTCATGTTATTAATTGTATTATTTATTATTAATATAAATGATATTCACTGATTAGTATTACGTTCGGAGAAATTAATGTTAATGGGTTTTTAATATTTCCACTGGATGTTACATGTAATATTACACTCAACCCGTGAAAATCTCAAATTTTACTTATTTACGAGTATTTTGCATTACAAAATATTAAGTTGTTATTTTCTATTATTTTTTATTCGCGTTTAAAAATAACATCAGAAAGTTATTAAAATAAATATGTGAAACGATGGACTTTAGTGGAATTTAACACTCTAATATTTTCAATAATTTATTTGGTTAAGTATATAAAGATTTTATGTTTCCTTAACTAGACCGGAGTCTGTGCCGAGTAAGACAGGCTATAATTCCAAAAGCGAAATCTGAACAATAACGATTTTAATGTCAGTAAACATACAAATTACAAAAGAAAATAACCAAAAAATATATTATTAAGGAAAACACATTCTTATTGTGAAGTTGTAATTATTAATTAAGAAAAATACTGGCGTTATAGCACAATGGTAGTGCACTTCCCCGGATTGGAAATAGAGATCCAGGTTCGAATCCCGGTGACTCAAAAACAATATTTTTCGACAAAATTGATTTTATATGTATATATTTATAATTAATACATTAATTTAGTATTGAAAAAATATATATTTGAAATAAAAGATTATCGTTTGCTTACGCATTAAAAGAAAAAAAAATAACCAAAATAAAATAACGTTATCTATTTTTAATATATATTATATAGAGGTACTTAAGATTTTTAATTCATCTATTTCTTATATAGGTAATAATCATCTCCATATATCTTACCTCAAGTGTGATGCCTCTTAAATCCCTGGTGACGCCGCCGAAATCACAAGCTGCATGTACGAGGATAGTCAATGATCTCCGCTCCCGATTTAAGATGGTAATGGTGACGTACTTCTATATGCATAATAAAATTATAAACACAAAATTAATACATCCACATAATGATATCTACCAATGTTAGCTTTAAACATCTTGCAAAGCATCTTCCATATCCAAAAGATATAGTTATAGTTTTTAAACAGTACTAAACAATTTTAATAACAATAAATAATAACATGCAAAAGTTTTGTCTTGGAACCAGTTTAGCCAGTTTCCTTTCAATTTCAATGGTGTAACAACCCTAAAAAATTACTAATGGCCGAGAAGAAAATTCATTTGCAACATAGTATGAAATTTAAAAAAATGGAAGCAACGCAACCACCGCGACAAACAAAATTTGTTCAGTGTAAACTGAAAGCGCCTTAAAAATTTTGACAAGTTGCATGTGGTTTTTTAGCAAGTTCCGTTCGTGGAATTTATCACTGGAAGACAAGCCCCGCACTGGACGTCTCATCTGAGCAACTCCAGGACATAGTGGATGCAGACCCTAGACAGACTTCTAGAGAACTTGCAGTTATAAGTAGCTAATAATGCAAATTATGTAATTAACACGTTTTATTTACAAAAAAATATGAATGTTATTTCGCATCAATCTGTTAGTTTTGTGCATATGTAGATTTATTTTATATTAATTTCAATACGCATCAGGGCAACTGAAGGTATCACATCCATGAATAATATTACTTTTATCTTATAGATAATTTTTTGTTAGAGTACAACAAACTGTACTTTGGGACAATATTTTACGCACCCTTAAATAAAGATCTCGATTTATAGGGGCGGCTTTGACATAAATATATTGACTTATCGGAATGTGATATTTTAAAATACATTTGCATACCTATTGTATTATAACATGCTTTAGATGGTTATAAATTTATTTAAAAGGTAACGAATTAATAATTGTCACACAAAAAATTATTAAAAATTGATATTTTTTATTTCTTATGTATGCTAACATAATAATTGTGCGATCTCCGGGCCGCACTTTCCGTGGAGAGGATTATGATAATTCCGGTTATAAGTCGGAATCGCCGCAAATTGGGGAAGGAATATCGGGAGACGGATATAGGAAGAAAATCATGAGAGGAAAGGGATTTTTCGAAGGACCAGCGATCTCAGGGACCCAGATTTAAAAGGAATGCTCGCCTTACTTCAATTATGATGCCTTTTAAATCCCTGGTGACGCCACCGAAATCGCAAACTGCATGCACGAGGATAGTCAACGATCTCCGCTCCCTACTAAAGACGGTGATGTCACAATTCACCCGCGGCACACACATAAACAAACAGTATAATCCCAACGTGTGACAACAATATTTTTCGCGCCAAAAGTGTATTTTACGAATACGGAATAATACTTAATTTAGAAAATAACTTCCTTCACGTAAAGCAGATTGATTTATTTGACGTTGACTGATTTCGACACCACTGTATCTTCGTCAGGATGGAAGTATATTTTACTTTGGTTTAACTTACTCCTATGTATTTTAAAACATTAATCAATACAGTTGTTACTCGTATGCGGTTTCTAATTTTTGATTTAATAATTTATTTATTTTTCTAAGTTGTTATAGATTGCCCTTATTTAGTAATTCTATTATTATTAAACTCTGTCTTATTATAAAAACTTTACATTAATTAGCGGCTATTGTGCTGTGAAAATATAAATTACCGTCATCATCATTAGTCGTCGTCAATCCATTACTGGATGAAGTTCTCTCCATCACATCACAATGCTATGATATTTTAGTCTACCTCGTCTTAATAAATAATATTTTTATAATACAAATTTAATTAATCAACTAGAAAGGTATATTATTCCTATCCGTAGAAGAGCGTTCAACAGTTTGGCTATGACAATCGAATATATTATCGAGAAATTTTGAACTTATATTCTGTAATCTTTTTAATTAATACATCAATTATTTCATTTTACAGAAGACCGCAGAACTATGTTCTGAAAATACAACCTCACAATATATATATATATATTTATTTTTTTAATTTCTTCTTTTTAGCGGACTCATGAGACTTACATGGGACACTACAAAACGCCATCCGTCTCTTGATGCCGCCATTGTGGTCCAGTCTGCTCGGCACTCGCCTTTTTCTCGCAGGTTCATCTTGACATTATCGTTAATCTACTTCTTGGTCTCCTCCATCGGTCTTGTGCTTTGTGCGCATTATAATACTCATCTACTGCCAATTGCTTTTTGTTTTTCCCAAATCAAAAATAAATTCATGCACCAAATATACCTCGAACGCGAAGAACGCCCATGAAATCAAACGTTAAAAATAGTAAGATAGTAAAATTCGCGAATTAGTATAAGAGAAAGTAGACGCTTTAATGATTAGTCCTATTTTCATAGCACAAGCATTTAGCTTAGTTTGAAAATAGTAAGAATATTGATGTGACATGAATTCCGTGTACGCATCTCTATTTAAAAAAAAAAAAAAACTTTTTGCAAAATTCCCTGTTCCCAAAATAGAAAAATTTTACAAAAAAATCTCAACTCTTACTAAATACTAATTGTTCAATAACTCAAAGAAAATAGTATTGTAAAATTTAAAAAAAAATCTTAATTAATCAATTACATAAAGAAAATAATACTGTAAAATTACTGTAAAAACAAATACATCATTAAGGTTTAAAAATAACTTTAAAATCTCTAAATGTAACACCAAACACTATCAGCAAAATTTTATATACTTGAGGATAAAATATTTCAACAGCCTCCTTACACAAATTTAAGAAATAAAAGAGCTTAGAAAGAAATTAAATGAACACTTCAGAAGCACATAATTAGAAAATAAATAATATTATAGAACACTTCAGAAGCACACAAATAGACAATACATAATTATAGAGTACAAATGTACAACTATCTATTTAAAATTATTACAGTGTAACTCGCTCTCCAAGCACAAGAGGTAAACGAATAAAAAACATGTAATTTTTATAATGTACAATACTTAATTAATAACTATTACAAACAATACAAACTATTACAAGCATATTAAAATTGTAATAATTTCAAATAAATAGATGACTTACTCAATTATCAAAGTATACACTAGCGAAATACCATTGTACGTCGTAACAATGCACTGAATACAACGCTTCAAATTTTTCACAATTGTTCCAATTTGCATCATATTATAATAATTTAAAACAAAGTGATGCAAAATAATTGATTAACTCAGTTTTTTCAATTTCTTAACTTGGACCACTTTCATAATGGTTGGCACATATGTCTACGGCGGTAATATTTAGTTTCTTCCATCTTTTAACACAGTATCTGTCCTATGAACAGATTAAGCCTACCGAAATGGACTCGATAAAAAAAAAACACCATATTCCCCGCAGCTCGATATGATCATCTATCAAAATACCAGAGCCAAAACATATTATCTCCTTTACAGATGGTAATAATGGTATTCCATCAAATAGTCTGCGTAATTTGTAAAATTATAAAGTTTATAGGTCAAAAATGCTACCCTCTATAAATATAAATGTCCTAACTCATCCCTTGTGACATCCATCTAAAAATGTAGCACATGTGCGACTATGAATAATTTTCCTGTTATTAAAGCTTCGAGCGTTTATGACGTGTGCAGAAAAAACACCAATTTATATATTTTTATGGCTTCAATTTAAATAACAAAAAGGTAAAAATTCAGATTATCTGATTTTTCTAGTAAAATATAAATTTACTAACGTTTTTATTTTTCAAGGTTTTTCAGAGTGCTATCGAAAGATATTAATATATACACCATAATACCATAGTTTTATTTTATTGATATATTACGTTTTGAATTTTTCAATTTGTAGAAATATAATCATAATTTTTATTTTTATTTGTTTTATTAACCACTTATTGAGTTTAAATACATCTGCCGGTTTCGAAAAATATCATTTTCTTCTTCAGGATGTCAACACTAATCAAAAACATATATTATTGTTTCGTTAACAGAATCTATTTTAAAAAACAATAATTATTTAAAAAATTTATTTATTACCTAACTCAAATTGTTACTTGATAAAAAATTACTCGAATAATTTTTAGGAAAAAAATTTAGAATGGAACTTGTAGTTAAATTTAGTCAGTTGTTTTTAATTTTTTGATTAGTTTTACCCGCTTATTTATCTCCGACGATTCCAAATTATTTAACTTATCACCAACAAATAATAAATTGACAATCCCAATTTTTTTATCAAAACTATGACCATTTTCTATCAAATGATTAGAAATTCTGAAAACCCGCTATCGTTCAAACATCTCAAATGTTTCTTTACTCTTATATTAAAATTTATACCAGTTTTACTAATATAAAATACATCATAAAGTAGAAATATAATCGTTGGCTTAAGAAAATGGAGTATTAAGTACTAAAAATACGAACATTTCAAACTTTTTTTTTATTAGAGTTTTTCCCAATTTAGGCATTTCAAAAATGACTATTTAACAGCTCGATTGGGAAATTATTCCACAATAATTCTAATTCCACCTAAATTCAAACACAAAAAATGAGCAACAAACTTTTATTAAACTAATTGACACCACAATGTACTAGGGGAATTACATTAGATTCGCAAGTGAGAAGTACCGGAATTTTAGTCGGCATCTACAAAATCTTTTTGATTTCAAAAACATTTTGAGGCAGTTCCGATAAAGGTAAAAAAACACAAGAGTAAAATTGAATGTATAAAAAAGTTACGAAAAATGTAACATAGTTTTCGTGTTAAACAGAAACGTGCCGATTTAGCATATTTTATGTTAAAATGTATTCATGTATAAATATAAAATTATTATTAATACACCTGTTTGACCGACATGCAGCACAAGCGGTCATTGGCTGTGGGGGTGGGACAAATGAGGGCCGAGAGTCTGGACCCAGAGGGAGATGACTTCCGCACAGGCTGCCGGGTGGCGGGCAGCGAGCAACGGAACGAAGCCTTTCAACTTATTTTTATTTAACAATGAGGGTGGGTGAACCCGCCGCTTACCCAAGACCGCTTATAAGCAAAAGCTCTTAAATGGTCTTACTCATTCGCCGCCAGGTTGGCATTTTTTTAATGCTAATAGTCTGCTGTGCGATTTCTTCTCGCACATAGTGACAAGACGGAGCTGTACAACCGCCATCACAAAAAACCCTCATTGGCCCCGATCCTTTATTTTTTGATAGTTTACAAACATTTTAACAAATAAACTTAGTGGATGGAAAACGATAAATTAAAATGTAGCTTTAGGCGGGGAGACGAGGAAAGAAAAGAACACACCCCTGAAAAAGAGAAAAGGATAATACAACTTGGTCTCATGCATGATGGCGTGCATTTGACGGCAAAAGGATATTGGAACTTTGATCCGGGCACGGGTCGGCTGGAGGACGGCCGTCGTCACAACTCAACTGATTTGTATAACTAAAACCCTATCATATGTCTCTGGGTCGAACAGAAGCGAAGTGGCTCAGAAAAACGTTATGTAGAAACAGAAGATTATTATAGAAGACTATTCATTTGAATTATTGTGTCGGGCGTTTCTTACGTTTACTGAAAATAAAGTATACATAATGTAACGAGAAATCCTCCTCGTGTTTTAAAAGTGACAATACATGAGATTATTAATCGATGAAAGACCTGGATTAGGTTCGCCAAGACCTACCTTTGAAGATGCCGGTGATAGCTCTGTGAATGAAACATCTCTCTTTGGTCCCAAGGTTGGTTCTAGGTTCGACTCAATATGCTTTGTAAGTCAGGGTGTTGAAATAAAAGTTTTATGTACGTTTAGTACGGAATGACGTATATTCCAATATAAAATTTAACACAGAAAAGACAATATTAAATAAGACATGGTGACAAAATCGAGACAAGCAGTTTACACACAAGGATGAAATAACCGATGTACAAATTACATTACGAAGCCTTGGCGCTTCAAATGGTGGTATAGATACCGACACATTCCTTAGACAATATAATGTACAAGATAATAATCTTTCCTAATACCATTTATTATAGATATTTTCCCTTTTATAACATGATATTGGAACCACTGTGTGGATATAAATATCATACACGACCAGGTCAAATGAATTTAATTAATCGTGATTTCTTCCATCGGAAATATATAAATGAGATGTTTATTTAGACAGAGTGATCGTGTATAATTTTAATATTATAAAATTCTTTCACTTTTATAAAGATAGTGAGAACAAGGCATATACAGTTTAAGCTTGGGGAAGTCACAGAAATATATTATAGTATTAAAAATTAGTAACAGATAATAGATTGAACTAACAAGGATGTATACTGCGGTTGATGATTAATTCTTATTGTTCGTGGAGGCTTGAATGGAAAAAACGGAAGAGTTCACTTTCGGAGATAACGGAAATGTCAGTATATAGATCGTGGATTATGTTATAATTTCGATGCGTAACACTCGTGGGAGCACGGTACCTTTGATATGGTTGATGGATATGGTGACGGTGTATCTTATGATACGCGGAGCCTCTGGTCGTCAGGTGGGCTGGGGCAATCTCTGTGGATGCTGGTGGCAGGCGTAAGGGAAGACTTCTTGGTGTATGCGAGGTCCTCCGGAGCAGATAGGCGAAGAAGGAAATAGTAATAGCTGTATCTATGAGTGAGATAACGTGGCAAAGTACACGAAGAGGAGTCAAGTTCGTACAGTTACATGGAAATTTCTTTGTTAATTTAGTCTAGCAAGGAATTTATTGGTTTTGACTTGATGCAAAAGCGATAACTCGAGATCACTGAGTTGAAACTTCGATGCGATATGCCGAACAAGGTAGTTAATATACAAAAATAATAATATAAAAAAATGTTTAATTAAATTTCCAATAAATTGTTTCTTCGCGACAGACAGACGAACTTTTATACGAAATGGCCGGGAAAGATCGTAAATTGATAAATCCTCGGACCGCGCCTATAGGTATTAAAGATGTTGAATTTTTCTGCTGCGCGAGCTAAGTGGGGGTTGCTTATATAGTTGATTTTGGAACGATTTTCTGTCATTCGTAGGAGGGGGAAATGGCATAATTGCACAAGGACCTTCCGAGAGGGGACCTGATAGATTCGAATCCATACAACTTGTTCCTGTAATTCGTTCGGGGGGGAGGTCTTGTTGGAACCGCACGTGTGTCCGCGGACACTCTATTTTAAAAAGTATTTCCGGTCTACGCGTGATCTTAACGACAAAGAGTGATGCGATTGTGAGTAATATTACCATTTGCGGGGAGTTATAATATTTGATAATATTTAAAAATGTGTATTTTATTTAATTTTTCTGAAATTACATTATTTTTATAAGTATCGTGACGGTTTCCTATTATACAAGGTGTAGATGTTTTTTTTCCAGATGTAATAATTTAAATCTCTGGTATATTGAGCGTGGAAAAATAATATACATGACAATACTTTGTTGATCTAGTGTTTCTCTGTTTGATACATTTTCATCCATCTGAGACAGCAATCCATACATACACACACCCACAGACCACTGTCTAATAGGTGGCGGTGCCTTGGCGTTCGATCCCCTGAGCCAGACCCCATCCTAACAACATACTCCAGTATCACTGCAGGTAGATGCAACGCATCTATCCCACATTGCGGCATTCTTCTAGATATTCTTCTACCTAAAGTTTTCTAAGCAGTCACTTTGAAGTGGCCGAAAAATTTTAAGAATCGTTTATACACCGCTTGTTGATAGGGGTGGCTGTGATCGGATCTGTTGCAAGATTAAGACATTAGTGTGTCGAGTTGTCCACGAGATACGTAACATCCACCTCACATTTCAATTGCGTCTATTTTTCAAACATCAAAATTGGAAAGAAAAGAGTGTGAACCAATATAATTTTAGTTATTAAAGAGAACACATTCTTATTGTGAAACTATAATTATTCAGAACATAGGTCTGTGATATTTTAAATATTAATTAAATGTATTAATTATAAAGATATACATATAAAATCAATTTTATCGAGAAATATTATTGTTGCGCTACCGGGATTCGAACATGGATTTTTTTTCCAATCCGGGGAAGGTGCATTACCAACTATGTTACGGCGACAGTATTTTTGATGACAAATTTTCGAACCCATATGTTACACTTTTTTCAAATTAATACATTTATCGTTCCATTATTTGAAAGCCATCTACTTTGTTTTTACGGAATCTTACCTTTGAGTAAACAGACAATATTTAACAATACAATATTTTTCGAGAGATTTTATTTTATATGTACATCTTTCTAATTAATACATTTAATTAGTATTTAAAATATCACAGACTTATGCTCTGAATAATTACAATTTCACAATAAGAATGTGTTCTCCTTAATAAGTTGTATCAATGTGTCCAAAATATAATAAAAATTAATTGATAATTCTGGCGTCTACTATCAGTTTACTCAAAGGTATTTGAGACTCCGTAAAAAAATATAGGTGACTTTCAAATAATGGGACAATGAAAGATGGTAGATTTGAAAAGTGTAACACATATGAGTTCGAAAATTTGTCGTCAAAAGTACTGTCTGCTGCAGCATAGTCGGATAATGCACCTTCCCCGTATTGGAAAGAGATCCAGGTTCGAATCCCGGTAGTAACAACAATATTTTTTTATAAAATTGATTAGATATGTATATCTTTCTAATTAGTATTTATAATTTTAGTTTCTTGCTTGATGTCACTGTCTTCCATATTCTCGTAATTTGGTCTAATTTAGCTAGTCGTATGCCTCATCGAATTTCCATCGTACCATAGTTCGTGATCAGCGGACCCAAATAAATTGTCTCTTGAACAAATAAAGTTTTAGCACTATCCACACCCGGTATTTTCAAAGCGCCAAAGGAAGACAAATCACTAATTTCAATCAAACGGTCTACTTTGTTGTAATAAAATTCTAGTTATCTGTTATATTACATTCATACACACTTACTTTGCATTTAATATCACGGAATCGTGGAAACGAAAATAAACATTAAAATTAAATAAACACTGATTGGCATGTATTGTGATATTTGTGATGTTCAGTGACACGCGCAAACGTTTCAATTGAAAATTCAATTTGGCCACATCAGTAATTTTCAATTTTGCGTCAATAATTTCATCATTGCATCATTCTGATGTATGGGAAACAGCCATCTATTTATTTTATACATAACTCAATATTTAACTTTGTTTACCGTGACGAATTTAGCTCCGTTTGCGTGTGAAGACTTATTTATTATATTGTGTATATCGTATTTTGCTGGCAGATGTGAAAGCTTCGCTCAAGTCAAATTATTCGAGGGAAAGATTTATTTAAACGTAAATACACATTTGATATCAACACTGAATTCAATCGTTAAAATTATTTATCCGATATATTTAAAGGAACGTTTCAATCAAAAGCTTTTTGTACACGAAACTTATTTTAATACAAATTAAACGAATCAATTAGAAATATGTTGAGAAAAAATATTTTGTTCGCTTCTGGTGTACGAACCCGGATCGTTTCCTATCCAGGAAAACGCGTTAACATTTTGCCATATCGACCGATTACGTTTTCGACAAATTTGGAAATTTTAAATACTAAATTAATGTATTAATTATAAATATATACATATAAAATCAATTTTGTCGAAAAATATTGTTTTTGCGTCACCGGGATACGAACCTGGATCTCTATTTCCAATCCGGGGAAGTGCACTACCATTATGCTATAACGCCAGTATTTTTCTTGACAAATTTTCGAACCTATATGTTACATTTTTCAAATTAATACACCATTATTTGAAAGCCATCTACATTATTTTTACAGAATCTCAAATACCTTTGAGTAAACCGGTAATCCCGGTGACGCAAAAACAATATTTTTCGACAAAATTGATTTTATATGTATATATTTATAATTAATACATTAATTTAGTATTTAAAATATCACAGACCTATGTTCTGAATAATTACCACTTCACAATAAGAATGTGTTTTCCTTAATAATTTGGAAATTATACTATTTACGCGTCTTTATACTTCGATAGGTAGGCCTGGTTATAAAGTTTGAAAATGTGCGTGTGATGAGATATGTTTTCGGATTCGGTCGAATATATTTTATGACAGTGATACAAAAACATTTGATGTATTATTTTTTGGTAATTAGTTATTTAAAGATTCAGAAGCTGATCAGCTGAGTTTAAAAAGATTCAAGACTGCAAGGAGAGCGACCATCGGCGTCAATCAGCCCAGTTTCACAAAGGTTGGTGTATTTTTATTTGCACGGATTGAATTAATATATTCAACAACACCAATAGAAAATCCATGACTAGCTATCGAAGATACATACGGCAACATCATTTTTATAATAGATACATCTATTATTTCAGAAACTACAGAACATAAGTTCAATATTTGTCGAAAATTGGTTGATGATGTAAAATTGTGTTAATCCGTCTCTCCGGGCAGGAAAAGTTACGAGTTCGTATCCCGGTAGCAATCGAAATATTTTTTTATAAAATTCATTAATTTAATTTCACCGAAATTATATTCTGAAATTGCAACTTCATTAAAAAATATGTTTTTATTAAAAATAAATTTTCTCCAGGATATTTAATGAAAAAGAAATTAACCATAAATGAAATTTAAATGATTGATGATGAAGTCAACATTCTCGTCTGCTTATCCTTGGCCAAAAGTTTCCATCTTACCCCGACTTGCGCCTCTTCTCGTTGACCAATTAATTAAGATCCAATCTGTCTTTTTGAAGTACAGCATTCCAAAAAGGGTCAAAAACGTTCACCATGTCTTCAATGAAAATGGACAAGACCGACGGATGAGACAGTTAAGCATCCGTGCGAATATAATGTCACGGCGTTTCTACCGATGCAGTAAAGTGAAGTGCATCATACAGAATACAGTTCGGGTTAGTGCGTTATTGTAGGGCATCTATAATGTTTGTTCCGTTTTTGAGATATTCAGTCGCGGGCGTAAAGCTGCGGCTGGAGCTCAGCACTTAGTATCAACTCTCTAGTGCAAGCGGCGCTCTCATGTAAGGCTGGCTCCCTGACCAGAGAATGGCATCAACTGCAGAGTAGCTCCAGATATGATAATAGCCGTAACTGAAATTAATTTTAATATTTACATTTTGTTTATTTATATGTGTGCATTTCTTTATTTAAACATAAATGTTATTTAGTATCTTGTATGTATTGTATTGTGTGTTTTATTTATGTGGCGAATCAGGTCTTTCCAACCACGCTGGGATACACATATTATTATTATTATTTTTAAAATTATATCCCAGATTGCCAAAAAGATACATCTTCGATAGTCGTTCCTCTGGAATTCACAAAACGTGTCCATGCCACCTTAATTGGGACCATCATATGTATGCATATTAAAGGGCACTAGAAGGGGGGATCCACCCTTTCTCGGAACCATTGTAGAAGTTTGCAACTTATTTTATCAGTTCCGCATAAAATGCTACATAAACGCATAAAATACTACAGAAATCTACAATTAATAAATACAAAAGAAAAACAAAATCCAATGTAAGAAATTTATTATATGTATACATAGTGTTCAATTTATGTAATTTTTGCACTTCAGAAATTGCGTTGAACTAACCGACTAACTTACAATCACGCCGTTTCCCCGCGGAGATAGGCAGAGAGGATAGAGCACCACACTCTTCTGTCCTGACATTCATACATCTTATCATACAAGCTCATCAATTATTGAGGCTTCTCTAAACAGTACCATCACATATTAATGTGTGTTTTTTTGACACTTCTCTCGAATACGAAAAAATCAGCCATTTTATTGTCGTCTTTTTCTCTTTAAAACCTTCCACTCTCACAAGATTATTAGACTCATCTAGAGATAGTACGTAATTCAAGTAGAATTTCTGTTATTTTAAACTGGATAAATGAAAGAACACCCTTTAAATACGTAAACGATTTTTAGTTTATAAGTGACTCTCTTACGAGAATATGTAAAACTTGTCTATTGGATTTATTGTTTGTGTAATATACAAAATTATATTATAATATATAAAACGAAACGTCAATATCTTCTGAGAAAATTTGAACATTATTATATTGGTGGAAACAACATTGCTTTGTTTTTTTCTGAAAGTATTCCAAAATTAAATTTTTGCCGACATAAAAATGTTTCATTAATTGTCATTCTCAAATTTCCTTTTTATCAACCCCTACTCCCCTTTAAACCTTACCAAACAACGCTCTTATGCTCGTCATAGCCGCCCACGCAATTGACGTAACAAGTCTTGCGTTTCATTTAATATTATATTTAAGGTTATTTATTATCAAGTATTTCCTGTAAATATATGTACAGAATGGCTCAAAAAAAGTGAAAATATTTCGTAAAATGTGATATAATTACATCAAAATTAGTTTAACTATATCAACAATAGCTTAAATAGTTTACTAATTTACTTACTTACCTATTTACCTATATTACGTTTTATTTCGACAATTTACGGTCGCAATCTTTGATTAATAATTTTTCCATTGTTTATATTTGGTTTTTTCAAATTGTTGTCCAGAATAACATTGTAGAAAACCGTATTCTGATCAAAAATTTGAGAATTGAAAAACATTGGGGTGCTAGGAAAATGATCAAAGAGTTTCAAAACAATACCTGGAGACATTACAGCAGGATGGAGCTCCATCTCACACAGCCAGAAATACAATCAACTTTCTTCGTTGTGAGAATGTTAATTTCATCAATCCAGGCATGAGGCCACCGAACAGCCCAGATTACAACTCAGTAGATTATGCAATATGGGGTGTATTTATGATTTCTGATTAGATAAATATTGTGCAACAAAAATTACATTAAGAATTATAATTAATTATATTATGTTTTGAAATAACCCACGTGTTACGAGATGTTCTTACTTTTTTGGGCCACCTGTATAAATCACTACTTAAATACAAGTATACACTTAAGCACCAAAGATTGCTAAATAATACAGAAAAATCAAACGAAAAAAATAGAAAACGTGAAGCTATTTTTATCAGTATTAAGACCGCACCCTTATAATTTGTGACGACACAGAGGCACAGTTTACATTATTTGAATACAATATTTTCAAGTCTATTTCCAACAATCATTTAACCCACCCTTTTATTGAAGATATTTAACAATGCGTGGGGACATTCATATTAGTTTTGATATTAAAAATTTGTACAACATTTCCAATTATTTTTTTAATAAACGTTATAAAGTTAAGTACAGTGAAAGATAGATTGCTTCATTGGCTACGAATTGCATTATGAAAAAATAATTGCAATATGGTTATTTTTTTTTTGAAAAACTATAGGTACCGTAGGATGTATTTTTTGGCAAATAATACCAAAAAATGGGAAATAATATTTTAGCAATATTTAATAACTACAAAGGCACTGTTATTAAACTAATATCAGATATCTCATAGAGATAAAGCTATTTTTTAATATGTTTAATGGAAAACATATGGAATTATGGGGTAATTACAGGTTTTACGACCTGTCTTCGGCTGGCTTAAGTGATCACTTTATGTGATAGATGGAGATGGTGTAGTGGTACTCGAAGCGAGTCCACATACTAACATATATACAACTTTCAAAAATTTGATAAATGTGAAGAATTGGCGAACTTTATATATATATATATATATATATATATATATACATTTTTTTTTTTTATTTAATGGAAAATATACGGCAGTACGGGCTAATTATAGGTGCTTACGACCTGTCTTCGACTGGCTAAAGTGATTACTTTATATATTTATGTGTATATACATATACATATATATATATATATATATATAATATATTCTTAAATAATATTTTTATTAAGAAAATAAAACAATACCTCAATATTAATTCTGCTAACTCGTTGTTCAAAAAAATGCTAGCGTACCAACTTTGAAACTCATATGGTAAAATTTATTTATCACATAAAAACAATGCTAAATTGAAATTATTATATTATGTCCAATATTTTGATATTTCACAATCTTAAATAAAAATATATTATCTCCTACCCCTTGGTGAATTACGGACGTCAATAACAGAAAAGTTGTCTGCAATGTAATTGTGTTTGGTTTCAGTTCTGCGTGGAATAAATATTTTTATTTTAAGACAATTATTAACTTTATCGGTTTTTATCGATTGTTTTATTGTATCGATCAAAAAAAAAATTTTTTTAATTAAAAAGTCATGCAACTCTTTAACCGCATAAGGTTTTTTGTCTTTTTGAAAAAGTCAATGTAAATATATAATATGTAACAACTGTCAACAAAATGTCTGTGTTTTTATATATCCAACGATACTGCACGATGCATTGACTTTTATATAACTATGTCAATGTATATTAAAATATTTTTTTAAGCTAATAAATTTTCCATAATAACAATAATGTTTCTTCAGATGGAAAATATTCATTTTCTCTTAATTCTATTGAGGTGCGGCTTTGAATACAAAATAAAATTAAATATTTTACCTTAATATTGAATTTTTTCAAGATTTACAGCTAATATTTCAACATATATATATATTGATATGATTTGTTGTGAATACATTACGATTTAAAAACACACCATAAAAATATTTTTACATTATGTTTTCAAACCAGTGTTATACCTATTTTTTTTCAAATACAAATCAAATGTATTGATTAGAAAGATATACATATAAAATCAATTTCGTCGAAAAATATTATTGTTGCTACCAGGATTCGAACCTGGATCTCTTCCTATCTGGGGAAAATGTATTAATCGATTATGCTACACCAACACAGTGCTTTGACGATACATTTTCGAACCTTTATGTTACATTTTTCAAATTTATACATCTATTTTAAATATAAAAAATATCACGGACTTACGTTCTGAATAATTACAACTTCACAATAAGAATGTGTTCTTCTTAATATAATACCTACTTGTTAACAAAGACAACTTGCTGTTGCAATATTTTTGCTGCTCTTGACACCACTTTGGAAAATACATTTTAAAGTCAGTTATTTCGTCAACTGTTGCGAATATGTGAAATACCACAGATTAATAAAAATACTTCCAATTAAATATCATTAAGTCTGACTTACTGCGGTTTCGTTTAATAGATTTGCATTAAATTGACTATTACTATTACTATTACCATTACCATTACCATCACCATTACCATTACCATTACCATTACCATTACCATTACCATTACCATTACCATTACCATTACCATTACCATTACCATTACCATTACCATTACTATTACTATTACTATTACTATTGCTATTACTATTACTAATAATAAGAAAATTTTTACTTAACGATTTTCCGCAGAGTACCCACGAATACTTATTTTCTTCAACGTTTCACTAATTCAAGAAAAAATGCTTGGAGATCTATCTTAGAAACAGAATACGGTATGGAAATGGATGCTGTGAATACACATGAACAAGTCTTTTAGAATCTTCTTTGAGTACATGCGATGAAATCCAGACCAAACCGCAATGAAATTAAAATCTCCCCGGCAGAGAACCGAACCCCGCTTGACAAGCGGGGATATTAACAACTACATTACCAACAAATATAAATGAGATGTAAAAATAATAGTTTACAAATATCATAAGCTTTCTATTATTACGCAGTTCGTTAAAAAGTTCACCAGGCTTAACTATATTTCAAAGCCGGGGTAAGTGTTATATATAAATTATCGACATAAACTTTCAACAATTCTACAAACTTCGTAAGATTATTCTATACCTTTGAAACTTTGTCAGAAGGATCATTAACCATAACCTAATTTAAGTCTTTAAAAATAAGAATATAACCTTTAAGAATATTTGATATTGAAAGCATTGTATGAAAATTGGACGAGTGGGTACCCTTACCCCAAATTAGAGGTTAGAACATCTAGTTGTTTTGTTTCTGACAAATTGTTAAAATACTGAAAACGTCTTTACTAATCTGCTTAATGACACTATTAATTAGCAATGTTGGTCCTTAATGACAGATAATACGTACAGAATTTTAAAAAAATTCAGTAAATCTTTCCAGATAGGGGAAGTGTGACATACTTCCTACTAGTGTTGGGAATACAATTAAAACGATAATTAAATTAAATATTATTTGGTATATTTGCAAATAAAACAATTAAGTAAAGATTTATGTACAAAAGTAGTTTAAAAAAAACGCATTTTATAATTAGAGTCTCTCTACGTATCACTAGTTAAAAAAGTTTATATACAAAAATATATGGAGTATATGCATCTACTCAGCGATTGTACTTTCTCCACGGTATAATATTTTTGGAGTAAGTGTATCTGATCTTACAAATCGTAATCCACGGAAATAATCATAAAGTAAATATATACATCATAAACTACTATTCATTATAAAGTTACTTGACTTATATCAGCTTTCTACTATAATAGATTATCTAAGTATACGATAGGTTAAAAACGCGTACACAACTTGCATGTACACATCGAACAACAGCCACAATTTAAAAAGCAAACTAACATTTGGATACGCACCATCTCTGGACTGTCACGTCAAATGTTGATTTATAATATATCTTAATAGATTGTGGCATTGGAATCCAATTTCTAACGTAACTAAGAGTCTTAGATGCACTTCCCCCGTGTATTCACTTACCCCGACTTACCCTACCTTAAATTTTAACTCATAAAAATTAGCATTATATTATAAAATGCTAACCATCTATGAAATTTAACTTTTTATTTTAGTTTTTAATTTGATTTCGTTATCACTCGAATTTTCGGATTTATAATGTTCTTCCTATCAACCTTTATAATCCACGCTTGTGACACATTTCTAGGTTTATAGTTAGACAGGCTAAAGTCATAACTCGATAACATTTTTTTTTTAAATATGTAATAAATAAACATTGAGTCTTGTAATCTCGAGTCATATAAATGGCGAACGCGAATATTAAAATTTATTCAGAAGATTAATTTAGGACAATCAATATTATTGTGCAAAAGGTATATTGCGTAGAAAATTATATCAGTCATTTGAGTTGAGTCAAAATATTAATACTGTAGGTACGATCAAGTCCCTCGAATGAATTACTTTGAAATTTTACTACATTATATTTGAAAATGTATTTATCTAGTGGGTATTCTAGTAATAATAATAATAATAATAATAATAATAATAATAATGTGTTTATTCTAGCGTGATCAAGTTTTTTTTAAACCCGATTCGCCATAAAGATAATACATATTATATTATATATTAAAGGATAAGAAATAAATATAATGCTATGAAAAAGAAAACCAAGGAAAATATTAATAAATAAAAAATTTAAAACAGTTAATAAAAAGTAAAAAGTTCACACATATATACACACAAAATATAAATATTATGTATATAACTACTTCAGACACGGCCTTTGTTGTACATGTAGCTATTTTGTAGGCGCTGCCATTCTCTGGTCAGGGAACCAGCTTTCCATGAGAGCGCCGCTTGCACCAGAGAGTTGGTGCTGAGCTCCAGCTGCAGCTTTACGCCAGCAACTCGATGTCTCAGAAGCGGAACGAATCCATGTATACGGCCTTCGGTAAACATTGTAGATGCGCTGCAATAACGCGCCAATCCGAACAGTATTCTGTATGATTTGTTGTACTGAATTCGGAGACGGTTATACGTCACTTGCTTAGGTAGAAACGGCGCCATAGAAAATTTTAATATACTCTTACTTTTACATTGTGTTTTAGTTTCACCTCTACCGGTACCGGGATCAGTTTCAGGCGTCTCTATTTTTTTTTAAATCACTAAGATTGCATTGATTTCGCTTCTGAGCGCTTTTGTTATCCCGCACGATCTTGCTTTTTCTTCATAAAACTGTGGTGTCAACTTGTTATACAAGTATATAATGGTGATTTCCTCGTGATAAAATTTAATGCATTTTTTCTAATTTGACGTACTATGATTACGCGCCTTGTTACTTAAATTAACACCACTAGATTTCCTGGTTTATAATAAAGTACATGTGTGTGTGTGTGTAATTATTGCCGCCCTTTTTTCTGAAGTTAAGAAGACGGTAACCGACAGACGTCATTCTTATTACATCCCGTGCTTCGACCAGTCTAGTGATCTAAATAAACTTAGCGGACTTCAAAATCTTTTTAATTTCAAAAAGGTACCGGTAAAAGCGTGAACATATTTAAAAATAAAAAATTATAACGCGCTATTTCTAACGCAGTTTTCTTGACAAATTTTACTAGAGTATTTGCTGAATAAACATTTGGAACGATTTAAAGAATTATGATACTTCAAAATATATGGTGTCCCATAGGAGTACGAAACGAAATGGAAAGTTTCTACCAATTTTGTTGAACACAAAAGAAACAAAACGCAAGAAGCTTAACTGTCAATATTGACAAACAAGGCTTTGAAGGAGATTGTAATCATTTATGTTTACTTTGCAGAGCAGATTCGAGCCTACTCACTTAGCGACGATGTTGACATCGTTTGAAAATTATTTATTTACCATCTAATATAAAAATAAAGATATCCAACATTTGTAATAGTCTAACGTCACGTGTTATCTCTGTGGGGTAGGTAATTAATATTTTATTTTTAATATTAAAAGTAAACACGTTATTATTATTCAATTAAATAATAAATAATTAATTAACTTTGTTTTTAACCACTAATATAAATACTATTACAAATAGCATTTAATAAAGGGTATTGTACAAAATTAATACACGTGTTTTAAAAAAAAAAAAAGTATTACTAGTCAATTTTTATATAGCCCACAGATAAAGCAAAATAATAATAATAATAGTTATTGGCGTAGAATTTTAAAATTATTATTAAGGGAACACATTTTTATTGTGAACTTGTTATTATTCAGAACATAGCAACAATAATATTTTTCGATAAAATTGATTTTATATGTATGTATTTCTAATTATTACATTTAATTAGTGTTTCAAATATTTAAACACCAATCACAAAACATTAGACTTGCATTTTACACAAATAATAATATAGGATAGGAAAACTTCTCATAAATTAACAATTTCGGTATTTATAAACATAGTTATAAAGATTGTGCCGCTTTTTGTATTGTAAAAACAGGTCGAAATTTTAACATAAGATAATCTTTAGATGTTTAAATAATCGAGATTTTTCATATTTTTTGAATAATTTATTAGATAAATAAAATAATAAAATAAATTCCCATAATTTCGGATCACAAACTCAATTTACATCATCGTCTCCATTTTAGTCAGATACAGGTTTAGTATTAAATTGTTTTTAATTAATTTCCTAATATTTTTTAGGTTAAATTTAAAAACATAATATCAATTTGACATTTTTAGTTTTTTTATCACCCTGATGAAAGAAGGGGTATATTTCGAAACTGGTTGGTGAATACAATTAACTTACAGTGGTTAAAAATAAAGTTTTATTCTTTAACTTCCTATTACTATCAGACTTGATCAAAAAAACTGTAAAACCTTTATTTCGTTGTAGATATCTACCGTCATACATAGGTGACGTTTAGTCGAGTCTCACTGTCAAATCTCTGAGTTTATCTCCCGATCAAAATCTTAGCACTTTTACGTAATATATAATAATATTGAAATAAATGTCAACTAAATCTCTGAGTTTATCTCCAGATCAAAATCTTAGCACTTTTACGTAATATATAATAATATTGAAATAAATGTCAACTGAATCTCTGAGATATATCTCTTCATGTCTCATTCCAATGTCAAAGTACTTACCACTTTCAAATTCTATCCATCTTTCAAAATCCTCCCCTATTTATTTTAAATCTTTTAATACCCTTCACTATCCGCTGAAACCACATTCGATTTAAATACTCTTTCACGGTAGTAGTTGCACGTTCATAAATTTATTGATTTTTTATAGAATTATGCAATTTATATCCTAGGTTTTCTAGGAGTATCGAATGAAAAATTTAATTTT
Source organism: Eubasilissa regina (assembly GCA_022840565.1). NCBI lineage: Eukaryota > Metazoa > Arthropoda > Insecta > Trichoptera > Phryganeidae > Eubasilissa > Eubasilissa regina. Next base: position 12,277,515 of record JAINEB010000027.1, on the reverse strand, counting down.
TTATCGGATTTTCGTCCGAACTGCGATTCGTTATTCATTTCGTGGGTGCATTTTCATCCCTCTATCTACGCTCCGTCGTTTAATGCCGGCATGTTTTATTCATCAGAAACTTTTCGTTTTTCTGCCGACGACTGTGAGGGTAGCTATCGGGTAAGAATGCTACATATTGGCCGTGGACACCATAACTTATGGTTTTATTTTCTTTATGCTAAATCAAACGGACTCACGGAAATATCTCGTACTATTTCATCATTTGAATAAAATATCATTGCCATATTTAACGTATTCGTAAACAAATATTTATCTAGCGGTATCGTAAATAAAAATATATTTATTAAGGAGAACACATTTTTATTGTGAAGTTATAATTATTCAGAATATAGGTCTGTAATATTTTAAATACAAATAAAATGCATTAATTAGAATTATGTAGATATAAAATCAATTTTATCGAAAAATATTGTTGTTGCGTTACCGGGATTGGAACCTGGATATCTTTCCAAGCCGGAGAAAGTGCGTTATCCAATTCACAGCGACAGTACTTTTGATGACAAATTTTCGAACCCATATGTTACACTTTTTCAAATTAATACATCTATCGTTCCATTATTTGAGTTTGGAAAGAGATACAGGTTCGAATCCCGGTAGCGCAACAACAAATATTTTTCCATAAAATTGATTTTATATGTATGTCTTTTTAATTAATATATATAATTAGTATTTAAACATTTAATTTTTTGAATGCGCAAATCAATGAATGCTAGTAGGTAAAGAGCGAGGAATGTTGCAATACATTTTTTTCTGAAAATGACCAGAAGATCTCGAAACCACCATAAAATGTTTGATGCATATGTTTTATGAGGAGATACTTAACTACAATACATGTAAATAATGTTCAAAGAGTATATACAAATTTTAAAATTTTTGCAAAATCATAATAAGATCGAAATAAATATTTGCGAAATTGGTAATTATTATTATATATCATTGCTTCAGGTCATAAATTATCTAAAAAAAAATTGGTTAGTCGCTCGCTTTTTTGTATTCAATAAATTATTTGAAATCAATGAAATATTTCAATTAATCAAAATAATCGCACTAATACCATTTGTATTAAATGCTTATACATCCGATATGGTTGAAAGCTTGATCATTTGGATTCATATTTTTTAATATATATCCACCCCTAAAATATTGTGCACTATGGGTCTTACATCCATTTTATGTTTGATTTTTTAAAATATATGTATTATGTTTTATTTTAAATTTCCACAAGCACTAGTGTGTGGAATTGCCCTCTCTACTATGTTAGAGGATTTTCCTGAGGAAACCTGTATATAAAAAGAAGATATAATCCTCGATTGTCGAAGATATAGGTATATCTACTACGAAAAAGTACGGTTGTCAGAAAAATTTTTGGGGCGACGCCTTGACGATGGCACGTGGTTTCCCAATAAAACCATGTACAAAAAACGCGATCTAATATAGAAAAGGTCCCAGTTCCATATGAGTATGCTTTTTCTTAGATTTTTTAATTTTACTTATTTGAAAATATTTACAATTTATTTATAATATGGGTTATTAATTAAGTATTGTACATTATTAAAATTACATGTTTATTATTCGCTTACCTCTTGTGCTTGGAGAGGGAGTTGCACTGTTATAATTTTATTTAATATTATACATTTGTACTTACTTACTTACCATCACGCCGTTTCCCCGTGGGGGTAAGCAGAGAGGATAGAGCGCCACACTCTTCTGTCCTGACATACAATTCTCGCCTCATCCACATTCATACATCTTGTCATACAAGCTCGCCGATTGTTGAGGCTTCTAACAGAACCATCCTCCATTATCTGGTTTACCTGGTCGTGCCAAGTCTTCCGCGGACGTCCTCTATTTCTGGTTCCATCAACACTTGCGTCATATATCTTTCTTACCATTCTCTCCTCATTCATCCTTTCCATATGACCAAACCACCTAAGTGATCCTTTCTTAATCTTACTCACTATACTAACATCAGCTTTACATTCTTTTCTTATTTCTTCATTCTTTACTCTGTCATAAATAGATTTGCCACAAATACGCCTACATTTGTAATCTATAATTATTTATTATTTAATTATGTACTTCTGAAATGTTCATAATATTATTTATTATCTAATTATGTGTTTTAGAAGTGTTCATTTAATTTCTTTTTAAACACCATTATATATTTTATCTCTGTCTTCTTGTTTACCTTGTACATTTTCTGCAGCTATAAACTATCACAATGTATAGAAAAACTACTTTAATAGCGTAATAAAAATTGAACATGTAAATACAATAATAACATAAAGTAATCTGAAAGTCTGTGGTAATTCAAGCGAATCATCTCACAGTGGAATAAAGTAAGGTTTCCTAGCAATAAACGAGAATATAAATTTTAAAGTTTTTTTTTTTTTCAGTAATACCAATATTTAGTTCCTTTTCCCTATCCAACAAACTTTGAACAAGATACAGCGCGCAGCACGGCAAAATATGCAATCGTTTGAAATGTTAAATATCTACATTTGTAGAAATTCAGAAGCATTGGCGTCTCTGTGCGTCTATTGAAATAAATAATCGTAAATGAGGACATTTATTCCCAATTATCTCAAATGTATTTTAAATGTAAAACATACACATTACACGAAAAAAAAATCAATCAGAGAAAATCAGTTTTTTTAATAAAACTAAAAAAATTTATTAAATGAAAAAAATTAATTATTTTTTTAGGTTAGTGAAATTTAAACTATCTATTGAGCATGTTTTAATTTTTTCGAATAAATTTTTGGTCTATACTATTCATGATTTTTTCATATTATTATTTATTCTTAATATAGTGTGTATAAAAGTATTTATATATGCTTTAATATGAACAAAATTAAAATCGTTTCTTTTAACTACACCTCATCTTTCACATACCTGTTTAGTTTCACATTGAATCAACGCAATTTTTCCTCTTTTCTTATGTCTTCTGTTATTTCATTAAAAACCTTCATCGCACTGTGCATCATCGATTTCCAATATTTAGTCTTCTTCCTGAATGGCAGTCTCAGTCTATCTTTTATTATGATGTTTGTGCTCAGGTAGATTTGCATCAATTTTTCGTGTAAATTCTGCTGAAATTTCATAGATATTTCAATATTTCAATGCAAATACCATTGAATACATTGAAATATTTTTTCTGCTTATCATAATTTCTGGTCGTCATATTCAAGTCTCTCAGTATTGCTCATGTTTGTAAAGCTGATGTTAGTATAGTGAGTAAGATTAAGAAAGGATCACTTAGGTGGTTTGGTCATATGGAAAGGATGAATGAGGAGAGAATGGTAAGAAAGATATATGACGCAAGTGTTGATGGAACCAGAAATAGAGGACGTCCGCGGAAGACTTGGCATGACCAGGTAAACCAGATAATGGAGAACGGTTCTGTTAGAAGCCTCAACAATCGGCGAGCTTGTATGACAAGATGTATGAATGTGGATGAGGCGAGAATTGTATGTCAGGACAGAAGAGTGTGGCGCTCTATCCTCTCTGCCTACCCCCACGGGGAAACGGCGTGATGGTAAGTAAGTAAAATACAATACACAGAAACAAATACCCATATTCATATAAATTCTATGGTTCAAAACCTGCATATCAAATTATAAATTTTGTATATTTGTTCTGTTCATTACTGTCGGCGCGCATTTGTCTGCGCGGTGTTATAGGGATTGTACTTCGCGCTTTAACCTTGCGCGCAGTTGTCGGGGAACCGATTAATGTGTTTTTAGGTATTTATTTGAACTTTTAACTAAAATAAAATTTTGCATTGCCTTTTTATGTCAAAGTAACGGAAATTTTTACTAACCGTGATACTGAAAGTCGGAGCAGAAGTTTCGAAGCGAAAGATTCAGGTTTTATATAGATATTTACTCGATACGTGTACTGAATGCAAGACAGCAAACTTTAGACAATTTTATGGTGAACACATTATTTTAAAATACTAATTAAATGTATTAATAATAAAGATATACATATAAAATCAATTTTATCGAAAAGTATTGTTTTTGCGCTACCGGGATTCAAACCTGGATCTCTTCTCCAATCCGGGGAATGTGCATTACCAACTGTGCTACAGTGAAAGTAAAGTAAACATATAGGTTTTAAAATATGTCGTCAAAAATAATGTCGCTGTAGCATAGTTGGTAATGCATCTTCCCCGGATTAGAAAAGAGATCCAGGTTCGAATCCCGGTAGCGCAACAACAATATTTTTCTGTAAAATTGATTTTATATGTATATCTTTCTAATGAATACATTTAATTAGTATTTAAAATATCACAGAGCGTCTGTTATGAATAATTACAACTTCACAATAAGAATTTGATCTCCTTAATAACACATAATTGTTGTGAAGCTATAGTTTTTCAAGTTGGATATTTTTTTTATTTCTGTATGTTTTTCAAGTTGATTCTTTTAATTATAATTACATATTTATTTTTTTTATACACTAAAATTCGTATGAAATTATTTTATTATGAGAATTTATTAATTAACGATGTGAGTTAAAAGATATTTTTCTAGTCTAGTTTTAATAACTAAAATAAAAATAATAAAAAAGGTACATAGGGCAGGTAAAATTTCATTTTTTTAATACAATGTACAATAGATTTTTTTGTAAATACCTGACTAAATTATGAGTCGAAAATGTTCATAGAGTATGTATAAGGTTTTTACAAACTCATATTAAGCTTCAAGTCTAACATGAAAATAAATATTTGCGAAATTGACCCATTATTATTTAATATCTTTACTTCAAGCCCTAAATCATGTAACAAAAAATAATCGGAATTCTCAAAGTTCAATAGATTTTATTTTTTTAATATTTAGTGTACAATTTTGAATTATAAAATATTTCAATTTTTTGAAATAATCACATAATTATGACTTTTTTATAATGCTGACATCTCTGACATGCTTGAAATTAAGCACATATAATTTGAACATATTCTACTCATTTTTTATGATACATCTATCCTTAAAATACTGTGCACTAGGTATGTAACATCCAATATGTATATATAATTTATTTCTTTTTTTGATTGAATATTTTATTAGAATATTTCCCAACATTGATATATGGAATGATTTATTATAAAGATTTTAAAATAATGAAAGACTTTTTTAGTAGTTTATAAAGAGTTCACTGTGATTGCAGAACATGTGTATGTGAAAATATGATTTGATTTGCTTTGTTTCGATGTGCGTCACACTTTCCCTAAACGTAGCCCCGACTCGGATGGAGACCCCAGTGTGCGTTCGTGGCTAGCGAAATAGAGTAGGTAAATTATCGGAAACAGCCCTGGGGGAAATATCAATTTAAATTGAAGCTTGTCCACTTAATCCGGTCCTGACCACCGCAGAGCTTTGCTACCCCTAACTATCGTGAGGTTGTTCGCATTAATGAGATTCTCGTGTTTAGAGTAGCCTGATGTTTTCCAGCGTGCGCCGTACGCTTCAAAAGGTTATTGTTCATGTTCATCTACCCACTACCTACTACCCCACGTATGTACACATGTGTATATCACGTGGTACTTTACGTCGGGTGGACTAATACTAACTCTTCGGCTTTTGACATCATTAAAAACATGCTCATTTGGCGGAACGAGGTATCGAACTGGATCGCCATCAAAATATTTTTTAATTCAATAATAAAGCAATATTTATTGTAATTTTTATTTTTGTGGAAAGCAATCACTTCGTGGTTTGAGAAATTAGATTAAATGAAACACAATCATTCTATATAAAACTACGAATTTTATTACACGTCAACCGGTTTCGCTTAGCTCAAGCTTCGTCAGGGCGTATTTAAAACTAACAATAAATACAAAAAGAGTGCACTTATATATACATAAAGAGAGAGATAGAATATAAAATTACGTGTAATAGAAAGAGACAGAATATAATATTATATATAATTAATAATTATTAATTTATTTTTTTTATCAAAAACTTTAATCCAGAAGTAAAGAATTGTCTCATATTAAATGATATGGGTTATCTGTAATTATAGAATTGAATATTAAATTACGATGTTTTTCTATCTTTTAAAATATTGTTCAAGACAAATTTTAATTAAGGTAATGGTTGACAATAATTGAAAATATGTACCTACTTACACATATGTTTTTTTTTTTTTCATTTAAATACTGTATATCTATTATTAATATTTTTTTAATTTTAACTTTTTTTGATTTATATTAATTGACAAGAGACTAGTAAAACCCTTTGTGGGTTTAGTTTTTTTTTAATATTGTGTGGTTTAGTTCGCGGAAACTCGCTAACACGCCGTATGCTGGTTCCTTACGAGCTTGTAGTAGGTAGAGTACGGCTAGTGTAAGTTTGCGCATGAGGTTTCGGCCACGCGCATCTATACGAAGACATTCGTAAAACTTCGGAAAAAGGGCGCACATGCCGAATGCTCACGATAAGTAAACCAAAAAGCGATCTTCTAAATTGAATTGACTATAAATTTGTTTTTTGAACAAAAAAAAATTTTTTTTTAATAGAGTCGGGGTTTTTGAGTGTGAGGGTTTTTAAGATGGCAGTTATTCGAATTTGTCCTGTCATTATGCGCGAGATGCAGCTGCCTAGTAGCATTTAAGAAATACCAACCATGCGGTGAAAAAGTAGGTCCCCTCGAAGTACGGACCGCAAATAAACCAGACAACAAAACCCAAAGTTTGATTCCCTTTAATAAACACACCCTGGTTGTCATTCTTCTCTACAATATAAGCCAAAATATTATGTTAAAAAATGTGATTAAAAAATTAAAAATACAATTTCAGAACACAGTTCCATGATAATTAAAATACACATTTTATGTATTTTTTTGACAGATTATTTATTCTGATGGTCCTTATCCACGGAAGAGATTTCTCTCTGAATTTCTGCTCGAGATTAATTCAAGTACGGAATGCAGCGTTATGCAATTTATAAATAATCACCCCGTACGCTTTGCGAATGACGTATACAGTACACATGTACTCATTGAGGAATAATTATCTTGACTTATTATACATTTACTTTAATTATTATATTTATTATCCAAGTACACATTGATTTTTGCATTTTATTTATTATTTTATATTCAAATTTCACTGTTTTCTTGTTTTAACATTTTTTTACACTGTTAAAATTTTTATGTTTTATAAAAATGTTTTATTATTTCTCTAATTTAAATAGTTAATTGATATATAATTATCTATACTGTATCTTATCCGATATTGTATTCATAATGTAGATGAGATTTTACTCTTATGGAGGATACAATTCAAATAAAAAAATCTATTGATTTATGCAGATATTTTATAATAATAATAATATTGGTTTATTTAAATAAATATATTATATGTATATTTAAAAATTACGTTATATCATAGATAAGTTAATCAACAGAATTTTTTAAATCTATAATACAAATTTATTTGTTGTATGATGAAATATATAATATTATATCAATTCTTTTAAAATAAACCGTTCGGACGGAAGCCGACAAAGCACGTTAAAAAGTTAATAAAAATATAACCTTATAACGTTCACGCCATAATGAATCCTGACAAATGAAAATCTTGATCACTTGACTGGCACTACGAGTGTTAAATGTGGTTAGTTTGAAGGCAGTTGATGGCCAAAGTGGTTTATTACTTTTAAAATACTTTACGCTGAAAGTTTTTATGGGATACTTGATCCCGGTCTCGTTCTTACATTCCAAAAATGTGAACTATGCTTTACAACTTTTAATATGATGATTAATTTTTTTATCCCCCGTGTAGGGCGGCGAAGTATTTCTCACTTACTATTGGGTTATTGGAAGGGTTGTTTCCTTCATGACATTCTGAAAAATAAACTTACCATCCTTTGTTTTTAAGGAGAACACATTTATGTGATATTTTTAATACAAATTAAATTAATTAATTAACAATTCATTTTTACTAAAATTTGGACGCATTGATACAACTTATGTATTATTAAGACGCGCATTCTTATTGTGAAGTTGTAATTATTCAGAACATAGGTCGGTGATATTTTAAATGCGTTCATTTAAAAAATTTACAGAAAAATCTATTTATCGAAAAATATTTAGTTGCTCCCGGGATTACAATCTGGTTCTCTTTCTATCTTTCGAAGAAAAAATTCGCCGCAACAAAGTGGATTGCTTTAAAATGGAATAATGAATGTGTCAATTGAAAAGATTACTGAATATGTTCAAAATTCGTCGATTCAAAAAGCGCATTTGATTTCTATAGCGAGAATCATAATGCGCTTTCCCGGATAGGAAGTGGTCCAGGTTCGAATCCCGGTAGCCACTAAATATTTTTTCAATAGATAGATTTTATCTCTTGGTTTATTTTTCTAGTTGATAAGTTTAAGTTCTATTAAAAATATATATAAATTGAGCGTTCAAAATAAGGTCAAATACCTTGGGCATATATTCAATGAAAATGGACAAGACGATGATGATATAGAACGGCAGAGGAGACAGTTGAGCGTTCGTGCAAATATGCTGTCACGGCATTTCTAGCGATGTAGTAAGGAGGTGAAGAGCATCCTCTTTAAATCGTTCTTCACCAGCATGTATACCTGCGAGCTCTGGTCGAAATACAAGTAAGTGACGTATAACCGTCTCCGAATTCAGTACAATAACTCATACAGAATACTGTTCGGATTGGCGCGTTATTGCAGCGCATCTACAATGTTTACCGATGGCCGTATACATGGATTCATTCCGCTTCTGAGACATAGAGTTGCTGGCGTAAAGCTGCGGCTGGAGCTCAGCACCAACTCTCTGGTGCAAGCGGCGTTCTCATGGAAAGCTGGTTCCCTGACCAGAGAATGGCAGCGCCTACAGAATAGCTACATATACAACAATGGCCGTGACTGAAGTAGTTATATATGTAATATTTTGTGTGTATATGTGTGAACTTTTTACTTTGTATTAACTTCTTTAATTTTTATTTTTTTATTTATTAATATTTTCCTTGGTTTTCTTTTTCGTAGCATTATATTTATTTCATAATCTTTAATGTATAACATAATATATATTATCTTTATGACGAATCGGTTTAAAAAAAAAACTTGATCACGCTGGAATTAACACATTATTATTATTATTATATCTGACCATTCGCATTCGTAATCTGGGATTTAGATTGATAGATAGATAGGTAATTGGTTAATTAAAAATGATAATGATTTTTATTTTTAAAAAGGCCTGCTCACAACGCGTCTCACGGTCGCCATCCCTGGAGCAGCCACGTAAGCATTCACGTTTGATTTCTCGTATATTACACATGTTTGAAAATCTTGCGTTTGTGTTATCAAATGAGATCCGTTGCTGGAGAAGTTAGACATTCCCGCATCCATCTGCAATGCTACAAGTAAATTCTAGCATTGTAAGAGATACGTTAATTGTTGAACAATATGCTTACCAGTTAATTGGCTTGCATATTATTCTACTAGCTGGGCATATTTTATAATAATTAATAATTGTTGGCAAGTGTTTAACTAGTTATCAAATTTAATAAAAATAATCGGTCAAAAAATGTTTACGTTTCCAAAAAATAATTGATATTTAACTTTTTGTTTATTTACTCCCTATCCCGAATCGTTTTGAGAGTTGTTTACTCTCGTTTCAATTCGTCAGTATTACATTTTTAATTTTTTTTATTACATTTAGTTATTAACCTTTACCATACAATGATATAAAATACCCGAATGCATCCATGCTGTCAACTCGTGTTACCGTAAATATTAGTTAGAAAAAATGTTTTTATTAGCTTAAATGGCACGAATTTAATCTAAATATTGAGCATTCAATTTGAAAAAAAAAATTAATAACATAATTAAAGCATTCGTTAAGTCGTATGCAATATGTTCTTCCTTCTTGTCTCTCTTCATTTAATTAGTAAGAAAAACACAATTATATTCGTATGTCTGTTGTTTTTTTCACTGTAAAAATAGTATGTAATTATATCACAAATTGTATTTCTACCAACGTATTAATTTTACAACGAATTGAACGGAAAAAATAATTGTTTTTGTACGATTGCCTTTTCATAATTGGTTTTTCACTAGTTAATAATAATAATAATATTTTCGTTAATAGCGTTAATATTTTTTTTAGGATTATCTAAAATATGAATTTTATATTGCATGTATTTACCGAAATATTACAGTGTTACCGCACGGTTTGGGAAGGGTTACATATTAATACTATCATAGGTTGGCTCCGGTATCATTGTATCAGAGCCACGCCTGTACAATTTGACGTGAGACTCGGTATCACATTAAATTCCGAAGGCAGCCAGAGAGAAGCAATAGAAAAGAGTGAAGCTATAGAAGAAAGAAACTATAATGTATCCCAAAACTAGTAAATGTTCACCAAATATTAGACCATATTTAATCTTAAATTGTTAATTAGATTAGCAATAATTGAATATGTCCAAAAACACACAATTACTGGATTTTCGCCCACAAAGGCACTGTTATTAAACAAATATCAGATATCTCATAGAGAAAAAACTATTATTTATTATAGTTAATAAAAGTATGGGGTAATTACAGTCCACATACTAACATATATATAACATTCAAAAATCTGATAAATATGGAGATTAAGGGGCGAGAATTGATGAACGTTATATATACAATAAATATAAAGTGATCACTTAAGCCAGCCGAGATAGGTCGCAGGCCCTGTAATTACCCCATGCTTCAATATATTTTCTATTAAATATAATAAATAATAGCTTTGTCCCTATGACATATCTGATATTTGTTTGTTAATTATATATTTACTTCATGTTAGTCCATTATACTATTTGCCACTAAAAAAAACTTAACACAACTAAATGTTTACAAAACCTAATCTCCGAGAAACTTTCGGCAATCGTATGTGCCCCATTCGGCCAATCGGTCTTGTCCTGTGGTAATTCTACTTCCCACTCACAAAAGTATTGTACTCATTGAATGATTCACCTGTAATTCCGTGACACCGCTTCACATCAGTGCAATTTTTGGTGAACTTTTACTAAATTTGTATCCCGCATGTATTTTTGACATTCGTTATTATTTGGAGCATAGTGCTAGTGGTTCAGGGTTTAATTTGGTAAACATTAAATTTTGGAGCATAGTGCTAGTGGTTCAGGGTTTAATTTGGTAAACATTTCATTTTATGACATAATTAATTGGACAACATTATGTTACACAAATTAATTCTTTACACCAACATAAACTAACCCGTGGACCCTGAGTGCCCATAAATTTTAAAGTTTTGGAAACGATAATACAATTCATAAGCTATAGAATATTCATCAATAATATTCATAAATTACCATTTTAATCATTTAATTTCAAAAGAATCATATTTGGTAAACAAACAAACAAACGTTTCGTTTGGAAATAATATATAGGTACAGTACTTATTCGCATTTGCATTCGCAATTTGATAATACGTAATACGCCTTATTAAAGAAATCTAGTGCTTAAGACAGGAATATTATCATAAATCTCATATCGACAGATGACATCTTTGTGAGATTTTCGTCTCCAGATAATCTCTGAGACAGGGATTATGCTCCCATGAGATTTTTTTGAGACAACTCTCGGACTTTCGTAGTCCACACAAAGTCTCGGAGATTCGAGCAACGCCATTCGATTGTCTCGCGCCTCTCTTCATGATTTTTATTCATCAAACCCCAATATATCAGTTTATGTTCCTGTCGTCTTTTGGGTGAATTTTAATCTCCCCGTCAGCAGTTAAAACAGAATAAATGTTTTTAATTTAATGCCTTCTGTTTGTCTGACTTTTAATTATATATATGATTCTAAGTAAAGTTTTAGCATACCATATACACATTCACTGTCATATCGAACATTATAATATACACAGGTCGGTTCTAAGAATCTCAAATCAAAATTTCAACATGTTTACACGATAATATAAGATTTATTTTTATTAATTTTTGAGATTTACCTAATTCACTTACCATTACGTTGTTTCCCGTGCGGGTAGGCAAAGAGGACAGAGCGCCACACTCTTCTATCTTGACACAATTCTCAACTCATTCATATCCATACATCTTCTCATACAAGCTCGTCGATTATTGAGGCTTCATACAGAACCATCTTCCAGTTTACCTGGTCACGCCAAGTCTTCCGCGGACGTCCTCTATCTCTGGTGCCATCAACACACGCGATTTATCTCATCATGATTATCATTCCATGAACATAATAACAGTAGGACATGTGTACAGTAAAACATTATCTATCAAACAGCTTTATTTTAGAAAAAAAATATATTGAGCAACATCTATCTATCTTCCATAATACTACTTCTGAAATACTTGGGATATGTCATAAGACGTACGGATGCAATGAAGACTAGTACAAGGTGGTACAAGGCAGAGTCTTCAAGAATGCTGCAGATGGCACCAAATAGTGATGTCATCGTTGTCATGGCGACTATTACTGCTCTACATAACAAAGGAGAAGTTTAAAAATTCAGAACATTAAGTACATTACAGGATTACAATCTTTGTAATTCATTCATTAATTACACATTTACATCAAATAAAATAGTTTCTATTAAATACCCAAATCGACTGCAAAACCACTCTATCACTTTAAATAAAACATCGTGTATTTAAAAAGGCTATGAATATATTTAGGACAAACGCTGTAAGCGAACGAAAGGTTTAGCTTCGAATTCTTTGCGTTTTTTATTTTACCATTACTATTTTAGAAAATACATCCCAGTGGCAGTTAAAAGTCCCGAAACAAAAAGTTTTAATTTCGACTTCTGAAACACTCGAATAAAGTCTAGAAGCAGATATCCTTTGCCCTTGACTCAATCCATCAAGGCATGGTCCAGTGAATACCTGATTTGTACCCAATTCAAGAAGAGCTTCCAGATAATCTTTTGAATAAGAAAAGCTTTTACAAGTAATAGATAGTACCTACTTATTATGTTTCTGGTAAATGGTGTACACTTAGTTTAAAGAAACAGTTAAGGCTTCCCTGACTAAATAATATTTAAATCGATCTTATTAAAGTCTATTTCTTATTGTTTTTTAAATGGAAAAACCCAATAAAAACACACATTAATAGGAACGATATAAATATTATTTAGTAAGATTATATAGTCTTTTTGATTTAAAACTTAATTTTAAATAGTAGCTGAAGCTTTAAAGCATGTAAGTAAATACATATTATTTAAAATAATTTATTTCCATCTACACTAAGTGTTTTAAAAACGTCAAAAATTGATAACATATTCTGAAAATTGAATAGTTTATAACTTTATTAAATTTCAACATTTTGTTAATTCCTCTTAACCATGATCTGTCTCCATAATCCTGGCTTGAGGATTGTAAGAAGATATATTTCGTATTTCCAAAAATTTTCCATATTAAGGCAATTTCGTGGCACGCGTAAAATGAATTTAAAAGTCGCGGTCTTTCTTATAATGCTTGTATTTTTTAATTATGGCAAAATAACATTCAGTTTATTAGTTTGAAATTAGAGTAAAGGTCCTATCTGAGTTAGAGTCTTTAAAAAAGTCAAATCTAGTGCATAACTTCTGACATATTCTAACATATTCTGATGTAAATGAATAATAAAAACCCACATTTTCGTAAAAAAATGCGAAAATATTTATTAGTTTTATGTTATACAGAGCATTAACAGTTTAATTTTATAACAACATAGGTTAGAATAAGTAAGTTGCATTAAAAATATGGTTACTAAACCTCTTATTTATAAAGATTTTTGGGAGATTTTCGACTTGAAACAATTTCTGAATTACAAATTCTGCTCCCATGAGATGCTTTGAGATAACTCTCTACTTATTTAGCACCATCATATATAAACATAGTTTGAAGAATGTGTCGCGTAAAAGATTTTTATAACTTAGTAATGAATTGGATAATATGTCCAATTCATTTATTTATTCTATGAATTTATTTATTGGTTCTACTAATCGATATTATTATTATATTAGAAAATTTAAGGGTAGTATCATGTCATTCGCATAGCTATGTTATGATTAATAGAAATAGCTTTCTCTGTTTTATGATACGGGAAAATCGTATTTATAATATATATATATTTGTAAGCTCTTGATAAAACCATAATGGCCTGTGTCCACGGATGCAGATTTCACCCAGAGATTTCACTCGAGTGCGCCTAAGGAATAATACAAACTTCAACGCGAATCAATATATGAATCATCGTCAAATGTATTTTGCTCACGTCGTAGATACAGGCTATAATAGCGTATCGCACTAAACTATTTTTAAACATGTGATTTAGTGTAAAGAATAGGTAATTGAGTTTTAACTTAGGCAGTTCTAAAAACAGATCATCGTTTATGATGATAAATTTAAATATAAATACTATTTTCTAATAGACTAGGAATATTTAATAAATTTAAAAGATAATCATATGTAAAAGTTTTCAAGTATAACAAGTAACTTTTTGTTATTAATGATAACATTTTCTCATTGTGAAGGTTTAATTATTCAGAACATATGTGATTTTTTAATACAAATTAACTTACAACTTCACAATAAGGATGTATTCTCCTTAATAATATATAATTTGTATTAATGAATTATTAATTCTTGCGTCTCCTATCGAATTACTCAAAGGTATTTGAGATTTCGTAAAAATAAAGAAGATGGTTTTCAAATAACGTAACGATTAATGTATTCATTTGAAAAAGTAACATATAGGTTTGAAAATATGCCGTCAAAGTACTGTGTTGGTATAGCATAATCGGTTAATATTGGATTGGAAGAGGATCCAGGTTCAAATCACGGTTGCAACTGTAATATTTTCGATAAAATTGATTTTATATGCATATCTTTAATTTATAAATTAACTTTATTTTTTGTTTTTTTACCTAAATAACCTTTACTGTAAACTAAAACTAGTAAATACTTTTGAAAGTTTAATACGCTATTTTCGATCACTACCAGGAGACTTATATTTATAATTACTACTGCGATTTAAAAAAATGAATTGAAATTTTCTGAAAGTTGCCTACCGAGATTCTCTGCAATAGTTAGCATTTCTATCAAAATTTACCTAAAAATAATACTTGATAAATAAACGTTATTTTTATTTAGCACCAAATTGTTGCAACCCACAGAGCGATTCACAAAGTATAGTTTTATAATATTTAACATAATATCGACTCCATCCTCCGAAATATAATATATTGTCTTCTATTAAGTCAAATAACTCGTATATCATTCAATTTTTTGCCGCATTTATTGCTTTTCCAATTTCGCCCTCAAAAATATATCTCATGTTCGACTTTTCTAACAGAGTTTTGACATGATTTCTGTCTCTGCGATATAGCATTTTAATGCATAAATTTTCCGTTTCCAAAACGCGTAAACATCAATTCGACAGGAAAAATAAATATTCCCGTTGTAGGTGAGACTGTATCCGAGTCGAGTACCTGTCTGGGTGTGAGAACAGAAAACAAATCAAAAGCATTTCATTCTGAAGCATGTTGAATGAAACGAATTTCTCTCGATATCAGCACAATCTGGTTATGTCACCTCTGAATTCAAAGGCGGCTCGAATATTTCAGGTGCATGCAAAATACTTATTTAAATAACTAATAAATAATAACGTCACTGTCTTGTACATTAATTCACTAACACGCTAACACCATTAATTAACATGGCGGTTATTTTGTGGTGTAATCAAAATTTTGTGCTGCACACACGTTTGATTATTTTCACTACTTGTCCCTCTCATCATCAGGTAATAACTAAACTAAATACGTTATTGTAGTCTATTCGGACAATGGGGCGGGGCTTAAGAAGAAGGGAAGTCTCGATCTTTAACGGAAATATTTATTTATTTATTCTTATATGCATATAAGTATATATGCTCTAATATAAACAAGATCAAAATCATAGCAATATTTAGACATGTTAAAGAAAACACGATTACTAGATTTTTACCTATAAAGGCACCGTTATTAAATAAATATCAGATATGTCATAGAGACGAAGCTATTTTATTATATTTTAAAGGAATACATATAGTCGCAAGTCTTGTAATTACCCCATATTTTCTATATATTCCTTTAAAATATAATAAAATAGCTTCGTCTCTGTGAGATATCTGATATTTATTTAGGATCAAAATCGTTATTTTTACTACAATTTATCTTTCGCATAAATATGCGAAAGATAGCAAATGCTTACTTTCATTTTGAATTATGTAGTTTCTCTTCCTTTCTTACATTTTTTGGCATTTCGTTAAAAATCTTCATCGCACTGTACATCATCGATTTCTTAGATTTAACCCTCTTCTTGAAAGGCAATTTTCATCTATCTTTTTCTCTCGTATGATGTTCGTGTCATGTTGATTTGCATTAATTTTTTTTATAAATATGGACAGTAAAGGCGAAGTGTTAAGTAATGTTATAATTTTAATTAATGTTTTCTCCGAATTTAAATTATTTTGTATTTCAACGGTTTCCAAATGTAGAAAGTTTGTATTAATTATTGGTTAAAGAAAAAATGGAATATCATGTACCAAAAAAATAACATTTTTGTAATGTACTTTGAGTTTAACTGAAGACTTAAGGCATCGGAGACCGCTAGAATCAGTTTCTTTAAATTTCCTCATCAAATATGAATTGTACTGTAATTGTAATTGCTTCAGAGAGATTTAACCTTCGCTTATGGCATCTCCAACGCCTCGAGGTTGGGGATCACGATAGCGCAACAAAAATATGTTTCGATAAAATTGATTTCATATGTATATCTTTCTAATTATTACATTTAATTAGTATTTAAAATATCACAGTCCTACATTCTGAATGATTACAACTTCACAATGAGAATGTGTTCTCCTTAATAATATTATATTTTTGTATTATTTTGTTATATTGTCTATTTTATTAATCTCGGAGTTATTTCTGCCGGATCCTGTACTATAAAGGTTTCAAACTGTTTAATGAACTGCCAGCAAATGTGATGGAAGCAACTAGTCTTGCTACTTTTCATAGGTTAAATGCAGAATATATATTCTAAATTCAATAACTGGTATTTTTTCATATGTTTAATAATACTTTTTGTATTTATAATCCTTTTACTTGATGCTAATTGAATAATATAAAAAATTATTTTATGTTTTCTAAAGTGTTGTATATTAGATGTAAGAATATTATTACATTATTTTTACAACTAAATAAAAATATATTCATACATACTTAAAATCTGCACATGTACGTCCTTTAAGCTCGTCCTAGTGAGGGTTTTAAATTTCAAAGATTTGAATACTAACACATATATTTAGACAATTGCTTTGTGCTATTTTTGACGTCTGTTTGGTTTCCAAAAAAAAATATCAGAAAATTTATTTGTTTCGTAAATTTGGTTATTCAAATGATTCCTCCAGTTTGTGTTTGTTCCCAAGAATTACATAATATCTAAAATTTCCATTATATTATTTACGTAACTTTATATTTTGTTAAAAACGTATTCTTAAATTTATTGTTATTCTATCTCGCATTCTAACAGAATATCGGTGACAAATTATTTTTTCAAGAGAATTGAACAATTCTATTTCAAGAAAAACAAACGGGCTGTGTCTTGAAATAATATAAACACATATTTTTCAAGGACATCAAATTCTGCCGAAATATTAATATTTAAGATTTATTTAAATTGTTTGTTTATTTATATTTTACAAAATAAAATAGGCTCGTATTAAATAATCAATTTATAAAAATTACTCGGAATATAATGACCCGTCTCCATGGAGTAATACTATATAGGGTGTATCAGACCTAGTTCACAATATTTTATGGGTAGATACCTGACTAAGTTACGAGTCAAAAATGTTTAAGGAATATGTGCAAATACTACACCATTACGGAAAATATTATTATTTTAATTTTTTACAAAATCGTGTTAAGCTTTAAGTCTACGCACTTCGAAATAAATATTTACGAAATTAACCCATTATTATATCTATATCACTAGGTACTATATATTTACTTCATCTAACATAAAATAGTTTGGCCGCTTGAAATTCTAGGAACTTTAGTTTCTTGAATTCAATATATAATTAATATTTCAATTAATCGAAATAATTGTGTAATTACTGTGTGTGTGTCAGAAGAGTGAGTAGATAAGTGGTGGGGGACAATTATAAGAGCATTATAAGAGGCCGTCTCTGGAGGAACGGAACTCTTCCATCTCAGCTTCTCCAGAATAACTAGTCTATCTCTGAAGTGTATAATTTGTAATTACTGTAATAAACTTAATATTGTTACAAGGATATACTGAGTTTATATTCCAAAGAACGAAACCCAAAGTAATTAGTCAGTAAGCAGAGGATAGAACCCCTAAGGAATCTGGTGATACTTGAAAAGTCATCACAATTACTATTTTTAGAAAATGATTATATCTGTGAGATGATTGAGATTAGACACATATTTGTTAAACATTTTCGACTCGAAATTTAGTCAGGTATCCACCCATAAACTGTTGTGGACTAAGTTTGTTACACACTGTATATAATAAATAGATATATAGATGCACTATGTTCATGTATTGAGATTTTGATCTGGGCATAAACTCAGAAATCAGCCTGAGATTAACAGAAAGATACAAAAACTCAAATCCGTCATTCGATTTAATATCAAAATTTGACACGCTTGCACAAAATTCACTTTAAACCATAGATATCTAGAACTTTTTTGAAAGTTAGATTAGAGATTACAATTTTTTTAACTTCTGCTGATACGATTCAAATTCACTCAATTAACGAAACGGACATAAATGTTTAACATACGACGAGAGGTGAGGTTCAAGGCATCGAATCTAAAGCCGAGAGTTGTCTCCAAATGGAGTCCTCATGAGAGTAAATCCCTATCTCAAAGATTGTCTCGAGTCGAAAATCTTGTTAGAAAAGTCTTCTGTGGACACGGGCCATTATTTTATTCTTAATTTCAAACAGTGTAACACAAATCATAAGGCCCAATTACAATAGTAAAACACTTCACAAAAACATCCAAGCTTAAAAAAATGACAGATGTATTTTGTCCTCATCTGTATGAGTAACCAGTGTCATGCTCTTTGAAAAACCATGTCATACTCTTTGGACTATATATGTATGAGAAACCAGTGTCATGCTCTTTGGACCACGAGACTCGCCTTATGCTAGGAGGGGTTAATTTTGAATTATTATTGTTATCACCAGTCGCCGTGAGCGTGTATGGATAATCATTTAGGTTTACTATACCTATCTGTTCTTCCCCCTCCTTCTATCTTACCTCAAAGCACGACGTTTTCTGTGTGTGTACTGTCTATTACTATACTGTCAAAAAATGTAAACGTCCTGCTATGTGCTCGTTACACTAATCTGATTATAAAGTTACGGTTTCTATTATGTTTCGGTTTCTCTCAGGGTGTGCCGAAGATTTACAATCACTATAGGGTGATACATGGTGTCCTAATCATCGAAGAAATTTCCTGACGTTCAGGAGAGTTGTGATTACAACAAGAAAATTCAGGTAAGTCGTGCTTCCTGGTTGATCCTTGAGCCCTTTTTGTTCTGTCCTTATACCAAATTCCTACCATCTTTCCTACATCCCATTTCCCGACCCCTAGTGTAAACAATTATAATTTAGCAATATTTGAATATGTCCAAGAACACACAATTACTGAATTTTTACCTACAAAGGCACTATTATTAAATAAATATCAGATATCTCATAAGGACAAAGCTATTTTTTATTATATTTAATGAAAAATATATGGAAGTATGAGGTAATTATATGGCTTACGACGTGTCTGATATTTGTTTAATTATTATTTAAATAATATTGAAGTAAAACAATATTGCCAGAACCTACATAAAATTCTCGCATAACTTAATTCGTTCATGGAGACGAAAATGCACCACGAAAGTTAAGATTACCACACCACCGGCTCTGTACCTACCCTCGCCAAAGCTCTTCTCCGGGTTGTAGCACTAGTAGCGCGTAATGCATCACTGTATCTCTGATGGTAAAAAATTAAACGTCTTTTTTTTGGTCAGAATGAACAATCAAAACGCCAAAAAATATCACACAAATTTGTTTTAATGAAATTATATTTTAGCACTCAGCTTGCTCCAATCAAAACATTTTAGCAATGATATAATTAAAAAGATGTTCGCTTCCAAAAGTAAAAAAATGTCACATTTAAGAAACGCATCTATACGAAATTTCTACACGGGTCATCTTTTTAATTACAATATTTCTCAAAAACCTTTGAGTTAAACCTATTACGTGGCACCAGGGCCTAATTGGTTAAAACTTTCTCTCGTTTATAAAAAGTTCCGGGTTCAAGTCCCGATGATGGTTATATTGTATCGATAATTTTGTTTATCTTGAATTTGGTTTAAATCACTTTTATTATTTGTATGTAAGGAAAAAAACATAATCACAGATATTGTACAAAAAAAAATCACAAGAACTATGAAAATAAGTATTTAAAATCTTTTATATAAAATCCCAAAGTACTTAAATGTAATGTAATTTAAATTCACACAAATCATTGAAGAGATGTGTCAAATTGATTTATTCGACATTTTTTTAAAAAAGAAATTGGATTTTAATTTAATTTCAATAGTAATATTTCCGATACAAATGTTTTCTAAGTATGTAACATATCAATACCTTTTCTTTTTAATATATTTTCTCCATAACGATCGTTTTTCAGAAATTAAACATCAAACCATTTTTCTAAACGTTTCGATATGTAAGATCCAATTCTAAAAAGTCCCACTTAAAGTGATATCCTAGGACTGGTTTTAAATGCCAGTAAACATATGACACTCTCGTAGGTTTTCCTTCAAAATAATATAAAATATCTTAGGTAGGTTGGATTTTTTAAATAAAAATATTTTTATTAAAATTACGTTCCCAAACCGCGAGTATTGGAGAGTCACATGGACACATATAGCCTTTAACTAAAGGTTTAGTAAAAGCCTTACCAAATATTCAAGATGCCTGTAGCTCCCGATTTCAGATTTCAGGTACAAGTTTTGGAAGCTTACGTAGCAAAAAAGCTTGATATGATTTTACTCGTCACAAAAATTCATATAAATTGTCCGCTTTATGAATTTCTTCAATGTCCTGACATTCAGCGAAAGGTTCAACGGATATCCTGTATAACGTATCTATATTTTTATTTTATTTTCCAATAATAAATTCTGCTACAGTAGAAGAAAAATTTTGTTGATAGAATCACGTATTTAATGAAAGAAATATTTTATAAAAAAGGCCCGAGTCCGCGGAAGAAGACACGATGAAACAATCTCACAGATTTAGTTGAAACACATCTCAATACATGTGTTGAGATTTTGATCTAACGATAAACTTGGAGATCAGCTTGAGATTGGTAGAAAGACAAATTCATAACAACGAGACTTGACACGTGAAAATTACCACAGATCCCTTCAACAATCTATTTTTAAATGTTAGACATAAGTCATTAAACACTAACATCATTACAAGGTGCTAAATTTCAAACACTCATTCCGTTTTAACTGCTGCTGGGGAGATTCAAAATCGCCCAACTGATAAACGATAATGACATTTGACGTTTAACGTACGACGAAATTGAAGTGGGGTGCGAGACAGCGTGTCTCTGATGCATAGTGTACAAGGGGACTACGATAGCTGAGAGTTGTCTCCAAATAATCTCATAAATTGAAATGAACTGAAAATATTACGATCGTTTCAAATCTTTTTTTAAGACTGAAACTTGAGTTTTTCAACGATCCGCGTCCAATGTCTTCGGCAGATGCCAAAAGTAACTATAATGTCTGAGATATGTACTGAGTTCAATCTCAATGAGATATCACTGAGTTCAATCTCAATGAGATATCACTGAGTTCAATCTACTCTCAATATAAAATACAACAGGAATGAATGCGCCAACTGTGCCCCACTCGCGCTCATTCCGTATATTATGTGCTTTTCCGCCACGTATCACGCTCAATGGAAACGCAATAAATAAAAAAAATTGAAATCAGATAGACAGTTCAATAGATTATACGTAATATATAAAAGGTGTACTGTATGGTCGTTTTGTGTTCGATCTATGAGATTCAGAGATAAAGAGAATTTATTTCAATAATATCACAGGTTTATTTATTTATTCATTCCTTATTAACAACATATAAGATGCTTCTTATTTTTAACATATAAAACGTATTCTTACTGATTTCTAAGAGTCTAGGCCAGACCGCGGCTCTTCTCATAGACATTTGCTACTCTTCATATTCAGCTCATATTTTCAAATACAATCATATTTGATACATGGATTAGCTTGCTACCTATCTATGCAAACAAACAAAGAAAAAAAAAAAGAAAATAACCGACGATAATTTACAATCATCCCAGAAACAAGTAGTTACTTTCCAGACATAGCAAGGTTACCGTTCTAACTACTTAACTTTACAATGCACAAAATATATTTTATTATTTAGGTTTTCTTGTTTTACAAGTAGAGTACTGAACAACTGTAGCTTATAATTCTCATATATACTTTTTTTATAATTAGCCTACAAATGTTTTGTGAATTTGAGTTTTTAATAAAAATTTTGATTATATCTCGTTTTTTTTTTCGTCATTAAAATTTATATAGCTACAGTTAAAATGTATGTTGCGGCTCTATGAAAATGTTGAGATTCTGTTTAAGTAATTTAATATCCTTCAACACTATATTTTCCCCTCCTTAATGTTCCGTCAATCTATATAAGTATTCTGTCTCTCTCTTTCGCATATAATTTTATATTCTGTCTCCCTCTTTATGTATATGTAACTGTACTCTTTTTGTATTTATGATTAGTTTTAAATACGTCCTGATGAAACTTGAAATTAGCAAAACCGGTTGACGTATAATAAATTTATTATTTATTTGTTATTTTATTTAATCTAATATGTCAAACCTCAAAGTGATTGCTTTCTACGAAAATAGAAAATAGACTAATCAATTAGAAATATACAGATATAAATACCAAACAATTATAAATAACCAAATCCTACTTCCAAATAGTCACCTTTTAAATTTAATTTCACATTACTTCCTAATTAGTTACCACTTATATTTATAATTTTGTTTTAGTCTATGCTTGAATTTTTAATTTTAGTGTACATTGTACCTTGAAGAAGGGACCATTGGTCTTGAAATAATAGTGGTATAAATAAAGTGTTTTCTTATTATTGATCAATTGAATATTGCTCAATACTAGTCCAATTAGCCATCTCGATGCAGCCGCATTGGACACGTGTATTTGTGTACGAATCCATATTGAAATGCCTGTCACCACCCGCTGGCGGCCACTGTCGAACTGTCCGCATCACAAATTGGAGCGAAGTGATTGAATTACGTCAGCCCGACTGCCAGCGCAGAGGGGTCTTTACAAAAAAAATGTTACACACAGGAAGCACTGATTCTGGCAGACCAGCCGGATGCCGAATGAAGGGGTTGATATTTCGGTGCCTTAATTCTTGGTGAAAAGCTTTCAAACTGTGCATGTTTCTATACATTTAATTTTGTTAAAAATTTTCAAATCGTATAATTTTCGTAAATAAAATAAATCACTTTAAAAAACACAGTAATAATCTATCTATCGAAAATATATGCATGTACACCACAAAGAGCATTCGGAACTTTATATTGTGTATTAGTAGAATGCGCTAAGGAATAAGCTACTATAACTTACTCCATATAAATTACTTTTTTAATGAGATATCTCTAATTATCCATAAAAAATTACATAGATTTTGAATTACACAAACTCCGGGTCGCGCGTCCCGCGGAATGGAATACGATAATTCCGGCCCTAAATCGGAATCAGCGCAAGATAGGGGCGGGAAGTAGGGAAATGTAGTATAGGATGAGGTTGGTGATGAGATAAGGATTCTAGTCGAAGAACCAGTAATCTTGGGAACCGGGATTCGGAAGGACTGCTCGCCTTGCCTTGTATATAATGCCTTCATAATCCCTGCAGTCGCCGCTGAGATCACACAAAACGGCACGCGGATGAGCCGATCTCTGCTTCCAAAAGAATACGGTGATGCAACAAGTTCACCCACGGCACCTATCATAAAATACAGTGCTGGTGCACTGGGGCTGAAAGGTCCATACCGCGGTGTCGAGATCGAACAAATATCGGTCAAGTTGATGTCTGCTGGTATCAAAGTCACATTTCACACTGACAAGACGAGCATGAGGAAATGTATGGAGGGGAATTTGGATGCGGAATTGTGTCAATAACGACGGTTGCGACTGATTCGAAAAGACGCGTCAAAAGTGTGTTTACGAATTCGGAACAGATTTATCTTCATGTCTCTCAATTATATGATTTTTAAAATATTCGTCTTCTTCTTCTTGTGCCCTATCCGTTCAACGGACGTTGACCATCATCACTTTAGTCACTGAGGCCCCTCTATTGTATACTGGCCAAACCATTTCCATAAGTTCTTCAGTCCCCGACTAAAGACACATATGTTTATTTGTTTCTACTAATATTATTTATTTTTGTTATCATTATTTTAGTGTTACCTTAATCTGTTATTTGTGCTTTTGCTTCTTTGTTTTTATATATATTGTATAGAAATTTATTTATTTAATATGTTTTTGTTTATACCTGAATAAAATGTATGTTGAATTCGTTGGAATCAGTTTGCTATCAAGAAACGCTCTAGGAAGTTTACTCGACGCATGCGAGGAATTTATGAAGACCGACCAGAAACATACAACATCAGAAATCATCAGAAATCAACGGCGGATCAGCCAGCAAGCCAGCAGTCGTGATCTGTCGTATTCAAGTGACATGGTCTTATTATTATCAATAGAAAACGCAAGATCGGGATCTGTTATCGAAGGAAATTAACTCGCACATATACAATATAGTCCATTTAAAAATAAATTTATACTCCTGTAGTTCTACGCGCGCCTCACTTAAAAACAATAGTGAAAATAAAAACAAAACATATTTATGAACAAGTCCTACGTTGTTAGAAGAAAACCTTTTAATTAATTACAGCTTTCCTGAAGGACAAGAAAAAAAATCTTTTCTCTCACATCAACAGATTTATTTTTGTTTTACATCGCTACTCGACTCCCTCATTCTCTCTCCCTATCCATCTTATTTCACGGAACACAACAATAAACAAGAAACACCCCTTGCATTCTTTCCGAGTTAATTAACAGGGTTGATAAACTACAATATTATAGAGCAAAAAGCACAAAGCCTGGAAGAAAGCCTCCAACATGACAGACGGATGAGATAAAGAAAACAACTGGACTAAATTATATGGAAAAACGAAGAATTGAAATCTATGGTAGAAATTAAGAAAAGAGATGTCATACAGTGATCTTCAATAACGTAATAAAACAGAAGCTAATAATATAATATATTAAAACGTGTGCTAGTTTGATCTAACCAGTGTAGTAACTGCGCTAATGTAGTCAATGCTGTGCATTACGCATATTTTTTCGAGTGAGTATCAATACTTCGATGAACGACTAATATTTGTTTGTAATTCTCATCGACAGATTAATACTTCACCTGTTGATAAAAATTACTGCATCTCTCGAAACTCGAGTAGTGCTAATAAACTGAAGTAGAGTTATAACGTCGTTTCATTTATATCCATCCATTATGATGAAACTCTACAAAGTCGCCGATTCTATCAATATTGTAATATTATTAAGGAGAACACATTCTTATTGTGAAGTTGTAATTATTTATAACATAGGTCTGTGATAAATATATAAAATTGATTTGAAATCAAAATTTCATTTCTCACTAGTATTAAATTATTTTTCACTTAGAAATAACAATTTTTTTAGTGTGTGCAACAGCCTGTTTCAAAAACACGTAATACTTTTTTTATACAATATATTAAATAAATACATGGTGCTCGTAAATTTATACAGAAAATAGAATACACAACACATACAGAGCTCAAATTTTATATATCAAATATTCTTTATGTTTTCCATCGCCATGTATATGTGATAGAAATAGTGTTATACGGTATATTTAGGTAAAGAGATGTAATTTTTTTAGAAATATTTAATTTCATATACGGCTTTTATAGTGTAAGTACGTAGTTACCTAGTTATATATTTACAATATGCCTTTTTTTCAGTTACGAGTGTAGATTATTACCTAAAAACATACGGCTTTTTCAAGAAAATATTAATATTATACGAGATAAGAAATCTTTTTTTTTAAAACTATTTAATAATCAAAGCTGCGTAATTTTTAATATTCTTATAACGGGTGATCCTGTCGATTGTTATTTGAAATATTTTTTCAAAATTAATGCCCTATTTCACCAATTTACCTTAAGGGGGTTACTACCGAGAACCATTTACGTTGAAAAGTAAGACCCATTTTCTCAGCAAGTACTAATCTGATGTTAATGAAATTTTCCACACTTCTGACTTAGTACTAAATAACTAAGGGTTTAAAAAAATTAATTAAAATAAAAACTGTAGCAGCTTTCAAATTTTTATATTTTTTTCCTCTGATTGAAAAAAGGCGGTAATTGAACAGTTGATTCGTTTGACATTTCCTTAGTCAGGAATGCAGTCAGAGACGCCATGGACATTTAAAAAAAATACATCAGAATCTTTTATGGTTTCCAAAATAATGGGACTATGGAGATGAACTTTTGTTCGGAAGTTAGAGTGCATAGGGCACATCCAGAAGAGGATGGGCTCTAGGTTTAGAAAATTGAAAACATCCAACACGTCAAAAAAGCCAATTGGTTATAAATTTCACCTCACTGAAGTGGTGATAAAAATTACAAGCAATTCTACTTATCGTAGATATGTGCGGATTGAATATTCTTGTCCAAAAAAAATTCTGGAATAATATAATGAAAAAAAATTAAAAAATCTTTTTTTTTTCATTTTTCTCGGTAGTGACCCCTTAAGTGCTTGAATCGTTTCTGTATCTTATCTTTCACATAACCCCAAGAGGCGTTAAATCGCGCGATGATAAAAAAAATATTTTCACATTATATTTGTTATCACCCAAGGTTGGATAATGCTAATATATTCAAAATATCGCAAGTCTCCGAAAGCCTTAACCAGACTCTTTCAGAGATGTTTAATCCTCTAGTGATATAATATCAGACAAAGTTTGGGAAAATTGTTTTTCTGTTACAAAATTATTTGAAGTATTTGAAATATGACACTTTTTTATCATATCCGTTTTATCCCATATCACAGGGTGGATCCATCATTAGTCCGTGATAAATGGAGTCCTTCTCAAATTCAGAAATCTAGACAGTTGCCATGGAGATGATACATTGCGAGAACTCAAGGAAATCCGTATGATAACTCAGAGGTCAAGGTTTACAGATGTAAGTAACGTGATGGTACAATGATTACTATATATAAAAAGTCAGATGTATAGCTTCTTGCCAAATTATTACAATACTTATTTATTGTTAAAAAATTATATATATATATATATATATTTCTGAGAAACAATCAGTTTGCATGATAATTATATATTTTTAGTATTTAACGCAAACACGTTGTGGTTATTCATTTTAATAAATTAACTTTGTTTTTAACCAGTTGGTTAGTTTAGTAGGTGATGCAAAAACAATATTTTTCGACAAAATTGATTTTATATGTTTATATTTATAATTAATACATTAATTTAGTATTTAAAATATCACAGACCTATGTTCTGAATAATTATAACTTCACAATAAGAATGTGTTTTCCTTAATAATATATGTTGTATCAATGTGTCCAAAATTTAATAAAAATGAATTGATAATTCTGGCGTCTGCATTCGGTTTACTCAGAGGTATTTGAGATTCTGTAAAAATAATGTAGATGGCTTTCAAATAATGGAAAGACAGGTGTATTAATTTGAAAAATGTAACATATAGGTTCGAAAATTTGTCAAGAAAAATACTGGCGTTATAGCACAATGGTAGTGCACTTCCCCGATTGAAAATAGGGATCCAGGTTCGAATCCCGGTGACGCAAAAACAATATTTTTCGACAAAATTGATTTTATATGTATATATTTATAATTAATACATTAATTTAGTATTTAAAAATAAATTTCTAAAAACCGGTATATTGTATATTAAACTCACGTTGATTAAAAACAAAGTTAATGGATAATTTATTTGTTTAGTTTTTAATTTACATTAATTATTTTACTGACATTTATGAACAGTGTTCGCACTGGTAAAATTATATGACGGTTTAACTGTCACACACTCGATAGTATTTGTAACTATTTGTAGTAATTATATAAATTTACGTGAAAATTTCCAAAATTTTATTGAGAATTTCACGTTAAAAGTAAATATGTAAATAATTCAAAGTAAATGTATTGACATCTTTGAGTAAATCGTAGAATTAATTAATAATTCATTTTTTATTGAAATTGGATTTACTTAAAAGTGTTTGAGATTCTGTAAATATAAAAATGATAGATTTCAAATAATGGAACGACAGATGTATTCATTTAAAAGTGAAACATGTAAGTTCGAATATTTGTCGTCAAATAACTGTGTTGGTGTAGCATAATCGGTTAATGCATTTCCCTAGATAGAAAGAGATCCAGATTTGAATCCCGGCAGCAACAACAATATTTATTCGATAAATTGATTTTATATATATATATCATTCTAATTAATAAATCTAATTTATATTAAAATATCACTGATCTATGTTTTGAAGAATTGCAACTTCACAATAAGAGTGTATTCTCATTAAAAAAAATATATATATATATATATAAATGTTATCAATTAATTAATTGTAGTTTCAGATGTATAAATACAATCGTATGACAATTTGTTATAGCCATCTTTAAATTGGTCTTTGGATTTTACTCTCAATTTAATGATGTAATTGACTCACTTTTTAAAAAATAATAATATGTTCTTTATCTATTATTTAAACTTCTTTTTGTAAAGAATTTGTAAAGAAAGAAAAATGTATTTATGTGTTAATACAAAAAATATATATTTATGTTCGTGTATACAAACGCGCTTTGCGTTAAGATATGTAGAGAATTGTTGACGACATTGCTAAAATTCTCTAGATAGATTTTAGGGGTACCAAAAGCATGTCGACTTGTGAACAATCTGTAAATCAAAAATTATACAAAAGACTCTATTTTTTTATGGTTTCATAAAATAAGACATTGTGGTGAGAACAGTTCCGACCACCGCGTTGATTAAACATTAGTTTTACACCAAACTATATTTAATTTAGCTTCAATAAATTCACTGTAAATCGTAAGTACGCGTTTATTTTTCAGTTACCGTTTCTGCCCTTGCTGCCTGCCTACACTCACACACAATAACCAAGACTCCGCAATGTACACGAGTACGAGAGTAAACCTGATTTAGAAGGCGGCTATATTCGCATACAGTCTCATCCTTATGATACAACACAATTAAACATATAACCTCATCCTCCGAAGTATCAACTTAACCTGGATAAGGTGTCAAGTCTATTGTTTGGCACTCCACCCCATCTACCCCAACCAGAGTGCAAAATGTACAGTCCTCAGAGCAATATCTCCCTGAATATTTAGAGAAGTGCATCCAACTTGCATAATTTTCCCGGTGGATTGTTATCTACTTTGACCAGAAGTCTGTACTTGTAGGTAATAAATGTTCGGAACAAGGAAATGAATTTATGTATTCAGAAAATATGTTTGATAGAAACAGAAAGGTTGAAAAAGATATCGAAAGGAGGGTAATCGCAGAGAATTATATCTGACGGGAACTTGTCAACCGAGGCAACACTAGCGGTACACAATGAAGTCCTGCTACCGACACTGACGTATGGTAGTGAGGTCAGGAGCGGGCAGAAGAGGAACAAAAGTAGACTGAATGCAATGTAAATGAGATGGCTTAGGCGTATATGCAGCAGATCCAATTATGACAGAGTAAAGAATGAAAAAATAAAAAAATAATGTAAATCTGATCTTAGTAAGTAAGACTAAGAAATTATCACTTAGGTGGTTTGGTCATATGAAACGGATGAATGAGGAGAGAATGTAAGGAAGATGTATGACGAAAGTGTTGATGGCACCAGAAATAGAAGACACCCGCGTAATACTTGTCATGACCAAGTTCATCAGATACTGGAAGATGGTCCTGTTAGAAACCCCAATAATTAGCGAGCTTGTATGAATTGTGTGTCAGGTCAAGAGTGTGGCGCTCTATTCTTTCTGCCTACCCCACGGGGAAATGGCGTGTTGGTACATTAATTAGTTAGTTACCAGCAGTCTGTCGTCCGCGAGTTTCCTAGGAACATCGGATCCACATATGATTTAATAAATATAATATTTTCGTACATTGAATACTTCAAATAACTTCACTAATAAAATAAAAATGGATTCAATTTTATTGACATTTTTATTGACATCGGTGGCTGGTACACGGCCACGGGCAGTATTTCCGTAATACCTGTTTTTCAATTATGAAAATTATTGTAATTCATATTGTACCGTGACACAAAACTCTGGTGACGCTTGGTTTGATTTCGCTTGGCTTTTCTTCGTTAAATAAAATTATTTTTATTTGAAAACTATTTTTCTTGTGATTAATATATTTGGCGTCTTAGACCACTCGACTACGACCGGCTATACGAAATGCGTCGATATTATCTAATTTATATTAATAATTATATAATGTCCAATTTTCTGCAAAACCGTTTTAAAATTAAATTAAAATAAAATATCTCGAAACTGATCGGCGTTTAAAAATATAGCGTCTGTGATTAAATACAATGATTTTCTAATTGAATCATCTTTAATTATTTTTTTAGGAATTCATTAAACCTCCTCTTATTGCACACTTTTCCAAATTTTTCAGACCGATTTGTCTTGTTGCCTACAGCCCCAACCTTAATCCAGTGGCGTGTAGCATCTGGGTGAACCTTTTAGGGGAAAAAATGCGGTGAATATTACTTCGAACAAGTTGGGGGATGTTAAATCAACTCGGAAATATGTTTATAAAAAAATGGGATAAATTACTCTGGAAACAAGTGATGGCTCGGAGAAGCAGGGTAGCTTAAAAGGAAATATTCTAAACAAGTTATTAATTAACAAAGTAATGTTTACCGCTCTACCCTCTCCCCTTAACCCAACTGTTCTACAGAACAGTAACTATATTATGTAAGGTGTCCCTAAAGTTTTTTTTTCATAATAAAATAATGTATGAGTTTAATAAAAAAATGTTTATTTTACATTTAAGTACAGTCCCTGAGAATTTATTTCATAAAAATGATGTTTTCTAAATGTGATCCGTTATTTCGCTAGCACTCTTCTAAACGGGAGGCAAAATTTCTGAGAAATGCTCGGCACGTATTCTCCGTGATGGCTGCCATTTCTTCTCGAATTTTTTCTATTAATTGGTCCAGAGAGGGAGGATTGTTACTGTATACCTTTTATTTAAGGTAGCCCCATAGGAAAAAGTATATTGGTGTCAAGTCGAGGATACGTAGAGGCCAGTTTATGTCATCTCGTCAGGATATCAATTTTCCGGGGAAAATTTCACGAACAACCGATAAGAACACGCTCCGTAGCGACTGAATTCCCGAAGACACGGCTAACGATCGCCATACCCTTCGTCCCTCTTCCGATAGTTACGTTAGTGCAGCAAATGAACCAATATGAAAAAGACTTTTGGGACACACTGTATATTACTTGACGATTAACCCATCCCATGGTTTCAGTTTTTTTAAATAACTTGATAACTTTCCAAGTATCACCAGATTCCTTAGGGGTTCCATCCTTTGCTTACTGACTAATTACTTACAGTCCCGTTCTTTGGAATATAAATTAAGTATGTCCTTGTAACAATATTAAGTTTATTATATTACAGCAAGTATTACAGTAATTATAAATTATACACTTCAGAGACAGACTAATTATTCAGGTGAAGCTGTGATGGAAGAGGCCTGTTCCTTCAGAGACGGCCTCTTATAATGCTTGGCCCCCACCACTCATCTACTCACTTTCCTGACACACACATACACGCATGTACATAGTGACACCTCTCACATCCCTCCCCACTTAACTCAATCACCATCTCATACGTCACATCCCAAAGTGAAAAAACACTCTGTTAGCCACAGCGATCGCTACCGGTCCGACCCGACTGAGTTTCCTTGACCTCAACTTGCTATCGAACCATCAACATCTTTATCATCGGACCAACACATGATCTGACTTATTTTGCCTTTTCCAAATTTGGTGACTAAATACAAGTCTAACTTTTTAACTTCTAACTTTATTAAACTATTGTATTATAAAACGATGCTTAAAAACACACAAATAAAAAATGTATGTATGAAAAAACATAAAAGATACACAAAAAATCTATCTATCAAAAAATATTTACTTAAGAACCCAGGGCTTTACCTGTCCAAGAAAATGCCTTACCATTTCGGCGTTTCTGACAAATTTGAGACTTATATATGTGAAAATAAAACACTATTTTTGTTATTTTACTCACTTAATTTACTTTAGACGCGTTTCGCCTTGGAAGGGCATTATAAATCTAACAATTTAACTCAACAACTTGTATTTATAACTGTAAAGGGAGGCAGGTCTACAATTTTATTTACATGAGCTGAAAATGGAAGACGACATTACTCCTCAGAATTCCAATGAATAATTTTAAAATAATGTATTTTTTCACTCTAACAACAACAATGATTTTAAAAATTGGCTCGATAACTATTTTGATACCAGACCAGCTGATATTTATTACAATAGATCAACCATCGACAAATCGGTTGAAAGGTGTGGTAAAGTCCTTAACATAAATGGAGAATACACCATTGATTGAAATGTTGTAACTTTTGTTTAAAAATGTAATTTTATAATCATCATTTAACTTATTACACAATCCAATATTTCCATTTTCGGAAGGCTCGCAATGCCTACAGATAATTTTAACATCTGATAGGCCTTTTTTTGTCGTGCCACTGACATCAAACCCGTCGCGCACATCAAACAATAATTTACTGTATTTATTAGAAAGTTACAAAAGGGTCACACCCAAGTTGTATTTTACAATGGAACCCACAAACTATTGACTTCATTGTTTGAACAACAACTATTAAACAAATTTAGTTGTTCTCCTAATAGGAAAATTCAAAAGACTTTGAGAACTGGTCGTTAAACTAGGGTGGTAAACAAAAGGTGATTTGTAGTACCTATATACTAAACAATGCTTGATTTAGGACCGGTGAAATTAATATTACCTTGATCTATTTTGTGTGTTTGGGTTTGTGTGCTTTACGAGAGTAGTGAGTAAGAAATATCTTCCTGAAAACTGCTAACGTGGTTGGTCTCTTATTGTAAATCTGACCACACATTATTATGTACAGAGTGGAGAAATGTACACAAATTTAATAAACTTACGTTTGTTTTTCTTAATTATTTATTTATTGAAAAAAATAGTATTATCTATAAATTATGTATGGCCTAATTCCAAAACCCCCTAAAACGACGTTATGTGTTTTTGAGTTATGGACGTAAATGTATGTTTTAAAAGCAAATGTACAAAATGTTTGTTTTTATATCGGTATTATTTAAAGGGACAATTCTGTAATGTAAATTTTTTTTTCGTTCTGACAACCATTTTAGATCAACAAGCGTTGTGATAGATTTATTTTATTTTAGGGGGAATAGCAACTTATAATCTGTCTGCTTTAGGGTATTTTGGAACTAACCCAGATTTTGAACATACAATATCAATAGATTTAAGTGTATTCTGCAGCGTATAGCTGATAAAAAAAATATTCAAAACTGCATATTTAACTCAAATTATCCGAAATCTGTTTTAGGGGGTTTTGTAATTAGGCGCTCCTTATGTCGATCCTGTATATTTTTTAATTAACCAAATGAATATGTTACAGTGGATGTGTATTACCAGTGAGAATGACGTTTTAGTGAAATCATATCCGAATACGTTTCCGCAGTGGAAATATATTTCTACTGGTGGAAATATAACTTCATTAGAATGTTTTAGCAAATGTATATACTACCCTAACCTATAATTGAACCTAACCTAACATATGTGTTGAAAAGGAAATAAAAATGGCTTAGATTATAAACACGGTAGTTAATGCAGTAAATAATTTTATTTAATATAAATGAAAATACTATAAGCAAATAAAAGTATTTGTTGCCATGCTGTAGGGCGACACATCCACACTTAAGGCCACATATTCCCACGCGGCGTATTCTCGCTTATCAACGAATACAAACTCACTAAATGTAACCAGTGAATTTGTATCTTCATTGTTAGATATACATCCACTGACTAGCTTAGAGAAAATATACTTTTACCAGTGAAAATATATTCTCACTGGTAATACAGATTCACTGAAACAAATATATGAAAAATTTTACGTTTTGTAATTATGAAGATATTTTAGTGTAATTTGGTTTCATGTATTTTTAATAAACGATTCATCATGCACGTCGGTCCCTCATGACTAAGGATTGCGATATTATGCTTCTCAACTTTTCTCGACATCCCGCAGATCTTAGGTATGTCACCAAAGAAGTACTTGTTGCCTTTTCCACTCGGTCGGTCCAACGGGTGGGGGATTTTCGACTTCCTCTTCGTCTTTCGACGAATTAAATACCAATTTGTTTCCGTATACCTATATTTTTTTTACATATTTATACGACGTCCTTAATATGACTGAATAGATTTCGTACCATGTTCCTAAGTGAGTAACCTGGTTGCTAGCGCTGTTTTACGTGAATACTTCAAATTCAAATTATTATAATGCCGATGTTCTATGCTTAACTACAGTGTGTCCCAAAAATCTTTTTCATTTTGGTTCATTCAGTGCACCAACACAAGGAGCGAGAGAGGGGCGGAGGGTATGCCGTTCGCTAGCCACATCCTTGGGAATTCAGTCGCTATGGAACATATTTTTACAAGTTGTTCGTGAATATTTTTTCCTGGAAAATTGATATCCCGACGAGATGACAGAAACTGGCCTGGATTTAACACCAATAGACTTTTTCATATCATTTATTTATTGTTCATCACATTTAGTTATCATAATTTTTAAAAAATAAATTCAAATGCAAAATAAATATTTTTTTTATTATAAATAAGAGTTTTGGGACACCTTATATAACAGTGTATTTTTGACACTGTATTGAGACAAAAGTATAATTGAACAAGTTATATAACCCGTTCAGTGTTCATTCTTTATCAATTTTAAAATTATTTATAATTTTGTTTTTCTTAATAATTAAATCTTATTTATAATATGTTCTTCTCGTGCATTATAGTTTTATTCATAAGCTGCGTATTTATGTGCATTCATATTATAACAGCCCATAAGCGCGTAAATATTAATAAATAAATAAACATTGTGCAGAGATTTAAAAGATTAATAAAAACACAGATACATAATAAATGAGTTTTAATAAAAATGTAGTCATCAAATCTCATCACACGCGTTTACTACAATAATATACTTAGGTACAATATTTTTATTTAGTCAGTATAAAAAAATTGCATTTTTCTTTTCAACCTTGTATCCTGAGATCTACATTCACTTGTAAAATGTATGCAGTTTAGTATAGTCATTATAGCGCTTAACCTATCACTTACGGTGCTGAAATAAATACTCGCGTTCCGATATAAACTTTTACGATTTTTAAGAATAAATATGAATATTTTACATTTATTATTTATTGTGATCTCCTTGGAATGGTGGGATGGTGTGTGCATGTGTGTATGTGTGCCGCACCACCGGTGCGGGTATGTGTGGCTGTAAAGACGGCGCGCAGGAGTGCACGCATCTCTTTTATCTGCGGTTCATAGGCTTAATAGTTTGAACTATACTAGTGATATTCCTTGTACTAAATTGTAGCTTATTGTAATAAAAGATTAATTGTTACGAAGTCTATTTTTTGGACCTTCACATTACGAGGTGTACACTAAAGACGTACTAAGAAGTTAAGAACTATTAAAGTAATATTTGATAATTATTGTATAAAGGTGCTAAAAATTAGGAAAAAACATCGATCATCACGAACGACAGCATAAAGACGCATAATACACATCCAACTCGGCTAGCGCACGCTCTACCACTAAAGTGACGATCGACATCCGGCAATATTAATATCCACACGTATTAAGAAATTCAGATACTTTTTATTGTTGCGTATGGTAAATACTTATATGTTGTAATTATTTTATCCAATATATAAATATATTCCGGAGGAATACCTAAAATACGAACTCTGTATTTAGTATATTTTCAGAAATATTCACATAATTATAAGCAATGTCAACTCGTCATCATTTACATCATCATCAAAGGTAAATCCAGCCATAGAAAGATCCGGGTTCGAGTCCCGGTGATGACTAAATTCTTACGGTAGATTGATTTATTACGTATATTTTTCTAAAGCGATTTATCTAAATTTGTTTTAATTATCACTTAACTAACTTCATAAATTAAATACGATTTCATTAAAGTTAGTCGAATTTTGTATTAAAAATTGTATTTCGTAGAAGGTATTCTACTAAATATTATATAATATTACTTCGTAAAATATTTACCGGCACCCACTCGCCGTCTAATACAGGGTGAATATTATGTTCCAGGCCGATTTTGTTTGACTACCATTTTGTTTTGAAAAATATTTGTCAGCACGCATTTAGTAATCGTAAAAAGTAGTTGATTACAATTTATTACGGAATATCTAATGCTATTAACATGTTTTGTAGCTCAATATTGGAAAAAAATCATCATGAGCGACGAAGCTTATTTCAACTTTTTTCGACAGGTTTTGTTAACCTTTGCCATACCATGATATAAAATACATGAACGCAGCCATGTTGTCAACATGTGTTACCGTAAATATAATATTAGTTAGAAAAAATGTTTTTATTAGCTTAAATGGCACGAATTTAATCTAAATATTGAGCATTCAATTTCTAAAAAATGATTTATAACATAATTTAGAGAATTCATTAAATCGAATACAATAAGGTCTTTCTTCTTATCTCTCTTCATTTAATTAGTGAGAAAGAGACAATTATGTTTTTATGTTTCTTGTTTTTTTCACTGTGAAAATAGTGTGTGATTTCTGTATTTCATATCACAAATTGTATATTTACCAACGTATTAATTTTACAACGGATTGAATGGAAAAAATAATTGTTTTGTACGATTCCCTTTTCATAATTGTATTTTCACTAGTCATTCCTAAGCGTTAATATTTTCTTTAAGATTATGTAAAATATGAATTTTATGTTGAACGTATTTACCGAAATATTACAGGTTTAATTATGATGACCTGTGTTACCGCATGGTTTGAGAAGGGTTAATAAAGAAAACAACCGTTATTGGAGCACTAAAACTACACCAACGAGTAGAGTTACTAAATGGTAGGCTATATGGGCTGGCTGAATCATTGAGCCCTATTTCATTCAGGATGCTAGATGCAATACTGTAACCATTAATTGTGATCGCTATAGTCACACGTTGGAAAACTTCTTGGTGGCTGAATTGGGTCGACTGGGCCTACAACACATGTAGTTTCAACAGCACGGCATCACTTCATATATTTTAAATACTAAATTAATGTATTAATTATAAATATATACATCTAAAATCAATTTTGTCGAAAAATATTGTCTTAGCGTCACCGGGATCCCGGTGACGCTAAAACAATATTTTTCGACAAAATTGATTTTATATGTATATATTTATAATTAATACATTAATTTAGTATTTAAAATATCATAGACCTATGTTCTGAATAATTACAACTTCACAATAAGAATGTGTTTTCCTTAACTTCATATATTGCCCGAGCTACGTTTAAAATTCCTTAATCACTTGATTTGACGACTCTTTACCATTTTTTGTGGGTATACTTGAAAGGAAAGGTCTGTAAGCCAACAACAATAACGTCCGATGCTACAGGACAATATTCGTAATGAAATTTCTGAAATAAGACGTGAAATGTACGAGAATGTTATGAAAAATATGCTGAAAAATCATTACGTGGCTGTGATTGTGTCGATGATTGGTTATTGAGATTTAACAATGATTGGTAATTAAGATTTAACCGTCGAAGGCTTACTTTCTAGTATACTAGTCATTGCTCGAAGAATTACGTTGATCAGTTATCAATCATCGTTGCAATCAAACAGAATCACATCACAATAACATTTTTTTTATTTTTTTTATTTACACCCTATTCCAAATCGTTTTGAGAGTGATTTACTCTCGTTTCGATTTGTTATAATTACACTTTTTTTTTTTATTACAGTCATTATTGATATAATAATCACAATACCATCATAGGTTGGCTCCGGTATCATCGTACCAGAGCCGTGCCTGTACAATTTAACGTGAGACTCGTTATCACATTAAATTCAGAAGGCAGCCGCAAAGAACCTATATAAATCATACACTCCCAAAAGGAGAGGGTAGACGTCACATTTATGTGTCACTGTCGCAGAATTCAGCCACAGACCGGCAGAAATTCACCCTGTCCAGGTCGCAAGAGGTGCGAGGGAGAGCCAATAGAATACTCCGTCAGTCACAATAACAGTTAAAACAACAGTTCAAATAACGATTTTACCATCACTAATCAAAAGAGCACGCACTTGTAATGCTTCCAGAGGCGCCTACTTGGCCAATGCCATATTCCATACATTATTGTAATAAACCAAGTAATCGATAAATAAAAAAATTATTAAAAAATTGTGTATCATTTTTTAGTTATTCAAAAATAATATCGACTTGGAACATAATATTCACCCTATACCATTCCCGTGCTGCATTCAAACAGCCGAACGATACTAATGTTTGGCTGGCAGTAACTTTTCATAAAAAGGTAAACTCGCGGACAATTCAGGAAGCGGAGGATCATTACGGAAAAGCTGGTCTTGCCGAGGGGAACAGTATATTTCTGAAAGATAACGTGTATGGTGGTACTAAGGTCTTTAGAAATGAAGTTCTAGTGCAATAACTGTAAAGATATACGAGTAGAATGGAAGGTGGTGAAGTTTCTTTGTAGAATGACATCATTAGCATGTTAAACAAATTTTATTATTATTTTAATGAAGGTTATTTAATATTATTAACGGGAATTTGTTAACCAAAACAAGACTAGCGGTGGACAATGGAGTCCTGGTACCGACACTGATGTATGGAAGTGAGGCCTGGAGCTTGCAGAAGAGGAACTAAAATAAACTGAATGCAGTGGAAATGAGATCTCTTAGGCGTATATATGGCAAATTTATTTATGACAGAGTATATAAAAATAATGAAGAAATAAGGAAATAATATAAAACTGATGTTAGCGTAGTAAGTAGGATGAATGAGGAGAAATTGATAAAAAAGATATATGACGCAAATTTTGATAACCTCAGAAATAGAGGACGTCCGCTGAAGACTTGGCAGGACCAAGTAAACCAGATAGTGGAGGGTGGTTCTGTTAGAAACCTCAACCATTGGCGAGCTTGTATGAGAAGATGTATGAATGTGGATGAGGCGAGAAATGTATGTCAGGACAGGGGAGTGTGGCGTTCTATCTATTCTGTCTACCCCCACTGAGAAACGACGTGATCAGGGGCGTGCAGTGCATACAGGCAAAAAAGCTGCGCATAACTAAAAATTCTGGGAAACAAATATAAATTAAAAAATTGGATCAACATTAATGAAAACGTTATTTTGCAATTACTCAATTCTGTATTTAAGCTAGTGAATGACTCAAGTCATATGAATGGCTATTTACTGAATTGAAAATTCCTTTCGGTTGATCCGTTTTGTATGGATATATGCTATATTTTAACAAAATAACATTAGAAAGGGTTACAACAAACTTTTGTAACTGCGTGCAAATCATTAAAGTGTCTACTTTCTCTTTTACTAATTCGCGAATTTTACAATCTTACTGTTTTTAACCTGTTGATTTCATTATTGTTTTTTCAAATTTGGTGCATGGATTAGTTTTTGATTTGAGAAAAATAAAAAGCAGTTGGCATTACTATTTCCTAAGTTAACCTTTAATAAAAAATGATTATTTTCTTTAGTAATTACGTTAAGTATTTTCAAATAATAAATTAATCATTTTCAGTCATAGAAAGTGCTCTTAAAAACGTCCATACATTTTTTATATGGGTAAGAAAGTATTATTTTACGTTAAAACTTAAACTTTAAAAACACTATTAACAGTACTCTAAAATTATAAATAAATACATGATAGAGTCGTATAAACGACGGATTTATTTTATCCAAAGACGTTGGCAAACGAAAGTACATGTATTATATATGATTGTATAATATCATTGCTAACAGCATAATCTAAATCTATACCTACAGCACGCCACTGGACGTAATGGTAAATAAATGAGTTATTCAGTAAAAAATAGGGGTGATAAACTAGTTTTCATTTAAAAGAACTTTCAAAAACATATAATACTTTTCTTTAATATTAAATAAATATTAGTGTCAGAAAACTCGTAGCAAATAAAATATACAAAACCTACAGAGCTCAAATTTTCATGTGCAAGTGAATTTTTTACTCATGGCACTGAACAATCGACTACTAACGAATCTGCTGCTAGTATATATATTTTTTGATTTGTTTAATTATTTTATGCATTGGGAATCAAATAATATTAATCGCATCTTAATAATAATAATAATGAATCTGTCGATGCTCTTCATCAGCTGAAACTAGTAGGCGAAGAAAATAAATTTTGATTGAAATTAAAATAAATTGTTGTGCTGAGCTTTGCTAGTAAATGTTGAGTATTGCAATATTCCCACTAGACCTCTGTCTATTACTAAAGCTGTTTCTTAATGATACAGTACTGTTAAATTAATTTAATTTAATTTTTTAAATTTTTTATTTAAGAATGCGCGTGTCACACACAGACCATATGGACATAAACTAATGCAAATCTCTTGTCCCAATATTTTCATTTTGGTGTATCACTTATGCAATCAAATAACTCCGCGACTTTTTTTAAAAATATGACACGATTGAAACGAAAATTTAAACGCTTACAATATAATATGCATTATTGTAAAAAATACATCTTGTTTACATAAAGACGTCATAGACCATCGGACTTATGTTTCCATCAATAATGTGTGTAGAATGCCCCTCGTCTTGCAAGAAATGTTCAATACCCCTCTCAAATATGTACACTCTATTTCATGTCTATTCATTTACGAATTTATAGATGCTTGTGCTACAAAAATAGGACTAACTTGATGGCCTCCTGAAATGAGGTTCGAACCCCCGACCACTAGGTCACTAGTATCGTAACCACTAGACTACAAGCACATCAGATTGTTGAGAATATTTAAGGTCTTTTTTAATTACTTTAATGATTATACCTTATTTAACACTTCTTGTTAATTTTTTTTTTATATTCATTCCACTTCTCTACATAAGCATATGCTTCCAAGAAAAGCGTAGTACAAAAAAATATATATATTAATTATTGTACGAACCATAAATATTATTTTATCATAATTTGAGTAGCTTGTCGATGTAGTGGTCAAGTTCCAGGGCACCAGCAAGTTGGTCCTATTTTCATAGTACAAGCGTTTAGCTTAGTTTGAAAATAGTAAGAATATTGATTGACATGTATTCCGCGAACGCATCTCTATTTAAAAAAAAAAAAGAATAGAGCACGTACATGAATAAGATTTTGATCACGTGAGTGAGTGTCAGTCGTCTATGCGTACAAAATACAATAGACAACGGATGACGTCTCGCTCCGCACTCAACTTTAAGTACAATTCAAGACGAGTGGGAAAGTGGAACAGTCGCCTGAGCATATTTTGTGAACTTGTGAGAAACTGAGAGATGCACGTGAACATATAATATGGTGGTTTGACTGGACTTAGACACTGCCCGCCCAGAAATGCAGACCTCATTAGTAATGGGACGAATCTTGTTTTATATAAAGAATTTATTCGGGTATGGGTGACTCGTTGGAGATCTTTAGGTAGATAGTTAGGCCGGCCTGCGTGGGTGGGACTCCGCCTACGCGCCTATCTCATGTTTTGTCCATTAGTCTGTCCGTGTTAGTGTGACTCAATCCATTTTATGTCTCGTCCACTGTCTTTTGGAAGTGTTTTTGATGAATGGATCCCTGAGTGTCTGCCTTGAACTACTGCACCTTAATTTTTCATATGTATGTAAAACTATGTTCCATGGATCTATGTGTGTGTATGACAGCACTCGAGGGACGCTGGAGGGTTTAAATTTTAAATCTTTTCTCCCTTTTCGTTTTGTAATTGTAAATTGAATTAAAGTCACGTGTTTTTATTAGTTTATATGAGTAGGACCGACAAGGAAGACTTAACTTCTAAGAGTCTCCCCCCTCAGCTGTCTTAAAAAAATAAGAGACGAGTTTCGAAAACAAGCGTCATCCGCGTGCATGTACTGTTTGTTGTCGAAATTGTGATACTTCCCACACTCCAAACTTACGAATCTTCAGCGTGCAGGAATAAGTGCGAGAATCTCCCATAGCTCTGATCTGAATAGCC
This sequence comes from Eubasilissa regina, assembly GCA_022840565.1. Classification (NCBI taxonomy): domain Eukaryota; kingdom Metazoa; phylum Arthropoda; class Insecta; order Trichoptera; family Phryganeidae; genus Eubasilissa; species Eubasilissa regina. The sequence continues at coordinate 12,234,827 of JAINEB010000027.1, read as the reverse complement.
AAGTTGTATCCCCCTCCCGCGTTTCCACATCCTTCCGTCTCCTCTTCTCCCGCACGACACGGTAACAGATGAAATAGGTCGCGGCTTGACATAAAATAGCGCCTCTCGTGCGAGAGTTCCGAATAAAAAAAAAAGGGAAATGTTTTCAAAATGTTCACAGAACAAGTAAGGAAGAAAGACGCTATCTCGAGATAAATTTATTACCGAAGTAGGGTTGTACAAACATCCGTAGCAATTTTATTTTAAGATGGCGCTCTTCTTTTGTTTAAAAACGATTTCGTTTTGTTATTCCGAGACACACAATGCGGCCCGCCTGACGGGTCGTAAAAACTATTTGACACTTCAATGATTGTAAAGTTGCAAGACTGATTTTTTTTATCGTGTATTTATATTAAATTTATTGTACGTCTGTCTGTCTTCTATGCAATCTTACACTGTTCAACCGATCTAAATTAAATTTTGCTTAGTTATTTTTTAGAATTAAACTAAAATTGAAAGAACTACCGAAATCTGCTTAATGCAGCACATTATCAGGCGTAGAAGATAATGAAGATGATAATGACATACAAATATGAAAAAGATGGAGGATTTAAGGTTATCACACGGCAATGCATGGAAGGCAATTGTCACCTTGAAAGGCCCTTAAACGCTGGAAGAACAGCATTCCGAGAACAAGGCGAACCCGAAAAGGGAACAGATTGATACCTGTAAGAAGAAAAAAAAGAAGAAGAAAATCAACAATCTTTCTAGCAACTCCACTTCTATCCCTGATGTAAATGTGCATTATTTAAAGTCATCCGTTACAAATTTTGCTTAGTTGACCCTGAGGAAAAAAAATCACCACAATACACCCAACGTCTCGAACGCTTCACCCTCAAATCAAATTAAATCAATTGGATCAAATTTAAAATTCATCATTACTCTTTAAGACCTGCGCTTATCAAAAACACCCCCCTCTCCTCACTAATCAAGTATTTTAAATGCATAGACGCAAATCTGCTAGTTACGTATGTACACTTCATTGAATACATAGATAATAAAAACACGTTCGTTTTAACGGACCTGACAGTTTAATCAAGCACTGTACAGCTATAATGACACTAGATCTAAGACGTCCAGAAAGTCACAGAAATAGGTGAGGAAACTTAATATTATTATGTATTGTCTGTTTGAACTCTTCAAATGAACATATAATCGTCTTTTTCTTCTTCGACGTCATACTCTTATTAAAGTTGTGGCCATTGTGACAATTATCTGGTGCCATTGTTTGTAATTTCATCAAATCTACCCATTATGTAGATGTGATAGCTCGACTTAACCACGTTACCATCACGTCTAGCTGTATTGTGAAAGGGAAACGCTATGCCACTAAAATATTATTATTATTTATTAAATGCAGTCTCAAAGCTTTTCTGTCACACAGTGTCATATCTTGTGATATATATAAAACGTATGATGACATTTTATACACCACAAGATTCGTCGCTTACGCATGAAATCAAATTTGACTTAACCATTAATATTCAATGCGAGTCTTCACCCACATTATTATTCTGTCTTATTACTACATTATTGATAATATACCTGCTTTATTACCACATTATTGACAAGATGCCTATCTTATTATCACATCATTAATAATATTCCTACATAGCTACCATATTATTTATAAGGTGTCTGACATATAATATATTGTACTACTTTATTGATAATGTGTCTGCTGAATTAACACATTATATACAAGGTGCCCGACTTATTACCTTATTATTGACAAGATACCCGACTTGTCACCACATTATTGACAAGATGCCCGACTTCTTATCACATTGTTAATAATAAACTGTTTACCATAAACTGTTTATTTATTGTACTTTTTAAAATACAAATGAACCTTTCGTATTTCAAATTTGTTTTCAATTCTGTATTTATTATCGCTGCAGTTGAAAATACCCGATCAGTGACGGTTGACATCTAAAATCTTTTTTTAAATTATTTAAACAAACATTTGTAAATACTAAATTAATGTATTAATTATAAATATATACATATAAAATCAATTTTGTCGAAAAATATTGTTTTTGCGACACCGGGATTCGAACCTGGATCTCTATTTCCAATCCGGGGAAGTACACTACCAATTGTGTTATAACGCCAGTATTTTTCATGACAAATTTTCGAACCTATATGTTACATTTTTCAAATTAATACACCTGTCGTTCCATTATTTGAAAGCCATCTACTTTATTTTTACAGAATCTCAAATACCTTTGAGTAAACTGACTCCAGACGCCAGAATTATCAATTCATTTTTATTAAATTTTGGACACATTGATACAACATATATTATTAAGGAAAACACATTCTTATTGTGAAGTTGTACTTAATGTATTATTTATAATTAATACATTAATTTAGTATTTAAAATATCACAGACCGTCAATTCAGAATAATTACAACTTCGCAATAAGAATGTGTTTTTCTTAATAAACATTTTTAGTTTCTACGAGGGATAAAATGGACCTTCATTCAGTCTGCAATTCGGACGTCGATGAACTCTTCAAACAAGCAACAGGTATCTCTTCCACGTTCGAATCAGAATCTTAAGAATCGTTCAATATTCCATCCTTAGAAATTAGTACGAATACTATTCGAATAGCTGCACTTCGAATATCGAATAGTAGAAAAAGGCCGAATATATTCGGGTTGGAATCTCTACTTACAATCCCTTGTCAAAAACAGGATGTGCGTGTCAAAACCAGGCTTATGACGCTGACGCATCAGCGAATGATGATGTACCTTCCAATAAAATCCGAAACATCGGCCAAAGACATTGAACACATTAGAGACCGAGAAAACACTACACATATTATAAACGATCATGAAAACCTGAGCCAGAACTAATATGCCATAATATGTAAACAGTGTACTGAAATTTTCACAAAATCTTTTTCACTTAAGCCTGTATTATCCCACCACGGAGACGCCATCCTATAATAAGACTATCTGTTTCATTTGCTTAGATGATATTTGGGAAAAGGGGTAAAGATAGAATAGAGAAATATAAGAAATAAAAATTTGTACCGGATAAGGATTTCAAAATTACCGGCATTTCCTGTTACCGGTTACACCGGTGTTACCGGTAATGAGAAAAAACACTTTATTACGATTTTAAATGAGTTATTTTATTGGTTGGATTTCCTATTTTACACGGTTACCGGGTTCTATCCAAGTAAAAAATATAATATTTTAATTTTATATTTAAATTTTAGAATGTAATGTCCACATGATGGCGGATTACTGTTACTGAGTCTTTAGTGAAACTGTCACGTCGAGCCTCATACCAATAAGAGTTATAAAATATATTTTTTAAATTGTATGTAGCATTGCAATAATGATTTAGAAGGCTATTTTTTTTATTTATTATCTTAGTTTAATAACCACAATTGAGTTTAAAAAACATCTACCGGTTTCGGAAAACACCTTTTCCTTCTTCAGGATATGTCAAAACTAACTAAAAATATAGCATTGTTTTTCTATTTATCCAGAATCTATTTTTAAATTTTTTTTAAAAAAAAACAAAACTGTATTCCGTATTAAAGATTCATAAGAGTGATATTCCAATAAGACCTGTGGTTTCGTATTGTAGTGCTCCAACGTTTAAATTATGTTCTTTTATTACTAAAACCATAAACAGACTTAATATTTTTAATCCAAAATATACTATAAAAAATTCGTTGCAATTAGTGGATATGTTAAAGGACATGGATCTTCCCAACAATGTTAAACTTGTTTCTTTTGATATTGTTAATTTGTTTACTAATGTACCTATTAATGAAAGTAAAATTTTAATTTTTGATTTACTAAATTCATCTAATTTACCTAATAATTTGGTAAAAGATCTATGTCGTTTATTAAATCTTTGTATGAACCAAAATTATTTCCAATTCAATAATATAATATATAATCAAACAGAAAGTCTTCCTATGGGAGCACCCACAAGTCCACTAATAGCAGATATTTTTGTAGATGATTTGGAGAAAAAAATTTTTAATTGTGATTCTTCTTTGTTAAATAATGTTTTGTTATGGAAAAGGTATGTGGATGATGTATTGTGTATTTGGTCGGGTTCACAACGTCAACTAACTACATTTCTAAATTTAATTAATTCGTTTAATAATAAAATACAATTTACATTAGAAATGGAAAATAATTCTACCCTAAATTTTTTGGATCTAACATTGATTAGAAATAATAATAAAATTGAGTTCAAAATTTTTAGAAAACCAACTTTTACAGATACTATCATACACAATGAATCTAATCATCCATTATCACATAAACATTCAGGGTTCCACTCCATGATACATCGTTTAGTCAATATTCCTATGTCAACATCCAATTTTAATATTGAATTGAATACAATTAAAAAAATAGCAGTTAATAATGGGTATAATACATGTTTGATAGACACTATTCTAAAAAATAAATTAAAAGAATATAATAATCAGTTTTTATATAAATCACAGATGAAACATAATGATAATTGGCGTAGGATTTTATACATAAATAACTTTTCGAAACAAATATCTAAACACCTACCACGAGATATTAGACCAGCATTTTACACAAATAATAGTATAGGAAATTTACTCATAAATTCTAAGGACAAGGATGATAAATTTAACAATTCTGGCGTCTATAAACTTAGTTGTAAGGATTGTGCTGCATTTTATGTTGGTAAAACGGGTAGAAATTTTAATATAAGAGTAAAGGAGCATTTGAGATGTTTGAACAATAGTGGGTTTTCAGATTTTGCTAATCATTTGATAGAAAATAGTCATGGTTTTGATAAAAAATTGGGATTGTCAATTTTGCATATAAACGGTGTAGGTCACAAATTAAATAATTTGGAATCGTTGGAGATAAATAAAGCATGTAAAAGTAATCAGGAAATTCTAAACAGCCAACTAAATTTAACTACGAGTCCTATTCTAAAATTTTTTCCTAAAAATTATTCGACTAAATTTGTATTGAGCAGCAATTTGAGTTAGGTACTAAATTTACTTTTTAAATAATTGTTGTTTTTTTTTTAAAAATTTAAAAATAGATTCTGGATAAATAGAAAAACAATGCTATATTTTTAGTTAGTTTTGACATATCCTGAAGAAGGAAAAGGTGTTTTCCGAAACCGGTAGATGTTTTTTAAACTCAATTGTGGTTATTAAACTAAGATAATAAATAAAAAAAATATGAATCTTAACCACCAAGTTAATATTGCTAATTTTAAAAGGATTTAGAAGGCTTTTTAAAACAATAACATTTTAAATCATTTTGGTATTTAAAGGTAGGTGTTTACACAAGGGGTGGTGAAACGGGATGTAGGAAAGTTGGCAGGAATTTGGTACAAGGATAGAACACTAAGGGCTCAAGGACGAACCAGAAAGCACGACTTACCTGGATTTTCTTTGCTGTAGCCACAGCTCTCCTGAACTTCAGGAAACTTCTTTGCCGATTTTCACAAAACACTGTGAATACAATAATAGGTTCAGCGCGAGACAGAAACTGAGACACACAATATTAACAGTAACTGTACAAATAACATATCAGTGTAGCGAGCACATAGCAAGGCGTTCACACTTCTTGACAGTTTTAAATTCATAGACAACACACGCAGAAAAATAGATAGTATATAGACAGATAGGTAAAGTCAACGTAAAGGAGCGTCGACACACGCGATCCATGAACCTGTCATAAATACTGAACATTAGATATATAGTTAACCCAGTTTTAAGAGTATTATTTATATAGGGGTTTAATCGCAACTACCCTTTTACGATTTAGGGCTTGCCCCGGACCCATGGTGTACCTGCAGACGGTTGAGGCAAACGCCGGAGCACATCCTCTGGCATTATGTGATTCTGACGGATGCAAGGCAGGATATGCTAGAGGGTTTGGAGGGAGTAAATTGAGGTTCCATTAGGAACTCCGATCTTCTCAAACGTGACAGGAATCTGGAGTTGTTTAGGGCCTTTGTCTCCAGATGGGAGATCCTCCGGAGAACTGCTGAGGAGTAACTTCATCATTATTATTTTGTTATTATTTTTTTTCTACCTTCTGCCCAAATACAATCTGCCATGTACTGTTTTTGTGAGTTAAATCTGCCGGCAGTGGTGCGTGGAGGGTGAGTCTCTTATATGTTTTTTTTCTTTTGTGCCGTCTCATTTCCCGGAAGGAAGTGCCTCTTCACTTCTCCCCTGCTCCCCAACCTTGTTAATTGTATTATTTTATATTGTTTTTATATTATGTATTGTAAATATTATTTATTTATTTACTTATAAAGTGAGTCAACTGGGGACAATAAGGGTAAATCTTGCTTTGACAGCTGTGCGGTATCGCCCTGTCTATATTTCAGGGCGCTATCGAACAGCTGCTTAGTAGCATTAAAAATGCCAACTAGACGGCAAATGAGTAGGACCGAGATAGGAGCCTTGAGCTTATTGCACTAAGCGGTGGATCCGCCCTCATTGTATTCACCCCGTAATCAGAAAGTAATTAAAAAAACCTACAATTTCCAAATGTTATAACACTTGAAAATAATCGAACGAGTACAAATAGTATTTTGATGACTATGTTACTTCGCGCGTAAATGTGTACAGTTTACTGAGAAAGAAAGAATGAAATTTAATTACTTTTACTTTTTTATACATTATTTAACTTTATTTACAATAACCACTTAAAAAACTAACCGATTTAGTAATATACCATTTCCTTCTTCAGAATGTCAAATTAACTAACTGAAAACAAATAATATATGTCACGTTATTTTAATGTTTTAACTAAACTACTTTATTAAATATTATTTTAATTAAAATAATTAATATTTAAAAAATAAATCTAGTACTTAACATAAATCATTTATTAGAAAATGATCATACTTTTGATTAAAAAAATTGGGATCGTCAACTTTACTATTAAATTGTATAATTAAGAATCATTATAAATAAATAAATCATGTCAAATTAATCAAAATATTATAAATAACCAACTTAATTAAATCAAATGTCCAATACTAAAAAAAATTCTCATAATTTTGTGTCGTCAAGTTAATTTCCACATCTTTCGTCATCGTTATAATTTAAGTTAAATACTAGATTTATTTTATTTTATAATAATTTAAAAATAGATTTTTTAAAACAACGTGACTATATGCCTTTGGTTAGTTGATTTGACATCTTGAAGAAGAAATTTGTATAAAATTATTCACTAAGTGATTATTATATACAAAGTTAGATAATCTATAAAAAAATAATGAACATAATAAACTACAATGTTCAATTAGCAAATATTGAAAATATAATTATATTAATTATTGATATTTTAAAATATTATTTCTAAGAAAATGATTGCTTGCATTGTGGTTTATGTGGGGAGTTTATGAGGTATTAAAATTCAAATTTTAGGCAAGTACCGTATAGACAGGGGCGTGTAGTGCACACTTCACTAAAAATACTGGGAAACAAATTAAATAATTGGATTAACATAAACAGAAATATTATTTAGCACCATCTGTGTACCAGTAGAGACTTTAATTGCTTAGTTTTAAAAAACTAACACTACAACTCACCGCTGTATCAATGGCGCTCTTGTGCATTCGCCGCATTGAGCTATCCACATTACTCTATTGTATCTTTAAGCTAGTGAATTAATCAAGTCATATAATTGGCTATTTACTGATTTGAAAATTCCTATCGGTTGATCCATTTTGTATGGAGTTGTTACCTATGCTGTTTTTTTTAACAAAATAACATTAGAAAGGCTTACAACTGCGTGAAAATCATTGAAGTGTCTACTGCCTCTTTTATTAATTCGCGAATTTTACTATTTTCCTGTTTTTAACGTGTTGTTCATGTTTGTTCTTTAAATTTGATGCAAGGATTTGTTTTTTATTTGGAAAAAATAAAAAGTATTTAAAAAAATAAAAGTAGAAAAAATAAAAAAATAAAATAAAAGTAGGCAGAACTATTTCGTACGTTAACCTTTAATAAAAATAATTATTTCCTTTAGTTATTACGTGAAGGATTTACAAACAATAAATTAATCATTTTCAGTAATAGAAAGTGTTCTTAAAGACGTCCATACATTTTTTATATGGGTAAAAAGGTATTATTTTACGTTAAAACTTAAACTTTAAAAACACTATTAACAGTACTCTAAAATAATAAGTAAATACATGGTAGGGTCGTATAAACGACGGATTTATTTTGTCTAAAGACGTTGGTTTAACAAAAGTTCATATATTGTATTACATGTATTATATATGGTATCATTAGTAACAGCATAACCTAAATCTATACATACTGCAAGCCACTGGGTATGGATAGTGTACGCTCTCCGAGTCGCACTTCCAGTCGGAATCAACGCAAGATGGGGAAGGAATCGGGAGACGGATTTAGGAAGAGGTTGATAAGGAGAAGGGATTTTCGAACGACCGGCGATCTCGGGGACTGAAATTTAGAAGGACTGCTCCAGTATAACGAAATCCTAAATCCTTGACAGCGTTGCCGAAATCACACGCGTACACGAGGATGGTGACGATATCCACTCCCGACTGAAGACGGCGGTGTCACTGTTCACCCACCGCACACATAAATAATAACACTATGATCACACAAAACAGTGCAGTAATTGTTCACACCGCAAATGAAATCGCAATATCGAATATATTGATCGATCATGTTAACATCTGATGGCGTCAGGGTTACAATTCACCCTGAAGATGTGCATGGGGAATGTATGTAGGATGTAAATTTGGACGCGAATATGTGACAATAATGTTAATCGCGGCCGATATTAACGCGCGCTAAAATAGTTTTTTTTCACGAATAGATACTGACTTCACAAAAAATTTATTATAATTTTCGAAAATGTGAATGTTGCGATTTTTCTACAATGTACTTACTTACCATCACGCCGTTTCCCCGTGGGGATAGGCAGAGAGGATAGAGCGCCACACTCTTCTGTCCTGACACACAATTCTCGCCTCATCCACATTCATACATCTTCTCATACAAGCTCGTCGATTGTTGAGGCTTCTAACAGAACCATACTCCATTATCTGGTTTACCTGGTCGTGCCAAGTCTTCCGCGAACGTCCTCTATTTCTGGTGCCATCAACACTTGCGTCAAATATCTTTCTTACCATTCTCTCCTCATTCATCCGTTCCATATGACCGAACCACCTAAGTGATCCTTTTTTAATCTCACTCACTATACTAACATCAGCTTTACATTCTTTCCTTATTTCTTCATTCCTTACTCTATCATAAATAGATTTGCCACAAATATCTCATTTCCACTGCATTCAGTCTACTTTCGTTTCTTTTCTGCCAGCTCCAGGCTTCACTTCCATACATCAGTGTCGGAACCAGGGTTGCATTGTGCACCGCTAGTCTTGCCTCGGTTAACAAATTCCCGTTAGATATAATTCCATTCAAAGCGCCGTTCACTTTATTTCCTTCAGTCACGCTCCTTTCGATATCATTCTCAGTCTTTCCGTTTCTATCAAACATACTTTCCAAATATACAAACTCATCTACTTGTTCCAAACATTCATTACCTACAAGTATACAGCACGGCGTCTTGCTTTCCTCCTTCTCGAATACCATCACTTTAGACTTGTTAACATTCATCATGAGGTCGCTTTCCTTGCATACATCATACATTCTACTCGCCAGATTCTGTAGTTCTTGCTCATTATTCACCATTAGTACTGCATCATCGGCGTACAATAAACAGCATACAATCAAATCGCCCATTTTTGCTCCTACATTCATACATTCCAGTTCTTTCACACATTTATCCATATACAAGTTGAACAGACATGTACAGTGTAAAATTCTACAAAAGTGTATAATCATCGTGTGCAACAAGTGTGACGTATTTATTCGGTCACATTTTCGTTACACTTTTTTTCTGACATTATTCAAATTTATCATTAAAATTACGCGATAAAATTTGCCTTCTGTGCCTGTTAATAAAATTAATTATTCTGTACCGACAAAATATCTCAAAAAGTACGCCTTTAACCAGAAATAATTGGTATGTATGTACTTGCAAACTTTTCCAGTTTCTCAAAACCCTGAATCCTGGGTGTCTCAAACAATACGACGCTGATTGTGTACGTTGAATTCTCTAAATTTTCCGAAATTGATTAAAACTTTTAAATACGCGGAATTAAAAATAAAGCCCTTCTGAAGAAATTCCAAAGTGTCTTTTAGTTTATTTCTCGATTAATTCCACAATAATGAATCCGACGGAAAAGTTTATATTTTAAAATTTACTTTGTATTAAATTAATGAACGACTCAATAAATGCAGTGCATATCCACTGAATTTTCAATTAAATTCAGATAAAATCTATTGGAAATGAGTTTTGATGAAAAGCGCACTCGGGAAGATTAAAAAAAAATACTATTTAAATATCACATCGTATGCATTATAGTCTGATAGAGCTGATGTGGCACATTATCGCCAAACAATAATTAACGTGCCAAAATAATTAGAGAAGAATTCAATTTCATTGATGTGAATGTGATTGAAAACTGTGATTGTGATTATAGTTTTATGAAACCGAACCAAAAAATAAGATTAAAGAAAATAATAATAAGGGAGGGAGGGGAAATTGTGTACCTATTTTCCTCTCCCTTAATGTTCCGTCTATCTGTATATGTATTACGTCTCTCTCTTTTGCATATAATTTTATAGTATGTCTCCTATGATGTTCTATTTAACTGTATATGTATTCCGTCTCTCTCTTCCACGTATAATTTTATATTCTATCTCCCTCTTTATGTATATATAATATAGTTAAACTATTTTTGTATTTATGGTTAGTTTTGAATACGTTCTGACGAAGCTTGAGATAAGCAAACCGCTTGACGTATAATAAATTTTGTGGTTTCATACAAAGTGATTGTATTTTATTTTATTTAATATGTCAAACTACAAAGTGGTTACTTTCTACAAAAATATAAATAATAAGAAGTTTAATTATTTTAAGTAGACTAGTTTGTGCACTTGGGCAGTATGTTTGATAGAAACGGAAGATATTGAAAGAAAGATAACTGCAAGAAATAAAGTGTTGGACTTGGACTTGCATCTCAGGTCTTTCGGAATACTGGATCTCGCTGGACCCCTTGCTCCTTCATCATATCGTGTGCCATAATGGCCTATGAAATTTTATTATTAGAGATTTAGTCTGCTAACGGAAATAAAGTGAACGGCGCTATGAATAGAATTATAGCTAATGGGCAATTGTCAACCGAGGCAAGACTAATGGTACACAATGGAGTCCAGGTACCGACACTGATGTATGGAAGTGTGGCCTAGAGCTGGCAGAATAGGTGAAAATGAGATCACTTAGGCGTATATGTGGCAGATCATTTGTGACAGAGTAAAGAATGAAAAAATAAAGTTAAACTTAATATAGTGAATAAGATTAATAAATGATTGCTTAGATGGTTTGGTCATATGGAACGGATGAATGAGAAGAGAATCGTAAGAAAGATCTATGACGCAAGTGTTGATGGCACTAAAAATAAAGGATGGTCCAATTAGAAGCCACAATAATCGGCGAACTTCTATAAGAAAATGTATGAATGTGGATTGGGCGAGAAACGTGTATCAGGACAGAAGAGTGTGGTGCTATATCCTATCTGCCTACCCCGGCGGAGAAACGGCATGATGTTAAGTAATTCAAAGGTTTATGCGTGATAATTTTTTTATAAATCAGTTAAATTGTTATATTTTGAAGAAGGGAAGATTATGCCCGTTACATAACGGAGTTTTGGCTATTATTATATCATTATTTTTTAATAAACATTTTTTAAACGTATTCTTATACGCTTATATCCTGTAAAGTCTTTTAAGTACCAACATAAGAATATTCTAGTAATGAGTCATACCAAAGCCATAGTTGGCACGACTATACTGTCATGCCAACCATGCACTCAATCGTATTAAAAATTTAATCATTATTCAATCATACAAATATATTTTCAAATTGTGCATGCTCTATTTGAAAATCAATTGATTTCAAATTGTGCATATCAATAATAAAGAATTTTATTTAATCGAGGCACTATTCAATCAGCCATAAAAATATTCATTGTACTTACTTACTTACTGACTTACCATCACGCCGTTTCCCCGCGGCGGTAGGCAGAGAGGATATAGCACCACACTCTTTTGTCCTGACATATGATTCTCGCCTCATTTATATTCATACATCTTCTCATAGAAGCTCGCCGATTATTGTGGCCTTGAACCATCCTCTATTTTTGGTGCCATCAACACTTGCGTCATATATCTTTCTTACCATTCTCTTCTCATTCATCCGCTCCATATGACCGAACCAACTAAGCGATCATTATTTAATCATACTCACTATACTCAGTTTAGCTTTACATTTTTTTTCTTATTCTTTTATTCTTTACTCTGTCATAAATGGATCTGGCACATATACGCCTAAGTGATCTCATTTTTACCTATTCTGTCAGCTCCAGACCTCACTTCCATACATCAGTGTCGGTACCAGGACTCTATTGTGCACCGCTAGTCTTGCATCGGTTGACAAATTTCCGTTAGATATAATTTCATCCAAAACGCCGATCACTTAATTCCCTGTAGTCACCCTCCTTTCGATATCATTCTCAGCCTTTTATCAAACATACTTCCCAAATACACAAACTCATCTATTTATTCCAAACATTCATTACCTACAAGTATTTAGCATGGTGTCTTGTTTTCCTCCTTCTCGAATACCACCACTTTCGACTTGTTGACATTCATAATAAGGTCGTTTTCCTTGCATACATCGTACATTATACTCACTAGACTCTGTAGTTCTTGTTATAAAAAATATTATATAATTGATATGACTATCTAACATGATATGATAAATAAAAATGAAAAAAATACAGATTTGGTCCTTGAATGGAAATATCAGTGACGTGCCGTAAGAGCTAGGTCAAAGGAAAAAAATTAATTGCCTTGTCACTTTCAGACTTATTTACGAAATTTGTTATTTTTACTAATAATTTTAAACAACCCTCCAAAAATGTTGATCGACATTTTTATTAAAATTGTTAAATAATTTAACTTGTTCGTTATTGGGGGCTCCGTACCTGGCCGCTCAACAGCCTAATTAAGGCTTGTGCTGGCTCGATTGTATTCATCAAGTCACTATACCAAGCACCTAGAAAACTCACTGGATGGCCGCCGCGAGCTCTGCATAAATACAGTGTTATTCAAATGCCTTTTATCTTCATTTTACCATTGATGGAGTCGAAAAGCACGCTTCACTACAGTTTCTGACTCAATTTTACGAACACAGAAAATCTTTTGCTGCGTAGTAGCCATTTTACTCACAACTGACACGAAACGACTGCTTGGTGGCGTGAATTATATTTCTCGCATTAGCGTAGTGTCGAATTTAAAGGAGAAATGCATCACTTGTTTATTTAAGAAGAACTTCCCATGACCTATATCCGAAACACAGTGATCTACTAGATATGGCTTCGAACCTCTTATAATTGATAATCCATTGTTCCTGGTGAATATAAACATTTTTTTGTTTTAAGGGAAGATTTTAGTTCCAACAGTTTTACGAACCTGCCGGTTAACCTAAATACCAACCCTTGGAATCTCAAGTGGGCTTTTAAGTAACCGCGTTCGTTGTCTTAACCTGTTACTTAAATTAAAAACAGAAACGAATACAATAATAATATATAGGTATGAATTTAACTTGTATGAATTGTATCTACTTTGATTAGCCGTAAAGTAAGTGGGTAGCCGGAATATAATACGCAAGTACTATAACGGTCGTTTACGCAACTGTGCAGTGGGATTCAAAACTTTCGGAACTTCTCTAACAATATTTATTTATTTTTTTATTAACTACTTAATTAAGTTTAAATACATCTACCGGTTTCGGAAAATACCATTTTCTTCTTCAGGATGTCATAACTAACTAAAAACATATATTATTGTTTCTTTACCAGAATCTATTTTTAAAAAACAATTATTTAAAAAATAAATTTAGTACCTAACTCAAATTGTTACTTAGTACAAATTTAGTCGAATAATTTTTAGGATAAAATTTTAGAATGGGACTCGTAGTTAAATTAAGTGGTTAATAAAACAAAGATAATAAATAAAAAAAAGTATGAAATTGAATTCATTATTTTGAATATCCCTGTTTATAACTTAATACTATAATTTCAGTTCCGGCTTGGTGAATTTTTGAAATGATAAGTCCATTCTAGCGCTGGTAAAAGTATTGATACTACTCAGTCAGTTTTGGGTCCCTATCTAACGTGGGCCCCAATGTTTTTTCTTCTCTCTTTTTTATTCACTTTTTTTTATTTATTATCTTTGTTTTATTAACCACTTAATTTAACTACGAGTCCCATTCTAAAATTTTATCCTAAAAATTATTCGACTAAATTTGTACTAAGTAACAATTTGAGTTAGGTACTAAATTTATTTTTTAAATAATTGTTTTTTAAAAATAGATTCTGGTAAAGAAACAATAATATATGTTTTTAGTTAGTTATGACATCCTGAAGAAGAAAATGGTATTTTCCGAAACCGGTAGATGTATTTAAACTCAATTTAGTGGTTAATAAAACAAAGATAATAAATCAAAAACAGAAAGATTTACAATTTCAAGAACGTGGACGATACAACATAAATCGGTAAGAAATGGCTTCACTACATTGGTATGATTAATATTAGCTTTGTTTTCTCCTTGTTTATTTCAAGGTCTAATTTCTACCTTCTTAGAAGATCATAGATCGACATAAATAGCTTTCACGAACAGATGCCTTTACACATCTTAAAATTATTGACGATGGTAGCTGCGTGCCAAAAATTAAATAATAAAAATGGAATTGCAAATTGTTCTGTATCCAGACTTGATAAAATATGAAAAGACCGCGGTATTTCCTAGACAACAAAGGTCAAACTTCGTCAGAAGTCGTACCATAGACGGTGATATGCACGAATGTATACAAATCTATTTGTTTATATATTTAGATGAGGGATCTTAACCGTTCTAAGTGCATCAAAACATATTACCAATATATGCGATGTAATTCTCAAGATGCCAACTAGAACGATGCCAACTAGTTGGCATCTTGAGAAGTTGTAATAAATTTTAAGTTCTGACAATCCTACAAATACATGCGAAAATTTTACTTATCTACCGATATTAAAATTCCAAAAATTATGTAATCACACAGCAGTTAAAGCATACGAAACACAGATAAAATAAGAACTTTAAATACCGTCTATATAAACTACATTTGGGCAGAGAACCATTAAATAATACTCTATAAAATTACAATAAATAGCCGATGGAAATAAAATATACAAAAAAAGATATAATATTTATGAAACTAATTATAAAAATTAATTAATAACTTGTTATAATAAACACAGTGAATTCGAACAGTAAATCCGGATCGCGATTCGGATCCGTATTCGGTCGCGCTTCTCGCGGAATGAATTACGATAATTCCAGTCATAAACCGGAATCATCGCAGGGTAGGGGAGGGAAGTAGGTAAACATGATGATGATAGGATGTGGTCAGTGAGGGATAAGGGTTCTAGTCGAAGGACCATCTCGGGAGTGACCTCGGGAACCGGGATTCAGAACGACTGCTCGCCTTACTTGTATATGACGCCTCCGTAATCCCTGTAGTCGCCGCCGAGATCATATAAAATGGCACGCGGATGAGCCGATCTCCGATCCCAATGGAATACGGCAATGTCACAAGTTCACCCGCGGCACACAAACAAAAAAACAATACGTGATTAAAACACAATATCACAAAATACAGTGCTGGTGCACTGGAACTGAAAGGTCCACACCGCGAATGCTATCGCAATGTCGATATCGAACAAATATCGGTCAAGTTAACATCTGCTGGTATCAAGGTCACAATTCACACTGAAAAGACGAGTATTACAAAATATATTTTTTTAATTTAAACTCGGAAATATGTCAATAACAGTGGTCGCGGCTGAATCGAAAAGACACGCCAAAAGTGTATTTTACGAATTCAGAACACATAGTTAACAAAATATATAACTTACACAAGTCAGCAGGAAAAATGTGACGTAGTTGGACGAATAATGTCGAGACAAACCTGCAAGAGATAGGTGAATAGCAACGTCAAGGTATGAGTGACGCCCTGTAGTGACCGAGTTCCATGGAAGAGTTAAAAAAAAATGTTAATCATTAAATATCATATTATTATTTAAAACGTTTAAAAACTTCTCAGAGTAAAAAAAAATCCCATGCTAAAATTAATTTTCAAAGGTAAAATTCCTGCATATTTTTTAAACACACATTTATATTCAAGTTTTTAGTTTATTTATTTTTATCTTTCTTAATCTACTCAACAAAAGTAATACTCATAAAAAGTAATTGAAAGCCTGTAAAAACGGTATGTTACTATTGTTATTCTTGCTAAGACGCTAAGCATCGAAAAACCTAAATTCTTACTGTTATTTTAATGGTCCCAGCTACATTAGGAAGGCACATATTATTTTAAACTTCCACGAAGATAAATTTTTTGTAAGAGATTTAGCAAGTGAAAATATTTGGAGGTAAAAATTCAGTAATTGTCTTGTATTAGACATTGTTACTGACATACTGGTCTAAATAAGAAATAAAATAAAATAAATTAAATTTTCAGGCGTATTCTAGTGTGATGCGTTAATCATTTGTCATATATACAGATAAAGAATATAGCTTCTGTATTTCTATAAATAAAATTCTCATTAGTGACATCTATGTTGTTGTTAGAAAATGATTATCAAATTTTCAGACCATAGATGGTGACAGTAAAGTTGTAGTTAATATATGAAGTGTTTCTACATAGTAACATATATACAACTTCCGAAATTTTGATGGATAGGATGAAATAGAGAACGTTATATTGTGTAAAGTGATCACTTAAGCCTGCCGAAGACAGGTCGTAAGCCCTGTATACCCATACATCCATACTTCCCATATAATATCGTATCTATGAGATATCTATAATTTGTTTAGAAAAAATAAAAATGTAATACTGTTAAAATCTGCAATCAAATTGCGTTTTTTTTTAACAATCGTAATTATTTTCACGGGATTTGTGCAATTAGAGATTAAGTAATTAAAAATTATTATTTAGTAAAATTTAATTCGAAATATTTTACTACACCGTGTTTATAATATTTAGCGAGTGTTTCCGAAATTTAATCATATTCACGTACAGGGTGAATATTATGTTCCAGGTCGATGTTGTTTTTAAATAACTAAAAAATAAAACACAATTTTTTAACGCAATTTTTATTTTTTAATTATGTAATTTATTACAATTATGTATAATGTATGATATTATGGCAGTAATGCAAATACGTGCTCTTTTAACCATATTGTGTGTACGTGTTATTTCAGCAATTTCTTTACGAATATTGTCCTATAGCATCGGAATTGTTGTTGGTTTATAGACCTTTATTTTCAAGTACCCCTACAGAAAATAGTCGAGAGCTGCCAAATCAGGTGATCGAGGAAACCAGTCGATATCACCACTTTTTGACATTATGCAGCTGGGATAAATTTCTCGCAAAATTTTAAATGTAGCTCGGCTTGTGTGTGAGATGGCACCGTTATATTGAAATCACGTGTGTTGTAGGCCCAATCCACCAAATTCGGCCACCAATAAGTATTTCAACATGTGATGATAGCGACCACCATTAATGGTTACGGTATTGCCATTATTATTTAAATGTAATGTTTAATAACTTCAACACGTTGTTAAGGCGTTAGATACTTCATAATAAATTATGATCAACTACTCTCTACGACTACCTAATGCGAACTGACAAATATTTGCTAACCCAAAATGGCGATTCAAGGTAGCCGTTCGACTGACCGCTCGCTAGCAACGGGGGAGGGAAGGGAAGATGAGAGGCACTGAACATTAGTTCGTTCAAGGCATATCATATATAAATATAACTCCACCAATTCCATATCCCGATGTATGACAGAGTTAATATGTTTAAAAAACGTACGAATTCTATCTGGACTGCACAATGGATGGATCCAAACAATCACAAGGGTAATCGTCTTAAAATAATCCAAAGATCTATTCCCCGCACCCCTTGGTTCTCCAACCGGAAAGTTTCCAAAAGAACAATATCAAATATCTCTAGAATGAGAATTGGGCATTGCCAGGTAGCCTTACATTTATTCACATTTATTACATATATTATTGAATGTGTGAGTGTGGTGCCGAGGAGGAAACCCTCGACCATGTATTTTTTGCCTGTCCATTGCGGATCACAGGTTTTTTTTACAGTAATCTTGTCAATGGTAATTTTCAACTCCCGGTTAACTTGTGTCATCTTCTTTCCCTTAACTCACCACATTTAATCTATATAATTGCAAATTTCTTGAACGACAAAGGTATTAGCTTGTAATGTAATGTTCCTTATTCTATAAAATTGTTGTACTTCTATCTATAAAGTAATGTTTTTACTTGATTAATGGAACAAATCACTCTTGAAGGGTGGACTGCCTGTTTAAAAGAAGAAGAAATATAAGTCCCAACCAGCATGAATTACTTTTTAATTAATTTATCATAATAACCCTAAGTTTTCTCTTCATCAGCACACATTTATATTTTTTCCATTTCCATTTAAATTTAATAAATTTTTATTAGAATTTTTATGACACTAAAAATCTGATAAACACGTAAATTGAGCAACCGATGTCAACAGAATGGTTAAAATCAGAATCTGAAATTGCCCAAAAAATTCCTATGATATATTGGTCCCAATGTACTGAAAAAATATTAACGCTTCCACATTTACACTCGTTAACCCTTTCGCTCGGAAACTTTTCCAATTTTCGGCGTCATTACGTTTTATTACCTAATGTCAATGGTTCACGTTTTCACTTCCGAAAGGCAAGCAACAAACGACTGTATAAACATCTTTTTAACAGCAATCAAATATATATTTGCTTAGTTGTGTACCACTGTCATATTTATTTCTGGTTAAATATTAACCTTGCCTTCCCGAAGCGGGGTACTCACATTCCCCATAGATCGATTTAAGCTCGATAACTCAATAATTAAGAAAATGATTTCATTCTTATTTTTTGTAATCTTCACAGAAATAGTGACGAAAATTTTGCTCTTTTTTGTTTTTCAAATTGCTAAGCGTATAATCTTTAAAAATATTGTTTTCGGTCCAGTGATCTTCGCGCGATACATATACCTGCGCATGTTGATACCATACCCGTATCCTAACTTTATGTTATTATGCTTATTATTTGTTTCAACTAATGCACTGGGTAACCCCATACCATAAATGCGGATGAGGGAGACAGCTATGTCGCTTATCGCGACTCGACAAGATACGTCCGGCGAGACGGTTGGGACTACGTCGCCCGTCATGAACTTTTTATTATCGTTTGTATGAATATGATCTGGGGTGTTTCTATACCCCGCTTCGAACCACACGGAAGTTCTGGCCGCTTAGTGAAGAAAAGATTAAAATACGACTATTTCCGCATTCGGTTCATTCAAAGAATGTTATTAAGGACTGGTGATATTAAGTTGGTACATAATTGTTGAAGATTTTTTTCGCGACATGTTTTTATTTTAAAATTACAGTTTTTCATATAAAAAAATCTCCCCTTTTCAGATAGTGAAAATGCGTGTCAATAATCATATCCATGTTTGCCATATGATGTTCTACCACTTCGAGAAAGGTTGAAAGTCAGCACAGTCATTTCACGATCTCGACGAACTTTTTGGCAAAGGAACAATCAGCTGTTCAAAAAGTTTATTTTAAATTATTATTTATTTTATTTATTTTTATGTTTATTATTTCAAACCTGGCAGTTGAAGAAGGAAGAGGTCGACCATCAAATTTCGACGCTTTTGATAGCCATGAAAGAGAATAAAAGCTTCAATGAAGACTTCAATGTGAACCACTCGACCATCGTTCGTCGTCTCAAAAAACTCGAAAAAGTATGAAAATTGGCTGGAACTAACTCCCGACTACAACAAAGCCGAACGTGTTCGAATTTTTACCGATTCCAAACTCCATTCTTGAAGAATCTCGTCACTGGGGATGAATCGTGGCTATCGTCAATAAGGGCCAAGAACTGCTTCCTCAACCGCCATATTCTCCTGCAGAAGCGCCTACGAACTATCACATCAATCGATCGCTGAAAAATTGGCTCGCGAACAAAGTTTACAACGATTTGGATGACTTGGTGCCCAACGTCAAAGAGTGGATTACCTCTAAGAAGAGCAGTTTCTTCGCCCGTGGGATCGACCGGCTACCGAACAAATAAGAAGCAGTAATCGAAGCAGATGGGGAACATGCTCCGGAACAATCATTTAAAGATGTTTTTGCTAAATGTTGTTAATGTTTTCGTTGAATAAAATTTGTTTAAAATAAACCTCAATGCACCAACTTATTTTTTTACGCCATTTTATTTTGAAATTTTGAATATTTTAAAGGCCCATATCCACGGAAGTAGACACGACGAGATAATCTCAGAGATTAAGTTGAGATACACTTCAGTATCATGTACACATGTTGGGATTTTGATCTGGAGATGAACTCAGAGATCAGCTTCGAAAAGAGACAAAAACAAACCAATGCACGCTACATTCGATCTGACAGTGAGATTAGATGCGTGCACACAGACGTCATCTAAAACCATCATAGATCCCTACAATGGCTACAACTATCTATTCTGAAAGTTAAGTCCCTAAAAAGTAAAAAGACATGTTTCGTTTATCTGTATATGTATTCTGTCTCTTTCTTTTGCATATAATTTTATATTCTGTCTTTCTTGATATTCTATTTAACTAAATATTTATTCTGTCACTCTCTTTCACATGTAATTTTATGTTATATCTCTCTCTTTATGTATGTATAAGTGCACTCTATTTGTTTTTATGATCAATTTTAAATACGCTCTGATGGAACTAAACCGAAACCGGTTGACGTATAATAAATTTCGTGGTTTCATACAAAATCATTTTTATTTTATTTTGTATGTATGTGGTGTTGGCACCGCAAACTGCGTAAATGTACTGAGAAACGAATTTTTCCTTTCCAACCTTTTATTAGTGTAGAGTTCGAGGGAACTCTACACTAATAAAAAACTGACACGTTACTGGAAGAGATGGAATGTACAAGAACAAGAAGATGAGAGATCGATCTTGAATAAAATGAACAGATAAAATTAGAGACATGACCGGAGCCTCACTTTACATCATACTAAATATTTATTATAAGAAACTGAGATCCATGTAGAGTGTTTTTTATATGTTAAGGTTATGCACCTCTCGGATCACACTGTACTCACTGGTCGATGGTCGATTCGGTTGTCAATTATGAAATGAGTAGCTTTTGACTATATAACTTATAAAACATGTACTGATGAAATTATAAAAATATATACATACATACTTTTAACCTATCTTGCATCTAGTTTCATTTTTAACCTATGTAGTTTCTTCTCTTTTATTATATCATCTAATATTTCATTTTTCTATGTGAAAGGCATTCTTTGCCGTAAATCTGTTCTGCAGTTTGAAAAACATTGAAAATTATAATATACGTTATATATATATGTTATAAAAATATAAAAAAACAAGTTAGATTGCCAAGAATGGAGACAAGTAGTTCGCAGCAGAATATAGGACCACGATACTCAGTCGTGAGCACATCAACGTAAAGAGAGATTCATAAATTATAAATAAATAAATCAACGTTTTTTCTGGTATTAAAATTTTTAAACGGACTATTTTACAAGTTAATTTTATTTTCACATTAATAATGCCACGGCCGACTCGAAAGAATAATGAAATCGTAAATGGCGTCTTCGCTAAGACGATTCTCACCCTGCGTAATTGTGCGGAAAAAAAAATTAACCCCACCTCCAGCGGCTAGCGCCAGACTACTGCAGATCCTCGTGGATCATGATTTATGCGAAAAGCTGACATTATATTTCGGCCTTTTAAAATAAATCATATTTTTAGACAACCGTTTAAAGCTTAGACTGACGCAGAATCTACTTCAAACGATTCGCTCTATTAATAACATTAAAAATAGTATTTTTTTGAGCTTTGTGATTTGGCGATCGCCATTTTGTGTGCATGTGAACGCGATATAGAGAATGGTTCCTGTCTATTACCTCCTATTACCCCCTTCCCTATACCAGAGCATGACCTTTTCTGTAGTGTTCTCTATGATTTTGGACCAGTTGAAAAGTTTGAGTTAACAGTACGTCCATTGAATTATTGACAGTATACTATTGTGTGTTTGGTTCCTCGCTGTGCGTGCCGACAGTTACAACTGCATTTCGGTATAGTACAGTGCTTCGCGCAAATCATCTAAGTTTGTTCCTGAAGTTCAGGAGATCGGTGACTGAGAGAAATCCAGGTAAGTCGTGTTCTTCCTGGTTGGTTCTTGAGCCCTTACTGCCAAATTACTTCCACTCCAGAAATAATAGTTCAATAACACAATACATAAAAAATTACAGTATATATTATAATTCATTTAACCTTTTACGAACGCTCGTCACGTACGTACGTAAGACTAATCAACGCAGCCGCTTCACGCAACTTCAGTGTATTGTCAATGTAATATATAAAAATAGATATTGAAGCACATGAGCTAGTCTCTTTTTTGGAGAGGTAAGCGAAAAAAAACACGTAATTTTAATAATGGAAAATACTTAATTCATGTTTTAAAAAAATTGTAAAAATGTCAAAAAAATTTTAAAAAATAATAAAAATCTGAACAAATTAATATTAAAAATACTCACATACAAGAAATCTTTTATAATTATAAATCAGAACTATCTAAAATAATGCGCTATTAGAGCGATATATATTTTAAGATATTCGAAATTTTGCTAAGTGTTTATTATATTAATGATATTTCTATAATATTTACAATATCTCGGTACATGTATCACACCACCCATGTATAGCATATTTTTCTGATACACTCCGCTCCATTTCGTATACACATAATTGTATTTTGTTTTGGTCTTTACAAATTTCATCCGAATTTGATTTCAAACTCAGACGATATTTTTTTTGTTTTATAAATATCGTACCCTTACAACGTACTTAAATAATTAAATAAATTACACCCCCATCAGCAAACTTTTTTATAAAATTCTTATTTTAAAGACTCATTTTATCGGAAGCATCCATAAAAACTTATTTTATATTTAAAATTTTTACAACATCGCGTATTCAAATAAGAACAATAACACTAAAGAAATATTTGTGAACTGGACACAGTGTGACACCTGTCGGATCAACTGTCAAATACAGACGGAAAAATACAAAACAGCGGCCCGCGCATCATGTTGAACAATAGGGACGTGGTGCTATCAGACGGTGCAGCCCCACCCAACCCTTCCCAGTTACTTCTATATAAGTCTCAATAAATCGTGCGTTTTCAAGAAAGTTCTTTATTTTGTTCACGCCATTGCCTAAATTCTTTTCATTATTCACTGTAGCCAAGGTGAATATTGAGATATGCGAATACGAATAATGGTCCGAAGTATGGATGCGGATCATCATGGATGCATATCCTCTGATCATAACCTACATCCATAAGTTTGCAAAACACCTGTTTCCATCAATTAAATTACTTCACTATACTATACTTATTCGAGATATATAATACATAGTTTTAAAAATATGTTTACAATTTTTGTAATTAAAAATTATTTAAAACTTCAAAAACGGAAACGTCATTAGTCATTAATGAATTCGCTAGTCTTGCATGGTGGATATGCGCCGCTGGAGGCACACAGGACAAAGCCGTGTACGAATAAAAAATACGGAAACGAGCAGCTGGTGGCTACCTCAGCGTTGTCGAGGTTGCTGTCGTTTCGAGGGTTGTACATATTATTGTATTTATTATTATTTATTCTTAAACTAGTGCATCATCATCACCATTACCAGTCATTTTCTATCCACTGCTGGATGAAGGCCTCCCCAAATATTTCCCACTCTTCCCTATCTATTATTATTCGCTGCCACTAAGTTTTACACGTCGGATATTGTGACCTTCAAAGCAGAATGCAGAAACTAGCAAAAGTCAGTGGCAGAGCTGGACTGAAGACGATTGACTTGATTGTGGTTAAGACACTCGCCTAGTGATCTAGTGATCGGGGGCTCCAGGAGGCCATCATGTTAGTCCTATTTTCAAAGCACAAGCTTGACTTGAGTACTGTGGTGACCCTGCACTAGCTACACTGACATGGCCGTATTAGAACGCACCCATCAACCATATAGGGCTCAAACCAGAACAATCAATCAGCAGACGCAATTTAACATTAAGCACCAGAGACGGGTACCGTCAAGCACCTACCGACCACTTCTTCGCAGGCCGTCCCGACACCAGCATCGTTACTCGACAGCATCTCCAGTGAGACACTCCAGCGCATTTAAATTGAATCAATTCATTACTTCAATAAACGAAACCTCGCATGTGCTCTTTCATTTATATACCCTGCTTTAGCTACACAAGCCTAGTCTAGCCTTACATTGCGACACACAACCGTCACGCGTGAGATAAGAAAAAGTTAGAAGCCTCTGTCTCACAGCATCTTAACCTTCTGACACAATCTCGACTCAAACATATATTTAAATAACTTCAACACACACACACACACACACACACACACACACACACACACACACACACACACACACACACACACACCTCAACTCTTACAGTACTCACCAAAACTTTTGAGATAAATATTTCGGATTAATTTCAGAGTACCGATATTACATTACGTTATTTGCTATTTGTTAAATCAAGTACACAAGTTATAGAGAAATTTGCTGATGACATCGTGGTCGAAAGTCAAATGCTTTTCACTCAATTTGGATGATGCGTTGTTGGCCCACCTGCAATCAGGTATCGGGGCTCTCTCGTGACCGGTCATCACATAACTAAATCAGTAAATCACACGTCACAAACATCAGAGAATTTCTGTTTATGGAACCAACATTTGGCTCATATACATACGTTGCCCACGTTTTATAGAAAATGCCTCATCATTCGAGAATGTTCCAAGTTACAAAAACACGGAACTCATATTATAGAATAATAGGTTTGTTTATTTTTATAACGTTTTAACAATTCGTTTTCTATGCATTAATTGTAATAGAACAATAAAAATTAAATGACATATTGAGCAAGTCCGAGCTGCATTTTTCCGCATTGAAGAAACTATTGCGCAGTCATGATCTAAATTTAAACATGCGAACATATATAAATGAGGCGTTTGAAACATTTTATTTATGACTTCAAAATTAGAAAACAGTGCAGTCTTAGCTTATTTGTAAATAAGTCAAGTGGAGAGGGTAAGAAGTCATTTTCAAAATCTTATTGAAAGAGAATCTATTTAATTAAATCCATCAATTCTATAAAATACATCAGAAACAAAACTGATTATAGAATATTTAAGAAACAATAAAATAAAATTTGCACTAAAACGAATTACTAGCACGCAAACAATTTATTTCTGTCAAAAACGTTGAAATTCTTAGGCACAATTTCTTGTCAATTGAATTAACTTATATTTTTTCTGATATTTAATGTATCGTATTATATCTGTTTTAAGTTATATTTTTTATTCAATTGCAGAGTAAAATGTATTCATCATCACCACTTAAACTCTTCGTCCACTTCGTCATCACCACTAATACCAAAATATTATGCCAAATCAATTTTTTTTGTGGAACAGTGCTGCAGCAGTGGTGTCTTCTAAAAGCTTTATTATTTATCTAAAAGCTTTAGATTATCGGAGAAGTACTAGAAGATTGATTGTGTTAAGATTCTATTGAATATATTATTTTTCTTCATTCCCGTGAAGCATTCAATTAAACAAATCCCGTAACCAGGACGTCCCTAACCTAACCAATTAGTTGACAATAATTCTCTATTAACAAGGAAGCCTTACGCTCAGCGTCACTTTCAAGGGGCGGCAAATTTAAGACATAAGTAAGCAAACATAAAAATCTAAAATTCTGAACTTAAAGTTCTTTAGACACAGTAGGTAGAGTAAATTTAAACGGTCAAAGGTCATCATAACACGATAATTGATAATCAAAAATACATCGTAAATTGTTCTACATCAATTATCGTCAACATTGCTGAATATTTAAAACCTGTACCGTGCGAAAGAGACGACACCGCGACCGGTATCACGCAGGTCATAGGCCGCGTTTATTATTTTTGATATTGATTATTTTCTAAAATAAATTGAAGTATCTCCCCACCTGTATATGTTACGAGCGAGACCGAGGCTGTGTGATTTTTTATTAGTACACTAGCTGAAATAGACATCTTATCTTCCACCTTTTGACGATATGTTATAGAACAAGATAATTTCACTCTACTTGATTTAAGTGTATTTGAAAATTTAATATCATATTTTTTTCATTTATATTTCAAACTATCTGAAGTATCCTGCGTTGCCCGAACTATACGCAGAGTGAAGGGGTCTCATTTATGGGGATGGGGGTAGTTTTTTTCGAAATCAAATGCAGACTATAATTTTGAACTTCAAATGTGCAAAATTCCATCAAGAAATACTAAAATTCTGCCATAAGGGGTCAGAAAGGGGGATGGGGATGGTTTTTCAAAATCTCATGTAGACAATGACATTCCACTTGTTTTTAAAATCAAGTGTGCAAAATTTGATCAAGCTCGGAATAAACAGTAGATTTGTATAAAAAACAAACACCCACCTACCCACAGACACTCTTCATTATATTTAAATATACAGATGTCTTAAATACTAATTAAATGTAACCATTAGAAAGATATACTTATAAAATCAATTTTATCGAAAATATTGTTGTTGTGCTACCGAGATTCGAACCTGGATCTCTTTCCAAACCGGGGAAGTTGCATAATCCAACTATGCTACAGCGACAGTACTTTTGACGAAAAATTTTCGAATCAATATGTTACACTTTTTCAAATTAATACATGTAATAGACCATGTTCTGAATAATAATGTGTTCTCCTTAATAATATATAAATCCATTTAACTTCACTTTAATATTTATTTTTCGAAACAAAAAATCATATTCCATGTAGGGATAGCATGCTCCATGTAATGCTATTTTATTTTAATTCCTTATTTATTTATTTTTTTCAAAAAAGTCAAATAAATAAATTTAAATCGATATTTTATTTTTTATTTATTATCTTTGTTTTTTTAATTTTAAAAGTGCGATATTTTATTTATTATTAATGGATCAATTTAAAAATGTATCAGATAAATAAGTAAAAAGTAATCTTCCCGCAAAATCATTATTGTATTATGTGAAAACGTATACTAAGCTTACCCGAGGGAGTCAAGAGCGTGACCTATTATTGTTACGTGGAAGGCAACATTCCTCATTCTACCCTCAGGCTACAGACCCTCGGGTCATAATTACGCTCGATTATTTTAGGCGACTTCGCCTGAAAACACATTTGTATTTTCTCATCTTAAGGGTGTCGGGAAGACACTGAAGTACACCGTGACATTAATTTGTTTGCGCAAATATCTCAATTTAATCCCTGTAGTTACGCATTTGACATTCTTAAATATATATTGTTCGAAATCTTCGACATGCCACACCGCAACTGGTGAATATTTTAAAAATAAACAAATATCTATCGTTCACTCACTACTCCAGTATGGAATAATTGTGTGGGGAGGAGCATACAATAATTTAAAATGAACTCGGTAAAAATAATACAGAGAACAATCATTAAAGTAATATTAAAAAAAGATCAACTTTTTCAATACAAACACTTTTTGCAAAATTCCTATTTCCCAAGATAGAAAACATTTACAAATTAATTAAAGAAAATAACACTGTCAAATTTGAAACAAGCGCATCATTAAGGTTTAAAAATTACTTTAAAATCCCTAAATGTAACATCAAACACTATCAGCAAAATTCTATATATTTAGGGATAAAAAATTTCAATAGCCTCCCTACACAAATTAAAGAAATAAAGGATATAAAAGTTTAAAAGGAAGCTAAATGAACACTTCAAAAACACATAAATGGACAATAAACAATATTACAGAACACTTCAGAAGCACACAAATGGACAACGAATAGAATATGTAAGGTATAAAATTACTGTAGTGTAACTCCCTCTCCAAGCACAAGAGCTGGTCTCTTTTTTGGAGAGGTAAGCGAAAAAAAACATGTAATTTAAAAAATATGTAAAAAACTTTATTCATGCTATAAAAAATTGTAAAAAATGTCAAATAAATAAAAAATCTTTCATGCGATAAATTTCTGAGAATATATTGAATTATAAATGTAATACAATAGGTGTAGCAAACCTGGATCTAAAGATCTCCAAAATCACCAACAAGTATGGATCGAGGATAGTAAAATTTGTTTTTCCTACAATTAAAAATTAACTGCGTGGGTCTTCACAAAATAGCACGCTTTCTCCTAATTTAGAATAAATGATTAAAAAATGGCTTATATAAAATAATCTGTCTTACCTGTAAGAATGTTATGTATTGTATAAATGGTGATGTTTTTGAGTTTATTAAATGTAACAAATGGATATAAATGTACCTGCAAACAAACGTCTATCAAGACGTTTTGTGGGTCTATTTTTTTTTTTAATTATGCACCCTACTACATGACTTACGTATGTATTAATTAAAATCAAATTTAATTTTTATCTTCGTTTTACTCTAAATGTATCTACACATACTTGAGGATAGAAACTATATACGAGGCACATTTTTTTAAGTAAGTACTGTTGCCAGATGTTCCAGGTGTAGCACTGCGGTTGCAATATTGCGCGTGGGCGATGGTTTCCTGCATCTGTTGACTTACCACATGTAACGTTAAAGATAGTTAAGTGGTTGAAATCTTCAAGACAATAGATCAGCCCGCCGACTCCATATACGATACGGTCCATGATTCGTTTCGTGAATAAACGAAACATGAAACCACCACCAAGTATGTCCAGTTTTGTCCTGATTTGACGCCAAGTGATTTCCACATTTTCCTTCATCTGAAACAGTTTCTTGGTGGCAATTGTTTAGATAACAATGATGAACTCAAAGATTGAGTATAGACATGGTTTTCATCCCAGACGGCATCGTTCTATGACGAAGGTATACAAAAATAGGTGCTCCGTTATGACAAGTTCCTTAATAATGGTGGCGACTATATTAAGAAGTAGCTTAAGGTGTGTAGCGTCCGAAGTAAGTAAAGTATTGTAAAAATGAAGTTGTGTTTCTTTAAAAAATAAGGTACTTACTTTAAAACGCACCTCGTTCCTAAAGTTCGCGTAAACACCCTTCGATAGCTAGTTCTGTATTTTTTCTTGGTAACGTAAGTATGCAGTTCCAAGAATAAAGCCACTAATCTGTTTTGTCCGGCCGCGATGTGTTGGATGCATTCTGATGATGATTTTCTCTGTATCGCTTGGGACCGCTCTCTTGCGGTGTTGTTATCTGTGCTGTTCGATAAATCAATCCACCGACGAAACGCGGTCCGGATCTCCCGCACTGCTGTTGGCTGGATTATTTCTGCCATTATGGGTTATGCCCACATAAAACCGGAGGTACATATTACGCATTTTTAAAGTTCCAGGACTACCAACCGAAACATGTATAATACTCGAGGATAGACGCTGTCCGATATTTAATTATATTCATGTATCAATTAGCGGGTAAATTCGCTAACAACCTGTCAACCTAGTAAGTTAGCGGCAAATTTTAGAACCTGTAGGCTGCAACTCTTTCATATGAATACCTCTGTAATTTCATTTCATTGCGACAAATCTCAAATACCTCAGAGTAATATACGCTAGGAGACGGATAGGAAAAGTTCTAGTAAAAAAAATATAAATCATATATATAATAAATACTAAATTAATGTATTAATTATAAATATATACATATAAAATCAATTTTGTGGAAAAATATTGTTTTTGCGTCACCGGGATTCGAACCTGGATCTCTATTTCCAATCTGGGGAATCGAAAATTCGAATCCCGGTTTATGCAAAAACAATGTTTTTCGACAAAATTGATTTTATATGTATACATTTATAATTAATACATTAATTTAGTATTTAAAATATCACAGACCTATGTTCTGAATAATTACAACTTCACAATAAGAATGTGTTTTCCTTAATAATATATATATTATACTTTATTATTACGATGGTATTTTTTAATACTTATTTGATTGTATGCTGTTTATTGAACGCCGATGATGCAGTATTAATGGCGAATAATGAACACGAATTACAGAGTCCAGTGAATAGAACATGCGATGTATGCAAGGAAAGCAAACTTATTATGAATGTCAAGAAGTCGAAAGTGATAGTATCTGAGAAGAAGGAAAGCAAGACAACGTGTAAAATACTCGTAGGTAAGTAACGTTTGAAACAAGTAGATGAGTTTGTGTATTTTGGAAGTATGTTTGATAAAAACGGGCAGTCTAAAAAAGATATCGAAAGGAAAGGTGACTGCACGGAACAAACTAAACGGCGCTTTGAATGGAATTATATGTAACGGGAACTTATCAACTGAGGCCAGATTAACTGTACACAATGGAGTCCTGGTACCGATACTGATGTATGTAAGTGGGATTTGGAAGTGGCAGAAGAGGATCGAAAGTAGACTGAATGCAGTGGAAATAAGATCTATTCATGACAGAGAAAAGAATGAAGAAATAAGGAAAGAATGCAAAAATAATCTTGGTATAGTGATCAAGATTAATAACGTATTACTTAGGTGGTTTGGTCATATGGAACGGATGAATGATGAGTGAATTGTAAGAAAGATATATGACGCAAGTGTTCATGGCACTAAACTAACTAGATACTGGAAGATGGTCCTGTTAGAAGCCTCAACAATCTACGAGCTTGTATGAGAAGATGTATGAATGTGAATGAAGCGAGAATTATGTCAAAACATACGTACATGGCGCTCTATCCTAGGAAATCCCGCGATGGTAAGTAAATAAGTAAGTAACCTATCATACTTTGAGTCAGCCAATAAAAACTTCCGCCAAAAAAAATCTGAATCCGTAATCAGGGCAAGTACCGGTAGCAGCGGAATACCGAGATACATGAAGAAGCTCAGTTCATGAATAATAAGGTAAACTATTATTTTTTATTTTTTAAATATAAAAATATTTACTATATATTTAATTAATTATAACTCGGGATTTAACGAAATTTTAATAGATAAGACCATCAATTTTCTAAATTACCTTTTATTTAGTTCTAAATTTTATCCGGGCCTCTCTTGGGAGGTGACAACGTTCCCAAAAATTCCGCAGTTGCCTGGAGAGAGGTGGAAGGAGGGGACGAGGGCCGGACAGCCTTTCAAAAGTTTCTAATGACCGGCGCGAGACTAGGTAGCATTCCCATGAGGACCTAGAGGGTTACAGGCATCCTCCATGATATATCATTACACGGTGTAACATATAATTTATTGTCAGGGTTTACCGTTGTAATAATTGTTTATTTTATAGCAGTATTTGGCATGTATCTGAATCAGATGGATTTATATGGAGAACGGTGAACCGCCACCGTGGTCGGTCCGTCATCGTTTTCATGAACTTTATCTAATAATATGATTGCGCTTCGTCGCTATTGGATCTGCATATGTTAGTGTCATTATCAAAAATCAAAATACTTCTTAAAAATACCAAAGTATTATTTTAAAAATTTGTTAGATGGCAGTGATGATTACCAAAAATTATTGTTAATATTAATATTCATTTTTTTATAATTCCACTAGATGGCAGTACAGATTAGCAAAAAGAAAAATTAATATTAATTTTCTTTACAAATCCTCTAGATGGCAGTACTACCAAAAAATAGTAATGAATATTAATATTTATTTGCAATCTTTGCGCTTTATGCAATAGATGTAACTGATTAAAATATCGCTAATTTATTCTTATGGGTATTATTTTACTAGTATTTTATTAACACTACATGGTGCATTGTTATAGCGATATAATAAGTGATTTACACATTGAAATATATAATGTACGGAAACTCTGGCTGCGCAGCGGTCACTATTGAACGCGAAACGTCCACAATAGTCATCTATACGCTAGAATTAAGCAATCGGCATCAACCGATTACTTTTATTATTATATTTACATTATTTTTATTATATTTATTAGTTGGTATATTAAAATTGGTTTGTGAGCGAGGAACGAAAGGTCTTTGATGTATCGTAAACTAAGAACACAATGATTACTTGAAATACACTGAATTTATTGACCAAAGGTTTACAATTGATTGCACGGATATGAAATATTACGATGTAGAAATCGAACTACAACTTTGTGGCGAACGTTTGAGTTGACAATAGTTTCCAAATATTCGAATAGTAAACTATAAAATATTCTTAAGGAAAACACATTATCATTGTAAAGTAGTAATTTTATAGAACATATATACGAAATTCCGTAAATATAAAGAATATGGAATTCAAATAATGGAACGATAGATGTATCAATTTGAAAAGTGTAACATATATGTTCGAAAATTTGTCGTCAATGCACTGTGTTAGTGTAGCATAATCGGTTAATGCATTTTCCCCGGATAGGAAGAGATCCAGGTTCGAATACCGGTAGCAACAATAATATTTTTCGATAAAATTGATTTATTTTTATTTTGTATGTATATTTAAATTTATTTAATTTATATCTTTCTAATTAATAAATTTTGTATTTGCAGATTCTGGTTTTCTTAATCTTCATTTGATTTTAACAAAAACAATACTTTAATAACAATATT
The DNA here is from genome assembly GCA_022840565.1 of Eubasilissa regina. Classification (NCBI taxonomy): domain Eukaryota; kingdom Metazoa; phylum Arthropoda; class Insecta; order Trichoptera; family Phryganeidae; genus Eubasilissa; species Eubasilissa regina. The sequence goes on along the minus strand of JAINEB010000027.1, from coordinate 12,201,895 downwards.
TTTCGATAAAATTGATTTTATATGTATATCTTTATAATTTGTAATTTATTCTTAAAGTTAGACACAAGTGATTGAATATTATCATTAATATATGGCATTAAATTATAAACATTTATTCATATTTAACTGTTGCTGGGGAGATTCAAATTCACCCGACCGGCTTAATTTATTTTCTTTATTTAGAAAAACGTACCGTTAATCAACAATGATTAAAACAGTAACAAAAATACATAATAATAAATTCAACTAATTTCATGTTTTCTCTGAATTTCTAAATACACTTGCACGATACAGTGTGGATTTTGTAACAAATATTAATGTTAAGTAGTGTAGAAGACAATGAAAATAGTGACAAACTATATCTTTTATTGAATGAATAAAAAAAAAAATTAAGTGAAGAATAAGAAAAACTTCATTTTTCCCGAGGGAATGGAAGGAAGAAGAGGAAATAAAATGGGATGGGGATAAAATTTTATTAATTATAATAAAATTTAAGGCCATTATAATGTTTCTGATAATTAATTGGACTTAATATCTTCCATCTGAGAGCAAGATATGTTTAGCAATATTTTAATATATCCAAGAACACACAATTACTAGATTTTTACCTACAGAGGCACTGTTTTATTAATTAAACTAATATTATAAAAAAATAGCTATGTGTCTATTATATTTATTTGATAAGAGTGCCTCTGTGGGTAAAAATCCAGTAATTGTGTGTTCTTGGATATATTCAAATGTTGTCAAAAATGCTGATCAAAATAAGAAAATATGTAAAAAATTGAAAAATATAGTTTTTCAGGCGTATTCTAATAAAATATGTTAAAAAACATTTTACAGATAAAGAATATTGTTATGTATTTGAACTCAATAAGTGATTAATAAAACAATGTTAACAAATAAAAATAAAGAACATTGATTTAAAATATATTTTTTAAAAAATCAGATTCTCATAATGATGACATATATGCTGTTTAAAAAAAAAAAGGGAAAATGTATCATAAAATTTGGTCCATCGATGGTGTAGCGTACTCAAAGCGAGTCTACATACTAACATATATATAACTTTAAAAATTTGATAAATGTGGAGTTTGAGGGGTGAGAATTGGTGAACGTTATATATATATCACTTTATGTCACTAGATCACTTTATAAAGTGATTATTTAAGCCAGCCGAAAACAGGTCGTAAGCTCTGTACTTACCCCATACTTCGATATATTATCCATTGAATATAATAAAAAATAGCTTTGTCTCTATAAGATATCTGATATTTGTTCAAGATATGTTTGTTTGTAGAATGATTGGTTAAAATCTAAAATGTAATGGTTCATGAAAAAAATTTATCGCAGTAAGGCAAGGGTTGAAAATAAGAGCGTATTCCGTATCTTTTAAAAATCTAATTCGTGAACTTTACAGCAATTGAAATTTCTAGCGTCATATTAATGCAACCCCTCTCAGCACACCCCTGGGGAAACACAATTTTAAGGTATGTGTTTGTGTGCATGTAGGTAGGAAATCCAATGAACTATGAAGAAAGATTCAAGCTCCGATTCGACATTATTCTTCCGCGGCGCGTCGCCCCGTAAATAACGTCCGCGTTGAAGAAACTGCGGACAAATAAATTCGAGGAATTGATTTATATTTCACGGTTTAAACAAAGTTTATTTTCCAACAGCAGTAGGTAACCACTGCCTCTTTCCTCTCACTCCCTACCTTTCTGCCAAATCCGCCCTTTGTAAAAGTGGTGTGACCATTTTGACATTTCATAACATAATACAAACACGAAAATTAAAGAGTAATATTATTCTTTTTTTAAATATTACATTTATAATTAAATTGTGGCGAAGTTTTTTCATATTTAAGACAAGTGGCCGCTGTTTCTGTAAAACTTGTTATTCAACGCTGAAAACAAAAAAAAAATTAATGTAATCTGTCGCAGCCAATGACCAAGAGCCCAGATAGCCTACAGAGGAACACTATGAGTCGGTTTGTTTCTTGGCTAAATAAACATAGAGAATACCATACGCGAATACAAATTTATGTATACTTTTTTTTTTTACCAGTAATATTGTATGCAGAGGTGATATGATTCACGTGGCTATGCATCAACGTAAACCTACACATATTCGTCATGACGCAGGCTCAGTTTTAAAGCGAAATTGTATTTCACATTAAGTCGTTCGAACGTGTGATACGTGCTTACCATATCGATGAGAGATAAGAGTATCGCCAGTCACGTGTTCTAGCATCGTTGACCTTAGAATCAATTCCCCCAGTCTGTACTCGTGGTAGTTTTAATATATTGTTCATTCTTCTCAATTGTGTATCAAACTTTCCAAAATTACACAATAATGTATGTACAAAATGTTTTAATATATTTTCAACCTTTAATCACAAAAATCGTATAACATTTATATCTTCATATTGATTTAATATATTTTTGTTGAACTTTATTAGGATCATTAACGACCTGTTCACAATCTGTGCCCTTAAATAAATTAATTAATAAATGTGACTTGTTATGAACGTGTAAATGAGTATTTTCTGAAAATTCATATACATGGTGTATCTACCTACAAACGAACCAATCATACAATACAAACATTCCCATGTGCCGCATTTAACAGCTAAACACCTGCACGCTGTTCTTACGTAATACTGTACCTAAGAACACATTTTCTCAGGTATAATATAGCGGTATATTTATGTCACGTCCGTCACTACATATAAAACGATAACATAGTGGATAACAGAACGAAGTGAAAAAAGTAACATATGCTATAATATTCGAAAAATTGATAAATATAAATACTGATCTTCACTATAGCTATTCAACTAGATCGTCGGGTCGAACCATGAGAGTACCGATCGCGGACAGCATGTAAGGTGAGAGGACGAGAGAGTGTGTTGTACCAAGGATAATTAACAAAATCAATATACCTATTCTATAATATTATTGTACTTTTTTCTATAAAATAAAGTTTTAACTTGATTAATGATACAAATCACTCTTGAAGGGTGGATTGCCTATTTAAAAGAAGAAGAGTTTTTATGTGTTGGTAGCCTCCAATCCGAATATTCGAATATTTGAACCCCGAATATATTCGCCTGTTTTTAAGTATTCGTTATTCGAATACTTTAAAAAGTATTTGTAAAGTATTCGCTCATATTTATATTATAAGATTTTTAATATTTTTCTAAACGAAACAAAGTCATATGCAAGCATTCATTCATTCAGTCAGATATACGATTTTTTTATCCAGAAGTACCGCTATCGGCTATATGGAAGTCGGACATCAAAGATGTAAACGCCTTTGTCGGACATCTTTTGCATTTGCCTTTTTTTTAAGTCTTCTGCTTATCTTTATGGTTTTATGACAACAAGCACTTATAATACATTGTTTTGTCAACGATGGAGTCGGGTTTCTATTATTCTTTAGTATTTAGCTTTCATAAATACTTGAGCCGACAAACAAGAAGTCATATACAAAATAATGAAAAAAAAACTTGCACGTGGGGTGTGAGATATGAAGTAATATAAACATATCTAAAAAATAAATTCAACATTATTTTTCAATATATTTTTTGTAGTTTTTTTATGACATATATTTTTAAAAATTAAAATAAATAAATTCTCTACAATAATTGTGTTCTTTTTAAATATATAGAATGTATTTATCTGTATTTATCACCCGAAGTAAATTATTCGTTTCTTAAAAAATTTACGAATATACTCGAGTATTCGAATATATTATCATTAACTATTCGATATTCGAATAGTTGGAATCATGAATATTTAATCATGAATTTAACTTGGTACATTAATAATTAAAATACGTGGACATGAAATGAAAAGTATTCGTGTTTTTTTTTCTCTTATGGATGGTTACATTTTTATATATACTTCTAGTCACCAGTTGTGTCGAAAAAAACATATTATAATTTACTAAGAGTTGAGAAAGCTGCGTAACACTCTACTCACACAAGTACAGGTGGCACAGAACGTTTTTATAAGATTATTTTGGAAAATTGTTTCTCTTGTCCTGCGGGGTTTTGCAGCCGTCGCGACGGGATTAATAAAATGTAAACTTTTCACAGTAAAACTGGGTTCAAACTTTGTAATAAAGATTCTTCACCTTACGAATTGTGCACTATATGGTTGGGGAATAAATGGATAAAAAAAAACGTTCCCCAAATAACAATGAGTAAAATTTTTTTGCTTCACCTGCTTTCGTACACTCGCGAATACTTGTACCAGAGACGTTCTACACTTTTTTTTATTATATTTTAGACTTTATATATATATATATATATATATATATATATATATATATATATATATATATATATATATATATATATATATATATATATATATATATATATTTCGGTGAATTTTCTGTTTTTATCTGCATGAAATTTTACTTGCAGTTATAATTGGATATCATGTCGTGTAGGGCGGCAGGTCTTTAAATATTATTTTTTTCGTTATTGTGATGACTTTCGAAGTATCACCAGATTCCCTTGGTGTTTTATCCTCTGATTAATGGCTAATTTCTTGGGTGCCCATTTCTTGTAAGTAAAACGCAATATTTCCAGGAAACAATATTAAGTTTATTACAACAACGTATTTACAGTCAATAATAATTACACACTTTAGAGATAGACTAGTTATTCAGGAGAAGCTGTGGTGGAAGAGAGCCGTCCCCCCCGGAGACTGCCTCTTATAATGTTCGTCCTCAACCACTCATCTACTCACTACACACATACATGTACAATAGGACAGTGCTCACAGTTATGAAATGTTATTTGCGGGGTATAAAGCAAAGGTAGCAATCTCCATTTTTTTTTTATTATTTGAAGTAAAACGTGAAAAACTGATGCTATGCATTCATTAATGATAATCTAGTATTATTGCGCTTCGTCGCATCTTCCACATCTTCCATCACTGTTAATATCCATTGTCAGTAAGAAAAATACCAAAGTAGCGAATATGTTGAATGTGTTATTAATATCTCATGGTTAAGATTACATAAAAATTTTCTCTATTATATATTCAGTAAAAGTTCGAAAATGTGTATTTAATTTTAAATGAAATATGCATTCTCTTTATTTTGATTTGGCAGGCATTTGGCAGTTCGCATTTGGTAATCATAGAGAATAATTGATTACAATTTATTATGTAGCATCTAATGCTTCAACAACGTGTCGAAGTCATTAAAACATTATTTGTCTTATCTTGAATCAATTATATTGTTGGAAATATGAGGAAGAAATGAAGGCACTTACTTTTCGTCTGTAGGATGCTGGTTCATTGATGGATTCCTCTCCATTATAAATACAAGCGTTGCGGCGTGTATTCTAACACTCGCGAAAAGGATTGTTATGTATAAACGGGACTAAGTGGTAAGATTAAATAATAAACGATAGCGTGAAGCGACGGTAGTTATCTGTACAAAAATTCCAAGCGCACTGAACTTGCTGCAGTTGGAAGACTTTAATCACTGCGACATATTCTTTCTTCCTTGTACTTAAGGATAGGTGAGGGAAAAAAAGGAAAGGATATATGCATGCTAAATTTTGGTAAACTACGAATTGAATGTATACATGAAAGAACAAGTTAAACGTTATTTAAACAATATTTTTCGACAAAATTGATTTTATATATATATATATATTTATAATTAATACATTAATTTAGTATTTAAAATATCACAGACCTATGTTCTGAATAATTACAACTTCACAATTAGAATGTGTTTTCTTTAATAATATATGTTGTATCAATGTGTCCAAAATTTAATAAAAATGAATTGATAATTCTGGCGTCTGCAGTCGGTTTACTCAAAGGTATTTGAGATTCTGTAAAAATAATGTAGATGGCTTTCAAATAATGGAACGACAGGTGTATTAATTTGAAAAAATGTCATGAAAAATACTGGCGTTATAACACAATTGGTAGTGTACTTCCCCGGATTGGAAATAGAGATCCAGGTTCGAATCCCGGTGACGCAAAAACAATATTTTTCGACATAATTGATTTTATATGTATATATTTATAGTTAATACATTAATTTAGTTTGTAAAACGCCAAAAAACTTGATAGAATTTAATCAATTTTAAACAGCGCTAACACATATTGTTTGCACAAAGGGTTGGGGATTGACATGTAGGATGGATGGAAGGAATTTGGTACAGAACAGGACATGAGAGCTCAAGAACCAACCAGACACTAGGAAAAATACGACCTACCTGAGGTAGGTCGTATTTTTATCGGTATTTACCCTTTATCTATATTTTACTTCGCTATGGCTACAGGTCTTCTTGTTTCAGGGAACCAAACTTTGTTGATAGCGTTAAGTGGAACGACACGCATCATGTCCAATAGCAAGATGAAAACACTAATTTCGTTACGCTCGTTAGCGATCACATATAATAATCAGTAGCGTAAAAAAAGATACTTTACTTCACAGAAGTCATAGACAAACACACATATAAAGTTATACTCTAGAGGTGAAAACGTTTTCGACGCTTACTGCGTCAGCGTCAGTAATAAACTAAAACTTAAAACTAGAAGATATATTTAATCGACTACATGCGGGGAGGGGGAAAGGGAAAACTTTAATAAACTTTAACTTTAATTAATATGTAGTGTGAAGTAAACAACGTTGTGTTTTACTTTATTAATAAATTATTTTTCAAAAAATCATTTTTTTACATCAATTACAATGGACTTAGTCACGAAAATTTTACCATATTATTCATATATGTCTGTTTCATCTAAATGTATATTATTATTATTATAGTAAGAACTGTCACTTTTTACGTATGTATGTGTGTGTGTCAGGAGAGTGAGTAGATGAGTGGTGGGGGTAAACCATTATAAGAGGCCGTTTCTGAGAGAACGGGTCTCTTCCATCACGGATCCTCCTGAGTAACTAGTCTATCACTGAAGTATGTAATTTACAATTACTGTAAATACGTTGTAATAATAAACGAAATATTGTCACCCGAACATACGGAGTTTCACTTACAAGAAATCGCGACTAAGAAATTAGTCCTTAATCAGAGGATAGAACACCTTAATTAATTAAAGGACAGCTGAAGGGGAGGAGAAGGACCGGATTAGAAGCTAGGGCTTCCTTACCACATTACGCAGCCAAAGTTATCACAATTAATATGAAATTACAATTTCAGAACATAGCTTTGCGGTATTTTTATACAAATTAAATTAATAATCTAGAAAGATTTACAGAACAAATCTATTTAGCTAAAAAAAATTCTGTGTACTTTTCTAGTTGATTAATTAATTTTGTATTATAATATATTTACTAACTGTTTCAAATTGAATTTATAATTGTAATACAACCAACATTTCAAAGAACTGAAGAAGTACATACTACTAAGAACTTGTACTCTAGACTCTCTTTACAAAGTTTAAAGAAGGATTTAAAATTGTTTTTATAAAATATTTATTTTAGTACTTGTAAAACGAAGACAAAGTTAAGAATCTTATTTTGTTTTCAAAGCGAGCGAATATAATGTTACCGAATTTGTAACAGTAGGTTACACTTAAGTGTAATTTTGCACGAAATATGTAGTACAGGGTGGGCTATAAGTTTATACACTTTTTAATCGCTAATGCGGCGACAGCGTGCGGGAGCTCGATCCTTGGAAATTTAGTCGCAATGGATTATTATTATTATACGATTGTTCTGCATGGGTGGGTAATAAAATTTCGCACTTTTGAAAATTTTATAAATAAAAAACTGCAGGTCGTATAATAATTAATATTTATCTCGCTGAAAGAGCACAATTGAAAAAATCATGTCTTAAAAATAAACTTGTTTAAATGTCCATCATCCCGCCTCCTGGCATTCTTCAAATCTGGCACCTATGTTTTGAAATACTTTATGACATAAAGCGCATGGGTGTTTCGTGTGACTTGGCGAATATTCATATTAAGTTGGATTATTGTGACTGGTTTATCATTTATTATTATTTAAGTTGATCTTGGTACCGCCATAGTAACAAAACGCTCGCTAGTCGACAAGATCGGATCTTCTCGTACAGACTCGTTAACTTGCACGACGTTCTGCTCCTGCTCCGTGGCCGCCCGGTTTTCTTCTTACTTAGCGTTAAACCGATCTCCTCAAACTTCCTGAACCACGATTTAATTACATTAAAAGTTAGTGAGCGCGAAACGGGCGTCGAATAATTACACAAGAATCGTTGTTTTAGTAAAAATGTTTTACACAGAAAGCGCGTTGTCCCCCGTGAAATGATCTGATTTTTAATTGCATGCATCGCAATTAAATTTTCAAGAATCAACGTGCCCTTCCTTGGCGCGGTTACCACGCAGAAGAGACAAACTTATGGCTCGCCCTGTATAATAAATAATATCGTTGTTACATGTATTTAGTATAATGCCTCGTATACATGATGATCTTTCAATGAGATTTTGATCTCTAAAGTCGCTAAAAGTATGTTTGTAACTGGATGCTTCATTCAAATCCACGCGTAAAACGTACGGGGTGATGATTCGTAAATCGCTTTGCACTGAACTAAGCAAACTTCGAGAGAAACCTCATCCGTAGACGTGGACTAATGAGGAAGAAATATGTATGTAGGAAAAAACGTTATTTGCAGGGATGGTATACAACAAATGTCTGAATAAAGTAACTAGTTTTTTTTTTTTTTAAATATCAGGAAATAAATATTTACAAAGGTGCATTGAGTAAGTCAGGGGCGGATTGGCTTTTTATTTAGCCAAATATAATATTCAAATTTATCCCAAACTAATTACAAAAATTAATTCCGAATTAGCACTACTTTTTATTGCATCGTTCAATAAAAAGTTGTACATCTTTATCTTTCTTGAATTAATAACATCACAACAGCACGAAAAAAACTGGCTACTTTAATACAGACTTCAGTCTTGCAAAGTAACCAGGACAACACTGTATATATCAGAAGTGGAGTCTACTCCATCCCACACAATAAACTACGAGTATATACTATGTTTACCATGTTATATTATAATATATTCACCTTTGTTACAACAAAAATATGAATGTCAATAAAGTCTAAATAAAATAAAATAAAAATATATTTTTTAAAACCATTGTACATGCAGATACCTTTAACTATACAGGGCTGAATAAATAATAAATTGCGAAGTATTTACTATTAGTTTCATGGACCAGAAGCTTTCATGAACAGCCAACAGAGAGATAAATATTAAACACGGTTAATAATGACGTCATTATCGATCAACTGTAGAGTGAAATGCGTTATTAAATTTAAATAATTTTTTGAAACTGGCGAGTTTTAAAACGATTTTTATTTTGTTTTATTATCATATACACTTTTATGGCTTATGATGTACGAAATATGAAATTTTGACTTTTGACAAACTCAAATGATTAGCTTTAGATTGATAAAACGAGACGAAAACTCAAACCCGTGTACACGACGTTCGATTTAACAGCAAGATTCGACGCATGCGCATAGAACCACTGATGCCTACATCTATTTATTCTGAAAAGTTAAACAAACAAAAGGTATTAAATTACAAACATATATTTCATTTTAAATGCTGCTGGAAAGATTCAGATCCACCCAACCAACAACGGAACATGAACCAACATTTAACGTTTAACGCGCAAGTGTGAAATGAGGCGCGATACTTGGCGTGTATACGGTGAACTACAAAAATCGAGAGTTGCCTCCAAAAAATCTCATGAGAGCATAATCCCTACCCTAGAGATCTCGAGTCAATTATCTCGAGATTATCTCGAGTCAAAAATCTCATAAAAAAACATCAACCAAAGATCCTTCTAATTTTTGGCCACATTACGCGTCAATACGAATAATATTGAAAGGGAATTTATCTTTTTCACAATATTAGGACGAAAAAAACCTGAAAGTGAGCCACAACGGTGAATGGATGCATTTCATCTGAAGAGACTTGTGATGAGCTCAAAATCACAATCCGTGAGTCAATCACTGATATCTTTGAGTCACACTCACTATCAGTGATTGAATATCTAGGAATATCGCGATTCTCGACTCATTTTATTTATATTCGGTAAACGAATTACGTTATAATTCGTGATCAGTACCATCTGATAGATTCTGCCAAAACGTTTTACGCATTTAATCTGAAACGCTGAGAAATTGACCTGAAAAATTTATTTATTTATTTATATATATTTTGACATCCATATTTTTGTACTAACAGAGGTGGATACATAATAAACATACATAATACATAGTTTATTGTGTGGGATGGAGTAGATTTCACCTCTGATATATACAGCGTTGTCCTGGCTACTTTGCTAGACTGAAGTCTGTGTTAAAGTAGCCAGTTTTTTTTTTCGTGCTGTTGTGGTGTTATTTGGAATAAAAAGATAAATCAAATATGAATACAAAAGTAAGAATAAAATAAAAATAAACACACATTTTTTTAAGCTTTCTCATTTTCTATGTGATGATATTAAATTAGGTATATATTAATTGTTTATGCTAGAACATGTTTTATCATTTATTTCGTGTATTGTGATACCGTGCGGCGCGTGCGCATTAGTAATGTAACTGTGATCACGGTAACCGTTTTCAATCACTGATATTATCGAATACCAATCACAATCACACCAGTGAGTCAGAGTAACATTTTTTCTCATCACTAGAAAAGACCCTAGAGTCGACTCTATGAAGGCGACTCAGGACCGAGACTTGTGAATGTGCATTATAAGCGGTGTCTCATCGGACTGAAGATACGTCACCCAGACAAGGTGAGAAGGAGAATTTCACAACTATATAAGTTTCGTGTTTACATTATTTGTGTTATATTTGTTTACTCGACACCATATTGTCCGCCCGTTTGTGTGATCACCGATAAATGTTTACTCTTATAACTTTTTACCATCGCTCGTAGTAAAAAACATGTTCAGATTGTTCATGTCAAATTTACAATTGTCCAAATTAATCCCGCCTAATAGTATGGCAAGACAAATAATCAGCAAATAACCAAAATTAATATATTTCAAATATTCACCATTGACAATATATACGATAGTATAATTTATCTATGGCTTTATTAATTCGACATCTGTCAGTTTGCTGGCGAAAAATCTTCGGTATTATAAATTAAATAGCAAGATTGTCATCTGACGAATTGTCGTATACTGCAATTTTCTAAGTATCAATGTAAGTAAATTTTGAAACAGCTGTGAAGATTTCGCCATTTTTAACGATTTACGGTTATTTCCAGTAAGAAAAAATTCGACTATGACGAACGTGTTTTTAACATCTCTAGGTGAACATTACTTAAACGTACTTAGTACTATATATATAATTTGAAATGAAGCGTACATTGTCCTTATTACGAGTAATAAAAAACATATATTAGCGAAAACGTACGAATTTTTACGACTGGGAAGTATATTGAGCATCCATCATCTCGCGTCGCATTTTCTTTTTTCGGCCACTATGGGCCGCAAGGCGGTCATAATAGCCGCCCGCAGGGCCTAGCAGCATTCCTACTAATTTACTATTGAATATACTTTCGATGAGTAAATATTTTTTACCAACGATCGAACTCATTTTTGAAAAATTTTATACTTTAGTTTTTTTTTTACTACTGTAATTAAGCACTGAAGACACAACTGTGTCTTGTATTATTTTTAATATACGAGGCGCCAAAAGTCTTTAGACCAGCTCTGTTCACATTAGCAGGAAGACAAATATTTATTCTAAGAGATAATGTGTCATGTTGACATAATAAAACATTATCTGGCGTCACGAGGGGCTTTTTAAAAGTTATTTTAATATTAATAATAACACTGGGCAACTGTTACTCATGTACATTTCACTTTATTACTATTACTATTTGCTCCAAATGCTAGTTAATAATACAAAAAATACAAAGTAAGATAAATGATTGACGCACAAGTTCATAGCGGTTTTTTTAAGGGCAAGTGTGCTTTGAAAAAAAAAATTTTTAACATCATGTCAGTATCATTTTAATATTACAGTATTGTATGATTGATTACTTTTTAAATTTATATAAAGTGTGTATGGATTGACGACTAAATAGAACAGAGTGTTAATGAAAATACAAAAAAAAATAACATTTTGAGTAGTTAAGGCATTAATTGAATACTTCTACTACGAGGAATGCAACCATTATTTCTGATGTTTATTGCCAACAACTCCGTCGTCGTAGGACCACAATTTTAAAAAAATTACCAAGAATATGGCGTGATCATGCCCTTCCGAATACTTGGTTGGTAGATTATTCCACATCCGCCCTTTTTCGTGATCTTGCTCCATCAGATTTGTACCCTACCAACAATTTCCTTTGATAACAACGCTGCTCATCAAAATTGGCTTTTTGACTTCCAAACCACCGGATTTATTGGAATCGAAAAACTGCCAGAAGAATACATTATTGATAAATTTATCTATTTTGTTTACTTAAAAATATATATATATATATATATATATATATATATATATATATATATATTATTAAAAAACTCTGTCGACTTATTGAACAATAAAAACGACTTACATTACATTCAATTAATGTTTATGGTTTCAATATACATAGGTACTGCAATTCAATAGCTTTTATAATATGTGTAAAAAATTACGATATCTAATTATAGTGAAAATCATTTAACATGGGGATATAAATATTTTTTCTCGTTAACCGAATTGATAGATGCTGACCAAGTCAATAAAAAGTCAAGTCCAAAAGTCATAATCAATGAGCAATTTAATGCTTGCAACGCGGCCGATAGATAATCCGGGTAACGTTTACAGTAGTAAGGGCGGTGTACGGCAAGCGGCATCCTTGTTTATTTTCAGACGTCGGCCTGGTCAGAAAGTTGAGTCATAAGCTTGAATAATAAAGTGGCGCTGCGGCGGCCGTTATATAATATTATTTTGTAATCGTAAACAAAGCGGAATAAAGTATTAATAAATAGTTTTTGTAATTTTTTTTTTGTTTAATTTACACATCCACCTAAAACATATTCATTATTAATCTACATTATCCTTTGTTTCGTTTCTACTGAAATTTTATAAATTATCGTATTGTCAGTTCTTACTTTTCGAACGCCCCTTTTCTACGATAATCCACAATTTGGCTTTTGAACTAACTTGACAGAACTCTGCCAGCCCTCGTGTTCACATGACTATTCTTTCGGCAAAGAAACAGACGTACAATGTGTAACAAGACAAATATTACCCGAAATTTTTGCAAACATTTAGAATTGCTCGACATTCGTCGATAAATCCTCGTCAAAGATGATTATATAAAAACAAGTGAACAGTTGTAATTTATCAAAAATGAAGTTAAGACAGTTTTGTGAGAAAAAGTTTTTCCGTTTTATTCAATTTCCGATCAGCAAAATACGTTGTAACTTTTGTATCAAACTTTTGATCGGAATGTTTGTTTATTTGCTCTTTTCTACGATGTTGATTTATTTATCTCAAGAGACGGAGGCTCTTCGCTATTTTAAATATGGAACTAGAGAAAATCTTAAAACGCGAGAATTCGTCAAAACAAAGAAGATATTATTTTGGAACAAGTACTTCGGAACAGAAGATTACCATTTCGGACTCGGAAGGCGACCGTTTCAAGACAGCAAATGTCCATTTTCGGATTGTCTCGTGATCTACCACAAACATTTATTTCCCGTTGAAGAGTATGACGCCGTCATATTTCACGGAACTGAATTTAATCCACGGACAAAATTGTATCTCCCGCAGACGAGATCATCCTCGCAGGTATACATCTATTTCTCGACAACACCGCCGTCAAAAGCGCCAATGTCAACAGTTTTGGATGGATTTTTCAATATGACGATGTCGTATCGCTTAGATTCAGATATTATCATCAAAAATTTTGCGTTTGTTGACCGTGAAGGAAATTATGTGGCACCATCGAGCGATGCCATATGGCAGAAGCGCAACATTACCAAAAATGCTTTGAATTCATATATCAACACTTCAAAAATAAAGACCAAAATTGCAACAAGCTTTTCTGAAAAGTGTACAAAGCTTGAAGTTGCGTCGAAATTGATACAAAACTTGCAAAAGTTCATTAATGTGGATGTTTTTGGACATTGTGAAACGATTCGTCAATTCGACAACGATATCATAACATTGAAGATGCAAAATAAAGATTATTATTTCATTTTGTTGTTTGAAGATACCAATTGCGACGATTACATTAGAGAAGAAGTATTTGATGCGATGTTAAATGAAGCTGTCCCCGTTGTATTTGGTGGAGCAAATTATAGCAGATTTCTTCCGCCAAACTCGTACATAGATGCCAGTCGCATGTCTGTAGAAAAATTAACCCAAAAACTAGTACATTGTATTGAAAATATTGAGGAATATGCGCAGTATTTTTGGTGGAGGGACTATTACACGATTGAAAAGACACTATCTCCATTTTGTAAATTATGTCAGATAATGCATATTGGCGATAGAATAGATAAAACATATCGAATCCAAGAGTGGTGGCACGGCACTGATAGCAAACCAAGGTGCAGAGAATACTGATATAATTGTTATCAATGTGTTATTTTAATTTTCTCAAAATATTAACGTATTTAGAATGTATTTAATAAATGTTAAATTATATTAAATCCTTAGAATCTCTCTATTATACTATGCAGGTAAGAGAATGTTGCAATCAAAAGGAATAACAATGCTGAATGGTGAATCTCCTCCAAACTTCGGTTTATCGTTCGTGTACAAGATGATATAATACTCATCTTGGTTTGACAGTGAGGAAATGCAAGGAATTGAAACAGTGGTAACACGTGGACAATTAAAGTACTTTTTCGATCTTATTCAATTTATTCAACACTGATGCGAGTGAACAAGTTGAGCAGCTGTACGCGAGAACTCCCCCTCACGCTGTGACGTCATGCGGTGCTGCCGTTACGACCGTGGTACATCCAGTCCCCTTCACTACACTATCTATCTAATCTAATCATTTTTTACACAATTTTTTAATAAGTAAATAAACATTTTTGCTAAAAAATATTTTGTTTTTAAATTAACTTGCAATGAAAAAATGTTAAGTTAAGGTGTACTTATTTAAAGATATATTTTTAACCATTTGAAACAATTACTTTTTATCACGTTTAATAATACATCACTAAGTTATAAATGGAAAAGTTGTCCAGGAATTTATAACATTCTATTTTAGACAAGCGTGGGAAACGTATATATATATATTTCATTTATGTAAAAATCAATATTAATTCATTTTCCCGATATAACATTATTTAAGATATTAGTTATTGGCGCGAGTCAAAATTTTCAATCAGTATCTATCAAAAATATAATTTTTATTAAGGAAAACACATTCTCATTGTGAAGTTGTAATTATTCAGAACATAGGTCTGTGATGTTTTAAATACTAATTTAATGTATTAATTTTAATTACGAGTATATACATAAAAATCAATTTTGTCAATAAAAATTAATTGATAATTCTGGCGTCTACAGTCGGTTTACTCAAAGTTATTTGAGATTCCGTAAAAACAATGGCTTTCAAATAATGGAACGACAGATGTATTAATTTAAAAATGTGTAACATATAGGTTCGAAAATTTGTCATGAAAAATACTGGCGCTATAACACAATTGGTAGTGTACTTCCTGAATTGGGAATAGAGATCCAGGTTCGAATCCCGGTAGCGAAAAAACAAAATTTATTTCATATGTATATATTTATAATTAATACATTAAATTAGTATATAATTTTTTATCGTAAATTCCTATCAAAATACGCACGCACCTTAGAAGATTATAGATTTTTCTATAAAAATATAATTGCAGTCTGATGTGAAGGCGAGATCCTTATTACAGTTATTCCAATGAACATAGGGTTATAATAAATGAAGCAATGTGTATAAAATATTCGATATGTGAATTATGTAATCTTCAGGTCATTCCTGCGGAATGAATTACGACAATTTCGGTTGTAAATCGGAATCACCGCAAGGTGTGGAGGGAAAATAGGGAAACGTGGTACAGGGAAAGGTTGGTGAGAGGATAGAAGTTTAGTTGGAAGGATCAGTAATTTCGGGAACCGGGATTTGGAAGGACTGCTCGCCCTTACCTTGAGTACGACGCCTCCGCAATTCCCGGTGATCGCCGACGAAAATCGCACAATAGTGGCACTTGAATGAGCCAATCTCCGCTTCCGACTGAAGATGGCAATGTCAGTTTGCAAAGGAATAAAGATAACGAATGAACCATTTATTTATTTCTTATTATTTTTATTAAAGTTATTTCTTACATATGTGAGTTTCCAATCAGGCGAATAGTACACAAATTTCTATATTTTTTTAATATCGGCTAATGTATTATGAATATGTATGGAGGAAACATAGATATAACACAAATACAATTGAAATTCAAAAGAAAAACAAACATGGTTTTACATTCTAATGTAGAATATACAGAATGTCCCAAAAAAGTATACACGTATGGCAGGAGTTTTAGGTACGTGTTAATGAAAAGTTTTATTTCCAGCACATCCCCATTAGCATGGTGATATGAGGATAGCAGATGAGTTGGTAGAAGAGATAATATTCAATATATCCCACTTCGATCTTCATAACAATATTCTATGGATCACCGACCGCCGTCTTGTACGCATGTGAATGCGATATATAGAATGATTCCTTTCCGTTACCTACCTATTTTCCTCCCCTTACCCAGAACACAACCTTTTTGTAGTGTTGTATCAGTTGAAATTAAAGTTTGACAGATAGCGTTTATTACCATTGGGTACGTTAGATCGGATAGATTTTCCTGCCAGATGGGAACAATAGTCGGCGTGTGTCAGAATAATGTTAACGTGTGTATTCGGTTTCTCATAACTTGTTATAATTGCTATAATTTCTGTACAGTACTAGTGGCCACAGCAGAAGAAGAAAAACTAGATACTAAAAGGAACATTTCTCAGGCGGGTCGTGTTTCTTTCTGGTGTCTGGTTCATCATCCTCATCATTTTTTCAGGCATCCCCCTATCCCCTATTTATTTTTTCTCCCTAATTCCTTCCAACCGTCCTATCTTGGGTTCATCTGCCGGAGACTGCGCGTACACCCACATTCTCCAGACCTCGCGCCTTTGCACTTTTTTACGGAGACGCATAAAAGTAAAGTTGCAAAACTGACATAAATTAAAGGATTAAAGGGAGTTAAAGTGCAATACACCAAAATACAAAATATTTGCCATTTAGGTTATCAAAAATGCCTAGTCTAGAATGGGCAGGTTCGAACGTTCGCGATAATTAAAAAAATGCACGTTCATACATAAATTACATACATAAAAAAAATACATAAATTTAGCTTAATCAATATTATATTCTATTTATAACCCTTCTAAGTATGTATACATTTTTGGCCACTATTTATTCGACGTTCAGATTTGCGAAAGGCATATCCCAGACTTTTATGAAATAAAGAAGATTTTGAAGGCACCGCTAAGCGAACTCGTCTTGCTATTTGACTGTGTTGTTAATTTATCAGATAAGCATATAATTTATTTTTTTTGTTAGAATTAAACACATTAATCTATATATACTCCTTTTTTAATACATTAATACAAATATATTTTTTTAATAGTTGACCCTGATAAAATTCTTAGCAAGCTAGCATTAATAAAGATACTTTTAAACAGCTGTTTTCACATTTTAATTACGTTTCTCAGTAGTATGGTGTCAATTATCCCTGCCTGTCATGCAGGTGATCAGGATTCAGTTCCCTTCGAGGTGGAGATTTTTAATTTATTAATATATTTGAATTTATGAAGATTTTATACAAACCAGAAAAATATTACATACAGAGGTGAGTTGTCTTATCTACCAAACATTATTTATTTTAATAATAAAAATTTAATTAATCAATTAGAAAAATATAGGTTCAGAAAAAATGTATTTCTCGGAAAAATATTTAACAATATTTGAGTATGAGTATGAGTATACTTACTGGATCTTTGCCTCCAAAGGCATTTGTATAAAACAATGCCTTCGCTAGTGACATCTATGCTGTTTCAGGGAAATGAATATCAAATTTTAAACCATAGATGGCGCCAGCGAAGTTGTAGTTAATACTCGAAGTGTTTATACATTGTAACATATATACAACTTCCAAAAATTGGATTTATATAGAGGTTGATTAATGGGTGTTATGGTTAACGTTACATTGTGTATAGTGATCACTTAAGCAAGCCGAAAACAGGTCGTAAGCCCTGTAATTACCCATACTTCCATTTTTCCCATTTAATGTAATATAAATAGCTTCGTGTCTTTGAGATATCCATAACTTTTATATACTTAATTTTTAGATATATTATTAAAAATACCACAGAACTATGTACAAAAATTTGAACTTAACAACAAAAATGTGTTTCATTAAAAATAAAAATCTACAAGATGTTAAAATTTTTCACTTCAATTAACACGCTTTTTTCCATAATTTTCATGAAATAATTTTTAATGCACAAAATATTTTAATATTGAAATAATAATGTTCATGTATAACATGCGTTTATATTTTATTTTAGTACAAAAGCGGGCATTTGGATAAATAATTTCAATTTCAAATATTTATCTCACAAATGTGCAAAGCGTTAATACCATAAATATTGTAATTGTTTTTAACGTAATATAGTAATTATTCATAATATAGTAATTAATCTGACGTTTAACCCTTACCGCGACCTTGCACCTTGGTGCCTGATGTGACCTTCGTTTTTAATTTATTACACTCCGTCTCATAAATCATATTTAATTAATTTTAAAGAAAATACATTTTTCTTATTAAGTACCAATTTCAGACAGTTCTGTGGTATTTTAATACAAATTAAATTAATCATCTTTCTATTTGATTCATTTAATTTGTATTAGTCTAAATACACAGAAATAATATAAAATATGATATGAAGTTGATTGCTTTTATCATATTTATAGAAAATGGAATAGTAGATGTATCGATTATAAAGAAGTATAGAATATAAATAAGTTCAACATTTTTCGAAAACGTAAGTGTTTGAAATAGCGAAATTGTTAAATGCGTTTCTCTGAATTGGAAAAAGTCCAGATTCGAATCTCGGTAGCCACCAATTATTTTCGGATAAATAGAATTTTTCTGTATATTTTTCCAGTTTATTAATTTAATTTGCATTAATTTATATTTTTCTTGTTAAGTGACGATTTTTCAGTACACAATTCCTTAAATAGTTAAAATATATGAAAATTACATGAATCACTTCCATCGTACCAACATCCGCCTAATCCATTCTCCACTGCACTGTGCGTGGTGGAAATATATTTGTCTACCGGGTGCTGGTTCATTCATAGATTCCTCTTCATCACTAGTACAAGCATTGCGGCGTGTATAATGACACTCGCAATGAAAGGATTATTGAGTATAAAAGGAATTTAAGGTAAGATTATTAACTAAAATGCGGAGTGTAGCGACGGTAGTGTTTCCGTATAAAGTCCTAAGCGCTTTGAACTTGTTGCAGTTGGAACACAACACAACATTTATTACTGCAACATCTTCTTTCTTCCTTGTGATTAAGAATAGGTTAGGAAAGAAAGGGACGGAGATACGCAGGCAAAATATTGGTAAATCGCACATTATTATTGTGAAGTTGAAAAGAGATCCAGGTTGGAATCCCGGTGGCGCTACAACAATATTTTTCGATAAAATTGATTTTATATGTATATCTTTCTAATTAATATATTTAATTCATATTTAAGAAAACTTAGTATAATTAATTAAACTGCGCTAACAGTATGTAACACAGAAAGACGGTGTATAGAGAAAATGTAATCACCATCGAGACTCAAACCCAGAACATTATATTGCAAATAGACAGCTTTAACCAATTAAGCTATAGAGACATTATACAATGTAGTCAGATTCCATTTACTTAGATAGATGATGTTACCTTATTAGTGGTGCAACTATTTTTTTGCCATCTTTTTAATTACAAAAAACCTTCATCTTATACTTTGATGGCACCAGAACTTAATTAGTTAAGCTTACCGGCAACAGAAAGATCGGGTTCGAGTCTCGGTAGTGACGTAATTTTTTCAATACATGCATTCGTGCATACATAAATAATTCATATATTTATTTTTTTCATTTTTACGTTTAAGAATGAATAATTAAGGAGAGGGTGGTAAGAAGATATATTCATTTACGAGTATTATATTTTGGTTATGTCCAAATCTTTGTAGAAACTAATTACGGGAATTTATCCCCTGAGAGATTGTCATTAATATATAGATGTCTCACAGAGACGAAGCTATTATTATTACATGGGAAGTATGGAAGTCTTGAGCATTACATGGCTTACGACCTGTCATCGGCTGACTTAAGTGATCACTTTACACAATTTAACGTTCACCTATTTACCCATGCTACCATGATACCATGTTGGAAGATTTCAATTATTTATTACCAACTATACTGCCGTCATCCATGGATTTTTTTTAGACTTTTTTTTGTATGAAGTATGAGGCTATATCTTTTATGTGTGTATATGAAATTCATTCGAATTAATAACATATATACTAGAATACGTCTTAAAAGGCAGTACTTTTCAATGCTAACATATTTATAACTTCAAAAATTTGATAAATGTAGCCCCGTAATGCCCAAGACTTTCACACTTCCCGTGAAAAATATATATATATTTATTTCTTTTTAAACCAGTACATAGGTATATTATATAAGCTGACATTTAAATATTTTATTATAATTTCAATATTTTCGTTTTTAAACCCAGCTATAATTAGTTTAATTTTTAATTTATATCATTTCTCCTTCTTTCTTACAATATCTGAAATTTCATTGAATATCTTCATCGCATCTTCGTAATTAATTTCTGAGATTATATGATATGACCCGAGTGTTAACGATGACACCGACCAGATAAATCGCAACTGGTCAATGCTTCTGTTAGAACCCTAAACAATTGGCAAGCCGTCAGCTCTACTAACTCTCGCGGTGAAAGGATCTGTCGGTAGTCAGTTAGTCCCTTGGTCTCATGAGGTTTCACTTGATTGCTTCTCGATCGCTGGCGACTGCCAGATTGTCACTTCTCGTATCATAGACACAGCTGCCGTATACTCTCACTTTATATGGCAATATCACGGGAATTAAACTTTTCTCATCATTTTTGTTGTATACCTACTACGGCCTAATTTTTTCCATGAAACTTATTTTCCTACCATGTCATTTCGTCTTCCTACTCGTTTATCTCAGTTTATAATCCTACTTTATAATCCATATTGCATGTATATAGAATAATGTACATGGTGATATGTAGATGTTCACTCATAAGCGCGCGCATCTAAAGTGCGCGTTTACACATAATGCACGAACCACACTAAAATATATTCGAAATGGACCGTCACTTTTCACGACACTAATCGCGTAAATATATTTTAATAATATTTGTACTTCGTCATATTATACTTCTATTCTTTTTGGCATCATAAATGGAAAAGAACTAGTTGATATATATTTATTTTTGAATTTATTTGTAGAATTAATAAAGGGATTTTAAATAATCATGACACAGTTATATTGTTGCCTGCAAGCATACATGCTGGAATAATATCAGGACAGGAAGGAGTTTGTCACTCACCGCAATCCGGATTATGCTAACATCTCCAAGGATGTGGACTGTATACTGTTTATACTCACTATTTAGTATGGACGAGAATTCTCGAATTAGTATAATATTGTAAACCGTTTCGAACACGTATAACCGTACTGGATCAACGTCACAAGTCGACTGGATCGGCGGTGAGACCGGGAAGAAAAGGGAAGGGGGAAAGGCACAAGCATAATTTCGTTCAATAATAAATATGTATTTAAGCTAATAAATATATATCCCAACAGTTATAAAATTCCACAGAAAAATTCAAGTACAATAGTATTATATATAATGAAGTGCATAACGTTGCAGTTTACAATATAAAGTAATATAACACAGAAGATAAAAACGAGTCGATAAAAAAAATGTTTTAGTGTAGTAAGGCCAATATTGAAAAAAAAAATTCGTACGTCGTCGTATTACAGTTCTAGAATTGTTGGCATCGTAAATGGAAAGGAACATCACTGTTATAAATGATTTTTTTTTTTGATCAATCAAATGACATTTGGTTTAGTTTCATAAACCATCGGTGTGCTATTATTTACTTTGCTCAATACATTAAATACGCAAAAAAAAATCATGCCCAATTCATGCATTGGCAGATAATGTGCCTAATTCACAAATAAAGCGACAGGCTTGCACTTTTCATGAATTATGCAATTGTTTGCCTATTTCACGTAATAAAATTTCACAGATTCGGCGTAACATACTTTTAACCTTTCTTTGCTATAAATAATATATGTCAAATGCATAAAGAGCATTGACTGTGATTCTCAAATGTGAAAATTTCATACAAATGTGCATTGATATTTTTTTATAATACTTTTTGTTATTTAATAGATTTTAATGCACATTTTTATTCTTAATCGCTTTATCCGGACGCCTCTTATAGAATATATTTTTATATAGGCTTTCCTAGTAAAATTTGTCACGAAGACTGCGTTAAAAAGAGCATGTTGGATAATATCGTAACACTTCTCTCACTTATATTTTCATATTTATTTCAAAATGATTTGATTAGCACCGGGTATCGATCTCGGTACCCCTCACATGCTAAACAAAGATACTACTATCTTAGGTTATCCCCTCAGTAAGCTACTGTACCAAATTGTCGTATTAGAATATAATCCTGATTTTATCCTAACTTATGTGAATGATAGTTAAATTAATTAATTTTTTTTACCTACTGGTATAAATTATGTACGATACTGATCCTTAAATTTTCACCGTGTCGTTATATAGGCATATTCGAGGCTTACATACTATTTACTCTTGTGGCGGACGTGACATAAATAGGCCGTTATACAGTACCTGAGATCAGGTGTACTTAGGTACGACATGGCAATTTGGTTGCAAATACATAGAACTACACCGTGCACCGTGTTATTTTAGTCGTTTAAACGCGTCACGTGATATATAGCTTGTGTGTGGTACACCATGGTGTAGTAATTCGTTTGTAGGTTGATACACCATGTATATGAATTCTCAAATAATCGTTATTTACGTTTATAATAAAAGGTGTCTCTACTTTATCATAGAATATGTTTTATCAGAGGTACTTCGAGAACGATAATATAACAATAGAAATTGCTCGTTTAAAATTGAGTCGTTATTAACATTGTTACGAGGGAGAAAAATGTAAAGAAAAATACATTATATTTTTTTCAAAATTAAGGATAGTTACACTGACTGACAGTCAACACAATAGCATAGAAAAACATAAAAATTTGCTATCTCACCGTTAGAAGACTTTCTAAAAAATCTATATTCGTGGCTCGATTAACACTAGGCGCATGCACTCGATTATTATTGCGACTGAACTATTGAGTCGAAATCGAACTCTTCAATTTCTACTCGACTAAATTATAAACAGAACCAGAAAAGCACTCGTTTGATTTTCGTTTTATACGGAACACAAAACAAAGAACAGGAAAAGGCGATTCTTTTCAAGTTTTATAAAATGAGTGAACAGAGTTGAAAGGTAAGTAAAACACATTTTTAATCAATTTCAATTACTTTTTTTTTACAAATTAAACACATTGCAAATAATTATTTATCGATCGACTGTTTAGTCGAGTTTATGCGCACGCCAATACACGGTAATGTATATACTGTTGACCGATAGTTGTTCAACTGTTTTGTCAAAAGACGATCGATAAAGTTTTTTTATCGAGCTACTATATACGCACTCCCATATGATCCAATAGCCTTTTGACACACAATTAAATAGTTGAGCGATTCAAAATTATATATGTGGCCTTAGCCTTATAGTATCTATTTGATAAATAATTAGAATTTTTTAAATCAATATCTAAGCCAGAGGAATGTTCTAGAAGTAAATAAATAAAAACACACAAAATAAATAACGGAGCCCGAACTACGATTAAGGAGAAGCAATAAATTTAGTAAATTAGTTCTATTGTCACCAAACGTTTTTGAAAGCAAACTTGTCCTTCAAACTTTTCCCCGAGAGGTATTCATTAAGGATTAAACGTCTTCTCTTTGTGAAGTTGCGAATATTCTCCTTTGAAAATGTTGGACTGAAACATAAAAAGGGAAGGATCGCATTTAGTTAACATGTGGAAATAATCCTTTTTGGTTATTTCAAGAGATTTTCTGCTTAAGATAAGAATATCTGTTGAGCAAATCCTGATGAAGATAGGCGCTTGCGAAGCAAAGCCTGATTCAACGTTGTTAAATGTTTATTGTTAATATTTTTGGTTATTTTCTGTTCGCATTTCTTTGATGTTAGTAAATTACTAGATACTGAAAGAAACAATCGTCTGATATCCACTAGACTCTACGGACGAATTTCAACACGTTGCAGGGTTACACAACGTAAAACTAATTTTCATCAGTGGCGTAACTACAACGCAGTGTATAATATGGATTTTACAAAAGACAAATCTATATATTAAGACTCGTCCAATATTTCCATGCTAACAACAACTCACCCCAATCAATAAATCATGAACACAACACAAGATAAACAACGAACATCTACACGTCAATTCCAAGTGCAATGACGACATTTTATCAAAGATTTTACATGTTGTTAGCTTCGAAACTGTACAACACACTCAGCACCAATTGAAATCATCCACTTCTAATGAGATTACACAAATATGGACCCAATATATGATCCAATTGGGTAGAGATCAATCAGAAGTATCGCTATCCAATATTCTAACATAATTATTATACAATAATTCACTAGTTCTACAACAATTTCACTACATTTTTTTTCTCTAATTTTATTTTTATTTCTGTCGAATCTTTATCTTTCTTGAATTAAGTAACAGCACGAAAAAAACTAGCTACTTTAACACAGACGGCAGTTTAGCAAAGTATCCGGGACAATGCTGCGTATATCAGAGGTGGAGTCTACTCCATCCCACACAATAAACTACGAGTATATACTTAATTGTAGTATCTCTTGTCTATCATGTTATATTATAATATACTCACCTCTGTTACTTCAAAACATGTATGTCAATAAAGTCTAATACATTCATTGTAATTGTACGTGATCGGTCGGAAACATTAAAATATCTAAACTGAACACTCATGATCCACGTCGATCCCTCATGACTGAGGATCACGATTTCCATGAACTCCCACCCTCTTGACTATGCTCCCCACCACTTTTCTCGGCGTTCTGCAGAGCTATCACTGGAGAAGTGCCTATTGCCTTTTCTACTAGGTCGATCCAACGTGTGAGGGATCTTTCTTTTCAACTTCGTCCTTCGACGTGGCCCACCACAACAAACTTCTCCAAGCTATCTTTCCTTCTCGCAAGATGTCCAAAGTATTAAAGGATTCGTCTCAGGCAAATGGTTGAGAGTCTATCCTTGATCTTCAGTTCCTGCAGAATAGAAGCATTCGTGCGTCACGCCGCCCATGGTATGCGCAACACGTGTCTCCAGCACCACATCTCAGAGGCGTCAATCCGTCTTCCTAATACTATTTCACCGGTCGAGAAGATATTTTTTTATAAATAAATTTCTCAACGATTTATCACTCACGTCATCCATATCAGTCCCTCGTGATTGAAGATCGCGATTTCCATGAAAATCCGCCCTCTTGACTATGCTCTTCAACTTTTCTCGGTATCCTGCTCGAAAATTATCGGAGTTCGCACTATTTTCTATAGAAGGTAAGAAAGAAGAAAAAACAGCATGCCTCAAAACTGATCTATGTGGCTTTTTATGAGACGAATACCACTTAAAAATTTTAATTTGTTGACAATTGATAAAAAAAAAATTAATTTAAGCATAATGAATTATTTTAAATAGTGTTTTTATTACATTTATATTAGTTCTTTTTAACACGAAAGAGTAAATATTAGAAAAAAATGTGACCAATTGGGTTATTCTACTTGACATTTTTATGGCCCGTGATCTTTCAATGACACTTTGATGTCTGAAAATTAGTACAATTACGTATGTACTGGATCCGTCATTCTAATCCAGGAGTGAAACACGTACGCTCATATAATTCATATAATGCTTTGCTCATATAATTCTGTATTAACCGTTACCCGCTTTCGTAACGAATCTGCGAGAGAAATTTCATTCGTGGACACGCACTATTAATTGATTAATGTTATTTATAAAACACATCGAGGGCTCTTTTTTCCATTTTGAATTGGAACCCAATTTTTAATTACGGCATTGGTTTTCAGGTAAAACATAAATTATTAATAAAATTTTAATTGTGAATACATAACAACTTTTTGAACCAAGTTAGCTGATAAATGTGTGATGAATGTCCAGTGTTGAATTGGTAAAAAAATAGCCCAAAAAATTCACAAAATATAAATGATTTATATTGTATATCTTACTAAAAAAAATCTATGTTGAGACAAGCATTTAAACTCTCTCAATAAAACATCGCATTCAATACATCAATACACTTCTTTCTCTGCACAAGCACGTGCTTTTTAGAGAAGTTGTAAAACTAAAAAAATTATATTTAAATTATTACAGCGCGCGCCTCAAACAAACAATACAAAATTAAAATAATGCAAAATATTTTGTTTCTCTAATTCTATTACCAATTAATTTACTAATTATTATTAAGGATAGTTATATTGGCTTACCTTTTTACCCGAACCCACCCTGACTTTTATTTTACACAGCAAAGTTGCCTAAGCTTGGGGAGGTCCATTAGTCAACAATGGGAGCTGGAATAAAACGTTGCAACTCTATTATTACTATTTGCTTTTTCAACTATTTCTGTGATATTTGAGCAATAAATAGTTACCAACTTTCCAGACAATTTAATTGTTTACCAGGTTCTGAAATGAATATTAAATTTCTCAGTCCCTTTGAAATTAAATAATTTTTCAAAGATAATTTTACAAACTAATAAATCTCAATATTTTCTTCAATTCAGTCAGAAATTTTCTTATTACCTATATTAATTTTATATTTTACCGCATGAGATTTATATTTAAAAAAAAAAAAAAAGTATTTTCAAAAAATTATTTTCCTTCATCAGAGTAATAAAAAGTAAACCTAAACGTAAAGTTATTATTTTTAATTTAAAAAAATGAATTTAGAAAATAATCCTAATACCTCCTGTACAAATAGTACCATAAAAAATGTGAGATCTTAACGATCCATTATTGGAAACATTTTGGTTGTAAAATTTAGTTGGTTATTTATGATATTTTGGTTCTTTTTGCACGCTTTACTTATTTCTAACTTACAATTAGATTATATGTAACATATCTGTAAAAATGATAATCTCACACATTTATCGAAAGTTCAATTATTTGGTTTCTCAGAATTTTCGAATCGTTTATAGAAACTGATAGATCAAGAGACACAGTAGCGAAAAACTATTTTTGGAGTTTTAGTTTACGTGAAGTTTGGAATCGCTGAGAGAGTTGCTGATAGATTTTCTCGTTATTTTCTCCAAACGTTCTTTAGTCTGCTTTATTAGTATGTCAGGTATTTTTTGCAGTTTCTCTGGAGACAGTCCATCCATCAAAACCCCAACAGTGCTAATTGTGGTCTCCACCCATTTATCTGTAGATCCAAATGCTTTTTCCTCCGTCGCGAGCTTCGCTAGAGCTACCAAGACGTCTTGCGGACATTTTTTCAATGTTCCTAGAGCAGCGGCAGCATCTTTGTACGCTAATGGATGGATCCTCTCGATTTCGTTTGGTTCAAAAGCGCAAATTATCTGACGCAAAGCCATCAAATCGTAAGAAGTGTAGTCCTCTGGTTCCTTACCCCCCCAGTGTTCCCTGATGCTGTCGGCAATAGCTAAAAGCTGCGCTGGAGACAGATCGTAAAACAGTCCAAAATTTTCAATGACGTCAATGTTTGATATGGACATGTTTCTAATTTGCGACGGCTGTATTGCGATGGTTATCCAGTGAAGATTGTTCAGCTTGTCTTCTGGTACTTCTCCGGGTCCACCGTAGTATTCTACAAGTTTGTCCCATATTATCTGAGCTTGCTCTAAAGGTATTTTCTCTTTTCCTAACTGTGTTACGCACTTGCTTATTTCTTCACCAGACATTGTAGCCAAGTTTTCTGCTATCAATTTTCCATCGGAGCTGTCCGATACGTCAGAGCAGAGAAGCGCTGCCGTTGCCCTTCCAACCAAGATCGATAAATACAGCGCGATCATTCTGATTGCTTCGGAATTCTATTTTCAACTGCACTACCGCTAAAGTTTCTGATACTTGTACTATCTAGATATATGCAATATACATTGTTATATAACTGGCTACAAAATAATTCACAAGTACGAAGCCTGAGGTATCCAAAACTTTAATAGTTATATATATTAATTTATTGTCATTTGAGTTTTACACGTGCCTTGAAATATCTTGTGTCAAATATTTTTTAAATAATCACACAAGGTTTGGTTGCAAATAAATAATCTGTTATATGTTATATCTGAAACATATTATTACCGGAAATAATAAAGATCAATACTTTTGAGATGAAGTGTATTCGGTCGTAGAAGAAGACAGCGATCTGCGACCGGAAGCTGAAAGCGGAAGGTATCAGAACATGTAGGCAATACACATAAATCCAGCGCTTCGCGAATTGTAGAAGAGGAAGATGCGAGGTGAGGTGAAGACTTTTCATGAGTGTTCTTGAAAGATCTTGATATTACTAATATACCTCTCGACCAGACATTCATCAAATCATATACATTATAACACAACAGAGAGACAGAGGGTGTAACTCAGTGACCTAGTCGAGACACTTTATTCCACCTGCACCAGTTTGCAAGATCAGAGCAAATCCATAATAATATTACACTTCCCCATCTATATCTATGACTTTCTGGATGTGTGGCTGTTAAGTGCTAGCTTAAACGGCCAGGTCTGTGAGACGCGAGCAAGGTAAAAATGATCGTGTTTTTAATATCTCTAGGTAAAGATTACTTAAACGCTTTCTCTTTTATATATTCAATAATAGTAAGTACGTATTAAATTAATTAATATTAAATTTGAAATGAAAAAAAAACATATTTTAGTAAAATCGTACGAGACGACTGGCAAGTATATTGACATCTGTCACATTGTGCATGGCCATATGAACAATTTGATAAAATTGGTAATGTTTTCGTCATATCAAGATTGTAATATTGGTAATGTTTTCGTCATATCAAACCACTCACAAGTTCTATGTAAAAAGTCTGTGTAAACAGCATAAAAGGAATGTAAATTAAATAATACTGAATGAATTTTTGAGTAGAATTTCAGTGTATTTATATATATATTTCCTTGACACAAGGTACAAGAAAGCGTACAAAGCGATCTAACTCACTGAAATATGCAATTCTAAGGAGATACACAATTTTATATATATATACAAAACACTATTCAACGTAAATATAAAATGAAATGGTAAAATTTACGAAAAAAAGAGAACAAAGCCTTTAGTAGAATATTCCTAATCAACATAATTTAATATCATTTTGTAAGTAACGACAAATACTTGTCAACTTATGTGCTAAGCACGTGATAACACATTGTTGCTACTTATTAACATATTGTTACTCCTTGTTAACACATTGTTACTACATGTTAACACATTGTTATTACTTGGCTAAATGAATAAATATAATACTAAATAAAAATAATATTTCTGCTAATCTAGATATAAAAATTCATAACTTCAACAATAAATATTACAGTATCGTAGAGTTTTCTCAACAGATGAACTATTCCTTGAGATAGAATTTATTCACGAGAAGAACTTATAAAATATATAAAGAAAAAAAAAAAATGTAATACTTATACAATTTAAAAAATAAGTATATTTGACCATAAAAGGCTTTAAAAAAGTAATTCTCAAAATGCCAATTCGAAAGCGTTCTAAAGAAATATTTAATTAGTTTGAAGTTCCGACAGTTCTACAAATATATGCGAAAAATTTACTTGTCCACCAAAATACAATAATTGAAAATTACTCAATCACACAGTAGTTGAAGCCTTCAAGACACAGCGAAAATGGGAACTGTAATATAACGTTTACAAAAATTATATTTTGGTAAATATTACTTCACAAATTTTTATAACAAACTACCAATGGAAATAATAGGTACAACAAATGAAGTAATATTTACGAAACTAAAAATGGATTAAAGAATTAAACAAAGAAATGTTTAAAAGAGTACTAACGAGCACATTATTAATATATATTTTTTTTAATAAGTGATTAATTGTCCACAGAAATATTAACACTTGAACGACTCTTAAACAAAAGCCCACCTCGACGTAGGATTATTCTAGTGATGGAGCCATATTTTTAATAAATGTAAAAAATATTATTAAAAAAAAACCTCTAGAAAATTTAGTAATTTAAATTATTGTATGATTTTACAATATAATATTTTATTGTATTTTACTGTACATTTATTCAAATATTATGATTTACTTAATTGTTTTGTAAATCAATGTCGATCTCATCTTAAGATCAACATAAACGTTTCGAAATTTATTGAATTATGAAGATAATAAGTTCTCGATACTCTGATTATTTAGTGGTGTCCTATAATCAGCCCGTCAGTCAGTCAGTCTTATACTTTATACAGATTCAAGCTCAGTGTTAAAATAATTATTACCTGTTAATTAATATATCAGGAACACCGATCTGCTCAAGCGTGGCAGGAATCTGGAGTCGTTTAGGGCCTTTATTCGAGTGTGGATCCCCAGATGGGAGATCCTCCGGAGGACTGCTGAGTAGCTTCATCATTATTTGTTATCCTTATTTTCTACCTACAACCCAAATATGATCTGCGATGTACTGTTCTTGTGGGTTATATCTGCCGACAGTGGTGCGTGAAGGGTGAGTGTCCCGTATGTTTTTATTTTGTGCCGTCTCATTTTCCGGAAAGGATTGCCTCTTCCCCGTTCTATTCCCCGGCCTTGTTAATTGTATTATTTTATAATCTTTATATTATATTATTGTAAATATATTTACTTATAAAATGAGTCAACCGGGGATAATAAGAGGAAATTTTGTTTTGGCACCTGTGCAGTATCGTCCTGTCAATATGCCGGGCGCTATCAAACAGCTGCATTAAAAAATTTCAACCAGGCCGTGAATGAGTAGGATCGAGATAGGGGATTGCACCGGTCCAGGGTAAGCGGTGGGTCCGCTCACATTGTTAATTTATATACTTTATATTGTATTATATCTTTAGCACATCTTTTGGGGAAACTTGCTTTAAGTTATTTATATACCAAATATACTCAACATTTTTGTAATAGTAGTCGTTAAAAAATTTTATTTGTGTTTAGACTTTTACTTTATTTGAGCAACGGTGGTCGAAGTCTTTCAGCATTGCAAAAGTGAAATGTCAAGACCTCAATTTTCTTTACTTATTTATACTGAATGAGGTTCCGAGAATTAATGTTCTCGTACTCGTACATCGAGTTGGCCGTACACAGATTTTCTTTTTTTAAGAAGAATAGAGACGCAATATGTGTCGCATCAATATTCTTTCTTATTAAGGAAAACACATTCTTATTGTGAAGTTGTAATTATTCAGAACAGGCGGTTTGTGATATTTTAAATACTAAATTAATGTATTAATTATAAATATATACATATATAATCAATTTTGTCGAAAAATATTGTTTTTGCGTCACCGGGATTCGAACTTGGATCTCTATTTCCAATCCGGGGAAGTACACTACCAATTGTGTTATAACGCCAGTATTTTTCATGACAAATTTTCATTTTTATTAAATTTTGGACACGTAATTAATTAATAGATAATTCTGGCGTCTGCTGTCAGTTTACTCAAAGGTATTTGAGTTTCTGTAAAAATAATGTAGATGGCTTTCAAATAATGGAACGACAGGTGTATTAATTTGAAAAAATGTAACATATAGGTTCGAAAATTTGTCATGAAAAATACTGGCGTTCTAACACAATTGGTAGTATACTTCCCCGGATTGGAAATAGAGATCCAGGTTCGGATCCCGGTATCAAAAAAACAATATTTTTCGACAAAATTGATTTTATATGTATATATTTATAATTAATACATTAATTTAGTATTTAAAATATTCTTTCTATTTTCGAACCAAGCTAAACACTTGTACTAATGCTATGAAAATTGGACGAATTTGGTTGTATTCTGGGACGAGACTCGATCCCCAGACAACTTGATAATTTTACAACTAGACAAAGGAAATAACAACATATGTATTCTGTTTTAAAGGTACTAATTAATATATTAAAGTCTTTTTTTACGCACGGTAATTAACATAGTCCACAGTATATTAATTGTGAATTTTGGTCAAAAATTTTCAAACTGTACTCGTAAGTGCAAAATTACACCTATTCTTAATAATCGTTTCCATCCGATGATCTATTGTGGAATAAAAAGAACTCCATCTTTTCAGAGAGTTTTTTAGGATGTGGTAATGAGGTCCTGCCGAATTGTGGCCTCAGGCCAGCGAATCAATTGCGTTCATTTCTTTTTTGCATTCCCTTTGACGAAGACAACGGGCAACAACTGCCCATAGAACGCCGAAGCTCGGTGTAGCGCGATTCGATGTTTAGGAGCGTGTTTCAGTGCATCGACAACAAGGGCGTGGAGTTTGGAAAGGGAACATCCGTGTTATATTCTGGCTACTACTTACTTTACGGCTTATCAAATTAGATACAATTTATACAAAATCATTTTATACCTTTATATTCTTGTTAAATGTGTTATTTGGTGGAGCGGAGATCTTCATAGAAATAACACAATCTTCAGGTTTGACAATACTTTATTATAAAACAACGCCACAAACGGGCAACCTAACTAGCTCTCTATGGGAAACCGACTCTCTCCGTTCTGTGTGCGAGTGCTCTCGCTATAATCTTTGCCTCTGCCGACGCATGGCGCCACACGAGTAGGCAAGCCCGTCCTATGCCTCACTTCCACTCTACAATTCTTATTGCGTTCGTTTCTTTTTTTGAATAATATATTAGGTCAGCGGTCGGCAGACTTTCTAGAGATAACACTTAAATATTAAGTAAACAGAATCTCAAAATTATTTTAGAGTCGCAATATACATTTTCACTAATGACGAAAAAAAAACGAGATAAAATCAAGATTTGTACATAAAACTCAAATTCACAACACAGTCGTAGGCTACATTACATAGAAGAGGAGAAAATATGGGAGTTATAAGCTTCAGTAGCTCGATGCACTGCTTATAAAACAAGAAAACTTAAATAAATAAACACTAATAAAATCCTTTTAAAATTAGCAATATTAACTTTGTGTTTAAAATTCATATTTTTAATATATTGTCTTTGTTTTATTAACCACTGAATTGAGTTTAAATACATCTACCGGCTTTGAAAAATACCATTTTCTTATTCAGGATGTCATAACTAACTAAAAACATATATTATTGTTTCTTCACCAGAATCTATTTTTAAAAAAACAATAATTATTTAATAATAATAAATTTAGTACCTAACTCAAATTATTACTTAATACAAATTTAGTCGAATAATTTTTAGGAAAAAATTTTAGAATGGGACTCGTAGTTAAATTTAGTTGGTTGTTTATAATTTTTTGATTAGTTTTACATGCTTTATTTAAATTTATTTATTTATTTAAAACTAATCTAACTAAGCCTAGCCTAAAAATCTTCCCTTCAAAATAAAGGGCGTTTATGTAAATCGATACGAAGGGTGTAGTTAATAAAAGGCCGAAAGCAACGATAGTAAAGGGTATTTTTTTTGTGATATAGAAATATACTGTTAATATATAATCTATACTCTTCCCATATATACAGGATTGCACAAAAAAAGTTAGAACATTACGTAAAATGTGATATGATTACATCAAAATTAGTTAAACTAGTAAATATTTTACTAATTTACTTACTTACCTATTTATCTATATAACGTTTTATTTCGACAATTTCCGGTCGCCATTATTGATTATTAATTTTCCCATTGTTTATATTTGGTTTTTTTTTCAAATTGTTGCACAGAATGACAAAAATCACTGCAGAAGACCATACTCTGATCAAAAATTTGCGAATTTAAAAACGTTGGGGTGCAACGAAAATTATCAAATAGTTTCAAAACAAAGCCTGGAGTGTAGCTAGACATTACAGTATAACTGGACATTACAGCGTGACGGAGTTCCAGAAATACGATCAACTTTCTTCGTCGTGAGAATGTTAATTTCATCGAGCCAGGCATGTGACCACCAAACAGCCCAGATTTAAACCCAGTAAATTATGCTATATGGAGTGTTTTGATGATTTCTGATTAGATAAATATTGTGCAAAAAAAATACATTAAGAATAATAATTAATTATATTGTGTTTCGAAATAACTCATGTATTACGAGATGTTCTCTTTTTTTGGGCCACCCTGTAGAATGTTTTCTTGTCTCTTTTACAATCATCCCTGAACATGAATAGTACATAACCAAATGATGCGGTTTTTTTATCTGAGTATAATGCAAAGCAGTGAGAAAAGGCTGCCAAGATCTTATGATTTTATTTCTCGCGTGTGTAAATAGATATCCCATTTTATAAGCAAGAATATTGTACAGGATAAACCAAAAGTCGCGCACGATGGTGATTAATTAAATATAATATAATTGAACAGATATTATGAAATCATTATTTATCAGTCATTATCACCCACCAATGTTAATGCCATCTGTCAATGTTAAACACCACCAAAAGACCTAATGAACCCTTTCTACGCCCTTAGAACCGATAATCTTGCTAAACATCGCGTGCATATACAGGGTGGAGTGAGAACATCTCGTACCACATGAGTTATTACAAAACATAATAAAATTAATTATAATTCTTAATGTTTTTTTTTTTTTTGCGCAATAATTATCAAATCAGAAATTATCAAAACACCCCATATTGCATAATCTACTAGGTTTAAATCTGGGCTATTCGGTGGTCACATATCCAAAGAAATTAAC
Source organism: Eubasilissa regina (assembly GCA_022840565.1). Classification (NCBI taxonomy): domain Eukaryota; kingdom Metazoa; phylum Arthropoda; class Insecta; order Trichoptera; family Phryganeidae; genus Eubasilissa; species Eubasilissa regina. Next base: position 12,166,731 of record JAINEB010000027.1, on the reverse strand, counting down.
ATTCTCACAACGAAGAAAGTTGATTGTATTCTGGCTGTGTGAGATGGAGTTCCGTCCTGTTATAATGTCCAATTATGCTGTAATGTCTAGTTATACTCCAGGCTTTGTTTTGAAACTCTTTGATCATTTTCCTAGCACCCCAACGTTTTTCAATTTGCACATTTTTTATCAGAATTCGGTCGTCTACAGTGATTTTTTTCATTCTGGGCAACAATTTGAAAAAACCAAATATAAACAATGGGAAAATTAATAATCAAAGATGGCAACCGGAAACTGTCGAAATAAAACGTTATATAGATAAATAGGTAAGTAAGTAAATTAGTAAAATATTTAAGCTTTTGTTAATGTAGTTAAACTAATTCTGATGTAATTATATCACATATCACTTAATGTTCTCACTTTTTTTAGGCCATCTGTATAGACAGATAATGGACATCCTAAAAATGCTATACTTCAATTTTATTTCTTTATCCTGTAACGTTAACTCTTTTGCAACTTTTAACTGTCAAAAGACAAAATCTAAAAAGATTTCATCTGTTAACTTTTAACTGCAAAGATGGTGGTGATCAGTCCCGAAGTACATAAAATAAAATAACTAATAAAGTATGATTTTTGAATCGTCACATCCCTGACTCTGCAACCCGGTACGGATCCTGTCTTCAAGAATATTCCTTCATTATTTATATATTTCTTGTTTATTTTTAATGACAACGCATTACGAAAAGCTTCTTGGAATCTTGTGATGATATTATTTCAAAATTTTTATTCTATTTCATTCATTTACCCCTGTGATGATACACGACGTGTGATTCATACTGTACAGAAGAAAAAAAAATTGAATACTATTAATATTTATATTTATTACTCATTAAGAAGCCTATTTCAAAACATTAATTTCACAAGCGTTTACCGACGTTTGCTTACAAAGGGGCCGGGACTCGTTAAATCCTTCCCACCGTGGGGGGTATGTTATATCGTGATTAATATACAACATTTGATAAATTTTCAAGTCACTTTAGTTTTTTTTACATATTTTCAACACACGATTTCGCTACGTCGCCATTAGCTGCCCGGCGCGGCGGGGGGCGCGAGTAAGAAAATTTCAATTACTCTTGCGGAAATGAACTGTAAGGTTTAAGAGATTATTTCTCGAAGTATCTACGAAAAATATTTTGGCATTTTTGAAAGTCTAATTTAAAATTTACATGGTTTTGAATTTACAACACTTTTTAGCTTCCGAGAACTGGACGATTTCATTTTTTTTACGGTAATAATTTTCTTATTATTGGGTTGATGTGTGAGTTCGTGACATTTTCAATAAATTTAAAATGTATTTTTTTTAATTAAACAAAATACATAACTAATCCTGCGTTGTTTTTCAATTCTACGTCTAAAGAAATTCGATTGTTTGAAGGTCATCTAGCCAATTTTGAAGAGCGACATAATTTTTATTTATGATTCCTCAGATATTGTTGGATAGAGAACGGAAATGATAAAAATATGATGGAATAAGATAAGGAGAATAAAGCAAATATGAAATAACCTTCCAACCAAGTAAGTAATATTATCAATAATCGGACGGACATTATCATACTGAAAAATTACTTTTTCTTGATTCGCGGCCTCAAGGCGACAGGGTTGTTAGCACTAAACTTCGGATGCGATTATTACATTTTTCTAAATCATTTCCGATCTACAAGATTTAGAGACAAAATTGATATTCTAAAACTTAAATGCACTGCAACCTAAAACCACTATATTTATCTAGGCATCAAATAATCTTCTCCTTACAAATAGAAAAATTACAGACTTATAAATTATATACTCCTTCTCTACACACGAGTCTCCGATTCTCATAGAGAAGAAAAAAATGTAAAAAGAAATATACTGATTTTCTTTATATAAAATGTATTATATCTCATTACATCTTCTAATAAAAAAATAAAAATTTAAATCTTGCCTTAACTCCTCGATTAAACTCAGACAAATGTTCATTTATTTTGTACTTGATACCCCATTTTATTTTACCAATAATTAATACGAACTTTCTTCAAATATAAAATTTGAATGCATATTCAATAAAATAATACTAACATGACACTAACAATACTATGTCTAAAAATTGAATTCCATTGCATTGTAATAATACCCAATACATTGTGGTATTAAAATGAAGGAACATATTTTTGATAGGTACTTCACTGTATTCAATTTTATTACCAATATTTAAATATGCCAACTATGCTCGCTCGGTGAATCGGTAAGAAGCTCACAGTGACGTGCATAGTTATCGTATAAGTTTTTATCCGAAATCACCTAATTTTTATACGCCACTAATGAGCTCTACTCGACGTGACCCGGGATTCAGATTTCGTTATAATTTAAAAGAGGTGAAGGAGAGATTAGATTTGCCTTAATTCGTAACTATGTATGCAAGCAGGGAGGATTAGATTACTTTATGTTACTTACTTACTTACCATCACGCCGTTTCCCCGTGGGGGTAGGCAGAGAGGATAGGGCGCCATACTTTTCTGTCCTGACACACAATTCTCGCCTCATCCACATTCATACATCTTGTCATACAAGCTCGCCGATTGTTGAGGCTTCTAACAGAACCATCCTCCATTATCTGGTTTACCTGGTCGTGCCAAGTCTTCCGCGGACGTCCTCTATTTCTGGTTCCATCAACACTTGCGTCATATATCTTTCTTACCATTTTCTCCTCATTCATTCTTTCCATATGACCAAACCACCTAAGTGATCCTTTCTTAATCTTACTCACTATACTAATAGCTTTACATTCTTTCCTTATTTCTTCATTCTTTACTCTGTCATAAATAGATTTGAAAGTGATCTCATTTCCACTGCATTCAGTCTACTTTCGTTCCTTTTCTGCCAGCTCCAGGCCTCACTTCCATACATCAGTGTCGGTACCAGCACTCCATTGTGCACCGCTAGTCTTGCCTCGGTTGACAAATTCCCGTTAGATATAATTCCATTCATACTTTATGTTTATCTGAGAAAATTTTGGAAAAGTTGACTTTTAATATAAATTTTATTTCAGGGGAGAGGGTGCCACAGCTTAGAAAAGGTGTGTTTGTTTTGTGCAGGGTCCTAAAAAACAAGTGTGCAAAATTTTATTTAGATCATTCAAACGGTGTAGGATTAAGATAGGATAACATATACACAGACATTAATACACTCAACACTACGTATAGATTATTTGAAATTACTATGATTTTTATTATGAATGCTAACGAAAGCAAACTAAACACAGATTAAATACAAAAAACTAAAAAACTGAATAAGAAACCTGGCGAGAATCATGTGTTTTTAAATAGAAACTATCTACGACTTCCAAGTGTAAGAATTCACCAAGTTAGTCGGAAAGTTTACCACTCAGCCGCTAATCTAATGATGAAAGATTCAAGATTGGTAATTCAATTAAATCGATACATTATTTTTGGCAAAATACATGAATTCAAAATATTAAATATTCCTGTTTTCTTAATAAAACTTTATTGATGGCAAAGTTTGAACAGACAGCGCAAATTCATTTATAATATTCGATGAGTATTTTGAAGAGAACGATAACAATTTGCACGTTTATTTTATTAATGGAAGCTAAGGTTTATTTTGAGAAAATTTGAGTTAGGCGGAATTGATAATTGGTGGTAATTGAGAATAATATTATTATTTTTCTTTACGATTGTTTTTTTAAATGCGAGATGGGAATCTGATAATTTTGTTCGCCTACAGATTTTCTGTGTACTCAATTCACAGAGGAAATGAAAATGTACAGTGTGTTCTGTGAGAAAATTAATAATTGTTTATTAGACTGAGTGTGATGTCCTTGGAATGGTGTGTGTGTGCCGTATTGTATAGTATTATTCTGAATATTGTATTATTGTAATATGATGATTATGATTATTGTGATGCCTTGGAATGGTAGGATTGTGTGTATGTGTGCCGCACCGCCGGTGCGGGTATGTGTGGCTATAAAGACGGCGCGCAGGAGTGCGCACGTCCTTTTATCTGCGGTTCATCAACTTAATAGTTTGACCTATACTAGTGATATACCTTGTACTAAATTATAGCGTATTATAATAAAAGATTAATTATTATAAAGTCTATTTTTTGGACCTTCACATTACGAGGTGTACACTAAAGACGTACTAAGAAGTTAAGTACGTAACACTAAGAATAAAACTTTGTTATTCTAAAATGGTCCAAAATTGGAATAGAATAGACATGCATCGTTCGTTACTCCTAATTAAATCAAATATAAATGTGCATAAAAAGTTGTCCTAAAATGGCGTAAAGGTCTTCATTAAAAATAAATAAATAATTTTTTGCGTAACTTTTTCATTTCTACGTTTTAATTGGAGCAATACCTTTTATTTTGTAATATAAATTACTAATAAGTTCCATAACAAATTCCATAATATCTACGTTCCTCCCATAAATAATTCAAGACATTTTTATTTGGAAGTGCATTACATGCGTGTACATATGAAAGAAATAAAAATTGTGTCATAAAGATTTTTTTTAGGTACAATGTCACGATTGATATGGACGATGAACGCTGTGACGGGGGGTTTCCTGGATTATCTTATTTTTAAAAAAAAACTTACAGTTGTAAACCTTTCTAATGTTATTCTGTTAAAAAACAGCATATGTAAACCAATTAAATGACTCGAGTGATTCACTAGCTTAAAGACAGAACAGAGTAACGTGAATAGCTCGATGCGGCGAATACAAAAGAGCGCCATGGGTACAGCGGTGAGTTTTTGTGGTAGTTTTTAGAACTAATCAATTAAAGTCTCTACCGGTACACAAATGGCACTAATTATAAAATCATGTTTTCGTTTATGTTAATCTAATTATTTAATTTATATTTGTTTCCCAGATTTTAGTAATGCTCAGGTTTTTTGCTTGTATGCACTGCACGCCCCTAGAAGCAAGCTATAAATAATCACAGTATGTTTTTTTTTTAAAGAGAAAAACGATGCAACCAGTACATTCACACCTCTATCAATACTTTGCTCATCCGTGGACACAGTCCACATATACAGGGTGAATATTATGTTTCAGGCCGATTTTGTTTGAGTACCATTTTGCTTTGGCAAATATTTGTCAATTTTTATTTAGTAGTCGTAAAGAATAGTTAATTACAATTTATTTTGAAACTTTTAATGCCTCAACAACTCATTAAAATTATTACAACATTTTATCTAATTAATTATCTCGAACGAAGCTCACTTGGACTTGACGGGTTTTGTTAGTAAACTAAACAGCCATTATTGGGGCGCTGAAAATCCTCAATTGATACACCAACGACCGTACATTCACGCAGAGTTACTATATGGTTTACTAAATATTTTCTTTCAGGATGCAAGAGACAATACTGTAACCGTTCATGGTGAAAATTAATCGGTGTCCGATTGGGTCGATTGGGCCTGCAACATATGTAGTTTCAACACGACGGTACCATCTCACACACAGTTTGAGCTACGCTGGAAAATTTTTGAGAAAAACAACATCAGCCTGGAACATAATATTCAATCTGTATGATACAAATTACTTTTTTTTTATTTATTTATTTCTTCAAATTAGTGGAATGAATTGAAATTCACGGATCGTTTAATATTCGTTCAAAATTTGACCCAACCTAACCATATCTATTCAGGGATGACACAGAACAGTGCTTCAATAATTAACACTTTAAATAATCAAATCAAAGCTTTCAAAGCCTGCATTAGTTTGAGCTATTCGCGCGACATTTGTACTCTTCTATCTTATTCTTCAAACTGCCATGACACGATTTTTAAATAAAAATGCAAGTTTATGGCATTTTTTGTTTGTTTTATGTGTGATTCTTATTTTTGTATTATTACATCGCACGCCAGACGGCTCTTAGATATTACAGTCACCCTATACCTATCCCAATGAAAAGTTGTTTATCCTCTAAAACTCTACCGTTCTTCGCAATGTAATGTACTACACCGTGATTCGGGACAACTCCGCAGGGAAGCGGTTTGCTCGTGAAATACCGTGCCACTGTACAAGCCATTAAATTTAATTTTTAATCGTTTTTACTTTCGCACTTTTCCTAGTAATAAAAATGGGATGTACACGTAAACGAAATAATGTCCTCGTTTTTTAGAGTATTTTTTTACGTCAAAAGTTTCACAGTTTCAATTATATTTTATGTTTAAAGCAAGGCGCATATTCTTTTTGCGATTTTCTGCTAAAATATTATGATGTCCACATTTGCAGGGGCGTATACTACAATTAGGGATTCTGTATTCTCGACTTTTTTCAATTCCCGGGACTCAAATAATCGTGTCGCGGGGATTCCCGGGAATCGAAACCATGTATTTTATTTAACAAAATAAAATATTTTAATAAATATTTATATATATATATATATATATATACATAAATATACATTATTATCTGTGTAAAAAAACATACATTATTGTTAATTTATTTTTAAAAATGTTTTTTGTTTTATATTTCATCAAATAAAAAACTGTTTGACGAAATATTTATTGATTTATAATATGTTTGTAGTTTTTTAAAATGAAATTATGTTTACATATATATTGAAAATAAAATCACATATCTATAAAAATTACAAAATATATACAATTTAATAAAAGCAAAATAACAAAATAAAAATTATACAAAAAAATAATTATTATTAAAGAAACAGTCCATTGTAATTAACTTCTAACAATTTTTTATTACTTTTTAGACATATTAATTAATTATTCAAATAAAATGCTATATTATTTACTTCACAATACACTTCAATATTTTTTTAATTTAAAATTTTTATTTAATTTAAAAAAAAAACAATATATTTGGCCAAAGTTTTTCAAATATTTTTTTCCGTAACAAATTTTATATCGGAACATGACGGAAATTAATTTTTTTATCACATTTTACAAGACAACATAATATCCTGTTAGAACAAATCGACGAAATCATTTACTTCAGATTTTTTTGTTAGTTGTAAATATCTCAAGACTAATTTCTCCGTAATGCATTTTTTTATAACTAACCATAGCTTAACGACAAATTTTTGAACATTTATTCTATAGCTCTTTCAAATTGATACAACTGTTATTACATATTTAAAGGCATTCAACTTTAATTATTTTAATTCAACAATTATGTGTTCTCCGCAAAATTAATTCTGTCTACTACAGCACTACCCGACAGACTATACTAATATTATTGAGGTAAAAGGTTTTATAACCAAAACTTCTTCATTCTTTTAACATTCCTATAATAATAAAATCATAAAAATTGACTTATATAAATTAACCTCGCTATATTTAAAAAATACTCATAAATTATAGATTTAAAGACCAATATTTATACCTATACCTTTAATATTATCAATTAAGCCAATTCTCATATTCCATTTCTTTCCTTCTGCCTTCAATCCAAATTCAAACCTCCTCTCCCTTTTCTCTGGGCCCAGTGTTTATATATATATTTTAGTTTACATTTTTTCTAATTAAATATTTGAATAAACTTCCCAAGAAACAGGAAATTTGAAGATGCATACAACTTACTAATATCGCTATGAACCAACTGTAGATAATATGGACAGTGACAAGCAACTAAAATTATGTAAAATTATTGATAGAATCGGCGTTAACTTTATAGAGTTTCATCATAATGAGTGGATATATAATGGAATGAAACAATGTTATAACTCTACTTAAGTTTATTAGCACCACTCGAGTTTCGAGAAAAATAGTAATTCTCATCGACAGTTTACACCGTTACTGTTTCTCTGAAAACTCGAGTGGTGCTAATAAATTCAGATAGAGTTATAACATTGTTTCATTTATAACAATTCATTATGATGAAACTCTATATCCATCAACACTATATTTTCTTCTCCCTTAATGTTCCATCTATCTGTTTATATTATTTTGTCTCTCTCTTTCACATGTAATTTTATATTCAATCTCCCTCTTTATGTATATATAAATGTACTATTTTTGTATTTATGATTAGTTTCAAATACGTCGTGATGAAGCTTGAGATAAACGATACCGATTGACGTATAATAAATTTCGTAGTTTCATACAAAGTGATTGTTATTTAATTTAATTTAATTTAATACTAAAGGTTACGTATCAATTAAACTCGTATTTCAAAGAAAATGACACTCTATTCCGACCAAATATACAGTTTCCTTACAAATTTTCATTTCAAATTTGCCTATTAATAAAACATAAGATACAAAGCTTAACTTCTATTTATTTTCGATATTAATCAAAGGCAGCTCCGGCTCTCAAAGTCTATATCAGTTTATCGGAAAATTATTTATATAGCCTATCTGATTTTCTAAAAAAGATTTCGATGTTATATTTGGAATCTTACTTTCAATTTGAATTCCTATTCGCGTTCCAAAAATTAATGGCGGTAAGACTGTAAAGGAATTATAATGAATTGCGTTATTTTGGCAACATTTCGGGAGGAAATATCAAATAGGTACGCACCTACCCTACCCATTGAAACATTTGTGAAAAATGTGATTCCGCTTCATTTGAAATTTATTCATTAGTCCAGTGACGTGGACAATTTTTTACTGGAAAATAAGTCCAACCCTAGATACCACTGCTGCCTTTAAATACTGAGAAAGTAAAATAAAGTCTGTTAAAGCTATTAAACAAACAAAAAAACGCATTTTATATAAAAAAAATGTTACACGATTTTAGTAACGTTTTTTTTTAAACTACGAGTATATAAATTTTATTTTTTATTTCTTAATTAAAACACATTTTTATAGCAAAGTATCGATTTCAAAACATAGGTTAACTTGTCGAAATGGTAACGCGTTTCTGCTGAGAGTAAAAGTTCCAGGTACCTATCCAATATTATTTTCAATTGATAGATTTTTTTCTGTATTTCTTTCTAATTTATTCATTTAATTTGTTTTAACTAAATTATATGAAATAAAATTTTCATAATGAATATTGTTTTAATTAAATTCTTATTGAATATATTTCATAATAATTTAAATTTTATATCACCGTAATGATATAAAATAAAATAATTAACGCACGAGCGTTAAATTTGTTTAAATGTTATTTTCTCATTTTTTTTTGTTATATTCAAAGTAATCGATGTTTCATTTAGAACGCCCTCTGTAATGAAAAGTATTAGATATTTGTTTTATTCCTTTAACTTTCTTCATTTCATTCATCTCAAATAATCTTCTGGGATTTTCTGGAAGACATTTTTCTGGTGTTTCTTGTAAGTCATTTTTCTTCGATAATCTTTTCCAGGGTAGGTACAACTCGTCGACTAATCCATGTGCAGATTGGCGCCCCAAGCAATTGGTTTTCACATAAGTTTCTGCTGGTGCACCGATTTCCAACTACGAAGATATCAAATAATGAACATCAAGGCTATATTTTTGACCATTTATTTTTATCCTCATCGTTATAAAATGTCGTTACATGAGATTATAATGTAACGTACGACCTTGTAATGTTGAGCTAAAAATATATAGCACAAATATCAGATATCTCATAGAGACAAAGCTATTTTTTTATTATTTTTAATGGAAAATATATGTAAGTATGTGGTAATTACAGGGCTTACGACCTGTTTTCGGCTGACTTAAATGATCAATTTATATATATATATATATATATATATATATACATATAACGTTCACCAATTCTCACCCCTCAATCTCCATATTTATCCAATTTTTTAAAGTTGTATATGTATGTTAGTATGTGGACTCGCTTCAAAAATTACTACACCATCGCTATCTATGGACCAAATTTGATAATAAATTTTCCCCTTTTTTTAAACAGCATGAATCTGAGAATAAAAAAATATCTTTGTCTCTATGAGATATCTGATATTTGTTTTAGCAGTGCATTTATAAGTATAAATACAGTAATTGTGTGTTCTTGAATATATTCAAATATTGCTAATAAAAATATATAAGTTTGTTTAAAAATAACATCTTATTTTTTTATTTTCTCAACAGCAACTAGCAAACCATACATATCATATATTATATATTTATACATATAAACTAATGTCAATACGTCTGTCTATTATCTGTACAACACTAGATCCTTTGACTTATCTATACGATATTTTTATATTTAATATATTATACTATACTATAATATATAATAGTTACTCTTTAAGACCCCGGGTAAAACTTAGACAACCTCCGATCTTCCCCCGGCCAGCCGATCCCCCACCCAGATATAAAGGTGTTTTATATTTCATTGAATTCCATCTGTTATAAATTTTGCATAGTAAGTCTTTAGGACCCTGAGCAAAACATAACCCCTCCTTCCCTCTTCCTCTGGCTATCACCTCTACCAGATATAAATATGTAGGCATTATATTAAATACCATCCAAATTTTATTCACCTTATATGGTCACCTCACCCCACTCCCCCAGATATCCCACTTTTTCTGTATCTGTACCAAATTTTGCGTATATCGTTATTATCTATAAAAACACAACAAAGGCATCCTACTCCCCCCAACCCTTAAACTCTTATTTATTATATCTTATATACAAATCTAAATCTCGGACAATACCAGGAAGGTATCGCTAGTAATATATATAATAAAAACGGTCGTTTGTGTCTATTAATTCTATAAAACATTTAACTTCTGTTATCAACATCACAATTATATAATATAGATGGTGCTTGACTTTGTTTTTGGTTTATCTGTATGGTAAAAGGGTTAGTTATTTTTTTTAAATTTGACAGGATTCCAAACACAGACTAATAAATTAATAGACATAAAGTGTATATATAAGAAAGGCGATTGGAAATTATTTGCGTGGCGAGGGCATTCTAAACATATATATCAAACGAAATATAAGTCCGATAAATACAATTATATTGCAATTAAATACTCGTAGTTTATTATGTGGGATGGAGTAGACTCCATCTCTAATAAATACAACGTTGTCCTGGGTACTTTGCTAGACTGAAGTCTGTGTTAAAGTAGCCAGTTTTATTCGTGCTGTTGTGGTGTTATTTAATAAAGATTCGACAGAAATAAAAGAAGAGATAAAAAAAGACAAAAAAAAACAATATTTTTTAAATAAAAATGTAGTGGGAGTGTTGTAGAACTAGTGAATTATTAGTGTAGGCACTGTATAATGATTATGTTAGAATGTTGGATAGCCATGCTTCTGATTGATCTCTACCCGATTGGATCATATATTGGGTCCATATTTGTGTAATCTTATTGGAGTTGAACGATTTATAGTTGGTACTGAGTATGTTGTGCAGTTCCGAAGCTAAGAACATATAGAATCTTTGATAAAATGTCGTTGTTGCTCTCGAAACTGGCGCGTAGATGTTCGTTGACACATATATTCAACAGTAAAAGTATTTACTCTTCAAAAATTAAATCTTTATGTAAACAAGACGTATTTTCTACATTAATTCGTATTCGAGTCATATTTTTTTTTAAAAAGTCGCGGAGCTCTTTGATCGTAGAGTGGCACCAAAGTGATCACGTAGATGCCACCAAAATGGAAATTTTGGAACAAGGAATTAGCGTTAGTTCAGGTCTATTTATTTGGTGGTCTGTGATTCCCAATTTAAAAATTTTAATGGAAGAAGGGTACATTGAAATATTTATGTTGCTTTTATTATATTTAATAATAACCGTGACATAATCAATTTTTCGTCATTGTTAATATTAACAGGTACATATTATAAACGTTATACCGATATCGCCATCGTTCAGTCAGGCTGCAATTCTATCGTTAATTTTCTTAAAATAACCCCTGTTAAGATAAGACAGGACAGTAAGGGCTCATGGACCAACCAGGAAGAACACAACCTACCTGTATTTTCTGCGCTGTAACCGCAGATCTCCTGAACGTCATAAACAACTTTGCTGATTCCCACTTAGTACTGAGAACACAATAATAGTTTCGGCACGCACCGCGAGAAACCGAAAACACACACTTACAACAGTAACTGTATAATAACGGAACAGTGTAACGAACAGGAAATTATTCATTTTTTTTAATTACTTAAATCTAATTAAACTTTAAAATTCTAATTATACTCAAATCCAAAACTTTCAATGTGTGCATATTTACTAAATAAGTCACTACTATAATTTGTATATTTTTAATTTACTACGTACAAGTCAAGTGTAAAATGTTTTTCTCATCCTAGTGAGATTGGCATTATCAATTATAAAAAAAAAATATGCTTATTATTAGTATATCACAGTACATTCGCGTCATTTCTATCTGAAAGTCTATTTATTTCATGTATTTCTTTTTTTCACGTCGATTATATTGGCAATTATTTATTTTTTGTGATTAAATTCTTTATAAACAAACAAATAAGTTATTTGTAAATAAGTCCTACAACGTTCGGTACATCGATAATAATCGAACATTTAACGGACTCATTATACGTGTCAACACTGCTCTAGAAAAAAAAAATAGTATTTGAAGCTGGAACATGAAAAGAAATCAATTAATATGAAATGTTAATAAACGTGGTTTACTATTTTATTATAAATGAGTTCATTTCCCACATTCGACTGAAGCAATATTTTGTTTTGAGTGCAATAGAAAAATGTGTGTTTCCAATGTATTATAATTGAAGCTGTCAGTCTCAGTCAGATATATATTTATAATTAATATTTATTAATTAGAGAAATACAAGCTTTTCCTTTCAAAAGATTATTTAGTAAATTTAGTAAAATCTTTATTTCCGATCTTTTATATAATTATTATAGAGATTGGACATTTATTTATATTGCGTTTTTATACTTTGATGAAAATATCTCTCAGCAATATTTTGTGTTTCTCTTTCCAGTTTCAGAGACCAATTATCATACAAATAAATTTTTCTAGCTCGAAAAATCTTTAAAAATTCTGTTAAATAAATTAGATTAAAATCACAATACAAATCCTGATCTACCACATATTGCCAAAGAATATAAAACAAGATGTAAAAATAGCAGAATAAAAATATCATTAGATCTTTATTAATATTGACATGTTACAAAGTTCAACAGCGATTACTATTTGTAAGTCGGTTTACTCAAAGGTATTTGAGATTCTGTAAAAATAATGTAGATGGCTTTCAAATAATGGAACGACAGGTGTATTAATTTGAAAAATGTAACATATAGGTTCGAAAATTTGTCAAGAAAAATACTGGCGTTATAGCACAAAGGTAGTGCACTTCCCCGGATTGGAAATAGAGATCCAGGTTCGAATCCCGGTGACGCAAAAACAATATTTTTCGACAAAATTGATTTTATATGTATATATTTATAATTAATACATTAATTTAGTATTTAAAATATCACAGACCTATGTTCTGAATAATTACAACTTCACAATAAGAATGTGTTTTCCTTAATAATAAACATTATTATTAAAATTTTAATTTTAATAATTTATAAATAATAAAGACTATCAAAAATATAAATAAACGCGTTAAATTCTGACACAACATAATCAACATTGTATTCTTATTTGATAATTTGGCACCAAAGTCTACTAAACGAGTAGCTAAGATGTATTGCAAGTGAGAGGTAGCGGGATCGATTCTCGGCGATACTCTATATTTTTTTTATTTAAAATATTTTTAGAGGCGCCTGGTACCGATCCCGGTACCAGTAAAGGTGAATGAAAAAACACAACATAAAAGTGAGAATATTTAAAAATGAGTGGAGGTTGGTGTGAATAGTTATTTGGTGTGAATTAGAGAAGGAAGAATACAGAAAGAGTAGAGCGATCGGAGCAGACTGAGGCGACTGCTCTCTGCTGCAGCCTGCGTCCTTAATCCAGGTGTCACTCGCGTCATTCATCGGTTAAAGGCGGCAATGCTACGAAATTTTCTATCGTGTTATTTGTAAGGCAGTTTTCGTGACAAATGTTACTGGGGGGCCCGCTGAATAAACATTTTCTATATTAAAATACTATTATACAATCCTTACTCCTTCCAGCTCGGGATTTCACAGCTCGTCTATGCGATAATGTATCTCGTTAGTTGATCGTTTAATACGAACACGAATTTCAATAGAAAAGTTATTAAATGATTCGTTATTTAAACAAGAAAGAACACCTATTGAATCATTTGGATAGATATCTTACTATGATTATGTCGGAAGTGAAAAAATATCAGGCTCAATACGTGGTTAGTAAACAAACTAAAGTTCATCAGCAAGTAAACATATAATATTAATGCGTATTCAAAATAAACAGTAATGAAACAGAGTTAGACTTGGTCAGGAGGATTATAAAATTGATCGGTAACAAAATAATATATATAAGGTTAAGTTAGATATAAATCTGACTTAAGGACGTTCTCAAAAAAATCACTTTTCTTACAATCCTTTTGAAACTTTGAATACACATACTTATGAGTGTCTTTTATACGTAGAAATTTTTTTCAATAGTCCTTGCGGTAGTAAATTTGTAAATATTGACTATTAAAATTAGCATATTTAACATACGAACCATCCCCCGGTCGATGTTACTTCAACTATTTTTTTATTCTATTCATAGTAGTTTACATACGGGAGAATCTTCTTGAAGATTGAGTACGACTGCTCTTTGAGAAACGTCCTTAAGATTTGTATGTATTTAATTAACTATATAAATAACTTAAAAGCTACCCAATATGACATTATTTGCTGATCAATCTTATTCCACTTGCTGACCACAAGTGGCGGCTATAACTGATTATATTTGCCGGCAGAAAGCATTTTAAAGCTGACCAAAACCTCAATAGTACGCTGACCGTTTAAATGATAGCCTTTTCAGTATCGAACGCGAGTACCTACCTATCCGTCTGTGATCCCAGACAGTGTCCGACGACCGCAACGCTACTTTTCACCCCGTTTTCTTCAAACGAGCACGCCGAGTAACTCCGCGCCGAAATGGTTTATTGTGTTCCGGCTACCAGTGTAATAAACGAACTTAATGCCTGCAATTTATCTAACGCTTTTTATCGGCACCCAAAGCTTTGTGTATAAATATGTATAAACGCGATGTGTGCTCTATGGTCTTGTTAATCCGCGCATAGACGAGACAGTCTGAATAATTCATAACGAAGTTTCCTCATTTCCCGCCGTGGAAAATGTTTGACCTTTTTGTACATTATTACAGTATGAAGTATTAAACATTTCGCATAAAAGCAAAACAACGCACGTTTAACACGTAATGTTATGGGTTCGGACCGGTCCGCGAATCGTTTGTTAAAATTTTAAATCTCTCGTTTGTTACTAAATATGTATAATAAAATATAGTATTACAGTAAGTACCAAAAGTCTTTTTCATTTTGGTTAATTCGCTGCAACAACGCAACTAGCCATTACGGACCCGACCTAGCCGCGTCCTTGAGAATTCAATCACTATGGAGCGTGTCCTTACCAGTTGTTCGTGAAATTTTACCAGGATAATTTATATCCCGACGAGATGACATAAACTGGCCTCCACGTAGCCCCGACTTGACACAAATGTACTTTTTCCTATGGGGCTACCGTAAATCAAAGATATACATTAACAATCCTCCCTCTCTGGACCAATTAAAAGAAAATATCCAAGACGAAATGGCAGCGATCACGGAGAATATGCGCCGAACAGTTTTCAGAAATTTTGCCTCCCGTTTAGAAGAGTGCCAGCGAAATAACGGATCACATTTAGAAAACATAATTTTTAAGAAATAAATTCTCAGAGACTGTACTTAAATGCAAAATAAACATTATTTTATTAAACCTATTCATTAATTTATTACAGAATTTTTATTATGAAAAAGACTTTTGAGACACTTGTATAATACCAAATTTATTTCACAATACAGAGAATAGCTGTTTATTTTGATACGTTCAGAACCAAATTATTCAAAATATTTGAGATCAATGTTTTTACATTCATATTGCTTATCAACCCTTCCCAAAGTCCTCAGAACACAACATTGTCGGGGATAATAACTAAAAATAATTCATTTAGTACATATTATATATGAAGAAAGGAAAGATATATCAGCCGTTACCAAAATTAGTTTAGCAAACTGAATGACATTTTGTTTTGAAGCATCGCAATATAATAATACAACTAGTGGCTGAATCTGCAATTGTTTTCCCCTTCGTAGCAATATTCTATATTTGGGGGGTATAAAATATACTATTTCGTAGGCCTATTTATATCAAATATATAAATACGTACGTTTTCAAATACGTCTATTTATATAAAATATATAAATAGATGTATTTGAAAATGATTATCTGGCAACAGTGGCAGTTTTACAATTGATAAATACTCTCGAAAACATGTTTTAGAAGTATTTTATCATAAGTTTATCAATTATTAAATTATTAAGGAAAACACATTCTTATTGTGAAGTTGTAATTATTCAGAACATAGGTCTGTGATATTTTAAATAATTATTAAATAGTATTATTAAATCTTCGCTCTGGCTATAAAATCAGTTACAAACGTGTTTATCTCAATTTTGTTAATTCGATTGTTTCTATACCCCTCATTTTGGAATTTAAAGTGCAAAAAAAACAAATATCATCGTCATCATCAGCAGCGCTGCAACCAGTAGCGTAACTATAAAAATACAAAATGAAAAAATGGTCCCTGTATGTAGTATTACAGTATATATGTGAGTTATAGAATCAAAACCATTCAATTTTTATGATTTTTGTATTAATTATGTAATCAAATTAACTTCGACAAGACTAGTCTATCGAAATTAGATAAGTATCAACGAATTTCGTATAAAAACACAATTGAAATTTGCTTATTACATCAATCGCAGACATATCCAATAAATAATTAATTCAAACCCAGACAGATATGTTTTCAGCCAATAAGTCGACAGTATTTGGTCACGTGGCCTGTGGTTGCTGGTCATTTTCAATATGATTACTAATGTGACAATTGTGGTACAACGTTTTTTTTTTTATTTTACTCGTAAACAAGTAAAGTGGACACATCTTTTTTTAATTCTGGACCTCACATATACAATATACATATAAAAATATTAAATAACACCAGGTAGGTACTAATAGTTTATTAAAATCGGACTCTTGTGTCCTACAGCTTTCATCATTATATTCGTCCTTTTATCCTATGCCCCGCTTTGATACTAGTTTCCCAGTACACGGTTTACTAGGCACACTTACAAAGGAAAATAATGAAAGTATGTATTACTATGTATGTAATATGAGATTTTTATTTTGTGGCGACTGTCTTCTCCCTGAACCGATATATTATCTGGGTTACCTATTACTGCACACATACATAAAATTTGCATTTATAATTCAACATCATTCTGTGTGTGGTAAATTTTGAAATTTGTTAGTCCATATTAGCCTTGGGAAAAGTATCTATGAGGGGGTTAGTTTTTTACGTATTTAACACATACTCTGCGGTGGTGGGTCAGATTTGACCCGGGTTTTTGTAAAAATATGAATTACGCTACAAATATTCGTATAATGCTGTTTTCCTTCTATCTAATCTTTTATTCAATATTTCCAAATAATTTGAGATACAAATAAATGTTATCGGACGAGATTCAAATGAGTTATTGATAAAAATGTGAAAAAACGTTCAAAAATCCATAGCTTTTATGGGATTGAAACTCAGCGCTTGCACCGATATATATTGTCAACATTTTGAACGGGTAGACAAAGGATACCAGGTATGCGTTCATGTATTTGTTTTGACTTATTTTCGTCTGGCGGCCCCTAAACAATGTCAGTAATATAACGGTTTAAATAACGACTTAACCACACTTCATTGTACTATATGAAGTGCGAAGCAATTTCTACCTGCATCGGGAGTGGGCCAACTAGTGATACCAATATATTTCGAATGAAGTTGGTGAACGTGCATTTCCTGAAGCGTTCATTATGAAATGAAGTTTTGTCCTTCGCTAAGGCTCACGCATCGGTCTTTCCGATGGTTGCTGCTTGATATTATTGTATCATATCACCTGACATCGGTACCAGAAGTGTTTATGCCTGTTGAGAGCCTGGCTTATCACCCAGGTGATTATCACGTGATGCAAATCGTAATCTTCCAATTATAATTGATTTGACTACACTTGCATCTCCGTACATGAGGAAGGCATTATATGTTTGCCTCCTCTGAAGGCTTAATACATTGTCATTTATGGGGCTGTAAATTCTGCTAAGAATATTTCTTTCAAAGATGTCTGGGATCCTTTCGTAGTGTTTTGCCGGGGTTCAAGTTTTAAAGTTTGTAGACTTAAGTGTTTTTGTAAATAGACGTGACTTGAGTTGGCGAATAAGGCTAAAATTGCATTTGTTTGCTAACAATAACCTTCTGTTTATCTTTTTACTCGTAGCGTTATAACATATACCAGAGATTCGAGATATGAGAACCTCTCAGCAGAATTTATATGTAATGTATTTGTGCAAAATATCAGTATTTTAAAACGTGAACTGCAGATATTTATTTGTTAAAATTCTTCACGCGTTTCAATAACTTTTCTACGTTTTAGAGCAAATTAAACTAATCAATTAGAAATACATACGCAAAAGTATTAATACTTGCATCATCTAGCGTGTATTTTGGAATTCACTTCAATATAAAGTTGATTACTTTTAAAAATATAATAATAGATGTATTGTATATATAAAGCCTACATAATATAAGTCTCAAATTTGTCGGAAACTTAAATGGTATCACAATATATATAAAATATTATATGGATAGAAATATTAAAAGTAATTCATTTCAATTGTTTTAATATCAGAGAAATAGGTATATTATGAAACAGCAACATCACAATAATGTATTTTCATTAAAATACATGTTGACGTAAGTCGAGTACCTATTCCCTGTGCATTTTGTTCTTCCAATATATACCTGTCCCGCTTTGGCCAACTGATTACTTAGGGATTTTGCAGACGGGGGGACAGATTATCTTCCGACACCGAACTGTCAAGATCTGTTATTTTTCTACCGTGCGTGAAGCTAGGACCACGAAGAAGCAGTATTCTCAACAGCTTCAGAAGTGCAGTGATATCTCGGTTCTTCACAAAAACCGTGCTAGTCAACTGGAGGTAAAAATAACGTTCAACCCATCTACTTCGGTTTGCGTCAACTAATCATTATTATAATCGATACAATCCGCGAGATCTTATCCCACCAATACATGTTCTTTGTTTCCGCTAGAAACCACCTTCAAAATAAATTACGGTTTACTTTCATATACGCGTACATTTGTATAACAATATTTTAATGTAAGTACATTATTTTTAAACACGCCTAAATAAAAATAATACACACTTATATGAAATAGTCATACTAAACGTAGACTTTACCATTGCCTTGTCTAGACCATATGTTGCATTGACTAGACCACATGTTGTGTACTGATTGCGTATACTTAGGAGGCAAAAATAAATCAAACTACTTTTATTATTGAACCGAACTTTCAAAAATAATTCATAATTTCGCGTTTTTTTACGAAAATGTGGGTTTTTATTATTAATTTATATCAGAAGTTATACACTAGATTTGGCTTTTTTTTATAATATTACTTAGAACCTTTACACTATTTCTAAAACTAATAAACTGAATGTTATTTGACATAATTAAGAAAATACAAGCATTGTAAGAAAGACCGCGACCGTTAAATTTATTTTCCGCGTGCCACAAAATTGCCTTAATATAGAAAATTCTTGCATTAACGAAATATATTTTCTTATAATCTTGAAGCCAAAATTACGAAGACAAATCTGCGTTGAACCGAATTAGCAAAATGTTAAAAATTAATAGAGTTATAAACCATTAAATTACCAGTACATATGATCAATTTTCAATGCGCCGTTATGATTTAGATTAAATAAAATGTAATTAAACCTTTAGTCCAAAATTGTTTTTTTTTATCTTTTACACGATATTCAGCATGTATGGATTTTTTTTACCTATACATAAGGCGTCCATATGTGAAGACAAAAATGGTATCATTAATTTACAAGATTTTATTTACGAATAGATAAAAAAAATCGTTTTATGTAAAATATCTGGTAAACGATAAATTAAAAAATAATTAATATTCAAAAAGTCATTTTATCCCATTAGTTTTAAAATATGATTTCGCGCATATGGGCGCCGCGGCTGGCTCGAATAAAATGCAATCTGGAAGTGCAATTTTAGACCACTTTTTGGAGCAGCTTCACATATCCTCACAGAAAAAAATCCAAAGGTGTTAATTCACACAATCTTGGAGGCCAATTCACAGGTCCGTTACGCGAAATTATGCGCTCATCGAATGTTTCCTTCAATAAATTGATTGTGGCGCGCGCTGTGTGGCATGTTGCGCCGTCTTGTTGAAACCACAGTTCGTACACATTAATGCCATTCAATTTATGAACGAAAAAGTCAGTAATCATAGATCTATAGCGCTCTACTTTTGAAAAAACAACAGCTTCTTCGGTGCGCACTGTACGACGTCTCTGCGGATTCGAATTACTTGTACGGATGGACGATTATGTCGACCGTAAAATGGACGTAGCGCATGGTAAGTTTTACGAACTGAATCACCATTTTCGAAATAAATTTACACAATTTACAAACGTTGTTCCGCCATAATAATATTCATGGTGAAATTGCAAATCAAACTAAGCACAAATCAGCTGTCGCTGTCAAATTGGCTGTCGCTGGAAAAATGTTGCCAATTCGAAAAACAAACCTTTAAAAAACCATCCTTCATGAACGCGTATTTATGCAATACTAAAGAAATATATAAAATAAATATAACAGAATAGAGATATGTACCTAGATATTAAATAAAAATAATGAATTGTCAGTCGTGTATATATGTCAAAGTCCTCAATAACCATTCTACTTAGTATCCTACCTATCAGAACACACAAATAATACGATGTCATAAAAATAACACTTTTAAATGTGTTCTATTGTTTTCCATTTCCTTCATGAGATATTTTGTTCTAAATGTCAGGTGAAATTTTTCACAATGAGTCAAACAAATAGAAAAATTTCCAAGAAATCAGATATTTTCAGCGACTTCCAACTAACAGGAGTCCTCAACCAAAATATATATTCGTTTATCTTTCAAGATGATCGATACTTCCATTCGTTAAAGGTATTTTTAAATACAGTTATAATGATTTCATTTACTTTTGGAAACCATTTTAAAAGAATAAATGATCTTAACGTAGATATACAAACTTAAATCAACTCAATCTGTCATACAGAAGAATATTGTTTGCCAAAATGGAGTCAAATGAAGAGCTGTCGGTCGATACTTGGTGACTTTGATTTTTTAGTAAAATTAACTTCGCATGGTCTATCATATTTTCTAGAATAATCATAAATGCAAAAATATCTTTCAAAGACACAAAAACTGTACTATTTCGATATTGTTATTTTTGACAACCGAAAAACGCGGCAACAAGCAACAAGCGCTTTAAATATTACAAACCAATATGGATCCCGTATGGCCTAGCATCGTATTATCGGACACTTAAAAAATGACGAATAGGAAGTTGTGAAAGAAACGAAAGAAACATGTGTATGACGTTTATCCACTCTGGGAATATGGTGTGATGAAATCGACTGTGGAAATGTAAAAGAATATAACTCACATTTTAACAATCACAGCATTTTACAGAAAAGGTACAAGTCTCTGCATGTTATGTACAGAACAACGATCATATTTCCTCGTTTTCATATTCTTTTTCAGGTGCTGGACATTTCAATCTTCATAAAATTTAAACTGACTAATAATATTAATAATTATGTGTAAAAAAAAATTAAGGTTATGAATTAAGATTTCAGAATGTACCTACTCCGTTAGTAAAAACTCAAGTTGTTTCACGTTGGATTTATTCAAGAGAACTGGTTAAAAAATATTTGATGCGTTTTAATATAATAAAAACTAAAGTTGTTTCACGTTGGATTTATTCAAAAGAAGTGGTAAAAAAATACAGGTGGCCTAAAAAAGTGAGAACATTTCGTAAAATGTGATATAATTATATCAAAATTAGTTGAACTATATCAACAATAGCTTAAATAGTTTACTAATTTACTTACTTACCTATATTACGTTTTATATCAACAATTTCCGGTCGCTATCTTTGATTATTAATTTTCCCATTGTTTATATTTGGTTTTATCAAATTGTTGCCCAGAATGACAAAAATCATTGCAGAAGACCGTATTCTGATCAAAAATTAGCGAATTGAAATACATTGGGGTGCTAGGAAAATGATCAAAGAGTTTCAAAACAAAGCCTGGAGTATGGCTAGACATTACAGCAGATGAAGCTCCATCTCACACAGCCAGAAATACAATCAACTTTCTTCGTCGCGAAAATGTTAATTTCATCGAGCCAGGCATGTGGTCACCGAATAGATTTAAACCCAGTAGATTGTGCAATATAGCGTATTTTGATGATTTCTGATTAGCTAAATATGATGCAAAAAAAAATACATTAAGGATTATAATTAATTATAAATTTACCACTTACGTGCTGTTTACTCGTGTACTTTATGTGGTGGAAGTGACCGTTGTACTTTACCTAAGAACACGTGTTTTTATGTAAAGTATAACGTGGGAATTCGATCGTGAGAACAGATGCAGGTGTTCTTTTAACTGTTGATATCTGTCACATGATATGTACTTTGTGTATGGTGCGTCATGTAGTAATTATTTTATTGGTAGACGCACCGTGTATATGAATTCTCGGATAATTGTTACTCACATTCGTAACACTACATAAGATACTTTATAATGTTATATTAAAATATCTCATGTTTAAATATCTAAATAGTCTAAATTTATTCTTTTAATTTGTCTCAAGATGTCGCCATCAGAGTTCTTTAAAGAAATGGCTTTTACAACAGAAGAAAGAATGGAAAAATTGGCAAATAACAAAAAGGCTCTAAAGAAGGCTAGAATGAATAAAATTGAAATATCACCTGAATATGTTATTTTTCAAAACTGTCAAAATTATGACAGTCCTTCCAGAGTTACATTTGCAATAATTAATTATACTGACGTAAGTACACTAAAAAAATTGTTTTTCTCTTTTGATATTTTTACAATTATTGGTGATGTCCCTTCATTAGGATGATTATGTGTCGAGGTGGGCTAAAGTATATTAACATATAGGTACTTTAATTATAATATACCGAGTTATTGTGCAATCTCCGGGTCACACGTCCCGCGGAATGCATTACGACAATTCCGGTCGTAAATCGGAATCACCGCACGGTGTGGGGAGATAGGGAAACGTGGTACAGGGAGAGGTCGGTGAGGGGATAAGGGTTTAGTCAAAGGACCAGTTATTTCGGGAACCGGGATTCGGAAGGATTGCTCGCCTTACCTTAAGTATGACGCCTCCGCAAATCCCCGGGGTCGCCGCCGAAAATTACACAAAATGGCCCGTGACTAAAGACGCCGATGTCAGTTTGCATCCACAGTGCATACAAACAATAGACATTGTGCACACAAATCACAGGATCATAAAAAACACAGTGCTGGTGCACTGGAGCTGAAAGGGTCCATACCGCGAATGCTATCGCGATATTGAGATCGAACACAATACAATAATTAGACAACATACCTTTAACTACCACTATTTATTAATTATTCTATACGTTTAGATACCTATGGTATCTTCTTCAGGAAACAATGTATACTAAAATTAAAAAAATAGAAGCATAGATAAAAACAAAACTATAAAATGGGGAATAAGTAAGAACTAATATGAAAACAAATTTAAAAGGTGACTATTTGCAAAGAAAATTTATTTATTTATAATATTAAACTTGCTATTAACACTTTTTATTATTTCTAAAATTTCAAATTTATCTAACTGTAAACCCCTAGTATTTGTATGTATAATTTCTAAACCCTTGTATATCAATGGAATGATTTGTTTCCAAAAGGTGATTGGAAAATTCTGAATAGTTATTGTTATTTAGGTATCTCAAATGGTCCTTAGTTCTAATATTAAAATTTCTGCAAGTTTTACCTATATAAAAATAATTGCAATCATTGCAAATTAATTTGTAGACCCCCGTTTTTATTTTAAATAACGTCCTTGTCCATATTATTTAATACATAATTCTTTTTTAATTTCAGTATACATTATTTCCAGAAGAAGATACCATAGGTATCGAAACATGTAGAATAATTAATAAATAGTGATTTAAACAAAGTATTTTGTCTATAAAATTATTTGTAATATAAAATGAGGCCACAAAGTAATTTTGCAAATTTTGACGAAGAGAACACAATATCGTTCAAGTTGACGTCTGCTGGCGTCAAGGTCACATTTCATACTGGTGGGCGAGCATTGGGATAGGTCATGGGTAAGAAATTTGGACGCGGGAATGTGACAACAATAATTTTCGCGCCCGATATTTCAAATACGTGTGTTTAAATTGTGTAAAATGAGTTTTGGAAATACGAAACACATAAATACATTAGGAATATATTAATAAATTTAACATAACTTCTACATATTCTTCTAAAACTACCAGAATTCTCATAAGGCCGCCCCGATTTCCTGATAGTAGTATGTTTGCCTCCTGATCTATAGAATACGGGTTTGACATAGACAAGTCAGTTTTTTCTCTTGGAAAATGGAAGATATATCTACGTATTGAATTTTAGTCTGGGAATTTATAATCAGTACACACACACACACTACAAAACTTTATTTTTGAGAAACTTATTTTTCTTCTTCTTCCTCATCAATCTCTCACGACAAATGTCATGATTTTCATCCCGTTCTCTTGACAATCTCTTCCACTCTTCTCGGCATCTCACAGATCTGAGGGTACAGAAAAATGCCTAATGAGGGGAGTCTATCTTTCGGCATGGCCCACCATAATAGGCTTCTAATCTAAATTAGATACCTGTTTATCCGATAATTTTAATTGAATTTTTATTTTTTATTAATATTCGTCAACATGTGGGAAGCTACAAAAAAATTTTAAATAAATATAATAATGTTTTTCACGTCCAGTCAAGCGATTTATTTTTTGCCAGACTATTATATAATTATTTTAAATAAGCATGCAAATGGCTCACGTTCGCAGACCGTTGTAATAGAACAAATATTCAAATTATGTTATTATGATATGCTAGTGATGTGACCAAAAATAACTTAATGTTTAGTATAACAATTATCTATAATAACCGGCCGGATTCCGGCAATGAAATTTAATTTAATTACGTATATAAAGCTTTAACGCTGATTACTTTGTTATTTCTAGAAGTTAGTAATGTTCAAAGTGCTATTTGAGAAAACTGAAACGTTTGATTTGCAACCGAAGGTAAATTTTGTCCGTCTGGCTCCAGGAATGAGACTAACATTCACAATTATATTCAGTCCATCACTATACCAAGACTATTTACATAAAGTTGTCTTCGAAATGTCCAAGGACAAGATTACAGTTCCAATTATTTGTAAGTTTTGTTTCCAATATAAAATGTATTCCAACAAGAGGTATCTAGCCGTTTGCATCAATTGTTGAGTCAATTGAATTTTACACGCACTGTTCGACAAAATGCTGACGGGTTCAGTTGTTGCGTACGACATCTGATAGAGATAGAGATAGTGCTGTCTGCAGCCACTCATTCAAGCACAACATGTAGGTATTCGTACATCACACACACTGTTCCTGTCATAAGTCATAAGCTGGATCATTTGCTTAGCACGTGCAAAATGGCGGACAAAAATTGCAAATAATCTTATTTCAGTACCCACAATTGATTCATTACTTTCGTAATAAGTAATCATCGCTAAACCGTGTAATGCTCCATCTTCTAATGGCATATTCTTATTATATTAAGTATCAATTTCCAAAAAAACACCGCTATAGCAATGACAGCAACTTTAAATCAGCTATCTACCTCGTGTTGGAACATATTATTATGTATTACGTATGTACAGATTACATAATATTATACATAACATACAATAAAAGTCTCCTTAAATTTAATATTAATATTATCTGTAGGTATTGGTCCACGTCCAGTGATTGACTTTCCCGAAAATATAAATTTACCAATAACGCCAGTCAAGAAGGAATCTTCTCTTAAAGTGTGCATAAAAAATATTGGAATAGTGCCAACCGCCTTCAAATTATTTACAAAAAAGTTATGTATAATGCACACATATTTTTTTATTATTGCAATAAAATCTTGAAATATTTCAATTTGACGCAGATATTTATGAAATAGCAAAGGTACGGTAATTTCAATCTGTCTTCAAGGCCATCGTCACATGGAAATTGAAACGGAAAAAGAGACACCTCTTTATTAAAACAAGATATATCGAAAGAGACGATACTGGTGTGGTGCCACGTGCGAGCGAGATAGTTAACAGTTGACTGCGCGTGCGACAAAGATAGAGGCAGTTCTGGTGCATCTGCAATTGCTCCATGTTTTTTTATTTGACATTTATCAATTGTATTCGTTTACATCTTTAATAAAAAAAATTGCCAAAATCAAATTTGGTCTAAAGGTACATCGCGAGAGAAAACGTGGGAATGAATCACCTAAGGAAAAAGAGAAACATTTATTAACTAATATATGTATTCCGTACTTTTTTTACTTATTTATTACTATTTTTTATTTATTTATGTGTATAAAGAAATTCATAAGATCTGCTCACAATGTTTGTTTTAATTTCTAGGCCATTTTCTGTACACCCGGAAAGTGGAAATCTTTTGCCAAATGAATATATGGAAATAACTGTAAAATTCAAACATTTTATTACGGGGCCAGTCTGTGAAAATGTATTAATTTCTCTAGAATCAGGTAAGTACTTAAAATTTTTATTTTTAATTTGTTATGCTGCGGTCGGGACAACACCATCTGTGTTTTTAATTAAGTTATTTTAATGTTTTGGAGGGAAGTATGAAACATCTGTCAATTATTGTGTGTATTAAAAGTAATTGTTTTAATCAAAAATTACTTCTGTTCTGCGATTATCATTCTCATTATTGAAAAAAAATGTCATATGCTGTTATTTTTTTTATCTTACGATCTCTTCTGTACGACGTTTAATGCTAGCATTTCTATAAAATGTGATAGACGCAAAGAGGTTATGATAGACGTCAGAAATCGGTTTTATATTATTACACTTGCTCTTGTCAAATTACTCTTATAAATTAATTTTATTCAGAATCTTTGTTTTTAGGCGAGCAATTGGAAACTAAATTACGGGGCGAAAGCAAGCTTGTAGACGTGAAGCTGAACAAGAATGAAGTCGTAATTCCTAGGGCATTCATTGGACTCACTACACACACTACTGTCAAAATCATAAATACTGTAATGGACCGATTAGATTTTTCTTGGATGAAAAACGCAACAAGTGAGGAAGGTTAGAGTGAATTTTTTAAATTTGTAATAGGATCTGATTAATTTTAATGTAATTATTGTATATCTGTAAAAAAACCAAACCTTTTTGCTATTTGTTAAATATTGATATTTTTAACGTCAAGAAGCATTAAAGAATATTAATTAACACAAATATCTGAAATTTTATGACCTAAATTTATGATCTAAATTTGTTACCCAATGTCCAGTGGAGGATTTATGGTGCAGAAACCTGTATCACTGGACGTTTTGGGGATCCTTTGTCTTGAACAAGGTTGCAAGAAGCATATGGTCATCAAATCACTTACAAATGTTCACTACATCCATAAATCACAATGTACCAACCCACACCAATGCACTCCTACAGTGGATACAAAATGTTCACTGATGTCAATTAAATAAAATGTTACATATGAAATTTATAGTTTTTAAATTTTTCAGATTCGAATAAAGCATTTGAATCATTTGAAGATTTTAAAGAAAAAGAGTACGGAATTCACAGTGATGCTACTGGGGACCAGGGTGACAGGGCTTTTAATGAAGATCTTCAGTTATTATATCAGAACAAACCGTTTGCCTTTTACGATAAATATTTTGACATATTTCCCACTGTAAGCGAATATAAAATACTTCACCACTTTCACAATAATAATAATAATGCATTTATTCCAGCGTGATCAGGATTTTTTTTTCACCTGATTCGCCATAAAGATAATACATTAAAGTTACAAAATAAATATGATGTTATGAAAAAGAAAACCACAGAAAATATAAATAAATAAAAAGTTCACACATATATATAAATTTAAACAAAATACTTCAGTCATGGCCATTATTATATCTGTAGCTATTCTGTAAGCATTGCCATTCTCTAGTCAGGGAATCAGCTATCTATGAGAGCGCCGCTTGCACCAAATAGTTGGTGCTGAGCTCCAACTGCAGCTTTACGTCCGCAACTCGATGTCTCAGAAGCGGAACGAATCCATGTACACGGCCTTCAGTAAACATTGTAGATGCGCTACAATAACGCGCCAATCCGAACAGTATTCTGTATGAGTTGTTGTACTGAATTCGGAGACGGTTATACGTCACTGGCTTGTATTTCGACCAGAGCCACAGGAATACATGCTGATGAAGAACGATTTTAACAGGATCCTCTCCACCTCCTTACTGCATTGGTAGAAATGCCATGATAGCATATTTGCATGAATGCTCAACTGTCCCCTCTGCCATTCTGTGTCATCATCATCTTGTCCATCTTCATTGAATATATGGCCGAGGTATTTGACCTTATTTTGAACACTCAATTTTGTCTAGTCCAGCCACATGGGAGGGATATTATCTTGCCCTTTTCCATATTTAAACATCATTATGACCGATTTGCTGGCATTGTATAAAATATTATGTTATATAAACATTCCTCGGAATCTTTTGCAGACGCCTTTTGTTTCTGTTACATCTACTTCATATATTTTTTTCGCCATTCTCTCTTCTATCATATATCATTCCACGTGCTCAAACTATATCAACAATTTAGATAGTCATGCTTAGATTTTCCAAACATCCGCACTTACAAACAAACATTATTCTTCTTTTGCCATTTCCAAGCTTCACTTCTCTACATTAATTTGACACCAAAACTCTATTATGCACCGGTAGTCTTGCTACAGCTGACAAATTCCTATTAGAGATAATTGTATTTAGAGCATCATTCACTTTATCTCCCACAATCACCCCCATTAGGATATCTTTCTCAACCTTACTGTCCCTAGTAAATATATTCCCAAACTCTTCTATTGTTCTAAGAATTAAATAACCTCCATCACACTTAGTCATATCCTAACTTAGATCTTTATTCACAAAAGCGATATTAAATTACTTGTCATACTTTCAGTCTGAAGATGTGTGGCCAAATACAGAAAAGGAAATTATAATTTCTTTCAAATCCAACATGGTAGGAGAGTTCTCGGCGAAGGCATTCTGTAATATTGAAGGATGCTTGGATCGTATTCCGCTGACCATGAGGGCCATATGTCTTGGGCCACAATTAAAGTTTGACGTCCACCAGTTGAATGTTGACTTGTGTTTTGCAAATGAACAAGCTTTGGATTTAACAGTTCACAATAAAGGTTGTATTCAATTAACATAATGAATAACATTTTTTTAAATACTAATTAAATGTATTAATTATAAAGATATACAAATAAAATCAATTTTATCGAAAATATTGTTGAGCTATCGGGATTCGAACCTGGATCTTTTTTCCAATCCGGGGAAGGTGCATCACAAACCTATGTTCTGAATAATTACAACTTCACAATAAGAATGTGTTCACCTTAATAGAACATTTTTTTGTTTACTACCTCTTTCGTACGTAGATGGTGTGACTGTTAATGATAATGAATAATGTTGTTCATATGTTTTAGGAAGCATTACTGGTATGATAGATTTTAAGCCGCAAATTTCCAATTTTGGTATAAAAATACAATGCGTTCCCACAACGCTTTGTCTGATACCAGACAGTATCAATGTTTTTAAAATAACTCTCCTGGCCTTCACGCCGGGACCTTACATTGAAGATTTGGTATTCGAAATACAGGACTCGTTGCAGATTATTAAAGTCAGTGTCAAGTATGTATCCGCCAGTAGCTACTGAATTTATTATTTTTATTGTAATATCAAGGGTACCACAATGTTATGAATTTAACATTAACTCACTCATTTTGAGGTTAAATGTATTTATTTTACTTCTTATTCATATAGTAGAGAATATTCGCATTATATACATATTCATAGACAGTGCTGGATTATAATGAATCTGCAGTAAAGGACATAATATGGTTATTTCAGGGGTAATGTAAATTCTCCAAGTTTGAAAATCGAACCGCATACTCTTGATTTTGGAACAGTGCCAATCGGTAAATTGAATTTGTTTATCTTTAATGATAGTCATAAGGTTCTCAAACTGTGGATGGACGGATGAATGGGTGGATGGATTATTCAATAAAATTATTCTGGTTTCTACAACCGCAACCACAACCGATTTGATAATATAATTAAGGCAATCATTTATTTCAATTTTAATATCCTCCCTTCCATAAACACAAATGTATTAATAATTGCTTTATATTTTTTAAAATAGAGATACATACATATTATATGTACGCATCAATATTCTTACTATTTTCAAACTAAGCTAAGCGGTTGTGCTATGAGAATAGGACTAATTCGGTGGTAGCCATTAAATTGCGAGATTGATCATTTTGTCTCCGATCATATATATTAGGTCAGTCCATAAATTTGTGCATATTTTTGAGAAATTTTGAAACAATACAAATTTTGAAATAAAATTTATTTTATTTTATTAATCGATAATATATTTTCCTTCATTATCAACAATTTGTTGCCATCTTATAGGTAATTTTTTAATTCCTTTTGTGTAAAAGGACGCTGGTTTTGATGTAAAAAAATCTGGAAACTTATTTGATGTTAAATTGTTTTCCTGATAAAAAATTCTAAAGAGTTAGAAATAAATAAAAATTACTAGAAGCAATATCTGACGAGTAAGGAGGATGAGGCGGAAGCTTCCAATTAATGTCTAATATTTTGTAGTATTTTCTGTGGTCTAGTGTTATTGTAGTGAAACAATACCTTTTTGATATTTACTAATCGCAGGTATTTTTTAATCAATGCTGAGTTTAAACATGAAAGCTGTTGACTGCATTGATTACTTGATTCGAAAGATCATTGTCAAATTAAACAGGGCCTGTTGACCGATATTCATCATTAATGCTGTTTTGTCCATCTCTGAATCTTCAAAACCATATCTGAACAGTCCTTACACCAATAGCATTCTCACTACGAACATTATTGATTTTTTCTGCTGCGGATCTTGCACTTTCACCACTTGAAAATAAAAAGTATTGAATTTGCCATTTATATTGTTTATCGATATTCATTTTCTAAGGGCTCTTTTTACGACCAATCTTCACAAAAACCAACGACAAACTGAGTGTACAAATCGAAATAGGATACAACTTGTTTACAAGTGTGTTGTTCAACGAAATGACCTATAGTGAAACATCCATACGATGCAAATGTGCACGAACTTACGAATTGACCTATTATGTCGGCTATACATGTTAAGTTTGTCAAAAATCTTTTTTAAGTGATTGTAAAACGTTGGCAGTTGATATCACTTCGAAGGTCTCGAAGATTTTTACGAAAGATATTAAACGTACCAAAATAAATTATTTTTTTATTATTTTTTTTTTTAAATAGAGATGCATACATGGAATATATGTCACATCAATATTCTTACTATTTTCAAACTAAGCTAAACGCTTGTGCTATGAAAATAGAACTAACTTGCTAGTGTCCTGGAACGAGGCGCGAACCTCCGACCGCTAGATCACTAGCCCAACGTCTTGACCACTACACCAACAAGCTACTCAAATTCTCAAATATACCCAAGTTCTCAAATAACAATTCATTTGAGACATCTCAATGAACTGTTGCTTGAGTTTATTTAAATTTTTTAACAATAAACAATTCTGCGTACGATTGCCAATTTCAACAAATCAAAAATTTGCATAATTCGAATCTAACCCTTAAACAGATACAACTGTTTATTTTTCACATCTAAAAACTGATATATTATGTTTGATAATAACTTGACTGACTGTAGAATTATTTGAACATATTGTACTTTCAGGATTTGAGCAGATAAAATATTTAAAAATTCAGAACATATCGGAAGCAATTCTTGAAATAAATTTTAAAATCCCGACTGACGGAGTTATATCACCCAGTATCAACGTTCATAATTTTATTCAAACATTGGAGAAACCAAAATTACCAACTTTACCCAGAGAGTTCTTGATTATACCCAGCGACTGTAGAATTGCTCCGACTGAAGAAAAATTAATCAAAGTGGGTGAACATTCCATTGGATATTTCATTAATCATTAAATAAAACTATCTCAATTTGTCAATATGTGTGTATATATTCCGGTGTATTCTTAAAATTTTATTAACAACTGAGATTTTTTTTATTCTGTTTTATTATTTAATTTTAAAAGTCAATCAATGTAATTGTTTTGTTATAAATTTGAATTTAATATTTAAACTATACATTTTTCACATAAAAAATAAAAATTTTGTATAAAAAAATAAGTAATCACTTTTATTGTTTCGTAGAACTCCATACATACTAAATACAAGTTGCTGAATTTAAAATATGATAATGTTAGATTCATAATGCCCTCATAAGGCGAAACGCATCTCACTGAAATTAAACGAGTAGAACTAAAAAACAAGTGTTTTAATTCTCATATGTAAGATTCACTTCTTGAAATTTCTATATTGATATCTTCTCATTCATGTGTTTCCATTTTGAATTGTTTTTGAATATCAACAATATAACAATACAAAGAATAATATTAAACATTGAATTTGTAAAATGGTTGAAAAAAGTATCTTAATTCTCTGTGATGTAAAATATTTTTTAATTACAGGTTAAACTTGTGGCAGGGACGCAACGAACTCAAGAAACTGTATTGGAGGTGTGCTTGCAAAATTCAGAAATCAATCCCATTGTAATACCGTTGAACTTCAATGCGAGATATCCCAAGATAATATCACAGTCACCCGAAATAAGAATGGATGAATGCTTTATTAACTACAAAAATTTAACAGTCTTGACTGTGTTGAATGCGTCAAAAGTGTGCGGATATTACTCTCCTATAAAGGTGTAACTGAATACTTTTATATTTGTTTATTTATTTATTAACATACATATTTTTGTTATAACAGAGGTGAATATATTATAATATAACATGGTAATATGTTTATTGTGTGGGATGGAGTAGACTCCACCTCTGATATATACAGCGTTGTCCTGGCTACTTTGCTAGACTGAAGTCGACAGTTTTTTTCGTGCTGTTATTTAAGATTCAACAGAAATAAAAATAGAGATAAATATATATATATATATATATATTTTTTTTTTTTTTATCTCTATTTTTATTTCTACTCTACTCTACTTTTATTCTATAGAATAAAAGAAAATTAAGTGGGAGTGTTGTAGAATTAGTGAATTATTAGTGTAGGCACTGTATAATGATTATGTTAGAATGTTGGATAGCCATGCTTCTGATTGATTTCTACCTGATTGGATCATATTTTGGGTCCATATTTGTGTAATCTTATTGGAGTTGAACGATTTTGAACGAAGTTGAACAATATGTAGTTATTTTATACGATTATGGGCTGATTCTGGTCCTTGTCAACATACATATATTTTATATAGTAAAGCATTTGTAATTTATATCAAAGTTTGGTTGTTTTTCAGCCTGTAATAAGAGATGTTCTTTGGGAGCTGGTTCCAAGCGAAGCAATTATTAAAAGTGACGAAACGTTTGAAATAGGTGTACTGCTTCAAACACAAAGTGTAGGACCAAAATCATTAAAAATCAGGTACATTTTATTTGTCAATTTAAAAAATAGCACATCGTCCAAACGACTTTGAATAATTAATGTTTACCAATTTCGATACTAAGTCAGGACGAACACACATTATCTGATCCGTAAGATAAAATTTGCAAAGAAATCAATTATCAGGCAGGAACATATACAATATAACAAATATTCTACACCTCTTATATAAATATAAACAAACTTTTGGAAAAAATAATTAAAAATTTACCTTATTTTATTAGACATGCATTTTATACTAATAATAGCTAGTAACTAAATTCATAATAATTCTACATTTAAGTAACTCAATTTTGGTTTTAAATTAGTTTTCAGTTGTTTGGAGACCCCTGTCCAGTGTTTTTAAGCCAAGTGGAGTTGATTGGTGTTGGTCCCAAGATAACTTGTGATCCCGAATCCTTGCACTGGGGTGAAGTTAGCGTTTTGCAAATCAGCACGAAATGTCTAACCCTGTTCAACAAGTGTCCAATCGAGGCATTATTCAATTGTCGATTTGTAAGTATCCAATATTTCAATGGCATCTAGTAAATTAGGAAATTGATTGTTG
Organism: Eubasilissa regina; assembly: GCA_022840565.1. Classification (NCBI taxonomy): domain Eukaryota; kingdom Metazoa; phylum Arthropoda; class Insecta; order Trichoptera; family Phryganeidae; genus Eubasilissa; species Eubasilissa regina. Next base: position 12,132,277 of record JAINEB010000027.1, on the reverse strand, counting down.
ACATATTTTTTAATTATTTATATATTATGTGTTGGAAAAGTGTCTGATTTATATTAAACATTTTGTATAGATGTTTGAAAAAGAATGGTGTTTTTTTTTTCATAAGTTAGAACCATCTATTAAAGTCATTAACGACTTGTTGATAATCTGAATAACAAAAAATAAAATATATACATATAAAGTGACTATATGATGTATGTGTCGCGTGTCTCAAGTCGACAATCTCTTGTAAATCTCATTTGTGAATAAAGGCCGGTAGTAAGTAAATACATAATTACAGTCCAAGGAAAACATGTTAAGATGCCACTCACCTTATCCATTGACTTATTTTCCTACTCTCCAAATAAATTAAGCGAAACGCACCACGTTATCAATAAGTTTTGTTATGAACTACTCAAATGAAAACACTTGATTTTTGAGTATATCATTTTGTTAAATTTACTATTTTGCTATTGTTGTTTTATAACATTGTACCAACTTGAGATAGCACTTTAAATATAAAGAGAATGCATTTCAAAAAAGAATATTAAGAAAATGCATAAACACATCATCTTTTTTGACATGCACGATCAACTTGGCTAGCAAATTCACCAGTTTCTCATCTGTTCTCTGTGTTAATCTGATGCACCATAGTTTTAATGGGAGTCTAGAGAGTTTCATAGATCAATTTTATTAAAATATCTCATGTACCTTCTTATAAAATAGACAAAGGTTGAGGCGCAACAAAGACCGCACTAAACTGTCACTTAACATTATTATTTGAATCTATTGCAACATGTTACACAATATTTCATTTGTTGTTGCAATGATATTTAACTTCTATCAAGTACATATTTTCAGTGCCAAAAATGAATATCAAATTCGGTCAACGAGCTTCCTTATTTTGTGCACCGCGTGTTATTAACAAATTGCCACAACACATTAAAGGGTCTAAAGTGATTAACGATTTTAAACCAAAAATAACAAAGTTGTTGCTTGATGTGGGTAGAAATCAAAATGAAACAAATTTGTCATTTGTGCTAACCTAACTACCTACACATTTACATTATGTTACAGACAAAAATATTTTTATAACTTTTTTTACAATAACATTTTATAACTTCTGGTTGTACTTTTTTAACATAACTTGATTTACATTATACTTACTTTATAACGATTGTACCTTAACAATTATAACTTTTAAAAACTGTACAGGGAATTGCTTTAAAACAGACCATGTCTAGTAAAGTAATTACTTTTATTTTTCATATGTGCTATTTATGCTACAAAAAATAATATGTAATAATATACAATGGACATTCTTAGTTTTACAAAGAATGTCCACTGCTAGCAGTGCTAAATATTGGCTTGCATGTGAGAAAAGATCAACATAAATGGTTGATTTATTTATTTTTAAATCGCTTTGATTCAAAATAGTATAAAGGACCTCATATTTATATATTGTGTATTCATATTAAATTATTAAGTACTTCTTGGATTTATCCATTAAATATATAATAAGAAAAAAATTGGTTTCTTGTCTCCTGTAATATTCACACTTTCACGAAGAAAAAAAACAAACATTACTGTGGATTAACAAAAAACAGTTTGAATTTTTTTTATTTAAATTTATTTTTATTTAAAAGTTATATTTCTTTGAATGTCAAAAAATGTCAATCATACATAGAATGACTTTTGTCTCAATTGAGCACTTGCAAAATTATTCCTTATCTTCTATACTAAGTAGTGATAATGCCAATGGAGGTTCTAGGTGCTCCATGCTATGCCACAAAAAAAAAATTTAATTTTAATTTTGAGAATCACTATGACAGAACTACATAGATTAGACTATTACACTAATGTGTTTTGTAGGGCTTAGACCTCTCGGGTCACTGCCCAACGTGAGCCCCAATGTACTACACAGGTTTAATTACGCCACTAGTAAATAGAAATCTATAAAAGTGAAATCATGATTAATAGTATATTTTGTAGAATAGCCATAACTCTTCATGGTCGGTTAGTCCAATGGGCGGTGTCGTTCCGGCTGGAGAGGACTTGACTCTGACTGTGAATCTTACTTTAAAAGATGCTGGTGTCTTCTATGATAAATTATTCATTAGTATACAACATTCCAAAGATATTGTGAGTAATGTGTACTTATTTTTAGATATATGGCTTCTATTTAACTGAGCACCAATTAAAAGTAATTTGATCCCCAAATATTGCACCGAAAACAATATTTAAATCGTAGATACCCTAAAAATTCATTTTGGTGATGTGCTTGGTGCTGATAAGGGTTTTGCCAAAAATAGTACTAGAACCCCAAAATTTGAGCATCTAACCTTACAAATATAATACTCATGATCGTTTTTTGGTGTAAATTTTTTATTTATTGATACCTTATCAAGATTCTAGTTGTCATTAATAAATTTGTATTCGGAATTTATTTAAATATTAAAATATTATTTAGGTAACCGATTAATTAAATTGTTGTAAACAATTTGATGGCCGAATAATACTTTATACTGCTCATTCAAATAGTTCCCTTTTTACGTCTATTAAATTAATACTGTTTAATTTGTTCATCGTGTTTATTATGTGCCCCTATTTAAATAATATTAAGATGTCATATGAATAATGTTTCATATATCTTTGCTTCACTTTTTCGGTCTAGTTTCATATTGATTTTAAAATTTTCTAAAACTGATATATTGTTTTAAAAAATTTTTTTTTAGGTAATTCCTCTCAGTGCTAAGGGAATCAGCACCAGCATTGTCATAAAACCGAGTGTAACACCCATTCTGGATTTAGGATACCAGTTCACGCAGATGCACCTAAAGTTACCGTTGGACGTGACCAACCAAGGCACTAAATCCCACTATCTCAAATGGTCGACAGTTAATGAAATCAAACGGAAACAAGATGACCCGGAACCACAGTTAGTAAATGATTTCGCCAACGAATTACCCAATCTCACAATATAATTTAGAATTATTTTATTTAATCAAAGTTTCAATGTTATCGGACTATTTGAAAAGCAACATTAATTATTACTCGATTAGATAATTGTTTCACTAAAGGAAACTGCTTTTTAAAAAAAAATTAATGCATCGGAGGAAATGTTTCTAATATGAAAAGCAAATTTCCACAATCATTGGAATTTACAACCTGCTTCAAGTTTTAAAAGGAAAATAAATACTAGATTAAAAAAACTCTAGGGAACTATTTATAAATTTCCAGATTCTTCTAAAAAGTCCTAGAACTGTATATTTTCAATAACCCTCCCACACTCTCCCCCGGAACCCTATTAGTAAGCCCTTATAATAGTAATATAAAGTAATCTGAATCTAACAATTCCCAAAATCACCACTAAGTATGGATCGAAAACAATAGAATTTGTTTTTCCCATAATAAAAAATAAACTCCCTGGGTCTTTGTAAAAGAGTACGCTTTATCCCAATTTAGAAGAAATTATTAAAAAATGGCTTATCGATAATAACCCGTCTTACCTGAAAGAATGATATAAATTGTTTGAACGGTGACTGATTAATTGTTATGTTTTTGAGTTTATTAAATGTAACAAATGGATATAAATGTACCTGCAGACAAACGTCTATCAAAACGTTTTGTGGGTCTAGTGTTAATTAAAATAATAAAAATAAAATAAATATTTTTTTTAAAAAGTTTTCCATTGTCCTTGGAGTGGCTGAGAACAATGGACAATGGACATTAAAGCAGTGGCTTGAACTTTCAATCCTTCGTTTTCAGTTCGTTCTATCATTTTCGCCCGCAAGAGATCAGACTTGCCACATTTGAGAACATGACGGTGTACGTGGAAGCATATTCCGATAAAGTTCAAACTGTCAGCGAACACTGGTTTGTGTACGGCGCTATAGAGTTTGGGAAGAAAGAATTGTTGCTGGAGACTGATGTCAAAATATCTTTTATAATACCCACTATCCAAGCTTCTAAACTTCGTATGAACTTTCAAATAAACCAGGGTCTTTATGAAAAACAATTTTTCGTCCTGGGTATGCACAAACTTTAACAATGTACTTTTTATTTTATTTCTCATAACTCGTTTTTTTTATTGTTTGTTAAATTTTGAGTTTGGTGAAATTAATTTTAATGTACGTTTTCATTTATTGTGACAATTTACTTTTTTCCAAAATGGCCAATATTTTTTAACATAATCATATATTACCTCCATATCATTAATTGACATGGCGGTTACATTGTGGTGTAACATGATTATTTTAATTTTTACAACTGAACTTTGTACTACACGCATGTTGCGTTATTGTCACTACTATAGTTTTGAGAGGTGCAGTCCCTCTCATCATCAGGTGATAACTAAACTTAATACTGTATTGTAGTTTATTCGGGTAATGGGGCAGGGCTTGAGAAGAGGAGGGAGGTTTCGATTGTTACAACAAAAGCAATCAGCTAATGCCAATAGCTTTCTGCTAGTTTTTAATACGATTGTAAGAAAGCCTTAAAAACCAACCAAAAATGATGTTATACTATTGAACCAACAACTAAAATATGCTTTTTAAATTTCAATAAAATTTCTTACTACGAATGCAATATTTGTTTCAGATTATATTATTTTGAAAAATATTTCATTAGCAGAGCTCGATATTGAGATATCGACAGACTTTCCATTCCAAATAGTTCTCGGCAAGACCCCTTCAGACGTGAAAAGAAACAGGAAATGTCCGTGCATCTGTTCCAAAATGCTCTCAAATATAATTGAAAATGATCCGAACATGCGGAATGTTCAATTAGACATGTACGATGAAGGTGAACCGACTATTAATGATGAAAGTGATGATGAAGAATTTGACATCAACGACATCAAAGATGTGATTAAAAAATTTGGCGATCTTTTCAACTTAGTACAGAAGCAAGCGTTTACTTTGACCGTGGGCGAAGAAATTTACGTCAATTTACTTTTCAATGGAAGTTTTGGTCAAAATTATCGACCTGAAAAATTCAAGGGCGTTTTGAATGTTGCCTTTAAAGGTCATCCCAAAAAGGTTTGTTTATTATTTATCTGCGGCAGTTGGTTGATTCTACTACTCGATTCAATTCAACTTTACAATGCTCGGTATATTATAACAGAGTTGGCATTTCTCAAAAAGATAAACAATATGATGCTATTAAACCAAAATGAATTCATTATTTTTAAATTAAACGTACTGCAATTTGTAGTATGTATTTAAAGAAATACAGATTTTTAATTTGTTTTAGGATAAAATACAACTTATTGGCGAAATAAACTATCCAGACGTGGTATTTACACCGATAAATGTTAGCCTGGAAGCCATTCCTGGCTCCAACTGTTCGGCAGTCGTGATAATCGAGAATGTTACTCCTTTAACTGTTAAATACAAACTTAAATGGGACAATGTTTTCATACAACCGCTCACATACTCGGAGGTAATCAAATTTTTCTAACAGATGAGCAATCGGCTATCGTCAACATTTTATTATTATTGAATATATAAAAGAGAAAACATTTAAGTAATCTTAACCTAGAGATATTAAAAACACGTTTGTTTTTGCTCTATTCGTGCCTCACATACCTGGCTGTTTAACCAAGTACTTTACAGCCACAAATAATACTACGTCCAAAGCCGTCAAAACATCCAGAAAGTCAAAGATAATAGGCGGGAAAGCGCAATATTATTTTGGATTATTTAGTATTTATTTGTCATAAGTATCACAGTTGTATTCCATTATCTAGAGATCTAAATGTAATTGATAACCGGTCTACCTTCATAGCTTTATTCACTCCTTTTTCCAAGTCGTTTACTCATGACTGAAGATCATGATCTCCATGGAATCTCTCGATGATCTTTCTAGTATTTTGAATAGTATTTCTCCATTCCTCTCGACATACTGCAGTTCTCAAAGCTGTTACAAGTGCAGTGTCTCTTGTGGTTTTTACTTGATGGTCCAGCGGGTAAAGGATACACTTCGCCTTCAGGAACTCTCCACATTGCTGACTTTCTTCTAGCAAGATATCTGAAACATTGAAAAATGCTGAACCTGTCAAGGGCATCAATTTTGAAAATTTATTTTGTCTCAATCGTCAAAAATACTAATCTTATTTTCATCACTTATCATTGAATATGCTATTATTATTCTAAACGTTGTCAAGCTTAAACATTGCACTAACGGTAAATATGAATGGTTTTCACCATTCATATTTACCGTTAGCAATTACGGTGCCAAAATGAAATCGCGCGTTCCGATGCTGTAAACTCAGTGTACATGTAGACTTTTGCAGTTTTTAAGTTGGATAAATATGAATATTTTACATTTATTACTCATATTAATCATTAAAATAATTTATATCAATTATTGTGTAAAAGTGTTAAAAATGAAAAAAAAATTGATCATCACGAACGATAGCATAAGACACAACTAACTTGGCTGGGTACGCTCTGCCATTAAGTGACGATCGGCATCCGGCACCCTGCGCATTATGCCGTCAGCAACAACTCTGCACGTACATGTATTGATAAATTCACGTCAGGTTCTTCGAGAAAATATTTTTCATTGTTGCATATGGTAAATACTAATATGTATATTGTAATTACTTTATCTACCTTTATATACCTAAAATATGAACTCTATTTAGTTTACACAGATATTCACATAATTAGTGGAAATGTTAACTCAGTTTACATCATCGGAGAGGAAAGGTTAATTATATTCTTCAACTGTTTCTAACTATATTAGGTAGTATTTATTTTCTAATGAGCTGGTTGTTGCTATCAGTGATCATGAACTGTGTTTTCAATTTGTTTATCTCTACACCAAGTATTGTATGCTTTCTTTCACTCGTTGAAACAGTGTAGCCATTTCTTCTTAGGACATGGCGATTGGTATTTTGTCTATTTTTCTTCATCAATTTTATTACCACTCCTCCATCCCAGTTCTCAAACGCCATAAAATACATCCCCGTACAGGGTGGATAAGCCTGGATAGAATATACATCCATTTGTAAGGAATCGGAAGTAATAAAATAAAGAATAAACGTAAAAACTACATTATTTTAACTTATCTTACAAAATATGTACATACATAGAAAAGTGTTATTGTTTGAAAGGGGACTCTCCTTCCATGAAAACATTGGTTGCTTGAAGTTCATCAAGTTTCTGTCTCACGAAAAACCTATCCAACAATATTTGTTTCTTCTTGCTTTTTATAATGTTGCAGAAATTCGACACAACATTATCATTAAACAGATTTATAACACGTTTTATCAGGGTGATATTTTTCCACAAAACTTTGCACCTCACTCCGCTTCGCACACATTTCGTGGATTGAGGACCTAGGAATGCTTTCTATTCGTTCATCAGTCTCTGAAAATAATATTTCCTCTGTCACCGTCTTTTGTTGCTAATTAAGAAGCTGTTCCAGTTCTTCTGTAGTGAGTTCTGAGACAGCCTTCATGTTCATAAACCGAAATTCTGTTCGCAGACTGAAGCATTTTTTTATTAGGATTTTTGTTCGTAAACCAAATTCTTCAAATGCAGAGTCGTTCATAAACCGAGGTTCCACTGTTAATTAAATGTTTGTATAATTTATTTTATTTAACTTTAGTTAAATAAATTTAAGTAAATACAGTAACTATACAATGAATGGTTAGTTTATTTATGACCATATTTGCACATTTATAAATAAAAATAAATAATATTTAATAATTTGTTTTTGTTTACACTTTACAGCCAGAGTCTGTTGAAACCTATACAACATTGAGTGATAGGTCTTCCATCTCCGACACGTCTCTGAAGAATTGGCTAATCAACCAAAGCAACGAACAATTCGTGATGTGTCTACTCGACAGAAAATTATCAAAGACGCTTTTAATCTGCGATCACGGAGATGCATACCGCGAGATGGAAAATATTTTACTGGAAATAATTTCAACGGTCTTAGAAATAGAGCAAGAAATAGATTTTGAATATTTTAAAGAATGCCTAGAAAAACACCTCTCTAGAATGTTGTATATCAATGAACATGAAGGATTCCTTTTTATCGAAGAGCTACTCAAGCAAAATGTTTCAGAAATATTAGAATTGTACGGTTCGATGAGTAACATCGTCTGTGCGGAAGAATCCGTTATCGGATTGCGCAGAGGCTCTGGTATTAAATCTCTTTCTTTGCATGATATTCTGATTGTCACGCCGGATAAAGGAAAACTGAAACCGTTTGAATCGCAAAAACTGCACGTTCACTTTTACCCCGCCAAGGCTATATGTATCAAAACGACTGTTTTGTGTTATCCGCAAAGGGGACCAACGAGATATTTCATAATTCAAGCTGACAGTTCTGATATTGAATATTTCATTGACAGCACAATTATAAATTTTGGTATTTGTGACTTCTACGAAAATTGTGTGAAAAAAATTACACTTTCTAATACTGGACGCCTTTCTTTTGACTTCTTTGTTTCTGAATCTAATGACGCACACGAAATATCATCGGCGAATACGTTGAGCATGGGTATCGTTAGTATTAGTCCAAGTGCTGGACATATAGTGTCTGGTCAGTCTGTGGACATTCTTGTGACAATTAATCCTGGAATATTTGGATGGTTCAATAAGTGTTTGCAATTGAAGGTTGCACATTTTGAACCGACATGCATTGAAGTTGACGGCTGGGGTTTCTTCCCGCAAATAATTTTTGATAATAAATTTTGCCTTGAGGAAGAGGTGAGCAACATAATTTTATTAATTTTTAGATAATATAATATATATATATAACATAAAACAAAAAAAAAAATTGTAATAATTTAAAGAAAACACAATTAGTGGATGCAGCTTGATCTATTTAAGTTATTTAATGGAAATTCTTTAATCTTTAGAACAAATTTTAGATAGAACTTGGAGTGTACAGCTGTAAGACTTATTCCAAGAAACAGTAAGGGTGGTTCTCCGCTTCTTTCAACTAGTGATTATAATGATGAAGTTAGGAGAAGAAATAAAATACAGTTAGATGTTCACTGTAGGCACAATGCGGCGATAGAATCGAAAATGAATTGCTGACGACAATATATCTGCTTTTATTTTAGTTACAAACAATACTATTATTCATTAATATTTTTGTCAAAACAATTTATCATTCATTTTAATATTGATATTATTCCTAACAATACCATATTATGTTATTATTCCCACGAGGTGCTTAAACAGATACTGGGAGATGTCCCTTGTGGACAATGTTAATCTTTGTTTTCTGGCTTCCACTATTTCGCATCCAGGTGCCTGTCCTGTTGTTTAATTTTTGATTATAAATATTAGAGAGTACCATCGATACTTTGTTGCTCCAGTGAGCTCATCGGTCCTGGATACGACTCACCATCTGGGAATCTTTATCATATCACTGTTAGAATGCAAAATTATCCAAAATAATATTTTGTTTTTCAAGGCTACATAAACACTTAGTCGAAGTAAGGGACGGGGTTGCAATAAACATCGGTGTTGTTAGACGCACGATACGGCATGGGAACGGCAATAAGGAATCTGGCATACTTGACCATAGTCACGTCGGCAAATGCACCATAAGGGATGCCTCACCTTATGCGTCAGTCTTCTCCAAATCCCAGCCGGGAAAGCTCACTCCACAAAGACGAGATCTAATTTTCAATTAGAAAATAAAATCAATATCGTCTCTGATATAATAAGCAAGCGTTTTGTAATTTGTGATTCCGGGGAAAATTTAAACTGTGCGCCTCGAGTTTAAGCTTAGACTGTGATGTTCTCTGTGTTTAATCGTTGATGTAAAAATATAAAAAGGGACCCGGTGGAGCTATATGAAAAAAAAGACGATCAACATAATTTGGTGTAGTGAGAGTAAATTGTCGCTATCAAGAGAGACGATATCATATATGGCACGCACAAATTACATAAGAACATCGCGTCCAGAGCCCCGGTTTGCCTGGAGAATTGGGCATCGTCTGGTGGTCAATCAACTACAAGCCTGAACTCCATCACCCTACGCTGGCACCACAACTATTGGCCACACTTCACGTCCAGGTTCCAGGACCATCATCTATGTGAGGGACCTGCATAATCTAGATCAGACAAGCGTCAACATAGACAATTTGGTAGATAACTTTATGCTGGCATGATGGGCACGCACATATATAATGTTCATTTAATTGTAATTATTTTTGAATTGTCTCATTAATAAGTAATCAGGTTAAATGCTCATTTTCCATTTCTAATACATGCAAGTATCGTAAAATATAGATAATAAACTTTATTGTAAACAATGGCATTTTGTAATTTCATTTCATAACCATTTGACTTGATAATATTTTTTAAATGGACCAGTTAGGCTAGATGCCTCCCCCTGAATATAAAGCCGAGGCAGAAAGAATAATAATCATTTTCCATTTCTAATACATGCAAGTATCGTAAAATATAGATAATAAACTTTATTGTAAACAATGGCATTTTGTAATTTCATTTCATAACCATTTGACTTGATAATATTTTTAAAAAGGATCAGTTAGGCTAGATGCCTCCCCCTGAATATAAAGCCGAGGCAGAAAGAATAAATAACCTAACATCACTTTAGATAATGTATTATTTATACATACAATGGTCTCAATTCTTTATTGTTCATAGTGCATGCTCACCTCACAAATGGCCCTTTATAGTTGGCAAATTTTGCAAGCGAGCGTTGTGTAAGAGCGTTGCGCACAGCACTCGTATACACATGACTACACAGGACTACAGTGTGTTGATTTATCCTGTATAAGATCACCAACATTTTGGATATTGAACCAGACTACACAGGACTACAGTGTGTTGATTTATCCTGTATAAGATCACCAACATTTTGGATATTGAACCACTTTCTGATGTTACACAATCAAAATAATCTATTTCTACGTATCCCTCTGCTGCCTTCTATCTTCACCTGCATAATGCGTGGTAAATTATCATATTTTTCATTGCGGAAAATGTGTCTGAATTATGCTTATCTCATCCATGAGAAACCAACTTTTTGACACCTATTTGCAAAATTACTATCATTGGGTTGTATTAAACAGGATTACCAAAATTCTGAGAAAGCGATAACGGTGAGATAACTTACCGGAGGCGCCAGAAAGAAACCATAAAGGTAATAAAATAAATTTTAAATGATAGGATAGGTGCCGGAATGCGTGAGAGTGAAAAATCGACACCTGCTCCAAACAATAAGTGACACTGTTTACAACAATGTCTTACTGATACCTGTTTTAGTGCCTTGTGGGAATAAAAGGAATGATAAAAATTATTGAGACTCACCCAATCAGCACATCATGTGTTTAAATATGATCATGAACTCATGAATGCTTAATTTTTTAATGAATTAAATAATACTGTCATTGTCCAAAGTGATATAAAAGCAGGTTCCCTGCGATCGGGAAATTATTCTCTCACCGCAGTGTCCCTAGAAAGAAAATACTTGTGTGTTTCGTTTCTTCTGACCTCATCATCATCATCACCAGTTGAGAGAAGTGGAGATCGACGAACTACCCTTGTTTTCTTGTTTCTTGTATGGAACATGGGTAGTGTTTATTATTGCACCACGTTGATGATTTTCTATGCTTTGTAAATTATTTTTCAGGTTTCTCATGAAGTAACATACACAGCCATCGGTACCCTGACAGATAATCTTTTGAATGCGTATAGCGTAATGTTGAACTACTATCTGGAGTACGCACCACAGAATACGCCCTTATCCGAAGACAATGAAGAAGAAATGATGGAGCCGGCTACCACATATTTGAATACGCTGATTGACAATGATTGGAGCATTGTATCAAATGAGGTTTGTAACATTATTTTATAATGAAAATATATATTATAAAGTGTTTTGGTGTTTAGATATTTTTCCCTAGTAAATTAGATAAGGCATTTTGCTATCATTCGTTGAGTTACAAAACTACTTATTTAGGGGATTTGTATTATCTCTTGTCTACAGATGAGTTAAAAAAATCTTTTTTTTTTCTGTTAATAAAAATATGTAGTATTTTTTTAGAAAATATGACATCAACCACAACATGTAGAAAACATGAAACAAAAAACAATCCAAATTAATCTCGCAATGTTAGAGTCATTTAACATAAGTTAACAATTGAAAATAAATTCATCAAACACGTTACAGTAATTAGTGTAACCATATAATTCATCAAACACGTTACAGTAATTAGTGTAACCATATAATATGAACTTTTTTCAAAAAATTTTGCCCCGAAAATAACATTTCATGCTCATTTCTACTGATAATTCGTAAAACCTGGTTATTTATAGTTCATATGCATTTTTTATACTCAAATTAAATAATTTATAATTCACATATTCATGTGTACTCGCGTGACTATGCACGCATTCATCATCCCTTTGTGAACTAGTTTATTCTTTAGCTAGCTCCGCCCATTAGGGGATTCATCTGTAGCTAGCTCCACTTCAATCATAGCATTATTCCTTATCGCAATAACGGCACGCTCAGAACTCAGCTGACAGTACCAGTGCCAAACTGAACTAACTAACTTACCATCACGCCGTTTCCCCGCAAGGGTAGCAAAGAGGATAGAACGCCACACTCTTCTGTCCTGATACACAATTCTCGCCTCATTCACATTAATACATCTTCTCAAACAAGCTCACCGATTGTTGAGTCTTCTAATAGAACCATCCTCCAGTATTTGGTTTACTAGGTGGTGCCAAATCTTCCGCAGTCGTCCTCTATTTCTGGTGCCATCAACACTTACATCTTTCTTACCATTCTCTCCTCATTCATCCGTTCCATATGGCCAAACTACCTAAGTGATCATTTTTTTAATATATCATGTGCACCTATACCAAATTCCACAGTCCGTTTTATAAGATTTATTGTTATGTTAGGGATTATCAGCGCATTGCAAATTATGTATTTCTACTCACCCTTGTAACCCCTTATTAAATAACTTTTAAATTTTCGTTGAATCTCGTAATTTATAAATTAATTGTGTGTAACTGTTCTATTGATTTTATATCTGGGTTTTTTGTTTATGAAATGTTGTGATTTAAAAATTTGTAATGTTAAAAAATTTTCTATTTAAATACATAATATTTTTTTCATATTTAGCTCTCTAAAATGGCACCAACATCTTGTAATTCGTGATGAATTTCAAAAATAGAATTTATTTTAAAAACTGACAAAAAATTAATATCAAAGATAAAATACGAAACCTAAATACACCCCTGGGTATGGCCTGAAAAAATTGTGCGAAAATAATAAGCTTCAACAATTAAGACCAACGAAGCATGAGGATTTAAAAGTTTTTCATTATTTTTCACGCACTTTGAATATTCCAATTTCTTGCCCAATTTTGATGGAAAAGGCGAGTTCGACCGCTGATCAAATTGATGTCTCTAATTTTTTGTATCATGTACTGGTGTATCGCTTTACGCTAATCGTTTTTAATATTGGACTCGCCACATCGCCACACGCCTTTCTTATTCATGCGAAATTAATTATTTGATAAATATTTTGACATATAAAAAACTGAAATAATAGACAGTCGCCCTGTTTCAGTATGAAAATCACAATGTTGACAGCAGTGGCGCGCGCAAAAATACAGACGCAGTAAACTGACGTGTTTTTTCTTTCTTGTGTTGCCTTAAAAAAAATTGTTCTCATTATTCGTAATTTGGATTTTTTTTTTACATTTCGATCCCGTGAGTTACGAATTAACAGAGTTTTACTATATATATATTAATTTAGTTACATTATCTGATCTACGAGTTCAATACGAGTCCAACAACTCTTTTACATCAGTTCAACAATGTCGGTAGTCACAAGTTCTAACGGCTCCTCTCAAAAACACTTGCACTTTTCACAAATTGAGAACACAACTTTTTGAACACACGTTTGCACTTTGTGCATTACGTAAATAAAAAAATCTTAAATTTGTTATGTTCATTATAGCGAATGTTAAAAAATTGATTTTTTATAAATTGAGAACTGCCTGTTAACGAATTAATGAAAATGTTCACAGGGACTTCCGAGTGTATCATATATTGATCTGGCGATTGAGAGGATACAAGTTTATCAGCATATATCCTCATTACTCGTAGGTGACAAAACTTTAGATTACAAGAACAAGGGATTTCTACACTTTCATAGTCGCAAGAAATGCTTGGATTTTGGTTCTGTCATTATTGGAAAGTCTGTAAGTTTTATTATACGTATAATATACAGAGTGTAACAAACCTAGTCCACAATACTTTATGGATGGATACCTGACTAAATTATGAGTCGAAAATGTTCAAGGAATATGTACAAATTCTGCGCCGTTGCGGAAAATATTGTTTGAAATTTTTACAAAATCATGGTAGCTTACTACCTACTTTGAAATAAATATTTGTAAAATTGTTCAATTAATAATCTATACATTTACTTCGAGCCCTAAATTGCTTAACAAAAAATAGTCTAGCCACTCGGAATTTGATGACCTTTAATTTTTTGTATTCATTATATAATTTGGAATTAATAAAATATTTCAATTAATCAAAATAATCGCATAATTACAATTTTTTTTAAATGCTTATAACTCTTAACATGGTTGAGAAATATTTTATTTCCGAATTTTAACTATGTACACATTTTTAAATCTTATTATTGTTCCTGAACATATACTATAATCAAAATCTTATTTGTTAAAATATGATATTGATAATAAATTTGAAAATGAATAATAGCCCAGCTTTGTCTAAAGCTATCTTTTGTAGGCAAGTTTTATAAAGCAGATTTGGTTTCTGTCACAGTCGACATTTCTGGTCATCGGGCCTAATGACCCATGGTGTGGCCCGAAACATCAGTTACAATGAAAACTGACCTGTGAAATAAACAATCTAACAAGTGTATATTTTTATTCTGAACAAGGCAACACTAATCACCAATATTGTCAACTACGCACCTTGTGACGTTCATCTAAAAATATTGAAGAGAAACAAATTACCCCATTGGATCTGTGTTAGTCTGCCCGGTAGCATAAAGTACGGGGACACGAGCAAGATGACCGTAACTATCAAAATGAACTCGGAACTCTTTGATTTGAAAGCCAGCGAGACTTTGACGCATTTGATCAACGTTCAGGTAATATTTTTGACATATTATTAGTTAATATTATTTTTTTATTTAATTCTTAACATAGTGCATACATAAGCACTCATTATATGCTCTAATGTAAACAAGATTAAAGTATTTTCTTTTACTAAAACTTATCTTTTATATATCTGGTCAGTTTCACTTTAAATCTATTCAATTTCTCCTCCTTATGTTTTCTGGCACTTCATTAAAAATTTTCATCGCACTATACATCATCGATTTCTGAGATTTGGCTTTCATCCTGAATGGCAGTCTCAGTCTATCCCTTCCTCTTATATAATTATTATTATTAATATTAGGGTTGTGTTATGAACCAGATACAAATCTATTGCATGGATATTCATAAAAAATTGCTCTTTTAGGTATCTTATGGTGTCATTATCCCGATAGAGGTAAAAGCCTTATTCATTGCACCGTTTTTAAAAACATTGTCTGACCCAATCAACTTTGGTACCGTCATTTATGGCGACTTCAAGATAAGTTCACTTCCAGTGGTCAATCTGTAAGTCAGGATCGTATAAAATGTATTAAAAATGAATACTTGTCATATTATTTACCACAGGGACTCAAATGCAAGACTCTATTACTGGTAGACTACTTTATCAAATCTGTTGTCGTCATAATTATCATTAAAATTTGAATTATATATATCACACTTTTTTAGCGAGACACAATTTTTATCAATCGGAAACAACCATATTTCTAAAAAAGTTCCGGGTTCAAGTCCTAGCGGTGAATATATTTTTTCAATAGGTACATTTTTTCTGTGTATCTTTCTAAGTGATTTATCATATTTGTTTTAATTATCGAGGATCCAATCAAGATTTTATCAAGGAACTATATGATTCTGATGACTTTTAATACCCGCTATAACACGTTTTCATAATATTGAGAAAATCAAGCAAAACCGCCGCGCTTTAATGACAAGCATTATTACTTTTTTTTTTAATTTATTCATTTCTTCCATCTAAATTATTATGTATTAATTTAAACCCAAATATGTATTTCAGTATGATAAAAAAAAACATGGCAGCATTTTAAAGTCATTTCGCATTATACCGGGATTTGCTCACTCTAACATTGTACTTAATATTGCTAGCGCTAACAAACCATATTTTTACAATGAAACATGAATTTTTAAATAAAAAAATTAATTCCGAATCCAAATGATGTGTATAATTCAAATTTGTTTAAAAAAGTGTTCAAGCAGATTTTAAAAATTCAGTGCCACATATCAACACGTGAGATAATATCATTTCAAGTTACAAACTGACAGTATCATGTGTCTCTATCTTCAAAATTCAATGAAATGTCAATCAAAAATTAACATTTACAATTCCCTGGAGTTGTTGTCTTAAATAACATGAGAATCTTACAATGCTTGCTTGCGTGTGATTTTACCAGGAATTGTTGATACATTAGCTCGATGTAATTTCAGAGGTATAACAACTTGCAATTGGTCAGCTTGCATTACCTTGGATTCAAATCCAGAGAAAATATCCCAGAGACACGTAAATCCTTACATAATTCTCAATTCCACCGGCACCTTGGAACCAGAAATGGAAGACTGGATTAGATTTTCTTTCAAACCATTGCATCAAGTATGTTAAAAAAATATATATTTTTGTTTTTTTTTTAATATTTTATGTTATTTTTATACATTTCCTCTTATACATTTTTCATGATAATTTATGTTTGTAGAATAAGCATAATTATTTATGTCTTTACTTTAAAAGTGCACAACTTTGTTCCAAGTTTTGAATAAAATTTTATATATATTTTTTCCCATTTATTTGAGAAAGACAAGTCTTTGAGATGCTTATTTAATCAGAATGATAAATTAAAATTTGATCAGTATTTTTTACCGTACTTTAAAAGTTGTGCTCCGAGTTGCCCAACATTATTCCAAAAATTAATTTAGTTTATTTCTCAAGGAAATATGTATGTGTTTGGAACTATGATAGATGGATTCTTAGCTAATTCCTTATTAAAAAAAAACATTTTCCAAATATATTTACAAAAAAACATATAATATTAGCTTTATTTATTTACGCTAATGCAAAATGACAATTTTTATCATTAAATCATATGATGAAGTGTAATCTGCTTATATTATAATATTGCCAGTTTTATAAATAAGCATACTAGCTATATGTATTTGTTATTTGAAACAATGTTATGTAAGTTAACAATGATAATGATGCTGATTTATATAGCCCCGCTTCTCCTCGAAAACATACCTAACCTAACCTTAACATAATTTAACAGGGAAATTTCAATGCAAAGTTGATCATTACAACTGAAATGAATCGAAGTAGTATTGTTTTACCTGTGATAGGGAGTGCATTGAATCCTACGTTTGACATAATTGGTTCAAATATCAATTTTAATCCAACGATTCCATATTCTATACCACAAGAATTATTATTTGCAATCTTCAATCCTAACCAATTTCCAATCGAAGTCCAGTTTGAAAATGCTGATAAGTGAGTGTATTTAAGTTGAACTATATATTTTTTATTTTAGTATTAGAAAATATAATACATTTTTAAAATAATCAGTAGAATATAGATGTATTTCTTTTAACATTTATTTCTTCTCTGTGGGAGTAAGACTCGTGTATAGAGAAAGAGTATATACGAGAATTTATATTTTAGTTAGTCTGTGTACATATTTTTTTTACTTCAGATACAAATTTATAGTTCTAATTGTGATGGGGAGATTGTTAAAAAATGTAGTGATTTTGGGTTGTGGTATATTTTAGTTTTGGATTATCAATTTAGTCTCTAAATCTTGTAGATCGGAATTGGCTTCTAATATTTAATTAATTTTTAATTTATAAAATTTGGATTATTGAATTTATTTTGTATATCTCTTATTTTTGGTACTTTGAAATCTGTGAATACTTGGATAGTCTTTTTTTTTAGAATAATTTTTATTTTTCATTTTTTGAGTGATTTCTAATTGTGATATTGAAGTTTTATATGCTCCTCCCCATCCAATAATAATACTGTATTTCAAATGTGGCTATACAAACGCATAATATATCATTTTCAGATTTGTAAATGATAAGATGTTTCTAAGTCTTAAAAATATGTAGGCAGTTTTCCTTATTTTGTGTATAAGATTAGTAATATTTTCTTTCCATTTGAGCTTGTTATCTATGTATTATGATTCATACATACTTGATACAGTATTTTTCTTCAATTGAAGAACATTGGATATAATAACAGTACAAAGCAATGTTCTTTTTAAATTAAAAATGATAGAGAGAGATGGCGTACAATCAGATTTTTTTTAATGTGGTTTCGAATGACCACCATCTTGCTTGGCTTACTATTGCACAGATTTAAGTGCTGAAAATACTATTTGTTCTTTATAAGACTGTAATAATTTATATATTATAAATACATTGTTTTATTATTTTAAGTTATTTTTATTTTATGGCAGTCTTACATCAATATGTATATAAATAAATGCACTTTTTTAGATATAATTTTGACATTCTTAAATGATACTTTTTCATGTGAAGTTTTTCACTTTAGACAAAGCGCACACACTATCAAAGAATCATTTGCTATCTTAATTGGCATGTTTTGTTTGCGACGAAGCATATTTATTGTCATTATGTTGATGTTTAAATTTGTTATTTTGACATATTCAGTATTTTGTGAAATTACCAGATTATCTAATATGTGTTTATGATATACATTTTAAGGTATTCAGAAGGTCAACGAAATGAGATAAAATATTTTTTGAAAAGCACTGAAAATTCTGGCAGAACACAAGGTAGTGTATTATATATGTACTTGTATTATTTTATTAAATTCTTGGATCCATCATCAGCTTGTATATCTCTCGTGAATTGACAATTCTCTCTATCTTCAACCTTCTTATTAATGTGTTGCCTGCTTCTTTTCTAATGCCGTTGCTCCATCGAGTTTAAGTTTACGATTACAGCTTCACTCTTAGCTAGATATTTTTGCTTGTTTTTAATTATCGCTTCATTTTCAACTAAATATTTTTGCTTGTTTTTAATTATCGCTTCATTTTCAACTAAATATTTTTGCTTGTTTTTAATTATCGCTTCATTTTCAACTAGATATTTTTGCTTGTTTTTAATTTCCGCTTCACTTTCAACTGGATATTGTTGCTTGTTTTTAATTTCCGCTTCACTTTCAACTGGATATTGTTGCTTGTTCTCGATAACTAAGATGTAATGTATCTGCTTGGAAGAGGGCATAGTTCTAGTGAACCATAAAATGTAAATAAATATTAAATTGTATTTATATTTAACTTTGTTTAAACCACTGTGCTATTTTTATGTCAACCAGTTTTGATTCTAACATATCTTCGTCAGGACTAGCGAACTATTCCATAAAACTTAAACATCCATTACAGGGTGTAGGCGGAGGCTTGGTAAGAATTGGGAATTGATTGACAGGGGGACATTGTGTAAGGTTTAATTGGTTATTAATTATGGTAACTCTGCCCCCTCCCCCTTCATCTGTCAGTACCTAATTACTTGTATGTCTACCACCTAAATCTTGTCTCCTATATTTATGTTTAGTCAGTTTAATACTTCACATGTCGATGAAAGTTACTGTTCTCTCGAAACTCAAATAGTGCTAATAAATTCAAGTAGAGTAATAGCATTGTTTCATTTATATCCATCTCTTCACAGTGTTCATGCCAGATGATTCTACTTATATGGAACCTATTGATGCATCTGTATGGGAAGCCTGTGAAACATTGCAAATAATGCCACAAGATTATGAACCAATTTATCTAGTATTCTTTGGTGCTCCTTTTACAGGTTTGTAATCAAATTAATTGATTTTTAAATATTGTATAAACCTGCATATTTTTAAAAAACATTGTTAAGACTGTAGCGACCGGAATTCAAATCCACCGCCATCTCAGTCGGCATCGACGCTAGCGACAGCGTTGCCGGCTGCTGCTACAAGCCTGGCTCGAAATTCACTGCTAGAGAGTCTCTCCAGTTTTATCGTTCTACAACGGTCTTGCCGGCCCGGGAGCGCCGAGCGAGACCGCCAAATCGCTTCACATCATTTCATTTTGTAATACACACGCACCTTCTACATCATTCATTTCATTCTATGTCTTTCTTGTTTTCATCATAATATAATAAACCTCAAAACGCGCCAATCACATATCTTTCATTTAACCACCGTCCTAACCCCCAAAAGACCTATTTTCAATGTTAATTCAAATTTTCCCATTTTTTTACGAAAATGTGGGTTTTTATTATTCATTCATATCAGAAGTTATACACAAGATACATTTTTTTATTATTATTTTTTAAATGGAAATTACATATTACTAATTTTACAAACAAAATAAGGAAAACTACCTACATATTTTTAAGACTTAGAAACATCTTATCACTTACAAATCTGAAAATAATATATTACGCGTTTGTACTGTCACATTTGCAAATTGGATGGGGAGGAGCATATAAAACTTCAATGTCACAATTAGAAATCACTCAAAAAATGATAATAAAAATTATTCTTAAAAAAATAAAGACTATCCAAGTATACAACTCTTCACAGATTTCAAAATACCAAAAATAATAGATATATACAAAATAATTTAATAATCCAAATTTTCTAAATGAAAAATCAATTAAATTTTAGAAGGGAATTCCGATCTACAAGATTTAGAGACCAAATTAATATTCCAAAACTAAGATATACCGCAACCCAAAATCATCATATTTATCAAGACATCAAATTTTTAACAATCTCCCCATCACAATTAGAAAAATTACAGACTACTATAAATTTGTAACTGAAGTAAAAGAAATATGTACACAGACTAACTGAAACATAAACTCTCATATATACTCCTGTATACACGAGTCTTACTTTCATAGAGAAGAAATAAACGTTAAAAGAAATATATACAATAAAAATGTATTATATTTTCTAATATTAAAATAATAACAAATAAATAAATTACTTAGATTAGACCTTTACACTAATATAAAACTAATAAACTGAATACAAATTAAATGTATTATTTATAAAGATATATGTAGGTATATTTAAAATCAATTTTATCGAAAAATATTGTTGCTACCAGGATTCAAATTCAAAAGTAGGTACCTGCCTAGCAGGCACATGCAATCAGTACGTTGAAATAAGCTGTATGTTGGATATTCAATATTATTAATGGATACTCAATTATTTTATTCATTAATTCATTTAAAAAATGAAACATCCAGAGTGCAGTACTTTTTTTATATCCAGTCAAATGACAAAGTTCCAGATGATTGTAGAATTATTATTTTCAAAATGTTGATGTATGCCATTATTAAAAGTGTAATGTATGTAATACCAGGAATTATATTTATGTTGATTAAATTACCATTAAAATTGTAAATATATGGTTAAAAAAATTAATACATAATGCATTTTTACAATGTTGTATTTGTACTTTGGTTGATGCAGGGATCTCCATAAAATAACACATATGTAGGTTCACAAGACTTTTATTATTTACAGTACTCTTAGCACCGCAAATGGCTCCCAATTCTTGTATATCTCGGACACCAGCCTAGTTCGTTCTGCCGCTTAATTCTCAAATGCCCCGCTGCAAAAAGGCGGCACTGCTCACGCGCGTACCTGACACGAAAGTATCAGCCTCACACTCTTTCGCGCCCAAACTGAAAACTAACCTAACATTAACATATTACATATAAACACATTACATGTTAACATAATGCAACCCAAAAATTAAGTGAACATTATTCTTTTCCTCAGTTTGCAATTTTCTCCTCTTTTCTCTTCCCTCTCCCATCGAGATGGTGGCTCCCTGGGTCTCAGCTTGCCACTCTAAAGGTTGTTCCTGGAAACAGAAGAAGGAAGGACCCGTGAAGATTCACCCAGCCTAGTTACCAGATCCCACTCCGAAGCATCCAATCCCGATACTTTAGACGCAGAATCCTTCGAGCTCATTTTTTCACACCAAGCAACATCCAGCTTCTTCAATTGGTCAGCATGCCTCTTCCAGACCTGACCTGATTCCCGAGTTTCGATCCAATATGCCTCAATGCCTTTTTTTTATAACTATCCCCTGCACCCATAAACAGTTATCCCAAGGCCTGTAATCCCTAACCAAAACTTTTTCTCCAATTGTAAACTCGCAATTTTTCTTACTCTTGTACAATTTCTTTTGACCCTCCTATTTTCCTTGCTCCCTCCCTGCTATCATCACAAAAACCAGATACTTCTCTAGGTTTTAGAGCATCAAAAACTGGCCTAACATTACGGAAGGCTCCACCCCTGTGGTGGCGTGAATAGAATTGCAATAATCCGTCATAAAATTGCATAATTTTTGCTCACAATTATTTGGGTACTGATTCTGTTTCAAGATTTTTTCAAAAAATTTTTGTACGTCTTAACCGTGTTTTCCGCCTACCCATTACTCTGTGGATGACAAACCGGCGACGTCAACAGCTCCACCCTTTTTCTTTTATATAATTCCCTAAACTCTATAGAAATAAAACCCGTACCAATATCACTCACTAATTTTCTTTCTGATATCAGATGGTTTTAACATAATCAGAAAAGTTAGAGACGCAACTAATCTAACTGTATTGAATCTGGACCGATTACTGATGGAGTCTATAGCATATGAAGATACACCCGCATCCAGCAACATTAGAAGTTCCATAGCCCAAGCTTACGCAGAACTTATGCAGAAAGCTGTCAAGAGTACTGCTCCGATGGATCCAGAACGTAAATACATATTTTTTATTTATTAAATTTATTTAAATATAATATTTATTTAAATTTACTGTGTGATTATCTACAATGGCAACTTAATATTTTTGGTTTTTATAAAAGTTATTATCAGATATTTAACCCAAAGGTTATTAAACTTTACTCTATCCACAACATCAATCTATAAGGGTGTGTGTCCACAGACCCTGAGAGTACCAATAGAAATCAATCTTATGTGGCCATAAAATACAATAAACAATTTTTCAACAAATGACTCGATCCTGACTGCAACTGACCCTCATTGCATATCTTGAGACCTAAGAAAATGACAACCCCTTGTTCCAAGTTACACTTTCTTCAATCAATTTTTTTGTTGTATATTATAACGGTAGGTACCTATGTACTTAAATACAGGTTGGCCGTAAGTTTTTGCATTTTTGAAAATTAAATTTTTAAAAACTACAGAGCATATGATAATGAATGTTTATTTCACTGAAGAGCACAATTGGGAAAATCGTATCTTAAAAGTAATGCCGTCTAAATGTCCACCATACCGCTGCAGACAGTCCTCAAATTTGGCACCTTGGTTTTGAAATACTCTACGACACAAAGCATGTGAGTGTTGGCTATCTCTTGACGAATACTTGCCTCAAGTTAGGTTATTGTGGCTGGTTTATCATTTATTATTATTTAAGTTGATCTTGGTATCACCATAGCAGTAGAACGCTTGCAAATCGACAAGCCTGGATCTTCTTGTAGACTCATTAACTTGCGCAACATTCTTTTCACTTCTACTGCTCCGTGTCCGCCTGGTTTTCTTCTTATTTAGCCTTGAACCGGTCTCCTCGAACTTCCTAAAATGCGATTTAATTCAATTAACACTCAGACATTGATTTACACTGTGTAATCGGTAGTGAGCGCGAAACAGGCACCGTACAATCACATAAGAATCGTTATTTTTGTAAAACTGTTTTACGCAGAATGCGCATTGTTCCCCTGTGAAGTGATCCATTACGACCAAACTGTTGTATGCATATCCCTCCTTCGCGCGGTTCCCACACAAAACTGATTTAAATAGTACCAAAACTTATGGCCCACTGTATAATAGAAGCTTTTCTAAAACTAACATAAATTGTCTAAAAAGACTTGCTTACAATGCTACTAGTATACATCACAATAATAAATATTGTTGCGAATTTTTTTTAACTTTTGGTCTTCTACCCTTTTGAAACAATATCAGAATCAGAATGGCCAACCGGTGAGATATTTTCAAGTTTGATTTTTCAGAAAATTTTGTTTGAAATATGGTAATTCTCCACAAAATTGTATATATTCTGTACTTTTTTTAACAAAGTGTAGTGTCGGGGTCTCCAGGTCATGATCGAAGAAAGTGAATTGAAGTTTCCTTGAAGTCATGAGACTTTCTGCAATAATTTTAAATCTAAACCTAAATTTTAATTTTAAACCTAAAATCATTTGGGGCCTTTTAATATCAATATATTTTCAATTATTTTGTGATGATGTGGAATTGATTTCTCAAACCTGCAAATTTCTTCAGCTTGAAAAATGCTTAAAATTGTAAAACAAAGAGATTAAATGAAAAATTTTAAATAAGCGAATGTACCAAAATGATTTTAGAGTTTATCCTTTTCTACAGTGTTGTAAAAATTTAGGAAGGATGAAATGTACAACACTGTCACAAGACTTTAAGGAATGATTCTGCATACCATTAATAATTCTAAAATTTGTATAACTTTATGACTATTTGTACCTAATAAAATGTTTCCATTGAAATTATTACTACAACACTACACAATCGCATTGGTTCACAATTTGTTTATATGCTTTAGCTAACCGACAGTTTTGGGATGAAATGGACGATCTAGATTATGAAGTTCAGATGTTGCTAACAGCATGGGAAACCAATACGGACTATATGAAGCAGAGTAAAAAGACAGCGGGAAAATCGGCAAAATCTACCAAGAAAACTCCGTCAGATACCTTCAGATCCACCATTTCAGCTAAATCGCTTAATTTACTGCTCAATATACCTGAAGTAATTATTTTTTACTGGAATTAATGTAATCATATTTTTAATTAACCCTCGGCGCTCCTTTATTCTAATTACTGTAATGAAATTTCTTAATTATAAATAATTTCTTCATATTTCCTTATTTGTTTGTTTCAGTCTCTATTGATTGAAGCTTTACAAGCTGCGTTCATGAAATATCCGGAGGGATTTATACTTGATAATCTCAACAGTAAATTTTTGGACACACCAAACATTGCATTTAAGTGCGTCCTGAAGTCACTACAGTTTACAAAACATGTGCAGTTGATAGTATTTCATAATTCGTATACAGATTTTGCAAGTACCGTTCCAGAAAGGTAATTTGTAACCTAAATGTAACTCTACGGCATATTCTTGAGTTGTAACACCGCCATGTAGGCTTTTGAGTTCTAAGTTACATGTTATGATCGACTCAACACTAATAGGTGCAGATTACAAATAAAAGTAATAATACCAGTTTGTTCATTAATGGTTATAAAAATACATACATATACTGTCACATTTGACCCGGGCTGACCGGGCATCCTATCCATGCCATGAATTTAACGCCAGGCCCCGAGCTTAACATCAACTCTTACAAGTTATATAGGTTCTTATCGGGTGAAGTTCACGGGCCGCTTCATGAGAGTCTCCTTCATCTACAGGGGAGGTTAGATACACAATAATAAGCAATTGGTTCTCTTTTCAAACTATATTTGAACATAAAGTAACCCACCTACATTTCTCATGACATTCACTAATTATATGTCCCTGATCTCGGGACACTTGACAAGTTTCTGCTCTCTCTCTCTCTCTCTCTCTGTTATCATAAATTGGCATTTAGAATTTTTCAAAGTGAGCAAATTAAATCAAAAAGGCAGCCAAATCCTTTTGTTTTTATTACACAATCATATATGTAGAGTACAGTCAGTATGTATCAGTAATGAGCTCAAAATCACAAACTGTGAGTTAATCACTGATATTTCTAAGTCACTAATAGTGATTGACTATCTGAAAATATCATGTTTACTTTATTTGTGGTTTCCTATATTTGATTTTTGTTTGGTAAGATGAGTGTGAAATAAATAGATGTACTTTTTATGTGAAAAGAAGGGTTTAAAATAACAATGGAATAGTATTTATAATTGAGTATGCATATATGCATATTTTAGTCTATTATGGATGGATATAAATATATAAAAAATTACTGGTACATTTACCACCTAGGCCTTGTCTTCTATATTTGTATGTAGTTAGTTCAATACTTCACCGGTTGATGAAAGTTACTGTTTCTCTCGAAACTCGAGTAGTGCAAATAAACTCAAGTAGAATCATAATATTGTTTTATTTATATCCATCCATTATGATGAAACTACAAAGTCAATGCCGATTATTTATTCCGTTTATTTCGTTTGTAATATTGTCAACAGCTATCAGTCAAATTAATATTCTTGACTTAGTAGTGTGGGACAAGAATATCAATTTTTTATTCACTGTCAGTGTGGTGGATGTTTGTTTACTTAATGTAAACAGTAACTCTTCTAAATACTATTTAATATATTTTTCAGAGATCCAGCTGCTGACTTACCTAATCCTGATGAAGGTAGGATTTTTGATTCTTTGCATTACGAAGCTTATGAAGATTGGAGAATTGATTTATGTTAACCAATCTATCATTATTTTATAAATATCAGATATCTCTTAGAGACGGAGTTATTTTTATTATACTTTTAATGGAAATGAAATATAGAAAATATGGGGGTAATTACAGAGCTTACGCTGGCTGGCTTAATTGATCACTTTATATATATATATATATATATATATAGTGAACGTTATACTATATATATATATATAGTATAACGTTCACTAATTCTCACCCCTCAATCTCCATATTTTATCAAATTTTTGAAAGTTGTATATATCTTATTACATTGCCTCACTTCAAGTACCAGTACACCATAGCCATCTATAGGCCAAATTTGAGAATCTGATTTTTGTTGAAAATTTTTTAAAGCAATATTCTTTATTTGTAAAATGTTTTTAACACATTATATTAGAATACGCCTGAAAAATCAGTATTTATATTTTTTTCTTATTTTGACCAGTATATTATAGCAATATTAGAATATGTTAAAGGACACATAATTACTGGATTTTTTCCTATAAAGGCACTGTTATTGAATAAATATCAGATATCTCATAGAGACGAAGCTGTTTTTATTATATTTTTAATGCAAATGATATATAGAAAATTTGGATTGTAAAGAATTGGTGAACGTTACATATATAGAAAGTGATCACTTAAGCCAGCCGAAGACTGGTCGTAAGCCATGTAAATACCACCCATATTTTCTATACATCATTTCCATTAAACATATAATAAAAATAGCTTCGTTTCTATGAGATATCTGATATTTATTTAATAACAGTGCCTTTGCAGGTAAAAATCCAGTAATTGTGTGTTCTTTAACATATTCAAATATTGCTATCATTATTTTATTTATATTTTCACTCCTAATTATCGTCTTCTTCTCCAGTCATTTTCTTCATTACCGAGAGTGATCCCCAGGTCTCGGTCTGCTAATATCTTTGAAGATTTTCCTGCATCTTTCTCCGCTGCCCGCAATTCAGATAGCTAGTAGTGTCTTTGAGCTAATCGGTCCATTGTGTTGAAGCTCGCCTTCTTCCTCTCTGTGGATGACATGTCGTAAAAATACCGGCAATCTATCTCGTATCCTGAATTGTTCCAAAATAAAAAGTATTATTGCCCATTGCGCCTATCTAAGCGATTCTAAGCATTCATCTTCAGCGCCACATTTCAACGGCATCAAATTTTCTTCTCTCACTTACTCTCAATGTCCATGTTTCTACTCTGTAGAGGCATATAGATAAAATAAGAGAATGGATTTTGATTGCTATGATTATGAATCTATTTTTCCAAATTGTATAATACAGTTTTGACACTGCGATTTTTGAAGTTCTAATTCTTCTCTTAACTACAGCTTTTTCTACGGAAATGATATATCTTTTTAATTTGCAATCAGACCATATTGCAAATATTCAAAGATTCATCAAAACTGCGCATTTCTTTGATGATTCTCATTTTTTGATTAACCTCATTTCGAGTATTAAAAATAAATATTAGAAACTAATTTATTTGATCTGCCAACTGAGACACCAGCACAGCACAAACCCTTATCTTAAATTTAAAGTTGACACTGACTATCATTTCACAGGCTTATAAATGATTTTCTTTCCAGCTAACAACACATCTCTCCTCTTATTGGATGCCAAAACAAAATTCTATCATTATGATAAAGACTTGGAAAATTTGCTGTACTCTGTGGATAATTGGGACGTGCGAAATAATTGTTTGGTACAAGTCGTGGTGTCGACGGCAAAACCAAAAGGGGGCCCTAAACCACCTAAAAAAACTGCCATTCGAAAGAGTAAACTTGCCGTGGATACTATGGTTAGTTTTTTATTTTTCCTAAATCAGAATATTTGGATAGAAATGGATACAAGCATGACATAAATAACTACACCTACATTCCCACTATAGCTAACTACCTTACCATCACGCCATTTCTTCGCAGGGGTAGGCAGAGAGGATAGAGCACCAAACTCTTCTGTCCTGACACACGTCACGTGACTGGACGTCCTCTATTTCTGTTGCCATCAACACTTGTGTCTCATATATCTTTCTTACCACTCTCTCCTCATTCATCCATTCCATATGATCAAACCTTCTATGTGATTCTTTCTTAATCTTACTTACTATATGGATCAGCTTTACATTCTCTCCTTATTTATTCATTGTTTACTCTGTTATAAATGGATCTGCTGCATATACACCTAAACAATCTCATTTCTACTGCATTCATCCTCATTTCAATGTATCAGCTTTTCCGTTTCTATCAAACATACTTCCTAAATACACCCATCTACTTGTTCCAAACATTTATTTCCTACAAGTATTTTGTACGGTGTATTACTTTCCTTCTTCTCGAATACCACCACTTTCGACTTGTTGGCATTCATAATAAAGTCTATCTTCTTCTCCTTCGGTATGCTCTTGCGATCGATGTTCCTATGATAATGATGATACCACAGCCAAAACTATTCGACACTTTCTGGTCTCCTGTAGTATGCCGTTGGTTGCAGACTTCAGCTGATCCATCTATCTAGTCTGGAATAGGATCCCTTGTACAATCAGTCTCCATTGCAACCGCACGTCTCAAGTATTTCAATATACGCATTTGTGTCGTGGAAGACAGACATTGCTCATCATTTATATATTGGGAGTTGTTATTTATAGATTTCACATTTACCGGTGTGTAAAATTCAGCACTTCCATCAACCACAAAAACACGCCCGGTATCGACGCCACAATAACCAACCATCTGGAAAACTCACGTGTGAACTTCACTCCTCTCGCTGCCTTCTTCCAAATACCATCTCCAGGAGACACTCCTCCTTATTGGAGCACTTATCACTCACACTACAACGTATCCTTCTGATTCATCTGCCATACAACCACACAAACAACAAATATTAACGAACATACCTGTTCCACAGTGTCGATATATACATCAATTCATAATTTTTAAACCCCGTAGATTAATCCTATCTACCACCATAAGTGTGGTCTACACACTTTCCTTCTTGACTCATATAAAATGCTGATTCATCTTCTCTTCAGTGGTTATGTATCGAAGAGACATATCGTATACAAGATCAAATTAAAAAAATTATAAAATATTGCCTTTTTCATTACAGAGTGTCATGAATTCCACCGTTGCCAATATAGACATTGGTCTAACTTCTTGGATTATCAACTCAACAAATAACTATATTCCCGACATTATGACGTATAATATATCCAAAATAAATCCTGAACCAGTGTTTACTCATAATGTTCTAGAAAAGCCATTAATATACATACTGTTCTCTTCTTTGCATAGTGAAGAGGTGCCTTTCGTTAATGATTGCCCACCTTTCAAAATTTGTGTAGTCGATCATTTGCCTGTAAGTCATAATTTTTAAATTTATTTTCATATCTCACTCTCACATTTCTTTTTAAATGTCTTAATTTTTTTTTTTCATTTTTCTTTAAGTTCACTTCTTACAATATTTTTATTAATATATACCTCACATATTATGCATGTATACGTGACAGAGAAAAGTGGGACACTTGGAAAGGCCTACATCCAGAAGTGGATAGTAAATGATTAATAACGAAGAAGATGATGATATACAATATTGTACATATTACATCAGTTATGTATTTAAAAAAACATGCAAGAAGCTGCATAATTGCGCCAAAGGTTGAAAGTTAGATGTCTTAGAGAATTTAGAAATTTTTAATAATAAGAATAACAATAATAAAATAATAAACATCCAAATACCGCTCATTACATCTCCTCTCTTATACATTTTAACCCAACCCCCACCTCTCCTTAATTACTGCCTGAAAATGTTTTTAACTTTAGTTGAATTGTATTATTGATAATGAGAAGATGTTCCATGGCAACAACAAACAAACAAGTATCCATACTGGCGACCATTTAAATTTTGAAATAACAAAGGCTGCTATTGGTCGAAACCTAATATAAACGGTTGCAGGCTTAAAAACAAATTATTTTGCAACTAATACCGATTTTTAATGATCAATTAACATCAAAAAGAACTAAATTTGATTACTAAAATAGCACAATATGTAAAAACTGTATGAGTAAACTATTGCATTAAAAATTAGAAGAAAAATATTAATGGCGGTCGCTGAATTTGCAACTAGTACTCTTAAATATATGTTTCACTGTGAAAAAATCTTAAAATAGTATGTTAATGTTATGCGTGGGGATAATTTTATAGATTAAATATATATTTACCTGATATGTAGTACAGTGGAACCTCTATATTCCTGAAGGTCTGATGAATATAGAAACAGTTTTTCCCATAACAAATAACTGAAATTCAATTTATTTGTTCCCAGCCCTCAAAAATAGTGCCACAAATGAATCAATTTTATGTCAATATTTATCTTTATTATACTGAGGAACATGATGGTAAAAGCGGAAGAGGAGGAAAGTTACTAAAGCTTCAGGCATTAACATAATTTGTAAAATAACAGAAAATTTCATCAGAAGTGCAATACACAAAGAAAAATACCTACATAATGTCAACATGTTTTTTCTTCATAATCAAAATTAAAAATAAATATGAAATAAAGCAATTTATCCGTCACCATTGAGTTGAGATAAAAAATTATAATAATTTAGTCCTATAAAGAGTTAAATTTACAGCAACAATGTTGGCTACCTCAGCATATTCATTCCCCAAAGAATGTATTCTAGGGACTATTAGGCATTCTAGGTACGATTCAGTAGCACTCTATTTAACTTTCCCAATGTTTCTGTCTGTTTTTTAAAACCTTCATGAAGTAGTCAATCAGATTACCATTGAATCCATTTATGTTTTGGTTGACTATGGCAACATTTGGGTGCCACTTTTCGACCAGTTAGATAGCATTGCTGAACGGTGGAAGTGACAAATATAAAAATCAAAATGTCAAAATTATCAAAATATGATGAATATAGAGGTTCCACTGTATTATTATTTATTTAGAATTTCTCCATTGTATATGTACATAGATTACAAATAAAATATTTGTAATACATGTTGATTTATAATTTATGTAACAAGATAAGTAACTATTATAGATAAAGCCTGTAACTGCCCAGAGTTCATTTGTAACAATATTACGCAAAATCATTTGTATATATTATTCATTGATGTACATATAGGTAAAAGAGTCTATATATTTTATTTGTCTTTTAATTATAAAAGAAAATTGTATTAAAATATTGCACGCATATAAAAATACATAAGAATGAGGAATATGCATACTACCTACCTACCTAATTCAGTGCTAAAATATTATTATTCGTCATTATGGCTGATTCAGTAATGGTTCAAAATTCCAAGTGTGCCGTCATGTATTTTACTATTATAATAAATATTTTCTAGACACAAATGTGCTTATGCAATAACAGAATACCACCTGATAAATTTGAAAATATAAAAATACAAGACTTCTTAAATGATGCAAGATGCTTGTGTGACTCAACTCGTCACAGTATTAGTGGTGAAACCGATATTCCTGAGGATCCCCCAGGTTAGAAACCTTATAATTACAGTCTCTGAAAATTATTAACATTTTTAGAAATATAATAACAGCATTGACACACACACGAAGATTGACAATTAAGTTTGTAGAAACTTTTCATACGCATTATGTGACAACATGCTGGCTGTGGAACATGACTGGAATTTGTTAATGCAGCGTTTTATCTGGAGGTAATGAAAGGTTACGAACATGAGTTAGGAGTGTCCAGCCTGAATTGTCTACGAACGAAAGCCGAATGTTACGTCATGACAATGCTCCAGCGTGCACAGCAATTGTTGTGAGAGTTTTTCACTGAATCACTGTGTCGGAACACTCACCCTATTTGCTCAATCTGGTCCTCTCTGATTTTTTTATATTCCCCAAAATCAAGAAAGATGCTGATATTATTGAGAGTCACAAGCGGAGGTTTTCTGGATTACGACGCATAACATAACCTTGAACACTACTTCCTGCAATGATAAAATTAATTGTTAGTCCTCGTACATAATTGCTTATATGGTCCCCGCACCATCAAAAGTGCATGGACTCAATTAATACAGTACATATGTTATTATTTAAACTATAATGGTACATTTACATAATGTGATGAGTTTCTTAAACTTGTACATGCAACATTCTCCTCTTAAAGTCCTGCTTTATTATATGCACTTCTGTTATGTTAATTCTCATTTAAATCTGTGACTTAAATAAACTGAAAGCGGAACTTCACATTACAAAGTGACAAATTTGCTAAATGGTATAATTTTTTAATTTCTACTAGATATAATATTATAGAACATAATAATAAATTGTTACTGACTTTTAAAAAAAATTTCTATTAGAAAAATTAATTAATGAATCAAATAATATACAACATTGTTTACTTCACACTGTAATACTTTATTTAAAAATTAAAATGTTTTCAATGCTTACCACATCATCTTCATTAATAAACTAAATCGACTACATGGAGGGGGGCGGTATGAGGGCAGGATTCGAAAGGAGGGGGTTTCGATGAAAAGTGAAAGTGATTGTGGGTGGCGGGGTTAATATGCACAAGAAGGGAGATACAATAGGGGGTGTTTGTGTATTATTGTTGACCCCTCTCTCATACCCCCCCCCCCTCCCCCATCAATGTAGTCACATTAGTTTAAGTTTTAGTTTATTACTGAAGATGATGCAGTAAGCATTAAAAATGTTTCAATTTTTAATTAAAATGTTATAGTGTGAAGTAAACAATGTTGCGTTTTATTTGATTATCTAATTAATTTTTCTAAAAGTTAATACAATAGATTTCCACAAAGTTAATCATGAAAATTTTGAAATACTAATAAATTGTTAATAAATAACTTTAATTGTCGTTAAAATAATTTTGCAGCAAATTCAGATTTTCCTTCTCACCTGAATCTACCCCCTAAGTTCTTCATGAAGTACAAATGTGTGTTTGATCCCCGTAAGACCAGTGTATACAACAAAAAATTCTTAATAACTCCAGTCGGGTGCCCAAAATTAAAGCAAAGTCTCTGTACATCCGGAATGTGCGATATTCCAAGGTTAATTTTGTTATTCATATTTGTTTCTTTCAGCTTGTAACTGAATGTTTAATCTTTCAAGCAATGGACCATGGTGTACAGATGAAAAATCTTTTGTACAATTTTAAGGGTGTACTTTCAGTTTTCCAGTTTAAAATTCGGGAAATTGTACTCAAATTAGATAGTCTTTAAAGATGGGGTTAATAAACTTCTAATAAATCTCACTTAAATATTAAATGACGTTATTTGTTACGTAATTCTTGCGAGACAGGAAGATTCGAATAGAAAGAAACAACAGTAAAATTGATGATTTTCTCGCATTCAAAACAAGTGTAAAAAAATAACTTGTATCTAGAGTATTTTCTTACTTAATCGAAGTATTTAACTTTATTTAAAAATTGTAAGATTACTGATATGATATGTATTCCGTGCACACGTCTCTGTTTTAAAAAATCGATTAATTCTGTTATTTTTTTTTCAGAATCGATACAAATCCAATTAACATTTTCTCTAAAGTTGTGTCAAGATCAAAACAAAATGCTGATCTCACATTGGCTTATAATATTTCTACCGAAGAATTCAATTTTGGGCCTGTTTTGTACGCACCAGATAAAGAAAAGTATTATTATTTTTATTATATAAAATATTTATTTTTAGAATAATTTCCATGAATAATTATTATTATATTATTAAATGACTGATGAAACATTAATTGTGATTTTCTTCCATGTACTTGTGAACATTCAAAGAAGAATTCTAATTCAATTCAATTAAAAAAACTAATATTTTGATATTCTAATTTAACAAATTTTATGAGATATTAACCACCAAGGGCCGGTTGTGTTATCAATAGTAACTTTTTACTAATGCCCGTAGTAAAAATCCTTTGCAGGTTGTTGATACATAAATTTATTACTGTCAAAGCATAAATGGACAAATAATCATGAAATGTCATTTATTTTATGCATTATCTATGGATTTTTTCACTTTGGTGGTGAAATTTTTTTGTATTATGTGCTAATGTATACATTAATGTATTAAACAACGAGATCATCATCGGACGAACTTTCATCACTAAAATAGCGGAATATTAAATGATTAATTGTCGTACTGCAACTTTCAAAGTATCAATATGTCAAATGACTTTTGGAACAGCTCTGAAAAGTCCGCCATATTTAACTATGGATTCTCGTTCTTACTATTGGATATCGGAGAGTAAAATGAGTTTTGTACGGGATGTATTTTCGAGAAGTAAATATTTTTTTACGTAAATCAAACAATCAATTTTCGCAAGAAATTTTCCTTTTTACTATACATAGTTAAAAGTACTTAATTAAATAAGGTACTGATCACACAACCTGCCCTAATAATTTAACTAGAACATATTAATATGGGTTCAATTCTCAAACTTGGCAATTGCTACCCAGTGATTTGTGCTCACGGTGTAATCGCACAAGTCAATAAACTATTAATCAATTTTAATATTAATACATGTCACCACAAGTTTCTCATTTTTATATCTTTCTGTACATTCACCTTTTACTATATCTTTAAGAAATCGGACCAGAATTTTAACTAAAAATGATTAATTATTTAGAAAATCTCTTTTTAATTTAAGGATTATGAAAACTATTGATCGGTTTAACATTATAAATATTTCAAACTTACCATTGGAGGTTACAATGTCATTTCAAAACGTAGATGACTGGTATGAAGTGTTTCCAAAACATCTTAGTATATTGGTATGATTTAATCTTCTTTTTTGATCTAATTGTAATGTTTGTGTTTTTTTTTTCCACTCTTTTGAATCTTGGATAAATTTTGCTCATTTCACATTTATAATTCATCAAAAAATTTGTAAAATTTAAATGACTAACTGTAGGACACTTTAATTATTCAGTAATCAAGATGAAAACTTTTTTTAAATCAATTTCAATGTGTTCATCTGTAATAGAATTGTGTATTTTATAATTGGTATAATATAGAAGTATTGAAGATTTCTTCAGTTTAAATCTACTAGTGTCGTGTAAATTTTGAAAGTTAAATTATTATTTAATTGTTTTAGTTATTTATTTCAAACTTACAAAAAAAAAATTTTTTTTTTTCAAATTATGGGTTCTGTATTTAGATACTTATTTTCAGCCCAGGGTCACTAGAAATATTTGTGTCTCTGTGAATCCAAACTCGCAGGACATGGTGAGAAATGTTTTGATCTGTTCTATCAAGAACAATCCTGAAATTTTCAAGGTTAATATAGTGTCTCGTGGAGTCATGGCCAATTTCTCCTCAGCACCTGAGTCCATAGGTGTTTATTATTATTATTATTATTATTATTATTATTGTTTACGATTTATTTCATACATATTAATTTTACAAAATGTCATGTTAAAATTTACATTTACTGGTATTATTTACAAGTTTTAATAATTAAATTTCTAAATAGTTTTACTTTTCGATCTTTGTACATATAACAGGACTATCACACATTATTTTAATGTTATGATAAGGTTTCCAAGATAAGTTTATAGAAATCCGTAATCAAATATATGAAACTAAAACACTTGTTTTTGATTTTGCTTGTTTAATTTACTTGAGACGCGTTTCGCCTTGTCAATCTTGACAATTTAACTCGACAACTTGTATTTATATTAATGTTAATCTATAGTGAAGGACAGCTACAATATAATTTTATTACGTGAGATGAAAAGAGACAACATTCTGAGAGATTATATAAATTTTTGTATCATATTATTGGTGATATGTAGAAAAGGACAGCTATAGATTAACATTAATATAAATGCAAGTTGTTGAGTTAAATTGTTAGATTAAAATGCCCTTACAAAGCAAAACACGTCTCAAGTAAATTAAACAAATGGAATAAAAAA
This sequence comes from Eubasilissa regina, assembly GCA_022840565.1. NCBI lineage: Eukaryota > Metazoa > Arthropoda > Insecta > Trichoptera > Phryganeidae > Eubasilissa > Eubasilissa regina. The sequence continues at coordinate 12,095,744 of JAINEB010000027.1, read as the reverse complement.
ACATGTGACAAACATGTGACTATCAAATATTTATGTGAAACACTAAATCACATCACTGATTGATTAAAATCTAAAATCTTTTATGTTATATTTATATTATTTATCTATTTATATTTATTTTAAAAGGATTTTTTTCCCAGATTTTGGTAAGATGTTGCTATATCGCCAAGAAAATCAGGTGGTTCATGTGATAAACTCTTGTGAAGTGCCATTGTTGTGGAAATTGAGAAATTTGGATGATTTTGCTGGCCACCTTGTGCCATCTAAATTAGAAGATACCGTTTCGGCACTGACGGCTGCCGAATTCAAAATCAGTTTCATCGGAGCGAGCCCCACGGTTATTACACCGACACCATTGTATTTAGATGTAAGTATACAACTTTCCAAATATATTTTTAATATGGCTAAACTTAGTACATTATCTAAAATCTATTCAAAATATTTCCCCATAATGTAATTATTTGAAAGATATACATATAAAATAAATTTTATTGAAAAATATTGTCATTGCGCTACCGGGATTCGAACCTGGATCTCTTTCCAAACTGAGGAAGATGCATTATCCAACTATGCTACGGCGACAATACTTTTGATGATAAATTTTCAAATACATATGTTACACTTTTTAAATTAATACATCTATCTTTCCATTATTTGAAAGCCATCTACTTTGTTTTGGTTTGGAAAGAGATCTAGGTTCGAATCCCGGTGGTGCAACAACAATATTTTTCGATAAAATTAATTTTATATGCATATCTTTCTAATAAATACATTTAATTAGTGTTTAAAATATCACAAACCGTCTGTTCTGAATAATTACAACTTCACAATAAGAATGTGTTCTCCTTAATAACAAATGTTTTTATTTATAATAAAAAAAAGATAAATAATAATAATATATAATAAAGGAAAGATCAAATCTGTATGTAATAAGTATATAATAAAGAAATGATCAAATCTGATTGTTGTGGAAGTATATTCACTAGGATTATTATCCAAGATTACAATATCTGTGAAACTATCAATGGTGAATGCCATACTATACAATATTCATTCATTAAATCATCTTTCTGCGTCAGATTGTATATAATATAAAAAAATGACGTTTTTGTAAATGAAAAGTATTTTTTTAAAAACAAATTTATTTTCACAATATTATTCAAGAAAATAATTTCCATCGATAGATACAACCTTCTTCCATCATTCAGGAAAGTTTTTAATCCCTCATTTGTAAAAACTGACATGTTTTGATTTAAAATATTAAGGGAGGGCTGTTTTCACTTCACTGACACTATTAAATTTTTTCACATCTAAATTATGTTGTAAAGACCTAAACAAATGACCTAAACTTTAAATCAGGAGAATACGGAGGGTGATCAACAGTTTTCAATCCGAGAACGCATATTGTTGTCACTTTTTGCGTACGATACCCACACCCCTTGTTTTCACACCTTTCCAAAATTTCTTTGATTGCTGAAAATCCTGGTCTTTGTTAATTCTTTAATCGACATCTCTGAATTGGCCTCAATTTCTGCAGCCACGGTATCTCTGTCTGTCTTCAAAAGAAAAATTTCTTATTTAATTCTTTTGAACCATTTTTAGCATTGACGAACTAGTAAAACTTCACCATAATTGTTTTTGGTTGATGTGGTTACCGAATTTTTATGGTGAAATTCATACTGCACTCATATAATTCATATAATTTATTTAATTTAAACGGCACTAACATATAATAATGGGCACAAATGTGTATTTGAATAATATGTAGTCTGTAAGTAATAAGTGATAAAATGTTGATTGTCAATTGATATTTTATTTCTAACAAATAAATCATAGTGAACTCTTTAATCATGATAAAAATAAATAGTATATTAAAACACTCTTAAATTCAGATTCAAAAGTTTTAATGCTTTTAGGTATTTGGATTAAATAGCCAAATAGAACCTATTCTGACCACCAGCATCTTGGTATCAGCGGAGTGTTACGATGTGGTATTTGACTGTGTCTTTGAACCGCCTGAAGAGACTCATGTGAATTACGGAAATGTCATGGTTGGTTGCTCAGTACTCAAAATGGTTGCATTTATTAATCGGGGCTTGTACAATTTGGTTTTCAGGTACTATACATATTTTCTTATTTCTTTTTTAAACAATACTTTTATAATTATTACTCTTATTTGTTTATTTTTGGTATATTGTTACTTAATGCGCTGGCCCCGGTGGATCAAATGCCAGCGCATGACGCCACCGGCTAGGCTCACTAGACTGCGGGTGTCTCTAGTGTAATATGTCAGTGTGGCTGTCTCGGATGGATGGGAATGGTCTTAAACAAATTAAACACTTTGTTTACATATGAAACACATAATACAATTTATTCACGATCAACAAATACCCGACAACATATTTGTGTGATTTGATTCTTTCTATCACTAATTTATTATGAATTTAACACTAATCCTATGATTATTACAAGGATGAGAGGTTACTTGAATGTTGAATGAATGGTGTCGCAGACATGACAAAGTTACCTCTCGCCATCGAGAGATTTCCAAATTGTTACATGATCCATTTCTCCCGGGCCATTCCGCACAGCTACCAATCAAGATTCTCCTCCTGCCTCCAACCTGGGGATGGGTCCATGATGCAGAAGGATCGGGGACCTCAAACCTTCCGTACCCACCGCATGTCAGAAATCCTTCTTCCAAATCTCTCCATATCGTCAGCGGAGCACTATTCGGCGCGCTCCACCCACCTCGCCAGCTCGAATCCAAGTCCTCCCTTCTCTTTTTGCCTTCTCTCTCTTTTTGCCCGCCTCCACTCGGATCGGTAATGTAGCACTCGATCTGCCGCGCAATTTTTAAATGTCACAATATGCACCATTTTACTAGGTTTGTTATGAAAATTACCGACTGCAGCAGTATTATATTCAAATTTGATGTTGATAAAAATTTTCATATTGTAAACGAGCCCCCTCTCTAAGCATGGGAGTTTTCTCTTATAGAGAGGTAGTAAAAAAATTCAAATATTAACATCAACATAAAATATAATATTTTTATTTTCAATTACATAAGATTATTTCTGATTTTGATACTGTTAATTCGTGATAGAATTCCATTTTAATCATTTAATTACACTTTTTTTAAAAATTCCAGTGGAAAAAAATTGAAATTAAATCATTACATAAGATTAATGTTTTTTTTAGAATTCTTAAATCAGACAATAGAAAAGGGAAACTAAAGAATTTATTGAATAATTTGGAAGTGTCTCCTTCAACTGGTCTTTTGAAACCGAATGACGATCCTCTCAGTATAGTAATATCTTGCATTATAAAAGACGAATTAACCTTAAAGGAACATCCATTATTGAATTGTCAACTTATCGATGCAAATGAAACTCAGAAGGTTGTGGCCATCTTTCCAATCAAAGTTTCCATCAAAAGCCATTATAATAAGTATGTTTGTAGCGTGTATACTTTTATTTAATGAAATCATTTTTTATTAGTGTAGTTACGATTAGTTCCTTGATCACAGAAAAAATCACGCTGTTGAAAAAAAATCTTCACCAGCATTTGAAACTCGGAACTTTTTATTATCAGTAAACAGCTTTAACCAATTAAGCTATAGTGACACTTTCAGATTCTATCCACATTTGAGTATATTATCTTATTAGTGAGACGTATATTTTTTCAATAGATAGATTTTTTCTGTGTATCTTTCTAAGTAATTAATCTTATTCGTTTTACAATATGTTCTACCGGGTGAATATTATGTTGCTTTTGAGTAACTAAGAAATGAAACAGAATTTTTTAATTTGGTTTATTACAATAATGTATGGAATATGACATCGGCCAAGTGGCCGCCCCTGACAGCGGCACAAGTGCGTTCTTTTTTAACCATATGTTTCATGACATTCTCACACACTTTGTGTGTTATTTTTTCAGAAATTTCATTTTGAATATTGTCCTGTAGCATTGGAATTGGTACCCCCCCAGTCTGGAGCTATCGCATCAGATGATCGAGAAGACTAGTCGATATCACAATTTTTTGACATTATGCGGCCGGGAAAAATTTCTCACAAAATTTCAAGCGTAGCTCGGGCCGTGTGTGAGGTGGCACCGTTAAAACCACATGTATTGCAATCCCAATCGACCCAATTTAGCTACCAAGAAGTTTTCCAACATTGGCGATAGCGATCACCATTAATGGCTACAGCGCTGCCATTATTATTTAGGTAAAATGTTTTCATGACTTCAACACGTTGTTGAGGCGTTAAATGCTCCATAATAAATTGTAATCAAATACTCTCTACGACTAACAAATGTGAACTGACAAATGTCCGCCAAATCGAACATATTCATACTGTACTTAATGTTCAATTTTAACCTTAGTATTATGTATATCTATCTCACATTTCAAATCTTAAATCTTTTTTTATTTAATTTAATAATTTGTTTTAAAGGTATATTCTGGAGCCCGAAGGAAACATTAACTTTGGTTCGATGGTGCTCGGATCACGAGCATCTAAAACGTTCATTCTAACCAACATTGGCTATTTCGATTTCTCTTTTGATATTGTGACATCATTTTGCACAAAAAATGTTGCTACAAAATCTGAATTGTCATCTAGAAAAAGTGCTGCAGATGGGCGTGACACCCAAAAGACCTTAGAAAGGTACATATGACATAACAATATATTTTTCATATTTTTTAAATTCTTTCACCACCTCTGGATAAACTGGCAGACAACTAACTAACCGCAGGATAAATTAATGAGAATTTTTAATGAGATGTTAACATCTCTACAAACTTAGTTGTGTTTATCATAATCATAAATGCGCATCGTAGAATTATATCAATTATCATTTTATCTTCTTTTTCTTCAATGGCCGTGTAGCCCACATTAAGCCTTGGCCACCTGAATCGTTCACCTCCTCATGCTCCGGTTCTCGGTGACAGTTTGGAACTTATCGCAACTCTCGTCATAATGGGTTTATTATTTCCTCTGAAAAACTAGTTCTCTTTACGGCATCTACTTTGCCTACATCAGGTAGTTGGGTCAGTTTCGAAGCAGTACTTGATTTATAAATTACATAATATTTCAAACACGCCACGTAATTTACCACGCTTTCCTTACTCACCTTGTTCCTACTGCATGAAATGGAAAAATTGAAATCAAACAGTGAAATTAAAACATAGAGTTTTTTTTACATAAAACATGTACAATATTTTGAAAACTAATAATTTATATGTAAAATTGATTATATAAAAGTAAATAAAAATATAATTGAAAAATAACAGTTTTTTTTGTAAGAAAATAATCAGTGAAAATAAAACACATTAAGGTTGGTTTCCACATCTCAAAACTGATTTGTTTACAAAATAAGTTCTTGCCTTGAAACCTAGTAAATTCGTGCTGAATATATCTATTACAGAAATAAAATCATTTGCCAGTTTTTAGTCACATGGCATCTTTAAAATAGTGTGTGGTGTTGCATATGCTTATTAGGTACTCATAGAATAATTAATTGCAGGGGTGTGATTTGATAGTGTTTGAAATTTTAACTTGTTGGGATGATGGATATAATTTATATTTTCTATTAAAGTTGATGAAACAGAAGAATTTTTGTTGCACTCTTTCAATAGTATTAGTTTGAATTTTGTAATGGGAAGACAATATTATAAATCGATTTGTGGAAATACATAGTAGAAGTATTGCTTTCTTTTAAAGTGAAATAAGTCATTGGACATTTTTTCTCCTCGCAGTCTACCATTCAAGAAAATTATTCAGATCAATCCGTCACGTGGCCAATTAAAACCTCAAGAAAAGGCCAAAATAGAACTGATCTGCAGTGTAGACCACGTCGGATACACTTGTGAAGAAATCATTTTCAAAATTAATGATGCGTCCGTCGAGAAATGTCAAACTAGATTGAACATCGAAGTGGAAGGCTGTATTCCTGATGTCAACTTTTTTGATAAAAACTTCACCTTTCAAGACTGCATAATTGTCGATAATTTGAATGAATTCAAGTCTACCAGTGAGGTAAAATGCATTTAAAAATCATAATATTTGATGTTGAATCTGTTTTTGAACAAAAATTTAATTTAACTTTTTTTTTCGATTGATAGATGGACCAACATTGTATCTATGTCAGAAATGAAGAATGCCTTCATTTTATGAGAACTGCAATCAATTCTGTAAACAGCATCAAGATATACCTTTACAACAATAGCAATTTACCTTGTCAACTAAACTTCGACATCGGCACCAAGTCTTCGTTGTCAGACAGTCAGTTTGAAGTTTGTCCTGAACAGTGCAAAATTAAACCAAATTGCATGTCTTATGTAACAGTGAGTTTTATGCCGCTATCTATTGAGGTATGTAATTAATATATTTATTTTTCTGTACTTTCGGCCCACACGTTTTTTTATAACTTTGTGGGGTTGGCCAGTCATAAAAAGAAATTAATAAATACTATTTCACAAAATCACCTCATCAGATTTCAATAGATATACATACTACTTATTGCAGTACACTTTATTCCATCATGACCAGAAAATCTTGAAATCACCCTTTGTTAAAATGTATTTTTGTATATGTGATTATTTTCACTTGGCATTTCAATTGAGAATAAAAAGGGGTGAGCGTTATTCATTAAAAAAAAATAACAATATTATTTTAACAGGAATTATTTTTAAAGTTAAACTTTTAACATTTTTTTTCTCAAGGGACTTTACTACTTTAAAATGATATTCATAATTCAACTAGCAGGTAAGCTCCTAGGCCCTGCGGACAGCTATAGTGGGCGCCAGGCGACAATTAGTGACCGCTGCACAGTCAGGGTCTCATCGACCGGTTGAATTATGAATATCATCTTAAAATATTTAAGCAGACATTTAGTGTCGGTGTAGTTATGTCATTAACTATATCCTCCTAGACCTCTTTTTGCATGTAAGCATTTGAAAGGCATACTGGTCAAATAATTTCTTATCTTTTATTATAGATTTGTGAAGCGGCCTTAACAATCACTATCGAAATGCCGGGCAATCATCCTCCAAAGATATACACCACACATCTCATTGGACAGGGCGTAGCATCCCAAATAATGTTCTTGACTTCGATCGATTTGGATGAATCGAACCATGGACATATTTGCCTCTGCCCTACATTCTTAAATGATGTGTTCCTTTGCGAAATCTCCTTTAGGAACGTTTCAGAAGTCATTTGTAATATAACAGTTAAACTTAGTGAGGACAATGGCCCTAAATATATGTTTCATATTTTGTCTGAAAGGCCGGAAAAAGATTCTTTAGAACATTGGAATCCAGAAGGTAATTTTCTATTTTCATTATGCCTATCAGAAATAGCTTCTGCTAATTTATTGTTTAAAATATTTTTAATAACAGAAAAGTTGCTTACTGTAGCATTTGACACTCTCCTAAAGTGGTTGGAGGTTCGAGCCTCTGCCTCAGGACACCACCAAGTTAGTCCTATTTTACTTGTAGTAACACTTAGGTTAGCTTGTACCGTGTGTGACGTGACTTCATGCATCATCGTGTTTCGTCCAAGTCCCTTCATGGGAGAGTGTACTTGATAGTTAGCCCTTTAATAACTGTCTTGTACCCACTGGTCTCTTTACTTCCGTACATAACACTTGATTATCTGTTTGTTTATAATGTTGTTATATACCTGTATTTCAAAATAAATAAAGATAGCACTTAAAAGGGCACAGGAAGGTTTAAATTTAAATCTCTGTTCATTTTCGCAATCTCTTACATTAGCTTTTGTTTTTTTTTTTTTATCTCCTTTCTTTTGTGTTTATTAATTGTACATTTCGCATTTCTGTAGTACAGTGAGTGGAACCGATAAAAGAAGTTGAAACTTCTACAACGGTTCCAGGAAAGGGTTGGTCCCCACCTTCTACAGTCTCTTTAATTTTTTAGGTTAGCTTGAAAAATATTATGATTATTAATGTGACTATTTCATGTTAAAAAGTTGCTAGCTTTAAAACGGCATTGGTTATTATGGCTTAAGAACAAGAAACAAAATAGGCTCCATGCTATTAAACTTCTTAAAACCAAAACAATATTTTTACCATAAATACATTCTAAATATAAAATGGACATGGTTGAGCCCAGTGAGTGTCACCAAAAACGAGATAAATAAATACATTGCAAAATTGGATGAGAACAGGAGAGCCAATGATGTTCTCAAATAGCTCCCTTGGACATTGAAGAGGCCTCGGGGGGGGGAGCCGGGAAAGCGACATCCAGAAGTTTGCTGGGAGATGCAGGCTAACAATGTTGATAATGTATTCCATAATAGCACGTTTAGAGAATTTAATAACATCCACCATTTTAGCCTTGATTTGCATAAGAAAATTAATACATGTGACCTTTTGGTATTTATATTTCCTTATGTTGTTTTAAATATGTGGAACGGTCTTGTTTTTTGTTATTTAATAATGTAATGAATGTACATGACAACAATCTAATAGATTTATTACGACCTCGCTTAAAATGACCTAAGCTGAGATGTTCTCTGCAGATAATTATTTGTGTCTAAAAGCATTAAGGGCCGGTTGTGTAATCAATAACTTTTTACTATGGTAAAAAAAGTTACTTAAATAAAAGGATTGCAAAAACAGGTTGTTTGATCATCGTTAAAAAAATATTTACTTCTCGGAAGTACATCCAGTAGTAAACTAATTTTACTTTCTTATATTCAATAGTAAAAATGTGAATCGATGGTTAAATATGACGGACTCTTCACAGCTGTTTCAAAAGTCATCTGACACATTGACAATTAAAAGTTTTATTATATTTCTAATATTAAAAGTTATTTAGTACATTATAAGTAAAGCATATTTCATGATTATTTGTCTTACCACACTGTGAGACGAGATTTCTTATCTATGCTTTGATAATATGTAGTAAATTTGACCTACCAACACTGGCAAACATTTTTTACCACGAGCGATGGTAAAAAGTTACTATAGTAAAAAATTTCTACTGATCACACAACCGGCCCTTAGTTTAATGAAAATCTAATTTCAAATCTTTTGTATGTTTTGGGTTCACACTAATTTCTGTGATGTCCATCAAGTCATTGTGAGCCAAAATTTTGTATTTCTTTTTTTTTATATTTATTTTATTAATTTTATAGAACCATTGATGAAAGAATGTACTAAAATCCTCAAACAAAATGATGCCTCAAAAATTATTATTCATTACAAACCCTGCAATGTCGGAGTACATTGCTGTGAAATTGTATTTGAAATAGCCAACAATCCTTACGACACTTATCTGGTAATTTATGTTTCTCGATAATTTATAATAATTTATATCTTAGCTCGAACATCCTCCCCCTCTAAAAATGTCATATTAGAGTTATCTCAAAGAAATATGTGACAAAAAGGAGACTAAATAAATACTTGTTATCATCACGGTGACATTATTTTATTCAGTGGGGTGAGTCGGGGTAAAACCATCTATGGGGGAAGTGCATCTAAGTCTCCTAATTACGTTTGAAATTAAATTCCAGTGCCGCAATCTATTAAAAATGTTATTTGCAGACAATGGACTAAAAAGTGGAATATTAAAAACTCCGTGAAAAATAATGAAAAACTTTTAAATTTTCATACTTCGTTGAAGCTTATATTTTTCTGCGATTTTTCAAGTTTGAACTTAGAGAAGTATTCAGGATTGAAATTTTCCCGCTTTTATCTTTGACATCAATTTTTTACAGTTTTTAAAATAAGTTCCATTTTTCAAATGGTCAAGAATTTACACGAATTACAAAATGTTCACGTCACTAGAAAACGAAACACAAAAAAATATATTATAAAATAGGTTGTGTATTTAAATTCAAAGGTTTCAGTTTCTTTTATTACATTAAACAAATCACAACATTTCATAAACAAAAAACCAAATATAAAATCAATAGAACTGTTGCACATAATTCATTGATAAATTACAAGATTCAATGATTATTTTAATTAGGGGTTATAAGGGTGAGTAGAAATATATAATTCGCAATGCCCCAACAATTATTGTCAAAATAACAACAAATCTTATAAAATGCACTGCAGAATGAGGTGGAACTACCTATAGATGTTTACTAAGGGATGATGAATTCATAGTCGCGCGAATTTGCATTTAAAAACACTTGAATATGCGAATTATGTGGATAAATTATTTACTTTGGGTATAAAAAATGCTTACGAACTACGAATAATAAGGTTATACGAATTATGTGTAGAAATTAGTATGAAATGTTATTTTCTGACTTAAAATTTTTGAAAAAAGTGCGAGTTACGTGAAAACAAGAAATATGAGTATACAAATTAACAGAGTTTTACTGTATTATTAAAATACTTTATGCCTGTTTCAAAGTGAATCAACGAACCCTTGTCTTTTCAGGTGACTGTTGTGGGCAAGAGTTACTTCAACAACTTAAATATTGCAGATCTTAAAGTGGAATCATGTAAGAAGATTGTACATCAACCGAAAATTGTTGTCAAAAGTCCTAGAAAAAGTAGATTATCCAGCTCCGTTTCTGTGGCTAGCTCCACAAAGTCATTGATGTAAGCTCAATAGGATATTTTTACTTGTATGTTTTTCTAAATAGATGCTCAATGCATTCTTCAGTATTTTTCAATTCAATATTTTTAATATAACAAATATTCTATAATCCAATTTTTCAAATAGTCATTTTTTTTACTTTTAGGAAAAGGAGGGCAAAAATATTATCTAAATGCAAATCCGAATCTGCGTCGTCTTCGAAGATTGACCTGACAAAAGATTCCCAGGATGATGTGATCATTACCTATTCTATGAATATTGGTTAGTTGCTATCTAATATTATTTAATATGTTAATCATAACCGTTTTGGTGATATATTGAGTTTAATTATTGCCTGATCGGTGATCTGCTCTGACTCGGGTAATTTCACTAATTATTTTTATTTCAAGGACTCCAGTTTACGGAAGATAATTAAAGATGCCTTGCTTTTAGTTTAGCTTCTTTATTTGTTCTTAGTTGATAAATTATCAAAGTCAGATTAATTATATCATAATACAATATTAGAAAGGTATAATATTTAATTAAGAGAGTTCACAATTTGAGCTGCTGAACCTGTTAGGTGTACAAAAGAGAATCGTATCAGATGTCGCTGACCCAGGCGGGTTCACAAAAAAAATAGCCCCGGTCCTCGCTGGGCAAGCCTGCCTGCCAATCTCTGACAACCAAACGACAAAGCTTCATACTCCATAATATAAACTCGCTTGTGCCGCCCCCTGTCCACCTCACCATCTTAGTGATTTCCAACCAATTATAAATGCCAGAAAAAAAAATTTTTTTTTTAGTTTATTCTTGTTGCTATCATTCTCTAGCATGCTGCTTATATCATTACGAATTATATATTGCTACTTAAACAATTGTTTATTAACCATTTCATATTTTTCTTAGGCTACTGGGAGATGGATTCTATAATTCAGAGAAATATAGAGATAGTTAACCACAGTCCAACTGAAATGTACAGATTTGAATTTGAACCTTCGGATTGTGTATACTTTTCACCATCGCTCGGTCACATAATGCCAAATGAAAGGAAAGATGTAATTATATCTTTGGACACATCATCGCCTTTAATATATACAAAGGTAATGTTGATTTTTAACACAATTTTATAGTGTATTGCCAAATTGTCTGAATTTTTTTTAGTGTGTAAAAAATTTTTGTAATAGTATTTTGGTAATTTCCTACTAGGCCTGATCTGAGGGAACCCCCTATTTGAAAAATATATTGGTTTAAAGAAAAATAGTATAAATTAAAATATAAACATAGTAATATTGATAGAAAAAAATAATTCAACTGATAATACAAATAACACATGTGTAGTAGTATTACAAACAAAATTATCATTTCCTTTCAAATCCCTCTGGTATATAAGTAGCGGAACAACTGTATATATCAGAGGTGAAGTCTACTCTATCCCACTCAATAAACTAAAAGTATGTATTATGCTTGATTGCAATATAATTGTATCTTATGTTTATCATATTATATTATAATATATTCACCTCTGTTGCAACAAAAACATGTATGTCAATAAAGTCTTATAAATAAAAAACTCTTCCTCGTGGTTTCTCAGCCATTCAACAATTTTCTTTTTAGAAAGCGTAGGTGATAGTATTTACTTTGTTTGGAGTCTAAAATGTTATAAAATTTGGGTGCTGGGTATAGGAAATGTCTTTGTCCAAATGTAGTCTTCATATATGGTAATTATAGTACGTTTTGTGTTGTTGTTCTAGTAGGTTTTTTTTATTTATTTCAACTTTATTACATGTATTGTGGGGGTGAAGGTCGGCGTTCTACCCTTTCACCGACTAGTCAGTGGTGAACATAATTTCCGCAGATTCTTCACCTTAGTTTGTCACATTCTGACTTCATCTTAAACTGTGAAAAAAATTTTAATAATACCTGGAGGAGATAAATGAAAAAGTGTTATTTGTTATGAAATGAAATCTAATTTTAAAAAAAGAAACATAAATAAAGTTAAAATCAAAATACAATTCACATTAACAAATGTTAATTTCGTCGTGTTGGGCGCGAGTTCGGCGTTCTTCATGCAGATTGGTGACAACAAGATGAAATGTTACCACTGATTGCATAACCTCCAAACGTCCTCGTCTGTGCACATTCCATCGTAGCATCCCATCTCCATGATTCATCATCGTAGTTGGTTTTCAGCATCCAGGCCGAGGCAATGGGATTCGTATGCAGAATTGTAGTAAATAAGATGTAATGTAAGCCAAAGTAGTAATGAAAGGGAAGTAATGAAAGTAATCAAAGCGAAATCTCTCATTTCCTGTAAAAATGATTTGCCATGCAATTAGATTATCAAATTATAGTAAATTATGCACTAGTGATTGAATAACATTAAAGTATTTACCGTTTGGTTACCTTGGATACTCACGGTTACATCTTAGGTCTGCTGGCCACAGCAGTGAACCGTGTAATTTTGACAGCTCTCCTCGATAAATTAAAAAAGAACCATAGATGGTGACCGTTTTTATAACCGTCAAAACAAATTGCGATACCAATATAAGGGCAATTATTTGTGATTGCGTGGTACTTGGCATTAAAACAAGTGATGGGGCAATTTCGAACGTGACACCAGTTTGTAATGTCACGATATATATATTATAATTTTAATTTTTTGCCAAACTGCATGGCAGTTTTACGATAAACATGTAATGGTGTATTGACATATGATGTAATGAGGTATCATTGTGATAAAAAATTATTGCTAATCTAGAGTAAAGTCGTTGAATTTTAGGCAAATTTGGGTCTTGATTAATCATCAAGTACTGAAATTAAATAGGAAGATGAAAATGCCTTGGCAAGACTTTGAGTTCCGAATCTTCGTAGAATGATGATGGTGACATACAACAAACGCTTTTAACTCGAGTTGATCCAATGTCTCAATCATTTATTTCTGGCTTGGCTTAAGAAAGGACAAGATTGACTTCACAAGATTGTCAGTTTTCTCGCAGATGGGCAATTCCTTTTATTGTATACATTATAGTATCGTTGGTGAACACATATATTTATCTAAATTCACTCTACGCAAATACTTATATGGCACAAATTTTTTTTATTTATAAAGATAGTCATTTACAGACATAATGACAATGTTATTTTTAGATTCTCTTTTTTCACTGCTGAAAGTTATTTGCAAAACTGAATAACATATTTTTATACAAACTTTATCTTATCAAATTTCCACACCGGCTTAAATTAAACTAAATTATTTGGTATTATATTTTAATGTATAAAATAATAATAATATTTTTTTAATTACAAATTAAATGTATTAATTAGAAAGATATACATATAAAATCAACTTTATCAAAAAATATTGTTGTTGCTATCGGGATAAAGTAGATGGCTTTCAAATAATGGAACAATAGATGTATCAATATGAAAAAGTATAATATACATGTTAGAAAAGTTGTCTTCAATGTACTGTGCGCTGTATCATAATCGGTTAAAGCACGTTCCCCGGATAGGAAGAGATCCAGGTTTGTATCCTGGTAACAACAACAATATTTTTCTATAAAATTGATTTTATATGTATATCTTTCTAATTAATACATTTATTGTGTATTTAAAAAAATATATCTCTGACCTATGTTCTGAATAATTACAACTTCACAATAAGAATGTGTTCTTCTTAATAATAATTAATATGTTTAATGACTGGCTTCCCGTGAAAATCTATTGTGTTCGGTATTCAACTTAGGAATTATTTGAACTGTTTCTATTGATTCAAATCATACCTAAATAATTCATAAACTTGACTTGTGGCAACACCTCTTGTTCACATTTAAAATCATGTAATTACCAACAGGCTGGCTCAGTTGAATTCCATTATAAATTCAAAAATCCCAAAAAGTTTACGTCCTACAATCCATTTGGCATTGCTCGTATCGATATAATATATTATAATAATAATCCACAGCAAGAAATGGAATTATAAAATTTTAAAAATCCTTTCTCGCGTCTATTACAAAAACGCGTGAAGACATTATCTCTACACGTAGTCTTATTCTGTGGTCCATCATTACGAGGATGACATCTACCATGATCAATAATTGTGAGTCCGAGTGTGGCTGAAGAGTTCAATTCTCGAACCGCACACCTTCCCATATCTTCCTCCTTTCCTTTTCCTTTTTTTTCAGTAATTGCCTCAGCCCTCTTCTGTTCGCAAGTTTCCCCCGCACAATGTACTTTTTGACGTCATTGTCGTCGTTCCTGGGCCGCGGTTTGTGTTCAAGGTCTATGCTACATCTACTCAGATTCGCCTTCAGTGTGTCTTTGAATCCGGCTGAACCCTAATCCGACATAGTAAAGCTGCGATTATATATCAGATTAGGGACCAGAACATCGCCTTAAAGTGAAAATCACCTTATATTATTTAAATTGCATGAATTTTTTGAATTGCATGAATGCTTAAAAACACTTATGGTTTTTACATAAAAGTGTAAATATTTTTTCATTCATTTTCAGTGCTGATAAATCAGCATTTATTTTTAAAACAACGTTCCTTTAAAGCTTGTGTTCCGCACAGCTACGGGCCCGCGGAGCGTGGCTCGAGAAAGGCGCCGGACGAAAGTCTATATTTTCCGCTTCACAGGAATATTTTGCCCGGCACCCCGCGCCGCTGGAAACCCTACGCCCCTGTGCTCGGCGGCCAGCGAAGGGTGGGGGATGACGGGCCGTGGCAAGACTCCGCCCCCCGCGCGCCAACGGAAAAATACTGTGCTCATTTATCAAATAACTATGTAAAAAATTGTTACATATGTATAATGAATGAAAATAAAGAGAATTTTGAGAGGGCGATCGCCCGGAGATAATATTATGCACCTTAAAAATCGTTTAGACTGTTAAAATGGATTTTTAAAGTTTAAGGTGCATTAATTAATTCCCTAGGCCATCGCCCTAAGTAAAATCTATCAGGCATCGCGAGGAGGGCCAAACTCTGTATGAAAAAGTACTCGCGATGCCTGGATATTGTGAAATAAAAATGTGAGAGTCATTCTGGAAGCGAAAACGGATTTCTGCCACGGACGGGGGAAAAAATGACTCGAGTTTCGGAGTCTGGACCGAACCGAGGTGGTGCGGGGACTGTTCTCGCCCCTGATTGGATCCCAGCCTCATGAGGGGACCTTACGCTCCCAAGATCTGAAATGACAAATAAATAATGGTCCAGCGGCTGCAAAAGCATTCTCCTCCGTTTCATCTCGCACCGCTGGACTCGTCAGAAGAAAATTGTGTTTTTATTCATCTCCGCTTTGACCCCTGCTATTCGACTGGACTTCCTGGATTCTCGACCTTTGGCTGCTGCACTGGACGACGATTTTGGACCCCCCTGGACCATTGCACACCGCTGCAGATTTCAACGTCTGAGAAACCAGAGCGAACCGGCGAGTCACACCTTCAACATCTACAGTCTTGTTTCCTATACGGAACAGCTTGCATCAATATTAAAATTCTTAAAGAAACCAATACACCAGAAAGTACAAGTATTAATACTACATTACGTTTATGTTTGGGGGTTATGTCGGTGGTTAAATGAAAGATATGTGATTGGCGAGTTGACGTTTATTATTACAATATGATAAAAACAAGAAAGACAGAATGAAATGAATGAATGTGAAATGAAATAAAGTGAAGCGAGTTGGCGGTCTCGCTCGGCTCTCGCGAGCCAGCAAGACCGCCGTTGTGAAACGCTGAAACTCGAGAGACTGCCTAGCGGTGAATTTCGAGCCAGGTTTGTAGCAGCAGCCGGCAGCGCTGTCGCTAGCGTCGATGCCGACTGAGATGGCGGTGGATTTGAATTCCGGTCGCTACATATGCAAGCCTGTTGGTCGCTACCTACCTCGCTAGGTACATATAAAGTACCTGTTCTGAGGTAGGTAAAATTATAGGAAAAGTGATTTGTTTGTTTAATGGATAAACCATGCAGTGCTAATATTTGTGTATCTTATACACAATTCTTATTTAGGTGGCCTTTTTTTCCATTCTGTATTCAGGCCCAATTTTTGTAGTTACGCCACTGATGTAACTGTTTTTTTATGTTATATTCACCACTTTTTAAAATTTTCTTTTAATATTAATTGAAAGTTTTGTTGCCAGAAACCTTTTGTATGCAATTATGCCATTTTGAAGAACTACGAGAGCGTAGAAAAAAAGGCCAAAGGTTGGGATAACAGGCATCAAGCTACCGTGTGGGAGTACGACAGGTAGTATTACTTTGTCTCTCCTTATTAACCTGAATATGATTCAATACTATTGCGCATGAAATATCCTTTCTTATAAAAATATGATTTTTCCAATGCACCATAAAATGCATTCACAAGTGCTATTGACACATTCATCGCTGACAAAAATATGCTCGCATATGCGCATGATTTTTGTTAATTTATGTATTTTAAAAAGTGTAATGAAAACACTAGTTTGCTTTCATTTGCCGTGGGTTTCCTGTTATATGGACAAGCATGTACAAATCAAAGTATACAAAATTTATGAAAACTTTTTCTTTAGTGACCTCATAGGACTCTGAAGTCCATGACCACAATCATTCCAAACCCCTATTGGCTATTATCATATCAACCCTTTGTGTGACCCCCAACCTGTAAGACAGGTTCCTTCCCTTAACTGGGTTGTTCTAGATTTAAGGCACCAGAAACTTACCCTACGTTCTCCATCCATTAACCGCTTTGACCCCGTGGTCAGGTGATGCGCATTGTTGTATTTACTGGTATTACTTCTTAATCTACCATGTATTATAACAATCTCATTCTACATTTAGTTCACCCCCACTTCCACCACAGAGACTACCTCCGAGACGACTCGCAATCCTTCGCTCTCTCTACTACTAAGTTACATTACACTATCTATACACTTTAAAATACTCTACATTTTTTTAAAGGTCACTAAAGTATACTTGTATGCAGTGGTGTAGTGGGACCAGGGCGGCGCTCTGGCAGTACACGGAACAAACTTTTTAAATACATTTAAAAAATATTTTGATACAAAATGTTACGCATAGAATTCTATACATTAAATAACGTGCAGCGGATGGATATTATGAGAATGCAAAAAAATGTATAGGACTATAGAATTTTCAAAACGTTCAAGTCATTGCGAGAACATTTATAGTTTTTTTTTTGTTAAAAAATTGGATCATCTAGGCGCACGGCGGTATCCAATTCTTTCAACCATTGACTACATACACTTGAAGATGGATGAAATATGTGAACTCAACTTAAATAAACAGTCATCCCTAAATTTTCATTTTATAGCTCGATTGTTTTTTTTGACATATATGTACATGGTTTTAGTGTTTTCAAAAGTTAATTTATTTCTAGGATAAATCATTTCATATGTGTATTCAGTATGTGCTTCTATGTTTTCTCACTTTCTATATACACAAAATACCATCATTACATAATATAGAAAACTTAAGAATGTGCTAAGGCAGTATACTAACAAATAATAGCGGTGTTGCAATAATATTGTGAAGTTAAAATAGCTGAATACGCCTGCCGTCTCTTGTGCACGGTGCAGACATTTGTATGGATGCAAAGTGTCTTCTCAGCGCTGTACATGTTAAAGACATTGAGGAGTTGTGTTCCAAATTTTACAGAGATAGATTCTCTATTCAGATTATTTAATGGTATTATATTGTATAATATTCCATATTATATATTGCTAAGTTTGTACATTTGTTATTATTTTTAATAATGCTTGATATTTTTGTAATAAAATCACGGTCACTAAAATATTATAACCAACTGTTATTCATTTAAATAGAGCATAATATTTTGTTTTCAAGCGATATCAGAAGTAATCTTCGCCAAACTCAGGCAACGGCTGAACCGGAGATGGAAATAATGTTCTCCTTGAGCAGCCTTATCATCCTCTTATCATGCGTGGTGGGTGCTGAAGACGGGTGAAGATAGGTGACAAGTCTTTTATAATTCAAATTATTATTAATTATTTTGATTTTTATTACACACTTATTTCCTAGAAAGAAAGGACAAAAGAGAACAACTTCTCATGAAGTGTAATCTTTTATTCTATACATGATTATTTTATTATTTTTTTGATATATTTGTTTGCCAATTTTCAGCAGAATATGTATTTAAAAAATTTTATTTGAAAATTTAGTACTAAAAGTGATGAGCTAAAAATAATAAATCGTGAGTCAATCACTGATATCTTGAGTTACACTCACTATCGGTGATTGAATATCTGGGAATATCGTGATTCATTTTTTTATTTTATTTATATTTGGTTGGGAACCGTAATTCGGTGCATGTGCATATTCATGAAGGAATGACATTATAATTCATGATAAGCGCTATCTAGTAGATTCTGCCAAAACGTTTTACGCATTTGACACGAAACAATGAGAATTTGACTTTTAAAATAAACTCACATTTTTATGGGTTCTCATTCTCTTTGTGATGATGTTAAATTAGATATATATTAATTATATATGCTAGAATATGCTTTTTACACAAATGAAGTTTGGACTGAATACGCTCAAAATTATATTTTTTTTATTTATTCATTTATTTTGTATGTTGTGTATGCATATTAGTAACCACAGTCACAATTTTCAATCACTTATATTATCGAATTCAATCACAATCACCCCAGTGAGTCAAGAGTAGCATTTTTTCTCATCACCCAACATTAAAAAAGATTAGTTGTAATTTTGAAATGAATCATTCCAAAATATTATTATTCACAACATCTAGAGAAACCAATTCTGGGATCCCAGATCCGGCCCAGTGTGTATAAATCCCGGAATTAGGGATAATTCTGAACCATTCGGGATCAATTTCGGGGTATCAAGTTTAGATGAACATTAAATAATAAAATTGTTTTTGAGCTTCCACTCTAAATATCAATATATATTTTTTTTATTTCTTAGGAGTACACATTATTGTTGGAAAGTTGCAGTTGATACTTTTAATACAATTGAATGTATCAACTAGAAAGATATACGTAAAATTTTATTTATTTATCGAAGAAAATATTTTAGTTTCTACCGGGATAAATGGAATAACACAATTACAGAATATAAATTTAAAAATTTGTCGTAAACCTACTTAGTCGATACAGCGAAATTAAATAACACATTTTTCAATATTTTATAGATAAATAGATTTTTTCTGCATTCTAATTAATTCATTCAATATTTTTAACGTAAATGCTCTATTAATATAGTTATATAAGTAGGTTGGATTATTAGAATTATAATTATTAACAAATTCAGTTATGTTACTCATTGTACCACATTTTTATAACAGCGTAATATACAAACCAATGTTGCCTGTAATAATAATTATGTGATAAAAAATATTTAAATATGCATTCTATCTATTTTTATATACAAATCAATTATTATACGTGTGAATGATATGATTTCATTTTTCTACGATTAAACATTTTATTTGATGTTTTATTTCTTTAAATGTGAATTATTTCAATTTATGTACAATATATTTGTTATAAAAAAACTATTTATACTGTGATTTTCGTCAATTTTGACTACCCATTTACACCATTTAATGACCACCCATTTTTTTACAATAATTGCTATTGTATCGGCACACGGTTGCTATGTAACATCCTCTAAAAATTTCATCTGATTGATTGTACATAATATTTAGGTCTACTATCAGTGCAAGGGGTCGATACCCCAAGTAGTTTGATCCAAATACTCTTCTCAGCTCGTAAGATTCACATAATATGGAAATAATATATAGTTTTACATTTAATAAGTGAAATTGTTTAATATTAATATCATTAATTGGCATGACGGTTACTTTGTGGTGTAACATAATTCATTTTAATCTTCACAGTCTTTTAGTCATAGACTAAAACTTCTCCACTCGGTACCTTATAAAGGATTAATAGTGAACAATTTGGAAACAGTTGAGATACAAAAGAATTTTAATTCAGAGAAAACACTAATTAACATTTTCTAACACTTCACCTTTACTGTCCATATTCCCGTTAATGAATGAAACCTACCCCCTTTTCTCGAGCCCCGCCCCATTGCTTGAATAGATTACAATACTATTTTTAATTTAGTTATCACCAGATGATGTAAGAGACTACACGTTTCAAAACTAATAGTGAAAATAATTCAACAATTGTAATATTGTTAGTGTCTTTTTGCAATTCAGCAATGAAAGATATCTATTTCGCATTTTTAATATACATTTTATCACGATTTTGAAAGGTATATATTTATTTATACGCTAGCAGTAAGTGTGCGACTTTAGCCAATTGCTTGTCAGTAGGCTTTGCAAGTAACTGTGGTGGTCGCTGCGCCACCGCATTACAATACATAATACAAGTACATACGTAATAGAATACTCTTCTCAAAATGAAATATGAATTGAACTGTATTTTACATATTTAAATAAAAGATACTTATAAATAATGTACCATTTGGACACATTTCACGACTAAAGATCGACTGACGACTGTGTCAAGTGGCAATTTTATTGGAATTATGTATCACTGAGAGCCGTTGGATAATAGAACGAATCAAAATCTCATAACGGTTAAGGATAGTACAAAATTAGTGCGAGCCATTCATTTAAATGCTATTACGTTTTATATCAGCCATGTAGATGGCCAACCGATCGGTTCTTTACCATTTAAACACTGTACATCTCAATTTAAAATTTCACGATTTCACATATTGCATGTCACAGTGATCTTTCATTTTTATAAATACTGGCTAAATCACTTTACCTATCTACTGTCACCAGGGTTGTCAGAACTTCAAATGTCAATCCATTGGAATTTTACATTGAGATAAAAAAAGTAGTATTTATCAAACATATTTTTATTATGAAATAAAATGACATGGATTTCTATTGCACACAATATTTTCATTCTCTGTGTAACTACTACTGATTCTAACCATTTTAAAAGTAGTAACCAATATTTTTTTTCAGGTAATAGATAGATTTTTTCTAATTGATTAATTTAATTTTTATTAAAAAATATCACAGAACTATGTTCTGAAATGAAACTTTACAACAATAATGTATTTACATTAATACAGTGGAACCTCTTATAATGAGACTAATTCGTTCCAGAATCTTACTCGTTATGCGAAACACACATTAAGTGAAACAATTAGTCCCATACAAAACAACGTAAATGACAATAATGCGTTTTTCCTGCCAAAAAAATCAATTTTATATTTTTAATGTTTATTCTAATTATATTACATACTTATAAATTGTTAAGGAGTGTAACAATCTGGAATGTTTCAAATGTTTTCGTTAATAGTGTTGCCTTGCAATTGCTTTTCGTTTATTCATATGAGAAGCAACCTTTCAACATCATCAAGAGTAGGTAACCGTTTCGTGGACATTCTTGACACTCCCTTTGAAGCATCTTAATTTTGTCCTTGTTCTTGAGGATAGTGCATAATATGTAGTAGTAGATAATATGTAGACCGATTGTATGTGCGCGCTAGATCAGCCACGCTCACGCCTCGTTCTCGCTTTTCAATGATTCTATGTATCATTTCTACAATCATTTTTATTCTTTTTTGGCTTTTTCTTCAGACATTTTTGCAAGGGTTATTAAACTTTGCGCAAAAAAATTCCAAATGTCTGAACACAAGTGTGGAAAAATGTGTGATCACATGCGACACTAACGTGTTAGCGGAACGAGTGCTAACCAGAGACTGACGCACTGGCGTGGAAGTTGCGGCTCACAAGTGAGCGATGTGAAGATGGGACTATCCCACTCGTTATGCGAAATGTCGCTCGTTAAGGGAGCGTTTTTTCCACAATCTGTTTTCCTCGTTATGCGAATTACTCGTTATGGAAGGTGCCAATTATGAGAGGTTCCACTGTATGTAATTATTTATTTTTAAAAAAAATGTTTCAATAATAAAAATTTATTTTTTTATCAGTAAAAATAGTAATTGTAAGGTAGTAGATAAATTTTTTCCGTATATCTTTCTAATTGATTCATTTAACTTGTATTAAAAAATATCATGGAACTATGTTCTGAAATGAAACTTTACAACAATAATGTATTTACATTAATATGTAATTATTTATTTTTAAAAACAAATGTTTCAATAGTAAAAATGGATTATTTTATGAGTAAAAATAGTAATTGTAAGGTAATTAATAGAATCAAAATCAGACATCTCAATTTTTTATGGTTTTTGAGTTAGATATGTACAAGACTAGCCTATCGAAATTAGACAAACATTACCAAATTTTATATAAAAATGCAATTAAAATTTTATGGTTACATCAATCGCAGACAAGTCCAAGAGATAATCAATTCAAACCCAGACAAATATGTTTTAACCCAATAAGACGACAGTATTTGGTCATGTGACCTATGGTTACTGTGACAGTTGTGATACAATGGTTTTTTGCATTTTACTCGAAAATAGGTAAATTGGACGTGTCTACTTTTGATTCTATACCTCACAATTATGTACAAAAATAATAATCTCTTTGTTTTATTTGATTTTTTAATTTTGTGTGAAAACTGAAAATTACGATTTGTACCATAAAACTGGAATATAATCTGACGTTCGGTTTTAATTTAGGTCAAGGTAAAAAATGCCACCCAAAGATCTCAAGCAATTAGTGGAAATTTTTTATTTTAACTCACTTATTTATGAGATAATTTATTTTACATAATTATTTGGCATATTTCTTTTTTTTATTCCTCACAGATCGTCGATAAAACAGCACGATCCGATGGCCATATAACGCATCAACAAATTCACTATTCCAGCGTGATCCAGTTATCATCTAAAAAAATATGGACTCCGATTTATTTATTTTGTGATGTGGCTTTACTTATCAATGTTATTTGAAAGGCGATGATTTCATTTCTCAATTTTATAGAAACTAATTTCTGTCACTATTTCTGGGAGATTACAGATTTAATTCCACAAATGCATAAAATCCTTACCGTATATATACTCAAGTATGAGTTGAAAATTTTGTTGCTATTTTGAAACAATGAATATTAACTTTGTCAACAGTTGAGTTGCGAAATCTTATGTGTGTTAAGTTTTATTACGTTTAGTTTTATTAGATACGCCAAAAATGCTTTGAAACTTTAAAAACCTTATACTCAAACATATACAATGTATTTTTTTTAAATTAATAAAAAATATGTTTTGGAAATTATAAATACAGTAAAACGACGTTTAAACGTGAAAAAAAACTTGTAAAACTTCTTCTTGGGATCATAATCTTATAAAGCCATTTATCATAATCTCCACTTGTCCAAGGTTGGATTTATTTCCAATTGTCAAAATAGGTTAGAATAGTACCCTTCCCACGCTCTGAAGCGTTAACACCTCTAAAAACGGGTCTTATCTAGACTAGCTGGAGAAAATAAAAACCCCCGAAATCGAAACCAGTCACACTTTAGGGCACGCGCGCGTCAGCTTTGTGTATGGTATAACTCACAATGCTCGAGATGCCCATAATTCTGCACATCTTTGATCTTCGTTTTTTGTATTCATTATAATTGTCAACTTATGTCACTTTTTACATTATAAAACTGAACATTTACATCGATTCCAATGAACGGTAATATTGTGTATGACATTTTTGTTAATGTGTTTATTTGACATTTGTTTTCGTGTGTTTGTTTGCCGACATTTATATGTGCTAGTATTCCGTAATTTATCCTTTAAAGTACATTTTTTAATATTATATGGAACCATAAAATGGCTTCAGGTCGTGATAATTCCTGCAAAATTTTAACCTTCGACAAAAAACTATAATTCCGAATTCGTCTCTGTAGGATTTAAAGAAATATGAAGATCGATTGACCGATGCGAAACTCTCAATGCTTGTAGCGGCTCTACAATTAAACACAGTTAAAATTTAATGTTGTTTTATATTTGCATGACATTTTGGAATTTCCAAAAATATCGCCGAATTTTATGTTATCTTATATTGTTTCGTAAAATTTTTTTAATTTCATTCAGTTTTCTTTATACAGAAAATTCTCCTTTGTTTACAGAATGCTTTATTATATTATATCCCATATTAAATTGACAATGGGTGTCTTATTTGCGGAACTTACGAACTTTTTTAAAGCCGCGCTACAACGCTCAGAATATTCATATATTAGGGGAAAAAAAATTCGCTATGTGAGTATTCGTTATTACGAAATTTTATTTTTTGGTCCTTTGGATTTCGCAATAACGAGGTTTTACTGTATACAATTTAGTTTGTAAAACGCAATAAACAATTTTATTACTTGTCATAATGTGTGACTTTTATAAAAGATTGTTATCTGGTATTTACAATTTGCCAAAGATATGTACATACATATTTTTTTCAACAACTAACATTGTTATATTTTTTCACAACCATTTGAAATTTCCGTTGTGTGATTTTGTGTCGTTTTTTTTATTATTTTATAACATTCCATTTATTGTTAATGATGTTGCAATAAAATTACTTTTTGAAAATGCTTTTCTTTATTACTTACATAAATTATTTTTTCACTATAAACATTTCGATAGGTATTTCAATCCAGATTGGATAAGCTATATAATGTTAATTCAAAGAAACCAAACATGCTTAAAAAATTCTTGATGTTTCTTTGTGTTTTTCAATTTTATGGTAAGTATTGCGTCAAAACAAGAATTATGTCCGCTAACAGGTGCTACTTTGGTATTACAGACCGATTCAGGTTCTGTCTTCTCTCCACAGATTTTACATTACAATACAGAAAAAATAGATATGCTCGGATCAGTACAATGCTGAAAGATTTTAATATGTACAGGGTGAAAATTATGTTGCAGGCTAATTCATTCATCAAAATTTCAAGTGTAGCTCGGGCACCATCCTATTGAAACCACATGTAGTGCAGCTCAATCAACCCAATTTAGCCATTAAGAAGTTTTTACAGCATTGCCCCTTGTATCCTGAAAGAAATAGAACCCATGATTCCGCTGGCCCACATAGCACATCACACTGTGTGGGTGTAAAGATCGATTGAGGATTTGCAGTACCCCAATAATGACTGTTTTGTTTATTAAGAAAGCCTGCCAAGTCGAAATGAGCTTCGTCGCTCTTGATGATTTTTCCAAAAGTCGAGTTTGTGTTTGTTTTAATGACTTCAACACGTTGTTGAGGCCTTAGATACTCCATAATAAATTATAATCAACTACTCTCTACAACTACCAAATGCGAACTGACAAATGTTTGCCAAACCAAAATGGTGGCCAATCAAAATTGGCCTGGAAAATAATATTTACCCTGTGATCTTTAAACAGAAAATATATTTCAATGTTATGATCTTTATTTTTAAAATTAATGTTAAAAAAATATATAAAAACATAGTGTATCGTTATAATAAAACAAACGCATTTGATGTTTAATACAATACTTTTCATATATAAAAATGACTGCTATATATATACTGCATATACGATTGCATCGTATATGCAAACAATACATATTTAGGTGTTTTAAGGCTTAAAAAAACAAAAACATATAACGAACCACTTCAAAGAACAGAACTCGTTCGTAAATCAAGAACTGCCTGTAAATGATTGATCCTGTGTGCAAGATTACTGTGTTAATTTTCATTACTATATGTACTAAATAGAATAGAGCGACCATTGCAACATAATGAACCAGATACACATTCTATATAAGTCTATTGCTCTCTCCAGTTCAGATATACATAAAAATGACACACATATAATATGCATGCACATTTTTTAAAATAGATCATTCAAGCAGACATTACAGTAGTGTGTATTGGAATTATTTCTATACTTAGCAACTTTGCATATGAATAAGTAACTGTCTAGAGAGCTTGTTCTAGATTGATGTTATCTTTAATTATTTAATATCCTGCCCTTTTGTGACATGAACATATAAAGATAACACCTAAACTGGTTACAAGTGGATATTTCTCCTAGACTGTGCCTTATCACTATTTAAACTGCTTAACATGTTTATTTATGAATTTATCTGTCTGGTAATGAGATGTGTTGTATAATAATATTTGCAGTGAGATAGTGATGCTATAAAGAATGACGAGTTTTTTTTTTGCGTGAATGTGTATGCAAAACTTTAGATTTGAATGTTGTTTCCTTAAAACTATGAAATGATTTCTGATTAAAGATCTGACCCTTCCGCACATCGAAGTCCAAAATGATTGCTAATTGATTGAACACAGTTATTGTAATGTACTTCGATTGGTGATTGTAAGTACCCCTACGGATGTGTCTCCAGACAATCCTCTTGTATTCTATGTGTGGCTCGATAATTAAACATGTATCGGGGTGACAATATACAGCAATTTATTATTCCACAAATACAATGTAATATAATATGAGTTATCTAAATTGCGTCAGAGCAGAAAAGGAGGGAGCTCGCACTCCCGGTGCATTCGCTTATAACGCCCCACACACATACCTCCTACTTCGCCCGCACTCTGCGTACCGACACACATACACACACAAACCCTTGGACATCACAATTATGCAGAAGGTTGGCAGGCAAAATATTCAAACTGAGGTAAAAGCTCTTGTGAAAAAAGTAAATAATCAAATCTACCTTTGTATGTTCTTTACTTTTAATTAAAAATAATAAATAATATTTATAGTAAAATGGCAAAACATGATATGTCCATTTTTTGACAAATCGAGTTTTTTGTACCTCCAGACTCATCTAAATAAATATGCAAAATGAGGTAAGTCTAGGTATTTTAGGTTGGGAGAATTAAACTGTGTCAATATGTAAAATTGTCTATTGTTTAAATCTTTAAGATGGCAAATTATAATAAGTCATATTACTTATTTTGAGTGGAAAAATTATTATAGATACTTTAATGAAAGAAAAAACCCTCTCTAAACGATTAATTTATACATCTATTAACAATAAAGTAAAGGTTGTAAAATAAAACTAAATTTTCAGAGCTGATCAAAGTGTAAAATTGCTCTTCTGTATAATTTGAAAAAAGCTGATATGTATTTTGTGTTTTGCCATTTTACGACAGATATATAGTTACCAATTTATTTATGACTTTGTGTATAAAAATATGCATTAAATATTATTATATACCTTATTTATCATGGCTTAATACAGTATATATATATGGCCTAGGAATTCATGGCTAACATATTATTAAATATTATTATAACTAGTTGATATATTATTATTATTGCGGTTTAAGTAATTGGCGAACTTGTATGAATGTGGATGATGCGAGAATTGTGTCAGGATAGAAGAGTATGGCGCTTTATCCTCTCTGCCTACCCCCGCGAAGAAACTGTGTGATGGTAAGTTTATTAGTTAGGTTTAAGTATGCACAGCAGGTAGTCGTCTAATCTATCTAGTTTATGATACTTTTAATTGATTTATGGTTCATGTAAATGGTATGTATGTTATATTACTGTAAATAATAGGTGTTCCGGAAAAAAATTACATTCAATGGTCATTGTAAGAATGATATTTTTCAATGCAACATTAACTATTCAAAAAATGTATGGCAATTTAGGATACTCTTGGTCAAGAATACAGAAACATATTTAAAAAAATAGAAAAGGTGTTGAGACAAGGAAAAGGATGAAGGTAACACAAGTAACCTGAAACATGCATGCAAACATCTTTTAGAATTGGAATCGAAAAAGCTGAAAAAAAAAAATTTTTTTTTAAAGATAAAAATGATAAAAATTTTAGGTTTTAATTAGAACCACTCCAATTATTACAAAAGAGGTATTCAAACATAAACAGAAAGGTGGAGAAGGATTATATCTAATGATTGAAATAAAACTTTATATTCATAATTAAAAAATAAAAACTTCATGATATTTACCTGATTCATTCAAAAAACGACTTTCTACACCTATACACGGCCAAATTCAGTTTAATAACCTAACCTTGAAACTTTGGAAATAGAATTGCATAAGAGGCACTTTTCAATTATTTTTTTAGAAAATGTGCACTAACATCTTTTTTCTTTCAAAAAGTGTTCCATATTCTGCTAAATTTAATTTAATTGTTTCACATGTCTTTTTAATAATCTGGTTTAAGTCAAATTTTTTAAAAATTTAATTTGAAATACCATTTTTACCTTTTTTCCGCCATTGGTTTTATGAAATATATTAATTTTACTAAAAATGTAATTTATTGATAAAAAATTGTTACTAATTGTGCAAAAAATGTTCTAGAACTTTGAAAATCATACAGTGGTGTATTGAGGCATCGATGTATTTTGGATTCCATTAGATAAAATTTAGTAAAATCAGATAATTAGAAATTTGAGTTGATATAAAATTTAATGTCAACGCAGTATCAAGGTGTATAGATTTTTGGTAACATTTTTCAAAAAAATTATAATAGGAATCAATGTTTATTGTGCACACTGATGCACTGGTTTTCTGGTGATGGCGCATGGTTTTTTTTCAAAAGAATTTAACTGCTATCTAGCAAGCAATAGAGAGTTTTTTTTAATTAACAAACTTTTTAAACCACTTTGATTAATTGAACATCGACTGTCTCGATACTACTGTATATTCATCAGAACGGACGTACACTGACTGATCCATAAAATAAAATATGTAAAGGAATTAATTAGTGGTAACTTTGTATTTATTGTAGTATTGTAGATATTATTATTGTATTTTTGTAGACAGTAGATATTTTTTAACTTTAAAAAAATTCAATTGTTTTCAATTCAATGTCACCTAAGAAGTTGCGATAGCAACATTTTTATCATGAACTTCTGACCTGTTACACCAATTCAAAAATATAACAATAAGATTCACAATTTTCTTACACATACGAATTGGGACTCTCTCATTGGATTATTTTAATTTCCTACAAATTCTTTTTTTCGTTTGTTTGTTTCAAACCTTTAACATACCTTAAAGGACATAATCTTTATCGCTGTAGCTTCTTATTATGAACCAGATCTTTTACTTATCGATAGCTTCTGTATCTGCTCTATTCTAGCAACTGGTTCATGAATATCTTTCTCGGCCATTCTCTTCTTATTTTGATTACTGTTTACTGATACGACTCAAATATTTTCAGTGTCTGTTCATTATTGTCTTCAAAATATATTATATTTTCCTTTATTACTTCTAAAATGTCATCGATTCTTTTATTTCCGCCTTACTATAATCATCATCATTCTGGATTTAAAATTTTAAAACCCATTCTAATGGATATTCTTCATTCTGACAATTTGCCATAAATTATTCTGAATATTGAGAATCCAGAGCATTTTTGATTTCAATCTCATTTTTACGATATTACAATTAAATGATATTATAATATCATTTTTTGTTCAAATAATTTCAAATGGGCTTTGAAACTGAACAATTCATCTATAGAAGCGATACCAATCTGCGTCATACATGACCTATTTTTTGGAAATTTAAAATCAACTACAAAACAATTTTGTAATTTACGACTGCACCCAATCACAATGTTTAAATATTATTATTTTACTTAAATGCAACATTCTTGTATTACGGTTAATAAGAATAACGTAAACATAAGGTACGATAATCAAATAATTCTTGTTGATAGTATTTTATCAACAAAGTTTACATTTATGTATGCTATGTAACGTCCCCATTCTGCTGGAAAAGAGTGAAAGCGAATTATAATTTTTTTTTGACATCTTGTAAAAAAAAGGATAACTTGGAGATGCTGGGCCACATCAAAGGACAGTGAAGAAAAGAGAAAGATACCCCACCCGTTGGATCGACAAATGAAGAAAGCAATTGTTTTTCTCTGGTGACGGAATACTGAGAAAAGTGGACGAGTACAGTAAAAAAGTTGTTAAATGTTGAAATATAAACTATTATGAGAAATAAACTTTCAATTAAAAGTTAGCGAAATGTATTTATTTTCAGACTACTGCACAATGCGTAAAACATCTCTGCCACTGTATATTATCTTTATTTGGAATGGATTTTGTGCTTTTGGATGGCTGCACAAGTGTAATCCATTTTCTCTTGAATTTAGTTTATTTTATTTCATTTAGGCTGAGAAAGATATTGAAAGGAGGGTGACTGCAGGGAATAAAGTGAATATCGCTTTGAATGGAATTATATCTAACGGGAACATGTCAATCCAGGCAAGACTTGCAGTACACAATGGAGTCCTGGTAGCGACACTGATGTATGGAAGTGAGGCCTGGAGCTAGCAGAAGAGGAACAATAGTAGACTGAATACAGTGGAAATCAGATCACTTAAGCGTATATGTGGCAGATCTATTTATGACAAAGTAAGGAATGAAGAAATAAGGAAAGAAAGTAAAGCTAATTTTAGAATAGTGAGTAAGATATACTTAGGTGGTTTGGTTATATGGAATGCATGAATGAAGATAAAATGGTAAGAAAGATATATAACGCAAGTGTTGATGGCACCAGAAGTAGTGGACGTCTGCGGAAGACCTAGCATGACCAGATAAACCTCAATAATCGGCGAGTTTGTTTGAGAAAATGTATGAATGTGAATGAGGCGAGAATTGTGTCAGGACAGAAAAATGTGGCGCTCTATCCTCTCTCCCTATCTCCGCAGAGAAACAGCTTGATGGTAAGTTAGTTAGTTGGTTTAGTTAAAAAAATTAACATGTAGACTTTTCCTATATAAAGTATTGTAAGTTAAAAATGGCAATTTTTAATCATCCTAGTATTTCGCATGTATTTGATATTTATTTATGTGGCAGATTTAAAAAAAAATACATTGTATTCTATGATGTAGGTTAATACTAATAATCATATTATTTTTTAAATTAGACATTTAAAAATGTATCAAATACATGCAAAATATAATGATTAAAAATGGCACAGAGGGGTCGATACGTGTCAGCTACATTTTGTACGTCAGCAAAGTCTATTTAACGTCAGTTGACTTAATCAAATTGTTTCATTGCTAATTTCCATTAGCATAACACCTGAATAAATAAATTGAAAATTCGCATCTGTATAAAAATAGATACATATTTTAAAAAAATTTCAAATTACTGGATGGGAAATCTACACATATGCCCAAAACTTAAGAATTTTTTAATGGTCGATTGTGTGAACCTTGTCCGTGCCCAGGCCTCAACAAGTTAAATTGCATCATTGTTATTTAATAAAATACGAATGTGAGGTTATCATTACATTATTTTAACTATCTCACATTTTTAATTATTTAACTATCTCACATTTAAGATTAAACCAAAATGTCAAGCACACCCACATTTCAAGATATTCAGTTTAATTGATTGTTTCAACTGACAACTAATTTTTGCAAAAATTTTTTATCAGTTCTTTGTCCAAATTACATTAATTTCTGTTTTTATGAATTTTTTTGTTTTAAGTGTTCACGCCCCCTGGTTTATTAAAGAAAAAATAATAGTTCACGCTCCGTAGTTTATTTATGAACCAAGTCAGGTGGGGGGGATTACACATCATTTTCACATTTATATTTTTGTGTGAGAATTTGGTTATTATAGTTAGCTTATTAAAAGTGAAATTATTTTATCAAATACAATAATTATATAAAATATGTCTGAAAGAAAACTGATAACAGAATATTTATAAAAGATAAAATTCCAGTAAAAAAATTGCATCTTTGCGAACAATCTGTAAACCCATAGGTACAATCTCTTATATCATGTGGATTAACTCATATTTTTCCTATATTTCACACTCTTGCAAGTCTTGTTAGTGAAATTATTCATTTTAAACCATATTATCTTGAATGTAGGAGCAAAAATGGGCGATTTAATTGTATGCTGTTTATTGTACGCCAACGATGCAGTACTAATGGCGAATAATGAACAAGAACTACAGAATGTAGTGAGTAGAATGTACGATGTATGCAAGGAAAGCGACCTCATGATGAATGTTAACAAGTCGAAAATGATGGTATTCGAGAAGGAAGAAAGCAAGACACCGTGCAAAATACTTGTAGGTAATGAATGTTTGGAACAAGTAGATTAGTTTGTATATTTGGGAAGTATGTTTGATAGAAACGAAAAGGCTGAGAATGATATCGAAAGGAGGGTGACTGCAGGAAATAAAGTGAATGGCGCTTTGAATGGAATTATATCTAACAGGAATTTGTTAACCGAAGCAAGACTAGCGGTGCACAATGGAATCCTGGTACCAACACTGATGTATGGAAGTGAGGCCTGGAGCTGGCAGAAAAGGAAGGAAAGTAGACTGAATGCAGTGGAAATGAGATCACTTAGATGTATTTGTGGCAAATCTATTTATGACAGAGTAAAGAATGAAGAAATAAGGAAAGAAGGTAAAGCTTATGTTAGTATAGTGAGTAAGATTAAAAAAGGATCACTTAGGTGATTTGGTCATATGGAACGGATGAATGAGGAGAGAATGGTAAGAAAGATATAAGATGCAAGTGTTGATAGCACCAGAAATAGAGGACGTCCGCGAAGACTTGGCACGACCAGGTAAGCCAGATAATGGAGGATGGTTCTGTTAGAAGCCTCAACAATCGCCGAGCTTGTATGAGAAGATGTATGAATGTGGATGAAGCAAGAATTGTGTGTCAGGACAGAAGAGTGTGGAGCTCTATCCTCTCTGCATACCCCCACGGAGAAACGGCGTGATGGTAAGTAAGTAAGTAATCTCACTTTTAAATTATAATTTTTAAACAGTTACAGAGCATAATTCATATTTCATCACTGCTTCCACTTCATATCCATAGAAATCAAAATATCACGAACTATAGAAACAAAAATTGTTATTATCATTCTTTGAAACAGAGCTGCAGCAATGAATTTTCTAAAACCTTTAAAGCAGCCATCTTTCTTTCCATTTTTGTATGGAGCGTGCAGGCTATGTGTAGGATTAGGATTATGATTTAATAAGAATTCAAATACGAAACTCATTTCTTTAATTTGTTTGTAGTATAGTACAAATTATACAAACATGTATATTTTAATGAGACAATTTTTTTAATGATCCAGTAAAAAAATTGTGTGTTGTTTCATTATCTTTTTCTGTAATTGAGTTCATTTGCTTACTACTAACTAGATTATTCTAAATTTACCAAAACTTATTTCCAACTTCTTTATCTTAATGGTCCTTGCCCATAAAATGATACATAAGATGTATCAACATTTTTGTGAATCCTATATACTTCACATGTGCATATTTTTTTCCCACTACCATAATTGCGCACTGTTTTGAGAAGGACAGTTTCTAATATTTATTACTTTGTACCATCATTTACTGAGCAGAACTTCAGTTTCAATCCAGTGTTCTGTTTTGAAACATGAAATTGAACTGAAAAGAAAAGTACTTATTTCTGCGTCAATTTTGGAATTCTTCACTCTGGCAATCTAAATTAGGTAAGTACATTTTTCAACTACTGACATTAATTATTTTATAGTATATTGCATATTGTTACATAATAAAAGTAACATTTGATTGCTTTAATAATTGTATGAAAGTGATCAAAAAATATGCCCCTTCCCTGGAACGCAGCGAATAGCTCTGAGATTAAGTGAGCCTCTTGTTAACGTACTGGCAGCCCACTGCTGCTTATGTAGATATACATGTGGGCCCTTTTTCTCCATTATGCATTGAGGCCCAATTTTTTTAGTTATGCCACTCACCTGCAATCGCCTTGGGTAAGCATTTTGTACCTTATGTTAAGGTGATTTATTGCATGAATTTCCATTATAACAAACAAAACATTTTAAATCTTTCCATGCATCAATTGTAGGTACATGTGAAATTTTCTGAACTGTGGACTGATACCGAGTTGATAAAAACATTCCAGTTATTACCAGATTCCATCAACACGAGTGTCGGGTCGCTAAATGCAAAGTAATAATAAACATCTGTGTTTGCATTTCAAAAATAAAACATGGTTTTTTAATCAAATTTTTATACCAGATAGTATTTACAGGCAATGATGAAAAAAATTGTTTTTTTTATTATACATATTTTATATTAGATAAATGTATACATTTCACATACTAACGTATATGTATATTGAGTAGTATAACATGTTATGACATCCATAATAATATTATCTTTTATTATTAGGTACATAATAGAAAAATCCTGTGATTGATACTTTAGTGGCTTATACAAAGCTTGTTAGTTTATAAAAATCAATAATAATGTCCAACCAATACAAACATCAACAATATAATATTATTTTATTTATTAATATTGTAAAATTGAAATATTAAGAAGAAAAAAACTAATTGTAATTGGCAAATTTCAAACATACATACATTGATACATGCATAGCCCATACAAAATAAGTGAGAAAGGTAAATATAAATATTTTACAAACCTTGTCAATGAAACCAACATGTCTAGTGACTAAGAGGTTGAGAGTTCAAACCTCATCCTGGAAGACTGCCAAATCAATAAGGATTCCTGAAATGTATTCAAGTGTATTAACTCTTACTCACAATATAAATATAGTCATTTTGTAAATTTTTGTGATGACAAAAAAATATGGGTTTGTTAATAAATCGTCAGAAGATACATATATGGCAGTTGGCTGCATTCAACAAATGCCCACACTCTCAAATGGCACAAAAGTTCACATACCTTGGATCCCTAATAACAAAAAAACATAATACTACTACTAAGAGAATCAAAAATGCAAAATAAGCTCAAATCATCATTATTCCCGCCTCAAAAATTTAATGAAATCCCAACTGCTGTCCAGAAACACCAGTCTAGTGCACAGAACACTTATCAGATCGGTGCTTACATATGCATCTAAAACATGGGTACTGTCTAAGAAGAATGAGTACGAGCTGGGTATTTTAGAAAGGACAATTTTGAGGCCGATTTTAGGAAATTAATTTTGGCATACATAACAATGAACTGTGTACTTTGTTTTAAGAGGTTGATTAAAATAGGAAGACTTTGGTAATTGGGCAATATAGAGAAGATAACTGAACAGCAATCACCAAAAACATTGATGAACACAAAATCAAAACAAAGTGCAGGAGCTTGGGAAAATCAAAACTAATGTGGAGTGACAGTGATAGTCCTGGATTTCTAATATATGTCTGTCTTAGGATAAAGTGATACGGTGTGTAATAAGAACCAATGGCAGATAATTATTTAAGTGGTCAAGATCCACCAGCAAAGTTGTAAAGCCAACAGCGATTGATGAATTGGTGATGGTAAATTATAATATGATTTGTTTATTTGTGGAAATGAAGTTCAAGAC
Organism: Eubasilissa regina; assembly: GCA_022840565.1. NCBI lineage: Eukaryota > Metazoa > Arthropoda > Insecta > Trichoptera > Phryganeidae > Eubasilissa > Eubasilissa regina. The sequence goes on along the minus strand of JAINEB010000027.1, from coordinate 12,059,936 downwards.
ACTATTTGCATCTACGAACGTTGCCTTCAAAACTACACGTGTGGCATATAGCCATTCTTGTTGAAACATATGTTAATTTAAATTATTTACATTCAGTAATCATAAAGTTTACTCAAACAGCCATTTGCATTAAATATACAGAAAAAATTCTAATCATCAGCATATAGTATGGTTAGAGTTCAAAATAAAAGGTTTCCAGCAGAAAATTTTTAAGTTTAATATTAAATAAATAAAAAACTACGATGTTATTCTCATATTTTATTTATGCAAAATGGAATTTAACGATGCGGATTTTACATTTTAAAACAATATTGTATAAATGCCATCCATTTCTCTCAAGACACTCTTGTAATCGGACTCTTAAATTTGCGAACACGCGAGAGCAAAACATTGTTTCAATGGCAGCAACTTCATGGCGAATATTTTCTTATAGGGAATTAATTGTTCGAGGATTTTTGCTGTAAATTCTCAATTTAAGGTATCCCCACAAAAAAATTGTGCATGGTGTAAGGTCTAGTGACCGAGGTGCCCAGGCTGTCTCCATACTTGCTGATTAATTTATAGGGAAAAATTCCTTTCGGCTTCTCCATTGAAACTCTAGCTGTGTGTGGAGTGGCCCCATCTTGCTGAAATTGTGTTCTGTTGTTGAACCCGGGAAATAGCTGCAGTTGCGGTACCAAAAACTTGTTGATCATTCGGCAATACACGTCAGCAGTGACTGTCTCTCACTAGTTTAAAAAATACGGGCCAATTATCCCTCGGGCAGAAATTGTACACCACACTGTCGTTTTTGGACAAAGCAAACGTTTTTAATGGCGTTCCCTTGGGCTGTCGGGGCACCAGTATCTCGTGATCTGTTTATTAACATAGCCATCGATATAAAAATGTGCTTCGTCAATAAACAATATTTTTCCAAGAATTCATGCTGTTTCAAAATGTTCCAGCATCATTCTCGCTAAGGTTTCACATAAAGAATAGTCATTTTCATTGAGAAACTGCATGATTTTCAGTTTGTATTGGTAAAACTGTAGTTTCTTTTATAGTATCGAACTGAACCAAAATTGCAATTTCGTGATTTCGGATTCAATTTCAACAATCCAATCAACGAGATGCTCATTTACTCATTAATAAAAAAAGGACAGAAAGAAGTGTATAGGGAATCTGAAAAAAAAATATCACGAATAATATGTAATGCAAGATTCACAAGTAACAATTTGAATGTGAAACAATTTTATTATTATTAATAAATTTGGTAATTAATCTAAAATATTAATCACAAAAGTTTTGGTATTATATTTACTAATCCCGGGATTCTTAAATACTGTAAACTGAGCCGGGATCCCAGGATTAGATTCCCCAGCACCCATCCTTTAATATTAAAAAGATCACACATTATTGTGATAATAATAAAGCTCAAACTTTTTCATGTGATAAAACCGTGATGAGTTTAAAATTGAATTAACATTTTATAATTATTTAAAATTTATCACAATATTAATGAAACAAGCGAATAAAACTCCTTCATTAATTTAATATCTTAGTAAGTATGTAGTTACATAAGACATCATGACTCCAATGTGTGCTGCTGGTGTGATGCTTCGATACACACATTTACATTTTCTTATATTTTATGATATGGTGAATTTTTCTTACCAGCTATATATATTCGTGTTCTTGTTACAATTTTATCATTACCAGTTTGACTAGCTGGAAATACTGTTGTGATTTGCACACACAAATATCTTTATTATTTTGTTTGAGAAAAACATCTCAAAAAGTATTCAAGGAAAAATGGATTCCATTTTACCTCCTCCTAAATTTACGGAGCTGAACGACCTTTGCAGTAATCATGTAAGTTCCATGCATATTTTCATTTTATCATTTTTTGGCAAACTTTAAAACATTCCCTTAGTATGTGTAACTTTGATAATATAAATTTTTGTTTTATTGATGTGTTTAATTTTAGTTTTATCATTTTTCAGACTGGTGGAAAAGTTCTCTTTGCCACTGATGATTACTTCGCTGTGGCAGAAAATATGCTGATGGACACCGCACCTATTTTCATACCTGAAAAGTACACCGATTGTGGTAAATGGATGGACGGGTGGGAGACACGCAGGAAGAGGAAAGCCGGCCACGACTGGTGCATCGTCAAGCTGGCTACCAAGAGTGTCATTTACGGTGAGAACAGTTAAATTAAAAATATTTCTATTAAGTATTTTCAAAGGACACAACATGAACGTCGTGTAATTTTTATAGTCACAGTTTTTAAAAAATAACAGAAACAATTTTAAAATGTATCTCTTTTTTTTCCAGGTGTGGATGTGGACACAGCTTTTTTCACTGGCAACTATACTCCAAAATACTCCATCCAAGCTGCTTGCCTCACTGAAGAAGGTTTGTTCACCACATTTATCCAAACGCTTCTGGCTAAAATTAATTATAAATAATTACTCAATCTAATATTCTTCTCAATAAGGAATAAAATGTGTAAAATTCTCCAGTTCAATCAATCATTTTTGTAAAATCAAAAATTAGGCTTTATCGTATTCTTAATCTAAATTATTTTTATTTATTGCAGAAGAACAACTGATCCCAAGACGTAAAAGCAAAATGGGTTCAGAATGCACAATTGAAGAATTGGATGAAGTTGATAGATTACACTCAGGAAATTGGCAAGAAATTATACCTAAAACCGTCCTGAGGCCTGGATACGAAGCAACCAGACACAATTATCAAAAGGTAAAAATAAAATTATGCTTTTCTTTTATTTGATCTCTAGATTTCTACACAGATGGAACACAATCCTTTTCCTAATCAAAAATATCCCATTTTATGAAACAAGCAAAAATATCCCTCATAATAATTTTATAAAAAACTAGTGGTTCTTACCCAACGTTGCCTAGAAAATAGTTGGCTATGGAGGAAGAGGGGTATCATTTTATTATGTGGGCCTTAAATATGATGTATGCAGTTGATAGGCTAGAGGAGGTGTATGTTTAGCGAAAAGTCCTAAAGAGTAACTATGCAAAATTTGGTTTAGATCGGTCAAAAGGTATAGAATTGTATAGAGAACAGTATTATGTACATAGATACATTCAATTTTATGTTCTTTATGATTTTATTAGAAATATTTAGTCAATTTTAAATTTGTTTATTGTTTATGGTTCTTACAAAATTTTAAGTACTTGAGTATCAATGTAATTCCTTTATTTCTAGGTGATAACAGATGAGCCGTTCACCCACCTGCGTGTGAACATGTTTCCTGATGGTGGAATTGCCAGATTGAGAGTATTCGGTGTCGCCAGGCCTGAGGGGGGTTTACCTTGCATCTTGGATGGCCACTGCATGATTGATCTTCTGGAAATGAGGAATGGCGGAGTTTGTCAAGGTACTTTATTGTCAAAATAACTATAACATATTATTTGTAATATTTTTATTTTACTTTAATCAATCATTTAATATTCCTGCCAGCCAATTTAGACCAATTTTGTACAATATTTGTAATGTATCAAATTTTGTTTGCAGGTTATTCCAATGCGCATTACGGTCATCCAAGAAATCTAATAAAGCCTGAAAGAGGAGTGAATATGGCCGATGGTTGGGAAACAGCAAGACGACTGGATAGACCGGAAATCATCCACACGAATGATGATGGAACACTCAGAGTTCCCGGTGGGTTCACAAATCAATATGCAACTTATAATCTTTTCTGATGAAAGCCAAACTGATATAGCATCACATTTTTATTTGTTTTTAAATTCATTCAACTTATGTTATATTTGTTTTGTTTTCTAGGCAGCGAATGGGCAGTATTCAAGCTGGGCCAACACGGGATCATTACAAAAATATGTGTGGATACGTGTCATTTTAAAGGAAATTTCCCTGACAGCGTGAAAATAGAAGGAACTTTTCTAAATACCATGGATTGGAACAGCGAAATTTCTGAAGCTAAATGGATCACAATTCAACCAACTACCAAGGTAATAATTAAACTCTTTCAGCGTGCCTCTTTTCATTACCCTAAATAAATTTATTATTACAAAACAATAAATAAAAAAAAACACACTAACTGAAGTATAATATTTCTTTCAACAGAATAAATACTCTTTTTTTGCATTCAATGAAAATTCTATCCTTAACAAGCATTTATTAAAAAACTTTATTCCCTGTAGTATTGAAAGTATGTTTAAAACTACATACATTTATAACATACATATATAGTACATTTTTTCCAGCACATGATATATAGTAACAAATCACCCTGACCTGCGTAAAGCATCAAAACTAAATCATTTTTATTTCACATGTATTTGATACATAAAACACAATATGTTCATTTAAAAAAAATTACTGCCATTTAAAAGTGCATCAACTACATGTGAAATATTATAACAATTAAAAATTTACCTATTGTTACTTATAATACTTTACGAAGGTCGAAATTGAGAATAATTTGAAGACAATGACAAATATTTTCCATTGTATTACAGAGATTTCATCAAATTTATTTATAAACGTAACTATAATGAAGTCTTTTCCTTATTTCAGCTGTCGGCTAACTCAGAACACTGGTACGACTGTTTTGTCAACAAAAAATTAACACATGTCAGGATCTCCATGGCACCTGATGGTGGAATATCAAGAGTTCGTCTGTTTTCACCGTTATTCATCAATCAAACTTCAATAAATCTAATCTAAAATGTTAATAAACTTTATATGCAGAAAAAGCATGTAATGTATTCAGAAACTGTCAGTTGTTATTGTTTATTGATACTATTAACTGTGATGTAAAAAATTTGTCAAGTGATAAAATAATGTGTGATAAAGATTGATTCTTTAAAATATAACTCTATATTCAAGAAAGAAATAGTTGAATGAGTTTAAATACTGAGAGCATGACAAAAATTATAGCAATTGTTATATGTATGTAATTTAATACTTCAATTTAGATTCAACTCAATGATAAAAATGAATTTTTTAATACATTTTATTTTGATGTAGGATTCATTAGTTTTAAAAATAATTAATAAGGTAGCTGGTTCTACAGAATTAGATTTATTATTTAAATATTAGTTTAAGTGAATGTAGACAATAACTTATTATAGTTTAAAGATATTATTAAGATTATGCAAACACATTTTGACATAAAATTACAGAAATATATTCCTCAGTATTCAAATATTTTTAAGAAGTTATAATTACTTTTAAATATTAACTTGTGTGTGTTTATATTTATTTTTAGTGAAAATTGTGTAGTACATGTGTGTATATAAATTGTACCCATTATTCATTTGTATGAAGAAAAAAAGATGTTTCATAAATAAAATTAAATAATATCCAATAATACCTTTCTTTCTTTTAACTAATATTACGGCTTACCTATGAACCCATGAATGATAGCCGATTATAGAAAATTTAATTCAATGACTCCGGCATTGGACTGCTACTATCTTTTAATATGGCGAGTTCGGGCGCAAGCTCTTTGGTCGATTGATTCCATGGTGCGTCCATAGCCGAGTTTGGTAAACACTAGAATACGTTCGCAAAAGAGAACGCAATGGTTGAAGAATTAGAAGGTTTGGGTCAAATATAGTTTTTCATGTTAGTATTTTATTATATAGTTAGAGAAGGACCACTTCAGGTTCTGAGATGCAAGAAGTGGTGCGGGAGAGGAAGGGAGGAGGAAGACTTTATACTGTTTGTTATAAGTTTTTGATTTGCCATTTATTAAGTGTTAATAATTAAGTTAAATTATAATCAATATTCTTCGTAATGACATGTGGTTCTATTCAACACCCAAATGGATGCGTGGATATGTGGATAAAATACATCATTTTTAAAAATCAAAAGTGAGGAAAAATTCACTTTTTGAATTTATTGAAATCAAATTGTAATAATTGTCTGAAAAATAATCAACTAGTATACAACATAGTTGTAATCATTTTTGAGATAATGAAACAAATTAATATTGAGATCAAATATTGGCGTGGAGGTATCCCAGATTGACGCTGACATCGCATCAAGTACCGCATTAGCCCGAATATAACATGACTTCGATTGAATCACATTTTTTTACCGGAAAAATCAGAAAAAATAATAATAAATTTAAGACCCCAATTATAAGACAATATGCAATTTCTCAAAAAAAAATCATTTTATTTTTTCCTATTTATTAAAGAATGCAAATAAGGAAAAATATACAGAAACATGTAAAAATTCGCAATTGTAGTATTTTTTTAATCGCCAAATATTTTATCAGTAGCATCAGCACTTTCATTAATGATCACAACTTCTGGTTCACATTCTTCACATGGGTCAACATCACCAGTGTTTTCTTTCAGCCACATAATATCATCCTCCATGCTATCCGTGGTGTTGGAAATGCAACACTTTTTAAACCCATTAAAAATGTTTCTTGCGTCAATTTTAAATGTTGTTAACAATGGCAGTTAAAATAAATCGGCGCTGCAATTCTATGTGCGTTTTATGGATTTAACCGTGTGATTTGCATCAGCAATGGCGCCCTCATACGACACATTTTAAAAGTTGTTTCTCGTCAAACATCATGAAAGGTCCGAACATAAGACAACTCTTGATAATCTTTTAATGATATTTTGAGAAAAAAAATTCATTTTATATTTGGATCAATATGGTAATAAGTAATCAAATAGAAACAATATTGACAGTGTCAACCAACTTCATTTTTGAAAAAATTTTAACCTGCTCTATAACATGTAAATAAGAGATTTTTTTATATTTAATATAAATTTAGAACCGGTGGGTTTATCCTGGAGTTTGCTGCAAAAGCAAATTGCAAAATCTTTTGCGGGATTATGACACTTTTGCATTACCGACTCAAGAAAGATAAATCGATAAATGTATATTACAAAAGTGACAAAAAAAATTAGAACACTGAAGAAGTAAAATTATTTTCGTAATCAATAAATAAACTATGTACTACTGAATTCGTACATATAATAAATAATAGATCTTATATGTAGACTAGTATGACACAATTTTAATTGTGAATGTGTGACGCGATGAACCAAGCAAAGGAAGTAGCAAAATGGCAAGAGTTCCTTATCATTAAATATTGTCATCAAATTGTTCCTTTCATTAAAGTGTAATATATTAGATGTATAATTATATTGGTTAAATGCGATTTAATTTTTTAAATATTTCATATGTTAATATTTTTTTGCGAAATAAAGGGCTGTAAAACATTAGCATTAGAAAAATTGCATTAAGAAAATGCGTAACATTTTATAAAAGGTCTAATTTTTATATTCAATGAAACATATTCAGAAAAACATATTCAATGCAGAAACGTGTGTCTGAGAATAATGTAAACTATAATGCATTTATTTTTTTATTTTGAGTTATAAAAATAAATTATGTAACCTAATCACATAGTAAATAAATATCAGATAACTCATAAAGACAAAGCTATTTTTATTATATTTAATAATGAAAAATACATATGAGTATGGGGTGATTACAGGGCTTACGACCTGTCTTCGGCTGGCTTAAGTGATCACGTAACGTTCACCATTCTTAACCCATCGATCTCCACATATATCAAACTTTTTTTTAAATTGTATATATTTTAATATAAGGACTTGCTTCGAGTACCACTACACCATCGCCATCTATGAATCAAATTTGATGATTCATTTTTCCTTGAAATAGCATGTCAACTCAATGAGAATCCAATGTTTTTGAAAAATTAAAATTAGTTGGTAATTGAAAAAGAAACAAAATGGTGACATTTGGAAGAAGTGCATACTCGTACATAGCCTGAAGATGATAATGTATCTTATGAGGTCGAGTGTCTATTAGAGGATATCCAAAGGTCTTGCCAGCACCCATTCAATATTTGAGCAACCACTAAGCAGGTTTGACTTAATTTAAAAATAATAAAAATACTATTGCAATGTACATTTCTTTATTTTTAAAAATATTTCAATAGATTATAAAAAGGATGTTGAAGATATAAAAAAACATACTTTCTTGGTCCCTAATAATGTCTAGAATAAAGAAAAAAATAACATTTGATACACCATAAATAACTAATACATACAAATTAAACATGTTTAAAGTAACCTACATACATAAAATAAGTGTATGTAATACCTGTCAAAGTGAAAAATTTAGAATACTGAATGGATGTAAAATAAGTACCTATGCATTTAAATCTAATTGGTATGTCTTTATGGTATGTAAAATCAGTTGAGAAGTTTATTAGAAATGTTTTTCACTGTCTTGAAGTTTAACAGCGCGCTCACTTAGTTCCCATAGCCTGGCCGCCAGTTTTTGGTCCTGGGCAGCGCTTGAAGTGGACACAGATTTACAGTCAGAAAAGTACTCGCCCGTTGTGTGGGACAATGAACGTGACAGGCACAAGAAGATCTGAGTCTGGGCCCCTTCCCAAGCACTCTGGAATAAAAATATTCAAAAAAATTTATACAAAAACTTAACTTTCTCAAATCAAAACACACAGAATAATAAAATATCCTATGTTTGTCAAGTAACTAAGGGACTAAAGATAATAGCAACTACACATCAAAACTATCAGGTTGATGCAAAAGTTGTTGCCGTTTTAACCGTACTTATTTAGAGATGGTTTTAATGGTTTTCCTTTATTTTAAAATCTATTTTTTGTCATTGGAAATTTAGTTAGTTTCCTTTCAACTTTGATGTAGCCATGGCCTATATGTCTCTTACCCATATCGCATAACATGTTGTGAAAAAAATCATTACGTACGCAACCGCGTTCATATTTCAATATGCATGTAGATATTTTAGGCTTAATTTGTTATAGGGTGATGCTATCAACACCGGCATCCCCACCCCACAGCAACCTAGCGGGAACACCGCTACCCCCACGCAAATTTATAAATTCTGGAGTGCGCTTTAAAAAGCCCTTCTTTCGAAGCAGTCACAAGAGTTCGACAAGAGTCTACACGTCAGCTACTGCATCCCAATCATGAGGGGTCACCACACCTAGTGTCCAACATTGCCGCAGAACAACCACATTAGAGACATGGAGATTCTAGCCAACTTCCTTCCTGGTTCAGATCCATGGAACGCATCCCACATGTGTGAACCGAGGCATTCACCATGATAGTGAGGATGCCAAAGTAGATGCCAAGCTTCCCTCATGGTCCGGATCCATGAAGCAGGCCCCACGTGCGCAAGTCCAAAAGCTGACCACGCATGTTCACAATGACTGAGACGGACCACCAAAGATGTCGACACGTGGTGACCAGCACCATTATGAGGACACGTGGCTGCAAGTCGTACATCAAGTCCTACGTCCGAAACCTGAGCTGTAGGAAACTCATCACTAGTGATCAGTGATGTGACCAGTGACCAAAGAACAAAAGTCAACAGGACGAAAATAAAGACAATGAAGCTGTGACAGTGTAGTTTATAGGTCTAGAGTTAAAGTTAATTAATAAATCCAATTAGAAACAGTTGAAGCAGCAGTGTTTTGATAATGTAGTGAAATAGTTTCCACTTTCCACAAGTTCCTTAATTTCCTGTGGTGAAGCAACTGCATACGTGTGACACGTGTCTAAGCCCACGAAGAGCGCATGCTCGTCAACTTCAATCCTAAAAAAATTGCCAATGGCCGAGAAGAAATTTCGAGACATTGCATGTTGTATAAATTTTAAAAAGAAAACAGCACAACTGCCGCGACTAGCTATATTTCTATATTTGTTCAGTGGATGAAAAAAGTATATTAAAAGCTTGAACGAGTCATTTGTGGTTTAGTAAGTTTCGTTCAGGAAATTTATCATTATCGTTTGGGAAATTATCTATAACTGCAAGAGAATTTGCAGTTATAGATAATAATGGAAATTATGGAATAAACTTAAATTTTTTATTTACACAAAGTACAATTACTTTTGCATCAACCTTTAGATTAAAAGAAAACAAACATTCAATTTGTATTTGATAATATAACCTAAAAAAATCTAATAAATACACTAGAAATCGTTTAACGTGAAATCACAAGGACCGTAATATTTTTTCGTTAAAGAAATGCCTAGCCTAGTCTAGTCAATAGAAAGTTAAGTTATAAAGTCATAAATAATAAGCAACTCGGTATGGTGTGACCGTTAGGTCTTTAAAATGGTGATAAGTGTGATGTATGGCAATGGCATTCTAGTTTACTATCAGATTTTGGCCTAGTCAACAGAAAGATAAAAAGCATAAAGTTATAAATAGTTAGAGATAAAACAATATATGATTAAAAATTTTAATCCGTGAGAAATTTAAAACCTTTACAAATTCAAATACTAATTAAATGTATTAATTATAAAGATATACATATAAAATCAATTTTATCGAAAAATACTGTTGTTGCGCTACCGGGATTTGAACCCAGATCTCTTTTCCAATACAGGGAAGGCACATTACCAACATTGCTACAGCGGCAGTATTTTTTGTTGACAAATTTTCAAACCCACATGTTACACTTTTTCAAATTAATACATCTATCGTTCCATTATTTGAAAGCCATCTACATTGTTTTTACGAAATCTCAAATACCTTTGAGTAAACCGATAGCAGATGCCAGAATTAACAATTCATTTTTATTAAATTTTGGACACATTGATACAACATATATTATTAAAGAGAACACATTCTTATTGTGAAGTTGTCATTATTCAGAACATATGTACATTTAATTAGTATTTTAAAATATCACAGTCCCATGTTCTGAATAATTACAACCACACAATAAGAATGTATTCTCCTTAATAATGTACGTATTCAGTTGACAGATAACTGAAACTGAAACTACCGGAAACTGATTATATTTATTATAAACTTAATTTAATTAAAGTAAACAATACCTTGCAGAACAGCCACACCAGAGCATTCCAAATCATCTGAAAATATGAAGGTGCATTTCTGATAATTTCAGTCAATACTACTCCTGGGTGCAAGCTGTTCACTGTTACTCCTACAAAATAAAATACAACACATAACTTAAGTTGACAATACCCTTAATACATGGTTAGTTCTGTACAGCTCATCTAAACCCCAGGTCATCACACATTTAAGAATATTATGCTTCCAAAATAAATCAGCAATATGATTTTTGTGCACATTTATTTATAATTTTTTTTTTTTTGCTAACCTGATATATCAATAAGAGATTTAATCCTAAAATTTTCATCCTAATCAATCATTTTATTTTACTTATTTACACATCAGCAGTTCATAACTCACCAACTTTGGATCTCGCAGGTGGTGATAGAAATTTTTTATACATATGTCAAACTTATTATATACCTACATACTTTACTTTGCTATTTAAGTGTTCAATATTCTCATCTGAAAAATAATAATAGATTGTTTTATTCAATCAAACTAAATAATTTATATTTTAGGCTTTCCCATCTAATTTTATCTGCAATAACTTTTTGATGATGGTTTATTTTTGATTATTTATTTGCTTTATTATAAAAATCATGGGACCTTGCATAAGAAATACAGGACACAACGTATTAATGCAACGTTTTATCAATTCCAAAGACACTGGCAGGACATCGGCCACAATAATTCCACCTGCAGGGCTTATAACATCATATTTTAATATTGACAGCAATGATGCCAACAAAAAATTTAAAATATTAAAGAAATAGTTTTTTTTTAAATGAGAATTTTATAACTTAACTAGACAATTAATGAAATTAGTTTTTCATGAGAATAAGAATATTGAATGTCGTTACGTTGTCTTGCTAGGTGTTACTAACTCCTAAAGGTGGACCATTACCATATGTATTTATTCACATCAGTATGTAAAACTGATACATTTATGGTATTGGATTAAAGTGATCAAAATAAAGTTGTTTATATTATATCATTTTTATAAAAAATACAGTTACCTGATCGTCTAAGTTTATTAGCTAATTCATTGGTGAACAAAATATTACAGAGTTTTGAATTGGCATAAACAATAGTCCCGTTCGATGTGTTGCTCATGTCCAGGTGATCCAAATCTAAATTAGCGATCTTGTGAGCCAAAGAGGCCACATTCACAATACGGCTTGGAGCAGATTCCTTTATTCTCCCTGCAAATGTACAATACTTTAAATTACTTAAACGGATTTACTTGACACAAATTTGTAATATTTAAATATGTACATAATAACCTAGTTACGATTCAAAAGAAACTAAATACGAATTATAAATAAGTCTCACTGACCAAGCAGAATGTTGGTGAAGAGAAACGGTCCAAAGTGGTTGCTTTGCATAAGGATTTCCATTCCGTCATCTGTTATTTTGCTCGGCATACCTGCCGACCCAGCATTATTGAGAAGTACGTCTATGCGAGAACATTCTTCCAGTATTTCTTTGGCACAATTCCTCACGCTACTCAGAGATGTAAAATCTATCTTCTTCAACTAAAATAAAACAGATACAACCTTATTTAGGATCCTTAACACATTTTAACTTTAACGTAACAAATTTTATCATGACTTTCATCATTTTTCAAATATTTTATTTATTTTTAGTTTGGAAACATGACAGACAGTTTTGATAATGTGCATTGGGGCCCACATTAGATAGGGGTCCAAAAGGTCCGCAAATTATATTTCTCACACTGGCGTAGTGTCGAATTTAAAGGATTTACGTACTACATTTATACACTTTGCAAAAGAAATTTATTTGAAAAGAACTTAACCCAAAACACAGTGATCTTCTTCCTGTGGCTTCAGGCCTTTATAAACTATATCCTTTATCTCTGTATGTAATGTAAATACTTTGTTTTTAAGGGAAGATTTTTAGACTAGTCTAAATTTTTTTTTATGAGTTCATTGAACTAACTGGTTAATATAAATATCAACCCTGCTGGGATGCTGGGATCCGGTCAACACGTTTGTTAACCTGAGATGTTACTTAAAAAACAAACAATCATAATAAGAATATGTATGGAATAAAATTTGTATCTAATTTGATAAACTGTAAGTAAGTAGTATAAATAATATAACATGCGCTTTAAAATACATTTGGTATTGATAATTTCCTAGTATCGATACCTTTCCCAGCAAAAATGTGAATTAATAATTTTCTAAAATCCACCACAGCAAGAAATGTAATTTTTTACAATTGCATTTCTTTCTCTGGTGGTAAATTTTTATTTAAAAAATCTTTTTTAACATGTATTAGAAGTTTCACGTGAAAATATTATCAATATATCTAGTAATACCTCGGTAATACGTCAGGATAGGGACCAGATAATCACCGTAGAGCGATGCAGAGACATTTTTACAAATGCAACAAAAACACTTTTTTTTTTTTCAAAAAACTGTGAATATTATAGGAGACAAAAGACCAATTTTGTTTTTATAATATTAAATATAATGCATAAAACCACGTGGTAATTAATATTGTCTTACATAAGCATAGATAGTGGGCCTATCCATTTTGCATTGGGGACCATTTTTTTACTTACCCCACTAGTAGGGACATAAAATCTCAACATGCTCTGAAGCACATTTCAAAATGGCTACAGGTGTCTTTTCACCAAAAAGTTTATTTGATATAATGTCATTTTTCAAACGAGGGAATAATTTTTAATGGTTTTGATAATCTGAAATAAAAGTTCTTTGTTAACTCTTTCTTTTTCACATTATGTTGAAAAGGGAGCATTTATTATCTCAGTGTAATTCTGTTTGGTGAGAACCACTATATTTTAATTTTCCATATTTTATCATAAAAAATATGTAAAATTTGGGAGATAATTATTCAAAAAATGACTGAGGCACAAATTTTGTTCAATCTTCTAAAAAAGATTTTTTAGTAACATAAATAAATCTCACCACCCAAGGAGAGTTTTTTTAATTTCGTTAACCCTAACCAGTTGCTAAAATCATTACAAAAAAACCCAGGTGAAGGTGAAGTTGGAGATTTTTGAAAAGATTGATTGTGAATAATAATTATAATAATTTTTACAATGAAACACATTTTAAACTCTTAGAAACAACAAATCGGCATATTTCTTCGCCTAAGTCACCAACAAAAATTACATAATTATGTCATATTTAGATCACATAATTTAAAACAACATGCAAAATCACAAAAAAATATATGGAAAATAAATATTTGCAGATCATCTAACGTCCAATGGCTCTTTGGCATTTTCATGGCTCCTATAAACTTCTGACACAAACCTACATTCTCATTTTGGATCATATGTGGAACATATTTTGCATGTTTCTAACCTTTCTTCAATGTAAGGAACAATTTCACAAGTACCAAAGATTTTTCTAACAGATGCCCGCGTCTCATACATTTGGTAGATATTTTGTGATCGCCGTTTTAATTATGGTTTTAGGAGTTCTGCTGCAAGTTGTTTTATGACTTTAAGTTGTTTATGTATCTTATATATATATATATATATATATATTTCCACTGATTATTCAAATTGTATTACATTTTTAATATTAATAAAATAAAATAAATAAAAAATAAATTTAATTTAAGCATTTTGCATGCAAATACATATGTGTAGTGTGTACACAGTGTGTTCTATAGACCTGGTTAATCTTTAAAAAAATCTTAATTGGGTAGAGCTTGACTTCTTGGTTGAATGGAAAATTCTATAGGTCTTGAATGCTCTGCATCTGGCATAGTTCTTCTTTTTTTGGATTCATAGATAGAAGAATCAGAATTTGATAACAATCTTGTAGTTATGCATAACCTCTTTCCAAATCGCTGTCGATATCACTGCCATCGCCTTTATCACTTTCAGACGTATCCGATTCCACTTCAAGAACCAATTAGATTACGATTGATTCAAAACCTTTCTTCCCTGGGATTCATTATTCAAATTATATTATAATAAAATACAGTAAAATCCAACATTGGTAACGTAAAAGCCCAGGTCACCACGATTGCACCAGTGTTACTAAGAGTTAAAGTTTGAACAAAATTAGTGCTTTAGTCATTTTTTGTCATAACTGTTGATTAACATTTAACATTATAAAGTGTAGTTTACACTTTTAGTGTTTATTTAATCAATAATTATTTCTTATATCATATTACATCCAGGCATCACTTTTAGGTATAAATATAATTTTAATTAGATTACGAGGAAATATGAAAACCCTCAATGTGTCATAATGCCTTATTGAATTATAAATCAGGTGAATCTCTTTTTAATATTCTTGGAGATGATGTCTAAAGTGTATGCTTGCTTAGAAAAAACAATTGAATTAATATGATTTTTTTTCTTGACATAAAACACTTTTACACAAATGCAATACGTCATTCTTTCTCATTATCATTTGATATCTCAGAATATTTTAAAATAGTTTTCCTCACTTTTGTGATTCTCCACAAATTATACATACTTACAATTAGATTGTCATTGCCAGTTTCAAGGGAGATAGCATTTCTCACTTTCTTTCCCTTGACCATATCTCTGCATAGCATTACTACCCGTCCGCCTCTTCTTGCAAACTCCTTAGCTGACTCCAAACCAATACCTAAATGAAAAAAAAGTTCATACTATACTCATCGACACAATATTGCAAACCAGTACTTAAAATAACATAAACGATCATCAGCGACATTAGTCTTGATGAAAGATCCTACATTGGAATCAGAAACATCAGCTAAAGAGGTCAGAGAGCTAAAGAGGCCCAAAAAAACTTTACACAGAAAACAAAATGTTTGTCTAATTTAATTTAAAAAACATTGTAATATGGATGCAAAAGAAACTCACCAGAACTGGCGCCGGTAACAATGACAGTTTTGCCATTTAATGTCTCCTTTCCTTTAAAAATCCCTGTGGTTGCCTTAATATACACTTTCAACAGACCCAGGCAGCCAAAAATAAGAAGCAAAATCGAAGACCAACAACATGAAAACATTTTTATGTGTCAATGTGGACTGCAAAAAAAAACAAATATAATTATATTTTTTAATTAATCAATTCTAATTTAAATTAATTTATTATTATACAATATACATCATAATATTATCTAAATTGAAATTTGTTAGTTTCTTTTTCAATAGCCAAAAGGCATAGAAGACCAAAAATAACCCTTTTTATGTTGCCATGCAACATGAACAAAACAAAATGAAATATGTAGGAATTTATTTTATTTTAGCTTTGTCATTTATTGTCAATCTACTATTAAATTTTCTCTGAGTGCTTATTCCTTAAATCGCCATAATAAAGATAATGTTAACATGACTAGATTGACCATTTGAAAATGAAAACATTTGACACGGCAAAGCAAAACAATCCAAAATAAAATAAGAATTATAATGACTAAAAGTAATAACTTTTAGATTTAGTGTAAAATCCTACGAGAGCAAAAAATTTCAATTTTCATCAGTGTTCATATCCTCTAATGGGAACTTTTAACAACAAGTCTTCAATACTGAACCCTCGGTTTCAATATTCAATTACACTAGCAATTTCAAGCAATGTTATATCAGTCTTTTGCTATTCCTAACACACACATCTGATGTAATAGCGCTACATGTTTAATTGAAGACTTTAAATACTGTCAGGTATATTTTAGAGTCTATCCTCTCTTAGATTCTTAGCCAATGAATACCATGGGAATCAACCGTTATCTCTCTCTAATATGTCTCAAGATATGCAACTTTACAATACTGGTCCAAACGTGAGGTGACCAAAACATTTATTAATATTTTCGCTTCTTCACAAAGAAAGCTTTCTAAAATATTTTACCTGTTTCAGATTAGAGAGATATGATTTGAAATTGATTATGTGCATGTTTTGATGAGAAGATTTCAAGGTAGAAACCCTATAACTTCAAAGAAAGAGTGTCCAGCATTACGGCGTTATCTGCCACAGATAAGAAATGACCTGACTCAAAATAGCCACCATGAAAAATATTGAATGCAGTCAAATAGTCAAAAGCGGTATTAACTAGTGGACTGCCGGTTCTTAATAAATATATGTGCTCAAGCACGCATCAGTCACAAAAACAACAGGTCGCGGAGAATGCTGGTGACATATTAACATATATTGAAATGGTCCACCCTTGGGCGTTGACGGCACCTAGTAAGACAATAACGCCCATAAGCGTAATCGGTAGTCACTGTATTAAAAGTAAAAAATATATTACAAGCAGTAGCATAACTAGGTCATTGCAGTACATTGGGACCCCATGTTAAATAGGAACCCAAAACGTTCTCGCCCTATCACGTGGCCACAGTAAGAAATGAAATTATAAAATCATTTCTCGTGCATTTTTCGTAGCAGTACCTCACTAATATGTCGAGTTAGGAACCAGACCATCGCTGTGAAGTGAAAATCGCTTTAAAGCAAAGTAAACATTTTTTAAATTGCAAGTAATATATATAAATGCCTAATAACACTTATGTTTGTTTTATAAAAGTATAAATATTATGAGACAAGAATTTAATTTAGTTATAATAATTATAATATTGGATAATTTTAGAGCGCAATTTTCATAAAAAACTTCACCTCAAGGATGTTTTTAAACATAAATTGTTTATAGTCCTACATTATCTTTGTTTTTAAAATTTAAAATTTTTATTTGAACTTATTGAAATGATTTTTTCAAAAGGTGTGTTTTTAGTCTCTTCTTAAATAAAGTCTCTGATTCTTATGATGGAGGGCTAAGAGTTCCACCTTTTTGGGCCTGCCACCGCAAATGCCCATTTACCAAACTTAGACTTCTAACAATGTTCTTCAACTTGTTCTTACTATTTATTGGCTAATTTTGGATTAATAATTTGTATATCTTATATAGAATATTTATTTAGGGTGCCTTTTTTTTCATTCTGCACTAGGGCCCAATTTTTGTAGTTAAGCCACTGATTACAAATATTTTTAACAAAAATAAATATAATACTCCTTTCACCTATCAGGAAAAAAGAATTACATTTTCTATACCTATATTATTTGTCTTACAGTTGAGTAACCAGATGACACAGAAACCAATAAAAACATGTGTCAGAAAAAAGTATTTTAACATTTGTAGGAATTTGAACCATTACACGTTTCTTATTACACAGGCAATAAATAGAATTTTCCCAAAATATGGAATTATTAATAAATATTTGTGAATATATTATTTTTAACTTACCCGTAATTACAAATATCTAATAGTTCTTAACACAATATGTTGAAAGATCACTACTTATTTTATTTCAAGCTTAGGGTGATTTTGTGATAACACAAACCAACAAAACCAAAATGTGTTATCTTTAAAGTAGATGAAGTAAGAATACAAAATATTAAATTATATAATTTTATCACTCATAAACTAATGTAACATGTGCAAAAAAATTATTACAGATAATATCTATCACATTGAACCAAGAACAGCACATTTCTGTGTCCAGAGCCAATTTTAATCTAAATTTATCATGTTATGGTAACTACAGTATGTTCAGTAGTAACTAAATAATACAGTATTATTAAACTTTTTCATTACACACTTTTATAGAATTTAGTTTATTACACTGAGATATTATATAATATATTTTAACATCAAATAATCATTTAAAAATATTAATGTCCATACTTAGTAAAATTTGTTCTGAATATTATACATAAATTCATAAAATTGTAAATAATAAATTCAAACTTATTTTACATAACATGCTTATTATTGTCCTTTTAAAAAACATTAAACACATAATGGTCACGCCAGGTATTGCCATTTTAAAATTTAATTCTGTTTTTACATGGTCTTTTTTTTACATGGTTTTAATATAACATCAACAAAGCATAATGGTAATATTATGTCATCTTCCTACACAAAATAGCCAACTCCAAAGTAGATTGCCCTGATTTACTCAGACACTTAACCATTTGAGTGCCATCTAGGTCAACTAGACCTAATCTCACATTCAACCTCCCACATTGTAACACCAATGCCAAACAGTACTCATTTTTCTACAGGGCCACGTGCAGCGTAAAATTTTATTTCTTATTACTAAAGTCTTAATAAGCTATTGTATCGATTTAATAAGTCTTATTCAAATTATTGTCTTACACTGTATCAAGTCTATTGTTAAATCAAAGAAAACATGCAATTGAAATGAAAACATTTCATTTTTGTTATACTTTTATTATGATTTTTTTACATTAACTATTTGTTTTCCATATAAAATAAAATAGTGATTTTTATACAATGGAACCTATATGTATGTATTTCTTTTTTCATGATATTCTGTGTATATTAAATGTATTTTATTTGTAATATTGGAATATGTCCAAAAACACAATTACTGGATATCTACAAAGTCACTGTTATTAATCAAATAATAGATATCTCATAGAGACGAAGCTATTTTTTATTCATGGAAAAAAATGTAAGTATGGGTAATTACAGAACTTACTGTCTTCCGCTGGCTTAAGTGATCACTTTACACAATGTAACGTTCACCATTCCACCCAATCAACCACCATATCCATCAAATTTTTGAAAATTTTATATATGTTAATATGTGAAAATACCACTTCAAACACCACAACGCCGTCTATAGACAAAATTTTGATATTCATTTTTATGTGATTTGTAATCTTTTTATTAGATTGACCCACTTCTGCTTAACACCTTGATGCGAACTACGAAAAGACTTATCCATTATTTGTCACACAGGCAGTACTCTCTTCACATAAGAAACACTTGTTCATATCAGAAAAGCATACAATCAAATAAAAAAACCTTTATCCTTATTTTTATTTCATGATTTTGAAAAATAATGCATAATTCTGTAATCTCTTACTTCCTCTTAATTTCTATATCTAGATTTTGCTATCTAACATCAATATTTTTAGCTGTTTTTTCCTTCCTTCAACATCTCCATTCTTTATACTTATCCCATATTAGTAACAAATAAAGTATAATAAAAAATACATTCCGAAATAAACTACACTTTGTTACCATCAAACACACTCTTAAACATAAATTTAAATAATATAAATAATTCAAAGATATTTTCAAATTTAAATTTATCTCAGTATGTTGGATTACATTAGTATAATAGAGTTAAGGCCCAGCCTGTATTTCAGTAACCAAGATATTGTATAGCTACATCATGTGTGTGAATAAAAAAGATGTTCAACATTTGTGTTCATTTGTCTACAATAAGATTACTTTTAAAATCATTAAAGGTTTGACAAGTAAAAATCCAATATTTTATGTCACACTTAATGAAAATTGTTTTTAAATTAAAAAGTGAACATGGAAATTTTTTACATCAATTATTTCGACTATTTTATAAGAACAACCAAAATCTGTAGAAGACTCTTGATAATAATGGGAGGTAGAGAAAAATTAATCCAGATAAAAAAAACACCGAAAAAAATCTGGGGTTCAAATCAAAATTAAGGATACCAAATTTGAGTATAAACAATCTAAAAGTTAATAATAAATCAACCGTCATGCGTGTGGAAATTGAATTTATAATTTGATATGATGCACTCGCCTAGTTGCATCAAAAGTAAGCAACATTAAACAAATGTATATTAACAGTTGTCCGTGTCGCATGGCAACATAAAACAAAAAAAAAAACTGCTGTCAATTCTGTCATGTGAAAGTGTACAATTATCGTGTAAAACAAAGTAAATTATTTTGTTGATATTTTAAATAAATTATGATTTAAAAACATTTTTATTTTTTAATTATTGATAGGGTTTTTCTAGTGCCATTACACAAAAAAAATTTAAGTATAATTATTTATTTATATTTATATAATTTAATTGGTTACCCTCGTTGTACAGTGGTCAAGGAGCTGGCCTCTCATACCAGGGGTTCCAGGTTCAATTCCTGGTGAGGTCACAGTACATCTATGCGATTTTTTAAAGCCTGGGTGTTTTAGTAATTTTGTAATTGGGCCTTGTGACCGTTAATAAAAAATAATATAAAAATAAAGTATTTATTCTTAAATGTTGAGAAATACTTTTAAGAAAAAGGGTATTTTCTTTAGCCATTAGGTGTAGTCCACACATTCAAACAAGATTAATTTGTATGGTTTCAAACGGACAAACATTTTACACTTGTAAAGTCTTAAGACATTATGTGGGATGTGTTTTTCAACATTCTTATTTTAAAGAAATAAGAATACAATGTACATATAATTAAAAAATGTAATTACTTTAAAAATATATTTATTGCTTTAACTTTACAATGTTTATTTCATGCTAAAGCAGGGTGAAAATATTTTGAACTGAATTAAAATTTTTTGAGATTTATTTAATTGTATTAATGCAGACCTGAAGTAGATATTTAATATTAATTTAATTTTGTGATCATCCTGTTCCAAGTTAATTTGAAGATAAGATAAATATGTCCAGCGGTTCTCAATACAAGGACAGAGAAATATATTATCCACAAAAATGTTTTTGAAATTTACATAGTATCTAGCTGACAAAATGATTTGTGAACATTAAAATTGTTCGCATATGCTAAAAAACAATATGACAAGCACTTTATTTCCAGAACAATTTAATGGTAAATATATTTCAAAACAAAATATCAAAAGCATGTTTCCATAATCATTAAATAATTATTTTTTATGACAACACTGGTATCTGTATAACGTAACAGAAATACAATTTATTATTTTTATTATTATTTATTTGATAAGATATTTTTACAATATAAAACAACAATAGAGTTATGCACCCCCAAATAAGAAAGATCTTGAATTATGGGGATGGCTATCAACATGTACATAAAACAAGATCAAGATCTACTAGATGTAATAAATTGTGTACAATTAATAAAAAAATAAAATATATATATATACATCTATAATAATACAATGTGTGGGAAGGTTGGTTGTGTTCCGGTGAAAACCATTTTTATCCAAACTTGTTTATTCTCATCGGGGAGAAGCCACCAAGAGCAAGAAACAACACAAAATACGTAAAGGTTATGGAAAAACGATGCACGGTTAGTGAAAGATGAGAGTCGGGATGTGCATCTGCGGTCCGATCGGTTCGGGTACTGAGTGCTGATTGTTTCGCAGACCCCCTCCTCTGCTACATGTGTTGGTGCACATCTGTGGTGTACGTGTGTCATGCCCACCGAGCGGCGCAGTCCAGCCTTCCTCGAATATTTCCGCTTTATACGCGTGGGGTGGTGCAATACCAAGAAGTGACAGAACGAGGAACATCTGGACGATGTGCGCGAGCCGCCACAAATGTAAAAATTAACAGAATATAAAAAATGTTGAGAAATTGATCAGATTAAAACTTGGAAAAGATATTAAATACATAATTATTTAATAATTTTGAAGATCTTTAAGCCATTTTAGAACCTCTTTTTTGTACACATTTATATTTGCTGCTAATTTAATTTATTTTGGCAGTTGGTTATATAGTCTAAGAGCAATGTATGACGCATGTCTCTGTCCTATTTCTAATTTGAACATTTTAAAAATAACATGTTCATTAGTTTTGCTCCGAATCTAATAGTTGTAGTGAATTTTTATTTTATCCTTTAAAAGATGAAATAAAACAGTTTGTATCTAAAACATACATCTTTTATTTTAAGTAACAATTTGTACAAAAGAAATTATATGATTTTTATATTGTGCTATTTTCGTAAGTAAGTAAGGCTCACTTAAAAATAAATATTTATTATTTTAAGAGGAAATAAGTAAAGAGCTGCCAATTTCCAATAAAAAATGAGTTATGCAAATTGTTTCTCAGATAAAAAGTATTTATCTATTTTATAAATCAATAAACATTGAGAATCACTGCTAAGGATAATAAAAAAATGTCAAGTCACACTTCAGCTTATTGAAGTTCTTGAACCTATTGAAGCCATAAAATAGTTATTTTAAGTATACTGATTTATTTTTGTTTATTCTTTTTCAGATAACACTCTTTCAATAAAATATTTAAAACCAATTAATAGTGCTCCAAATATTTTATTATGAATGTGTAGGTATATTTAATTATCAGTAATATTTTTTAAATACAAATTAAATGTATTAATTAGAAAGATATATATATATATATATAAAATCTATTTTATCGAAAAATATTATTATTGCTATTGGGATTCGAACCTGGATCTCAAGTTTTATATGACACTTTTAAAAATATGTTACTAGATATTATTATATCTATCACTGACATCAGTGGACATCCATTGTTTTTAATTACCTATTCAATCAGTCAATTTAAAAATTCTCGAACGAGGCTCGTGAAGCTGTCTTTTAAAGAAGACATTCTGTACAGGAAACAAGAAATGTAGGCAAGGGTGGTTCACCAATCTCAGCTTCTCTCAATCGGCGATAATGATGATAATTATAAGGTCGAAAGAAATGAAACACAAAAGATGTTCAATATCGGCACACTGGTGGCAAAATGACGTTCCCGCCTGCAGAATACACTGTTTTATTTCAGTTACATACAATACATTTATATATATGTAATATTTTTCGACCATATTTCCAAGTACAACATAGCGACAGATCGCCGCTGTGACATTTTATTACGAATGATAGTCATTGTTTCCCAAAATCTTTCCCATGGATTTTTCGACACCACGCCGATGATTACACATTTAAATTACTGAAAGGCCGCTGCTGTGATGTTTAATTAAGAATGATAGTCATTGTTTCCCGAAATCTATCCCACGGATTTTTCGGCACCATACCGATGATTACACCTTTAAATTACTGACATGTATCTTATCATATTAATTATTTGGCACCTCCTCGGCGATAATTCTGTGCAATACAGAAGATTTCAGCATATTTATTGTAATGACAATTTTACATAGTTCAAATCTGGACAACTTTCAATGTATTCCAATAATTTAGCATTTAAATCTTGTTGAAATCTTATTTTATACCCTGCCAAAAAGGCTTTAACTTTACTTTGAAATCAGTTGTCATTAAAAGATAAAACAACAGTGGTTAAATATAAAATATCTTCTAGTTTAATAGGTAGACGACTGACCACAAAGATACAGCTTCCAAACATTAAAAATACATATTTATTTTTCTTCCATAATTTCAGCTGGTACGTAGATAATACAAATTAAATGTATCAATTAAAAAGATATACAGATCAAATCAATCTATCAAAAAAACATTTTGTTGACACTGGGATTTGAACCAGGAACCCTTCCTATCTGGGGAAGTGCGCTGGCCATTATACCTTGTCAACATAGTAAATTATTGACAAGTACGTAGATAGTTCACCAAACTGCTTTGCGCAATGATTTTGTTTTATAATTAATTTTTAATTGTACACCCCTACACGTTTGTATGTTATATATAATAGAATTGTGATTTAACCTTTTTCCTGAGTGGTAATCTTAATCTGCCTTTCCTCTTGTAAATGATCATATTCATGTTCATTGGTATTCATTTTTCAAATAAATTCAAATATAATCAATGTTCCCTCTAAGGTGTGCGGGTATGCGTGTGCACATAATTTGACATCATAGTGCACACAAAAAAATACAGCGCGCACACAATTTTTAACAAGACTTATTTTTCATTTGCCACCTTCTATCAAAGGTTGGCCACCATTTTGATATATCCTGTATAAGATCATCAACATATTGGAAATCAAACTACTTTCTGAGGTATACAGCCATTTCTACCTACGTCGGTTCTGTATTCTATCTTCTCCTGCGTAATGAGATGTAAAATATAATATTTTTCACTGTGGAAAATGTGTCCAAAGTATGCAGTTTTCCTTAATTAATGTTATTAGTTCTCTTGACTCATTTATGTGTTTAAATACATCTTCATTAGTAATATGATCGACTCAGGCCCTACCAGTAGCCTTATACCGACATAGAAATAATTTTCTAATTTTCTCCTCCAAATCAGCACATTAATTTTAAAGACAGCATTGGTCTTTAAAATTACACAAAAAAAAATATATCCACACTGTAATCCAAAATTATTGATTATAACAGTATTTTGAAAATAAAAAATTGTACATATTTTAGTTAATTACATATTTACTTAAATATCAAAATAATGTAATATTTCAATATAAATCAGATCCCAGAATCGACATCTACACGAAACCGACTTAGTCTAAAGAGTGCAGGAAGTATGGATCCCAAAAATAATTTTTAATAGACACACATATAGTGGAAGTGATGGTTAAACCGTTTTTAAGACTGCAATTATGTTTGATTGTAACGATGATTGGTAACAGATCGTTCATAATTCTTCAAACAATCACCGGTACACCAGAAACTAAACCTCCAACAGCTAAAGCTCAGTTACCAATCACCATTACAATTGAACACAATAATGGTTTACCATTACTAACATGGAGAAGAGTTGGAAGGATAGCATAAAGCTGCTACAGATTCTGAACCAGAATATGTAGAGGCAAAAGATTCAGGAGGCCAAGGTGGCCATTTATATGTTATATCATTGCTTGTCCCTTTGAGCATTTTTAATTTATTGTATAAATGAATTAAATTTTACGTATTTAGAGCCGGCGCACACTTAAGACATTTTGTTATACAACAGTTCTGTCATTACAGTGCTGGCTATGAAGACACACGCTGTAATATATTTCCATAGCACCTCGCCGTTATAACAGAACTGTCATACGATAGAAAGTCAGCAGTAGGTGTGCGCCAGCTTTTATTTATAAGAATATATAGATAGAAGAAAAATAACCATAATAAATAGATAAAGATTTTTAAAAGTTCCTGTATGATTTGGTTACTTCAATCTTATTTCCATTTTAAAGCTCAATAAAAAGACTATTTTAAAAATATATATTGATCATTGAATAACTCAACGTTCAATATATAATTAATTAATAACCCCGATATATGCAAACCCAGACACTAGTTCCTATTCATAATTCTAACATACCATTACCTGAATATTCAATCTATCTAAAAGATTACTTGTTTCATTCTCCATTTAAAAAAATCAATAAATGACATAAATTATTTATCTTTCCAATAGTTAATAGGTTTGTCCATTTTTTCTTTGGACTAAAATGAACATTTAAGGAAACTAACAAAAAATGATACAAATGTAAGAAGTAAAAAAAATGAAAAATTAATTTTTGTAAATTATTAAGTAACTGATTAAATTTTAAGTGGTAAGTAAAAACAGGTTTAATTTTTAATACTCTTTGCAATGGAAATTTTTTTCGCAATGTGTAATAAAATTTAATAAAGTAATAAAAATATTGATTTCCAACAATACTGGCAACCGAATCTGATAAATGATCGGAACCTCGCTATATCTTGCATTAAACAAAGCCCATGATCTCCAAGAGTACCTTAAGACCGCAACAAGACAGAGAATTATAATATTTTAGCTCCTGTAGGGATTTGATTTTTTTTTTCTCTCGCAATGGATGAAACATTTTAAACATTTTTCATGGCACTGAATTGAGGGTTCTCAGAGTTATGTCAGAGATAGGTCTGGTGTCAACTTTATAATTTTCAACAATACAGAAACGTTTTCCCTTTGTCCATCGTCAGATATATGTACCAAGTAGAGTAACACTGTACTAACACTATAAAACATGTATGTATAAGTGAGAAATTTTAATTTCAACCAAAAATTTCTAATTTAGATTTTTACAACTATATTCAAAATGGCTGTGCTGAAAAGAAAGAGGTCAAACAGAAAGAAGGCATCATGGCGCATTTGCACATTGGCTAAACATAAATACTTCACACCGAAAGTAACAGAGCCGTATGAATTTAAAAACATTATATATCCATCGACACTCACAGGGCGAAGACCCGAAAGAGTTTTAGCAGCAGCATATCCCTATGAAAGGTAACTCTACATACATACACTTATTTACAGTAGACATCAGTTCTTGCATTCGATAGTTATTAGAATCAAGCATATTGTGTGTTTTTAATGAAATTAAACGACATGCATTTTTCTTCGCTTTCTACTCAGGATATTCATAAATATCTCGTAATTCTAACAATTTTTTGGAGCGAAATAACAAACACCCACTGTTTTTAGACACCGAATTTAAATTCTTTGTATGATTTCCAACAGCGTGTAGATAGTAATTATGTGTATAAATTTCAGGTTCCAAAAGTAGATCATCGCTTTCTTTCCTTTACAATTTTTATGTTTAGTGTTGTCCTGACCTTGGTCAAACACACATTGTTCAGAAGACATTGGTCGAGTCAGCTGTTACTAGAATTTTTATTTACAATTCGGCACATTCTTCTAAGAGATAAGCTGTTTAAATCTGTTTGTCAGTGTTTGATAACTCAACTTAACTTGTACTGTATGGAAAATTGAGTCAATAGACTGTTTGCAGATTCTAATAAACAAACTAAAATTAATGACTATTTTAAAATATGTTTGATATTGTATTTGTTTTATGTGTACATGTGGATGGTAAAAATACTAATACATATTAATTTGTGTAGAGCATAATTTTCGGATAATAGAACTGACAGATATTAGAATTAAAATCCCCAAGGACCAATACGATCACAATAACAAATGCCTAGTGTATGTTTATTTACAATATAATGCACAGGGTGAATATTATGTTCCAGGCCGATTTTGTTTGGCTGCCATTTTGATTTAGCAGATATTTGTCAGTTCGCATTTGGTAGTTATAGAGAGTAGTTGATTACAATTTATTACGGAGCATCTAACGCTATAATATGTTGGAGTTATTAAAATATTTTATCTAAATAATAATGGCAATGCTGTAACCATTAATGGCGATCGCCATCATCACATGTTGGAAAACTTCTTAGTGGCCGAATTGAGTCGATTGGGCCTGCAACATCGACCTGGAACATAATATTCACCTGTATTTAAAACAGCAAAGAACGTTTGAATAAGCTTTATTCTAAATAAGGGTAATAGACGTATTAATGGGCATATCTTATGAACTCGTGAAAATTTAATATTATTTAAATTAATGTATATGAATTCCAGTAATATAAATAAAATGTTTTTAATTTCTTTTTAGGATCCTGCTCGACACTAAAAAAACATTTGCCGATGTTTTGACAGAGCGCTCAAAAAGATATATCGATGCGGTTCTGGCCGGCACTACTGCAACTATCTATGCCAATCTGGTAAAGCGACCAATATGTATGGCACCTACAATAGAGGAACCTAAATTGCCAAATTGGACACCAATTACTTGGAAACGCCACAAGGAGAGAATATTAAATCTGGCAAGACCGAAAAAGGATTTCTCAATTCGAAAAGAAATTAAAGTAATTCTTATAATAGTTTATTATAAACTATTATATTATAATAGTTTATTTGTACGTTGAGCATTATCACCTTCAAGTTGCAATGAAACATACAAAACAAATTGTAATCTTCTGCTTTTACAGAATAATCTATAATTATCATTGTATCATGAATTTTTCTATCAAAATAATAATACGAGTCCCCATATAATTATTTTGATTGGAAAATTTGTGATGTGATGATAAATACAAATTAACAATTTTGATACTGATCGAAGATTTGAGTGAGGCATGCTATTCGCACATGCGCAGACAATGGCAACGACAGCCGTCACTCAGCAGATAGAAATGTGTCAAGACAGTATTTTTCACTTACTTATTTAGAAATTATAGAATTAAAAAAATTAGACTCGAGACAAATAACATTATCAAAATCCCTATTCATTGACAACTTAATAGGCAATAATCAACAATTTTTCCTTATTTTATTTGCCTTCGTCCAACTCAGGTCCTAATCAGGCAATTCATTTGTTCCTGTCCATTATATTAATATTAGTACACTGACATCTCTTCATAGATGTTTTCAGCCTATTTATTCTTGCCCACAGATCGTCAGTCATCTCATACTGATGCCAGAAAGAACCCACTTGGGCAAAATTGAAACTGATTTATGTACTGATTACATATATCTATATTGGATTAAATTAAATAAAAATGTGTCCAAATACTATGTATTAAAGCGCTTGTGGAAGAAACATAGATTGTATAGCTGCATGTAGATACTTAAGAATCCCCTAAATGAGAATGGTTAAAAAAAGTGTCAGTGATGTTTCCTTGCCCGGATTTGATAAAAAAATTAATACTTTTTATGTTTGACAGAAACGTGAACATCGCGACTTGGAATTATTGATGCCCAGGATTCTATCTTTGTCAATCCCCCCAGTATGGCGCGTGTACAAGAGACTCTCCCAAGAACCTATGTACAAAGATCCAACTAAACTGGTAATAATACTTTTTTATACAATATAAAATGATCTAAATTATAAATATTCCGACTGCATCTACCAGGCATACGGATTCATTTCACAAAATTCGCTCCTAAGTAAAAATAATTTGGTGATTCACATTACAAATATCAAGCCCCTTACCTAAAGTATTGTAACTAACAAATTGGTCATTTATACTTTTACATATATGTATATTTGACACACACATATACTATTTACTACCACTTAAAAATGTATCAATTACACATGAAACACCAGAACAAATAAAAATGAACTATTTGTTGGTTATGATATTTTACGTGAGAAATGTCCTCTTGGGATATTCATATTTCATGCGTAGGAAATTTTGAATTGGATTGAAGTCTCAATTTTCTATGAATTACAAATTATTATTAATTGTTATAAATATGTAGCGATCGGAATTCAGATCCACCGCCATCTCAGTCGGCATCGACGCTAGCGACAGCATTGCCGGTTGCTGTTACAAGCCTGGCTCGATAATTCACTGACAAACAGTCTCTCCAGTTTCATCATTTCACAACGGCGGTCTTGCCGGCTCACGTGCGCCGGGCAAGACTGCCAACTCGCTTCATTTCATTTCATAATACACGTGCACCTTCTACATCTTCATTCATTCTTTAATTCTATCTGTCTTCATTGTTTTTATCATACTGTCATAATAAACCTCAACACGCCAATCACATTTCTTTCATTTAACCACCGACCTAACCCCCAAATTGATGACAACTGACGTGAATTAAATCAACACATGGGGAACAACGGTGGTTAAAACACGTGACAGACTATATTTGACAATTTGTGAAGTGATTATAATTGTGATCGAATTGTGGGCAATAAGACGCGCACACGTGTCTACACGTGTCTGTAAATTTAAGATGGACTAAAAGGACAAACAAGACTGGCTGGGACATCAAGCCATGCATTTCAACATTGACGATTTTCATTCACTCCAACGCTGACTCACCGAGCGTTTTTCACGCATACAGCGCCGACGCACCGCATGCTTACTCTTAAAGCAACTGGAGCATCCATTGCATCACGTGTTTGGTCCGTATGATGTAAGATCTTCAGACCCAACGCCGACTCACAGGCATGCACCCGTGGCAACTACACGTCATGTGCCCACGACTCATCAGGCAGCGATGTGTCTACGAGCTAAGCAACCGCTCAAGCCGACATGGCTTGCGCCCATGATGCATCGGGCGGCGACATGTCGGGCGGTCAGCAACAATACAAACACCAACCTGCCTTTACGTCCACGACTCACCAGACGGCGACAGGTTGGGCATTCGTCAGCAACAAAACAAATACCAACTTGCCTTTACAGTTTACTCACCGGACGGCGACAGGTTGGGCATCCAAGCATTCAGGGGGTTCCAACCTATTCCGCTCCCCCTGGTCCTGGTCATCAACTTCAAGAAATGCAGCTGTCATGTCATCAAAACTGGTAAAGTCCCACGCCAGTACAAATTGTCCCACCGTCCATGCTGCGAAACCCATCATGACCACACAGACGTATCGCGACCTTCGACCTGTGAGTTGGCGGTCTTGCCCGGTTCACGCACGCCAGGCAAGACCGCCAACTCAACTCGCTTCATTTTATTTCATAATACACATGCACCTTCTACATCTTCATTCATTCCTTGAATTCGATCTGTCTTCATTGTTAAATCCATCACAATAAATACCTCAACACGCAATTGACATTTATTTCATTTAACCACCGTCCTAACCCCCAAAAATATGAATATTGAAAAGCTGTAATTCTGCAGTACTGTAAGTAGGTAATTATTTAAATTATATACATATAAATTATATATATATATAAATTATGTACTATGTCTTTTGCACTAGCCCTGGAACGGGTTTTATACACAAGTATTTAAATAAATAAAATATGTATTTTTTTAAATAGACATTATTATTTGTGAAGTTGTAATTTTTTCAGAACATAGTTCTGTGATATTTTAATACAAATTAAATGCATCAATTGAAAGATATACATACAAATAAACTCAATTTATTGAAAAAATATTTTAGCTACCACCGGGATTAGAACCAGGATCTCTTCCTATCCGGGGAAGTGGTAGCAGCAGTGGCAGTTAAAATATTTTTTCAATAAATATATTTTATCTGTATATATATATATATATATATATATATATATATATATATATATATATATATATCTTTCTAATTGATACATTTAATTTGTATTAAAAAATATAAATTTTGGGTCAATATGACTAATTCATCTGACTGTGTGACTCAACCTTTCATGATTTTTAAAAATTGTTATCTTTACCAAAAAAGTATCAAAAGTTTTTTATCTTTAACGACTTTACTTTCAACTTTTACTTATTATTCATTTTAATTTGAATCATTGCAAACCAAACAATATTACGACACGACAGCAACAATTATCATAAACCATATAAATATTTCACAAATGATTCTTATGAAGCCTCCCATTCTACAGTGGAGCAATGTGAATGATAATAGAATGCTCAGATTTTGAAGTGACAGGAAATTTAACAAGAAAAAGTCAAAAGGAATGGCAAATTTTGAAAATATACTTTTTAAATATTGGCAATTTTTTTAATTCGATTGATGAGACAAGATGTGGAACAGAGAGAAATGGATATCTTTGAGGCGCTGGGCTGTAATGCCATGATAGATTAAACTATTTTTAATTCCCTTAAACTTCTTATTAATATTTAATAATTTATTTAAATCCCCTGTCAAAAAATCAAAATAAAAAATATGATATTAGATAAAAACTAGTTAGACCCAAAATGAATTGGCAGGACAAAATATATATCCATGTCCATTCTTGGAATCAGCAATTGGCAGGAAGCAGCCCAGTGCAGACTGGTGAAGGTGTATTCTCGAAGAAGCCAGAACCCATATCGAGATTATGATGATGTAATATTAGGAATTACTTTCAGGTTAATCGTGGAGCACTGTACTACAAGCCAACTGAGAGAATGCTGCAGTTATCTAAACCTAAAAGAGTTATTGAAGACAACAGCTTGAGAGGCTTAATGGAAAAACTGCTTTGGGAGAAGTTCATCAAAAGGGCAGACAATCAGATTTTTCGGGTGATGATGCGAGAAAAACGAAATCGAGAAACTAAAACTAATATTGAAACTAAAACTAGTATTATACAACCTACATTGTAATGTACGTTTCTCTGACCTCGACCATCTTTTTCGGTTCCAAAAATTTCCCTTACAAATGTCATATTTTTTCCTGTTTAATGTTTTACACTTAATATGATTATCTGCCTAATAAATTTGAAAATATGAACACCAACTCAATTTGCCCTTACCAATATACTATTTTAATATATTTTTAACAAATCAAAATATATTAGTATTCACATGATTATATACTAAATATTTACAATTTTCTTATGTTACAATTTAATAATGACAGGCAATTTAATAATATGAATTTATTTTGGAAAAGTGAATTTTAAAAACCTTCAACCAATAGAAAGTAATTAAAAGGCAAAAATAGAAATTGGTGTTAATATTTTAAAAGAGAATATTGAATTCCTGTTGAAGACGTTTCAATTGACTGCTCACTTGGAAAACATTTTATGGGGGAATTTCACTGTAATTATTTTAGCAATTTTTGTTGCCATGCTTTAGAGATTCTACATAATTTGTTTAGTTGACGGTGTTAAATTAGTTGGTGTGCACCAAATCAATCTTTAAAACAGGCATGGACAACTGACAGCTTGCAAAAGACTTTTGTCCACCCCAACAGAAAAAAATTAACTTAACTAACAAACTGCCCGCGGGATCAATCTTTTTAATGAATGAATCTTGCAAAATCAGTTTGAACTACAAATCTTTTTCTTCATATTAACAATTTGGTTAAGAATAGGCAGTCATATGTCACAATACAAATATGCAGATACACATACGATATACATAAAATATGTTAAGAAAATTATTTATTTTTTATTTATAATTCTGTTTTTGTGAAATATGATTTGTACATATTTTATTTATTATTAGAAAAAATATATGGATTTTGGTTAGTTGTTTTATTAATTATATATTTTTTTAATATCTTTCCAAAAAAGTTAGGTTTCGTTTATGTACATTGATAATACTGGGGTCCCAATAAAATGTATACACAATTTGAAGGGTTATAAATTCAATGCATATTAAACTAAATTAAAGTTTTATAACTCAAATTAAAAAAGTTAAAAGTAAACATTTTTGAGTTGCGAATATTCTGTTGGCCATTCTAAT
Source organism: Eubasilissa regina (assembly GCA_022840565.1). Taxonomy (NCBI): domain Eukaryota; kingdom Metazoa; phylum Arthropoda; class Insecta; order Trichoptera; family Phryganeidae; genus Eubasilissa; species Eubasilissa regina. The sequence goes on along the minus strand of JAINEB010000027.1, from coordinate 12,026,447 downwards.
CCGGATATTGCCGATAATGCAAATCAATGAAAATGCTGTAATTGGGCGCATTCTACATGTATTTTTATGAATTTGAATAAAAACAGAGTATTCTGCAGGCGGGAAGCCATTCTCGATTGTGTTGTCACCGTAGTGCACCGATATTGAACATCTTTTGTATTTCATTTCTTTCAACCTCATAATCATCATCGCCAGTTGAAAGAAGCTGAGATCGGCGTACCACCCTTGTCTGCATTCTTGTTTCCTGTATAGAACAGCTGTCGTTAATTCCTTGATTGTTCCCGGTTTTGCCATAAACTTTTACCTTTGACGTGTCCCGTTAAAGAAGTTTAGCGGAGTGAAGCCTGGAGAATACAGGGGGTATCCATTTGTTGGGTAAATCAAAGTACTCTCAAATCACGTTGGTAACGGCTGGAAATAAAACTCCTCCTCATCAACAAGTAAAACATTTCCAAAGTGCTTGCTTAAATATGCAGTGGATGTTCAATTTCGTAATTTATGTCTCATGTGTGCACATTTTTTTAGAACACCCATATTTGAATAATTTATAAGTTGCCATTTTTGTGATAAATCGCCTCATAGACACTTTCCGCAATTAAAATGATTTAATATTTACCAAATATGTATGTAATATAACAAGTAGTATTTCCTAACTACTTCAATTATTTACTTCTAATGACCAATGGAACAAAAATTAATTATCAATTGACCCCAGCTGCTCAAAAACACGCTTTAAAATATTTGTTGATATATTCCAGCCTCCTTTTTAAGTGTAGTAAAATACAGTAGTAATAAAAATAGTCTCATCAATCCTTTTCTGAACAGTTGAATTTTATTATAAACAATGTTAACATTTAACAATCCTCTTGTTACATTATAAATACACGTGTGAAAATGTATTGTCAATGCTTCAAAAATATGTTATTTACAAGAAATACCTACATAAAAAGTAAACCACAAAACTTTTACAAAAACATTTTGTTTTATTTTAAGCACACAATTAACAAGTAAATAAAACCATGGTTTAAAAATACTCAAACTTTTTTGCGCACGTACAATGCGCACTTGAAAGTTTGAGAAAGCTTGGTTCACTAACCAAAGTTATCGTTGTAAAACAATTAAATGGTAATTGAGATGTTCATCGTTGAATTTATAACTAATAATCCATTTATATATACATATATTCTAAATCAATACATTTGCTAAAGTGAAAAAAAAAAAAACAAAATCTAAAACATTTAGTTTTTTCTTTGGTAACATTTATGTATTATAAATAAAAGCCAAATAAATGTGTACTTTCATTTATTCCTAGTAAATTATTTTTCAATTGTCTTGAGATATTCTAGCAATAAATAATCTACTTTAATTATAATTAATTTGGATCACGACAATGTCTTCATATTTTATTAGCTCATTTATATAAATAATACTAGAAATTGTACTAAGAGCATCCATTTGATGGATGAGATTATTCAATAATTTAATGAGTACAAGAATTTCATAATTATAACTTATCTATGCCCTTAATAACGCAAGATTCTCCTTTGCAAGTTTGTTCAAATTTTTTTTGTATCAAAATCTTGAATTTTTGATACACAAACGTTTTTTTAAACAAGATTCAGAATCAACAAACATTCTAACATCATTGTGATTGAATGTCAGAGTACAAAATCATAACGCTGTAAAAACATCTACAAAACAAACAAACGTTGCGCCTGAATGTTCCAATATTCTTCTACAAAAGAAATGAGGGCAAATAATACAAAAAGAAATTCAGATCATGTGCTCTTTTAAACATGAATAGTTTATGTCTAATATCATAATAAATAACTTATGGAGTTTAAAAAATATATGTCAGTATTTCTGCAGTGTTTAAATTATTTCAATGATGAGTATATTTTTTGCACTAGCTATTTCAGGATACGCGTGATGAAGCTTGGGTTTTACTTGAGATTTGCGATGACAGCGTGTGTAAAGTCAATTGTGTTAGACTGACCGCCAATGTCCTTTGTCCTCACTTTACCTGCTTTGAGTACCCTAAAAAATGAAGTAAAGAACAATTAGGAAAAGAACAGAAATATTAAAAATACGGGGTGGATCATAAGTTTTCATACTTTTTAAATCGCTTCTACGCGGAAAACATGCGAAGAAGGGGCATGCGGCGCGGGAGGTTAGTCCGTGAAGTGATTTACTGCTACTAAATTTAAATGGACCAAACTCTCGCGCGCTGCCGGTTCCCTCACAAAAGTAATTTAAAAAGTGCAAAAACTTGTGGCCCATTCTGTATATAGAAAAATTTTAACAACAAAAAGTAAACATTTTTTTACAAATAATTTAACAATATAATTTTATATTTATGCGTACTTTATTAAATGTACAATTGGTAATACCGCAACAAGTAAATAAGTATTGAAAACAAACTGCATCAATATCTACTACTTTAAACTACGTACTAAGTTAAAGGACAATCAGATGACCGAATATAGTTCAGTACTTTAAACAATATTTTACTTTTTATTTCCTAAAATTATAACAATGCTCAATTACTAATTATATAACTAATAAATGTAGGTATGTTGTTAAATGATATATTTTAAAAATAAATATTAATAATATACTAATTATATATAACTAATTAATATAGGTTTGATATATGATATATGTATATATTTTTTAAATAAATATTAATGAAATACCTAGCATTAGTTTAGGATTAAAAAATTATTAATACGATACAAAAAGTTGGTGGAATAAAATAATATAGATTACGTAATAAATGTGCCTATTAATGATAAAAATTCTTGTTCTCCATACTACTTAATAAAATAAAAACAATAAGTACATACATATTTTCAAATAGTACAAAATTAACATAATTGAAAAGGGAAAATAATAACCAACTTTTAATAACTTTTTTGTGTACTGAAACTACTTCATCACGATTGTTCACAACATTTTGTCAATTTTTAGTAGTAGCTGAATCAATGAGGAGGTTGCCTCAATTGAATAATATATATATATAACTTTGTTAAATAAACCACAAAAATAGCAAACATTTAAAAAAAATAATTAATTAAATGCTAATTTTTTATGTCTTTCCTGCTGTACAATTGTTGGGTATCCCATGACAAGGATAATCAAGTACATATAAATAAAAATAATTCAATAGAGATTGATTTAAATACACCACATTGCCGTTTTGTGATCCGTTTGTTTCATAATTATGTAGTATTTTGCCTTGTTTTTAAAAGACAGCAGTATTAAATATGTACGAAATAAACAACTGCGACTTACATACAAAATAACACACATAAAATGTTAACTTTATTCAAGAAAATGTTGTTTTCCCTCAAAAGTGAAAAGTTCAGTGAAAAACCATCAATGTAATATACGAATTTTGCAACTTATGTGTCCAATATAAATTCATATTGTGGCTAAAATATGCGTGAAAATACATATATCTTATCGGCATACTTAACCGAAAAATAAGGAAATGATAGACTTCACGTCCGCTTTAGCCGGTTAGAGCGATGTATTGAACTTCGAAGGAACATTAAAATAATCATCTTTTACAAGACTAAAAATATATTATTTAAAAACTAATTATTGTATTTTTGATATAAAACTTACAATATATTATTTAAAATCATTTCTTTCCATTAAAACTAAGTATTTTTTAAATGTCAAAAATGTTCTGAAAATTTAACAGTTAATAACTCAATTATTAATTTAATTTTTAACATTTCGTTAATTTGTAAGTGCAGATTTGTCTCCGTAACTTGGCTTCAAGATTATAAGAAAAGATATTTTGTATATACAGTGAAACCTGTTAGATTGAACACCTTTGAATGAACACCTCTCTACATTATATATATTGAATGCACACATAGCTATTTTCTCACTAATTCACCTTTTCTGAATGAACACCTCTTTACTTTGAACATTGAACATTGAGAATAGTATTTATCTCTTTATTACACACTGTTAGAATGAACATTAAATAATTTTAGACAAGATAAAAAATCCAGCTAGTGATAAACTGCCTACTTTGTTCTATACTGTAATCTCCTCCGTTTTCACCCTTCCTGGTACCGTTAGATTGCTCGTCACATTTCCTGTTTGCCTATATGTAGAACGCTTACATTGGATGTGTTTAGACTAGCTTTCGACACTGAATTCATTTTTGATATTTTGAAAAACATATCATCAACATCTAAGAAAAGAAAGTACAATGAAGTGATTTTAGCAGACAAAATCACAGCTATAAAGGATTTAAACAATGGAATGTCTGTCAGGGATTGTGCCAAAAAATTTTCTGTTTCTGTTGGCACTATTGTGAACTGGAAAAAGCAAGAAAACATTACAACAGCAGCTTTTGAAAACCAAGATCTTTCAAAAAAACGACCATCAAGAGTTGCTAGTGAATCAAAATTACTTGACCAAAGAGTTTTTGACTGGTTTGCTGCTGCACGTGCTCACCATATACCTGTGTCTGGGCCAACAATACAAGGCAAAGCATTACTTGTGAACATTTAAATTAATAAAAAAAAAAATTTTTTTTAAAAAATTTTTTATTTACCTGTTAAATTGAACACCTCCTTACATTGAACATTTTTTTCAGTACACTAGTGGTGTTCAATCTAGCAGGTTTCACTGTACAAGAATTTTCCATACTAAGGCAATTTTTTAGCACATGGAAAATTAATTTAATAGTCGCGATCTTTCTTATAATGCTTGTATTGTCTTAATTATGGAGAAAAATATTTGGTTTATTAGTTTTAAACTAATGTAAACGTCCTATCTAAGTAATAGTTTTCAAAAAAGTGTACAACTTCTGATATAAATGAATAATAAAAACCCATATTTTCTTAAATAACGCGAAAAGATGAAATATTATAAATAAATGACATAAAATGTACAAAAAATCATATCACATCAGCCCTGATGATGGACTCTGCAATGGGATCCAAAAAGTTGGCCAGAAAGGTCAGATGCCCAGAACAACAATACACAGAAAATGTACGAAAATTCCAAATTAACCAAATTCAGTTTATATACCACTTCTAATCATTACATTAAAAAATGTATGATTTTCTCAAGTCTACCACATAAATAGGTTAAAAATGAAGTACCAACCAGAATTTATTATGATATGAGCTTTTTTTTACGAGGTATCATATTTTCACAATATGTTCTAAGAAACTGTTCAGATACACAACAAACTTTAATACGGTAACATCCCGTTTATTTGAAGTTGAGGGGACTTAAAATCAAAAAAAAAGTTCAAATAACGACTTGTGATAATGAAAACAAAAATTTCAAAAATTGTTATTTTTTTACATACTAACATTTTTCATTACAACTCAAAGTAATTATATATTCCTATATCCACACATTTTGAAATAACAAACAAGTTGTCAAAATATGGCTTAAACAAATCAATAAAAATAGTAGTTATCTATTTATTAAAATTAAATGACGATAAATAGTATTTAACCTTATTTTCGCTAGGTCACGTGGAATGTTTACACTTAGTCCATATTAAAAAAAAAGTTAACTAGTCCCTACATAATCATGATTACAGCACAAATTTGAACAAATAATCTATTTAATTAAATCTGATTATAATATAGTATCTTTTCGCGCCATTTTTAATGGCATAATCGTCAAACTTGTCAATACTGCCATTCCTCCACTGTATTGCAATTAGTAACAAAAGCTTCCAGAGCTTTTAAAACTTTATTCTGCGGTGGTCGCGGTGGCATTTCACACTCGCCTGTGACGTCTTGTTCTTTATCTTCTTCACTCTCCGCTTCCTTACTCCTTTTCCGTTTGTGACATTTCTCGTATTTTAATGCTAAAATTCTATTTATCGTCACGTTTGATATTGTCGACAACGTCATTAATGGGGTCGCGTATTCTTCTGTTAATTTTGTTTTGGAAAATAATTTTTGTCAACCTTTTGTATTATATTAATTCGATTTTTTAACAACTATTGGTGTTTTCTATGAGTATCACGTTGGTCCTATTTTATATCATTATTCATTATTATTAAAATTATATATTTATTCTATATCAGTCAAAATCATTATAATGTTTTAATTAAAATTTAATGAAATATGGAAAAATCTAACATTCGCAAATTCAAAAATGTCTAACACATAAATATTAAAGAAATACTAATAATTGTCTTTACATATAAAACAATGGCAATAAAATAATTAACAAGATATGAGAAAATTTGAGAAATGCCAACCAAACATCGTTCAAAATGCCTGACACTAAACTTAAATAGAAAGTGAAATGTCTGTATTAAAATGAATACAAATTAAATAATTTATAAAACATGGAAAAGTTTGAGAAACTCAACCGCATACTAGCGTTTGTACAACAAAATATACAAACGCTATGTAAACAAAAATAATGATAATAATAATACGGAACAGAAGATTGGCAAGTACTGACATTTGCAGACCAGTAACTGGAAAAATTACATTACTATCTTTTTCTAATGTAAAGAAAAGGAGTGAGAGAAAAACCATGCGAGCCAAATTAATGCGTCGCAGAAAGAAAGATAAAAATTTTAAAATCGAAGACGTGCAAGATATATTTGTCATCTTTTTTTAGTATGTATAATGAAAATGAAGTGAGAAAACAAACAATGCAAATTAACTTTATGCATCATGAATCAGTAAAGGGGCAGGTACTACCCATTTGGATGGACTTTGACAGGCACATTGCGTAGCACATGTGTACATTCGTCAGTCGGCTGCTAACCTTTAATTGTTAATATGTAATGCATATTTTGACAAAAAAAATCGAATTAGGCGAAAAATAGATTGACGTATTCATCTGATAGAGACCAAAAAGAGCTTTGAATAACAGTATTCAATTTATAAGTATAATTTAGTATGAAAACTTTCCAGAGGGGCCACATTCTACTCCGAAACTGAAGACTTGCGGAGAATTTCAAATAAACGGGATTTTACTGTATATGTTGTAACAAAAACTGATTGACAAATTTCAAATTTCCTTGTTAAATACATATTACACAAAGTGAAAATTTTACATTGTATTTTCAAAATATTGATATCTATAATGTAGTTATGAAGTATTTATAACACTCTGCCTTCAATACACTTTAGTATTGTCTAATCAGTTCATAAGCTAGCTACAATTTAAAAAATAAACTCAACATTACAACTAAATCAAATAACCAGAATAAGAAGAATTACACAAAATGATATTACTCAAATAAGAATTCAGAATGTAAACCTTAGATATTTTATTGATTTTATCAATGATAGCGTGAGTAAAGTCAATAGTATTCGCATGTCCTCCAATATCTTTTGTCTTCATCGTACCTTCCAATAGTATGCTGAAAAAATTTGTATTAGCGATGAGATTAATTTATTGTAAAATATTCCGACCCAACTGCGCTCGCAAGATTAGGTTAAATAACACATCTGAAAAAATTTTGTGAGAGAAAATGAGTTAGTGGAACATGGAATCTGGACACTTAGCTATCCACATTCCAAGTTTCACAGGCATGCTTGAGAGCAGAATCTACATATCAGTAGAATGGTAATAATTAATTGAAGAAAAATTATGCATCTTAGAGTATTTCATTTTATACTATTTATTAAAACTGAGAACAACTAAACCATCTTTCATTCAATATCCAACTTTTGATTTGTAACATGTACATTCATGAAATGGACTAAATACCCAAAGTATATTCACTTTGAATACATATTAAAGAATCTTGATTGCATATCATTCAATCGATATGATAACCAATATAAAAATTTTATGTTGTACAATAAAGAAAAAAAATTGTATATACAAATTGTTTGCGCGCGTTTGATATTGTTCGATTGGTAGCCTGGGTTTTATGTTGGTGGTATGCCTGTTTTATGTTGGTGATAGCTCTGTATTAGCAGAGCGCAGTGCCACCAGTGCTTTACAGACAATTTAATTTGATTAGCGGTCGAATTCACCTTTTCCATCAAAATTGATCAAGAAATTGGAATATTAAAAAGCCCGTAAAAATAATGAAAAACTTCATTGAAGCTTATTATTTCCCTGTGATTTTTCATGTTTGAACATAGAAAAGTATTTGGGATTCTAATTTTCTCGCTAATTTTATCTTTGACATCAACTTTTAAAATAAGCTCCATTTTTTCAAATGGTTAAAGATTTACACTTATTACACGATGTTCGTGTCATTTTAGAGAATGAAACACGAAAAAATTAAGTATAAAATGTGTTATATATTTGTAGGGAACAGCGGTTCAAATGTAACGCTGTTCCTTGTCGACATCGATACCAATGACATCTGCGTCAGCCTAGCCGGCAGCACAATGCTGCCTCCACCTGGTCCGATCTTTTACCGACGGCACATCTTCCATTCCGCTGCCCCGCCACGGCATTCGAAGCCGGCGGGGCTGACACCGAATACCGTCAACTCACTCCTCTACTCTTTGCAGTTCTCACTTTTCTATATTTCATTTTTACACGCATACCTTCTATACTCTCTGTTCTATCCTGTCACAATTAACGACTCTACACTAACCGACCGTATCCATTCATTCACACCACCTACCCCCACATATAAAGGTTTCAGTTTCATTATTACATTACACAAATCGCAACATTTCACAAACAAAAAACTGAATATAAAATCAATCTGTCGCATGCAAATAATTTATGAATTATGAGATTCAATGAAAATTATTCAAATTATTTTAATAAGGGTACAATAATATAATGTATATTATTCGCAGCGTGCCGCTAATCACTGTTGAAATCTTATAAAATGCTCTTAGGCATTTGGTATACATACGGTATAACTCAGTTCGGTTGAGGTCTTGCGAGCTGTTAAGTGCGCCATTATTGCGATAAGAAACAGCGCCATGATTGGCGGAGCTAGCTACAGATGTTTACAAATGGATGATGAATGCATAGTTGCGCAAATTTGTATTTTACACGTGAATTACGTGAACAAATTATTTACTTCGGGTATAGAAAAAGTATACAAACTACGAATAATCAGGTTTTACGAATTATCGGTAGAAATAAATATAAAATGTTATTTTCGGGGCTAAATTTTTTGAAAAAAGTGCAAATTATGTGTAAATACAAAATATGGATATACAAATTAACAGAGTATTACTGTATTTATTATGCACAAAAATAAGAAAAGCAATGAATAGTGCCAATATAAAAATTATAAAACGAACAAAATATGTATTAAATAAAGGATTTGAAGAATTGCTTACTAACGCAAATTATATAAGCAACTAACGACAAAAAAGTAACACTTCTTAATTTGATATAAGAATAAACATAGGTTTTAGGTATCGCTTATTTTATATATTTATCTGTGAAAAATTTTATCGTATAACTGAAAGTTACTCTCATCCTATGTTCATCTTAAAATGCAAAAACATATGGTGTTTTATTAATTAATGAAAAAATTCAAGTGCATGCACGGGAGTTGCAAAATGTAATTTACCGAGCGTTCCGTTCCTTATGACAGGGTTCCGTTCTGATGCTTTAATCGTAACCCACATTGATTTATAAAAGTTAAATTTCTCATTCAAGTTCACAGTGGCAATGTCGTTTTTACACCTTTGTATTGTTGTATTGATTTTATTTTACAGCTTACCTACCCGACATTAGAGAGACAAGAATTTTAAAATTACATATGATGTAAATGATAGTAAAGAACGATGAGAATTACATCTACACTTGGACACTGTCACTTATTGACTGATTATCAAAATAACTGCATCTTTACGCAAACAGCGGTAACGGATTACATAATAATAATAATAGTAAATATTTTTTGGTGCAGAATAAAAATAATTTAATCATACACATAATATTTACATAATTTATATAACAAAATTTCTTCATATAAATTAATATTTGTATGAAAAATTGATTGAAGGGAATTAATTGAAAAAAAAAATATTGATGTCATTTTTCGATATAGCGGGGTTCGATTTAATTAGTTTTTACTGTATATATATATATGATACACTTAATGATAATTACACCAATACTCATTGGAAAATTATGTTGCTCATTTTAAATAACAACTGTGATGTGCTGCTTTGAGATGTGGATGGCAAGACGCACAAATGGCTCCATTCTACAGTAGCTGAACAGACTCTCAACCATTTGCCAAAGACAAATCCTTCAATTTTTTGGGCATATTGCGAGAAGGGAAGACAACTTGGAAAAGCTTGTTGTGGTGGACTACGTCGTGGGACGAAGAGGAAAAAGAAGATCTCCCACACGTTGGACCAAGTGGAAAAGGCAACAGACACTCCTCTGGTGACAACCCTGAGATCTACAAGATGTTGAGAAAAGTGGAGGAGCATAGTCAAAAGGGCCGGAGTCCATGGAATGACGATCTTGAGTACCATAGACCGAAGTAGTACAATACCGACGTAGATGATGAAATATGAAATTAATAATGAAACAATCCCTTTTTTTATTCTTTATGTTTAACATTTTTCTATAAAGATTTATAATTTTCTTATTTTATTTGTTTACTTATCTACTGCAATATATAATACATCCATAATAATATTACACTTTTCCATCTATATGACTTTCTGGATGTGGTGGCTTCATTAGTGTCATTTGTGACTGTAAAGTGTTTTCTTAAATGGCCAGGTCTGCGAGATGTGAGTAGGGCAAATACAAACGTGTTTTAAATATCTTTAGGTTAAGATTGCTTAAATATTTTCTCTTTTAAATATTCAATAACAGTACGTAAATATATAATCAATTTGAAATGAAGTGTGCATTGTCTTTATTATGAGTAAGAAAAAAAACCATATTCAAGTATATTGACTCTTAGAATAACAAGGTTCCAACTAATATTTTGGGCTAATTTGAGTTATTGCGTGAAATAGGTTCCAAATCCATTTTTCTTTATTTCTTCCATACACACCAACTATATTTAACGAATATTAAAGGAAATAGCAAGAGCTGAAAGTTCCAACTGCATAAATTATTTATTTCAATTTATGGATAATTATTGTTAATTTACAATGTTTTCTATTATTTTTAATTTCCTCGTCTCACAGTGGTCATTGATAATACTGAAAATATTTTAAGACCTTAAAACTGATCATAATCATAAACAAAATATACATGAATATATGTTGAAATTCAATTAACACTTTTGAGCTCATTATCTCAAAACAGTGTCAGTGTCAGATGGAACCTTGTTATTCTGAGGGGTCAATCTGTCGACCTTTTTTATCAATGCTGTATATGGTAAGGGATAAATCTTACATACCATAGAAATTGTCTAGCTGCGATTCTTATGTCATCTAGATGTCATTTTTGTTTGTTTCGATAGCTAACTTGCAAATATGAAATAATTTTAATTACATAGACATTTTATTTATATGTGATTTTTTATTGAGACACTGACCGGAGCGGCTACAATACTCGCCCACGGCATCTAGTAAAAAGTATTTTAAAATTAAATTATTAAAAAATGCAATGCAATATTTACCTGTCGATGGCAGTCTTAATCACACCAGCATAGTTGTGCAGATTGATGTGTGAAAGCAAGTTGACAGCACACAGCAACATAGCTGTTGGGTTTGCAACATTCTTTCCCACGGCCTCAGAGAATGTATGACGCGCACCCTGCAATTATTATTATTTTTTTTTTCAAATAAACCAGAAAATACATACTTCATTCGAAGCGCAATTGCAATCAATGCATTGATTAAAATTTAGCTTTCACATCACTGAGATTTGGTGGCAATATTCGTTGGCATCAATTGGGCATTCAGCTCTGCGCACAGAATATAAATAACAACTCACTCTATACTGTCCTTTACGAGCATTTTCCAATAATATCAACTAAAATCCGGTTGTTTGATCAGTGGTAAATTTTTACTATAGTAAAAATTGATTGACAAAGTGATTTTAGTAAAAATAAATTACAAAAATGGTAATAAATGTTTACTCATCAAAAGTACATTCAATAATAAACTAATTTTACCTTGCAATATAGGATGGTAAAAACTGTAAATCGTTAGTTAAAAATGGCAGACTCTTCACAGCTATTGCAAAAGTCATCTATCATATTGATACTTTGAAAGTTACAGGCTACGACAATGAATCATTCAATATCCCACTGTTTTAGTGATGACAGTTCGTCCAATGATGATCTTATTATTGAATTTAGACTGAAGATTTTTCACAAGCAAACTGACAGATTTTTCAAGTGCAGAAGTGAACTTACCATCACGCCGTTTTCCCATGGGGGTAGGCAGATGATTGAGTGCCACACTCTTCAGTCCTGACACACAATTTTTATCTCAACCACATTCATACATCTTCTCATACAAGCTTGCCAATTATTAAGGCATCTAACAGGACCATCCTCCAGTATCCGGTTAACCTGGTCATGCCAAGTCTTCCGCGGACATCCTCTACTTCTGGTGCCATCAACACTTGCGTCATATATTATCATTCTCTCCTCATTCATTCGTTCCATATGACCAAACCACCTAAGTGATCCTTTCTTAATCTTACTCACTAATAAAGCCATAGATAAAGCATAAAATGGTATGTATTGCCAATGGAGAATATTTAAAATAAATCAAATTTAATGACATTTTCAGAAATTTTATGATTATTCGCCTTGCCACACTATTAGGCAGGATTAACTTTGACAATAGTAAAGTTGACATTTGAACAACCCGCAAACGTTTTTTACCACTGGCGGATGGTAAAAAGTTACTATAGTAAAAATTTACTACTGAGCAAACAACCGCCCCAAAATATTTTCATCAATCAAATTATCAATTAATTTAAAAAATATTATTAATCAAACACAATCATTCATATCATCTACAGTGTGAATATTATGTTCCAGGCTGATTTGGCCGATATTTGCTAGTTCGCATTTGGTAGTCGTAGAAAGTAGTTGATTACTATTTATTATGGAGCCTCAACAACATGTCCAAGTCAACAATAATACCAATGCTGTAACCATTAATGGTGATTGCTATTGTCACATGTTGGAAAACTTCTTGGTGGCCTAATTGGATCAGTTGCGTCTGCAACATACGTAGTTTCAACAAGACGGTGCCACCTCACGCACAACCCAAGCTACGCTTGAAATTTTGATGAATGAAACAACATCGGCCTGGAACATAACATTCACCCTGTATATTTGTCACAAAAAAATACTGACCGGCTCAAAAACTACACATCTGGCACTGAAAGAAGCCCCAGCCACAACTCCAGCCCCTCCGACTAAGCCAGAAGCCAGATTGTCTACGATGTTGCCATACAGGTTGGGAGTAACCATCACATCAAACTGGTGTGGGTTGGACACCATCTGCATGGTGCAGTTGTCAACAATCATCTGCTCAAACTGGATCTTGGGATATAGTTTGGACATCTACAAAAATATATAAATACGTCATTTATTGTAAATGGATTATTATTATTGATAAACACGCAAAATGTTCCAACAGTACTGCAAAATTCTAGAAGGTTCTACATGTCTTTCAAATTAAGAACCAAGAAATATTGTCCACTGAAGAAGTGCTACAATGGACCTTCAAAGTAAAAAATTCTAATAATGATTACATAATATACCTATATGTTGTCTTAATATTAATATTATTCTGCAATATTTGACATTATTAAATTATGAATTTTAACATAGTATATTTTTTTCAGAGGTTTCTCGGGTAAAATGTATAAAAATATGAAATTTTTAAAATTTACACAACATATTTTTAGGTCAATGGGTTAAAGTAAACACAAAAGCATGAAACATGAAGAAAAAGTATGAAAAATAAAAACGATAAATAAAAATTATAATCTGACCCTATGTTTTACTACACATATAGCACCATGACAAAAGATCGGTTGTAGTAATTTTAATTGAATTTTAAAAGAATAATAATGTTTAATGTACATTTGAGATTTGTGAAAATATTAGAATTCTGGATTTTTAGAAATAGTTTATGCAATTTGTCCATTTAACATTAAATTATGTCACACATACCTCTGTACAGCACTTCAGGAAAAGACCGTCACCTAGCTTCATGATGTTAGCCTTGTGAACGGCGGTAACCTTCTTGCGGTTATTCTTGGTGGCATAATCAAAGGCAAACTTTGCAATCCTCTGGGACTTGCTTTTCGTTACTATCTTCAAACATTCTACCACACCTACAAAATATATATATTTATTAATCATTTTTTAAAGTTGTGTAGTTTACTGTAGTTTACATGTGATAATTTATATCATCATCGTTTAATCATGATAATTTTCAGAAATGAACTTACATGCATTTGAACTTACGACCATGCAATTACGTACTAGTATATACATATGTTCCCAAAGAGTCAAAAGGTTTGATCGCACTAGTGTTCATTACATATATAAAAACTAATTAATAATGTGTTTCACGAGCACTGATTAGCGCTATCCCGTGAATTATTTTATCCCACAGACAACAGAGAGAAAAATTTAAAAGCTGTCGACAAAATCAAAAAACAGAACTTTGGAGTAATGACAGACAGTTTGACTATTGAATAACTTTATACAGCAGATATTTGGCAGTTTACATGGAAGTAGTGAAATAATCTCTTGGTTAGAATATTATAAAAATTACATTATATTTATTCTTAAAATTAAGTCATCCCTCGTACTGCCAGCTTTGGTCCAAATTCCACATTATTTCTCTTCCTCATCAATGACGTACCCAATAATATGCTTACTTCAATATCTAACCTTTAGGCAATACTACTTTCAAAATAAAATTATCTTTTAACAATGCTTATAGAGTAAAAGCTCTTTAATAAAAAATTGAGACCAAAATTTAAAAAAAAAGTTTTTCGAATAAGGAAAGTAGAATTTCATATAGTTTTCAAAACAACATATTTTCTAAACATTTATAGATGTATGTGCTACAAATACCTATTGACAAGCATGTTATGTTGAACCTTGAATTAAATCTGTGGAATCAAATATAGAAGGCTCCAAAATCATAAATCCCCAATTAATTGGTTAATGAACATTCTTTCTTGTGAGAATTAGACCATAAATTGGAATATTGGTCACATTGCATTTGAGAAAAAAATTCAAAAAGTCTGCAGCATTCCAGCTCTTCGTGTTTTGCCGGGCAAATGCGTGAACGCATGTTACTTTCCTTCAACCTATGATGATTCCTAAATTTTGGCACGATTTTTCAAAATTGTTGAAACAAACTACTGTACTATAACATACTATAATGTATAATATACTGCAAACTGACGCCATTTTAAATTTATAATGAAACTAAACGCAAAATAAAATAATATAAATAAATTTATAATTAAACTAAACGAAAAAGACTAAAATATAACTCAAGGACGCAATAAAAATATGCAATATTCTTTACACAAATAACACTTTAAAATAAAAAGTCTAAAATCTCAAAAGAGTGTCAGTTTTCACGACAAATTCACATATAAAAGTACAAAAAGAGTAAATATGTCGGTCAGATGACAGAAATATTTTCACACTATTTGACACAAAAATAACAAAGATAGGTAAATGGAAATGTAAAACTCTGAACCGGCGCGCAAGATTGACAACTCAACTTAACTCATCTTTTGGCGCGGCAGCAGCTTGGAGAGTATTTACTGTTATATATATATGGTCAAACCCCGTGAGAATCAGGGACCGGCCGTGGCGGACCTCACCACATATATAAAAATACTCACAAATGTTCAGATAAAAAAAGAAATAATTTTGTCTTATTTATTTTATCTTATGAATTATCGAGTTATATGTAGAATTTTGTATGAAAAGTCATTTGAAGGGGATAAAATACGATAATATTTTTTAATTATAACAAAGTTTTAAATAAAGTTGTAAGTATTAACAAGCTTTTACCGTACTAACTTGATAGAAGCTTTCTGGGCTATTTTGCCGTGTATCTCCGACCGAAATGCCAACCAAAGACATACAGTAAAATAGCCCAAAAACTCAACACAGAAGATTCTGAACGGCTGTGAAAATTCTTATAATTTACTTGATAAAATTTGATAGAATTTCATATTCACATTAGAAAGAAAATTTTGCCAACCTGGTACACATTCGTGCTCCAACGCCGAGTATTCTCCCTTCTTTTGTGTCAAGCTTTCTGGGCTATTTTGCCGTGTATCTCCGACCGAAATGCCAACCAAAGACATACAGTAAAATAGCCCAAAAACTCAACACAGAAGATTCTGAACGGCTGTGAAAATTCTTATAATTTACTTGATAAAATTTGATAGAATTTCATATTCACATTAGAAAGAAAATTTTGCCAACCTGGTACACATTCATGCTCCAACGCCGAGTATTCTCCCTTCTTTTGTGTCAAGCTTTCTGGGCTATTTTGCCGTGTATCTCCGACCGAAATGCCAACCAAAGACATACAGTAAAATAGCCCAAAAACTCAACACAGAAGATTCTGAACGGCTGTGAAAATTCTTATAATTTACTTGATAAAATTTGATAGAATTTCATATTCACATTAGAAAGAAAATTTTGCCAACCTGGTACACATTCGTGCTCCAACGCCGAGTATTCTCCCTCTGTCTGTTCTCGTATGATGACACAATCTACATTGGAATGACGGCTCCTGACTCCTGGTAGAGACTTGACATGGACCACATTGGCATAAAGGTCCAATTCGTTTCGGAGTTTCATGTTGAGGGTCTGCAGTTCTCCGGTGTGAGAAAAGTCAGGTGTGGCAAGAATACCCTGGACATACAAAATTACAAAATTATTCTATGAATATGATATTTAACAACACTATCTAGTCATATTTCATTACCTAAGTGGCAACACCGACTATCTCAATTTTTTGCAATATTGATATTTAACAGTTTGCCAGTAAAACTGGACATTAAAGGGTTGCCACATTAAAGAAATAAGTGTTGGAAGTAACATTAGTCATACATAGATAACAGTTTTATTCCTCTCCTAAAAAGTGATGAAATTTAACGATTTTGTCAAAAATTATAAAACAAAATTATTGCTTAAGAAATTCAAACCTTGAAGAATATCATTTTGTTTATATAAAAACATGACTTTTTTTAAAGATTTAATACAGTAAAATCCCAATTTGTATTTCTACAAAATCAGTCATTTAATAAAAGTTTTTATTTTTATTTGTTTATTTATATTTTGCATTGTTATCACAGGTGGGGAAACTGATTTATAAATTTATCCCAGTAGCAACTAAATATTTTTAACTAGATAATTTTTTTTCTGTATATCTTTCTAATTGATATTATAATATTATTTATTTATTTTCTTTAAATGTTATAATGTGAAGCATTTATTGAAAATGTGATTTCTCTTTGGATCGATTAAAATTTTTCAAAAACAAACAAATTTAATTTCCCTCTTTTGCATTTTTTCATCAGTTTGCTGAAAAATGCAATTTAGTTTTTTTTTACTGTATTAAGAGAAAAATAATGTTATTTTCAAAGAAGTCAACCTTGAGGCAGATTCTGTTCTTTGAAATAGATTTGGCGACATCCTCCAATGGTGCACTCAGCGTCGGGTTCACCTCCGAGAAGAAATAGGGCTCAAAGTCCACTGGAACGTTAGCAGCCTGCAATCATCGGCAAAAAAATATTAGAATTATGCTCTATGATAACTCTTTATATATTATGTACATCTCCACTTTACAGAGATAATTATTCAAGTAAAAATTCTTCTGGACATACCAATTATTTTTAAATTAGTTGTCAAATATATGTTATAACAAAGCAAAAATGAAATATTATTTTTTCACATTATTAATACAAATGCTATATAATACTTCTTTTTTATACATCTTTAGTCTGTAGCTACATTTTTACTTTGTTACTGTTACTTATTCTATACTTTTGATTTTTATGTTTTTTACTATTTAATTTGTTTAAATTAAACCTACCTTCCTACTTCCTACTTATGCACATATCAGTTTTCAGGAATATTAAAAACAATAATATGTATATAGCTAATTGAAACAAACGGCTACAACAGGTACATAATATGTTAAATACAAATTAAATGTATTAATTAGAAAGATATACATATAAAATATATATGTATATCTTTATATATATGTATATCTTTCTAATTAATACATTTAATTAGTTTTTAAAATATCACAGACCTATATTCTGAATGATTACAACTTCACAATAAGAATGTGTTCTCCTTAATAATACTTTATATGTACCTAGCAAGGTAAAAAGCGGCTAATAGGCTTGCATATAAATAAAATGTAATATTTACATAATACTTATTGTACTTGTTAGTGTATTAATTACTTTTAAAATTTTTATATTGACGCAAGCTTCAAAAGAAAGTAATCAATCAAAAAAAAAAACTACATATTTCAAGAGATATAATAGATAACATTACAATTACAATATGTTTACATAACATTATATTTATAAGAGAAATTATAGGCAAAATTGTATGAAATTAAATTTTATTCAAATTGTCTACCAAAACAAAAAATCTTCATTAGTTAATAACATGTATCTTTAGTTAACTTTTATCTACGAAATATCATTATTGGTTAAAAATATATATATATATTATGGGTTAATAAAATATTATGATTGAAATAACCTTGAAGACTTCCTGGACAGAATACACCAGTTCTGGTCCGACACCATCTCCTGGTATAAGGGTGCAGGTTGTCCTGCCCTCGGCTTTATCTTTTTGCTGAAAACATTAATGACAACATTTTAGTAAACAGTAAAGAATGTTTAAAATGTTATCTTTTTAAAAAAGAAAAACTTTAAAAACAATAAAAAATTTGACAAGAAATGTACTCTTCAAATATTTATTTGATTAAAGTACACAATACTAATTGTAAAACACAACAGAAAATTAATGAATGAGTGGTTTAAATTTATCATTTTGCAGATCGCAATAATATATTTTCAGCTATACAAATATTAGAGCCCTTTATTAACCCATATCACAATACACCTATCGACTGAAAATCCAGAAAACCAATAATCCTAGGTTTTTTCATTTATAATCACAACAAAAAAATTTATGAAATCATATCGTCAGGGCTTAAGTATAATTACCTTCATGCATAAAACTCTTGAATTACAAAATTTACCTTTATTAATCTATCTATTTCATTCACAAACCAATTCCATGTCTCCGCAGTCTCCTGTTGTCATTTAATAAAAGCTACAGATAATAAATAATACATCTCAATTGTTTTATTTTTGCATTTCATTTTGCATTCGTATTAATATATCCCATTCACATTTTCAGCGACAGCTGATATATATTGTGAAGATAATTTAAATTATATTTGCGTGCATCTTCAAAGTAGAGGCAGTTCTCGATTTACAAACGTACAAACATCACATTTTAAGATTTTTTTATTTACGTAATGCACAAAGTTGTTGAACTGGGTAATCAAATGGAACTCAAACTTGACTCAGCTAATGTAAAAAAAGGTGTTAAGACTCATATTCTGAGGAATTAACAACTGATAAGTTAATAGAAATAAAAGCAAATTTAAACACAAAAGAAATACAAGAAAAACTTGAAATTTCACATTCCTACGATGCAGAAGAAGCCTGCGGCTTTTAAATTAATTTTTGAGATATTGGTAAGGTTTGAAGAACAGGACTTGAATATGGAGAGAATTGTGAAAGTGAAAAGAGATGTTTATGATTTATGACATGTTTGTAATGAGATTTTTAATGAAAAAAAAACTAACTGCAGTATTCCATCAAATCATATTTTAAAAGAGTAGACGAACCAGCCGCAGCCATTTAATCGGAAGTTCAACTATCTATCTCAAGTATGCAAAGTGACATGCATGTGAAAATGACAATCGCTGATGAAAATTTGAAGGAAAAAAGTTGAATGTACAAAATGAGTATGAACATATATAATATATCATTTTATTTATGATTTTAATTAAAATTAACTATTACCTACTATACATATCTTGTATTCTTTAAACTTATTTTACGTTTGTAGCATACCGTTATAATAAAACGTACACATTTGATATTTAATGCAATGCTTTTCATATGTAAAAATGACATACGCAAAAAATTGATATTTAAGTATTTTGGCGCACAACAAACAAAAACATACAACGAGGAGCGGTACCCGTTCGTAAATCAAGAACAGCCTGTATATAAATAAAGTATCATTGATATAAAAACACACATTTTCTCATCATCCTTTTAATAAAGAGGCGCATCTCATTTTAGATATTTTTGTCCTATCAGCACTTCTTAGATAAAAAGGAACGTTTTTTGTGCACATATATAGGAATCTCTAATAAGTCAGTTTTTATCATTCAGGAAATATTCTGCAATTTTCTCATTTATTGTTAGTGTGAAGCATCCACATCAACCATTATGTGATAATTTTTCATACATTCAATATGTTTTTTTTAATGATGCGCCTGTTCACTAGAAGGGTGATGATAGGTAAATAATAAAAAAATCTGTAATATAACTCTATAATAAATATTTTTAATAAAATAGCAGGGGATCCAGTTTTTGTGTTATTTCAGAAGTAAGAAAATTAGTAACTTTGGAAGGATTTATAGGACCTTGTGCAGTTTGTTTTATTAGTTAACTAACAAAAGCAATAAATGCGACAGGATATATCATGTTCATAATTACAATACATTAACATTACAATATTAAATTAACAATTTTAAATATTTTGGAATGTAGTTAGTTAATCACATGATAAGAATATTAACTGTAAAGCACAATTGAAATTATTATTAAAATTACAGAAAATGGAGTCACTATCTAAAATTATCAAAATTATAAAAAAATACATATTCTTATACAAAGTTTTTAAAAAAGGGTTCTTGCAAAAAATCACAAAACAAAGAGAAAAAACTGTTTATTGTTTATCGAAGCCAAACGGACATAATTGACAATAATTTCCAATCTCCAAATTCATCCCTAAAACAAGTGTAAGCATTTGCATAAAAATTTTGACAATTAAATTATAATTCGCAAGCCGTCATTCAAAACGACTGCAAAATGACCAAATTGTTCCGAGTACATTAATAAAATAATGAAAATAGTGTATTATTTATCATCTTGACAAACAATACACGTGTTTCCTTGCTGAAAGCATAAATTTTGTGAAGCACATATACATTGAAAGAAATACCAAAGCAACAAAAAAAAAACATGCTTACCAAAAAAAATTACGAAACTTACAAATTTCGTGTGTCATCGTGGACAGTCAAAAGTATAAAAACCTCTAGAACGATCTTCAATACTAAATACAAACATGGCAAATTCCATTTTCACAAAATTGAATTTGCATTTAAAGTTATAGTAAAAATTATTTAGAGAAATTACCAAATCAAAAGTATGTATTGGTTCTCAAAATATATATTTAGAATAATTGATACTTGTCTGTTATATGGGCGCCACTCGTATGCGCATTACTGTGACTCCTTATTATTGGACATTATATTAGTGCCATTACATATGCATTACTGTGACTCCTTATTATTGGATGTTATATTAGTGCGATTACATACGCACAACTGTAAAGATCCCTTATTACAAGATGCTATTTAGTATAATATTTGCAGTGTTTGTTATTCTTCGTTTGCTATATGTATAAATTCTTTATTTATTAATCTGATATAAAATCTGATATTTTTGATCGAAGTACAATACAACTTTTTTTCTCATGATACGCTTCTCTTGAAAGCATATGCTTATGTATAATGTAGTTTATGTTTACTACGTGTATAAACAATATTTATCACTTTACATAATGTACATTCATAAAATAGCTATAAACTTTTAATAAGCTATGAATTTTGGAGGTTAGAGTTTTTAGGTTATTATATTTAACTAATGAACATTTTAAACTTTAAAAAAAAACATAGTTGGCACAATGTTTCCAATATATATATATATATATTACTACGATATGTCTAGACTTTCATGGAAGCTTTGCTGTCTAAGAGACATTCCCAGCAGACCTCACCATCTTGGCAGTCAAATTATTTCCCGCTCTCTCTATCTGGTCCACAGTGGCTAGGAAAGCACTCTGCCAAACTTATGTGAAGTTCGAGCCACCCCGCACCCGTCATGTGCAGACACAGTTCACAGGTATCAAAACGTTCGTAAAATGTTCATGTCTTAGTCAGTTTCTCAGTGTCATAACAAAATTACATAACTAGATCATTATACGTTCTACCCTAAGTTTGAGACGGACAACTTTTTTTATTGGCAATGTTGATCTCAACAATTTTATATTGCCGTTGCTTACCTGGTGCTATTTTCAATATTGTTGAAAAAATGACAATTAATTTACAGTTACCATGATTTTTTTAATCATTTTATATTACTATTATCACACATTGAAATGTTATTATTTCACGTAAAATCTGATAATATAAAATCCAAATTACACAGTTTATCATAGCGGTGCGCTTTCATACGAGTGTGCCTGTATATTAGACAAGAAAATGTTTAAAGAATAGAATTAAATGTGTCCTAAAAAATAATGCATTTTACTAATATTTATTTTTTAATGAAAACAAGTACAATAATTATGACAGATTGAATCAGAAGAACTTCTCAAAATAATATTATTACATTACGCATAATTGTATAGTGTTGGAAAATACTCTGACTGAATATTCATTAAGTGGTGTCGTTTTCTCTGGTGAATTTTTACTTACCTGTAGTAGACCAATTTAAAAATTGTAACGGAAAATAAACGCATTCTCAATTTATATATATTTACAAAAAAAACATGTATTTTTATTTACGTTTTAATTTATCCAAATGTTATCTACATAAAATAATAAATTTTGAAAAAAAAATCCAAATCTGTTATTTAAACATCAACTCAGATGTATTTTGGATTAGAAAATAAAAATAATAAAAAATAAATTTTGCATAGGCCCATCAGTTGAGAATAATATTCGTACTTGGGGCCAAACAAACAACTAAATATTAATTTACGTAAAGCCGTACCATAAAAAACTGATTACCAATAAGTACAAAATTATTAATCACATCAATTATAATTTATTTCCTACTAATCTGGAAACAAAAGTTAATGATTTTTAAGAAATAAAAAAAAAAAAAAGGATTATATTTGTACTTATATTCTGACTTTTGAATATACTGTTGTTAATCTTAATTAATAATTGTTCATTCATCAACAATTTCGACAGTCCAAAGACTGGCCAATTGTGTAGTATTTTTAGAAGCCACGTTGCGTATTGCATAAGTGAATATATTAAAATAAACTGACTCAATATTGTAATTGTTTTTAGTTTTAAAATTTAAAACAAACACATTGTAGTTCATTTTTAATAAATAATAGTTTATTAACTTTGTTTTATAAGCCACTGTGAGTTATTTATGTTCAACCGGTGTTGGAAAAATTCATTTTCTTTCATCAGGATGAAAAAACTAACTAAAATAAGGTATCAAAATGTTTTTATGTTTTCAAATTCAATTTTTTTTTAAACTAATTATAAAATAATTTAAAAAATAAATCTAGTACCTAACTTGAATTGTTACGATGATGAAAGATGTGGAAATTGATTTACTAACACTATCACATATAGTAAATCTAATCACCCTTATCACATAAAACATTCAGCATTTCATTCACTGATACATTGTCTAGTCGACATTCCTGTCAAATTAAACAAATGGCACATAATAACGGGTACAACACAGAATTAATAGACACGATTTAAAAAATAAACAAAATAATATATGACTAGCTAATTTTTATATAGCTCACAGATGAAATAAAATAATTATGATTTATTATTCATAAATAAATTTTCGAATCAAATATCTGAATACCTACCATCAAACATTAGACCTGCATTTTATACAAACAATAATATAAAAAAAATTACTCATAAATTCCAAAGACAAAGATGATAAATTGAATAATTCCGGTGTTTATAAGCATAGCTGTAAAGATTGTACTGCTTTCTATATTGGAAAAAAAAGGTCACAATTTTAACATAAGAGTCAAAGAGCATTTAAGAAGTTTAAATTAAATAGTTTTTAGAATTTTCCCAATCATTTATTAGAAAATGATCATACTTTTGGTAAAAATTTAGGATTGTCTGTTTTACATATAAACAATGTTGGTCTTAAATTGAATATGTAATTTAAAATCGTTAGAAATAAGTAAAACGTGTGAAACTAACCAAAAATATTATAAATAACCAACTAAATTTAATCACTTTCCTATCTATTAAAAAAAAAAAATTCAATAATTTTGGATAATTAAATCAATCGCCACATCTTTCATCATCGTAACAATTTAAGTTAGGTACTAAATTTATTTATATAATTAATTTTTTTTTAAATTGAATTTGAGAACATTTTGACTTATTTTAGTTTGTTTTTTTCATTGTGATGAAGAAAAAGATATTTTTCCAAAACTAATTGAATATAAATATTAATTTTATAAACTCACAGTAGTTTATAAAAAAAGTTAATAAACAATTAATTACTTATCATATCTCTAAGGTGAAACTATGTTGGTTTTTACCACCGCTAGAAACAACTTCAAAATATGTAAAATATTATGCCCCCCAATGCTACCTACAGGTGGACACTTTCTAGTAAATCAGTAGGCCAAGATTGTTTGAGCTACGCTATCATTTTAACTACACAAAGTTCATAAGTTAAACTAACAACAGTATGTTATCAAAAATCAAAGGAATCATTATGCCTTTAAACATTGCGCAATTTTCTTCTCGTTCATCATTACAGACATCGTCTCGTTCAATAATTATTTTAAATTTTGTTTAAAACACCAAAAACTAACTCTGCCACTAATTTATTGATAGCTTAAAAAAATTTTATTCAATTAGCAGAATTGCTTACAAAGTATGCTTATAAAGTAAAAAGTTATAGATTTATAAACTTGACCAAATTCTATTACAAAAATATTTACTATGAAACTTTGCTCCTCATTTAAGCCAATCATTTTGTCAAATAAAATTTTAATATAAAGAATTCTGAATAACTTATATTAAAATAGCTACCTTTGAAAAAGATTTTTCTTAAATTTTTTTAAACTATCAACATTGATGAATAATTTTGAAGGCTTAGAAAAAATTAGATGCAAAAAAATATTAGATAACACACATGCAGGCAAGCTCACCGGGAAGGTAATAAGATGATCCGTCGATATACCTACATCATCTTTTTTGCAATTAAATACCGTACAATGTATCCCCCTCTTACCAAACGATTGAGAACCCTGGAAAAAAAATATTTTTAAAAAATGATGTAAAGAAACTACAAAAAAGAATGATAATGAAAAGTGTTTATAATGAATAATAAAAACTCAAACCTTAAACATGCGTGTCATATGATGAGAAGAAAATTGTAATCGATTTATGGTGTAAATGATTAATATTAAGTTGAAAATATCACACATCTATAGGGATTTACTATGAAGGTTTATTTGATATTAATCTATTAATTAGAAGGAATTCTCACTGTTAACAAGATTTCATACTCCTAATTTTAACATAGAATAAGATTTTCTGAGACTTCCCAGGTAAAATGTATCACAAACGTGAAGGAAAATGTGTTAAAGAAAGTGCATTAAAAAAGTGTTTTAACATTTTACAGGAAATTCACAGGTGAATGCATAAGAACATTATTACTAGTATTTTCTATATTTGTGGACGCCAAAGAGGAGGAAATATTTCCACAAAATAAAAAAACACATTTGAACTAGAAATTAAATTTGGATATTTGAAGAGACCAAAATAAAAAACAATAATCAATGATGATGGCAAATCTGAAAATCATATAGTGTGCTGAGGGTATGATACACGCATCTGAGACGTGTAACAGATATGTATGTAACGAATATCAGGAAACAAGTGTTAATAACCTAATTATATTAAATGGAACAACATATGAATTGAAGATCCAACTTCTAGCTGGAATGAAAAACTGCTGGGGCTGAAAATACTAAGTCATTGTACCAAACTAGCAATATACAAAACTATAGTAAGGGCTGGTTGTGTGATCATTAGTAACTTTTTACTATGGTAACTTTTAACTTTAGTAATTTTAACCTGTGGTTAAAATCGTTTGTGGGCTGTTCGAACATCAAATTTACTATTACTATTTACTATTATTTACCATAAAAATGAAAATAAAAGTTTAATTGAGCAAGAAACAATTGTAAGATTATGTAGGTCCCAAAAACTGCGATGGGCATTACCGAAAGACGAAATCTCCTGTGGAATTTAAGTCCACATTCAAGATAAAGTCTGGATGGATGGATGAAACGGGGATAAAATTATGGCTACACAAGATATGGGCAAAACGTCCAAGTGTATACTGGACCATCTTTATAGTACTCAGACTGTACTGACAAACACAAGTGTAGCTTGGTAAGTTCAAATACAGCGAATCCTGCACGATTTTGTTAAAAGTTAATATCTTATGTATGGATTAAAGAGAAATAATTCAATGTGATATGGGATAATTACCAATACGCCTTACTGGGATTTAATTCAAAGTAACTCAGAATATATTAAATTACTGTTAGATTGGTTTGCGACAAGTGAGATAAAATTGTGTATTCCAAAACTGCACTGGAAAAATCAGTTATTTTCTCACAATTTCTGAAGTACTGTATAACTTGAGCAACAAAAAAAATGACAGATAATTATGAAAACACGTTTTCTCGCAATGACCATGAGTAAAATATATATTTTATCCATACTTATCAATGATCACTTCTAAACAATTAATTAAGACTTGGGATTAATAGTTATCATATTACAATAACACTAAAGTCTTCTGGAAAATTTGTGCAATAAATGACTTGACATATGCATTTAACCGTTTAAAATTTGTCAATTTATAAAACACTCTAAAAACCTTACCTGGAATAAGGCCCTGCACAAATTTCTACTTGCTAGTGACATTTTCCAATAATGAAAATATGAAATTAAGAAAAATCTTATCCCAGAGAACTGCAGAACTCGAAGACGTAACAGTTAGAAGTGTTACCAAAGATAATTAATATTTTCCATACTCTTTATAATGAAAAGTTCAAAACTCTAATGCTATAATCTAATTTAGAATCTCATTTGAACTGATAGCATTAATATAAAATATTTATTATGATTTTTTAATTTATTCTATGTTATTAATAAACATGTTTGTAACCTAATTTCAAAACTTTTAGATAATGTTACCATGTGAAAATTACTTACTGGCTCTCTAAAACAGTCATGTCAGCCATGTTTTGTGACGTCACAGTCCCAAAATGATTCGTGGGAAGATGTCGGCGTGTTGAGCGGGTTGCTGTTGGAAGAGTGAACGGTTTTTACAATATATGTGATAGCATAAGCAAATTTATAGACTTTTATCAAATATTATTTTAAACAACCATGGCGTTACGCTTTGGGAATAAAAAAGACTTAATGATAGCGGGGAGGTATCGCATAGTTCGTAAAATCGGTAGTGGTTCTTTTGGTGACATTTATTTGGGCATCAATATTTCAAATGGAGAGGTAATGCAATTTCATTTTAAAGCATCCTACAGTGTAATAACCTTGTGTTCGTATGAAAAATGTTTTGTGATCGAATTTCGCATTGGTGGCAAGTGTTGTGTTAATCTACGGGGCGAGCCGTTCTCAAAAATATCCTTGGTGTCTTGTGAAACACAGTCTCATTTGGCGGCCATATTTTATTAAACCTCGCTATTTCTTTTGTGCATCGAAACCGATTACATCCCAATGTGTATCCCGCTTTTACTGAATGAAAATGTAGATAAACACCAAAGATTTTCCAGTTCTGTCCTTTATTCATCCATTTGTTCACCCGTGTAGCTATATATTCCCGATGTATTGCGACATTGTATTGTCACTCAGTCAAGAACAGTTATGTTTCGAACTGGATTTACGAGTAGTCCCTATAACGGATGCAATTATTTATTTTTCCTTTTTGCTCATCGATTGTGTTCCAACGACTTCAATTCTTCCTGTTCCATTTGAAAGACCCGTATAATAACACTTGTATCTATGGAAACTGACAATTTTCAAATGTCCTTCAAAATATAGCATGTGCACTTTGCTTGAGTTGGGCCCTTATCTTATATTAAATAATAAAAAATATATGTATTTATTGTCTTTAAGATTAGAAGCTGGATTAATGTCAAATTGCAACATTAGTCATGCATTGAAATTTTATTTGAATCATTTTTATTCACTGACAATGAGTCAATAAATTGAGCATCTTGTGTAATTTATTTCCACCTTATCCAATAATAATTTTGTTCCTGGCTTTTCTTTGTGCTGCACACAATATGGTGTGTTCTGTAAAATGCCCCTTTTGTGGAGCATTATTAGATTTAAAGTTTCTCTTATATAAATTCAGCTGTGCGAGGAGGCCACACGGTTTCCTAACATTGCATTCAGGGCTATAATGACGTTAAACAAATCGTTATTGTATTTAGAAAAGTTATCAACTACACTCTTTCTACAAATTAATTTTTATAAACTAATATATTAAAATATGAATTAATTGTATTAATTAGAAAGATATACATATAAAATCAATTTTATCGAAATTGTTGTTGCGCCACTGGGATTCAAACCTGGATCTCTTTCCAAACCGGGGAAGGTGCATTATCCAACTATGCTACAGTGACAATATTTTTATTGATAAATTTTCAGACCTATATGTTACCTTTTTGATATTTTGACATTTATTCCATTATTTGAAAGAGCCATCTACGTTATTTTTACTGAATCTCAAATTCCTTTGAGTAATATGATAGCAGACCCCAGAATTATTAATTCATTTTTATTACATTTTTGACACATTGATACAACATTTTTATTAAATGTATTAATACATTTAATTCATATTTAAAAGATCACAGACCTATGTTCTGAATAATTACAACTTCACAATAAGAATGTGTTCTAATAATATATTAAAAGTTATTTATTGAAGAAATTATTATTTCACATTATATTACTTAATGATTTTTCTTTAACATGACAATAGTCCAAACTTAATGATAAAGTGAAGTCGTTCATGTTTAGATTACTTGATGTACAAAAAACAAGTTTTATTCATGATTTTATCCGCATTGTACTTTATGTAGTTATTGACTTTTCCGTATTTACAACGTGTTTGCGTAGAAATAATTGTTATTTATTTTTAACCAAGTACAAAAGAAAGACAGTTAATTTCCTCTTTGATAATTATTCCTCTTATTTTAGTGCATTTTTTATGGACCGTTTTTGTCATCACTTGTCTGTACATCTTATTTATCTAAATATATTTTTCCTTGTGTGTCTCAATTAATCAATTTCCAATATAAATTTATTTCCTTTTTATTCTTCACTCAATTTACACATATTTTCAAAAAATCTCACGTGCATAACTGCTATGCAATTAGCATGTTCAACAATACCCTCGGTCAGCAACTAGTTACAACAGTTAAAATCATAACATTACAGTAAACGTTGCAGCGTCGCTTCTTTTTATTGAATGTCTTTTGCAAACTAATATTTGATACCATCAGTGAAATCAGCCCAAGGTCTTGTACGTAGGATAGATTTTGACATGAAAAGCATCGCAACTGAAAATTGCCAGTCTATTTACTTTTTATTCCGTCTCGACTTGTGATCTTGATATTTCCTTGTATAATTCCCATTTATTCGTAACAGGACATGAACATTATCTCTCCCTACATATTATACATGTGATCAGTTGCATTCATGTCCATTAATCTTCTAACATAACCAATACAAATGCTATGATTTCATAACCCGGAAGTTTGACTAATTTAAATATTGCAATTCTTTATATACATCTAAAATTTCAACTAGCTTTGCCAAGAAACTAAAAAAAGTATGTTAATTATTGATCAAAAATAATTTTAATGGTAATAGATACGTCTAATCAAGTTGACAGGATACTTGTGTAACTGAAAATTCTGGTTTAAATATTTTGAACACCTATCCAAGATAGATGTATTGTTTGACAATATTAAGAATATCAATATCATTTATTTTCACGCTTGTATGCTATTTTTTATTTTCATGTATTCAAAAGATACCTTTCTCATATTCTTAAATTGTCATTACAATATCAGTGTGAACATTGTTTGGCGTGTGCAGGTATTTAACTAAATGTTATTTTATTCACATACCTCGAGTGTGACCAAAACCCGAGGTCTTATTTTCATTAGTAGTACCTTACATATATCTTGTCAGTCGCATATCAACATTCAATTTCTTAATTTCAAAGTATTATGAAATAGATGTGTAGATCAACTTAGTAATTTTTAGCAGCTGATGAATTGTTGATGCTTAATACAAATTTAATGTATCAATTGCAAATTGAAAAAAATAAAATCAATTTATTGAAAAAGTATTTTTGTTGCTATCGGGATTTCAACCTGGATCTTTTCCTAATATTTTTTCAATAAATTGATTTTATCTGTATATCTTTGTAATTGATAATTAAATTTGTATTAAATATCACAGATATATGTTCGAAAAATTCCAACTTCACAATAAGAATATGTTCTCCTTAAAAATAAAAATATATAATGCGTTCATTCCAGTAATAATGTGAGGAGAACTTGCCCTCGCTATTAATTGCATAACGCAACTCTGTATTGAATTTTAGGTAGTATTTACTTCCAGTTTATTCAATTTCTATTATTTTTTTCACATAATGTATATATTCCTGTAAATTTGGCTCACCATCTTGACCCTCGAATACAGACTGTACTATTGATAGCCTCCCTTTTCCATAGACTTTTGTCATCTGCCTTCAATCAATTATTTTTAATTTCTGCCGTATTCATTATTATTGTATTTCTATACTGAGCATGTTTAATGTATGTTTATGTTTTCTTTCTTAGGAAGTGGCAATTAAAATGGAGCCTATCAGCTCGCGGCATCCACAGCTTTTGTATGAGAGCAAATTATACAGGGTTTTGCATGGAGCGATCGGTATACCTCACATACGGTAAGTCATACTTCTTTTTTCGATAAGCCTTGTCTCGCTCACATTTTATGATTCATTGTTGTCTTTTAATGTTTTTTTTTGTGGAAAAAAATAGTTTAGTATACTTGAATGTAGTTTGTAGATAGGTAAGTGACTCATGTAAATTTTAATCTAATATTTGATTGAATTATACTAATTGCGCTTTAGTATTCTTGATTCAATGAACGTGAAAGACTTATACGTAATTAATTATTCAACTTTATTTAATGAAATTTTACATTGTTTCATTTTAACACAACTTATCATTCAATTCATACATTTAAATTAATTGTACTATTTTGTTCAAACTATGTACATATATATTTGTACCACCGCATTACATTCTTTGATTTATCATTGACCTATTCATCTTCTCAGTTATCCAACTCGTATCATTTGTTCTAATTCTTTTTATCATTGTGTTCATACCCGTATTAAATATGTACAAGTTTTTATTGCAGTCTCTATTGTAATTGAAGTGAAAAAAATTATTATTGAACAAATAACTAAGTTTGTATTGTATTAATTAACCAAGTTGATTACTTTGATGACAACCAGTTTCTATATCACTGTACCATAATCAGGACACACGTTAGTGTACAAAATTGTCTTGATGAAAAACCAGTAGTATATAAACCAGTCAAAGTAAATGTTAATGCAAAATTATGTATTTAAATTAATAATTATATCTAACCATAACCTTTACAAACATTAAATATAAATTTATTTATAATACTAATAATGATAATAAAATGCTATCTTACATAAAAAGTAAATACAATGGCAGCTTTTGTTTAACTTGGGTCATGTATAGAATTACTGAATTATTATTCTTACAATGAAACGCTTAGTTGTATATGAGATTGATAATTGTAATAAATATAGCAGAATCTTCTTCCATAGAAGTGATAGATTTGTCCTTAGTAGATATTGCACATATTAATAGTTCCGGAGTAAATCTTTTCATATAAACCTTATTTATTCAGAAGCACTGTGGCAATTGAAATTACATATGTACTTCATTAATGGAAATATATTATCAGTAAACAAGTTAATTGAATTATTAATAATAATATGATTTACCATGGAACTCTCAATGAAATTAAATACCCTAACTATATTAAAATGATTAGTACAAACAGAGAGTTTTGTGTATTCCCATGTCTTAAAGCAGTGTTTCTCAAACTTATTTCATGAATAAACATTTATTTGTTTAAAATATCACAGACCTATATTCTGAATAATTACAACTTCACAATAAGAATGTGTTCTCCTTAACAGTTATAATAAGATTTTATTATTAAAAAAATAGAATTATCAAATTTAATAAATAAAAAAAATTATCAAATTTAATAAAATAAAAAATTATCAAAAGTTTCCCCACGATTGCTAGATTGTGCAGAAATTTTAATTGTGAAATTTAAATATAATACTTTGATGAAGAACTTGATATCCATTAAACGATAATAATTAAAACGTGAAAATACCTTTCTACATATTTAAGATATTTTAAACTTTGATTAAAATTTTCCCCTCGCTCTCAATTTATTTTGAACAGTTGAATTTATTTTATTGAAATACACCCAGTATTCTTATGTTTTTCACACTATGTTCATTCAAAGCCACAGTTGGATTGAATTATTATGAAAAAAAAAATTATTATCGCTTTACAAATACCATAATAAAAATTGACTTAGAACTTATCTTTTCCTGTATAAAATTGTGTTTACAAAACGCAAGACATGGTACTTGGTGGTACAAGTATTACGTGTACACATTCTACAACCATTTGATTATCACTCTGGGTTTCGTTGCATTCTCAGTATTCAGCATCAAGTGTATTATCAAAACACGACCGCCGTTATCAAGTTTGTTCAAATGCAGTATTTACTTCGATTGTTTCCTGAAAATGCGCTGATAATGCTTTTCGTAAAACACTTCATAATAATATCATCCCGTCGTGTTCCGTACATGCATCTATTTCAATTCCTTCGAGTCTACAATAAGTCTAAAAAAGAGTAATCAAACTAGGCGCAGACACTTCATGTACGTACAGCGCCGCCTTATTCTAAAATAAGTTTTTAAAAATTACTAAAATAAATTAAATTAATATTTTATTACTCACCATCACGCCGTTTCTCCGCGGGAGTAGGCAGAGAGGATAGAGCACCACACTCTCCTGTCCTAACACACATTCATACAAGCTCGCCGGTTATTGTGTACCATCTTCCAGTATCTGGTTTACCTGCTCATCCCAAGTCTTTCGCGGACATCTTCTATTTCTGGTGCCATTAACACTTGCCACTTACCATTCTCTCCTCATTCATCCGTTGTTCCATATGACCAAACCACCTAAGTGATCCTTTCTTAATATTTTATTAAT
Organism: Eubasilissa regina; assembly: GCA_022840565.1. Taxonomy (NCBI): domain Eukaryota; kingdom Metazoa; phylum Arthropoda; class Insecta; order Trichoptera; family Phryganeidae; genus Eubasilissa; species Eubasilissa regina. Next base: position 11,992,957 of record JAINEB010000027.1, on the reverse strand, counting down.
TACTCATAATTTTTTGGAATACATGCATTTATAATCTATTGTTTCAACGACTTATATTTTCAGTCTCAAACCAGTTTTGCCCAATAAATCATGTTTGGATTTATATTCGGTTTCGGCGCGAAACCGAAACAGGACAAGATTGAACTTGAGTTGTTTCACACGTCGTTCCTGTAGCTATTTCAGTCCTTTTGGTTTTAGCAAAGACTTTTAATTTTTCAACCATTAAAGAAAACAATTGTAACATAGTTCAAATTAAGATTAATTAGTTAATCTCTTTTTTGTTTAGCTTTATCTGTTTGCGTTTATTATTTTATTTACCTTTTCGTAACACACCTAGTCTACAATATTTGATGGGTGGAAATCTGACTAAATTACGAGTCGAAAATGTTCAAGGATTATGTGCACATTCTGCACTGTTGCGGAAAATTTTGTTTGAAATTTTTACATTAAGTTATTAATTACATTTTTACTTAAAGTCTACACGTACTTCAAAATAAATATTTACGAAATGTATCCATTATTAATCTGCATCCTTGCTTCAGGCCCTAAATCATGTAACCGCTTGAAATTCGTTAACCTTTAATTTTTTGTATTACAAATATTATTTGGAATCAATAAAATATTTAAATCAATCGAAATAATCGCGTAATTACGATTTTTTGAAATGCTTTTATCTCTGATATGGTTGAGTTTAGCCACATATTCATTGAACATTTTCGACTAGTAATTTAGTCAGGTAATCCATTCACCTATAAAATATTGTGGACTAGGTCTGTTACACCCTGCACACTTTACTTTTTGATATCATTGCTTTTATTTTGTAATTTTATCAATTAATCTTCTTAACCGGCATGTATGTAGTATAGGTGTTTTGTAGCTTATTTTTTTTATTCGTAATGTGATATTATAGATATTATATTTCGAATGCCGATTCACCTGCCATATTCTATCCGCTGCTAGACGAAGACATCACCAAGTGCCTCCCACTTCGCATAATACAAGTTTAGTTCATTAATCGTGTATATAATATCATATATTGTAAATAATATATATATATATATATATATATATATATATATATATATATATATATATATATAACTACCCCCTACATGAAATAATTCATTATTTTCGTAACATGCACTTGGTATGTTTCTAAAATATACAGTACATACTTTTTTTTAAATGTACGTTAAATTCGGGAATGTTTCAGATTCGGTTTCGGCTAGTTCCAATCCAAAACTTATATTATGCATGTCTTTAATATAACGAAATATTTTATTTTTATCTTTAAAAAAACGAATCTCCTTGGACTATTAGTGCAATATTTTTTAGATTATCTATTCAATAGATTTTAACTTATTTACGCTGATTATCAAAGTGTTTATAAAAACGATATTATTTTTTCACAAACTGTGTACCTCAAAGATTCGTAAATAAATATGTAACTCGGTATACACATTTCTCTTATATTGCAGGATTGTAAAAAATGGGTACATGTACTAGAAAATATTAAATTTTAAATAAATATAAAAATAAGTTTTATTCAAATGTAAATATTACAGATAAAAATATATGGAACGTATTTAATTTGATATCACTTAATGATTTATTTTTTTTATAAAAAGATCTAAAAGCGATAGAGTGATATGTAAAGTGATGAATTCGAACGTCGTTGAGCAGACAAGCAATAGACAACTGGTAACTCAGGTATTGGTGAACGCGGGAGTGTCATTGGTTCGCCACCGTTGTTTACTCAGACCCTAGGGTAAGATTTTCCGTTTTATTAAAAACAGCTGTTCTGCATCAAGTCACGCCGACACTTAGTACCTACACAATGTATAAAATTTACTTTCCAATCTGCCTGCAACTCAACCCTGGTGAAAATAGTCCGGGTACCGAGAATGTACATTGTATCGTACCAAAAGTTTTATTTTCGGTTCCCGCTCTTTTATATAATATCGGATATCATCATTTTCGAGGTACATAGATATCGTCTTATGAATATATTTGGATGTAATGACCATAAGGCCAAAGAGACTACGAGAAGAAGCAAATAGACAGGTTGACGACACTGCGGTTCTGGCGGCGCGGTGGGGGGGGGATAATGCGATGGGTAGCACGTACATACAACTTCAGTTCAGATTAGATATCTTCTAGCGTCAAGTGTTTGGATACAATTAGGAGATTTTGTTCTAGATGTGCTAATTGTATCTCCCATTTCAATTTGCCACAATATTATACAATCAGTCCTTAAGATATAATTTAAAATTACTTAATTAGGGGGTGTCCTTGTTTTGCGTAGACGCTGAAGAGTATCGAATAGGTCAATGACAAACAAATGTATCTGGAACTCTTCAATATTCACACAATGGTGGAAAAGGTGAGATTCAAAAATCTTTCACTGGACCGACGAAAAATACAATAGCCAAAGTTATCGAAAGCTTTGCATAAAGATTGATATTCAACAGAAATATGGAAGCTTCCGTTAGCCATCTTGTCGGAATCTGCCGATATAAAAGTGATTTTGCAAGAACAAACTAATTACTGTGCGCTGTCCCAGTTATTAATGCAAAAGTTGGAGAATAAAATTCAGTCTAATTTGTCGTCCAACGTGTCGTCCAGTTCAACTAAATAAGCACCAAATCGCAGTTTAATTTCAAAAATTAAATCCAAAATGAAATTCTTTAAAGAGAATGGCGTTAGAGGAAAAATTTTAGAATCCGTATATACCTCATTGTTGATTTTGATTCCACCAACGAGCGTGGAGTCAGAGCGTGTGTTCTTAATGGCAGGCAACTTTTGTACAAAAGTTGTATCGAAACTAGGGGACGTGGCTTTAAGTGATGTCTGCTTCCTCTAAACATATTTTAGGCACCAAAACGACTATTTAATTTAATTATATTTATTTATGTAATTGAATTTCGAGATTTTTATTTTTATGCAATAAATGATTCATTATTTATTATCTTAAATAAGCTGTTTTTTTTTATTATTAGTATTGACCAAAAAATAATATAAAATTTTTCGAAATTCGACATAATCCCAAAAAATGTACGAGTAATATTCGAATTCGGAATTTTTTATTTCGTTAAGATTTGCAATGCCTAGTAACGATGAATGTGAATTAGTGTTCTAGGCGGGAGAATGGGGGGTTCATTTCCTCGAGGACCTAGAGTGCAATTGAGCAAAATTTGGAACGGATGACATTCAATAAAATAACATTTTCATCGGTACCTATTTTATTGCCCGGTCATCAATAAAAACTATGTTATATTTGGTTTAGAACTTTCAGAAGATGTAGGATTGTGCAGAAAACAGATAGTCGTGCATTATATATACACCTCGATACGGACTCTTCATCTAGTGAAGTGGGCACAGAACAAATAATAAAAAAACGTGTAAATAATAAATAAAGTATAAATATCTGGATTCATAAAAACAACTAATATGTTGTCTCAAATTTTGAATGTTATTATTTAGGCTAATTAAAAAGATGACCTAATCCATTCTGCGCCTGAATCCCGGCCCCACTTGTGATTTTCAATCTTCGAAACATTCTGTTTTGTTTTTTTTTTTTGAAACGTTTTGTGAAGTAGTCAGGAGAAAAATTTATATCAAGCAACCCGACTGGCGGCAGAATGCGAAATATTCACGACGTATGTATATATATAATATAATCCGCCAGCTCGGCTGCGCCAAGCGATCGCACGTGTTATCGATTGTGAATTAGACCTTATCTTACAATATTATGTGTGTATTTAAAAACAGTTTTACTTTGCTACGTACCGTGTTATATCGCTGTTGCGGTCTTGCGTGAGAGAACCTTGTAATATTTTCTGTCCGAGAAATCGGACATTAATTTGACGTTTCGCAAATTTTATAATATTTTATTTTCTAATGCCCTCACGGATGGTTCGAATCGTCCGCTTTTGCCAGTGATGATGATGAGTACTCTTATACGGGATACCGCGCCAGAGACACATCGTTATCGTGAATATTTCGAGAATAGTATATATTTGCGACCCTGGTGTCCGGAATAAGTTTGATCCGACCGAAGGCATTTTATTTGAACCCTTTTCAGTCCTACGTTAAATTATCGTCGACATTTAACAATTATTAACTCAAAAATTTTAAGCATACAGCATGTTGGATACAACCATTCTGCGTTAAATATTATACAATTTTATTTCGCAAATCGTACAACAAAATATGTCAATGATCAACCATGTCAGAGATATAAACACTTCAAATAAATTAATAAAGTTTTGTAAAAATTCCAACTATATTGTCCGTAGCGGTGCAGTAGTCAGATATCCACTCATTAAATATTGTCGACTAGGTATGTTATATTTTGTATATATATAAGAAAACAAAAAAAGTGGTAGCGCTCTGAAGGTTTTTTTTAATGCTTTCTCCAAAATATTTACCTACGTCACCATCAAAATTCTATTTTTCAAACTAAGGTTAGTTTACTAGCTAAGATTGAACCTGTGACCAACCACTCAGTCATTAAACGAGCGCTTCGCTTGACTAAACAAGCGTGTCAAATACAATCAAATTTATTTTCGAGCTCTTCGCCCACGCGATGTTTCATTTTAAAACTTCACCTAATGCATTTAATTAATTACAATTTAAAACGATAACATATATGTTGAATGTACAATTTTAACTCATAAAATGACAGTGCCATTTCTAATATTAATAAAAATCTGCTAATTCAACTTTTGTATTTATATCGTCAACTATCTGATACACCCCGCCAGAAATGGTGGAAGAAAGGGATAGAAAATATTAACTCGTAAACCTTCCAGAAATTTCACAAAGCTTTTAATTTCAATATCCAACTGCATACTCCACACCCCCCAATTGACAACATTAATATCATTTTGCGTAATCAAAAATAGGTCTTATATTTTTTTTATAGAAAGATCAATTTCGTTTACAAAATTCAATTCGCTTAAATCATGAAACCAAAATAAACTGTAAACGATCAATTTTACTAGAGGTATCCGAAGGCGCCTGTTACATTTTGCCTTTTAACTTCGCCATACAATTCAAAGAAACTTTTGTTTGGGAGTAGTAAACTTACGGGCAGTCGCCTTGTGCTGAAAGTGTTCGTTTTGTTGAAATTCTTTCATCTCTTTTTAAAGCTCTATAGAAAATATTTATTTATTTGACATTTACCTACTGTGTCCGTTTATATTACTTTCTAAAGAATTTTTGAATAATTAATTCAACATTACGATTAATAATAATCCGACTGTATCGACTACAAAATCAGGAACGACAATTTATGCTGTATGTATTCGTAAAACTAGAAATAATGTCTGTATCATATATTAGTCATCAAGCCTATAATTTCGGTTTTTAGATTATGAAATAAATAGTATTTATCAATTTTGTCGTATTGTGCTTTATTGAAGTACGGGGATAACAAAAGGCGGTCCGTATACCGCCTGCGAATGACTCGATCGGTGCGCTGTGTTCCGCGTCCTTTATTAATATATTTTTTACAAAATTATTAATTCTATTCAATTGTTAAAGGACTACATCATAAAAACAGCATTAAAATTCAGGCGTAACTCGCTAAACTGGCCACAATACAATGCTCGTTGAGTAAATGGACCACTTTTGTTCGCTCCGGGTCACCGCGAACCAGGTCACCGTGTCACTTTCTAGCGGACGACACCGGCTGGTGTCTCGCTTGTATTTACTGCGATAGTATTTGTTTGTGAAATTCTATCAAAACCGAAAGTGGCAATTTATCGCTGTAGTCGAATTACGTATTACAAAAACACAAGTGGCATTCGATTACAATCCGCCGTAAAGCGCGCGGCTGTGAAAGAAGTCGGGAGTTTTGAACCGGTGACGATGTGCGCCTTGTGGCTGCATTTCATCTTTCTGGCCTCGCGATTGGGTCAACTGTGTACAGTTTGGCGGAAGCATTGAATCGTTCTGTGTTGATGGCGCGCCTGCGCAAACATGATACCTCTAGAGTAAGAACGAAACCCAAATGGAGCGTGAAATGATTCTCTCCTACCCAATTAAGCATCACGCTTGCCCCACTTGCCGCAAGTCACGCGGCTCGCAAATATGAAAACGTCGTTGTTTTATTCATAGGTCTTTTTTTGTTTCTTTATGTATTATGATATTGTGCGCATACATATTAGTAATGAAACTGTGATCACAATCACAGTTTTCAATCACTGATATTATCGAATACCAATCACAATCACACCTGTGAGTCGAGAGTAGCATTTTTCTCGTCACTGATGTAAATGTTACGTATCCCCGTTGATAGCGCGACGCACGATCGCCAAGTGTTGACCCTGCAACAAATCCGACCGACGGTTATGCTCCGTCTACGCTGGTAAACAAAAAATGATGTATCCCACATTATGGGTCAATATGACAACATTATCCTAGGCAATAATGTCAGGACGAAGGAGACCTGGAAGAATGCCACACAGTGCAAGTCAACGTTGCTTCTGGCTGAAAATATCCCGCAGTCGATTGCAAGGGCGACAAAACTTGAATTTAATATAATTTAAACATGAAATTACAGTTATTTCTTCTCTTCTGTAATGGTTCTCATAATTTGTGTGCATTATAATGCTTTTGGTAATTTCCTGTCTCGTTTTATTAGTAAGATCGTGCTTGCCTGTCAAGTCAGGTTCGACGACTCCATCTGGCTGCACTTAAGACGTTCATGATCGTAGTTTGATGTAGTGTTTTCGGCCAGACATGACTAGTTTCCTGTTTAAGTTGTTTTTTACATCCGAAATGTAAATTCAACTCGAGCCTTAAAGATCTGCTATTTCAGTGTAATTTTCACTACTTTTAGTAAATTTTTTTCGTAATTCGGCGAACAATTACCGGTTGGTACACAAGAAACTGAACCCTCCGTTAATCGTTAAATAACGCTGTTCAATTGTAACGATGGTTGATAAGAGTTATTTAACGTTTAGCGGAGGTTTAGGTTATCGTGTGCCAACCGGTGATTGCTCGCCGAATTAAGAAAAATTAATTTAAAAATTACAAGTTACCAATCATAGTTACAATCGCACAATTTGTAATTTTTCGTTATTCGGCGAGATTCGACGTTAAATTAGACTTTCTAATAATCGTTACAATTGAACACCAATCACAATTGCGGTTTATCTAATCAGTATTGTAGAGGTAAGTCCAGATAAAACCGTACACACTGCCAACTGTATTTGCCAGGATTTGGGTATTTTACACTCGGTAATATGTTGTTTAAAATCTTTCTTTTTTTTTAGGTTAAATATAGCTGTAAATTGATGTTATTATTAGTCTGAATGCTTTCATAGTGTAATAGAATTAAAATAACGAAAGGAATTATGTGTTTTATGTTGTTGATTGTATGATACCGGTTTTTATTTCATATTATTTTATATATTATTAGTTTATTCATGAAATTGGCGAATTTGTGGGTTTTTCCGTTTATATTAGCGTTAACGATGCCATGTTTTTCAATATTATAACGCTTCTTGTCCATTACGCGACACACTGTTAAATTCTTAATTATACACATATTTCAATTATATTCTTCCATAATGTTAACTTTCACAAGGATATCGCTCGAAATTTTATTTTTCTGAAATTGGGTGCGTCTGCCTTAATATAATTCCCAAGTCATTACACTCAAAACACATCTTAGATTTATTTTAATGACTTCTACACGTTGTTGAGGCGTTAGATGTTCCATAATAAATTGTAATCTACTACTATCTGTGACTACCAAATTCGAACTGACAAATGTCTGCCAAAACAAAATCGGCCCGGAACATAATATTCACCCTGAATTACCTTCTACTTAAACCGCATTTTCACTAAAGGTATCGCAATATTCTTAAGATGATTGAGCCTCTTTTCCCGTTCATGTTTATCCGGTATAATGAGATGCAGCTCCCATATTGGTCCTACGCGTTCGTCGCCAGGTTGAAAATTTTAACTCTACATGGCAACCATTTCACGCTGCAGTTACTGCAACACGCCATTGCTACCAACAAAAAGCCGTTCACAGGCTCTCGCATGTACATTGTATCAAAACTGGCTGTCACACAAAAAGTTATGTTAAGGAGTATCTCACTGAGAGACAAAAACAGCACTTGCCGACATTTTCCATGCGATTGACAAGCCGAAGTTGGACTATGCTGATCATGTAGTGAGGCTTACGGACAAGGTATTGACCTAGAAGTGCACAAGACAGTGACCGCTGGCAAAGTTTGAATCATTTTTTTAAACCAATGTAACGGAGGAACACAACCTCGTATGCATACACCAAAAACATTGAATTATGACATAAAAAACATTTATTCATTTTACATATTCCTAAAATATTTTGACCTCGTATTTTGTTTTTTAGCCTACTTATTTTTAAGTGTTTTTTTTTCATGTAAATAAAAGCCTCCTCAATATGAACGTCGGTTTGTATACCTGTCTGTTTAAGTAGCCTCCCCGACACCCTCTTAAAGTATGTCGCATTGACACAAGGACACCCGTTTATTATTAGTTTAATATTTTCGAGGATTTTTTTTTTCAGCCGTGGGCTATTTTTAGCAAACTATTCGAATCGCAATGACCTAGACTCGTGTCTTGATGACAATGATGTCTCGCTAAGCTCCTCGCCGTACTGACCGCGGACATTTAAATGCCCATTAATAAAATGTAAGCATGTGTTCGAGTCACAAATAAGCTTAATCGCAATAACATTGTGTGACGGCAGAGGAGTGCGTTAAAAAAATCCCAACATTTTCTATTTTACTCGCCAAAATTTTATTTTATTTTGCTCTTCAAGAGTAGGACTGAAAAAATTTTCAAAAAGAGAAATTAATCGAATATATACAGGAAAATTCAATTTATCGATGAAATATTTTTGTTACTACCGGGATTCGAACCTGAATCCTTTCCTATCCGGGGAAATGCGTTAACCGATTGCACTACACTAACATAGTAAGTTAATGAAAAATTTTCGAACTTATATGTTGTAGTTCTTTCAAATTGATTAATCTGTTAGTCTAAATTTAAAATCTATCATCTTTTTATTTAAATTGAATTGCCCTGTATATCTTTCAAATGGATGCATTTAATTTGTATTAAAAATAGCACAGAACCATGTTCTTAAAAACTGCAACTTAACAGTTATAATGTGTTCTCTTTAATATTTTAGAATATTTATATTTTTTCTTCTATTCAAATAATCTGACCAGAGAGGACAGAACGCCACTGTTCTGTCCTGGCGTTTAAACTCTTGCTTCTTCACTTATATACATCTTCTCGTGTATTTTCGAAACTTCTGACAAGGCATTCCTCTAATATCTGGTCGACGCTAATGTCTTCAACACTCGTTTCCTATTTTCTTTATCTTCTCATTCATACGTTCAGCGTGTCCAAACCATCTTAGGGCCGGTTGTGTGATTAGTAGTTAATTTTTACCATGGTTAGTTTTTTACTATGGTAACGTTTTACTGGCGCCTGTGGTAAAAAAAAAAAAAAAAGATTTCGGATTGTCGGTACGTCAAATTTACTACTGTCAAAGACAATCTCGGTGTGGCAAGGCGAATTATCATGAGATAAGTTTTATCTTTAGCTTTATTCGCCCCAGAATTCGAGACCCGTCACTTGTGGCGAAATTTTTTCGGATTATTTGTCACTAAAATCGCGGGATATCGAATGATTAATTGTCCTACTATACTGCAACTTGCAAGTGTCAATGTGACAGAAAACTTTTGAAACACTTTCATTCCGTGGACACAGACCGTGTTACCGAACTATCACCATCACCATTAGAGGGTGAGAGTTCACGTTTTGTCACACACGATCTCTGAATCTGAAGACGAGCAGGCTGGTAATTAAACATTGCATTTTAATTGATTTTTATAGTTATTTTATTAACATTATCGTGAAATTGAACTGACCCTGAAAACAAGAGCAAAAACAACAAACAGAAAAACACTTTAGGCCACAAAAAATATCAGGAAGATAAAAACGATATTCGTCGGTATACTTTTAACTTCCGCGTGGTGCGCAACAGATATTTATGTTTCTTGTGTTAGATTAACCTCCTTATTCGTACAGAAACGCTGATTAAAACTTCTGGTTGGAGATCAAACCTTGAGGATCTCGATCATTATTTTGTTCGCTTCTTGGTCAGGTTGCCGGCGTGGGTCATTGCCCGCCTTTATTTGGTAGCTGCTCCAATCTCGTACAGTCACGGATCAATCTTGCGGGCAACAAGGAACGGCGGCGATGAAAAAGACAACAGTGAATTATTGACCACTACGAAAACTTATAAATCACGTGCCATCAAAAATTCTGCATATTTCAATCTCGCTTACGAATAAAATAAAAATTTCTCAAAAATTCGTCCATTTTTAAAGTTTGCGTATATTAACAATATAAGTAGGCGCTTTGGTCTGGAACGTTGTCAGAAACTTGTCTGTAAGCCTGCCTATCGGTTCCGAGCTTTTTAGTGTCGGGCGTGATTTCCCAGTGGTATTTTATTAACCGTGTATATCATTAATCCCGCCGATTGTCGCTCGAAAGGCGGAAGAAGAGTTGCAGAAGTTTAAGTGGGAGACGATAGGCCGGTGGTCGGCAAACTTATTAATCAAAAAAGCCAAATTTCTTTACAAGAATCCTATTTTTAGAAGTCGATTAAAACCAAGGATACTGAATAAAACATTTTTATTATTCAAAGTAAAACATTGTCATATTTAATCTGAACAATGGCTTTAAAGGCATTTCCTTGGAAAGTTGGTATAAGTCAGGTTTGTATGTTGTTTTTAATTTCAGCCACGATTCCAGGTTCTAACCGATATAACGATTTCTCAATTTACTTTTGATAAGGTTCATCGCTTGAAAAAGATTGTTCGCGTGAATGTGTAGAGCCGATGCTAGTTTTTGTAACTCACCATGTGAGTCAGGAAAACTATTCCAGGTGTTAAAAATCATCATGTCTTCATTCTCCGGATCTTTCAAAGCAGACCACTCGTAAAATACTAATCGGGATAGTATTGTAAACACGTCATTCGACGAAGAGCCGCAGTTTGAGACCACCGCACTAGACCATCCTTCCTGCAGACTTCTTCAACGAGGGGATTATCAATCTTGTCTCTCGATCTCAAAAAATGCTTCAATGTCAACGGAGATAATTTTGAAAAGTAGTTTTGAGTTACGATAATATTCATATTACGACAAAACTCTCCTCACTTTAAAATTGACCCTTGTTCATCAGTCGGTTCAGTCAGCTCTTCATGTAAATTACATTGGATGAATTTTAATAAGTGACTCGGCACTAATTCCCGCCAGTCTTCTGTTTCGTCGATAGTGCCTTCGTCCATGGTTATGCGGTGAAGATCGCTTATCGTTGGCTTAGAGAATTAATTTTAATTTTGCTCACTCACCGGGGTGTGTCGCGACCTTCCGTGACAACGGTCAAAATTTGATTACAGACTTTTTACTAGTATTAAAAATCACATGCGGACTCTGAAAATGTTACAAGATACGCCAATGACCAGAGTTTTGTATTCGCATGATCTATTTTCCCGGGATGTGAATGTGATGGGAAGCTGGTACGACTACGTTTAAATTCAGCTGCCCAAAATTTCACCATGGTAAATGATGCTGCAGTCTCCATACACAGCGTCCAACTCCTCTTTAATGTGTGTAGGCGTATTGCCTTTCAAATAAGACTAATGACAGCTCGATACTCGATTTTTTCCATTTTCACAAAAACGCTCACATCGACTCATTCAAACGATTGTCAAACAACCAACTGCTCGTCCAAAATGACTGAAATTTTGGCGAGTACTTATTAAAGTATGTGCAAACATGTTCCCCAAATTTTGTTGACGATTGCTGTCATCTTCATGTTGAGGTCAGAAATTTTTCAGGCAGACTTACTTAGATAGCCGCTAATGGAAGCGAGCGTTCTGACCCCTCGATTACACAAGGTAGTCAATAAATATGCATCATCTTGAAAAAATATTTCTACTCGCTGTGTGCACTTATAACCAGCCCTGTGCCAGTATTCGCGAGAGCGACACGTGAGCAGTCCAAACGACGCGAACGTAAACAACAGGTTACTAGAAATGAACAAATACACTTGGGTTATATGTTTTCTTATTAGAAAATACATTTCAGGATAAATATCAATACATAATAAAACTAGACACTAATTTTACAATGCAACCATTTTAATTTAACAATCCTAGGACAAACTTATTATTAGCCTCCATGAATTTTTTTATGCCCAAAGCCATCTTCGTTATAGTACCGCAGCAATGCAATAAGGTCAAAATAAAAAACATTGCGATAACTTCCTACTGATGCTATGTGTTACGAGGTCAAGGTATTATTATTTTCGTTATTATTTATAATGCGTGCATCATTAGGAAATATTTCAACACGACTGAATGTCTAGAGTGACTCGTCTCCTAGCTGTCCAGTAATTTTGTGTCAAAAGATAATTTTTTTACAATTTGAAATGCTTTTGTATTTTAAGGTTATTAAATCAGCATTAACATTTTCAAAGAGTTTAAATATTAGTAAATAATACATTTTTAAATATTAAGATAATCAATTCAAATACATCATTATAATAATATTAATTATTATTATTTATTTTTGATTCGTAGTACAGTGTGTTGTATTGTTATAATCGAATAAACATTTCAGCGAAGTAAGACAAATATTTAGGTAGCCTGCCTGCTACACTACAGTATTTTACTGTATTATAGCAGACAGTGTTCCTCCGGTATAGTAGTAAACACGGTGAAATGTTCAGTGTACAAAAAATATATATAAAGGGTTAAACAAGGTGTAATTAGATTAGATAAATACATTGTAAAACTTGAAGTAAATGCATTGTTCAATGTATAAAAAAATATTTAAATAGTAAAACAAGATGCATTTAGATAATGCAATATATAGGTACTGTTGTAGCAGTTTTAATCTCATGTTTGTACTTTTAAAAGTTCTTGGGCGTAACAACGCCCCATTTCGTGGTGCCATAAATCATTGCCATTGAAACGAGAGTAAGTTACGATAAAAATATAATTGTCCTGAAGTGCCTCTGGAAGAGCGATAACATAGCAACTTAGAAAAGGAGACGTCTATTGCATTTTAAAGCGAGAATTGAAGAATAATTCGATAATGGTTTTATTTTGATGTTAGATTCTATTTCGACGAAAAATATTCTGAATGGATAGATTGGGCGAAGAGGTAGCAAGCAGCATTGAATACCCCCCGCGTTCTCCAGACCTCGCGTCATTGGACATAATTTATAGGAGCACTTTACAAATAAGGGTTTATGGTGCAAAACCGGTAACTAATTAAATAATTAATGGCGTCTGACGTAACCAAATTGTACAATTTGAAATGATTCGTGATGTTTGCAATTCCATTGATTTGCGTCATCTACAATGTCTGGATCAGAACGATTACAGCGTAACACTTGCAATAACTCAAAAAAATCTACATTTCGTGACTTCAGAACAACAACAGACACGTTGCTGTTCTGAGGTCACGATTCACCTAGTTTAATTAGATTTGTAAAACACACATTTATATAGCTTAAAAATAAACAGCTCGTTTTAAATTTTAAAATTGTGGACCCAACGTATTTCCAATTTCCACACCCGACATTCTTTCTTGTGAGAAATTGAATTGGGCTCTTATTTTTGTTATGATGGGTGCCATTTAAAATACATAATCGTAAATCAAGGAATGATTAACTGCGATACTGTACGCAGCTGCCGCGAGGTTTAAAAATACGTATTACAAAAGGCAATGGCGTTTTCATATTACGCGAAATAATCTGAAAGATAAACAAAAATTATACTTATTTTAGTAGTTATAATACACTCGTTTGTGATATGATGTGTAAATATTATGAACAGTTCAAAAACAAGTGCTCACTACCGAGGAACCGGATAATTATACTCGAGGAAAGTCCAGTATAACGAACACTTCTCAAAGATCAAAGGCGATAGAGAAAATGTAATTATTAGAGAGTTAATCTTTTTCGCGGTCGACATACTTTGTTTCTAATGAAATCAATTATTCCCAATATACCAGCATATTAAATACAGGACGGTCCCAAAATAATTCACTTTGAATCTCACGAGTTTCATTGAGATATATCTCAGTGCTGTGTGTACGTGTTGAGATTTTGATTCGAGAATGATCGTGTACGCGACGGTCGATTTGACGGTAAGACTCGACACGTGCGCAGGACACGGGGAAACTTCGTCCGAACCCGCGCACGCGCATCAGAACCGCGCGAGACACCTTGGAGCGGAAATTTTTTAGAAATGTTTTAAAATTATTATTATATCTTGTAAATTTCGCGATGGCACCGATTGATAGTGCGGCCCGAGATGCAACCTAATTAGATAATGCGGCAAACATTGAGATACATAAATCTCACCAGTCGGGTTTTGATTTATTATTTTTTTTGTTACTATTTGACGTTTAATATTTATATAAATGAGAAATATCAAATAATACCTTTTAGTATCACGGGTAACCTTCCGAGACCAGTAATTCTAATTAATTTTTCTTATTTAGCTTGCCTTTTTTTTTTTTTACTTTGTAATCAATTTTCTATGTAATGGCACGACCCGTACTTTTAATGTTGCAAAATCTGTTTTTGAAAATAATTTAAATACACCATGTCCCTTGACATACAACTGAAACGACGCCTGGCGACAGGTTCTGAATTTCTTTAAAAAGAGGTTTTTTAACTGGCCGCTAAAATGAAACAAATCAACATTATCATATTTATAATAAATGGTAATTTTTTTATGGTAATAGTAATAGATGTTTTGACGCAGTTGTACATAAAGAATTCATTGGATTTAACGGTTGTTTAGAAATCTCAGTGGTACGTTTTCTGGATCTCCTTGTTGGCCGACGTTTCGAACTCCGTTTCAGGGCCTGTCATCAGGGGTTGAAGACATAATAAAATTACACTCTTCACCAAAGGAAACCTTATGATTTAAAAAAATATATTTATTTATTAACTTATACATTATATACCATATATTTTATATACAAATAAAGGTAATATTCAAACATATCTATTTTATTCATAATGTAAGAGATGTTTGTTTCCGTATAATTCGTTATTTCCATTATAAAATGTTTAGTTTATGAAATATTATGAATTCTTTCAGTAATTATGATATCAATTTGTTATCAGTACTAAAATATTAATGATTTTCAAATACATTTTTCTAACAACAGAAATACAAAAAACGGCAATTCTTGTTCTGCTGGTAATATTTTTAATTTTTATTATATTGAAAGGGTTAACAAGGTCAGTGCTCTCGATTTTTAACACACTTGCGTCACCTTCAAATATTATGATCTGCAACGGAGTGTCAGTCAATTTAATCCTTGTCCCATAAAAGCTATAATTGTATGATATTTGATAAAACAATTATACATTACTGCGTCTCCTGGGTACGATGTAAGTCACTTTTTTTTACTTTGTAAAAACAAGTTCATACTGACATTTAAACTAATTTCGGAAAATTGACCCTTATGCAGATTCGAACTAAAAAAAGATTAAATACAAATTAAATGTATTAATTACGAAGATATATATATGAAATCAATTTTATCGAAAAATATTGTTGCTACCGGGATTCGAACCTGGATCTCTTCCAATCCGGGAAACTCGCATTATCCGATTATGCTATACCAACACAGTGGATTGACGACAAATTTTTGAGCCTATATGTTACACTTTTCAAATTAATACATCTATCGTATATAAATTTGTCGTCAATCCCACTGTGTTGGTGTAGCACATTCGGATAATGCACGTTCCCCTGATTGAAAGAGATCCAGGTTCGAATCTGGTAACAACAACAATATTTTCCGATAAAATTGATTTTATATGTATATCTTTCTAATTAATACATTTAATTTGTATTATAAATATCACAGACCGTCTGTTCTGAATAATTACAACTTCTCGATAAGAATGTGTTTTCCTTAATAATAAAGATTGATAAAATATTAATAGTTTTTTTTTTTTTCAATTCCCGGTCTATCAATACTTATTATGTTGATAGCAGAATTGTTATTTATAAATAGTTAAACGTAAATAACGGTGCACATGTAAAAAAAAAATACGGTAAATTTGCACTAGACAAAAAAACGACCGGAAAATCTATCAAAATATTTTTTGAAATTTGAAAATATTATAACGGTTTTTCTGTAGGGTCGACGATTTCTGACCACAAAGCACAACTTTTGTATGCCTTATTATTGCCGGCACAATGAGTCGTATGATGCGGCAGTGTTGCATAATTTTAAAAAGGCCTTATTCCGAACGCTAATTTCAGACTAATTTGAACACAATTCCGAAGTGATACTTTTGTTGGTCTAGTGTAGGTAGGTACTCAATACAACCTCCTTCTTTTTGATACCACCCTTGTGTACTGGTGACGGTATACTTTGATTTTAGTTACCCAGCAATCTGGATGTGCCAAATGTCAACTGACAATAGATGGTGCACTCGGATTCAAAAATATTTTCGATATCATCCTTATTGATCCGTACTAGTGCATAGTAATGTAGAATAGAAAGCAGCCTTTTTCGCTTTATAAAGCCTCCTCGGTTCCGAGCTACTGTCGAGAAAAACCAAATTCCGTATTTACAGTGCGATCTGAAGGCTATCCAAGAACAAAGTTCTCCGGAAATACTTAAACCAGTAAATAAGGGTAATCGCCGGTGGCGCATTCGCATAAACACTGAACTTTTCGAGGTCTTCCAACGACCAAATATCTAGGCAAAATTGTAGTCAAAAAGCTAATAATATTTATTTAATTCTTAATATAGTAAAACAAAACCGATGCGAAATACAAAATTTACAGTGAGAAAGTGGAATTCTTTAAATTAAAAACGAA
Organism: Eubasilissa regina; assembly: GCA_022840565.1. Taxonomy (NCBI): domain Eukaryota; kingdom Metazoa; phylum Arthropoda; class Insecta; order Trichoptera; family Phryganeidae; genus Eubasilissa; species Eubasilissa regina. Next base: position 11,976,008 of record JAINEB010000027.1, on the reverse strand, counting down.
CGTCCATAATTATATAAAAACATATGCGATGCTAATACATAATAAAACTGTATACTTCCTTAAATATGTATCTCTGATTTGAGCGATTTAATCAAAAAAATTGGTGTTATTATTTTATTTTTTTTAGCAGTGCGTTAATTATGTTGATTCTTGTGAAAGTCAATGGACTTATATATGCGTGACCAATGTGTTATCCACTCATTAACAAAAAAAAATTATATATAGCATACAGAAATGCAACAGAATGGTCGTAGTCATTTTTCCATGTCAAATTTACGATAAAAAATTTAGTACCTGAATATTTAAATACTATCAACGACCGGAATCCTCAATTATCCTAAATTGTTATAATTTAGTGTTTTGTAAATATACCTAAAATGGCAGTCATTTCGTCTTTGGCCAGTCTCTGGATACTATCGAACCATCAGTTACTCCCAATCGTATCATTAGAATAATATTACAAGACATCATTTTAAAATTTTATTCGTGGACATTATGTCGTTGGATCTAATGGCGCATGGATGATTTTGTCGGCCGGACCTTTTGTCTCGGAACCGACGCTCCAGAGCGCTCCGTAAGATCTGTGAAGGAACCCCGACCCTGGACCCCAGCCTGGAAGACAGTTGTGCGATCGACCATAGACTTAAAACGCCCTCAGAACCAACTACAATACCGGAGTACCCTCGCACTTTCTGTAAGATCAGGATCGCATTCCATAACAATACAAATTAAATGTATTAATTAGAAAGATATACGTTGAAATCTATTTTATCGAAAAATATTCTCGTCGCTACCGGGATTCGAACCTGAGTCTCTTCCTATCCGGGGAAATTGCATTATCCGATTATGCTACGGCAACACAGTGCATTGACGACAATTTTTCGAACGTGTATGTTACACTTTTCAAATTGATACATCTACCGTTCCATTATTTGAAAGTCATCATCTTTATTTTTATGGAATCTCATTTGAGATTCCGTAAAACCTTTGACGTCAGAATTAATAATTCATTTTTATTAAATTTTGGACACATTGATACAAATTATGTTCTGAATAATTACAACTTCACAATAAGAATGTGTTCTTAATAATATAGTATCACCAAAAACTGTTGTGTATTTGTTCTAGAATGTTTTATGAATTTCAAATGTCGTTACCAGTATTTAATGTGTTACGCTATCGGTTCGCATTCACATTATCTCTACTTTGTATGACTGTTTTGAGTGAAAGTACTCAATTTCAAAATTTACAACGTAACATCTTGAAGTCTTGATGGGGATGGGGAAATGGTCAAAATCTACACGAATTCAAATCGACAGTTTGCTGTGTTTCGTGGTACCGGTACCCTACGATCGTACCAACATAGCGAGACAAATAGTCAGTATTGTAGTCAGTCGGTATCCTTGGTCCGTATTAAACACCCATTTTGAAACCATTGAGACGATACTTCAATATCTGTATATATATTTATATGAAATTGAACGTATGTCTTTTTATATATATGGATTCAATATATGATTTAATTGGGTAGAGATCAGCCAGAAGCATCGCGGTCCAACATTCCAACTTAATCACAATACAATACCTACACAAATAATTCACTTAAGTTTTACAACACATTCACTACATTTTTTTAATATCTCTATGAAATCTTTTCTTTCTAATATTAATTGAATAACACGAAAGAAACTTTAACAGAGAGAGTCGAGCAAAGTAGCCAGGACAATGCCATATGCATCAGATGTGGATACCTACTACACAGTAAACTAATAAATATATAATATAATTGTATGTTCACTTATGATTTGTATTTGAAAAATTATGTCAAAGGTCGAAATAAATACAATCCTGCATATTCTTTGGTCGATGTAAACCATATTTCGTTCTTTCCGACCCTGCTACAAACATCGCCGCTGTCTCACTGACTACCAATATATGTGTTATGTATGTCTATATATTTTTACATGTTACCCCTTACGGCCTAAGCAAAATAAAGGCATCGCACCTGCCTTCCCCCGATATAAATGTGTATTATATTGAATGCCAGCCGTTCCAAATTTAGCGTAGTTACTCTTTAGGGCCTGCACAAAACAATGACATTCTGCTGTCTACCTGGTCCCGTAATAAATGTGTATTATATTAAGTGCCCTGCTTTCCAAATTTTATTCATTTACACTCTAGGACCCTGAGAAAATTATAATCATAACGCTCTCACCATGGCGTAATTATAGACGTAAATATTCTCAAACTTGTATCACATTTTGGATTCATCCATTAATGAAATGAGCTTGTCAATATAAAAAGGTTCTGACTATTTTATTCGGGGAGATCCTTGAATATCGGCAGCTTGTATTTAAATAAAAATTGTTATTTTTTTTATTATTATTATTACCTTTGCGTGTTTACTGTTAGATGCTTCGCAAATCGTAACACCGAAGAGTCATACATACGGTAGATATAAATAAAAATATTATTTTGCTGAAAATTCCTTATCATCGCACCCGCCCTGTAGTATTATATGTAACCTCCGGCACGCGACCCGATCGCGTGTCAGAGGGACTAAAACTATGATTTTACATTTAATGTATAATAAAAAAATATTTAGCTGTGATGATTTTGAACTTAATGTGACGTAAAAATGTTGTTACCGGTACCGAATATATGTTGAATCATAACCGTTTTGAACCCTATCCGTGTCACCTGAGTGACGTCATACTTTATTGCGCAATTATTAAAGCAGATCTTGCGATGGGGTTAATACCCTCACTCGAATCCGGGTCTTGGAAAATAATCTTATACACTGTGTGAAAATCATTCTACATTAATAACTACAGGCTCGGCTACCGGGAGTACAGTTGGGTAAAGAGACTGATTTATCAAACGGCATGAAAATGTGTCAACTGGTTGATTGTACCGGTTAGCGCGCTATTTACCATGTTGATTAAAGTTAATGAGATTTCCGGATCCGAATGAAATGTTCGAAACGTCCACCGGGAGTTCTGAAACACTTCAAACGTTTGAATGTCTTGCCAAATGAACTTGTCCCGAAACCCGCCTAAAGGACAATGCCGAGTCGGGAGACATTCGATGTCTATTGTATTTTATGCAGAATGTTCAACTAATGCACGCCGACCTTTACAGTCAACTCCTTGGCGCGAGAGCAGTCGCAATCTCGTACGATTTCTCGGTAATCAGTTTTTATGTCGGTCATTGTGGTACGCGGCGCTCAATTTTGTACGGTCACTTATGCTACTTTCGAGACGAATCTTGTCCTTGTATCCGCACATGACGTGCCGAGACCGGCGATAAATGTCAACACAAGTAACCCAACTCCCGTTGAAGCCAGGGATACTTTTTGGACATGGTCGCGATAAGCGAAATTTCGCGATCAACGGGGATTTAAAAAAATCATTTTAAAATTCGAAAAAATTACTTTATTAATAACAAAAAAATTTCATACATAACATAATTCGCGTTACAAAAAAGAATCTAAATTCCCTTGTTTGGCCTCTGCATTTATTATGCAAGATTTGTCGGTAACTGTCAAATAATCAGTTACAACTGAGTTTTACAGCACTCACTCGCTCTTAATCTTTGTCGTTTTCTTCTAATAACTCCAGCCATTGATTGTGAAGAGAAAGGGCATTTTCAATGATTTTGACATGTAACTTTCGCGTTGGAACAGGTTCCGAGACGTCATTTTCTTAGGACATGAAGGGATAAAACATATGTAAGCAGTCAATTTAATTAATGTGCGTTTAACACTTCAGCTAAGATAACACTGGACGATACTCAACCGGCGTTCTTTTGTCTTACTCGCGCACGTGTAACCACTCATTACGACGATTCAAAGTCAGACGAGTGCCGAGACAAAAATAAAATTCACAAAAAGATCGCGATATAACGAATCCGCACTCGTCGAGGTCGCAATGAACGGGGGTTTACGCCTGTATCAGTCAAAGCGGAGTCATTCATTTAAATACTTAGATATCGACTGTACCATCACTCTAGAGCGTCGCGGAAATACTCTGCCACCGGTCCCTTTCTCGTGCAATTCTCATCCTCGCTATGCCAGCATTCCCTCCGCTTTTACTCCTAACAGATATCTGGACTAAATGAAATAGAGTGAGTGCTAGCGAATGGAAACATTAGCTTCGTATTTAATTTGAACAATGTGGTCATTAACAGTGAGTGCGTCCAAGGTTGATTGCAGTTAGGGAATTATAGTTTTTAATATAAACCCATCCGCCCACGACCTGCTCCTTATGGAGCTGCCGCTAAATTATTTGTGCAGCCGGCCAGCCATTGGCGTAGGTTTAACTTGATTCGAAGCTGTACCTTTATCCTATGCAGTCTCCGATTATTCCGCTACCAAATTAGTATGTATATTAATGTTGTATACTTCCGTATTGTATGTATTATTAAAAAAAAAAAAAAAAAAAACCTAAATTTTTTCTCAGAAAATGTATAATTGTAACTTTTAATTACATTTATTTTTTTAAACCTTTGAATTGTCGCTTCTAATTATTTTATATTTTCAGTTTCTCTCAAAAGACTCCAGATACATATTAACAGAGAACGAAGAAGAAAATGTTATTACAATAATACTTTTCTTTAATCATTTTGTAACACTATTATTATTATTATTATTTCTCATTAAACGGTATTTTCGTTTCGTTTTCTCGTCTCCCGAAAACTTGATTAAAATTAGTCGCGTCCCTCGTTCGCCCCCTCACCGCTTCCTCACCCATCAGTACCGGGTGTAAGAATATTTCGCCTAAAACACGAGACTTTTGTAAATATTCAAAATGGATCACCCTTAAAATATGTGCCATTATAATCCCACCCACATCCCCATTGTTGCATTCTGATCGAATATCTGCAACCTTGAAATGCAATGAAATATCTGATCACACCGATCAAATATTATAAATTAGCTCTTGCAATTTTCTATATCTATTTGTTATTTATTGCACGTTAAAGAACTACATATAATTGGCCACAACTAAAAACTGTTTTTTATAAACAATAATTGATCTTGTCAATATGTAGTTTAACCGTGAGACAGATTGTATTATTTTATTATCATCTTTAACTCGGATTTCGCCACAACTATTAACATTACAAATGCAAGAAACCATCATAGTATCGTCATCATTATTGCCTGTAAGAGGAAGACACCAAAATAGAGTTTCTATCAAATCTGTCTTTCTTATATGTAGATTTTTTACAAAATGTTACAAAATATTAATTATTATCTTTTTATTGATGGTTCATTCAATAACCATTTCAATTAAATGAGAAATAACGAATAGAATAATTTCTTTTTTTTTTTTAATCTTCCTACTGGCTAGTATTTGAATATCTGTAATTTGTCATTTTTAACATTTTTCCAAGATTTATTTAAAACCAGGCTAATAATGATTGCCACTAGGGCGACGAGACTCGAAAATGTAATCTATCGACTGGTGTCACGTGTGTCGCGGGAATGATGTGTTATTTTATTATTTAAATAATATTTTTATTATCATATATTACTTTTTCAACATTTAAAAATAGGCCTAGTAACATTTTAATCTAATCACAGACCAGTAAATGAATAGACATAAATAAAGTGTACATATAGGAGAGGGGTTTGGAACATTAGTTGCGGGACGGCGGTCATTCTACAAATATTATTAGCGGAAACATAAATCCGATAGTTTGACACATTGGCGCATATTATATTGTCAGCGTTTAAATTTTCATTCCAATCGAGTCCGATTATGAAAAACATGAAGATATAATATAATTGTTATCTTCCTATTGCGCTTTCGGTGTGATTCCATATTATGTATTTGATTACGTAAGTGGTGGTACCAAAATGCAAATATTGAAACAAGGAATTTGCATTAGTTCGTGTCTATATTTGGTAGGCTGTGAATCTAATGTATATTAAATTATTTTTTTAATGCACGTTCTAGCTCTTTTAAGTAGTCCGTCTACACATGACACGTGCGAGCGACATAAGCAGCTCAACTTGGGCTGCTTCCTCCCGCTGTTGCAGCAAATACACGACCGTTGCAGTGTCGTTATTGCGTTAGCCGCCGACCCCGCGATAATGCCAGGCTAGCAAATAGATGACCCGGTGACATTCCCTTATCTGCACCCGTTTCCGACGCGCGAGTGGCGTCACTCTGCGCTTCGGTTTCTTGCCCCGCAAAGAAATACGCCCGAGGAGAAATTGTTCGCCGAAGAATGCCACAGTCTGCAGAGACGTCACAGAGGGAGTGTCACAAATTAAATGGTCTGTGACCCCGACATCTTTCGGTCGCCGGGCGTGTCACATCTCTGGGCTCGAATTAGATTGGACGTTTGAAAACTGCGCTCCCGCCGCACCCGATAGTGCACTCGGTGGCACGGTTCATTAGAGACCCGAATACCGTATTCGTCCCGACTATTAGGGCCGGTTGTGTAATCAATAGTAACTTTATTTACTTAAGTAAAAAAAAATTGCGAAAACGGATTGTTTAATCGTTAGTAAAAAAAAATATACTTCTCGAAAATACATTACGCAGTAAACTCATTTTACTCCGATATCCGATAGTGATAACAAAAATCGATGGTTAAATATGGCGGACTCTTCACAACTGTTCCAAAAGTCATCTGACACATTTAATATACATTCGCACATAATCCTGAAAATTTTCACCTTCAAAGTGACAGATTTCGAACGCAGAGGCGAATAAAGCATATTTCTTGATTGTTTGTCCTCGCCTGTAGACATCTCATCTATGCTTTGACAATAGTAAATTTGACGTACAGACAACCCGCAAACGATTTTTACTGTGGTTATTATTTATTATGTACGAATGTTTGTGAATGAATTGTGACAACGACGATGACTTATGTAAAGTATGTATGTATATTTCTTATTTAATTGTAAAAACTATTAAATTCTTACATCTAGTATGCAACACTAACATAAGAAATTATATATCTTATATCAATTAGCATTAGGTAGAGATTATAAATACAAAAGAAAATAAATACATAAAAATTAATCAATTATTCAATTTAGGTACTACATATTCTGCATTTAACCTACGAAAAGTAGCAAGACCAGTTGCTTCCCTCACATTTGCTGGTAATTCATTGAACAATTTGAAACCTTTATATATAGTATAAGTATTTCGTGCTCCTGCCAGATTTGTTTGTGGAAGTCTAAAATCCCACAGACATCTCGTGGGACACGTGTGGACCTCAAAATTATATTTAATAATCAAGTGTGATGGCAATAATCGATTTTTAATTTTGTATATCAATACTAGAACATTTTAGTGAAAATAAATTCTAACTTTTTAAGATCAGTATGTCATCTCTCCACTGCTGCATATAGGCCTCCTCCAATTCTTGCTATAGTCCGACCAACGTCAATTGGCGAGCGGTGACTTTTCGAACTGACATTCCCTCCGTCCGCGCGCGGAAACTTTTAATTTACGCTCGATATATTTCATATTTTGACTTTCGCAATTTTTGGCTTTGAATCCTCATTAGATTAAAGCACGTCAATTATAATATTTATGTGGGATTATTTGTTATGTTAACTAACCTATATGAGATTCTTCGAGTTACAGTGGCCGATTTACGCAATTTATTTATTAAATTAGAAGTATTGTGTGATAAAAGAAATGTAAAGGACAATAGGGATTGGGATGTATCCCGGTTGTACATTTAAAAAAAATCTCATAACTGAAATTTATTTCAAGCAAAAACTATATATTTATCTAATACTTAAAAGTGTGCGAAGCATCTCGGTAATAGAACTAGAAATATTGATTTATTTCTTAGATATTCTAATAACGCATAAATGTTTGCAGGAGTGCACGCCCCTGGTTAAAAAATGTCTGCTATGTTGCGGTCGCTGCGCAGCCATGATTATTGTCTCTGGAATTGATAAAACATTACATTATTATACACAATTGTATTCATAATGCCAACCTCACTGGGCTATGTCCGTGCCGTGCTGAGGTAATCATTTTACACTTTTTTTTAGTAAGATGTTACTTTTAAAATTATAGCCATCAATCGGTACATATTGTGATACAGTGTGAAATTGATTACAATAAAATTGATTAAATAATAATCAGATTAAACTAACTTGAAACGGTAGGCAGTAATAATTAATATAGATTAATTGCGAAACATCTTCAAAAAATTACAGATACAATATAATAATAGACATAATATAAAAATATAATTGTAGCGACAGAGAATAAAGGCGATATCGGTATTATTACAAACGAAATCTTTTTATGATACTCGTGTATGTTTATTTATTTATTCTTAATAGTGATGGTAAACCGTTACGTGACTGTGTCGATGATTGAGAGAACTGAGTATCTGAGATTCAACGATGATTTGTAACCAAGATCTAACTGTTGGAGGCTTGGCTTGCTTTCTGGTGTACCAGTCATTGCTCGAAGAATTACGTTAAACAAACAAAATCCAATAACGGTTTAAATAACGATTTTACCATCACTAATTCTTAATAGTGTAGAGTATACATACAGGGTGCATATTATGTTTCAGGCCGATGTTGTTTTTGAATAACTAGGAAATGAAACACATTTTTTTATTTTGATTTATTACAATTATGTATGGAATATGACATCGACCAACTGGCCGCCTCTGGCAGCGGCACAAATGCGTGCTCTTTTAACTATATTTTTCATAACATGCTCGCACACTTCAACAATTTCATTTCGAATATTGTCCTGTAGCATCGGAATTTTTGTTGGCTCATTGGCCTAGTAGACCTTTCCTTTCGAGTATCCCCACAGAAAATAGTCGGGTACTGTCAAATCAGGTGATCGAGGAGGCCAATCGATATCACCACTTTTTAACATTATGCGGCCGGGAAAGATTTCTCGCAAAATTTCAAGCGTAGCTCGGACTGTGTGCGAGGTGGCACCGTCCTGTTGAATCCACATGTGTTGCAGGTCCAATCGACCCAATTCGGGGCGTCCAGCCAGAAGTTTTCCAACATGTGACGATAGCGTCTGCCAAATGTCTGCCAAAACAAAATGGGCCTGGAACATAATATTCACTGTATGTAAATATATATTATATAATATGATCTAATATAAACAAAATCAGAATGTTCCTTTTTTTTTTTTTTCCTAAAACTTATCTTGCACATATTTGTTTAGTTTCATTTTGAATCTATGTAGTTTCTCCTATCTTATATCTGGCATTTCATTGAAAATCTTGTACATCATCGATTTCTGAGATTTACCCTTCTTTCCGATTGGCAGTCTCAGTCTATCTTTTCCTCTTGTATGTATGATGTTCGTGATCATGTTGATTTGCATCAATTTTTCGTATAAATTCTACCGATATTTGATGATAAGCGTTGAAAAATGTTCAAGCCTATTTGCATGATTTTCTTAGTGAAACTTTTCCTGTTTTGAGTCGCTCACTAGAAATATTTACTAGAAACCGGGTGTTTATTTTTAAAATGATTTAAATATTTTATGATGATCATATATTTTAAAATTTGACCAGCAAACCTCTACATACCGCACGAGCTAGACTTGCGGTCGCAGTCACGCCGCACGAACATACAGAAGCGGAAATAAAGAAGTCTACATATGGACATACAATTATTACTTTGTTGATTTGACCGTCCGAGCCGAGACCCGCCGCGACCACTTGGCCGTGCGTACATAACATACACAAATGTTTGTGTACCACGCGATGTGGGCGACGTTTCTCTCACTCAAGTTTGTTTATGGAAATTATTCTATAAAAAAAAATTGGCGCAGAAATGTGAAAATATTAATTGGATATACTACTTTTCATTTAGAAAGAACAATTGTATTAGCGTGAGTAATATCTGCGTAATATGCACATTGTGACAGTGTATTGATGTCGCCTAGCGTTTTAATTGGTCAGTGGGCGGGATTGTCATTTGAAATTCGTTATTACGATATCCACAAAAATATGTACGGAATTTTGTAAATTTGGAATGATTATATCTGTTAATTGTTGGTTTTTCTATTTTTAGTAATACACATATAACTACGTATTTACACCATAAAATCCTATTTCTATCGCACATAACAACTGCGGCGGAAAACATAAAAATATATGATATATCGCAACAACAAAAAAACGGTGTACATGAAAATTTGATCCCTGTATGACTTTTTCCTATGGAGTATTCCGGCACCATGTATTTATTCCATGTTTAAAAATGACAAAATTCGTATTGAGTCACTTTTCTTTTCAATGTGTGATTGATATTAGCGTATTTCAGTGTGGTAATTATCGTTCAGCGATGAGTCACATTAAAGCTGTACAACAGTCCGCTTTGTTCTTATTCATTGGCTTCGAAATTCATTTATTTTATATATTTTAACAAATTAGCTGCTTTCGCGCCGACGACGTTGCTTAGAAAAATTTAACTCATTATTCCCCCCTTCTTCCGCCAACCCTTTTCATTCATGTCACGTGCGTGTATGTATAGACTTCGCGCAAAATGTCAACACCCGTTCCACATCTTGTGGCCGTAAACGTAAATAAGTTTTTTTTTTTTTTTTTAACGTTTCGTTGTTATAAAAATAGTATGGACATTGATGAGAAATACGCACACGTTAATTTTTTTTTTATTGGTTAGATTTGCTTTTTTTTTTGTAATAGTCTTCAACTCGAATTGGGAATGTTTTTACCGTGAGCGGCCCCGGCCCGCCCGACGCACGGTATTATGCAGAGCTCCGCGAAGTGCCTACGTGCGAAGGGCGTTTCGTTTCCCACCAGAGCAGAAGCGGTGCGGCGCCGTGTAAACGTTCCCTAAACGACAAAACCCCACGACGACCGACGCACTTCCTTTCTTGGCGTGACCTCATGCTGATTTGCGGTCGGGCCGTCAATTAATCAATATTCGTGGAACTTGCCGTGGATGTGTTTTCGACGTAGTAGATTATACAAGTTCTGCCGTTGGTATTTTATTATTTTGAATTTGGATGAGTATTAGCGATGAGCCCGAAAACGAGATCGGTGAGCCAATCGCAATCACTAACAGTGATACGGTATCTGACAATATCGTATTTTATTTTAGTGAATTAAAGTTTTTTTGCAAGAAAGGATTTAATACAATAATATAGTATGCAGTATAATTGAGTATCTACTAGATATTTTTTTTATTAATTATGATACTATCATAAAACGAAGATAGCAGTCACAGTTTTCAATCACTGATATAATTAAATATCAATTATAATCACACGAGTGAGTAAGATTAGCAATTTATCTTTTCACCAGTATTTATCGCATTTCTTATTTTAATATCGCGCTTCACTGTCGCAAGTAACCTGCCAGCGTATAATGTTGTACATTTATTATAATTACAATAATATCGACGTGTTTCGTATTACGTATTACCGATCGTGACTCCAGATCCAGAATCAATCCCCGACCGGGCGGACAGTCCTAAATTTTATTTAGCGAAATCCCGCCAACTACCTTAACAAAAGCAATCTATATTGGTCCTGCTCGCTCTCATGCCAGCGCTAGGTTTGAGTAATATTTCGCGAAGCCTCATTGTTGCAACTCGCCTCACTTTTTTCGCGAAGTTGCAACAATATAGAATAATAATAATCATATTCGTACGCGTCAAACCGCAACCAAAATAAACTGAAGCGCACTTGGATGCGTCACCACCGGACCCGGAGCGCCGCCTTTCCGGGCTGAACCATTTCCGAATTACGCCATTTCGCGTCGCCGCAAATGATTATCGAATTTTATAGATACATTTAGTTGTCATAGAATTCTATTGAATTGAAATTGTCATTTTTGAAAGTACACGTATGTAATATATTATACAAATTGTAAATTTTAACCTTATCGGTGACTACCAAAAATATGAATCCGTCATTGAAGATCAATATTTATTCTTTGATCGTTTTAGCATGTCCCTTTTCCATTTTGTCACCTTTTTTTTTTTAGAAGATATACATTTCTAAACATAATCAGTAATTATATTTCTTTTTACTTTCTTTTTTTGTCTATGAGAGTCGAGACTCGTGTATGGAGAAGGAGGTATATAAGAGAGTATTTAATTTATGTCTGCTGGTCTGTACATATTTTTGATTTCAGATATAAATTTATAATAATCTGTAATTTTTCTAATTGCGAGGAGGGGAGATTATTAAAGAATCAACCTCTCACGTTTCTTTTTTTTTTTTTTTTTTTAATATCTTTTTAATATATAAGTTGTTTGTGTTATGAAAACAAACTGATAGATTTAATGATTGTCAGATTTCATTCTAAAATCTTATCCATTTATTTAATACCTTGAAGGCAAAGTATTACGTACAGAATAAAGACTTTCCAAACAAATAATAGATATCTCATAGAGACGAAGCTATTTTTAATGGAAATATGTGGAAGTATGGGTAATTACAGGGTTTGCGTACCTGTCTTGGACTGGTTAAGTTATCACTTTATATAAATGTAACGTTCACTGTTCTCACCCATCAATCTTCATATCTATCCAATTTTTCAAAGTTGTACTTACCAGCACGCCGTAGACAGAGAGAATAGAGCGCCATACTCCTCTGTCCTGACACAATTCTCGCCTCATCCACATTCATACATCTCACACAAGCTTGCTGATTGTTGAGTCTTCTAACAGAACCATCCTCCATTTTCTGGTTTACCTGGTTGTGCCAAGTCTTCCGCGGACATCCTCTATTTCTGGTGCCATCAACACTTACATCATATATATCTTACCATTCTCTCCTAATTCATGCATTCCACGTGACCAAACCACCTAAGTCATCCTTTCTTAATCTTACTCACTATACTAACATCGACTTTATATTGTATGTATATATGTTAATATGTGGAAACACTTTGAGTACCACTACACTATTGCCATCTATGGATTAAATTTGATAATTCATTTCCTGAAACAGCATCACAATGATTATCTAATCTTTTTTTTTTAATTGAAGCAATATTCTTTATTTGTAAAATGTTTTAAAACACATTATACTAGAATACGCCTGAAAAATCAATATTTTTCAATTTAATATATTTTCTTATTTTGACCAGTATATTATTAGCAATATTTGAATATGTCTGTCTGTGAAAGTGAAAATCCAGTAATTGTGTGTTCTTGAACATATTCAAATATTACATTTATTTTTTTTATTTTTTTTTTACTCTTTCTCATGTGCAAATTTTTCAATAATAATAACAACAATACAATACGACATAATAAAAACTGAAGGTGTGTTAGCACAGCAAATTTGTCAAGAGAACTGCTAAGAAAATTTTATCTTATATAGGCAGGTAATTATTCCTGCCGCCTGTGTGTTATTTACAGGGTATATATATATTATATAAGGACACGTGTTTCTATATATGAAATAATGTGGGAACTGGTTAGATGTTCGGGTGAAGGTGTTCTATTTTTTTCCATTAAATACGGCACATTATAAATGTCAAATATGAGGCCTTATGTACTTGTTTGTTTGTAGATAGATGGATTCCCCGTTACACACGTTTGTAACAATAAAGTATTTGACCAGTTAGATTCAATAATATTTATAAAAATATTCTTGTCCCATAAAATTACGTTACAAAATTATTGGTCGGGGTGGAATTCTTCTAGCCCTGTTTGATGATTTTTCTTTTATGAAGTGTGAAATAATCCATCTGAAAGTCTTCCCTACAGTCAATCTAAACATAATGTATGTTAGATAAGCACATTAGATAGCAGACTCGGACTACTCATGTTTACTATTTAACCCTTTATTTATTGAATTTTGAAAGTATCAAAGTAGTTACTGGATTTTTTTTTTATAGAAATAAGTGCACGTATTTTCATATTTTGAAAAGAGATACAATGATTTGTGTAGGTTGCCATCTATCAGTAAAATAAAATACTTGTGCTTTATTGTACTGTAAAGTGGCGTCAGAATTCATTGATGGTTTTCGTTTCTATGAGGTTTATATTCATCGGGAGTCCCGCCAGTGATAAACAGGTTAAGCAAAGTGTTTCAGATAAAAAAGAATCAAATACATAATATGCAACTTGTATGTATATAAACAAAGGTTTGTTTCTGTATTATGTTTATTTGAAAAATGTTGACCATTCATTGTTATTGATAATAAGTTCCCCTCCCCCATCTAATGTAAAATATTGTTTTGTTTGCAGATGGTTTGGACAAGAAAGAGAACACAATGTGCTTGTGATGGATCTCCTAGGGCCCAGTTTAGAAGATTTGTTCAACTTTTGTACTAGACGGTTTACTATAAAAACAGTTCTCATGCTAGTTGGTAAGTTAGTAACATAATTTATTTTAATACATTTGTAGGATTCATTTACAGAGAGTACAATATGTCATTAAACATAGAAATTTAAGTATCTTCACGGCACCATGTAGAAGTTGCTCATTTTATAATATATTCAAACACTGTATAACGATTTATCCTTCAATCTATGAAAGCAGGATTTTGAGGAAGTTGACCACATTAACTAAGATGTCGCCTGCTATTCGAGGACCACTGTCTCTTGTTTCAGGACTGCTTTGTTATTTAATTTTAGCTAATGAAGATCACATTATGAACCTATGAGTGTTACTTATGTATTTTTTTTTAAAACACCAATCTTCGGAATTAATAAATGCACGTCACTTTATTATATTTATTTTTGGAATATATGCATTTACGCATTTCTAAAAGATTATTTTAGACTATGAAATGGATCATTTCAATATATTAGGATAGCTTTCACATAGAAAAGGATTATTTCAACATATTGCATTGGTCAACACCAAAAGTATTTTGAGATGCTGAATATGAATCTATAGTCCAAAATCTTCTGGCGTACAACAGTTTTGTACGAAAATGTCATTTTTTAGCAAAAATTTAAATAAATTAATAAATATATACATACATATTTGTAAATTGCCAATAGACGAACCAATGTTGTAATGAACCAAGAAGTAATGTCAGCGATAAATATTATTTTTAGGTTTTTAAAGTTAAATATTTAAACACTTATTGAATGTTTGAATGACCACTTTAAATGCATACAATTTAATTTATGTGTAATATTAGGGGTACCAGTCGAAAATGTCGCATTTTAAATAAAAAGGCAAATATAAATTTAAATCATTTATTATTTGAAAAAAATTATATTATATATTCCCCATTTCTTTCTAATACAGTCTTCCATCTATTTTCAAGCATTTTTATGCCCTTTGAATAGAAAGTTTCTGGTTTCGACTGGAAATAGTCGTCAAGGGCAGATTTTATTTCGTCTAAGTTGTTGAAATTTTTTCCCGATAAAAAATGCTGTAGGGATCTAAATAAATGGTAATCTGATGGGGTTAAATCCGGTGAATATGGGGGGTGATCGATTTGTTTCCAGCCAAAGGCGTTTATTTTTTTTCGAGTAATCGCTGTAGTGTGGGGTCTTGCGTTGTCGTGTTGAAAAAAAACTTTGTGTTCTGCGTGCATTCTGGGTCGCTTAACTTTTATTTCGACGATTTTTTTCAAATGGCTTTTACACTCGACCAGGAGTATCCGAGTGTGTCTGCAATCTGCTGAATTGATTTTGTTGGATTTGCTTCGACTTCACACATTAAAATGTCATCATCCACTTTAAAGACCTTTTCTTCTCGAGGCTAGTTTTCCGTATCAAAATTCCCATTCTGAAATTATTTAAACCACTTTTGCGATTGGCGAATGGATATCACATCACCGTATATACTGCAAATTTTTTCTGCAGCCTTCCTCGCAGAGTTTTTTTGGTGGAACTCGTAGATCAAGCAATTGCGCAAAAAATTCTTATCTGGTATAAACCCTTCCATTTTAAATGTATCACTAACAAAAATAAAAATAACTTTCGAAAGATGATCTCCAAATGTTAAGGAACAAAAGTAATATATATTACGTGCTGACGACTCGAGGAGACGGACGCGACTGAGGATCAAACAAGGGCCATACCGAAATGCGACATTTTCGACTGGTACCCCTAATATTTATTTATTATTATACACGCCCTATTCAGGCATTAACATAATTTGTAAAATAACAGAAAATTTCATCAGAAGTGGAAAACACAAATAAAAAATTATATAATATCGGCTTGTTTTTTCATAATCAAAATTAAAAATAAATATAAAATGTGAAGTAAAGCAATTTATCCACCACGACAAAAAATTGTAATAATGTAGTCCTATAAAGAATTAAATTTACTAAATATGAAAACTATCTTTACTTATGTGATTTTTGTCAAATTTAAAGTGCATTTAATTACCATCCTGTCACCTGAATGCCATGTCTATATAATTTTGCTTAATTATGTATATGATTTCTGAAACAATTGAGAAATCACTGTATAAAACTCCTCAATTGCAATTAAGCAATCAAATCAAATAATTATTTACTCAATATAAGTAAGTACGTAATGTGTTCGCTCCATCAGAGCAATGTATGATTCTTCCATCTCTTAATGTTGCTCTCACTTGTTTCCTCTGAAATAGATTATTATTTATCTTCATCCAATTGTAACATATTTTTTAGATTAACTTTTATTGGATAAGTTCTTTGTGCAAAATTTTACCGTTCCCTGAGGTTGTTGACTTATAAATTGTGAATACTATATTAATTGTATTCATCTACCCATCTCTGTACTTTACACTGTTGCAATTATCTAATTCTTATCATTAAAACATGAAGCCTCGTTCTCAACTTGCAGTTCAATACCCCCTAGTGTTTTACAAAAATTATTCTCCTTCAATAATTAATTTAATAATATAGGCGGACCTCGACTTTCGAACATTCGACTTTCGCACAATTCGCTATTTCGCACATTTAAAAAAATATATATGTATTTTTTAAAACGTCGCGCTGTGGGGTAAAGATATCCATCTCTCGCTCGCTCACATTTGTTGCATCACTTGCATCTTGCTTACATCCGTCACTTTGCTTGTGAGCTAACTAAGACAGGTTTAAAGATGGAATACACATTGCGACGGTCGCCCGAACAAACGACAAATGTAGGACGAAATGCCTCGCGCATACGCAATGCACTCCCATGGCCAACGGTCAGATGAAATTTTCTACATACTAACCGACAAGTGGTGGTGGGAGTGCTTCGCGCATGCGCGAGGCGCTCCATCCTACATTTGTCGTTTGTCCGGGCGACCGTCGCAACATGTATTCCACATTTTAGTCTTGCGCAGGAGCGCATATAGGCGTGTTGTGTCTTGTGTTTTGGTAATTTAATAATTTGAAATATTTCACCCTACAAATTTATAAACATGAGTGAGAAATGGAAAAATTGCAGTGTTGATACGAACAAAAAGAAATCGAGGACCCATAAACTTCTCACGATCGAGACAAAGATGGACATTATTAGACGTTCTGATAGCGGTGAATCTTTTGCTTCAATCGGACGTTCGTATGATACAAACAGACAGATCTACGATATGTTCAATTTTAAAAAATAAAAATAAACTTAAGGAATACGTTCAAAATTGTGGAAATATATCTTCAAAGATTGTTTCCAAAAAACACGGCATAGTTATGGATGAAATGGAAAAATCGTTGTCATTTTGGATTGATGACCAACACAAAAAAGATGTCCCTTTGAGTATTTCAATTATTCAAGCGAAGGCTCTTAGTTTGCACAAAGATTGGAAGGCTAGACTAAAAGAAGATTCTACCACGGTTTTTCAAGCAAGTAACGGTTGGTTTAACAATTTTAAAATGAGGTATTCTTTTCATAATATTAAATTCACTGGAGAATCGGCTCATGCGGATGAAGATGCTGCAAAAGAATTTGTTTCCACATTATCCAAAATTATTGAAGATGGAGAATATTGCTCTAGCCAAATATTTAATGTAGATGAGACAGGCTTATTTTGGAAAAAAATGCCTTGTCGTACATTCTTATCTAAGGAAGAATCAGTTGCCCCTGGGCATAAACCTTCTAAAAACCGATTGACATTACTTCTTGGTGGAAACTTAGCTGGTGATTTAAAATTGAAGCCAATGTTAATTTATCAAGCTGAAAATCCCAGAGCATTGAAAGGAAAAGATAAAGAATTGCTTCCAGTCATTTGGAAATCAAATAAGAAAGCCTGGGTTACTATGTTAATATTTAAAGATTGGTTCACTTTACATTTCGTGCCAGCAGTTAAGCAATATTGTCAAGTTAATAATTTACCATTTAAAATAGTATTAATCTTAGACAATGCTCCAGGACACCCAAAATCTAGACAAAATTTATACCCGGAAATAAATATTGTGTTTTTCCTCCCAATACTACCTGCCTTATACAGCCTATGGACCAAACGGTGATAGCTACGTTTTAACGATATTATATGAGGTCAATAATGACTCAGGCTATAAAGGCAACTGACAGGGAAGGTGGGCCTACATTAAAAGATTTCTGGAAGAACTATAATATATGGAACGCAATAAACCATATTGGAGACGCGTGGGCTGAAATAAAAGAGTCAACCATGAAAGGTTCATGGAAACAATTATGCCCACAAATGATGTGTGATTTTATAAATGATGACGAAACTCCAGAAACTATCACAACTGATATAGTCCGCCTAATGAATGAATTAAACTTAAATGTTAACAATGAAGATGTTAATGAGATTATAGAGTCTCACTCGGAACCCCCTACAAATGAATATTTAATTGAGCAACAGGAGTGCGAAAATGAAATATATAATGGAAGTGACGAAGAAGAAGCTGATAAAATCACCAAGACATTAATAATAAAAAATATGATAGAAGATTGTGATCCTAATGGAGAACGCATATCTCAAGTGCGTAGGGCAATCAATAAAGACAGCATGTTATAAAATATTATATGAAGAAAAGAAAAAGAAGACTGGCAAACAGTTAACTCTTGATAACTTTTTAAGAGAAGCACCCAAAAACCCCACTTAAACATATCTCTTTAACGCATCTTACTTGACAAATAAATATTTTAAATACACACAATTTTTTTTTTTTTTTACTTCCCTCTACTTTCGAACATTCAACATTCATACACATTTTCAGGAACCAATTATGTGCGAAAGTCGAGGTCCGCCTGTATAATCAATGGACTGTTCTAAAAATTGCAACTTTTTTCCAAATTATTATTACATTATGGAATTTTTACTTTCAATATTTATTATGTTTGTGATTTTTTTTTACATACACAAATACTCAACCACAACTGAATGATTCATATAGCAAACATGGTGTCATTTATCGCACTTTGAGAAAAAAATATATCCTTTGTGTGGAGGTTTAGTTTTTTCGTAATTAAATGCCACAGCAGACTTACCTGATTCCACCCTGAAATAAACACTTTTTTTGTTTAGAAAATTGTATATTTAATTATTGGTACATTTTTTTTTTGCCAGAAGTCAAAATTAAAATATTAACTTTAAAATATGTAAAACATATTAAAGAGCGATTTTTTTTCAATTTTTTTTTTTTCATCTTCATTGTTATAATTTTACATAGACAACGATATAGTTGAATTTCTTGATTTCTAACATTTATATATTGTTGTTTACAGACCAGATGATAGGACGCATAGAATACCTCCATTGCAAGAACTTCATCCACAGGGATATCAAGCCAGATAACTTCCTCATGGGCATCGGGCGCCACTGCAACAAGCTTTACCTCATCGACTTCGGTTTGGCCAAGAAATACCGAGACTCTCGCACTCGCTTCCACATCTCATACAGAGAAGACAAGAGTCTTACTGGTATATATTATTATATTTCCACCCAACTCACCTACTTCACACTTTAAATAGTATATATGAGACTACCCCTACAACAACACTGTACATTCATCTTTCAATTTACAGTTTTAAAATCAAATAAACCAAATTGGATTTTATATTTCTAATAACTAATTAAAAAAACACATGTTAATGATCGATATAAATATTATTTAGTAAGAAATTATTGTGTTTTTGATATAAAACTTGATTTTAAATAGTAGCTGAAGCCTCAAAGCATGTTAGTAAATATAATATATTATTTTAAATAATTTGTATTCACTAACAGTGTTTTAAAAATGTCAAAAGTTAATCAAAGTAATGCAAATTGAATAGTTTATATATTTTTAACATTTTATTAATTTAGTTCAATACCGATTTGTCTCCGTAATCTTGGCTTCAAGATTATAAGGAAATATATTTTGTATATGCGAGAATTTTCTATATTAACGAAATTGTGTGGCACGCTGAAAATGAATTTAATGGTTGCAGTCTTTCTTATAATGCTTGTATTTTATTAATTATGGCAAATAACATTCAGTTTATTAGTTGTACATTAGTATAAAGGTCCTAAGTAATAGTTTTAAAAAATAAGTCAAATCTAATGTATAACTTTTGATATAAATGAATAATAAAAACACACATTTTCATTAAAATCGTAAATATATTAATTATTTTTTAAAGCATGCCCTAAAAGCATTTGCACACAGTATCAAGAAATTTACAAGGATTTAATAAAAATAAAACACAAAAATTAGTTACAGACTGTTTGTTTAATCACAATTAATATAGAAGAACCTGCCGCTGGATATGAATCTGATAATGGTGATTTTAATCAACCTGAATGAAAAAAATGGTTTCATTAGAATGTAGCAACGAGGAGGAGGAATAATAGAATTTATATTATGTTTTAAATTATGTATGTGTTATAAATTTATTTAGAATTAATAAAGCTACATACTTTATTAAAAAAAAAATTGTTGATATACATGTGTCTATGGCATGTACTCATTTTATGCAGTTCTTTGGAACCTATCTCCCTGTTTTGTATGAACTTTAAGTCTCGATTTACACGGATTTTAATTTTCTGAAACCTATCTTCCATTTCTGTATACTTTCTATGTCTTGACTTACGCAAAATTTCCTGGAACGTAATCTACCACATAAATCCAGTGATCAGTTTATATCGTTTTTGGGGTAGTCCTGAGTTATGAATGCGTCGAATTGTATAATTAACTACAATAAAATATATTTTAAAAATACTATAACACAATTGCTAAGCGATCTTAGCACATATAATAATATATATATCGTCCAATATGGCAGATGCTCTGTCTATCAATCAACATTTGTAAAAACGATATACAGTGTTGTTACAGGGGAGGGTCTCATTACAAAACTATTTAGTAAATATTTATTAGTGTCCTAGTTGGTGTTTAAAATTAATTGAGTTTTATTAAACTGATATTTTTTATTAATTATTATAGAGAACACATTATTATTGTGAAGTTGCAGGTTTTCAGAACATAGTTCTGTGGTATTTTAATACACTTTAAATGTATCAATTAGAAAGATATACAAGAAAATTATATTTTTTTGCTACCGCGATTCGAACCTAGATCCCCTATTCCTATTTGCGGAAATGTCTTAACCGAAAAGAACTACACACCTCAAGTTCGAAAATTTGTCATCAACTTACTATGTTGGTGTAGTGTAATCGGTTAACGCATTTCCCCAGGTAGGAAAAGCTCCAGGTTCGAATCCTGGTAGCAACAAAAATATTTTTTTGATAAATTGAATTTTCTCATGTCTTTCTAATTGGTACAAGGAGTATATGTCTTGACAATGTTCTATTTTATAAACTTAAACGGGGCATTTGTACTATAAAAATATTGTATCAATAAAGCAAGGATTGAACCCCAGACCAATTGATTACCTGGTTCTGTAAAAAAATAGTTTTTTTTTTTATATAAATAACATAAATATGAAGGAAAAACTACAACCTGACCAAATTTTATAATGATCTGACACTATTTGTATAATTTATACTCATTGTCATGGAACAAGGTCCTTTGAATATATGTTATGTAATCAAATTAACTAGGTCAGCGGAAAAATAATTTTATATTGAGACATACTGTTCCTTGAATTTAAAACTGATTAGGGATTAATTTTTTTTTTTAAACGTTTATAGTTGATTAATACTCAAGTTTTACAAAAAAATTAATAATTGAGCTTTACATTTCTTCAGTGACATTATTTACTTCAATATTGGGTGTACTATCATGTCTGGGTCGATCATAATTCATAAATTGAATTAAGACCCTCTACCACATGAAGGATTAATTAAACTCCTGTTAAAAAAATTATTATAATTTCAGGCACAGCACGTTATGCGTCAATCAATGCACATCTCGGTATAGAGCAGTCTAGAAGAGATGACATGGAATCTCTTGGATATGTACTCATGTACTTCAACAGGTAATTATTACTTCACAATAGCTAATATTCCTTTATGATAGGTTCCGTTATGTTATTTAATAGAATGGCAGGCGGCAGAGTAATAAGCTAACAGTGCAGTTGTCACGGAATCCCATTTTTACACGTAATGGTGTTGTCCACAAAACTATTTCAATTCATTTAACCCATTCAATATTAGATTTAGTTTGATCACTTAGCAATGCTGATGAATTCTGAAAGTATAAAATATTCATTGATCACTGTTACCATTACCAGCACCAACCATTTGCAAAAAAACAATTAACATCATAAGGAAACATACAAATTAGGTATAAATATAGATGTACATTACCATGTTACAAAAAACTTCCAATTACTATTTTAAGGGCAGATTGTTTTCTTACGCCTTCGTTTAAGTGGTCCAGCTAATCGCAAACAGTGCTGTTATTTTTTTAGCCGGATTTGGTCATTTTTAAATTAAATGTATATATTATCTAATCCACCATATGGATAAAAGGATCTTTTTAGTATTAAAGCTGGTTTAGGGATCGATTTATTACCTACCATGTCTATAACCATTGTCTTATATCCTCTGTTCGAATACAATACACCCCTTTCATCTCCAGTGATCAGATGATACAATAATACCATTCTTTTCTATTGCTTTTTCTAAAAATAATCTTTAAAGTCATTCGTGTTGTCTTCGCTCAGTGCGTGCAGTGTCCATTTTCCTTGTTTCCACACCTTTCCAATTTTTCCATCCAAGAGTATCCCAAATTGAATAATTAACGTTGCATTTGATTTTATAAAATTATCATCGTAAGAGTGACATTATTTTTCAACATACCTAATATTAAAGATATTTTGTATGTATATCTGCTTATGATATTTCATCACTATAAGAAAACAGCCAACTTGATACATTTGTTGTTTCAGAGGGACATTACCATGGCAGGGACTCCGAGCTGCGACAAAACGACAAAAGTATGAGAGAATCAGTGAAAAAAAAATGTCCACGCCAGTAGAAGTACTATGCAGGGTATGTGACGTTTTACTTCTGCTTTAATAATAAAATTAAAAAATTTATTTCATTCATTTTTGTTGGTTACATTTAAAATTCATGTAATTTTCTTTTTATAGGGGGTACCCGCGGAATTTGCAATGTATTTAAATTACACCAGAGGTCTTTCCTTCGAAGAAGCACCCGACTACATGTATCTTAGACAAGTAAGTATATTTGCTGTCTTCGTATGCGTGCATATTTCTAATAACTTCTACAAATATTGTGATTAATGGTATATAACACGTGTAAGATTAAAGATTGTACTCTGAATAATATCAACTGGACTGTATTATTATCATTCAGGCATTCTCATTAATTTATTTTATTTTATCCACATTTCATAGTTATATAGAACTATTTTACCCACTCACTCATTAATTTTCATTAAATTTTATTGTGATCTGCGCAACCGATGTAAGTATCATATACGTTGCAAGTAAGAAAAAATACCAATGTAAGGAGATTCCATGTTTTATATGTCAAAAGTGTTTTTAATGTCTCTAGGTTAAGATTACATAAATATTTTCTCTTTTATATATTCAATAACATTTATTATTTGTTTACATTACAGTATGCAAATATACATTCAATTTAAGAAAACACACCAAAGTAACATTTCTTTATTTTAAATTTACTGGTAAGTATAATAACCATCCATTATCTATGGTATTGACACAAACAGAACTGACATAAAAATAGCATCTTTAGCTAATTATTTTATGACAAATGTTCTTAATTTAAGGGCGAACTTTCATTTTTCCAGTTGCAAATTTGAGAATTTATACACAAATTAGATATGCTTTCAAGACGGATGTTAATAGTTAAATTCTTATAAGTTCCAGAGAAATAATTAATGATGTTATTTGTTAAGTAAATCATGTGAGAGAGGAAGGTTTGAATAGAAAGAGACTATAATAAAATTGTTGGTTTTCTCGCATTCGAAAGTGTCAAACATGACTCGTGTCTAGAGGCTTGTTCGTGACTGGATTATTTAATTACATATTATTTATGAAACAAACAGCTTGTGTTTAAAATCAACAGTGTTATATATAAATAAAATATTTAATTGCGACACATGTAAAAATAAGAACTTCAAATATTTACTTTGTTCAAAAAAACATTGTTTTCCCTTAAAATCAATAAAACAATATTTAATTTATGAAATTTGCTACTAATGTTGTGAATAAGTTCAATATTAATTCATCCGGTGGGTGAAATATATTTTTGGAATTTTTAAATGAAAATAATGAGAGCGCGGATTACACGACTGTCATGGCCGGATCAAGCAGCGTATTAAAGTTCGGCAGACAATTAAAATGATCATGTTTTATAAAACTGAAAATATATTATTTAAAAACTGATTATTGTGTTTTTGAGATTAAACTTGATTTTAAATAGTAGCTGAAGCCTCAAAGCATGTGAGTAAATATAATATATCATTAAAAAATGTCAAAAATTGGTAATATGTCCTGCAAATTGAATGGTCTATTAATTTTTAAAATTTGGTTTTTTGTCTCAATTGAGGTTTGTCTCAAAAATATATTTCATTTATGCAATAATTTGCCATATTATCACAATTTTGCAGCACGTGGAAAATGCATCTAATGGTTGCAGTCTTATAATGCATGTATTTGTCTTAATTATGGCAAATAACATTAAGTTTATTGGTTTTAAATGATTATAAAGATCCTAGCTAAGTAATAGTTTTAAAAAAAGTCAAATCTAGTGTATAACTTCAAGTGATATAAATGAATAATAACAATGCTAAAATGCTCTTGTATCAGTATAATATGCATTTAAGTAAAATCTGAGTCATGGATAGTTTTCTCACTCAACTCAAATACGTTTTAACATATACATAACAAATACTTTAATTGTGGGAAACATTCTAATTCAAAAAAAAATAATAATTGTAAAATTTGAATGACATATGTCAATTCCCATTAGACAAAAAGTTTACCACAGGTGTCCCGAATCGATTTGAAAATCGCTTGATACGTCGGTCCCTCGTGACTAAGGATCATTATCTCCATAAACTCCCGCCCTCTTGACTATGCTCCTCCACTTTTCTCGGCATCTTGGAGATCTTACAGCTATCATCAAAAAAGTTTCCACTTTAACAGTCAGTTTAACAGGTGTGAAGAGTGAGGTTATAGAACTTTTTCCCATACCTATTTATCGCTTAATTTCTGGCTTGCAGCTACTGTCAGTAATTATAGACCCGAGATAATTGAACCCCTTAACAATTGGACTGGAAGGGCATCAGTTCGTGAAATGGTTATGTTGATCAACGATCATTGACTTTATTTTTTTTCCTTATTTATCTAGATGCCCAATTTTCTACTTTCTTCTTCAATGCGTCTTATGTCTAAGCTTAAACTCAATGTGTACAGTTTACACCCCCGCTATGCAAGCTGATTTCCTGTGAAGCATCGGACCCTCCCGAGTAGTTTAACTGTGAGATAGAAGGCTACAGATGCAGAGGTAGAAAGAAGTTATCTTGGGCGTTACCTCAGAAAGTGGCAAAATATCCAAAATGTCTGATCATCTTGCACAGGATAAATCAATCAATAGAAGATGACGCATGAAGAATGAGATTCCTTCTGATTTCAAAGTCTTGAACATCAATCTCAACATTTCACCGTGAATCTTCTGCGTTACTTGTCTCCAATACCTGCATCGTGTGCTTTTTTTGCAGGTTTTATGTGCTTCCATCAACTCACTTTCTTATTTTACTTTTCTGTTAATTCATTCATTGGACAAAATACAACTGAATGTATACAGAGCCTCCGTATTTTAGTATTGAAATTTTAATTACAAGTGCTACACATTTCTGCTACTTCTTTGATAAAAAATAATGCACATGAAAAAGGTTTAAAATTCATCCTTTTATATGTGCTATTTTTAGAAATAATTCAACGCAAAATATTCTTTATGAAATATTTAAACGTGACTCAGTTTATTCAAAAAACCATTTTAATGCCATTTTTATTTCCCACACTTTGACATTGCCAACATATTTCAATTACATTTGAACTCGCCAATTTTAATGTAAATGGTTTGATAAGTATGGATAGGATTACTATGAAATTCAGAATTTGTAGTTTCCCGATTGGTTCTTTAAAAATCTGGCAATTCTGTTTTGAATATTGGTGAACGTAAAAGCAAAGTTTTTATACAAAAAATTTATTGATTCATATTAACCCAATTTAACCATTTTGTGGACTACATGTCTCAATTGCTCGAGTTACCTGTAAAATAATCTCTATATGGATAGATTTGAGATCTTTCGCTCACATAAAAGTATGATTAAAAATGTTTTATATTTTCCAGCTATTCCGTATCCTGTTCCGTACTCTGAACCACCAATACGACTACACCTTTGATTGGACCATTCTCAGGCAGAATACGGATGATCCAACAGCCGGCACTTCCGCTCCACTGGCTCCAGCTACCTCTTCACAGCCAGCACAACCCAGCGCCCAACCACAGGCCAAATCTAGTGAGTTTTTTCCTTCGCACTACTAAGTCACCGAGCCACTTTCTTATTTTATCGAGCCATATTCAGAGGTGTGGAAGCGTGCAATCACCGTTCTGCCCGCAGGTTATCTCTTGCTTCGAGAAACATGTAAGTAACACTCTGTATCTCTTAACTAGTCACATTCATGCTCCAAGTCAACATCACAACTGAATTAATCTTCTACATCTACAAGACCAATACAAAATATTACTCCAGGCCACTGCAGTTTTGCAGAGCAATAAGAATAGAATTATTCCAACTACTTTACTTCTACAAGCTTTTACCCCTAGCCGAATGCAGTGTAGCCTGATACAACATATGTCGACGCGAGTGAGTGTGGGTGCAAATTTTTACTATTTAGCTCGCTTAGCCCTGACTGTATGCGGAAAGGTGGTGCAATCCACACTAGGTATGTACTTTTGATTATTAAAATTTTTCTCTTAGTTATTCATCTGTCTTTTGCATTGAACACATTTGACCTAACAATGATTCACTTCACCCATTAGCATCAAATTTAAAAACTATTCAATGATTATTTTTATAATAAATAATGTCAATGTGAATTTTTCAGATGATTTAACCATGTTCTTATTACTGTCTTTTATGATTATTAAAATACAAAATTGAGTGATTGATTGATTGACCAAACAAATGCTCAAATGAAAGTTTTGCAAGTGACTGAAATGCTCTTGGTCTAATAGGACAAGTCACTTTTACCTTGTGATGGAATGATCGAATTTGATTGTAGGAGGAATGTAAGTCCGGCTTTGATTGCATTGTTGTAATGGATATGAATACTCCGCCATTTTCATTTTATATTTCAATCAATTAACAGGTCATATAAAACTCTTGTGCTGTAGTTGACGACATGAAATTTTTATTTTATTATTATCATTTTGCATTTTCCAAATGGTTTCGCGTACATTTTGGGAACATCCCTACTGTCTAAAAACATTTTAAGAACGTTGCAAAGATGCGGTGAGGAATTAAACTTTTTCAAAGATCATAGATAATTTACACTACCATGACATATGGAATAAATTTGCTGCGTCAAGGTTCAGATTTAATAGATATTATTTGATTGAAATTAACTAAATTATTCAGTACTACCTAAGATTTATATATGTAAATATTTCACATCATTATGCACGCTGATCAATATAAGCCAGTAGTGCCTTGTTTGTAAGGGTATTTTATTTTTTATTTTTTTTAAATTCGCTGATCTGACATCTTACAATAGTTGCGGTGATATTACTGCCCCACCCACATCCACAAAGCATACCATACAAATACAGTGTATTTCAAGTGAATTTTATGAATTTTTCAAGTACTGAGCAAAAACACTTGAATTTTATATAAAAATATTTCATTAATAGATATCATTTTAAATGTTTGTGTTTGGCCTAATATAAAGTGTATCCTGAGTTTTCAAGAGCAATAGTCGAACCAGCAAGTTGCTTCTATTTTTAATAACCTAAATCTTGATTTGAAAAATTAAAATAATATTGATGTATCATGTTTCTGGATAATATAGTCAATTTATTTTTAATGAAAAATTTAATTCCACACCATTCTTTTTAACTCTGCTAAAAATTTAATTAATTTGAAACTCGTTTATTAATTATGTACTAATTTAATATATCAAAAAAACTATTTGTCTCTGATCTTGTTCAAAGGGTATATTACTTGAAATACAAAGAAAGTGTTTTAAGTCCATTGGTCTTTTCATATTCTCTTCAATATTAAATATTTGAATGTCAACATTTGTTATAGAATATTTGCGTGGATCAGCAACGTTGGATGACAAATCATTGTCAGATGAGTTTGAGATGCCGGAATATAGCCTTGCGTGATACTGAAGTCGATTTGTGAAATCACTCATCAGTTTAAATTCATTTTATTCTACTTTTTAATTTAGAACTTAGTATCCCTTTTTATAATTATTTTCAAATAAACAAATGATCATGGAACACATATCTCTCAGTAAGAATTTAAATCACAACAGTTAACTAAATAGTTTATTAAATGGCTGCAAACGATTCTTGCGAAATATTGATTTTAAAAACCCCGATGCACAAAATAAAATTAAGTTGAATGACTTTTTGAATTATTAATGTAAGTTAATTATCCTATTTAACTGGCGAGCATTAAAAGCGTATACAAAAAGACATTGTAGGTATGTTCCATGAGCTATTACCATTCCCCGCAGATATTATTGTGAGATGTGTGTCGCACCAAACAGGACTTGCATTTGCTGAAACGTGCATTTATTTTGATTAAACGCAGTCACATTAGCAAATAAATTTAATTTGTCTGCTGGAATAATTAAAGGGTTTTTTTAAACACTCCGATGTTCACGACTTATCAGACATGAGAACTGAACTTTTGACAAAAAAAAGTTATTTATTTGTGAGTTGCTTGTTAGCAAAGTTAATTTGGAATTAGGTTTTCTCGCTGATATGGAGATGAGATGTTTAAACCTATCTAATTGTTTTGGTCCTTTTTTTCCCTAGTATGCCCCTCCTCATTATATTCCTTTTATTCCTCAGTGAATGTGTCGGCCATCAAGTCAGATTGTGTGGTGGTCAGCAGCACCCTTACTCCCAGCAAGAAATATCCCATTCCACCCAGACGCTCCTGCAGTCAGCTCAAATTCAAGAAGATATCCTAAGCTCCTTGTAAATAATCTTATCCAGGCAAACCTTACATCAAATCCTTCCCGAGCTTAGATCTTTGCCTGTTTGATATTCCGTACTATTAAAATCAAGTATTCTTTTTGTCACGTAACTGAAATCAATATTTTGCCAAAGTAATAGAATATTTTAAATTGCCTATTACACTTAGCACGTGACAGAGGAGAAATAATTAATATATTAATGTTGAAAAATGCGCATGTTCAAAAAGAAAAGGCCTAAATTCGGAAATATTTTAATGTGCTCGACCACAAAATATTTTGATACGCTAGTCTCCCGCTCCCGAGTTTTAACTGATACTAAATACATAGACGACCACTATTCTATTAATTTTGTGCTAGGTTAGAATCAACTTTAGACAGAATAAGATTAGATCATTCTGCGGAAGTCAATCCCCAAACCATTACATTTTTTTTTGCAAAATTACTAGCAAAATTTAAAATTATTTTGTGTTTTCAGTTTTTTTTTTGTCATGTTAAATTAATTCAGTAAAAGAACCATTATTTTTCAAGTTGAAAATTCTCATTTTAAAAAAAAATTAAGCTTTCAGATGTGTCCAATAATAAGTTAATAACATCTTATTGCCCATTACAGAAACTGAAATACCTTACCGCTTGAATTGTAGGGGCTAACACAGAATTCAAAGTCTTGGATTAAATATAATTTGACTGCACCTTATGAGTAGTTTTAATGTGTTTTCACTGCATATTTGTTACAAAACACATGTCATAATTATTCATTATTTTCACTTCCGAGCCTTCCATAGAAGTTTATTTAAAAAATGTTATTTTCTTTCATATTTTACTATTTAATTACACCTCATTTTTTCTCGCGTCAGAAAAAAGGAATTTATTAAATTCATCAGTCGATGTGACGACTAATATCAAAAAGTCTACGCCTTGTACAGAAATTAGTTAAAGTGTTAAATCAATTAATTAAAAGTTGAATAAAAATTTACCTTGTTTCTGGATTGAAAAGAATTGTTTTATTTCATGTAGCTTTTCTAATTTCAGGTAAGGACAAAATACCAAAAGCGGACTCTTAAACGTTTTCTCTCGAAACACAAGAAATGCATCCCTTGTCTTTAAACTATACTCATGTTAATGTAGTACATAAATAAACAGTAGAACTCTGATTAATCCGGCCTCGGTTAATGGCAAATGTAAAAATTAGCTTAATATATTTTTTTCTTAAATTACAATATTTTTCTTATGGGATGCCGTCTTAAATCACATTAGATTTTAGAACTCGCGAACTAAGTAATTTTTTTTTTTGTATCATATTACCTAATTGATTGCAGTTCTACTGTAATTTGACATTATTTTTTCAATAATTTACAGATAAGTCCTTGCAAAGAAAAGTTATTAGATTGCCTTTATTTTGCCTGGGTTTTGTCTGAATTTTACTTTTTTTTTTTAAAACTTCTCAGAGATTCGTCAATGCTTAGAAAGATAGCTTCACTTGTTTATAAAGTTATAATTCTCCTCAATTTAATAATTGTGACACTTATTATTTATTATTAATAAAATATCTTAGATTATTTAAGAAAATTTTCACTTTTCAGTATTAATTCATTGTATTTGTCTGGACATAACAAATATACGTATGTTGTCAATAATATTCTCTGCAATTTTATATATAACTCCCTTTCACAAATTTACACAAAGATCCTTTCACTCTATTGTATAATAGATTCCAAACACAATTTACTGCGACTCAACGAGACACATAAGCGTCGTCAGTTACGAAATTCGCAATTTGTTCATAAAAGTTATTTTAATTATATATTTTTCTGGTGAGTAATCGCAGAAACATCAATAAATTGTGGTTCTTCTCTCAGCAGTCTATTTTTTTTTTTTGTCTTATTTATTTGCTAGTATTTATTGATGCAATATAAATACATCTGCAAAACTGAAAGGATTCCTCAATTAACTGATAATTGTTTGCTACTAAAGTAATTTGATTCCATTTAAAAATAAAGACACATAATTAATAACAGTGAACTCTAGATTTATTAAATTATCTAATGTACAGCCTATTCTGTGTGATCTTTTCATTTAAATATTTTTTATTCCTTAAAACTGCGCGCATTCTAGGCGGCCATATGTGAACTACTCTTGTTGCATGGGGGATGTTATAGGAAGTGTGTCAATTTATGTTTTTCATTCGAAAACAGCCTTTTGTACCTCTTCTGAAGGACACACGTGAAAAATATCAGTTTGAAGTTAAGTAACAAATAAGCAGTTTTATCAATTGAAATACCAAATCTTATTATTTATACTGTTTTTCACTGTTTTATACTTTCTTTTAAGGGGATACGAAATATTAATTTCAGAATTGATTCTACAATAGTGCCACTAAACGCAAATCAAAACCTTGAATTTCATTTTCTCCGCTTGACATAGATAGTGGTGGTCTTTCAGAGGTATGATTATTAAAATAATTATATAAGATTTACGAGACTATCGAAAGTATGCTTCATTTTTATGAGTCAAAGACATTTTCAAATTATAGACACTTTGTAAATGTCATTAAAAGAAGAAGAAGAAGAAAGCAATTATGAAACCACAGGTGATTAAAAAATATGATTTAGTTACTTTGAGAGCTAATACATTAGATCGAAGATAAAATCAACAAGTTTTATTCAATATGATAAATTAACTCAGTTACGTTGGAGAGGTTTAGTTTTATATTAGCAACAGATTTTTTTCAATGTGATTATATTTCCATAGCATATTTATTTTTCTCTCATTTACCCCGTGAGTACAAATTAAAATATAGTTTGGAGAACTCCGAGACCACCACTCCACTGGTCAACTTCCTTCGATTAATTTTTCTGAATGAATGGTTAAACAACTGCCGAGCTGCAACTGAGTTTGCTTTCAGTTGAAAGTAAAAGCTGGAGTCTCCAAATGCCTAAGACGTAACATATTCAAATTTTTAAAAAATGTCAGGTATTTTGAACCTGGATTAATCTAACGATAATAGCTCCCAACGATACTATCTATATTTTTTATTTATCTCAATATGTATTGGAGAAATCATAAAAACTTGTAAATCTGATAGGATAACAGACATGGAGTGAGTAACACAAAGAAGTGTATAAAATGGGAAAAATATTTTTCTGCGTAGTTGGTTACTGTACTTGAATTTTATCTGATCTCTTGTGATTGTTCCCTACCCTGTAAGCTGGCTTCGCAGCCGCCAGAATGAGTGTTAGCGTTGTGGAGTGAGGTGGTAATATTTGTGAATCGAAGTTCAGTACTGTTTGATGACCAATCCGCAATGTGAAATGATAAACTCAGTAAGTGTTCTGTTCTCTTGCAGCCAAACTCCAGTCAGTAGAGCACAAGAAGGCGGAAGACTGGGTTAATACTATCATAGCCGGCAGATTAAACAAATAGTTTGCGCAGTTTTACCAAATGGTCCGATCGGCCGTGGATCTCTTGTATTTTACAATTCTTGGAAGATGAACATGTCAATATGTCAATTGTAATTTAAAAGTGAATACAATAACAATACACCTCTTTGATAAATTTGTGTTTTCATTTGTCTTATTCTAATGTCCCGCAATAATGTTGACACGTGGATGGACTGCGACAATAGCCGAACTTATGTCTCGGATATCGCGATTGAGCAGTTTTACTCAAGAAACAGATAACGTACGTTGTGCTAAGTTTAATGTTTAGTGATTACTCTTTGACAAGACCAAATGGACAAAATTAATTCGGCGTATATGATATTTCATACATAACATAAAAATGACGGTGGCGTATTTTATAAAAAATATTATATAGAAGTGTTAATTTTTAAGTAAATCATATTTACGCGAATTTATCAAGTGTGTGTCTCGGGTGTTTGTGGCGCTTCGCTTCCGGAGAGCAAATGTTCAGTGAGATTGTCCGAGTGGTGAGAGAACAAAGATCAAAATGTGTGGAAGTAGTGAATGGACTGAATAAACACGCTTCCCAGCACATGTGTGATGAGGGACACGTTACAATATGCAATAACTGGACTATAATCTCTATCATTCTCTTTTCAGACTCGTAATGTAACTGGTAGATGGTAGTAGTCCCGAGCGGTCCCAAAATATCAATTTGGAAATTAAGTTAATTGCAGGAAATCAGTGTCCTAACACAAGCTCACATCCAACTGCCCTAGCAGCTACATCATAGCCTTGCATAGACAAGAATATGTGTTTCCTTAATCATTAGTGATGTAATCCTATCGGAGACCTTAGAGTATATCCTTTATAAGGAATCTCCACAAGATGTGTACAATGACACTGTTCATTTAATAAACACTTTACATTTCAAATTCCTACATTTTCTGTCAAATATTCTAGATGTCATTCTCGACTTTTGTCATTCACAGTAGGTCTAATTCAAGAATGCATAATATTTCAAATTACTGAAAGAAACTGAAGATTTTTTTTTTCTAAATGTTCATACTGTTTGCTGATGTATCTGTTATTCTAATGACATTTATATAATTTTCTTTGTAATCTCCGATTCCTTTTTTTACCATGACCACACTTGTTTTTACATCCATTTTGATCAACACTAATTTTAAATATTCATTTTTTAATTATTGCAATAACAGTTATATTACATATTTGTTTTTCTGCATATCTAGAATTATTTATTTTCCTTTAATTGGAATAATAAAAAACCTATATTTCTGGCAAAGACAGGTTGTATAATCTGGGAAAGGAATTGGAAAAAGTGGATTTTAAGTTGATTGTTTAGTTATTTTGTAATTATTGGTTAACTTTTATACCTAGTTCTTCTCATTTAAGAAACATGAAGCGTCCTGAAGGAATGAATAACAAATTAATAAAATTTAACCAAAATAAATATTTTGCGGTTTGAATGCAGACAGAGATAAAGATTATTATCATTTAATGTATCAATATGCTTATATTAAGTTTAGTTTATACAAATTTCTTCCACACAGAATGCAAATATGAGAAAGAACAAATAATAATTCAACAATTAAATCCTTAATTTCCTTAACACATATTTTTAAGTTTTCGTATTATTCATAATGTGTTAATTTATTATCTCAATATATATTTAAAATCGTATGCATAAGATTAAAAATATATTTTTTATTTGTCTGGTGAGTACAATTGATTGGTACGCCGTGCTACCCATATCTTTTATTTTATTTTGTTTATGTAAAATTTAACAAATTCATACTGTTAATGTATATTTTTTCATTTAAATTCAGAATTGAAATAAATGTCTTTTTTTTTCCAATTAAAAATTGTACAATTTATTAATTTAATATCATTATCATTTTTAATAATTTCCTTTATTGTTTTAATAAAACATTAATATTTCTACAACAGATTTTGTAACAGTAAAGATTGATTTGAATTCTTTAAAACTGCCTTAAAGACACGGATGTCATACATATATATATATATACATAGTTATGTTATAAGTTTGTTCTTATATTAATCAATTGATTGTAATAAAAAGCATATTGTATGTAACACTTGACTACATGTCTCTCAATTCACAAGAAAAAAATCCGTGAACATTGCAATGGGATTGTGGGGTTTATATATATTGTTTCTTTTGTCCAACTTTAGAAAACAATAAATCATTTTCAAATCAAATGTTTTTTTTATTATCATGTGCAATTCATCAGCATCTCATTAACTCTTTTTTTTTTTTAAAGATGACCTTACATTTCAATATTATCAATTAAGCAACACTTCATTTATTTGAAAAAAAAAAAAATACCATTCAATGTGTGTATGAATTCTATTAACTCATCTACCTGAACTGGTTGCCTTAAGTCGATATCCTGTTGAAAAATAAACAAGTATTGATTAGGTACCTGATTTAACTTAAATATATTAAAGAAAATCGGTGCCATTGATTCTAAAAATAAATGGTATGCAGAAAGGTTTATATAATTTTGAGATTACTTTCAAAAACAAGAATATATTATATACATTTTTGATTCTAAGAGAGTTTAAAACTGAACCCGATTTAATTTAGCTATAAAAACTACCAACTGTATTGCGAGCAGACTTCATTTTTTTTTTTTCTACTTAGTATAAAATTAAAGTGATCAACCACTGGGTGAACATATTGGAATACGAATTAGTCTAATACATTGAACAATACACATTCTATAAAGAACCTGCTACATTCTATGGAACATCACTTTCAACAGGGGAGCCACCCAATGATGAGGTTTTTTTTTTTAATATATTTGAAAACTCGGGGTATAAAAAAACACAATTTTGTTTATATAATGATTATATTTAAGATAACCAAATAAGGTTATAAAAGGCAAGTATAAAAATATGAGTAAAATAATTCCTGATGCCATGGCCTACATACTAAATAACAAAGAAACAATAAAATGTTAATATATTTCTTGTTAACTGTGTTAAAATTATTCTGAAACTAAACCATAAAATCCATTGTCAATTCATTTTATATCTTTTATGCAAAGCCGACTTCATTTCATAATTGAAATTGCCGTTAGTAGTAAAAGTATTGTAAATAATATAGATACTACCAATTAATAATGTCTCTCTTCTGTTTTAAGTTTAACAGCCTCTTCACTCAATTCCCACAGTTTCCTTGCTTTTCCTACATCAAGCGCTTCAGTCGATGCACCTTTTAGTTCACAGTCCATGAAATATTTTCCGGAAACATCCCTCAGTTCAGGTGACACGCAGGCAAATACAGAAGTCTGCGCTCCTTCAATTACATTCTGTCAAATAATTCAATATTGTTTATTCATTCAATCAAAATCTAAATTATAAATAGAATATTTTATTTATTATGTGATTATTTACCTTGCAAAACAATCTCGTGAAAGCGTTCCAAGGAATTCTCAAGAAAGCTGGAACATCTCTCATTATATCAGTCAGTACTACGCCAGGTGTCAAGCTGTTTACTGTTACACCTGAAACAAACATTATATTCAGTTCAGATACGGGAACTTCAGTTATTGAATGATTAACAAAACTTGGAGCTTGAATGCTGCTAATGAAAATATATAAGTTGACCACGTGAACCCAAAAGAACATTACTCCTATTTATTATAATATATAAATATATATCCTCGTAATATAACTTGTGGTAAAATATGATTAGTCATAAAATTAAGAACCACAAGGTATATTGAATTGTAATATACAGGCGTGCTTCGTAATATCGGCCCCTTAGGTTCCAGGCAAGGGTAACCGAAAAGTCTACTATTTGAAGCACGGTATTTTTTTCACTTAATGATGCATGTACTGCAATCATCATATACGGGCACAACTCACAAAAATAGCGTATCTGTAAAACTAAAATAAACCCTACACCTCACTATAAAAAAAATGGTAAGCATATTAATCATTGAAGACATAAAATATAATTAAAACTGCATTTATAATAATATAAAAAAAAAGAAAATCAAAATTGTGACGAGTTTGATTATACGTTTCATTTCACATAATTGTGGCGTGTCGCGACCATTAGGAAGCTAAGTGATGGGCTGTCATAGGAGAGCACACTGATAATGTAAGCAAGACTGCTATAGCAAATTGTAATTATTTGAGGTACGCATGTACATGCAACTGAATATTGATTTATAACATCACATTAGTTTTGAGAGGTGCACACCTTCCCTTTCACAGCCCACCACTCCGGTTGAGTAGGTTGTTACCCCAAAATTTGTCTTTTACATTTTTTCAGTAACACATTCATTTGTGCACTGCACCTGCACTACTGTGTCAAAAATCAATATATACTCAGCTGTGAATTTATTACCAACATTTTCGATAAAAGAGTATCCTTTCTGGTGCCATTAAGCAGTTGATTTTGTCATGTATGGCAATTTGTGATATTATAAACCAATGCATTTCAGAGGTATAGATTCCTGTCAGCTCATGTCTCATCTAATGCAGACATGTCCATTTATTTTTTCCTTTTTATTTTCACCCTACATTTAAGAAACAATTGTCTATTGGAGAAGAGTTATATACCAAGATGAAGGAAAAAGTACTTTTCTCCATACAGCTCATGTTTAATATATGTAGTACAGTTGTGAAGTCATAATTTCCTGATGACGGCTTAAATGCTATCATTAGACATTTCATATTCAATATCGGTTTGAGGAACAGTTATGAGATCATGTCACAATTTAGTGAAGCCCATGTGAAAATTAATTCACCATTTTTATAAATATGGGTAGCCTTCAGTTTATGCCAGAGTTCTGTTCCTGAAAGAATCAGTATAAAATGAACATCCTATTGAATTACACAATATAAATCAATTTCTTGGTCTCCCCAAAAATAAACATGTAATTTTGTAATATATTGTTATATTTAAAGCTTAGAAAAGAATACACCATTCAAGTACAAAGTTCTAAATTAAAATTGGCTCAAACGAGCAATAAAAATATATATACAGTAAAACTCTGTTAATTCGTGTACCCATATTTTGTATTTTCACGCAATTCACTTTTCTCAAAAAAATTTGCCTCGAAAATAACATTTCATACTAATTTCTACCGATAATTCGTAGTTCGTATGCATTTTTTATACCCAAAGTAAATAATTTGTTCACGTAATTCGCGTATACATGTGTTTTTAACGTAAACATCTGTAGCTAGCTCCTCGCCCTAGCCAATCACGGCGCTGTTCCTTATCATAATAGATAGGCAGACTTAGAGCTCGCAAGACCGCGACCAAACTGAGTGATACCATATTTATATATAGCAAATTCTGTAGTGCGTTTTATAAGATTTGTTGTTATTTCGACAATAATTGTCAGCTCGTTGCGAATTATATATTTCTACTCATCCTTGTAATAAAAATAATTTGAACAATTTTCATTGAATCTCGTAATTTATAAATGAATTGTGTGCAACAGTTCTATTGATTTTATATCCGGTTTTTGGTTAATGAAATGTTGCGATTTGTTTAATGTAATAAAGAAACTGAAACCTTTATATTTAAATACACAACTTACTTTATAATTATTTTTTTCATGTTTCGTTTTCTAAAATGGCACGAACATCTCGTAATTTATGTAAATCATTGACCATTTGAAAATATGGAACTTATTTTTAAAACTGACAAAAATTGATGTCAAAGATAAAATCAGCGGGAAAATTTCAATCCTGAATACCTCTCCATGTTTAAACTTGAAAAATCAGAGAAAAATAATAAACTTCAACGAAATTTGAAAGTTTTTCAATATTTTTCACGGGCTTTTTAATATTACAATTTCTAGCCCAATTTTGATGGAAAAGGAGAATTCGATTGCTAATCAAATTAAAATGTCCATAATTTTATTGCGTCAAGCACTGGTGAATCGTTTGAAGAAGCCTGTTTTTAATATTAGACTCGCCACGTCGCCACATACCTTCATTATTCAGGAGAAATTAATTATTTGATAAACATTTTGATACATAAAAAGCTGAAATAATAGACATTCGCCATGTTTTTAATCACAATGTTGACAGCGGCAGAGCATGCAAAAATGTGGAAGCGTAAACCAACGATGCATTTTTTAAATTTATTTCTGTTGCCTTCAGAAAAATTGTTCTCATTATTCGTAATTCGGATTTTTTGTTTAAATTCCGGTCCCGTGAGTTTTACTGTATACTGTATTCAAACTCAAACTTCTCATTGTGAATCAACACAAATAGGATAATGAATCATGGATATTTAAAAACTGTGTAGTACATACAAACCTGTTCCTTCTAATTTATTTGCTAATTCATTGGCCATTAAAATATTGCACAACTTTGAATTGCCATAAGCTACTGTTTCACTTTTTGTATTGCCGAGATCTAGGTGAGCCAAGTCCAACTTGGCCATTCGGTGTGTCTCTGAAGATACATTTATGATACGAGCGGGGGACGATGACTTAATGCGATCTGTTAATTAAAATTCAATGTTTAAATTAGAACACAAAATGTAAAAATATACATAAATATCAGATCTAAAAGTTTTGTAAAAAAATATTACCAAGTAGTAAATTTGTAAAGAGGAATGGGCCAAAGTGGTTGGCCTGCATCACCTTATCCATTCCATCCTCGGTCTTGGTAAAACTTCCCGAAACAACTCCAGCATTATTCACTAGAATGTGTACACGAGATTCTTCAGAAATTAATTCGTTTGCACATTTCCTTACACTCGCAAGAGAACAAAAGTCCACGTGCTTCAACTATAAAAAGAAAAATGGAAATGTATTTAGTAAATTAAGTACTTACATTACTCAACGTGCATTAATTGTAAAAATTAATATAATCGATGTGGGTACCACCCCCCGCATTAACATTAAAAATATACACATTGTGAAAAAATATATATATATTGGCCTTTCTGTTGTATGCTTTCTTTTAGAACAATTGCAGGATTTGATGCTTACTTTTTGAACATTGATTGAACAAGATTACTACAGCACTGAACTACAACCACCAGGTAGGTGAAAGGTCTGATGATGCTTACTGCTTGACAGGATACATTTTATAAAAATAAGACTATTTATTTATTTTTTACAGTGAATGTGTAAAATTTTGTAAATGTTTACTAGTCAATGTTTATGTAAGATTTTATCTTATGTCTACTATTCTTAGCAAAGTATTCAATGCATACATTTGCCACAACACATTAGTAAAAGCATAATATTACGAGTCTAATTTTTTGATGTACATATATTTGATAAATAGACATGAAAACTTAATTTTAAATTCACAAACAGATCAAATTTATAGATTATTAGCAAAAGCGTTCATTTAAACTAGCATGCCCGCACAGCTACCGCACGGTAGCAGACGTATCCTGCAGCGACGCAATACTCTGTTTTCAATCTCACCCAACAAAAAAAAAAACACTTTTCTCGGTATCCCAGAATTGGAAGAAACAGAACCGACGTACATAGCCAACAACCTAAGGGGTGGTGAAGAAATTGTGCAGGAGCTACACAGACTCACCCCGTGCACCTAAAAAAAATACCACTTCTCAGTATCCCAGAATTGTAAAAAATAGACCCGACGTACACAACTAACAACCCAAAAGGGTCAAAGGCCTGTTGATCTTTGAGAAGCGTTAGGTAAGATTACTAACCACGTACAAAAAAAACACCACTATTCTCGGCATCCTAAAATTGTAAA
The DNA here is from genome assembly GCA_022840565.1 of Eubasilissa regina. Classification (NCBI taxonomy): domain Eukaryota; kingdom Metazoa; phylum Arthropoda; class Insecta; order Trichoptera; family Phryganeidae; genus Eubasilissa; species Eubasilissa regina. The sequence goes on along the minus strand of JAINEB010000027.1, from coordinate 11,935,326 downwards.
AAACAGGGCTGACATATACAACCATCAACCCATCTCTCCAGGTTTTAATAAAAACAAACATTTTGTTAATACTCATTGATAAAAGCATAAAAAGTGATTTGACAGGAAAAGAAGAAGAAAAATAAAAAAGAAGAATAATAATCCATCACTCATGGAGCTTGTATGAGAAGATGTATGAATGTGGTTGAGGCGAGAATTATGTGTCAGGACAGAAGAGTGTGGCGCTCTATCCTCTCTGCCTACCCCGGAAACGGCGTGATGGTAAGTAAGTTACGGGTTTATCTATCACCAGAACTGTTCTATTTAAATATTGAATAAAAGACGCGTAAAAGAACAAACTTCTTCGACCGGTCTGTAGGCATATTTAAGTCACGTGTACAACTGCGAAATAATAATTAATTCAATTACGCTTTTAAAAAATCATCATTGTGTCATTCTAGACATAACCTATAAAAATCCAAAAAAACGTACAGAAAATTTTTCTAAGTATAATGTATGATTTCACCATAATTAACCAAATTCCGGAGTGAAATCATCAATTTTATCTTGCGCGGAAAAATAAATATAGAGAAAAATGTACATGTCAAAAAATGTCAATGTACATATTTAAATAAAAATACTCTTTTTAATTCGGATTCGTCACATATTTCGCTTCACGGTGGTCGAATGAACCGTTACCTGTATTATTACAATTTTTTTTGAATCCGCCTAATATTGCGTAGAGTGTAGAGAAAATTTTCAAATGTTTCATTTCTCACGTGAAAATGGACATTTTTGATAAAAATGAAATAATATTAAAAAATTAATTTAATAAAAATACTATTTTTGATTCGTATCGGGTATATATTATCCTTCAGGGAGCATAAACGCAAAGATTTTTACATAAATAAGGGGTTTTCTTATGTACCGCTCATAACGCATAGTATATAGAGACGGTTTTCAAATAAAAAATGTACATTTTTTCATGTGAAAATCGACATTTTTTATAAATCGCAAAGCTTGTCATCGTTTCGCTGTCATTCTGGAAAAAACCGCATTCATTTGTTTCCTCCGGCAGTCGTGAGATTTCACTTTTCCGGGGTAAATCGTCGCAGTTTTTTCGCATTTTCGGCGCATCTAGGTAGGTGCGTACATTTTTCAAAAAAAAAAATACGCGTTTTTTAGATTTTTAAGGTGAATTTTAAACGATAGAAGCTTACAAATACGAAAATAAATTATATTCCATTGTGATGTATGCACAGATGTAATAAAATTATATTTTGGTCGTAAACTCGCAGAGAAAAGCTCAAAAACACGAAATTTCACTTAATCAAGCTTCACAAATAAATTAGAAGAGGAAGTTTTTTTTTTAAAGTGTGCAACGATACTACTCATCGGTGGCAATTGCCAAAAAATATTAAAATGATTTTAGCTTTTAAACTCGCAGAGTTATAAGCGAATGAAAAAAAAGTTAGGCTAATTAAAAAGTTAAATTTTCCAAAAATCACCAAACTAAAAGAGTTGTAACAAATAGAGGAGAAGAAGAAGAATGAAAAGAAAAAAATGTAAAGACTCAGTCAACCTTCGGACGTCTGGGAAAAATATCAGAATGCGGATAGAACGCCTAATAAGCGAGATATTAACCAAAACGTGTGTGACAAAAACGGTTACATATAAACATCGCGAAATAGGGTCTATTATATATATATATGATAAAACTAATGATGCATTTTTTTTAATAAATCAGGTATGAAAATGTATGCTTCCACTAGTGTATATGCATTTACTGTAGCTAAAATTAGCCATGCAAGTATTACAAACCAGTTATTAAATGTTGTTAAAAATACCTCCAACTTTAAACCTCAAATATTGTAGAAAACATTTGACTGAAGTTAGATTAAGTTAGTCCAAATTGACATTATGTACTACCTAGTACAGTTTATAATACCATATGCCGCTTATAAGAAAACTAACAGAAAAATACAGCTCCTTGTCAAATTGCTGTAAAAAATCATATATTTCTGAGAAACAATTGATTTATTTTTAAATTAATTATGATATTTAATTTTTTCTTTCACATTTATTATTCTAACTATTTATGAATAGCTTTCCGCACTTTGCTAGAAATTAACATCAGTTTAGCTGCAACATATTAAATAGAGTGGAATTTGTTTTTTCTTTTCATTGAACCATGAAAACTTCTTAAACCTAAATAAATTCTCATCAAACCATACCTAAATGACAGGTGCTGTGAAAATAGCAAAATAATTATGTACGTTAAAGGATTTCATGTACCAACTGATACTGATAGGCGGACACATTGAGACTTTAATCCAATGTTGAGTCAATTTCCTTCCAAATCTTCCTCAAATTCACCCATTCTACAGAATGTTGTGAAAAATAAGAAATTAATGATATGTCAAATAACTTCTGACGTTTTAAAATAAAATATATATTTTTTTAAATTTCATGAAATATGGACCAGACAATGAACAGCAGCTTAAATATGTACTGTGTGTAGAAATTACAAACGTATGGTAAACGAAGAGCTGAATGCAAAAGCTACAGGGAGCTGTAACAGAGAAGGAACCGTACCTCATAATAAAATACAATGAAATTATTTATGGAAATAAAGGTGAGGAAATGAAGGAGATTTTACAAAAAAATATTTTAACAATCAATGAATTAATCAGAACCAGGTCCCTTTCAGATTGACTTGACACTGTGGACATTATAAAATACATGACATTGAAACCTGTACAAATAATAGTTGTATGAAACATGCATTGATATATAAATGTTTTTTAAACATACAGAAATATTGTTGTTGCCAGTTTCCTTGATTATTGTATCTTTGGCTTCAGCAGCTTTTGACATGTCTCTGCAAACCATCACAACTCTAGCCCCGCGTTTGGCGAGCTCTTTAGCTGTTTGTAGGCCAATACCTTAGAAATAGAGATGCATTCCACGCATTTTAATATTTTATAGTTCAATCATTCATGAATAGAATTTGATCATTTTTCAAATCAACTTAGGTTTTTTGAATATTTTTGTTAGTTTTTTTTTTTTTTTAAATGAGACTCGAACCCCCGACCACTAGATCACTAGGTGAGTGTCGTAATCACTAGACACAAGCACGTTGAATATTACATTAGGCATTCATATTACCAGATGTGCAGAGTTTTTGTGGCAGTATTTTGAATAATTTGTACTTATAAAAAAAAAGTGCATATTTAAAAAAAAAAGCAAATTAAATCAGAAATATGAAAAAGAATATATTTTACAATAGTAAAAGATACATCACCATTTCAAAATAATGTAAGTATTTCATTTATAAAATTTACAACTTGAAAACTAGCTAAATGTATGAACCCATGTATTGTAACTAACAAATAAGTCTTCTTTAGTTCTAATATTTCGCATTTATTTGATACATTTAAAAGTGATAGTATTTTTTTGTATATTGAATACAATGAATTAAGAATTAGTATAAATTATTTATTACTTTATTTTTAACCACTTTTATTAGTTAAATTTAATAATTTTGGATCATTAAGTCAATTTACACATATTTCGTCATATATATGACAAGTAAGGTACTCGATTTATTTAAATCAATTGTAAAACATAACAATTTGACATGGGTTTTAGTTAATTTATTTGACATATATATATTATTTATGTGTGACATCCTGATGAAGAAAAACGTATTTTCCGAAACCGGTTGGTGTATTAAATTTAACTCGTAAAAGCGGTAAAAAATTAAAACTAGTTCTTGATAAATTCTATTCGTATTTTCCATTTCAAGTTCTCAGTATGCTAGTAGTAAAATTTTGTGTATATTAGCCAAAGTCATACCTGTATTGGCGCCGGTAATAACAACAGTCTTCCCATCGAGTTTTGCATTACTTTTGCAAACCCCAGTTGTGGCTTTTAACCATATTTTAAATACAAGTAAAATCCCCGCCACACTTACGAGCACCGGCGAACCACGAACAATACTGAAGACTGTCATTTTAAAATGAGTTTTTCTTTTAAATAAATATCCTTATGAAAATGCTATAAAGTACTATTCTGTTGTATCATAATCACACTCGAAGATTTCAAGATCTAACGGTGTTATAAAATTTGTAATCAATAATAATCAAAACTTATATTACATAGACAAAATAATGATATAGACAAATTATAAAATTACTGTAATCAAGGCTGCGTTCATATTTTCAACTTACGGTAAACAATGTACGTTTTCTCACCAGGAAGCTCTGGCCCACTACTATCCGCACGTGTGAGAGTTGATAAGAAATGCACGACGAACTATCGGAAAGTTTATAAAAAAAAAGAGTCACAATTATTTATTTTTTAATTCAATTTTATCACCTGAGCGAGCGACGGTTGTATAACTTGAAACTTAATATCTTATCGTTAGCAAACACCCTACCGAAAGTTGACTTGTGAGAAAGAATTTTTTGCTACACTGCGGTCTCATTTCGTCTTCGCGGTGACGGATGATACTTCCAGACGTGCACGACCACTGACCGTTTATGGTCGTCAACCAGGGTCATGAATTCAAGCATTTGTTGCATTGCGTCTACGCCACTAGTCTTCACAATGCCATCAGCTATAAAGCAGGCATCGTCGATTCAAGTTAGCGGCTGGCTGGAGATAATTAGACAAAAGTTTCCAGTTAGAGGCTAGTTGGAAATATAAAGATCGCAGTAGAAAATAAAGTTCATACGTCTTCGTTCCGGTTTATATATCGCATATGAAGTTTTTCACTTAAATGTATATTCAACACGGCCTAAATACCGTTACCTCATTTATTCGGTTTGGTAATTAACCCAATTATTTATAAATTATATCTAAAATTATTTTATTTATTTACATTGGATCGATCTTTAATATATTTTGCGCTTAGTGTGAAACATATTTTGATAGTAAGAAGAGTAATACGAGGAGAATTCTTCTTGTAAATAGTAATAGTATTCCTTAATAAAGAAGGGCACTCAAAAATCGAATGTGAATCTAAGAGATGCATTTTCTTATACACCTATTATTTTTTGAGTGATGGGCAGAATTTTCTACATACTAAGTTCTCGTGCTAATTATATAAAGTTATTAGAGCGTTAATTTAATTACAATTAAAAAAAAATTAAATTTATACCTCTCATCCCAATATTGTTATTATTATTAATCTAAGCAAGGTTGTTCCTGTCTAGTTCCATGTGTTAGTTTTTCTGTTCTAGCCTTAACAACGGGACCATGTTCAAATATCAACAGTGTATTGGTTCTAATGGCTTTTGAGATAAATTGCGCAACTGGTTCGTCACATGACATGGATTTATCAAGTTTCAATGTACGTAACGAGTATTTATGCGAATCAGTACCTAGGACAACTTTTCTCAAAAATTTAACGCCGTGTAGCGAGTCAATCGTTTTCTGCAATCTACCAAAAAAAAAATCTAAATTCTAAAACTATGGAATACATTTTTATTTGATTTATATTCACGCCCTGTGTGCACGGAATGCAGTCGAGCGTTTCTTTGTTTCATATTTTTAACTTATATCAGTGAAAGGGAAGGGAATTGGAAATAATGTAGACGTACAGTGTCATCCCATTAATGATTTATGTTATATGGATGTTACTCTGTAGGCAAATACGGTAATTCTTCAAAATGATATTTTTCGGTAGAGTTGAGTATCCTTATTTGAAAAAAAATACCGTATTCGCCATTGCGTATTGTATCTTTTATCTATGATTGGGACGCCAAGGGTGATTTTTGCTTGTCAAATAATTCGAATTTTTAAACTTTTTTAATATTTACGACTCCGATTAATTTTTCTTTTTTGGAATCAGAGCACTCAAATATGTTTTTTTGTAGAAATTACCGTATTCGACTTATAATCATTCGCATAAGTATTTATTAGTTATATTTGAATGTTTTATAATTTTATTGATTATTTTCAGTTGCATAAATATAAAAAAAAATGTTTCTGGTTTTAAAGATATTTATTATTATTCATAATACTTTCAACGTCGATTGAAATTAAAATTTTAAGATATAATTGGTATAGTTTGGTGATGTTATGTTTTAAGATAAATAAATAAAAAAATATATAAAATATTTTTTTAACCAAATGTGTGTTACATACATACAGGAAACAAAGACTATATTTCACTGCAGGGATGATTTAAAGATGGGTGATCTCAGCTTTCGTAAATGCTCCTCATTATTTTCAAATAACAATACAAATTGTGATAGAGCTATCAGCATGGTTTGCAAGATCTCTTATCTATGTTTGCAAGATCCAGAGTAAAGAAGTAAGCCGAGTCAGGTAGAGAGAAAAAAAGTGTAATTATTTGAAGTTGAGGGTATGCAGTCATGCAGTCCAAAAAGACAAGATCATTGAAGAAGTTGTTGATTTTTAAATTTTGATATACTTGTATGCATAACCCTATTTATGTTTTAAAGTATCAGAAGAGAGCAAAGCTGTCATATATTTTTTAATTGTGATATATCCAAAGGGACTGGCCGCTCCCTGCAGTGGACCCACAGAATATTACATTCTTGTAAGTTAGGGGTGCACATTTATATTTGCACAAGGTTATTTTGTGGTATTATAATTACTGTGCTTTAATTACATTTATTATAAATATGTTAGTCAAATATATTTTTCTCATCAAATGCTATCTAGAATATTTGTAGTAAAAGCCACCAGATAGCGCTAAATATTGCGCAACATGTCACCAATCGGAAATCGAAACACATTTATTATCAGAAGCATGATTTTAAAAAAACCTGGCATTCTAAGTTTAGAATATCTTGTGATACACGTGAACAATCATCGTTCACTGCAAACTGACGCTGGCAGCACTTACTTACCCTTCCCGGGTATACAGATATGACGAAAAAAGTTCATATAGGGAAATACGCTGTTGTTAATGTTTGAGCTGGTATTGGCTGGTATGCTGATAAGCAATAAGTATTATTCTGTTTTAGTTAAAAAAAATATTTGTTGATTTATTAAGTGACAGCGCCCTAATCTTGAATCAAACGGGTTTCAACCAATACTGTTTTTTCTATATGAATTTTTTTTCTCATCATATTAGTATAATATTGCGGCCCGCGTAACTTACCTATGTGTACATGACCCGAAGAAAAAAAAATTGAGTATGGCCGTGCTGGAGGATGCTGTTGAATGATGTGTCATAGGGAACCCATGCAAAGTCATCAAAAAACACCTCACAGCTAATTACCTGCCGGATGCAATCCAGAGCAGACTGACTTCCTAGGCCAGCCATACTGTTATAGCTTACTTCTGAGAAACTTCTAACCTCTATCATTTACTATATGCCTTTGTAACCATTAAATAATAAATATGTAATATTACTGACAAAGTACCTCTTTGAGTTATGTGCACTCTGTTACCTTAACTGTATTGAAAAGATTTGAACCTGTAACCTAGACCACAATAACCAATGTGGCTTATGGGGTGATACGTAATCTTTCACACACTCATATTTATGCATTATAATATCAGCAAGTGAATTTTGATAAATTCTGTATCTCTTAACACAGTCTGATGATATTGTTTGTATATGCTATTGATGTACTTATAATTTTACAACACTAATCATAAACAGGAGATTACTTTTTTCAATGTTTGAAGGGTCTCCTCTGCCAAATTCGTATTTTTTTATTATCCAAATCTAAATGTATTAGTTTTTTGATGTTATCCGCTAATGGTTCAATTTTGAATTCTATGAACTCCTCAACAGTATAATTATCAAAAAAGTCATGAAGGTATTGCCGAAAACTGAATGCCATTTCTGTTAATTCTGTTTCCAGCATTTTTGCTTCCTTTAATATATTATCATTAGAAACCATGTTATTGTTGATATTGTACTGCAAGAAACCGTTTTCACTGAATGTACTTTTAATGTGTAGTTCGATTACAAGTCCTTCAACAATTTTTAGATGAAACATTTCTTTATAAAGTTTATTTCCTTTGAAACGACACTCTGAAATACCAAATTCTTTGATTGATAAATATTGATTATTCTTTAAGTGATTTAGAGATGTATCAAAATTATTAATCTTAGGGCAATCAAGCAACAGAAACCATTTTTTTAAGACTTCGCCGTGTAAGTCTTCTTGTGATAATTTTGTCGGATCTCGAATCAAGTACATATTTACTAGAAGCAAATTTAAAATAAGACTTGGCAGTGAGACTGGAAGAGTTTCACACAGCACCGCAAAGTGAGTGTACCTTGACCATCCAGTTAAAAATATTCCTCGGAACTGAAAAACATTTGAGGATCCGGCTGGTGAGTAATTTGTTGTAAAATTCAACCAAATAAGATGATTTTTGTAATGTCTGCTGAGATCTGGGACCAGCTCCGTGTCACCAAATGCCCCTTTGAATGCAGATGCTATCCAGATATTGTTGAAAAACTTTGAATATTGGTACCATATCCGATGAGGGAGGAGTTTGTCCTGAATGTCTGCATATTGCCATACAACAATTTCTACAAAATCACGAAGCTTTGATGCTTCTAATTCACTTGGCTTGAAGCTGCGCAACATATCGTCCCATATAAGCGGATGTGTCATCGAGCTAAGTTTTTTGACGTATGATGAAATCTTCTTTACATGGTCGACAAATATTTGCCTGTAAAAAAAGTGTCAATTAGTAATTTTTGGCACATTTTTGAGGTGACATTTATAAAATAAAAATTATTTAATTTTTCAGTAATAATTTTTTAAAAATTAATTTGACATTTTTAAAATTACAAGGTTTTTTTTCTCTTTAATGTTGCCATAGTTTTTATCAGTCATATTAAATTAAATAAATGTTAATAATAATGTTTGACACATATTCCAACATTTATCTGCTATCATTATCAAACAATAAATTAATTTAATTTATGAATAACGTCACAAGGAGATAGTGATAATAATTTAATTGCACAAAAACATGTTTCAATTGATATATTTTTTAAAGTAGTGGAGTTCAATGCTGGTTTAATTAATCATGACACATGTAATTAAATACAAATGTAAAATTTATCAAAAAATCTTATGACCAATTTTGTGTGTAGTACCCAAATTTTAATTTGTTCCAAAAATTTAATATATTAAATTCTTTCAGGCATATTTTATGAATGCACATAAGCAGATATTATGGAAAATACTTTTTTTACTGAGAAAAAAAATTAATTTCGAAATTTGCGTTAAGTAAATGAATACATAAACAAGTTGATAAATGTTTACTTATTATTTAGGTTCTAGGTTTTCGTGTGGAAATTCGTAATAAATAATATTAATAGTGTAATATGTAACACTATGAGAAATAGCTTTATTGCATAAGTTAGTTAATATTCATTAATAAACTTTAAGATTTAGCTAGGTATGTCCTACATAATTCTAGTGACAAGGTCTAATACTGCCAAATTAACTTGTGGTAAGTATAATACATAGTTAAATTTGTAGATGTATTGGTTAATATCCTAAATGATAAAACATAATATTTTTACAGCATGATTTTTAGAGAAAACGTTTACAGTTTACGTTTACAGTAAAAGACGTTCTTTTTAATTTGTAATAAATAATATTAAATTAAAAAGGAATTATCCAAAACTCTTACTTGGATGTCAGATGTCTAGAGTGACAATCCAAACAAGCATTGATGTGATATACCTCATCACATCCGATATGAAACCACTTTGGTATCTCTACTTGAGAATGAAACTTCACAACCTAAAAAAAAGATGAGGGGATAAAAATCATTCAAATACGGTTAAAAATAAAGGCAATATTATTTATCAATTGATAAGAACTGGAACTACTGGTAGTGAGCCACTAGATCACAGCTATACTAAATGCATTTTAGTTATAATTTCTGACCATTTTAAGCAAATCATTTATCCTGTTTTGAAGGTTTTGTGAGGAATTTCAAAATAATGGCATAAAACTCTTTCAGAATGTAATCAAATATTTTGAACTATTTGAAAGATTTTGTGTTGAATGTAATGTAATAAATAGCAATCATCAATGATATGAAACATGCCTCAGTATTTGATTTCTAATTTTGACGACTGATTTGCGCAAAATCCATAAAAGGATATCACTGAATTGGATATTATTATAAATGCTTTTATGTGTATAATTCTTTACAAAATGACTTTGGCGAATTGTTTCATTGTAGTGTACACCAAATTGATTGCTAAGAACAGATAGAACACAAAATTGTGTATTAATAACAAACCTGCTTTAACATTTCTTTCAGCACTATAATGGAGCTTTCCTTAGAAGGGCATATGGAGTCTGGATAGGCATCCTTTTCCCTTAACTCACGGTACTCCTTCAGTTTAAGAACATACTGGAGGTGACCAAAGGTCTGTAGTAAAGGGATAATGACCATTCCTCTGGACTTCACTTCTTTGAGAAAGTTCAACAGCTGAATTAAATTTAAGAATGTTATTCTTGAAAATAATGTTAGTCCATTAACAAGACATGTTTAAAATGGTATTTATATTTAACTTTGTTTAAACCAGTGTTGTTTTGACGTCAACTGGTTTTGATACCAATATATCTTTTTTAGGACTAGCGTACAACTGAACTATTCCATAAAATTTTAATGACATCTATTACGGGGTGTAGGCAGAATCTTGGTAAGAGTGAAGAGGTGATTGACCGAGGGGTATTAAAATAGGGAATGTATTAAATAGCGGGTTTGTAAGGTTTAATTGGTTGTTAATTATATTAGACTTAGTGTTAAGTGATTTTCTGAATTCTAGACTTTCTAAATTATACAATCTAAGGCCTTTATTATTAATGTGTAAAATTTCAATGCCGTTTTCTTTTACAAAATTTTGGCCTGTCTCTAAAAAGTGGTTGGAAAATTCTGAGAAGTTATTATTGTTAAGTTACCGCTACAAACATCAACAATATAGAAGACAGAATAATCAATGAAAAATCAAACCCACAAAATAGAATAATTATTATAAACAAATAGGTACAGATGAGTAGGGCTTTTCCATCTGTGTGTTCCCAGGATTTAGTCATCCTGATGACTGATGAACCCTGGAAAAGTACCCAATTTTATTAAGACTACTTACGTCATATTTGGAGTAGGCATTTAATGCTGTGATATTTTCAAGCGCCCCTTCAAAAGGAAACATGTCTTCATATTCCATTAAAATTCCTGTTGCACCAGCTGCCTTCAACATTGGTAAAATACTTTTCAGATATTCTATCTTGGGGGGTGCTCCTTTCAAATCCAAATGGACCACCTTATGTTGAAGCTGTGAAGCACTAACCTTTAGCAATGCCACATTTTTTTCAACCTCCCTAACGTGAGTACGCAGCTTAATGTTTTGTTTTTCGAAAAGACCCATGTTTTTTAAATTTAAAAAAATCAGAATAGTCACCAAAATGAAAATAATTATTGTGACCTTGCTCGAACGATATTGACGCATCTTGTTAATATTTTGTAAAGCACGCCTTTTTAGATATGTATTATGTAATTTACCATTTTGCTTTATCTAACTTATAAAAGTAAAATGTTAAAATTATTATTATTTAGTATTGCGACATCTCTTCTGTATCAATAGATTTAAAAAATATACATTACAGCTCTTTGTGACGCCTTCTATCTACCTATTTATATAAAATGTAACAAAAGATATCAAATGCATTATTTCATACTGCACGGAAACCCTCCTTAGATGTTCCAAATATTAGGACAATATGCATGGGACATGCATTTAATTAAAGATAATAGTATTATTAAGGAAAACACATTCTTATTGTGAAGTTGTAATTATTCAGAACATTGGTCTGTGATATTTTAAATACTAAATTAATGTATTAATTACAAATATATACATATAAAATCAATTTTGTCGAAAAATATTGTTTTTGCGTCACCGGGATTCGAACCTGGATCTCTATTTCCAATCCGGGGAAGTGCACTACCTTTGTGCTATAACGCCAGTATTTTTCTTGACAAATTTTCGAACCTATATGTTACATTTTTCAAATTAATACACCTGTCGTTCCATTATTTCCGGATTGGAAATAGAGATCCAGGTTCGAATCCCGGTGATGCAAAAACAATATTTTTCGACAAAATTGATTTTATATGTATATATTTATAATTAATACATTAATTTAGTAATTAATTATTAATTAGTATTAATTTAGTTTTTAAAATGTGATTTTTCCAAATTTAAAAAAAAATATTTTAAATATTACATTATTCAAATGTAACATAAAGATAATTACTGAAATATTTTTCCAGGAAATCATAAATAACCAAAAATAACAGTATATTGGTAAGAATAAATTGATTTGGGGCTGATATTTTTATATCTCATTCACTCTCTCATTAAGTGGGCAAAAAATATATCACTGTATAAGAATTTTTCAGTTCCCAAAAGTATGTTTTTAGCCAAAAAATAATATAAACAGGAATATTTTAAGTGGGTTTACCGTATAATAAAGTAAATTTATAAAAAATATTATTTGTATTTATATTATGATTTTTAAACTGTTCACTTTTACAATATTTCCCTTAGACCGATGACTTCATACATTATATAAAATCTTCAACTCCTACCAAAATTTATTTTTATGGTTTAAATCACAATAATTTTTATTTTATTATATATTTATTTATTTACACAATTAACAGTGAACTTTTTATGAAGAACGATGATTATCAGACGGCTAAAAGACTAATTTTCTTTTCTGTCAACTTCTTCCGTAGACAGGTATAAGATGCATATCTGAAATATTGATTAAAACTAAGCCTTGAAGAAACGCTGTGTATGGCTTCCAAGAAATGTGACTGATCATAAAATATTGAAATGCTTTTACTTTGAAATAGCCAAAAGTGTAAATACTGCCATCTCTACATATGTATGTTAATTTTTTTAACCTTGTATAAATTGTCCATATATAAATGAACCCCGTTAATTGTCAATTTCTCAGTTGACTAACCTTGATAATTTGTAATTCAAAATAAATTTCAGACCCTCGCTCCATAAATCAATATATTTTTACTTCACATAATTTGAATAAAAAAGTTATAACGCACAGTTTTTTTTGCATAATTATGCATTTTTGAGATGTTTTCTTTGAATATCTGAAAATATGTGGATTTTTACACAAAATTAAATCCTTTTTTTACACAAAAATAAATTCTTTTTTTTTTTACCCAACCCAGTTTAGTGATTCTTTATGAATTTTGCAAAAAAATAATCTAATAATTCAAATTTCCCTTGAATTTCGAATTAACGGAGTTTTATTGTATAGTGAACATAACAAATTATAGTATGGAAATATTTGAGATAAATAAAACAAAATAATGTAATATACGGTTTATAAAATTCATAAAACAAAATAAATGGACATTGTTGCATTATATTTTAAAAAGACACTATCAGACAGATATAATCTTTGAAATTTAAATATATACAGTTCAGAATACTAATCGGATTTCTGTGAGCAAATTTTGAGTGGCTTTCTGAGTTATTCAGAATAATTGCAGATATTAATGATTTCAAATATAACTGTTTACATGTTGGCACAGTTACAGTCTCAGGAAAGTGTTAAGTTTTAGAAATACCAAGAAATCACTCAAGTTAGCCACAATTTATCACGACATGTCATTTATGCATAGTTTCATTGAAAATGATAATAAATATCTATGGAGAGAATAAATATCCTAGAAAAATTACATCTCTGCAATTTATGTATGAAGAACTATATTTCATAACAAGTTCTACAGGTGTGCATTATGTGCGAAAACTATTTCCGTCACATTAACCAAATTTTATATTTTAAAATATAGGTTTAGAACCTGGATAATAATTTTTTGTCTAACTGTACAGAACACCATGTTGTTCAGAAAAATAACATGAAAAGGCATTTGTTTACTATTGCTACACGTACGCGTCATACTACAACAATTTGGCTCGACATTTTAATATATGTAATATTATTATTAGGTATTTCTATATAAGACTTCTTGTACATAGGTACTCGATGGACGATAATTTCACAACATGCTAAAACAACTTACAGATGTTTTAGTATATAGTTTAGCATATAGTTTAATACCATATTATTGCATCTGTGAATAAATCTCTTATATTTTATTAGCTATTTTTACTAAAATACCTAATCCTAGACAAATAAGCCGCATAAAGCTAGGCTATGTAAGGCTTTCAGGAATCAATGTTATGTATTGGCTACATAAAAAAAATATCCATTATTTTCTTTGTAAATACAATAAATATTGACATAAATATTCATTAAATGCAGTGAACATATTAACTTCAAATATTGACATACAATTTGACTTGTACAAGAGGGATATGTTTTCAGACAATGGTCCTTGCTATGTTGAAGTACTAGGAAGAGGGGTAGTACCAAAAGAATTTTCATTGTATCTCCCCATCTATACAAAAATATTTTTGATTTGCATTTACTTAACATCCCAGATAAAAATAATCGTACCATAGAAATGAAAATATTGAAAAATTATTAACATAATACAATAGGATAGGTTTAGGTTAGGTCATTTACATGACCCATATCAATCGAGATTAAAATAATAATTCTATCACAAACCAAGGACCTTGTCAAGCCAAATGTATAATTTATTAATAAAGGACAAATGATCAACAATTTTAATGAGATTATTGTGACGCATTAAAAAATCATCCGTCAGTCGAGATGGGCCACAATGATTGATTACCGCGTAATATTGTACTACTATTAATAAAAATGCAATCATCAATATTATCAGTGTTCAAAGTGATGTTCAAAAAAACTAACGAAAAACTGACAACATACATGTTCTGCAGTGGATAATGAAAAAAGTAAAGAATCTCATCAAAAACTGCAAAAATATAATTGTAAAATGCCTAATTCTCTCTACTCCACATTAAGGATAGTTTATTGTCTATGCTGATGGCATAACCTTGAGCCGTTCAAAGGCAGCCTTCTCCAAAGCTTCTCTATGGTCAGGGTGAGCAATGCTAATTAGTCCGTGGGCTCTTTGCCTCAGTGATTTCCCAAACAATTGGGTGTACCCATATTCAGTACAGACGTAGTGAACGTGAGCACGAGTAGTTACAACTCCAGCTCCTGAAACAATGATACAAATTACGATTAATGTCAGTTTCTTATTATGCTGTTGACAAATTTATTCAAAATCAATATACAGTAAAACTCCATTAATTCATAAACCTATATTTCGTATTTTCACAGAATCTGCACTTTTTTCCAAAATTTTAGCTCCGAAAATAAGATTTCATACTAATTCCTACTGATAATTCATAAAATCTGATTATTCTCAGTTTGTAGATGTTTTTGACACCCAAAGTAAATAATTTGTTCAAGTAATTCACATATTTACACAGTCATGCGAATATGCATTCGACCTTCATCCCTTCGTATACATTTGCAGCTAGCTCCGCCTACTAGCCAATTACGGCGCTATTCCTTATCGCAATAACGGCACGCTGGCAGGACTGATGACAACTGAGTTTTACCATATGTATATCAAATTCCACAGTGCATTTTATAAGATTTTTTGATATTAATGGTCGTGGTCTTTCTTATAATGCTTTTATTGTTACAGAAAATAATATTCAGTTTATTTGTTTTAAATTAGTATAAAGATCCTATCTAAGAAATTGTTTTAAAAAAAGTATAATCTAGTGTATAACTTTTGATATAAATCAGTAATAAAAACCCACAGTTTCGTAAAAAAATGCCAAAAGATGAATTATTATGAATTTAAAGATAAAATTGGAAAAAAAATCTGAATACCAAATACCTACCTGGGTTCAAAAATTTGAAAAATCACAGGAATATAATAAGCTTCAACCATCAAGGTCAGCGAGACATGAGGATTTAAAAGTTTTTAATTATTTTCCACGCTCATTTTAAATATCCTAATTCTGATAGAAAAGGCGAATTTTTATTGCCAATCAAATTAATGTGAGTGATTTGGTGGTCAGGTGATTAATCAAGAGGTGAATCACCGCGTCACCACGCATATTTCTTATTCAGGAAAAATTTCTCATTTGATAAACATTTCGACAATAATGGAGTCATTATGTTTCAGTTTCAGTATTAACAGCGGCGGTGTGCAAAAAATGCAGATGCAGTAAACTGACACGTTTTTTTAAAAATTTATTTCCGATTGTTTATCAAAAAACTTTGTTCTCGTTCGTAATTTTTTTTTTAAATTTTGGTTCCGTGAGTTACTAATTAACAGAGTTTTACTGTGTGTGTGTGTAACAATGATTTAACTGTTAGGTTTAGTTTCTAATAAACAAGAGTTACTCCTCTAATTATCAGTTACCGATCATTGTTAAAAATCAAACACAAATCTTACAGTCACTTAACATCAATATAGAATCTCCTCAAAAAGATTTAAAATTTTACATTTCAAAATATACCTTAATTTAAATAATAAATCTTATTACTTACTTTAAAACATATAACTTTTCAGTCTCTGAAAACGCTTGTTAAATGTTAATGATAAAAGGATTAATTTAAATGGAAACACTTTAAGAGTAAATACATACAAACACGTGTTAAAAAAAAAATTAAGTCGCACTCATCCATGTAAATCGGGGCCAGATTTTCTCCTGAAGGTACCCTGGGTTAATGCAAATTGGGGCCTCCAAGAGAGCATATATTATTAAAACATTTTTATAAATGTGCCCTTCTCGTTTTTTGTTTCCAAAATCACCTATCATTAAACCAAAATGTAAGTTTCAGACTCTACTGAAATTACATTACAGACCCGCCGCAGGCTTTTATCGCTTGGATCATTTAAATCATTAAAAACGTACCTTGTTTGAGTAAAGGAACAATCTTGGACTCTCCTCTGGATGTGGACGAGGGAAGAGCGATGATGGGTTTTCCGAGGCCATCAAAGCCTTCCGCAGCTCCGCGGATGAAGTCCACCTGACCACCAAAACCAGAATACATCCGGGTTCCTATTAACAGAATAAACATAAAATTCAGATACACACAACATATTCTAATTATAAACAGTAACTATAGCTTGACTGAAAGTAAGCAGACTCAAAAAGTAGAACATTGAAAAATTCAATCAAAAATCTCATTTTTTTAATTATGAAGCTAGTTGAAAAATTATTTTAATTTTCGCAATAAAACTTTGTACTACACACATGTTGGGTTATTTTCACTACTAGTTTAGAGAGGTGCAGTCCCTCTCATCATCAGGTGATAACTAAACTAAATACAGTATTGTAGTCTATTCAGGTAATGGGGCGGGGCTTGAGAAGAGGGGAAGGTTTCAGTTGTTAATGGGAATATGGACAGTAAAGGTGAAATGTTAGGAAATGTTATGTTGTTAATCAGTGTTTTCTAAGTTTGTATCTGAAGATATAAATACAAATAAATAAATAATAAAATCTCCCATTTTCCTTAAAAAATGTGAAAAAGTAAGTGGAAAATACCCCTTATAAAAATATTAGCAATGTACTGTTATATAAGAATATTACCAATGGAGTCAGAGCTGACTTGTCCAGTGAGATCCACCTCGATGCAGGAGTTGATTGCCGTCATCTTAGGGTTCTTGGCGACCACACTCACATTATTCACATAGTTGACCTCCAACATTTCTAAAGAAAGCATCAGTTATAAAAGCCATTGAGAAAAAAAATTGGTGATGAGGAATTTTCTAGAAATACAAAACTGACTACACATTACCAAAATGACTATTCATGACTCAAATGTAATTTAGCATAACCTAAACTAGAAACCTTTTATTGACAGTCAGGCGCACCCTAACCAATTAAATTTTTTATCACTTTTCCAAAATCTGGATATAATATATATAAAACATTGATTCTTTTGAGCATTGCTGCATTACCCTCTAAACAATTGGTAGGGGCTCTTTAATTATATACACTCGCAATAAATGGAATTATAAAGTGGATTTCTCTAGCCCCCTCCAGCCCATTCTTAGCCAGACATTGTTCAAGAACTGATATCAACACGGGTCAAAAATATTCAATGTATCTAAATATAATCTAATATAAATAATATTTCAAATACAGTTTTTTTTTTAGTAAATAAATATGTAACATAAAAATGCTAACCTAGCTTAACTTGATTTAAGAAGCCAAGCGCTGTAATGATTCTAAGGGACCACTATTTAATGTTGGGTAATTTACCCAATTTTGGTACAACTTATATGTACTGGTTAGAAAGCTCAGAAAACAGAAACCACTACATATACATTTTTGAATGTAAATATGAGGGCTACGTGATAATTACCCGTGTTTAATGACTGATAACGCCACTGATGCAAAATCTGCACACAATTTGTTTAACGCCATCTTTCGAATGACGCCTGTCAAAATTTCAGATAGATTTATCAGGTAGTTTTGTTTTGATTGCAACCAAAGAAAAAAGCAATTTCGGTCAGTGATTCGATTCCTTTTCTTTGGATGGAAAGACGTGTGAGGGTATCAAAGTGAAGTCACATGTTATTTGTGAGGACCATGCCACCTTCGAAGACTACCATCAGATATTGGTTTAATGAATTTAAGTATAGCCGAACATCCATTTTTGATGAAGAGCGCCTAGGCCGTCCGATTGAGGTGACTACGGAGGATATGGTCAACAAAATCTATGATATCGTGTTAGGGGACTGCCGAGTGAATATCAGAGATTGCTGATATTGTTAACATATCAATCAATCACATACAAAATATCCTACATGAAAACTTGGACACGAGAAAGCTATTGGCGAGATGTGTTCCGCAGTGGAACAAAAACAGAATCACATGACAACTTCAGGGCACTGTTTGGACATATTTAAGCGCAATCCGAAAGAGTTTTTGCGGCGTTTCATTACTGTTAACGAAACATGGGTCCGGAAAAGGCATGGCCACTTTTTTGGGATTTGCGAGACATCATCTTCACCGACTGTTTGATTTAAGGATTTATTGAACTGATTCAACGCTGAATTGATGAGAAAATGGTCCCATTTGGCGAAGAAAATAGTGCTCTTTCACCATGACCACGCACCGGTTTGTCCATCCGCAACCGCCACAGCAAAACTGGTCAAATAATTAATGTTTAAATAATTTGGAATATCGTTGAACTAAGTGTAAAACACGGGTACCTACTTATTATTCAGCCATCCATATATATATATATATATTTTTAAAGTAATATAAATATATTATATCCATACCTAAATATAATTCTGTGTTGAATAAATATCACTGTAACAACTTGAAAATCTCACCAATGAAGGGGTTATTATCCACAAAATCATAGAGAGCCTTGGTTCCAATAAGGAAAGAGCCCACCATACGGCCACGGTGGATGGTTTTCTTGTTGTTGGTGATGCAGCCGCGGTTCACCAAGTCGATCACTCCCCCGCTGAACATTTCGGAATGAACGCCGAGGTCTTTGTGGTTCTTTAGTGCGGCCAGCACTGCGTCAGGAATGCTGCCGATACCTGGGTAATAATAGATTACGATAAAAGGACAAATATTATCATTTTTTAAGTGGCTTATCAGATGCAATAATACAATTTTACATCACAACAACTTTGCTATTTTGCCCATAGCCTTTCCATTAAAATATTCTATGAACCAAACAACAGATGTTTTAAGAGTTTTTAGCAAAAAAAAAAGACATAAATCACACAAATTCTTTTGTAAGGGATTTTGAAAACTACAGAGAGGAAATAGCACGTATCAAATCATTGATTGAAAACTCTGCTTTTGAAGCAGTAAATAGTCGACTTATAGGTAATAGATATTATATACCGAAATCACAGCACATTCACTAGAGAAAATGCCTTTTTTCTATCTACCAGTAATAATGTTCTCATATTATTAAGTTAATTATGGAGAATTTAATGTATAAGGAGAGACGTGCAGAACAATTTTCATTTTTATGTTATGCCAATATTTCATCTACGCTATGGAGATTAAAGCTTGTCTGTTAAATTCCAATTCTGTTAAGTCCTTAGGATTTCAGTCCAAAAGTGACTTGTGATTAGTAATCAGCATAAAGCATACATACTGCATATTTACACTGGCTTAAACATACATATGCATAAAAATTCTTGGCAATTCTTTACGAAGAAATAATAAATTACTAAACTAGTTGTCTCCCATCCGCATTAGATAGGACAGGGTTAAAAAAAAAACTACATATTTGTTTTACTTCAAGGATTATTCATCTACGAATAGATGCCACTTAGTTTTTATGAGTTAATATTTTTAGCCACTTGGCAAAATTTTGTTAGATCCAGCAACAGGTCGAGAACTTACCCATTTGCAATGTGGCGCCATCATCAACGAGGTTTTCGCCGATGACTTTCCCAATCTGCATTTCCACGTCAGTGGGAGGCTTGCCTCCATGCTCTGGAAGTGGAGTGTCCACCTTTACGGCATAGTCCAGATGGGATACGTGCACAATACCGTCGCCAAATGTACGCGGCATGTTGGGGTTCACCTGACCTGGAAATATATTAAAATATATACAGTCGATTCCACGTAATTGGGCCACCAGTTAATTGGGGCAGTCCCCCCTTATTTGGGTCAAATCTCAAGGAATGGAAACCAAACCATGGAACTAATAATAATGTACATTGCTTAATTGGGATGACATTCCGCATAATTAGGACAGTAAATTAAAGATTAAAATATATAAATTTAAAATTGATTAATAAGTTCCACAACAGCCAGAGAAATAGTGCAAAAATTTCCCTTTTACAAGCAATACAGTTGTTGGTGACAGTTGGCGAGCTATAAAAACCAACACCATATATAAAATTTTTAAACCTTTAGATATTTTCGAAACTTTGAGCAATGAGGGAAATGAGGACATGTTAGAAGTTTCATTGATAATTATCATGAGTTTTCGACAATAGATAACAATTTACCATGTTACGATGAAAATAAAGGCTGAGGATGCAATTATTGAAGCATTAAATCGAAACATTAAAAATTAAATGAAGACATTGATGATTAAGATATAACTGTGCCTGTAAGTAACCAGGAGGTAAAAAAAATATAGGCGGGTTACAGTTACAGGTTATTACGTATTTAAAGAAAAATATTCATCATTTAATTTTAAGTTCGCTTTGGTCTATCGGGGAAGTCACATAATTGGGCCAAACTTCCTGGTCCCGATGTGTCCCATTGACTGTATTTTTTAATATATGACAAAAGCCTTAGAGACTATATTTAAGAGTGCAAGAATTCAAAATATGTTATAATTTGTTCACTTGCAGTGATGATGTTCAGGGGAGCAAGGGTGGGAACAATAATTCCAAGTTACATTTATTTTAATTACTAGTGTTTACACAAATATTGAACATATAGTTAAAAAAAAATTACCTATGATTACTTTGGAATTCATCATGCCTGCTCTCACACAATCCACAGATGTTCCCAAACTGCAGTAGCCGTGGGCGTCCGGCGGGGAGACCTAGAACCACAAACATAAATTAATAATAACAATATTACGTAAGGTGAATCAGCGTAAGTGCGACATATAAATCATTGACATAAACTTTGAACTATTCTCAAAATTATGCTATGCATTTGAGACTTTGATAGAATGATCATTAACTAATTCCTAATTTAAGTCTTTAAAAATCGGAAAGTAACCTTTTAGGATAGCGGATATTTAAAGCATTTTATAAAAATTAGACGAGTAGATTCGCTTACCCCAAATTTGTGGTAAAAGCATCTAGTTGTATTATTTCTGACAAATTGTTAAAATATTGAAAATGTCTTTACTGATCTGCTTAATGACAATATGAATTAGTTATTTTGGTCCTTAATGACGGGAGAAGTGCAATATATCATAGCGATTGTTTTTGAAATTAGTTAATTATTTTTTAAAAATTATGAAACTGTCTACGCATCACTAATTGAAAAAGTTTCCATCACCAACCACTGAGTAGATGCACTTCCCCTGCGGTGTAAAATTTATGGGGTAAGTGTATCCGGTCTTATAAATCATAATCTGCAGAAATAATATCTACCTAATACCTAATATGAGCGCCCTGGCACAAAAGATTATTGAGATATACTAAAGATTGAAAAGGCATACACAACTCGCAAGTTGACATCAAACAACTGTCATAATTTGAAATGGTATTACAAGCAAACTGTTTGGATTTGCACCATATCTGGACTGTCTTTTCGAATATTGATTTATAACATTTCTTAATAGATTGCGGCACTGAAATCCAATTTCTAAAATAATTAGGAGACGTAGATGCACTTACCTGGCTCACCTTAATAAATAAATAAATGCGCTTTCACAAGTTATTTAAATAATATATTGATTTTAATTTTATTTGAGTTGCGAGATGTGAAGAGTTTAAAGTTACCTGAATGAGAGCAATGTCAGGCTGGATGATTTTTCTATAGAACAGAAGGGGGATCTCGTGAAGGAAGATCGGAATGGTATCTCCTCGACCATCAGCTACCGCTTTCCGGACATTACCACCCATAAACATGGAAAGGGACCTGAAAATATATTTATAAATCAGCACTGATTTTACAGTATAATATACAATCAAAATCTTTTGCAAGATCTGATCTTTCAGACGGCTGCAGATCACATGGTTATTGTTACCTGCCGTAGATACCGGATGCGTTTATGGCTGTCAGGAGTTCGGTTTCATGCATCGGTATATGCAAGGTGCGTTAAGGGTCGTCGGCAGTGGAGGCGATAGACCTTCACAATCAGCAACACTGCCAATTAACACTGAACAACTAGCCTAAAGTAGTAAAATTAGGGTCTCATCAGCTGCAAAAACACGTTGTTGCCGACCAAACATGTACCAATACAATGCGCCCGCAGCTGTCCGGAGACCGGCACTTACACGCCACTTCTCTCGCAGCTGCCTTCCTGACAAGATCTCTAGTACATCTGTAACTATAGGCAAGCATAGACATAAACTGTAGGTAGTCTTTCTTGTTCGACCTGCTCTGGCCACTCACACACACTCCGCGATCATATTCAAAAGAACTTGTGAGTGCTGGGTGTAATATATGGAGGCACCAGGCGCCCACATACATAACCTTCTGATTCATAATATTCAATCCTAACCGCGTCCTTTTACTTATCTCCATAACAACAAGAACATTTCAGCAACATTATATGAATAATTTATCCCTTTGACCTGTTTTTGTTTAGTACACTCATTATTCTAATGTACGTGCTTAAAGATCTATTTACAATTCTTTTAAATCCATTTATTACACATATTAATTTTGTTTATTATATTTTTAATTTACTTAGCTGACTATGTATATATTAGGTAAAAATTCATGTTGTGAATGATTAAAATACTTTAATTGGTTATTTTCACTCTTGTCAGTACTGATAATATTTTATAATCTACTGGCATGCTTTTTTATATGACACTTTGTATAAGTAATACCTTGATACGTGTACAAGAACTAGCTATCAAAGACATATTGTACGAATGTGGTATTATCATTAAGAAAATCAATTTGGTATATAATATTAATGATCAAATCAATTCTGAAAGATGGTGATGGGAATATAGACCTAAAGAAAACACAAACTCGGCATAGCGGGGTGCCTCACTCGGCTTACCGACAAATACTATTTCTACCTCCACGGCTTTGTTACTGTGGGTGATAAGTAAGGAAAATTTCATTATATTATTTCGAAGACATGTTATTTACATCAGAATGGCAACCAAGGCACTTGGACAAAGTTCAAACAGCACTATGTAAACTGTAATAATGCTATTAATAGATAAGATATTCATACTTGTATCAATTGAGAAATCATCTACATTGATAACTGAACACTGTAGAACCCTGTGCCGGCTTCATTAAAAGTTTCTCTACAAACTCTAGGGCGCATTGTACAGAATATGAAACCATGAATAAAAACATTTATTACATTCTGCTTAACAATTATATTGTTTCCTTTATGTTTGTTGCACAATATTTCAGTTTTCCCGCACATTCTACATAATCTTACCGATTTCATTACAGCTGTATTCCGTCTGCTTTCATACTCGCTCTGACATTTCTAAAATTTTAAAACCCAATAACGTATTGTAATTTTCTTGAGATGACGAATCACATTTCTTTTTAAGTGTGATTAAATAATTAACACAAATTAAATGTATCAATTAGAAAGATATACAGATAAAATCAATTTATCAAAAAATATTATATAATACAAAAATATATTCAAAGGTGTTTGAGATTTCGTAAATATAAAGAAGATTGTTTTCAAATAATGAAATGACAGATGGATCAATTTGAAAGTGCAACATATAAGATCGAAAATTTGTCATCAACTTACTATGTTGGTGTAGTGTAATCGATTAATGCATTTTCCCGGATAGGAAAAGATCCAGATTCGAATCACGGCAACAAAAATAATTTTTCGATAAATTAATTTTATCTGTACATCTTCTAATTGATACGTTTAATTTGTATTAAAGACATGTTCTGAAAAATTGCAACTCAGAATCTTACAATATGTAATGTTGTAGCTGTGGCACTCGAAAACCTGATCTATAGGGTATTGAAAACTAATGATTTTTTACAAAGCTCATATTTTGATCAGTCATGAGCCCTTCCAAGGGATGACATTGACTTTCACGACACCCTGTGTATGTACAATTTCATTTTTAATCCAAAACAAATACAGTTTGCATTGAGTGAATGAAATAATGTGCAATGCACAATGTATAAAAGTTTTTAAATATTGTCTTTCATTAAAATAAACATGTGAAATCTGCTGGAAGTATATAATATATAAAATACCTAAATTATACCTGACAGAATTGGCTAAGCTGAATGCTTTTTCTAAAAGACCATATTTTTTCATAATGGGTATATATTTAATACCTGAAATTTGTAATTTACACAATAAATTGTTAAACAAATTGAAATTGAAATTGAAAGAAATTTAAATTAAAAAATGAGAGAACATAGAAAAAGCAAATAGATAGACTCTATGAAGATGGAACTATCAGTGGCCGCAAGTAATCGACACAGCGCAGGACAGGGAGCGATGGAAGAATGGGAGGGGATAAAGAAGAAATTTAAATGATCGAGAATAAAACCGGGAGAAAAAAGAGCATACTTGGTTTAATCCGACATATGAAATTGATGTTTGAAGAAAAATAAATTTTTATATATGTCAGTGAAAACTATGTAAAACCTGACGCGACCAAAAAAAGGCTGTCAGGATGCTTTAAAAATGATGAGCTTGTATAAGATATTCAAAAGACGTGTGATGGTAACCATACCTGAAAATGCCTTCGCAGTCAGGGTCGGTGTAGGCAGCCTTACCCTCAGTGTGCATGTGGCACACGGTGATGTCCTTCAGGCCTGCAGACTTCCCCTGGAGGGTCATGGCTTCCAGGAGGTGAATGGGCGTAGCAGCCGCTCCCTGGGCGAACACCGTTTGACCTAGGGAAAAAAACACATTTCGTAAGAATTAAATGTGATCATGAATAATGACAATTTAAATAACATATCAGTGTGATTATTATTGTGTTCTTTCCCCGCCTTAAACTATCTTCTTATCCTTCCACTTAACGTGATTATACAGTATTATACTGTGTTAATATAAGTGTTCCTTTTACATTTGCGGATCATACTTGATGTTATAAAATTATTAGAATAATTTTTAGGAAAACCTAATCAAAATATTATGAACAACCAACTAAATTGAACCACAAGTCTCATTTTAATTTTTTTTTCTAAAAATTATTCTAATAATTTTGTATCAAGTAACAATTTAAGTTAGGTGCTAAATTTATTTTTTTAAATAATTATTGTTTTTAAACATAGATTCTGTTAAAGAAACACTATAACATGTTTTTGATTAGTTAATGACACCCTGAAGAAGAAAATTATATTTTTCAAAACCGGTAGATGTATTTAATTCATTAAATGGTTATAAAACAAAGTTAACAATCTAAAATAATAAAACTTTATTCCATAAATCTTTCGCAAATATTTAGGTAATGACAGAGGAAGATGTAATCGGACCATCATTTTTATGATTTAATCACATGATTTTGTTAACAAAGATAACAATCCTATAATACTAATAAAAATTAATGACTACAATAAACTTGTTAAATTTTTATCAGAATCATCACATTACATAATGCAATATTTAAAAATATATTAAGACTCATCTTTTTATATATCCACAGAATGGTCAATGACAAATGAAACAGACTGAAAAGAGATTGTTGTACGTTATACCTACATATATACTTAAAACTTAATCTGCTCATAAACATGCGAGTAAGACTGATTATACAAAAAAAAAATGTATCATGGTTCAAAGTAACAAGAGATAATAATTAAATCTAATAGCGATACCAATTGATCACCATTATCAAAGATCTATAAATACTCATTTAAAAAAATAATTAAACAAATAACATTTGATAAGTTGGAATATTTTCTCTTTTAAAATATCTGTAAAAGCTGAAATAAAAATAAGAAATACACATCAATTATATGGTATGTATATATAATATTACCTGACTTAATAATTTGCATTCACACAATCACTGCTAATTAAAACACATTCAAATACATTATCTCGTATATGATGTGGCTTAAAAGGATCTGCAGTCACAGTGCTCAAATGTATTGTAACACAAGCAGATAAATAGGACCATAAAAAGCAGACACATTTTCTGACTCACTTTATTAATTCACCTCGTAATTTACGTAGTCAATTATATATATATATATTTTTTAAACTTGGTGTGCATTACAGTGCAAAACACTGCAGACACAGAGAGCCACGTATGGATATATCATCATGCAGTAACTGAAGGTGTAGCAGGGATTAAAATGTCATACAAGAAGCGAAAGATATGAAAATGCTAATAATCAAATACCTTCTTACACAATGCTCCTTGGATCTTTAGGCCTCTAATACTATATGTCCTTGGAATAACAAATATTTACATCAAACTGTGATATTGAGCTTCAAAATTTTAAATATTAATTTTTAATTTCTTCGGCGGAGTTTGGTTGAAAACCCGTGAGGTGAAATTTTTACAAAAATGTCGCTACATTGTATAACACATTTTATCTCATCTCATTTTATCACATCTCACACATTTTATTTGTATTTAAATCAATAATAGTTATTAAAAATATTACATGTACTACTAAATTATAACTATATTTTCTTATTATCTTATAAACCGCTAGGAAATTAGACAAGGTTATAAAGAGAAAAATGTTGTCAGAATTTTGATACAATAAAGTAAATTTTGACCAAAATGTCTGAGGTCTTTAATTAACATGCAATAATTGTTAAATTTATTATTAAATTCTATTGGTTCTTTTCTTTTCTTTTATATTTCATTCTTAGGGCTGGTTGCATGATCAGTAGTAAATTGTTAGTTAAAGCCCGTGGTTAAAATCGTTTGAAGGTTGTTTGAATGTCAAAATTACTATTGTCAAAGCATAGGTGAGATGTCTATAGGCGTGGCAAATAATCATGAAATATGCTTTATCTATAGATTTTTTTGTCTCTGCGTTTGAAATCTGTCACTTTCATCAGGTGAAGACTCTCAATGGACAGTGAAGCCACGGACTAATAGCAGTAGTATATAATGTCAATAGTTTTTCTTTTGGAGCAAAATCTCAAATTTAAAATGTATACAGTAATACGAATTTGTAAACTGACATACGTCCACCATGAAATGGCCTTGTTAAACAGAAAACAACATTTGAAAATTGCTGGTGTGGCGTGTACAGCAAACGTAAGTCTGCCAGTCAACCTGATTACGGGCTCGGAAACAATGCGGTCATTATGTACGATGTATCAATTATGGTAATTGACCAATTCAAGCTAATTTCTTATGTACATACTGTGTTCATCTGAAAGCCATACATGTCTGTATATCGATCAAATATGACCGCTTTGTGTGGATCGAAATGAAAATATTAACTTTTTTCCTGAATATAATTTATGTAAATAAGTGTTGATAATAAAGTTCTAATAGCTATTTAAATATTCTTCCATTTCAGAGGCTGGTCATTCTAAGGGTGATTCCTTAACGAAGGAATACTTTTTATAAATATTTTCCATTGGGAATTCAAAAAAAAAAAAAAAAGGAAAATATCATCACACCAAATCACCGAAACCAGGAAATGTGAATAAATGTACGTGCCTCAATTTCAATATTAATTTATTTCCATATATAAATGAACAATAACTATCCCACAATGCTTGTCAGCCTACAATGAAATAATACTATAGAATCATCTATAAAAAAATACATTAATATCTTTGAAAACATACTGTTTATTCAGAAAATTTTTTCACACAATGTTGATAAACATTTTTAAATATGTACTTTCATTTTTATCTGTCGCAGTACAGGGATCGAAAAATCCTTCATGAAATCAAAAAAATTTTGAAGGCGCTGTCTGTGTATCGATGATCTTGGTATCTCTCGTCACTATACTTAGCTACTGTTGTGTCAAATTGTCATATTAGTATATAATGCAGATTTTTTGTGTTGAATTTACTTTAATTCTTTAATTTACTTTATTATTTATTCATTCTTAATATAAAATTTTAATACTAATATTTTTTTTAAATAGTTGAACATTGAACTTTGTAAGAGCTTAAGATATAAGTGAACTGCATATTCTTACATACTTTCTGATTCCTAGACACTATAGTGGATACCATCCACACCTGTCACGCGTTCAGTTCTCCGCTGGAAATTATTTTATTTATACGTATAACTGAATTTATAAATATTTTATTCAATCAGAAAAACATATCCCGTGCAGGGGTAATACGATACACAGATCTATCATTTTTTTTTAAATATTATAATCTAGTTTTTGTTATTTTGATGCAAATGTAAGTTATCTCAATTCTTCGAGTCAATAAATAAATAAATAATGTTGTGAAATTAATTATATTGTTGTCAATAATTAATTTCATTATACGCCTATTATTATGAAAGTGGTCCAAGTCAAGAAATTGAAGATAAAAAAGAATTTTATTAATTATTTTACATCACATTGTTTAAAACGAATATAATATGATACAAAATGTGACAATTGTGAAAAATTTGAAGCGTTATATTCAGTTTATTGTTACGACATTCAATAATATTCCACTAGAATTTATTTTGATAATAGAGTAGGTCATTAAAAATTTTTATTTCCTTATAAGCTACATGCAACATTTATATGTCAAAACAGATTATAAATCTAGTAGACTAAATAAATTTTGAAACATTGTGTTGTGTAATATAAATATATTTTTTAATCAATTCAAACGTGAACCTTTAAATATCTCGAAACAAAAGAAACATGACTTAGACCACTTTCTTAATAGTGGGCACATATGAGTATTAATAATATAAACAACAAAGATTCTTCAATTCTGTGTTTTTTGATTTGATAAAGTAAATTTTTCAATCAATCTCAACCAATCTAAATGTATCCTCAGATTTTTCCGGATAGAATGTTTCCGGATACAAATTTTGCAGAAAATTTTTTGCAGACACTGGTTATTCCGGATATGATTTTTGCAGACAACGATTATTCCGGACATAGATTATTCTGGAGGTTAGGGTTAGGTTAGGTTACATTGAACTCAAGTATTGAAAATTTAACAATTCAAATGTTTACATTAAAATATTTTTTTAATAAATATAATATTAAAAATATTTTTTGTCCAGAATAGTCAAGTGTCTAGAAACATCCTGTCTGGTAAAATCACCGAACGGTCAAATATATTCCTTATCATTCCAGATGATAATCTTATAGTGCATTTTTTAAGGAAAATGTAGTATACTGTTTTGCTGCATCCATTATTCAGCTTTACGGAAAATATATTATTGCTAATAGTGTCCATGATGTGGTAAAACAGCGAAAATAGTGTTTGTTTTGTTTATTCTAAACATAACAAATAACACAATCAAAGGCAAAACATAAAATATGGAAAATACAAATTAAATGTATTAATTAGAAAGATTTACATATAAAATTAATTTTATCAAAAAATATTATTGTTGCTATCGGGATTCGAACCTGGATCTCTTCCAATCCGGGGAATGTGCATTATCCGATTATGCTATACCAACACAGTGGATTGAGGACAAATTTTCGTACCTATATGTTACACTTTTCAAATTAATTCATCTATCGTTCCATTATTATTGAAAAATATTGTTGTTGCGCTACCGGAAAATTTGTCGTCAAAAATACTGTCACCGTTGCATAGTTGGTAATGCGCCTTCCCCGGATTGAAAAAGAGATCCAGGTTCGAATCTCGATAGCAACAACAATATTTTTTGATAAAATTGATTTTATATGTATAAATTTCTAATTAATACATTTAATTATTATATAAAATATCACAGATCTATGTTCTGAATAATTGCAACTTCACAATAAGATAATAAAATATGGCGTACAGAAAACAAGATAACTAGTATATAACGTCATATTCTGCATTAATTTGTTCAGCTTGTTATTCCAAGGTAACTTAACAAGCCACCTCATAATAAAGATACATTGTACTATCTAGAGAAGAGAATAAATATTAAATATGTTTTCTTTATATGTAATCTCATTTTTCATCGATAGTGTTTTAATTGATTAAAGTCATAATTTTAAATCATTTTACCATTTGTGGAAGACAGGTCCCAGCTTTTGACAGATAAGTCATGACCTTTAAAGCCTAGTCTTACCCTATGTGGTGTCTTCCATTTCAAATAGAGTTGGCAGTTAAAAGGTTAATATGTAAACGTTTTAAACGGTAACGCATTCCTCCTGCAAGAGAAAGATCCAGGTTCGGGTGCCGGTGGCAACTAAATATTTTTTCAATTAATAGATTTTTTCTGTATGACTTTCTAAGAGATTCACCTAATTTGTTTTAAATATGTAGTTTAAATAATAAATTTTTAGTACTAATCTAAATTCAAATATAGGTATAAATAGTACCAATGAACAAAAGTAGACTGAATGCAGTGGAAATGCGATCACTTAGGTGTATATGTGGCAAATCTATTTATGACAGAGTAAAGAATGAAGAAATAAGGAAATAATATAAAGCTGATGTTAGTATAAGGAGTAAGATTAAGAAAGGATCACTGGTTTGGTCATATGGAACGGATGAATCAGCAGAGAATGGTAAGAAAGTTATATGACGCAAGTGTTGATGGCACCAAAAGACTTGGCACGACCAGGGTAAACCAGATACTGGAGGATGGTTCTGTCAGAAGCCTCAACAATCGGCGAGCTTATATGAGAAGATGTATGAATGTCGATGAGGCGAGAATTGTGTGTTAGTTAGTTAATATACAATGAAACCAACATAGCATATGTTTTATAGACAAGTCAAATTTAGATAATGTCCTTTATGGGCAAACTCATGAGAATATGGCGAGACTTATTTGATTTATCTAAAGTGAACTATGTAAATCAGGGATTGCCAAACAATTATAATATAAGTATAGTAAAATACATTTCAATATTATAATACAAAATAATTTAATATTCTGTTGATAACAAATAAATAAAACACTAAATAATCTACACATTCAGATAACACCATACTCAAGTTGAGTGATATAAAAAATAATCTTCATCACGGAATCTATTTTATGCAACTTTGTATACTCTGTAGTTCTGGATTCAAAATCAAACTAAACAACCAACAGAAGGGATATCGCCAGTTTCTCCTAGGAAAAAGACAAGTAATAAGTAAGTTCCTCGAGGAAGGTACATTGAAGTAATACTAGATTGATTAAATTGGTCAGGTTAAATAGCATAAACAACATTGTCGATGTACAATGGAGTGAAAAAAATATATGATGATCTCCGCCCACTTTGATTAATGTTACAAATACAGGTAACCCCCGTTGATCGCGGGAGATACGTTCTGGACATGGCCGCGAAAAGCAAAATTCCACGATCAACAGGGGATTTAAAAAAAAAAAAACATTTATTTTCTAAATAAACATAAAATAACAATGTCATATAAAATATAATTCATTATTTATTTATTTTTTCCACTTTACAAAAAAGAATCGAGATTTCTTTGTTTGGCCTCTCTAGTTTATTGTGTAAAACTTGTCTATAACTGTCAAATAATCCATTATGTTAGCACTAGCCGATTAGCCAATAATTTTAAGACAATGCAAGTTTGATAATTTTTTAAACTGATCAAACCAATCTTTGCTTGCTTTAAAAACTTCTCCTCCATTTTGAGATTTTAAAGGATCCCAAAGACTTAGTGATTTATTCATAATTATTTGGGTGCTCACAGGCATACGGTGTTGATTTAGGTCCTCTATCCATTTGCTTAATAAATTTTCCATTTCTGTCATCAATAAACTTCTGGTTCGCGAAACTTTTATCGCTGTAATCGGAGTGACCCTTTCATCAACCCTTTTAATTTTGTCTTTTTGCTGCACAATTGATCGCACTGTAGACTCAGGCGATTTGAAATTCCTACCTACAACTGCAAATTTACGACCATTTTTTATCGCTTTGATTATTTTTAGTTTCTTTTCTAAAGATGCTATATTGCAAATTTTTCTAACCGATTTTTAACATTGTCTGTTTGACATTTTAAATCGTACAATGGGATAAAAATATGGAGCATGCGCTTGACACTCAGCTAAGATTACACTGAAGTACTGAAGTTGAAGGATAGGTGATTGACAGAAAAACCCAAACTTACCAGGAACCGGCGTACAATTTGCAATAAAATAAATAGTCATTTTTATTCTACACAGGGTTGCGCCAAGCATAATGTCCCTCTTCTAGCAATAAGTTTACTGTGGGGTCAACTGCAAGGGGTCCAAGTGCAGTCCTCGGGGATACATTGCGATTTAAAAAAAATTATAAGGGCTCTCCTATACTTAAAAACTTTTAATAGAATTAAGCCACCAAAGTATAAGTAGTATCTCAAAGGGAAGGGCTGCGCTAGGCTAAAGCCTATGTAGCCTGATACTGGTGCATAATAATATATATTATTTAAATTCTTAAATTTAAAATATTCACTGAGCCTTAGTGTCTTTATGGCCCGTGTCCACGGATGAGATTTTTATGACATTTTCGAAAGAGACAAGGATAATGCTCTCACACGATTCTTTGGAGACAACTCTAGGATTTCGTAGTTCACTTTGTACAAACCAAGTCTTAGAGATTCACCGTCACGTGCCTCACTTCATGCTTGATAAATGTTAAATCAATTGACCGATGATGTTCCGTTTGTTAGATGAGTAAATTTGAATGTGAAGAAGTTAAAACGGAATACATTTTTGTAAATTTATGTTGTAGGTACTATGGTTCTAGGTGACGTACATCAAACATCGTATACGCGAGTTTGATTTTTTGTCTCTTTCTACCAATCTCAAGCTAATCTCTGAGTTTATCTCCAGACCCAAATCTCAAGACGCGTACACGGTACTTAGATTTATCTCGACCAAATCTCTAGAATTTGTCTGATCGTATCTCATTCCGTGGACACGGGCCATTATAGCAATTTAAAAAATTCTCAAATTTAAAAATTTCACCGCGTCTTTGGGCCCTCGGCGCCATTGTGCGACCTTGCCCTTAGGATCGGCGCGGCCGTGATTGTACAAGGTACGCGCGGTTAAAAATGAAACAATTCGGGATATTTTAATCATATTAAAAATGAAAAATCGCTCGACCAGCAGCAACCATGACGTAAACCAGCGAGCGATTGTGTATTTATACACTCGTGTAATATTATATATAAACGCATCGGGTCCAATAACAGCGTTACACAAACTAACAACTCGACCTTTGCTCAGTACGCGACTGTTGAACGGCAGATGACGTCAGAATTAATCGTATATTTTTGATAAACATTAAACATGATTTTGAAACGTATGCGCAAACAATATTTTTTTAAAATAGATAAGTACGACACATTATTTATTTTATTTAATCTAAATCGTTACGGGTCAGCGGTTCGATCCTCGTCACGCACGATTTTAACACAGTTTAAAAAATAGTAAGAATGTTGAAAATTTAATATTTTTGTATAACTTAGTTTCAAATGACCTTACTTACGCACGTCTGTTAAGTGATGAGCGACATCAGTTGACTAAAGTTAGATATTTTGTATTTTGCTTTTGTGTGTAACTAGAAAATTTTAATAAACAAACAATTTTAACTACATCAAAAGCGTATTATTGTTTACAACGAATTTGATCAATTTCATTAAATATCAAACAATTTTACTAGTTATTAAAACACATTATTATTGTGAAGTTACAGTTTTTTCAGAACGGTAGTTCGGTAACGGTAGTAATAAAAAAAAATCACCCAATTTTAAGATCTAATTTTCTTATCTTCTATAGCCAGCGACGACAGGTGACGCGCCCACTCCAAGCGCACAGTTCTACGAGTTAAAAATGTTAATAATTAGACAAAATACTTTGTTTAAACCACTATATATTGATTATTCAACATGTTTCGATACTTATAGTAGCTTCTTAAGGAAACAATGTATACTGAAATTAAAAATACAAGCATAGATAAAAACAAAACTATAAAGTGGTGAATAAGTAAGACCTAATATGAAAAAAGTTTAAAAGGTGACTATTCGCAAAGAGGATTTGGTTATTTATAATATTTAGCTTGCTATTAACACTTTTTCTTATTTCTAAAATTTAAAATTCATCTAACTGTAAACCCTTAATATTAGTATGTATAATTTCGAAACCCTCGTTTCTTTCTAAAAGGTGATTGGAAAATTCTGAATAGTTATTGCTATTTAGGTATCTCAAGTGCTCCTTAATTCTAATATCAAAAGTCTGCAAGTTTCACATATAAAAAATAATTGCAATCATTGCAAAATAATTTGTAAACCCCTGATTTTTTTTAAATAATATAAATAAATATAATTGCTAATATTGAAGAAGCAAAAATGTAAAGTTTGTAATAGTTTAATCGATTATCAGTTATAGTTCATCATTCGAAAAATATGCCAAAAATAAACTTTAGTGCGCTAAAATACACTTTTGAATATATATGTATCGAGTGTCGATAATACCAAAATAACAAATTACAAAATTAAACGATACTGTTGGCGACATCCAGGCAGAGGCTGTTGTAATGCGTTTTATAAATTTAATAAAAAATATAAATAAATTTCAATGTGGAAAACATGACACAAAGAGAATTGGTCCATCTAACTCAACTAATTAACGCAAAACAAATACTATCCTCTAAATAAAATACAAATTTGAATCAAACCGCACTTTACGTGTTTAATATTTCATTTGACTGCAACAGTCCGACTGCAACCGGCGACATCGTGTGGCTCCAATCCAATGCACCGCATACGTTTGTGGAATTACGCGTTATTGCGGATCGTCGTCGGATGAGACGAATCAAAAACTCGAGCGAGTATTGAAAGCGTTTTAACATATATTTTTATCGATACATCATGAATTTCCCATCAAAATAATAATCATTGCATTCTAAAGAATATGCAGACATAATAATAAACAGATATATGTATAAGATAATTTGACCACGACGAGGTTACATGTAGAGTAGTCAAACCAACCCTGGGCCAAAATTTCTATCCCGGGATTCGAATTTGATGATCTCGCGATCAGTCCCGGGATTAGAAAATTGCTCAGTTGGTCATTAATGTTACATTTGTAAAAAAAAATACCAAAAAGAACGGATACAATTTAAGATATTTAAGTTAGTGATGGTTAAAACGTTATTTAAACTGTTATTGTGTTCTATTATAACGATATTATTTGAGATTACTGGTCCACTAGACACTAACCCTCCAATAGTTAGATCTTAATTATCAATCATCCTTACAATCGAACACAATCAGTCATAATAACCTAACCATTACTGATTTACTTAAGTAAAGAATGTTTAAACAAAAAAATAACATACAATAATGATACAATAAAAGCAAACTAGAGATATTAAAAACACGTTCGATTTTACAGATCTGGCCGATTAATCAAGCACTATACAGCCATAATGATACTACTGTAGCCGGCATCCAGAAAGGGAAGCGTAATATTATTATGGATTATAATTTGAATGTGAAACAATTATATACAGTGGCGTGCAGCAGGTAATGATATTATACATGTACTACATGATACAATATATGTACTACAATATATATATTGTATAATAAATAGGATTATGAACTTTCGTTTAACCAACGTCTTTAGACAAAATTAATAAATTAACAGTTCTGCTAATTGCTTTTTGTTTTTCCCAAATCAAAAACAAATTCATGCACCAAATGCACTTAGAACGCAAAGAACAGTAAGATAGTAAAATTCGCGAATTAGTAAAAGAGGAAGTAGACAATTCAATGATTTGAACGCAGTTGTAAGCCTTTCTAATGTTATTCTGTTAAAAAAACAGTATAGGTTACAAAACGGATCAACCGAGAGGAATTTTCAATTCAGTAAGTAGTCAATATGACTTGAGTAATTCACTAACTTAAAGATAGAACAGAGTAGGGTGAAGAATAGTTCAATGCGGCGAATGCACACGAGTGCCATGGCTACAGCGGTGAGTTGTCGTGGTAGTTTTTAGAACTAAGCAAGTCTCTACTGGTACACAGATGGCGTTAATTGTAAAAAAAATAGTCCAATTATTTAATTTATATTTGTTTCACAGAATTTTTAGTAATGCACAGCTTTTTTGCTTGTATGCACTGCACACCCCTGATTATATATTACTATGAAAATAAGATGCCCAAAGTAATAGCAAAGTGTTTCATAATTTAGTCTTGATCTAATTTTGTTACTCCGAAATTAATTCAAAATATTATCCCGCGATTGGATTCCCTACTCCAGGTTGCTGCATCGGTTGTGCAATCTCGCTAATATGCAGGCGCTGTTGCGCACGTTTTAAAACTACGTACATTTGATAGTTTTCTTGCACCAGGGGCGACTTCAGAAAATACAACGATGGCTACGTTGCTACACTCACGGCAGAGCACCGAGAGTGTCCCGAGCCGTGTGAATTTCTCACAAATGTTGGATTCATTTGGCCGCCATCCAGGCCTCGGCGCCTCGTCTGCATTCTGTGACGCAGGCGGCCGAAAAAAAACTTGGAATATATAATCACGTTTACTATGCGATGTTTATGTTGTATTACTATGCGATACACAGACAGAAAGCCGTGACCCGCGGAGATAAATTATTTTTTTTTTTTTTAATATTTTATTCTTGAATCCGGGTTCCTCATATCGCATTCAGGGAACTATTGCCGAGGAAACCGATTTACATAGATCAAAGTGTTTGTTTACTAACATATAAAATCATTAATATTAAACACGCATGAGAAAAACTCATGCAAGCTCACTTGATGAAACTCCTTTAGAACCATCAACCCCATTTCCATAACTACAAATATGAAAAAATCGTTTTCATGGTATCAAAACTTTTTTTTATTTTTATTAATTTGTACAAATAACGCCTGCTGGGTGTGCAAATTTGTAGACTATTGGGACCTATATTTAATTCTTAAAATAAAAATATCTCATGATTGTGTATTACATTTTCAATTCCCAAAAATTTTTTGTACGTTTTTGAAGTCACATCGAGTTGACTCTAAAGCAGTCGTATTTCGTATTGATCTGGGATATATGCAATGGCGTAATGCAATGCGGCCAATGCAATGCATTGAGGTCTACGATAGGTAAAGGTCGCGCCCCACAATATGTTTATTATCGATACTTTTCCTAGCGTCAATATGGACAAATATTTTTTAAATTACCACAATGAGAGCGGTCCCACCACATTCCCATGACTGATTTAATAA
Source organism: Eubasilissa regina (assembly GCA_022840565.1). Taxonomy (NCBI): domain Eukaryota; kingdom Metazoa; phylum Arthropoda; class Insecta; order Trichoptera; family Phryganeidae; genus Eubasilissa; species Eubasilissa regina. The sequence continues at coordinate 11,897,435 of JAINEB010000027.1, read as the reverse complement.
GCTCAAGTCTCCTATTTCGGTTCTACTCTTACGCCGCCTGTTCGATACACACAGTAATAGGGCGATACCGCGCAGCCTTCTATACTAAATTTGCTCTCATTGTACCCGACCTTTGTTTTATGTATTTTGATTATAATTATATATACAACATATGAGTAACATTATACAAATAAGATCACACAAATAATAATTAAATTATAGTAACCTACAAACCATAAGGCACGGGGAGCAAGAGAGACGTTACGAAATACTCCCTCCCGAGAAAGAAGACGGCATAAAAAGAAATACAAGGAAAGGGGACTCGGCCCAGACACCACTGCCGGCAGACTTAACCCTCGGAAGCAGAACACTGTGTAAAATCCACCACAACAAAAAATTGAATTATATATATTTTTTTAATTATTTCTCATGCGTAATACGAAAAACACGTTGTTCCGCACAGCTACGCGGCCGCCGAGCGCGCTAATCGCGGCTCAAGAAAAGCGCCGGGCGGAAAACCTATCTTGACCGATTCACGGCAATATTTCGCCCGGCACCCCGCGCCACTGGAATCCCGCCGCCGCTGCACGTAGCGGGCCGCCGAGGAGAGGGGGAAGCCGGGCCGCGGACGAGGCCACGCCCCGGCGCCGACCGAAGTTTATTATTTATATTTTTTGGAATAACTCATGTTTAAAAATTGTTATAGATGATGTGAATGATATAATAAAAAGAGTTCATGGAGGACGATCGCCCGGAGATAATATTATGCACCTTAAAAATCGTTTAGACTGTTAAAATGGATTTTTAAAGTTTAATAAATTAATAAATTCCCCGGGCCATCGCACGCAGAAAAAACTACCAGGCATCGCGAGGCAGGTCAATGTTTATAATAAAAAATACTCACGATGTCTGGGAAATGTCCGCTTAAATTATTAATAAAAGAAATTGCGAACAAAACTGAGTTTTGCCGCCCCGTACGGGACGGCGGAAAAAATGGCAAAAGTTGCGGAGTTTGGCCGCCAGGTGGTGTCGGCGCGGGACCGAATCGGGGTGGCGCGGGGAATGTCATCGCCCCCTGATTGGTCCCAGCGTCCGGAGGGAGCCATAAGCTTCCAGGAGATGAGTCTCCGAGATAAATAAACGGTCCAGCGGTTGCAAAATCACTTGCTTCGCTTTCGCCTGCACCGCTGGACTTCTCTCAAGATATAGTGTTTTTATTCATCTCTCGACCTTGCTTTTCACCTGGACTTTCTTCCCTTGGATTCGACCTTTGGCTTTCTCACTTGGACTGATCCTGGAAGATATTTACGACTCTGTGACTACACTGGATACGATTTTGGACCGCCTTGGACCACTGCACACAGCTGCAGAATATCGGCGTTCGAGAGACAGAGCGGACCGCACTGAACCAACCCCTACGTGATAGTTACAGTCTTGTTCCTGTACTGAACACACGTTATCGACGCATATAATGATACCGCGTTAATATGTTGGGTTAAGGACCTGACCATCGCCGCAAAACGTAAATCAAAATGGTTTTTTTCCAGTTATGCATGCATACAAGTTCCTAAAAAATGATCCACTTTTTTCCGACTTGCGCAAAAGAAATCTGACGTCGTAACGTGATGATATATAACTTAAAATCTAATCAAAAAAATGTTCAGCTTACATAAAAAAACTTAATATTATGGAATTATATAATATGTATATCTTTTCGCTATGACATCTCATAGCAAAAAATATAATACGGCCGACGAAGACATCTTAGATACAAAGGTTATTAAATGAACAATTAATAACACGATCCAACAAGAACTGTCAAGAGAGAAAAATATATAATCAGATCGGTGACAGTGGAACGATCTAATTTAAAGTGGGATGGTTGCCCAATCCCCCGCCTCCCGTTCGGCCGGTAGTTGATAGTAAGTACTACGGCGTAACCGACAAGTTGTCAAGTACCTACTCCGCTCTATCTATTATTCGAGCACCTGCTTGCCAATCATAATATGTATTTATTTATCCTCTGCTATCCGGGGGTCACAACATTTCCACCTAAGCTACAAAAGCGTACAATCGTATTTCAAAAGGAACTACACGATTGTATCGAAAAAAAGCTAAACAAAACAATAGTCTGCAGTCAAAATATTATTAGATACATACGAAAATTATTACAATCTCGCTGAATAATGTAATACTGGCAACATCACTACTTTAACGAGGCCACCAAAAGAGAGGAAGATTCCGTTAAATAAATTCATTTGTATTTTCGCTAAATTTAATTTTTCAACTCTGTGATCGGGGTTCGTTCCCGCCGCCTGTAGATCTTGATTCTGATTATTAAACCTGGCGCCACAACCAGTTCTCGCAGACGCGTCGATATTGTATTATACACAGTGGCGTAACTACAAAAATTGGGTCCCCAATGCAGAATGGAAAGGGGGCCCACTAAATATGCATTGTATATAAGATATACTAATATTAGTACTGTAAGAGAAGTAAGAATAAAATTAGTATCTTATCTCCTATAATATTCACACTTTCACGGAAAAAAGTAAGTGTATTTTAGGCATTTATATGGAACTTGCAATTTAAAAAATATTTGCTTCAGTTATTTTCGCTGATAGTCTGATCCTTGAACCTGTATATGGGTACTGTTTTCACATGTTTCAGTGGGCAACGATTTTTTTATATGTTATAATTCAATTTCTTGTTGTGATAGATTTTAGACATTATCAGTTCATATTAACACTGGAAAAAGTATCGATACTCGCAAAAATATCGATGCCAAATGAAATAGGACGCGAATTTTTTAAGCCCCTATCTAACGTGGGGCCCCAATGCACCCCCATTGGCATAGTCACGCCACTGATTATACATAATACATGTACAACTGTGCGATGATACATGCTACAAGCGTGTTAGAGGGAACCTAGATTTGTAGTATGAACCTTAAAGACCATACATATTTTGTACTCTTTCAAGACACTAACAATTACTTTATTTATAAAATAAGAACTTAAATGTTGCTAAATAGAAAGGTAATATAATAGAGAACGAGAATAAAATAGTTGATTTTCTACATTCAAGACAAGCTAAAATGCAAAAAAAAAAAAAAGTAATATTGAAAGTAGGACTCTAATCGAAGGGCTGACTTTAAGATTGAATTTTTGTCCTACTCCTGCTAATACTTTCTAATCTAAATTATTTATCCCTAAAATTTTCCGCAAATATTCAAGGCTATGTTAATTCTTCTACAGGAACGACAAAATCGATGTATTATTTTCGGCGGATAATGATATTATTATAAAACAAAAATATATCAAAGGAAAATAAATTAAAATGAGAGTTTAATTACAAATTCTCTGACACACTGTTTTTTTTTTTTAAGTATTATAAATATACGGTCTTAGTTGTGAAGACGATGTGACGAGTACGTTAATCTGTTCTTTGTTCGTCAGTGATCTCTTTGCCGCCAAGATAGACCGTACCGTCCACTTACAAGTTGGGTAATATTTCGTAATTTCTATACACGCAAGGCCCGAGACTGGTGGGAGCATTGAATTGACCAATTTGTCGGAAGGATATTGTAATTCTGGCGAATCGGTGCACACACAACATGCCAGAATAAAACTTATCAGATAATCTATCTGCCTTATTTACACACATCCTCGAAGTGAGGAAAACAAATAAGTAAATTGGGCGCGAGTTTTTAAATGATACGGAGTATTAAGTTTATGAGACATCTCGTAAAAAGATTGCTTGATTTATGAGTTAGGGATCTCGGATGCTGAAACGGAGTACGTCTTTACAATGTCGGGTGAGGAGTAGGCAAACGCCTCAACGCTCATTCTATCTGGACCACACGAATCATTCAAGTAGTGACAGATTCTTCAAAGTATCTATAAACGAAATATTTTTTTAGTTATGTAATTAATTTACTGTAAAAGATACACGAGAAAAACACTGCCCACCATGGAACGAACTTTGACCTAGTCAGGCGGGAGGGGCCCTGAAGTAATGCAAGCGTAATAAATAAAATAAAAAAATTAAGAAAATTAAAATGGCCTAAACGTGTAGAAACGACATTGCCAATCAGAAGGCATACGAAAAAATATATAATATAATTATACAGACTTAACGTACATTTTGCCTGCGTGGAGACATACTCGTATATGTAAACAGATTACCAAGAAATAAATACGAAATATTATTACACGAGTATAATGCATAGCAACAAGTAAACCAAATAAAATTAATAAATAGAAAAGATAAAATAATAATTAATTAAAAGATGAATGAAAACATTATAAAATTCACTTCACTTCGGTGTTCTTCCTTCGGGAAGAACAAATGATTAAATAATAATAATAAACAGTGTAGTTTCGTGCGTTCTTTTGATAACAACACACCTAATTTGATATGATAAGGTAAACATAAGTTGGTTTTGAGTATATCACTGGGTACCACCACGCACACCAAATAAAATCACCATGACGTCACAATAATTCGACGGCTTGAAGGAGGAATCCGAGAAGTTTCGCAGCTAGCGGCTATTATTATCAATCGCTGAAATGCGCGATCATTTTCGATAAAATAGACTCGAGACTCGGGTTAAATTAACTCGATAAAAGTGATAAATACCGCAATATTTCCGCTGCATTATTATTAATACAGATTTTTTAAAGACAATAAAATCAAAGAAAGTTAGTCTACGATATTTAAATTTGAACGGGTTGTGATAAAACTCGGTCCACAGTATTTCATAAAAGAATATTATACTTAACACCTGTCTAAATTTCGAGGCGTCATCGAGCTGTGTGCAAAAAAATTACTACCGTTTGGAGACGACCAAGATTTAAATTTCAACAATTTCCAAATTAATTATGCGAAAATTATGTGCTATGTATTTACTTTCTACGAAGCAGTTTCATCCCAAGGGTGGGCCAGAGAAGACAAAAATTCTATAAAAGTATTTTTGGACTATTTCCCCCGACAGTTTTTTGAAACATCAACTGACAAGAGCTGTTTTCAAATATGATCTAGCCAGATCTGTACATCATTCATTTATTTATCACTCATTTCGTCGTCCATTTCCTTCAAAGAAACGTTTCTCGAATTTGTTTATTTTACAGCAGGCGATATATTAACAAATTGTGTGGAATTTCTACGGATATTTTTTGATTTAAAGACAGGTTTGAGGTGTCCATAAATATTACTTAATACTGCCATATGTAAGGTTGACATATCGAAATAAGATTGATTGGTTACGTCAAAACGTTATTATTATGTAATATTACTTCATTAGAATAAAATTCAGATATGTTTGATTGAATGGATTATGGGCGTGTTGTCGCAAACCCAGTCGTAACTCAACTTTAACAAAAAACGAGATGGCCTTTTTGAAAGATCTGTCAGTCAAAAACGCATTCTTAAAAACACTCGTCTATTTAATTATTTCAACATACTATACAATTTATAATTACGCGTATTCGCCTGAACAACCATAGTTTCACTTGCAATACAGTTTATTCTTCCGGGCAATATAGAGAGCAAAGTCTTAACTTTCGACTATGTACATTGACAATTGCAATTTTGTTAAATTTAGAATAAAATGAGACGGCAAAACAGCATTAGGAGTTTCCAACAGCTGACCGGGAAAACTGGTAGTTATTTGCTCGTGATAATCATTTTACATAATAAGAACATCACTATACTAATAATGTATAATTATTCACTTTGCAGTCATTAGTCAAACAAAGGGAAAATATGAATGGTAGATAGATAGATAGATAGGTAATGGGCAGTGGCGTGCAGTAGATATAGATTTAGGTTATGTTGTTACCGATGATATTATACAATCATATATAATATATGTAATACAATATATGTTGTACATAGGATTATGAGTAACCAACGTCTTTAGATAAAATGAATCCATCGTTTATACGAACCTACCACATTTTACGCTATACAATGCACGTTCCCCGGATTGGAATAGATTCAGGTTCGAATCCCGTTAGCAACAACAATATATACATATAAAATTGATTTTATATGTATATATTTCTAATTAATACATTTAATTTGTATTAAAAACATATTTTGGTGCCTGAAAAGATTGACCTATTCCTAAATGCAATTAGGCCGCTGATGTAAAGAATGGCTTTAGATTGTTTCTATCACCTCTATTTTTGGAGATATAGAAAATCCAACTTTTTAATGTTTTACTTGTACTCGTGTGATTTTATTAATATGATGTAGAAAATGATTTTTACTTTATATTATAAAATATTTTACAAAAAAAAAAAAAACAATATCAGTATGTTTAAAATCTTATATTTATTAGTAATAAACAAACATTCAGGAAAAAATATTTTTTATTATTACCCATAAACACAAAATATACTGTAAATATGTTCAATATTTTATTCATTAGACATAAAAGAAATAATGTTTATTTAGTCAATTACATCATTAGCTATGACTGAAAGTTCTCTTAAAGTAAGTCGAAAATGTGTTCCTTTTTAAAAGCAATGCAAAAAAAATAAGCTTCAAGAAAGACAAGTGACAAACATTTACTCCATCTAAATAAGTAACTTTCGAATCACCCAATACAATACATATACGGGGGATATAAATGTTTCAGAAATAAGTTATGCGTTAAAAAAAAAAAAAAAAGGCGAAACCCAAATATGTGCTGAACTATAAATGCCAAAACAAGTCAGAAAATGGGTTTCCTAGTTTTTTCTTAGTTCTTCGTATTCTTCACCTTCTTCTTTTGACTTCACCGATATCAGCGGCAAGTGTGGAGAGGAGTTTCTCAAAACTCTAATTATTAAAAACCTATCTGTGCCGTTCAATGAGCCAAGAGAGACTCGTGGAAGTAGCCACAAGTTCAGTAGAAAAAGACATGGCTTACCGACTTGATATTAGAGATCTTATTAAAAAAATTGCTAAAATAAAAGCAAGGAAGGGACCATTGGATTATGAGGAAGAACCCAAAACACCATTGAAGTAAGAGAGAAACTTAACGAAATAAAATATCATGAACAGTGCTATTTAGTTATTTAATGTTTGATGTGTTTTATTGATTAATTTTGAATACAAGTTCTTTCATATCTAATTCTTCTAGTTTGGATGACAGCGGGAGAGAGAGAGTGTTGACAGTAAAAGGGGGGTGGGGCATATTTTAATTCTCGTCTAGGGCGGCAAAATACCTAAAAACGGCATTGGCGCTCATGTTATGAACTCCGGCACTTTTAAAAAAAAAAAAGCCTTGTTCATTATGTTCATATATACATACTATATATTTATTGTATATCATCTAAAGTTTAATTAGAATAAACTTTTGTACGCAAGGATCGTATATTTCCAAAACAGACAGACAGAAGCAAACTTTTGCCTGAGAAATTGAAACAGGAAATGGACTGATACGTGAGTCTGTTCCAGGGCCAAGGTCAATCTCATATTTTTTTTCAAAGAAGCAAGCAACAATGTTAATTTAATCACCATATAATGAACTTTGACAATGACGTCATAACGTATACAAAGAGATATTTTATTTAAAAAAAAATCCCAGTCAACATTCATTGAGCGTCTATAATAAAATTGTCAGCGTCAATTAAGAATCCTTTCGTTGATTTTGTGGCAGGCTAATAACGGTTGTTTTTAAAACGAGAACAAAATTCTTTGTTCTTTGTCAAATATGTGAAGCTTTAACTATTCTAATACCGTTCATTATATACATACTTAATATACGTATTGTAATATAAATATATTTTTAAGGATTTGAGGTTTTTGATTGATGTTTCGTCTAATTAAATTATTCTAAATATGAACAAAATTCGAGCCCCCGCTGCCCAGTCAATCGTTACGCCACTACTCATAATACTCAATTTATCGTTTTGGAATTTTACCTACGTAGTTGTTTTGCAACCACATAGGTAAAAATAACGTACCACGCTATGACTCTAAACTTACTGAACGAAACAAAGCCCCTATTATTTGAGATTTTTTAATGTTTTTCCAATTAAGTACGAACATTTGATCTCAATGTTAATTCTAACAAGAAATATATATGTATGCCCTGAGTCATCGATTCACACATCATTGCTTACGTTAAAAAATATGTTGCATTGGCATTTTATTGGACATTTTCAAAAAATCGAATACGTTCCAGAAATACAAAAATAATTAATTAAGTACAATGAATGATTGAATCAACATAATATTAAACATATTTTTTTCCCAGAACGGTTAAATCATGGATAGTAAAACTGATACGTCTGTATATCGCTGTCATGTTTAGTGTCAGATTAAGAATACAAGTAAAGAAAATCAGCAATCATATCTACAACGCCAAATAAAACCGATATACCGATACATAAAGAAATAAAACGAATTAAATTTCTTAGATTAATAATGTACCTGATTTTAGACATTTTTTAAATGCTTCTTCAGCTGTCACCCATTCCGGTTCTCTCGGAAGGGGCTGCGATGGTTCATTAGTATAGGTGAAATAATTCCTATTAGATTTGGCACTTTTCACTGAAGCCGAACCACCGAATTGATTGAAAATGACACTCGACAACCGCGGCAACCTTTTCACGACAGCGGCCATTTTCGAACTTACAAATGACACTCGAATGTATTTTGTTTCAAGTAAACACTTTGTAAACAGAAAGACAATCACTGAGGAATCCGATTCTCCGTAACGCCCGGATTTATTTTGAAAAGGCAAACACAGCCTGACGACCAACTCGCGCGAAGCCTGACCACCGACAACTCGACCATAGATAAATAAAACTCGATAAGCAAAGACAAATCATAGATAAGAGAGTGTACTATACGCCAAACGGCAGACGTAATATATGTAGATATACGTACATAGATACGAGAGTGGCAAACCACCAAGGTGGTGACGACTACAACCATGGACAATAACTCTTGTCATCCATGGTTGTAGAGTCGAATTTGAATTTGCATTCGAATTGAATTTGTATATATTGCTCACCTAGATCAAAACTAAGCAACTCAAAAAGTCATTTTTCAGTAGACAAAAAAATAATAATATCTTTCTCAATTTTTTGTTACTAAAGTTATGAAACTAAATAACATCTCAGGTCATAAATTTGTCCTAAAATGACATTATTAGAGGACTGGGGGTAAGCTAGTTGCGTATCCGAATACAATAATAACTCAAAATTCTTGTTTTCTTGAGTCATCATAGTTTTGACCTAGGTGTGCGATATGTATCTACATACTCAAAACAACTACTTATGCCTATACTTATGATATGGTGGAATAATCTTATTATGTAAATGTGATGTGCACTCAGTTTAATCGTTATACACATAGATAAGAGATATGTTATACAAGAGACGGCCTCCGGCCTATGTTATGTCTCTCTGACGTGCAATTAAACCTATTGTTGGCAGAGGTCACATATTGCGGAGGAATAGGTTAAATGAAAAAAAGACAGACAGAAAACATATACAGTGAAACCTTTCCTAACAAGCATAATTCGTTCCAGAATCTTACTCGTAATGTGAAACACTCGTTAAGCGAAACAATTTTTCCCATATAAATTAATGTAAAATACGATAATGCGTTCCATGCCAAAAAAATACAAAACTTTTATATTTGTAACGTTTATTGAAAGAAAATGACTTATTGTTATTTATGACAATAACTAATTCTTTTTTACTAGAAAGCTGTCTATAGACATTTGTTTTTGCTGACTCTTCAAAATTTGGTGAAAATGTGACAGCATTATTATTTAATACATTTGTAGCGGGGCATGCCCACCGCCCTATTAGGGTGATGCTTCTCAGTAAACGATGAAACAGTTTCCCATTTCTCTTATTGCGCCAGAAGATTGTTGCTTTGCTATCTCTTCCACTAACAAACTCTTCTTCATAACTTTTTGCTGTGAAACATTATTCAATTTCATAAACTCTTCGGTGGTCAGTTCTTGGCTGTGCTCTTCCACAAGCTCATCAATGTCATTATTATCCACTTTCACTCAAACCGTCTCAGACCGCTCAAAGTCACATTCGACAATGCTCTTTGGCCAAAGCTTCTTCCAAGCAGAAATGAGAGTCATTTCGGTAATCCCTTCCCATGCCTTGTCAATCATCTTGAGGCAAGCAACGATGTGGAAGTGATCTTTCCAAAACTTTCTGAGGGTGAGATCGGTCCCTTCAGTCACCTCAAAACAACGCTTAAAGAATGTTTTAGTGTAGAGTTTCTTGAAGTTAGAAATAACCTGCTGGTCCATAGGTTGGGAGGCAGAAACTGGAACTTGATGAAATTAAATTCTTTAAGGAGGTCATCTTGTAGCCCTGGAGGATGAGCAAGTGCGTTGTCCATAACAAGCAAGACATGGAGTGGCAGATTCATCTCAAGCAAATATTTTTTCACAGAAGGACCAAACACTTTATTGATCCAATTAGTAAAAATGTCACGTGTCACCCAAGCATTCTTGTTGGATCTCCACATCACATTTAGCCTGCTCTTTTGGACATTACACTTCTTGAAGGCTCGTGGAGTTTCTGAATGTAAGCAAGTGCATCACTCATGCGAAATGTCACTCGTTAAGGGAGCCATTTAAAAAAAAATATTTTCCTCGTAATGCAAATTGCTCGTTATGAGAGGTTAATTATTTCTATTTTCTACATTCTTATACTAGCTTAATCCTAAATTAATCTACCTTTTATTAATCCGCAGCGTTGCGTCGGAGTCTTCCCCAGAGACCCGGTCTTTGGCTAGCGGCATTTTCAACGACTGCTCCCGGGTTGACTGGGAGGTTGTGCTTCGGCTGACGTGGTAGCGAACAGGACGGCTGGCTGCTTGTGGATGGTTTTCAGGCGGCAGGCAGGGCGGTTGGCTGACGACTGGCCGTTCGTGATTGGTCTCCAGGCTTACTTGGTGGCGGGCAAGACGGTTGGCTTTTGGATTCCGTAGCAGACCGTCTCGATTTCTCAAACGGACTGTGTTGGCTAACGGCCTCTTCTAATATCTGAGACCGACTGTCAACTGTGGTGTCTTCCAATCTTCAACCTCAACTGATCTCTGACTTCTGGTACCATCTGACAAGAACAATTCCCGTTACCAACTGCCTTAAACAGTGGTGTCCTCCAAACTCCTATAACAACTCTCGACTGCCTCCATCAACTTCTGATACCAATTGTGAATTGATCAGAACAATAGTGATATATCCTTTTAAATGCTCGCGGCAAGGGCGTTTCCTTGCCTGTTAGTTGGCTCCATCTCTTCCGAGACTAGCAGCTTTCCATTGATCATTTACCGATTGCGGCGTTACGCACTGCAGTAGGTCTAATTTCAGACTCTGCCTTCGTCGTATATTTAAATTATGGATAAACTTATTTCTATAGACCTTACTGTTTGATAATATAGTGTAGTGTAGTGCAAGGAAATTTAAAACCCTTTGAAAATCAAATACACAACTACAATTTTTTCTTTTACATTATGGAGATTTTCCGGTTCAGTAATTTTCTATTACTATTTAAAAAGTATGGTTAGATCGTCCAACAATTATCAGCCAATTTCAAAACCCAAAGCTTATTAATTTTTAAATATTAAAAGTAGAACATACTTTCACCACTTTTTCGCTATAGGCTTCCCACCTATTTAAAAAAAAAATTCATAAAAATGAAGTTGTGCACATTTCAAAAATAATCAACCTACGCCGAATTCACACAACATAATAAAACAAAATAAGGAAAAATTACCACCCCCTAATCAGACTTATTTTTCTTTGGTTACATTGTTTATTGAAATCTTATATTAAATTGTGTATAGGGGATCCTTTTCTTTTATTATGCGATCTGGTAGTTTATTATACAATCTTATGTACAATAATTTAATTTTTATTGGTATATTCATGACTCATCTACAATAAACTCACACCCTGAATTTTCCATCTTATATATACTATATCACATATTATCTTTTTCAAACCTGCCCATTCATTATTACTTCGTGTTCGGTAGGACAGATCCTATTTTAATTCTATTTATACATTTTATTTGTTTTAATTCTATACATATTTACCTATCTACAAGGATGCTGTTTCTTAGAATTATCTCCTTACATGGTGGTCGGGACACGTTTCTTGGCAACTCAACTTAATAAAGCAGCCAAATTGATATCATTGTACTCTGCGTTCTCCTCATCTCTGTTAGAACAAAGACTCCAGAAGCTATTTATTTAATGGCGATGTGCGCTACATGGTCTGGTCAATACCGCATATTATTTAGTGTGATATATCGTTTAGTGTAGGTGGCTCTTGCGTAATTACTTCCTCTTAGACAAGAAAATTTCTAGGAATTCATCATTCTCATTTTTACCTTGTATTTTATTTTCATTTTTACCAATACTGTGATCAATACAAAAATCTTTTGAAATCAAAAAGATTTTAGAGGCACTGAATATTGATTCTAAGATCTCTCACGTACTAAATGAATACTTAACACGTGAAAGCTTAGTGCGTTGGGCCTGCCATCTTAGCCGCTCCACTAGTGGAGTGTGGTGCTAGATTAAAGAATATAATGGTGATATTTTTGTGTTAGAATTCGATAACTCATAACTCCACCGTTTCATTCGCGGACTTGTCAGAACTTGCGCATGTGTCATCAGCTCCTCAAGTACTTAAAAAATGAGTTTAATTGCTGCAAATAATGATTGTAATAGTAATAATAAAGTAAAAGTAAAATAGTAATTAAATCTTAATACCAGAAGTACATACAATAAATAATATATACTATATTATTTATTGAAGCATGTTTATACAGTTTCTCATCAAATATTCCGTTTTAATCACGTGATGGATTTAGAAATTTTTTCTAAATCATGTTACAAGTAATATTAAACTGCTTCTAAAAACTATTTAACCCTTAAAGTTTTATTCATATTATTCCCAAAAGCAATAATATATCCATTCTAGATAAAAAAATATTTTTAATTACTGGGCGGAATGTATTATGAATTATGTTTTAATGTAACTGTATTATACAAATATTTCAAATCAGTTTAAATGATACGAATAAGACAGTTTTTTTAAAAATATTACTTATACATATATATGCAGACTTAACCTGTAATTGAAGAATATTAAATATTTTTTTGCAGAGGTAAAATTAGCTGCAGAGATAATAATATGTTTTTCTAGCTTCCACAAAATAATTCTAGATTAATTATGAATATGCCAATTGTATTGATCAACAGTGATCTTAAAAAGACCAAAAATATAAATGTTGATGTATCAAATTCTATTGACAGATTTTATAATGCTGAATCACTAAAAAAATCAACTTCTCATGATGACAGTGTTGAAGCAAAAATCTCATTGATACCATATCATATCGGTGATCAAGATTTTTTTTTTCATGTAAAAAAAATAAATGTAACTGAGAGTTTTGAGTATGGTAACCTGTTTTCTTATAAGAAAAAAAAAACGTCAAGTGGATAGTTTTATGTGGTTTTCTGAAAAACGTTGAAGGCAAAGAGAATTGTAATATAGGTAAGGAAGTCTGTTAAAAATTATGACTCAAATTTGAAAAATTCCAAAGGCAATGAATTTGCTGAAGCAAATGAATGAACACAAAGAAAAAACAAATATTGAAGCTAAAGCAATCAATAATTTGGCCAACCTACATAAGACATGATTAAAAATATCTTCAAGAAAATACCCTGACTTTCAGGAGTTCAAAATAACTAAATAACCATTACCATGAATTTTACCATGAAATAGTCAATTTCTTATATTATTCCATTTCTGTGTATTTTTTCATAGTAATTCATTTCTTAAATTTAATTAATTTCTGTACGTTTTTTCTGTGAGTATTTTTTTCTGCGAAATTAAAATTTTTCCATATTTATTTATAACCTTAGGTGTATATTCTTACATAAGTACATTTTTTAAATATAATTTGTTTGTTTATCATTAATCAATTTTAAAAACATTCAATGCGCAAATTTGTTAACTATGAAAATTACATTTCACATAAATGTTAATTTGCTAACTCCATAAAAGCCAATAAAAATGACATGAGTTAATATTTCATAAATATTATATTCAGGACGTTCTCCTATAACATATAAATCATTAACGAAGAAAAAAAATTTTTATGAATTTAAAAAAAACTACAGTTTGTGCCCTTCATGTAAAATTGAGAAATATGGAGTTGACAAAATTACACTTTAGGACATCGATATTTTTATTTCCAAAGATTGACTATAATATTGCCATTATACACATCTGAGATGTTATGAACCTTTTCATGCAGTCAAATATTTAAAAAAGTAAATATCACATGATCATTACATTAAGACTTTTTTTTTTATTAAATCAAGGGGAAAACTTGATCAAATACAGTAGTCTTACTAATCTGGCACTTCAGAGTTCCGGCTTGTGATTGTGTCTCGTGACTATTTATATCACAATAATTTTGGTAAACAATAGAATAAAAAAATACTACCATTAAAACTTGAGTAATTTTTAAAATTCATATGTAGCAAAAGCATAAATATATACATATTTTCCAGTTTCCATAGATTCCAGTAATCTGGTACTATTAGTGCCGAATTAGTGAGATTCTACTTTACTACTAACACACAAAATTTCATTGTGGTAGAGTAGCTTGTTGGTTAAGACACACGCCTAGTGGTTAAGGGCCTCGTTCTAGTAGACCACCAAGTTAATCATACTTTCATAACCCAAGCGTTTAACTAAGATTGAGATTAAGAGAATAAATAAATTGTAAGATGTGTTTTTAAAACTTTTTATGCAGTAAAATTTAAAAGTTGGTAAATAAAAAAAAACACAAATTCACGATTTAAAAAAAAAATCACACTTAAATGAGAGATAAACCGAAATTACACACATTTAAAAGCTGCAAGAGGAAATAACTAGATACATTAGGAATATTAAACAATACACATAATTATATTCAGTTCAGAAAAAAGTTTTAAATGACTGCTTAATGAGTTCCTACTTTTGGTGATATGGGTTCATTTAGTTAAAAAAAAAAAAATTTTGCAAGATATAAACAGGGTTGGATTTACTCTTCTTCAAGGGTCTAATTACACATTTGGGATCCCAAAATACATCATTTCATAATTACGAAAATTTAATTAAAATATATACACATGCTTTTTTGATAACATAATCACTTATTGTTTCATTCAAATGTAAAAGTTTTAACATTTAAGACTTAAATTAACAATTAAAAAAAAAAACTTTACATCCACAATCCGATCCAGAGGAAACTAGGACCATAACCTTAGAATACTTTTCAGTGCCAAAAATGAATTCCACATTTGGTCAATAAATTTTCTTATTTGTGCACCGCGTATATTTAATAAATTGTCACTAGACCTTAAAGGGTCTAAAGTGATTAACAATTTTAAGCCAAAAATAACCAACTGGTTGCTTGATGTGGGTAGAAAGCAAAATGAAACTAATTTGTCATTTGCGTTAACCTAACTACCTATAAATTTTGTCTCCAACTATATTATGGAGTTTTTTACAATAACTTCTTTTATAACTTTATAACTTCTGATTGTACTTTTTTACATAACATTTTATAACTTTCGATTGTACCTTAACAATTACAACTTTTAAAAACTGTACAGGTAATTGCTTTAGAACAGACCTATCTAGTAAAGTAATTAGTTTTATTTTCTTATGTATTATTTAAGCTACAAAAATAAATAAATAAATAAATATAAATAAACAATGAAAAACGTAGACGATTCAATGTCCTTCCTAAAAAGGAAAAATTAAAATTATCCTGGAACTAACTAGAAAGGAACAAATAAAAAAAACTACTATAGGCCTATCTAAACTAAAAATCTCCACAATTAAATAAAATTCTTTGAGTGTATGACTGTACAGGCAATATCTCCCTCAATCCACGGTCAGGTTGCAATGATATTTACATAGACATATCGATAACTTTATAAACATGATTCTTTAAATCATAGTTTTCATCACAAAATGCAAATATTAAATATGTATAATAAAAAAACTCCACAATTTCACAGCTCTCTAGAACAACAAGCATGTATAAATTCTTTTCCTACCATGTGCAATGTTGCAAGTCTACAATTAACTTGAATTATATGGTAATATGTTCATATATATTCGTAACAACTGAAAACAGAACCAACTGTAAGTAAAATGTCTTTGGTTTCAACTAAACTTTGGCTGAACTCAACCGTAGACAGATTTTCAACCGAGATCTCTATTCAACAAACACATGGATTAAATGTCCTGGGGAAAACTTTTGGAGGACCCAAAGCCAAAAGGTAAAATCCCTTTAACCTTTCCCTTATGGTGCTAAAATAAAAATGCGCATTCCGTTGCTGTAAACTTAGTGTACATGTAGACTTTTGCAATTTTTAAATTGGATAAATATGAATATTTTACATTTATTACTTATATTAATTATTAAATAATAATTGCCATATATATAAACGAATATATATCGTCGGTGTAAGTCTAATACCGCGGAAGAATCATTTGTCATAATGTTCAAGAGGGACAAAAAAGGCCATGCTTCTTTAATGGGGATAGTTTATTCGCAGTATTGACTTTAGTCAATTTCAAAATTTGAATATGCCAATCACTGTGGCGCGTGCCGTTCAACTGAAAGCGCCAAAAAACGTATTTTTAAATGATTGGTTTATATGCGGTACTGAATTTACATAGAAAATATATCAATTATTGTGAAAAAGTGCTAAAAATGAGAAAAAACATTGATCATCACGAATGACAGCATAAGACACGTCTAATTCGGCCAGTGCACGCACTCCCACTGAAGTGACGATCAGCATCCAGCACCCTACGTCGTCTGCACCTCTCCGCATGTACACAAACAGGTTTTAACAAATTCACATCAGGTTTTTCGAGAAAACATTTTTTATTGTTGTGTATGGTAAATACTTATATATTGTAATTATTTTATCCAATACATAAATACATTAGAAAGGAATTCCTAAAATATGAACTCTGTATTTGGTATATTTACAGAGATATTCACATAATTAGAGGCAATGTCAACTCAGTTTACATCATCGGAGAGGAAAGGTTAATAGAGACTGGACCAGAATTGGCTTTGCTATATAATATTCTTTCTCATCGTGTATTTTCCTCATTCTATACGTGACAGCTAATTTGTAAGTTCTTAAAAAAAATGTATTATGTAAAGATGCATTTTGGAGCCGTTAAAACGTACATATATAAAATTATCAATGGATAAAAAAAATATCCCGTAATTTTGTGTTTGTTTCAACATCTCAAAATTTTGAGTAATATATTTATCTAATTTTAAATATATAAAACAAGCACAGTTTTATTTAATCTATTACTATTGGTGGATTCACAACTTCGACTATACACACTTCGTCATCATAATTATCATTTTGAATAATAATTTCTTCATCATCATCATCAATATTCCATGTGCGATATTCTCTCAGTGTAACCGACGGAAGAGTTGTCAATTGTCTTTTTTCAGTTCGTACGTAAATTCTATTCCTTTTTGGTGGGTTTTTCTGAGACATTTTTTTTCCTAATGATCTTCTTGCTGATATTTTACTAACGTATTTGTTTATTTGTTGATCATCTTGTGAGTCTTCAACAGTTATGTCAAAGGATGATTGGTTCATCAATGACTCAAATGATTGTTGAGTAGAATTGTTTGGATATTTAATATGATTGTGGTATGTTATTGTTTCTGACTTACGCCCAATAGTGCTGTAAGAATTTTTAATAATTTCAGATGACGTTAAATTACTATTTTTGCTAATTTTTAATTGATTTTTTTGAGTATTATTATGATTTCCAGGAATTTCATTACATTTTAATGATGCATGTTTCGAAATTTTGTCTATCATAGATGTATTCTTCAGGTTATCTCTGGATTTCTCAGTAATAGGAATTTCATTACAATTTAATGATGTATGCTTTGAAATTTTATCTATCATAGATGTATTCTTCGGGTTATCTTTGGATTTCTCAATAATAGGAATTTCATTACAATTTAATGATGCATGCTTCGAAATTTTATCTTTCATGTATGTATCCTTCAGGTTATCTCCGGATTTCTCAGTAATAGGAATTTCATTACCATTTAATGATACATGCTTCGAAATTTTATCTTTCATGTATGTATCCTTCAGGTTATCTCCGGATTTCTCAGCAACAGGAAGACATATTTCTTTTGTAATAATTGAATCTTGAATATATTTATCCGTAAGTAGCTTTTTTATATAAAAGTCGCCTTCAATAATTTGATTACTTATTATAATTGGTTTAGAAATTGATACATTATTTATATTATCAACTTGAATCTCATCATCATTACTTTTAGAAGATTTAATAACAATCTCATTATCAGATATTGAAGTTGACGAAACACAAGATGAATTTACAATTGAATCATCGTTAATGAGAACTTCTTTTCTGTTCTTACATTGAACATCGATGTTTTCGTTACTTTTCCTCTTTAGTTTAGAAATGCCTTGGTCAAGGTGGATATCAGCAGTGGTTGTGATCGTGTGATTAGCAGGTTTTTCAAATTCCACATCACCAATGACATCATTTGAAAAATCTTCAACGATACTATTGTGATCTGAAGAAACGTTATCCAAAAAAGAACTGTTAAAATTTTTTAAATTATTAAAAAATTCTACAAATTTTTTCCCCCCTTTAACCTGAAATATTAAAAAATAATCATTAGTTGGGCATGTCATAAAACTATGTAAGATTTTGAGTGCAAATTTGATGTAGTTGATGTGTGATTTGTAAGTGCAACATAATTTTTCCATAAATATGAACATAGTCTTGGCAACAAATTAACAAAGCAAAAAATTCAATCTCCTAAAGTTCTACAATATATAGCTACTTATTATATGTAATAATTTCAGCATAAACTAATGGACAGAACTACTAATGAGATACACTATTGTACAAGTTCCTCTATTAGCTTTTGCATAAAAATTGTCTCTAAGGGAATATGGAACACTCAAACATAATTTGGGGCAGAATATCATACTAAAGTTCTGGTAGTGCAATTGTGTAATATATTAAGTAACAAAAGCTTAATTACTGTTTATTGGATACCTAGTCAAGTGTGGAATAAGTATTACACAGGGATGCACTAGAGGCGTACTTAGATTACGCAACTAACAATGTTACTGTAAATGGACTGTATTACTGCTAGATTTTGTATTCATGTGAACTGAAGGCACTTTGCCAGGGAAGATACAATTTTTACAACTATTATGATTTATAAAATATTAATATTATTACAACTATTCAAGGTAAATTCTTCAATTGATGAAGTGAAGGGTTAAAAATAATGTAACATAAAATAATTGGATATTTATAATATTGACCGGATAGCCCACAGACTAATGTAGGTGACAATCGAGATAGGTAATGCATCATGCATTGCGCAGATTCCACACTGTTTACCTTTTTAGCCCAATGCATTTACGTGGAACCCGAAAACTCAATCCCAAGTAGAAAACTATTCCGTGACAGTGGAAGTTCTACTGAAGAATATTAAACTCGAAACATTGGAATATAGCAATGAAAACAGTTGTGACAACCCTGATCATAGATTACGTATAGAAGAGTCATATATTTTGTTTATATTTCTATATATGTATGTGTGAATTTTTATTTTATTTATATTGTTTTGCTTTTCTTTTCATAATATTTCATAACTTAAATGAAAAAAAAAAGCCAATCACGCTAAAATAAACACATTATTATTATTATAATGCAATGGAACATATGCACATTTGTTTCAAATATATGTTTCAAATATAGTTTGCACCGTATAGTTGAAAACATTTTGTAATAAGTCAATTTGACTGCAAATATGAAGATGCTTTAATACATGATACATATATATATATATAAATATATATATATATTATATATTTTAATACACTTGTATAATTCATTATGTATTTAAAAACTTTATTAGGAAGTACATAATACAAGATTTATTACTAATTCTCTTTCTTTTCCACTAGTGAGTAATTTTTTTAACCATACAAGTTTACAAACTTTTTAATTATTTGTTAATATTTTACCTTCTTTGCTTTCGCTTTTCTTCTAAAGTCAACCTTGTAGAATCTTTCATTATTCATCGTTTGTATTTTTGGAACCTCGTTTTTGTTTAGAATCTTTACTGAATAATTTCCATCGTCATATAAACAAATCTGAATAATTCTAGATGTCTCTACCATTTCTTCATTCATAATAGAATTGCGATTATTTTCTGAAATTCTTAACATTTTTTTAATCATAACCTGCTCACCAAGAGAATCAACAAGTTTGTTTAATATAAGAATTTTTATATTAGAAAAATTGTTAATTTTGCGTGATTTTATACAATTTGCTAGTGTATTTTGTGCTGTTTGTACATTTTGAGCAGAGTTGTCTCCTTCAGATATAGAAACATTAGATTTGATAGACGATGTAATCACATTTTGTGTCAAAATATTTTCCATGTGTTGTAATTCACCAAAAGAATTAGATTGTGACAATTGGTCGACACATTCTTGTGGTAATGCTTCGGATAGTGGTGGAGTGTTATAAATTTTTTCTCCATCATCATCATGATTCATACATTTAGAAGCGTCTGCAGATTTTTCATTGTTATGATCGGCATGGTTTTCAATGTCTTCTGAAACTATATTGTTACATAATACAGTATTTATGATAAGTCGAGAATCATTTAATGCTCTGGATTCGTTTGAATTATTTTCAACATGAGGATTGCTTTGTTGTAATATTTTAACTGAATCTTTTCTCATTATATCAATACCTATTTTTGGATGTACTTTCATCTGTTGGTTTGGCGATTGAGACACATTGCTAGAAAAATTAATATCAAAATCTTCAAAGTCACCCGCATTCGATTCATTATTGATATTTTCTCGTGATAAATCGAGTGATACAAATCCTGATTTTTGAGAGATATCCGATATATTTTTTTCACATATCAATCTTTTTAACTGTTTCACTTCAGTTTGTAGAGCTTCATGTTTATTTTTTAACTGGTCAATGTGTAATAAAAAGTTGGTGCCTTGTAATTTTAAAGCCACCTTTAATTCAATACAAGTTAGCCTCAATTGAGATATTATTAGTTTGATTGAATTCTGGCCAAGTTGCCTATAAATAAATAAAAAAGGATAAATAAATCTGAAAATGAACAAAATTTGAAATGAATGTCTAAAATATACAATGGTGATTAAAAAGCCTTTTTACATTGTCTGTGAAGATAATTGGTACCTGATTTAGTACTAAAAATTTGAATAGTTATTAGAACATATTAAATTATTTATTTTTGAATCACTACAAACAATATTATAACTAGTAAACAATGTTACATGCATATTATTGGAATGTACTCGAACTTCTGTGACTTTTGATTTTCTGTTCAATAAACATTTAAATGTTTATAAATGCAAATGTAAATAAAATATACATTTAAAAAAAATCTAACATATCTACTTAAACAATATAAATAATAAAATCATTAACAATACACAAGACAGAAGGCTGAAATTCTATATATGAATATGTAAGTATGCATGTTACAAATAACTCTAATTTAATTAAATTTTTCCAGCTTATGTTTATAAGCTGCAGTCACATTATCATTTTTAGTCAATAATGTTAAGCAAAGGACAGAACCCACAGTTTGAGAATCTCAGCTGATGGGGATTTGTTAACTGTTATATGTAGGGGCGGACTGGGACAAGAATTAGGTTATGGCACCGGCTCACTTTCACTAACATGATTTTAACTAACTTTTAAATTTAAAAAGTTTTGTTTATATAATACCCATGTCTAATGATCAACAATTCACTTAAATCTTTACTTATGTCTGCTAATAATGACCATTACACGTTACAAACACTTTCGACAAAAGTAAAAATTAGGAACAGGCACAAGCATGTGAACCTTGCCGTTCTGCAGTTTGGCAAATATTGAAAATTATAATATATATGTATGTAATAAAGTTGGAATAAAAAATAAAAAAACATGCATAGATTTTTCAAGCCTCTCAGAACTGGCACATTCTAAGGAAAAATATTGTAACATTAAAATTTAGTACCTTTTCATAAACACAACACCATTTTGATTATCACATTCCCATTAAGCAATGACTAAATTTGTACTCAAGTTTCAGATATTTTAGATACCAGGCTGTGACATGCACTAGTATATTCTATTTCAATTACATTGTTTACAGTGATATACAAATAAACGCGAGTTTTGGCCCCGAATCTTTATAGAGAAAAATAAATTACAAATCCATGAATCAGGCTCTGTACAATATTTTATACATCATGAAATAAAATTTTGATGAGTGCATTTTGGCATCAGCATTTTGAGAATTTGCCCAATGGCTAGTTTGCCCCTGGTCACATCTCTTGGCATTAATGACTACACAAAAAAATTGCACAACTTGGGGTGAGAGATGTTAGATTATCAAAGATTGCATTATTACATATTTCAGTATTGCTTAAAAGATTCTTACTCTGTTTCATCCTCTACTGAAAATCGATCATCGTTCATGTCCACATTAAAATAATCATCTGAAAAATGAAAAAGTGTTAAATGTTTATTTTTAAATTTTAAAAATATATATATTAAACTAAACTGGATAAATATAATGCTACAATTTGAGCAGCCATAATAAAAAAATCAGCACAAATCATTAAAAAAAATGGCAAAGATTACAGAAAATAAATAATAACCATTGACTGTGCTGTACGACATGTTGGAAAATTAATTTCAAAAAGTTAGCATTTCACTTTCAGTCTCAATATTAGAAATTTTCCAAAATAACTAACATTCCGTACTTCCAAACGTCAAAATCAAATCAAACTGCCATAGAATAGTGATTATCAAACTACCGAATACACGTCAAAGCGATTTATTATTATTGTCTAAATGATTCCACAGATGAGGATACACGAGCTGTTGTGATAAATATTTAGTCACCTTTTTATCAACCAAAATCATTTTATTGAATTTAAATTAAACATCATAATATCCTTTTTATTATATAACATAACTCTGAAATATTGAGGAAAATTGGGCATTTGTTGTTGGTACATGCTTCTGTTGAATCTAAGAGTTTTGCTTCAGATGACAAACTGATGTGGAATGTACATAAATGCGCAATTTATATGCTATTCGAGGTAGCCTTTTTCATAAATATATCTGATAGAAATAGGGTTCAGTATAACTATGTACAGAGAAAAAAATGGTTTATTGGTACATGTAATGCTCATATATTTTTTTAATATATGGATTTTATAGTGTAAGTACTTAGTTATATATTTATTACAATGGAAAAACCAACAAATGCATTTGACTAAGATAAATGTTGGTAATAAAAAAACAAATAGACATAATAAATTAAAAACATTAACTGATATAGTCTTTCACAAATTGTCAAAATTCAAATATTCCGTACATCATTTTTTGTAAATACCGTAATTTTAATTAATTTCAAACGACAATGCCGCCCATTAACCAATTAAAACGCAAAGCGACATCATGCACTACTACAATATGTATATTACATATGATAATACGAAATATTCTTTTTAAATGGAAAGTAGAATAGCTTTGTATCTAAAATTTAATTGGTTTTATAGTTAAATCAGTACAAACTAGACTCTTAAATTATGAAGATTGCCGATTAAAAGTAATTCATTTGTAGCACAGAACGTTTAGACATATTTTGAAATTAACGAAAAAAATTGAAATTGAAAATAAAATATATTTTATTATTTTGTTACATACTGTCATTCGCTAAAAGCTTACGGTGTATGTACAGTCTTACTGAATTGTTTTTAATCGAGGTTAGGTACTGAAAAACATAAAGTGAGCGCAATCAAAGTAAACGCAACCTTTTTAAGATCACGTGATATCACGTGAAATTTCATTTGTGATTTGTCCAGGGCCGATCTGCTGCGGTCGCTTTTGATCAGTTGACTATTATTTTCGGTCCGATTATTTCAGGATGTCTTTCAATACGACCCTAAATGCTAATCAGGCGCACAAGGAGCATATCCTTGCAGTTTCCAGAGATTTCATCTCACAACCACGTCTCAGTAAGTGTAAAATATAAAATTAAAAATATCTTTCATTTTGACTTTTGGGGTGGGTTAGCTCAGCTGGTTTCGATCAATGCCGAGTTGTTACATACATTCAATTCAAAAGAAATAATATTTTACAGTCAATGAACATAATAGTAAATTCAATTTTATCATCAATTATTATTCAGAACTTTAATTTTGTCATAAATGAATTGTATCCAACTGTCATGTGATGTGAAGTTTTGACGTAATTTCAGTGAATGTTATATCTGCGTATATATGAATTTATTTCGCATAATGTGTTTAATATTCCATATACTATTACTATTTAGTCAGATTTATGATTAGTCTTTTGTTTTATGTAATATTTTTGGGAAACGCCCCAGACTCAGTGTGGTTTACGAAAATTATATTAATTTTATATTTTCCCTTCATTGGAACTCGAAAAGTAATTTGTTAACAAATTATTAGGAAAAATTAAATTTATGGTGTAGATATTCAATCTTTCCGTATACCCTAATCATTAGAAGATTATTCTCTTTATTTCTATATACATCACTAATTTTAAAAAAGTCATGTGACTTTTTACATTTACATAGATATTTTATCATAAGCAAAAGTTTATACAATGCATTCCTATAAAATGTATAAATAATTTTAATTTCAATAGTTTATCACTGAACGTCCATATATTTATCTTTTCTTTAATGCATAATAATCAATACATTGCCATAGGCCTGAAATATATTTAAAAGTTAATATTTTGCTTCATTGCTACATAAGTATTCATATTATCTGTATTCAATTTAGACTCCTCCCCTAAATGACAGCCTTGAATATATTTTTATTAAATGTATATTGTAAAACAATGAGTTTTTCAGTCTAAATAAATCAAACATGAATAAACATTCATTCAATTGGAAAGATTACAGAGTATAAGTTAAAAAATTTGTCAAAAACGTACTTGATTGTTATAGTGAAAATGGTAACGCGCTTTTCCTGGATAGGATTGGTTTGAATCTCGGTGGCAACTAAATATTTTTTCTATGAATAGATTTTTTCTATATATTTTATGTTTTAAAAAATTTTTCCCCACAAAAAAAATTCTTTTCAGTAAG
Organism: Eubasilissa regina; assembly: GCA_022840565.1. NCBI lineage: Eukaryota > Metazoa > Arthropoda > Insecta > Trichoptera > Phryganeidae > Eubasilissa > Eubasilissa regina. The sequence continues at coordinate 11,872,173 of JAINEB010000027.1, read as the reverse complement.
TGAATTTTTTCTGTAGATCTTTCTAACTTATCTCAATAATCAAAGAACTATGTTGACTTAAAATCACAATAAAAATGTGATTTTATTAAAATATAAATATTAAATTATATAATTTTGAAAGATTTCAATGTCAAAATAAGTTGGAGATATAATGAGCCGATTCCTTCACAGGGAAATGGAATGAACCAGAGAAAAAATATTCAATCTCCATTTAATTTTATTCTAATCAATTCAGACCAATATAATAATTGATTTGAATCAATAAACAGACATCTAAAAGAATCCCTATTAGCCATAAATTCAATATTGTACTCTTTGACTCGGTTGGATGAGGAAGTCCATTATTAAATTGTGTAAATTGGGAAAATATATATAATATTATCAAATAAGAGTGAAAAATAACTAACTCAATTTTTGCGAAATTAAATAATTGAGCTAGTGTACTTCAATGTTTCTCACCATTGGAAAATTGACAAACGGTAATGTAAATGGTAATATGTGTGTGTATTTGAGTTTCTATGATTGTTTTAACATCTTGACTAACTACATAAGAGTAGTTGAATTTAATATTGAAATTTAAATTATATTCTACTTCTGATTTTTTATTAATGATCTGTGAGAATTTTAAATTATAGTAATATACAATTTTAAATAAAAAAAATTGAAGATTGTGTGTGTAAAATACTGAAAGTGACTATCTACAATTTCCTCATTTTGAGATAAATCAAAATAAAGTTTTTCTTCTTACTTTATTTTTATGTTTATATGCTTAGGATTAAATATATGAATTTTTTTTTTGGTTATTTATAAATACTATATTAAATTTTCATAAGAAACCATTATTTTTTTCTATTTTTCAACTATTCGTCAAGAGTACATAGTCAAGATGTCAAAATAATCATAGAAAATCAGATATATTCAAATTACGTTTGTCAATTTTTCAATTCACTTTGGCTTAGCTGTTGGAAAAAATGTCAGTTAGCCACATCTCTCTCTTAACTGATGATAATATATATTTTAAATTATTAATTTTACAATTTACACAATGTAATAATGGACTTTCTCGTCCAACCGAGTCAATGAGTATAGTATTAAATTTATAACTAATGGATAAGGATTATTTTAGCTGTCAGTTTATCGATTCAGATCAATTCTTATATTGGTCTGAATTGATTAGAATAGAATTATATGGTGATTGAATATTTTTTCTCTGGTTCATTCCATTTCCCTGAGAAGGAATCGTATTGCATATTTACTGCAATGGCTTACTATATGTCCAACTTATTTCGACATTGATGTCTTTCAAAATTATAATTTAATATTTATATTTTAATAAAATCACATTTTTATTGTGATTTTAAGTCAACATAGATCTTTGATAATCAAAACAAATTAGAAAGATACATAGAATAAAATCATTTATCGAAGAAAAAAAAGATTACGGAGAATATATTTTTGTTGTGAAGTTACATTTATAATACATAATTCTGTGGTATTTTAATACTAATTAAATGAATCAACTATACAGATATACAAAAAAAAAAAATATTTAGTTTCTACCGGAATTCCTGTCCAGGGAAAGCGTGTTACCATTTTCACTATCGCAATCAAATACGTTTTCAACAAATTTTTTAACTTATATTCTGTAATCTTTCCAATCGATACATCTATTATTCCATTTTTAAAAGCAATCAACTTTATATATTGCGGTTAACCCTAAATACCTTTGAGTAAATCACACTAGGAGACATTAGCCACAATATAAAGTTGATTGCTTTTAAAAATGGAATAATAAATGTATCAATTGGAAAGATTACAGAATATAAGTTCAAAAATGGTAATGTGCTTTTCCCGGATAGGAAGAGGTCCAGGTTTGAATCCCAGTAACAAAATATTTTTTTTCAACAAATGGATTTTTTTTGTATATCTTTCTAGTTGATTCATTTAATTTATTTTTATTAATTATTTAATTTGTTGTGTATAATTTCAGCATACAAGACAGTATCAGGTGTGAATGGCCCCTTGGTAATCTTGGATGAAGTGAAGTTTCCCAAATTTGCTGAGATTGTCCAGTTGCGTTTGAACGATGGAACTATTCGTTCCGGACAGGTATACTTTGTTATATTTTTGTTTTTGTTTTTATTTTACATTTTTGCACATCATTGTAGTACGATGATAGATGTGTAAATAATTCATTATAAGTTTAATCAATTCTGTTGACTGTATTTTCAAGGTATTGGAAGTCAGTGGCACTAAGGCCGTGGTCCAGGTGTTTGAAGGGACCTCGGGTATTGACGCCAAGAACACTCTCTGCGAGTTTACTGGAGATATTCTCAGGACTCCTGTGTCTGAGGATATGTTAGGTATGACATTTTGAAAATGATTTTTTCTTAAAATATGTTTATTTTTTGTAAGTTTTTGACAGCTATTTTATTGATCTTGCTCTACTGTTATTAATATGTTTTTTTCACACTCGCTTATTTTAATATTTTTTCCCCAATGGCATGTGTAACTAAATTCTTTTCAACAATAAAAATCCAGTCTTTACGTGAATAAAAGCTTTCTTTAAATTAATTTTTAAATTAGTTTTCGAAAGACAATTACAAAATGACACAAAATTAATCAGCAATATTTGAATAGGTCCAAGAACACACAATTATTGGATTTTCACCCACAAAGGCACTATTATTAAACAAATAATAGATATCTCATAGAGATAAAGCTATTTTTTATATTTAATGGAAAGATATGGAAGTGTGGGTAATTGCAGGGCTTTCAATCTGTCTTCGGCTGGCCTAAGTGATCACTTTATATAAATATAGTATATTTACAAAATTAATCATTAATTATTTTTGCCAGTTAATGTTCATTCTAATTCTTATTTAGCTCTATTTTTTTTTACATCCTTCCCTGTCAATGATTTTTGAGCATTTCATATCATATTGTATATTGATTTGTAAAAGTTTTATGTTTTTTCAGTAAGAGTAATATTATTTTATTTAAATATTTTCTCCAGGTCGCGTATTCAATGGATCTGGCAAGCCCATTGACAAAGGTCCACCAATTCTAGCTGAGGATTTCTTGGACATTCAGGGACAGCCCATCAACCCCTGGTCCCGTATCTACCCCGAAGAGATGATCCAAACTGGTAAAAACCAAATTTATCGCATTCAACCGAGTACAGTAAAACCGCGATATAACGAAATCCAAGGGACCAAAAAATAAAAATTCGTAATAACGAATTTCCACATATAACGAAAAAAATAAAAATACCTACTATATGTTACGCGTCGTCGCAAAAAAATGTTGCGCGGCTTCAAAAAAGATCGCAAATTCTGCAAACAAAGGAGGAAAAAGGCCATTGGGAACTGAATACCTACATATTTTTAGTAGTTTTGTTATTAAAACAGATAATCAAAGGAATTAAATTAAGAACAGAACCTATTCAACACCAATTGGAAGATATTTTTGTAAATTCCAGAATATTGCAAACACAAAACAATATTTTAATTGTGTTTAAATGTAGAGCCGCTTCAAACAAAGTTTTGGGCATGAAACATACAAAATAATTCAAAAATAACAATTTTACAGTTGAATCGCGGCATTTTTATAAAATGAGTCGTATATAAATTACGAAGGTACTTGCCGGTAACGGCGGCAACCACTTCAAAATATATTTATAATCGTTAAAATTGTTCACTTAAAAATTATCGTTAACATTGTTCACTTAAAATACACGAAAACAATAGTTAATAGAAATACAAAATGCCGTACAAAAATAGTCCATAAAATATTTTAACGAATTATTTATATTATTGACGAGTTCACACGAAAACAATTGTCAAACGAAAATGAATTTATGTAAATATTCAGTTTGGTCTTGCAATAATCGCGTTAAAAGCTGAACAAACTTAACTCTACAGACGTTACACTGAGACTGACATTTCCAATAAGTACATATTGCAACTTTCGGGGGGTTCCTGTTAATTTTTGTATTTTACAGCTGTTTGGGTCTGGGATTGCAATACATATTAGAGGCGTATGCATGCGTAAAACGTGTCTAAGAGAACGCCGTAAGAATTATGTCAAATGGTTTTATGGGCCTACTATGAACCCAAGAAGAAGTTTTCAATTGTTTTACTACCTTGTCGGCCGACCGCCGCGCACCGCCGAATAGGCCATAAAACCGTTTGCATACGGCAGATGCATCGGCGCGGCTTTGTAAGTGCGAAATAATATTTTCATCTTTTAACATTTTTTTATTTCGTTATAAATTTACATAAATGTATTGGCATTTTTTCGTACTGGACAAAAATGATTTTGTTATAAATATTAACGGGATTTCGTTATATAAATGCATTTTTGTATGAAAAATTGGTTTTGGGGACTAAATTTCGATTTTTTTTTCGATATACGTCATTTTTCGCTATATCGGGTTTCGTTATATCGCGGTTTTACTGTATATGTTAGGTACAAACATTATACCTAACACAGCTGCTTCCATTCATCAAACGTATAAGATTGATGTATGATACGATTTTATAGTCTAGGCTGTATGCTGCTGGCACATTTTTGCTGATTTTGACGATTCCAAACATATTTAACGTTATGAACGTTTTCAGGTATCTCTGCCATTGATGTGATGAATTCCATCGCTCGTGGTCAAAAAATTCCCATCTTCTCCGCAGCTGGCCTGCCACATAATGAAATTGCTGCACAGATCTGTCGCCAAGCTGGTCTTGTCAAGGTAACATTAAATTTGTCACTTTCAACGTATTTGTATACATTACTTATTTCTTAATTATGTGAATATTTTTAATTTAACATTTGAAAATGTCCATTCAGACACCCGGCAAGTCAGTGATGGATGATCACGAGGACAACTTTGCCATTGTCTTTGCTGCCATGGGTGTGAACATGGAGACTGCTCGATTCTTCAAGGAGGACTTCGAGGAGAATGGCTCCATGGAGAATGTGTGCCTCTTCCTTAACTTAGCCAACGATCCAACCATCGAGAGAATCATCACCCCGCGTCTCGCTCTCACTGCCGCTGAGTTCTTGGCCTATCAGTGTGAGGTTGGTCTGGTTGCGATTATTTGTTGATGGCAAGAATACGATAAATTAAAGTGTTAAAAATGAGGACAATGTGAATTCGAGAATGATTACTCTTGTCAGATGTGCATTGCCATTATTGTTCAAATTTGAAAATTAATTTTTGAAATCAGGGCACTCAACACTATTGTAAAACACATTTTTGTAAAACTCAGAATTATACCTTATTTGCCAATTGTACTGTTTTGGTATACATATATTAAAAATTGATTTATTTTACAAAATCATGCATTCATAAATGGAAGTTGGAAAAGTTATTATGTGTAAGAAACGTGTATAAAATTATAGATTTCTTGCATGTAATGCTTGCTGAAGAAAAATGCAAAATAAGCTCACTATATAGTAGATAATTTTTAAAATATAACAACAATACAATATAACAAAAATAAAACATTTGACTTAAATGTTTAACTTGTTTACATAATGCTGTAGTTAAAGATGCGTAGAATATTTAATGGATTGGAGTGTGACATCTGAAATGAAAGTTGATATTGCAATTACAGGTAATTATAATTTCCTCATTGGTTACAGAAACACGTGCTGGTCATTTTGACAGACATGTCTTCCTACGCTGAAGCTCTGAGAGAAGTATCCGCTGCCCGTGAGGAGGTACCCGGTCGACGTGGTTTCCCAGGTATATTCACACATTTACTATACATAATTGTGAAGCCAGTACATTGCATAGTACTGATTAAGGAATCAAAGCTGTGATGGTTTACTGTAATGATGGATGTCGATAGCTCTACTGAGGTTACTCCTTGTTTGCTTCAGTAAATTTTCCCCATTGGGGTGCTCCACTGTGTTGCAGTATTTTATGAGAGCTCTCCGAGGGTTCAGTGTATTTTTATTTTATATCTTCTGTTATGTTTATATATTCTTACTCCATATATTAATTTAAATAAATAAAGGTAGAACTTGCACTGAAAGGACAGTGAATTGCTTTTTGTTAGTAGTCATGCCGTGTTATATTGCCGCAATACTGCACTGCAGCATGGTATGGTTGCTGCGTAGAGTAAAAATGCCGACATGGCGGCGAATGAGTAACACCGGAATGGAAGCTTTTGCTCATATAACAGTCCTGGGAAAGTGTAGGGGTGCCATTCACCGAGGGTTCAGAGAGTGTTAATTCAATGTTCATCATAGCTTCCAAATATATGCATGAGATTTTTTAAAGTCCTACAGGCTCATTCCGCGATTTCATGCAAATTTAAGCGTTTTGATGGATTAAAAAAAATAAAATTTTGGCTGACGTTATTATGCAAAACTGTTAAATTCTATGTAAAAGGCACTTATTTAACTAGTAGTTTTAGAGAAAAATTAATTTGAAAATATGTTAATGGAAGGTAATGAAATGTAAGCAGATAGTAATGGAATTACTCTGACTTATAGTATTAAATAGCTTGGTGCAAAGAATTTCAGATTGTGGATATTATAGATATTACTATTCACATGGAAAGAAATTATTTTTATTAATGTATTTACAGTATATGACTCCGGAAGGTAATGATCACACTACTGGACGAAAATGAAAATTTTGTACTAAGATCGTTGACAATGATTTAAATATAATAGCCTACATCCTGTTTTGGCAACTCTTCCTATTGAACTGAACAGGAAAAATGTTTACGTAATACAGAGGTATCTATAATGTGTAGAAAAATGTAATTCATTTCACACGGAAGGCGATGGGGAAAAAACTGCGGACTGACGTTAAATTATTTATATATTGTAAATGGTTTAATTTAATAATTGTTGCTATATATTTAGATATAAAGAATATTCAAGCTCCGAGGTCTGAAGGTGAAATTCATTTATGTCTCCTAATTTAGAAATAGTTCATCGACAAATTCTTAATTCATTTCCAGAAACTGGAAGGTAATTCAAATACGGGATCTTTTTTGGGATAATTTGTGAAATGCTCCTTTTAGAAAAATCAATAATGCATGGTTGTGTGCAAAAAGAATGACGAAGATAAATAATTTTTTCTATCAAAATTGCTTGGAAATGTGTTCTGCATGAAAGGACGGAATCACCCTACGGTTGTTTTTCTACAAACTTGTTATTCTATTGATAAACTATTTGGTTCCCAGGTTACATGTACACCGATTTGGCCACCATCTATGAGCGCGCCGGGCGTGTTGAAGGCAGGAATGGCTCCATTACTCAAATCCCCATTCTAACTATGCCTAATGATGACATTACCCATCCAATTCCTGATTTGACAGGATACATCACTGAAGGACAAGTGAGTCTTCATCATAATTGTCCATATTTAAAAAAAAATGTTTGCGCAACACTTATTACATATTATTATATAAGAGAGAAATGCCAATTAATTTAAGGGTAGTCTATTTAGTATATATTATATATATACGTTTGCAGGTTCGAATGGGCTGGGGTGGGTTTGGATGCTTGCCAAACCACGCCCCGAAGTAGAGAATGGAATTATGATTGAATATTATACTTACCATCACTTAACCAAAAATCATGTTATTCTAATGTTATTAAAAAAAATACTATTTTTAATAATTAATTAATTTAATAATTATTATTTTAATTAAAATTTGTAAAAGTAATTTCTTTTTAAAAAATGTCAAAATAATGTGTTTTTGGTTAGTTAATTTGACATCCTGAAGAAGAAAATTGTGTTTTTCGAAACATTGATAAACATAAACAAACTTATACTTAAAAAAAATATATTATCGATTTGAAAAATATTATGTATACAACCACTGTTTTACTTTTTTATTTTCCGAAGCATATTTTTTTAAAAATATAACAAGAATACACAAAACAAAACTATTCTCTCATCAACAATTACAGCTTGTTTAATTTCATATTTGTTTATACTATCTGTTTAATTGTATCTAGATCTACGTTGATCGTCAACTTCACAATCGTCAAATCTACCCTCCGGTGAATGTGCTCCCCTCGCTGTCTCGTCTTATGAAGTCTGCCATCGGTGAAGGGATGACACGTAAGGACCACTCCGACGTGTCGAATCAGCTGGTAAGTTCTGAGTGGTGTAATAATCACCAATCAGATGCAATCTTTACATGTCACGAATTGTTAATTCTACAGTTATATATATGGCCAAGCATCTTGTCACTTTGCAAAAGATATTCCACATTTTTTAGTAGTTGACGAAGGTCATCACGGGGCAGATTAGCATGCACATAGTGAATTTCATATATTTCACAATTGCTTCTCGGAATGTTTGAATTATGTAAAATTAATTGATTTATGTCGCGAAGGGCATTTCTAATAGTTTTAGTATGAGATTGAAAATTTGGGTTCTGAAATATTTAAATAATTTTGCTTCCTCAATTAGATTATTATGATGTTTTTAAAAAATGTATTATAGTTTTTTTTAATACATAATAAAGCATAATGATTATATTTATTCACACAACATTATTGACATTCGTATTATGTTATTTCTTTCAGTTTACACATTCTTATTTTATAACATTAACTTAACATGCAAAATAAAGGAAAATAATATCCTTACTAAATTACAAAAAAAAAAATTATTAGCATGCAGAATGACATTAATTTAATCCCTTGTTTATTTCAGTATGCCTGCTACGCCATCGGTAAGGACGTTCAGGCCATGAAGGCCGTAGTGGGAGAGGAAGCCCTCACCCCAGACGATCTCCTCTACCTGGAATTCCTTACCAAGTTCGAGAAAAACTTCATCACACAGGTGAGGCCAATTATCCATTTTCAGATATAAAGATATTTTGCATACATAATAAATTTTTGTTTCAATGCATCATGGTAAATTCTTTATGAGGATATTTTAAGCAACAATTGGGGGCATAATTTTATTAAAAAATTATCACGTTCGACCATTCAAATGGTGACCGAATATGTTCATTGATTACTATTGACTGTTACTATCGATGACAAGGATCAACTGTATCCCAACTGCTTATCAGCGGCAGTGGTAGCCGTAGCTCACTCCTACCTCTAAGGATCATCAACGGCAAGTACATTTTTGACAGAAATTGTAAGACGCCATTGAGCATAAGACGCACCATGAATACAGAAACATCAAAATTGGATAAAACCTTGTAATCGATAAATATGGTATATTATAAGCTATTTTTCCAAGTTTTCAATTCAAAATGAAATGTAATTTGATTTTTGTCTGAAAAATAGATAGATATTTATTTGCCAAGTTTTTCATGTTAACATACAATTTTTATGTTGCAAAATCTACAATCATGTCCGATATTTACATACTCATTCTCCTCCAGGGTAACTACGAGAACCGCACGGTGTTTGAGTCCCTGGACATCGGCTGGCAGCTGCTTCGTATCTTCCCCAAGGAGATGTTGAAGAGGATTCCTGCATCCATTCTCGCCGAGTTCTATCCCAGAGATTCCCGCCATTAAACTCCATTTGAATACCAGTAACACTCCTTCCCTGTCGCCAGCGTTAATCATCACGTGTTATTTCAATTTTAATGTCTTTGTTATGTTATTATGTTTGTATAGAAGATGGTTTTATTTGTGAAGTCTTTATATAATGGTATGTGAAAACCTGTGATGGTAGACAAACATTGATCAAATGAGAAGATTATACCATTTTGATTATGGTATCATTGCATACATATTTTCTTTACAAGTTTTCATATATTTTAGTCTTAGTACAGTCACATCATAACCCCGCGCCATAAAAACTGTCGGATTTTGTGTTGTGGTGCAAAACACTAATATTTATTTTTGACAAACGACAAAGTGACACCAGGTTTTAGAGTTTTGCGTAATGGATATTGACATGTTATGTATATTTGAAAAATGGAACATTTCAAGGTTTAGGAAAAGGTAATTTCTCGAGATTATATTGTTTTTTTTTAATATTATTTTGTAATTCTTCGAAACCTCATGTTGGTAGGGCAAGTTGGGAAGGAGTCACAATTCCTGTCTATTGTATTATATAAGATATTCTATATCTAATGTTAACAATAATAATTCAATATTATTATCAAATCACTTTCATATTTGTTTATGATATATTTTACTCGATTTAAATTATTTAAAGCTTTATCGTGTTTATTTGGCGCAGATATATCATCGCACAACATAACCATGGCGTTTCAACCATTGTCACAATTCTACCAAAGGAATTGTTATTCCATGGTATAAAATAGCTTTTGAAGTTATATAATATGTATATCAGAAATCGCATGAATATATTGATTTGATCATGTGTATATTGATTCCTCAATCAAAAAATTACTTGTATAGGGTGTTCTAGAAAAAAATAATCAGACAATACGAAAGAGGTTATCTCAAATTTGATATGTGTGTTATTTATGTGAGATTTTCATGAACTAACTGACTCATTGATTCCTTGTAAATGTTTCCCCCCGCTTCAATAATCAATGTTGCCATTGGTAATGATTCATGTGATCTATCATAGTTGTTTTAGATTTTCTTCAGATAATTTTGTAAATATTTTTGTGATTTATATTAATTAAATCTGTCCAACAGTATTGATCACATTGTTCGTCTTATTATTATTAGTATTAGATTCTTATTTTAAAAGTTACCACCATTGAAAAACACATTCAATGCTTCATAGTTTTGACATTTGATGTTTTGCTATTTTTCTTTTGCCTTGCAAGCGGTGACAATACGTAGATTACTATAAAAATTTTTTTGGTAACTTATCAAAAATGAATCCTTATTCTATATTGGGGTTGTAACATTCCAAGTTCTTTTTTATAAATATATTTATTTATTTTATATTCAACGCACTTATTTCCCTCGCTTTTATGACATGTTTTTTTTTTGTACAGGTTATTTAAATTGTAAGATGTTAATTTATTGAATAAATAACTTAACACCAGACATGGCTATTTCATCAATTAAAATTATTGTAATTGTGTAACATTTATTCTCTCGCTGGGTGTTTTAAATTCAATTATAACAGTTGTGGCTCGTTTTTGCAATAAATTGAAGAGAATGTTGCATATTGTTGAATATTTAAAAATAAATATGTATGTACTACATATATATATTAAGATTAGTGAACAATGTAGTGTTAATAAGAAAAATCTTAAAAATAAAATGTGTTATGTTATGTTTAATTCTTTTATTTGAATATACAGTTTTCTTTGTCTGACTTCACAGTAAGTTAGTCTTACAAAACGAATCTGCAGAAATCAGTACGACCGTTGTCAAAATTTTGATGGTAAGTTGAAGAAAGTGTCCCAAATTATCATTTATAAAAGTATTTTCAGATCAATTGTATTATACGCTAGCGAAGCGCGGGCAGAAGAAAATATATTTAATACCAGGGCGTGCACTGCATATAAACAAAAAAGCTATGTATTACTAAAGAGGGAAATAAATTAAATAATCCTTATCTTATGAAAAGACCCTATAAAATTCTAGCCGTTATTACCCAGATTAGTGTAAACCATGGTTAGATTTTTGTCTAGCTGTGGGTTATTCAGAAAAATTGTGTATAATTTCATGGCTATGCTGGCAGGCAATTTGTCAATATATACGCATCTAATTTGTCCAATCCGTATAAGAATTATGCTGAACTATATATTTTCTTACTCAACCTGTGTTGGCATCTTAACGTCTGGAAATTTTCTGTATTTTTCAAACAATTCATGCTTAATTCTCTTGTCTTTGGAAAGGATTAAACATTACTGAAAACTGCGAGCAATGATACCTACATATTTGTTTTGCTTAACAGATTAAACATTTTGATTTCATGGTGTATTCCAATGTCATTTCCAGTCATTTTGTTGTTTGCACAGATAAAATATTTGCCTATTATCAGTCGAGTGAGCGAGTTTACATTTTTTGGAATATTGTTAAGTTAGATTATTATCAATATTAAATGAAATATTGAAGTAAAATTATTTCTGTTATTAGTTTCGGCTATAGTAATTTGTAAATAAAACTAGTTATTTAAATACATATGTATGTATGTATGTTTTTGAGCACTGTTAATGAAATATTTCAAATCCTCTTTTCGAATGAGAAATCGTAGAGATAATATTTTAAGCAAAATCGAAAACAGTATGGTACGGAGCAATAAAAGAACTTGTCTTTTGTCTATCATGGCTATATTAAAGATTGCTCGACTACGCTGGGCAATGCATGTCCAAAGAATGCCTCTTCCACGTATGGCACTGCACCAGTAACCTCAGTGAACACAACTGCGGGGAAGACTTTAATATTAAGAAAGATGTGAGAAAACTTGGCCTTTATGACTGGAGGACTATCTGTGAAGATAGACGGTGAGGCTGAAATTACTACATGAGAAGGCAATGATCCTGAATCGGTTCTTCCTTATGATAAATCAGATTTTCCTGTCATTTTTGATAGGTTACAACTTTACATTATATTTTTCTAGTGCATCAAGTGTCTAATACAGTAAAACCCTGTTAATTCGAAATGAGACAATTTGAAAATTTGTAATAACTAGGTTGTAAAAAATTATCAAAGAACTCAGTTTTTTTCTTTATAAGTAAGGTCAATATAAAATAAAAGCGGTGGATATAAAATATGCGATTTTGAGTTGTTTTCTCGGAATATGCAAAAATACTTTTTGTTTTTTTTTCATTTTAAAGTTATCACAAAAATTTCAGAATATAAAAAGTTAAAAGGTACTTTGGAATAATTTTAGTGCACAATAACAAAATTCTTGTAACTTAAATCAGGATTAATGCAGCGTGCTTAACTTAGGACAGGGAAGATGCTGCAGTTTGAGCTTATGATTTTCATAAAGCTAAATAAACTGAAAGGTAGAGCTAAACAACCCCCGAGCACAAAAATGGTATGTTAATATTTTAAAGCTGAACATTTAAAAAAAAAAGGATTTACACCTTTTTGTTCATTATAAGATAGAGGTTTTTATGTAAAACATCAGATTGTATAAAGTTCCATTTATTTAGCACAATAAAAAAACAATTATAATAAGTTCCTTATGGTTTTAATATACATACTATAAACATATTTTTTACACAATAATGAAGAGTTTTACAATTATTACATGTATATATTTCTTTATTGTGGCTTTCGCCAATTAGGCGTAATTAACCATTACAAGTATATATTCAGATAACAAAATATTTAACATAAATTATCAAATCAGAAAAATATTATTAATTTTAGAAGTGCATGTCACTAATGAGAATCTTATTTTTTAGAAAATATGGAAGCTATATTCTTTATCTGTATATATGACAAATGATTAACATATTATATTAGAATACTCCTGAAAAATCAATTTTCAATTTTATATATTTCTTATTTTGACCTGTATATTATATTAACAATATTTGAGAATGTCTAAGAACATACAATTACCGAAGACGAAGAAGTCTTGTAATTACCTATACTTCCATGTTTTCCCAAATAATGTAATATAAATAGCTTCGTCTATATGAGATATTTATTTTTTATTTAACTTGAGCGGGCGTTTTTCGTAAATTTTACATCATCAAGTTTTCCCCAATGTAAACGGTGTTTTCTTTAAATAAATGTTAAGGAATTACTGTAAGGATATGAAAAATGATAAATGACAGTACTTTAAAAAATATATATTTGACTTTCTTAAACAAAAAATGAAACAACACTAATTATTTTAAAACAAAATATTTTATCGACCTATTAGTCAGGATCAATAATCTCATCATTACAGTTGTTGCAAACCACCTTAACTGCCGAATGGTTCTTGCATGTAAAGGACTGGCAACGGCGACACTTCATTGATGCTGTGGATCTTTTCTTCTCCAGTGCATATGACCGACAAATCGGTACAACTTCCCAACCGTAATTCACTTTGAGAAAAGCACTTATATCTAGCGGTAAATGTTTGACATTTGATCTAAAGATAAGATGCTCTTTCATCATGGTCAATGACAAATTTTTTAGAAAAATTCTTCGATGCTTTGGAGCCTTTCCTGGACAGGCAAATTTGAGCATTTATGCCGCCAATATTCATTAGATTCCAAATATCAATGAATAACAAAAACTTCTAAGCACATCCGATGCATCTGTAGTTTAGAGAGACACTGACCCTCGAATAGCTCGGAGCTCGATGCTTGCGAAGAAGTGGTAAAAGTGGGGAAGGCGATAAGGCGCATTTGTCGTAAATTTTGTGACAGCGCGCCCGCTGGAAGGTTAATAACTTATTATTTGGTCTAGTAAATCCACTCCTCCCATGCATTTGTTATACTGTTTGATAATTTAAAGACAATTAATGTCAATGTAAGCAGATTGATGGTTATCCTACTGTGCAACACGGTCTTCTGTAATAAAGTTAGATCCAGGTGTTACACTTGTATTGTCAAGCCACTTCACTAGGACTACGTCCCCATCAGTGCTGGCAACTTGATCGCAATACCCTCTGTCTTTATTATTTATTTATTTATCAGTAATAAAAAGAGGATAACTATATAAATCTATTCACTCTCGCTGTACCAGCTGCACAGATTTAATTGTGCTTTAGAATCTAGCAAATTATAAGATGAAGATAAGTTATCGTAGAAGAGTTTGTGTCCTGGTTTTAGAATTCTCTCTGTCGAATGCAAAATAACACTAGCGCCTAAATGAAAAGTTTTAATATTCCTTTCATTCAATCCAGTTGCTTTTCCTTGGTGTGGAATGAAATTGTACGCTAACTCACTTTTACCACATAAAACAAATATTTTTCACCCCATGGGTGAGGTTTCCCTTTCACACATTGCTTTATTGACAACTTTCCAGAAAAGGGCACTATTGGTTCATCAATTCATACGTATTCTTCAACTGGCCACTCTTTACATCGCTGCCTTACTACATCAAATAATGGTTGCAGTTTGTACAGTTTATTGACGCAATTATTAAGATTAACTCAAATTATCTACAACATGCAAACAGCTCCTAAGTTCATAAAATCTATCTCTTGACGTCTTATTTATGAAAATGCTTATACCAAAAGTTCCGTCACAGAACATCTTTATTCCTGGAAACTTATTCAAGCAATGAATACTATGTGTAAGGTAAATAATGTCTGAATCTCTTGCTTATTGGTAACTTTAAATCGCCCTTCGCCTTGCTGAAGTGCATATATGTATATTTGTGCACTGACACTCTTTCAAAGTCTGATGTTTTGATATATTTCTTGGAAGTAATCAAGAATCAAGAGGACATAATAAATCATTTTGATGGGAAGATATATCAGACTGATTCCATTCTATAGAAGGCTCTACAAATGGCCACCGGCGATATTTCATTTTTGATTTCTGTCAAGAAATCTTTATAATGGTTTAAAATAGAGATTGATAAGGCGAAACACGTCTCAAGTAAATTAAACGAGTAAAATAAAAAAAAAAACAAGTGTTTTATTTTCACATATGTGATCAATTCAAATATTTTCCTCTTCTTCGGCCCTCAGATCCTCAGGTCTAATGACATCAGCACCGAGTCTGAGAGGTTTTTTTTCTGAGAAGTGGAATGTCTTGCATGTCTTTCTATCGCAGTTTTTGATTTCTGATAAATCGCCATCCTCCAACAGGACGAGGATCTCAGCTAAATCAATAAGATCTTTAGAATTGAAATATGACTTTGCATTTTTTATCATAGGCGGCCCTGAAATTTAATGAAAATAATTATTTTTATTCAATCAAAATTTAAATTACTACTTATTTATATGTGGATAAAGAATAATATACATAAAAACTTAAAAATTCAATGTTATAATAATAGAAAGTAATCTTTTACTGTAACCAATTTCGTAAGTAATTGAAACGGAATGTATATTACAATGTACATTGAAGTTTATCATCAGATGTTTCTGGATAACTCAATATGTTGGTAAAATGATATTGTAATATAGAAAAACAATGATTTACAATGGATATAGATGTCTCACAAAGACCAAGCTATTATTTTTACATGCGAAGTATGAAAGTCTTGGGCATTACAGGGCTTACGACCCGTCATCGGCTGGCTTAAGTGATCACTTTAAATAATGTAATGTTCACCTCATGCTACCACGTCCATCAAATTTTTGGAAGTTGTATATATGTTATCACGTTGGAACATTTAAATTATTTATTACCAACTATGCTGTCGCCATCTATGGATTATTTTGAAAATTTGGTATTCATTATCATGTAATAGTATAGATGTCGCCGAAGCTGAGATTTTTTTGTCTGAGCCTCACAGGCTATGTCCTTTATGTGTATGTATGAAATTCATTTGAATTATTAACATATACTACAATACGTCTGAAAAGGCAGTATTTTTCAATTTTTAATCTTCATATTTAGATCAGTATATTTCACAATATTTTGAGTATGTTCAAATCTACATGGGAAGTATGGAATAGCTTTGTCTCTGTGAGACATCTATATCTTGATGACAATCCCTCAGGGGTTAAATCCCAGTAATTGGTTCCTACAAAAATTTTGACATACTCAAAATATTTACAATAAGTAAAATATAATTAATGATCTTAATTACGGAAATACAATAAAATAAAATGGACTAACATGCATCATTTTCGCTTGGGGTCGCAATGTTGTCTCTTATGTCTTTTTGTTTAACCATTAACCTCATTCTACCGGCCGGAGTGGCTGTGTGCACTTTTAACTAACTATATATATTTTCAGAATAAAATGTCGTGCCGAGATACAGGACTCAGCGCGACTTTCTCTGATCCATAGTAGTTGATCTCAGGGTACGGCATTAGTAGTATGTCCCATTCCAAATTTAGACCTCAATGCAGTAGGTTCCCAGATGCGTTCAGTGGTACAGGGCAGCACCGCTGCTGGGTGACATATGCGGGATAATGAATAAATTCAGTCAATTATGGTCTGACATCTGACACCTGTCTCTTGTTATATCAACTTGTCTATTCCTGTTTATGGGTTGAACATTATCAATAAAGGGTGATTATGACAACGCTTGTGATGTTTCTGATTGGTTGACGAGGTTGACTCTTATAGCCTACACGGTTCACCTACCCCATTTTGTGTTCCGTGTGACATATTTCAGTTAAAACTGGCAGATTTAATTAGTTAAAATGCACTCGCGATAATCCTTAATTGCACAATAACTGCACAGAAATCACCATGTATACAATAAGTACCAATGATTCACTATTTCGCGCCTCACATCAAATCGACAACCCACAGGACAAGCGCAGGAACTATCTTTACAAGCGCGAATCTTTATGAGAAGAATGAAAACTTAAGTTGAACTCGGTATTAAATATTTTTCTGTAAATCCACTCATTAACGTACAATTGATTATTTTCCTCACATTTCTCCACATAAAGGCCATACATTTTTTTAATATCTAAACTAGAATTTAAATATTTTCGACCTGGAGTGTGAAGAGTTCCGGTATAATGGCTTTCACTTGCTGGAAAACTCAAAATGTGTTCTTTTACAACCTTAATCTTATCTTCATCCGTTTTTCGAGATGATCCGGGCATTTTCCCGCGACCATCTATTCCAGCCGTTTCAACATTCAGAGCCCGAGTTAATCGTCCTGCAGAAATGCTAAAGGTATCTAAAAAAAATTTCTTACAAACAGAAACTGTTGAATTAATTTTGTATAGAAAATATTCATAGCTGGCTTTTCTCATCGGTTTTTCACATGTTCTGGGACGCCGTTGTTTTATCATTCGTTTATGAACTGTACATTGTAAAAATAAATTCTGCTTTGAAAAATTTTTCAGTTTCCAAAAATTTTCAAAATTAGATTGTCTTTCTTCATATTTAAAGAGATTCAAACATTTTTTTGCGCAGAAGCAATTCTTATTTTCAAAAACTTTAGCTTTAACAACTTTGGAAGTTTTTGAAGTGTATTCTTCGCCACTATTTCTCTTTAATTTTCTGATATTTTGTGTATAGTTAAGTTCATTTCTTGTTCTCTTTCCCTTTTTCATTTTCTCTTGCTCCATGTTTGGGGTTTTTAGATTTTCATAAAAAATGTTTACAGTGAATTCCTGGTGAGATTCATCTGGAGATGATAACTGTCGTTTCCATTTTTTTGAAGTATTTTTAAAATTTTGTAGTCGTATATCTATAAACCACATAAAAAATCAATTTATTTATTTTATTTTGTTTGTAACTATATAATACAATGTAAAAATATGTTTGGACTGTGCCCGTCTCACTAGAGAAATTCTGTGTCGAGACGGGCATACGTAATGAACAGAACTTTATTATTATTATCTCAAATATGAGCCGCTTTCTGATGACATAATGGTTATGAAATCTAATTCAGGATCGCAAGTACAGCAGAGGCAAAAACAATGATATGACAAGACACTGCATCATGATACAACTGACTTACTCTATTATCAAAATAAATACTAACGGAATACTGTTGAACATAGTAACAATACACTGAATTTTCAAATTTTTCACAATTGTTACAATTTGCATTATATTATATTAATTTAAATCAATGTGATGCCAAATAATTGATATACTATTTTTTTAAATTTCTTGACTTAGACCACTTTCATAATAATGGGCACAATTGTACTTTCTATATGAAAAGAAGTATAGTTCAAAGACAGAAAAATATTTTTTGTATCATAACTATGAACCCCATTTGCACTCCTGAATCAGAGTTGTAGGAAATTATGGTAATTAATTACTAATTCAAAAAAACCAAACCTCACCCGTGTCTTTCTTGGAATTCATGGTGTACTCCAAGCATTCCTGCTTTATATCAGGAAACGATACTTCTATGTCAGTATAGGGTGCTCTTCCGCCTACTCCTTCACCGCTCTCAGCTGGATACCACTCATCTGCCTGTAAATTCATACCCACTTTGACAGCCTGTAGAGTATTTCTCCAGGCGGCATTATTAAAACCTACTTCTGAAATAAAAAAAAAAAAATACAATGTAACAGAGCTGTAGTTGCCGCGGTCATCCAGAGCCGCGACCTGTCTCCTGGGCTCAGCTACATATCTTCACGTCCTTGGATTTCCACTGAAATATGTTATTATTCAGGCCTTACATAGATTCAAAATGAAACTAATATGTGTAAAATAAGTAGTAGTAAAAAGGAACATTTTGATCGTGTTTATATTAGAGCATATTTATAAAAATGTATTTATGTATGCATTATATTAAGAATAAATAATATAATACGAACTTTCTCTTTGCATCCATCTAACGGTCAAATCAGGTGCGCACATTTTACATCATTAATTACTAATCAAGAATGAACCAACTCCTTACCGTTGCATTCGATAGCCTTCCTGTAGTATTCCGAGTACTCCCGCTTGATATCGGAGGGAGCGATATATCTATATTAGTATAAAACGCTTTACCGCTTTCTCCCTCGTAATCACTCAGCTGGAGACAGGTTTGACATAAGCGCAGTCCATAGTTCTTCTTCTTTTAACTTCATGGTAGAGATGGGCAATATATCGATATCGGTGATCGAGTTGGTAGCAGCTACTTAAATACAAATGTAGCTGCTACCGACGATATTTTTAAGTACATGATTACGATTTACAACTGTCAAATTATCGGCGCAGATCATCGTGCGCATGATATTACTGTTACTAAAATAACATAAGGCTAAACGGGTACTTATCGATATAGCCATCTAACGAATTAAAAAAAAACTTTTTTTGTTTATCTCAGAGCTGAAATACATACTACGTACATAGTTCACATAAGGATTTATTAATTATAACCGATGTTTTTGAAATGATTTTAGTAAATCTATACTAATACATACTACGTACATAATTCATATAAGGATTTATTAATTATAACCGATGTTTTTGAAATGATTTTAGTAAATCTATATTAATACTATTAATGTAAAATTATAAAAATTGCAGTTGAGAAGAATTATGAATGGTTTTGACAGATTAAATTATTTGTGATAGGATCAAGAGATTTTACTGAGGAAAATTTTGTGTGGATTCATATTTTGAGGTTGATATAATTTATTTTGTCATATAGATTCATATCATTGGTAATACATATTTATTTACATCTTTATTTTAAATTTAGACTGTCACTGTACAGGTGCAAGTGGTTAGTGTTTGGGTATTGTTCATGCTGGATGCCAAATAATCGGCGTCGAACGCCGTGCGCGTGAATAACTAGTACCAAAATAACTTATAAAGCGCAGCTGCTACTTTTCAATATTAGTAGCAAGTACGAGGTATTAAAAAGTAGTTGAATCGCTAATCTCTTCTTCTTGTCCGCCCGAGCCATTGGGATATGGCTCATATACCTGAGCCGGTCTGTCCGCTGTTGCTCTTCGGACGTAAGCGGAATATTTTCTTAAAAGTTTCACATTACTATTGCTCTCTGTCGGATATCAGTATTCGAATAATAATTAAAAGATCTAACGTAAATGATATTAACTATTTTTAATATCGTTTTAATTAATTAAAGATTGCTTTACTATGTCCAGTGTAATGAAATCGAAATTGTTCGTAAAAATGAAATAAAAAATATTTTGTCATAATGGTATTTTATCGAAATTCTTCAATTAAATAGTCAAGCTAAGTTTAAACAAAAACACGTTTAACGTCGTACTGTAGCATTCCCTTGAGTCACAATTTTTGAGATTTTTTTAACGAAAAAACTATGAATACGTGAGTATAACTAAAAAATAAATAAACAGATACAATTTTCTCATAAGCGTTGAAAGACAATGATTTTTTTATGTGTCTGATAACAGAATTCGCATTCAAAATCAGTGAAACAAAACAAGCACAAGATATTAATATTAATCATGAAGAATACACTAGTAAATATATCGCCATTAAATATTTCCAGTGACGAGTGATTTTTTCACCATTAAAAAACAATTGAAAGAGAGCATGTATTGTCTAGGAGTGACACTGAATGACCAATTATATAATATGTATAAGTAAATAAAAAATAAATTCAATTTATTTAAATGCTGCACTTTTTCAGTTAAAAATATAACCTTTCAATTATAAGACTTACAGGCGATTTATACGGTGGAACTTATCCTCAATTTTATTTGGAACGTGTCCCCCGTGCAAAAAAAGACTTGGGTGTACCTAATATATAAATATTTAAAATAAAAATTTTGAGTATTTGGCAGTCAATCCACCATTTTTTGGAATATATATATAGGTTTTTAAAGTTGTGGAGGTTGTCAACGTTTTTGACAATAACTTTGAGGTGTTTGCTACTTATGACAACGATGTCAGCAGATCCCCAGTAACACGCAATATAATATATCACAGTAAGCAACGCAATAATATTTGCATTATTAAGGAGATCACATTCTTATTGTGAAGTTGTAATTATTCAGAACATAGGTATGTGGTATTTTAAATATGAATTAAATATATTAATTAGAAAGATATACATATAAAATCAATTTTATCGAAAAATAATTACAACTTCACTATAAGAATGTGTTCTCCTAATAATAAAGTTGTATCAATGTGTTCAAAATTAAATAAAAAGGAATTGATAATTCTGGCATCTGCTATCAGACTACTCAAAGGTATTTGAGATTCTGTAAAAATAAGGTCTCATTCAAATAATGGAACGATTAGATGTATTAATATCAAAAAGGCAACATATAGGTTCAAAAATTTGTCACTGTAGCATAGTTGGAAAGAGATCCGGGTTCAGACAATATTTTTGGATAAAATTGATTTTATGTGTATATCTTTCTAATTAATATTTTAACATATTATATGACCCAAAGTGCCCAGAAAATACTTCTAATTTTATACTACAAATTAAAATTCTGATTGAATTAGTTTAGCGGCTGAGCTGATTGCAAATTTGTGTTTAGATCTAAAAGTTGAAGGCTCGAGTTCCGCTTTCGACAGTCACAAATTAATCCCATTTTCATGGCATAGGATGCTTAGACTGAGTTTAACAGTAACTGAATTAAGTATTTTTCTTCTTAAAGAACATTTTTATTTAGGTTTAGTTAATGACTGTTGCTTTAGTGGTTCATCATCGCTCATTCTTATTACATATCCCGCCCACGTGAGTCGTGAAATTTGCGATGAAAAGTTATTTGAGGTGCCTAGTATTGAGCCTAATACCGCTGAAAATAAAATACAAGATAAAAGTAACAGTATAGTACAGTAGTATAACTGTTACAAAATTCTTTAATGCATTTTCGTGACAAATTTTTACTGGTGGACCCGCTATATAAACTTCCTAGGGTTCTTGGAACATGGAATTGAGCTTGTTCAGTCAGCAGATGCAACCACACAAGATAGAGCAATTTCGAACAGTTTTTGTTTGTCACAATATTTTCAATAGCGTAAGGTTTTTATTAAAAAATACATTATTAAGTATGCAACAAATCATTTTTTATATGTATTCATTGATACTAGTTGTGGGTGATGAGTACTAATTAATGTAGACTTTGAACGTGCACTTCACACATATTGCGTATGTATTTGTCATTCTTAATGATATTTCCTTGACATGGGATCATTGTGCGCCACAAACTCCTTGGCAGCGAACCGAATCCCATCCTGTGTGACCGGATTTCTTACCACTACACTAGCGATAAGATATGAGAATAGTCATTTGCAAATACATATATTTATTAATACTAGCTTGTTACAAAGTTCACCAGGGGGCAATGAATTTTTAAATAAAATCAAATCAACGCATTAAAACTCCTCTATGAAACCCAGTGCCGAATATCATCATTCATCTTTCAAAAAGGCGTATATCGTTTTTGTTAAAATGGCTACATTGCCCATAATCCAATCAAATAGGCAAATCTAAATTTAATTCCAATGAAGTAATATTACATTTTGACACAACCACTCTTATTCGATGCGTTCTTACAAATAATAGTAATAAGTAATATTTATAAAATAAATAATAGATCTTACACTTGTTAAATCAAAAAATATTTGTAGAAATCAGTAAGATTATTATTTTTTTTATCATTTTTCAACAGTAAATACATTGTTTGCTGTAAAATCGACAAATTCAAAATATATCTTTGAAAAATGGATGACGATATAAACTGTCGTGGGGAAATTTTATATCTGAAATGGTACTATTTTACATTTGCATTGAATAGAGACCTTGATTCAGTCTCTAAATATAAATACACACTTTTATTTTGTTCCAGGCGGGAAGGGGGTTAAATACCAACACAAAAAAATCAGCATTATATACTTATATAACAATTTCACTAGACAAGTGTAAGACACCAGTCTACTGGACAAGAAGGCGAAGCATGTGAGAGTTATGGTGATTGGTACTCAGTGCCTTTAAAATCCTCTTGATTTAAAAAAAACTTGCACCTGGCATATACTTGTGAAAATAAAATACAAGCCAGAGAAATTTTCTGATTCATTTGTCATGATAAATTTTATTGGGGGACTCGCTAAATAAACATATTGTAAATGTAAATTTGTAAAAAAAAACAATGATCTTATTTTTTAAATATTTTATTATAATTATATTTATACATTTAACATGTCTTGTGTTAAGTATGTTGAATACATAAATGTTTCTACATTATTAATTTTGATAGTAGACATTTATTAACGATCACGGTGTCAGATACAAAATGGTGGCAAGTTATATTTTTCATCCTTGAAAGCTACATCAGGTTTACAAATTTTAATTCTTATTGGCAACATTATTTATTATTAAATGAATTTGAAAAGTTACATTATGACTAAAATACAAAAAAAAAAATGGAAAAAATTCCATAATGAAAATAAACAATAATGCAGTATTATGGAAAAATATGATATATTTATACATCATAATAATGCCTTTCTTAGGGATAATAAATGACTTTAAAATGTTAACACTGAACTACTACACGCTTCAGGAAATTAATCTAGAGAAACAAATAATGTCTATTTCACTGGTAATTTTCATTAATTTGTGTGCAAACATGTGAATTATAAAAAAAACAAACATGGTGTAGTGTAAACAGATATTAAATTAAAAAGAAAATGCGAAGTGGATGAACATTTCTGGAATATGTTAGATTTAAATACATTCGATGATATCAGCCTCTCATCATTTTGTACTAATCGCATATTCACATTAAATCAAGTGTATACAAAAAATCTCTAATGCAACACGTCTAAAATACTAGAGTAAACAATTCACATTGCTACAGTCCTGCAAAGAAAAAATATCAGTAGTGTTGCAAACGTTTGAGATGAAATTTAGAAGTTTTAGACAATAATCTTAGAACTGCAATATTATATTCTTTATAGTGGGTTAAGTTAGTTTAAGCGGCCAGAACAGCTATGGCTTCGGAAGCAAAATATTTGACATCTACATCTTGGTCTACATTCAGTTTCTCTAAAACAGGCTTAACTTGAGGCTGGATAACGGAGGGTTCCAACCAGGGTACCATTTTCTGCAGAGTCTTGGCTACGTTGAATCGCACATTGGCTACATTATCTTCCGCCATGGAGAGCACTGTCGGAAGGAGAACCCTCGTTGTGATGTCTTTACCGCAAGCTTCGGCGAGGACATTTATACAGAACAGATAAGTCATGCGGTGGAGGTAGTTGGTGTCTCGTGACATGTCCAATACTTTAGGAATGATGTTTGTCTCGGCCCATTGCGGTCCAAACTGCTGCACGAGTTTCTTTAAGTTCATCGTCGCAGCTTCTCTGATGGCGTACACGTGGTCCACCAACCAGCTCATGCACAGGGCGCTGAGTTTCTCGTCGAAGACTTCTTGCCCCAACTGTCCAGCCAAAAGCGGCATGTATTCGATGATAGCGAGCCTGACTCTCCATTTAGAATCTCCTGCGAGTTCGACGATAGCGGGAAGGAGAGACTGCGATAGCTGCTGGATGCCGATGACCTCGTTGACACATTCCAGATTCGAGATAATATTCAATCTGACTTCTGCGCATTCGTCTTTGAGTTGGCTAAGGAAGAGGGGGAGTAGGTGTTCGATAGTGTTGGCCCTCCCTAGGATAGGACTGAGTCCCATGATGACAGAAGCTAGGGCCGACTTGACATGCTGGTTAGGGTCTCCGACAAGATCCTTTATTTGCGGAAGGATGGCAGTCATGATGATCTGCTCCTGGTGAGCCTTATCTAGGTTCATGCAGAACTCCTTAACCTGTAATCAATGTTTTGAATAACATTATCACTTGAAATACTACTCTAAATAATCAAGTTATTTAAATAAAAATTACCATTTATTTTTAAAATATTAGGTTGATGCATAATTATCCACTGTTTTTCATAACATTTTATTTATTGAATTTGACATTTGTTATAATATAATTCTTAAACAAGGTTAGGATTAGGAAACTAAAACGCGCATCGAAAATCATACATATATATATATATATATATATATGACACATTATGCTCTACTACTTGGAGAAAAGTCCGAGTTATTTCACCATCTCAATGATCTTTTCGGCAAAGGAACGATTAGCGAAAGGGCATGCTGAGAGTGGTTTGTTTACTTCAAAGTTGGTGATACCAGCTTAGACGATAATGAAAGGGTCGGATTTTGAAGACCAGGGCCTTCTGCGGCTGTGTAAGAGGACGAAAGTTGCACCACTAAGACAGTGGCTGAGAACTTCAACATCGATTAGTCCACGATTATGGTGACAGGGCCCCTCAATGATAATTGTACACAACATGTTTTGAGTTTGTTTTTAGTTATGTTACAATATTATAATATAATTTATGTTACAGAATAATTTTTTTAAAACAGCAGATAATTATGGATCGATCTAATACATATATGAATAATGTAAATTTTAAAACAATTGACAACAGTGGTGTCCATCTTTGCTCAGCCTGTGGGTCATATTTCTTTTGCAAACATTTCATCGGCCAAAAAAGTTGGTAATTGAAAAGTCAGTTCAAGTCACCTCAAAAAGTTATTTTATTTATAGGAAAAAATAATATGTATCTAAAAATAATAAAAAATTTCAGAATCAAAGTATTTATTGGGAGCATTGTGGGCATAGTTGTTGGGCAATAATTTATTTTGTGTCCAATGTTCTATATATACAGATATTATTTATCTACGCTAGTTGGACAGCGTTAATTTACAAGATTCTTTATTGATAATTATTTCATTAATTGTCTGCTTATTTTCAAAAATAGCAGGTAAGCTACAAAGTAATTTTACTTTATGTAACATTATGTGTCACTCAACATTATCAAAAATGTAGTTTACATTATGTCATAGAATGTATGCACGATAATGTAAGGGCAGACCTATGATTTTGTTATATGTAAAAATTATTATAGGTCAAATATAAAAAATGTGACAGATAAATGAAAATATTACTGATTAATTTTAGACATTACAACTAATGCCCGGGCCTGGAATATTATAACAATGTTCGGGATTCGCATTAGTGGTACAGAATCTTAATACAGTATTGTTTGGAAACATGAATTACAATTATTACTTTATAAATTACATTTATTTGTAGTTAATCAAACAAGCTATTTGGACTAATCCAAGTGTTAACCAGAATAAATGCCATTATATAATGTTTGCACAAAAAATTCTTTAGATTAATGGTAAATTTCGCTAGTAACTTTTTCCATATTAAGTAAATTGCTAACTAAAGATATTTTTAGTATAATTAAACATCAGTACTTTACCTTGCTGGCAGCTGCAGCGCGGACTTCCGCTTCTAGATCTTTAAGAAGAATCTGGAAAGCTGGAACAAGATCTGCTCGAGTGAGTTCGGGACCCACAGCAGCCTGCAACTCCCCGAACCTGTCAGCCACCATGTACCTCACCCTCCAGGAGTTGTCAGTGGCGCAAGCCCGAATAGTCGGCATAGCTAATTGCTCAACATCCTCGGGTGGCAGCAGTCCCGCGATACTCACGCAGGCGTCCACAGCCAATAGCCGAACGGAATCCTGCTCGTCCTTAGCCATCGTCATGAAAACGGGAATCAAGTCAGATTTTAAATATTCTAATTCCACGACTTTAGCGAACTCCCCGAGTTTGGACGCGGCCGCGCGGCGCACCATCGGGGTGTCATCCTGGCACAACAAACGGAAGTGCTGCCTCAGCTCTACCTTGTAGTCTATAGACACTCGAGGATAGCACGCAGCGAATAGCCCGCAAGCTGACGTTCTCGTTGTGAACCAATCCCCGGCAGCCAATCGCTGAACGAGTGGAAAGAAATATTCTTCTAAATGTTGGGCGGAATGATGCTGCGCGACCGCTTTCAATGAATCGACGGCTTTTTCGCGAACAACCGTCTCTTCGACGCTCGCTAAGGATTCCAGCGGAGCCAGGAGACACCAGGCATGCTCCGGACCGCCGACCAAGTTGATAAAATCACCCAACTGCTCCGCAAGGGCGAGTAGAACTTCGTCTTCATCGTAGATTGTTTCTTTCAGAAACGGAATCAGTTCGGAACGCGTTCTCTCGACTCCCAAAGCTAAGGCGATCGTTGACAGCTTTTTTATGGAGTTTAAACGCAGGTGGACATCTTCGTTCTTCAATTCGTCGATTAAAACTGCAATAGGATACAGTGAATCATCCGTTCCCGAGTCGCTAGCCGCCATGTTTCTCCCAGCAAGACGCCTTTGTTTATACGACAATAATACAATGATGAAAACTTTTAACACCCAAAATTACACGACGTCCGTCGAAATTAAGGCAACAAAGAGTTGACTATTTGCTTTTGAAGAGTATACAAGTAAAATCAACGCATCCTCGCGGTCGAAACAAACTGACATTGAGCTCAAAATGGCTGACTTATCTATTGTCTATTATTTATATTATCTATGATTTCAGTGGTGCCATCAATGCGAATGCTTTCCTCATTTTACCGTTTCCATTCCCTGAGTATCTACATGTCTTAATATTTGAAGGTGTATGCTGATGGTTAAAATTTGCAGTAATTATGTGGTTAATTATACTGAAAGCTAAAAAATGACCATAAGATTGTAAGCCGACATAATGAATACACATTAAATATATTGCAGTGCTTATTAGTCTTGTCACATTGAATTGAAATGGCGTTCACAAAACATCGTCTTCATCCATTGCCCTGAGTAAATTAGGTAATGCATAATGCCAAATTATTTAACTAAAATAGCAAACCTGTATAAGTATGAGGAATCACGAAGCGATTATCGAGTATTTATTACAGGAGTAATAAATGAATAAATCATCGCTTTAGGGTCGCGTAAATTAAATAAATATTATACATTTGGAACAAATTATACACGAGGCAAGCAGTAAATACACACTGTGTATCAGACCTAGTCCAAAATATTTTATGCATGGTTTATTTATGGCATTAAATTATGCTTCAAAATTTTATACCGTTATAGAAAATATTGTATGAGATTTTTACAAAATTATGTTAATCTTTAAGTTTACGTGCTTCGAAATAAATATTTGCGAAATAGACAGAATATTATTTTATATCTTCACTTTAGGCCCTACATCATATAACAAAAAACAGTCTGCCCAATTTAAAGTCCTATAATTTTTTATATTTTGTATTCAATATGTGCATAATTTGAAATCAACAAAATATTTCAATTATTCGGGATAAGCAAATATCTGACATAGTTAAAATTAGTCACATGCAGCTTGAACGTTTTCGATCCACATTATTAATATGTATCTACCCCTAAAAGTTGTGCAGAGGGTGTGTTATATTCAGTATAAAATAATAATTACTACTATCTTTATAACCCCTAAAAATCTCTTTAAAAATTTTCCTGCATTGATCCATATTACAAGCCGTTTCTGGATTTCTAAGACAGATATATCTCCGACGACATTATTTATCCAATTTATGTCTATTATGTATACATATTTAGGGATTAGGTCGGTGATTAAATGAAAAAGATGTAGATTGGCGTGTTGGTGTTTATTGAGATGGATAGATCGAACAAGGAAGACAGATAAATGAATACAATGAAGAAATGCAGAGATGTAGAAGGTGTGTGTGTATAATGAAGTGAATCGGAGATCTCACTCAGCGCGCGTGGGCCAGCAAGACAGCCATTGTGAAGCGATGAAACCAGAGAGACTGCTTGGCAGCGAAAGCAGCAGCCGGCAGCGCTGGCGCTAGCGTTGATGCCGGTGGATTTGAATTCTGATCCCTACACATATTTAAATGTCACGCGTTTCTTTATTTTCTTTTTAAGTGTCATCTTTCAAATGCATGTTAAATGTGTCTGTGTAAATTTCTTTACGGCTATTAGTTTTTAAAAAATAGATTAAAATAGCTGAATGAAAAATTTATTTTCGTTCTTTTATAAAAGACTATGCCATACCTACCAGTTCCAGATGTGCGCTAAGTAGGCGTCCCTCGAGTTGAATGAAGACAAACAATGTCCACCATTCATCCAAAATGATGTCTGCCCTTGGCAAATTAGAATAGCTCACTAAAGTGCTGTATAAATTCGTTATACATTACATTCTAATTGATGTAATGTTGATGTATTAGACGCTTCAAAATATCTCCCACTTTTATGGTGACGTAAAACATATTGACGGCAAAATAATCGCTAAGATAATGATAAAAACGCAGACATGATATCGTCTAAATTTAATTTCTAATTCAGATGATCATTTATTTTGTGGGAATATTTATTTCTTATTGGTATCTAACAACGTTTTAAAATATTATACCAGCCCATATTTGCGAACCTTGTGCACTTTGAAACGCGCTTTTTAAACGTAATTTTATGACACGTTTTATCTGGGAAGCCTCTGAAAAAAACAATTCAATGGACTCAAAAATTTAAGTTGTATATTTTGTACTTAAAAGTATTTACCAGTGTACATTTGTTTTTATTTAAAAAAAAAATTAGCAAAAATAAGTCACGCAATCATTCACAGGTTAGATTAGGTTGCGTAGAAAAGCGGGTCAGGAAAAGGAGTAAATAAAACTTTTTTTAATACTTCATTTATTATACACGAATAACAATAAATCACACTAAATGTGTAATATTTACACCTATACCTTTCATTTTCATTAAGATGATTACATCATATAACATTTTTCTTCATTAAGATAGTATTTTGGTGAAAGCCTAGAACATCTTACACACATCCAAACCTTCCAAAATAAATATTAGTTAAAATAAACATTTGCTTTATACTCTACACGAAGAAATAGATTGTATAATAAATTATATTTTATTATTACAAAATAAGAATTGTTACATTTAACAAGGATAATATAGCTTTCATTATAATATGTATATTTGTATAAGTCATAAGTCAACACTTTCACTTTAAGATTTTAGCTAAGCCATTTTGAGTATTTAGACCCCTAAATAATTACAAATGTCTAAAGTTCAAAGTACATTTATAATTTTCGTAAGAATATACATGTACAGTTTACTGTACAATAAAATGTAATGATTGTAATGAAAACTAAAAAGTGTAATAATATAGCTAAATAAAATAAATCTAATTTCACTGTAGTGTCAAGTCGCACAATAAATCCCTTCGCACCTCCCCTACACCGACAGGCAACACTGCCTGGCAGATGAATTGGGCTAAATTTGTATCTCCCACGTGTAAATCACACGTGAAAAACTGGGGAAGCATTTGAAAGAAATAAATTTTTTATTAAATTTTTGTGGCTATGATATATAGGTATTTCCAGGTCCATCCCTAGGCAATAAGTCGCCTTTAACCCTTAGGTAAGTCCACACAATGCTGCTACAATCATATTCATACAAATCATCTAAGAATGACCAACTATTAATGAATCGTTGTATAATCCCGAGTTTGAGGCAATATCGTGCAGTAAATCAAATAAAATTACATTGTTTTTGACTATATTGTGTCTCGTTATTAATTCTACATTAATTCCATTTTCCTTTAAATAGATACTTGATTCTTAGACCATTTTGCAAGTGTGAACATGTGTTTTGGATGGCATCATTATACAATCGTTTCTTATACCGCTTTGGTTTTTCAGCCAGTGCTTTTCTTCGGAGACAAGAGGGCTCAGCCCTTACCCCTCCCCCTTTTAACAATCGAATCAGAGAGCTAGTGCTTTTCAATCATTACTGACGAAATGGAATAACATTTTGACATACTTTTTTCTTTTATTTTTATCTAAAATTTTCCACCCCTTGAGAGTGCCGCCCTTGTGTGTTGCCTCACTTACTTAAAGCCCAGGGATGAGCCTGCATACACATAGTTGATTGATAAAAAAAATACATGGAGAAATATATAATATAATATAATATATACTATTAAAGGTATTCGCTACGAGAGAATATGTATTTCTAAAACATACGTTATATTTCCATATTTAAGAAATATTTTTTGTACGCGGAATTCGAACAACAGTGGTTCTAAAACGGTTCCAAAACGCAACGATCTAAAACTCAAGAATTGAATCATTGATCATCATTTTCTTAGATCTAAAAATAAATATTTTAATTTAAAGTAATAGAGGTTGCAAATAATCTGTAGGAACAATTTTTTTATTTAAATAGCATTTTAAGAATACTTTTAGATAGGGCAAAATCGTAAAATAATCAAAGATTGCCATTAAAATCAAAGTGTCTTCGCTCAGTGCAATTACAATATTTTAGCGATTTTTCGTATTGTCCTACATATACGTAACAATTATAACTATTAACACATATTTTATATTATGTAATTAAAAAATTGACTGAACTAAAACATGGATTTATTTTCAATATATTGCAAATTGTAATAAACAGTATTTCTAATTGACGATAAATTAATTGTAGTGTTAATTGACCGAATTTTCTCAAAATTTATATTATTCTAAAAAAGATTTTCAAACTTAATTTTATCTAATAATAAATTAATATTTTTTCCGGTGATCAAATAAAATTATTCCGCGAAATTTTATGTACAGGGTGTAGAGGTATTGTGAATGTTTTTAAATAATTTATTTTCAATTAATTATCTTCAAATGCGCAAAATTTTGTGCACAAAATAAATGTAATATGAGATATATTTTTAATGAAATCACATTTTTATTGTGAAGTTGCAATTTCAGAACACGTCGAAAAAAATAAATAGGTAGTTACCACCGGGATTCAAATCCGGAACTTTCTCTTCCCGGGAAAGTGATTTACCAATTGCACTATGCTAACGATGTAATATGACGTTAAATTCTCGACTTTATATGTGTTCCCTCTGTTTAAGTCAGACGTATATTTATCTAAATGGTAAGTCATTCTCCCAGCAAGAGAAAGTTCCGGGTTCGACTCCTAAGCGATTTAATCTAATTTGTCGTATAGCTGAGATGGATACAGTAGCATAATTTGATTGAAAATTTGTAATTCTTTGCTTTACTACAAACAAATATTAATTAGGCATTTGGTTGTACATTATAGAATTCATTAAAACATTAACTGTATGGTAACACTTTCAAACTGTAGATTTCTCAAAAGCACAGTTATGTATAACAATTTAAAACTACAAAAACAATACATTTCTCATTAAGGCTAAATTATTGTCCTTTTAATATTTTTTTTAACCATATACAAATTGAATTTATAACTCAAAATAATATATATCAAATGAATTAATAACCAATGAAAATAAATGTAATATACAGCAAATAGATATGTAGCAAGTAAAGCCATAACACATTTCATGAGTTTGTTTATTATTTACACAAAGATTTTTTTATTTAAAAACTCACTGAATTTCATAACTATTGATTTTAAATTTGCGTTCACAGTTAAATTACGGAGATTTACTTAACAATTATGTAAAAATGACATTTTAAACAAGTTTTGTAGAATACGACCACAATTTTAAAAGGTTTATTGTTAATATCATTTAAGACGAATTGACTGACATTTGTAAATACATATTAAATTGACTTTGATACAAATTGACAAAATCATTTTATTGCTTGATTTACTAAATACGTGTTTATTTGTCTATCTTTGGCGACAAGCGACAAGACCTTTGTTTAGAAATATTAATACATTTAAACAGTTCATTTTAATGAAAATTTTGCATGCAATATAATAGTTTAGACTTTGTGATGTGATGGAGATAGTTAATGTTTTTTTTTTGTTACATTTTAATGTTAACACATTTTAATCGATTACAATTTGCATTAATCAATTCTCAATTATTTAAACAATACAGTAGATTCCCACATTATAATATAATAGACATAAATATTTGGGTAAACATATTTTTTTATCTAAACGTTGGCGAATTGTATTATAAACTATTCAGAAGATACGGTACATAGTATATTTAAAAAAAAAACAACATTTAAATAGGTACAGGCAGGGTTATATAGCTATTACTGTATTAAAAATAAACGATTTCGTAATATTATTTCACGACAAAATAACGAAAATAATAAATTTATAAAATATGCAAAATCAATTCATAAAATTTTCTTCATGACAAAATTCTTAATATATACGTTGGAATATTTTCAGAACGGAAGAATGCCAATATGAACATTTGAAAACTATGTCAGGAGAAGAATCTACTCATTAATAAACAATTTATCTAATTGAGTACATAACGAAGATTGTCTTTAAATAAATTCTTTGGTCTTAAATAAATTTAAAAAAAAATTCAAATCGACGAATTAAAATATGGAAAGAGTTGGAAGTTTATTTGAAAATAAATTTCTATATTAAATTATAGTACGCGGTGCTTTGTACATATCCTATTAAATTGTGTTTATTATTAAAATATTTAATCCACATATATACATATACATAGACATTCATAAAAAATATTAGTACATAAGAATGTAGCTAACTAGGATAATTTTCAAAAATACTCCACTGGAGCCAAATATATAAACAAAGTAATTTTTAGTATTGATTGATTTTAAAATAATAATGTAAATAATTTTTGCTTGCTCTTTCTTACTTGTAAATAAATTTTATTTGTTGTTCACTTTCATAATAATCTTGTTCATATGTTACTAGCTTTCGTGGTAATAATGTTCTTTGGAATATTTCTTATAACGGTGTACGTTCACGGATGAGATTTTAATCTCTCATCTCAGAGATTTCAGTCGCCATGTACCGGTTGCCTCATTCTTCTCTGCGCACAAAATACACGAGGCAATGATTTACACCTCGTTTCGCACTCAAATCTACTGTGGTGTCCTTTACGCGTGCTCGAGACAAATCTCTGAGAGATATTTCAGCCGTGTACATAAGCCAACCGATAAGTAAATATGTTTTATATACTTAAAACGATAGTATCAATATTTTAATAAGAATTTATTTTTAACGGAAAAATTCTTTTTAAACAGAAAAGTAATAAAAAAATATTTCTTTAAGTAATAAGTCTAAGGGGGTTATTCTTAATTATTCATAAACGTATAAAACAGATCTAATATGCTATTTATATATGTATTTAATCTGTCGAAAGCCTTAAATCTATGTTCAACATTGTATTAAATCTAAAACAAACTATAGAACACATATACCTGTATTTAAATCAATCATATGGGAGGTGTATATATAAGGTTTAAAATACTATTCATAATTTATATATAATTTTTTGAACACACGTAAGTTGGTAGAAAGTTTCAAAATTTTTATTTGATTCTCGATTCAATATTTCAGAAATAAATGGTTATATTGCTAAATCGTCCAAATTGAATTGAGACAAAAAAAAATGACTGAAAAGCCATTTGAAGTTATTTGAGATGTAGCTAGCTAATCGTAATTATACGTGGATATAACGGTATAGTATACAGGGTGTAACAGACCTACTTCACAATATTTTATAAGTGAATACCTGACTAAAGTCAAAAATGTTCAAATTTTGTACCGTAACGGAAAATTACTGTACGAGATTTTTACAAAATCGTGTTAAGCTTTAAGACAACGTTCTACGAAATAAATATTTGCAAAATTAACACAACAGTCTGGTCACTGGAAGTTCGATGACCTTTAATTTTTTGTATTTAATATATAATTTAGAATCAATTAAATATTTAAATTAATCAAAATAATTGTACAACTACGACTTTTTAAAATTGCTTATATCTCTGACGCGGTAGATGATTAGACATAGACAGCTTGAAGATTATCGAATCATATTAAAAATATTGTGCATTAGGTGTGTTATTCCCTGTATATTGTAGGAATTTAAATGTTGATGTACAAAAAAATCTTCAAATAAAAATTTGCAGTTGATATATCGGTAAGAAATAATACAAGTATACGCATAAAGTTAGTATTATTTAACGGATATATAATAGTATGAAATATCTTAATGCTAAAAATGATTTATTTAGGATTTTTGAAAATATTTTTCGTTGTTATTGTCACCATAATTTGGCATTGGTCAGAGGAAACACCTTTTCATTATTTTAATAAATAATATATTTATTGTATTTTACTTGAAAATAACTATCACATCACGAGAATATATTTATAAATTAGACATATTCCGAATGGTGGGTAAAACAATGAAAGCGTGTTATACATAACCAAAGCGTTCAATTAATAAACTATGAACATTTTAAATACCATGAGCGCGTTATCACGCCAAACTTTGCATGTCACGCTAAGCTGTAAGCGTGTTAACGCGCACTTTTGGACTTCGAAAACTTGCTGGGATTAAAGTCATATTTTTAAATCGTTTTGCCATCTGTGGACGACGGGTCCCAGCTTTTGATTGATAAGTCAAGACCCTTAAAGCGTAGTCTTACCCTATGCGGTGTCTTTCATTTCAAATAGATTTGACAGTTAAAAGGTTGACCATTGTTTGTTCGGAATAATTTATTTTGAATTTGAACGAATGTTTATATTTAAAAAAAAACTCAGGAATTATTTTCTTGACGTATATTTAAGTAGGTACTTTATCACTCAACAACATAAAGGCAATGGAAATAATAATTCCATTATGTACGTCATAATCATCGGTACTATCGATCCACTGTTGAGTGAAGGCTTTCCAATGACTCTTACATCCTCTGCCAATTTTTGCTGTCACTTCCATTGCTTCGATAATTTCATCTATTTATCGAGACTGGGCGAACTGTATATATTTTACAATATTGTCTACCCAAAAAAAAAAAAAAAAAATATTTGTAGAGACTAAACGAGTCGCACTCTCGATGGCCTGGATTCGCACAAGAGAAAGATTAAATAAAAATTATATTATTTAAAATTATTCTCGCAATTTCATTAGTTATTCTGAAACGGCTAATTGGTTACTTTAAACTATACTAAAGCTGTCACTGTTTGTTGCTATTTTTATTGGTTCTATCAACAGTTTCGATAAATAAACTAAATAACGTCTATTTATAATGTTAATGTGAATAATTAACTAACTAAAGTTTTCCACAAGTGCGTCAACTGAATCATCCTTCCCATAAGATTGATAATAATACTCGTATGATAATACGCACTTCGAAAGTTAACATTTTTTTGTGAAGAATTTCGATTCATCAGAAGATTCTTGACCTAATAGGTTTTCACGTTTTTTTTTATCATATAATAAATTGTCAAAAGGATCATTGATTCGATGTAATTGACAAATATTAAAAAAAATAAATTAAAAATTCCACTATCCTTACAATAACTCTTAATAACTGAATGCATGTTGTGAGTTATTATATATAAATGTATAAAACAGAATTTACTTGTACGTTTAATATTATAAATATTTGATACTAACTAAAAAAACTTTCTGTAGTGGCAAAATACTAAGTCTACAATGTTTCAAGGATCACCTTTGCAAAATTTGCGTCGAAAATGTTCAGGCTGTAAGTGGAAAATCTCAACCAATTCCGAAATGTAAGCGTTTTATTAAAATTGTGGACATTAAAAGATTTTGATACTGATTGTAGAAATTAGAAGCGATGGCGCGAAGATTGTTGGTTAGTGGGGGGGGGGGAGGGAATTGTATCATTACATTACTTCTACAATTTATTAGTTTAATGTATTCAGAAATTTCTCGAGAATATTCCAAAAATAAATGCATAGTTGCGTCTCGAATACCTACAACACGATACGTAATTATCACATACAGCTTCAACACATTACTCTCAAATCAAGGTGTCCATCTTTAAAATATTTTCGAATCAAGTCTGTCTGTCTATATTGTACAGAAGATACAATTTTTGCAAAAGTTGGTTCAAATTCGCAAACCGTTCACCAGAATAGATAGATATATATTCTATCTACAATAGTAAGATTATGTACTATATTAGATTGATTTAGTGAAGGAAGGAATAAGAAAAATAAATATAATAAAGTGTGAAAACAATTATTTAGTCAGGACGCTCCTGTTGATTCGAAATCAACGTAAAGAAATTCGCATTGGCATAAGTTCAATCATCTAATAAAATTCTGAGTTTAATAAAAGCTCTCGCACTCTGGGAAGTGAAGGTCTCCGAAGATGTTCAGCTCGTACAGCGAGGCGAACGTGATGAAGATGAGGTACCAAATCATCAGGATAATCCCGTACTTTCTGTCCAGCTTCCACCCGTTGAGATGGGTGGCGAGCACCAGGAATATCACGGTGCTCAGTAGAGACAGTGTTGAATAGGTTAAACCTAAAATCAAACAATACAGTTTTCTTCACGTAATATTATAAATACATTTTTGGCAGTTCAATGTACTGCACTGTTCCAAGTACGAGGTATGACAATTTAATTCCCTGAAGCACATTTAAAAAAATATAATCGAACATGTTGATTACAGTCACCTTCAAAATATGTACTTCCCTTGTATATAAATCTATGCACTAACTTAGGGCCGGTTGTGTGATCAGTTAGTAAATTTTGATAATGGTAATTTTTTTATAGTAATTTTTTACCATAGCTCGTGGTTAAAAAACGTTTGCGGATTGTACGTGCGAAAAATTTACTACTGTCAAAGTTAATTCCGCCTAATAGTATGGCAAGGAAATTATCAAAATACCTGCGATTTTTATCAAAATTGATTTATTTTAAATACTCATTGTGTTTGAAATTTGTCACTTTGCTGGCGAGAAATCTTCGATAATGTAATATAATATAGACACAATTAAGAACTTTTTCGATATTAATATACTTACTTACTTACTATCATGCCAATTCCCCGCGGGGGTAGACAGAGAGAATATAGATATAGGAACACACTCTTCTGTTCTGACACACAATTTTCGCCTAATCCACATTCATACATCTTCTCATACAAGCTCGCTAACAGTTTCTAACAGAACCATCCTCCATTATCTGGTTTACCTGGTAGTACCAAGTATTCCGTGGAGGTCTCTATTTCTGGTGCCATCAACACTTGCGACATATATCTTTCTTACCATTCTCTCCTCATTCATCTCTTCCAAACATCAGCTTTACATTCTTTCCTTATTTCTTCATTATTTACTCTATCATAAATAAATTTGCCACATATACGCCTAAGTGATCTCATTTCCACTGCATTCAGTCTACTTTCGTTCTTTTTCTGCCAGACCTCACTTCCAGACATCAATGTCGGTACCAGGACTCCATTGTGCACAGCTAGTCTCGCCTCGGTTGACAAATTCCCGTTAGATATAATTCCATTCCAAGCGCCGTTCACTTTATTTCCTGCAGTCACCCTCCTTTCGATATTCTCAGCTTTTCTATTTCTATCAAACATACTTCCCGAATACACAAACTCATCTACTTGTTCCAAACATTAATTACCTATAAGTATATAGCACGGTGTCTTGCTTTCCTCCTTCTCGAATACCATCACTTTCGACTTGTTAACATTCGTCATGAGGTCGCTTTCCTTGCATACATCGTATATTCTACTCACTAGAATCTGTAGTTCTTGTTCATTATTCGCCATTAGTACTGGTCATCGACTATCATTAAATAGTAAAAAAAACCTAATAAATGATTAAGTAGTAAAAAAACCTAAATAAAAGCTATTAAAATAACTTCAAAACGAAATATGTACCGCTAAACTAATAATATTTTTATATTGCTAATGCTATTATTTTATTTTATAATGTGCGAGTTATTATAAACAATAACTTTAATGAATATAATTCAAATTTGGTCCATAGATGGCGATGGTGTAGTAATACTAACATATACAACTTTCAAAAATTTGATAAATATGGAGATTGAGGGGTGACGTTATATGTATATATATATAAAGTGATCACTTGTGAAGAAGTGAAGACAGGTCGTAAGCCTTGTGATTACCCTGTACTTCCATATATTTTCCATTAACTATAATAAATAAAATAAAAAATTAAACAATGAGATGATAATCGGACGAACTGTCATCACTAAAATAACGGGATATTGAATATTGCAATTTTCAAAGCAACAATGTGACAGTTGAATTTGATTTTGAAACAACTGTGAAGAGTTCGCCATTTATAACTAAAGATTGACAGTTTTACCATCGGTTATCGGAAAGTAAAATTAATTCGCCGTTGAATGTATTTTCGTTGAGTAAATATTTTTTACCAACGGTAATAAAAATTTACCACTGATCACACAACTGGGCCTTAGACTCTTTCATAAAGGTTAGCATCTTCCAAAGCCACGTATGGTATGTCATATACATATATATATATATATATATATATATATATTGCAGTTAGTCAATGTCTTAACAAAACTTAGATTATTAACTTGATTGATATAAATCATAGTCAAAGATTTTTAATACCTTTGCTAATAACGTTAACGTGGGAGCCTGGTTTGATGATTGCTGTTTGTATGAACCAAGGAAGGCCCAGGCAAATCAAAATATCGAACACATTAGATCCAACTGCATTAGACACGGCCATGTCACCATACCTGAAAACATATTATTTTGGTACGGTTAATTAGAATTGAAACAGTTTTTAAAAACATATCGATTATGCGAATGTTATTTTTAAGGAGAAAACATTTTTGTTGTGAAATTGCAGTTTTTCAGAACAACGTTCTGTGGTATTTTTTAATACAAATTAAATTAGAAATGAATCTTTCTGTGGCATCGTTCATCAGCGTCGGTATATAACGAAGGTGTATAAAAATTGGTGCCTCAAAAGGTTGTTTTTTTTTTTTTAAAGTGTGGCGAATTCCCCATAGAATTAAGTAAAGAATAGAGCACTCAGCTGCCGGTCGGAAGGGCGGTGCAATTGCCTTAAGGATGTGCATGGCCACTAAGTACGTGTAAACAATAAAATTAAGTGAACGTGTTGCTTTCTCGGGGGGTCTAGGGAACATTTTATGACTGTTCACCCCCGAGAAATGCATTTAATATTAACTGCATACTGGCGGCGACGCACCTTTAAGATAATAATATATGGCCGGGTAATATAGCCGCAATTAGCCAGCTCAAAAAGGAGGCGGAGGCCCGCCATCGACGAAGATGAGGCGCCGAGAGATACAGAACCGACAGCATTAAGAGTGGACGCGACAGCGATCGAACTCCGTCCGTCCACTTTCGTGATATTGCCGTCCGGACGTCGCTCCCAGCAATATCCTCATGTATGAGTGTATCATATACTTTAAATACTAAACTAATGTATTAATTATAAATATATACATATAAAATCAATTTTGTCGAAAAATATTGTTTTTGCGTCACCGGGATTCGAACCTGGATCTCTATTTCCAACCCGGGGAAGTGCACTACCTTTGTGCTATAACGCCAGTATTTTTCTTGACAAATTTTCGAACCTATATGTTACATTTTTCAAATTAATACACCTGTCATTCCATTATTAAGGTATTTGAGATTCTGTAAAAATAATATAGATGGCTTTCAAATAATGGAACTACAGGTGTATTAATTTGAAAAATGTAACATATAGGTTCGAAAATTTGTCAAGAAAAATACTGGCGTTATAGCACAAAGGTAGTGCACTTCCCCGGATTGCAAATAGAGATCCAGGTTCGAATCCCGGTGACGCAAAAACAATATTTTTCGACAAAATTGATTTTATATGTATGTATTTATAATTAATACATTAATTTAGTATTTATAATATCACAGACCGTCTGTTCTGAATAATTACAACTTCACAATAAGAATGTGTTTTCCTTAATAATATCATATACTTGATAAGAAAATCGGCTAAAATTAATATATTTTTAGTAAGAGATCCATTGAGATAATGTATATGAAAAGAAGACTAACCCTTCCTTGATCACTGCAATGCTGCTCAAGGCATCTGGAACAGAGACTCCAGCAGCCACAAATGTAAGTCCCATCACTGTATCCGGGATGCCCAACGTGCTTCCTATTAGAAAATCAATGTTAATAATCAATTTAACCATAAAATATTTCTACCGGATATAATTTATGCATATACTATGATATTGCACAGTTGTACATTTTGTTGTTTCACTGTAGAATATCGACATGTCTACGAGAATCGGTCTAGATGTAGGATGTTGAGACGCCAGTTTCAGACGTCAAAACCATATTAAGTATAATGTATATAACTCTAAAG
Organism: Eubasilissa regina; assembly: GCA_022840565.1. Lineage (NCBI taxonomy): Eukaryota > Metazoa > Arthropoda > Insecta > Trichoptera > Phryganeidae > Eubasilissa > Eubasilissa regina. The sequence goes on along the minus strand of JAINEB010000027.1, from coordinate 11,830,695 downwards.
AACTCTTTAAACCCTTTAAAGTTTTGGATATAAGACGACTGTTTGCCAGATCAAAAAATGGATGCCAAATTTGGTCAACGAACTTTTCTGTTTTGTGCACCGCGTATATTTAATAAATTGCCACTAGACCTTAAAGGGTCTAAGGTGATTAACGATTTTAAACAAAAAATAACAAAGTGGTTACTTGAGGTGGGTAGAAAGCCAAATTATACTAATTTGTCAATTGTGCTAACCTAACTACCTACATTTTGTCTTCAATTACAGTGGAATCCGGATTTTAAGTTTTTGAAGGGAGAAAATGTAAATTGGGGGTATTAAAATAAACAGATTATATTTATTTTTTATTTGAAATAATCAAACGATGTTTTTTGATGCATTGTTTTTTGTTGTTTTTAAATACTTAGTCTTTAAATATTATACATTACTCATATTATAGCAACTGGGTTTATGGAATTAGCAGACAATTCTCCGTGGGAAGGTTCTTTTTCTGTCAAGTTTTCGTTTATACGACTGTCCACTATTTCGTCAGTTTCCACTACGTCCGATGTTATTACGTTAAAGTCAACGTCTAAGTAAGTCTGCAAGGGTAATCCATATTTTTTCTCAGCCATCAACGTTGTCTATACTATCTTCTACGCAATTTTTTTGCTGATTCCAGCTTGTAAAAAATAATAATATGTGCGTATAAACGTTAAGCAAATGATCACTCTCGGATCTATGGCGAATAGCGAATTGGCCGAATGAATTTCAATAAATTTTAGACGTAAATTCCGGGAAAGACAAACGCAAAATAGGGTTTTTAATGTACTAAAATGACGCGGGACTGCGGAAATAACACGCAAACGGAGGGAAAACGTGAATTCCGGGCATGTAAAATCAGGATTCCACTGTATATTATACATAAATATTTTTTAATAATTTCCAAAACTGTACAGGTTATTGCTTTATAACAATTATATAAAAGCAGTTTTTTAAATAATCGCCACCTGATAGCATGACGATAAATTACATTATTATTTCGATTATTTTATAAATAAGGATTCTGCATTATGAAATCTTGTGGAAACAATGCACAATTTATTATATAATAAGTAAGTTAAATTCGTGTGAAAACTGTTAAAAAGAAATGTATTTAAGGAATAAATCATGTAACTAACCGATGATTGTGATCATCCAGACCATGATGTACGAGTAGAAGGATATCCAGATCATGGAGATGAGGAAGGTGAAGGGATACCAGTTGCGGTACTTTTCACTCTTGCAGTCGGGGGTTGTCTTCCGGCAGAGGAAGTGGATGGGGAACACGATGTACCACGCGGCCAGACCCAGAACACCTGTTCAACAGTCACGCACATTCACATCGTACATTGAACTAAAGAAAACACGGAAAATGAAAGTAATCAAACATATATATAGAATTTTTTATGAAAATTAAAACAACCGAATACCTACATCATCAGCAGAAAAATTGAACTATTTTATAAAAAGACAAAATTTAAAATATGGATGGATTCTTCTAAAGGGTGCCCAGCGGAAAATTTTCAAGTTTAATATTAAATAAAAAAAAATTATAATGTTATTCTCACATTTTATTTATACAAAATGGAGTTTAACGATGTACATTTTATGTTTTATAAACAATACCGTCTAAATGCCGTCCATTTCTCTCAAGACACTCTTGCAATCGGACTCTTAAATTTGTGAACACGCAAAAGCAAAGCGTTGGTTCAATGGCAGCAACTTCACTGCGGATATTTTCTTGTAGGGCCTGAATTGCTCGAGGATTGTCACTGTAAACTCTCGACTTAAGGTATCTCCACAAAAAAAAGTCGCACGGTGTAAGGTCCGGTGACCGAAGTCTGAAAGGTCCGGTGACCAGGGTATGTCTCCGTACTTGCTGATTAATTTATTGGGAAAAACTTCCCTCAGCTTCTCCATTGAAACTCTAGCTGTATGTGGAGTGGCATAGTCTTGCTGAAATTGTGTTCTGTTGTTAAACCTAAGAAACAGCTGCAGTTGCGGTACCAAAAACTCGTCGATCATTCGGCAATACACGTCAGCAGTGACTCTCGCTGGTTATAAAATAAGGGCAGAAATTGTACACCACACTGTCGTTTTTGGACAATGCAAACGTTTTTGATGGCGTTCCCTTGGGTTGTCGGGGCGCCAGTATCTCACGTTCTATTTATCAACATAGCCATCGATATGAAAATGTACTTCGACAGTAAACAATATGTTTCCAAGCGTTCGTGCTGTTCCAAAACGTTCTAGCATCGTTCCCGTTAAGTTTTCACGTGAAGAATAGTCATTTTAGTTGAGAAACTGCACGATTTGCAGTTTGTATGGGTGAAACTAGATTTTTTTTAATAACGTGCACTGTTGATTTTTTTATTCCAGTACAGGCTGCAATCTTCCTTATCGATTTACGTGGATTGTGCATAATTTCACGTCGAACTTGAGCCACATGTTCTGGAGTCGCTACTGACGTTGATGGTCTCGGAGGAGTTTGGTTAACCATTGTCCATTCTTATCTGAACTTTTGAACCCAACACCAGATAAGTTGCATGTTCGGTCCATCACTTACTCGTCGAATATTAGTGAGTACAAAAAGCGCGACGCGCACGAACCAATGAATCAGCGCACTTTAAATATTGCTCAACCGCGAACGCGCAGTGCGCTCCCGACCAGTGACTCATTGCGACTGGCAATCCCGCAAATTACGCGCGTCAAATAATGCCCCTCCCACATACCTCAACCTGATGGTTTACGAGCAATTAAAGTTAAAATGCTTAAAACGTACGCAAAATGTACCCCTCTTCGAAAACTAAGTATATATTTTGAGTTTTTATGGATTGATTATGGCAAAAAAGATAAATATATCCCAGGTATGGTTTATGGGTACCAATTCGGATATAATTTCGATTTTGATCATTGAGATTTGTTGTGTAATGGGTTCAAATAATTTCGTGTCGAGAATTTCAACATTGAAGATTTACTGAATAATAATATGAAAACAAATTCAAAAAACTTTACTTTACAAAAACCTTCAAAATGAATGTGAAAAAGTTGGCATATGAATCACGAATCCAAAATGGATTTGAGTTTTTACAATTATAATGAGAAAATAAACATATAGGTTCTATTTATTTTAAACATAAATAAAATAATTTATTAAATTAATGTAAAAATATTTTCAGATATTTATTGCGTTTTAAAAAAGATGGATGATGTCGGTGATATTTTTTTTACTATCTATTGAGGTTATATTGTAATAGTTACCGGCATCTGTCGGTTTAATCAGGGGGTTAACCAACTCCTCAGGCTTGTACTCTTTCGGTCTGTAGTAGCTTTGGTTTGGAATTCCGGCCTGCAAATAAAAATACAACTTATTATATGCTCTAGACATAAGACAAATCTTTATGTTTTATTTTAATTTTTTTTATTTTTTGGAGAAACAAACAGTGTAACAATAATAACTGATAATTACATAATATATAAAAATAACACCAGTGAAGTTTCTTCGGAAATTAAATACATAGTACATAGTAAACTAAAAAATAGTATACTCAAACAGACTGATAAACAAAAACACTTTTACATTAAAGTAAACATAATAAACTAAAAACTAGTATATATTAAAAAAATAATAATATTAATAAACTGAAACAAGAAAAACAAAAAAACAAAACAGTGATTTTAAACTGAACATACAAAGAGGAAAGGGTAAGGAGGGGGGGGGGGAATGGGATGCAATATATACAATTTATGTAAATAGTTATTGAAATTTTGCGTAGTTTAAATTTAAAAGGGAGCAATTTATCGTTGAAAATGTTAATGTTATTAGAAAAATTTACGGCATTATATTTTGATGTAGAGCGGATAATAAAACAGTTTTTTATGTAATTAGTTCTACTCAAATTTGGGTAAAAAAGATTATTTGATCGTGTTTGTCGCGTTGGACAGTTAAAAGTTATTTGTTCTAATAAATAGGGCGAGTCAACTAAGTTATTTAAAATTTTATAGAGGTAGGATAAATCTTGAGTGTTTCTTCTATTTAAGAGGCGGGGTATTTTATGGTGTTGAGACTCGTCCAATTTTTTCATGCTAACAACAACTCACCCCAAGCAAAAAAACATGGACATAACACAAGACAAACAACGAACATCTACACACGCCAGTTCCGAGAGCAACAACAACATTTTATCAAAGATTTTACGTGTTCTTAGCTCCGAAACTGTACAACACACTCGGCACCAACTGGAAATCGTTTAATTCCAATAAGATTACACAAATATGGTCCCAAGATATGATCCAATCGGGTAGAGAGCAATCAGAAGCGTGGCTATCCAACATTCTAACATAATCATTATACACTAATAATTCACTAGTTCTACAACACTCGCACTACATTTTTATTTAAAAATTTAGTTTTTTTTCTTTTTTTTATCTCTATTTTTATTTCTGTCCAATTTTTATCTCAAATAACACCAAAACAGCACGAAAAAATCAGTTCCTTTAACAGAGACTTCGGTCTAACTAAGCAGCCAGGACAACGCTATATATATCAGAGGTGGAGTCTACTCCTTCTATAATCAATAATCTAATTGCAATATAATAGTATCTTATGTTTATCATGTTATATTATAATATATTCACCTCTGTTACAATAAAAATATGTATGTCAATAAAGTCTAAATAAATAAAATTCCAGAACTTAAGGTTGTTTTGGTGTGCCGACGCGATATTGCTTACAAGATAAATAAATTTACCGAAAATATACAAATTTTTTTCTGTTTGCACCCTCCATGCCACACCCATCGATGATTACTAACAGATTGAAAATTTTGAAGCAAAATAATAATGAATATATAAGAATAATGTTTGCATTTACTATAGTATAATATAATTAAAATCAATTATGAAATTCCAATTGGATGATTTTTAATTATACATTTTCAAGTAAAAGTTTCGGTCCGACTACACCACTGGTTGATTTGTGCTCGACAAATTGATAATGATCTAATTAGACTAATGTAACTAATAGATGATATCAAATGGGATATATAACACATCCATCAAAGATTTATGTACATACTGATCTCTTTGATATATAGCAGGGAAGGCTAAAATATTCCCTATGTAGGTATAGTATTATATATGTGAACGACCACCTATATACAAATGAAATAGCGGATCAGGTTTGCTAACAAACTTAGTTGAGATATTTATAAGGTCAATGATTAATAAAAGTTTGATCGAAATTTAATAAGAAGTTATCGTGTCCATATCGATATACGGATGCATAGTTAAACTTTTTAACGGAGGGTAATTTTGGGGTCATTCATGATCGAAGAAAATGCATTTAAATTGTCTGAATTTGTGTTATTAGACCTTTTGCAACGAGTCGCTTCTTAAAAGGTAACATAGACCAAAATACGTTATAACTTAGTTCATATTATTATAAGGAATACAGTTATGAAATTATTATTTTTTATTTATTATCTTTGTTTTATTAACCACTGAATTGAGTTTAAATACATCTACCGGTTTCGAAAAATACAATTTTCTTCTTAATTTTTTCATTTTGAATAATTTTTTCCTAAAAATTATTCGACTAAATTTGTATTAAGCAACAATTTGAGTTAGGTACTAAATTTATTTTTTAAATAATTGTTGTTTTTTTAAAAATAGATTCTGGTGAAGAAACAATGATATATGTTTTTAGTTAGTTACGACATCCTGAAGAAGAAAATGGTATTTTTCGAAACCGGTAGATGTATTTACACTCAATTCAGTGGTTAATAAAACAAAGATAATAAATAAAAAATATTAATTTTAACCACAAAATTAATATTGCTAATTTTAAAAGTTATGAAATTGTCCAATTGACGTCAATAATGCTAATATTACAATAAAAAAACAGTATAGATGAAAAATACACATATTAATAATGAAATGTGTATTATGAAATTAGGACATTAACATATTTGAGTTAACAACTGTATTTACGAGAAATATTGGACTATATGTATATAAAAACAACGATTCTTATGAGATAGTTCGGCGCCTGTTTCGTATTCACTACCGATTACACAGTGTGAATCAATGTCCGAGTGTTAATTAAATTAAATCGTAGTTCAGGAAGTTCGAGGAGACCAGTTCATCGCTAAATAAGAAGAAAATCGGCCGGTCACGGAGCAGGAGAAACGAAGAGAATATAGCGCAAGTTAATGAGAATATCCGGGCTTATAAACTCGCAAGCGTTTTGCTGCTATGGTGATACCAAGATACCACCCACAATAGCCCAACTTGAGACGAATATTTGTCAAGAGATAGCCAACACCCCCGCGTATTGTGCCATAGCGTTTCAAAACCTTGGTGCAAGATTCGAGAAATGCCAGCAGCGGGATGGTGGATATTTAAACATTATTTTTAAGACGCGCTCCCGCGCGATAATCACGATAAATAAATGCCAACTTGTCCCAAAACAGGCTTGCCTAGTGGGACAATGCATTCATGATTCAGAAATGTTATCTGATTAATATAATTATGTAATATTTTATAGATGTAATGTAAATAAATAGTATGTGTACAGTAAGTTGAAATTAGTTATTTATATATCCTTACAGCTTGAATGGTGAGTTGAGCCTGTTGTACGGGACTGGTGGTCCTCGCTAAATCTTGGGTGGGTTGTTGTTGCTGTTGAGTAGGTGGCTCCGGTTGATCCCAAGTCCTGTTAGGATCCCACACAGGAGCCTGAAAAGTCGAGCAAATGTGACAGTAAAATTAACAATAGTCCTTATTAGATACTGAACCCTTGAAATATTTAAAAACCAAGTCAACGGTCAAGATACTCGTATTTGAAATTCTGTGTATTAAAAAAAATTCTAAAATGCGCAGAGGAAACACTGGGTCCATCCATCTTGTCGAACCTACTTTGTGAGAATGAAATGGAAACGAACGGTTGGTGTAGAGTCGTTTATTGGTAGAGGCTAGAATAGAGAGTACAGAAGATATGCGTGTAAAAATGAAATGTGGAGAGTTTGAAGAGCGAGTCGGCAGCGTTGTTCGGTGTCGGCCCTGCCGACCTTGAGCGCCGTGGCGGGACTGCGGAACAGAAGATGTGTGGTGAGCAGGTGAGCGATCGGGCCAGACTGTGGCGGCAGCACCTTGCCGCCGGCTAGGTATTGAATACAGATGTCGCTGGTGTAATAATGTAAATATGTAATATTGATTGCGAATAATGTGTAAGGCGAGAGAATATTGAATAAAATCAGTAAAGACTTATTAAACATCATGAAAATAAAGAGTGAAGTATCTGAACACCCTTAAATATAAACTGACAGAACACCTTATATAATTATTTGTTTCCTCTGTTGTATTTCATTAGTTTACTTAATTACTTTAATTTATATGTTTTTTGTACGTACTTTAACTCTAATTTACTATGTTAATTAATATATGAGAGGCAATCCTTCCCGTAAAACTGTTCCGCAGTTTGTCTAAACATAAAAATTGTGATGTAACATGTATGTAATAAAGTTGAAAAAAAAAAACTAGGATATATATTCATTAACATGGAATATTTAACACAATGCATGTCATTACCTGGGCTGCAGGCGCGTCTCCTTGTTCCCCCCATGAGGCATTGGGATCCCACTCCTGGTTGTTGTAGTATGCTTCATTGTCGTAGCCGACGGTATTGTAACCTGCAAATATTACATATTTTTACTAAGATGTTGACAAGATACGGTGATATGGCCAGTGATACCATCCAAAAAATTATCAACCTGGCTCGATAAACTGATTTTTGGTTATGACTTACCTTTCAAAAATAATTCATATTTCCGCGTTTTTTTACGAATATATGGATTTTTATTATTCATTTATATCACAAGTTATACAATGGATTTGACTTTTTTTAAAACTATTACTTGGATAAGACATTAACATTACTGTAAAACTAATTAACTGAATTTAAATTAATGAGTTTGAATTCACAATACTTGATTTTATCACAAATATTTAGCAACAAACGATTCGGTGAGAGGTTTAATAAAAAATAACGTTTAAATAACCGTAGACTTTCGTAAGAATTTTATTTGTTAATGCACCGTCGATCGAATAATCTACCATTCTAGACAAATTGTGGCACTTTTTCCATATAAAAGTGTCTGATCACTTACCCACTTGGTTTGGCTGAATCGTGATGTGTTCTTCGCTTGCAGAATCAGCGGGATTTTTCCCGTTCTCAGGCTTTTTAGTAGCAGCAGCCTTTGCGTCTGGAACTACAGCTGTCCTGAAAATATAACAGGATTAAAGGAAACATTCAATGGATTCCATGAGAAGACAATAAGAGAAGATTATTCTTGTTTATTTCATTGGATTCCAATTGAGATTAATTAATAAAACCCGTTGTAGGATGGGCGCAAATGTCGCACAAACAGGTGAATATTATGTTCCGGGTTGATTTTGTTTGGCCGCCATTTTAATTTGGCAAATTTTTATCAATTCAAATTTGATAGTCATAAAGAATAGTTAATTACAATTTATTGTAAAGTATTTAACGTTTCAATAACGAGTTGAAATTATTAGAACTTTTAATCTAAATAAAAATGGTAATACTGTAACCATTAATGGTGATCGCTATCGTCACATGTTGGAAAATTTCTTACTTTCGTACTTGAAAACAAAGATCTACGACAATAAGTCAATAACAATTCTGCAATTGAAATTGAAATACTGAAATTGCTGAAATAACATGCGAAGTGTGCGAGAATATTACGAAAAAGAGCACACATTTGTGCCGCTGCCAGAGGCGGCCATTTGGTCAATATCATATTCTATACATAATTGTAATAAATTAAATAATTGATAACAAAAAAATAAATTCAAAATATATGTTTTATTTCTTAGTTATTTAAAAATAATATCGGCCTGGAACATAATATTCACCCTGTTGGTCAAAGTTTCAATAAGTAGGACATGATTTACATAACTATAATATAGCGAAATTGTAGTTTTTCATTTTTATTATTTCTGTTACTAAAATAGGACTTTGATTTTCATTCGACAAATGTCCGTTCAGAGCAAAACTAATTTTATTTGTATATTTATTTAGAACAACAACTATTGATTTTAATACTAATATTATATGTATAAATTATACATTTACATATTATATAAAATCAACAACAATAGAGTTATGCACCCCCAAATAAGAAAGATCTTGAATTATGGAGGTGGCTGTCAACATCTATATAAAAATATAGTAAAAAATGTATAATAATACAATGTGAAATTTAATAACAAAATAATATTTTATAAAAAGTGTTGAGAAATTTATTAAATTAGAACTTGGTACTAAGAAAGATGTCGAATGCATAATGATGAATTATTTTGAATATCTTTAAGCCATTTTAGGACATTTACTGCTAATTTAATTGATTTTGGCAGTTGGTTATAGAGTCTAGGAACAATGTACGATGCATGTTTTATTCCTTACATGGACATTTTTAGAATAACATGCCTAGTAATTTTGCTCCAAGTCTGATAGATGGATTTTTAATTTATCCTATTTAAAGAAATGAAATAAAATAGTTTTTTTTTATATACCTACGAAATCTGTAGCCTTTTTAAAAATATTATTATTTTTTGAGTCGTAATTGTTGGTTTGTTCCTCCCCAATATAGTATTCCGTATTGTAATATTGATTCAATCAGTGCATGATATATCATTTTAAGAGTTTTAAAATTACAATATTATCTTGTATTGACAAAATATGAAAGAAAACATTTTTTTTTTTATATGAGATATTTTATATTTTTATATACTTGTTGAACGAAATTAAAATGATCACTTCAAGCCAATTTTCTTACGCGTAACTCACAGGAAGGCATTTCTGAGATGTTACACATAAATTGGAAAATTCACAGAAATATTATAATATTGATTAATTATTAAAGTAATGTACGATATATAAAAATTTTGGAATTAATTATTACTTGTATGTGACTAGAGATGCCTGTTCTTCTTTGGTTGGAAGTTTAATCGGAAGCTTCAGTGACATGGCCCATCTCTCTAGAGGAGTGTTGAAGTGAAGAACTACGCAGTAGACTACGTACATCAACATCATTGTGAGAGCTTCAGGCCTGTAATAATGTGAAACAGATGAAAATGAATTTAGAAACAATGTTACACGCAAGTATAGGTGTTAAGAATCAAATGGGAAGATTCTAATTAGAGTAGTATAATATTCTAAATTGTAAAATAAAATAATGGAAAAATAAAAAATCTAAGTGTAGTAAAATATTATTAACTAGCAGAAGAGCCTGCTTCATGGCCCTGCGGGCGGCTGTTATGGCTGCTGCCAGGTTTTCCGTAGAATCTATATTTCAATACGGAGCATCATGCAGCGTATTTTATCTTCATTTCCAGTAATAAAAAACAAAATATTAGAAAAATGATACATATATATATATATATGTATCTAGGTAAACATACACATATATATATATGTATACCTAGAGCTATCTTAAATTGATGAGAATACGATATTTTGTTGATATGAGAATACGATAAAACCGTTTTGAATTGAAAATATTAGACATCAGTGACATCTATTGCACAATGCGGAAAGATCTGAAAATGAATTTTATAATATTAATTTTTTTTTGCTAATCTGTACCGCCATATAGCGTATTTTTTTTTAAAAAAAGGACACTAACAATGAATATAGATTGCAATGGCGAAAAATACAACACACGGAGCAATATTTCAGAAATTAATTATAAAATGGATTAAAGAAATAATAATGACGAGTATATAAATATAATAAAAAAAAATAAAGTCATAAATTATTCTCGGAAATATTAACAAATACTTGAACCATCTCGTCTTGAATCATCCTAATGAGGGGTCATTATTTTTAATAACTAAAAAAATAATACAAAAATAAAATGTTAAAATAATACAGATAAGAACTGACCAGCTTATGACTTCGTTAGAAATGGTAAACAGCATGAGAAGGATAGAGATGGCGTAGAAGAAGCAATCCCTGCACAGAGGCCACCAGTTGAGGTAGCTCACTGTGCCGGAGCAGAGAGCACACACTGATATCACGAACATTATGTTGAACACAGCCGAACCTATCACGCCAGATATACCTGAAAAAAGAAAACAAAATTGTAATGTCCGAGTGTTTTTATGTGTGTGTGCGTGTGTCTGTCAGTGGTAGTGCGACGTGGGAAGAGATAGGTTTGTGTGTATTAAAGGTGTGTTAAAGGTAAAGTTATTAATAAAAATAAAATGTATCAATTGGAAAGATACATATTTAATTTGCATTAAAATACCACAGAAATTTGTTTTACATACATGGCAATTACACAATAATGTGTTCTTTATTTGAATATATAATTCTATTGGAATACATAATGCTTTTAGGAATATTTATTTTTAATGTATGGCTTTTATAGTGTAAGTACATAGTTATATATTTATAACAAAGAAAAAACCAACGAATGCATTCGACTAAGACAAATGTTGGTTGTAATATAAAAATACAAAAAGACAACTAATACATTAAACAAATTATCAGATATAAACTTTCCTAATTTACAAAATTCTAACACTCCGTACATATTTGTTTTGGATATCGTGTTTATAACTAATTTCAATCGACAACTCCGCTCATTGACTAATTAAAACGCTAAGCGGCATCAATATACTGTTACAATGTGCATATTACGTATGGTATTACTCACACTAATACAATTGTTCTTTATAAATGAAAAGTGAGTGAATTGCGCAAACTCCGGGTCGCGCGTCCCGCGGAATGGAATACGACAATTCTAGTTGTAAATCGGAATCACCGTAAGGTAGGGGAGGGAAGTGGGGAAGCGTGATATAGGATGAGGTTGGTGAGGGGATAAGGGTTCTAGTCGAAGGACTAGTGATCTCGGGAATTGCCTCTGAAATCCCTGCAGTCGCCGTCGAGATCACACAAAATGACACGCGGATGAGCCGATCTCCGCTTCCGAATTGAAGATGATGATGTCACATGTTCACAAACAATACGTGATCAAAACATAATATCATGAAATACAGTGCTGGTGCACTAGAGCTGAAAGGTCCACACTGCGAATGCTATCGCGATGCTAAGATCGAACAAATATCGGTCAAGTTGACGTCTGCTGGCGTCAAGGACACATTTCACACTGAAAAGACGAGCATGAGGAAATGTATGGATGGGAATTTGGACGCGGGAATGTGTTAATAACAACGGTTGCAGTTGATTCGAAAAGACGCGTCAAAAGTATGTTTACGAATTCGAAACACGTAAGTACAGTATTACGTTGTAAAAATAAAGATTAATAATGGATAATAGTAGGTAGCTTAACACGATATTGTAAAAATTCTAATAATGTTTTTCGTAACAGTGCTGAAATTGCACACATTCCTTGAATATTTTAGACTCATAATTTAGTCATCCATAAAATATCGTGGACTAGGTCTGTTACATCCTGTAGAGGGAGCTTTGGTATTTAAAATAAATAAATTATAATATTTTTTCTCTAGTCTAAACATCATGGTTTTCTAAACACATGCTATTGCGTGCTCGTCTCATTTATATGTATTCTTCTCGGTCCTGAGCATTATTCAGGGTCACAATGATGCTCTGATAACTTCACAAACTTGGTGATCGACCTATCAATCTTCGTCCATCACATTGCACTATCATACATGAATACATAAAAAATAATGCTAACATTACATGCAATAATGGAGTAATTTAATGATTACCAATATCGTCCTTAGCGAAGAACACTCCGATAATGACGGTAGCCAATTCTGGAGCTGACGAACCAGCAGCCATGAATGTTGCTCCAGCAACATCAGGTGACAGTTTCAGTTCTGAAAAAATGAAAATGAAAATATGTAACAATTCAAGTGCGTCCTTTCGGTGATGTTACGGTATGGTTGCGAAAAAAGATAACTAATAAATCATTAACATAACTTGAACACACCAAGAAAGTACCGGTGCGTGAAACGAAATTCCCATCGGTTGTAAGGATACCCAGTACCGACGTCAAGCAACAATACCAACGTAGCCAGCAGAGATAGGGAATCACGAGCTGCATTCTTCCTATCGTCACCTATTTTTTCTCAAATTGGATAATGCACCTTCCCCGAATTGGAAAGAGATCCAGTTTCGAATCCCGGTAGTGCGACAATAAATTGATTTTATATGTATATTTTTCTAAATAATACATTTAATTAGTATTTATTTCATCTTAATCAGATTGTGTCTCTCTGCTGTTGGATACAGGTCTAAAAAATAAATAAAATGAAATAAAAATATGTATGAAATATGACCACTTATTATTATGTAATAAATTGCAAATATAACCTGAGAAAATAATGAAGCTCTAGTTGTAATCACAAAATTATATCTATGAAAATACACTTAATAATAATATTAATAATTTTTATCACCGGTTTTCTTAATTAGCTATCAAATTTCATGATATAACAGAATCTAATAATGTTCGTTCAACCAATCGGAAATTTCTCTGCGTTTTATAGCCCAGATAGATAAGAGAAAATAATAAACAAAATAAAACTTAATATTTTCGCAGGTAATCACCAGATTACTCACTAAAATTAATCAAATTAAATTATTTTAAAAGCAAACTCAAAATTCATCCACACAATTGAAGAAGAGAGTTCGGAACTGGGTATATATATATATATATACAGTCGAACTCGGTTATATCGAGCACGGTTATAGTGAGATCACGGTTATAATGAGGAAATATGTATTATTATTTTAATTCAGGCCTGTTTTCATACAATTTTTCACTGTTATAGTGAGCTCGCTTCACTGATAAATTGTACAAAAATATTGTAAACAAGTGAACAAAATACACTACACGGTTTAAAAACCATAATTCTTGAGAAGTCATAAAATCGGAACCATCTGTCGACGAGGTTCCATATTGTTTACGATTCCTTTCAGGTTTGTGAATTCTTATAAAATAATAATGGGTATTTATTTTGTGTGCGTAGTAAGTTTTAAATTTTAAAACAGAGCAGTATTTTGAATTTTGTTAAGAAACAATGTGATTGAATGCAGTAATTTAATTTAAAGTGTTTTTGTTCATACTATTACAGATTTTTCATGTGTATTTGACTTGGTTTTAATTTTATTGGATATTAAATATTTTTTGTTATAACGAGTAATGGTTATAGTGAGCAAATTTGGCTGGTCCCTTCGTACTCGTTATAACCGGGTTCCACTGTATATGTATATACAGGAGTTGTATGAGGTTACATGATTAAATTATGTGTATGACAGATTTGTGACAGAGTAAAGAATGAAGAAATAATAAGAAAATGTAAAACTGACCGAAGCATAGTGAGTAAGATTAAAAAAAATCACTCAAGTGGTTTGGTCACATAGAACAGATGAATAATGATAAAATGGTAAGAAAGATATTTGACGCAAGTATTGATACATCAGAAATACACGTCCGCGGAAGACTTGGCATGACCAGGTAAATTAGATACTGAACGACGGTCCTGTTAGACACCTCTGTGGATGCGGATGAGGCGAGAATTGTATTTCAGGACAGAAAAGTGTGGCCTATTCTCTCTCCCTACTCTCTCGGTGAAACGGCGTGATGGTAAGTTAGTTATGATCAAATTACACAAAAAAAGGTTATAAATAAGAGTTAAGGTTAAGGTTCTAAATAAAAGATCAACCCTAAACCAATCTAAGTTGAGTTTATTTTTATATATTTTTTTAATAATATGAAATTTAAATTAATAAGTAAAATTTTGAACGTGCGTAATTTTATCAAATGTACGAGTACATTCATTTTGACACTGTTATATGATACGTCTACAACCTGGGACTCCAAGTATTGCTAATATGGTAATGAGTATATCAAGTTCACAAACCAGTTAGAATGGTACGAGATCTAATAATCTTGTAAGAAAATAAAAAAAAAACCTAAATAATTAATTGTATGCAGTCCTGATACGATCGTCTGCTCTACATGGATGTTAAACTATCACAAAGCTAGTTGCAGGTCTTCAGAAACAATTTTTTGAGCGTGACGATCTAATCGGAGAATGAAGGAAGTTGAAGTACTTACAATTAAGTGATGCTTTAAATTTCCCGAGGAAGATGAAAGCGAGTGTAAGAACGAGGTAGATAATGTAGATAGTCGAGTGCCAAGCAGACGACCGCAAAATCGATTTCAAGAATAAATTACTAAATTTTCTTTAAATTTTCTATGAAAATAATAAAATCTGGATATTACGAGAACTACAATACACATGTTATTTCCAAAAGTAAGTAATATATTTAATAAAAACACTGAACAAGGGATTGTAAATTTTAACGAAATAAAAATATTCGAAATATATATTGATATTTTTTGCTCAATGTTAATAATAAAAAACAGCCTATTTAAGATAATAAATTCATTATCATTTATTGTATAAAATAACAAAAAATAATGATTGTACTAAAATTCAATTAGTATAGAAAATAAAATTTTTGAAATATAATATTGTTTAATTAAGTTGCCTAAAATATGTAATACAAAAGTTGCCTGCAATTGAGAACACTTGCTCGGACTCCACGTTCGTTGGTGGAATCAAAATCAAAAATGAGTATACGAATTCTAAAATTTTTCCTCGCACGCCGTTCTCTTCAAATAATTTCATTTCGGATTTAACTTTTTAAATTAAACTGTTATTTGGTTTGGACGGTAAGTGGGAGGTCAAATTCGACTGAATGTTGTTCTCTAACTTTTTCATTAATGACTGGGACTGCGCGTAGTGATTAGTTTGTTCTTCCAAAATCACCTCTTCTATGTCGTCAAATTCCGATTGGGTGGCTACGGAAGCTTACATATGTCTGTGAAAAGCCTGCAATAGCTTTGGCTATTGTATTTTTCGTTGGTCTATTGAAAGATTTTTGAATCTCATACTTTTCCACCGTTGTGTAACTACTGAAGAGTTCCCGATACATTTGTTCGTCTTTGGCTTATTCGATCTTTTAAATTGTTCTTCAATTTTAGTGAGAGCTCATCGGATCCCAAATTCTCAAGAATAAATGACAATGCTGCATCAGCTGAAAGATGATTTGCATTCTCTCGACAAAGGGCGTCAACATTAAGCTTCACTAGGAGAAGTGCTGAATGTTATTAATCGATAGAATTTCAGGATCTTGAATATCAATATCAGAAGCGATGTCAATCAATCAATACTTTTCATAGTTTTTTTTTTTGCTGGTTAAATCTTCCAAGGATTTCTAGGAACGATCCTTTCGGAACACCCCTATTATTCTGCGATTACTCATTGTGTAGCCGTTAGTCTGTGATTAAAACAACATTTTATTTTTATATGTTTACAATTAAAATTAGCTATTAAATTTTCGGAATTATTAATTACATTTATGAGAACGAATTTCGGAATTTTCTAAATTTCAAAATTTCGTAAGCAATCCGTACACTCAACCAATAAATGTAAATTTATTTTAATAATTCAGTAACTACCAACATTGTATAAATACCTGTAATAATTGTATAAAATTATCACCGGCCTTTCAAAATTATATAGGACCATTAAACACTCACTACTATATAAACATTATAGACTCACTGTAAAACACCCCCGTATTGAAATCTATAAATATCCTAGCTTAAGTCTAGCCGCATGTAGAGTACTCAGAGTATCGTAGACTCTAAGGAATTGGAAAAAAAAATGTACCAGTCTGAAGATGGCTGTGACAGGCTGAAACCGGTAATGGTCAAACAATAATAAATAGCGGATAAAAGTTAAAAAAAGTATTTTAATTAAATCATTTAATGGTAACGATAATAAAATAACTGGTACCTTCGCATATCCTGTCCAAAGAGCTGACGAAGTAGTCATCACAGACGATGGCCAACCCGAGGAAAGAGAAGACGGCCAGCAGGATATGGATGATGAGCCCTCCGTGTCTTCTAGTGGTGGGACCCATCAACGGATTTGGGAACTAAGAACATAATTTAATAAATTAAAACTACCAAAATTACATTATTATTGTTTTAAAACAACATGTTTAATAATAATACAAATTAAATTCATCACTTTGATATGTCAAATCTTAATTTAAAGAAAAAAATCTATCTATCGAAAAAATAATCAAAATAAAATACAATCGCTTTGTATGAAACCACGAAATTTATTATATGTCAACCGATTTAGCTTATCTCAAGCTTCGTCAGGACGTATTTAAAACTAACCAAAAATACAAAAATAGTGCACTTATATGTACATAAAGAGGGAGATAGAATATAAAATTACTTGTGAAAGAGAGAGAGAGAGAGAGAGAGAGAGAAAGGGAAATTTTATCCAACCGGCTTGTTTTGAGCCCAGCATACCATAGCATCTACTGTAGATCCACATCTCAAATGCTTCAAATCGTTTTATCATTTTTTCGGTAGTGTCTATGCTTCCATTCTATAAAATAAAATCGAGAACACATAGCATCTGACCATTCGCATTCGTAATCTGAGGAGTTTGTCTTTTTCATGCAAATTTAGGTTGCACGAACTGGCTCAATGCGCCATTTGATTTCAACAGAAAGATTTCATATTTCATTTATATCACAACCCAAGTATGTAACACTTTGTATTTTCGCTAATTTCGTTTCAGAAATATAATGATTTTTGTTGTCAGGTGTGTTCTGTTTGCTAATAAGTATATAAAATAGAACCTCTATATTCGTCTGGTTCGATATTCGTCATATTTGAATAACAAACAAATGTTTTCATACTCGCAACACACAATTACTGGACTTTCACCTACATAGGCACTGTTATTAAACAAATAATAGATATCTCATAGAGACGAAGCTATTTAAAAAAATAACATTTAATGGAAATATGTGAAGGATTGGTAATTACAGGGCTTACGATCTGTCTTCGGCTGGCTTAAATGATCACTTTACACAATGTAACATTTACCATTCTCACCCGTTGATCAATCTCCATATCTATAACATTTTTGGAAGTTCTATATATGTTGTTATGTGGAAAATAATATAATATGTAAAAAAAATTAAATAATAATAATTAGATTCTCATTGTGACATCTATGCTGTTTGAGGGACATTAATATCAAATTTAGTCCTTGTTATTTGTTGGAATCGCTTGCATATATTTACCGTCAGAAACAATTTCGCGGGCACAGCTAAAATACCGTTACATTGTGCGGAAAACAAACAAAATCTTTTGCGCAAAGTTTCACTTGTTTCACCGTAAATAGACAATAGCTGAAATGTAAACCTGAAAGCTTTAACCACAACCTTACATGTATTACATTAAAAGAGAAGTTCTGGCTGCACGAAAGAGAAATAAATAATGTTCAAAACCTTTTAAAACTTCAGACAAGAAATGGCCAGTAAGTAGATACAATACCTATGTGTTTTATCTTCATATTTTTAATTAACTGAATTTCTGTTTCGCTGTTATACCTTATTTAATTTTTACATTAATTAAAATTTTTTCATCGTAATTGTATATTTTAACTACCATAACGAAAAAGCACTGTCTATTGTTAGACGGCATCTATAAATGGTATCAGATTTAGGGTGGCAGCGGATCAACGGATTTGTGGGTAGAGGGTACAGGGTCACGAATTTGTTCATAAAGTTGCCTTAAAATGTTTTTTTATTTTTGTTCTAAAAATATAATATTATATTTTACTGTGTAATGCGGCCTATAAAGATTTTTTTTCTTTTTTTATTAATATTAAAAATATAATTCAATTTCAATAATCAGTGGATATAAATATATATATTTTAACATTTGTTTCTTCTCTATGAGAGTAAGACTTGTGTATAGAGAAGGTTAAGGAGGTTAATTTATGTTTCAGTTAGTCTGTGTACATATTTTTTTTACTTATGTTACAAATTTATGATAGTCCGTGACTTTTCTAATTGTGATGGGGAGATTGTTGAAAAATTTGATACTTTGATAAATATATTGATTTTGAGTTGCGGTATATTTTAGTTTTGGGATATCAATTTGATCTCTATATCGTGTAGATCGGAATTCGCTTCTAAAATTCAATTGATTTTTAATTTAGAAAATTTGAATTATTGATTTTTTTTTTGTATATGTCTACTATTTTTGGTACTTTAAAATCTGTGAAAAGTCGTATACTTGGATAGTCTTTTTTTTTTAGAATAATTTTTATTACCATTTTTTGAGTGATTTCTAATTGTGACATCGAAGTTTTATATGCATCCCCCCATCCAATAATACCGTATTGCAAATGTGACTGTACAAACGCGTAATATATTATTTTCAGATATGTAAGTGATGTTTCCGAGTCTAAAAAATATGTAGGCAGTTTTCCTTATTTTGTTTATGAGATTAGTATTAGTAGTGTTCTTTCCATTTGATATTGTTATCTATTATGATTGCAAGGTAGTTGATACAGTCTTTTTCTTCAATTGATGAATATTGGTCACACGTGTTTTCTCGAGTACAGGCCTTGGTGTGAATTTTAATATGAATTTCGGTGTTTTGTTTCTGTTGAATAGCAAATCGTAGAAAGTATATTTTATCGGTATTAATTGATAGTAAGTTATCATCCGTCCACTTTTTTATGGTATTAACATCCTTATTTGCCGATATATTAGCGTCACTCCAAGTTTTTTCGTTAATTATTAATACTGTATCTGTCTGCATAAGATATTATTTTACCATGTAATTTGAGTTTAAATATATCATTAGAGTATATAATAAATAACAATGGTCCAAGTACTGTACCTTGTGGCATGCCAAAGTCAGTTGTTTCAGGTGTACTATCTTACTTAGGTGTAAATAAAATTAATTTTATCGAAAATATATTGTTGTTGCGCTACCGGGATTAGAACCAGAATCTCTTTTCCAATCCGGGGAAGGTGCATTACCAACTATGCTACGGTGACACTATTTTTGACGACAAATTTTCGAACCTACATGTTACACTTTTTCAAATTAATGCATCTATCGTTCCATCATTATTTGTCGTCAAAAATACTGTCGCTGTAGCATAGTTGGTAATACACCTTCCCCGGATTGGAAAAAAGATCCAGGTTCGAATCCCTGTAGCGCAACAATAATATGTTTCGATAAAATCGATTTTATATGTATATCTTTTTAATTAATTAATTAAATTAGTATATATAAAATATCACAGACCGTCTGTTCTGAATAATTATAACTTCACAATAAGAATGTGTTCTCCTTAATAATTAAAACACTACTTGTAATCAGTTTTTATTCAAAATGATTTTTTGGGAGGAGAGATCTGGTGTAATGTGACACCTTGAGACATAATGGAACGGGAGGGTGGGGTTAAATAAAATAAAATTATTTATGGAGGTCGCATTACACAGTAAAATATAACTTTTTATATTTACAATTTATATTTTTTTTAACGATGAAAAGATTTTTTTATATCATTTGGTAGATTTTAAGAAACTTTTGCGTCTTGAATATAATTGGTGCAAAAAATGAATCTCTAAAAAAAAAACTTTTTTGGTGTACACCTTAGGATGATCATTCTTACCTGTTCTATTGCTGGCGCAGTGCAATTAATTCTTCTCGGTCTCAGGGTGTGGACCTCAGGTTTTAAAGTTGTGGTTGATGATGACTCCGGTTCAGGACCCTGTTGAATAAATATAATATTATTATATTTTGTCAGCTTGCTACTACATTAAATGGTAGATTTTTTTAAATATATGTTTTTTTCTTATTATTATTTAACACGATTAGAGTACTTCAAAAAAGCAAACTTGGTGTTTGTACAAAAATTAAATCTCGTTTGTATTAAGTAAGATAACAATAACTTTGTATGAAACTACTAAATTTATTATACGTCAACCGGTTTCGCTTATCTCAAGCTTCATCAAGCAGTATATATATATATATACTGTTTTATATATATATATATATATATAACATTAATATAAAATTACATGTGAGAGAGACAGAATACATATATAGTTAAATAGAACATCAAGGGAGACAGAATATAAAATTGTGTACGTCCTGATGAAGCTTGAGATAAGCGAAGCCGGTTGACGTATTATAAATTTCGTGGTTTCATATAAAGTTATTGTTATTTTATTTAATATAATATGTCAAACCACAAAGTGATTGCTTTCTACGAAAATATAAATCGACTGTATCGGCAATACGTAAACTGCGTTTATTTATTATATAAAATTTGTTACAAGCTGCTTTTGTTTTGTTTAGGAGGACCTGGAAGACGATCAGAAGAAACAAATCGTACCTCAGAACCTTCTGGTGCAGATGTTGAAAATGAGGTCTTCGTTGAAGATTCTTTTTCTTCATTTTCCTGCAATTTAATAACACATTTAAAAATAATTTGGTACCTTACTAACATTAAGTAATACACATTATTAGAATGACATCTCATTAACATAAATCTAAAAAAAACCAAATATAATTTTATATCAAGTCCTTGATAATATTTAAAAAAAAATGCTAAGTGAAATTAATATATAAGATTGTCTCCTTAAGCACAGACAGGAGACAGTAAAACATATCACAAATTAATACAGAAATTTTTCACGTTAGAATTAGTGATGATTTATGTATTGTGATATCTGTATGTCATAATCACTAACAGTGATTGAGTACTTGAAAATATCATATTGCGAAAACATTGTGAACTTGAACAGCGAAATATATTTTAACATATAAATCTAAAATGTTTAAAGAATATCTACAAATTGTGCACAGTTACGGAAAATATTATAGTTTGAATTTTTTACAAAATTATGTTAACCTTTAAGTTAAGCACTTACTATAATCTATAATCTATATCTTTGCTTCAGGCCCTAAATTGTCTTATAAAAAATAGTCTAGCCGCTCAAAATTCGATGACCTTCAATATTTTGTATTCAATATATAATATGGAATCAATAAAAAATTTAAATTAATCTAAATAATTGCATAATTGCGATTTTTTTAAAATGCTTATAACTCTGACATGGTTGAGATTAGACACACGTCCTTTGAACATTTTCGACTCGTAATTTAGTCAGGTATCCACCTACAAAATATTGTGAACTAGATCTGTTACACCCTGTATATAATAATTTTTTCATACATATTCATATAAACATAAAAACAATAAATTTCATAATTATAATTTTTTACAACATTTATTATTATTACTTAAACGATTTTTTTTATTCCCATGATATCTTAAAAATATCAGACAGCACATGCGTCATTGCTGGCAAGTCATTTTCTATTCTATTTTCTTTATAGTTTGTATATTTATTTATCTAACAGGAGCACGTGATCTGAATGTATTTAAAACGTATGCAAACAATGAAATATCGACTGAATTTGGCTTACAGTTGCGGACAACGATATTGCAAGTCTCAAATATAAATAATAATTAACAAAAATAACAATATCATTGAATTCGTCTTCAATCCCAAGTGTCATCCAATACCAATCAGACGGTTGCAAATATTCGCATCTTCACAACTTTTCTACTACAAAAGTCATAACAGAATTTGTATGACCCCATATTTTCCCCAAAGTTGGTACTCTCGATCAGTTGCTCTCAGCAAAGCAACCCGATTACAATTACGAAGTAAATACTTATAGGTAATGAATGTTCGGAACAAGTAGATGAGTTTGTGTATTTGGGAAGTATGTTCGATAGAAACGGAAAGACAGAAAGATATTGAAAGGAGGGTGACTGCAGGGAATAAAGTGAACGGCGCTTTGAATGGAATTATAGCTAATGGGAACTTGTCAACTGAGGCAAGAGTAGCAATATTGATGTATGAAAGTGAGGCCTGGAGCTGGCAGAAGAGGAACGAATGTAAACTGAATGCAGTGGAAATGAGATCACTTCGGCGTATATGTGGCAGATCCATTTATGACGGATGAATGAGGAGAGAATGGTAATAAAGATATATGACGCAAGTGTTGATGGCACCAGAAGTAGAGCACGTCCGCGGAAGACTTGGCATGACCAGGTAAACCAGATACCAGAGGATGACCCTGTTAGAAACCTCAATAATCGTCGAGCTTGTATGAATGTGGATGAGGCGAGAATTGTGTGTCAGGACAGAATAATGTGGCGCTCTATCCTCTCTGCTAGCCCCCGCGGAGAAACGGCGTGATGGTAAGTAAGTGAGTACATTTATTTACCATTCATTGATCCTTTAATATAGGTTCTACCTTTATTAATAAATTACAGCACACTTAATGTAATAAATAATACAATAATGTAAAATATAATAGAAAGAAAGTAAATAAAACATGAAAATAATAACACATAACTAAGTGTACAAGTATTATAGTACCTACCACCCGAAAGGAGAGCATGTCACACGCTTTTAATGAGAAATACAAGCAAGAATTGTGGTTCGCGGTTCTGGAACTGCAAATACTACAACAGTATATACAGTGGAACCTCGGGTTACGAACATGTCTGTTTACGAACAAAATCCCCGCCGAAAAAATGCCTCGAACACAATTTCGGTTTACGAACATGCAGTCACGTGCTCCGTGGACTGAGATGCGTGCCGCCGCTGCTCCAGTGCGTTGTATTTGTCGAAATGCAACATGGAATTGGTCGGAATTTGTTGTAATTGTTTAAAAATTTAATTAACAGTTAATTAAATTGTTTTATTTTAAAACTCCTGAGTTGGGGTTGGACGGTGACGAGAATAATACGCAGTTATACAATGTAACAATTTATAGTATTTATTCCCGACGAAGATTACAAATTATCTCACATATATGTATACTCCACTCCGCGTCACTCTTCATAGATAGATGTAAGATTAATGTTTGACCCGAACGGGCATGCGCCTGTCACTCGATCCACAATCATTATAGTGAGATAAGTTGAAATAAAGTTTGTATTGAGGTGAATTCTTTTTGTTTTATTACATCTAATTCCTTTTTAGTTAAAATTATAAATTTTCATTGTATTGCATAGGACTTCAAGTAGATAATAATGGTCTATATTCGGGAGGTCTTAAACGAATTAATCAATTTTAAATGGATTTTTATGGAAATGGTTTCGATTTACGAACAACTTATGAACAAATTATGTTCGCAATCCAAGGCGCAACTGTAATGATAAAAGAAAGCATAAATAGATTTAATGTCACCTTTTCTTTTTTCACAGGTTCTAAAGAAGGTCCGAACACAGAAGGCTCAACGACGTCCGGGGTGGCGAGTGAGCTTTCGGGGGTGGCCAGGGGCCTCAGGGGGGCCACCACCTCGGGTGGGGTCTCTGTCTTCTGCGAGACCGCGATGAGAACCGAGTAGACGAGGAAGAAGACGCCAGCTGATATAAACTTGTGCCTGCGAGGGCGTTTCATGACCTGAAAGGGAAAATAATGGCGACATTAGCAAGGGGAGATTTTTTACATTTATTACGTAATTTTAGAAATTTATCTCTTAAATTTATGATATTATTAAAAGATAACACCAGACAAGTTGTTTGGAAATTTAGAAGCAAAGCCATGGTGTTATTTTAATGTTTTAACAACGACCGGTTTGCTATTTTTTTTTAAAAATAATATCTAAATACAATTTTTAATATATACAGGGTATATACATAAAATATGACAGCTCTAGTCCATGATATGTTATGGGTGGATACCGGACTAAATTATGAGTCGAAAACATTCAAGTAATACGTACCTAATCTCAACCATGTCAAAGATAGAAGCATTTAAATAAAACGTAATTATCCCATTATTTCGATTAACTGAAATATTTTATTGATTTCAAATTATATATTGAATACAAAAAATTAAAGGTCATTGAATTTTGAGCGGCTAGACTACTTTTTGTGAAATGATTTAGCAAGATATCGATTAGTAATGGATAAATTTCTCAAATATTTATATCGAATTACGAAAACATGATTTTGTAAAATTTTTAAATAATATTTATTCCGTAACGGTGCAAAATTTGCAAATATTCGTTGAATATTTTCGACTCATAGATCTGTTAGGTATTCACCCACCAAGTATTGTGGAATAGATCCGTTACACCTGTGTATGTCGGAAAGTGTTTTTTGTAGTGTGTAATAAAAAAATACGAATTTAAGTATCTTACATCGTAGATATAGTAAAGATTAAGGTGTTGTTAAGTGACGTCATTTCAAATATGTATTGTATTTTTGCACCGTAGGTTGTATATGTAAATGTTATATTTTCTAAAAGTATTTATTGCTGTGAAGTTGCATTTTAAGAACATTGTTCTGTGGTATTTTATAATAAAATACACTAGAAAATGCCAAGTTTTATTAAATATGATAAACTTTGATAACTTATATATTTTTTAAAGATAATAAATTGTGTTTCACACAAAGGTATTTATTGTACACCGATGATGCAGTACTAATGGCGAATAATGAACAAGAACTGCATAGTCTAGTGAGCAGAATGTACGATGTATGCAAGGAAAGCGACCTCATGATGAATGTTAACAAGTCGAAAGTGATGGTATTCGAGAAGGAGGAAAGCAAGACACCGTGCTAAATACTTGTAGGTAATGAATGTTTGGAACAAGTAGATGAGTTTGTGTATTTGGGGAGTATGTTTGATAGAATCGGAAAGACGGATATCGAAAGAAGAATGACTGCAGGAAATAAAGTGAACGGCGCTTTGAATGGAATTATATCTAACCGAAATTTGTCAACCGAGCCGAGACTAGCGGTGTATAACGGAGTCCTGGTACCGACACTGATGTATGGAAGTGAGGTCTGGAGCTGGCAGAAGAGGAACGAAAGTAGACTGAATGCAGTGGAAATGAGATCATTTAGGCGTATATGTGGCAAATCTATTTATGACAGAGAAAATAATGAAGAAATAAGGAAAGAATGTAAAGCTGGCGTTAGTATAGCGAGTAAGATTAAGAAAGGATCACTTAGGTGGTTTGGTCATATGGAACTGATGAATGAGGAGAGAATGGTAGGAAAGATATATGACGCAAGTGTTAATGGCGCCAGAAATAAAGAACGTCCGCGGAAGACTTGGCACGATCAGGTAAACCAGATGCTGGAGGATGGCCCTGTTAGAAGCCTCAACAGTTGACGAGCTTGTATGAGAAGATGTATGAATGTGGATAAGGCGGAAATTGTGTGTCAGGGCAGAAGAGTGTGGCGCTATATCTTCTCTGTCTACCCTCGCGGGGAAACGGTGTGATGGTAAGAAAGTAAGCATTTAAGATTCACCGTAATATAAAGTTGATTACTTTTAAAAATGGAATAATAGACGCATCAATTGGAAAGATTGCAGAATATAAGTTTAAAATTTGTCGAAAATGTGTTCGATTGCTGTAGCGAAATGCTCGGAAGAGGTCCAGGTTCGAATTCCGGTAGCAACTAAATATTTTTTCGATAAATAGATTTTTTCTGTATATCTTTCTGGTTGAATAATTTAATGAGAATTCACTTGAGAATGATTTTCTAACAAAGCATCATTAGTAACTTAATAATGTGTTCGAGTTCGAGGGTCTACATTGCACGATAAAATAATTTTTGTAAAAATAAATAAATTATAAAAAGTTCTGTACATACAATTAAAAATAAATACTCATTTTCTGCAAACGCTTGTAGGTATTACATAAAATAGTTTATTTACAAATTCTCTGTTAAGCCGGTGTAATATTGGATAGATGTTTCACTGATGACAACGGTGACAACAAACAAATAGAAAAATGTTTAGAATAAGTACGCGCGTGCGTGACTAAAATGACACGCTATCCGGTGAGAATTGTTTCATTATGAACTCAAATGTCCCGCGCGCGCCACATGTTGGTTTCTCAGCCGGAGATGATGAAAAAAGTTTTTTCGACTAGACACCACTAATAGTTTTTCCTAAAAGATCTTTAAGTATCAATTAGCTATAGTTTTTCTTCAACGAAAAACTAAATGTAGTGGCTTTGAACGTACTCCTGGTTGAATTGGAACATTTTTTTTTACGTACACATAAAAGTGTTCGGAAAAATAAAACAAACAACTTCGTCATACTCGTTACCATAGTGATTACATATTTTGGTCGGTACACGTATACGTCAAACTTGGGTTTCGACACTTTTTAGAAATTCACATGTTTGAAAAGACATTTCGAATTATAAAATGTGTCTTTTTACTTTCCGGAAGGCAGGTAAAGAAAATCTTTTTAAATTCAGTACCTACTTAAAAACTTGAATTAAAATAAAGAATACAACTCAGTATATATCTACACAAAGTACATTGCAAAACAACCGTTTAGATGGATTGATGCCTTTGATATGTGGTGCTAAAACACACGGACGGCAAGACGTTCGAATGTCAATTCTGAAGGAGTTGAACATCAAGAACAGACTCTCTGTTTCGCGCGATTACTTACTTGTTACTTCGATTGGCACCACCGGGTTTCTAGGTTTATGTACATGTGTGTGTGTGTGTGAATATTGCCGCCCTTTATTCGGAAAGTTAAGAAGACGGTAGCCGACAAGCGTCATTCAATTACATCCCGTTCTTCGACCAGTCCAGCGGAAATCTAAAGAAGACACGCCAGCTAAAAGAACAACAACATCGGACCAGAAAGATAGCAAAAATAAAAGGTGAGTACAGTTCATGTATCATATGTGTGCTTATTGTTAATCGGAAACCTGAGAACCAGCTATCGCCAACGCCAAGAATGATCGCCAACAAATTAAATTTTAAAATAAATGTAATAAATTTTAATTCACTCCTTCCTTCCCAGTAAAGTTTACATATTAAACACACATGCGATATTTGCACATTATCATGAGAGTACTTATCGACTCGACAAAAGAGAGGTTTAAAAACGTAGAAAGAGGACAAGGAAAGGACAAGGACGTAAAAAGAGGACAAGGACGTACCTATGTTTATCACAAGAAGAGACAGGAAATGAAGTCGATATAATATGTGATAATAAAATGGCAATAGGCAGAGCACATCGCTCAGCCAATCGTTGAACGAACGCAGACATCCAATGGTACTCCAGAGAATTCAAGAGGTCGACACGCCGGTCTAAAACCTGCAAACATCGTGACAAGAGCTGATTAAAAATATCTTATCCTCTTTATTTAAATACTGGCTTCTTACAAAGTTCAACGAGAATTAAGTATTTTTTAAAAATGAAATTTAATATTTGTATACAAATTTCTTGTGAAAATGTATAAATAATTAAAAATATCAAACTTATATGCATTAATTTATAATAAATAATATTAGCATCGTGTACTTATTTGATAATAATATACCACAGTCTATTAGATAAGTAACTAAGATGGCATAGCGGTGGATTGGCATGCGAGAGGTACCGTGATCGATACTCGGCGTCTCCAAAATATTTTTGATTTCAAAAATCAAGAAGCCGACAATACACCGCAAGACCCGCTGGACTGACGAAATCATCAAACTCAGCGGAAACACGTTGCAGAGAGTAAAAAAGCGCAGAGAAAAGTAGGAGGCACTTGGGGAGGCCTGCATCCAGTAGTGGATAGAAAATGACAATGGTGATGACTGGGAAAAACCACTGAATAAAAATATTCTATGATTTTTTCAAAATAGAGATATTCGTACATGGAATACTAAACTAAACTTGATGGTCTCCTGGAATGAGGCTCGAAGCCCGGACCACTAGATCACCAGGCGAGTATTGTAACCACTAAACCACAATATTAAATATATTGTATCGGTCGCGTCAACAATTTCAAAATAAAATATTCCAATTCAAGTTGTACACAGATAAAGTTCTCATTTTAAAGCCGATTTATTTATTTCACTGCTCGCCTCTTTCCAGTTCACTGTCGGCTTTAAGTTTTACACAATTGCAAATCGAAAAATCCCACTCTGCAGGGATAGAGATTCCGAGGAATCGTCGTAATGGAAGTTTGTGAAAAGCCAGCATCCTGGGCAAGATCTGCTCCTGACACGTCTTCGAAAGATGGTAATAAGAAAATACCACCTATCTGCCATGATTTCTGTACCGTGTTATAAATGTCTTGTTCGGTGGAGGACCCTTTTGTGGGATGGTTTCAAGTTGTTTTCTGCGGCTCTTTTGTGTTCAGAATTTCCCCCAGATTCCGATTCGAAAAATAAATTTCCCTATAAATATTTGTTTTTCTGCCGTGTTCTTTTTACATTTATCTGGGAAAACTTTTCACAAGCTTGTAATACCGTTTGCTCAAGGATTAAATGTGAAAAGGTGGGGGGTTCAGAATTTTTTTAAAAAGGTATTTAAAATTTGCGCTATTACTGGCGATTCAAACAGGATGTTTTTAAAAAATGTATAAAGTGTATGAATAATAATCGTCCACGTCGGTCATCACTGAGGATCAAGGTCTTCGTGAACTTCATGAACTTGCAGATCTTAGTGCTGTCTTAAAATTAAAGGATTCGACACAGGCAAATACTTGAGAGTGCGTCCTTGATGTTCAGCTCCTGAATGGAGACATTCGTGCGTCTCGTCGTCCATGGTAAGTGCAACATATGTTTTCAGCACTACATCTCAAAGGCACTAATCCGTCTTTTATATATAATAATAATATACATAAAAAAGAAAATAGAGATGATATTTGGATCACTAATTGATTAATAAAACGTTAATTGATTAATAAATTAATAAATCATTAATTGATTAATAAAACGAACGTTATTTTTAGAAATACAAACATAATCATACAATCTAACACGAAAAAATAATACATGTATTATTTGAAAATATTTTTATATACCCACCCACAATGCATATATCGTGCTATGAAAATGTGACAATAGGTTCAAAATAAAATAATTTTATAATGTTAATATCTTAATAATACGTAATAACGAACAACTGTATGCTAGATATTCCGCAAGAGATTGACATAATTATATTATAAAGAATAAAATGACATTATAAATACCTATATAAATCTTACCTTAGCTAAATTTGCTCACTCAGAAAAAATCTAAATGTCAAACGTCAACCGAGATAGTTAAATAATAAATACCTTTGTAAGACTTGACATTCCAGATGGTATATATTATAATATTTCTCATGAAGAGATCTTATAAAATAATTAAATTGATGAATACGGGATTAAACAAATAATAAGAAAATAATAAAACATTTTCAAAACGAACAAGAACGATTCAACGATACAAGTTGACTTTTTATCTCGCTAGGTTCGTAAAGTCACGACGTTCGAGTATGTACGCATATCAGTGAACTGTCATGTGGGTATGTGGATTATGCCGCCTTTTTGAACTTGTTGAGGTTCGTGGTTTATTTATTATATTTATCATATTTTTATATTATCAACTGATGGTATTAAACTTACCGCATTAAATTATATATATATATATATATTAGTATTTACTGTTTTCTAAAAGAAAAACTGTCACGAAAACAATGGCAGCATTTAAAAAATAAAGAATATACATAAATTTACGAATCGTTAAATATTTTATTACTTTTGCCTCTTGAAATAGTTTATTTTTTCCTTAACTTCACGACAACGGAGCGTGGAATATAATGTACTAAACATTTAAAATAACGTTTGTGCCAACATAATACGGATTCTATGGAACATTTTCAACAAACTATTTGTTAATTGAGTAAAAACTCTGTTTTATTCCACTACACTTTCATTGTGTTATAACGTTTTCGAAAACATCTTCATATTATCAACATTATAGATCAACTAAAATTAAAAGCACTTTCAGACAGTAATATAATATATGATGTGTTTGGTGGGTGTTTGTTTCAGACAGTAATATAATATATGATGTGTGTTGGTGCGGGGGTGGGGGTGGGGGTGGGGGTGGAGTTAAAATGGATAAGAGAGGAGATGTAATGGGCGGAATTTGAATATTTATTATGTTTTTATTGTTATTTTTATTATTACATATTTCTAAATTTTCTATGTCTAATTTCTAATTTTCGTACTAAATGTCTAATTTTTGTACTTTGGCGCAACTATGTATGAGTTGTAAATTACTGTTATCAAAAGAATGGCCCTCCATACTTCCATTTTGGAGTTTAGACTGAAGTTTTTTATGGCTTTCTTGTGTTCTTCCAAATTTTTTCTTATTATTCTTCCGCTCTGTCCAATGTACTCGTAAAATGCGTCACATTCCTTGCAACTCAACTTGTAGACTCCACTTTTTTCTTCATGGGTTATTTATTATTCAAGATATATTTTTTAATTTTGTTTTTGTTATACAATAATTTTGTTTAATATTGTACTCAATTTACAAAATAATCATGGAATTCCACAAAGTTTCACCAAAAACCTTTGAACAGTTACATATATAATAATATATTTTTAATATATAATAAAATAACATAATTCTGTTAATTTTTTATTAGATAAGCGAATCAAATATTTTTTCGTTTGGGTTTAATTCTAAACCTAGAATTTTTAAAAAATACAGCTTTTCATTAATTGTATAAAGCAACCTTACAAATATTTACCTGTAGATACTTAACAAAACAAGCAGCTGAAAACCTAATCTTTTCATGTCAAATAAAGGTCACCGGTCAAATGGAAAATTTTAACCATCCTAGAAAAGTTTATGTTTTTAAACCACGCCGGAATTTTTAAAATTATTATAAGGAAAATAATAGAAAAATATAGTTTACTTTTAAAATGCTAGAATGACACCAGAAAAACTTCAATTTTTGATGTGTACTAACTAGAGAAAAATTATGCAACGAAAAAGTGTCCAACTTCGTCACACTCGTTACCATGGTGAATGCACATTTTATTCAGGATCCATAAACATGCGAAAAGTCACATAAGTTGCACATTCGAAAATTAAAAACGCCCTTTCAAGTCCGGGTAGTAGGTAAATACTTAAATAGTACTTATACGCAGGGGCGTGCACTGCGTACAAGCAAAAAAGCTATGCATTACTAAAAATTCTGGGAAACAAATAT
Source organism: Eubasilissa regina (assembly GCA_022840565.1). Lineage (NCBI taxonomy): Eukaryota > Metazoa > Arthropoda > Insecta > Trichoptera > Phryganeidae > Eubasilissa > Eubasilissa regina. Next base: position 11,798,687 of record JAINEB010000027.1, on the reverse strand, counting down.
CAATTATATAATCCATATGTTATAATTACGCTAACACCCACCGTGCATAAGTACAATCATTAGTTGCGTAGTTCTGGATGCTACCGCGCGACGCCACTGGAGCGCTGTAGTCCTCTACTGGGTTATTCTTCGTTTATTGCTACTACAATTGCTAGCCACTGTTTTAATCTATCGTTCTATTCATGCCATACAGTTGCTACCTACTGAATTGAAAATTTCACTCGGCAGAGTCAGAAATGAATCAGCTGATCCATGTTGTACGGAGTCCTTACTTAAGGTGTTTCCTAACAGAATAACGTTTTAAAGGTTTTGAACTTGGCTTAGAGCTGATAGAAGTATCTACTTCCTTATTTACTAATTCGCAAATTTTACTTACTTATTAAACGTGTTTTGATGATTGTCCTTTGCGTTCAAAGATAATACATTTTTATTATGATGGATTCATTTTGTTGAAGACGGTTAAACGAAAGTTTATAAACCTATGTACAATGTAGCATATAGTATTGTATATAGATACCGCAGATATAGACACCTAAGTTTATAGATATTGCGTGCCACTGGTTATACGGTACCTATCTAAAAATGTGAATTAAAATATAATACACACATAGTACCCGCTTGTTTATGTAAAGAACAATGTTATAAAAGCGTTTTCTTACAAATTAAAGTATAAAATGTGAAAAATATAGGTAATAAATTTACATTAATTCCTTTCTTCTTTCCCAGTGAACTCTACATACATACATGCGGCGTTTATATATTATATAATAATAAGAGTACTAATATTACTCACTAGTTTTATTATTTTCGTCTCCTAGTTGTTGCAACAGAATCCCGTAGCGTAAGAGAGAAAAAGAGACAGAATGGAAAAATAATGTCACGATAATGGAAAAATATTAGTATTTATAATCTCATAATATTGAATGTTCCGCACAGTAAGGCGGCCGCGGATAAAACCGCGGCAAAATGTTTAGCCAAGACACAAACCCGGCCGCGGAGAGCGCGGCGCCCTGGCCCGCGCAAGCGTTTAGCCAAGACGCAAACCCGGCCGCGGTTTCGCGCCGCCGGGTGGTCGCGGGGGGCGCAGCGCCCCGATCCAAACACGCGCCGGGCCGAGATGTGGACTTGGCCGCTTCAAAACATCTTCGCGGTCGCCACACTACGCCCGTGGAAAGTCGCCGCCCCTGGCGACAGCGAGCGGCCGCCGGGGGAGCGGGGCGAGCGGGCCGCGGCCGAGGCCAGGCCCCGGCCGCCGCTAGAAAATTTTGATTATGTTTTTGTATGATAACTCTTGTAAAAAAATTATTTCCGATGTAATAAGAATACCAATAAAAAGAGAATTGAGAGGGCGATCGCCCGGGAATGATTTAATGCACCTCAAAAATCCTTTGGTAATAAAGAATGATGTTTTAAGGTTTGAGGTGCATTTACAAATTATCCGGGCTATCGCCCGCTATAAAAACTACCAGGCATCGCGAGGCAGGTCCATGTTTGTATTAAAAAATACTCGCGATGCCTGGGGCATGTCATGTTTTATAAATATAAAAAGAAATGTAAGACGAATCAGAGTTCTGCCGCCCCTCACGGGACGGCGGAAAAAATGGCCGCTGTTGCCAGTTTTCGCCGCCGAGCGCTGGCGGCGCGGGACCGTATCGGGGTGGCGCGGGACCTGTCCTGGCCCCCTGATTGGTCCCTGAGTTTGCTGGAGCCTTACGCTCCAGCATAAAAGAGTTATCACATAAATAAACGATCCAGCGGTTGCAAGGGCACTCTCTCTCGCACTTCGCTATACCTGCACCGCTGGACAAGATCTACACCTGCTTTTTACTTTGACCCCTGCCTTCACTTTGGACTTCCTTCCCTCTGGACACTTCGACTTTGGCTGCACATTTGGACTGATCCCGGAAGAATTCCTACGACTTGGCAACACTACTGGACACGATTTGGACCCCCTTTTGGACAACTGCGCACCGGCCATAATCGTCGTTCGAGCGACGGAGCAGCGACACTGAACCAGCACCTGAACGATTACTACAGTCTTGTTCCTGTACTGAACATTGAACAATAAAATTAAAATATATTTTTAATTTTATTTATAGTTGCAATTTCAAAAATTAGTTCTACGTCGATTATAATATTCGGTTACCTCCGGGATACGAACACAGAATGCTTCCATTAATTATCACTATGATAATCAATTAAGTTTATGATGTGTATTATTTATTATAATATTATAATATACGTTGATTATTCTATTTCCATTCAAATAGCCAACAACTTGACATTTTGCAATGAATCCCAAAAAATGGGTAATACTCGCTAGAATAAATTAATTAATTTTATTAAGAGAACACATTCTTATTGTAATGGTGTAATTATTCAGAACATAGGTCTGTGATATTTTAAAATATGAATTAAATATATTAATTAGAAAGATATACATATAAAATCAATTTTATCTAAAAATATTGTTGTTGCGCCACCGGGATTCGAACCTGGATCTCTTTCCAAACCGAGGAAGGTGCATTATCCTACTATACTACATATATATATGTATGTAGCTTAGTTGGATAATGCACCTTTCTATATATTTCTAATTAATATATTTAATTCATATTTTAAAATATCACTGACCTAAGTTCTGAATAATTACAACTTCACAATAAGAATGTGTTTTCCTAATAATAAAGTTGTATCATTGTGTCCAAAATTTAATAAAAATGACTAGATAATTCTGGCGTCTGCTATCAGATTACTCAAAGATATTTAAGATTCCGTAAAAAATAAGGTAGATAGCTCTTTCAAATAATGGAACGATTAAATGTATTAATATCAAAAAGGAAACATATAGGTTCGAAAATTTGTTGCTAAAAATATCGTCGCTGTAGCATAGTTGGATAATGCACCTTCATATATTTATTAATAATTAATATTTTAATTAATTTTATTTAATCTGGAGCATCTCCCACATTTTATTCTTCCTCATGAATATTAAAACTGTTATATCGTCATTCTTTATCATTTTTCGAGTGGTCCATAAGAGCAGCTCCCTCAAACAGGGATATGACCTATTTTTTGAAGAATCTTCAACGATAATGAATTCATCTGCATTCATATATTTTTTATGTAAATAGTGGCACGCGATTTTTATTGTTTCAAGATACGTCAAATTAAATTTACTTTATTTCGTGGAAAATTAATTAACTTACCTATATGTTTTTACTTATTTAATCATTTATATTAAAGAATAATTTTATAGTTATTTAAAAATATATCAGTCCTTCAAAAAAAATTATCAATTGTTTGCTAAATTAATTTTGATAAATGCCCATATACCACCTCCCTCGCATATACTAAATCAAAATCAGTTGTCGTAACTGACCTGTACGTGTTATAAGACTTCCTAATTGTATTGGATCCCATAAATAATGCAGTTTTTCAATTAAAAGTCGAAGGGGGATAGAACAAACTACCTGCATCAAGTAAAATTACTTCCTGCTATAAAAGCAGGTATAGTAATTTATTCTTAGTACAAGTTTTGAAGAGGGCAGTTCAATTTTAACAGTTTTTTTTCAAAGCTTTAATGGTAATGACAATGGAGCATATTCGGCACACAGTGGAACCCCGATTTCTAATTTTTGAAGGGACCAACAAAAAAAAATGTTAACAGATGGAAAATGTAAATTTGGGGTATAAAAAAACAGATAAAATTTATATTTAATTGAAAAAATCAAACAATGTTTTTTGCTGCGTGTTGTTTTTAAATAGTTCTTACAATATTATAAATAAAATTAAAGGTTTCTGGTGGTAAATTATTAATACTAGTAAAATATGCTTTCAGGCCTTCAATATGCCTCATGGCATTATCCTTGTAGGAACTGGGTTTATGGGACAAGCGGACACTTCTTTTAGAAAGTTTTCGTTTGTAAGACTGTCCACTATTTCATCAATTTCCACTACGTCCGATGTTATTTTATTGGAGTCAGCGTCTAAGTAAGTCAGCAAGGGTTGTTTATAAATTCTTTCCCAGCCATTAATGTTGTCTATATTATCTTACTACGCAATTTTCTTGCTGATTTCAGTTTATAAAAATACAATAAAAAAATGAAATGTGAAATTACATAGGTATGAGAATGATAAATGCGTATAAATGCAGACGACTATATGCTCTATGGCGAATTACGAACTGGCCGAACAAATTTCAATAAATTTTAGACGTAAATTGAGGGAAAGACAAACGTAAAATAGGGTTTGTAATGTACTAAAATGACATGGGACTGCAGAAATAACACGCAAATGGAGTAAAAACGTTAACGCATGTGAAATTGGGGTTCCACTGTATTTTGCTTTATGAGTTCAATAAAAACAACAACGCAACAGAAAGTGCAAGGAATATTAATGCAGTATATTGGGATCGGAAAATGAGTGTAAGCCAGTGTCAGCGGTGGTTCGAGAAATTCCGAGCCGGAAACTACAGTCTAGAAGACGAACCTCGTCTTGGAAAATCTGTAAAGCTCGGCGAGGACGTCTTGAAAACCCTGATGGAACAAAATCCCATTGAACTTGAATTTGATCATTCGACCATTCATCGACACCTGTATGCCATCGGAAAAGTCAGAAAATTAGGTCAAAGGGTTCCTCACAAACCTTCAGAGTCTAATCTCATGCAGAGAGTGAATGTGTGCTTTTCTTTGCTGTCACGTGTCAGGAATGAACCTTTTTTGGAAACGATCCCCCACCAACCACATTTGCCGGACATTACCCTATCAGATTATCAATTATTCCGCAGTCTTAAAAATCATTTGGATGAAAAAAATATGAATTCTGTAAACGAGATCAGAACAGTACTGAAGGAGTATTTTTCGTCACGGACAAGTGTATTTTGGAAGAAAGGCCTTTCAAGTCCAGCAGAAAAATCAAAGAGCGCTGTAAAAAATGAAGGAGAGCATATTTTAGATTAATAAAGAACTTTGTTGAACTGTATTTTGAAAAATAAAAAAAAATATATAAAAATACCGCATTATTTATGGGATGACCTAATATAAATGGTTGTCGCTAAAAAAATCAAATAATTTACCGTTGAGGTTAGAATCATTAATTTATTTTCATATACTATCTCGATTGATTGATAATATATCTTGATAATTATTAAAACTTCTAACGGGGTCGGTCTCTAATATATGGTTCAATTGATAAGTCAGACCATTCACTCTGACGTGCTAGTGATCTAGTGGTTACGATACTCGCCTATTGATATAGTGGTCAGGGTGTCGAGCCTTGTTCTAGGAGGCCTTTAAGTCAGTCCTATTTTCACAGCACAAGCATCTAGGGTAGTTAGAAAATATTAAGAATATTGATGACACGTGTTCCGTGTACGCATTTACGTTTATATATATATAAAAAAAGTATCTCAATCATTTGATCCACATGTCCGAACCATCTTGGCGATCCTTTCTTGATTCTGTCATGTTATTAATAATTCGATAAATATAACATTATTCTTTCCGAAATAGTTTATTTTCCACTCTATTGTACCTAGATTACCACTCACGCTGTTATTTTTATCATCGTAATATCGTGGATATTATTATTATAAACAAATTTTGTATAGGGATGAAATTTTATAAAAATACAAAAATATGTAGTGATATGTAGTTCAAACAATTTAAAAATAAATAAATATATATATTTTTAAATAAAGCAATAAAATAATGTTGCAGACCTAAGATACAGAAAGATAGGAACCACCGGTTAAAATAATGGTTTAACAACTTACCGTCGTACCAACTTGACGGTTGTAAAGTGGCTGAGCATAAAAAGTAATGTTCAGAACATTTTTCAAAAACTATATACGTACATTATATTGTCGGTTCGGTTTAAAATCACCTCGGAATAAATTCGTGATGACAAACTGCAGTAAGTCGTGACACGGTAATAAACACTGAAGTGCATGTCACATAAATGTAACATAAATATATTATACAAGGTGTAACAGACCAGTCGAAAATGTTCAAGGAGTATGTGCAAAATCTGCAGTTACGGAAAATATTATTATTTATTTTTTAATTTAATTTTTTTATTTATTATCTTTGTTTTATTAACCACTTGAATTGAAGAAGAAAATGGTATTTTTCGAAACCGGTAGATGTATTTAAACTCAATTCAAGTGGTTCATAAAACAAAGATAATAAATAAAAAATATGAATTTTAATCACAAAGTTAATATTGCTAATTTTAAAAGGAAAATATTATTGTTTGAAATTTTTATAAAATCATGTTAGGCTTGAAGTCTACGTACTTCGAAATAAATATTTGAGAAATTGTTTAATTATTAATCTATATCTTTGCTTTAGGTCGTAAATCATTTGACAAAAAATTATCTAACCGCTCGAAATTCGCTGATCTTTAATTTTTTGTATTCAATGTACAATTTGGAATCAATAAAATATTTACTTTTAAAATTAGCAATATTAACTTTGTGATTAAAATTCATATTTTTTATTTATTATCTTTGTTTTATTAACCACAGAATTGAGTTTAAATACATCTACCTGTTTCGAAAAATACCATTTTCTTCTTCAGGATATCATAACTAACTAAAAACATATATTATTGTTTCTTTACCAGAATCTACTTAAAAAAAAACAGCAATCGTATTAAGCAACAATTTGAGTTAGGTACTAAATTTATTTTTTAAATAATTGTTGGTGTTTTTAAAAATAGATTCTGGTAAAGAAAAAATGATATATGTTTTTAGTTAGTTATGACATCCTGAAGAAGAAAATGGTATTTTTCGAAACCGGCAGATGTATTTAAACTCAATTAACTGGTTAATAAAACAAAGATAATAAATAAAAAATAAAATATTTCAATTAATCGAAATAATCGCATTAATACTTTTTTTGAAATTTTTGAAATCTCTGACATGGTTGAGATTAGGAAAATATTAATTATGGTAAAATCGTAATTTATATCGTCATTTTAACTGTTATTGTGACTGTGATAGTGTTCGATTGTAACGATAATTGATAACTGATTAATGTAATTCTTCGAGCACTGACTGGTACACTAGAAAGTATACCTCCGACAGTTAAACCTTAGTTATCAATTATCGTTAAATCTCAGTTACCAATTATCGACACAATTACAGTCACGTAACGGCTTACCATCACCGGCACATATCCCTTGAACATTTTAGACTCGTAATTTAGTCAGGTGTTCACCCATAAAATATTGTGGACCAGATCTGTTACACCCTGTATTTAAAAACTGTATTGCGTGTGAAAATAATATTGTTTTTTATAAATTTATGAATCACTTCACAATTCTCTAAATTTATTAAAAACATTGAACCATTTTTGTTATTTATTCTTTCTTGGTTGATGTATCTGGGTTAATAACGTTTTTGATTTAACCTATCACTAAATATATTTTTACAATAGCCATCGCGTGACTATTTTTAGCCATTTTTCGATACACTCTAAGGGATACGTGGAAGGGTGAATGGGTTTTCGTTTTAGAGGAGTGTCGTGACATGGCATTATTGCAATTGACTTCAGTGCTAAATTTGCGCGATAAATAACGCTAATAATACGAAGTGTGGTTATTAAAAATATATATCGTTATAAAATTATACCCATACTTGCAGTTACCAGGAGAATTAATGGCAATAATTATTTATTTTATGTAATTTCACCTTCAGTCGCTAACATTTGATATTAGATTTGTCGGAAATTTAAACTAAGCTGGTCCTAGTCATCCAAAATAAAAACGTGACAGCTAGCTATTTATTATAAAAATATTATGATAAGATGGGCATTGAACAAAGTTAAATCCATCTACCATTACAATTACTTAGATCTCATTCAATAATGTAAATTCGTATATTATTCACGAAACAGGTGTGAAAACGAATTTGTATTATTGGGTCATCCCATAAATAATGCGGTTTTTTCAAGAACTAAAAGTCGGAGGGAGATGGCATAAACTGCCTGTATCAGGTAAAATTACTACTTGTTACAAAAACATGTAGTAACTTATTCTTAGTGCAAGTTTTGAAGAGTGCGTTTGATTTTAACAGTTATTTTATACCTATAATGGAAGTGACAAAAGAACATATTCGGCATATTTTGCTTTATAAGTTCAATAATGGTAACAGCGCAACGGAAAGCGCGAGGAATATTAATGCAGTATATGAGGATCGGACAATAAGCGTAAGCCAGTGTACCGTAACCCCCAATTCCTAGATCACTAAGCAAGTATCGTAACCAATATACCACAACCACGTCAAAATTATATATACATACTTTAGAATAGGATTTTATGCCACTTTTTATAGAACGAAAATTTTTGTATCGCATTATACAATATGGAATATTTGGATTGGGACTAACATTTATCTCAAAAAATCTACTAACTACATATAAAATGCCAAATTTTAAATTAAGTCACACATTATTTGAAAGCGTACAAACCGTCAAATTTTTAATTTAATGTAAGCATACTAATAAACAATTTTTATTACGATAGAGTAAAATATAAATAATGTAAATTATATCACGTTTGATATGGAGAATATAGTTTGAGTTTTATTGCCCCACTAACTTAATAAATAATTTGTCTGCAAATTTTTGTAAACTTTTTATTCACGACAACGTTTGAAGGGAAGATTTAAGGGACTCCATTTAACATTGAAAGTATTATCAAAAATCCTTTCCGACACAGACCACACGAATCTCGTTGATTTCGACCGTGGAATAAGAGTGTTTTCTTTGAGAATTTAACCCAGATATTTAGTTTAATATCATTATAATATTAATATAATTAAATATTTTTTTTAGAAAAGTATGATCTAAGTATGATACGAATTATGGGAGTTATCAGAACAATAAAATTCATAGTATCCCATATTTGGTTTTCATTTTAAAAAGTGCATGAATTAAAATTATTATGTGTTCAACATATATTTTTAAGGTTTATTAAATTAAAACGATGTATACCCGTTGAACAATTGAATTATGATTTTCTAATGAGCACTCTTAAATTAACTACCTTGTGTAGAAGAATTTTAAGTGATTTATTATTTTGTTTTAAAATAGTAAAAGGCATGCTGGACGTCCTTAATTTAACTGAACTGATTGTATACCATGTTCCTGTACGGAGTACCAGGTCGTCGGCGCTGTTCCATGTAAATGTATCATATAGACTTCACAAGTTTGGGAACGATTTTGGTCTTGTAGATATATTCCTACACTTAATGTTTAAATTGACATTTTAAACATCACATGTGATGTTTTTGATGCTGTTCTGAGTCAAAGATACAATTGATTTTGATACTCAGCGATTCTGTGTTAAACCTACATTTTTTTTCTGTCTTAAAACTAAATTAAAAAAAATTGTTTTACTTATTTTTTAATTTTTTTAAAGCTATATATGTATTTTCTATTTATATATACATATTTTTTTCCATGCTACTTGTGCAGCTACTCATGTTTTTTTTATACCTGATATATTTTGTAAAAGCCAATTAAGGGCGTAAATGAATAAATAAATAAATAAATTACTTAGTACAGAATATTTTAGGAGTAGATATTAGGCGCATGCAGTCAAAACGGGGGTTGAAGTAGGTTCGAGGCCTCTTGATTATGTATTATGATTGATTATATATTAAATGTATTAATATTTTTCTCAAGTTGGGTCATAAAATCCTATACAATAGATGGTATTTCTATAGAAATCTACGTAAAATTATTGATAAATGTAATAACTAAAATAAAAATAGATGTTATTAATTCAAATTTACTATTCATTGGACGCGTTATCAGTTTGAGAAGAAGAAGAAAAATAAGAAGTGGTTAATAATCTTTGACCAATAATTTCGTCCAAGATGGCTCCGAAAATATTTAACATAGCGTAATCAGGTTATGATGTTTAATAACAATATAAACTTTTGAATGGAATGATTTGTTTCTGAATTTCTAATTGAAATTCTTACAAAGAGTAATTTGCCGGGGTGCCCATTTTGTTAAACATCAGAGAAGAATATTTTTGAACGAATATTTTAAAGAATTTTCTTCATTTAACGTCTCGAGCGGGCGATGAGAAAGGGGAAAAGCGAGGAAGGTGGTGAACAAAGAAATGAAACAACCGCAAAGTGGAAATATTTACACAGGAAAACCATTTTCCCGGAAACGGTGAGGCGTCAGCAATTATCTTACAAAAAAATATTTGATAATATCGGTTGTTGCAAAATTCTGAAAAGATTAATTTTTTACAATAACGCAGCGACGGGAATTAAGAATGTAATATCATAAAGTCTTCCCCCCGTTTTTCTCTCGGTCGATGTGCTCATGACTGAGTATCGTAGTCCTCTATTCTGCTTCCACAGCGCGAACTGTTTGTCTCCACTCTTCGCGATCTTGAATCTTGTTTAGTGCGTCTAGTAGCATGTTTATATATTCATACATATCTCGGACTTGGTCCTTTGGGACTTTTCCAATTGGAAATAGACCTCTCGCGCTCTTTCATTATACAGGATGAATATTATGTTTCAGACCAATGTTATTCAATTTATCAAAATTTAATGCGAAGCGTCTATGAGTTGGTACCATTCTGTTGAAATCACATGTTTTGCAGGCACAATAGACCCAATTTTACAGCAGTTTTTACTGCATTGCTTCTTGCACCGTAAAAGAAATAGGGCCCAATGGTCCACATGTTGCACCATACAGATCAGTTTAGAATTTTCATTATTTTGTTTATTAGAAAAATACGCCAAATCGAAATGAGCTTCGTTGCTCATGATGATTTTGACATTTGCATACATAGGCAACATTTCTTCAATATTTGCAAAAATACTTTGTGCAACATATTATATAAATAATAAAAAAAAACACTTTGCTTAAAACAAATATTTATTGATGAATCAACATATTTCGATACCTATGGTGTCTTATTCAGGATCAATGTATAATAACATTAAAAATACAACCGTAGATAAGAACAAAACTATGAAAGTATAAGTGGTGGGTAACTAATTAGAAACTCCCGCGCGTTGTTGCCCTTGTGTCCCTTCTTCGCGCAGTTTCTGCTCAGAAGCGATTTAAGAAGCGTATTATATATTATATTTAGAGGCGAATCTTTGTGCTCGTTTTAGAAAATGAATTTTGGTGTAGATGTTACAATGAGTTGTTTTTTTGTAACGGGATAAGCGTCTCCAAGTTTATGAAAATAGGAAGACTTGGGTTATTGGTCCTTAAGGAGAGGATGACCGGACAGCAATCACCAAAGTCATTGCTGAACATAGGACCAACAGAGCGCCGAGTCTTGGGAAGGCCAAAGTTGAGATGGAATGACAATGTATTTAAAGACTTATTTGTTTTGAAAATCCAGGACTGAAGATAACAGAGTCCATTCGAGGAAAATTCTTGAGAACGCTAAATATATCACAAATGAATAATACACGCAAATTAAATGTATTAATTATAAAGATATACACATAAAATCAATTTTATCGAAAAATATTCTTGTTGCTACCGTATATAACAATATTTTTCGATAAAATTAATTTTATATGCATATTGTGATATTGCGCTATCTACCGATCCGAGTAGACGCGGCCTGGGGGGTGAAGGCTCGAGGAGAAGGGGTGACTTCGGTGCGAGCGCGCGGCGGAGGTGGAGCGCCGGGCGGCGTCTCGCCGGGCAGAATGGCGAAAAGACATCCCAAACAGAAGATTGAATGAGGCGTGGTGGATTCAAGCGAGTCGAAGCCTTGAACTACCCATGCATGAGAAGATTTCTTCGCTGGGACTGGCGGAGAGACTACCTGTAAGCGATGGCACCACAATAATGGGATTTGGGTAACCTTCTGGAAGAAGAGATCACTTTTGGTACGGGGCGTGGTGCCGGGACCAAGTCTGCGGCAACCCCGTGGCAAACTGGGTAGAAATCGAGGTGTGCTAAATCGGTAACATTGTGTGTCTAAGAGAAGAGTTTAACAAGAAGAAACAAGATGCCACAGATAGTTATCGTGCTTACAATGTCGGGTTGTTATGTTTTATGTGGTTAAAGTGCAAATAATGTATTGAAATCAAGTGTTATTATTGTCTGAGACCAATCCCATCCTTCCGAGACAGGCATACCGATACCACACATTACTTTACCCACAGACTGGGACTGGCCGGTGGTGTGGTGCGCTGGCATTCTTTCAACCGGTGCTAGCGCACGACGTAACGATATCTTTATAATTAATACATTTAATTAGTATATAAAATATTACAGACCTATGTTCTTAATAATTATAACTTCACAATAAGAATGTGTTCTCCTTAATAAGAATTATACATGCTTTATTTAAAGAAAACTAAAATGCGATATATTTACTTCATAACAGGATATAGTTCTAATGGGAATAACAGTCCAAAAGTAAATTAAAATGAACAAATAAATAAATTATAAAAAAAAAGATTTTTAAATGCATGACTTGAAAGAGAAAATAATGTATATAAAGTGAAAGTATAAAAATTGCTGGAAAATACGGTGTCTGCTCTCTGAGGCCATTTCTTCACAATAAAGCTACTCAAGTTTTCTACGTCATCTTCGCTATGGTTCAAACACTCACAGACGTCATTTTTGTCTACGGCACTCGGGGAAAATTCTGGAGGCAAGTTTGACAGCTCCAAGTGCTGTGCTCATCTCGATTACTCGCCTTTTCGACGATAAATCGAAGATTTACGTCTCTTATTTATTATAGTATATTATTAATTAAGTTATATGGTTTAGTGACCTGTAAGGAAAGAGCATTAATGATTACATTAAACGAAACGTGTACGTAATTATTACAATTTTGGAACTAAGGTTAGAGAATTTTACTCGTTCAAAACATTTGCGTATAAACATTACACGGATGTAAAAATCTACGATCTGTCTATTTTTGAGGTTTTGGATAACAAATCAATTATATTAATCTATCAGTGTAGCTACCTACTAAAATAGATGAACTTTTTTAGACACATACATGTGTTGTTTTCAGGTCTAATTAATTTAAATAACTGATAGTATATAGCAGTTCTCCGCAACCGGTGTGCCTTGAGCTGATACAGGCGTGACGTGGTCAAATAAGACAATATTATAACATTTTTGAAGGTCCTCCAGCGCCTGGCACCTGTCATCACATAGTCGCCAGACAACTACGTAGTATGCTTTGTATCGAGCCGAATATAAAACTTTTGTGTTCATTGAAAAAAACACAGGTATCGCATTAATTAGTAATTATTTTATAATAATTATTAAGTTTGCATAGAAGTAAATATAGTATAATTTTTTTGTACGTATACTTATCAAATAATATCTATATATTTTAGCTTTTGATGTGCCGTGGAATTCTAGAAAGAATTTTGGTGTGTCGTAAGTGAGAAAAGGTTGCAAAACACCGATATTTAGAATAGTTACGAAAGAAAATAAATGATTAAGTAACTTAAATTTCCAAGATAAAAGATGGAAGAAATGCAATAATAAATTATTGCAAGTACAAAGACAATTATTTTAACTTTTTATGAACCTGAACACGTTCATGTACAAAATATATTGAATTCATGAACAAACATAGTCTCATTGCTGCATTCTATTTTAACCACTAACTATATTTAATTAATATTCAAGTATTGGGTTGTCTAATAAGTCTTTGCTATTTCGTTTAATTATTTATTATAAATTTTAAATTTTATACAAAAATTACATTATTAATGATATTATTTTGTACACATAATGATATTATTTTCCATTATTGTTTAGGACTTTATTTCATCTTTCAACCAATTTGTCGATGGCTTTTTTATAAAAAAACGACTGGTCTGGAATTTAAATAGTTATCGAGCCAATTTCTGAGGTCATCGTTGTTGTTAAATGTAACACTACGCATTTGATTGGAGAGTGATCGAAAATGACAATCTAACGGAGTGAGGTTGGGTTAGGTTAGGTGAATGCGGCAGATTTTTCCAGTTGAACTCCTGGATGACCATTTGAACCTTGATTGAAGACAAAAATAAGTTATAAACTTAAATTTTTCTCAACATGACACTCCATTATTTAAGCCTAAAAATTAAGAAAAACTATAAGATACAAGAAAATGGCGACACTGACGTTTTAGAGTAACAAAAATGTAATTCTTATTTTTTTTGCCACTTATTGAGTTTAAATACATCTACCAGTTCCGAAAAATATCATTTTATTCTTCAGGATGTCAACACTAATCAAAAACATATTAATAGATTCTGTTAAAGAAACAATAACATATGTTTTTCATTAATATTGACATCATGAAGAAGAAAATGATATTTTTCGAAACCGGTTGATGTATTTAAACTCAATAAGTGGTTAATGAAACAAATTTAACAAAGTTAATTTTGCCAGTTTAAAAAAAAAGTAATCGAACAGTATGTCATTTTTTGTCACAAAAACAAAACAGCAGGAAAATAGAATTAAAAAAAAACCTATTAGACTTATTGGTCGACCTAATATATTATTATCCCCTAAGGAAATATTTAAAACAGGTGATGATATTAAAAATGTTTTCTAAAAATTACGGAAATTCGTTCTTATTTATTTTATTTTATTAATTTTAAGGGAATAGAAATATTCTTCTTTTATATTAACTTCAAGAGACCTGAAAGTCCATGACCGTAGTTAATATAGAGTGCATGAAGTGAATGTACGATAAAAGTACATTACAATTAAAAGTCAAATATATTGGTGTAAAGTGAATGTAAAATTCCTTAATCGATCAAATAAACATAAGAACTAAAGATATAAAATCACAAATATATCTAAACTGAAAGAAAAGTGCAATCAAATCATTAACAATACCAATTCTGACAGCCTGAAATGCAGTGGCGCATGTGGGGGCTACTTCCATTATATATGTGTTGGTCGTGAAACAAAACTACGCAGAAATAAGAGTGTATGGGTATGCAAAAACTGCTGTGAAGAAGACTGGCCGGCAACATCCAACTCACACTAAGTAACTTACTAACTGAAGGTACTGAACCTGGCTCACCGACAGGTAAAGAAGCACGTGAAGATTTAAAATATTTGGAAAACTTAATCTTTAAATTGGTGATCTGCTGAAAGAAATTACCAAACTAAAAACCACTCACGATTACATTGCGAGCCTAACGCAAGCGTAATGGCTTGGCACCATCTAGAATAATGATCATTGTTAAACAAATAAATTCCTTGACGGTCAAATGGTCATCCAGGAGCTCAACTGGGAAAATCTGCCGCTTCCACTTAACCTAACCCAACCTCACTCCGTTAGATTGTCATTTTCGGTCACTCTCCAATCAAATGAGTAGTGTTACATTTAACAACAACGATGACCTCAGAAATTTCGATACCAGACCAGTTGTGGTCCAGTATGCTGGACACTCGCCCATCTCTCGCATGTATGTCCTTCCATCTACATCTTGGTATTAATCCCGTTGGCTTAAATAAGGACTTTGTACAGGACTCATCTATTTTTGCTACATGACCCATCCACTGTAGCCTCTAGCTTTCAATTTTCTCAGGATATTTTGGGCTTTATATCTTTCCCAAAGTTTAAAGTTCTTTAAATTCCCCCATTCTTCACTTAGGTTGTCACGTATTGAGTCGGAAAATTTGTGTAATTGTTTATTTTTAATTTTATTTTATTGTTTATACCTGCAGCCTGCAATCTTGCGTTAATGCGAAATTAAGTTTAGGTGGTCATAAATAATTTCCGCTGCAGGTAGGTGGAATCAATTGTTTGTATTTAGCCACTATGAATCAACGGGAATTATGACAAACGAGCTAAATATATAAGGGTTTTGTTAGTCTTTTGGCAACTGTTTTGTGAGGTGCACGTTACATTAAAGTGTAAAACTAACCCTTAAATGAACAGTTAAAAAGTGAATTTTCATCATGTAATGTTTTGAGAATTCGAATAAGGCAATAGTGCTACGGCAACAGATGAAAACATATGCAGTGTATACAATGAAGTACTAATAAGTGATTGGGCACCCCACCAGATCCGAAAGTAAATATTCACGGAAAGAAGATTTTATTGTGTGTGTGGCGGGTGTCCATTACGAGTTGTTGAATTAAAATTTAACGATTACTGCAGATACATACGTTCAGCAGCTGCAAAGAGATCAAGAGAAACTCCACGAAAAGAGTCCTGCATTCGTCAATCGTACGAACACCATTCTTTTACATGGCAATGCGAGGGTGACCTAAGAAAAAGTTCTTGAGCTTAGATGGTCTATTTTACCACATCCGCCATATTCCCCCGACCTTGCCCCAATAAACTACCATCTTTTCTGTTCCTTACAAAAAATGGAATGAAAAAATCCTATGAAAAAATGGAATTTGAATGAAAAAACCTACAATACTGAAGAGCAAGTCAATCAGGCAGTCAAAAATTTCTCCCAGTCTAAACCCACCAAATTTTACGAGGAAGAAATTGATAAGATGGGAGAAGGTCATACATAATAGTGGTATAATGGATTAATATAATTTTGTGATTTTGTGAAGGAATTGATAAGATGGGAGAAGGACATGCATAATAGTGGTATAATGGATTAATATAATTTTGTGATTTTGTAAAGGAATTGATAAGATGGAAGAAGGTCATACATAATAGTGGTGTAATGGATTAATATAATTTTGTGATTTTGTGAAGGAATTGATAAGATGGGAGAAGGTCATACATAATAGTGGTATAATGGATTAATATAATTTTGTGATTTTGTGAAGGAATTGATAAGATGGAAGAAGGTCATACATAATAGTGGTATAATGGATTAATATAATTTTGTGATTTTGTGAAGGAATTGATAAGATGGAAGAAGGTCATGCATAATAGTGGTATAATGGATTAATATAATTTGGTGATTTTGTGAAGGAATTGATAAGATGGAAGAAGGTCATACATAATAGTGGTATAATGGATTAATATAATTTTGTGATTTTGTGAAGGAATTGATAAGATGGGAGAAGGTCATGCATAATAGTGGTATAATGGATTAATATAATTTTGTGATTTTGTGAAGGAATTGATAAGATGGAAGAAGGTCATACATAATAGTGGTATAATGGATTAATATAATTTTGTGATTTTGTGAAGGAATTGATAAGATGGAAGAAGGTCATGCATAATAGTGGTATAATGGATTAATATAATTTTGTGATTTTGTGAAGGAATTGATAAGATGGAAGAAGGTCATACATAATAGTGGTATAATGGATTAATATAATTTTGTGATTTTGTGAAGGAATTGATAAGATGGAATAAGGTCATGCATAATAGTGGTATAATGGATTAATATAATTTTGTGATTTTATGAAAGAAAAATAAATGTCTGATAAAAAACAGAAGTTATTTATGACTAGACCTATGTAGTATTTTTTCACGTGTTAGAAGTAGCGCTCAATGATTTATTATTTTTCATACATGTAGTGTTTATATTAAAATAAATTGTATCCAATAAGACGCTAGAGTATTAAAATAGACATTTGTTTTAACTACGTACCCAAATTCATCCCTGCTTCCCCTAAAAAAATAATTGTATAATCTGTAGAAGTGAAAATATAAATGCTGTGCAGGTATATCTGTATAAAAATATAAATACAAATCCGATAGAAAACATGATAATGTTAAATGTTAAACATTCCTTGTAAATTCAAATCTAGGGATTTTTCAATAAAATTTTCTATACCACGACTTTCAATAGAGTCTTTATCGAAAAAAGTTTGGATAAAACGTGTTAGTACAGGTGGGGTGAAAATTAACATTTAAAAATATAAATGTATTTTTATATTTACTGTATAATATATGTCATAATTAAATAGTGGAGTATGTTGCGGATTTTAGTTTACTATTGCAATTGATGTTTGTCACCGATGAATTATTAATTAGTGAAACAAATTGTGACATCTGAAGGTTTAAATGTTAGTAAGTGAAATGTGAAACTTTATACATACATTTTTATAATATTTTCAATAAAAAATATAAAAATTATCCAAAATGCGTCATGCGCATCTGAATAGAATATGCAAAAATTAATAAGTATTATACATGTTTTTAATTGTAAAATACACGTGCCATTCAAGAAATATTAGGAAGAATTCCATTTTTGAGGTGGTTGTTATCTACTGGAAAAATAGATTTGATAATTAATTTGTCAATTGACTGATATAATATTTTTAAACAATGGGTTCTCCACTAGACTCTTGGCTGAAGAACCTCACACTCATGCATTAGTACAATTTAAAAGAAATTAGATTGCAATAGATTAAAAACCACTAGTTTGATATCAATTTCAAAATAAACAAAAAAAAAATTATAAATATAATTTTGAATGTGTGGAATACTGCCAATATCAGTTTTATACCACTAAAATAAATAACAAATTTGATGAGAATAATGAAGTTGCTATAGTTTAATTGGGAAAAGACTATCGGCAATATAAATTTCTAGGTTCAATGTCGGTGACAGGTATATATTTTAGAGAGATTATTCTTTGTATCTTTCTAAGTAACATATTTTTTCGTTTTTTTAAGACACTTTAAATCACTTATTATTTATTCAAGAAATTCATATTATATAAAATAAATTTATTTAAAGCTTTCTTTAGAGTGCTATTCACAGGGTGGCGATATAATATAGTCTGTCGCCAGGTGTATATAAGTAGATGGTACTATATATAGAGCCTTATGATATTATTCGATATTTCATTTAATAATTGGTCTGAATATCATGAAATAATATTCCTCAGAAACACACGAATTTTCAAAGACAAAGATTATTTGATTTACAACTATGTACAAGTTTCTAGGAATACATTTTTAACCACCCAGTATCTGTATTTATTGTATAAAATGTATAAGGAAAAATGTTATTTACCAAAAAGGAATATGTATGTAATCCATTACGCGGAAATTCAACAAAAGGTTTATATCTGTAATATGAGGATCCGTTGTATGGAGAGTGGGTATTATCCTGAAAGCTCATTCAAGTGTTAACAGTCTTTACCTTTTTATGAAGGAGTAATGAAAGCCTGTATGAAAAGAATTCTGCACCTTTTTAGTAGGCTTTCCAAAATGTCGTTATTGGGGTGGATTTTTAATGCTATTCAATTATCATTATTACGTGTGACATTCATTTATTTAAATACATGTTTTATACTAATGGATTATTATCAACACAAATTAGTTTTTTTAATAAAAAGACATTTTAATTGTGAAGTTGCAATTTCAGAACAAAATTTTGTGATATTTTTAATACAGATTAAATGAATCAGTCAATTAAATTTCATTCTGGATTCTTATTGTATGTATTACTGGATTCTTATTGCATATATTACTGGATTCTTATAGCGTGTATTACTCAAAGATATTTGAAATTATTAGAACACATTCTTATTGCGAAGTTGTAATTAATCAGAACAGACGGTCTGTGATATTTTAAATATGAATTAAATATATTAATTAGAAAGATATACACATAAAATCAATTCTATCGAAAAATATTGTTGTTGCGCCACCGGGATTCGAACCAGGATCTCTTTCCAAACCGAGAAAGGTGCATTATCCACCTATGCTACAGTGACGATATTTTTGGTGACAAATTTTCGAACCTATATGTTACCTTTTTGATATTAATACGTTTAATCGTTCCATTATTTGAAAGAGCCATCTACCTTATTTTTACGGAATCTCAAATACCTGTAGCATAGATAGATAATACACCTTCCCCGGTTTGAAAAGAGATCCAAGTTCGAATCCCGGTGGCGCAACAACAATATTTTTCGATAGAATTGATTTTATGTGTATATCTTTCTAATTAATATATTTAATTCATATTTAAAATATCACAGACCTATGTTCTGTATAATTACAACTTCGCAATAAGAATGTGTTCTCTTAATAATAAAGTTGTATCAACGTGTCGAAAATTTAATAAAAATGAATTGATAATTCTGGCGTCTGCTATCAGATTACTCAAAGGTATTTGAGATCCCGTAAAAATAAGGCAGATGGCTCTGGAACGATTAAATACATTAATATCAAAAAGGTAACGTATATGTTAGAAAATTTGTCGCTAAAAATATCGTCGCTGTAGTATATTTGGATAATGCACCTTCCCCGGTTTGGAAAGAGATCCAGGTTCAAATCCTGGTGGCGCAACAATAATGTTTTTCGATAGAATTGATTTTATATGTATATATTTCTAATTAATATATTTAATTCATATTTTAAATAAATATAAGACCATTGTTACGGATATTTAATATCTTTGTGGTGTGTCTGAAGAGCGATGCGTAAAATTTTGATTTAACAAGGACGAAATAATTTTTCGTAAAAAGTAAGATATTTTATAATTTTGCGTCTCCCCAACTGTTTCTAGGTAGTTACGCCGCTGTTCGGTGCCAGGGTTGATCTCATTAATATTAAACCTTGTCAAGAGTACTATTTATTTTCTGATAAAAATTAGCCTCTTTTACTACACGAGAACATCTTTAACAATAATAATTCTCTTGAAATAAATCCTGATTTCTGACCTGCTGAAGTGGTACTTGCGCTCCACTGGACCAAGGTATAATTAAAATAAAAAGGGTGGGTTTTCTTTACAGATCTCTAAGGAAATAGTTTAATTGGATTCGGCAGCTGATTCTGTATAAATCACTGGATGTGTACGGTTATCGAATTTGGCATTGCCTTGAGAGTCAATCCTTAAGAGGATACGTGAAAAACCAGATTCATTTCGATGATAGATGCCGGATACTAGAGTACACGATACTCGAAACTACATTTTTCAAGTACTCTATAGTCGAGTATTTTTCAAAATACTCTTAAATTGTGAAGGAAATAAAAAAAATACAATTACATATTAGTGATTATCTGATATGATTTTTTGCATAGTTTTGGACGTCAGCTGTATTAATGGGATACAATGGAACAATTTCTTTTGTATTTTCGTTTCCTCCTAACTCGTCTTATCAATGCCAACAAATAATATAAAATGTCGAAAAAAAAAAAACAATAACTAAATGCCGTAAATAAAGAAATTTGAAGTAAGATTTCAAGAAATTAATAAATTGATAAATTAAATTTATTATTTAACTCATTGTTAATCAACATCAACAGTAACTGAGAGTTTTAACAGCGTGAATTATTAAAACAAAACTAAGCACAGATATGAAATAATTTTAAATAACTAATAATAACATTTAATTTTTGTTTTTGTTTTTAAAATTAAAATAAATATGTAAATTATGTACACTTTCTCGTATATTTAATTTTTTATTTATTATATGTGCATGCATTTGTTTGAATTATTAAACGAGTACAGTCGAGTATTCAAGTATTTTAAGATTTCACTACTCGATACTCGAGTAGTTGATGACGTCGAGTAATTGGAGTCTACCGGATACTCATTGTGATGATTCAGTAATGAAGCGTTGACTAACTGTTCCAAGGATCAAAGTTTCAATATATGAGGACTATATATTATTAAAATAAGAATAATTAAGATGTCTCACAGAGACGAAGCTATAATTTTTTATGAGAAAGTATGGAAGTCTTGGGCATTACAAGGCTTATGTCCTGTCATCGGCTGACTTAAGTGATCACTTTACACAATGTAACGTTCACCTATTTACCCATGCTACCACATCTATCAACATTTTGGAAGTTGTATATTTTAAATCAAGATGGAACATTTCACTTATTTAATAACAATTTGTTACTACAAAGATTTGGACATACTCAAAATATTATAAGAATAATTGTTTCGTAAACTAATAACAATTTTTAAATTACATCAAATATATAATATGTTAAAATTATTTTTAAATTTTAAATAAAATTATTTCTCCAAGCACTGGAAGATGAGTTCAAACAAATCCGCCACACTTAAATTCCAGGCACTCCATTATTACTTTTTATAAAATTTATTAATTACTTTAATCAAAAATAAACTTATTAATTAAATTACTGTATTAATTTCAACACACATGTGTATTTCAATATGATAAAAAATACATGGCAAGTTTTGAAAATCATTTCGCGTTATACCGAGTTTTGCTCACTGTAATATTATACTTAATATTGCTAGCTAACAAAGCGTATTTTAATTATTAAGCTAATGACATATATAACTCAAATTTGTTAAAAAATGTTATAGCGGATTTTGAAATTCAGTGATAAAATTATTGTAAGTCGCCTTTTACTTGATTCAGTAGTAAATTTTAGTTCTGTGGTAGCCATCTTGCATTTTTCATCGGAAAAATCCTTTAATTTCAGGAAAAAATGAAAGTTCCACAGTGCCAGACTTCTGGTGCTCTTTTTCTGTATTTAGAGTAATGTGAGCATTTAACGAATCTAATCAAAACAAATCACCGATCTCACCTCGCAATCGGCGGGATCAATGATAGACGTGGTTCATAAATGAGAAATTAGAATACTGAGAAAGAAATACTGAAAACTATCATGCAGGATTACAAACAAGTTATGACAGCGTTCCAGTCCGAAGCGTACGCTTAAATTCAATACACACAAACGATTTTTACTTTAGAAATGTCTTACGCATATTAATATTTTATTATGAAAATATGCACGCATGTTGGATCTCTGTTTAGATGTTATTGGAAAAGTTCACAAAATCTTGTTTCTTAAAAATTAATTAATAACTGATAATTACACATAATTACGTACGAGGGCTGTCTGAAAAATTTTCGACCTTAACATGAAGATGGCAGCACTTGTCAAAAAAAGTTGGGGAAGATGTTTGCACACGCTTCGATAAGTACTCACCGAAATTTCAGCCATTTTGGAAGCGCAGTTGTTGCTTGACAGTCGTTTGAGTGAGTCGATGTGAGTGTTTTCGTGAAAATGGAAAAAGTCAAGTATTGAGGTGTAATACGCCTAATGGGCAGCTGAATTTAAACGTGGCCGTACCAGCTTGGGTGACGATGAATGTTCGGATCGGCCAAAAATTGTACCCACTGACGATAACATCGGTCAAGTTCACCAAATGATGCTGGACGACCGTCGAATTAAGGTTAGAGAGATAGCAGAGGCCATAGGCATGTCCAAAGAACGTGTTTGTCACATATTGAATCAAGATTTAGGCATGAGAAAGCTGGCACTTTTTCAAATGAATACATTTCATTAATTTGAAAAAGTGTAACATATAGGTTCGAAAATTTGTCGTCAAAAGTACTGTCGCTGTAGCATAGTTGGATAATGCACATTACTCGGTTTGGAAAGAGATCCAGGTTCAAATCCCGGTAGCGCAACAACAATATTTTTCGATAGAATTGATTTTATATGTATATTTTTCTAATTAAAACATTTAATTAGTTTCTAAAAATATCGCAAAACTATGTTCTGAATAATTACAACTTCACAATAAGAATGTGTCCTCCTTAATAATTATTGAATTATACTAACTTGTTTTAACAAACATTCTAATTATTATATATTAATATTATATAATTAATTATATATATATATGGAAATACGCTTTTTTATTGGAGAACAGATATTAAATGGAGTTAATCCGAGTTTATTCCTAGATATTTTAAAAGAGGGGCTCCTATTAACATACGTTTTTTTTTATTATTATTATTCCTTCTTCGATATTATTTCTACAAGTTTTGATCCTTCTTCTCCTTACAGAAGTGAAGATAGTAGTGAGAAAGGCAAGTGTACAATAAAAGTATATTAATTTTCAATTAAATCATTTTTTTTTTGCGAGGTTACGATTATTAACACATTTCAGCGGTAATTAAAAAAAAAATGTACACAAATCGCTTTGAACGATACACAGAAAAAATCTATCTATCGAAAAAATATTACTGATCAAGCTATGACGGTCTACATAGAAGTTGCCAAATTTTATCTAAACACGTTTGATCAGATTTAGAATAGATAAGAAGAATTAAACAACGAGACAATAAAAAAGGGATTAACGAAGAGCACTACATAAAAATAGAAAATAAATGAATCATTAATTTTTTTTACAAATGTGTAACAATACTAAAATAACTTTTAAACAATTGCCCACCTCATTAAGGGGGCATTACTTATAATGGTGAAAAATATTTTAAAAAGTGAGTAATTTATTTTTAATTGTTCATATTTTTAAATAAATTGGTTTTATTCATATTTGGTTTATTTTTTCTATAAAAATGACTTAACCAGGTAAAACAGATAATGAAAGATGATCCTGTTAGAAGTCTTATCAATCGACGAGCACGCACGAGAAAATGTATGAATGTGGATGAGGTGAGAATGGTGTATCGGGATAGAAAAGTGTGGTGCTCTAGCCTCTCTGTCCGCCCTCGCAGAGAAATGGCGTGATGATAAGTAAGTTATTTAAAATATTAATACACTTTAAGGTAAGTGTTACAAACGTGGATAACAATATTATCCAAGAATCCATGTACGTGCATCTATTTACATGATGCTCTATGTACAAAATTTCCTGTATGCCGCATTTAACGGCATAAAATGGTACCTACAAGCCATACTTGCAACTAATTCCCACGTCATTCATGTGTAAAAATACGAATGATGTATAATAGAACGGTTTATTAATGTCACGTCCGTTACATAAAATAGACGAGTAAATAGCACGTAGACAGAAAACCTACCTATATAAGACGGCGATAAATACTTTTTAACCAGTTCTCTTGAATAAATCCAACGTAAAACAACTTGAGTTTTCATTGACGGAGTACATTCTGATATCTCAAACACTTGAAATCTTCACGCATGCTTACAAATTATTATCAGTCAATTAAAATAACCAGAACAAAAAACAGTATTTCAGAAAGAATACGAGAACGAGGAAATATAGTATTTATTCTGTATATAATAATATGCTTAGACAATTTACATTGGTGGTTTGTTAGATGAAAATCAATAATATTAAAAATTATTTATGTATATCTAATCTTATTTTAATTCCGACTAAGACATTTGTCTCCGAGATTTATATCCTGCTGAGAGACAACTAATTGGTAGCGTTTCCCCAGCATAGAGCTTACATCCGGTTTATAGAAAGGCCATCCACTCTAGGAAGCATCCATCATGAAACACTCCCCCGGGAACTTCCGGCGGACGGTCGGATGTAAAAATAAATTGACATTTATGATTCGAAAAGTCCTTGCTTTAATTCGGAAAACATCAGTATTGAAGTTATATGAAGTTTAAAACTTTTTTATTATTGTGAAAATCTCTAATTGTACTTCGCAGTAGTTAGTTCAACACTATACAGCCGGGTTAATGATGTAAATATAATACGACTCGTTATACGTCTTTTCTTTATATGAATGTTCACTATAACGGTCTTTTTAAATAGTAGCTCAGTTTTGATCTGCGGCTAAAAAATTTTTGATATATATTACATCGTAGTTTAAATTATCCCAATAAAATTATTTTGAGATAGCCACAAAGCAATTAATTGCCATAAGAACTGCAAAAATAGGTAAAACAAAAAAACGTTGTGTAAATTTTTTAACCATGTGGAGCTAATGACAGCACGATGTCATACGATTCTTCATGTTCCTCTTCAGGCTCCGATTAGAACCGTTCTAATTCTTGGAACACAGAGTGAATATTATGTTTCAGGCCGATGTTGTTTGGCAGCCATTTTGCTTTGGCAGACATTTTTTTATTATTATTTATTTAGACATATAACATTTGTACAGTTGCAAAAAAAAGACATATATTTTACACACATTTAAAATGCGTTACCCAACTAGGCAAGCCTGTTTTAGAACATATTGGTAAACAAATACATTTTACAAAAAAAAACTTATTGACATATATATACATAACATTCAAGGCAGGTAATCGTGAAAATATAAAAAAAAATTAAAAAAGAGAAATAAAAAATTCTCGTCCGACAAATTTTTTCAACTCCTTTCCTTGCTGTTAGTATCTATGGTCGAATGTCGTCTTCTAAGAAACCACAGATGAACGTACTTTGAAGGATCGAAAAGTGCCAGAGGTGGTTTGACAAGTTTTATGAACAAAAGTTCTCAAATTGTCTTAGTTTTCAACGATGCTCTCAGGATAGCAGTTAGATATATCTGCAAAAACCCGTGTTCATATTCACTTGAAGAAATGAAAATGGTGTTCAGAGTCCTTATCAAATGCAACAGATTTTTTGGATAAGTCTTTAAAATAAAAATGTATTTACGGTATCCACGAATCTTTTTAATTTATTTGTGGTCTGATTGACTAGTTTCTAATTTCTACTTCTCCAAATGTTTAGGTAAATATCTTTTCTCTTTATCTTTATCTTCTTTCTTTTATCTTTAGGTAAATATTTTTGGTAACGCCAACGTGGCCCAAACATTAAATATTAAAAAAATTACTTGTAAAACTTGGAAAATCCGTCGACAAACGGTACAGGAACGCCATTCCGGTGCGTTCTATGATAAAAAAGAAGCACAGAGTAAAGATATGTGTGTACTGCATCATTTATTCATATGTATTTTGCTCACGGATTAATCCGTGAGCAAAATACATATGATGATGATTAACACGTCGCTTCATGCTGAGCTGAACTGAACTGTTCTTTACGCACACTCGAGTCAAATCTCTGAGAAAAATCTCATCCATAGATACGGGCAATTAAAGTGGGCTTGTACTCAGCTTTAATAACAGTCAGCTTGGTCATGACACTTAACTCTTGTGTCTTTATGATCACACTATAAAAGGAACGCAAAGCCCTTTTAGCAGTCTGGATTTTTCAGTATATTTCACAATCCTGTCTCCCGTCGCTAGAGAACTCCACTCCGAGGTGTTTGACCTTGTCGAACTGCGTCCCTTGGACGCTGAAAGTGCACTGCTCTTGGTATTTTACTATAATAATTACCTCTATTTTTGTAGTGCTAGTATTCATACCTATTCGAGTACACTCTTCGGTAAAATAATTTATCTACTCTTGTAGGTCTTCTTGTGTGGATCAGTCTCGCCACGTCATTCGCAAAGAGTAAGAAATCGATTGGCACGTCTCCCACGTGCCAGACAATAAATGTGCTGCAGAATCTGTTTCATAAAATTATTATAATTCATAGGAAGTCTAAAAAAGAATGCAGAAACATTTAGTGAATCGTTAATAAACAGTAGATTAAAAAGTCTCAACATGACACGCAATATTCCTATACATGATTGTTAATAATCTCTTCATGCAAGTAGCAGATCACTAAAGCTGCACAACACATTCAGACTTGATGCCTACCACAGCAATATTGCGTTCATTAATTCAAATTCACAAATTTTTAGAATGTATAATGACATTAACACTTATTTAATTCATTACTAAGCTAGAAAAAATTCCCACACGATATTTTCTCTTGAAACTGTGTTTGTATATGTTGGTGCTAAATGTTCTACTATGTATTTACATATAATAGTATGCTTTTATGTAATTTATATTGTAATTTGTTCAAATATTTTTTTATTTAAATAATAGTTATTTTTTAAAACTACGTCAAATTTATATAATGTACAGAACTATTTATATATATATACTTTCAACAACATACTAAAACAATAGAGCTATGAACCCCCAAATAAGAATAATTTTGAATTCAGGGGGAGGCTATTGACATTTATATAAAACAAGATTAAGATCTATAATGATACAACTGATAATTAATAACAAAATGTAAACTAGTAGAAATTGATCAGATTAGAACATGGGAGTCAGAAAGATATCAAATACATAAATAATTAGAAGACCACTTTAGAACCTCTTTTTTGTGTACATTTATATTTGCCGCTAATTTAATTGATTTTGGCAGTTGTACGACGCATGTCTCTGTCTTATTCCTTATTTGGACATTTTAAAAATATCATGTTCATTAGTTTTGCTTCGAGTCTGATAGTTCTGCTGGATTTTTATTAAGTCCTCTTTAAAAAAATTAAATTAAATAGTATTTTTTATATAAGGAAAATAAATTTAAAATAGGAAAACTTATTTGGTTGAGTTAATCTCTAGTCATTTTATATATACATCTCATTTACATATACAGGATGTAACAGACGTAGTTCACAATATTTTATGGGTGGACACATAACTAAATTACGAGTAAAAAATATCCATACAAATCTGTGCCTAATCTCAACCATGTTAGAGATATGAGCATTTAAAATAAAAATTGTAATTATGCGATTATTTTGATTAATTGATTGTATTCCAAATTACACATGGAATAGAATTTTTTATTTATTTGTTAAACGATTTAGGGCCTGAAGCAAAGATATGGATTAATAATGGATAAATTTTACAAATATTTATTTCGAAGTAGGTATGTAGATTTAAAGCTTAACGTGATTTTCTAAAAATTAATAATATTTTCTGTAACGGATCATAAATTGCATATATTCCATGAAATATAGGTCTGTTACACCCTGAATATATATATAACATTTCATTCTCAATGCACAATTCATCATCTCTGTAGTATACATAGGTGGGTAGTAGTGATGCGAAAAAATGCTACTTTATTGGTATTCGATATCAGTGATTGAAAACTGTGACTGATCACAATATAATTACTAATGCGCCGCACGATCACAATACACGAATTAAATAAAAAACATAATCTTGAGCGTATTTATTTATATTATTCAAACTTCATTTGCGCGAAGAACATATTCTAGCATTAATGATTCATATATATCTAATTGAATATTACCATCGTCGGGTCAAATTCTCAGCGTTTCGGGTCTGATGCATTAAACTTTATGGCAGAATCTATTAGAATTATAACGTCATTCCTTCATGAATATTTTCGTCGCATATGCAGATGCGCCGAATCATAATTCACAATCAAATATAATTAAAATAAAAAAAACGAATCACAATATTCTCAGATATTCACTCACTGATGTCAGTGATTTATTCACGGTCCGTGATTTTGAGCGCATCACCAGCGGGTAGTAAAATTATGTTTTTTTAAGAGGTTTAATAACCACATTTTTAATGTAGGTAATTTTTTATAACCTGTATTGTGTCATTAAACTGTTAGTGCTCTGTATAAAATAAATAAATAAATAATGAAGTACGGTTGCCGCACGGGTTTAATGACGTACGGTAAAAGGATTGTTGCAGAAAACGAAATTAAAAAAAAATTACCTTACTACCAATACTGTAATCATTGAATGTCAATCAAGCCAACGCTTTATTATATAATAAATCGTCAAATTGGTAGAAATCATGGATAGTTTTGAAAGTAAAGTCCTGCAGAGAATTGATGGATCTGTGGGGGATGGGGCAGTTTGGAGAATAATTGACGAGTTGTATAATATAGTTGTACACCTGGTACACAATATTTTAGGGTCAGATAATCATATATATTAAAATGTTAATGTTGTATGTATCTATTCTAAAACATGTCAGAGAGACATGCATTTACAAAAGCCGTAATAGTTTTGCGATTACTTCGATTAATTTAAATATTTTGTTACTTATTGAATATTAAAAATAAAAGATCCTTAGACCAAACGATTTTTTGTTAACTTAGGCAATTTCGTAAATGTTTATTTCAAAGAACGCAGACTTAGTATGATTTTGTAAGAATCTCATATAATAATATTTTACGTAGCTGTACAGAGTTTGTACATACTCTTTGAACATTTTCGACTCGTAATTTAGTCAAGTATCCTCCAAGTATAGAATGACTGGAAATAACGTTGGAATTATAGGTTGGAATACCCTATGAAAACAAAACGTTTGGTCTGTCAAACAAAACAAATATGTAGAAGTGTTATTGCACGCAGTTTCAGCAAGGATTATTCCCTTCGAATACAGAAAATTCGCAAACGTAAAGATGCCAACATAGATTCGGTTAGAAAATATTTAGTTCAGTACAATTATTATGAGGATTGAAAAAAAAGTTAGGTTCATACAATACCTAAGTGCTAGCAAATTACCGACGAGCATGCACATGAAGATGTTACAAATGATTCGCATTTTTTTCTAAATAACCGACGGCTAGACAAAAGTCGTGGGTTACGTCATAGATAAGGTTACGTTAATCCGGGTAATAACGGCTAGAATTTTAGAGGATCTTTTCATAATATAAAGATTATTTAATTTATCTTTATTTTCCTGAATTTTTAGTAATGTACTGCTTTTTGCTTGTATGCAGTGCTAGATAATGCAAGAAGCGTGGATCCTAAAAATAATTCTTAATCTAGGTAGTAGAAGAAGAGTGAAAACACTCCGAATCCATTGGGAAGATGGTGTAAAGAAGGACGCAATAGAATTGATACAGATTCTGAATTAGAAGACAGTCGTTGAGAACGAGAGGTATGAAGGTGAATGATTCAGGAAGCCAAAACTAGATATAGACTGCAGTACCGGGAATAAGAACAATTAAAATAATAACATATCGTGTAATAATAATAATTACATTGTATTATTTTCATTGCGCCATTTTTGAAAAAAAAATCACCTTAGTGACGCTTTACACGTAAACTGTTTAGTCCTTAAGTATTTTTATATTTATAATTAAAAATTGTTATTTAAACTTATGAATATGATTTTTTGAAAAGGTGTGTTTTTAGTCTCTTTTTAAATAAAGTCTCTGATACACTGTTCCTTATGATGGAAGGCAAATGATTCCATGCTTTTGAGGCTGCCACCGCAAATGCCCGTTCACTAAACTTAGACTTCTGGCAACGCCTGGTCGGTTCTACAAACTATCGCTGATCTGAGAGTTGGACATCTACCATTCAAGTTGTCTGGAATGCAGAGCACTTGAAGATGCAGAGGCGCCATGTTATGTGTCACCTTATACATCAACCAGCATAATTTAAATTCAAATGTGAGAGAATTAGATTGCGTATTGCAAATAGACTAGTAAATGAATATACATGATATGAAGTGCATATATAGAAGAGGAGTTTGAAACATTATTTGCGGAGCGAGGGGCATTCTACACACATATATCGAACGAAATATAAATTCGATAGTTACATTAATACATATTACATTGTAATCGTTAAAATTCTCATTCTATTCGAGTTATATTTTTAAAAAAAATCGCGGAGCTCTTCGATTGCGTGAGTAGCACCAATGTGATCACATGAGTGCTACAAAAATGAAAATTTAGAGTGAGGAATTTGCGTTAGATTAGGTCTATTTATTTAGTGTTCTGTGTGCTGCCGCATTTAGGATAGATTGTAATCTACCCAGTTTAATAAAACACTGATAATAAAGTACGCTTTATATTATATAATACATTAAATGCAAAAAGTTTACGATGAACTGTGGGACTACAAGGGTAGAAATTAATAAATTGAAATGTACCTTTGAGGTGAGGATCCATTCTGACAGGAATCGTTTTAAAATAATGTTATTTCACAGCTTATATTAAAAAAAATTAAGATAATAAAAATGTGAATGGAGATAATAATATTTCTTCCTCCGAGTAATAGGCCCAGGCAGCATTACTCTAGAGAAATTATTTTCCGGCATTTTGGTTATGTTTGAATAAATAAACTTTACGATGTAGTTACTGTGGCTACACCAAAGTAAACATATTTTTATAACAAAGGACGTAAACGTGATTAAACGACTATATATATATATATATATATAGAAAGCATTCTCTAAAATTCAAACAGTAAACGATAAATTCAGGCGAGATGAAAGGTTCTAAGGGCACGGTAAAAATCTTACTATGAATAAAATTAGCCTGTTAGGGAAGAGGATCAAAGGTGGGTTGTCGAATATAATATGTACGGTTGTAGAAGAATTTCTGGAAGATTCGTGAAATTTTTAGATGAATTCTTAAAGTTATTTGAAAATTTGAAATAAAAATTGTAAATCTGCCGTTATTATTTCTAGTAAATAATATAGCATTAATATATTATTTCTATGCGTCTGTTAGTGCGATACACAAATGTTAGAATATGAAATTTTTACTAAAATACATACGTCATACCGCGAGAAACCTAATTGCGAGAATAAAGCTTGCAGTATTGGTTAAAAAATACTAAAATATCGGAATTTTCTAATCACATAATTGAAACTAATAATTTTTTTAAGTCAAACTAAAACTTCTCTACTCGATACCTTATAAACGATTAATAGTGAATATCATAGAAAACATGGAAATATACAAAAAAAATATAGGAAAAAAGCACTAATTCATTATTACATCATATACCCTAGTACTTCGCCTTTATTTTCTATATTTCCAATAATGACTGAAAAACCCACCTTCCTTCCACGCCCCATCTTTTGTACCCGAATATGTCGGCACCAAACTGTAGCTTAGCTATCATTTACACCTGATGATTAGAGAGAGTGCGTCTCTCGAAAATGTAGTTGTGACAAAAGTATAATTCAACGTATGTATGTAGTATAAAGTATTGTTTATTGATAAAGTAATAATGTTGCACAACAAGATTGCACTAATGATATTAAATTACACAAAATGCTTTGTCCCCAGCAGCATGCTTTGTTAAAAAGTGTTAAAAAAAATAAAATTGTAACTATACAAAGAAATATTATATCCGTAATAATTATTACGCCTCCCCGTCTACATTTGTGACTTTCTGGATGCCGGCTTTGGCTTCGGTAGTGTCATAATGGCCGTTTAATGCTTGATTAAACCGGCAGGTCTGTGAGACTGTTGAGATGACCCAAAATACCTCTGGGTTCAGATTATTTAAATGTTTACTCTTTTATATATTCAATAACAGTACATAAATATATATTAAATTTGAAATGAAGTGTACATTGTCTCTATTACGAGTAAGAAAAAAACATGCATGACATCTGTATACATCAGCCACAATAGCCGTCCGCAGGGCCTAGCAGTAAGCCGATTGCTTACTGCTAGGCCCTGCGTGTATTTTTTAAAACTACACGCGTAAATTTTCTAAAA
The DNA here is from genome assembly GCA_022840565.1 of Eubasilissa regina. Classification (NCBI taxonomy): domain Eukaryota; kingdom Metazoa; phylum Arthropoda; class Insecta; order Trichoptera; family Phryganeidae; genus Eubasilissa; species Eubasilissa regina. The sequence continues at coordinate 11,765,746 of JAINEB010000027.1, read as the reverse complement.
AATAATCTACTGTATTAAAGCGTATATATATCACTCCTGTTTAGTAACTCAGGGCAACGCTTTTACAGTTCCCGAAGGGTTAAACTCTGTTCCAGGGCTGGATCACACCGGATGCCCGGAGCAAACACCATTAAGTAAGTTGTATAATCGATCACTTACACTGTGATCTATGTTTGAACAAGAAATCTCTGTTTTTTCGAGCAAAACATACTAATAAAGCGATGTTAGTGTATACTTGCGTTGCTCACATATACCGGGTCCCTCGAAAATATCTTACAATAGTTATCAAGTGTTCTGTTCAATACGTTGTTAAACTATCTGGTGTCTTGAGAGAAATATATTGCGTAGTTTGTATCGTCCCGAGGGCAAACCATAATTATAAACTGAACGTGAGATTAAATTCTAAAAGTTTTGACGAACAAATGTTTTATCTGTCTTAAATTATAATCTTTTTTATTTATTATCTTTATTTTATCAACCACTTGATTGAGTTTAAATACATCTACCGGTTTCGAAAAATACAATTTTCTTCTTCAGGATAACTAACTAACTAAAAACATATATTATTGTTTCTTTACCAGAATCTATTTTTTAAAAAATAACAATTATTTAAAAAATAAATTTATTACCTAACTCAAATTGTTAATACAAATTTAGTCGAATAAATTTTTTTAAAAATAATTGTTGTTTTTTTAAAAACAGATTATGGCAAAGAAACAATAATATATGTTTTTAGTTAGTTATGACATCCTGAAGAAGAAAATGGTATTTTTCGAAACCGGTAGATGTATTTAAACTCAATTAAGTGGTTAATAAAACAATGATAATAAATAAAAGATATCAATTTTAACCACAAAGTTAATATTGCTAATTTTAAAAGTAAATTATAATCAGCTATTAAATTATATTTGGACCGACAATGACTTTAAAGACAAGCTAGGCACAGAAATCCAGGACAGGAGAAATGGCTCGTACTAGGTATCAATGGAAAAAAAATCTTGATAAGACCCATCAGGGGTTGAAGAGCCAAGATTGATAATTATGATGATCTTTTGTGTAAGTTTTTAGAGTTAATCTGTCGTATATATCTTATTTAGAGTCCTGGGCTTTTCAGAGTTGATGTGATGTATGACTGTTGGTTATTATGGTGATTGCAGTACCGTGCCGAAAGCAGGGTGTGTCGTTTTTAAATACAGGCTTGCAATACCGTGTTGAAAACAGATGTGTGAAACGAGCAGTATTATGTGTAAGTTCCATCTACCGTTGGATCACTATCTGTTCGCACTTTTCGACTACTATGACTAGCCATAAGAGTCGAAAAGTCCAAAACATCGGGGGCAGAACGGTCAGATATACACGGCAGATTAGCCCAGAAGACTGTACGCAGAAGATTCTGAACGGCTGTGAAAATTTAAAAACATTTTTAAAAATGACGATGATTAAATTTTTAAAGCTTAAAAGATTATTCTGTGTTTCGGTGCGTGGTAGCGATCTAAGATAATCTCACCCTACATCGCTACCACGTGGTATTCTGATTGTTAAACTGACTCTCGAGCATACTAAATCCGGCATTGCAACTGAAAATGCAATTACAACTATACATCTGGGTATCATTTACCAAAGTTGTAGATGATGATTCTAAAAGCTCGGTCATGTTAATAGGTATACCCAAGAGAGAAGAATGAGATTTTCGTACCCGGTAACTTCCCACTTTAGTTCGTCTCCGCCCACGCGGTCTGCTATGAACATCCACCACGCATGCAGGTTTGGTGTGCTTCTTGACTATTGTATTAGAGATTGTTTAAAATTCCGCTAGAGGGCGGCTGCTGTCCATACCATACGTATATCATTGTGTCTCCTTCCATGGATTCGGGCCTTAATGATTTGATGGGATAATATTAACTAGTTTGGCACTTTCAGCTGTTTCGTATATTGTCTTTGACTCCAAATGTAACACATGGACATCACGTATAGTTTCATGTTTGATTGGCTATTTTTGTCTTGGGTATATGGTATAAGTAACATCCAAAAAAAAGCTGTTTTTTGCTAAAATAGGCAGGGCATAAAATTAAATAGAGCTATGAGGTACTTGCAAATAGACTCGTAATATCCTTACGATTCAATTAAAGTTCATTTTTGAATTAATTGAAATTTATAATTCCAATTGGAAAAATCCTGCGTACCATATACAAATTCATTACTTACCAACCACTTAACGTGTGCATATACATAATTTTAAAACCAATTTTAGATAAGCAAACATCAAATAAAACACAATAACTTTGTATGAAACCACGTATTTTAGGGCGTATTTAAAACTAACGTTAGTTTTAAATACATTCTGACGAAGCTTGAGCTAAGCGAAACCGGTTGGAGTGTAATCAAATTCGTGGTTTCATACAAAGTGATTGTGTTTTATTTAATCTAATATATCAAACCATAAAGTGATAGATTTCTATTTAAAAATTTGTTGTGTGTCTTTTTATGTCCGGTTAATATGTTTTTTTAACAAAATACAATCTTCAATACATTCATCTGTTAATTGAATTTGCTTCTATAATTTAGCAAAGTTCATTATAGAATATAATTCACAGGAATAGGTGAAAGAAGAAATGGTTAAAATTTGCGTGCCTTTGAAATAGATTCGCCACCACTGACTTGGACCAATTCAAAAATTAAAATACAAATTTCTCGCAAGAGCACAAAATAATCTTGAAACAAATTTTATAATCATTGTGTCATTTAACCATTCTAATTGTGTTATTGTAAAATGTGACAATTATTTGTGAATTTTCTTTTGTTCTCCAAAATCAATGAGGAAAATTTAAGATGCAATTTGAAATTCATCTGTATTTTATTGAAATCTTTAAATATGCCGTTACTTTCCTCTCAATTTAATGGCAATAAAATATTTATGAGTTTTTTTATTACCTCTTATTATATTTTTTATACTTCCATTCGTGTATCAAATGATATCCCTTAAATTAAATTTGGTTATAGATTTGAAAATAAGACATTGGAAAAGTAAATTCTTACAGTACTGTTCATTTGTATGCAGTATAAGCGAAATCGCCCTCACGTTAGACTGCAATAAGATTTTTTAAAAAACAATCTGTAATCTTATGATTAACTTGGTGTAGGTGTCGGGTGTCGAGACAAACTGATTGTTTCAAAGCTGTGTACAGGCCCACTTTAATATGTAGTCATTAAATATTAATTCTCACTATGAGAACATCAATAATGCAAGATAATTATAGAACCGACTGAGAAGTACCGATATAAGACAAACATGATATCATGTACACAGTTTTTAATCTGGAGATAGAGAGAGACTCAGAGATCAGCTTGAGATCAAACAGAGACGAAAACTTGAACCGCTGATCTATCAGTCAGGTTTGATATGTGCGCACAAACATCGCCTAAAACACTAGTTAGCTTATGTTAAAAAGCATTAACGTTAATATAAGGCATTAAAGTACAAACATTTATTCAGTTTTAACTGCTGCTGGGTAGATTCAAAAACACTCAACTGACTAACGGCAACGACTCATGATGTTAGACATACGTGACGAGCGTAAAGTAAGACGTGAGAAGTCATGGTGAATACATAGGGACTACGTAAGCTGTGAGTTGTCTCCAATGAATCTCATGGGAGCAAAATTCGTAACTCAGAGATTATCTTTGACTCGAAAATCTCTTAAAAATCTCATTCGTAGACACGGCCTATATTAATTAAAAAAATATTATCACATTATATTATGAAGTTGCGATTTTAGAACATAAGTAGTTACTTGAAGATTAAAACAAAATTGATAAGTCATTTAGAAAGATTCATTTTTAAAAATCAATAATTATTTAAAAAATAAATTTAGTACCTAACTCAAATTGTTACTTGATATAAAATTACTCTATTAATATTTAGGAAAAATTTTTAGAATGGGACTCGTAGTTACATTTAGTTGGTTGTTTATAATTTTTTGATTAGTTTTACACGCTTTAATTATCTCCAACGATTCCAAATTATTAAATTTATGACCAACACCGTTTCCATGCAAAATTGAAAAGTAACAATTTGAGTTAGGTACTAAATTTATATTAAGGAAAACACATTCTTATTGTGAAGTTGTAATCATTCAGAACATAGGTCTGTGATGTTTTAAATACTAACTTAATGTATTGATTATAAATATATACATATAAAATATAATTTTGTTGAAAAATATTACTGTTTTTTAAAAATAGATTCTGATAAAGAAACAATATATAATGTTTTCGATTCGTATTAACATCCTGAAGAAGAAAATTATATTTTTCGAAACCGGTAGAAACTCAATAATAAAACAAAGTTAACATATAAAAATAATGAACTTTAACCACAAAGTTAATTTTGTCAATTTAAAAAAAAAACTACAGTTACTAGTGTGATTTGAACACGATACAATAATACTATATATCATCAAAGAATAAAACCTATATTATTTACTTTATTTCACTATTTTTTCCTGTTTATTCGTAATAACAAGATTAATGTTTTCTCCATACATTATATTTAATGTATATACAATGTACAAATTAGCAACATTCCATCGAAAATTCGATCGATGAACTAAACAAAGAACGTTCTTTGTACGACAAATAAATACAAAATACATGTGATATTATATTTTCGTGTGAATTGTACCTTGTGTTGATTATCTACATAATGCATTTAAATGTTTGATTTAATCCTGTTCATATATTAAATGTTTGCTTCTGTCCGCCATAATATTCGATATTGATTTTCACTTTTCAGATGTTTATCGTAACACATTAAGTTATGAATATCAATAATATGATTTGTATCAAACTGTAACACTGTATTAGTAAGCGACTGTATGTAAACGTGTTAATTATTATTGAGCATGTGATATATGGCAATAACATACTAGAATTATAAATTGAATTCAAATCAAAAAATAAATTATTCGCGCATAATCAAGAAAACCGAGCACATAGATAATGCATGTAGCTATTAGTGTGCAGTAGGTACGAATTAAAGTTATGCCGTTACCAACGATGCTAACTAAGCATACAATAGGTATACTAGGTATAAAAAAATCAAAAGCCATTATTTAAATATGTAATTTCAACTAATTCTTTTCACAGCGTCTTTCAACAAGTATATTAGATTTATTTTATTATATTATTATTTATTTATTGTTATCGTGTTCAGTTTGTAAAACTCCTCACTATCTTCTCCCCACTTCTTAATATGTTCAAAAATTCTAAAATCAAGACAAAATAACCAACCACAATGAGGTAATCCTCGCTAGTTAAAATAAATAGAGGCACTTACAGAATATTTCAACTAATCATTTATAGAAACGAGAAACTTGACAATTAAGCTTAACATAATAATTTTACAACAATAAAATCATTAACTAGATACTCGTTGAACAATTGAATTATGATTTTCTAATGAGCACTCTTAATTTAACTAAATTGTCGTGTAGAAGAACTTTAAGTGATTTATTGTTTTTATTTAAAATAGTAAATGGTATACTGGACGCCCTTAATTTAACTAAGTTGATTGTATACCACGTTACTGCGCGGAGTACCAAATCGTCGGCGCTGTTCCATGTAAATTCATCATACACAAATTTTTATAGGAATACACCCACACAAAGACTTCACAGGCTTGGGAATGATTTTGGTCTTGTAGATATATTCCGATATTCAAAGTTTAAATATAAGATATATAATTGATTTTGATACTCAGTCATTCTATGTTAAACCTAAATTTTATTGTTTGTTTGGCTTACTTTAAAATTTTTTTAAAGCTATTCTGTATATTTTATCAATTTCAATTTTTATGTATATATATTCCATGCTACTTGTGTAGCTGCTCTTGTTTTTGTTTTTTTTTATACTAAACCAACTTTGTAAAAGCCCATAAGGGCGTTAATAAAAAAATAAATAAAATATTCACATTAATGGGAAAGTCTTAATGATAAGGTAGTAGTGCCTCTGAGAATAAGAATATCTATGTATATTGATTCCACCGAAACCACCTAATTACCAATAAAGGAAGGGGTAACTAAAATCATTTAAGCAAGTTGATTGTACGTGGTTTATCCACTGTTTGAAAATGGTCTTAACCGCCTAAACAGCTGTAACATCTGAATAATGCTTACGTAAACTAGTAGAACTCAATAATAATATTGATTATAATTTGATCAGAAATCAGAAAGTACATAGTTGGACCATTTTATTTTTTATCCTCTTTAACAATACCTTTATAACATCTATATTAATATTTAGTCGTTACTGTCAATAAATGATTTGTCAGTGTCGTCTTAAAAGATTGAAATATGCAAAGAATGTATCAAATTTCAAAAAGTAAAAGAATGCTTTAAGGTACGCTATGTAGTTTTTATCATATTTTCAATGGAACGTGCCCGGAAGCATTCGCGTAATTGATTTCTTTACCCTTGACGTATTTTCTTTGCTGATTTGTTCGTATAATCCAACGTCCCGTTTTTTACACAGTCCCTTTAAAACGAAAATAAATCTTTATTCGCATCTTTTTCATATACCGCATCTGCCAGGAAAACGAATTAGGCTTGCTTAGACCAGCGTATTATGTATTGAATAAAAACAAATAAAATAAAATAAAATGTATAAATGTGGAATTAATAATCTTAGGTACTACTTATAGTAACTTTGTCCACTTCCAATAAGATTATACAAATATGGATCAAATATATAATTCAAATGGGTAGAGCTCAATCAGAAGCATCGATGTCCAACATTCCAACTTAATCACAGTACAATACATACACTAATAATTTAATTTAGTTTTACAATATTACTTATTTATTATTATTAATTTTTTAATTCCTGTTGAATCTATCTTTCTAATTTGAATTAAATAACACCGCAACGGCACGAAAAAGCTGGTTACTTTAACACAGATGGCAGTCTAGCAAAGTAGCCAGGAAAATGCTGTATATATCAGAGGTGGGGTCTACTCCATCCCACGCAATAAACTACGAGTATTATATTTAATTACAATATAATTGTATCTTATGTATATCATAATATTTTATAATCACTTCTGTTACAACAAAAACGTGTATGTCAATAAAGTCTAATAAATAAATAAATCACCGTTGATACTGCAACATGTCGTATGTAAACAAAAACATTTTGTATTTTTGATTCAAAAGTATCCATATTATTGATCCATTACTACATCAATATGATGAATAAAATAATTAAATATGAGTATAGCTGCAGATTCTTTGACAATTTATCGCAATAACACAGTGACCAACTTGAAAAATTAAATCACTATGTATTATACATTACACACACCAACGTGTTTCCAAAAAATATTTTTCCTTCATCAGGATGATAAAAAAATTAAAACCGAACGTCAAATTATTGTCTTAACGAAAATTAAAATATTATAATTTAATTAAAAAATTATTCTATTCCTAATTACATAAAAAATTCGAAACATATATCTAAACATCTACTACCAAATCGGCATTTCATACAGATAATAATACAGGAAAACTTATCATAAATTCATTGATAAAGATGATAAATTTGTGTGTTGTAAAGATATTTTGATGTTTTTATATTGCAAGTCGAAATTTTAATGTACTAGTCAAACAGTTTTGAGGTGTTTAAATAATCTTAGTTACAAATGGAATAATTTAGAATCATTAGAAGTAAGTAAAGCGTCCAAAATCAACAAAAATATTTGTTATAAATAACCAAATAAATTTAACCACAAATTCTATCGTATATTTTTAAAGTCACTTTCCACTTATCTTATATATATTTTATGTTATATTATACTCGATGTGAAATATTTGTAGAATGGTCCAGTGAGGCAGTCGCCATGGTGTCTGAGTAAAATCTTAAATCGATCCATCTTGTGTACCAAATATTCCATTAGGCGTAGGAAAAGATTTGTTCTAGGCATAACGTTATACATACTAATATTCTAGTTGTGGTGAGACTTTATTATTTAGATGTAATATTCACTAAATTGTTTAACCAATGGTGATGAAGTATTCGTATAACCAATGATATTCCATCGTACGTACTCGGTGCAGAGTTTAACAATAATTTGTGTCAAAAAATGTTTGTAATACTAGAAAAAATATATAATAAATATTAAAGTTGGATCAAACTAACTGGGTTATTGATTAATTGTTTCGCTTTTTTTTACGAAAACGTGGGTTTTTATTAATTATTAGGTTATATCAAATGATACGAATTCGGTTTCATTAAACTCGAATAAAACCTTTAGTAAAATATTAAATTTTAGATTGATAAATTCGGATGGCAACTCATTTATTATTACGTTATTCTACAAAATATGAAAAAAACTTCGAGAAAGGAGTTTATTGTCAGAATAAACTGTTTTCGAGAGTATTTTTATTATCTTTTAAGAATATTCTGTCTCTTTTGAAATAAATACGTAGAAAATAACGCGTTTCCAAATTTATGTAACATTGTATAGTATCAAGAGTTCTCGTCTTACAGTGGTATGAAATATGAGAGAATATCAATAATTCAAACAAATATGAGACGACACATATATACAAATGAAATAAAAATTGAGGCTCTTATTCATAGACCTTCCAGAAGAACTTAAATTTTCGAAATAAACGATACTTTTATATTCGATGTTCTGCCCTATCATATAATACTTTTATTAGATGATTTCTTAGGGAGCGTCTCTGCGGAGGATACTCAGAAATTTTTTTGGAGATTTAGAAATGTTATCGGGATCAATTTTAGAACTGTGCATTTTCTAATTGTTCTGTAATAATGATGAATTTTAAAGTATAACTTCTTTTTCGGCGAATTATTACTATACTCATATTACTGAAACTCATCAACGCCTTCAAACAGGCTACGAGGGTCAATTACTGTAGTGAAATACGTCACAACAACGTCCAGGCTCGAGAAAATCAAATTAATGTAATGTGTCCTTACAGGGAATTGAACCCAGAGCTCCTGATACGGGAAATCAGTGTCATTCATACTGGGCTACAAAGGCTCCATATTTTAATTATGTTAGGTTATGTCATCTGTAGACTGTGTGGTTGAGTAAATATCACAAATATAATTGCTATGTTTCATTGGTTAATTCGCTTGGCAATTATGTATTACGAAGCAATTGATACACGTGACGCGTTATGGTCTCTATAATGCTATAATACTGTATTTAATGAGTTATTAGTTTTATTCGGATTAGTTTATCTACCATTTGATGATATTTCATTTCATTAAAATAAATTTTTAAAAAACACACCCCTTATTTTTTATAACGTTCCCGGGATTTAATTTCGTATATTTTATTCGTTTACATATTATAAAATAAAACAAATAAAAAACGAATCCCGCAGTATTTGGAAAATTTACATCCTAATACGCAGTTAAAGGTCAAGTTTATATAAATAAAATAGAATCATGTTATATTTGCATAATTTTCATACTTCAAAGCTATTTCGTTTTCCCTTTGATAGTGCAAATAAATAATTCATGTAAAGGGTTGGTCTGGTTTAACATCTATATATACATATATATAAAGATGTTAAACCAGATATATATATGTAGGAACCCCATAAAAAGGGTTGGGTCCAGCTTAACGTTCTATATATAGAAACACCATGCAAAGGTTTTTTATCTACGTTTATTTTAGTAACTGCTGTCATAACTCGCGTTCAGGAAAAAATATTCTTGAACAATTTTCAAATCATAATTTTATTATATTATTGATAAAACGTCCATTGTATATTATAACAATATATTTTATCATTAACAAATATTAACAAAATGACGATAGGTATTTCAGAAAAATTAGTTGAAAATATATGGTTAATGTTAGAGAATATGGGTTTTTTTCGGTTTTTGCGAAAAATATATCTTCTTGTAAAAATGAGTGAATATTCTCCGATCGCAAGTGTAGGGTATCTAGTAGAAAATTTTCAAATTTCATATTAAATAAAAAAAAACTACAGTGTTATTCTCATATTTTAATTATACAAAACGGAGTTTAACGATGCTTATTTTATGTTTTATAAACAATATCATTTCCGACAGATGTATTATTTATAAAGACTACATACACGAGAAAGTTACAAATTTGTCGGAAACTTAATTGGTTAACGTGGTAAAATCGTAACGCATTTTTCCGGATAGGATATTTTCCAGATTCGTATCCCGGTAGTAACCAAATGTTTTTCGATAGATGGGATTTTTCATTAATTTAATTTGTTTGTCATAATAAATATTAATATTTAATTTCACTAATTGTAATGAACTTTCGACCAATGTGCAATGGCACTGACTCACTAATGTATCAAATTTATTATTAAATATATAATTAAAATTAAGATGATAAACAAGAATAAGAAATTTCAAAAAAGTGTATATTGTACAGATCAGAATTTTCAGTGCCAAGATATATTAATAAGCTTTTGACTTTTTATTAATTTCGATGTCTCTTATCAAGTCATTATTTAGTTTTAAATTATTCACAATTAGTTATTCTCTAATAGGAGCTTGGTTGTAGCTCAGTTTTTATATTTAAACTGAGAATAACTAAAAAAAAAAATATATATTAATTTTTAGGGGGTTTTACGCAACAGCAATTCTGAAAAATGTTATATTTAATTTCAGTAAACTTATTTCAGAAATTTGATATATTTTTAAAGTTTTTTCCGGCAGTGAGTCAACTTCCGGGACGAACAAAATAGCCGCCCACCCTTGGGAACACAGTTCTTTCCAGAAGGTTTCGCCGCAAGATTTCGTTTACATAGCATAAAAATACCTCTTACAAGCGACTGTTTATTTAGTTGCTTTAAAGACAAAAAGTAGTATCCACCAGAGGGAAAAGGTACATAGATCAAATCACTGAACAATTTTAACGCAGCAAATTCGTTTGTTCATAGCGAAAAAGATAAATTCGTTGAATTCTTCTTCTTCAGTGGTCTCCCGTTACGAGAATGACGTCTGCCATGGATCGCGATTGTGAGTCCGAGTGTGGCTGAAGAGTCCTATCCTCGAAACCCATACCCGTCCGCGCGTAGTGCACGTGCGTCCGCTGGGCAGGGCGGTTCTGAGTAACGGATCTTTCTCCATCATTTTTGTGATCGCATATGAGTGTTCCTGCTGAGTACACATTGATCGCGTTCATAAATACGCATGACATCTTTCATACGCGGCACTCTTTGGCGGTATTATAATTTACGACTTTACAGTACTATAAAGCAACAAATTTATGATTTGTGTTTAAGAAATCGATAGCAGAAATCAGAACCATAATTACAAAATAACGTAAACAAAATCATCCATGAGAAAACACAATGCCTTCACCATGACTAGCACCATTTGTAGTGATATTCATACGTACTAGAGTGAAGTAGTGATCTGCGCGGGCGCTGATTTCTGAGACTAATGCATACTATTTACAAGTTTTTAAATACTGACATTCAATTTAACTCTATGGTTTGAAACTCATTACATTCTACACGCATAAACTGAGTTTGACAATTTGAATAACTGAGCGATACTGGATGATACATGGATTTTTATTATTTCGTGTTTGTTTATAAAATGGCTAATAATTCTTGACAAATATCGATAGATGGCGGTAGCTTAGAGTCCAAATAATTGTGGTACGATTTTCACCGCTCCTCAGCGCGTATGTACGCATTAGCGGCGGGCGAAACACGGCGACTCATATTTGAGTCAACCGCGCTGTGGGCATGTACGGCGCGACTCATATATGAATCACCTGCGGAGAATGAGTTAAGGTGTAGATGATATAGCACAGTACTACCCATACCCAATCTTGGAATAATAGAGGGTTTGGTCTATTGTTCCTTACATTTCTCATAAGGTCATCGTTTCTGACCGAACGATGACCGGCCACATGTAATCCTGCAGTCATAAATTTCTTTATTCCTCCCTCCTCCTCCCTCATAATTTCACATTCTCAGACGATATATTTTGGGGTCTGTCGTACACATACGATCGCACACAGTTGAACATGGTCGCACACGGTCGCACACGGTCGCACACGGTCGCACACGGTCGCACACGGTCGCACACGGTCGCACACGGTCGCACACGGTCGCACACGGTCGCACACGGTCGCACACGGTCGCACACGGTCGCACACGGTCGCACACGGTCGCACACGGTCGCACTCGGTCGCACACGGTCGCACACGGTCGCACACGGTCGCACACGGTCGCACACGGTCGCACACGGTCGCACACGGTCGCACACGGTCTCAACGGTCGCACACGGTCGCACACGGTTACACACGGTCGCACACGATTGCACACGGTCGCACACAGTCGCACACATTCACACATGTTCGCACACGGTCACGATCGTGCTTATAATAACAATATAAGGAGAAGAGCTAGAGACACTTGTGGAGGTCTTCATTCAGCATTGTATAAAAAACGGTTGATGATTATGACATGTTGCTTTGGAGGCCGACTGAAAATAACTGACATTAACTCTGAATTGAATAAAATTTAATTTAATTTAAATTTAAAATTGAAAGTATGTCACAAGTCGGCGCAATTTGTGACAATTCCACGAACCGTAGTAGTGACGCGCGACGTTTCAGTTTACTCAGATCCATATCGAGCCCTAAAATTATTCTTCAGAACTTAGAACCCAATAAAACCCTAAAATGAAAACAAGCTTTGGTCAATCTTTCCATATGTTTCTGGCCCCCAAAGCCTATAACATTTTGCCGAGCAGTATGAAACAATTCTCGATGGACAAACTCAAACACCATCTCCGGATCTGGTTATTGGGTGTTGGCGGAAAGGAAACAGAGCAAAGATTCATGGAAATGATAACATGAACATAACATAATTTCTTTATATTATTTTTTCAGTTTTGCGTAGTGTTTTAATCATGAGATAGCGAGAGTATTTTACTTATTTATTATGTTATCAAAATTCTTTTAAAACCCTGTTTACTTACTTACTTACTTACCATCACGCCGTTTCCCCGTGGGGGTAGGCAGAGAGGATAGAGCGCCACACTCTTCTGTCCTGACACACAATTCTTGCCTCATCCACATTCATACATCTTGTCATACAAGCTCGCCGATTGTTGAGGTTTCTAACAGAACCATCCTCCATTATCTGGTTTATCTGGTCGTGCCAAGTCTTTCGCGGACGTCCTCTATTTCTGGTTCCATCAACACTTCCGTCATATAACTTTCTTACCATTCTCTCCTCATTCATCCTTTCCATATGACCAAACCACCTAAGTGATACTTTCTTAATCTTACTCACTATACTAACATCAGTTTTAAATTCTTTCCTTATTTCTTCATTCTTTACTCTGTCATAAATAGATTTGCCACAAATACGTCTAAGTGATCTCATTTCCACTGCATTCAGTCTACTTTCGTTCCTTTTCTGCCAGCTCCAGGCCTCACTTCCATACATCAGTGTCGGTACCAGGATTCCATTGTGCACCGCTAGTCTTGCCTCGGTTGACAAATTACCGTTAGATATAATTCCATTCAAAGCGCCGTTTACTTTATTTCCTGCAGTCACCCCCCTTTCGATATCATTCTCAGCCTTTCCGTTTCTATCAAACATACTTCCCAAATATACAAACTCATTTACTTGTTCCAAACATTCATTACCTACAAGTATTTTGCATGGTGTCTTGCTTTCCTCCTTCTCGAATACCATCACTTTCGACTTGTTAACATTCATCATGAGGTCGCTTTCCTTGCATACATCGTACATTCTACTCACCAGATTCTGTAGTTCTTGTTCATTATTCGCCATTAGTACTGCATCGGCGTACAATAAACAGCATACAATCAAATCGCCAATTTTTGCTCCTACATTCATAAATTTTAGTTCTTTCACACATTTATCCATATACAAGTTGAACATCCATGGAGACATTACACAACCCTGCTTGACACCCTTTGTAATGTCAAACCATGGTGTGAGTGCTCCATTGATTCTTACACACGCAGAACTTCCTTCGTATAGGGATGCGATTGTTTAATATTCACTAACATATAAGTTTACTATTCACTCCGTAATTAGAGAGTACTTTCCATAACTTTTCTCTTATAACTCTATCATATGCTTTCTGTAGATCTACGAAGGCACAAAAAAGTTTTAGGTTTTTCGCCAAAAACTTTTCCGTCATCACTCGTAGAGAAAAGATCTGATCCATGCATCCTCTTCCACCCACAAATGCCTCTTGCACGTCCCATACTTTTTCTTTCGTCACCATTCTTGCTCTTTCTATTAAAATTCTTCCATACAGTTTACCTACAGAACTCAGTAAACTAATAGCCCTATAGTTACCACATTCCATTTTCGACCCTTTGCCTTTGTAAAGAGGCATGATAACAGCCCTCTTCCAACCTAACGGGGTGTGGCTCTCTTCCAAACATTGATTGAAGAGCGTACGAAGCCACAAGATAACTAATGGGCCACCAGCCTTGATATACTCTGCAGCAACGTTATCATACCCCACAGCCTTACCATTCTTCATATGTTTTATTGCACACTTTATTTCTTCCATACTTATTGCATTTATATCGTTTTCCTCATTCATACTTACCCCAGAGAGTCTCTCAGGTGCTTCCTCATTTGCATTCTCTACACTTTCATACGTTTCCTGGAAATATTTCATCCATCTATCTTTTATTTCATCCTCATTCGTTAACATCTCTTCATTTACTGACTTAATAGCTTTTATACTACTGCTTTCAGCACCACATCGAGATTTTTTGACCGCCTTCCAGAAGAATTTTATATTATCCTGAAAATTTTCAGTCATTTTCACCCCTTCTTCTCTTTTCAGCCGCTCTTTCCTTTCTTTCACACCAGATTTAACTTTTTCCTTACAGACATTGTACAGGACTTTTGCCCTCGTATATTTATCCCCATTTACTGTCAACAAATAGCGCCACGCAATTCTTCTTTTCTTTCACAAGTTCCTTTATGCCATCATCCCACCCTGTTTACCTCATTCCAAATATTTTTGGTTTAGATAAAAAAAATATTTGTATGATAGACAACGAACGAACCTGCCTCCTTTAGTACAGACTTCGGTCTAGTTAAGGAGACAGTTAACTCTCTTACATTATGAAGTTTGTTCGCCTTTTTTCTATATTTATAAGAATCTTTATAATATATAATATGTACGTATATTAAGAACATGAACAGAATAAAAAATAAAAATAAAACATGAATTCTAACTAAATTATTACAGGATTTTTTTATGGTAGGTATGTAAATTTGCCGTTTGACGGTTTGAGAAAGGGTTTACGTCCGCATGTGGCTAAGGATACGTTACAGAAACTGAAAGGCTTTAGGCCGAGAATAATGGAGTATTTATCGCATTCGATATCGCCCCATTTGATTATCACTCGTTCTGGAGAATACAAAACCATTTGGGTGGAATGCAGATGGTTGCCGTAGATTATGTCAGATTTGTATTAGATGAGTTTTTTGGGTAAAAGCCAAAAGAATTTTACAAATGATTGATTTTTCCAGAAATATGGAAAAAGGCTGAGAAAAATAGAAGAATCGATAAAAAATAAATATTTTGAATGATTTTATTAAAACACTTTTTAACACTATTTATTGGTTTTTGACTTTACGGCTATTTTGAGACTGATACATTATTCTCTTAAGCTAGGGTGTTTATTCTCTTCAGCCTTAGCGTCTCCTATAGGATACATAAAATAGTTTCTGAAAAATTGACTTCTTCTATACCATGATAGACTTCAAAAATGGCAAAAAAATCGGCTTCTCAGCCTTTTTTGAATACTATAATAGTATAGAAGAAGCCAATTTTACATTATTTTTTAAATTTTATGGCCTACAGTCATTTATTGTGTAAATATAACAATTATTTGCGAAAAGATTTATCGTTGATGCAAACTGAATATTTTTGATTTTCTGATACAATTTTATGTATTCTATAAGAGACGCTAGGATCGAGAAGGTTATACGATTTTAATACATGGGTGTTTAAGTCTTTATAATGTTTATGTAGTAGTGAGTGTTTAATGATTCTATATAATTTCAAAAGGTTGATGATAATTTGAGTCTAATGTTGGAATTTTTCCCTTGTATATTGTTAAGTATTTTTAAAATTTTGGGAGTTATGGAACTATTTGGTTAAATATTCGTATATTGGTTAAGAGTTCAAATTAATTTAATGACTATACTTTTGGGAATAATATGTGAATAGTATTTCTCGTAATATTGGAAAGTTTAAAAGTATTTACATATTATTAAAAATTCAAGTATTTTAATTAACTAACTGTCGGTCTCCTATGTACAATATGACTATGTTAATATTACATTATAATGCATGTATTAACGGAAATTGAGAACTTGATTCTAGTTGTTATGTTTAACCACGAAGATAACCTCAACAACATAAAAAATATAATCTTCATTAAAATTGAAATAAAATATCGCATTAAATAATATTTACTGCTGCTACGAGATCGGAAAATATATAGTATCGGCGTCTCAGAGAACTTCTTAGCTAGCAGCAAATATGATTGGGCGCCTTGCGCATTTCCTAATATTGTAAGAGTATTTAGATAAAATACCGACATATTAGTGCATTGTGAGATGAAATTAAGTAAAGAAAATTCCAGAAAAAATAATTTAAAAAATCTAACGCAACATTTCATTGATAAAATAAAAGTATCGACTCACTTTGTACTGCAATGCCGATCACGTGATGGGAGTAATACAATTTTTTACTAATAATCAACATCCACGATCCACCCGCATTCCGTTACTATTTCATATCCACTCCGAACCACAATATGAATTGTAAGAGAAATAGTGTTAGTACATATCAAGATGTTAACAGATAACAAGACAAAATGAACAATTTTCACATATTTGAATAATGAATACAAATTAATGTAAGTCGTATAATAATCGTCTATTTAGTGTATTTAACATAAACATCTCTAATTTCATAATTGTTAAATTAAATCAAATTAATATGAACTACCTAAAACTTTAATTAGCTAATCCTCATTCCAACTTAATTTATTATAATGGTTACACAATATAAGATTTATTATAAGAATCACAAATAAATGATTAAAAACGCCCTAGTTTAATTACGTATCCAATCTTTATACGCATACAGAATTAACTTATAGCTGTGGTATTTTTTGAGAATAAATCTGAATATCCAAATATTTTCTAAACGAAATCTTTCCTTGGCAGAAAAAAGGGCATCTTGACGTAAGAAAGCATCTCATGTGCGGGGTACTATAATCTAATACGCAGTGGCGTGCCTATGCCAATGCAGTGTATCGGGGCCCACGTTATGCTTTTCGCGTTCTACAATATATTTTAAATATATATTTTTGCGAGCATCGATACAAGAAATGGAATTACAAAATTTTGCAAAAATGCGTGAAAACATGTTGGATTTAAGACCAGACATCGCTGTCAAGTGAAAATCTCCTTCAAGTAAAGTATTTTTTAAATTAGAAATTAATATTAAGGAAAACACATTCTTATTGTGAAGTTGTAAATATTCAGAACAGACGGTCTGTGATATTTTACATACTAAATTAATGTATTAATTATAAATATATACATATAAAATCAATTTTGTCGAAAAATATTGTTTTTGCGTCACCGGAATTCGAACCTGGATCTCTATTTCCAATCCGGGGAAGTACACTACCAATTGTGTTATAACGCCAGTATTTTTCATGACAAATTTTCGAACCTATATGTTACATTTTTTCAAATTAATACACCTGTCGTTCCATTATTTGAAAGATAATGTAGATGGCTACATTCAAAATGCTCAATTCATCACTTGAATTGAGGCCGTAGGTGTAGGTTCAAAAATAGCTACAGAGGTTTCTTAAAGTTTTGTAATTTAACGTTTGATGTGGGTATGAAGTGTTTATCGCCAAGCGCGCGTATATTGGTGAAATTCTGCTATCGTTAAACGACTAGACAAGTGATGGTTATCGATGATTAATATCATATTATGCATTGAGACTGCCATCGAAATACGGCATCAATTTCACACCGATTTAATCAAGCCTTCCAAGAAAACGCTCTTCAGATCTGAAACAATCTACGTCAACACCTAAGTAAAATCAATTTTAAAGAAAAATATTGTTGTTGCTACCGGGATTCGAACCTGGATCTCTTCCTATTTGGGAAACGTACATTAACGGATTATGCTACACCAACACAGTGCATTATCGACAAATTTTCGAACTTATATGTTACACTTTTCAAAATAATACATAATAATTGAACGATAGATGTCAATCCACTGTATTGGTATAGCATAATCGGTTAATGTACGTTACCCGGATAGGAAGCGATCCAGGCTCGAACCCCGGTAGAAACAACAATATTTTTCGATAAATTTGATTTTATATATGTATCTTTCTAATTAATACATTTAATTTGTATTTAAAAAAGTATTTAGTTACCAACGATCAAACAATCCGTTTCGGTAAATTTTTTACTTTAGTTACTTTTTTTACTATATTAAAAAGTTACTACTGATCCCACAATCGGCCCATACTGTACAAATTAAATAAGATCATTTTATTTTACAGGAATTATTCATGTATAAATAGTTAAAGCTTCTTTCTAGATGATACTTGACAGGTTCACAAATGCTCTCAACGTATATATCGTCAAATAATTAGCAGCACATTGAGATTTCGGTAACACCGCGTATCTCAGTGTCAGGACTTTGCCGGTTTTGGTTCTCACGAAAAGTATGCGGTGTTGCTAATTACTCGAAGATACAATATTGTATCTTGTATCTCTAGTGTTACTTAATCTTTTTTTTTTTGTAAAAGTCCGTGTTTCTTACGCGTGTTTTATACCTTCGTTTTTCTATACATCATGTTCTACTCACTACACGAGAATTTATTTCTACGTCAATTTTTTTGTGTCTGTAATAGGGATCTTAAAAATATTAATTTATTAACTATTTCAAATTAGTAATTTTAGAAGTGCAAAATATGTTACATTATAATGATAAATAATGAATTAATGTTATTTTTAAGCACTGTGTGTTTATTATATTCACCAACCGGTTTCGAAAAATACAATTTTTTTCTTTTAGGGTGATAAAAACTATATTTCACATTATTATTATGATTATGATTAAATTTTTAAAAGACATTTGAATATTGATGGTAATGGCGAAAGCTGTGAAAATTTGAAAATGTGAAAAAGTACTTAAAAAACTAATTTAATAAATTATTTTTTTAAATTAATAACCACAACTTGGTTTAGGTTAAATAATAAATACACATTATAATGATTCGTTATTTTATATTTAAAGATAATTTATATGGTTATCGTAATAATTTTGGCGTTTGCTATAATACTTTTTTTTTCTCAAAAGATTTTCATCAAGAGTCTGTTAACCTTTACCATACCATGACATAAAACACCCGAATGCAACCATGCTGTCAACTCGTGTTACCGTAAATAACAGTTAGAAAAAATGTTTTTATTAGCTTAAATGGCACGAGTTTACTCTAAATATTCATAGCATTCAATTTTGAAAAAATGATTAATAACAATTTGGAGCATTAATTAATTCGTATACAATGTGTCCTTCCTTCTTATCTCTCATCATTTAATTAGTGAGAAAGAGATAATTATATATGAATGTTTGTTGTTCTTTTCACTGTGAAAATTGTGTGTGATCTCTGTCTTTCATATCACAAATTATATTTTTACAAACGGATTGAATTTATAAAATAATTGTTTTTGTACGAATCCTTTTTCATAATTGGTTTTTCACTAATCATTCCTAAGTGCTAATATTTTCTTTGGGATTATCTAAAATTCGAATTTTATGTTGCATGTATTTACCGAAATATCACAGGCTTAATTATGATGGCAGACCTGTGTTACAGCATGGTTTGGGAAGGGTTAATATTTTAAACACTTGGTTAAATTTTTTTTTTAGAATTTGGGGCCTTTTTTTTAAACTAGACTAGTAATAAGCCACTACGAGCGGCAGACAGTACGTGCTAGACCTGAGGGGGTAGTTTTTGGAATTTGCGGTCGGGTGGAGGGGAAGGGGAGACCTAACAAGCCCCTCTACATTGAATGAATTATCAAATAACACGTGATGTGTGAGGAAGACTGCTCTCCGTCCCCAGAGAGTTTTGAACTTCTGTAGTCAGCATGTAATAATACATCAATAATTTACTTATATCTTAAAACATCTTCTGTCAATTCTATCATGTTAATGTGTGCAGTTATCACGTCAAACGAACAAATGATTTTTCTGTTGTATTTTTGATGATTTTTGGTGGGAAACTGTGAATTAACATCCTATATCTCGCCAATCGTGTTGTACAGTACGCGTTTCTCATCCGCGCGGATCGCACGTTTGTCCGACCGAGTGTCTGCACAGGTGACGCCATTATCTTTGCTGTTTATGGTCCTATTTTGATAAAGTAAATTGCCATCAACTTATTTTGTAAAAATCAATTTTTAATCTAAAATCTATATTTTTTCCTCTATCATCGTCGCTAACGAGTTAAAAATACTATCACAGAAGAAAATAATGTCAAACGACATCAACCTTGATAACACCGCACACATCACCGGCTGCTTATTTCCCTCTTTCTTATTCGTTGCTATTCGCGCCGCTTACTCACCGTCGGAATGTTTCACATATCACGAGAAACGTGGGCTGTTACAATTTATTTAAATGCAGTAAGATTTTAAAAAATATTAATTTCCTGTTTATTATTCTAGAAAGTAGTTTCTATCTGGTAAAGTAATACTGGTTTATGCTTATAATATTTACGTGATTGTACATACATTTATTGTTATTTTTTAGTTATATTTCTTTATAAAAATAAAAGAAACAGGAAAAATTTTATTAAGGAGAACAAATTCTTATTGTGAAGTTATAATTATTCAGAACATAGAACTGTGATATTTTAAATACTAATTTAATTAACTACCTTATTAATGCACCTTCACCGGATTGGAAAGAAATCCAGGTTCAAATCCCGGTAGCAACAATATGATTTTTCGATAAAATTGATTTAATGTGTATATCTTTCTAATTAATACATTTAATTAGTATTTAAAATATCACAGACCTATGTTCTGAATAATTACAACTTCACAATAAGAATGTGTTCTCCATAATAATATATAAGTTGTATCAATGTATCCAAAATTTCATAAAAATTAAGTGTTAATTATGGCGTTTCCTATCGGACTACTCAAAGGTATTTGAGATTCCGTAAAAATAAAGTAGATGGCTTTCAAATAATGGAACGATAGATGTATTAATTTGAAAAGTCTAACATTAATGCACCTTCCCCGGATTGGAAAGGGATCCTAGATCGAATCCCGGTAGCAACAATAATATTTTTCGATAAAATTGATTTTATGTGTATATCTTTATATGTAATACATTTTATTGGTATTTAAAGTACTTATATTTTACTTCGTATTGCTGAATAATTTTTAAGTAGACATTTTTTTACGATTCACATTTTTGCCATATAATAAATTGTTGAGCAACTTTGTTGACCGTATGAATAAAATAGGTATTCCGGAAGGTGTAGAAATGGGGCGTAAAAATATTTTCTATGTATTCAACGGTCTAGATTTCACCTCGTGTGCATAGGGTATATAAAACCAGCTCCCATATAGGCAATACAAGTGTTCGGTATCCATGTTCACGTCGTAATAAGGTCTTTTACGGCAGTAAAGAGACTCGAGAATCTACGTCAGGTCTTTAATAAATTACAGAAATTTTTTTGGGACTACTGTTCATGTGATAAAAAACGCTATATTGCGTAGAATATGTTTTTATATTTTGAAAAAATATTCACAAATTCAGTTAAATAAATAAAATAAAAATTTAAGTCTCCCTGGCGGTGAATCAAACCCTGGTTTTCCGCATGTCAAGCGGTGATACTTACCACCATAATGCCGAGGAATTCAAACAAGACATAGAAATAGCAGTTTACAAATAACTTAAGGTCTTTATTAATACTGGCTCGTTATTAGATAATAACGAGCCTGTATTAACTTACAACTACAACAGAACAACACACTCAGCACCAACTGGAAATCGCTTACTTCTAATAAACACAAATATGGACCCAATATATGATCCAATTGGGTAAAGATCAATCAGAAGCATGGCTATCCAATATTCTAACATAATCATTATACAGTGCCTATACTAATAATTCACTAGTTCTACAACACTCTCACTATATATTATTATTATTATTATCATTTTTTCTATTTTTATTTTTATTCCTGTCAAATCTTTATCATTATTGAATTAAATAACACCACAACAGCACGAAACATACTGGCTACTTTAACACAGACGGCAGTCGAGCAAAATAGAGTAGCAAGGATAAAGCTGTATATATCAGAAGTGGAGTCTACTCCATCTCACAAAATAAACTACGAGTATGTAATTAATAGCAATATAATTGTATCTTATGTTTATCATGTTATATTATATATTCAGTTCTGTTGCAACAAAAACATGTATGTCAATAAAGTTAAATAAATAAATACTGAACCGCCTATTTTCGCTGAGAGTAAAACGATAAATAATAATAATTTTAAAGTAGGTACCACCGAGAGTTACCTTAACCTTAAGTTAGTTAGGTATTTTCTATCATTGTATGCTGAGGGTTAATAGCTAAAATTTTATTTTGTTGAGAAGCTTTGTTTTGATTGAACATTTTGTTGTAACCATAATCACAGTAAAATAAATGAAGAAAGAAAGGTGTGATTATTTAGAAATGCCCCAGTATCGAATGTCATCAATTCAGTTAGACTAACTAGATTAATGTTACGGACCTCGTTTCATTATGAACGAGCATGAAGAGTCTTTATGTGACTCCCCCGCACAAGGCATCAATTCCGGGGTAAGTTAGGTTAGATCTGGTAAAGTTTGTTTGATTAGGTTAGGTTAGATTACAAGGTAAGTTCAAATCACCGTTGGGACGTGAGATATAATTTTGCAGCCATTTCAACATAGAATATGTATTATTTAGTAGAAAAATATGTAATTTATAAAATAAAATAAATGTTTCACAAAACAAAACAACAGCATCTGAATTAGAATATATATGAAGATACCAAAACAAAATACAATGGTCTACGTACTAGATGGGACGAAGAGAAATATGAAAACATATTTAATGCAGTAAAAATCATTTGTAGAAATTCGCATAAAATAAATACGCTGGGTCTAAAAATGTAAGATAACATAAATAAATTATTTTGAAAATGTAAAAATTTATTTTTCTTCTGCCGTATGTATGGGATTTCTCTGGCCATTACAGGGTTCATCATCAGGACTGACGTCGCATATTGTCGTCGAAACGACGGTCGGAGAGATTGGATACACGCGGCAGAATGAATTCCAGAAAACATTCGACAAAAGATTCAGAGCTGTTGCGAAAACCTGAGAACATATTTCACCTTGTTATTTTTTGGAATATTTAACACGCAGTAGCGATAAGCGTAAAATAGACGCCTTTGAAATATATTGGCGGAGAAGTATATTTCACACGGTAATCCGAGAATTTTTTAACAAAGGTTTCCAACTTTGAACGTCAATATTTCCGAAAGTATTACATACAACAAAAAAATCAAAAAGCATGGTAGTCTGGATTTTTTTTAAACATACTATAGTCTAGTAAATGAGATTATCCTGGGTACAATATCGGGCCAATGAAAACTTGGAAGAGTAATACAAGGGTGGATAGATTCGTTGTATCTGACTGGAGACACCTTATAATCGTCAGTAAGAGCGACACAGGACCAATATTAGTGGAAGTACATTACGAGCAGAGTTACATTAATTAAAGTCACTATATGTTAATACTGACACGAAGGACAGATGAAGAAATATTTTTTAATAAATTATATTTTTCATCTACAGCAAATTTGCCAGAAGCCACGATTAAAACGCACACAACTAACTAGAGCTAAATGCTAACAAAACAAAACCTTCAACCTTGGAACTTTATAAAAAAATATTATCAAAATCACTGCTGTGAAATGGACAAACAGTAAATACTCTGCCTGTGTTTACAACACTTCTCTATTTTGTTTGGCGCTTCCACAAACATTTGACAGAGAGAGGTAGGAATTATCGATTGAGGCCAAGTTCCAGCGGATTACCCCCCGCCCTCGCCCACAGTTACAACCCCGACCGCAAAGATAGGTTCACATCTGAACGGTGCGGCGCTATTGAAGCCTGTTAAAAAAAAAAAGAAATTGTAAAAAGCATTACATACAATAAAATAATTTTCTAGAGTATATAATAAAAAGGGTAACAGAAACAAAGGCAGTTTTCTATCACAATACTGATTTTTAGAAAACTCTACAAACTGATGAATTATTTTTAGGTGAACATATTTTTGCATTTTCAAAACATAATTATGTGGTATTTTTAATACAAATTAAATTTATTAATTGTAAAAATATGTTGTAATCGTAATCGATTGCTGTAGTGAAATGGTCAACACGATTCCCCAGATAGGAACAGGTTCAGGTTCGAATTCCTGGAGCAACTAAATATTTTTTCGGTAAATGGATTTTTTCTGTGTATTTTTCTAGTTGATTAATTTTATTTGAGATAAATTGGATTTATAATTTATTTCAGTACCTTTTTCATAATCATGTTGAAACGGAAAATTTAATCATTTACTTATGTATGTATATTGATATTTTTGATTATATATGTCAATATTTGGTCCCAAAATGAAATTTTTTAATTTTGTTTGATTTTTTCAGAGTATCGCGTTGATGTCGCAATTCCCATTGTGACATATCAGCAGGATGACATTCCATTATATCAACACTTGCTTACAAATTATTCAGCTTACGATTTTAAAACTTTAATCACAATTTTAAATACAAGCGAAAATTACACAATCAACTGATCAAATATACTTACTGAGCGGCCAACCAAATTGTTACGAGACTCGTGTGTGGAAAACTTTTTAAATGAAGATTGCCTCGTTTGCTTTTATATTAGCTTATTAGGTTTTATGGCTTGTCTAGAGATCAGTTGGAACTAATAATTTCTTCTTCTGTACTGGTTACTTTAATATATATAAAAGTTTAGTAGCAAAGTAACCAAGACAAAATTGAATCTATCAGAGGCCTACCTTATCCAACTCAAAAAATAATAAATTTGTAAACTTAATAGCAGTTTTTTTGTAAATAGTGTATTATATCTTTTTTAACCCTCAGCATACTCAGTGATAGAAAATATCCGTACGCAGCCATAATGTCAACTTGTGTTACCGTGGGGATGCGTAATTTTTAAGTATTTTAAATAAGCAAAAATTTCATTGACTAATTTTAATGGCTGTAAAATAGTTGTTGTCGTATTTTTACTGTAAATGTTGAGTATTTAAAGTGAAATATTGATATATATGATATTATAACGGATAATTTAATCCGACATCTAACGATGAGTACGTAAGCTCCGACGGTAATATGGCAATATGGTAATATTGAACGGTCGACCTGTGTTAATGCATGACTACGGAAGGGTTAAAGGTCTTGCGTAATTCATCCCTTGACGTCACCATTGTGGTACAATCAGTTGAACATTCACCTACCTCTTGCAGACTCGTCTTGGACATTATTCGCTCATCTACGTCGCAGTACGGTTGGTTTGTGTATGAGGGCTTTGGGCGTGTTACAGAACTCTAGTACATGTCCTACAATCTTGTCATTTATTTAGTTCTATTCACTAACACCAAAAATATAAATAGCCTAAATATAATCTCACTTCTGGGAAGGATCAGAAGATTTATTAGTACTGAGAATTATAAAATAGTATACAACTCGGTTATTATTTGATTTTTAGCTAATAAAGAAATGAATACCAATTATTAGTACAGCAACAATAAGTCTTTGAAAAAATAGATATACTTGGATCAGTGCAATTCTGAAAGATCTTAATATGATGAACTTAAAGCAGAAAATATATTTCAATGTTATTGTATTTATTTTTAAAATCCTCACTAAAAATATGGGCAGAATTTATAAAAAATTGATGCAAATCAACATGACCATGAATATCATACAAGAGGAAAAGATAGACTAAGATTGCCATTCAGGAAGAAGACTAAATCTCAGAAATCGATGATGCGATGAAGATTTTTAATGATATGCCAGAAGATATAACAAAGGAGGAGAAATTACATATAATAGATTCAAAATGAAACTAAGCAAATATGTGTGAGATAAGTTTTAGTGAAAATAAACATTTTGATCTTATTTATATTAGAGTGTGCATATATATACATTTACATATGTATGCACTACATAAATAATAAATAAACCCGTAACAGCTTTAACAAAAGTCCTGGCTGCACGAAAAGGTTAGAAATCTTGAACAAAACCTTTTAAAAATACATTTATAAAATTTTATATTATATTTATAAATTAAAATAAAATAAATTTTTGAGCTATAGATTATCATCTACGCGTCAGTATTATTTAGCATTACAATATTTCTCCATCTGTTAGTTGGTATTTTATTTCCACTTTTATTTTAATTAGGTACAATTATTTAACTGAATTAATTATCTTTATGCTTATACTTTATACTAATTTTTTTTCATCACAGTTTTTCTAACGGAAAACCTTAGAAATAATACAAGAATATACAAGTAATGTAAACGTTTTTTGGCTACATAGTAAAAATATATAAATAATAAAACTAATTATTTAAATAATTCAATAGTAGGAAATATATATTCTTAATTAAAAACAAATTTTTGTTGTTAAGTTGCATTTTCAGAACATAAGTTCTGTGTCATATTGATCCCGGAAGCAACAAAATATTTTTTCGATAGATAGATTGTTTCTGTATATCTTTCTAGTTGATTAATTTCATTTTAATTAATTTATTTTAAATATCCAAAATTTCAAAATCAAAATAAAATAATTACATATGTTTTAAGTGCAATAATCTAAGATAAGGTGTAATAATAGAGGTGAACATATAATACACACAAATAAATTGCAATTAAATTTAAAAATTACCTCTGATAGATACAGCTGTGTCTTGGACACTTCGTTAGACTTCGTCTATGTTAAAGTTTTTCGTGCTGTTGGGACGTCATTTCATTAATATAAATACATTTATAGATAATGTTTTTGTTGAGTTTAACTATAAATATTGGACAGAGTTGCTATCGAGTGGTTGGACGACCCGATTGGGTTGCATATTGGGAGGTGAAGAGCATCCAGTTTAAATCGTTCTTCACCAGCATGTATACCTGCGAGCTCTGGTCGAAATACAAGCAAGTGACGTATAACCGTCTCCGAATTCAGCACAACTCACACAGAATTCTGTTTGGATTGGCGCATTATTGCAGCGCATCTACTATGTTTACCGAAGGCCGTATACATGGATTTGTTCCGCTTCTGAGACATCGAGTTGCCAGAGAATGGCAACGCCTACAGAATAGCTACATATTCAACAATGGGCGTGACTGAAATAGCTATATATGTAATATTTATATTTTGTGTTTTTTATTCTTTTATTTTATTTATTAATGTTTTCTTTTTGTTTTTCTTTTTCATATAATTTTATTTATTTCATAACTTTAATGTATAATATAATATGTATTATCTCTATGGCGAATCACGTTAAACAAAAACCTGATCACGCTGGAATAAACACATTATTATTATAACTGGGTTCATACCAGAGTTATTTTTCTATAAATGAACGATTTCTAGTTAGTATATTGTATTGTGTAGTTTTAGAGCTAAACACTTGTAAAAATGTTGATAGCATGTCGTTATTAATGTCGGAACTGGTGTGTAGTTGATTAGAATATTGTTAGATTTGTTAGTATCAAGAACGTCTCTAGGATAAATGCACCATTTGTATAGATCCGGGGAATATTCGTCATCATTGTAATTCTTAGCGTCGGTTATGGTCTGACCGTCTCGTTGGCGTCGGTTAGCGTCTGGACGTCCCGAGCGTTCAATGATTGTGAAATATCCTTACGCTTGGACTCCAATATATAGTTATAGAATCGTATCAGTTGTATCTGGTGTATAACATGTAACGGATATCACAGCGGGGAGCGTGTTGAGTAATGCAATAGAGATGAAAGTAATAACACTAGTAAAGTGCTCCACTAGCAGGTACAGTTATTTATTTATCAAAATTCTTCCCATCAAAAAGTTTCACTCGTTAATGAGCTGTGGAAGTTATCAAGTTACTTCAAACACAATTGTTTTATTTTTATTTTTAAGGAGAACACATTCATATTATGAAGTTGCAATTTTTCAGAACATAGGTCTGTGATATTTTTAATATAAATTAGAAAGACATACATATTATTATTATTTTACTCAAAGGTGTTTGAGATTCCGTAAATGTAAAGAAGATAGCAAATAATGGAACGATAGATATATCATATGAAGATATGAAAATGCAACATATAAGTTTGAAAATTTGTTGTCAACTTACTATGTCGGCATAGCATAATCGGTTAATGCATTTCCTCGGACAGGATCCAGCTTTGAATTCCGGTAGTAATACAAATATTTTTTCGATAAATTGATTTTAAATGTAAATCTTTCTAATTTATACATTTAATTTTTTCTTTTAATTAGGCAATCCACCTTTGAAGAATGATTTGTGCCATTTATCAAGTTAAAACTTTATTTTATAGAAAAAGGTACAATAATATTATAGAATAGGAAATATCATATTACAAGTCAATACCATTGTCGTTCAAAAAATTTGCTATTATAAAGATTAAATGTGGCGAGTTAAGGGAGAGAAGATGACACAAGTTAACCGGGAGTTGAACATTACCATTGACGAGATTACTGTAAAAAAAACCTGTGATCCGCAACGGACAGACAAAAAAGATATGGTCAAGGGTTTCCTCCTCGGCACCATACTCACACATTGGGGAATCTATTAAGTTCAATCTGAATAAATGTGAGGCTACCTGGCAATGCCCGATTCTCATTCAAGAGATATTTGATATTGCTCTTTTGGAGGTACATTTAATTTGTATTACAATTATTTTTATCTGTGTTTGGTGATTATTCCGAGCTGTTGCGCCTGGAGTGCGTGACTCGCTATCGCGCGTATCTCGAGTTGTACTCGATCGATTTTAATGAATTAAGCGTTATTTTTTTTATTTCATCAAACTGATCAAAAATAACGTATAAAAAATTCACAGTCTTTATTTGATATTATTAATTATTACCTTTTCTGATCTCACTGTATCAGGTATTGAGATGACCAGTGCCAAATATATCATACCATTATACGAGAATAATCTATCAATGGACAATGGATACACAATTCGGAAAAGCTGTCTCTTAGAATAAAAAATCTAGACTGACAGTATTAATTAAATCTACAATACATATGTCTATTTTTCATGCGGGTATACCGCCAGGTAGGGAAAAAGTGGCACGATAGAACTGGTTTTAGAAGAGGGTAAAAAAAAAACTTGCCTAAATACCAGATTTATTAGTCGGATTTGACATTTATTTATTTATTTATGTAATGTACTAACCAAAAGTAAAATAATCAACAAGATTAGCGGTCGGATTTCCATTTCAAAATGAACTAAAATTTGTCTCTTTCATATCATATGTGGCATTAAAAGAGCAATGAAATGTTTTGAAAGAGCAAGCAGTAATAACAAGAATTTTAAAACTAATTTAATGTATTTATTATAAATATATGCATATAAAATCAATTTTGTCGAAAAATATTGTTTTTGCGATACTGGGATTCTAATCTGGATCTCTATTTCTAATCTGGGGAAGTACACTATCAATTGTAAAATACTGGCGCTATAACACAATTAGGAGTGTACTTCCCCGGATTGGAAATAGAGATCCAGGTTCGAATCCCGGTAGCGCAAAAACAATATTTTTCGACAAAATTGATTTTATATGTATATATTTATAATTAATAAATTAAATTAGTATTTAAAACATCAAAGACTTATGTTTTGAATAATTATAACGTCACAATAAGAATGTGTTCTCTTTAATAACAAGGATTTTTGATTGTTAATTAACGAAAATATGAATTTAGGTTCATTAAACGATCAAGAAAAATTTTTTTTTTTAATATTTAAATCAAATTCATTGTGGTTCATTTTTAATAATGAATAGTTTATTAACTTTGTTTTATAAACCACTGTGAGTTATTTATTTATATTCATCCAGTTTCGGAAAAATACTTTCTCCTTCATCAGGATGGAAAAATTAAGAAATAAAACCTAAAACTTATTTTTCAATGACAAAATCTTCAATATAATGCACCGCTGCTAATTGTTTTTGGTGAACTATCAAATTCAAGAACGTGTTCTCCTAATAATAAAATTGTATCAATGTGTTCAAAATTGAACAAAAATGAATTGATAATTCTGGCGTCTGCTATCAGATTACTCAAAGGTATTTGAGATTCCGTAAAAATAAAGTAGATGGCTCTTTCAAATAATGGATCGATTAAATGTATTAATATAGAAAAGGTAATATAATATATACGTTCGAAAATTTGTCGCTAAAAATATCGTCGCTGTAGCATAGTTGGATAATGCACTTTCCCAGGTTTGGAAAGAGTTCCAGGTTCGAATCCCGGTGGCGCAATAATAATTGATTTTATATGTATATCTTTCTAATTAATATATTTAATTAATATTTAACAAATATGACGTCCAACAAGTTTACTAAATTCAAAAATCTTTTAGAAATCATCAAATCGACCCTTTAGAATAACAAGGTTTCAAATAACATTTTGGGTTAATTTGAGTTATTGCGTGAAATGGGTTCCAAATGCATTATTCTTTATTTCTTCCATACACACCGACACTATTTAATGGATATTAAAGGAAGTAGCAAGAGCTGAATGTCCTACTGCATCAGTTATTTATTTCAATTTATTGATCATTATTGTTCATTTATAATGTTTTTATTTATTTTAAATTTCCCAGTGATCATTGATAATACTGAAAATATGTTAAGACCTTAAAACTGATCACATTTGTATACTCAAAATAGAATATACACGAATATATGTTGAATTTCAATCAACACTTTTGAGCTCATTATATCAAAACAGTGTCAGATGGAACCTTGTTGTTCTGAGGGGTCGAAATGTGTATTTATATAGACAAAGACGTGTCCGATGGTTATCAATTTAACAATTATCTAGAAATTATAAGAAATGCAATTTTTCCGGTACTGGCCGTAAGAATCAGGTAGATTTATATGTGTGTTTTTTACTTTTTTCTCTTGATCGAATATTAATGTTGTTACATTTTTATTTAATCATTTTGAAAAAAGATGTGCGAATAGTGCTGGTTAACGAACTTGGCCGATGTCAGTTTTTCTGAAAAGTGTAATCATAATCTGTTAAGAACAGTAAATTCGTTTTATATTGCGTTGAAATTTATCTAAAGTGAGACCTACTTCTATCAAAATCTATCTAATCTATCATCATTATTATTATTTGATTTAAATGACACATATACTGTTTGTTTCTCTGTACGATAAT
Source organism: Eubasilissa regina (assembly GCA_022840565.1). Taxonomy (NCBI): domain Eukaryota; kingdom Metazoa; phylum Arthropoda; class Insecta; order Trichoptera; family Phryganeidae; genus Eubasilissa; species Eubasilissa regina. Next base: position 11,734,099 of record JAINEB010000027.1, on the reverse strand, counting down.
TGTGTATGAATTGCTTTTTTGGCTCATGTAACGAGTTTTGTCCGTATTAAAATTAAAAAATAATATTCATAAAAGCTACTAAAAATTATCCTGGTAGTGATAAAAGATCACTGGGCAAATAATAATAAAATATTTTTAAAATTATCTTTAAGAAGTTAAATAAATATAAAATTATTGACACATTTAGTAAAAAACTTCCAAAGAAAAAACTTGATGAGTTAAACATGGCTTTTTAAAATAGTAAGAACATAATTTTAATCTAAATCCAGATTTCATTAATTTCCTTTAAAATGTTTGATTTGTAAAGCCAGAAAATTAAACGAAAAACTCGTCGCCGAAACAAAGGAGGAAATAGTCGCGCCATTTAGGGAACACCGCTTATACAAAGGATTTCAAAAGTACTGTGTTGATTTTACAAAACGAATAGAAAGCTGTTAAGCTTAATAGTCCAAACAATTTGAGTGGCTTTAAATCAAAACGGCACAACTAACGGATATCGCAAAAAGAGATAAACGGCTTTGTAACTATTTGCAGAGAAGTCATAATTGTAGCGAATAGTCTCATTTCTTCGCAGACTACATATACAGGGTGTAACAGACCTGGTAAACAATATTTTATGGGTGAATACCTGACTAAATTACTACTCGAAAATGCACAAGGAATATGTGCAAATTCTACACCGCTACGGAAAATATTACAGTTTGAAATTTTTATAAAATCATTTTAAACTTTAAGTCTACGTACTTCGAAATAAATATTTGCGAAATTGTTCAATTACTAATTTATATTTTTGCTTCATGCCCTAAAATATCTAACAAAAAATAGTTTAGCCCCTCGAAATTCGATGACCTTTAATTTTTTGTATTCAATATATAATTTGGAATCAATAAAATATATAAATTATTCGAAATAATCACATAATTACGATTTTTTTTGAAATGCTTATATTTCTGACATGGTTGAGGTTAAGCACATATTCCTTGAACATTTTTGACTCTTAATTTAGTAAGGTATCCGCCTATACAATATTGTAGAGTAGGTCTGTTATATTATGTATATATATGTTTGTAGGGTAGATTAGTATCTCGTGATATGAGTCGAAATGTATGGGACTTTAAGTTGTCGAGTTACTTGGATGGAGCGGCCGATGTTTGGAGGTTATGTCATTCACATCAGAAGGTTTTGTATATTTTAAGACTGAGAGAGTTATCTTTATGTCGCAGTGTATATGAACGTGGAATGAGTGAATGAGTATATATTCTACGACTAGAGCAAGATTTTTAATTAAAACAAGACTTACAAAAGTTGGTGTTTATTGCGGGTCGATTCACAATTGAAAGTATAACGATTAGAAAGTTATTTGCACAAATAAACTTCGAAACTAGAGATGCTCGCTTGAGGTGTTTTCGAAAGGATGGGTCGAGGAGAAGAAACTGGCTTTCGTTGGCTTCTCGGAGGTGTCTGTCTCAGCCTAGTTTGTAGTTTTTTGTAGACGGTACCTCAAGAAAACCGTCTAAAAAAAACGAGATCTAATCTAGAAGAGATACCAGTATTATATATTATATAATAGGTTGGGGAGGAACCCCTCCCACACCCTTAATCATAAACCAAAATATAATTATAGATATAATAAGAGATTATCCAACTTTAATAATTTAATAATAGCCTTGTTTTCAGTAATTACCTATGTAGTACTGAAATATTATTCTCTATATAGGATGTTCCAGAGACAGTAGTTCTATATCTATATAAAACAATTATTACCCGTTGTGGTTTCGTAAAAAAATATAATATTTGCGGTTTTAACTGTGCAGAGGATGTACAATGAAAAATATTTCATATAGACGCAAACGAGTCAATCCTTCCCCGGTAACTAATTTAAAGCCTCGTACACAATATGCAACTTTTGTTTCGTAACAAAAAATATGCACTGAAAATTCCGCCATGAAATGCATTCTCAAAATATAGTCCGAAATATGGCTTAATGGACAATCATAAATATTTAGGCGGATAATCTGGTATACATGTGTTATTCAAATACGCTACGAGTAAAACATTTACACACTTAGAAATTTAAATTTGCATAATATTTCACTGCAAATATGAACGAATTGTTAAGACAAATATTCGAAAATCGAATTGTTTAAATATGGGCAAATAATTTGGTATTCAAATATTCGAATTGGTGTCCCTACTAGGAACCCACTGAGCGTCAAAAAGGGTTATCCGAAATTCAACAGTTTAGAAGTTATTCAAACTTTGTTATTTTCAGAAAAATACTTTTTTAATTAAACTTGAACCAAAATCTAGTAAATATAATGAAAACAATGCACTTTGCTAACACCTGACACTAATGTATAATTGCCCATATTCTGTAACGCTAAGTTAGTATCTTGTACACCCTGAAGAAAGAACGGTGGTTCCGAAACCGGTTGATGTTAGCAAAAATAAAGTGGTGTTTCTTTGTGAAAATTCATTATACTTATAATGAATTTTCACAAAGTTATAGTGGAATACAACAGTATAAAATCTAGTAGCTTATATGGTAGTATAAACACAGCATACGTTTACTAAATTTCATCGCGATTAGTTGTGTATTTATGGCATAGTGCTCATTTTTGTAAAACAGGTTGTAAATTTCTCGAAAATCACAAAAATTTGAATAATTTCTAAGTCGTTAATTTCTGATAATCCTATCTGTCTCTCAATGAGATCATCCGTCATGAAGGTCTGGCGTGAAAGATGTATAAAAAATTTTGGAAATTATTATTTATTGTTTGCTAGCAATGTTGTTATTTATTTGCTAGTTACGCGTTTATATCTGTCAGGTGCTACAAGATTTTTGGACACATTACGTCCAAGTATTTTTAAAAATTATTTTAATAAAATAAGAAAAGTTTCTATAAAAATTAGATAAAATATTTTAAACTAATAGAAAATCGGAGAATGGAAACAAATAACCGTTAGTATCAATAATGTATCATATTTCTACGGTTCATTGGGATTAGATGTCAGTATAAAAAGATCGCCCTTCTGGGAATTACGTTTACGATACTCATAAAATTGACATTAAATAAATATTTAAGTTTCTACGATTTACGAGTCATTTGAAAAATATATATTTACGAGATATTTTTAAAGATTCTGATTATGAATTCGATCACTCTCTTTCTGAGCCATCAATCAGAATATTTTCAGAAATTTATTTTCTATACAATTTTTTTTTTTGACAAACTTAAACTTATCATCATGAGAGAGGATATAAAGTCACACTTTTTGTCTTGGCATACCACTCTTGCCTCATTCACTTTCATTTATTGTTCTAATATGGCCATCTTCCAATCCAATTTTTTAATCTAATCTAAATATAGTATTATAAATATAATTTGATACGTAATATTATATACGCATAAAAATGTTTATTTTTTCCTTTGTAATATGTACTCCTTCGGAATACACTATGTCAACAATAAAATTATTTAACTCCTCTTAATCAATTTTCGAATAAACCTGAAAACAAATGGTTGGTTGTATCAAGCATTTGTAACGTATTTTAAGGTAAATATATTTTTAAATTAAATATTGCTGTAACTATCTCCTTGCTCTGATATTAATCGAGAAATGCGTTAACCATTTTCGTAGTATCAACCGATTACGTTAACGCGTTTCCCCGGATAGGAAAAAAGTCCAGGTTCGAATTTTGATAGCGACCAAAATTTCGATAAAAATACTATTTTCTCTATATCCGATAATTGATTAATTTAATTTGTATAAAAAATACCACAGAACTACATTCTGAAATTACAATTTCACAATATAAATAGAATGGTTTTTTTATATATAAATATCGTATTTAATTAGTAATTTCTACGTATAGAAAAATCTCAATTAAGGTGGCTCGGACATGTCTTACTTGTTGAAAATGCTTTGTCGAGAATTTTGGTCTATGATCTTACCTCGATAAGGGGACGAACATTTTAATGAAATAATAATAATTCTCAGAAAGACGTACGACTAGGTGAAAAATTATTGATTTTTTAATGAAATAGGTGATACATAACATAGTGATAATTAAATCACTTAAAAATACGACGATTAAAATTTGATGACTTCTGTATAAGTCATGATAGCTCAATCAGTGAAAACTCTTTGCCAGCAATGTAAAGTTCGGGTTTGAGTACCGGGTGATTTAAGTAAATTTGTTTCAGTTATTATTAATTCTTTTCTCTTATACTTAATAATGTAGTTGTAATACAAATTTATTTTCGTTATAAATATTAATGTTGAAATGTAAATTAAAAATTATGTTAAATAACCTCCCAAAATACCCACTCGCGTGCCGAAAATCCGAACGTTTAGATAAGATCAGAATTCTTATTTTTACTTTTTGTCTAAACCACAATCGTTTGTAATAATTTTTAAAACTTATTTTTGGAATTGGAAATATTTCCAATGTATTTAAAATAAAAAATTTAAGGGGGAGGAATTATTTTTTCTGCCTTAGGTTGTATATGATGAACGACCGCACACAATGACGTGTAAGATTGTGAAATGTCATTTATTTCTTTTTGTATATATTACGTGACATAACCAGAACTTTTTTTTAGGCTAGTGTATAGGAGATTGTATAAAGAAAGCGTATATTGTACATATATATATATATATATATATATATATATATATAGCGTATAGCTTATACTGTATAATATATATGTTCTTAACAGCCATATAGTGCCAAAATCCACCGTTGACCGTTGTCAACACTTCAAGCGAGCCACACCAGCCTTCAACTTTATTCGCATAATTAACTTTATACTCGTAGTACCTGCCATTATAAATCATTTCGCAATAAACGCCAACTTTTATAAGTTCTGTTTTATTTAAATACCTTGTTCTAGACCCAGTATAAATGCTCACACGCACATTCATATACGCTGTGACATGCACCAACACGCGTGAGACTAGAATAGAGTTAGGGCCTTCAGTCTCGCCATGTAAAAAACCTTCTTATCTGAAGCGTATAATATACAAACGTCGGTCGCTCCATCCGAGTGACTCGACAACTCAGATCACATAATTAAGATCCTCACGAGTCAGTGCTAGTTTACAATGACAGCCCCAACTGTAGCGTGAGCAAATGAGTGCCCCCAATAACCACCCATTTACTCACATGTTCGTTTGATTATGATCGCAGAGTATGTGTGGCAAGACTAGAGCAGATTGGAGACGAGAAATAGTACTTATAGATTACAAAAATTTATTAAGCACAGTTTTTAGAAATTGAACCGTAAAAAAAGTTACGCATAAGTAGTTTTTTTAAATTGTACAATAATAAAAAAAATAATTAAACATGATATATAAAATAATACTAGTGAAGTTTCTTTGAAATTAAATAAGCTAAGAAATAGAACATAATAATCTAATTTTAACAAACTAATAAACAAAAAAAAATTTACACTAAAATAAACAAAATTAATTAAAAAATAGTATATATATCGAAAAACTGATAAACAAAAGAGTGTTTTTACACTGAACATATAAAGTGGGAAGGGTAAGAAGGGGAGGGAAATGGTCTTGAAATGAGCTTGTGGCGCTTAGGCTGTGGCTGTAGAGTGGCGCTTAGGAGTCGGCTTCCTGGGCGGCTGCCGAAACATGTTGTTGTCGTCGGTATCGTACGTGTTTTTGAAGCTGTCATGAGCTCTGTTTTATGTCCAGGTATCTAGAAGGTGCGTTCAAGAGTGAACCACCACAATACTATCTTAATTAATGACAATATTATTTTTTGACATTTTTTGACACATTACAGGCTTTTCAAATGAAACGATTCTTTGGATTAGGGCACACTAACACTATTCCAAATTCTTTGTTAGTCTAGTTCATTTTTAATATTAAGTCAATGGGTTTGTCACGTACTTTTTTTTTTTTACAAAATTTAAGGCTTTATTGATTTTCTGAAATTTTTATGTGAAACATTGCAGAGAGCACTAGGTAGAGTAAATTATCGAAAACCAACAATTGTAACGAAACCTCTCACCATCACACTGCACAATACAGAGCTATTCGGATATTTTTTCATCGCTCCTGCCGATCGCATGTTCGTCCGACGGAGTGACTGAGTGAAAACTGAAAAAAAAATTCTCATCATACCTCAGCTAACGGCCGACTAAGATGCAGTATTAAATTATCAAGATTATGCACACCAACCATTGGCTGCTCATTTCCCTTTTTCGTTTTCGTTGTCGTATGAATTATTCTATGTCGCCACCTTTCGGGCTGCATATCCGCCAGCAGAATGTTTTGCACCGTCTATTATGAGAAACAAAGTATTTCGTGACATTTTTTTAACTGTGTACAGAAACAAACATAAGTACGCAAGATTAAAAAAATCAAACTGTATTTAAATCTTAAATATATTTACCGTTTCCGAGGAAAATTTGTATTTAAACTCCATAATTACACGTGTGAAAATAAAATACTTTTATTTTTATTCTACTTATTTAATTTACTTGATTATTAATATTAACAATTTAACACAACAACTTTTACTTATATTTATAATGGGAGACAGCTATACAATTTTACTCGCATGAGATGAAAAGGGATAATATTATTCATTGGAATTTTGCAAATTTCCATACATTTTTGAATGCTTCTAATTATTCCAAGTCCTTAAGTAATCATTCCGTTTCAACATTAATGATATTCGATGATATCCATAATTCTTGTTTTACAGTTATCAGTTTTCAAGCAATAGAAGAAAAGATTTGGGATATACATAAATACTTTATTTTATATTTAATAAAATTTGTATATTTCTAGGCTTTCGAAAAAAACCGCGAACGTTCGGCAATAAATCCTCCTGAAAGAGGTTCTACTTTTTAAAATAATCATGACCTCACCCTTTTGCCAACGCCGTATTACGGCAGAATCGATTCATTCTTGAAAGATGTGGGAAAGAGATGTTGAGTGTTGCATAAATTAAAATAAGTAGATAGAAATGGAAAAGTGTTAAAAAAAAAAAAATTCACAATTTTTTCGCGTAGATGAAAAATGTTACATATTTTTCCTACAGTAGCTGTACGGATAGTCTGTTATTAAAAAAAAAAACAATAATATTAAATATTTTGTAATTTTACAACAGAAAGTATCTAGTATTTAGTTACACGCTTTAAGAGTTAGACTACAAACCCGAAAAATAAATGCTTTTAAATTGATAATATATTCATACATTATAATACAGATCAATCACTGGTTGGACGAAGGTTTTCTTCGACAGTTTTCGACACGTAATTTTCACAACTCTGAAAATTTTGTCGTTCATCTTTAAGTCACACTCACTATCGGTGATTAAATGTTTGGGAATATCGAGATTTGTGATTCATTTTTTAATTTTATTTATTGATTTATGATTCGGCGCATGTGTAAATGAAATGAAATTATTCATGAAGGAATGACGTTATAATTCGTGATAAGCGCCATCTAGTAGATTCTGCCAAAAAGTTTTACGCATTTGACCCGAAATGCTGAGAATTTGACCCGAAAAATAAACTCACATTTTTTAATTACAATACATATTAATTATACATGCTAGAATCTGTTTTTTACAAAAATGAAATTTGAATAAATAAGAAAAAAATTATGTTTTAAAAAATTTATTTATTAAATGTAATGTAATCACAGTCACAGTTATCAATCACTGATATTATCGAATATCAATCACAATCACACCAGTGAGTAAAGAGTAGCATTTTTTCTCATCACTATAGGACATATTCTACAATTCATTACTATGTGTGATCAGTAGTAATTTTTTACTATGGTAACTTTTTACTAACGCCCGTAGTAAAAATCCATTGCGGTTTGTTGATATATCAAATTTACTACTGTTAAAGCATAGCCGGAGATGTCTATAGGCGTGACAAATAATCATGAAATATGCTTTATTCCATGCATTATCTATGGATGTCAGATGACTTTCTCGTTTTTACTATCGGATATCGCAGAATGAAATGAGTTTAATGCGGAATGTACATTCGAGAAGTAAATATTTTTTACTAACGATCAAACAACCCGTTTTCGCAAAAAATGTTTACTTTAGTAATTTTTTTTATTACCGCAAAAAGTTACAACTGATCACACACACAACCGGCCCTAAGTTAGAAAAAACTTTTACACGACACTTTTTTTTTGAAACTATGTTTGTGTACGTTGATGCTAAATATTTGTTAATAATTATTATGTTCTTGTATGTTACTATGTTTATATGATATTATATTATGCTTTAATGTATTTTGCGTTGCAATTTGTTCTAATATATACTGTAACACCTTATTTAAAATATATTTTATTTCTTTATCAATGAACAATTTATGCCCACTATATTATAGTGTAGTTGTATTATAGTGAACGCATTTAAGTAGTTTAATGACTATATTTTGAATGTAGCTCAATTATTCTGGCATATGCTTTATCATTGAACTGTTAATATTCTATATAATATAAATAATTCTATCTGATAACAAAATACAATCTATTTTATTAATTTTTAAAAACACATTCTTATTCTGAAGTTGCAATTTTTCGGAACATGGGTCTGTGATATTTTTAATACAAATTAAATGTATTAATTAGAAAGATATACGTGTAAAATTAATTTATCGATAAAATATTGTTGTTGCTACCGGGATTCGAACGCGGATCTCTTCCTATCCAGGGAAATGTATTAACCGATTATGCTTCACTAACACAGTAAGTTGACGATAAATTTTCTAACTTATAAGTTACACTTTCAATTGCAATTGATACTTCTGTCGTTCCATTATTAGATTTACTGTTATAGAGAATAATATTTTATCGATAAATTAATTTATATGTATATCTTTCTAATTGATACATTTACTTTGTTAATCATCTTTTTTGTTAATCAATAGCAGACTCTAATCGGTCGTTTTTGCTAAGCTCATCTGACAACATTTTTGACATTGAATTGAAATTTTTTTATTGAAATCGATCAATTTTATTTTTATTAACAAATGCGAATTATTTGATGGAAAAAATCTACAAGAATCTATGTAATTTAGTAAAGTTTATTTCATTTTAATATGAAATATATTGGTGGCCATATCGCCATTAAATTGTCTACTGTTTAAGACTTCGCGACTCAACTTTTTATTGACTAGGGCAACATCTCAAGACGTCACTTGCCGCACACTAACCTAACTACTTTAAAAATTACACGGTCGCATCGTTACCTTATCGTTTACCGTTTATGACTTAACGACTTAACTTTCTATTGATCGGGCCGGCATCTGTCATTAAAACGTGAAAAATATTTCGATTTCCGCAATTTCGCGGTTAAACGATTTCCATTGAATAATAATTTAATGAAAACAAATATTGCAAAACAGATGTCGCCCATTAAGGTCGATAATAATTTATATAGCTCTGATTTTTAATAATGACGTATGTCGCATAAAATATATTTTGTGAATAAAATGAGTCGCGCGCTGTAATAAATTAACTATTAAAAATAAGTAATTTATTTTTATCTCACTATTTATCTACTGATGTAGTGTTGAATGAATAATAATTAGTAAATTGGAAAGTGAAAACTTTTTTCTTTTTTTTAAACATTGTTTTATTTAGAGTGGTTTTTTTTATCGGAAAATTTATATAACAAGTGTTTAAATTTCGAATACGTCCTGACGTTGAATAAATAATTGTCATGAATGAAGATTTTTAAGTTTTGTTATTTTGCTGTCAGTTGATATGTCGGAGCGGTATTGTTTTATTTAAAATAGTTATTATATTTTATTAGAAAATTTATATAAAATATCTTTGAACTCATTTTTTTTTAGATATAATCATTTACGAATTGATGGAAAATTCCAATTTATTAATACTATTATACTATTGGTAAAAATGTTGTCAATTTTCAACGGGTTGGGAAGATTTAAATTTTTTAAAAATAATATTGAAGATAATAACATTAATTTTCTTCTCTAGATACCCAACCAAATAGCATTTTTCTTAATATTTTTTCCTCCTACTTACACTAATTCCGTATTTCTTCTTATTACTTAAAAAAGGGTATTTTTTTTATTTCCTTTAAAACCTATTGTAAATATTTATAATACAGGTCTTGTTCATCAGAAATCAGTCATTAATCCAACAGAAATTAATAAAATGATTTAATTTACAGAATATAATAATTCTCTGAATTACTTGCATAGTGGTGGTCTGTTTAAATTTTTCCTAAATTTAAAGATGAGTACTATGTTTATACTTTTAAAATTAGTAATATTAACTATGTGGTTAAAATTCATATTTTTATTTGTTACCTTTGTTTTATTAACTACTTAATTGAGTTTCAATACATCTACCGGTTTCGAAAAATATCATTTTCTTCTTCAGAATGTTATAACTAACTAAAAACATATATTATTGTTTCTTTACCAGAATATATTTAAAAAAAAAAACAACAATTATTTAAAAAATAATAAATTTAGTACCTAACTCAAATTGTTACTTAATACAAATTTACTCGAATAATTTTTAAGAAAAAATTTTAGAATGGGATTCGTAGTTAGATTCAGTTGGTTGTTTATAATTTGTTGATGTTTGAACAATAGTGGGTTTTCAGAATTTTCTAATCATTTGATAGAAAATGGTCATGAATAAAAAATTGGGATTGTCAATTTTGCATATAAACGGTGTTGGTCACAAATGAAATAGTTTGGAATCGTTGGAGATAAATAAAGCACGTAAAACTAATCAAAAAATTATAAGTAACCGACTGAACTTAACTAGAGTCCCATTCTATAAATTTTTCCTAAAAATTATTCGAGTAAATTTGTATTAAGTAACAATTTGAGTGAGGTACTAATTTTTTTTTTTTTTTTAAATAATTGTTTTTATAAAATTAGATTCTGATAAAGTAACAATAATATATGTTTTCAGTTAGTAATGACATCCTGAAGAAGAAAATAGTATTTTTCGAAACCAGTAGATGTATTTAAGCTCTAAATTCTAAGGCTTGTCTGCTACATATAATTACAACAAAAATGTTTTCGATACATCTACCTACATATGATAATATATAACCTAGATCTACTAATGAGTTGACTCACATTTTTACCTTAAATAAATAATTTTTTTAAATTTTGGTGTGTACCTCAAATATTATCAAGTACCAAAGTTTACATTTCGAGAAAGTTAAATAAGAAGATTTCATATATTTGGAAAACTAAATTTAATAATTTATTTGTTATATATTAATAATTTAATCAAGAATGTTGACAATGATGTATATATTTTATAAACATTAAATATACATTAATTTTGTTTTACTTACATTTAAATAAGAAAAAATAGAGGTATAACTAGCTCTGTATTTTAGAATTATTTCATACGTGAAGTTGGCCCGTTTTAATCTTCGTGAACAAATAATATTAATGGTCATATTTGTTTAATATAGTAGTCGAGTTAAACATATCAAATTTCGTTAATTTTCTATGATCTAATTAGAGTAATCTGTTGCTGACAAATACAAAGGAGAACTGAACTACAAACGACTGAAAAATTCTCTAAACAGCACGATTGGGTTTTTCTTATTCTATTGGTCGTATTATCGAAGTATCACGAAAAATGATTAATGTTACGAACAGTACACAGATTAAAAGAACGTATTTCCAGTAAAAGCAGTAAACCTACTTCTTTAATTCTGACGTAGAACGAATGAAATATTTATCGGATACGTTTTCAGTTAGCAACATAGTATAGTATTTATGTTCCTACAATTCTGAAGCGTCGTCTCGATGTCTGGATATTAACGACGGTATTATTTGGAAAAATTCCAAGAAAGTATTCAACATGGTGCACTCGAAGTATTCCAGTAGAATCTACTGGAAGTATTCTCCGATAATAATCTATTTCCTTTATTAAGTATCACCTACAGATCAATTTTTATTCCACTATTATACACATTACATTGTTCTCATTGTTAGTACAAATGACAAGCCATAGTTGTCATAGTCATATTGTGTGATTATAAAAAACTTCTTCATTTTCTCGTGTCTTATTCGTCTAATGGAAGTTTGATATCATTACATTGTTTACTGCGTTCAAACATTTGTTTCAAGTACGTGGGGCTATCGTCTCCACTATCGTTATCTAGAAGCCACCAGCGAAGCAGTCAACACAATTTCCACCAGCCATAAAGACGTAGGGTACCGACTGCGTGCAACAATACTCGGACGAATCACTCTACCTACCGACGTCTCTCGAGCAGCATCTATAGAAGCCACCTCCAACATTAGTTCGCGTACCTAGTACTAATTTAGACCTATGTACAATTTAACCAAACTAAATTCAGTGCATGCGCAACAAGTTTCTGTTCTTGTAACCTGCCATCTGTCAAAGATAAATATTTAAATACATCCTCATATATTTCGACACAAATACGAGCCACAATACGAGGATGTTTGGGGGAATATTGGGGCATCCAGTACCACCACACAAATTAAATCACCTTCCAACTTTTCTAATCTGAAGTAATCATCCAACATTCATAATCGCATACTTACAACCATCGTATTATTGTAAAAAAATTCTACTATTGTATTCCGCTATAACAATTCACTTTGTTTTAACATTACATTATTTTTGCTACCACCAACCGGTTTCGAAACCATCGTTCCTTCTTCAGGGTGTACAAGACCCGAAACCGGTTGTTGGATATTTTAAGTCTTAATAAAATTTTGGTATATTTTCAACTATTGTAAGATTGGTTTTACTACGATTGTACGGAATGATACTTTGAAATAAATTAATACGTATTTGATACAGTTGGATTGTTAAATTTAGATTACATGTATAAGATACGTGATGGTTGATATTTATAGAAGATTTTTGACTCGAGACAATTTTTGTGAAAAGCTGTGATTTTAAATGCCAATAATAATGTAAGTATTTGAGATTTTAAAAATATTACATCAACACCTATTTAAAATCTAAATGATTAAGTAAAGATAGTAAATAAAAAATGTTTTAACGTAACGAAAATAGGTTTTCTAACGAATAACGACCATTTCAACGAAACTTTCTGAATTAGGGGTTTTGAAATGTCAGTCTTCATTTATTAACGCTGCTGAAATTATAATTGAGATATGTTAGTTTTCGGCGCGACAATGTTTTAACATAAAATAAATTATACCAAATAAGAGAAAAAAAATAAATGAATCAATTAGAAAAATATACAGAAAAAATCTATTTAAAAAATATTTTTATTAATCATTGGAATACGAACTTGTAATGTTTTATTGCTGGGGATTTGCGATATCATTGTATATCAATTTATTGATAAATTAATAATTTTTCTTCCATCTCTATAATTTTTTTGGTTATTTTGTGTTAATAAATAGGGGAAGAAAAATATGAATTTGTCTTACGTGTGAAATTAGATTTTTTTTCTGTTAAGTGTAATTTTTTTTTTGAAAGGTAGATATGTCACCTTTTTGTTTTGGAGGTATATTTTTCAAAATAAATAATCAATTCAGAAATTTGAAAATTAGCAATGAAAAATAGCAGTATTTCTGATACCACATTGTTTTAAATCATTTTAAGCTTTTATTTTAGAAATATCGTTTTTAATTAAAACGTTAAGCTATTTTTCTCAACGTTTCCAGACGTTACTTGATGAAAAGTGCTTGAGGAGTTTAATTAATACGGAAGACACAGTTCAGAAAAACGTCCTAGGATGGATTTTCAATACCAAATTTTATATAAGTCAGACATATAAACAAAGAAAAAGATGTGCTATTACTGCAACAGTAATATGATTGTAAAAATATAATAATTAAGTTTAGCTTGAATGGGTTTTTAGTGTTATGATGTGCGTAGTCGCAAAATATTAAATTAAGCTAGTGGCAAAAAATGGCGTCATCATCAAATGTAAAGGGCAAATTCTTCCGCCCTTCTTTAATATTCTAAATAAGGAAAAAATTGGACGAAGCTAAATGTCGGACCTTTTTTAGAAATGTGGTTAGCGCTCGCCCTGTATTGAGAGCCCGATCTACGAGTATATCTATCTACCTATAAAATCGTATCTACTGTGTTGATATGACATAGTGACCGTGACAAAGAGATAAAAATATAAAAGTGTCAGACAAACTTGACAATTCTGGAGTATATTTCAGATAGCTTGTAATAATATAAAATTCCATTGTCAGGGTTCACATTAATAATTTACTCGTATAATAATTATATGTGAGATTATTTATAAAGTACAAAGGATGAAACGTAGTTTTATAAGTAAAAACATATTGTATTTTTATAATAACTTATTTGTCTAGGGCCGAGCAACCCAAATAATACTGGACCCTGTAAAGAGGGTTGAAAAGGTTATCTTGAAAGTCATCTACAAACTGGCGTTCAGATTTCTCTCCGATCGATTAGCGAATAAGGCCGGATGGTGGATATTTTCCGGATACACAATGTACATACATCTTTGAATTTTAAGCAAAATTGTGAGCATAATAGTATTATTTATTATAATTGCTTGTACATTTCCGGGTATTTATTAGGGTGTGGGTCTCCCGCTGGGGGTTGCTGGGATGGGCGATGCCTGGAAGAGCAGTGGCTAGAGAGACTTAACGGAACATTCTACTGGCTCTCCCTCGTACTCTTGTGACCTGGACAGGGTGAATTTCTGCCGGACTGTGACCGAGTTCCGCGACTGAAACACATAAATGTGACGTCTACCCTCCCGTTTTGGGGGTGTGTGATTTCTATAGCTTCTTTTTGGCTGCCTTTTGAAATTAATGTGTCAACAAGTCTCTCATATTGTACAGGTATGGTTCTGGTACGACGATACCGGAGCCAACCTATGATGGTATTGTGATGATATGATTGAATGTAATAAAATAAATAAAAATATGTGTAATTATGACGGAATCGAAACGAGGGTAAACAACTCTCAAAACGATTCGGAATAGGGTGTAAATAAATAAATAAATAAAAAATAAATGTAATTGCTTGTAGTTTCAATTGCAATTGCGCGGAACAAAAGTTTTTGGCAAAGAATCAAAAATATTTTTGTAACTTTGATGATCTGCAAAAGGCGTTAGGCAGAAAGTTATGACAGGTTTTGTCTGAATATAAAGTGAATGGCAAACTTATATCCCTGGTTGAGAAAAGTCGTGCTTGTGTAAGAATTATTGGATCATTCATATCGTGGATGATACTTTAAAAGGTATTAAACTGGGTTTCGCAATGTCATCAAGGTTTTTCAACTTGTATTTGGGCTTGTATAAAATAACTGATCGAATCACAAATAGTATTCTTTGTCATAAAAGTATCTAATTGATGTAAAACATTTGAAAAATACATAAAAATTAGTTTTTTTTAAAATTTTTTTTCAAAATTGACGCGTTTAATTTGTATTAAAAATAAATGTTTCAAATGAGGAGAAAGAACAAAATATCTTACATGTAATTCGTGGAATATAAAGCGCATGGTTTACAAGGTCAACGAGTGGTGCGAACTTGCCTATACGGTAAGCACATAGTGCACGCTCTGAAGACAAACTAACTTATTCACTCGTTTATAAAGTCCACACATGTTTTGACTTCAGAACTACGTAACTATCTGAAGTAAAATTGGAAAAAAATCTAAATCTAAATCAATAAAAATAAAAATGATTTTTATAGATTGATGCAAAATGGTAAATGCACTGTTGCCACATTCAAAACGATAATATAATTTTCTTAAATTATAATCAGTATTTTATTCCGAGAATATTACACTTTAAAATACATTCAATTCGTATTCAAAAATTCTTAGAGAAATTCCCGTGAACATTTTCGTTCTTTGATCACTTCGTATTTCTCTTAGATGATGAGAACCTAATTTATTTTTCTTTTCGCTCTTTTATTTCAATCGAATTTTTTTTTCATCTTTGCACGTTTCTTTAGAAAATACATTATTATTTCTTTGTTCATTTCAATACAACATTAATTTATGATTGAACCTACAAATTCGCACAATGAGATTTTTATTGCTGATTACTATATAAATGTCGGTGTATATAGATAAAATAATCGAAATGTTAATAATAATAACGTTCAAATGCTATACTTTTAAAATACCTACGTACTTTATTAATATATAATTCTACGTACTTTAGGATCAGCAATTAAAATAAATACAATGATCAAGTGCTCATCTAAAAAATTACTTTGAAAATGATATGTTTATAAAAATAGACACTTACTAATCTTCAATATCACATAGCTGCAAATCAATATAAGCAAAAAAGAACCGCAAACAGTTTGATTATTAACTTGTCTGGATTGCCAACTGATATTTTCCGCAATAACTAAAAACCTGAAAATTGGCTAAGTATTAGGCACTAATTGAAGCCAACCGAATATTGTAATATGTCTTTTATTGGAATATTCTAAAACTTCGACCGAAAGACGTCTAAATAGAGTCGGACCAACTCCATTACTACTCTTCGTTCTGGTACAGTATTTTGAAAACAACTGTTTAAACAGCTGTTGGTGACGAACAACATTATCACACCTTGAGTAAAAAATAGTTCCATCTAAAAAGTCCGTTTTAAATGTAAGTATTTTAAACAAATATCAGATATCTCTTAGAAACAAAGCTAAGAGAGGTCTAAACCATCGGAAATTAAAGGGATCAATGGATAGACACAACGAATACCTCATAAATGGAATTGTGTGAAGAAGTATCCAGACAAAATACATTAACTAAATAATGAGAAAGAAGAATTCAGACACTAACAGTCAACTTCTGGATGGATGGGGCCCAGAACGGAGACAGACATATAAGAAAAATGAAAACTTGCAAAAAAAACCGAGCGGTAAAATAAAATAACGTTCAATAGAGAAATAAAATCTTTTTGTAATGGATCGACCTGTCAATAACAGCGATAAAAATAGCAAAGATTAAAGGAAAATTTGCAGAATCGGCTAAATACTATGTAGAATGTATTCTACCGTATTGCCAACCACGCATTTTGTTTTCCGAATAAGCGATTTATTTATATGAGAGATATTTACTCATTTATATGTATTCTAAGTACAACATACACGAATATACATAAAATATGTTCAATAATGTTTGTCTTATGTTAGAAGTAAAATATATTCTTTGATCCTTTTTTTTTAGCCATAAACCGGAAATAATTGAATATGGTTTGCGACTTAAGTTACTTTGTCCAAAATTTACATTAATGACATACGAGTATCATGTCAAAATGCAAAAAATGTAATATTTTTAAAAATATTATATAAAAAATATCGACAAACATACTAAGAAGTGCACAGCCGCGATGAATATGAATAAAATTTGTAGCACACACCTCTACACATGTTTTAAAATTTGATTTTATTTTTTCCGGATAATCATCGAATATATGAATAACTAAAAAATGTTATTACATTTGATTGAAAAACAACCATAAATTGAAGTATACTATATTTTTATTTACCAATAATAAATGGTTAAATGGATTTGTTCACGTGGATCGAATGAATGAGGAAAGACGTTAACAAATATTGTTACATTTGAATTTAACCGATCTTATGACACAAGCGGTATTCGGCTGTCTAAAAAGATGAGTTAGGGATGAGAATCCGACTCTTGTGGGCGGCTGAGAAAGATGTCCCTTTTGGGGGACGTTCGGAGAGGGAGTAGCGTTTCGGTGGGGCCCCTCTCCGGGAAGAGAGAGGCGGCGGCGTGGATTTTGAAGTTGGAGTTTCTACGGTGGATTCAGAGTTTGATGCTGGGCCTGATCCATCCGCGGGATTAAAGGAGACTCCCCTTCAACTAGCGGGGAGGCCGCATGCGAGCGATGGCAGACGCATGGGTTCGACGGACTCCACAGTGACGAGATGGCGTCAATGGAGAAGGAGATCAATTTTCGTTCGAGAGCGTGGCGGTCTAGGATGAAGACTGCGATATCACCTCATGGCAGACTGGCATTCGTTGCCTTGGCAAGCTGGATATAAATCGATATGTGGTAAATCGGTAACATTTTGTGTCCCCGCTAGGAGGGGAGCATATCTAGAAGAAAGAAGATTTCAAAGACTATTATCGTGCTTACAATGTCGGGATTTGTTATGTTTCTTGTAATAAATAGTGTAAAGTGTCACTTCAGTATTATTTTTAAAACCATTTCCGAGGTAGCAAGCGACACACGGATACCTTCACACTTACAGAACCCAGACTGAGCTAGATCGGTGGCGGTACCTCTGGCTTCGTATCATTTAAGGCCTGAAGGTACCGTAACGTTGATGGCACAGAAGAATATCCGCGGAAAACACTGGAAGATCTTGTTAGAAGATTCAATAATCATGATGGATGAAAATACGAACGAATTTGGATGAGGCGAGTGTTGCGTGTCAGGTCAGAAGAGTGTGATGCTCTATCTATGCCAACTCCAGTAGGAGATGGCGGGTGACGGTAAGGTAGTTGATTAAAATGTATTGAAACATGCTAACTTGTATAAATATATAAGAAAACAATTAATTTGTCAGCTTTTGACTGTTTTCAAAAACTAAATGTAGTAATTGTGGGTTAACTAGGTGAAAGTCCGCATGCATTGTAATCTTGTTTTATCGAATTAAATTATTATTAAGCACGGGCAGCAGGTACTATCGACGCATTAATTCATTTTAATAAATGGAACGACCAGACAGCAATATTATTTCATATCCAATCAAATGATAAAGTGCCAGACGGTTGTATAACTATTTTATTCGAAACGTTCGCCATTGATCTAACTTATAGTCTGCTTAATTGTAATCTTAGCATAGTATTAAAATCTACCTCAACTACTCCTGTTGAGGATGACATCCGGATTGCGATGTCACGGAAGTGGACGGACGGGGTTCGATCACCGTCGCGTCATCCCTGATGTGTCGGTGCTAGATTATTCGATGATTTATCTTCGTCGCTGTTGTGGTGGTAGGCTACCATTGCCGACCCGTATTAATGGGCGTCGGTGTCCGTTCCTCCTGAACTTCTGCGACATTGGCGACCGGTGGCTTCGGTTCCAGCTTAGTTGGACGCCTCTGATCTCGTTCTCCATTCTGCTTCCTTGACTCGATGTTCATTCTGGCGTTGGCCGATCTCGGCAGCTGGTCACCAGCCGCCCGATGGCTGACTATGGCTACTGGCTTCGAACTTCGACTCCACTCGATTGGGCCCGAAAATTTACTGTCTGTTCAACTGCAGCTCGGAGCTCCCATAATTCAGTTTGTGGAATTCAACTGTTGAAATCTAACTCTCGCGATCTAACTGACTCGGTCTAACTCTCCCGATCTGACTCCATGGTTCGACTCACTCGATCTACGTGACCTACGTATAAACGGCGAAAATTATATTAACGATGATTAATGGTTTTAAAATTGAAGGCATATCCAAATACGTGATTATTTTAGACATCTGAGTGTGATGAAACTACAGCGCAGATAATTGATTGAGATCAGGACAGAAAAAAAAGGTTTGACACAGAATGGCTGAGTATCAAAATCAGTTGTATCTTTGACTCACAACAGCATCAAAAATATCACTCTCATATTTAAACATAAAATATCGGAATATATCTACAAGACCAAAATCATTCCCAAGCCTGTGAAGTCTTTGTGTGGGTGCATTCCTATAAAAATTAGTAAATTATGAATTTACATGGAAAAGCACCGACGACCTGGTACTCTACGCAGGAACGTGGTATACAATCAGTTCAGTTAAATTAGGGGCGTCCAGTATGCCATTTACTATTTTAAATAAAAATAATAAATCATTTAAAGTTCTTCTATACGACAAGTTAGTTAAATTGTTGTTGTGAGTGTTCATTAGAAAATCAAATTCAATTGTTCAGCGGGTATGGACAGTTTGAAGTTAATAAACCTTAAAAATTTATGCTGAACCCTTTCTAATTTTAATTCGTGCACTTTATATAATGGAGACCAAATTTATGAACAACGATAATGCGAAGGCGTCGTTAAATATGATTTATGTCAAATCTTTGACTCTCCTTCCGCAAAATAACTGTTATTTTACAGGAATTTAGTGTCCGGTGCTTTATTGCATTCATACGTAATAAAAATAATGAATTTAATAGTTGTTAAAATGTAGGAAATACATCACTGAACAAAATTGACAATTTAAGTGTGCACCTTAATGTTATGCGAATTTCATGGTGGTTTTTCCACACCCTCTTTACTCTTCAGACCTCGCCTTAATCGATTTCTACTTGTTCAAATGCATTCTATGAGAAAACCTCAATCTAAATGGGAACATATATTACTTCATAATAGTGATTATGTAATTGATTAGCCTTTCCTCTTCGGTGATGTGAACTGAGTTGACATTGCCTCTAAGTGAATATCTCTCTACTACTATACACTAAATACATACTTCATATTTTAGGTATGCCTTCGTAATACATTAATGTATAGGATAAAATAATTACAATATATAAGTATTTACCATACGCAGCAATAAAAAATGTTTTCTAGAAGAACCTGACGTGAATTTGTCAATATATATATATGTATGTGTATGTGCGGAGAGGTTCGGAAAACGTTGTGCACGGGGCGCGAGGTGCCTGATGCCGATCGTCACTTTAGTTAGTGGCAGAGCGTACGCTGGCCGAGTTGGACATGTCTTATCCGTTTTTGTGCTGTCGTTTCGTATGACCAATGTTTTTTCTCATTCTTAGCACTTTTTCACAATAATTGATAATTATATGTATATATAATTATTGATATAAATAATAAATGTAAAATTTTCATATTTATTAGACTTAAAAATCGCAAAAATCTCCATGTATACTGAGTTCATAAGCGCAAGAAGCGCACGTAATTATTTTATCACCGTACGGGAAAGGTTAAAATAATATTAACATTCAAAAAAATAATTTCAATAGTAAAACGGCATTTATTTATGATTTAATCCAATATTTATCCCTTCAGATAATCCACTTGAAAGCAATTTTGTACCCATGTCAATTGCACATATGGTGACTGGGCACAAGACAGATGTATACATAAACAACTGCATACAAAGTAATAGAATGTCAGAAAGATTAGTATAAGTAATAAATTGTCTATATGTGAATTTATCACTGTGTACACCTGTGTTATGTGCAGTTGTTATGGAATCGATATTTTTTCACGTACCTATTATCAATTAAAATTTTTAAATGTATTCTTAAATCGTGTCGTTTGGACACGAGCAACTTTTCAAAATTACAATGATTCGATTGGAATTTTTACTAAACCCTGATCATCTACTCGTACTAACTACAAAATATGCCTATTGAGGCCAAAACTAATTAATGTAATGGATCGCCGTGCGTTTCAGGGGCTTAAATATTCGAATCGAAACCATTAATTGAGGCACGATGATTCGATCCGATTCAAAGATTCAAAAAACATCATCTACTTACTGAGCCGTGCCCAATGAAGGCAAAACTTATTTATGAAGGAATTATTGTGAAACATTTTCTCACGGAAGGAATAAGATTGCTTGGATTTAAATTTATTCATACGTAATAAAAAATACCTGTAGTCTGTTCACTGAAATTTTGCAATTAGAATAGTAAATTGTAAAATAATCTTCCATATTTACTGTTTCCGAGGTAATTTTGCAGAATTCCATAAACACATATATGAAAATAAAACACTTGTTTTTTGATTCTACTCGTTTAATTGACTTGAGACGCGCTTCGCCATGTAAGAGCATTATTAATCTAACAATTTAACTCAACAATTTGTATTTATGCCTATAGTGGAGGACAGCTATATAATTTTATTAGCTTGATGCAATTGTATAGCTGGAGCTTTTATGGCCCTATTCCATGGATGAGATTTCTTCGAACTCGCGTACAGTATTCAGCGTGAAACGATTTATGAACATCATGTTTTGCTAACGGTATAGACTCATTGAGAGATTATTGTAGACACGAGTTATGATATAAATAAATAAATAAATAAAAAACATAACAAGTAAAGGGTTTATAAGTAATTTGATTTAAAAAAATTAATATCAACTGTTTAAAAAATTGATTTAACTGTAACAGGAAGGCGAAGAACGATTTTACATGTAAATGTATATTTCATAATTACTTCCTGCATCGATTTTTTTATATATTGTGAATACCTAGATAATACGAAGGGGTTGGAAACTTAGGGTGGTTTTCATGTAATCAATGAAGAGGTCGCCTTGTAACGCTCCAATTTTTCTTCAAGGTAAAATTGCTCATTCGTCTGAGCCGGGGATGAAAATAAAAACCTACATATCAAAGGGTGGTTAGTATATTCAGTTACTCAACATCTGACGTATAGAGTCAGGCTGGGAAAGATCCGCTATCCTTTAGATACTTTTATTTTGTAGCAGTGATACTGGGATCTCTTATTTTATATGTGACTTTTTCTAGGTAACGGTTTGGGTAATTTTAAATTATACAATGCATTTTATATACTCGTAATGTTCGACTCTTTTTTTATAAAGCACGAAACAGAAAAACATATATATCTGTTTATTCGTTTGCAGTATAAAAAAATACAAAATATTGTATTATAAAATTCTATAGTGAATTTTAAATAGCTGAAAGAATCTATTTAATAAAGTGCTAAAATGAACGAACATTTTCCCAACAAAGCGCCGGTGTTTTTATATTATTTTCATTTATTTTTTACGCTACATTCTACATAAAATAGTTTTATTTTATTTATATAAAAAAAATATATATTGCAAATTACCCCCTATATCATTGATTCAGGTCCTAAATCACCAAACAAAAAGTAGTATGGCCATTCGAAGTTTAGTGACATTTTATTTTTTGCATTCGATATATTATTATTTGCAATTAATAAAATATTTCAACTAATCGAAAAAATCGCAAAATTTCCATTTATTTAAAATGCCCATCTGTGAAATGGTTGAGATTGATTACATGCAGCTTGAATATTTTCGAGTGCGATGAAATTTTTTAATGAAATACCAGAAAACATAAAGAAGGAGGAAGATATTGAACAGATTTAAAATGAAACTGACCAAATATCTAAAAGAAAAGTTTTAGTAAAAGAAAATACTATTATCTTGTTTATATTAGAGCATATATAAGAGTGCTTATGTATACACTATGTTAAAAATGAAATAAATAAATATTTTAAATATGTAATTACTTTTAAAATATAATGCACTAGTATGTTACACCCAGTATTTGAATAATAATTTTTGTACTGATTTGTGATAAATGTATTTGATAGACAAAAAAAAATTCTTTTGATACGATATTAATATGTTTTTGTATTTATTCTTCGTTATTATATATAGTAGTGTTTTCAATGTGCTCATAACTAAGCATTATTGTATCTGCTTCTACAGGGTGAATTGTTCGCCTCCACCTCAATATATCCTGGATCTTGTTTGGTGCAACGTGTAGCGAGTGTTTGGTGAATTTTCGGACTTGCTCTGACCATCTTGAAAAATATCGACCTCTCCCTCTTCGTCCCTGTACGTTTCCAATCATAAATTTCTCAATTTCTTCTAGCAACAGGCTTTAATTATGCAATAATTCTTTTCCAGCACGTTATGGAGAGGAGTCTTTCTTTCTCGTTTGTCTCAGCGATCCAAGGTACACGCACCATACGACGTCAACATGACATCTTAAAAGCATCGATTATGTATCTTTTTTTTTCCTTTCTCAGGGTATATTTTTCGTGTAGAGCTGCAGGATTTAATAAGTATATTTCTTGAGATTTTTACGAATTTTTTCACATTTTGGTCAGATTCGACATAGAAAACTTGGCCATATTAATTATTGTCCTTCGAACCTTGGCTCCATTTCTTGAGACAAGATATCCCAGGTAGATAAA
Source organism: Eubasilissa regina (assembly GCA_022840565.1). Lineage (NCBI taxonomy): Eukaryota > Metazoa > Arthropoda > Insecta > Trichoptera > Phryganeidae > Eubasilissa > Eubasilissa regina. The sequence continues at coordinate 11,710,184 of JAINEB010000027.1, read as the reverse complement.
ATCACTGACCTCTTCAAAGTTATCAGGAACATTTATAAATATTATTTTATATTATGTATAAAATTAATAACATAAAAATCTAATTATTAATTTCTTATGAAACTCCGTCTCAAACAAAAAAATCACAAATAATATACACAAGAGGAAATAGACAATATACTTATTCAATTACCGTAACTGGTTTAATAGACAGCTGTTGTAACTATAAACAAATAGTCTTATATCATATATATATATATATGAAAAGCATGTACAATTTTATACCTATTCTCTTTGAAAAATGACACTGACCCATTGTGGTCGAGCTACAGATTGGATATCTGATCGGCTTAGTGTAGAGAGGGAATGTCATATCGATTAGTCGTTGTTGGAGATACGCAGAATATCGTGTGAAAGACCGCAGTGTAATACTGAGCATAATCATATGTCTACGGTCAATGACTGGAACTCGATGAATCGTTTAAAATATGATTTCAACTTGTTTTATCTTAATTCCAAACAGCTTCAAAATAGTAAAAGTAAAAATTAAAAAAAAAACGTAATATCTTTCAATTCGAACTAATTAATGAGAATTAGCTTTATAATTGGAGACTCTTTAGCAGGTAACATTACCCTTTGACTTTTCATGCAATACGAAACAAAATTTTAATGAAAAGACAGTCAAGTTTCAAACCCTTGACCTTCTATTTAAATAGACGTATTAATAGAGCTGTTTACTAAGAAAATATAATGAATAGATTTTTTAAAATTATTTGTATACAGTATATTATTTATATATTATAATAGGTTTTTTTGTAGCTTACATAAGAGCTTAATAAATAAGTCAAATATTTTTCGATGCATTTAATTCTGACACTCACATCCAAAGATGATTGCTATTATTTTTTTCGAAGCCATAATACAGATGCAATATAAATGATGTAAATTAATAAATCAATTGTCATTTTTAATACTTCTTTGCGAATTCATTTCAACCCTACGCTTGAAAACAGCTGTAAAAAAGAAACAATTAAATTAAATAGATTAAAAATATTTAAAAAAATTACCTTAAAGTTTTTAAACTGTTTTGAAAATCCTCTTCGAGAGTCCAATCAAATGTGTACGAAGCACCTCGACGTGTAGGAATCAAGGAACAAATATAACCGGTGAAAATGGTCTCAAAGAATGGACAAAAAGTGCATAGCAGCAGAAACCGTCCAAAGTTTACGCAAAGAGTTGGAACAGTCTTGGCACAGACCTTCAATCGATATGACCCGACCAATAACCAGTACACGAATTTTTTACAGCGAAAAATGACGCTCGTTAACAACGGCCGTCAGTCGCCGGATTTTCGACGCTAGCGTCGCCACTGAGAGCAGAATCGGACTGAAAGCCTGGAGAAGGCTGTAGTATGGAGGTTCTATGAATACCGTGGCTGCGAGGGTGTCTGTGGGCGGCTGAGCCTGTGTGGAGTGTACTGTTGGGTATGGATCTAAATGGAGTCTCAATTCTGTAGAACAACTTGCCCGGGACGCTCGCCAGATATTTATGCAGAAGGGAATTGTTTTGTTTTCGGAAATCAATTATTTTTTCAGCAAAAAACATATTATTTGGATTTATGTATTTAAATAATTATTTTAGAATGCTTTACATTTCCGCGATGCATTTGTTAAATTTTTGTTAATTTGGAACGGATTTTGCGATGATACTTGGGAAATTATTAACAGGTGTTAACCGATCTGATAAACCAATCAAATGAGTCCACCGATGTCGGCAACTGTAGATATTAATGAAAGCCTTCGATAGTTTCCGAGTTCTATTATTGTAGTTGACTTTCTATATAGATATACGAGTATATCAGTATGTCCATACACGCGCAGGGGTGTCGAATTGTAATTATAATATATTTATCATGAATGATAAAAAAATATGAATATTTTATTCATGAATTTATTTAGTGAGAATTAAAATAGTAGGATTTACAAAAAAAATCATTTAATGGTACAATAATTTGTTTTTGACAAGTTGATTTGTAATAAACTTTGTAATATTTCAGGGATGAATTTTATAAAATATAAAATATGAATTTTATTAAATTTAATCTCGGATAATCGCCCAGAGAAATAAAATAGATCATTAAAATTATTATATACACCCTTTCATAACGTTGATTAATACTGCCTTCATAATAAGTTGAGAACAACATTTCGTTACAAAGGCTTTAGCACAAATCACGAGAGATAAAGGCAATTAATACTTTTAATACCCTCATTATTAAAACATTGCCTTTCCCCGGCCCTGCTCGGATTTTCCGAAAACGACTGTAACATATCGGAGGGGTTAGGGGCGGCCGGAGGGGGAGAGCTGTGACGCGTCACTGGGAAATGACGTACGTCACTGAGTAAATCGGGGTAAATTATAAACCAATTATTTTATTTATTTAAGAATCAGAACTTACACGAAATAAAGGCATAATTATTTTATACAACGCCAACAAATCGATCGTAATGGCGTTCAAATATGGAAAAGGGCTATATAATATTTCTCCCGTATAACTGGACGGGACGAAACTGAGAATTCAGAATAAAGTCAATTACCTTGGCCATATATTCAATGATGATGGACAAGACGATGATGACATAGAATGGCAGAGGAGATTGTTGAGCGTTCGTGCAAATATGCTGTCACGGCGTTTCTACCGATGTAGTAAGGAGGTGAAGCGGATACGGTTTAAATCGTTTTTCACCAGCATGTATATCTGTGAGCTCTGGTCGAAATACAAGCAGGTAACGTACAACCGTCTCTTAATTCAGTATATCAGCTCATACAGAATACTGTTTGAATTGGCGCGTTATTGCAGCGCATCTACAGTGCTCGCCGAAGGCCGTATACATGGATTCGTTCCGCTTTTGAGATATCGAGTTGTAGGCATAAAGCTGCGGCTGGAGCTTAGCACCAACTCTCTGGTGCAAGCGGCGCTCTCATGGAAAGCTGGTTCCCTGACCAGAGAATGGCAACGACTCCAGATTAGCTACAGATACAATAATGGCCGAGACTGTATTAGTATTTATATTTTGTTTATAAATAACATACATATGTGTGAACTTTTTATTTATTTATTTTTTCCTAGGTTTTTTTCCATAACATAAATAATATTTCGTAACGAGAATCGGGTCTTCGTAAAAAAAAAAAAAACCCCGAACACGCTGAAATAAACGCATTATTATTGTTAATATCTTAGACATGATCTCAGCATTAGAATACGAATGTGAATGATCAGATGCTACGTGTTTTCGGTAATATTTTATAGAATGAAAGCACGGATAATTACCGAAGGAATATAAGGCGATAGAACAATGATCAAAATAAGTTGGATTGATAAAGTCACAAATAAAGATGAATAAGGAAAAATAAATATTTAAAGTAAAAAAAATCCTGGATGAGGCATTCATAGAAGTATCAGATTTTGCACCTCATAATGCAGGGAAAGATTGTTAGGAGTCGGGACCCTGGAAAAAAGAGAACTTCATGGATGAATAATCTAAGACAATGGTTTGGCCAGTCTACTGTAGAGCTTTTACAGGCCGTAGTAAATAAAGTAATAATAGCCACACGATAGCCAATGTCCGTTGAATAGATAAGGCACGAGACGAAGAAGAGGAAGAAAAAAGCAATTCGCCGATCTTCAAAACTAAAGTCTTAAGCAAGATTTACGGTTCATGATAACCTAACCGGAGAATAGAAGAGGTCACAGAAGTTGGAACATGGGAAATGATATGATGTCCCAGATGCCATGAGAATCATCTAATCAACATTTGGGGACAGTTCACAATATTTGATAAAAAAAACGACATTGAAATTTTATAAATAATATTATCACAACATCATACACTATTCATAGTTAATCATGTGTTAGGAAATAAAACTTAATTTTAAATACATATATATTTTTAATTAATATATTTAATTAGTATTTAGACCGTCTGTTTTGAATAATTGCATACAATAAGATACTCCACAATAAGATAGTGTTCACTTTAATAAAACCTTGTTATCCCAAATAAAACGTCTGTCAATCGTTTAACACAGGTGGTAGTGGATAGAGTGCGTGATATAATTTCGCCTCCAATCCATCACGTTTTGAAGTGATCTGACGCCGTATTGAATTATGTTAAATATCATGTACTGCACATAGTTTTTCCATTAAATTTAGATATCTTTGAAAAATGAAAATTATCTTAATACAATTTTTAATCGCAATAAAAAAATTGTTTTGTTGAAAATAAACATGAAATATTTTAATTTAAAAATGTTTTTGAAGGATGACCAAAAGTGGTATTTCATAGTTGAAGTCGTCCAAATTTATTTTTGCAATAACCTAGCTCAACGTTATAAATATTAACCATCACACACGAGAAAAGCATCGCTACGTTACATCCCCGTCTCCCCCAAAATTTTCCGAACACTCAATCGAAGTACGGCGCGGATATCGTACACCCATCTCCCTCGGACGAAGGACGCTGAAATAAAATATCGAGTTTCGACTCACCTATTTATTCTCCATCGCGCTCTCGCGCGATGAATTTATCCCTTCTCATTCTAACTATTGATCTTTTCGGTTGTCTTTTGTCCCTTTCTAGGACGTTGTATGATTTGTAATGGATTTTCATTGAATAGGGTTGGCACAAATATCATATGGGACGGTCTAGTATAATACGTTGAATCTATTATGGAATAAAATTTGATGTAATAAAATAATATTTGAAAAAAATATTCGAGCATTCGTAGATTTATTGACAGCGAGTGCTATAAATATAAACATTTTTTAATTCTAATAGTTCACGTGGATGACGGTATTGAAGGATATAATAAAATAGAATAGAGAACAAGACAGGTGTAGAAAAGACAGGAATGTAGATTAGCATCGTAAGTCTGAGAAAATGTAACTAATCAAAAAAAAAAAGTTGAAACAATAAATTCATCTCAACAGGTTCAAATAAGTATCTGGGAATATAGCCCACTTTAAGACGGTAAGACTGATCTAAGACAAGCACTTTTTTGAAAATTCCCAGTTCATAAAACAGAAAACATTTACAAAAAATCTCAATTTCTGTAAAACTTGAAACAAGTACATCATTAAGAATTAAAAATAATTTTAAAATCCTTTAATGTAACACAATCGGCAAAATTTCATATTCTTAGGAATTAAATATTTCAATAGCCTCTCTACACAAATTTAAGAGATAAAGGATATAAAATAACTAAAAAAGAAATTAAACGAACACTTCAGAAGCACACGAGTAGATCATTAATAATATTATAGATACTAATTCTATATAAATTATTACAGTGTAAGTCCCTCTCCAAGTAGATTTTGAAGAGGTAAAAGATTCACAAAAATATATAACTTTAGTTTTGTAACAGATTCCAGTAACTCATATATCATATATAAAATTGTAAAAATTTCAAAATGATAAAAAAAGTATATAGGTGTTGTACCGAAGTGTTTCGGACATTTTAACAGCTTCATCCATCACATACCAGACAATATTTCTTGCGGGTGTGCGCGCGCACACGGCTTAACATCATAGCGCACACAAAAAAATATAGCCCGCGCACAAATTTTATCAAGACTTTTTCTTCATGTGCTGTCTTCATGTGATTATTGATGATTTTGGACACTGAACCACTTTTAGAGGTTACACAGGCAAGATAATCTTTCTCCCCATGTACGATCAGTTATAAAAAAACATATTTTTCTTTGGAGAGATTATGACCGATTTTTCTTGATAATTCTTGTTAGTTCTGTTGACTTATTTATTCGTCTTAGTATACGCATCTTAATAAGTAATGTGGTTAACCCAAGCACTACCAGTAGCATTATACTGGTATGGTATTGTTTTTCTTACTTTTTCCACAATAAGCATCGGTCCTTAAATGGCACGATAGATTTTTTATACGCACAGTGTGTTCCAAAATTAGAGAGAACATTGATACCAGATCTGTGTCTACGATGATCTCTCAATGAAACTTTGATCCCGGAGAGTCGGTAAAGGTTCGTATGTACTGAATAGATCATTATAATCCCCACGCAAAATATACAGGGTGATGACGCATTTTTTATTTTATTTAAATTTATTTTACACTTATTATATTATACATGTATTGTATGTACATAACTTAATTAATTAAAAAAAATTTTTTTTACACAAAATTACCAACTCGATGGAGAAATCAATTCTCGTGTTTGAATTGGGAAGTATTTATGTTTTAAAATAATGTAAAGGTAGGTACAGATATAAGATATAAATATAGAATTTATTATTAAATATATATACATAAACATAATCAATTAGAATTTGTAATTTCTATCGGAGTTTTATAATATTTGTTTGATTTGATAATTTTTTTCTGTTTTGATTTTATATGGGAGGGCATTATATTTTATAGCATTAAAATTTTTTATACCTTGATAGGCATAATGATGTTGAGAAGTACTAGTTTTAAATTTTGGGATTTCTAAGTTGCCACGCGATCTTGGTCGGTTACTTATTTTTGTGAAAATTGTTGAATTGAAATGGTCTTTGTGAATTTGTAACAATACGTTCTTTTTGAAGATTTTATTTAAACTGAGAACCCTTAAAGAATTAAACTGCTGTAATGTTGGAAATATTGATGGTTTTCGAAGGATGACTTTCAAAACCAGCCTCTGAACCTTTTCTACAGGTAAGAGGTTAGTCTTGAAAGTCCCTCCCCCCAACCGATTATATCGTATTGTAAAATAGATCGGATGAAAGAGTAATAAGTTGTTTAAATCATGCTAGATAAGATATTTCTCAATCTAATGAATATGTAAATAAGTTTTTTTACTCTGGTGACCAGATTTTGTACTTGTTCGTTTTTGTACTGAAAATAATATATTACGCGTTTGTACAGTCACATTTGCAATACGGTATTATTGGATGGGGAGGTGCATATAAAACTTCAATGTCACAATTAGAAATCACTCAAAAAATGATAATAAAATTTATTCTAAAAAAAAGTACCAAAAATAGTAAACATATACAAAAAAAAATTCAATAATTTAAATTTTCAAAATTAAAAATCAATTAAATTTTAGAAGTGAATTCTGATCTGTTAGATAAAGAGATCAAATTGATATCCCAAAACTAAAATATACCGCAACTCAAAATCAATATATTTATCAAGGCATAAAATTTTTTAACAATCTCCCCATCACAATTAGAAAAATTACGGACTATCATAAATTTGTAACTGAAGTAAAAAAAATATGTACACTGACTAACTGAAACATAAATTAATAAGTATATACTCCTTCTCTATACACGAGTCTTACTCATAGAGAAGAAACAGATGTTAAAAAAATAAATATTATATTTTTTAATATTAATAAAAAAAATTTTTTTTTAATTGTACTATGACACCCACATCTTTATACTATTTTTTATTTTTATCCATAAGCATTTGGCATCGTTGAATTTTTATTTATTTACACACTGTAATAAATGAACCTTGATAATAATATTGATTTTGAAACTTATTTCTTTTAAAGAGAATGTGATATAATATATATAATATGTTTTCTCAGTATTTAGTGACAGACAATTTAGGTCGAACCATGTTTTGAGTACGTTTACATTTCTATTAGCAATTATTATAATGTCAGCCCAAGATTTTCCATTTGTGATCACTACTGTCATCTTTATGAGACACGATGTCTCCAACTATGGGGATGGAGAACATGTTATTTACATAAATAATAACAAATTGTCTTTTATGCGAACTCTAGTCAAATATCTGAGAGAAATCTCATCCGTGGACACGGGCAGTAGAGTGTTCTGAGTGCATTAATTTATTTTCTGCATATATTTGCGATTTCATAGATAGTTAGACGCACAGACGTATCGATTGTCCAGGAACTCGGTATACGCAAACGAGTCCCATTGGCATGTTGGGCGTGTTGCCAGAAAGAGGGCGACAACGTCATGGATCGAATAGATGTGCAGCTCCAGTTTGTGAGACTCTCGCAAATATTCTCGTCAAATAGAATTAAAATTTCTACTCGTTATTTTGGATTCAATAAATATTATTTAAAAGGTTTATCAATAAATGTGTGTTATTCAATAAAATGAAGTAATTTTCGTCATCACTCGACTCATAAATCAATCCTCAATATATTGTAATGTTAATGTATACTTTTTTTATCAAAAATATGTGATATTAGATCGTATTGATAACTGCTATGATCGAGGGTCGGAGAGAAAGAGGACCACCTCTCATCCAACGGACGGACAAAATCTATACCATATATCCAGGGGCGTGCAGTGCATACAAGAAAAAAAGCTGTGCATTACCAAAAATTCTGGGAAATAAATACCGAATATATGAAATGTACCAATAGACTTTAATTGCTTAGTTCTAAACACTGTCATGATAACTTCCTGCTGTATCGTAGTGCTCTTGGATTTCGCCGCATTGAGCTATTCATATTACTCAGTTCTATCTTTAAGCTAGTGAATTACTCAAGTCATATAATTGGCTATTTACAAAATTAAAAATTCCTTTTGGTTGATACATTTTGTATGGAGTCGTTGCCTATGCTGTTCTTTTAACAGAATAACATTGGAAAGGCTTATAACGGCGTGCAAATCATTGAAGTGTCTACTTCCTCTTTTAATAATTTGAGAATTTTACTGTATTACTGTTTTTAACGTGTCGATTTCATGGCTGTTCTTTACGTTCGAGGTGCATTTGGTGCATGAATTTGTTTTTAATTTGGGAAAACAAAAGGCAATTGGTAGAATTATTTCCTACATTAACGTTTAATGAAAATAATTATTACGTGTAAGATTTTCAAACAATAAAAGAATCATGTTCAGTCATAAAAAAGTGTTCTTAAAAACATCCATACATTTTTATATTGATTTTTATATGGGTAAGAAGGTATTATTTTAGGTTAAAACTTAAACTTTAAAAGCACTATTAATAGTACTCTAAAATTACAAATAAATACATGGTAGGGTCGTATAAATGACGGATTCATTTTGTCTAAAGACGTTGGTTAAACGAAAGTTCACAATCCTATGTATAACATATATTGTAGTACATATATTATATATGATTGTAGTATAATGTCATTGATAACAGCATAACTATTATTATTAATATTTTCCTTGTTTTTTTTTTCATAGAATTATATTTATTTCATAACCTTAATATGTATTATCTCTATGGCGAACCGGGTTAAAAAAAACCTGATCACGCTGGAATAAACACATTATTATTATTATAACCTAAATATATACCTACTGCATGTACCAAGTAATAAATAATATTGTCCATTCTTAAACTAGCCTTAAACAAATCTTAAGACACAATGTAAGATGTTTTGCAAAATTAAAAGCAAAATGCAAGAGAAAGGGAAGTGTGAAAAGTTAAAATAAAGATCTATATTTAACACCGGACTTAGAATGGCAGAAGAAAAATAAAATTATTATACGTAAAAATAGAATATGTTAGAATGATTTTGAATGCAAAATAACACAAGTTTTAAATTTTAATAATTTTACCCATCTTAAGATGGGTAACATTTGTAATTCATAAGTAGAGCTTCAACTTTATACAATGAAATGATTTTCATATATTTGGAACGGTAAATAAATACCCGATAGATATTACCAAAAAATCTATCAGCGTTATACATTATCAGACACAAAGAACATAAATGTTTATAATTTATAATGTTTATATTATGGAAAAATTAGTTATACATATGTAAAGTAGTTATAAAAAATGTATTTTAAGTTTCAGAGTAGGTACAAAGGTTTAAGGATGAAGTTCTAAGTTTCTGATTTACAATTTTTGACAACAGAAGTGAATTATTGGAGAAATGTACATTCAGAACGAAACGGTATATTTATTCATCCGATTCGTTTTTCAAAGGAAATTGACAATTCTCTGCAACATAATATAATAATTTCCTTTCAAATTTGAGCACAAAGAAAGCGTTAGTTTACCATTCCAGATAGAAAATTATTATCTCGTTATTTTCATTTGTCATTTGATGAGATCTGTCAGACAGTTCTTCCAAAAATTCTGAAATTTTCAATTCATTCAAACAGGTTGTTTTGATTTTAACATTAAAATTTAAATAAGAAATTTTTAAATTAAAATAAAATAATTCAATTTTATTAATAAAATATGTAAAAAAAATTAATTATAATCTAAAAATTCTTTAAAGCATTTTAACTGCTTCTCTGTCATTGATTTTTTGCCCTGAATAGTTATCGATGTGCTTGAAAAGGGAAAGGTGCGAATTAAGATGGTCCTCTTCAGTTGTTTGTCGCGAATATTAATCCATTAAAGCTTGGATATCGTCGTTTTCAACAGTAGCAGGACGTGTTCGACCTTGTTCATATTCAGGACTTACATCTTCGATCGTAAGGATGTTAAATCAACGGTGCACTATTCCTTCAGAAGCGATTAAATAATCTCTGATAACATGAGATGAATAAAAGTTATGTTTAAATTCAAGCAAAAAAATTATACGTCTTTTTTCAATCCCATTTCGGGATGTAAACTAAATATCTGACTCAATAAATGTATCAGATTTCTGTCAAACAATAATTATTGAACAATTTCTTCCTAACAAAGAAAGATGTTCAATCGATCACTATTATAAGAACGACCAAATATTTTGTTAGTATCTACTTAGCCACCCCATTCATGAGGTAGAGATGAATCAGAATCATGGATATCTAACATTCTAATATAATTTATACAGTACCTTCACTAATAATTCACTAGTCCTACAACACTCCCACTACATATATTTTTATTATATTTTTATAACACCACAACAGCATGAAAAAAAAAACTGGCTACTTTAACACAGACTTCAGTCTAGCAAAGTAGCCAGGACAACGCTGTATATATCAGAGGTGAAGTGTATCCATCTCTGTTAGAATAAAAATATGTATGTGAATATATATATATAAATAAATAAAAATCCCCTCAACACGATTATCATCATCATAATTATTAACCGTTTTTTGTCGGATGATGGCCTCCTCAAGTGTCTCCCACTTTTATTTGTCCAACCTGCCTGTATTACCGGAGAATTATATGATTTTGTCAGTCTAACTGGATTAAGGACGACCTGATGGCTTTCAGTTTCTCTCGGGTACCTACGATTGGATGTCTGCATTTCTCCAATGTAATTTAGCACAAATATTTTTTAGGACCCTGCGCAAAATATAGGAACCTTTGATATTATTACACTCTAGGATCACGAGAAAAATAAAGTTACTTCGCTCTATTTTACTTGATATTCCACCATCCCCTTACCTTGAGAATAATTTGTTTACTTCTTTATTATTTAGGAACTGTGCAAAACAAAGCCAGCGATCTCACCCCTAAAGCCCTATTTTAAATTATAACAAAATGTATAGAATCCGGGGGCACGTTGAGCAGGAACTGCTAATATAAAAGAAACACTAGACATACGAAAACATCTGTACCCAGTGGTGGGCTGCTAATACGTCAATAAAGGGCTCGCTTAATCTCAGAGCTATTTGCGGTGTTCCCGGGATGGGGCTATTTTTATCATTCTTATACAATTACACGCAATAATTATTAAATCAATCAAAGCTGAGCTAGCAGAGCAAACGAAAAAACACAAAACACTACTTTGAACCCAATGTTCTCCTTAATAAATGATGGGACAAAGTAATACACATAAGTAATTGTTCTCAAAACTGCACAATAATGGTAAAGGGAAAAAAATGTACACGTGTGAAGTATAAACGATAATCATTAAAATTTTCAAGATTTGTCAATCAAGCATATCAAGATTTTATTTTTTCATTTTTTATTATTTATTTATTATTATTTATTTTATTTTTTTCGATGAAGGATTTTCAATGCCCCAGTAATAGTTGATTTGATTTTTAACAAAATCCGCCAAGTCGATATGAGCTTCGTCGCTCATGACAGGTCGAGTTTGTGCTTGTTTTAATATTTTTATAACTTCAACACGCTATTGAGACATTAGATGCTCTTTAATAAATTGTAATCAATTACTCTCTACAACTATCAAATATAAACTGATGAATGTCAGCTAAACCAAAATGGCGGCCAAACAAAATTGGCCTGGAACATAATACTCACCGTGTATCTGGCACTCATTTTGTAGAGCTGGCTTAATATTTCAACAATCGCTGTATACTTTTTCATAGTTATTTATAATTAATCAAGTTTAACCCTAAAATCGATAGATGTACACGTTGATAAAAAAGTTTGTCTCTGACATATCCTTCTTTACGAATTTAATCGTGGCTGTAGTATTGCACAAATCGCTCGTAGAATCAATGAAATCAGTGGACATGGCTTTGTTGGTTTATTTTCTTGAAAGAAGATGATTTCGGCCTAAGCGATAATCCTCGGTTTGGACGGCCGGAGAATTTTAGTGAAAATAATTTAGAAGATCTTCTTCAATAAGACAATAGTCAAACGGCACAGAAATAAGCAAACCATTTCATGTGTTCACCACACACAGTTCTCAATGATCTTAATTCAAATGGAAAATTACAGAAGTTTGGCTTATAGATACCTGGTAAGTTCACTCAAAAGCGGTAGAAAAGTCAAAAGCAGACAGAAATATCTGGAAAATGATGAAAAACACATACTAAATTAGTTTATTTGTGTATTTAGTTTTAATTTCTTAAAATTTAGAACTCGAACTTATCGAAAAACATAATATCACCGATATATTACGTAATTCATAATATCTCAGTTCAGAAACCCTAGCTAGAGCGAGGCTGTCAAGCACGAAATGTGGTTTGAACCCTGGTGCGGTCGTTTATTTACAATTTATTAGGATTGCATTGCGGAATGAAATCAAGCAAGCGGTTTGAAGTGGTTCGGATCTACGATGAGATGTAAGCTTTGCGGCAAATCGAGAGATGTCGTCGTCAGCTATACAAAATAATAAAGAGCCTGGATCAATAAGCGACACTTCTAGCGGAAACCACGTGGCCTGGCTGAACGGGCAATCGGGCACCAGATTAGATAATAGATTTTTTTGTTAATTTGTAAAATGGTACAATAAGGGAAAGCCAAGTATTTTAAATTATTTATTTCATACCTAAGCAATTTTTAAACACTGTAATTTTAAATTTAAAAATATACACATAGCTTTTTTTTATTAAATAAAAAGAAATTTATGTTTTTTTAAATGAAATTGACACCTTGGGTTGTTTATAATAACACACATTTTTAGATTTTTCAACGGGCGTCCCAATTATTATCAACAACAACGTGTAGAAAAATATTGCTTCTTTTTTCTACACGTTGTTGTTGATAATAATTGGGACGCCCGTTGCAACAAACATTGTACATCGATTTTTACAAATGACGGAGCGTCGGCAATCTTGGATGATATACAGTGTGATTACACAAGATATGCACACCTTATGACTGGAATATTCGGCCATAGGATTTACGATCATGACTAAAGTGAAGAAAATTAAATCAGAAATCATACACATCTAGTTTTATAACGCAGTTCATAGCCTTGACGTCTTCCAAACGAGTGAACGTCACCTTCAGCGCTGTCATTTTAAAGTTCTTTTAGTTAAAGCGTGATGCTACTGTGCTGTTGTCTTGTTTAACCTTTACCTTACGGTGCTAAAATAAAAACGCGCGTTCCGGTGATGTAAACTCAGTGTACGTGTAGACTTTTACGATTTTTATATTAATCATTAAAATAATAGATGCCGAAAATGAGAAAAAACATTGATCACCACGAAAGACAGCATAAAGACGCATGAGACACATCTAACTTGGCCAGTGCAAGCTCTGCTCCTAAAGTGACGATCGGCATCCGGCATCCCGCGCCCCGCGTACCGCGCTATCCTCACCACTCCTCACGTACACAGAGAAAACATTTTTTATTGTTGCGTATGGTAAACAATTATACATTAAATTATTTTATCTAATACGCACATATATATATATATATATATATAACTAAAAATATGAACTCTGTATTTAGTATATTTACAGAGATATTCACATAATTACAAGCGATGTTAGCTTAGTTTTATCACCGGAGAGGAAAGGTTAAAACACTTTCTACCGCGAATTATTAAATTTAAGTGACGAACATAAAATAAGTAAATTGTGATGGAAAATAAAAAACAAAAATCTAGGTATATAAATATTATTAATTATTATTTGTTGTAAGTAAATAAGTACAGTCAGACCTTATATGACATACAAAAAAAAATATATATATAGCGTAGTGCAAAAAATAGATAATAAATATTCTAAAACATTTTATGAATAGTTGAAAATATATGAAAAATAAATTATGTCAAAAAAACTAATAATAATCACAAGGAATACAACCTTATCTTGTACCAAGGTGACCAAAAATGTTAATAGTCTAAAAAATAGATTTATTAGACTATTATTTACGAAGTATCGTCAGATTAATGACACCAGAGTAAAATATATAACTAGATACAGTTGACAGTATCCAGTATCCAGTATTGGTGCCACCAGGGTAGAAAGAGTTGACTTCGATGCGTGGTGATACCCTTCGGTCAATAAGATTTTTTGGTTCTATAGATGTCTTAGAGTCATCTTTGCAATATGTTATCTTATTTTCTGATATTTTCTCAGATACTGACAGTTCTCTTTCACATTTAAATCTGTCAATGATGTACCTGTCAGATTTATGGTTTAAATCAGAATTGATTTCAATTTTATTATGTATTTTATTAATAGATTTAGATTTTTTTTTTACATTAGTTATAAGCGGTTCTAATAATATTGATAAATCGTCTATTGATTTTAATATTACGCGTTTGTACAGTCCCATTTGCAATACGGTATTATTGGATGAGGAGGAGCATATAAAACTTCAATGTTACAATTAGAAATCACTCAAAAAATGATAATCAAAATTATTATAAAAAAAAAGATTATCCAAGTATACAACTTTTCACAAATTTCAAAGTACCAAAAATAATAGACATATACAAAAAAAAAACAATAATCCAAATTTTCAAAATTAATATTCCAAAACTAAAATATATCGCAACCCAAAATCACTATATTTATCAAGGCATTAAATTTTTTAACAACCTTCCCATCACAATTAAAACAATTACAGACAACTATCAATTTGTCTCTGAAGTAAAAAATATATATACACAGATTAACTGAAATATAAATTATCTCGTATATACTCCTTCTTTATACACGAGTCCTACTCTCAAAGAGAAGAAATAAATGTTAAATGAAAAATATAAATTCTACTAATTCTAAAATGTATTATATTTTCTAATATTAAAATAAAAAAAAATATTTGCATACTTTTTACTTTCATTATCTGATGTGTTGTGTATAATAGTATTTTTTAAATTAATTTTATTTGATTATTGAATATACCATTCAGTGCTTCAGAAGATCTACAATATTGTGGCACCCATTACTCATATCTGCCCAAAATATACAATGTTGTGACATTTGTGTTCACAATTGTTAAAATCATTTTTTTTTTAAGATAAAAAAACTCGTGAAGTATTTATAAACGCGAGATTATTTTTCTTTGAATTTTCTTACGATTCACCTCGCTAATGTGACGTCATTGATTGATGGTTGTTTAATTTTGATCTTATTTCCATTCTGTCTCTTATCTCTTTCTGACTCAGTGCGTCGAACAGAGATGGCGTCCCCGCGGCGGAGATAAGGGCTGATTTACGCGGGAAACTGTCTAAATTCCCGCCATTTCAAGGAAATGGAGCGGGGAAGTTATATTTGAATCATGACGCGGTTCATAATCATGTGTGAAAGGACTTAAAAGTCATTTCGTGTATGGCGGGTAGTAACGGAAATGACATTCAATGTTTATTTCAAGGCGGTGAAAACATTAGGAATCTGAAATTATGTAAGGATGCGTGGTTTATTTCCGGAGGGAGATGGGAGGATGTCTGGGAGTAGGTGTGGGGATACTAGTTGCAATCTCAGGAATCTTTATATTTTTTTATTCAAAGTAAAACTTGACAGGAGCTTGAGGAACAATATATTAATTAATTAAGAAGAACACATTTTTGTTGTGAAGTTGCATTTTCAGAACAATAATTAATTAATTTGATTTATTTACTTGTCTATATGATATATTAGATATAAAGAAAGTGATTATGATTGGTGTGTTGATGTTAATTGTGACAGTATGATATAACAAGGAAGACAGATATTACGGATAGAATGGAGTAATGAAGAAATGCAGAAGGTACGCGTGAATTATGAAATGAAGCGAGTCGGCAGTCTCGCTCGGCGCGCGTGGGCCGGCAAGACCGCCGTTGCGAAGCGATGAAACAGGAGAGAGATCGACAGTGAAGGATCGAGCCAGACCTGTAGCGGCAGCTGGCAGCGCTGGCGTTAGCATCGACGCCGGCTGAGATGGCGGTGAATTTGAAATCTGATCCCTACATATAGATAATACTGTATTTGGACTGTGCCGTCTCGTTAGAAAAATATATGTTGAGATTATTAATTTTATAATAATATAGAGAGTAATAACGGTTTAATGACACAACACATAAAAAAATGGTATATATTATAATTGAACCATATTTTTATATAGTTATTAAATCTCTTAAAATTCACCATCACGTACTATTCATTTCAGCCCTACATACTACAGTGGGTATGTGCTTTGACACAATATAAAGTGTTTTTCTTTAGAGTAATACAATTTTAAAATGAAATAAAACTCATAAAATGGCCATGGTATTAGATATATTTGTAAGATAATTTTATGCCATTAGCGTTTAAATATGATTTCGCACATATGGACGCTGCGGCTGGCGCGAATAAAGCACGATCTGAATGTCCAATTTTCGACCAATTTTTAGAGCAGCTGGGAACGTATATCGGCAATAACGCGACAAATGTTAGCTTCCAAGTCGTTTATCATCTCTGGTGTATCGGCGTCAAGTAGAAATGATAGATATCCACGTAGAAAATAATCCAAAGGTATTAAATTACACGATCTTGGAGGTCAATTCACAGGTCCCTTACGAGAAATTATGCGCTCATCGAATGTTTCTTTCAAAAAGTTGATTGTGGCGCGCGCTGTGTGGCATGTTGCGCCGTTTTGTTGAAACCACAGCTCGTACACATTAATGGCATTCAATTGAGGAACGAAAAAGTCAGTAATCATGAATCTATTGCCGTGCACGATGGCAAATCGACTCATTCGATTCGCTATTGTACGACGTTTCTGAAGATACGTTTTATCAATTAGAGTGTGATTGGTGTGAAGACGATCCATGGTTATTCGAATTACTTGTTCGGATGGACGATTATGTCGACCGTAAAATGAACGTAGCGCACGGTAAGTTTCGCGAACTGAACTACGGTTTTCGAAATAAATTTGCACAATTTGCAAGCGTTGTTCTGGCGAAAGTCTACTCATGGTGAAATGGCAAACCAAACTGAGCATAAATCAGTTATTAGCTGTCAAATTTGCTGTCGCTGGAAAAAATTGTTACCAGTTCGAAAAACAAACCTCTAAAATGTTTTAAATGCCTTTACATGAAAATGCGATATTGCAACATATTTCTTCTTCTTCGTATGGACCGTTTAATGGACGATGATTATCGGAGTAGTTCTAGAGTAAACTGGCTAACCATTGTTTCAGGTTCTTCTGCCATGATGTTCTTTTTCTTTCAGGGTACCGACTTCCAGCAATCTTTCCCTGCATTATGAGATGCAAGATCTCATACTCCTTCGGATATCTCATCACATGTCCGAGATATTAAAGTTTTCGAATTTTTATTCTTTTAAATACTTTAAATACTAAATTAATGTATTAATTATAAATATATACATATAAAATCAATTTTGTCGAAAAATATTGTTTTAGCGTCACCGGGATTCGAACCTGGATCTTCATTTCCAATCCGGGGAAGTGCACTACCTTTGTGCTTTTATTTATTATATTATTTTTCTTGACAAAAATAATGGAACGACAGGTGTATTAATTTGAAAAATGTAACATATAGTTTCGAAAATTTGTCAAGAAAAATACTGGCGTTATAGCACAAAGGTAGTGCACTTCCCCGGATTGGAAATGAAGATCCAGGTTCGAATCCCGGTGACGCTAAAACAATATTTTTCGACAAAATTGATTTTATATGTATATATTTATAATTAATACATTAATTTAGTATTTAAAATATCACAGACCTATGTTCTGAATAATTACAACTTCACAATAAGAATGTGTTTTCCTTAATAATTTTAAATACTTATTTTTCTTTATTCATTCGAAGCATAACATCTTTATTTGTAACTCTATCCATCCAAATTATTTGTGTGTTGAAGCACACATATATCTGAACAAATTAAAATACAAAAGAACATAATCATACACAGGAAATTAAATATAATTACTATACATAACAACAACTGTAACAAAATGACTCATGTAATAAATGAAAAAGAAATCAAATATCTCTGTGTAATTATTAATCAACATCTAAAATTGCTCAGCCACATCAGCGAATCGGTGAAGAGAATAAGAAAATGCATTTACATATTCATAAGATTAAGAAACATTTTCAGTATAAATAACTTAAAAGGGGAGGAGCACACAATAACACAATGAATTCGGTAAAAACAATACAGAGAACAATTATTAAAGTAATATTAAAAAAATATCACCTTTTTCAACACGATATCACTTTTTTTCCAAATTCCCAGTTTCCAAAATAGAAAAAATTTACAAAAAAAATCTCAATTGATTAATAACTTAATGAAAATAATACTGTAAAACTTGAAACAACTACATCACTAAGATTTAAAAATAATTTTAAAATCTTTAAATGTAACACCAAACACTATTAGCAAAATTTCGTATACTTAGAGATAAAAAAACTTAAATAGCCACACTACACAAATTAAAGAGGTAAAGGATATAAAAGAACTAAAAAAGAAATTAAATAAACTCTTCAGAAGCACACAACTCTATATATATTATTATTACAGTGCAAGTCCTTCTCCGAGCACAAGAGCTAGTCTCTTTTTTTGGAGAGGTAAGCGATTAAAAAAATATTCAGTTTTAGTTTTGTAAAATATTCAAGTTACTCAAATATTATAAAAAATTGTAAAAATTTCAAAATAAAAATAAAATATATAGATATAGATAAACATTTAGCACCCATATATACAAACATGGTTTCAATGCACTTCTTATTAAGAATTATACTCTTTGTAATCTGGTTCAAAATACAAAATAAATGAAACACAATTTTTCTAAAATAAACTAGTTTCCATACTGACAACGGTGAAAATCATTTACATTTCAGAGTAGCAATGACTGCTATTGGTCGAATCCTAATATAATCGAGGCAGCTAGCAAAACCAACTGAATTTGCAACAAATGCCGATTTTTAATGACCAAGAGCTAAGTTTAATTATTAAAAAATTAACATGGTGTGTAAAAACTATATGAGAAGATAAATTATAAGTTAGAAATAAATAATATTGAATGTTTTTGCAACTAGTAATCTCACATGATTCACGACGTTTTCATACAATTTCGTGTCAATGAATTTATATTATTTATTACATTTAAATAGCGTACAAAATATATGTTTTTTATTATTATATTTTAGTAGGCCTTTCTGGTAAAATGTGTTACAAAACTGCGTTAAAAAGTGCGTAATATTTTAAGAAGTACGGGTATTTAATATATTTGCACACAACGTGAAAAAATTCATTAAACAAAATAAAACTATCTGAAATACAAATATATATGTGCGAGGTGGGGCGGGGGAACCAGAAAGGCATGTTTTATGCAAGGGTAGTATGATATATGTATCTGAGACGAGCAGAATAGTCGCCCGCTCCGAATCGAATTATAAGTTTGTTCAAAGCGTAAATAACAGTACAGTATTTTATTCATACATATTTTGAAAACTATTAAATTAAAAGTATGATAAGAAAAATATTGAAGAAAGCAACTGGATGAGGAGGGCAGTAGATGGGAACTATGGCTGTCATTAAAAAAGACTTTCATCCAACAAACTGATTGAGAAGAAGATCAATGATATAATTTAATTAAGTTATATTGATGTGTTTTTTTAAAATATATTTTTACATTCAATGAAAATAATATGAACCTATATAATTTTTATTTGGGCATTATCAGGCATCCGAGACACTGTTTAGACAAAGTCTTAGTGCCCCGCACTGCCCTGGACTCTGCGGAAGAAGTCAATTTTATTTTGTTTTATTTTATTAGAAAACAAGTATATCGATGTAAAAAAAAACCATAATAAAAATTTAACAAAAATTGAACTAATTCTTTTTTTTTCTGAATTAAAAATGTACTAGATAAAGTGTAAGACAGTGGTTCTTTAACCAGGAGAGATTTTACCGTTACCAGGCGGAGCACTTTGTAGAGTACGGCCAATGTAAGTCTGCGCATGAGATTTCGGCCATGCGCATCTATACGAAGACATTCGTAAAACTTCGGAAAACCAAAAGGCGATCTTCTGAATTTAATTGATTTTTAAATTTGGGCATTATTGAAAGATATACAAAATAAAAAATTTCTAGATGTGGATGATCGATACAGTTGAATAACACGTGAAAACTAAGACTATTTATTTTTTAAATACACTATTTCTTATAGCAGCATTACGATAAGACGATGGTAGATCGCTCGCGCCACGGCGGGGTAATAAATTACCCCGCCGAGCGGCAGATGTGCGGTTCCGATCCCGGCTAGGGATAGGAAAAAAAAACACAATACATAAATACACAAATCGTGTTTCCAGATACAATTCAAATCCAAAGTTGTGACCGCATTTAGTCTGTCAAACAGACACCACTGCGCACTGTGCAGTGTCATTTGTAATTCAGATTTGCAGAGGCGTAGCGTGGATATTGTTTTCTTTGTTTAATTACGAGTAACATCACATTATTTGTTGTGTTTATGTTTAAGCCGCGTTTAATTTTGATATTATTATCAGTTATTTAAATAGAACCAGAAAAAAAAAATTGAAATGATAGAAAACTGTAGAAAATACTTTTAGTTTCAGATTCAGTTCAGAGTAAGGTAAACCGAAGAGTTAAGTGTAAATTAAAAAATTACGTTGGTAAATTTTACTTTTACATTTAGATCGAATAAATAATCACAATAAAATTAAATTTCGTTTTATTATATCCAGAAAATCAATATATATTATATAATCAGGAGGGCATCGAACAGATAAGTGAAAAACATTACATGTTCTTACATCTTGTTATTTATTAATTAATTAAATATTGGTGCAGTACAATTTTCAAAAATATTTCTGCCACAGAGATCGAAAATTGATGTGAAACGATGCGAAACCGAGATTTAATGAAAAAATTCTTGAAGAGACCAAAGCCCAGCAGAGAGTAGACAATAATAATGACAGTACATGCATATTGCACACATATTTTGTTATAATTTACTCTAAATGTTTCATACATTATCTTATATGCTATTGCTTAGATATTATTATTGCTTAGATATTATATTATAAATCACTTGTCGATGGAGTAACGTGTGAATATAATTATGTTTAACTGAAATGTTTTACATGGAAGGTGTATGAGGTTGAAGTGACGACTTGTTAAGTGAGAAATTAATTAATTTAAAAAAATCTTACACACTACATAAATTGTCGTAAGAAATGTCATCATAACTTCAATTTTCTACAATCTCAATAAGATTAAATTTAGTCCTGTTGTTACTATGTTTTAATTTTTACATATTACATTTTTTTTCAAGATGTTGTGTCATTTAAAAATTGCGCGGCAGGCCGGGTGCTACATTACCAATCCGAGTGGCGGCGGGCGGAAAGAGAGAGAAGGCGGAAAGAGAAGGGGGAACTTGAACTCGACCCGGCGAGCTGGGTGGAGTGCACCGGACGGCGCTCGGCCGACAATATAGAAAGATATGGAAGAAGGATTTCTGAGATGCGGTGGATATGGGAGAATCAAGGTCCTCGATTCATCCGCATCATTGACCCATCCGTTGGTTGGAGGTAGGAGGAGAATCTCGGCTGGTAGTTGTGAGGACCGGCACGGGAGAAATGGATCGTGTAACAATCTGGAAGTCTCTCGATGGGGAGAGATAATTTTCACGGCTGCCACATCATTCATTCAACATTCAAGTAACATCTCAACCTTGTAATAAACATAAGATTAGTGTTAGATTCATGACAAACTAGTGTCCTCGCCTGGTGGAAAGAACGATGACAAGTGAAGATGATAAAAAGACTTAAATCGTGCAAATATGTTGGGTATTTGTTGTGATCGTGAATAAATTATATTATGTGTCTAATTCCTTTAAGACCATTCCCATCCATCCGAGATAGCCACACTGACACATTACACTAGAGACCCCCACAGACTGAGCCTAGCCGGTGGCACAATGTGCTGGCGTTCGATCCATCGGGGCCAGCGCATTACGTAACAATGTACATAATTCATAAGTAATCGAATATTTTAGAGGTAGAAAAAAATATTTTATAATTATAATATATATGTAGGTATATATAAATATTGTAGTATGAATTCAAAGCTACCCAATATTTTTGTTTCATAATAATATAAAAATATTTATAATATTATATAGTCATAGTAGCCTCGAATACGGTGAGGTATATGAAATTATGAGTGGAAAATATGAGAGGTTGGGAGAAGGACTGTAATGAGGAAATATAAAAACGACGTATAAAGGAGAATGAAAAATGTTGAATTTAAAATGAATACAGACATTAAAACAAACATAAAAACAAAAACATAGCTCATTACTATATGAAGAAGAAAAACAAAAAAAACTTATTTTCTCCGTCCCTGGACTGTCGGCACTAGGGAGCAATAGTGTGTCACCTCGCACAAAGCCCTTTGAAGAAGCCAACACTCAACGCTTCGTCGTGTCATAAATAATACTACATTACGGTTGTCCGACGTACCCCACTTTACCCCGACACAATGCAAACCCAAAAGCCGCAGCAACACAAATTAAATATAATTCTATATTTTATTATTTATCGAGGGTGAAGAGAGGGGAGGCTTGGAGAAGCAGACGAGGAAAAGTAACGAATAGAAATAATAAGTTCTCGATTATTTCCACCTAAGGTCAACTAATTTGAACTGATTTATAGTTTTTCGATTGAAATTTAATCATTTTTGAGAATCGGCCTAATGGGGGAGACTTTTAATTATTTTTTAAAAATAAAAAAATTAAGAAGTCTGAAAAATTTTTTTTAGTAACTTGTATAATGAACTTTTTCCATGTTTAGACAGACTTGGTCCATAATATTTTGTGGATGAATAAATGTCTGAAATCTGATTCTAAAATACTCAAACAGTGTATGAAAATTTCTTCCTGTATTAAAGATAATCAATTTTTAACTACAATTTTTTTATATATGTATGTACACAGTAGCGAAATAGTAGCAAGCCTAAAATGCACCGGAATAACGAAATCATAAAATTACTTGGGGAGGCCTTCATCCAGTATTGGAAAGAATACAACTGATAATTATGATGATGATATATAAAATATTTTACACATAATTATAATGACATAAAAATAAGTGACCGTAAAATGCCGACAAATATCTTTGGTTCGATTTGCGAAAATATTAAAAAAATAAAATCAAGTTTGTTAAGGTCCAGCAATTTGGACAGGCACTGTATTGTATTAATATAAGATTTAAATTATCCATATTTAATTTAGTTATTTAGTTCACAAAAAATATTAAATGAATGGATACATATATCATTATTTTTATTTATTACGAGTAACTTTGTTTCATTAACCACTTATTGAGTTTAAATACATCTACCGGCTTCGAAAAATACCATTTTCTTTTTCGAGATATCAATACTAATCAAAAATATATGTTATTGTTTCTTTACTATAATCTATTTAAAAAAAAACAATAATTATTTTAAAAATAAATTTAGTACCTAACTCAAATTGTTACTTAATACAAATTTACTCGAATAATTTTTAGGAAAAAAATTTAGAATTGGACTCGTAGTTAAATTTAGTTGATTGTTTATAATTTTTTGATTAGTTTTACACGCTTTGTTTATCTCCAATGGTTCCAAACTATTTACTTTATGACCAACACCGTTTACATGCAAAATTGACAATCCAAATTTTTTATCAAATCCATGACCATTTTCTATCAAATAATTAGTTAATTAACCACAAAGTTAATTTTGCTTATTTATAAGTATTATAGATATAACGATACAAAATAATGCTTTGAAAATGACATTGAGAAAAAACAGATATTCACGAATCAGTACAATACTGAAAGACCTTAATATGACCTTGTGATTGTGTCGAGCTTAGAGTCTCGTGATTAAAATATCATCAAAATATTAAAAAAGAACATTATATAGCATAGTAACCATTTTGAAATTTATATTTTAGGTAAATTTATTGTGTACTTAAAGTTGGCCAAGTTTCAAATCTCGGAGCGAGTCGAGTGCGGAATTATATTAAATTTTTTCCTCTTGTTGTCTGAAAGTTGTAGTTGTTCGAACGTTCTCGGAAACGGTTGAACAATCCACCCTTGTCGGTTCATGGATAAGATGATATGTCATATAACTCTGTCATTCATATCCACAATACAAGATCCATCCCTTTTCTTGAAACGTGACTGGGAACGGCGGATTTCTAGGACTTTTTTTAAAAATCAGCTTTTTCTCGCTTACAGATTAAAATATTTTTTGATGACGTAGGCGTAAGCTACGTACTCATAAACATAGGTTCTTAACATAGAATATTTTTATTTAGCTACTTTAAAACATTATGTCACGAACTGAATTAGAAATAACGCGTTAGAATTTTTTTATAAATTTACCTTGAGTTATATTTTCACCTCGAATTGAAAACCTTTTAAAATCAAAAATATTTCAGAAGCAGCGAACATCGATGGCGCTATTTCTGTGCTAAGCGAGCGCTATATCATCTTGTTATTCCTCCATTAGTCTGTAGTATTAAACTGTAATATAAGTTCATAATTCCGAATCTTTGTATTAGAATTAAATGTTTTAAATACTAATTAAAAAAATCAATTTTATCGAAAAATATTGTTTTTGCGCTACTGGGATTTGAACCTCAATCCGGCGAAGGTGCATTACCAAATATGCTACAGTGTCAGTATCTTTCATGACAAATTTTTGAAGCTATGTGTTACACTTTTTCAAATTAATACATCTGTCGTTCCATTATTTGAAAGCCGTCTACATTGTTTTTACGGAATCTCAAATACCTTTGAGTAAACCGATAGCAGACGCCAGAATTAACAATTCATTTTTATTAAATTTTGGACACATTGATACAACTTATATATTACTAAGGAGAACATATTCTTATCGTGAAGTTGTAATTATTCAGAACATAGGTCTGTGATGTTTTAAATACTAATTTAATGTATTAATTATAAAGACATACATATAAAATCAATTATGTCGAAAATTTGCGCTATCAGAATTAGAACCTATATTCTGAATAATTACGACTTCATAATAAGAATGTGTTCTTCTTAATAAGAATGAAATGTATCGATATATATTACTTTATTATTTATAAATTTTTACACCTAGTGAACTTTGTGAGAAACTTTATTTATTTGGATAACTAATATCTTCACATATTTTAATAATTAAAATATTACAAACCTATAAAATAAATAAATATCAAAATTACTTAAATGTTCACAATTCCAAAAAATTTACAAAGGTCGACATAAGTACATGATGTGCTTTCAGATTATTGCGTATGATGCGTATCCCTTGGACTGCAAAATGCACAAATGTTTCTATCCTTGAGAAGTTAAGAATTATGGAATTTTTTTTTTATACCTTGTATATATTGTCAGAGGAAACGATGAGTATGTGGAGAAGCTCGTAGATACAAGGACAGTTGAGAGGAAGCGAGCAAAAGGACAAGGTCTCCTGCAAGATGGAGAGACTAAATAAAGATGTTGAAAGGGTTTAACGTGGCTCAAGACCGGGAATAATGGAGACGTATTGTGCTACTATGGACAGCGACGCCTAGAAAGCAACTCTTAGGGCCGGTTGTGTAATCGTAGTAACTTTTTGCTTTAGGATTGAATGATCGTTGGTTAAAAAAATATTTTTTTCGAAAGTACGTCATCCCGTAGTAAACTTATTTTAGTCTTCGATATCCGATAGTAAAAACTAGAATCGATAGTTAAATATGGCGGACTCTTCACAGCTGTTCCAAAAGTCATCTGACACATTAATACTTTGAAAGTTGGAGTATACGACCTGATGAGAGTTCGTCCGACGATGATTTCGTTTTTTAATATACATTAGCACATAATTCGAAAAATTTTCACAACAAAGTGACAGATTTCAAATGCAGAGGTGAAAAAATATATTTATCATGCCTATAAACATCCCATATATGCTATATAATAGTATATTTGACGTTTCAACAACTCAAAAACGATTTTAACCACTGATCACTTAATTCTAAAATCAACGTCTGTGAATGCTAAATTTACGGTTAAGTCGTTGGGCGTACACATTGATTCGGATCTTTCAATGGATACAAGAATCGAGAACAAACCTGTTAGTGCATGCTTTTATCAACTTAGAGACAGATTAAAAGTATTCGGAGACATGTTACCGTTGAGGCAGTCCGTCTACTCATAAATTCATTTGTGGTGTCACGTGTGGGCTACTGTAACAAAATCTATGCTGGCGTGTCACTGTTTCAGATGGATAGGTTACAATCCGGTTACAAAAAGTGCGTCAGCACGATAACGTATGAAATTTCTAAATTAATTCTCTTACATAACATCCCTTTTGCGTGAACTACATTGAGTCAGTTTCTCTGAAAGATATTTTAAATTCTAATTAAATGTATTAATTAGAAAGATATACATATAGAATCAATTTTATCGAAAAATATTGTTGTTGCGCTACTGGGATTCGAACCTGGATCTCTTTCCAAACCGGGAAAGGTGCATTAACCAACTATGCTACAGCACACATTATTTATGACGATAAATTTTCGAACCCATATGTTACACTTTTTATAACACAGATATCCAAATTTTTTTACGGTGGACTCTCAAAGCACCAAAATCGGACAATAAATACGTTATCTAAACACGACCTAACTGTACCTTCACGCTTCAATGCTCCAGCTAGCAGTTCACTGCCACATGGATTGCAGATTGTTTTATTTGTTTAATTTTAATAATAATACATAATAATAAAATTTTATCAGGCCATTAAGGCATACTCCCGATGAAGGAGCAAGGGGTCCTTCGTACCACCAAAGTATACCAAAGTCAAAAAAAGTAAAGGTCTTATTACGTCATATCGCCAACTCACTGTTAACTATAAACCAGAATACGTGTTAGTTATTATTTATCATTATTTAACTTTATTTACCACTGTTAATGAAGTAAATATTAACTTCCTTGTAGTAATCTTATACTAAACATGGAGCCCGACCCGATCATTAATTGATCATTAACTAAATATTTATTATTACACTATCTTTTCATATATATATGTGTAGAAATCAGAACTCGCTATCACTACCATTTTGTATCTATACGCGTAACTATTATTCTGTCTCTATATGTACTATACGTATATCATAAATAAATGGTTGCAGAAGTCTATTGTGATAATAGTGTGATTTTGTAATCCACAAAAACCCCACCGTTATCATCCTGATTGCCCAAGTCTTGGACGCTATTTGGATATCCCAGTACCCAAGTTGTGGGTCACTACAAAGAGTTGGATTTAAATTGTGCTGGTTGATGTAAAGGGTGACGCATAACATGGCGCTTCTGTACTTCAAGACAACTTGAATAGTAGACATCAAACTCTCAGGCCAACTTCTACTTCAGCCTGAGGAAGGGTTGTAGAATCGACCAGCCGTTGCCAGAAGTCTAAGTTTAATGAACGGGTATTTGTGGTGGTAGGCCCAAAAGCGTGCAACCCTTTTAAGAAATAAGATACAGTGCATCAGACTTTATTTAAATAGAGACTTAAAACCAATCTTTTCAAAAAATCATTTTCATAAGATGTTATGTACCTACACATGTACACATCCCTATCTTTTAGTTAGTCAACCTTAACCTTTCTCGATTTGAGTAGAGTTATGAGTTTGAAACATTATTTTAATAGTTTTGTCCAATCTTATTATCTATGCTTTCTGTAAGCGGATGTGTATTGAAACGATTATTTTATATCATTTTATTTATTACATTGTTTACTCGGTACAGAACCCGGATTTAAATGATCTTTTATATTATTTAATGGGAAAAATATCTTCACAATTATCTTTATAAACTAAAATACAACCGTTCAGAGATCAGATCGTATCTAACATCCAAACGAGAAAGAATTGAAAGTCTATTGGTTATTTGTGCACTTAAGATTCAATAAACGTAATTACTTAAAATCTCCAAGTCTTCATATTCAAAATCTTCCTCGATGGTATATAACAAACTTTATATAATTTTTAATTTTAAATAAATACAAAGATAGTATAGGATTAAACAGTTAATGTCTAAAAAGTTCTTGAGGGGAAATTTTTAACGAAAATGGCGTTATAAAAACGTTATTATTATTATGCACCGGGTGCCAGAGGCACCAACGAGCAGACGAAGAAGAAAAAAAATAGAGAAACTGTATTTATTTTACTACTCTTATATACTTGAGTACAACCGGCGATCTTTGGCAGTCGCAAAATAAGTGATAAGTGACACGTCATTATTGCGCCGAACATAAAGAAAGCATTGTGCGCCATTTGGCGCACTTTTTTTCCCAGCGAACAATTGCAAATGGCCGATTTGCTGACGACGCCTGGCGTAACCCTTCTGACACGGGTGTGACGTTTATTGTGTTGGTGATATTGTTATAAACACAATTTTTACACCTCTTCGCGAACGTCAGTGCTGCCGCCATTGTGCTCGCAAGTGGCCGGGTAGGCGACGTACTTTACTTACTATTTATTATTTTGTCTGCGGGAATTATTGACAGACGGATTACGATGCCAATTAGAAGTGTGCAACACTCGAGGGGTGAAAATATAGCAATTGAAAAAAGTAACGAAATATATTCTATTAAAGAGAACACATTCTTATTGTGAAGTTGTAATTATTCAGAACAGACGGTCTGTGATATTTTATATGTATTAATTAGAAATATATACATGTAAATTCAATTTTATCGCAAAATTTTGTTGTTGCTCTATCGGAATTCGAACCTGAATCTCTTTCCAAACCGGGGTAGGTGCATTAACCAACTATGCTACGGCACACATTACTTTTGACGACAATTTTTCGAACCCATATGTTACATTTTTCAAATTAATACATCTATCGTTCTATTATTTGAAAGCCATCTACTTTGTTTTTACTAAATCTCAAATGATGTACACGCCTCTGTATAATGCACCCTCCCCGGTTTGGAAAGAGATCCAGGTTCGAATCTCGATAACGCAACAACAATATTTTTCGATAAAATTGATTGTATATGTGTATCTTTCTAATTAATACACTTAATTAGTATTTAATTTAATTTGTATTAAAATACCGCAGAAATATGTTTTGAATTCTGCAACTTTACAACAAAAAGGTGTTTTCCTTAAAAAATAAGGCTGCTATTGTCCGGTCCTACGTCAATCTTTGCCATGTCATTGCTACAGATTCTATAATTTCATCATTGTTTGTCTTGTGTATACCATTCAAGAGAAGGTTTTGTTCGTCGATTATCTAAGCGTCTTGAAACGCGGCTCGTCTATTACGCTTTTTACGTCCTTGGTCTACCCTCTAATTTTCGAAGTTTTTTTTGTCTCAAAGAAAGGTCTCCAACTTTTATGATTCACTTCATTACTCACAGGTGTTCTCATGAATACTTGACAGCTATTAAGGTTTCTTCCAGAATCTACTGTGTACAGTTATTTGGGCTAATCTGTCGTGTATGTATAATCTTACTAGCTGACGTTCGGATTCTATTATAGGGTCTATCATCAGGGCTGATTTGAAGTGTGACCGTTAATATTGTGATTAAGTCCTGGATTGCTGTACCGTGTGTAGCCAAGTAGTAAGCCAGTACTTATACTATAACACAAATACATCACATCAGCCTTGAGGATGGATCTTACAATGGGATTCAAAACGTCGGCTAGAAAGATCAAATTAGCTCAGAAGACTGAAGACATAGAAGGCTGGTTTACCTGATCACGACAAGTCTGACGTCCTCTATGTCTGGCCCGTCATCGACAGTCGTGTGATATTTCTGTCTTACCATTATTTTCATTCATTCATTTCACATGGCCGAACCACCTAAGCAAATCATTTTAAATCCTTTTTACTGTGCCAAGATGAGCATTAATAATTGGGTTTGCCATATACATGCTTGAGCGACCTTGTTTCTACTGCTTTAGTTCTTCATTCGATGCTCCAGTGTACTGTTTTCATTCCCTGGTATAAATTATGTTTTTTTAGGCACGCCTTCCAACAGCCAGGCACGCCACTCAGAGAAAAAGCAAAATTTCAGTCTAATTTTTAGATTAAGATTTAGACAAGCTGTATCAAAAGCGGTCTATGTCCTGTGGACATCACACTGGCTTCGATTACCGTTGAGGTCACAGTATATCTATGTGATTTTATCTGGATGTTTTGTGATGTGTTTCGCTACAGTAATTTAGCAAGTCAGTTGAACCATATCAGAGAGCTGTTATTGCTCAGTGATAAATCAGTACGAAATCAGTGCCAACAAACATAAATAACTCGGTACACATATAATTCGTTGCAATTGCACATTTGACAGATAACAATTTTGACATCTGATGACATGTGAAAACAAGCGGGCAAAGCGATGACGGCCCGAAGTGGTCGGACAATGGCTTGGCTCGTTCCTTTCGGTTATTGTCGCAGTTTGCCGACCATTGTCAACCACTTTGGACATCTTCTGGCTGCCGACGAAATTAAGGGGTGTCAGAAACGCACCCATAACTGTAATTTTATTGGACTTGGTGAGATTTTGGGATATTTTTATTTATTTAAAATGGTTCTAGATATTATTGTATTTATTATAGAAAACAACGAAAGATTTTCACAAATTCGAAAAACATAATATTAGTTATCCGCTTATTTTGATAATTGTAAAATAATCTATATCCTGTATCAAATTTATCTTCATGGACTCGTAAATAATGAAGGAATGTGATGATACACTTTACATGGAGCCTAGACCCTCAATATACACAAAGATGCTTTGATTGAGATGAATGGGACACTTGCAATAGGTACATGCATGGTTCACGATCAGTCAAAGGTTACGATCAGTCAGTCAAAAGACTGGTTGGCAGACAATATAATCAATTGGAAATGGTCCATCTATCGTAGAGGCGGATGATTAAGAAGGCCAAGGATTGATTTAAGCTATTGTGCCATTGATGAACGAGAAGAAGAAGAAGAAATGCTTTATAAACAAAACTATAATACATAGGAGTTTATTAATTTACCATAATATAAAGAATAACGGTTCATTAGATCATACCATAAGTACTGAAGTTGTCACAAAATGGCAAAATGTGACTAATGGTGACTACTGTAGACTTTTTATGATGTTTTTGTATGAGGCACATATGACAAATTTGCTTTTCTTATTATTTAGTGTGTGTTTTGGCATTCGTGAAATTTTTCTGATCCATTTTCTGCTTATACTTAACGACTGATTATTGTCTTTTCTTTAAATGCACTTGTTTGTATCTGTAGTATCTTTTCGTTTTAATTAATGTTTAATTAAAAGTAAACTGAATATTTAACCATTCAATTCATATATCTATATTCTAGCATCTAGCAAAACATCTCAAATACTTTCAGCCTATTTTTCCATCTTATTTTATGAACTCTCGATGAATGATTTGACGATTTTGTTTTTGGTATCTGCTTATTTTTGAGGTATTACTTAATTATTTATCAGTCACGTATAGATTTAACAGGTCATTGCTAATATTTATAGATAGTTCTAATATGACATTAAGATACAAAATAAAAATATTAAACAATTAGGGATTGAATATGTTGCAGAATCAAAAATCACGCTAAAAATTAAAATAAAAGTTATGTTGTATGAAAAGAATGAATAATATATTTAAAATTACGGCACAGAAGTACAAAAGTGTGTGGATTTAGAGGCCAACGAAGTCTATTCACGTGATATGCGACTACCCGTTGCGTGAAAAGCGTTGGTATGATGATACGCGCGTATTATACGTTAAAATATAATTCGTTTTTGAATTGAACCTGTCATAAAGAATATATTAATGTTGGTATTAATCGATGAGATCTTGTCGATTTTAGTATTTTGGGTAGGGGAGTGAAACAGCCTAGAATGATATTGTAAAATTTATTAATGAAAAATAAATATTATAGAAATTTTAAGGGAAGTATTCTTTCTACAGCGTCTGTGAGCTGCTTGCTTGTCCTAGGTATCTCTAATATCTTTATTATGTGAAGATTTTTTAATTTAAATGATTTTAAAGCTTTCGGGA
The DNA here is from genome assembly GCA_022840565.1 of Eubasilissa regina. Taxonomy (NCBI): domain Eukaryota; kingdom Metazoa; phylum Arthropoda; class Insecta; order Trichoptera; family Phryganeidae; genus Eubasilissa; species Eubasilissa regina. Next base: position 11,677,546 of record JAINEB010000027.1, on the reverse strand, counting down.
AAATTTAATTTGAATGTATAATTTATTTTAAACTGTCATCCCTGGAGAAAATCTGAAAGAGCGGGTGTCTCAAAAGATTCGGCACTTTTTAGCCCGCCTGTGAAAAGGCTTCGGCGCTTGTGAAGTGGGTCCGGGGAGGGCGGAGCCCGACAATAGACAATGATACCCGCAGGGCCAAAGTCAAGAATAAGATCTGGGCCAATTTAGGTGACACTTTTTTTTCCAACACCCTGTTGTTTGGTCGCATTGTTGAATCTGATGGGATTTCGTGAATGTTATGATTTAGTTATTAAACAGATGAAGTTTCTGGTGAAATGGTTCGATGATGGCTTGTCACGCAGGGGGTGTTATGTTCGGTGCAAGAAAGGCACTGCATGTTTGGTTGTGAATGCGTGTTCAAATGATTGAAGAAATAATTTTGGTTTTTTCTAAGAAAAGGTTTTTTCAGTTATATCTTTTAAGTCACAGCAACTACATGATTTAATTCGTAATGCAATATTATTTTCACCACAAATGCTTACTGAAAAATTATTTTAATCTAAGAATAATAAAAAGATTATTTAATATTAATTGCGCATTTAATTATACTTTTTAAGGAGGGTATCATAAATATATAAACGAGATTTCTAACCTAAAAATAAGATAGATTCGATAGAAAAGTACCCAGTCGTTCAATACAATTTGGGTTCCGTCATATGTTTGATCCTATAAGAATATGACTTAATAATAAGTACAATAATTTATTTATGGTACATAATGTAATATGTAATATAATGATTTTACAAATTTGAGGTTTAACTTGAACACTATAAATAGGTAAATAGATGAATTGAAAATCCAACTTATGGCTGGAAATAAAAACTTTTATATACAAATGAAATGTATTAATTAGAATCACATACATATAAGTGACTAAAATAAAATATTTGGGAGTTATAATAGATTCAATATAGAATTTATCGCAAAATACAAGATACGTGACTAAAAAGATTGCTAAGAAAATCTCACTTCAGTGAAGGATCAGAAGATTTATTAGTACTGAGTCTTGTAAAATAGTTTACAACTCTTTTATTATTCCTCACATCAACTGCTGCAGCAGCATTTTGCTTTTGGCTAACGAAGAAGAAATGCGACAATTGTCAGTGCTGCAAAATAAAGCTATGAGAATAATACTAAAAAAAAATAGATATACTCGGATCAGTGCAATGCTGAGAGATCTGAATATGATGACTTTTAAGCAGAAAATATATTTTAATACAATGGTATTTATTTACAAAATCATCAATAAGAAAATATCAGTGGAATTCACACGAAAAATTGATGAAAATCGACATGAGCACGAGCATCGTAAAGGGGAAAGGATAGACTGAGACTGCCATTCAGGAAAAAGGCCAAATCTCAGAAATCGATGATGTATAGCGCGATGAAATTTTTTAATGAAATACCAGAAAACATAAGAAGGAGAAATTGAATAGATTTAAAATGAAACTGAATAAATATATAAAAGATAAGTTTTAGTAAACGAAAATACTTTAATATTGTTTATGTTAGAGCATATATATGCATTATGATAAGAACTAAATAAATAAAATCAATTTTGTCGAAAAAGATTGTTGTTGCTGTAGGGATTCGAACCTGGATCTCTTCCGATTCGGGAAACGTGCATTATCCGATTGTGCTATACCAACACAGTGGATTGACGAAAATTTTCGAACCTATATGTTACAATTTTCAAATGAATACATATCAATTACAATCACACCAGTTAATCAAGAGTAGCATTTTTTCTCATCACTATTTTCAAGTGCAACACGTTGGCGCATTTTTTTTTCCGATCATTCACAATTTCCGTCGAGTTTTTTTCGAACTATCGCGTTTTTATATTGAAAAACAAACATGGTTCCGAAATTCTTAAAACGTCTCTGATTCAGACACTGTATTGTAAGTTGTTTTAGAAAAAAGATTTTAATAAATTGCAAAAAAAAATATACGATTCTCAGAAATGTACAGATAAATAAAATTTTCAAGAATGCGGTGAGCCTTCAAAGGCCCAAATTTCCCCATCAATACATTTGACATCTGTCCAACAATGGCGCGGTCTGTTTGACTTTCCTTTAAACACGCTTGTTCCGCGACAATAAACAATCTTCCTTCTCTCTTTTACACCTCTCTCCGCATACTATTTGTTTATTTATTCGAGGAACTGAATGACAAAACTCAGATACTAGTGTAAGAAGTACGCAAACTTTTTTATATCTAACTCAATACACATTTTTAATATGAAATATGTTTATTTAGTAGGCACACTTGTAAAATTTATCAAGAAAACTGTGTTAGAGAATTTCGTAAGATTTTTATAAATAATTACAGGGTGAATATTATGTTCCAGGTCGATGTTGTTTTTAAATAACTAAGAAATATAACAATTTTTTTTAAATTTAACTTTTATTTATTGATTACTAATTTTATTACAATTATTTATAAAATATGATATTGGCTAAATAGCCGTTTTTGGCAGCGGCACTAATACGTGCTCTTTAAATCATATTTTTCATAACATTCTCGTACACTTCACATGTTATTTCAGTAATTTAATTTCGAATCTTATTTTGTCGCATCGGAATTGTAGTTGGCTTATTGACGTAGACCTTTTTTTTAAAATACCCCCACAGAAAATATACGGTAGCCAGGTAATCGAGGAGGCCGGAAAAAATTTCTTTCAAAATTTCAAGCATAGCTCGGGCTGTGTATGAAGTGAAACCGTCCTGTTGAAACCACATACGTTGCAGGCCCAATTGACCCAATTCGGTTACCAAGAAGTTTTCCAACATGTGACGATAGCGATCACCATTAATGGTTTACAGCATTGCCGCTTTTATTTAGATAAAATGTTTTAATGACTTCAACACGTTGTTAACGTTGTAACTGATAAGTTTCGGCCAAACCAAAATGGTGGCCAGACAAAATCGGTCTGGCACATAATATTCACCCAGTATAAAATATAATATTGGGATCAATCTGAATATTTTGGGATTATTCTTAGCTTATCAATAAAATAAAATAAATAATAAACAATATTAGACACCGAATCGATTAGAACGAATACAAAATAGATTTCTCCGACACTTTAATTTTGGATCTAATGCATCAATTAACTTTTAGATGCAGCACGCTTCCACAATATAAAAACCCTAGAATATCGAAGAACACATGCTAACCAAATACCTCTCTTTAAATTACTACAAATTTACTTTAAATTGACTATCCCAGCCAATTAGAACTAATATTCTTCAATATTCCATCCAAATAGAAGCGGCAGTCTGTATTATTTCACATTCCTAGAAGTAGAACATCTTATACACAAAATTCATTCGTTCACCGTTCGTGCAAATAATGAAGCAATGATAAATTAATAATGAAGCAATGATAAATTAACACAAATTAATCAACATTGGCCTAACTGCGGTAAAATATTTTTTTTTATGAACCATTACATTTTCAATTTGAACCAATCATTCTACCTACAAACATATCTTGCTCTCAGATGGAAAATATTAAGTCAAATCATCAGTAACATTATAATGGCCTTACATTTTATTATTAATACACAGACTTTAATCCCCATCCCATCTTCCTTTTTGGAAAAAATTGTTTTATCCTTTCCTTAATTGAAAAATAGAACAAAAAAAAACAAATAAGTATTTGCGTATGCTGGTGCTAAATATCTTAATATGAATTATTTAAAATTTAGTTTTTAACCACTTTATGAGTTAAATTTAATTAACTAGCCGGTTTCGGAAAATACCATTTCCTTCATCGGGATGTCAAATACACTTACTAAAACCATTTATGTCAAATTCTGACTTGTTAAATTTATAATATTTTGATTAATTTTTCATGTTTTACTTACTTCTAATGATTCTAAATTATTCAATTTAAGACCAACATTGTTTATATGCAAAACGGATAATCCCAATTTTTTATCAAAAGTATGATCATTTTTAATAAATGATTGGAAAATTCTGAAAATCCATTACTATTTAAATATCTGAAATGCTCTTTGACTCTGATGTTAAAGTTTCGACCTGTTTTTTTAATATAGAAAGCAGTAAAGTCTTTACAGATAAGTTTATAAACACCGGAATTATTAATTTATCACATTTGTCTTTGGGATTTATGAGTAATTTTCTTATATTTTATATAAATATTTGTTTATAATTATTATGGTCATATGTAATTCTTTTTTTTTTTATAAATTCTTCAATAGAAGAAATAGTAGGCACTATTTTCATTGTTTCTAGATTGAACAACATGAATCTTTGTTAATAAACCCACACTGTATCGGGTTAGTGTATTTAATAAGAAAACATGTAATTGGTTGAATTTACCTACTATTATTTTTGTTACTATCTTAACCATTAATGATTAACCATATGTTTTCCGAAATAAATATACAATTCAATGAATAGATTTTTTCAGAGCTGAATTTTATATTCCACCATGAGTTTTAACATTTAAGAAGCCACGCCCCGAAATGCATCATATGAAGGGGTTTCTGGAATTGGTATTCCTATGGGTGTATTGCGGCGGGGTTGCAGTGGCCATTAAGGGTGCAAGTGAGGGCAACAATATTCGCTGTATCGCTTTTAAGGGGGTTACTTTTACAGGGCGTCGAGTTACCACAGTATTGGTGCTGACACTGGGTGTCTAATCATTAAGTTTGCAGAGAAAAATAATAAATTATTAAAGAGAACACATATTTATTGAGAAGATGCAGTTTTTTAGAACATAGTTCTGTGATATTTTAATACAAATTAAATGTGTCAATTATAAAGATATACATAAAAATGAATTTTTTCGAAAAATATTGTTATTGAACCTAGATCCTTGGATCCTGGATGCGTTAATCGATTACACAACACCAAGAGCATAGTAAGTTTACTACACATTTTTAAACTTATATGCTGTAGTTATTTCAAATTGATAATCTATTTTATTGCAAAAATCTCAAATACATTTGAGTAATATTAGCTAGTTATATTATGTGTAGTGTAATCGGTTAAGGTATTTCCCCGGATAGGAAAAGATCCAGGTTCGAATCCCGGTAGCAACAAAAATATTTTTTCGATAATTTGAATATCTTTTCCTGTATATCTTCCTAATTGATACATTTAATTTGTATTGAAAAATTATTCTTTAAATAGATTTTGCTTTATTGGAGTTTAATTCGTAACTAGCAAGCTTATTTGCCTTTAAGCATTTTTTAAGTCACAAAAAAATACGGGCAACGACAGACGTGATGTAGAGTCAGATATTTATCAAAAATTTTCTAATGATTAAAAAAAATCTAAGAATTAATGACTGAGTGTATTATGTGCATAGGTCACTAGGAAAAATTGTAGTTGACTTTTTTTTCAATATTTGTGGTAATCTCTCATTGTGACTATGATCTTTAAGACTCAACAATATGAACTGGATACGTCATTCTTGGAGCAAAACACATAATAATAATAATAATGGATAATTTGTATAGCGCCATTTTCGTAAAAACTTTCACCTCAAGGGCATTTTACACATAAACTGTTTACAGTTCTACAGTTATTTTAATTGTTATTTTCACTTGTGGAAATAATTTTTTGAAAAGGTGCGTTTTTAGTTTCTTCTTAAATAAAGTCTCTGATGCACTGTTCCTTATAACGGAGGGCAAAAAGTTCCACGCTTTTGGGCCTGCCACCGCAAATGCCCGCTCGCTAAATTTAGACTTCTGGCAAAGGTACGTCGGTTGTACAATCCTTTCTGCGGCTGTAGTAGAGGCTGACCTTAGAGTTTGACGTCTGCCATTCAAATTGTCTGGTATACAAAGCTCTTGAAGATGTAGAGGTACCATGTTATATGTCGCCTTGCATATCAATTAGCACAATTTAAATTCAACTCTTTTAGGGAATCGGAGCCAATGTAGCTAATATAAAAGGGATGTTATATGAGAGAATTTGGAAAATCCATATATTATACGTGCTGCCGCATTTAGAATGAATTGTAATCTATCCAGCTGAAACATTGGCTGGCCAGCATATATGCTGTTACAATAGTCCACACGTGACACCACAAATGCATTTATAAGTGGACGAGCTATCTCAAGAGGAAGATGTTTCCGAATACTTTTAATCTGTCTCACTTGATAAATACATGCACTGACAGTTTTGCTGATAATAATGATTCATAGATACTTCACGCTGAACTCTGTACTGACCTTTACTAGTTTTCCAGACGAATCTCTGAGAGTAATCTCATCCCTGGACATACTTGATGTTAGTCTCAATAAGAACACTAAACTGCGAGTAATTGAGGAGTTTAGAAACAAAACCGCAACTACCGGGTGACGTGTTTGAAAATGATTATATGGCAATAGTAGCAGTTTTCCGATTGATAACTCCTCATGAAAACATGTTTTGTATGTTCTAGAAGTATTTTATTAAAAGTAATTTAAACAAATTTAAAATTTGTTGCAATTACATTTATTTAATATTGGTGGTTTTGTTTCTCAATTGAGAATTATATGTGATCTATTTATCACATATATTTTTAGCATTTTAAAATTTCATTTATTAGAGAACAGTTTCTTAGCATTATAAGTACTTTATAGATGGCGAGGTTTTGTTTTAGTTAGTTTTTTTTTTAATATAGAGATGCGTAAACGGAGATTGTCACATCAATATTCTTACTATTTTTCAACTAAGCTACACGCTTGTGCTATGAAAATGGGTTTAACTTGACGGACTCCGGAAATAAGGCTCGAATCCCCGACACTAGATCACTAGGTAAGTATCGTAACCACTAGATCACAAGCACGTCAAGTATTAGGTTTGTATTACTTTTTAATTCAAACTTTTAAGTAGGTATCTTATAAGTATCGTGGTTTTTCGAAAACGTTAATATGTATATAAAAAGTTTAAAAACTTAATTTTAATGTTCATATGTAATGAATGTAATATGTATTCACCATGGTAAGGTCACTTTATCATCGCATTTTTTTTCGTATACAGTCAAATCTCTTTGTAACGAATACAAATGTAACGAAATTCCCAGTATAACGTATCTTCAATTTGTCCCCGAAAAACTTTTATACACAATGTATTAATGCATATTTCATTGTAACGAAGTCTGATTTCAGAATAACGAAATATTTATGAATAATAATAATATTATTATTTTTTTGATTCATAGTACAGTACAGTGTGTTATTATATTGTTATAATCAGATAACATTGCAGCAAAGTAAGACATATATTTCGGTACCCTGCCTGCTACACTAGTATTTTACTGTATTATATAAGACAGTGCCTTTCCGGTATAGTGATAAACAAAGTGTAGTATTCAATGTACAAATAAATATATATATATATAAAGTAAATCAAGATGCGATTAGATAGTATATAAATACAATGTTCAATGTATATAAAAAGTGAAAAAAATATTATATAAAGAGTAAAGAGTAAAAGAGTAAAACAGGATACAGTTAATGAAGTTTTAACTTGACACAATATTTTATTTAAGGCGTGCCGGTTGTGTTTTACAAGCGACATCCTAGATGTTTCGCCAATCCTCAAACTTCGTTGCAGAGGAAAATTTCAGATTTTTTTGTAAAAAAATAAATTTATTTGTTATTATTTTCTTTTCTCTATTCTTTTTCTTCGAATATTTATTGTATTTTAATTTAAAGTTTTTTAAAAATATTATTATCTTCAACATATTTTAAAATTAAATATTTATCACGGTATCTGTGTTTCCCTGGTGCATACGCATACACATACTTATACTGTTCAGTACTATGTATATCGATCACGCGTCACGCGTTCTGTTGTGCGTCAATCCTATAAGAGGTTATTTTGATGCTGTAGATATAATATGGTCATTAAAAATAAAATTGATTTATTTTATTTATTTATTGACATACATATTTTTGTTATAACAGAGGTGAATATATTATAATATAACATAGTATTATGTTTATTGTGTGGTATGGAATCGACCCCACCTCTGATATATACAGCGTTGTCCTGGCTACTTTGCTAGACTGAAGTCTGTGTTAAAGTAGCCAGTTTTTTTGGTGCTCTTATGTAAGATTCGACAGGAATAAAAATATAGATAAATAAATAAATATATAATATATTTATTTTTTAAATATAGAATAAAAGAAAATGAAGTGGGTGAGTTGTAGAATTAGTGAATTAGTGAATTATTAGTATAATGATTATGTTAGAATGTTGGATAGCCATACTTCTGATTGATCTCTACCCGATTGGATCATATGTTGGCTCCATATTTGATATTATTGGAGTTGAACGATTTCCAAAATAAAAATCTATCATCTTCCTTGCATTCAATATAACGAATTTTCACAATAACGAAACATTTTCTTTGATCTCGTGAACTTCGCTATACTGAAATTTGACATATATTTCCCAATGATTGAATCTACAAGTATAAAGCCTGGGGTACATTATTATGTACATTCTCTATTACAAAACCCTTTTTAAACCCATCTAGGTCCCTACTTATCATTTTGAACGGTTTTGAATGGAACAAATTGATCTTTTGACACTCAAATAACAGCGGGATATAAAGGGGTACAATTTAAAATGGCGGCGCTCTCCATTACGTAAAATGGCCGACAAATTCTGACGGATCGCTCGGCAGACAATAAGCGATTTGTTATTTGGAACTTTTTAAAGTTCGGTCTGCTAGAAGTTGAAAGCTTGGCTTGAAAAATATCCGGTTTTGTTAGGAAAGTAATAAGAGTTTGAAATTTTTTGTACCTTTTATCTTTCTTCACTAACGACTGCTGTTGTGAGTTTGACCGAATATTGCACCAATACACAGATTAACTTATATGTATTATACAAGAATATATCATTAAGAGTTCAATTAGTTCCTATGCAGGTACTAATGTTATTAAGTGTTGTATTATTTATTAAACAATTTAAAATATATATATATATATATATATATATATATATATATATATATATATATATATCGGATTCTCTTCTTTACTGTATTCCGGTCATGAACCTTCAAATATAATGAGGTCGTAAAAGATAGATAATTTAATTTTACTACGTGATCTTTACAAGATGTGAAATTTTAATTATTTTAGTTTTTAAAAAAGGTGTAAAAATTAATAAAATGAAGTACCTAGCTACATAGGACATTTTAAAACTAACAATCGTTTGTATATATTAACAATATAAGTAGACATTTTGATCTGGAACGTTGTCAGGAACTTGTCTGTAAACCTGATTATCAATTTAGAGCTTCGGATGTAATTTCTGAGTGATATTTTATTAATCATGACTATCATTACTCGATTGCAAGGTAATTTGATTCGAAAACATGATAGAAGGGCTACATAAGTTTGGGTGGGAGCTACTGGACTATCCTCCATACAAGCTGGATCTGACTTTCGTCTTTTTCTGAAAGTAAAGGGATTTTGGGTCCAAAACGCTTGCAGACCGATGACGATCCTGACGAAATTATTAATAATGGTTCAGGGAACAAGTGGCAGATTTCTTCAATGAGGGGATTGTCAAGTTCGTATTCCGGTCACAAAAATGATTGGACATCAACAGGGATTAAACTGAAAAGTTGTATAAGTTATTTATTCATAATATATTTTTTAAATTTATGTCTCTTATATACATATATTTACAGAGAAAATAACCATTAAAACATTATAGAAAATTAAAAATATACCTACAAATATTTGTTGATACGTGCAAAGAAAATGAAAACTCTATGATTTAAAATTGTATTTATATTTAACTTTGTAACGTATCTTCGTCAGGACTGAACTATTCTATAAGATTACAATGAAATCTATTACGGGGTGTAGGCGGAGCCTTGGTGTGGGGATGTGATTGACAACTCTATGATCTGGTAAGTAAATATTCGCGATATGGTTTTGATAAAGAATTAATTTATCTAGCATTAACATCTTGATAAGTTTATACTATGCAAAGTTTCGATATAGAACGGTGGTGTTGCACTAGGACAGTAAAGAACTTTTTTTTTCTTTCAAGATTTTACAATAAAAAGTCCTATATCGAACACCGACACTTGACACCGCCCTTGAATTAAGGTTTAATTATCGGAATATGTTATATTCATTCTATATTCCATCTTCCATAATCCATAGTAGGCTACAATATTCTGTTTTCTGTGAAAATTTTTTCTCAGGAATTGAAAATTTAACGAATCCTAACGAACAATAATATCAAAAAGTTACACATTTACATTACAATATTAATATAATATCCATTAAATATGATTAGCCAGACGATTATCACATTTTTTTCCATTCTTGGAGAATTAATTTATGATTCAAATGCTAAATAAAATTAACTCTGAATAACCATATAGGTATTATATAATATTATTGCGAAAAAATAAATATTGATAGAACTTTAGACTTCTTAATATTTTTTATTGAATCTAAAATAATGAACAGAAATTGTAATTGAAATTGAAAGTATATCACGAGCCGGATCTAAATTTGTGCAAATACCAAGAACCGGAATAGTCCACTCCAAGATATATCATTTCAAAATTGATAAAAAATATCCGTTGTGAATTTGGAAAATGAAATATGAATAATTAAAATAGATGCCAATAAATTATTCACAGTGATATAAAAGTAGGAGTATAAAGTAAGTACCTATTCTGGCTTATCAAGCTGATAAAGGTAATAACAAAATCTCCATATAATACCTGAAGGCACTAATAGCTACCCTTCAGAAACGATTTACCAAGAAGTCTTTCATATTCCATCAGATATTTTGTGGAAATATATAATCATTTTTTTAATACTAAGCATAAAAATAACCAATCTTATTTGTAATATAATAAAAATGTTTACTTGTATGTCTAATATCAATCTCACCCTTATCATCAGTCAGATTGTAATGACATGACTATAGAATATGGTGATGCTGTATCTTCAGGAGCTCTGCATTTCAGATAACTTTAATGGTGTACTTCAATCTCTCAGGTCAGCCTTTTCTTCAGCTGCAGGAAGGCTTCCAGAACTGATCATTCATTGCTAGAAGATTAAATTCAGTGAACGGACCTTTGGAGTGGCAGGCCCAAAATAATGGAACCCTTTGCCCTCAGAATAGGGCATCGGAGATTTTATTTTAAACGAAACTGAAAACGCACCTTTTCACAAAATCGTGTCCGTGAGTTTGAATAATAATTTTAAAATTTAAATGCTGGTTTAAGACAACACATTTTATGTGTAAAACGTCCTTGAGACGAAAATAGTTGTATATATTAAATATCACTGGCGTGCAGTAGGCACAAACTTAGGTTGTACAATAGATAGGTATACAAAGTATCAAAAAAAAAAATTAGATTTTTTATTTAATTTTGAGAACAATTAATTCTATCAATTTAAAAATAGACTATATTTGTAAATTAATTACTTTAAAATTCTTTTTTTTATTGTTCAGTACCGTACTTTTGATTTCGCTTCAACTATTTTCTACGATTTCTCCTACCGATAATGGATTTAAAATGTTTCAGTGTTCAAAAACATTTATTTAATTAACTAGCTTTACAAATTAGCATAGCCGAAACTCGTAACAGAAATAATTGTATTTTGACATTTAATTTAATATTGGTAGTAATCTAACTTAATAATATCTAGAAAAATGCAAATTCGCTTTGACAGATATAAATAACCTATAAATTGTATCTATGCAAACACCGAAATATCGAATCATATGTTGAAATACACTAAGAACCTAAAACGTTTAATCTGTCAAGTAAAAGAAATACGTAGAAATGTTATTCTACGCATTTTTCAGGAAAGATTTAAAAATATCCTTTCGAAAATGGCAGCCTTAAGTACAAATTGTTAAAAAAATGCAGAAAATCCGCAGACGTTAAGATGCCGATATAGATTCAGTTAAAAAAATATTTAGTTCAGTACAATTATTCTGAGGATTGAAAAAATAAGTTAGATCTATTAAAAAATAATGCTAGCAAATTGCGGAGCAGAATGCACATGAAGTTGTTACAAATGGTTTACAAATAACCTACGGCTAGACATGCGTTACGTCATAGACAAGGTTACGTTAATCCGGGTGATTTTAAAAGGTCTTTTCATAATTAAAGATTATTTAATTTATTTTTATTTCCCAAAATTTTTAATAATGCACACCTTTTTGCTTGTATGCAATGTATGCCCCTGATAAATATCCAATCATTGTTATTTTGTTATTATTCTGATGTATTGATAAATAAATATTAAAATTTTCGATACTCGCCAGATTTTGATTCGTGCAATTTTCCGACGGCATATCCGAATCCACGTACTCGTAGTTCCATAGCTTTTGCTACTGCAGTGCGTTGAGACCGCTTGACGTCGTCAGTCACCAAACTCGCCAGTCGCAACCGTCTTTAGTTGTGAAAGGTGATGTTGTTATCATTATGTATTTGAATGAAAGATTCACATTATTTTAAATATGAATTAAATATTTTAATTAGAAAGATATACATATAAAATCAATTTTATCGAAAAATATTTTTGTTGCGCCACCGGAATTCGAACCTGGATCTCTTTTCTAACAGGGGAAGGTGCATTATCCAACTAAACTACAGCGACAATACTTTCAGAGATAAATTTTTGTTACCTTTTTGATATTAATACATTTATTAATACACATTATTTTATTATGAGAATACTATTTGGTTATGTTAGGTAAGGTTAGGTTAGGTTGTACAGTATCACTACGCTCTGTTAATAAAATACTTTCTTAAACTTAAATAATAGGCTTTATTGATTCATAAAACCCATCTCAGTAGCCTCGGTTTGGTTGTTTTAGCAAGCTGAACTGGCTCAACAGTATATTATAAATATAAATATGAAATTAGCGCCTAGCCCCTTCTAACTGACTTGGTTCACAAATAAACTTTTTTAAGTCATTGATAAAATATTTCAACCTTATCATATATTTATATATATATATATATATATATATATATGTGTATTCATGAGTTTATTAATTATTTCATTATTATGAAGCAAATTGTAACAATTGTGAAAAAATTGAAGCGTTATACCCAATGTATTATTACGACGTTAAACGGTATTCCATTAGTATTTATTTTGATAATAGAGTAAGAATAACCCAGCAAAATTTAAAACAAGCATATCATTAAGGTTTAAAAATAACTTTAAAATCCGCAAATGTAACACCAAACACCATCAGCAAAATTTTATATATTTAGGGATAAAAAAATTCAATAGCCTCCCTACATAAATTAAAGAAATAAAAGATATAAAAGTGTTTAGAAAGAAACTAAATGAACACTTCAAAAATACATAATTAGAAAATAAACACTATTACAAAACGCTTCAGAACCATACAAATAGACAATAAATAAAATATTTAAAATATTATAGTGTAACTCCCTCTCCAAACACAAGAGCGAAAAAACCATGTAATTTAAAAAAATGTATAATACTTAATTCATGTTATAAAAAATTGTAAAATTTCAAATAAAAATTAAAAAAGATATTTTTTTTTATTTCCTTATAAGCTACATGCAACATTGATATGTTAAAATAAATTATAAATTTAGTAGATTAAATAAATTTTGAAACATTGCATTGTGTAGTATAAAAATATTTTTTAATCAATTAAAACGCAAAATTTCAAATATCTCGAAACGAAATAAACATGACTTGGACCACTTTCATAATAATGGTCACATATATCATTCTCTTATGTATTACACCTATGTAGAGTAATCGGTTATCTACAGTTTTTTTAATTTTTACCACTAAAATATTGTAGACTTTTGACTCTATGATAATTTTTTTTCTACAATGCAAACGAAATATAAAAACGACCGATTTGAGGTGCTTCAAATTTACAAACTTTTGCAAACGAAGTACGGCGATTGTTAACATACGGCGGTGTCAAAGCGGGTGATGGAGCGGTAACAAGGCTTTGTGTGGAGTTGATCCGACTCCCGTGGCATGGCAATTGTGTATTTTTTCCACTGCGGTTTGTCCACCATTGTCAAGACGAGCGGGAAGAGTGGTGTTGTAATATTTTATTTTGTAGTGCCACTTTGAAAGGACCGTCGCTAACGTAATTTTGCGGTCCACGCAAAATTGAGACGTAATCCGTATATGAAATAAATACATATTATTTTTAGATTGACTTGGTGACATACTTGATGGTGATACAGATATTATGGATTCGTTTCTCGTATCCAGCAGCTATATATTTAATATTTAAAATACAAAATACAACATGTACCATCTAACGTTAAAATTATTTCTTGGATTTACTTAAAACAATGATTTATCACTAGAGGCAAAATAATTGAACATTAATATCTATATTTTTTTAAATAAGTGACAAACCTACTAAGACGTGCGCATATGTTTCCCCACGATTACTATTTTATTTAAAATTATTTGTAGCTGATTAAATTAATACAAAAGGGGAAAAAAACAATTACAAACATTGACAGATTTAAAATAGAAGTGACATAGATACAAAAATGTGCACAGGCATAATAAATACAAATAGATGAAAAATTTATTACATACTTTTAAACACCCGGTTTTTTAAATATTTAGTAATGAAAAAAAAACTCACCAATTATGCAATTATACAAATTAATTGAACAAACATTATTACAAGCATTAACATATTATATTTAGAATATGTACTGTTTTTAAATTTGTTATAATTCCCAAGAAACCTGTAATTTCAGTCGTGTTTCAAACCACTCTCACAAAGTGAAAACTTATAATTAATAATTAGGTCTATGATTTATTTAATTAAATAACTTATGTAAGAGCTTTTATAAATTAATAAAATTATTTAGTACTTAGGATTTACTTTAAGTACGTAGAAAACCAAACTATTTCAACTGGATGATACCATAAATAAAAATATATAAAATTTTCCACAATAAATATTATTAAAGCAATGAATTTCCGAGGTATTGTTCCCCCATTTCAAGATCTGGATCAAAAAATATTAATGTTGTTATTATAATATATAACATGCAATTAAAAGGTGTTCAACTAGGTTAAATAAAATTATAGATTCTGTTAAAAAAATGCTAACATAATTTCAAACAAAACAATACTATCTTAATATAATTCTTACCTGCGCTATACTTATTTGCACGATTTTCGTATTGACTTTCATCAATTTTGCGATGAATGATTATCAACGAGACCCAGACACATGCAACTATAGATTGATATTTGAAAAATTTTGTCGCTCTTTCCCTATTCTAAAATCATTTGAACAATGACTGCGTGATTTCTATCTCAGGAGTCACGCGTATTTACGAAGTAGGTTCTATATAATAAAGTCATCTTCGCTTCAAAGCCTTGATTTATATATGACATTTGAGTCTATTATATCTATTCGGAACTAAATTTCATAATAATCCAAAAGTTCTATTTTTATTTTTCGTTTCGTTTTTGGCGTTGTCCATAGATAAAAATGGTATTTCTTGTGTGGTCGAATTTTTATTGACTCTTCTTTTCGCTAAATGACCATTTCACAATTGGTATGACAATGAAGAGCATCGTAAATTTTAGATCAATTGAAGTCAAATGGAGTTTTAAGAATGGGCCGTTTCATTCATAGTAGGATAGCTAAATATATACTTTTTTGTGTGGGTAGAATGTGAAATATCACTTGACTTAATTTCATATATTTGTTCGAATGTGTTTCTATGAAAGTTGATTGAACACTCTGAAAATACGGTCATGGAATGTGTACAGATTTTACAATAATTAATGGTATTATTCGGTAGTATAGTTGTATTTTTAAATTATTACCAACATTTGTCTTAGCCGAATGCATTTCTTGGTTTTCCCATTTTTATAAATATATAACTACGCACTTACACTATCAGATATATATATATATATATATATCAAATAAATAATAAAAACATAACAAGGTGCTTCAAAAAACAGTTTTTTTTGTACATAAATATACTTAACGGTGTACATACAAATTTGAGATCTGTATGTGTTGTGCGTTCTATTTTCAACGAGTTTTTCGGCACCATGTATTTATTTTATATTTATTCAATTAATATTTAAAAATACAAAGTATTGCATGTTTTTAAAACGGGCTGTAATGCTCTCTAATAAAATTTTTCTTTCCAATTGAAAACTAGTCTACTAGTTGCATAATATTTTAATAATTGGATACAAACTCGAATATTTGATATCCGCTTCCGGCAGTCACAACCAGTTAACCCAATTAAATCTTTCGCGTACGTTCTTAGTTTTTCTGTTGCTTTGTCTTGGTGACGTATATCGACCGTGTGGGTAGTAACACATTAAAATAATTAAAAAAAAAAAATTATACAGGAATACGCCAAAATTTCAAAATGAAAAATGTTATTTAAAATGTACATTTTTATAATTAAAAATAATACACAGTGCGTATGTATTTACAATAAAACGAAAGGTTTTTTCAAAATTTTAAATGGCTTGGTCACTCACTCTAAAAATATTGATTTTATAAATTCTATGCCATACATCACATCAATAATCCGTTGTTAGATTTTCATCACATCATTTATATTTTATTGTATAGATATTTATAAATTAATTAAGTAAAATTAAATGACATTTCCACAGTACGAAAAAAAGTGTCCCTAGGTTGAACACTTACCCCTATAGTAAAACTAAATTTAATTAAATGAAAAAAATGTAAAGCATAGAAATAAATAAATAAATTACGGAATATTCAAAAAAAATAGTTCAATCTTACGACACAGATACGAGGTGCGAGGGTAGATTGTAGATTCCCACAATCTGGTTTCTCTACACAATTCAAAAATATCAAAAATGCCAGAATCAAGCGCGATCAATCAAATTCATTTTGATTTCCTTGTTCAAGACGACGGAGGATCTTCTCCGAGAATGGATGAAGGGAGGTACAAAATGACCACGTGAACATAATCAATATCTGTGGCATACAATCATGAAAGTGGGGCACATTTGAAAAACACCTGTATTTTACGGTTTCTGTGTCAAAGCGATCGCTTATCCAGTGACAGATCTTATTAAATTGTTTGTTATTTTTTTTACCCCTGGTTTTATTTTACAATGTGAACAATATTTTTAGTGAAACCTTTCTATTATAAATAGGCATACTTTGTTTGCAGACAATTTTGTTATGAATGTTTAAAAGAGTCCAGTGAGTAGAATGTACGATGTATGCGAAGAAAGCGATCTTATTATGAATGTCGATAAGTCGAAAGTGATGGTATTCGCGAAGAAGGAAAGCAAGACAACGTGCTGAATACTTTTAGGTAATAAATGTTTGGAACCAGTAGGTGAAAGACAGAGAAAGATAATCGAAAGGAGGGTGACTGAAAGGAATAAAGAGAACGGCGCTTTGAATGGAGTTACATCTAACGGGAACTTGTCAACCGAGGCAAGACTAGCGGTACACAACGGAGTCCTGGTACTATACTGTACTGGCAAAAGAGGAACGAAAGTAGACTGAATGAAGTGGAAATGTGATCACTTGGACATATATGTGGCAGATCTATTTATGACAGAGTGAAGAATGAAGATATAAGGAAAGAATGCAAAGCTAAGTAGGTTAGTGAGTAAGTTTAAGAAAGGATCACTTAAGTGATTTGGTCATGATAATAAAGATATAAGACGCAAGTGTTGATGGCACCAGAAATAGAGGATGTCCGCGAAAATCGGCGAGCTTGTATGAGAAGATGTGGATGAGGTGAGAATTGTGTCAGGACAGAAGAATGTGGCGCTCTATCTTCTCGCATACCCCCGCGGAGAAACGGCGTGATGGTAACTTAGATAATTTTAGCTTTTTTTAAATCCGTTAAAATTACGAATATAATTTAAACATCGACATAAAAAATAATCCAGTAAAATTTGTAATGAATACTGCGTTGGAAAATTTCGTAACAGTTTAACATACTGTCATTTTTACGTTGAATCTAATTGTCACCTTTACCGGTACCAGGATCGATATCGGGTGCCTCAAAATATGTTTGAAATCGTTTCTCAAAAACATAAGTGGCGCCAGGATTCCACGTCTAGCTACAGTAATAAAGTATACCGGGTTCGAATCCCGGTGAGTTCTGTGCATCTTTCTGAATGATTTATCTAATCACGAAACAATGTTCTGAAAAATAGTAATATCTTAAATAAAATGTGATTTCATTTAAATAGACAAATGAAATAATATTTTTAAAAAGATTTGATTTGAATATCAAATGTGCATGGTTTTACACCTACATGATATATTATGTCTTGGCTTTAAATTGGCATACTAACTCAACAAATATCCTTCAACAAATCTTGTTGATTTTGCAATAATTATTCCCTTCACTCACCATAAAACCGCAATGAGAGAGTACCTCAGGATATTCATTACACTGTTCATAAGAGAAAATACATTTAATTTATTTAATAATGGCTGCCAGTGAGAGAGTTGTACAAGGTAAATAAGGAAACCATATCTGGAGTATAATAATATAAGCCGGTAAATGATTTAAATGTCTCTTAAGAGTCTAGTGCCGGGTGCAGTTCAAATGGGGGTTTAGAACTAGAGCTTAGCGGAATGTGCAAAAAAAAATTTTTTTATATTGAAAACTAATCGACAATTTAATGTTCAGAACCACTGATTTACGACTATTAGTAACCAAATGTGTAAATTTTTATAAATTAAGTAAAATAGCAAAGACAATAAAAAATTAGAATTAGAGACGTTAAAAAGGTAACTAATGACGAGCACTATATAAAAAATAGAAAATATATGAAGTCATAAAATTTTCTCACAAATATAAAAAACATTCAAATAACTTTTAAACAATAGCCCACATCGACACTGGTTAAGAAATTATAAAGAAGATAAATCAAAAAATAAATAACCAAGTATCATTACAAAGCAATACATGCGCACATATATTTCTAATATATTTTTTAAAGCGAAGATATGTTTAATGTTCAATGGTTATTATGGGTAATATTTTTTAATAACTATATCTACATCTTCAAAAAAGGGACAAATTTTTGTCTAATTAGTTACTGACAGTGGGCTGTATGAACCGTGTGTGAAAGGTGTTTTTTTACAGGTATAGAATTTTAAAATTAAATAAAATGCCATGGTATTGAGTTTATTGGAAAGATAATTTTATGCTATAAGTGTTTAAATATGATTTCGCTATGGGCGCCGCGGCTGGCTCTACATTAATGCCATTCAATTGTGGAACTTAAAAGTCAATAATCACGGATCTATTGGTGTGTACGATGGCGAATCGACTAATTCGGGTTCTCATCAAGATTACGCTTCACTGCAGCAACAGCTTCTTCGGTGCGCACTGTACGACGTCTCTGCGGATGCATATTATCAATTAGAGTATGGGTGGTGCGAAAACGATCCACGGTTATTCGAATTACTTGCTCGGATGGACGATTTTGTCGATCGTAAAATGAACATAGCGCAAGGTAAGTTTCGCGAATTGAACCACGTTTTTGGAAATAAATTTGCACAATTTGTCTATTCATGGAAAAATGGTAAACCAAACTGAGTACAAATCAGTTGTCAGTTGTCAAATTGGTTGTCGCTGGAAAAAGTGTTACCAATTCGAAAAACAAACCTCTAAAAAACACCCTTTACCCATTTTTTCAATCGTTTCAAGTCTAGAACTATTTACTAAATAATGCATATACTTATTCTCATAACTTTTAGTGTTATCTTTTACATTAATTCAATTATTTATTAATGTTCTCTTCATGATTCCTTATCTATATATATTTTCTGTGTGATGTTTCGTAAACATCTCCACAAGTCCTGATCCAGGGTCGCCCTCACAGCTGACTCCATGGTCTTTCCAGATAGATCCACCGCTGTGGCACTTCTTTTCTAGTACCTACGTTCTGGTTCCTGTGGATAGAACGCCAGGGCAACCGGCTAGACAGTGGTTGACATGAACATATGGGTTCAGCTGGAATTAAGTCCTGCGCACTTACATTCAGCTGATGACCTTTCTTTCCTCCTGTGGTAAATTTACTTCAGTATTGTGTAATTCAGACTAGGAATCAAAGCTATTTAATGAAAGGGGTTAATTTACAACAAGATGGTTTAATACAAAATAAATATCAAAAAAACGATCTCTCCATTCTGGCATCTGTTCACAAATATAACTTGACAAGGAAATGGAACGATAATCATCCCAAAGCATCGTTGAATTGATTCCTGTGGCAAGCCTCTCGGATAAGACGCTAGGCAAATCATCACCGAAAGATTGATCCCACCTCCACGGCCGTGAACTGTCGTTCTCTCATTAGTTAACTTAGTTAAAATGATGGTCACGTAACCTCGAAATCCGTGTGACGTAACTACTGTACACACTTGATCCTCCATCATATGGGATCGTGGCCGTCACGCTGGATGTGCCGCTGGACTGCTCTCCATCGCACATCCTACATTAGAATCGGGTGCTCTCAGCCCGGAACCCGAAAAAGGACATTGTTATTTCTGCTTAGGAAGAGAGTACAATGAAAATAAGATACTATAATATTACATACACTAGTATCAACAAGTTCTAAATCTTTTCCTGATATTCCTTCGAATGGATTTGCGACCGCGGCCCTGCGCCTGGCACATATAGAACTACTTGCGAGCGATTCAGTGTTTACCTCATATAAACGTGGCGAGCTGTAAAAATTACAACTTGAGGGATTAAATTCTAACATAACAAGGTACATTTATGCTTGTCGCTATTGCGGACTGTCCACTTACGCAGCATATATGGAGATTGGAAAGACAAGAGCGTGAATCAACATAATTTTAGTTACTTGTTTGAAGTCACTGTTTTAACCATATTTTCGTTGGTTCTTAGCAACTTTAGGTGGTTGTATGCTTCCTCAAATTTCCTGCCCACTATCACCAGCGTTCGGAATCATCACGTCCAAATAAATTACTTCTTGAACAACCTCACATCCTGCTATACGGGGAATTTTTTGTGAAGGAATAGTTTAATGTTATAAATATAATAAAAAAATTATGAAATATCGAATCGAATACGATAGAAGCACGAAAATTTGTCAATATCATTAACCATACATTACATCATACATATTTTAGTTTAGAGTCTAAACATGAAAGTGATTATTAAAGTTATATAATTTTATTTACCAAAAATCTGTACACAAGCACAGAACAGAATGTTAATAATTCACATCTTCAATTCGAATAAATCATACAAATAATAAGAATATTCGTTTGTATGTAAAATATTTTTTATAGTAACAAATCATCAAAAGACTTTATTAACTTAGAATTTGTAAAATGTATAATGACGCTATTCTGGGTAATCTAGTCCATGTGTCAGCTGTATTGTCCCTGTATGTAGGTCACGCAAGGACGAGCCTTCTGTAAGGGATGATCGATCAAGCCTCACCAGGGTCCGTGACAGTTGGTGGGGCAGGGTCACTGGAGTCGGGCCCTGTGCGATGCGGAAGAATTATTGAGTATAACGGAATGTCTTTGCACAATTCATGAAGTGTGGGAAGATTTTGAACAGGTAATAGAGAAGAATAATACAAAACTTATTAAGAATAGGTATTGAAATAAAGAATATCAATTTTAAAAAGTATGTAATTTTAGATTAGCGAATTGCTTTTGTACAGAGCTACCATTCCATATGTTTTGTTTAATGATTTCTGTCCTATATTTAAATAAAATTGTACAATTTAGAATACTCGTGCAACAGCACTGTATATCGTTTTTAGGTACATCTCAGTTATGAATGCATATGCGTTTTAGATCTTCTTGGTTATGTAATGGAATATTAAACATCATATAAAATTAATAAAAATATTATTTACATAATTTTTACGTGATTTTACCTGCAATAACACTGTATATCATACAATACGGCTAATGCTCCGCCAACATTTGTAAAAACCGATATACAGTGTTGTTGCATGGGTGGGGTTATTAATTTTTAAATCAAATAATGCATTAAAAATATTCTTAGCTTTTCAAGGCCGTTCATAATCTTCTGTGTACAGTTTTCTGGGTTAATATACCGTTTACGACCGACCTCTACGCGTTATATTATCCCAGAAAACTGTACACAGAAAATAAAACATTGTTCTATGATGATTATTTTTGTTTAAATTTCGTCATCATTGTCAGCCGTCTTCTGATGGATGAAAGCCTCCCCTAGTAGTCATTGTTATTATGAATTTGATGATTTCGTCAGTCCAACTGGTTTTGGGGCTGTCTTTTGATTATAATAGGATGACTATGTTTGTCCAATGATTGTTCGTCCTCCGAGCTATGTGGCCTACTCTTTCGCATTTCATTTATATCAACTACTATTGTTTGTTCTCTTATCCACGCGTTTCTTTTTCTGTCTCTTCATGTAATGCCCAACACACATCTTTTCATCAGTGGCGGTCGGTGACTTTTTGTAGAAGGGATGCTGGGATAATAAGTTTATACCATACCTACTATTATATATACAAATCTATAAAACTAGCCCACGAACACTCACACAATATTATGTTTTGTATTAATTTTTTATTTATATGATAAATCAAATATATAATCGAAAGACATTCAATAATTCGACTTCAAGTATTGAAGTCAAACTGTCAAAAATGAGTCACACAAAAAACAAATTTCTCAAAACAATCTGCTCGCTTCGTAATATGAATGCTTTTCTGTAAGCATTAAAGTCGTTTTTGTACGTTAGATGCAGTTAACGAATGCGTATACAGTATTCGAAGACCTTGACAGGCGGAACTAAATGCGCATGCGCGAAAGTAGAATACACTGTTGCTGGTATTAGTGTGTTTACGCGATTCATAGATGTTTGAACGTTGAGAATATATATGTATTTCGACTCAATCCGTGCGCGCGCCGTGTCGAAGAGTGTGTTTTAACTGGTCTCTAAAGGGCAGGATGAATTTTTTTGCAGCGGTGCTGTTTTCGGCTAGAAACAAAAAGTACAAAGTTATTTGAGTCTAGAACACAAGGGATGCGGAGCATCTATAGCATGTATGAAGCGACCGCGCCTGCTTTTCATGCCTTTTTGCATTGGACTACGTTTTTGGATCTATCTTTTGTCGAGTCTATTTTTCGCAGCCATACTTAAACACTGAAAGCATAAATTGATTCAACACATTTTGATTTAGGTACAGTGGAAGATCATTTTTGTGTATTTTATTTATTTAATACTACTAAAGATATAAAAAACTAAAAACACTATTATTTATTGTAATCTAGCTTTAGGCGTACATTCCTTATCATTTAAAAATAACAATTTTATTAGTGTGAGTAATAGCATACGTAATATGCACATTGTAACCGTGTATTGATGCCGCTTAGAGTTTTAATTGGTCAGTGGGCAGAGTTGTTGTTTGAAATTAGTTGTATATATTATACTTTGCGATGTTTGAATTTGCGCACCGAAATCTGGATAGCCCACTTTGTCGACTAATGATGATTGGCCGTCTAAATGGATGAATCAAGGGCGAGAATCCAACTGTGACGGGCAGCTGAGCAAGACGTCAGTTTTGGTGGAAACACTCGAAAATAGAGCGCGTCGGTGGAACCGCGCTCCGGGAGAATATGGCGGCAGTAGATGGCGTAGATTAAGAGTAGAGTGCAATCACCGCGGTGGACCCAGAGATGTATGGACCTGGTCCATTCGCGAGTTGAGGAGAGACCCCGCTGCAACGAGCAAGGAGGTGGCATGCGAGCGATAGCCGACGGATGGGCGTTATGGACAAGGCTGATACTAGATGGTGTCCGATCTATCTCCTGGAGCAAGAGGTGAATCCTGGCACAGGCATGTGGTAAATAGGTGAACTCCGTATATAAATAGATTAAATAAATAAAAGTGACCTCCTTCAGAGAAAAGTTGACCCAAAGAAAGAAGATCTAAATAACATTCTAGGTGCATTCAATATCGGGATTAATTGTGTTTTGTGAACAAATGTCTAATGTGTAAAGCAGAATGCCTTTGAATCGATGATCATCCAATAACAACGTTCCAATAAACAATTTTGACTCTAAATACTAATTAAATGTATTAATTAGAAAGATATACATATAAAATCAATTTTATCGAAAAATATTGATGTTGCAATCGGGATTCGAACTTGAATCTCTTTCCAATCCGGGGAACGTGCAGGGAAGGTATCTGGTTAGGTCTGGGTTGACCAAATTACTGTTGTATTAAGATGCATAAATATAACTAATAACTATCAAGAAAAGCCGAGTACTCCGGCCATATTCTTCTCAATGAAAAATATTATCTTTTACAACTTATTATTCAGGGGAAAACAGAAAACAGCAGAGGCGTAGGTAGAAAGAGATTGGCAGAGTAACAGGCGTGGTCGTTTCGTACATGGTTTGGATGCTCCGCATCCTTTATGTATTAGAGTCAAAAAGCTTTGAACATTTTATTTCTAGGCGAAAACAATACTACAGAAAATAAATTCGTCCTTTAGAGACAAGTCATAACACATAATACGACACGGCGCACGCACGGAGCGAGTCGAAATACATGTACATATATACATTCTCAACTTTCGAACATCTATGACTCGCGTAAACACGCAGATATCAGCAACAGTGGATTCTAACATTCGTTCAGTATCCACAAAGTTTGAAAGTATTCGACATTCAGTTCCGCCTGTCAAGGTCTTCGAACACTGTATACGCATAAGTTAACAGCATCCAACGTACAAAAAACAACTTTAATGCTTATCGGTATAATGCATAAAACAGCATGCTAATTACGAAGTGAGCGGATTATTTTGAGAAATTTGAGTGTGTGTCGTTTTTTTAACAGTTTGGCTTGAATACATGGAAGCCAAATTATTTAAATATTGAATATCCTTCAATTATATGTTATATTTGTATATTTGATAGTATGTAGGTATAAACTTGTTATCCAGCATCCCTTCTACAAAAAGTCACCGACCGCCACAGCTGAGTAACCTCAGAGTGTCCTGAATGTTGGTGATCTTATACAGGATAAATCAAATGGTCGGCAACCTTCAATAGAAGGCGGCACATAAAGAATAAGTTGTATTTAAAATCGTATGCGTGCTATATATTTTTCTGTGTACGCTATGATATAAAATCGTGTGCACACGCATACCTGTACACCTTAGAGGAAACATTGCTCTCCATTCTGCAACTGAACATCAAGGATAAACTCTCTACCATTTATCTAAAATGAATTTTTCAATTTTTTGGACATCTTACGAGAAGGGAATATAAATTAAAAAGGCTTTTTATGGTGGGTCACGTCGAAGAACAGAGAAGAAGAAAATCCCCCACCCGTTTGACTGAAGAGTGGAAGAGCATAGTCACGAGTAAATGACATAGATGACGATTTATTATTTAAAAATATTGTATTCATTAGATTTTGAATACATTAAATTAGTATTTAAAACATCATAGACCTATGTTCTGAATAATTACAACTTCACACATAAGAATGTGTTCTCCTTAATTAATTAGTCATTGCATACCTACCTGCTTACATATTATGATACCAACCAATTCTAAAGTGTCAAATAGTCTGGTCTTTGTACAACTCAGATAAATATGAAGTGTTATGTCCTGCCTATTTTTAAAGAACCATAAAAAGGTCTTGAAAAAGGTATAATGTATTAAGTCGTTCGTTTCGCAGTTCTGATTATTCACACAGTGTGTTAATAATTGAAAAAAATAAACTAAAAATTAATGAAAATGTCATAAAAATTTCTGTGAATTTCACAGGGTCGTACCTATTCAATAGGCAAGTAAAATAAAGCTTTAGGGCGGCGGTTTCAAGGAGGGGCAAACTTAAGATGAAAAAACAAGAAAATCAAATTATTCTTTACTCTGGATGAAATGCAAAAAAGTAACGAATTATTGATGAAACCATCTAAAATATAAGAACGGAGCTGGTTAAATACACGTAGGATTATTCAACTTTTAAGATAAAATTATCTACAGCTAAAAAATGACAAACACATGATGGGAGGCACTAAAATTTAATCTAGGCTTGAACAATTCTTATTATATTATTAACTATTATTCAATATTCAGATCTCTTATTTCTTCTTATGCATAAAATGATATATTTATTAATTCTCCTTTACATTTAAATAAATAAAATATATATGTACGTACATTAATAAATGAGAGAGATTTTAAAAATATGCAATGCAATTTTAATCCGATATCTTTATTTCTTTCTTCCTAACTTCTTGCGCTTTTATCCGACCTTATCAATGAAATAAAAAATATTCACCTATTTCTACATTTAATTTTTGACATAATGAATTTGTGTTTTTAGCGTGGATCATGTTTATTATTTATATTATTTAAAAATAAAAATAAAACTAATTTTTATATTAAGGAAAACACATTCTTATTGTGAAGTTGTAATTATTCAGAACATAGGTCTGTGATATTTTAAATACTAAATTAATGTATTAATTATAAATATATACATTAATTTAGTATTTAATTTTTATATGAATCTTCGTGGCGTCTTTTGATCAAATGCATAATGTAAACCAAAAATACGCAAAAAAAGTAGGTAGATTCAGATCCCGTCACAATAGGGGGGTTGCTCAATAGAAAAAGGGGCTATACCTTCCCCCACTCCCTTATGGCTCGAGCTATTGTAATTGTTCAAGGGCCAGCCCCCCAATGTCAACTGCCTTCTGTGGGCTCGTCAGACCCTAGGGCAAAAAACACCCCAAAACTACCCTAAATGCACTGTCACTCCAATAAACGATACTTTAGGAATATACTCAGCTTATCCAACAAGTTAAAATAGAACATGCTTTAAACTAGACAACGTAAAGCGCAAAATCCTGTGAGATTACAAATGCGTTTGGTTACAGTTGCGAGAGTTTTCGTTGTTATTGATGTATAGGGGGATGGATGCATTCGGTTTTCACGGCCTTCTTTTGACTCGCAGACCCTTCGATTGATACTTGTAGCTTTGTGCGTATATTAGATGCAGAGGGATTCATTCTAAAACCAGTTAGGGGTTGATATCGAGTGGACAAACATCTCAAGAGAGCACTTGTCGCAAGTGTTGCGTTTTGTACGCAAAATAGTGCAGTGGTTTATTTTGCAGTTTAGAAGCTTTTATTAATACACAAGTGTTTAATATTTTAAAGATATTTTATTTATAAAAATTATGTTATCTTCGCAAATGTATTCAAAATTATTTAGACCGTGGGATGCCACAGTTGGGCAAGATACGAGTGATATCGTAAAAACTGAACCATGTAAAGAATACTCACCGATCGTTTTTAAAAAAGACGCGGAAGACCTTAGTGAAGTTAAAATTAATTCAAATATATCAGAACAGAGATTAAAGAGAATTTATACGGAAAAAGGAAAGTTAAGAAAAATTCGAAATCAATCCAAGGATCCACATTATTACAGTAACACTCTTCACCAAGATTCAACTATTTCAACAACAACTGATGAACTACAAGATCCGGATAAATCAGGAAAAATTCACACTGACCAGGAACCAACTATTTCTGTGCAATATCAAGAGATGAAAATTAAAGAGATTAATGAGAGATTAGGACAACAATTAGACAACAAAACCCAGAAAAAAATGTCGACAATCAACAATAGCAAAAGTGCTTCGAAAAAATTAAAGTCCCGTACTAAGATCGACGTAGGATTAAATGTATCAATGCATCCAGTTCACGCACCTTACTACCCGGAACATATGATGAACTCGCTAGACCTTCTACAATATCCTGATCCGTATTCTCCTCATTTGGGAAGGCATCCAAATGATTTACTGACGCAATCCCTGGGAATACCACCGACGGATCCCCTACTGTTAGAATCCTTAGCGCAAGGGTACGCGATGGAAATTGAGTATGCGCGGATAATGCACCAAGAAAACCAAACGAAACTTCTAAACGCCAGAAAACAACGACCGAAAAAGTACAGATGTCCTCACTGCGACGTTGGCTTTTCAAACAACGGACAGTTGAAAGGACATATTAGGATCCATACCGGAGAAAGGCCTTTCAAGTGCGACGACAAAACTTGCGGCAAGACCTTCACCAGGAACGAGGAGCTCACGAGACATAGAAGGATCCATTCGGGACTTCGGCCGTATCCTTGTCAAACATGCGGGAAGAAATTCGGGAGGAGAGACCATCTGAAGAAACACACCAAGACGCACCTCGTGCAAGCTGAGAGGATGATGCCGATGTTTATTCCTTTATCAGCGGTGCCGGAAGTCACCGGATATCCGTATTTATACGGGTACTGATTTTATTAAAAAATATTATTAATTTATATAAATGGAATAATGCATAATACGAGTTGTCAGTTTTTTAAAAATATTTTTTTATTATTGAACTAATATCGATTGTGTGTATTCCCAGATATTTTTGTACGTACATGTATAAATATGTAAAATATTGTACATTTTATAAATAATGCTATTAAATATGTACATATCTAATAAAACATACATTTGTGAGAAAAAAATGCCTTGAAATAAAATTATTTACGCATATTCATTTGTTTTTCTTAATGTTCCCATTTTTTAAAAAAGATTATTACACTTTATTATTTTGGTTGAATAACAATAACTGCTTTATATGTAAAATAATAATATTAAAAAAATATAAGAGCGCAGGAAATATGCTCGTATCGGAGGTTCTATACGCCGGCAATTTTTCTATGACAAATTGTGACCTTGGAATAAGATAACTGACACTGATCAGAATTGGCTTTTTTCCATCAAAGTTCTGCCAATAATTTTCTCCTTAAAACTGTAATGAACAAGTAAATTTCTAAAGTTATTATAGAAGCACTTGAATTTTAGCACATATATTTTAGAAGCACTTGTCATATTTATAATACTTATAATACGAATTAAATATATAAGTTATATTATATAACGTGCCCTATATCAAGAATCCATTTACTTTATTGCTAAATTATATGGCAAAATTATTGTAAAAATTTCACATAACTTTGAAGCTCAATATCTCAGTTTGATGAAAATATCGGATAATAACTTGTTTCGAGGGCATGAAATGTTTTTGTGATATCTTATCAATTTTTAAAATTAAATAAAGATACGAGTATTTTTAAGATTTTATTAATTTTGATAATACTATGTTTATATTAAAAAGATTTTTTAGCTAAAAATTAAAATAACGCTGCACTATTAAAAAGCAATTAAATCAATATTTAACTAGTTTTTATAGTTCAATGCTTCGTAATTTAGTTTTTGGTACTGAATTCGGGAGATCACAAAACATGACAGACCTCCACAACGTTAGTAAAAATTGAAACATAAAGCTGGAGACTCGCGGCATAATAGCCCAGAAAAGTCTTCACAGAAGACTGAAATAATATTAAGTAAAAATATTTAATAAAATAGTGATTAAAAATGTTTTTCATAGTTATATTAAACTGACTATCAGTAAAGTAAAGTAAAGTAAGTCAAAATTAATAAATTACTTTTTTTTTGCAATTATAACTTTGCTAAATACTACAATTTTTTTTTAATGCTATTAAAAGCGTCATATAAGAGTAATGAGTGACGCAAATGACAAAGGAAGAGAAAGTATTATTCAATAATAGGTAGGTACATTATTATACAGAAAAAAATTAAAATAAAATAATAATGATTGAAACGTATGTTTTAATACAACTGAAATATTTAGGGCTCATATCTTAATTATTAGAACCAAATATTGGTAGTCAAACAAAATATAGGTAGGTGCCTACTCCTTCATGGATATAATAAATAAATTCGTAATGTAATTGTGGGGTCACAAATATAAAACAAATATAAAATCTTCAAACAGCTATAGTGGAAGCATTTATTCAAATTGAGACAATCTAAAATTTTTATATTCTTCTGTAACGGCTCTTCCTGTACACGGGCTGTTGCTGTTTCTTTTAATAAAAGATAATTATTATGACGATGCTCTAGATAGGGTGGTTTCACACGGAAAAAATACGAGAGGTGTAGTAAATATGAATCTAACGATCCTCAAAATCACCAACAAGTATGGATCGAGGACAATAGAATTTGTTTTTCCTACAATAAAAAATAAAATGCCTGGAACTTTACAAAAGAGCATTCCTAATTTAGAAGAGCTCGTAATTTAGAAGAAATGATTAAAAAATGGCCCATAGAAAATAACCTGTCTTACCTGTAAGAATGATATGTATTGTATATACGGTGACTGATTAATTGTTATGTTTTTGAGTTCATTAAATGTAACAAATGTATATAAATGTACCTGCAGACAAACGTCTATCAAGACACTTTGTGGGTCTAGTGTTAATTAAAAAATATGTATTTAATATATATTTATATTAAAATGAATTCCCTTTTTAGGTACACTGTAGTGCAATAAATATTACAAGTATTGTACAGTTTCCCATGTATTTCCGTGTATACCTTGTCAACAAATTGTAATATTCCAAAGAGTCACGCAAGTTCAGCCGAGCGTGAAAAGCTCGCTGGGCGTTTCGGCTGCCCCTAGCAAGCTGCAAGTCAGAGAGAAATTGTCATTGGTGCATCGCCGAGCGCTGAACGGCTGCATATTAATATATCGGATTAAAAATAAAGGAGGGTAGGTTTTATGCGAAGGGAAATATTTCATCAATTTAATTAATTTACTTCCCCCACCCCATACAATGGCGCTGTTCGATGTTCGAAGCGTTCCGTTTAGAGGAAGCGAATCATATTTAATTATGAGATATCTAGAAATAATCATTTATATTTATTATATTATAAAATTAACTTAAAACATATATAACCTGTAGCTAAAATACTAGATCGATCTTCACAGTAATTTAAAATATTTTCAACAATTTATCTAGATCAAATGTGTCAAAAATATGCCTTACTGTCAATACACAAATAATATTTTTACAGTAATGTATTACTGAGAAACTGTTTTAGTAATCATAACGAGGTCTGTAGGGATTATTACAGTAACACAATTTATATATTTAATATAAACAATATATTTTTTTAAGCTGTTCTCAAAACTTTTAGATTAATTTTAAATCTAAAGTGTAAATTTTATTAAAGAAATCAATAACAATTGAATAATGAAATCTTAAAATAAAAGTGCAACTACCAATCTAAATTAAGAGTACATGTTAAATAATTGATTTATTATTACCAATTTTTTTTATTTTCATTTGTTAAATCTTTGTCTTTTTAAACACGATATATAATTTATCTTTTAAAAAGAATATGCGTTAAATATGTCTATCGTTAATAGAATGTACAAAATTTTATAACATATTTTACCGTGTTTATCACAATACGGACGCGCACGCTTTCACGTGACGTAATAGACAATCTTGTTTGTTTTATCTGTCAAACGACCCTGCTACCTGTCAATCTACGTTTGTTTTACGCGGCTCAGGCAAACATGTACATAATGAAATTATATATATGGAAAGTAAAATTATTATTCTGTGTTGATATTAATAAAGAATTTTAATGGTTTAGGAAGAAGTTCCACATTATTATGGCTGTAGAAAGTAGAAGAATTGAGAATATTTTTTATATGAGTAAAATGCATAAATGTTGAATGATAATTGATAATTTGACTTTGTGTTTTAACCCTGTATTGCTCCTCAGTGTAATAATATTTTACATTATTATTATTCGATTCTGATAACGCTATAAAAATATATACAAACAGATAAAAAAATGTTTATATATTTAATATACGTATATTTTGGTTTGGAGTCCAAGTTTTTATTTATTTATTTGAGTTGTGAACATTTTTCAAATCCATATACCAACAAAAAGATTTACGGAGAAATAAATTCAACATAAGGAAATAAAAAATCCGGACGAAGCGTTAGAAATTCTTGTACGCTACTTTAAGGCTACGTTATTAAATTTATATGTGACGATATTTTTTACGTAGTTCATTATATTATTAAGGTAACAGAATACTAATAAATGTTAAGGAAACCACATTCTTATTGTGAAGTTGTAATTATTCACAACATAGGTATGTGATATTTTAAATACTAAATTAATGTATTAATTATAAATATATACATATAAAATCAATTTTGTCGAAAAATATTGTTTTTGTGTCACCGGGATACGAACCTGGATCTCTATTTCCAATCCGGGGAAATGCACTACCTTTGTGCTATAACGCCAGTATTTTTCTTGACAAATTTTCGAACCCATATGTTACATTTTTCAAATTAATACATTAATAATAATGGAAAGACAGGTGTATTAATTTGAAAAATGTAACATAGAGGTTCGAAAATTTGTCAAAAAAAATCCTGGCGTTATAGCACAATGGTAGTGCACTTCCCCGGATTGGAAATAGAGATCCAGGTTCGAATTCTGTGATGCAAAAAACAATATTTTTCGACAAAATTGATTTTATATGTATATATTTATAATTAATACATTAATTTAGTATTTACTAATAAATGTTTTTAAATTTTTACACTTGAAGTTTTTATACGAATGGAATGGTTTTACTTATTAGTATCATATTTGATCAAAGAATTGTATATTTCAATTAAAACGACCAATTTCAACTAAAAATATAAGATTTAAATTATTTTAAATATATATCTACTTATGAAATGAAAAACAACAAAAATAATTGGATTATAAATAAAAGTATACATTTACCAGTTGTGTTGGTGCGCCTGCAAGTTAGAGGAGTAACCAAGTTCGCAAAGAAATACCCCAAATGAAATAAATAAAATTTGGTTAGGGGGTCGTAATGGCGAATCGCGTTTTTTAGGGGGTGATTCATTGGGGATGTTCTGGTTTGTTGCGCGGTCTGAGGGAGCCATTTTGAAGGCTGTACAGGGTGCTTACACATCACACCTATTAAAAAAAACTAAGTAAACGTGAGTTTTAAATTATGTTTCTGCTATAGTAATTTATTTAAATCTATTGTTATCTGTATCTGATGAATTTAAATATAACGAAAAGTTCGAGCCACGTTCCAGGAGACCAGCAAGTTAGTCCTATTTTCATAGCACAAACGTTCAGCATAGTTTGAAAATAGTACGAACATTGAATGAAATTTTGTTTAAAAGATTATAAATCCAACAGAAACTATTTAGTAACATTGTAAAATAAAAAGATAAAACAAATACAATCTGTAAGTGTATACTCGTAATATCGATTACCCTGAATTATTCTCATTAATGAATTTTAATATTACTTTTTTTCATTCGAGACGCACACTATATTTACTTATGAACAAATATATATTCATATCGCTATAAATGAATTAATCATGTCGTACGTACATAAATAAGAAAAAAAAATGTTGTCATTTTAATGTTAAAATAACGGATTGCATGTCTCATATGCGTGTATCATACATACGTCTTTTTGCTTCTTCTTTTTTTTCTTTAGTTGCCTCATGGGAATTGGAAAACCACATCGCAGTCACTACAGAGCGCATTCCATCACTTGACGTTGTTGTTGTAGTCCAGTCTGCTGGGCACTCGCGTTCCTCTCACAATTCTGCCTTAATATTATTCACACACCTCAGTCTTGGTCTACCCTTCGATCTTCAGTTGGTTTATATACTCTCGCTACATGTCCAGCCTACTGCAACTACTTTGCTTTTACCTTCCTCAGTATATATCTGGGCTGCGTACCGTTCTAGACGTTTTAAGTTCTTTAACCTTCTCCATTTTCCGATTAGGTTATCACATATTGGGCCGTAAATATTGCGCAAGACTTTATTTTCAAAGACATGCAACCTGCTTCCTGAGAGAGAGAGAGAGAAGTATGGAGTTAACAGATAAATGCAATTTTCATAAATCAAAATATCAAGTGTATCCTGATTTTATCCTTAATTTGTTTTATCGTTGGATATTATATTACTTTTTGTCACATTTTTACCCAGATATAGAAGATATACTAGCTCCATATATATAAATAAGTTATAGATGCAAGAAACTACGTAATAATCTCTAACTCAATGAAATCTTCAGAAAATTTTTAAAATATTTCAAATAAACGCGATTAGTAAAAATTACAAATCAACTGTGATACAACCTACCCCGGTACAAGATTGTTACCGTGTAATCTTTAAAAAAAAAAATTACACAAATTGTCAATTTCATCGTGACAAAAGCGAATTTTTTAAACACTGTCATATGTATGTTTAGATTAAGTAAATTAAATTAATTTATTATAATACTCAATGACATCCTTACAATTTTTTATAACATGGATTAAGTATTTTATATCATTAAAATTACATGGCTTTTCTTCACTTATCTCTCTAAAAAAAGACTAGCTCTTGTGCCTGGAGAGGCTTGGACTTCTTTCATTGCAGGCTATGGTCCTCTTTTATCTATGGTTTGTTAATATTATTTCATGGCAACTGTCATGCTTTAAAAATGAAATAACTTTTTAAATATTTACGAGTCAATAAATTTCTTTGAAATCAGAATTTGCGTTTAGCACTGGCTGTTTAGTGTAACTGGTAACTAGTACATTTACTGAAATACACTAGTTACGTATGTTCGTATAAATATAATTATTCTCTTAAAGTGAACATTAAAAAATCTAGCAATAATGGATTTAAATGTACCTGGGAACATGAAGTAGACGATGAATAAAAAAGTTTCTGCCAACAGAACTTGTAGGGATCGAGAATTTGGTTTGTCTCTGTCTTGGGAGGACCCGTAAAATAGCGAAGATGCCAATGCGGGTACGATTGTAGATAAATTAAAATGAGAATTATAGATTACTGTCAAGAATAAGGTCATAGGTCATATAAAGCACTTTTGAATTTCGGTTGTTGATCGCACTTGAAAATATAAATATGTATATCCGGTAAATATAAATATATGACATAACTTAGTAGATGAACACCAGATGGACTAATATCGCAAAGCTGAGTAATCTGAAAATCCAATTGTTTAGAAAAGCTTGGATACTGTCTTGCGGTTGTCGAGTCTAGCATCGTTCGCTTTGTAGAATATTCCTGACTTACGCGAGAATTAGCAAATATGGTGAAATATTCTGGAATTAAAACCTGTGTAAATGGACCAATCAAAACGTTTCTTTGAAGTCTTATGTGGTAATGTCAGTGTAGGTATTTCAATATTTGTTTTGTTAGGTTTGTTCAAAGGTGGGACATGCGCATAGTGAATGAAAAGTCAGAGAATCGATCCTTATGTCGGAAGATCGATAACCGTTTTGTATAGTTTGTGAAATAATAAGAATATTGATATGATATGTTATATATAGACTCATATTTTTTCACAGTATACAGTAATTGTTTATTATTATTATACGACCGGGTAAGTAGTAGCTTAGTTGCATTATTTTAATTTAATATTGATTGCAATATGAATTATAAATTAGCTTGTAATGTATTATGGTTAGTTAGTTAGATTACGAAGTGAGGATGCATGAAAAATTAAATTAAACTCAAAGACGAATATTAAGTGCCAAAAAGGTGGCACTTAAAATTATTTAAATAATAAATATAAGAAAAACTGTGTTTTACGTCTTTTAGTTCTTACATATCTTTAGTCTGTATCAAAAAAAAAAGTACTTTGTTCAATTTATTTATTATCTCCTTTTGATTTTGGATTTTTCTGTTTATTACAATTTAATTTAATTTGTTACCATACTTCCAACTTATGCATATTATAGGTTATGGAACCTTATGGCTATCTACCTCAGAACAGATACTTTATATGTACTAGCGAGGTAGGAAGCGGCCAACAGGCTTGCATGTAAATGAATAATAATTGTACTAATAATATTTGTACTTGTATAATTGTACTTGTATAATACTACTACTGTACTTGCAATTGTACTTGTATAATATTTGTATTAAGGATTTTTATATTGATGCAAGTTATAAAGGAATGTTATAAAAATAAACGCTGATTTATCGGCACTGATATGAATAAATATAGAAAAATAACGTATTTCTATAGCATATATATCGATATAATATTATTTTTAGATTTATATTATATTAGGTATATTTATGTACTGTTATTATTTTGCGATTTCACTTGAGTGTTTTGTTTCAGATTATTGTTTTGTTTCACCAAAAAAAATGTGCAGTTTTTGCTGTGGTACTCGATCTGTGGTTCGCGGCGCATTTAGACTGAAAAACAAAGTAACAAGAGTGCAGAAAAATATTACATTTAAAAAAGTAACTTTAAGAATACAAATAGTGCTTTTTCTCCATTTGTGCAGATGACAACAGGTAAGTTATTTAAATGAATTATTTTCCTTTATTTAGGGTTCAATGTACAAGAAAAAATATTTTATTATCATTATTATTGTTTCTTAAGGTATTAACAAAGAGTACATGTTACATGTACAGGACGATTATTATGTTCCAAGCCGATATCACCACTTTTTGACATTATGCCGCCGGGAAAAATTTCTCGTAAAATCTCTAGCGTAGCTCGGGCTGTGTGTGAGATGGAACCGTCCTGTTAAAACCAAATGTGTTCATACCACAGGCCCAATCGACCCAATTCAGCTACCAAGAAGTTTTTTAACATGTGATCACCACATAGCGATCACCAGTAATAGTTTAGAAAAAATATTTTAATGTCTTTAACACATTTTTAAGGCGTTAGATGCTCTATAATAAATTGTCATCAACTACTCTCTACGACTACGAAATACAAACTGACGAATATCTGCAAAACCAAAATGGCGGCCAAACAGAATCGGAATGGAACATAATATTCGCCTGTACATGTGCAAGTGGAAATATGACAAGTACAAGATTGTCAGATATCAAATAAGTATCAAATAGTTTAGATTGGTTACCAATCCACTTAATTTTCCTTCGTTCATGTATCAAAATTCTCAACATAGATATCTTCATGGCTCTTTGATCCACGTTAAGGCATTGTTATAATAGCATATGTAAATGTCTATGATTCACACTTGTATGTCAGGATAGGTTCAGTATCGCTATATCTTCTTAGGGTACAGTACAAAGATCAGGCTTATCTTTAAACTCAAGTGAAGAGTTGAGATCTTTACCGCAATATATCCGAGACGCTAGAGCAAAGTCTTATCTGCATATATATAACCTTAGCATCTGAAATCCCATTTATATTTTTAATATAATGCATACATAAGTATATTTATTTATGTATTTGCGACAATTTTCTTATACATTCTTAGTGTAGATTTTATTAATAAATATCTTAACATTGAAATATATTTTCTGCTTAATGGTCATCCTATTCAGATCTTTCAGCATTGCACTGATCCGAATATATCTATTTTTTATGAGAATTATTATCAAAACTATATTTTGATAATAATTAGATAAATAGAATCCTTTTTGTTATTTTTTTTTTTGTATATTAGGTTACGAAATTATATTTAATTAGCTAGAACGTCCTTGGATTTCAGAAAACAATGACAATGATAAACACTTGATACAGATTTAGTGTGTGGCATGTTGGCATTTTTTGCGTTTGTACTCTGAATGCGAATAATAAATCTATATTTATTAATTATCTTAATATGTTTCTAAAAAAATAAATTGTTTTTAATACAAGTAGATACCTAATAGACTCCTATTTACTTTCCTAGAAGGTCTTTAATTTTAACGCGCGGTAGATAAGTTAATATTTTTGCTTTATTTTGGCATTATTACTAAATTATGTTATAAGATAAGTTTTATTCGCAAATACCTATTGAACTACAGACAACTATAATTAATAATGTCGAAACTTTCTCGTTGGTTTAGCAGTAAGCTATTCGCGTAGCGGTCGGGACTTTCAAGCCTCGTCCCGAGAGACCACCAACTTAGTTCTATTCTCATAGCACAAGCATATAGCTTAGTTAGAAAATACAGTTGAGCTAGGTAACTGAGAAAACTTGATCCCGAGAATAATTGAAAAACACGTTTAATCTAAATTAAGTTTTAAATGAGTTACATAATGAAAATATTCCGTTGGCATTTAACTAAAAAACAAAACATAATAATAACGTTAATACAAACTAAATACATCAATTAGAAATATATACATA
The DNA here is from genome assembly GCA_022840565.1 of Eubasilissa regina. Lineage (NCBI taxonomy): Eukaryota > Metazoa > Arthropoda > Insecta > Trichoptera > Phryganeidae > Eubasilissa > Eubasilissa regina. The sequence continues at coordinate 11,639,407 of JAINEB010000027.1, read as the reverse complement.
CAGATAAATTGAGTTTATCTCAGGGGCGTGCCCTCTATACAATCAAAAAACTGTGCATAACTGTAAACTTTGTAAAATAAATATTTATTTTATATATTATATATTGAGTATGTAAATAATTTAGTTACATGTTACCGTGTTAAATAAAACCGTATAACTATCGGAAGAATTTAAAATTGACAAATAAAGCTGCGCATGTGTTTTTTCGCTAAATCTGTCCCAGACGTATATGAACTAAACGCAAGTCTTGCACCGCGCGGTGGTCTGAATACACGTCTTCGCTTTAACAGACGTGTTGAAAAATGCCACAAGCGTATCTTTGAAGCGGACTTGACTGCATGCATTCCAATACACTTTGAATATATTATTATTATAAAATATAAAATATTTTAACTCCTTTCAAGAACAATAATAACAATACACACTCACAAGAGTGAAAAATGAATACAACCTCTAATGATAATACCTATCGCTTTTGCACCATAAATATTAGCAGCATAACCTAAGTCTACGCCTAGCGCACGCCGCTAGTTTATCTGAATGTATATCTTTCTAATTGATGTATTTAATTTGTATTAAAATATCACAGAACTATATTCTGAAGTTGCAAATTCACAACAAAAATGCGTTCGTGATTTAATGTTTCCTTGCGTACACGCATTACTCAAAAGTATTTGGGATTCATCGCGATATAAAATTGATTGCTTTTAAAAATGGAATAATGGATGTATTAATTTTAAAGAGCTACAAAATATAGGTTCAAAAATTGATATAGCGAAATTGATTTACGCATTTCGTCCATGTTTGAATATTTTTTTGATTAATTCATTTTTTCCGTATATTTTTATAGTCGATTAATTTAATTTGTACAGGCTGGTTACTGAAAGGATGAATGATACAAAATAAAAATAACTTTTTAAACACACGGTTTTTTAATTAATAGGTTTTTAAAAATATTATGTGTGAAAAATAACATCCCTCAAATAACTACCATTTTTTTTAGTCCCAAATACAAGCTCTTTTTACTGCATTTCCCATGATCGTTAGCAAGGTTTAACTGATTTTTTACTGGAATAGAAAAAATCAGTGAGTTTCACTCGTTGCTAGACATCATACATAGTCATCTTAATTTCCAAGAGATGCCTATATATAACTTACAAAAAAAGAAAATAAAAAAGATAACAAACAAACAAACGACTCTTTCAAAGCCTTCAGCCTTTGGAAAGGAATGGAATATTTATTAAAAAATACCACAGAAAATTGCAACTTCACAACAAAAATGTGTTCTTGAAAATATAACATAATTGATGGTGCATTATTTGAATGAATTTTTCCTATGTAAATAGTGAATATCAATCAGTCAGTGAAGCTTCCGCTTTTTAATATCCGAAAATGTTTGTATAAAAAAAAAATGTGTCACATAAAAATACGAAATGATGGATCGACAAGTCTTGTCAGTTTTACTTGGAGTAATAATTATATTGAAGTCGCGCTCGACGGTCGAGGATGCATGAAAAGGAGTCTGAAGGAGTCGTCATAGAAATGAGGTTTTTGCGTCAATGAGTGTCAAAATATTTGGAACTTTCAGATAATCCACAAAAGAAGTGATGTATGGTTAACGTTGCGATTGAACCAAAAGGCGGAAGTTGATTTCAATGAAACGGAGCCTTATGTAAGATTGAAATGAATCTATTCTTCTTTATTGTTGCGATCTTTGTTAGCGCGAATGTAAAATGGAATGTAACAAATCTAAATTTGTTAAATATAAAAATATTTATCATCAAAGTCACGCTTATTTTTTAACAAATATATTACACAAATTTAATAAAATATATATTTATTCTTCATATTCTTCTATTTATTCTTCTTTTTCCACGGCGCTACATTTCAGGTCGGGATTTGGCCTCTTCCACAACTGTTTTCCGACTCTTGTTCCTAAAATAGTAAGACAGTTAATTAGGACAGGATTATTGAACGACAAATCATTAATAGCTTTGTAATTATAATCGGGATGATTTGCTAAATGAAACTGTTATGGTTGCGATGCGATGTAATGTTGTCTAGATTTTTGGGCGTTACTAGGCGGCAAGGAATGACTGTACAGTATCTGGTTTGACAGCCAGCTCTATAGAGCGCTAGCAGGGTCTCCACATTATTATAAAGTGGTCAATATTTTTTGCACAAAACATGTCGTGTATTAAAATTCTTTCTTTTTTTTAGAAGAAACTATTTCATACACAATTTCATTCTCTTCTAGTGTGAAGTTTTTCACTCAAAGTTCTGAACTTTTGTAAAACATGTACATTAATCAGGTGCGTGCAGTGTATACAAGTAAAAAGCTGAGCATTAACAAAAATTAAATCATTATTTTACAATTAGTGCCATCTGTGTACCAGTAGAGACTTTAACAGCTTAGTTCTAAAAACTACCATGACAACTCACCGCTGTACCCATGACGTTATTTTGTATTCGCCGCATCGAGCTATTCACATTACTCTGTTCTGTCTTTAAACTAGTGAATTACTCGAGTCATATAATTGGTTATTTACTGAATTGAAAATTTCTTCCGGTTGAACCGTTTTGTATGGAATCGTTACCTGTGCTGTTCCTTTTTTAGTATCTTACTGTTTTTAACGTGTTGATTTCATTATTGTTCTTTAAATTTGATACATGCATTGGTTTTTGATTTGGGAAAAACAAAAAGCAATTGGCGGAACTATTTCCTACGTTAAACTTTAATATAAATAATTGTTTCCTTTAGTTATTACATGAAAGATTTTCAAACAATAAAGTAATCATGTTCAGTCATAGAAAGTGTTCTTTAAAACGTTCATATATTTTTTATGTGGATAAGAAGGTATGATTTTACGTTAAAACTTAAACTTTTAAAAAACTATTAATAGTACTCTAAAATTACAAATAAATACATGGTAGGATCTTATAAACGACGGATTTGTTTTGTCTAAAGACGTTGGTTAAACGAAAGTAAATATATTGCATTACATTTATTATATATGATTGTATAATGTCATTGGTAAGAGCATAACCTAAATCTATACCTACTGCACGCCACAATTTTTTTTCTCATGGTTTATTTGTTCAAGGGATGCTGGTCATCATGTTGGCCGCCTTTACTTCTTTAACTAAGGCTCGGACAAATTTTACAGTAGATTTGCCAAACCATGTTCCGGTTCTTCAGCCATGATGCTTTCCTTCCAGGTCTCCGATTTTCAGAAATCATTTCCTGCATTATGATAAATTAGATCTAATTCTTTTCTGGATGTCTCAATACATGTTAGATATTAAAGTTTTTTGATTTTTATTGTTTTATTTTAAATACTTATATTTCTTTATTCATCACAACCAAAACATTCATAATTCTATCCATCGGTCTTATTTTGGAAATTTGTCTATAGATCTACATCTCAAATACTTCATTCGCCTTATTCGGTAATTGTCTATGATTCTATTCCATAAAATAACGCCAAAAAATACATTCATTGAACAAAAATGCTAAATATATCATAAATGCTTAATGTGCATTCTTATTTATTTTACTTATAACCACTAAAATATGTTTTTTTAAATAAATACAAATTAAATGTATTAATTAGAAAGGAATACACATAAAATCAATTTTATCGAAAAATATTATTATTGCTACATACATGAAAATACATGACTCTCAAATAGAACGATAGATGTATCAATTTGAAAAGTGCAACATATAGGTTCGAAAATTTGTCGTCAATGTACTGTGTTGGTGTAACATAATCGGTTAATGAATTTTCCCCGGATATGAAGAGATCCAGGTTCGAATCCCGGTAGCAACAACAATATTTTTTGATAAAATTGATTTTATATGTATATCTTTCTTATTATGTTTAATTTGTATTAAAAAATATAAAACAGACCTATGTTCTTAATAATTACAACTTCACAATAAGAATGTGTTCTTAATACAGAAATATGTATTTGGAGCGCTGTAGAACTTAAGCCAACACACTGACGCACTGAAATGAAAAAAAAGTGATTTGTAAGCGAATTTGTATTGCTTACAAGTAGAAATGTGTTACAGTGATGTAACCCATATATAATATAACAAAACGTAATTGTTAATATATACTTCAAGAACCTTCTATAGAATTTATTTTACTGTTCGACGTATTAATTTTTGATAATACATAATTTAAAGTTTTAATTGATTAAATATTTGATTCTCGCATTTAAATTACGTTGGAAATAAAATAATAACTTGCAAGTTAATCACATCGTTTGACGTTTTGGCGTTGAACTATCTGGATTTTAATAATATATGGGTTTGATAAGCTCTGCTTAAAAATTTCAAATTGTTTACTACTTTAAAAATATCTTTCATAATTGTGAAATTCTTTCATAAGCACTTTAAAAAAAATCGACTATTTTGGGATATAAAGATTCTTAATTGCGCATGCATGGTCTTAAAAATATTTAAAACACATGTACATGACTTTTACAGTGAAAAATTGCGCTTAATAAATAATATAATATAATTTATTTTTTAAAAATAGAGATGCGTACACAGAATACATTTCACATCAATATTCTTACTATTTTCAAACTAAGCTAAACGCTTGTGCTATAAACTTGTTAGTGTCCTGGAACGAGGCCCGAACCCCCGACCATTAGATCACTAAGCCAACGTCTTGACCACTACACCAACGAGCTACTTAATAAAGACATATTGAAACTATTGATATTAATATAAATGAATTTTTAACCACTTTAATGAGTTAAATTCAAAGCGCCAACCGGTTTCGGAAAATACCATTTTCTTCATCACGATGTCAAATAAACTAACTAAAACCACATGTCAAACGTCAACTGACGTTTTCATTTCTTCGGTTTTAGCATGTAACGCAAAACAAACAACATCTGTGTCGATAGCAACTTAACCAGATCAGAAATCAATTATGTAAAAGTGTGCGGTAATAGAGTCGAGGTAAAATTTTTGCTGTTGGACATTTAAAAATATTAAAAATAAATCTGTTCTGAATAATTACAACTTCACAATAATAATGAGTTCTCCTTAATAAAATAAATGATTTATTTATTCTTTGTATAGTGCATACATAATTATAATTATATATGCTCACTACAGCAAAGATAAGAGTGAAATATCGTTTCTTGTTACTACAACTTTTCTCTCACTTATAGTTTAATTTTGAATCTATGTAGTTTCTTCTCTTCCTTACGGTTTCTGGCATTCCATTAAAAATCTTCATCGCACTGTGCATCATCGATTTCTGAGATTTAAGCCTTCTTCCTTAATGACATTAATGATTAGCATGAATTTTTTCTTATAAATTCTGCCAATATTTTCTTAGTGAGGATTTGAAAAAATAATAATTGAAATGTATTTTCTGCTTAAAGGTCATCATATTCAGATATTTCAGCGTTGCACTGATCTGAGTTTATCTATTTTTCCGAATATTATTCTCAGAGCTTGATTTAATTAGATAGATAGCTCGTCCTAGAATTTACGAAAACAATAACAATGATAAATACTTGATACAGTATTTATCATTGTTATTACTTATCATTTGGTGTGGCATGTTGGAGGTGATTCCACATTCCCACAGAGGGCGGAATATACCGCAGATCATCCAAAAATGCGTGCAAAAATAATCATTACAAATAATTATTTTTTAACTAATTATTTATTTTAGCAATATTCGAATATATCCAAGAACACACATTTACTGGATTTTTACCTACAAAGGCACTGTTATTAAACAAATATCAGATGTCTCATAGAGACAAAGGTAGATTTATTATATAGAAGTATGGGATAATTACAGGGCTTACGGCCTGTCTTCGGCAAGCTTAAGTGATCGCTTTATATAAATATAACGTTCACCATTCTCACCCCATCAATCTCCACATCTATCAATTTTTTGAATGCTGTATATATGTTAATATGTGAACTCGCTTCGAGTACCACCAACACCATCGCCATCTATGGACCAAATTTGAACCAAATTCATTTTTCCTTGAAACAGTGTATATGTCAACTCAATGAGAATCCGACTTTTTGTAAATAATTTAAAGTAATATTCGTTATTTGTAAAATGTTTTTAACACATTATACTAGAATACGTCTGAAAAATCAATATTTTTTATTATTTTTATTTTGACCAATGTATTATTTTAGCAATATTTGAATATGTCCAAGAACACACAATTACTGGATTTTGACCTATAAATGCACTGTTATTAAATAAATATCTAATATCTCATAGAGATAAAGCTATTTTTATTACATTTAATGGGAAATATAATAAAAATAGTTTTAACTCTGTGACATATCTGATATTTATTTAATTATTTATTGCGTATGTACTCTGAATATGAAGAACGGCATATCTATATTCTAAATACTAAATTAATGTATTAATTATAAATATATACATATAAAATCAATTTTGTCGAAAAATACTGTTTTTGAGTCACCGGCATTCGAACCTGAATCTTTATTTCCAATCCGGGGAAGTACACTACCAATTGTGTTATAACACCAGAATTTTTCATGACAAATTTTCGAACCTATATGTTACATTTTTTCAAATTAATACACCTGTCGTTACATTATTTGAAAGCCATCTACATTATTTTTACAGAATCTCAAATATATTTGTGTAAACCGACTGTAGACTGTAGAAATAGAGATCCAGGTTCGAATCCCGGTGACGAAAAAACAATATTTTTCGACAAAATTAATTTTATATGTATATATTTATAATTAAGACATTAATTTAGTATTTAAAATATCACAGACCGTCTGTTCTGAATAATTACAACTTCACAATAAGAATGTGTTTTCCTTAATATCTATATTCAGTTTTTTTCTAAATCTGTTTGGAAAAAATAAATTGTTTTAATAATACAAGTAGGTACCTAATAAACGCGTATTTTCCTACAGGGTTTTTACTTTTACCGCGCTGTAGATATGTTCATATTTTTGATTAATTTCGGCATTATTATAAAAAATTATTATATGATGAATTTTATGACACTGCTTCAGTCTATCTTTTCCTCTTGTACGATGTTCGTGCTCATATTGATTTGCATTAATTATTCTTATAAACTATGTCAATATTTTGTTAGTGAAGATTTTATAAATTGCCATATTATTTGTCATTTGATTTAATGCATTTTACTAAATTCTCACACTTGTAAAGGGCGAGAATAAATATATCTCATTGTGCAATAGAAGAGTCGTTATAGTTGTGTAAAGAAAGAGGAAGTAAAGGAATCGTCAACATTGCATTGTACCCAGCGAGGACACCCTAATAGGAGGTGATGCCTTGCTTGTTCATAGTGCACAGATTTTTAAACTGTACAAATAATATAAACAACTGCATTTAGTGTTAAATCATTAGATTATATGCTTCAAAGTATCTATATAAATATACATTTTCACCTATCTTCAGTTTTACCTTGGATTTGCTTTAAAGTGCGCTATAGCATTATTTGCACATTCGAATCAAAATTATATTTTGCAACGGAAGCTATTATAGTATATGCCTATTACTTACCAATGTTTCCTTTATGACTAGTGTAAGCTAAGCAAAGTGATTTGAGCAATTTTATGGGGTGTTCCGTATTCATAATTTTTTTTTAATAGGTGCGGTCGCTTCATACATGCTTTGGATGCTTCGCATCCCTTGTGTTCTAGAATCAAAAAGCAGAAAACAGCACTGCTGTAAATAAATTCGTCCTGTCTTTTAGAGACCAGTCATAACACACACTACAAGCGAGACGAAATACATATACATACCAGCAACAGTGGATTCTATCATTCATTCCGTATCCAAAATGTTTGAAAGTATTCGACTTTTGCGCGTGCGCATTCAGTTCCACCTGTCAACTTCTTCGAATACTGCATACGTATTCGAACAACATCCAACGTACAAAAAACGGCTTTAATGCTTATGGATGTAATGCACAAAACAGCATACATATTACGAAGTAAGCGGGTTGTTTTGAGAAATTTGTTTGCGTGACGCATTTTTGACAGTTTAGCCGAATAATTGAAACATTGAATATCTTTCGATTATATGTTATATTTGTATATTTGATAGTATGTAGGTATAAACTTGTTTTTCAGTATCGTTTCTACAAAAAGTCACCGACCGCCACTGGTGTACTTCCATAACTTAAAACAAATGTAGTTTTATTGTCAACAGTTTTTTATTTTGTTCCTACCCCTTAGCCCATTCCCGATCAGTACACGTTGTTTCTTTGGCAATTTCGTACATTGGATGAATTTCCGGAAGATTATAGAGACAGCCTCATTAACCAGGTGAGTCGAGGTGACCTTTGGTTCTGGTCCGCTATCGAAGTATTCCCTTACCCTCATCACTCCCTCATTTCCGATTCCCTATTTTACATCCTTACGATTCCATCATCCACCATTTGTGGTCGGCGACTTGTGTCGGTCACAATAAATAAAACTTATGTAACATAAATTTATTTATCAAAAAGACGCGTTTTGGAAATTAGTGAGACAACAATGTCATACACTCGTAAAAGATTTCAAGAGATTGTACTTACATCTGTGCCTGCAATATTATCTCGTCATAAAATTCACATGGTTTATAATGTTGTTGCAAAAACATACAATGTGGCTTTAATAGGTATTATTTGTTATATTTATATTTCAATAGATATATTTTAATTCTTGTTCAGATTATAAAAGATATACGAGTACGTTGTGTGCCCTCTTGATTATGCTTCTCCACTTTTCTCGGCATCCTGCAGATCTTAGGGCTATCACCAGAAAAGTGCCTGTGGCCTTTTGTACTTGGTCGATCTAACGGGTGGAGGATCGTCCTCTTCCTCTTCGTCTTTAGATGAGGCCCACCACAACAAGCTTATTTGTAGATGTAACTAACTATGTATAAACGTTGATTACATTAACGTCGAACGGTTTCGATTCAACTGTGTCTTCCTCAGGACGGTGTATATTAACTAAGTAAAGTACAAATGATGATGACAAAGATAGCAACAGTTGTGTATCAGGACAAAAGCATTCTATTTTCTCTGCCCTCTCCTACAAGGAAATGCCATGATGTTAGGATAGTATAAATTTTCACTAAAACAATTAATGGAAATGCTATATTTGCATTTACGAAATTTTACAGCAAGATCAAAATCTCACCACATATACGCGGTACTGAGATTTTTCTCAACTAAGTCTCTGAAACTTATCTCATCGTGTCTTATTTCATGGACACGGGCCATAATAGTTAAATTGTCACACCACGAAATTACTACTTCAAAAATTTTAAATACCTTTAATAATTTTTTTAACGGACTACTACCCCCTATTGACTGATTAAAAATAGTGAGATAAAAGTTAATAAAAAAAGTGCATTTGAGAAATACTGATTTGAACCGGAAGATTGGGTCTGCGGGGGGTCCTAGCTATTTACAGGACTATTAAAATTGACCATTGTAATCTTTAAAGATTTTCAACTATAGTTGAAAATTCTTGCTTACCTTATACAATATCTATGTTATATATCAATAGAATTGTATTTATTAGTTAAAATTAACGGGGGTAAATAGTTTCATCATTAGAATCAAACGATTATTATGAATGTAGTTTTAGTCTTAGAAAAAACATGTAATATTAACCTATAGTTAACGAAAATTAATTCTTATCCTTCGAAAATAAATTCAAATTTGTAAAATAATAATAAGAACCAAAATCAATAATGCCATTCTCCGTGGTATCTACACCGTGTCTTAGAGATTCGCCGTCTCGCACCTTACTTCACGCTCGTACGTCAAACGTTAAACGTTATAGTTGTCGTGTACGTTAGTTGGGTGATTTTGAATCTCCCCAGCAGCAGTCAAAACGGAATAAATGTTTGTAATTTAATGCCATCTGTTTATTCATATTTGTTAACCGTCGGTTCTAGTAACGACTGCCGTTCCTCTTCAATCTTTGCCTTTCGCGTTCAACTGCATTCTGCGATCTTTTTATGTTTTCGGCCCAGCGAGCTGGTAAACAATTTACGTATCAGCTTCCATCTAGCACTTTATTACTTTTACAGTTGTCATTCCTTCGGTTGAGGTTTGCAGCTAATTGCCATTTCATTTTGAACTACGCCTTCTATTTTCTATTTCACATGCTTTATGTTATTCCCGCAAGGTTAAATAATATATTCTGAAAAGGCTTTTTTCAGGATATGAGTCAGATCATTATTATTAATACCCGATGAAATTTTATATTTCGCCTTGGATTTTATTTTTGTAAGAGAAATATTTTTCTCCGTTTTATTTTTGTTTGAATCGAAACTCGCCTCGATATTCTGAATCTCATATTGAAAAGAATCGCTTTGTTATGATAACAATGACAGTTCGTAAATCTTCATATCGCCACTCGCTGCCGGACAGTGGAGGAGCGACTGACAAAAGTCCTTTCTGAATGCACAGTGATCGAAATTTGGCTTTCAATGGATATTAAGAATTTGCACGACAATGTCAAGATTATTGATAAAATTAATAATAAATCATTAAGATTGTAATTATATATATATGTTACAGTGAATGTGCACTTGTGGTGTCACGTGTGGACTATTGTAACAGCATCTATGTTGGCCTGCCAATGTTTCAGCTGGATAGATTGCCATCTATTCTAAATGCGGCTGCACGGATAATATATGGAGTTTCCAAATTCTCTTATATAACATCCCTTTGACATCAGCTACATTGGGTCCGATTCTCTGAAAGAGTTGAATTCAAATTGTATTGGTTGATGTACAAGGCGACACACAACATGGCGCCTCTGTATCTTCAAGAACTTTGTATCCCAGACTGGTTTGAATGGTAGACGTCAAACTCTCTGGTCAGCCTCTACTTCAGCTGCAGGAAGGGTTGTAGAACCGACCAACCGTTGCCAGAAGTCTAAATTTAGCGAGCGGGCATTTGCGGTGGCAGGCCCAAAAGCGTGGAACTCTTTGCCCTCCGTTATAAGGAACAGTGCATCAGAGACTTTATTTAAGAAGAAACTTAAAACGCACCTTTTCAAAAAATACAAAGATAATTGTAGAATTATAAACAGTTTATGTGTAAAGCGACCTTGAGGTGAAAGTTTTTACGAAAATGGCGCTATACAAATTATCCATTATTATTATTATTATTATTAGCAGTGAAGTTATATTTTCCCTGTCGTACCAGTGAAACCAAACCCGAATACATTGTCACTTACTAACGAAAATATTTTTTATTTTTACTGATAGGTACTAGTGATATTACACGTTGCTTTAAAACTGTCAAATTGACAGTTGATAAACTTTTATTTGCTTGAATAAATTAATTATATGTTGTAATTAAAATTGTATTTTTATTTTTTCGAACCAATACATGGACAACACAATTTTACCGATATGCTTTAAAATAAAAGTCCAAAAACTAACATAGCAAAAACAATAATAATCATACCAAAAACATACCTAACTAACGTTCATAAAACAGCTGTAGGGCTAAAATGTTTCGACGTCAGATGGCATCAATGACATAAGGCATGCGCAGTGTATGCCTAAGTATGTTTATCGGACCATCCATTCGCGAATAAATACGGTTTCACTGATACCAGACAGTGAAATTGTAAATGAATTGTTTAATGCATTTTAACTGACTGAATTAGTGAAATTATACATACACTAGTGAAAATATAACTTCACTGGTAATAAACATTCACTGTAATATATATACAATAGTAATAATATAATAGTTAAATATAGTGAAACCTCTATCTATCGTTTTTGAAGGGACCTACTAAAATAAAATATGAATGTGGAAATATAGAAAACAGTTATATTCATACACCATATTCTAGAAAAAAAATATATTTCACATGTAAATGAATATGTTTAAATATAAATACAAAAATAATCTTTCATTATCATTTGTTTTTTGGCTGTTGCGTTATTGGCATAAGTGAACAGTATTTTTTCGGTGTTGCAAATGAGATTTTTTTTGGCTTCAGTTATTGAATGTGCATAAAAAAGGTTTCAATTTTTCGAAGGCCGTGCATACTTCAAGGATTCTCTTCATCGACATCTTCAACCTCTTCTCTTCTCTTTCAATTCCTTCAATTCAAGAATCACTTGGGCGAGCTGTACAATTGTCTATGACGATTGGTTACATATATAAGTTTCATCACTTTTGACGCAAAACAGAGATCCTCCCTTTCGACCTTTTATCATCGTGGCAGGACTCGCTCTTTAACGTCGATATGCCGTCAGGCTAATATTAGTGAAATGAAATATGCTGCGTAATTTAAATGACTAATGCGGTAAAATGAGAATAGAGGAACGATTGATGCGATATATTTTTGCGTATTTTGTATGAAATTAATTCGGGACTGGAAGAAATAAACAACACATGCGGGAAAACGATTATTAGAGGAACGATCGATCAAGAATTCACTGTACATGTAAAATAACGATAAATATGAAAATCAAATATAAATAAATAATGACAGTAATCACAGTCAAAAATAAAACAGAGTAAAAAAACAATTTTTTTCAGAAACCAGTTTTCATTACTAATATATATGTTGTCTCAATGTTTCCTACCATGTATGGCCCAAAGATATTTAGGATTAATTGAAATATAAAGATGATTACTTTAACATATGAAGTATTTTAAAAAATACTAGAGAATATAAGTTCCAAATTAGTCGAATGCGTACGTAATCAGTTGATATTGCTAAATAGTAACTCATTTTCCCGGAAAAGTTCGAATCCCGGTAGCGACCAAAATATTTATTTTATAGATAGATTTTTTTCTGTATATCTTTTTAATTGATTAACTTGCTTTCTTGGATTGTTTATATCCGGATTAATTTTAATATATTTTTCGACCGCCCCCTTGATTTGACTGCCACAAGCAGGCGCCTGCTCCGCCTGTGCGTAACGCCGGCGCTACTAGAGAAGGATGTTACGTATCTCATAGACGGCATGACGTACGATTGTCTCAATTTTGTAACAAATCCAACCGCAGCAAGTCCCTATCTACTGCAGTAAACAAAAGATTCGTCCAATTCTTCGGCCAAATTATGCGTTAACGTGAAAATGAGATTATTTTGGGCACAAATTTGGGCTGAAAAATATTAGGAACCACAGCGGTGGTTATATGCTTTGCATTCGGAAATATCCCGGAGTCACTCGTGAGGGCGACCCAGAATCACGACTTGTGGAGGTGCATTATGAGCCGAGTCTCATCTGATTGAGGCCACTATATGTCAGTACTGACACGGAGGAAAGAAGAAGAGTAATATCAAAAATTAATGATAAAAATATTTTATTGACGATGAAAAGATAATAAACTTTTACTGGACAGAAAACGCCCAGTTTATGGTTCAAAAATTCCAATTCTGAATAAAAAAATTAAACAATATTTGGGCAATTTTTTTTTGCGTCTTCGTGTGAATCTAAATTTGGTCAGGTGTAATAATCTATGAATGAATTCAACGGTCGAATGGGCAGGGATTTGTTGAACTTTATTGCATATTTTTTGATCGCTCGAGCCTTTGATAAACTACCCAAATACAGGATTATTTATCCTTTTTTATTGTTGGACGCTGTTTAAATAAAACGCCGGAGTCCTTTAAAGTGGGCTGGCCTTTTGGAGATGTTTTTCATTTCGTCGGATGGAAACTGTGAATGATGTGATTAATAGCCAACGGAATTTTTGTCAATGGATTTAATGTGTTTTACCCTTGTGTAAATAAACCTTTCTATCGGAATTTTACAATGTGAGGTTTGTATGATAGCAAAAACATTGATTGTGAATTTTGCTATAAAATAATATTTTTATGTCACTAATAAATTATATTTTTTCTCGAATTGAAAGGTCTCTCTCGTGGTCGATGCGCTCACGATTGAGCGTCGTGATATTATTATGATTCTTCAGCGCGATTTGCTTGTCTCTTCGTGTAGCGAGGCTCTGATTGTATCTCGGACTTAGTCTGTCCATCTTATTGGAGATCGACGTCTTGCTCTTCGTCCTTGTACATTTACCGTGATCACCAATTTATCCTGGATCCGTGTCTTCTAGTAACATGCCCAAAGAAAAATTCTTTAAATATTAATTAGAAAGATATACATATAAAATCAATTTTATCGAAAAATATTGTTGTTGCGCTACCGGGATTCAAACCTGGATCTCATTCCTAACCGGGAAAGGTGCGTTATCCAACTATGCTACAGTGACAATATTTTTAGCGACAAATTTTCGAACCTACATGTTACCTTTTTGATATTATTATTAAAAATTCTTTACCTGCACGTCATGGAGAGATTTTCGTTAGTGAGTAGTTCTTGAAAAATGGAGACATTTGTTTGTATCGCTGTCCATGATATACGTAGCGTGCGACGCCAACATCACATCTCGAAAGCGTCGAGCATGTTCCTTTCTTCCCTTCTCTGGATCCATGTTTCTTTGATAGATTCAGTCAAGACAATGCAGAATACCTACTGCATCTCTCAAAAAATACGTGTACTTAATATAAATTTATTTGTAATTAGTGTATAAAGACCACTCCACTTCATTCAAAAGCGGTTCATCCAAATTTTAGCACATAACAATAAATTATATTTTTACTTCCATTGCAGGTTCATCACATTAATGATTGTATTGATATACGAATGATTTTGAGATTTGTAACGTTGTTGATAAGATTGCTGGTAACCATATGATGAGTAACGTTTAAGAGATTGTTACAAACTAAATTAGTTATAAATTCACGTAAAATAACAGTAACATTCAAAATTGAAATTGAAAAAAGTTTTGAGGTGAACTTTAGGATAAACCAGGGAGCGTCATCCTCAGCTGAGTCAAACTTCCTCCTTATCCCGGAAGCCATCCTGGTCCGCTATCGAAGGATTCCCTCATCCCTCATCCCTCATCATTCCTTCATTCCGATTCCCTATTTCCTATCTAGTCGTCCTTTCGATTCCATCACCCACCACTTGTGATCCTCGACGTCACATAAATCATATTTTAATTAAAGTATTTTAGAACATTTTTTTTTTGTGTATCTTTTCTAAGTGATTCATCTTAGATATTTGTTTTATAAATAAATTCGCCAATATCGCGAATGCGACGGCTCAGTAACAAGTTGAGTTTCGGTGACATTTTTCGTCGCAGGAGCATACTTGAGCTGAAAAAATATTTGTACGTAAGTTATACTTAGTGTTTTTTAATGTTATATTTAAGCTGTTATATTTTAAATTAAATAGAAATGTATTCTTATGTAAAAAACGCCCACAAGGGCGTTGAAGAAATAAATAAAATAAAAAATAAAATTACGAATATCACAAAATTATTTTCAAAGAACCTCATATTTTCGGATATCTCAATAGGTGTGCTTCGCAATTCAGTCGTTTCTTCAATTGTCATGCGTTGCGAATAACTTGTGGCATTACCGAGAACACCTTGCACGTGCAGTAATTGGCTCTGGGCGACAGGTAGGTGGTGCGATCGGCAGGTATAGACGACCCTCTGAGCAGTTGCAGTGCGGGTCAGTAGAATTAGTCACACCCGCCCAGAATTTTTGACGGATGCAATTGTTCGCGATGCGTTTGTGTGCATTTCTCACGGGAAGACTGTATTACACGTTGCAGCTATTTATTCAGATACTAAATGAATGTATTAATTATAAATATATACATATAAAATCAATTTTGTCGAAAAATATTGTTTTTGCATCACCGGGATAAATAATTTTTGTTATAATAATTTTTGATAAATAATTTGATAAAATCCCGGTGACGCAAAAACAATATTTTTCGACAAAATTAATTTTATATGTATATATTTATAATTAATACATTAATTTAGTATTTAAAATATCACAGACCTATGTTCTGAATAATTACAACTTCACAATAAGAATGTGTTTTCCTTAATATTTATTCAGCCCAATTTTACATATCTATTTGTTTATATATGATATATTAATTTAAATTAAATCAGATTTTTGGTCAGTGTTAATGGCAAATAATGAACAAGAATTACAGAGGCTAGTGAGTAGAATGTGCGATGTATGCAAGGAAAGTGACCTTATTATGAATGTCAACAAGTCGAAAGTGATGCTATTTAGTTAGTAGAAAATGTCTGCGAAAGACTTGGCACAACAAGGTAAACCAGATACTGGAGGATGGTTCTGTTAGAAGCCTCAATAATCATCGAGCTTGTATTAGAAGATATATGAATGTGGATGAGGCGAAGATTTTGTGTCAGGACAAAAGAGTGTGGCGCTCTATCTTTTTTGCCCACCACCGCGGGGAAACGACGTGATGGTAAGTAAGTAAGATTTTTTTGAACTTACATAATTCCTTGATAATTAAAACAAATTAGATAATTCACTTAGAAAGATAGGCAGAAAAATATATCTTAATAAGTAGTTACCACCGGGAATCAATTCCGAAAATTTACATTGCCGGTAGATAGCTTTAAACCAATTCTTCAACAGAAAAAAAATAGATGCCTCAATAATAAGGTAACATATTCTATATTATTTATTATCATTATTATTATACACGCCCTATTCAGGTATTAACATAATTTGTAAAATAACAGAAAATTTTATCAGAAGTGCGATATACAAAGAAAAAATTAAATAGTGTCAGCATGTTTAACATAATCAAAATTAAAAATAAATATAAAATGTGGAGTAAAGCAGTTTATCCGTCACCATTGAGTTGAGACACAAAAAATTGTAATAATGTAGTCCTATAAAGAGTTAAATTTACAGCAAAAATCTCGACCACCTCCGCATATTCATTCCCCAAAGAATGCATTCTGGGGACTGCAGAGTTGGCTAGTTCATGAGTTCTGATATTACCACTGTAATAAAACAGTGAATTGTGTCTCAATGACCTTAATGATGTGCGAAAGTCAAGTAGACTAACAATCTGGGGGCAGTTTATCGTACCGTTGATGATCCCGTGTAGAAATATAATGTTGGTCATCGTACGTCTCACTGATAATTTTACCATAGAATCTTCATAGAACTATATAGAATCACATGATATTGTATAGTTTAATATATTGGATAGTACATTTCTAAAATAATATTAGTATACTAACAGTAATTTGAAGAAAAATTGAAAAAAAATCTATGTACAACAGTGAATATTAAAAAATATTATACAGTACTGAAACACAAGACGGTACTTATGTTTTGTTCCTGAAAAAGCTTTTAGCGTTCATTTTGACAGCTTATCGTGTGTTTCATTGTGAATTGAAAATTTAAATAAATTCAGAATGATTAAAAAACTTTTTAATATTCATTGTCACCCTTCGAACCTTCTGTATGGTAGGTTCATAGTTCGTTCATTTTCTTACACATGCTTCGGATTTAAAGGCTCATCCAATTGTGAAATATATTTTTAAGATATTTCACAGAGACGAAGCTATTTTTTTTATATGATAAAGTATGGAAGTCTTGGGCATTACAGGGCTTACGACCTGTCATCGGCTTACGACTTAAGTGATCACTTTACACAATGCAACGTTCACCTATTTACCCATGCTACCACATCAATAAAATTTTTGCCCAATGTAATGCCCAAGACTTCGATACTTTCTCATATAAAAATAATAGCTCTTCGTCTCTGTGAGACATCTTAATCTTGATGACAATCCCCTGGGGGATAAAATGCAGTAATTAGTTATATATATATATATATATATTTGACATACTCAAAATATTTTAAACATATTTTTCTTTCTTTTGATTTTGATTTTAATCAACCAGACTTTCTTTTCATATTTCTAAAAGCGGTTTAATACAGCCTCCAAATATTTTTTTATATCTCTTATTTTCATTTTTCAATGTTTCTCGTACCGTCTTTTATTAATTAAATTAATTAACCATAAAACTATAGATTATTAAAATAATAATAATCGACACCGAGAGCACCCTGTAAAACAGTCTTACTCTCTTTTTCAGTATAGGTTCACGCCTCGTTCATGATCACAATACATTCCTTTTTTCCAACAATACGTCATTGAGCGAGATTACAATTCGAACCTAAACTGCCTTTCTGACTTTTGTCTATTTACCAGAAAGATAACGTAGATTCAAGTTTCACGGCGAGTTAGCAGGGTGCTGTTCCCACGCCGGGATCGCGTTGCACAATAACTACTGCAATTATGACCGCATCCGATGGCTTAGAAACAGGTGGCCAGACTTATGCACAATTGAATTTGCAACAAGGGATGCTCGCAGTAAGGAGACAGTGTGTCTGGTAATACGATGTCTAAATTAGTGGAGTAACAGCTTTTGTTGAGAAATACGTTTGAAATGAATTGAATGAATTATACATGAAAATAATTGTTAAAGTATATTAGATTTTGCAGGATTTGATAGTGGTAGTTTTATATACGGGCGGTTTGAAGTGGTATCAGTGGTCTTATTTATACGTTGGTACATATATTAAATAAATACGTACGCACATACTTTTTAACAATTGGTGGTTTTGAGGTCTCCTGATCATGGATCGAAAAAGTGAAGATTAGACTGTAACATTTCTATCATAGTTTATTTAAAATCGATTAACTGCGACTATAGATACATTTAAAATATATTAAGGAAAACACATTCTTATTGTGAAGTTGTAATTATTCAGAACATATGTTGTATCAACGTGTCCAAAATTTAATAAAAAATGAATTGATAATTCTGGCGTCTGCAAATCGGTTTACTCAAAGGTATTTGAGATTCTGTAAAAATAATGTAGATGGCTTTCAAATAATGGAACGACAGGTGTATTAATTTGAAAAATGTAACATATAGTTTCGAAAATTTGTCAAGAAAAATACTGGCGTTATAGCACAAAGGTAGTGCACTTCCCCGGATTGGAAATGAAGATCCAAGTTCGTATCCCGGTGACGCTAAAACAATATTTTTCGACAAAATTGATTTTATATGTATATATTTATAATTAATACATTAATTTAGTATTTAAAATATATATGATTGATTATACTACATTAAAACGAATTCACAATACGGCTCACAGCACGTTTCGTATTCATGCACTCTATCTATGTTCCTGCCTACCTCGCCTACCGTATCACACTAATTAAAATAGGATTTAGATAAAGATATCTGAATTGTTGCGAATATTCCACTGATTTAACTGATTATCTCAAACAATTTTCAGAGAATTTTACTTTGAAATCCATATGTATGTAACAACAGGACATATTTTAGAATATCTGTTGTGACACATTTAATATTCTTGAAATTATGACTCTTATCAGTCGTGCGCTGGAAAATTATTCAATCATTGTAAATCCAAATTTTGATCGTACACCATGTGACTTCTAATCAATATGTTGAGTATAAGACTCATCAGCTATACCTACGCAATCTAGGTAATGAATATAGATTATAATGATTAGATTGGTTTACCATAAACATTATAATAATAGAGTTTTACATCTGTTGTCTTTAATGGTACATAAAAATCAACGCAATTGTACGGTCAGCGCAATTGTTTCGTTTTTATATTTTCATATTTTATGAAAATTACAACATTTTCAAGTATGTACAACATTTTTAATCAGTACAGAAAATCTTAAATCTTAACTCAAATTGTTTGAGTTTGTTAACATAATTAAGTCAAGTCGCGTGAAGATAAAATTGGGCAAACTTCAACACATTGGTAAACCTATTTAAATACCATTTAGGCCCGATGGTATTAACTTCAAATTTGATATAGTCTAGTGAGCGCCAAAATTATAAATTCAAGTATGCTGGCAAATGTGGTTCAATTATAATTGTAACGTATAAAAATCAGGAAAAAATATCCACAATGTTATTTTTAAACTCGTAAGATTATTCTCTTTTTCTAGTATTTATTCAGGTGAAATTAAATTCTGCTAACAATTTTGCCTTGAATCATACAATGTTGATTCTAATATGCCTCATGACACGGCCAAAATTTTGTAATTTTTGGGCTTTTATTTTTTTTAAGGATTACAGCACATTATCATTAGTGACCCTATCAGACCCGATTATTTTTTACAGTCGTCTATAGATCCACGGATTATTACAATTTTTAGACATTATTATTGTTTTTGTTGCTTTGAATCGTTCTGAAACCAGTCGGTCTACAATATAAAAAGTATAAAATTCCAGAACTAAAAGAATTATTATAATGTCTTACTACAAACGCATCGCTTCAAATATTAATAATATATATTATAATTTAAATTAATTAACTTTAATTACTTTGTTGTGGGTTAATCAATGGAAAAGATTACAGAATATAAGTTCAAAATTTGTCGGAAATGTATTCGATTGCTATAGCGAAACCGTGAACGTGCTTCCACGGATAAGAAAAGGTTCAGGTTCGAAATCAGGTAACAACTAAATATTTTTTCGATAAATAGATTTTTTCTGTATATCTTTCTAGTTGATTAATTTAATTTGTATTAAAATACAATATAACTGTGTTATGAAAATACAACTTCATAATAAAAATGTATTCTATTTAAAAAAAAAAAGAAATATTAATAATAATGCATTATTACTAACTACTATTCAGAGGGTAGGCGTTGACGTAATAATTAGTATATTTTATTTTAAAAACACCCCTTAAGTAGATACTATGCATTAACTTTATTTCATCCCTTAATGCAAACGAGAGGTAAGGTAAAGAGAGGTGTCAATTCGAAGCAATAAATTTTGATGTCAGTAAATCTGTATTGTAAAGCTGAATCATTACAATGCTCGAGATAGAAATACAGAAAATAGTATTTTATACTATGCAACAGGGATAGAATACATTTTTCGTAGTTGATCTTAACCTTTCTCAAACCACGCAGTTTACACAGGTCTACCGCTCTAATTAAATCTGTAATATTTCAGTAAACACACGCAACATGCAATTTATATAATAGATTAATTTAAAAGAAAATATTTACGCTTAGAAATGACTAGTGAAAAATCAATATGTAAGGCGATTCTTACAAAAATAATTATGTTTCATTTCAATCCGTTGTAAAATTAATGCGTTAACAAAAATACCATTTGTGTCAAGACAGAAAGAAATCACATATTAATTTCACAATGAAAATAATAAAAAACCTACGAATATAATAGTGTCTCTTTCTCATCTCACAAATTAAAGAAAGATAGATAAAAATGAAGGTTGTATTATATAATGCAACTTCCTATACAGGATTTGATGAATGCTCCGAATTATAATATTATACATTTTTTTTATTTATGATATTATGCATTTTTCACATTTCAAAGCTAATAGAACTCTAATTTCTTACGGTAACACTAGTTGACAGTATAGCTACGTACGAGTATTTTTTATCACGGTATGGTAAAGGTTAAACTCGTTTTCTCATTATCCTCTTCCCATCATCTAAATAAAATTACGATAAATGTAATTGTATTTAATAAATCTAAACCTAAGTATACAAAATTTATAATTTGGGAATTTTAATATGCAGAAATTTATAAAGCATTCACGGATAATAAAAACAAAAATATGTCTACCCTGTCAAATTACCGATAATTTTCTGTCCACTTGGATACTGTATCATAAGTAGGGTTGGTTTTATTAATGAGCAACTTAATAATTTTGTTTATTTGTTGATGGAGATAAATCGTGATAAAGGTAATATTAAATAATAGAAATAACCCGCCAATAATGACGGGTTATTTCTATTATTGACGGGAACATGAGTTATTACGACTTTGATTTATTAAAATTAATTAACAAAAATACAATAGATAAGTAACTGGATTATTTAAATTGATAAACTCATATTATTATATGTCAATTTCTCGATAAATTACACTTTTTTCCGTTATTCTATGAATATATTTTTGCTCAGTGTAATGTAGATCAACGATGATTCACATTCAAAAGAATTGTGATTTTGAAGTTTGCTTCGTTTAAAATAATTGATTGAGTTTCCAAATATATTTGTTTCATAAATAGATTGTATTATAGTCTTTTTAAAAAAACTAATATGCAAAATGGGCAGTTGTTGTTTCTTTTATGTCGTTATGTGACATGAACAAACGTACAGGAATAGTTTTTAATTTTCTTTCGTGTATTAAAATGAAACGCATTTTGTCGATAGTATTTTAGATAGTTCTGATTTCTAATAATAACAGATGCAGCATTGTTTTCTACTTTGTAAAATGCACGAGACGAGCGCCGTAATAACTAAATCATAAAATTAATGTGATGTCCTTGGGATTGTATAGTTGTGTGTGTGTGTGTGTGAATGCCGCACCGCCGGCGCGTGTGTGCGAAGTTATAAAGGGCGGCGCGCGGCAGTGCGCGGGGTCTCTCTCTTCGTGTTCATTGTCTTTATAGTTGACTTGTACTAGTAATTATTACAGTCTATTTCTTGGATCGTCATATTACGAGGTGTACACTAAAGACGTACTTAGAAGACAAGTTGATTAATCTGCGTTCTGATAAATAATTAATAGTCGCGAATAAAGATTTTGAAATCAGTATAATAAGCGATTATTATTGAACTTTGAAACCATGCATGTCGTGGGTTAATCGTCAAGTTATTGTCGTTCAAGTATTGTATTGGTTGATGAGCCTCATAAGATGACGTGTATTATTTGAAATGAATAAAAATATAATTTTGTTGACATTATTTTTACAAGACATTAAAATTGGGGGTACAATGTAATATTGTCATCTTATTATAATATAACTTTGTAAAATAATATTTTTCTTCGAATTCAATATAAAAATGTTGCGGATACCTTCGGTAGATCGACGATTGTAACAAAAATGATACGGGGACCACCGTAGGCGATCGAAAGAGATACCTACGACACTCGCCATTGAATAACCTTAAATAATTCTTCTTTGTCGATCGCACAAAGAATTTATTTATCCTAAATGGCGACCTCTTCAATGAATTGTTTGCGGTTTAACAGAAACCGATACGGTTGCGTCAAAAACTATGGATTCGATTTTAGAACGACGCTTTTGGCGGGAACGAATGCGGTTCTTAAAAATGTTTCTGAAATATTCGCGACCCAACGAGTGAAGATGGTCCGGAGTCCAAATTTTCGAGGGTTGTACGGTTTGGACGTAATGTATAGATGGAAAGAGATTTAAAAATTCTTTTAAGGGGTGACATTTAATGGAATGCGACTTATTGATTGATGGGCCCAGGTAGTATCAAACGGATAGAAATAGTGAAAAATGATGCCGGCTCTGCCGTTGACAAATTGGTATCTGATTTTAAATATCCGTTCTCAACGGATATCGGATATAAGACCACTTAAAAAAATTCATTCATTCTTTTGAAAATCTTATTAAAAAATTGCCCAGTCGATATTGTAAATATAATCCTAAAATATTCTAATGTCTGCTCGTCACAAATGTAATTGAATTTGAAATTCATACATTTCATTGAAGACACGTGCCAATAGTAAATAAAGAAATCTACATTATTGATACTATTGGCTTTGTAGAGTTTCATCATCAAAATGGATGACTATGAATAAAATAATGTTATAACCAGTGGCGTGCAGTAGGTATAGATTTTGGTTATGCTGTTACCAATGACATTATACAATCATATATAATATATGCAATACAATATATGTTCTTTCGTTTAACCAACGTCTTTGGACAAAATAAATTCGTCATTTATACGACCCAATCATGTATTTATTTATAATTTTAGAGTACTGTTAGTAGTGTTTTTAATGTTTAAGTTTTAACGTAAAATAATATTTTCTTATCCATATAAAAAATGTATAGACGCTTTTAAGAATACTTTCTATGACTGAACATGATTCATTTATTGTTTGAAAATACTTCACGTAATAATGAAAGGAAATAATTATTTTTATTAAAGGTTAACGTAGGAAATAGTTATGCCAATTGCTTTTTGTTTTTCTCAAATCAAAAACCAATCCATGCACCAAATTTAAAGAACAATCATGTCATCAACAGTTTAAAAACAGTAAAATAGTAAAATTCGCGAATTAGTAAAAGAGGAAGTAGACACTTCAAAGATTGGCACGCAGTTGTAACCCTTTCTAATATTATTCTGTTAATAAACAGCATAGGTATCGAATTCATACAAAACGGATCAACCGAAAGGAATTTTCAATTCAGTAAATAGCCATTTATATGACTTGAGTAATTTACTAACTAGCTTAAAGATAGAACTGAGTAATGTAAATAGCACGATGCGGTGAATAAAAAAAGAGCGCTATGAGTACAGCGGTGAGTTTTTAGAACTAAACAATTAAAGTCTCTACTGGTACACAGATGGTACTAATTGTAAAATAATGTTTTCGTTAATGTTAATTCAATTTTTTAATTTATATTTGTTTTCCAGAATTTTTAGTCATGCACAGCTTTTTTGCTTGTATGCACTGTATGCCCCTGGTTATAACTCTACTTGAGTTTATTAGCACTACTCAAGTTTCGAGAGAAACAGTAACCTATACATTTGTGTTTTTAGTACAATATGTTGTGCATATGTTTCCTATATTTGTGTGTATTTAGTTTAATACTTTAGCTATCGATGAGAGTTATTATTTCTCTCGAAACTCAAGTAGAGTTATAACATTGTTTTATGTATATCCTTCTATTTAAAAAAAAATTGAATATTGCAATGGTGATGTAAGACAATTTAAATTAAAATGAATTAAAAATAATCACTCCATTTAAATTTAAAATATATTAAAATGAGGAATAATTATATTAATCTTATATTTTATTAATCGGTTACGAAAATTAAAAACTTCAAGTTGACATTTCATTCGTTTCATTGACGTTGGATATGAAGGCACGTCCACGGGGGGAGAGCGATGATGTAATCTCGGAGATTTAGTCGAGATACATTTCGACACAAAGATTTTGATGTCAAAAATGAGAGATAAAGGAAGTAGATCATCTTGAGATTAGCAGAAATAGACAATAGACATAGTTCGTTAGTGAGATTTGACGTGTTCATGTTCACCTAAAACCAATGTCAACCTGGCAATTAATTTTTACTCTTATGTTTATTATTTTTTGAATTAGTAGTTTCTATTTGCAATTCATTAAAATTGTAATAATAAATATCTTTTACTTCTTAAATATAACAAGGGTTTATAAATTATACATTCAAATATTCGGGGGCTTACATTTAGATAAATTTGAAATTTTAGAAATAACCAAATCCTCTTTGCAAATAGTTACCCTTTAAATTTGTTTTCATATTAGTTTGTATTTATTCACCACTTACTAGTTTTGTTTTTATCTACGCTTGTATTTTTAATTTCAGTATACATTGTTTCGTGAAGAAGATACCACAGGTATCCAAACATGTTGAATAATCAATAAATAGTGGTTTAAACAAAATATTTTGTCTAATTATTAAAATATCTTTTAGTTTTTATATTAAAAAAGCAATTATGTAATGGATTATTTTCATTATATGTTCGGTTTGTACATGTATTTAATAAAGGTGTCCAGCGGAAAAATTTCAAGGTTAAATTGTAATTGCTCGTAAACCATCAGGGTGAGGTAAGTGGTAGGGTATTGTTCGACGCGCGTGATTTGCGGTTTGCTAGTCGCAATGAGTCACTGGTCGGCAGTGCACCGCGCGTTCGCGGTTGAGCAATATTTAGAGTGCGGTGACTGAAATCGATAAGGAAGATTGCAGCCTGTACTGGAATAAAAAAATCAACAGTGCACGTTATTTTGAAAAAGAAACTACAGTTTCACCCATACAAGCTGCAAATCGTGCAGTTTCTCAACGAAAATGACTATTCTTTACGTAAAACTTTAGCGAGAACGATGCTGGAACGTTTTAGAATAGCACGAACGCTTGGAAACATATTTTTTACCGACGAAGCACATTTTTATATCGATGGCTATGTTAATAAATAGAACATGAGATAATGGTGTCCCGACAATTCAAGATAACGCTATCAAAAACGTTTGCATTGTCCAAAAACGATAGTGTGGTGTGCGATTTCTACCCAAGTGATAACAGGCCCTTATTTTTTAACCAGCGAGAGACAGTCACTGCTGACGTGTATTGCTGAATGATCGACTAATTTTTGGTACCGCAACTGCAGCTGTTTCCTGGGTTCAACGATAGAATACAATTTCAGCAAGACGGGGCCACTCCACACACAGCTAGAGCTTTAATGGAGAAGTTGAGGGGAATTTTTCCCAATAAATTAATCAGTAAGTACGGAAACATATCCTGGGCACCTCGGTCACCGTACCTTGCACCGTGTAACTTTTTTTGTGGAGATACCTTAAGTCAAAAGTTTACAGCAACAATCCTCGAACAATTCAGGCCCTACAAGAAAATATCCGCCGTGAAGCTGCTGCCATTGAACCAACGCTTTACTCTCGCGTGTTCGCAAATTTAGGAGTCCGATTGCAAGAGTGTCTTGAGAGAAATGGACGGCATATAAATTGTAAAATCCACATCGTTAAACTCCATTTTGTATAAATAAAATATGAGAATAACATTGTAGTTTTTATTATTATTTAATATTAAACTTCAAAATTTTCCGCTGGACACCTTTATCTTAGTGTAATTTTCTATAAATAACCATGTGCTTGTTCAATGATCTGCATGCAAGGATGTTATTGTTTTTATTACAATTTTATCAATGATACAAATGTTTTTGAAAGATTGTATCACCTCCTAAAAAATTATTTAGTTATTTCATATCATCATCCACATCAAAGTCACACACAAAACACAAAAAAAAATGGGAAACAAAAAAGAGCATGGCTTCCTCGTGCCAATGTGAAAAATTGACATGAGTTAAAATTATTCGACATCTGAGAGTATTGATCGATGATCATCTTAACTAGAAATAACATATATCGAACCTAGCTAAATGCTTAAGAAAACTAATTAACGTTTTGAAAGGAAAATAATGTATAATTGACTACAAACTTTTAAGATCGGTGTACTTTGCACTCTGCTACTCCTTACTTAATTACGCTATTACAATATTAGAGTCAGCTAAAAGAGCACAAAAGACAATTTTCAAAGTAATAAATGGTCGTTTCTTTAGATATTCATCAGATCTTATATTTAAAAAGCACAACGCCTTAAACATTAGACAAATCTTTATATTGAGACTCGTCCAATTTTTCCATGCTAACAACTCACCCCAAGCAATAAATCACGGATACAACACAAGACAAACAACGAACATCTACACGCCAGTTGCGAGAGCAACAATGACATTTTATCAAAGATTCTACATGTTTTTAGCTCCGAAACTGTACAACACACTCAGTACCAACTGGAAATCGTTCAACACCAATAAGATTATACAAATATGGACCAAAAATATGATCCAATCGAGTAGAGATCAATCAGAAGCATGGCTATCCAACATTCTAACATAATCATTATACAGTGCCTACATTAATAATTCACTAATTCTACAACACTACCACTTCATTTTATTTTATTCTATATATTTATTTTTTAATCCATATTTTTATTCCTGTCGAATCTTAAATGCACGAAAAAAACTGGCTACTTTAATACAGACTTCAGTCTAGCAAAGTAGCCAGGACAATGGTGTATATATCAGAGGTGGAGTTTACTCCATCCCACACAATAAGCATATTATAATGTTATATTATAATATATTCACCTTTGTTATAACAAAAATATGTATGTCAATAATTAAATAAATAAATAAATATCATTCTTCGTACCTATCTAAAAGTTTGTCTACTTCTGGTTAATTAATACTACGTAATAAGTCCTTAGAAATTATACATCTATAGTTTGTTAAATTAATCACCAAAGATGTACTGATATTTACCTTTGCGGCATGGGTACTATGGAAACCAGGTTGGAACCTGGAGGCTAAGTGATTCTGAGAAAAACGTTCTTAAGGCTGACGGAATAGAAAGTGCTTACATATGTATTATAAGTACTACCCTCTAATTTTATACGCGAAGGGTATGTTCTGTGGGTAAAATTATACATTTATGGATATTTACATATACGCTTTGTACCGCCTGAGGTGAAGAAATACATACATTTATTCGCTTCGTCGAAATTAATCTGTTGCCTTAAGGGTTGTTGTTTATTGTAGCGGGAAATTACAAAATGAAAATTTTAAGACAAAAATAGCTACGTTCTTAATTAAGTTCGTCTCGACTTTCAACTTCGTTCGCGTCCTCTCGAAAGGTTAACGTCAGAACGTCGGCCAAAGTTGCCTGATAGGTGTGGCAGAAGGGCCGCGAAAGATTTTTGATTATAAGACTTCATCCGACAGAATTAATAAGCTTGTATTAAGGTACTCGTTTTGATTTGATTAATTAAAAATTAAAACATTTGCCTGAAAGGAGATTCTACAAAAAATAAAGTTTTTTTTCTTAATCAGAACACATTATTATTGTGAAGTTGTAATTATTCAGAACACAGGTTTGTGATATTTTAAATACTAATTAATGGAACGATAAATATATTAATTTGAAAAATGTAACACATGGGTTCGAAAATTTGTCGAAAAAAGTACTGTCTGCTGTAGCATAGTTGGATAATGCACCTTCCCCGGATTAGAAAGAGATCCAGGTTCAAATCCCGGTAGCAACAACATTTTCGATTTTATGTGTATACTTTTCTAATTAATACATTTAATTAGTATTTGAAAGTTTTTTTTTATTATATTATAGTTTTATATATACATATCATAAAATTTTAAGGAAATTTCCCAAAATTCAGGCTTATTGATTTGTTCATTTAAAGTAGCTATCCGTGCCCAGCATTTCCTAGGATTCGGGAAGGGAGTAAGGCGGTAAGGTGGCAAGGGGGTAAGTTGTGATAAAGGGGCAAGGGGGTGCCTTTATTTTATACATGACATAAAGACTAACGATGTATGCAAAATTTGGCCCAGGAAACAGGAGAATGAGATGTCAAAGAGGGTAGGGAAATATTTTCCTCAGTCATACATAGGTTTGAATATTAACGTTAAAATTTTTTTATTTCAACTTTATTACATATATATACTTTATCATTTTTATTATTTGCCAAACTGCATAACAGTTTTACGATAAACTAGTTTGGAACGAACGGAATCTGAATGCATTAATTTGATTTTTATATTAATTATGCCATTATATTGCGCGAAAACATGTATGTGCGCTTAATTAGTTTTATTGTGAGCAAAAAATCGAAGGTTTTAAGCATAAACCCCGGAAACCGCCAAGTTTTTCAATTTTTTTTATAGCACAAGCGTTTAAAATTAGTTAAAATATTAAGGAACACAGTTTTGCTGTGGAGTTGCATTTTCAGAACATATATCTGTGGTATTTTAATACAAATTAAATGAAACAACTGAAAAGATATACAGAAAAAATCTATTTATCGTAAAAATATTTACTAGCTACTGGGATTCGAACCTGAACCTCTTCCAATCCGGGGAGCAAATTTTCTGTTTCGCTATAACAATCGAAAACATGTTTCTCAGAAATGTATTCGATCCCTATAACGAAATCAGAGAACGTGCTTTCCCAGATAGGAAGAGGTCCAGGTTCGAATCCTGGTAGCAATGAAATATTTTTTCGATAAATAGATTTTTTCTGTATTATATCTTTCTAGTTGATTAATTTAATTTGTAGTAAAAATATTGATGTGACATGTGTTATTTGTATGCATTTTTATTATTTAAATACCGTAATACGTACTATGGATCCGTATGCCGACAGAAGAAGGGTAGAACGCCACACTTCGTTTCTGATTGACGTTTATCAGTTCTTCTATACATTTGGATACACAAAATAATGTAAAAGTTTATTAACAATTTTTTTAATGTTTACACGACAGGTACAATAACAGTAGTATAATCGAATAACATATTAATTAAGAATAAATAGCCACATTAGATTTACTGTATGGAAGGCATCACCTTTAGAGGTGCTATTAGTAGTAGTGATGAGAAAAAATGCTACTCTTGACTCACTGGTGCGATTGTGATTGATATTCGATAATATTAGTGATTGATAACTGTGACTGATCACAGTTTCATTACTAATATGCGTGCACCGCACGATATCACAATACGCAAAATAAATAAAAAACATAATTTTTAACGTATTTAATTACACATTATTATTCAAACTTCATTAGCATAAAAAATATTCTAGTGTGTAAAGTTAATATATATCTAATTGAATATCATCACAAAGAGAATGAAAATCCTTAATAGATCTGAGTTTTTTTTAGTCAAATTCTTAGTTTTTCGGATCAAACGCGTAAAACGTTTTGTCGGAATCTACGAGATGGCGTTTATCTTGAATTATAACGTCATTCTATCATGAATATTTTTGTTTTATATACACATGCGCTGAATCACGGTTCACAACCAAATGTAAATAAAAATCAAGATATTCCCAAATATTCAATCACTGATAGTGAGTGTGACTTAAAGATATCAGTGATTGATACACGGTTCGTGATTTTGAGCTCATCACTAGTATAATAGTTATTCACCCTCGTCACGGCTAATTTGCTACTTGCTACACTCTCATCTATGCGTGTTAAAATTGTCCATTTTTATATATTTATAAATTAACGGTTCAATTTAGTCATTTACTTAATTTACATGATTTTGTTTTATTAAATGTATTTAGTACCTGCTGTTAAATAAATTGGCAGATAAATGTTAACAATCTGCAAATTAAATAAATACAGCCATGTTATTTGCGTTCAAAATTTTATATATATTTATTGCCAGCTTTGATCCACGAATTATATTTTACTTAAATTTGAATTAAATTTATTTATTCATTTAAGATGAACTTCCCATGACAAAGCACAGTGATCTTCTAGCTATGGCTCCGTGCCTTTTATATATATATATATATATATATATATATATATATATATATTTGTTTTTGGTTAACATAAACATTTTTTGTTTTAAGGGAAGATTTTAGTCCAAACAGTTTTTATGGGTTCATTGAACCCGCTGGTTTAATGAACATCTCAAGTGGGCTTAAATGTGATCGTGTTCGTTGACCTGACTATTTTAAAACAATGGATCATATTAACGATTTGTATGAAAAGAACTTGAATTAATTATGTCTGATTTGATAAGGTGTAATGTAAGAAGTATAAGAAAGTAGGTACCCGGTATATAACACGTGTGTTATATTCCAGTTACCTTCCTTCTTATACTTCTTACTTCATACTATTACTTATATTACCATTGCTACCTACTTTCTTTACGGTTTATCAAATTAGATGTAATATATAATAGTTAAATTCATACCTACATATTACTGAATTCGTTTCTGTTTTTACTTTCTGTAACATAGGTCAACGAACTCGGTTACTTGGAAGCCCACTTGAGATCCCAAGGGTTGGTGTTTAGGTTAACCAGCGGGTTCAATGAACCCATAAACCGGGACTAAAATCCCTTAAAACAAAAAATGTTTATATTAACCAAGAACAAAGGTTTATAGACAATAAAATGTACGAAGCCGTAACTAGCAGATCACTGTGTATTGGGTATAAGTCATGGGAAGTTTTTCTTAAATAAATTCATTATTTTTTCTTGCGATAGGGGATGCACTTCTTTAAATTCGACACTACGCTGGTACGAGAATCATAAACTCACGCTTTAAATAAATAGACTAATGTCATCTGTCGGGAAAATAATACACAAATATCTTATTCAGCGCCACATTGTAAAGTTTTAGTAACAGAGACATCTAGTAGCAGAACATTGAATTTTTTACAAGAGTTGGAATGTAATGTTCTCCTTTGCTTAGGATATAGCTTTGAGAACACGATAATAGATGACTTATGTAGCGTAATTTACTTGAAATATAGTAATTAATTTGATATAATAAATTAAAAACAAAATATAGGCCGCTCCGTTAATGCAATTTTATTGATTTTCTAACTTTGGGTGTATTCAGTAAATTGTAGACAACTTCTGAATGATGTCTAGGACAAAACTGCATGTGGAGCATTGCACCGACATAAACAGCCGAAGACAGCTCGTATGCTTTAATGTAATCACTCCATATTAGGAATATGGGGTGATTACATTAAATATAATAAAAATAGCTCCGTCTCTATGACATACCGTATATTTATTCAATAACAGTGCCTTTATAGGTAAAAATTCAGTAATTGTGTGTTCTTAGACATATTAAAATATTTCTAAAATTTATCAACAACTGCTTCTTTCATACAAAAGAACTATGTTCATGTCGGTGCAATGCTCCACATGCAGTTTTGTCGTGGACATCATTCAGAAGTTGTCTGTACTCCTTGTTCATTTTTTGGTGAATGTATTTTTGTCTAGGCCTTTTCCCTAACATTCTAACCCCTATATATGTATATAGGTCCTACATTTTCCAGTTGCGCTTACAACGTACAATGACATAATCCACACATTTTTTAATAGCTGGAGTCAACGATTAAGAAAATGGATTAGTAACAAATAAATAATGTTCCCATTTCTGTAATAAGATGTTGTAGGTAGGGAGCAGTGGCGTAATCATCGTCTGGGTAACTTCCCGGGATCTCGGTTTATAAAAGGGTCCGGAATACTTTAAGATTTTTAATAAGCAACACAAAAAAAATATATATATTAAATATTCATATTGAGCCTAATTATTCATGAAAAAATACAAAAAAAGTGAACAAAGTTATTTTATTATATTAGATATCTTGAGTACCTAAAATGTAGAACGAATTTATGGAACATTCGAAGAATGGTCTCCAAATAGTCTCATTGAAGTAAAATTCTCATCTCAGAGATTATCTCGAGTCGAAAATCTCTTAAAAGTATCATTCGCGGACGTGGACCGTTACAAAGGTTTTTAATTAAATCAGTCTAACAAGCAAGAATACTGATGTCGTGAATGAAGCTATGTCGATAATAAAATGAATATGAACACCGTTGTGAAATTTATTTCTCGGGGGAGTGGTTTGTCCGGCAGCACAGAGGGGCAATTTGTTGTTACGCTACTGGGTAGGGGGATTATTTACAATATATGTACTCCGATCTAGAATAAAATATTGTATGGAATACGGGCGAAACGAGTATCGGATTATATTTCTTTCATATTTGTATTTGTGTTTCGATTTTCTCTTTCATGAAATAAAATCCTCCACATTTACGTGGGCACGTACACAGAGCGCAGTGTAAATTCGCCGAAGAAATAATATATTAATATCTTGACATTTTAGACGAAAGAAATATAAATGTTACGAGTAGGTGGGCATAATGTGGGACTTACATTTTTTAATCAATATATATAAAAGCTCTTTGTGTGAATACAAAAAATGTGTCCTTTATAAAACGCGAATTTCACAAATTTTGGAAACAATCAGCACTTTCCATGACGTCAGAATTTATTTACAATCATATGTGATGTGGAATTTTATCGTGGTTGCTCATATACAGGGTGTAACATACCTAGTCCACAATATTTCATGGGTGGATATCTGAATAAATTACGAGTCGAGAATGTTCAAGGGATATGTACCTAATATCAATCATGTCAAAGATATAAGCGTTTAAAAAAATCATTATGTGCAATTATTATGATCGATTGAATTATTTTATACATTACCAATTATATATTGAATACAAAAAATTAAAGGTTATCGAATTTCGAGTGGTGTGACTATTTTTCATGAGATGATTTAGGGCATGAAGCAAAGATATACATTAATAGTGGAACAATTTCGCAAATATTTATTTCGAAGAACGTAGACTTCAAGCTTAACACGATTTTGTAAAAAATTCAAACAATAATATTTTCTTAACAATATTTGAATACGTCCAAGAACACACAATTACTGGATTTTTACCTCCAAAGGCATTGTTATTAAACAAATTATAGATGTCTCATTATAGATTATAGTTAATACTCGAAGTGTTTCTACATAGTAACATATATACAACTTCCAAAAATTTTATAGATATGGAGGTTGATTTAGTGAAGATTACATTGTGTAGTGATCACTTAAGCTAGCCGAAGATAGGTCGTTCGCCCTGTAAAATACAATATAATATAAATAGATTCGTCTATCGTATCTACAATTTGTTTAATAATATTTTCCGTAATGGTGTTGAATTTGCCCACATTCCTTGAACATTTTCTACTTGTAATTTAGTCAGGAATCCACTCATAAAACATTGTGGACTAGGTTTGTTACATTCTGCATATTTTATTTTTAATGTATAGGTTGTCAACAGGTTGTTGATGATATACATAATATATATATATATACGCACATGATAGTTAGTCATATTATGTACATTACGTTATAATGTAAAAACATTTAGAAAATAATTTGGGGAAAAATATCGATTGTTTAGAGACAATGCATAGTAACTACAAATATGAAATAATCGTTTAAGTGGAAAACATTATTTTTAAAACTATTTCGTACAAAGAATGGCAGGTGTTCGAATTTTTAAACTATTGTGTGAATCTATTTATAAGTACATTTATTTATTTTTTTATTCTGTTCATGTTCTTAATATACGTACATATTATTTATTATAAAGATTCTTATACAAATATATAAATATATAAAAAAAAGGCGAACGAGCTTCATAATGTAAGAGATGTTCACTGTCTCCTTAGCAAGACCGAAGTCTGTACTAAAGGAGACAGGTTTAGTTTAATGTAATTATTAATATAAAATATCTCTTATGTTTGTATGCAATTTCTTCAATTTCCAGATAATTCTATATTTATAGAGTTGGCACCGAATTGACTTCAAGCATTTGATACGTTATAGGATACACTTTTTTAAATTAAAAGTTATATTGGATAATTGTTTGACAATCGAGAACAACCGCACACAAATGGATGCGTTCCAAGGTCAACGAAGTCTAATCACGTAACAAGTGGCAGCTATTTTTAAGATCGCTATTCTGGTCATGTTTAAATAATAAATGAATTTTTAATAGTTGTTTGTACCCGGTGGTGCCCGGATTTTAGATATAGAGCGATTTAAATTAGATAATGAGAGTTGGTTTTTAAACGAAAGTTTGTTGACAATGCCTGATGATAATAAATAATTCCAGATTGAGGATATTTCTCTATATTATGTTTAAAAATGTCATTGGCAATAATGAAGCACAGTTATGCAAGGAAAGCGATCTTATTATGATTGTCAATAAGTCGAAAGTGATGGTATCCGAGAAGGAAGAAAGTAAGACACCGTGCAAAATACTTGTAGATAATGAATGTTTGGAGCAATAAGATGAGTTTGTGTATTTAGGAGATATGTTTGATAGAAACGGAAAGGCTGAGAAAGATATCGAAAGGAGGGTGGCTGCAGGGAATAAAGCGAAGAGCGCTTTGAACGGAATTTCAGCTAATGGCAAATTGTCAACTGAGGCAAGACTATCGGTTCACAATAGAGTCCTAGTACCGATAATGATGTGCGGAAGTGCTGGTAGAAGAGGAACGAAAGTAGATTGAATGCAGTGGAAATGAGATCCCTTATGCGTATAAGAGGGAAATTCATTTATGACAGAGTAATAAATGAAGAAATAAGTAAAGAATGTAAAGCTGACCTTAGAATAGTGAGTAAGATTAAGAAAGGATCACATAGGTGGTTAAGTCATATGGAACGGATGAATGAGGAGAGAATGATAAGAAAGATATACGACGCAAGTGTTGATGGTACCAGAAAGACTTGGCACGACCAGATACTGGAAGGCACAATAACCGGCGAGCTTGTATGATTGTGGATGAAGCGATAACTGTGTGTCAGGACAGAAGAGTGTGGCGCTCTATCCTCTCTGCCCACCCCTGGAGAGAAATCGCGTGACGGTAACTAAGTTGATTTAATTTCGTTTCTTATTTTTTGAAGAGAAATGTAATAAATGCTAATGTTCTACTTTTTAACATTCAATGAAATCTGAAGAAAACTCGACGTTTTTATTTTGTTTCGTATCAAGTTGTGGAATGTATGTAGAGTTAAAAATGCAAACACAATGATTCACTAGCGGGGCGGCGTCACTGCAGACAATGGTTGGTGTGGGTTTAACTTGTGATCTAAATGTCACGAGAGCAGCTGCCCCCGTTAACTTCGTAGCGCTTCACAATTCCCGGAAAAGCCTGACTCTCCAAGGGATGAACATTTATTTAATCGTCGATTTTTATCAATTTATTTCAACTATCAATTATTTTCATAGTCTGCGATGAGACTCGCAATCAATGTTAGCTGTGCGCGATGCGCGCGTGTGCTGTGCGCTCGCACACGTTTTGTCAACATAACGGATACTAAAAAATATAAGGCGCACACAAATAATAACGAAAAAAAAAAATTTTGACTGCTAAAATCATTTTTGTTCCCTTATTTTTTAGTATGATCGGGGGTACAAAATCTCGGCAGGGCGCTTCCATCTTTATTTTCCTCGTGTGGCTCAATTGTTTTTCATCCCAGCTGAGTCTGCAGCAACCAAACTGACTTTGACTAACCGGTTTACAGAAAAGCAAAGTTTAATTGTATAAAATTAACACAATGTATAAGGTGGCCCAAAAAAAGTGAGATCATTTCGTAAAATGTGATATAATTTACATCAAAATTAGTTTGACTATATCAATAATAGGTTTAATAATTTACTAATTCACTTACTTATTACGTTTTATTTCGACAATTTTTGTTCGTCATCTTTAATTATTAATTTTCCCATTGTTTATATTTGTTTTTTTTTCAAATTGTTGACTAGAATGACAAAAACCAATGCAGAAGACCGTATTCTGATCAAAAATTTGAGAATTGACAAACGTTGGGGTACTAGGAAAGTGATCAAAGAGTTTTAAAACAAAACCTGGAGTATAGCTAGACATTATAGTAGGACGGAGCTCCATCTCACATAGCCAGAACTACAATCAACTTTCTTCGTCGTGAGAATGTTAATTTCATCGAGCCAGGCACGTGGCCACCGAATAGCCTAGATTTAAACCCAGTAGATAATGCAATATGGGGTGTTTTGATGATTTCTGATTAGCTAAATACTGTGCAAAAAAAAATTACATTAAGAATTATAATTAATTATGTTTTGAAATAACTCACTTTAATGTGTCACGAGATGTTCTCACTTTTTTTGGGCCATCCTGTATATTAGATGTAGAGAAAATACCCCCCATTAAAATATAGAAAAAAAATGGAGATTGCTGATTTTACAACTAATATCCTCACATATCGGTATTCGGTTCACTGGTACTAGCAAAACGTGTCCAAGTCATCTTAATTGAGATTTTTCGATATGTAGAAATAGAAACTGCATGCGGTGGGTTTCCGGCACATTAGCGTCGTGGAGACGTCAGATCTCCAATTCTAAATTGCTACGAGTATCAGGGGGGTCTTGAATCGATGAATTACGTCCTCAATACTGTAAAACTCAGGTCTAATATATCAACTACTAGATTTGGTGAAAGAATGAAAGGAATGAAACGCACACAATCTGGTCATTTATTGCACTGAATCTATTTTTAAATAATGATATGTTATATTTCAAGTATTGTAAAGAAATTATAAAGATTGACTGTGGTTTTCTAAAAATACATTTGGTCAACAACCTGGAACCTCTGGTATCAGGCACGCTTATCACGTGTATCGCCACTTGGCGACAAGCGTCGCCAAAAAAGGTCCTGCTTATTGTGATGGCGACTACCGTATGAGTTTTTTTACAATACTAATAAATAATAAATAAATGTGCGAATTTGAAAAAAATGGCGGTAAAAATGATGGGAATCGAAGATTTATTTTTATCTGATACATTTTATTGGTTTATATAGAGATATCTTTAATCCATGACAAGAATCTATTTGATTTTATATCTATATGAAGAAGTTTTTTCTTTATGAGAATACGTGTATATAAGTACACGTTATTATTAAATAATGAAATGGTTCATTTCATGAAACATTTTTTTTTATACGCTGAATGAACGTTCAGTTAATAATTAGTAAAGTTCAGACGTATTCTACGAAGAACCCAAATTAGACAAGTTCATGTTGTTGTTAATGTATTGTCTTTATCTCATTATGATCTAGGAAGTGAATTTCGACTAAATCAACTGAGATAATGAAATACGTATTCTAGAGCATTGTTGTAAAATAGAGTAGACAAGGCTATGACTATTTTTTCAAAACCCTTAACGTTCTACATTCGCAATTATTCGTTTATTATATACATATATTCATGTATATATATATATATATATATATGTATATTTAATGCGCTTGAAGCAATAAAATTATTATTTTAAATAATTTATAGTTGTCATCTTTTTCTCACCTGGCCCTATTCCTACCAGTACACAATTTGCTCTCAGCTCGGCCGGTTGTCTTCGTGGATTTGTGAAATGCGCCGAGATTTGGAGTGGAATTTTCGTCCTCGTTGCGATCATTTGCAATATATTTTTGGCTCTCAGCTCGGTTTGCTTTTTTTTTTGATTGTGAAATACGAAATTTGATTGATTTTCGTCTCAATGCGATTTGTGATCATTTGCCCATATTTGTGTGTGCAACGTTCAAATTAGGTGAATTTCAGTGGAAGATAGGGGCGGCGTCATCAGATAAATCGAGCTGTCCTCTTTGTCCCGTAAGTTAACACTCTGGACCATAATCATCGAAAAATTCCCTCATCATTTTTTATTTCATTCCATCTACCCATACCGATTCTATATTCTCATTCCATCAGTTCCGATTCCATCACCTCAGTATAATATTATTTTAAGTGTACATTTATAAAATATACAATAATTAAAAAAAAACACGTATTCATTATCATCGTCAGCACTTTCAACGCCTTATCCTAGGAGGAATGGAGGGACCGGGGGGCTAAAGTTTCGACACGGTATTTCAATACGTGATGACCAATCAAGAAAAAAATTTGTCTTCATAAAGTCTTTAGAGTTGTTAATTTTGGATGTCTCACGATTTGGCCAAAATATTGAAATATTTGGTTATTGTTTTAAAGATCAAATCTTTTTTCACATCCGGATCATCACATCATCATATCGATCCAGCTTATTTTTAGAAGCGTCTGTAGATCCATATCTAAAATACTTCAAGTCGCTTTAGTATTATTTCAGTAAGTTGGTACAAATTATATCCACACTGATGTCATCTACATATGTTTTTATTTATTTTCGTACATTTATGTTCGATGTACAATTTGTTATAACATTTTATAATGACAATGAATTTCAGACTCGATTACATATTTTTTAAATCCCATAATAAGCGAGTACAGGATAGACTTTTTATATATTTAATTATAGTAATATCACATCAGACACATATTATTTAAAAGTATTTAATCTTTTATTTATATAAATATAAATAAAAATTGGTAGAAATATGAGGAAAAAAGGAAGGCACTTACTTTTCGTCTGCCGGATGGTTGTTCATTGATAGATTCCTCTCCACCACGTGTATAAGCGTTGCGCCGTGTATACTAACACTCGCGAAAGGGATTATTATGTATAAGCGGAATTAAGTGTAAAATTAATTAATAAGCGTTAGCGGAGTAAAGCGAAGTGAAGCGACGGTAGTTATCAGTACAATAGTTCCAAGCACACTGAACTTGTTGCAGTTGGAAGATATTAATTACAGGGACATCTTCTATCTTCCTTGTGCTTAAGGATAGGTGAGGAAAGAAAGGGAAGGAGATACGCAGGTTAAAACTTGGTAAACCGCGAATTGAATGTATACATGAGACAAGTCAAACGCCAAAAAACTTAATAGAATTTAATTAATTTTAAACGGTGCTAATAAAAGTTATATGTTTATTTGAAGCATGTGAAGGTAAATAAGAATGAGTATATGAAGAATTGCATAATTTAATACTGAAAAAAAAAATGTAATTGTCAATAATATTTCGAAATTTATATTAAGGTATGCGTATCATAGCGCACACAAAAAAATGTAGCCCGTACACAATTTTTATCAAGACTTTTTCTTTGTATACTGCCTTCTATCAAAGTTTGGCGATTGTGTTGCAATATGTGATTTATGCCGAATAAGATAATCTACATTTAGGACATTGAATTACTTTATAAGGGTACACAGCCAAGATAATCCCTTTCTTCCCTTGTATAATGAGTTGTAAAAAAATATTTTTCATTGAGAAGAATGTGACCGGAGTAAGCCGTTTTCCTAGATAGTTGTTGCTACTTCTGTTGATTTATTTAGTCGTCTTAATTTATCTTTAAATGGTAATGTTGTAAACCCAAGTACTACCAATACAATTACATGGCATGAAATTTTTCATTGCGCACACCGTGTTCCAAAATTAGAGGGAACATTGGTGCCAAGGCTTATTGGCCATGTTTTTTTAATTTTATTATTATTATTTATTTATTTAGACATAACGTGCAATAAAGAAAAGTCAGTTTGTTACATATATTTTACACACATTTTAAAATACATTGCTTTAGTAGGCATGTCTGTTTTAAGGCAAATCGGTAAACAAATACATTATAAAACCAAAACTCATTGAAGGCAAAACACAATAAAATCGAATACGTAACATACAAGACATATATATATATATATATAATATTATAAAAAAGAGTGAAAAATAAAATACCAATGTACGATACAATATGATGTAAGCACATATAAGGTAAATGCAAGATCAAAACACACAAAAGTAGTTGGTGGGATAAGATCCCGTGGACTGTATCGTTTATAATATTGATTTATGAACGCAACCCAAATTGGATTCAAGAGAGGAATATGGGCTTCACCTCCAGTTGACTCGCACGTTTGTTGTGCAGAACCGAGACTTCCGATACTGTTTAGAATACTTTGCGGTCCCGGCGTTACGCATGGCGTTGCTTTTTTCGGACGTTAAAAAAGAATATAAAGAGAACAAAGTAATTAGTTGGCCAAAGTGGGACAGGTATATATTAAGGTTTAGATATTGGATGGACAAAATGGACAAGGAGTGGGCACTCGACTTGCGTCAATAGTAGTTATGTATAAGAATTATTTCATTATATAAAACAGTTCGGTCTCATTATCTGCTCTTCCTAATTTCAACAACCAATTTGAAATATCCCTTTTAAAAGCTTTAATGTCAGATAAAGTTCTAATTTTATTTCCTATTTGATTATATATTCCGGGAGCTTGAAAGGTGAATAGGCAACCAAAATGTGACCAAAAGTAGTTTTCATTCTTGGAACTATTTTAAGCCTATTAGTTCTTGTGGGATAATACTTTTCAGTCCTCATAGATGGATGTTGTTATGGACTTCTTATTAATTTTTATTTTCTAAACCATTGCATATCTGTTCGGGACATATATTTATTTTGCGTATATTAATTACTTAAAAAAAAAATAACTCCCTAACCCTTCGGGCTGCGTAAGTCTAGTCGATCGGCGAACTTGTAATAGAATGGTTCAAACACCTTATAGTAAATCTCTGAGACTTATATGTCTCTGCCTTGTGTCGGATCTTTTGAGGAAATAGTGTCTGTAAAATCAACAATATACAGTCCACTTTTGGAGGTACTGTCAGAATCCGGATCGGTGGTGAGTGCCTTTTACTTCTTGTCCTGGTTTTATCTCCAGCATCTATATGGATATCCAACATTTTTTAGTGATTTTTCCTTCCTGTCCTGAGTTTGTTTCGGTATCCATGCCTATATCCAACAATCTATATGTATAAAGAAGAGGTTCTGTTGATTTTTTCATTTTATATAAAAATCTACAATTTTATTCCGAGCTTAATGAGATTTTGCGTACTTGACCTTCAAAACAAGCGGAAGATCACTCTTTACATGAGATTTTGAAAAACCATCCCCATCCCCCTTTCTCATCCCTTAAAGCAGAATTTTGGTACTTTTTGATGAAATTTTGCACATCTGACGTTCAAAATAATAGGAAAATTACTGTCTACATATGATTTCGAAAAAAAAAACTACCTCCGTGCTGTTAAATGAAGCCTCTTCACTCTACGTATAGATTGGGCAATGTCGGGTACTTCAGCTAGTATCATATAAAATAAAAAATACTATAGATGTTTAAAAATGATATATAAAAATAGAAAACACGTAGAATGCCATGATAAAGAAATCAGAGTCAAAACATTAAACACCCTCTCAAATTTTTGTGTTTTAAAATTAAAATTTATATTTCGTTAACTGTCATCCCTTGAGCGGCCCGCGCTCCACAGTCAGTAGACGTCACAACTTCTCTAAAGTCCCTGAATAATGCATGCACGATGTTTGGCATTTGAAGATTGTTCAATATCCTTGGAAAGACTTTGCTCAACTCTTGTCTAATTAATCAAAAATGTTAAGTGATTTTAATTCCCCCCCCAAGTCGTGAGAAAATTAATGCCAATTATATCGCATGTATTATTTTAGAATTAATTTGAAAAGATTTGTATATTTTATAAATATCATATTATTCATAATAATATTTCGCTTCTCCGTCAATATCCATGATTTTCTGAATGTGGCGGCTTTGGTAAACTTTAAAGTGAGTAGCTTGAGCGGCCAGGTCTGTGAGACTCCTGTAATAGATAAAAAAGCATCCTGTTATCTCATCTATGTCTCAATGTCATGTCGCGTTGCACTCTATGGTTTATTTCCTTATCTATGTCACTGTCAAATGTGACATGAATGTTATGTTCGTATTTTTCAAGAATGTCTTTAAGTGAATTCTAGAGAGAACAATACAGAATGCACTCACAGAAAATTGCCGATTGCTTTTCTGTTACTTCAAAAAGCATCAATTGGAGACAGCCGATTGCTTTTTGCTGCTAGGACCTGCGGGCGAGTATTGTGGCCTTTAGGTATCAAAAAGATTTATGTACAGATTTGACAAAATATGGAAAATCGCGGTGTATTCAAAACAACCAAAGTAAAGCTTGTATAGTCTGTGGTGCTTATATTGTATATAAAAAAACGTATCTATATTTAACTTGGTAAAAACCACTGCGAGTTATTCAGTTGTACACCAGTCCTGACGAAGATACTTTAGTATCAAAATCGATTGATGTAAAAATAACTCAGTGATTTATACAAAATTAAATAAGATACAGTTATTAAACAAATAATAGATATCTCATAGAGACGAAGCTATTTTTTATTATATTAAAGGGAAAATATATGGAAGTATGGATACGATTTAAATGATAGGAGTAATCTATAGGATTTAAATGAATTGCGCAACCTCTGAGTCGCGCGTCTTGCGGAATAGTATACGACAATTCCGATCGTAAATCGGAATCACCGCAAGGTAGGGGATGGAAGAAGGGAAACGTGGTACAGGATGAGGTCGGTGAGAAGATAGGGGTTCTAGTCGAAGAACTAGTGATATCAGGAACGGCGATTCGGAAGGACTGCTCACCTTACCTTGTATATCCGTACTCCCTGCAGTCACCGCCGTGATCACACAAATGGCACGCGGGTGAGCCGATCTCCGATCCCAATTGAATACGGAGATGTCACAAGTTCACCCATGGCACAAACAAACAATATGTGTTTGCATACAAATGACAGGATCGCAAACAATACAGTGCTGGTGCACTGGAGCTGAAAGGTCCACACCGCTAATGCTATCGCGATGTCGAGATCGAACAAATTTCGGTCAAGTTGACGTCTGCTGGCGTCAAGGTCACATTTCACACTAAAAAGATGACCCTGAATAAATGACGAGCGAAAATATATGGATGGGAATTTGAAAGCGGAAATATGTTAATAACATGGGTCGCGGCCGATTCGAAAAGACGCGCTAAAAGTGTCTTTATGAATTCGAAATAGATGGCGATA
Source organism: Eubasilissa regina (assembly GCA_022840565.1). Classification (NCBI taxonomy): domain Eukaryota; kingdom Metazoa; phylum Arthropoda; class Insecta; order Trichoptera; family Phryganeidae; genus Eubasilissa; species Eubasilissa regina. Next base: position 11,595,555 of record JAINEB010000027.1, on the reverse strand, counting down.
GTGTAGCGGTACTTGAAGCGAGTCTACATATTAATATATATATATATATATATATATATATACTACTTTCGAAAATTTGATAGATATGGAGATTGATGGGTGAGAATAGTAAACGTTATATTTGTATAAAGTGATCACTTAAGCCAGCCGAAGACAGGTCGCAAGCCCTGTAATTACCCATACTTCTATATATTTTCCATTAAATATAATAAAAAATAGATTCGTCTCCATGAGATACCTATTATTTGTTTAGTAACAGTGCCTTTGTAGTTGAAAATCCAGTGATTGTGTGTTCTTGGACATATTCAAATATGGCAAATAAAATACAATTTTTAATAGTGTCTAACTATGAAGTTAACCCTACAAGTATCAGCAATTTATTATATATGTCATGGAATCATGAACCCTGAAGGGAAGGGGGAAAGATGGATTGATGCGATGTTGAAGGCACGTGTTACGCATATCGTGATCACGCACGAATATTTCCATTTTACAGGAGCTGAACATTAACGACGGACTCATCATTTTCTTAAGATGAATTTTTCAATTTATCGTGCATTTTGCGAAAAGAAAATATAACTTGGAGAAGCTTATCGTAGAAGTGGAAAATTCCCCACCCGTTGGAGCGATCAAGTGGTAAATGTAACATGCATATCTCTGCCGATATACAGGATGCCGAGAAAGATGAAGGAGCATAGTCAAAAGGGCGAGAGTTAATGGAGATCATGATCCATAATTATGATAATATTATATAATAACATGCAGGTACGCCTGTCACATACATACTGGTGACATTTTGCCCTTGAAAAACTCTTCAAATCGAAACTTTTAATCAAATTAAAAATTCTAATCTGCTGCACAATAATACGCCCTGCTGCCCACGGACTAAAACCTGGGAAAATAATTTTAATAAACGGTGAGAGGTAATCAGTCAAAAATGTTTCACGGTCGTTCAGAATCTACTGTGTATAATTTTCTGGGCTAATCTGCCGTGTATTTCGGATCCCACTGCAGGGTTCATCATCAGGGCTGATGTGATGTATGACAGTTGTATTGTGTTTAAGTACCGGTTTGCAGTACCGTGTCGAAAGTAAGGTTTGTCGTTTATTAGGTACTGGCTTGCACTAGTGTGCAAAAATTAAACGACATACATACATCACATCAGCCCTGATGATGGACCCTGCAATGGGATCCGAAACGTCGGTCAGATATACACGGCAGATTAGCTCAAAAAACCATACACAGAAAATAATCAGTCAGATTAGTGGCGTATTCGCATCAATTCAGAGATAAAACATCTTTATCAAAATCCTGATTTAGTTGATGTAATAAAATCGCAGAGGATAAGATAAACATACTAAATATACTGCATGTATATAGAACATGCTATGAACCGTGTTCATTGAAGAATGCTAAATAAATCGTGAACTCTCGGTGGACCTGGATTGAGATGCAGCTGCAAAGTGAGGTGTACACTACACTTTATGTATTGAGTATGATGGCCCAGAACAGAAACGTCTGGCGACAATAAGGCTCTCAATAAGCCGTGAAGCCATGGAATAGTTATCATCATCAGTCTATGTATTTTCACTGCTGAATATAAGCCTTTCCCAAAGATAGCCAATCATCTATATACTTTTAAAATTAGCAATATTAACTTGGTGGTTAAGATTCATATTTTTTATTTATTATCTTAGTTTTATTAACTGTTGATTGTGCTGCATTTTATATTGGTAAAACGGGTAGAAATTTTAATACAAGAGTAAAGGAGCATTTGAGATGTTTGAACAATAGTGGGTTTTCAGAATTTGCTAATCATTTGATAGAAAATAGTCATGGTTTTGATAAAAAATTGGGATTGTCAATTTTGCATATAAACGGTGTAGGTCACAAATTAAATAATTTGGAATCGTTGGAGATAAATAAAGCATGTAAAAGTAATCAGGAAATTCTAAACAGCCAACTGAATTTATCTACGAGTCCTATTCTAAAATTTTTTCCTAAAAATTATTTGACTAAATTTGTATTGAGCAGCAATTTGAGTTAGGTACTAAATTTTTTTTTTTTTTTTTAAATAATTGTTGTTTTTTAAAAATTTAAAAATAAATTCTGGTGAAGAAACAATACTATATTTTTAGTTAGTTATGACATCCTGAAGAAGGAAAAGTGTTTTCCGAAACCGGTAGATGTTTTTTAAACTCAATTGTGGTTAATAAAACTAAGATAATAAATAAAAAATATAATCATCTATGTCTTCAGTTTATACCGTCCATCTGGTAACTGCCATTTTTATGAAGCCGTCGTTCTATCGAACTTGAGAATAAATCTCTTCGACAAATGAGACCCTATGCAATAGACTGTTCTCCGTCTCGCGCGCACATTAACGTAGGTATAATGGTTCCTATCTATTACCTATCTACTACCCTCTCCCCTTATACCCAGAACACGACCATTTTCTGTGGTGCTATCCATGGTCTTGAATCAGTTGTGAAGTTTGAACTTTGGCACAGACATTATTTCATTCAAAGTATTATAATAATAAATATAAGTATAATTGGGTCAAGTTGTATAACTAGCCAAATCGGTTGAGTTGATTTTATTTGTGGCGTGTGGTAAATTATTAATTTTTTTTTTTTAACTTAACTTTTTTTTAACTTATTAACTTTTGTCGGATTCCCAACATTCTTGAAGGGATGAAATGCACTTCCCTTTTTAAAATTTATTGTCTCTGTTAAAAGCCTCCTTTACCCCTTCAAATTGGCTACGGTTGAACCATTACGTCCTATATAAAATTAAATCAGAGGAAAATTTTCTGAGAAAATAATTTTCGAATATAATTCGTTTAAAAGGTTAACGTTATTAAAGAAAATATTTTCCCGTACACAAATACTTCTTGTTTTAATTAAATAATAATTAGAATGAAGATTATTTTATACAAAGACTGCCTTATAACTTTAAATAAATTGTTTTCAAAACGTAAACGTTTTTAAAATATATACTTTTAAGGTCCGTGTCTACGGAAAGAGACACGATGAGATTATCTCAGAGATTTTGTTGAGATACATCTCGATACGGTGTAAATAGAAAGAGACAAAAAGTCAAACCAGTGTGCACTACGTTTGATTTGATACGTGCACACAAAAATAACACCTAAATCATTATCGATCCGTGTAATTGTCTATTATGAATAGTTTGCAAAAGTCATTAAATATTAACATAAGACTTTAAATTATAAACATTCATTCAGTATTAACTGTCGCTGGGGAGATTCAATTACTTAACTGACAAACGACAAAGATATGTGACGTTTTACGTACTTGACGAACGTAACTATAAAAGCTGCGAGTTGTCGAAAATTTCTTAGAAATCTCATTCGTGGAGACGGCCAATTTTTAAAAACAGACTAAAATATAATAAAATATAAATTAAATGCATTAATTAGAAAGATATAGATATAAAATCAATTTTATCGAAAAATATTGTTGTCGCGCCACCGGGATCTCTTTCCAAACCGGGGACTTATTCAACTATGCTAAATAATTTTAGCGACAAATTTTCGAACTTATATGTTACCTTTGTGATATTAATACATTTAAATGTTCCATTATTTGAAAGAGCTATCTACCTTATTTTTAATCTGATAGCAGACGCAGACGAATTATAAATTCATTTTTATTAAATTTTGGACGCATTGATACAACTTTATTATTAAGAGAATACGTTCTTATTGTGAAGTTGTAATTATTCAGAGATATTTTAAATATTAATTAGAAAGATATACGTAAAGAGATCCAGGTTCGAATCCTGGTAGCGCAACAACAAACTGATTTTATATGTATATCTTTTTAACTAATATATTTAATTCATATTTAAAATATCACAGATCTATGTTCTCTTAATAAAATATAATAAGGATGATATGACGACTTGAAACATTTGAGATGTGATTCTACAGAATAAAGCTCAAAAGAAGCTGAATTGAGTTACAAATGAACACGTTATGGTTCGGGTGGATAAAGAAAAATAAGTATTTAAAATAATATAAATCCGAAAACTTAAATATCACGGACATGTGATGAAACATGCAGAGAAGTATGAGATTTTGTATATCATAATGCTGGAAAAGATTTCTGTGAGTCGGGGCTCTGGAAGAGGGAGAACATTATTGCTGAAAAACGTAAGCCAATGGTTTGACCAGTCTACAGTATAGCTTTTCCGAGCTGCAGTGAGTCGCGATAAAGTACAAGAAGAATACTATTTTTGTAAATACTCAATTAATGTATTAATTATAAATATATGCGATAGAATCAATTTTGTCGAAAATATTGTTTTTGCGTCACCGGGATTCGAACCTGGATCTCTATTTCCAATCCGGGGAAGTACACTCCCAATTGTGTTATAACGCCAGTATTTTTCATGATAAATTTTCGAACCCATATGTTACATTTTTTCAAATTAATACACCTGTCGTTCCATTATTTGAAAGCCATCTACATTATTTTTACAGAATCTCAAATATCTTTGAGTAAACCGACTGCGTTCGCCAGAATTATCAATTCATTTTTATTAAATTTTGGACACATTGATACAACATATATTATTAAGAAAAACACATTCTTATTGTGAAGTTGTAATTATTGGTGACGCAAAAACAATATTTTTCGACAAAATTGATTTTATATGCATATATTTATAATTAATACATTAATTTAGTATTTAAAATATCACAGGCCTATGTTCTGAATAATTACAACTTCACAATAAGAATGTGTTTTTCTTAATACAATTTTTGTTGTAGGACGCGATCAATTTTATATATTAAGAAGTAGGGTGAGGGAAGGGGACAAGGAAATATATAAGAATGTTGTATGTATTATGTATATATTTATAAGCTTTTACAAGATTCGCACAAATATATGTTACACGGGAACGTAGTACGACAGAAGGTATACTATATAATTCAAAACGACATTCCCTTCGAATTTCATTAGAACCTTCCTAGAATTTACTTATTTAAACTGACGAAGACGTGCTAGTTTGGTATAGTGATATGATATTTGCCTACTGGTCGAGTCGAGGATTCGAGACTTGTCCCGGGAGACTACTGAGCTAGTCCTATTTTCATAGCAAAAGCGTTTGATTGTGATTAGTAATTGATCGTAATGTAATTATGGAGAACGCAGTCAGTCCATAATTAAAAAAAAAAAATTATATTGTTTTTATTAGACACACTAAGGTCAATTTTGTATTTCGCCAAAAACAGTCTGGAATTGTCAAAAACAAAATTTCTGAAAAATTTTGAACGTTAAAAAATTCATTATACGCAAAAATATTAAAATCTATGCGTAATTTTGTGTTATATTATATTATGTAGCATTATAAAGGTAAAAACATTGAATTGTATAGATTTAATTATTTTTCACACTTTTAACAGAAGTGCTTTTATCTCAGTTTGTATTTTCTGTGATTGGCTGCTTTTTTCGTAAGTACACTTCGTATTTTAATATTTGCCTTACTAGGCTTCGCTCGTACTTAGGTTTAATTATTATTATACATAATTAGTTTATCAACTATAAATGTAGAATAAGTAAGAAGAAACAATAAAAAGTGTAAGTAACAAAATATGATGCAATATTTGATCTTGAGAAATTTATAAACTACTTGAAATTTGCAAGTGTAGTACACATTTTAATAAGTTTAAATAATACAGTATAATTTAATTTATTGTATGAATAAATAATATTTATAAAAATGTATATATTGCAGCTGTTAGAGCCGTTCAATGTACTCGCGTACACATATACGTGCACACCGTGTTGGATTGTAGAAATACATTCTTTCCTTTTCTCTTTCCCGTCTTATTTCCTAAGCACGAGGGAGAAGAAAGATATCCCTGAAGTTTGATATGCCCGAACGAATTCACTACGCTTTTTGAAACCGAACACGGTACTCTGCCGTCGCTGTAAATCCGTTTTACTACCGCTAATATTAATTAAATAAAAATAATAATTTTTAATCCCGCTAATACAAATAAAACAATTCCTTTAACGCGAGTGTCAACGAGTGCTTGTTACATAATTCTGCGTCGCGAATGAAGTAGTCGACCTAGGGAGATAACCAAGAACCAGCTTCCAGAGATAGGCAGATCTTCAAGTAAGTACCATCCCTTTATTTATCTCTCATTACTCCACTACTTTCCAGCAGCTGAAAAATAAATAAAAATACGCATAATATAATATATATTATAAACAAACAAGGCGTCAATAATCGCACTGACATTCAATAAATTAAATTTTACATTATTCTGAGACGTAGATAACTAACTTGTATGGTAGTTAATGTTTTGCCCTCGTCTATAGTATTCGTGAAGTGTCAAACGTTGTTAGGTATAGGTGGTCTATCGTATTATAATTCTAGTGATTTAATTAAAACATTTCTTATCAAGAAGAACATATTCTTATTGTAAAGTTGTAATTATTCAGAACATAGATCTGTGATATTTTAAATATCAATTAAATGTATTAATTACAAAGATATACATATAAAATCAATTTTATCGAAAAATATTGTTGTTGCTACCGGGATTTGAACCTGGATCTCTTCTAATCCGGGGTACTTGCATAATTGGAATTAATACATTTAATTTGTATTTAAAACACTTTTAAACTTTTTTCCACTATTTATTATTTTATGACCATTACCGGTTTCAGTATGTCAGCTAAGATGTTTGTACAATTCAATATAAGGGTTTTTTTCAGTGAGTATATAATTTAAGAGTTGATGATAATTTGAATTTTCCCTTATAACGTACTTAACACTTACCAAGTTTTTAACATCTTACAAGGGAAAATCCCAATATTAGAGTCAAATTATCACTAACTTTCAAATTATATACTTACTGAAAAGAACTCCTGTATTGAATTGTATGAATATCCTAGCTTAAGAGAAAAATGTTCCAGTTTGAAAATGGCCGTGATAGGCTAAAACCGGGAATGGTCATAAAAAAATAAATAGTAGAAGAAAAAAAGTGTTTTTATTAAATTATTAAAATGGAATACCACCATGAATTAACAGTATCAAAATTAAAAAGTCAGTTTTACCTTCTCGCTCCTGAAGGTGTATAGTAAGACTATCTTGGATAACGTTTGAGGTAATAAATATAATAAAAATAATTACAATAGAAACGTGTACTTAAATATTGGTTTCAATATATAGATTGCATTTTACCCAATGGAAATAGAATAAGAAACTAATGCAGCAGTTGATCGGGTATCCGGAGAGAAAGTTCCAGCTTAGCCCGCGCCTTGCATTCAGATGTATCATTGTCGGTCAGTGATAGAGATTCCAATTATTCGACGTTATCAACTACTCGAGTATCGAGTAGTAAAATCTTAAAATACTCAAGTATACTCGAGTAGTTTCCAATGTACCCAAATAGTTATAAATATTTCAAATTCATGCAAGTATATAAAAAATTGTCTCATCTAATATTGATTATCAAATCCAGTACACCATAATACACAAAAAATTTCACACACCTCTTTTACTGAAACTGATACTATATATAAAGCGTAAATTATACAGATGCTTTGGTTTATAATTTCCACTGATAGATTAGTACAAATATAAATATATAATATAATTTCCCGGTTTCAATGGTTTATGCCACAGCTGCTGCATCCATTGCCAAATATATGGCATATCCAAAAGATTTTTTTTCGATATTTTATACAGTTTGTTGCCATTGATAAGACAAATCAGGAGGACACAAAGACACAAAAGAAATTGTTCCGTTGTATCCCATTAGCATAGCCGACGACCGAAACTATGCAAAAAATCACACTTGACCGCTGTAATCCGGCCAGTAAATATAGAATGCAAGGAGCTGTTAAATATGCATAAACATTAAAAAAAAAATTTTTTTTATCATTTATAATTTGAGTATTGCTTTAGTACTTTTCAAAATACACGATTATAACGAGTATAACGAGGAGATTAGTCAGTGATGACTAGGTACCGTTATGTAGGGACGTTCAGACGCATAGACAATTGCTCAGAATCGTGCTTACCACACTATAAACCAACTTACAGAATATGGAAAGACAGTGACATCAAAAAAGCAACCAAAATATTTTTTTATTATATTATTTAAAACAATTTATTATTATATTTAATGGAAAATGGAAGTATGGGGTAATTGCAGGGCTTACAACCTGTCTTCAGCTGGTTTAAGTGATCACTTTACATACATATAACGTTCACTAATTATCACCTCTCAATCTCCACACTTATCAAATTTTTTGAAAAATGTGTATATATACATTATACACTAACATATAAACCACTTTTAAAAATAATTGATGATTGTGGAAATTGAGGGGTGAGAATTACATTACATTATTACATTATATATATATATATATATATATATATAAAGTGATCACTTGAGCCAGCCGAAAACTGGCCGTAAACCCTGTAATACCCATTCTTCCATACTTACCATATAAAACAATAGCTTCGTCTATGTCGTGTTTAATAACAATGCATTTGGAGGTGAAAATCCAGTATTTGTGTATTCTTGGACAAATTCAAATATTGTTAAAATGATGTCGATTTGCACTCTTGTCTTTGCAGAGTTTGCAATAAGACAAATAAGACTCCTTTAAAATGTATTGCTGGAAAATGATATGACGTACTCTATAGACACCACGACGTATCAATCCTGCATGACTTAGATCCTACAACAAATCCAACCACAGCATATTCTATCGGCGGCAGTAAATAAATAGATAGATGTGTTGCATCTAGCGGAAGAGATTATGGAGTTAGTCGTGAGGGTGGCTCAGGACGATAACGAGCTGTGCCTCATCAGATTGAGACCAATAATAACGTGAAAATAAATAAATACGGGCTTAACTTTCAGGAGTTATTTTTATTAGTAACCGAATTAGTGGTGTTCTATTATTTTCTTATGTGAAAATGATTATATTTCTAGACGTAATGTTTTTGTACCGAACCAAATTCGACTAGACCGCGATACAAAAAATTCTGACGAGACCAAATTTTAACCATTAATCTTTCCCAGAGGATTTAAAAAAAACAAGTCCATTTGAATTTGCAATGTGAAGGGCTGAATCCATCATCATTACTTATCCTTCCGGTGCAAGCGAGACAAATGAATCTCCAAGTTAGTCTTTAAATTCAACACTACTGAGTAGAGTTTTATGAGCCATTCTGCCATGTGTATTCGATCTCTCTGGCCGTTGTTTCCGATTTATCATCACAGCTGTTATCGCTGACGTAAAGGGGAGAATATTCTAGAAAATTCCACACCAAAAATTTTTTGCGCATGTGTGAACGTAAGAATATTTGTATCTAATACTAGCTTTGAAATAAGTATACAAAATCAGATGTTTGTTAGATTGTGAAATTAAGTGTGATTAAATATATCGATTATACAAGTACTATACTAGAAACGCCTATGTACCTTATTTCAAAACTCGAAAACGGTTGAACCTACTTTGATGCTATTTTTTTCATCGAATTGGGCATTTAAGTGAAAACTTTTCATATTATATATCATTATGATAAGTTTAAAAGATCTAAAAAGATGTTATAATAAAATATTTCGCAATATTACCATTCATAAATAAATGTACACTTCACAATTTAATATAATTGGTTTGTATACATTCAGAAAAAACCGTTAAAAAAATAACTTTAAAATTTTTAATAGTTCTAGTAGGTGCTAATAAAAAAAAAAATATTATACAAAGTGACCCAAAAAAAGTGAAAATATTTCGTAAAATGTGATATAATTTACATCAAAATTAGTTTAACTATATCAACAATAGCTTAAATAGTTTACTAATTTACTTACTTTTATATTACGTTTTATTTAGAAAATTTTCGTTCGCCATTTTTGATTATTAATTTTCCCATTGTTTATATTTGTTTTTTTTCAAATTGTTGCCCAGAATGACAAAAATCACTGCGGAAGACCGTATTCTGATCAAAAATTTGGGAATTGAAAAACGTCGGGGTGCTAGGAAAATAATCAAAGAGTTTCAAAACTATGCCTGGAGTATAGCTAGACATTACAGCATAACTGGAAATTATAGCAGGACGGAGCTCCATCTCACACAGCCAGAAATACAATCAACTTTCTTCGTCGTGAGAATGTTAATTTTATCGAGCCAGGCGTGTGGCCACCGAACAGCCCATATTTAAACCCAGTAGATTATGCAATATGGGTGTTTTGATGATTCGTCAAAAAAATTACATTAAGAATTATAATTAATAATTAATTATATTATGTTTTAAAAAATTCATGTGTTACGAAATGTTCTCACTTTTTTTGGGCCATTCTGTATATAGCTTCGGAAGCTATACGCTTCGAATAAATCATGTTAAAATATAAAATAAAATCTTATTTATGTGACATTTTATATTTTGTATACATATTTAAATATCTTAATTTTGTTGGTATTGAGTTATAGTAGCTACTAGTTAACTTTTGAGAAAGTTAAAAGTTTTAAATATTTTTTATGGTTATATATATATATTTTTTTGTTTTTTTGTTTAATCTTCTATATCTATTGTATGGTTATATACAGAATAGATCATACATAACGTCATTCAGCATACCAAAAATCAAGTTTATATAATCAATCACAGATAAGAGAGGAACTTTCAATTTATTTTTTTATTTATTCTTTTATTTACACTTTATTGACATACATATTTTTGTTGTAACAGAGGTGAATATATTATAATATAACATGATTAACATAAGATACAATTACATCGCAATTAAATACTCGTAGTTTATTGTGTGAGATGGAGTAGGCTCCACCTCTGATATATACAGAGTTGTCTTGGCTACTTTGCAAGAGTCAATATCGATATGACATCAATATCTTACCCAATTATTGAAATATTACAAAAAAAAAATGTTATTAAAGAATTTATAGTAAACTATGAACAAGTTATCTGATGTTACTAGTTATAACGAAATACAATTTACTTCTTCAATATTTGCAAAATTACTTTGTGGCCTCATTTTATATTAATCCATTATTAGAAATATATACACAAAAAATCTATTTATATAAAAAAATATTTGATTTCTACCGGAATTCGAACCTGAACCTTTACCGAAAACGAAACGTGTTAGATTTTTTCTGTATTATGTAATTGATTAATTTATATTAATATTAAAAATGTCACAGAATTATGTTCTGAAATTGCAACTTCAATTACAACTATTACTAATAAAATTTCAAATAAAAAATATATGTATTTTGAGGTCGAATGTCAGGATGCCATAGCATGTTTTTTTATCCACAAAATTTTCTGAAAAGGTCGTATTGGAGTGCGATTTGGCATAATCGGCTCATTTTCGACAATTGGATGACAACGCACGATTCTTCCCTGAACCCTTCAACTGGCCATTAAGAAAGATGAAGGTGTGAAGGTGAAGTGTGACCTTGAAGCGAGAGTACAAATGTGTTCTCTGTCTCAATTACTTTTTCGACCTTTCACGTATAGTCGAACAAATCTTCTGAAATAACATAAAACGCTTGTAATATACTTCCATTAGTCTGCTTCTGACTTATTAAAAATAATAATATCTGTGAATACTCGAGGCTTTTATTTGTAATGCAATAATATTACTTTCTTGTACACTTCTATTATACCTAAAGTTGAATTTTCTTCCAATTTAACCGGGCGGCGGTGTGGATAAAACGATATGAAAAATTCAAAATAGCTACACTGTAATTCGTTTTTTATTGCGTTTCAGATCCAATAACACTGCGAAATTCGTAGAGAAATTCCCGCCAAAGTCGCAATTTTCCCAAAATGTGGGGAAAACAATTTTCTTCGAGTGGGTAACCTTAAGTCTTTACTTTTCGTTCTGTAGCTGCGATGCGAATGCGGCGGAGACGATTTCGGGCGGTTCCGCGAGTGCTCGGAAACGCTCGGCTGGCGTCCGTCACCTGTGACCGTCTCGGGGTGGGAGAATGTTCCCGAACAAATGTTTGGTGTTATTTGAATTTCGTATTTGTGAGACGCCCCTGTGCGGGTTGGTGTTACACAACTAGCTCGGGCCGGGAAGAATTAGACTATTGAAATATATACACAAAGCTCGTCTAATCTCATGTGTATGGGTAATAAGTGTATTTAACTTTGAGAGAATTCCACTGTATTAAATACACTTATTCAACACAGACTGAGATATGAAAATTTTGTCACGTTAATGAAGACGTTGGGTGTAGGAGATTCGTATTCGGTTGGCAAGAAAATATTTTCGGTTTGCGACGTTAAAATTCAAATACATTTTTTTTCAGTTAATAATTAGTTTTATTAATCGAAATAAGCACCATTAGATTAGATAGATTGACCTTACTCTGGAAGAAGTCGTCGAAATGTTTAATCAAGCGATTAGAAGTCGATGTTACCAAAAAATAGAATAAAAATACGCTTTAATATAATGATATTAACGTGGACACGATGATATGACACTTTCAGTAAAAAAAACAGAATAAAAAAAATTCAGAAAGCAATAACCGCAAGTGTTTTTCTACCAACCTTAATAAATATTGTAATTTTATCTATGCATTATTACGTACTTTGAATATTCTCACTTTTATCTTGTGTTTAGTATCCACCTTTGCCGGTACTGGGGGTCAATGTTTGGTATCTTCAAAACCTCTATGAAATCAAAAATATTTAAATTATCTTTTAAAAAATCAACTTATTGAAATAATTAATTAAATAAAACACATTATTTACTTCATACTACAGTTTTGGTTTATTACTGAGGATGACGCAGTAAGCGTCAAAAATTTTCTAATTTTAATTAAAGTGTGGTGTGAAATAAACAACGTTGCGTTTTATTGTATTAATTAATTTTTTTTCGAAGTGTTAATTTTTTCTAGAGACCACGAAAATTTTGAAATATTATTAAAAATATAATTAAATATGTAATGCTATTTTTTTTTGTTAGTGATATAATGCATTTATTTTATTAATGATATATTTTATTATGTGTTTAAGACGCTGACCTAGTGATCTAGTGGTCGGTGGTTCGTGCCTCATTCCAGGACACCAATAAGTTAGTCCTATTCTCGTAGTACAAGCGTTTACCTTAGTTTGAAAATTGTAAGAATATTGATGTGACATGTATCCCGTATGCGTATCTTAAATTATAAAAAATACATATTTAATTTTATTACAAAATAGTAACTAGTGATGAAATTTGATAATTGCCATTGTTAATATATATAAATAGTCTCGTATTTCTGATGCAGTTATCTTAAATAAAACAATTCTTACCAATGTATAACTAACGGCATCTCACCCGAAAAATACAACAAAATATTAAATTTTCCTTGAAAATTAGAAACAATTGGATTTTTTGCACTTCCTATAGCACTTGCGAAAGTACTAGTCATAGATAAAGCAAAACTAACGCCGTAGTAATAAAAAAAAATACTAACTGAGACATTGGATGTGTAAGACACAAATGAATTATTATTATTACAATAGCACAGTATTAGCACAACAGCCCGGTGTAGACCATGGTCTCTTCAAGTACCTCTCGCCACTCCAACGTCATCTAACCACCGCAGTTTGAGTCTTCCGATACTTCTTAAGCCAAATGCTTTGTTTGCTGGTCGTGGTTTGCTTTGAACCTGACCAGTCTACATTAGCCTTGACAACTCAGGGTCGGTTATGTGATCAGTGGTGAGTTTTTACTATAGTAAAAATATTTATTTCTCGAAAGTACATTCAGAATTAAACTAACTTTACTCCCCGATAAACGATGATAAATTGTCAAGGTTAGTTAAAAATGGCGGACTCTTTACAGCTGTTTTAAAAGACACTTGTCACATTGATACTTTAGAAAATGCAGTATATGAGAATGAATCACGGTGAGAGTTCGTCCAATGATGATTTCGTTGTTCAATTTACATTATTATACATTTTTTAAATTAATTTTTTTTTTATTAATGTTAAAAATATAATACATTTTGAATAATCAATTTTAACATTTGTTTCTTATCTATGAGAGTAAGACTCGTGTATAGAGAAGGAGTATGTACGAGTTAATTTATGTTTCAGTTAGTCTGTGTACATATTTTTTTACTTCAGTTACAAATTTATGGTAGTCCGTAATTTTTCTAATTGTGATGGGGAGATTGTTAAAAAATTTGATGCCTTGGTAAATATATTGATTTTGAGTTGCGGTACATTTTAGTTCTGGGATATCAATTTGATCTCTATGTCTCGTAGATCGGAATTCGCTTCTAAAATTTAATTGATTTTTAATTTTTAAAAATTTGAATTATTGAAATTTTTTTTGTATATGTCTACTATTTTGTTACTTTAAAATCTGTGGAAAGTTGCATACTTGGATAGTCTTTTTTTTTTTTAGAATAATTTTTATTATCATTTTTTGAGTGATTTCTAATTGTGATATTGAAGTTTTATATGCACCTCCCCATCCAATAATACCATATTGCAAATATGACTGTACAAACGCGTAATATATTATTTTCAGATATGTAAGTGATAAGGTGTGATAAGTCTAAAAAATATTTAGGCAGTTTTACATAGACTGAAAATTTTTCGCCAGCAAAGTGACAGATTTTGAACGCAGGGGTAAATAAAGCCATAGATAAAGCACGAAATTGTATGCGTTTAATGATTATTCGCATTGCTACACTATTAGGCAGAATTGACTTTGACAGTAACAAAATTCGACGTACCAACAACCTGCATACGTTTTTTTCCAAATGTGATGGTAAAAGGTTACCATAGTAAAAATTTACTACTGATCACACAAACCACGTTCACCAAATTCTTCGTCTAATTCTTGGTTGTAGCATATATGCCAAAACCCGTTTTTATTTTTGGCTTCAAATAGATATTATATAAATATTTATTATATATATTGTATAAAATATCAAAATCATTATAAAATTCCTCAAATATTTTTAAACATAACAGTATTATTGTCACATTTCCCACTACGAAGTAACAGCGGAAAGCATTGACAAACAAAAAATACAAAAATATTACACAGATTTTTATTTATTTATTTCTGTAGCATAAACAGCACATGGGAAAATAAAGGTAATTTACTTCACTACACGTGGTTTATTCTAAAGCAATTACCAGTGCAGTTTTTATAAGTTTTAATTGTTAAAGTACAATCGTAATAAAGTAAGGTAAGTAAGTTATAAAAATATTTTTGTCTGTCAAATAGTTGAGACAAAAATGTGTAGGTAGTTAGGATAGCACGAATGACAAATTAGTTTAATTTTGCTTTCAAACCACATCAAGCAAGCAATTTGTTATTTTGGTTTAAAATCGTTAATCACTTTAGACCCTTTAATGTTTGGTGGCACTTTGTTAAATATCCGCAGTGCGCAAAACAAGCAAGTTCGTTGAGCGAATTTCGTATTAATTTTTGGCACTGAAAAGTATCCTAAGGTTTTGCTCCTAGTTTTCTTTCGATCTGATCGTGGAAGTAAAGTTAGTTTTCAGATATGTGTATGTATATATCTGAATATATACGTAAAGGATGTTTTTTTAGAGTTAGTCGTTACAATTATAAAATGAAATTAAATACATAAAAATCGCGGTAATGGCTATGGTATTTTCTTTATTAGAAAGATATTTTAATTCCACCAGTGTTTAAATATGATTTCGTGTATATGGACGCCGCGGCTGGCTCGACTAAAGCGCAATCTAGAAGTCCAATTTTCAACCACTTTTTGGAGCAGCTGAGGATGTATATCGGCAATATCGAGATGAAAGTCGTCTATCGTCTTTGGTTTATCGGTATAGACTAGCAACTTCACATATACTCACAGAAAATGATCCAACGGTCAAAAATCACACGATATTTACAGGTCCATGACGCGAAATTATGTGCTCATCCAATGTTTCCTTCAATAAATTAATTGTGGCGCACGCTGTGTAGCTTGTTGTGCCGTCTTGTTAAAATCACAGCTCTTCCACATTAATGCCATTCAATTGGGGAATGAAAAAGTCAGTAATAATAGATCTATTGCTGTGCACGTTGGTGAATCGACTCATTTGGGTACTCATCAATACTACGCTCCATTGCAGCAACAGCTTCTTCAGTGCGCACTGTACGACATCTCTGCAGATGCGTATTATCAATTAAAGTATGCGTGATGTGAAAAAGATCCATGATTATTCGAATTACTTGCTCGGATGGACAATTATATGACAATTAAAATGGACGTAGAGCACGGTAAGTTTCGCGAACTGAACCACGATTTTCTAAATAAATTTGCACATTTTACAAGCGTTGTTCTGGCATAAGTTTATTCATGGTGAAATACAAACCAAACTAAATACAAATCAGTTGTCAGCCGTCAAATTGGCTGTCGCTGAAAAAAGTGATGCCAATTCGAAAAAAAATTACAAAAACACCCTTTATATATATATGTAGATTTTAGAGTAGGACTTGGTGTACAAAGGATGAAGAGGTTGGGATTAAGGTCGAGAAAGAGGGGGAAAGCAATATGTGTATGTAAGTAAAATTAGACCAATAAGAATATGAATAATACCCAGCATTCAGATCCACACGCGAGGAGCGGCCTTAGGAATATATTGTAAATCTGAATCTTAGTCTTCAGATGGCTTTCGATTGAAAGTAACATTGGCCTAAGGCACTAAGCAAAACTAACCGAATTTTTCTGAAACAGATGGTGGCGAATGACTCGATGTTACGTAGTATCAACGAGTATAGCTTCTACGGAAGAATGCTAAGGATACTGTGTACAGGGTGCGTTACAAACAAGAAGATTCTCAAAAAAAAAACGGAAGAGAACTCGCTTCGTACAAATGCACATCTCCATGTAGGTGACGAAAGCAATAATAGTACGAGGCCGAAAGGATCTTGGAAGGTGTCAAAAGTGTAGGTTTTGGGAGATCTAACATACGTATTGTGTGAGATGAGATCAAAAAGATCAGATGTGTGAATCCACCTCCAAGTCGACCTACCTTTCGTAGGTATAAATTATAGGAACGTGAGCGGAATTAAATGATCAGTTCTTATGTGACTACTTTATTACTCAAATCTTTTGCCTCTCATAATTTAACCAAAATACTCAATCTTTCTTTTCTTGATAGAGACCTGCACATCAGAAATAATACAACTCAGACAGTAATAGGGTAGCTAATGTAATACATGATTTAAAAATAGGTATGGAGGTTGATTGGGTGGAATTGTGCACGTTACATTGTGTAAAGTGATCACTTAAACCAGCCGAAGACAGCCGAAGTCGTAAGCCATGTAATACCCATATTTTCATACTTTCCATATAATATAACAGCTTCATCTCTATGAGATATATTTAATTTATTCAATAACAGTGTCTTTGGAAGTAAAAATTCAGTAATTGTGTGTTCTTGGACACATTCAAATACTGTTAATATATTTTTTAATTTTTTGTGCCAATCTTCTATTCAATCTTTCTTCCCATCATGTCCATATAATTACATGAGTAATAATTATTATTGACAGTTAACTTTATGTTTATCGGAAAAACTGTCCCCAATAATGAGAGATTCTGATAATAAAACAGCAGTGTATCGCTTCGGGGGTAGATAATTCCAAATTATTGTGTCTTTACGTATTACATTTAGGATCCTTTCATATATTCCTGCGCCATCCAATTAATTTTTTTTAGACATAAATTATATTTATCTCTTTTTTATAGTAAAGAATGCACATCACTAACAAAAATGCTGCATTTCGCTCTGTTGAAATAATTTTTTAATATGTTTATATTCTAAGATGGTTGAGATTAAGCACATGCTGCTTGAACATCTTCGTCTCATATTTATAATATGCATCTACCCCTAAAATGTAGTACATATGAATTATAAATAAAATATAACGATGCGGGCGCATTGTACTGGTACATGTTGGGGTCGGTGTCGGGCATGTTTTTGCGGCTGATGAGAGCATAGTTTTATGCCCAGGCAACTGCTAGGTGCGTACAGGGGTCGTTGGCTGTATGATGATTGACCTCACATTGGATTGTTTTAAAAGTTACCCACACTGAAACAGCACCAGGCGGTGACTGGAATATAATAATCTCTAGCAAATCGTTACTTCTGTTGACTAATTCTGCTCCTCTATTTTTTTACGTTTCAATAAAGGTGAGAATGTTTTTGCGTCAAAAACAAATTACACAAAGTATGATACAAAATTCATACACACATTTCTCTCAATTTGTCTGTCTGGCCAGTAATTAATATTGCGTTTTTTTTCCTACCGTATTCTTGGCACCGCCAGTATATTTTTCCCCTCTCGCTATCGCACTGCGACATCTACCCAGGAGCGGGCGCGATTAGCACGGCCGGCGCCGGCGTACTGGAGCTCCTGTCCTAGTTCGGCCCTGGACGCACCGCGATGGTGTTACTCTCGAAGCGGGAAAGTCGGAAAATCGCCGACACAACCCGCGAAGCCCTCGCCGCGGACGGTCGCGTCTCACGCCACGAGTTTTCACGGTGCGAAGTGAATTTTCCGACAGGTTAAATAAAAACTTCAAAACAAGAATATTGAAAAAAACAATTATCCCGTCTGGTTTCGCTCGCCCTAAAGTTGTGACGGAATGGATTATTAAAACATAAATAATATATAAAAGTTTTGAAGTGTGTATAAGAGTAATGAGTGTTTGTAAAAGTTTTTAAGCTTAATTTTAAATAGATTTTGTGTAGTAAAGTTGTTACTGTGTTTTTTATAAATGTTTCATCTGACGTTTGTGTCGGACAGATATGTTTTAGTTATAAAAAGTTTTCCGGGTGCGAAATATATGCTGAACATTATTTTAATGTTTTCCCTGATGGCATTATCGAATTAATGGACTTCGATAAAAGGTAAAAAAGGATATTATTTTAATTATGGTTATAGTATTATATCATGTTAATACAATCGCATGAGTACAAAATGATCTGATAAAATTTATTAATTTTTTAAAATTAAAATATTTCAAAAACCATAGAATAAATCTTGTAGGTGGCCAAGATTCACAATTGCTGTGCTGCTGACTATGATGACGATTTTTTGAAATTGTGACGTCACACTTTAACATAAAGTATTTTTACGTGGTTCAATTCAATTTTTTTCAGAGCTGAGCGTCGTGGTTTTCAGAATTGTCTGGAGCGTCGTTTCATTCTTCGTTCGCTCAGGTTATTAACTGTGTTTAAAGTGAACTCTGTTAACTTCTTTATTTGGTCAATCCGTCTTGCAAGAGAACGTCTTCTTGCTCGCTTTCTACCTAAACTGTACCTATGATCACGAGCTTCTAGAGATTCATCGTTTCTTCTGGCAGTATATTCAAAATATGTGTTGATAGAGTGGTAAGTTGCTCATTTACTTATCGATATACAAAGGGAAATGCCATAACGCTTCTACGAAGCGCGTGCATCTATGCACTTTTGTGAATTGATTTAAAAAACAGGTTAATTGAATAAGCCTACAAATTAAAATATCTAAGAGTTTTAAAAATAAACTAACAAACAATTAACATGGTGTCAAAAAGTGGCCTTATGAAGAATAATTGACAAGAGAAAAATAAAATTAAAAACCTGCTCGCCTAAAAATGTTAGCAGAGAACACAAAATCACGCGTTGGCGAGATGGAATCCATGAATAAAAATAGAACATCTAAAATTATACGGAAGATGATTGAAAAGGGTTTATCCAGAAATATGAATTGACGTTGATTGCCATGGAAACAGAAGAAGAAAATAACAAAGAAGTTCTAAATACAAATTAAATGTATTAATTAAATATATAAAAACAAATTTATCGAAAAATATTGTTATTGCTACCAGGATTCAACCTGGATCTCTTCCAATCCGGTAAACGAGCATTAACCGATTATGCTACAGCACACAGTACATTGACGACAAATTTTTGAAACTATATGTTACACTTTTCAAATTGATACATCTATCGTTCCATTATTTGAAAGCCATCTATTTTATTTTTACGGAATCTCAAATATCTTTGAGTTGTATATATATATATATATATATCACAGGAGACAATTATGCAACTATACAGAAGGAATTATACTATGACTTAAACAATATAGCAATATAACTAAATGTAAATAAAACTAAAGTCACGAACATTGGAAATAAAAGAATACCAATTACACCATCAATTATCATCTATGTGAAAGTCTAAAATAAAATATTTTGGAGTCATAATAGATTCAAAATTGAATTTATCGCAAAATACAAGATACGTGACTGAAAAGATTGCTAAGAAAATCTCACTTCTGGGTAGGATCAGAAGATTTATTAGTACTGAGTCTTGTAAAATCGTTTTCAACTCTGTTATTATTCCTCACATCGACTACTGCAGCGGAGAAAAAATGCAACAATCGTCAGTTTTGCAAAATAAAGTTTTTAGAATAATTTTCGGAAAAAATAGATGTACTCGGATCAGTGCAATGCTTAAAGATCTGAACATGATGAAAAATGATAAGCAGAAAATATATTTTAATATAATGGTATTTATTTACGAAATCCTCAATAAGAAAACGTCGGAATTTACGCGAAAAATTGATGTAAATCGACATGAGCACGAGCATCGTACAAGAGTGATAATTATTGTTTTTTAAGAATAGATTCTGTCACATAATTGTTTTTTTTTATGAGGATTCGTATACACAGGCATTCAAGTGCGATGGTTTCGATGGAATTGATATCATAATACTTTCGTTGAAATTGAAATACAGGAACGTACGATTGGGCAGTGGGTGGGATGCGTGGGAAAATTTAAAGCCTACATGTTCCTATGTTTAATTTGAAACTTATGCTATCGAATGGAACAAGGAATGCAATATGCATCGGAATGCAGAATTAAAATCAATTGTTTATTTTAATTCAATTGTTTCAACTGTCGCAATTCTGTTATGTTATTTCTACTTTAAAAGCGATATAGCAAAAAATAAATAAATCTTTTTTCAAGTATTTAAGTTTCTGTAACAAAATAATTAAATGTATCAATTAGAAAGATGTACATATAAAAAAATATAAATATAACTTAACTGAATTCCTTTCATCCTAGTGAACTATACACAAAATACGCAATACTTATTCTTAATTGACGAGACGTACAAGTGATTTAGATATAGAATAATTTTTTTTTTTTTGGAAACTCAATAACGGATATAATTATAAGTCTGTATTAATTCGTATGATTGTGATACTATCCTTGTTCTAAAAAAAAATTATAATTATTTTATTAAGAAGAACACATTCTTATTGTGAAGTTGTAATTATTCAGAACAGACGGTCTGTGATATTTTAAATACTAATTAAATATATTAATTAGAAAGATATACATATAAAATCAATTTTATTGAAAAATATTGTTGTTGCGCTACCGGGATTCGAACATGGATCTCTTTTCCAATCCGGGGAAGGTGCATTACCAACTATGCTACAGCGACAGTATTTTTGATGACAAATTTTCAAACCCATATGTTACACTTTTCAAATTAATACATCTATCGTTCCACTTTTCAAATTAATACATCTATCGTTCCATTAAGTGTCCTATAAAATAAGTACTTTATAGGACACTTACTGAAGAAATAATACCTAGAACACAAAGCATCTGACCATTTGCATTCGTAATTTATGGTTGAGATCATGTCTACAGGATGCATAATTTGATATTTTAATTATATTTACAATTTAAAAATCTCACGTTGTTGAAATAATGTAGAATTTTGTGGAAACATAGAATGTTCTAGTTGAATACTAATATAATAGAAATTCACCATTAATTTATTAAGCAATCTGTCACGTAGTGGTTTAACATAATAATGAATTATTAAAATAGTTGACACAAAATACAATTTTCTTGTAACCGGTAGGAGTATCCTAGATAGCCAGATTTTTTCCAGATAGCCAGATAATATTATGTGATTACACCATCATATGATATTTTATATCGTAAATAAATGAAGACATAAGTGTCTTCATTTCATAAGGTAGGCCTTAATGTCATACTAGTTGTTATACTACTTTATTGTATTACTTACGCAAGCTACTTTTAAGCATTATTACTTATAATAAAATAAATTACAATCGTAATTTTCTAGATCCTGTTTAAATTTATAAGACAAACTTTTAACAAAATATACATTAATTTGAAATAACTATTGTGAAGTACTTTAAATTTAACGTTATCTTGTGAATATGAATTTCTTCCTAACCAACTAACAACCAATTACTGTATATAAATAACTAATCATATGAGTTCTGTAACTCCTACATACAAATTACTAGAAACATGAATTTTAAAATATATATATCGATTATTATTTTTTTGGTTTCAAATATATTCCTATTAAAATTCTGGAAATTCTATTAAAGAAAATTTTAAAATAGAATTATAGAACCTATTTTATTCTTAGTAGTTCTTTCGATTAAACTTAAAATAAATAACAACGTCTAATACAAAATTATTTTAAGAACTCTAGAAGCGATAAAATGTAAACATCGATAATAAATTAATCTATTATCTGACGTTCACGATAAACTCCTACACACTTTGACAGATTTAAACAAAATTTTGCTTAGCTACTCTTTAGGACTCTCCACTCTTTTCTCTTAGACATTTTTACTCTTCCCTTGCCAAGGCAAAATTTTAAATACTTACATCATAATTTGAATTAAGAGCTTATGCAAAACAAACAACTCCCTGTAAATACCTTTTTAAAATTATAACTGAATCGGTTTTTCGGTAATCGCCTGGGTACTGATTTCTGTATTAGAAACGTCCACACTATTTTAAAATTTTCCTCTTTTAACATCTTAGTGATACTATTATCTAATACGTAGGATACCGTTGTATGCTTAGGGGTTTTTATTAGATTTTTTTAGCCTTCCAATTATGTGTCAATTTAAAAATAATACGGTAGTTAGTGTTATACCGAATAGCGCTGATACACTTGTACTCGTAGATTAGACGGTCTAGTCGCGTATTGAATATGGTGTAGTAAAAGAATTGGCAAAAAAGGTTCATTTGCAAAAAAGGTTTAAATATTACGTAATACTCGTCTTACAAATATCTGAGTATCTTACTACACTTTGTAATCTTTCAATAATTTACTTGACATTATATCACCATGTATAATACAAACGACCATAGCATTACTGCAGGACCATTAAAAATATATTTATTTAAATTAATTCAAACTTTAGCGCAGGTTGTAAATAAAATGCCAACGCTGTATTTAAGCCGGTTCATCCATATTTTAGAATTTAGAATCTGGAATCTGTAATTTATCGCACAATTTAGAATATAGAACAATGTTTGCCCGTAAGACTCGAAATTGGGAATTGTTTGGGTCATTGTTTCGGTATCCGGCTAAATTATTACAGAAGCGTCGAAGCAACAACACTGTTATTGTAGCCGGATGATTTGTTGATTGAATGTGAATATAATTTTATAACAAATACATAGAAATAATCTCGCAAACAGTGTTTTAATATAACAATTAATTTTACTTTACATTCCGTCGCTTGCAATGTTTGCCGGTGGATTCGTTTTTCAGTAATGCAAACAATACAAATGTGGGCCATTTTTATAGTAAAATTGTCGAATACTCACAACAATTTATTAATAACTCAAAAACATTCTAAATATGAATTAAATATATTTATTAGAAAGGTATACATATAAAATCAATTTTATCGAATAATATTGTTGTTGCGCCACCAGGATTCGAACCTGGATCTCTTTCCAAATCGGGGAAGGTGCATAATCCAACTATGCTACAGTGACGATATTTTTAGCGACAGATTTTCGAATCTATGTTACCTTTTTGATATTAATACATTTAATTGTTCCATTATTTGAAAGAGCCATCTACCTTATTTTTATGGAATCTCAAGTACCTTTGAGTAACAGACGCCAAAATTATCAATTCAATTTTATTAAATTTTGGACACATTGATACAACTTTATTATTAGGAGAACACATTCTTATTGTGAAGTTGTAATTATTCAGAACAGACGGTCTGTGATATAAACAACAATATTTTTAGATATAATTGATTTTATATGTATATCTTTCTAATTAATATATTAAATTCATATTTAAAATATCACAGACCTATTGTTCTGAATAATTACAGCTTCACAATAAGAATGTGTTCTCCTAATAACAAAAACATTTTAATTAGAATGAAATTATGTCAAACTACTTTTCAATATAATTCCTGTTGATGTTTAAGTATTTTTGAGACTGGGTAACGAGCTTGATAATCACCTCGTTGAAGAAGTGTGCCGCCTACTCCTCGAACCAGTTGTTGACAGTTTGAAAATATGAAAATCCGATGTCACCAGGTTTATGGAGGGCGGTCCAGTATCTCCCACCCAGACCACTGCGGCTCTTCTGCCTTGTTTAAAAAAATAAAATGAACACAATGTTCTAGACCAAAGTGCCTACTTATGTTGTTAATATACACAAACGATACCATAATAAAATAATATAATACGCTCAAAAATAATAACCATGACACTGAAATATATTTTTTAGCAAAAAAGGGAGAAAATTAAACAGTCTAGAAAATATAGAGATTAATATTAACAATAAAAATGTACTTAACATGCAAACATCCCCTATTACATCTCCTTATTATCTATCCATATTTTATTCTATTACCTATCCATATTTTCCCCGCCCACAACCACTTTCACTTTTCACCGAAACTCCCTCTCTCGGTAATTTGGGGTCGCAGCGCCCGGGTCGGCAGATGTAACATTTAGCTTGGTTTTTATTATTTAAAAAATACAAAAACTTAATCTAGAGGCATCGCGAGTCTTTTATTGTATTGTCTTTAATCTTAGCTGGAGCGATTGCTCGGGGATTTTTTATTACACCTCAAACTTTATGATATCATTTTTAGCTTTTAACTAATTATTGAGGTGTACAATATTATCTTCGGGCAATCGCCCCCTTCATTTTTCTCTCGAGCTGAATTCTTGTGATACCGCAGCTCGAGAGAGCGGAGCCTAGTGCCCACGGGGGCCCCCTCCACGCCGCGGTCACAAAGCGCAGTGGCAGCCGCTTTCCAAAGGTGCGGAGTAGCGCCTCTGCGCGCTGGAAAGATCATGCGCTCGCAAAAGGCTTTTTTCAGGGCCGCGATGCGTCGCGGCCCTACAAAACATTTACCCCGTTAATTTAATGCGTTAAAAATCTAAAAATGGATTATTTGCGTGTTGTATTTGTATTGAATTTAACTAGGAGCATCAGACAGCGTTGCTTTCGACTAATCTCTCGACAATTAGACCATATGTTGGGTTCAAATTTGAATTATTTTTCTATTAATGAACGATTTCCATAATAGTTCACGAGTACTGTTTGGTTTGAACCATGTGAGTGCTCTTTTCAAAGTTAATTTATTTCCACAAAGTCATGGTTAAAGTGAAATATAATGCAGTCTCTGTTATGCAGTACATGTTAGCTATTTAAAAAAAAGTCATTCTCTTAGCGCTCTGTTAATTAATTTACGGATGGTACGATTACTGCGAAACATATTAAACGAGGTTGTTTATAATTTATTTAGTATTATTAGATTGTTTATTATATATTAAATATTATTATTCACGCATTAACATATTTATTTTAAATAACAGAAAATCTCAACAGAAACGCATTACACAAAGAAAAAAATGATATTATATCAGCATGTTTTTTTTATAATCAAAATTATAAAAAAAGTAAATAAAAATGTAAAGTAGAGCAATTTATCCGTTACCATTGAGTTGAGACACAGCAAATTGTAATAATGTAGTCCTATAAAGAGTTAAATTTACAGCAAAAATGTCCGCTACCTCCGCATATTCAATCCCCAAATAGTGCAGTCTGGGGACTGCGGAATTAATTAAGGCAAGCGTTCTGATATTACCATTGTGGTGTCTCGATAACCTCAATGGTGCGTCTATCATACCATTAATGATCGTGTATAGAAATATAATGTCGGACATGGTACGTCTCACTGATAATTTTAACAATTTCAACTTTCTTCGGATACTGTCGACCGCCGTCGAGTGAACAATGTAGTGAGGCGACCATATAACCGAATTATATTCTACCTGAGGTTTGACTAGAAAAGTGTAGAAGACTTTATATTTAGGTGTGCAGGTCTGAAAAGTTTTTTGCAGTCCGCAAAACAAATCCCAAGATTTTGAATGTGAGGAATGAATGATAATTTACTGTCAAATATTACACTCAGACCATTGATCTCCCTAACTGATGCCAAGTCAACATATTATTTATTATTATTTGGAGATATTAATAAACGTTTTCATGCGTATCGATATTTGAAACATTAAATTCACACGTGTTGCTTTCCATCGGAACTTGGGTGTGGTTTCTAATTCACAAGCTTTGATTAATGGCTTCAAACAGGACAACCTATTATTTAACCAGTTTCTCAATTTTATTGAACTGGCATTCGAGTTGATACAGTCTAGCTTTCTTATTTTGGGTCTACCAATGTTATGTCTATTATATTACACCCTGTATATGAAAAAAGTGAAGACTTATAATTAATATTGAAAATAAAGACTAATCTAAAATAAACAATCTACTAATTATCTTATTCTTTTGTGTATAAAAGAACGCTACAAATTCTTTGATTAGAGTCGATAAAAATCACTTTCACAAAAAAAATCTTTAATTTCGTTTACTTCATTTTTTGTACCCACTGAATCCTATTTATTCGAAGGGACCTTGGGTAAAAGAATTTTTTGTTAGCATCGAAACATTTTTTTTTTCCTTTTCCATTTGGTTGGTTGATCGGGATTTAACGGATTCTGATAAAAAATAATCCCAAAAGTAGGAGAATAAGAAAGATATTCGTCTAAAATATCGCATAAAATACTAGAATATCAGAATGAAATGATGGATTAAGCTAGTATTACACGAATAGTATATATTTGAGATTAATTTTTTTGTATTTACCAGGTTAAACTCTCTTGAAATATTTCATCTGGTATAAAGTTTTTACAAAATGTACATTTTAGAAACGATATTATCACGCACATTCATGAGGATTAAAATAAAGGAGAGGAGAAAGGGTGTTTTTGTTTCGCGCAGGGTCCTAAAGAGTAACTACGCAAAATTAAGTTTAGTTCGATCAAAGGTTGTAATAGAGAATAGACGGACAGGTAGACAAACATTTAATTTTATTTACATACGGTTCCTACTACGAATTTACCGGGATACAGATTTAATTTAAAATTAAGGTTATAGGAAGAAGGGAGTGGGGTGCTTTTGTTTTACTTGGTAATAAATTTGGTTCAGACAGGAAAAGTATGAGATATCCGGGAGAGTAAGGTGAGGGTGACTACATTTTATTCAAGATCCTAGAATGTAACTGAGCAAAACTTGGATGGCTTTTATTGTAATACAAATCTATATACATCGGTGAGCAGTTTTTATTTTTCCTGCTTAGCCGTAGATGTCAATGCGGGATTTCCCATTCCACTGCTCGTCAATCAGTCTGGTTACATGTTTGGCATAATCCCACTTCAGCTTGGCGACAGTTCGCAGAATATCGTCATTCATAAGTTGATTTTTACGTCTCTTAGTGGGGTACTCAGCTTTGCTTTCCATGGTTCTTTGCATAGTTGCCAGTTTTGACATAGTGTCGTGTGAGAGAACTTGAGCTCCATATGTGACGATGAGATGCACGTGAATGTACGATTGGTAGTTTGACTGGATTTAGACACCGCACGCTTAGGAATGCAGACCTAATTAGTAATGGGAAGAATCTTTTTTGTACAAAGAATTTATTCAGGTATCGGTGATACGTTGGAGCTCCTTAGATAGGTAGTTAGACTGGCCTGCATGGTTGGGTATCTCCACTTACGCGCCTACCTCTCGCACTTAATTCCTCGTGTTTTACAACTCCGCTAGTCTGTGTAAGTGTGACTCAATCCATTTTGTTCTCGTCCACTGTCACTCTTTTGGGAGTGTTTTTGATGACTGAATCCCTGAGTGTCTGCGTTGAACTACTGCACCTTAATTTTCCATCTATATGTAAAACTATGGGACGCTGGAGGGTTTAAATTTAAAATTTTGCGAAAATTGCTAATAACTAACCACATTGAATTTTTTTTTTTCGTTTTATATACTGCACAAACTTGAATATGTTAGTGAATTAAAGCCGCGTATTTTTATTAGCTTTGATGAGTGGGACTGACAAAAAAGGCCTAGCTTCTAAGCCGGTCCCGGGAACGGGTCCCCCCCTCCAGCTGTTTAAAAAAACTATCCTTCGCTAACCTTTTTCAGTTCACGTTACCGACTGCATGAGGATTTTGGGTAACGCCTTCGCACCTTAGGTCTTCCAACACTTCTTTGACCTTTGGTTTTGGTCCTCGGTTTTACATAAAACACTCTTCGCTGATCGTTCCGAGTTCATTCTTTGAACTTGACTAGTCTACCTCGGCCGTGGTATCTTACTAACGATATTGAGTTCACTAAATTTTGCGTCTAATTCACGGTTGTAACGTACATGCCACACTCTATTATAATATCTTTCTTGGTGTCTTACATTCAAAGACCGGTTGTGAATTTTCATAGTTTTTCATCATCATCCAAGTCACGATCCTCATGACTGAGGATCGTGATCTCCTTGAATTCCCACTTTCTTGATTATGCTCTTCCATTTTCCCCGGCATCTTGTAGATCTAAAACGTCACCAGAAAAGTGCCAATTTCACTTGCTCGGTCTAACGGAAGAAAGATTTTCTTCTTCTTATTTATCCTTCGACGTGGCCTACCACAATAAGCTTCTCCAAGCTATCTTCTCTTTTCGCAAGATGTTTAGAAAATTATAGGATTCATCTGAAGCAAATGGTTGAAAGCCTATCCTTGATGTTTAGTTCCTGCAGAATGGAGATATTCGTTAGTCCATTGTCCACGAAATGTGAAAAGTATGTCTCCAGCACCACATATCAAAGTTCGTCTTCTGTTACTTGCCTTCAAAATCCACAAGTTCACACTATTTATTACTCTTTTGCTCAATCTATTTTACAATACGGTATTATCGGTTGGGGGGGACTTTCAAGACTAACCTTTTACTTGTGGAAATGTTTCAGAGGCTGGTTTTAAAAGTCATCCTTCAAAAACCATCAATATTTCCAACTTCACAGCTGTTTAACTCTTTAAGTGTGTCAGTTTAAATAAAATATTAAAAAATAACGCATTGCTACAAATTCACAAAGACCATTTCAATTCAACAATTTCCACAAAAATAAGTAACCGACCAAGATCGCGTGCCAACTTAGAAATCCTCAAAACTACTGCTTCTCAACACCATTACGCCTATTAAGGTATACAAATTTTTAATGCCCTCCCATACAAATACAAAACAGAAAAAAATCATAAAGCCTTCAAATCGCAAATCAAACAGTTATTAGAAAACTCCGACAGCAATTACAAGTTATAATTTATTATGTTTATGAATATATATTTAATAATTTAATTATATATTTATATCTTACTTTTATACATTATTTTAAAACTTAAATACTCCCCAATTCAAACACGATAATTGATTTCTCTATTGAGTTGGGTAATTTTGTGTAAAAAAAAATTATAATTAATTAAGTTATGTATATACAATATATACAATAAATAAATTTAAATAAAATAAATAAGTATATAAAAATTAAGTGAACAAGAGACTGCATAAGCCTTATATTGAATGTATTGGATATAGAACGGTCTTTCCACAATTTATCAAGTTTGGATTTTAAATATTTCGACAAATATATGTGTCGTTTGATTTATGATTTAGAGCTGTCGTCGTCAGTACGAACCTGAGATTATTAAAGTTATTGGCAATTTAAGATCTGGAAGGGCATCTGTTTATGTTGATCAATAATCATTAGTTTTGTTTTTTCCTCATTTATGGTAGTTCAGCCAATTCTTTTATTGTATATTTTAATGTAGCGATCAAAGTTGTATCGTTCGTGTACCTGAGATTAGGTACTGAGTATCTAAATGTAATGACTATCCAACATTTGGTTTAAGTCTGTCTAAGAGTATGTAAAGAACAAACAGACAAACAAACATTCAATTTTATACATGTAGATAGATTGTCTTTTTGGTAATGAACATAAATCATCGTTTAATAACCACAAGGTCAGGGGGGTTCTAAAAGTAATGAGAGTGGCGGTTTTTGGTACAGCTACTAAACAAAATTAATTAAATCATGCGAAGCGAATTAATCATCGCGGATGAATTAATACGGTCTGTTATTTCCAGCGATCGTTTTTATTGCCTCGTAACAGGAAAGAGTGCTGTGCCGTGAAAGAATCACATAAATGGTTGTTTTTCTTCTCTGATTTATGTGCTCCTGGTTAAGTTTTACGGGAAAATGTGCGATAATTTACATTTTATTGTTTTAAATCACACACACTCCCACATGGGGTCGTTCTGAGCTTCAGTCGTGACATTTTAAAAATCTTTTTGTGTGACGTTAATTTTGTCACGGCAAACTCTAGTGGCATGTTCTTCTGCTCATAATATCACATTGTGTTGATAGCCAAGACACAAATCGCATTATTTAAAAGAAAGCTTTTAAATTATCGTCGCCAGGGCGGTAAGACAAGTTCATAAGTCGCCAGGTGGCACGTCGCCAGAGCGGTAAATTATGTTAATATTTTATTGTATCGTGCAACTATGGCCTGAATTTAAATTCGACGGTTGAGAGTGATACGATCCTACATGTTACCTGTATTCTTTTATGAACAGGAATCATGAACTCTCACTGAGATGTGGATCTACAGACAACTTCTAAGAATAAACTTGAGATGATAGTCGTGATAATTCGGATGCATAAGAAAAAAAAAATTCTTAAAATATTAGAAAATTGGAAATTTCAATATGTTTCTATCATGAGACATCCAGAAAATATACGATCTTGCATCTCATCATTTTGGAGCTGTTACGGATAAAATAATGATTGCTAACGTTAGATAACCGACTAAGCACTACAAGAAATAGAAGAAGTAAAGAAGAAAAATAAGTTGAAGTAGTAGAAGAAGAAAAAGAAGTAGAAGTAGAAGAACAAAATAAAAAAAAAAGAAGTAGAAGAAAAATAAAATTAGTAGAAAAAGAAGACGAAAAAAATGCTTTAACAATAATAATAATAACTTACTTACTTACTTACTTACCATCACGCCGTTTCCCCGTGGGGGTAGGCAGAGAGGATAGAGCGCCACACTCTTCTGTCCTGACATACAATTCTCGCCTCATCCACATTCATACATCTTGTCATACAAGCTCGCCGATTGTTGAGGCTTCTAACAGAACCATCCTCCATTATCTGGTTTACCTGGTCGTGCCAAGTCTTCCGCAGACGTCCTCTATTTCTGGTTCCATCAACACTTGCGTCATATATCTTTCTTACCATTCTCTCCTCATTCATCCTTTCCATATGACCAAACCACCTAAGTGATCCTTTCTTAATCTTACTCACTATACTAACATCAGCTTTACATTCTTTTCTTATTTCTTCATTCTTTACTCTGTCATAAATAGATTTGCCACAAATACGTCTAAGTGATCTCATTTCCACTGCATTCAGTCTACTTTCGTTCCTTTTCTGCCAGCTCCAGGCCTCACTTCCATACATCAGTGTCGGTACCAGGATTCCATTGTGCACCGCTAGTCTTGCCTCGGTTGACATATTCCTGTTAGATATAATTCCATTCAAAGCACCGTTTACTTTATTTCCTGCAGTCACCCTCCTTTCGATATCATTCTCAATAACTTTAGCAATAATAAATTGTGTTTTTATACAAATTAAATTAACTAAAAAGATATACAAAAAAATTCAATTTATCGAAACAAAAAATTGTATTGTTATCGGTAGCAATTGAATTTTGAGTTAAATTTTCTTGTTTATCTTTCTAATTAATACATTTAATTTGTATTATAATACAATACTTTGAATATTTTGAAAAACTGCGACTTCACAATAATAATATTTTCTCTTTAATAAATTGTGTGTTTTTGGAGGCAGTGAATTTTTCCTACCCTCGAAGCCTACCCTCGTATGTATGTATTACATCGATTCAGTATGTAAGTCTTCGTTTTTATTTTAAATATCCACAAAATGCACTCCTCTTTGAAAGCGTAAAATAACTAAATTGTCAAAGAAGGTAAAAGAATCTCAGTTCCGCAGCTTTATACTTTCCAAGTGAATGCTATTCAGGTTATTTAAAAATCTACCCTAATTCTCAGGAGCGCCAGGCTACAACCCTGAAAACATTATACACTCTATTAAGTGTTACACTCCTAGTACAAAATATTTTAGCGGTAGATACATATTTAAAATATGAGTCAAAATATTCAAGCTGCATGTGCCTAATCACAACTATGCCAGAAAATTAAGCATTTTGAAATTGTTTCGATTTATTGAAACATTAGGTCATCCCGGCAATGCGGTATTTCAAAATTAAGATAAACAAAGTAATTTTTTAATCTAAGACACTCTTCTAACTTCTACAATGCTCTTCCATCTCTCTGGTAGACTTGCAAGGCCCCTCTTCCAAAGTTTACTTGTCCGTGACTAAAAATACTCTTCCAGCACTGTTCTGACCTCGTTTACAAAAATCATATTTTTTCAATCCAAATGATTTTGAAGACTGAGGAATAAATGATAATAATATAGAACAATGTTCGGCGAATATGGTGGGTGGGGCATCGTTTCCAAGAAGGTTAATTCCTGAGACATGACAGCAAAGAAGAGCACATATTCGCTCTCTGCACACGATTAGACTCTGAAAGTTTGTAAGAAACCCATTGACCTAATTTTCTGGCTTTTCCGATGGCGCGCTGGTGTCGATGAATAGTTGAATGATCAAATCTAAGCTTGTCTGCTCGATACAATGAGATTTTATTCCACCGGGGTTTGCAGGACGTTCTCGTCGAGCTTTACAGATTTTCCAGTACGAGGCTTGTCTTCTAGGCTGTAGTTTCCAGCTCGGAATTTCTGGAACCACCGTCGACACTGGCTTATGCTTTTGTCCAATTCCAATATACAGCATTAATATTCTTTGCACTTTCCATTGCGCCCTTGCCTTGATTGAACTTATAAAGCAAAATATGCCAAAGATGCTCATTTATCACTTCCATTATAGATATGAAAAAATAACTGTTAAAATCAAACTGCACTCTTCAAAACTTGTAATAAGAATCAGTTACTATACCTGCTTTTATAGCAAGTAGAATTTTACCTAATGCAGGTAGTGTATCCCACACCTCTCCGACTTGTAGTTCATGTAGTTGAAAAAAACCGCATTATTTATGGGATGAACCGATGTTTTATTTTATTCCAAATTTATACATTGATTACAAAACAACAAAAGTTCATCGATCTCGGAGCGGCTAAATTATTTTGTGCTAGACCGTTGATATGATAATAATGCTTCAATTTCGCAGATATTTATTTCGAAACACGCAGATTTAAAGCTCGACATGATTTTGTATAAATCCCATCATACAATAATATTTTTCGTA
Source organism: Eubasilissa regina (assembly GCA_022840565.1). NCBI lineage: Eukaryota > Metazoa > Arthropoda > Insecta > Trichoptera > Phryganeidae > Eubasilissa > Eubasilissa regina. Next base: position 11,561,931 of record JAINEB010000027.1, on the reverse strand, counting down.
ACAGAAATTGTGTAGACTCAAGCGGTAATTTAATCGGGTGTCCAACCATAAAAAAATGTAGAATTGGCATGTTACAAATGTGCATTATCCATTATTCATGATCGGAATGATTTTTTATATTCTGGTTTTAGTTTTAAGTTAATTTAAAATTTATTTATAATATTTTAAACGATTAAGTTGTGCTAAGACATTTTAATAATTAATATATTTAAAATTAATGTTTAAAACCCATACCAGGGACAATATTTAGGCGTCACATTCTCTGAACTAACCCTAATATATTAATATTAATTAAATTTCATAACATTGTAAACGCTTTCTAATTACGAAAATCGTGCATCAAAATTTTACATTTAATTTTACATCTTTTTTACATTTTACATTCTTTTCTTGCGCGCGACGATTTACCACTCCATCTAAATTTACGTCCTTTCGAAGTCTATTAAAAATGTCATTACTTTGCCAAGCTCGCCTATATTGCTGTCGTTCTTTATCCGAGCGTCACTTTTTTCTGAATATTAATGAACACAATAAACTAATTAAATGTACTAATTAGAAAGATATACATATAAAATCAATTTTATCATTTGGAGAACACATTCTTATTGTGAAGCTGTAATTATTCAGAACAGACGGTTTATGATATTTTAAATATGAATTAAATATATTAATTAGAAAGAATCCCGGTGGCGTAACAAAAATATTTTTCATTTAATAATTAGCAATATTAACTTTGTGGTTAAAATTAATATTTTTATTTGATATCTTTGTTTTATTAACCACTTAATTGAGTCTACCAGTTTCGAAAAATACCATTTTCTTCTTCAGGAATATCATTACTAACTGAAAACTTATATTATTGTTTCTTTACCAGAATCTTTTTAAAAAAAAGCAATTATTTAAAAAATAAATTTAGTACCTAACTCAAATTGTTACTAAATACAAATTTACTCGAATAATTTTTAGAAAAAATTTTTAGAATAGGACTCGTAGTTAAATTTAGTTGGTTATTTATATATTTTTGATTAGTTTTACACGCTTTATTTATCTCCAACGATTTCAAATAATTTAATTTGTGACTAACACCCTTTATGTGCAAAATTAACAATCCCAATTTTTTTATCAAAACCATGACCATTTTCTATCAAATGATTAGAAAATTCTGAAAACCCCCTATTATTCAAACCGTAAAAGTGTAACATATGGGTTCGAAAATTTGTCGTCCATGCACTGTGTTGGTGAAGCATAATCGGTTAATGAATTTTCCCCGGATAGGAAGAGATCCAGATTCGAAACTCGGTAGCAACAACAATGTTTTTCAATAAAATTGATTTTATATGTATATCTTTCTAATTAATATATTTAATTCATATTTAAAATATCACAGACCTATGTTATGAATAATTACAACTTCACAATAAGAAATTCAAAGCAATATGACTAATCAAAATTGATCAGTCATATTGCGTTGAATTTCTTAGAAATTTTTATTCACCAGTATTGGCAATTATTTTGGACTCAAAGATATCAGTGATTGACTCACAGTTCGTGACTTTGTGTTCATCACTACTAGCAGTAGTCTTTCATGAAGTTTGTTGTTAATAACATATACTATACTTTGTTCTTATATATCTCATTATTAACGTTGTTCCCTCATGACTGACGATCGAAATCTCTTAGATCGCGGCATCCTTCGGATTGAGGGTTATCTGGTCATTTTCTCCATGTTATTTTTTCGCATGATGTCAAACATTAAATGATTAATTTTAAGCAAATAGTTAAGATTTTTTCAATATTAATAAGCATTCTAATATAAAAGGCGAAATTGGGCGATTTGATTGTATGCTGTTCACTGTACGCCGTTGATGCAGTATTAATGGCGAATAATGAATAAGAATTACAAAGGCTAGTGAGTATAATGTACGATGTATGCAAGGAAAGCGACCTCATTAAAAATGTCAACAAGTCGAAAGTGTTGAAATTCGAGGAGGAGGAAAGTAAGACACCGTGCTTAATACTTGGAGGTAATGAATGTTTGGAACCAGTAGGTGAGTTTGTGTATTTGGGAAGTATGTTCAATAGAAACGGAAAGAGAGAAAGATATCCAAAGGAGTATGACTGTAAGGAACAAAGTGAACGGCGTTTTGAATGGAATTATAGTTAATAGGAACTTGTCAACTGAGGCATGACAAGCGGTTCACAATGGCGTCCTGGTACCGACACTGATGTATAGGAGTGAGGCCTGGAGCTGGCAGAAGAGGAACGAAAGTAGACTGAATGAAGTGGAAATGAGATTTCTTAGGCGTGTATATGACAGATCTATTTATGACAGAGTAACGAATTAAGAAGTAAGGAAAGAATAAGCTGGTCTTAGTATAGTGAGTAACATTAGGTGGTTTGGTCATATAGAATGGATGAATGAGGAGAGAATGTTGAGAAAAATGTATGATGCAAATGTTGATGGCACCAGAAGTAGAGGGCGTCTGCGTCTGGAAGACATGGCACGACCAGGTAAACCAGATACTGGAGGATGGTCCTGTTAGAAGCCTCAATAATCGTCGAGTTTTTATGAGAAGATGAATGAATATCGATGAGGCGAGAATTGTGTGTCAGTACAGAAGATGTGGCGCTCTATATTCTCTGCCTACCCACTCGAGGAAACGGCGTGATGGTAAGTATGTAAGCAAGTATGTAAGTAAGTAAGCTGGTTGGATGGAATGAGGAGAACTTGAGATGTCTAAATAACAACAAATATTCTGAATTCGCCAATCATCGTCTGGAAACAAACCATTCTTTTGACATTAACAAGGGTTTAGAAATTATGCATACAAATACTAGGGGTTTAATAGCAAACTAAATATTATATATAACAGAATCCTTTATGTACATAGTCACATTTCTAATTTGTTTTCATAGTAGTTTCTAATAACCCACCACTTATACTTTTATAGTTTTGTTTTTATCTATGCCTGTATTTTAAATTGCATTATTCATTGTTTCCTGAAGAAAATACCGTAAGTATGGAAGTATATTGATTTATCAATAAATAGTGATTTAAGCAAAATGTTTTATTTTATTATTTAAATTATTAAGAGTCTGTGTTTGATGTTCAGCTCCTGTAGAATTAAGACATTAGTGTGTCTCGTCATCCATGGTATGCGTAACATTTAAATAATAATTAAAAAATATCTATTTTATATTGTCTTGATAAATACAATATAAAATAGATATTTTTTTTATGGATTTAATGATTATCTAGAGATAAAATTTATATCTGCAATACTTAAGTTCTTGGTACCCATCAGTAAAAAAATTTACATCACATCAAGTGTCTCAAGGGTCGTGGGAAGTAGGCTTTAATAGTCCGAACTAGACTGAAGTACCTAACAGATTGCCACTGAAAGTGATGGCAACGAGCAAATACGTGACTTTCTTCGATGAGGAGCGATGTTATTTATTTGTCTTCACGATAAGTGGTGCTATTCGGGTCAAGGGGCTTAGGAAGGCGACGATAATTTCACAGGAATTCAGGAATAACAGGAAGGTGTAAAAGAAACAGGGTGCCTACAAAATTAAAACTTTTATTTATTATTTGAGATTCCGTAAAAACAAAGTAGATGGCTTTCAAATAATGGAAGATAATTTAAAAAAGTATAAGATATAAGTTGAAAAATTTGTAGTGAAAAATAATGTCGCTGTAGCATAGTTGGATAATGCACGTAGTTGGATAATAACGGTTTGAAAAGAGATCCAAGATTGAATCCCGGTGGCGCTACAACAATATTTTTCGATAAAATTGATTTTATATGTATATCTTTCTAATTAATACATTTAATTAGTATTTAAAATATCACAGATCAATATTCTAAATAATTACAACTTCACAATATAAATGTTTTCCTAATAATATAATTAATACATAATAAACTAATTAACTAGAAACAAAAAAATCTATCTATCTATCGAAAAATTAGTTAGTTATTATTTTTTTTTTATTCCAAATTTATTTCATACTTATATTGCCTAAAATAATAACAGTTTTCCACCAAGGATTGCCCTTTTATTAATATAGTGAATTAAAATTGAAGTTCGTACAAAAAACATAAAAATGTAAGTAATTAAATAAGTAACCTAGTAAAAGTAAACTAAATTTTTTTTTTTTAAATGTAATACAATGTAGAATTAAAATAATTGGATAAGAATGTGTTTAACTTTATATTTGAGCGTGTTCACTGATGTCTCTTTATTTTCCATAATGTTTAATAATTCTTTATTGATTTTATTAACATTCTACTCTTCTCCTTCTTTCACCGCACACATTGTTCGCGATCGGTACTCTCATTGTTCGTCCCGAGGATCTGGTAGAATAGCAATGGTGAGGGTCAGTATTCATATTTGAATTGTTTATCATATATTCTAAAATTATATTATATGTTACTCTTTTGTCAACTGGTAAGATTATGCATATTTTTATTTAATAATTTATTCGTAATAATCATTTTTATATAAATAATTTTTTCTGTTATCTACTATAATTAATTAATTTTATCAGTATATGTTTTATGGGTTAATCCACACTACAGAGATTCGGACCTAGGGTTCTTTTAATCCCGAAAAGCGCGTTCTTTGATTTCGCTGTAGCAATCGAATACATTTCCGATAAATTTTGAACTTATATTCTCTGATATTTCCACATCTACTATTCCGTTTTTAAAAGCAATCTATTATATATTACTGAGAATCTCAAATAAAATTGAGTAAAACCAAATAGAAGACGTTAGAAATAAATGAATTAATCAATTTTATTAAATTGTGTTCTTATATTAAGGAGAACACAATTAATAATGAAAATAAAATGAATACAAATTCAACGAATCAATTAGAAAGATATGCAGAAATATTTGGTTCAGGATATTTTTTTCTGTTTATCATTCTAATTGATTTACTTAATTTATATTAAAATACCACAGAATTTTGTTCTGTATTTTTTTTTTAACTTAAACAAACCATTCATATATTAAACTGGGATACAAAGTGAAACAAGAAGCGGGCCCATGAATAGTTTTGATACATCTGTACCGTAATGATATGTAGCTTTAAATATATGCTCTATACGATGAAACAATTAAAGGAGTTACGATTTTTTTACGTGTTATCGCGATTTTGAAACAAGATGGCGGGTGTGGTTAGCTTACTAACACAGGGGAAATATTTAAATGGTAGGTTTCCAAAATTTTTTGATTGCATTCCAATATAATATAATAAGAAATTCGAAAATTTTAGGGTCTCATAGTAGAAATTATCCAGAAGTTGTGTCATTAATACCTTATGCAGTAGGTAGTATTTCTATTGAATTATCCTAAAAAGCCTATATTTATTTAACATTAATTTTATATGTATTTCGCGATAAATATAGCATTTTTATGTCACACCCGTTTTTTAATTAAACGCTGTATCTATTTTTATAAAATATGTCGAATTCTATTGTTTATCTTCTTCGTTCAATTCCTTGGTCTCCTCATTCTCGATACTCGGTTTTCGGCTGCCCATTTCTAATTATTCACCATTATTTTCAGTGCATATTTATATGTAATATATCATATTTTTTGGAGTTTGAGCTATTGCTTCATTCGTGCACTGAATTATCATATACTAACATGTTTTTTACCACATTAAATTTTGACCTACGTATATCTTTCTCTTTATTTCCTATTATTCATCCTTTAGCACAAGGCAAAGATAAGATATTACAGTAATTAAAAATCTACCAACGGTAACAACTTCAGTGCGGATCGAATATTCAACGGGTTCATGCCGTTGTGCCCGTCACCGCATATTAATAATCCTTCGCTAGTCATACTTGATAATCCTTTCGCGAGTGTAACTAATACACGCTGCGACGCTTCTAACCTATGGTGGAGAGGAAATCCAATCTAGCATCCAGCAGACGTAAGAGTAAGTGTCTTCTCTATCTTCCTCATTTTTTACCATATATTAAATATTCATTTAATATTTCGTCTTCTTATTAATATTTTTCTTCTTCTACATATGGTGCTAAATCATGTCACATTTTTATATAATCATTCCTAAAAATAAGTTACACAGTGTAAAGAGTGTTTTTTTTTAGAGGTATAGAACTTTAAAATGAAATAAAACTCATACAAATCGTGGTAATGGCCATGGTATTTAGCTTTATTGGAAAGATAATTTTATGCCATTAATGTTTAAATATAATTTCACGCATATAGGTACCGCGGCTGGCTTTAATAAAGCGCAATCTGGAAGTCGTACTTTCGACCACTTTTTGGAGTAGCTGGGGACGTATATCGGCAATAACGCGACTAATGTTGGCTTTATTTAATACCATTCAATAGGTGAACGAAAAAGTTAGTAATTATGGATCTATTTCTGTGCACGATGGCGAATCGACTCATTCGCGTCCTCCTTAAAACTACGCTCCACTGTAGCAACAGCTTCTTCAGTGCGCACTGTACACCATCTCTGCTGATGCGTATTGTCAATTAGAGTATGTGTGGTGCGAAAACGATCCATGGTTATTCGAATAATTTGCTCGGATGGACGACTATGTCGACCGTAAAATGGACGTAGCGCACGGTAAATTTCGCGAACTGAACCACGATTTTCAAAATAAATTTGCAAGCGTTGTTCTGGCGTAAGTCTATTCACGGTGAAATGACAAACTAAATTTTACACAAATCAGCTGTTAAATTGGCTGTCGCTGGAAAAAAGTGTTGCCAATTCGAAAAATAAACTTAAAAAAACACCCTTCGTAAACATTACATTAAAAAGTGGAAACGTATACATATTTATTCTTTACAATGTTGTTTAACTTGTATTGTTCGGCATAAAAGCCACCCCCAGTGCGGAATCCGCTATCATACTGCCGCAGTGCAACTTGATATTGGTCTCTCGCTATTACCGGAGAAATGTTGGCAACGCCATATAAATTTTCCGGAATATTCCAAGTGTTTCACTAAATTTCACGAGAAATTGAACTTTTGCTATTTCTTCACGGAGCCACCTAATGCCACCTGACACCACCTGCATTCTGAAGCAGGCTCGAAGACGTGTGTCTGAAATTGCGCCAACTTTTCGCTGGCTTTCCGGGCGCCGTGCACTTTCGAATCGTGCCTTCTCCGAAAGGCTGGCGCCTCAATTTTTGTTTAAAATACTAAATAGATTTAAAATTAAATCAATTATATTCATTTTATTAATTATATTAACTTCCCTCTGATTCCCTATGAAAGCATAGGTTTGAATCCTACCGTGTGCGATTTAAAAAAAAAAAATATTTTTAAATTATTGGGTAATTTTTAAGTAAATTGTAATTGACTCCAGAAAAATCGATCCAAAGAAATATTACATCTACATATTGAATTTGTATATTTTTGTAAATTTATCCTAAATTTATTTGTATTTAAAAAAAAAATATTATAAAAATATTTTTTAACATTGTATAATAATATAGCTGAACTTAAATTTATATAAATGTATTATATATATAGTTATATTTGTACATGTGACTACTCCTGCAACAACACTGTGTATCGTTTTTGAGCATATCTCAATTATGAATGCACATGCTTTGTATATCTTCTAAGGTACTGAATGACCTTAAACAACCATGTCAAATTAATAATAATACTATTTACATATAATTTTTAAGTGATGTTACCAACAACAATACTGTATATCATCCAAATGGCCGACACTCCGTCTATTTATCAACATTTGTAAAATAACGATATACGGTGTTGTTACAGGGGGAGTCTCACATCTCTAACTATAAAATATATTTTTATACTCGATCATACATAACTTTATAACTGTCTCGTGACATTTAAATATCACATTAAGGTTAAAAGGGATCTATGTAATCGAAATATTTCAATAACTTCCAATTGAGTAGATTTTCAATAACTTCGAAGTTTCTCTGAGAAACTAAATATCAATTGAACAATCTTTTTTTCGTAATTTTAAATCAATTTTTTATTTAACAATTTTAATAATCAAAAATTATATTATTTTGTACATAAACCTTACTGAAATCATACACAATTAATTAATCAGAAAAAACTGAGTATTATTAATATATTCTCCTATTAAGGAAGTAATGAAATTTTATTATATATTTTTTTGATATTATATAATTTAATTTGAGGAAACCGTTGCTTAGTATTGGAATTTGTGAAGGTAGGAACTAGGTATGTATTATTTTTTTAATATATTTTTTGGTTAGGTGTCTATTTTACAAATAAGTTTGACATTTTACGGTTATTGCAAATGTATTGAGTCACCATGGATACGAGTATGACACTGGTTGGTTTAGTGCAGACCATTTGTACTAGCTAGGATCAGTTTGTAAATATGACACCTCCGATATTTTTCTCTAGTAATGTACAATCAATAATAGATATGGATTATTAAAAATAATAGATATTATTAAAAACATATACATATAATACATAGAGAATAGTTTCAATAACGATAGCGATGTACAGAAAAATCATGATCAGAAGTAAAAATGAAAATAATTGAATTTTAAAAAAAAAGTTATTTTATTTTTTAATGATTGACGGGAAATTTATCTTTGGATTACACTGTATCAACTATAGTGGTCAATTGTTAATAGCATATAATCATTGAACAGCTAAAAAAATACAGTTTGTTATTATACACATATGTTACACAGATTTTAAAATGCATTGCCCAACTAGGCAAACCTGTTTTAAAGCAAATTGGCAAACAAGTTATATTTCACGAAACCAAATAACTCATTGAAAGCAAAACATAATCAAATTGAAAACGAAACATACACGGCAAGTAAATGTGAAAATATATAAAATGAGAGAGGAAAATAACAATGTGCAATACAATATGTAACATAATGTAAGCACATACAAGGTAATGGAAAATATACAAAATCAAAACTGTAATGCAGTCAGTACAACACACAAAATGCAGTTATAATAATATCAACTCAACCTAATTTCAACAACCAAGTTGAAACATCCCTTTTAAAACCTTTAATGTCATTTATGATAACATGATATTATTGTATGAATAAGAGATGTCGCTACTGGTTAAGTTTAGGAATAATTTAGGAATGCTTTGGATTAAAATAAATAGGTCCGATTTCTTGACAAGTTGAATAACGAAGACTCGCAAATAATAAAGAATCACGTCCGGTACGCGATAAAATTTTACTATTAGGGTTCAATTCCAACAAAGCCATAAATTCAAAAGTCGAACATCTTGAAGAGCCATTCATCTGGATAGCGTACGTCGTAATGTGAGTTTAATGATTCAGTAAAAAAATAAATGAATTGAATTGGAAAATTTTGGACGCGTCATATTTATTGGACTGCCACTATTTGAATATCGTTTATTCAGATCGTTAAGAAACCATTTAAATAGCAAAATGTTTCAAAGTTTCGAAAAGGTCAATGGTAAGATCGAAAACAAATCAAAAGAATAAGTTTTTACAGAACTAGAAGCGTTCGGAGATAAAAGTAGCAACCGAAGGTGATTAAATAATTGTAGCTATAAATTATCTTTTTTTTTAACTACTGCCCACGACTGTCGTTTTTTATTTACTGCCCGCGCTCTGAGGTCTCGCCGCCAGGCGTATATCTGGGAAAATAAAGAGTACGGTCGCCACAAAGAACTGAGAAAATTCTTTTATTACAAACACTACACATACTTATTCATTTCCCCTTATAAAGCAATACACTACGGTTTTTCCATTGCAGGAAGCAGTATTCACAGTCGTTCTCTGTGAGACTATTTAGAGCATGCATCGTAATACGTTCCACTTCCGCTCCTGTCCACTAATGATGAATGTTTCAACGCGGTGATTAGATTTTTTAACAATTTAGGTCGGACACACTTTTAAACCGTTTCATTACCTTTTGTCCGTCAGAGATAAATTCAAGTATTATTTCGGGGATACTTTATATTTGTACAAAATCTGTCTATACCAGTTTAATTGTCAACCTCTTCTGTCGCAAATACAGTCCTGTGTCCCATCACGAATATCACGATCTAATCATCCTGTCCCATGTCCCAAGTCCTGTGTCCCATCACGAATTAAACTCTCCTGCAGTTAGCCGAGCTTACAATGATTGGTTCTCTGATATCGATGTATATTTTGTTTCATTATCAATATTTAAAATCCAAATTAATAATACTCTTCGATGCAGTACTTAAATAATTTTTACTTGTTAGTGTATTTATATCGTTTAATTCATTTTGTCTTCGTTCGTCGTTTGTCCCGAAATGATGATCTGTTACGGAATAAATAGACCGTGAGATTTTTCGTAGATTCATCAGGGTGTGGATCAGAAGATGGATAGAAAAAGCGATTTTGTGACTCAAGTATATATGTGTTATCCTCTTTATCCCGCTCAGGGAGTGTTCTGATTAATGTCACCCCTATGACTGCCTTTTATAATATTTTGTAATATTAATACTAATTACTGCATTAATAAATAATTTTATACCTTTATTGATGTAAATACTACTTATTTCTTTTATATAGATATACTTTTGTCATGGAATTTTGTAAAATCTATTTTTTCCATTTATTTTTTTTTACATTCGAAATAAAGGTTATTACTTTACTAGACGTAGTCAGTTCTAAAACAATTATACTTACAATTTTTATAAATGGTATATTTTTAAGGTATAATCAAAAAGTGAAGGTAGTTACGTTAGCACAAATTAGTTTAATTTTGTATTCTACCCACATCAAGCAACCACTTTGTTATTTTTGGTTTAAAATCGTTAATCACTTTAGAAATTTTAAGATCAAATGGCAATTAAAATCAGATAATAACGAAAGCACACGGGGTCGTCAATTTTTCACGGTGACAACTCGCTTTTCTTGAACTACAAATATAAATTCGCAGGAGATAATTTCACTTCACGATTCATTAAATAATATATAAATATATTTGGTTTTTATTTTTCACGTATATTTAACTCTAAATTACCAACATTTAAAAATTACGTCTTATATTTTTTTCGTGTCGTTTTCTTGTCCACGTGAAATATGTTAGGATATAAGTAGTGTTTATGTAAATGTCTTCGATAGCTGGTTCCCAGGTTTCCGATTAACAATAAGCACACACATAATATTATGAACAGCACTAACCTCTTTAATTTTGCTATCTTTCCGGTCCATTGTTGTTGTTATTTTAGCTGGGTTGTCTTCTTTAGATTTCGACCGACCGAAGCGCGCACTGGTGGTCTAATTGGACCGCTGGACTGGTCGAAGCACGAGATGTAATAAGAATGACGCCTGTCGGTTACCGTCTTCTTTACTTCCGAAAAAGGGCGGCAATAATCACACACACATATATATACTATTATAAATCAAAAAACCCAGTGGTACCAATCGAAGTAACAAGGCGTGTAAACAAAATATATTTTAATATTCGCCATTTATCAAACGATACATAAAAAACTGCCTCTCACGGCATTAAGAGAGTTGTTTTTCTATTATTGGACGGCACGTGAATAAAAATACCATCTGACATTTATTGAAAAACATGCCTCAAGATCTCCACATCGCCGTAATTGTACTGTCAGCATGTCACTCTATAAACAGAATATGGGTCAACAAGGAGCGATGTGGTTAGTGCAGTCGCCGGGAGGTGTTCCAAGGATTATTGAGCAACTGTTATTGTTCAACTTTTAATGGCGTCGTAAATACACAGATGGGGTTTTATTGAAACCACCAGTTTTCTTCTATCTGCCAAATTACACTAAAACGGTTATTTAGAAGGTGAATAATAATTAGACATCTTAGCGGTAGAATTTTTAAACACCATTACAAATCTGGTTAATTTCTCAGATACGTGTATTAAGCTTTTTCATAAATTTCTTTCTCAATAATCATTGATGATATAGATATACTAAATACGCGTAAAGGCTCGTGTCCATAAATGAGATTTCTTTCAGAGATTCGATTCGAGAATATTGCATACAAGATTTACATAGGTTAGTGTGAAGCTAAATATGAACATCAAATTATTATACTATGTTTAAAAAATTCAACGCATACGTTGTACAAACGGCGAGTATTATTTTAATGCTGATAATTAATTAACAAACAATATATACTAGATGATAGCTCGTTAATAATAGTTAATAATTTACACAGTACATTCGGTAGGCATCTAGCTTCTGGTATCGAATTAAATAATTATCGAACACATGGAAAGTAGGTACCGCCCAGAATAGACAACCCAAAGCTCAATTAATTAATTTGATAAATTGGAATATCTAGAGAACAATATTTTTTTTTAATTCACGACAATTGCCAGATAAATAATTGTATATTTATTTTTATTTATATATTTATGTGTGGGTATATACAGTATGCAGTATCATTAAAAGAAATACACAATTTTGTATTCTTGTAGATTAATATTAAAACAGTAACAGTGCAATTATTCATATTAATAAAGGTACTATACAAAAATAATTAACATAAAAAATTATAACATTATGTTATAGTACCTACCTGCGATCAGATTGATTTGTGTTGACGTTTCGAACGATGGCAGCACTGCACCACTGAAAGGAATTTTGTTTATGGCACTTTCCGGTAACGGACGATAGCGAGCGCAGCAAACGGCTCGTGCAATTAAATATCACAAAATGTGACTTCAAATTTAGAAAGGAAGTGTGAGAATAATTTTATATATTAGGTATTTGTATTTGTGTGTTTACAGGATGTAAAAATCTCTTCCTACTCCGACTTCCGTTATACGGAGGTGTATTTTTTACTTTACTTATGAGCCAGAGCACGATGAGAATACGATTAGGTTCCAATTTGCTCAATCTGATTTTTATAACATGAGCATATTTCTAAGCTTCATCAGAAATTACGCTAATAAACAAATAACCATATTTTTGAGACGTTTGCGGTGGAAGGAGTCATAAAGTGAATACGACATGGTGACTCAAACCATTAAAAACTGAATTTAAATTGTGGATTACTCTTGTAGAGCAAAGATTCTTTGTGTTTTTCTGTTGTGAAGTTAATTCTATTAAGGGCAAAATTTATAATTTTTATTTTCACATCTCAGACCTAATTTTAATGCCTCGTTGCCATTTTGATGAAGTTAATTTGTTTAAATCTTTTGTTGAAGTAACGCTGTTGAAATATTATTTTATGCTATAATTCTTTGTTGACGTTAACATTTTTTTTCTTTTATTTGTGATCAATCTTTATATGATAAAAATTTAATTAATTATAATGTGGCAAATCTCCGACTCATTTTATTATTTTTCCTTGAGTGGATGGGAGACCGTATGGCGAATTCTGCGCATCAGATCCACTCCATCTCATGCTTTACCTTGAGCGAACCGGTGGACGTCAAACATCGCACGTCAAATTTGGGCTCCCAAGGCATGGCGACGTCACAAAATATTATAAAGAATCGTAGTTAAAAAAAAAACACAATATGTATTTTTTAGTATACAGGGTGTAACAGACTTAGTCCACAATACTTTATGGGTATACATGACTAAATTACGAGTCGAAAATGTTCAAGAAATATGTGCTTAATCTAAACCTTATTAGAAATATATATATTTAAAAAAAATTGTTGTTACGAAATTATTTCGATTGATTGAAATATTTTATTGATTCCAAATATTTTATTGTATATAAAAAAAATAAGGTCATCGAATTCGAATAGTTAGACTATTTTTTGTTAGACGATTTAGAACCTGAAGCAAAGATATAGATTAATATTTGAACGATTTCGCAAATATTTATTTCGAAGTACTCGAAATCAAACTTAACACGATTTTGTAAAAATTTCAAACAATAATATTTTCCGTAACAGTGTATAATTTTCACGTATTCCTTGAACATTTTCAACTCGTAATTTAATCAGGTATCCGCCCATGAAATATTGTGAAATAGGTCTATTATAACGTGTATAACATTTAACATTAACAATTAACAAATATATTAACATTTAACAAATATTTTTAAAAGTAAAATATTGTTGAAAAAAGAAATGAAACAAAATGTAATTATTATTATAGATTAAAATTAAAAAAATAGTACAATATAGCATGTGAACATAAGTATAACATTTAAATAATGCAAATGAAATGTATTAATTAGAAAGATAAACAGAAAAATCAATTTATCTAAAAAATATTTTAGTTGCTACCGGGATTCGAACCTGCATTCATCGAATGCATTATTAAATATGTTCTGAATAAACTGCAATTTCATAATAATAATGTATCGTTAAAAAAATTAATAACGTATTTTTATTCGAAATGTGCGTGTATATTGCTTACAGTATCAAAAGCATGTTTTTTTTTTTTTTAAAATAGAGATGTGTACACAGAATATATGTCACATCAATATTCTTACTATTTTCAAACTAAGCTAAACGCTTGTGCTATGAAAATAGGACTGGTGTCCTGGAACGAGGCGCGAACCCCCGATCACTAGATGACTAGACCAACGTCTTGACCACTACACCAACAAGCTACTTAATTGTCTTAACTGTCCATATTAATTGTTGATAGCAATATTTGAATATGTCCAAGAACACAAATTTACTGGATTTTCAAATAAACAAATAATATATATCTCATAGAGACGAAGCTATTTAAAAAAATATATTTTAATAAAAATATTCTGTAATTACAAGACTTAATTAATGGGTGAGAATGGTGAACGTTATATTTATATAAAGTTATCACTTAAGCCAGCCGAAGACGAGTCGTAAGCCCTGTTATTACCCACACTTCCATATATTTCCATTAAAATATAATAAAAAATAGTTTCGTCTCCATGAGATATCTATTATTTGTTGATAATTTGGTGTATTATTTAAATCTTCTTCTGTGAAAGATTGATAATTCAAAGTAGGGAAAGAGGATCCCGCTTCCGTAGCAGGTCACCCACACGTCGAACAGTTCTATGAAGGTTTTCCACCAATACTTCCCTACGAGAATGCGATATTTCTGTTCAAATAGCGGCAGAGAATTTCCGCTGCACTGTCGGCATCTCGTTTGTAGGGTGACTAATGGCCAAGAATGATAAAAAAAACCACGTAACTTGTTATTTAATATATTCCCCATTTCTATTCATTTATCTCTCCCCCTCTTTTTCTACTCGCCACAACTGTGGCCACGCCCCTGACCGATAGTTAATTTCTTTAAATGTGAATTGAATATATTAATTAGAAAGAAATATATATATAAAATCAATTTTATCGAAAAATATTGTTGTTGCGCTACCGGGATTCGAACCTGATCTCTTTCCAAACCGGGGAAGGTGAATTATCCAACTATGCTATAGCGACGATATTTTTAGCGACAAATTTATATTTATTGTTTGAAAGAGCCATGTCAAATTTATATTCATTATTTGAAAGAGCCATCTACCTTATATTTTTCGATAAAATTAATTGTATATGTATATCTTTCTAATTAATATATTTAATTAATATTTAAAATATCACAGATCTATGTTCTGAATAATTATAACTTCATAATAAGAATGTGTTCTCCTAACAAGTTAATTTCTTTATTTTTTTTATGAATTATAGTTCAATTTTTTGCTCATAGCACTTCAAGTACGTGTCCGATACACGTTAATGTGTGGTTGAGCGCTATGTAAGCGAGAAAGAGACAAAGTTTTACGTGTACCGCTTCACGCTAGACAGAAATGCACCGACGCACTTGACGTCAGTTGACGCATAATATCGGTCATGTACAATGTTTCTCCATTAATATATATAGAACAAAAATAAAATTTAACACATTAATAAATATAATTATTAAACCATTTATAAAACTTTCCGGAATTTCTTACCCATTATATTAATATAATAAAATATACTGTTCACTTTTAAGCAAAATTTATTTTCTTCACCTATTAATTTCAGTTGATGAAGGGCATCGGGAGAGTCATTATTATTATTAAGATGTGATTAGTATTATTTCATTCCTTATCCATAAAATAATTAAACATTAAACAAATGTGGACAACGGTGGACAGTACCACGAGTAAAAAAATCGAACTGTAGTTAATGTTCGTCCTGACGAAGATACAGTGCTATCGAAATCGATCGATGTGAAAGAGGTTAATACAAGATGTTTACATTTTTTCTTTAAAAATAGTTGCATGCACGGAATACGTGTCACATGAATATTTTTACTTTTTTCTAAGTTAAAAGCTTGTGGTATGAAAATAGGACTAACTTAACCAATCTCTTGGAACAAAGCTCAAACAAATAGTAGTAGATACATATGATAGAATGCCATACTTTTCTGTGCCGATACGTCCGTCGTTTCTATCCTCTAATATTTAATGCATTTGACCGTCTCAGGTCCTTTGCGGACGTCATCAATAATTAATATATGCGTAATCTGCAGATTTTTTTTTTGGTTATACAACCTTTATTTGTAGATTTATTGTTTATTTTTTTGGGGATAATTGTGTGTGTTGATGCAAGTAGTCAATGTCTTGTATATATACTGTGGGGTAGTGTAATGATAGTTTTCCGTACAGAAAACAAGAAATGTAGACAAGGGTGGTTCGCCGATCTCCGCTTCTCTCAACCGGCGATGATGATGATGATTATGAGGTCGAAAGAAATGAAACACAAAAGATGTTCACTCTAAGTACACTACGGCAACAGAATTGAGAACGGCGTTCCCGCTTGGAGAACACATCCTTTTTATTTCAGTTACAAACAGTACATTCATTTATTCATATTTTCCCACCGTATTAGCAGCGACGTATTTTATCAAAAATCATTATCTTTGTTTACCGAAATTTCTCTCACGTATTCCTGGCGTCTCGCTGATAATTCATCGTTTTTTAAATATATAAATTACTATACCGGGTTCAAAACATCAAGTAATTGGCGACTAATTCTGTGCGGTATAGATGAATTGCTTCCAATCTCAAGCGTTTAAATAAATATTTAGCATAGATTCAAACTAGAGTAAAAGAGGTGAGCAAACAGAGTATTGTATGAGTAAAAGGTGCTTAAATGTTTCACATGATTTATTCACAAATGTTTACAACTAATACACAATTTTAAATATGATCTTATAAGACAAAAGTATGTGTAGTTAGCATGACGAGATGAGGACTTTATAAAATAAAATAATAAATGGAGTTCTCAAAGATCTCCTGTGTTCATCTTAACATGCGTTCAATAATATTATATTTGTGCTCTTTGAAGGAATAAATAAATTTGCTGTGGAAATACCTTACAGTATTCCAGGTACACTGGAGCAGATATAAAGTTTGAAGAGTTCCTATGTTTAGAGGTCGGGTAGATCGGGACGATTAGGTGCCAGGAAATTGGAGATAAATGCTCTCAGAAACTTGGACTTACTTTAAATTTGTTATTTGCTTTGGCTTGTGAGTACAAAATTACCCCTGAGATTCGATCTTAGGATATATTATTGAAAGAGATATTTACGATAAGAATTAAATATTTTTTAATTAACAAAATAAAATATTGTAAAATTGAGTTAGCTTGATACTTCTGGTATCTCGGTGGGATTTCACTTTTAAATACCATACTTAATAGTAATTGTAATTCAATTGTAAATATGATTTAAGGATAATTACTGTTACCAATTGTTTACGCAAGGGGATGGAGAAACGGGATATAGGAAGGGTAGTAGTAATTTGGTATAGGGATAGAACAGTAAGAGCTCAAGGACCAACCAGGAAGCACGACTTACCTGGATTTTCTCTGCTGTAGTCACAGGTTTCCTGAACCTCAGGAAACTTCTTCGCCGATTCGCACGAAGTACTTTAAATACAATAGTAGTTTCGGTACGTACCGCGAGAAACTATAACAGATCAGTGTAGCAACAGCAGGAAGATTACACTTCTTGACAGTACAAAGTTCATAGATAACAACACACAAAAAAGTCGTGCTCTGAGATATAGGGAAGGGGGGGGGAAAGAACAGATACTTAAAGTCAATATTAGGAAAGAATATAAAGCTGAAATTAGCATAGTGAACAGGATTTAAAAGAATTGGTTAGATTATTTGGTCGTGTAGAACGAATGAATGAGGAGAGAATAGAAAGTATGATATATAGTGCGTGTGATGATTTCACCAGAAATAAAGGACGTCTGCGAAAGACTTGGTACGATCAGGTAAACCAGTTACAGAAAGATACGAATGTACGAATGCGGATGAGGCGATAATTGTTTATCAGGACAGAAGGGCGAGGCGCTTCATCCACTCTGCCCACCCCCTCGGGGAAATGGCGAGACAGTAAAATAAGTTGAATAGTTACTTAGCTCTAGACAAATTACCAAAAGAGACAAAAAAAAATCCAAAGAATGTAAATGGTAATAGGCGGGCCATATTGTAAGAGGCACAGATGAAATCGATGGACACAGAATATTCTGGAATGATATTCACAAGACAAAAAATCCTAGGATTCTCAAAGTCTTAATAGATAGACTAAATTATTGGAGTGGACATGGTAAAGATTATCGGAAGTCTTCATTTTCGGAAGACATCATTTTTATATACTTAAGTATTGTAAATATTAATAAAATTGTTTTAATCTTAACCTGAAGAAACATTGTTGGTTTTGGTTCAATTAAATATTGTATTAATTTTCATCGCAACAAGCGGTTTGTAAGAAATGTGATAAAAAAAAAATAAAAAATACGAATCTTAATTACCAATATAAAAACAATTAAAAAATTATCGATAATGTTATTTTAAAAATAGTTTACGAAATTAACAGTTTTTATATGTATTTTAAATATTTCGAAAATAAATGATTTCGAAAATCACGACTGTTTAAAAAAAAATCCATTTTACACTCCAATTGATTCATCGTGTTTAACAAACTCCACAAAATTATAGCTACTTCTCAAATGTCATAATTCATGCATAATTGATACACCTAACTGACTGTGGCAGAATATGTGTTTATTATCAAAAGGGATATCAATAAGGGTGTATTTACCAAAATGTATTCTGTGTAGATATTTGTACACAACAGATTGATTTCATCAAATAACAGTCAAGGACTGTATCACCATGTATGGATTAAGTTTTGAGTAACATTACTCGACGGATAAAGAGGATGGCAGATAACAATTTAAGCGGAGAAGAAAATGAGATTCTAGAAGTTTCGTGGAATTTTAAGATGGTTTTTAAAAGTTCTTGAAGTTAAAATTGTATACCCGTGCAATGCCGGGTATTTATTTAATCTTAATATAGTGCATATAAATAAGTATATTTATATATGCTTTAATATAAACAAGATCAAAATTGTTTTTTTTTTATTACAACTTACCTTTTTTTTTATTACAATTTACTCAGTTTCATTTTGAATCTGTGTACTTTCATTTATTTTTTAATATCTTCTGGTATTTCATTAAATATCTTCATCGCACTTTATCATTTACCCTTCTTCCTAAATGGCAGTCTCAGTCTATCTTTTCTTGTTGTATGGTGTTCGTGCTTATATTGATTTGCATTAATTTTTCTAATAAATTCTGATGATATGTCGTTAGTGTGGATTTAAAAATAAATACCGTAACATTAAAATATTTTTTTTGTTTAAAGATACTCATATTATGTACTGATATCTATTTTACATGTTGAGTATATATGTTATTTCTTAATAATATTCTGAAAGCTTTATTTTGCAGTTTGGTAATAATTGTTGGATTTCTTCATTATAAGCCATACAAATAAAAGACTGCTACAGAAGTTGATGTGAGGAATAATGATAGAGTTGTATACTATTTTACAAGACTCAGCACTAATAAATATTCTAATTCTTTTAAAATTAGCAATATTAACTTTGTGGTTAAAATTCATATTTTTATTTATTATCTTTGTTTTACTCATAAAATAAAGACAAAGATGATAAATTTAACAATTCTGGTGTTTATAAAATTAGTTGCAAGGATTGTGCTGCATTTTATATTGGTAAAACGAATAGAAATTTTAATATAAGAGTAAGGGAGCATTTGAGATGTTTGAACAATAGTGAGTTTTCAGAATTTTCTAATCATTTAACAGAAAATATGGTCATGGTTTTGATAAAAAATTGGGATTGTCAATTTTGCAAATTAAATAATTTGGAATCGTTGGAGATAAATAAAGCGTATAAAACTAATCAAAAAATTATAAACAATCAACTAAATTTAATTACGAGTCCCATTCTAAAATTTTTTCCTAAAATTTATTCTAGTAAATTTGTATTAAGTAACAATTTAAGTTAGGTACTAAGTTTATTTTTTAAATAATTATTTTTTTAAAAATACATTCTGATAAAATAATATATGTCTTTAGTTAGTTATGACATCCTGAAGAAGAAAATGGTATTTTTAGAAACCGGTAGATGTATTTAAACTCAATTAAGTGGTTAATAAAACAAAGATAATAAATAAAAATATAATATTCTAATCCGTTAGAGAATTGATATTTTTTTAGCAATCTTTTTAGTCAAGTGTCTAGTATTATATTTCGCGAAAAATCAAATTGATGCGCTCCGAGATTGCTTTAGTTAGAGATAGGTTATTCATAGGACGGGGAAAACCAGTACCTACCGCTAAAACGTTTTTAACAGGTGTGAGAAAAATAAAAAAAAACTTCCTCTACGAATAAAAATAATTGACTTTTTCCTCTTCTTCCTCGTTATTCAGAACTTCAGTGACATCACTGAAGTACCTGGCATTACGCGACACTCGGCTTGACAAGTTTGCGCTGTATTCATACGCGCGTGTAACGTTGTATAATCTCTCAATTTTGACGTTGAAAAATTGTCCACATCTGGTTGCTAACGCGCGGAGAACGTTGCTTAACAACTTCAGGTATCAAACAGTATTAAAAACTGCTCTGTCACGCTGGCAGGGATGTACTCGACCGTATATTATTTGAGGGCCCATTTCGCTAACATTTACGAACAGTTTTTTTTAATAAGGATTCATATATTTTATAGTAAAATTTGTGCCCGTTATTACGAAAGTGGTCTAAGTCAAGAAATTGAAAAAAATCCAGTTTATCAATTATTTCACGTCAGATTGTTTTAATTCATATAATATGATGTAAATTGTAACAAATGAGAAAAATTGTAACCTTTATATTCAGTGTTAGTGCTTATTTTGATAATAGAGTAAGTCATTCCAACCTTAAATATCATATTGCTATATGCAACATTTATATGTCGAAATAAATTATAAATCTAGTAGACTAAATTAATTTTGAGACATTGTTTTGTGTAATATAAAAATATTTTTTAATCAATTCAAACGCAAACCTTTAAATATCTCAAAACGAAAGAAACACGACTTGGACCACTATCATTTCTTTGACATATTTATATTACGCCAAGTATATCACCAGTATATAATTGTGTATTTATAATAGTTTTATTATACATACGGTAACAATCATATTATTTTATTTTACTCTGTATACTTAGTCTAGAAACAAACCGCTTTATTTACAGACAAAAGCTTGGAAGTAATACTAATAATATAATCATTAGGAGAACACATTCTTATTGTGAAGTTGTAATTATTCAGTACATACGGTCTGTGATATTTTAAATATGAATTAAATATATTAATTAGAAAGATATTCATATAAAATCAATTTTATCGAAAAATATTGTTGTTGCGCCACCGGGATTCGAACCTATGTTCTGAATAATTATAACTTCACAGTAAGAATGTGTTCTCTTAATAATAAAATTGAATCAATGTGTCCAAAATTTAATAAAAATGAATTGATAATTCTGGCGTCTGCTATCAGATTACTCAAAGGTATTTGAGATTTCGTAAAAATAAGGTAGGTGACTCTTTCAAATAATGGAACGATTAAATATATTAATACCAAAAATGTAACATATAGGTTCGAAAATTTGTCGCTAAAAATATTATGATAAATACACCTTCCCCGGTTTGGAAAGAGATCCAGGTTCGAATCCCGGTGGCGCGACAACAATATTTTTCGTTAAAATTGATTTCATATGTATATATTTCTAATTAATATATTTAATTCATATTTAAAATAATATAATCTATCACCAAGCGGCGCCGCTATTAGCCGTCGGTTTTGCAAGGTAATAATGCATGTGTGGCGTCATCACGGAAATAGTACTAATTATGTATTAAAATCATTAATTAGAATATGTCTGATCGGGTACGTACTTGTTTAATTTAAATTGTTAAGTTATGTTGTACTGTAGTTGTCCACATCCTTTTTTTTGATAATTGATCATAATTTCAACATTGAAAAATAGATTTTGCGAAAACACTGACAAACACCAAGTAGTCCTTGTATGTAATTGACTAATTGAATCACTTATTGTAAGTATTTTCTCTTCTTAATTAAATATACAGGGTGAACATTATGTTCCAGGCCGATTTTATTTGATTTTTTATTTTGGTTTCGTAAATATTTGTCAGTTAATATTTGGTAGTCATAAAGAATTATTGATTACAATTTATTTTGTTGCATTTAACGCCTCAATAACGTATTGAAGTCATTAAAATATTTTATCTAAATAATAATGGCAATGCTGTAACCATTAATAGTGGTCGCTATCGTCACATATTGGAAGACTTCTTGGTCTACGCCAATAAGCCAATAAAAATGGTTACGAAAAATATGGTTAAAAGAGCACGCATTTGTGCCGCTGCCAGAGGCGGCCATTTGGTCGATGTCATATTCCATACGTAATTGTAATAAACCAAATAATAGATAAATAGAAACTTAAATAAAAAATATGTTAATAGTTGTATATCCATTAAATATAAAATAGTAAAAAATAGCTTTGTCTCTATGAGATATTTGTTATATGTTTAAAAAATTGTGTTCCTTTTTAGTTATTCAAAAACAACATCGACCTGGAATATAATATTCACCCTGTACTATATTGATTTGTTATTAGGTGAACTACATATTCTACTTACGAATTTTACCTCCAACTTGTAGATAAGGCCAGATTAAGGTTTTTATAATGATGTGATGTGATGTGAAGTAAATGTGTATTATGTCAAAATGTTTATGGATTAGAAAGTTGTGTTTTAGCGTTAGTAAATGAATGTCCCATTATATTTCAACTATCCGCTCACATGTTCATTTTAATTATAACGCGGAGTGTGCGTGCGGGTGTGTACGTGTAATTACAAAAAAATACTAACAATAGACCGATGTTTTTTGACGCTTGAAATACGGTTACGGATACAAGTACAAACAGTAAAAGTTTTACAATGTGAAGCGTTTGTACAGTTTTGTAGATATTTTTGTCAGCTACATGTGGAACATATTGTTTCTCATGAAGACACTTAAATCCATTGACATTGCATGTTCAAAATCTAGGTTAGTTCCAAAATACCCTAACGCAGACAGAATATATGTTGCTATTCCCCCTAAAATGAAATCAGCCAATCATAACGCTTGTTGATGATCACGTGATAAAAATTCAGTATGGCTGCCAGAAATATATATACAGAAAAAATAATACATTACAGAATTGTCTCTTTAAAAAATGTAGATGTAAAAACACACATTTTGTATATTTGCTTTCAAAATATACAACATATCCATAACTCAAAAATACGTAAGTTGTTTTAGAGGGTTTTTGAATTTGGCGCTACAATTATCAAGTATTAAATAATAATAAAATAAAAGTAGTATTATTTAAAAAATGTACAATACTTTAATAGAACAAAACGAAAAAATATTTAGTGTCTTAATTAAAAATTTAATTTAATATTAAAAAATACATTAATTTAAAATAAGTCACTTTTTTACTTCTGTCTTAAGAGTTTGAATTAAAAATAAAAATAGTTAACGTGGTATCAAAATTATTATTTTTTAATTAAATCGTAAATGTATTAGAATTGTGAGTTTTTCTTCGATTCCCAAATATATATATATATATATATACATTGTACATATATATATATACAATGTACATATATATATATATATATATATATATATATACATTGAAAACATATATATATATATACATTGAAAACATATATATATATATATATATATGTTTTCAATGTACAAAGTCAATAAAATGTATATTTTTTATTTGTATATGTATATTGTGTTATATTTTAAGATTTTTTAATTAGTACTTGAGTATAAAATAACTTATGCTCAATGTTACATTATTGTGATATTAGTTTGTTAATAAAATAGGAATACGTGATATTTATTTTTATATTTCATAAATGTTTTAAGTCTAGTTACAATTACGATTGACATTTTTTCCCTTCCCTTAATGCTGTTGGCACGTAACCCTTTAGTTAGGGATGTAGAAAAGTGGATTAATAATATCGGTTTTCTGCCCTTAGCAACTCTTTCATTAGAGCCATTGCTCATTAGACTCGGTGTGTTTTAATCTTTATGGAATTGTTTGATGAACGAAAGGTTAAATTTTCCAACGAAATAATTTCGGTTTACCCAGCTAAAAGGCTAAAATTAAAAAATATATTTTGGAAATTATTTAGTACACCATTCTTATAAATTAAATTTTATTAATAATAAACTGGTTGCACGTATTATGTTACATAGAGTATGTTTAATGGTCGGCTCTCTTGAGTCTTTAGCAATTTTATAATATACTTATTTATTTTAATGCGTAATGTAGACGCTTTCAGAATTATTACTTGAGAAAGTTGTTACGTATCCCAAGGACGTATCAATCCTCCAATCTTGCAACAAGTCCTATTTACAAGCCGCGAACAAAATATTCTTCTGCTGTGTCAAAGTGATTATATAAGAAAGGAAAGAAGATTATCCTTGGTGTAACTTTAGGCCGAAGAAGACCTGGAAGAGTGCCACAACACAGGATAGACAGGCGGCGGATTTCTTCAACAAGGATTCAACATAGAACGTGAAGTTCGTATCTCGGTAGCAAAAATGTTTGAACATCAACGGAGATTATATTGAAAAGTAGTTTAAGATACATTTTCATTGTAATTAGAAAGTTTTAAGCAACTAGTTAATAAATTGTCTTGAGTTAACGACAAAAAGATTCTTGCTTTGACAATGATCCTCATAGATTTAGTATTTTTGACCCGTCTGTAACAAAATACTTCCCAAATCGCAGGATTTAGGAAGTTCAAGAAGCAATTTACAACTAAATTAAAATTATCTAAAGTTATATACACCAATTAACAGAAATTATGTTGGTTCGTACTCTTATTTTTTTCAATCTTCTTGAATATGAAGCAGAGACTTGAATAGTCTGCAATAGGGTCAAGCGTAAAAAAGGTGCCTTCGAAATGTATTACTGAAGAAGGATGTTAACCTTTCTTCTCCGTTGATGTAAACTGAGTTGAGATTGCCTCTAATTATGTGAATATCTCTGTAAATATATTAAATACAGAGTTCACATTTTAGAAATTCCTCTGTAATATATTTATGTATAGTATAACATAGTTATAATATGTAAGAATTTACTATACGTTACAATAAAAAATGTTTTCTCGAAAAACCTGACGTGATTTGTATGTGTACGTACGTGAGGGTGGTGCGGAAGACGGAGTGCGCGGGGCGCGGGGTGCCGGATGCCGATCATCACTTTAGTTATCCCAGCAGTCCACTCTCGCCGAGGCACGGCGAGAGAAGCAGAGCACGAGAATGTACTGTAGCTCTTGGCTTGCATCGCCTATTCTCGTGTTGACACGAGTCCTCTCGTGCCATCTCGCTTTGCCTCGCACGTCTCGCCTCACCCCGTCCACGCTTCGTTCGATGAGGCACGACTGGCGTTAGTGGCAGAGCGAGAGCATACACTGGCCGAGTTAGATGTGTCTTATGCGTCCTTGTATATTTATCCGACTGAAAAATCGCAAAAGTCTTCATGTACACTGAATTTACAGCACCGGAACGCGCGTTATTATTTAAGCACCGTATGGGAAAGGTTAAGCATGCCGTGGTCAGCACGACGCACGTATGCCTCAATCCTGCAACAAATCTAGCCACATCAAGCCTTATCCACAATTCTTTGGCCGAATTAGGCGTCAAAGTGAAAGCCTAGATAAAAGATTATCCTGGACTCAAATTTGGGCCAAAGAAGACTGTTAGCGCCATTTAAAATGAATTTAATTCTATTAAATTTTTTATATTTGATCTGTTGTCTCATGCATGCACTCAATTCGCTTCCTTTCTTCACTTCCTTTAATATCCGTTAAATAGAGTTGGTGCGTATGAAAGAAATAAATAATAATGCATTTGGAACCCTTTTCACGCAATAACTCAAATTAGGCCAAATTGTTAGTTGAAATCTTGTTATTCTAAGGGGTCGAAGTAACATCTAAAATATAAAATCAATTTTAACTTTAGATGTTTTGTTATCAAACGTTTTGTTTATCTAACTAACTCACTATCACGTCATTTCTTCGCGGGGGAAGGTAGAGATAATATAGTGCCACACTTTTCTGTTCTGACACAATTCTCACCTTATCCACATTCATACATCTTCTCATACAAGCTCTTCTCAGTTGTGACTGCGGTCATGGACATCAAAGTTCCATGAAGCGTTGAAAAAAAAAAGATATTGCAAACAAATAGTTATTGTAAAGTGTTTCACAGGATTGACTGCCATGGAATTAAAAAAAAAAACCGAATATATTGTTTCGTTACCGATGCAATGAATTTTATGGTTCAATTTAAATGAAAAAATAGAATAATAGATATATCAATTATAAAACTATACAGAATATAAGTTCCAAATTTATCGAAAACGTATTGAGTTGATGTAGCAAAGTGGTAACGTACAAATCTGTACAAAAATATTATATGTATACTGGTAAGATTAGTATTTTACTACACCTATTTACACATCCTCGGATGGGGTTTGAATTTCGGTAGCCAACAAATATTATTTCGAAAAATATATCTTTCTAATTTATTCAATTATTTTATTATTTCATAAACATTAGGCGCTCAAAGAACTTCTCAACTTTACGACAGACTACTTTAAAATATAAATGACGTATGAAGCAAGTAGAGAATGATCGGTGAGAACGCAATGGGTGACGCCATTCTTGATTTGGTAATGTTATGTTAACCTGCACGCAATTTCGGTGAATTTCAAAAAGTTCACAAATTAGTCCATAATTGGTTTGTTTTGAAAAAGAAATCTGGTTCCGTCCTGGTAATAAGATGGTAATCATCTACGTATTCAGAAATACAAATACGAGGTAATCATATACGGTTACTGCTAGTCCCCGCGGGCGGCTATTGTGGCCGATAGTGGACGCTACGCGGTAATTGGTGACCGCTACGCCGTCACGGTCTCATCGGCTGTCGCCGATTGCTTACTGGTAGTCCCCGCGGGCCGCTATTTTGACCGCTTAGATGCCAACAGTGGCCGCTACGCGGCCCTTGATGACCGCTGCGCGGTTAGGGTCTTAATAGAATTTATATAACACGTTCGTTTTCATAGACCTAGCCGTTTACTAAACATTAAATTACTAAAGTCACGTCCAGAAAGTCATAGATGTAGATGAGGAAGCGTATAATATTACTATGGATAAAATAAACATTTCCATGAAAAATTATTAATTTTCCAAATTTAAAGTTTGCTTTATTTATTTATATATCTCGTCATGGAATGAACTACGCCATTAATAACTTTTGACTTCACATAAAAAAAAAACAATGGTTTCTTTAACATAGTTGAGTCTAGCGAAGTATCCGATGACTTTTACTGCTATTTTTTAAAAATAGTTTTTTGCCTGTCTCTGAAGAATACTGAATTTTTATTCTCGTTACACTTTTTTGTTAAAGTCTATCTTATTGTTCTTTGTTCAAATTTACATTCTTATTTTTGATCCGCAGTTGTCAATATCCCTGAAATACGTAAAATGTTCAATGGATCTATTTTTCATGAGTGAATTATTCATTTCGGGAAACATTTGGTTCTATTGACTCATAAAATATTTTTTATGAATAGATCCATATTGTTTAAACACTCGCAAAATAATTTTAATTCAAGCACATAGTTTTCAATGAAACTTGTAACGTATATTTTTGAAATACGGGAATGTAACGTTTCATTTTGAATACTAAATTAATGTATTAATTATAAATATATACATATAAAATCAACTTTGTCGAAAAATATTGTTTTTGCGTCACCGAGATACGAACCCGGATCTCTATTTCCAATCCGGGGAAGTACACTAACAATTGTGTTATAACGCCAGTATTTTTCATGACAAATTTTCGAACCTGTATGTTACATTTTTTCAAATTAATACACCTGGCAAAAACAATATTTTTCGACAAAATTGATTTTATATGTATATATTTATAATTAATACATTAATTTAGTATTTAAAATATCGCAGAACGTCTGTTCTGAATAATTACAACTTCACAATAAGAATGTGTTTTCCTTAATATTTCATTTTGAATTGTTGAGACCACTTCTGACATATTTTCATCGTATTATTTGATTCTGTATTGTATTTATTCGTTCCAATCCGGAAGATGTGTATATATTTTATAGGAGCGTGCAAATCACACAATGAAATAAAATATCTATAGCTATAATTTCCGCAAAATCAAACTCAATTACATATTTATTTGTAGTATTGCGTATTAAGTCCACGCGCTAATAATTAATATTTTATTATTTTAACTAGAACCATCGAAAGGAAGAATTTTGAAATAAAATAATAAAAATAAAAATAGTACTCATCTAGCTTGCGCCGCGTGACGTTTAGAATACACACCTGACTGACGTATTGAAAAATGTTTTTAACCGTACAGTGTACGTCTATGTTTGAAGCGAACTGTATGCTTTATATAATGTATTCTTTACATTACGTTGAAATATAAACGTGGTGTTATTTTAAATCATAATAATTTTAACCCTTTACAATAAGTGAATTTTCTCTAGAATAATAGTAACACAGGGTGAATATTATGTTCCAAGCAGATGTTTTTGAATAACTAGAAAATAAAATATATTTTTTTAATTTGGTTTTCATTTATCAATTATTTGGTTTATTACAATTATGTATGATCACCTCTGGCAGCGGCGCTAATACGTGCTTTTTAATCATGTTTTTCATAACATTATCATGTGCGCGATGTGTCCATTTAAATGTATTAGCTAAAAGATTGCGTAAATTAATTTGGAATACTTAAAAATATTCTAAATAAAAAAAGATGAAAATGGTGTACTTTACTTTGTGCCAATCCATCTTGAGCTATGGTATTGATAGTTGGGGGAGTGCATCAGGTGTACATATACATCAAGTAAATATTACTCAGAAGGCTATACTCAGTGTAATACACTGCCGTGACTTTTCGTATCCTTCAGAGCCACTTTTTAGAGAATTTCAAGTTTTGAATATAAAACAATTATATGTGCTGAATATAACAACTAGTTTTCATAGGAAAATAAGCTCCATCTGTGAGGACTAAAAGATATTATTCCACAAGAGCAAATAATCTTAAAATCGTTCCACGAATGAAAATACTTCTGGTCAAAGATTATTCACCTTTCAAGCTCTCAAAATATACAATCAAATTGGAAATAATATTTGAACTTTAAGTGACATTAAGGCTTTTAAAAGGGATGTTTCAAATTGGTTGGTGAAATAAGGTAGATCAGACACTGAGAGTAAACTGTTATAATTGCATATTTTTTATTTATTATCTTTGTTTTATTAACCACTTGAATTGAGTTTAAATACATCTACCGGTTTCGAAAAATACCATTTTCTTCTTCAGGATGTCATAACTAACCAACAATATATAGCATTGTTTCTTCATCAGAATCTATTTAAAAAAAAATTAAAATTTAAAAAAAAAACAATTATTTAAAAAATAAATTTAGTACCTAACTCAAATTGCTGCTCAATACAAATTTAGTCGAATAATTTTTAGGAAAAAATTTTAGAATAGGACTCGTAGATAAATTTAGTTGGCTGTTTACAATTTCCTGATTAGTTTTACACGCTTTATTTATCTCCAACGATTCCAAATTATTTCATTTGTGACCAACACCGTTTATATGCAAAATTGACAATCCCAATTTTTTATCTAAACCATGATTATTTTCTATCAAATGATTAGAAATTCTGAAAACCCACTATTGTTCAAACATCTCAAATGCTCCCTTACTCTTATATTAAAATTTCTACCTGTTTTACCAATATAAAATGCAGCACAATCCTTGCAACTAAGTTTAGTTAAGTTTTGTTTTTAGAATTTATGAGTAAATTTCCTATACTACGATATTTCCTCGTATTATTTGTATAAAATGCCGGTCTAATGTTTCTTGGTAGGTGTTTAGATATTTGTTTCGAAAAGTTATTTATGTATAAAATCCTACGCCAATTATCATTATGTTTTATCTGTGATTTATATAAAAACTGAATATTATATTCTCTTAATTTATTTTTTTAAATAGTGTCTATCAAACCTGTATTATACCCGTTATTAACTGCTATTTTTTTAATTGTATTCAATTCAATATTGAAATTGGATGTTGACATAGGTATATTGACTAAACGATGTATCATGGAGTGGAACCCTGAATGTTTGTGTGATAATGGATGATTAGATTCATTGTGTATGATAGTATCTGTAAAAGTTGGTTTTCTAAAAATGGTATTTTTCGAAACCGGTAGATCTATTTAAACTCAATTCAAGTGGTTAATAAAACAAAGATAATAAATAAAAAATATGAATTTTAACCACAAAGTTAATATTGCTAATTTTAAAAGTATTGTTATAATTGCATTTTGTGTGTTGCACTGACTGCGTTATAGCTTTGATCTTGCATATTTTCCTTTACCTTGTAAGTGCTTATATATTTTTACATATTGTATTGCACATTGGTATTTTTTTCTCTCATTTTATATATTTTCACATTTACTTGCCTTGTATGTTTCGTTTTATATTTGAGTGTGTTTTGCCTTTAATGAGTTATTTAATTTTGTGAAATGAAATTTTTTTACCGATTTGCCCTAAAAATAAGGACATTTATCAATCTTACAAAACGAACGCGTCTCAAGTAAATTAAACGAGTAGAATAAAAAAAACTGGTATTTTATTTTCACATTTGTAATTATGGACTTATCTCAGAAACAGTAATTCTATAATAATATTGCGTTTCCCCATATTTTGTCTATGATTTAGTGGACAGTATTGGATTAT
Source organism: Eubasilissa regina (assembly GCA_022840565.1). NCBI lineage: Eukaryota > Metazoa > Arthropoda > Insecta > Trichoptera > Phryganeidae > Eubasilissa > Eubasilissa regina. The sequence goes on along the minus strand of JAINEB010000027.1, from coordinate 11,530,708 downwards.
GGTATTATTTTCCAGTACAAAACAAATTTCGACATATTTTCCAAAGTAGCGAAAGTATCGAACGTGTTTTTTATGTCTTTAGGTTAAGATAATTAAAATGTTTTCTCTTTTATATATTCAATAACAGTACGCTAAATACATTCAATTTTATATTTTATTTATATTTATTTACACCCTATCCTGAATCGTTTTAGGGTTGTTTAGTCTCGTTTCGATTCGTCAATATTACATTTCTTATTTTTTTTATTACATTCAGTTATTAACATATTAATACTATCATAGGTTGGCTCCGGTATCATCGCGTCAGAGCCATACCTGTACAATTTGACATGAGACTCGTTCATATTAAATTCAGAAGGCAGCCAGAGAGAAGCTATAAAAATCATGCACTTCCAAAAGAGGAGGGTAGACGTCACATTTATGTGTTGCAGTCGCAAAACTCGGCCACAGTCCGGCAGAAATTCACCCTGTCCAGGTTGCAAAAGATGCAAGGGAGAGCCAGTAGAATGCTCCGTTGGGTCTCTCTAGCCACTGATCTTCCCGGCATCGTCCATCCCAGTAATCCCTAGCGAGAAAACCACACCCTAAAAAATTCCTGGAATTTTTCGAGATTACTTTAATTTCTTAATAGGTCATCGTTCCGGAGGATCTGATGACCTAATTCTACCAATCTCACAATCATGATCATCTCACGTGCATCATTCAAAATCACCCAGGTCCAGAGGATGTGATCCGTCGTTTGCCTCACCTGAGTGCAAACATACCACAATTCGAAGTTTATATATTCAATTCAAACTTGCTTAGACATACGAAGTTTACCTGATTCTTACGGCAAATGCTGGAAGTGTTAGTACATTTTTAAGAACTGTCACATAAGATGTGTAACTCTTCGATATAAATGACACAAGTTTTACAAACGCATAATTACATAAGAAAGAAGATCACTTAGTAAACTCATTACTCCGCAATGGCATAGAGGGGTGGGGCTGAGTTTCAGAAATTATTCAAGATTTAATTTTGACTTTCGAATGTTTACTCTGCTCTAATGCCAGCCGGAAGCGGTGACGTAGCAGGGGCGGCCATTTTTAAAAGTCACACTAATGGCAACACCGTAAATCTTCCTCACAATCATTCCGCGACCCGGCTACAAACTTGAAACTGTCTCATTAAAAGGTTGTCGAAATAAACTTGTTCTATTTTTAAACATTGTAGCAGGGGCGGTAGGTACTTACTCTAATTGCCGTAAAAATGGAAAAATATCGTTTTAATGCTGACGACGCGAAGCGAATAATTGATTAATTAATTTATATATAGAGGAATTAGAAATTTATTTTTACACATGATAAAGAACTTCTTATTATTCGCCTACATTTTGAAGGTTCCTTTCTATTAGGCAGTTGGAATGCTCCAGGTTTATATTTTAAATCAGTGCCAAAATTGAATACAAAATTCGCTCAACGAACTATTTTATTTTGTGCTCCGCGAATATTTAATAAATTACCACTACACCTCTAAAGTGATTAATGACTTCAAACCAAAAATAACAAAGTGGTTGCTTGATGTGGGTAGAAAGTAAAATGAATCTTATTTGTCATTTGTGCTAACCTAACTACACATTTTTGTCTCCAACTATTGTATATTACAGACAATAATATTTTTATACCTTTTTTTCAATAATATTTTATAAGTTCAGATTGTACTTTTTTCACATAACTTACTTACCTCTAAATAATAACAACTTTTAAAAACTGTACATTTAATTGCTTTAGAACAGACCACACCTGGTAAAGTAATTATCTTTATTTTTTTATATGTACTATTTATGTTATAAATAAATAAATAAATAAAATAAAAATATACATTTATGATTAACGTATTTCAAGTCTATTTGATCGGTCCTTCTCTGTTGCAATTATTTCATGATGTTTTTACATGTTCAATGTTGTAAAATAGTAATCATAACAACATTGTATAGACGTAACAAAGAAACAGAATAGACACCGATTCCAACATTTACTCATAATTAGTGATGAGTTTGAAATCACGAATTGTGAGTCAATCACTGATATCTTTGAGTCACACTCACCATCAGTGATTGAATGTCTGAGAATATCGTGATACGTGATTCATTTTCAAATTTATTCAAATTCGGTTGTGAACCACGATTTGGCGCATGTGCAAATGAAACGAAAATATTCATTAAGGAATGACGTTGTAATTCATGATAAGCGCCATCTAGTAGATTCTGCCAAAATTTTTTAAGCATTTGACCCCGAAATGCTGAAAATTTAACCTGAAAAATGAAAACATTTTTTAAAAGGTTTTTATTCTCTTTGTGATAATATTATTGTAAATTAGATATACTTTTTATGCAAATGAAGTTTGAATAATATAAGTAAATACGCTAAAAATTTTTTTGTTAAATTTATTTCGTGTATTGTGATATCGTGCGGCGCATGCGTATTAGTAATGAAACTGTGATCACAGTCACTGTTTTCAATCACTGATATTATCGAATATCAATCACAATCACATCAGTTAGTCAAAAGTAGCATTTTTTCTCATCACTAGTCATAATGTTTCGCATTCAGCATATACGTTCCAAGTAATGATTAAACAATTTTTCTATTACCGGTACGATTTTCTCCCAGCTAAGCTGTATCATTGACATATCTTGTTAATTTTGTCAGATTTGTTCTGTGTAACTAAAGTGATAGATTGAATATATTTTTTCCAGTAGAAAGTAAACATTTTTTCAATTGTTTACACAAGGGGGTGATGAACACGGGATGCAGGAAGGATGGTAAGATTTGGTAGAGGAACAGAACAATAATGGTTTAAGAACCAACCAGGAAGAACACGACTTTCCTGGATTTTCAACTTCAGCGATTCGCACGAAGCACTCTGAACACAACAGTAGTTTCGGCATGCTCCACGAGATAACTGAAACACACGATAACTACAGAAACTGTTTAATGAGATCAGTGTAGCGAGAATATAGCGGGACGTTCATAAGTCACAGTCATAGAAAAAGTCGTGCTTTGAGGAAAGGGTTAGGGGTGGGAGGGGGGGACGGATAGGTACAGTAAACAATAGAGCATAAATACGCGCACGGCGACCAGCGATCTAGTTTTGTCATAAACGCCGAATTTTTGTTTTAAATGTAATAAATCATACTAAATTTTGTGTGAAACCTGTCCAGCTAGGACTGTACAGAGATTCGTCATCTTATGCCTCATTTCACGCTTGTTGTACGTCAAACGTCAAATATGAGGTCATTGATCATTTACGTTCCGTTCTGTGGAGTAATTTTTAAATCTCCCCACCAGCAGTTGAAACGAATTAATTCTTTGTAATTTAATGCATTCGCTTGTCTAACATTCAGAATAAATAGGTTTTAAACGGGTATTGTTTTTTTGTATCAACCTCAAGCTAATCTCTGATTAAATTATTAGTGTTAATATATCACTAAACCTTTGAGATATATCTCATCGTATTTAATACCGTTGGAATAAAAATATTTGTCAGTTTTTCTTACTGACTTTTTTCTTCGGTTAATAATATAAATTCTCACTTACGTTATACTCATATTTTTTTTATGATTACTTAATAAACTATCACACATTTCTAATTAATTTCTACCATTAATATTTTCCCGTCAAAAGAATAAAGTTTGATATAACTCCATTACTGTAGAAGATCATTAGTTCTTTTTTTTTTTAATCTTAATTTAGCAATTTTATTACAAACATTTATATGTACATGTGTGTATCTCTCACTTAATCGTTATTAGTACGTTAGGCAGTGTATTTCATACGGACTAATGACCCGATGATTGTTACAAAAGGCACAATTCAATCAAGAGGTTCGGACGAAATTGGTAATGGGTTTCGGTAGGATAACCACATGTGAAAAAAAATCAATATAAATAATATAATTTTTTAGACTCAATTAAGCTGATTCGGAATATATAATACATATCATTCAGAATAATAAACACAGTGAATGTAGGCGTAATTACGTATTAGTTCAAAATAATGCGGTTATGAAAGCGTTTTGTGGATTGAAGTTTGATGTTTGTGAGTGATAAGTGCCCCCAATACTCACCACTCAACCACTCATCATCCACATGTTCGTTTGATGATGATCGCGGAGTGTGTGGGGCCAGAGTAGGTTGAAGAAGGTCGACACTATTTTATTGTTGAGCACAGTTACAGAAAAAGGTAAACAATATCCGTACACTGAAAAGTCTACACAGAGTAGCGTTTTCTGGAGAATGTTATCTGGAAGGTGGCAGTGAGAAGAGTAGCATTAAGGAGCCGGCCTCTCGGTTGGCTTTAGTTATTGTGGCGTCGGTAGCGGGCATGTTTTTGTGACTGTCAGAAGCTCTGGTTTTACGCACCGGTAAATGTGAGGTGCGTTCAGCGATCGTAAATTCTGACACTGTAATCATTTCTGACGTAACTACTCACATTTATCCAATCTAGCAGGATGTATTCATAACTAACAAATATCAATTTATTTATAACGTTACTTAATGCCATTTTTAAATTAAGAATCGTTTTTTTTAATTATTTTTTTAAAAATATTTTTGAGAGAAACAAACAGTACAATAATAATAACTTGATATATAAAAATAATATCAGTGACGTTTGTTCGGATTAAACAAGTAAAGATGTAGTATATAATAAACTAAAGAGTAGTGCATTTAAACAAACTGATAAACCAAAGTGTTTTTATACTGAACGTATAAAGTGAAAAGGATAAGGAGGGGAGAGAAATAGGACGCAATATATAAATATATATACACGCGTCCACGCATGTATATACAATTTATGTTAATAGTTATTAAAAAGTTGCCGTAGTTTAATTTTAAAGTGAAGCAATTTATCGTTGAAAATGTCCAAGTTATTAGAAGAATTTATGGTATTATATTTTGACGTAGAGCGGGTCACAAAACAATTTTTTATGTAAGTAGTTCTACCAAAATTTGGATAAAATAGATTATTTGATCGTGTTGGGTGTGTGGGACAATTTAAAGTTATTCGTTCTAATAAATAGGGCGAGTCAATTGTTATTAAAAATTTTATGGAGGTAGCGTAACTCTTGTGTGTTTCTTCTATTTAAGAAGAGGAGAAATTTTATGGTAACACTCACTTTTTGAATGAGATTTAATGTCTAAGCGGGCACATGAATTTAATATATTGAAAATTTTAAATATATTATATCAATGTAAGTAGGCGCTTTAGACTGGAGCGTTATTAGGAACTTGTCATGACTTGTCTTAATCCCGCAAATGAGCGATCGGTGATTCGTTTTTTATTCGATCGTTTGGTGTCATCCACGTGACACCAGACTTTTTTTTAAATTTATGACTATTGGAATGAAAATTTAAACGCTGACAATAAAATATGCATTAATGTAAAAAATACGTCTCGTTTACACAAAATTTTATTTGAACAAAAATTAAATATTGTTGCATAAATGTGTCATAAACTATCGGATTTATGTTTCCACTAATAATGTGTGTAGAATACACTAACTAATGTTTCAAATCTCTCTTCTATATTATTTCATGTCTATTAATTTAATAGTGTGTGATTTTTGACTTGTTAATAGAGCTTGCGCAATCTGCGGGTCGAGCGTCCCGTCGCGGATTAGAATATGACAATTCCGGTCGTAAATCGGAATCACTGCAGGGTAAAGGAAGGAGATAGGGAAACGTAGTACAGGGAGAGATTGGTGAGGGGATAGGGATTTAGAAGAAGTACCAGTGATCTCGGGAACCGAGATTCAGAAGGACTGCTTGCCTTACCTTGAGTAGGACGCCCCCGAAAATCCCTGTGCCCACCGAGATCACTCAATGGTGCACGAGGATGCTGACGATCTCTATTTCCGACTGATGTTGACGATGTCAATGTGCATCAATGGCACACGCAAACAATTAACACTATAATCACACAAAACACAGTGCTGGTGCACTGGAGCTGAAAGGGTCCACACCGCGAATGGTATCGCGATATCGAGATCGAACACAATATCGCTCTGTTGGCGTCAAGGTCACATTTCACACTAAGGCAAGCAAATCGGAAAAAGAGCCATTCAAAAGACGCGCCAAAAGTGAGTTTATGAATTCGGAACAAATAGTCTGTAACAAGATGCTTCAAAGATAATAGGATTTGAGGTAGTTTACGAAGCAATTTACAACTAAATTAAAACTAGTTGTTATGAACCACTTACAAAAGACGGTGACATAAACAAATGAACTAAAATTATGTCGGTTCATACTCTTATTTTTTTTCAATATTGTATGGAGCGGAGACTTGAATAGTCCGCAATTGAGACAAGCGTCAAACGGATGTCTTCGAAATGTATTACTGGAGAAAAATATAAACCCATTGATCGCGTTCATGACATGACGCATGACATCTTTCATCTTACGTCATTATAATTTACGATTTTACACTACGATAGTGCAGCAAATTTATGATTTGTTTTTAAGAAATCGATGGCAAAGGATCTCATGTATTAGTATAGAAATTAGAATCATGATTACAAAATAACGTAAACAAAATTATCCACGAGAGAATAGAACAGTGCCCTGCACCATCGCTACGCCACCGCCATTTGTGATAGATATTCATACGTAATCGAGTGAAGTAGTAATCTGCGCGGGCGCTAATTTCTGAGACTAATGTACACTATTTACAAGTTTTTAAATATTAACATTAAATTTAACTCTATAGTTTGAAACGCATAACATTCTATACGCATAAAATGAGTTTGAGAATTTGAATAATAGTAACTAGAAAAGTAAGTGCCTTCCTTTCCTTGGACTTGGAAGAGTGCAAAACGGTGGAATTAGCTGGAGAGACCCTGAGGTCAGTTGCGAGGGATACTCAGGATCGGGACTTGTGTGGGTTCAGGGGCGAGTATCATCTGATTGAGGTCACTATATTTCAATAATGATATAAATGAAGAAAGAGGACGATAATCTGTATGCGAAAAATTTTTTTTTTATCATTTTCATATATTTTTGTGATTCAGGTAAAAATGGCTGATAAAAGTGTGGTTCCCACGTCTCGCTGTCGGAGTACCTGTTGTGTTGATCGATCGCCGGTGGATTGATTGCCACCCGGAGTGTAGCCACCACCGGCTACAAAATATATAAATATATCAGAATTTATATTCAGCAGCGCAGAATTTATATTACGCAATGTGTATTCCTGTATCGGGAATGAAAATATTTTTATTTTAATTCAATCACATTTTGTTTTTTATGAGTTATGAATTTTCAAAGCGTAGTTGGGTAATAATTAAAAAAACGTAAAAAATAGATATCTCACTTGAAACTCCAAAGGGTCCTAGCCTATCCTGAAATCGTTTTGTGAGTTGTTTGCTATCGCTTCGATTCCAAGTCTTCATTCAAATATAGTTGGAATATACTTTAGTTAGTTACGTTCCGGTATTTAGTAACTAAAACCCAGTGGCTTTCCTTCACATTAACATATTTTTTTCCTTTATTATATGGCACAATTATTACATTTGGTTATTGTTAAATTCAGTCAATAACTGATGTAGGTTGGCTCCGGTATCGTCGTACCAGAGCAATACGTATCAATTAAACACGAGACTCGTTATCATATCAAATTCAGAAGGCAGCCAGAGAGAAGCTATAGAACCTTCAAGGGGAAGGGTAGACCTCACATTTATGTGTTGAAGTTACAAAACTCGGTCATAGTCAAGCAGAAATACACTCTATCCAGGTCGCAAGAGGGTGCGAGGGGTCTCAATTAGCATAAAATTTGGGCATAAAGAGCTTCATAGCTTAGTGTATGGTTTGACTGGACTTACGACACTGCCCGCCCAGGAATGCAGACCTAATTAATAATGGGACGATTTTTGTTTTATATAAGGAATTTATTCGGGTATGGGTGACTCGTTGGAGCTCCTTAGGTGGGTAGTTAGGCCGGCCTGTGTGAGTGGGATTCCACCTACGCGCCTACCTCTCACTCTCCATACCTCGTGTTCTGCAACTCCGCTAGTCTGTTCGTGTAAGTGTGACTCAATCCAAGTCCACTGTCCCTATTTTGGGAGTGTTTTTGATGGATGGATTTAAATGAAGTGTCTGCCTTGAACTACTGCACCTAAATTTTACATTAATTTTTCCTCTATAAAATTATGTTTTATGGATTTATGTTTTATGTTTTTTTATGAATAAAGACAGTATTGAAAGGACGCTGGAGGGTTTAAATTTTAAATTTTAATTGCTAATAATCACATTGAATTTCTTCTTGAAATGAAGTGGGTACCCTCCACCCCGCAAGCTGTCCTTATAAAAAAAAGTATATGAAGAGCGGTTCCAAGCGATCGCTGACATCCCTAAACGCACCAGTATTTAACACGTTGGTGCACGTCAAGTGACCCGCGTGAACGCAGCCAGCAGCCTTTGCGCAGTTTTTATTTCAATAGGTATCTCTCATCGGTTCCGATCTCATCGTATATTTTGCCTAATATTAACTTATGTTAAGACTATTGTAAACTTTCATAATAAACTCTGTGCTAATCGTAAGTAGCATTTTATCTTTATCATCCCTGCTACCTGCTTACTCTCACACAACATACTTCGCGATACACATGAACACGAGCGTATGGATGAAATATGGAGGCAGCCGTACTCTCATATACCTTCATCATTCTGATATCAATATCACATATCACACACTTACTTCATAATTGGAATTATATCCCTCGCACGATTAAAAAGTTTTGAGATCGAGTCCCAAAGATGTTAATACTTTAATCGATGTACAGTTTAATGCTTGTATGCGCGGTCACCAATTATCGAGGTAATATTGTATGCATGAATGTGAGATGAATAGATAAGATCGTTTGAGAGGAATGGTAACCCGCTTACAAAAGTCGGCTTACTAGTGGCTGCTGTCCCTCAGTGGTGGTTAGGTACTGCCTTGCTCGATACGTTCAGCTGTTCTGATATATAAGTTCAGAACAGATCACAATATATAGATTTTTGCTGTTCACGTTCATGCTCATGTTCTGTTGTTGAACCTGGGAAATAGCTGCAGTTACGGTACCAAAAATACGTCAATCATTCGGCAATACACGACAGTAGTGACTCTCTCGCTGGTTAAAAAAATAAGGGCCAATTATCTCTCGGGCAGAAATTGCACACCACACTGTCGTTTTTGGACAATACAAACGTTTTTGATGGTATTCCCTTGGATTGTATGGGCACCAGTATCTTATGTTCTGTTTATTAACATAGCCATCAATATGAAAATGTGCTTCGTCAGTAAAAAATATGTTTCCAAGCGTTCGTGCTATTCTAAAGCGTTTCAGCATCGTTCTCGCTAAGGTTTCACGTAAAGAATAGTCATTTTCGTTGAGAAACTGCACGATTTGCAGTTTATATGGGTAAAACTGTAGTTTATTTTTCAAAATAACGTGGACTGTTGATTTTTTTATTCCAGTACAAGCTGCAATCTTCCTTATCGATTTACGCGGATTGCGCATAATTTCAGGTCGAACTTGGGCTCTATGTTCTGGCGTCGCAGTTGGCGTTGATAGTCCCGGAGGAGTTTGGTTAACCATTGTCCCTTCTTGTCAGAACTTTTGAACCCAACACTCGGTCCATCACTTACTCATCGAATATTGAAGTGAGTACAGAAAGTGCGACGCGCGCGAACCAATGAATCACCGCACTTTAAATATTGCTCAACCGCGAACGCGCGGTGCGCTCCCGAGCGCTAACTCAATGCGACTGGCAAATCCGCAAATCACGCGCATTGAACAATAGCCCTCGCACTTAATTTCCCTTCTATACAATGTATAAAATTATCTCGCTATAACCTTAATTTGTACCATTGAATGTAAAAAATAGAATACTGCTCGTAGTTTAATGTATTAATTATAAATATATACATATAAAATCAATTTTGTCGAAAAATATTGTTTTTGCGCTACCTGGATCCCGGTAAAAATTGATTTTATATGTATATATTTACAATTAATACATTAAATTAGTATTTAAAATATCACAGACTTATGTTCCGAATAATTACAACTTCACAATAAGAATGTGTTCTCCTTAATAATATAAGTTGTATCAATGTGTCCAAAATTTAATAAAAATGAATTGATAATTCTGGCGTCTGCAGTCGGTTTACTCAAAGGTATTTGAGATTCCGTAAAAACAATGTAGATGGCTTTCAAATAATGGAACGACAGATGTATTAATTTGAAAAAGTGTAACATATAGGTTCGAAAATTTGTCATGAAAAATACTAGCGCTATAACACAATTGGTAGTGTACTTCCTCGGATTGGAAATAGAGATCCAGGTTCGTATCCCGGTAACGCGAAAACAATTTCGACAAAATTGATTTTATATGTATATATTTATAATTTAAACATTAAATTAGTATTTAAAATATCACAGAACTATGTTCTGAATAATTACAACTTCACAATAAGAATGTGTTCTTCTTAATAAAAAATAGAAGAAAAAAAATATAACACACATGACGCACATTCCAACGGAAACTCCATAGCATTTTCTAATTTTGCATATTTATAATTGTCATCTCTGACTGTGTTCAGATAGGATCAGTTCAGTAAAATGAATATCAACTCAGGGGAATATGAATTAGCGTCATCAAAATCGAATTATATTTTTATTTGATCGTTCTGAAATTGAGTCAGACGGCATCATTGAAAACAAGATTAATCTCCACAAATTTCCTTACGATATAAAACAAACAAATTTCTCATAGTACATAAATTTCCGAAGCTCTAATGGCCCGTTCCTATCCGTGCGCCTCCCCTCTTTCGAGCTTAATATATAATTATATTACAATTCTGAACAGATGGTGCTCAGACGCCTAAGGGTTGGAAAAACCACCGTTGATTTAATAAATACAAAGTCTCTAGATTTTTTTCAATCAAATATTCAACGGTTTGAACTCTTTTATTTGTGAAAAAATAACTTCTCCAAACTCTAATAATAAATCTTAAGATTTGGGGTGTTTATTTCGTGACTTTAATGACTCGGGAAATATATTCAACTGAAATTTATAACTACGCACAATTTTGTAAATTAAATATTTAAATATAGAATGTTATACGCTCTTTTTATTTATACTTAACTGGTATCGTGATGGATACTTTTTTGAAATTATTTTTTTATTTTATTATTTCTTTATTTTTCTTATGCTAAGCTAAGCCAGTGCTCCGCTATCTTAGCTACTTTCCACTCTGTGGTGTCGAATTGTCATAAAAGTATATAGTGCTGTTTTAAAATTTAACAAATTAATTTGTATTTTTGATATGTTTTATTATTTTATACAATAGTTTTTCATATCATCAGGTGATAACTATGATGAATAGATAATGAGAGGGACCACACCTCTCAAAACTATGGAAGTGACAATAACCCAACGTGTGTGTAGTACAAAGTTTAGTTGTGAAAATTAAAATAATCGTGTTACAATTCAAAATAACCGCCATGTCAATGATCTGTTGTATGTTCAGATTTTAAAATGTACTCCGACGATAAAAACTCGGTACGTTAGATTTATTCCAGAAAACTGCTTATAAAATATTTACGGGTGTCTTATATGAGCAGAATTTCTGCCTACGCGTTTTTTACTAGGGTATGGTGAACGTGATATATAAGAACACGTATTTTTACATGTGAAATAACGTGGGTATTGGTCGCAATTAGGCTTGCAGGTGTCTTTTGTTGCTATTAAATACGGCACACAAGAAATGTCGTATATGGGGGCCTTATGTACTTGTTTATTTGTAGGTACATGCATATATATACAATGCATATTTCAGAAATGTGACTGAGGGAAGAAGGTAGAAAAGAACGCCCAGAAAAAAGTACTATTTATGTAAATACCTTCGATAGCTAGTGAACTGCACTAACCTCTTTAATTTTGCTCTTTTTCTGGTTCGATGTTCTGGTGTTCTTTTAGCTGGGTTGACTTCTTTAGATTTCGACCGACTGAAGCGCGCACTGGTGGTTCATTCGGACCGCTGGACTGGTCGAAGCACTGGATGTAATATGAATGACGCCTGTCGGTTACCGTCTTCTTAATCTTCCAAAAAAAGGGTGGCAATAGTCGCACACACACACATGTAAATTATTATAAATCAGGAAACCCAATGGTGCCAATTGATGCAACAAGGCGCGTAAACAAGTACACTCGCCAAAAAATGAGCAGAACGAATGTACACACGTAAAGAAAACTTCTGGGTAAGGTCCAGGACAGAGGCGAATGGGAATCACCATAGCCTTGCTCATACTGATTCTCTCTCGGTTGATGCATTCATGACTGTATCATGGTCACGTTTTGGATGCAATCCGCCTCGAGATTGTTTTCCCGTGAATTTTTTTTGTCTATCCGTTGCCTTTCAATTAAAAAAATACGAATGGATGATTCAAAAGTCTTTTGCAACAATTTTTTTGCTTTACAATTTGAAATTAATGGTGTTGAATGGCAAGCTATTTATTTATTAGACTTTTTTGACATACATGTTTTGTAACAGAGGTGAATATATTATAATATAACATGATAAACTTAAGATACAATTATGTTGCAATTAAGTATATACTCGTAGATTATTGTGTGGGATGGAGTAGACTGCACCTCTGATATATACAGCATTGTCTTGGCTACTTTGCTAGATTGCCATCTGTGTTAAAGTAGCTAGTTTTTTTCATGCTGTTGTGGTGTTATTTAATAATAACACTACTTTTCTCTCTTAGTTGATGTGCGCAAATTGCTCGTCTTCACTCTTCGCGATTTTGGGTCTTGTTTAGAGGCTATATCCATCTCTTCCAGTGACACGTAAAATATGAAAAAATTATTTTCCTGAATGTTTTAATATAAAGACGCCAACATCGTATCTCGAAGGCGTCAAGCATGTTCCTTTCTTTGTCACTTTTGTATTCAGAATGTACCGACCATATATATTAAAGAGATATATGAAGTATCCCTGCACCCGTTTGCGAACTTTGACCTTATTGAATGTTGTATTTTGAACTTTGCTACTTGATTCTCCCCTACGCAATAATTAATGTCAATTATTTTAGTAATGAGATATATCAGAGCTTTCGTTGGAAGGACTTATAGTAATAGTTACTGATAACAATAGAAATGGGGTCACTCAGGGGGAGACAAATTAATTTATGATACAGGAAATAATGAAGAAATTATTCTTATTAATTATACGTAAATTGCCTTACACCGTTTCATTCACAATAGTGATGAGCGTGATTGTGACTGTGACCGTGATTGTGAGACTGTGATTGTGTAAATGCTAATCGATTGGAACGTTGATTGGTAACTGAAATTTAACTGTTAGAGGTTCAGTTTCTAGTGTACCGGTGATTGCTCGTCAAATTATGAATAATCAGTCACCAATTATCGTTTCAATCGAACACAAATCTCAGAGTCACAGTCACAATCACGGTTAAAATGACGGTTTAGTTCATCACTAATTCATAATACCAGCCTTAATGAGCCATGTTTATAAAGTAATAACTATATATAATCTAAAAAATGCACAAATTAATTCAAACCTTGATCTTTTCTATCTAGGGAAATACATTATTCAATTTCACCACATCAACTAAGTAGGTCTACGATAAATTTTTAAAGAGAACACATTATTATTGTAAAGTTTATATTTTGTGCTATTTAAAAACAAAACCTCGAAACTGTATTCTGAAAAAATTGTAATTTCACAATAATAATGTGTTCTCCTTAAAAATATATATTATAAATTTGTTTGGATACACTTAAACTTTAGAAAATGAAAAGAATTACACTTTAATATTCGAGACTAATTTATTAGATTGGCTCAAAAGTACAGATTAATTAAAACTATGCTTTTAAGAATCCACAATATTCCAAATATACAATTTGTTGTTGAAACGTATTTAGCATTTAAGCACTGTATTGTCCTTTATACCGCCTGTGCCACGGCAATCATCTTCCTGTTATTTGGTGTAATATCGGTAGTAGATAAAATATGATATCTCATCTTAAGGACCGAAGAGTATTGAAAGAGAGTACAACTGCGCTTCCAGCGTATTTTAACGTCTCCCGGCTCCCCTATGTGACAGTGATTGTGACAATGATTGGTAAGATTTAAAAAATTTGGTTTATCTATTTTATGTGTAAATAATGTTGGTCTTAAATGGATTAATTTAGAATCGCTAGAATTAAGTAAAGCATGTGAAATTAATCAAAATATTATAAATAACCAACTAACTATATTCCACTCCCTATTCCAAATTTTTTTTTCAATGATTTTTGATCAAGGTCAATTTTCACATCTTTCATTATCATTACAGTTCTAGTCAACTACTATATTTATTTTAAAATTATTTTTAGTTGATATCTTAATATAAATAGAAAATAAATTGAATTTTCAAATTACAAGAATAATTTCATATAATACGTCGATTTCTCACATTTTGTCAGCCCTGAGTAATTTTCCTCTTTTCTGTCTGCATTCTGTATCAAATATTCTTGTTCATAAAAGGGAGCACTCTAACAACATTATTAAAAAGGGATGTTTACGATGAATTTTAGGCAAATTGGAGCAATAATACGGCTCACGGCTTACGCACAGATTCGCTATATTTTCATATCACTTTATTGCCTGAAACAATCTGTACAAGATAGTAAATTAGTCAATTAATTAAGTAGGTACTTAAGTACAATACCTACAGATTTGATTCGAAACAAGTCAGCTGGTCAATCTATTTTTCAAATTGATATTGTGATTAGTAGTTAGACGCCAGCGTAGCGATCAGAAGGTCGGGAGTTCGATCATTGTACTGTGAGACTTCCAAGTTCGTTATATTTTCCAAGGCACAAACTTAGCTTTACATTTATTTCCGATTTTCAGGGCCTTTTAGAATCCTCCTGTTAGATTTTCTGGGATATTCTGACGATATCCCGGATCTTTTTGTACAGACTCGTTAACATGGGTAACATTCCATTCGCTTCTCTTGCTCCGTGGTCGCCCATTTTTCTTCTTATTTAGCAATGAACCGGTCTCCTCAAAGCCACGATTTCATTAAATTAACATTCGAACATTAATTCAAACTGTGTAATCGGTAGTGACCACGAAACAGGCGCCGAACAATCACACAAGAATAGTTGTTTTTATAAAACGATTTAAAAAGTCATTTATTCGTAGATACCTGCATAGGTTGAATAATCAAAGTTCAGTTGATTCATTAGAAAAATGTATCATCCAGTGTGCAATATTTTTTCATTGCCAATCAAGTGACAGAGTGCTAGACGATTATATAATAGAATTCATTTACTGTGTTATAGTTTTCAGGGCTGATATAGTAGACTGCAATGGGATACCAAACATTAGACAGATAGGTTAGGTTAACCCGGAAAACTATACACAGAAGATTTTAAACAACCGTGGAAACCAAAGAAAATTATTATATAATTAATTTATTCGAAATACGCGTGCGTATGGCAGACGTCATTAAAAGTGTGACCGATGTATATACTGAGAGAATTATTTTAATGTATTATAAATTGTAGACTTCAAAAATTGTACAATAAGTCTATTTAAAGAGTAAGAAATACGCGTTATACATGAAAATCATAGTACATAAAACGAAATCAAAACTATTGCCAACCTATTAACTGTGAATGAACCCACTGAAAGACTATATAGACAGTGCAAACATTTGGTGATTATCAATTATTCTGTCTTCTGGTGTACACGCGACACCGGTTCTCAAAATAGATATCACTCACTCATAATTTGACAGAATTCCCTATACCGATACAATACATCCGTCCAAAGTAATGCTATTTGCACCCCTCTCTAACAATCTACCTCAATACCTACGAGACGGGTACACGTTACAGTATATGATAATTAAATACTCTCAATCTAATTTATCTGTTTCTTGTTATATTTGTACTTTAATTTTAAATTACGTAAAGTTGTGATTTTTCAAAATATAGTTAAAATTAAAACAAATAAGACTAGCGTAAATTTTTACCTCCGGGACTCGAACCCTGAAAATTGATTTACTAAGTAAGCCACGGTAAATAATAATATGATCTATATATGTTACTTTTTTAGTGAGATATACGTTTTTTCTCGTTGCTAGAAATTAGCGATGGTTAAACCGTTATTTAACACATTATTGTAGCTGTGTTCGATTTAATTCGTAATTATTCGAACAATCACTGGTACTATTCAAAAAATTAAACCTCCAACAGTTAAATCTCAGTTAACAGTCATCGTTACAATCAAATACAATCACAGTAACAATAACGATATAAATAACGTTTTATTCTCACTAGAAGCAACCACGTTTTTAATTGTAACATTTTTGAAGATATTCTATTATACTCGTATAAAGTAAGTTCTATTCTACTCAAAGATATTGGAAAAAAAAATATTTGCAGATAAAGTTATTATGGTTTACCAGCAATAAAAAGTTTCAGATTCAAGACCAGGTGGTATATATATTTATATATTTATTTCTTATATAAAGGTTTTACTTATGTATCTCTCTAATTGTCCTTATATTATAATATATTTAATTTAATAAGCGTATTTTAACAATTATATGAATACATAATTAAATAAAATCTACCAAGTATGTTGGGATAGCTTCTTACATATTATTTAAACAAGGGGGTGGCGAAACGGGTTGTAGGAATGGTGATAGAAATTTTGAATAGGAACAGAACAATAAGGGCTCAAGGATCAACCACGCAGCACGACTTGCCTGGATTTTCTCTGCTGTAGTCACAGCTCTTCTGAACTTCAGGAACAACTTCACCGATTCACACGAAGCACTCTGAATACAATAGTAGTTTTGGCACGCGCCGCGAGAAAACCGAAACACAATAGCAACAGTAACTGTACAATCATACCAGTGAGACGTTAATTTCTTGACAGTTCAAAAGTCACAGACAATACACAGAAAAAGTCGTACTCTGTAGTAAGGATAAAGAGAGGAGGGGGGGACGGACAGATAGGTATAGTAATCTTAATGGTCTTATAGTTCTAGGCAGGCCATGCCCGCCTCCTGAAGAACATTTCACCTAAGGTTTTTTAAGATTCTTATGCTTAATCCCATCCTGGAGGACTAGGGTTTTTCAGTTTTTGAGTTTTTCTTCTCCTAGCTGGGTTGACTTAACGCTACGTTATCGTAACGCTACGTTAACGTAACGCTTCGTTAACGTATTACCGCGAACTTACATACGTACATAAATATTACTCTAATAAATCTCAATTAATTTTCCCGATGAGCATTTGAAATTAATTTTAATATTCTATTCAATATTTTCTTATTTTAGATAGGTACTCTCATATACAAGAATAAGAAGAAAGAAAATTTTTCGCAGAATACTCTTACCTGGGATTTTTTTTTACATTTCGGTATTTACGCGTTTACATTAAAATCGAAAAGGTTTTATTGATTTCTTTACAAATGGGGCTTTGAAGTTATAATATAAAAGCGAAAGGAAAAATAAGGAATAGGAAGTATTGATATCGATTGGTCAACAGAAATGTAGAATGCTGTGGACTTTAAAGTATACCGACTGAATTTAATTTAATGTTAAAATTTTATTTTGTTTTCTTAGTGAAAATACGTTTTGACAAAATATCAATTTTAAACGCGCAATGAGGTAGGCATTAATATAGGTTATAGCGCCTTTCTTTCTATTCGTAATATCATTACAATATCTTCTTGAAAATTGATTAATCACGCTTTAGCTACCAAAAATTGTACAGTGTACAGTAAAAAAAAAAGAATAGACGCGGTGTTTGAATTTTTTATATAACCTATTTCCATCCATATCACGTAGCAATAAGCGATGAAAAAAAATGCTACTTTTAACTCACTGGTGTGTTTGTGATTGATATTATAAAATATCAATGATTGAAAACTGTGACTGTGATCACAGTTTCATTACTAATACGCGTGCGCCGTACGATATCCTAAAAAAGAAACATAATTTTGAGCGAATTCACTTATATTATTCATACTTATTATTATAAACATATATAAATAATATATATTTAATTTAATATCATTATAAAGAGAATAAAAACCCTTAAAAAAATGTGAGTTTATTTTTGGATCAAATTTTCAATATTTCAGGTCAAATGCGTAAAACATTTGGGTAAAATAACGTCATTCCTTCGTGAATATTTTCGTTTCATATGCACATGCGCCGAATCACTGTTCATAACCAAATATAAATTTAAAAAAAATAATAATCACGAATCACGATATTCCCAGATATTCAATCACTGATAGTGAGTGTGACTCACAGATATCAGTGATTGATTCATGATTCGTGATTTTGAGCTCATCACTAGCAGTAATGTAAAATAAACAATTATTATCCATTTGGTATCATTGTCTTTTACAACGTTAATAACAAAATACATACATGTAATTACGAAGTAAACATATTCGACATCACAATAAGTAAGTAGGTATCGTAATCTGGGATGAATAGAGGCATGTTTCAGTGTTTACATTACTATATATCGACATATGCGAGAAGCATTTATACAATATCAATATTTTTTTATTTTGTCAACGGCTTCACTATGTATTCCTATTCATCTAAATTTGATTCGATCATGAACTATAGAGAAACTTACATAAATGAACTCTTTTTCTATTTAGCTTACGATGGAGTCAATAGGGGCGAGTAGTGGAGTCAATTGGACAATTATTATTTTTGTTTACTACTGTTTAATGGAGTTAACGAAACAAATTATTTAATAAACAGGTTCTGATATTTATTGTATAATAAAATATTAAATTAAATTTTTTATGAGATAAAAATAGACATATTAAGTAAAAATATCAAGTAAAATCAAACTCAAATAAAAAAGAGAAAAATACATATGCAATCGTCGTTAGGCATACAAAAAGATATTATAATTTTCATTGCATGCACTATTTCAGATGACTCAGTAAGGTGTGTAATAAATAGTCTATTAGATCTAACGGTACTTTATTAATTATTTATAATATTTAATTTACAATTAACACTACAAATCCATTTTGTAAATAGTCAAATTTTAAATTTGTTTAAACAGTAATTCCTACTTGGTTACTCACCACTTTTATTTTTATAGTTTGTTTTTGTATATAGTATTTTTAAACAAATGTTTTTCTTATTATTAATAAAATAATTTGGCAAATATTAAAGAAGTAAAATAGCTTTTTTTTAAATAGTTTTTTTACACTACATTAATATAAATATATCATACAAATCACCATGCACATCATGTCAAACAATGTAAATTATATTTAAAAATAAATTAATAACAAATCTAGGAAAAATAATCTTGATACTTTTCTGTCGAAATTATTCATAAAGAAAATGTGTGAAACCTCCCTATAATATGGAAAACAAAATTGAAATATTGTACCGAGATCTCTAAGGGTTGAAAGTAACGTGTAAACAAAACATGTCTTCGAAACGTATTCACACATAAAATTTTGTACGGTTCAAATATGAAAACGCAAATTTATTTCCTCTATAAGGTATACGTAATATATTATAAGTAGGTACCTACTCGAATAAGAAATTATATAAAAAATAATGTAAAGGTGTGGAAAAAATGTTGTTTAGTCGGTAATGCTTTCGAATTATTTACCGTCAACAGTTCTCCGCCAACATGTTCACCGCCGGCAATTTCCCGTCTTAATATATTATTTATTTATTTGTAACTACATAACACAATGTAAAAATATCTTTGGACTGTGCCTGTCTCACTAGAGAATTTTTGTGTCGAGACGGGCATAGTTTACAAGCAATTGTACAATTAATTAGAATTACAAATAGTAGATAGAATTACATTTATTACTATATAATAGGTGTATGAAGAACAATTTTAAAGTGGACTTAATTTTTGGATCACTTTAACAATAATGAGTCAATATGTTTGGGTGAGTGCACCGATACTGGCTCTACCCAAATTACGAATACAAGTTTTAATATATAGTTTTATGTTAT
Source organism: Eubasilissa regina (assembly GCA_022840565.1). Classification (NCBI taxonomy): domain Eukaryota; kingdom Metazoa; phylum Arthropoda; class Insecta; order Trichoptera; family Phryganeidae; genus Eubasilissa; species Eubasilissa regina. The sequence goes on along the minus strand of JAINEB010000027.1, from coordinate 11,510,634 downwards.
TGGGACAATTCAATTGGTTTAAATCTTTCAGCATTCTATTAAATAGTTTAGGTCCAAAATATTTGTAGTTCCTTTGGCCGTATGTTGTATGTGCTCTTGGGGTTTGTAGGTTATTTGTATGTGTCCGTGTGGAAATTATATTTTGAGTTGTTTTAAAATGTGTCTGTATTTATATATGTATTTAAGAGTAGTATTAGCATATATTTGTCTTATATCAAAGACATCGAATTTATTAAAAATTTCGTCAGTGCTCGTTGTGATTGGGGTTTTGAGGATAACTTTCAATATAATTTTCTGAGCTGCTATTTTTGGATTAATTGGAGACATAGTCGCTCCATTCCAAGAAATTATACCATGCTCTATGACTGATTGATAGATAGCTTTGAATAGCTAATCGAGAAAGCTTGTTGGCCTAGTGGTTAAGATGCTCGCTTAGTGATCTATTAGTCGGGGATTTGAGCGTCGTCACCAAGTAAGTAGTATTTTCATTGCATAAGGTTTTAGCTTAGTTTAAAAATAACAAGAATATTGATGTGACATACAGGTGGCCCAAAAATAGTGAGAACATCTCGTAACACATGAACTATTTCAAAATATAATATAATTAATTAAAATTCTTAATGTAATTTTTTTTGCATAATATTAAGCAAATCAGAAATCATCTAATCATCTCATATTGCATAATCTACTGGGTTTAAATCTGATCTGTTTGGTGGCTACATGCCTGGTTTGATGAAATTAATATTCTCACGATGAAGATAGTTGATTGTATTTCTGGCTGTGTGAGATAGAACTCCGTCCTGCTGTAATATCCAGTTATGCTGTAATGTCTAGCTATACTCCATGCTTTGTTTTGAAACTTTTTGATCATTTTCCTAGCACCCCAACGTTTTTCAATTCGCAAATTACGGTCTTCTGCAATGATTTTTGTCATTCTGGGCGACAATTTTAAAAAACCAAATATAAACAATGGAAAAATTAATAATCAAAGATGGCGATCCGAAATTATCGAAATAAAACGTAATAAAGGTAAATAAGTAAGTAAACTAATAAACTATTTAAGCTATTGTTGATATAGTTAAACTAATTTTGACGTAATTATATCACATTTTACGAAATGTTCTCACTTTTTTAAGCCATCCTGTATACATTATATGTGCATCTTTATTGAAATATTTTTTTAATAAATAGTTATAGTTAAAAAAACTACTAAATTATTATACATGCTTTTAAATAATTAAAAATATTATTTATTTATAAGACTGAAAAAAAGGTATTATTCATATAATTAGTTCAATTATAAATGCAAGTGCAAAAGCGAATAAAATAATTCAACAAACTGCTGGCACTATGTCACTTGACTGAAAATAAAAAAAATATTACTTTTTGAACGTACTATTAAAAAAAAATCAAAAAAATGAGTTTTATCTAGGTATTATTTATTATCAACTGTGAGTCTAATGAAGGCGTGATGAATATCGCTCGGAACCCCATTGCCACTTTTTATAACTTCTTCAAGTGCATATTATATGCTTATAAATATGACAATTATATGGCACTGTAATCAACTGGAGTCGTAGTTAACACGATAGAGGGCTTATATGAATGGCACCGGGATCGATAACCGCCTCCTAAATCTTTTCGAAATAATGATGACAATAAAGCACAAGGTAAAAAAGTAAGAGAAACACAAGAATACAATCTTCTCATATACAATATTCTGAGCGTGAAGAAAAACATGAAATTTGAATGTATTTTAAAGGATTAATTATTATTTTCAGGAAAATCCAAGAGAACTTCCAGTAATACATAATGTTTTTTACATAGTGTCTGAAGTAAGTGCAAATCCCTGTAATTTATCTTAATTCTCTTGGTTTATTACGTTATATAACGAAATATGGAATTGAGGCATTCTTAAATATGTTATTTATTTCGTTTCTGAAAGAAAACCAATGTCACTTAACTGCTATTTTTTCAAAAAATGTTTAACTATGTATGTTAATTACAAATTTAACCCATATGGTGATAATGAATGCTTTATAAATCATTTTTTGTACAAACTTATTTCATAGTACCTACAACGGAAGCAAAGAATCAACGTTAAAATACTTCCATAAAGCCAAAAATTGCGTACGTTGTATTATTATTCAACATAGTTTTATGTATCTTAAGTGCAGCCTTGCCATTAATTGGTATAGAATTGTCGTGAGTCAAAATTTTTCAAACATCAAATTTTTGTCAAAGCAAAATAAAAAAAATGATGCTCCTCAAAAATAAAAATTTAAATAATTGTGACGTATTATCTTCGATCTGAATACTCATCACCATACCTGGCGCTTTAACCTAACCCGTTTTGGGTCCCGGTCTCCTAAAAGATGCACCTTCACTGATCTATGTACTAAATTGCTTCCAGCCGATTGCTGACATCAAGAATTGATAGGTCTGAGAAGGACCTGCTAGCGCCTCGCAGACCTGGTTGTCAAACCAGACACTTCACAGCCATTTCTCGCCAAGTTCTGTTTCATTTGATCATCCTATTATAGCCGCAACACCAACACCTATACTCATACGCATGCTCCGTAACATTAATGTACACTGCGATATTCATAAACACACGTGAAAATCTGCAGAGGATTAGGGCCCTCAGACTCGCCTTAAACAAATCTTTCCGATATTGATAAACTACAAACATTAGTCGCACCATCCGAGTGACTCACACAATATACAATTATATGTTAAATATGTTATTTTGGGGTGCGGGGATCTTTACAAAATAAGACGATCGTCAGGTTTGTAAAGACTTTATTATATAATGGATCGACGGACCACTTATACTAATACTCTATGGAAAGTCGACTTAAGCGTTGTGCGTGCGCCCGCTGTCATTATTATCTAAAGGTTTTTATTTATGTTATTTTGCCACCTCATTATGTGTCTAGCTTGTCAGGTTTATTGTTGAGCTAAGAGGTTGCATATCATACATATGACCTAGTCATTGAAGTTATCCGAATTATATATATATATATATATATATATATATATTGTGACTTTCAGCTCATCATTACAGGACGTAAAATATCAATTATAATGCCTTCGCCACATTTTATATTCTTTGACAGTTCTGAAAATGACCACCTATAATTATGGTTTGAGTTTTGTTTTGTTTCTATCAATTTCAGTCTGATCTCTGAGTTTATCTCCAGATCAATGATCTCAAATAACTTACCATCACGTCGTTTCCCCGAGGGGGTAGACAGAGAGGATAGAGCGCCACGTTCTTCTATTCTAATACACAATTCTCGCCTCATCCACATTCATAGCTTGCCAATTATTGAGGCTTCTAACAGGACCATCCTTCAGTATTTGATTTACCTGGTCGTGCCAAGTCTTTCGCGGACGTCCTCTATTTCTGGTGCCATCAACCCTTGCGTTATATATCTTTCATACCATTCTTTCCTCATTCATCAGTTCTTGAAATTATCTCATCCTATTTTCTACCATTGATCGCCTTTATAATTTCATTTCTTTCTGGGGTGGATTTTAAATATTATTAGTCCTTATGGAAACGTATCGATGCCAAAAGTTTTGTAGGGCGCCAATTTTTTGGACCCCTGTCTATTGTGGCACCGCATTGGCATAGTTACGCCGCTACCTGAAGGGCCTGATCATCTTCATTGTGTCAGATTGCTAGTCGTGGTCAAGATCAGGTCTCATCATAAGCAGGTGAGTGAAAGTGGAATTAGACCCATATTTTGCATTATTACAACCTAGAGAGCAATCACAAATACATAGTGTTATAATTTGTGACCATTCGAATCCAAGGCAAGACCGCACTTAGAGAAGATTAACTAACTTTCCAACAAGTTTCCGGCTTCATTGCAGTCTTCAAACTAAGTTTCTGTTAGTTTTCTTTATGTAATAGCTATCAGAGAAAATTATCTTTTTAATAAAAATACTTTTTTGTTATTATTAGAAAGGTATACAGAATAATCTATATATCGAAAAAATTATTTTGGTTTATACCGGGATTTGAAACTGGACATTTTCCTATCCGGGGAAGTGATTCTAATTGATTAATTTAATTTGTATTAAAAATAACACAATACTGTGTTCTGAAATTACAACGTCACAACAAAAATGCATTTTCATTAAAAATATATAATACAAATAAAATGAATTAACTAGAAAGATATACAGAAAAAATATGTTATCCATCAATTATAAATATTACAGGATAGATGATCAAAATTTGTCGAAAATGTATTCAGAGTGCTATAGAAAAAGCAGAGAATGCCTATCTTCAGATAGGAACATGTCCAGGTTCGAATCCTGGTAACAATTAATTTTTTTTTTGATAAATAGATTTTTTTTGTACCTACATATGTCTAGTTGATTAATTTAATTTATATTAATTATACTTTTGTGTTTTTCAGTCAATTAACTATGACGGAACAGACTTAGGCATAGCAATTATATTTACTTTAGAATAGAGGATGGAGGAAGATTCTTGAAAATATGAAAATTCACCAAGGGTTGTAGAACGAATACTGATGATTATTATTACTATGTAAAACATCCCTTTCCGGTTAATAGGTGCTGTGTCCCATGTTTAATGTCTCGTATATAATAAGTAGGTATATAGTATATCACGGGCTTTCTAAATTGTTTATTATCTCTTCATAATATAATTATAATTATTGTACTTCGCGACCCCCATTGTTTAGTTTAGTTTGTAAGTACTCCAGAAACATTGTATCGTAAAGGAAATACGAGCGTCCTTTTGTCTATTTGTGGAATGTTTTATTATAAGGGGTGCAATCTAAGAAGGCTTTCAGGGAAAATATATTTTTTTTATAAAGATCCTAAAATCACCAGAAAAACTTGTAAAAGTGCAGAGAAAATTAATCAATTAAATACAGTTTTTGAGAAATACAAAATATTTGTGAAGAAAAATAGTTAAAAAATAAACAGCCAGGCCACTTTCATACAAAAATTCGTTAAAAATCACATTCAGAAAATTTTATTTACAAAATTAAAATTTAAAAAAAAAATTAACAGTACCAAAATACCTAAAAATCTTTCCAAAATCCTCTTTTTATCCTCGAAATTATACAAAATTAGGTATCTTTATACAAGTGTCTCAGAAGTCTTTTTCAAAGTAAAAATTCTCTAATAAAATAATGAATGGGTTTAATATAATAATGTTTATTTTGCATTTAAGTGTCCCTGGGGATTTATTTCTTAAAAATTATATTTTCTAAATGTGATCCGTTATTTCACTGGCACTCTTCTAAACGGGAAGTTCGGCACGTAGTCTACGTGATTTAGCTATTTTTAGTCTGATATTTTCTTTTGTTTGTTCCAAAGAGGGAAGATCGATACTGTATAACTTTTGATTTAAGGTAGTCCCGTAGGATAAAGACTATCGGGGCTACACGGAAGCAAGTTTATATCACCTCGTTGGGATATCAATTTTCCAGAGAAAATTTCACGAATAACACGCTCTATAGCGACTGAATTCTCAAGGACACGGCTAGAGATCGGCCTTCTCCCGCTTGTTTCGTTGGTGCAGCGCCTGAAACAAAATGAAAAAGACTTTTGGGACACACTGTATTATTGATAATTTTAAAAATAAAGCACTTTCAAGTGATTGTGTAGATTTGGTTGTTCACTTTTCACAAAGGTGTTTTTGTTTTATTTTGTGTTTTCTGACTGTTGGCGCGACTGCGCCCTGCATATTTTCATTCATTTCTACAACAGAATTCAAATTTGACGGTCACTAGTTTTGTTTGGTTAAAAGCAACGTTTGAGTTAATGTAACTAAAAATTGACTCTGTTGAAAATTTACTCTGTGAAAATTGTGGAGCTAAAACTAGACATACATAATTAGTACTCATATCAAATTTAAACGGCGATTTTCTCAAATAGAATTATAATTATAGTATACAATGCATTTTAATGCACTTTTGTGGCGATTACGCCAGGGATGTGGCAAATTTAAAGATCACATTAAATGTAATTTGGAGATTTACTATTTAATTTCAGTTTTGTAATTAACTATGTGGTAGTTAAATAACATTATCTAATCGCTTCGAGGGTTATATGAGTCGATTAGAATGTGCAATTGACACGTTATTCAATATTGGTCACGCAAGCACTAAAGAACTTAAGAAGGGCGGTTTGTAGAAATAATATCACCTCCTACGTTTTCTGGTTAGGTTAGGTTAGGTTAGGTTAGGTTAAGTAGGTATATAGTATATCACGGGCTTTCTAAATTGTTTATTATCTCTTCATAATATAATTATAATTATTGTACTTCGCGACCCCCATTGTTTAGTTTAGTTTGTAAGTACTCCAGAAACATTGTATCGTAAAGGAAATACGAGCGTCCTTTTGTCTATTTGTGGAATGTTTTATTATAAGGGGTGCAATCTAAGAAGGCTTTCAGGGAAAATATATTTTTTTTATAAAGATCCTAAAATCACCAGAAAAACTTGTAAAAGTGCAGAGAAAATTAATCAATTAAATACAGTTTTTGAGAAATACAAAATATTTGTGAAGAAAAATAGTTAAAAAATAAACAGCCAGGCCACTTTCATACAAAAATTCGTTAAAAATCACATTCAGAAAATTTTATTTACAAAATTAAAATTTAAAAAAAAAATTAACAGTACCAAAATACCTAAAAATCTTTCCAAAATCCTCTTTTTATCCTCGAAATTATACAAAATTAGGTATCTTTATACAAGTGTCTCAGAAGTCTTTTTCAAAGTAAAAATTCTCTAATAAAATAATGAATGGGTTTAATATAATAATGTTTATTTTGCATTTAAGTGTCCCTGGGGATTTATTTCTTAAAAATTATATTTTCTAAATGTGATCCGTTATTTCACTGGCACTCTTCTAAACGGGAAGTTCGGCACGTAGTCTACGTGATTTAGCTATTTTTAGTCTGATATTTTCTTTTGTTTGTTCCAAAGAGGGAAGATCGATACTGTATAACTTTTGATTTAAGGTAGTCCCGTAGGATAAAGACTATCGGGGCTACACGGAAGCAAGTTTATATCACCTCGTTGGGATATCAATTTTCCAGAGAAAATTTCACGAATAACACGCTCTATAGCGACTGAATTCTCAAGGACACGGCTAGAGATCGGCCTTCTCCCGCTTGTTTCGTTGGTGCAGCGCCTGAAACAAAATGAAAAAGACTTTTGGGACACACTGTATTATTGATAATTTTAAAAATAAAGCACTTTCAAGTGATTGTGTAGATTTGGTTGTTCACTTTTCACAAAGGTGTTTTTGTTTTATTTTGTGTTTTCTGACTGTTGGCGCGACTGCGCCCTGCATATTTTCATTCATTTCTACAACAGAATTCAAATTTGACGGTCACTAGTTTTGTTTGGTTAAAAGCAACGTTTGAGTTAATGTAACTAAAAATTGACTCTGTTGAAAATTTACTCTGTGAAAATTGTGGAGCTAAAACTAGACATACATAATTAGTACTCATATCAAATTTAAACGGCGATTTTCTCAAATAGAATTATAATTATAGTATACAATGCATTTTAATGCACTTTTGTGGCGATTACGCCAGGGATGTGGCAAATTTAAAGATCACATTAAATGTAATTTGGAGATTTACTATTTAATTTCAGTTTTGTAATTAACTATGTGGTAGTTAAATAACATTATCTAATCGCTTCGAGGGTTATATGAGTCGATTAGAATGTGCAATTGACACGTTATTCAATATTGGTCACGCAAGCACTAAAGAACTTAAGAAGGGCGGTTTGTAGAAATAATATCACCTCCTACGTTTTCTGGTTAGAAAATAATATTACTTTTAAGATTAGTAATATTAACTTTGTTGTTAAAATTCATATTTTTTATTTATTATCTTTGTTTTATTAACCACTGAATTGAGTTTAAATACATCTACCGGTTTCGAAAAATACCATTTTCTTCTTCAGGATGTCATAACTATGACCTAACCATAACTATGTCTTAACCTAACTTAACCTAACCTAACCATAACTTTGTTATAGTTATGACATCCTAAAGAAGAAAATGGTATTTTTCGAAACCGGTAGATGTATTTAAACTCAATTCAGTGGTTAATAAAACAAAGATAACAAATAAAAAATAGAAAATAATATTCATTAAATCGGCTAAGTAAAATAAAAATAAAATTCTCCTTAGCGCGAAATCAAACTTCGGTCTTTCGCTCGATTGGTGGTGACCACTATACTACCGAGAAATACATGATACACGTGAAAATAATAACACTTTAAAAATATATTAATATTGGCTTATTACAAAGTTCTCTAGGGATAACTATTTTATTTTAATAAAATAAAAAACAGTTATTAAAATTTGATGTCATGTATGTATAAATAATAAAGTATGTTATTAAGAGAACATATTTTTATTGTGAAGTTGTAATTATTCAGAACATAGGTCTGTGATATTTTTATTATCGGTTTACTCAAAGGTATTTGAGATTCCGTAAAAACAGAGTAGATGGCTTTCAAATAATGGAATGATAGATGTATTAATTTGAAAAAGTGTAACACATAGGTTCTAAAAATTGTCATTAAAAATAATGTCACTGTAGCATAGTTGAATAATGCACCTTTACCAGTTTGGAAAGAGATCCAGGTTCGAATGCCGGTAGCGCAACAACAATATTTTTCGATAAAATTGATTTTATATTTATATATTTATAAATAATACGTTTAATCAGTATTTAAATAAACTTTGTCAAGAATATAAATCAGTGTATTAAATTCTAACACAAAAATGTAAATTAATAAATTAAAATATATATATCCATTTCGGGATTCGATCGTGCGCCGCTATATTTAACAAGTATAATTTACGATCTTCGTAACTGGTGGGATGTCGTACTTATAATTTACGGTCTTCGTAACTGGCGGGGTGACGCACTCAGTAGAAGCGTCAGTCTGATTCTAAATGTTGAGAAATATATTTGAAATAAAGGTGAAAATAAAACGCAAGGTAAAGATGAGTGTAAAAACTTTTCAACATTTTCGATCATAAATTATTTTTTTAAGCGTTCTAGGAATTATTTGATTTCATGTTTAGGTATATAATATACATCATGGAGAACTCTAGAAGTTTTCATGGATTTATGGGAGTACACGTGAATATATTTCTTGAGTACTTCGCGAAGTCGAAGCGTACACAATTTTCACAGTTGGTTATCTTCCGAGTTAGTACCTAGTAATATGGTAATATTGGATAAACAAATTAATTGTCCTTTGGGGTACCAATCTACCCGGATCACAGATTATGCAGGAGAATCAGTAAATACCGTTTTCTGTTAACCGAGGGCTAGCAAGCCATGTTAATATTTGAATTCAAATCAGTAAATTTAATTTATAAATAAGCGTTAAATTCTTGTTAAATCGTTCCTCAATAATTAAACCAACGTTAAAAAATATTTATTTATTTATATATATTTTGACATCCATATTTTTGTACTAACAGAGGTGGATACATAATAAACATACATAATACATAGTTTATTGTGTGGGATGGAGTAGACTTCACCTCTGATATATACAGCGTTGTCCTGGCTACTTTGCTAGACTAAAGTCTGTGTTAAAGTAGCCAAAATGGCAATGGCAGTATCAATGTAACTTGAGTAGCTTGTTGGTGTAGTGGTCAAGACGTTGGCCTAGTGATCTAGTGGTCGGGGGTTCGCGCCTCGTTCCAGGATACCAGCAAGTTAGTCCTATTTTCATAGCACAAGCATTTAGCTTAGTTTGAAAATAGTAAGAATATTGATGTGACATGTATTCCGTGTACGCATCTCTATTTTTTTTTAAATAAAAAAAAAAAAAAAAATGGCATCTTTATTCAGTAACATCTATGGATGCTAAGAGCACACCCATCTAAGCTAACGTAGATCAGTTGGAAGGCAATCTAAAGTTTTATTATGAAAAATGTGTTTTTTTTTGCATTTCTTCAGTGAAAAATTCACTTTGTTTCAACTGTAACAATTTTTTTAAACTAAAGTTCAAATTAAATTTAAACTATTAGATAAATAGCTAGATATTTGTTAATTGACATAGCGGTTACTTTGTGGTGTAACATGATTATTGTAGAATATTTTGAGTATGTCCAATTCATTGTAGGAACCATTTACTGGATTGTCATCAAGATATAGATATCTCACAAAGACAAAGCTATCATTTATTTAAATGAGAAGGTTAGTTGGAAGCCTTGGGCATTACATAGCTTACGATCTGTCATCGGCTGGCTTGAGTGATCACTTTACACAATGCAACGTTCACCTATTTACCCATGCTACCACATCAATCAAGTTTACCACCAGTCTGAGTAACCATCAGAACCATTCACTCTTCTCCTGGCCAGCTTCTTAGACATATCTTCTCGCACACACCTCGGCACCAGGTTCAACTAGAATTTTTAGCTGTACATGCAAATATTAACCAGTAAAGTCACAATCCTGACTTAGAAACATGCGATTAATTCACTCACCTGTATGTTTTAATATAAATCCGTTAATGCACATTTTATCAATCTGTCGTGGTTCAAACATATCTACGTGGATGATGAGCCAGATAAAATTAGGAAACGCTTCTTTCAACGCTACAGCATCTGTCATAATTTACAAAACATTAATTAAATATTCTTTTTTTTTTCGTAGAATACAATCACTTTATGGTTTGATATATAAGATTAAATAAAATACAATCACTTTGTGTGAAATCACGAAATTTATTATACGTCAACTGGTTTCACTTATCTCAAGCTTTTTTATTTAAAACTAATCATGAATAGCACAGGGGTTAATGTCTTCCATAAAAATGGGTTGGACAATTTAGAAGACCTCGAAATAAAAAAGGCAGTAAATTGTGGTACGCTAATTCTTAAATATCAAATTAATTTATTCATAAGCCCCATATTAGGTATGTTTCCTTTAAAATCAATTTAATATCCATCAACACTGTATTTTCTCCTCCATTAATATTCCGTCTATCTGTATATGTATACTATCTCTCTCTTTCGCATATTCTGTCTCCCTTGATGTTCTATTTAACTAACGAAACTAAACGAACTGACCAATAAACAGATGCCAATACATCATGACGGACTAGTCTTAAGAGCTAGCCAACCACTTTTACTTAAGCCGTAGACCGTTCTTTCTTCAACATCTCAATCGAGCCACTCCACTTTATTCGCGCAATTAACTTTATACTTATTGTATCTGCCATTTTAAATCGTCCTGAAATAAACGCCAACTTTTGCAAGTTCAATTTTATACTGCGAAATGCACCAACACGCATGAGACTAGAATAGAGTTACGGTCTTCCATCTCACCATCCACAAAACCTTTTGATACGATCACATAATTAAGATCCACAACGACAATTCCTATACTACCATCATCTATGAGTGGAGGATAGTGTGGAAGCTTGAATCCAACACTTTAATGGTCCGTGTCCATATCTCAGATATTCCATGTTGGTCCCTCGTGACTGAGGGTCGCAATCTCCATGAACTCCCGCCCTCTAGACCATGCTCCTCCATTTTTCTCGGCATACTGCAGATCTCAGGGCTGTCACCAGAAAAGTGCTTGTCGCCTTTTCCACTCGATCTATTTAACGGGTGGGGGATCTTCCTCTTCCTCTTCGTCCTTCGACGTGGCTCACCACAAAAATATTCTCCAAGATTCTCGCAAAATGCCCGTAAAAGTATTTGTCTTATTCAAATAGTTAAGAGTCTCTCATAGATGTTTAGCTCCTCCAGAATGGACATAGTCGACCACATCTCAAAGGCATCAATCCGTTTTCTCTCCCTTGCTTTCACAGTCCGTGATTCCGTATCATATACTCGTACATGACACGTGAGACAACACGAGACAAATAATTACGAATACGAAAGAATGGAATAAGCAGTCAGTGTTGAATTTGGCGTTGTCGAGATTGATGCTGTTTGACGGACTGTGCATAATCCTAAGAAATAAAAATGACATCTTTGACGCACTAGCGATGGTAATAATAATCATACATTTATTTTATACTTAGTACAGTGTGTTATATTATAATCGGATAAACATTTGGGCAAAGTAATACATATATTTGGGTACCCTGCCCGCTACACTAGTATTTTACTGTATTATAAAATGGAGAATTAAAGAAAACATGTTTTTTGAAATTGTTTTAATGAGTTTTTTAGGATCAACACATTTGAATATATTCCTTATTTATACATAGATTTAATTCTTTCTTTTATATAATTTTAAATTTTTATTGCATCTATTTCTTTTTTTTACTGATTGTTAATCAACTCTAAAAATACATATATATATATTACTGATTATTGAGTAACTGAGTAAAACGTTTGACTCAGAACGGGCGAAGCCCAGTGAGGAAGATATTGAAATAATTATATCTACATATAAGATTTTAATTAAATAAATAAACAAAATAAATATATAATGCATCAGAGCCTTATATTGAGACATGGGAATAAACTCAAAAATCACTGCTTGAAATTCATAGAACTATTTATTCAGAAAAGTTACTTCATTTTAACTGTTACTTAATAGATCGAATTCACCTAATGGATTAATGAAACATTAATAGATATTAAACAAACTTTTAAAGTTTGACGTACAATGTGTATGAAATGAGATGCGAGGTAAGAGGTAGTGCTAGTCTCTCAGACTTTTTAGTTCTCTCTAAAGATTCTGGTGATTGTCTCGTCTGTGGACACGGCCCATTGGGGATACTTGCGTCAATTGGAATGTGCAATAGATATATTACTTCCATCGTGCATTAAATTCTATTATATCTGGTTGTATGGTTGAGTGTCAAAACTTTTACGGGTTAACTTCTCACAAATTTTCCATTTTCCACCACAAAAAGTTTACACTTTACTTTTTCAATTGTTACAGGTTAACCAGAAAACTTATAACCGGTAATAGTTAAAAGCTTTGTTAAAAAAAACTTTTAATCCTCGCTTTTTGACAAAAGGATCATTCTTTCTGGCGAGCCGCACGGGGGATGTTTTGTAACAAAATCAAAAGGAATTTCCATCCCCGCTGGCTTATTATAAATACCCAGTCTCGGCGCTTAGAGAGCTTTGGAATAAAAGGTGTGGAAACAAGGGCTGATTTATGGGGCGCACCTGAGGAGAGTGACCGCATTTCATTAAAAAATCGTGTAAGGGTTGATTTGAGGGAGGGATGTTGTCTACTGTCTACCTTTACTTTAATTAGGTATCGGCGCATCGTGTATTATTTATCTTCTAGTATTTTATTTATAAAAAAACGCGTAAAATATTACTCAACATTTTTATAGAAATAAAATGTCGCTATGACGACATAATGGGCTTTGCGTTTCACCGAAATACTGGGAAACATGTAATCCATCATAGACATACGAGAATGAGCGAATATGATATCATGGATATAAAATTTTAAAACATAACGAAAATATAAATTTTTAATTTAATATCATAATTTTTAAAAGTTAATAAAACAACAGACATATAATAGATATGAAATAAACTGAATAGAAGAGGGATTTGAAATATTAGTTACGGGACTAGGGGTATTCTCCACACATTATTTGTGGAAACACAAATCCGATTGTTCATGACACATTTATGTAACAGTAAAAGTATTTACTCTTCGAAAATTAAATCTTTGTGTAAACAAGACGTAATTTTTTACATTAATGCACATCATATTGTTAACATTTAAATTTTCGTTTCAATCGAGTCATATGTTTAAAAAAAGTCCCGGAGCTATTCGATCGCGTAAGTGGTACCAAAGTGAAAATATTGAATCAAGGAATTTCTGTTAGTTTCATGTCTATATATTTGATAGTCTGTGGTGACATCTCATTTTTATATATGATTCGTTTACTTCCAAACCTCTCTCTAATCAAGAATGAGAAAAAAAAAATGTATATCTAAATGCAGTTTTACTTGGAAAAAATTATACTTGCGATTGGTTCAGATACTGTACCAAAAATAATAATTTAAGTAACAAACAAAAACAAGTTTAAATTTCGTGTCAAAACCCTCTGTAATTGAGTATTTAACCTCCAAACGGCTCAATAAAAAAACTAACTCTTAGTTTATAGTGATATTTCACTGGTTGCACCAAAATATATATTTTTTTGCATTTCCTGTAGTATTGACACATACACTGTATGTTAAAAATATCTATTAAAACATTTAGATGAAAATTATACTATAAACGTTTTTCGTGATTTCTGAGTTTTGTTAAGAATCCGTTATAAAGGGGTTTGGAATTAAACGATTCATATATTAGTTTTAAATACTAAATTAATATATTAATTATAAATATATACATATTTAATCAATTTTGTCGAAAAATATAGTTTTTGCGTCATCGGGATTCGAACCTGGATCTCTATTTCTAAACCGGGGAAGTATATATACGTACAAAATTGATTTTATATGTATATATTTATAATTAATACATTAATTTAGTATTTAAAATATCACAGACCGTCTGTTCTGAATAATTACAACTTCACAATAAGAATGTGTTTTCCTTAATAAAGTATATTAGTTTTCATTCTAAACCATAATTCACACCCCCTGTAGTATCCATAGGCTACTGTGGGTATAACTTAATAGTAAAAGCATATAATTAGCATTTTTAAGGGTTTAAAGATCATATTTTTAATGTTTCTCATTTTTTCTAACCTTTGTAGTATCACCAAACTGGTATCATATAAAATAAAATATATATTAGGAATTATAAGACAAATTTGGATAAATTACTTAAAAATAAATATATCTATCGAGTAACATAATCATTTAGCTTTATCAATTAAGTCATATTGATAATACTAATTTTGCGTGGATTTGTAACATTGTAGTTTAATCTGTAAAGTTATTTAATGATGATAAAAAGTTTTGAGTATCTTCAAATAAAATTTGATTTTATTAAAAATAATATTATTACTGCTCAAAGGTTTTTGGTGTAACATTGTGGAATTCCATGATTATTTTGTAAATTGAGTCAAAACTCTATTTTATTACACTACACTTTTCATTGTGTTAAATGATAGAACGTTTTTAGGAACATCTTCCCATTATCAATATTATAGTTCAACTAAAATTTAAACCACTTTTTTATATATTTCCGTCTGTTATTTAGTTTAGTTTAGTTCCCTGAAAACGTTATATATCATTCAACACAATTTACAAAATAACATTATTACGTTTTTCGTCAATAGGAGTTAATTTTTTCTACAAGAAAAACGTTTCTTTATCAACAACTACATAAAATTATCAAAATTACTTGCATTGAAACAATTACCCACCTACGGTACAGCAGCAGTGTTCGAATTTTCAAATATATTACCATAGAAATGGACACGTCATTTTCTATTTAATAAATGTACTTTCAGAACAAATAGGCCACATATACACCTAATTCATATATTTCTAAGCAAATTTACATTTTGCTAATGTAACACACCAGTTTTCTTTCATGACACGTGTAAGAAACAGAATTGTTTTGATAGGTATTGCCGCAGGTCGTTTCTCGTGAGTTTTGAACTACATAATACTAATGTACTTTTCGGTCGGTGAATTTTACGATAGGTGAACTTTTCGGTCGGTGAACTTTTCGGTCGGTGAACTTTCCGGTCGGTGAACTTTCCGGTAGGTGAACTTTTCAGTTGGTGAACTTTCCGGTCGGTGAACTTTTCGGTAGGTTAATTTTCCGGTAGGTGAACTTTCCGGTAGGTGAATTGTGTTCAGTGAACTTTTCTATAACCGACTCCTTTATTTGGTCTATCCAACTTGCTAGCGAACGTCCTGTTGCTCGCTTTCTTCAACTGTCCCTGGGATCAAGAGCTTCTGGACACTCATCGTTTCTACTGGTAACATGTTCAAAGTATGTCGAAAGTATTCCGGTAATCCTTAACTGGAGGATAGAGACATTTCGACACCATATCGAGCATATCAACTTGTCTAATCATTCATAATAAAAAGTTGAAGATATTTACGGTTTTAGGTTTTAGACAGTCTCGCTTTATATTAGTCTCGAACCCATATTTGAGTCTATTTCCAGATTAAAATGTCAACACGTGTATAGTACATAATACTGAGATTTATCTCAATTAAATCTCCGAGATATATTTCAATGCTTGCCCACAAAGGCTCGCTCGACAAAAGGGATGTCTTCATTTAAAGCTACCCGAGAAGAAAGACAAAATAAGTGCCACTTATGAGAGACGAACTGAAATGACAGAAGTAATAATCATCACGATGATGCAGGAAGATTAACGAGAAGAAATGGGAAGCTGTCACAAACTTAATACATCCCTTATTTATCAAAAGACTTTCCGTAAAAACTACTTCATAAAGATGGAAGTTAAATATTACTGGCCACCCTGTTTACCCCATAATGAGCCGTTACAGGTTTTTTAACTTTGAGCTGCTTCGCGGGCTCGGTTTGTATTGAATATTAGTTTCGAGAAAACCTTGTGATAACTCGCCGGTAATCGATAACACTCTTACTGGATCGGCTATAATTTTAAATATAATTCTATTTATTTATTTATTATGGAAAATAAAGTTACAGATGCATTATGTGTGTATCAGTTTATTTATTATATAAAGCACATAATGTGTTCATTGTTTCGGAGGTAAGTTTGTACAACTACATACATATGAAAATAAAAACACTTTATTTTACTCAAATATAACGTCAAACACATTCTTATCTAATTATTTGATTTTTCTATTGTATTACATATAAAAAAAAAAATTGCTGATAAATTTTATATTTATTTTAATTTACAATGTTAATTAATTGAATTGAAGGGCAATCCTAGCCGTAAAACGGCTATATAGTTTGCAAAAAATAAAAGTTGTTATGTAATATGTATGAAATAAAGGTAAGAATAAAAAAAAATATATATAATTTTAAGTACTTACGGTAAAAATGGAAATTTTGGGGTTTTTATATTTTGGCACGATTCTAAGAAATCATTCGGTTCAAAAACTAATGATATTTAAATGAATATGATATATGGAAGAAGGTAGCTATACAATTTTGTGTAGTTTTTATATATGTTAAATAATAGTCGGATGTCGAATAATATAATAATTATTTATTTTTTATATATTCTTTTTATTTTTTAAATAAAAATAGATCCACAAAACGTCTTAATATATTATATGTTTGTCTGCAGGTACATTTAAATCAATTATTAATACAGTTTTTTCATCAATAAGCCATTTTTTTTATCATTTCTTCTAAATTGGGAGAAAGTGTACTCTTTTATAAAAATCCAGGTAGTTTATTTTTTATTGTAGGAAAAACAAATTCTATTTTCCTCGATCCATACTTATTAGTGATTTTAATTCCATTAGGTATAGTATAACCTGTAATGTAGGTAGGTATCTAGAAATATTATTTGAAAATGATAGCTAATATAATATCAAAGTTTTTAAGGGAGAGAAAAAAAGTTTTTTGACATTTTGGAACATATATTTTTTGATACAAATTAAATTAATAAATTAAAAAGCTAAACAGTAAAAAAAATTGGTAGCATTCCTTTGTTAAATATATTTTTCTTGTATATCTTTCTAATTGATTAATTTAATATGTATTGAAGATACCACAAATATTGTGAAATTGCAACTTCACAGTAAAAATATGTTTTCTTTAAAATGTATATTATATTTTATGGCATTTTCTTTTTTGAATAGAATGAAAAGTTAAACACATTATTGATAAAAATTTTTGTCTTCGAATTCGTAAGATATGATCAAATACAATAATCAAATTTTTTAGACGTTTTTAAAAATCATTTTCTTTTCATAAATATTTTAAAAGGGGATCGATAACATCCCGATACCGGTAATGATGAAAATAAAATACAAGGCAAATGTGGGAGTATATAAAAGTACTACGAAATTTTCTACGCTCTAACGTTTAAAACAATTGCTTGTTATTTTTAAAACCCCCGTCGTGCCTATTCGTCTCAGTCGTATGTGAAAGTAGGTCATCAACTCGGAATACAAAGCCCTTTAGATTTCAGCTCAGTGTTTACAGGGGATGGTGGGAGGTGAATTTCTTTTGAAATGTTAATACAAAATCGCTTCAATAATTCATAATTCTTTGTCAAGGTACTTGCAGTGCGCCTCTGTTTATAGCGTCGCCGGATGGGTATTTGATTATTGCGCAGAACTCATGTAATATTCATTCATCATTCCGGATATCTACCTATTTAAAATTTATTTTTCGTTAAAGGAAAAATCACCGTTAATGTTAGAAAGAGGGATGATAGTTAAATTCTTTCAGAAAAAATACGATGAATTAAATATATAAATTAAATGCGATGAATTAAATATATTAACCTTTACCATACCGTGATATAAAATATTTAAATGCACTCACGCTGTCAACTCGTGTTACCGTAAGAAATTTTTAATTTTTAATTTACTCTAAATATTGAGTATTAATTTCGAAAATGGTATAAATATCCTAATATAATTCGGAGCATTCATCAAGTCCTATACAATACTACCTTTCTTATCTCTCTTCATTAAATTAATGAGAAAGAGAGATCATATATTCGTGTGTTTGTTATTATTTTTATTATGAAATTAATGTACCATCTCTATTTGTCTTACCACAAATGATATTTTTACCGGCATATTTATTTTACAACTGACCGAATTGAAAAATAATTATTTTTATAGGATTCGCTTTACACGACTAGTTTTTCACTAGTCAGTTCTGAGCATAAATATTTTCCTTATAATTAACTAAAATACTAATTTTATGTTGCGTATATTAACTGAAATATTACAGTTTTAATTGGGGCGATAGACCTATGTTATTGCATGGTTTTGGAAGGGTTAAAGAAAACACATTATCATTGTGCAGTTGCAGTTTTATCAGAACATAGTATTTTAATACAAATTTAATGTTGTATCAATTAAACAATGCATACAAAATAATTCAATTTATCAAAACAATATTTTTGTTGCTATCGGTATCTTTGTATCTTTTCCTATCCGGAGAAATGCGTTTACCAATTACATCACGCCAACAGAGTAAGTTGACGACAAATTTTTAAACTTGCGTAGTGTATCGTTCGGGCAGTACACACAGGCCTTTCAACTTACATGGTCAAAGCCTAACTATCTCTTGACGATGGAGGACCATCGTGCGTTCATTGTACCATTAAAATCATTATATTCAGGCTATTTAATATATAATAGGTTTTTTAAAAGAGGCCCAATTTGAGTAGGGTTTAATAAAAATCTACCTATATAATATCCTTTGTATTTATTAGATTTTTATGGTCTGTCTTCGGGACAATGGGATCAGAAATGTTGGCCAAAGAGGTCAACACGAGCGGTAAATAGTCCGGAAAACCCATAAACGGCACAAAAGATTCTGAACGGCGGTAAAAAACTGAAATTTTTTTCATGGAATTGAATATGAAAAATGAATGGTTATTCTCAGATTGATCATGATGCTCGAAAAGGTATTCAATCGTATGTACTAGTAAAATAATAAACATGGAATAAAGTGTTATTAGTTACGGGACGAAGTACATTCTACACACATTCTAGTTGGAAACATAAATCCGATAATTTATGACACATTTATGCAACAATAAAAGTATTCACTCTACGAAAATTAAATTTTTGTGTAAACAATTTGTGTTTTTTACATTAATGCATATTAAATTTTAAAAAAAAGCGCGGAGCTATTTCATTGCGCAAGTGGTACCAAAGTGATCACGTGGGTGACACCAAAATAAAAATATTGTGACAAGAAATTTGCGTTAGTTCATGTGTGTATATTTGGTGGTCTGTGTATTCAATATATCAAGAATATATAAGCGAAAGAAACACCATGTATGTATATAACCATATGTATGTTGGTAACCATCTATTTTAAAAATTGAATTTATTTTGCCAATGTATTTTTCGCTAAATTAAATAAATAAAAATCAAATCTGTATTACGATATAATCATATTAATCACGGTCTTAAGTGCACGATGCACCAAGGTTCATAAACTCCACCTTTGTGTCATGTTACCACCAGAATAATACATTAATATATTATAATAATTTTAAGATTACGTCTGCTTCGTTATCACGTTTACATTAATTTATTAAGTTGAACTGTCATACAATATTTTTAATCATCGGGTACCCCAATAAAATTTGTCTCAAAAATTACTTTAAACATAGCATTTTTATTAATTTAAATTATCTCAAATGAACCTTGTCTTTTATATTCATATTTTTCGGTACCGGGAACGATACCAGGGGCCACCAAAACCTTTTCGAAATCAACTCAATTAACATAACTAATCCTCTAATCGACTATAATGTCAAATTATCATATATGTATATAATGCTAATTATTGTGTGTTAGATTTTAATATATCGATTTATATTTTTGTTACATCTATTATGTATTTTATTATTTATACACTCTTAAAAATCAAATTTTTATTATGATATTTAATTTTATTTGAAGAAAGAATTGAAGAATCGTCGCAAGTGTAATCAAATCGGTTCTCCGGCAGAAAGACATTTATTTTTATTGATTTAGTAGTATTAAACGACATGTTTTTTATAAAATTGCATAACAGATGTTAATAACTTGTTTAGTGATATGAGGGTATCGAAACGATTAAATGAACGGTAAAAAGATTAATTGATACGTAATATAGAAATAGGTTCAATATATTTAAAAAAAAAAAATGTTTTTAGATGTGGAACTAAAACATGAAATAAAATACATGAAAATCGTGGTAATGGCCACGGTATTGGTTTTATATATAAATAAATATAAAATTTATATATAATAAATATAATTTTATAAATAAATATAAAATTTATATATAATAAATATAATTTTATGCCATTAATGTTTAAATATGATTTAGCGCATATTTTTCCACTTTTTGGAGCAGCTGGGGCCGTATATCGATGAATGTTGGCTTCTAAGTCATCTATTGTCTCTGGTTTACCGGCGTAGACTAGCGACTTCACATATCCCCACAAAAGATAATCCAAAAGTGTTAAATCACACGACCTTAGAGGCCATTTTCACAGGTTCATTCGCGAAATTATGCGCTTATCGAATGTTTCCTTCAGTAAATTGATTGCGGCGCGCGTTGTGAGGCATGTTGCGCCGTCTTGTTGAAACCACAGCTCTTCTACAAGAATACCATTCAATTGGAGAACGAAAACGTCAGTAGTTATAGATCTATTACTGTGCACGATGGCGAATCGACTCATTCGGATCTTCCTCAATTCTATGCTCCATTGCAGCAACAGCTTCTTCAGAGCGCACTGTACGACGTCTCTGCGCATGCGTATTATCAATTAGAGTATGCGTACTTTTAAAATTAGCAATATTAACTTTGTGGTTAAAATTTATATTTTTTTTATTTATTATCTTTGTTTTATTAACCACTAAATGGAGTTTAAATACATCTACCGGTTTCGAAAAGTAATATTTTCTTCTTCAGGATGTCATAACTAACTAAAAACATATATCATTGTTTCTTCACCAGAATCTATTTTTAAAAAATATTAAAAAAAAAAAAATTATGTTATGACATTATAGTTATGACATTCTGAAGAAGAAAATAGTATTTTTCGAAACTGGTAGATGTATTTAAACTCAATTTAGTGGTTAATAAAACAAAGGTAATAAATAATAAAAAAATAGAGTATGCGTGGTGCGAAAACGATCCATGGTTATTCGAATTATGTCGACCGTAAAATGGAAGTAGCGTACAGGAAGTTTCGCGAATTGAACCACGATTTTCGAAATAAATTTGCACAATTTTCAAACGTTGTACTGATGTAAGTCTATTTTAATTGTGAAATGCCAAACAAAACTGAGTACAAATCAGCTGTCGTTGGAAAAACTGTTTCCTATTTGAAAAACAAACGTTTAAAAAACACCCTTTAGTTATTAGTGTCATTTGTTATATGATGTCCGCGGAAATATTTACATAATCGGGTAAACTAGTTATACATATAGTTATATAGTTGTAGAAAATACTCTTGTTATAAGTCTCAACAATTCACAAGCATGCATCTTTATCAATCACGTCGTTCCCTCATGATTAATAATCGTAATCTCCACGAACAACGATCCTTTCATGACTATGATCCTTCGCTTATCTCGGCATCTTCCTGAACTTAGGGCTATTACCAGAAAAGTGCACGTTGCCTTTTCTATTTGGTCGGCCCAACAGGTGGACGCCCTTCAATGTGGTCCACCACAACAAGCTTCTCCAAGCTACCTTGACTTGTCGTAAGTTGCCCAAAACATTGAAATCTCAGGCAAATGGTTGAGAATCTGTTTTAGATGTTCAGCTTCTGCAAAATGGAGACATTCTTCTCTTCCTTTCCTTCAGAGTCCATGATTATTCATACTTACTCACCATATAAAAATGCATCAGAGAATGTACAAATTTGATCTTTGTTGTCTTGGAGATTCCGCTGTCTTACCACATTTTGACAAACATGTGAAGATATAAATTAATATAGATGATGTGAGAGTCGTGTGGCGGTCTATCTATTTATAGTTAAAAATATTTTTTTTTACAACGTACTCAGTACGTGGTAAAAAAAGCCTGAGGCTGTCTGGCCGCCGGCCATGCCACTGCAATTAAATTAAAAACTCGTCGGTCGAAATAGATATAAATTACTATAACGTGTTTAGCTTAGCCAAATTTGACAGATTGAAAAAGCTCCAAACGGGAATAAATGGAGGGAAAATCTTTTTGCGTTATTTACAAATCAGGACAAATGACATCCCGTCTTCAGGCTTGAAGTGTTGACAGATAAAATTATATATTTATACCGGAAGTCCGGGACTCGGAATTATTCCCTTTCCTTCGCTTAGAGCTTATTATTTGTGAAATTGCCTCATTTAACTTTGTAATTGGGAGGATATTATTGGGGGTATGTGTCGAACAATTTAAATTACTGTGATTCTATGTCACGATGACAGTGTCGGTTGTTTGTCGTGATGACGATGTTAAATGTACGTCCAAATGACGCCGGATGAAGTTATTGAGGGGTACTCAATTTTAGGTACCAGAAGAAATACATGACGGAGAAGGAAAAAAACTTGAATCGAAACGAATCTTGTTTTATAAAAGGGATTTATTCGGGTATGGGTGACTCGTTGGAGTTATTAAAGTGGGTAGTCAGGCCGGCCTGCGTGGGTGAGACTCCACCTACGCGTCTACCTCTCACTCTCCATGCCTCGTGTTTTGCAACTCCGTTAGTCTGTCCGTATAAGTGTGACTCAATCATTTTGTGTCTCACTGTCCCTCCTTTGGGAGCGTTTTTGATGACTGGGTCCCTGAGTGTCTGCCTCGAATTACTGCACCTTAATTTTCCATCTGTATGTAAAACTATGTTCTATGGATTTATATTAGGTATATGATTTTTTTTTCGTTTTATAATCGTAAAAATGTAATTGAATTAAAGTCGCGTATTTTTATTAGTTTTGATGAATGGGACCGACAAGGAAGCCCTAACTTCTAAACCGGTCCCGGAAGCTCTAACTTTTAACCGAAAGGTTGGGTTCCCCCCCTCTAGCTGTTCTTTTAAAAAAGGTCTCAACGCACTCCGCCCTCTATTGGTTCACCGAGCACCTCCGAAAGTGGACTGTATATAATTAGATAGAATTATCATACACAATATCTCATCAAAGGTTCCAAAACACCGGTATAGACTCCGAAGTTCCAAAATTGATAACAGCTATCCCTGAATTGTTCCAGTGCAGCCCATCGAATAACGAACGAGGCCGGGAGGGGAACGGAAGGGGGGGAGGTTACAGAGAATTTTCCAAATATTGTCAATATTTGCCAAACCAAAATGCCGTCAAACAAAATCGACCTGGAACATAATATTAACCCTGTACTACAACTCAAATTATCACAACAATCGTCAATTATAATATCGTTGATCCCCTTAACGGTGACCTCTGTTACAAGAACCCCTACCCTACAACATAATAATAAATATTAACGGGTAAGTGAAATAAAAGAATAATTAAAAGAAAATATGTGTGGACTCCTCACAAGGGGAAATTGGAAACAATAAAAAAAACGGTATAATTTTACGATAATACTCGCGCGGTGGATGGGTTAAGATCTCTCTGTTTCTCCAACAAACTCTTTTTAGATTAGTTCCGCCAATTTCATTCGTGCCTGCACTAGGTACAATTCGAAAATTGGGAGGTACAATTCGAGAAATATTTTTTTGTAGTTATTTTTTTTTCATTATCGCCATACGTAGTTATAACATAATATGATATTTTATGATGCTAGTTGTAAGCGGTATAAAGATTCATTTATTTGAATCTTTAATAATAAATAACGATAATACTACTAAAGAGATCGAAAAACATCCCGTAGTAAACTCATTTTATTCTCCAATATCGGTTTTAGTAAAAACGAGAATCGATGGTTAAATATGCCGGATACTTCACAAAAGTTATCTAACAAATTGATAATTTATATATATGTAATAAAGTTGCAGTATACGATAATTAATCATTCAATATCCCGCTGCTATTTTAGTGATACTAGTTCGTCCGATGACGATCTAGTTGTTAAATATACACATAATCCGAAAAAATTTCATCACCAAAGTGACAGATTTCAAACGTAGAGGCGAAAGATCCATTGATAAAGCTCAAAATAAAGCTTATTTATTGATCATTTGTCACGCCTATTGACATCGTATATATGCTTTGACAATAGTAAATAAACCATTATTTAGACATTACAACAAGGGTTTATAAAATTTACATACAAATACTAGGAGTTTACAGATAGATAAAATTAAATATTATAAATAATTAAATCCTATTTGCAAATAGTCATCTTTTAAATTCGTTTTCATAGTCGTTTCTATTTGGTTACCCACCATTTTTATTTATATAGTTTTGTTTTTGTCTATACTTGCAGTTTTAATTTTAGTATACATTGTTTCCTGAAGAAGGGATCATCGGTCTTGAAACATGTTGACGTATCAATAAATAAAGTGTTTTTTCTTACCATTTATATAATATGTTGCCACAAAGTAATTTTGAAAATATTAAAAAATATATATCAATAATAGCAGTAAGCGTATAAAATACATTAAATCTTAAGTCCAGGGTTTTCTATTGATTGTTCAAAACTCTAGTAAAGTTAGATAGCCACTCACCTGGATGATCGGCCTATATCCCAATTGCAATCCAGATTGTTGGCTTTGATCGCTGCTCGGTCGAATCCTCTGCTGATATTGCGGTATAAAATGTGTGTGCATAAATTTTTTATACTAAATAATTGCATTGGTAGTGGTATGATATGAATTACTTTAAGATTTAATTTGATGTGAAAGATTTGGGAAACTTTTTTCGGATGTTACATACTTTAAACTGCTTCACAACTTAGTCGCCATAATCATTAAAGCGCTTGTCATACATAACAGGGCACCAATTTTTGTATACCTTCGTCATAGAATGGCGTAGTCTGGGATGAAAACCATGTCTGTACTTCATCTTTGAGTTCATTATCGTTATCAAAACGCTTGCCACCAAGGAATCACTTCGTATGAAGGAAAACATGGAAATCGTTTGGCGTCAAATCAAGACCAAACAGGACACACTTGGGGATGAATTTCAGCTGGTCTCATGTTTCAAATCACGGACCGTATCTCACACTCGGCGGGGTGATGTATTGTTTTGAACATTTCAACCACTCACTGCAAGATGGCCACACCACGTGAACGTCTCTAACTTTGCATGTGGAGAGTCAACAGATTAAGGAAAACTTGCGCGTGCGCAACATCGTAACTGCAGCGTTACACCGAGAATATCCAGCAACGGTACTTACTTAAAAAACGTGGCTTGTACAAACGAAAAAAAAAGTACTAAATATTTGATACATTATTAATAATTTAAATTTGTTAATTTTTATAACTTTTGAGATATTATCATTTATATTTCTATCGATTTAAAATATAACAACACATACGTACAATTGCATGACAAAATTTTGGCATAAGTTTTAGGCTTACGACGACCTATGACGAAGGCACATGGACTCATTTCTGAAACATAATAATTGAGAAAAGTTGAACAGGCCCTTTCTGCGGTGAAGTGTTAATTAAAATTTGAAGTTAATCAGGGTTTTGAAATAAGCCCGTAACAAATTTTATAAAAGCTGCCAAAAGGTTGCCATGATTAAGAAATTGAACAAGAGACCAAGTTTTTTGTTTCCACCTGAAAGCCGGTGTTACAAAAAGTTTCCAACCGAAGAAGCGGACACGCAATTTAAAACTTGGGGTTTTAATGGGAAAAGCTAGAAAAACATTGAAATTGACAGTCTTACCGTCGAAATTAGAGAGCTTTTGTTTTAAGGGTTTTTGCCACCAAATTATTGCCGAGCTTTCTATAATTTACATGTTATAACTTGAAGCTTTAAATAATATTAGTTTTTTTTAATCCCACAGGTGGCGTTAGCATCCCGAACGATGAATTCAAAAACAAGAAGAATTTCAGTCGAAACTACGTCAATTCAAACATATAATAAACAGACTGACTGTTCTGTCACCGAAGGTGTAATATCAGTGAATTTTGATTTGGTGAAAATCGGTGAAATATTTTTTAGTTTATTAAAAATGTAAATATTAATAGATAAGTGGTTATCAAAAAGCATCAAAATGGATAAGCGAGAATCGAGTTTTTTACCGATCGCGGATGGTGGCTTTGTAGCCGATATGCTGAACGAAAGGGTTTACAATCCGGATATTTTTATAAACCACACAACCCTTCAGGATTCTTGGACCTCAGAAAATGCTCCAACATCAATCGACCACACAGAGACGATAGATAGCTTAGAACCTTCGCAATTCTTTTCAAATGCAGAAGCAAATTTGCCGTTTAACAATAGATCCTACTTTTCTGATCAAAATAACTCTTTTATAACCTTTGACGATCCTTATAACATCTCGAACAGTGCTTCAATATTATTCAATCCATGGTACAATGTCGTTTTCAAGACGATCAAATGCAGCATCATGGCTTTTATAATTCTTGCAGCTCTCTTTGGAAACCTTCTGGTGATCGTGTCGGTGATGCGTCACAGAAAACTGAGAGTCATAACGAACTACTTTGTCGTTTCTCTGGCTCTCGCTGACATGTTGGTCGCTATCTGGGCCATGTGCTTCAACTTCAGTGTCGAACTCACAAATGGAAAGTGGATGTTCGGCTACTTCATGTGTGACGTCTGGAACTCGATGGACGTGTACTTCAGCACCGCTTCCATACTGCACCTGTGCTGCATCTCGGTCGACAGGTACTACGCGATAGTCCAGCCGCTGGACTATCCATTGATCATGACCACCGGGAGACTGGGCGTGATGCTGGCTGTGGTGTGGTGCAGTCCGGCTCTCGTCTCGTTTCTTCCTATATTCATGGAGTGGTACACGACCGAGGAACACCTGGAGTACAGGAAGAACCATCCTAACGTTTGTGGTTTCACAGTGAACAGACCATATGCTGTTATATCTTCGAGTGTTAGTTTCTGGGTTCCCGGTGTCATCATGCTGTTCATGTACTACAGGATATACATGGAGGCCGATCGTCAAGAGAGAATGCTGTACAGGTGAGTCATTTATTATATATAAATTGTACAAAACTATAATCATTATGTACATAAAATTTTATCATTCTATAAAACTAACGTGTATTATTTTAAAAATTACATCGCGGGTTTTCAAACTAACTAACTAAAAGTCATAAAAAAACAATAGAAAAAATCAAAACATCATTAAAAGTACTTTATGTTATGCTTTGATGAATAATCCTCATTAAAAATAAAATATTTCAGTCGTCTTAAAGGTACTTCATTGCAAATATATTTTAATTCTTACTGAATATGAAATTCCCAAATGAGTCTACGTCCTTTGTATTAAATATTTATATTAAATATACAATTTACGTAAATTGTATCGTATTTAATAGATGTAAATAATTCATTCAATAATGATTTCAAATGATGTAATATATTGAAAAAAACAGGCTACTTGAACATAAATGAAAGCCTAGCAAAATAGCCAGAATAAGGGTAAATATATATAGATGATACTTTCTGCATTCTACACAAAATAATATACTCATATATATACTCGTATATATATCGTGTCTCATCTAGGTTAGGTCATGTTTTTTATTCATGGTTTCCTTAAAAAAAACCTAGGCCAACGTCTCGGCACAATAACACGTGCCATTGTCAAGGCTTTGCCTAAAAAAATATGATATAATCGTACTAAAACACAATCACTTTGTATTTTATTTAATTTAAATATTAATTTTCTACGAAAATATAATTATGGTTAATAAGTTATCCACCACAGCAAGAAATTTTCTTACATGTATTATACAAGTTGTAATAATAATGCATATATTTAAAAAATGTATTATTATTTCTTACATGTATTTTAAAGCATGAAAGCATGAAAGGATTAGAACTTTGCTAAAATGTCTGGTTGGAGACCAGACCGTAGCCACAAAGTGAATCAAGTATTTATTTTTGTTGTGGATAAATAAATGAATAAAAATATGTAGTACTTAACATTTTTATATTTTATATACAGTTATTACAAAACAGGGGGAATTCTTTTTTTAGTTACGACACTGCTTACAACTTTCTCTAAAGGCAGATGGAACAAAAAATTGTTACAATTGCATTTAAAAATATATGTACAATAGTGGTCGTTGAAAAGAAATGGTCGTATCTTGGGCAATTTGGACGTTAATTTTGAATCAGTGGAAATGTAAGATTATTCCACTTTAATGTTGCGCTATCAAGAGCACAGTTGAGTGGGCAAACAGAACAGAGAAAACGACATGAAAGGTCTAGATCACACTGAATGAATTGCCCGTCATATGTAAATAATGATTAGCGAACTGGGTGGCTTGAAAATGCTCTAACAATAAAATGTATTGTTAGGTTATTCTGCCTCGGCTTTATGTTCAGGGGGGAGGCATCTAGCCTAACTGGTTCTTTTTTAAATATTATCAAGTCAAATGGTTATGAAATGAAATTACAAAATGCCATTGTTTACAATAAAGTTTATTATCTATATTTTGTGACTTGCATGTATTAAAAGCGGAAAATGAACATTTTACCTAATTACTTATTAATAAGGTAATTCAAAAATAATTACAGTTATTAAATTAACATTATATATGTGTCCATCATGCCTGCATAAAGTTATCTACCAAATTGTCTGTTTTGACGCTTGTCTGATGTTGATTATGCAGGTCCCTCACGTAAGGGATTACCTCTTAGGAGACGCCTTCCACGTGTAGATGATGGTCCTGGATCCTGGACGTGAAGTGGCCAGATGCTCGTGGTGCCAGCGTTGGGTGACGGAGTTCAGGATTGTAGTTGATTAACCATCAGACGATGCCCAATTATCCAGGCAAACCGGGAAGTGCGGGATGTGTTTATGCAATTTGTGCGTGCCGTATATGATATCGTCTCCCCTGATAGCGACAATTTATTCTCACTACATCAAATTATGTTGCTCGTCTTTTCATACATATAAATCCACCGGGACCCTTTTTATACTTTAACATCAACGATTAAACACAGAGAACAACAGTCTAAGCTTTATACTCGAGGCGCACAGTTTATATTTTTCCCGGAATCACAAATTACAAAAAGCTTGCTTATTATATCAGAGACGATATTGATTTTGTTTTCCAATGAAGCGATCTCTCCCGGCTGGAATTTTGGAGAAAGACTGACGCATGAGGGTGATGCATCCCTTATGGTGCATTTGCCGACGTGACTATGGTCACGTCCGCCAGATTCTTTATAGCCGTTCCCACGCCGTATCGTGCATCTAACAATACCGATGTTTATTACCCTGTCTCTTACCTCGACTAAGTGCTTTTGTATCCTTGAAAAACAAAATATTGTTTTGGGTAATTTCGCATTCTAATAGTATCAATTATATTTGGAAATAATTCACATTATTATGATTTATAATTGTGCAATGCAGTGCTTGACATTTTCAACTATACATGTATTATTCTTCTTCTCGAGGAATATATTTTTTTTTCAAGTATTTTGAAACCAATTTACCGTTTACTGGGCTACGCGCAAGAAATAGCTAATGTAGATCAAAATCCATCGTTTTTGGGCATAACTGTTTTATTAACCTCTTATTGAGTTTAATGACGTTCCCAAAGAGCAGTCGTACTCAATCTTTAAGAAGATTCCTCCGTATGTTAACTACTATGAACCACTATGAATAGAATAAAAAATAGTTGAGGTACAGCGTACTTTTTCGCTTCCGCTCACATGCGCAAAAGTTAAAAGAAACGTCAAAACCATTCAAAAGTAGCTCACTTATATCATTTTTTATAACAAAACGAATACCGCTTGTTTTAGTTATTTTTACAGAAAGATATTTGTTAAATTTAAGAAAATTACTATTCCTATTCAGTTAAACGTGCACTACAACATCGATCGGGGTATGGTTCGTATGTTAAATATGCTCATTTTAATAGTCAATATTTATAAATTTACTACCGCAAGGACTATTGAAAAAAATTTAAACGTATAAAAGACACTCATAAGTATGTGTATTCAAAGTTTCAAAAGGGTTGTAAGAAAAGTGATATTTTTGGAAACGTCCTTAAATACATCTACCGGTTTCGAAAAACACAATTTTCTTCTTCAGGATGTGTTTTCGGTATTATTTTATGAAATTAAAGCATAGATACTTACCGAAGAAATGATAAGCATTCCTGACCTGAAGCATTCGAGATGTGGATCTACAGATGAACGCTCAAAATAATCTGCATGGAAAGAGAAAAATAAGTATTTAGAACAACGAAGTCCGAAAAGTTTAATACATCGGACATGTGATAAGGCATCTAGAGAAGTATCCGATTTTGCGCCTCAGCATACAGGGAAAGATTGCTAGAAGTAGTAGAAGATTTGATTATTTATTTGTGTAAATACACGTTTATTTTGAACGAAAATAATGCACTGTGCCTTTACCTCGTTTCCTTCTCGTCCCGGCATGTCGCCAGCCAGTCAATGTGATCATATGTTTACCTAAACGATTACAATATTATACTAATTTGAGACATCGCGTCTATACAGTGTCGGAACTCGTCGTCATCTCTAGGAACCTAAGACGAAATAGTGAATTAAAATACAGTCCACATTTTGTAGATGTCTGCAGAATTCGGATTATGGTGAGTGCCTGTTCTGAATTCTTCCAGCATCTATGCTTGTACGCAATATCATGGATGAAAAACCTAAAGTATTGATTTGACCGGTCTTTTGTAGAGCGTTTTCGGATAACATTAAACAATATCGTAATAACCACGTTCCATTGAACGCATAAGACACGAGAAGAAGAAAAAAATATTTATAACTAATAAAAATTCTGTTCTAAATTTTGTATGTAAATTCTTAGCAGTGTTAAAGAATCTTTCTGCCTTCATGTACAGGCTGCAAACTTTTCAGACCATAATATTCTGCCCCCCGTAAAATACTACGCAGAACAGCCGAATTAATAAACCCACAATAAAAATTCCGCGCATTTCACCCCTCAAGGTAATGTGACGCGGCATCCCTCACCTCGGCCGGGCGGAGAGGGTAGTCTGTATTAATTTCCCGGGCAACCCACCCCGCGGTGAAATCTGAGAACAGAGCATATAAATTTTGTAACGCCCTTCCACAAATCATTTTCATACACCTTATATAAAATTGAACGCAATAACGACCATGTTAGCAGCCATGACAATATAATGTGAGATTCGTAAAATGAAACTTTTGATTTTTTTCATAACTTTTTGAAAACTGAAAACCTTGTAAATTAAAATTATATTCATTTTTAATTTATCAATAATAAGTAATATATAGGGTCGGTTATGTGATCAGTAGTAAATTTTTACCATGGTAATAAGGCGGACTGACAGTGCCATCTGACGACGGTTAGCCGAGGTGTGGTGATACTTTTATATCGAGTCACAAATACCTCGCGGTAGCCACCACCAGGGGGTCGTGGAGCTTGACATGACGGTCGGCAGAGTGTGGGTTCCGGCGACAACGAGGAGCGGATTCTCACACATTCTTCTCTCGCGACTGTTCCAGCTAACGCTTTTACATCTTTAGTTTCACAATATAAAATATATATTTGGGGGTTAGGACGGTAGTTAAATGAAAGAGTGAGTGATTGGCGTGTTGGTGTTTATTGAGACGGATAGAACAATGAAGACAGATGAGAATTAATACAATGAATGAGTGAAGATGCAGAAGGTGTGCGTGAATTCTGAAGTGAAGTGAGTCGGCGGTCTCGCTCGGTGCGCGTGGGCCGGCAAGACCGCCGTTGTGAAGCGATAAAACCAGAGAGACTGTTGTTGCGAAGCGATGAAAGCGATTGGTGAGGAATCGGACCAGATCTATAGCGACAGCCGGCAGCGATATGTCGCTAGCATCGTACCGGCTAACATGGCGGTGAATTTGAAATCTGATCCTTACATATATATACCTAATAATTTAATTTATTAATCATGATTGTGGGATTAGAAGGAATATGTCATCGGATCCCCCTGAACGACGACCTATTAAGAAATGAAAGGAATCTCGGACATTAATGAATATTTATTAGGGTGTGGGTGTCTCGCTGGGGGTTGCTGGGATGGGCGATGCCGGGAAGAGCAGTGACTAGATAGACCTGACGAATCATTTCACTGGCTCTCCCTCGTGCGACCACGACCTGGACAGGGTGAATTTCTGTCGGACTGTGACCGAGTTCTGCGACTGCAACACATAAATGTGACGTCTACCCCCCCTGTGGGGGTGTATGATTTATAGCATTTTTCTGGCTGCCTTCTGAATTTAATGTGATAACGAGTCTCACGTCAAATTGTACAGGTATGGCTCTGGTATGATGATACAGGAGCCAACCTATGATGGTATGATAATAATGTAACAAAATAAAATAAATATATAATTGTAACGAATCGAAACGAGAGTAAACGATTCTTAATCAACTACTTAGTATATTGTATGCCTGTGCAAATATAAACATCTCGACAATACCACAGGTACGTCTCTTATTAGTCAATCCCTGATATATGTTGTAAAGAGTCAAACCACGAGTTGGGATTGATCCTGACGAAGTCGACTGAAATGCATTAACTTTCACGTTTACCCACTATTGATCAGCCCAAAGTAACTTTTAACCATAGTCACTATTTTTTTAAATTAAATTTAAAAAGTCAAATTATAATAAATATCATTATTGAGTTCTGCTAATTTGCGTAAGCATTATTATCACATGTTATTATATGTTACAATTAGAAATTAACAAAATAATAAACAGCTTTAGTTAATAGCCAACAGAAAAATATCTTCTCCCCACTTTTTAATACGTTTAAAAAACCTAAAATCAAGATAAAATAACCAAACACAATGGGGCGATTTTGATAGTCAAAATAAATAGAGACGCTTAGAGAATATTTCAAACAAATTATTTACAGAAATGGGAAAATTGATAATTTAGCTTAACTATTAACAAACATAGATGTTATACATATTAACGGGAAATTTTTAATATAAATCGGTTCCACCGAAACCACCTAATTACCTAACACTAAATTATAACACAATAACAATAAATAGCCCTTAAATTATATTTGTGTTAATTCCAATAAATAAATAAATATGGGTACCAAAACACGCTGGTATATCGCCAATTTTAATATCTCATTTATAGATAATTAGTGCGTCAAAAACATCAATCACTTGATTGATACTTTGCGTTCTATTTTTCATTAACTCAAGGTCGCCAATCAACTGCTCGGTGGCGAGGCCGGTAGGGAAAGGGAAGGGAGGGAAGGCACAGTGCATTATTTTCGTTCAATAATTAATATATTTATGCACTAATATGTCCCAAACAGATGAAAACGTATATTTTGAAAGCAAATGTATAAAATGTTTGTTTTTACATCAACATTTTTTTAAAGAGACAATTGTGTAATGTAATTTTTTTCCTAGTATATCGTTCTGGCAGCCATACTAGATTTTAGATCACGTGATAATCAACAAGTGTTGTGATTGGCTGATTTCATTTTAGAGGGAACATCAATTTATAATCTGTCTGCTTTTTTGGTATTTCGGAGCTAACCCTGATTTTGAACATGCAATATCAATGTATTTAAGTGGCTTTTGCGAGAAATCGTGTGTTCTGTATGTAGCTGATAAAAAATCTACAAAACTGCGTGTTTAACTCAAATTATCTGAAATCCGTAGGGGGTTTTGGAATTAGGCGCTACATATATTTTATATACACTGCTGCTAAATTCCTTTACAAAATCAACCAAAATACAATACCCACTAAAATAATTTTCATTGACGCGATAACTTTCACACTTTCACACGGTTGAATTGACAGCAGATCTTTGTTTGTATATGTTTGCTGCTGTGCGACGTGGATAGACGGACGTGCACAAGAAAATTATTTATGTTAAATTGGTTCGTATTCACGATGAAGTAGTTCATTATCGACATTGTTAAATATGACTAAATGAAAATATCTATGGTGAGTGACTAGATAAATATAGTAATAAATGTAATTCTAATTAATTGAACAATTGCTTGTAAACTATGCCCGTTTTGACACAGAATTTATCTAGTGAGATGGGCACAGTCCAAACAAATTTTTACATAGTATTATATAGTTACTAATAAAATAAATAAATAAATGCACACAAGATAACTGCACACAAAGTTAATATTTAATTTGTTTAAGATAGGTTACTTAAAATTGGGTTATTTAATATAATGTGTGTGTGCAGTAGTCTACACATGCATTTGTTTTGTGTACAGTTGTCATGGAATTCTATCACGAAGCTTATCTCGACATCTGACTGTTTTCATTATATATATGAATAGAAAACATATGAAACACTTATTTGGGAAGCGGGACAAGGGATATAATCTAATATATTAACTTTGTGGTTAAAATTCATATATTTTTTATTTATTATCTTTGTTTTACTCATAAATTCTAAAGACAAAGATGATAAATTTAACAATTCTGGTGTCTATAAACTTAGTTGCAAGGATTGTGCTGCATTTTATATTGGTAAAACGGGTAGAAATTTCAATATAAGAGTAAGGGAGCATTTGAGATGTTTGAACAATAGTAGGTTTTCAGAATTTTCTAATCATTTGTTAGAAAATGTTCATGGTTTTGATAAAAAATTGGGATTGTCAATTTTGCATATAAACGGTGTTAGTCACAAATTAAATAATTTGGAATCGTTGGAGATAAATAAAGCATGTAAAACTAATAAAAAAAATTATAAACAACCAACTAAATTTAATTACGAGTCCCATTCTAACATTTTTTCCTAAAAATTATTCGATTGAATTTGTATTAAGTAACAATTTGAGTTAGGAACTAAATTTATTTTAAAATAATTGTTTTTTTTGAAAATAGATTCTGGTAAAAAAACAATAATATGTAATAATATATGTTTTTAGTTAGTTATGACATCCTGAAGAAGAAAATGGTATTTTTCGAAACCGATAGGTGTATTTAAACTCAATTCAGTGGTTAATAAAATAAAGATAGTAAATAAAAAATATAAATATATTAGATATTGTTTATAATTAAATATAATTTGATATTTAATTTTAAACAGTGAAAAAATGTAGTTTTTTTATTTTTTTAGTTCTGTTTATTTTATGTTATTTATTCTGAGTAAAATAACAAATACCAGGATATAGGCGCTGAAAAATAAAATAATTGAAGTATTCAATCAAATATATTAGGTAGTAGTAGGCTTTCATGGCCGTCAGATAATAGAATAACTTCTGGGATATTCTTCGGTTGGTTGATATTCCTTAACCCCTATGGTGGTTACTGGAATGTGTCCCTGAACACCAACCTTCGGCAGATATTCAGATAGCAACCTGATATTTTATTGTAGTGTAATATATTTATTTAATCTAAAATTCTTTGGAATTTTATTTAACGAATTCAAGAATTTAAAAAAATATTTGTTATTAGTATCGAAAAAAATATAATCATGGAAAATCAGTTTCTTTTAAAAATAATTTATATATAGTTTTACTATAT
Source organism: Eubasilissa regina (assembly GCA_022840565.1). Classification (NCBI taxonomy): domain Eukaryota; kingdom Metazoa; phylum Arthropoda; class Insecta; order Trichoptera; family Phryganeidae; genus Eubasilissa; species Eubasilissa regina. The sequence continues at coordinate 11,474,401 of JAINEB010000027.1, read as the reverse complement.
GGACACTATAAATGAGACTTCATATGCTGTGGGTTAGGTTAGATTAGGTTTACCCCGCTAATTCGGGAATAAAATGAACGGCGCTTTGAATGGAATTATATCTAACCGGAACTTGTCAACCGAAGTAAGACTAGCGGTATACAATGGAATCTTGGTACCATTACACTGCGATATAGAAATGAGGCCTGGAGCTGGCAGAAGAGAAACGAAAGTAGACTGAATGCAGTGGAAATGAGATCGCTTAGGCGTTTATGCGACAAATCCATATATGACAGAGTTAAAAATGAAGAAAATAATGTAAAGCTGATCAGTAAGTAAGGTGAAGAAAATATCACTTCGGTGGTTTGGTCATATGGAACGGATGAATGAGGAGAGAACCGAGAGCACCAGCAACAGGAGATGTCCGCGAAAGACTTGTCATGACCAGGTAAACCATATGCTGGAGGATGATCCTGTTAGAAGCCTCAATAATTGGCAAGCTCGTTTGAGAAGATGTATGAATGTGAATGAGGCAAGAATTGTGTGTCAGGACAGAGGAGTGTAGCACTATATCCTCTCTGCCTATCCCTGCGGAGAAACAGCGTGATGGTAAGTTATATTAGTTGGTTAGCTCCGCTAATTTAATTGCTAAAATTGCTGAGTTTTTGAATGCTGAGATAATATAATATTCAATTTTTTTCTAAATAATGCAGGCATCCCACAAGGATGTGTTTTAGGGTCAATTTAGTTTTGCTACAAATAATTCTATGAAAATATTATTTTTCTTATCGTGTGCTCAATATTGTGCTTCGTGATCACCTGAATTATCTGGAACTCAATACACCACACTGGTACACCATTTTTTATGGTCTCTATTTCTTCCGATGTAGACCCATTTTGATTCCAGTATTCAAAGAGAAATCCGTTAACTCCTTTGTTTGGCCTACCCATCTTGCAGGAGTTCATTATTTTGCTTGCTTACCCTTAATTGTTCCCGTAATCACGAGCTCTGGAGACTCATTGTTTCTCCTAGCAAGATGTCCATAGTATGTAAGAATCATTCATGATTTTATGAAATTCTTAGCTTCTGGAAAATAGATATATCTGTGCTCCATACGGCCTACAGGATACATATCATCCTCTTTCAGCGACACATCTCGAAGTCATCCAAGATATTTTTTCCCCTTTTTTTTAATGCCCTTGTTTCCATTCCATAGAAGGAGCATATTACGAATGTTTACGTACTTTCTTATTCCTTGGATTAGCACCCCTGGTTTTTCATGTTGTTGGTATGATTATTTTATGTAGTGTGAATGTCGACCGAAGGATCGCTGTCAAACGTTACGGTTGGTACCTCATCGGATAAACATCTCCTAATAAGGAGCTCCGGGAGTGCGTTATTTCCATCGATCGGAATAATACCCCGAGATTGGGGCACAATAAAAATAATACATCGAAACAACCACTATCAATCCAGGTTGGTGGTGATTTTTCATTCTGTATAGGTGATTTTATTATCAATAGGAAACACAGTAATAACAAGCTGTCGAAGGAATGTCGTTCAATTCAAGGCAAAATATGAAATTCAGACATCTGAGAGAGTTCATTTGTGAGGCAAGACCAGTAGCATCAATCACGTGGGGAACGATTTTGTTTGTTAATATATAATAATAAATACTAAAAAGCGATAACCCTCACACGTATGTCATCGGGATAAATCAAAAAGCTTGACTCAAGAATAATATTATATATCATGTGCGTGCTTACTCAAGAGAAAACGGTGTTTAATTTACATGTCTACTTTGCGAGAGCACAGCGGAGCATTAAACGAAGCGAAGCTAATGTGTCAACGCACTTTGTATTCGCATCTTAATTTCAAGCATTCGCAAGAATAAACATTGCGAATTTATGAAAACGTTACGGATATAGAATGTATCAAAGACCATGCCTCCATCAAGGGTACGTGAGGTTTCACATCATGACTTGTTCTCCCAAGCTCTAAGTTCTGCGTAATTTGCATTAACCTCTTTGTCATCTGTTTATAATAACGATTTATTAATTAAAGACATTTTTTAATTTTTCTATTTCATAAAGATGAGATATCATTATTGTACGTAGTACATCTTTAGTGTACACCTCGTGATGTGAAAGTCCAAGAAATAGACTTCGGAACAATTAATCTTTTATTACAATAAGCTACAATTTAGCATAGGTCAAACTATTAAGTTGATGAACCGCAGATAAAAGAGACGCGCGCACTCTTGCCCGTCGTCTTTATAGCAACACATACCCGCACCGGCGGTGCGGCACATATACACACATACACACAGTATCCCACCATTCCAAGGTCACAAATATTATCATCATCTGCCATTTACAATGGAACAGTATAAATGTATTTTAAATACTAAATTAATGTATTAATTATAAATATATACATATAAAATCAATTTTGTCGAAAAATATTGTTTTAGCGTCACCGAGATTCGAACCTGGATCTTCATTTCCAATCCAACAATGTTGTTGTATTCATAACTCTGATCTGCCAAAAAGTGTTAACAATAAGAATTATTTACAAGTACAATTATAATTTTTTTTAATCATGTCTACCTTACCCAGGGCAGACTTTGTATATATTTAATTGCAAGAGCAACAAGAAAGACAATATTATTTCAAAATATTTAATTATTTATTCATATAAACACCAGTTATGATATGTTTGTTTCAAGTATGTAAAGATAGATAACAATGAAGAATAACTAAAATATATTGTTAAGGTACGTTATTAGTAGGCTTGTAACAAATATTCTGAAACTATTCGGTATTCTGATTCGGCCGAATATAGTAACACACTATTCGGCCGAATGCCGAATACTTGTTACTTTGAAAAACAAAACTAGATATAAAGGTATTGAATTTTATTATTAAAGAGAACACATTCTTATTGTGAAGTTGTAATTATTCAAAACAGACAGTCTGTGATATTTTAAATACTAATTAAATGTATTAGTTATAAAAATATACATATAAAAATAATTTTATCGAAAAATATTGTTGTTGCGCTGCCGGGATACGAACCTGGATAAATAATAATAATGGAATGATAGATGTATTCATTTGAAAAAGTGTAACATGTGAGTTCGAAAATTTGTCGTCAAAAATACTGTCGCTGAAGCATAGTTGGTAATGCACCATCGCCGGATTGGAAAAGAGATCCAGGTTCGAATCCCGGTAGCCCAATAACAATATTTTTCGATCAAATTGATTTTATATGTATATCTTTATAATTAATACATTTAATTGGTATTTAATAAATTTTAGATTAAAATGAAACTATTTGTAGATTTGCTTTCTTTATATTTCAGAAATATAATCGTAAACATAAACATAAATATTAATAAGCATTTTTTTCCCTAATATGGCAGATAATGCAATTGTAAATTATTAGATAGAATCTTCATTATAATCAAAATGTAAACCTGGTCTCTTAACCATATTTAACGTCTCATTATCTACGGCTAACATCTCGCCAATTAAGTAATGAAAATGTTTGGCTTTGGTGTTGTTTTTATATCCCAGGTTTTCACACCAATGTACTCGTGAAGATTCAACTGTTTGGTTTAAATTTTACTAGTACCTACATCCAATTTTCATTTAGTCAATGAAGGCTGAACGGCGTATGAGGTTAGATTATTCACTCGTAAACCCTTAAGATAAATATCTCTGCAGTAAAATAAAACACAACGATATTGTTTGAGTAAAATGATTCCAAGAAACAAAGTGAACAAGTTGAAACGTGCATACAAATGATGGGGAGGGTGCACTAAGCGGCTCATAGATGGCATCGCTCATTCTCACCACATTATTTGTAAATTACGCACCAAAATTACTGAATACTGTTCGGTATTCGGCAAATTGCCGAATATACTATTCGTTACAAGTCTAGTTATTAAGTTTGATTATTTCGTAACAGTTCAGAATCTTCAGTGGCAAGGTTTACTAGACATCCTGTTATCGATTTCTTATTAATTTCACTTCGCCTTTCTGAGCCGTTGCACAAAAAGGTTGTGAGAAATCTGGTCATCAACAGAATTTAGTTCGTACTTTAATTTAGTAAATTGTAGGATATTGTTTCTTGTACTATGATAATGATTTATGAGTGGTATTTGGGGTATCTTTTAGAAAATATTATTGTAAAGCTAGTTCACTGACATCATGCAAAACGCACTCTTGGAATTTAAGGTCAGACAGGGTTTTTTATTATATATAAAATACGTAAGATGTTAAAGTTAAATATATAAAAGTCAGATCGCATATTTTCAGTGGGTATTATCACTTTTGGGGACATTTTATAAGCGGAATGAAAAGAAGAAGCAGGACCCGTATTACATAATGCTATCCTTGTCTTCTTAAAATTTGGAGAGTTTTGACGAGATCATAATCTTCAATTCTGAGTAATAAAGGGTGTTTTTTATTGTAGAGCTATAAAATGAAATTTAATGGCTATTAAGTACCTTTATTGGAATAATAATTTTATGCTATTAGTGTTTAAATATGATTTCGCGCATATGCACGAATAAAGCGCAATCTGGAAATACAATTTTTGACTACTTTTTGGAGCAGCTGGGGACGTATATCGGCATTAACGCGATGAATTTTGGCTTCTAAGTCGTCTATCGTCGATGGTTTATCGGTGTAGACTAGCGACTTCACATATTCTCACAGAAAATAATCCAAAAGTGTTAAATCACAAGATCTTGGAGGTCCATTACGCGAAACTATGCGCTCATCAAATGTTTCCTTCAATAAATTGATTGTGGCGCGCGCTGTGCCATCTTGTTGAAACCGCAGCTCTTCCACATTAATGTCATTTAATTAGAGAACGAAATAGTCGAAAAATTGCCTTGTACGATGGCGAACCGACTCATTCGGGTCATGCAGTAATAATCCTTGAACAATACAGGTTCTACCAGAAAACATCCGGCTCGATGTCGCCACCATTAATTAACCCAGCAATTTTTTTCGCGTATTTCAGATTCGGTTAAAACAGTGCATTGCAAGAAGTAGACTTAGACCGCATAATCTTTAAAAAATAAAATTAGCACATCTCTATTACCTGTTAAAACTAAAATGAACATAATAAACTTATTTGTTATTTAAATTTTAATTAATTAATTAAAAACCGATGGACACCCTATAGTACAAATGACGATTTATTTGAGTGCGATCAAGAATTCAATAAAATATTCAAAAAGTTTACTGTATGTCAAGAATGATAGAAAAGAGGAAAGATTAAAAAGTATGGAGTATTTAAAAATATATGGTATGTACTATGTACGCCCTTCGTACGTATATTTTAAGTGTTTTCACTTTCCTTTCTTAATATTGAGTCTATTGTTAAGTAGTCCCTTAAGGCTTACCGTTCAAAAATAATTAATATTTCCGCGTTTTTTAACGAAAACATGAGTTTTTATTATTAATTTATATCAGAAGTTATACAACAGATTTGACTTTTTTAAAAACTATTACATAGATAGGATCTTAACACGGATATAAAATTAATAAACTGAATGTTATTTACCATTTTTAGGAAAATACAAGCATTATAAGAAAGACCGCAACCATTAAATTTATTTTCCGCGTGCCACAAAATTGTCTTAATACAGAAAATTCTTGCATATATGAAATATATTTTCTTATAATCTTAAAGCCAAGATTATGGAAACAAGTCTGCGTTGAAGAAAATTAGCAAAATATTAAAAATTAATAGAGTTACGAGTATAAACAATTCAATTTGCAGCACATATAACATTAAAACACTTTGTGTTAGTGAAAAAAAATCATTAAAAATAATATATTATATTTACTTAATTGCTTTGAGGCTTCATCTACTATTTAAAGTCAAGTTTTGTATCAAAAACATAATAATTTCTTACAAAATAATATTTATATCGATCCTATTAATGTAGTATGTTTTATTCGGCGATTTGAAATAACTTCAGATATAAATGAATAATAAAAACTCACATTTTCGTAAAAAACGTGAAAATATTAAATATTTTTGAAAGCGCGCCCTTAACAGTATGCTTTTAAGTCCCAAACTGCTGTACTCAAGTACTGACATTACTTCCAATCATCTATCGTAGCAGCCTCTCTATTCTGTCTAAACTTCCAAAGATGATGTACCACTTAGGTACCCGAGTCTACAATTTGTGTTGCCTGATGATAGCTAGGAGAGCGACGAGTTTTGTTAAACTTATATATAAAATTATAGCAAAATATGATAAACCGTCATTTATCATCATTATTAGCAATTTTCTGTCCAATGTTGTCTCACTCTTTGCTCTGTCATTTGTTGCCGTGTATTTCTGATTTCGTGATTTCGTACGTTAAACAATTCGACGATTTAGTCAGTTCAGCAGGTTTTAGAATGGTCTTTTGACCTCTTAATTTCTTTCGGATGCCAATGGATGTCTGCATTCATACAATTATAATACATATCTTAAAAATAATATTTATTATTTAAAATTGACACATTAATCACGCCATACGATGTTGAAAACCTTATTTTACAAATTAGAATAAATTGAGTGATTTTTATTATAATGGGTTTGATCAATATATTTGGGTGAGTGCACCAATACGAATCCATGTTTTTATGTTCAGTTTCATGCCAGATAGAATTCAAATTGAGGCATAATTTAAAAATGTTATATTCTTCTGTAAACGTTTTTCCTGTACACGGGCTATTACTGTTCCTTTTAATAAAATAAAATTATAACAACGATGCTTTAAATAGGGTGGCTTCATACGGAAAAAATACAAGAGGTATAGCTAATCTGTATTTAACAATTTCCAAAGTCACCAATAAGTATGGATATAATTTGTAGTTCCTACAGTAAAAAATAAACTATCTAGGTTTTTACAAAAGAGTATGCTTTCTCCCAATTTAGAAGAAATGATAAAAAAATGGCTTATCGATAATAACCTGTCTTATCTGTAAGAATGAAATGAGTTGTTTAAACTGTGACTCTGATTAGTTCTGTTTTATTAAATTAAATGTAATAAAATTGATATTAATGTATGTTGACGCAGGTCGAATACTCATTCCCTGTCCTCTTTCGTCCATACATACAATCATCTATACCTATCCCGCTCTGGCCGATTACCTTACATTTCGCCGCCGGGGACCATTCTCCGATTGTGCTTCGACCACGAAGCATTAAGTTTTTTTGTGCTTCTTCCTGCCGCCCTACACTCACGCCGTGCGTTGCGTGCTTGGACCGCGCAAAAGAAGGGAATCGTTTTCAGAAGTGCCGTCATAGAGATGTCGGTTCGGCATAATATACGTGCTCGTCAACCGGAGGTGCAATCGACGGACTTCAAAGGACTTCAAAGCAAGGTAGGCTATATCCATTTTTCTTAGTTTCCTTCAGACTTCCATTTCGGGTCGCGTCAAATATTTCAAACCATTCTACATTACAGTCCACGGGATCTTATCCCACCAATGTACCTGCAGAAAAACGTCTATCAAGACATTTTGTGGGTCTAGTTTTAATTTAAAAAAAGTTAATAAAAATAATACATAAAAAATAAAAATATAATTGTCATCGGGGCAATTCGTTTGAGTTGAATCTTTTAGCATCTTATTAAATAATTTAGACCCAAAATATTTGCAGTTTCTTTGGCCATATATTGTATGTACTCTTGGGGCTTGTAGGTTATGTTGATTAGCGTATAAAGCGTGGCGTTTGAGAGACGACTTTTCAGACGGTTGCTGGCCGCACAGTATTGTTACATGACGTCGGTACTGGATATGTTTACGGCTTTTTTTACGCACCGATAGTACCCGTTAGGTGTGTTCAGCATCGACAGGCGGTGATGATAAACTTAACACTTTATCGGACATTAAATATTAACTTTGGAAAATAAATGCGCTGGTATTATTTATAATTCAAATATTTCTGAGCAACGCCTTACAGTCAGCTACATAGTATATAACATAAAAGGAATATTTTAAAAAACTTTTGTATTTCTCGCTTTTGAAGTCCAAAAAATATATACATGTTATTTATTACGTAAAACGTGAAATTGTGTGATATCGAAATTCTCAAACGAATTCTGAGAAAAAAAAAGTATTCGAAATGTACGGATTTTTTTAACACACCGAACATTTTTAATACGCCATGCTTTGAAATAATTTTAAGTATATTATATAATGTTTAATATAAAGTCGAAAAAGACATCAGATTAATAAAAAGTCAGTATTGTAAACAGCTCAAATCAAAGTCGGGTGAAGTACAAATTTTTAAGAATGTACGACAAGGATGCATTTTTTGTTCTTCTTCTTCTAAAAAATTTTTTGCGGGTGTACGAAATAGTTCAACTGTGAGTTTACCGTGATGATATATATATATATGCCCGTCTGAACACAGATTTTTCTATTGAGACGGACACAGTCCAAACACAATTATATATATGTATTATATAGAAAATTAAAAAAATATATATTTGTGATGGTTGAATTGTTATTTAAACCGTTATTCAAACCAATATTGTGACTGTGATTGTGATCTATTGTAATTATGATTGATAGATAATTATTTGTAATTCTTCGAGCAATAAAAAATACGTCTAAGTTTAGTGAACGTGCATTTGTGGTGCAGGCCCAAAATCTTCGTCGTAAGAAACTGTGAAACACAAAAGGTGAAACTCTGCTCTCCGTCGTAAGAAACTGCATCAGACACTTTATTTAAAAAAAGACTATACAGCACCATTTTAAAGTATCATATCTAACTAATTAACTAAGGGGTAGGTAGAAGAAATTAAAGAATCATATCCATAAGTTCAAATAAAAATCTTTGATCTTAAACACAAAGATTGTGTAAGACTAAACAGTTTATGCTTAAAGCACCCTTGGGGTGATATTTTGTACGAAAATGGCGCTATAAAAATTATCCATTGTTATTATCATTATTATCATTAATGACTGCTACACTTAAAAGTAACCTCTAACAGTTTATTTATTTATATAGTCTTAATATAGTGCATACATAAGTATATTTTTACTACAATTTATCTTGCACGTATTTGCTAAGATTCATTTTTAATCTATGTAGTTACTTATCCTTTCTTATATCTAAATTATAACTTATTTTAAAGTATTAATTACCAGTCATCGTCTTGTGTCACATTACGGTGTACCGTCACTAATATATTTATTTATATAGTTTCTTTACCATTTTCTTCTCGCTAAAACGTTCCACATGACCAAACCATCACAGCCACCCTTTTTGTATTCAATTGAAATAAAACACTATTTATAGTAATCAGTAGACAAATGGTCGAGAATGTTCGATTGTCAATCGATGACTCTGATATCTAGAGAATTGGATTTTTTTAAATGAAAACATTTTTTTGTTATGAAGTTCCAATTTTAGGGCACCTTGGTTGATGGTTGAAAAAGGACTGGGATCCGGACTTTAAAATAAAATAAAAATTTAGACTGCAAGAAGAAAATGTATAATAATAAAAAAATGTATAATCTTTCGTGTAATGTAATGTAGAATGATATGTCTTGCCAATAATAAATTATATTATTGTAATAATATAATATTTTCTGTCATGCTGTATGATATGAAAGTTGAATCCTCGATGAACTGTTAACCTTTTAAATATCATGGGCGCGTCAACACGTCAAACTTTGTAAGTCACGACAAACTATAAGCGTGTTAACACGCACTTTTGGACCTCGAAAACTTGCAGGGATTAAAGTCATATTTTTAAATCATTTTGCCATCTGTGGGCGGCAGGTCCCAACTTTTGATATATAAGTCAAAACCCTTAAAACCTAGTTTTACCCTATGGGGTGTCTTCTATTTCAAATAGAGTTGGCAGTTAAAAGGTTAAAGTAATATGGGTCTACTGACGCACGCTAATGTTCCCCGTCCACGAATGAGATTTTTATGAGATTTTCGACTCACGATAATCTCTGAGATTCTTCAGAGATAACTCTCGGCTTTCGTAGTTCATCGTGTACACACGATGAACTCAGTCAATACTATGTCTCAGATATTCGCCGCCTCGCGCCAAACCATGCTTCTTGTAAACATCAAATATCAATTTGAATTCAAATATCAAATGTTAATCCATTGACTATCGACATTCCGTTCATTTATGTAAATTTTAATCTCCCCAGTAGTAGTAATAATATTGGATAATTTTTACAACGCCATTTTCGTAAAAAAAATTCACCTCAAGGGTGCTTTACACTGTTAATAGTCCTACATTTTTATTAACTTATGGAAATGATTTTTTAAAGAGGTCTCTTCTTAAATAATGTCTCTGATGCACTTTTTTTATGACGGAGAGCAAAGAGTTCCACGCTTTTGGACCTGCCACCGCAAATACCCTTTGCTGGTCAATTCTATAATCCATCCGGCGGCTTATGTGCAGGCAGAAGAACCTGAGAGTTTGACGTCTAATATTCAAATTATCTGGGATAGAAGGTACAGAAATACCATATGACGTGACGCCTTGTACATTAACCTGCACAATTTAAATTCAGGAAACTCTCTTTCAGGAAACTAGAGCCAATTCAGCTAGTGCCAAAAGGATATCAATATCCTACCATTAAGAGCCTCGATATCCTGCTATTTTAGTGATAAGAGTTGGTCCGATGATGATCTCGTTGTTTAATATACATTAGCACATAATCTGAAAAAAAAAAATATCACGGCCAAAGTGACAGATTTCGAATGTAGGGGCGAAAAAATCCATAGATAAAGCACATTTATGATTATTTATCGCGTCTATAGACATCTCAACTACGCTTTGACAATAGTAAATTTTACGTTTAAACAACCCCCAAACTATATTAACCAAGGATATTAGTAAAAAAGTTATCATTGAAAAAATTTACCACTGATCACACAACTGGCCTTTATACTGGTAAGGTAATGTTTTTCTTATTTTCTTCCCCAACGCATAAATAAAAGCATTGGTACTTACAATTGCATAAAACATTTTTTATGGGCACACTGTGATCCGAACATTGGTTCCGATTGGTCTCATTTTACGTTTTTAAAGAATGGCAATGATAGCAGAGTTGATATGACTCGTATTGTTGTACATAAGGTCGGGATATACAACATGTTAGGTCAGAATGTCTGAATACTGGCAATATTTCGTGGCGGTTTTTCTGCGATTTACTTGTTTGTTTGTTCGGAGGTAGCGAGCATCTGGGATAAATAAATCTCCACGTCTGAACTTTCCTTAATTAAACGGGGTCACATATGAGGCTTACCCATCTTTATTTGACTTTCATCCCCTTACGAGCCGCGCGGCGACACGATATAATACAACAGCTCCACATCCCGCAACCCCCAACCCACTGTTATCTTACGGTACACAACCCTCGATCGAACTATTCTCTTGCGAAAATCGCAAAACTAAACTCAAATAAAATATTCAAGGCTACAGAATAGTCGCTGGGATTTCACGTATACTTTTATAGAGTAGTATCACTTTTTTCTTGTTAAATCGAGATAAAAACGTATCGTGAAATAAACATATGGGCTAAATCCTTTGAAAGCGACCAGTGAGATTATGGTGTAACTTGTAACATGAAGAGACAAGGTGTAGTTTCAAGATTCAGCTTGAGTTGCAGCAGTAATAATTAACAATAATAATTCTAACGTTATTGATTTATTTGGCAGTCACTTTGGGGTGTAACCTGTTAATTAAAAAAATATATATTATTAAGGAGAACACATTCTTATTGTGAAGTTGTAATTATTCAGAACAGACGGTCTGTGATATTTTAAATACTAATTAAATATATTAATTAGAAAGATATACATATATAATTAATTTTATCGAAAAATATATTGTTGTTGTTACCGGGATTAGAACCTGGATCACTTTCCAATCAGAGGAAGATGCGTTATCCAACTATGCTACAGCAGACAGTATCTTTGTCGACAAATTTTTAAACATATAGGTCAGAAAATTTGTCGAAAAAGGTAATGTCTACTCTAGCATATTTGTTTAATGCACCTTCACTGGATTGAAAAGTGATCTAGGTTCGAATCCAGATAACAACAACAATGTATTTTTCGATAAAATTGATTATATATGTATATCTTTCTAATTAATACATTTAATTAGTAAATACTAAATTAATGTATTAATTATAAATATATACATATAAAATCAATTTTGTCGAAAAATATTGTTTTAGCGTCACCGGGATTCGAACCTGGATCTTCATTACCAATCCGGGGAAGTGCACTACCTTTGTGCTAGAACGCCAGTATTTTTCTTGACAAATTTTCGAAACTATATGTTACATTTTTCAAATTAATACACCTGTCGTTCCATTATTTGAAAGCCATCTACATTATTTTTACAGAATCTCAAATACCTTTGAGTAAACCGATTTGCAGACGCCAGAATTATCAATTAATTTTTATTAAATTTTGGACACGTTGATACAACATATATTATTAAGGAAAACACATTCTTATTGTAAAGTTGTAATTATTCAGAACATAGGTCTGTGATATTTTAAATACTAAATTAATTTATTAATTATAAATATATACATATAAAATCAATTTTGTCGAAAAATATTGTTTTAGCGTCACCGGGATTCGAACCTGGATCTTCATTTCCAATCCGGGGAAGTGCACTACCTTTGTGCTATAACGCCAGTATTTTTAGTATTTAAAATATCACAGACCTATGTTCTGAATAATTACAACTTCACAATAAGAATGTGTTTTCCTTAATAACATTTAATTAGTATTAAAAGATACATAATTTTTATTTAGATATTGTACTTGTTTAGTGGAATAGTAGTTCCTTCCATCTATAGGTGTAAATTGAACTGAAATTAAGTACAGTTGACTATTGGGGCGGTGGGGTACGTAAGGGTGGGAGTGGCTTTATTGTTTCTAGGTAATATTGATAATAGCGGCGAAGGATTTGCAAATGTGATTGAAAATTGTTCTCAGAATTAAACTTTTTTGGATTTCTATCAGTATTCCTCTATATAGTACCGAGTGTAGTAATTTTGTAACGTGGCTGTCAAACTACGTCATTGATACCAACAATTCTTTCGACAGTGTGTTATGATTTACTCCCTCTATAGGGGAGGAATACATTGAAGAAGAAGAGAACAATAAAAATACACGATTGATTGTTATTTTTTTCGTAAAAAAAAACGTTGAACCTTTGTTAGACATGCCGTTACTGTCGTCATTAGGTACGAATTAGTAATTTTTTTTTACTTCCAAGAGAAAATATCAATCTTTTAGAGTAATTCAAATCCCAATTCCCAATTCGCATACACTAGGTGTGCGCGGCACACGTGCTCCTTAAGGTTCGAACAAATAACTTTCAGTGCTGGAAGTGGATCGTAAACGAATTATTTATAAGGGCTCTTAAAAAAATTGCTTATCCGAAGAAAGCCGTAAATAATTAAACTTTTGAAATGTAGTAACGTCGTGCTTTTAAAAAAATGCATATTTTTATTATAGAGAGCATTAACATTTTGATGGCATACTAAATTAGTTATGACAATATAAATTTAAATTTACTTATATTTATTTATATATATGTATATATATTGACATACATATTTTTGTTCTAACAGAGGTGGATACATAATAAACATACGTAAGACATTCTCATAGTTTATTGTGTGGGATGGAGTAGACTTCACCTCTGATATATACAACGTTGTCCTGGCTACTTCGCTAGACTGAAGTCTATGTTAAAGTAGCCAGTTTTTTTTTCGTGCTGTTGTGGTGTTGTTTATCGACAGGAATAAAAAGAGAATTACAAATATGTATAAAAAAGTAAAAATAAAATAAAAATATATGTAGTGGTAGTGTTGTAGGACTAGTGAATTATTAGTGAAGGTATTGTATAAATTATATTAGAATGTTGGATATCCATGCTTCTAATTCATCTCCTGCACCTGATTGAATCATATATTGGGTCCATATTTGTGTAATCTTATTGGAATTATACGATTTCCAGTTGGTACAGAGTGTGTTGTATAGTTTCGGAGCTAAGAAAATGTGTTCATCAAATTTCTCATCATCTATCGTTATCTACTACCCACCGTAGCTTACAAATACTTAAAATTACACAGTGTGTACGAACTATACATTATATGTATGCAGTGGCTTGCAGTAGGTATAGATTTAGGTTATGGTGTTACCAATGATATTATACAATCATATATAATATGTGTTATATATGGGATTATGAACTTTCGTTGGCCAACGTCTTTGGACAAGATGAAACCGTTGTTTATACGATCCTACCATGTATTTATTTGTAATTTTAGAGTACTATTAATAGTGTTTTTTAAGTAATTACCCATATAAAAATCAATATAAAAAATGTATGGACTTTTTTAAGAACACTTTCTATGACTGAACATGTTTCTTTTATTGTTTGAAAATTCTTCATGTAATAACGACTAAAGAAAATAATTATTTTTATTAAAGGTTAACGTAGGAAATAGTCATGACAATTGCTTTTTGTTTTTCCCAAATCAAAAACAAATCCATGCCCCAAATACAAAGAATAATCATGAAATCAACAGGTTAAAAAGAGTGAGATAGTAAAATTTGCGAATTAGTAAAAGAAGAAGTAGACACTTCCATGATTTGCACCCAGCTGTAAAGCTTTCAAATATTTTTCTGTTAAAAAACAGCATAGGTAACGACTCCATACAAAACGGATCAACCGAAAGGAATTTTCAATTAACAGAACTGAGTAATGTAAATAGCACGATGCGGCGAATAAAAAAAGAGCACCATGAGTACAGCAGTGAGTTTTTAGAACTAAGTAATTAAAGTCTACTAGCAAATAGATGCCATTAATTGCAAGATAATGTTTTCGTTAATGTTAATCCAATTTTTAAATTTATATTTTTTTCCCAGAATTTTTCGTTATGCTCTGTATACACTGCACGCCCCTGTCTGCTAGTTCTTTTGTTAAGCATTTTGAAAACAACGGCATTGAACTGCATGGATTATACAAAAAAAGTTAATTTTTACCAAAAACTATAAGGTTCAATATATTATTTTAGCGAGCAGATAATTTCTAAACTATATCTACTGAAATTTTTATTCTTGGTGTTTTAATTTATTTCGTATAGTTTTTATTTTTACTTTACTAAAACAAAAAAAAAACGATTAGTAGAATACAGCACATCAGCTTTCTACATAATATCCACTTTTATACCCAATCTGATAAATCTTTAATATGAAACATTTAAAATGTATTTAGTATCACATTATTAAAAGTCACCCAAGGATTGCAATTCCGGATCAAGAAATCGTTACCGGTATTATTTTTTCCGGCTAAAATAAAAATAAAATATTGGTAATGCTAATAATCAAGCTGTTAATTTGATTATTATAGATTTGATTATGATTCGATACATATTTTTCCCCTTCAGTGCGACCATCTACTTTTGAATTCGTCATCAATGCTGCATTCAACTTGTAGAGGTGTGAATGCGCCGCATAATTCCCGGCCGTTTGTTCAAGAACTTCAGCCATTCAGTGCCGAAGCGTACCGACCCAATGCGGATAACAATACATCGAGACGGATACGTCCGAGAATCCAGCGAAGGCCAGCCACTTCTCCTCAGCACATTTTTTCGAAAACATCTCAAACGAGCATCTTCACTTACGAACTTTATCCGCGCAAATTAACTTTCTAATCTTTGTACTTTCAATTGTCAATATCTAGCTCAATCGTTAAATATCTTGCTCAAGTCCCTGCATATATACTCACGAATTTCAAAATTACTAAATTCTGAGGAATTTATAAATTACGCAAATTTGAGGAACGATATAATTACGCAATTTTGAAAAATGTCATTATAACGCAATTTTGAGAAATTTCAAAATTACGCAGTTTTAAGGAATTTCAAAACTTCGCAATTTTGAGGAATGTCAGAATTACGTAATTTTGAGGGATTTCAAACTTACTCAGTTTTGAGGAATTTCAATATTATGCAATTTTGAGGTATTTCAAAATAACGCAATATGTAATATCAAAATGTCGCAATGTTTAAATGTTTTATTCCGCAATTTTCAAGAATTTCAAAATTACGCAATTTTGAGGAATGTCGCAAGATTAACGAATGTCTAAATTATGCAATAAGGAATTTCAAAATAACGCTATTTTAAGGTATTTAAAAGTTGCACAATTTTTATGTCTTTCAAATTTTATCAATTTTAAGGAATTTCAAAATTAAGAAATTTTTAAAATGTTAAAATTACGGAATTTTTAATAATTTATAAATTACGCAATTTTGAATAATTTATAAATTATACAACTTTGACGAATTTCAGAATTACGCAATTTTGGGAAATGTCATAATTACTTAATTTTGAGTAATTTGAAAATTACGCAACTTTAAGGAATTTCAGAATTATGCAATTTTGGGGAATGTCATAATTGCGAAATTTTTGAGTAATCTAAAAATAACGCAATATGCAATATCAAAATAACGCAATGATTAAATGTTTTATTAATTAATTTTACTAATTTCATTTATTTATACTAAATATCTCACAGCCAGACGCAACATATCTCCACCGGTGTGGCACTTTTCTAGACTAAGGTTGTTCCCAAGATAATTTTATTTTCTCGGCTGTTATTTTGACGCATCAGGTTGTTAAAGAATTGTATGAATTTTTTGTTCATTGTTATGGATAAAGCTTGCTGTGGTTACATTTGTTGCAGGATTGAGGCGTTCGTACGTCATACTATCCACTGGATGACTAACTTATTTAAAACATATAAAATAAGAACTCCGAGGTGAAACATTAACGTAATCTATTGAAAGTTTATTCCTGAAGCCCTCAAAAATGTCGCATAATCAAGTATTTTATTAGTGTTCGTACAATAATTATGGCGTTGAATTATCTATAATAAATGTTAAACGTCAACTCTGACATCAATAATATCAATATGACAAAAAAAAAACACGAAAAACTTCAAAAGCTGTAATTACAAACGTATGTACGAAATAAAATCATCACGTATCAAATGCCAAAATTTAACAAATTATTTTATAGTTAGAAGTCAACGAAAGCATCTGTTTTTCATCCGCCATTGTGAAGTAACTATCAGAGGGGAGACGGTTATATTATGTTATGAATTGGACAAATTAGAGTCCTCGGCGTCATGTTTTAACGACATTATTATATAGGCTATTAGCTATATGAAATCTGTGAACTTGAATTTTCGGAGTAATTTGTATCGCTTTCGAGCCAAATTTTTTCGGATATAGGTAGGGCCGGTAAAAAATCAATCTTTGACGCGGTGTTTTGTAGGTAAAAAAAATAGTAGCGAGATTGAAATGGTTCACATAAATTCGAGTACGCGGCGTTCTATCTGCAGAATATTAAAAAATAAAAATTGCGTGAGCACAGACTGAGAAAAGAGTAAAAAGGTGAAATATTACAAAAAGTCACTAAATCGGGTATCCCCGAGCGACTAAAAGAAGAGGAAAAAAGTGTCAAGGGAAAAAAGCTATGTCAACCTTTGGCTGTCTGCCAAAATTTTCAAAACGTATACCTCACGTAGGATGAATTGAGTTACAGCGATTCTAGTGTGTGACAGAAGTGGGTACATATTTCGCGACATACAAACTCCTCCGAATATAGCTAGATGATAAAACACAAGTGATGTTAATATGATAAGATAAGATGAGTAGCTTGTTGGTGTAGTAGTCAAGACGTTGGCCTGGTGATCTAGTGGTCGGGGGTTCGCGCCTCGTTCCAGGACACCAGCAAGTTAGTCCTATTTTCATAGCACAAGCATTTAGCTTAGTTTGAAAATAGTAAGAATATTGATGTGACATGTATTCCGTGTACGCATCTCTATTTTTTTTTAAAAAAAGTTAAAAAAAAAGTAAGTAAAAAAAAAACAATAATTAATATTAGTACAAGTGTCAAAGGATTCATAAGTACTGATTCACTTATAATAATAGAGCAGGCGGTCTAGCTACATGCAGAGGATTCAAAAATGGAGAAAAAAAAGGAAAATAGTTAAACTATAGACTTTCTAAACCGTTTATTTAAATACTACAGCCAGAATATTTTTCGTCTTTCAGGGTATCTTTTTGCCTTAAATAATGACATGCAAGAACTGATGTTTTCTGAATGTCTTATATATAATATTGCCAATACATCGTGATTTCCGGTTATTCATTTTTTAACATATTTATACCGTTTTCGGTGTTTTGTTTACCGGTTTTATGATATCGCGCTCCCTCAATGATCATCAGAGCTTTATTTGAATGTAATCAAAACAAATGTGGATACAAATCCGAGATAATCCCCGTCCACATCTGTCACTGGTTGTTTCCGTTTACGGCGTGAAATGGCGCGTGTTTTTCGCGGGTTTTCACTGTGCGTTTATTTATTCCCGCCGTTATTTCATGCATGTTCCGGAAATGGGAGGAGCGGGGAGGGGATCGTTTGTATTCATTCTATTGGCTGATAACGAAGGCGTATTTTTTGGTAGTCGAATAAAATGCAAAAAAATACACGTCTTTGTATTCAATTCTTGTGCGACACGCTTGTTACATTGTGGCAACCTTTTCTTAAGAAAAGTGTTCAATCAATGTTCAATTTTCTTTATGTATTTGACATTATTTTTTTGTACATTAGAATTAAATCATAATGTAGCACACTTATTAGTTGACTGTGTTGGATGTAGGAGATATCTACCCCTAATATCATATAAAGCATTGTCCTGGCTACTTTGCTAGACTACCGTCATTGTCAAAGTAGTCAGTTTTTTCCGTGCTATTACCGTGTTATTTAATGAAAATTAAAAAGGAATCATATCCGACAGAGATATATTGAAAAATAAATAGAGTATTGTAAATCTATGGTGAATTATTAGTGTATTGTTTGGTTTTTTGTCTCCCCGATCCGTCACTGCACCGTGCGGTCCGAAGAGCTGATGTGATTTAGAACGCCTCCTTTTCTTGGTCGGTCCAGCAAGTAGGTGATAGTCCTCTGTCTCTGTAACTATATATGTAAACGCCTTCGATAGCTTCCCAGGTTTTCTATTAACAATAAATACACATATGATATATGAACTGCACTAACCTCTTTAATTTTGCTGTATTTTTGGTCCGATGTTGTTGTTCTTTTAGCTGGTTGATCATCTTTAGATTTCGACCGACCGAAGTGTGCACTGGTTGTTTATTTGGACCACTAGACTGGTCGAAGCATGGGATGTAAAAATAATAACGCCTATCAGTTATCGTTTTCTTAGCTTCCGAAAAAGCGGCAATTCTCACACATACACATGAACATTATTATAAACCCAGTGGTGCTAATGGAAGTAACAAGGTGCGTAAACACTAACCTTCATCCTTTTCGGTTACCACCAGTCTCTCCAGATTATCATCTGGTCGATGTGGTCGAACTCTAAGATATATAATAAATTCTTCTTTGTTCTTTCCTCCATCATATCAGTAATTGTATGTTCCACAGGTCTCGGTCATGGGTCGCCCTCATAAATGGCTCCATGACCCTTCAACCAGATGCAAAGCATCTATTCACCTTTGCGGCACTCTTCCAGGTATTATTTGGCTCAAAGGTGTGCCCAGGATAATTTCATTGTCTAGGCCAGGGGTCGGCAAACTGTGACGCGTGCGGCTCTTTTCATAGATATTTGGAAGTCTTCAACTCATATTTTTAAATACAATTATATTTGATACATGGAATAGTTTGCTTGCAATATACGATACAATAAAAGAACTAGCATTTGCCATTTTCACTATCTTTGTCTCTACTTATTTATGCGAACGAATACAACCAAATAAATGTATTAAAAAGTAAATTAACCGAAGATAATTTACAATCATGCCTAAAATTGAACAAGTAGTTATTTGCCAGATATAGCATGCAAGATCACCGTTCTAATTAGTTATCTTTACAAAGCCCAAAAATTGTTTTATTAGTATTTAATTATTTAGATTTTCTTGTTTTATAAGTAGTGCACTGAGCTACTGAAGCTTATAACTCCCATATATTATATTCTTCTAAGTAGTCCACGACTGTATTGTGAATTTGAGTTTTGAATAAAAATTCTGATTTTTTTCATCATTGAAGTCGATATAGCTACAGTGAAAATGCTCTATGAAAATTTTGAGATTATGTTTACTTAATATTTGGCTCTTCTCACTAGAAAGTCTGCCGAGCCCTAGTTAAGGCAATTATTTATATTATTTATTCGATTTTTATAATTATTCAACGATCGCCGGTCGCCGTGTGCTCGCAATATGAACGCGACATATTGAATGGTTTGTATTCTGTTTCTCGCTACCGTGCGTGCCGATTAGTACGTATTGCTATTGTGATTGTTGTGTCACACTTCGTGTATGAACAAGAGTTCTTCGTGCGGAACAACGGAATACGTGTTCTGAAGCCAGGAGACGTGGCTCCAGTGACGTGGGCGATGTGATCAAAGAAGTGGATTGTCCTGAATATTTATCTCTTTTATTCTATTTGTACGATGTATTGTGTTGTATTTGTTAGCACTACAGTGATCAAACATCGTCAGCTTATTTAAACAAGAGTTGTGAATCCGGGATTTTCCTCCGCGGGAGATGTCACGGGCGCGGGGTGGGGCTGGGGGACATCTCCCATTGTTTTATAACTTTACAGGGTGTCCAACTCCACAAACGGGACCGTTCGCTTTGTTCCACATAAATAGCGGAAACATTGTTACCTGATTTTATGTACTTTGTCATGTAAAAATGACGTTCTGACGTCTCGCTTACAGTTAAAGTTGTATTATTTTCGCTTTCCGGTATTTCTTTGTTTATATTTCTTAAACAACCCCTAATCACCGCTATTGTAATCAGAAGAGAAGATTCACATAATTTATGTATACCGGTACCCTTGTACTCACTAATTTTGGAATATTATACGTTTTATTTAAATAAATTATAATGTTTTATTTCTTGCTTATATTCATTTTTTGGTTAAAATTAATATTTGAACTGTAGGTAATTTAAAAATGTAAACGTTCTCCTTCTAAACACTTTACTAGAGTGGTAGTGTATGGCCAGTGTAAGAATGCGACTATAATTATGTATGAAGAATGGATATCGCTTAGTCCATTATTGTATTTAGTTTAGTTATCTTCTGATTACGAGAGGAACTGCACCTCTAGAAATTAGGAGTTAAAATAACCCAACGTATGTACAAATTTAACAACAAACAATTTTATTGTGTAAATTAAAATAATACGTATAATCACAATCCTTACATATGCTACTAGCGAGTTAACACGCCAAACTTTGCATGTCACGCCAAACAATAACCGTAATTATACGCATATTTAATATTAATATAATTTATATACGCTTGCATTATTACACATATTTAATATAATTTATATACGCTTGCGTTATTCAATGTTAATTTGAATGTCACTATCAATACATTTGAAGTTATTCTAGTTAACCTAAAATACATCTAAAATCGATACCTTCAAAGCCTATGCTTACTTTATGTGGTGTCTAATATGTCAGAAATGCTCGCCAGTCAAAAACTTATAAGACCCGCAGTAAATCCAACTCCTAAGATGGTGATCCTAATAAATTAACAAAGTTCTCATGAAAATTTGATTATTCGTTGAATAACATACAATCAACGAATTAACGTTGACAATTTTCTAACACCGGTCAGAACACGGATTTCTGTCTCTTACGATGAAGTAGAATGGAGGGAGCCAACAGAATGACTAATTAATTACTTTATACGCGAAGAGAAGATGCGAGAAGGAGACAAAAGGCGAAAATGTTTTTATCTTTCGTGTGTAGGCACATTTTAACAAAATTATATTAAGTCTGTATTTAGCTAATGACAATAGGTTTCAAATTCCCTAAGGGTGACGAATATATATAAAGGATGTTTCAAAATTAACGCAAGATTTCTTCTTCTTCTTTTAAACAGGCAATCCACTCTTCAAGAGTGATTTGTGCCATTAAACAAGTTAAAACATTATTTCATAGAAAGCAGTACAACAATAATATAGAATAGGGAATATTACGCTACAAGTTAATACCATTGTCGTTCAAGAAATTTGCTATCATATATCTCAAATGTGGCGAGTTAAGGGAGAGAAGATGACACAAGTTAAAAAAAACCTGTGATCCGCAATGGACAGGCAAAAAATACGTGGTCAAGGGTCTCCTCCTCGGCACCACACTCACACATTGGGGAGTCTATTATGTTCAATATAAACAAATGTGAGGCCACCCGGCAATGCCCAATTCTGATTCTAGAGATATTTGATATTGTTCTTTTAGATACCTTCCTGTTGGAGAACCAAGGGGTGCGGGGAATAGACCCTTGAATTATTTTAAGCCGATTACCCTTGTGATTGTTTGGATCCATCCATTGTGCAGACCAGATAGAACTCGTACGTTTTTTTACCATATTAAGTCTGTTATACATCGGGATATGGAATTGATAGAGAACAGCTTCGGAAAGAGTAGCCTTCTTGGCCAGTTTATCAGCACATTTATTTCCCTGAATTCCTTTATTAACACAAGATTTGAATTAAATAGAAAACACAGTATTTAGTATTTAGATTTTTATTTTTTCATTGAATCATAAAGTACATGGGATAGAGTTATTTATGGAATAACACATCGGGCAAATGGCCTCCAATGCTTTGCTGGCATATACGCACTCATTTGTCGAAATTTTCCATGACCATTTTGAATAAATGTGGCTGAATTTTGTTGAAGAAGCGTTTAATTTCCTCCTGTGTTGCACGGGTGGTTGTGGGTTGGTTGTTGTTGTTGTGGGACGACCAGAGTTGTTTAGCGTCTCCAACTGATCCAGTCTCTCTAAATTTTTTAATTAATCTCTTCGCAGTCGATGAACTTAAAACACTATTCCGACGATAATTTGTATTAAATTTTTGAATAGCGGCCGCCAAACTGTTATATCGTGTACCCATTTTTATTAACCCTAAACTCTCAGCTGTCAAATTTTTTTTTCAGGGTTGCCAACAATTATATGTTAGTATAGTGAGTAAGATTAAAAAAGGATCACTCAGGTGGTTCGATCATGTGGAACGGATGAACGAGGAGAGAATGGTAAGAAAAATATATGATGCAAATGTTGATTGCACCAGAAATAGAGGAAGTCCGCGGAAGACTTGGCATGACCAGGTAAACCAGATAATGGAGGATGGTTCTGTTAGTTTAGGTTAAGTTAGGTTGATGAACAGTCGGCGAGCTTGTATGAGAAGATGTTTGAATGTGGATGAGGCGAGAATTGTGTGTCAGGACAGAAGAGTGTGGCGCTCTATCCTCTCTGCCTACCCCCACGGGGAAACGGGGTGATGGTAAGTAAGTAAGTAAGCATATATATATATACATATAACTTTGAAACCCTCAAAACACTATCGAAATAATAATTTTAAATTTGTAATAATAATCTATCATCACATAATTGAATATATATATATGTAATTGTGTGATGATAGAATGATATATATTCAATTGATGATATTATATATATCATTCTATCATCACACAATTACATATATATATATATATATATATATATATATATATATATGTATATATATATATTCAATTAGGTGATGATAAATTATTATTACAAATTTAAAATTATTATTTCGATAGTGTTTTGAGGGTTTCAAAGTTTTCCAAAACAAACAATCTAGAGTTTGACCGAGACCTTCAAGTCTGTTAAATATTTTGAAACACACGATTTACTACAAACTGTATTATAAAAATACAACTTTTAAGTGATACATGCAGTTAATTTTTGGATGTCAATAATTTTGTACATACTATATAATATATATGACTATAATTATAATTATAACGGAGCAAATAACTTGATCATAATTTTTTTTAGATTATATAAAGTTTATTTTGAGATTTATTTAAAAAATGAAGTATTATTTTATGTTTTATATTTACTTACTTAACTAGTATTTAAAACGTAATAAAAAAAATGTAATAATTTAAACTAGCATTACAATCTTCCATTTTCTAATTTCTGTCAAAAGAAATGGGCTGGTTTTGATAAATATATCATCAGAATTAATTTGCATATTTCGATGGACCTTGACACTTTACTCCAATGTAATGTATCAGTATTCTATCAAGTTTCTCTGCGCGTAACACACAATAAGATATTGTGTTATTATATTTGTTTGTATGGATATTATTGTTTTTTAATGGGTATATATATACTTAAAAATACATATGAATAAATAAATAATGATATAAGCGTATGCGGATAAATCTTGTTTTAAAACATTTTATGAACGATCATATTATCTTAGCAATATTTGAATATGTCCAAAAATACGCAATTACTGGATTTTTACCCACAAAGACAGTGTTATTAAACAAATATCAAAACACGCGAGACATATTTTGTTCGTGTACATGTGTTCTAACAAAGAACGAGTCAATGGTAATTTCGTAAAATTTCACCCACGTATTGGGGAGTAATCTCGCATGCTCAACAGGTCCATAATAAGATGTGATCTCCCACGCGGGCGGTATTAGACGTACAACTCGATCTAAAGTGAGATGCGTTTTGGATAATTTCGTATATGTGATCACTCTTGTGATACTTTCGCATTAGATGTTTCGCTGAGAGCCTAGTCGGACATGGTCATTTGGGCGACGGCGAATGGGCTATAGGCATTAGAGCGACGGACATTTGGGCGACGGACATTTGGGCAACGGTCACTTAGGCGACGTTTATTAGGGCGACGGTAATTTGGGTAATGACATTTGGGTGACGGTAATTTGGGTAATGACATTTGGGCGACGGTAACGAATGAACGAAATTATAATAATTTAATTCAAATATATTTGCAATTCAATATTTTCAGATTATTTATGATGTAGGTATGCAATTTTTTTGGGATATGCTTTATAATATCGGTTTCAATAATAAATTATCCTTAATTGATAATTAATGTATTCCTGTACTTTTAATTTCGTATTTTATTATTCTATGATTTTGATATGTTTATGTATTTTTAGTACACAAGAGTTTTAGAAAATATATTTTGACAATTTTTCACGTAGGCTAGGTTTGATCTGGGGAAACCGCCTTACATTTTATAATATTTTCTGTAGTTAAGAAAACGTAGTAAAACTATAAATATAGTTGTGTGCAAGTTAACATCGTCATCATCATTAGCTATTATAAATAAGTGATGAGCTAAACCGTAATTATAACTGTAATTGTGTGATTGGAATTCGATTGTAATGATAATTGCAAACTGTGATTTAATAGATATCTCACAGAGACGAAGCTATTTTTTATTATATTTAATGGAAAATATATGGAAGTATTAAATATAATAATGTAATATAATTAAACATAATATAATAAAAAATTGCTTAGTTTCTATATGAGATATCCATTATTTAAACAAATAACAGATATCTCATAAAAACAAAGCTATTTTTTTATTATATATAATGAAAAATATTAAATATGCTGTTTAAAAAAAAGGAAAAATGAATGATCAAATTTGGTTTATAGATGGCGATGGTGTAGTGGTACATGAAGCGAGTCCACATACTAACATATATACAACTTTAAAAATTTGATAAATGTAGAGTTTGAGGGGTGAAATTGTTGGTTGCCAGCTGAAGACAGGTCGTAAGCCATGTTTCCATATTTCCATATATTTTCCATTATAAAGAAATAGCTTTGTACCTATGAGATATCTGAAATTTGTTTAAAAACAGTGCCTTTGTAAATGAAAATCCAGTAATAGTGTGTTCTTGGACATATTCAAATACAGTAAAACCTCGATATAACGGACTAATTGGGGGAGGTGTGTCCGTTAAAGCCGAAAGTCCGTTATACAAAAATCGGTTTGAAAATATGTACACTGTATTTAGATATAAATAAACAATACAAAAATCTATTTATTGTCTTCGGACACTAGTCGTGAAGTGACGTTGCTGTTTGATATCGACGCGTTTTGTTTCAATTTGAATAAAGTTTTGTTTGCACTTTTGAAGTTTGCTGTTTTTTTTATAATCAACTCTCTAAAATTACGAAAATGCGTATAAAATATAGTTGAACTTCGCTATGTGACGAATAGTCAATAAATGTTATTAGATCGTCGAGATGTGATCTTACCACTGATAACTTCATTTTTGGCAGTCTTCACTTCCATCCTTCTTTTTATATTAGGGAATCCCCTAATATACTATCGCATTTTGTCTCTAATTCTAGTGCTAGATGACGTGATTATCATGGCCGCTAAAAATTGTTTACATGCGGCGACACTTAAATTTAAGCATGTTAAGGGTTTTTCATTAAGGGCGCTCAAACTTTTTTTTAAAATAAAACAAAAACGAATGAATATATCTAAAAAAAAATGTATTATGTTTTGAAGTACATTTAGTGGCAATTATGTATGAAATTCAATTTCCCTCGCATGACCACCGCGGGCACGTTTGCAGAAGTCCAATCGTTGAATCCAATTTTCCACCACTTTTTCACATAATTCGGCCCGAATCGCACCAATTTCGCGTTCAATATTTTCTCTTAGCTCTTGTAACGTCGCCGGCTTGTTGGTATAGACCAAAGATTTAACATAGCCTCAAAGAAAATAGTCCAATGGTGTTAAATCGCATGATCTAGGCGGCCATTGAACTGGTTCATTTCGCGAAATAACACGCTCACCAAATTTGGTTTTCAATAAGTCAATTGTTGCGTGTGCCGTGTGACTGGTAGCGCCATCTTGTTGAAACCACATATTGACCAAGTCCATACCTTGCAATTGAGGCCAAAAATAATCAGTTATCATGGAGCGATAACGATTACCATTCACAGTAACATGACGATTAGCATCAACAAAAAAATATGGTCCAATGACACCTCCGGCATGTAATCCACACCAAACAGTGATTTTTCCGGGATGCAATTGTGTTTTGTGAAGCACGTGTGGATTGGTGCCTGCCCAATAACGCATATTTTGCTTGTTTACATATCCATTGAGCCAAAAATGAGCTTCGTCGCTAAAGATGATTTTTCGATGGAATTCAGCATCATTTTCAAATTGTTGTGCAGCCCAATTGAGGAATTGGCGACGCTTCAAATGGTCAAGCGGCTTTAGTTCTTGTGTCAACTGGATCTTGCATGGATGTAGGCCAAGATCTTTTAGCAAAATTCGCCACAATGACGTCACAGAAATGCCCAATTGTTGAGAACGTCGTGTTAGTGACTCATTTGGGTCATCAAGAACAGATGCTCTAGCGGCGGCAATATTTTCCTCGCTTCGTGCATTTCTTTGTCTCACTGGCACTGGAACATTATGTAGCGACAATGTGTTTTCAAATTTTTGCACCAAACGTTGAATTGTTGATGTGGCAGGCAAGTGATGAGGACGATAAAATGGTCGTAATGCTCTTAAAGTTCCGGTGAGCGAACGCGAATTTTGGTAGTAGATTTGAATAATTTGCAAGCGTTGCTCCGATGTGTACTGCTCCATGATGATTTGCCAACTAAGTATAAGTGTTAACTCCAAAAAAAATTGAAGAAATATGGCGTAGTTTCTTGTCCCTGTTGAAATAAAGTTTGAGCGTCCCTATTGAAAAACCCTTTATAATATTAACAGGACATTTTTAATTTTTTTACATTTGACTGGATTTTTTGTCCGTTATATCCGAAGTTCGTTAAATAGAGGTCCGTTATATCGAGGTTTTACTGTATTGTGATTTAATTGTTGGAGATTCAGTTGCCATTGCTCGCCGAATCACGAATAATCATTATATTCATTTTTTCATAAAATAAATAGTTTCAGGTGACGTTTGTGTGCACGTGTCGACTCAAGCTGATAAATTAAACATCGCATATACTTGAGTTTTTAATTTTTTGTCTCTTTCTATCAATTTCAATCTGATATCTGCCTAGTTTATAGTAACAAAAATCCAAAATTTTATTCATAATTAATTCGTATTAAAATAAAAATACTCCGATAAAAGTAAATATGTTTTGCAGACAAATTTCAAACTTCGCCCGCGTGTCACCAAAAACGCTCCACGTGTCATAAAGTGTCTCACACCTGTCAGTTTCGCCACCTCTGATCATTGATCGCATCTGTGTTTATTTTTCCTTCGTTTCAATATATTTTCACAAAATCTGCATGATTTTTGCTAAGTAAATTTCTTCACGTTTTCACAAATCTCTAATATTCCATTTATTATTTATAGCGGCTTTGAAAATTTCAAAAGTTTAGATTTTCGGACCTTGTTCTAAAATTAGTATTCCCTTTAGGTATTACTGGGTTTTACGTAGGGACCCTAACTTAGTTAGCAAAGCAAACTTTACCTTTTGTATCTCATTTGTAATCCGACGAACCCAATAGACTACGTCCAACTTAACAGCAATATTAAGATTTGGCCGAACTGATTTAAATAAAGAACAAGCCGATATAATCTCGCGCCAATTTATTTCAAGATTACATGGTTTTCTATGCAGACTCTTAAGCCGTTAATTATACAGTGAAACTGTATTAGTTCACGTACGCATGATCAGGCACATTTAAGTGTATGTGTTGGTGTCATTGATGCCACCTGATGTCGGAATATTTTTGCCTCAGCTGGTGATGGTGGTGTGTCTTCCTAAAACTGTGTTTTGAAACTAGTATAGATCTATTTTTTATATAAATTATGCTATTTTAGTGTTAGTTTTAGATTTTTCATTTTAAGCGTATTGTTAAAATTGTACTATCCATGTATTTTTATGTTTTCGAACCAATTGAATATATAATATATTAACATAAACACTTCATACATTTTCTCGTACAAGCTCGCTAATTATTGAGGATTGAACAGGACCATCTTCCAGCATCTGGTTTACCTGATCGTGTCAAGTCTTCCGCGGACGTCCTCTATTTCTGGTGATTTCAACACTTACAACATATATCTTTCTTATCATTTTCTCCTTATTCATCCGTTCTGTATGACCAAACCACCTTAGTGATCCTTTTTTAATTTTGCTCACTATATTTCACAGTCGGCGAGTTGATCTATTGTCTTAAACATTTCAACCACTCACTACAAGATGACCACACTATGTGAATATCTCTAACGTTGCATGTGGTGAGTCAACAGATTAAGGAAACCATTGCACATACGCAACATCATAACCAATACGCTACACAAAAAACACGCCTAATTTGTTTAATTTACGGCCCAATGCGTGATAATCTAACCAAAGAATGGAGGAAGTTAAAGAACATGGAACTTCGGGAACGGTATACCTACCCAGATAAGTCAACAGGATCGAGACTGTAAGGAAGTTCAAGACGTAGATGGACGGATAATTTCAAGAGGTATGCGGGTGTCCAGTAGACTGGAACACAAAAGCTACGTCAAAGGATGGATGGATAGTGCTCTATTGTGAATGCGGTCATGGATTTTAGATTCGAGTTTGTATTATTGTACTATTAAATCAATTTCGCGTATAGGTTAGTTTGTAATTAAAAATGTATTTTTTTATAAAAATAACTAAGTGCATTGATTTTCAAAAAAATAACTGTATGCATTGCTTCCCATATCGGATTGTTTTGAATGTTGCATGCATGACGTGTTGCGCTCAAATTCAAGAGTTATTATCAAATTAGAATTTTAATTAGATTATTTAGTAGATCGCATGACGGTACCTTATAGATCTAATCGGTGAAAAATGATAATAACTTCAATATAAACATCTTGTGGCATATCTATAGGATGTACAGGGGAAAAATTTCAATATTAAATGGTAATTGCATTACGTGAAACCTTAACGAGAATGATGCTGGAACGTTTTGGAACAGCACGAACGCTTCGAAATAAATTGTTTACTGACGAACCACATTTTCATATCGATGGCTATGTTAATAAACAGAACATGAGATATTGATACCTCGACAACTCAAGAGAATGCCATCAAAAACCTTTGCATTGTCCAAAACGACAGTTTGTAACTAAAGAAATTGACCCTTATTTTTTTAACCAGCGAGAGACAGTCACTGTTGACGTGTATTGCCGAATAATCGACAAGTTTTTGCCGGGTTCAACAACAGAACACAATTTCAGCAAGACGGAGCTACTCCACACATATATAGAGTTTGAATGGAAAAGCTGAAGGGAATTTTTTCCAATTAATTAAGCAAGTACGGAGACATACTCTGGGCACCTCAGTTACCGGACCTTACATCATGTGACTTTTTTTTATGGGGATACCTTAAGTCAAAAGTTTACAGTAACAATTCTTGAACAATTCAGGCCTTACAAGAAAATATCTGCCGTGAAGTTTCTGCCATTGAACCAACGCTTTGCTCTCGCGTGTTCGCCAATTTAAGAGTCCGATTGCAAGAGTGCTTTGAGAGAAATGGATGGCATTTAAACGATTTTGTTAATAAAGCGTAAAATCCTCATCGTTAAACTCCATTTTGTATAAATAAAATATGAGAATAACATTGTAGTTTTTTATTTAATTTAATATATACTTGAAAATTTTCCGCTGGACACCCTTTATGAATCTCTGGTGATCGATAGGAGTTTATTTATACTAAAAGTGATATGAGATTAGATAATTAGATATATTACAAGTTCAAGCCTGTAAAACAGGCGTTAAGATTAAAAGAATACTTAAGCCTTGAAGATATTTACTCAGCATATAACACTCAAGAATGAAGAAGAATTTGTTCCTTATTTTTCTTTCCTCCTTCATAACAGCGTTGATGTATCCTCAATGAAACTCGGCTCGTAATGCACTTCCATAAGTTCCGGTCTTGAGTCGCCATCACAGCTGACTCCAGGGCCTCTCCAGCTAGATGCAGTCTCTTTCAGCTCGAAGGTATATCTATAATAATCTCATTTTCTGGACTGTCACTTTAAAGCATAATATGGTCAAAAAATTGTTGCAGAAAAAGTTTGCTCTGGTTGAATATTTTGTAGGATTGAGACATTAATAAATCCTTAATACGAGTCATTTCTCTCCAGTGCTAGATTTATAAGACTGGTATTTGAATATATTCTCACTCTATCTTAGCTTTACTTTCCCAAGCTGGTTCTGTGTTCTACAATGATTTCTTTGATTGTGCTGCCCAAGTACCGAAAAATTAAAAACGTATTTAAAAGCTTATTTCATTATTCTAAGTATTATATATAGCATATTGTTATAGTATCAATGTCAAAATTCATTTTCTACCAACCGTACCAAAAATAGGCCTTAAAATTTTCGTCTACGATATTTGGTTGGAAAATTTGTCGTCAAAAATAGTATCGTTGTAGCATAGTTAGATAATATATCTCCCCCGGTTTGGAAAGAGATTCAGAGGAAAGAGATCCCGGTGGTGCAACAACAATATTTTTTGATAAAATTGATTTTATGTGTATATCTTTCCAATTAATACTCAAAAATTTCGATGATTCGAAAATGATTCAAATTCTAAGATTACGCTATGGAGTAAGGAATAGTGCAATTGCAATGTTAAGAGTATACAAAACTCTGATTTCATTGTTTTATTCACTTAATTTCAATAATATCTTTAAAGTTTTTCTTAGTAAGGTAATTGCCAGTCGGGAGTCGTCACACATGGACGCATCCTCCATCCCCTACAGCCACCCTACAGCCACCCGACAACCCTCCGTCGATAGCTTCATCCCTCGCACAGGTGAGTGTACCCACGCGTGGTTAATAAACCTGTTGAACTGTTAACACAGAGGAGAGGGTTTGCTCTGGAAGGGATAGAACATTATTTTTTTAATGGTGCTCACCAAAGGCATATTTTGTTTCTTACACACACATTCACGTTTTTAGTTTCACCAGCCTGATTAGTTTTGTATTAACACAAGTAGTCGGATCAACTACCATTGAAATCAACCCAATCGGATTGATATTAAGCTTTTATATGGTATTATTTATTACAAATTAAATATATATATACGGAATAACCTATCTACCGAAAAAATATTTAGTAGCTATCGGAATACGAATCTGTACCTCTTCTTATAAAGGAAAGCGCGTTCTCCACTTTAGTTATGACAATCAAATTAATTTTTCAACAAATTTTGAACTTAAGTATTTTCTGTAATACAATTTTAAAAGCTAACAACTTTATATTACGGCGAATCTCAAATACTTTTGAGTAAAACCCTACAGGAGGCGTCAGAATTAAGTTAATTAATCTATTTTATTAAATTTGGAAACTTTAATACAACTTAGCTATACATCAAGGAGAACACATTTTTGGTATTTTAATACATATTAAAATAATCAACTACAATAGGAAGATAAACAGAAAAAATATTTAGTTTCTACCTTCATGTTAATTTAATTTGTATTACAGTACCATAGAACATTTATTACATTTAAATTACAAGTCTTTTACATCAAATTACTAATACAAATTAAATGTTATCAAGGAGAACACATTCTTAATGTGAAATTGTAACTATTCAGAACATAGGTCTGTGACATTTTAAACACTAATTCAATGTATTAAATAGAAAGATATACATATGAAATCAAGTTTATCGAAAAATATTGTTGTTGCGCTACTGGGATTCGATCCTGAATCTCTTTCTAAAGCGGAGAAAGTACATTATCTAACTATGCTACAGCGACAGTATTTTATATAACACATAGGTTCGAAAATTTGTCGTCAAAAAGTAATAACTAATTCAATGTATTAATCAGAAAGATATACATGTGAAAATCAAGTTTATCGAAAAATATTGTTGTTGCGCTACTGGGATTCGAACCTGAATCTCTTTCCAAACCGGGGAAGGTGCATTGTCCAACTATGTTACAGCGACCGTACTTTTTGACGACAAATTTTCGAACCTATGTGTTATATAACTATCCAACTATAATCCATTATTATTAATCCAACTATGCTACAGCGACAGTACTTTATATAACACATAGGTTCGAAAATTTGTCGTCAAAAAGTACGGTCGCTGTAACATAGTTGGACAATGCACCTTCCCCGGTTTGGAAAGATATCCAGGTTCGAATCTCGGTAGCGCAACAACAATATTCTTCTTTAAAATTGATTTTATATGTATGTATTTCTAATTAATACATTTAATTAGTATTTAAAATTTCACAGACCTATGTTCTGAATGATTGCAAACTCACAATAAAAATGTGTTCTCCTTAACAATATAAAATAATAGTTTAACGAATTTAATAAATTTAAGTGTTAAATGATAATAAATAAAATGTTTTTTATTGTGATATATTTAAAAAGTTTTCTTACTTACGTATGAATGGGTTGTTTACTAGTATTTATTAATTTGTATAGTTTTCTTAAAAATATAATTCTTGTTCTTATTGAAAATTTTTTTTTATTCAAGAATAATCTTGTATATCTTTCTAATTAATACATTTAATTAGTATTTACAAATTAAATGAATAAATTATAAAGGTGGAAAAAATCTATTTTTCTGTATTCTGATTAATTTAATTTGATTACAAATATCACAAAACCATGTTATGAAATAGCAACAACATAACAATAACAATGTGTTTTCATACCATAAAATTATACATGTGCAATAAAAAATAATATTTACATTAATTACGTAATGGAAAATTTATTCAGAGATATCACATGGAACATTAAATCGTGGTGTGCTTGTACATTCCACGACATCTAGCGATGACGACGCGTAACATGTCGTAACATCAGCATCACATAATATACATATACTAAAATAATTCAATAATCCGAATTTTCAAAATTAAAAAACATTTAAACTTTAGAAGCTAATTCCGGTCTACAAGATTTAGAGACCAAATTGATATTCCAAAACTAAAATATACAGCAACCCAAAATCACTATATTTATCAAAGCATCAAATTTTCTGCAGTCGGTTTACTCAGAGGTATTTGAGATTCTGTAAAAATAATGTAGATGGCTTTCAAATAATGTAATGACAGGTGTATTAATTTGAAAAATGTAACATATAGGTTCGAAAATTTGTCAAGAAAAATACTGGCGTTATAGCACAATGGTAGTGCACTTCCCCGGATTGGAAATAGAGATCAAAAACAATATTTTTCGACAAAATTGATTTTATGTGTATATATTTATAATTAATACATTAATTTAGTATTTAAAAAATAAATGTTAAATGAAATATATATATATATATCCTATTGATAATTTTAAAATGTATTATATTTTCTAATATTAAAATAAAATAAAAATATATATAACTATACTTATCTCATCGCGGAATGATCGCAACTCCAGAAGCCCGTTTCGCGTGGCTCTTGACTTCTCTACTGAACACCTTCGAGGCAACAGTCTAACTCTCCAATTAGTACATGAATTGTAATCGTGTATTTCATTAACCTATATTGTAACGTTACATGTAATAAATAAATTTTAAAAATAAATAAACTGATGAATGCACATTTATTTTTAAAATTGGCAAAATTAACTTTGTCTCCATTATTTTAATTTGTTATAATTGTTTTATCAACCAATTATTGAATTAAAATACATATACCGGTTTCGAAAAATATCATTTTCTTCTTTATTTTGAGATGTTTGAACAATAGTGGGAATTCAGATTTTGCTAATCATTTGATAGAAAATGGTCATGGTTTTGATAAAAAATTGGGATTGTCAACTTTGCATTGAATGGTGTTGGTCATAAACTAAATAATTTGGAATCGTTGAAGATAAATAAAGAGTGTAAAACTAATCAAAAAATTATAAACAACCAACTAAATTTAACAAATCCCATTCTAAAATTTTTTCCTAAAAATTATTCTAGTAATTTTGTATCAAGTAACAATTTAAGTTAGGTACTAAATTTATTTTTTAAATAATTTATTTTATTAAAATTAGATTTTATTAAAGAAACAATAATATGGTTTTTGATTAGTTATTGACATTTTAAAGAAGAAAATGATATTTTTAGAAACCGGTAGATGTATTTTATTTAAATAATTGGTTAATAAAACAAAGTTAACAAATTAAAATAATGCATATTTAGAAGAAAATATATTTTAATAAGAAATTGAACTTGATACCAAACAGTAATTGAAGACCTAGAAGTATGTGAGTAAATATAATACATTTTTAAAATCGCATTTTTATATGAAGACAATATTGACATTCAAATTTGACAATTTATAACTATTAATTTTAACATTTTGATAACTTAATAATTACACGTTTATCATAAAAACCTTGACTTTGAACCCATAAATAAACAAATTATGTATATGTATGAATTTGGTGCAATTTAATTTAATTTATTTCATCTTAATTAAGGCCAATAATAATCTAAAAAAAGTTTAATCTAGATTATATTTTCTGGTATAAATGGTATAAACGCGAAAATAATATGAATTATTTTTGAAATGTGACCCTTAATGGACTCGATGTACCTACGATACTGCATGGTCAAGCAAGGATTAAGAATTCTGATGCACTAATTGCTGGCCTGTAGGTAGTATGTTACACTGTACATTTCCAAATGGGTAATAAATCTTTTAGCTAAGCTTACACGATCCGTTTTGTAGCTTTTCAGATATATTCAGATGAAAATGTCGCTCCAGATAAGCGTCCAAGCGAAAATGGAACCATAGCTTTCCTCGCAAAGCTTCAAATCAACTGCGATGAACTCAAAAGGTTTTAGTTTATGGATACCTATACCTTTTCCACTCGATGCTTGATACTCGCAAAATTCATATGAATTTATATTAACGAGGGTTTTCTGTAAAACCTTGCATTTGCCATATACCATATACACGTGTTGAGATAAAATCTGCGATCAATACTCGAGATTAGTAATATGAGACAAAACTTAAACCGGTGTGCACAACATTATATTTGACAGTGAGCACACGCACATGCACATGAACGACACATAGAATCACAAAAATTTCATCATCATGAGATTTCTTATTCGTTTAATTGAAATTGGTTATCATTACTTTTCCGGGAAAGCTCTACAGTAAACTAGCCAAAAAAACTACAAACTTATTACTGTTAAGTAATAATATTTTATTTTTCTTTGGTCTTTGGTACACGGGCTATTACTGTTCCTTTTAATAAAATAAAATTATATCAACGATGCTTTAAATAGGGTGGCTTCACACGGGAAAAATACAAAAAGAGTAGTTTATTTGAACTTAACCATTCTCAAAATCACTAATAAGTATGGAGCGAGAACATTCAAATTTGTTGTTCCTACATTCAAAAATTAACTATCTGGGCCTGTACAAAATAGTACGCTTTCTCGTAATTTGAAATAAATGATAAAAAAGTGGCTCATCGTAAAACAATGTGTCTTTTCTTGTGAGCATGAAATGAATTGTTTAAATTGTGACATTGATTAGTTGTTGTTTTGATTATATTAAATGTAATAAAATTTGTATAAATGTACCTGCAGACTGTAGATATTTTGTGGGTCTAGTTTTAATTACAAAAAAAAGAAGAAAAAAAAAAACGATAACTTAGTATGGGTACATACTGAATAAAATACGTACATTTATTTATTCTTAATATAATGCATACATATGTAAGTATATATAAGCTCTAATATAAACTCGATCAAAATGTTCCTTTTTTTACAAAAACTTGTCTTGCACATATTGGCTTAGTTTCGTTTTGAATCTATGTAGTTTTCCTCCTTTATATATCGTCTGGCATTTCATTAAAGATCTTCATCGCACTATACATCATCGATTTCTGAGATTTAGCCTTCTTCGTGAAAGGCAGTCTCAGTCTGTCTCTTCATCTTGTATTATAATGTTCGTACTCATATTGATTCGCATCGATTCTTCTTATAAATTCAACCGATGTATTTTTTGTGAGGATAATATTGAAATATATATTGGTAATGAGTAAATAAAAAAAAAGTATTTATTTCATCACTTTTTTGAGATATATTTTTATGCGATTACTTTAGTATAAATTTATTTATGGAGGGGGGCACGAACAAAAGAAAAAATGAAAAATCTACTAAAAGCATATTTATATTAAAAAAATGCGTGAATGTTGACAAAATGGAAGTTCGAAAATATTGATTATTAATACTGAAGTTTTACAGTATATTTGTTTGTTGCACCTGTGCGTGCCTTAGTATGTTTGTCAACATATTTTAAAAATTTATTTATTCTATTATACACATATCTCAGCCATTTGAATTATTGACCTAGTCTTCTCAAACACAATCAAAGGTCACGTCTCATTATCAAATTGTCATTGATCCATTTAATATTATATTCAAATTTTATAATGTATTTTTTCACTGAATAAATCCTATACGAAAATTTCTTATCGGAAAGTTAATTAAAAGTTTCCTACCGCTTTGCTTTGAGACTCCGGAAGAAATACTTCAATATCGCAAATAAAGCTTATAAAAGAAATCCTGAACAATGTACTACGTATAACAAACACAAGGGATGTCGTAAAATTTCAAAGCATTATTTTTTATGCCCAGTAACAGGTTTCCCTTATATGAGTTTATATTAAAAAAATGGTTCATGGGATGCCAGAATGTACCAACCATAATTTATGGGTGATATCAGATTAAATTGAAATCATCTACATACTAGCAAAAGAGCATCTTACAATCATAATATAGTGCTGAATTTTCAGAATTGCATCTAGTCCCTCACCAGAGATATTTAACCCTGAAAAGTACAGTTTTTGTATATTTCCAAAATTTGAGAATTTTTAGAAAGATTTAAAAATACCTTTTAAAACTAACAATAATGTCGGAACACATCTGAAAAACTAGAAAAGCAGCATACCTAAACTAAAAAATAGTACAGCATATATCGGACATACAGGAAGGACTTTTTCAACTAGATTCATCGAACATATGCGTTGCTATAAAAATAAAAATGTAGATTCAAAATTTGTAACCCATTTATTAAAAGAAAACCATATCCCGCTTGATAATATTGAGCCAAAACCTTTGTATATAGAATCCAAAGCTTTTAAATTAAATTTGCTCGAAAAATTAGAAATTAACAAAATAACTAATGACACAAATATAATATAATATAAATATAATCAATAGCCAACAGAAAAATATCTTCTCTCTACTTCTTAATATGTTCAAAAAACCTAAAACCAAGACAAACTAACCAATCGCAATGGGGTAATCTCGGTAGTTAAAATAAATAGAGTCGCTTGCAGAATATTTCAACTAATCATTTATAGAAACGGGAAAATTGACAATTTAACTTAAAATAATAATTTTACAACAGTAAAACCACTGGGGGTTGCTGGGGTGGATAATGCTGGGAAGAGAAGTGGCCTAACGGAGCATTCTACTGGCTCTCCCTCGCATCTTTTGCGACCTGGACAGGGTGAATTTCTGTCGGACTTTGACCGAGTTCTGCGACTATAACAAATAAATGTGACGTCTGCCCTCCCCTTTTTGGATGTGCATGATTTCTATAACTTCTCTCTGGCTGCCTTCTGAATTTAATGTGATAACGAGTCTCACGTCAAATTGTGCATATATGGCTCTGGTACGATGATACCGGACCCAACCTATGATGGTATTAAGATGTTAATAACTGAATGTAACAAAAAAATTAAAAAATGTAATATTGACGAATCGAAACGAGAGTAAACAACTTTCAAACAATTCCGGGATAGGATTTAAATAAATAAATAACCCGCTAACCAGAACAGTATTCTATATGAGTTGTGGTACTGAATTCGGAAACGGTTATAGGTCACCTGCTTGTATTTCGACATGCTGGTGAAGAACGATTTAAACAGGATCCTCTTCACCTCCTTACTGCATCGATAGAAATGCCGTGACAGCATATTCGCACAAACACTTAACTGTATCCTCTGTCGTTCTATATCATCATCGTCTTGTCCATCTTCATTGAATATATGACCGAGGTATTTTACCTTATTTTGGATGCTATATTATTTTTGCGATTTCTTTTGTGGTGTTATATAACATATTTAGCATTTTATTTGTATTCAAATCAACTGTTATTATTCTGAAAAGTATGCTATTTAAATATAACTGTGTTCTAGTTATCTCCTAAACTACTGAAAATTTTGACACGTTTGTAACATAATTTTAAAGAGAACATTGTTGTTTGAATTTATGTTCTGTTTGCTAATTAGCGCGTGTTTTGTTTTAACTTGTGACATGTTCCAACTCGAAAGTCTAACACGTCTCCATTTCTCGGTTCAATAGAACTTGTAGATTCTGAATGTTACTTGCTAGAAGTACCTACCGTATCATAAGTATAACGTAGGTTGGTTTTATTTGATTTTACAAAGATATAATAAATTTATACATTTTTTACTCATCCAGTTGTAACTTTTGAATTGCAAATTTTATTTGGTTTAATGGTTGTATTATTCAGTTCTTGGCCGACCCGTTACTTAAATAATTGATTCTAGTCAAATATTAAGGAGAGACGCACCAGACAATGTGTATTGAATTATTAATGATTTAGCTATGCGAAGTTTATAAAATGTTTTAATTTGTTTTTAGCACTTGTCTGTTGTTGTGTATCCACGCCGCTCTCACGGATGCACATTATATTTATTTTATTATTAGATCCTATTTATTATTTATTCTTAAATTTATATTTTTGAAGTATAATATTAAAAAAAATCATGTTGGGGAAAACGCAATCGTCTGATGAAAATTAACTTGACGTAGCTAAGTTGGTAGGGTAGTCTACCGTTAAAACTGAATTTTTTTGGCAACGGAATTTGTCCTTTAATTTTTTTAAATAACTTCTATCTTAGGTAAAAAAAATATGAAAGTGTTTTATTTGTTGGTTAATTATGTCTGTAATATCATTATTTCAAAGATAGTAAATCAGTATGCTGTGCTTATTAGAGGACTCTTCGCAAAATAGGTAAGGACCAATTTTTAATTTTTTTTTTGTATGCTCTAATATTTTTATAATTTTCATGGATATGTTGAGATATGATTTATTTTGATAATGTCCAAGTGGAACAGTAAAGATAGGACGTCAGAATGGATGTTTCGCAAGATTCGTAAATTTTTTACTCATTGCTATTTGGGGCCGGGGGTGATCTTGATCACTATTTCTAGAAAAAATTATGTGATTTAATGCACATTACATCTAACATGATTTCTTCTTTTCTTTCACGTATCTAAGTAGAACACTAACTACGTCTCACTACTCCGCTTGGTAAATACACACAATATTAAAACGGATGTCATGCGTCATTTGTTTATAATTTTTTACTCATTGTTATTTGGGGCCGGGGGTGATCTTGATCACACTTTTTAAATATTTATTTTTGAAGTAAAGTGAGCTAAATTGTTGCACCGTGTTAAATTGTTAATAATCGAAAATTGAAAAAATTCTACGCATTGAATTCCATACATAAGGGAATCATGTTAGAACTTTAAAATGGAATTAAATTTTAAAATGCAACTATGATATCAATGATTTTTTTTATTTGAAAGATCATTCGATACCATTAACAGTGTTTTGTATAATTATTAATATAAAATGAGGCCACAAATTAATTTTGCAAATATTGAATATAATTTCGTTCAAATGTACACCACGAGTGCATTTGATATAATGCATTTTTAGGATGCAATTTTCAGCCACTCTTTCACATAAATCTGGTGTAATTGCAGCAATATCACGAGTTATGTTGCTTTTTAATTGTTTAATTGTTGTTGGTCTTGTACTAGCTGGATTTTGCAGGGGTGTAGGTACTGATCTACTCCATGTTGTGCCATATGATAAGTCTAAATGTTGTGAATTTCGAGGAATCGATAAATTTGGATCATCCCTTACACTTCATTTACGGCGGTAATACTAGCATCACTCTGGGAATTTTTTTGTCTTACCAATGTCCTCACATCATGTGAATACTAATTATTTTAAACCTTTTCACAATTCGACGAATAGCTTGCTCAGATTGATGATTATATCGACCATAAAATTCACGAAGTGCACGTTAGGTTTGCCGATTTTGATAATAAAAAATAATTTACGGCGGTAATACTAGCATCACTCTGGGAATTTTTTTGTCTTACCAATGTCCTCACATCATGTGAATACTAATTATTTTAAACCTTTTCACAATTCGACGAATAGCTTGCTCAGATTGATGATTATATCGACCATAAAATTCACGAAGTGCACGTTAGGTTTGCCGATTTTGATAATAAACATAACTTGTAAACTTTGTATAACTTGTAAACTTTGTTCCAATATGAAATGATTCATGATAAAGTTACAGATAATAGCGAATAAAAATAACGACAGCTGTCAAAATATTAATCAACATGGCTACTATTAAAATGCTATCACATTTATTGGATTCCTTTATATTAATTCAATAATAACAGCTCAGAAAATAATTTTAGAAGTTATCCTTAAAACCATAATCACTACGAGCACTGACGAATTTTTTAATGTTTTTGATATAAGACATAATGCAACTCAAAATGTAGTTTCCACACGCACAAATACACAACCCAAGAGCACATACGACACATGACCAAAGGAATTACAAATATTTTGGATTTAATAGAATGCCGAAAGATTTAATCCAATTTAATTGTCCCAATAACATGAAACTGAAAATAAAAACTTGGATTCGAAATATGGATAGAGCTAGTATTGGTGCACTCATCCAAACATATTGATTCAAATCTTTAATAATTATTGTCACAAGTTTATCCAAAATAATTTATTTGAAAGTCCACTTTACAATTGTTTTTTCACATACACCTTATGTATTATATATATATATAGATATATGTATAAGTTAATAAATGTTAAATCTATCTACTACTTGTAATACTAATTCATTGTACAATTGCTTGTAAATTATTTTCGTCTCAACACAGAATTTCTCTAGTTGAACGGACACAGTCCAAACATATTTTTACATTATATCATATATACTATTTATTATATATAATTAGTATTATATTTAGACTATTTTCGAAAAGACTTGCAACTGCATTACATTTTTCACACGATCCATCAAAAGCGAAACGTAAAAAATATAAACAGCCCCTTTTCTAACATCCGTAAAGATCGCGATCGATCTCGTTCACTTCCGCTACATTCGCGCTTTTTCTATTTCTGTCCTGCCTAATTCCCTTTTCCCGGCAAATCTTGTCTGGGGTGAAAACGTCACGTAAATGTGTTTACCCGGGGGTAAAATATTTTCCGTCATTGGGAAAAGGTACTCACGGCACCTTTCTGTAGGCCATTTCTTTTTGTGGGCCAATGAGGACGCCCCAGGCGTACTTTGGTAAATTGCGGCGGGATTTCATTTCCAGGGAGTTAAATTTTTGAGTATAGATTTAAGGGTGTTAATGGTAATTTATTTTTTCTGCCAATAAAAACTGTCTTTGGAAGATAAAAAAACGCGTTACATGTCTGACATATGTATTACACTCATACAGCCCCCACAAAATATATATTTCTGGTTCATCCATCCCGCGTATTCAGATTTTATTATGGCCTGTTAAACATCGTCAAAATTTTATTTTAAATTCAAATGTTGTTCTTTTATTTAGAGGAAAATTAAAAAAAATTGTAGATATATTTATTTTATGTTATAGAATTTTTTTTAACATTGTTGTGTTGTACAAAAAATTAAATTGTTATTACTTGTTAACCGCTGAGTAATTTTATATTACGTAAAGAAGAATATATAAAATAAGTTTTCTGAGAAGTTCTAGTAACGACGTTAAATAATGGTGATATTTCGTTCATTTTTTTTCAGTCGGATAACATCAAGAGAGTCCAATATTCATCATTGTTATTTGATCCTTTGTTGGCGATATTGGTAGTACCTACAAAGCATTTTGTTGGCTCAGGCTGTATTAAAAAAACAATTATTTCTTAGAATTTAACGACATTAACGTAGTCAAAGATAGTCTTCATAACACGCGCACATAACATTTCATGAAGCAAAGGTACTTAGTATGGATCGGCTAGATGTGATTCAGAGGGACCTCCATGGACAAAAGCGCAGAACAGAGAGCAATATAATGATTTTAAATACTAAATTAATGTATTAATTATAAATATATACATATAAAATCAATTTTGTCGAAAAATATTGTTTTTGCGTCACCGGGATTCGAACCTGGATCTCTATTTCCAATCCGGGGAAGTGCACTACCTTTGTGCTATAACGCCAGTATTTTTCTTGACAATTTTTCGAACCTATATGTTACATTTTTCAAATTAATACACCTGTCGTTCCATTATTTGAAAGCCATCTACATTATTTTTACAGAATCTCAAATACCTTTGAGTAAACCGACTGCAGAAGCCAGAATTATCAATTCATTTTTATTAAATTTTGGACACATTGATACAACATATATTATTAAGGAAAACACATTCTTATTGTGAAGTTGTAATTATTCAGAACATAGGTCTGTGATATTTTAAATACTAAATTAATGTATTAATTATAAATATATACATATAAAATCAATTTTGTCGAAAAATATTGTTTTTGCGTCACCGGGATTCGAACCTGGATCTCTATTTCCAATCCGGGGAAGTGCACTACCTTTGTGCTATAACGCCAGTATTTTTCTTGACAATTTTTCGAACCTATATGTTACATTTTTCAAATTAATACACCTGTCGTTCCATTATTTGAAAGCCATCTACATTATTTTTACAGAATCTCAAATACCTTTGAGTAAACCGACTGCAGAAGCCAGAATTATCAATTCATTTTTATTAAATTTTGGACACATTGATACAACATATATTATTAAGGAAAACACATTCTTATTGTGAAGTTGTAATTATTCAGAACATAGGTCTGTGATATTTTAAATACTTAATTAATGTATTAATTATAAATATATACATATAAAATCAATTTTGTCGAAAAATATTGTTTTTGCGTCACCGGGATTCGAACCTGGGTCTCTATTTCCAATCCGGGAAAGTGCACTACCTTTGTGCTATAACGCCAGTATTTTTCTTGTCGAAAAATTGTCAATTTTTCGACAAAATTGATTTTATATGTATATATTTATAATTAATACATTAATTTAGTATTTGAAATATCACAGACCTATGTTCTGAATAATTACAACTTCACAATAAAAATGTGTTTTTCTTAATAATATAATGATTCATTGAAGGCAGTCATGGCCTACACCTGATGCCAGCAGTCCACTCTCGCCGAGTCATGGCGAGAGGAATCGAGCACGAGAATGTACTGCAGCATTCGGTTTTGCATTGTCTATCTCGAGTCGACACGGATCGTCTCGTACCATCTCGTTTTGCCTCGCACGCCTCACCTCGCCCCGTCCACACTCCGTTCCGGTCGGAGCGCGGACGAGGCGAGGTTGGGTGAGAAACCTCGGCGAGAGTAGACTGCTGGCATGACAGTGGTGTCATGACAATGAAAGCTTAGTAATGTATGAGATTTCACTACTTACGCTGCAAATCGCACACGAGCTATGTTCAAAACTGCAGGTCCAGCAGTAGTTAAAACATTTGTCTTTCTTTTGGAGAATAAATAGTTGTTGGTGTTTATAGTTCTGGGTGACGCCTGTGCGCACGTATAAAATATCATAAAATCTAACACTGTAAACGCGGGTTTTAGTTTTTGGCTCATTCTACCAATCTTTTGTGCTTATATATCTCCGAGTTTATCTCCAACTGAAGAACGAAGGCATTGATTCTATAGTTCAACTATTTCTAGCTGTTACAAATAAAATAATGATAGTCAGCATGATCGCTAACATTCGATAACCAAACAAGCAATCAAAGAAGAAGATGAGGA
Organism: Eubasilissa regina; assembly: GCA_022840565.1. Taxonomy (NCBI): domain Eukaryota; kingdom Metazoa; phylum Arthropoda; class Insecta; order Trichoptera; family Phryganeidae; genus Eubasilissa; species Eubasilissa regina. The sequence goes on along the minus strand of JAINEB010000027.1, from coordinate 11,429,539 downwards.
AACTAAATAAAATGAGCAATTTACATCAATGAAAAAGACATCACAATATATCCATTGAAGAGGAGAACTGGAATGGAGTAGGAACCTGTCCTCACCCGGGACCGGTTTAGAAGCTAGGGCTCCCTTGTCGGTCCCACTCATCAGAGCTAATAAATACACGCGACTTTAATGTAATATATTGTTCAGTATATGAAAAAGTAAAGAAAAAACTAAATAAATTTAACGGGAATATTAGTAATTTAGCAAAAGATAAAAAATTTTGACTTTGCAGCGCCTTTAAGTGCTGAATTTACATATCAACCCCTTAGAATAATTTAACGGATATTAAAGGAAATAGCAAGAGCTGAAAGTTCCAACTGCATCAGTTATTTATTTCTATTAATGGATCATTATTATTAATTGACAATGTTTTTAATTATTTTTAAATTCCCTCATCTCACAGTGGTCATTGATAATACTGAAAATAAGTTAAAACCTTAAAACTGATCATATTTGTATATTCAAAATAATACATGAATATATGTTGAAATTCAATTCAACACTTTGTTGCTCATTATCTCTAAATAGTGTAAGATGGAACCTTGTTATTCTAAAGGGTCGATATATAAAGGTTATAAACATAAATCCATATGAAAACATAGTTATATTTTATTGATGACATAACAAAATATATATATATATATATATTCATTGCTACAGAAAACATTTTTTTTAAATGATAAATCATATTTTTAAACATGAATTCATAATGTAATGCTCAGTATTTTTTGTTTTTGCCACGCAAAAAAATTGATGTGATCCTCTTAAATGAAGAGAGGTAGGCTTGAGAGACCCTCCGACCCCTAAAAAGCTAAACAAGTCTATCATAACTTCATACTAAACTATCGACTGTGGTCCATTAAACTTTAACGTCACAAAAAATCAAAGTAGACAACGTATATTTATCCATTTACGTTCTCTATTTTGTATCGAAATAATGTAGAAAGTATTTGCGAGAGAGATTTTATGTTTTTTACTAATTATATTTCTGTTTATTTAATTTATTTATTTATAATACAAAAATACTATCAGGGGGCCGGAGTTCGGGAAGGTCAAGCTGGAGTGAAATTGTTCTCAAAGATATCCAGAATCTCTACTACTCTAGCGTTTGAGATAGTTCAAGGAGTAATATATTTGGATGCTTTGGTAACGAATACTGATGACAGTAGGCAGGAAATTCGAAGACTAAAGTTGGTATGAACAAACTGTAGAGAATATAGAATGACAGTGATATCAAACTAGCAACTACAGGGTGAATATTATGTTCCAGGCCAATATTGTTTTTGAATAACTAAGAAAATAAACATACTTTATTCATTTGATTTTTATTTATCTATTATGTAGCTTATTACAATTAGGGACAAAATATGATATTAGCCAAATAGCTGCCTTTAGCAGTGGCACAAATGCGGGATCTTATAACAATATCTTTCATTGCATTCTCGTACACTTTGTGTGTTATTTCAGCAATTTCATTTCGAATATTGTCCTGTAACATCGGAATTCTTGTTGGCTTATTGATGTAGACCTTTCTCTTCAAGTACCATCTCAGAAAATAGTCGTGAGTCCTTAAATCAGTTGATTGAGGAGCCCGATATCATCACTTTTTAACTTTTTAATGTGGCCGGGAAAAAAATTTCAAAACATTTCAAGCATACCTCGGGCTGTGTATAAGGTGGCACTATCTTATTGAAACCATATATTTTGTAGGCCTAATTGATCTAATTCGGCTACTAAGTAGTTTTCCATAATGTGACGATAGTGATCACCATTAATGGTTACTGAATTGCCATTATTATTTAGATACAATTTTTTTAATAACTTAAACACATTGTTGAGTCTTTAGGTACTCTTTATTAAATTGTAAATAACTATTATTTATGATTACTTAATTTGAATTGACAAATATCTACCAAACCAAAATAGAGATCAAATAAAATCGGCCTGGAACATAATATTCTTCGTGTATAATTACGTTTGTTCACACTCTTGTCTTTCCAATCTTCATGTATGTAGCGGAGACCTGAAAAATAGTGGCTGCTTACGCGCCTTGTTACTTCGATTGGCACCACTGGATTTATAATAATGTACATGTATGTGTGTGTATTGTCGCCTTTTTTCTGAAGCTAAGAATACGGTATCCAACAGGCGTCATTCTTATTACATCCCGTGCTTTGACCAGTCCAGCGGTTCAAATAAACAATCCAAATCTAAAGAGGACAATCCAACTAAAAGAACAACCACATAGGTCCAGAAAGACAGCAGCAATAAAGAGGTTAGTGCAGTTCATATATCACGTGTGTGTTTATTGTTAATCAGAAACCTGGGAACAAGCTATCGATTTTAATTTCCCTCATCTCACAGTGGTCATTGATAATACTAAAAATAAGTTAAAACCTTAAAACTGATCATATTTATTGAAATCCAATTAAGACTTTTGAGCTCATAATCTCAAAACAGTGTCAGTGTCAGATGGAACCTTGTTATTCTGAGGAATCGATATGTCAACAATAGAATGAATCAATGAAGGTGGAAGAAAGAAGACTCTGACGTATATAAAAAATCAACGGAGGAAACTTTTTGAGGAGGCCAGGTGTTGTAAATCCAGGTATTGTAATGTGATAGTGTGATGTGACAGAGCTTATCTATATTATTATTTAAATATTATCTCCAAAAATGTTTGATTCTCAAATATATAAAAACTCGTTTCCGGCACTAGCTTCTAGAAACAAGATCTTTTCATCACTGTAAAACGAACGGATATTTACCGTTTTATGGTATTATCTTTATTAGCTTCTAGAAACAAGATCTTTTCATCACTGTAAAACGAACGGATATTTACCGTTTTATGGTATTATCTTTATTAGCTTCTAGAAACAAGATCTTTTCATCACTGTAAAACGAACGGATATTTACCGTTTTATGGTACCTTTAGGTTTTACTTTACCAAAAAATGAAAAATGATAAAAATCATGACAATTCTCTAAAAAAATATGCAAATTTTCACAATAAAATTGACGTTAATGATTATATAGATATTTTGTGTTAAATTTTATTTTATTGTATATCTATTAGTAACCATTGAAGGGTGGAAAATTGGCAAATAAATAATTTGAGTAAGAAAATGACATTGCTGATTTAACCCAATTATGATTGTACATACTTCTTGTACATGTACTCCAACCAATAAGAGCGCACGGCTCCCTTACGTTCGCTAATTATAATAATTAAAAAGTACTTGAACTAAATAATTATTATGGAATCCCATAATATTAAATGCCTATAAATGTATATCACGCGATAAAAATCTATATTGTTCCCAAAACATAGTATAATAAATACTAATTAAATGTATTAATTAGAAAGATATATAAAATCAATTTTATGGAAAAATATTATTATTTTTTATTTACTATCTTTGTTTTATTAACCACTGAATTGAATTTAAATACATCTACCGGTTTAGAAAAATACCATTTTCTTCTTCACGATGTCATAACTAACTAAAAACATATATTATTGTTTCTTCACCAGAATCTATTTAAAAAAAAAACAACAATTATTTAAAAAATAAATTTAGTACCTAACTCAAATTTTTACTTAATACAAATTTAGTCGAATAATTTTTAGGAAAAAAATTTGGAATGGGACTCGTAGTTATATTTAGTTGGTTGTTTATAATTTTTTGATTAGTTTTACATGCTTTAAACAAACATAATAAATAAAAAATATGAATTTTATCCACAAAGTTAATATTGCTAATTTAAAAAATATTGTTGTTTCGCTACCGGGATTCGAACTTGAATCTTTCCAAACCGGAGAAGGTGCTTTATCCAACTATGCTACAGCGATAGTAGGACAAATTTTCGAACCTATTTGTTACGCTTTTCGAATTAATACATCTATTGTTCCATTATTTGAAAGCCATCTATTTTGTTTTTACGGAATCTCAAATACCTTTGAGTAAACCTTGTTAAAGTTGGAAATGCACCTTTTCCGGTTTGGAAAGAGATCCCGCTAGTGCATCAATAATATTTTTCATTAAAATTGATTTTATATGTATGTCTTCTAATTAATATATTTAATTAGTATTTAAAATATCACAGACTTATGTTCTGAATAATTACAACTTTACAATAAGAATGTGTTCAATTTAATAATGTAAAATATTATTTTAACGAACTATTAGTTTAACGAATTTAATAAATTTAAGTGTTAAATGATAACAAATAAAATGTTTTTTATTGTTGATATATTAAAAGAGTTTTCTTACTTACGTAGGAACGGGTTGTTTACTAGTATTTATTAGTTTGTATAGTTTTCTTAAAAATATAATTCTTGTTCTTATTGAAATTTTTTTTTTATTCGCGAATAATCCTTATAATATAAGAGTTAATTCTAATTAAATGAAACAAATATAAATATATACAGAGAAAATCTATTTATCGATAAAATATTTAGTTGCTACCGGGATACGAACCCGGATCTCTTCCTATCCGAGAAAGACGCGTTACGTTCTTACGCTATGCAATCGAATACGTTTTCGACAAATTTTGAACTTATATTCTGTGACCTTTTCAATTGGCACATTTATTGTTACATTTGATTTGTACTAAAAATACATTAGAGCTGTTCTGAAAATGCAACTTCACAAAAAAAATGTTTTTTCATAAAAATATTATATAGTTTACTAGACAACAGATTCTTCACGACTGCATCGGCAATATTTACGCTAATTTAGACCATAGTCGGTTGTACAAAAACCAACAGCCCAGAAAACTTTATACACAAAAGTTTTCGTAGGACCACATATTATTTGTACCTTTTCTGTTATCGGGGTCCTGGGATCCGGCTAAAAATCAATATTGTTGCTCCCAGCTATATAAGAAAGAGATTACTTAAGACTAAGCTAGATTGCTTATTTTGCGACTAACGTGTTTACTGAGACATACGGAATTTGCTTTGCTGTTTTAGGAGCAAGATTGGGTTCTAATCAAAAGGTTAAATCCGATCTGAATTTATAAATATAAATTTATTAACAAACGCAAAGAGAGTAAGACAAGTGTTTGTTTATGGCTTCGGAAATTTGCTCAAAACTTCTGATTAATTATTCAGAACGTTAAAATTTTGATGTCAATGGTTAAAAATTCAGTCTTGATCATAACTGCCCATCACATTCAGTAACTCGGTCACTGTGAACACACTGCAACAGTAGATATAAATTATTGTACTTGTACATTATTTTTTTAAATAGAGATATACGTAACATCAATAATCTTACTATTAGGAGAACACATTCTTATTTTGAAGTTGTAATTATTCAGAACAGACGGTCTGTGATATTTTAAATATGAATTAAATATATTAATTAGAATGATATTTTTACAGAATCTCAAATACCTTTAAGTAATCTGATAGCAGACACCAGAATTATCAATTCATTTTTATTAAATTTTGGACACATTGATACAACTTTATTATTAGGAGAACACATTCTTATTGTGAAGTTGTAATTATTCAGAACAGACGGTCTGTGATATTTTAAATATAAATTAAATATATTAAATAGAAAGATATAAAATCAATTTTATTGAAAAATATTGTTGTTGCTCCACCGGTAATTGTTGCGCCAAAATAAGATAGATGGCTTTTTCAAGTAATGGAATGATTAAATATATTAATATCAAAAAGGTAACATATAGGTTCGAAAATTAGTTGCTAAAAATATTGTCGCTGTAGCATAGTTGGATAATGTACCTTCCCCGGTTTGGAAAGAGATCTAGGTTCGAATCGATTTTATATGTATTCTAACTAATATATTTAATTCATATTTAAAATAATCTTACTATTTTCAATCTTATTTAAGCTATAAAATAACACTAATTTGGCGATCTCCTGGAACCTTAACCAGGTCAAATTAAAGTCATGAATATACAATAAAAATATTTGTGGAATACATGGAACGTATTTATATTAATTACCCTAATTTTCAAATACCACTTTTCTGTTAAATAATAACTCTTGGATTATTCAAATTCATTTCGTCGTCTCACTCTTATTGTTTGTCAAGCTTTCTGATATTACTATTTTTGAGAATCTGGTTTACCTGATCGTGCCTAGTCTTCGAATCGATTTCGAGAAATACTGCATTTAAAAAAATATGGTTGCTTTCTTTTTAAATCTCTGCTAGAGTAACATATTTAGTATAAATGATAAGGGATTGTATTGGGATAAGACTGATGTAACTCAATTAGGAGAGACCTCCGCCGACAGTAGAAAGCTTTGTTATTTTGTCATTTTCACTTGTCGATGAGAGGAGAAACTAAATTCGTGACAATAATAAAATTTAGTAATGTGTGTAATACAAGACATAGTTTATTTTAGACATGTATATATATACCTGGGCAGGGTGTATTTCTGCCGGACTGTGACCGAGTTCTACGACTTCACCACATAAATGTGAGGTTTACCCTTCCATTTTGGGAGTGCATGACTTCCATAACTTTTCTCTAGCTGCCTTCTGATATCGATATGATAACGGGCCTTACGTCAAATAAATCTCGGGCGGATAAATATTTCACGGGTATGGCTTTGGTATGATGATACTGTAGCCAACATATACCAGTTAATGACCAAGTGTAATAAAAATGTAGGTAATATTAACCAAACGTAACTAGCTTAGCTTTTACTTTAAAATATATTCCAAAAAAAGCTTTGATGATTATATATATATATATATATATATATATATATATACATTTACCATGATATTAATTATTATATTAATCTACGTTACGTGGATGACGTCACATTTTTCATAGTATTTAGCACTATTTCATGAAAAATATTTAATATTTATTATATACGTAAGTACATCTTATATAAATTTATACAGCTATTGAAAGGTGAACGTAAGATGTATCAATTTGAATAGCTGTAACATATATGTTCTAAACTTTGTCGACTATTTACGAGGCTGACGTAGTGTAATTGGTTATCGCACTTCCCCGGATACGAAGAGTTTCTGGTTCAAATACCGGTGGTAGCTAAAACATTTTTTCGATAAATTGAGTTTATTAACGAAAACTTTAATTTATTTTACAATAAATTGTAACTAACTAACTTCTAACTAACTCACTAACTTTTCTTTATATTAATATAATATTTTTTTTGCTTATGAAATGCGTCTAATTGGGATAAATTAATTATTTTGAAATAATTGAGAATTTAAACGTTGAAGTGGGTGTCTTTAACTCTTGAGCTTTTTATGAAACATCGCGTTCAATTTACATTCATATTAATATAAACGATTTTCAGAAAGCCTTGTGAACAAGGCCAATAATAATTATCTGCCTATTTTAATAACGACTACGGAAATTGTGCTTTTCGCAGAATTTAGGCAGAGATGAAAATTAACTTTAAAACACACTTCAGTTTTATCACTTTCAGAGAAAACAGAGGATATTATTTTTTTCAGGAACAAGTTAGCGTTTGAATAATAATATTTTTATGTTTATATATGTTTAATAATAATAATAGATGTCCAATATGATGAAAAAACGGGAATGCGACCTTTTCTGCATTAAATAGCTGGTTATGATCAAAGCTACTGTCAAGGAAAACCAAAGTTCGTATTTACAATGTGATTCTTAACACAGTAAGATATGAAACCTGGAGTCTTATGAAGATGTATTTAGGGGCTATGTAAGTATTCGGAAACAAAATTCTCATCCACACAAACGCTGAGCTTACTAAGGCCTTCTGACAACCGAATTCTTATTCTTCTTCTTCTTTTTCTTCTTCTACCGTATTAGGTCCCAAGGTGGGATAGCCTCCTACTCTTATCTCTTGTTAGTCTTCTTCAGTTCTCATCCTGTTCCAATCCTCTTCCACACAGTTAGCCCACTTCTATTTCTAGCTCGCTTTCATTGGGGTGTCCACTTGGTAATGATCTTTGATGTCCTGTGGCCAGCCCACTGCAGTCTTTTGGACCTACAGAACCTTACGATTGTTTATTGCTTAATTTTCGAACACATAGTTCATTCTTATTCTGTAAGTTACATTTTCTAATGTAGCGTTCATAAATTTTTTGTTTTCAAAAACTGTTTTTTTTTTTTAATTTGTGTTAGTTTCGCAACCACATGAAGGAAGCCCCAAAGGGTCCCACTTTATCCCGGAATCGTTTTGAGAGTTGTTTACTCTCGCTTCAATTTCATTCAAAAAAGCAACACGTGCACAAAATCATCAAACCATTTTTTGGAATAAATTTTAAAGTACAAACTAAGTTAGTTACGTTTGGTCAATATTACCTACATTTTTATTACACTTGGTCATTAACTGATATAGGTTGGCTATGGTATCATCATACCAAAGCCATAGCCGTAAAATATTTATCCGCACGAGATTTATTTGACGTAAGGCTCGTTATCATATCGATATCAGAAGGCAGCTAGAGAGAAGTTATGGAAGTCATGAACTCCCAAAATGGAAGGATAAACCTCACATTTATGTGGTGAAGTCGCAAAACTCGGTCACAGTCCGGCAGAAATACACCCTACCCAGGTCGCAGCCGCGCGAGGGAGAGCCAGTGGAATGTTCCGTTGGGTCTATCAAGCCACCGCTTCTTTCCGGCATCGTCCATCCCAGAAACTTCCATCGTAATACCCATACCCTAAAAAATTTCGGAAAAGTCTAAGATTTCTTTAATTTCGTAATAGGTTATCGTTCAGGGGAATCCGATTTCGCAACCATAAGTGACCATTGATCTAATTATTGTTTGATATATTAGCAGTTTGCTTCATTGACTCAGTACATTCAGACATACAAGCTTCTGTTTACAGCTAGAAGGCTATCTAACAATCAAATATCTCTGAAGTAGTTTAGGAGTTAAGAATGTCAAGATGGGCAGGATCCTTTGTCAGATGTGGCGATTCCAGAGCACTCCATAAGGTTCATGGTTGGTCTCTTTTAAATAATATTATATACACGGAATACATGTCACATCAATATTCTGATTATATTTTAATTAAGCTAAACGCTTGTACTATGTAAATAGGACTAACTTGCTGGTGTATTGGAAGGAGGCATGAACCCCCAACCACTAGACCAGTGTCTTAACCACTACACTAACAAGCTACTCATGGTAAAGCTAGCATCAGAGATGTGATAATATAAATAACATACCTTGGGTCTTGCCTTAAAGTAAACTGTTAAAGTTACTGGTAATTAAAACTAATTAAAAAATTATAAATAACCAACTAAATTTAATTACGAGTCCCGTTCTAAATTTTTTTCCTAAAAATTATTCGGCTAAATTTGTATTAAGTAACAATTTGAGTTAGGTACTAAATTTATTTTTTTAAAAATAGATTCTGGTAAAGAAACAATAATATATGTTTTTAGTTAGTTATGACATCCTGAAGAAGAAAATGGTATTTTTCGAAACCGGTTGATGTATTTAAACTCAATTGAGTGGTTAATAAAACAAAGATATTAAATAAAAAAATTTATAAATATAAGAAATTATAGAGTATCATAATGTAAAAAGAGGCACTTTAAAAGAAGCTGCTGTTCACGTCCAGCTACGAAAGTAGAGTTCCTCGCGCTCGTCTCTTGCGCTGTCTACTGCGTTCGTCTCTGTCAACCGTACTACGAACTACGAAGCTATGAGCACCTCATCAAACTCACACGCGACCTGCTGCTACAGGTGTGTGTCGTGAGAACAGCAGCTCTTCCGCGTGGCCGCAGATGATGCCCTCTGTCGGCCTTAGGTGTGTGTAGAAATGCCAGCGGGAACTTGGCATCTGGGATGTCCAAGAATGAAATGGGCAGACAATGTACAGAAGATGATTAAATATTCGTTTGGCTATAAGAACTGCGGACTGCACAGAAAGGTGGAGGAAAATAAGAAGAAATACATCAATACGTCACAATTTGAGAGTCACTCTCCTCCATAATGAGGAAACCGATTTAAGAAGAAGAGTAGTGTATATTCTTTATACATTTTGATATAATCTCTCTTATTAGTTTTATCTTAAATAATTTTATGATTTTTTCAATTATAAAGTTTAATGTGTTTTAATAATTATTCATCACTTTAGATGTCAAAGATTTCTATGAATTCAGTATCCTTCTGAGAAAATTAAATTTTTTGGTATTTCTTTTTTCATAATTACTCGGCCTAGCTGTATTAAATATTTTCTAAGAATTTTTATGGTACGAAATAAATATGATTTATATATTTTCATATTTTGCGTCAATCAATACGTCACTGGGATATTAAATAAGATCAATCATTATTTTTCTGTAGACTTTCGAGTTCGGTGTTATCATCAGATTAATTTTTTCCCTCCCACGAGTATTATAATTGACAATTGCTTATTAAAGATCGATAATTTGGTCGAATATGAAATTAAATTAAGAAAAATATGAGAGATTCTGAATAATCGTATTTTTTTATGAAAATCAGTAGTTTATTAGGAGTTTTTCTGAAAAGCTTTCATGTTTCTGAAATATTAAAAAAGTGTATTTCTTATTTCCGTTTTTAATAAAACCTTCATTCATATTTGAATGTAAGTTTCCCTCAAATATTACCAAAAACTCCGTAATGAGCAGTTTTCATTCATGCAAGGCCAACATTTGTCTTCAGATCGTCAGTCCAACGCATTTGTGGTCGACTTCTGCTTCTACTTCCTAGTCATTAAATATTTTGTAAGATCCTCTGGACCCCATCTCTTTTTTTTTTCTTTAATTAGAAATGTGTATATTGAATATATGTCACACCAATGTTCTTACTGTTTTCAAACTAAACTACTCTGAAAATAGAATTAACTTGCTGGTCTCCTGGAACGAGGCGCAAACCCCCGACCACTAGATCACTAGACCAGCGTCTTAACCACCAAGCCAATTTTTTATTAGTCGATTATTTGGTTTATTATATTCAATTATATATGGAATATAACATCGGCCAAAAGGCTGTCTCTGGAGTGGCACTAGTGCGTGCCCTTTTAACCATATTTTTCATAATATTCTCGCACATATTAATTGTTTTAATTTAATTAAATTAATTGTTGTTTTCTTATTGGCGAAGACCTTAGTACCCCCACAAAAAAGAGTGTCGGGAGCTATCAAATCAGGTGATCGAAGAGGCCAGTCGATATCATCACTTCTTGACATCATACGGCCGGGAAATTTCAAGCGTAGCTCTAGCTGTGTGTGAGGTGGCCTTGTTTTATTGAAATCACATGTGTTCACCCAATTCGGCCACCAAGAAATTTTACAATATGTGAGGATAGTAATCACCATTAACAGTTACAGCATTGCCATTATTGGACCATAACACATGCCATCAATACATGGACTACGAGATGAAGTATATTAGGCAGATGATGACAAGATCGTGTCAGCGAAAACGCGGACACTTAACTTAATAACAATTATTTTCATATGACCAAATCAAATTTATCAAACAAACAACTCTGTGTGTCGGTACCGGGTATGGCGTAACTCATAACATTATTGTGTTTCGTCCTAGTCCGAGTAATGGGAGTGTCCGTACTAGTAATCCCTTTGATGGCTGTCTTGTACCCTCTGGTTTCTGTCCTTCCTTATACAACATATTTTATTATTTATTAGGATATCTGATCTTTGTATGTTCTTTCCTTTGTATTATGTTGTTATTTGTAATATTTATATGTACTTTGTATTGTATCTAAAAGTAAATATTGACAGGGCGCAGGATGGTCTAAATTCAAATCTTTATTCTTTTTGTTTATACATTGTATCAAACTAAAATATAAATTAAAGTTCTTCTTTTTACATTAGCTTTTGTTTTTTTATTAATTGTAGAATATGCGTTACTTAAGCATTGTGTGTGGAACCGGTAAAATAAGGTGCAAACTTCTACAACGGTTCCGGGAAAGGGTGGGTCCCCTCCCCCTTCTGGCGCTCTTTTATTTTTTATTTTTTTGAAATATTGCCATTATTATTTATATAAAATGTTTTAATAACTTTAACACATTATTGATGCATTAAATACTCTATAATAAATTGTAATCAATTTTTCTCTATGACTTTTATATACGAACTTACAAATATCTGCTAAATCAAAATGGCAGCCAAACAAAATCGGCCTGGAACATAATATTCAGCCTGTATGTAGTTCAGCATTCCACATTCATTCCACATCATTGGCCTGGTTCTTATTCCCTCGACTTCATAACTAAAGATTATTTTTAGACTCGAAAAATGTTCAAGATTGTTAAAAAAGTTTAATTATTATTAATATTTAAAGTAAAAACACTGTGGTTCATATTAATTTATTATAAATATTATTTTAATAAATTTGTTTTATAAACCGCTATGAGTTAATTATAGTCAAGCAGTTTCGATAAAATATCGTTTCTTTCATGAGAATGAAAAAACTAACTAAAATAATGTGTCAAAATATTTTCAAATTCAATATATAAAAAATTATTTATAAAATAATTTTAAAAATAAGTCCAGCAATGAAAAATGTAAGAATTGATTTAATGATCTAAAATTACTGGAATTTTTTTAATTTTATTTATTTATTAAATTTTTTAGGTTGTTTGTTATATTTTGGTTAGTTTCATGAAATTTACTTATTTCTAACGGGTTCTAAATTATTAAATTTAAGATCCACATTGTTTATATGTAAAACAATATTTTATCAAAAGAATGAATTCTAAAAAAACATTATTATTTGAACATCTTAAATGCTCTTTGGCTCTAATGTAAATATTTCGACCTATTTTTCCAATATAGAAACAAAGTTAATAAACTATTATTTATTAAAGATGAGAAGTTAATATCATTGAATGATTTGGCATTTACTTCGTGGTGTAACATATTATTATTTTTTTAATATATAACTAAAAAGATATTATTTTCACTTGGTTAGTGCACACATTTTTTTTTAAAATTTTTGTATCACGACTAATTTCAGGACGAGCAGTCATTCCCATCTACAGGTGTGAATTGAACTAAAATTGAATACAGTTGGCTATTGGGGCGGTGGGACACCTAAGGGTGAGAGTGGCTTTATTTTTTTTAGGAAACATTAATAAAAGCGGCGAATGATTTGAAAATATAATAAAAATAATTCATTTTTTTCTGGATTTCTGCCATTTCAAGGTTATTCATTATTATTCTCTTATATGATACCGAGTGGAGTATTTTTAAACAAATGTATTTGATTTTAGTTCAATTTACACCTGTACATGAAAAAGACTGCTCTTCCTAAAAATAGTCGTGATACAACTCAAAAAAATTGTGTTTAGTACAAAGTGGAAATTTTAAAATTATGTTACTTTAAATAATGGAAAATCAAATATTCATCCATGACCCTGTTAGGAATATTCTAATACTGCAGTAAGGGATGCATTGGTGCATCCAGCTATTCTTCATATTTTAACAGTAATTGTGAGAACTGTCACTTTTGTATGTGTGCGTGTGTGTGTGTGTATGTTAGGTGGGTGGTGGGGGACATGTGTTATAAGAGGCCGTCATTGGAGGAACGGGTCTCTTTTCCATCATTCCTTCGCAATAGTAGTAATCAATACCTGGGTTTTATAATTGTACGTTACTGTAAATACGTTGTTGTAATACTTCCAAACATACCACAGTAATCTTACTGAATTTACTGAATGACAGCACAATTTACTGAAACCAGCACCAAGAGTGTACGTCATTAATAGCGAAGGTTTTTGTTTTCTCTTTTTACAGTCCGTATTTTTTTAAGAGTTTTATTAATTGTTCCCTTTCAATGTCCCACCCCATCCTCGTTTCATCCACCCACCTCTCTGCTACCACGGGTCACTAGAACCAGAGACATAAATTCAATACGGTGAGATAAATGAAAAAATCTTGTGTTCAACAGATAATAAAAAATAGGAGAAGGAATATTTTTTTTTAGTTCCATTCCCGTCAGAGTAAAAGTCGAAAATAAGTTATTAAGGAGAACACATTCTTATTGTGAACTTGTAATTATTAAAAACACAGGTCTGTGATATTTTAAATACTAATTAAATATATTAATTAGAAAGACATACGTATAGAATAAATTTTATTGAAAAATATTATTGTTGCTAAACCGGAAAAGGCGCATTATCCAACTTTAACAAGGTTTACTCAAAGGTATTTGAGATTCCGTAAAAACAAAATAGACGATTTTCAGATAATGGAACGATATATGTATTAATTTGAAAAGTATAACACATAGGTTCGAAAATTTGTCGTCAAAAATACTGTCGCTGTAGCATAGTTGAATAATGGATTGGATTCCCCGGTTTGGAAAGAGATCCAAGTTCGAATCTCAGTAGCGTAACAACAATATTTTTCGACAAATTTGTTTTTATATGTATATCTTTCTGATTAATACATTCAATTGGTATTTAAAAAATAAATAATTCTGATAACTCAAAAATCAAACATAATTGTACCTACAACAAAAAAAATATTTAAAACTAGTGTTGTTCCCGTAATGCAAAATACTTGTAGGTAATGAATGTACGGAACAAGTAGGTGAATTTTTGTATTTGGGAAGTATGTTCGATAGAAACGGAAAGACAGAGAAAGAAATTCAAAGGAGGGTGACTGCAGGGAATAAAGTGAACGGCGTATTGAATGGAATTATAGCTAATGGGAACTTATCAACTGAGGCAAGAATAGCGGTTCACAATGGAGTCCTGGTATCGACATTAATGTATGGAAATGATATCTGGAGCTGGCGGAAGAGTAACGAAAGTAGACTGAATGCAGTGGAAATAAAATCTATAAATAAAATATCTCATCTCTTATTTGACATATCAACATGCCGTTAATTAACAATTTGTTCAGAAAGAAATAATCTCCAAAATTGTGTTTAAACATTTTCATATTTTTTATTTATTATCTTAGTTTAATAACCACAATTGAGTTTAAAAAACATCTACCGGTTTCGGAAAACACCTTTTCCTTCTTCAGGATATGTCAAAACTAACTAAAAATATAGCATTGTTTATCTATTTATAAAAATAAAAAATATGAATCTTAACCACCAAGTTAATATTGCTAATTTTAAAAGTATTAAACATTTTCACCTACATGAATCCCCACATTGTGAACTCAATTCATAGCTTTCGTTTTAAAAAAGTTTCATCTTCACGGAGATCACGTTGGTCGTTTTGAACTAAGTTAGGGTGATTTCACAAAAAATATGATAATTTAAAAAAATTGACAAGCCAGTATTTATTTAATTTCTAGACCATTTTGTATGATATGACCTTTGTAATATTAAATTAATGAAAAATGTTGAATATTGGTCATACACGCATACATACACAATCAAACTGATGTTTGGGCTGAGGTCTATCTCACATACATTTCTCGTAGAACACACTACACTAATTCAACGTGTGTTCATATTAAAGGGGTGACCTTGCTATGGATATACGCTCGATCTGAATTTTTAACCGGCATTTTATTGTGTATTTGAACTGTCCGTAATGCTCAATATTTTTAATGTATTTAGAGAGAGAATGATATAATTTTGGTGCTTCAAAAACACAACTTTCAGATATATATATATATATATATACTAATACCGATATAAATATTTATATATATATATATTTATATCGGTATAGTTACAGTGGAGAAAACAATATCCTACGGCGCTTTTCGACTAACACGAGATCACAGTACATTTCGTCGAATTTAACGCCATTTCACATTTGCCGTAGCTCTTGTGGCGATCGTGAGCCACCCTCGGGGTAGGTTCAAGGGTTGGGAGATCATCCATCATCGTGACAGCGGTCAGAGGCAACATGTTTATGGCAGAGTTGGACCAGAACCGAATCTCATCAGAGGGCCATTGGATTACATACGCAATATAAGTTATCAAAAATGAGCGTTTGACTGCGTAATGTGTCTAATGATTTTTCTTAGCATTACTAATTGTTGATTAATGCGGAGATAATGGTAAAAAAGATTGTTGACGGCATCAGAAATAGAAAACGTCCGCGGAAGACTTGGCCCGACCAAGTAAACCAGACACTGGAGGATGGTCCTGTTAGAATCCTCAACAATCTGCGAGCTTGTATGAGAAGATGTATGAATGTCGATGAGGCGATAATTGTGTGTCAGGATAGTATAGTGTGACACTCTATCCTCTCTGCCTACCTCTGCGGAAAAACGGCGTGATGGTAAATTAGTTAGTTAAATTACTAATTGTTAAATGATATCCTAATATGTATTTATGAGACTAACGTTAGATGACGTCAGGATTCTAAGTGCATTTTATATGGAGTATGACATAACCTACTATACTGGGTATACCGCAGATAAAAACCTATTGAACCATTTTAAGTAATAATATCTATGTCATATATCTGTTTCATATCATATATCACTTTAGTTCATAGAAACGCATTGCATATTGCTTTAGAATATGGATGACCAGGTTTATGAATATAATAATATATATACTACTAGCAGAAAAGCAATCGGCTATTAAAACGCGCTGACCACCGTCAGCTCGGATCATCAGGACCCCTGGTGTGCAAGATTCATCAATGAAGAATTGATGCATGAAGAATAGAAAGTGAAGTGAAATGTAGATAAAATAATTACAATATATAAGAATTCACCATACGCAACAATAAAAAATGTTTTCTTGAAAAACCTGACGTGAATTTGTCAAAACATACATGTATGTGTACGTGCGGAGTGGTGCGGAAGGAGTAGTGCGCAGGGCGCGGGGTGTCGAATGTCCATCGTCACTTTAGTTAGTAGTAGAGCGTACGCTGGCCGAGTTAGAAGTGTCTTATGCGTCTTTGTGCTGTCGTTCCGTATGATTGATGTTTTTTATCATTCTTAGCACTTTTTTTACAATAATTGATATAAATACAGTCGAACTCGGTTATAACGAATACGAAGGAACCAGCTAAATTTGCTCATAACCGTTACTCGTTATTACGATTTTTTTTTAAATATCTAATAAAATTAAAAGCATGTCACATACATATGAAAAATCAAAAATCTATAATTGTACGAACAAAAACATTTTAAAGTAAATTACTATTCAATCACATTATTTCTTTCCAAATTGAAAATTTACTACTACTTACTACATACACAAAATAAACACTCATTGTTTTTTTTATAAAAATTCACATACCTGAAAGGAATCGTAAACAATAAGGAACCTCGTCGGCAGATGCTGCTTTCGATTTTATGACTTATCAAGAATTGGGGGTTTTTAGAGCGTGTAGGGTATTTTGTTCACTTGTTAATAATATTTTTGAACGTTGCGCTAGTGAAACGAGCTCACTATAATAGTGAAGAATTGTATGAAAACAGGCCTGAATCAAAATAATAATAAGAATTTCTCCATTATAATCGTGATCATGCTCGATATAATCGAGTTCAACTGTATATATTCGCTTATATATACATCAACTATAATTATAATGAATAAACTCTGATGAAGCGGTCCATGGACATTATCCAAACGTGACAATCATCATTAAGTATTCACTACTAAATGACTATCACAGATAACACTTTTTTCTAACTCCATTAATTCGGTTTACAAATGAAATGACGTCAACACGAAAAGATTATTGCCTGGGGCCAGCTCTGGTTGGCAAACCCTTACACATACATCCACAAGATGGTACTATTACTTAAAAAGCAATATGTAAGTAGAAATAGACAGGTACGTACCGAATTCGGAGATCAAAATGCTAAGAATAGATCAAATACTGTTGGCGTTCTAAATAATCAAAATCATCAAGTTGATGACCAACTTACACTGTTCAGTATATTATTGGGTTTGGATAAAAAAATAACTTTTTAACTTGTGTAAGTTTGTCACTTCAACAGTGTATCCCAATAGTTTAAACGGAGCTTACGGTTAGAGGACTTCACTAGTAAACATTGAGCGCCAAATAGGATTATCTGAAATTCAACGATTTAAAATTTTTTTTTTGTGATTTTCAGCAAAAAATTAAAATATATTTTTTTTAAATTAAGAAGTCATAAACCAAAATTTTTTAGCAATATTTGAACATGTCCAAGAACGTACAATTATTGGATTTTCACCTATTAATAAAAAATAGCTTCGTCTCATTATTTGTTTAATAACAGTGTATTTACATTTGTATTTTAACAAACGTAGTATTTGTATAATTGTAATTTAAAAATATATGTATTATGACATATCTTTATAGTGTTTTATTATTTTTTGAGAAATATAACACATGATATACAAAAATAAGAACAGTGTATTTTCTTCAGAGTTGAACAATGAAGTGCATCATACAAACTAATAAATAGTACATAAAAATAAACTAAAGTATAGTACAAATTAACAAATTGATAAACAAAAATTAAAGAATAGTATATATTAAAAAACTGATAAATAATCCAAAAAGTGTTTTTACACACAGTGTACATTACACACAGTAGAAAGAGTGAGAAATGGGATGCAAAAAAAAATTGATTATACGACTAAAAAAGTACGCAAATATGTACTTATACATGTAGACATATACGCATGCATATACAATTTATATTAATAAGTTGTCGCAATTTATTTTTAAAACATAGCAATTTATTGTTAAAAATGTATAAATTATTACAGAAATTTATGAAATTATATTTTGACATAGAGAGGGTTAGAATACATTTTTTTTAAATAATTTAATCTGCCAAAATTTGGATATAATCAATTATTTCAACGCGTTGGATATATAATTATACGGGTATGACAGTTTAAACCTATTTGCTGTAATTTATTCTTAATATAGTGCATACATAAGTATATTTATATACGTTCTAATATAAACATGATCAAAATGTACAAGTCATTTTGCACATTGTGGGAGTAAAGACCGGCATTCTACCCTTTCACCGGCTAGTCAGTGGTGAACACAATATCCGCGGGTTATTCACCTTAGAAACGCATACCTACCTTATTTTGTTATATTCTGCCTTCATCTTAAACTGGGAAAAATTCATAAATAATACCTGTAGGTGATAAATAAAAAGATGTTATTCATTATAAAAATGACATCTAATCATAAAGGAAACATAAAAATACAATCCACATTAACAAATTCGATGTTCTGCGATGCAGGCAGGTGACAACATTATGTTCCACTAGATGGCATCACTCCGGTCCACACCCGTCCGAGCAACCCATCTCCTTGGCATATCATCGCAGATGATCTTCAGCATCCAGGCCGACGCAATTGAATTCGTATGCGGAAGTGTAGAAAATCACATAGCCCTAGGTTGTAATGTGAACCGAAGAAGTGAAGAATGTTGCCTACGGTGAGAATAACCGAAGGCGAAGAATCCAAAGGGAATCGTTCCGTTTTCTATAAAAATTATTCACCATGCGATTAGATTAACAAATTATAGTTAATTATGTACTAGTGATTGAATAACGTAATAATATTTACCCTTAAGAAACGCTGGTCGCAGCCATTAAACCTCGCATGTTTGACAGCTCTGCTCGATGATTTGAAAAAAAACCATAGATGGTGACCGTTTTTATTGAACCTTGAAAACGGATTGCGATGCCAACGTAAGGGCAATTATTTATGATTTCGAGGCAATAAAACAAGTGACGGGGTAATTTCGAACGTGACCATAATTTGTAATGTCACAACATATTTGCTTACTTTAATTTTGAATCTATGTAGTTTGTCCTCCTTTCTTATATCTTCTGGCATTTAATTAATTAATATCATCATCGCACTGTACATCATCGATTTCTGAGATAAGGTCTTCTTCCTGAATGGCAGTCTCAGTCTATTTTTTCTTCTTGTATGATGTTCGTGCTCATATTGATTTGCATAGATAGGGAGAGTCAACTAAGTTATTTAAAATTTTAAAAAGTTAATATTAACTATGTAAGTTTTTTCTATTTAAAAAAGAAGGGATGTTATGGTAATACTCGCTTTCTAAATGTGAAATCGAATGTCTGAATGGGAACGTTAATTAAAAATATTGAAAATTTATTTATAAGTCGGTCGCTGTAGGTGGAATAATGGGTGTTCCAAACTATCGATCTGAATTCCAGTTAACTGCGTACAAATGATAAATACAAGATGTCTTATAGCTCATTTACACGAAAAAGATTTTTAAGAGATTTTCGACTCGAGGTAATCTCTGAGATTTCAATTTTGCCTCTCCACAAGATTCTTTGAAGACAACCCTCAGCTAGGTAGCGCCCGTGTCTCGAGTTTCGCCATCTCATGCCTTACTTCACGCTCGTCGTATGTCAAATATCAAATGTCATGTGCGTTGGTTGAATGATTTTGTATCTCCCCAACAGCAGTTAAAATGAAATAAATTGATGTAATAACGTATGTTTGAGACATGTATTTATTTCTGTAAATACATATTTATTTTGAACGAAAATAATGCACTGTGCCTTCCCCCCATTCCCTACCCCTCCCGGTACGCCGCTGATCAGTTGATTGACGACATTGAGCCAGTGTGGTTATACGTTTACTTAAAACGATTACAATATTACACTAATTTGATACTTCGCGTCTGAACTGTGTCGGAACCTAATACAGTCTACATTTTGGAGATATCTGCATAATCTGGATTATGGTGATTATCTGTTCCTTCCGTATCCTGAATTCTTCCGGCACTTATGCTTGTACGCAATAACATCTTATACTAATGTTAATGTTTAACGATATTTATAACAATTAACTCAGCCGCCACATCATAATCTAGCTTAAGCAACTAGCTCTAATATATAACATTAAATAAAACACAATCGCTTTGTATAAAATCACGAATTTTATTAAACGCCAACCGGTTTCGCTTAGTTCAAGCTTCGTTATGGCGTGTTTAAAACTAACAATAAATACAAAAATAGTGCACTTATATGTACATAAAGAGTGAGACAGAATATAAAATTACACGTGAAAGAGAGAGACAGAATACATATACATCTATTGAAAAGAGAGAGACAAACTAAGACAATAAACACAACGTCAAGGGAGGGGAAAGTATAATGTTGATGGATACTTAATTGATTTAAAAGGAGACATACCTAATATAGAGCTAATAGATAAATTAAATTAGTTATTAAGAATTTCACTACCACTATTCATTGTTTTTTTCTTTTATCGCAAGGGCCTTTAAACTATCTAACCGGAGGCCAACCCCTGTGCTATTATTTGATGAACTGTCTTTTTCAATAATATGGTTGACAAACTCGACGTTTAATAAAATTCGTGGTTTTATACAAATTGATTTCGTTTCATTTAATGTAATATGTCAAACCACAAAGTGATTGCTTTCTACGAAAATATATAATATATAAGTTTGAACGAACGCGATATAGTGTACAGGTTCAGCTTATGGCGCTTGAGAAAGCAGGGGATATAGTAACAATGGAATCTATATTCCACAGATTATTCCAGTCAGGCCATACAATAATTTATCTACTGTTTTGGGTGACTGACTGCCCCTTCACTTCGCCGCTCCGATGTCTATCTACCCTCTGGTTTTACTGACTTAAAATATTCCAGGGGATAGACGTGTACCTGTGAACGTTTGACCTTTGACGTCATATTTGCATACCTGAATGAGGTTGTTAATTTCTGGCAATATAGATCAAATATTCAACGTCTTGGCTACGAAATAGCTTTAAAATATTATTTTATACAATGATGTATCGTAGTGATAAGAAAAAACTGCTGTTTAGTCATATAAGCTAACCCGGCCCGAGTCCCAGTCGCCGTGTGACTGTCGATTTGTGAGCGTAACGCTTGAAACGTTATATTACATTGGTTACATTGGTATCTCATACTTAGAACAATAAATCAAGGTGGGGCATGGCTGCTAGCAAAGTTTATTTCCTGTGTGGCTGGTTGCCATTTCTTCGCAATTCCCCTTATATTAGCAAACACAACACAGTTGACAATAAAGGTCTATATTGCTGGAACAAAATTTGAGAAAATACAAGGTATTGTATACCTGGGTTAAAATATAAATGAAAGTTGGGATTCTTCTTTGGCAATCAAATGCCGAATTGACGTACAACATTTTCTCGCAAGAAAATAATGTTTTGCCAATTTTACCAATGTATATCGTTTACGAATGCAATTAGTCAGATGCTATATATTCTCGATATTATTTTATAGAATGGTAGCATGAACATCTACATGAACATGATGCTCTAAATAACCTGGATGGAAGATGTTACGATTCATATGAATAAAAAAAAAGTACGTATTTAAAATAACCGATTTAATTTAGTGATTTTTTGAAACATGTTTTTTAACCCCTCCCAAACCACGCAGTAACACAGGTCTACCGCTCTAATTAAATCTGTAACATTTCGGTAAATATACACAACATACGCTTCATATTTTAGTCAATTTGAAGGAAAATATTTACGCTTAGAAATGACTAGTGAAAAATTAATCATGTAAGGCGAATCCTACAAAAATAATTATTTTTAATTAATTCCATTGTAAAATTAATACGTTGACAAAAATACCATTTGTGGCAAGATAGAATGAAATCACACATTAATTTCATAGTAAAAACAATAACAAATATACGAATATAATGGTGTCTCTTTCTTACTAATTAAATGAAGATAGATAAAAAGGAAGATTATATTATACAATGCAATCTCCCATACAGAACTTGATGAATGCTCCGAATTATAATATTACATATTTTTTTATATATTTAATGCTCAATACTTAAAATAAATTTATGGCATTATCATTTTTTCACAATTTAACTCTAATTTCTTACGGTAATACGAGTTGACTGCATGGCTGCGTACGAGTATTTTATATCACGGTATGGTAAAGGTTAAATAGCCTAACTTTTCATTATTTTGTTTTAGCTAGTTTACGAGCAATTTATATTTTGAAAAATTGCGGTGATGGCTGATATGGTGGATAGTATCGTTTCTCCTTTCTCTATTTATTTGTTGTTTTTTTATTGGTAACTATATAATGTATATGTAAAAACGTGGTTGGAATTATGTGTGACTGAAATAGTTTACAATTGTACAAATAAATAAGTATTACAAGTATAAAAAACAATCACAAAGTGATCTTTCAAATAAATTATTTTGATTAAATTTGCAACAAAAATTATTAAAGGTTTGAATCAATATGTTTGGGTGAGTGCACCAACACTAGATTTACCCGTATTACGAATCCAAGTTTTTAGTTTCTGTTTCATGTTGTTGGGACAATTCAATTGTGTTAAATCTTTCAGCATCCTATTAAATAGTTTAGGCCCAAAATATTTGTAGTTCCTTTGGCCATATGTTGTGTGTACCCATGGGGCTTGTAGGTTATGTGTATTTGTCCGTGTGGTAATTATATTAGTTGTTCTAAAATGTGTCTATTTGTGTTTATACATATAGTTAAGAGTAGTATTATCATATATTTGTCTTATATCAAAAACATCGAATTGATTACTTTTTGAATAATGTTATTTTCTCTATTAATTCTATTTTTATTATAATCCCTAAGTATTTGATTTGCTCTATGTATTATTCTTCTTTTCCTTTTTTTGTGAAGCCTGATTTAGTGAAATTTTGTGTTTTTGAGCTTTTCTCTGCGAGTTTACTTGCAATTTGTAATTTTAATGATTCTGGGATTAATTCACCATGGATCTCCCATCATTTCAATTTCAACTTTTAAATATATAAAATCCATAAAAATGGATAAATCTACCTACATTTGTAAGAAATATCTCAGATTTTTCATATTTTCGCCAAATTTGGCGATTTACGTAGGGCACCCATCATTCACACAATAACAAATCTTTCTAATCCACAATCATCGACATATCCACAAAATCATTATGATCTTTGACTCTGTAGCTACACTGATTCTATTTTTAAAAATTCTAGTGATACATACAATTCTACTGCATCATCTTCTTCTTTTATTGGCTTATTCTACAACTTGCCTGATCCCATCTTAAACGGGTGAAATGCTAGTTTGTTTATATTTTTGTAAATCTGATTTCATTTCAGATAAAAGTGCCAGATTGTTTATTTATATCATTAGCAGTCAGACATTAAACGATGTACTCGAGTAGCTTTCGTACGTAACACCCCCGTAACATGTCTAAAGGGTAGTTGAATGCCACTTCGCTCGGATTTCTGGGAAGCAAATATTTACACGGCCTGTCACTCAGCATTTCACTTACCCACCTCCGTTTAGGGGATGTTGGTTTTGGAATACCCGGTGTCTGCATAAACATACAAAATACGGTCCGCTCCATATTGTACGGACCCTATGTTATCGTCCAATGTCGTCGCCACAAATTTACATACGAATTGTATATACATAGGTCTAAATTATGAAACATTCTTGAACTATCTAGGTTATTTGTGGTCACAAATTATCATTCGTTTGTGATGAAACTTTTTTGCCTTTTTCAATAAGATAAATATCATTAAAATAAGTTCCAGTCACTTCCAACGTGGTATACCAGATATCAACCCTTGGTAGGTCGTTTATTTATTAAAATAATATTTACAATAGTATTACCGTTTTTGAATTCAGTACAACAACTCATACATAATACTGTTCGGATTGGCGCGTTATTGCAGCGCATTTACAATGATTACCGATGGCCATATACATGGATTTGTTCCGCTTCTGAGACATCGAGTTGCGGACGTAAAGCTGCGGCTGGAGCTCAGCACCAACTCTACGGTGCAAGCGGCGCTCTTATGGAAAGCTGGTTCCCTGACCAGAGAATGGCAACGCCTACAGAATAGCTACATATACAACATTGGCCGTGACTGAAGTATTTATATTTTGTTTATATTTATATATGTAAGTGTGTGTGGACTTTTTATTTATTAATATTTTCCTTAGTTTTCATTTTAATCACTGATAGTGAGTGTGACTCAAAGATATCAGTGATTAATTCACGGTTCGTGATTTTGAGCCCATCACTAATCACAATGCACTCATTAAAACCTTGATTCTGATATTATTTATTACATTTAATTACGTATTATCTATGACTTAATTTTTATCATTTAACTAAAATAAGATGACATGAACTTAAGATAACATGATTTTAAAATGACATGAACTTCAACATGTTTTTAACTACCAACGTACATTTTTTTTGACCCGCGAAATATTTGCAATAGGAAAAATAGCCCGCGGACTAAGATATGTTGGACACCGCTGATTAAATTATTATCAACTATGTTTTAGAGTCGCAAACAAATTATCAGAGTCTAACAACAAATCACAGAACAGTCGAGTCCGCGTGTGATGAAACTTTTAACACAAGCACAGTGTGTTCAGTAATAATTTGTCTGTTTTGAGAAATGTAAGGCTTCGCAAAGTACAGTTTGTCGGCATTAAAATTTTAATTAAACACAAAAGCGAGTATGCGCAAGTTCTAAAAACTAAACCCTAAGTTTGTTTTGTCGCTTTGAGAGCCACTCAATGCTGGCGGGGGATGTATGTACTCAAAACAAGTTATAATTAATGTTCAACCCTAACAGCGAATTAAGTAATCACTTGCTCGCACTTACCAAGGGAAAAATTTAAGTGTGTCCATGATAATAACAGTCTAATTTTAGAGCCGCTATAAAAATTATTCAGTTAATTTTTTGTCATTAATATATCTGTCGAAAAATTAATAATGTATTTTTTTGTGAATTTTCGTTTTAACAGGTGTTTTATTTCATTGTTATGGTCATGAAAATAATGAACAAGGAAGGTACGATCGAACCTTACTTATATCGTTAACTATCTATAATATTAGATGGATTATTTATTTATATATGTTTTATAGTAACATAGGTGAATATAAAATATTACAATATAACATGATAAATATAAGATACAATTATATTGCAATTAAGTAAAATACTCTTAGTTTATTGTGTGGGATGGGATATATACAGCATTGTTCTGGCTGCTTTGCAACTACCATCTGTGTTAAAGTAGCCAGTTTTTTTCGTGCTGTTGTGGTGTTATTTAATTAAAATTAGAAAGATAAAGACAGTGTTGTAAAACTAAAGTGAATTATTAGTGTAGGTAATATAGTATTGTGATTATGTTGGAATATTGGACAGCGATGCTTCTGATTGATATCTACCCAAATTGAATCGTATATTGGGTCTATAATTGTGTATTATTGAAAGTAGACGATTTCCAGTTGGTGTTTAGTGTGTTGTACAGTTTCGGAGCTAAACACATGTAGAAACATTGATAAAATATCGTTGTTGCTCTCGGAGATATTTGATGCGGATATTTGATGTGGTGGGTCATGTCGAAGAACGGACAAGGGAGAGGAAGATTCCCCATCCGTTTGAGCGACTGAACAAAAAAGGCAGCAGGCACTTCTCTGGTGATGGCCCATTTCAGTATCTTGTTTACCTGGTCGTGCCAAGTATTCCACGGACGTTTTCTATTTAACGACGGTTTTGGACCCGCCGGGGTCGTATATCGGCAATGACGCAACGAATATTGACGTTCAAGTCGTCTATTATCTCTGGTTTATCGGCATAAACTAGCAATTTCACATATCCCGACAGAAAATAATCTAAAGGTGTTAAATCACATGATCTTGGAGGCCAATTCACAGGTCCATTACGCGAAATTATACGTCTCCTTCAATAAATTGATTGTGGCGCGCGTTGTGCGGCATGTTGCGCCGTCTTGTTGAAACCACAGCTCTTCCACATTAATGCCATTCAGTTGGGGAATGAAAAAAATCATGGATCTATAGCGCTCTACATTGGCTGTGACGTTCTGGCCGGCATCACTTTTGAAGAAACAACAGCTTCTTCAGTGCCCACGACATCTATGCAGATGCGTACTATCAATTAGAGTATGTGTGGTGCGAAAACGATCCATGTTTACTTGAATTACCACCTTGGATGGACGAATTTGTCGACACGTAGCGCACGGTATGTTTCGCGAACTGAACCACAATTTTCGAAATAAATTTGCACAATGTGCAAGCGTTGTTCTGGCGTAAGTCTATTAATAATGAAAAGGCAAACTAAACTGAGCACAAATCAGCTATCGCTGGAAAAAGTGTTGCCAATTCGAAAATGATTCATTTAATTTGTGTTGTAATATTTTAATTGGAATAGTGTACCAACACTGGTTTTTAAAATAATCACAGGATGGCAATGGATAATGAAAAGTTTTTGCATTTATTTTATTATTATTAAATTTTATATAATATTGTTAATCAAAGCAACGCTTCTCTGAGTTAGTCGACCATTGCTGTCACAGCCTCAATACAACGAGCTTTTAGCATCTTGCTTATAACATTCCGTAACGGGTGTGATATATTTTATTGCATAATTAACAAATCCTGAAATAGACTATTGAATGTTTGAATTAAATGTAACCAGATAATCCGGTTTGAGTATTGATCGAGATATTTACAAAAATTCTACCTGAGTGATCGAAAGGTATATTTAATGAAAACACATTTTTATTTTAATTTTGAATTTTCAGAAGGTACTTATTTTTTTTGACAAAGTTAATTATTACCGTTGTGTAATTGGGAATTCATACTTTGAATTCTGGTTGTAACTATATGTTTTTTTGATTGATATTTATTTTTTGTTTATATATTTTTTTCATAGGCTCTCTAATAATTAAGGTTACCACAAAGTTCACCAGGTGTATCTATTTTTTAAATAAAATTTAATATTAGCATTACATACTTTTATGACAATTTGACAATACAGTCTACCGAGAGAATAGTGATAGATCCATACAATATATTTTTTTATGTAGCAACTAGTGATGCCTAGTATTATGACGATTTATCGATATTGTCATCGAATATACTGATAAAAATATACGTTACCTATTCTAATAGTTATGCATCGTATATTATGATTATTAGAGTAGATAAATCACGCACATTACGTATGCGACTCAGCTGAACGACGACTAGAGCGACATCTACATCCGAGAACCGAGCTTCTGCCGACAGAAGCCCGGTTTGGCGCTTGGTCCAACACGTGACAGACTCGCTCCGCTAATGCTTCATACTCAACTGTATTTGGTTTATTTCTAATACCATTACAAAATAATAATAATTTACTAATAAAAATCTTCATTTCATTCCACCACCAACCTGTACACCTGTATTAATAGTAATGCATTGTAATTATGACGTATTAGAATATATAAATAACGCACGTCATCTATTCTAATAGTTATGCAGACAGATATTTGTATATATGTTAGACAAGTTTCCGTTTAAAAAGAATAATTGAATTAGTGTGAAAAATGTCATATGTAATATGCGCATTGTAACAGTGTATTGATGCCGCTCATCATTTTACTTGATCGGTGGGCGGGATTGTTGAAATTAGTTAAAAACACGGTATCCACAAAAAAACAAAATGTACGAAATATTTAAATTTTGTAAATTAGAAAAGTTTATATTTATGTTTATGCCTGTTAAAAAATTTATTAGTTGTCTTTTTGTATTTTTATATTATTACAACCATCTGTCTTAATCGAATGCATTTGTTGGTTTTTCTATTGTTATAAATATATATCATATATACATATCTGAAAATAATATATTACGCGATTGTACAGTCCCAATTAGAAAAATTACGAACTATCATAAATTTGTAACTGAAGTAAAAAAATATGTACACAGACTAACTGAAACATAAATTAACTCGAATATATTCCTTCTCTATACACAAGTCTTACTCTCATAGAGAAGAAACAAATGTTAAAATATATATATATATATATACATGTATTCACTGATTATTGAAATTGTATTATAGTTTTAATATTAATGAAAAAAGAAAATATATATATATATATATATATATATATATATATATATATATATATATATATATATGTATATTCCCAAAAGCGTTATTTGTTCTAATAAATCATTTTTTCTCAAACAGTGACAGAAAACATTAAATATATATTGCAAACAAAATAGAGTACATGAAAAATTGGGTTCTGTATGTGTTGTGCGTTATATTTCCTACGAATTTTCCAGCACCGTGTATTTATTTAATATTAAAAAAAAATATTTAAAAAAAAAGTATTATTTGTTTTTGAAACGGCCTGTTACATATACTAACACAATTGTTCTTTCTAAATGAAAACCGGTCTACTCCAAATGACTGGCCACTTATAAACTAGTTTTTTCCCGTGAATATCATATCGTATTATCTAGTTTGAAATTATTTTTTAATTATAAATAATTAGACAAAATACTTTGTTTAAACCACTATTTATTGATTATTCTACATGTTTCCATACCTATGGTATATTCTTCATGAAACAATGTATATTGAAATTAAAAATACAAACACTGACAAAGAACAAAACTATAAAGTCTTGAATAAGTAAGAACTAATACGAAAACAAATTTAAAAGGTGACTATTTGCAAAGAGGCTATTCTTATTTCTAAAATTTCAAATTTATCTCACTAAGCAAAGAGACTATTCTTATTTCTAAAATTTCAAATTTATCTCACTGTAAACCCCCAATATTTATATGTATAATTCTAATCTCTCGATAATATCAAAAGAATGGTTTATTTCCAAAAGATGATTGGTAAATTCTGAATTGTTGTCATAATTTAGGTCACAAAGTAATTTTGCTAATATTGAAGAAGTACTTTTTAATTGTTTAACCACATGAACGACACGATGAGATGTCAAAACATTGGATCCATTGGACCTGTAATTGATCACATTTTGACGTGTTAATATCCGTGTGAGAGAAAAGAAAAATATACATTTAAGAGAATATGACAGAGAAGGTATTATATAAGTAGGCTGTTCAGATTTAATCACTACGCCGTGTAGGCCCTAGGAAGCTTAACTTGAAATATCATATCACGGGACGTAATCCGCAGTCAAAGGTCAAGATGCTGACCTAATTCGAGATGCCAATGAGTATCAAAACGCTGCTCCAATCATTTTTAAGTTTTCAAAATCGTACATTATATTATTCCGAAAACACAGCGACTGCGAACGATTATGCTTAGTCAAGATGTATAAATATATGATATAATCAATGAGCGATTTAAGGCGTCTGACTTGTGAGAGCGCCGGTTCAAATTTTGCCGGCTGCGAGTTTTCATTTAACTTTGATGTATTTTAAAACATGAAAACCCTTCTTAGCTATTACTCCCCTGCTGAGAATGCTCAACTACAACGAGATCTCATCTATTAATGCTTACCTAGATATATTATTCATGACACAGGCTCAGTTTAAAAGTAAAATAGTATCATACACGATTAATAGTAATTTGAACGTATATTATCATTATACATATCGATGAACGACTGTCATATTAAAGTTCATTTTGAAACTTGTATTCACGCTATAGTTTTCAATATCATGTTTAATTGTCAAATTGTAACATAAGTTTTATTAATTTATAATTACACGACCATAAAAATTTTTTTTTTACATTATACCTTAATTAATAGGACTATCTATCGGGACCAACAAAGATCTGTTGAAAATGTGTTGAACATTAAAATTAAAAATCCAAGTTGAAAATAGTACATGAGTATACTGAAACAAGCGGCGTATACATAATATTCAAGATTCAAATCTACCGCCATCATCGCCGCTCCCAGCTGGCCGACTACACAGGCGACGTCTGCACCAGGGGCTCAGGCTCCTGTCGAGAAAAGCCGCGACCAGTCTCATCCCATCGCACTATAATTTATACATACTTGTTAAGCTTTTATGTACACTGCTTTACATAAAACACGATGGTACAAAACTCTCGATTTATTTCACCACTAGTCTTTACAAATACATTTGTAGGGAACAGCTATTCAAATTGTGAAAATTCACCACCGTTTCCATTCGGCATCAATACCAGCGACATCTGTCGGCAGAGTGCTGCTGCCAAATTCTAGCCCGATTGCTCACCGACAACACATCTTTCGTTCCGCTGCCTCGCCACGGCGTTCAAGAGCCGGCGGGGCCGACACCGAACACCGCCGACTAGCTTCTCTACTCTTCTTATTTCTCGCTTCACTAGCTCCTGTATTCTTCCTTTTCTGTCTGTTACACCAATACACGAACTGCATCAACCGCGCATTACATTCCATTCTCACCACTCACCCACCCACCCACATTGATTGAAAATATTTCATAAAGTGGTTGACTCATATATCGCAGAGAACAGAAGTTATTGGAAAACTGGCTAATAATAAAAATGGTCTACTTATCTTACGATAATCTCTCAGTAAGAATGGAGAAATGGTTATTTTTTATCAATAAATATTTTCTTATAATGGTTTATACTAAGTACCATCTAATTAGACATTACGAATATAATCTAACATAATTATTAAACGCTTGGGGAATTGGTGAAGTAATGCTTGTTTAATAACACCGAGCTCATTATGGCCCATGTCCACGGCGATTCTAGAAAAATAAAACAAGTCTAGTCAACATTAAATTGTAATTTTAAATATTTAAATATTTTATAACATTTGTTCGTTCTTCATGAGGGGGTTATTGATCGCGTACCCGAAGACACCCATGTAATAGCTATCATGGTTCCTATCCATGTATCTACCAATGTTCTATCTAAGGTATGCGGGTGTGCCAACGAACACTATTTGGCATCATAGCGTATACAAAAAAATATAGCGCGCACACAGTTTAAAAGAAACTTCTTCATGTGCCGTATTTTATGAAAGATTGGCGACCATTTATAATATATTTTTAAAATAATCAGTAGGATATATATATTTCTTTTAACATTTATTATTTCTCTGTAAGAGTAAAACTCATGTACAGAAAAGGAGTATATATGATAGTGTATAATTTATGTTTCAGTTAGTCTGTGTGCATATTTTTTAATTTCAGATACAAATTTATAGTAGTCTGTAATTTTTCTAATTTTGATAGGGAAATTGTTAAAAAATTTGATGCCTTGATAGATATATTGATTTTGGGTTGCGGTTTATTTTAATTTTGGAATATCAATTTGGTTTTTAAGTCTTGAAGATCGGAATTCGCTTCTAATATGTAATTTTTAAAAAATTAGAATATTTTTTTTTGTATATGTCTATTATTTTTGGTACTTTGAAATCTGTGAAGTCATTTTTTTTTAAAAATAAATCGTTAATGTGTTGGACATAGAAACTTGGTGAGGTAGCACATGCGAGGTAGTAACTGCGAGGATCAAAAAGTTATAATTAGGAATTAGGGAAAGTTGATTAAAATATGATTTAATTTAAGAAAATCCTATACTTTAATTGTATTTCTGAATAATAAATAAACATGATGACTTAGTTTACAAAAGGGAAGTCAATAGACAATAAAACTCTAATTATGATAATAATTAAATAGTTAATTTTTAGACTCCGCTCACGCAACTATTTCCATATTTTATTTTCCTGTCGTGCACTTTTGTATTGAACACGCTATATCACTTGATGATGTAAATACCTTGTATTTTCCGCACCACTACTTTCTTTGAAGATATTTTTCGTTAATTTAAGTTGTTTACGATATTATCTTATTATAATTACGCAATACAGATCCCTATTTTATTATGTAATTATATATATGTAATTCTACAAATAATAAGGAAAAATATATCATTATGAGAGTTACCTATACTATTGTCTCAGTTTTAATCGTTATACAATTTTTTAAAGATTACGTAATTAATAAAAATATATATATCAATACTTACAAAATGCATGTATAAATATAAGTTAACCAACAAATTAAAAAATAATAATAATAGTATTATTTATAACAAATAATTAAGCTAACTAAACAATTAACCATCTCCGCCAATTCTCCGCGGGGGTAGGCAGAGAGAATAGAGCGCCACACTTTTCTGTCCTGACATACAATTCTCGCCTCATCCATATTCATACATTTTCTCATTTAAGCTCGCCGATTATTGAGGCTTCTAACTGGATCATTCTCCAGTATTCGGATTACCTGGTCGGGCCAAGTCTTTCGCGGAAATCCTCTATTTCAGGTGCCATCAGAACTTGCGTCATATCTTTCTTACCATTCAATCCTCATTCATCCGTTCCATATGACCAAATGTTACTCACTATACAAAGATCAGCTGTACATTTTTTTCTCTGTCATAAATAGATCTGTCACATATACACCTAAGCGCTCTTTTTTCCGCTGTATTCAGTCTACTTTCGTTTCTCTTCTGCCAGCTTCAGGCCTCACTTCCATACATCAGTGTCGATACCAGGACTGGATTGTGTACCGCTAGTCTCGTCTCAGTTGATAAGTTCTCGTTAGATATAATTCCATTCAAAGCGCCGATCACTTTATTTTCTGCAGTCACCCTCCTTTCGATATCTTTATCAGTCTTTCTGTTTCTATTAAACATACTTCCCATATCACCTGTTACTAATTTTTTTCATGAACCTTGAGCTAAATACAGCAATCACGTTCTCCCCTGCTTGAATGAAATTTTATTTTGAATCTGCACATAACAAAGGAATCTCTCTCCCCCACTTCAGAACTTTCTGTTTTAAATTATAACTACATTTAAATACCGAACCCTAAAATGAAATAAACTTAAAATCGTAAAAATATATTAAAATAAAGATAGAGGGAGCAAGTAGTTAAAAGTTACGTATAATACATATAATTTGTATTCTCCATTTAATTTCCAGTTCTATAAATCTCAGAAATTGTATTTTACAAGCGCCGGTACTTGGCCGATCGTTTAAAGTAATTCCAGAATGCTTTCATACTATTTGTTCAATGTTCCAGACATGTAATTGCACAAATGTAAGTCGTGCGTATTTATGCATTGTATTAATGTAAACAAAGACGTACAAATAAGAGAATTTGTTCGTAATTGTATCTTGGAAAAGTCGTCGGCACTTTTCTACTGATATATTTTATACAACATGTCTCGTACATATTCTTACAATTGTTTTTTTATGTTAACTAAACATTTTAATATTTGTAACATCTTTCAACGGTTCCACACACAATGCTTAAGGTACGCGATTTCTACAATTAATAAATAAAAATAATAAAATCTAATGTAAGAAATTTATATTTCAGTTTGATACAATGAATAAATAAAACGAACGAAGATTTGAATTTAGACCTTCCAGCGTTCTTTTAAGTAGTTCGCGCTATAGAAAAAGAGAGAAAAACAAACTTAACCTTAGATTAATACCATTAAAAATATAACGTGATTTCTATCGATATGTAAAATTTACGTATCAGCGTATGATAAAGGTGTCCAGCGAAAAATTTTCAAGTTTAATATTAAATAAATAAATAAATTACAATGTTTTCTTATATTTTATTTATGAACACCCTACAAATTCATTTGGTACTTGAGCATAAATAAGAATCACATTAGAATTAATTTAGGAATATGTTATATATTAAAAAAAAAACATTTTTCAAAAAAAATAAATAAATAATGAAAATCGTTTAAAAACAATTATTACTTACAATTAAATTTTCATTTAGTGCATTCCACAAATGGCTTTTTCACACTTGTAGTAAGTGGTCGCGTTTTTTTCTTTGCAAATGGACAAAATCCGCAATATGCAAACTTGGTAATTGCACTTGTGATCCTGGATCCAATAACTTTCAAAATGGACCCACGAAGCTCTCTGTTCAATTTAGGGATATTTAGCCTTGACTTGAATAGTGGCAATGTGCATCAACAGTCAGAGAGATCACTGCTAGAGTGGGGGGGACGTCAGAGTTGGCTAGTGGGCGGAGCAAATCCTTTTATTTGAACAACACGTAAAATTTACGTACAATACTAATCTAGAGTTGTGTCTTACAAGAAAAAATGTTGTATATTGTAGCTTAATAATGAATTGTAGAATAAATTTAATTCATTTACCGTGTTAATGTCATTATACGATCTACACATCCGTGAAATTGGATAAGTGCGCGATATTGCTGTGGTACGCATTTAGTCTGAACTTTGCAGCGTGCTACCGACTAGATTACAATTAACAATTGTGTGCAATATAGTATAGCAGAGTTACACTATATGTGTCCGCTATTATGAAAGTGGTCAAAGTCAAGAAATTGAAAAAAAAGAGTTTATCAATTATTTCGCGTCATATTGTTCTATATTAATATAACACCATGTAAATTGTACCAATATAAAAAAATTTGAAGATTTTATTTAGTGCGTTATTACATCGTTCAACGGTATTCCGCTAGTGTTTATTTTGATAATAGAGTTAGTCATTTCAACTTTTTTTATTTCCTCATAAGCTACATGCAATATTTAAACATCAAAATAAATTATAAATCTAGTATACTAAATACATTTTGAAACATTGTCTTGCGTAATATAAAAATGTTTTTTAATCAATTCAATACGCAAACTTTTAAATATCTCGAAACGAAAGAAACACGACTTGGAACCCTTTCATAATAATGGACATATATGTAATATTTATTAGTTAATTTAATTTTAGTGCATTATAGTACACATATTGCTTTCTGCTAGCCTTAATCTTTTTTTTTTTTAAATCCCGGTGGTAACTAAATATTTTTTTGTATATTTTTCTAGTTGATTCATTTAATTTGTATTATCATATTTTAATAGACGAATTCATTGTTGATTTGTACATTTAAATTGTATAATTTTGAAAATGTTTACACATGATTTTGGGACAGCCTGTATTGTGAAGAAATATTCAATTTCCACGTATCCCTGCAGCGTGCGGGTGCCACCGATATTGCTAAGTGACCTGAAACACTACTGCATCTTATCGGATTACCCCTTTCCACGCCAACGCCTTGCTGGAAAATTTCAATATCAGGCGAAAATGCGCTCAAAAACGACGTTTTTATATTGAATTTGAGAGCATTTTCGCGTCGAGTTGCTGTCGTTAAAAGGTATGGAGAACTTCTAGTATAATGCAACGTCATGTGCTGAATTACAGTACTATATTTATTTATGTGTATGTAATATATTTGACACTGACCTGCCACTGTCTACTGACTCAGTTTATATTGTGATCATTTGTTCTCATTCTAATACGGATGTACTTGAGTTTAATAGTCTATCTGGTTAAATTAAGTAAGGTTAATACTTTTTTTTAAAAATGCCATTGTATAAACCAATCGGAACCCAGAAAATAATGACAGGCAGATATAACTGGAAAGATTAAAATATTAATATACTTACAAATAAATAATATTGTTCGATATGTGGATACAATGGTTCATAACCCATTACCTACCCCCCGATTTTATACCACAGAGCATGCACTTTTTCTGTGGTATTGTCAATACTTTTGTAAAGAAAGATAACCTCAATGTTCAATGAAGATGGACAAGACGATGATGATATAGAACGGCAGAGGAGACAGTTTAGCGTTCGTGCAAATGTGTTGTCACGGCGTTTCTACCGATGCAGTAAGGAGGTGAAGAGCATCCTCTTTAAATCGTTCTTCACCAGCAAGTATACCTGCGAGCTCTGGTCGAAATACAAGCAAGTGAGGTATAACCATCTCCGAATTCAGTACAACAACTCACACAGAATACTGTTTGGATTGGCGCGTTATTGCAGCGCATCTGCAATATTTACCGAAGGCAGTATATTACAAGGATTCGTTTCGCTTCTGAAACAACGAGTTGCGGGCGTAAAGATGCGGCTGGAGCTCAGCACCAACTCTCTGGTGCAAGCGGCGCTCTCATGGAAACCTGGTTCCCTGACCAAAGAATGGCAACGCCTACAGAATAGCTACATATACAACAATGGCAGTGACTGAAGTAGTTATATATGTAATATTTATATTTTATGTGTATATATGTGTGAACTTTTTACTTTTTATTTATTTATCAATATTTTCCTTGGTTTTCCTTTTATTTTTCTTTTTCATAGCATAATATTTATTTTATAACTTTAATGTATAACATAATACGTATTATCTCTATGGCGATTCGGGTTAAAAAAAAAACCTGATCACGCTGGAATAAACACGTTATTATTATTATTATTAACTAGACTATGCAATGGTGAGTGAATATGACAGTTTTCATTATCGATATACTGTTATCTATAAATGATAATTATATTTTAATAAAGAATACATTGATAACTTTTCCATTTGCATCGCAAACATTTTGGGATTAATTTAGTAAATTGATTTGTCAGCGGCGCGCACCAACGCTCATAACATATTAATGATATCTACATAATTGAAAGATCGATTTTCTATTACTGGCAATTGAAACAATTTTCAGATATTTCAATTTAAAAAGTGTGTTCATTAATGTCATATTTAACAAATCAAAATGATATAAAGGGGCATTAACAATCGCACTAGAACACAAATATTTACGTCCATAGCTTGAACGAGGCTTAGGGCCAGTTGTGTGATCGGTAATAAATTTTGACTGCGGTAACTTTTTTCGATCGCCCGTGGTTAAAATCGTCTGCGGGTTGTTTGAATATTAAATTTACTATTATCAAAGCATAGATGAAATGACAAATAATTTTTTCAATTCATTTTTTCACCTCTGCGTTCGAAATCTGTCAATTTTTTTCGGATTATATGCTGATGTACATTAAATAACGTGATCATCATCGAACGAACTTTCATCACTAAAATAGCGGGATATCGAATGATTCATTGTCGTGTACTGCAACTTTTAAAGTATCAATTAACTAGCGATTCTCGTTTTTACTATCAGATATCGGAGAGTAAAATGAGTTCACTACGAGATGTACTTTCGAGAAGTAAATATTATTTAACCAATGATCAAACAACCGGTTTTCGCATTTTTTTACTTTAGTAACTTTTTTCTAAAGTAAAAAATTACAACTGATTACACAACTGGCCATCCGAAAATAAAATAGTTCGAATACGTTTAATGCTTGGATAAATATAAATTTATAAATGTTTAAACTACATAGATGTTTATTTAAATGTTTATTCAACCAATACTACTACTTACACTATCAAATATCTAATGAAATGATATAGGAAAAATTAGACGGAGCGGTAGTAGGAGATCAGATCAACGTCTGGCTTTGGCATTTTAGTTTTCAAAAATTTTTGTAATCAAATATCTCTTCCGACGCTTTCAACAACTTTCTACAGTACAACATTTCATGATGTTTCAGAATATTTTTTTACGTTTTTCTCTAGGAGCAATATTTTATAATTATATATATATTTTTTTTAATTTTTGAACAATTGCCATTTAGAAACAAGGTAGTGCACCGGACTGGCTGATAAACTTAGGCCAAGATATTTTTTTTCAATGACGAGAAAATTTTTTGAAGAAAAGTTGATCAAAATTTGATAAAAACTACTGGGTGTACCACGTCACAGTGTACAATATTTTAGAGGTGAATACATATTAAAAATATATTAGCCTAATCTCAATCATGTCTATAAGCCATAAGCATTTTTAAAAAAAGGAATTATGCGATTATTTCGAGTAATTGAAATATTTTATTAATTCAAAATAATATATTGTATACAAAAAAATAAAGACCATTCATTGAATGTCGAGTGGCTAGATTAATTTTTGTATGATGATTTAGGGTCTGAAGCAAAGATCTTGAGTAATAATGGGCCAATTTTGCAAATATTTATTTCGAAGTACGCGGACTTAAAGCTTAACATTTTTTTTTTAAATATCACACAATTATATTTTCTCTAATAGTAAAGAATTTGTACATACTCTTTGAAGATTTTCGATTCGTAATTAATTAAGGCATCTAATAGTGATGAGAAGAAATGCTACTCTTGATTCACTGATGTGATTGTGATTAGTATTCAATCCAATCAGTGATTGTAAACTGTGACTGTGATCACAGTTTTTTACATCGCAACATACGTAATAAATAAATAAATTTAATAAACATAATTTTGAGCATATTTATTTATATTATTGAAAACTTTATTTGCGTAAAAACATAATCTAGCATAAATAATTAATAGAAAATTACTGCACATGTACACACATACATACAAAATGTAAAATAAAATTAAGTTACTAGCAAGCTAGTATAAACATTACCAACAAAAAATGATTCCAATTGATGGCGCTAGTCAAATTATGGAAAATCCAGTAGATAGCGCTAATTTAAACGGCGGCGTCAGAAAATCATTAGAATTTAAAAATAATTGAATCACGAATCACGATATTTCCATATATTCAATCACTGATAGTGAGTGTGACTCAAAGATATCAGTGATTGACTCACGGTTCGTGATTTTGAGCTCATCACTAGTATCTACCCATAAAATATTATGGACTCGGTTTATTACACACTGTATGTGTATGACGGAGGATGGTTTCAGAGTTTTCAAAAGTTATGTTGTGACATTTTCTGGTAGTATTTTTATCGAAATATTTCTAAAATGCGTAGTTACTAATATGAAATCTTAATATGAAAAAGACTTCAACTAGCTAGGATCGATATTTTGTTTCGACAACTATTATTGAAGTGTCCGAGCTGACAGCTGACGCATCGTCCTGTGTAATTAATCAAATAAAAATTGACGCAAGCCCTTATTGATTTGAATGATTTAAAATTGCGTACGGTATTTACACACACTAGTCGCTTAATAGAGGTGGGTAGATTAGCAAAGTTCTCGCGTGGGTGTTTAGATTTGTTTGCAGGGAACATTATAGCAATGAAAAAGACAAATTAATAAAATCATTCATATTTTTATAAAATAGTTTTTAACAGGAAAAAAGGTTAAATTTATTTTTATTAATGTTCATTTTATTTTAAAACTAGACCCACAAAACGTCTTGATAGATGTTTGTCTGCAGGTACATTTATATCCATTTGTTACATTTAATGAACTCAAAAATATATCTATTAATCAGTCACCGTTTATACAATACATATCATTCTTACAGGTAAGACAGGTTATTTTCTATAAGCCATTTTTTAATAATTTCTTCTAAATTTTGTAAAAACCCAAGCATTTTATTTTTTATTCAAACAAATTCTATTCTAGTTGGATGAAGTATTTCGAGGATAGTGTTGGAGAAGAATTTTATTTATATTTTTTTAAATTATTTTAATATTAGAAAATATAACACATTTTAGAATTATCAGTAGGAGATATAAATATATATATACATATTTCATTTAACATTTATTTCTTCTCTGTGAGAGTATAGAGGAGTATATACGAAATAATTTATGCTTCAGTTAGTCTGTGTACATATTTTTTTACTTCAGATACAAATTTATAGTAGTCTGTAATAATTCTAATTGTGATGGGAAGATTGTTAAAAATTTGATGCCTTGATAAATATAGTGATTTTGGGTTGCGGTATATTTTAGTTTTGGAATATCAATTTGGTCTCTGAATCTTGTAGATCGAAATTCGCTTTTATTATTGATTTTTTTTTGTATATGTCTATTATTTTTGGTCCTTTGAAATGTGTGAAAAGTTGTATACTTGGATATTTTTTTTTTAGAATAACTTTTATCGTCTTTTTTGAGTGATTTTAAATTATGAATGGAAAAATAATGTGAATAGATAGAGTTACAAATAAATTATACACATCTATTCCTAATGATTGAGGATCGTGATCTCAAATGAACGCTCTCTTTTCTCGGTATCCTGCAGATTTTAGGGCTGTCACCAGAGAAATGCATGTTGCCCTTGCAATTTGATCGGTCGGTCGATCACTTGGGGCCACTGATAGTTCCATCTTTCTTCGCAGAGTCTATCCATTTGCCTTTTTCATATTCTCTCGGGTCATCCTATAGGTCATCGCCTGCGAGATCTTTATCACTGATTTAGCTCCCACTGCTTATTCCGAAGATGGTGAACCTTATTTGGGGATAACGGACGGCCTTGTCTTAATGCAGTCTGAAAACATCTCACCAAAACTAGGATCAAACTGTTTAGACTACTGAGGATCTATAAGTTCATTACGTATTGATGAATAACCATAATTAAATACATGTCTGAGTATAGTTATTACGAAGTTATAATCATAGGCCAGTGATGTTTTAAATACTAATTAAATGTATTAATTATAAAGATATACATATAAAATCAATTTTATCGAAAAATATTGTTGTTGCGCTACCAAGATTCAAACCTGGATCTCTTTTCCAATCCGGAGAAGGTGCATTACCAACTAGGCTACAGCGACAAAAATTTTAACGACAATTTTCGAACCCTTATGTTACACTTTTTCAAATTAATACATGTATCGTTCCATTATTTAAAAGCCATCTACACACTTAATAATAATACATAAGGTGTATCAATGTGTTCAAAATTTAATAAAAATGAATTGTTGATTCTGGCGTCTGCTATCAGTTCTCTCAAAGGTATTTGAGATTCCGTAAAAACAATGTAGATGGCTTTATAGTTAATATATTTAATTAGTTTTAATTCTCTTATCTACCATACATACAGACATGTAGATTTTTTATATGAATATATTGTATATAAGGGGAGTCAGGGACAGTTGAACCACCTTTTACAAAAGTGGTTGTAACTTTAAAAAAATATATATAAGAAAATGAAATTACCATTTAAAGAAAGCTTGTTTAGCAGTTATAATGCATAATTTTTACAAACATAAATTTAGCTACAATACATAAATTTTATGATTTTCTAGATTCGTAAGCAAAAGTGTTATGACTGTTTAAAAATATTTTGAAAATGGCTCAAGTCTCCTCAATAAGTGGGAGACTTGAATCAAAACCGGGAAATTTGAACATACCCAAGAGAGTGATGAATAATTAATAAAAAATGATTTATTAAAAAAAGTACCATATTTCAATTTTTAATTCGACTGTAGTCATAGCTGAACATTTTTTCTAATGTTTTTAATTTTAATTTTATTGTTCAATATGAAACTAGATAAAATAAAGCTTTTCCAATATTTAAATCATCTTAAAATAATTATTCAGAACATCCGTCATTAACTTAATCAACAAAGAGAAAATTCCGAGAAATTCGTTGTTGAAAATCAGTTAGCCTAGAACTACAAAAAATTAAGTCTCCATCTACATCATTTAAAATATGAGCCATGAGTACCAGTAACATAAGTTCTCTGAAATGTTAAACATTTATAGAACAATCATAGTAATTAGAGAACATATTTAGAATTGTTAACATTTACAGCCCGGTGGGTCAAAACAAAACACGTCCGGCGGTGGTGGGTCATTTTAGACCCACCTCGAGTTTTCGGTTTTTCAACCGTTTTGTGGGAGATTTTTTGAGATATTTCATTATAAATATGATTTGATGAAATGGCATAATGTACAGTAATATTTCTACTAAAAATTAAAGTTAAAAATAAAAAATATCAACAGGCGGCCTACATGGCCAAAATACAAACATCCACTGAGCATCCAATGAGCATGTGATATTCTTGTTCAAATAATTATATTACTGGCATTGTCCTGAGGCTGCCAGACGAAAATAAGTCAAAACAAATACATGGACGCATACCTGGTATCATTTGTCTATCCACTCAAAATGTTGACAATATATGTTTTGGCGTAAGCGTTGAGATTCAATCAGAGTGTCTTTCACAGGAAACAATACTAGCGTTCTATTTCCTCTTTCCATGGAGTGTCAGCTCTCGGCATGATGAATTTGAGGATCTTCATCTTTGCTGTCACTATCGCTAGACTTAAGAATCTGTCTTCTTACTTTTACCTTTTGCTTTCTGTTTGTTTTATTATCCGTATTTATTATTTTTCTGGTCTCGTTCCGAGGTTCCTGCTGTAAGTCTAGAACTTTCGGTATTTTTGTCAAAATATTAGTCTTTCCAGGCTGTCTGCCACGTCCCGTTGATTTCTTAGTTAAAGCTTTAGGAAAAGGCTTGATCGTCTCCGGTATTATAATTTTGATGGCTGAAGTGGATGGGGTTGGCGAAGCGCGTAGACGGGACAGCTAAAGCCCTCTAATAATATTTCTCGCTGACATTCCTTTGCATACAAAATTTATTTCTTGGTAAAAGCATTTCTTTTAGTGGCGCTTTTTTTTAGACCTAAAAATGAATAATAAAAAAAGATTACTAAATTTGCGAAATTATAAATATAAAACATACACGCTAGCGGAAGAGTTAAACTACTGTACAAATCTTCCTCCAATCAATGGTTCAAGTCTCCCACCCGGTACCATTTTGACTTGGAAGATATACAGCAAAGAAATTAAAAGCAATACGACAAAACTGCTGGTGTAAGTTGAAACTATGTATATAGATTTGAAAAATAAATACGGTATAATAAATCTTGTGTATACCTCACAATTTGAAGAAATAATGAGTAAACCAAAAATTTTTTTTTTTTTCACTTTGGCAAATGGCACAAAAATGAACATTATGGCATAACAATTGCTCAAATAGCGCAATATTAAAAAAATATATTTGCGGCCTCGCAGGCCAAATGTCCCGGGCTCCCTCTACATATGGAAAATTAAAAATATAGTTTTGTATGATATATGCATGAAAGTCTATCGCCTCTACAGTCAACATTACCATCGACGACCCCTGAACGTACCTCACATTTACCAGTGCATAAGTCAGCGCACCTGACAGCCGTAAAAA
Organism: Eubasilissa regina; assembly: GCA_022840565.1. Taxonomy (NCBI): domain Eukaryota; kingdom Metazoa; phylum Arthropoda; class Insecta; order Trichoptera; family Phryganeidae; genus Eubasilissa; species Eubasilissa regina. The sequence goes on along the minus strand of JAINEB010000027.1, from coordinate 11,385,919 downwards.
CATGCCCGCTACTGACGTCGAATAATATGCGCTGGCAGGCGTCCGGGAGGCCGGCTCCTGAGCGCCACTCCCCTTGCTGCTACCTCACGGTTAAAATCTCCAGTAAATGCTCATCTGTATGGACTTTTTATTGTGTATTTTTAAACTGTGCTCAATCAACAATAAACTTGTGCCAACTGTAAGTAGTTTTTCTTTTTCAACCTGCTCTGGCCACACATAACACAATACATCTCCGCGATCATTATTAAATAAACACGTGAACGTTGGGTGAAATATATGAGACATCCACCACTCACACATATTTATTTATTTATTTTTAAATTAACATTAGACATTACACACTACACTATACGTAATATATTACAGTAATACATAAGGTAAAATAAAAAGGAAAAATACAAGATTAAAACAGTAAGTGCCTGATAACAGTTAAAATCCTTAAATACATGGCAAAAATAATGGAATTAAAAATTATATAATATTTACATATTTTGTCAAGCACGTCTTTAATGATATTTTTTTATTATTTATAAATGTAAATATTAATTATCATTCTATGTAGCTTGTGTTGGTATCAAATCAGTCCGTCTGATCTGTCAGTCAAAAACAAACATGTTAGAATTATTTTACATATTGGTAACGTTATGTTCTGTACATCAGTAACATCCGCGTACTTGTTATCAAAGTTTCGAATTCTGTGTAATGAAGAATTAAACTGAGCAACCATCCCAATATTGTTACAGTAATAAGATAACATGAATCTGGTATTTCTGGCAGGTACATAATACCAACATATTCATTCATACAACATATGTAATCACTAATAAAAAACATTTTCATTTTCAATTCATATCTCCATATATAATATGTGTCAGATGCGGTCGCTTCATACATGTTTTGGATGCTCAGTATCTCCTGTGTTATAGAGTCAAAAAACTTTGGATTTTTTGTTTCTAGCCGAAAACAGCACTGCGAGTTAATACATATACATTATCAACTTTCGAATATCTGTGAGTCGTATAAACACACAGATACCAGCAACAGTGGACTCTATCATTCGTTCCGTATCCACAAAGTTTGAAAGTATTCCACTTTCGCACATTCACAGTTTCGCCTGTCTAGGTCTTCGAATACTGTATACGCATTCGTTAATAGTATCCAACGTACAAAAAACGACTTTAATGCTTATGGGTATAATGCACAGAATTGCGTACATATTACGAAACGAACGCATTTTTGACAGTTTGACTTGAATACTTGAATCCAAATTATTGAAAATCCTCCGATTATCTATTTAATTCATAATGTATATAAAAAATTAAAACAAAAAATTACATGGATAGTGAATTGTGAGTGTTTTGTATATTTGATAGTAGATATAAATTTATTATCCAGCATCCGATCTACAAAAAGTCACCGCCCGCCATTGATATATGTATCCAGTTAGCACCAAAAATATTCGACTAATTTCATACATACCTCGAGATGCCGAGTGTCTCGCGCCTTGTTATTTCTGCGGCGCTGATGCTCTCAACATTCGAGGATCCCTGAGGAAGGTCTGGCCGAGTGGACTCGACGCAGAGTTTGAAGACGTCTGAGCACTTAAGAAAACACGAAATCCCCTGTAGAGTAAATTGCATCACCGTGTACCCTTATCCGCCATTAATGACCATTAGGTACTCTCCCTGCATCGTCCTGTTTTATGTAATGTACTTAACTGGGAAATATTTCATCCCTCGGCCTTCTCACATAATGGAGTGGGAAATAAAACATTAAATGGTTTCTATTTTTACTTCTTGATACTTTACAGAATGTGGGCTGCATATGGGGATGGTGTGATGAAAGATGAAATGCATCAAAGGTTTATTTTTAAAAGAGATGCATGCATACAAATATTTAAATTATTTGCTCTTTGAGTATACGCTAAACCCATTGAATTAATAATCAATTAAAAAGACTCAAAAATAGTAATACAAATTAAATTAATCAATTTCAAAAATATACAGGAAAAATCTATATATCAAAACCAAAATTATTTTTTCGATATTTCTGTACATCATTCCAACTGATTAATTTAATTTGTTTAACAAATAATATGCATCTCATAGATACGAAACAATTTTTAATATATTAAAGTAAATATATGAAAGTATGCGTAATTACAGGGTTTACGACCTTTCTTCGGCTGGCTTAAGTTATCACTTTATATAAATATAACGTTCACCATTCTTACCCATTAATCAATCTCCATATCTATCCAATTTTTGGAAGTTTGTATATTGTTATTACGTGGAAACACTTAGAGTACAACTAGACTATCGCCATCTATGGACTAAATATGATATTCATTTCCTTGAAACAGCATAGATGTCACAATGAGAATCTAATTATTTTTGAAATTATTTAAAGTAATATCCTTTATCTGTAAAAAGTTTTTTAACACATTATGTGTGTTCTTGGACATATTCAAATATTTCTAATTTAAATTGTATTAAATTTTTTTTGAAATTGCAACGACATCCGGTGTATTGTTTATGGAATTTAACATATAAAATACTCCACAATAACCTATTCATTTGCACAAAACTAGTAATAATGAACTTACGCCCGTGTTACGTATATTGACAGTTTTCCAGAGCAACATAAGACAAACAATATCTGCCGTCAAATTCTATCATTCTATCAAACGCAAGTGTGCAGTTGTCGCGTCTAACAAAGCAAATCATATACATATAAAATAAAATTAATTACAATTAAATTTTATTTTTATTTTTATGTAATCCCGTGTCCGCCCTACTAGCTATACTGTCATATATATGATATTCCATTTCTTAACATGAGATATATCTTGTAAACTAAGTAATAATTAAACATATGGCAAAATTTCAGAGTCATCCTGTGGCCGGAGGGTATGACGAATTATTTAAGGTCTGGTGCCACGAAATAACTAATGAGAGTTGAGCGTGTGACGGTGACTTCGTGAAGACACCGTTGGTATATTTCTGGACATTGAAGCGTCGCTCTCAGGATGTTTAAGTGTTGCTATCCCGAGAGATGTAAGACCGGATTGCTCACCGTGGCTCGTTCATCTTCAGGGTAGCGGAAGCTGCGTGTGAATGGGAAATAAGTCAGAAGCATGTTTAATGTGTAATCTCTATGCAGATGCCCGTAGGGAAACGCGGAATGCCACACGTTTATGTTTAAAAATAATTTTCGAGTTGTATATATATATATATTCTTTATTTAAAACATAACCTTCAAAATGCTTCTGATCCACAGACTACCAAATGTATAGACGTAAACTAACGCAAATTCCTTGTTCCAATATTTTCATTTTAGTGTCACCCACGTGATACCAGTTATGCAATCAAATAGCTCCGCGACATTTATTAAATATATGTCTCGATTGGAACGAAAATTTAAATGCTGACTATATTATGTGCATTATTATATAAAATACGTCATGTTTACACAAAGATTTAATTATCGAAGAGTAAATACTTTTCTGTCGGGTAAATATGCCATAAACTATCGGATTTATGTTTCCACTAAGAATGTGTATAGAATGCCCTTCGTCTTGTAACTAATGTTCTAAATCGCTCTCCTATATGTACACTTTATTTCGTGTCTATTCATTTACTGGTATGTGGGATCAACGTACGAATGACGAAATTTTATTCGTAAAAATTGGACGAGCGAATGGCGGGGTTTCACTGTATATTTGTATTATTTTTAATAAGATAAATTGTGATTTTGGTGTGGTTTGAATTGAATTCGTCAGCCAAAATCTTCTTCAGAATCCACGTTGGAAGGGTTGATTATCACTTTCTGGTCTTTCAATTCTTGAGGAGTGTCAAGCGTTCTTTTTTCAATAAACCAAACTTCTCGATTTTTCTATCCAGATCGACGGGCTGAAATTGTTCTTCTTCCATCTCACGTTTCAAGCTTTCTTAAAACATAACTCCTGTTAATCGCTTCGGACGTTCACTATACCTACAGATTTATATATATTTTTTTTTGTATCTTTTAATTTCACTTATATTCTGTGCCAAGCCAAAACCGCTGACAAGGCAATAAAATTTTTTCGCCAACATTTAAAATAATCGCGAAAATGGGACATTTAGTACAAATATTACGGTATCATTAATGAGACGCTTTGCTATGGAAAAATTAGAATGGTTTGTTGGGAACTTTCTCGAACATATATTACAAACAGGGAGGTTATATATTATATTTAAAACAAATTAAATAGATGTATATAAAAAAATATCTAAATTTAAAATTTTCTCTTGATTGGAGAATGCGTTACATAATTAATTATTAAGCTATTAAGTTAAATTTATATTATCTATATTACAATACTGTTAAATCCAGTGGCCATAAAATTAGATATTCTAGAGGTTTTAGTTAAGATAAATCTCAGTATCATATGAGTATATAAAGCTATTGAAATTTTAATCCGGAGATAAACTCAGATATCACCTTGAGATTGATTGAAAGAGATAAAAGCTCTAGCTTGACGTTCGATTTTACATGGATACGTGAAATACGTGCACAAATGTCACCTGGAATCATAAATACCTACAATTATTTATTCTGAAAATTAGACGAACGAATAGTATTAAATTACAAATTAATTTGTTCCATTTTAACTTCTGCTGGGGAGATTTAAATTCATCCAGCTGACGAACGGAATATCAATGGTTAATGGAACTGACGTTAAACGTATAACAAGCGTGAAATTGAGACGCAAGACGACGAATCTGTGTACACAGTAAATTGCGAAAGCCGAGATCTCTCTTCAAAGAATCCATATCCCTTAGATTATCTCGAGTCGAAAATCTAATCATTAACATCAACATTTTAACATAGGTACATACATTGTTGTGTTTTTGTAACTAATGTATGTATTAATTTACTATACTTTTTGTAGTGACTTTTAAATTTGACTGGACCAGTCTACTAGTCAAAATACTATCACAGATTCCCTTGGGTTATTGTACACTCTTATTGTACACTCAAGTCGATTATAGTGAAACTCAATAGTTATATGTAACAATTATAGTTTATTATAATAACTTATTTATACAATGTACAATTATATAACTCATATATTTATTATTACTATTTCGAAGGCACGATGGGGAAGAGACTGTTCCCCCAGTGACGGCCTCTAATATCCCATGACCCCCACCACTCATCTGACACACACATACACACACCCATAAAAATGAAAAAAATGTACCAGTCTAAAGATGGCCGTGATAGGCTGAAACCGATATGGTCATAAATAATAAATAGTGGAAAAAAGTTAAAAAGTATTTTAAATTAATCATTAAATATTTGTAAATACTAAATTAATGTATTAATTATAAATATATATATATAAAATCAATTTTTGTCGAAGAAATATTGTTTTTGCGTCACCGGGATACGAACCTGGATCTCTATTTCCAATCCGGGGAAGTGCACTACCATTGTGCTATAACGCCAGTATTTTTCTTGACAAATTTTCGAACCTATATGTTACATTTTTCAAATTAATACACCTGTCGTTCCATTATTTGAAAGCCAATATACAATATTTTTCGACAAAAATTGATTTTATATGTATATATTTATAATTAATACATTAATTTAGTATTTAAAATATCACAGACCTATGTTCTGAATAATTACAACTTCACAATAAGAATGTGTTTTCCTTAATATAATATTAAATATTTGTATTTACCAAGTTGTGTATATCTATATCCATATTGCTTATGCCACTGTACCAACCAAACTATTGTTAATGATATAAAATAAATGTTGGTTGAAATATTATGAAAGGCAGGATGGCACTTACTTTTTTGTCTGCCTGTCTGGATGCTGGTTCAGTTGTTTACTCCTTTCCCACTATAAGAACAAGCGTTGCGGGATGTATAACAAACACTGGCGAATAAGAATTATTTTTTATGTATTAGCAGGATTAAATTAAAGATTAATTAAGCGTTTTAAGCGTTAGCGGTTAATTAATAACCGACGGTAGTTCGTCCGTAAAGTTCCAAGCAGACACTGAACTTGTTGCAGTTCGACAGTGTTGATTACTGCGACCTTTTCTTTCTTCCTTGTGCTTAAGGACAGATTAGTAAAGAAAGAGAAGGAGATACGCAGGTTAAATTTTGATAATCACGAATAGACGGTGTGCGTGTGTGAGTACATTAAATGCCGCTACAAATGTAAATGATACAGAGCAAGCAGTGTTCACCTCGATACGGACTCTGATTTAGTAAGGTGGGCAGGGAACCGATGAAATATTTACATATACACATAATATACGCATAATATACACATAATATACTTGAATGGTCACAAAACAAATGCTCACCAGTCTCCCTTTATTTAATATTTTCTACAATAATTTTGTAAAAAAAGTGAGAAAGTAAAAAATATAAAAAACCGAGTTCCATAATGGATGAAGGCTGGCCGACCGGAAAATTTTATTTAGGAAAAAGCGCGTAAATCAAACAGAGCCTAGCAGTAATTAGTGGTTTTGTGGAGGTCAGGTGTTTACTGCGGTCGATAAAGAACATGTTTGGAATCTCTTGTCTCGCGACAGAAGCGGACTGTTTTCAAAACCACCCAAAAATAATATTTTATATTTTTTATTAGAAGATATAATGAGATGTTAATATACATTTTTAAACATAATCAATAATAATATATATTATATATATTTCTTTTTACATTTTTTTCTTCTCCATGAGAGCAGAGACTCGTGTGTAGAGAAGGAGTGTATAATTTATGTATTTACTAGTATGTATACATATTTTTTGATTTCAGATATAAATAGTCTGTAATATTTAGATTATTGAAAAATTTGATGACTTTATAAATATATTGGTTTTGGGTTGCGATATATTTAAGTTTTGAAATATCTATTTGGTCTCTAAATCTTATAGATCGGAAATTGCTGTAATTTGTAAATTGCTTTAATTTTCAAAATTTGAATTATTGAATTTTTTTTTGTTTTATTTTTGGTACTTTAAATTCTGTAAAGTCATTCTTTTTTTAGAATTATTTTTATCATAATTTTTTAAGTAATTTCTAATATATTGAAGTTTTATATGCTCCTCTCCATCCAATAATACCCTATTGCAAATGTGACTGTGCAAACGCGTAATATAGACATTCACACTAGCAGAATTATATTACCAAAAAATAACTATATATCACGTGGGCCAATGTTCGTTCTTAATTTTAAATTTATACTATTTTTTTTATAAAATATCTTTAATATGTAGATACTAATTATGCTTTTTTGAAACAACAATAAATATTTTAATATGCAAGATGTCATTTTTTATAATATGTACTTACTACGTTTTAAAATGTGAGGCGGCTCACCTAGTCAGTTCTAGATTAAGTGGGAAATTGCCACAATAATATTATTATCGTGAAAAAATTATATGTAATAAATAATTCGCATTTCGGTTTAATACAGGAAACATATGAGATATGTATATATAAAATACGTTATCATCGACATCGTCTTTAACTATTATCGATCCATATAAAATTCTGATCATTTCATCTATTCATCAAGACTTTGGGCACCTTCTAAGTCGTTAGTTTTTCCCTAGTAGTATTTTGGATATTGAACCACTTTCTGAGGTTACGTAGTTAGACAACCTCTTTCTACCTACACCTTTTCTATCTTCTCCCGCATAATGAGTTGTAATAGATCTTATTTGTCATTAAGGAGAGTGTTTTATTGGACGTATCTTATTCATGCGTCTTAGTATCTACATCTTCATTAGTAAATATGGTTAATTCAGGATATCTTTAGCTCACGTCGATACAGCCGCTTTTCAAATGCTTCCAACCATTAATGTATAACTAATTGTCCATAGATACTGAATGTATTAAGCCGGATTGTTCTGAATGTATTTGTGTAAGTAAATATAAAATATTATATTCCTTCAAAATTTTACATTTCACTCTTTGTTGTGCTTTGTATTTTTGCTAATAGAAATAATATTAAGACAGACAATATTTGCAAATAAAGCGGAAAATTTTCAAGTTTAATATTAAATTTTAAGAAAACTACAACGTTATTCTCATATTTCATTTATACAAAACGGTGCTATTTTATGTTTTATAAACAATATCGTCTAAATGCCGTCCATTTCTCTTAAGACACTCTTGCAATCGGACTCTCAAATTTGCGAACACGCGAGAGCAAACCGTTCGTTCAATGGCAGTAACTTCACGGCGGATATTTTCTTATGGGGCCTGAATTGTTCTAGGATTGCTGCTGTAAACTCTTGACTCAAAGTATCCTCACAAAAAAAGACGCACGATGTAAAGTCCGGTGTTACTTGTTGTTAATTTTAAATAATTATTGTTTTTTAAAAATAGATTCTGTTAAAGAAACAATAACATGTTTTTGATTAATTATTGACAACCTGAAGAAGAACATGATCTTTTTCGAAACCGGTAGGTGTATTTTATTTAATTCAATAAGTGGTTAATAAAACAACATTAACATATTAAAATAATGGATTGCCAATTTTAAAAATACCAAATTTCTTAGTTACGCCACTGTTATTTTTAAACCATAATGTATTGTATTAATATATAATTAAGTAGGAATACTTGGAATAGAATCTCCTGAATAATGTCTATATATTACTTCAAATGAAGAATATATTTCTTTTTTTTCTGCTTTGTTACAAACTTAGGACAAATCTCATACTAAATTGTGAAAACTTTTGTAGAGAGTTTTAACAATTTATATTATGTTTGGAAGATTGTTAAGTAATTAAATTGAAAATTATCTGAAACTGATTAAAAATGATTTCCTAAATCGGGCCCTGGCTCCAGGATTTATTTCCAGGCACGCCTGATTCCCAATTTGATTTATTCGCGTGAAACACCGTCATAATTTATTCGTAATTTGTACGTGATTGGTAAAAAAAAAGCTTTATTTTTTTACCGGCGTACGACGAATAGCAATACCGTTAATTTTTTTAATGCGGTATTTATACTGCAAACGAATAGTTAAAAACTAACTAAACTAAACTCTTAACAACGGTCCTTAATTAATTATGCTATTTTAGTTTGTGGGAGGAGCAGCAAAAACAATATTGGAGTCGGCTAAAAAAGCACAAAAAACAATTCTCAAGGTAATAATTGGTCGTCCCTTTAGATATCCATTAGATCTTATATTTAAAAAGTACAATGTCCTAGATATAAGACAAATCTTTATGTTGAGACGCGTTCAATATTTCCATACTAACAACAACACTCCTCAAGCAATAAATCATGGACACAACACAAGACAAACAACAAACATCTACACACCAGTTCCGAGAGCAACAACGACATTTTATCAAAGATTCTACATATTCTTAGCTTTGAAACTATACAATACACTCAGTACCAACTGGAAATAGTTTAATTTCAATAAGATTACACAAATATGGACCCAATATATGATTTAATCAGGTAGAGATGAATCAGAAGCATGGATATCCAACATTCTAATATAATTTATACAATACCTTCACTAATAATTCACTAGTCCTACAACACTCCCACTACATATATATTTTTTTTATTTTTACTTTTTTATACATATTTGTAATACTCTTTTTATTCCAAATAACACCACGAAAAAAAAAACTGGCTATTTTAACACAGACTTCAGTCTAGCAAAGTAGCCAGGACAACGCTGTATATATCAGAGGTGAAGTCTTCTCCATCCCACACAATAAACTATTATTGTTTATTATGTATCCACCTTTGTTAGTACAAAAATATACATGTCAATATATATATATATATAAATAAATAAATTAATTAAAATTTATTTTTATGTGTTTGGTAGTCTATCGATACGCATTTTTTTTTCTGTAAGCCGATTGAGATAAAAGTATTAAAAGGAAAAATTGCAAGATGCGTCGAGAAAATAGGCGAATGTATAGCACAAAATAGATTTACATAGATTCCATCCAAAACAGAGATACTATGGACAGCAACATGTAATACAGGAATCATAGTCTGCGAATACCAAATCGTTAGTCGTTTACATTGATTCAGACCTTTCAATGAATACACAAATCAGCGAATTGTCAGTGCATGCTTTTATCAACTGAAACAGATTAAAAGTATTTGGAGACATCTTTCTCCTGATGCAACGTCTATTTATAAATGTATTTATGGTGTCACATGTGGACTATTGCAACATTATTTTTAAACAGGATGGACTACAATCCATATTACATACCGAGTTTCTAAATTTCCTCATATAATATCCCTTTTGCGATATCTAACTTGGTTGCGGGTGAGGTCATCACTTTTCTCGGCATCTCGCTTATCTGAGGGCTGTAACGAGATAAGTGCCTGTTACCTTTTTCACTTAGTCCTTCCAGCGAGTAAGGAATCTTCCTCTTAATCTCTAACCTTCAACGTAGCCCCAACACATGATAAGTTTCCGCAAGCTATTTTCTTTTTTAACAAGTTATCAAAAACATTGAAGAATTCATTTTAGGTAAATGGTTGAGAGTCTGTAGTAAAAAAAATTACAGCCATTTAAAATTGTATCAAATACATGCAAAATACTAAAATTATTAAATATGTAATTTTTTACTTACGATACTTTACGTCGGAGGGGTCAAAATATTGTCTGCATCAGAAACTACACACGCCTTTTGACAAATAACAGTTTGAGTTTTTGCGTCTTTACACCAATCTCAAACTGATCTCTGAGATTATCTCCAAATTAAAATCATCACGCATGTATAGTATTGAGGTGTATCTCAACTAATTCTCTAAGATTATCTCATGGTGTCTCCTTCCGTGGACAAGGACATTTATAAAATATGATTTATTATTAATTCAGATGGTTATTAGAATACCATATCATCTAAAAATATGATGATCGAAGATACAAAAAAGGTGACAGCTAGTATATAAGCAATCAATACATGATTATTACCATATCGTAAATGGTTAGTAGTTTTTGTCAAGAGGAAATTGTTATAGTATAGTACCAATATATTTTATTTTAATAGTTTCAATAAAGGTTAAATTTAACATTTATTTTCCGAGCTGCTTTTGACATTGTAAAACCTTTTAAATCGTAGGACCACGTAAAAGGGACGTAAGTTAGTCATTTGATCGCTGTGAATGCAATAAGAACATGCTGTGACAAAGCGATTTACAACGAATGGTCCCGTAATCAACTGAATGAGATGTCGTGCAAGCAATCTATTAAATTGCGACTGACCCGTATCCACGAGCACACTCTTTAGTGTTTGCCTTAGCGAGGTTGTGTTTATGCTTTATTGCAAACCGTAAAGAACGTCGTACTATTTTCTCACTGCAATTCTAAACTGAATGCTTCATTATTGTACAAATTATTATTATTATCATAATAATTAGGGAGATATTTAATTTATATTTATATATTTTCGGTAGATTGATTTTTGTCCGTGTGTCTCTCTAATTGATTAGTTTGATTTATGTTAAAATACCGCAAAACTATGTTTTGAAATTGCAACTTCACAACAAATGTGTTTTCATTAAAAATGATTATAAAAGTAGTTATAAAACAGCGGTTAGACCACCGATTATTAAATTAATAAACATGATAAATGTATGTGTAAGAAAAGAGTTTGCAACATTATTTGCAGGACGAGGGGCATTCTAAACACATTTATCCAAGGAAATATAAATTTGATAGATTATGCAACAAAACACATTTATACAGCAGTAAAAATTTAAATCTTTGTGTAAGCATGACATATTTTTTTAATTAATGCATATTAGATGATCAGCGTTTAAATTTTCGTTGCAATCGAGTCATATTTCTTTTAAAAAGCGGAGCTCTTTGATCACGTGGATGCCAACGAAATTAATATTTTGGGACAATGAATTTGCATTAGTTCATTATTTATTTGGTGCTCTGTGAGTTAGACCAATAAAGCTCTACGAGGCAGTGTTATACGAGTATAAAGGCGAGTATATACGGATGAAATTTCTCTCGGATTCGTCTCGAGTGCGTGTAAAGGACGATACAGAGTTGAGCGTAAAACGAGTTATAAACGACGCAACCAGTACGTACTGACCTACACCGACATATCTCTGAGATGAGAGAAGTTTCGTGTATGAACAAACAACGAATGAAGCAATGGAAAATATGCTTGTAGCTAAGATAAATATACTGAAAAGGGTTGCTCCTGTTCCTGGCAAAATCTGACAACGTTTTACTATGCGCATTCTCACACAATTGAAGTAGTACGAAATAAAATTCTGAGATTTGTTAATCATAAACTGAATGTACCACAAGAACAATTATATTATGATTTTATCTTATCTTCAATGACCGAGCGAAGGAAGAATTATTTTTGATCTAGTATGTCTATTTAAAAATTTTCATTTATTGCAGCTAATAAACGTTCATGTACCTTCAAGCTAGAATAACTAGATTCATTTTATCTTATTACTGTAACAATATTGGAACGGTTGCTCAGTGTAATTCCCCATTTCACAGAAATCAAAACTTGGGTAATGAGAGGAATTCTAACATATTTGTTTATGATCGACAGATCGAACGGAAATAATTTTAATTAATATTTAAATTTATAAATAAAGGATCACATAGGTGGTTTCGTCATAAGGAGAGAATGGTAAATAATATATATGACGCAAGTGTTGATGGCACCAGAAATAGGAGACGTCCGAGGAAGAATGTGACCAGGTAAACCAGATGCTGGAAGGCGGTCCTGTTAAAAGCCACAATAACCGGCGAGTTTGTACTGGATGTATGAATGTGGATGAAGTATGAATTGTGTGTGAAGTAAGAAATGTGGCGCTCTATCCATTATGCCTACCCCCGCGAGGAAACGGCGTGATGGTAAATAAAAAAATTGTCGAATTTTTCTTATGTACATTTAATTATTATGTATGTACAACATATATGAAATAGATTTTTAAAGGTAGCGCTTGACAAAATTTCCATACTTTTATAAACTGTATATAATTCTTATTTCCTCCACTTTTTTAACTGTGTATTATTTTTAATATGTTAACTTATTGTTTTTATCCTATATGTTTCGTTTTTATTTTACTTTTTTTTTTAAATAAAAATGGTACACGGAATACACGTCACATCAATATTCTTACTATTTTCAAACTAAGCTAAACGCTTGTGCTATAAAAATATAATGAAATTGCTGGTCTCCTGGAACGAGGCGCGAATCCTCGACTACTAAATCATTAGGCTAGCACCATTAGACCAACAAACTACTCTTTATGTATTACTTTAATATATCATGTCTTGTGTAAAGGCTTAATTGGGGCCGTTAGTTTAAAAAAAAATAAAAAAATAAAAGGAGATAGACTTAGATGGTATGGATATGTGATTAGGAGGGAGGACCCTCCTCCCTTAATTCATAAAAGCATGAGTTTTTAGAGACCACGAGCTTCAGTCAGTCGCGATCCTTCAGATTTAAACTTGACCGAGAATACTGAAAAGAATATAATAAAGTCGAGCAGTATAATAATAGGATAACAAAGAAAAATAATTTTTCGGGTCTGATTTATTTTACCCTAGATGTATTAAATTAATCAATATTCAATTGAACCTTTTATAAAATAATACCTTCCTTTCCATTCTCCGAAAATTAATTTTTTTATTTAATTTATCTTTTATTAAAATAAAAAAATTATCAATGCAAACAGAATCAGGTTTGTTTGTATAAAGATATTAATTATATTGTTAAACCTTCGGTTATCCGCTGTACGATTGGTGTGTAGAAGGGTTGTTTGTGAAAAGACAAACAATTAAAAATAAACTCAAGTGGTTTATAAAACCTCGCTGACGGGTTGTTTTTATTGTTTTTTTTTCTGTTTTGGAACACCCTTCAACCTCCATAAATCAACGCTTTCAGACCGGAATAAATTAATGTGTAGCGTATTTTTTAAATTATAATTTTCGCATAAACAACGCATATGAAAACAACACTTTTTTTATTTTACTCAAAAGCGATTTTTTAAATTCAAATTTTAATTCAACGATATTGTAGAATGTTAATATAATCGATTTTTAGTACATTCTTAAGTTACAGTATTTTTTTTTTATATAATAGAATACAATATAATGTGCATACTTAGAAGAAATATGTAAAAGAAGTGTTGGCAATCCCCAAGCTCGACAGAGCGACAACAGCTGAATGGGAAGGATAGTGAATTTGTCGCCTATATTATTTTTTCTTCATACAGAGAGAATTAGTGATCTTTGGGGGATGAGTGGGGGGACGACACCGAGAAGGTTACGTCTAGCAGTGGAGAGACAGATTGTTAATGAAGAAGTTCAAAAAAGTGTACCAAATAATTGTAACATATTTGATTTATTTATATTGTACTTGTTCCGTACAGGAAACAAGAATATAGATAATGGGGGTGCGCCGATCTCAGCTTCTCTCAATCGGCGATGAATTTTATGATTTTGAGATCGAAAGAAATTAAACACAAAAGATGTTCAATATTAGTACACTACGGCGACACGACACAATCTAGAATGGCTTTCCGCCTGCAGAATACTCTTGTTTTTATTCAGATACATAACAATACATACAGTCATATTTGCAAGTACTTACTCAGCGACAGGCCGCCGCTATGACGTTTTATTAAGACGTCTTTGTTTTCCTTAAATCTATCCCACAGCTTTTTTGGCGCCACGCCGATGATTACACCTTTAAATTACTGACCCATGTCTTATCGTATCAATTATATGGCGCCTCTGCTGCGACTTCGCAATTTTGTGCGATACAGTACTTATAATTTTGATTTAATAATACTTCTCAATATTCTCTTCTAAGGATCTACATCCTTAAACGGGTTTTGGCCTCCACTGACTCCAATCCCTGACCACACTTCTATAGTTTCTATAGTCTATCCCATGCCAATTCCTTGGTCTACCTCTAGGTCTATGTTCTATCGTCTGGCATTCTTTCATCAAGATTAATCTATCGCTTTTTTTGAGACTTCCGTTATCTAAGTTCTAATGATCTTTTGTAACCTGTCATCTGGTATTCTTATAACATGTCAGTTCATCGCAGCATTGAGGGTTTACACTATGTAATGATCTTAGATTTTCTGTCATCTGGTATTCTTTCAGCATACTATTATAATCCTTGGGACTTAGAGAATCTTATAATTGTTTCTTGTTCAATGAAATTTTAGAGTTGGTGTTTCATTTTTGTTCTGTAACCGCAGGACGAGTTTTCTTAGAGTTTTATTTAGCAATATTTACATATAATTCATGTCAATATTGACCTCAATCAGATGTGTCCCGGTCCTAGATCGTCCTCGCAGCTAATTCCAGGATCTCTTCAGGTAGATGCAATGCATTTATCTACCACTGTGGCACTCTTTCAGGTCTTCATAGGCCGAAAAATTTTAATAATCTATTATTAACTACTGTATACAGGGCTTGTAGTGCTTGGATTTGCTGCAAATTTGCTTTGTTGTTCACTTTCCATATTTTTGTAAATTAGTTCATAACAACTTTAGCTAGGTGTATGCATTTTTGAATTCCCTTCCCACTATCATCAGTGTTGACGATGATCAGCGCACCTGAATAAATTGCCTCTTGAACTACCTCACATCCTGCTATTTAGATAAGTTTGTTGTGATGCAATAATATGATCCGAAATCAATTCCTACTTACATTCAACTATTCTACAAAATTATTCGAAATGAACATGATTCACTTCAGAATTAAATACCACAAATTTATTTGGTAAAAAGTAGTCACAGTCAGAAATACATAATCCGTAATATTATTGCATTTCCGCGTCTATTATCTATGACTTTCTAGATGTGGGGACTTTGGACATAATGTCATTATAGTTGTATAGTGCTCACTTAATCGGTCAGGTCTGTGAGACGCGAGCAGGGCAAACACGAACGTGTTTTTAATATCTCTTGGTTAAGATTACTTAAATGTTTTCTCTTTTATATATTTAATAATAGTACGTAAATATATATTCAATTTGAAATGAAGTGCACATTGTATTTATTAGGAGTAAAAAAATACATACATGACTTCTATCATAGTTGCTTATCTATGCTATTGACCTTTCTTATTTATTTTTTACTATTCATACGATTCCATCTTTACTTAAACGTACAATATATTGATAAAAACACTTTTTTGTGTATTATTGTCTATCCGCGATTCTTATGCATCATATAAATGTTATTTATGTTCGTTTTGACAACTAACTTACAAAGGTGGAATAATTTTAATTACATCGAGATTGAACATTGAAATATAGATTCAATTGAGACTCTGACCGCGCACCGGTCACCAATGGCCGCGTATCAAGGCCATAGCTAGCTTTAGGGTCTAGCAGTAAACAATCCGTGAAAGCCATTTACTTATGTGCTTGTATTATACAATTTGCTAGGAATGTACTCGAGAAAAAATATTATTTTTTACTAAAGACAGTTTATGTTTAGGATTAGCCAGTTTATTAAAATGTATGAAAAGAATATAGGTTCTGACTTGAAGAGAAAATTATTTATCCATTACAACGACTTTCGTATTACATCAATTATTATTCTATATACTTGCTTTCTAAAGGATAATAAATAAGTCAGGTTTCCATTGAGAGCCACATCTCTCATATCTATACACAGCCTTAAATATCGTCCACTAGAACAAGGGGTAGGAGATTCCCTGTTCATTCTACCCTAGGCGACAAACCATTCACGTCTTTACAATTTTTTTTCTGCTTAGAAACACGTTAGAGATTTCTGTATTTTTTTTTTGTATTAATATATTTTTAATTATTTACGCGAATCGTCTCATTACTGACACCCGAGATATTTCTATTGGACGGCCATTATATAGGTACGTCATCATTTTCATCATACAACATCTAAATATTCCACACACTAAACTATTTTTTTTTTACATAAATGATCATCCGCATATACAGGGTGCGCCGTTAGAATCCAGACAAAATTATATTTGAAGTTTCCGCTATATTTGAATTCAGGGTTAAGCGCTAGTTGGCGCTAAAGTTAACTAAATATTTCAGTAAGACTTTCATAATCTCAAAATGGTCGAGCCTGTCAACCCAAGCATGTAGTACGATAGAAGAGTGGCGATTATTACTATTAAATTACCGAAATTATTAAATTCTTCAGGTGCCCAAGATCGAGAGTATATGACTGTATGAGACGCCCACAACCTCAAGGACGTCTCTATGGTGGGCAAGACCAGGTTTCCGACCAATATCCACGTCCTGAGCGTCGTCTCAAGTGAGGGTGATGTCGTAACGCCGCACTTCTTCCAGAAGGGCAAAACGGTCACGAAGGAAGATTATTTAGAGGTCCTGAGGACAGTGGTAAAGCCGTGGATGGAGACTGTGCCTTTTGGGAGACCGTATATCTATCAAAAAGATGGAGCACCCGCACACATGAGCCATTTACTGCAAAATTGACTCTCTGACAACGTTGACATGTTTTGGTCGAAGGACTTTTGGTCTCCTAACAGTCCCGATCTAAACCTTCTGGACTACTGTGTGTGGAGCGTAGTCGAGAGACAAACCAATAAGTCTTGGCACCCTAACGTCAACTCACTCCGGGTCACTATCGAGGCAGAGTTTACGGCTATGAACCGCGAACCGCCAAGGATCGAGGAGGTGATGGAGGCGCTGGGTGGCTATATGGAATGAAAGTTCCCAGCAAAGATCCTTTAAATAAGATATAACGGCATTTTTTGGTATTTTTTGTCCGGATTCTAACGGCGCACCATGTACATCATGTATTTTTTTTTCCTTAAACGGTGAATATAGGATAATTTAATTTAAAAATGAGTTCTAAAATACTTTCGCGTTTTATAGATTTAACAATAGACAAGTAGATTAGTTGGTTCCACATATCGTTCCACTCTTAACTATGCACTGTCCTGCGACTTTTGATATAAAATTTTCATCCGAGTACCGCACCCTTACACACTTGGTTAAGGGAGTTAAAAATGAACGGAGAGCTTTTGTTAATGGCTTAACAAAAGGATATTAAAAAAAAATTATTACCGGTACGTTTTCCTCGCCATACAACAGCCTTCCACTCCAAACTATATGAGCATATTTAGGGGCATTTTGCCGACTACACATCGTTGTTTGGTGTAAGGGTAGACTATCCCCTCTGAGTTACGTGCGTATTGTGTAACATTAAGGAATTTTACATTCAAAAGCACAATTTATAACGGTTTGTTAAATGGCTATTTTATTTTAAGTTATTTACTTTTTTTTTGTATGTATTTTTAATATTTTATTTGTTTCGTACGATCATATTTTTAATTTGATAAAATTGATTTATTATCTTTTAACATAGAATATGCATACTTAGTAAGTTCGCCAGTAAAATTCTCATTTTTACCTTGTGTTATATTGTATTTGACGTGCTTGTGGTACAGTGGTTACGATAATCGCATAGTGATCTAATGGTTGGGGGTTCGAGCCTCGTTCCAGGAAGCTTAGTTTGAAAATAGTAAGAATATTGATGTGACACGTATTCCGTGAACGAATCTCTCTTTAAAAAACATAACAATCATAAAGATTTCGGAGGCGTTAAGTATCGATCCCGGTATCGTTAAATTAATTAGTACTTTGCCATCTTAGCTACTCCCCTAGTTGACTGTAGTGCAAAATTTTGATTTATAATTTCAGTACACTTTATTATTTATACATTCTTAATATCAAATTTTGTTTGTTCATCTAGTGGTTAAGGCACTCCCCTACTGATCTAGTGATAGGAGGTTCAAGCCTCGCTCCAGGATACCAGTAAGTTCTATTGTCAAGTCTCAAGAGTTTGAAAATATATTATAAGAATATTGATGTATATTCCTTGTATACAACTCAATTTAAAAAAAATTTATTAAATACTTATATTCATTTTTATTAAAAACATAAATGCCCTTTGTAGATTTTTGTATCAAAGAAAGTAGTTTTTAAACTGTTTTTTTTACATATTGCTTGATTCCTCGACAGGACAGTGGTAGTCATTCTTGCTTGTCATCGGAAAAAACAGAGTTCGGTTCTCCGCCAGATTTTTATTTTTAACTGAATTTATTAATATTTTTTTGAAACATGTAACCTATTTTAAATATTCATTAAAAATTCAAGTGTTTGGTGTGAACGTGATAAAAATTGATTGTTCTTGCTTGGGACATATATTTATTTGTTAATTACTTATTTATTCTTGAACGAAAATAATGTACTGTGCCTTTCTCTCTCTTCCCTCTCCTCGCCGTCACGCCGCCGCCCAGTCGATCGGTGACCTTGAAGCGGTGCGGTAATTCGTGAATCGAAGAATATTATTCAGTTGAGACGTCGTGTCTATACAATGTATTCTAAAGGACCCTAGACGAAGATAGTGATAAATTTACAGTCCACTTTGGAGGTGTCTGAAGAACTGGATTGTGATGAGTGCAAACCTTATGCTTTTACCCAACAGTTCTACTAATAAAATAAAATATTAAAAAGTATATTAAAAAATGCATATTTAATCATTAATGTATAAAAAAAACTAGTGTAATATTCTAAAATTCAAAGATGAAAGTTATTCTAAGATAACAGTTCTCACTTTTAAGTTATCTTTAATTTATTAACATTACACATAACTCACATGCGCGTGATATATCCGCACAATAAAATAATAAATACCGGGATAATATCAGAGTAACACGTTTTATAAATTATTATATAATTGTATCGTTCCTTTACGAAACCAATTCCAGCAAATAATAAAAATGAAAATTGACAGAAAAATATATAAATACTAATTTCCCTGACCACGGCACGTGCCAACTTATATTTAGTATAATACAGGGATTTACTGCGGTGTATCGGTTTATCCTTTTTCATGAAAACAAATCGAGATACTTCTGTATTGACGAAAATATACCATTATATTTTGAATGGCTTTCGAAATACTTATACGATGTCCCATACGCGATCGTTTAGGTGTCATATCGCACATCTAGAGTAATTCAGTGGTAGATTTAAAAATAAAACTAATATATTTTATTTCAAAACAAATTATGTCGGTAGAATGCGTTACTATTACGCCACGCCAATCATTTAATTTTTTACTTTTTTTAATGAGACATCTACAATTTACATTATTAAAAGTTATCAGCTTTATATTTTTGTAATGAATATTGAGAGAAACGAAAAAGTAATATTTTGTCTTGTTTAAAAGGCAAGTGTTCAATTCATTTGCGACTTGCATACAAAATAACGTACATAAAATGTTTACTATACTTAAAAAATATCTAATTTATGAAAATTACAATTAATGTTAATAAATGATCATCTGTTTCACTTTTCTGAAACCATACAACATCGGAGATAATCAACAATCAGCAGAGGACCAGTCAATCAGTCACCAGTTCGGATTGCATTTGGGAGATCAGCCGACAGTCTAGGTTAGTGGTGATCTGTCTATTCAATGATTCGGTCATCTTGTCAATAGAAAATCCAGGATCAGAATTCGCTGTCGAAGGAAATAATTCACACAATTGGTTTATTTAAAAATACACCTATTTGTATATCTGTTCGACAATTCATCACAACGTCGCCAACAGACAATACTCCAAAGTTGTACATACGACAAGGGTGGACGCGTTGTTTTAATATTTGAGCTGTGGCGTTATTCAACCGGAAGCACCGCGTGTGGAAATTATTCCTCTGATATTTCCCAACTGACAGTTAAATAGCAAAATCAGATATTGAAAGATGGGAATTCTTTGATTTATCGCCTTTTGGCCGAACATTTTACCTTTGAAAAGCGCGGCACACTATTCGCCGATACATCACGCCCTAATGGTGACCCATCGCTGGTAGTCGAAAGGTGGTCGTAAATAATATTTATTCGGGCTACATATTTCAATCATTTTATAGCCATAAAACGGAATTCTTTAGTGTACATATTTTTTTATAAATAAATACCAGTTTTGTTTACTAGAAGGCTTTATCTGAAAATATATATTGCGTAAGGGATGGTACATCATTTTAAAAATGTTATTGTAATATTCTTATTTCAGTACTTGCTCGGTTAACGATCATGTTAGCGAACTTTTTTTTTTCTTCAATATAACACATTTTTTGCAATATTTGAATATGTCCAAAAACACATTATTTAGATAAAGAATACATAAATAATTAATTAAACATTTTATAGATAAAGAATACATAAATAATTATAAAAAAATTATTAGATTTTCATTGTTACATATGTGATGTTTCAGGGAAAATGAATATTAAATTTAGTTCATAGATGGCGATAGTGCAGTGGTATTCGAAGTGTTTCCACACATTAACATATGTATATACAACTTTCAATAATTTTATAGATATGGAGGTTGATTGGATGGAATGGTGAACGTTACATTGTGTAAAGTGATCACTCAAGCCAGCCGAAGACAGGTCGTAAGCTCTGTAATTACCAATACTTCCATATTTTTCCATTAATAAAAAATAATTTCATGTCTATAAGATATTTTTTATTTGTTTAAACACATTTTTATTTTAAAGTTGCAATTTTAAAACATGGTTCTGTGGTATTTTTAATACAAATCAAATTAATCAATCCTAAAAGTATGCAGAGAATATCTATTAGTCAGGAAACGTGTTACCATTTCACTACATCAACATTATGGTTTACGACAAATTTAGAACTTATATTCTGTATATTTTTACAATTGATGCATCTATTATTCAATTTTTAAAAGCAATTCACTTTATATGGCTTTGCATAATATACGCTATATTTTTTTTATATTTGGATAAACTTGGATTTATTTATATTGTACACATATTTTCATATAAATGCAACATTTATTTAATGTTAATGTTAATTTGCAAATGGCAAAGTTATCAAATCTGCTCTTATGTCATAATAAAATTATTAAAATAACAATTACATACTTTAGATATTATCAAACATGATTAAATTTAAATAAAGTATATAGGATCATATCAATGAACTTACTATTTTTAAACCAAGCTAAACAGTTTTGTTATGAAAAAAGATAAACATGCTAGTCGCGCTTGAACCTCCGACCATCTAGGTCACTAGGCGAAAATCTTAACTACTGTATCAATAACGTAATCAATGCTACTAAATTAAAAATATATTGAACAAATAATAGATATTAGTGATAAGCTCAAAATCACGAACTGTGAGTCAATCACTGATACTTTGAGTCACACTCACTATCAGTGATTGAATATCTGGAAATATCGTGATTCGTAATTCATTTTTTAATTTTGTTTATTGATTTATAATTCGGCGCATGTGCAAATGAAACGAAAATATTAATTAAGGAATGACGTTATAGTTCATGATAAGCGCCATCTAGTAGATCGTGTGAAAACGATATAGCATTTGACCCGAAAAATAAACTCACATTTTTTTAAGGTTTTTCATTATCTTTGTGACAATATTAAATAAGATATATATTAATTATACATGCCAGAATCTGTTTTTTACGTAAATGAAGTTTAAATAATGTAATTATTTATAACAAAAATATTTTTTTTTATTAATTTCGTGTATTGTGATATCGTGCGGCGCACGCGCATTAGTAATGAAACAGTTTTCAATCACTGATATTATCGAATATCGATCACAATCACACTAGTGAGTCAAGAGTAGCATTTTTTCTCATCACTAATAGATATCTCATAGAGAGGAAGCTATTTTTTAATAATTATACTTCAATAAAAATATATTATTAGGTTATAACCCATATTCCTTTGCAAAAAAATAGCTTCGTCTTTATGAGATATCTATTATTTGTTTAATAACAGTGCCTTTGTAGGTGGAAATCCAGTAATTGTGTATTTTTGGACATAATCAAATATTGGTTAACATATATTGATTCATTATCTCATTATTTTCGCGGACAAAAATTAGTTATTACATGTAAATGTTGAATCAGTCATACTTCGTAGTAGCGAAAATATAGCAATATTTCGCGCTGTGAGCGAATTGTTTTCGACAAATTTATAAGCTGTGTTTAGCGATTGTTCGCAAGAGTGCTTTAGCCTGTATTGTCTTCCTAGTCGCATTGTCTCAACATTAACCGCGATACTTCTGTGATCCAATGCTTACTCTATCGTTTCAGGATTCATTCAGGTCACATATACGTACAGTACACACGTTCATTCACACGGGAAACTCGACACGCGCACCGTCAACCCCCACAAAGGTTGCTTCTGTCTTTCCTAGCTAATTTCTTATTATTTGGTGTAGTGGTCCTGGGTAATGTCCTAAACTTGTGGTTTTTTTTATTATCCTTCTCCAATATTTCCGGTCTTCTGCTGTATTCAAGTCTTATGTATTTATTTATTCTTAACCTTTCCTTCCCGAAGCGGGGTATTCATATTCCCCATATATCGCTTTAAACTCGATAACTCAATAATTGTCAAAAAGATTTCATTCTTATTTTTTGCAATCTTCACGGAAATAGTGACAAAATTTTTTTCTTTTTTGGTTTTTCAAATTTCTAAGCGTATAATATTTAAAAATATTTTTTTCGGTCCAGTGATCTTAGCGCGGTACATACATTTACGCATGTATAAGTGTTTTCCGAAACCGGTTAATGTTTTTTAAACTCAATTGTGGTTAATAAAACTAAGATAATAAATAAAAAATATAAGTATTATGATAGAATAAGGCGGCACTGTACATAAAGTGTCGCGCCTAGTTAATTTGAAGCATTTAACTTCCAGTAAATTGTCTAGAGGGTTTTTTTATCAGAATTTTTTAACCTTCCAATTCATGTATTAATATAAAACACACGATATTTATTACAATAAGGTAGTTAGTAAAAGCAGTAGCTTTGGCGGTCTAGCCGCATGTAGAGTACTTAGAGTATCGTAGACTAAGGAACTGGAAAAAAAAAATACCATACCCCTGTGTCTTATCTTTAAGTCATTGTGCTTATTATTTGTTTCACTCTAATGCACTGAGTAGTCAGATGGGAACGAAGGAGACAGCTATATCGCTTAACGCGACTCGCGGCATTCGGACAAGAGACGTCCGGCGAGGCAGTTGGGATTACGTCGAATATAAATTCACAATTTGACGATTTGGCGAAATGGTAACGCGTTTCCCCGAAAAGAAAAAGTTCTAGGTTCACATCCCGGTAACAACCAAGTATTTTTTCGATAGATATTTTTATGTATATTTTTTTAACTGATTCATTTAATTGGTTTTAAATTATAATTGTTTTCTTTCTTCCTATAATATTTTGTGTTTTTTATTTCAAAAACAATCTACTATGAGCACGTAATTTTTACATAGAAAGATACTGTGTCACTTGATAAACCGTGTTAACTATGCATGATATTAATATTATTTTTTGCATTATATTATAACAAAATTGATTGATTTAAATAAATGTATTTAAAAAAAATGTTATATATCTCTATATCCAGATTTTGTGGTTCATCCACAGACCACCAAATAAATAAACATGAACTAATATTTTTATTTTAGTGTCACCCACGTGATCAAGTACCACATACGCACCAAATACCTTTTTTATTTTAATATGACCCGATTGGAACGAATATTTAAACGCTGACATTATAATAAGCCTTAATGTAAAAAATACCTCTTGTTTACACAAAGGTTTAATTTTCGTGTGTCATAAACACTCGGATTTGTTTCCACCAAGAATGTGTGTACAATGCCTCTCGTCCCGCAACTAATATTCCAAACCCCTCTCGTATATGCACACTCTATTTCATGTCTATTCATTTACCGATATGTGAGTTCATCGTATATTTCCGAGAAAAGGTGTTCCAAATGTTATCCCCTGTATAAAAATAATCTATTTTTAAATGTTTAAATCCTAAAATTCGTACATACTGCATATTAAACGGAAAAAGCACGCGAACCTTTTATGAAGATTAAAATGTATATATAATTTTTCATTTTTTTATCATCTTACTTTTCATTTTTCATTATTACCTTTTACACTTTAAATTTATTTCTTTAATCGTCTTCTTTGTATCAGCTATGTTTTTATAATTTTTAAATACAAGGTTATACAAGTATTGTGATGATATCAAATCTACAGGGTTATTCAAAATGATAGACTCAATTTTATAATTATATATTTCTAACTCCGAACGAGTGATACATATCTAGTAAATTACATTTTATAATATTTACGAGTTTAAAATACAGTATGTAAAAGTTCAATGTGACGCCCTTTGGCTGCACGGCAAACATCTAATCGGTACCTGAACTCGTTCCACATTCGATGAAGCATGTCGTGTGATGCGATCCCGCAGGTCAGCCAGAGTTGTCGGTAGAGGTGGTTCATAAACTACTTCTCTACGAACCCCCACAAGAAAAGAATGTGACCTGTGGGGTGTGAGATCAGGACATCTCGGGGGTCAGAACTGAAGGGCCAATGCGACTTATCCATCGTCGAGATAAAGATTCATTCAGAAAACCTTTAACATTCCAGTGCCAATGAATTATGAGCGATATTTAACTAACTAACTAACTAACTTACCATCACGCCGTTTTCCCGCGGGGGTGGGCAGAGATGATAGAGCGCCACGTTTTTCTGTCCTGACACACAATTCTCGTCTCATCCGCATTCATACACATTCTCATACAAGCTCGCCGATTATTGAGGCTTCTAACAGGGCCATCTTCCAGTATCTGGTTTACCTGGTCATGCCAAGTCTTCCGCGGACGTCCTCTATTTCTGGTGCCATCAACACTTGCATCATATATCTTCCTTATCATTCTCTCCCCATTCATCCGTTCCACATAACCAAGTCACTTTAGAGATCCTTTCTTAATCTTACTCACTATACTAACATCAGCTTTACATTCTTTGCTTATTTCTTCATTCTTTACTCTGTCATAAATGGATCTGCCACACATACGCCTAAGCAATCTCATTTCCACTGCATTCAGTCTACTCTCGTTCCTCTTCTGCCAGCTCCAGTCCTCACTTTAATACATCAGTGTCAGTATCAGGACTCCATTGTGTACCACTAGTTTTATCTCGGTTGACACGTTCCTATTAGCTATAATTCACATTGTTTCCTGCAGTCACCCTCTTTTCGATGTCTTTCTCAGCCTTTCCGTTTCTATCAAACATACTTCCCAAATAAACAAACTCATCTATTTGTTCCAAACATTCATTTCCAACAAGTATTTTGCACAACGTCTTGCTCTCTTCCTTCTCGAATATCATCACTATCGACTTGTTGACATTCACTTAAATTTCACTTTCCTTGCATCCATCGTAAATTCTACTCACTAGACTCTGTAATTCTTGTTCATTATTTGCCATTAATCAAATCAAACGAGCGATATAGCGATAGGATTCAAAACTTTCGGACCTTCTCTATCAATTACTATGTAGATCATTCACATGCAATGTATAATTCAGAAAATATAGCAGTATGAAATTTAGCTCATCATTTTAAATAATCTGAAGAATTCTGTGAAATCTCGGAGTTAATTTCAAGTGTAAATATCGGTTTAAATTGTGGTGTGTTATGTAAATACGTAGGTTTCCATTGATAAACTTGAGCAATATAATCGACCAACTCAAAATGCATTAAGTTACACTATTCTGCATATTAACTGCTGACTGAGAGCCTTATTTATGACTATTATATATTATCATTATGACTGCCTGCTAATAATTTTTTAATTTAAGTGTTAATTGCAAATATTTTTTATGTTGTATTTTTAAATACGTTCATTTTATATTAATTACTCCACTACATTCAATGTGTACGCAACTCTAATGTGTAGGTAATATTAGCTTTAATATTTATAAAAATATTTCATTATACAATTTTAGATATTTTTAAGCACAGAGCATGTAAATATAATCGCCTCCCATATTTAGGCATTTATCATATCTGTTCACGAGCTGTTTAGTCGCTCTATTTTTTTTTCAGTCTGAATAATTTATATTTAGTTGATATTTTTGTAATTTATTTATTATCATATATGGATATTATTATTGTTTCTAACCTTTTTGTTAGTAGTACTACGTATACTAAATATTATATAACGTAGTATATTATATACATATATAAATAAATAAATGTGTATCTTTATAAAATTTTCCACAACTTTATTGAAATGAGTATTACTCAGGGAACACAGTGAATAACACTTTTAATGGAATAATATCCGAGACAAGACTAGCGATACACAATGGAGTCTTGGTTTCGACACTGATGTATGCAGTGAGTTCTGGAGCTAGTAGAAGATAAACATAACTAGACTGAATGCAGTGGAAATAAGATTACTTACTACTCAAAATGAAGAATGAAGAAATAAAGATAGAATATAAAGCTTACATTAACATAGTGAGTAAAATTAAGAAAGGATAACTTAGGCGGTTTGGTCATATGAGACGAGTGAATGAGGAGAGAATGGTAAGAGAGATACATCACGCAAGTGGACTTGACACGACTAGATAAACTAGATACTGGATGATGGTCCAGATGGATGGGTTAGAAACCACAATAATGAACGATCTTGTATGAGAAGATGTACGAATGTGGATGAGGCGAGAATTGTCAATCAGGACAAAAGAGTGTGACGCTTTATCCTCTCTGCCTACCTCCACGGAGAAATGGCGTAATGGTAAATTAGTTAGTGAGTTTAGATATATTTAAAAATCAGACTCAATATAACTTAATAGAACACTACACAATTATGAAACATCTATAATATCAATTCTATACCACCCTCGAACGACGACGGTCCGCAGTAACACGTAGATCCCCAATATTTCGCTGCGCTTGTGAATTAGTGTCACCGGGCAGTTTAGCTTCCATTTCTATCATTCTTTGGTCGTGAAACGTGCTGCGTATTTGTCATGTCGCATAAGCGACTGGGTACGGATTTTCGTAATAAAATATTATATTTTATTTTGAAAATATGGCTGACAGATCGGCATATCACTTATTTTTTTCCAACAATAAAATGGTTTTTTATCAATTATCAAATTATTAAGGAAAACACATTCTTATTGTGAAATCTTAATTATTCAGAACATAGGTCTGTAATATTTTAAATACTAAATTAATGTACTAATTATAAATATATACATATAAAATCAATTTCGTCGAAAAAATATTGTTTTTGCGTCACCGGGATTCGAACCTGGATCTCTATTTCCAATCCGGGGAAGTACACTACCAATTGTTATAACGCCACTATTTTTCATGTCTGCAGTCGGTTTACTCAAAGGTATTTGAGATTTTGTAAAAATAATGTAGATGGCTTTCAAATAATGGAACGACAGGTGTATTAATTTGAAAAATGTAACATATAGGTTCGAAAATTTGTCAAGAAAAATACTGGCGTTATAACACAATTGGTAGTGTACTTCCCCGGATTGGAAATAGAGATCCAGGTTCGAATCCCGGTGACGCAAAAACAATATTTTTCGACAAAATTGATTTTATGTGTATATATTTATAATTAATACATTAATTTAGTATTTTAAATTATCAAATTCATAAAACGTATCACATCATCGTCCGTGTTATGGCCAGCGGAGCTGGCCCAATTGCTTTTAATAAATTTGTATTTCAATGTTTTTTTAGTTTATTTTTTTATACATTTTTCACTGGATTTCACACAAGATAGCGGACGCAAAATATAGATACTGTTTTTTTTTTTTTGTTTTATCAATACTATTAACTCCGTCAATTTTTAGTTTAATAACTGTTTTTGGCGATAGCCGTTTGCTTTCTGTTGGTGAAGATTAAATATCTACCATAGTAGTATTTCATATTATAATCCTATATCATGTATAAATCAATCCAATAATATTGTCTGCACGAATGTGATGTGATTGACGTGTTCCCAAAGATCTTAAGTAAACACAAAATGAATATTTTCATAAGAATTATGTAGTACCGCTGACTATCTTTGTTTGTACTGTATTTGAATATTTGCTTCAACTGTACCTATATAATATTATATTTTTATTTCCCCGTTAACTACTTGATTTTAACCGTTTTAGTGCTAAGCAATTTTCGATACAAACGATCGCAGCGCTTTTGCGACGCGTAGCATTCAAACGGTTAAATATAAATAATTTTAGAAACTTTTTCGATATTTAGATAAAACTATGGAGGTCTATCACCTCCACAACCATCAAAACCCCTGAACCCAGACTCAAAAATACGTTCTACTGACGACAATAATATGCGCCGGCAGTCGCCCGGGAAGCCGGTTCCCAAGCGCCACTCCACTCGTCGCCGTTTTCCTGACCACAAGCTCCGTTAACTACTTGCGCGTAACTTTAATGTAAAGCATCATTTCTCCACATTCCTGCTCAATAAACTTCTGCCAACCGTACGTTGTCTTTCTCATCTCGAACCTATTCTAGTCTAGTCTCACACACTCCGCGATCATAATCAAACGAACATGTGAGTGAAAGGGTTGTTATTGGGGCACTCATTCACTCTCGTTACTGAACATCATTCTGATTTTTGACCACATTTTAACATATACACTCGCATCTGCACATATATTTCTGTTAAAACGTCGTCAACTCTTCACAAAGCCAATGAATGATGTATACTAGTTGTAAAGATATGTTATAATGATGTTTGTGTTCAACAAACAGGGCTATAAAAATGTAAAATAGGACATACGATACCTTTGATAAATATAAACAGACTTGAAAGACATCAAAACAAAATACTAAAAAAGTTTATCATATACCAACTGAAACAGTATACACACAACTAATCAATAACATAATAAGACTTGAAATATAAGATTAATGGGGAGATAAAAAATATAGTCATTAATCTGTATTAATACAATACAAAACAAATATATTAGGTACCATAAAAATACAGCAATATCGAGTAAGTAACAACTTTAAAAAAATTCACAAATACAAAAAAAAAAACTGACCGAAAAAAGTGGCTAACACACTAAAACTTGCACAGGCTTTTAAACTTTCATTAATTTTTTTATAAAAAATATATTTTTAAAGAAATCACGAGTACGTGTCACATCAATATTCTTACTATTTTCAAACTAAGCTAAACACATTTGCTATGAAAATAGGATTAACTTGCTGGTGTCCTGGAACGAGGCTCAGAATGTCTTTACCGCTAAACCAACAAGTACGAAAATGTTAAATCTATTTTCGAATTGTAATTTAAGACGTTAAATAAATATACTATCGAATTATGAAACTTAAATATGATAATTTTTGACTGAAATTGTTGTCGCTTTACAACGTTCTGAAATCGACCTATTATAAAAGGGTTAATATATTAATATATAAAGGGTTAATATAATTAACCTTTCCGTTGAAAACCTCTAAAACATCATCAAAACTCGTTTTAAATGCATCAAACATTCTAAAATTTTCAGAGGAGAAACACGTAGCACCTCGATAAAAGAGTTAATCTATTTTGAGTGATTTAATAAATTGAATATCGCATTATTTTGTTCCTTTTTATCGGGTGGTTTATTTTACCAATCTTGCATTAGTTATGACGTCCCACTTGGGATATTTGGGAATAGGAAGCAGGTGAGGAACTTTAATAGACGAGGGCTTTTGAACAGTCTCTGGGCCTCGGGCCTTTTAAAATAATGACATTTTGTGTAAGACAGAACACAATTACCTAACACGGTCTGTGTTACAAAAGAAATATATGTAAGCTCTTACTTCCGGTCTCTCTCTCTCTTGAGAAATGTATTTTAACCCTTCCCAAACCATTCAGTACCACGGGTCTATCGCTCTAATTAATTCTGTAATATTTCAGTAAATACATGCAATTCATCTTTTAATTAAATTGAATGAAAATATTTACGCTTAGAAATGACAAGTGAAAAGTCAATTCTACAAAAATAATTATCTTTCAATTCAATCCGTTGTAAAATTAATACATTGACAAAAATACCATTTATGTCAAGACAGAAAGAATTCACACATTAATTTCACAGTGAACAGAATAACAAACATACGAATATAATGGTGGCTCTTTCTTACTAATCAAAGAAACATGAAAAGGAAGATTGTATTATATAATGAAACCTCCTATACAAGACTTGATAAATGCTCCGAATTATAATATTATATATTTTTTATATTTAATGCTTAATATTTATAGTAAATTTACGGTATTAACCATTTTTTTTCAATAGCTTTTCACATTTCAAAGGCTAATAGAACTCTAATTTCTTACGGTAACACGAGTTGACAGCATGGCTGCGTGCGAGTATTTTATATCACGGTACGGTAAAGGTTAAGTAAATAGTTTATTTTTTAATACAATATTGGATTGCATCACATATATTCACGTGTAGAGATAATAATACGATTAATTAATTACGGATGTTATATTTCTTTATAATCTTAAACTTAATAATCCAGTGTAAAAATTTCTGGACTATCTTTCTAGGTTGTTTCTGACCAATGTTCCCACTAATTTTTAAACACGATGTATGCATACAAAACCTATTTGGGTAATTTTAAGGACAATTACTATTTTTCAATATTATATCTTACTGACTGCCTCACTTGTTATATCTAGTGCTGATGATAATTGTTTATTTTATGTCAGAATAATACTCGTACCTTGTAACAAAAGTGTTTATTATTAATGACAATGCAGTACTTAGATTTATCTCTTTCACATGCATCACTCTTACCGACCTAGCGCGCGTTCACGCATTCGTCTCATAGATACGTTTCATTCATTAATTGAAAAGTTACTTTGTGGTAACATATTATATAAATAATAAGAGAATATTTTGACTATACCACTGTTTATAACCAAATTCTATTTGCAAAAAATCATCTTTTAAATTTTTTTCACAATAAGTTCCTAATGATATTTTTGTTTTTGTCTATGCTTCCATTTTTTATTTTAGTATACATTAAATCCTAAAGAAGGGGCCATTGGTATTGAAACATGTTGATTTATTAATAAACAGTGGTATAAACAAAGTGTTTTCTTATTATTAATACAATTACTATTATTTGTGTGGTGGGGTTGAAATAATAAAAACATTAGGAGCTACTTGTAAAGCCTGGGTTGACCAATTTACCATTCCACCATTTTTAACTAACGATTTACCGTTTTTACCATCCGACATTAGAGGGTAAAATTAGTTTATTATTGCATTTTTTACCAACGATCGAACAGTACATGTTCGCAAAAAAATTTACAAAAAACTTTTTTACTGTAGTAAAAATTTACCACTGATTAAAGAAAAAATACTCCCGGAGACAAGACAATATAAAAATAAAGACGTCAACTTGCATTTAGAAACATTAGTATACTCCTTGAAAATTTCTCGTATTTCGGGCCAAAGCTTTCCTTCATAAATGCCCTAGGAAGCTCGGAGTGTCACTTGAGGACGCCTGGTTCTAGGCAATGTTGACTCACGCTTCAAGGGATTTGAATTTTGGTTACTCGTTTAATATTGTTTCTCCACGCCATTACTCATCTATATTTAATGTCGATCCCTAAAATATTTAGAGTTTCTCGGTACGGTTATCCTTATACGACAATATAGCCTAATTTAATGTAAAAAAATTAGAGAATTTGACATCTTACCACAAGAAGACATATATTTATTATATCTAATACGATTTTTTTATGATGTAAAGGAATTTTTTAATACATAATACATTTCATAATATTCATTGATCTGATCTATATACAGAAACATTAATAATTCATTAAAATACTTATCCAACAATCCAAATAACATAACCAATGTAACTTAAAAATATGAGACAAACTTGTCTAAAAGTTGGACAGGTAAGTTCGGTACAAGTCTATTTTAGACATAATATTGAAATTTGTTGATGAAATTTAAAGAAATTTGGAAGGGCCCAAAATGTTAAGAACTTCGGTCTAAAATATTATGAGAAATAAATACCTGTAGAAGTTTCGTTGAAACTTTTCAAAGCTTGTAATAATTTATATGGGTAAATATTGAATTTCGGCTAACTTTTCAAAAAATCGTGTTGAGATTGAAATATTATCAATATTTTCCTTCGACCTTGAATAATTCTTATATGTGTATTGTGAGTGAATATGTTAATGTCAGATGTTTTAAATCTTAAATAATTGGATTTCTGGATATTGTTAGAGCGTTATACACAATTTGACAACAGTAAGATTCCTGAAATAATACGAGACTTCCAGAGGATTCTGATAAATGACATTGTTGCGACTGTATACAAGCAGATTATAAATAAACCAGAGAGATAGATTTCACAGGCGCGACGTTGTCAGATTGCTAGGAATACCGGATGGATATTATATTCCAGGCCGATTTTGTTTGGCTGCCATTTTGGTTTAGCAGACATTTTGACAGTCGTAGACAGTGGTTGTTCACCGAATTAAGTATTTGGTCCATGACGAAGAAGGTGACTAATGTTAGGTCAATACTAAATGATGAAATACTTGGATGCTTTGCTATTTCTTCGGTCATATTATTATTATTATTCATAAAAATGTATTTGTTTCGCATTCAAATTATTATTTGTAAATACTAAATTAATGTATTAATTATAAATATATACATATAAAATCAATTTTGTCGAAAAATATTGTTTTAGCGTCACCGGGATTCGAACCTGGATCTTCATTTCCAATCCGGGGAAGTGCACTACCTTTGTGCTATAACGCCAGTATTTTTCTTGACAAATTTTCGAACCTATATGTTACATTTTTTCAAATTAATACACCTGTCGTTCCATTATTTGAAAGCCATCTACATTATTTTTACAGAATCTCAAATACCTTTGAGTAAACCGACTTGCAGACGCCAGAATTATCAATTCATTTTTATTAAATTTTGGACACGTTGATACAACATATATTATTAAGGAAAACACATTCTTATTGTGAAGTTGTAATTATTCAGAACATAGGTCTGTGATATTTTAAATACTAAATTAATGTATTAATTATAAATATATACATATAAAATCAATTTTGTCGAAAAATATTGTTTTAGCGTCACCGGGATTCGAACCTGGATCTTCATTTATGTATATATTTATAATTAATACATTAATTTAGTATTTAAAATATCACAGACCTATGTTCTGAATAATTACAACTTCACAATAAGAATGTGTTTTCCTTAATATTATTTGTAAGTCTAATTTTATTATTTATGTTATTTTTTGTTCAGACTCCGTTCTATCTTTACCTTAGAACACAACCTTTTTCTATGATGTATTGTCTATAATTTATTATTCACTATTACTATTGTGTTCATTTTATGCGTGTCAGTGTTGTGTGTGTTCGAATGGTTTTCATGCGTGACATCAACACTGGCAGGTAGGTCGTGTTCTTCTTTATTTCTGGTTGGTTCTTCAGGTCTTCCATTCATGTTTTCTTATTTCTCATGCATATATAAATTCTCAACTTAATAAAAAGTATCTTTCATGAATTGTCTTTCTGGCATTCTTTTGTAAATATAACATTGAAGAATTGAATGAGTATTAATTTGGATTTATCCAAATTTAAATACATGGATTAATTAATTTAATTCTGACGTCTTATATCGGGTTTAACTCAAAGATATTTGAGATTCACCGTAATATAAAGCTGATTGCTTTTAAAATGGAATAAAAGGTGTATCAATTGAAAGATTAGATTCAGAATATATGTTAACAGAGATTGGTGAACGCGCTTCCCCAGATATGAAGAAGTCGAAATTTGAATTCCGGTAACAACTAAATATTTTATTCTATAGATAGATTTTTTCTGTAGGTATATCTTTCTAATTATTGATTAATCTAATTTGTATTAAATACCACAGAACTATGTTCTGAAAATACAACTACGAGACAAAAATGTCATTGTAATTAGGGTTAATAAACAGATAATATTTTTGTACTCATATATTATATAGTAAAGAACCGCTGATCACTAAAAAAATCTCTTAATAACAATATATTATTTTGATAACTATTTATTTTTCTATTAAGGTTAAGCACTATGAATAAAATACTGAATATAAACGTACATCTGCAATACTATGCAGTAAATTGAAGGAAAATATTATATAATGTGTTTAATGACAATAGCCCCATTATGTAATGTCGAACCTATGATTTAAGTGAGGATATTTTTTCATTATTATGTTTAAATAGATTTTTTCGAACAATGTAAATAAACACGCAAGTTACAATATACAAAACATCAAATTAATATTTGATGTGCTTGATAGCATGTTTATTAATATTTTTCTTACACCCAAGTTCTTAATGGATAGAATACATACATACACAATTGTGTACAAGGCGATACATAATATGGCGCCTCTGTATCTTAAAGAATTTTGTATACCAAACAATTTGAATGGTAGACGTCAAACTTTCAGGTCTACTACAGCCGCAGGAAGGATTGTAGAACCGACTAACCGTTTCCAGAAATTTAAATTTAATGAACGGGCATTAACGGTGGCAGGTCTAATAAAAGCGTGGAACTCTTTGTCCTCCGTCATAAGAAACAGTGCATCAGAGATTTTATTTAAGAAGAAACTAAAAACGCACCTTTTCAAAAAATCATTCGAATAAATTAAAATAACAATTTTTAATTAAAAAAAACAAAGTTAATGTAACTATAAACAGTTTATGTGTAAAGCGCCCTTGAGGGGAAAGTTTTTACTAAAATGACTCTATACAAATTATCCAATATTATTATTATTATTATACAAATTTGTTAAAATCTAATGACTCGAATCCACGGATGAGATTTTCGACTCAAGACAATTTCTGGTATACGGATTTAGCTTCCGTGAGATTTTTCCGAGATAACTCTCAGTTTTCATAATCCTCTTGTACACACTATGTTCACGCCCATTGTATGTCAAACGTCAAACATTATTATTGTTTGTCAGTTGGGTGATTTTGAATCTCTCCAGCAGCAGTTTAAACAAAGATCCTTACAAGCGTCTGTTCTGGAAAGAAGAAATGGTTTTAGGTGACATTTGTATACAAGTTTTAATGTCTTTCTACTAATCTCAAACTGGTCGCTGAATTTACCTCCAAATCAAAATGATATTGAGATGTATCTCAATTAAATATCTGAGATTATCTCATCGTGTCTTATTTCATGGACATGAACCTTAACTCTTAGAATAAGATCTGAACGCCTGAAAAGAGCCTTTTTAATTGTATACTGTTTATGTGTACATTGTTGTAAAATGAGCTAAAACTATTGTACATTGTATATTTTAAGCGTTATAGAATAAATAAATATCACGCGCAGCCTCTTTTCCGATTTTCCACGAACCGCCATAGTTTCGCAAATGGCGCGTGGGCAATTGGTTCTGATCGGCCGGTGGTGCTAAACAAATTTAGTGAACGGTTAACGCGCCTGTTGAGTTTCCATACGGCGCGTTAACATCTAATGAATGGAGGTCGATCTATCGATTATCGGCACTTTAACGCCAGTCTTCAATCGCGTCTTATTATTACTTCACTCGACCTTGCTGACCTTTTTGGTACAACCTGGTCATGAACCTGCAAATAATTATTGGTGCCCGTACGTAACATATTACAGTATAATGACAATGTTCTCTTGTACACGTTAATATGTGATTATTATTTAATAATTGATTAAAATGTTATTTTATTCTAGTAATCTCAGAAATCAAAAGTGATACCTACTCGGCACATACAATTTGAATGGCATTAAACAGGACACAACAATTCTTCTTTACCAGTAGGTTCGGTTGGTCCATTTGAGTTTGAGATTGCTCTGTGCTTTTTACATTTTCAGTCAACACCAGGTTCTGCAGGATAGCATCATCACTGTGGGCGATTTTCCATAAAATCAGAGCTAGTTTTTGTCAACCGAGGCAAGACTAGCGGTGCACAATGAAATCCTGGTACCGACACTGATGTATTGAAGTGAGGACTGGAGCTGACAGAAGAGGAATGAGAGTAGACTGAATGCAGTGGAAATGAGATCACTTAGGCGTATTTGTGGCAAATCTATTTATGACAGAGTAAAGAATGAAGAAATAAGGAAAGAATGTAGAGCTGATGTTAGTATCGTGAGTACGATTAAGAAAGGATCATTTAGGTGGTTTGGTCACATGGAATGGATGAATGAGGAGAGAATGGTAAGAAAGATATATGACGCAAGTGTTGATGGCACCAGAAATAGAGGACGTCCGCGGAAGACTTGGCACGACGAATTACACCAGATAATGGAAGATGATTCTGCTAGAAGCCTTAACAATCGGTGAGCTTGTTTGAGAAGATGTATGAATGTGGATGAGGCGAGAATTGTGTGTCAGGATATAAGAATGTGGCGCTCTATCCTCTCTGTCTACCCCCGCGGGGAAACGGTGTGATGTTGAGTAAGTAAGTAAGTAAGTAATAGTGATTCGTTCAGATTCATAAGCGTAAAGTTTCTTTGTCTTACATACTTTCAATATCCATGTTTTTATTCCATAGAAGCATTTGAAAACGACAAGAAACTTATGGAAAAGAGGTCTTTAAACAAAAACAATCCTGTCCTATCATTTGAAATATATTAAGCTTCATGACACCACTATCTGAAGACTTATTCTTTCTTTCTAAAACTTGAAAATTATATTTCTATGAAACGGTTGAAAGTTAAAAAAAGCCTGATACCTAAAATTAAATTCGTGCGTCGAACTTTTCCGCAACGGCGCTAAGTCCTTGAAATCTTTAACGTTTTTGCCGAGTTAAAAAACCTTCGTCAGGAATCAAAAATTTATAAAAAATATACTTAAATAGTCTTTTGTGAACATCTTTGCTCGTAGTTGTGTGCCACCCACGAGAAATGTTAAAGTGAAATAGATGACGATTAAAGAAAAAAAATAGAGAAAAGTCGACTTTTGAGGAAAAATTATTTTTTAGTTATATGTATTGTATTCCTCAACCAGTTACGAGTAGAATGTATCGAACAATTGATTTATTAAAGCAATATTTGAGTATGTCAAAGAACACACAATTACTAGATTTTTACCTCCAGAGGCATTGTTATTAAACAAATTATTGATATCTCATAGAGACGAAGCTATTTATATTATATTAGATGGGGAAATATTGAAGTACAGGGCTTATGACCTGTCTTCGGCTGACTTAAGTGATCACTTTACACAATGTAACGTTCACCATTACACCCAAACAACATTGTTAATATAATATACTGGTTTAAAAAATAAATATACAGGACTTACTTTACACAATGTAACGTACACCATTCCACCCAATCAACATTGTTAATATAATATACTGGTTTAAAAAATAAATATACAGGATTTACTTTACACAATCTAACGTACACCATTCCACCCAATCAACATAATATAATATACTTGTCAAAATAAGTAATACATAAAATTGAAAATTTAATTTTCAGGCGTGTTCTAGTATAATGTATGAATCATTTATCATATATACAGAAGGCACTTGCTTTTTGTCTGCTTTTGTCTGTTTTCATTTGTTGATTCCTCTCCACCACAAATACAAGCGTTGTGGCGTGTATACTAACATTCGCGAAAAGGATTATCATGTATAAGCGGAATTAAGGTAAGATTAATTAATAAGCGATAGCGGAGTAAAGTGGAGTAAGGTGACCGTAGTTATCTGTACAAAAGTTCCAAGCGCACTGAACTTGCTGCAGTTGGAAGATTTTAATCACTGCGACATCTTCTTTCTTCTTACGTGCTTAAGGATAGGTGAGGAAAGAAAGGGACGAAGATACGCAGGTTAAAATTATGTATGCATGAGGCAACAAGTCAAACGCCAAAAAACTAAATTTAATTAAATTAATTTTGAACACACATAAAGAACATAGCTTCTATTATTTATAAAATTAATATTCTCATTAGTGACATCTATGTTTTTCAGGGAAATGAATATCAAATTTTTAGACTATATATGGTGACAGTGAAGTTGTAGTGAATAGATGAAGTTTCTACATAGTAACATATATACAACTTCCAAAAATTTGATAGATATGGAGGTTGATTGAGTGGAATGGTGAACGTTACATTGTATAAAGTGATCACTTAAGCCAGCCGAAGATAGGTCGTAAGCCCAGTCCCATATAATATAATATTAATATCTTCGTCTCTATGAGATATCTTTGTTTGTTTGTTTATTTAATAAATAGACCTTTAGAAAAATAATACAAAAACTGCGAAAATTATTATCGATCGTTAAAAAATGTTTAAAAAAATAAATAAATAATAAACGATTACAACAAAACGAAAGGTGGTACTGATCTCATGGACAAAATGATGGCCTGATATACTTATTTATAAAAATTGTACCATCAGAAAGAGCAACAAACGTAATACTTTTTCAGAGAAAGTTAGTGAAGCACTGATTTAACCGAATTTGAGCGACAACATCAAAATTTGTGTAGTAAGGGGTTTGAAAGAAAATATTATATTTATAAAGCGCTCAATTGGAAACGAATGTCTTAATTGTACAATTTATAAAATACGTTAAAATTTCCCTGTTTGAAAAGAAACGTCGTAAGCAATGTCATTTACGCGAAACAGAAAGTATCATATTTCAATACAGTACACGTCATGCTAAAAACACTAGTGATTAGCTCAAAATCACGAACCGTGAGTCAATCACTGATATCTTTGAGTCACATTCACTCTCGGTGATTGAATTTATGGGAATATCGTGATTCGTGATTCATTATTTTTATTTTATTTATATTTTGTTGTGTAAGCACCATCTAGTTCATGGGTGGCCAACCCGCGGCCCGCCGAGTGTCTATTTGTGGCCCGCGGAGCACATGCACACATTTTTTTCTTTTAGTGTACATAAAACCACCAAAAAACATTCCAACATGTACAGTTCGTATCATATCTCATATATGGAAGTATCTCAGTACATTGATTCAACTATCGTGACAATTTCTTCTATGGTATATTCGTATTAACAATCACAACAGATGATTTCAAAAAGCGCGCAAGCCACTTTTGCGTGGCGGGGTGCGTTGTGCGACCGCCGGCCTGTGACAAGCTCGCAACGCCGTCGTTTGCTTTGAATAATAAAAGAAATTTTGTTTTACGGCCTGGTAAAAAATCTCATTTCTAAAATCTGGGCCGGCTGCTAAAAAGGTTGGCCACCCATGATCTAGTTGATTCTGCCAAAACATTTTATGCATTTGACCAGAAATGCTGAGAATTTAACCCGAAAAATAAACCCGATATCAATTATATATGCTAGAATATGTTTTTATTCGCAAATTAAGTCTGAATAATATAAATAAATACGCTCAAAATGATGTGTATTTATTTCGTGTATTGTGATATCACGCGGCGTACGCGTATTAGTAATGAAACTGTGATCAATCATAGTTTTCTTAACTGTTATTATCGAATACCAATTACAATCACACCAGTGAGTCAAGAGTAGCATTTTTTCTCCTCACTATAAAACACCTGTAATACCCACTGTAATATAATTTGTGATAAACATTTGAAAAGAACAAAATAAGAAACATAGTTTCGTATTTACACCCATAAAATTCCTAGTTATGTGAAGAAAATTGGTTTATTTTATTTTTCACACTAAATTCAAAGAGTTTATTTGAATAAATAAATAACAAACACTTTTATTCAATAGAAATACAATAAAAGGTAACGAAAATTTCATATTTTAATTAAAAATCTCAAAATTAAAACCCCATTGCCTTTGATCGTCTTGGGGTCTCACCAAATTGCCACCTGTCGCCCAGGTTGGTAGACGAAAAATGGCTGACAAAGTGAGATTAACGGTTAAGGTTGATGCAAGACTGGTTTACCAACGAAGTAACTATAACGGCCTCCACTTGCACACAATTACCCTTTTGTTCAAGCTAGGTTTCGTCTACTTGAATGTCTATCTGAAAGATTCCATCTTTCATTTATATTACATGACAGATCCACAGATCGCCGATGGCCGTGCGCGTGCAGATGCTCTATTATGGTTACTGGTTACTTTACTTATCTACCCCTCAGAGCACGACATTTTCTGGGTATTTATCTATGACTTTTTTGAACTATCAAGGAGTGTGGATGTTTTGCTATGTGCTGGTCCCTAACTTGAAGATTTGATAAAGTTACGTGTCTTTAGTGTATTCGGTTCCTCGCATGTGCGTGCCGAAACCGCTATTGTGGACCACAGTGCTTCGTGCTGTATCCACCCATAAAATGAATACAAAAAATTCCCCATTGTTTAGTGGCTGCTATTCCAACCGTATGAATTATGCAAATCTGTGAAAGGGTGGAAAGCAATATGCGACTCGGGCCGCATACGAAGGGCAAAAGAAAATAAATTGTATTCATTTAGTATTCCTCTATATTTCGCTGATACAAATCATATGAACTTTCACATCGTCTTTAGTTTTTTTTCCACGAAACTGATATTGCTTATTCAAATTTTTGAACTATTATTATTAAAACAATTTGTATGTAAGATTTGTTTGAAACTATAATATCATCCCTTTGAAGAAGATGTAATTTTTACTGTATGTTGATGTTTAGAAAGATACTTGATACTATGTAATTAAATTCTTTCCTTATGGAAGTGGGAAGTTCATTGAAATATTTAACCCCGCATTACTTGGAGATGCTGAACCGTGGTAGTATTAACCATGGGAATATGTAGATATATATATATATATATATATATATGTTTATTTTAAAGGTTTCCGCGAGCACTTGTGTATGAAACCGGCGTCCCTTCTGGGTTAGATTCCGTTTTTGTAGATATTTTCTAGTCCAACGTATCAGCACAGTAACACGTGTTATTATCAAGGCGATGCATCAAAAAAATTGCGGTACAAGCGTACCATAATTTTAAAATACGTATATATATCTTTTAGATTAAGCTTTGACAATGGCACGCGCCGAAACATCACGAATTAAAACGTGATTTAACTTAGAAAATACATCAGTTTTAAGCTTAGTAACGTATATACGGTGGCTTTTCTAAATTTAACTTGGACAAGCCACGCCACACCTTACCGTGAAACATAGGTATAGATTTTCTCATGGAAACCGTCTACAAAAAATGCAATTTAACTTTAACACAGTACAATAGTTCTAGCGGAATACTAACTGTACAAAGTTTTTTTCAATTTCACTCTAGGAACCTGAAGGTCTTCGTGCTTTCACTGTCTGAACCAAATTGTGTGCACATCTTTATTTTTCTTTTCTCCTTTATGTCAGTATTGACATATAATGGCATTAATCAGATTAGACGCGGTAGGTATCTCCATAGGTTGTCACATTAGAATTTAATCCCTCAAGTAGTAAGTTTGATAACTCGTCACATTTATAAAGGTAAACACTGAAAGAGATATAAGTGGGTCGCAGTTTCAGTCGTACACGATCAGGGAGAGGGTAAGAAATATCTTTTGGATTCTAGTGCACGTCTGTATAATATTATAGTATCTAATCGCATTGTACTCTCTCCCTATGCAGAAATAACAATTTCACAGGGCAGCCGAGATGTACGATGACATTTTGTTACCATTTGAGGATGGAGTAATTCTCTGTATATCGGTCATCGGGCACATGTAGCGTGACGGCCACGAGGATCAGAAAGCAGGAGTTAGATACTGCGCATGGAACTTTAAGGTTATGTGACAATTATTATTTATTCATCAGTGGCAAGAAAGGTGGGTCGCTGCCACACAGGGCAGATGGACTTACACCTTTCTCCGTTTCGTGGAGGTGGTTGAAAATAAAAGATGGAGGTGGTCTTCCGGCGCTGGACCACTATGAGATACAGATGATCTCGGGCCATGGGTATTTCATGAGTAAACTCTTCGACTTGGGACTTGTCCGTGAACCGTGGTGTGTTTGCGCTCAGGTGAGGCAAACGCCGGAGCATGTCCTTTGGGACTGTGTGATTATGAATGATGCACATGAGATCATGATTGCGGGATTAGAAGGAATAAGTGATCGGATCCCTTAGAATGATGACCTATTAAGAAATGAAAGAAATCTCGGACATTTCCGGGTATTTATTAAGGTGTGGGTGATGGACGATGCCTGGAAGAACAGTGGCTAGAGAGACCTAACGGAGCATTCAATTGTCTCTCCCTCGCACTCTTGCGGCCTGGACGGAGTGACTTTCTGCCGGACTGTGACCAAGTTCTGCGACTAAAACACATAAATGTGACGTCTACCCTCCTCTTTTGGGGGTGCATGATTTCTATAGCTTCTTTCTGGCTGCCTTTTGAAATTAATGTGACAAAAAATCTCTCATATTGTACAGGTATGGTTCTAATACGACAATACCGGAGCCAACCTATGATGGTGTTATGATGATATGAATGTAATAATATAAATTTAAAAATATATGTAATTATGACGAATCGAAACGAGGGTAAACAACTCTCAAAACGATTCGGGATTGGGTGTAAATAAATAAATATTCATCAGTGTCAAAGGGAATGACTGATTATCACCATGGAGGTGGGATTAACTGTGTAGTCAAGTTTTGATGCTTTGCAAATAGTACTTTGTAACATCACCAAGATTGGTGCATATTTGGTTTACTTACTTCGGATCCGAGAGGCTTGTTGCAGTGGATCTTTTCAACTGTGCGATTCTTGTTTTCATTGTTTATATTGGTGACACTCAACGCTTAAATGGAGAAGTTACTTGTAATCAGATCATACTCTTTTGTATTAAACAAACCTGTCTAAAAATTGACCTCTCATTAAATGGCATAGAAAGGTCGTCGGACGAAGGCAAGTGCCTAGGACTCTATTTCCAGCCAAACCCATATGTCTCATGTAACGACTGTCTAGCTGGTGACGGTGCCTTGGCGTCCTATCCGCAGGAGCCAGACCGCATCGTAATAAAGTGACTTCAGGGTATCTCTAGCCAGATGCAGCTAATTATCGGCTGTTGTGCCACAACTCCAGTTCCTCTTCGTTGTGCCCAGGAAAATATCATTTTTTAGGCTGTCACAAATGTATTGTAAGGCTTTTTGCAGGCATTCGTGCATCGTGCTGTTCACGAGATTCGTAATATCCTTCTCCAGCAATACGTTTCAAAGGTATCTATTTTACGCTTGTCACAATTGCGGACTTTACAAATTTCCGCTGTATACATGAAGATTGAAAAGATAAATCTATGATAATCGAGATAATTTTAATTAAATGTATTAATTAGAATGATATAATACATATAAAATCAATTTTGAATAATGAATAATGATAGATGTATCAATTTGAAAAGTGTAACATACAGGTTCGAAAATTTATCGTCAATACACTGTATTGCCGTAGAATAATCTTATAATGCAATTTCCCCAGATAGGAAGAGATCCGGGTTCGTATCCATATCTTTGTAATTATATATTTAATTTGTTTTTAAAAATATATCAGAGAGTAACAACGACATTTTATCAAAGAGTCTACATGTTCTAAGCTCCGAAACTGTACAACACACTCAGCACCAACTGGAAATCGTTCACTTCCAATAATATTACACAAATATGGACCCAATACATGGTCGGAACCAATACATCGGGGGTGGAGAGCAATCAGGATCATGGCTATCCAACATTCTAACATAATCTACACTGCACTAATAATTCACCAGTTCTACAACACTCACTGCATTTTTCCCCATTATTTTTATTTTTATTCCTGTCCAATATTTCTTGAATTAAATAACACCACAACTACACGAAAAAAACTGGCTACTTTAACACAGACGGCAGTCTAGCAAAGTAACCAGAACTGTATATATCAGAGGTGGAATATACTACATCCCATACATTAAACTATTAGTATACACTTAATTGCAATATAACTGTATCTTATGTTTGTCATGTTATATTACGATATATTCATCTCTGTTCCAACAAAAAC
The DNA here is from genome assembly GCA_022840565.1 of Eubasilissa regina. Lineage (NCBI taxonomy): Eukaryota > Metazoa > Arthropoda > Insecta > Trichoptera > Phryganeidae > Eubasilissa > Eubasilissa regina. The sequence goes on along the minus strand of JAINEB010000027.1, from coordinate 11,340,953 downwards.
GTATATGTCTATAAAATCTAATAAATAAATAAATATGTTCTGAATAATTACAACTTCACAATAAGAATATGTTCTTAATAATAATTTTAATTGCTTGTTTTATGTCTTTTCGTAATTTGGTTAGTAGCAACATTAGCTAGTTGTATGTGTCTTCGAAAATTCTGCCCACTATCAATCAGTATTCGTAACAAATTGCTTCTTGAACTACCTTACATGCCCTTATTACACATCTTTACTACTATCTTAATAAAATTCTTCCAAACTTTATTTTTTAAATTGTACTTATAACACACCTTCAAGATTTTCAGGTAAGTATCGGCCGAAATAAAATGAACGGGCAGTTAAGATAAACGTGAACATTAAAGGTTTCATCCGACCTAGGATTGACCTTCAGGTGTCTAGACTTCGTATCCTTAAGAATTTTCACAGGGGACCGATGCCACGTGACGCCTAAGAGGTTTACTAAATTCATCTTTGATTATTGATTTTATTTTTGTATTGTCTAGTAATTTTAAAAGTAACAACGTAACAGATCGCCACTACGATAACTCGGAATGGTTCTTAAGAAAACAAACGGTGTGAATATTATCAAATCATAATGATTAATTACTTTTTAAATTAGCAAAATTAACTTTGTTGTAAAAATTAATATTTTTATTTGTTAACTTTATTTTATTAACCACTTAATAGAGTTTAAATACATTTACCGATTTCGAAAAATACCAATTTCTTCTTCAGGATGTCAATACTAACTATAAACATATATTATTGTTTCTTTAGCAGAATCAATTTTTAAAAAAACAACAATTATTTAAAAAATAAATTTAGTACCTAACTCAAATTGTTACTTAATACAATTTACTCGAATAATTTTTAGGAAAAAATTTTAGAATGCGACTCTTAGTTAAATTTAGTTGGTTGTTTATAATTTTGTTGATTAGTTTTACATGCTTTATTTATCTCCAACGATTTAAAATTATTTAATTTGTGACCAACACCGTTTATATGCAAAATTGACAATCCCAGTTTTTATCCAAACCATGACAGTTTTCTATCAAATGATTAGAAAATTCTGAAAACCCACTATTGTTCAAACATCTCAAATATAAAAATATACATAATGATTTACTATATCTGTATGTATATCTTACTATTATATATACTGTTATTATATATCTGTTCATATAACAAAATTAATACATTACTAACAGAAAGCAATCAGTTTCGTAGATTTTCTGATTGCTAAGTAGTAGCCGCTTTGCGACCAATCCCGGTTTTGATTTTCTCAATTATAAAATGGTATATTCTGTAACATGTTATTCTAATAATTGTCTTAAAATAGTTCAAATTGGGTAAAATAATAAGGGTAATAAGTAAGGTGTTACATACTTTACCATTGTCATACTAGGACTATCTAACAGGGTCATGAACGGCCTGTTATGACCCTGATGTATATATATGCTTACTTACTTACCATCACTACATTTACCGCGGGGGTCCCGATACAGAATTCTTGTCTCATCCACATTCATTCATCTTCTTATACAAGCTCGCCGGTTATTGTGGCTTCTAATCTTCCAGTACCTGGTTAAACTGGTCGTGCTAAGTCTTCCGCGGACGCCTTTTACTTGTGGTGCCATCAACACTTGCGTCATATACCTTTCTTACCATTCTCAACTAATTCATCCACTCCGTATGACCAAACCACCCTAGTGATCCTCTCTTAATCTTACTCACTATACTATGAGCAGCTTTACATTATTTATTTAATTCTTCATTCTTTACTCTGTTATAAATGGATCTGCTACATATACGTCTGAGTCATCTCACTTCTACTGCACTCGGTTTACTTTCGTTCTTCACAATTATAAATTATAAATTTTATTTATTTAATTTAAGTAAATAACTTATCAACATTTCGTGACAGCTTATTTTGCAAGAGTTCATCAAAAATTCTGCCGATACCTTTTGATAAATTACAAGTCATTACCTGAAGCAAAAAATCATGAAACAAAAATCTGTAATTTCAATTAAATAAAAGATTTATTAATCTGGCAACAGCGCTTCATGAAAGGTGATATTACCAATTTATATAAAAGGGTGAAAAGTATTCATTAAGAGGAAGATCCTTTTCATTATTGACTTATTTGTCTCCTTCCACGGAATGAGATTTCACCTCCGGACATTTATTAAATTTGAAGAATTCAATATATAATTAATGAAGTAGTTTAGATCTTTCGATATGTATTATCAATTATCTATATTAACACCTACTTGAAGTAGCGACCCTAGTCGAACTTGAGCTCTGTAAATGAAAGTGGATTTTTACTTCCTTTTTTCTAAGGAAGATTAATTAGTTTCATTTAATTTCTTCTATAATATGTAGGATAACTAAAGTATTAATAAATTGCTTTATTGACTCGATAGTCATAGAATCCATCCTGTGAGTAGATGATTATGTCTCTCTAGGATGACATATGTCTATTTTTAAGCAGAACACATTTTTAATTTAAATTGTTAACTTTGTTTTATTAACCACTTAATGATTTAAATTACATCTACCGGTTTCGAAAAATATAATATTCTTCTTCGGGATGTCGTTAACTAATTAAAAACATACGTTATTGTTTCTTTAACAGAATCTATTTTAAAAATAAATATAATACCTAACTTAAATTGTTACTTGATGATACAAAATTTTTTTTAAATGGGACTTGTAGTTAAATTTAATTGGTTGTTTATAACTTTTACCCTTTATTTATCCCCAACGATTCAAAAATACTTAATTTAAAACAAACATCGTTCACATGCAAAATAGACAATTCCAAATTTTTATCAAAACCATGACCATTTTCTAACAAATGATTAGAAAATTCTGAAAACTTACTATTATTTAAACATCTCAAATGCTCATTTATTCTTGTATTAAAATTTCGATTAGCAAATACAGCAAAAAAAAAACACTTATTTGTTGCGAAGTTACAATTTCAGATCATCCAATGCTATTTTTAATACAAATTAAATTAATCAACTAGAAATATATATATAGAAAAAATCTATTTATTTAAAAAATATTTCAGTCGCTACCGGAATTCGAACGTGAACCTTTCCCTGTTCGAGTAAATGCGTTAAATGGAATAATAGGTGTATTTAAAAAGCTACAGAATATATTTATAAGTTTAAAAATTTGTTGTAAACATACCTGTTGATCTCACCGTCAAGATCATACTTATATTAAATATTGACCAACGAACAATTTTACATTTTTTAAAACACACAGTACTTTAATCTCAGGGGCGTGCAGTCCATACAAGCAAAAAATCTGTGCATTACTAAAAATTCTGGGAAACAAATATAAATAAAATTATTGGATTAACATAAACGGAAACATTATTTTACAATTAGCGTCATCTGTTTACCAGTAGAAAATTTAATTGCATAGTTCTAAAAACTACCGCGACAACTCACCGCTGTACCCATGGCGCTCTTATGCATTCGCCATTCATATTCAAGCTATTCATATTACTCTGTTCCATATTTAAGCTAGTGAATTACTCAAGTCACATAAATGACTATTTACTGAATTGAAAATTCCTTTCGGTTGATGTTTTTTAACAGAATAATATTAGAAAGGGTTACAACTGTGTGCAAATCATTGAAGTATCTACTTCCCCTTTTGCTAATTCGCGAATTTTAATATCTTACGGTGCATGATTATTATTTCGTTTAGTTATTACGTAAAGGATTTTCAAATAATAAAAGAATCATATTCAGTCATGAAAAGTATTTTTAAAAATGTCCATACATTTTTATATTGATTTTTGTATGGGTAAGAATATATTATTTTACGTCAAAACATAAACTTTAAAAACATTATTAACAGTACTCTAAAATTACAAATATATACATGGTAGGGTCGTATAAACGACGTATTCATTATGTCTAAAGACGTTGATTAAACGAAAGTTCATAATCCTATGTACAACATATATTGTAGTACTTATATTATATATGATTTAATAATATCATTAGTGACAGCATAACCTAAATCTATACCTACTGCACTACCCACTGCTTAATCTATTTCTTCACTATAAACTGAGTTTTTCACTTCCTAAATCTACTGAAAGTTCATACAACCAATTGTTAACTGTATTTCGTCATTACCTCTGTAATGTTTTTTACCCAGAAAATCTTCAAGCTTAAGAAAAAAAAAATTGTTAGGAATAATATTTGGACTATTGTCGTGGATGATCGAAAATCGTCACACAAATCTGTCCAAGGCTTTGCTCGGCAGTTTTATGTACAATTATTTAAATGGACTGGCGGTGGACGACTACACAGCGGGACATTACTTTCTGGATTACATTGTGTGACATGTAAACGTATATTGTTCGAATATATGTAGATTATTTTAGCAGATAGTAAATAGATATTTAAAACTTATACATGTAAACAAAAAGTATGTTATTTAGAATATACTTACATTTTGAATCAATGGATAGGTCACAATTTAATATGAATAGTTCGTCTACACCCAAAAAATTATAATTTCTGTTAGCAATTATAGTCAATATTTGCTTTTCATTAATGTTATTTCGTTTATTACTTATTTAAACACTACAATTTATGCATGGGTGAATAGGAATTACGAATATTATTAATAAAAACATAAAATTTATGAGTATTTTCATATAATTAATTGTTAATTAACCCACCGAAGAGCTGCTGCAGTCCGATGGGAAACTGTTAGATCTCTTTAGCTGAAAACCGTATTTCAATTAAATAAATATCATTATATGATAAATTCACATTCTATTGTTGAACGTTTGAATAATTTTTATATATATTGGGTCGTCTAATAAGTCTTTACGGGTTTTTTTATTACATGTGTCAAAAAATTATGTTGTATTCGATAGCATTTTTTCTACTCTTAAACGTCAGTGTTGGCATTTTCCTACATCTTATATTTTTACTTAATTTTTAGACTTAAATAATAGAGTGTCACGATGAAAAAAATTATTACTTTCTACGCATACTTCATTACGCCTTTAATCAAAGTTCCAATGCCTCGCTCCGTCAGATTATCACCTTTTTCGGTCGCTCTGCAATCAAATGTGACGCGTTACGTTCAACAACTATAATGAACTCAAATATTGACTTGATATCTATTCTGATATCAAATCAGCCAATTTCAAAAAAGACAACGACAAATTGGTTAAAAGATCGAATAAGTCCTGAATAATAATAGAGTAATAGAGAATCATCGATGATTGAAATGATTTTATAAAAAAAGTTGAACAAATACACTTATTAGATAACCTAATAATAATACCAAATGAAACGTAAATAACAAAATTTACATTTGAAGTACGCAAAGCTACTACCTGGATTTGAACCCAAAACATTTTTATTGCTGGTAGAATGCTTTCCCAGCAGAGCTATTTCGGCCTCGTTAATCATTTTCAGTGTCTTGTTTAATTTCTCTTAATAAACAAATGTATTTGATCTTATTTCAATATATATATATCATGTTATTATTATATAATAATAATTTTAAAGCAATTAGAAATGAGTTCATTTTTATCTATTACCCTTTTAAAAAATTCATCTATGGTATTTAAAAAATATATATATGTAAAAAAACGTGTAACATGCTGGTTAGTTTATTAGCCAATACGAAATAATATATATGCTATAAGAAAATCAGACTAGTGTCACATGCAGTATCTATCATATTTGCAAGTGTGGAATTTGTATTATAATTATTGATTTAAAATAAATCAATTTTTGTTTAATTCTTATATAATATATAATAGTATAAATCACATAAATTCCCAAAATTTCGATATAAAATTGTTTTTTTTTTTTTAAATATAGATGTAGACATTAGTATTGACTAACTTTCATTATCCTACTAGCCTATAATTGAACCACTGCTTATATTTAGACCACTTCTTCTAGTCTAGAAAGTAATTTATTTAATTTATTCTGTTAATGTTCTTAATATACATACATACTATACATTATAAACATTCTTATACAAATATACAAAAAAGACGAACAAGCTTCATAGTGTAAGAGATGTTCACTGTCTCCTTAACTAGACCGAAGACTATACTAAAGGAGACAGGTTCATCCACTGTCTATCATACAAATATGAAAACCATTATTAATATTTTTTTTTATTTTTTTATCTAAACCAAAAATATTAGGAATGAATAAAACAGGGTTATAAATAATTCTAATAATATAATAAATAAGTAAAATACTTTCGCTATTCCGTGATTGAAACACTATACACGATGTACTATGTAGCATAGTTGGATAATGCATCTTCCCCGGTTTGGAAAGAGATCCTGGTTCGAATCCCGGTGGCGCAACAAGAATATTTTTCGATAAAATTAATTTTATATGTATTTTTTTCTAATTAATATATTTAATTCATATTTTACATGATGTTCTGTTCGTGCTCAGTTTTGCTCAGTTTCCTTTCTGCCGACACCCAATAACCAGCTTCTGAGATGGTGTTTGAGTTTGTCCATCGAAAATTGTTTCATACTGCTCGGCAAAATGTTATAGGCTTTGGGGGCCAGAAACATATGGAAAAATTGACTAAAGCTTATTTTCATTTTGGACTTAATGGTGAGCCTTTTCTTTTTTCTCTCGTAGCATAATTATGAGATGGATATTGATGAAGCTCCTAGTTGGAATGAAAATAAAGGATCAGCTTTTTTACGGTTTTTACAGGAGGAATATTAAGAAGCTGACATTCCTCAAACAGTGAATCAGAGGGAAACCTGTATGGTTTTCTGTAGATGATTCTAAGAATATATTTTTGTATAATTTTCCTAATTCCACCTCAACTTAAGATTGGCAAAGAGCAATGTATATAGTTCTCAGCATAGGTTTCTCTAGAATATTCTTAAGACATCTGAAGAAGTATGTCAGCTTTCTTAATTTAACTCTTAAGTTTATCGATATGCTCAGACCAGTTTAAGAGTTGGTCAATCCAAATGCCGTGGTATTTAGTACTTTTTACTCTCTCTGGCTCCTTTTTGCACGTATGATAAGTGTGATATTCTCCAATTGTTAAATATTTACCAATTATCATCACTGTTAGTTTACCATCACTAATAGACACGTTTATGAAATAATAGTTTTCATAATTACAACATCGTGCGAATACGTTGATAATACATTTTACCGTCCCTTATCCACTTTATATACATTTTAAAAAGCTTGAAATGTTCCTGGCATTTCGTAGTGTATTATTTCTAAAAGCATCAAAGGATGAGAGTATTTTTTTACTTAAACATAAAAATACTTTTCTAGCAAATTTTTGTCGTGCACGGTATTTCTTTTTAGCGTAATAAAATGATACGCTTATTTTTAATAGTATGGTGAGACAATTTTTGTTTTTTTTGGCCAAGCATCTCCTTTACGTTCCGTTCTTTTGTAATATTGTAAATTTATTTTGGATAATTGAAAGAATAAAACCGATAATTAAGGGGAAAAAAACTCTTTGAAAATAAACTTTTGGTAAGTAATTTTAAACGAGCCTTTTTTATATTATCGGCCACAAAGAAAAAGGTGTACATTATTTAATTATAGGTTTACAGGAAATTTTTTCAGGTTTTTTATGGTTTTAATAAACATATTTTTTAATGAAAACATTTTTTATTGTGAAATTGTAATTTTAGATCATGGTTCCTTGATATTTAAAATAAATTAGATGATTAACTTATAATATTATATATAATTTTAAAACAAATTGTTACCACCAGATTTGATATGTAGATTTATAGAAGAATTCTCAATATACGATGTTATGTCTGGGATGAATAAAAAAATAGTTTTTAAAACAATAAAAAATAATTAAAAAATTAACACGCAAATGTAGTGAAACATCCAGAGAAGTGTGGATCCTACATCTTATAATGCAGGGAAAGATTGTTGGAAGTTGAGGCCCTGGAAAAAGCAGAACATCATGTCTGAAGAACATGAGGCAATGAGGCAGTCTACTGTATAGCTTTTCCGGGCCGCAGTGAACAAAGTGACGATATCCAACATGATTCCCAATGTCCGTTAAAGAAGTTACTACCGGAACTCGAATCCGGAACATTATCTTGCCGGGAGAATGAGTAACCATTATATTAGCAATTTAATTTAGACGAATTTAGACTTAATGTATAAATCCTTATAGTTCGTGTCCACGGTGATGTCTCATTGAATACTTTTAATTCAGAAGCGAAATACATGCAATGATAATTTACAGAACGCTTTGCGTTGATTTCTATACTGATTTTTATCCGATTTTAAGACGAATCTCCGAGAAAAATCTCTTTCGTGGACACAAGTTTTTAAGTGAGACATTTATAACTTCCAATTAAAATCCATCGACTTTTATTTAGAATCTAATAAACCTCTGAATAACACGTGCTAAGTGACTACGATTTTCAAATACATTTTTTTAAAGAATTCTTTAATACAAGAATCTATATATACGTGTAGTAGGGACTCTGTATTCTCAGCTTTTTTTAATTCCCGGGACTCGAGAGTCAAAATTTTTTAGTCCCGGGAATTCCCGGGAATCGAGACTATGAATTTTATTTGATTAAAAAATATATATATTTTAATATATATTATGATGTACAGTAACCATTAAGGATATTTATCTGTGTAAAAAAACATACGTTGATATTAATGTTATAAACAAATAAAAAATATTTATTAATTCATAACATTTACATATGTATTGAATAAAAAATACATTCATCTATAAAAACTACAAAAAACAAACAACTTTAAAAATAACATACAAAAAGGAACAATTAATTGAGAAACGTATCGGAAGACAACATCGTATTTATTTGGCTAAAGTCAACTGAAGTTCCCTTATAAAGTTTCCAAATAATTTCATTCCGTACCAATTTTGTTTAAAAAAAATGACATGATTTTGACCTAAAGATCAAAATCACATTTCACAATAAAATATGATCTACCGTTTGAACAAATCGACAAAACTATTTACTTCAATAAAAAAATTGAGTAAGTAATTTCTCCTTAATGCAAATCTTCATAGCTGATCGTATAAACTATAGAAACTTTCGATTTTTTTTAAATATACTTACACATGAACCACTCGTCACTGTGTCACTACCTACTATATGTCAATGGACATTAGGTGTTTATGTAAATCCTTTCGACAGCTGATTGCCAGATTTCCGATTGATAATAAGGACCCATATGATATGTGAACACTGCACTAACTTTTTTATTGTATTTGCTGGCTTTGTTGTTTCTTTAGCTGGGTAGATTACGACCGACTGAAGCGCGCACTAGTGTTTTATTTGGACCTATGAACTGTTCGAAGCACGGGATGTAATTGAACCGACTGTCGTTTACCGTCTTCTTGGCCCTCCGAAAAAAGGCGGCAATACTCACATACACACATGTACATTACTATAAATCAGAAAATCTAGTGGTGCCAGAATCTCGAGTTATTAAGTCCAGGAACTCGAGACAGCAAAAAATGTAGAAATTCCGGGAATTTATTCTCGACACAGAATTCCTAATGTGTACATATTTTTATTAAAATCACAATTTTATTGAGATATATAATATAAAATATGTCTAACTTTTAAATAAATTACCTAGTATATAAATATGTCGTAAAATTAAATGGTTAACTTGGTGTAACGATAAAGCATTCTCCCAGTAAAATAAAGTTCAGGGTTCGTATCCCGCTGGTAAATATATATTTTTTTTTATGATAGGTAGATTTTTCAGAGAATTTTCTTAAGGGATTCATCTAATTTGTTTTTATTTAATAAATAATAATAATATTTTATAGTATCGTATCTGTTAAGCCTCACGGAGAGTGAATAAGTTATCGAGTAATGTATTACTAAAATATATTTCTTTTTCATTATTCAAATGAGGTTCTTTATTGTATACAGTATTCAAAAATGGGTTTGCTATCAATTCCATCGCCTTTAAGATGAGATCGTTTTTGAAATAAGCAAAAAACACGTTTTTTTCCGTCTTACAAATCTTTCCTGCGTATACCTGAGAGTTACATATTCTTTTGTGCAGGTAGATACGTATTCAGATTTTATCTTTGAGTGCCCACCCTCAAAGGGAAAATCAGTGAAAAGAGAGATACCCGCTGGTGATAATACAGCCTTCAGGCTGTTGATGGGCACAGGAAGTGCTGTACAACGGCAAATCGATATTCGGGTAGGACGATACGTAAAGGGTAGCTACTTGTTGCAGTAGTTGGGGTGGAGAGGACTATATTTGGCACACCGCCGATAGGGTGGTTTGGAACGGTGCGATATTGTATTAGGTTTTTGGATTTCGTTCGTGTATTCTCCCATTAAATTATAAAGGGTCTTTACCACATCGTAATAAATAATAAACAAGTGTGTTAACATTATAAACAGATGAAAAAAATATTTTTTATAAATACTCTCGGGTTTCATTGTGTATGTGTATATGCTGATTATTTAATGTAATGAAATCTAGAAATTTATGGCTTAAAATAGCGTTTGCGGGTTTTTTTTTTAAATATATTAATTATGAGATACTATTCGATAGCATTTTTTTGCACTAAAGCGCCAGTGTCGCCATTTTCCTGCATCTTTTGTGAAATTTCTGGTATTCTCCATAGCACTGCACGAAATTAATAAATTGGATGGATATTTAAAAATATGGAAAGGAACGTGTTGAAGGCTCTCGAGGTGTAGTGTAGCTGGAGGCAGACGCAGTGTATCTCATGGATGTCTCCCTCCTTCAGAACCTTTTTAAATGCTGCTATGAACAAGGTTCAAGACTAGGAGGAACCGGAGACGTATTTTGCACCAAGTTCCAGACATATCAGAATACCACGACGCTTAGCATCGAGCAAACGATGAAGAAGAAGAAGTTCGAAATACAGGTATTTGCCTAGTCATTAGCAACCAATAATTCAATTTTTCCAATTTGTATAAGAATGATTTAAATATTTTAACGTGTGATTTGATTCCAACAATATTGTTTAATTTCTATATGATTTTCAAACATATTGGGTCATTTCATATATAATGCAGTTTTTTTATACTTTTTATTCTGCAAAATTAAGATAAATAAAGTTCTGTTTAATATAAAATATACTGTCCTTCATTTTCCACAATGCACTTCCATCTTTTTGGTAGACTTGCAAGGCCTCTTTTCAAAAATTCACTTGCCCGTGACGAAAAATACTCCTCCAGTACTGTTTTGATATCGTTTACAGAATTCATATATTTTCCATGTAAATGATTTTGAAGTCTGCGGAATAAACGATAATAATAAGGGGCAATGTCTGGCAAATATGGTGGGTGAGGCATCGTTTCCAAAAAAGGTTATTTCCTGAGACATAACAGTAAAGAAGAGCACACATTCACTCTCTGCACGCGATTAGACTCTGAAAATCTGTGAGGAACCTATTGACCCAATTTCTCCGATGGCACGCAGGTATCGACGAATTATTTAATGACCAACTCCAAGCTTCTCTGCTAGTTCCTCAACAGTTACGATGAGATTTGGTTTCACCAGGGTTTGCAGAACGTCCTCGACGAGCTCTACAGATTTTCCAGGACGAGGCTCGTTTTCTAGGCTGTAGTTTCCGGCTCGGAATTTCTGGAACCACCGTTACTCTTATTGTCCGTTCCCCATATACTGCATTTATATTTCTCAGACTTTCCGTTAAGTTGTTGCCATTATTGAACTCATAAAGCAAAATATGCCGAGTATGCTCCTTTGTCACTTCCATTATAGGTATGAGAAAATAACTTAAAACTAAACTGCCCTCTTTAAAACTTGCACTATGAATAAGTTACTACCTGCTACCTGATGCAGGTAGTTTATCTCGCCCCCCTCCGACTTGATAACTACGTAATTCAGTCATTCAGTGATACCCAAGGGTAAATAAGAATCTGACAGGCTGCCCCAAAATCCATCTGTACATGAAATTGAGTGCATTAACGACAAATTTTCGAACTTAATAATTATATTAATCAGATAATATTTCTGAATGATGATTGCATTGCCTCACTAGGCGAGCCTGTATTGAGGCAAGTTAGCATTTATAATCAACGTACGTATAAGATTATGTACAATGCTAAAAACAAAATATATGCTCAGTTATGTCGACCAAAGAACGCAAACTAGTACGCTGTATGTAATTAAATGTACATACACGATAAACACAATATCAGGCTTATGTGAACACATATTTATACATAAACTAATTGTTATCCCAAATCACGTAATGTAATTACAAAGAGATATATCATAACAGACAATAGTTGAATACTTTTAAAATTAGCAATTTTAACTTTGTGGTTAAAATTCATATACATATTTTTTTAATACTGAATTGAATACAATTAAAAAAAATAGCAGTTAATAACGGGTATAATACAGGTTTGATAGACACTACTTTAAAAAATAATTTGAAAGAATATAATAATCAATTTTTATATAAATCACAGATAAAACAATGATAATAATGATAATTGGCGTAGGATTTTATAAATAAATAACTTTTCGAATCAAATATCTAAACACCTATCACGACCGGCATTTTATACAAATAATAATATAGGAAATTTACTCATAAATTCTAAAGACAAAAATTTAATAATTCTGGTGTCTATAAACTTAGTTGCAAGGATTGTGCTGCATTTTATATTGGTAAAACGGTTAGAAATTTTAATATAAGAGTAAGGGAGCATTTGAGATGTTTGAACAATAGTGGGTTTTCAGAATTTTCTAATCTAATTGTCAATTTTGCACATAAAGGGTGTTGGTCACAAATTAAATAATTTGGAACCATTGGAGATAGGTAAAGCATGTAAAACTAATCAAAAAATTATAAACAATCAACTGAGCTTAACTACGAGTCCCATTCTAATTTTTTTCCTAAAAACTATTCGAGTAAATTTGTATTAACTAGCAATTTGAGTTAGGTACAAAAATTTTTTTTTTCATTAATTGTTGTTTTTTTAAAAATAGATTCTGGTAAAGAAACAATAATATATTTTTTGACAATAGTTTAATTTAAGTATTAGCTCTCCCGATTCTAACAATTTACAATTTTATTTCTATATACTCGAATGTCACTTGAAGTTGTGATACTTTATCCAATTAAATTATATATTCTGGGTACTTGAAATATGTAAAAATAACTATTAATGAGAACACATTCTTAATGTGAAGTTTTCATTATTCAAAATTATATATTCTGGGTACTTGAAATATGTAAAAATAACTATTAATGAGAACACATTCTTAATGTGAAGTTTTCATTATTCAGAACAGACGGTCTGTGATATTTTTAATACTAATTAAATGTATTAATTAGAAATATATACATATAAAATCAATTTTATCGAAAAATATCGTTGTTGCTACCGGGATTCGAACCTGGATCTTTTCCAATCCGGGGAATGTCCATTAACCGATTATGCTACACCACCACAGTGCATTGACGACAAATTAATTTTATAATGAAGTTGTAATTATTCAGAATATAGATCTGTGATGTTTTTAATACTAATTAAATGTATTAATTGGAAAGATATACATGTTGCTGTAGTATAATTCGTTAATGCTCGCTACCCGGATAGGAACAGATCTAAATTCGAATCCCGGTAGTAATAACAATATTTTTCGATAAAATTGATTTTATATGTATATCTTTCTAATTAATACATTTAATTTGTATTGAAGCATTAGGGGTGTGGATCTACAGAAGAATGTTCAAAATTATCTGGATGGGTAGAATTGCGAATGAAAATATTACGGGATAAAGAATTATTATAATAATAATTATCATCTAACAATTTGATATCTCGGACATGTGATGAGACATCCAGAGAAGTATAAAATCTGGTAGGTCATAATGTACGGAAAGATTCCTGGAAGAAGGAGTGCGTCATAGCTAAAAAATCTAAGGCAATTGTTTGTACAGGCTGTAGACTTTTTTGAGAAGCCGTGAACAAAATGATGATAGCCAACTCCGTTGAACAGACTAGGCACGAGAGGATTATGAAATATTTTATTACAAATTATTTAGTGTACAAATAATTCCTCGTTTAAAATCCATTCTAACCCTAATTATTAAATTGAAGTACCTAGCTACTGTATAAATGGTACAATAATAATGGTGAATAATAAACAAGAACTACAGAGCCTAGTGAGTAGATGTATACGATGTATGGAAGGAAAGTGACCTTATTAGGAATGTCAACAAGTCGAAAGTGATGGTATTCGAGAAGGAGGAAAGCAAGACACCGTGCTAAATACTTGTAGAAAATGAATATTTGGAACAAGTACATGAGTTTGTGTATTTGGGAAGTATGTTTGATAGAAACGGAAAGGCTGAGAATGATATCGAAAGTAGGGTGACTGCAGGGAATAAAGTGAACAGCGCTTTGAATGGAATTATATCTAACGAGAATTTATCAACCGATGCAAGACTAACGTTACACAATCTAGTCTTGATACCGATACTAGTGTATGGAGGTGAGATCTGGAGCTGACAGAAGAGGAACGAAAGTAGACTGAATGCAGTGGAAATGAGATCACTTAGGCGTATATGTGGCAAATCTATTTATGGCAGAGTAAAAAATGAAAAAAAAAGAAAATAATGTAAAGCTGATGTTAATGTAATGAGTAAGATTAAGAAAGGATCACTTATGTGGTTTAGTCATATGGAACGAATGAACGAGGAGAGAATGGTAAGAATAATATATGTCGCAAGTGTTGACGGCGTATAATACGTAAATAGAGGGCGTCCGCGAAAGACTTGACACGACCAGATAAACCAGATACTGGAGGATGGTTCTGTTAGAAGTCTCAACAATCGGCGAGCTTGTATGAAAAGATGTATGAATGTGTGTCAGAACAGAAAAGTGTGGCGCTCTATCCTCGTCTATCTGTCTACCCTCGCAGGGAAACGACGTGACGGTAAGTTAGTTAGTTAGAAACATTATATTTTTTGTAGTGTACTTCAAATATAAAATAATCAAATTTTGATACAAAATTAAAAAATAATAATCTGTGTATATATTATTAGAAGTACCATATATTATTAATTATAATTTATAGTACTTCTAAGTACAGTCAGACCTTACATTATGTACATAATAAAATATATATATCGTAGTATAAAACAAAGGAAATAAATATTTAAAAAATAGTTAAAAACTTAAGAAAAATATATTAGGTCAATATATTTATTAATAATTAAAAAGGAATACAAGCGCGTCGTACCTAATTGTGTGACGATACGAAACTGGTATTTCACCTGCCGCAGTGTTGATAAAAAAAAACTAATCTTAGTAGTCTAAATAAATCGAGAAGACGTAGATTACTTAGATAAAGTTGATGGTACTTTAAAGTGCTATCAGGGTAGAAAGGGTTAAACATTTTCATTAATTAAATTTCTGAAATCAATTCGGTTTCAGCGCAGATACAGCATCACATGACACACATTTCTGGGTTTTTATTATTACATTATTAGAGTTCCTCATGAAAAGCGATCCCAACCGCAAGTATATGTGGATCCTTTTTCATATCTTTACCGAGACTCAATACTCTATTGAAAAGACTCCAAACTCCAGCTATAAGGACACTCTAGCGACGACATGGAATGATGGTGATTTTCTAGGAATAATGATATCTTTTTGTATTCATGGTTTCAAATTCACTGAAGGTATCTGTCTAGTATGGGTGCTATTATATTCTAAACAAACTCTTTGCTACATGATACGCGATTCACTCGATATTTTGTAAAAGGTTGTAACTGGTATTTCCGTATATTTTCTTTTTTGTATCTCTAGATCAAAATTTCTAGATCATGCCACTAATTTTGCAGTTTTTTAAGTGTTCAAGAAAAAATGTTTATTGCTCGTTGCTTCGCGACCTAACTTAACTACCGGCTGTCAATGGTATGCCAAGTCGACGTCGCACGATTGCGGCAATAAAAAGCGGTTTGCGTCTTGGCTGCAGAGTGAGTTTCGACTAAAATGTAGCACGGGGTGGCGGTTACTTACTCGTGTTTTTAGAGTAATATAATTAAGGATATAAAAATCACACTCCACGAAGACCACCGACCATTGAATCAATTCACAGTGTTGTGTTTTGTTCTCGTTCTAACATGGATGTTGAATTGTTTATACTCTTACTTGAGTTCAGTAGTCCATCTGATTATGTAAGGTCTTTTTTCACATATTTCTTAAACAGTTTCAAAATGGTATAAAAATAATGGATTCCTGGTACCAACACTGATGAGTAAATAAATTTTAAAAAAGGAAATAATGTAAAGCTGATCTTAATATAGTGAATAAGATTAATAAAGCATCACTTAGGTAGTTTGGTCATATGGAACGGATAAATGAGGAGAGAATGGTAAGAAAGATATACGACGCAAGTGTTAGTAGCACCATAAATAGAGAACGTCCGCGGACAACTTGGCACGACCAGGTAAAACATATATCTATTGTATGAATGGTCCTGTTGGAAACCTTAATAATCGACGAGTTTATATGAGAAGATTTATGAATGTGGGGCTCTATCCCCTCTGTCTACCTCTGCGGGGAAACGGAGTGATGGTGGTTAGATACTTAGTTAAAAAAGTTATTTGCTATAACCAACCAGAGCCCAACAAACAGAGGTAGATAGGGGCAGTTCCAAAGTTATTGTCACGGAATGCCTACAGTGAAACAGATGATAAAATATGTTGTATTTATCTTGTCATTAGATATGCAGGAGTAGTATGATACACGTGTCTTTTTTTAATATACTAAGTCGCAAATAAAGTAAACACAAATGTATGTGTTCTATGTCATTATCTTAAGGACGACTTTCAAATGATGTTTTATTCTAAAACTTTTTAATTAGCGGTTAAGTGTTAACGGTCTGTTGGCTCGTTCCGAAGCAATCCCGCGTGGTTCACTTTGTAAATTTTTCCGCTCAATGATTTCGTGTCCCCGTGAAAATTTCCACTGTACAATACATAGGTGCGACGTTCTATTACAGGACAGTTTAAATTTTCAGTTATCATTCATCAAACACGGTTTTGATAATCGAGATTTCAGAATAACGCGGTTTTGTTATTTGAAATATTTTAATGTGACGTATCTGTGTTTTTTTTTAAATGACAGCTGGAGGGGAGTGGGGACCCACCCTTTCCCGGGACCGGTTTAGAAGCTAGGGCTTCCTCGTCGGCCCCACTCAACAAAGCTAATAGAAATACGGAATTTTAATTCAATAACATATTTATATTTATGCAGTATATAAAAAAAGTAAAGTAGTTATTAGCAATTTACGCAAAATTTAAAATTTAGACCCTCCAGCGTCTCTTAAGCGCTGTCTTTATTCATAAAAAACGTATGACATAAATAAGTAGAATACATAGTTTTACATATAGATGGAAAATTGATGGAAAATTAAGGTGCAGTAGTTCAAGGCAGACACTCAGGGATCCGTTCATCAAAAACACTCCCAAAAGAGGGACAGTGGACGAGATACATAATGGATTGAGTCAAACTTACACGGACAGACTAACACGAGGTGTGGAGAGTGAGAGGTAGGCGCGTTGGTGGAGATACCCACCCACGCAGTTACGCTACGGAGTCACCCATAATTTCCTTATATAAATAACCCGAATAATTTCCTTATATAAAACAAGACTCACCCCATTATTAATTAGGTCTGCATTCCTGGGCGGGCGGTGTCTAAATCCAGTCTAAACGTGATACAAACAATAGTTGATGAATGCGCGTGCATGCGTAAGTTGGTACGAATGAACGTGCGAAAGAGTTAAATGAAGATACGCCGCCGTCGGCGGAACTTTCTGCTCCGAACCGCGATCCAGTAAACATTTTGTATTATATTGTATATACGTGTCTAGAATAAATACTATTATTAGCGCAATATTTAGTTTTAAATATTTCGACGACACTCCAGCACTCATTATTTATTATCCGGACATCACATTTAACATTTTGTATTCATATTTATTTAATTATCAATATACACTTTATTCAGAAGAGGCGCAACTTTATCAATAAAACGAAGATATACATAATTTATTTGTGAAATTAGTGTTAAGGTCCATGTCCATGGAAGGAGACAATCTCAGAGATTTAGTTGAGATACATCTTAATACCGTATACACGTGACGAGATTTTGTTCTGGAGATAAACTGAGATGTCAGCTTAAGAATGTTAAGGAACAGACAAAATATCAAACCATTATACATGTCGTACGAACGTCAGAACTGAAAGCGAGATTTGATAGTGCACAGAAACGTCACCTAAAACAATCATATATCCCTAAAGTTATATATTCTGAAAGTAAGATAAAAGTAAACAAATAATATATATTTTTTATTTATTATCATTGAATACTAAATTAATGTATTAATTATAAATATATACATATAAAATCAATTATGTCGAAAAATATCGTTTTTGCGTCACCGGGATTCGAACCTGAATCTCTATTTCCAATCCGGGGAAGTACACTACCAATTGTGTTATAACGACAGTATTTTTCATGACAAATTTTCGAACCTATATGATACATTTTTTCAAATTAATACACCTGTTGTTCCATTATTTGAAAGCCATCTTCATTATTAATAAAATAAACAATATTTTTCGACAAAATTGATTTTATATGTATATATTTATAATTAATACATTAATTTAGTATTTAAAATATTACAGACCTATGTTCTTAATAATTACAACTTCACAATAAGAATGTGTTTTCCTTAATATTATATTTGTTTTATTAACCACTTAACTGAGTTTAAATACATCTACCGGTTTAGAAAAATACCATTTTCTTCTTCAGGATGTCATTATTGATTTAACTGTTTTTAAAAATAGATTTAAAAAAAATAGATTCCGGTAAAGAAACAATAAAATAGGTTTTCAGTTAGTTATGACATCCTGAAGAAAAAAATGGTATTTTTCGAAACCGGTAGATGTATTGAAATTCAATTAAGTGGTTAATGAAACGAAGATAATAAATAAAAAATATGAATTTTAATCACAAAGTAAAAATTGCTTATTTAAAAAATATAAATAATAGATATCTCATGGAGACGAAGCTATTTTTTATTAATGAAAAAATATGAAAGTATAGGTAAATACAGGGCTTACGACCTGTCTTCGGCTGGCTTATGTGATCACTTTTCACAATATATTACACAATATTAACATATATCTCCGACTATTGTATATTACTGACTATAATATTTTTATAACTTTTTTTCAATATGTTTTTATAATTTCTGCCTATACTTTTTTCACATAACTTTTTTCTAAACCTTAAAGGGTCTAAAGTGATTAATGACTTCAAACCAAAAATAACAAAGTGGTTGCTTGATGTGGGTAGAAATCAAAATGAAACATTTGTCATTTGTGCTAACCTAACTACCCACGCATTCTTATCACCGGCTATTGTATATTATTAAAAATATTTGTATAACTTTTTTTCAATATGTTTTTATAACTTCTGATTATACTTTTTTTCACTTACTTTTTATAACTCACTCATTATTTATTTATTTATTTATATATATTTTGACATCCATATTTTTGTACTAACAGAGGTGGATACATAATAAACATACATAATACATAGTTTATTGTGTGGGATGGAGTAGACTTCACCTCTGATATATGCAGCGTTGTCCTGGCTACTTTGCTAGACTAAAGTCTATGTTAAAGTAGCCAGTTTTTTTTTTTCGTGTTGTTGTTTGGAATAAAAAGATAAATCAAATATGAATAAAAAAGTAAGAATAAAATAAAAATATGTGGAGTGGGAGTGTTGAAGGACTAGTGAGTTATTAGTAAAAGAATTGTATACATTATATTAAATTGTTGGATATCCATGCTTCTGATTCATCTCTACCTGAATGAATCATATATTGGGTCCATATTTGTGTAATCTTATAGGAATTGTACGATTTCCAGTTGGTACTGAGTGTATTGTATAGTTTTGGAGCTAGGAACATGTAGAATCTTTGATAAAATGTCGTTGTTGCTCTCGGAACTGGTGTGTAGATGTTTGTTGTTTGTCTAGTGTTATACTTACTTAACATTTACAACTTTTAAAAACGTACAAGTAATTGCTTTAGAACAGACTACATCTAGTAAAGACTACGTCTAGTTTATTTTTCATGTACCATTTATGCTACAAAAAAAATATATATGTACAACTTTTAAAAATTTGATAGTCATGGAGGTTGATTGGATGAAATGGTGAACGTTACATTGTGTATAGTGATCACTGAATCACTGATAATGAACTAACGAAACTAATAATACTGCCGTAACTCAGTCGGGAGAGGTAGTAATATTAAATGTGTGTCATTTTTTACAAATTTAAAAAACAAAACCTTAATTTATTTAGACAAATTTTCTTAACACTCTCCATTCCCATTATGAAATCGAAGTCTCGTCAACCACGATTTAGCCAAACGCGGTGTTTATAAAAAACGCATCCCTCACGGTCGACGAAGAATTTTTGAAAAAAAATATTCATATTGTAAACGCTCTTATCTTTCCGAAACGCTGATGAACTCTGTCCGAACTGTAAACAAATATTGCAAAATATCTACAATCTAAAAACAGATAATATTCATTAAAATATTGTAGTTCTTTTTTATAATAACAAATTATTTAACATCCTATTAATGTCACTTTTTTAAATTGTAAATAAACAGTTTAATATCAAATGTGCACAGAATCTCTTTTATCAGTTGTATGCCTTTTCCAGTTACAACAAAAGAAAAAATAAGTTTTTGATTGTTCACAATGAATTCTCTGACTATCTTAAGAATAATAGTCTCCAAACTTTTGTGTCATCTTCAACTTGCCTTTAAACCGAAGACCTGAGTTCGAGGACTGTGTTGGTACCCCTATTGTAAATAAACTGTTCAGATTATCTGGAGTGAGGCTTACTTCAATGGCCTGGAAGTAAGTGATCACTCATCCGATTGCTGAAAAGGGTTCCCGCTCCAGCCCACCGAATTACCGCTTCAGCGCTATCTTAGTTTTGTCTAAATTGATGGAACGAGTGGACCAGCATTTAAAATTAATAAAAGCAATTTTCTAACTGATAAAATTATAGCCTTCAATAATTCTTCATTTTGTTCGGTATTCAAAGCCATCTAACTAGGCTCAAGTTTGTACTCTGGTGGGGATTTCTTCTTTATCGGCCGCTTTGGATCCATCCCTTATACTCCAGTTCTCATCAGTGGTGTAGTGCTAAATAAAAAAGTATTTGATTTAACCCCTCCCCCCCCTTATTTTTTTTTCTTCCACGGAAATTTGAAATCGAATTAGTCTTAGGTTAAAAAAAATTTTGGCCAACAATAAATTAGCATTTTCAAATGCTAAAATCATGCATATGTCAAAACTATCGAGCTATAACGTCTAAATTTAGGGATGGCTGTTTATTTATGTTGAGTTCACATCTCCAAAAAAATGCAAACAATTATAAAAACAAAACTATACTAGTATAAGTGGTGGGTAACTAATTAGGAACTACTATGAAAACAAATCTAAAAATTTATTTTTACAAATAGTCACCTTTTGCTTGCATTTTTTATTTTAGTATACATTGTTTCCTGAAGAAGATATCATAGGTGTCAAAACATGTTGATGTATCAATAAATAGTGGTTTTAATACTGGGTGGCCTGGTGGGTCAAAACAAAATACGTCCGGCGGTGTGGGTCATTTTGGACCCACCTCAAGTTTTCGGTATTTTAACCGATTTTTGGGAGATTCTTCATTGATATATTATTTTTAATATGATTTAATGAAATTGTATGATGTGCCGTTCTCTTTCTACTAAAAAATCAAAGTTTTCATAAAAAACATTACGAATAATGTTTGTATTTTTGCGCACTAACAAACGGCCTGTTCGAAGCAAATATAAGCATCCACTGAATACGTGACCTTCTCATTGGCTCGACTACCTGCCGGTGTGTCAGCGGTTATAAATATTGTACCTTCTTAGAATTATAAATGATTGTTTAAATATTTTTTTTTTTTTTTTTTACACAAACAGAATGAAAATAATTTTAACAAAATATTTATAGAAGTGAAATAAAAATATTATAAATAAAATATTTAAAAATTGTCGGGCTTAAATCCTTACCCCTGCTCGCTTCTAAGCTGTGTAGTTTTTAAACAATATTTATAATTATAATTTAACAGCAGCAACAATAGGGTAATAAGTAGGATAATAAAACTTCATATTTTAATGATTACCCTTTCTGGGGAAAGACGTATATTACCGCCAGACGAAAATAAGTCAAAACAAAATAAATATGTGTTCAATAATTGGACTGGATCACAATATACAGATACCTGGAATCCTTTGTGTACCTTCTCAATGGAACGTTGGAAAGAAGAGTAATAAAGGCATTTAAAAAAAATGCTCTAAAGGTTGACAATATATGATTTAGCGTGAGTGGTGATAGGTAATCCCATAAAAGCGACCGCCTTAGGTCAGTATTTGTGCGTTTTTTCACATTTTTATTAATAATTCATTTAAATCTGGTCCAATAATATTCATTTGTGTCTCAAAGTATTTGTAAATATTTAATAATGATTAGTTAGATAGAAAACAGCACAAAACATATATTTTTAGTATAATTCATATTTTTACTAACACCCGTATCATATCTGACCCACCACTGCAGAGTATGTGTTGTAAGTGTTTATCTTCTCATTTAGAGAATATTTAGATTATTTATTTTAGTTATTTAAATCAATTCTGGTTATTCAGTTTTCTACTTGTGTTTTAATTCAAATTATTTTTTATATATTGCTTAGATTTCACTGTTAGTTAGATATAACGGGTGAACCTGTCTCATTTAGCATAGTCTTCGACGTATTTAAGGAAACAGTAAACATATTTTTAATTATGTGTTAAAAAGCGTTATGAACACACTCAAATTCTGGTTAGATAGTAATGTATTTTCTTTAAACTCCGAAAAAACCTATTACATTCCTTTTCAATCAAAAGTCTTAAAACACCGCCCCATATAAAAATTATTATCCATAACGACAATTGTAACAAAATTACGTGTACTTACCTTACTCATATACAAACTTAAGACCAATAAAAAAAATCTAATATCTCAGTGATTAACATTTAATATGGCACAGTCACGTTAGCGAATATGTGAAAAGAATAAGAAAATGTTATATTAATAAGATTAAGAAACATTTTAAATAGAAATAATTTTAAAAAGGTATATTTTGCCATTGTTCACTCACTACTCTAGTATGAATAATTGGGTGGGGAGGAGCACACAATAATATAATGAACTCGGTAAAAATAATACAGAGAACAATCATCAAAGTAATATTTTAAAAAAATCAACTTTTTCAACACAAACACTTTTTGTAAAATTACCAGTTCCCTAAATAGAAAACATTTACAAAAAAATCTCAATTAATTCATTTAAATAACACTGTCAAATTTAAAACAAGCACATCTTTAAAGTTTAAAAATAACTTTAAAATTCCTAAATGTAACACCAAACACTATCAACAAAATTTGATATACTTAGGGATAAAAAATTTCAATAGCCTCCCTACACAAATTAAGGAAATAAAAGATATAAAAAAGTTTAGAAAAATTTTAAATGAACACTTCAGAAACAATAATTAGAAAATAAACAATATTACAGAACGCTTCAGAAGCGCATAAATAGACAATAAATAAAATATATAAAATTATTACAGTGTAACTCTCTCTTCAAGCAAAAGACCTAAGAGAGAGGTAAGCGAAAAAAAACACGTAATTTTAATTATATTAAATACTTAATTCATATTATAAAAAAATTCTAAAAATGCCAAATAAATAAAAAATTGTATCAGAAATAATAATAATATTATATAATAACATTGGACAATATTTATAGTGCCATTTTTGTAAAAAAAAATTATACATAAACTGTGTAGTCCTAGACTGGTGTTGTAAACTTTGTTATTTGAACTAATGGATATAATTTTTTTTAAATATGTATTTTTAGTCTCTTTTAAAAGAAAGCCTCTGAAACACTGTTCCTTAAGATGGAGGTCCAAGGGTTCTAGGAGGATGCCACCGTAAATGCCGGTTCACTAAATTTAGACTTTTGGCAACGGTTGGCTGATTCTATAACCATTTCTATAGTTGAAGTAGAGGCTGACCTGGGAGTTTGACATCTACCATCTAATTTATTTGGGATGCAGAGCTATTTAAGGTACAGAGGCGCCATGTTATGTGTCATATTGTACGTCAACTAGCACAATTTAAATTCAACTCTTTCAGGGAAATGGAGCCAACGTAGTTTACTCAAAAGGAATGTAAATAAATAAATAAATATGTATCCAAGACGTTCATATTATTTATTTGACGTTGTAATAAGGGATGAGAGGTGACCCACAACTCAGTAATGTTCTATGATCTGTAGCTCATATATTGGTCCTTCTCATTTTCTGCCAGTTTGCCATTTTTTTAATGCTAAAAGACAATTATACCCATACACTTAAGATACACCCCTCACTGTCCCTGGCTAGATATATTTATATTATTAATTCAATATAATAGCGTGCATAAAACAACAGTAATTTATACAAATCGTTTTAACAACAATATAATAATATATATCTCATGTGTTTCGGCTGAAATCTAGCCGTTCGATATTGACACTAACAAATACGGTAGTTTCTAAACATCAAACTACCCTGTTTATACTTCACTTGGGCGCATAAATAAATAAACCGTTTCCGGCGGTATTTATAGCTCGGCGGAAGGCGGCTAACGGGCGGGCTGAGGGTGCAGGGCCGCAGGGTGCCCCGCCCCTGTCTTCGGGGATGAGGGTAGCTCCTCCGGTATCTAGCGACATGGTCCACTTAACCCGTTACACGCCGCACTTTACAACCTCACTTAAAAGCACGTAGGGAAACTTTTACCTAAAGTTAAACGGAAGCACATCACGCATATTTAGGGGTGTTTTAAAATTTTCACGGAAACTTTTGATTTTATTTTTCTTATTCAAATACGCAAAATATGTTGTAAAATTAAATAAGAATAGATTTTTCTTTTTTAAAGCATAAAACAAACTCTGAATATCAAAGGTAGCTGATGTACCTCAAAAATTTATCAAATTTTTATATTATTATTGTATCTACTTTACAAAACTCCAACATATATGTATTTATGTGGAACTGGCATCTCTTCTAGATTAGGTCGGGTTTTTTGTAAATGGTTTCCATGACAAAATCTAGATTGATGTTTCGCATGGAAACACGTTCCATTATCAAGACGTTACCTAAAAAAATACGATACATCCGTACTTTTTTGCAGGAGATGTAAATCGCACAGTCGAGATTAATTTTTTTAAATATTATATATATATATATATATCTTTCTGGCCGATATTTCTAATTTCAATGCATTATTATTTAACCACCCTATATAAATATTTGTAAGCTATAGAAAAACAATGTCATTGCTGGGGTGTTATAATACATGTATCTAAGTCATGTTATATCCTTTTTTTTTTTTGAGATGTATAATATTTACTTTAGTTTAAGTCACTCTTTTTAAGGTCGTAGTACTGAGTATTCGAAATACATACCTAAGAAACGTAAGATTAAAAAATTAATATTTTTTTAAATTACATAATAATATGTATAATCATATGTACCCGGGCTCAAATCCAAAATATAATAATTTAACAGACTTCAAAAATGTAATATAATCAGTGATTTTTGTAAAAGGCATTTTTCTCCTAAAGTAATTAAGAAATACAATTAAGTTTTCTTTGTAATTTATCAGTACCAGTAATATTAACTGAATTTTATCAAGTGTTTATCAAATCAAAAGTTAGTGTGAAATTTTTCACAACACGACGGTAAGATGGGTTAGGTGAGATATTACAGGAAATTGGGAGGCAGTCTCCTTGATGCAGATGGTATTGCAACTGCATTTCATATTCAGAGGGAGATAACTCCACCCAATTCACCAGCGATAGGTATAAATAGTTGTCACCCTGCAATCTTAAAGTAACTGCTTGAATTTAAATTTCATAAAAATTCATCCAATTTTAAATTGCGCAAACGTTTATTCAAATTTTAATTGAACAAACGTTCTTGTAAATATAAATTGTGCAAATAGGTGAATTTACAAATATTATATCAACGTTTTGGAGGATAGATAGTAAAAAAGATACCAGTGACTGTTTACGAGATAATCAGATAAATCAGATTAAAGTTAGTTTAAGCTATAAACTTAACTTCAAAGAATAAATAAAGAGTTTCGCTGTGCTGGATCTTGCAGAAGGTTTAGTTAACGGGCCTAATAAATACGGTATTTTATTGGAAAAAACTAAATAATTATCAATTGAATACTACTATTTGAAGAAGGTTACATAGTTGAAGCCGCTATCCATGGAGCTCTTTTATTTTCAGAAAACCCACGAGACGAATTGGATCGCTTAATCTCATCTGATTTATCATCAACTGTGGCTTCTTCAGTTGGATTTAAACTTGAAGGCCAGGTGCGCTGACGACACCGGGGAGTGATTTTAGTGATTTAGAAATTCTGTATTTTAACGATATAAATTAACTATAAAGAATTGTAAGGATGGTATTATGATATGAAAAAAGCAGTAATAGATAAAAAAAAAATGGTACCTACCTAATGTATTTTTTAAATATCATAATTTTTGCTAAAATTCGATTTTTTTCCATAACATTTTAGAAAAATAGTCTACCCAAAATTCGTCTTATTAAATTAAAAATTAAGTAATAACAAAACATCGTTTCATTGGAAGGATTTTGGTATTGACTAGTGAAATGAGATGTTTTATACGTTTTTTAATACATTGTGTTTTCGAGGCGCGTAGAAGACATACATATTTTACATAGTTTAAATATGATTATAACAAAATTAATCAAACAAATTATATTCAATATGTAGGTACATAAAAAATTTATATATTGAAAAATATTGTCCCCACCGGGACTCGAATGCGGAACATTACATTGCCGGTAGATAGGTTTAATCATTAATAACCTACGGTGACACTATATAACATCGTCAAATTTCATCTACGTGTGTTTCATTATTTGTGTGATCTATTTTTTACCGTTAGAATCTTTTTAATAACAATGTTTCTCAAAAATCTTTGAGTAGAACATGCTACATGGCGCTAGGACCTCAGTCCATTTTATTAACAAAAAATATTAAGCGTAAATAAATATAAATTAATTTTAATTCTGAACGTAGAAGGCTCTCATTGTCCAGCTTCCCGGCCTTATGGTTTGTAGGTAAGTATAATTGAATTATTATTTGTTTGATCTTATTTGTATAATACTTTATTAAAAATAAAACAAAGATATGGTACAATGACAACAAATTTTGTAAATTGATAAGATGCTGCGCGGTGTCGCCGAATCACTGTGTGCGGGGCGCTATCGAACAGCCTCTTATGTAATAATAAAAAAAAATTACAACCAGGCGATGTAAGAGTAGGACCGAAATAGGAACGTTGAGCTTATAAAATCGGTCCTGGGGATGTGGTGGATAAGCTTTTATTGAACGTAGTTTTTTGATAAAACGATTTATCATTTGTAAAGATACGAGTACACAAGAAAAATTTATCAATCCATATAGTCGCCACTGAGACTCAAACCCGAAGATCTCTAAAATTGTCTCCTGGTAATGTAATACTTTTTCAGTGTACCTAGATAAAATGTTATCGAATTCAGCTAATTTGTTTTAACAATCAAGTAGCAACTTTCAAAAAAAAAAATTTAAGAATTTCGGTGAAAGTGTATGTGCACGTACCTTTTGAGAGAATTTTTTCCAGGCTGTATTGACGGCCCGTCTCCGACATTGTCTCTAAAATCTTAAACACGAACGAAAATGCAAACAACGTTTAGGGAAATGTGATTCAGATTTCATTTTGTGCTGAAAACAATTTACCTCAAACTACATCTGGGTTCATTTTTATTTTTATTAAAAATATAAGCAACCCGGGAGGAATATAAAAAAAAAACAAGTTTACTTTATATAATGGGTGTTTCAAAAGATAATTAATATTGTGCATATTTTTAAGAAGTTCGAGATCCGACACTGGAGAAAAACGAGGAGAAGAGAATGGAGGAATGTTTAGTGTATAGATAATAGCCAAGAGATGTCAAAATGTTGTGTGTGAGCGTCCGAGTACCCCTCAAATAAATTTACACTGGGCGCATGATGTTCATTTGAATTATAATGCAGAGTGAATGTGCGAGAGCATGATGTATAATACAATAGATCGATGCATGAAACACAGTTACGGAATCAAATAAAGTAGTAAATATTCTACAACTTGAAGCGTTGGTTATTGAACCCGTCTGGAAGGCTGCCGCGAGAGAAGTGACGCGCTAAGGTCGGCTATAGTTGTCCGTTGGGGGTGGTTACCAAGCGTTTTTTTTTTGTTTAGGTTGATCCCGTTTTGCACACAGGGATATGCAGGGTGCGTGCAGTTTGTGGAGGCGATAGTTTTAGTATATATGTATGTGGGTGTAAAACTACATATAGTGCACATTTAGGCCACAATCAGATATACGTCCAATTTAGAAATATCGTAGTTACGCGAATATTTCGATTAATTTATTTTTTTACAAATTTATATAATATACGGGTTACTTGAATCTGTTATACAACTAAAGTTATATATTTTTGTGAATCGCTTACCTCTCCGATAAATAGACTAGCTCTTGTGCTTGGTGAGTGCTTAATTTCAAATCATACATTAATTTTTAAAAAAAGTTCATTGAATTTCGAGCGGTCACACTATTTTTTATTAAATAATTTAGCGAAGATTTAAACACATAATGGTGTAATTTAGCGAAGATTTAAACAAATAATAGTGTAATTTAGCGAAGATTTAAACAAATAATGGTTTAATTTAGCGAAGATTTAAACAAATAATGGTTTAATTTAGCGAAGATTTAAACAAAAAATGGTGTAATTTTGCAAATATTTATTTCGAAGTACGTCGACTAGATTTTTGTAAAAAATTTATACAATTAGCTTTACTTGTTCTTTACTAAATAACTTATCATCACGCCGTTTATCCGCGGGGGTAGACAGGATAGAGCGCCACACTCTTCTGTCCTGACACATAGTTCACGCCCCATCCACATTCATACATCATATCATACAAGCTCGCCGATTATTGAGGCTTCTAACAGGACCATCCTCCAATATCTGGTTTACCAGATCGTGCCAAGTCTTCCGCGGACATCGTCTACATATACTTTCCTTACCATTATCTTCCCATTCATTCGTTTCATATGACCAAAACCACCTAAGTGATCCTTTCTTAATCTTACTCACAATACTAAGATCAGCTTTACATTATTTCCTTATTTCTTCATTATTTACTGAGTCATGAATGAATCTGCCACACAAACGTCTAAGCAATCTCATTTCCACAACATTCAGTCTACTTTAATTCGTCTTCTGCCAGCTCCAGGCCTCACTTCTGTACATCAGTGTCGGTATCAGGACTCCATTGTAAAGTAAAATTTTTTGCAAAATGGATTATTTTATCGTTGGTAAAATAATATATATCCAGTTGTAAACTAATTTTACTCTCCGATATCCGATAGTAAAAACGAGAATCGATAGTTAAATATGGCGGACTCTTCACAGCTGTTACAAAAGTCATTTAACACATTGATACTTGCCATGAGAGTTCATCCGATGATGATCTCATTGTTTAATATACATTAGCACATAATCGAAAAATAATTCGCCAACATGGTGACATGTTTCGAACGCAGAGGCAAATAAATCCATATAAAAAGTATAAAATAATGCATATTTCACGATTATTTGTCTATAGGTGATGCTTCTCATCTATGCTTTGACAATAATAAATTTGACTCGCAAACGATTTCAACCACGGGCGGTAGTAAAAAGTTACTATAGTAAAAATTTACTACTGATCACACAACCGACCCTTTGATTTTCCGTACCGGTACGGAATTTATACATACTTCTTAAACATTTTCGAACTAGTAATTTATTCAGGTATTCACCCACAAAATATTACGGACTAGGTCTGCCATATTCTGTATATTTTCGGTGCGTCGTTAAGGCTTTGTTATCGTTATTTTTTTTCAAATTATAATTATAGCTTTGTTTTGTATGGCGTTCATATCAAGTTAGTGTTGTATTGTATACCTAATGTTTCAGTTGGCGTTAGTGTGAAATATTTTCAATATTTTACATCTTAAATTTTTGAAGATTGTTTAAATTGGTTATATTTCCGGTTCCCCAGAAAGGTATCAGGTGTCCAATCTTGACATACTACGTCTTGTACATCAGAATTTTCATATTATTTGGCGTATATTCGTGAATTTTATGAAAGTCACTCAGTTTGATCGTTGATTCAATTTTAATATTACGAATACTGAAAATAACTGAAATAAAAAAACTGAAGAATATTTTATATATCGTTTTCGTTTTTACAATAAACACATTTTATTTTATTTTTTACAAAAGCGAAGATGATTATCTTAGTATTCGTTATTTTTTTTTTTTATCTATGTGTACACGTATACTTTCATACTCGATCCAAAATGATTATTGTTAAATGCAGTATATTGTCACCAGTTTTCAGTTTGTTCTTACCTCTTAGCCTATCTCCAATCAGTCAGCTCAACTGGTTGTTTTAAAATTGTAATACATCAAGATTTAGAGAAAAGTGTCGTCCTCGCTGTGATCAGTCGCGTGGATGACTTATAAAGCATATGTTTGTTCTCAATTCAGTTTTGTATTTCGTTGTATGGAACATCCTGCCTCGCCTGTCGTTGCACTTCAAGTTTTGGGCTAAACTTCAAGATAAGCCAGGGAGCGTCTTCATCAGGTGAGTCCTTCTTATCCCGGAAGCCATCCTGGTCCGCTATCGAAGGATTCACTTATCCTCATTCCGATTCCCTATTTCCTATCTACTCATCCTTTCCGAATTCATCACCCACCACTTGTGATGGGCGATTTGCGTCGGTCATAACTTATATTTTTTCAATGAAAACACTTTTTTGTCGTGAAATTAGAGTTTCAGAATATAGTTCTGTGGTATTTTTAATACAAAATTTACATTTAATACAAAAAAAAAAAATTTAATTCTTACCGGGATTCGAACTTTAAACTTATTCTATCCGTATCATGTATAAATCAAAGATATTTGGAATTTATTCATAATTAAATTGATCATTTTTAAAAATTAAATAATAGCCTACTCAAATGTAAAAAAAGACTACAGAATATAAATTCAAAATTTGTCGTAAAACGTAATCAGCGATATAGCGAAATGGTAACCCGTTTCACCGGATTGAAAAAGTTTCGGCTTCGTATCTCGGTAGCTACAAATATATTTTTCACATTTAAGTAATTTATATTATATTAAACAAAAATTCTCGACTATATTTAAAAAATCTTTTCCAGTACAGGCCGCAAGAATCAAGTAGATTTCGTTTCATTAGCCTTAAAATGTAGTATTTAATTTTTTAACGGTGGAATATACTTGCGTAGATAAATATAAACCTTGATAACTTACCCTGTGGCGTTCAATCTACTTACTCTAGTACAGAAATATAAAGTAACACCAGCTTAAGTGCGCTCTCGATACGACCATGCCAGGAATTATTATCTTGTCAGATTGCACTGGGGTACAATCGACGGAGAGATCGTTTGCCGCTGTTATCCGGGCAGACTGCGTAACCATGGCGACGCTAAGGGCTGCGAGATAACGGAAGTCTTCAAGCGTATTTAAGGGAAGATTTATGAAATTCACAAATTAATTAGTGTGAACTTGGGCGCACGTTAAATTGCTTGAAATATCCATTTTCTCGCCATACAATTTGCGGAATAATAGAGCGAGAGAGGCAATCTTTCGCGAGTGAAAACGAAATATATACTATGAATGTGAAACTAGATAGGTTAAGTTCTTCTTTTTTTTCTTCATTGTGTGCTCAATGTTAAGCGTCTTAGTCCCCTAAAGTGTCTAGCACTTTCAGGTCTTGAGCCGTTTTGATTGCAGCGTTTAAAGAAGTTCCTGTTGACTCCTCTATCTTATAGAAGACCATCCTGTAAATATCACCGGGACACAATTATTAACCATCGCTACTAAACAGTACATTTATCTAACGATATGTCATGGTACCTACCAGCTACGAGGTATTATTTTGAGTTGACATTTAGCAAATCGCAACATTGCATCGCGGGAAATAATTTCTCTATGCTACTTTTTCCGTTGACGGTTCGAGAGCATGTGCAATAAACCGCTCGTGAAATATTATCAAAAAAATGTGATTTCATTTTTAGAAAAGGAAGGGTGAGAATAATATAAAATATTAAGCATCTGTGTTATCCTGTACCATTTGCAGGATGTAAAAATCCCTTCCTGTCACGACGTCTGTGAGGCGTAATTTGGATGACAATACAAATTTTTTCGTGAAGGATTGCTCACGAGCTAAGCATGATGGGAACATGATTGGGTTCCATCTGCTCAATCTATTTTACGCAAGGGTTTCTACACTACTTCAGGAACCACGCCAGGAAGTAGGTGACCTAGCCTTTATGACGTTGGCGGTGCAAGTAGACACCAAGTATACTACGGGATGACTCGGAAAATCAAAGACTGAATTAAAATTATGAATTGCTCTTGAAGAGCAATGGTTATTGCGTCTAATTGTTGAGAAGAAAATTCTTAGTTGTAAAATTTTAAAGAGGTAGTAAATTATAATAATTATTCTTACATTCTCACCTCTGATTTTTATGCTTGTTGCTAATTTTGTGGTAGACGATTTGTTGCAAATATTTTATTGGAATCACACTGACGTGATATTATTTTATGGTATATTACCTTGTAGACTCTAACATTTTCTCATTCTATCGTGCTCAAATTTTGTATGCAATAACCTAATTAATTATAATGTTCTAAATCTCAAACTCATTCTATTATTTTTCCCTTGAGAATGATTACTGACGTGGATGGGAGACGGTATGGTTAATTCTATGTTATCGTACCACGCATCTCATACTTTCCCTAGAGCGAACCGGAGGACGAATACGTCACATTTGACTAGGTCTCATCACACTCTATAATGTGTGGTCTCCCGACAAATGCGCGCAAGACAACTGCGCGCCGACAATAACGCGCAATATTTTTTTTAAACAACATATATGTTATCACTATGAGAATAAGTTTTTTTTTTTTAATTATTTTGAAGCAATATTCTTTATCTGTAAAATGTTTGTTAACATATTATACGCCTGAAAAATAAATATTTTTTCAATTGTTTATATAATTTCTTATTTTGATCAGTATATTAAATTAGCAATATTTGAATATGTCCAAAAAAAGTATAATTACCCCATACTTCCATATATTTTCCATTAAATATATTAAAAAATAGCTTTGTCTCTATGATTTATTTAATAAGTATAGATTTGTATAACAAATATATAACATTTTAAAGAGAACACATTAATATTGTGAAGTTGCAGTTTTTATAACATTGTTCTGTGATATTTGTAATACAAACTAAATGTATCGAAAAAATATTATATTTAGTTGCCACTGGGATAATTGATACATTTAATTTTTATTAAAAATGTATACACAAACTTTTTGTTTTGTTTCTGAACTGTATTGGGTATTGATCGGTCCAATCTTACACTAATTTTTTCTTCTCTAGATAATGTATTGTTTAATACATGAGCGGATAGGTAGAGGAGCATGTTTATAAACGATTAAATATTTACGAATCTCTTCTTGACTGGTAGAGTTCCAACATACTTAACAGGATACTTTTATGGTTCAACCTTCTAGCATCGTAAACCGGTACGTGTTTTTTTTTTAGAAATAGTAACGATTTTCTTGGGGAGGTACCGAGGGGTTGAAGCTCACCTGCCACGACTCGTCAACTGAGCTCAATCACTTTTAACAGATAATATGATTGGATGAGATATCGTGGCGTATCCCCTGATAGGCTGCCATAAAATATCTTACAATTCCTCACCTAAATAATAATTATTAAGGAGAACACATTCTTATTGTGAAGTTGTAATTATTCAGAACATAGCTCTGTGATATTTTAAATACTAAATTAATGTATTAATTTTAAGCATGTACATATAAAATCAATTTTGTCGAAAAATATTGTTTTTGCGTTACCGGGATTCGAACCTGGATCTCTATTTCCAATCCGGGGAAGTACACTACCAATTGTGTTATAACGCCGGTATTTTTCATGACAAATTTTCGAACCTATATGTTAACACTTTTTCAAATTAATACATCTGTCGTTCCATTATTTGAAAACCATCTACATTATTTTTACAGAACCTCAAATACCTTTGAGTAAACCGACTGCAGATGCCAGAAGTATCAATTCATTTTTATTAAATTTTGGACACGTTGATACAACTCATACTATTAAGGAGAACACATTCTTATTGTGAAGTTGTAATTATTCAGCACATAGGTCTGTGATATTCGGATTCATAGGTCACAGAACATAGGTCTCCAGTTAAGTGGATGTTAAATATTTCAAATACTAATTAAATGTATTAATTAGAATGATATACATATAAAACCAATTTAATCGAAAAATATTGTTGTTGCTACCGGGATTCGAACCTAGATCTCTTTCTAATCCAATCAACTTCACAACAATAATGTATTCTCTTTAATAATGCTAAATATTTCAATGAATTGCCCATTTCCATAAGAAACGAAGTAAATTATGTGATATAAAATTTATTAAACTTGTTAAATTTGAATTATTTCAATGTTTATATCTCACTTTTATTTTTTCTTGGTATATTGTAAATTTTTATATATTTTATATTTCTATTTTTATTAATTTCTATGTGGTTTTTCTATTTTAAAGAGATTGAATTTTTTTCACTAAATACATGTGTAATTATTTAACTGTATTTATTACATTTACAATTATTCACAATTTTAAGTGATCTTCCTTCTCTAAACATGAGATTTATCTTCTATATAGAGGTAGTACGTCTTGTTAATTAAAATACACTATTTGTACACATCGTTAGAGCAATATCACATTGCTAAATAAATATTTTTTTAAAATGAATCAGATATATTAGGAAAAACATTATTCTTATTTGCTGCTACATTTCCGAAATCTGGCCATATTTCAGTAGAGTAGAATGACGTAACGGGTACATACGGACCTTTACCGACAAATCTCTGAGACGAGAGATAAAAATCCCATTCACGTACACGCACCGCAAGCGTCCAAAATTTGAGCCATTGGTCAAAGGTACAGGGTGGATCTATTTCTCTACATCACGCTTTTTGGACGGCAAGAGAAAATCACAGATTTTGTTGATTTTATAGATAGGAGTAGCATTTTTGTTTTGCTGTTAGAATACTCTATTTTATATTTTAGTTTATACAATAGCCGAAACAATTTGGATTCCTTGGATTTAGAAAGATCAACGACTTATCTTGAAGCAGATAGATTACTTTTCAATAAATATATTGAGGCGCTGAATCCTAAAACTACACAACTGGCGTTTTTATTAAAAACTGTATTTTTGTTAAAAATGGACAAAAATATTCGAGAAACTTTACAATAAAGAGGGTGGCTTCCAACGGGAATAATAGATATACAAATCAAAATCATAGATTATTTCTGTTTGTCGTATTTTTTATTTTTTTTTATTTTACGCTTATTTTATTAAACATATATTTTGTATACATAACTTAAATTAATTATACTTTTTTTTACATAAAATTACCCAACTCAATAGAGAAATCAATTCTCATGTTTGAATGGGGGACTATTTAAGTTTTACGATAATGTAAATGTAGGAAAAGAAGTAAGATATAAATTATACAATTGAATTATTAAAAACATATACGTAAATACAATCAAGAGTTTTTTCAAATTCATTTAGAACTTGTCAGAGAGGATGAGCGCCACACTCTTCTCTTCTGACACACTTCTCATAGAAGCTCGCCGATTATAGTGGCTTCTAACTGGACCATCTTCTAGTATCTGGTTTACCTGATCGTGCCAAATCTTTCACGGACGTCTTCTATTTCTTGCTTCTTCATCATCAACACTTGCGTCATATATCTTTCTTGCCATTCTCTCCTCATTCATCTGTTCCGTATGACCAAACCACCACAGTGATTCTTTCTTAATCTTACTCATTATAGGAAGATTAGATTTATATTATTTACTTACTTCGTCAATATTTACTATCATTAATGGATCTGCCACATATACACCTAAATGATCATCTCCTTTCTTTAGTCTACTTTCAGTCTACTTTCGTTCCTCTACTCCAGGTCTCACTTCCATACATCGCTGTCAGTACCAGGACTCCTTTGTGAACCGCTAGTCCTGCCTCAGTTGACAAGTTCCCATTAGCTATAATTCCATTCAAAGCGCCGTTCACTTCGTTCTCTACAGTCACCACTTTCACTTGTCACCGAATCTCCCCTCATCCCAAAACCAAGCTAATTGACAGCCGAATAAATACTTCACATCGAGCACGATTAGGGTTGGTGAATCTACAGCCAATAGGAGTTAAATAGAAATCTTCGCTGCAACCAATTAGGAGCCCCAAAAGTGTCGACATAATCGTCTTTTGTTCAACCGTTTGCCTACATACAGGAGTTGAGAAATGTATGTGAATTGTGCAACAAGTGATGGGCGTCAAGTGTCAGAAAACATTTAACTTAATGACTAATTTGTACATTTTGTGTAGCCTTCATTCAGTAGTCTAATGCACAACTGGATGAAGGCCTCCCCAAGTGTCTCACTTTTCTGTACACATTATTATTCGCTGCAGTATTTCAACAGAATTTGATGTTTCGTCAATCACACGGGTTTTAGAACGGCTTGTCGGCATCGGGTACCAATGGATGACTACATTCGTTTAACAATTGTCCATTCTTCAAACGATGCTCAATTTTAATCTCAATTTGTTGTGCTATAAAAATTTATTGTACAATATTTTGAGTATGTCCAAATCTTTGTAGGAACTAATTACTGTGTTTTATCCCCTGGAGGATTGTCATCAAGATTAAGATGTCTCACAGAGACGTAGCTACTATTTTTATATGAGAAGTATGGAAGTCTTTGGGCATTACAGTGCTTACGACCTGTCATCGGCTGGCTTAAGTGATCACTTTACACAATGTAACGTTCACCTATTTACCCACGCTACCACATCTATCAAATTTTTAGAAGTTGTGTACATTAAATCAAGATGGAATATTTTACTTATTTATTACCAATTATGCTGTCGCCATCTATTAACATTTTTTTTTTGAAAATTTGATATTCTTTCTCATGTAATAGTATAGATGTCGCTGAAGCTGAAACTTAATTTGAAGTGGAGGCAATATCTTTTATGTGTATAGGAAATTCATTCGAATTATTAACGTATACTAAAATACGTCTGAAAATGCAGTATTTTTCAATTTTTAACTTCATATTTTAGACCAGTATATTTTTTACAATATTTTGAGTATGTCCAAATCTTTGTAGGTACTGATTACTGGGTTTTATCCCCTGGTTTTATTGTAATAGATAGAATAATTATTGAATTGTTTTTGCTGGGTTCTATTCAAACTAATAACTATCGAATTATTTAAAACTAGCTGAAAATAATCGCTACGCCGGCATAGTAATTGTCATTGTAATTGATAAACATGACACAATTGTATTTGTTCATGATATCTTCATTACTGGGTAGCTCACCATGAATAAGAAAATATTTTACAATTATGTATGATTAGGATATCCAGTGATCAAAATTGGATTACGTTGTGTAATTTTGACATATTCAAGGAACTGTTCTCGAGTACTGTTCTCGAGGAGTACAAATTTAAATGATTTTTATTGGAAGAATAATTTTTGAATCCCATCTGGATGATGTCAACGTCATTGTTAAGTATAAAAAAAGGTAAATTTTCACAGCCGAGCCGCGAGTTCCAAGAAAATGATTCAATATATGTTTCGGAAAATAGCTCAAAGCGTTTATAGGAAGAATATGGTGTGCGCAGAATTCGAAATTACTATTAGACTATTTTTAGTATTTGAGGTTCGAGCTTTGTTCCAGGAGGCCATAAGTCCTATTAAAATTGAAGTGACATGTATCCATCCCTATTTAAAATAAAATCATGAATTAAATATAACGAGTAATTGGCTTTGGTAACAACTTTTTGACATTATGTCAATGTTATTTTCAAACGTAGCTCGGGCTGTGTGTGAGGTGGCACCATCCTGTTGAAACCACATATGTTCAGGTCCAACTCGGCCACCAGTTTTCCAACATGTGACGATAGCGATCACCATTAATGGTTACAGCATTGCCATTACTTACATACTTACTTACCATCACGCCGTTTCCCCGCGGGGGTAGGCAGAGAGGATAGAGCGCCACACTCTTTTCTTCTGACACACAATTCTCGCCTCATCCACATTCATACATCTTGTCATACAACCTCGCCGATTGTTGAGGCTTCTAACAGAACCATCCTATTATTATTGAGATAAAATATTTTAATGACTTCAGCACGTTGTTGAGACTGAATGCGAACTGACAAATATCTGCTAAATCAAAATGGCGGCCAAACAAAATTGGCCTGGAATATAATATTTACTCTGTAGTCTCGGCGAGAAGTTCGTGATCACAGGGATAGTCTCCTGCAAAGAGGACAGTCTCCTGCAAAATGGATAGACCAAATAAATGAGTTAGCCGAGTCCTCTTTGCTTCCATCAACGTGGCTCAAGAGACCAGATACTTCAGAAGACCATAGCGTTCAGCAGTAAGCTGACGAAGATGACGATAAGCACATATTAAATACATCCTATAAGTAGTATTATTACGATCCAAGGCAGGTATTCGAATTCCATATAAAGTTGACATATAAGAAAAATATTACGTAAATTCCACACCAGTATTGTGCTTTTTCACTAGGAGCAAGACAGTAATGGGAATTTTTGGAGCCGGCAAATATTCTCATAGTAAGCATTATAAAATACAAACTACACCACCCATGTTCAGGTACGCGAATTATGCATATATCGAAAATTCTAAGCGAGTTTTGAAAATGTTTGGAATTTGCAATACTTCCTAACGGTCGTTTTTACTAATAACCTAACTTCAGCGAACCAGCTGGCAGCAGATATAAAATATAATCGTAAATTTTAACATGACGTTAACATATTTCAAAAATATAACATTATTTAATAAGTTAAATAAATATACTTATATATTTTGAAGTTATCTCAATTTTGTTTTATAAATATATAATTAGAACTATCAAAGTTAAATATCGCGCACGCTTGTGTCTACAGTTCACTGGGAACGATTGAAAATTTATAACATTTATTTTAGACATACTAAAATTTTATTTTTCAAACAATTGTGCTTTATGTAAATTATTATTGATAAAACTGTAAGCTTACGTGATACAGAAGTGTATATATATAAATAGTATATGATATATTTACACAGATAATTACATAAATATTTATTATCAGGAGTAAGGAATTTGTGCTAAAAAAAAATACTAATTATTAAAATGTTCAAGAAAAACAATACCACATAGTGATTTCATGTTACTGTGTAGTTCTAAATTTATTTGGTTAATCTATTATAGTTATATTTTTGTTTTAAAAATATTCAGTTATAAAAAAATTACGAAAAAATCACGAAATAACTTCATAGGTATTTGCTCATTTAAAATGTATATTATGAATATCTCATTGTTAACCTTTCCCCTTCAATGATGTAAACTGAGTTAACATTGCCTCTAATTATGTGAATATCTCTGTAAATATACTAAATTCAGAGTTCATATTTTAGGTATTTTTTCGTAATATATTTATGTATTGGATAAAATAATTGTAATATATTATTATTTACCATACGCAACAATACAAAATGTTTTCTCGATGAACCCGACGTGATTTTGTGCCGTCGTTATAATGATAAAACTTTTTTCTCAATTTTAACACTTTTACAATATAAGTAATTTTATTAAGGGATTTTGACAGTTAAAACTTAATATAACTAACATATAAAATATTTAACAGAAATTTTTAGATACATAAGTATGTTTAGGTTCAGAAGATAAATAAAAAGAAAAGAGTGGGAGAAAGAGTGGGGAGGTAGCAACTATTGTTGCGGTAAAGGGAGAGCAAGATGTGTTTATAGGTAGAATGATTGGCCGAAATTGAGATTGTGGTGGTTATCAAAACGATGAAAAAGTCAATTTCGATAAATTTCTCATTATGGTATTTCATTACCGGTGAATGAATGAATTTTGTATGTAAGATGTTCTAATTCTAGGAATGTGGAAGAGTGTGGACTTCCGGGTCGATCTAGATGGTATGTAGAGAGATATTAATTCTAATTGGCTGGAACAGTCAATATGGCCTTGCAATAGTTTGAAAATAAGTATTTGGTCAGCGCGTGTTCTTCGATATTCTAGAGTCCTCATATTATGGAAGTTTGCTGCATCTAAATTGGAGTTGAATGATAGATTAGATTTAACATTAAGGTATCGAAAAAACCTATAATAATAAGTGTAAAATATTCATATTTATCCGACTTAGGAATCGCACAAGTCTACATGTATACTGAGTTTACAGCACCAAAACGCGCGTTTTTATTTTGGCACCGTAAGGAAAAGGTTAATAAACTAACCTATCTTTTTGAAAAAGTGAAAACCATAGATGAAATTAATTTGGCACAGTTGGGTGTTATATTTTCTATATAATTTCTTTCATAAAAATCAATTCGAATGTGTGAAATATGAGACACATCATGCGTCACTGAACCACAATTCAAAAATCAACGTGCTTAGCAGAGATAGTGCGCAATCCTTCATTGAATGATATAAACGTAGACTAGCTTCGAGGTTAGTAGAAAACATTAAAATATCTTGGGCAGAAGCAGGTCCAGTGGTGTATCTGCAAAAATTAGAGCCCCAACGCATAATGGTAAAAAGGGGCTCCTTAAATAAATATTGATTATAAGATATACGAATTAGTACTGCATGGTTTATCCACTAAATAAACAAAACAAAACTAGTCTCTTGTCTCATATAATATCCACACTTTCATAAAAAAAGACGTCAGTATAAGCACTTGCAATTAAAAAAATATTTTCTTTGCTTTAGAACGATTTATTAGCGGGTTACTGCTACTGTATACATCGATAATGTTTTCGTAATAGACGAGAGAATTTTTTTTTTATGTATTATAGTTCCATTTCTTGCTGTGAATTATTATTAACACGTAAGAAAGGCAATAATATCAATGCAAATAAATGGATTGTAGGGCGCGAGATTTTTGGGCCTCTATCTAACATGGGTCCCAATTAGGGATTCCAAAAATACCGACTTTTACAAATACTGGTATTACCGAAAAAATATTTTTATCGACAGTATTACCGGTAAAAACCGGTAATACCGTCTTCTTTTATTCATCTTCTATTATTAATTCTCCCAATTGTTTCATTCATCATTAATTTGTTAACTATTGGTTATTAATAATTAGTTAATTTGATAACTTACTTTAATTAATTATTAATTACTTTCATAATCATTAAACTTATTAAATTTTATAAAAAATACACAATACAATTTTTTTTGAAAGTGTTTTGTTAATCAATAAAATTGAGTAGAAACGAGGAGATCAAACAATTTATTAAATTTAATTATTGCATTACAAATTATTAGATTGAATTAAAATTATTACATTACATTTATTAAATCAAAATATTATATAACGATAAACAGAAAAAAAAAATAGAATACTTTAATTTACAATATTTTTTTGTATTAAAATATGATTTTTTTCCTTTCCGGCCGGCCTTTTTTTGATCTGCTATTCAAACGAGACGCCAAATGTATCGGAATTACTTCCGATGGCCACTCGCTGATTCCAATCCGTCCAGATAAATTAGATATATTGGGGGTCATAAAATGTAGAAGGCTCTTAGAAATGTGTACCCATTTGTTTTGTGTTGATGTAGATCATGAAATGCCAGTCACCAAGGAAATACGACTACAAATATAATTAAAATATATAATTTTTAACGAAATTGATATATTTCGGTGTTTATCGGTTTTTTATTTTGTAATACCGAAGATGTAGTTTTCGCCAAAAACCAGTAATACCGGTTTCGGTATTACCGGTATTGGAATCCCTAGTCCCAATGCACTGCATTAGCCGCTTTAGCGTAGTTACGCCACTAAACAGGTCACAGCACTATCTAGGGATATTTGAAAATTTGTTACTGGAAGACGAGAGACAATAATTTTGCAGAAACAAATATAAATGATGACCGATTAAAAAAT
Organism: Eubasilissa regina; assembly: GCA_022840565.1. NCBI lineage: Eukaryota > Metazoa > Arthropoda > Insecta > Trichoptera > Phryganeidae > Eubasilissa > Eubasilissa regina. The sequence goes on along the minus strand of JAINEB010000027.1, from coordinate 11,298,474 downwards.
AAATAATAATTTAAACCAAATATTGTTTACAAGTAGACTAAAAAATAATTGGAATAATTTCACTTTCATATAAAAACAAACTATTGTTTCAAGTTGGTATTACAGAAGTTATGATAATATAATCTCAGAAATCGATAATGTATAGTGGGATGAAGATTTTTAATGAAATGCCAGAAAATATAAGAAAGGAGGAAAAACTGAATAGATTTAAAGTGAAACTGACTTAACCGTTTGAATGCTACGCGTCGCAAAAGCGCTGCGATCGTTTGTATCGAAAATTGCTTAGCACTAAAACGGTTAATATATAAAAGATAAGTTTTAGTAAAATAAAATACTTTAATCTTGTTTATATTAGAGCATATACAGAAATACTTGTGTATGCAGTATGTCAAGAATTGAATCAATAAATATAATAATATATTCTTCAATATTTGCAAAATTACTTTGTGGCTTCAATTTATATTAATAATTAGACAAAATACTTTGTTAAATATATATTTTTTAAATTATTATCTTTGTATTATTAACCACTGAATTGAGTTTACTTTGTTAAATACCATAGGTATCAAAGCATGTTGTCTAATTATTAATAATAATATATTACTTTTAAATTTAGCAATATTAACTTAGTGGTTGATAAAACAAAGATAATAAATAAAAAATATAATAATATGTGTTTGGCAATAGTATTTATTCTTGTTAACTGTATAGGTATCAATGTTTATGTGTATTTGGTAGATGAATCAGAAGGTTCTATTTGAATGTGAGCCTACAGACCCCAATCTCTCCAGTGCTCACTGTTTTCGTTGTATATGTCATCGCGGAGTGTCTATTGACGTGTGCACAGAAATGTATGGCTAGAACAGATAGATGAAGTAAGATAATAAGTTACGTTAGATGCACAAATTATAGGACACAAGTTGAGGTGAAAATAAATATAAAGTCTATGGCAAGAAGCGTATAGGTGTGCTCTGGAAGCCGGCCGAAAAAGAAGTGATTCTAAAAGGTCGGTTTGCTAGGGTTTGTTGCGGGGCGGCACCACGAGAGACTATATGGCTATTGAGAGCCTGGCTTAACAGCCAGGTGACTGTGGTAACTAAAAAGAAGAAATTCAGATAAAGAAGCATCTCAGGTAGGTCGTGTTCTTCCTGGTGTCTGGTCAGTTCTTGTGTTCCCTGTTCCAAATTATTTTCATACATTACGTATGTCGTATTTTTCGGTATTGTTTTTGTCACATGTGCGCAATGTTACGCAGTGTATATCTGAATTGCAAAAATATGCATTAAGAATTAAATTTTGATGGTGCCATGCTATCCTTAGAGATTCGCATTTTTTTTAAAAGTGTTCCAAATATATCAATAAGATTCTATGGTCAAGTCTGTAGGTATGAACATAATGTACCTAGTGTTTTATTATGTATATAAAGCCTACACCTATTATAGAGGATGCGTACAAAGAGCAACATATCACATCAATATTCTTTATATTTTCAAACTAAAAAAAACGATAAATTATGACTTACTTGGTGGTTACCTGTAACGAGACTCGAATCCCAACCCGATATTTTAATTTTCTAGTTTTATTATTTTATATGTTAATCACACGAAAAAGCATTAAAAGAAACATAAAATGATCGAAACGATTTCTTTTTTTTAAATCTGGTTTTAAATACAAAATAAATGCAACATCCTCTTCCAAAAACGAACTAGTTCTCATAATTATGACAATTTAAATTTTAGATTATCAAAAACTGCTATTGGTCGAATTCTAATATATATGGCGGCAATTTACATCAAAAAGAGCTAAGTTTGATTATTAATGAAATAACGGAATGCGTAAAAACTATATGAGAAGACAGCTGCATTAAAATGAAGAAAATAATACTAATGGAGGTTGCTGACTTTGCAACTAATACACGTTCCGCAACTTTTGCAACCTTTTTTACTTTCACCTTCCTCAGAATATCTGCACCTTATCGTTTCAAGTTCTTTAAAACCTGCTCCATTTTCCGGTTAGGTTAACTCCAATTGGGTCGTAAATCGTACGCAAGACCTTATTTTCCACCTGTTAGACAGAATGCAGAAATTTGGGAAGTGTTTTCTAAGTAAAACAACTATACAACTTCCAGTCATAATTAACAACTTTTTTTTTGTGAAGTTATAATTTCAGAACATACTTCTGATAATAAGAATATATAGTGCAGTAGGCGTCAAAAATGTTTTAATTTTAATTAAAGTGTAGTGTGAAGTTAACATTATTGTATTTTATTTTATTAATTATTTATTTTTCCCAAAAATTTAATTTTTCAAAAGTTAATTACAATGGACTTCCACGAAGTTAATCGCGACAATTTTGAAATATTACGTAGCTCTGTGGTATTTTTAATATAAATTAAATGAAAATATTTTTTTTCTGAAAATATCTTGGTCACTTATATGTTATTATTTATCATCTTTGAATTTGCCTTGTATTGTGTTTAATGGTCAGTAGTAAAATTTATTATAGTACGCTTTATTTTATGATGCGTACGATATCTGTCACTTTGGTAGTGAAATTTTTTCGTATTATGTGTAATAATGTATATTAAACAACGAGATAATCATCAGACGAACTCTTATCACTAAAATAGCGGGATATTGAATGATTAATTGTCGTATACTGCAACTTTCAAAGTATCAATGTGTCAGATGACTTTTGGAACAGCTGTGAAAAATCCGCCATATTTAACTACCGATTCTCGTTTTAACTATCGGATATCGTAGAGTAAAATGAGTGTACTACGGAATGTACTTTCGAGAAGTAAATATTTTTTTACTAACGATCAAACGAACCGTTTCCGAAAAAAATTTACTTTAATAACTTTTTTTACTATAGTATCATACAATAGGCCCTTAGTGTTTTTTTTTTACTGTGTATAAAGTTTTTTAAAACATATAAGTACTTCAAAGGCATAAGACATGTGTACATTTTCACTAAAAATTAGATTTAAAACTAATACCCTTTTTTTCTTCTATCCAGGGGCACATGGAATTGTCTCCAATTCAATATTATAACAGAAATAGTGGTGTATATATATATATATATAGCTCTATACTCATTTCTATTCAGGAGCAAAATCATTATGTGGATATGAAGTTGAACACCTCTAATTACATTATTGTCCAGTGACGTCGAATCCTTATATCAAAAAAAAAAAAATTATTCAGCTACAGAGCCACGTTTAAGTAATTTTCAAGTTTTAGATGTAAGACTGTACTGAATATATTAACTAGCTTTCATAAAAAAATAAGCGCTCTACCACAAGAGCGAGTAATCTGAAAATCGTTTCAAGAATAAAAACTACTTTTGGTCAAAGATTATTCATTTTTCAAGCTTCCAGAATATAGAATCAAATTGGAAACAATATCAAAGTTTTAAGCGACATTAAAGCTTATAAAAAAAAATTTCAAATTGATTGTTAATATTAGGTAGATCAGATACTGAAAGTAAACTGTTGTATATTATAAAATAATTCTTATACTTCTACTAAAAGTAAGCTGTTGTATATTATAAAATAATTCTTATAATTTTTAATCTTACATATTTTCAAAATAATAATACAAAACACTTTAATACTTTTAAAATTAGCAATATTAACTTGGTGGTTAAAATTCATATTTTTTATTTATTATCTTAGTTTTATTAACCACAATTCAATTGTGGTTAATAAAACTAAGATAATAAATAAAAAATACAAAACACTTTGTTTAAACCACTATTTATTGATAAATCGACTTGTTTCGATACCTATGGTATCTTCTTCAGGAAACGATGTATACTAAAATTAAAAATACAAGCATAGATAAAAACAAAAGTATAGAGTACAAGTGGTGGGTAACTAAGTAGGGACTACTTTAAAAGGTGATTAGTTGCAAAAAGGATTCGGTTATTTATTTATCTTTCTATTAAAACTTTTACTTATTTCTAAAAAAATTTCTAATTTATCTAACTGTAAACCCTTAGTATTTGTATATAAAATTTCTAAACCCTTGTTTAATATCAAAATTATAGTTTGTTTCTAAAAGGTTATTGGCGAATTCAGAATAGTCGTTGCTAATTAGGCATCTTAAGTTGAAATATATTGAGTGGTTTAAATAAAGTGTTATGTCTTATTATTTATATAATAAGTGGCCAGAAAGTAATTTTGCTAATACTGAAGAAGTTTATATATTTATATGTGGTTACATTTTATTTATACATATTGTATTGCACATATTACTTTTATTCTCTCATTTTATATATTTTCAATTTTTCTTTGCCTTGTATGTACTTGAATTTTGTATTTAAATTGTGTTTTTCCTAGTATTCAATGAGTTATATTGCTTTATTTGGTTTGTGAAATATGATTTGTTTACCTAAATGAAATGGTTTGTGAAATGTGATTTGTTTGCTCTAAAACAAGCATGCTTAGCTGGGCATTTAAAAAAATCAAAGTGTAAAGTAAAGTGTACGTATGTGCGTAAGAAATAAATCAATTCAAGCTTACACATTGTAATGACTCACAGGTGATGATATAATTGAATTGACTATAAAATCGACAAAAGAATCCTGGCTACCGGTGGTTACTTACGTTAACTAAGATATCCGAGTCAAGTGTCAAAATCAAGTTGACTGTTCACAAAGCTGTGTACATGCCAGTTTTAGTATATGGTCATCAAATGTGGATTCTTACGGGGAGAATAAGATTGAGATTCCATACTGCCGAAATGAGCTATCTAATAGGGGAGTAACAGGAGTAAAGTTATTAAACCGAGTGAGAAGTATCGAAATAAGTGAGCCCCTATTTCTACATAACTCGGACTTGTCAGATAAACTACCAAGATGTACATATTTTTTTGACAACTTCGGAGAGAAGTGGGTCGCCTCAGACGAAACAGCGATAAACAGAAACAATTGACTGATAAAAACAATAAATACGTGATAAAAGTCAAAATCATTATTACGTAGCTGTTTGCGCGCCTTGTTTCTTCGATTGGCACCACTGGATTTCCTGATTTATAGTAATGTACATATGTGTATGTGAGTATTGCCGCCCTTTTTCGGAGAGCCAAGAAGATGGTAAACGACAAGCGGTTCAATTACATTCCGTGCTTCGACCAGTCCAGAGGTTCTAAATAAACCATCATTGCGCACTTCGATCGTTCGAAATTTACCCAACTAAAAGAACAACAACATCGGATCAGAAATACAGTAAATACATCAAATACAATAAAAAGGTTATTGAAGTGTTCACATATCATATGTGCCCTTATTGTCAATCGGAAACCTGGTAACCAGCTATCGAAGACATTTACATAAACAATAACAAAAATAATCACGGTTGATCCTGAATACTGAGAAACCGCGGCCTAGGACTGAAGACAAGGACATAGCGCAGGGGAAAATTGCGAACAGAAGAGGGCTGACGCAATTCCCGAAAAAAGGAGAAAAAGAAAAGAAATGAAAGAAGATCCGTCACTCGGAACTCCCCTGCATGTGGAAGGGTGTGCAGATTTAGAAGAGGGCTCCTCAGCCACACACGGACTCACAATAGATAACCATGCCAGACGTCATCCTCGTAACAGGGGACCACCGAAGACGAAGATTACACTGGCGTCGCATCAGCGATATTAATTCTGAGACGGACGCTACAATGATATCCGAAACCTAGGCAATTTCATACTTTTAAAATTAGCAATATTAACTTTGTGGTTAAAATTCATATTTTTTATTTATTATGTTTGTTTTATTAACCACTGAATTGAGTTTAAATACATCTACCGGTTTCGAAAAATACCATTTTCTTCTTCAGGATATCATAACTAACTAAAAATATATATCATTGTTTCTTCGCCAGAATCTATTTTAAAAAAAACAACAATTATTTAAAATTATCTAAAAATTCGAACCTGGATCTCTTTTCAAACCGGAAAAGGCGCATTATCCAACTTTAACAAGATTTACGCAAAGGTATTCGAGACTCCGTAAAAACAAAGTAGATGGCTTTCAAATAATGGAACAATAGATGTATTAATTTGAAAAGCGTAACAAATAGGTTCGAAAATTTGTCGTACTATCGCTTTAGTATAGTTGGATAATGCACCCTCTCCGGTTTGGAATGATCCAAGTTCGAATCCCGGTAGCACAACAACAATATTTTTTAAATTAGCAATATTAACTTTGTGGTTAAAATTATTTTTTTTATTCATTATCTTTAAGCATGTAAAACTAAACAAAAAATTATAAACTAAAATTTTTTCCTAAAAATTATTCGACTAAGTTTGTATTAAGCAACAATTTGAGTTAGGTACTAAATTTATTTTTTAAATAATTGTTGTTTTTTTAAAAATAGATTCTAGTGAAGGAACAATGATATATATTTTTAGTTAGTTATGACATCCTGAAGAAGAAAATGGTATTTTTCGAAACCGGTAGATGTATTTAAACTCAATTCAGCGGTTAATAAAACAAAGATAATAAATAAAAAATATGAATTTCATACTATTTAGCGTTATTTGTTGCCATTATTTAAACTTCCTCAAATCACTTAAATTGTGAATTCGTCAAACATAATCATATACTTTGGGTCGCATGTTTAAAGAACGAGTAAAGCTCTATATTTGATGATGTAAGGTAGCGTTTTGCTCGTCTCGCATGCGTTTTACAACATCATTTGGGATTTATCGCAACTAATATTTCACACTTAACAATCCTAATTTCCCAAATGTTTCACATAAAGGCGAGTTGCTCTGTTTTATGGCGGGGATAAAACTTGTCTGCATGGTTGGAGTTGGTCGCGCGCAGGGCCATCAAATTTGGAAACTTTATTCAAAAAGAAAGACTCCAGTCCAAAACGATGACACGAAAAATATACATGCAATTTTTTTATATGTAGTAATAAAAATAGAGAGTGAAGATGTGATATGATGCAATTATTTATTACGTTTGTTACGAGGTATAGCGAGAGGAGCCGAGCACGAGAATGTACTGCAGCTCTCGGCTTGCATCGCCTATTCTCGTGTCGACACGGGTCGTCTCATGTCGTCTCGCTTCGCCTAGCTGGCATTATTGTGGAGTAACATGAGCCAGTATCGATCTTAATCTTTGCCTTAGGGTTCTAAAATAAAAACGCTCGTTTCGGTGCAGTAAACTCAGTGTACATGTAAACTTTTGCGATTTTTAAGTTGGATAAATATGAATATTTTACATGTATTACTTATATAAACCATTAAAATAACAGTTGATATATAAAACATTGATCATCACGAATAACAGCATAAAGATGAGACTCGACCAGCGCACACTCTGCCACTGCCACTAAAATGACGATCGGCATCTGGCACCCCGCGCCTCTCCATAAAATAAGAAAGAAATAGGGATGTTTTAATTAGTTACTAACAACAAAGATACCGCCTCAATTCTTTCACAAATAGACTTAAGTATCCTGTTCGATCAATGATATCTCCATCCCTATTTCACAACAATTTTTACATTATCGTCTAGACTATTTCTCTTCTGCCTAGAATACTTAATTACTACAGCGAAATATGATATATTAATGCTAACTTGGATATATTCTAGATGAAACAGGCTCAGTTTAAAAGCGAAATTTTATTACACATGGTTGATTGGCGTTCGAAAGAACTATAATATATTCGTATGGTTCATCATCACCACTGTGCGTGTTAACCTTTTAACTGCTAACAATATTTGAAATAATAAACGCGAATAAAATTTAAATAATATAAGTAAATTCGCTTAAAATTATGTTTTTTATTTGTTCAATTATTTCGTGCATTTTGGTGTCGTGCGGCACATGCGTATTTGTAATGAAACTGTGATCACAGTCACAGCTCTCAATCACTGATATTATCGAATATCAATCACAATCACACCAGTGAGTCAAGAGTAGCTTCTCATCACTACTGTAGATTTGGCTTGCACGTTGTAGTGTCCACTGGATACATAACATCCTTCTCTAGCAATATTCAATAGCAATTTCGAAGGTATCTATTTTACGCTTGTCGCCATTGTGGAATATCTAAGTCACTGCTGCATACATGAAAATTTCGAATATTTCTCATGTCTCATCTCGTGACAACCCTAGTTACACGATCTCTCGCGCGATTAATCACATATTTAATATCACAACGTGTCGGTTAAGGCGTATGGTACAAAAAAGTTAATAATAATTACACTTACGTAGTATATTTCGTTATATTATAATATACAAATTAAATGTATCAATTAGACAGGTAAACAAAAAATATTTTGGTTGTTATTCGAACCAGGATCTTGTCCTATCCAAGGAAATACGTTACCATTCATTTTCAAATTTCATTTTGATTCATTCATATATCTTTCTAATTTATACATTTATATCTGTATATCTTATCTGTTATGCCTGTATATCTTTTTAAGTTATACATTTAATTTATATTGAAATATCACATAACTATGTTTTGAAAAAATTGCAACTTCACAATAATAATGTGTTCTTCTTAAAAATACATCAATTGCCAAATAATTTTAACTACACATATTATGTTATTACGATGTTAGTTTTAGAAGTTATTCTAACGAATCCTCGGGACGAACCATGAGAGTAGTTGTGCTGAGAATTTTTAATAAAATCAGTAAAGAATTAGTAAACATTATGGAAAAAAAAAGTCTAGCACGTTCTTATCTAATTGTTTGACGTCTCTATCGTATTACATTATAATAAAAATAATTATATTACATTTAAAAAAAATTTAAACACACTAAAATATAAAGTCAAACACATTATTATCTATATTTTTTATTTATTATCTTAGTTTTATTAACCACTAATTGAGTTTAAAAAACATCTACCAGTTTCGGAAAATACCTTTTTCTTCTTCAGGATGTCATAACTAACTAAAAATATAGCATTGTTTCTTCACCAGAATCTATTTTTAAACTTTTTTACAAAACAACAATTATTTAAAGAAAAAAAATTATTTAAAAAAATTAATTTAATACCTTACTCAAATTTCGAATAATTTTTAGGAAAAAATTTTAGAATAGGACTCGTAAGTTAAAATTAGTTGGCTGTTTAATTTTAACCACAATGTTAATATTGCTAATTTTAAAAGTAACATTCTAATTATTTGATTTCTCTATATAAATATAATATTGTGTATAAAATTTTAGTTCACCTTAATTTACTATGTTAATGACAGTAATTGAAGGGCAATCTTGCCGTAAAACTGTAATGCAGTTTAGCAAAAAATAAAAATTATTATGTAATGTATATGAAACTAAGTTGGAATAAAAAAAAGTCATGAGTGTTATAGAATTGTACAAAATATGCCACTAATTATTAATAAACTGAATTATGATTTTGTTAATATTATACAAAACAATGAGTCATTAAAACAATAAAAAAAAAACACATTATAAACTCCTTAAACCGGTTATAATCAAAGTTTGTCAATTTCAGTTCAAATAATTTTTAAAGTTTTCTCGGATATTTATGGAATCCCGTACTTTGTCCAGAGAGGTTGAATACACGAGCAACAATAACATAAAAACAAGATTTTGAAATGCATTAAAAATCTAGAACATTTTTTCTGGTTATATATACGAAGCAAAAACTGGATTCTGAGGATAAAACAGTCTTTAACCTTTACCATACCATGCTACAAAATACTCTACGCAGCCGTGCTGTCAACTCGTGTTACAGCAAGAAATTTGAAATTTGTAAGCACTGGGGGAAAAAATTGCTTTTACAAGTTTAAATTACTTTAAAATAGTTAATGTCACAGTTACTATAAATATAATAATATAATACGTTCATTTTATTCTCAAACGTTATTCTTATAACGCATTCGTCAAAAGACTCATCTAACATGATCTTCATTTTTATATCTCTTCATTTAAATTAATGTGTAGTCTTTTTACGTGGTACAAATGGTATTTTTAACGCAGATATCATGCAATGCATCAATTATATATAGCATTGAATAAAAAAAAAATATTTTCATTATGATTCGTTTTACATTACTGGTTTTTCACCAGTCATTTTTAAGCGCAAATGATTTTTTTAGGACTCGATAAGTTTTATATTGTGCAAATTTATAGAAATACGATTTAATTGGCTCAGTAAACCTATGTTACTGCGTGGCTAGGGAAGGGTTAACATCATCCAGCATTCAATTGCAATTTTAAAGAGATGAAACTGTAGTTGTTGCAAAAGAGAATAAGTGGAATGGATCTTTTGTCCGATTTGCGAATATAATAATTACTGACTTGGATGGAAGGGACTTCATAATATTCGCACCTGTAATTCCATAAAAAAGAGGGAAGACGTGGTATTGTAAATCCAAGATACCGTTGGCTGGATGGGACGCGGAACAATCAGGATTCTCTCGAGATCGACGATTGGTGAAACCTGGCTCGGACCGGAGAATGACGTGATCTCCAGAGTGCCAATTTTGGATTAGACTGTAGTATTAAATGAAGGGAAATTCATGCAATAAGACTTTTTGCTAGTTATTATTTTTGTTAAAAATATGTACATTGGAAAAAAGCGAAAAGTGGCTAACTGCAATTTCATAATTCTGAGATATAACATAATTACATTGATTACTTTTGCATTTATATATTTAGGATTAAAAATATCGTCAGTTTTATGGCAATTTATAAATACAGTACTATATTTACATCAGATATCCTTCATTATTCTATATTATTTCGCCACTATTCGAATGAATAAACTAAAATATCTAGTAGTTAGCCTAAATCTTAAAAAAAATCATAGAAAACCGAATACGTTCAAATTATCATTTATTAATATTTCAATCATAAGGGATGTTGAAAAGAACGCTATTTCATTAAAGCTCAATTTGGCAAAAAAGATAATTAACCACTTTTCACCCTTAACCGACGATATATATAAACTGAACAAATCTTTTACGCGTGTACCTATTGCTTAATGCACTAATAATAGATATTAAATAAAATCATTTACATTTTATGCAGTACACATATTTATTAAATCTGTTTTTTTCCGAACTTCCCTTAGTGTTGCACGTTTCACTCTGATAAATTAGAAACCTTGTCCATAAAGGTTACCTTTAGGGGTAACAAAAACTATATTCAGTATTTTTTGTACTAAACCCTTACTGGATAAACTTGTGTATGATTAAACCATTTTATATTTCAAAAAATATGTAAATTTCATATAAAACTTCCTATTAAATATGTATATTATACCTACTATGAAATTTTTAGTTTTGCCATATTCATTCGTTGTTAACATTACTTGCAGAAAATCTATGTACGATAGAATGAAGAATTAACAAACTAAAAGAGAATGTATATCCGATTGTAATAATATATTTGATTAGTGTGTTGGAATATAGAAGAGGAGGATCAGAAAATATATGTTGTGAATGTTGAAAATAACAGGTGTTTTTTTTTCACGTCGGTTCCTCGTGGCAAGATCTGTGATCTTCACGACCTTCCGCCCTCTTGATTATACGCCTCCACTTTTCTTGGCATCCTGATTGATTCAATAGGTGAAATATCTTCTACTTCCTCTTCATCCTTCGACGTAGCCCACCACAACAAGCTTCTACTAACTTATTTTCTTACGAGATGTACAAAAAAATTGAATATTCGTCTTAAGGACGTGGTATAGAAATATTTATCTCACTCTCTATGGAATGCGCAGCATGTGTCTCAGCCCTAAGATCTGCAGGATGTCGAAAAAGGTGGAGGAACACAGTCAAGAGGGCGGGAGTTCATGGAGACTATGATCGACATGGACGATGAAGAAATACTTCACAAGCAGGGGCGTTCAGTGCATACAAGCAAAAAAGCTGTGCATTACTAAAAATTCTGGGAAATAAATGGATTAACATAATCGAAAACATTATTTTATAATTAGCGCCATCTGTGTACCAGTAGAGACTTTAATTACTTAGTTATATAAACTACCAGGATAACATGGCGCTCTTGTGCATTCGCCGCCTTGAATTATTCATCTTTATTGTTCTATCTTTAAACTGATGAATTACTCGAGTCATATAATTGGTTATTTACTGAGTTGAAAATTTATTTCGGTTGATCCGTTTTGTATGGAGTTGTTGCCTATGCTTTTTTTAAACAGAATAACATTACGCTTGCAGCTGCGTGCAAGTCATTGAAGTGTTTACTTCCTCTTTTACTAATTTGCGAATTTTACTATCTTACTGTTTTTAAAGTGTTGATTTCATGGCCGTGCTTTGCGTTCGAGATGCATTTGGGGCGTGATTATTATTTCATTTATTACGTGAAGGATTTTCAAACAATAAAAGAATCATGTTCAGTCATAAAAAGTGGTCTTAAAAAACATCTATACATTTTTTATATTGATTTTTATATGGGCAAGAAGGAATTATTTTAAACTTTAAAAACACTATTAATATAAATTTAAAATTACAAATAAATACATGGTTCGGTCATATAAATGACGGATTCCCTTTGTCTAAAGACGTTGGTTAAACGAAAGTATATATATTGCATTACATATATTATATATGATTATATAATGTAATTTGTAACGCATAACCTAAATCTATACCTACTGCACGCCAATGCTCACAAGCTTGACCATGGTTAGACATATTGTCAGTACTGGACATAGAACTTTTCGCCATACCTATGCATCACATGCCTCCTGGTTCGCAGTTACCGTCATCAGCAATAATTATAAACCCTGTTAGTTAACAAATACTCTACGGTGATGGGTCAGATTTGTCCCGGGTATTTATAGCGTAATATGAATTACGCTATAAATATTCGTTTAATTTTATTTTCCTTCTATCTAATCTTTTATTAAATATTTTAAAATAATTTGAGATGTAAATAAATGTTATCGGACAAGATTCAAATGAGTTATTGATAAAAATGTAAAAAAATATTCAAAAACTGACCTTAGACAGTCGGATTGAATCTCAGCGCTTACACCGAAATGTATATTGTCAACACTGAGCGGATAGACAAAGGATGCATCCAAGTATTAGTTTTGACTTATTTTCATCTGGCGAACCCTAGACAATGCCAGTAATATAATTATTTGAGGGGCATTACACTTACCTGTAAGTTTTATGATACTACCTGCTCGGGTTCCGACCAGAATTGATGTATGCTATGCATGCTCAATTGATGTTTGTATTTTGGCTGTGTTGGGCGTCTGTTGATGCGTGAGAATATGTACATTATTCGAAATATTTTTTAATTTTAAACTTTATTTTTTTGGCAGAAACATTACGGCATATCATGCCATTTCATTAAATCATATTTGAAATTAAATATTTATAAAAAATCTCCCACAAAACGGTTGAAAAACCGAAAACTTCTGGTGGGTCTAAAATGACCCACCACAAGTTTTCGGTTTCGGTTTTGTTTTGACCCACCGGGCTGTAAGTGTTAAATATAGTCGACGCAGCTTCTACAGAAAACCATAAAATACAGGTCTTGGTTGTGTTAATAAACAATGCGCCTCACGTCCCTCAGTTTCTGTAAGACAAATGGATTCTAGATGTATAAAATCGGGAAAAGAATTACAGCTCTCCATTTGATCGTGGGTAAGTTCCGCCATATCGTGGGGAGGGGGGTTAATAAGGGCGAGGACACAGGAGTGATGACGGCCGCAGAACAACGGTTCAATAAAATAACCTACAAATGTTCGCTTAGGTTTATATTCGACCACCGAAAAATATTTTCATTCGTGTAGTGGAAAGCGAAGCAAATTCGTGGACAATGAACCCGTCTGAATTTGACGGAGATTTTATTTTAAATATTTCACTAAACACGAGGCTGACTCGCGACCTTCGGACAATGGTCGACTGAATATTTAAACAAAGCATTAGGGGAGTATTACAAGGGCTGCGAGATATAAAAAAAACCATCAATTATAACGAGAATTAATTAGTTTTTATAAACATTTAAAAAATCAACGGAAATCATCATAATAATAATCAGCTATTTTTATCAATCGCCCGACATATTTTCGCAGAATTTGATTTCATTCATTAACATGGCGGTTACTTTGTGGTGTAACATGATTATGTTCATTTTTACAATTAAACTTTGCACTGCACACACGTTGGGTTATTGTCACTATTTTAGTTTAAAGAGATGCAGTCCCTCTCATTATAAGGTGAGGGACTGCACCTTTTGAAATTATAGTAGTGACAATTATCCAACGTGTGTGTGGTACAAGGTTTAATTGTGAAAATTAACAAATAATTGAATAATTTCGTCAGCCCAGCGGGTTTTGGGGCGGTCTGTTAGCATTTTAATTCCTCTCGCATATCATTGGATGAATGCATTTGTCCAACGATTGTTCGTCCTCCTAGTGATATGGTCTGCCTATTTTCACTTTTTTTCTTGGCATATTCAATTACATCCATTGTTCTTGTCTGTTCTCTTATCCATGTGTTTCTTTTCCTGTCTCTTCGTATGATGCCCAACATAATTTGCATTACTCGCTTTTGGACGTGTCTTACGTTTTGAGTTTATATTATTATGCGAGGCGCGTTTTTTAATGTTGCGCAAGCGCAATGGTTTCCTTCATCTGTTGACTCACCGCATGCAATTTCAATTAATGCACTTAGTACATAGGCCATTTTTAATGTAAGAATCGTTTGCGTATATTAACAATGTTAGTAAGTACTTTAGACCGAAACGTTGTCAGAAACTTGTCAGTAACCCTGCCGATCATTTCCAAGCTTTTCAACGCGTTACACGTAATTTATTAACAATGTCTATTATTAATCCCGCCGATTGCAAGGTGCAATAGATGATTCATTTCGAACGGGATAGGCATTCTCCTAACTGATTATCTTCCTCAAACCATCATCACGTTGCTCGTCACATTACTAGAAACATAGTAAAGGAGCTGCAGAAGTTCAGCCCGGACCTGATTCCATCATCTGTTTCTAAAATCGAAGGAATTTTGGGCAGAAAACGCATGCAGACCGATAACGGCTCCCGCGAAACTGTCAACAATTGGTTTAAGGAACAGGCGGTAAACTTCTTCAACGATGGAATTATCAAGCTCGTCTTCCAGTCTCAAAAATCCTTGGACCTCAACAAGAATTACATTGAGAAGTATTGTAAGATATATTATCATTAATATTCGTGTCAGAGAGTGACACAAACCGTTACTTTAAAAATAGGCTTCGTATATGTAAGGCTGGTATATAATCTAGTAATAGTTAAATCGTTATTAAATCCGTTATATAAACAGCTATTTAAACCGTTAGTGTTTTCGATTGTAAAGATGGTAACTGATTATTTTTAGGTCTTTGAACACGTGGTCTAGTGGTTACGATATTTGCCTGGCGATCTAGTGGTTGGAGATTCGAACCTCGTTTCAGGAGGCCATTAAGTTAGTCTTATTTTCATAATACACCCTTAAAAATAGTGAAAATGTTGATGTGACACGATTCTGTGCATGCATCTGTATATTTTTTAAATTTGAAATTACAAAAAAAAGTTATTAATGACTGGGACACTGGAAAATAAGCCTCCAATAGTTAAATATAAATTACCAATCAGTCAAGTTTACCATTATTAATATAAACAGTTATAAAATTAGTTCAGCAAACCGGTAAATGTTTAGTGGTAAATGCCTTCGGTAAATGTTTAGTGGTAAATTAGCTGGTTTCCAGGTTTCAGATTGACAATAAAGGCACACACGATATATGAACACTGAATTAATCTTTTTACTCTACTTGATGTCTTTCTAGTCCGATGTTGTTGTTCTATTGGTTGGATAGATTTCGACCGACCGAAGTGCGCACTCCCGACTTTTCGGTTTATTTGAATCTCTGGACTGGTCAAAGCACGGGATGTAATTGATCCGCTTGTCGTTTACCGTCATCTTAAAAAAGGGCGACAATACTCACACACCCACACACACATGCACAATATCATAAACCAGGAAACACAGTGGTACCCGTCGGAGTGACAAAGCGCGCACACGCCGGTTAATAAATGTTGTTTAAAAATGTATCAATGATAATTTGTTTCAGCCTAAAATGTCTATTATTTACATATTATTTTTAATTTGATCTAAATAATAGACAAGCGAGTCGTGCGCCACCCTGTATCTACACATGGAGGTAGGTACATTTATTTTCGTGACAATATAAAATGCTGCGTGAAATCGCAGACAATAGAAGGGGAGATATATTTTCACTTTCAGTGAGGCCTTTAGTTGATATCCGACCGTCTCTTACAGCGGAAGTAAACGTCAAATGACTCTTCGAAAAATAACTTTTACAGACCTAAGACATATCGAAAAACTATAATGGTACCGACAACGAAAAGTTCAAAGTTCATATTCCGACAGTAACCAAATATGTTCTCGATACATAATTTTTTTCTGTATATCTTTTTAATCGATTCAAAATTATATTTATTAATCATGGCGTCACCTAGCGTGTATTACTCAAGTTTTTATGATTCATAGCAAATATGACGGTGATAGATTTAAAAAAATGTAATAATGGATGTATCATTCATAAAAGACTAAACTGAAATGGTTAACGTAGCCTAATCATAAAGCAATAATCATATTCCGGTGGTAAATAAAAAAAATTCGCTCTACAGATTTTTTTAAATATCTTTCTAATTGATTTATTTAATTTGTTTTAGCATGTTTTTAACCATAAAGAACATAAAAAAAGATGATGTCCATAATGGTAGTCTAATATTTGATTTAAAAATAAAATAAGAGACAGCAGAGAACCAAAATAAGGAAAAAAATAGTCTTTGGAATTTTCATTCCTAATGTCATCTGTTAACACATTTTCCAGCATCCTCTAATCGTTTTATGATTATCAACCCTTAAAATCTTTTAGAACCACTTTGAAAAATACATGGGTGTCTTTGGTAGCAGACTGACTCAGATATCGGGAAGGTCACCCTTATAATTCAATGTTTTAAAAACCTTACGATAACTGAACATCTCTTTTGAAAGGGACTCCATTAGCATTCTCAGTATAATGGTATTAAATCATTTCATTTTTTATTTTCATTTTTAAGATTAGCATTATTATTGTATGAGTTCGAGCTGTAAATCTTGCAATGACAGTATCCAAATGAACGAATTTGAATTACGCGATCTCCGGGTCGCGGGTCCCGCGGAATTGAAATACGACATTTCCAGTCGTAAATCGGAATCACTGCAGAGTGTTGGAGGTAAGGTAGGGAGACGTGGTACGGGATGAGGTTGGTGAAGGAATAGGTCTTTCGACCAGACCAGTGATCTTAACCCTACCCCCCTATTATGCCCGTCTCAACACAGAATTTCTCTAGTGAGACGGGCACAGTCCAAACAGATTTTTACATAGTATTATATAGTTACAAATAAAATAAATCTCGGGAACTGGAATTCTGAAGGACTGCTGCTCGCCTTATTTTGTATGTGATGACTCCGTCACCTCTACAGTCACCGCCGAAATCACGCGGGTGAGTAGATCTCCGCTTTCTATTGAAGATGGCGATATCACAATTTCGCCCACGGCACAAACAAACAACAAACAATACGTGATCAAAACACAATATCACAAAATACACTGCTGGTGCACTGGAGCTGACAAGTCCACACCGCAAATGCTATTGCGATGTCAAAATCGAACAAATATAGGTCGAGTTGACGTTTGCTGATATCATGGTCACAATTTACACTGACAAGATGAGCATGGTATGGATGGGAATTTGGACGAGGAAATGTGTCAATAACATAGGTCGCGACCGATTCGAAAAGATTCGCCAAAAGGTTGTTTACGAATTCGGAACATTATATTAGATGTATTTTAATTCATTAAGTGGTTAATAAAACAAAGTTAATAATTTCATTTTTTGTTCATGTTTCAGAAATAATTATTTAGAGTGGATGAATATATGCATAGGAGAATATAGTATTAAGGTAAAATAGGTATTAAATTGGAAAATGAATCCTTCATAAGAATCACATTTTTGCATTTCATATTTGCGATAGTACCAACACTTGTATGTACCTAAGCTAGAAAAATTAACTATTTGCCGAGGATATGGAATAAATAGCTGAGATGGGTACGAAGACTGAATAATCATATAAAAAATTAATATTAAAACAGAGGAAAATACATTAATTCATAGAAGTGTTATAGATAGAATGAAATAGTGCTTACAAAAGTTTGGTCGTTTAATAAAAATTATATCACAACTCAAGAAACGAAAACGCCACATCATTCCACGACGCGTTTAGAAAATGGGTGTTGTGACGTGATTCTTTGTCATAAAATATTTTTGAACTATTCAAAGTTCTAATAATATTTTTTAACGAAATCACTTATTTAATTATGAATAATATTTATGATATAAATTATTTTCGTGAGGTTATTAATTCAGAACACAGTTTCTTGATAATTAAAACAAATTAGATATATCACATAGAAAATTATGTCAAACGAAAAAAAGATCAAAACTTTTAATATAAAATGATAGATGTTTACCAAAACACTAAAAAATTAAAGGAATTTATACAATATCCAAATACAAAACTAAACAAGACGTTAAAACTGATTTTTTGATAGATAGACTTTTTCTAATTGTTTTTTATTAATTTGTTTTAATGATGATTCATCATTAAAACTTGCTTATTAGTCAAATGACGTCAGCATCGTACGATAAGATGTATTTTAATTAATAAAATATTTTTTAAAACTAGTGTTTAAACCCCGGGCGCCCAACTAGAACGAGTGCCAACCAATAAGGTCGAAACAAATGCGGTGATTTGAAGCCTCAGCGATGATTTCACAAAATTCGTACGACAATGTCGATAAGTCATCTCCTGCCTTTCGCTGATGACGCTTGGCCGCTATTATTAGAACAAAGTGTGCTTTTTAAGTGGTCTAATTATTCAAAATGGTGACTTGTGCTGTCAAACTGTGTTCATCAAACTCTAATAAATTATTAAACGCATTAAGTGATATTGGATTTGATTGGTAAGAAGTATTTTTTTAAGTTTTAATTTTGCTCATACAATAATATTGGCATCTATCACAGAAATACATTAAGTTCATAATTATCAATTAATTAATTACTAGAAATTAATATAGAGGTATAATGAAAATAAAGAAATTATTTGTATATAAATTTGAACTGCTTTTGAACTTCATTAGTTAGTCCAATAAATAGAATTGACTATTTGTGTGAAAAAAATATAGTATTATCGAAAAATATTAAACACGAAACGAAATATTAAACGCCACGACAGTTTAATACAATATATAAAAAAATATTAATGCATCAGGAATTACGAGGTATGAGAAATATACAGAACAATCCGAATGACCTTCTCGTGTACTATATGATCTGGCTTCAAAATTATTCTCAGTACAATTGGATAGTTCTACTCTTTGGATAAATACTCTTTGGCCAAAAACGTATATAAGAGAACATCAGCTGCATGTCTATTTTGCATTTATTTCCTTCGTTCATGCGCGTTATGAACATTATACTTATGCGGTCTGTCTAATCATAATTATCATTTTTTATTTGTTTCTCTATCTGAGAGTCACTTTTTCTGAACCGGATCGTCTTTCATATTAATGAAACATCACAAACACTTTTTAAAATTTAACATCATGTATTCAAATGAAACATGAAAATGAAATAATTATAATTACTTTAAATCGAATTATTATTTTTAATGCATTATTTTAAGATATTGCAGTGTTAAAAGTTGTTTCCGTAAGAACATCAAATCGTTAACTTTCTATTAATTTTTTATTTATGACGAATAGAAGGTCAAGTGTTTTATTTTAAAGATAATATAAATAAGTACGATATTAAGTATATTTTATTATTGTAGTTTAATTTGTTTATATATATATATATATACTACCAGTCATTAAAAATAGAGAAACGACCCTGCTTGTATTTCAACTACCCTATTATTCGAATATTTTATTAAATATACAATCTAAAAATAGATCTCGTCGCCCCGCCGATGGGAGCTTCATTAAATCCAAAGTAATGAAATTCCTCGCGGCAAAAAAATTCATTCAATTTACAAAATGACCGCGAGGATTCGGTCAAAAATGTGAAAAGGTCCATTTCAATATTCATCGGAATTTTTAAATGAATGTGAATTAGGTTGGCCGTTGCAAAATAGAACAACTCCCCGGGGAAATCTTGAGTTTCATTATAAAAAAAATGTTTTGATTTCAAGACACTACACTACATTAGGGGGTGGCGACTTCAGGACGTGTATGCCAGAGAGGCGTACTTTTTTTTTTACATATTTTTAAAAGAAGTTATTGGATTTTTATAGCTTATCGTTAGACGATGGAAAATGAACAGTAAACCTTTTAAAATAAATTATGCAGGGTGAATATTATGTTCCAGGTCGATTTTGTTTGGCCGCTATTATGGTTTGGCAAATATTTATAAATTTATATTTGATTACAATTTATTATGGAGTATATACAAAACAATAAAATAAACACAACCCCAATTTTTTTTTAAATATCATAAGTGACGAAGCTCATTTCGACATGGCGGGTTTAGTTAATTAACATGAAAATCCTCAGTTAATCCGCCAACGACTTTGTCACCTACACAGAGTTACTGTATGGTGCACCATGTGGATCAGCGGAATCATTGAGCCCTATTTCTTGCAGGATGCAAGAGCCAATGCTGTAAAAACTTGATGGTGGCTGAATTGAATCAATTGGGCCTGCAACACATGTGGTTTCAACAGGACGATGCCACCTCACACACAGCCCGAGCTATGCTTGTAATTTTGATGAATGAAACGACATCGGCCTGCGACACTGTATTAATTAGTTACAATACACTGATCTCTAAAGTTGAACTTCACGCAAATACCAAATAATTAAGGAAGCGTTAAACATTCAGACTCGATACCTATTACCGCAATATTGCATACATTAATCCGATTTCATAAATGTGTATATTGTATTATATAATGAATGACATTAACACAGTAAATGAGTTAGACATATTATCTTATTCATACTCTTCGGATTGGCGCGTTATTAAAGTGCATCTACAATGTTTGCTGAAGGCCATATACATGGATTCGTTCCAATTCTGAGACATCGACTTGCTGGCGTAAAGAAATAATAAAATGGATTAATTTAACCCTGGTATCTCCTAGCGAGTGTTACTCAAAGGTTTTTAAGATTCATGGCATAATGAAACTGATTGCTTTTAAAAATGGAAAGATAGATGAATAATTTATAAAGACTACAGAGCTCCAAGTGTATCGAAAACGTAAGTATATTAACGTGGCAAAATGGTAACGAATTTTTCCGAATAGAAAAAGTTTCGGGTTCGTATCTTGATAGTAACCAAATATTTTTTCGACTCAAATTTTTTTCTGTGTATTTTTATAAATGATTAATTTAGTCGTTTTACATTTTATATAGCATAATTATGTTCCGAAATTGCTTTATTACAATAAAAAAATGTTTTTATTAAGAATAGTAAATTTGTTAATTGATTCATTTCCCATTTAATTAATTAACGGAAATATCGCACACCAAAGAGTTGTACAAGTAGAAAGGTTGTTGTTAAAGGCTGTAGGTGGCTGTAATGGCTGGTTTGTGGCCAATGACCTGCGTATACGTAAAACCTATTTTTAATTGTTGAAAATATTATTTACTTTTAATCGTAAAAAATTGATTTTATAGTTATTGATGTAATTTACTTTTGTGCAAATATGTAAACTAGTAGGTCACACGTTTACTAAAATAATACTTTTATAAATACCTTATATATATGATATATATATAAAAACTCAAACCACACCACACCATAGTACAACCTAACTTTACCTATTTTTTTATACTTTTATAATTAAACTAGACCCACAAAACATCTTGCTGAATGTTTGTCTACAGGTACATTTGTATCAATTGTTACATTTAAAATAATCAAACATAAAAACTGATCAGTGTCATAATTCAATAATCCATTTCATGCTTACAAGTAAGAGAAATATTTAGTGATAAGACACATTTTTATTACTTCATCCAAATTGGGAGAAAGCGTACTATTTCGTAAAGATCCAGGTGGTTAATTTTACAGTGTAGGAACAACAAATTCTACTGTTTTCAATCCATACTTATTGGTGATTTTGGGAATTGATAAATTCAAATTAGCTACACCTCTTGTGTTTTATCCGTGTGAAGCCACCCTTTTTAGAGCTTCGTTGTTAAAATTTTATTTTATTAAAAAGAACAGTAACAGCTCGTGAACTGAAAGTACGTTTACGGAAGAATATAACAATTTTAAATTATGCCTCAATTTAATTTAAATACTCAATTAGACATTTTGTTTATTAATGTAAAATGTTAATTAATTATATTGAATTTTTAAATAATATATATTCCGAATTCGTAAAAACCGACCTATGTTATTGACACATTTCCCCGTTCAAATTCCCATTCATACCTTTCCTCATGTTCGTCTTGTCACTGTGAATTGTGACCTTAACGTCAGCAGATGTCAACTTGACCGATATTTGTTCGATCTCTATATCGCGATAGCATTCGCGGTGTGGATTTTCAGCTCCAGTGCACCAGTACTGTATTTTGTGATATTGTGTTTGATCACGTATTGTTTATGGTTTTTTTTGTACCGTGGGTGAAATTGTGATATCGCCGTCATCGATTGGAAGCGGAGATTTGCTCATCCGCATGTCATCCGCATTATGTGATCTCGGCGGCGACTGGAGGGATAACTGAAATTCTTATCCCCTCACCGAGTATCAAAGTTTCCTTACTTTTTTTCCTACCCTGTGGTGATTCCGATTTAAGACCGAAATTGTCGTAATCCATTCCGCGGGACCCGGAAAATCGTGTAATTCATTCAATTAGATCCGATCGATCCGAATTTACAGTTCGAAATCAATATTTATATGTACAGTGCATAAATAATTACAGAATTTTCTATTGTAATATAAAATATTCATAAAACACACTGAGTACAAAAGAGGCAATGGAAGGACTATATTTTCTTTTTTATTTATTTAATAATTATAGTTGGCTATTTTCTATAACGTGATTGGACGATTCAGAAAAATTACTGTTACTGATTCAGCGTTTATGTTCTAATTTCTAATTGGTTTGGTAAAAATTCGCACCATTCCCAAATGCCATCCGTTAATAAAAACGACTGCATTCGAATATATTATAAAAACAAAATTTTCGTACTATACCTAAGGAACAATATTCATTATGACACACCTTTCAGGCGTACGGATGGAAGGGAGTATTTCCCATCTAGTAGTACATTTAGAAAAATTTCAGGATTCATTTCATTCTCGTAACTCCGTATAGTTTTCTATTTGGGGTTGCCACTGCTGCAGGCTCTTGGAAAATTGGATGCGATGGGAAGAAATAAAAAAACTTTTATTACTCATACTAAAATTCCACTACGAGGCTGCTCCAATACCGCAGAAATACAGTGTACATTTTTTATCATTTTTCTTTTTCACTTAAATTACTAAACTACACTTCATTGTTTAGTATCCTCATTATCTGCTTAGCCACTAAATTGATGTTAGTCTGCTGATATAATCTTCGAGTTAATTTTTATTTGAAGTCAACCCATTACTAACGAATTTTATACCTTCCTTCATATGTTGAGTGCGAGTGACTTTAACGCTAACTGTGTATTGATTTATTAAGTACGGTTTTACCGTAATTTTTTTAGGCAATTGACAATGGATATATATATATATATATACATTGTTACGTACTTGACTTCTTAGTACGTCTTTAGTGTACACCTCTTTTTAACAATTAATCTTTTATTACAATAAGCTACAATTTAGTACAAGGTATATGTAAAACTATTAAGCCGATGAACCGTAGATAAAAGAGACGCGCGCACTCCTGCGCGCCGACTTTATAGCCACACATACCCGCACCGGCGGTGCGGCACACATACACACATACACACACACACACACACACACCATCCCACCATTCCAAGGACATCATATATATATATATATATATATATTGTTACGGTGCCTTTGGGCCCTAGAGGATAGAAAGCCGTAGGGGCCACCACCGATCTAGCTCAGTTTGGGTCCTCAAATGTGTGTGCGTGTGCTCTGGTATCACCTGCTACTTCGGATGAGATGATAATTAATTCAAAGATAACTCTGTTTTTCACAAAACACAATTAATCCCGACATTGGATGCACGTAAAATGCTCGTTAGATCTTCATTCTTCAGGTCAACTTTCCTCTAAGGGAGGTCACTTTTATTTATTTTATCTATTTACAGATTTTATCTATTTTCCAACATCAGCTAACGCAGCCGTGGAGTACCGATGCAGCTAAGGACCCCGGCCGCCATACGAGCATCAAGATTCATCTCTTGCTCCAAGAGATAAACCGGACACCGGACATCCCGTCTCAGCTTTGTCCATAACGCCCATTTATCTGACATCGCTGGCATGCTGCCAACTTGCTCGGTGCAGCGGGCTCAACCCGCGGGTTGATCAGGCCCAAACATCTCCGGGTCCACCGCGGTGATACCTCTTTTAATCTACGCTATCACTTGCCGCCATATTCCTTCGAAGCGCGACTCCACCGACGCGCTGCTCTCTTTTCGAGCATTGTATGGCCAATATAAAGGTTACCCATTGAAAAAGAGATAATATTATCATTCTTGACTACAACCCGGTTGATAAATTAATATTAACGAAGGTCAAGGCAAACCAAACATAAAATGGTATACGAAAGAATGCGATGGGCGACGTAATTCGAGATTTATGAGGATAATTACTGGCCACATACCGCTGGGAATAAAATAAGGAATTACGTAGATACGTATAAAGGTTCAATTGTTATTTTATTTCAAAACATATTTAGAAATACAAGTTGTTTCTAAATATCTTGATTCTAATAAACGAAAACCTAAAACTAAAATGCAAAGAAAAATACGATTTTTTTTTTATTTGATTCATTCCATTAAAAATTGTGCGCAATATACAACTGATTCTCTTAATCTCTTAACACTATTTATTTAGCGTTTCTAAATAAAATATAATGAATTATTATTTCATTGTGAGTTTAATGTGAGAATTGTCGGTATAACGTATATTAAAATGAGGACATAGTAGCTGTTTTATTTAGGTGATAAAGGTCATGAATTAATGGATCCAGGCGCCACCTGTCGGTGACCCTTGGGTCTCCGGGGCTTGTATCGATTTATGAATGGAAATTATTAATAAGGGTAACCCTGTAAGACTAAAAATACATCACAATCTAGGTTATTCCGTATTCAATTCTTTATATACCTTATACACCGACTACTCGTATTTAGAGGATATATATATAGCAGGTTGCTGACTGAAGCAGGCAGGTAAATGCAGTCTGATAGCTTCTAATTTTATTTATTTAGATATAGGATCCAAATGAACGAATTGCGCGATCTCCGGGTTGCGCGTCCCGTGGAATGGAAACACGACAATTCCGATCGTAAATCGGAGTCACCGCAGGGTAGGGAAGGGAAACAAGGGAACCTTGGTACAGGATGAGGTCGGTGCGGAGATAGGGATTTCAGTTGAAGGACCATTGATCTCGGGAACCGGTATTCGGAAGGACTGATCGCCTTACCTTGTATATGATGGCTCCGTCACCCCTGCAGTCACCGCCGAGACCACACAAATAGCACGCGCATAAGCAGATCTCAATTGAAGACGGCGATATCACAATTTCACTCATAGCACAAACAATACGTGATCAAAATACAACATCAGCAAATACAGTGCTGGTGCACTGGAGCTGAAATATCTACACTGCGAATGCTATCGCGATGTCGAGATCGAACAAATATTGGTCAAGTTGACGTCTTCCGACATCAAGGTCACAACTCACACGCAACATATTAATATATATATATATTTAATATGCTTTATAAATAATTTGTTGTCTATCTGATATCACGAGTTGGGGTACTCGGGAGAGAGCTTCGCTGTTTGTTATCGAAGTTATGCATCACTTGAATGGGTGGCTAATCAGTGTTAGTGAGAGATAATTTTATAAAAGCGTTATTTTAAAATTAAATCTCATTTTCTTGAATTATAGAATGACACATTTCTAATCATAATATTATTATGATAATATAATCACATAAATAATTTCAAACAAATAAAATAATGTAAATAATAAATATATTTGAGCAATACGAAACACAGCAATTAATTGACAGATTTAAAAAATACGTGACAAACGCATCAAGACGCCCGCAAACATGACAAAAACATTGTAAAAGAACAATTAAACATTGATGGATTTTTAAAAAAATTGACAAACATACTAAGACGTGCACAGAGGCAAACAAAAACAAACAAGCTGTAAAATTTAATTATTCGCTTAACTGCATGGACAATGACTAACTATTCGTTCCTGGTATTGCACTCTCATACTAGTCATGTTGACCTTTCCGTGTAACTACCCCCCGTGACTACATAGCGCTTTGACTAGAAGGTTTCGCATAACAATTTTATATTTAATTGCTTTCCAAATTCAATAACTTTAAAGGTATGTTGTGATAAAAAATTCAAAATTCAACTTTTACTTCAGAAATATAACGAGATTTATCGTGGATTCTAATACTTTTCGAGAAATTTTTTGTAGATATAATGGAAGTAATTCGGAGACAGGATATTCAATACTGTCACACTATTCAAGATTTCTAAGTAAAGAATCTTTCTCCTTATATTTTGTACGTAAACGGCTTAGGTAAAGAAGACGTCAAGTTATTTTTTTTTTTAATATTTACTACAAGGTCCAGGTTTAAAACAAGTTTAGAATGCGCACGTTCAATTAATAATAATAATAAGGTGTTTATTCCAGCGTATTCAGGTTTTTTTTTAACCCGATTTGCCATAAAGATAATGCATATAATGTTTTAAATTAAAGTTACGAAATAAATATTATGCAATGAAAAAGAAAAATAAAAATTAAACAAAGGAAAATATTAATAAATAAAATAAAAAAATAAAAAGTTTACACACAAAAAAAAATACATACATACCTTCTTCAGTCACAGCCGTTGTTGTATATGTAGCTATTATGTAGGCGTTGCCATTATCTGGTCAGGGAACCAGCTTTCCACGAGAGCACTGCTTGCACCAGAGAGTTCGTGCTGAGCTCCAGCCGTAGCTTTACGCCCGCAACTCGATGTCTCAGAAGCGGAACGAATCCATGTATACGGCCTTCGGTAAACATTGTAGATGCGTTGCAATAACGCGCCAATCCGAACAGTATTCTGTATGAGTTGTTGTACTGAATTAATTAATGAATTTTAAAAATATTTACATCGTAATGTTGGCTCGACTTAGTAAATAGGAAAGAATCGATTAATTATTTTAAAGAAGCTGTCGTAGTTTACTATTATAAAATAACATTTATAAAAGAAAAATATGTTCTTTTTTATATTATTTGGATTTCAAAGATTAGATTTAAAGGAAGATTATGATATGTAATAAAAAACCCAATTTAAAAAAAACATTAATAGGATCGATAAAAATATTATTTAGTAATAAATTATTAAGTTTTTGATATAAAACTTAATTTTAAATAGTAGCTAAAGCCTCAAAGCATATAAATAAATACAATATATTATTTAACGTGTTTTAAAAACGTCGAAAATTGAAAAAATGTCCTGTAAATTTATTTGTTTATATCTTTATTAATTTTTAACATTTTATTAATTTCCGACTTGACCCAGATTTTTTTCCGTAGTCTTAGTTTTAAGATTATAAAAAAATATATTTCACATATGTAATAATTGTGCGTATAAGGGCAATTTTGTGGCACGCAGAAAATGAATTTAATGGTCTAGTTTTATAATGTTTGTCAGTCAGTTTATTAGTTTTACATTAGTATATAGATCCTATCGAAATAATAGTTGAAAAAAAAGTCTAATCTCATGTATAACTTCTGATATAAATGAATAATGAAAACCCACATTTGAATTATTATTTAATGTGGCGCCTAAATAAAGCTAATAAACCTGTCATTGTTTATTATTAAAGAAGAAATGATAATAGAACTTTATAAAAGAAAAATATGTTTTTCGTTATATTATTTGGATTTTAAAGATTATATTAGATGACAGCAAATTGAAAACATTAATTTAATGTGAAATGTACTGAGATCCGTTTACTATTGGGAAATCAATTTGATTTTCTCAGATTTTTTAAGTATTAAATCTTTTTGTAACGTACGTCGTTCAATAATAACGGAAAAATTACTAATATTAAAAAATGTACCATTTTATTGTGGATTACGTACGTTCTTCACTCAACTCCCTTAATACTGTTTAGCTTCAAAGGATGCTTAGGGGTGAGTTCAGTTTGTGTGACGTATCAAGTTTACTTTTCATTTAGTTTACTAAGAAACTTCCACGTCTCGTCATGAAGGTTCCAGATTTTTTGATGTTTATGTATGGTATTATTTTATTACAAGTTTTAAAAAATTATTATCAAAATCAGTCCACTCGAACCACAGAATTTTATGGTCGATGTAATCATCTTTTTTTATTTATTTATTATCTTTGTTTTATTAACCATTGAATTTAGTTAATTTTAAAAGTATGATATAATCATCAATCTGAGTAATCATACTTTGCGTCATGTGAGGATAAAGAAATTCCTGAACTGAAGCCAACATCGTCGCTGTAAATAAAAGTATAAGGGATGATGCAAATTTATCAATTCCTCAACGTTTACAACATTCTGACTTATCATATGGCACAACATGGCGTATTTTACTTCAAGATCAGGACCTTTTTTACTTTATTTCTTCTTTATAACATATATATTCATTTTAATTTTATTTTTGGCCAAACTGCATGGCGGCAGTTTTACCTTTTACATAGTTAAACGTTTTTTTACAAATAAAATATAACAAGGGAAAAAAATTAGATAAGAAGATGTTAGATGAATCTCTTAAAAAGATTTTAAAAAAACAACAATCTTTCAAAAAGATATACAATTTTTACAAGGTGTAACAGACCTAGTCCACAGTTTTTTATGAGTGGAGTGAATGTAATATAATATAACAAGGAATAAAATATTATATAAGAATACTTTTTTTCACTTTGTATTTTAAGGTGGTCACTAGGGTCATATATTTAAAAAAATGTTCAAGTAGAATGAAATAGCTGAAATAACACGCGAGGTGTGTGAGAATATTATAAAAATATGGTTAAAAGAGCACGCATTTGTGCCGCTGCTAGAGGCGGCCACTTGGCCGATGTCACAATTCATACACAATTGCAATAAACCGAATAGTAGATAAATAAAAATTAAATTAAAAAACTGTATTTCATTTCTTAGATATTCAAAAATAATATCAGCCTGAAACACAATATTCATCCTGTATTATTCTTATAGATGAAAAATACAACTGTATCGAAGCATTTTCTTACCATGTATAATGTTATTTATACGACTGTGCAGCTTGTCGAATTGCTCCGAGGTAACCGCCTGTGACATGTGATATCTCCTACTATCCCAAGGGGGTAGTATTTTGGTTCACATTCTACATCACAAGACACTGCAAAGCTTTGAGAAATGTAGCAATACTTTCTAAGATAAATTTCTCAGAGATTTGTTATTTTCATTTATTTTTAACATTCAACTTTTCAGACGACTGCGCTGCATGCACGTGAATACATTGAGCGGTACTAGAAATTCTAAGAAATAAGTCTTCTTCTTCTTATTCTTCATCTCCTATATCCTAGTTAAACAGTACTCTTCCACTGCAATGTATCGATTACTTAGGGCCACCGATTGTTCCATCTTTCTTCTCAGTTCTCCATTTGCCTTTCCCTTGTTCTCCTGGATCATCCTATAGCTCTTTTTTTCTCTGGCTCTGACGAAAAATCTGTTTAGACAGTCTTTTGCTTTCCATGCGGAGGATACTTCCGAGCCATCTTAACTGAGATTTGTATATTTGGTGCAGAAGCGCGATCATCGGAAAATAAGTCAAAATCTCTTATTATATTATACTAGCTCAAGTATCCGGCGTGGCCTAGGTTTTACGCAAAGTACACATTTAGGGGTACGGGGATAGTATTTTATCGAAATCAGATGTAGACAAGTAATTTTTATTTTATTTTGAACGTCAAGTCTGCAAAATTTAATCTAAAAGTACTAAAATTTTACTTAAGTGGTGTGAAAGGGATATGGAAGTAGTTTTTCAAAATCTCATGTACACAAGTCAAGTGTGCAAAGTTTCATCAAGTTCGAGATAAAATTGTAGATTTGTAAATAAAACGTAAATAACGTAAAATGTAAATAAAATGTAGATATATAATAAATAATAAACTAAAATACACCGCAACCTAAAATCACTACATTTATCAAAGCATCAAATTTTTTAACAATCTCCCTATCACAATTAGAAAAATTACAGACTACTATCAATTTGTATCTGAAGTAAAAAAATATGTACATAGACTAACTGAAATATAAATTATCGTATATACTCCTCTATACAGTGGAAATTTTTCGATTTTCAAATTTAAAAAAAATTTTAAAAATAATCTTTGTTTTATTTCTTTTTTTGTAACAGGTAAAAGAGATATGCGGATTTCACTTTTTAAAAATTGTGTTGTCTAAGTGACGTCCATTTCTTACAATGCACTCATTTAACCGAACCCTCATGTCGGCAAATGCGGAAAAAATGCCGAGTTGATGGCGGCGACTTCATCCCGAATCTTTTCTTGTAGGGGTTGTATTGTTCAAGAATTCAGATATCCCCGCAAGAAAAAATCATAAGGCGTTAAATCTGGCGACCGAGGCCAGGTATGTCTCCGTACTTGCTTATTCATTTTCTCGGTTAAATTACCCTCAACTTCTCCATCGAGACCCTAGCAGTGTGCTGAGTTATCCCGTCTTGATGAATCTGTATTCTGTTATTGTATCCGGGAAACATTTACATTTGCAGCACCAAAAACTCATCAATCACACGGCAAGAACGGCAGAAGTGACAGTTTGTCTCTGGTTTAAAAAATAGAAAAATTCCCATTGAGACACCTTATATTACACTAAAAATATTTTTAATGAATGATCTGAATAATATACTTAAATATGAAAATTGTTAATTATATATGAAATTAAATTCGCACCTTAGCTCCGCCTATGAAACAGGTGCCGGTTATGTTCTGTTGTCGGAATTGTAGGTTACTATTAACAAACATGTTTAATAAAAAGATTATTCTACTTTTTCTAGTAATTGATACGGTCATGGTATGATAAGATCCCGTGGACTGTATTGATTACAATAATGATTAGTTTATGCAACTCGAATTGAATTCAGGAAGGAAAAAAACGGCAGATGGATCTGGCCTACCTTGCTCTAAAGTCCTGGGTTGGACGTCAAGTTTTCACCTCCAGTTGACTAACATGATTTTTATGAAGAACCGAAATATTACTGCACTTCTGGAGCTGTTAAGAACACTGCCTCTTTGTGATCCTAGCGTTACGCACGGCGCTGCTTTCGAACGGTAAAAAAAGAACACAGATATTGACAGTTCGATGTCAAAAGGCAATCCGTTTCCACGTCCGCGAAATCCCTAAGTTATTAGTTGGCCAGGGCGGTACAGGTATATATTAAGGCTCACAGGTTTTTTTTATTGTTTTGAAGATTCATTTTTACTTTCGCGTCCGAATCAACACATTGCAGAAAGATGTTGCCAGCAATAATAATAACTCGGCTGAATAATGTTTTTAATGTGTTTTCATATGTCCAACATGTTTACATCTAAATTTAGAGATTTTATATGTTTGTAAATTACTGCGGGATAAACAGAGAATACTAGTCTTGCTTCTTCCACCTTCATACATCTTCTCATCCGCGCTTTTCGATTATTGAAGCTTTTAACAGGGCCGTCCTCTAAAATCAAGTGTATCTGATCGTGTCAGGTCCTTTGCGGATATTTATTCATATTACCTTCGACAATGACGTCATATATTTTCGTTTTCATATTTTCCTCACTAATGCTATCCACTATTTCAGCCACGATTTATTTATTCTATCAACTGACGTGCTTATGGTCTGGTGATTACGGTACTCGCCTAGTGATCTAGTGGTGAAAGGTTCGAGCTTCGTTCCAGGACGCCATCATGTTGGTCCTATTGTCATAGCACAAGTGTTCACTTTAGTTTAAAAATAGTAAGAATATTTTTAATATAAATTAAATGTATTAATTAGAAAAATATACGTATAAAATCAATCTATCGAAAAAATATTGTTGTTGCTACCCGGATTTGAACCTGGATCTCATCCTATCCGAGGAAATACATTAACCGATTATGCTATAACAACTCAGTGGATTGTACTTTCAAATTGATACATCTGTCGTTTCACTATTTAATAATATACTAATAATTAATTCTTAATTAATAGATTTAATTTGTATTAAAAATATTACGAATTCTAAAAAATTGTAACTTCACAATAAGAATGTGTTCTCCTAAAACAAAAAAAATAAGATTATTAATGTGACACGTATTCCGTGTACGCATCTCTATTTTATTGTAAAAAAAAATATTTTAAAAAACTATGGTACAGACATACCTTCCCTCCTAATTTGATCGTTCTCCACTGTATGGTGTTTGGGACGTATATATATTCTTGAACGAAAATAGTGTACTGTGCCTTCCTCTCCTCACCCGTCACGCCACCGCACCAGTCAAACGGCGACCTTGAAGCGGTGTAGTTATGTGTGAATCGAAGAATAGTATTAAATTGAAACGTCGCACCTAATACAGTGCAATCTAAAGGACTAGGACCCCTGAATGAAGATAGTGATAAATATAAGTTTGCAGTCCACCTTGGATGTGTCAGAAGAACTGGATTGTGGTGAGTGCAAACCTCCTTCCGAATATCCTGTTTCTTCCAGCATCTATACTTTTACGCAACACGTATATAGATTTTCTACACACGCACCTAAGCGACCATACTTTAATGTTTTTTAAAATATTTATTTTCACACTGTAAGACACAAAGAACTTTATTTACAAGCGCTGTCAATAAGCCCCGGCGACGATCTTCCGAATATAATAGGTCACCATACGGCGTTTCAGTCGTTTCATGATGGACCGACGTGAATGACATTCCTTTTTTATAATAAATTATTATTTCTATAATGAAAAATAGGTTTTACGAAAATATTTGCCGTGGCCGCACAGTCGTCACCATTAGCCACGAGGTGATCATATTTGGCTGTCACCTATTGCTTTCTGCTGGTTAAATATTGTTATCATCAAATTTTTCGATCACCTCAAAATCAAATATT
The DNA here is from genome assembly GCA_022840565.1 of Eubasilissa regina. Classification (NCBI taxonomy): domain Eukaryota; kingdom Metazoa; phylum Arthropoda; class Insecta; order Trichoptera; family Phryganeidae; genus Eubasilissa; species Eubasilissa regina. The sequence continues at coordinate 11,265,088 of JAINEB010000027.1, read as the reverse complement.
TGACCTAATGCTTATTAATACTTTCAAAGTACAGGAAACTAGGATGTGGACAAGGGTGATTCGGCGATCTTAGCTTCTCTCAACCGGCGACGATGATGATGGTTATGAGGTCAAAAAAAAATGAAACTCAAAAGATATTCAATATAGGCACACTACGGCGGCAAAATCGAGAATGACTTCCAGCCGGCAGAATACTCTGTTTTTATTCAGATTCATAACAATACACATAGTCATATTTGCAAGTACCTACACGGCCGCTGTAAAGTCTGAGGCGTCTTTATTTTCCTGAAATCTATCCCACGGGTTTTTTAGCGCCACACCGATGATTACACCTTTAAATTATTGACGCGTGTCTTATCACATCAATTATATGACGCCCCCTTGGCGAGTAATTCTGTGCTATACATTATTGCTACACACAACTCAAGTTAATCCATCAATTATTCATGAATATGAATTAAAAATTGCTACAGTTGGCCCTCCAGTTTATCCTTTAGCCGGTCTTTATATTATTTACATATTCACAAAACTAGTTCTGTCTTTTATTTTCTCGTCCACATCTAGTTCACCACCGTAATTTATTTACTCCGAAATCAGCCAAGTTGTTAGCATCCCCGTGCGTTGTAGCCCTTTTCACAACCCCCGGGTATCAATTAGGAAGTTTTCTGGACAGGGAAAAACAATATACATCCTTTGGGAAGAAATCCACCCCGAAGAATTTGAAAGTTTTATATATATAGTCGTGAGTCGTGACATCTTACTGTGTCTGGGATCGCAGTAGCTGGCATTGTTTCAGTGTTAAATAATAAATTTATTTATTAACGGTATAAATTATTTCATCTATGTCCCTACCAAATATCAATCACTCAATTAGTGCAATCGATTTGTTGAATATTGTTCCTTCTATTAGGAGGATTACATTAGAAGAACTTTGACACTGCCTATTTCATTGCATTTTCTTCGATCACTACTAGGAGATCCCGAAATCATATTAAAAGAGTGCATATGTACGTGAGATATAATAGATTTCATAATCCTTATAGTTTTTATCACATTTCAATCAAACTTTTCTAAAATGTATTCTTTGCAAATATTTCGGCAATGTTCGTTCAAAATAGCAGATTTTAAATTTTTTTTTTTAATTATGTATCTCCTTTAATATTGGTTCTAGATAAAATAGTGAAAAACAAACTTTATACACAAAATCTAAAATTTTAAAATGGAATATTGAATAGACTATTTCATCTAATAATGAGAGAGTTTGTAAATCAATCAATTGTATCAGTATTGAATGTTGGAAAGTTGGCGGGTTATCGGGAGATAAAAGACAGGATGGCACTTACTTGTTGGTCTCCTACCTCTGGAAGCTGGTTCTTTTCTCCCTGGTCCACCAATTCACGAGCGACGCAGAATTATGTCACGCACTTGTTGACACTCGCGTTAAAAAAGTAATTGTTTTAAATCTATTAGCGGTAGTAAAAAATTATATATCAGCGGTAATTAATGTTAGCGGTTGTAAGCGTATTTACAGCGACGGCGACGTACCGTGTTCAATTTCAAAAGCGGAGTAGCTCGTTCAGGCGTATCAAGCAGACTGCAGGAATCTTCTTTCTCCTTCGTGCCTAGGGACTAGGATAGGACAAGAGTAAAAGGGAAAAGACATATTTCTGTAATCCAATGAGATGTGCGTGCGTAGTACATTTAATGGCGCTAGTAATGTATATCAATTTTTTACAATACAAGGAAATTTAAAAATGTATAATTGCGTTTGTAATTAATTGTCATTGAAATAATTGTAATTATATAGACACGAAAATATATAAGAAATATGTGTAAAGTTATTGGTTAAGTTAGGTTATACTGTAAGAGACCACTTCACTTTTTCGGTTATAAATTAAATTTTCAGCGTTGAAAAATAAATCTCGTGGAAAAACCGGCCGTGGTTACGCAGCGGTAAACATTAACCGCGAAGCACCTAGCTAAAGCTGTCAGCACGGAAACAGTGTCCTAGTAATATATTATGTTACGAAATAATATATTTTTTAAATCTCTTAAAAAACTGTTCACCCTGAAACACCTAGTATTTTTCCGCAATATTAATCTCGATAGTTTTCTTTTGTAAAGTCGATGTTTGAAAGCAGTATACGATATCATATTACTAACACAAAACATGAACTGCGCAGATTCTAAAAAAATATATGGCATGCTTTTTCGTTTAAGTAAATTAAAAATTCTTTAAGGGAATATTTTTCCGGAATGCCTCATCGATGTCTCTAGTTCTTGGTGAGGTTTAGCGCACTCTTAGAGTTTCTTGAGTCTATGTCCCTTTCTAGGAATCTCTAGCTGATCTCTAAGTTTATCTTCAGATCAAAGCTGTACATGTACATGACAAACATGTACATGAAGGTACCAGTTGCAAAGTCAGCAACCTCCATTTTTCCTTTTTTCTATATTTAAATGCAGTTTTCTTTTCACAGAGATGCGTAGGAATGAGGAATACATATCACATTAATATTTTTACTATTTTCAAACTAAGCAAATGTTTGTACTATGAAAATAAGACTACTTTGCTGGTCTCCTGGAACGAGGTTCGAATCTCCGACCACTAACTAGATCACTAGGTCAGCATCTTAACCACCAAACCAACAACCTACTTTAACACTTACTGCCCGGTGGATCAAAACAAAACACGACCGGCGGTGATAGATCTTTTTAGACCCACCCCAGGTTTTAGATTTTTTAAATATTTATAAATATTTTTAAACCAGTACATATTTTTAAACAACATTTATAATTATAATTCAAAATCAATAACAATATTGGATAGCCGACCCTATACTCATCGGGTAGGGTCATAAAACTTTATTGGTGACTCTTTCTGGGGAACCCTGAAAGGTTCAACACGCTTGAGGCGTGTATTACCGCCAGACGAAAATAAGTCAAAACAAATAACAATATAAATATATGTACAATAATTGGACTAGATCGCAATACACTAACCAGGTATGTGTCCTTTGCATACCCTCTCCACGGAATGTTAGAAAGGAGAGTAAAAAATATGCTGAAGGTTGTTTTAGCTCGAGCAGTAAGAGGCAATCCCATAAAATCAACTGTCAGTTTTTGTGCGTTTTTTTAATTTTTTAATAACTCATTTGAATCTCGTCTGAAAATATTAATTTGTATCTCAAATTATTTGGAAATGCTTAATAAAAGATTAGCTAGAAGGAAAACGGCATTAAACTAATATTTGTCGCGTTATTCGTGTTTTTACAAACACCCGGGTCAGATCTGATCCACCACCGCAGAGGATGTGTTGATTAACAATCAAACGTGCTCTTTTTGATATAAATTGATCATACAAAATACGGTGTCACTGCAAAATCAGTTGTTTTTGCCTGCTGCCATTTATAATAAGATTCGACTAGTAGTAATCTTCGTTACTCTGAAATATAAATGGCCTTCAGTATGAAAAAAAGCTTGTTTTTGAAAAAATGTGTTACATTTATTCTGTATTTTAAGCCGAATATAGCAAATGTCATAAGGTACATTATTAAATGTATTAATGCAACTTAAATAAATATACAGAAAAAATCTATTTTTCGAAAAAATATTTAACTACTCCATGATTTAAACCTGGACCTCTTCAAATCTTTCATATATATTCAAAAGTATTTGAGATTTATTATACAATTAATTAAGTAAAACACGTTATTATTGTGAAGTCGCAGTTTTTTCAGAAAATAGTTATATAATTTGATAATGGAATATTCCTGTATATCTTTTTAATTGATACATTTAATTTGTATTATTTAAGATATACCGCAATTTAAAGTAGATTTCTTTTAAAAATGCAATAGTAGATGTGGGAATATTACAGAATATAAGTTAAAAAATTAGCGAAAACGTATTCGATTGCTGTAGTGAAACGGTGATCGCGTTTACCTGGATAGGAAAAGTTCCAAATTCGAATCCCGGTAGCGACTAAATATTTTTTACAGTTGATCAATTTAATTTGTATTAAAATACCGCAGAACTATGCTCTGAAACTGCAACGTCACAACAAAAATATGTTGTTGAACAAAAACAAATAAACAAAATGTTATTCAATCAGTACTTCATGTTGTTTTCTAAATAAAGAATAAAATTTGCAGGTTGCCGAGATTGCAACCAGTACCCTCACATGGTACTGAGATTAATCTCATCTTGTCTCATTCCGAATATACGAGATATCACAGTACGCGTTGAATGCCTAAATCCTGGCACTCTATTCACCCTAGGTACTTGATATTGTTCTGCTTGTCCAGCATTGTGTAGGTAACATAATGGTTTTTGGGTTGTTAGGTCACTGTCATTAATATCTCTTGTTACCGAGCAAGCACACTAGGTAAAGAATGTACCTAATGGTTTTTGCGGCAGATAATGACAAATTATTTTCTACGATAATAATGATATCAAATTCATTTTTAATATGTTGCAAATGTGATTCGTTTTTAATGAAATCACATTTTAAACAAATAATTGATATCTCGTAGAGACAAACAATTTTTTATTAATGAAAAATACAGAAATATGGGTAATTTACAGGTCTTTCAACCTGTCTTCGGCTGGCCTAAGTGATCACTTTAAACAACGTAACTTTCACCATTCCATCCAATCAACCTCTAAATATTGATGGACTAGAAGGGTTGATTGTCTCAACATGGCAGTTTTAGATACTCTAAATGACTGTTGCCTATTGTATTTCATACCCTGTTATAATAACTGTTAAAATCATCGAGAAAATTCTTTGAGATTGAGATGGCGCATTGATTTGATGATCTGATTACATCTCTAAACCTGCTAATCTAGAATTACTCCATATGTGTCGATTGTCTGTATAGTCAATAACATCGCCGACGGCCCCTAAAAGAATCTTGCAGATACCTAGGTGTAAAACTAGACTCTCATCAGCCGCAAAAACACGCCGGTACCGACCGAAAAAGTGGTGCCAACACAATGCGCTGCAGATTAACACGACTTCTCGTTGTAGACCTTTTACTGCATATACTTTTATCTGTAACCGTGCTGGTGACAAGTGAAAGTAGTATTTCTTATGTATCTTGTTCTGGGTACATACACACACACGCACACACATTAATCAAAAGAGCATGTGAGCTCCTGGTGTAATAGATTGAGGGCATAGAACTCTCACACGCATATCTGACATTTTGACTATATCTTATCCTTATCGTTAAAGTATTTCAAAGTAAACATTTTTTTGACCATAGACCTTTACATATAAATTTTCTCGTTTGATTTCCATCGATTTTTCATAAGCCATCCTAAACACACGTACAAAGTTTTTATTTGAGCAGTTTGCAAATTTGTCTAGAGATATCAAATTACCTTATGTTTGATTTACGCAAAAGTTAAATATGGGAAATTCCTTCAAGGTTCGTGTAACATTTTTTGATTAAAGATAATTGCTGTACTCGAGCGGGCTTCTTCGAACACGAAATTATACAGATATTACAAAACTTTAAACATATTTCATTTTTATGCCATTGAAACTTAATCAATTAAAACTTCGGCCTGTTTCATAAATATTGTTATTGTTCGAGATAAGATTAAAATGGCGGTTAGTTATGTCAAAATTAAAACCGACGATTTATATATTATTTTATACTGGTGTTTTATAAGCCCAACAAAACCTTATTATTTATTAAGGAAAACACATTCTTATTGTGAAGTTATCATTTATTTCAATATAGAATATGTTTATTCAGCGGGTATCGTAGTACCTATATGTCACAAATATGTCACGAAAATTATGTAATATTTTATATACTTTCATATTAACCATGTGTTTAATTTTTACATTGTGTTTTATTTAACCTTGTGTTTTATTTTAACCTTGTATTACTTTCAACCCTGTGTTCAATTTTTTCTTGTGTTTAATTTTTCCTCGTGTTTTATTTAACCGTGTGTATGATTTTTACCTTGTGTTTAAACGTGTGTTTAATTTTTACCTTATGTTTTATTTAACCTTGAGTGTAATTTTTGGCTTGTTTTTATTTAACCGTGTGTTTAACTTTTACCTTGTGTTTTTTAACCTTGTGTTTCTTTTAACCCTGAGTTTCATTTTTTACCTTGTGTTTAATTTTTTTCTTGTGTTTTATTTAACATTGTATTTTATTTATTCTCTGTATCTTATTTTAACTCATTTATCATTTTAACTTATGTATTAATAATTTTTATTCTAATCGATATCGAGATCGATACCAGGCGCCTTCTGTGTATTTTTGAAATCAAAAAATTTGGAGTCGACAAGTATTGATCCCAGTATCTCTAATATGCTAAGCCAGTGGTTTGCTAATGAACTGCATTATCAAATTGTCATTTAAGTATTTAAAATGATTTTTATGTTTTAGAATTTAACCAATTATATCGTTGGTACATAAGTTGTCCTAAATATCTTTAACATAATTAAAATTCTGTAACAAAATAATGGATGGATTTAATAAAAAAATTATTATTTTGCATTTAAGTAATATTGAATTTATCTCTTAAAAATTATGTTTTCTAAATGTGATCCGTTATTTCGCTGGCACTCTTCTAAACGAGAAGTGAAAATTCTGAAAACTGCTCGGCACGCGTTCTCAGTGATCGCTGCCTTTTCTTATCGGATATTTTACTTTTGTAATACGACCCTAAACAATGGAAAAATAATCACTTTCGCGGATGACACCGTGCTTTGCTTTGAGGGTTAGTCTTGGGAAGAGGTCAATACTCGTGCACAGGATGGTCTGAACAAGGCGAAACAATGGTTTGACACGAACCTTCTATCACTTAACACAAAAAAATCAAAATATGTATGTTTCTGTATTAACAAAAGAACAACACCACATCAAAGTCCTACACTCATCGTACATGACTGCAAAGCAAACAAGAACACGGCTTCCGCATGCCAATGTGAAAAACTGACAAGAGTCAAAATTATTCGACATCTGGGAGTACTGATCGATGATCATCTTAACTGGAAAGAACACATATCGAACCTAGCAAAACGCATAAGAAAACTAATTTACTTTTTTAAAGGAATTCGTTGTATAGTTGATTACAATCTCTTGAGATTGGTGTACTTTGCACTGTGCTACTCCTTAATTAATTATGCTGTTTTAGTTTGGGGAGTAGCAGCAAAAACAATATTGGAGTCGGCTAAAAAAGCACAAAAAACAATTCTCAAGGTAATAATTGGTCGTCCCTTTATATATTCATCAGACCTTATATTTAAAGAGTACAATGTCCTAGATATAAGACAAATCTTTATGTTGAGACTCGTTCAATATTTCCATACTAACAACAACTCTCCTCAAGAAATAAATCATGGACACAACACAAGGCAAACAACAAACATCTACACACCAGTTCCGAGAGCAACAACGACATTTTATCAAAGATTCTACATGTTCCTAGCTCCGAAACTACACAATACACTCAGTACCAACTGGAAATCGTACAATTCCTATAAGATTACACAAATATGGACCCAATATATGATTCAATCAGGTAGAGATGAATCAGAAGCATGGATATCCAACAATTTAATATAATGTATACAATTCTTTTACTAATAACTCACTAGTCCTACAACACTCCCACTCCATACATTTTTATTATATTTTTATTTTATTTTTACTTTTTTATTCATATTTGATTTCTCTTTTTATTCCCAATAACACCACAACAGCACGAAAAAAAACTGGCTACTTTAACACAGACTTTAGTCTTGTAAAGTAGTCAGGACAACGCTGTATACATCAGAGGTGAAGTCTACTCCATCCCACACAATAAACTATGTATTATGTATGTTTATTATGTATCCACCTCTGTTAGTACAAAAATATGGATGTCAAAATATATATAAATAAATAAATAAATTTTCTTTTAATCCAGTCCAAAGAAGGAATATTATTACTGTATACCTTTGATTTAAGGTAGGCCCATAGGAAAAAATCAATCAGTATATCAAGTCGGGGCTATACGGAGGCCACCTCGTCGGGATATCAATTTTGCAGTCTAAATTTCACGAACAAATATTAAGGACACGCTCCATAGTGACTAAGTACGCGGCTAGCAATCAGCATACCGCCCGCCCCTCTTCTGCTCGTTGCGTTGTTACAGCTAATAAACCAAAATGAAAAAGACCTATGGTGCACACTGCTTTGTACATTCCTAATATTAAAGTTTAATATTGATCATAACACTGTATATTAAGCATTAAACTAAGAAAATATCGACAAGATTAAAATCGTTCGCAATCTTTAGTATTGGTTTTTTATTAATTTGTTTTAAAAATATTGCTCTACGGTTTAGTACTCGGTAACACAGTACGAAATCAAATCAGTCAAATCGAAGAAAATGTAAAATCTAATATCCTTGTTCTGATAGAAATCTTTGATGTTTTTGAAACAATTGATACTACAGCTATGGACCGACCGGAAAACTGTAAAATAAAACATTTGGATAGTTAATTAATCACTATGGAAGTTCCTTCATAAACCACCCCTCCCGGGGGGGCTGTAATGAGAAGACGGATAGAGTAGACTAAACACACCGTACCTATCATCATTGCCTAATCCCCGGAGATTAAGGAAACCTCTTATATCTGTCGTATAATAATCTTTCCAACCCTTAGTGCTTACGATGGGACAAAATTGATTAAAATTGTGATTATATTGGATTTTGGATTCCTGTTCGGCTCATAATGCCAATTAATTCCGGTTCAAATAATCAAAAACATGTTGTTTGACATTTTGTATTCGGATATTTTTGGAACAGCCGCTAATCGATTTTATTTTATTTTACTTTGTAAAGGGTGTCCAGCGGAAAAATTTCAAGATTAAATTGTAATTGTTCGTAAACCGTCAGGGTGAGGTAAGTGGGAGGGATATTGTTCGACGCGCGTGATTGTGACACTTGTATTTGTGGTGGAGAGGAATCAATAAATGAACCAGCATCCTGCAGACAAAAAGTCCTTTCTTCCTCATATTTCCACCAATATTAATTTAAATATTTTAAAGAGGACACATTATTATTTGTGAAGTTATATTTTTTTCAGAACATAGTTCAGTGATATTTTAATACAAGTTAGATACGTCAATTAGAAAGATATGCATACAGACAAACTCAATTTATGGAAAAAAAAATTTAACTGCCACCGGGATTTGAACCAGGATCTCTTTCTATACGGGGAAGTGCGATATACAATTACACTACATCAGCCTCGTAAATAATTGACAAATTTTCGATCTTTATTGCAGTTATTTCAAATTGTTACATCTTATTTATATTATTTATTTAAAAGTCAAATTCACTATACAGTCGTAGGCTACTTGCAAGAAGAGAATATACGGGAGTTATAAGCTTCAGTAGTTCAGTGCGTACTCTACTTATAAAACAAGAAAACCTACATAACTAAACACTGTTTAGGCTTTGTAAAGTTTACTAGTTAAAACGGTGACCTTACATCGCTTTTGAAAGATTTGCTATGTTTTGCAAGTAACTAAATTCTTGTTCAATTTTAGACATAATTATTAATTATCATCGGTTAGTTTGTTTCTTAACTAATTGTTTATTTGATTCATGGAAGGTAATGTTTGTTTACATAAATATTATAGGTAGAACGGCAAATGCTAGTTTTTTTATTATGTCATATGTTACTGGCAAATTATTCGATGTATTTAATATGATTGTACATGAAAATATTAGCTGGAGTTGAAGAGTCGCAAATGTCCATGAAAAGAGCCGCGTGCGGCTCGTGAGCCGAGGTCTACCGACCTTTGCCTTATGTTCTTCAACCGTGATCTTCTCCTTCTTCCAGGGACTCTCTTTAGCAATCTTTCCCCGCTTTAGATCTCATAATGTAACATATTGGTAAGAATACAACTAGAGCACTAAATTCCTAATGTCGTTGTTCGCTTCCTTTTCTTGCAAAAGCATAATGTTTTGTAAGACGTAGCATAGACAATAATTAGATACTCCAAAATATAAAAATTCAATATTCCGATAACGTTATTACAGATTGCTTCAATATCATCTTCTGAAAATTTGTAATACTGAAATTTTATTATATTTTCGTATACGCATTTATAAGAATTACATAAAAACAAGATGTTACTTCTGTTTTATACTAATTTTATTTTAGTCATAGTTACTTAGATTATATTAGTTCAGTCTCGATGCGTACTACAGTACCACACTATAATGACATTTCACAAATACACCACTTGTATAATATAATATTAATGGCATGATTGATTAACAAATTAAACGAGTCAATAACACCACACTCATCCCCAGAGTAAAGCTTCACGTAAGTATCAGATCATTAGGGAAACATAAAACAGTCAGATTAGATACCTACCACACTAATATTACGTAATTTTATCCGATTTCACGAATTTGTAGAATGTATTATATAATGACTAATACAGTAAATTAGTTGGACATATCCTCTAACACATAATTTATATACGAAAAGCTTATATATGATATTTTTCTATGTAACTATGTGTTCCGAATTCGTAAAACACACTTTTGGCGCATTGTATTAATGCATTTCCTTTCCTTATGTTCGTCTTGTCAGTGTGAATTGTGGCCTTGACGTCAGCAGACGTTAACTTGACCGATATTTGTTCGATCTCGACATCGCGATAGCATTCGCGGTGTGGAGTGTGCTTTCAGTTCCAGTGCACCAATACTGTATTTTGTATTTTAATCACGTATTGTTTGTTGTTTGTGTGCCGTGAGTGAACTTGTGACATCGCTGTATTCAATTGGGATCGGAAATCGCCTCATCCGCGTTACATTTTGTGTGATCTCGGCGGCGACTGCGGGGGTTTGCGAAGACGTCATATACAAGGTAAAGGCGAGCAGTCCTTCCGAATTCCGGTTCCCGAAATCAATGGTCCTTCAATAAGAACCCTTATCCCCCTCACTTAATATCCTGCTATTTGGTACATTTTTTGAGATGCATTTTTTTCAAATTCAGATGCGCACACAAAATACATGTCACATCAATATTCTTACTATTTTCAAACAAAGCTAAACGCTTGTACTATGAAGATAAGACTAACTTGCTAGTGTCCTAGAACGAGGCGCGAACCCCCGGCCACTAGATCACTAGGCCAACGTTTTGACCACTACATCGACAAGCTACTTAGCACAATCGATATCTTAAGCTTTTTATACCAATGAAAATGGAAAGTACGTACTTTTAGTAGGTACAAGAATCGTCATTGTAACGAGTTGTAATTTACGTAATGTTTCTGTCGTTTCGAGATATTTAAAGATTTGCTTTTAAATTAATTAAAAAATATTTTTGTAATCCACAATACAATGTATCAAATTTTTTTTAGTCAACTAGATTAATAATTTATTTTTACATATAAATGTTGAATGTAGGTTATAAGGAAATAAAAAAAATAAGGTTGCAATGACTTACTATATTATCAAAATAAACACTACGTTGAATACCGTTGACCGTTGTAACAATACACTGAAAATAACCCTTCAAAATTTTCTCAATTGTTATAATTTGCATCTTATTATATTAATTTAAAACAGTGTGATGCTGAATAATTTAAAAACTCTTTTTTTTCAATTTCTTAACTTCATAATTCATTATTGATATCCCAAAACTAAAATATACCGCAACTCAAAATCGATATATTTATCGAGGTATTAAATTTTTTAACAATCTCCCCATCACAATTAGAAAAATTACGGACTATCATAAATTTGTAACTGAAGTAAAAAAAATATGTACACAGTCTAAATGAAACATTAATTAACTCGTATATACTCCTTCTCTATACACGAGTCTTACTCTCATAGAAAAGAAACAAATGTTAAAATAAATATACCCACTGATTATTCAAATTGTATTATATTTTTAATATTAATAAAAAAATATATTTTTAAAATAATAATAATAATAGGCACAACTCTTATTTTGAAATATTTGTAAATTAAAAGATCAAGCAATCTATCCCAGTGACTAGAATTCCACCCTAACACCTCCTTTATACAAAATATATTTGTGAGTTCGAATAAAATCTTTTTTCTTACAAAACTAGTAAAGTTTTCAATCCAGCTTCCGACCACTCAGTTGAATTTTTTTTATTATTATTTTTACCTTTTCTTACGTGGTTAGTGTAAAACCTAAAGGGGATGAAAAGTAAGATAGCGAGTTGTGCGGGCAACCCCCTGTAAGTAATGCTTTCAACTTTATGAGAATCTATTGATTTCATTTATATAGTGATTTTTTTGTGTTGAAGCGGTGCGATGAAAGTGTCTAGTTATTTTATTTGTATTTGATTCATTTGTAAGGCGTCATGAAGATATTTTGTAAATAATATTTTTTAAATGCTCACTTACTATTTCATAGGTGTTGAAGCAGATTATTTCAAAAGAGAATAGTACTGTCTTATTTATTAAGGAAATACTGGCGTTACAACACAATTGGTAGTGTACTTCCCCGGATTGGAAATGAAGATCCAGGTTCGAATCCCGGTGACGCAAAAACAATATTTTTCGACAAAATTGATTTTATATGTATATATTTATAATTAATACATTAATTTAGTATTTAATTTACTGTATTATTTATTTATAATTCATTAACACAGCTGCCAACCGCATTAAATGAAAGTCTGCATCGATGTTGGCTTTGTTTTTTCGTGTATCATTTACACTAAAAGCAATCTGTAAAGCCTTTTGAAAGGTTGTAGCCGCTGTTCTCTTATTTAACCAATTAACTTAAATAAATACATATATCCATAATTTTTTTTCTTAAAATAATAATGTAATTTATCGTTACAGTGAAGTGAAAAGTGCGAGCTGTCTATCGGCGATTATTTAAAAATCTGATTTTAAACATTAAAAAAATAGGAAGATTTCACTTAACTAATTGGTTTGTGTCTTTGCTAAATTAATATTAAATTCAATACTGCCGCCTCCGGATCAGGCATCTCAACCCACTACACCACAACTGGTTCACGTAGATGCGTCTGTTTCGTACTGCAAACATTCAGCTGTGCAGAATGATAAATCAAGTATATAGATATAAAATATATAAAAATATATAATATACATAAAATCATATAAAAGACTAAAAACTAATAGATTTATTTATCCATGCAACATAAATATGATTACTTTTAAAATTAGAAATATTAACTTGGTGGTTAAGATTCATATTTTTTATTTATTATCTTAGTTTTATTAACCACAATTGAGTTTAAAAAACATCTACCGGTTTCGGAAAACACTAATAGCAGATATTTTTGTAGACAATTTGGAGAAAAAAATTTTTGATTGTGATTCTTCTTTGTTAAATAATGTTTTGTTATGGAAAAGGAATGTGGATGATGTATTGTGTATTTGGTCGGGTTCACAACGTCAACTAACTACATTTCTAAATTTAATTAATTCGTTTAATAATAAAATACAATTTACATTAGAAATGGAAAATAATTCTACCCTAATTTTTTTGGATCTAACATTGATTAAAAATAATAATAAAATTGAGTTCAAAATTTTTAGAAAACCAACTTTTACAGACACTATCATACACAATGAATCTAATCATCCATTATCACATAAACATTCAGGGTTCCACTCCATGATACATAGTTTAGTCAATATTCCTATGTCAACATCCAATTTCAATATTGAATTGAATACAATTAAAAAAATAGCAGTTAATAACGGGTATAATACATGTTTGATAGACACTATTTTAAAAAATAAATTAAAAGAATATAATAATCAGTTTTTATATAAATCACAGATAAAACATAATGATAATAATGATAACTTTTCGAAACAAATATCTAAACACCTACCACGAGACATTAGACCAGCGTTTTACACAAATAATAGTATAGGAAATTTACTCATAAATTCTGAAGACAAAGATGATAAATTTAACAATTCTGGCGTCTATAAACTTAGTTGTAAGGATTGTGCTGCATTTTATATTGGTAAAACGGGTAGAAATTTTAATATAAGAGTAAAGGAGCATTTGAGATGTTTTAACAATAGTGGGTTTTCGGAATTTGCTAATCATTTGATAGAAAATAGTCATGGTTTTGATAAAAAATTGGGATTGTCAATTTTGCATATAAACGGTGTAGGTCACAAATTAAATAATTTGGAATCTTTGGAGATAAATAAAGCATGTAAAAGTAATCAGGAAATTCTAAACAGCCAACTAAATTTAACTACGAGTCCTATTCTAAAATTTTTTCCTAAAAATTATTCGACTAAATTTTTATTGAGCAGCAATTTGAGTTAGGTACTAAATTTTCTTTTTTTTAAAATAATTTTTTTTAAATAATTGTTGTTTTTTAAAAAAATTAAAAATAGATTCTAGTGAAGAAACAATGCTATATTTTTAGTTAGTTATGACATCCTGAAGAAGGAAAAGTATTTTCCGAAACCGGTAGATGTTTTTTAAACTCAATTGTGGTTAATAAAACTAAGATAATAAATAAAAAATATAAATATGATTCACAAATAAAAAAATAATGAAAACTATATACTTTATAAAGTTCTATTAGGTATAGTAGAAAAAAATAATTAAACATAATTCATTTAAATAATTTACTAATCCTAAAACATCTTGTATTTATAGTATAAAAACATAAAATGCAAAGACTAAAAGATCTGGTACATTGGTAATTATATAGTGTATTGTCCTATGTGCTTCGAATGTGCTTCGGAATGGTTCTATACAGCTACAGTTACAGTGATTATATACAGCTACAAGCGTCACGCAGTATATAGTATTTATATCAAATTGGTATGTTGGTAAGAAAGATAGCCAGTAGATAAAGTTTAAGTTAATTTGATTTTATAGCGTTCGCTGGATACTGCTTTCGACACGGTATTGAAAATCATTACTTTGCATAATACGACACAATTTACTTTCGACATGCTACTGCTAGCCAATACTTCATCAAAATAACATCGCATCAGTAATGAGATGAATCCTAGAAAGGGACCCGAAACGTCGGCCAGAGAGATTGGTTACACATGGCAGAGTATCCCAGAAAACTGTTCACATAAATCGTGAAAATCTTAAAACATTTTTAATCATAATGCTTTTAATTAACTTCTTCAATATTTGCAAAATTACTTTGTAGCCTCATTTTATATTAATAATTAGATAAAATACTTTGTTTAAACCACTCTTTATTGATTATTCTACATGTTTCCTACCTACGGTATCTTCTTCAGGAAGCAATGTATACTGAAATTAAAAACTACAAGCATAGATGAAAATAAAACTATAAAGTGGTGAATAAGTAAGAACTAATATGCAAACAAATTTAAAAGATGACTATTTGCAAAGAGAATTTGGTTATTTATAATATTTAGCTTGCTATTAACACCTATACCTAAAATTTCAAAAAACTGTGATTCCCTAGTATTCGTATGTAAAATTTCTAAACCATTTTTAATATCAAAAGAATGGTTTGTTTCCAAAAGCTGATTGGAAAAATTCTAAATAGTTGTTGTTATTTAGGCATAAGTATCGAAACTTGTAGAATAATCAATAGATAGTGGTTTAAACAAAGTATTTTGTATAATCATTAATACTTTTAATAAATGGTCATCGGAGGATTCGAAATAAAATAATCTAACTTACATTATTTCTTTAAGAAGAATTGATTCGGCATTCATACAAATTGCAATCGCATAGTTTTCTGGAATGAATCATGTACGAATAGCGGGGTTCCACCGTACAATGTTTTTGAGAAATTGGGTAAATACGCACACAAAGGATGAAAGATAATTTCTACAAATGGCTCACTGCACAGACTTTAACGAAATCACCTGTAATTAATGTTAAACTCATACATAAAGTACCACAGAGAATAGCAAATTTAATTAGAATTGCTTTATCAAACAGAATTTTGCACACACAAACAAAAATATACTCGTCCCGTCCCCAGGGGTGAGTTTTGTTGAGTTTTTCTACCCCTTATTCGGCGGGGAGAAATTGGAACTTCGTTATTGTGTTTTGTATTGTATTTTACGATCAGCCGGTTCTACAGTAATTTCCAGTATATTTTCTCCTGGGCAAAGCTTATTTTGTTAAAGTTTTCCCTTCAACACGTACAGGGTGTCATTTGGGAAAGTCCTGAAATTAATTTTCGACAAAACATTAAAACAACTTTTGATTTTAATTTTTAAAAACTACATTCCCTTTAACTGTGTCTATTAAAATAATATCTATATAAGTGGATAAACTTATGTTGTATGATGAATATTTTGGCCGATTCTAGCATTTGTCTCCGACCTCTCTCGCTCCATGTTCCTTCACACATTGGCTTGCAATACCGTTTCGAAAGCAGAAAATATAAAATATTTATGTAAGTGCATCATGGTGTCCATTTTGATTCAGCATTTTGGCAAATTAAATAAGCTTGAAAACATCTAAAATTCATTATACTGACATACAAAAAATAAACTATTTATTTCAACGATTTCAAGTACACCCATCCCTCGATTTATACGATAGATACGTTCCAAGAAAATCGAGGCATAGAACGCGTGTAAAATAAAAGAAGATGAAATGGGAGACTTAAAGTTCATATCAAATAGGAAGATCCAAAAAAACTGTGTAAAACGAGTACATACCATAGACGTATGTATATCAACATAAATGTTTATGCGCCTTGTTACTTCGATTGGCACCACTGGATTTCCTGGTTTATAATAATGTACATGTATGTGTGTGAGTATTATCACCCTTTTTTCGGAGAGCCAAACAGACGGTAAACGACAGGCGGTTTGATTACATCCCGTTCTTCCACCAGTCTAGAGGTCCAAAGAAAATCACCAGTGCGCACTTCGATCGGTCAAAATCTACCCAGCTAAAAGAATAACAACATCGAACCAGAAAAGTAGCAAGTACAATAAAAAGATTAGTCCAGTGTTCATATATCATATGTGTCCTTATTGTCAATCGGAAACCTAGGAACCAGCTATCAAAGGCATTTACATAAACAAGTATACTACTATATTATTTATTTATTATCTTTGTTTTATTAACCACTGAATTGAGTTTAAATACATCAACCGGTTTCGAAAAATACCATTTTCTTCTTCAGGATGTCATAACTAACTAAAAACATATATCATTGTTTCTTCACCAGAATCTATTTTAAAAAAAAAACAATAATTTAAAAAATAAATTTAGTACCTAACTCAAGTTGCTGCTTAATACGAATAATTTATAGGAATCACATATACGCCTAATTGATCTCATTTTCACGAAATATTTCAAAAAAACTTTTTTTTTAAATAATTATATATAAAGTAAATCTAGTACTTAACTTAAATCGTTATGATAATAAAAGATGTTGAAATTGACTTGATGATACAAAATTATTTTAAAAATATATATAGAATAGTATTTATGGTTAAATTTAGTCGGTTATTTATAATGTTTTGGTTTATTTGAAATTCTAAATTACTCATTTAATGGTTTTAATAAGCATAGTTAAATAATCTATAAATAAAATATATATAAAGATTATTCGAATGAATTATGAAAAATTAATATTTTAAAATACGTCGCGGAACGGGTGCTCGGGTTAACTGATGACATGCATCCTAGTCGGTCGTGTCGAGTATTCTCAATAGCGTGTAAACGAGCTCGGTGATACTTCGATGTGTACGTATGCTCCAGCGTTACTGGTGAACAATCTGCTATCACAAAAATACTAAAACTAGAGATACGGTTCATACAAAATACAGTCGCAATCGTTAAGTAGCACCTAGAAGATACAAGGCTAGCCACGAGTTTGAGAAACATGATTTTTATTCCTTGATTTTAATGGCGAGATAAATTTATTAGATACACCCTTTACATTATATTTTTATATACGTTTCAAAGAAGTTAAATTCCCGATACAAAATACATTCTCCAAACATTTTATCAGGACATCCTGTATGTTTTTTTACTATCTCTACTTGTCATAAACGAAATAGACTTCTGTGTTTTTGATTGGTTAACATCACATTTTGTCCTGTAAAACGATATCTGTGGAATGAATGAGAAAATAAAAATTGCAAAAACTATTTTTAATACGTCGTAAGCTGGTCGTCAGGTATACGTGGTGTTCTATTTAAAAAAAATATATTTTACAAAATACTTCCATTCATACAGTTTTCAAAGGAGAATTAATAACCGAATATATTTTATTTTTTTGATTTTTAGGTTACGGCGTTTCATCAATATGGGATTGAAGGTTTGTATTTTAATGTGATTTATCAGAAGGATCTGTTTAAAGAAGAGGCTGGGAGCCCCAAACTCCCCAGGACTCACTGTTATCCTGTACGTTGCAAAGTATGTAAATGTGGCTGTAGTTGTGATCTACAACTGATAGCGTTTATTGAAGATTGATGCACAATTTGCATCATATAAGTTGAGGTTCAAATACAGATAAAGTTTATGCCGAGAAACGTTCACTGGTGGTACGTTCGAGAGACCGACCAGGAGAGAATTGATTCCTTCGGGCTGGTTTCGGCCAGTTAATGTGAGGCACATGCAGTGTAATATATATATATATATAATCAATATTGTGCTTGAAAAATAACATTTTGCAAATTTTATTTCATGCTAGCAGAAAGCAACTTGCCTTGCGACTGTCTACGGCGGCCGTTTCGTGATCAGTGGTGACTGTTACGCAGCCACGGGCAGTTTTTCCATTATAAAACGTTGTATTCATTCATTTACTTTATTTTTAAAGAAAGAAAATCAATAAAACCTAATTTTCAGGGTTGAAAATTTAATTTATAATCAAACAAAGAGAAATGATTAACCACAGTAACCGATTAACGCAAACAATGCTATTTGCACAAGGGGTTGGTGAAATAGAATGAAGAAAAGATGGTAGGAATTTGGTATAGGGACAGAACAATAAGGGTTCAAGGAGCAACCAGGAAGAACACGACTTACCTGGATTTTCTCTACTGTAGCCACATCTCTCTTGAACTTCAGGAACAATTTTGCCGATTCTACTCGAAGCACTCTGAACACAATAGTAGTTTTGGCACGCGCCGTGAGAAAACCGAAACACATACTACAGAAACTACAGAAACTGTTCATTTAGACCAGTGTAACAAGACGTTCACTTGTTAACAGATCACAAGTCAAAAGATAATTCACAGAAAAAGTTGTGCTCTATGGTAAGGGTGATGGGAGGGGGGGGGGAAGGTAGATAGGTATAGTAAATCTAATCTGAACCTGTCATAAATACCGAACAAATACTATTCTTCAAATAAAATACAAATTTAAATAAAAGACACGTAATGTACTGTTAACACAATATAAAACACATTTCACGACTAAAGACCGACGGACGTCTGCATCAACTAGCTCTAATGCAAAACAACAACGGAATTTTATAAATCACCATACACATCAGTAACGAAAGATTTATTGCACATTATTATAGTGCACGCCCCAGATAATTTCACATTTTTCTTATTATATGTAAGATATGTCGGAAATCTTTTTTAAGGCTGTGTATAATAATATTGAAAATATTATAAAAATAGTCATTTCTTTCTTATTTTAGAAATATTTACAAAAGACATTCAATATTAATACAAAAGCATTTTTCAATAGCGTTGAAAAGTAATATTAATCTTCAAAACTGTTTAAAAATATAAAATAATAAAAAAAATAAAAAAACACCTTTTATATACACGATAATGTGAACATATAATTTTTGTCTTCACTAAATTAATGTGTAACTAAACACGAATTGAAATGCTATTTTTAAAATTGATGGATATAAATAAACAATATTCAACTTTCTATTTTTAATTTTAATTTTTGTTATTGTTCATTAATCTTTTTCTCTTTCAAATATAAGTTTAAGTTTTACCTTGCGCTACTAAAATAAAAACGCGCGTTCCGGTGCTGTAAACTCAGTACACATGTAGACTTTCGCAATTTTTAAGTTTGATAAATATGAATATTTTACATTCATTACTTACATTAAAAATTTTAATAATTATTTTAGATTGTTAACTTTGTTTTATTAACCACTTAATGAATTAAATACATCTACCGGTTTCGAAAAACTAATCAAAAATATATCTTATATTTTTTTTGTTAATCTTCAAAATATTTTAATAATTATTGTGTAAAAGTGTTAAAAATGAGAAAAAACAATGATCATAACAAACGACAGCATATAGACGCATGAGACACGTCTGACTCGGCCGGCGCACGCTCCGCAACTAAAGTGACGATCGTCACCCGGCTCCCCGCGAACAATTACACATATTGACAAATTCACGTTACGTTCTTTGAGAAAACATTTTTATAAATAAATACTTATTTATTGTAATTATTTTATCCAATACATAAATATATTTCGGAGGAATACCTAAAATATGAACTCTGTATTTAGTACATAGTAGTAGAGAAATATTCACATAATTAGAGGCAATGTTAACTCAATTTACATCACCAGAGTTGAAATATTAAATCATCTTTTTTTATAACTTATGTTATGTTCTCTCTCTCTCTCTCAATCGATATGCTCATGACTGGGAATCGTGATCTTTTAGTCTGCTTCTACAGCGCGAACTGCTTACCTCTACTCAACTAAATAGATCCCGTTTGTGTATGATATTATGAGAAGGCTTTTTTTAAATTAAACCAATGATATAATAATATATTACGGTAGCATAAAATGCTTCAGCCTGAACTGACAGAAGCTCTAACAACTGATGGAATTTACTATTGACTAATACTGGTCTTTTCATTTTGTGGCTTAATTTATATGTATATATTATGCTTACTGATTGTGGTCGGAATGTAGACAGGACAAAGAAAATTAGTGTCTAAGACATATAAGAAGAGAAAGCCAAACCGTAATTTATCATCATTTTTTATTTATTTTAGGATGTTTTTTATAAATGCTTTACGCTTTGAACAAACATCTTTTAGCCTGAGTAATATTGTTTAACAAGATATAAATCTCGTGACATTTTGAGAATTTATTTTTAAAGCCAACAGATGGCCAACAACGAAAGGAATTTGAGTTTGTTTGTACTTAATTTCAATTATCAATTTTAGAAATACGCACATATATATCCCGCAGCAGTATGCAGAAAGTATACAATACATGTTCCAACCCTGACACGAATAATAGTGAAGATATGATATATAATACGATAAGAAGATTTTGTAGCCTCTGTCTGAACGTTAATCCCAGTAAAAAAATTATGGGCTATGTGGGATGGTTCCGTAATGGGGTGGTGGTAAATTATTTAGAAGTTTTATGAAATTTTTATATGGACGCATTTTGTGCAATTTTAGTTCTACAAAATGGGGAGAAATTACGCCCAAGAACTTTAAAAGTTCACAACAGTGCTACAACAGTACCAATATATTGAATATTGCATTTTCTACTTTTCTCTGTAGTTGAGTTAGTATATTATTTAACTGAACTTTTTTCAATCTTTTTATATTGAACATTACAATTTTACTTCATATTTGTATATTATTTAATCTTTTTTATTTTTGATACATTAAACATTGTATTTACTTTACTCTTTTTATACATATTTTACTTTTAATATAGATACAAATTTTTGTACATTGAACATTATTACTATACCGGAAAAGCGCTGTCTGCTATAATACAGTAAAACACTAGTATGGTAGGCAGGGTACTGAAATATATGTCTTACTTTGCTGCAATTAATCCAAAAAAAAAAAAAAATTATTATAAAAAAACATTTAGTAGCCGATACACTATGCAACACCGGAAACATCACCTACTGAACGTGAAAACTTATGTAACTTTAGGTGAACTAAGTGATAAATTTTAAAATGACAAGAGATGGAGCAAAAAAGTGATTGCATGGAGACTTCGGATAAGTGAAGATCTCGGGTTAGATGGTAAGCTGCAATTATGAATAGAGCGGGGTGGGACTGAACACGAGACAGCTGTTAGGGACAGGTTCACGTTAGAAGCCTTCGTTCAATCTGGCTGTTAGGAGGAAAAAGAAGAATTATAACCTCTATTTTTTTTTCTAACTTAGTAAATATGCTATATAATAAACTATACATTATATGAGGCACGTTTTTTAAGTAAATACCGTTGCCGTATATTTAGTGTAGCGCTGTGGTTGCGATGTTGCACATGCGCATTGGTTTCCTTCATCTGTTGACTCACCACATGCAACGTTAGAGACATTCACGTAGTGTGGCTATCTTGTAGTGAAGTGTAATTGGTTGAAATGTTCAAGACAGTAGATCAGCCCGCTGACTGTGAGATACGGTCCGTGATTCGTTTCTTGAATGCACGAAACATGAAAACAGCTGACATTCTAGCCTGTTTTGCCTTGATTTAGTACCAAGTGAATTCCACATTTTCCTTCATCTGAAGCTGAAGCAGTTCCTTGCTGGCAAGCGTTTTGATAACGATGGTGATCCCAAAAACGGAGTGCAGACATGATTTTCATCCCAGGAGGCTATTATGTCGATAAGTAGTTTAAGGTATGTAACGTCCGAAGAAAGTAAAATATTGTAAAAATATTGTTGGGTTTCATGAAAAAAAAATCTGATACCAATTTCAAAAACGCGCCTCATATTTATATGGTAAAATCGGATAGTTAGAAAGATAGAAGATAGATAGAAAAACCAAAAAATGTGAGCAGAATATTCTAAAACAAATCTATCCTGCTACGAGAATAAGGATACGATCAAACAAGCAACTAAAATGATGTTGGTTCACAATCTCCAAGTATTAAGTGAATATTATGCTCTAGGCCGATGTTGTTTCATTCATAAAAATTTCAAGCATAGTTCAAGCTGTGTATGAGGTGTACCGTCCTGTTAAAACCACGTATATTGCAAGCCAATCGAGCCAATTCGACCACCAATAAGTTTTTTACAGATTGTTACTTGCATCCTGAAAGAAATAAGGGCCCAATGATGCCGTTGGCTCACATGGCGCATCATACAGTAACTCTGCGTGAGTGTAAAGATCATTGGTGTATCAATTGAAGATTTTTAGTGCCCCAATAACGGTTGTTTTGTTTATTAACAAAACCTGCAATGTCAAAATGAGTTTCGTTGCTCATGGTGATTTTTTTACAAAATTCGGGTTTGTGTTTATTTTTATGACTTAACGCGTTGCTAAGACGTTAGATACTTCGTAATAAAATTTAATTAACAACTTTCAACTACTACCAAATGCGAACTGATAAATGTCTACCCGACTAAAATGGCGGCTGAACAAAATCTACCAGGAAGATAATATTCACATGTATATAAATAATGTGATACAACCAGGTCTACATTTAAGATGAGTCTTTTCAAACTACGGAAATGTTCACTCTATCATGAATCCTATAAATTTGGAATTTCGTTCAATTTTCAAGAAACAATATTTTAAAATATTTTAAATTGAAATTTATATCTCTGAAAGAGATTTTTCTTTTTTCAAAAATTTATCTAATATTTTATCAAAATGATTAAGTTTTGGCAGCTCGCGCCATTACTGCGTCATAAGATCACGAGTTTAAAATTATTAGATATGTTTTCGTGACAACAACGAATTTTCTTCTCTGTTATTTACAACTTCGAAACTTTTCAACAGTATCTCAAAATGTCGTAAAACACCTGGTACATTAATTTATTATATATTACGGTAACAACTTGACTCCTTTAATCAATTCTATAGCTTAAGCCTGTATTGGAAGGCGTTGTTTATAACTCAATTTAGTATTTCTGGAAATTTTTTGCAATTCATCAGTTTAACTATTTTATTATTCAACAGAAAGATAACACTGAAATTAATATTAAATTTCACACCAAAGCCTATATTCAAGAAGACTCTTGTGACTAATGTTCATCATTTGAATAAAAATACCTTATCAAGTACCTATAAATCTTAATAGATAACAAATTCAAATGGATAGATATACTCGTACTACTAATCTTACAACAAAATACGGAAAACTGCCTACATATTTTTAAGACTAGTATACGGTATTATTGGATGGGAAGGAGCATATAAAACTTCAATATCACAATTAGAAATCACTAAAAAAATAACAATAAAATCTATTCTAAAAAAAAGTCTAGATAGACTTAGATAGACTTAGATAGTTGTATACTTAGATAAGTATACAACTTTTCACAGATTTCAAATACATAGACATGTACAAAAAAATTAAATAATCCAAATTTTCAAAATTAAAAATCAATTAAATATTAGAAGCAAATTCCGATATACAAGATTTAGAGACTAAATTTATATTCCAAAACTAAAATATTCCGCAACCCAAAATCACTATATTTATCAAGACATCAAATTTTTTAACAATCTTCCCATCACAATTAGAAAAATTACAGACTACTATAAATTTGTATCTGAAGAAGAAAAAAATATGTACACAGACTAACTGAAACACAAATTCTCATATATTCTCCTTCTCTATACACGAGTCTTACTCTCATAGGGAAGAAATAAATATTTAAAGATATTTAGATACTACTGATTATTATAAAAATGTATTTTATTTTCTAATATTTAAAAAAATATTATTACATTACTCAAATTAATAAAATAAAAACAATGGAAGGAAGTTTTAATCATATATAGTCGGAATTTTTTTTGCTATTTTTTAAAATTTAAATAAAAACCAAATTAAAAAATTGTGTTTCATTATCTAGTTATTCAAAAACAGCATCGGCCTGGAACATAATATTCATGCTGTATAATATATAACACTACTTTTTTGTATATTAAAATTAAATGCATGCAATTGACCAAGTAAACAGAAGCGATTTTAAAATTAAATCTAAAAATAAGTTTTAAAGTATTAATTTTCAATAAACCGAATTAGTTTAGAGACTTACACAACCTATTTATGATGTCAAGTCGCCATTCATGTTTCTTCCGTCTATGCAAATCGAGCTGTCAAGTTAACATGATTGAATTAATTACGGGAAATATTTGTTTTTTAAAATATGTTGTTCTTTATATTCAAAATACTTTTTTTGCGGTTAGATAATTAATATTAAAAATATTCCTAATAAATGTAACTTTCTCATTGACCCTCGTGATATTTGGTACTAAGGTCCGTGACGAATGAGATTTTGAACTTGAGACAGTCGCTGAGATTAATTAATCGCATGGATTAGAATTACGCACTGGTTAAAGATTATTCTCTCAAGACACTGCATGACACGTTGCTTTTGAAGATCATATATAATCTTACAAACGCATAACAATAATTTTTATTTCAGAAAAATTAAATTTAAAATTTATACGTTCAACATAATAACTTCAACAAAAAAATATACGTACATGTTATGAAAATAACTTTAAATAATAATTGTAATTGCCTGTGTCCGCGAATGAGATTTTAAAATGATTTATTTGTGATAACTCTCAGCTTTCGTCGCCCCCGTGTGCACACCATGTCTCAGAGATTCGCCGTCTAGCGTCTTACTTCATCGAACGTCAAACGACAAATAATGATTTTAACACATACTCTGCGGTGGTGGGTCAGATTTGACCCGGGTGTGTGTAAAAATATGAATTACGCTACAAACATTCGTTTAATACTGTTTTCTTTCTAGCTAATCTTTTATTAAATATTTCCAAATAATTTGATATACAAATAAATGTTATCGGACGAGATTCAAATGATTTATTGATAAAAATGTGAAAAACCATCAAAAATCATTCGTTTTTACGAGATTGAATCTTAGCGCTTACACCGTAATATATATTGTTAACATTTTGAGCGGATAGACAAAGAATACCAGGTATGCGTCCATGTATTGGTTTTGACTTATTTTCGTCTGGCGGCCCCTAGACAATACCAGTAATATAACGATTTGAGGGGCATTGTGTCTACCTGTAAATTTTATGACACTGCCTGTTCGAGTTTCGACGAGAAGATTACATGCTGGGTGGATGTTTGTATTTTAGCTGTGTAGGGCGTCTGTTAATGCGTGAGAATATGTGCATTACTCGTAATATTTTTTAATTTTTATCTTTATTTTTTAGCAGAAACATTACGGCACATCATTTAATTTCATTAAATCATATTTAAAACGAAATATCTATAAAAATCTCCCACAAAACGGTATAAAAACTTAAAACTTGAGGTGGGACTAAAATGACCCACCACCGCCGGACGTGTTTTGTTTTGACCCACCGGTTTCAAACATTTATAGCAGTTAAAACGTTTGCCAATAAATAGCCAATAAATGTTTGAAATTTAACACATTGCGTTAATTTTAATGTTTAATAACATATGCAAACTTTTCAGAAAATATAGTTGTAGTTCTGTGATTATTATTTGAATACACGTGTCAAATTGAAGTGAATCTCAAGCTAATATTAAAGTTTATCTCCAGATCTAAAGCTTAACATATATAGATAGTATTGAGATAAATCTCAACTATATCTCCAAGATTTTCTAATCGTGTCTCCTATCGTGGACACCGGCTTTATTGAATATTTTTGACTGACAGGTATCAGAAAAATAGTTTTTATGTAATCAATAATAATAAATTAAATATTAGAATAGAATATTCTGATGAATAAATTGATGATTCTGCAACCGGTTAGTTTATAATATTACATAATGAAAGCAATGTGGTTACGTACCATATTCGACAATGATGAACGAATATATTCTATTGACATATTTTCGATGAGCATAAAATAATTTTATTTGATATGATCGAAATAACCAATAATAATAATATGAATTGATACCGAATACCAACCCTTACATAATATTCTCATGAGTACAATAACAAGGAGAAGCACAGGTAGTCGGGGAAAGGTAGAATTGATTAGTTTTCAAGGATAGGTATATGTTATGTGGATTTAACCGAATGTCAAAGTTATCCCCGTTATAGAAGGACCTACCAGAGACATTATTACTGTGAAACAATAAAAGAAGTAAAATATTTTCGTAGTCGGTAATACATTCAATAGAACAATAAAATTATTTATATTTATTACAAGCATGCAAATTATATTATTAAATACTGATTTAATGTATTAATTATAATTATATACATATAAAATCAATTCTGTAGAAAAATATTGTTTTTGCGCTACCGGAATTCGAACCTGGATCTCTATTTCCAATCCTGGGATATACACTAACAATTGTGTTATAGCGCCAGTATTTTTCATGACAAATTTTCGAACCTACATGTTTCACTTTTTCAAATTAATACATCTGTCGTTCCATTATTTGAAAGCCATCTACATTATTTTGTCATGAAAAATACTGGCGCTATGACACAATTGGTAGTGTACTTCCCCGGATTGGAAATAGAGATCCAGGTTTGAATTCCGATACGGCAAAAACAATATTTTTCGACAAAATTGATTTTATATATATATATATATATATATATATATATATATATATATATGTATATATAATTATACTTAATACATTAAATTAGTATTTAAAACATCACAGAGCGTCTGTTCTTAATAATTACAACTTCACAATAAGAATGCGTTCTCCTTAATAATATTATTAATAGAATCGGCATTAACTTTGTAGAGTTTAAGCATTATGGATGGACATAAATAAAACAAAGTTATAACTCTACTTGATTTTATTAGCACAACTCAAGTTATAACATTGTTTTATTTATATCCATCCAAATATGTTAATGTCCTATTTAAGGCGACTTTTTTTAAAGATGGTAGATGGATAAGTATTGGAGGTGTACTTTGTGTATTTAGCAAATACTCAAACCTCTTCAATTATTTTTAAAATATCCGTCAAGTTCTGCTGATAAAACAGTGGAGGCGAAATTCCTAAAGGTGTCGTCTCACGTCAGTCGTCTTTCGGCCATGAAACGTGGCGAACAAATGGTACATTACGTTTTGAATTAGGTTGTACTATAATCAATCAGTTTTTAATTTTGATAATAAAGTATATTTTCAAAATTAAAAAATACTGGCCATGGCCGCGTGATAATCTCCTCATTTATAGACTTCACGTGGTCAAACTACCTAAGATACCCTTTCTTAATCACGTTCAGTATCTTAAAATCAGGACTCTATTGTCTCGGTCACCATCATTATCTTTATTCCTTTCAGAGTAGCTTAATTTTTATTAATTAATTATAATTTTTTTATTTGCCAAACTGCACAACAATTTTGCGACAAATGTTGATCTAGTAGCTAAGAAGCTGGCCTTAGTGGTCGGTAGTTTACGCTTCGTTCCAGGAGACAAGCAAGTTAGTCCTTTTTCATATGATATTGAAGTGATGTGTATTCCGTGTACGCGTCTCAATTTTTATTTTTAAAAATAATCACATTTTTTCAAACATTTTGTTATATTATAATATAAGGAATCCTTGTCCCGTCTAGTTAATATTTGATTAAATTACAACCCTTTGTGTTTAATTGTATGGGTATACAAGTTTATTAATTGAAGTGAAATAGAACCCTTGTAGTTGAAAACAAAAGAACAAATCGTTAATGAAGGTTGGCGGTTCAATTTTATGGCTTTGAAATAAGAAAAGTATTTTAAAGCAAAATATATTAAAGAAGTTTATAATTAACAGTAATGGTTTCATCCGTTGAATTTTTGTGTATGAACATGTTACCATAAAATACTGAAATCGAAGTATCCACGAGTGTCAGTAACATGGTTGTAGTTGCAGTAAAAAGTCATAATTATTTTTTTCATTCGGCATTTTACTAACAACCTAAGTATCTTCGCATTTTATTTCACTAGATAACGCAAAGTTACAGATCATGTTCATAATTTTTTATAGTCGGACTCCGGACTAAATTATGAATCGAAATGCTTGTTTGATATTTATGACAGATCACTTTCACTTTGTTTACTGACCTATAAGAGTCGATGTCCTGCTATGTTTTCGTCACTAACTTTAAGTGATTGTAAAGTTATTGCTAGTGTGTATTCGGTTCCTCGCGCGTGCATACCGAAACCGTTATTGTGTATCACAATGCTTCACACTGAAGGTCATGAGCTGCTCTTACAGGAGACAAAATCCAGTCGTGTTCTTCTCGCTTGATCCTCGAGTTTTCATTGTTTTATCCCTATACTAAATTTCTATCACCCTTCCTATATCCCGTTTCCTTACATCTTGTATAAACAATGTTTAAGGATTATGTACAAATTCTGTACCATTACGAAAAATTTCATTGTATCAAATTATTATTAGTTTTAAAACAATATTTAAAATATACTTAGAAATAAATATTTGCCAAATTGATCCATTATTAAACTAAATCTTTACCTAAATCATTTTAAAAAAAGACAGTCTGACCGCTCGAAGTTTAGGGACCTTTAATTTTTTAACTCAATATATAAATTAGCATCAATTAATCGAAATAATAGTAAAGATATTTTTTTAATGACTTCATCTCTAATATGGTTTAGATTAAACACTTGAATATTTTCGACTTATATTTTAACATGTATATATGGCTTAAATAGTATTCCCTACGTATGTTACATCTACTGTAAAATATGTTCACATTCACTAGCACATTTATTTAAAAGTATCTAATCTATTAAAATAAATAAAAAAACCTTATATCACATTTCGAAACTTTTGCTTGTAAGCACTTTTAAACTCCCTGTAGACTCCTCTACGAGCCATCTGTAAACACATTGTTCCCGTGGGACCCATTGACGATACGATTCTTCTAGAGCGTAGGAGCAACAGGCTACGCCGTAATATATCGGTGCTACGCCTCAGCTCGGAATTTTCATTATTGTTGGCGACTTTACAGAGAAAAATAAGAAAATGACAATGGGGTCAGCATTTTTTTTTATTCGTCACACTCGTGTTTGCAAATAAAATTTAGAAATTGATCAGATTGAATAATAATAATAATTATAATTTTGACTTTATTGACATACATGTTTTTGTTTGTAACAGAGGTGAATATATTATAATATAACATGATAAACATAAGATACAATTATATTGCAATTAGGTATATACTCGTAGTTTATTGTGTGGGATGGAGTAAACTTTACCTCTGATATACTGGCTACTTTGTTAGATTGCCTTCTGAGTTAAAGGAGCCACCTTTTTTACGTGCTGTTGTATTGTTATTTAATTCAAGAAAGATAAATATTCGATAGGAATAAAAATAAAAATTGAGAAAAAAAAATGTAGTGAGAGTGTTGTAGAACTAGTGAATTATAAGTGTAGACACTGTATTGGATAGCGATGCTTCTGATTAATCTCTATATTTGTATATATCCATATTTGTGTAATTTTATTCGAAATGAACGATTTCCAGTTGGTGCTGAGTGTGTTGTACAGTTTCGGAGATAAGAACATGTAGAATCTTTGATAAAATGTCGTTGTTGCTCTCGGAATTGGCGTGTTGATGTTCGTTGTTTGTCTTGTGTTGTGTCCATGATTTATTGCTTGTGGTGAGTTGTTGTTAGCATGGAAATATTGGACCAGTCTCAACATATAGATTTGTCTTACGTCTAGGGCATAATGTAGAAGATACTCGCTAACTATGAAACATATTGCAAAAGCTGTTATTTAATTTATTTATTTATTTAAGATTTGACATAAATATTTATACATCAGAAGTGAACATTTAATAATATAACACACTTATTACTTGACTGTGGAATACTTTATATCAGAGGTATCCACATCTGATATAAAGCATTGTCCTGGCTACTTTGCTAGACTACCGTATGTGTTAAAGTAGTCAAATAAATACAAATATATTTTTTTTATTTATTATCTTAGTTTAATAACCACAATTGAGTTAATATTGCTAATTTTAAAAGTATAAATACAAATATATTTTAATGTCTTATTACCTAATGTACATTTTGAAACAATTTCTGAAGTTGAATCTGAATACAAAAATAGAAATTTGTTCGTTTTATCTATAAACTTATCCCAATATTGGGGTTGTTCCGAAAATAATAGCCGATTTTGATATTATGCTATTATGAATGTTCTTTACTAGGAAAATTTTATTTATTTATTTTAGTCGCATGTAAAAAACTATGTTTATTTATTGAGTAGTGCGATATTTAATGTGTGTATTTATCAAAATATTGATAAATCGGAAGGATGTACTTTAATGTGTAAATGAATGCCCAATTATATTTCACTTATTCACTCACATTTTCGTTTAAATTATAACGTGGAGTGTGTGTGTGTCTAGCCAGAGCAAGTGGAATACAAAACTACTTACAGTAGACGATATTTATTGATGCTTGAAATACGGTAAAAGATACGCAGTAAAAGGTCTATAATTAGAAGCGTTGCTTAATAAGAGCCCAATTTTGCACCCAGGTATTTGCAGGGTGCGTGCAGATTGTAGAGGCGATAGACCTCCACGTATTTAACTCGCATTACTTTAATTATTCAGAAAGTGGATTGAAAATTGAAAAATTACGTGCATTTTTTAACGAACCTTAACACGAGCATTATGCATCTTAAACCGCACTAATGTTAACTAAACATGAAATGAAGGAACCACTTATGAATGAACAGTACGGCGTTGGTTCAAAAACTTTAGGAACGTAGACGACTAATTGAAAAGCTTTAGTGAAAGTAATACACCTCAAACACAAATTAATCGAAAACTACTTTAGGACAACTTTCACCTTTTCAAGCACCTAGATAATTAGATTATGGTAAACAAAATCCATAACAGGGAAGCAGCAAAAAATGTATTTAATGAATTCTTGGGTTATATTCTACAGACATAGATAATAAGCATTTGATTGGTTGGCAAAAATACGTAGAATCAAATGGTTTGATTAAAAAAGTTTATTTCCTCTTAATGTTATGTTTAATTAAATATGAAGTTTTTAATCGCCCATTATTTTTATATCAACCAAATATTAAATTATTTATTTATTTTATAACGTAAAAATTTGGCCTTTAGTTGATATTTACGATAAGTATTGTATATTTACTTAAAATAAGAAAATATCTACAATTAAATTACGTTAAAAATTATTTTTATTATTATTTTTACTATAATGTACCCTTAATAATTTGTGTATGTAGATAGCTACCGAGAATAGGTCTTTATTTTTTTATTTTTTTTTAAATAGACAATCCACCCTTCAAAAATTATTTGCAATCCGAAAATAAATCAAAAATGAAAATTATTTCTGATTCACGCGACAGAGTGCATAGTGTGCATCGGTAAATAATATATTTGTATACATATGAAATAAAGTAATAAATAATAGATTGATTAATTATATGAAATTTTCGTTTTAACGCGAATTTTAAATATTCAACCTCATATAAATTTGTAAACGTTTTTTCATTATAATTAAAATTAATATTACGGAACCGCAGCATAAATCTGATTGAATTACAAATTTCGTTCCTTTGATAAAAAAATATATATAATTCCGTTTGCAAAATCGATTTCATAATAACACAAAATTACAATAAGTGACGCTAAAACATAATTTATTCATTGATTTGCCCCAAGAATGACATTATTTGAGATTTGTCATTGTGTCAAATCACAATCATTAATATTTATTATAATTTAGAATTTAGTTGAATATATAATATTTTTTATTTATTATCTTAGTTTTATTAACCACTGAATTGAGTTTAAATACATCAAAAAAATGGTTAATAAAACTAAGATATTAAATAAAAAATACAATAATATATGTTTTTAGTTAGTTATGACATCCTGAAGAAGAAAATGGTATTTTTCGAAACCAGTAGATGTATTTAAACTCAATTCAGTAGTTAATAAAACTAAGATAATAAATAAAAAATATGAATTTTAACCACAAAGTTATTATTGTTATTTTTAAAAGGAATATATATACATGCAGTGCCAAGCGAGTGAAATGTTCTAAGGGGATTAGAGGTATCTTTTCACATCCTATCATGGTGCAGTCAGTTGCGGTGTGAGCAACTATTATTTTTGATAACTTTCAAAAGGAAATAATAGATGATAGAAAATAGAAGAAACACGTAGATGCACGTGAAAATAAATAGTTGACATATTATGTAATAGGTAATTCCGGCAAAAATTATTATTTATAAAATATTTTTGAGAGTTTGCTCTAATTGGTTTTAATAATCAAAAATTTTTTTCTTAATTGTGTCAAAAAAAAAATTGATGAAATATTTCCAAAATACATTTTAATTTGGAACGAATTTACGATTTACGCAAAACAAAATATTATACAACAAAAACTGTTTCATCCCCTGTATTACGATCCAACATTTTTGATGGAATTTAAATCATCTTGATCGTTATTCAAGAGAGTATCCAAAGCACTGTTGAATTTATAAAATACCATTAATTAAATAATAATTACCTGAAAGGGATCCAATAACGAAACGTGTGATGTAATATAATAATACTTTACAAAATCTTTATGTAATAATTAATGATCGGAATATTTAAAAGACGCAAAATTCTAAGAGATTACAGGGGTTGTATGTATCAACATGTATGAACATGTGTAATAGAAGGTTACCACTATGGGGTATTATTTGATCTCCGGTATGGGAAGAAATGCTGGCGATATTGAATAATACTTTGATAATACAAAACATTGAAGTGGCTAACTAGTATATATATATTGTGACATTACAAATTAAAGTCACGTTCGAAATTGCCCCGACACTTGTTTTAATACCAAGTACTTCATAATCACAAATACTTGTCCTTACGTTGGTATCGCAATCTGTATTCAAGGTTATAAAAACGGTCACCATGTATGATTCTTTTTCAATTCATCGAGCAGAGCTGTCAAAATTACGCGGGTCATTGCTATGGCTACGGTTCTGAAATGTAATTGTGTGCAATCCAGCGTAACCAAAGGGTAAATATTTTAATGTTTTTCAATCACTAGTGCATAATTTACTATAATTTGTTGATCTAATGGCATCGTGAATTATCTTCACAGGAAACAAGATGTTTCCCTTTGGTTCCTTTTCGCCTTGGTGTCATTATGACCACGGGCTACTTTACATCTGCTCTTCCACAATTCTGCGTACGAATCCAATTGCGTCGGCCTGGATGCTGAGAATCATCTGCGATGGTGGGCCAAGGAGATGGTATATTCGGACGGGCATGAACTGGAGTGATGCCATCCAATGGAACATTTTGTTGTCACCTGCTTGCATCGCAGAACGTCAAAGTCCCGCCCAACCCTACAAAATTGGGATTTGTTTATGTGGATTGTATCTTTATTTTATTTCCTTTGTTCATGTTTTTTTATGATTATATGCCATTTTTATAACGAATATTACCTTTTCATTTATCTCAGTATATTCAGTTTAGGATGAAGGCAGAATGTGACAAACTAAGGTGGGTATGTGTTTCTGAGGTAAAGAACCGCGGATTTTGTGTTCACCGCTGATTAGCCGGTGATAGGGTAGAATAATGGTCTTTACTGCCACAATCTACAATTTATTTAATGATATTGAACTTATACGAAAGTATATATAGACGAGAGTTAGTGCTGAATGATTAGAGTAACTAAGAATCCTTGCCGTAAAACTCTTGTGCAGTTTAGCAAATCGATTCCTTAGAATAAAAAGGTTCCAACTAACATTTTAGGCTATTTTTTGTTATTGCATGAAATGGGTTCCAAATGCATCAGTAATTTTTTCAATTTATGGATCATTATTATTAATTGACAATGTTTTTAATTATTTTTAAATTCCCTCATCTCACAGTGGTCATTGATAATACTGAAAATAAGTTAAAACCTTAAAACTGATCATAGTTGTATACACAAAATAAAATATACATGAATATATATTGAAATTCAATCAATTTTGAGCTCATTATTTCGCCTTATTATTCTAAGGGGTCGAAATATTAAAAATTGTAATGTAATATATTTTTGTGATAAAGTTGAAATAAAAAAATATGTACTAATATTATTGTATTTTTGAATGAATTTCATATAAAAATATTATTATAGAGACGTAAAAACTGGACAAATGACGAATATATTTATTAAATATGAAATTTTACCCACTCTTCAGAATAAGAGTACCAATATGTTTTTACTTTACACATATATAGTTTTATAAAATTCTCTGAAGAGTCTTAGTCACTCAAATAAAGTGGAGCCAAGACCCTTTTATTTTTTTTCATTTTCTCCGTCAAATCTTTTCCAAACCACTCGATGTATTTTCGAGGTTGTACATTTCTTCGTCCCTGCCAGACTCTAGGGTATTTATCCATGTATAACGGACCCTCAAGCATACGATTGCCTCATTGTTATCTGTTGTAAAAAATACATATTTATTTTTCTAGAAATTAAGTATATCTGTGAAATAATTTATATAAGCCTCTTTCAAACTTAACAAAACACCCTGAATACGAACTGTAAATCCGGATCGATAAGATCTAAATGAACGAATTGCGCGATCCGGAATGGAATACGATAATTCCGGTTGTAAATCAGAATCACCGCAAGGTATGGAAGGGAAGTAGGGAAACCTTGGCACAGGATGAGGTCGATGAGGGTAAAGGGGTTCTAGTCAAAGGACCAGTGAATTTCGGGGAACAGGGATTCGGAAGGACTGCTCACCTTACCTTGTATTTGACGCCTCCGTAATCCTTACAGTCGCCGCCGAGATCACACAAATGGCACGCGGATGAGCCAATATCCAAGCCCACTTGAGTAAGGCGATGTCACAAGTTTACTCACGGCGCACAAATAACAAACAATACGTGATCAAAGCATAATATCACACAATACAGTGCTGGTGCACTGAAACTGAAAGGTCCACACCGCGAATGCTATCAATATACAGTGGTCGCGGCCAAATCGAAAGTATTTTACGAATTTGAAACACACCCTTTCCAGATAAAATATTATTTTAGATATTTTCAATCTCATCTGAAAAACAAAATGTTAGTAATACTATATCATTAAATATAAAACTAAATCAAACATCCTATGACCGAGCTAAACCAATTTTTTGTAGTTATACCTACAAATTTAATAAACTGAGTGTTAACTAGGTACTTTGCGTAACTCGTGCAAATATTTCACATTATAATATCTAAAAACGAGCAGAGCAGAGAAGTCGGTTTAAAAACAGTTTAAATTTGCGATTATTTTTATAATCTAACGCATACACATTTTAATATTTAAAAATTTATAAACCCTGTTTTTAAACCACTATGATTTAATATGTTCACCAACCAGTCTCGTAAAATACCCTTTCCTTCAGCAGAATGACAAAAAAATATGTAAAACCATGTCAAATTATTATTATTTTTTTATATAATTTACAAAATAAATCAAGTACCTAACTTAAATTGTAACAATAAGAAAAAATGTTGGAATTGAATTAATGATCCAAAATAATTGGATTTTTTTTTCAGTATAGGACTTAGTTGGTTATTTGTAATATTTTGCTTAATTTTACACGCTTTACTTATTTCTAACAATTCTAAAATATCCAATTTAAAACCAACATTGTTTATATGTAAAGATGTTCAGCGGAAAAATTTCAAGATTAAATTGTAATTGCTCGTAAACCATCAGGGTGAGGTAAGTGGGAGGGGTATTGTTCGACGCGCGTGATTTGCGTATTTGCCGAGTTTTAATGAGTCACTGGTCGGGAGCGCGCGGCGCGTTCGCAGTTGGGCAGTATTTAAAGTGCGGTGATTCATTGGTTCGTGCGCGTCGCGCTTTTTGTACTCACTTTAATATTCGACGAGTAAGTGATGGGCTTATCTGGTGTTGGGTTCAAAAGTTCAGACAAGAAGGGACAATGGTTAACCAAACTCTTCCGGGACCATCAACATCAGCAGCGATGCCAGAACATGTGACCAAGTTCGACGTGAAATTATGCACATTCTGCGTAAATCATAGATAAGGAAGATTGCAGCCTGTGCAACAGTGCACGTTATTTTGAAAAAGAAACTACAGTTTCACCCATACGAATTGCAAATCGTGCAGTTTTTAAACGAAAATGACTATTTTTTACGTAAAACTCAGCGAGAACGATGCTGGAACGTTTTGGAACAACACGAACTCTTGGAAACATATTGTTTGCTGACAAAGCAAATTTTTATATCGATGGCTGTGTTAATAAACAGAACATGAGATACTGGTGGCCCGACAACAGAAGCGAACGTCATCAAAAACCTTTGCATTGTCCAAAAATGACAGTGTGGTGTGCAATTTCTGCCCGAGGGATAATTGGCCCTTACTTTTTTAACCAGCAAGAGACAGTCACTGCTGACATGTATTGCCGATTAATCGACGAATTTTTGGTACCGCAACTGCAGCTGTTTCCTGAGTTTAACAACAGAATACAATTTCAGCAAAACGGAGCCACTCCACATACAGCAGAGTTTTAATGGAGAAGGTGAGGGAAATTGTTCCCAATAAATTAATCAGCAAGTACGGAGACATTCCCCGGGCACCTCGGTCACCGGACCTTACACCGTGCGATTTTTTTTTGTGGGAATACCTTAAATCGAGAGTTTATATCCGCCGTGAAGTTGCTGACATTGAACCAATGCTTTGCTTTCGCGTGTTCGCACATTTAAGAATCCGATTGCAAGAGTGTCTTGAGAGAAATGGACGGCACTAAGGCGATATTGTTAATAAAACGTAAAATCTGCATCGTTAAACTCCATTTTATATAAATAAAATATGAGAATAACATTATAGTCTTTTGTTTTTTTAAATATTATACTTGAAAATTTTCCGCTGGACTCCCTTTAATACAGAAAATCCCAAATTTTTATCGAAAGTATGATCGTTTTCTAATAAATGATTCGAAAATTCTGAAAAACCATGCTTGTTTAAACATCTTTAATGCTATTTCATTAAAAATTAAACATTTTTTTCCATTATAGAAGGCAATATTTTCTTTACAGCTATGTTTATAAACACCGGAACTATTGAATTTATCATCTTTGTCTTTTGAATTTTTTTTTATCATCCTGATGAAAGATTTTTCGAAACTGGTTGAAAAGTTAATAAATTATTAAATATAAATATACTATTAAACACAATTTATACGTGATCTTACACGGGTCTCATCCAAAATCTATCAAAATTTGTAAAAACCGATATGCAGTGTTGTTGCATAGGGAGGTCTCATATCTAGGAATAAATATGACAAAGGAATAATGATATCCAACAATATATAAATAACAGTATAAAATCAGCAAACGTTTGTTATTTTGCTTCATAAAAATTGTCGTCATTGACGTTGCGCATATGACTTCCTTCGATAGCTAATTGTTTCCGGTTTTTTTTTAATTATTTTTTTATTTACATAGTTTCATTATGCTAGATCGTGCTATGTCGTTATGGCTGGTTGACACGTTTTTCAATATATTCTTACACCAGCACATAGTAATAGTAATAACAAGTAATGAACTAATGGAGCGTATTATTGAAGAAGTTAACGCGACATGTTTAACAAGTTGTACAAAACTTCAAAGATCATCTCCAACAGTGTTGCTGCTAACGGCCGCCATCTTGAGAATATTATTTTCAAAACAAATGATTATAAATGGTATATACTGCCAACTTCTAAAATATTAATTTTTTTCTTTACACACCTCCATTATTTTTTTATAACTCCTCAAAACTGCTCAATCGATTTTGCCGCACCTGTATTTAATGAAGAATTTCAAAAAGATGTAGAAGTCTTATGTTCTGTAGTAGTTTTAAAATACGTCTATATTTAATTAAAAGAACAGAATGGCACAGGTTTAATCTGAGATTTTTTTTCTTAATTTTATAAGGGCTTACGCAAGCTACAGCCTACCTCAGCTTTACCAAGTTGTGTTGAGTAGATAAAGCAAAAGATGTACATCACTATGTACTGTAATATATGCACATCAAGTCTACAGAAATTTTACATGATAGTATGAATAGATTTCTTTTGTCTAAGCAATAGAAAAAATAAATTGAAAATATTGTCATGTGCGTGTACACGCATTGCAAAGGTTTGTTCATTTCCATTAAGACAAAGAACCACCCAGTCCACTGAATAAATAGACATGAACTAGCGCAATAATTATAACAGGTAAACATTGTATTGATAATGACTTACTCAGTATGACAGATCACCGCTAACCTGCTGATTATTTGTCACTCTCTGATGTTGTAGATATAGGTTGAATCGGTCTCCGCAGACTCCCCGTGCGCTCGCCATAATCTGCCTGGAGCGCCTCCTTGTAATGATCCGGTTCCGACGGGGTTCTGACAGCGAGTGGTGGCCGCCAGTTAAAGCGGTGACCTTGCCACTGCGTAAGCAGGCATACCACAATAGCAAAAACCCAGGGGGTGCCAGTCGAAGGAAGGTTGTTGTCACAAAATTAAAACACACCACCGATCGTTCTACACGAATACCAGAAAATCAGAATACATCAGCATCTATAAGTGAATCTGTTTGATTTAAATACGTTTTGGCCTAGTATAAAATATTTCGGTTATATTGACAAATATGGAAAATTCTCAGATATTTACAAAAGGCATAACTTCCGATAGAATTGATTTGTCCGATTCCAAATTATGATTGAAACTCAAATATTTAAAAGTTTCGGTATTTTTGACAAGCGGACTGCATAATGATATTAGTCGTATGGACGGATTTCGGTATTGTTATGATAACAGCGAGGGAGAAAAATGCATAATCGAAGCGTGAAAAATGCGGTCTGTTTGTGCAATTTTGATTAAATTCATTTTTCACCCAGTTTAAATTGCCGCTATGGTAATTCATGGTTGGACAAGCGAGCAAAGAAGCACGTCGTAGTTAAATTAGGTTAATTAAGAATATGTTAGTGGAATATCATTTATTTTTCTAACTTTTAATGTAGTTTCCTTCTCGTATTGGTTTTACGCATTATGCAATACTAAAAATTGCTATTAACTGCAAAGTCAGTTGCTTTTGCCCTCAGCAATTTAAATTATGTTACAACCAATAGCAATCTTCGCTTCTCTGAAATTTAAATGGTTCTCAGTATGGAAACTAGCTTGTTTTTAAAAGAAAGTTGTTGCATATGTGTTGTATTTGAGTATGTCCAGGAACACACGATTACTGGAGTTTTACATCCAAACGCATTGTTATTTAACAAATTATATATATCTCATAAAGACGAAAATATTTGTATAATATTAAAATCGGCACCCATTTGAATATAACATAAATATCTTCGCGAAATTTCGGTACGGTAAATCGCAAAAAATGGATACTCATTTAATATAATATAAATAGCTTCGTCTGTAATTTATAATTATCTATAGTTTGTAATTTATAAATATCTATAATTTGTTTAATAAGAATGCCTTTAGAGGTAAAAATGCAGGAACTGTGTGTTCTTGGACATTCTCAAAAATTATTAAAAATATACTGGTCTAAATAAGAAATATATAAAATCGAAAATTGATTTTATAGGCGTATTCTAGTATCAAATGAATATCACATTTCAGTCCATAGATGGCGACAGTGAATTTGTAGCTAATACTCGAAGTGTTTCTACATGGTAACATATATATAACTTAGATAGATATGGAGATTGCAACTAG
Organism: Eubasilissa regina; assembly: GCA_022840565.1. Lineage (NCBI taxonomy): Eukaryota > Metazoa > Arthropoda > Insecta > Trichoptera > Phryganeidae > Eubasilissa > Eubasilissa regina. The sequence goes on along the minus strand of JAINEB010000027.1, from coordinate 11,224,459 downwards.
TATCCTCAATTACTCGGATTAGTGCAGTGCTGAAAGACCTTAATATGGTGACCTTTAAACAGCACTAAAAATACAAGCAGAATTGAAATCAACATGAGCACGAACATTATACAAGAGGAAGAGATAGAATGATACTGCCATTTAGGAAGAAGACTAAATCTCAGAAATCAGTGATGTGCAGTGCGATGAAGATTTTCAATTAAATATCAGATGATATAAGAAAGGAGGAGAAATTACATAGATTCAAAATAAAACTTAATATGTACAAGATAAGTTGTAGTAAAAAAGAAAATTTTTATATTGTTAATATTAGAGTATGTATACATATATATACTTGTGTAAGCACTATATTAAGAATAAATAAATAATAGAATATCTGATACAGAGTGGATTTATATTACAGTCGGTACTTGGTACTTATGAATAAAAAATGTTTTTTAACACAAAAAAAGTGCAAAAACTTTATAATGATTTGCGAACCAAAGGTAGTACTAAATAGTGAACTAACTTCACTCACGCCATAACATTGTTAAAAACAAGAATATTTATTTTGCTGTAATCTTAACAATTTTTAGTAACACGTTGCTTACTTGTATATTTACCTTCCCTTAGTTTACAGTGCAGGCAGACGTAATGCAGAGTCTAGGGTGAGTTAAGTATGGGTAGATGGAAGGGAGGCTGTTCGCTAGTAAAAGCCCTGAATTGTAAGAAGGAGGAAGCACGTAGAGCTATTGCAGGTATCATTAGACCAGCTTTATGTAGACGCTGAGGTAAACTCTGTACATTATATAATACTTACGAATAGACCATCACACCGTATTTCCACAGGTGTAGGTAGAGGCTCACACAGGTATGGCGAAATCTTATATATCTAGACTTGACAAAATATGGGAAGATCACGGTATATTTAAAACGACGAAGATCTGACTTGTGCGGTCTCTAGTGCATTCTATATTTATATATGGTGGTAAGCGACAAGTAAATCAGTATCAAGAGCAATATTTTCTGGAGACAGATGTAAAACTTTTTTTAAAAAAGTAAACAATTTAATATTAAATTAAATAACAATCATTTTATATGAAACCCTTAAATTTATTATACGTCAATTGGTTTCGCTCATCTCAAGCTTCATCAGGACGTATTAAAAACTGATCATAAGTACAAAAAGGGTGCACTTATATATATATATATATATATACAGTAAGAGGGAAATAGAATATAAAATTACATGTGAAAGAGAGAGACAGAACACATATATAGTTAAATAGAACATGAAGGGAGATAGAATATAAAGTTATATGCGAAAGAGAGATACAGAATACATATACAGGGTTGATGGATAATAAATTGATTTTAAAGGAAACATATTTAATATGGGGCTAATGGATAAATTAATTTGATTATTAAAAATTGGCGCACCACTATTTATTGCCTTCTTTATTTCAAGGGCTTCTAAATTATCCAACCGGAGGCCAAACTCATTTTAAACAATTACAATTAACATTAATACTGTTAATACTGATGTGGGTAGAATACAAAATGAAACTAATTTGTCTTTTGTGTTAATCTAACTACCTACATATTTTGTCTCCAACTATATTACAGACAAAAATCTTTTTTATACCTTTTGATTGTACCTTAACGATATACAATTTATTTTTTAATCTGGAGATTGACAAGAGTGTACTGCGTCTTACAAGCCTTATTTAACGAGAAAATTCGATTTTATGATTGATTTTGTTTTAATGGGTATAAATGGAGAACGCCTACGAGATTGGCAATATACAAAGCACTGGCGTTGGTGATTTGTTTTCCACAGGCGTATTGCTAATAATTTGAATTAAAAGATAGTACATACAGTGTGTGCGGGAGCTGCGGGCAATCTAGTATACAACTGATAAAAATTTTATAATTACTTTAGAACAAACCACGTCTAATAAAATAATTACTTTATTTCAAATGTATTATTTTATACTAAAAAAAATAACTATATGTTATATAACAATTAAAATAAATATTATATAATAATTTTAATTCAGGACAAAATTGTTATTTTTATTTGTGTGATATTTTATGGGTAGACCAGACCATACAATGACAGAATGAATTTATAAAATATCAAACTACATACAAAATTAATTTGATGGTGAGTTTGAGGTTCAGAGCACCATATAATAAAGAAATTATATCAATATGAAAACATTTTTGCATTTTTAAAATAAATATCTCACCAATATACTTTTGTTATTAAACTTTCAGGAACACAAATCCTTTGAAATTCAATTCAACAAGATTATTCAGGATTCATTTATAGTTTGAGACATGTTGGTCATCACACATTCAAATAAAAATTTTAATATAAGCATAATTTACCGTAATCAGCAACTTTATTTCCAAACCAATGAATGATATTAAAACTCTTTATGTATCAAAAATTGTTAAATACATAATAATAGTTATATACTTTTAATGCTTTTGGCGCTGGCGAAACATGTACGTGGAATTGAACTCAACTCTTTGGTCTCTTTACTTTGGCTCAAATATGAGAGTAACATAAATTTATAGGATTCATCAATTTTAAAATGCATATTCCGAAAGAAAATATAAATTACGATTATTTAATGAGTCTACTTCATTTGAAAAAAATTAACCTGGAGAAGAGATGTGAACGATATAGTTCATCTATATAAAATTATCAATAGCATGTTGGAGTGCCCTGAGTTGATACAAATGGTTTCGTATAAAGTACCAACTCAAACGAGACAACATGAAGAATTCTTTGTAGGCACACATAGAAATAATTATGCTGTTAGCTTTTCAATATCGCGGATGCATCATCTTGGTAACAAGTTGAATTTCGTTGACATTTTTCGTTGCAGGAGTATACCTTAATTGAAGAAATATTTGTACGTAAATTATACTTAGTTTCTATTTTTTTTTAATGTTATATTTAAACTACTTTATTTAAACTGTTATATTGAAATGTTAATTAAATTGTACTTTTGTATTAAAATTTTTATTCTTATCTAAAACCCTTCAAGGGCGTTGATGGAAATAAAATAAATACCATGGATGGCGAGACATACAAATGTCTCCATTTTACAGGAACTGAACATAAATAACAGACTCTCAACCAGCAGCTTGAGATGAATCCTTCAATTTGTTGGGCATCTTGCGAGAAGGGATGATACTTTAGAGAAGCTTGTTGTGGTGAGTCACATCGAAGGACGAAGACGAAGATTCCCCACACGTTGGACGACCAAATGAAAAAGGCAACAGGTACTTCTCTAGTGACAGCCTTAAGATCTGTAGGGTGCTGAAAAAAATGGAAGAACAAGGAGATCACAATCTTCAGTAATAAGTAACTGACCCGAATGAGCTAAAGGCTATTCCTTTTATTGCTTATAAACTATTACGCATCTTCGTCAGTTTTTCAATGATGCAGTCACCATTTTAAATATGACCAAGGAATATTTAGTTTAATTACGATGGTGTTACCATGTAACTACCTATATATGTATATATATGCACGCAATAATGAACTGGTAAGATGAATGTTGACGAGAATATAAGGGCACAGTAAAAAGCTAACCGCAAGTATCTTTTCACAGCGTCTCATATTTATTTATTTATATTGAATTTACGGCTTTTACAAAATTAATTATAAAAAACATGTGCAGCTATACAAGCAGCCTGGAATATATACAATATATAAAAATAGTAAATGAAATATAAGAAAAACAAACAATAAAAATTAAGTTTAACACAAAATACCTGAATGCCAAAATCAATTATATCTTTGACCCACAACAGTATCAAAAACTTTATTCTTATGTTTATATATTGAACATCGAAATATATCTGTAAGACCAAAATCGTTTCCATGCCTGTGAAGTCTTTTTGTGAGTGCATTACTTTAAAAAAATTTCTGAACAGAGCCAACGACCTAGTACTTCGCGCGAGAACGTGGTATAAAATCAATTCAATTAAATTAAGGGCGTCCAGTACTATGTTAAATAAAAATAATAAATCACTTAAAGTTCTTCTTAACGACAAGTCAGTTCAATTAAAAGTGCTCATTAGAAAATCATAATTCATTTGTTCAACGGTTTGAAGTTAATAAATCTTAAAAATTTATGCTGAACCCTTTCTAATTTTAGTTCATGTACTTTATAGAACTCTAGAATATTAATGATCATGGCTGATGGAGGCCAAGGCGTCTGGCTTTCCCTCTGCATGTTCAAATTCTCAGCTTATCAGCTTTTTTCGGTACTTATTTTCACTCCGTATATTCAGCCAAAACATACGTAGCATTATTTGTGGATATTGATATTGTGAATTTAATCTGTCGCCAGGCGAATTCGCAGTCGTGTGTCGCATTATCGTCGAAACGGTAAATAACGTACTAAAATCATTTGATAAAAAACACTGGTGACAAAAAATTTAACATTTTTTTAAAATGTCAATACAAGATTATTGGTAAACACAAATTTGTTCACAGTGTAGAGATTGAATTGTATTCTAAATATTTTCTGTATTTATAAAAAATATGACATTAAAATTGATTGTCGTAAAGTCGTATTTTTTTCCAATTCCTTTCAACGTGATTCAATTATATTTTGAATTTGTTCCGATGTTACATTCAATTTTATTCAAATTTCAAAGCTTCGCAAGGCCATATTTATAAGGTCTGTATAATATTGTTTTAACCAGTAGCCTAAGGGTACAATATTTTTACCTGAAATTTTTTACATACAATTATGTTTGAAATCATATTTTCACATAATATTGTGACGTATCTTGTTGTACAGTTTCGCCGCCAAGCTTTTATCAGCAACACTTGACGGATATTGAGAAAAAAAATTGTTTAGTATTTTTCTAAACATACAAACTGTACACCTCCGATATTGGCGTGTAGCGTAATATGACATCTTTTGGCGCGTCTTTTCGATTCAGCCATGACCACTGTTATCAACACATTCCGCATCCAAATTCCCATCCATACATTTCTTCATGGTCGTTTTTTCAATGTGAAATTCGACCTTGACGCCAGCAGACGTCAACTTGACTGATTTTTGTTCGTTCTCGACATTGGGCTAGCATTCGCGGTGTGGACTTTTCAGCTCCAGTGCACCAGCACTGTATTTTGTGATATTGTATTTTGATCACGTATTGCTTGTTGTTTGTGTGCCGTGGGTGAACTTGTGATATTGCCGTATTCAATTTGAATCGGAGAACGGCTCATCCGCGTGTCATTGTGTGATCTTGGCGGCGACTGCAGGGATATACAAGGTAAGGCGAGCAGTCCTTCCGAATCTCGGTTCCCCGAAATTCGCTGCTCTTTTGACTGAAACCCCTATCACCTCACCGACCTCATCCTGTACTACATTTCCCTATGCTACTCATATCTCACGGTGATTCCGATTTACGACCGGAATTGTCGTATTCCATTCCGCGGGACGCGCGACCCGGAGATTGCGCAATTTTTTTTCCTGCTACGCTTGTGCATAAAAATATTGTATGTTCAGGGTTACATATTTATGTTCAAAGTGTTTATTGTATATTTTATATATCATTAACTTTCCCAATGTTTTCGGGTAAGCTGTTAAACATTTTTTTCCCTAGGTGCGTATAATGTTGTTATGCAAATGATGTGTTGATTTATCAACATGAAAATACAAATTCAAACCCAGTACGATTTTCAGTAATAAAATGATCTTTTTCTTTTTCTTTTAATATTTGAAGAATAGAATTTATTTTAAATAGAGTACTATTTATAATGTATGTATGTGCTCTTAAAATATTGTGAACCAGGTATTATACTCAGTATTATATAATACTTTTGAAATTATCAAAATTAACTTTGTGGTTAATTGTGTTTTTTAAAAAATAAATTTAAAAAATATAATAATCAATTTTTATATTGATAAAACATAATGATAATAATAATTATTAGCGTAAGATTTTATACATAAATAACTTTTCGAATAAAATATTTAAACACCTACCACGAAACATTAGACCGGCACTTTATACAAATAATAATATAGGAAATTTACTCATAAATTCTAAAGACAAAGATGTCAAATTTAACAATTCTGGTGTCTATAAATTTAGTCGCAAGGATTGTGCTGCATTTTATATTGGTAAAACGGGTAGAAATTTGAACGATAGTGGATTTTCAGAATGTATTAATTATTTGATAGAAAATGGTCACGGTTTTGATAAAAAATTGGGATTGACAATTTCGGATGTAAATGATGTTGGTTATAAATTAAATAATTTGGAATCCTTGCAGATAAATAAAGCGTGTAAAACTAATCAAAAAAATATAAACAACCGATTAAATTTAACTACGAGTCTCATTCTAAAATTATTCGAGTAAATTTGTATTAAGTAACAATTTGATCTAACTAAATTTATTTTTTTAAATAATTACTGTTTTTTTTTTTAAATAGATTCTGGCAAAGAAACAACATATTTTGATTAGTATTGACATCCTGAAGAAGAAAATTGTATTTTTTGAAACCGGTAAATATACTTAAACTCAATAAGTGGTTAATAAAACAAAGTTAACAAATAAAAGTAATTCATATTTAATGTTTATATAGGATTAAATCTAATGATTTAATAACTATCCTTCAATTTGGCCAACTGTGATCCGCAGTTGGCCAAATTGTATTTTGATATATCTGACGTATATATCTGACGAATCATATTTTGCTATAATTTAAACGTCGATCGGAACAGACGGCTTATTTCCACGGTATCTGAAATTTCGGCGAATAACGTGTCTACTAATATTGGAGCGTTTCTAACAACTGAAACCAGTTTTCGCGTGGGCCATGAATATGATGAGCATAACAGAAGCTAGGTAATGTTTTAAATTCTAAATCAATTACAGCTCCATCAGCTGCTAGCCCTACAGGATGGACAAAAAATAGTGGATAATCTAGCTTAAACGGAACAAATAATTTTAAATAAATATCAGATATCTCGTAGAGATGAAGCTATTTTTATTATATTTTTAATGGAAATAATATACTCGTATAGAAAACATGGGGGTAATTACAGGTTTTACGACCTGTCTTCAGCTAGCTTAAGTGATCACTTTATATATATAACGTTCACCAATTCTTACCCCTCAATATCCATATTTATCAAATCTTCTGAAAGTTGAATATATCATATTACATTGCCTCGCTTCGAGTATTAGTACACCATAGCCATTTATGGACTAAATTTGATAATTAATTTTTCCTTGAAAATAGCAAATATTATATGTCAACTCAATGAAAATCAGATTTTTGTTGAAAATTTCTTTTGAAAGGAATATTTTTTATCTGTAAAATATTTTTAACACATTATACTAGAACACGCCTGAAAAATCAATGTTTTACGCGTTTTATATGTTTTTTTTTTATTTTGACCAGTATATTTTAGATGTATTTGAATATGTTAAAGAACGCACAATTACTAGATTTATAGGTAAAAATTTATATTACAAAAATATTTTAGAACATTTTTATTGGTGGAATTATATTACACTTGTTTCGATACGTGTTTAAATAATAAATTCTTATATATACATAAAGATTCAGAACATAGTACATGTATTGCAATAATTATATTTATAGCATTTTATATTCACTTTTAATTATTATTTTAAGATTGTTCTCAAGTTTTTACGGTTGTTTCCGAATCTTCTGGGCTATTCTGTCGTGTGCATCCGACCTCTTTGACCAACATTGCAAAATCTATCATCAGCGATATCAGCCCTGATGATGTAAAAGTTTTATATGCAGGGCAGAGTAACCCAGAAAACTGTACACAGAATATATTAACGTTTTAATTTTTCTATTTTGGTGTTTTTTTCTCAACATGTAAAAATTATTCAAATGGTTTGACTTGTTTATTAGATTGTTATTTAATACATGTTAACAGTACTCTACCATTTCGTTAGTCTTCTTTAGACTGCGGTGTCAAATTGTAATATAATGCTGATTTTGATTTATTATATAATTCATGTATTATTTACATCAAATTTTAACGGTAATATTAAATTTCATTTGGAAAATACTTACCTAGCAAAATTTGTAACAAACGCAATTATTAATGAAGAGCCTAACTAAATAACTAACTAATTTTCTCGCAGAAGTAGGCAGAGAGTATAAAGCGCCACGCTCTTCTGTCCTGACACACAATTCTCGCCTCATCCGCATTCATACATCTTCCCATACAAGCTCGTCAATTATTGAGGCTTCTAACAGAGTTTCCAAAGAGCTTAAGATATTTATAAACTTATTTACGTTTCGTTCATACTCATCAGTAGTACAGTAGTTAGTATCCCCGCCGCCAGTATTATTGTTTTTTTTAACTAAGTTCATGAATATTTTAATCTAACTAGAAAAATGTTAGGTACATGTTTATTGTGAGAACTTTCACTTTGAATTTTGTGTGTGTCAGGAGAGTATGTAGATGAGTGGTGGGGGATAAGGCTTATAAGAGGCCGTCTCTGGGGGAACGAGTCTCTTTCCGTCGCCACTTCTCAATAATTACAAGTCTATCTCTGAGTTATATAATTGTCAAATACTTTAAAAACTTATTACCAATAAAAAGTAATCGATACAATTGGACATTGAGTTATTATTACAAGGACTCAACCCAAGTAACTCGAAAGTAAAAAGAGAGGACAGAACACCAAGAAAATCTGGTGGTACTTCAAAGTCATCACATTTTTTTTTTGCAATTTATTGTTCTCTTAACAGTATTTTAAATTGCTTATATTTTCTGAATATGTAATAAAAAAAATATTAGAAGTCATTTAAAATGTTAACAGTCTTTTCTTCCTATATGACTTGGGTCAAGGGAGAAATATATCACCCGGTCCACGTGTCTCAACCTGTCACTTCCTGCGTCCTGTATGTCCAACCCCTTCATATCTCTGCCCCATCTCTTTCTAGGGCGTCCCACAGGACATCCGACATCCGGCATCATTGAGGGAGTCCACTTCGGCAACCTTTTTTCCAGCTTCCTAGATAATTAAATATTTTTGTGTTGTGTACAGTTTTACAGGGAGAATTAACAGGGAGAATTTAACAGGGAGAATTTTATTTATTAGATACATATATTATTCATGGCTTTATTAACAAAGAAAAACAAATTATATTCAATAAAATTTCAGTAACTGTATGAAAGCACGAAATTTATTGTACGTCAACCGGTTTCGCTTGTCTCAAGCTTCATCAGGACGTATTCAAAACTAATCATGAATACAAAAAGAGTGCACTTACATATACATAAAGAAAGAGATATAATATAAAATTATATGCGAAAGAGAGAGACAGAATACATATACCGATATACTGATAATAAGGTAATAATACAATATTAAGGATAAGTATTAAAAAAAAACAAATAATATTGTCTAATAGTTATGAAAAGTTAAGATCGTATCATTGACCATGCAGGTTTTTTACTATGTTGAATTATCGTATTTAGAATTTCCAAATATTCGTTACATTCAACTATTCGAATATCGAATAGTACAAAATAAAATATTCGAGTATTCGAATATGTTCGTTAAGTTATGAATAATCTATAAAACAGTTTGAATCACAGACTACCAAATGTTTAGACATGAACTAACGCAAACTCCTTGTTTTAAGATTTTTAATTTTGTACCACCCACGCAATCACTTTGGTACCACTTACAACAATTAAATAGCTCTGTGACTTTTTTTAAATATACGACTAGATAAAATACGTCTTGTTTACACAAAGATTTAATTTTTGAAGAGTAAATACTTTAATTGTTACATGAATGTATCATATATGTTCTAAACCCCTTTTTTATATGTACACTTTATTTCATGTCTATTCGTTTACTGATCTGTGGTTTGAATAATGAATACTGATACATATATACGAGAATTTCTATGTTATAAAAAACAAACAAAAATACTATTGTTTTAATTTTTTAAAACATGTCCATACATCTGATCGCTTTTACATGATTGACTGATTTTTTTTTTAAATATATAATTGATAAATCAGAATTAATTATATTAAATACGAGCTTATTCATATAAAATAATTATTTTTGGCTACCGTTTCATCAAAATTGCGGTCTTGCATACATGTTATACAATTATAAACATTACGGATAGACGTGAACGAGTCAACCCTTCTTCAATAACTGATTTAAAGCCTCCTACATAATAGGCATCTTTCGTTCCACAACAGAAAAACGTGCACTGATTTCGCCGAAACATCGTGACGGAAATTCCGCTGTGAAATACGTTCTAAAAAGATAGTCTGGAATACAGCTTAATGATCTGTCATAAATATTTCGGCAGATAATTTGGACTACCCGCGTTATTGAAATATGCTTCGTGTAAAACGTTCACATGCTTAGAAATTAAATATGAACGAATAGTTAGACAAATATTCGAATGGATTAATTATTCGGTATTTGAATTGGAGTCTCTAGTCATATTCCACTAATACTATATAAATATATTGTATTATCTTTGGAAAATCTATATAATCTTTCATCATATGACACCATATGATTGTATTCTCAAAATACTGACGTGGGTATATAAATAAAATGTGCATTGGGAGACATTAATAAATATATAAATATAATTCCACGTGCCTTAGCATCAATTCACCATCGTTTTTAGACAAGTTTTCATTTGGAAAGAACAATTGTATGTAACAGCCCGTTTCAATAACATGTTATATGTTTTTTTAAATAATAAATAAATACACACTGACGGAAAAATCATAGGAAATAAAGCACACAATACATATAGAGCTCAAATTTTTAAATATACCGTTTTTTTACGATATACATGTTATCTTTGCCATGTATATGTGATAGAAATAGGGTTAAGTATATTTATGTACAGAGAAAAAATGTTTTATTTGAACTAACTAAATAGACAAAGACAAATGTTGGTAATAATATAAAAATATATTAAAACGATATAGAAATAAACATAATATTTCTTAATTTACAAAATTCAAACAATCCGCGCGTATTTTTTGTGAATACCGTGTTTTATCTAATTTCAAACCACAACCCTAATCCGCCCACTGACCAATTAAAATGCAGAGCGGCATCAATACAATGTTACGTACGTTACACAAACTAACACAATTGTTCTTTCTAAATGGAACGCAGTATACTAAGCGCCATCTTGCGCCAGGGGCGTGCCCACCAAATTCGGCAGCTGGGCGAGTCGACGGTGATTTGTGATGAATTTTTAGTTTTTTTTTTTTGCATGATCGATTAGTCTAATTTGAGTTTTAGATTCATAAATCACAATATGCTTTATGTAAATTTATGTTAACCCTGAATTGGTTTGAAAATTCCGAGAATTGTGCGCATGTAGAAGAAAAATTAATATTACACAAAATTTAGTATTAAATTAAAATTCACAGTATTGAAACGTCATGTTGAGTTATCCTCCATCAGTTCCATATCCTGATGTATGACAGACTTAATATGGTAAAAAAATATCAATAATTAATATGGATTGGATCCAAATAATCATAAGGATAATCGTCTTAAAAGAATTCAAAGATCTATTCCCCGCACTCCTGGGTTCTCCAAAAGAACAATATCAAATATCTCTAGAATGAGTATTGGGCATTGCCAGGTAGCCTCACATTTATTCAGATTGAACTTAATAGATTCCCCAATGTGTGAGTATAGTGCCGAGGAAGAAACCCTGACCATATCTTTGTTGCCTGTCCATTGCGGATCACAGGTTTTTTTTATAGTAATCTCGTCAATAGTAATTTTCAACTCCCAGTTAACTTGTGTCATCTTCTTTCCCTTAACTCGCCACATTTAATCTATATAATAGAAATTTTTTTGTAATATAAGGAGTATGCATTAATTCATGCGGTTTTCTAAGAGAGGGCGTTACTAGTATTATTTCGCGCCGTGTTCATCCGTGACTATATTCATTTGAAAGCTACTGTCATTGCGCGTCTTTTTCAGTATATGTCATTTGATTGAAGTGTAAACAACATTTTTTTCTATTCATTTGAACATGTCGAACTTTGTGCCAAAAAAAGTGTTTTTGCGGGGAGTTCTTCTTCATTACTTTAACATGAAGAAAAGTGCTACCGAAAGGCATCGTATTTTAGTAGAGGTTTATGGTAACCATGCTCTAGCTGAAAGAACGTGCCAGAAGTGGTTTGCACGGTTTAGAAGTGGCGATTTCAACTTAGAAGACAATGAATGACCCGGACAGCCAAAAAGGTTTGAAGATGAAGAATTGGAGGCATTGCTTGATGAAGATGCGTGCCAAACGCAAAAAGATCTTGCAAAATCATTGGGAGTTGATCAAGCAACCATTTCCAGACGTTTAAAAGCATCGGGATTCATCCAAAAGCTTGGAAACTGGGTGCCGTATGAATTAAAGCCAAGAGACATCGAACGCCGATTCTGCATGTCGGAAATGTTGCTTCAACGCCACAAAAATAAGTCATTTTTGCATCGGATTGTCACTGGTGATGAAAAATGGATTCATTACGATAACCCCAAGCGCAAGAAATCGTATGTGAAGCCCGGCCAACCATCAACATCCACGGAAAGCCGAATATCCATGGCGCCAAGGTAATGCTCTGTATTTGGTGGGATCAGAAGGGTGTGTTGTATTATGAGCTGTTGAAATCGGGTCAGACGATCAAAGGGGACCTCTACCGAACACAATTAATTCGTTTGAAGAGAGCGATTGCGGAAAAACGACCAGAATATGCAACCAGACACGAATCCATAATTTTCCATCATGACAATGCTCGGCCACATGTATCAAGACCGGTTCAAAACTATTTGGAGAACAGTGGGTGGGAAGTTCTACCTCACCCGCCTTATAGCCCAGACATAGCCCCTTCTGATTACTACTTGTTCAGATCAATGCAGAATGCCCTCACCGGAATACGCTTCACTTCAGAACAGGGTATCAAAAATTGGCTTGATTCGTTCTTCACCACCAAGCCGGAGAAGTTCTTTTGGGATAGAATCCACAAACTGCCAGAAAGATGGGCAAATGTTGTAGCTTCCGATGGACAATACTTTGATCATTGAGTGTATAACCATTTTTTCACAATAAAGCCTTAATTTTCGAAAAAAAAACGCATGAATTAATGCATACGCCAATATAATTTTTCCTATTCTATAATATTATTGTACCTTTTTCTATAAAATAAAGTTTTGACTTGATTAATGGCACAAATCACTTTTGAAAGGTGGATTGCCTATTTATAAGAAAAAGAAGAAGCAGAAGAAATATCATGTATTGAGGTAATTACAAAATCGAGGTACGCATATGCGCATCTTAGTGAAACGCTTTGACATATCCTCATGTTGTATTTTTGTTTTCGAGTCAATTCGTTTTTTATTTTATTTTTATGAAAAAGTGTATTCTACCAACAAACAATTACTACATATTATAAGTATGAACTAGATTAAAAAAATTAACTATAATATATATAGTGAGACCTGGATCTAGTAGAAGAGAAACGAAAGCAGACTGAATGCAGTGGAAATGAGATCAATTAGGCGTATATGTGGCAAATCTATTCGTGACAGAGCAAAGAATGACGAAATAAGGAAAGAATGTAAAGCTGATTTTAGTATAATGAGTCAAATTAAGAAAAGATCACTTAGGTGGTTCGGTCATATGAAACGGATGAATGAGGAGTGAATGGTAAGCAAGAGATATTGCGAAAGTGTTGATGGCACCAGAAATAGAAGACGTCCGCGGAAGACTTGGCACGACCAGGTAAACCAGATACTGGAGGATGGTTCTGTTAAAAGCCTAAATAAATAAAAGTCCTAAACACCAAATAAACATGGCATATGACCAATCGCATTCGTAATCTAATGACCCGTGTTCACGGAATAGATTTTTAGAAGAATTTTGACTCGAGACAATCTCTGAGATTTTGCTCCTGTAAGATACTTTGGGGACAACTTTCGTATTCCCCATGTACACTCCGCCGTCTCGTGTCTTTCTTCACGCGCATATGTCAAACGTCAAACGTCAAATGTCATTGTCATCATGTTCGTCATTTGGGTGATTTTGAATCTCCCCAGTAGCAGTTAAAACGCAATAAAAGTTTGTAATTGAACGCTCTATGTTAATGTTTAATGACTTATATCTAACTTTCAGAATAGATAGTTATAGGGATTCATGATTGTTTAAGGTGAGGTTTATTTGCACGTATCAAATCTCGCTGTCGTTTAAATTTTTGTCTCTTAACTTTTGTCTCTAACAATCTCAAATTGATCTATCTGATTTATTTATTATCAATATTGGAGTCGGCTAAAAAAGCACAAAAAACTATCCTTAAGGTAATAATTGGTCGTCCCTTTAGATATCCATCAGACCTTATATTTAAAGAGTACAATGTCCTTGATATAAGACAAATCTTTATGTTGAGACTCGTTCAACACTTCCATACTAACAACAACTCTCCCCAAGCAATAAATCATGGACACAACACTAGACAAACAACAAATATCTACACACCAGTTCCGAGAGCAACAACGACATTTTATCAAAGATTCTACATGTTTCTAGCTCCGAAACTATACAATACACTCAGTACCAACTGGAAATCGTACAATTACTATAAGATCACACAAATATGGACCCAATATATGATTCAATCAGGTAGAGATGAATCAGAAGCATGGATATCCATCAATTTAATATAATGTATACAATTCTTTTACTAATAACTCTCTAGTCTTACAACACTCCCACTCCACACATTTTTATTTTATTCTTACATTATTATTCATATTTGATTTATCTTTTTATTCCAAATAACACCACAACAGCACGAAAAAAAAAACTGGCTACTTTAACACAGTCTTTAGTCTAGAAAAGTAGCCAGGACAACGCTGTATATATCAGAGGTGAAGTCTACTCCATCCCACACAATAAACTATGTATTATGTATGTTTATTATGTATCCACCTCTGTTAGTACAAAAATATGGATGTCAAAATATATATAAATAAATAAATAAATTTCCAGAGAAAAATCTCACGGTATTGAGACGTAACTCTAAGGTTGTCTCCTTTCATGGACACGTAAGTTATAATTGAGATCATGACTGTAAAAAATTCTTTTCATGCGGATAAAGGTTGCGCAATTTTACTCAATACGGCATTTGATTTCAAGTGTATACTGTATTTTGTATCTCCTCAAATTTCGTTCCAACAGTATAAATAAATTCATTATTAATGGTGTTCTGTGTGCTAATGAGAATTTTGTTTTGTTTGTATTAAGTTCCAACCCGATAGTCTCACACGCGTCACTACTTAGTTCAGCAGAAGTTGTAGGTCCTAAATGTTACTTGCTAAAAGATAAATAAAGTACAGCTTTTTATTTTGATAACTGTTAAATCCTTAACCCGACTATTACTGCTGCAAACAATGGTGTCTTCATGTGTGCGGGAATTCAGGTAGTCAAGAACACGATGTACAACATTACTATTAATATTACAGATCTCACAGGTATTAATACAATACCCACCTTTCACTCTCCATACTTCGTGTTTTGCAACTCCGTTAGTCACTCCGTTTAAGTGTGACGCAATCCATTTTGTGTCTCGTCCACCGTCCCTCTTTTGGGAGTGTCTCTTGATGAATGGATCCCTGAGTGTCTGCCTTGATCTACTGCACCTTAATTTTCCATCAATTTTTCATTAAAAAAAAAATCAACTTTTTGCAAATTTCCCAATCCCCAAAATAGAAAACATTTACAAAAAAATTTCAATTACTTTAAGAAAATAACACTGTAGCGTTTAAAACAGGCACATATTTAAGATTTAAAAATAACTTTAAAATCCCTAAATGTAACACCGAGCACTATCAGTAAAATTTTATATACTCAGGGATAAATAACTTCAGAAGCCTCCCTACACAAATTAAAGAGATAAAATATATAAAAAGCTTAAAAATAAATTAAATAAACACTTCAGAAGCACAAAATTAAAAAATAAATAATATTATAGAACACTTCAAATGTATAACTCTCTATATAAAATTATTACAGTGTAACTTTCTCTCCAAGCACAAGAGGTAAGCGAATAAAAAACATGTAATTTTAATAATGTACAATACTTACTGATAACTCATATTATAAAAAAATTTCAAATAAATAGAAAATCTGTATGTAAAACTAGATTTTTACGAATACACTTAAGGGACGCTGGAGAGTCTAAATTTTTTTGTAAATTGTGAAAATTGCTAATAACCACATTTAATTTCTTCCATTTTTTTCGTTTTGCATTAACTTGAATATGTTATTGAATTTAATAACGCGTATTTTTATTTGCTTTGATAAGTGAAACCAACAAGGAAGCCCTAGCTTCTAAACCGGTCCCGAGAAAGGGTGAGTCCTCTTTATTTTAAGTATTAATACAATATAAGAGATGTGTTCTGATCTACGATTCCGGAGAGAGAGTGCCTCGTACCTGAGTGCGACGCTCTTTTATCTCTTTCACTTACCGTCATTCTTACCAACATGCGCGCGTCATACAATGGCTACATCATGATACATTACTGTTAGCGCCATTAAATGTACGACGCACGCACCTCTCATTGGATTACAGAAATATGTCGTTTTCCTTTTACTCTGGTCCTATCCTAGTCCCTAGGCACGAAGGAGAAAGAAAATTTCTGCAGTCTGCTGATACGCCTGAACGAGCCACTCCGCTTTTGAAACCGAACACGGTACGTTGACGTCGCTGTAAATACGCTTACAACCGCTAACCTTAATTATCGCTAATTTATAATTTTTTACTACCGCTAATACTTTTAAATCAATTACTTTTTTAACGCGAGTGTCATCAATTACGAGACATAATTCTGCGTCGCTTGTGAATTGGTGGACCAGGGAGAAACGAACCAACTTCCAGAGATCGGAGACCCACAAGTAAGTGCCATCCTATCTTTTATCTCCCGATAACCCGCCAACTTTCCAATTACAATAACGATGTTACATTTTTAAAAATACATGTTCCTAATAATAACAAAGTGTGTTTTCTGAGACATCTTTTGATTATTTTCTTAATACGTACGATACAGTCTTAAAACATTACGGCCACTTTGCCAGAATTATAGTATACACTTGGTATCATCCGAAATCACCTGAAACACATTATATCATATCACTTTAATAATAAGCCGACATAATTTTTCCGACATTTTTACCTACTCGAGCTACCCTTCAAGCTTGATGCGGGCGAAGTGGAAAGTTTGATTCTATTAAATTTTGTTACCGAACCCTTTTCAAAATAACACAAAGTTTGTATTACACGGCAGACATAGCAAAACAAGGATACGCGCACCCCGAATGGCGTGGCAACATCTTGAAAATTTAATACTCTAATTATTAACTAATTAACTTTACGTCACGAGTTATGGTTCCGGTGACAAGTCTCGTCACATAAAAATGTTTAATTTTTGTTAAAAAAATATATAAATAATTTATATAATTACTTACTGTACTGTACGGGTACAACCTATGTAATAGGACCAACAAGGATTAAACCTCCTACTAATAGCACGTCAATATACATGTGTGTCTACTTCGATCTAATTTTAAAGGTAATAAATTAAATTCTGCTAAAACACATCGCAATCAATTTATTTAGTTGAAAAACGATAGAGTATGATACTAAAGGTATTCATTGAAGGTAAAAATTAAAATATATATATTATGAATTTGGAGCAGAGAATACGTAAGATTTCTAACTAGTTTTTGTTAAGAGAATATCTGCAAAACACAGAGGGAGAGGGGTTGATTAAATCATGAAAAAAAGTAATTTTTCTGTGTATCTTTCTAGTTGATTAATTTAATTTGTATACTTATTTTCATAGTGAAAATACAATTTATTACAAAAATCTTAACAGTATTTTTTTGTTCATTCCCAAATAAGAAGGGTCTAGATTTATGTGGGTGGTTTTGATACGAATATAAAAATTATACTTTAAAATGTAGAAAATTTTAAAGGGTGTAACAAATCTAGTTCAGAGTATTTTTTTGACTACCTGACCAAATTATGAGTCGAAAATGTTCACAGAATATGTGCCTAATCTCATATCAAAGGTGTAAGCATTTCAAAAAATTGTAATTATGCATAAATAAATTGTATTTCGATTAATATATATTCCAAATTATATATTGAATTCAAAAATTAAGGGTCATCGAATTTTGAGCAGCCAGATTATTTAGAACCTGAAGCAATAATTGAAATTAATAATGGATAAATTTCGCAAATATTTATTTCAAAATACGTCGACTTAAAGACTAACATGATTCAGTAAAAATTTCACAAATTTAACAATAATATATTCCGTAACGGTGCAGACTTTGCACATATTCCTTTAACCCGTAAAATATTGTGGGCAAGGTCTGTTACACTTTGTATACTACCTATCAAATATATACCTGAATAAATTAAGTATGAAAACTAGTGGATTGTACTAAAAATAATTCGATGCATAGAAATTAATAATATTTTTTATTTTATTTTAATGGGAGTAAATAAATTAAATTTGTTTTTAATTAAAATTTTTGTGAATTCATAATCTAGGAGACATGTATGAAGGATATCGTTTTCATACTTATTTAATAGATCTTTTAAAATAAAATTATAATAATAATAAAAAACATACAGACTCCCAAATATATAGAGCGAATTTCTCGTTTAAATATTTACATTT
The DNA here is from genome assembly GCA_022840565.1 of Eubasilissa regina. Lineage (NCBI taxonomy): Eukaryota > Metazoa > Arthropoda > Insecta > Trichoptera > Phryganeidae > Eubasilissa > Eubasilissa regina. The sequence goes on along the minus strand of JAINEB010000027.1, from coordinate 11,205,693 downwards.
TAATAGCTTCGAGACTTTTTTAAATATATGACTCGATTAGAACGAAAATTTAAATACTGATAATAAAATATGCATTAATATAATTTTCGAAAAATCCATTTTTTTTAAAATATACTATTGTCGTCTATATGCTATATTATCCTGAAGAAGGTTGTGTCCAACTGAAACTAGTTGACTTGAGTATTTGTGCTTAATGCAGTGGCTTAAGACTAACACATTATATTATTTAATTAAATACTGTAAAACTATCAGATTTATGTTTCCACAAATAATGTATGTAGAATGCCCCTCGTTCCGTAACTAATGTTTCAAAACCCTCTCCTATATGTACACTTTATTTCATGTCTATTAATTGACCGATATGTGTAAATATAAAATAAAAGCAAATCAGAAGTAAAGATAATAAGCATTAAGTGCACGATAAGATAGTAGTCGATGATAATGTACACTCGTATGGTGAGTTAGACACAGTGTGACATCTGTCGGAACAATTCTCAACTAGTAGCTTGACTAGCGCGCCGCTAGAGGCGGTGTTACGAGAGTGACTTGTTTTCAGAGATTCAATTGGACAGTATAGCTTTCTACCTAGTTTTTAAATGTAATATGTTACTGAAATCTCTTGTATTAAATACATGAATATTTTTTTTTTAAATAGATTTAAGGAGCTGTTTTTACACCATTGTTGCATACCTCCATACATATTAGCATATACTTGTTATTATATACATATACTATTTAGTTCGAGGAGGAGCAATAATCAGCTAAAAGATCACAAAAAAAAATTCTTAGGGTAATAAATTACCGTCCCTTTAGATATCCATCAGATCTTCTACTTAAAGAGTACAATGTTCTAGACGTAAGACTAACTTATATGTTGAGACTCGTACAATATTTCCATGCTAACAATAACTCACCTCAAGCAATAAATCACGGACAGAACACGAACAAGACAAACAACGAACATCTACACGCCAGTTACGAGAGCAAAAACAACATTCTATCAACGTTTTTACATGTTTTTAGCTCCGAAACTGTACAACACACTCAATACTAACTGGAAATCATTCATTTCCAATAAGATGGAAAATTTCGCAAATATGGACTCAATATCTGATTCAATTGGGTAGAGATCAATCCAATATAATTACTATACAATATCTACACTAATGAATCACTTTAGTTTTACAATACACTTTTTTTTTCTCTATATATATTTTTTTATATTTCTGAAGAATATTTAATTTCTATTTTTAATTAAATAACACCACAACAGCACGAAAAAACTGTCTACTTTAACACAGACGGCAGTCTAGCAAATTAGACAGGACAATGCTGTATATATCAGAGATGGAGTCTACTCCATCCCACACAATAAACTACCAGTATATAATTGTAATAAGTTTATCATATGTTTATAATGTTATATTATAATATTTTATATTCACCTTTGTTACAACAAAAAAATGTATGTCTAATAATAAATATATAGGACATAACAAATTTTGTAAATACGATAACTCCCGTAGTTCTTACTATATTTTGATCAAACTTTACCGAAACATTGTTCTGGTAAATATGTCGGCTAAGTTTGTGAACCATAATTTGATCCGCTTGTATCAAAATGGTGATTGTTCAAAATCATTGTAAAAATTCACAACCCCTTCAATATTGAATGTAAAAAAAGTATAATCACAATCAGACGAAATCTATCTGATTCATACAGTCATTTTGGAAAGATTTTTTTTTATTAATTTAATATTTTAATTATTAAGGAGAATACATTCTTATTGTGAAATTGTAATTATTCAGAATATAGTTCTGTGATATTTTAAATGCAAATTAAATGTATCAATTAGAAAGATATACATATAAAATCAATTTTATCGAAAAATATTGTTGTCTTAATTTGTCGTCAAAAGTACTGTCGCTGTAGCATAGTTGGATAATGCACTTTCCCCGGTTTGGAAAGAGATCTAGGTTCGAATCACGGTAGCGCAACAACAATATTTTTCGATAAAATTTATTGTAATTAATACATTTAATTAATATTTAAAATATTTTAATTATTGGTAAACCCAGTTGTGATTTGACTGCGCGTATTTTTTGTTAAAAGTGTTATTATTGTCCAAAACTGTATTAAAAAAAAACTGAAAAATTTGAAAACAGAACAATCTTTTTTTAACATGATAATGCTCGTTCTCATACAGCAAAAATCACGCGAGAAAAAATTAACGCACTAGGACAGAAAATTGTAGAACACTCTGTTTATAGTCCCAATCTAGCACTATTTGATTTTCATGTATTAAAGAATAGAAAAGCCCTATAAATAATATTAGTTTTTTTTTTCGTAGAAAGCAATCACTTTGTGGTTTGACATATATTAAATAAAATAACGATCACTTTGTATGGAACCACGAAATTTATTATAGGTCAAGCGGTTTCACTTATCTCAAGCTTCATCAGGACGTATTTAAAACTGATCATAAATACAAAAAGAGTGCACTTATATATATATATATATATATATATATATATATATATATATATATATATATATATACATATATATATACATATATATATATATATATATATATATATATATATATATATATATATATATATACATAAAGAGGGAGGATATAAAATTACATGTGAAAGAGAAAGACAGAACACATATATAGTTAAATGGAATATGAAGGGAGACAGTATATAAAATTATATGCGAAAAAGAGAGACAGAATGCATATACAGATAGACGGAACATTAAGGGATGAGAAAATACAGTGTTGATGTATATTAAATTGATATTAAAGGAAACATAACTAATATGGGGCTAAAGGATAAATTAATTTGATTATTAAGAATTGGAGCACCACTATTTACTGCCTTTTTTATTTCGAGGGCTTCTAAATTGTCCAACCGAAGGCTAAACCGTTTTATGGAGGACATTGACCCCTGTGGCATTATTAAAAGAATGGTGTTTTTCAATGATATGGTTGGAAAATTCTGAGAAACCATTACTGTTTAAATATTTAAGATGTTTTTTGACCAGTTTTGTCTATATATATTGTTACGTACTTGTTTTCCAAGTACGTCTTCAGTGTACACCTCGTAATGTGAAGGTCCAAGAAATAGACTGTAACAATTGTACATTTATTATAATACGATACAATTTAGTACAAGGTATATCGATTAAGCCGATGAAAATGCAGAGAAAGAGGCTGCGCCCTGTCGCGCGCCGCCCTTCATAGTCTCGCACGCACGCACGCTGGCGGTTCGGCACTCACACACAACAATATAATCCTAAGGACATCATATATATATATAAATTCTGTCTATATATTTTATATTTTATCTCCCTCTTTATGTATATATAAGTGTACTCTTTTTGTACGTCCTGATGAAGCTTGAGATAAGCGAAACCGGTTGAAGTATAATAATTATTATTTAAAATAATATTACTATTTTGCGTCTACGAGTTTTTATAAATGAGGAATTAAAAACTTGCGTGAACAAATAAGAAATATCATATCTATCTTCGGAGAATATATTTGAGAATAATGCTGTTAAAATAAATAAGTATTAAAAAAAAAATTTCATTTCAAAAAACCAACTTTTTACGCATACCATGGATGACGAGACGCACAAATGTCTCCAATCTGCAAGTACTGATGGTCAAGGACAGACACTCAACCATTTTACTGAGATGAATCATTCAATATTTAGAGAATCTTGCGAGAAGAGAAGATAGCATGGAGTAACTTGTTGCGTTGGGCCACGCCGAAGGATGCAGAAGAAGAGGAAGATACCCACCAGATGACAGCTCTACGATCGAAGTCAAGAGTTCATAGAGATCGCTATCCTCAATCATGAAGCAACGATGTGAGTGATTATTTTAAAACTGAGCACCTATATAAAAATAGGACTAATTTAAAGGACTGAAGGGCTTTTCATACGAAAACAAAAAGCGAAATAAAACCGTATCGACGTGTCGGAGCGACGTATTTTTTCAAGTATGCCGCTCGTGACCGGCCACCCGGAGGGCCGAGAGGTAACAACAGGGAGAGCCGATTGTTTTTCTGCCCGTAACAAAATCAACACGAGTCTCGGAAATGCCAGCTAGTGTGAAATATTTTCTCTACGGATATTTTTACGTATTTAATATGCTCGGTCCCGACAAGAATAGCTACACGTATTTGGCGAAATGTTATATCTGTGACCTGGGGAATAGAATTGAAAATGCAGTGGAAATTCATAAAGTAAAATGATATTTTGAAAAAATATTTATGTGAATCTTACGCGAAGGGAATTTCAAATAGATAATAAAATATCAAAACAATTTTTCATTATTCTTGTTCAGATATTATACTACATATAAATACATGATTTGTTCAGTACAAATTGTGATAACACATGCGACTTTAAATATTACTTAAATACAAGATGTCGGTGTAACTTTTGTCTAAATGGATGAAGTGATGCGTGCGCCGCTGTGTTGGTGCTCTTTCGGTGATATCACACGTTTGCCTTTGAATAGAAAGATACATATCATATCTTGCATCTCAATATTCGAGGCAAAATTCCTAATAGAATAAGTCCCGGAAGATAGAGGATAAGAAGTTTAGAATCCAACAATTTCAAACTGCTATAAACAAAATAATAATCGCTATTGTTCGATAAGCGGACAAGCACTATAATAAAAATTAACAGCTCGCTAAAAAATTAATACACTTGTATTTATTCACTTTTTTGTAGATACGTATAAAAAATGATTAGATTTTATTATAAATTTACAATTGGGCTTAAAATGCGATACCTGTGGCTTACAGCGAAACAGAAAAGGGCCATCCAAGTATTAGAAAATTAAATTCTCTGCAGAATTCTAAAGTAATTTTGACCACTACTGATAGCACAAACTCAGAGTTCTTTATCTTCAATTATCCCAAAACGGAGACAAAGATTAGTTAAAGGTATTTGAAAACAGGGATGAATTTGAGACTTGGGCGACAATTTACAAACTAATTTTATTAAGGAAAACACATTCTTATTGTGAAGTTGTAATTATTCAGAACATAGGTCTGTGATATTTTAAATACTAAATTAACGTATTAATTATAAATATATACATATAAAATCAATTTTGTCGAAAAATATTGTTTTTGCGTCACCGGGATACGAACCTGGATCTCTATTTCCAATCCGGGGAAGTGCACTACCTTTGTGCTATAACGCCAGTATTTTTCTTGACAAATTTTCGAACCTATATGTTACATTTTTCAAATTAATACACCTGTCGTTCCATTATTTGAAAGCCATCTACATTATTGTATTAATTATAAATATATACATATAAATGTATATATTTATAATTAATACATTAATTTAGTATTTAAAACTAATTTTAATGAAATCACATTTTGCTTGTGAAGTTATGACTTTTCAGAATATAGTTTCGAAATAATTAAAACAAATTTATGTTAATCATTCAGGATAAAAAAATCTATGTATAATAAAAATATAGCCATTATCGGGACACGAATCCGGAACAGCTATGATGTTTTGTATGTTACATATCATGACCCGGTGTAAAGAAGATATAAATCCTGCGCTGATAGGATCTACGAACGAATTGCGCGATCATCGGGTCGCGCGTCTCGCGGATTGGAATGCGATTCCGGTCTTAAATCGGAATCGGCGAAGGAAGGAAGTAAGGGACTTAGACATAACGATAAGGGCTGATGATGGGTAGAGATTCCAGTAGAAGGACCAGTAATCTCGGGTAATCGGAAATCTGAAGGATTTCTCGCTTTACCTCGTGTATGACACCCCTTCGTTACCCCGCAGTCGCAGCCGAGATTACACAAACGGCACGCGGGCGGATCTCCACTTCCAATTGAAGACGGCGATATCACAATCTCTTCACCCGCGGCATACAAATAACAAACAATGCGAGATCACCAAAACACAAACAATACAGTACTGATGCACAGGAGCTGAATAAAGCCACACCGCTAATGCTCTCGCGATGTCGAGATCGAACAAATTTTGTTCTAGTCACTATTTACACTGAAGACAAGTAGTAAGGAAAAACGATGGGTGTGAATTTGGACGTGAAAGATATCAATAATATGGGTCGCGGCCAATTCTCAAGACGCGCCAAAAAATGTATTCTATGAATACGGAACACCCGGTAATGTCTTTAATGTGATTTATTAACTAAATTTGTTTTACTTACGATACTCTTCACTAAACACGTAAAAACTATGAAGTCTTTGAACCTTAAAAACATTGTTAAAATCTTTGATCAAACTAACTAAATAACTGTAAATTTATTTAATTCGTTTATATCAAATGTGTAGATATGTGATAATGGTATAATTCAATAGTTTTAAAGTAGTTTTCCATCAAGAACTAGTGATGAGTTCAAAATCACGAACCGTGAGTCAATCACAGATATCTTGAGTCACACTCACTATCAGTGATTGAATATATGGGAATATCGTGATTCGTGATTCATTTTTTATTTTATTTATATTTGGTTGCAAACCATGATTCGGCGCATGTCCATATGAAATGAAAATATTCATGATGGAATGACGTTATAATTCGTGATTCTACCAAAACGTTTTACGCATTTGACTTGAAATACTGAGAATTTCATTCGAAAAATAAACTCACATTTTTTTAGGGTTTTTATTCTCCTTGTGATGATATTATTTAGATATATATTATTTATATATCCTAGAATATGTTTTTAACGCAAATAATGTTAAAATAATATAAGTAAATACGCTCAAAATTACGTTTCTTTTTTATTTATTTTATATCTTGCAGCACACGCATGTTAATAATGAAACTGTGACCACAGTCACAATTTTCAATCACTGATATTATCGAATATCAATCACAATCACACCAGTGAGTCAAGAGTAGCATTTTTCCTCATCACAATCAAGAACGTCAGCTCTGATAATGAATCATGCAATGGATTCCGTAATGACAGCCAGATCAGTCGAAGAAAGACGGCAAAATAACCCAGAAAATTATTCTACTGCAGAACTACTTAATTTTCAATCACCTACATGGAATCAATTAATATTAGACATCAGATTATTGACAATTTGTACATTTTTCTAATTATTATAAAGATATAAAATTTAATAATTATTTACACTTAGTATTCATATTTTTTATATCATTGTCTACGTTGAATTATATATATTATATGTTTTCAGTGACATACCTATTTAAACAGTTATACACTAAAAACATTGCAAACGAGAAATCTTTATGACGAAAAAATGAAATTAATTATAGATAAACAAATTAAATTAATCAACTAGAAAGATATACAGAAAAAAATCTATCAATTGAAAAACATTTCATAGCTACCGAGATTCGAACCTGGACTTCTTCCTATCCGGGGAAGCCCGATCTCCGATTCCAAATTATAAATTTATATTTTCCAATTAATATATCTACTAAATACTAATTGAATGTATTCATTCTAAATATATACATATAAAATCAATTTTGTCGAAAAATATTGTTTTTGCGTTACCGGAATTCGAACCTGGATCTCTATTTCCAATCCGGGGAAGTACACTTTTTCAAATTAATACATCTGTCTTAATAATATATCTACTATCCCATTTTCAAAAATAAAGCAAAATTGTGTTCCCTTAATTATAGTTATATTCTAAAGAATTGAAAGTTCACCGATAAATGAGTAGCTTGTTAGTCTAGTCGTTAAGATGCTAGACTTAGTGATCTAGTGGTCGGGGGTTCGCGCCTCGTTCCAGGAGAATAGCAAATTAGTCAAATTTTTAGTACGAGCGTTTAGCTTAGTATGAAAATAGTAAGAAATATTAACGTGACGTGTATTTCGTGTGTGCATTTCTAAAATCAATCACACAGCTAGGAATTTTCGTTACTGCCGTCATCTTTGCAAATAATCGTCCAGTCATGAGCAGCAATTTTTTTGCATTAGTTGCGTACACTTTCTTCCTTTTTTCATTCTTAATTATTTTATTTCATAATCTGTAATTAAATATATTTTAAATATAAACGACAATGCCTGTCTTAGGCGTTAAAAAAATTCAGTCTGTGTGGACATTAAATCCTAATAAATTATTCAACTGTACCTAAAACGTTTTCATCCGCTTTACATGCACGATAAATTTAAACGCCCAACGTTGAACTAACAATGACAATTCATCATAAGAAATGTCTTCGCATAATTATTTCCATAGAAGTTCATAGAAGACGCTCCCCTTATTCAGGTCTTCTCCGCTCGACAATGGATGTTTGGAAATCAGCGAGCCCGAGGTCGCGTTCCCCACTCTCCTTTGAACCAGACAATGTGGAGGTATCCTGAAACGTGATATCGGCCTCGCAGCACAAAGATAAAGACGTAATACTGAAGAACAAAGAAAAATTGCGTTAAATACTACTTTTTTTCAATTTCAATTTTCTTAATTAACAAATAAAATTATTGAATATTATGACCCGTGTTCATGAATGAGAATTTTATTTGTTGTCTCGTCACAATGATAATACATTTTTTTTAAATACCTTGTTACGGGCTCTAGAGGATAGGAGGCCGATCTAGCTCAGTCTGGGTTCACAAATGTGTGTGTGTGTGTGTGCTCTGGTATTGTCTGCTACCTCGGATGGGATGATCATGAATTCAAGAATAAGCTCTGCTGCAATACATTGCACATTTTATTCATAATAACACAATTTATCTCGACATTTAATGAACGCAAAATATCTATTGCATCTTTTTTCTTGAGGTCAACATTCCTCTGAGGAGGTCACTTAGGTTACTCATTTAGCACATTATTAACCAAGGCTACTGTGAGGTTCCGAAGCAGTCGTGGACACAGGAGATTGCCCCAGACGCCATCCCGTTTAAACCATGTCCAGGTTGCCAATCCATTCGGCCATTACTCGCATGCCACCTCTTTTCTCGTTGGAGCGGGGCTCTCCTCAAGGAAGACATATTTTTCGTCAATGTACTGCGTGCCGTAGCATAATCGGTTAATACACGTTCCCTGGATTAGAAGAGATCCAGATTCGAATCCCGGTAACAGCAATATTTTTCGATCAAATTAATTATATAAGGTATATCTTTCTATTTAATTTGTTATAAATGTTCGTAATTCAATATTTTCTGTTCGTCAAACATTTCAGAATAAATAGTTGTAGTCTTATTAACTTTGAGTAGCTTGTCGGTCTAGTGGTTAAGACGCCGGCCAAGTGATCTAGTTGTCGGGAGTTCGCGCCTCGTTTCAGGAGACCAGCAACTTTTAAGTTAAGTCCAATTTTAAGTTTTTAGCTTTGTTTGAAAATAGTAAGAATATCGATGTGACATGTATTCATCAGTCATTATCAGTCCTCTGCTGGATGAAGACTTCACCATGTTACTGCCACAGCTTCGATAATTTCGCCTACTTATCAAGACATTGAGCGTCTTCTAGATTATTTATTTCGTGGATTAACATTACTGTTTATTATTTTTAACAATGACAGTGACGTCATTCACCTCCGTCTACGCTCTAACCCACGCGTTTTTTATGTTGCGTGATTGGCTCAGATAGAGCGATCAAAGGCGGTTTTAATATCAGGGTACGGCTACTCAGTAAATCAACTCTACCTTTGTGCTTGTATCATACTTACAATATATATATATATATATTGTCTTTTTGGTTGTCGTGCGTGCGTGTGGTCCGATACTGTATTGATGGCCGCGTTCAGCTGCGTTTGCCGGTCGAGTCAAACCTTCTAATAATTCCCATCGTACCTCTTTCAACACTGTACAGTCTTAAGTTTCTGAATTAGCTTAGTATTCAGTTCAAGTTTTACTATGATTTTCGTGTAATGCTGGCAAAATTGCTAGCAAAAGAGGTCTTGGAAAGCGGAAAACATCCATGTTAAAAAATTTAAACCAATAGTAAAATAATTAAATTAAAAATGGCCAAAGATTATTCTCTTAATACGTAGTGGCATGTTACTTTGTTGTGTTTTCATTGCTATGGCTTGTCGGCTCAGATGACAATCAACCAGATGCGTCCATTATTGGGGTTAGATGTGGTGATGAGAATAATACGCTGTACAAAGTAACAACTTAGTGTTTACTTCCGACTAACAATATTACAAATAATCTTAAATCTACATATATTCGGAAAGAGAAAGGAGGCCGAGCTCGGTTGCCTGTCCTTCTTATACATATTTCCCTGACAGGCGTCTTCATGTTCACTACACACATACATGTATTGCTCGAACGCGCATGCGCCTGTCACTCGATCATCAATCCACAGACATTACACATTTGAAGACAATATTCAACCTTCCATACGCCATTTAGCCATTTAAAATAAAAAGTCTTCGCATATTTTCTTAATTACTTCCTTCGAGTTGATGCTGTGGAACAGGTGTCCAGTACTTACTTAGGACAAGAATGTCGAGGAGTGAGCGTGAAAGCTCGTACGATGCGCTAAAGTGTTGCTAAGGAATGTTTGTAAGTGAAGATCTGATATGATACTAAAATTGTATTTAATCTTATTAATTTAATTACTTTTATGTTTAAAAGGCGACAAAAAATTCGGAAAGGAAGTATAGAAAATAATCTACCTAGAAAGCAAACTGGGATCAAACAAATATGAACTTCATTCTTCCACATTAAGAAAGTATTATGTAGCTGTGACCGTTGGGGATAAATTAGAATGTAGTTAGAATTAAATGTTATTATAATAATAATAATAATGCATTTATTCGATCATTTGATCGATTTTTTTTTTCGTATGAAGACCTGATTCGCCATAAAGATAATACATATAAGTTACGAAATATTATTTATGTTATGAAAAGAAAACCAAAAAAAAATATTTTTTTTAATGTTCATTTATATATATAAATATAAACAAAATATGGATATTATTAAGGAGAACATATTATTATTGTGAAGTTGTAATTATTCAGAACATAGCTCTGTGATATTTTAAATACTAATTAAATGTATTAATTAGCAAGATGTGCATATAAAATCAATTTTATCGAAATATATTATTGTTGTTGCGCTACCGGGATTCGAACTTGTATCTCTTTCCAAACCGGGGAAGATGTATTATCCAGCTATGCTACTGCAACATAATATTTTTCGATAAAATTGATTTTATATGTATATCTTTCACGGCTACTATTGTATCTGTAGCTATTCTGTAGTCGATGCCTTTCTTTGGTCAGGAAATCAGCCTTTCATGAGAGCGCCGTTTGCACTAGAGAGTTGGTGCTGAGCTCCGACCGTAGCTTTACACCAGCAAATCGGTGCCTCGGAAGCGGAACGAATCCATGGCCTTCGGCGAACATTGTAGATGCGCTACAATAACGCGCCAATCCGAACAGTATTCAGAAGATTATGTGTGTGAGCGCTTGGTTTTCCATATACTACATCAAGTGCTCGTGAGTTCTTTTGAATATGATCATATGTGTGTGTGGCTAGAGTAGGTTGAACAAAAACTACTACTTACAGTTCGACGCCTTCTAATAATAAGGTTTCAACTAATAATTTTGGACTAAATTGAGTTATTGCCTGAAAAGGGTTCCAAATATATTATTCTTTATTTCTTCCACTCACTATCTCTTCGCCAATTCTATTTAACGGTTATTTAAGGAAATAGCAAGAGCTGAAAGTTCCAACTGCATCAGTTATTTATTTCTATTTATGGATCGTTATTGTTAATTTACAATGTTTTTTATTATTTTTAATTTCCTTCATCTCACAGTGCCCATTGATAATTAATACTACAAATAAGTTAAGACCTTAAAACTGATCATATTCGCATACTCAAACCAAAATATACATGACTGTATGTTGAAATTCAATCAACTCTTTTGATCTTATTATTTAGAAACTGTGTCAGTATCAGATGGAACCTTGATATTCTGAGGCGTCGAGTTGACAGAAGTTTATTGATGTTTTAGCACAGTTAGAGACAGAATAATATGCAATGAGAATTCTACACCGAGTAGCGTTTTCTAAAGATTTTGTCGGGAAGACGGCCGCAAAAGAAATGAGGTCGGTGCCAAGCATGTTTTGATTCTTGTTGAGAGCCTAATTTTACACTCGGGTATCTGCAAAGTGCATTCAGGGCCCGTCAGCGATGTTACTGATTGTGGATGCAGTAGTAGTAGTAATAGGATGTATACCATTATTTGCGCACTTTTATATCAACAATGCTAAAGTGACTTAAAATGTGGATCTATAGACGACTACTAAAAATTTGATCGTATACAAAAGAAAATAAAATTACTAAAACAATTAAAACCCAGGTTTAAGGCTTCCCTTTTAAAAATAATTCATATTTCCGCGTTTTTTACAAAAATATGAATTTTTATTATTTATTTAAATTCGAATTTATAACAATAGATTTGATTTTTTTTACACTAATTTAAAATTAATAAACTGAATGTCATTTGCCATAATTAAGAAAATACAAGCGTTATAAGAAAGACCGCGATCATTAAATCTATTTTCTGCGTGTCACAAAATTGTTTTAATGTAGAAAATTCTTCCATATATATTTTCTTATAATCTTGAAGCCAAGATTCCGGATACAAATCTGTGTTGAACCAAATTGGTAAAATGTTAAAAATTAATTCATTTTAAAACACTGTGTCAGTAAATACAAATTATTTTAAATAATATATGATATTATATTTACTTACATGCGTTGAGCCTTCAAAAACATTCTCCTCAAGAATATATTTATAAACATATTTTTCGTCAATGTACTGTGTGCCGTAGCATAATCGCTTAATGCACGTTCCCTGGATTAGAACAGATCCAGGTTCGAATCCCGGTAGCAACAATAATATTTTTCGATCAAATTAATTATATATGGTATATCTTTCTAATTAATACATTTAATTTGTTATAAATGTTCGTAATTCAATATTTTCTGTTCGTCAAACATTTCAGAATAAAAATGTGGCAAAATGTTAAAAATTAATTAATTTTTAAACACTGTGTTAGTAAATACAAATTATTTTAAATAATATACGATATTATATTTACTTACATGCGTTGAGCCTTCAAAAACCTTTGTATCAAAAATACAATAATTTATTCTTAAGTAATATTTATATCGATCCTATTAATGTGTATTTTTTATTGGAATTATTATTAAAGCTTTAGGAGAGATGTATGATACTTTTTATGAGAGGTACAGTGAACTTCAATTCATTCCCCGCCAGATTGCATCTTTAACTCTACATGACAACCGAGCCATGCTACAGAACAGCATTGCAGTAATGCAACACGGCGTGGCTACCAGCAAAAAGATAGAATGTATTAATATACAAAAAACCATTATAAAGGATACAAAACAATTAGAAAATGAATGCACAGAAACAATTAGACATATACTACAAATCAATTATGTATAGGTACAATGAATATGGAACATACAAGAGCATAGCACTAAAAGACACCGAAAGCCATCAAGGAAAAAAATAAATTGACTTCCGCCAAAGAAAACCAATTGTGAATATTTAAAATAAATCAATTTTATGATTCTATATATAATTTTTACAAATAATTGAAGGATAGCTTCGGCTATCAGTTGATTATCAGATATTTCCCTAGATGGATTTTTTATCGTTTTAGAATGGACCAATTTCTCCATGTCTGAGTGATCAATTCTCCTTAACATGCTCCATGTTTTGAAATAGAATGAATTGAAAAACAACAACAAAAAATACGCTATTTTTCAAATGATCCCTTTGCCGCACAACCACCGATACTTTGACTAGTAAGTGTATACATTAACACATTTACCGTAGCATATCTACATCTAAACATGCCATTACCTGAAATAACTTTAACTCTCATTTTTAAATTACATCCCTTCAAAAGCCGTAAAAGCCTCCAAAAGTATTATGAAATCACCCGCGCAAAAACCGCCAATTGCGATACTAAAATGTGTTTACCTACTCCCTAACCCACCCGGCACCCTTAAAGGCCTCGTAATATTGAAGCGTAAAATGGGGTGACATAGAAAACATCAACTTTGCAAATAAATTTCCGACGTACAAATTTTTCACCAAATTAACTCTCCATTCTGGCAGAATCATTCAAATTTGGCACACCGACTGGTATTTCTTTGAAATTTACGCTTAATCACGCATTTTTTGCAAGTAAAATGGGTGGCAAAAGAAAACTCACCCGCTGTGCTAACAGAGTTTAGGTATGTTTGTTTAGGTGTATTTGTTATATAAGCACACACGAAACTCCACAATTTGGACTGTCAAACTGAACAAACTATTAAAGTGGTCGAATAATATCTTCTCTGAAGGTGTCTCGAAATAATGCGCACGTTTATCTCATAAATAAAATTTAAAAGTACTTTAATGTATACAGGTACATACATGTTGAAACATGATCAACAATTGATTCAAAACTCTTAATATTTCTATGTAAAATTGTTAATAATCTAGTCGTAATCACACTGATCTTTAAAGTAAAGCTTCACGCGAGTACCGGATCATTTAGGAAGCATGACACATTCAGACTAGATGCCTACCAGATCAATTTTGCTATCTGTAATCCAATGTTACGAATATGTAGTTCCTGTATGTTATTGTGTATTATTTTATTTTTTCATATATTTTGCATTTTAAGACTCCCGTTCCGGAAAGGGGTACAACATAACTCCAAAAATATCATTTTTAAAACAATTTATTAAATATTAATGATATTGAGCTGGTATTCATTGCAATCCTCATAAATATCCCAAAATATGCAACTCGCAATAAAAATAAAACAATAATGTTTTGTAAGACAGTAAAAAATTGAGAAAATTTTGTCTTTCCATAGACAATCGCGACCATTTTATAAGGTAAATCCCTTTATAAGGTAACGGCAGATATGACGCACGCATTTGGATAAGTCGCGTCTAATAATTAACTAACTAACAGGACCATTTTCCAGTATCCGGTTTACCTGATTGTGCCAAGTCTTCCGCGGACTTCCTCTATTTCTGGTGCCATCAACACTTGCTTCATATATCTTCCTTGACATTCTCTCCTCATTCATCCGTTCCATATGACC
This sequence comes from Eubasilissa regina, assembly GCA_022840565.1. Taxonomy (NCBI): domain Eukaryota; kingdom Metazoa; phylum Arthropoda; class Insecta; order Trichoptera; family Phryganeidae; genus Eubasilissa; species Eubasilissa regina. The sequence continues at coordinate 11,190,578 of JAINEB010000027.1, read as the reverse complement.
AAACCACCTTAATGATTCTTTCTTAATCTTACTCACTATACTAAGTTCAGCTTTACATTCTTTCTTTATTTCTTCATTCTTTACTCTGTCATAAATGGATATGCCACATATACGCCTAACTGATATCATTTTCACTGCATTCAGTCTATTTTCGCTTCTCTTCTGCCAGCTCCAGGTCTCACTTCCATACATCAGTATCGATAACAGGACTCTATTGTGTACCGTTAGTTTTGCCTCGGTTGACAAGTCCCCAATTAGCTATAATTCCATTCAAAGCACCGTTCACTTTATTCCCTGCAGTCACCCTCTTTTCAATATCTTTCTCAGTTTTTCCATTTCTATTAAACATACTTCCAAATACACAAAACAAACTCATCTACTTGTTCCAAACATTCATTACCTACAGGTATTTAGCACGGTGTCTTGCTTTCCTCCTTCTCGAATACCATCACTTTCGACTTGTTGACATTCATAATAAGGTCCCTTTCCTTGCATACATCGCACATTCTACTCACTAGACTCTGTGATTCTTGTTCATTATTCGCCAATAATACTGCATTGTCAGCGAATAATAAACAACATACAATCGAATCGCTCATTTTCGCTCCCACATTCATACTTTCCAGTTTTTTTACATAATAATAATAAACCAAATAATTGATAGATGATCCACATTGAAAAATTGTGTTTCATTTCCTAGTCATTCAAAAACAACATCGACCTGGAACATAATATTCACCCTGTACAACAATAAAAGTCGAGAAAATGATCTCCAAGAAGAACCATGTCCGAGATATGACCGAAGCCTCACTCCACGTCGCACTAAACAAGAACTAAAATCGCTAAGTGTAGAGACAAACAGTTGGGGTTTTAAACTCGGACACAAAGCTCAGTCATGAACATCGTTATACTGATAGACCTTCATTCAAATTATATAAATTATTGAAAATAAATTGAAATTATATAAATTATATATTTATTTACTCATTAAAGTACAAAATTTATTTAATTATTATTGATATTAGGACTTCTGAAGCCAAAGTTATACATTTTAAAACTATGAGATACAACTTTTCAGTGTTTGAATAATAATTTAATAAGGTTTTAGAGTGTTTAATTAACGTTAGCAAAAAGTTGTTTGATTATTTGCCCTGAGTGAAAAAATAAAGGGTTAAATAATTTATCAACGATTTTGTTGAACGGATTAATTAATTTAATTAATTAATTTGATTTCTACGTATACAATCAATTGTAGACGCTTTTTATTATGGTAGTATTAGTTATAATAATATTTTGAACAAATAATATTATTTTTAGAAGAACATATTTTTATTGTGAAGTTGCAATTTTTGAGAACAAATGTCTGTGATATTTTTAATACAAATTAAATGTATTAATTGATAATTAATTATAAAGAAGAAGGTTTTCAAATAATGGAATTTCAATTTGAAAATGCTACATATAAGTTCGAAAATGTATCGTTAACTCACTGTGTTGGTGTAGTATAATCGGTTAATGCATTTCCTCGGATAGGTTCGAATTCCGGTGGCAACAACAATATTTATTCGATAAATTGATTTTATATGTATATCTTTATTATTTAATACATATAATTTGTATTAAAAATAATATTATGTTACACTTCCCTCAAAACTCAAATATAATCAACATAAATTATAAAACTGATGAAAATATATTCCTTATAAGCTCTTAGAACATATCCGGCGCAATGCGCTGACCATTACACCATGTCAACATAGTAAATTAATGACAAATTTTCAAACCCACTTGCTGAAAAATTCCTGGTTCGAATCTCGGTGAATACAAAATATTTTTTCGATGTATTGATTTTATTTATATATCTTTCCAATAAATACTTTTAATTTATATTACTATAATTAAATTCTTATTCTTGTATACCTCCTTTTTTTATTCAATCATTAAAAAACAACATGAACTTTTATTACAAAATTTTAGAAGTGCCTTGTGCGCAGCTAAAACAGGGTTAAAAAATATTTTATTTTTACTGGGTGGTGCGTCCCTTAGATTAGCAAAAATTATAAACCCCTGACATAAAACTATTTGTCAATATTGTTGTATACAAAATTAGGACATTTTATTAAACACATGGCTGAGGCGTTGCGTCTAACAGAAGAATAATATGTGTATAAACGTTTAAACATTTTTTTTTCAAAACTAATATGATTTATTTTATTCTGTTTCAGGTACGTGCAAATTAGCGGTGTAGAAAAAAATCAAGAATAAATAGTAAGTATTTTTAAGTTTCATTTATTTTCTTACTGTTCCAATACCATGGAGGATTTGAAAATAGATCAAGTGAAAGTTACTTACCGATGACTTATACTGTAGACTAATCAGTAACATTAAATTTTGTATTAAAACATTTACATGTTAAACTGGTTATTCACTTGCTTAGGCTTAAATAAATAAAACCTCGGTCGGAACCTTAATGTTGATTGGATAAATCAATTTGTGATTACGCAAAAAGAAAAAAATACAAGGTTTTAGTCATAAAAATTAAATACAATTGTATCCGTGAATCATATCAATAGGTCAGGTCAGGTCAGGTCCTGGTTTTATATTGGTTCCGTGTAATGTCTGCAATCTCGTATTTCGCGCTCACCGCCTTTAATAGATACGTAACCAAGGTGTTCCAATTAACCCTGACCACCGCAAGTTCGTAGTATTACCCACATAACATTTTATTAAAGCATGTATAACGTCTAAACATCTCGCCGCCTAACCATGGCCTTAGTTACTTATCACCTTCGTTACTAATACTAAGGTGATGAGTAATCTACATAATTTTACAATGAGCCTCGGCCGAACATCATTTTGTGTCTTAACCTTTGCGATCCGTACGATTCCGTCTCTACCAGGTAATAATGTAATTAACCGATCTCTTCTCCATTGCATAAGAGATAGATTATCTGCTTTAATTAAGACTAGATCATCTTGCTTAGGAGGCTTCGTTATACAATTTTGTCAGAGAACTTCCCTTGCCTTAGACAATAATTCGATCAGATATCTGAATTTCTCTTCCGAGCAGCTGTACATAAAGTCTGAATGAATGATATTATAGCAAATATCTGTTATCAGATAACACTCAAAAAAGAATATGAAAGGATTATCTAGGTTAAATAACGAAATGTCATAAAGCAACATCAAATTTCAAACCTATTTTTTAAACTAGGGCACAGCGATCACATGTCATCACCACTAGGGATTTTGTGTTCTCGACATTTTTCAATTCCCGAGACTCGAGAGTCAACAATTTCAAGACTCGGGAATTCCGTGCATTTTATTGAATTAAAAAGAAAATATACAGGGTGGCCCAAAAAAGTGAGAACATCTCGAAACACATTTAAAACTTTTTGATCATTTTCCTAGCACCCCAACGTTTTTCAATTCGCAAATTTTTGATCATAATACGGTTTTCTGCAGTGATTTTTGTCATTCTGGGAAATAATGGGAAAATTAATAATCAAAGATGTCAACCGGAAATTGTCGAAATAAAACGTAATATAGGTAAGTAAGTAAATTATTAAACTATTCAAGTTATTTTTGATATAGTTTTGATGTATTTGTATCACATTTTACGAAATGTTCTCACTTTTTTTGGGCCACCCTATTTATGATGTACATTTGATATTAAGAATATATTATTATATGTTATAAAAACATACGTTAATATTAATTTATCAAAACAAATAAAAACTGTTTGATGAAATACTTCATAATATTGTAGTATTTTTATCAAATGAAATTAAGTTTACATATATACGAGTATAATATTAAATACAAAAACACACACATCTATAAAAATTACGAAACAGAAACAATTTAAAAAATTCAAAAATAAAAAACATATAAAAATAGAATAACTAATAAAAAAACACTTCGGAAAAATATATGTAATGTACGTATTTGGTTAAAGTTAATTTATTTTTTTATATCACATTTTACAAGAAAATATAATCCCGTTTTAATAAATCGAAAAAAAAAATTTTTGTTTGTAGTGAATATTTAAGGACTAATTTCTCCTTAATGCCAATCTATATGGCTGGCTTTATGAATTTTCTGAAATTTATTCCCGGCTTGTCTCGACACAGAATCTCTAGTCACCACGCGTCGATATACCATAGTATTATTGACGATACAGCAAACACAGATAGCACCATCAGCGGGACATAACACCGAGTACCCCTGCTGAAAGGATGTAGAGCAAAATTTCGATCTCCAACGAGATCCAACGTATTTCGATCTCCAACGGATAGATCAATACCGAGTCATGACAGAACCCTCGCTACACGTCGCACTCACTATAAATATCGCGAAGATTGAAAGCAAACAGTTCAAGTTACTGAAGAAAACTAGTAAACCACGATGCACAATCTGTATTTCTCTGTTCATGTCTCATCACTATCTAAATATAAATTCTTAACTGTCAAACCATGACGAATATTAGTGAACTTTGAACACGAATAATGGACCGACATATTATAGAGGCTGTTCATCATTCTCATATTGAAATTGTGGAATGACAATAGGAATTTGAAATGATTCAATAATATATCTATAATACCTTATACAGACAGATTTAATAATGCTGTGAAAATATGTATTACAATCTAATTCGTAATTTAAATAGAATAAATCTCCATTAGTAGGCTGTACATATTTATAAGCTCGGTTAAACAGTGTGTTAATATTTGAACAGAATTATCATGTACAGCCTGTTAACGAGCAGAATCTAACTATACAATATAATAACTATATATAACAGAATCCAACTATACAAAAATAAATTAACAAGTATTATAAAGAAATTTTAATTCGAATACGACTATATGTTTATTCACCTGGTGCCTCTAGCATTATCACGAGAATTGCTTTAAAATATTTCATAATATAATATAATATTTTTATATACTCTCATTTTTACCTCGTGCTTTATTTTCACCTTGACCGATACTTTTTTAGAAATCAAAAATTTTTTCAGGCGTCGAATAATGAACCCGGCACCTCTCACATGCCAATCCAGTGCTCTTGTCATCTTAGCTATACCCCTAATAGTCTGTGGTATCATATAAAAATATAATACTGATTTTTTGTGTTAGAATGTGTTGCATTGGTTTTTAAAAAATTACCTTATTTACTTTATTATTTAGGTACACAAAATTAAAATTAAATCTTACAGTTATCTCTGTTTATCATAGTGAAAAGCTTGTAATAAACTGTTATTTTCACGTCTTACTTAATTTCACATCAGCGTAAAGGTTAGTATCTCTGCCTGTTATCGATATTTTAGTTAATTTTTGGTTGCAAAACACCTTTAATAGGTAAATTTCTTATAGTACTACTGTAATAGCTAAAGCCTGACACCACAGAACCTCCATGAAATTCATGTTGGGGTCACCACTTATGGGGGGTATATTATATGATGATGAAGTATGACAAGTGCTGAATTGTATGAAGTATTACGAAAATTGCCACTGTGAGGTGGTTTATTGATGGATTGTTCCAATCTCAATCCATCATTGTGTTCAAACATCTAAATGTACAGCTTTGATTCACAAATAAAATAAATGATGTAATCGGACAAGCTAATACATAAGTAAAAAGTACTTACTATTAAATCACATGTTTTACTCATAAATGTTACAATTTAATAAGTAATTTGAAATACGACTAGATTGAATTCGATTTTACAAATCGAAACTCTGTGTTGGCGATGCTGTCTGGTCGAGTACGGCGACCGTCTGATTAGCGGCGCTGGAGGGCGCGTCGGACCTTATAAAGAGAAAGTTAGATTGCGTTCCTAAAGATGTCGTTATACCATCATCTCCATGTCACCATAAAACTAATAAAATAAGATATCTATCAGGGTGAAGACCTCCCCATACCCTACTCACTACTCTCTTCGATCTACCGCCAATTTTTGCCATACGACTTCCACCGCTTAATTTCATATTTTTGCCGTCTTTATCTTGTGGATAACATTAAAAGATATGTTTGTATGAAATGTTTCTATTATTCATTATTTGTTTAATTTTGTACACGAAATTGATATCCAGTTCTATTCTATTATATTTTAGAAGTCATTTTCAAATATATTTACTTGATATTTTAACTAAAGTCCGACCGAAGCTTCGGCTACCTTCGGCTAAAATCTGCGAAGGTTTGGCCGAAGCCGAACAACAAATTGCCGAAAACGAATAAATTATTACAAATTAAATAAAATTCACCTTACCATTTCTGGAGAACTGCAATTTATTTATTTAATAGATATATTTACAACTATTATCATCACTGTAACGCAGAAAAGTAAATAACAGTGTAGAATTTGCATTGTTATGTATACTTTTTAGTCGGTGTTCTAAGATTTCTAAGTATGATTGATCCTTGGGTCGGACACTAATTTTATCGTGATCAGCTCATATTTGGAGTCAAGCGTGGTCAGTTCAGATTCCACCATTAAAAGATTGGAGGCATTTGTAAAATGCTAAAGATTACCCCGGTTGGCCGCATTACCGGTGAAGAGATACTAAGATGCATGAATAAGGCAAGATAACTAATAATAACTCATAAATAAAAGTAAGCTGCACATTTCAGACACATTCTCCGCTATGAAAAATATGATCTTACCTTTATCTGAGAGTTATTATTATGAATTGTGATTGTGTGGGTGTGTTGATAATTGCGCACTAGAAGGATAAGCTGGTGTGTGATTGGTAGGTGCCACATTAATCACTCACATGTTCGTTTGAAGATCGCGGAGGGTATTAAATAGGTGTGTTTGATTAGAGCAGAAAAAACTGGATTTATTGTTAAGCACACTTAAATGTTATTGATATATGATTGTCGTATAAATAAATGTCTACACATAAGAGCGTTTCCTGAAGATGTTATTTGCAAGGCGACGGCGAAAAGAGTGACGCTGGTCGCATGGTTATTGTGACGACGGTACCGGGTGTATTTTTATGGCTGTTGGGAGCTCTGGTTTTACGCACCGGTAAATGCAAAGTGCGTTCATGAGTCTTCGTTTGTGTAGATGTAATCTATTACAATCTCTTGCAGGTAAAGGTAGAAGACAGAAGAGGCGTAGGTAGAAAGAGGTTATATTGGCTTCGTAACCTCAGAAAGTGACTTAACGTCCAATCTCATACCAAGATAAGTCAGCAGCTTGGTCACCAATCTTCGATAATAGGTAAAATATGAAGAAGACGTTCATGAGTTTCGTGGGCAATAAGTTTTTGCACTTTTTAAATCGATTCTACGCGGATACAGCGCGAAGGAGGGGCACGCGGACGACAGCACGCAGGAGTTTGGTCCTTGAAAATTTAGTCGCAATGGATCGCTTCGTGATTGGAACAACGCGCGTTTTGCGTAAAACAGTTTTACAAAAGAAAAGTGTAAAATCTTACGACCCATCCATGCCGAACCATTACATAAGTTAGTCCCTCGTGAAACGATCCACTGGATCTAAATTTTCAAAGACCTGTAGGCATTGTGATTACAGAATATAATTGATTGTGATTGTATCAGAAGGTTGTGTGGATGGTGAGACTGAAGTTCCTAACTACCTTTTAGTCTCACGCATGTTAATAAAGGGGCGCTAGAAAGGGGGGATCCATCCTTTCCCGGAACCGTTGTAAAAGTTTTAACTTCTTTTATTGATTACACACACAATGTTACAGAAAAGCGAAATCTACAGTTAATAAACACAAAAGAAAGACGAAAAAAAAAATACAAAACTAATGTAAGAGATTGCAAAACGAACAGAGATTTTAATTTAAAACTTCCTGCGCCTTTAAGTACTATCCTTATTATTTTTTTAAGATAACATATATTACAAACATTACAAATAAACAGACAATCAAGTGTTATGTACGGAAGTAAAGAAACCAGTGGATGCAAGACAGCCATTAAAGGGCTAACTATCAAGTATACTAACCCATGAAGGGTTAGTGCATTTCGCAATATATATAAATGTGCGTGTGTGATTATTTAAGTTTTGTCTAAAATGAAAAAGCACTTACAAAGGTAGACGTTTATTGCTGGATAAATTATACAGGTTCGTTTATGCAGGTTCGACGAGTATACAGTTAAACACACGTTGAATACTGGAGTGGCTCGCTCGAGATGTCGTTGAAAGGATTGTCTGCGGAAAAGGGGTCGCTAGCTCCTAGGGCAGTATCCGTCACGATGGCCCTGTACGGTTGTTAGGTGAGTCCCTACACGGCCATCTCTGTAGGGCGCGTGCAGAATCACCACAGCCAGAACTTTCGCGCGCTGTCGCCTGTTTGCCCCTCCTTCTCGCGGTTTCTGCGCGGGAGCGATTTTAAAAGTTTAATAACTTATGACTCACCCTGTATATAATAATAATAATAATGTGTTTATTCCAGCGTGATCAGATTTTTTTTTTTTTAAAAACCTGATTCGCCATAAAGATAATACATATTAAGTTATACATTTAAGGTAATGAAATAAATATGCTGTAAAAAAGAAAACCAAGGAAAATATTAATAAATACAAAAAAATAAATTAACCTCGTCACACACGCACTGCACTCATATGACAGAGTCAATAAAAAATACTTGATGATATTAATGTTGTCGTTATCAGCTCAGATTTAAACACTGACAGCAGACTAGCTCCATATTATTTCTCATCAGTACGTCTCGTCCTTTCATATTTCTGACTATAAAATTTTCCTTTGACCACGACTACCTGCTTTTTGATGAGGATCCTAGATAAAAAAATACAATTTAGAACAAATGAAAACATAAATTTAACTTTAATGCATTTTCATGCCATAATAAAATTCAGAGGTGTCTGAAGAAGAGCCTGATTTTTAAGGCACATCCGGCCGGGCAAAGCAGGTGCCTTCTTCCGCTTCCGACTTACGACGGGTTAATTTCCGGTCCCATGAGAGGCAGTGTATCCACTTACCAAGGTAAGAATTTCTTTTCTGTCACCTCTCGTGAAAGGTTTATTCTTTGTGACTTTTAATGAGGCTCTATGAGAAACTGTTGTGACGTTGTCTTCACGAGTGTTTTAAAGAAGTTCCAAAAATATATTCTTCATAACAGTGGGTACTTATAACTTACTTATACTATAATAATAGATAGTGATGACATATATGCTGTAATAAATTTGGTCCATAGATGGCGATGGTTTAGTGGTACTCGAAGCGAGTTCACATATTAACATATGTACAACTTTTTAAAATTTGATAAATATGGAGATTGAGAGGTAAGAATTGGTGAACATTATATATATATATATATATATATATATAAAGTGATCACTTAAGCCAGCCGAACACACGTCGTAAGCCCTGTAATTACCCCACACTTCCATATATTTTCCATTAAATATAATTTAAAAAATAGCTTATATAGTCTAATATGCACAAAGGAGCGATAGATTAATCGCTGTGATTTAGATATCGGTTGTAATAAATTCTTCTTAAATAAGTAAATAAATTATTTTAGTGTTTAAAAATATTAATCATTTAATGCGACATTACGCTGGCGTGAGAAATATAATATTCATATACACCGCATATTATTTTTCTTTTTGTGTCATATCCGTTCAACAGACATTAATTATTATCATTTTGTTGAAAAGCTTTACAGTAGACTGGTCAGTCCATTTCTTAATATTTTTCAGCCATGATGTTCTCCTTCTTTCAGGGTCTCAACTTCCAGCAATCTTTCCCTGCGTTATGATGTGCAAGATCTCATACTTATATTTTGAATACTTATTTTTATTTATTAATCCGAATTTTAACATCTTTGTTTGTAATTTTATCCATCCAGCATATTTTAAGCATATTATTCTGTAGATTCACATGTCAAATGCTTTAAATCGCCGTATCATTTCTTCGGTATGTGTTCGTGCTTTCATTCAAGGTTGTACGAGCTTGCAGTACATTGCTGAAATTTGGACTGCAAGCCTCATGAACAAGCGAAAACATCCGTGATAATTCCTAAGTGTGCTAATTCTGTGTGGTAAACCTTACGACGTCAAACGTTTCACAGAAACTAATGATCCGAGCCACAATTAAAATTATTGTGAGACTCGTGACATTCTTTGGAGACAACTCTCAAATTTCGTAATAACGGAGAAATGGTAACGCGTTTCGTCGGAGAGGAAAAGTTTATGGTTCGTATTCCGGTGGTAACCATTAATTTATTTATCGATAGTTTATTTCTGTAAATCGTTTTAATTGATTAATTTAATTGGATTTAATGATAATTAAATTATCTAAAACATATTAGGTTCTTAAAATGTATTTATAAATCCAATCATTAATTGAAACCATTTTGAAATGAATATGTTATATTCTCGGGAATCCGGGATTCCTATTAACAGTTGAACCCATTGTATCCCTTCTAAAATTTAAAATTCCATTTATTCGAATAAAGAATGTCTCTGTGACGATGATAATAAAACAAAGATTTTGGGAAATTGATCCTTAAGACTAACACATTGCAAAAAGTTTGCCATTTTTATTTTTCAAATATTGTATTATATAATAATTCTACTCGCGACCTTATTTCTTGGAGCTGGACCTATTTCTTGTTTCACCCTGATCCATTATTAACACAAATTAATTTGATCAATTAGAAAAAAAAAAAAATTTTGGTCGATTCAAGGATTCGAACCTGGGATCCTATCCGGGAAAATGTGTTGCCATTTCGTTACACCAACCGATTACGACAAAAGTTGCTTGCTATTTTTTTTTCTTCTCTGTTTTCTTTTATTATTTTTCAATGTTTCTTTATAAATATTTTTCTTTTTTTAATGGTATCTTATGTATCGTTTATTCATACATATATACAGTCGAACTCGGTTATAACGAGAACGAAGGGACCAACTAAATTTGCTCATTATAACCATTACTCGCTATTACAAGAAATATTTAATATCCAATAAAATAAAATCAAGTCAAATACATATGAAAAATCTATAACTGTATGAACAAAAACATTTTAAAGAATTTCAATCACATTAAAGTTTTACTTACTCACTACGCACACAAAATATATACCCATTGTTTTTTTTTCTAAGAGCTCACAAACCTGAAAGTAATCGTAAATAATAAGGAACCTCGTCGGCAGGCGCCGCTTTCGATTTTATAACTTCTCAAGAAGTATTTTGTTAACTTGTTAACAATATTTTTGTAAGTTATGTCAGTGAAGCCAGCTAACTATGACAGTGACGAGTTGTATGAAAACAGGCCTGAATCAAAATAATAAGTTTTTCTTCATTAACCGTGATCTCACTATAACCGTGCTCGATAGATATAACCGAATTCGACTGTATATATATATATATATATATATATATATAATAGGGGTCGTGGGCCTAACGCTTGGACAGTTCCATCTTTATTCGCAGTCTCCTGGATCACCCTATAGATCTTCAACCTTCTGGCACTGATGAACGTTAAAAAAACAAAACGTATCTCTTAGAATTATTTGATTAGTTAGATTACATTTTTTTGTGGGTTAAGGTAGGTGTTATCTTTGATTATTATTCAGCCTTTTCCTGGCTACTTTGCTAGACTTTTGCTGTGTGATATTATTTTCCAAATTGTATCCAGATTTGACGTTGTATTTTATGCCATGCCGATTCTTCTCCGAACTTGAGATTCATTTATTTGTGTTGGTTTAATTATGAATCCATGTTTTGAAGAATCAACGATTTAAACATCAATTGGCAGTACTTTGTGATGTTGTTTCAAATCAATGGACGTTAAAATACCAACAATGGTGCCGGAATATATGGGTAAATACAAATATGAATTATCAGCCAAAGAAACGATGCAAATTTGTGTACATATTTTAAAAGCTTCGCTTCAGTAAAATTGAGAAACAAACTCGAGCGAACATTCTGGAACGATCGAACAAATAAATAAGATTTTAAACATTTATCTATAAAATTGAATGGAACTTCAAGTCGAACATTTATTTTATTACCGGCTTCGATGCCGGCGTTGCTCGAGCGTAATATCTAGATCGGGACAAAGTAGGTATCTACTTACAAATATAATATATTTATATGACACTGGAAATATTCCAATCATCCACGTTATGTAATCCGATTATGAAATGAAATTATATCCTATTCTATTTTTTTTCATGGAAGCCTGTAATCATTTTTTTATTTGTGAGGAAATTAACAGTACAATTGATCAACCATCTCACAAGTCTCCACAGATTTAACAAATTACACAGGGTATTTCAGAGACGGTAGTCCAAATGGAGTCTATTGGCTAGGGGGATGTCACTAGTAACCTATTGAGTTTCAAACAAGATTATCCAAAATTCAACGGTTTATATGTTATTCAAACATTTTTTTCGACTTAAAAGTTAAAATATATATTTTTAAATGAACCATATTTTTTTTTGTAGGTTATGAGGTAGCTATATTATGGTAGGTTGAGTAATTATGACACAGTGCTCATTTACAGCCACATAAATTAGAAAATTTAGATACTAATTAAATGTATTCATTATAAAGACGTTCATATGAAATCAATTTTATCGAAAAATATTGTTGTTGCGCTACCGGGATTCGAGCCTGGATCTTTTTTTCTAATCCACGAAAGATGCATTACCAACTATGCTACAGTGACATTATTTTTGACGACAAATTTTCGAACTGATATGTTACGTTTTTTCAAATTAATACATCTGTCGTTCAAAAATTTTAACGCCATCTACATTGTTTTTACGGAATTTAATGTATTAATGTGAAAAAGTGTAATATATATTTATTATACTAAATTTATTATAGCACATATTTCATCACTATAAGAATCTGATTTTTTGTTTAAATTATTTTAAACCAATATTTTTATATCATGAAATATTCCATATATTTTCCAATAAATATAATAATAGATGGCTTTGTCTCTATGATATATTTGATATTTGTTTAATAACACTGACTTTGTAGGTAAAAATCCAATAATTGTGTGTTCTTGGACATATTCAAATATTTCTAAATCATTTGATTAAAAATTAATATAAACATTCATTTTAGGGGGTATTAAACAATTATAAACAATTATAAACAATTTTATCGGTTCATAGACCTGAAGGGATTATGTAAGCATTTGACGCATTGTATTCAACTGATCAACTCACTGTATGTAAAGCTGATATAGTGAGTAAGGTTAAGAAAGGGTCACTTAGGTGGTTTGGTCACATGGAACGGATGAACGAGGAGAAAATGGTAAGAAAGATATATAACGCAAGTGTTGATGGCACCATAAGTGGTGCACGTCCGCGGAAGACTTGGCACGACCAGGTAAACTAGATACTGTTAGAAGCCTCAATAATCGTCGATCTTGTATGATAAGATGTATGAATGCGGATGAGGCGAGAATTGCGTGTCAGGACAGAAGAGTGTGGCGCTTTATCCTATCTGCCTAATCGCGCGGGGAAACGGCATGATGGTAAGTAAATAAGTAAGAAAGTATTCAACGGAAGAACATCATATTTACCTGGGACTAAATATATACAATATGTTCTTTGACCTGACTGGTAAATCTAAAGAAACACACTTTTTTGATTAGGTGGTTTAGATATCTGTATGTGGTAGTTAAATATTGTCGATTATGGAGAGTGGTTTTTGTATAGCTGTGAGGTCACCAATTTGATGAATAGTCGGTGGTAGGCTTAAAAGCAATGATCAGAAGATTTTAAGTTGTATATAAAGGTACATATACCGCAATATTCACGTGTCTAGAATGTATGGTATGTATGTAGATATGAATGGGCGACAGATGATAGGTTATAAGAACTGTGCATACGGATACACTATTACTGATGTTTAAATTATACAAAGGTAGTTGTTTTTAGGTACTAGGTGCGCGAGTTAAGATTACAAGATCTGGAGCTGTTACTTGGGAGACGTCGTCAATAGAGTTTTTCGGGTTTAGGTAAAAATACACGGACCCGATACACGGTCTAAGACTCGGCGGGTCCGAGTCTTTTTTTTTCATACAAGAATTTTTTAATACCAACCGACAAGATTTGTAAATTATTAATATTGTGAATCCTAGTGAGATTTTGAACAATATGTCGATCAATGCAGAAAGAACTGTTGTATTAAAATTCGTTTAAGATTATCAGATAAACCATTGAGTTCACTGATGTTTTTTAAAAAAAAAATTTTTAATAAAATAAAAAAAGAATTATTTTATAGATACTTCTAAAAATATTATTGCTTAAGTTTTTTCTTCGCCTAGGATAATGGATACGTAACCATTAGGAATGTAATTCTAATTGTCCTTGAATATATTTGAAATTTTTTGTTAATGCAGTGGAACCCCGATTTTAAGTTTTTGAAGGGACCAACAAAAAAAGGTAAACAGAGGGAAAATATAAATTGGTGGTATTAAAAAACAGATTGTTTATTTTTTATTGAAAAAATTAAACATTGTTTTTTGCCGCGTGTTTTTGTGTTATTTTAAAATATTTATTTCAATATTATTAGTTTAATTAAATATTTCTGGTGGTACCTTGCTAATACATCAATATGATTAAGGAAAACACATTCTTATTGTGAAGTTGTAATTATTCAGAACATAGCTCTGTGATATTTTAAATACTAAATTAATGTATTAATTATAAATATATACATATAAAATCAATTTTGTCGAAAAATATTGTTTTAGCGTCACCGGGATTCGAACTTGGATCTTCATTTCCAATCCGGGGAAGTGCACTACCTTTGTGCTATAACGCCAGTATTTTTCTTGACAAATTTTCAGACCTATATGTTACATTTTTTCAAATTAATACACCTGTCGTTCCATTATTTGAAAGCCATCTACATTATTTTTACAGAATCTCAATATGCCTTCAATATGCCTCATAGCATCGTAGTTTGTAAGATCTATGGGATGAGCAGATATTTCTTCTTAATAGGAAGGTTCTTCTTCTATCAAGTTGTCGTTTATGAGGTTTCCACTATTTCATCAATTTTCACTAAGTAAATCTGCAAGGGTAATTCATAATTTTTTCCCATCCATCAATGTTGTCTTTACTATATTCTACACAATTTTGTTTCCGATTCCATCTTATAAAATATAATATGACATCAAAACGAACAAATTACGTAGGTATGAGATTGAAAAATGCATATATACGTCAAGCAAGCTCTACGGCAAATAGCGAACTAGCCTAACGAATTTCAATAAATTTTCGACGTAAATCGCGAGAAAAACAAACGTAAAATAGGGTTTATAATTTACTCAAATGACGCGGGACTGTATAAATGACACGCAAATGGAAGGAAAACGTGAATTCCGGCCATGTAAAATCGGGGTTCCACTGTATGTCTAAATAATTTTTTTGTTTAATAATCTCCTGCTACAAAAATGAACAGATTTTATTTACATTTAATTAAATCATTTACTACTATTTAATCTAATTTAGTAAGTTTATATACGTAAAACAATTTTTTTCTTATGACTTTTTTATATTTCTAAAAATGTTATTAGCGATAAAAAAAATTGTATATAAATAAATAATTTACTGAATATGCGCTTGTTTCATTAGTGAGACATTATAGGGAAAAATACATGAAAAAGGAATTGGACCCGGTCTCAGACTTGGACCTGATGAAACCGAATTTTTTGGACTCGAACACAAATATCAGGTTTTCCCAAACCCAAGCCGTCACGTCTCGTGTATAGCACGTAGCTAATGTCTTGGATGATGGAAGCTTTTTTATACATACCGCCTTGCAGGGCGCATTCAGATTTCTGCAGTATATAGATGACGAGAATGAAGGAGACAGCTCTCCATAGAGGATTATAGCGAAAACGCGCTAGATGAAGACTTAGTTTCGAATCATTGTAGAATATTTGATTTAAATATTCAATTTAATTTCACGAATTCTATTTTAACAGCCCTTGTTTTTTTCCATAATTCCTTTTAACAGTCTCATCTCATCTCTTGATTTCTTAACCTTGATAATATTTCAAATTATTTACCGTAATTTAAATTTAATTAATTTTGTACATAATAAATTTGTTTTGATCCTAAAATCACACGATTCCAAGGATCGCTATCGGCGGGTTGGCAGGCCCTGGTCCCGAGGTACTGTTCTTCCGGTCGACTGGGAGATAATATATTTCTTACCGGAAACGGAAATCCTCTGGCCAATAGCCGGCTGATTTTTCTGAAAAATTTCGGGACCGAAATCTTTCCAAGGTATCCAAGGTATTCAACGAACAGGACGTCCTGCATTAATTTCGTTAATTGTAATTCTATTTAGCGAGATGAAGAGGAACCTAATCCAAAAGTATACAATATTTTTTTTTATTTATTTGCTTTAAATTAAATATGGTTAAAAAAATTAAAATATTGTTTTTTTTTTGTTTGAACCTTTTAAATTCATGAGTTCTGATTTAGTACATCTTCTCTGAAAACTTTTGACATTGCTTCAACTCGCCGTATATTATTTTATGTTACAACAACTTTGTCCAGTGCGGTTTTCTGGATCACCTAAATATTCTCACAGCTCACCAACGTCATGGTATTTGAAAGTAAATAAATCCATTATTATGGCACATATCCACAGAATGAGAGATGATGAAATAGGATTCACTAAGAGTTTAGTTAAGATTAATCTCAATTCGTTTACACGCATTGAGAATTTTTTGAATATGTAAGATCGACTCTGACTCCGACACGTGCACCAGATCATCATATATAACCATAGATACATACAACTATTTATTCAAAAAATTTAGACAATCAGAGGCATTAAATTACAAATATTTATTCTGTTTCAACTGCTTCGGGGGAGATTCAAATTCACCCAAAGTATGAATAGAATATCGTTACTTCTTCAATATTTGCTAAATTACTTTGTGGCCTCATTTTATATTAACAATTATACTAAGTACTTTGTTTAAACTACTATTTATTCATTATTCTGTATATTTCAATACCTATGGTATCATCTTCAGGAAACAATGTATACTGAAATAAAAAAATACAAGCATAGATAAAAACAAAAATATAAATTGGTGAATAAGTAAGAACTTAAAGAAGAACTATAAAAACAAATTTAAAATGTGACTATTTGCAATGAGGATTTGGTTATTTTTAATATTAAGCTTGCTATTAACACTTTTTCTTATTTCTAAAATTTCAAATTTATCAAAATGTAAACTCCTAGTATTTGTATGTATAATTTCTAAATTATCCCTATTATTATCAAAGGAATGGTTTGATTCCAAAAGGTTATTGGAAAATTCTGAATAGTTATTGTTATTTATGCATCTCATATGCTTCTTAATTCTAATATCAAAATTTCTGCAAGTTTTACATATATAAAAATAATTGCGATCATTGTAAATTAATTTGTAGACCACCGATTTTTTTTTAAATATCGTCCTTATCTGATTTATATTTAATATATAATTCTTTAATTTATTATTGGTGTAAAAAGCTGGATGTACAGAATTTGGGATATTTTTTATAATTGAATTTGAAGTAAGATTATTTAAAAACACATGAAGACGATACCATAATTATCGAAACATGTCAAATAATTAATAAATAATAAAGGTTTCGGATATAAAACAATTATATGTGCAGAATATATTAACTAGCTTCCATAGGAAAATAAGGGCTCCATCTGTGAGGACTGAAAGATATTATCCCACAAAAGCAAACAAGCCTAAAATAGTTCCAAGAATGAAAACTAGTTTTGGGCAAAGATTATTTATCTTTCAAGCTCCCAGAATATATAATCAAATTGAAAATAAAATTAGAAATTTAACTGACTTTTAAAAAGGATATTTCAAGTTAGTTGTTGCAATTAGGAAGAGCAGATACAGAGAGTAAACTCTTTTATATAATAAAATAATTTGTATAACTACTTTTGCGCGTTTTGGTCTTGTATATTTACATCTACCTTATATCTGCTTACATTATTGGTATTATTTTTTTTTCTCTTCTCTCTTTTTTATTCACTTTTTTATATTTTATATGTATACATTTTTAATTTTTTTTTTTTTCTCTCTCTTTAAATATTTTCACATTATATGCTATGTATGTATTCGATCTTACTGTGTTTTACCTTCGATAAGTTTTGATTTTATAAAATATTATATATATATATATTATATATAATATCAAGGCAAACGTCAGTCTAATCACATTCTATTAATAATTATACAACATACTTTGTTTGAACCACTATTTATTAATTTTTTATATTTTTTATTTTGAACTTTATTTGAACTTTATTTTGATTTTAACAGAAATATATCATATTTACATCTTTACACACATTTAAATACATTGTCCAACTAGGCTAGCCTGTTTTTGGGATAATTATATATATTTAAATGTGTGTAAAGATGTAAATATGATATATTTCTGTTAAAATCAAAATAAAGTTCAAAATATAAAAAATAAATTAAAAATTAATAAATAGTGGTTCAAACAAAGTATGTTGTATAATTATTAATAGAATGTGATTAGACTGACATTTGCATTGTGCTCGAATCTCTGACACTACGAAAGTCTAGAGTTATCTCTAAAAATCTTAAGACAGCATTATTCCTATTTCAGATATCTCGGGATGAAAATCTCGTCCGTGGACACAGACCATTACAATTACGCTTCTGAAAATTTTTGACACAAAAAACCCAATTAGTTGGTGATAAAACATTATGTAGATTTCATTAATTACGTTTTTTTACAACGAATTTAATCTTGATTATAAAACAAATATGAAAGATAATGATAAAGTAATTTCATTAGATAAAACCGTCCAAATTATCTCGCTAATTTCGCAATCTCACTGTTGGCGTCGCGGTATTTCTGTGACGCTAGTTATACTCTCATTACAGATATATTTCACATATATATCGCTTCAAGATTATGAGATATCCATATATAATATATATTATAATAGTGTATAATGGAAGCAACTACGTAGTAGTTTGTAGAGAGCGTGCAGTTATGCTGTTACCGACGACACAAACTATTATAGATATAGATATTTAAAAAAATGTTATAAAAATTATTTTGATTTTGAGAATTTATTTTATTTAATTAATTTTAGAAAATAATCTTGAATTCATTACTTCAAAAAGACAAGATTTCACTTTTCTAGTCTTAAAGTCGGGATACATATATTTTTTATTAACGATATTCTCAATTCAGTAGTTTTAATCATTGCATCGACATATTGACTTGTGAGATATTACAACACTGTTATCACAAAGAATATGTCTTTATTAAAAAATACAATAGTACATAACATGCTAAATATATACGCACACCGTATAGTTAGTTACAAATAAATAATGTTCAATTGTTACATTTTAATAATACATTTTTATTTTTTCTTCTGTATAACATTAGCATATAACCATCGAGTATTGATAAAAATCAAAATTAAAATAAGAAAATAACTTTAGAGTATTGAATCATTTTAATTTTAACACATACTCTGCGGTGGTGGGTCAGATTTGACCCGGGTGTATGTAAAAATATGAATTACGCTACAAACATTCGTTTAATACTGTTTTCCTTCTAGCTAATCTTTTATTAAATATTTCCAAATAATTTGAGATACGAATAAATATTATCGGACGAGATTCAAATGAGTTATTGATAAAAATGTGAAAAACGCTGAAAAATCACTCACTTTTAAGAGATTTAAACTCAGCGCTTACACCGAAATATATATTGTCAACATTTTGAGTGGGTAGACGAAGGATACTAGGTATGCGTCCGTGTATTTGTTTTGACTTATTTTTGTCTGGCGGTCTCGAGACAATACCAGTACAATACAATATTAACTATTTGAGGGGCGTTGCGCCAACCTGTAAGTTTTATGACACTACCTGTTCGGGTTCCGACGAGAAGATTACATGCTTGGTAAATGTTTGTATTTTGGCTGTGTAGGGCGTCTGTTAATGCGTGAGAATATGTACATTACTCGTAATATTTTTTAATTTTTATCTTTAATTTTTTAGCAGAAACATTACGGCACATCGTGCCATTTCATTAAATCAAGGAAATTATCGACACGACCGATTTCATTCTTTGTATTGATGAATAAATATAGTATTTTTTTGTTTTGTTTTGTTTTATTAACCACTGAATTGAGTTTAAATACATCTACCGGTTTCGAAAAATACCATTTTCTTCTTCAGGATATCATAACTAACTAAAAACATATATTATTGTTTCTTCACCAGAATCTATTTTTTAAAAAAACAACAATTATTTAAAAAATAAATTTAGTACCTAACTCAAATTGTTACTTAATACAAATTTAGTCGAATAATTTTTATGAAAAAATTTTAGAATGGGACTCGTAGTTAAATTTAGTTGGTTGTTTATAATTTTTTGATTAGTTTTACATGCTTTATTTATCTCCAACGATTCTAAATTATTTAATTCGTGACCAACACCGTTTATATGCAAAATTGACAATCCCAATTTTTAATCAAAACCGTGACTATTTTCTATCAAATGATTAGAAAATTCTGAAAACCCACTATACACAAATAGATTCTGTATTTAAATAATAGTATTTAAACTAAGTTCAGTGGTTAATAAAACAAAGATAATAAATAAAAATATATTAATTTTAACCACAAAGTTAATATTGCTAATTTTAAAAGTATTAGTAAATATAGTAATTTGTTTTTGAAACATTCACAATAAACAGTTTTATTGGTCTAATATTTCGAATAGGAACACGATACAAAATCAGATCGGTTAAATTTATACATATTAACAATAAGTTTCCTGAGTTTATGCTCACCCTGTTACATTGCAACCTATTTCGACGTAATCATAAACCTGGAAAACAATACGCATAAGATTTTGCAGTAAATTTTGTATGCTATAATAAATCCATAAAGTATTGTGCACAGGGAAAAGTAATCAGTGACGGTATATACAATATTACATAATAATTCATAAAGCAGTACCCACACAGACAACGTAATAACTCATAAACTAGCACATCGTCATAAAAAATGTTCAGAAAATTCTGGTTGGCACACTAACCGAGAAAATTGAAAAGCTGAGTTACGTTTTTCATGTAGTTATTTTTAAAATCTAAAGTTTATATTTTTAAGTAGACTGGTTGGAAATATCTAAATGTAAAATTTTAAGTTGCGGAAACCAACGGAAGTGGAGTTATGACAATTTTAAGTGAAGGGTTGTTAAAAAATAAATTACAATTTAATTGAGGCGAGAATTGTGTGTCAGGACAGAAGACGGTGACACTATATCCTCTCTGAGAAATAGTGTGATGGTAAGTTAGTTAATTTAATTATATAAATAATATAGAAAAAACACTTTGTTTAAAACCACTTTTTATTGATACATCAACATTTTCAGGACCCGTGGTCCCATCTTCAGAATTCAATGTATACTAAAATTAAAAATGCAAAAGTAGTATATTTAATAAATAAAACGGAGGCGATTATTTGGTGAATTTTCCAGTCGGTGAACTTTTTAGATCCGTCTCGATTTTGATTACACGCTTGCGAGACTTAATGATAAATACTTCTTATCTATCATATTTTAATTAATAATTTAAGAAAATTGAAATCGTTGCCTTCAGAAATTGTGGATAATTCAGTCGATCCGAGATAAACTCCGAGTAACAGTCGCAAGATGGCGGCTATCGCGCATGCCACGGATCGACCGCCAAACAAAGTGTTTCCACAAATATTTTCAGCAGTGAGTTGTGAGTTAAGTTCAAATATAATAATTTTAAATATGCTTTGGTTTTAGTTTAGTGGTTTAGTATTGGAGTTCAAAACTGACGTCCACGACGTACGTTCAGCATCTAATAATTTACTCATCCGAAAAAATGTCTCGTTTGACGTCATTTGTTTACATTACAATTTGCATGTAAATAAATTAATACTGGAATACTTTTTAACTAATCTCAACATATATTCACAGACGATAGAAATCATTGTTTAACTTATCGGTAAATTGATGTACAATTGACGTACTTTGATTGGTTGAGTTAACTCAATGAGGTTATAGTACGAGAGTCGAAACAATTGCGGTGATTTGAAGCTTCAATGGTGATTTCACGAAATTCGTACGGACACGTCGATTAGTCATTTCCCCCCTTTCGCTAGTAACGCTCAACTGTCATTATTAGAACAAAGTGCGTTTTTTAAGTGGTCTAATTATTAAAAATGGTGACTTGTGCTGTCAAACTGTGTTCATTAAATTATAATATATTATCCAAAGCATTAAGTCATATTGAATTTCACCGGTAAGAAGTATTTTTTCAAGTTTTAATTTTTCTCATACATTAATATCGGCTCCTATCACAGAAACGCGTTAAGTCCAAAATTTTTAATTAATTAATTACTATAAATTAATATAGAGTATATCATCGTGTTTAGGTATAATGAAAATAAAGCAATTATTTGGATAAAAATAACTAATATACTTTATTAATTACTCCAACAAACTGAATGAAATATATGTGTGAAAAAATGATAATATTTTCTAAAAATATTGTTTTTCTAAAGTATATTTTTTTTTAATTATTTTGTTCCCTAGCTTTCCAAAAGATCAAAATAAAATAGCGCTATGGGAAGCTACAATCAATAGGTCTGATTGGAAATCCAATATATATCGTCACATTTGTTCAAAACATTTCAAAGAATAACTCTTATATGTATCGTCAGCTGAATTTTTAACATTGGTAAAAAGAGAATTGAAAAATAAAGTAAAGGATTAGTATTTTCATTTTGTGCTAACAATTTATTGCATTTAAATATATTAAAGAAAACTCGTTAACTAAGGTGGAACTCAACAATAACGTGGCTTGGTTCTCTACAAACCAAAGGTCCACAGACCTCCATAATACTGGTTAACTAATGAGATTTTATTGAATTTGAAAAAAGGAAAATGTTAAATGGATGCTAAAAACTATACTACAGGGATACACTACTAAAAACTTTTTCAAATAATATAATATTATTAATAATTTAGTATCAAAAACGTTAAAGAAATTTTTTAATGTAAATTTCTTTGACAGTTTAAACGTTCATCGTAAAGAAACGCATCTCTAGATAATCACCAACTGCAATTGTTGAGAGTTGTGCTGGATAGATATTTGTCTATTCGAGTAAGGTATCTTACAAAAATTATCAAATATGAAACCTACGAAAAGGTAAATTGATAATTTTTAGTGGTAACTAGTAAATGAAATGTAAAATCACATTTATTAATGTACTGTAATTGTTTCATACTCTAAATACTACTTATTTCTACTTTTTAATACAAGAATTGTATTTTATATGCACGTACGCAGTTAATGTAAAAACTATGTAAATTATCTATTTCGGCGTTAAACCATTTAAGGACGTATTTTTATTTTTTCCCGTTGAAATTCGAGAAATTCTACGTGAATTACAAAGCATTTGCTTTACGGAACATTAGCCGTACTTTTGTTTCCGTAACTACCCACTACCCAGTAAATATAATTCTGTCTAACGAATATCCACAAACTTGATCGTATTCATTAAATTAGTAAAATCAGTACATCAAAATATATAACGAGTTTTAACATTACACCATCTTTGACGATTTTAAAACGATTAAAAACATCTCAAAGAATGACAACGTCTCATTTGAAACAAAAAAAAACACGATATAAATATCGACCGTAATAAATAAAGTAAATTAGTGTGAAAATAAAATAAATGCATACAATTATTTATTTTGCAAAAATTGACTTACGCGTTATCGTGAGTAACACCCTTTACGTTCGTGTATTTTCGAGAACTGCCGATCATCGCCGAACAACCCGAACGACCTTCTCACATACTACAAAACCTGGCATCAAAATTTTTCTCAATATAACGGGATAGTTCATCTCTCTGGATATAAATCTCAGTTCAACTTTATAAACACCTTTTTCTCTATCTATGATGGTACGGATAATTAAGTAAATAAAAATATCAGTATCCTCGTATATATGTAAATACATCACATAGAGTAATTAAAACATTCAATCAGTTTAAATGACCAATATAAATTAATATGTATCCTTTTAAACGAAATTTAAAAAATGTAACCTGATAAAAATATTTCTCAGAAAAATTGACAAATTGAAAAATTGAAAATAGGACTACTGACTTCTTATCACTGCATAAACAATAAGATAAAATATATGTGAGTATAGATAATTACGTGCTATCAATTTTTTGCTACCTAATAACCATTTGCAGTTGAATTATTCGCTAGAAAAATAAATATATGGTAATTTATTTTTTCAGGTTTATTGGGACAATTTTCAATCGGTCTTACTTTAGGATGGCTCTCGCCTGCACTGTTCAAGCTTCAAGGAGACGACTCTCCTATACCGACAACACCCTCTGAAGGCTCCAACATAGCGTCCTTCATGGCGGTTGGCGGAGTTATTTCACCTATCCTCTACGCTTGGAAGGTGGACCGGATTGGAAGAAGATGGATGGCATTTTTTGGTTCCATCAGCTTTACTTCTGCTTGGCTGGCCATCATATTCTCAACAGAAGTGTATCACGTTTACATATCCAGGATTCTCGTTGGATTTGGCGTCGGCTACACTTTTGGAGTTGTTCCTACTTACTTTGGAGAAATAGCCGAGACTCATTTGAGAAGTTTGCTCGGGGTTGCGTCTGCGATGTTGATGTCATTAGGGGTGATTTTTGAGTTTGCAGTTGGTCCCTATGTTGATTATTACTTTCTTAGCTATATAAGCATTATTTTTCCTTTATTAATGTTCTTCAGTTTCTTTTGGATGATCGAGTCTCCATATTATCTGATGAGACAAGGAAAAGCAGAAGAAGCGAGACTGGCTCTCATGAGACTGAGAGGACAATCAGATCCAAATCACGTCGAAGCTGAAATGAAGGCCATCAAAATATTTGTGGAAAATAGTCCTAAAAGGCCGTTTAAAGAAATTATGAAGGAAGTTATGTTACCCGGTAACAAAAAAGCGATATTAATTCTGACAATCCTTATGCTTGGACAACAGTTCAACGGAAATTCTACGGTAAAAGCATATTTCCACATAATTTTAAAAGAAACAGAGTCTACTTTAAATCCAGACATGATTGTTTTAGGTTCAGAGATAATCGGATTCTGTATTTTAACATCGTCGATATTTTGCATCGAAAGATTCGGAAGACGTCCTCTGTTTTTGATCACGTGTGTCGGATGCATGGTGAGCTCATTCGCGACCGGGTTGTACTTCATGCTGTGGAGCGAAGGAATGATAGGAATCGACGCGTCCTGGTTGGCCATTTCCGGACTATTGGGGATACAGTTCTTCAGCAGCGTGGGATCTTCGGCCATTCCTACAATTATTGCCAGCGAAATGAGCACGGCCAGTATACGATCGTGGTTTGGTGGATACAAAGCCATCACTCTGTCCGTGTTTAATGCTATAAGTGTAAAATTGTTTCAAGTCATCAAAGATGGCTTGGGTGGTCAACACGCGTTCTGGATGTACACAATCATGCTGATCGCTATCACGACAACCATTTATTATATTATGCCCGAAACTAAGGGCAAAACGTTACAAGAAATTCAAGATACTCTTGCCGGAATCTATAAGAAGAAAAAACATATCAAAGACGTTGAGAGTAACGAGGTTAAGGAATAGTAATGATACTTTTAAAATTATCAATATTAACTTTGTGGTTAAAATTCATATTTTTTATTTATTATCTTTGTTTTATACATAAATAATTTTTCGAAACAAATATCTAAACACCTACCGCGAAACATTAGACCGGCATTTTATACAAATAGGAAATTTACTCATAAATTCTAAAGACAAAGATGATATATTTAACAATTCTGGCGTCTATAAACATAGTTGCAAGGATTGTGCTGCATTTTATATCGGTAAAACGGGTAGAAATTTTAATATAAGAGTAAAGGAGCATTTGAAATGTTTGAACAATAGTGGGTTTTCAGAATTTTCTAATCATTTGATAGAAAATAGTCATGCTTTTGATAAAAAATTGGGATTGACAATTTTGCATATAAACGGTGTTGGTCGCAAATTAAATCATTTGGAATCGTTGGAGATAAATAAAGCATGTAAAAGTAATCAGGAAATTCTAAACAGCCAACTAAATTTAACTACGAGTCCTATTCTAAAATTTTTTCCTAAAAATTATTCGACTAAATTTGTATTGAGCAGCAACTTGAGTTAGGTACTAAATTTATTTTTTAAATAATTGTTGTTTTTTTAAAAAAAAATTAACTTAAAAATAGATTCTAGTGAAGAAACAATGCAATTTTTTTAGTTAGTTGTGACATCCTGAAGAAGAAAAAGGTATTTTTCGAAACCGGTAGATGTATTTAAACTCAATTCAGTGGTTAATAAAACAAGGATAATAAATAAAGAATAGTAATGCTTCAGCTGGAATCTCATTTTTTCTTATCTTGTATGAGGTGCATCAATAAGTTCCGTGCGCTACTGTATCAGCATAATAATGCAGTGGAAGGGTGAGTTTTACTGCTTGATCGATTATTTGTTAGCTGTTTCAGCATAGGTATGTACACTGAAACAAAATTGAAGTTCAACGACGATATCAGTTAGTCATTTAGATCACCTGATCTTACGGCGTCAGACTTCGATGGGGTTTTTTGGAAGTCCTGGGCTTATCTCAACAAGCCTCACAAATCAGAGCGAAAGATAATAAAAGTTCGCAAGGCGTCATGAATTAACTTATAACGTATTGTAATATTTAAAACGTAGACAAATAATAAAAAAACTTACTTTTATTTCAACATTTTTGTTTTTGTTTGATACAATTATGTCTACTGAGATCCAATTAGCGCACTCGGCATAAGGACAAAGGTTACAAAACATGTTGTGAGAATAATATATATTACATGAAATATTCTACACTACTTCTGTCGCATGGTAAGGTAAAATAAACATATATTGAATGGCACGGCAACTTATTATCTTCTTCTTCCGCGGCACTACATCCCAGGATGGGATTTGGCTTCCTCCACAAGTGCTCTCAACTTACTCCTATTCCTGGTTATTCTTGTTCTGGTCCTAGACTCTCCCAACCTACTTCAGTCCTTTTTCTCAGTCAGAGCACCTCTTCCTTAGCCTGTCTCTAGATCGCTTAATCGCACGGCAACATAAAACAAAAATTCGTATGGTAACAACATATGATAATTCTCAAAGTAAATTATTTAGTTAGCAATATATAATCCTATATCCAAGAACACACGATTACTGGATTTTTACCTACAAAGGCACTGTTATTAAACAAATATCAGATATCTCATAGAGATAAAGCTATTTTTTATTATGTTTAATGGAAAACATATGGAAGTATGGGGTAATTATAGGGTTTACGACCTGTCTCCGGCTACTTATATATATATATATATACCAATTCTCACTTAGTAATTGTATTTTCTTGGACATATTCAAATATTGCTAATATAATATACTTGTCAAAATAAGAAAATATATTAAAAAATCAGATTATCATAGTGATGGTATATATGCTGTTTAAAAAAAAAGGAAAAATTAATTTTCGAATTTGGTCCTTAGATGGTGATGGTGTAGTGGTACTCGAAGCGAGTCCACATACTAACGTATATACAACTTTCAAAAAATTTAATTAATATTGGGATTGAAGGGTGAAAATTGGTGAACGTTGTATATATTAAAGTGAACACTTAAGCCAACTAAAGACAGGTCATAAACCCTGTAATTACCCCGTACTTCCATATATTTTCTGTGATATTTTAAATTATGTTCTGAATAATTACAATTTTACAATAAGAATGTGTTCTCCTTAAAAATATAACATTCGTCTTCAGAAGTACATTTCGAAGGCATTTATTTTACCGTTGTCACTATTGCGGACTGACCAAGTATCTGCTGTATGTAGAGTGTAAACCAATATAATTTTAAATGTCACTATCTTTCCATATTGTCTTAAATTCAATTATAGCCTAATTTGATACATATATAATATATTACAGATATCTCATAGACGAAACTATTTAAATTTTACTATATGAGAAGTGTGAGTATTATAGAGCTCACAACCTGTCCTCGACTGGCTTAAGTGATCACTTTACACTAAGTAACGTTCACCAATTCTACTCACAATCAACCTCCACATCTATCAAATTTTTGGAATATATTACTAAGTAGAAACTATTGCGTACAAACATCGATGCAGGAATAATTTGGGATACGAAAGGAATACTCACTCACCATAATTCAGATTCTGCAGACATCTCAAGATATGGACTGTATTTTAATTCACTATTTCGTCAAAGGTTCCTGTAGATGACAACGAGTTCCGATACTGTATAGACGCGAAGTCTTAAATATATAATATTGTAATTATTTATGTTCATGTATAACCGTACTGGTTCAAGGTCGCCAATCAATTGTTCGCCGTGTGCCGGGAGGGGGAGGGAATAGGGAGGAAGGCACAGTGCATTATTTTCGTTCAAAAATAAATGTACTTATACACACATAAATATATGTCCCAAACAGAAACCATTTAAGTATTTTCTACAACTTCGCTCTCGCCAGCTATGGTTTGAAATTTGATATTCATTCTAATCTTATTTTTTTGCCCTGTAATACCCATAGTTCCATACTTCCCATATGATATAATGTAAATAGCTTCGTCTCTATGAGATATCTATAATTTGTCTTAATAACAATGCCTTTGGAGGTAAAATCCAGTAATTGTGTGTTCTTACAAAAATTGGGACATACTCAAATATTGTACCTACATTCTGCTTTTATTTATTTCTATTATGTGTTACATTTAGATGTTTTATTTGTTTGAATTTGTTTATTTAAACAAATTAAATATATAACGATAAAGGTGTTGATTTGAGATTGCTAAACCGTATTGCGTATGATACTCAAATTATAAAATTCTTTAGGGTCCTTATCTACAAAATAAGGCGTGATAAGATAAATGTTTATGTACGCGTCTTGACATATTGATCTGGAGATAAACTCAAACAGATTAAGATTGTTAGAAATTGATAAAAATTCGTATATTCGATTTAACGGCGAGAATCGACACGTCACTTATGGATACCACCTTAGATAACCGAAAAAATATCTCGTGGGAGCATAATTCCTGAAATTGTCCCAGATTAATTCAAAGATTGTCTAAAGTCGAAAATTTCTTAAAAATCTCGTCCGTGGACACGAGCTAATGAGGTTATTAATATTTATATTATTTATTGTGTTAAAATGTAAAAACAAAAAATATTTATATCTTGAATTAAAAAAAATAAACAAATTGTCTATATTATTTTATTCATTCGTTTGCCTCGTTGTGCGCCTCCGACACCACGTCAGAAAAGCTTTTCTTCCTTTCTGACGCTTTCAAGATCCATGATGCACCTCGTCTATGGATTACCTATAAGAACCACTTGACTGTCTTACTTAAACACCATAACCATAAAAAAATATGATATGCCTTTTCTGTAGATTTTACAAATACCCAAAAGACAAAGAACAAATAACTTAAGATTTTTAATGTATATTTGTTATTAATGTATATTTCATAATTAAACAGTTTTATTAATAAAACCGTTTCCAATTAAGATTCTTATTGAAATAGCACTATTGCAATAGCAACGCCTAAAAAGTAAAACTTAATACAGGAATGTCTGCGAATGCTAAATCTGCAGTCAAGTTGTTGGGCGCGCACATTGATTCAGATCTTTCAATGGATACACAAATCAGTAAAACTGTCAGTGCATGCTGCCATCAACTGAGATAGATTAAAAGTATTCGTCCACTTATAAATGCATTTGCGGTGTCACGTGTGGACTATTGTAACAGCATCTATGCTGGCCTGCCAATGTTTCAGCTGGATAGATAACAATCTATTCTACACGGATAATATACGTAATATCCAAATTCTCTCATATAACATTCCTTTTACATCAATTACATTGGTTCTGGTTCCCTAAAAGAGTTGAATTTAAATTGTGCTGATTGATGTACAAGACGTCACTGTATCTTCAAGAGCTTTGTATCCTCACAAATTGAATGGTAGACGTCGAACTCTTAGGTCAGCCTCTACTACAGCCGCAGGAAGAGTTGTAGAACCGACCAACCGCGGTTCCAAAGCGTGGAACTCTTTGCCCTCCGTCATAAGGAACAGTGCATCGGATACTTTATTTAAGAAGAAAGTAAAAACGCACCTTTTCAAAAAATCATTTCCATAAGTGAAAATAACAATTTTTAAGAAAAAACAAAGATAATTGTAGAACTATAAACAGTTTATGTGTAAAGCGCCCTTGAGGTGAGTTTTTAAGAAAATGACGCTGTACAAATTATGCAATATTATTATTATTGTAGTAAGTTTGAGGTGTGACAATTTAATTCCCGGAATGGCCGCATAGGCGCCCGTGTCGTCCATAACATATAATTATATCAGATGGATAAATAATATCTGATAGAGTTAGCTAGTTATTAATTAACTATATGGAAGGTAACAGATCTGCGTGGGCAATTTGTCGTAAAAATGTGTGAATTCCATTTACAACAGTCACAATTAAAATATCCAGCTTATTCATAAAACTTATGGTCCTTATGATTATTGTATATTTTTGAAATAAAAAGCTTTTAGCTATTTTGCGCTGAAGGGACAGAATTTCTCTAAAATAACTTGTGACACAGGAACTTAACAGTATTTGTTCCAAATTCGTATAAACATACTTTTGGCGCGCCTTTTCGAATCAACCGCGACCGTTGTTATTGACACATTTCCGCATCCAAAGTCCCATCCATACATTTTCTCATGCTCGTCTTTTCAGTGTTAAATGTGACCTTGACGCCATCAGACGTCTACTTGACCGATATTTGTTCGATCTCCACATCGCGATAGCATTCGCGGTGTGAACCTTTCAGCTCCAGTGCACCAGCACTGTATTGTTTATAATCCTGTGATTTGTGTGCACAGTGATATTGTGACATCCCGTATTCAATTGGGATCCAAGATTGGCTCATCCGCGTGCTATTTGTGCGGTGACTGCAGAGATTACGGAGGCGTCATACACAAGGTAAGGCGAGCAGTCATTTCGAATCTCGGTTCCACGAAATTTACTAGTTCTTCGATAAGAACCCCTATCTCCTCACCGACCTAATCCTGTACCTCGTTTCCCTACTTCCCTCCCCTACCCTGCGGTGATTCCGATTTACAACCGGAATTGTCGTATTCTGTTCCGCGGGACGTGCGACCCAGAGATTGCACAATTCAATATTTAAGAATGAGTTCCGTGCCTGCTTCCAGAAATTGAATGCCTAAATCTAAGTCAATATTTAAATGTACAAGGGGAGTACTTTGAAGGCAGTAAAAGGCATTAGTATACAGTTTCATATTTATTTTAAAGATATATTCCGTGAATTAAATTGTCATATCTCATATATCGTCGACCATCTTTCAAAAAGGCGTACATTGTTTTTCGTTTAAATGGAGTTACAATGCCCCAACACAGGCCCACAATTCATTCAAGCATTTTATTGCAATAAAGTAATATTACATAAAAACATTTTGATATAACCACTCTTATTTCGATGTGTCATTCTTATAAATGACGATAATAATTAAATTAATATCAAGTAACAGATAAATAATTAATGACGTTAATTATTTAACGTTCCGAGAAAGGTTTAAATAGAAAGAGACGACAATAAAATTATTGATTTTCTCGCATTCGATACAAGTTTTAAACGTAACTCCTGTCGGAAGTATCTTCTACCTTTTTTCGTATTGATATATTGGAATCATCCGGGATGAAATAAAAATGTGAATTGGCATTTGAATTAATCAATCGAAAATTAAATCATTTATTGGGTACCTATGCATATGTATATGTTTTGAAATCAGACAAAGTACCTACATATATTTAGATGGTTGCTTAAATCAATGTACTAAAATTAAAAATTTTATGACAGCTTTAATTTATTATTTTGTTTAATATTATAGATTTAAAATGCTCCGTTGCCGTTCTGGTAATATGTCTGTTTCATAATTATTTACTATTTATGAAACAGACAGCTTTGTTTAAAATGCAACAGTGTTGTTTATAAACAAAATATTTAATTCCAACTTACATAAAAATGACGTACATAAAATGTTTACATTGTTCGAGAAAACGTCGTTTTCTCTTAAAATCAGTGAAAAGACATCAAATTTATAAAACTTTTTAAAATTTACAAAGTTTATAATTTGCTACGAATGTTGTGAATAAATTCAATATTAATTCATACCGTGGGTAAAATATGCGTGAAAACATATATTTTTGGTATTTTTAAACAAAAATAATGGCAACGCGGATGCCACGACCGTCATGGCTGGATCGAACGGCGTATTGAATGTTCGATTAAAATTGTATTATTTAAAAATTGATTATTGTGTTTTTCATATAAAACTTGTTTTTAAATAGTACCTAAAGCCTCATGTGAGTAAATACAATATATTATTTAAAAACGTATGTTTTCACTAAAACAAAGTATTTTAAAAACGTCGAAAATTGATCTTATGTATTGCAAATTGAATGGTTAATAACTCTATTAATTTTTTATATTTCGCTTATTTGGTTTAAGTCAGATTCGTCTTCGTAATCTTGGTTTCAAGATTATAAGAAAATATATTTCGTCTATGCAATAATTTAGTATTCTAAACAATTTTGTAGCACGCGAAAAATGCATCTAATGGTCGCGGTCTTTCTTATAATGCTTGCATTGTCTTAATTCAGTTTATTAGTTTTAAATGAGTATAAATGTTCTATCTAAGTAATAGTTTTAAAAAAAGTCAAATCTAGAGTGTAATTTCTTATATAAATGAATAATAAAAACCCACGTTTTCGTAAAAAACTCGAAATTTGAATAATCATTAAAAGTAGCCCCTTAACAGTGAAAAATTCTACACAATTTGTTAATATATCGTCTGCTGTGAAATCAACAAATTTGAGATACGCCTCTTTGAAAGATGGACGACGATATTGAAGGGTATTATTTTTATTACACCATATCTACCTGTTATGGACTAGAAATAAATGAAAAATGAAACGTAAGAGCTCGTCGTCATCGTCGATCGATTCGAAACACTGACAAAAAATAATCCCTAAAGGGACTCGAAAAGGTTGACGAGTTTACATATTATACCTACCTAAGTACTCTTATTTCACAACATGGATGATGTGAAGCAGAAAAAGAAGACGAATTGAAATAATGAAATCAGTGACGACCAATCTGACAAAGACTTTTCAATTACTCTGTGAAACGGAAACATAGACATTGAGAAAGAATGCAAGTAACGCACTGTATGCTTTTGAGGTGTGATGCTGGAGACAGATGCCATGTGGACCGCGAGGCACACGTGTCTCTATCCTCCAGCAATTAGTGATCACCGAAGACGTAGATACCTATCATGGCAATGTTTCGTTATTTAATACAATTTCATGAATGAATTGATTGTATGATGACATTAACATTGTAAATACAAGGTTGTAACATTGTAAATACAAATGTTAAATCTGCCCCCTTCTCAGTGGTTTCATACATGAGGCACATTTTTTAACTAAGTACCGTTGCCGGATATTCGATGTGGCGCTGCGGTTGGGATGTTGTTTCCTTCATATGTTGACTCACCACATGCAAATTTAGAAACACTCACATAGTGTGGCCATCTTATAGTGGGTGGTTAAAATGTTCAAGACAATAGATCAGCCCGCCGACTGTGAGATACAGTCGGTGATTCGAAACATGAAACCAGCTGACATTCATCGCCAAGTGTGTCCCGTTTTGTCCTGATTTGACGCCAAGTGTTTTCCGTCGTTTCCTTCATCTGAAGACATGGTTTTGGTACACAAAAATTGGTGCCCTGTAATGACAAGTGCCTTAATAATGATGGCACTTATGTTGAGGGGTATTTTAAGGTGTGTAGCGTCCGAAAAAATTAAAGTGTTGTAAAAATGTTTCTTTTAAAAAAAAATTAGTACTTGCTTAAAAAACGCGCGTTGAATTTTAAATGGTTAGATTGATAATGCCCTTATAAAGCGGAACGCGCCTCACGGAAATTAAATGAGTAGTTCTAAAACCCAAGTGTTTTTATTTTCATACGTATGATTAATAGTGCAGTCTCATTAATAAATAACATAGGTAAACTTTATTAAGTTTGATAAAAAAAAAAGATTATTTTATTAAATAATCTTTTTTTTATCAAATGCATGCGTTATCTAACCTTGGAACATAATATTAAGGTAAGGAAGGAGACAATCTCAGTAATTTGGATGAGTACACGTGATGATTGTTCTGGAGATTAGGGATCAGCTTAATATTGGAATAAAGAGACAAAAACTCAAAACCATTATACGGTTGATCCCCCGATAGTTGTTCCCGCGACAGTTGAACCCTTGGATAGTTGATCCCTAATACAGTTGCTCTTTCGGACAGTTGATCCCTCGGACAATTGATCCCTAATACAGTTGCTCTTTCGGACAGTTGATCCCTTGGACAATTGATCCCTCTGCCAATTGATCCTACGGACAATTGATCCCCCAAAGCTTTTACAAGTACCTAGTAATATTCGTAAACTCCAGCATCCGTGAATGTTATAAATAGGGTGGGAGCAAATCAATAAAAATATTGTTCTCGCAGGAAGGGTTGTAGAACCGACCAACAGTTGCCAGAAGTCTAAATTTAGCAAATGGGTATTTGCGGTGGCAGGCCAAAAAGCGTGAAACGTCATAAAAAACTTTGCATGAGAAACTTTATTTAAGAAGAGACTAAAAACGCACCTTTTCAAAGAGTTATTTCCATTAGTTAAAAAAACAATTTTTAACTTTATAAACACAAAAACAGTTTATATGTAAAGGGCCCTTGGGTTGAAAGTTTTTACGAAAATGGCGCTATACAAATTATCCAATATTATTATTATTCAAATAGGACTAACTTTATGGTCTCCCGGAGCCAACCTGGTCGTACACCTAATCAATGGAATTTGATATTTGGTTGAGTAGTAGTATCTGATGGCTAAGAAAATTTTTCTTGTTATTCATCACATACTTTGTTAGTATATTTAACTACAAATCCTAGATAAACAAGGGCTTGGTCAATAATTTACTAACTATCGGTTATATAAAGTTATTGTTACAGTTAGAAATACAGAAATAAACCTTAAACACACAAGATAATAATACCCTACCTCTTCTTAACTGAATCTACATGAACTAAATTAAACAAATACTGGATTTGAGAATATTATACTAAAATACACGACCTAAGGCACAGAATTGAAAATAACATGCCCACCTGTGACTTATCAATCTTAATCAACTTTATCATTCACCGGCTCGTCGTGTTTTTATTCCTTGAAAATCATTATATTATTTCAGATTAAATTATTAGCTTCTGTCCGTTTCACATCGTGATAATAAGAAGTCTTATCAGTATATTATAATAACCAATAAAATAATAGACGTTTGTTAGTCAGTTGATCCAAGGTTGATTCAACGCGACAGTCACAAGATGTCAGCCGTTGCGGTCTTCGTGAATCGTCCACCAAATAAAGCGTATCCACAAGTTATATCTGCTTTAAGCTGTAAGTAAATTCATCAATATATTATTTTTCTTTTTTCTCGCTTTTATCCCAGGTATTTCGATTTTCTCGCGGTTGTGGGAACCGGAAGTTTTTATGCGAGTTGAAGTCTTCAACCAATGATCCAGTGTCTTCTTATGTCTACCACATACTTACTAGAGAGTTACCAGTTCATAGCTTAACGTAGAAGTCGTCTCCTTTCATATCTAAACTCGGTCCACTATCGGAGTTGTTTTTATTACTCCTCAGATAGTCTCAATTATGATTTTAATCAATTATTTTAATCGCATAATAAAATTTCCAATATGTTATTAATTTTTATTGTGAATTTTGTGATATTTTCGTGGACTGCTGTCATCTTGGAACTGTAGCCAAGATGAAGAGACATGACTACTATCCATGTTCATGTAATTATTTTTTGCATTTGTGAAATTGCATTTTTAAAACATAGTTCTGTGGTATTTTAATACAAATTAAGTTTTTCAACTAGAAATATATACAGAAAAAATCTATCTATCGAAAAAATATTTAGTTGCTACCGGGATTCG
This sequence comes from Eubasilissa regina, assembly GCA_022840565.1. Lineage (NCBI taxonomy): Eukaryota > Metazoa > Arthropoda > Insecta > Trichoptera > Phryganeidae > Eubasilissa > Eubasilissa regina. The sequence continues at coordinate 11,154,335 of JAINEB010000027.1, read as the reverse complement.
AACCTGGACCTCGTTGTATCCGGGGAAGCACGTTCTCCATTTACGCCACAGACCACCAAATATATAGACTTAAACTAACGCAATTTTTTTTATCAAAATATGTTTATTTTTGTGTCACACGCGATCACTTACCGCTTACGTAATCGAATAGCTCCGCGATTTTTTTTTTAAATGTTACTCGATTGGAAGGAAAATTTAAATGCTTGCAATATAATATATGTTATTAAGGAGAACACATTTTTATTGTGAAATTGTAATTAATTAACGTAGTTCTTGCGTCTGCAGTCGGTTTACTCAAAGGTATTTGAGATTTCGTAAAAACAATGTAGATGGCTTTCAAATAATGGAACGACAGATGTATTAATTTGAAAAAGTGTAACATATAGGATCGAAAATTTGTCATGAAAAATACTGGCGCCATAACACAATTGGTAATGAACGTTTCGTATTTTAAATTTAATCTTAATTTTGTTGTTATCGTCGCTGCAGTTAAAAATATGTATTCACTCAGTAGCGGTTAACGTTGGTTTAACAGTTAAAAGTGTTTTAAATAGTAGGTCTAACATTTCTGTCCTGTTTTGAAATTGTCAAAATACCTAAAATCTTTTTTTAGATTATTTGAACAAACATTTGTAGTTTCTACGAGGAATAAATTGGTGCTTCTTAATTCAGTCTGCAATTCGGACGTCAATGAACTCTTCGAATAAGCGACAGGTGTCTCTACCACGTGCGAATCAGAATCCTGAGAATTGTTTAATATTCCATCCTTAGAAATTAGTGCGAATACTAGTCAAACAGCTACACAATTATTATTACAGAAATAAACCGAATATATCCGAATATCGAATGTTCTAGTTGGAATCTCTAATGTGTAAAATGCCCCTCGCCTTGCAACTAATATTCAAAACATCTTTCCTATATGTTCACTTTATTTCATATCTATTCATTTACTCGTCTGTGATTTTCACTATAGCACTCGAATACACTTTGTGAATTATTCATTTAATTTATACTAATTATTATATTTTACAAACAATAATTCAAGCTTAGTACTCCAACTAACAATACCTGGCGCAACATTCGTCATTCTCAAAGATATCAAAGTTGTTTTAATTAACGTTATTACGTTCAGAGTTTTCTAAGCTATTTGAAACCAGAGAGGTTAGAGGTACACGGCAGAATAGCCCATAAATCTCTACGAACGCCCGTGAAAATCTGAAAATATTTTAAATCTAATGAAACTCATGAAAAATAAACTAAACAAAATGCGTGTTCGATATATGTAAGCTTTATTTACATATAATTAGTTCTTGCTATTTTTTCAACAACAATTATTAGACTTAATCTTTTTTTATAGAAAAAACGTTTATTCAATCCAATATACAGGGTGTAATAGAACTAATCCACAATATTTTATGGGTACATACTTGACTATATTACGAGTTGAAAATGTTAAAAGAATATGTGCAAATTCTGTACTGTTACGGAAAATATTATTGTATGGAATTTTTAAGCTTGAAGTCTACGCACTTATATTTGCGAAATTGTTCAACTATTAATGTAATAATTTAGCCGCTCAAAATTCAATGACATTTAATTTTTTGTATTCAATATATAATTTGTAATTAATAAAATATTTCAATTAATCGATATAATCGCATTATTACGATTTTTTTGAAATGCTTATATCTCTAACATGGTTGAGATCAAGCACATATCCTTTGAACATTATCTACCCATAATTTAGTCAGGTATCCAGACATAAAGTATTAAGATCTAGGTCTGTTACACCCTATATAATATCTGTTAATTATTTATTCCATTCCAATTAAAAATTTCGGATTTAATGGCAAAAAACTCATCAAGTGATGTTTTGACTTGCTCTGTTAACTAAATTTTTTACTATTAAGAAAATTTTTCAAAGATCTGAATAAATAGTAATCACTTGGTGCCAAGTCCAGAAAGTATGGGAGATGCTGTAAAACTTCCCACTTCAGTTCAATTAGTTTTCTTTGGGTGGTTCATCTTAAAAAATGACACCTTTTCTTTTTATCAAATGTGGTCGTTTTTTAATTAATGCCTGGTTTTAATTATTCAATTGTTAACAATACTTATCAGCATTTATTGACTCATGCAATGACAGGCATATCTAACAATGTATATTATATATTGTATTGAATAAACGTTATTTATATATTTTTTTAAATGATAAGAACTTTTACATCAACCTAATATATTCGAAAATCCTTTGACTTTACACCGATAGATAACTTTATCAAATTATATTTCATATAAAGGATGTCCAGCTGAAAATTTTTTTAATTAAGTTGTTATTGCTCATAAACCATCAGGGTGAGGTAAGTGGAAGGGGCGTTGTTCAACGCGCGTGATTTACCAGTCGCATTGAGTTACTGGCCAGGAGCGCACGGTGTGCTCGCGGTTGAGCAATATTTAAAGTGCGGTGATTCATTGGTTCGTGCGCGACACGCTTTTTGTACTCACTTTAATATTCGACGAGTAAGTGATGGGCCGAGCACGCAACTTATCTGGTTCGGGACCATCAACGTCAGCAGCGACGCCAGAACAAGTTCGACGTGAAATTATGCGCAATCCGCGTAAATCGATGAGGAAGATTGCAGCCTGTACTGGAAAAAAAAATCGACAGTGCACGTTATTTTGAAAAAAAATCTAGTTTCACCCATACAAACTGTAAATCGATCTCAACGAAAATGACTATTCCTTGCGTAAAACCATAGGAGAACGACGTTGGAACGTTTTGGGACAGCACGAACGCTTGAAAGCATATTGTTTACTGACGAAATACGTTTTCATATCGATGGCTATGTTAATAAACAGAACATGAGATACTTGTGCCTCGATAACCCGAGGGAATGCCATCAAAAACGTTTGCATTATCCAAAATCGACATTGCGGTGTGCTATTTCTGCCCGAGGGATATTTGGCCCTTATTTTCTTAACCAGCGAGAGACAGTCACTTCTGACGTATATTGCCGAATGATCGACGAGTTTTTGGTACCGCAACTGTAGCAGTTTCCCGGGTTTAACAACAGAACACAATTTCAGCAAAACGGGGCCACTCCACACAAAGGAGAAGCTGAAGAGAATTTTTCCCAATAAATTAATTAGCAAGTACGGAGACATACCCTGGGCACCTTTTACCTTACACCGGATTTTACGCAGTGCAACTTTTTTTTGTGGGGATACCTTAAATCGAGAGTTTACAGCAATAATCCTGGAACAATTCAGGTCCTACAAGAAAATATCCGCCGTGAAATTGCTGCCATTGAACCAACGCTTTGCTCTTGCGTATTCGCAAATTTAAGAGTCCGTTTGCAAAAGTGTCTTGAGAGAAATGGACGACATTTAGACGATATTATTTATAAAACGTAAAATCCGCATCGTTAAAATCCATTTTGTATAAATAAAATATGAGAATAACATTTCAGTTTTTGTTTTTATTTAATATTATACTTGACAATTTTCCGCTGGACACCCATTACTATGCTAAATACTACTCTAAATTTTGCGAGAGAAAAATATAAAAATGTATAAATGATGTATGTGAAACAATATTCAATTTTAAATACCGAAAATTCACTACAGCACCTGAGCATAGCAATCAGTTATTTTTTAATGTTCAAAATTGATTTTTCTTATATTTTTTTAATTTTCACAACTAAACTGTGTACTACACGCACGTAGAGTTATTGTCAAGTTTCGAGAAGTGCAGTCCATCTCATCACCAGGACTAAATACTAAACTAAATACAGTATTGTAGTCTATTCGGGTAATGGGGTATATGGACAGTAAAGGTGAAGTGTTAGGGAATATCATGTTGTTAATTAGTGTTTTTTCCGAATTTAAATTCTTTTGTATTTCAACAGTTTCAAAATTGTTTATTATTAATCCTTTATAAGGGTGCTACAGTAGTGACATTCACTCAACGTGTTTTAAAAAACTACGTTCGTTTCTCACCGTGGGTTTTGAGCACCATCCAAAAACGTTGCTTTATATTTGAAGAATGTATTTTTGCCTAGCTTTCCTCTTTATTTTCTTCCGTTAATCTTAGCATCAATTCCATTTTTGAGATTTACATTATTTAAAAATATATCCTATCTGTTTGGTACATATATTTAATTGTGTAACTACATATTTATTTTGAACGAAAATAATGCACTGTGCCTTCCCCTCCATTCCCTTCCCCTTCCGACACGCTGCCGATCAGACGATTGGCGATCTTGAGCCAGGTGGTTATACGTTTACCTAAACGATTACAATATTATACTAATTTGAGACTTCGCGTCTATACAGTGTCAGAACTCATTGACGTCTAAAGGAACCTTTGACGAAATAGTGAAGAAAAATACAGTCCACATTTTGGAGATGTCTGCAGAATCTGGATTATGGTGAGTGCCTTTTCCTTCCAAAAAAAATTTCCGGCATCTATGCTTATATGCAACACTATCTATTGGCTTCTTCAATTTTCCGTTCGATCATGGTGTCTAATTATGGAATCTTTTCTTGCAATCTCCTTCAGATTATATTTGTAAGTCTCTCACTCCAGCTTAGTCTTTTCATCCTTCTACAGAACCTCATCTCCAATGCTTCCTACCACGAATGCGACAAATTTTCGAACCAATATGTTACCTTTTTTTATATTATTTGAAAGAGCCATCTACCTTATTTTAACAGAATCTCAGATACCTTTGAGTAATCTGATAGCAGACACCAGAATTATTAATTTATTTTTATTAAAAATATCACAGACCTATGTTCTGAATAATTACAACTTCACAATAAGAATGTTCTCTTAACAATTTTATAATAGTTTGACGTAAAATAATATGTTTTTAATTTTTCTTCGATTTATAGTTTTTTTCAAATGTTTGTAGTTTATTACGTCAACACAAATATTTTATTAGTGCAGAAGTAATAGTTTTCCCGAATCGTTAACTGTTCATAACGGCCCTGAAATATTACTACGTAGGACAAGACAATTCTTCTAAATTTCAATAACTTCTCAAAGGTTAGTTAAGGGTAGTTAGGGTAACGTAATTATCACAAAAACGGTCGGCGAGGAAGGGTAGACTGGTGCACTTCCGTACTTAATTCCGTAGTAATTATGTGGTTAGATGTATATTTAAATAGTTTTGAATATTTAACAACCCGAGACTGGTTAAAAATTGGTCACATTAACTATTCTGTATGTAAATGTCTATTTTATTCTATTTATATTTGTTGCGTATAAGCATAGATGTCGGAAGAATTCAGGATACGGAAGGAGTTTGGCACTCACCACAATCCGGATTTTGTTGGCAACTCCAAAATGTGGACTGTATGTTTTAATCATTATTTCGTCAAAGGTTCCTTTAGATGACGACTAGTTCCGACACTGCATGAACGCAAAGTCTCAAATTAGTATAATATTGTAATCGTTTAGGTAAACGTATAAACACACTGGCTCAGGGTCGCCAATCGACTGGTCAGCGACGAGGCCGGGAAAGGGCGGGAAGGGGGGTAGGAAGAGGTACAGTACATTATTTTCGTTCAAGAATATATGTTTTTTCACAAATATATATGTGTACCAAACAATATTTATTACCTAGTTTTAATATTTTCCATGAAGCACCAGTCACTCTGTAATTATTACGTACTTGCGTAATTAGTACATCTCAAGTTATACACCTCGTAGTAGATTGTTGGTGGTCCAAGAGAAACTCTAATATTTCAATTATACTCTTTATTACATGAATAATACAGTTAAGGTACAACGTATATAACTCCGCGCCTCGCGCGTGTCACCCTTTTATCCCCGCTCACACACATATACATTTCCCCCCGGCAATGCGGGCACTCTGACACACACATATATATTCAATCTCAAAGATATCACAATAATATAATATTCATTTTATATTATTGCTTACAGAGTTATATCCAAAATGATGGACTCAATTTCGTAACTCAATATTTCAAACTGCAAACGAGTGACAAACATGACGTAAATTACATTTCATATTCCTCACAATAAAGTTTCCGAACACAGTTTATAAATGTTCAATGTGACCCCCTTCGGCAGCGCGGCACACATCTAATCGGTAGCTGAACTCGTTCCACACCCGATGAAGCGTGTCTTCACCGCAGCTGTGATGCGGTTCCGCAGGTCGACCAGAATTGTTGCTTGAGGTGGTGTGGTATATAAACAGATTTTTTTACGAACCCCCACGAGAAAAGTCACAGAGTGTGAGATCACCGAACTCACGAACACAGAAAGCACTCACAACTGACTGCTTGTCACTCTGGCGGTCGTTTGTATAACTATCAGCGATCTAGTGGTGGGATTCGAAACTTTCGAACCATCTCTATCAATTACTATGTAAATCATTCACACGCAATGAATAATAATAAAAGTAGCTTGTTGGTGTAGTGGTTAAGACGCTGGCCTAATGATCTAGTGATCGGGGATTCGCGCCTCGTTCGAGGACTCCAGCAAGTTAGTCCTATTTTCATAGCACAAGCATTTGAATACAGTAAGAATATTGATGTGACATGTATTCCGTGTACGCATCTCTATTAATATACATATAGCAGTATAAATTTGAATTCATCATTTTGAATAATCCTGTATACAGGGTGCGACAATTAGAACATGAGATCATCCTCCAGCAAAAACACTGTATATCGGTTTTAGAAATGATAGATAAAACGTCGGCCATCTTAGATAATTACAATGCTGCTGGGAGTAAGATCACTTATAAATTATGTGTAATAGTATTTTTATTTATTTTCTATAATTGTTTTAATACCATTCGATTCCCAAGAAGATATACAACGTTGTGAAATTCATAACTTAAATCTGCCCAAAATCGATATGCTGGGGTGGTTTAATATATTGTCACTGAAAAAAATTGTTTGTATAGATATGCATCCTGTTTTTTCACTTGCTTTTTGGACCCTGAATTCTTCCACTGTCAAAAAAAAATCTGTTTAATTACTTTAAAAATATTTTTTTCATTGACTGTTAAAATTACAAATTACAAATGTACAAATATTGAGTAACACAAAATGTTATATTAGTGTTATCAGCTCTGATGGTCTACTTCTCAGTAGGATACCTTTAGGTGCGATGGTTATCTCGTGATATACGTCGAAATGTGTGACTTTTATTGTTGAGTCACTCGGATGGAGTGACTGACGTTTAAAGGTTACGCAAGTCGGATCAGAAGGTTTTGTACATGGCGAGACGAAAGGACATATCTCTCTTTCAGTCTCACGTGTGCGGATGCGTATCGCAGTGTATACTAATGTAGCGTCGGAGTTACCAATAAAAGATTTATATTTGTGTGAGTGTTTGGCTATAGCGGGTGGATTATGAATAAAACAGTACTTAAAAATGGTTACATTTATTAAGTTAAAGTTCAGGATTTACAAAATAAACACCAGAACCGATCACTTATATATATATAAGTGATCGGTTCTGGTGTTTTTTTGTATTTCTGGCTGCATTTCTGACGGTACTGGATCGACTTGAATGCCTATCAAGTGCGTAGTTACGTAGACATGTCTGTAAGACGCGAGTAGGTCTCCACAGACCTAAAGGACACAATATTATAGTATTATCCTTTTTAAGTCCCTATTTATTTAATACTGCAAATTTTATTTTCTGGATCGATGTGCTATAAATTTATTATTTTAAATTAATTTACGAGTATAGTGTAATACCTCTTACAAAGTTTTCAAAAAAATCTAGTTATTATTTTTTATTTCAGGTTTTTTCGGACTGTTTTCTGTTGGTCTTGCATTTGGATGGCTTTCACCGGCATTGGTCAAACTTCTGAAAGAAGACTCTGCTATTTCTATCACGGACTCTCAACTATCGAACATACCCTCGGTCACGGTAGTCGGTGGAATAATAGGACCTATCTTATACGGGTGGAAGGTCGATTGGCTCGGGAGACGATGGATGGCGTTCATCGCTTCTACTTTCTTCATTACTTCATGGGTGATCCTCATGCTCTCAACTAAAGTGTATCACATATACATTGCCAGGATTCTCGTTGGATTTGGTACAGGCTACACTATGGGACTCGTTCCTACATATATTGGTGAAATGACTGAAACCCACTTGCGCAGCATGTTTGGAGTCTCTGCAGGGATTATGGTAGCTTTAGGAATTTTTTTTGAGTTTGCGGTAGGTCCATATGTTGACTTTTATCCACTCAGCTATATAAACATCGGGTTCCCGATAATAATGCTTATCAGCTTCTTTTGGATGGTCGAGTCTCCGTATTTTTTACTGCGACAGGGTAGGGAGGAAGAGGCTATTGAAGCCGTCATGAAATTGAGAGGACAAACAGATCAGAAACACGTAGAAGCAGAATTTAAGACAATGAAAGCTTTTGTAGAAAACAGCCCTAAAAAACCGTTTAAAGAAACATTGAAAGAAGTCATGTTGCCGGGTAATAAAAAAGCAATATTAATTCTGACATTTTTAATAATTGGAAATCAGTTTTCCGGAAGTTCAACGGTCAAGGTGTACTTTCATCTTATTGTAGCAGAAACGGGGACTAAATTTAATCCGGAAATTATCGTTTTACTGACAGAACTGTTGGGTTTAGTCGTTTCGATATCTGCGGTATTTTTCATTGAAAGATTTGGAAGACGACGATTAATATTCATATCGAATATAGGAGGCATGTTCAGTACATTCTTGACAGGGTTGTACTTCATGCTGCGGAATACAGAATCAATTGGAACCGGAACAGCCTGGATGGCGCTCCTTGGACTGTTAGGAATCCAGTGTTTCAGCAGTGTGGGTTCTTCTGTGCCGACGATAATTGCAAGTGAGATGAGTACAGCCAGTATTCGGTCCTGGTTCGGTGGATATAAAGCTATCACATTATCCGTATTCACTTCCTTAAGCGGAAAGATTTTTCAAGTTATTTACATCGGTCTAGATGAGCAGTATGCATTTTGGTTTTTGACTATTGTCCTGATCTTGGTTACCACAATCATTTATTACATTTTACCTGAAACCAAAGGTAAAAATTTACAAGAAATTCAAGATATCCTGACTGGAAATACGATACACAGAACCCCAAGAGACGTTGAGTGTTATAACCAGAAAAATTAAAGAAATACGTGGAATCTCATTTAATTAATCCTTTTATACTTCACCGAAAGCGATAGTTACAAAATTAATAATGTATTTAATATTTAAGTATGCACCAGAACTATGACACGCCACTGCGATCATCTTCGTGAAGAATACTCATAGAGACAAACATAAAATATGATATATACTTTTGTAAGATTGATTTAAAAATGTTAAATGTTTTATGCTTTGAATAAATTAAAAATACAGTGAATAATAATCAAATGTATTAATTAGAAAGATACACATACAAAATCAATTTTATTGAAAAATATTGTTGTTGCTACCGGGATTATGCAAATAATGGAACGATAGATGTATTCATTTGAAAAGTTTAACATATAGGTACGAAAATTTGTCGTCAATGCACTATGGTGCTATAGCATAATCGGTTAATGCACGTTCCAACAATAGTACAACGTAGCAACAACAATATTTTTCAATAAAAATGATTTTATATGTATATCTTTCTAATTAATAAATTTAATTTGTATTAAAAATAATTTTTCATTCGGCTATATATTATGCATGTATATACCTACCAGAATATAATGAGCTTACTAGGAATATTTTTTCACAGGGTAGCACATGCCTCATCAAGAAGCGGTTGATTACGAGAGAGTTAGTGATGATGTGAAGGATGCTGAAAGGTTATGGGCGAGGAGGGAAGTCTCCTGAATGCATTGAAATTTTCCGAATGTTGCGCCACGAAACCCACCTGCAATTTTTTTCAAAATCTACTTAATTTTGATTCGAGTGTTCTGTATATTACACAATAACATAGCTAACATGCCAATTAAGTATTGATTTTCAACATTTATACTTTTACAAAGTGTTTAAAAATTGCTCTCAGGACTTGGGTCCTACGTGGGTGTGCTCCTTTACACCGAGCGTGGGTGGACCATTCCTTATCTCCCCCCACGTGTGGCGTGACTTGCCGGGTAATTAAATTGATGGAGCGAAAATTGTACAGCTTACCACACTCGTTCTGCTCGCACGATTCATCTTATCTTCGTAGCACAGCTGATCGCGTGCCCTGCAGACGTGGGTGGTTAATATGAAGGAACGAAGATTTTGACCAATTGTGTGTTAGTCAAGATGCTGTATTTTACAACTTTTATATCAAAATAGTTGACATCAGAATAAGTAAAAATTATCTAATAATTAGGTACTTGCTTAGACTATTCTTGTTTATACATTTGATAGTTCAAAGTGTGCAAGTGTAAACCTAACCTAACCTAACCATGAAAACGTTGACACTTAACAACATTAAATATTTTTTATTAGATAAACATTTTTATAATATATTATTTCTTTTTGTATCGTTGGTATTTTTGGGTTCAGAATTTTTAAATATTTAAAATCAATATTTTATATAGATGATAAGTATTTACGATACAATAAAATATGAGAACGTTACAACAACCTAACCTAACATAACCTAGTTAAAAAAAAAAAAAACTACATTTCAATACCTTATTATTAATACCAATCCAAATTACAAAATACTTTACAGTTATTAATAAAAAAATACTGGCTGAACACAAGACTAAAATGAAAAAAATATGTATCTCCAATCCTTCCGGTCTGGAACCATGTTAATTACAGTACTTGAGGACCCTTTTAACGTTTGTAACGCAAGCTGTCTCTTGCAAGACCTAATAAATTGCTAGCTCGTTTTCCTTCAACTGTCTCTGTGATTACGAGTTTCTAGAGACTCTCATCAATTCTTATGATAACAAGTTCAAAGTATATACGTAAATAAATAATTCTAACTAGCAATAATAGTGGTGAAGTAATCATTCTAACTAGCAATAATAATGGTTGTGATCTGTGGTAAAAAAAAATACTTAAGTAAAAAAAAAATGCGAAAACGGGTTGTTCAAACGTTGGTAAAAATGCAATGATTAACTTATATTACTCTCGAATTATTCATTCAATATCTCACTATTTTAGTGATGAGAGTTCGTCCGATGATGATATCGTTGTTTAATATGCACACAATACGAAAAAATTTCACCAGTAAAATGACAGATTTCGAACGCGGAAGCGAATAAAGCCATAGATAAACTATAAAATAGAGCATATTTCATGATTATTTGTCTTGCCACACTGTGAGGCGATATTTCTTATCTAAGCTTTGACAGCAGTCAATTTGACGTACGTTTTTTTACCACGGGCGATGGTAAAAAGTTACCATAATAAAAACTTACCATGGTCAAAATGTACTACTGATCACACAACCAGGCCTTAGTTGATAATTATTAAATGCAAATTAATTAATTAATAGAAAATATTGTTGTTACTACCGTGATTCGAACCTGAATCTCTTCCTCTCCGGGGAACTTACACTTTGAAAATTGATTTTATATGTATACCTTTTTAATTAATACATTAAATTAGTATTTAAAATATCACAGACCGTTTGTTCTGAATAATTACAACTTCATAATAAGAATGTGTTCTCCTTAATTATAATTATTAATAAAGAAAATCATTGTGAAATTACGTTCTTGGGGAAGGGCAGGGGCCCATACATGTATTTTGGTGGCACAATTAGTCACTACGCCACTGATATTCGAATACATTGCCGAAAACTTTCACATCTAAATGTGCATCAAGTTCAAATTCGCATCTAAATAAAACGTCGGGTATAAAAGACCCGACGTCACCACTACCAGATAAAGACGCAGATATATGTGTGAGTCATTACTGCCTTAAGCAGCTCCTAATGGTTTGCGGATGAAATTCGCACCAAATCATGACCTTGGAACGACATGGTATCATCTGACATTTGAATTAAAATTGTTATTTTTGTTTGAAAATTCTTACAATAATTTCCTGTCAAATTTTCAGTTATATTTTTAATAGCAGTTGTAAGTATTGATTTGAATACAAATAAAATGTATGCATTATATTATATATTAGATAATCGTTTATTACTCTAAATTGGATAGCGACATTTTTTGTAAAAAAATTCACGTTATGAACGATGAACCAAACCCAGCCGAAGAATTAAAAATTTAATATTGTTGATATTTGTAGCGTTAACTTTATGGTTAGACATAATTTAAAATTGTATTTATATTTAACTCGTGCGTCCAGTTCTACGCCAGTCCTAACAAAAAATACGTTAGTATCAAAACCGGTTGACATAAAAACAACACAGTGGTTTAAACAATGTTAAATACAATTTAGAAAAATTAATATTCAAAACTCGAAAATTTAATGGCTCGTGTTCACGGAACGAGACACGGTGAGATATATCTCAAATATTTAGTTGAGACACATCTCAGAGATCAGCTTGAGACTACTAGAAAAATTATTCTAACCCGTGTATACGACGTTCGATTTAATAGTGAAATCAAATATGCACACAAACGTCACTGTATCTATATATATGTTATATTTTTCGAACCTATATGTTACATTTTTTCAAATTAATACACCTGTCGTTCCATTATTTGAAAGCCATCTACATTATTTTTACAGAATCTCAAATACCTTCGAGTAAACCGACTGCAGACGCCAGAATTATCAATTCATTTTTATTAAATTTTGGACACATTGATACAACATATATTATTAAGGAAAACACATTCTTCTTGTGAAAATAATGTAGATGACTTTCAAATAATGGAACGAAATGTGTATTAATTTTAAAAAATGTAACATATAGGTTCGAAAATTTGTCATGAAAAATACTGGCGTTATAACACAATTGGTAGTGTACTTCCCCGGATTGGAAATAGAAAAACAATATTTTTCGACAAAATTGATTTTATATGTATATATTTTTAATTAATACATTAATTTAGTATTGAACATAATAATTGATGATTAGACAAAACAATTAAAAATTACGGCTCCAACTCATAACTCCCCTCAAATCACGAAAGGATTAGGTTGATAAACTAAAAAATAAAGATGTGCATTACCGTATCCGAGTCGAAAATATCTTAAAAATCTCATCCGTGAACGCGGGCCATAATGTCTCAGTGTAACGTAAATGTCAGATGGTACCTCGTTATTTTAATGTCACGAAATAACAATTCTGAATTCTCGAGGAGATGAATCCGGTTTTGTCGCTTCACAGCAGCATACAATTAACACACCTGATAAATAAACGCAATCAGTTATAAGATAAAAATACGAGATAAAATATCACAACAATTCACTGTGTATCCAATTCTGAATAACACTTTTGGCCGAGGTCGACTTATTCACACAACTCTCTGATAGTTATTATCTAACAGTGATCGTTCCGCGCACTTCGCAAGATGGAGGCCGTGGTTTACTTCAAGGACCGCCATCCTAATAAGGTTTATCCACAAATCCTTTCAGCCTTAAGTTGTAAGTAATTTTTGATCAATTCTACGTTACAATTAAATTATTTATTCACGTTTTCTTGTGAAAATGTACACAAAAAAAATTCAACGAAAAAATCTCTCTTTCGAAAAAATAAAACTAACCCGGATACTTGACCCCATAATATTTCTAATGCCGGCAGAATGTTATTGACTTTCTGTTGTCGGTTAAATGATATTTTAGCTAGTGATGAGCTAAATCGTTATTTTAACCGTTATTGTGACTAATTGTGAAATTTGTATTTTTTATTTATTATAATTATTTTATTTTTTTATTTATTATATTTATTATTTATTATAATAAAAAATATGAATTTTAACCATCAAGTTAATATTGCTAATTTTAAAAGTATGTGAAATTTGTGTTCGATTATTCGTAATTCGATGAGCAATCACTGATATTTTGGAAAGTAAACCTATATTTATTTTGGTTCAAATTCATCGAAGTTAAATATCCAAATAATAATAATAAACGAAAAAAAATTACACAATTTTTAAATATTCATTTAATTTTTCAAATTCCAAGTATAGATTTATTAGATGCGGTCTTAAGTCTGAATCTACCTTTACATCTGTCAAATTTCTAAAGTTCGAAAGTAATCGACTGTGTTATTATTGTAGTTTTACTAATCTATGTACAGTCGAAACTTCGGAATGTTCGAAATTCCCATTCATATTATATGTTTGCATCTTTACTATCTTGCGTGCCACCTTCGACCTTTACTGTTCCAGGTGGAGTTCCAAAACTGTGACTACATTTGGAATTTATTAAAACTAAATATATTTATTCAGCCGAAAACTGCGTTATAAAATTACGTAACACTTTTAAACACTCTCACTCTTATCTCGTATTTTATTTTCATCATTACTGGGATCGATACATGACAACTACAAAACCTTTCAAAATACAATTAAGTATATCAAAATTCATTAAATCCTTAAAGTGAATTCTACCACATATATATCTTGCTACTTTGGATAACGTTTTGGATTTCATTGCAAAGTTTTATTATCAAGAAATCATCTTAGATCTAATGATGAACATCAGGTAAAGACTCGGCGTGATCTTTTCACGACTTTAATCGAAGTCTAACTGATGGCATAGATACGACATATTTCAAGAATAGCTAATCGCTAAATAATTATCTTTTGTATTGGTTCTAAACGTATTCTCGATGCAGGATGCATAATGACGCCTGCCATGGTGAACCGCATATCAACATCAGCTGGGCAGGGAGAAGTTTTAAGAAACGGATCTTCTTCCTTTTCACTCTTCTTTAACTCATTGGGCTCCATCATGAGTCGCGACTGCACGGTGTTCATAGTTTACGCCACTTTTCTTCAGATTCGCCTTGTTTTTCTTTTCCACGTGATGACTGCACAATTTGAGAAGCTGTGTATTATTCAGATTCTAACAGTGACCTGCTCAACATTCCAGTTTCAGCACTGGAAATGTTTGCCTCTTGCTGGATATTCATATCACTTTTGTATTATTCCAACTTCATTTCTAAAATTTTCATAAAGCATCCGTTGTGGTATTTTTCAAGATACTTTATATTGCGGCTATAATATAATGTTCAAGATTCTCAGCCATATAATAGTTTAGGTAATACTATGTGTAAATAATTGCCCACATTCTTTTAGTTGAATTTTTAAAATATTTTTATTACAACTTTATTGCATAGATATGGCATAATTATTTTGATTTTTTGCCAAATTGCATAACAATTTTTTTAATATAGTAAATTAAAAATTTATCATCAACAATAATTTTTTTTAAATGTAATACAAAAGTGAAATCAAATAATTCTTGGATGCCATCTCTAGATTAATCAAAGAAAGCTAAAGCCAGGTTGATGCAGTTCTAATAGTTTTTTCTATCGCAGTTTATAACTTCCATAAAGTTTCTTCATCACATGCTCTTGATTATTTCGCGTCTCTTTTTCACTCTCCATGACTTCAATAAAAAAAATTTCAGCTGTTGAACATGTAACAGTTACACTATAATGTTCAATCGGCAATCGTACACTAACAGAAGATGTATTGACATGAATCCCAGAACATGTCAAGAGAAGATGATGACGCATGTATTATTTTACAGTTCTTTTGTTAATTGCATTGTTTGCGAAAACAATTTGACTTGTCATCATTCGATTCTCTTTCTAATCATGTATTATAATTTATTAAATATAATGATTATTTATCTTTAAAAAAAAATACTATTTACATAGTCATAATTTTTTTTCTTCACTTATTGACCTCGCTTCTGGGTTTGTTATCAAACGCGTAAAAATTTTAATGACGTATATATCGGTTATAATTGTATCACCGAGATATATGACTTTAATATGATTAAATAAATTATTTAAAATGGCCATTATTTATTAATTTACTCACAAATTGTCCTAATATAGGGGATGTTCTAAACGAAATGTGCATAACTTTGAATGTAAGTATTAAATTAAAATCTGCACAAAAAATGTTATTTAAAAATTTGAGCTGAAATGTTCCATTACCGAGATGAAAGAAAAAAAAATTGTATCCAATATTTCATAATAGAATAACATCATAGGGTAGGATGGGGATGAAAGCTACTTTTTACAAATGATAATATAACGTCATTATAGAGCTTTTCTGTTATACAATACTTAATGCGCGTTGAAGAAGATATATCTGAGACTCGCTTAATATACCAAAAACAATTGAATCGATTGAGTTTTCTTTTTATTTAAAAATCAATCAAATTATTCAGATGGAACTTTTAACCTCACTCGTGGGGCTAAAATCTTTTATACGTTGTCCTGGAAAACCTGACGTGCTGATCTATACCCATGCGCTACTGTCTCAGATATAATGAATCTCTTCAGTGACATTATACAAATATTAAATTGTTTAGAAACAGCACACAAAGATTTATTTTCCCTCATCGCTAAATCGGCAGCTTGTCTCTTAACGCTGATGGAAGTCTTCCTTCGCTCAGTTTTTCTCTTATACGTTCTCATTTTTCAAATAAGAAGAGGCAAATGTGTGTGAACACATTTTGTACAAATAGTACCGGGAGGGGGCTAGAAATGCCGCCGTGGCACTTTAAGCCCTATACCGAAATATCGAAACAAATATCAAACAATAAAATAATCTATATGGCTAAAAATGAATAAATTTATAAATACAGTATAATTAAACAGTAGAAGAAAATTTAAACACAAAACAAAAATTGTGCAATTTTGAAATTAAACTCGCCAACCATAAAAATAAAATATGAACGAGTGCACCTCCGACTAGCACATTTGCTCGACTGGCGAAGTGCGAAGCGAGGCAAAGGGGATATGATCACATCACGCGGTGTTCACATGCTCGTTCACATGTAAAGTTTATGAGAGATTTGCAATGGAACTTTCTTCCCGCGACACTTTGATTCCCACCCAATCCTATTTGCACATGGTAACTACCTAAAAATTTTAATTTAATAAATTATTCATACCTAGTACCTATCTACACAAAGTACAACGCTAAGCAGCCGTAATTGAAATGAAATTTTAAAATATCGAAAATAAATGTAATATATAGCTTCATTCCTCGCCTCACTCTGTGTAATGCGAGCGCGATATTTACATAAAAAATAATTTGACAATACTAATTGTACTAACTCGATTTTTAATATAGCTTTTTTTTCAATTTTTTTTATTATCTATACCTATATACCTATATCTATGTACTCGTACCTGTTTCAAAATTATGAACACGTTTAAAAAATTCTGTACAAGATAAATATAGATTTGAATCATCATATGTGGCACATGTTTTTTCAGGTTTTTTAGGCCAGTTTTCAATCGGACTGACTTTTGGATGGCTGTCTCCAGCACTAGTGAAACTTCAGGAGGAAGGCTCTTCAATACCGACAACCGCCTCACAAAGATCTACCATAATTTCTATTATGGTGATCGGCGGAATTATTGGTCCAATTCTCTACGCATGGAAAGTCGACATCCTCGGTAGAAGATGGATGGCGTTCTTCGGCGCCATATATTTAGGTACTTCTTGGGTCATCATCATATTATCTACTGAAGTATACCACATTTACATTGCCAGGATTTTCGTCGGGTTCGGTATTGGTTACATTTTCGGACTCGTTCCAACGTACGTTGGAGAAATAGCAGAAACCCATTTGAGAAGTGGCTTCGGTGTAGTGGCAGCTGTTGTGTCATCTTTGGGGACAGTTTTCGAATTCGCAGTCAGCCCTTACGTCAATTTTAACGTCCTCTCCATCATCAATCTTACTTTTCCAGTACTGATGTTCATCAGCTTCTTTTGGATGGTCGAGTCGCCGTATTTTCTGATGAGACAAGGAAAAGAAGAAGAGGCAAGAAAAGCTGTTATGACGTTGAGAGGACAATCCAACCCGAATCACGTCGAAGCTGAAATGAAGGCTATCAAGATATTTGTGGAAAACAGTCCCAAAAGACCGTTTAAAGAAATTTTGAGGGAAATCATGTTGCCCAGTAATAAAAAAGCATTACTTATTCTGTTAACGTTAATGATTGGACAACAGTTTTGCGGGAGTACAACAATCAAGGCATACTTTCATAATATAATAACCGATACCGAGTCTTCGTTAAATCCTGATGTGACTGTCTTAGTCTCGGAGATAGTCGGGATCTGTATTTTAATATCTTCGATTTATTTCATCGAAAGGTTTGGAAGACGACCTCTGTTTTTGATTACGTGCATCGGTTGCATGCTCAGTACATTCATCACAGGATTGTACTTCATGCTGTGGAGTCAAGGAGTGATCGGAGCCGACATGTCGTGGCTGGCGATCGCCGGGCTGATGGGGATACAGCTGTTTAGTAGTTTAGGAGCGACTGCAGTTCCGAACACTGTTGCGAGTGAAATGAGCACTGCCAGTATCAGGTCGTGGTTTGGTGCATATAAAGCCATTACTCTGTCTACGTTCAATTCCATAAGTGCCAAGCTGTTTCAAGTTATTAAAGATGATTTTGGCGGACAATATGCCTTTTGGATGTTCACTGTTATACTGATTGCAGTCACAACCACTATATATTGCATAATGCCAGAAACGAAAGGGAAGACTTTGCAAGAAATTCAAGATATTCTCGCTGGAAAGAAAGATAGAATTTTAGAAGACGTTGAGAGTAAAAAAGATATAGTGCATAAAGCGTAATGATGAAATCTCACTTATTTTAACTTTGATTTTTATTTATTTATTATAATGAGTTAGCCCGTTCTAATACAATGTATCCATTTTTTAGATTCTAATTGATTTGTTATTCTTTTACACAGAGTATAACAGATCTAGTCTAAAATATTTTATGGGTATTAAATTACGAGTAGAAAATGTTCAAGGAATAGGAAGCTGTCGTTTTTGCGGATTCCCTGTTATTCGGACTTTCACCTGATTTGAATTTCTTAATCGTGTTACTTCAATGAAAATGGCATTATTGTATTTCATATTTTTAACCAACGCTATTGATTACAGTAGTAAAACAATAACTTACGTTTTAAAGTGTCAAAATAAAGCAAAATTTTATATTTTAAATAATAATTTAAAACACTTATATTACATATGAGTTCAGAATCAAAAGGTTACATATCAATTTAATTATTATTTCAAATAAAATTAACACTTCACATAAATGTGCAATTATAGGTATCAGTTTTCTTTCAAATTAGTCTATAAAGAAATAATAATAATATTAACCATAAAAATAAATTTTTATTTATGTTCAACGACTAACGAATCATATTGGTGTCATTAATTTTGTAGGATTTATATTTATGTTTTTAAATGTATGTGTAACATTATCTCATTATTATATTATTTGATAAGATTCAAAATAAGATAAATAATAACTAAAGAATACGAAATAATATTTAAGGCACTGAGACGCTTATCTGTTAATTATTAAAATTTTATTTTAAAAAAATATATATATTTTTAAGAATTGTTTTGTAATTTTATTTCTATAAAATTATTATATTATGATATTTTCTTAAATCACTTTGTTTATTTTTTAACTCATTTAAAATTTCTATCTTCAGTGGTTCCCAACCGGTGTGTGTGTCGGTCCATTAAAAAAAATATCGCTTCCTTTCACATACGACAAAATATACATAATTGATGTTGAGTGTATACATGAGTGTCCGACCATACGTTTGACAGTAACTGTAGTAAATATCTAACTTCTTCTGAAAATAATAATAGATTGGACATAAAACTTGGCGAACATGTTTTTTAAGTAAAAAAAATAGTAGCGAGATTGAAATGATACATATAAATTCGAATACACGGCGATCTATCCGCAAAATGTAAAAACAAAAATTGCATGTGCACACACTGAGAAAAGAGTGAAAAGGTGAAAATCACCAAAAAATCACTAAATCAGGTATCCCCACGCGATTAAAAGAGGAGAAAAAAAGTATCAAGGTGAAAAATTTATGTCTACTTTGGACTGTCTGCCAAAATTTTCGCACGAGGGAGAATATAGTTACAGCGATTCTAGTGTGTGACAGATTGGGTACATACATCGCGATATAGAAACTTCTCAGAATATAACTTACAACTTTAATAATATGTAGATGATTTCAAAGTAAACTGTATCACAAAGAATTATTCGCCGATGAGGCGACAATTAATTGATTTAATAAGACACGTGTCGGTAATTTAAATGTATAATCATCGTCGTGGCGCCGAAAAACTCGTGGGATAGATTTCGGGAAACAAGAGCTATCATTTTTAATGAAACGTTACAGCGGCGATCTATCGCTATGTACCTACTTGTAAATATGGTGGAAAAAATGTTATATTGTATGTATCTGAAATAAAACAGGATATTCTGCAGGCGGGAAGCTCTTTTTCGACTCTGCCACCATAGTATGCCGATATTGAACATCTTTTGTGTTTCATTTCTTTCAATCTCATAATTATCACCGTCATCGCTAGTTAAGAGAAGCTGAGATCGACGAACCACCCTTGTTTTTATGTTTCCTGTACGAGACACTGTCTATTTTACGCTTGTCGCTATTGCAAACTGTTCAAACCTCCACTGAATACATGAAGATTGGAGAGATAAGAGATTAGACCAACGTTATTTTAGCTTATTGATGGAATCAAGGAGAGAATTTGTAGAGTTTCATTATCACACAGTTAGCACAACTCGAGTTGTGCTAATAAACTCAAGTAGAATTATAATACCCTTTCATTTATATCCATCCAGTAGTTTTAACTGATTGCTTTGTCACTGTCTTTCCATATTCTCGTAAGTTGGTTCATGGCAACTTAAGCTAGTTGCACCACAAGTGTTCGCGATCAACGCTCCCAAATAAATTGCTTGTTGAACTACCTCACATTCTGCTATTTAGGAAGTATTTTTTAAAGTAAAATTTGTATTTTCGTTTTAAAAAAAAATATAGAGAACATTCAATTTATTATTTTTATAAATAGAATAATAAAACGGACCATTTTCAAAGAACTCCATCCAGATGGCATTTTAGGTTATTAAATTGTTTTGGTACATAAAGCAATCAGTAAGCGAGAAATTTCTACAAGATTTAAACATTTATTAAACAAATTCAATTAAAAGTGCTCTGTGATGCTGTGCTTGAAGAATTTGCAGATAAATCTCATTCGTTGAACGGTTCTTAGAATCTGAAACAGGCGGACATCGCATTGTGTTTCTTGCTATTCTTCAGTTAAAGCCAATTAAGGCCGATAGTCGAGAGCATGGAGTTAGTGAAATTATTGAAATGCAAATTTATTATTAATGATGTTTAATTTACATTTTATTATTAAAATGCAAATTAAATATTATATACGGATATGGTAGATTACCTCAGATATCATATAGCGAGAGTAAATGAATCCCTTAACCTTTACCATACCATGATATGAAATACCCGAACGCAGCCATGCTGTCAACTCGTGTTACCGTAAATAACTGTTAGAAAAAATGTTTTTATTAGCTTAATTTACTACAAATTTACATTGAATTGAGCATTCAATTTTGAAAAAATATTTAATAACATAATTTAGAGCATTCATTAAGTCGTATACAATGTGTCCTTCCTTCTTGTCTCTCTTCATTTAATTAGTGAGAAAGAGATTTGTATGTTTGTTGTTGTGAAAATAGTGTGTGATCTCTGTCTTTCATATCACAAATTGTATTTTTACCAACGTATTAATTTTACAACGGATTGAATGGAAAAAATTATTGTTTTTGTACGATTCCCTTTTTATAATTGGTTTTTCACGAGTCATTCCTAAGCGCTAATATTTTCTTTAGGATTACTTAAAATATGAATTTTATGTTGCATGTATTTACCGAAATATTACAGATTTAATTATGATGGTAGACTTGTATTACCGCATAGTTTGGGAAGGGTTAACATGCACAAAACCTTCATACCGATAAATTAATAACACAAAAATTTATCTACAAAATGTCAAATTTTAAAGAGAGAAAAAAACATTTTTTCTTTGGTTGAGGATTGATTTTTAACTAATTATTTATTTATCATTATTATACACGCCCGATTCAGGTATTAACACAATTTGTAAAGTAACAGAAAATTTCATCAGAAGTGCAATACACAATGGAAAAAAATACATAATGTCAGCATGTTTCTTCATAATCAAAATTAAAAATAAATATAAAATGTAAAGTAAAGCAATTTATCCGTCACCGTTGAGTTGAGACACAAAAAATTGTAATAATGGAGTTCTATAAAGAGTTTACACCAATAGTTTAGACTACCTTCGCATATTCATTCCCCAAATAATGCATTCTATTAAGTACGCATAAGTTAAAAACGAGTTAATTAAAAGTTAATTAAACCAAATTTTAACAGAGCTTTGGAGAGTTTATGCTTGTTATGTTTATAAAAGTTAATACATGTTTGGCAGATGAATTAGAAGGATCTGTTTGAATGTGTGACTGGGGGCCCCAATCTCTCCAGCGCTCACTGTGTTTATTGTATGTGATATCGCGAAATGCACGTTGACGTGTGTGCGAATATTTGTTTATATGTGTGGCTAGAACAGGTATATGAAATAAGATAATAGCTTACAGTTGATGGCGTTTATTGAGATATGATGCATAGTTTACAGCACATAAGTTGAGGTGAAAATAAAGATTGAGTTTATGAGGAGAAGCGTTTACTGAAGGTGTGCTCTGGAAACCGGCCGAAAGAGAAGTGAATGATTAAGGCTGTATCCCGGAGCGGCTGCGTTGCGATGTATTGTTGACTGGTCCGCGATTTGGTACCAGGTATAGCTTTAAGATGGATACGAGGCTGGTTTGCCAACCGGGTAATAGTGAGGCGCGTTCAGAGCCTTCACAGATTTAAAAGTGACCCAAAAGTATGTATACACGTTTTGAAGGATTTTAAATTTTACACAAATTAAATGTATTAATTAAAAACATGTACATATAAAATCAATTTTATCGAAAAATATTGTTTTTGCTACCGAGATTCGAATCTGGATCTCTTCGAATCCGGGTAACGTGCATTAACCGATTATGCTATAGCACCACAGTGTATATTTTACACTTTTCAAATTACTACATCTATCGTTCCATTATTTAAAAGCCATCTTCTTTATTTTTACGGAATCTCAAATACAAAACAATTAATTTTTATTAAATTTTGAACACATTGATACAACTTATATATTATTACGGAGAACATTTTTATTGTGAAGTTTGAATCCCAGTAGCAACAATAATATTTTTCGATAAAATAGATTTCATATACATATCTTTCTAATTAATACATTTAATTTGTAATTATATATTACAGACCTATGTTCTGAATAATTATAACTTCACATAAGAATGTGTTCTTCTTAATAATATAAATTCTATATTGATTATGATATGCTGGGAATAGGTCCTCATATCACGATGGTAATGGGGATATGTTGAGAATAGGTCCTCATATCACGATGGTAGTGGGGATATGCTGGGAATAAAACTCATTAACAAGTAAAACTTGTCCAATATGCTCACTTTAAAATGCAATGGACGCTCGATTTTGGAAATTCTGTCTCTTGTGTATACATTTTATTGGGTCACCCTATATTACATGTATAATATAAAAATTTTATACAAAAATTTTAATAGCCTCCCTACATAAATTAAAGAAATAAAAGACATGAAAGAGTTTAAAAAGAAATTAAATGAACACTTCAGAAGCACACAAGTAGACAATAAATAATTATAGACTATAAATGTATAAATCTTCATATAAAATTATTATAGTGTAACTCCCTCCCTAAGCAAAAAAATAAACATGTAATTTTAAAAATGTAAAATAAATAAAAATAAATAAATATATATATATATATGAGAAGAGAAAATGCCATATATATATGGCATTTTCTCTTTCCAATATGTAATGACTCGTATCCACGATGATTTCTTGTAATGAGATTTTAATCTCTGAGAATATAAAGACCTTTATACTCTCAGAGACCAGTCTCATTGCGAGATCGTAGTGGACACGAATCTTAAAAGGTTATACATAACGACGTATCTTAAAAGGTTATACATAACGATGTATCTTAAAAGGTTATACATAACGACATATCTTAAAAGATTATACATAACGACGTATCTTAAAAGGTTATACATAACGACGTATCTTAAAAGGTTATACATAATGACGTATCTTAAAAGATTATACATAACGACGTATCTTAAAAGGTTATACATAACAACGTATCTTAAAAGGTTATGCATAACGACGTATTATACGTCGTTGAATTAATTTCTTCAGAAATGTCTTCGAACTCCGATAGAACTGATTATTCTAAATAAATCTGTAAACTAAACTCAAAAACGCATTTTTTATTCATAGGTTTTTGTATTATCAGACTATTGATTAAACATGGAATGTATAATGATCTATTGGGACTACTTCCTAGTCCCGTACCTATGTACTATGTACTTATGTATTATATTTTATTTTATCTGCAGTTTATTTGCAGGTATCTTAATGGCCCTTATGTAGATAGTCACGTATACACGTGTTGATGTAAGCAAACACAACAAACAAAAAAACTAATAGGTCATGGCCATCAACATAGAAAAACCAAGTTGAAATAAAATATCTAAAATACATATTATAAATTTATTTAACCACGAAGTTAATATTGCTAATTTTTAAAGTACATATTATAAATACTAAATTAATGTATTAATTATAAATATTGTTTTTGCGTGACCGGGACATTTTTCGACAAAATTGATTTTATATGTATATATTTATAATTAATACATTAATTTAGTATTTAAAACATCACAGACCTACGTTCTGAATAATTACAACTTCACAATAAGAATGTGTTTTCCTTAATAAAATACATACATATTTTATCTAATTTTTTTACAATACACGTTTTAACACATTAAAACAATGAAAATAAAATTCCAGGTTCAAATCCCGGTAGCAACTAAATATTTTTTCAATAAATAGATTTTTTTCTGTACATCTTTCTAGATGATTAATTTAATTTGTATTAAGAAAAAATGTGTCCCAACTTTGGAAAAATATATAAATATTTTAATATAATTATTGCAGTGCATAGAGCGTGGTTTCCAAGGACAACGATATCGATACATGTGATACGCGACGGTGTATGGCATTCGTGGTAATGTAGTAGTGCGATCCTGACTGTGGTAAGCGTGTATCACTCACCCAAATGGCTATCAACCGAGTACAATACGAATCACCAAGCACTCGTACAATTTCGCTTTTAGACTGAACATTAAGAATACATGTAAGTGAATGAAATCTTGTTACAATAATTAAGTATTCTAGGCTAATACTAGTATACTTAATTATCAGAGATTTATGTCATAAATTTTTTGTGAAATAAAGTTGGAGATTTCAACGATCGAATGAGAGTAATAAGGTTTAGGTATACAAAGGTATATTTACGACTAACTATTTTGTAGTGTCATAAAATCAGTAATTTTTTGTATAAGTTTATTATTTTTTTATAACCTTTTTTTGTTATTTGTTTTATGTGCAACAGATAGTTTAGAGTCATGTGTAGAACTTATAATTCAAATGTTTCTCTTTCACACCATCATCATCATCACCATACCTTACTGGATGAAGACCTCCCCACAACCACTTTTCAATCTTCCGCTAATCTTTTCCATTTTACTTCCACCGCTCCGATTATGTAATTTATTCATAAAAAACTTCATTTATATATAAATTGAATATACATACTATATTTTTATAAATGAATAGCCTATCCAATTATATTTTCGGAAGATCAAACCGAAAAAGTGAAATAGCAATATACAATATCTATCTCACAAAAATACTAATTACACATTTCAGTGCATTCGTTGTCTGGGGGCAAAATCATCAAATACACGATGTTTGAAAAAAAAACTGAGATTCGAAAAATTCGATATTAAAAATGTTCTGAAATGTTTTAAAACGTATATTAAAATATAAAGATGTGCTGATCTACTAATAGTATAAAAGGTATAGCATAATCGGATAATGCATGTTCCACAGATTGGAAGAGATACAGGTTCGAATTCCGGTAGCAAAAATTTTATATGTATATCTTTCTAATTAATACATTTAATTAGTATATAAAATATCACAGACCTATGTTCTAAATAATTACAACTTTACAATTAGAATGTGTTCTCCTTAATAATGTCTTATATTTACTAACTATAATATTTAACTTTCTCATCAAAATATCACATCAAAGTTATATAGGTAATAATTCAGACTAAAATTCAAAGGAACCTCAGAGCAGGAAGATGGCACGTCTCCTGGTTTGACTGCTTGACTGGTTCCATTGCAGCTCGCAATTCTGATTCAGAGTAGCTGCGTCTAAAGCACAAATAACAGTGGTTTCCAACTTCCTAGATTGGAGAAGCATATTTCAGAACAAAATTAAGGAGCTATGAATATTAATTATTTAATATTAAAGAGTCTGTGTTCGGCTCCGCCCGGGTACCTCAGCTGAAATCTTTATGAGGTGCCGAAAGGTAGTTAGAGCAAAGAGGTCACTTGTAGTTGGATAATGGTTTAATCTTAGGTTTGCAACAATATGCTAAATTGATTAAGAAATATGAGCAAATGCAAATTATTAATTTATTTATTTATATTATATTAACGACCTTATGGACATTATTTTATTTATTTATTTATTATATGACATACATTTTTTGTTCTAACAGAGGTGAATATATTATACAGAATAAACATAAGACATAATTCATACTCAGTTTACTGCGTGGGATGGAGTAGACTTCACCTCTGATATATATAGCGTTGTCCTGGCTACTTTGCTCGACTGAAGTCTGTGTTAAAGTAGCCAGTTTTTTTTCGTGCTCTTGTTGTGTTATTTAAATCATCGACAGGAATAAAAAGAGAATTACAAATATGTATAAAAAAGTAAAAATATATATAGTGGTAGTGTTGTAGGACTAATGAATTATTAATGAAGGTATTGCATAAATTATATTAGAATATTGGATAGCCATGCTTCTGATTCATCTCTACCTGATTTAATCATATATTGGGTCCATATTCGTGTAATCTTATTGAAATTAAACGATTTCCAGTTGAGTGTGTTGTATAGTTTCGGAGCTAAGAACATGTAGAATCTTTGATAAAATGTCGTTGTTGCTCTCGGAACTGGTATGTAGATGTTTGTTGTTTGTCTTGTGTTGTGTCCATGATTTATTTCTTGAGGAGTGTTGTTGTTAATGCGGAAATATTGAACGCGTCTCAACATAAAGATTTGTCTTATATCTAGGACATTGTACTCTTTAAATGTAAGATCTGATGTATATCTAAAGGGACGACCAATTATTACCTTGAGAATTGTTTTTTGTGCTTTTTTAGCCGACTCCAATATTGTTTTTGCTGCTCCTTCCCAAATTAAAATAGCATAATTAATTAAAGAGTAGCACTGTGCAAAGTACACTGATCTTAAGAGTTTGTAATCAACTATACATCGTATTCCTTTAAAAAAGTAAATTAGTTTTCTTATGCGTTTAGCTAGGTTCGATATGTGTTCTTTCCAGTTATAAAACGTGTACAGCTCGTACAAAATAATTCAACATAGTAATTAAATGCATTACAGTAGAAGTAAACAATTAATATCGGAATATATAAAAATCTAAAGAAATTCGTAGAATTACATAATATTAACTTGAATAGAAGTATATACAGGGTGAATATTATGTTCCAGGCCAATTTTATTTCGCTGCAATTTTGATTTGGCAGACATTTGTCAGTTTCCATTACAATACATTAATTGATTACAATTTATTATGGAGCATTTAACGCCTCAACAACGTGTTGAAGTCATTAAAACATTTTATTTTTAAAAAATGCCAATGCTGTGACTATTAATGGTGATCGCTATCATCACATATTGGAAAACTTATTGGTGAAAGAATTGGTTTGATTCACATGCTGTTTCAATAAAACGTTGCCACCTCACATACAGCCCAAGCTATCGGGCTGTATGTGAGGTGCTGTTTGAAATTTTTTGTGAAATTTTTCCCGGCCGCATAAAGTATCAAAAAGTGGTGATGTCAACTGGCTTCCTCGATCACATGACTTGACGGCTCCCGACTATTTTCTGTAGAAGTACTTAAAAAAAGGTCTACGCTAATAAGCCAATAACAATTCCGATGCTACAGAACAATATTCGAAATGAAATTGCTGAAATAATACGCGAAGTATGCAAGAATGTTATAAAAAGAATGATTAAAAAAGTACGCATTTGTGCCACTGCTACAGTGTGTGATTTGGCCAATATAATATTTTATATATAATTGTAAGCAATTATATAATTGATAAATAAAAATTATTTTAAAAATTTATATATAATTTTTTAATTATTCAAAAACAACATCGGCCTGGAACATAATATTCCCTGTATGTGAATAAGAACATAAAAAGATTAAATTAAAAAATGTATTTATAAATTGACAAAAATGATTTTTAAAAATTAAGCAATAAAATAAAAATTTCGGTTAAACACAGAATAGCTTAAATACCTTAATCAATTATACCTTTGTCTCAGTACAGCACGAACAACATCACTCTTATACAATATTTAAGCGTTCAACATCGGAATTAGTTGAAAATATTCACGCTAGCTACAGTTGAATGGCGCTTTTGTCAATTGAGCCTTTCCAATAGGAGGTCACCACTTTGGTGGGTTGGTTATTGATGCCTGGAAGTGCACTCAAATGAATTCGCCTTTAGACAGCAGATCGGAAAGTTTTACGAGAATGTCAGCATCTCGGGTACAATAGAAATGAAAGTTTATTTTAATAAGAACACATTATTATTATGATGTTGTAGTTTTTTCAAAACATAGTTATGTGATATTTTAATATAAATTAAATGCATCTATTAGAAAAATATTATATACATACAAATAAATTGTGGTTGAGGTTGTGTGTGATGAAGTGAAGTTAATTAAATATATGTTTGACTCGACGTTGTGTCAGAAGGTTAAAATGTTGTGAGACAGACGCTCCTAACTTATTCTTGTCTCGCGCGTGTCGGCTGTGTGTCGCAATGTAGAGTGTCTGTTATAACTAGAGCAGGGCATTTGAATGAAAGAGCACTTACAAAGTTTCGTTTATTGAGGAGATGAATTGATACAATTTAAATACGCGATTTGAACTCTGGAGTGGCTCGCTCGAGTAGCGATGCTGGTGTTGGGACGGCCTGCGAAGAAGTGGTCGGTAGACGTTTATCAATACCCGTCTTTGGTGATTAATGTTAATTTGCGTTTGCTGATTGATTTTTCTGGTCAGCACAAAATGTACTATTTATTGTACTGTTTGTTTTGTGGTGTGGTTTTGTTTCAACTTGTGGTATGCGAGGTCACCACAAATTGAAAATATATATTAGCTGCCGTCGGCATTTTAACCAGGAACTCTTCCTATCCTATCCTAGTTACACCATGTCAGCCTAGTAAATAGACGAAAAAATTTCAAACTTATACACTAAGATTCGGGGATGAGTGGTATTCCCGGAATTCTGGATTTTCCCTGGAATCAAGTACATTAAGATGTTAAAATAATCAAATATTTTTAATAAAATAAACAACATACCAATATTGTTGAGCACAGTAAGACATTATTCACCAAAAAAAAGTTATAAAAATTTTGAAATTTAATATATTATATTGGGTTAGTAGTGTACCCAAAAGAAGAGCCTGATGAATCAAATCTGGCGAAACCATATTTTATTTAAAGTATTGTTTTCTCGCAATATATGGAGCGAAAGGGAAGTACTTGATGGATCTAAGGGCTCGTATCCAGCCCTCGGAGGGTATTTTCCCACGGTATATTTCACGGGTTTATGGTCCACCATAATATAACACTTTCTCACAAATGACAGTATACGCCTTTTCGAGGATAGCTAGCTGAACAACACTGTTGAATGAAGTAGATATCATATAAATCTTTTGCATAATAAATTATCAGGTGAATTTTACATTTTGACCCCTCAGAATAACAAGGTCCCATCTGACACTGACAATTTTGAAATAATGAGCTCAAAAGTGTTGATTAAATTTCAATTTCTATGGAAAAAATAAAAACTAACTCAAATTATCCTAAAATGTTATTTGGACCCTTAGTATTCTAATGGATTGATTTGTTATGTTTCTCTAGTTTTTTTTTTTGTATTATATTATTGCAAACCTTTAAAAGAATTTATAATGCATTGTGACATTATAAAGTGACGTCATGCATTTGTAAAAATTAATTTTAGTCAGGTCATAGGTTTATGAAATTTTTTTTTATATATGTAACTAAAATATACACAGTACGTTAGTTATTATATGGTTAATCATTTTTTTAATATAAGTTAATATTAATTATCAAATCCAATACACCACAATACATAATACATAAATTTTCACACTACTCTTTAACTCTCAATGATTTACGAGGAATCGATTTAACTTTAAAAGCGTAAAATATATATTTTTGTTCATAATTTACACTGACTTATTAGTACAAATACTAATATAATAATATAATTTTCTGGTTTTACAACAGTTTACGCCACATCTAAAAGATTTTTTTCCGATGTTTTATATTGTTTGTTGTCATTGATAAGACAAGTCAGGAGGACACGAAGACAAAAAAGAAATTCTTCCATTTATAATTTCTCAAGTATCGATATTCGAGTACTCATGTACTCAAATTGAAGACTAAAAATTGTATGGTGAAAAGGATGCGGTGATGGTAGAGTGTTTTCTGGATTAATTTTTGCTGTTTGTGTGGGCGTGTGACAGATGAGTCAGAAGGATATGTTGTAGTGTGAGTGATGAGTGCACCAATAGCCACTCGTGTTCATTTAAAAATTGGTCGCGGAGTGCATTGAATAAGTGTGTGTGGCCAAAGCAGATTAAGAAACGGAAACTCTACTTAACACTGATGTATGAGACCTGGAGCTGGCAGAAAAGAAACGAAAGTAGACTGAATGCAGTGGAAATGAGATCACTTAAGGGTATAAGTGGCAAATCTATTTAGGACTGAGTAAAGAATGAAGAAATAAGGAAATAATGTAAATCTGATGATAGTATAGTGAGTAAGATCAAGATAGGATCACTTTGGTAGTTTGGTCATATGGAACGGATGAATGAGAGAATGATAAGAAAGATAACTGATGCAAGTGCTGATGGCACCAGAAATAGAGGACATCCGCGGAAGACTTGGCACGACCAGGTAAACCAGTTAATGGAGGATGGTTCTGTTAGAAGCCTCAACAATCGGCGAGCTTGTATGAGAAGATGTATGAATGTGGATGAGGCGAGAATTGTGTGTCAGGACAGAAAAGTGTGGCGCTCTATCCCCTCTGCCTACCCCCGCGAGGAAGGCGTGATGGTAAGTAAGTTATTGTTATTATTATACAAATTTTTAGAGCTATACAATATCCGTGCAATCAAATGACTACTCAAACTGGATACAGCGATGATATAAATAGACGGACAACAGATGGATGATAAGTATTAAAGACAGAGAATTGGCGATACTTGGGCAACACCTATACACAGTAGAGGAAAAGACTGATACTGAAGATGACTGTAAATAGATATAATATTTAATGTTTTTCGAGTAATCTATCCGTGGGGCATAACTATAAATCACAGCATAAATGTAATATTGTGTGATATCAATCAAAATGCAGTGTTTATTTGATATTATTATTTTTTGTATACTAATCGATCATAATTTACAATTGTCGATTAATTTTCCAAAAATTAAAGTTGTGCACATTTTATTTTATCGTACGGACTGCATACGCCTGACGTTTTTTATAATTGAAGAGTTTACTGGAAGCAAAAGTCTTACATAACACATTAAAGAACTAATCAATATTTCACGTAGCGTTTCAAAATTATTTTATTTTTTTATGAATGATAGAAAATTAATTTATTATCGATTATTTCACGATTTACTAGTTTACTTACGATTGTTTTAGTTTTATATATGATAATATTAGTAATTGCCAAAATTTTAGATTATCAGAGTTTACGATCAAATACGCTATTAAATTAAATATTATTCCAGTTTTTAACCAAATATTGAAACCTATAAACTCGTCTAAAAATGGTCCGTATTTTCAATACTAGAATGTTTGCAAAATCAACTTTTAGAGACCTATCTTTAAAATTTGAAAACATCGAAATTTTATATGTAAATAATATAATCAATTCCCTATTTTTGCAATGTATTAATTCCCCCCCCATGCCCCGATCAAAAATTTAACTAACATGTTTAAAAAAATGTTTATTTTTATTGTTATTTTTTCATTAAAAAAGAATGTTTAATTAATAATCAGACATTATTTTTTAAGATTAACGCTATAAACACTAAAAATGAACAAGTAGATAATAAAAGTAGATAGAATATTGCCTGACCTGTAGGAATATAATATTAAAAAGTAATTTCCAAGTAAATATATTTCCACAATAGAGCCGTACCCTTCAAGGATGCTGTAGTTAAAATCTTTTGAGATGTTCTTGGTATTTTTAATTATAATTAAAAATTCTCCGTATAAATTAATTAAGTAACTCTTCGAGTGACCCTTAGGAGGGGTGTATTCAGGGCAGGTAGGCTGAGTTGGAAAACCCTTTAACTAAAGTGAGTTCCCACTATCTCGCACCATATTTATACAGAACACCCCTAGTTGAAGTATCTGTACCTTTGACTAATTATAATAAGCTTCTTGTAATATAGCCGAAAATTTGGAAGAGTTACTTTACCCAATTATAATTATATATGTATAATAATTAGAAAAATGTACTTAAATATATTTTCGTAGAAAGCAATCACTTTGTGATTTGATATATTGTATTAAATAAAATAACAATCACTTTGTATGAAACCACGAAATTTATTATACGTCAACCGGTTTCGTTTATCTCAAGCTTCATCAGGACGTATTTAAAACTGATCATAAATATAAAAATAGCGCACTTATATATATATATTTATAAAGAGGGAGATATAAAATTACATATGAAAGAGAGAGATAGAATACATATATAGTTAAATAGACGTTTATGTTAAACACGTATTTTCGTATTATTCAATGATGTGTACACGAAATTTAAAAAAAAGGGATACCATTTATAATGCGTGATACGGGACCCGACTAATAGTAATTCAATTTATTATATTTTATAAATAGATTATTAAATTGTTTTGGTACATAAAGCAGTCAATACGCGAGAAAGTTCTATTATCTGATATCGAAGGCATCTATTTTGCCTGTCGCTATTGTGACTATCCATATCTCCACTACATACATAGATGATATATCATATTTTTAAGGAGAAGAGAGAAGAATTATTATTGTGCAGTTTATACAGAACATTTTGGTATCAAAATGTATCCAAATTTAGTAAAAATTAAATTGATTTAAATTCTAGCGTCATTAAAATGTATTTGAGATGTGTCGCAATATAACGGTGATAGCTATTTAAAAATGGAATAATACACGTATCAATTTGAAAGATCTGCAGTAATCTTTATTTTAATCTTAAAACAAATTATGGATATTTCATAGAGACGAAACTATTTATATTTTTTTTAAAAAGAATGGAAGTATTGGCAGTACAACCTCTCTTCGGCTGGCTTAAATGATCACTTTACACTAAGTAACGTTCACCAATTCTACCCACAATTAATCTCCACATCTATCAAATTTTTGGATGTTGTATATATGTTACCATGTAGGAATATTTCTATGGTTTTATTTTAAATTTGATATTCATTCTCTTGAAATAGCATAGATGTCACTAATGAGAATCTTTTTATTTATATTAGAAATATGAAAGCTGTGTTCTTTATCAGAATGTATGACGAATTATTAACATATTATAGTAGAATACGCATGAAAAGTCAATTTTCAATTTGACATATTTCTTACTTAGACCAATATATATATTATTAACAATATTTGAGTACGTCCAAGAATACATCGTCTGCAGCGACGATAAAAACAAAATTAAGAACAAATTTAAAATACGAAACGTTAGATGCTTTTTTATTTTGAAAAAATGTATGTTTAAAACTACAATAAATAAATAAATTATGGTAAATTAGCTCGTTTTCTGATAAATTTTGATGTACATAAGTATAATACGATTTATTTGAAATATTCAAAATAAATTTTATACTGTTGTTTATAAACTATTCAAATATTCCGAATATTTTTAGTTTTACTATTCTATATTCGAATAGTTGATGATGTTGAATCTCAAGTCGGAGGCCCAAAATGATGACAAGGAGCTTCGACCTTTCTCTGTCTGACCAATCAAGCCTTAATCTGTCTCCAGTCTTGTCTTTGTTGCTGAGTATCCCAACTTAGCGACGCACCCCCCTCCCTTGGGCCGCCTTCCTTCCGGAGTTGCCAAGAAAAAACTTCGTGGTAGTCCAATAAATCTCAATTGAGATCTTTCTATACGTAGAAGGGTTTTATACAGAGGATCTCCCTTATTTCAGTACTTTTCACTCGATCCAATAATGTAATTTCTGTTATAGCCAGTGTCCCCTTTAAAGAGATTCTCCCACGTGATTCTTTGACGACAACTCTCGGTTTTCATAGTC
The DNA here is from genome assembly GCA_022840565.1 of Eubasilissa regina. Taxonomy (NCBI): domain Eukaryota; kingdom Metazoa; phylum Arthropoda; class Insecta; order Trichoptera; family Phryganeidae; genus Eubasilissa; species Eubasilissa regina. The sequence goes on along the minus strand of JAINEB010000027.1, from coordinate 11,119,635 downwards.
CTCGTGTACACACCATGTCTCAGAGATTCACTGTCTTGTGCCTCTCTTCAAGTTTGTTGTATTTCAAGCATCAAATTTCATTGTCAGTTGAGTGATTTTGAACCCCCCAGTAAAATGAAGTAAATGTTTGTAATTTAACATCATATATTTTATGTTAATGTTTAATGAATTATACCAATTTTTAAGGAAAACAAATTATTATTATAATGTTGTAGTTCTCTTTAAAAATATATAGTTGTATTAATGTTTGCAAATTTAATAAAACGGAATAATTAATTTAATTCTGGCATCTCCTATCGGGTTTTACTCAAAGGTATTTGAGATTCTCCGTATTTTGAAGTGGATTGTTTTTTAAAATGGAACAACAAATGCATCAAATTGATAGTGCAGTATATAGGTATAAAAAATTTGTCGTTAACTTACTATGTTGACATGGTATAATGGTCAGCGCATTTCCCCGGATAAGAAAAGTTTTTTTCGATAAATTGATTTTATATGTATATCTTTCTAATTGATACATTTAATTTGTATTAATTATGTCTTACTTCAAAAATACATAATTTTTGGGATCTAAGGCGACGTTTGAGTGCACATATTGAATCTCATTGTCAGAACAAACGCCGTAAGTACTGGTTTGAGTTTTTATTTATTTCTACCAATCTCACTCTGAAAACTGAATTAATCTCCAGATCAAAATCTTAACACTCTCTGTCTGTGATTCGATTGTTAAAGGGGCTATGAATAAGGGCTGAGCCCTCTTGTCTCCAACATATGAGGAAACAAAAATGGCATAATTTTTTTTTGGGGGACCCTATTCGGGGAACGCGGTTAAATTGTTTTTTTTTTTAATATTAGGTAATTTTTATTTGTATATAATTATAAAGCAATAGCAAAAATGGGTAAAGTTTTTTATATAATACATTTTTTAATATTTTGTTTGATTTTGTTAAATTTTTTACAAATTGTTATATTTTTAGTAAAAGTTTTTATAAAATATTTCTATAAATTTGGTTCAAGAACAGGTTAAAGAAGTGAAATGGGTCAAAGATATTGGGGATCGGATGAGGGATCATATAGGCCGAGGGAGTTTATGAAAGGGTTTAGGATGGAAATTGATTTAGAATAAAATTTAGACGTAGTGTCGTTTGGGTGAGGATATGTTCGAGTCTCTGTGAATGATTGTGTTTTTGACAATCCAGGGTGAGTCTGCGATTCTCTTAAGGATGTAGTTTTGTTTAGATTTTAAAAATTTTGTGTTACTTGAACCTTGGATGGGGCTCGCGTATGTGAGTATTGGAAGGATGATTGCTTTTTACAAGAGTGATTTGTTTTGTAGGGATAGTGATCTGTATGAATTTAGAGGGGGTATGGTCTGTTGTAAAAATTTTAACGCGTGGAATTGAGATGTATCTCAACTAAAGACTCATTTCGACAGGCTAGATTTTTGATCGTACCCTCTCCGTTAGGATCTATATTTGGTGACCATACAATAAAATGGGCTTGTACACAACTTTAAAAACAGCTCGGTCTTGACACTTACTCGGAATTCTTTATTACCGCGCTGTGAATTTCATTTGTCTGTTTTTACGTTCCCTATAAAGAGAACGTAAAATATCACCAGCAGCCCTGATTCGTCTATTTGAACGTAGTTTAGCACAGCGTAGCCAATCACAGAAAACTTAAACTGAGATAAAAGCACTTTTTTGAAAATAATGAATAATGAAGTTTACACAATTTGAGTGTTATTTATTTACCTTTAAAATGATAAATAATATACAGGTACCATATTATGTATGTACCATTTTAAATCTCTGATTTTCATATATAATATAAATTTTTTAACATTTTAAAATATTGTTAAAGCGATCAACAAAATTTCTAGATGGCAACAGAATATGAAATTGATCTTAGTGCGTTCAATAAAAATTGATCTATTGTGGACTGATTACTTTCTGCATGACTACGTATATTTCACCAATTATCATAAATGTTTTTTTTTCTGTGTACAGAACTATTGTAATTTTTTTAAAGTAAATACAATGTATCAGTAAGAAAGTAAGACATATATTTGGGTACCCTGTCTGCTACACTAGTAATTTACTGTATTATAGCATACAGTGTTTCTCCGGTATAACAGTAAGCAAAGTGCAATGATCAATGTACAAAAAAAAAAATATATATATATATATATATATACAGTTAATCAAGAGATGCAATTAGGTAATTCAATATACTATTGTAGCAATTATATTCTCAGGTTTGGACCTTTAAAAGTTCTTGGGCGTAATTTCTACCCATTTCGTGGAGCCAGAACTGCACTTTTCGTGAAAAATATGCAAGACTACGGTTGCAATCTTTCACTTTTGCATTTAGACCGTTGTATATTTTTGGTGCTAGAAATAAATGGAATCTTTGTGCAAAAGTTTTGCTTAGTTTTGGCACAAGATAGTGAAAGTTAGCCTATGTCCTTGTTAAGTGAAGGTGCGTAATTTGCTGGTTTTTGGCTTGTTTATGCCGGTAATGTTTTATTTTACCAAAAATATACATTTGGCGGATGTCTAGGACGTGATAAATAAAGTAATAATGCAAGTCAATTTATTCGTTCCACGTGTGATTCCTATCACTGTGTTGGAAAATATAAAAAATAAATATATAATATCTTTAATATAATGCAATTATTCAGACCATAGGTCTGTGATATTTTAAATACTAAATTAATGTATTAATTATAAATATATACATATAAAATCAATTTTGTTGAAAAATATTGTTATATATAAATATATATAAAAATAAAATTGATTTTATATGTATATATTTATAATTAATTTCACAATAAGAATGTGTTTTCCTTAATAATTTATTTTTATTAAATTTTAGATAAACTTTGATGCAACTAATATATTAAAAAGAACACACTATTATTGTGAACATAGTATATATGGTGTTTTAATACAAATTAAATGTATCAATTAGATAGACATATAGGAAAATACAAAAAATAAAAATATACCATTATTTTAAAAAAAAATTTATGATCTCTTAAATGAGATCACTTTTGCGTATGCTACGGTAGGTATCTAGTCTGAATGATTCATGCTTCTTTAATGATCCGGCACTATAAATATCAGTATGTTATAGTTATGAAATCATTCTCTCATTGAAGATGTTGTAAATTAGTTTAAAAAAGGGTTAGAGATCTCCAAGCTTAATGTTCATTGAAATGACAAAATTTCTCCCTCCTCATATTAGATCCGCGTGTATTACATCAACATCAACTTAGGAGCATTACTTTTCAATTCAAAGTCAAAAATAGATAACTCAGAAAAGTGTAGTTTACGAAACCTCTAGAAATCTCAACATTAGATTAAAAGGGCATCGTCGTTGTCTGAATTCGTGAACCACACCATGGATAATAATCATTCCTTTCATTCACGCACCATTAAACTTCTCCATCCCGCCACGCGTTAAGGTAATAAAATTAATAATTTTGAATGTTTAGAAATAAAACGGAATTTGAACTCAGGTATTAATTTGTTAAACAAAATTACATTTTCCAACTCAATATTCCGTTACAACCACCCACCCACCGTCCACCAGTAACTCCGTCCTCTCCCCTCCTTCTGTCAGTAACTAATTACTTGTTTGTCTACCAACTAAGCCTTGTCTCCTGTATTTATGTGTAGTTAGTTTAATAACCTGCCAATGAGAGTAAACTCGATTAGTGCTAATAAACTCGAGTAGATTAATAACATTGTTTCATTTACATCCATCCATTATGATGAAACTCTACCGATTCTATTAATAATATAAAACAAAAATTGTGCTGGGTGAACATTTTGAAGATTAACAATGAAGAGATGAAGATAATATTGAAGATTAAGAATACATAAAACGTTAAGGGCCTGACTTCTGAAGACATGCAATACTGTTTCCAACAATGGAGGGAGCTTAGGCCGAGTGCATTCAGTCGCGGAGGGGAGTTCTTAGAGGATGATCATGTTCCTGTTGCAAGATAATTCAAAATATATTTTTGATGACTCGCTTGATCGACCTTTTAATGCAAGAACTTTTGGTCCACATCTTCTAGTTGTATGTACAAGCGAATATTTTTATATCTCAACCCTTTTGACTATCTCCACGTGTCATCTCGCGTGGTTATTTTTTTTATTTCAAGTTTAACTTAGATGTGTTTAGAAATATATGTACTTTGAGGTGAGGTGATGGGTTGGGGTGGGACCAAAGTTTTGATAATGTTCGAGCCACCAGCGATAAACATCGGAATATTAATGGACCATTTACAATCGAAATCACAAATTTCATGCATGAAAAATTTTAGAACGTGGGTCGAGCCATATACTGAAATAGGGTGACCTAATTTTTAGAAGAACAAATAGGATTTATAATTAATAAAAATAAGGACACTCTATGCAAAAAAATATTAATTATTTTTAAAAATACATTGTGCTATTTTAACATAGAATGTGTTTTATTGGTAAACAAAAAAAGAACGTCTAAAATTTTATTATGTTTTAAAGAAGGTTCACAGGTGTTAAGTATCTTTGTAGATACCAACAAGGGAGAAATATGTAGGGAAAACTATATTCTATGCAGGGATTATATCTTATACGTGTATATATACGTGTATACGAAAAATATTTGGTTACTACCGGGATTCGAATCTGGATCATTTCCTATCCGGTAACAACCAAAATATTTTTTCGACACTTCGATTTTTTCTGTATATCTTTCTAATTGATTCATTTGTGTTAAAAAACAACACAAATATGTTCTGAAATTGCAACACAATAACAAAATTGTGATTTCATTAAAAATACCAATATTCTTTATGAATTTAATTTCCTGGTCACATCAGAAACTAGATCTTAAAAAAATCACGATATCTTTTTTTAAAAAACTATTTTACTAAAAATTTAATGACAATCTTTATTTCATGCGTTTTTTAAAGCTATTCGAGAGTTTGTGTAACGTATCGTTTAATTCAAATTTAAAAATCGTGTTTTGCTAAATTTATAAAATTTAACGTATGTAATTTTAATTTAATTTTCATGTACGAGTATTTATTTTTGTTATACCCGCAAATTAAAATCGGACAATCCCACTACAAATGGCTCTCACTGTCACCCTACTGCAGATAGGATCATTATACTGCGTATAAAGGTTTTATTTGACTTCCAAAATTCTCGGAATGTTTTTCTATTAATCATGTATTTATACGAAATTCTGAAATAATCGTCACGCAACTTAGTGCTTCATCTACCCCGTTTAAAAACCTTGCTTTAGTTCCTTCGATAGGGTTAATATAACAATAACCTGTGTACAGTCAAACCGGCAATACTTTTTAAGATCGATACATGATACCACCCCTATTAAACTGTGGCATCAAATTATTATATAAGTATTAATTTTTCTACTTTTATTTATGCAACTCTACGTGAGAACGTTTACTTCGCCCTCATTGCTGACCGCTTCGCCGATTGCTTTCTGCTTTTCGCACTGACAGAGAAGCAATCGGCGATAATCGATATTATATAGCATTCTGTATTGCTGTCTCTGGAATTGCATAAATGGTGTTTTTACGTATTAACTTTGAAATATATGTATCCATTTGAAAAAGTTCTTGAAAAATACGAACAATACATTCATATATAATTTCACAGTTCTATCATAGATTAGAAACTGACCATAGAGTGCGACGCGATATAACCATGAGACATAGATGAGATGACAGGATGACAGATGCTCAATATGTTTGCCAGCCGTACTACGATTATTGAATATATAAAAGAGAAAACATTTAATTTATGTATATATATTTATTATTTATTATGTATTTATATCATGTATTATATAGCCATAATGAAAAAACGCATTATTGCAAGACGTTCAGAAAGGTGGGAATACATAATATTATTATATAATACTATCATTACTATTTAAATATTGAATACAATAATACTAATTATTAGAAGAATAATTACAACTTCACAATAAGTATGTGTTCTCTTAAAGATAAAGTTGTGTCAATGTCTCCAAAATTTAATAAAAATGAATTGATAATTCTGGCGTCTGCTATCAGATTACTCAAAGGTATTTGAGATTCCGTAAAAATAAGGTAGATGGCTCTTTCAAATAATGGAACGTTTAAATGTATTAATATCAAAAACTTAACATACATGTATAATGCGCCTTCCCGGTTTGGAAAGAGATTCAGGTTCAAATCCCGGTGGCGCAACAACAATATGTTTCGATAAAATTGATTTTATATGTATATCTTAAAAAATTTTGTCCTGAGTGAGTGTTCTGGATGTTTATTATATTATAAAATATTCCACACTGTCAACCCGTCAAATTCCCTCAAAAAGCTCATCTCCGTGTCTAGACTTGAGAGCGAAGTCCCTCGACATACGTAATCATGTTAACCCCCTGTAAGATTTATTTTCTTAACCTGTTCTCCCTCACCATCTTAATTTCCATCTCGCGTGAACTCTATACTCAGGTATTTTAATCTTTCAAATTTGAACATTTAATTTGTCTGAGGAGATTTTCTGCGAGTCATGATTTTTATAATGAATGTAGAAATTAGCTGAACCGTTTACCAGACTACAAGATGTCATCATCGCGGTACATCATCAAAGGGTTGAACAGTGAACAAATATGTCGCAAAAGTCGACAGAAAAACTATATTAGAAATTATTAGGAAAACGCATTATTATTGTGAAATTGTATTTATTCAAAACACAGGTCTGTGATATTTTAAATATATTAATTAGAAAGATATACATATATAATCAATTTTATCGAAAAATATTATTGTTGCGCCATCGGTATTCGAACCTGGATCTCTTTCCAAACCGAGAAAGATGCATTATCCAACTAATTCATATATTTAATTCATATTTTTTATTAGAAATGTCTGTAATCACAGAACATCTTATACTCTGATATAGAAGCCAGAACTTCTAAAACAATCAAATGAAATAATCATTTAATGTAATTTGAAAAGGTGAAATTATCTAGGCGCGGACACTTTATATATACCGCCTTATTCGACGTAGCCCACCACAACAAGATATTTTTCCATTCCATTCCATTCCCCGAGATATTTTTCCATCTCGCAAGTCGCCCAAAAAATTTAAAGATTCGTCGGTTGAGAGTCTGTCTTCGATCTTTTTGTAGAATTGAGACATTCGTGCTTCTCGCCATCTCCAGCACCACATTTCAAAGGCATCAATCTGTCTTCTCTCCATTGCTTTGCCGATTCCACATCATATAAAAATATAGAATGCACCAGAGATTGTACATGTTGTCTTTGAAATACCGCGGTCTTTCCACATTTTGTTATGTCTGGACATACATATTTTGCCATGCCTGTGCGTCGTTTATTTTCTAGCTCGCAGCTAGTCATCAGTAATTGTGAACCCGAGATAATTGAAAACCTTGACAATTTCAAGGTCTGAAAGGGCATCTGTTCGCGAAAGCAAGTTATGTCGATCAACGATCATTAGTTTTGTTTTTTCCTTGTTTATCTAAAGGCCAAATTTTCTACTTTCTTCATCAATACGACAAGTAGGGTTAGGTGAGAATGAAAGTGACGCGGGTAGAAAGTTTTATTCCAAATATCTCATAAATGTTACATGTGAACGAGCATGTGAACACCGCGTGATGTGGTGACATCCTCTCTGCTTCGCTTCGCTCTTCGTTACTCGAGTAAATATGCCAGTCGGAGGTGTACGCGTCTATACTTTGTTTTTATGGTTGGCGAGTTTAATTTCAAAATTGCACAAATTAACAAGTAATTCTTATTCACTTATATATTTATTTATAAATGTAGAGTGCATTTTTAGCCATATAGATTGTCTTTGTCTCATAATTTGATATTTATTTAAATATTTCGGTACGGAGTTAAAACTGCCGCGGTGGAATTTTCTACTCCACTCTCGGTAGTATTTGTACAAAATGTGTACACTCACATTTGTTTCTTCTTATTTACAAAAAGAGGACGTACAAGAGAAAAACTGAGCGGGGGAAGACTTCCATCAGTGTTATGAAACGAGCTGCTGATTTGGTGATCAAGGAAAATAAATCTTTGCATGCTGTTTCTAAACAATTCAATATTTGTAGAATATCACTGAAGAGATTCATAAATCGATTATCAGAAAAATCCTGAAACAGCAACACATGGGAATAGATGAGCACGTCGGGTTTTCTAGTACGAATAAAAGATTTTGATTCTGGTGGTACTTGTTACCCCCACACCAGGAACTTCTAGCCCCACGAATAGGGTTAAAGTTCCATCTGACTAATCTGATTTTTAACTAAAAAGAAAACTCAATGCCATTCAATTGTTTTTAGTATATTATATAATATAAAAGATCTATGATCACGTTATCCTGTTATTTATAAAAAGTGGCATTTTCATCCCCACCCTACCCTAGTGTAGCCATTTCATTTTCATAAAGTAGATAATATTCTAGTGTGTTATTTCAACAGATAGAAAACCATTGCCAAAAACCAAAAATAGTTTATATCCTTTCAAAGTATATGTATTATATGTATGTACTGTATTCTTTATAACGAGCCCTTTGCACATTGTATTCAACGACATTAAAAATTCAATTTCTGATATTTTGACTCTCGCATTTCTACCCTTCAATTAACTTTAAGTCTCGCAGTCAGTTAAAACCAGACCCCCCAACTGAAATGAACTGACAACCTTTTTGAAAATGACAGGCTAACGAGATATCCCTGTGATAAATTCTATTTAAATGTCGACATTCTAGACAAAGGGTTTTAATAGGATGTACATATATTAGTAACCACGAGACGTACGGAACTTTGTATATCATCATCATAATCCATAATAACCTTTTCTGTCCACTTCTAGATAAAATCCTCCCCAAACATCTCCCACTTTTCTGTGACCTTTATTTGTCGCTGCCATGTATTTCATCAGTCAAGAAGTCTTCTTCATTTCTTTTATATACCAATGGATGACTGTATTTGTCCAGATGATGTAGCTATAGTGGCTAGGGTTTCTGTATAATATACAGAGTGGCCCAACAAAAGTGAGAACATCTCGTTACACATGAGTTATTTCAAAACATAGTATAATTAATTATAATTCTTAATTTAATTTTTTTTGCAAAATATTTACCTAATCAGAAATCATCAAAACACCCCATATTGCATAATCTACTGGGTTTAAATCTAGGCCACATGCCTGGCTCGATGAAATTAACATTCTCACGATGAAGAAAGTTGATTGTATTTCTAGCTGTGTGAGATGGAGCTCTTTCCTGCTGTAATGTCTAGCTAAAATCTATGCTTTGTTTTAAAACTCTTTGAACATTTTCCTAGTGTCCCGACGTTTTTCAATTCCCAAACTTTTGATCAGAATACGGTCTTCTACAATAATTTTTGTCATTCTGGGCAACAATGTGAAAAAACCATATATAAACAATGGGAAAATTAATAATCAAAGATGGCGACCGTAAATTGTCAAAATAAAACGTAATATAGGTAAATGGGTAAGTAAGTAAAATACCTATATTACCTTCTTACCAGTTTACCTTTATTATTTAAAATCTCGAGTAAATACGATATTTTGTGTAAAGCCGCTTTGAACTGCAATGCTTAAATTATCAAGTAACATATCCATAGACAAATATTACACATCAGCGACATCTAATGCACACTGCTGAAAGATTATAAATGAATATTAATATTCATTATTATTATTATTATTTACTGATCTGTACTCCCATCTAGCGGATTATCTTACCAAAACTGGTAATGACACTAACTATGGATGCAACGTTGCGCAATATATATATACATATATACACACAAGCAATACTATGTAAAATCATTTCTCTTTGTTTGATAACAAATAATGTTTTCAATACTGAAAAATAGATTTTATTAATTATTGAATTAACAAAAGTCTATCATTTTATCCTATATCTGAGTATTGTGAAAAGCGGAGTTTGCCTTACAGTATTTTTTAAATGTTTAATGAACTTTATTATGAATTTCGCACTAGAGATAATAAACAAAACATTTTTTTTTCCGTTTTTTTCAGGGATTGAGCATGGTGACAAATCATGTTTTCTGCTAGTATTAAAAAAAATAATGTTTATAATTCGATTTACTAAGTTGGGTTCAAAATACAATGTCTTCCTATTTTTTACAAAATGTTTACAATTTTTAATTTTCTCTTCAAAGTATGTGCTCCCTTTTTCCATGAATAATTCCTATTCCCATATGCCTGAAGTTGAGCCGATTTACATAATTTGAACAACAAACTGATAAAAACTGTGGCACATGTAATTTGTCAATTCGGCGAATAATGTATCTTTCAATATTCACATTTCAACGCGATAAGGTTAACTCAATATGGCTGGCTACCGTTAGCGGCCGCCGTTCGATAACGCAATTATTTTATTTCGAATAGACGCGATATTTAATTAAATAAAAATGCAAAACAAAATGGCAATACGAATAATTTCTCTCGCAGCTTCAATAGTATCGGGTGGCCAGAAAATCGATCGGCACTGAATTATAAAACGTCACTCCGTAGATAGTTATGAATTAGTGATGGTAAACCGTTGTATGACAATGTTTATGTTATGAGACGATGCTTGGTAACTAATTCTAAACTGTTGGACGTTTATTTTCTAGTAAACCAGTCATTGCCCGAAGAATTACCAATAATTCGTTATTAATCGTCGTTACAATCACACTCACAAAACGATTTGATTTTGATTAATGGTGAGACTTTAGTTTAAGCTTTTACACATTAATGAAATCGCAAATAAAACTATGAAATGTCTTGGTTTTGTATTAAGAACGGTGAAAGATATCAATTCACTTGAAGTTTTATACACGGCTGTGGTTCTTAGCAATTTAGAATTCAACTCAATTATTTAATCTCCATTCTATAAAGTGCAGGAATTAAAATTAGAAAGGGTTCAGCATAAATTTCTAAGGTTTATTAAGTTCAAACTGTGTATACCCGTTGGACAATTGAATTAAGATTTTCTAATGAGCACTCTTAACTTGTCGTGCAGATTAAGAGATTTAATATTTTTATTTAAAATAGTCAATGGCATACTGGACGCCCCTAATTTAACTGAACTGATTGTATACCACGTTCTTGCACGGAGTACCAGGTCGTCGGCGCTGTACTATGTAAATTCATCATATACAAATACACACAAAGACTTCACAGGCTTGGGGACAGTTTTGGTCTTGTGTATATAATAGATATATGATTCCGATATTCAAAGTTTAAATATAAGTGTGATGTTTTTGACGCTGTTCTGAGTCAAAGATACAATTGATTTTGATACTCGGCCATTCTGTGTCAAAACCTAAATTTGTATTGTTTGTTTTGCTTACTTTTAATTTTTTTTTAATTTCTATATATTATTTAATTTTTATATATTATAACATTAAATCTGGTACCTACCGCGCGCAGAACAAGTAGGGATTAACATTCTGAGGTTGGCAACACAACTCAAGCGGGGTCACAATAGCGGGCGACGGTTTTATCATCTGACAGCTGTCGATTGCAACGGATTGAACAAATCCGGTTGTTTTAAATAAGCGAGATGTAACTTTTATACGGGAAAAGGGTGAGAACAATACAATATATTAACATCTGTGTTGCCGGCATCATATTTAAACTGACTTTTGGATTAATAATATGTGAAATTTCAGGATACGCATCCCTTTCCTCCATGCAGTATTTCCTCCATGCAGTCTTTCTCCATGCAGTTTTGTATCCAAATAGTTTATTTCTAAGTTAGTATATTTCTCTACGTAAATTTTTACATATAACTTTCCTGATCTTCCTTTTACTGCTCTCAAAATGCTAACTACGCTAAAGTATTGTTCATCAGTGATTCACATTGCCCTGTGACCTTCATTCTAAAATCTTACAAAATGGAAGTGTTGCTGCCTTTTTTTTGTCACAACTCATGTGCGGACATGACAATGAAGGAGTCAAACCACAACGCACTGGATGTAACGGGAAGGATTTCTCCCGTACAGAGGATGAGGGCAACGTGTTAATCTGACATGGACTACTCGACAGAGTGAATTTCTCCAACCGAAGGCGATATATCAGAATCCAGTTTATCTGATGTACGATGGCTGGAGTGACAGGCAAGACATTATGGTAAATTCCGTAACCATGGACTTACGCCCATCATGTGAACCTCTGAGCAAGTCGGTGGTGTGAAAACATGGCGTCACATATAGGCGACCACGTCACAATATATATCCCATCAATTTCAATATATATATATATATATATATATTGTGCATATACACGCTACTTGTGTAGCTGCTCATGTTTTTGTTTTTTTTACAAACCAAACCAACTTTGTAAAAGCCCATAAGGGTGTTAATTATTTATTTAAAACCTTGAAATTTTTTATTTATTTATAATTTAATAACTAACGGCGGACATCAACGTGCAATTTGAAATTTAAAATAGGGGAATGACGAATAGCGAACGAACCCTTAAAGTCGACAAATTCCAACAATTTGAAATTTTATCTACTTATTTTCCAAGAACAATACGTATTGTGGGGTGGTACTGGAGGCACTACTACGCATAAGATAGAAACTGTGACACAAAAATGTATCCATTCTATAGGAACACGTCAAGGATAGACTCTTAACTATGTGCCAAAGACGAGGTCTTAGGTTTTTTGTATCTTGAAGATGGTATAGGTCGATTTTTTCAATGTGAAATTAACATAAGATATTTGTCTGTTTAGTACAAATGGTATTTTTATCAATGTCACAATTGTACATCGGAGTGAATTGAAAAATAACTATTTTTGTATGATTTACTTCACATAATTGATTTTTACTAGATATTTCTAAGCATTGTTTTCCTTTAGATTAGCTAAAATACATTTTTTATATAAAATATTCCTGGTTTAATTTAGACGGGAGATCTGTGTGACATGGTATGAGTTAAGCTAGTTAATGCTCATTTAAATTTAATAACTTTTAAATTTTTTTTCTTCTAGCGATTTACATCCAATGTAGAATTTATATTTTTTTATGATTATTTGATTATTATTTGATATGAGATGAGTAATAAATAGACGAATATAAATGAATTTGTATTATTTTCGTTTCCATTTAAATTGGTCTTTCCACAAATTTGTAGTATTGCGCATTAACAACGATATCCAATTTCATTTAGGATTTATTCAATTTTACTCACAATCAGTGGCGTGCAGTAGGTATAGATTAAGGTTATGCTGTTACCAATTGTTATTTATTATACAATCGTATATAGCTTATGTAATACAATATATTTACTTTCGTTTAACCAACGACTTTAGACAAAATAAATCCGTCGTTTGTACGACCCTACCATGTAATTATTTGTAATTTAATAGTACTGTTTTTAAAGTTTAAGTTTTAACGTAAAATAATACCCATATAAAAAATGTATGGACTTTTTTAAGAACACTTTCTATGACTAAACATGATTCATTATTGTTTGAAAATCTTTCACTTAATAACTAAAGTAAATAATTATTATTATTAAAGGTTAACGTAGGAAATAGTTCTGCCAATTGTTTTTTATTTTTCTTTAATCAAAAACCAATCCATGCACCAAATTTAAAGAACAATCATGAAATCAACACGTTAAAAATAGTAAGACAGTAAAATTCGCGAATTAGTAAAAGAGGAAGTAGACACTTCAATAATTTGCACGCAGTTGTAAGCCTTTCTAATGTTATTCTGTTAAAAAACAGCATAGGTAACTAATCCACACAAAAAAGGAATTTTCAATTCAGTAAATAACCATTTATATGACTTAAGTTAATCACTAGCTTAAAGACAGAACATAGTAATGTAAATAGCTCGATGTGGCGAATACCAAAGAGTGCCATAGGTACAGCGATAAGTTGTGGTGGTAGTTTTTAGAACTAATAAATTGAAGTATTCACTGGTACACAGATGGCACTAATTATAAAATAATGTTTTCATTTATGTTAATCCAATTATTTAATTTATATTTGTTTCCCAGAATTTTTAGTAATGCACAACTTTTTTGCTTGCATGCACTGCACGGCCCTGCTCAAAATTTACTGTAGTGGAGAAGCCAAACCAAATTGTCCAGACTTTCGTTACTTCAATTTTTTTCTCTTATGGTTCTTATCTTATTACTACATTAGTTCAACCCTTTTTAATAAAGTTTGATAAGACTAAATTAACTCGATGGTCATTTACGTTAATGAAACCCAGCTTAAACAAATCAATTAATTATGTCTATCCAGGATGACAAATTGTTCGCAGCTAGGCTGAAGTGCATTTAGATAATGTTTTCAAAAGTGATTATCTGAAAGTCTAAAATGAAAGTGTTTATTCAATTGGTAATTTCAATGCTAATGTAATATAGAGAGGTTTAAAAACTTACACAAAGAACTATGGAAATATATATACATTGAACACACAACGTTTCAGGAAAAGAAAGGGTAATAAGCAGACCACATCGCTCGGAGAACGTTCAATCATTGAACGAAAGCAGTCATCGCATGGTACACGGTGAGGGGACTCACCGCTAACTCAGGACCGTTTTAAAAGCAAAAGCTCATATATCGGTCATTCACATTATTATTTGCATTATTTTATGTTAAACAGGCGACCATGCAACGCAGCTCAAGCAACGACTCATTATACCTATGACCTCATTTCAAAATGTAATATATATTATGCCAAAAATAATAATAATAATACAATACTAACAAATATACAGTGATAACATACAAAATACGGTGGACAGTGCGGCAACTGGAAGAGTACACAAAACACTCTTTCACAAGAAACAAGAAGGGCACAAAAAATTTGATTCTCTACTAGAGCACCACTGCCGGCAGATACTATTCAACCTTGGACTAATGAAATTATCAAAATCTGTGCAAAAACTATGCTGTTGGTATTCTTTTATGTTCGTGAGACGATGAAGATACATAAAAATCAATTCACGAGTAATTTCGATTAAACATTGAGATCCACTTCAAAAACCCATTTTTACATTAAACATTGTGATCCACTTCAAAAATCCATATTTACATTAAACATTGAGATCCACTTCAAAAACCCATATTTACATTAAACATTGAGATCCACTTCAAAAACCCATATTTACATTTAAACCAATTAATGTACACGATTCTATCACATTATTATTCTCTAAATTTGTATTTCTGGTGGTACAAAAATCATACAGTTAAGGAAGTTTCGATGACTGAATGATGCACAACCCCAGAATGGCCGTTTTGCTAATTATTTGACTAGTTTTATAAATATATTGTTACGTGTATTATACATTTTAATAAATTATATGAAATTACAATGACCGCAATACGATTATTGCAACTTTTCAGTGACAAAAACATTTTCTCAATAACTCACCTCCATCAGGTCGCTTTTAACGTGCGTGGCGGCCACGAAGCCAATTATTTTATGCTCTGATGACGCGAGAATGCGGATCGGTAGTCGGCGGAAGACTGACTATAGGTAGAATCCAAATTCGCCTAGCAGATCTGAAAGCGCGCTGGATCGGTTGAAGGACCGGAGGTAAATCTTTATATTGGGAGCGGGCCTTCTTCCGGAGAGGGGGCAGTCGGAGGACTG
Source organism: Eubasilissa regina (assembly GCA_022840565.1). Lineage (NCBI taxonomy): Eukaryota > Metazoa > Arthropoda > Insecta > Trichoptera > Phryganeidae > Eubasilissa > Eubasilissa regina. Next base: position 11,103,939 of record JAINEB010000027.1, on the reverse strand, counting down.
CGTATTTGGCAGCAAGCTCGCGCGCGGGAGACTTCTTGTCCATAATTTAAGGCGAGAACAAATGTTCGCTACCCGGAATGTGACGCGAAGTGTCTCCTTTGCATTATGCGCGATCCCCATGATCAACAAACTACGCGCCGAAAGAATTATTTTCCTGCATATTTTACATATTATTTTCCGAAATCCTTTGGTGTTTTCAAGAGATCGATTTTGTTGCGTTTTGATGCAACGCGGCTCGGGTTAATATAGAGGGACAAAATGCTAACCTGGCGGCGAATGAGTAGGACTGAAAACGGTTCTGAGCAAGCGAAGGGTCGTCATTCACTGACACGGTGATTTGGATGACACGTGATAACAAATCCCACGCTCTATTAAACCCATGCCCTATGTTTTACGACTTCTTATTTATTAAATTCGAAGCAAACCAACTTTACCATTGGCTGTCTCTCCGACCACAGCTCGAGGGTTCCCCCCACTAGCTGTGTACATTTAAATACCGCTACTTATAAAATAATTATTAATCCCGACACTACAAACTTTGAAAATATAACAGTCATATTTCATTACTAATCTTTGATTTAAATTGTAAACAATATTTATTATATTTACATTTATACAAGTTAAACTTTTTCACCCCTGAAGGGTTTTATAAAAAGTATAAGTTTAAAAGTTAAAAAACTTTGCTCAGACTTTTATGGGCTTCGAAATAATGAATAATAGACTTTAAAATGAAAACTTATTTTATGATGAATGATTAATATTAGGTGTGGGAGAGAACCTGGCGAATAAAACCTGGTCACTAAACCTATTTTGTAAATCAATCAAAGTCAAAATATACATAATAACTAAGACCAAGGTTCTTGTTGACTATATTGACCTACACCACAGACCAGTAAATGAATAGACATGAATTAAAGTGTACATATAGGAGAGGGGGTCGGAATATTAGTTGCGGAACGAGGGGAATTCTACACACATTATTTGTGGAAACATACATCCGATAGTTTATAATACATTTATGCAACAGTAAAAGTATTTACTCTTCGAAAATTAAATCTTCGTGTTTTTTACATTATATGTCAGCATTTAAATTATCGTTCCAATCGAGTCATATATTTAAAAAAAGTCGTGGAGCCACCAAAGTGATCAAAGACCTAACTTAAATTTTGACAACGTCGAAAATCGTTCAGTTCTAGATTTGATGATGCGATTTACAATAAACGAGAAACTAGCGACATCTGTGTATCGACCGTGGCGACTGGGGTGTGAAAATAATTGCTTCGCTCCACTAAGTATCCAAGCTATAAACCTAGTTGGGAAAACTAGGAACCCAGATTATCGGGGTAGGTTTATTTATCGTTGAATAATCGCGATAATGTGCACCCTGTTTATCCGGGAATCGGAACGACAGGTACGACATTACTCGTCTCCCTCAGGCGTAGGAGTAGAGATAGAAAACAGAACGCGAAACATTTCAATTCTAACGTATTATAGATGTACTTGCATCCTTATATTTTCCGTACCAATACACTGAGCTCGTGACATGTGCCTCTCGAATAGACAGTTCAATTTAGTTCTCGGGATTAGTCCGGCCTAATGACGCGTGTCCACGAATGAGATTTCTCTCACAGATTCAACTAGAATACGAGTAAAGTCGTTCTGTCAATCATCATCGCATGTGACGCGTTCCCGGATTAGAATGACGCGTCTAGTACATGCATGCAATTATTGATTCAGAGATCAAAGTTTAATTGAGAGAGTATCGCGTACATGGGCCAAATCGTCGGTCCTACCAATCTCAAGCAATGTTTAATTCCAGATCAAAATCTCAAATCGTGTTAATCTCTGAGATTTACCTCACTCTCATCCCGTGGATATAAGCCATTAGGTTGTTCCAATAAAAGTTGTTTATTTTAATTCTAAACCAAATTTAATTATTTATTTATATATTTTTTATCTGATACATTGTGACAAGCAAAAGGTAAAGGAATCACTTTAAAAAAGAAGTTTTAAATAAACTAATGTACGACGTAGTGGCGGTTACTTTTCGGTTTTCTGAATATTCAGAATGCTTAATTATAATATAATTAAGCATTCTGAATATTTTTCACGTCATTATTTTAATATTCTTAACGACTACGACGAGGCCAGTGATGTTATCTATCTGGGATCTCACGTCCCGAGAAACAAACCGTGCAAGGCCTGAGATCGAAGAAGAATCGATATGGCCAAATCTAACATACCGAAGTTCACCAAAATCAGAATGAACCGCTCCATCTCAAAAAAAAATAATAGTGCTATTGGTTAAAGCCTTTGAGTTCTCCTTAGATCTGTATGGATTTAAAGCTGAAAAAAAACACGGCCTACGCCTTCGAGATGTGGTGTTGGTGTAGTATACCATGGACTGCGAGACGAACAAATATTTCCGTTCTTCAGGAACTCCGTACTAAAGGAAGACCCTCCACGATATGTAAGAAAATAATTAATTCGAGATTAATTAATTATATTATATTAAGAATACTAGGCAAGCAGTTCGTGCTGTAGAAGAAAAATAGATGACCACGAAAAGTCGTGAGCTCATCGATCGAGAGATAAATCTGTTCGTTAAAACCTATAAAAATGAAAATAAAAATTGCTTAAACATTAACACTAAATTCAAATTTGATTTGAATGATATAAAACAGACTACTCCTACCGATACCGACCCTAAAAATATTATCAACTCAGCCTTCTTCTAACACGCTTCCTACTAGTCATAAAACTCTTATTCGTATCAGTCACTTTCCGACTTATTTTTAATTTATTAAGACATCGATCGCTTGGATATTTTAATAGACTCAATTTTTACTAAGTTAGAATGAAAAATTAAATGATTTTCTCAGTAATTTTTAATATGGTCAGATATTAACTGCGCTCGCTTTACAGAGGTCAGCCGAATCTCGGATATTTTTAGAATTTATATTAAGTCTTTTTTTTTATATTTCCATATTGTTTTTGGTAGTTTATTATGTTCATTTTTGCAGAATATTTGACTTTCATTATTTAAATATTATCATGTTAATCCGACATCCTGAAGATGGAAATGATATTTTCCGAAACCGGTTGATATTTTAAACGACTTATTAAGTGTTTTTAATAAACAAAGTTAAATAATCTATAATAATGATTATATTAGGCCTGTACGAAAATATTTTCGATTCTATTTTTATTTCTAACCTTTTTTAATTCGTCGTATAATTTTAAAGTTCATTTTTCGGTCTATATTTTGATAACATCAAAATTGATTTTTTTATTAATTTTCTTTAAAATTAAACCACTGAATTCAAAATGGAAAATATACAAATAAGGCAGCAGAGTTCTCGTAAATCAAAGATGATTTTGATGTGAGTACTGTTAGAAACGTACAGTGCAATGGCGGTTCCAAAAATTGACCAATAGAGAGAAAAATAATTTAATAAACTTGACATCAATTTCAATAGTGGGAGATTTATATCTCGGGTTGTGCTGTAACTTTTGAAGCAAAGCCTTGACAATGGCACTTATACCGAAATGTCTAACAGAAACGTTAATAAAATGTAAAATTTAACCTAGATTTAACATCAGTAATGCCTTAGCTCGACCTACGACCGATAATTTTATTTTCTAACCGATTTATTCTTACTGCTTATTCAAGTATATTTATATAATAAACTATCGAAATAGGTAAAGTAAAATTATTTGGAAGAGTCATGTAAAAGTCACTCCGAAAAATTTCCTATCCCACACTCCACTCGGCATATCGCTTTTAGATCAACAATCTCCGCGAAGTAGTACCACAACAACGGAAACTTTGCACGGCGTTCGAAAGTTTCAAGCTCCATAGGGGCAAAAAATAATTCAACTTCTTTGAAAATTTTTGCGACTCGTTTAAAAGCTTTCTACACCGCCTCGGCTGCCGGGGATTCTTTCTTAACTTTGTCAGAGAGCAGACTTTGTTAAACTCGAAAAAATAAACGAAAAACAATGTTACAACTTACATACTCCTTATTACAAGTGGGCGCCGACGAGTCCGAGCTTTTCTCAGTTTATTTTTACTTTTCTTCATAAAGAAACTTAAAAAAACTATATCGGGGTGTATATTTGCAAATTTTAAAAATGTAAGTTGTGCTTTTGTTCGTTATAAATGAAAATTTAACGGGAAATTTGTATATTTTATTGAAGAGAAATGTGAAATCTTTTTGAGAGTGTAGATATAGGATGGCCCGTAAAATGTGATATAATTACATCAAAATTAGTTTAACTATATCAACAATAGCTTAAACAGTTTGCTAATTTACTTACTTACCTATTTACGTATATTACGTTTTACTTCGACAATTTCCGGTTGCCATCTTTGATTATTAATTTTCCCATTGTTTATATTTGGTTTTTTCAAATTGTTGCCCACAATGACAAAAATCACTGCAGAAGACCGTATTCTGATCAAAAATTTGCAAATTGAAAAACGTTGGAGTGCTAGGAAAATGATCAAAAAGTTTCAAAACAAAGCCTGGAGTATATCTAGACATTACAGTGGGACAGAGAAAAAATACTAATGTGCAATACAACCTGTATAAATAAAATGAAAGTACATTCAAGGTAAAGTTAAAGTGAAAATGTATAAGATCAGTATAAAATCAGAGAAAAAATATTAAATTCAAAAAAATAACAATAACTTTATATGAAACCGTGAAATTTATTATACGTCAACCGGTTTCGTTTACCTCAAGCTTCATCAGGACGTATTTAAAACTGATTATAAATACAAAAAGAGTGCACTAATATATATATATATAAAGAGGGAGATAGAATATAAAATTATATGCGAAAGAGAAAGACAGAATACATATAGAGATAAACGGAACACTAAGAGATGGTAAAATATAGTGTTGATGGATATTAAATTGATTTAAAAGGAAACATACCTGATATGAGGGTAATGGATAAATTAATTTGGTTATTAAGTATTGGCGTACCGTTATTTGTCTTTTTTATTTCAAGGGCTTCTAAATATATTAATTTACGATAAACATCCCTTATAATGTTTCTTAAAAAAATCTGTTTACTTTATGATGCGATAATAAATTATCATTTTGAATGTAAAAAATACTCATTACGTGAAAGAAATAAAAACGATCCTTCGAAAAAAAAACATTTTATTTTATTGGACTAAAAAATTTAATGAAATGAAAAAAAATGTGATTTTTGTTAAGTTAGATTAGTGAAATTTAAACTGTTTCTTGGGTGTGTTTTAATTTTTGTTGGATTTAAAATACAACACGTAGGAATAAATGTCTTCGTTTATATTAATTCACGGCTCACCAAATTTTTCATTTTGTAGTTTTGTCCTGCGCGCATTTGTCTGCGCGCTCTTATCGGGGTTGTACTGCACGCTTTAGCCTCGCGCGCATTTGTCTGCGCGCTATTGTCGGGGTTGTACTGCACGCTTTAGCCTTGCGCGCAGTTGTTTGTCTGCTCGAATTATATAATATTTCTCGCACCAGCGTAGTGCCGAACCAAAGTACATTATTTGTACAATTCGCAAAATTTATCTAATAAGAACTTCCCATAATCGATACCCAAAACACAGTGATCTGCTAGCTATGGCTTCGGTTGTATATATGTTCTTAGTTAATATAAACATTTTTTGTTTTAATGGAAGATTTTAGTTCCAATAGTTTTTATGGGTTCATTGAACCCGCTGGTTAACCTAAACACCGAACCTTAGTATCTCAAGTGGGCTTTCAAGTAACCGAGTTCGTTAACCTGACATGAAAAACAGAAACGAATTCAATTATAATATGTAGGTATGAATTTAACTTGTATAAATAAGCCGTAAAGTTAGTATATAGATAGTAATAATAATACAAGTAATAGTATGAAGTAAGAAGGTGGGTAGCCGAAATATAACACGCGCTATGTCGGAGTACCGCGACACACCTCTGACGACAGGTCGCGGGACAGAGGCGTGGGCGATAGCTTCGTGGGCGTAGAGAGGACGAACGCGAGCGATTCTACTTATGTGACTCTGTGTAAATAGCAGCATCTGCTATACTGTAACACTGTGTATAACCAAGAGATTTTAATAAACTTGACGACAAGACCCAAGGTATGTTTGTTCATATAACAACGTTCCTGATCTTCACCCTTTTATCTTCACCGTAAATTTCTTCTGAATATTGGAATCAATTTATTCTTTCAGTGTCTGTTCCACCTTGATCAACCCAGTTCTCCATTTTCATAAAAATTAATCAAAGACGACTAAAAAGATTTAACAGGGTCTGCTTTATATGCTGCGACCCATGACCGGGTGGAATAGAGACGTATTCAGTATGCAGTCAGAGTGCCACTACGTTCAGCATTGAGCACACGATAAATATGAAGAAGAAACAAAGAAATCTACTGTAAAACAGAGCCAGCGTTAGACTTTTTGCCGCGACAGGCAAGATCGTTTTTTTCCACCCTAGTAGAACTTAGTGATCTAAAAAAACTTTGCGGACAATTTTCAATGCGACACCAATTCAAATGCGGGATCAAAGTGGGAATATTATCAAATGTATATTAAATATGAATTAAATATATTAATTAGAAAGATATACATATAAAATCAATTTTATCGAAAAATATTGTTGCGCCACCAGGATTCGAACCTGAATCTCTTACCTAGCCGGGGAAGGTGCATTATCCAACTATGCTACAGCGACAATATTTTTAGCGACTAATTTTCGAACCTGTATGTTACCTTTTTGATATTAATACATTTAATCGTTCCATTATTTCACTCTTTCAAAAAGTGTCAGTTGGTCAGGGAGCCGAGTACATACTATGTGTTACCATTTTTCAAAGTGAATTATGTAATTTAATTTTTTAATACTTTAAAACCATCCCCACACCGACCCCTATTTCAGCCGCTCGCGTGCCACATGTTAGGGGCGGCATTTTGAAATTTGCTCAAGGGCGATTTTTTTACCAAGAGACGTTCTGGACACTACTAGTGTTGACTACAAATTACTGCTTTATTGAGAAAAAACCAAAATGTTATTTATTGAATTTGCTTTCTTGGATAGCCTATTCCTAGATTATTTTTATAACACACAATTTTCGTTTTGCAAGTTGGGATTTAGTTTTTATTTTTTTATAAAATAAACCACAGTAAAAGCCGCAGGCGCCTGTTTCGCCTGTGCGTAACGCCGGCGCTGCTGTCAAATATTTGAAAATACAACAACATGGTACTGAGATTTATCTCAACGTGTCTCATAACGTGGACACGGACCATTAAAATATTTTAATAATATTTAATATAATGAAGAAATAAGAAAAGAATGTAAAGCTGATGTTAGTATAGTGAGTAAGATTAAGAAAGGATCACTTAGGTGGTTTGGTCATATGGAAAGGATGAATGAGGAGAGAATGGTAAGAAAGATATATGACGCAAGTGTTGATGGAACCAGAAATATAAGACGTCCGCGGAAGACTTGGCACGACCAGATGAGCCAGATAATGGAGGATGGTTCTGTTAGAAAACTCAACAATCGGCGAGCTTGTATGACAAGATGTATGAATGTGGATGAGGCGAGAATTATGTGTCAGGACATTAGAGTGTGGCACTCTATCCTCTCTGCCTACCCAAACGGCGTGATGGTAAGTAAGTAAGTAAGTAAGTAATAATATTTTTAATTTAGTGTCAATTTCGACGGAAACTTCTTTGTTTTGGATCTATACTGGATCCACGGCAATCTTCGGCCACACACGCGATACTTCCCTTCTATCTATGCGATAAATTTCTCAAAGTATAAAAATAAAGGTTCTATCAGAAACGTGCCGTGAATACCTATGATGTAACTTTATACCTTAGCATGATAAATTGGTAAACAGTGAAAAGAAATTTAATTTAAGTGTGCCTTACTTTTGGTTAATTTACATTAAACGAATTTTATTGGTGCCGTACTTACTTGAATTAATATTTACGTATTATTATATTGGTACTGTACTTACTCGAATTATTATCATTGGTCTATCGCTTCCACAATTTGCACGCACTTGTATATACCCGAGTGCAAAACGGGATTAACAAATGAAAAAAAGTTAATTCAAATTGTGACATTCGAAATTGTGCCAAGGAATATTATTGTTTTTGACATATTTACGTAAATATCATTTTTATGTTAAAATTTTATTATAATGTTATTTTGATTTTCATAAAATTAAACTTTAATAAACTAAACAAGTGATAACCTGATGACGAGAGGAACTGCACATCTTGAAACTACAGAAGTGACAATAACACAACGTGTGTGTAGTACAAAGTTTAGTTTTGAAAATCTAAATAATCATGTTAAACTACAAAGTAACCGCCATGTTAATTAATGACATTTATTTCAATGTTTCATATATATTCTGTCATTAATTTTCCTTCTGGAAAGTTTTATAGAATTGTTGGAATTAATTAAATAAATCTATTTTTAACAAATTAACTATTTTTTGTTGCGAAACAAAATTCTCGTTTTCAGCATTCATGTGAAAATACCGACTTACCCCCTCCGCTTGACTTAGTTCACAAAGAAACCACAACTGGGCTGTTTTTCGTTTTTAAGTAAAATGTTTCAAGTTTCTCATCTATTCTATACATTTTAATTATATTATGTATGGTTTCGATCTCTCGTGGCTGGATAGCCACATACTACATATATATTTTCAAAAAAAAAAAAAAAACGCTTGGCCCGGTTCGCGGTGTGACCTACAACAATGCAAATATCTGACGCGTTTGAAAACAGCTGAAAAATATTCCCGGGAGATAGGACCGTTTCCCTGTGCCTGTGCATATTTATTGTGCAGTGAAGAGCCTGCCCTTGTGTCGAGCGCCGCCATTGTGCCCGGCATTTTGTCTTATTTGTCTGCTATAGAAAATGACGTCGGTCGCAAGATGCAATATTGTTTTCAAGTCAACTTTGATACTTGTACGAACGAAAGATGCCGCCATAAAATAAAATGAAATTAGCATCTCGTGGTTATGTCATATCATAAACTGGGAAGAAATGAAATTTTACTGCATTTATTTTAAACATTTTTAAATTTAGTTTTTTTAGAATGCAGTTACTAAGTAATACAGTACATACTGCGAGTTAGTGATGATAAACTGATATGTGGATTACGATGATTGTTAACTGAGATTTAACAATGATCGGTAACTAAGATTTAACTGTTGGAGGTTTACTTCCAAGTATACCAGTCATTGCTCGAAGAATTGCGCATAATTGGTTACCAGTCATCATTACAACTAAACACAATCACAGTCACAATGATGTAGATAACAATTTAAATAACGTAGTAAATAACGATTTAGCCATAATCACTGTGAATAGGTAGGTGTGTATGATTTTTTAATTCAAATTTTTATGTGGATAACTTGTGTAGGTGCTGAATTCATGAAGAATTTCGTGTGTACATTTCACTGGAAAATAGGAACGAATGCATCTTCAAGCTTGAAAGACACCTATTTTACGCTTATTGCTATTGCGGACTGTCCAAGTCTCCGCTGCATATTATTACAACACACTAAAGTTGTAGTCAAATATTATTGTGGGTTTATCGCGAAAAATACATAAAGTTAATATTTAAGACACTCTGTGTTGCTAGAGTAAAGCATGCCGGTCGGTCGGTGAGCGAAAAGGCAATGGCATGTGACTGCACCCCATCACACCGTTTCATTATTTATCGCACGATGTTGAGGTAGGTCAACCGATCAATTGCAATTTAAAGTCAACAGTGTCAATGCTTTCAACCCAATCCGGAAAGAAAATGATTTACCTAGTTCTAAAAAAAATATTAAATAAAATAAAAAAATCTACGTATGTAAATTTTTTTTTCATTTGTGCCGTACGTGCAACGACTTGTATATTATTCACAATCCAAAAATGTCACTCCCACGCGAAATTTCGCGCTCGTTTGAACAAGTTAATTGAAAAAAAAATTGAATGTAAAATATTTTGAAAAACAGTGGGAAGTAAAGTGAAAGTACAGTGGGGGTTATATTGAAATTGTATCTAAACATATCTGATTCAAAAATTCATAAAAGCAGATTAATATTTCGTATTCATTTGTATATTTAAAAGGGCAATAAGTTGTGACATTAACCCCGTGCAAAATAATTTTTTTAAATGCTAATCAATTGTATTAATTAGAAAGATATGCATATAAAAACAATTTTATCGAAAAATATTGCTGTTGCTACCGTGATTCGAACCTGGATCTCTTTCCAATCCGGGAAAGGTGCATTAATCGACTATGACAAATTTTCGAATCTACAAGTTACACTTTTCAAATTAATACATCTGTCGTTCCATTATTTGAAAGCCGTCTACTTTAATGTTATTAAATATTTTTCGATAAAATTGATTCTGTGTATGTCTTTCTAATTAATACAATTAATTAGTATATAAAATACAACTTCAGAATAAGAATGTGTTCTCCTTATTAAGAAATTTTGTCATTTTAGCACCTTCAATTTAAATTAATTAAATAAGATTAGACTTATCTTAAAATCTTCCGATGACTGGTTTCGCCTTGCGGCATCATCAAACTGCACACATCTAACAACTAACCTAAAATTAATATTTTGAGTATAATTATATACTTATTGTAGTCGTGTAAAGAGAGTTAGTTGGGAAAAATCACTATCATCAGGTTAAAAGTAAAGCATATTAAGATAACTTTAATATTTGTCAGTTATATTTAGTCACGTCATTAGAAACATTATATTTCATACCCATTAACCAAGGTGAATATTCAAATAATTTGAACACGAATGATGAGCCGACTGTTCAGACGGTTCATCAGTCTCATTAAAAAATTCTGATTCAATACGTATCCAATACTTACAAATTGCTCTTGCCATATAATATTCTCGAAGTCTCTATATAATATAACTTTATGTTATATATATTTTTATGTGTATTTATATCTGTAAATATCAGATCTCCCTCTACGTATATCTAAAAATATCCAGACTATTTTAAATGTTCAACCCTAAGCATACATCAGTAGTTTCATGTTATAAAATAATCCGCCCACAAAGGGCTTGTGTTATATTATAGGGGTTAGTAACTCACGGTGAAAGATATCATTACAACAAAAAATATATATTAAACTGTTTAATACTAAAATATTTTCTACTTATTGCTACTTAAAAAATAATACATTGTCTTGATGTGGAACTAATTCTAGCTATTAAAGCTCAGAAGAAATATCAAACTGGATAATTTAAGCTTCTAAAAAATTCTATTATGTATATATAAAGTCGAGCCATTCAATTCTGGCCAAATTTTGGAAGAGTTGCTCAATTTGAAGGAATATAAAAATACGACCAGAAATATAAAGTCCTGATACTTTCCATACATGAACTCTGAGAAAAAAAGATAAAAACGTGCTTAACACCTTTGAGGTATGGTGAGAGAATGAGAATACATGATGACTGACAATTAAGTTCGTAGAAAAAAATATTACAATTACAGAACATACTTATTCATTTTCTGGTACAGGATCCCCTCCTAAAACAATGCACTTTATCCAATGTTTTACCATTTTCCGTGAGACTGTTAAGAGCACGCGTCGTAATCCGATCCACCTCCGCTAGTGACCTCAATGATGATCGTTTAAGTCTTTCTTGATTCTGAATAGAAAATGGGAAACCAGATCGAATAACTTGAATGTTCCAACATGCCGGTTCGATTTTTAGTCAAAAAAATCTTTTGCATCAATAAGTGTAGTGAATCCTTCAAAATCTTTCTCGGTACTAGTAAAGATTAAAATCAAACACAAAGTGAAAAAAGAGAAATTTTACATATATCGAGAATAAGGTCCTATCAAAAAATTTTACAAAAATGTATCTTCCCATAGAATTGAGTGCCCTGATTTCAAAATTGAAAATAAAATGTTCGCTTGCAGGTATTTAAAAATACTATAATTATTTATGACATTTAAAACACTTTATCTATAGCTAATTTTTAAGATTCCTGAAAAAAGCGTGTTTTTCAATTAACTATCCAATCTCACCAAACCGAATTAACCAATTTAATTCGAATAGCATAAAAAATAAATTCTTAGTTTTATTAACCACAATTGAGTTTAAAAAACATCTACCGGTTTTGGAAAACACCTTTTCCTTCTTCAGGATGTCATAACTAACTAAAAATATAGCATTGTTTCTTCATCAGAATCTATTTTTAAAAATTAAAAAAAAAACAATTATTTAAAAAATAAATTTAGTACCTAACTCAAATTGCTGCTCAATACAAATTTAGTCGAATAATTTTTAGGAAAAAATTTTAGAATAGGACTCATAGTTAAATTTAGTTGGTTGTTTAGCAAAATTGACAATCCCAATTTTTTATCAAAACCATGACTATTTTCTATCAAATGATTAGCAAATTCTGAAAACCCACTATTGTTCAAACAAAGATAATAAATAAAAAATATTAATTTTAACCACCAAGTTAATATTGCTAATTATAAAAGTATTAAAAATATTAAATACATGCGAACCGATAACTTTTTTCATTTTTGATATCAGGGCATTCAGTTATACAAGAAAATATATTTTTCACCAGAAAATTTCTTTCGCACTTTTTCTAACGCGGTTTTCGTGATAAATTTAATAAAATAAATATATTTTACCTTAATAAATATTAATAAAATTATTAGAACACATTCTTATTATTTGTGATTTCGTAAAAATAAGGTAGATGGCTCTTTCAAATAATGGAACGATTAAATGTATTTATATCAAAAAGGTAACATATAGTTTCGAAAATTTGTCGCTAAAAATATCGTTGGATAATGCACCTTTCCCGGTTTGGAAAGAAATCCAGGTTCGAATCCCGGTGGCGCAAAAATAATATTTTTCGATAAAATTGATTTTAAATGTATATCTTTCTAATTAATATATTTATTTATTTATTAATAAAATTGACAATTTCTGGAATACGTACCTTAAAATGCCTGGGGGCGGTATGCAGATTGGCGAAAGCTTTTTAAATCCAACCCGCTGTGGGATATTTTTAGAATTCTGGAAGCTTGGTGGAAAATTATTTCAACCTACGCATTTACCTGCATCGAATGTTGCCATTAAAACTTCAATATCGTCGTCCTTGTCGGCGTGGCTCGATTAATATTTCTAACATGGCAACAGTGTAATTAATATACGTATTTTATTTAAAAAAGTCATGGACTTATTCAAGATTTCCGTTGTGAAAATTTTGGGTAGATCATGATTTCAAAACACTTCGAAATAACTTCGACCATGACGAGGAGACTTGTAAACATCCTTAGTTTTCATCAGATTCCAATCAAAACTTTTCTGAAAAATTTACCTTAAATTAAGTATCTTAACTAAATTCTTCAGCCAGTCTGATCCGCCATCTTTCTTAAAAATGGCGGCTGTATAAAATTTTTAAAAATTCACGCCTTTAAATATTGAACCAATAGTGAATAATGAATAATAATGTATAATATAATTTATAATTTCCCTTCTCTGCACAAGCACATGCTTTTTAGAGAAGTTGTAAAACTAAAAAAAAACTTATTTCATTATAATTATAACAGATAAATAAATAAAAAATTTTAAATATATATAAAACACACTTTTACGCACAGACAAAATCTACTTGATTCTCGCAGATCAAGTTGGAATAGATAATTTTAATCTAGTCATAATATTTCAGTACCTAAAACCTTATAGATTTAGGGGGCTCTGCTATGAAATTAGTACATGGGGCATATATCAACAATGTGATTCGTTATCTGCATATTAACACAGTCATACAGTATCAACTCTCTTAGATATAATCTTCGACCATTCTTCGTTGGGAGTACGACGTCTGCCCCGGTTTATTCATTATGAATTCTTGCGTGGCTAAGTAGCCCTATCGTCGAACCGCATACCCTTACAGTTGCACCTTTTCCTTGAACATTTTTGACTTGTAATTTAATCAGATATCCACACATAAAATATTGTGAACTAGATTTGTTACACCCTGTATAATAGTATACAACTCTGTTATTATTCCATCACATCAACTACTGCAGCAACATTTTATTTTTGGCTAACGTAGAAGAAATGCAATAATTGTCAGTGTTGCAAAATAAAGCTTTGAGAATAATACTCAGAAAAAATAGATATACTCGGATCAGTGCAATGCTGAAAGATCTCAATATGATGACCTTTAAGTAGAAAATATATTTTAATACAATGGTATTTATTTACAAAATCATCAATAAGAAAATATCAGCGGAATTCACACGAAAAATTGATGCAAATCAACATGAGCACGAGCATCGTACAAGGGGAAGGGATAGACTGAGACTGCCATTCAGGAAGAAGGCTAAATTTCAGAAATCGATGATGTATAGTTTTTAATGAAATGCCAGAAAACATAAGAAAGGAGAAGAAATTGAATAGATTTAAAATGAAACTGACCAAATATGTAAAAAATAAGTTTTAGTAAAAGTAAATATTTTAATCTTGTTTATATTAGAGCATATATAGGAGTGCTTATGTATGGACTATATGAAGAATTAAATAAAATAAATAGTTGCATAACCAACATTCTTCACATCACATACTTTTCTAGTTAACCACCCAAAAGTCACATGTCATTTAAAAAAAAAAATCAAAAATAAAATATATTTTATCAATGGTAAAAATATTTTAAGTCAAATAAGCGAATGGACACAATAATAAAACACGTGTATGGTTTATCTATATTAAAAAAAAAAACTCGTTTTTGTCAGGGATTTCCGGGAGGTTTTCCACCGCACGGATAGCAGATTGAAATTTTAAATGAGCGCTTTTGATTTGGCGAAATACCAACTGTGCACGCGTTGGCGAGAAATGTATCCACAATAGCAAAATAATAAATGCGAGCAAAGTGCCGAGAAATGTGTACACAATAATTAATATATAAGCAAAGTAAAACAACATGTATATCAGAAAACTCTCAACCGCTCAGTATCTATGTATACAGGGTAAATGGAAAAAATACCACATAAAAACATCTCTGTTCAATCACTGAGATCTCTAACTATATTATTGATAGAATCGGCGTTAATTTTGTAGAGTTTCATCATAATGGTGATTATAAATAAAACAACGTTATTAATCTACTTGAGTATATTAGCACTAATCACTCTAGTAAACTCTTACTCTCATCGGCAGGTTATTAAACTAACTACACAAAAATATAAGAGACATGACTTAGTTGGTAGACAAACAAGTAATTAGTTACTGACAGGAGGGGAGAGGACGGAGTTACTGGTGGACGGTAGGTGGGTGGTTGTAACGAGAATATTGAGTTGGAAAATGTAATTTTGTTTAACAAATTAATACCAGAGTTCAAATTTCGTTTTATTTCTAAACATTTAAAATTATTAATTTTATTAATACCTTTACGCATGACGGGATGGAGAAGTTTAATGATGCGCGAATGAAAGGAATGATTATTATCCATGGTGTGGTTCACGAATTCAGACAACGACGAAGCTCTTTTAATCTAATGTTGAGATTTCTAAAGGTTTCGTAAACTCCACTTTTCTGAGTTATCTATTTTTGACTTTGAATTGAAAAGTAATGCTCCTAAGTTGATGTTGATGTAATACGCGGATCTAATATGAGGAGGGAGAAATTTTGTCATTTCAATGAACATTAAGCTTGGAAATCTCTAACCCTTTTTTAAACTAATTTACAACATCTTCAATGTGAGAATGATTTCATAACTATAACATACTGATATTTATAGTGCCAGACCGAACCAACCATCCTCCATTAACTGGTTTACCTGGTCGTGCCAAGTCTTCAGCGGACGTCCTCTATTTCTGGTGCCATCAACACTTGCGTCATTTATCTTTCTTACTATTCTCTCCTCATTCATCCGTTCCATATGACCAAACCACCTAAGTGATCCTTTCTTAATTTTACTCACTATACTATCATCAGTTTTACATTCTTTCCTTATTTCTTCATTCTTTACTCTGTCACATATACGCCTAAGTGATCTCATTTCCACTGTATTCAGTCTACTTTCGTTCCTCTTCTGCCAGCTCCAGGCCTCACTCCATACATCAGTGTCCTGATACCGACACTGATGTAAAATGTTAATATTTTATTGAAAATTTCTAAATCGTTCATTTTATTAACCTATGAACACTTCTTGCCTACGTTTAGAGCCATTTCAAAAATAATTTCACGTTCCATAAAATATAATATTATAATGTACGTCACGTGTATACATATGAGCCTTTCCAAATCTCTATTCCATTTCTTTGAAAAGATTTTGTACAATGCCGGTCAAAAACATGTGACCAGTTTATTTATAAAGAAAACTTGATATTTAATGAAGATTGTTTTAAAATCGGATTAAAATAATTAGTCAATCTTCCTTTCTAAATATTTTATATATAATATCCAGGTGGCAGCTAAAATATTCTTTCAATAAATTAAGTTTATCTGTACGTACCTATATATTTTAAATTAATTTGATTATCGTCAGAAAGATATTAAAAGCATAAACATGAAGAGTATAGTGAATTTTAAAAAAAAATATATATTTGCAGGTAAAAATATTAACTTTAAATCTTAAGTCAATAAGATATCTTAATCAGTGACATATATTGCACAATGTGCAAAGATTGTACATAAATATTAATATTCATTATCATTTTGCTAAATTTTTTTAAGACTACTTTGGTATTTGACAATGACACTTATATATACAGATCTAAAAGCGAATAAGCGCTATATATTTAAGTATATATTATATTCTGATATTCTGTTGAGTAAGTACGTTTATATTATAATAATAATTATTATTATTATAATTATTATAATAATGCTAATAAAACTGTGGATTGGAATTTTTAGGCGGCACTGTATGCTCGAGAGAAATGTCGTTTCAAGGGAAAATATAATTGTGGTACCAAATGATCCGTAAGGCTTCGCATAAAAGGATTCCGTCCTCCCTTACCGGATTTGCTCCTCCACAAAGGAAATGCAATGATTTTTACAGGACTCGACATTTCTATTCCGGGCCACTGGTTTAACGACCCGATTTAGTTACACAAGATGTGAATGGAGCAAAGATGAAGGTTACAATCAAGAAGGTAATAATATTAAATATATTAACGTATTTAGAATGGGGAAGTACTCGTAGTTATAGATCTTTTCAGATACACTTTACCAGCAGAAAGCTAATTATATTTCTCGCACCAGCGCGGTGCCGAATTTAAAGGAGAAGTACATCCTTTGTACACTATTCAAGAGAAAATAATGAATTTATTTAAGAAGAACTTCCCTTAACCGATACCCAAAACACAGTGATCAGCTAGCTATGGCTTCGGGCCTCTTATAATTTATAATCCTTCGTTCTTGGTTAACATAAACATTTTTTTATTTTAAGGGAAGATTTTAGTCTCAACAGTTTTTTTAAACCCACTAGTTAACCTAAACACTAACCCTAGGAATCTTAAAAGAGCTTCCAATTAGCCGCGTTCGTTGGCCTGACATGTCAAAGTAAAAACAGAAACGAATACAATAATAATATGTAGGTATGAAATTAACTTGTATAAATTGCATCTAATTTGATATAGTAATACATCTAACTTGATATAGTAGTAGTGATATAAGTAATAGTATGAAGTAAGAAGTATAAGAAACCAGATAGCCGAAATATAACAAGCTTGTTATTAGAGCCTGCAGGTGACCGGTGCCACGGCTTTGACACATAGAAACAAGAGACTCAAAAGTTTTCACCTAATCTATTTGCAAAATAGTTATCGCTTACCTGGATACGTGATGTATCGATTGACAAGCATACATGTAATACATGCTTACTACGCAGCTGATATCGCATTCTATTTCGAACGTCGAGGACTCGTGTTCCGACATCGTTGACCTTGAAACCCATGCGCTTTTGTGCTTGTGTCATCATCCACGTCGGTACTTTCGACTATGCTTTTCAACTTTTTTCGGCACTCTGCAGATCTTAGAGCTGTTACCAGAAAAGTGCCTGTTGCATTTTCCACTCGGTCGATCCAACGGATGGGGGATCTTCTTCTTCGTTTTCATTCTTTGAGGTAATCCACCACAATAAGCTTCTCCAAGCTATTGTATCTTCCCTTCTAACAAGATGCCCAAAAAAAACACAAAAGAATGACTCGTCTCAGGCTACAGGTTGAGAGCCTGTTCTTGATATTCAGCTCCTGCAGAATGGAGACATTCCCACGTCTCTCATCATCGTATACTTGTGTAATAGTTTTAATATCTTGTTCATTCACCTCAATTGTCAATTAAAAATTTTCACCCACAAAAAAATATATTCGATAACATTTTGTTTTTCTAAATTGTCTCAATATAATCAGTAATGGCTTTTATCTTAATTGTATAATGAAAATAAATAAATTCTTTTAAATTTTATTAAATTAATGTATTTCAATATTCGCTTCAAATACGACTGTACCGCAAGTCAAAGGTAATCTTTGAAATGCTCGGGAGACGGGAGGTCAATCAGCTTACAATGATATAAACAAAGAGAATGCATCGGGCAGAACTCGTCTATCTCTCATACTCCCTACTACAATACAAAGATGCTAAACCTGTTTCAGGAATACTAGGTTTCGATTTTGCCAATCCTACATACCTACGTACTCCGGGTAAATCAATCGAACAATGCTAAAACAATTATATTAACTACCAAATATCTTATTTTATATTTTCGTAGAAAGCAATCACTTTATGGTTTGACATATTAGATTCAATAAAACACAATTACTTTGTACAAAACCACGAATTTTATTAAATACGACGCCAACCGATTTCGCTTTATTTCATATTCCTTGAACATTTTCGACTCATTCGGGGGGGGGGGAGGAAGGAAGAAAAAAGGGAACCAGGATATAAAGGAACCAGTCGAAGAACCAGTGATCTCGGGGTACCGGTATTCGGAAGGACTGCTCCCCTTACCTCATGTTTGACGCCTCCGTCACCCCTGCAGTCGCCGCTAAGATCACACAAACGGCACATCTCCCCTTCCAATTAAAGCCGGCGATATCACAACTTCACCTGCGGCACACACAAACAACAAATACTACGTGATCAAACACAATATCACAAATTACAGTTGTGGTGCACTGGAGCTGACAAATCCACACCGCGAATGATATCGCGATGTCGCGATCGAACAAGTATCGGTCACGTTGACGTCAGCCGACCTCAAGGTCACATTTCACACTGACGAGCATGAGGAAATGTATGGATGGGAATTTGGAAATGGAATGTGTCAATAACATGGGTATACATAATTATTTAGAGGGCCCTTTTCCATTTTGTCTTGGGGCACATTTTTGAGTTGCGCCACAAAATACATAGTTCGCAATATTCTAGGGATAAATATATATTCAAAATATGAGTGTTCAAGATTCACGTGTCTAATCTAAAACATGTCAAAGTTCTAAGCATTTAAAAAAAGTCGTAGTTTTGCGAATATTTCTATTAATTTTAATATTTTATTGATTTCAAATTAAATATTTAATTCAAAAAATAAATTAAACGAAATTCTAGCTGCCAAAATATTTTTATTGAGTGATGTAGAGCCTGAAGCAAAGATATAAAATAATAATGAAACAATTTCGCAAATATTTATTTCGAAGTACGAAAGCTTTAAGCATGATTAAGTAAAAATCTCATGCTTTGGGTGGTGTAAGTTGTATTCAGTGTTCTGCAGTCTCTAGAACGCCTAGAGTTAAACCCATTGTACAGAGAACAGACATACTGAGCGCCTGCCTGCGGCGACCAAATAGGGACGGCCGAAAAATATATAAATATTGAAAAACCAAAACGATAATAGTGTGTAATAAAAATAATCCAGATATAAAGAATCCACTGAATAACATTATAGTTATTTCTTAATATAGCAGTAATTTGTAGTCAACACTAGTGTCCAGAACGGTAAAGTATAGTGGTAAAATGCCGCCCTTGAGCAAGTTTCAACAAAATATCGTGGCACGCGGGCGGCCGATTTAGAGGGCGGCCAATTTATGGGGATGGTTTTACAAAAATTGAAAACATCTTCACTTAGTTACTAAGGCGGAAAAAAACAATATTACCTGTAGCGGCAAAAACTTTAGTACCGGCGCTAAGGCAAACATATAGTTTTATATAATACTAGCTGAAGTACCCGGCGTTGCCCGGGTTTTAGGCAGAGTGGGAGATGGGGGTAGTTTATTTTCGAAATCAGATGTAGACAGTAATTTTTCTCATATTTTATAAGTCAAGTGTGCAAAATTTCATCAAGTACCAAAATTGTGCTTTAAGGGGTGGGAAATAAGGATGGAGTTGGTTTTTCAAAATCTCATCTAGACAGTCATTTTCCTCTTACTTTGATCGTCAAGTGTGCAAAATTTCATCAAGAAGTACTAAAATTATTTTTTAAGGGGCGGGAAATGGGGATGGGGGTGGTTTTTCGAAATCTCATGTAGACAGCGACCTTCCTCTTGTTTTGAAGGTCAAGTGTTTAAAATTGTATCAAGCTCGGAATAATATTGTAGATTTGTATAAAAAACAAACAAACCAACAAACAGTCTTCTTTATATTTATAGATATAAACCGAATATTTATATTATATTGATATGTTTCGAAGAAATGTTTTCAAATTTTAACAAACGGACAAATGTTGAATTCAAGTAAAAAACACTTCGCCGAAATACGTTATTTGGCTTACAAAAAATAATACCCTGAAGGGTGTTGTGACCCGAAAGGCATTTTCTACCTTACAAGCTTACATCCAATAAGCGCGTAATATTACCATTCCATTCAATTACTTAATTTAATTTATGCTTCTACGAACTCCGGCAGTCGAAAAAATATTAAATTGAGCTTTTATATGGGTGGGGGATAAAGTTACATCTTGATTCGTTCACCCTTTTCACAAATACTTTCGGATAATTCTTCGTGACAATTTAATGAGATCAAGCTTTGTGTATCAAGCCCGAGTTAATATTGAAATTTTCCCAAGCCCGGATCTACATGGCTATGTGTTTTCTAGTTGAAAATTATTTTTATTTAGTGAGCATAATCTCAGAAAAAATCTCAATTAATCAATTACTTAAATAAAATAATAATTTAAAATTTTAAACAAGCACGTCACTAAGGTTTAAAAATAACTTTAAAATCCCTAAATGTAATATCAAACACTACCAGCAAAATTTGTAACACTTATATATGTATAAAAAATTTCAATAGCCTGCCTACACAAATTAAAGATAGAAAAGATATAAAAGAGCTTAGAAAGAAAATAAATTAACACTTCAGAAGCTCATAATTAGAAAATAAATAATATTATAGAACACTTCAGAAGCACACAAATAGACTATAAATAATTATAGACAGAATGTATAGCTCTATATAAAATTATTACGGTGTAACTTCCTCTCCAAGCATAAGAGGTAAACGAATAAAAAACATGTAATTTAAATAATGTACAATACTTAATGAATAACTCATATTATAAAAAAATTGTAAAAAAGTCAAATAAATAAAATAAAAAATGCGTAATGCAAATCTTTGAAAATTAGTAAAAAAAAACCGCAGGAGATGGAACCTTAATCCATGATTTCAGAACTATCAATTCTGAAATCATGTCCTCAGGAACACTAAGAAGATACTGTATAAAACTATCCTCCGTACTGTGTTGACTTAAGGGTGCGAAGCGTGGACATCCCCCTTCGAATTGTTGGACAGTTTAGAAAGTAAAATACTGCATAGAATTTATAAACCAGATGGATGGAGTAGTTTGGAAAATAATATTCAATGACAAATTATGTAGGATGCAATAGACCTACTCCACAATATTTTATGTGTGGATACCTGACTAAATCACGAGTCGAAAATGTTTAAGAAATGTGTGCCTTATCTCAACCATGTCAGAGATATAAGCATTTAAATGTGTTTTTTTTTTGTATTTTTACGTATTTTGAAATATATATTTACAAAATTGTCCGTTATTATTCTATATATTTGCTTCAGGCCATAAATTATCTTTAAAAAAATAGTCTGGCTACTCTAAGTTCAATAACGTTTTATTTTTTGTATTCAACATATGATTTGGATTCAATATAATATTACAATTAATCGAAATATTCAACTGTCGTACAACTTGCGCGACAGTTAAACGCCAGATCCTGACGAATATACGTTAGTATCGAAAACGGTTGACGTAAAAATAAAATGGATTGTTTCCAAAAGATAATTGGAAAATTTTGAATAGTTGTTGCTGTTTAGTTAATTGTAATATTAAAATTTCTGCAAGTTTTACCTGTATAAAAATAATTACAATCATTGTAAATTAATTTATAGACCCCCGATTTTTTTAAATACCATAATAGATGTTAATGGTGTACAAACCATTATTTTGATATTAGTAAGGGTTACAGTTAGATAATTAAAAATTTTAGAAATAAGAAAAAGTAACAAATTAAACATTATAAATAACCAAATCCTTTTTGCAAATAGTAACCTTTTAAATTTGTTTTCAGATTTGTTACATATTTTTTTTTTTTATAGTTTTGTTTTTGTGTATGATTGCATTTTTAATTCTAGTATACATTGTATTCTGAAGAAGGGGCCATTGAACTTAAAACATATTTATTTATCAATAAACAGTAGTATAAACAAAATATTTTCTTATTCTTATTATTATTAATATTATTACGTTGTATTATAATATTGTATATTCAACTCTGTTACAACAAAAACATGTTTGTCAATAAGGTTTATCTAATTTCTAATTACGTCTACCCGCAAATTTAACGCTACAAACATCAAAATCTACAATTCATTCTAATTCGCTTATTTACTTATTTTAATGTTACCTTCAATCTCACTAATGACCGATTAAGTACGTAAGTCGATAATAATCCGTTGCAATGCAAAAACACTTCTACCTCAGAAAGGTTTAACTTCACTTCGCAGAATTACTCGCTTTGAAAATCGAAACAATGCCTCTTCACTGGTCGCCTTTTCATGGACATTTTTAGACTTTCGTGAAATTTCAGCGCTAGTGTCTATGAAATTCTCTAAACCTGAAACGCTACCAGATGCAGCGGCATCCAGCAATCTCTTCGTATTTTGCTGAAGTATTTCAGAACTTTACAAAATACCTGGAGACATTTTGCGGTAGCATGCATTTTTTTAATATTTTGTTATTGATTCGGGGATATTTTTTTTTATTTTTCAGTCTGACGTTATAATTTTTTGAAAATTAAATTATTACATTATTCTAATGCCATTCGTTTTATTTTAATTTATATATGTATCTGTCTTTTCTATATACAGTTTAACACAAATATAAAACAACCAAATTTCACATTATTACTCTTTAGAATCCTGTATCTTTCCCTTTCTTATGTCCACCCTACACTCTTCCCCTAAAATAAATGTACTGTAAATTTTACATTGTTACCGTTCAGGACTCTTGATGAAAATATAGGTAACTAGCCCTCCCCAATTCCTAACTTGGATCAAATTTTGCGTATTTTATCAATATACAAAAGAACCTCTACATTCGTCACATTTTGATAACAAACAAATATTTATTCTTTTAAAATTAGCAATATTAACTTTGTGGTTAAAATTCATATTTTTTATTTATTATCTTTGTTTTATTAACCACTGAATCGAGTTTAAATACATCTACCGGTTTCGAAAAATACCATTTTCTTCTTCAGGATATCATAACTAACTAAAAACATATATTATTGTTTCTTCACCAGAATCTATTTTTAAAAAACAACAATTATTGAAAAATAAAACAAAGGTAATAAATAAAAAATAAATAAAAATAAAAAAATTCCACATTCGTTAATATTTTCTATTTTTGTCACTTCCACTGCCTGGCAATGCTGTCCAACTGGGCCAAAACGCAGAATTTGGTCGAAAAGTGGCACCCAAATGTTGCCACAGTCGACCAAAACATAAATGGATTCAATGGTAATGTGATTGACTACTTCAGGAAGGTTTTAAAAAACAGACAGAAACAGGCAACATTGGTCAAGTTCTTTGTTAAATCGAGTGCTACTGAATCATCGACAAACGAAAACCACCACCAGAATTAGAGTTATCTGATGTTTAAATTATCTGCTTCTATTAGTAACATTCCTCCTCTTTCGCTTCTACCATCATGTCTCCTCAGTACAATAAAGGTAAAGTTTTGACATAAAATTTATTCATTTGTGTACTATTCTTGGGGACTGGGAAGGAATTAATTGCATTTCAGTTATTTGTTATGGGAAAAACTATTTCTATATTCGTTAGGTTCCACATTGATCAGGCCCTCGGGAACGGATTAATGACGAACATAAAGGTTGCAAATTGTGGAACAATATTCCTAAATCCTGATTTCTCATTCAAACATTTTTAAATTACGATAACTTAATATTTTTTCGATAAATTGTTTTTACATGTATAACTTTCTAATTAATACATTTAATTTGTATTGTAAATTATTTATTATTTACGATACTTTAGGTAGGAGGTGATCGTATAGTTGCAATAAAACGATTTTGCATTCAAATCCTTCAGACGTGATCATTTCAAAGTACACCGCTCAGCGGTGCGCTTCTTAGCTACAAACGTGCCAACACGAACAAATATTATGTAGATTATATGGCAACCGCTCGCGTAACAGGTTGGAGCCTAATGGGCACCGGTAAACATTTGGGTTACGAAATTGGATCATGTGTAAAAGTCAATTCCTTCACTTAGCTAAATAAACATAACGGTCCAAGTACACGGCGAGAAGGGGTGACGCCGAACAAAAATCGTTAAAGCAATTTGCTTACTTTAACCCATTCTCCGCGGGTGACTCATATGAGTCGCGCCTTACATGCCCACAGTGCGGGTGACTCAAATATGTGTCGCCGTGTTTCGCCCGCTGCTAATGCGTACATACGTGCTGAGGAGCAGTGAAAATCGTACCACAATTATTTGGAACCTTTATCCTACCGACATCTGTCGATATTTGTCAAGGATTATCAGCCATCTTATAAACAAACACGAAATAGTAAAAGTCCTCGTATCATCCAGTATCGCTCAGTTATTCAAATTGTCAAACTCAGTTTATGCGTGTAGAATGTAATGCGTTTCAAACTATAGAGTTAAATTTAATGTCACTATTTAAAAACTTGTAAATAGTGTGCAGTAGTCTAGCACTCTAGTTCTTATGAATATCGTATATGATATGTAGGGCACTGTTGTGTTCTCTCATGGATAATTTTGTTTACGTTTTTTTGTAATTATGGTTCTGATTTCTGTATTTGTTTATCATGTATCGTGAGGATATTTGAGAATCATTGGTATCGATTTTTTAAAAACAAATCATAAATTTGTTGTAATTGTACGTAAAGTTGTAAATTATAATGCCGCCAAAGAATGCCGCGTATAAAAGATGTCATGCGAAAGATGTCATGTCAAAGATGAACGCGATCAATGGGTTAAACCGGGATCAGTGCCGAGTGCGCGCGTTCTAAGTGGATATTTGGTTCGTTTGTATTTGGATTTTCATCTCTAATTTTAGATTCCTGTGATTTTCATCGAATGAAGGATAAGATGTTTTTTGTCATTTTTTCATATAAAATCATCGAAACCGACAATGAAATGAAATCTTCGCGGAGATCACATGTCGTAATGTAACAAGACAATCATAGAACAATAAAAATTATGTATCATCAGAATCTTGTCTGTGATAAAGTGGCCAATAATTTTGATAGACAGAATTTCGTCCAAAATGTATCTGCACAGGGTGTAACGGAGCTAGTCCAGAATATTTATGGGTGGATACCTGACTAAATTACGAGTCGAAAATATTTAATCAATATGTGCAAATTCTGTACCATTACTAAGGAGAACACACTCTTATTGTGAAGTTGTAATTATTCATAACATAGGTCTGTGATATTTTAAATACTAATAAATGAATTAATTAGAGAGATATACATATAGAATCAAATTTATCGAAAAATATCGTTATTGCGCTACTGGGATTCGAACCTGAATATCTTTCCAAACCGGGGAAGGTTGCATTATACAACTAGGCATTTGACGACAAGTTTTCGAACCTATCTATATGTTACGCTTTATCAAATCATATTAGGTATTTGAGATTTCGTAAAAACAAAGTAGATGGCTTTCAAATAATGGAATGATAGATGTATTAATTTGAAAAAGTGTAACATATAGGTTCGAAAATATATCAAAAGTACCGTCGCTGTAGTATAGTTGGATAATACACCTCCCCCAGTTTGTAAAAAGATCCAGGTTCGAATCCTGGTAGCGCAACAACAATATTTTTCGATAAAATGATTTTATATTTATATTTTTCTAATTAATACATTTAATTAGTATTGAAAACATATTATTGTAAATTTTTACAAAATTGTGTTAAGTTATACTTACTTATACTTATAAATAAATATTTGCGAAATTTGTCCATCTATATCTTTGATTTTAACAAAAGATAGAACTCTCAAAATTTATTAATTTATTTAATTTTATGTAGTCAATATATAATTTGAAATCGATAAAATATTTTAATTAGTCACTTTAATCGCATAAATACGATTTTTTTTAAATGCTTATATCTCTGGCTCGATTGAGATTTGGCACACATTTCTTGAACATTTTCGAGTTCTAATTTAGTCAGATATCCTCCCACAAAATATTATGAACTAGGTCTGTTAGATCCTATGTATTTAACTGAATGTCTGTATATCTATTCTCTATACAGTTCTACACTCTTTGACCAATCGAAACTAAATTTTTCATAGTTATTCTTTAGGATCCTACGTAAATGGATACTCTCCTCCCCTCAGTATAAATGTAAATTATATTTAATTGAATGCCATCTGAACCGTATTATTTAGGACCATGCGCAAAATACATACAGGCTTCCCTCTCTCTCTATCCCATCCTCCTTTCTTTTCCCCGATACAAATGTGTGTTATATTAATTATTATATAATCCAAATTTTGTTCAGTTGCACTCTAGGAGCCTGGGGAAAATATAGTTACCCCCCTCCGCTCTACCTGATATCTCTCCCCCTGCGTGGACTGCGCAAAACAAAGGTGCGCTAAATAAACCTCTATATTAAATCGTAACTAGATCTGAATCCCGAGTAACGCCGGGTAGGCACCACTTTTATATTATGATATGCTATGTAATACATGCAGGTCGATCCTTAATAACTAAGTATGGTGATCTCCATGACCTCCCGCCCTCTTGACTATGCTCTTCCACTTTTCTCGGCATCCTGTATATCACCAGAAAAGTTGCATTCTCCATCATGACTTCCTTTTACTCTCTGTCTTACGTGGCCCACTAACTATCTATCCTTTTCGCAAGATGGCTAATAAATTGAAGGATTCGTCTCAAGCAAATAGTTGAGAGTCTGTCCTTGGCGTTCAGCTCCTGAAGAATGGTGACAGTCATGCGTCTCACCGTTCACGGTTTGCGCAATATGCGTCTCCAGCACCACATCTTAAAGGCATCTTACGGTGATATACCTCTGTCTTTCCATATCCATTTCGGTCATGCAAATACCATATTGAGAAATTTACAGAAATTTACTTTTTCAACATTAGCCTTACTACGCTCAAAGAGTTCATCTTATGAACCACCACAATCTCAATTTTGGCCAATCATTCTACCTTTAAACACATCTTGCTCTTCCTTCACCGCAACAATAGTTGCAACCTCCCCACCCTTTCTCCCTATTTTTATCTTTTCATTTATTTTCTACATCTAAGCACATCTAAATATTTTTGTGGATTTTTATAAATAGTATCAAATGTTAAATAGTTATTATGTTAGTTATAATATGTTTACATTGTCAAAATCTATCAATAAAATAAAATAAATATCTTGTCAAGTCTGGACTTTTTACCGTGCAATACAGATGATTAAAAAACGATACTTATCTGTCATCTCTCTCCGTTTCAGGAGCAAGGTCGCCGCCCTGCTGCTGGACAAGCACCTGCAGATCAACGGCATAGGGGTGGCGCACGGACGTGGCAGCCTGGCACCCCCTCCCGCCACCTGCAGCAGGATGAAAAGGGAGCGCAAGGCTGCCAGGACGCTCGGCATCATCATGACGGCCTTCCTCGCCTGCTGGCTTCCCTTCTTCTTGTGGTGAGTCACTTCCTTCTTCAGATCAATTCTGGCAAGACTAATACGGTGGGTGGTAGTCTAAAAAAGTGATTAATATCAAATATTTGAGAATCATAATAGATTTTTAATTAAACTTCGCAAAATGAACAGAGTGCTAAGAAATATTTGAATATTAATTAGTCTTGTAAAATAATATACAGCTCTATTATTATTTCTTATATACATAGGCTACTGCTGCAGGATTTTATTTTTAGCTTATAATAAAAAAATGCAACAATTATTGGAATTGTAAAACAATAGCTTTAAGAATAATATTGAAAAATAATATTTACATATTTTCGGATCAGTAGAAAGATGAATGTGGTGACCTTTAAAAATAAAATATATAATATGACCTTTAAACAAAGAAATTTATTTCGATATTATAGTGTGTATTTTTAAAATTCTCAGTAAACAAATATCATTAAAAAATTAGAAAAACCAACCTGAGCACGAACATCATACAAGAGGAAGAGATAGAATGAAACTGCCAATCAGAGAGAAGGCTAAATCTCAGAAATCAGTGATGTAGAGTTCAATGAAAATTTTTGATAGAAGAAAAGTGAAGAATTCACTTGAATTCAAAATTTAACTAAGTAAATATGTGCAAGCTAAATTATTTTCAAAAGGAAAATATTATATTACAAGCCGATGTTTCATTTATCAAAATTTCAGGCGTAACTCGGCCTGTGTGTGAGGTGCACCGTCCTATTGAAACCACATGCGTTGCAAGCCCAATCGACTCAATTCGGCCACCAATAAGTTTCTACAGCACTGCGTCTTGCATCCTGAAAGAAATAGGGCCCAATAATTCCGCTGGCTCGCATGGCGCACCATACAGTAACTCTGCATGAATGTTAAGGTCGTTGGTGTATAAATTGAAGATTTTCAGTGCCCCAATAACGGCTGTTTTTTTTTATTAACAAAACCCGCCGAACTTCGAAATGAGCTTCGTCGAGTTGCAAAAGTCAGGGTTGTGTTTGTTTTAATGTTTTTATTACATCAACACTACTGTATAATAAATTGTAATCAACTACTCTCTACGACTACAAAATGTGAACTGACAAATGTCTACCAAACCAAAATGATGGACCAACAAAATCGGCCAGGAACATAATATTCACACTGTATCAAAGCATACTTGTATATACAGTATATTAAGAATAAATAAGTAAAACTTAATAAATGTTTAAAATTTAATGCTTCTTCTTATCATATTATATGCAGAATAAATAGATAGCTACATTTAAAGTTTAAAGTGTTAAACGTAGCCTCGCTGTTAAACTGAACATTGTGTACTAAGGTTTATTTGTCTCTTTCTACCAATCTCAAGCTGATATTTGAGTTTATCTCCAGATGAAAATCTCAATATGTGTACATAATACTGAGATTTATCTCAACTAAATCTCGGTCTGTCTTTTATCATGTCTTGGCTTGCACTACTATGTCGAAAACAGATGTTGTGTGAAGTGAGTGGTGTTGTGTTGAGTTGTGGATCACTACCTGTGAGGCCTCTTCGACTTCTATGGTTTTGAAGCGCCAGATACCACGAGATTTATAATTTTAGGTCGTCATCCCTATTAATGTTCACTGGGTGTTTGTATATTTCAATTGCCACTTTAACCAGACGTGCGTGATGACTGTTGGGTAATTAGGCCGTATCACTCCAGTTAGATATATCACCACTAACCTAGACTGCTGGCTGATCCTCTGTTGATTCCAAGTGTGTGTTATCTTGGCCAGTCTTCACAAATTCTTATCGCGTGCGCCGAAAAACTTCTTAAGGTCTTTTTTTTAGAAGACCGATTCCGATGGCGGCTGGATACCTTCTGTTACAAGTAACAGCGCTCCGCCAATACAGAGCAAAACAGGCATACCACCAACATAATCGAAGAATATCTCACAAGCGCAAACAATTATACACCTCTTTGCTTGCATCTCTTCAGAACGCTTCCAATTTATTTCCGTGCTGTGCTTCAGGAAGTTATGATAAATTGCTTCTTCGTTTTTCTGTTAATTTGTATTGTAGTATTTTTTTATTTTGTACCAAAATTAAAGAAATATATCATTCTATACTAGTTGCCGCAGCACAAGATTTAATTTATGTTATTATCTAAAAAAAATAGATCCTTGAATTAATGATAAGCTCAAAATCACGAACAATGAGTCAATCACTGATATTTTGAGTCACACTCACTATCAGTGATTGAATATCTGGGATTCGTGATTCAAATTTTTTTTGTTAAAAATTCTATTGGTTTTTTGATGCCGCCGTTTAAATCAATTATCACTCGAATCAGCGCCATCTGTTTGTGTTAGTAATTTTTATGCTATTTTATTCGGTTTTTTTTTTTAATTTTGCAGGTATTTGTGTGTGTGTGTATTTTCTACTAACGTTTTTTACGCAAATAAAGTTTTAATAATATAAATAAATGCGCTCAAAATTGTTTTTTTTTAAATTTAATTATTATTCACGATGGAATGACGTTATATATAATTCTAGTAGATTCTGCCAAAATGTTTAACGCGAAATGCTGAGAATTTGACTCGAAAAATAAACTCACATTTTTTAAGGGTTTATTATATTATCTTTGTGATGATATTAAATTAGACATATATTAATTACATATGCTAGAATATGTTTTTTACGTAAATAAAGTTTGAATAATATTAGTAAATACACTCTAAATTATATTTTTCGATTTATTTCGTGTATTGTGATATCGTGCAGCTGACGCTTATCAGTAATGAAACTGTGATCACAGTCACAGTTTTCAATCACTGATAGTATCTACCTTGAATATATCAATGTCTAAAAGGAACCAGTTTCACGGCAGATCTCGTTTGATTTGCGATGCACGATCGCTACATGTTCCACCATTGTTTGCTCCCATTGGCGCTATCAATCTGTTGGCTGCTCGGGTATCTACATATCACAATACACATTACTTATACAGGACGCGACCCGCCTTATTAAAGGTAATATTATATTAAACAAATATCAGATATCTCATAGAGACAAAGCTATTTTTTTATTATATTTTAATGAAAAATATATGGATGTATGGGATAACTACAGGGCTTACGATCTGTTTTCGGCTGGACTAAGTGATCATTTAATACATATATGACGTTCACCAATTCTCACCCCACAATCTCCACATTTATCAATTTTTTTAAAGTTTTATATATGTTAGTATGTGGACTCGCTTCGAGTACCAATACACCATCACTATCTATGGACCAAATTTGATAATCCTTTTTTTTTAAGTAGCATATATGTCATTACTATGAGAATCTGATTTTTTAAAATTATTTTATAGTAATATTCTTTATCTGTAAAATGTTTTTTAACATATTATACTAGAATACGCCTAAAAAATTAATATTTTTCAATTTTTTTAAACATTTTATTATTTTGACCAATATATTATATTAGAAATATTTGAATTAATTACCCCGTACTTCTATATACTTTCCATTAAAATATAATAAAAAAATAGCTTTGTGTCTATGAAATATCTGATATTTGTTTAATAACAGTGATTTTGTAGTTAAAAATCTAGTAATTGTGTGATCTTGGACATATTCAAATATTGGTAATATTTTATGTCTGGAAACGGTTGAAATTTTTTATAAATATTTTTAGTATATAAGTAGTGCCATCAATGGTTGTCGTTCAACATCATTGTTTTCATAGTGTTATTTCGTTTTTTTTTTCTAAACACTTCAATTCGTTTATACCAAAATAACAATTTTTAACCGTGAAACGGATTGCACTAAAAAAACTCCA
The DNA here is from genome assembly GCA_022840565.1 of Eubasilissa regina. Classification (NCBI taxonomy): domain Eukaryota; kingdom Metazoa; phylum Arthropoda; class Insecta; order Trichoptera; family Phryganeidae; genus Eubasilissa; species Eubasilissa regina. The sequence goes on along the minus strand of JAINEB010000027.1, from coordinate 11,071,885 downwards.
AGATTTATTATATACCGTTATGTCGTCGCCGTCGTCATAGGCCTCGCCAAACATCTTCAATGAGGCTATCGTTTGAATATCTTTCCTCCCCAATGTCCATTATTTCTTTAATACATGCGTCCATCCCATTCCCAATTGAGTTCGCAAATTTTTTGAGCAATATCTGTTACCTTAAATCTCTGATGAATTTGTACGAAAAAGTTTTAACCCTTAAAGTATTGTGGACCGAGTCTGTTACACCCTACATTACATACGTGGCTCTCGCATACGGTTTGGTAGCGCCGTTTCAAACTGTGGTTTAAATGCATACAAACAGATTTTACGGTTAGACCATCTCACGAGTTTTAATCCGACTGGACCACAGGCATGCTAACTGGCGCAAGCCACAACATATGTTTAATGTATTTTAAATTACAACTTTAATGTATAATTTCTCGTTAAAAATGTATTTAACAATGTTAAAATTTTATTTTTTTCAATGTAATGTCCTGAAAACTGATTGTACCATTCTCAAGGCATCTTGAAGCCGTTATTCCAGTGAAAGGTGACCCACTACTTATCCAGAACCGTTATATGAACGAATGCTCTCATACAGAAAACGGAAAAAATATTTAGTTGCTACCGGGATTCGTACATGGATCATTTCCTATTCGAGGAACCTACCTATGCGTTAACCAACATCGCCATATCAAACAAGTACGTTTTCGACAAATTTTTAATTTATATTCTGTAGTTCTTTCTAATTGATCATCTATTATTCCATTTTGAAATTGCAAATTCACAACTGACAAAAAAACAGTTATTTATAGCGTGACTACGATTTTATTTGATTATAACAATGATTTGTAACTAAGATTTAAGTGTTGGAGGTTTATTTTCTATTTTACCAGTGATTAGTCCAGTGTAGGAACTAAATATTTTTTCGATAAATAGATTTTTTTCTGTATGTCTTTCTAGTTGATTAATTTAATTTGTATTAAAATAGCACAGAACTATGTTCTGAAAATGCAACTTTACAACAATTATATGTTCTTTTTAAAAATATATATTATTTACACCAACAGACTCGTCGAGTATTATTTCTTTGCCCCGGAAGAAGGTTCATGCTAGAAAAAGACAGCCTAAAATTATGTTATATTTCTAAGCGTTTGCAGTGAATACGCTGAGACAAATCATGTTTTTTTTTTTAAATTTACCTTCTGTTGGGTCTATACGTATTTACATGAAAGGAAGGCAAACCTTTAGGGCAGTATTTTCATGGAATGGTAAATTTAATCGAATAGTAAATAAATAAAAAAAATCCGTTGTATACTTTTTTTATTTTACTTTAAAGATTAAAAACTCTCGACTTAAACAGCAATTCAAATAATAATGACGGAACTAAATACGACATTCTTGTTGGTCTAGTGATAACATATTCGCCAAGTAATCTGGTGGTCGGGGGTTCGAGCCTCGTTCCACCACCAAGTTAGTTCTATTTTCATAACATAAGCGTTCAGGTACGTCCGATGACTGTAGGCAGGTAAGGCTGTGCCCTAAGGGGGCAATTTGGCGGCGGAATATAAATATTATATCTAATATAAATATTTATATTACTACTTTTAAAATTAGCAATATTAACTTTGTGGTTAAAATTCATATTTTTTATTTATTATCTTTGTTTTATTAACCACTTGAATTGAGTTTAAATACATCTACCGGTTTCGGTTTGTATTGAGCAGCAATTTGAGTTAGGTACTAAATTTATTTTTTAAATAATTGTTTTAATTTTTTAAAAATTTTAAAAATAGATTCTGTTGAAGAAACAATGCTATATATTTTTGGTTAGTTATGACATCCTGAAGAAGAAAATGGTATTTTTCGAAACCGTTAGATGTATTTAAACTCAATTCAAGTGGTTAATAAAATAAAGATAATAAATAAAAAATATTTATATTACTGTCTAGTACAAAAAAAAATTTAAAGCACACTTTGAGAGTCCATTTCTCAGAATTGTGGGAAACAATCCGATACGTACCATCCAACATAAGAACTATTAGGAAATACATGCATTTAAAAAAAAAACATGGTTAGTTTGTATTTATTTTGAAAAGGATCGGTATCACAAGGAAGGCATTCTGAAATTTACCTGAAGGCGGCTCTTTACCTAGGGACGTCACTGTAAGCGTTTACATTAGAAAATATTAATGTGTCATAGAGCCTGTAAACAGTTATTGTATCCGTGATTGTTTTCTATTATTATTATTATTATATGTTGTATCAATGTGTCCAAAATTTAATAAAAATGAATTGATAATTCTGGCGTCTGCAGTCGGTTTACTCAGAGGTATTTGAGATTCTGTAAAAATAATGTAGATGGCTTTCAAATAATGGAACGACAGGTGTATTAATTTGAAAAATGTAACATATAGGTTCGGAAAATTGTCAAGAAAAATACTGGCGTTATAGCACAAAGGTAGTGCACTTCCCCGTATTGGAAATAGAGATCCGGTGACGCAAAAACAATATTTTTCGACAAAATTGATTTTATATGTATATATTTATAATTAATACATTCATTAAGTTTTCTATTATAACTGAAATTTAAATGTTGGAGGTTTAATTTGTAATGTGCCCGAAATTGATCGAAGAATTACAAATAATCAGTTACCAATCAATGTTACAATCGAACACAATAATAGTTTAATTAACGGTTTAACCATCGCTTACGTGTTATATATTTCGGTATACCCATCTCTATTTTTTTAAATTAGATAAACAATGTCAACAGCTTAAAAAATCTATATTTTGTGTCAATTATTGCGAGTGGAATAATTTCTAAGAACAACCATTGTACAATATTTATCATATCAATGAATGGTTTACCTTTCAAATGGAAGCCATTTTACTTTGAACTATTTTACAGGTGCCGCATTTGAACTTTGGTGCTCTTAGTATTTCAGTGCACGCCAATTACACGTCTACGTCAGAACCAGAGTATTAAACAAGTAATTTTAAGGGTGGTAGGTACCTACTCAATGAGCGCACGTAATATATATGTAGCGACCGGGATTCAAATCCACCGCCATCTCAGTCGGCATCGACGCTAGCGACAGCGTCGCCGGTTGCTGCCACAAGCCTGGCTCAGAATTCACCGCTAGGCGCTCTCTCTAGTTTCATCGTTCCACAATGGCGGTCTTGCCGGTTCGCGAGAGCCGAGCGAGACCGCCAATTCGCTTCACATCATTTCATTTCACATTCGTTCATTGCATTCTTTATTTCCATCTGTTTTTATCATACCGTCATAATAAAACTTCAACACGCCGAATAATTTATCTTTCATTTAACCACCGACATAACCCTCAAATATATATATATATATTTATTTATTTTTTTTTTTTTTTTTATTTAATTTAGCGAAAGATACATTGGCAAAATAAATTCAATTTTTAATATTGATGGTTACAAACATACATATAGTTATATACATACATGGTTTCTTTCGCTTACCTCTCCAAAAAAGAGACCAGCTCTTGTGCTTGGAGAGGGAGTTCCACTACAATAATTTTATATAATACCTTGCATACTTTCTTCATTGTCCATTTGTGTGCTTTTGAAGAATTCTGTAATATTGTTTATGTGTTTTTGAAGTATTCATTTAGTTTCTTTTTAAACTCTTTTATATCCTTTATTTCTTTGATTTGTGTAGGGAGGCTATTGAAATTTTTTTTTTATCCCTAAATATATAGAGTTTTGCTGATAATAATTGTATAGATTTTGTTGCACTCTTACGATTGAGAACTGCTAAATAAAATAGAATTAAAACAATTATTCGATGAAACCATCTAAATCAAATGTTCACACTTGCAAAATAGAGATAGATAGGGTTAAGTATTATAAAATAAAGCTATAGAAATGTAAGAGCTTTTAATAGAGTGAACGGAAACGATCAATGGATTTTCAAATAATTATTGTATCAATACTGATATATAGTGGCCTCAATCAGACGAAAACAGCATGCACTTGACCAGATATGACGCAGCCACTCTCCCAGGTTTTTTCATCCTAAAATTGTGCCCAGGATAATGGAAGAATCTTTTGTGCATTACCATGGATAGAGCTTGCTGTGGTTGGATACGTTGCAAGATTGAGGCATCCGTGAGTCACGCTAAAGAATTCTGTGTCAAGTCAACCCGGGAGGCAAACCCATGTTTTTTCACTGTTACGAGTCCCGGAAATTTAAAAAAAATAACCCGAAACTCTAATTTTTCTTGATACTATTCATTTTAAACAAGTTAAGTTATACAAATTAATTGAATCAACTGAAAAGATGTATTTATTTCTCAAAAAATATTTTATTTTACTGACCATTGCGGTACAGCAGGTCGACATAGCAGCGAGCGGTGCACGTGTGTCAATTCAAAGATTTTGAAGAGAATAGTTTTGTCGCTTTGTTCAAACAGGGGATTATGTTTCTTTGTAATGTAAATATTTCAAATAAAATCGTGTCATCTTTTGAGGAAACGAAATTAATGTAAGATTAAATTATTTGATAAAGGTTTTTAGGGGACCCATCTTACGATGTTTTTTTATTATTTCGTATATTCAAAAAAAAGTTTTCTATTGTTTTGTAATCCATTTATAAATGTAACCTTCATTTCATTTAATAAAACAACTGATACCTATTTTATCAAACAATTTTTATTCGATTTAATACGGATAATATCTCTAATAACTACTGTACATAATACTTTTTTTTTAATACATATATATTTTAAATGAATTAAATTCTTGGTTACGATTATCGAGGATTCCCGGGACTTGAAAATACAGAATCCCTAGTCACGCTATCTACGGGATGCGTAGGATATTTTAAAAGCGTGTATTTTCCGCTGGTACGAAAATGGAAAACAAAAATATTTCTGATACAAATTTATATGATTATTTTTTTAAATGTCCTATTCATAACGATTGATTTTTTTGGAGTTGAAACGTCATACTACTTTTCTTATAATTTCAAGAAGTTGGTTATTCAAATTGTTCGTGATGTTAAATTAATATGTATTGAATAAGATAAAGTTAAAAAAACCTACATTGAAATTACTATTTAAAAATGTCGAATTGTTTTATTATCACAGTATTTAAGTTTAGTTTACTATAATTATTAAAAATGAAAAAAATAATATTATTCATATTTAATAATACATCGTTTTATTTGCCTCCTGGAAATAAATTATTTAGGTATTTAGTTCATGATTATTGTTCGTTATTAATTTTAATTAGAATCGTTAATAATTCATCTGTAATCTAAATGTGGAAATTGTTTGCTTACTCTTGTGTCTGTAGTAAGATATTTATTATATTAAGAAAACTACAGAGTGGCTCATATAAATAGACGCAAAATTTGATTTTAAATATTCTTGCAAAGCAAATAAACAATGTGTATTGAGGCGATATTTTTTTTACTTGCATATTAAAATTTTAAATACAATTTTGAGACGTAATAAATATGTTTAGTGCGATATGATATATATATTTATATGTATATCTTTCTAATTGATATATTTAATTCATATTTAAAATATATATAAATAACGTTGACATCGAAAGAGCGATAAAGTCCCAACTATACAGGTTAAAAAAATAAATAAATAAAATCAATACTAGCAGAAAAGAATTTTTTTACTAGATAGGGGTCGCTCTGCGGTCATGGTCAGTATTTCCTCAAAATCTATTTTCAATTATTAAAAAATTTAAAATACGTGAAATACGGCTGCGAAGTCGTTTAACAACGGTTTCCGGATTTCGATAAAAAAATATTAGTATCTTGGGTAAATTAAATTTAATTAATTTATAAATAAATAAAATCTGAATATTAATTAACGTCTGCATAAATTCACTACTCCCAAATTAACGTATTAACATACTCTCACGAGGAAAAAAAATCTTACACCTGCATCTCTAAATCTGCAGTAAACAATTCAAATACGCGCTTTTTTCGCCTGGCCAGTAAAATTATATGAAGTGATTTAAAATATGGTATCTATGAAGAACCAATGATTCATTTTTATTATTAAAATTTAATTGTTTTAAACCAAGTTTTAACTATTAATTAATCTTTCGTGGAAGAGTTTCTAAGAATAAAAGTTTTATTATCAGAGGATAAAACTTTTATGGAGTGAAGTCTAAAAGAGGAATATCTGAGATGACTATGAAAACGCGACTCGATTTAATATATTGCACAAGTAAATAGCCAGTTTATGGTCTTTCTTATAAATCTTCGTAGTTTATTTAGTACTTAAATACTTGAAAATATAATCGTAAAGAGATAAATTGCTAACAACATTGTTTGGTTACTGAACAGGAGAAATGCATCTCCTGTCTCAGAAATTGTAGTTTATATTAATTAAATCTTACTCTTTTTATACCGTTTTTCTTCTTCATTATCAGCCACTTTGCACTCTTCTTTAAGTATAATAGGTTTTCCCGTGAATGCCTTCGACAGCTTGTTATTTCCGGGTTCCTATTGATAATATGATCACGTATACAGAATGAAAAATCACCACTAACCTTGACTAATAGTAGCTGTTTCTCTGCCGTCGTGTGTTGGTCCGATGGATTGTTCTTCTTGTGCCTCGATCTACGGCTGTTGTTCCAATCGACCGAATTGCGCAATCCCGGGGCTTCTTATTAGGAGATGTTTATCTGTCGAGGTAACAACCGCAATTGTGCTCCGACCGTGGATTAACAGCGATTACCGAAAGCGGCAACATTCACACTACATAAATGAATCGTACCAACAACAAGAAAAACCAGGGATGCCAGTCGAAGGAATAAAAAAGTAGCTAAACAATAGGTCTTCCTTAAATTTCCACCGGTCAGTGTCTCATTCAGTTCTCATCACGCAGAGCCGGTATTCCTCTTCCGACCGACAATTTAATACATGTATGATCTACTTCTTCTGCCCAACCATGGACATCACTGTACGATCTTCCAGGTACATCTCTCATCCGTAACCTTCGCTACACGACCATGACATGATCCCACTTCAGATTAGCGATCGTCTAAACAATGTTGACAACCTTTAATACGAATTAATTTATTCAATTAGAAAAATATATTCATAATAAAAATGTGATAGTTTTTTAAAATGTAATAACATATATATGCAGCATTATAGGTTCGAAAATTTTTCGTCAACTTACACGGTTGATATGGTATTGCAGGAAAAGATTCAGCCTTTATCTTAGATCAGAAAATTTATCCTATTTTTCGAATACAAAATCTTAGCTTAAATAGTAAAGTAGAAAAAATATTATTCGCATTTTTCTTTGAAATGAATACATTAGAAACACACGAGCGTTGAACCTTACCATATCAATGTTCCTACGATCTTCAAACAAACCAAAACTGGAGGTGCTATTAAAATAAAACTAACTTGATTATTGAATTTTTGTGGCATATAGATTTAAATACAAATTAGTTAGAAAAAATATATCTTTCGAAAAAATATTTAGTTACCGCTGGGATTCTAACCTGGACATATTCCTATCCGGGAAAGAGCGTTCTCCGACTTCACTATAGCAACCTACGGAGAATCTCAAATGCCTTTTAGTAAAACCCGATAGGAGACGCCAGAATTAAATTAATGATTCCAAATTTATGTATAAACAACTTATATATTAAGAATAACACATTTTTTGATATGAATTTGTATTTTTAGAACATAGTTCTGGGATATTTTAATACAAATTGAAGTAATCAAATCCGGATCGGAAGAGGTCCTGGTTCGAATCCTGGTAGCAAATAAAAAAATTTCTCTAGATAGATTTAAACAAATTTATTCATTTAATTTGTATTAAAATATCACAGAACTATGTTCTGAAAATGTAACTTCGCAGCAAACAATGTGTTCTCCTTAACATATATTTTAGAAACTTTTATATTATTTATACATATATGTATATTTTACTTTCTGATACCCCTGTTTTTAGATATTTATTTCTTGCTTCATTTTTCAATGGATCTGCATTGGTGATGATGACTGAAAAGTAACCGAAAAAAAGATGTATCTGACAAATTGCTAATCATGTCATTTTCACTGCAGGTATCTCATTACTACCCTGTGCGGCTCTCCCTGCTACTGCCCCACCATGGTTGTCACGGCCGTCTTCTGGGTAGGCTACTTCAACTCGGCCCTCAATCCCCTCATCTACGCCTACTTCAACCGCGAGTTCAGGGTGGCCTTCAAGAAGACGCTCGAGTCCTGTTTCAGGACTATCCTCAGGGGCGACTCCGACAACAACGGCATCATGTTCGCGGGCAGGTCATTCGGCAGGCGAGAGCTGAACGTGCACTCGAACGCCAGCTCGGAGATCCACATGAACAACTGCTTGAAGAGCTCGCACGCGGAGCCGCCCTGCCTCGTGAGGGAACACACCACCTTGGGGGAGAGTGTGACGTAAGATGTGCCAAAGGTTGTATTTTAGTATTTTTTGGCAAGTTTTATGTTTGGACACAGTGTATAGTACGTAATAACGTGAACACTTAAAAAAATCACTAAAAATATCAATACTTTGGGAACTGTATCTATAAATTATAAATACTCATATATATATATATATGAGTGTTACACCCTGTATATATATATATATATACAGGGTGTAACGGACCTAGTCCATAATATTTTATGGGTGGATACCTGACTAAATTACGAGTCGAAAATGTTCAAGGGATGTGTGTCTAATCTCAACCATGTCAGAGTTATAAGCATATCAAAAAATCATAATTATGCGATTATTTCGATTAATTGAAATATTTCATTGATTGCAAATTATATATTGAATACAAAAAAATAAAGGTCATTGAATTTTGAGCACCCAGATTATTTTTTATTAGATAATTGAAGGCCTGAAAGGGATAAATTAATAATGAATACATTTCACAAATATTTATTTCGAAGTAGAGGCTTAAAGCTTATTTTGTAAAAATTTTAAACAATGATGTTTTCTGTAACAGTGCAGAATTTGCACATATTCCGTGAACATTTTTGATTCGTAATTTAGTCAGGTATCCACCCATAAAATAATGTGGACTAGATCTGTTACACCCTGTATATAAAACACAGATATTCAGTTTGTTCTCCATACCCTTTTTCCGATATTAACCAAATTTTGCATAATTACTCTTAAGGACCCTTCCTCCCCCTGGCCACCTCACCTCTTCACTACGATATAAACGTATTATAAATTTAATCCGAAATTAACATAGTTATTCTTTTGAATCATTTGCAAAACACCTCCCTCTCTCCGATCATCCGTGGCAAATCTCAGTTGCACTCTAGGATTCTGAAGAAAATATAGTCAACTCACTGATCCCTTCGAATATCTTGTCCTCCTTAGACCAAGTACTGCGTGTATTGTTATTATTTAGGACCCTTAAAAAACAATGGCACTTATAAATAATAATCCCAAGTAACACTAAATATGGATCGCTCGTATCTAATTTATCAAATTGTCAAACGTATTATTTATTATACTAAATTATATATTGGATATTGCACAGGTAGAAAATTTTAATTTCAAAAATCCTTGAGAACCATTTTAAAAAAGCTTCCAGAAACTTCTAGAACTATTTGTTTTCAATATGGATAGTAAATTTCAATTCTTGTCATATTTTAGAACTGTGTTCTTTTCGGTGTAATACTTTGTCCTGGATACCATCCAGTAGTTGGCTGCAGGTGTCTGCATTCTCCTTGCTCACTATTTGGTGGATGTATTTATTTATTTAATTCTTAACATTGTACATACATAAGCAGTCCTATATATTCTCAAATATAAACAAGATTAAAGTTTTTCCTTTTAGCAAGACTTATCTTTTACATATCTTGTCAGTTTCACTTTAAATCTATTCAGTTTTTCCTCCTTTCTTATGTTTTCTGGCATTTCATTAAAAATCTTCATCGCATTATACATCATCGATTTCTGAGATTTGGCCTTCTTCCTGAATGGCAGTCTCTGTGTATCTCTTTCTCGTGTACAATGCTCCTGGTCATGTTGATTTTCATCAAATTTTCATATAAATTTTGCCGATATTTTCTTATTTTGGATTTTATGTATAAAGATCATCATATTTAGATCTTTCAGCAATGGACTGATCCGAGTATATCTGTTGAAAATCAGACGTAAATCTTGCGCCGATAGGATCTACCGAACAAATTGGGCGATCACCGGGTCGCGCCTCGCGGATTGGATTATGACGATTCCGGTCGTAAATCGGAATCACCAAAGGAAGGAAGGAAGTAAGGGACTTGGATATAACAATAAGGGTCGATGATGGGTAGGAATTACAGTCGGAAGACCAGTGATCTCGGGGAATCGGGAGTCTGAAGAACTGCTCGCCTTACCTCGTGTATGACACACTTCCGTCACCCCGCAGTCACAGCCGAGATCACACAAACGGCACGCGGGCGGATCTCCGCCTCCAATTGAAAACAGTGATATCACAAACTTCACCCGCGGCACACAAAACAACAATCCATATCACTGTGCATACAATTCACAGGACATCCAAAACAATACAGTGCTGGTGCACCGGAGTTGAACAAATCCACACCACTAATGTTCTCGCGATGACTAGATCAAACAAATTTCATTCTAGCTGACGTCTGCTGACGTCAAGGTCATTTTTCACACTGGGGAGACGAGCATGAGGAAAGGTCGGGAAATTTTGACGGGAAAAGGGGGTCAATAACACGGGTTGCGGCCGATTTGTAAGACGCGGTAAAAATATGCTTTACGAATCCAGAACATCTATTTTTTCTGAGTATTATTTTCAAAGCTTTATTTTGCAATACTGACAATTGTTGCATTTATGTCTAGGCCTTCCTTTCTGTATTCCAAAACCTTATCTTAATTAGATTTTAAAGATCGCATTATGTTTCTAATAATGTGTGGTATACATCGGCCCTTTTGATTTCCAATGGTGTCTCTTGTGGTACTATATCATTGTTCTTTCTTTCAGTCCAGCTTATTCTTTCTATCCTTTCAACGTATTTCTGTATCTCTCTGGTATATTGTCTAGGTTTCATTTATATATAGTGCTATGCTCCATTTGTAGGTATTTTAAAATTTGCTTTTTCATATTTCTATTTATTGATATTTTGAAGATTTGTTATTTTTGTATCAAAGGTTATTTTAAAAACGCAGTCAAAATCAATTTTTAATTTCATACTTATTTTAGCTGATTTTGGTTTCAGTCGTAGACAATTGAGCCCTTTGAGTTTTTATTTTCTGCTTCTTCTTGAATACCTATTTGTGTTAATCTAATGCAAAAATGGACAATCAAAATATATGCAGTGCGAGTAATTTTTTTTTTTTTTCTTGGAATAATAGAGTCAAAATCTGAGAACACTGATTCACTTTGTATTGTACATTTCATAATAGCTCCTAAACAGACCATACTCAAGAATAATTATAGTATAATATGAACTAAATTATACGTGACCAAACAAATATGTCATACTCGTTAACCACATAGAAATCTACGTGTTTGAAAAACATCCCGGTAAGTAGGTAAAGTACTAGTAATTTCAGTACTCACAGGGTACCTACCTTAAAATTTGAATTAAAAAATAATACATATATGCCTAATACCTACCTGTACAAAGCACAATGCTAAGCACACGCCTGTCAACAAAAATGAAATTTAAAAATGCTAAAAAAATTATTTACATTCTTCGTAGTGAACGATGCTTACACACAACCCTAAATACTTATGCACTAATTCGATATTTATATATTTTAATGTTAAATATCGTTTATTGTATATTTTTAGAAAACTTTCTCAACAATTATTGAATTACATAATACATATAATAAATGTATTAAATGTTATAGTTCCGAAAGTAATCAAACAATATAATATAGTATAAAAATGATCTCAAATATAATATATTATTAAGAAACATAAAAGACGATAGTGATAAAAATAACAATGTATATAATATAAAAATGCATATTTTTATGTGAGTAAAAAAGAATCTGATTATTTTAAATTTTAAATTCTTCTAGTTACCGTTTTATTTATTTATGATTTAAATTTAATGTGAAAGTTGTGAATGAAAATATTGACAATCCAGGAATGTTTTTACAGATTTTTATATATGTAAATAATATTGATTATTTATCGATCTATAACTGTATATATCATATATGAAGTTTGTCAGGGTGATGAAAAGGTGAGAATTATTAAGTAATTGTACATAAGGTAATTGTAAATGTGTTGATAATTTGATTTATGTCCAATCATTTATTTGAATTATATAGTATTATTAGCTTAGTTTAAAATTAAAATAATATATTATAATGTATGAAAACCGTAACATTTTTATTTTTTATGGGTTATTAAAATCGAAGAAGAAGAATAAATAGAGAATGAAAAAAACTATAGCCTGAGTTAAAAATATCTTCCGGCACTGATTGCAAGAATTAGGAAATTTTTGTATGTGCGTAAGTGTGTATTTTTAATTTTATTCTCAAGCTCCAATATTAACGGAGTTATGTATTTTTAAGTTTTTGAAACAGCCGCCATTGCGAATCAGGCTGGTTAACAAACTTTGTCGATATATCAACCAAGTCAATTTTACGGGAACGTTCTATCGGAATCTGATCAGAAATACGGAAGATGTATGTGTATGTATGTATGTATATATATATATAAACTGTTTAACGGAGAATGGTCGAAAAGAGAGATCGAAAAAATATGTTAAAATTTTCCAAAAATTAGACCCTCTGCAACAGGTAATATTTCTATCGAAATTGAAATATGACATATTCCCATCATCAGCGACATTCTTATTACTAAACTTTGGATTAGAAATAACTATAATAATTATTTATATGATATGAACTCTAAATGGTTTTTATTACGATAAGTACACATAATTAATTTTACTCATTGGCTGTATAGTTAATACATTTATTAAATTAATACTCGATGTTAATCGTAAAATATGTGCTGTTTAGACCTAAATATGACATATTGTATAATTTATGTATATATTCTAAGATTTATAACAAAATATGTGTAATATTTTAAACTAAAGGCGTTTTTTACAAAACGTGAGAATAATTACGAATTTGTATTTTTGTCGATGGGTATATTGAATAAGTTAATGTACTGATTACATCTAGTCAATTGGTGGAATGCATGATAATCATACCGATTATAACTGTCTTACATATGTCGTAATAAATCATTTTAAAATATTAAATTGTATAAACGTTAGATATTTAATTATAGAATTTTATTGTGGAAATACTCCTAAGATAAGATATTTTAATTAAGATGTCTCCTTATTAAGAACTTAACTATTTATTATAAAACTTTTCGTTATAATTCAAATTATTATTTAATAGAATTTTTGGTCTAAACATAGGTTTAACAACATATATATTCAAATAGTACATATTTTTGAAAAATACACACATTTCGTAATTTTTCTCAGAATCAGTGGTCCAAATTAAGACACAATAAATGTATTTCGAATACTTTTAGATTCCATTAAAGCAGTCATTATTTGCCGTATTTAAAAACTAATCATATCTTTAATATACATTACATTTAAAAGAAATATCTATTTATTGATTAAAAATAGAGAATAAAATGATTTATTTAATATAATGAAACATGGATACGCTTGTGGCAGAAGCCATAATACACTGAAATAGCCGTTAGAGACCACTGCCTAAAGCAACAGCAGATACAGAGGGTTCTCCCTCATCAGTATGAATAACGTGCGCGCGCATCGGTCGTGGAGTGGTGGAACGCAGCGACGGACCAGCGCGCCGCGGTCGACGCAATGATTGCTTAAATTCCCTTGATAACCTTTTGTATAAGGTCGCAAGGATAATATTTGTCGTCCTTTTCTTATGTAAAGAAAATGAGCGAGAGTAAAAAAGATTAATGAATGCGTCCGTGGTAAGGAAGAGAAAGAGTCTCCGAGTCCACTATTGCTTCAGCTAGTGGCCTCTAGCGGCTGTTTCAGAAACTGACTCCCGCAACATGCTTTATTTATTTGGCTTGACAACCAATAACGTATTTAAGACAAGTGTTGTATATTTTTTTATAGTTATAACAATATTGTAAAGTATTTTTTAGACATTACATATTATAAATCAAAACACTCATATTTGAAATCAATAAGTGTTCTAAGACTTTTATTTATTTATTTATTTGAGGGAGTTCAAAAGAGTTATAACATCAGGCCGTCGTCATCATCAGTGCTACAATTTTTCCAATCTTGCAGCCTAACTTCAGTTGTTGTTCAGTTTACTCCTATCCTACTCGACCATCTTAACATGGGCCTCGGTATTTTTACTTCTTGCAAAATTGTTATTAAAGAGCAAAACGATATATAATTTATTAATTTGTACTTTACGTCACCCTTTATATACTAGTTGTACCACACAATCTTCAGATATCATGCATAATAATAATAATAATGGATTATTTGTAACTTTCACCTCAGGGGCACTTTACACATAAACTGTTTATAGTTCTACAATTATCTTTGATTTTAAGAATAAAAATTGTTATTTTCAATATGGAAATGACTTTTTGAAAAGGTGCGTTTTTAAATTCTTCTTAAATAAAGTCTCTGATGCACCGTTTCTTGTAACGGAGGGCAAAGAGTTCAACGCTTTTGGGCCTGCCACCGTAAATGCCCGTTCACTAAATTGAGACTTCTGGCAACGGTTGGTTGGCTTTACAACCCTTCCTGCGGCTGAAATAGAGGCTGACCTGAGAGTTTGACGTCTACCATTCAAAGTATCTGAAATACAAAGTTCTTGAAAGTATAAAGACGCCATGTGTATGGCTTTATGCATCAACCAGCACATTTTAAATTCAACTCTTTCAGAGAATCGGAGCCAATGCAGCTGACTTAAAAGGGATGTTATATGAGAGAATTTGGAAACTCCATATATTATCCGTGCAGCCGCATTTAGAATGTATTGTAATCTATCCAGCTGAAATATTGGCAGGCCACCATAGATGCTGTTACAATAGTCCACACGTGACACCACAAATGCATTTATAAGTAGGCGAGCTGCCTCAAGAGGAAGACGTCTCCGAAAACTTTAAATCTATCTCAGATGATGTTGGATTTGATTCTACAATTTTGCGTATAAAACATTTCCACAGGATTGCAGCTATTAAACATATTATTTTTTAAAAAATCTTTTAAAATGAATCAGAAGAAGACATCTGTTGACAATCTTTAATTCCCGACCAGTTATCGTAGGTACTAACAAAATTCATCTGAAAACTTTTTTCGTTCTGTTAAAACTATTTCTATTTCATTCAATTCAGATATAAATTTATATTATTTTATTAAGGCTTTTTCAGTCGTGATTATTAAGAATAATATTTAGGTACCAAATAACCATGTTAATATTAACTTAAGTGCGTTATTAAAGTCAAACAATTATGCCCTACTTCCATTTATTTCAGTTTTATAATCGTAATTAATTAAATTTAGTTCGATTTTCTCATCATTGACCGACATTGGAATATTCACAGTACCTGGCTTTAGTAATGCCATTCGAATCTGGATCTCTTTCCAAACAGGGGAAGATACATTATCCAACTATGCTACAGCGACAGTATTTTTGACGACAAATTTTCGAACCTATATGTTATACTTTTCAAATGAATACGTCTATCGTTCCATTATTTGAAAGCCATCTTTGTTTTTACGGAATCTCAAATACCTTTGAGTAAACCGATAGAAAATTTGTCTTTGTAGTTTGGAAAGAGATCCAGATTCGAATCCCGATAGCGCAACAACAATATTTTTCGATAAAATTGATTTTATATTTATATATTTTTAATTAATATGGCTTAATCATTCTCATCGTCTAACTTCTATGCTTTTTTCATTCTCTTGATTCAACTTCTATGCTTTGCTCAATCTGTAGATTCACTTCTATATTATTAGTGATTTTAATCCAACAGTATCATATTTTTAGTATAACAATTTTCGTATAACAATATACAATATCAATTTTTCAAAATTACATGTCACACAAAAATGATAATTTTACGTATCACTAGTAAAGTGGCAAACTTCAGAACATATCGTCCCTTGGTAATTAAACCGAAATAAATAGATTTGTATTTTGATATGAAATGTCTAGGTACGCCAGGTAGACGAATAGTCGAAAACTCACTAATGAAACGAAATCTTGTTACGAAAGTAACCTCGTAGAGTACACTGGCGCCGATCGCACGTTTGTTTGATGGAACGACTGCCAGCCAGGCTAAAAGTATCAACGTCAATAAACTTCTACGATGTTCATACAAAAATTCAAAAAGAATTCAGAAATAAACAATTTTATTAAACGTGTCATCTCATATCGAGTATTTTGTGCATACCCTAAATAACCCCAAAATCACCCCCATCATTACCTTCTTTGGTATTCGTAGATGGTATTATCCTATGTGGCTCACACACCGCACGATCGTCAGCGGGAATTTGACATCAATCTATTATTTGAAACGAGAACTCTTACAATTATTTTTTCAAGTAACATATTTACTTTAGTAATATTTGAATATGTCCAATAACACACAATTACTGGATTTCTACCTACAAAGGCAATGTTATTAAGTTCACATATTAACATATATACAACTTGATGGGTGAGAATGGTGAACGTTATATTTATATATAGTGATCACATAAGCCAGCCGAAGACAGGTCATAACCCCTGTAATTACCCCATACTTCCATATATTTTCCAATTAATATAATAAAAAATAGTTTCGTCTCTATGAGATATCTGTTATTTATTTTATATTTACTTTGGTTAAAACCAAAATAAATATACTAACGTACTACATATATTAAATAATTTATTTATCTATAACTAAAAACAGGTCAGTGCGATTATCGATTCACTTGTAAATTGTGATTGAACGATTCCCTCTGACTCAGACTAGACTATAACTTAAGTTAAAATGGAGGTGGGTTTATAGTGTCATTTAGTGCGCGGCCGTCCTCTAGACGGTGCTGGTGGGCACGCCACGCGTTTGCGAGAGTTGAGTTGGACGCGCTATTAATACATGGAGGTTTGAATCTATATACATATCAACTTAGAGCAGGTTTGCAGTAAGCGGAACACCGCAACCGAGTATTCCACATATGTATTAATGAATTAAATACTAAATTAATGTATTAATTATAAATATATACATATAAAATCAATTTTGTCGAAAAATATTGTTTTTGCGTCACCGGGATTCGAACCCGGATCTCTATTTCCAATCCGGGGAAGTACACTACCAATTGTGTTATAACGCCAGTATTTTTCATGACAAATTTTCGAACCTATATGTTACATTTTTTTCAAATTAATACACCTGTCGTTCCATTATTTGAAAGCCATCTACATTATTTTTACAAAATCTCAAATACCTTTGAGTAAACCGACTGCAGACGCCAGAATTATCAATTCATTTTTATTAAATTTTAGACACATTGATACAACATATATTATTAAGGAAAACACATTCTTATTGTCTGCGATGTTTTAAATACTAAATTAATGTATTAATTATATGTATGTATTTATAATTAAAACATTAATTTAGTATTTAAAATATCACAGACCGTCTGTTCTGAATAATTACAACTTCACAATAAGAATGTATTTTCCTTAATATTAACAAATGATAAAAATATATAACATCCTTGTACGATATAAAAATAATATCTGCACTAAATTAATTTACAAATATTACGATCATATGATTTAGTATTTAATGTGTATCAATAATAAATTAATCACTATACGACATCGTAAGATCTTAGCGCCGATACTGATGATGCGGGTGTTGCATAATCTACGAACTGCCTCCTAGTGTAGCCGAAGCGAACTGAGATTTTCTGCATATCGCAATGAAATTTTATTATATAGATATATAGATACATATTATATTGAATGCATGTTTATACTATGTGTTATATAACACTCATAATATAGATACAAGGTGTTTTAAGCAATCAATGTCGTTTTAGAAAAAATAAAACATATATAAATTAGAAGATTATTAAATGTTTAATGAATTATTTATGTCTATAAATAAATTGTTGTAGCGATTTGAATGAATATTTTCAGATAAAAATGATGTATATTTAGTAATGCTGTATTATTAAATGATGATGATGATGATATAAATTATTTGTTATTGAATAAAGCATGGATAAAAATTCATTTGTTTTTATTGTTCTTAATATTGAAAGCTTGTACAATCATTTGTTGATAAGTCGACCTTGCAGGCTGAGGACGCGTCCACTGACGTCAGGTAATCTAAAATAAAACGCAATTTTGAATTTTCTCAAGTGACCGACCAGCATACGTTACATGGTGACTATAAATTTTATTCAGTATTCGCAACGTTAAACTTGCGTTTTAACATTATTTAGAAATACATTTAAAAAACGACAATGTGTATTTGTTGGTAAAGAACTTCGGTAAATACCTAAAAATTTTATTTAAAAAATAATTCATTCCTAGTACTTACACACACAAAATACAATGTTGAGCAACCGTTTTCTAACAATATAATAAAATTTCAAAAATTTTAACCTAAATAATATATTACGCGTTTGTACAGTCACATTTGCAACACGGTATTATTGGATGGGGAGGAGCGTATAAAACTTCAATGTCACAATTATAAATCACTCAAAAAATGATAATAAAAATTATTCTAAAAAAAAAAGACTATCCAAGTATACAACTTTTCACAGATTTCAATATACCAAAAAAATTGACATACAAAAAAAAAAAATAATTCAAATTTTCAAAATTAAAAATCAATTAAACTTTTTAAGATTTAGAGACCAAATTGATATTCCAAAACTAAATTGTACCGCAACCCAAAATCACTATATTTATCAAGACATCAAATTTTTTAACAATCTCTCCATCACAATTAAAAATAAAATTACAGACTACTATAAATTTGTATCTGAAGTAAAAAAAATATATACTCAGGCTAACTGAAACATAAATTACCTTGTATATTCTCTATATACGAGTCCTGCTTTCATAGAGAAGAAATAAATGTCAAATGAAATACTAAAACGTATTATATTTTCTAATATTAAAATATTTTAAAAATTAAAAAACGTGTAATTTGTTTTACATTGCATTCTTTCCTCACTTCCTAGTGAACAGAACACATAACACATATTTATCTCAAATAAACTGTTACATACACAGTATTTTGATTAATCACAATTATAAAATTTAATAATAGTCTGATATATCACAACTTTACTAGAAATATAGGACGTCCACGAAATACTAGTTAAACCAGATGCTAGATCATAGTCCTCATGTAACAAGTCTCAACAATTGATGAGCATGTACATGATCATAATCATATGAAGTTGTAAAATTTAGAAACTAATTCCAGTTTTGAAATTTCTGGCAGTAAAAATGAATTTGTTTTTTTATCAATTATTATCTATTATCAATTAACTGATACATTGCCCGAAGAGAGGATGGTGACTAGAGACGAAGGAGACGATCTCCTGTTCGATGGACCAACCACATCAATGACAGAACGACTATCAGATCTGCGGGCTGCAGAGAAAGTTGGAGGCGAATCGTTAAGAGTACAAGATGTCACAACATAGACTGTAGAATTTTTTTTATTTGAAATATTTACCATCCGAATAAAATAGTCACATGGCGTGCAGTGTATACAAGCAAAAAAACTGCACATTACTAAAAATTCTGGGAAACAAACATAAATTAAATAATTGAATTAACATAAACTAAAACATTATTTTACAATTAGAATCATCTGTGTACCAGTAGAGACTTTAATTGATTAGTTCTAAAAACTACCACGACTGTACTCATAGCGCTCCATTAAAAAACATAACATGCAATAAAAAAATTAACAGATATAAACATAAATATAAACTTACCTAATTAACAAAATTCTAATATTCCGTACATATTTTTATGTGGATACCGTATTTGTAAATAATTTTAAACCACAACTCCGCCCACTGACCAATTAAAACGCTGAGCAGCATCAATACACTGTTACAATGTGCATGTTACGTATGGTTTTATGGTATTACTCACATTAATACAATTGTTCTTTCTAAATGAAAAGTAGTACAAAAACAAACATTTCTTGATTTTATCTTGCTATTTATTTATTGTTGGATATTATTATTACTCAAAGTAGTATGTCAAACGATTGTCGTCCCAACTGTTTGTGTTATAATACAAGGCGACATCTGTCGCCCTACTGATAGACTGCGTAGAGACAGAAGTCATAAAGTCTTCAAAGGATGTTGGATATTATTATTACTCAAAGTAGTATGTCAAACGATTGTCATCCCAACTGTTTAATTGTGTTATAATACAAGACGACATCTGTCGCCCTACTGATAGAGTGCGTAGAGACAGAAGTCATAAAGTGTTCAAAGGATGTTGGATATTATTATTACTCAAAGTAGTATGTCAAACGATTGTCGTCCCAACTGTTTAATTGTGTTATAATACAAGGCGACATCTGTCGCCCTACTGATAGACGCGTAGAAACAGAAGTCATAAAGTGTTCAAAGGAAAAGCATCTATTAGGTTGAGTCGTAAGTACCATCGTATTTTGTCTATACAAGATTTTATTTTCTAAATTAACTATTTTAACAGCTGTGTTAAATTTTTCTGTTGTATTATACTCGTATAAAGGAGGATTTCTTCTGATAAATTCTTCTTCGCCAGCGGTTGGAGCCCTTGTGAAGTTTTAAGGTAATTTTTTTTTGTAGTACTGTTTACTTTTTGAATTTAATAAAGGCCATAATGCAACTGTAGCAATCGAAAACATTTGTAATATGTACAGTTGTCGGGGTGCTATCGATGTTTGAATCGGTCAACGATGGTTTGCTAAGTTCAGATCTGGTAGTTTTGATCTTCGTCAAAATACCAGGGACATCGCATTGAAGATGGGTATCAGACAAACGACCTGGTTTCCAATAAATCAATCGTAAACTGCTGTTTTTCACCACGACAATTCTTATGATGACGCAGCACAAATTGAAGAAGCTCAACAGAAATGTTTTAAAACATCCAGCCTATTCTCCTGACCTTGCTCCATCAGACTTTCACCT
This sequence comes from Eubasilissa regina, assembly GCA_022840565.1. Lineage (NCBI taxonomy): Eukaryota > Metazoa > Arthropoda > Insecta > Trichoptera > Phryganeidae > Eubasilissa > Eubasilissa regina. The sequence goes on along the minus strand of JAINEB010000027.1, from coordinate 11,050,704 downwards.
TTTTTAATCACTACAAAATAATTTGGATAGAAATAAACTTAAAACAATACTTACTTACTTACCATCACGCCGTTTCCCCGTGGGGGGTAGGCAGAGAGGATAGAGCGCCACATTCTTATATCCTGACACACAATATATTCATCACATCCTCATCCACATTCATACATTTTCTCATACAAGTTCGCCGATTGTTGAGGCTTCTAACAGAACCATCCTCCATTATCTGGTTTACCTGGTCATGCCAAGTCTTCCGCGGACGTCCTCTATTTCTGGTGCCATCAACACTTGCATCATATATCTTTCTTACCATTCTCTCCTCATTCATCTGTTCCATATGACCGAACCACCTAAGTAATCCTTTTTTAATCTTACTCATTATACTAACATCAGCTTTACATTCTTTCCTTATTTCTTCATTCTTTACTCTGTCATAAATAGATTTGCCACAAATATGTCTAAGTGATCTCATTTCCATTGCATTCAGTCTACTTTCGTTCCTTTTCTGCCAGCTCCAGGCCTCACTTCCATACATCAGTGTCGGTACCAGGATTCCATTGTGCACCGCTAGTCTTGCCTCGGTTGACAAATTCCCGTTAGATATAATTCCGTTCACTTTATTTCCTGCAGTCACCCTCCTTTCGATATCATTCTCACCCTTTCCGTTTCTATCAAACATACTTCCCAAATATACAAACTCATAAAACATTACAAGAGATACAAATATACAAACTCATTAAAACAATAAAAGAGATGATAACGCACTACGACATAGTATTTAAGTCAAAACCGGCGAGCTTTTAATCCGACTGGATAAACAAATTTATTGACAGACGGGAGACAGGCATTAGCAACAATGGAAAAATCAATTTTTGTTATCACTAAAAAATACGACAGTACTTAAGACTCAGCCTGTATATTTTAATTCTTTATCTTCATGAAAGGAGAAGTATTCGTTTGCATAAGCAGATACACAGGATTCAGACCGTGCATTAGGGCTGTGTTGCGTTATGTATGTAACATTGTTATACGCCAAATTATGCACATTTTAGTGTAGTTGGTAGTTCGAAATTCAACTACCTGACGGTATTACGGCATGTTTACATATGCCCTGTGGTCAGAACAACGCTGTAGAGCACCCAAGATGGCGAACTTGTCAAATATTGTTTTAATTGATGTCGTGATGTTCGGACATTAAATAAGCAAAAAAAAGAAATATTTGAATATGTCCAAGAACACACAATTACTGATACAAACATTTCACAGATAAACAATATTGCTATGAATAATTTCAAAAAAATAATTAGATTCTCATCGTGACATATATGCTGTTTCAGGGTAAATTAATATCAAATTTAGTCCACATTTGGCGATAGTGTAGTTGTATTCGAAGTGATTCCACATATTAACATATATACAACTTTTGATAGATATGGAGGTTGATTGGGTAGAATGGTGAACGTTACATTGCGTAAGTCAACCGAAAACAGGTCGTAAAAATTAGGGATACTTCCATATTTTTCCATTTTCTAACCTTCTCCATCCATCCTCTATAAGATATCTATTATTTGTTTAAAAAAAGAAAGGTTAACATATCAAACGGGAGAAATATCAGGAGAAAAAAGATGAAAGATGCTGGTCATCCACATATTTCGAAGAGAGGACTAGTCGTTGCTGCAAAAAAACTTCAACTGATGTGAGTGGAACCGAGTGGGCAAGACTATGCGGCCGCTTGGAGCGGCAAAAGACTATTTTCGTAAAAGGCAATTATTTAGTTCTTTTATTTAATACATCAAATTGTTTTCAAAAGCGCGGGGAACAATTTAAGTGACCTCAAAATGAGAAGAACATTTGTGTATCAAATTGAAAACAGCTCTAACCTTGGCGCAGTCAAGAAAGAAGCCCCATCGTTTCTAAATGATATTGACGTGGCAGCTCTCTGCTCTGAACTTTCAGAAATAAGTTACGCATCAAGGAATAAAAAATACGAATTCCGAATATATGCTGAACCATGTGTGCCAAAACAACTTAGAAAATGATTTTCCTAATTTGTTCGTAGCTCTTCGTATCCAAAGTCAAAACTTTACTGATTTCAGTGACAAGTGCGGAGAGGAGTTTCTCAAAACTCTAATTATTAAAAACATATCTGTGCAGTTCAATGAGCCAAGAGAGACTTATGAGAGTAAGCCACAATTTCAGTAGAAAAAAACATGGCTCACCAGCATGATATTAGAGATCTTATTAAAGACATTGTTAAAGTAAAGGCAAGAAAGATATCATTGGATTATGAGGAAAATTCAAAATACCATTGATGTTAGAAATTGAAAAATAAAATAAAACATCATTAATAGAGCTTATTTAGTTATTTAATGTTTGATGTGTTTTTTTTTATTAATTTTAAATACAAGTTCATTTATATCTAATGCATTAATTCTTCTAGCCTGGATGACAGGAGGAGAGAGTGAGATGCAGACCTAATTAGTAATGGGACGAATCTTGTTTTATACGAGGAATTTATTCGGGTATGGGTGTCTCGTTGGAGCTCCTTAGGTGGGTAGTTAGGCCGGCCTGCGTGGGTGGAACTCCACCTACGCGCCTACCTCTCATTCTCCATGCCTCGTGTTTTGCAACTCCGTTAGTCTGTCCGTATAACCGTAACTAAATCCATTTTGTGTCTCGTCCATTGTCCCTCTTTTGGGAGTGCTTTTAATAAATAGATCCCTGAGTGTCTGCCTTGAACTACTGCATCTTAATTTTCCATCTGTATGTAAAACTATGTTCTGTGGATTTATGTTATATGATTTTTTATTCATATAAAGACAGCACTTAAGGGACGCTGGGGGGTCTAAATTTTAAATTTTAATTGCTAATAACCAACCACATTGAATTTCTTCTCCTTTTTCATTTTGTAATTGTAAAAATGTAATTGAATTTAAGTCGCGCATTTTTATTAGCTTTTATGAGTGGGACCGACAAGGAAGCCCTAGCTTCTAAACCGGTACCGGTCCCCTCCCCCCCTCCAGCTGTCTTTTTAAGGGGGTGAGAGGATGACAGTAAAAAATAGGGAGGGAGGGCATTTTTCTAGGGTCTATTCTAGGGCGGCAAAACACGTAGAAACGGCCCTGAGTATATCAACACTGTACAGCACATTTTTTTAATTGAACTCTGTTGACAATTTTTTTTAAAGTAATTATTTTATTGTTTAAAAATTTACCAAACGAGTAACAGAGATTTCTCAGTTCCTGTAAAATCATCAAAATGTCCCGTACATCGTTATTCGGGTGACGTCTTCAATTGTCAGTCCGAGTAAACAGTATTATGTAGGATTCGTTTTTACAATAATAAATAAATATGAAATCAGCGAAATTCCAAATGTGTAACACTCGACTCGTCAAGGTTATGAACGTACGCACGAACCAGATAAAAATAGAATTAACCGACAGAGATATGTTATTCTAAACAGATACTGTGTAATATTATTTACTCAATTTTACATGTGAGGAATTTGCAAACATGTATCTGTGTCCAAAAAATGAATGAATGAAAAATGAGACACCATAACGATCTCAGTACCATATACATGTGTTGAGATTTCGATCTAGAAAAAACTAAGAGATCAACTAGAGATTAACAGAAAAATATACAACTCAAACTCGTGTATACGATGTTCTATTTGACAACGAAATTCGTCATTTTTTTATTATTTTAATAATAATAATAATACATTATAAAAATAATCAGTAGGATATATATATCATTTCTTTCAACATTTATTTCTTGCCTACGAGAGTAAATCTCATATTTTATATCATACACATTTTTTTACTTCAGTTACAAATTTACAGTAGTCTGTAATTTTTCTAATTGTGATGGGGAGATGTTAAAAAATAAATATAGTGATTTTAGGTTGGGGTATATTTTAGTTTTGAAATATCAATTTGGTATCTAAATCCTATAGATCGTAATTCGCTTCTAATGATTAATTGATTTTTCATTTTAAAAATTTGGATTATTGATTTTTTTTATATATGTTTATTATTTTTGGTACTTTGAAATTTGTGAAATCATTTTTTTTTAGAATAATTTTTATTATCCTTTTTTGAGTGATTTCTAATTGTGATATTGAAGTTTTATATACTTCTCCCCATCCAATAATACCGTATTAAAAATGTGACTGTACTAACGCGTAATATATCATTTTCAGATTTGTAAGTGATAAAATGTTTCCGAGTCTTAAAATTATGTAGGAAGTTTTCCTTATTCTGTTTGTATGATTAGTAATATTTCTTTCCATTTGAGTTTGTTATCTATTATGATTCCTAGGTACTTAATATAGACTTTTTCTTCAATTGATGAACATTGGACACAAGAGTCTTCTTGAGTACAGGATTTGGTGTGAATTTTAATATTTATTTGAGTGTTATATTTCTGTTGAATAGCAAATTGTAGAAAATATGTTTTATCAGTATTAATTGATAGTAGGTTATCATCCGTCCACTTTTTAATGGTATTAACATTTTCATTTGCAGATATATTAGCGTTAGTCCAAGTTTTTTCATTAATTATTAGTACTGTATCGTCTGCACAAGTTATTATTTTACAATGTACGCACAAACGCCACCTTGAATCATAGATACCTGCAAATTTAAATTAATTCATCCAACTGACGAACGAAATATCAATAGTCAATGATGTAATATGTGACGCACGATGAATCTCTGAGACTTGGTATGTGCCCAGGGACTACGAAAGCCGAAAATTGTTTTCAAATAATGTCCAATATTTTTCAACATGTGACGATAGCGATCACCATTAATGATTACAGCGTTACCAATACTATTTAGATAAAATGTTTTAATAACTTCAATACGTTGTTGAGGCGTTAGATGCTTTATAATAAATTGTAATCAACTGCTCTCTACGACTACCAAATACGAACCGACAAATAACTGTCAAACTGAAATGGTGGCCAAATAAAATCGGCCTGGAATATAATATTCACCTGTATATTCCTTACAAGAGGGCAGATAGCGGCAGAGAAATGAAACAGCGGGCGAGAGAATGCCCGCTGCAGATGTACAATAATTACCGCTGGCTGCACTGCACTGTCCGAACTTTGCAAACTATTCCGCGCGCCACTGAATTAGTTAAATAGTTGGATTCACGTACAGTGGAACACATTTCGAAATACAGCGAAATGGCTAACTTCTGACTTCATGTATTTGTCAAGTCAAACGAAGCATCAAAGGCAAAATTAACAATTAAATTAATCATTTAATAACATACAGATAAAATTTATCTATCGAAAAAATATTCGGTTGCCACTGAGATACGAACCTGGACTTTTTCCTATCCGGGGATAAGTGTTACCATTTTCGCTACATCAATCTTATTTTATGAACAAAACATGTTTTTTGTAATTGTTCTAGTCGGTCAAAAGTTACAGTCAAAAAAACGAAATAAAGAATACATACTTCTATATGTTTTCCATTAAATATAATAAAAATAGCTTCGTCTCTATGAGATATCTGTTATTTATATCTGTAGGTAAAAATCCAATAATTGTGTTCTTGGACATATTAAAATATTCCAAAAATATTTTCCATAACGGTGTAGAATTTACACATATTCCTTCAACATTTTTGACTCGTAATTTAATCAGATATCCACCCATAAAATATTGCGGACTAGGTCTGTCGCACTTTGTATAACAAATAAATTCAAATGAATCACATCTACCACATTTATGTTTAAAAAATATATGTTCTCATTAGTATTACCACTTTCATACTAATTGGCACGTAGATAATCAAACAATGAACTTTCAATACGATATATAATATAGTTAGTTATTTGCGTTTTGACATAAATAATTTAAATTCTCACAAATATCCCTTTGACAATCAGATGAATAATTAATTCAATTTAAAACGTTTAGATACTTTATCTATCTAAATTATTCTTTACTTTTGGATTCGTAATAAACCTATTATTCTAATTGAATAGTTTACCTTTTCAATCAAAAGGTATATATTATATTTATATGTGCTAAAGAATATTCTGCTCGATGAATTTCAGTACCATTAGCCGGTAGAACAAATAATTCACGAATGTAATGGGTACACTTCACTATTTTCACTTATAATAATATGATTATTATTGTAAAGCACGCTATAATGTTGCGAAATTAAATATTATATTATCATGACCCGTGTCCATGGAATGAGACGCAATGAGGTAAATCTCAATGCCATGTACGCGTGTTGAGATTTTGATCTAGAGACCCAGAGTTCAGCTTGAAATTGGTAGAAAAATTCACAACATTTGATTCCACTGCGAAATTGAACACGTGCGCACAAACGTCACCAAAAATTATAGATAATAATAATTATTTATTCTGAAGATTTAGACAAACAAAGCATTAAATTACAAATATTCTAAATACTAATTAAATGTATTGCTTACAAAGATATACATGTAAAATCAATTTTATCAAAAGATATTGTCGTTGCTACCGGGATTCGAACCTGGATCTCTTTCCATCCGGGGAAGATGGATTAACTAACTATGCTACAGCGACAGTAATTTTGACGACAAAGCCATCAACTTTGTTTACCAAAGTATGGCTTTCAAATAATGGAACAATAGACGTATTAATTTGCATTAACATTAACAGTTTTTTAATTACATTAAATTATTAAACTTTATCGATGTATAAAATGGTACTCCGCTAATACAGGTGTATATTATATTCCAGACCCGTGTTGTTTAATGAGGTGACACCGTCCTGTTGAAACCGCATGTGTTTCAGGCTCAATCGACCCGATTCGGCCGTTTTTGAAATAGCGGCTCTGATTCATGCTGAAATGTTTTATTGATAATTAATATAATTTTGCCTTTTTGCACTTTAATATACAAAACCAAAATTTTTCCCTAGCCCGTGATGAAATATCATACAAGACAAGAAATAAATTTATTATTACTATTAAATTAATAAAACTATATACTACGTAGTACTTAATATTCTTATTCTTACATATATAGAATACATGTATAGGGGGCCTTTCCATTTAGCATTGAGGCCCAATTTTTGTGGTTACGCCACTGGTTCAGAGAGTGGTTTTGATATGATAATGAAGAGCATCTGAAGTTCATGTGTACTCGTACGAAACAGACATATCGCCCACATCGAAAATTGACTATTTGGCTTAAATTCCCGGAACATCGTGATTTCCTAGATTGATTCAGAATAACACCAACAAGGTTTGCTTTGATAAATTTATGATAAATCAGACTAATTTGACTGAACATATTTTGTTTGCAACTGCTATTAATTTTACGGTGAGTTTATTTTGAAAGTATCTAATTATTTTGTAGAATTATTTTATTTATAATTATAGATACCTACCGATGATTATTCTAGTTAAAATTAAATGACAAATAATAAGCAAATTACGTCATTATCGCACAAAAAAATAGTCGTATTAAGATAATCGCACTATCTTTCGAGGAGGATCAAATATGCACAATTCATTAATGAAGGTATTATAGCAACATTCGTGCCGTATCGCACGATACGTATCAGTTTCCGTAGACTTTAGACAGAAATCTGTTTTCTAATCTGCAATTACTTAACTCTTGAAACGAGGCGAAAAAAACGAACAGAAGGAGAATACGGTCGTATAAGCTGGTCATTTATTATCATTAAATTTACTCTTTTGGTTAATTACATTGAAAATATTTAACAAAATACTTGCGGTAATAAGATACCAAAGTGAATGCTGATGAAATGGTGGCTCCCGAGCAGTGATCCTAGAAGTATCTGATCCCTATGTAGTGCGAAAAGTGTCGGGCGTGCGCCCCGATCACCAAATCTAGCATTGCCCGGGGTAATTAATCAGCTAACACACCCTGAGTGTGTTAGTAACATGTAAAGATTGTGAACTTTATAATCTAGGACATCAATCCTAACCAATTTAACTATGATAAAATACATTCAAAAGTCGATAAGAAAGATTGCAGCCTGTACAGAAATACTGGAATAAAAAAATCAACAGTGCACGTTATTTTGAAAAAGAACCTACAGTTTCATCCATACAAACTGCAAATCATGCAGTTTCTCAAATGTCATTCTCATGTTTTGGAACAGCACGATCGCTTTTGTTTACTGACGAAGCACATTTTCATATCGATGGCTATGCTAATAAACAGAACATGAGATACTAGTGCCCCGACAATCCAATGAAATGCCATCAAAAACGTTTGCATTGTCCAAAAACGACAGTGTGGTGTGCAATTTCAGCCCGAGGGATAATTGGCCCTTATTTTTTTAACCAGCAAGAGACAGTCACTACTAACGTGTTTGCCGTATGATCAACGAGTTTTTGGTACCGCAACTGCAGCTGTTTCCCGGGTCAACAGAATACAATTTCAGCAAGACGGAGCCACTCCACACACAGCTAGAGTTTTAATGAAGAAGCTGAGGGAAATTTTTCCCAATAAATTAATCAGCAAGTACGGAGACATACCCTGGGCACCTGGGGTTTATCTGGCGAGGTACTAACCGCAATTGTAGTTTAACCGTGTTTTGACAGATCCTTCGGTCGCCGAAAGCGGCAACATTCACACTATATAATTCAATCATACCAACAACAAGAAATATCAGGGGTGCCAGTGGAAGGAATAAGAAAGTGCATAAACACTGTAGATCTTAGGGCTGTCACCAGAGAAGTACCTGGTGCCTTTTGTACTTGGTCGATCAACTGGTGGGGGATCTTCCTCTTCCTCTTCATCACTTCAAGATATCTTCCCTTCTCGTAAGATGCCCAAAAAATTTAATAATTCATCTTAGGCTAATGTTCACCTCCTACAAATTTATTATATTTGTTAATTAATCATGTTTAATTTTTACTTGTAGTGCATTCTGTTTAGACTTTTCTGACCTATTCTAGTGTGCCTCTCTACCCGACGTTTCTGATCTCACGGTATTACAAGTCGGCACTTAGCCTAACACCAACACCCGCCCTGCTTTCAACACGGTATTGCGAACTAGTAACAATTCTTGGTGTTTTGACATATACGTCAATGAGATACTAGTTACCACCGTGTATCATGTCGGATCACGTGTGCAGCCAGGCATATAATAATTTTATGTTTGCTGATTAAAAATGTTTGTCAGTTTTATCGAGACTGCGATAATGGGACATCATAAATATAACGATAAAATTTCATGGTTTTAAAATACTTTTAATTTATTTCTGTTTTATATTTTTCAAATTTTACCGTCCTTTACAGTTTATTATAAACATTAATGTGTGTAAGGTCGTATTACGTAACACATTACTTTCAAAATTACGAGTAAACTATATAGTTTTTAATGACAACTTGTATCCGGCGTTGCTCGGAATCAAGATTCAGACACTAAAGAGTAATAACGAACGTTGTTCGCCGAATTTTTACCTAAAAAATTGGTCACTAAATTTTTTTTTTAAATATTTTTTCTATAATTATGTATCTTTTATAAAATATAATTATTCTGTATGTATATATATACATGTACTTGTATAAATTTATACAAAGGATAACACATCAATATGATATATAATATTTAACACTTATTAATTAAATTAGTTCAAATGAATCAACTTACTTAATTAACCTAACCTAACCCTAAATCAACACCTTTCTGCTAATGATTTCTGATATTCGATAATATCAGTGAATGAAAATTGTGACTGTGATTACAGTTTCATTAACAATGAATAACGCTGCACAATATCACAATACACAAAATAAATAAATAAAACATAAATTGGAAATTTTTTATTTATATTTTTCAAACTTCATTAACATAAAAAACATTCTAGCGTATATAATTATATTAATTATTTTTCGGGTCAACTTCTCAGCATTTCGGGTCAAATGCATAAAACGTTTTGTCAGAATCTAGATGGCGCTTATCACGAGTTATAATATCACTCCTTCATAAACATTTCAAACACTTCAAAATCCATATGCACTTGTGCCGAATCACGGTTCACAACCAAATATAAATCAAATAAAAAAATGAACCACGAATCAGTATATTTTCAGATATTCAATCACTGATAGTGAGTGTGATTCAAAGATATCAGTGACTGATTCACACTTCGTGATTTTGAGTTTATAACTAAAAAATACTCCTATAAAAGTCACATTTATCAAAAATATATTTTTTTAAATATGCAGCGAACAATTTTCCAGGCAAACAATCTTGCAATAGCCTGACTATTTTCAAACTAAGTTACACGTTTGTGCTTTGAAAATAGGTTTAACTTGGTGGCAGAGCCGGCGCTAGACTTTTTGCTACCACAGACAAGATTGTTTTTTCCGCCCCGGTATGATGTTGTTTCCGCCCCGGTATGATGTTCGCCCCGAAATGAAGATGTTTTCAATTTTTGTAAAGCCATCCCCATAAATTGGCCGCCCCTTAAATTAGCCGGCCGCGTGCCACACATGTTAAGGGTGGTATTTTGTTAGGCCGGCATTTTGAAACTTATCCAAGGGCGACTTTTTTCTAAAAGACATTTTGGACACTCGTGTAGACTGCAAATTACTGCTTTATTAAAAAATAACTAAAATGTTATTCATTGGATTTACTTTCTTGAATTTTTATACCTGGATTATTTTTATAGCACGCTATTATCGTTTTGCAACTTGGGATTTTGTTTTTTAATATTTACATATTTTTCGGCCGACCCCTTAATTTGGCCGCCACGGGCAGGCGCCAGCTCCGTCTGTGCGTAACGCCGGCGCTGCTTGGTGGTCTCTTAGGATAAGGCCCGACCACTGTATCACTGGGCAATAGGTCTCACCACTAAACCATTAAGCATCTTTTTCAGTATCTTTCGTATACAGTTTTCTTGACTAATTAATCTGCCTTTATTATATCTGACCTTTTGTCTAATGTTTCGCATCCCATTTCAGAGTCCATCATCAAAGCTGATGTATGATAGACCCAGCAATGAGTTCCGAAACATCAGTCAGATATATACGGCAGATTAGCCCAGATAAGATACACAGAAGATTCTGAACGGCCTTAAATTTTATCTTCATTATTATAAACAAACGGTATTAATTTTCTTAAAAAATTCGAACAATTTTTTTCCGGTAATTTTGACTTTGAAGATTTACGGAAAGGTGGTAGGTAGGCTTCGAGGGGATAAACGATAGAAAAAGTTGCTCACAGAATGCACATAGCAACAGTCCACCGATATCAGATCGCACACCTAGATCAAAACTAAGACAACTAAAAAAAAAACAAGGATTTTGAGTCATTATTGTATTCGGGAACTGTTATATACGCAACTAACTTAGCTTCAATTCTCGAATACATTTATGACTTAAAATATTATTTAGTTTCATATCTTTAGTAACATAAAATGGAGAAAAATGTTTTAATTATTTTGTCTACTGAAAAATGATTTTTTGAGTTGTCTTAGTTTTGATCTAGATGTGCGATATATTTAAGTATTTAAGCAATCGACGCGCAGCGAATCCAATTACTTAGAAAAGGAGCATGTTGATATCGATACTTCATTTTGGACAAAATTTGTCTTAAGCAGTTGTACCCTGAACCTACAGAACTAAGGAAAGTGATTAGACACGCTTCGCAAAAGTGTACTAAACCTGACTTAGTTTCAGCTCCTCAACCACGCCTAGCGGTTGAGATAAAGAGAAAGCTTTGCTTTACGTATTCTTCGTATTTTAGCCGAAATTACTCGTATAGACGTACAAATTTGTATCTCCAATTAGCCCTGAAGTTTCAAATATGTACGGTGAAACCCCTCTTGAGCGGACATGTTCAAATAAATGTTTTATATATGAAAAAAAAAAGTTTTATTTGATGAGAAAAACATGTCAGTTCTACCTAGACGGTTCTTGAATAAGGACGATATCAATTATGTTCTCAGGTTTCTTAAAATTTTCTTTGTATCTGACCTTTCTGGTCGACGAATCCCATTTCAGGGTCCATTATCCGTCAGCCCTAATGTTAGACGACGGCCAGAAAGGTCAGATTAGTCCAGAAAACTGTACACAGAAGATAAAGTTAGTTTGGTTTGAACTTACATATTATTAATGAAATATTTTGTTTCAACTATATATAACAACAATTTATGTTTATAACAAAACAAATTAAATTAATCAATTAGTAAGATTTAAATAAATAAATATTTGGTTAAATATATTGTATACATATAAACCACACCTTTCACCATCATTCGGTTAAATTTAAGTCAAATTTGGGACTTCGATTTGGGAATAATAGATCTTTATAAATTATACATCTATTAGATAGATAAATCCGCCGTTTTTAAAAAAATATATTGTGACATAAAATATATTGTAATATAAATGAAAACAAACTCAAAACATATTATGTGCAATTATCATTCGGGTCTTAGTAACCGTAATCGTCATATACACCACTCTCGGCATGCCCTTTTGCTAATCGTTCCTTCGCCGAAAAGATCGTTGAGATGACGAAATGACTCAGCAGCTTTCCACCCTTTCTTCAAGTGGTACAGTACAGCATCGTGTGGCGTATATGTGTATGGTTTTCTAATTTCTTAACTTTATTAAAGAATTATATTATGATAAATGTAATATTCAAAAAACAAAATGTCGCGGAAAAAACAGCGGGTAATTACGTATCTATTTAATATTATAATGTTTTTTTAAAAAAAACAATTCAATTAATCACAAAAACCTTTGAAAAACACACGCTAGATAACACCAGGTTAAAGAACTCACAATTACTGAATTTTTACTCTTAGGCCACTCACTATAAAGGGGTGAGAATTAGTGAGAATATATATATATATATATGTAGCGATCGGAATTCAAATCCACCGCCATCTCAGTCGGCATCGACGCTAGCGACAGCGCTGCCAGTTGCTGCCACAAGCCTGACTCAGAGTTCACCGCTAGGCAGTCTCTCTAGTTTCATCGTTCTACAGCGGCGGTCTCGCCGGCCCGGGAGCGCCGAGCGAGACAGCCAAATCGCTTCACATCATTTCATTTCACATTCATTCATTGCATTCTTTATTTCTATCTGTTTTCATCATACTGTCATAATAAAATTTCAACATGCGCCAATCACATATCTTTCATTTAACCACCAACATAACCCCCAAATATATATATACAATACTATGTAAAAATCTATTTGGACTGCGCCCGTCTCACTAGAGAAATTCTGTGTCGAGACGGGCATAGTTTACAAGCAATTGTTCAATTAATTAGAATTACGAGTAGATAGAATTACATTTATTACTATATAAAAGGTGTATATGAAGAACAATTTTAAAATGGACTTAATTTTTGGATCACTTTGTAGTAATAATTAATATATATATAAAGTAATCACTTAAGCCAGCCGAAGACAGGTCGTAAGCCCTATAATTGCCTCCCATATTTTCTATATATCATTTCCATTAAAAATATAATAAAAATAGCTTCGTCTCTATGAGATATCTGGTATTTATTTGATCACAAATCTAATAATAATTTCAGAATATGTAAATATTTTAATGAAAGCACATTTTATTGTGAAGTTGCAATCTCTGCGATATTTATAATATATATATTAGTAATTGAATAATGAAACGTTTGTGCGGCCAGCATATTAAAATGTTGACGCACGATATTCCTAGAATCGTGAAAATGACAAATGAAATTTTGAATTTGCACTTGAGACAGATTAATGAAAGCACGCACACTCGAGATAGTCGAGCCGTGAACACCGCCACGCGTCAGTGATTCTACAATATGCCGTCAGGTATTGACCATTAAGTCACTGTCTCGAGTCTTGACAAGAAAATAAAAGAAAATACTGCTTCATCTCTTCAAAAATTATTATTTTTCTACAGCTGTATTAATGTTGATAAATAGACAGAGCGTCGTCCATCTTGAATGATATATAGTCATGTTGCAGGCAAAGCCACTTAGAAATTCTGTTGTAATAGTAATTGTATTTATTTTACATGGTTGTTTAATTTACCATTCGATGCCCGAGAATATATATAACATCGTTACAGGGGCGGTCTCATATAAAATAATATTAAAATGAAATTTTGCGATTCTCTTTAAACAACCGACTATACCCCCTCCTAAATTTCTACAGTTCACTCCCCAACAAAACAACTTACTCTTGTACAAAGCAATCATCTGTTCTATACTCACGTACGCGAGTCCCATCTGGGGTCCAAGTGACAAAAAAAATTTAGAATCCTAACAAAATTACACCTTTAGGAGAATCACAAACTCATCCTGGTTTGTCAGAAACACAATCATTCACAGAGACTCAAACCACCCTCACTCAAACGAAATATACACGATTTATCGTCTGAATTTTATTCTAAATTAATTTCCATCCCAAACCCTTCCATAAACTCCCTCGGTCTGTATGATCCCTCATCCGATCCCCATCATCTTCGTCCCATTTCTCTTCTTTACCCTGTTCTTGAAAAATTATAAAAAGATTCTATAAAAACTTTCACTACAAATTTGTAAAAAATTCAACAAAATCAAACAAAAAAAAGGATTAACAAAATATTTTTAAAACAATTACACAATTATATACAAAGTTAAAATAACCTGATATTAAAAAAAAAAAACAATTTCATCATGTTCCCCGAATAGGGTCCCCCAAAAAATCTTACGCTATTGTTTTTACCTCATATGAGAGGGCTCAGTCTTTATCCCTTCCCCCTTTAACAATCGAATCAGAAAATCAGAGCGGTTCTCTTTAGAACCTTACGTAAAACATGGACACCATTCTCCTACTTCTGGCTAACCACTATCTTTCCACTAAAATGTGTATTATATTATATTAAATGCCATCCGCTCCAAATTTTGTATAGTTATACTTTAAAACCCTGAGCAAAACATCCCCCTCACTTGGTCAGCCTACCCTTTTCTGTGGTTATAAATGTGTATTAATTATATTTAATGTCATCTATTCCAAATTTTGCTGAATTACAACTCTAGAAATTTTAAAATAATATTGTCACCTCTTCCTACTTCCAAGATATCACACATTCTCCCTACCTGGACCAAATTCTACATATATCGTAATTATTTGGGACCTGCACAAAACAAATTCAATCCATTCTTTCCTCTTCATAAACCTATTTTTTAGAATATAATTACATCTGAATAGGGCAACGCCGGGTAGAATCTTACAATTTTCAAGGTCAACTTATCGGTTTGAAACATTGGTCCTTCGAGCCGGATCATTCACCAAATTCGTTGAAGAAAATGTCCGCGCAACGGAGAGAGTGTATGCAGTGGGCGTTATAACCGAAAATCAAACCGTCCCTGAAGAGTATTCACTGTATACTGTACACTGTACACTCAAACAAAGGCGCGGACCAATCAGTATAATGGTTGGAGGCGAGGTTGTGATCCGGGCCGTATTGCTGACCGATCTGCCACCCCGGTTACTGCGATGATAGCGAGAAATGGAAATAAATAACCTCGTCCATAACGAAGGATATGGAAATATTTACTAATTTAATGTCAAAGACAGACACTAACAAAGACATCGTGCAAAGCATAATTCAGTGATTTTGACGATAGTGTTTTTATGGAAGTATACATAGGATGTTCCAAAAAATCTATACATATTATTGATAGAATCAGTGTTAACTTTATAGAGTTTTATCATAATGGATGGATATAAATGAAACAATGTTATAACTCTACTTGAGTTTATTAGCACTACTCGAGTTTCTAGAAAAGTTGTACTACTTGTGTTCAAATACTCTCGAAACTCAAGTAGTGCTAATAAACTCAAGTAGAGTTATAACATTGTTTCATTTATATCCATCCACAATGTATACATACATAAGAGGAGTTTATTAAGCTAAATTTATGTTTTATAATCCATATGAAAGAAGATAGCAATGAATCGTAAAAACAAATTAAATGAATAAATTCATAAATAATACATTTTCCGTCAAAATATTTGATTACCGCCGGGACACGAACCCGAAACTTTTCCTATTCATTCATTCATTCGTCACGTTAACTATTTATGTTTCCGATAAATATGGGACTTCAATTCTGTAGCCCTTGTAAATGATACATCTGTTATTGTATAAAATATTTTTTCATTTCAAATCAATTATTAGTGAAGAAGAGTTTTACTTCGAACTTCTTTCCACTATCATCGTGATGATATGAAGGCTCATCAACATCAACCTTTAAGAATATTATTGATTGTAAATATATTGTGAGAGGCGATCGGATTTGTTTAAGATGAGTCTGAGGGCTTTTATCCTCCTCAGATTCTTACTTGTGTATATGAATGTCGCAGTCTATATTAATGTTACGGAGCGTGCGTGTGAGTTGCTGTTGGTGTTGCGGCTAGATCAGGTTCATAAAGTGAACTTACAATCATAAAGAGGACTTACAATCGGTTGCGTTTATTGTAAATTTTACTCAGTTTGAAAGTTAAATTACAAGTAAAAGTTTGTGACTAGCGAACCTCGCTGGTTCCGAGAAGGTGACCAAGAGAAAAGTGATCGCTTCAGCTGACTTCTCGAACCGGTTGCTTCGCGATGTATTGTTGTCTAGATTTTCGGTACTAGGCTGCTAGGAATGGCTGTAAAGTATCTTATTTGACAGCCAGGTTTGTGAAGCGCAAACAATGCCTCACTACTGAATATATGCTCCCCCTCAAGGATCACCAATTCTCTCAATTATCAGTCATTCTAATCCATTCCCGCAACATTTCTGATGTCGTCGCTCCATCAAGCTTGAGGAAGGCCGAGACTATCGGTGTGATGCCTCCGTCCTCATCGTTCATCATCTCTTCGACAAATACGTCAAGTCCATTGACAGTCGAGCATGTTTTTGTTTTGAGCAACGTCTATTACTTTGATTCTCGGGCGAATTTGTTGATTTCTCAGAGATTCAAGTGTTGTATTTTTAAATGTAGTATGCATTTAATCCTGATGAAGAGACCATTGATCTTGAAGCATATTGATAAATCAATAAATAGTTGTATAAATAAAGTATTATTCTTATTATTTATATAATATGTTGTCACAAAGTTATTTTTCAAATATATGAGTATTAAATATATAACCTTTCAAAGTGTTATTAAGGAGAAAACATTATTATTGTGAAGTTGTAATTATTCAGAACATAGATCTGCGATTTTTTAAATACTAATTAAATGCATTATTTACAAAGATATACATATAATATTATATAATAAAATATCCCGGTAGCAACAACAATATTTTTCGACAAAATTGATTTTATATGTTATATCTTTCCAATTAATATATTTAATTAGTATTTAAAATATCACAGACCTATATTCTGAATAATTACAACTTCACAATAAGAATGTGTTCTCCTTAATAATATACAAGTTGTATCAATTTGTCAAAAATTTAATAAAAATGAATTGTTCATTCTGACGTCTCCTATCGGATTACTCAAAGGTATTTAAGATTCCGTAAAAATAAATAAGATGGCTTTCTAATAATGAAACGATAGATGTATCAATTCGAAAAGTGTAAAATTTGTCGACAATGCATTGTGTTGCCGTAGCATAATCGGATAATGCAATTTCTCCAGATTGGAAGAGATCCAGGTTCGTGTCCCGGTAGCAACAACAACATTTTTCAATAAAATTGATTTTATATGTAAGTATATCTTTCTAATTAATACATTAAATTTGTATTTTCAAAGTGTGTTCATTTTTTTGGATCCCCCTGTGTTTATATACATATATACACGCATACTTATATTATCATAAATATATATGTTTGACTTATGAAAATAGGATTAATTCTGACGGGCGCTAGGGGGCGTAAAGTCTCGAATTTTGGTGTGAAAGGTGGTCATCCCAAGCACCCAACCCCACAGCTCGAGAAATAAGCGAGATTCTGACCTAGTGCTGATTACTGTAAACTATTACGTCATGCTTTTTTGTACTACGCATAAAACGCTCCCGGTCTTCAAGCAGTCGAGGGTTAGAATCTCCCTCGCGGCGGCCACCAAGTCAATCCAATTTTCACAACCTAGTTTGATAAATAGTTAGAATATTAACCTTTACCATACCATGGTATAAAATACTAGAACACAGCCAAGTTATCAACACGTGTTACTTTAAATAACATTTTAGAAAAAATGTTTTTATTAGCTTAAATGGCTTTCATGGCACAAATTTACTCTAAATATTGAGCATTCAATTTTTTAAAAATGGTTAATAACATAATGTAAAGCATTCATTAAGTCTTATATAATGTGTCCTTCCTTCTTATCTCTCTTCATTTTATTAGTAAGAAAGAGACAATTATATTTGTATGTTTGTTGTTCTTTTCACTGTGAAAATAGTGTGCGATCTCTGTCTTTCATATCACAAATTTTATATTTACCAACGCATTCATTTGAACGGATTGAATGAAAAAAAAAATTGTTTTTGTACGATTCCCTTTTCATAATTGGTTTTTCACTAGTCATTCCAAAGCGCTAATATTTTCTTTAGGATTATCTAAAATATGAATTTTATGTTGAATGTATTTACCGAAATATTACAGGTTTAATTATGACGGTAGACCTGTGTCACTGCATGGTTTGGGAAGGGTTAAGGAAAATACATTTTCGCTGTGAAGTTGCATTTTCAGGACATAATTCTGTGGTATTTTAATACAAATTAAATTGTTTTTTTAGAAATTGATGATTTTGAAATTTAAAAATTAATTGAGATAAATAAAGCATGTAAAATTCTATTCTAAAATTTTTTCCTAAAAATTATTCGACTAAATTTGTATTGAGCAGCAATTTGAGTTAGGTACTAAATTTATTTTTTAAATAATTGTTTTTTTTTTTAATTTTTAAAAAATTTTAAAAATAGTTTCTGATGAAGAAACAATGCTATATATTGTTGGTTAATTATGACATCCTGAAGAAGAAAATTGTATTTTTCGAAACCGGTAGATGTATTGAAACTCAATTCAAGTGGTTAATAAAACAAAGATAATAAATAAAAAATACAAATTAAATTAATAAACTAGAAAGGTATACAGAAAAAATCTATTGCATTGATTCAGCATTGTACTAATCCGAGTACATCTATATTATATTGTACAAAGAGAGGATAAATATTTTAAATTAAAGGAGAAAAGTGTCGTAGCTGCACTGGCATCAAAGGACAAATTGTCAAACCGATGACTGCAAAAGTTTTGCCTATATTTAGCGATTTAATTAAACTAATGGATAAGGTTAGCACAAAGCGAGTTCTCAGAAGCGATGCGGTTACACCCCCGGCTAGTTTACAAAGCAGGTGTCCCGGAGAGAAGGTACTAGTGGCGAGACACCTTTTGCAAGGTACAAATATACCCTTACATTTATTTATATCTTTACGTGAAAAGCAATTAAATGAATCATTTAAAGAGGTGCTATTTTTATATTTCTTACTAATTAAGAGGCCAGGCTTAAGATGAAAGGCTTTCAGCAATATGTACTGTCTGTCCTGTGACGGATTAATAGGGTCGTAATTGTGAAGGACCCGCGGATTTCCCAAAAAACTCCTGAATTACTGAGATAGGGGAAGTATTTAAAAACATAATTAATAGTAGTCTTCGATGTAACATGTTAATTATTTTTTCTTATTTTTATTATTATCTTAACGCGAAGCGCGAACCCTTGACCCCTAGATCATTAGGCCAGCGTCTTAACCACTAGACAATTTTCTATGCTTTTTTCGTGTCGTTTTCTTGTCCATGTGAAATATATTAAGACGTTAGTCATCTTTTTTTTTCTATATCTAATGCTTATATTATATTATTTCCAATAAATAAATAAATCCAGGAGCGACAGAGAAAGCAGAAAGAAAAAAGGAAAGAGTTGAAAAATAAGTCTTAGAAAATCTGTTTTTACTCCAAAAATACTGACAGAAGTTTGACTGCTTTGGTCTTTGTCAGGTCGGTATATTTTTGTATGGTTATTGCTATTGATTTATTTTATTTTATTATAAGCTAATTATTGTAAAAAATAACTATTAATATACAGTCCACTTCTCTGCATAAGTATATGATTTTTAGATAAGTGTAACACGAAAAAAAAATATTGTATTGTATTATTGTACTTTAACAGAATAGCAATCGTCATCATAATTTTTGCCTTCAGTACAGGACATGTGCTTCTCTCAACTTTACTAATTACTAGTGTGGCGAACGCCTGTCGACATTTTTTTTATTAAGAAACATGGATTTAAATTTTTTACATATTATATATTATAAAGATATTGTACAAATATACAAAAAAGGTGAACAAGCTCCATAATGTATAAGATGTTCACTGTCTCCGTAACTATACCGAAGCTTGTACTAAAGCAGACACGTTCATTCGTTGTCTATCATACAAATATGAAAATATATTTATATATTTTTTTTTATATAATACTCTCGATATCCCATGACTGAAATATTGCAAAACAAAAAAATTAATACGTAGAAATGACGTTCTGTTCATGTGATCATTTCCATGAATCTTTGCTCAGTTTCCTTTCTGCCAACACCCAATAACCAGCTCCTGGGATGGTGTTTGAGTTTGTCCATCATTTGTTGAACTACAAGGCGAGACGGTCGTTGCACTTCAAGCAACCGGGTTAACACACCCAGCGAACACCGAGTCGCCGCCCACGATACTCCTCGCAGCTTCTTTCTTCGACTCCGATCTCACCGCGTACTTCTCGTAGTAAATAACTTAGTCACGGTTGTAAATTGCTGCCTGCTTGTTTACACATAATACTTTCACACAATACTTTTCTACACACCCGAGCACTAGAGTAGAGCTGAGTATGGATGGAGTCTTACTCTTTCAACCCTTATAAATGTGTTTCGTCCTAGTCCCTTCACGGACGAGTGTCTTTACTAGTAAGCCCTTTGATAGCTGCCTTGCACCCAGTGGTTTCTGTCCTTCCTTATATAACATTTTTATTATTTGTTTGGATTTCTGATCTTTGTATGTTCTTTTCTTTGTATTATATTGTCATTTATAAATATTTATATGTACCTTGTATTATATCTAAGTGTAAATAAAGACAGTACTTAAAAGGGTGCAGGAAGGTTTAAATTAAAATCTTTGTTCGTTTTGCTTATACATTATCGCAAACTAAAATATAAATTAAAATTCTTCTTCTTACATAAGCTTTTATTTTTTTTCTCTCTCGATCTCGACATCACGATAGCATTCACGGTGTGGACCCTTTCAGCTCCTGTGCACCAATCTCGGCGGCGACTGCAGGGGTGACAGAGCCATCGTATACAAGGTAAGACGAGCAATTCTTCCGAATCCCGGTTCCCGAGATCACTGGTCCTTCGACTAAAATCCTTATCCACTCGCCGACATCATTCTGTACCAAGGCTCCCCTACTTCCCTTCCCTAATTTGCGGTGATTCCGATTTACGACCGGAATTGTCGTATTTCCATTCTACGGGACGCGCAACCCGGAGATCGCGCAATTCATTCATCTATATTCTATTCGGTGCAAGATTTACGTTGCGAATTCAGTGCCATCTGTAGGAAAGTTAATAATAATGAAAAAAAATCAATTCACGAATCACGATGTATTCAAATACTCAATCACTGATAGTGAGTGTGACTCAAATATATCAATGATTGACTCACAGTTCATGACTTTGTACCCATCACTAATACTAAGTACAATTTTTTTCCGATAAAAATGTTCTGATCCTTAAAAATATGTATATTAATTTTCTAATCTTTTAACTACTTGACAAATTTAATTTTCTATTTAAGATTTTTATCGATGATTACTCCAAGATATTTGATTTTATTTGTTGTTTGCATACTCAACGTATACAAACAATTTACAAAATAACTGTTTTCCTAAAGAGAATTTTAATACCTTTCACCAGGCACGTGCAGTCAGTACATTGAAATAAGCTGTGCTTAATTATATATTTTGATAATAAAGCGAAATTAAATGTTCATCGGACAGAACGCTACCATATATTAAAACATGCATTATATCAAAATAATTGTAATATGAATATTACGAGATGCATTTCAATGTACTGACTGCACGCCACTGCCTTTTATATGCTTGTTGCGGCGGGGTCACGTCGAAGGACTGAGAAAAAAGGAGACCCATCGGACCGACCGAGTGAAAAAATCTATCTATGTACCTAACAGAGAACGAAAGAATGCTTCTATAGTTTCGTGCAAGTCAAGAATATATTCAAACACATTAAAATATCTCGTACAGTGTTGTCGTCAACTAATTTTAAATGTATCTTGTCGAAAATTCAACACACAAGAATGAAGAATATCAGATAGAGAGGTATATTTCCCGCTTGGTAAAATAATTCTCACAAACACAAAAGGATAAATAAATACCTGCCCTTTCATGCAAACACAGCATATCTATCGGGGTAACATGTCTCGTGAGCGTATCAACTAACAATACACATATTTCCCCCTCTCGTCTCGACCACACTCCAAACACAAAGAAGCTATGTAGTTCTGCTCGCGGAGCAACTATTATATATCGTGAGGAGTGTTCCGCACACAGGGGGATCAAAAAGTATGATGACGTAGTTGATGTGCTGGGAAAACTCGGGTATTTATATTTAGTTATTTGTAAATTTACAAAAGACTCAACAATGGTTTAAATAATAGAGACGACAGTGTTAAACTTCCAAACATCTGGATATTAGAAGATAGAAAAAAGCATCATACAAGAGGAAGGGATAGACTGAGGCTGAGATATCTCAGAAATCGATGATGAATAGTGCGATGAAATCTTTTAATGAAATGTCAGAAAACATAAGAAAGGAGGAGAAATTGAATAGATTTAAAACGAAACTGACCAAATATGTAAAAAATAAGTTTTAGTAAAAGAAATTACTTTAATCTTATTTATATATATTTTTTTTTTTATTAAGGGATTTTGACAGTGAAAACATATTGTAATAAACATAATAATTATTATCATGCGATATTAATAAAGAAAATCCACAAAAAATATTTGGATACAAAGTATGTTTAGATAAAAAAAAAGGAGAAGGGTGGGGAGGTTGCAACTAACGTTGCGGTAAAGGGAGAGCAACATGAGTTTTTATGGGTATAGGTAATGGCCAAAGTTTAGATTGTGGTCGTTCATAAGAAGAACTTATTAGAGCATATATAGGAATGCTTATGTATGCACTATATTAAGAATTTAATAAATAAATAAAAATCATGGATATTCAATTCATAAATCAAAAAATCAGTGTTTAACTATCATATAATTTCTGCAATATTAATTTAAATTATACTTCTGAAATTAGCAAAATTAACTTTGTGGGTAAAATTCGTTATTTTTATTTGTTACCTTTGTTTCATTAACCACTTATTGAGTTTAAATACATCTACCGATTTCTAAGAATACCATTTTCTTCTTCAGGATGTCAATACTAATTTGTATTATGTATTGTAGGTGTATTTAAACTCAATAAGTGATTAATAAAACAAAGTTAACAAATAAAAATATTAAATATTAAGAACGTTGAATTTCATGTGTTAATAATTAAGTTCGTATGGTAATATGTAAAGTAGAACCATGTCGTAAAATATAAAAATAACAAATAAAGCTACGCTCGTAATTTCGTATAATATTTCGCAAAATCTATCTCAAACATATATGGACTAAACGCGATACTTATCTCGCTTGCGCCCCGGGGTGTTCTGAAAACACGTCTTCGTTAGAACTCATGTACTGCAAAATTTTAGCTCAAATCTGTATTTGAAACAGACTAATAAAAGCATTATACATATATAATTATTTTTGTACTCACACGATATTATTTTTCCGATAAAATTCTCCTGAATGATACATATTGATACTACTTAAACTCAAATCAAATAGCCAACTTCCCGAAAGAAAAAAAATAGTACGGAATTAATATTATGTTACAGGCCTATGTTATTTTTAAATAACTTAGAAATAAAACACAATTTTTTAATTTGGTTTTTGTTTATCGATTATTTGATTTATTACAATTATGTATAGAATATGATATCGGGCGAGTAGCCGCTTCTGGCAGCGGCACAAATGCGTTATTTTTAATCATATTTTATATGTCACTTCACGTGTCATTTCAACAATTTAATTTCGAATATTGACCTGTAGCATCGGAATTGTTATTAACTTATTAGCGTAGACATTTCTTTTCAAGTTCCCCTACAGAAAATATTTGGGAGCCGTCAAATCAGGTGATCAACCTACCGGGATTCGAATCTGGATCTCTTCCAATCCGGGGAACATACATTAACCGATAATGCTACACCACACAGTAAATTGAAGACATATTTTCGAACCTATATGTTACACTTTTCAAATTGATACATCTATCGTTTCAATTAACAATATTTCTTGATAAAATTGATTTGTATATATGTATATTTTTCTAATTAATACATATATTGCTATAGCTTTAGATTTTTTTAATAAACTAAACTCTGTTCTACACACACGTTGGGTTACATCGTGACTACTACAGTTCCAAGAAGTGCAATCTATCTCATCATCAGATGGTATTAATTACATAGTACGGTTATATATATATAAACAATAAATACAAGATTTTTACACGCAATATAAAATTAGTTATTCTAATTTATTAAACTTAACCAAACAAATCTTCTAAAACAATGTGATCCTTATTATTAATTTACTGTTCAATTTAATATTATTACGCAAGTCACTAACGAGTGGAAAAACCGCTAAAAGGCGTCTGCCCCGACCAGTTTGCATCATTTCGCTAAAGACGCCATTACAAAGATGGCTGCAGTTTCTCGAGTGAGTTCCGACCACATAATTCAATTACCAGCGTAAGATGGCGCTGTATGAACTCTACTTTATATGCACTCAAGTCCATTTATATTATTACGGTACAAAACCTATACAAATTACCAAGGAGCACTTCGAGCCGGATTCTCCAGGCGCAAAGTCAAAAGGGGTGTAAAAGTTTATTGTGTAGTTTATCAATAAAATTTTATTTTACAAAAACTATTTCACAATTAATTTTCGTTGATAATGTTGTGATTTTTAACATAGTTCTCTACTGCGGAAAAATAGATGTGTCACTGAAAAAAAAATATGGGTATTTTGTCACAGATTTATTAATTATATTATATTATTAAGGAGAATTATTGTGAAGTTGTAATTATTCGGAACATAGGTCTGTGATATTTTAAATACTAATTAAATGTATTAATTAGAAAGATTTACATATAAAATCAATTTTATCGAAAAATATTGTTGTTGCGCTACCGGGATTCGAACTAGTACATTTAATTAGTATTTTAAATATATTATACGCTATGCTAAATATAAATTAAGAACGACATGGAGCTACGCGAGAGATGCTGTCATCTGCACGAGGTACGGTAGAGAAGCGAAACGCTGAACGTAATACCCGCTGGCGAAGCCGCGAACACCACTCCATAGCGCTATGTGCGCTCTGATAAACCGTCGTCTCTCTCTGTAAGTATTGATAGATGACATAAATGTAAGTATTGATAGATTACATAGATGACATAAATCAACATAAATGCAAATCACGTAAATTACCTAATTGGTATATCTCAGTTGGGAGTAGTCTACCGGGAATAAAATGCATACATCCCGGTCGTAGCTCTGTTATTTGGAAATAAATATTATTTATAAAATATTTTAACTTAATATTTTTTCAATGACATATGTATTTACATTGATTTTAAAATTGCTCATTCAATTAACAATATTTTTTCATACAAACAAAATGTTATAGAATATGTAGGTTTGGGAGAGGTAGAAGGAGATTGGGATTGGGGTGGTAGGGAGAATTGCGAACGGAGCGATTGCGGAGGAGTTGTCAATTCTCAATTATTTTTTTGAATTATCATAAAATTTCAGCTGAGTCGTTAACGAAGTCTTAAAAATTAATTTTATGAATAGATAATATAATTAATGACGAATCTACCAATATTTATATGCCTAGCTAAAAATACACAAGAAAATAATATATCCATCGTAGCAAAGCTGTCCGAGTTTAAATATTTATATAAATATATGTGGTTTATTCTCGTACTTTTTGATTCACCCTCGTACTCATAGCAAGGCCTAAAGTTAAGGGTCTACTCCGTACTTGTTGTTGGACGAAAGGAGACCTCTTGACCTGTAGGAAAATGTTAGGGGATGTTCAACCGTTTATTAGCGACCGTGCCTTTATTTTTCATCCCAATTTATGATGCAAAACTAATGTAAAAGGGGAAAATATGCATAAATAGCCAGCTTTTCCAATTAACACGGCGATAATGATATGTGTAAAAAAAATAGAAATCCATCATATCGCACACCTAGATCAAAACTAAGACAACTCAAAAAAACAAGAATTTTGAGTTATCATTGTATTCGGATACTCTTGTCATATACGCGACAAACTTAGCCCCAGTTCTCAAATAGTGTCATTTTAGGATACATTTATGACCTAAAATATTATTTAGTTTCATAACTTTAGTAACAAAAAATGGAGAAAAATCTTTTTATTTTTTTGTCTACTGAAAAATGACTTTTTGAGTTGTCTTAGTTTTGATCTAGGCGTGCGATATGTTAAAAATCTTGCTCTTTCTCACTCGCTCTTACCCAGTGGTGTAAATTTTCAAAAAAATGAAAGAATAAGCAATTTTACAGCGGTGCCCAACAATAACTAATTTAGGCCAAAGTTTTTTGTATAAATTGCACTGGTCAACAACAAAATAAGCACCACCTTGGGAAATTTATAAATTCATGTCTTATTATGTACCTACCATTTACACCAAAAAATAACCATTTTTAGTGTTCTACGGTCGGCTGACCCATTCATATAGGAAGCAGAAAAATTTAGAATACCCTCTGAAGGTCTGTGAGCATTGCTGCAACTTACGATTAGCATAAATAGCTTATGATGACTATCTTATTTTATGCTCCATGTATATTTCATATACATTGCATCTTTATTAACTCATTGACTTGTCGACTCGACATGTTGACGAAAGTCGAGTACCTACCCCTTGTACATTTTTCTTTCCAATATCAAACTTAATACTTTAATATACCTGTCCCACATTGGCCATCCAATAACAGATTACATTCTGACACCAAACTGTCAAGATCTTGTTATTTTTTTGTCATCCGAAAGCAGCGCCGTGTGTAACGCTCGGACCACGAAGAAGCTGTGTTCTCAACAGTTCCAGAAGTGTTCTTCACAAAAAACGTGCTAGTCAACTGGAGGTGAAAACGACGTCCAACCCAGGACTTTAGAGCAAGGTAAGGCAGATCCATCTGCCATTATTTTCCTTACTGAATCCACTTCGAGTTGCGTCAACTAACCATTTTTACAATCGATACAGTCCAGTGGGTCCTATCCAACCACGGCAATTTAAGTTATTTTTGCAATAAATTAAATCATTTTCCACTGAAAATAAATTTAATAACGCCTTTTTCAAGATGGTTCCATGTCATGAATCAAATTTTAATGTTGCCTCATATATCAGCCGTGACTCTTCAGTTGGACTCGAACGTGAACGCGCCAGGCGCACTGGCGACTTTGGAGAAGATAATATCACTATATTAACTCAGGACTTCTTCTTTTAACAATGTGAATTAGAACCGAATGAAGAAGACATGGGATAGTATCACGGTACTAAAAAAATATTTTAATATATTTTTAAAATCGGATTGTCTTTTAAACTATGTGTGCTGGAAGATTTTGGAGTAGTAGGTAAGCCGACCCAATTGAGAAAAAAAATTATGAAGAAAAGATTCGAAATACCGATGAAAGGACTCATCTCCCACCAGTACAATCCGCTGACAGTTGCAATGACCGCGCTGCACGCCACTGACGAGCCATTCGCCTTATTTAGCTGACTCAAACTTTACTCGAACAGCGGTGTAGTGGCAGCTGTTGAGCAACATTTTGAAGACCTTGTCGAATCCTTTTTCAAAGCTGAAATGAACAAGTTTTGAAGCACCGTTAGAAAAAGTGAATTCAGCTTCTAGAGTATATTGTCAATGAGGAGAAAAAAATGTTTTCAAACTTACTCCAATACGTTTATTTTTACGTGGCTGTGAATTTTTCAGGCCACTTGGTCTTCACGAGAAGCAATAGAAGATATACACGAAAAAATGTAATCTTCATCTCTTCCAGCGTGTATTACTCAACGATTTTTAGGAGTCATTGCAATATAAAGTTTATGGTTTTTAAAAATGGAATAATAGAAATATCATTCATAAAGACTACAGAATAAAAGGTCTAAACTCGCCGAAAACATAAATAGTTGACGTGGCAAAATGGTATAACGCGTTTCCCCGAATAAGATTTTTTTTGCATATCTTTCTTATTGATTAATTTAATTTGTTTTTTTTTTTAGTAAATAATACACTCTAAACGCAATTTATAAACACAAATAATAAATGTAATTTTTTTAAAAGTCCGTTTTTAATTTTAGTGTGAAAATTAAAAATAGGAGACAGATAAAACACACAGGTATAAATTTCCTTCACAAAGAAAATTCATTTATAATTTCTCACTTTAAAATTCTCTAAGCACTCGAGACAAATAGAAAATTTAAATTTCTGCTCCGAAGCTGTTTTTTTAGCACTCGGTGCTAATAATACAACCCCTTATCCGCCGTCTGCGAGGCTTCGATGTTCCCATCCCCCTCATTAATAAATCCACCCCTATTTTCCTCACATCCACAATTGTATTCGAGTGCTTTAAATAAAATGGCAAACCTGCAGTATTTGTAATTGCCGTGATATTAAATTCATCATAGATACAGTTCAATAATAACATTTTAACTTTTCTGAGCTACGTTTATAGGATTTGTTTTTGCTTATTATCAGCTGCTGTGAGATTTTGAATTTCGGTCGGAAAAAATATAAATAAATAAAATAATAAATAAAATATTTATTATACTAATGTATCATTTTTAATTCAATATTTAATATGGGTTTTTTTACATAAATAGTTATACTACAATAACGAATAAATTTGTTTTCATAGTAGTTCCTCTTTAGTTACCTATCACTTATACTTTTATAGTATTGTTTTTATCAATGCTTGTATTTTTAATTTTAGTATACATTGTTTCCTAAAAAAGATACCCCATAGGTATCGAAACATGTTGATTTATCAATAAATAATAGTTTAAACAAATAGTTTTTATATCTTATTATTTATATAATATGTGGTCACAAAGTAATTTTGCTAATATTGAAGAAGTAAAAAAACATGTATTTAATATGGATTATCGTATTAGTTATTGAAATCAAACTTTGTAAATGAGTGTAGTATTTGTTTTATATTTGTTCTTGCTAAAGTACATACTCGTAAACAAACACGATTATTACGAAACTGATCGAATGTGGGTAGGGAAAGGGAGCAATAATAATTAATATACGGGTAGTTCACATATTAATTATTTATTTCTTACATTCGCGGCAACCCGATCGATTCGCACCCCGCTTGGGGCTGTCTAGAGATGTGCAATTTAAGGATGGATAGTTTAACGATGTCCAGTTCGACGATGGTTATTCTAAACAGTTCATACTCAATGAAAGAAACGTTTTATACATGAAAATAACGTAGCTCTGGAACAGCTCCAATCCCAATGAAATATTTAAATGTATGATAGATAGATAGATAGATATACACTTTATTGGCGTACATCTAGGAATGCAATTGCATACGAAATTTTGATAATTCCGAAATTCGTTCTCATAAATATAATGTAGAATTTCGAAAATTTCATAGCCAATTCCGAATTCTAAATACATAAAAATAAAATATTGTTACGATCACAGACTAACTGTTACACAATAAATTGGTAATCGCAGAACAATAGGGGTGTTCCGAAGGGATCGTTCCTAGAAAACGATATAGAGAAATAACGCCTTCATGAAAGGAACCGATCCACTCGGCCGGCACTTAAACAGACAAAAGATGCCAATCCAATAAACAAAAGACAAAATATAGCGGCTGCATCAAAGAGATGTCCGAAAACTGGCGAATCAGTATTGAGATTTGTTTTATCGAGTCCGGTAGTGCGGTGTGTATTTAGTTATTCAGCCTTGGTTTTTTGTTAAATTATCGATATTTTTTAACAAGGTAAATTGGAGCAGTTTTAATTTAATATATACAGTAAAATCTCGAATATCCGGACTAATTAGGACCATGGGTAATCTGAATAATATAAAGATATACACGGGACTTCTTAAACTCAAATCAATAGTAAATGACCACAGAGCGTATGATAGTGTTATAGGGTAAATTAGTTACATGGACGCATAGTAGATAGTGGAAATATGAGGAAACAAATGAAGGCACTTACTTTTTCATCTACCAGATGCTGGTTTATTTGTTAATTCCTTCTTCACCACAAGAACAAGCGTTTGAGCGGGGCGTATATTGACACTATACGTAAAAGGATTATTTGAATGTATTAGCGGGATTAAAGCAAGATTAACTAATTAGGGTTAGCGGAGTAAAACAGATTGTAGTGTTTCCGTATAAAGTTCGAAGAGCATACTGAACTTGCTGCAGTTGGTTGTTAATTACTGCGACACCTTCTTTCTTCCTTATGCTTAGGATAGGTTAGGAAAGAAGGGGACGGAGATATGCAGGTTAAATTTTGGGTAAATAGCGAACTGAAGGTATGTGTGGTTGAATATGTATGAGTTGGGAGCAAGTCAAACGCCAAAAAACTTAATATAATTTAATTTAATTAAATGGCGCTAACAATATTTCCATTAAAATTAATCCTTAAGAAAAAAAGTTTATTTTTAGTTGAAAAAATTTTTTTTTATATACAATAAATAATAACGAATTTATTATCTTAAATAAGTTTTTTTTTTATTATTAGTATTGACTAAGAAATAACATTAAAAATTTTGAAATTCGACCGAATTTTCCATCCCTACGTACATTTTCTTAATGTAACAGAGATTAATATAAACTATTATAATATAACAATATAACATAAGATACCATTATATTGCTATTAAGTATAATACTCGTAGTTTATTGTATGATATGGAGTAGACTCCACCTCTGATATATACAGCATTGTCCTGGCTACTTTGCTAGACTGCCGTATGTGTTAAAGTAGCCAGTTTTTTCGTGCTGTTGTGGTGTTATTTAATTTAAAGTAAATCGACAGAGATACAAAAAAAAATGTACTGAATGTTGCATGTCTGAAGTGAAATATTAGTGTATTGTGGTGTGATTAAGTTGGAATGTTCGAAAGCGTTGCTTATGACTGATCTCTATCCAATTGGATCAAATATCGAGTATATATCATATATTGAGCGACGTTATATTCATAAATACAACGTGGCTTTCGGAACAGCGACGATGTCGTCTGCAAAAAACCTGACACGACTATATAAATCAGATTTCAGAAGCTTCAATAATCAATGAGCTTGCGTAAGAAGCGAAGGAAGAGGAAAGAGTTCTTTATAGGATTAGACCAGCCGACAGGAGGGATCTAGGAGGTCAACTATATCTTACCATGTAAATTAATGGTTCGTGTATGAACGAGAGATTAGGAAAATACGAGATATAGAAAGGGTGGAAGGAATAGTGAATAGGGGGAGCTGAAGGACCACCTAAAACCAGAAAACACGACCCACCTGTGAAATGCTCCTTTAGATATCTGGATTTTCTACTGGATCCACAAATATTCTGGCTCCAGGACACGTACTCCGTTGTTCCGCATAAAGTATTCTTGGACACACACTTCAGTGATAGCGCGAAGTGTCATGCAACAAGCACAATAAACAATAGCAAGATTTACAGGTTTCGGCACCCACAGTGAGAAACCGAAACACACAAACAATATCAGTCCCACACAGCAGGACGATAATTAGCACCGTTTCACAGCCTACTATGGTAAACTGTTGTGTGACTAAGATTTTGATTGATAACTAAGATTTAACTATAAGAGACTTTCTTTCTAGTAGTGATGGTAAAATCGTTATTTAAACCGTTATTTTTAATATTATTGTGACTGTGATTGTGTTAGATCGTAACGATGATTGATAACTGATTAATGTAATTCTTAGAGAAATGACTGGTACACTAGAAAGTAAGCCTCCGACAGTTAAATCTCAGTTACCAATCATCGACACAATCACAATCACGTAACTGTTTACCATCACTACTACATATCATGTATACGACGTATCAATCAAAAAATTACGAATAATCAGTTAACAATCATTTTTACAATGGGACACAATCAGTCACAATAACGATTTAAATAAGGCTTTAAATAACGATTTTAATAACGATTTAACCACCACTAATAATCAGCTACCAATCATCGTTACAATCGAATATATTCACAGCCACAATAACTGTCTGACCATCGCTACATCAAAGTTTTCCTAGTTTTATAAACTTTGAGACTCTCAACTCTATAGACATACTCGTATTACAGAGTTAATTATCCTAAATCCATTTTCTAAAATATTACAGAAGTTATGCTTCAAAATTTTTCTTTCGAAAATATCTCGTTCTTTTTAGCCAGCGTTCATTGATTAATAGAAGTAAAAGTACCATATTTTACAGACAGCAAAAAAATCAAAACGCTCCTTAGTAGCGATACGCCTAGTATGCCTAGCGGGGTGTCTAGTGGCGAACGATATTTGTGAGAACTTTTTCTTTTGACACACGTAACGCGCAGCAAAAGGGAAAAACATCGTTCCGTCTGGCGAAGTTTTTAATAAAATAACTTTTATCACAGCGAGCCAATTTCTTTGAAATGTACTCGATTTTACCCTCCGAGAAGTATGTTTTTAATAAAATCCGCAATTTCCTCGCGATCCCATCTGCCGAGTTTGTACATTATTAAAATAATTCATTTGTACAAGTCTGTGGTAATCCGTTGATATTCAACAACTCGTCGAAGCGACGTATTTTTCACGTTATTTATAGAAACTGACGGTCACCGAGAAAGGTGGCGAACAGACGAAGAACCAACATGACCAGACATGTTGCTCTGAGAAGAATGAAGAAGACAAGACTGATCAGACAATGATACAACACAGGCGAACCAGGCGCTTGCCTGTGGCGGCCAAATCAAGGGGGCGACTTAAGCCTACCTCTAGGTCTGATATTATAAAAATTAAAAATTAAATGCCAAATTGCAAAACGATAATAGTATTTAATACAAATAATCCATATATAAACAATCCAAGAAAGCCAATCAAATAAATAACATTATAGTTATTTCCTCATAAAGCTGTAATTTGTAGTCAACACCAGAAAATATTTTGGTAAAATCCCGCCATGGGCAAGTTTCAAAATGCCGGCCTAACAAAATACCGCCCCTAACGTGTGTGGCACGCGGGCGACCGATTTAGGAGGCGGCCAATTCATGGGGATTGTATTACAAAAATTGAAACCATCATCTCTTCACTTAAGTTACTAGGCCGGAAAAAAAAACAATCTTGCCTAAGGAGGTAAAAAGTCTAGCGCCGGCGCTGCAACACATCTTATTTATTTCCAGTGGCGTAACCAAAAAAAATTTGACCCCAATTTAAAATGACAAAAAGGCATTCGGCCTCATAAAAAAAGGCCCCCTAAAAACGTATTGTGTATAAAATTTAATAATATTATTACTACGCACTTTGTTCATTAAATGGTAAGAAAAAAATCAGCCACTTATTTTTACATTTAAATATATTTTACAAAAAAAAATTTAAGCATTTATATACTCTCGCTACTGAAAAAAATCATTTTCGCTTTACGCCAATGTATGTTCCCATTATTATTCATATTTCTTTCGTTTCGAGATATTTAAAAGTTAGCGTTTGAATTGATTAAAAAATATTTTTATATTACACAACACAATGCTTCAAAATGTATTCACTCTACTAGATTTATAATTTATTTCGACATATAAATGTTGTATGCAGCTTATAAGGAAATTTTAAAAAATGAGGGTGAAATGTTTTACTATTTTATCAAAATAAACACTAGCGGAATACCTTTAAAAGTCGTACAATACACTGAATATAACGCTTCAAATTTTTCACAATTGTTACAAATTGCATTATATTATATTAATTTTTAACAATGTGACGCGAAGTAATTAAAAAACTCTTTTTTTTTCAATTTTACTTATACCATTTTCACAATAATGGACATAATATAAGAAATATTTTATAAATTTTATAATACAATTTCTTGTTATGGATTTCAAAAATTATTAGTCTATTTTAATGCTGGGAAAAATCGTTAGATAGGGACCTTATTGACCCCTATCGAACGTAGGCCCCCGTAGGTATTTGCATAGTTACGCCCCTGTGTATTACGCAAACATTAATATAAGAGGACTCACAATTAAATTCGTAGAAAAAAAAATTACTATTATTAATATAAAATGGATTCAACGTAAGTCTGTTTTGTGCCATCTACTCACCTATTAACGTTTGTCCTTCGGGAACAAATTTCGGTGTTATTCCGTGGCGGATTATTGCCGATGTCGTAGTACCGCCACATAAAGCGCAGAAAAATATTCTACGAACTTAATTGTCAGTGATATGATAGTATTATATCGGATTTAATTAAAATAATAATAAACAAATATGAAAATAATGAAATTTCGTATTAAAGTGTACTCGACTCTTTTCAGCTAATCGTGTATTACTAAATAAAAATGGAATATAATAAAAGAATTAACAAGCAGAGATTTCATTTTCTTACAAACTATTTCACCGTTCAATTTTAGATGTAAGAAGAATTCGCAAATATTAATCTGTGTCCTAAAAATACATTTTTATTTCATATAAAACATACTTTATACGATTTGCTATTCAACAGAAACAAAACACCGAAATTCATATTAAAATTCACACCAAGGCATGTACTCGAGAAAACACTTGTGACCAATGTTCATCAATTGAAGAAAAAGACTGTATCAACTACCTTGCAATCATAATAGATAACAATCTCAAATGGGAAGAACATATTACTAATCTCACAAACAAAATAAGGAAAATTGCCTACATATTTTTTAGACTCAGAAACGTCTTATCACTTACATATCTGAAAATAATATATTTCGCGTTTGTACAGTCACATTTGCAATACGGTATTATTGGATGGGGAGGTGGATATAAAACTTCAATGTCACAATTAGAAATCACTCAAAAAATGATAATAAAAATTATTCTTAAAAAAAAGACTATCCACGTATACAACTTTTCACAGATTTTAAAATACCAAAAATGGTAGACATATACAAAAAAAAATCAATAATTCAAATTTTCAAAATTAAAAATCAATTAAATTTTAAAAGCGAATTCCGATCTACAAGATATAGAGATCAAATTGATATCCCAAAACTAAAATATACCGCAACTCAAAATCAATATATTTATTAGGGTATCAAATTTTTTAACAATCTCCCCATCACAATTAGAAAAATTACGGACTATCATAAATTTATAACTGAAGTAAAAAAAAATATGTACACAGACTAACTGAAACATAAATTAACTCGAATATACTCCTTTATACACGAGTCTTACTCTCATAGAGAAGAAACAAATTATTTTATTTTAACATTAGTAAGTAAGACTCGTGTATAAAGGAGTATATTCGAGTTAATTTATGTTTCAGTTAGTCTGTGTACATATTTTTTTTACTTCAGTTATAAATTTATGATAGTCCGTAATTTTTCTAATTGTGATGGGGTGTATATATATATATATATATATATATATATATATATATATATATATATATATATATCCACTAATTATTGAAATTGTATCATATTTTTAATATTAATAAAAAAAGAGAAAAAAAATATATATATTAAAATCTGAAAATTATAATAATAAAAAATAAATAAAAATTTAAAAAATATGTAACAGAATAAGCCACGATGACAAATCAAAGATATATAAACATTTGGCATCGTTGCATTCTTTTTTATTTACACACTTGATAATAATATTGTTTTCGAAATTTATTTCTCTCAAAGAGAATGGGATATAATATTATAATGTATATCTAAATATCATAGTGTGATTCTCGCCGAACGCGACGCAAAACAAAAAACATGGCGATTGTACTAAAAAACGAATTTTTATTTTGCTATTATAGAATATTTAATGTAAATTTACCAGACGGGGGGGTTTCATTTAAAATGATTATGCAGAGACACGTAATTGATATTAAATTATCAACTGACTGACATTCTGTAGAATTACAGTTGGTAATATAAGAGACTGTTTTGAAGTCCACTTCACAGTCTCCCCCACCGATAAATTCGTATATCGTAATAATTAAACGATACTAAACTTCAATAGGCAGACATTTTTTTTGCTTCTCTTACATCTAAGGATATGAATTATTTCATACAAAGAAAACCATTTAGATAAAAAAAAAATTCAATCTAAAGCCTTTAATATTACACGTATTTATTTAAAACTCCGTGGGTTTTGTTGTATCGAATAAATTCACATTTCATGCTAGCCAACTTAAAAATTAATTAAATAGCTGAAATTTTTATATTTTAGTTTTTTTTATTCAGCAAGCGAGTATATTGAAAAACAAGCCAATTTATCTTGTTGGAAGACTTTTGTCCACGCTTTTTTTTTGCCTAAGATAAATAATTTATACTCTCTGATCTCTAAGAAAAAAGCAACAAAGCTAAAACTAAAAAAACATTTTCTGATCTAAATAACGAGCCTGATGGCCCGAATCCATGGATGAGATTATTATGAAATCTTCGACTCGAGACACATTACGATCTAAGATTACGTTTCCAAAAGACTCTTTTGAGACTTTCATAGTCCGTTGTATATCAGAGATTCGCCGTCTCACGACCATTGATATTCCGTTCGTCAGTTGGGTAAATTTGAATCTCCCCTGCAGAAGTTAAAACCGGATAAATGCTTAAAATTGAATGTATCTAACAGAATAAGTAGTTGTAGGTATCTATGGTTGTATTTTGATCTCCAAATCAAAATTTCAACACGTGAGATTTATCTCAACCGAATTTCTGAGTCTCATCTCATCGTATCACATCCCGTTGGCACGGGCCATAAAATTTAGATCGTGTTTCATGATTCATCAGTTCGTATAATTTTGGAGCAAAACAGTGCTCTCTTCGGAACTTAACAAAGAAATAAAATGTATGATTAAAACCTATAATAATCATGTATAATATATTAACAAGACACTGATAGATAATAAATACGGGCTGGTAGTAAGAATCAATTATATTTCGTCTGGGTGCGAAAGTGTATTTTTAAATTTATTTTATAGGTTCAATATTAACGAAGATAGATATTTTTTAAGTATTTGAACGGCTCTATTTTGAAACAAAGTGGCGGATCAAGCTACAGGTTGAATATTATGTTCCAGGCCGATTTTGTTTGGCCGCCATTTTGGCTTGGCAGACATTTGTCAGTTCGCATTTGGTAGTCATAGAGAGTTGTTGATTACAATTTATTATAGAGCATCTAACGTCTCGATAACGTGTTAAGTCATTAAAACATTTTATCTAAATAATAATGGCAATACTGTAACTATTAATGGTGATCGCTATCGTCACACGTTGAAACCTTATTGGTGGCCGAATTGGGTCGATTGGGCCTGCAACACATGCAGTTTCAACAGGACAATGCCACCCCACACATAGCCCGAGCTTTTCGAGCCCGAAAGTTTTCGAGAAATTTTTCCCGGCCGCATAATGTCAAAAAGTGGTGATATCAACTGGCTTCCTCGATCAGATGATTTAAGGGCTCTCGACTATTTTCTGTAAGGGTACATGAAAAGAAAGGTCTACGTCAATAAACCAACAGCGATTTCGATGCTACGATTCGAAATGAAATTGCTGAAATAACACGCGAAATGTGCGAAAATGTTACGAAAAATATGGTTAAAAGAGCACGCATTTGGTCGACGTCATATTCCATACATAATTGCAATTTTTAAAAAATCGATAAATAAAAACGAAATTAAAAAATTATGTTTTATTTCTTAGTTATTCAAAAACAACATCGGCCTGGAACATAACATTTACCACGTGGTTAAAAATTTATTCGAGACATTAACCAGGTCAAATTCGCTATCGACCATGTACGTAAATAAGTCTTTACTTATATAATAATTAATAAACAAACTGTAGCAAAAGAATATTAAATAAGAAAAAAAGTAGAACGTGGTGACAGGTCGTCCGACTTTAAAATCAACTCCGCGGCAGTCATATTATTGGATATTTCTAAATAATGAGCTTCAGATATTCCGCTAGAGGTGAGCCTTGTAATACTGAAATAACATTCCGCGCGGCAACGTTGCAAATAAGGTTTTTATTTAATAAAGAGAAGGTAATGAGACGATATGAAAGGAGGGGTGGGAAGGTATCAATTTCCCTGGAAATAAGTAAAGGGATTTATATTACGAATACGTCCGACACAAGAAAACTTGCCGTAGACAAAGAAATAATCGCTCCGCTTTTGCCATAACAAAATGGGCTAATTTTATTTTCACATTTACCGGTATCAGGAAAACAGTGCCGAGTGTCTATCCCGATACTTCTCACGACACGCTAATAATAATAATAATGTGTTTATTCCAGCGTGATCAGGTTTTTTTTTTAAACCTGATTCGCCATAAAGATAATACATATTAAGTTATACATTAAAGATTATGAAATAAATATGCTGTAAAAAAGAAAACCAAGGAAAATATTAATAAATACAAAAAAAAAAAAAATTAAAAGTTAATAAAAAGTAAAAAGTTCACACATATATATATATATATATACACACAAAATATAATTATTACATAATAAATTGTACTGTCATCTTGCTTTTCTATCGCACGTATGCTGAGTTTTATTACAATTTAATGTATTGATTTATTTATTGAATATAGTGAATCGATTTAATATCCATCAACACTGTACATTCCTCTTCCTTGATGTTCTGTCTAAATGTATATGTATTCTGTCTCCCTCTTCGTGTACATATATAAGTGGACTCTTTTTGTATTTATTGTTAGTTTTAAATACGTCCTGACGAAGCTTGAACTAAGCAAAACCGATTGGAGTTTAATAAAATTCGTTGTTTTATACAAAGTGATTGTATTTTATTTATTCTAATAATATTTCAATTCATTTAAAAAATAATAATAATAGATACCCTCGTTGAACTTTGTATTAATATAGAGCTTAAGATATTTGTAAACTGCTATTTTCACGGCATCGTAATAATTAGTGTCCCGGGGGCCTATCACGCAGGACACCGAGTTTTTTATTAAACTGAATTTATTAATATTATTTGAATCAGAAAAATTTACATGACACACACTAAAACATTAAAATTTAAAAACATATATATTTATATCAAAAAATGTCTGTAAATATTAATGATTATGGTTTTAGATTTAGCGAAACTACTTTGTATTTAAGAATATCCAGTTTATTTCGTAAATACAACTACTAGTAAAAATTATTTAAATCACTCAATACTAATTTTTATGCTGTCGCCATTTTTGCATTCAGGGACCAACCAATGTCTACCATTTTTTTCTGATTAATTGAGGGAACGTAAAAATCTGCTCCGGGTACGTCAAGTACCTTAAGCTACGCCACTGATTCACTGAAAATACTCGATATATATCCTATATTATATTACCCTTAAAACGTCACATTATGGTGTACACTTGAGACATAATATCGCCAGATTCCGTGCAACCCACGCGACTCAGAAGAAATCAAATTCTGGGAGCGCAGGTTCAATCCATTTTTTTTTCAACTTATATTTAACCAAAACACAAACCGTTTTTATTTAGCGAAAACTCTAATATAATCCGTCGCCAGACGGCGTCGCAGTA
Source organism: Eubasilissa regina (assembly GCA_022840565.1). Classification (NCBI taxonomy): domain Eukaryota; kingdom Metazoa; phylum Arthropoda; class Insecta; order Trichoptera; family Phryganeidae; genus Eubasilissa; species Eubasilissa regina. The sequence continues at coordinate 11,010,757 of JAINEB010000027.1, read as the reverse complement.
ATTGGATGCTTTATTGTGCTATAGTAACCACTTTCCTGATTCTGATAAATTACTATTTTAACATTTAAAAAAAAAGTTTTATAGAAACGCTGGCTGTGTGGCCGCTGGGCGGCCACCACTGGCCGCGAGGAAAGGCCGATTGCTTTCTGTACTCGATATTTTTTGTGCACATATCATTACTCAACTCCCATATTTTTGATTCAGAAACAAACTACGTATACACACAATATCTCCAAAAATAGTGTTCGTTTTCCTTACACTTTGTATGAGAAGCTCATCCAAAATCTCGTAATTTATGGTTCAACGATACGTCAAAGGTCCTGTTATCCACTTCGTCAACTATGTACGTGTCAGTATCGAATAGTTTCCAATGGAGTCGGTGTTATATCTTGAACAGTTGAAACACTTTTTCGGAGGATGTACGGTAGGCAGGGCCGGATTTACACTTGAAAGACCTCCGGGCTAACTCATATTGGAAGACCCAAAAAAAAACAAATTATTAAAACGTAATTTAAAAAACGCGTTACATTTTTCAGATTGCTTGGGATGGAGCGACTATGTCTGCAATTAATCCAATAATAGCAGCTCAAAAAATTATCTTAAAAGTTATCCTCAAATCCCCAATCACAACGAGGACTGACGAAATTTTTAATAAATTCGATGTCTTTGATATTAGACAAATATACGCTAATACAACTCTCAAATACATATATAAATACAAACAGACACATTTTAAAACAACTCAAAACATAATTTCCACATGGACAAATACAAATAACCAACAAACCCCAAGAGCACACTACATTTGGTCAAAGGAACTACAAGTGTTTTGGACCTAAACTATTTAATAGAATGCTAAAAGACTTAAATCAATTGAATTGTCCCAAGAACATGAAACCATATATTAAAACTTGGATTCGTAATATGGGTAGAGCCAGTATTGGTGCACTCACCCAAACATATTGACTCATACCCATATTAATTATTGCTACAAAGTGATCCAAAAATTAAGTCAATTTTAAAATTGTTCTTCATATACATACACCTTTTATATAGTAATAAATGTAATTCTATCTACTTGTAATTCTAATTAATTGAACAATTGCTTGTAAACTATGCCCGTCTCGACACAGAATTTCTCTAGTGAGACAGGTACAGTCCAAACAGATTTTTACATTGTATTATATAGTTACAAATAAAATAAAATAAATACGTGCATTGAATATTTTTTTCTACTTTAAAAAATATATCATTTTTATTTTGACATTGTACTACACACACAATTACTGAGTTAATATCACGACTAGTTTCGGAAAGAGCAGTCCTTCCATCTACAGGTGTTCCCATAATTTCGTTCAACATCTGTGGTTCCCGGGTTTCCTATTGACAATATGGTCAGGTATGAAATGTGAACACTACCACTGACCTTTGATTGAGCACGCTGATGCTCTAGGGTGGTAGCTGGTCCGATGTTGCTCTCCTTCTTCTGGGTAGACATCGAGGTGTACTGGATGCGATTGCGTCTTATCATTTTGCGCATTCTCCAATCTCCGAAAGAGATGGCAATATTCATACACATATATGACCAATAGAAACAACAAGAAATCCCAGGTGTACCAATTGAAAATATAAATTGAACTAAATTTAATACAGTTGGATATGGGGCGGTGGGTTACAGAACATTAGTTACGGGACGAGAAGCATTATACATACATTCTTAGTAAAAACATAAATCCGATAGTTTTTGACACATTTATGCAACAGTATTTACTCTTCCAAAATTAAATCTATGTGTAAACAAAACATATTTTTTACATGAATGCATATAATATTGTCAGCATTTAAATTTTCGTTCCAATCTCGGGTCAAATTTTAAAAAAAAGTTACCGAGATATTTGATCGCGTACCAAAGTGATCACGTGGGTGACACCAAAATGATAATATTGGCACAAAAAATTTGCGTTAGTAGTAGTCTGTGTAAAATACCTATTTTTGTTTTAGAATTTAGAATAATTTTTTAAATATTATTTGTGTAAAATGCGGGTCTAAACGTGGGTAAGGAAGTAATGTGTAATTTTAGTAGAAATCGGACCCGTGTATAGAATTTTTCACCAGAGTATGTTAAGAATGCATAAATAATAATGTGTATATCAAAAATTAGTTGATGCATAAAATTCTATAGACCATTAGTTTAACATGTGAAAGATACCGGGATTGCGCTTCCAAAATCATTTTGATTTCATGAGGGTTTTGAAGGCCAACACGCTATTTCTAATACAGTTTTCAGTATAAATTTTACTGGAGGACCTTTTAAAAGGGTTGTAACATTATCAAATGAAAGGTGCATTATTTTGTTTATATGAGGATGAACTTCAAATTAATATTTTCAATATAGACTATGCGAAAAGTTTATATTACGCTACATAATTTTCAGGTATGGCTCTGGTACGATGATACCGGAGCCATCCTATGATGGTATTAAGATGTTAATAACTGAATGTAATAAAATAAAAAATTTTTGAATGTAATATTGACCAATTGTAATAATAAAAAAAAAGGAAAAAAAGTTAATATAAAGAAAAACCACAAGGTTTTAGTAAAACTGTTCTAAAAATATTAAGATTTTGTTAAACATTGCACGCCTTGCATTATTGAGTGAAATCGAAACGAGAATAAACTCAAATTGATTCTGGGATAGGGTGGGATCTTTTGGGATTTCCTAATTTTTCTTACCTAATTTTCAAACCATAATGTACAATATCATCATACAATTATGTAAAAAAGTGCATCACTCGAGTAAAGACCATGTCGCACTTCAAATGAAGGTATTAATCCTTTTGCCTACTAGGTAAAAGTCCAAACTTGAGATAAAAACTGCTACAACAGTACCCATACATTAAATATTGCATTTTTTACTTTTCTCTGTAGTTGTGTTAGTACGTTATTTAACTGAACTTTACCTAAGCTTACTTCATATTTGTATATCATTTACTTATTTACTCTTACTTTGCTTACTCTTTGTTATTTTTTATAAATTGAACATTGCATTTACTTTAAGTTTTGCAATGTATTCATATGCTATTTAATTGCATCTTGTTTTACTCTTTATATTTTTTTTTTTGTACATTGAATATTACACTTTATTTACTACTATACCGGAAAAGAACTGTCTACTATAATACAGTAAAACACTAGGGTAGCAGGCAGGGTACCCAAATATATGTCTTATTTTGCTACAATGTTTTATTCTATTATAATGATAACATAACACAATGTACTGTGACTCAAAAATAAATATATATTATTTGAAAAATCCGCTGGTAAAAAACATGACACGACCAGGTAAACCAGATACTGGAAGATGGTACTGTTAGAAGCCACAATAATCAGCGAGCTTGTATGAGAAGATGTATGAATGTGAATGAGGCGAGAATCGTGTGTCAGGACAAGAGTGTGGTGCTCTATCCTCTCTACCCCCGCAGAGAAATGCCATGATGGTAAGTATATTTGAAAAAAATTAATGAATCGTAATAAAACTATTATTTTTACATATTAATCAAATATATTAATTAGAAAGATACATGTATAAAATCAATTTTATCGAAAAATATTATTATTGCGCTACCGGGATTCGAACCTGAATCTCTTTCCAAACCGGGGAAGGTGCATTATCAAACTATGCTACAGCGACATTATTATTGATTACAAATTTTTCAATAAAATTGATTTTATATGTATATCTTTCTAATTAATACATTTAATTAGTATTTAAAATATCACAGACCTATGTTCCGAATAATTACAACTTCACAATAAGAATGTGTTCTCCTAATATTATTTTGACAAATTTGAGATGGATCTCGTACTAAAACGTATTTTAATTGTGATTGTGAGATTATTTGTGTTCGATTGTAACAATGATTGATAAGTTATCATTCGTAATTCAGCGAGCAATCACTGGTGTATTAGAAAGCAAACCATCAATAGTTAAAATTCAAGTCCAGTCAAAAACTTCAATATCTCAGACACGTGGTAAGATATCCAGACATATGTCAGATCTCGCACCTCATAATGCAGGGAAAGATTGCTGGAAGTCGGGGCTCTGGAAGAAATAAAACATCATGGCTGAAGAACCTGTGGCAATGGTTCAGACAGTATACTGTAAGGCTTTTCCGGGCCGCATTAAACAAAGTGACTTTAGCCAAAGAGAAGAAGAAGAAGTTAAATCTTGATAAAATTAAATAAAATAACAGGATTAGACCATCACTAACGTGTATAGAATAGTTGGTAGATAGGTACATACCTTCAGGTTCTGAATTAATTTTTTATTGAACCTAAGCTGGACATGAAAAGCTCAATCGATTCATTTGAAAAAAATTTAATATTCTGAGAGCAATATTTTTTACATCTAATCAAATGACAAGTGCCAGATGAATTTTAAATAAAAAAAAATTATGTGCACGCGACTTACGCTATTCATGTACAAACGGTGAGAATTATTTAAACGTTGGTTATATTTTTATGAAATTCATTTCACATTTTGGCATGTCAACAATTCACGACTAGTATAAATCTAGTAGAGAATACTTCACAGTCTGTTACTTTATTCAATAGTAATTTATATTAATTGTTTTATATTTACTTAAACTCCATATCAAGATAATTCAATTGCTAACATAGTAAAAGGTATAAGGTTTAGAAATGGTAAATGTGCTCGATAAAATCAGACATTAATAAATGAGTATCAATTTATATATATAAAATGTTTATTAACACAATGGTACAAAACTATCCTAATATAAATTTAGTTTAAAAATGTAAGAACCAAAACATGACATAATGGTAAGAAAGAAATATTTTACAAAAAAAAAAAGCATCAAAATTATAAATGAAAATCTTCAGAAAAAAATAAAAAATTTCCTCAATGTGCGTACATTAATAATCATCTCATCAAATTGTGCGTTCAAAGGATATAAAATTACATAAGTGCTGGTGGAAAACTTGCGACACACGTGCCATAGAAAAACACAATAAGCATTTTGTGTGACGCACATTAACCAGACTAATATAATATCAAATAAAACAGTTGCATTCTTAAGTCCACGATTATGTCGCATGTGTGGTATTAAAATCATAAAAAGAGCCTATGACCAGCGCATGTTTTCAGTACTCAATAAGGCAATATAAACGCAATTACATGGTAGTGTGCTTGGAGATGCCAAATTAGCGAACATCAAAGCTATTATCACTGGCCATATGGTCAGAATGGTTTAAACCCGACTATCTTAAGTGATAATGTACTCTCAGCTATCACACGGCAAATGCTCACATGGAAGTCAAAAGAAATACTTTGAAGACAGTATACAGTGGCACCTAATACATACTTGGTAACAGAACACTGCAAACAGGAGATGACGCAAAAATAGGGAAGAGCAAACAGGGTGCGTCAGGGGAAATCAACCGCTGTACTCTGCTGTTGCGTATGTCATGTCTGATTGTGCACTTCTTTAAATAATGTTTACGGGGGACAGTGAATGGTTTTCGATCGGCGGCCATGCCATTCTGCATTACAGCAAAACTGCACTGCTATAGCAAGGCTGCCATGTAAATGGATCGGCGGTCAATCGATTGGATAAAAACCTGGCGATGAATGAGTAGGACCTATATGGGAGCTTTTGCTCATAGAACGGTCTAGTGATAAGCTAAACCATTATTTTAACCGTGATTGTGACTATTATTCTGACATTTGTGTTCGATTGTAACAATCATTGGTAACTGATTATTCATAATTTGGCGAGCAATCACCAGTACACTAGAAACTAAACCTCTAACAGTTAAATCTCAGTTATGAACCATTGTTACAATCGAATAGCATTTACACAATCACAGTCACAATAAAGGTTTACCTCATCACTAGAACGGTCCTGGATAAGAGGAGTCTTCCTATGAACTTGTGGATTCAGAATTGGACCCTTAGCTATTTGAAGACTCACAATCGTGAAAGACAATCTTCCTCGGATAAAAAGGAGAGCCGATGATGTCGCTGCCAGTACTCGCATACGGAGCCGAGACGCAGACCCTTATCATCAATGTCATACACAAATTAAAGGTTGCCCAAAGAACAATAGAAATGGCTACATTTGGAATATCTCTTGAGAGACTGAGATTGGATACAATGTACAAATTTGCCAGAGAACCAAGGTACCAACTGTGCCCAAAAAATATGCAAGGTCAAGTGACAATAGGCTGGACGTGTGTACCAAAAATATGATGGACGAGTGGAAAGGTGTGTGGTTCGAGAACAGGGCTCTCAGCCTCACTCAGACTCATAAAAATCATGAGAGACATCATCCTCATAATGAGAAACTGCCAAATAAGGAATCCTGTATGCAGCAGTGAAGAGACAGATTGATGCTGATGATGACGATGGAAGAGATTAGATTAATTCACTGTAGTTTTAGTCAGATGATTGCATGCAGAATTTTCAAGAAGATTATGTTCAGGTAGCTCTGTTCTTCAGACCTTATTTGCCAACATTGTAAACAAATATCTTAAAATTTCTAATGTTTGCCTTACACGATTGCGAATTTTTTTATTAGGTATAGTATCAATCTAAAATTAAGAATGTAAAAAGAGCCTCTGTTGTATAGAATATATATGTATTAGAAAATGCATTTTTGATTTTTTCCATATTACATCGAGTATAATAATTCTAATCAAATATAAATATATACATAACATGACAGCGACAGGAGGTTAAAGTAAGTACAAATGCATAATATTGAAAAAGTACATATGTATAAATTAAAATAATCATAAATGACTGTTTTTTTTAAATTATAACGAAAGCATAAAAAGGTATTCTTTTAAGTTAGATATATATATATATTGATAGTGTCATTAATGAGTATCATTTGACCTATTATTTTCAATGACGTTGCGGTGTGGTTTTTATAATATATTTTTATTATGACTATTTATTAAAACATCAAACAAAAACAGAAAACATTAATGACACTATCTATGCATAACTTTTTTGTACAAATTCAATAATATGAATTATTTCCTACATCTACAATCATAAATTACTGTTACAGCATGCAAGATAGATCTTTCATTATCCGGAATGGCATTAAATCTTATAAAAAAAATATTCCGCATCCAGTTCACGTACCCATTGACTCAATACACACAAACCTACTTGTATTATGTATTACATATATATGTGTAAAACATACATACACCCAGCAACAACAAAAAATAAATATGCATTAATTATAAAACTAAATTTAAGATGTAAAATATTATATCTAATGGCACTAAATATTTTTCATAAATTAAATATGTTTTTTTAGTAAAAAGCAATCACTTATTAAATATGTTATTTGAAATACTTCAGGTAATATCTATAATACATTATTGCTACATATCAAAAATTGTTTGATTCCTATCGAAATAACCGGATTTATTTCATTTACGCTATATTGCAGTACAGTAATACCCCGACTTACGCTACCCCGACTTACGCAAACTCAGAGTTACGCGGTTCGTTTGGCGACACTTCCGCTAGACTGCCTTCCGTTATGTTCAGTGTTTCTCTTACTGTGATACGCATTGGATGTGTTTCGCGCAGACTCTACGTGCACGTTTACGATTAAACGATCGATGAAAGTTAAGATTGATTTGTTAAAGGTTTTCTAAACCCTTAAAAAAACTATGTCGTGTAAATCTGATTCTCTTGCAATTAGTAAGAAAAGAAAAATTATATCTTTGGAATGTAAACATAAGATTATCATAGATTTTGATAACAAAATGAAAATTTGTGAATTGGCAAAGAAATTTGAGCTACCGGAATCCACAGTAAGAACAATAATAAAAGATAAAGAAATAATTCTTGAAGCAGTGAAAAATGCTCAATCCTTGAACTTTTTTACATAAATCATTTATTTTTTTAATATTTTGTATTAATATGTATAAAGAACTGCAATTTTATTAAATATTTTTCTTGTAAACTAGTGATTTTGTTAGTCCTTGGCTCCAATTAAACAAAATTATATGTATTTATATGAAAAGTTGTACCCCGACTTACGCGAATTCGAGTTAAGCGATTTTCGTCAGTCCCACCTGTTGCGTAACTTTGGGGTATTACTGTATATTATACAAAATAATTACTTTTATAACTAAATAAGACGCAAACAGGAATTCAATCTGTAATTTTCATTCCAATAATGACGCACGTCATTCGTTGTTCGTTATTTATTTGTGGATCTGAGTAACGCACCTATGTTAATCAACAACGGGTGCTCACTGTGTGATTTACTCTCAATTATTACTCTCTCAACTATAATATGTACCAATTAAATTATACCAAAACTAAACTGCTGAGTTCCAAAACGATCCGTAATTATTCACAAAAGTCTCCGTGGATTACTATGGTCCTTAAGTCTCAGAAAACTATCACAGGGCCTTATGTATATCAAAAACCTAATTTGTAAATAAATTTATGAATTTAATGTCTCAGTTATTTTAGAAAGAAAAAAAAGAAAAATATTTAATCAAAGGTTAAAGAATCTAAATAAAATATGGACAAACAATAAATCACAATATGATTTCAAAAACTCAATTATTGTTATATCTCTTTCAATATCCAGAAAAATTCCTACTCCTGAAATATAATGCAAATGTGAACTACAATAATTAAGTACTTATAAATTATTAATTGCCGATTTTTACAATGATTCAAAAATGTGATTCGCTTCCACAGAGATACCTATCAAAAATCAGAATTATTTTATCATAATAAATTGTCATTGCTGCAATCTATAAATAAAATATTGAAATATGTTATGTAGCGAGTAGAACGATACCGATTCAAAGAATCAAACCTTTTTATAAAAATGAGAGGAGGATCACTCCAAGAGTATACAGATGTTGAAAATTTCACTTACTAAATTAAACAAAATATATGATAAATAAGTTAAATAAACCAACAAAAGTTAATAAAAAATTAAGTAAATATTCGAAAATGGTAAAGCTCTGACCGATACATTACAAGATGGTTAGTAAAAAATGACTACTACGCCTCACGATCAGCTAAGTTATCAAAAAGAAACAGAATGTGGTCAAAAATTAAGTCATCAACAAGAAATAGATTGGTATTTTTTTTAACCAGTAGTTCGATATTTCATTCGTAATTGCAATTATTGGAAATATATACGGACCAAACAAAACACATATATACCGACCAAAAAATTGCTAATTAAAATGTAGACCAACCATAAAATTACAAATGAAAATGTATACCGAGTATACAACTCACAACATAAAAGCAAAACTTATACTATATTAACATTTTTAGAATGCTTCTAAAGCGGACATAATACTTTACAAAGATCTGGAGTCCTTCCTGGCATTATATATACAAATTTAAATTTAAAATTAATTTTTTATGTACATATATGTATGTAGACTAATAGAGCATTATGGCTCCATTAGATTTTTCTTCTATCATGGGTGCAATTGGATCTTTCTCTCTATCGTCAGCCATCGCAATAATTATGCTGACAATGTTAAGAGCTGATATGATGGCCGCGCCGACGACAAACCTGTAAATAAGAATGGAAATATTATGGCTATTTCGTCATTTTGATTAAACACATTTATCAATTAATGTATAGAATAGGAACAAACTGATTGAATCATTGATAAATAATATTATTTATTTTTTTTAATATAATATATGGATACATGTTAAAAAAATATATAATATCCACAGACTACCAAATAAGTAGCGCAAATTCCTTATTACAATATTTACATTTGGTGTCTTCCGCGTGACCACTTTTGTACCACTTACACAATCAAATAGCTCTGTGACTTTTTTTAAATATATGACTCGATTGGAGATGAAAATTTAAATGCTGACAATATAATATGCATTAATGTAAAAAATGTGCCTTGTTCACACAAAGATTTAATATTTGAAGAGTAAATACTTTTACTGTTGCATAAATGTGTCATAAACTAACAGATATATGTTTTCACATCTAACGTTCCAAACCCCTCTCCTATGTGTACACTTTATTTCATGTCTATTCATTTACTGGTCTGTGATGATATCGTAAAATTACTATATTATCCTTAGACAGTTAGAATTTTTTAACACTTATTTTCGTTCTTTTCTAAATATTTTTCAAGCTTGGAAACACAGTCGATTAATAAATCATCTGATTTGATAAAGTCATATTTTTGTCATTATTATCAGCCGTTTTCTATCCACTTTTCTATATCCATTGTTACTCACTGCCACACATTTTTAGAGCAGTCTGTCGGCTTCTTGATTTCCCTCGAGTACCACTAGATGGCAATATTCGTCCAATGATTGACAATTCTTCGAGTGATGTGGCCTGCCTACTGTTATTTCATTTTCTTATCGTAATCAATTATATCAAAATAATCTCAACTTGCTATTCATTGCATGTATTTCACAGGTATCTAAACCAGGTAAATTTATTTGATTTTTCTAAAAACGGAATTCATATTCATGGCTAATTACAGCAGTCACGTCTACAAACATGTTATATGAACCAAATTATATAAAATACATTAATGTAAGAATTTCCATTAAAAAAGTCACTAAACAATGGTTATGCATTAGTGATGAGATAAACTGTGATTGGTGTTTGATTGTAACGATGATTGATAACTGTAATTATTCGTAATTGAGCGAGCAATCACCGATATACTCTGTAAATCTCCAACCTAAAATCAGTCACCAATCACACAATCATAATTTATCTCGTCACTATTATATATGAGTGACTGAATGTTGGTGTCTTTTCCCGGTTGATATTATCTCGGATGAGTTTAGTCAGCCTTTTGTATACTGAATGAACTTATCAATACAAAAATGAAATAATTAATATTTTATTTACCAGAATGACCTTCCGAAATCTGCCATCCCTTCAGAGGTCCATTTATTATTCAGATCCACTTTGCTGAGAACGTTGTACTGGATCTTGGTGTAATACTCCACGACCCATAACAATATCGCTCCTAAATCAGCAAACACTAGAAAATAAAATTGTCTCAATTACTTGTAAGAAATTAATATTACAATTTTTTATAATTAAACTTGACTGTTATAATAATATTACTGCAAAAACTTTGACATATTCATACAGTCCCTGAGAGAAATACTCAATAATCTTCTTTCCATTATGATACACCGTATTTTTACCAGTATAAGTCGCACTTTTTTCCCAATTTTTTTTAATAAATTAAACCTGTGACTTATACACTGCAAGTTATAAAATATTTGCATATTGTTTACATACTCGTAAAATGCTTTATCATCTTCTGTCCAATCTATGATAAACGACTATGGACGTTGACATGACACTAGACACTAGAATCAAGCGTGAGGTTTGGACATGCGTATTACGCGTACTGCTGTCAAACTTCATACTTGTGCAAATGTGCTAAATTCAATATAAAATACTATTTTTAATCCAAAATATTTGAAAAACAAACAAAACTTTCATACAATGCTGGGTTCAAGTTGAAAGTCGTCCATCGTGTCGTTTGAGAAGATAGGAATTTGAAACATGCTAGGTGGGACTGAAGATGAAGCAATTTATGAAGAAAGTGCCAATTCAGACATTGACAATGTTCAGTAATAATATTTTTCAATAAAAACTTTTGTCCATAAATTTAGAGTGCGACTTATACTCGTAAAAATACGGTACTTTTAATGTATGATGAATTTCTAATACCGAATAATAGACTGCGCTTGCTTTGATGGACAAATATCAACAAGGAGATGTTAAAGATATAACAAACATCAAATTTATTTAGTATTTTTTGAGACATGTTGATTAACTTAATAATTGAACATAGATATACAGAATGCACTAAGTCACAAAAAACTCAAAACTGAAGCACTTTTACGAAAAGCGTGAATAATCTAATTTACACATTTTGGATGTTCTTTACCTTTAAATGATAAAAAATAATGTAATATTATATACAGGTACCAAATTTTATATAACTTTTTTGAGGATTTAAGATTGACCTTACCGTGTTTGAAAAAAAAAAATCAAATTTTTTTCAAAATTGTGGACTGGCTGTTTTCTGCATAATTACATAATTACGTTCAATTAATTCTACAATACAAAATACAAGACGTCAGTAATTTTTTCTACGTGAGAACCTTAGACTCAAGAAATAGAAGGTGCGAGGTCTGAGAAAGAATTTTTTTTTTAAAATTAAAACTACACTCACAAAACGTCTTGCTAGACGTTTGTCTGCGGGTACATTTATATCAATTTTATTACATTTAATATAATCAAAATCTAACAACTAATCAGTCACAGTTTAAACAATTTATTTCATGCTTACAAGTAAGACAGGTTATTATTATCTATACTTCCAAATTGGGAGAATGTGTACTCTTTTGTAAAAAAAACCCAGTCTGCTACCTACATCGAAATGAAAATTTGAAATATAAAAGCCTAATTAGTTAAGAGGTCTGGTACTCTCCATAGCTCTATACGGTATTGAAACATGAACCCTGAGATGAAGGGAGAAACATGCTTGACACTTTTGAGATGTTGTGTACATAATGGATTACAAGATGAACAAATCTCTTTATTATTCACTGAAAAAAGTCTCTCAACAATATGCAGGAAAATAATTCTTATGTACTTTTGAAATGATGCTAAAATAGATGGAAGTAGCATGAAAAAATTAGTGATCATCAGGGATTGAACAAGGTCAGACAAGTTCAAAATAAGAAGAGAGCCTCACTAGAGATTGCACTAAACAAGGCCCAGAACTTGGAGAGCGGGGGTGAGCAGAGACAGGAATGGCAGACCAAAAGAGCATGACACTCAGACATGACCACATTGACTGAGAGAGGAAAACAAAGCACAATATCGAATAATGCAGTATTTAATAAATAATACATTATCTCTGCCAAATTAAGCTAGGCTATTCTTAAAGAGAAAAAACACATATTTTTTAAATTCTAAGAAAATGGAGCATTGTGAATTTTTGTTGTATTAATTGTATTAATTAATTGCTGGAAATAAATTGGAGAAGATACTAAATATGATATACCTGGGTTGCAATATTGATGAAAGATGGGATCCTTCTGTTGAAATTAAATGCCGCATTGAGCAAGCTCACGCAACCTTTATCCGCGTGAAAAAGATATTCTGCAGTCATGATCTCAACCTTAGATTACGAATAAGAATGGTCAGACGCCGTGTGTTCTCCATTTAATTATATGGAATGGAAGCATAGACAATTACAGAAAAAAATATATGGCAACCTGAAGCATTTGAGATGTGGATCTACAGAAAAATGCTTAAAATAAGCTGGATGGATAGAGTTACGAATGAAGATGTTACGGTTCGGATGAATAAAGAAAAAGAAGTATTTAAAATAATAAAAATCCGAAAACTTCAATATCTTGGGACATATAATGAAACAATACTTTTTTTTAGCATAAAATAATACATTTGAAAATAAAGGTACTTTACTACACATGGTCTGTTCTAAAGCAATTACCTGTTCAGTTTTCATAAGTTGTATATTATCAGAATTGTACAATCAGAAGTTATAAAAAAGATGTTTGTCTATAATATAGTTGGAGACAAAATGAATAGGTTAGCACAAATGACAAATTAGTCTAATTTTGCTTTCTACCCACATCAAGCAACCACTTTGTTATTTTTAGTTTAAAATCGTTAATCACTTTAGACCCTTTAAGGTCTAGTGGTAATTTATTAAATATACGCGGTGCACAAAACAAGAAAGTTCGTTGACCAAATTTGATATCCATTTTTGGCACTAAAAAGTATCCTACAGTTTTGCTCCTAGTTTCCTTTGAATCGGATCATAGATTAGAAGTTACATTTTTTTTAAAGAATAGTTTTAGGATTGATCGGGTAAACAGTTGTCTAATATCCAAAACTTGAAAGAATTTAAAAAGTTCTTCAGTTATATCTAAATGGCCTCTTGTTTATCACTTTGATGACTCATTTCTGAGCCTTACTTAGAGAATCCATTAAAGTAAGACCTGCACCGCCCCGTGCACATATTGGGTAACTGATGAGACTGACAAAGTCAATAGTATACCATTTTTAATAATATAATATTCATGGAGCTATGTAAAATTTTGAAAATATAAATTATTTAATTAATTGACATATAATTTGATTTCTCAATTGTATTACATTAAAAAAAAAATTGTGTTGCTGGTAAAATTTTAGTTTTCTTTAATTACTATAATTGAAAGGCAATTCTTGCCTTAAAATTGCTATGAAGCTCGACAAAAAATAAAAATTGTTATGTAATATGTATGAAATAAAGTTGTAATAAAAAATTAAAAAATAGTTATAAAAATAAATTTAAAAAATCCGGAGAAGTACGAGATCTTGCACCTCATAATGCAGGGAAAGATTGCTGGAAGTCGGGGCCCTGGAAGAAGAACATCATGACTGAAGAACCTGAGGCAATGGTTTGGCCAGTCTACTGTAGAGCTCTTCAGGGCCGCAATGAACAAAGTGATGATAGCCAACATCCGTTGAACGGATAGGGCACAAGAAGAATCTTCAGTGTGGGTTATCAATATTAAATTTAACCAGTTTAAGTAATATTAATTTTTTCTTACCCGCTAACGCGTTCCACAAATAGAGACCTGGAACTGCCGCTAACTTTGATGCTGGAACAGTAGCGGTGTTTACAGCGGCAAACAAGGCCCCCAAAGCAGCAAGAGCCAGTCCTGCACCGGTACATGCTACAGTACCAATCCACGCTGCAGGGTGCAGCAATTCCGGTTCCGATTGCACCATCATCGGTACTAGAACAAAATTATGATTGTATTATTAATTGAAGTCTCACAATTTTGGCTGTATTTGTGACAGAACCTTCCAATACGACAAATCGGAATCTTTTTTTAACAGCCATACATCCATTTGTTGAAATGAATTTATGTGATCATCTTAATTTTTACTTTGACTAACTTTAAATACAAAAAATAATGTATATACTCTTCGCTTACATGCCTGCGTGGTAAAACTGAATACTGAATGTTTTACATATTTATTTCTTAAATTTAGTATCATCAAAGAGCGTAGTTAGAAGGTTACTTTTCATTTCATCTTATTCTTGATAAGAACAATCGTGATCATGAAACTCTGGCTAATCGCGGATGAGGACATTGGATGATCTGTTGTCACCAATGGCGTACAGTAGGTATAGATTGAGCTTATGCTGTTACCAATGATATTATACAATCATATATAATATATGTACTTTCGTTTAATCAACGTCTTTAGACAAAATAAATCCATCGTCCATCCATTAATAGTGTTTTTAAAGTTAAAATTTTAACGTAAAATAATAACTTCTTACCCATATAAAAAATGTATGAACATTTTTAAAAACACTTTCTATGATTGAACATAATTCATGTTTGAAAATCCTTCACGTAATAACTAAGGGAAATAATATTTTTTATTAAAGGTCAATGTAGGAAATAGTTTTGCCAATTGCTTTTTGTTTTTCCCAAATCTAAAACCAATCCATGCACCAAATTTAAAGAACAATCATGAAATCAACACGTTAAAAACAATAAGATAGTCAAATTCGCGAATTAGTAAAAGAGGAAGTAGACTCCTCCTTGCACGCAGTTGTAAGCCTTTCTAATGCTATTCTGTTAATAAACAGCATAGGTAACAACTCCATACAAAACGGATCAACCGAAAGGAATTTTCAATTTAGTAAACAGCCATTTATATGACTTGAGTAATTCACTAACTTAAAGATAGAACAAAGTTATGTGAATAGCTCGATGTGGCGAATACCAAAGAGCGTCATGGTTACAGCGGTGAGTCATCATGATAGTTTTTAGAACTAAGCCATTAAAGTCTCTACTAGTACACAGACGGCGCTAATTGTAAAATAATGTTTTCGTTTATGTTAATCCAATTATTTAAATTATATTTGTTTCGTCGAGCTTGTATGAGAAGATGTATGAATGTGAATGAGGCAAGAATTGTGTGTCAGGATAAAAGAGTGTGGCGCTTTATCCTCTCTGCCTACCCCCGCGGAGAAACGGCGTGTTGATAAGTAAGTATATTTGTTTCCCAGAATTTTTAGTAATGTACAGCTTTTTTACTTGTATGCACTGCACGCCCCTGGTTGCCACCTATTCTGGTCTGTGGCATTTTTAATACATTCCAGAAATGAGCTCCACAATTAAATTTTAACCAGGTCGGTTCATCGTGATCGGGATAGATTTTAGGAAAACAAAGACGTAGTATTCTGCATGCGGCAGGCATTCTCGATTTTGCCGCCGTAGTGTGCTTATATTGAACATCTTTGTCTTCATTCTTGTTTTCTGTATGGAATAACTACTTTATTTAGATATTTGATCTGAATACGCAGGTTATACTATCATTCACTCTCTCTTTAATCTTCTATTATATATCATCCCTTCTCTCACACATCCGCACGTGCAGAGTTAACATATAAAAATATTATTAGATAAGAAGAATAATCACTGATTTGGTTGGAGTATCAAATTTAATTTTCAAGCACTATCGGAATACACAACACGGACATGGGCGATAAGAAGAATAATAGCCCTGAAATTGGTTGCAGCCTCCCCCCCCCCCCTCCTCACACAACGAATATAAAGTGATGTATGTTCCTTGTATAAGTCTTTATTTATTTTTAATTAATTTCTTAATTTAAAATAATGGGAGGTCAAATATGATTGTGTGTTTAAACATTCGAGCTGAATGAATAAGAATGTTAATAATACCTATGTGTCTTGACCTCTTTACGATCCAAACCTTAAAGGTCACACCTGCAGATGTTCCGTTGAGGTTACATGATGGATGCGCTGTGTGGTTATGCACCGGCACTGCTGTAACCTCTAATTGCGTACGCACTTAAAACATTAGAAGGTATTAATATCAATTTGTCATATTGTATGAAACAATCAGCAGAATAAGTTGAAGAATTTTTTCTAGCATTTATCCATGCACACACATATATATATATATATATATATATATATATATATATATATGGAAATGAAAATAAATATATAAAAATATGTATGTACAGAAAAAGCTGATGAAGTTGATAAAAAAAAAATTGTCATGACCAACTTCAAGGTACCCATTTGTTGCGGAGATAATTACAGGCAAATCATATTAAAATATTATTGCAGCTACCAAAATAAAATTATTTAAGTATACATATTTGTTTTACGTAGTGATTGACTTCTTCCTTACTCTTTAAATTGATTATAAAAGCTTAAAATTAGCAATTATTTTATTTGTACAAGATAGGCGAAACCATTATCAAAGTCAAAAATGAAAAGTCATTGAATTCATCGAAAATGAAAGGTCACTGAAATCATCGAAAATGAAAGGTCATTGAAATCATCGAAAATGAAAGGTCATTGAAATCACCGAAAATGAAAGGTCATTGAAATCATCGAAAATGAAAGGTCATTGAAATCATCGAAAATGAAAGGTCATTGAAATCACCGAAAACGAAAGGTCATTGAAATCATCGAAAATGAAAGGTCATTGAATTCATTGAAAATGAAAAATTTGAAACGACCTGACTGACGCCCTAGATATTTATAACTCAATTTTACAAAGAAATATATTTTGTATAAAAATCCTAGAATATACCATATTCTCAATATATGCCTTCGCGTGTTCGTTGATAATCATTGTCTATTTATTCATTTTAACGTTCGCTCGTAATTTGTATTCTTCTATCCTACTCTTCAAATTGGCGAATTTCAAATTATTAAACACACGACAAGATTTTGAATAAATACCGAATTTCAAACATTTTTTTGTTACATTTTACATTGCATACTAAACGACGGTGTGAATTCACTTTAAATAATGTCGGTAAATCATTTTAATAAATCCTTGAGAGAATAGAATTAGAAAATAGGGATGAGCCCAAAATCACGAACCGTGAGTCAATCGCTGATATCTTTGAGTCACACTCACTAACAGCGATGGAATATCTGAGAATATCGTAATTCGTGATTCGGCGCCTGCGCATTTGAAACGAAAATATACATGAAGGAATGACATTATAATTCGTGATCAGCGCTTGATCCGAAACGCTGAGAATTTTTAAGCATTTTCATTCTCTTTGTGATGATATTAAATAAGATATATATTAATTATTTATGCTAGAATACGTTTTTTACGCCAATGAAGTTTTAATGACATGAATAAATATGCATAAAATTATGTTTTTTTAAATTTATTTCGTGTATTATGATATCGTGCGGCACGTGCGCATCAGTCACAGTTTTCAATCACTGATATTATCGAATACCAATCACAATCACGCCAGTGAGTCAAGAGTAGCATTTTTTCTCATCACTATTAGAAAACGTGCGTGCGAGAACAAAGATAACTATCACACATTCACGCCTCGTGATTGGTCGGTTCGCCTGTGCTCGAGAAATTGAAAATGTATTTCAATACCGCAATATAACCAGATAATTATTTGATATTAAATCTTTAATTCGAACAGGTTCGAGAATGAAACGATAATCGACGGAATGATTTTAGATTGCATTTCAATTGTGTTAATTGGATCACAATGTGGTCGTAAATTAAATGAAAGGAGAAAGAGATAAGTTAATACAAATTAAAGAGAAACAATAGATTTAAAAAAACAGCAGTGACAACCACAAGACAGTGACAGTGTCAGTGAACGCGACAGTGACAACTCGTAATCAATGTTTTCTCTAATCTTACATAATAATTTATTAACTTTTATGCAATTTTAAGGACCAATGATATTGTATTGATTCCTGATTTCGGCCACGTTATATAAACTCATACACTTTATTTGTATTCAAATCAACAGTTGTTGTATATTAAAATATAACTTTGCTTTCACATTATCTCTAAAACTAATAGAAAAGTTAACATGTTTGCAACACAATTTTAAAGAAACAAATATTATCAAATTATTGACCAAAATGTCGGCCTTGTTGTTCCAAGGTCACGACATGTACATAAAGTTGTAAATAAAATTAAAAATAATGAAAATTATTTTATATAATAATACGAGAGCGAGTCAAAAATTATCTACACTTTCGCCATAACACACCTTCAAGGTTGTCATGCTGTAGCTTGATCCCGATCGCGTCATTTGCCTTCCGGCTATAATAGTGTAAACATGTCCGCTCCGCTAGCAGTTTGCACCGAACGGTGATCCGATTTCTCCGGTCGGAGGGTGTGAAATGGGCTGAAATTCATCGTAGGCTTTTATTACAATACGGGGGACAGTGCTTTATCGCATAAAAGTGTTTTTTTTTACGAGTCGAGAAGTTTAAACGTGGCCGGACGAGTGTGACGCACGTCTTCTTTGAACATCAGCCGTGGTTCTGCTCAACAAATCATCCACGACGAGCTAGGCTTCCGTGATATCTGTGTAAATTTATTTATTTATTTTATTTTATTATTTTATTAGTAACTATATAAATACTATATAAAAATCTGTTTGGACTGTGCCCGTCTCACTAGAGAAATTCTGTGTCGAGACGGGCATAGTTTACAAGCAATTGTTTAATTAATTAGAATTACAAGTAGATAGAATTACATTTATTATATTACTATATAAAAGGTGTATATGAAGAACAATTTTAAAATGGACATAATTTTTTGATCACTTTGTAGCAATAATTAATATAGGTATGAGTCAATATGTTTGGGTGAGTGCACCAATACTGGCTCTACCCATATTACGAATCCAAGTTTTAATATATAAATAAATTGTAGAACGAAAAATGTAGATGATTTTATTTGATTATCATAACATTTTATCTTCTGACTACACCAGAGAGGTAATAAAAGGAGCAGCACTGATGCCTAGCGGCGAGAATCAACACTAAAGGTGATGGTTCAAATTTTAAAACATAATTTTCAAGTTATTAAAATCAAACTCTGTAAAGAGCGTGGACGCGATCATTACAATACAAATAAGGTACTGCAAATGTAATAAAGTCGCGACATCTGCCATATTTATTGTTCCCGATAACAAAAGGTAAAATGTTAACTGCCAATGGAAACAAAAGACACAACAAATGGGACAATATTTAAGAAACTAATAATACAATAGCTAATACTGTAGTACCTAGCGAGGTAGGTAGCGGCCAACAAGCTTGCGTGTACATGGTTAGTATTTAGTTCTTGAATTTTCTGGTGTATTTGTTACTTTAAGGATTTTTATATTGATGCAAGCTATGAAGGGATGTTGTTCTTGAAAACAAACGCCGAAAATGAAAAAATGAATAGATTAAAATAATTAGACAACTCGCTGTATACACGTTATTACAAAAAATATTCAATATCCAATCAAATTAAAAGCAAGTCAAATATGAACAAAAACATTTTAAAGAAAATTACAACATTCAATCACATTATTTCTTAACAAAATTCAAAATACTGTGTTGAAACTTACTACTACTTATTACGCAAACAAAATAATCACGCAATATTTTTTTTCTAAGAATTCGCAAACCTGAAAGGAATCGTAAACAATAAGGAACCTCGTTGGCAGACGCTGCTTTCGATTTTATGACTTCTCAAGAATTAGGGTTTTTAGACCGTATGGTGTGTTTTATTCACTTGTTAACAATATTTTCGTACGTTATATCAGTGAAGCGAGCTAACTATAACAGTGAAGAATTGTACGAAAACAGGTCTGAATCAAAATAATAATAAGTATGTTTAGTGTGTCAACTCGCTGGTAACAATTAAAATTATTATTATATTTAGTTGCTTTTCAGATCCATAGCTGACCGCACGTCCTCCAGGCTTCTCTGTCTCGAGCTATGGTTACCCGACAGAGAATTTGTAGCCACGTGCCGATAACAGGTCCTGCTCATCTTGGCCCTTTCGACTTCAATATTGCTGAGATGTTTGATTTATGCGAATACGTCAACGATGATTATCCTTACCTAGTGTAAAGTGTTTAATAGTTTAATCATTTTTTATTCGAAATTAAATTTCTCATCATGCACCACTGGTTGCATTAACCTTATGCTCACCGCGGAAGGCCTAGTATTTTACAAAAAATATTAAGGGCGAACTTTCATTTTTACAATTTGAAATTCGAGAAATTATACACTAATTAGATATGCTTTCAAGATGACGTTAATAGTTAAATAATTTCAAGTATCAAATAAATAATTAATTACGTTATTTGTTACGTAAATCGTGCGAGAGAGGAAGGTTTGAATAGAAATAGACGACAATAAAATTATTGATTTTTTTCGCATTCGATACAAGTGTCAAACATAAACTCGTGTTTAGAGCCTTATCATGGCCTTATCCAAGTTTTTCATATTAATATATGGATAGAAATAAAGATGTGTATTGTCATTTGAATTAATCGATCGAAAATTAAATCATTTATTAAAGTACCTAATTAATATATGAGTATGTTTTGAAATCAGACAAAGTACCTACATGTATTCCGTGTACGCATCTCTAATTCAAAAAAAAAATATTTAGATGATTGCTTAAATCAATGTTCTAAATTTTTAAATTTTATGATGGCTTCAATTTATTATTTTGTTTAATATTATCGATTTAAAACGCCCTGTTTCATAATTATATACTATTTATGAAACAGGCAGCATTGTTTAAAATTCAACAGTGTTATGTATAAACGAAATATTTAATTCCGACTTACATAAAAATAACGCACTTAAAGAAAACTTCAACTTTATTTTGTTCAATTTGCTAATTAATTCATACCGTGGATAAAATGTGCGTGAAAATATATGTGTGAATATATTTTCAGCATATTTTAACGAAAATTACGAGAGCGCTGACTAGACGTCATTACGGTCGATGATGGAAGAAAATAAAAAATACACATTATTAGGTTCGATATAAATATTATTTAGTAAGAAATTATTATGTTTTTGATATTAAACTTAATTTTAAATAGTAACAGCTGAAGTCTCAAAGCATGTGAGTAAATACAATATATTATTTAAAAACGTAAGTTTTCACTAAAACAGAGTATTTTAAAAACGTCGAAAATTGATCTTGTGTACTGCAAATTGAATGGTTTATTTTGCCAATTTGATTCGATGCAGATTTGTCTTCGTAATCTTAACTTTAAAATTATTTAAAAAATATAATTCGTTTTTTATTTACCAAATTATCACAATTTTGTAGCACGCGGAAAATGCATCTAATGGTTACGTGGTCTTTCTTATAATGCTTGTATTGTTTTTATTATGGTAAATAAAATTCAGTTTATTAGTTTTAAATGAGTATAAAGGTCTTATATATGTAATAGTTTTAAAAAAAAAGTCAAATCTAGTGTATAACTTCTGATATAAATGAATAATAAAAACCCGCATTTTCGTAAAAAAAATGCGAATATTTGAATTATCATTGAAAGTAGCCCCTTAATAAGTAGCTCCGTCGATTTTCTAATAACAGAACACCACATTGTATGCATATTACAGCAAACATGGCGTGATGCGACGCAATGAAATTGTTTTTTATTCATTCAGTCTTCTATCATTGTCATTGTATTCATATTAATATTGAGCCATTACAAATAATCGTGATCTGTTCTTACAGTTTCATTGTCATAAATCTGATTAAGATAAAATTTTAAAAAACGCACCTAATGCTATCTTCATATTTTATTTATTTACTTACGGAGCCGCACAAGGGAAATCATGAAAAGAAATCGTGTGATCGTCGACGTCAGCAATGCCTCCTCCTCTTAGCGGAGCAGTCGCGGTGGCTGTGCAACTATACCGAATGAATTAAACTATAACGTAAATAATATAGCAATATGGCTGAAGAAAAATAAATGTAAACAAAACTAAATTCGTAAACATTGGAAATAAAAAAATACCGATAACACCGGCAATTATTATAGATGCTGAGAGTCTGAAGGAAGTGACTGAAATAAAATATTTGGAAGACATAATAGATTCAAAATTGAATTTATCGAAAAATACAAGACACGTGACTAAGAAAAATTGCAATTAAAAAATCTCACTTTTGGGAAGGATCAGAAGATTCATTAGTACCGAGTCGTGTAAAATATAATAGTATACAACTCTTGTTATTATTCCTCACGTCAACTACAGCAGCAGCATTCTGTTTGTGGCTAATGAAGGAGAAATGCAAAATAAAGCTTGATCAGTGCTGTTTACGCGCTTTATACTTCGATAGGTAGGCCTGATATAAAATTTTGAATATGTGTGTTCTATTTGTGTAGATTTGAAAAACAGAAAACAAAAGCGATGCTGCTTCTGGGAAAAGAGTTATTGTGATTCGGACGGACTTTTTACGGCGGCAATAATAAAACTTTTAGTGTATATAATTTCGGATTAGCGGTTGTGTGAAGGTGTGAACGTGGCTGACCAGCATATTTGCGGACCATCAAGCTACAAGGATAGCGACGTCGGCCTCAACCAGCACAGGTTCGCAAAGGTTTGTGTAATTTGAATTTACATAGATTGAATAACTGTATTCATTATTACCAATAGAAAACCCAGAACTAGCTATCGAAGTATTTACGGAAACAAGTGCAATGCTGAAAGATCTGAACATGATGACCTTTAAGCAGAAAATGTACTTCAATGTTATAGTATTTATTTATAAAATCCTCACTGAGAAAATATTGGCAGAATTTATACGAAAAATTGACGCAAATCAACATGAGCGCGAATATCATAAAAAAAGAAAAAAATAGACTGAGAAATTCAGGAAGAATGGTAAATCTCAAAAATCGATGATGTACAGTGGGATGAAGATTTTTAATAAAATGCCAGAAAACATTAGAAAGAAAGAAACTAAACTGATTCAAAATTAAACTAAGCAAATATGTGAAAGATAAGTAAAAAGAAACGATTTTGATCTTGTTTATATTAGAACATATATAAAAATACTTATGTATGCAGAGGAGAACAATTTTGCAATTCCTAGGATGTGTACCACATTCGGGCAATAAGGCTATGTTTTTGTAGTACCAAAATTGTATAATTCTCTCCCTAAATACATAAAAAACATTGAGCAACGAAGACAGTTCAAAGGCGTAATAAAATTCTGGCTAAAATAACTCAGACCGAATGTCACCCCTTCAATATGAACACATACAGAGTCAAGACTTCAGACCCAACACCATTGATTGAGCAGCCTGTGCATGTGTGTGTGTGTGTGTCAAATTAAATTGTACCTGCTGTATTATTGAAACTTGTTAAAATGTATATTATCCTTATAAATTTCAAGTATGTTACAAATTTCTCAAATATGAAATGTACATACAACATATGATAAATAAAATAAATAAATGACAGCACCACGGCCAAAACTATCCGGCGCCATCTGTTCCGATCTACAGCATTCCTGATGGCTTCCTGAAGCGAGCTATCGATTGAAGACTTCACCAAAGCTGTCCAACGTCTGACTCCACTTTGTACCGTCAGTCTCTCCAGTGCATCCGTACGTCTTGTGACAGGCCCCAAGTATTTCGGATAAACGTTGATCAACATTCATTTCCTAAGAGATGAAGCAGTTTGATCTGTGAGCTATCCAGCTAGGAATTCGCAGCATGCACCACACGTCTAATGCATCTCGGTACGCTCTTTTGTCTCAGTTGTCCATGTCAATTTTTATAAATAAAATTCTAATATAAATCATGTTCGTCACAAACGAAAATTGAGTGGGAAATTCATACATGTCATTGAAGAGATGTGTCAAATTCCTTTGAAAGGGTATATAAAACCCTTTTGTTCTAAAGAAACAAAGAAATGTACTGTCAGATTATTTAATCAAATTAGAATTTGACAAGAAAAATAAACTCACATTTTTTTAAGGGTTTTCATTCTCTTTGTGATGATATTAAATTATATATAAATTATACATTTGCGCAAATGTATATATATATATATATATATACTAGAATGTTTTTTGCGCAAATGAAGATTGAATAATATAAGTAAATAAGCTCTAAATTATATTAATTTTATTTATTTCGTGTATTGTGGTATCGTGTGGCGCATGCGTATTAGTAATGGAACTAATCACAGTCACAGTTTTCAATCACTGATATTATTGAATATCAATCACAATCACACCAGTGAGTCGAGAGCAACATTTTTTCTCATCACTAAATACCACCACCAATCTGAACTGCTGGCTTTCTGGCTGATCCTCTGCTGATTAATAATGTATATTCTCTTGGCCAGTCTTCACAAATTACTCTCGCATGCGCCGAAAAACTTCCTAGAGCGTCATTTGATAGCGGACCGATTCCGATGGCGGCTGGATACCTTCTGTCACGAGTAACAGCGCTCCGCAAATACAGAGCGAACCAGGCGTACCTCCGACATAAAACTCTGAACTGCCAATCAGAGGATATCAAACACCAAGTTTGGTGAACCACTCACCGCTGAAGGGCTGCGTCCTCCAGCCGTAACCGACGTTGAGCTCCCGGCTGCCGGAGAACAGGCCGAAGGACACGCGGCCGCGGCTGCCCGTGCTGTTGGCGCGCGCGGCGAAGGCGTGCGCCCAGCGCGGCGTGCCCAGCGCGCCCGCCAGCAGCGCGCCCGACAGGCAGCACCCGAGGAAGGTGCCGAATATCAGGCAGCGCCGAAACACGGTCAGCTTCATGCTGCCCACCTGCACCAGCGAACCGTACATACACAATTGAGTATAATCTGAATGAGTACAGTATAACCTCGATATAACGGATTTCGGATATACGGGACAAAATTTCCACAAGCACTTTCATAGTTTTAAAGAGTTAATAATTATAAAAAAACAGCAGACTTCAAAAATACTAACAAAACTTCATGTTTTTTTTAACCTTTTAAATGCCATAAGCCCGTTAACGCGCCAAACTTTGTATGACACACCAAGCTATAAGCGTGTTGACACGCACTTTTGAACCTTGCAAATCTGCAGAAATTATAGTCATAATTTTAAATCATTTGCCATCTATGGATGACAAGTTCCAGCTTTTGATAGATAAGTCAAAACCCTTAAAGCCTAGTCTTACCCTATGGAGTGTATTCCATTTCAAATAGAGTTGGCAGTTAAAAGGTTAATGTAGGATTACAGAAAATAAATAGTATTTTGTTTGTGTTTTTACATATCATATTTTAACCTTATACCTAGATAAAATTAAAATGTTTGTTTATTTATTTAAAATATATTTAGATAGCAGAAAACTTTTTACCGTGAAATTAAATTTTCATACATCCCTCATCAGTTTTTTTAAAAATCACATAATATTTTTTATCCATTCATAGAAACATTGCGGGTCTTGTATATACATGAATCGTGCTGTTTATTAACTCAATAAAAAAAACACATTCGAAAAACTACCCCGTTATACAACGGACTTAAACGGAGATTTATAAGATTTTTATCGGTGCCATGAGCGGTTGCTCAAAACTGCCCAGGTGGCAGGTGGTGTTGAGATATATATATATATATATATATATATATATATATATATATAAAGGGTGAAAATTGATGAACGTAAATATATATATATATATATATATCTCAACAATTATCAAATCAATTATAAAGTGATCACTTAAGCCAGCCGAAGACAGGTCGTAGGCTCTGTAATTACCCCATACTTCCATATATTTTCCAATAAATACAATAAAAAAATAGCTTTGTCTCTATGAGATATCTGACATTTGTTTAATAACAGTGCCTTTATAGGTAAAAAATCTAGTTATCAATTTTGTCGAAAAATATTGTTCTTGCATCACCGGGATTCGAACCTGGATCTCTATTTCCAATCCGGGGAAGTGCACTACCATTGTGCTATAACGCCAGTATTTTTCTTGACAAATTTTCGAACCAATATGTTACATTTTTTCAAATTAATACACCTGTCGTTCCATTGTTTGAAAGCCATCTAGGTCAGCTCAAAGGTATTTGAGATTCTGTAAAAATAATGTAGATGGCTTTCAAATAATGGAACGACAGGTGTATTAATTTGAAAAATGTAACATATAGGTTCGAAAATTTGTCAAGAAAAATACTGGCGTTATAGCACAAAGGTAGTGCACTTCCCCGGATTGGAAATAGAGATCCAGGTTCGAATCCCGGTGACGCAAAAACAATATTTTTCGACAAAATTGATTTTATATGTATATATTTATAATTAATACATTAATTTAGTATTTAAAATATCACAGACCGTCTGTTCTGAATAATTACAACTTCACAATAAGAATGTGTTTTCCTTAATAATATCAATAACTGTTTAAAAATTTCTCCGCATTTCATTTCATTGACATCTGAAACATTTTTATTTTGTTTTATAAATTCACTTTCAAATAAAACACATCAAACTTGACGCAACCCGAGAGAGACGATAAAAATTCACACAAATGAAGAGTGCAAATCTCACGAGAACAATTAAAAAATACGAATATATAATATTACAGTACATACTCACGCGGCAACAGGCGTCGTCGGGTGCGCCCCTACCCCCCCACACTCGCGGTATCAAAATGCGCTTTCACTTTTTACAAGTTCACACATATCACCCAGTCGCGGCGCGGGCACGGCGGGCGCGCGAGGAAAAGCCCCGACGATTAATGCCGCACGTCAAGACCGTCGTGAGATCTCCCCCCGCAGGCGGTCTTTTAACTTTTCAACTTTTCTTTTCATAAAATGCCGTTTTTATCGTCTATTATTATACATAGTTACGCTGTCATCTTTGTTAACTTTCTGATTATCATTTTCAACGCGGCCGGCATTCTTCCGTCGTCGGCGAGACTCGAGACTCTCGCATCCCCGCCGCAGAGGCCGCGTGAGATTATCTGAAACAATTGAAAAAATATATATTATTACTCATTATGTCGGTGGCCAATGAGAAGTGAGCTTTGTGCGGCGCTTCGTTCGAGTCTTGCTGGTGAGATGAAACATCTTCGCAGTTTGATATTTTTTTAAATACGGTTTAGTAAGGCTACCATGGCCGTCATTCTTAAACAGTAATCTTTTTATAGATTTAAGTTATGCCAATGATATTATACAATCATATATAATATATGTACTTTCGTTTAAACAACGTATTTAGACAAAATAAATCAGTCGTTTATACGACCTTACCATGTATTTATTTGTAATTTTAGAGTGCTATAAATAGTGTTTTAAAATTTATGTTTGAACATAAAATAATACCTTCTTACACACATAAGAAATGTATGGACGTTTTTAAGAACAATTTCTATGACTGAACATGATCCATTTATTGAATCCTTCAGGCAATAACTAAAGGAAATAATTATTTTTATTAAACGTACGGTTAACGTAGGAAATAGTTCTGCCAATTGCTTTTTGTTTTTTCCAAATCAAAAACCAATCCATGCACCAAATTTAAATAATAATCATGAAACTAATACGTTAAAAACAGTTAGATAGTAAAATTCGCGAATTAGTAAAAGAGGAAGTAGACATTTCAATGATTTGCTCGCAGTTGTAAACCTTTCTAATATTATTCTGTTAAAAAAACTCTACAAAACAGATTAACAGAAATAAATTTTTAATTCAGTAAATAACCAATTATATGACTCGAGAAATTCACAAGCTTAAAGACAAAACAGAGTAATGTGAATACCTCGATGCGGCGAATACACGAGAGCGCCATGAGTACAGCGATGAGTTGGGGTAGTTTTTAGAACTAAGCAATTAAAGTCTCTACTGGTATGTTAATCCAATTATATAATTTATATTTGTTTTCCAGAATGTTTAATACTGTCCAGATTTTTTTGCTTGTATGCACTGCACGCCCCTGCCTGCTACTATGTACGGGGTTAAGTCAAAAATTATCTACGTTATTCGTTCTACAATTTATTTACACAAACTTTACGGAAGCCAAGCTCCACGTGGATGATTTAATAGGCAGAACCATGAGTGACGTTCAAAGAAGACGCTACCTCACCGATGGTAACTCGCCTATTCGATAGAACCATCTCTCGAGCTTGTTGAATCTTTTCCGTGCTGGAGGTTGACGGGCGCCTTGCTCCCTCTTCGTGCATCACAATCGTCCGGACACTTTTAAACGTCTCGATCCACAAAAAAAATCACTTTTACGTAATAAAGCACTGTCCCCGCATTGTGATAAAATTCTACGATGAATTTCAGCTCTTTCACAACCTCCGACCGGAAAAATCGGATCACTGCTCGGTGCAAACTGCTAGCGGCGCGAACCTGTTTACACTGTAATAGTTAGAAGGCAAATGACGCGATGGAGATCAAATTTCGCACGCGTAACCGCAGTCATATGCGCAGAAGGCAGAAGACAACCTTGAAGGTGTGTTATGGCGAAAGGGTAAATAATTTTTAACTCGCCCTCGTCTATAACCGA
This sequence comes from Eubasilissa regina, assembly GCA_022840565.1. Classification (NCBI taxonomy): domain Eukaryota; kingdom Metazoa; phylum Arthropoda; class Insecta; order Trichoptera; family Phryganeidae; genus Eubasilissa; species Eubasilissa regina. The sequence continues at coordinate 10,981,309 of JAINEB010000027.1, read as the reverse complement.
AACATGGATCCAAATTCTCAATGTCACCCACAAATTAAAATTGCTCAAAAAAACAATAGAATGTGAGCTACGAATATCTCTGATTTCGAGTGCCTCATCATCAAGTTCCGACAAATGTTTAACATTAGCCCAGAATGATACACCCTGCAGATCGAGTACCTAACGAATAAATTCGTCAGAAAATCAAGGTAACAGGGCTGATCGCATCTCTCGAAGAGACGATGAACAGCGGAGATAAAAGGCGCTGTAGTGAAGACCCGGAATGGTAGAAGAGTTAAAGCTAAAGATGATGTTTATAAAAATGATTGATCTAAAAAACGGTATAACGAATGTGATATCAAAGGGGTCACTCCAGGTCCAGAAATTAAATAAATAGTTACTTAACCATTTATAAATATTCTCATATTTTTAGTGGCAATTTCAGTTTAGCCTTGAAAAGTGCAATTTTTGTAAAACATTCAAACTCTGAGAATTTTTAAAACACAAGGGCTGTAGTCCCAGAGTTCGAATTTGGTGTGTGAACACAACTAGATCCCACCTCTTTGTAAAAAACCTAAACTAACCTAACCAAACCATTTCTGCAAAAACATCCCCGTGAAGGTGGGACTTTTCTAAAACGAAAGCTCTTAATTAAGGCTTTTCACACTGTGGGAATGCATGTAGGTCAAAATATGTAAACGGAATCCTGTTTCTCCCTGAAAAAATTGCTTTTAAACCCACGTTGATAGGACAAATAGAAACTGAGATATTTCAGTTTCCGCAAACACTTTACTTTGCAAAACAGGCTACGCCCCGTAAAATAAATATGGCCGCCACGCAAAAACAAAAAAACGATAAAATTAAAATAATAGTCATTTTGAACTACCGACGAGTTGGATCATTTTATAAGAAATGACCCAAAGGTCAACAAACAATATTAAAAAAAAAAAAACAATATGATAGGTAGGTTTCATGATATTATTTATTTATAAATACGACCTTAGCAGCATTTTGTCGTTTTAATTATAAAAATTCACAGATTCCGTATCCGTGGGAAATCGCGAGAAGAATGGCTAGCTCGCCAGCCATGTAGCAATTATTAATTATAATCGTCGGTACCTTCGTTTGTGCGGTAATTTATTATTTTATATACAAGCTTCCATGTAATTCGTTGGAAAAACATCAACGCGCGAGATTAAAATCTACGAACGAACCTTCACCGAAGCCGTTGACAAAAAAGATCACCGAATCAGAATAAAATTGGAAACGTATAAGGGTATAATCATTTATCTATGTATTATATAATATAACAAGGACCCGTCCAAGGACGTCGATTATGCGTCGTTTTTTTCTGAAATGAATTCCATATTAATTAAACACACTATAATAACCAACAACTTGAAACGTTAAGTAAAATAGTTTGATGTTTTAACTTTGAAAAACAATTGTTACCTACCTTACATATTATTCGTATCAGAAATATTACTTTATATTACATCATTTGAATAATTAACTACCTACAATACTGCAGCATTAAGCAGTTCAAATTTTCATATTTCTGACAATAGGACAATTGACAATTCGGACTTTCAAAATATGAAGTATGTACCTTCCAGCTTTGTGGGCGAATGTCTAGACCAATAATCATTTCTTGGTGTAACATTCAACATTCAATGTACAAGACAATTAAATTCTTTAAATCAATAAAAACCTTATTAATAAAATATCTCTAAAACGATTTAAAGATTGCACATAGAGCTTGAACATTTTTCAACCAAAAATTTTTCTCGTATATTATGCTGTATTTGACATGCAACTGCTAATGCATTTATGCGTGGTAGGTGTGTATGTAAGACGGGGCCCCTTTGTGCTGACGTCACATCCGCCGCTGGCACCCGCCGGCAGTGGAGCGAGACACCCCGAACTCGAGGGGTTCAAGGATATATCCGCTCGTATTCTAATTACTATAATGTTCACAATAACATTTAATAAAAAAACAGAAACCTGTAAAACATGATAAGCTATACAATAAAAGCCCATCTCTGTCACGTTACGCTGTATACCTGGGCAAAATCTTCCCAAAAATAACGGATTTCTAAAAATTTAACAAAAGTTTTTGAAAATGGAATTCTTTTTATACACACACTTGGGAATTTGTTTCACTAATAATTAAGAATGTTCTCAATGATGGTATACCGTTACATGACTGTGATTATGACGATCATTGGTAACTGCGATTTAAGGACGAATAGTAACTAATATTTAACTATTAAGGAGAACACATTCTTATTGTGAAGTTGTAATTATTCAGAACAATAATAGGTCTGTGATATTTTAAATATGAATTAATGTATTAATCATAAATATATACATATAAAATCAATTTTAATTTTAATTTTAACGACAGGTGTATTCATTTGAAAAAATGTAACATATAGGTTCGAAAATTTGCCATGAAAAATACTGGCGTTATAACACAATTGGTAGTGTACTTCCCCGGATTGGAAATAGAGATCCAGGTTCGAAACCCGGTGACGCAAAAACAATATTTTTCGACAAAATTGATTTTATATATATATTTATAATTAATACATTAATTTAATATTTAACTGTTGGAGGTTCACTTTCTAGCGCACCAGATCCCAATGATCGTTACAATTGACCACAGTAACGGTTTAAATAACGATTTAATTATCACTAGTTCTCATGGTTGCAAGAACGTTTCGAATTTTCTGCGTAGTTTTCTCGGATATTCTGCCGTGTGTATCCGACCTTTCTGGCTGACGTTTCGGATCCGATTGCATTGTTGAAATATTTTCTAAGTTTTCTTCATTACGCGTTAACGTGTAATATACTATTATCACCAGTAATTAATGTGATAAAAGCCCATAAATGTGTATCATGTGACGCCGTACTTGGGCAAATCTCATGGGGGTATTTCACGATACATGTAACATTTATGTGTAATATCACAGATCTATGTGTTGAATAATTACAACTACACAATAAGAATGTGTTCTCCTTAATAAGATTCAAGTAACTCGTATATTATATAGAATTGTAAAAATAAATAAAAATTTAAAATCAAGAGAACTATTAACTATCAAGAAAAACTGCATGAAGGAAGCAGAGGCGTAGGTAGAAAGATATTATCTTGGCTGTATAATCTCAGAATGCGATTAATGTCCAAAATCATGTTGATCTTATACAGGATAAATCAATATACTGCAACACGGTGAACATTCTTCGATATAAGGCGGCACATGAAGAAGAAGTCATGTTAAAAATTGTGTGCGCGCAATATTTTTTTTGTGCCCTATCGTGCGCGCGCGCACACCCGCACACCTTGTTGACCACAACGTTTTAGGACGGGTAAAATACTAGTCTATACAATAAAACATTATGTCTGTATGTGTGTTGGTTCTTCAAAAAATAGTTAGAAATAAACAACTCAGAGGTATGAAATGTTAAAATACATATTAAATCTTAAAGAACATCTAGCAGTCGATCTAATTGTAAAATCTTTTTTAATATTTTTAGGTGTTTCGTGACCTTGGAACAACGAGATAGCATCTGACATTTTGATAAAATTTGCCTTTTTTGTATAATAATCGAATCATTGCACGTAGAAGAAAATAATATCTATATGAATTTTTACACTTGTGTATGGGTAAAAGAATCAAAGCATTATTGAAACGTTACAAAGTGGCATTCACGTGTTTGGAACGGACATCGTTCCAAAATTATTTATGGTCTCGGCGCCTAACAAAGTTTATTAAATACTAAATTAATGTATTAATTATAAATATATACATATAAAATCAATTTTGTCGAAAAATATTGTTTTTGCGTCACCGGGATACGAACCTGGATCTCTATTTCCAATCCGGGGAAGTGCACTACCTTTGTGCTATAACGCCAGTATTTTTCTTGACAAATTTTCGAAACTATATGTTACATTTTTCAAATTAATACACCTGCCGTTCCATTATTTGAAAGCCATCTACATTATTTTTACAGAATCTCAAATATATTTAATATTTTTCGACAAAATTGATTTTATATGTATATATTTATAATTAATACATTAATTTAGTATTTAAAATATCACAGATCTATGTTCTGAATAATTACAACTTCACAATAAGAATGTGTTCTCCTTAATAAAGTTTATTATTTATTTTATTCGCAAACTGAAAACCACCCCTAAAATATTAATTTATTTTAGTTCATTTTAGGCTAGCAGCGCGCGAAAATCAAACATAAAACTAACTTAAACTTTGCCGCGTAGAAATATAAAATATTATTCCACGTAGATAGTAAAAAAAAAATGTCAGGACCGTCGGTCCATTTTCATAATTGAAACACTGTAATACATTTTTACAATTAAATGTTGAAATTCTTTTTAACGAGTAATATTCCCTGACGCGTACACCGAGGGTTTAAAACTGCAAGTATTTAAAGGCAAGTTACATCTATCTGCAGACGGTCTCGTTGACCAGAATCTTGTAACTCCGGTTTTTGCCGCAACAAACCATTATAATATTGCAACTAACGAGTTTTATTAATGAAGAGAAAATACAAGTAACGCTTCGGCGTGGTATTCCGATAATATTTTGAAATACTAGTAAACAACTTGTCGCGCGACTCGCGTCAAATTTGATGGGTTTTGTATTCAATCAATAATACTCTTGCAGTTATATTTTAGCTGTCTGTAGTTTCATTTTAATAGTATATCGATCTATAGAAAAAATATCATTTTTTTATTGTCTTTCTATTGATCCGATTTGCCAGATTAATATTTTTTTAATTCCTATTTCTTCCATGAATTAAGATCAGCTTTATTGTTGTAGCAGCGGAATATATACCATCAACGATGTTAACAATCGAAAAAATACATAATAGTAATAATAGGTATATAATAAAAGCTCAGCTCTGTATTGGCTTTTTAAATATGTAGGCAAATTTGAAAGAAAACTAATAAATGATGTATTTTCAGAGGTATAAGAGGTACAGAACTTTAAAATTAAATGAAACACATTAAAATCGCGGGAATGGCCATGGTATTTGCTTTACTGGAAAGATAATTTTATGCCATTACTGTTTAAATATGATTTCGCGCTTATGGGAGCCGCGGCTGGCTCGAATCTGGAAGTCCAATTTTCGACAACTTTTTCGAACAGCTAGGGCCGTATATCGGCAATAACGTGACGAATGTTGGCTTTTAAGTCGTCCATCGTCTTTGGTTTATCGGCGTAGACTAGCGACTTCACATATCTCCACAGGAAATAATCTTTACGATCTTGGAGGCCAATTCACAAGTCAATTATGCGTTCATCGAATGTTTCCTTCAATGAATAGATTGCGGCGCGCGCTGTGTGGCATGTTGCGCCGTCTTGTTGAAACCACAGCTCTTCCACGTTAACGCCATTCAATTGGGGAACGAAAAAGTCAGCAATCATGGCTCTATAGTGCTCTCCATTGGCTGTTTCAGTTTCAAGCGACAGCTTCTTCAGTGCGCACTGTACGACGTCTCTGCGGATGCGTATTATCAATTAGAGTATGCGTGGTGCGAAAACGAGCCATGGTCTCAGATGGACGATTACGTCGACCGTAAAATGGACGTAGCCGCACGCGAACTGAACCACGATTTTCGAAATAAATTTGCACAATTTCCAAGCGTTGTTCTGGCATCGCAAACCAAACTGAGCACAAATCAGTTGTCAGCTATCAAATTGGCTGTCGCTGGAAAAAGTGTTGCCAATTCGAAAAACATTACATCGAAGTTTAGTGTATTTTTTTTAAATACATAAAGATGCGCACACGTAATACGTGTCTCATAAATATTTTTGATATTTTCAAACTAAGCTAAACGCTTGTGCTATGAAAGTACGAGTGACTCGGTGGCCTGGATAGACACTCGAACCCCAACCACTAGATGAGTGTCACAACCATTAAACCAGAAGCACTTTGAAATATTAATAAAATTGATATGTAAGTTTTTACCATTTAATTTTTTTTTTTAATATAATAAATATATTTTATCACTGTAATTGATTGCGGAGGTTTAAAATATTTTAATTTAATGAAAATGTTGGTGTTCATATTTCAAAGAACACTTCACTTCCAATGTAGCGCGTCAGTTTCTTATCAAATTTGTATTCGACTATTACTTACACTCGATAACAAAAAAAAATGAATGTCAAGATTAATAACCAGTTATACGACTGCATTTGAAATAGCTGCCTATGAATAGACCCCTCAGAAAAAAAAAAACCCGCCTTTGGTGAGATGTATAAATAACACGTTTGACCTTATTATATGACACATTTCCTTTCATTCTAATTATAAGTACAAATAATAAACATGATTAAAAAACAAACAAAAAAAATAAAAACCGTCATGGCTGTCACCGGCTGCCGCCTTTTGTTTCGGCTAATTAACATGACAAGAGTAAAACGCCGCGCGTAATAGTATAACATGAAAAGTATTGTCTCGGCGGGTACCCGGCGGGTGCACGGGCACACAACGGTGATGTCACGTGATCATCGTGCGCAACAGTAGGCAATTAGAAAACTCAATGTTTACTCAATCGTCACACAAACCGCACACGCAATCGCAATATTGGTATTGTCGTTACAAAGGTAGTCGCGGTCAACAGGTGATGACGAAAAAAAAAACATTTTTAACCTAAATACATGCTTATCGATTTCCCTATCGCATTCAGCAGCCTGGGTGTTGCGTATAAGCATAGATGCCGGAAAAATTTAGGATACGGAAGGACTTTGGCACTCACAATAATCTGGATTCTGCTGGTACCTCAAAAATGTGGACTAATGTTTAAATTCGCTATTTCGTCTTAGGTTCCTTTAGACGATAACGAGTTCCGACACTGTATAGACGTGAAGTCTCAAACGAGTATAATATTGTAACCGTATATCTCACACGTTCAAGGTCGCCAATCAACTAATCGACTGAGGGGAAAGGAATGGAGGGGGAGAATGCACAGTGCATTATTTTCGTTCAAAACGAGTATGTATTTACACAAATAAATATATGTTCCAAACACTGGGGATACTGGACATTGTCCATATCTACGCTAAGAATATTCCTAAGATGTGCACCACATACGGGCAAAGAACCTATGTTTTTGTAGCACCCAAATTGTATAATTATCTACCTAAGTACATAAAAAACCATTGAGTATCACAGATAGTTCAAAGGCGCAATAAAATTCGGATTAAAAAAATTCAAATCGAACGTGTGTTCATAACACATACAGAGTCAAGACTTCAGACTCAACACCAATGAATATGAACAATATGAACACATACAGAGTCAAGACTTCAGACTCAACACCAATGAGTAAGCAGCCTGCGAATGCGTGTGTGTGTGTATGTTAAATGAAATTGTACTGTATTATTTAAACTTGTTCAAAACGAATCCATACAAAAATTTTAACAAGACTTCTTTCTTCATGTTCTATTGAAGGTTGGCGACCATGCTGCAGTATGTTGATTTGTCTTATAATATATTACTAACATTTTGGATATTCAACCACTTTCTGAGGTAGCGCGGCCAAGATAGCCTCTTTCTACCCACGCCACTCCTGCCTTCTATCTTCCCCTGCATAATGAGAATGTGTTTGAAATGTTATTCAGTTCAGAATACGGTCAACCTGGGTCTTAAAAGTGGCTTTATTGGTACGGTAATATAATGTAATATTGTAATATTGGTACGGTAAAATATTTCTTACATTCTCCTCCAGCGCAAAAAACAGCATTGGTCCGTTGCACAAAAGATTTTTTTAAGAGCACACGATGGTCCAAAATTAGAAGGATACAACCTCATAGTCCAGTGCATACAAGCTAAAAAGGTGTGCATTACTAAAAATTCTGGGAAATAAATATAGATTAAATAACTGGATTAACATAAACGAAAACATTATTTTACAATTAGCGCCATCAATGTGTATCAGTAGAGGCTTTAATCGCATAGTTCTAAAAACTATCACGACAACTCACCGCTGTACCCATGGCGCTCTTGTGCATTCGCCGCATCGAGCTATTCACATTACTCTGTTCTATCTTTAAGCTAGTGAATTACTCAAGCTATTTACTAAATTGAAAATTCCTTTCGGTTGATCCGTTTTGTATGAAGTCGTTCCCTATGCTGATTTTTTAACAGAATAACATTAGAAAGGCTTACAATTGTGTGCTAATCATTGAAGTGTCTATTTCCTCTTTTACTAATTCACGAATTTTACTATCTTACTGTTTTTAACGTGTTGATTTCATGATTTTTCTCTAATTTTGGAGCGTGGATTGGTTTTTGATATGGGAAAACATAAAGCAATTGGCAGAACTATTTCCTACGTTAGTTAACCTTTAATAAAAATAATTATTTCCTTTAGTTATTACGTGAATGAGTTTCAAACAATAAATGAATCATGTTCAATCATAGAAAGTGTTTTTAAAAATGTTCATACATTTTTATACGAGTAAGAAGGTATTATTTTACGTTAAAACTTTAACTTTAAAAACACTATTAAGAAGTACTCTAAAATTATAAATACATACATGGTAGGGTCGTATAAACGACGGATTAATGTTGTATAAAGACGTTGGTTAAACTAAAGTACATACATTGTATTACATATATTATATACATGATTGTATAATATCATTGGTAACAGCGTAACCTAAATCTACGCCACTGGCTTTAAGAATCTTAACAGTATATTATCCGAATACTACCGTCTTAACAGTATATTAACAGTATAGTACCGTCCACAAATAACAAATTGATTTTTTAAATTTTGACTTTAATCCCTTGCATAGGACTTTAGTATCTCCAAAGTGCGTGTTATCACGCTCACGGCTCGGTATAACATGTAAAGTTTGGCGTGTTAAGCATTTAAATAATGTTAATGTCAAAAATGCAGGTGGTCCAAAAGTTACTTTTTCACCATTTAAAGTTTAAATAACTTTTTGTATTTTAATTATTATTTTTAATTTATCATATAATAATAATAATGCGTTTATTCCAACGTGATTGGGTTTTTTTTTATGAAGACATACATTTAAGTTACGAAATATTATGAAAATAAAAGCAAAAAAATATAAATAAAAAGACTTCACACATATATATATAATTATAAACAAAAAATAGATACTACATTTCAGTCACGGCCATCATTGTATCTGTAGTCGTTGCCATTCTTTGTTCAGCAAACCAGCTTTCCATGAGAGCGCCGCTTGCACTAGAGAGTTGGTGCTGAGCTCCAGTCGCAGCATTACGCCAGCAACTCGATGTTTCAGAAGCGGAACTAATCCCTGTATACGGCCTTCGACAAACATTGTAGATGCGCTGCAATAATGCGCCAATCCGAACAGTATTGTTATATGTACGTTATTCTACGTGAGTCCTGGTATGGGTGAGGCCTGAAGCTGGCAGAAGAGAAACGAAAGTAAACTGAATGCAGTAGAAATTGCTTGGCAGCACCATTTATTTCAGAGTAAAGAGTGAAGAAATAAGTGAGAGCACGTAAAGCTTAGTGAGAAAAATTAAAAAACGATTATTTATGCAAAACTGCAACATTTAAATTTAGATATTCTTTAAAAAAAAAAAAACGTAGAAATATTAAAATTACCGCCTACTTGTTATCTTTGAACATTTTTTTAATACCTAATATTTATGTGTGGGTCTCTTTCTTATTAGTGCACGCGTTAAAAGATTATGTACTTCACATTGTTATATTATATAAGGCAATTTTTATTTTCCAAAGTACTACCATGGCTCCCACATCCGCCGAAACGTCTCGCCCTGTCGCGCCCACAAACTTCCGGTTTCACGTAAACAAACGGGCAATCTGTTGAGCAATACGCCATTGTGCGGAGGTATAATACCTTTTTATTATTTATTTTGTACACACCGTATAATAGTTCATCTTTTGTCTAAAAGTCGACCGACGACATGTGGCAAGCTCTGTCTCCGAATCATCGCCGATATATGAAGAGCGACGACGTGTCAATGTCCATAATAACGAATTGAAAAGTGCTTTCGACACGGTACTCCCACGAGACGTATATACACCAATGCATAAAAATAATCTTCTCACTTTTAGTTTGCGTAATCATTTATTATTTCAAATTATAAATATCTCATAAAGATGAAACTATTAATATTACATTAAATGGGAAAATATTGAAGCATGGGTAATTACAGGACTTACGCTTATCTGGTGAGTAGAATGTACGATGTATGCAAGGAAAGCGACCTCATGATGAATGTTAACAAGTCGAAAGTGATGGTATTCGAGAAGGAGGAAAGCAAGACACCGTGCTATATACTTATAGGTAATGAATGTTTGGAACAAGTAGATGAGTTTGTATATTTGGGAAGTATGTTTGATAGAAACGGAAAGGCTGAGAATGATATCGAAAGGAGGGTGACTGCAGGAAATAAGGTGAACGGCGCTTTGAATAGAATTATATCTAACGGGAATTTGTCAACCAAGACGAGACTAGCGGTGCACAATGGAATCCTGGTACAAACACTGACGTATGGAAGTGACGCCTGGGGCTGTCAGAAAAGGAACGAAAGTAGACTGAATACAGTGGAAATGAGATCACTTAGGCGTATTTGTGGCAAATCTATTTATGACAGAGTAAAGAATGAAGAAATAAGGAAAGAATGTAAACCTGATATTAGTATAGTGAGTGAGATTAAGAAAGGATCACTTAGGTGGTTTGGTCATATGGAACGGATGAATGAGGAGAGAATGGTAAAAAAGATATATGACGCAAGTGTTGATGGAACCAGAAATAGAGGACGTCCGCGGAAGACTTGGCACGACCAGGTAAACCAGATAATGGAGGATGGTTCCGTTAGAAACCTCAGCAATCGGCGAGCTTGTATGAGAAGATGTATGAATGTGAATGAGACGAGAATTGTGTGTCAGGACAGAATAGTGTGGCGCTCTATCCTCTCTGCCCATCCCCGCGGTGAAACGGCGTGATGGTAAGTAAGTAAATAACGACCAGTCTCCGGCTGGCTTATGTGATCACTTACATACACAATGTAACGTTCACCATTCCACGCATTAATCAACCTCCACAATTTTTGAAAGTTGTATATATGTTATCATGTAGAAACACTTTGAGTATTAGCTACAACTTCACTGTCGCCATCCATGGTCTGAAATTTTATATTAATTTCATTCATTCAACAGCGTTTCATGGGGTGAACAGTTAATATAATATGCATTAATATAAAAAAATACGTCTTGAAAATACAAAGATTTAATTTTCAAAGAGAAAATACTTTTACTGTTGCGTAAATGCGTCATAAGCTATCGGATTTATGTTTCCGCCATGAATGTGTACTGAATGCCCCTCGTCCCGCAATTAATGTCCCTAACCCCTCTCTTGTATGTACACTTTATTTCATGTTTATTCATTTACTGGTCTGTATGCAACATTATTTTTAGGTATTTCATTGTCAATGTACTGGATTATCTACACTATAGGCTACGGTAATAAACACTTGTGACATGCGTTTGTAAAAGGTTTAATGACTGGTGGAATCGCTCACCGATCGAACAATCTCTCAATTACCTCCGGATGCAGTGGACTGTATAGAATTATCACTATTTCGCTAAAGGTCGACACATACTCACTGTGTCTTCGAGGTTGACAACAGCGTTTAACCGTTCCGATTCAAGGTCGCCGATCGACTGACTGCTCGCCAGCGGCGCGGGGGGGAAGGGGATGTGAGAGACACTGAACATTAGTTCAAGGTATATCATATATAAGTCCCAAACAGACTATATTTTGAATTATAATAAATTTATAATTTATATACTATATTTTTTATGTATTATGTCACTCGATTGTTAATGCTCTGCAAATTATAAAATATCGACCAAAGTCACTTCTGCAAAGAAACTAAAGAGACAGGTGGTGTCTCGCGTACGTGACCGAAGAACCTGTGTTCAGGGAAGTATGGAGACGTCCGGAAACTTCACGAAAACCTACGCAAGCATGGCGGGTAAACATATCCAAATTTGGAGACCAACAATGCGGAAAATTTGTAAATTATCGCCGCGTCCGTTTCCCGAGGCTTCCACGCCGAGATCACGCGAATCACCAGACGATACCCACGTTTGCACTCGCTGCTTCAACTAGCAGAATATCATCGACTTTAGTAAGAAGTAATTCAGAATATAATTCAACAATTTAGTCCCTATTCTGTAATGTTAATCAATTGAAAATCGAAAAGGTTCAACATAAATTTTTAAGATTTGTTAATTAATTCTAATTTACCATATCCGCTGAAAAACAGAAAAACCATAGTATTAAAAAAAGTGCGTAATTTTAAATAATACATCAAATATCTTTAAGTAATGTCGTCCCTTAAAATGTCGCGTCCACCTAGGTGTAAACTTTAATTAGAAATACGGTGGTATCGACACATATCATATTACTGACCGCAAATGTTATAGAGAATCTCGTAACACAAATTTAGAAAAATAACAATGCACTTTTTCGATCAGACCAGGAGACCACGAAGCCACACTCTAAATTTCATATATTTAATGTAACTGATTGATCTAGTAGATATCTCGACTAAGTTCGTTAACCGACCACACTCAAAATTTTGTTTAAAAATGGCGGCTTTAAAAATGCATGACTGTTGACATTGGACCAAGAGTAAAAAGTAAAAAAACACAACACAGATAAAATATATGTACTTACATATTTCTTTCGGCCAGTGCCGGAAGAGATTTTTAAACTTTTATTTAGCCAAGACACAAACCGCTCTATTTAGGTTGTGCAGTCGCACCGCCGGAACGGTAAATGACACATTTAAACATTTTAAGGACTTGTACAATTGGAAAAACAAATACATTTTCAAAAACAACAGAGGCAAGACACGTGTAAGAATTTTGAAAGAACGCGAGACGATATCGGTCAAATACTTTCAAACGACTGGTGGGTAGCGTTTCAGTATATCAATATTTATTATAATCTTAATATTCATAATAATAATAATTAAATAAAACATGTTAACAACATAATTGACTTTACAATTTACATGTGTTTAAAATAATATTCAACATATGCAGATGCAGTGGGTAGTCTGTCATGCAGGAAAATTAACCGACAATTGAACGCCACTAGTTACACATAAAAATGTATGGCCAATTCTACTTCATATTTAGAATTAGCGTAACTTTTTTTTATTTAAGCAAATTACTCGATTTAAAAAAAAAAAATGTTTCATTTTAATTACATTGCACTGATGAGTCCACATAATCAATACTATATTTAAGCAAAAAAAAAAAAAACTTATTTTTAATCTTTAAAAATATTTGATTAAAAAAAATAATTATCGTTCTCAAAGCGATTAATGACACAAGTAACGAGTGACCAGACTGCAGCCGAATTTTTTAGAATTTATAAAAATATTAATTTCGTATTATTCTACATAATTAATAGTAAATTCGTTTTAACAGAGGTGTTGTAAAACGCCGCAAGTGTATCTTTGAAGTGGATACTATTCTACATTATACATTCCAATACAAAAAAATATTTTAGCTCCTTTAGTTAACAATTTGAAAAACTTCCCAAGAATAATAGTAACAATACAGACTCGCACACGAATACTCACATAAAAATATGCTTCTGAAAGAGCGAATGATGAATACAACCTCTAACGCTTTTACACCATCGATATTAGCAACATAACCTACGTCCATGCCTAGTGAACGCCGCTGACACTAGACACCAGCATTCTTCACAATTAAAGCATTGATTTTACAAAAATTTGAAAATTAAACATTTAAATTAACTTTTCTCACGATGTAATGTGACAGTTTCCTTTCAAATTTCCCAACGCGTGGCACACAGATAAATTATGATTTTATATATTATATAAAATTGAGAAGATAAAATATTATATATTGAATATCCTTAAACCCAGGATTGAATAAATTTACCATTCATACGCAAAATCTCTGAAGAACAACAACATCAGACGCGACTATCGTCGAGAGATCCGATCCTCTCCATTGCTGGTATAATAGTCGGGTTTGCTGGAGTTTTACCTGACGAGGTAATTTTCCGCCTTCATCGTGCAGAACTCCTCTGTGCGTCTAGAATAAATACAGCGTACTGGTCTAATACCTACGTAACAATGAAGTAATCCAAGATTAAATCCGAATTGGTTCCGTCGGTCATGGGTTCATGGACAAATTTGCAAAATAAATAAAAAATTTTAGAAAAATATACGGTTTAAATGAGCATTGGAGAAACCTGTTTTTGGTGAAACTTACAACAGATATATTAAATTTTTGTAAACATAAAAAATTTAACCCTGTTTTCTATACATAAAATAATAATAAAAAATATATCTTGAATAATAAATCAAAAATACCCCAAGAAGAAAAAAGCGGAGTCACAAGTCGAGTTGCAAGGATTGTGACGTATTTTATATTGGACAGAGCGGAAAAAGAATAAGAAAAAGATGAAAGAGTACAAAAAAGCCATAAAAAACTTCATTCTAAACTCCGAAATGGCTGAGCACGCAAGAATGGAGAGCCATTCATATGATAATAATAATTTACAACTTGTACACAGTTGCGCCAAAGGACGAAAGTTAGACATTCTAAAAAATTTTTAAATATTTAATAATAATCAAAACATAATAAATATTCAAATACCGCCCTTTACATCCTCTCTCTAATCCATTTTAACTCCACCCCCACACCCGTTAACTACGAAGACACCATATATTACTGTCTGTAAATGTTTTTAATTTTAGTTGAATCATATTATCGATAATGGGAAAATGTTCCCGAAAACGGTCTAACGTTTAACACAATAAAAAATATAGTGGAATAAAGTAGTGTTTTAACTCAATTTACATAATATATAATCGCATCACAGCATACGCAGAGATAGAAATCTCTAAACATTTTGAACTTCCGCCATTTTTAAACAAGATAGCGGATCAAGATGGGTAACAAGATTAACGATTTTTCTTTAGGAGAACACATTCTTATTGTGAAGTTGTAATAATTCAGAAAATAGGTCCGCGTATTTTAAATACTAATTAAATGTACTAATTAGAATATAAAAATTATACACATAAAATCAATTTTATCAAAAAATATTGTTGCTATCGGGATTCAAATAAAGAAACGATAGACGCATCAATTTTAAAAGTGTAACATATAAGTTCGAAAATTTGTCGTCAATTGTGTTCTGTAGCATAATCGATTAATGCACGTTCCCCGGATTGGAAGAGGTCCAGGTTCGAATTCCAGTAACACAACAACAATATTTTTCAATAAAATTGATTTTATATGTATATCTTTCTAATGAGTACATTTATTTGTATTTAAAATGATTATTCATTATATACCGTAAAGATAAACTGTTTGACGGTTCGGGGTCCCCTGATAATGATCGAGGAAAGTAGAATAAAATTTTCCTGAATAATACCTTTAGCAATATATAGTTTCTACCTAAAATTTAAAAAGAATATAGTTAGAAAAGAAATACTTGAATTGTACTTATATTTCAAAAAAAAATTTTTTTATCGAGTGCTTATGTATGCACTTAAATGAAAGTGTTGTAAATCTCAGCTATCGTAATTATACTTGTACCGATTAATCGGCACCATTAATAATCGGACCGATTACCGACGCAATTGGCAACAATTGGAATCGGTGCTGATATGATTTTTTTTTGTATCTTTTTAATACTGCAATAAATAAATATCATACCGTATAAATATGTCGAAAAAAGATCTAAATTTTGGTCCTAATAAATATATAAAAAATATCAACCGTATTTTTGAATTTTTATCTATATTCCTATATATTAAAATTAAAAATAAATGCTTTATTATAATAATAAAAACAATAATATAATTAAGACTATATTAAATACAACAATACCGCTCCAACAAATTTGACAACAAATAAAATTTAATCACATCAGAACGTTGGTTTTATTATTATATCGCTCGCCTCATTTTATGTACAAAAATATAAATAATGTGACGATATAATAATAATAATAATGTGTTTATTCCAGCGTGATCAGGTTTTTTTTTAACTCGATTCGCCGTAGAGATAATACATATTATGTTATACATTAAGGTTATGAAATAAATATAATGCAATGAAAAATAAAACCAAGGAAAATAATAATAAATATAAAAAAATTAAAAAAGTTAATAAAAAGTAAAAAGTTCACACATGTATACACACAAAATATAAATATTACATATATAATTACTTCAGTCACGGCCATTATATATGTAGCTATTCTGTAGGCGCTCTCATTCTCTGGTAAGGGAATCAGCTTTCCATGAGAGCACCGCTTGCACCAGAGAGTTGGTGCTGAGCTCCAGCCGCAGCTTTACGCCAGCAACTCGATGTCTCAGAAGCGGAACGAATCCATGTATACGGCCTTCGGTAAACATTGTAGATGCGCTGCAATAACGCGCCAATCCGAACAGTGTTCTGTATGAGTTGTACTAAATTCGGAGACGGTCATACGTCACTTGCTTGTATTTCGACCAGAGCTCGCAGGTATACATGCTGGTGAAGAACGATTTAAACAGGAAGCTCTTTACCTCCTTACTGCATCGGTAGAAACGCCGCGACTGCATATTTGCACGAACGCTCAACTGTCTCCTCTGCCGTTCTGTATCATTATAGTCTTGTGCATCTTCATTTGATATATGGCCAAGGTATTTGACCTTATTTTGAACGCTCAATTTCGTCCCGTCCAGCCACACGGGAGGGATATTATCTGGCCCTTTTCCATATTTGAACGCCACTATGACCAATTTGCTGGCATTGTATGAAATATTGTGTCCATTATTAGAAATCAGAACCATACATATTGCAATATTGCAATAATTGTTTTCAGTTCGGACGAAATTCAAAGCGTTTCGGACAGATTTGTGCGATTTTTATATTAATTTGTACATTATACGGACATTAAAAATGTCATTAAATAGAATTATATACCATTTTTAGAATCAGAAATAGCTCTTTTAATTTAACTAAGTACCGGTAATTCGGAATCGGCTAATCTGACATCGCCACTAATCAGTATTGGCAAAATGTGAAATTAGGTATTAACAGAATTAGCTGTAATCGAATCCCGAGTCTATTAAAAATATGAGTCGTATCAAAGTATATCCTAATTAAAAAAATTCATTCATTCATTTAATATATATATATATATATATATATATATATATTAAATGAATGAATTTTTTAAAGGTATTTGAAACTCTTCGCAATATAATGATTACTTTTAAAAATGGAATAATATTAAAGAAATAATAGATATCTCATAGAGACGAAGCTATTTTTTATTATATTTAATGGAAATCATATGGAAGTATGAGTAATTACAGGGCTTACGACCTGTCTTCGGCTGGCTTAAGTGATCACTTTATACAGATGTAACGTTCACCATTCTCACCCATTAAACAATCTTCATATCTATCAAATTTAATTTAACAGTAATTGTGTGCTCTTGGACATATTCAAATATTGCGAACAATATTAGGTTGTCTTGTAAGTATTTGCGGTTCGGTTCAATTATTTATTATAAAATCAATTTTTTTCAACAAAAATTACATAATTCCAATCAATGATGAATTCTCCATTACTGTTCAAGACTTCATCCCATTTTCAACCAATGGGCCAATTTCTGAGGTTATGATTATCGTCGTTGTTGAACGTTTCGCCACGCATTTGATTGGAGAGCGCCCGAAATGGGTGATAATGTGACGGAGCGAGGTCGGGACTGTAGTGTAGATATGCGGCTGAATTTCCCGGTTGAGCTCCTGAATTACCGTTTTAACCTTAAGGCGTTAAAAAGTGTGTGTCGAAAATGTTCGTATTTCTCGTTCGTAAAATGAAGAAATACGATACAGGAAAACGGCGTTTCAGAGCAGAATAAATTCTATCGAAGATCATGTCATCTTTTGTCACAAAATAACAAATTAAACGACCCGATAGATGTATCAATATTATAAAAATCGACAATATACACGAGTTCCAAATTTGTCGTTAACGTAATCGGTCTATATGGCGAAATGGTAACGCGTTTCCCCGGTTAGGAAAGAAAAAAAAAAATTTTTTTTTGTATATCTGGAAGCCTTCGATAGCTGGTTTTCAAGTTTCCGATTAACAAAAAGCACCTATATAATATATGAACTGCACTGACATTTTATTTTTGGTGTCTTTCTGGTCTGATATTGTCGTTCTTTTAGCTGGGTTGTCTCTTCTTTAGATTTCGACTGACCGAAGCGCGCACTGGTTTATTTTGACCGCTGGACGGGATGTAATAAGAATGAGGCCTGTCCGTTACCGCCTTCTTAGCTTTCCGAAAAAAGGGCGGCAACACTCACACAAACACACATGTACATTATTATAAACCAGGAAACCCAGTGGTGCCAATCGAAATAACAAGGCGCGTAAACATCTGGAGCCGACACAAGCGTAAGGAAGTGAGGCCTGGAGCTGGCAGAAGAGGAACGAAAGTAGACTGAATGCAGTGGAAATGAGATCGCTTAGGCATATGTGTGACAAATCCGTTTAAGACAGAGTAAAGAATGAAGAAATAAGAAGAGAATGAAAAGCTGATCTTAGTATAGTGATTAAAGATCACTTAGGTGATTTGGTCATATGGAACAGAATGTAAGGAATATATATGACGCAAGTGTTGATGGCACCAGAAATAGAAGACGTCCGCGGAAGACTTAGCCACAATAATCGTCGAGCTTGTATGAGAAGATGTACAAATGCGGACGGTGCCAAAACTGTGTGTCAGTACAGAAGAGTGTGGCGCTCTATCCTCTATGCTTACCCCCGAGTGGAAAAGGCGTGTTGGTACTTTAGTTAGTTAGTTAGTTAGTTACTAGAATAATACAAAATGTCAATTATAAATCTTTTTTTTTTTTAATTGTCACGCAATTCCATATATTCATATGCACATATATGTACGTACAGGATGACTGACATATTATTCGCCACATTAAAAGGTTTCGTTTGGGCAAAAAATATTGCAATAACTAACGGATATCCGTTTTCCGGTCATAGTTATTTATTAATATCGATTAATTTTCTTACTATAAACGATAATAACAGCGGATCTCCGCTAGAGGGAATGGAACCAGCAACATGTTGATCTCAGCAACGAGTGAAAGAGAAAAAGAAATTCTGAATACGATATATGTACTCATTTACAATATTATACATTGCTTGCTTTATACATAATTCTTGTAAAAAAAAAAAAAAAAGATAAATTATCTTATATAAAACCATTAATTTATTAATAATTAAAAAGTTTAGGCATACGAGGCAAACTAAAAATAAAAGGGCAGAGAAAGGTGGGAAACTCTTGTGGAAGCCTTAACTTAGCAGTTGATAAAAAACAGCTAATAATGATGATGACGATAAGTGAATTAAGATGTTACGTATATAACACTTTAAAAAAATTGTCATAATAATCCAGAACCAGCAGAAAAGCAATCAGACAACCTCAAATTCAACAACGGATGGTCAACTTCAACTCGACAGTCGGAAAAATTCATACGATTTCGCTACTTTGTGTTTTTTCTTACTGGTAATAAAGATAATATACATTTCATTTCAAATTGAATTTACCTACTAATTCAATGTATTAATTAGAAAGATATACATATAAAATCAATTTCATTGAAAAACATTGTTGTTGCGCTACCGGAATTCGAACCTGGATCTCTTTCCAATCCGGGGAAAGTGCACTATCCAACTAAGCTACAGCGACAGTACTTTTGACGACAAATTTTCGAACCCATATGTTACACTTTTCAAATTAATACATCTATCGTTCCATTATTTGAAAACCATCTATTTTGTTTTTACGGAATCTCAAATACCTTTGAGTAAACCGATAGCAGACGCCAGAATTAACAATTCGTTTTTATTAAATGTTGGACACAGTGATAAAACTTATTAAGGGAACACATTTTTATTGTAAAGTTGTAATTATTCAGAACGTAGGTCTGTGATATTTTAAATACTAATTAAATGTAATAATTAGAAAGATATACACATAAAATCAACTTTGTAGATAAATATTGTTGTTGCGCTACCGGGATTCGAACCTGGATCTCTTTCTAATTAATACATTTAATTAGTATTTAAAATATCGCAGACCTATGTTTTGAATAATTACAACTTCACAATAAGAATGTGTTCTCTTTAATAATATATTTACCTAACCTAATCTAGAGATATTTCAAAAAAGTTCGACATAATCGCTATTTTAGTATTTTTTTCTTACTGGCAATGACACTTAACATCGGATGCAATTAATCTAATTGATACAATGGATGCATACGTTACCGCAATATTATAATTGATATTTTAAGATTGAGACATTTTAGGTTGAAAATATTGAAGATGTATGTACGTACAAAATTCTATACATTTCAAAAATGTTGCATTTTATTACAGTGAATAAAATTGACGGTTTTTGATTAATTTAGATAAATTGATTGCTCAAAATTTCGGATAAAAATTATTGAATCTCAATTTTTGATTTTCGAAATGTTGTATTAGATGAGACACGAAGAGATTGAAGATGTTTTGGAAAAAATAGATGAACACAGACCTACCCCGATGACGATATTTACCTCAACAGAGAGAAAAGTAGAAGGAAGAAGAAAAAGAGAACGACCGGGGAAAACATTAATGAGTCAGTTGCTAGAATGGGACGGAAGTAGAAGCTGCCGGGAAATGAAAGACCTGGTATAAAATAGAAATCGATGGAGAAAGCTAGAATAATAAGCGAATGGACAACAACTGGAATGATTTTCATCTTTAAAATGATCAATTATACAGGGTGGCATCCAAAATAACTGAAAACATTTCGCAAAATATGATACAATTACATCAAAATTAGTTTAACTATATCAACAATAGCTTAAATAGTTTACTAATTTACTTACTTACCTATTTACCTACATTACGTTTTATTTCGACAATTTCCGGTCGCCATCTTTGATTATTAATCTTCCCATTGTTTATATTTGGTTTTTTCAAATTGTTGCCCAGAATGACAAAAATCACTGCAGAAGTCCGTATTCTGATCAAAAATTTGCGAATTGAAAAACGTCGGGATGCTAGGAAAAATGATCGAAGAGTTTCAAAACAAATCTTGGAGTATAGCTAGACATTACAGCAGGACGGAGCTCCATATCACACAGCCAGAAATACAATCAATTTTCTTCGTCGTGAGAATGTTAATTTCATCGAGCCAGGCATGTGGCCACCGAATAGCCCAGATTTAAACCCAGTAGATTATGTAATATGGGGTGTTTTGATGAATTCTGATTAACTAAATATTGTGCAAAAAAATTACATTAAGAATTATAATTAATTATGTTTTGAAATAACTCGTTTGTTACGAGATGTTCTCACTTTTTTGGGCCACCCTGTATATACGTACTAAATTTTGTATAACCTATGATAATTTCTCCTATAATTCGCTAACCATATCATTGATACCGCCCATTCTTTCTACAGCCACGATCTATAATAACTACACTCGGTACGAGACAAAGGAACATCAATGAATAACCTTGAAATGATAGAAATCCAGAAAAATTTGAATTCGGAGAAAACATGAATGAACAATGAGGGCAGACCCGCCGGTTATCCAGGACCGATGCTATAAGCTAAAGGCTCCTATTTCGATCCTACTCATTCGCCGCCTGGTTGGCATTTTTTAATATTACTAGGCAGCCGTTCAGGGCGATACCGCACAGATTCCAAAACAAAAATTACCCTCATTGTCCCCGACTGACTCGCTTTATTAGTAAATATGACATTTACAAAACGTTTAAATAAATAACAAAACATGTTTGTATACAAAAGTGATAAAATAAATAATATAATTAAAATATAATAGAATAACACAGATAGTTGACAGCGAAATTAACAAGGTGTACCAAGGCCGGGAAGCAGAGAGGAAGTGAAGAGGCACTCACTTCCGGGAAACGAGACGACACAAAAGAAAAACATATATGAGACTCACTCTCCACGCAACGCTGCCGGCAGATTTAACCCACATGAACAGTACATCGCAGATCATATTTGAACAGAATGAACAATATCATATTTTCAAATCCTTCGCCGCTATTATCAATGTTACCTAGAAACAATAAAGCCACTCCCACCCTTACGTGCCCCACCGTCCTAACAGCCAACTGTATTTAATTTTAGTTTAATTTACACCTGTAGATAGAAAGGACTGCTCTTCCCGAAACTAGTCGTGATACAAGTCAAAAAATTGTGCGTGTATGTGTGTAGTACAAAGTGAAAATAAAAATCATACCTTTTTTTTAAAATTAATGGCTTCACATAATTACGGCATTCTATAATATTGTTCAGTTTAATGTTTCCGCGAATATCTTGCACACTTCTTCTTGTAATAACCTTTACAGACGGTTGTTTGATGTGAGACAGAATTGTCGGATTTTTCTGTCCAATTCAATCAGGGGGTCAAAAAACACATCCCAGAAAATTTTCTGTATTTGCTTGAAATATGCTTTGCATATTTTGGCAAACATAGCAATGTATGTCATGTCATCACCGTCATTTTTGGCTCTATTTTTGACTCCACCATCTTCTTTTTCTTCTTACGGCTTCGCGATGATTTTTTTGTAAAGAAAAATTTCTTTATATTCTCAAGTTCAGCGATGGGGCACCAGAATATCTTCGTCCGATATAAATCCCCCGAAGAGAATTCACATCACATTGGCAAAATGGAAATCAAGACGAGGTTTACCATAAATAAAACATCACTTATCATCTATTTGCGTGAGACAAATCTCAATGGACGATGGCGCCGTTTGCTGATGCTACCGGTGACGTCACAACTCAAATGAATTACGCAAGGTTTTTTTTTTTTTCAAGGTAGATACTCGCTGCGACTGTAAAGTAACGTCAGCCTTTTTAAAACGAATGACAAATATCGAGGTTGGTGCAATAGATTTTTTTTTTCACGGCTACCGAGCGAAACAAATCGATTTAATGTCAACATTAAGATTGTACAGAAATTATTTATTATTAAGGAGGACACATTCTTATTGTGAAGTTGTATTATTCAGACCGGACGGTCTGTGATATTTTAAATACTAATTGAATGTATTAATTAGAAAGATATACACATAAAATCAATTTCATCGATTCGAACATGGATCTCTTTTCCAATCCGCGGAAGGTGCGTTACCAACTATGCTACAGCTACAGTATTTATGACGACAAATTTTCGAACCCATATGTTACACTTTTTCAAATTAATACATATATCGTTCCATGATAATGAAAGTCATAATCAATACAAAATGACCTCAATTTCGTAATATATTATCGTATTTTCTATTTTTCATATTTCTTGATAAAATAACAGTTTCAGTAAGTAAAGTGACTGTTAGATACGTAATTACATTCTTATTGATTGAGTTATTGTAACTAATACATCTACGTAGTTACTCTAAAATTTTTTTATATATTATCATGTTCAATACCATGTATTTACACATCCTTATTGACAGAAGTATTGTAACACTAGTGTATTTACCTATCATATTTCCATATCGCTTGAGCTATAGTAACTAACCTATTGCAAATGGTACAAGCCAACAAATGTAAATGATACGGAGAAAGCAGTGTACATCTGACCTAATGAGGTAGGCAGAGAACGCATGTCATATTGAATGTATCAAATAATTCGCTTTTCTAGAAATTTGTAATTTTTAGTCATCTTTAATTTCTATTAACATAGTTGATTTCAAATGTTTGTAAAAAATTGATCTGATTCATAAATCCACTCAAGTTCGTTAATTATGTTTGCCTTTTTTTTTTTAATTCGTTAGTCCTTTAACACTGGTTCTAGTGACTGCACTGTGCCACCTTTCAAAAATATAGTCGCGACAAAAATAAAACTTTTAAATTAAAAAATAAAATATTAGACGTTTTATAATGGAATGGAATTGAGCAATAAGTTCAGGAACAAGAAGTTAGTATTAATCGTATTAAAACAATTTAATTCGTATTTCAAAGGAAATGAAAACTTCACTTCGATGTAATAAAGCATCAGAGACAAACTTCTATTTATATTTGACATGTACATATATAAATATATAGACATGATGGATCGACGGTCATATTAGTACATACCAATAAAGATATTCTTAACCCCGCCACTCTCCCGACACTTTCACCATCACAAACGAGAGCTTTGTATGTTAAAATGTTCATGTAAAAGATAAAAAGTAAGTCATTTTTAAATGATAAGTGACTTTTGGCCCACTATATACTTACCAACATAATTAAAGTATTAAAAAAAATAAAAACATACATTCACGCCAATAATGATGACCATAAAACTGGCTAGCCAATTTACAGATAGGCGTATAATCAGTGGCGTATGCCAATTCAACCAATGAGGGCCAAGATAGAGACAGAGGCCCAAAAGATCCGCGCTCTATATTACATTCGGCATCCCCTTCCCGGCACTAATATAGACAAATAATTGTAATTATAGCTACCACAGCAATGATTTTAATTATAAAATTCAAAAAATCTAAACTGTAAAATCAGCGATTCCCATTTTTAACTTTTTTCTCACATAGCTTTTACACATTGTGTATAAATTATTAACTCTTTCGATATAACTTGATCATTCAAAATCAGTTAGCAGCAAAGTCAGTTCCTTTTTCCCGCCGCCCTTTATATTAAGATTCGATCAATAGTAGTCTTAGATACACTGAAATTTAAATTTAAGCTTATTTTTTTGTGATGAGAAAAAATGCTACTCTTGTATCACTGGCGTGATTGCGATTGGTATTCGATAATATCAGCGATTGAAAACTGCGACTGTGATCACAGTTTCATTACTAATACGCGTGCGCCACACAATATCATAATACGTGAAATAAATAAATAAACATCATTTCATTTGTGTAAAAAACATATATAATTTAATATCATCGCAAAGAAAATGAAAACCCTTTAAAAAAAAATGTGAGTTCATTTTTCGGGTCAAATTCTCAGCATTTCGGGTTAAATGTGTAAAACGTTTCGGCAGAATCAACTAAATGGGTCTTATCACGAATTATAACGTCATTCTTTCATGAATATTTTCGTTTCACATGCTCGTGCGCTGAATCACCGGTTCAAATAAATAAAATTTCGCATTGGGGTCCAAATTTTTTGATTACGCCACTGCATTTTCAAATCAAATCGAGACCACATACGCTGCGGTAGCGAGGCGGACACCGCTCGGTGCTCGACGCGAGTTACGATCTGCTGGCGGGCAGCTTCAACTCGCATCTCGAGACTGATTTAAATTCGTATCATATTTTTTTTCGCCCAAGTGAAAGTACACGGATACTCATTGCGGCCATTACACGTCTTGTACCTTTGCGTACACCCAAGATGAAGAAAACCACAAAACAAAGAAAATTCGCTTTTATTAATTAATTTTTTTAACCCGTACGCCACTCGCATTACTTGCGGTACGTGTACACCGGATGAGATTTGTCTCGAAAGTAACTTAAACGATAATAAAGCGCAGAGCGCGGAGCTAGCTGCCATTCATTGTATACTGTATTTTGCATGTAAAAAGAATTCTAATAAGTGTAATTTAATATCGTATTAATGTTTAACATTACACTATTTTACGTACCAATGAGACTCGAATGTTGCCCAAATGACGCGCGGAACGAACTGCCGTTCGTTGTACATCGTATTTGGCAGATTAGAATTCAAATGGGTGTAAATCTTATCTTCTTCATTCGCTATAATAATCTAGACGCGCTTGATGGTCTAGTTATTAAGACACTCGCCAGATGATCCGGCGGTCGAGGGTTCGAGCCTCGTTCCAGAAGACCAGCAAGTTTAATACTATTTTCATGCACTTTAGCGTTTAGCTTACTTTGAAATTAGTAAGAATATTGATTGTAAATAACGGTTTCATCTAGTTAAGGAGGCAGTGAACATCTTTAAAATTATAAATGGAATAGGTATATTTGAATGTTCGCTTGATTTGTATATATATAATATTATTAATAATATCTGTATGTATAATAATTTGAAATAAAAAAATTATAAAATATTAATGTGTGCATTCCGTATACGCTCTCCATTTTATTTTTTAATACATACGGTCACCGAATATGGATCCTAACAGAGAGAAAGATTAAGAATCCAGACTGCCAATATGATAATGGAGACCCTACTTGTATATACAGAAAATTTCAATTAGGGTGGCTTGCACAGGACTACCGAGATGTGTCATCTTGACAACTCCGGAGGGGAGGGCGGTCTCGATTGGTCAACAGGGAGAATGAAAATGATGATGATGATATTTTCTTCAACGATAACAATTGAAATTTTTACGTATGTCGCAATTAAATATTTCGTTTACATATAACACTGTTACATTTTAAACAAAAGCTGTATGTTTCATAAATAATGGCGCCAACGTGGCGTTTTAAATCGATAATATTAAACAAAATAATAAATTAAAACTGTCATAATAATTTTATATTTAGAACATTGATTTAAGCCATCATCTAAATATATGTAGGTACTCTTGTCTGATTTCAAAACATATTCACACATATGAATTAGGCACTTCGAAAGATTGTTTAATTTTCGATAGATTAATTCAAATAATAACACTCATTCCATTACATTCATATGAAATACTTGGATAATCAACAATTTTATTGTCGTATCTTTCTATTCAAACCTTCCTCTCTCGCATGATTTACGTAAAAAATAACGTTATTAATTATTTCTCTGGAACTTAAACGAATTTAACTATTAACCTCGTCTTGAAAGCATATCTAATCCGTGTATAATTTGTGCTCGCCCTTAACATCCTTCTTCACATTGTCTGCCCAACAACACCGACAAGATACACTCTTTTCTTATACGATTACTAACATAGAATATATTTATTCAGCGGGTGCCCATTTAAAATATCTACGAGAAAATCACGTGAAACTATTCAGTTTTTTTTTTTCAGTTTAAATATGGGTCGATCATTGACGACCTCGATCCAACCCGGCCTGACCACATATCGGCGGTAGGAGCGCTCCGCTCCGTCCGACATTGTTACGTGACGTCACATCCGATCCCGATCACCCCACGTACTCTGCCGGCCAATCAATCAATAATAATTTTCTAAGATCGCAATTTTGCCAATATTATTTACATTTTAATTTTATTAATTTTCTAGTACACGCGTAGATATTATGTTGTCGATTGAAAAATTATCATTCATTAACAAGGTATTACAATGTATGTATTTGTTTTATTTAATTGTAAAAATTATAATATTCTCACATCCAGTATGCAACATAAAAAAATATTAAATTATATCGTATTAACATTAGGTAAAAAGATTATAAACACATGAAATGATCAGTTATTAAACGTAGATATTACTCTGTACTTAACCTATGAAAAGTATAAAGACTGGTTTGCTTCGTTCACATTTGCCGGTAGTTCATTGAACAATATGAAACCTTAGTAGTATTTAGTGTTCCTGTCAGATTTGTTTGTGGAAGTCTAAAATCCCACCGACCTCTCGTAGGATACGTGTGGACCCCAAAATTATATTTTTATTCATATATGATGGCAATAATCAATGTTTAATTTTGTATATCAATACTAGAACATTTTGTATATATTTTGTTTAACTGTCATTAATTTTAGTTGTTTTAACATAGATATAACTTATTCTTGTATATCTATTACATCATTGATGTTTAGAATTTTTTTTCCTCTCAGCTTCATTTCCCAAAAATAGTACTGTCGAACAATAATTCATACGCGGAGTGACAATACAATAATACACTAATTGCGATATTTTAGGTTAACTATATTTGCTGACCCAAGTCGAGTACCTACCCTTGTGCATTTTGACCATCCAATATATAAACCTTAATCTATACCTGTCCCGCTCTGGCCAACTAATTACTTAGGGATTTCGCCAACGGGGGAATATATTGCCTTCCGACACCGAACTGTCAAGATCTGCGTTTTTTTAACGTCCGAACAAGCAATGCCGTGCGTAACGTTAGAAATACGAAGAGACGGTGTTCTAAAACGTGCTAGTCAACTGAAGATGAAAACGTCCAACCCAGGACTTCAGAGCAAGGTAGGCCAGATCCATCTGTCATTATTTACCTTCGCGAATCCAATTCGGGTCGCGTCAACAAATCAATATTATAATCGATACAGTCCACGGGATCTTATCCTATCAATATTTCTTATTCTGCTTAAAAAAAAAACTTTTTTATCCATTTTCTATATAATCATTAAAATATGTTTGTCGAATATTAGTTTATTGTCAATACTACTCCTAAATATTTTATTTCATTCACCTCTGCAAATGTATTTATTGTTTGTTTTTAATGAATAATTAATATTATTTTCTTTACCAATAATCATGAATTTGCTTTTGGAGGCGTTGAATTAAATATATTACTATTTAACCATATAACTATTAGTTCCAGTTCATTCTGAATTTTACAATTTGAATATTATTTTCTTATTAAGGAAAACACATTCTTATTGTGAAGTTGTAATTATTCAGAACATAGGTCTGTGATATTTTTAAATACTAAATTAATGTATTAATTATAAATATATACATATAAAATCAATTTTTGTCGAAAAATAATGTTTTAGCGTCACCGGGATACGGTATAATAATTACAACTTCACAATAAGAATGTGTTTTCCTTAATAATATATGTTGTATCAACGTGTCCAAAATTTAATAAAAATGAATTGATAATTCTGGCGTCTACAAATCGGTTTACTCAAAGGTATTTGAGATTCTGTAAAAATAATGTAGATGGCTTTCAAATAATGGAACGACAGGTGTATTAATTTGAAAAATGTAACATATAGTATCGAAAATTTGTCAAGAAAAATACTGGCGTTATAGCACAAAGGTAGTGCACTTCCCCGGATAGGAAATTAAGATCCAGGTTCGTATCCCGGTGACGCTAAAACATTATTTTTCGACAAAAATTGATTTTATATGTATATATTTATAATTAATACATTAATTTAGTATTTAAAAATATTATTTTCAGTCACGTATAATAACGTACCGTCTGCAAATCATTTTTGCGGAAATTATTTCGTCGGATTTCTTCATCATTCTTTGACATATTCAACAACTTGGCTGACCATCCCATCACAGGACGGATATAAATATTAGTATCAACTAAACATATAATCTAGATTAATAATTAATATTAAGGAAAACGCATTCTTATTGTGAAGTTGTAATTATTCAGAACATAGCTCTGTGATATTTTAAATACTAAATTAATGTATTAATTATAAATATATACATATAAAATCAATTTTGTCGAAAAATATTGATTTTGCGTCACCGGGGTATGAACCTGAATCTCTATTTCCAATCCGTGGAGGTACACTATCCCGGTGACGCAAAAACAATATTTTTCGACAAAATTGATTTTATATGTATATATTTATAATTAATACATTAATTTAGTATTTAATAATTAATAGTTATAGGAAACTTTTTCGATCACTACATTTGTTCCAGATCTGTTGATTTATCAAGTCCAACACAAAATGTTCACTATCGAGCTGTTATAAATAACGAAGAGATGTTATAAGTGGCATCCGCATATAGACTATGTGATTCGATTCATTAATCTTCAGCGGCGGATGCTGTGAGACACGTTTTCTCGAGCAACTAACCAGCTTCCGTATTTTCTACAGCCGTATTTCACTCTCCGGGGAGTCACTCAGTCATTCGTGAAGATTAGACAATCAAAGATCCTCAAAATTTACAATTTTTTCATTTTCATAATACACACATTTTTTGAACCGCTGTTGGTAAGACATTTTTTTTGTTTGTTACACAAAAAATCACAAATGTGTCAACCAAAAGTCACAAATCATCAAATTTCAAATGTGAATACGCATTCATTTTTCAAAACAGTAAACAAACAAATCTATCGTCAGAAATTTGAAACACAGTCAATGCTGTTAATTCTGTAGGTAGGTAGGTTTGTTACACAAAAAATCGTAGAGAAATTAATGCATTTGATTGTAGTCAAGTATCAAATTTGAAATGTGAATACGCGTTCTTTTCGTTCTGAAGGTACATTTTTCGAAAAAACAGTAAACAAACAAATCTATCGTCAGAAATTTGAAACACAGTCAATGCTGTTAATTCTGTGGGCAGTAGGTAGGTAACTACTTATTGCTTCAAAATTATTATTATTATTATTCAAAATAAAACGTCAAATTACTTATTTTATTACGTTTCAAAACGATACTTACTAAAAAGTGTTTATAACGTGGTGTTTAATTATGACCATATGGAAGAAGACAGTTCAGAAAACCCCCACCTCGTCACTGGATCATCCTAGCGAGGGGGCATTACCATTACCGATACATAATTGTTAAAATATTATTTTAAAAAAATACATGAAAATACAAAAAAATACATGAAAAAAAAATACGTCCTATGACGGGTTTGAAACACTAGATTAATAAATAGAGATGTCTGCACGGAGCTTATGACACGTCATTATTTCTACTATTTTCAAATTAAAGTAATGCTATGAAAATAGGACTAACTCGGTGGTTTCCCGGTGACTATAATCGAACCCCCGACAACTCGATTACTCGGGGAGTATTTTACCACCAGACAGAACAAGCACGTCACACATTTTAATTGTGTGTATAATTTTTCGTCATCAACTTCGCGGATCATTTGTCTAAACGTCCCATCTGTGCGGCGATATCTCGGACGCTATGTTGTAACTAAACTGAAAGTAACATAGTTATGACATATATGCTGTTTAAAAAAAGGGAAAAATGAATTATCAAATTTGGTCCATAGATGGCGATGCTGTAGTGATACTCGAAGCAAGTCCACATACTAACATATACACAACTTACAAAAATTTGATTAATGTGGAGATTGAGGAGTGAGAATTGGTGAACGTTATATATAAGCTAACCGATGATAGGTCGTAAGCCCTGTAATTACCCCATACTTCCATATATTTTCCATTAAATATAATAAAAAAATAGCTTTGTCTCAATGAGATATCTGATATTTGTTTAAACTAAAATGAGACCGCTAAAGTATTGAATGCACTAGACATAATAGAGACCTAATAATTAGTGATGAACTCAAAATCACGAACCGTGAGTCATCGAACGAACGAATCGCTGATATCTTTGAGTCACATAAATTTGAGTGATATAAATTTTTTTTTGTTAAGAATTGTAACGATTTTCTGATGCCGCCGTTTAAATCGATTATCACTTAAATCAGCGCCATCTACCGGATTTTTCGTAATTTGATTAGCGCCATCTATTGAAATCTGTTTTTGTTGGTAATATTTGCTTGTTGGTAACTTAATTCAGTTTTCTACATCTTGTAGGCATGTGCAATAATGTTCTACTAATTATTCTAATTATGTGCTAGAATATGTTCTTTACGCAAATGAAATGATATAAATAAAAACGCGTATTCGTGTATCGCGATATCAGAAACTGTGATCACAGTCACAGTTTTCAATCACTGATATTATCGAATACCAATCACAATCACACCAGTGAGTCAATAGTAGCATTTTTTCTCATCACTACTGACAATTAAGACACCGGAAGATGCTAGAAGCCTCAACAAATGACAATCACGCACGAGAATGCAGACGAAACGAAAGTTGTATGCTTCTATCTAAATAGCTTACTTACTTACTTACCATCACGCCGTTTCCCCGTGGGGGTAGGCAGAGAGGATAGAGCGCCACACTCTTCTTTCCTGACATACAATTCTCGCCTCATCCACATTCATACATCTTGTCATACAAGCTCGCCGATTATTGCGGTTTCTAACAGAACCATCCTCCATTATCTGGTTTACCTGATCGTGCCAAGTCTTCCGCGGACGTCCTCTATTTCTGGTTCCATCAACACTTGAGTCATATATCTTTCTTACCATTCTCTCCTCATTCATCCTTTCCATATGACCAAACCACCTAAGTGATCCTTTCTTAATCTTACTCACTATACTAACATCAGCTTTACATTCTTTTCTTATTTCTTCATTCTTTACTCTGTCATAAATAGATTTGCCACAAATACGCCTAAGTGATCTCATTTCCACTGCATTCAGTCTACTTTCGTTCCTTTTCTGCCAGCTCCAGGCCTCACTTCCTTACATCAGTGTCGATACCAGGATAGTAAATAGTAAATAAAAAAGCATGCGTTAATGCAATAAAAAAGCATAACGATAGTTTAATTCTTGATTTGTTAGCCTGAAACGGCTCAAGACAAGGTAAGATGAAAAGTGTCTTGTCGACGAAAATCATCGTGTTGATGATTTAGAAGTGTTGTGATTATTGGGCAACATAAATTACTCTCATCACTTCTGCTTACACGTGTAAAATAAATAAATCATCTTCATTCTGCAGGAGCTGAACATCGAGGACAGACTCAACCATTTGCTTGAGACGAAACCTTCAATTTTTTGGGCATCTCGCGAGAAGGGAAGATAGCTTGGAGAAGCTTATTGTAGTGGGCCGCGTCCAAGAACGAAAAGGCAACAACAGGCACTTCTGCGGTGACAGCCTTAAGATATCAGGATATCGAGAAAGTGGAGAAGCACAGTCAAGAAGGCGGAAGTTCATGTAGATCACGATCCACAGTCATGAGAGACCGACGTGGATGATTTATTTATTTATTTATCTCATATCATATGTTGTGTGTACATTTAGTATTTTAATATCTGCCTCACTGGGCTTCGTTCGTACATTGTTAGTCAATAATCATATTATACATAATTGATTTAGCAAATAAAAACAAAAATTGTAAATAACAAAAGAATAATGCAATATTTGAAGAATAATGCAATATTTGAACACAAGAAATATATAAATTTACCTACCTAAAATTTGTAAAAATAATACATGTTCGTTTCAACAAGTTTAAATAATAACAGTTACAATTCAGTTAAAAGACAGATGTTTCAGGTTGGT
This sequence comes from Eubasilissa regina, assembly GCA_022840565.1. Classification (NCBI taxonomy): domain Eukaryota; kingdom Metazoa; phylum Arthropoda; class Insecta; order Trichoptera; family Phryganeidae; genus Eubasilissa; species Eubasilissa regina. The sequence continues at coordinate 10,948,177 of JAINEB010000027.1, read as the reverse complement.
AAAACACACACACACACACACATACACACGCGCGCACGGGCTGCTCGCTCACTGTTGTTAGGGCTGAAGTCTTGACTCTGCGATGTGATGATGATAAAATAAATAATTAGGGGCCTCGACAGGTGCGCACGCGTCACTCTCGGTAGGCACTAGATAACTGTGTCACAATACACACAAATCGCACAAAAAAAGTAACAGAAAAAAAACGTTGAACATTTCTCAAAGACTTTGTGCTAATTTTTTGATTACTGTGAAAACATAACGCGACTCGTCCCAATTTCACAACAAATAAATTGTGATTACGTAACGTCACATCATAACACGGTGACGGTGCTATTATAAACAGTAATTTGATACAAAATAGTTCATAACTGTAACACGGTTTGACCCCATCCGTGTCACATAGGTCTCGCACACTGCATGCATGTCATGACAGCTCAGACGCGTCCGTAAGTCAGACACGGTGATGACAGTTACGGGGACACCGACGGCCGCGGCGTCAAGCGGGAAACCCGCGAGGCGAACAGTACTACGATTGTATTCCGATAGACACCGCGCGACGGTAAAACGATCGCGCTCAAATTTTGATCAAAAAAAATCACATCCCAATAAAATCATATATTTATTTTATTTGTGAACCAAATTGAATAATCAACGGAATGCTTAATTAGAGTCGATTATGAATAGTTAAATACGAAATAATTCTCGTCGTCTGTGCGCCGGTCACGCTTTAAACAGCGCTAGCCATGCGCACGAATACTTCGTATAAAATAATTCTATAATCGTCTTGTCACTTTACCACTTGACTGCATATTTAAAAAAAAAAAATCTCTAGACTATTCTAGGTAGGTACCTACTTCTCAGGGGCCGGATAATTATTTTTTTCTGTCATTATTGACGAGCTTTTTATACAGTAAATACATATTAATTAATATATAATAACGTAATGGAAATAAACTAATTTAATAAAAAGAACACAAAATACTATATAATATACAACACGAAGTATTAAAGAAAAAAAGCCCGGGGACCAAGTTGGTTATGGAAGCGATCCTTTACACAGGAGATCGCCGAGTTAATCTTACTTTTCATACAACAAGCGCTTAGCCCAATCTGAAAATATTTTTAATGTTATATGCACACATCTATATGTTTATTATTTAATAAATACAAAATAACATTTTGACACGTTCACAGCTTTATTTAAGAGATATATATGTACAGTAATACCCTGAAGTTACGCGATAGGTGGGACCGACGAAAATCGCTTAACTCGAATTCGCATAAATTGGGGTACAACTTTGCGTATAAATACATGTTTTTGTTTAATTGGGGCAAAGGACTAACAAAAACACTAGTTTAGAAGAAAAATATATAATAAAATTGCAGCTCTATACATATTAATACAAAATATTTAAAAAAAAAAACGTTTTACGTAAAAAAAAAAGGTCATTTCGATATCGATGGCTTCATAAAATCTAACAAATTCGTCTGACGACACAATGCCTTCTTTTTTCACGCAGAATTTCTTCGTATCAAGCTAAAAATTTAGTATTCTTTGTTTTATAGCTATAACGCGTTCTCCGTCGGAGTCTATGTTTTCTAAAATTTATAAGCGATTTTCAATTGAGCTGAGATCTTCCGTCAAACTTGCAATTGTCGCGTGCCTTTCTGGTAGAATTGAGTCTTGAAGTGTCTTCATTGTCGTTTTGCTTACGCATCTCTATGAGCCCATCGATTGTTAGCTCCTGAATAAGGGAATCCAACAGCTCGCGAAACACATCCAAAGCGTATCACAGTATGAGAAACGCTGAATATAGCGGGCGGCAGTGCCACCAAACGAACCGCGTAACTCTGAATTCGCGTAAGTCGGGGTATTACTGTATATATATATACACATATACAGTAATACCCCGACTTACGCGAATTCAGAGTTACGCGGTTCGTTTGGTGGCACTGCCGCCCGCTATATATATATATATATATATATATATATATATATATATATATATACACATATACAGTAATACCTCGACTTACGCGAATTCAGAGTTATTTATATATATATATATAAAATAGTAATCTTCTCGGCACTAAATGTACGACGAAAAACGATCATTTCGCATTACTGTTCACCGACCTGACCTAACCTAAACAATAAAAGTATAACCACTTACTATCGTTTTGTTACAAAGATGCAGAGCATAAAAATAGCTTTACGCGAAACAAGCGTCTTTGTTTTAGGCGAAAAATGTCTTTGGACCATAAAAAGTTGATTGTAATTATTTATGGACTAAATATCTTAATGAACATCGGTCCGAATACCTTTAGACGTAAAAAATGGCAGAAAAGTCAATCCAAAGGAAGTTGTTTCGGCAATCGTTAAATAAACATACACGAGTCTTACTCTCACAGAGAAGAAAAAAATGTTAAAATATATATACATATATATATATTAAATACTAAATTAATGTATTAATTATAAATATGTACATATAAAATCAATTTTGTCGAAAAATATTGTTTTTGCGTCACCGGGATCTCTATTTATTATATCCCGGTGACGCAAAAACAATATTTTTCAACAAAATTGATTTTATATGAATATATTTATAATTAATACATTAATTTAGTATTTAAAATATCACAGACCCATGTTCTGAATAATTACAAATTCACAATGGGAATGTGTTTTCCTCAATAATATATATATCCACTGATTATTGAAATTGTATTATATTTTTAATATTAATAATAAATAAAAAAATTTAAAAATATAAAATTCTAAAAAAAGATCATTGAAATATATGTGTACCTGGGTAATCGTGTTGAACCTATTGATCTCTCGATTACCTATTACTTAATTCATCTCATACTTCTTGTTTTATTTCACTATGTCTTACTCTATACATTATGTTATCAATGTCAATCTCCTTATTAATTGATAAGACAAGACTAGTAGAATCAAGACGATACCATTATGCTTCTTGCACATTTGTTCCGCTTCACATATCTGCGCTTTCACTATATTTCAATTTCTATATTTTTAATGTTTTAGTTTTGCTACTTTTTTTTTACTTTTGTCGAATTGTAATAGTATTTTTATCTGTACGATATTTACAATACTGTAATTATTTTTAAGATAATTGTTTGCCAGATTTCCAATTTTTATAAGAATGTAATGTTCAACAATCGATGTTTGCTATTCTGTCATCCTCCTCACATCGCACAACCACAAAATTCTTCCAATTTTAATAAACCCTGAGACTTTTATCTCATTTAACTCATTAACGACGTTCCCAAAAAAAATCACTTTTCTTACAATCCTTTTGAAACTTTGAATACACATACTTATGAGTGTCTTTTATACGTAGAATTTTTTTCAATAGTCCTTGCGGTAGTACATTTGTAAATATTGACTATTAAAATTTGCATATTTAACATACGAACCATACCCCGATCGATGTTGTAGCGCACGTTTAATTGAATAGCAATAGTAAATTTCTTACGATTGTTTTGGAAAACTGAGAATCGTTAATTGAAAATTTAACAAATATCTTTCTGCAAAAATAACTAAAACGAGCGGTATTCGTTTTGTTATAAAAAATGTTAAAAGTGAGTTACTTTTGAATGGTTTTGACGTTTCCTTTTATAATTTGAAAAGTGAGAGATTTTTGAACTTCTGCGCATGTGAGCGGAAGCGAAAAAGTACACTGGACCTCAACTGTTTTTTATTCTATTCATAGTAGTTTACGTACGGGGGAATCTTGAAGATTTTTTGGGAACGTGTCCTTAAACAAAGTCATTGTAGTACAGGCCCAAAGATACGCCTCAAAATTTTCCTTTCAAAAACGTCCAGTGTATATATATTGTTCTTAGTCAATACGCATGTCTAAGACGCGTATATGAAGGGTTTAGAAACAAACCGCCACTATCCAAAATAACTAATATAATTACCTGACAATAGTTTGCACACTAAGGACCGATTGTATGATCAGTAGTAAGCGAAAAGGGGTTTGATCGTTGATAAAAAATATTTACTTCTCGAAAGTACATCCCGTAGTAAACTGATATTACTCTCCAATATCCGATAGTAAAAAACGAGAATCAATAGTTAAATATGGCGAACTCTTCACGGCTGTTTCAAAAGTCATCCCCGTCACATTTATACTCTGTAAGCTGCAGTATACGAGAACTAGTCATTCAATATCTAGCTATTTTAGTGATGAGACTTCGTCCGATGATAATATCGTTGTTTAATATACATTAACACGTAATCCGAAAAAATTTCGCCACCGGAATGACAGGTTTCGAGCGCAAGGGCGAGTAAAGCTACAGATAAAGCAGAAAATAGAGCACATTTCTTGATTATTCACCTTGCCACACTGAGAGGCGAGATTGTCTTTGACCATCTTTGACAATAGTAAATTTGATGCACCAACAACCCGCAAGGGATTATTACTACGGGCGTTAGTAAAAACTTACTACTGATCGGCCCTAAATTGCTTATTTAATTGCTACTATCGTTTAAATATTACAATTACGTACACAAGGTAAACGATCTCCCTCTCTTGCGCACGAGACTTTTCTCTCGCGAATACGAACGAACGACTGAACAAGTACTCTATTATTAATGTTTTCACGCACACTCGCATAGAAAAATGGCATTAGAATATTTAAATTCTCAACGTAAAGCCGGCCATACACGCGCAACGGTATACCTGTTCAGGTAAACATGACGAGTTAACCGCAGCTCAACTATGACCATACACGTAGCGGCCAACCGGCGACATTCGTTCAGTCGACCATGACACGGGGTACAGCGGCAACTACGACGATGCGGTAGCGCTAGCAGTAGGTCTTCCCGTCATCCTACGAAAGAAAGAAATAAAACCGCGACAAAAGTGATATAAATAATTATTGTTATTTGATAAAGGAATTAAATGTAGAGCCTCAAGATTAGTTTCATTATTTAAGAATAAGAAGATGGCTCAGATTTATACAATCCAATAATATCTTCCACAATTAACTTCCAACTTATCAACTTCCACAACGCGACCTTTCCCTCCGCGGTGGACGGAACAACTGAGACCTTACTTACTTACTTACTTACCATCGCGCCGTTTCCCCGCGGGGGGTAGGCAGAGAGGATAGAGCGCCACACTCTTCTGTCCTAACATCCACATTCATACATCTTCTCATACAAGCTCGACGATTATCGAGGCTTCTAACAGGACCATCCTCCAGTATCCGGTTTACCTGGTAGCGCCAAGTCTTCCGCGGACGTCATCTGCTTCTGGTGCCATCAACACTTGCGTCATATATTTTTACCAATCTCTTCTCATTCGTCCGTTCCATACGACCAAACCAAGTATACTAAGATCACCGTTACATTCTTTCCTTATTTCTTCATTCTTTATTCTGTCATAAATGGATCTGCCACATATACGCTTAAGTGATCTCATTTCCACTGTATTCAGTCTACTTTCGTTCCTCTTCTGCCAGCTCCAGGCATCACTTCCATACCATCAGTGTCGGTACAGGGACACCACTGTGAACCGCTAGTCTTGCCACAGTTGACAAGTTCCATTAGCTATAATTCCATTCAAAGCCATAACACGAGTAACATACCCGCTCCGGTTTGCCTGCGCAGGCGAACTGAACAGGTATACCTGTCAGGTATAACGATGCGTGTATGGCCGGCTCAAGACTAGAAATTCTATAAAACTATTTGCACTTTTCAAATATGAAGGCGCGCCTTGTCTCGTGCACTTTGGAATACAAATAAGGAAATTAAACGAAACTTCGGTCAGACGCGAGCGAATGATCAACATATCAACATGAAATACGTGATCTGCAAGTCAAGGTGCGAGCACATTAACGATTGAAACACCTACACAATCATTATTATATTAACGTTTGTTTATTTGGCGAGTCCGTCGGTAAAATTAGCCATGAAAGTTTTGTTGTTGATGAAAAATTCGTAACATTTTTATAATACTAATAATCTTGTGTTTTAATTTCACCAGGATCGATACTAGGCGCCTCTAAAAAAAATTTTAAATCAAATAAAAAATATTTTGGAGAAACTGAACCTCTCATATGCCAATCACGTGCAATGTCGTATTTGCTATATGACCCTAATATACACTATGGTATCGAGTCATCGTATAAATATAGTATACTTGTGTACCTGTACTTGACCTAGTCCACAATATTTTATGGGCAGATACCTGACTAAATTACGAGTCGAAAATCTTGAAGGGATATGCTCTTAATCTCAACCGTGTCAGAGATATAAGCATTAAAAAAATAATAATAATTATACGATTATTTCGATTAATTTAAATATTCAATTGAATCCAAATTATATATTAAATATAAAAAAATAAAGGTCATTGAATTTCGAGCGACTAGACTATTTTTTGTTAGATGATGGAACAAATTCGTAAATATTTATTTCGAAGTACGTAGACGACTAGCTTAACACAATTTTATAAAAATTTAAAACAATAATATTTTCTGTAACAGTGCAGAATTGGCACATATTCCTTGAACATTTTCGACTCACAATTTAGCCAGGTGGTACACCTGTATATGCTAATGTATTAAATGCATTGGATTAACATTTTTAAAATACTTTATAATTTATACATTTAACGTCAAATTTTAATATTGGTATTTATTGTAAAAAAAAAAGGTTACCCCTGTTAAACTCCATAAGAAAATAGTGTCAGTAAAAAGCTTAAGATATTTGTAAACTGCTATTTTAACATCTCATTGATTTCTCTGGAAGTAAATAGAAAATTAGCAATTATATGAGTATATTATGAAACAATATAAATAAATTAAATATAAAAAGTATATCAACCCCTCCTACATAAAGTATCGTAAGTAAAAAATGACATTTTTAATCATTTTAGTATTTGTACTTATTTACTTAACAGGTTCAAAAAATGTATATATTGTATTCTATGATATAGGTACATACTAATAAACATAATATAAAAAATAACAGCCATTTAAAAATGTATCAAATACATACAAAATACTAGAATGATTAAAAATTAGTTTTTTTACTTACCATACTTTACGTACGAGGGGTCGATATACGCCCTTCACATATCGCACACCTAAATCAAAACTAAGACAACTCAAAAAACCAAAAATTTGTAGTTATTATTGTATTCGGATACTCTGTCACATACGCAACTAACTTAGCCCCAGTTCTCGAATAATGCCATTTTAGGATACATTCATGACCTAAAATATTATTTAGTTTCATAACTTTAGTAACAAAAAATGGAGAAAAATGTTTTTATTTTTTTGTGCACTGAAAAATTACTTTTTGAGGTTTTGATCTGGGTGTGCGATATACCAAAAAGTAATATCGCCCTATATTGAAATCTATTTTTTAACAAGTTGTTTATTAAACTATATTTTGTGAAAAAATTAAATCAGATTTTGTACAAATAAAATAATTGTTAATAATTGATAATATTCCAATTTTTATATTTTCAAATATTGCAGTATTTTTCTGAATAATAATATTTGCCTATAAAATACAAAAATATTACAGACACGGCTAATTTACGGCAAAAATTACATCAATTAGAAGATGACAATATGGATATCAATAAATAAATAAATCTAGAAGTATACAAAAAATAATGATATAATATAATACAACTTTAATAGACACTATTTTAAAAAATTAATTAAAAAAATATAATAATCAATTTTTAAATAAATCACAGATAAAACATAATGATAATAACGATTATTGGTGTAGGATTTTATACATAAATAACTTTTCGAATCAAATATCTAAACACCCACCACGAAACATTAGACCGGCATTTTATACAAATAATAATATATAGGGAATTTACTCATAAATTCTAAAGACAAAGATGATAAATTTTACAATTCTGGTGCCTGTAAACTTAGTTGCAAGAATTGTGCTGCATTTTATATTGGTAAAACGGGTAGAAATTTTAATATAAGAATAAAATACCATTTGAGATGTTTGAACAATAATGGGTTTTCAGAATTTTCTAATCATTTGATAGAAAATGGTCATGGATTCAATAAAAAATTGGGATTGTCAATTTTGTATGTAAACGGTATTGGTCATTAATTAAATAATTTGGAATCGTTGGAGATAAATAAAGAGGGTAAAACTAATCAAAAAAATTATAAACAACCAACTAAATTTAACTACGAGTCCCATTCTAAAAATTTTTCCTAAATTTTTCGAATAAATTTGTATTAAGTAACAATTTGAGTTAGGTACTAAATTTTTTTTTTTAAATAATTATTGTTTTTTAAAAATAGATTCTGGTAAAGAACCAACAACATATGTTTTTAATTATTATTGACATTCTGAAGAAAAAAAATGATATTTTTCGAAACCGGTAGATGTATTTAAACTCAATAAGTGGTTAATGAAAGGTAACAAATAAAAACAATGAATTTTAACCACAATGTTAATTTTGATAAAAGTAAAAAAAAAATAATGATTCTGGGAATACATGCAAGATAATTGAAAGATGATTTATCGAAGTTCCATTCAACTAACGCGGTATGCTGCACAGCGGTGTATGTAAAGATTAGTAAAAAATACACGCGGAATCCTGACCATATTCATGCAACTTGCAATCGCTCAAAATTAATTATAATCGAATCAGCTTTTACATGCCCGGTTTTATTAGCGAGTTCTCGAATATCCGCTAATGCTTTGTTCGAGACTTCCTTATTCGAGAAGAGAATGAATCATTTCTTTGTAATGTGACCATTCAATTGTATTACCTACACAAGGTTGATCGCTGATATTACATAAAATAATAAACTTAATTACTCGTTTAATTAAGTACTTACCCGCTGATTCCGAACCGATACATCCTTATTAAATTAAATAGAAAATACACGCCAGACCTAGATGCACATTCTCAATTTGAAATCGTGTATGTCGTGAGAAAAAATCACAACTTCTCATTGCAAAACTACGCGACAATAATTTGTATTGTTTTAAAAATAAATAAGCACGAATTGAACAACATTTTTTTTAATTTAGTAACGCGATTACTAAACAGTGCGGCAAATAAACATGTAAAAATATATATTATAATTCGCAAAAAAAAAATTGTGACATTCTCAATTGTACAAGTCAAAAGTGAAAAGTTTTGCATGTATTTCATAACTTGCACAAAAGTTATGAAAATCAGTATTTTAGCTCAAAATGTATCTTGTAGAGTCACTTATAAAGTATCAGCAATTATATTATTTGATTAACATTACCTAGACAGTAGATAGTATGAAAAGTATTTCTGCGAATGTTATGAAAATATATACGAATATTTTTCTCACGAGTTCCTCCCGCAAACTCATTGCGAAATTGGGTTTTATGTTACATTTTGAATAACATAGAAGTGTTGAACATACCTTTAGCAGTCTCAGTACGGATGCAATTCTCGATATCAAGAAATATATATCAATATCCTAGATTCGCACAGCTTCACAACACTTAAAGAACTGACAACATTCGGTTTATGAAACGTACAATTTTTAAAAACCCACAGCACACAATGCACGATATTTGGCTTAGTGTCATGCACGTGACAATACGTGAAATGTGTTGGATATACGAAGGAAGTATGTCACAACCGAGACGATATCAACTTTCTGAGATGACACCTTACATAGAAACTGACATTTAGGTCTCTGCAGAGTCGATCCACGTTCAAACAAACTTGAGGCCAGGTAACCGCAGGCAACACCTAGCGACGGATATAATAACTTTGAGGTCGGGTTTTTCAAATACAGTTGATCTATTCTTTTTTTGAAACGCAATTTAAACGCAGATGGGATTGTAAAAAAATATTAGGTGGGTTATTGTGGAATGGATTGTCATGTTTAAAGTTTATTGGATGAAAACAATAGTATATGAAATAAATATCAGTTATTTCATAGAGACGAAGCTATTTTTTTATATTTAATGGAAAATATATAGAAATATGGGGTAATTACAAGGCTTACGACCTGTCTTCGGCTGGCTTAAGAGATCAATCACTGTTTATATATATATATATATATATATATACAGTGATTAATCTCTTAAGCCAGCCGAAGACAGGTCGTAAGCCCTGTAATTACCCCATATTTCTATATATTTTCCATTAAATTGCATTATATATATATATATATATATATATAATTCTCACCCCTCAATCTCCATATTTATCAAATTTTTGAAAATTACATATATGTTAGTACATGAACTCGCTTCGAGTACCACTACACCATCGCCATCTATGGACCCAATTTGATAATTCATTTTTTCTTGAAACAGCATATACGTCAACTCAGTGAGAAATAATGATGTGCCAATTTTATCTCCGTCACAATTAATATAATATTTTAACTGGTCTAGAATTGATTTAAAAAAACTACAAAGTAGAACTCAGCTGACGCAGGTTAGATCAACCACAAAAAGAATTATTAATCTCTATTAATCAGAAATCATGGATAGAGAAAAATGACATCTAGGGTGTGATAAATGAAAAAATCATACCTTGAGTTTATCGCAATCTGCAGTCAGGACACGTTATAAGCAGTTATTAAGTTTACAAGTTACCAAATAATTCACGAAATATTTAAGAGCACAATTTTAGAGAAAAATGTTGATAGCACCAGCAACGGAAGCATTCTTGAAATTTTAAATAGTATTAAAAAACTGGCCTTGAGTTTGAGTGGTATCAACGATTTGTGAATGCAACGTGCAGTAAAATGACACCTTATAAAAATGTACTTAAATATTGAATAAATTTGAAAAGTGCATAAAAATACTTTGTACCTTTTACCTACGAAATTATTTTACTATCGTCGTGCAGTCATGCTTTTCGACTTAAAGACGCTTGATTTGTTTACATTTCCATTTTCGAAAGTTGGACTTCAAAACTGTAATTGATAAAATATTATTAGAATTTGATTGGGTAGATTTATCTCAATGATCTATCCATATAATTTAGAGACAAAATGCTTTGTTTAAATTAAATAGAACTGTTACACAAAAAGTTAATAAAGTCTAAGAATATTTAATTATGAAATCAAATATATTTTTAAATAATGAATAATAAGCGCTTTATGATCATTTCTAGTACATTTTTATGTGGTGTACGACATCTCATTTTTTACAAGATACTTATTAAAAATACATACTAAATAATCCATTTTAATTATTTATACATATATTAACGCCACCTTGGTATGTCATATAGCATTGATAAATAAAAAAGGTGTAAATGATGGAAAAATGTGAAATTAAAACTAAATTTGTTGTTTTCTTGAAATTAAGTTATCAATATCAGATGATCTGAATTATGTAGTTTCATAATTCTGAACATCTGATATTAGTAACTCAATTTCAACAAAATTCGTTCATTTAGAGTAGACACATATTTCCCTGAATGAATAGGGACAATTTTATATTACAATTATGACAAAAAAAAAAAACTCTAATGAGGTTTATCACAGGAGACATACTAGCTTGCATGTGTCCTGTACAAGGGATTATTTTTGGTCCCCTTAATTTTTTTGGGAAAATAATAAAATAAATAAATATGATATAATGTTTATAAATATTTTAGATGTACACAAGAAATATTCAACATCATTCTCTTATATTTATAAATGAAAAAAATATTTATATAATAAATAAGAATATTAGGCCCCTTTCATCCGGGGTTATGTGCCTGTGCACCTACCTTGTTACAACACTACATCCTGGATAGGTTCCCTTTCTGTGGTAAATTTTCTAAAATTATTATTTTCTGCAACTTCTGTTGATCGAAAACATGACAAGAATTGCTAACCAGTTTGCTAACCAACCTAACATTTCGAAATATTATTTAAATATTTTAAATACTTTCCCGTTTGATTATATAATATGTACCAAGAAATTTAACTAGTGAAATTGGGAACACATTAATAAAGTATTAACAAAATATTATTTGGGTTAGTATCACTTTTGATGCAAACGGTTGGGCACATCACGAAAACAAACCTCATTGCATTTTTGCCTGAATATTAAACAGAATGAAAATTATATAGATATATATTTTCTGATATTTTCAGTTATCTAGCCCTCTGGGTCAATTTTTATCTGCCACCCTGAATAATTAAAAATCTACTATATTTATGTAAAATGTACCTATCTATTTAGTTACCTCAGGAATAAGTTTCATGAAAAATGTTTAATGTACTTGGGGGCAGTTTATATAGTCGTGCCAAATGGCAACACTGGTTTGAATTTATTTACAATGTCATTCTGAATTCTCCAAACAAAGCGCACAAAATGTACTGTCTTTAAATTCACATTCCATATGATTAATAATCGCAGAAAATAGTGGCCTACACTCTGACAAAAAATGTGGCAGTGTATGTACACTCAATTAGTAATTAGAACAAAGAGCTTATTTCTGGGTTAAGAAATATTTATCTTATTATAAATTGAGTCACACTTGATTTGACCTCTTAAAAATACTACATATAGAAATATATATTCCATTCAGATTAAGAAAAATGATGTAAAATGAAAATCTAATTCGTCTTATATAATTTTTTTAATGTTTATTAAGTAACGTGTTATCTATCAATAAAAATAAATATATTCATTGAGTTTCCACACACTCTATTATAATTTTTAATATAAAAATGTATGTAGATAATTACTTTAAATTAGTGAACAAACCCCAAAAATGAAATAATTTCAGATTATTTAAAATGCCTAACAATGCATATAAAAATGTAATCTTTTTTTATGATATAAAAAACTGCACACTGAATTATTATGGCCATCTTGGTTACATTAAAAAAATTATATGTAATTAGTAGAGCTCTGTTATGATACGCCACAGTTTAGTTTGAATTTGGATCTGACCCAATAAGTCATTCGACCCCCAAAGACCAGTAATTGAATAGACATGAATGAATGAGAACTCGTGCTTATTTAAAATTATGTACCGAGTGAAATTTCTTACTCTTTCAGCTTCTCATAAGTTGAATCTTTAATTTAATTTAGCTAAGGCACAAAACACTTTTTATTTAATTATCATTAATTCAAGAAATCTATATTTACATTTGTTTATATTTCTACAATATTAAAGCAGTTTTTTTTAAATTAAAAGTAGGCTTTTATGGCTTTAGTAGACGATGAGAAGCCGCCTTAGCAGACGATGAGAAAATATCTCTGTAGAGGTAAAACTTTTAGGTGAAATGGAGATTTTTTAATATCCGTACCAGGGAAAAATTATCAATCATAATTTTCGGTCAATTCTGAGATATGCTCAGGTAAAACTAACATTTTACCATATATTGTAAGATAATGTGATGGTATAAACCTTATTATCTCAGAAGTATATAAATGTTATGTTAGTGAGATTTATCTCTAAAAGAACATATAATCTGTTACCAGGTAGTACTTAAATGTACATGTCAATATAACAATGTCTTATTGGGTATTTGTCTGTGTTTAAGTTAAACAGCAAGGAGTTGACGACAGTCAATAGTATACATTCATTATTCTATAAACTAAAATATCTTGTTTAAAGAAAATAACATGTTACTAAGAATTTAAAAAGTTAAAAAAGAAACGTTTTCTCATTCTGAAAGTAGACGCATTTGTTTATGTAAGACTGGAATGAAACCACTTTCGTGACTTGAAACATTTTGGACGTCATGTTCATAATTCAGTGGCAGGACATTTTCTGCATCAAAAAGAACTAAATCTTGTATACAATAATTCTGAAGGTTGATTTAATTTATTAACATTCAATATTTAAATTTTCTTTTACTTCTCACATGTCTTTGATCCGTATCAAAAATTTTTACTTTGTTCATTTTACTTATTCTCTACTTGTCTCCTTTTTTATTTATCTGTTTTTTGCCATTTAATTTAATTTGTTAGCTTATTTCCAACCTATAATCTAGCTAATGGAACTTAATGGCTACCTACCTCAAAACAGGTACTTTATATGTTATTAAGGAAAACACATTCTTATTGTGAAGTTGTAATTATTCAGAACAGACGGTCTGTGATATTTTAAATACTAAATTAATGTATTAATTATAAATATATACATATAAAATCAATTTTGTCGAAAAATATTGTTTTTGCGTCACCGGGATTCGAACCTGGATCTCTATTTCCAATCCGGGGAAGACCAATTGTGTTATAACGCCAGTATTTTTCTTGACAAATTTTCAAACCTATATGTTACATTTTTCAAATTAATACACCTGTCGTTCCATTTTTTGAAAGCCATCTACATTATTTTTACAGAATCTCAAATACCTTTGAGTAAACCGACTGCAGACGCCAGAATTATCAATTCATTTTTATTAAATTTTGGACACATTGATACAACTTATATTATTAAGGAAAACACATTCTTATTGTGAAGTTGTAATTATTCAGAACATAGGCCTGTGATATTTTAAATACTAAATTAATGTATTAATTATAAATATATACATATAAAATCAATTTTATACAAAAAATATTAAAAGTAATTAAGAATGTTCTCATTAGTGACGGTATACCGTTACGTGACTGAGATTATGACAATCATTGGTAACTGCGATTTAAGGACGAATAGTAACTAATATTTAACTACTAAATTAATGTATTAATTATAAATATATACATATAAAATCAATTTTGTCGAAAAATATTGTTTTAGCGTCACCGGGATACGAACCTGGATCTTCATTTCCAATCCGGGGAAGTGCACTACCTTTGTGCTATAAAACAATATTTTTCGACAAAATTGATTTTATATGTATATATTTATAATTAATACATTAATTTAGTATTTAAAATATCACAGACCTATGTTCTGAATAATTACAACTTCACAATAAGAATGTGTTTTCCTTAATAATATTTAACTATTAAGGAGAACACATTCTTATTGTGAAGTTGTAATTATTCAGAACAATAGGTCTGTGATATTTTAAATATGAATTAATGTATTAATTATTTATATATACATATAAAATCAATTTTAATTTTAATGACAGGTGTATCAATTTGAAAAAATGTAACATATAGGTTCGAAAATTTGTCGAGAAAAATACTGGCGTTATAACACAATTGGTAGTGTACTTCCCCGGATTGGAAATAGAGATCCAGGTTCGAATCCCGGTGATGCAAAAACAATATTTTTCGACAAAATTGATTTTATATGTATATATTTATAATTAATACATTAATTTAGTATTTACTTTATATGTACCTATCGAGGTAGGAAGCGGCCAACAGGCTTGCATGTAAATGAAATGTAGTATTAATACGTGTTCTTTCTGGTGTATAGGTTACTTTAAGGATTTTTATATTGATGCAAGCTTTAAAGGAATGTTGTTTTAAAAATAAACACCGATTTATCAGCACTGAAAAAAAAAATTATTAATTTAGTAATTTATTATGTTAATTCTTTTATGTATCAAAATGTCATTTTGATATGTCAAAACTCTCTTGACAAGGAGAGCAATATATTAAATTGGAAAACTTCTGATGAGTATATAAAGGATTAGTAATACGATCTAGCGCTTTAGAAAAATAAAACACATGAATGTAATATCAATACATATTTTTATTCAGTCTATAATCTTTTAGACATGTTATCCTCTATTTTAGTCAGTATTTATTGTATTTGAAAATAAATACTATGTAATATTTACAATTTTGCTTCTTTTATTTTAATCTATGAAATTTTTTATAAAACATTCTTGGAAATGTAGGAATATTATAATGTAGATAGCATAGAAATAATTTTATAGAATATTGAAATATTTTTAGTAATCTAAGATATTTTACATTAACTTGTGTATTTACATTATTTAAATGGTAACAAAAAATATATGACACAAATGATTTATTAAATATATTGTGACCTTTATTTTGTAAGATTTAATGACTTCATTGGAGAGTATTATCTAAAAATATAAATATTTTTAAAGTAGAAATATATACAAAAAAGGGAAAAAATTGAGTAAATATTTCAACCTGAAAAAAATGTGTGTAAAAGTAATGCAAAATATACGTAAAAAGTTTAATAAACTATTCCAGGTTTCCAATACCGTCCAGTCTATGAGCAGTCTAAATGTAGTGTACGTAACACAAAAATGCACTGTGCACTCAGACTGCCTGCGCATCAGTAGTGCAAAACCAGAAATGAGACAGCAGATATCAAAACTAAAATATTTAATCAGTTGCTAATGCTAGTCTTAGATAATTTCAAAATGCACTGTTTTTTAAAAAAATAATAATTATATGTAACATCTTAGCCATCTGCATACCATTTGTTTCTAGAATTAACAATTCCTTTAAAATACATTCACAAAAAATTGGCACTATGTACATTCCTTATGTACTTGCATTAAGAATAATAGGAAACACTTTTAAGGTACCGTAAAATCATAGAATTTTGTTCCGAATTCCCACACTTTATTTAAACCACTTTAATTAATTTGTAAATTAACAAATAACGCCAGTATGTTCTCCAATCATTATATGTATATAAAATTAGCTCCATTATAATATAAACAGATTACATTTTATCTGGCATATCATGACATCCTTAAGAGATTTTATGCACATTTTGGGAAGGTCTTAATATAAAGTTCACTCATGCATAATAAAGCTAATGCTTTTAGAAAAAAGATAATTGAACTAAAAATGTAAATATTTTTTAATAAGTAATGAGGTGAGAACTTATCCAATGAAGTTCCAAACTTATTTCTTCTTAAGAAATAAACTAAATTAATTTTTTAGACAATGTTGGGAAACTCAAAGCACTTTTAAGTAGCTAAGGTGTAAAAATATATCTTACTTTCATTCTATTTGATTTATTATTCTGATTAATTAAATGCACCTCACAGCTAGTAATTTGCCTTCATTGTTTAAAAACTTAGAACAAAGTTGTGTGAAGATACGGTACCAAATTAGTAGTTTACCACTAGTGATAGTAAAATCATTATTTAAACCGTTATTTTAACTGTTATTGTGACTGTGATCGTGTTTGATTGTAATGATGATTAATAAATGATTAACGTAATTCTTCGAACAATGACTTGTATACTAGGAGGTAAGCCTCCGACAGTAAAATCTTAGTTACCAATCATCGTAAAATCTCAGTTACCAATCATCGACACAATCACAATCACGTAACTGTTCACTATCACTAGTTAGCACTAAAAAATAAAATATCATTTTTTAATGGGACATGTCAATAAAAAACCTAGGTGACAAATTCGGGTGTGAGATGTGCTAATAAGCTAAAGACTGAGTTTTATAACAATATGCATTAAAATAAATATTTATATAACGTGCAAAAGACAGTTTAAAAACTGAAAAAAAAACATTAATTTGATTACTTGCAACATTATTTGCAAAGCAAACCGATTAAACTTTTATCAAAACAGTAAATAATTTTATTTATAAAAATCATAGTGTTCATGCAGAGACAGCGAGAAATTATAAGTAGAAATATTTTTGCAGTATATTTGGAGATATAATACAAAACTTCTACAATATCTGATTTAGTACATTTGTTAAGTACAATGTCAAATAGTAAAGAAATATTCAGCTAAAATATACATGACTAAAAAAAAAACACATATATTCGATTGGAAAAATTTGTGACAAGCACCGAAACAACTAATAATCTAACGGGCCCAAAAAAATATATAACATCAAAATCATCTTTCATAAAATTAAAAAAAAATCACTGTGTATAATAAGCGATACAGAAACATGTTTGTAAGGGAAATGTTACTATGTATCTTCATCTAAAAATATATATGTATATACGAGTACATTTTCAAGTGATAATGACAGAAATTAAGGAGTCGAATGACTGTGAACTCATAATTATATACATATTTGTTAATTTTTTTCATACTTTTGTATACATCATATCTGATTGAAGCTCTCTCTGAGCGAAGCGATCAAGCTTCCAATCTTTGAATCTGTTGGCACGCTTACATCCACTGAGTCAATCACTTAATCTTCCATCACAACAAATTTTCTGTCTATTATTGTCTAAATTCAATTCACTGAAACAATATTTGACAATAACGAACACCAACGTGTTCAGATAATAAAATGATGAAATTGTATCAAATTTGCACTAACTTTGTTAATATTTTGAGCCTTTTGTGTAGCGAACAAAGTGATACTTGCGACAAAACTATCACACAAGTAAATAACATTGATTCAACTCATTTGTAAAACAATGTAAATAATTTATATATATATATATCTACAATATCGATGTACGCTATCCAAAATGTGTCGCGAGAATTATTTAATATGCCAGGTTACAAATAATTTCAGTCTACTAAAACCGTGAGCGTTCCCATTATCACGATACCGGCGATCAACGCCGTCAGCTGCTTCAAAGATTCAATGGGATTTTCCTCCTTGAGTAGATCTGGAAGCACTGTGATCAGAGCTATGTGGAGGAATCCGCCGGCGGTGAATGGTAATATCCACGATGTCTTGGCCTCTGAAGTGAAATTAATTTCAATTTAATAAATGTTCCATTTGACCCGGCAACTACCTACAGAACTCTATAGTTACTCGTAAATCAATTTTAAATCATTATTATTATTCAGTGTTCTTAATTATTAATTAAGGTAATAATCCAAAATTTTATAAATTTATTAATTAATATAATAAACAAACAGATCAATAACATTGTGAATTTTGTCTGAACTGAAAACAAATATCACAAACATGTCAAATAATTTAAACAGTCCTAGTTTCTAATAATAAGAAGTGTCAAATTATTTAATTATAAAATCAAAATCATTTATTTTTATCTACCTGAATGAATAAATAACAGTCGCAAGTAATATAAAGATATTAAAGTTTACACATTGGGCAGTGTGGTTGTATTTAACCCTAGCTAATAAGCAGTCATATTGACACAGTGTGATCGAAAAAAGCATCTTTTGTTACTTACTTACTTGCCATCACGCCGTTTCTCTGCGGGGGTAAGCAGAAAGGATAGAGCGCCACACACTTCTGTCCTGACACAATTCTCACCTCATCCTCATTCATACATCTTCTCATACAAGCATGCTGGTTATTGAGACTTCTAACAGGTTTGATATTTCAAAAAATGCACAGCAACACACCGATCCGAGTAGATGCGATAGGGGAGAGAGAAGGCTGAAGAGGAAGGGGAGAATTACGCGCAAGTGGGCGAAGTGTGTATGGGAGACGGCGCTCCGCCAGAGATAATGGAAAAATGGTGACGACCAAGAAAATGAGGGTTTTCTCCCGCTGTGGATTCAGAGATTTAAAATTAACCTAATCCATCCATGGGATTTGAAGAGACTCCGCTACAACCTGCGCAGAGGCTGCATGCGAGCGATGACAAACGGATAGGCTTGATGGACTCCACAGTGACAAGATGGCATCGGGGTAACCTTTTGGAGGAAGAGATCGCTTTTGGTATGGGGATATGGCGCCTGTACCAAGGCTGCGACAACACTCCATGGCAGCCTGACATTTTTTACAGTTTCACCCCTTGACAAACTGGGTATAAATCGATGTGTGCTAAATCGTTAACATTGTGTGTCCTCATTAGGAGGAGAGTTTAACTTGAAGAAAGAAGATGTCAAAGACAATTATTGTGCTTACAATGTCGGGATTTTTATGTTTAATGTTATCAAAGTGTAATTAATGTGCAAATCAGGGTTGTTATATGAGACCATTTCCATCCAACCGAGTCAGGCACATTACCCACAGTTTGAGTCTAGCCGGTGACATAATGCGCTGGCGTTCGATCCACCATATGATGTAACACAGGACCATATTCGAGTATCTAGTTTACCTGGTTATGCCAAGTCTTCAGCGGACGTCTTCTATTTCTGGTGCCATCAACACTTGTGTCATATATCTTTCATACCGTTTTCTCCTCATTCATTTGTTCCATATGACCAAAACCACCCAAGTGATCATTTCTTAATCTTACACACTATACGATCAGCTTTACATACTTTCATTATTTCTTCATTTTTTCTTTGTCATAAATGGATCTGCCAGATACTACTGTAAATAGTGTTTGAAAAAAAACTAAAATATTACCTAATGTATTGCTAGCACCGCTAAACGCCACAGCTGTCATAGCACCAAATAATCCACCGGTGGCCGTCACCTACACAAATCAAAAAACATAATAGTGAATAATAAGTAATAAATCTTATTTGTTTATCGCCAAAACATAGTCAACAAAACTAGTCTAAAAGGGATATAAACAATTTACACATAATTTGGTTAAGATGTAATAAGGTGCATAATCGAAGAGACTACGAGCTAGCGCACACCTATGACTTTCTTTTGTACGACAGTTCTGTCGTAATGGTGAGGTATATGAAATACGTAGTCGTCTACGTGCATATGTCATATATTTCCATAGTCCTTCACTATTACGAGAGAACTATCGTACGACAGAAAGTCATAGGTGTGTGATAGCTCGACGATGAATTAAGGTACATGATGAGAATAATTAATGATTGATAGTAGGCAAGATGTGTTATTATGCTTTCTTCTCCACCAAACCAAATATCTCTGCCACATAAAATACAGATGCAATACAATACAGAAAGGGAACAAATCATATTAAGCTTTGTTTTGCGTCTGTCCTTTGAATGGAAAAGAGCCACAGTTATCTTTATTAGTGTTGAAGATTGGTGTTACATATTGTGGTGTGGTGGAGTACCAGGTGGACCGGACCCGCCTTGGAGTTACGGTGAACTTATGTGGGTCTTTTGTTCTAGCTCTTCAGGTGCATACCACAGTCAACAAGGACTACAGCCACCAGTCTCTGATGTCACCATCGCCTCAGTGAGGCAGAGAGAACAGAGGGAGAGGGAGCCAAAAATAGAACATTTAGATTAAGTGGGGAAGAGTGTGGTGTACTTGTAATTGATATTTATAATAACCATGAAGTAGGAACAGTGGGAGGGATGCTCACTGACTATAAGGAAGATGCGCGCCGAAGGCGGTCTCTTTTTATTTTCCTTCGGCACCACACTCGTAGCTCTGATTCTGTATTGAATATTATATTGTTGTATATAATAAATCATTGTTATTTAATTATGAGTAATTACTTTTTCAAGTACCTCGATAATAATCGTCACATAGTTCGGCCGAATCAATCGGCGAACATTAACGGTGTCACACATATTAATCTAGAAAAATATGTTAACTGTAATGATTGCTTTCATTCTTAAACTGCAGTTAAGTTGTTGGGCGTGCACATTGATTCAGATCTTTCAATGAATATAAAAATCAGCAAAACTGTCAGTACATGCTGACATCAACCGAGACAGATTAAAAGTATTCAGAGACATCTTCTACTATTGTAACAGCATCTATGCTGGCCTGCCAATGTTTCAGCTGGATAGATTACAATCCATTCTAAATGCGCCTCTACATGGATAATATATGGAGTTTCCTAATTCTCTCATATAACATCCCTTTTACATCAGCTACATTGGCTCCGATTCACAGAAAGAGTTGAATTTAAATTGTGCCGGTTAATCTACAAGGCGACACATAATATGGCGCCTCTGTATCTTCAAGAACTTTGTATCCCAGACAATTTGAATGGTAGACATCAAACTCTCAGATCAACCTCTACTACAGCCGCAGGAAGGGTTGTAGAATCGACTAACCGTTTCCAGAAGTCTAAATTTAGTGAATGGGCATTTGCGGTGGCAGGCTCAAAAGCGTGGAACTCTTTGCCCTCCGTCATAAGAAACAGTGCATCAGAGACTTTATTTAAAAAGAAACTAAAAACGCACCTTTTCAAAAAAATCATACGCATAAGTGAATACGAGGGCCAAGTAAAAAATAAGGTTCCCTACGCTGTACACTTGCCACGCGAGATGCTAGGCGAAATCCGGCAACACTGCCTTGATTGTTGGTCCCTTAACTACATCCCCACTACCGAGAGCAAACGCTGCGACGCTCAGTAAAGGCCTGACAGCCATCCACTATGGAACCCACCATCGCCGTTACCGCCAGGTGTGAAATCCGTTCGGTGATTCGATTTTTAAACGCGAAGAAGCTTAAACCTGTTGAAATTCATTGACAGTTGGAAGAAGTTTATGGCACAGCTTGCATCAGCGTCCAACACGTCCGAAAATGGTGCAGGGATTTCTTCGAAGGACGCACAGACGTCCACGACGAGCAAAGGAGTGGGAGGCCATCGGTGTCGGACGAAGTCGTGGCGAAGATTGAGCGCATTCTCCTCGAAGATCGGAGAGTAACGCTTCGGGAGCTTGCTGTCTAGGTTCCTGAGGTTTGTGAAAAAATCATCGACAACATTTTGACCGATAAGGGCGTTAGGCTGCACCACGACAACGCTCGCTCGCATGTCTCTCGACAGACCACCGCCCTACTGGACAAATTCGGCTGGAAATTGCTTGACCATGCCCCCTACAGCCCTGATCTTGCTTCCAGCGACTTCCACTTGTTTCCGAAATTGAAGCAATACTTGGATGGACAACGCTTCAATACAGATGAAGAGGTGAAAGAAGCGGTCACCAAGTTCATCGGCGGCCTAGCGGCGGAATTCTTCGAAGCGGGTTTTCAGAAGTGGATAACTCGTCAGAAGAAATGCATAGAAAAATCAGGAGACTATGTAGAAAATAGAATAAAGTACAAGCTTTCAGATGGTTTCCTTATTTATTGCAATAAAAAATACCTTATACCTGAAAAAAATGTAGGAACCTTATTTTTACTTGCCCCTCGTATAATAATTTTTAATTTTAAAAATCAAAGATAATGTAACTATAAACAGTTTACGTGTAAAGCGCTCTTGAGGTGAAAGTTTTTACAAAAATGGCACTATACAAATTATCCAATATTATTATTATTATTAATAATCGGTAAAATTTCGCTTACCTCATAACTTTTTGTCAACCAGTATTTCCAGTAATATAAATACCTTAATATCTTACTGGGTGCTCTAAGACTTTGCGTAAAACAAAGCCTCAATGCCTAAAGCTACCATTTATAATTATGATCAAACTGAGATTTTTCACAAAACCATGTCTAAAAATTATTCCCACTTGCCCTTCTCGGTAGCCATAGTTTTTTTTCAAAAATCTGTTTTACATGTGATTTATGAAGTACAATAATTTAAGAATTTTTCCAAGTTTTATCCAAAATATAATTATTTTAATTGTAATAATAAAAAGGTAAACTAAAAAAGTAGGATTTTTTTTATTACAGTGATAATCTACAATTCTGTGGCCATCACAAAATTAACTTACAATAAATATGAAATACTATTAATATTATTAAGGAAAACACATTCTTATTGTGAAGTTGTAATTATTCAGAACAGATGGTCTGTGATATTTTAAATACTAAATTAATGTATTAATTATAAATATATACATATAAAATCAATTTTGTTGAAAAATATTGTTAATACACTAATGGCGGGAAGGGTATTAACACCGTTTACGTAAAAGAATTTTTTAATTGAAAAAAATTAATTAAACTCAATCATTTCTTTTGTATTGCATATTACATTATGTAGATGATAAGATATCAATTAATATATTAGAGCAATAATTGTTTACCCGCATTTTGTCACCAGTTTGCGTGAAAAGTATCTGACAGAAATGTGTTAAAAGAAAATTTTAATTTAACAAGAAAAATTTTACTCTCTTTTCAAAATAAAAACTTTGTGCTTGGAGAAGTAAAATTAAAAAATATAAAAATTCCTAAATTACATTTGCATATAATAATTATCCGATGGAAAAGATGATGAAAAGATACGCATAACCGAAGGTAAGGTTGTAGAAATGTTGTCAAACATTCCTATTTTGGCAGCATCAGCACAATTGCACAGCTGATATTAGGTGTTCATATTCTTTTTCGGTACAGTAAAAATGTAAAAAGTACTTTCGGATAGTATAAAATACGTTACCTGTAAACTAATGATTTCTATATGAAATATTTAATAGAAAACAGAGGGGGGGTCTCTTGTATGACATAAATTATATATTTAAAAATATATACATATTTACCAATTGAGCCTTGGCGGCCTCCCACCTCGAGAAGCCACTCCTCAAAAGAATGGCAAAATCCCCAACTTCATGGGGAATCTCATGCACTGCAATCAAATACAGGGAAATTATATATTTTTATATTTTATTATATATTTTATTTTATATAATTTAAAATACTGAGATATTTGATACCTTTATTTTTTAATATGAATACATGCGTTGCGCAACTAAGAGAATTGTTTAATTAGTTAAACAAGGTGATATGTATATTGGAGAACACGTTTATCTTAATTTGCAAAAACCTTAAATTTCTCACACTAATTACATAATTTTAGTTTTTCTTTCGGACAATTGTTGGTTAATTTATTGTCGTATTAAAAATACTTTGCAAATGTCTAAGCCGTTCGTAAATAAAGTGTATGACTTTTCATACAAAAATTGACTTTTTTTAATTTTGAGGGTTAACTAACAATACGTTGCACAATACGTTAGCAACTTTATTACTGTCATTTCTAATGTGAAGTTACATGTTGATTGTATTAACTGCTCTAGCAATTATAAAAAATGTGTACACCTTATTTTTTAGAGGATTTACCTAATATAGCAAATGTAGAGAGCATCCCAACCCTGAAGGATACGAGGAATGATCCTCCGACAGCCAAACCATGGGTGAAGTTGTCAATGGAGTTGGCCAGCAGATTCAGATATCCTGCTACCTGAAATTCATTTAATTAAATATAATTATTCATTTGAAATAAAATCACATTACATTACAGATGTCCCACTAAAAAAGTAATGTATATTACGGTAAAACCGTGATATAACGAAATCCAAGGGACCAAAAAATAAAAATTTGTAATAACGAATTCCCACATATAACGAAAATAATAAAAAAAAACCTACTATATGTTACGCGCCGTCGCAAAAAAATGTTGCGCGGCTTCAAAAAAGATCGCAAATTCTGCAAACAAAGGAGGAAGAAGGTCATAGGGAACTGAATACCTACATATTTTTAGTAGTTTTGTTATTAAAACAGATAAGCAAATGGATAATCAAAGGAATTAAATTAAGAACAGAACCCATTCAACACCAATTGGAAGATATTTTTGTAAATTTCAGAATATTGCAAACACAAAACAATATTTTAATTGTGTTTAAATATAGAGCCGCTTCAAACATAGTTTTGAGCATGAAACAAAATAATTCAAAAATAACAATTTTACAGTTGAATCGCGGCATTTTTATAAAATGAGTCGTATATAAATTACGAAGGTACTTACCGGTAACGGCGGCAACCACTTCAAAATATATTTATAATCGTTAAAATTGTTCACTTAAAATACACAAAAACAATAGTTAATAGAAATAAAAAATGCCGTACAAAAATAGTCCATAAAATATTTTAACGAATTATTTATATTATTGACTAGTTCACACGAAAACAATTGTCAAACGAAAATGAATTTATGTAAATATTCAGTTCGGTCATGCAATAATCGCGTTAAAAGCTGAACAAACTTAACTCTACAGACGTTACACTGAGACTGACATTTCCAATAAGTACATACTGCAACTTTCGGGGGGTTCCTGTTAATTTTTGTATTTTACAGCTGTTTGGGTCTGGGATTGCAATACATATTAGAGGCGTATGCGTACGTAAAACGTGTCTAAGTGAACGCCGCAAGAATTATGTCAAATGGTTTTATGGGCCTACTGTGAACCCAAGAAGAAGTTTGAATTGTTTTACTACCTTGTCGGCCGACCGCTGCGCACCGCCGAGAAGGCCATAAAACCGTTCGCATACGGCAGATGCATCGGCGCGGCTTTGTAAGTGCGAAATAATATTTTCATCTTTTAACATTTTTTTATTTCGTTATAAATTTACGTAAATGTATTGGCATTTTTTCGTACGGGACAAAAATGATTTTGTTATAAATATTAACGGGATTTCGTTATATAAATGCATTTTTGTATGAAAAATTGGTTTTAGGGACTAAATTTCGATTTTTTTTTCGATATACATCATTTTTCGCTATATCGTGTTTCGTTATATCGCGGTTTTACTGTATATACAATATATATGTATATACAAATCCAATAAAATCAAGTTTAGGTTGGACTATAGCGCCAATGAATAAAAAATCTGTATAAATACAATAGCTGTATGATAAGTGCCTGCGTTAGAGAAGGAAATACATTTTTATTTATTTCTCAACAGTATTATTTTAGCTCAAAACACTTAGTCCAGCGATATTACAACATTTTTTAGCCATCCAAAAAAAAAATTTGTCGAACAATGTTTTAGTGATGACTTCCATGATTGATGTGAACCGCTTTCCACCAAGCCATTTTTTTATGTTTAGAAACAAAAAGAAATTGCATGGGGCCAAATTTGGAAAATAAGGTGGATGAGGCAGTAATTCAACCAGTTATGCTGTGGCAATTGCAGACAAGTGAGACGGTGAATTGTCATGGTGAAAGAGCCCTTTTTATGAATAAAAAGGGCTCTTTGTGAACCAAATGGGCCATATTTTCATCTATTCAGTGTCGAATCGGCCCAATAAATCAGCATAGTACTGCCCCGTGATTTCTTTCCCTTCTCCGAAGAGTCGGTGAAGATAATTTTTCACGAATCCTAAAAAACGGTGGCATGACTTTTCCGGGCGATAGAACCGTTTTCGCCTTATTTGGAGCGAGTTTGCCAGGTAAAGTTCGCTGTTTTGACTGTTCTTTCATTTCAGTGAGGGATCCATTTTTCGTCAACAATCACGAGACACCACAGAAACTCTTTCAGATTGTTCTTAAACATATCCAAACAGTGCTCCGAAGTTGTCATGCGATTCCGTTTTTGTTACCATTGCATTAAACCAATATCTGATGATAGTCATCGAAAAGGCGCAAGGTTCTTATAAATGGGATGCAACTTCACATTAATTACCTCACATGTCTTCCCAACCAAAAAAAAAATTCAAATCACTGACCGATATTGCTCTTCCATGGTTGCAAACAAACACAAACTTGCCCACTTTCAACAGCCATCAAAATAAAAGTACTCAATAAGTCTGTTTGAAATTTTGCCAGGTGTCATTCGATAGATGGTGTTAAACAATGGTATACAGATTTTGAGTCAGTGGCGCCATCAGTCGTTAAACATGGGTACTTATCATATAATCCTTGTATACTAAAAAAATCTGCCATGTATTCATGTGAATTTTTTTAATTTTGGTTTTGGAAAGTGAAAATGTCTGTTCTGGACGAGCAACTGGTTAATGAGATGCATATATGCAAAACCAATAATGTCACAGAAATGTCAAAATGAGTAAACTGCAAAAAAAAACTATATTCACAAAAAGTAATTCATGTAAAAACTGTATTCACAAAAAGTAATTCATGAAAAAACTATATTCACAAAAAGTAATTCATGTAAAAACTATATTCACAAAAAGTAATTCATGTAAAGACTATATTCACAAAAAGTGATTCATGTAAAAACTATATTCACAAAAAGTAATTCATGAAAATACTATATTCACAAAAAGTAATTCATGTAAAAACTATATTCACAAAAAGTAATTCATGTAAAGACTATATTCACAAAAAGTGATTCATGTAAAAACTATATTCACAAAAAGTAATTCATGAAAATACTATATTCACAAAAAGTAATTCATGTAAAAACAATGTGTCATTTATTCACATTTATTATTAATAATCCGAAAAATATTTGCCTGAAATAAAATAAAAATTCATAATACTGTGTTATTTGAAAAAAATTGTTTGGACTAAAGCATTTTTATCTGCTTTCCATAAACATGTTCTCATTTATTTATTTTATATTTTAATTTACCTATTTTTTGTATATGCTTAATTAAGACATTGTTTAGTTCTAACGCAGAAATATCACATTTCAGTTAATTTTTCTTTAAATTATTCAGTAAGACTTAGTCATACTTTCTATGCAGTTTAATACGAGTATGAAATGATGCTTGACATGTAAATCGCAGGAATGTTAGTAGTTAGTAGTGATGAGAAAAAATGCTACTCTTGACTCACTGGTGATTGATATTCGATAATATCAGTGATTGAAAACTGTGACTATGATTAGTTTCATTACTTCTACACATGCGCCATACGATATCGCAATACACGAAATAAATTAATAAATAAAAAAACATAATTTTGAACGTAACTATTTATTTACATTATTCAAAGTTAATTTGCGTAAAAAACATAATCTAGCATATATAATTAATATATATCTAATTAAACATCATCACACACAGATTGAAAACTCTTTAAAAAATGTGAGTTTATTTTTCAGGTCTAATTCTCAGCATTTCGGGTCAAATGCGTAAACATTTTTGGTAGAATTTACTAGATGGCGCTTATCACAAATTACGACGTCATTCCTTCATGAATATTTTCATTTTATATCCACACGCGCCGAATCACGATATTCTCAGATATTCAACCACTGATAGTGAATGTGACTCAAAGATATCAGTGATTGACTCACGGTTCGTGATTTTGAGCTCATCACTAGTAGTTAGTACAATGAAATGAATGTAAAAATATCAGTGCAAAAATAAAGAGCAAAGCACGATTCAGTTAAATAACATACAAATACAAAGTAAAAATGTAATATTCAATGAATAGTTACTGATGTAGCAATTTTAATCTTATGTCTGGATTTTAAAAGCACGATTTCTCCCCTTTTCATGGAGCCAAAACATTATTTTTTAAAAGTAAGTATATAGTTTTAAACACAGTTGCAGAAACACTATTTTTTTAACATATGGACATGTTCGCGTATACATCCGTGTTCCTCAAATATGAAAATATTTAGAAAATAAGGTTCTGATTGGTTTTTAATAAAAACTAGGACAGTGTAATTAGACATGTAGTTACAAATAATATTAAATAACTAACATATGAATTTGAAGAAATGGGAAAATATTATTTCTTATTAGAATAAATACACTTTATCTTGACCTTAGGAGAATAATGGGACTTAAAGATAAAAATTGTTACATAATATAAACCAAAGAAAATGATCATATAAAGATAAGGAAACGAGCAATTTTTTAATAATTATTTTTTATAGAGGCGCCACCAAAGCTTTTAGGGTCAAGTTCCGCATTTCAACTATAAAATAGCAAATTGGAGAATTAAGCACCAGTGAGGGAATTGTAATATGAATGTTTTCTATTTGGAGATAAAAAGTAGACACCAGTTCCAATGCGGAGACATATTTCCCCACATGGGAAAATACCATTGGCCGACTTAGCATGTCCCTGCAATCGATGTGTCAGGGAATTCCTGCTCTTATTATCATTTGTGAGATCAGTGTCCAGTAACTCGAGCATGCGAATGATGTGTCGACGTTTTGGGGACTTCCTGCCTTTATTATCATTTGTAAAGTGCAGTGTTCAGTTATCAGTTTAGCTCAGTTATCTGTTTATTTGCGCCTTTAGCCGTGGAAAAATATTTTTTACAGTTATATTTCTAATTTTGTATTGTGTTACTGTTGTGTTAAATGACAACTTTGCAATGGAATACCCCATAATACATAGTTTAATGTAAGCTAAAATGACCAGATGGGAATTAATCCCGAGTTTAGTATAAATAAATAAACAAATAACAATTAATATAATCTTATTAAATAATATTTTGTCACTCGAGAATTTTATAACCATAGGAATAATTAAAAATATATTCATGTTTAAAATAACTTATTAAAGTGACATTAATATGATCAAGATAAGATATTTTTCACTAAAAGCATGCCATATCTGAGAATTAAATGATTTATAAGATTCCACTATCTCGGATCGCATGGTCAAAGTTTAACATGTGTACAGATTTAGGCCGGGTTGTGTGACCAGTGGTAAAAAAAAGTTACTTGAAAAAAATAATGTACAAAAATATTTTCTCATAGAAAGTACATTCGGTAGTAATATAATTTTACTATCCAACATCCGATGGTAAAACTGTCAATCGTTAGTTAAAAGTAGTGGACTCTTCACAGCTGTTTCAAAAGTCACTATCACATTGATATTTTAAAAGTTGAAATATACGACAATGAATCATTTGTCGGTTCATCCTATGATGATTTCGCTGTTTTATTTATATTACCGAAGATTTATCGCCAGCAATGTGACAGATTTCGAATACAGGGATGAATAAAGCCATAGATAAAGCATAAAATTGTATGTATTGCCAATAGTGAATATTTAAAATAAATCAATTTTGGTCAAAATCGCAGGTATTTGATGATTATTTCCCTTGTCACACTATTAGGTGGGATTGACAGTAGTAAATTTGACATATGAACAACCCGCAAATATTTTTTTACCACAAGTTAAAGTAAAAAGTTACTATAGTCAAATTTTACTACGGTCAAAATTTTATGTCATAAAAATAATTATATGCATTATAATTTTTGTAACTGAAACTGAATAATATTTTATTTATGAGTACACAAAATTTGAGAATCACATTTTGTACATTTATTGAGATATTATTAGAAATATAATACCTGAACAACATGGACTAGTCACTATCAAATCACGTTTTAAGATAATAATATGAGACTAATAGACTTTGCTTTATTTAAATTGTGTTTTAATATTGTATCGGAATGTTTTAAGCTAAATATCATCAATACATGTTACGCATACCATGGACGGTGAGACGCACAAATGTCTCCATTCTGCAGGAACTGAATATCAAGGACAGATTCTCAACCTGCAGCTTGAGATGAATCATTTAATTTTTTGGGTATCTTGTGAGAAGCTTGTTGTGATGGGGCACATCGAAAGACGAAGAGGAAGATCCCCAACCCGTTGGACCAACCAAGTGGAAAAGGCAATAGGACCTAAGATCTGAAGGATGCCAAGAAAACTGAAGGAGCATAGTCAAAAGGGCGGGAGTTCATGGAGATTACGATCCTCGATCCTCAGTCATGAGGGACTGACATCAGTACGACAACAGGAGGCTTAGCAATTAAGAAATATTTTGCAAACGATGGAAAAAATAAGCGTGCGGCACATTAAATTCGAAACGGTAACTAGGCTTTAAGAGATGCATTGAATATTGTACAAGATACTTTTAGAATTTAATATTTATACAAAACAGTCCTTAAGGGTCATCAACAGGCCATCAAGACCATGGATCAATAGATAACTCACAATTTAATGGTTTGTCTACACCCGCTAGTAATTACCAACAACATGTAAAAATACAGGCATTACTTGTATATATTATTTATTCAGTATAAATTATATAGCTTAGGCTTGTCATTGTCATTTTTAAGATTCCCTTAAATGATTCATATTCTCGGTAACTTTACAACTCTACAGCATTCAGATGTAAATTTTAACGTGATTCTTAGAATGGCTCACTGATAGAGAAGTTCTTATCTTGATACAGTAATGATTTTCCTGTACCATCTGGCAGTCCATACGGACAACAAAATAAGATAACTCATAAGAATCTAAATATGTAATGTGCACTGGCGCGTGATAGGCACTAACTTAGCTTATCCTGTTACCGACGATGATAACTAGGTACACAATAGTATAATAGGTACCAAAAAATGTGCAAAAAATTATTCCAATTTTAAGAACAATTCTATGAATTTAAATTTAGAAATCAATTGCAAATTCATTACTTAAAAAAAGGCAAGTTCTTTTATTGCCCCTCTGCTTTCGATTTCGCTTAAAATATTATCCACAATTACTTCTTCAGACAACGGATATTTAAAATGTTTCATTAATAGTTCTCAAAAATATACATTTAAATAACTAGCTTCACAAATAACCATAGCTAAAGCTCATAACAAAAATATACTTATTTCAATTAATATTGGTAATAATCTACCCAAAGGATGCAAAGTCGCTCGCTTGACAGATAATTAACGAACATATTTATGCACACTGTAACACACCATACGAAATGACGTTGGAACACACCATGAAAACAAAACGTTTAGTCTGTTAACAAATCAAATATGTAAAAAGTCATTGTACGTAATTTTCAGTAAGGATTAATCCTTTCAAAGACAACAAAATTAAGCGGAAATTGTTTCAAAAATGCAAAAAATTGGCAGACGTAACGATGCCAATAAACATTAACATAGGTTTAGTAAGAAAATATTTAGTTCAATATGATTATTATGGAGACTGAACAAATTGAATGCGTACATACTAGCAAATTGCCTGTCAGCATCGCCGTGATGTATATTATGACATATTCTAATTTTTAATATATCAAAATATATCTCATAACAATTGCATCATCTCTATGTTGATAATGTAAATATATGACATAATTCCGAGCGAACACCACTAAAAAATTTAAACAGTGAAAACAATGTCCTAATTTCTTTAGTTATCATACACGTTATCGACATTAATTTTCAATTGGAAGTTTATTAACCTTAAAAAGTTATCTATCACCAGCAGTTATTTTTTAAGTGGATCAGATAAAGTTTTAGACAGTGACAGATAATAAAATATTACAGCCCGCTTAAAGGGTACTTATTTTTGAAAAATAAAATTGAAAAAACTAAATACAGTAGAACCGCGATATAACGAAACCCGATATAGCGAAAAATGACGTATATCGAAAAAAAAATCGAAATTTAGTCCCTAAAACCAATTTTTCATACAAAAATGCATTTATATAACGAAATCCCGTTAATATTTATAACAAAATCATTTTTGTCCCGTACGAAAAAATGCCAATACATTTACGTAAATTTATAACGAAATAAAAAAATGTTAAAAGATGAAAATATTATTTCGCACTTACAAAGCCGCGCCGATGCATCTGCCGTATGCGAACAGTTTTATGGCCTTTTCGGCGGTGCGCGGCGGTCGGCCGACAAGGTAGTAAAACAATTCAAACTTTTTCTTGGGTTCATAGCAGGCCCATAAAACCATTTGACATAATTCTTGCGGCGTTCTCTGACACGTTTTACGTACGCATACGCCTCTAATATGATTGCAACCCAGACCCAAACAGCTGTAAAATACACAAATTAACAGGAACCCCCCGAAAGTTGCAGAATGTACTTATTGGAAATGTCAGTCTCAGTGTAACATCTGTAGAGTTAAGTTTGTTCAGCTTTTAACGCGATTATTGCATGACGAACTGAATATTTACATAAATTCATTTTCGTTTGACAATTGTTTTCGTGTGAACTCGTCAATAATATAAATAATTCGTTAAAATATTTTATGAACTATTTTTGTACGCTATTTTGTATTTCTATTAACTATTGTTTTCGTGTATTTTAAGTGTACAATGTTAACGATAATTTTTAAGTGAACAATTTTAACGATTATAAATATATTTTTAAATGAACAATTTTAACGATTATAAATATATTTTGAAGTGGTTGCCGCCGTTACCGGTAAATACCTTCGTAATTTATATACGACTCATTTTATAAAAATGCCGCGATTCAACTGTAAGATTGTTATTTTTGAATTATTTTGTATGTTTCATGCCCAAAACTATGTTTGAAGCGGCTCTACATTTAAACACAATTAAAATATTGTTTTGTGTTTGCAATATTCTGGAATTTACAAAAATATCTTCCAATTGGTGTTGAATAGATTCTGTTCTTAATTTAATTCCTTTGATTATCCATTTGCTTATCTGTTTTAATAACAAAACTACTAAAAATATCTAGGTATTCAGTTCCCTATGGCCTTTTTCCTCCTTTGTTTGCAGAATTTGCGATCTTTTTTGAAGCCGCGCAACATTTTTTTGCGACGGCGCGTAACATATAGTAGGTTTTTTATTTTTTTCGTTATATGTGGGAATTCGTTATTACAAATTTTTATTTTTTGGTCCCTTGGATTTCGTTATATCGCGGTTTTACTGTAATTGTAATTATGTAAAGTATTTACATATTTTTTTTTATGAAAACACATTTTTTATGCGTAGTTTCAATTTTAGAATATTTAGTTATTTAATATTAAAAACAGATTTGATGAACCTTTTATAAAATAAACAGAAATAATCTACTGAAAAATTAACAGAAAATTTCCAGCAAGTAAGTGATCTAATTTGTTTTGAAATATTTCAACTAATTATTACTATTATTGTCGAGGAAATTTTCAGAAAAGAAATTGTGACGCTATCCTAAAACAAACAATACCATGATAAAAAGTGTATAAACCCGTGATTCTGAAAATAATTGAAATTAATCGGACATCTCAATAATGCAATAATTATAACCACAATGCAGCGGGCACACATATCATATATTCAACAAATGTCTTTTCCGAAAAATAAATCAAAATTAAATGTTTATTTGATTTTGTATGTTTGTTGTATCATAGAATTTGCCCAGACATTTTGTACAAACAATTATATTTGGAATCACATTTTCAAATAATATTGTTATGTATCTTGTTACATAGTTTTATCGGCAGCATTTGGAAAATAAATAAAACGATTTCAACTGTCGTTAATGGCGTGCAGCGCAATACAGTGTAGGTTTGTAAATATGAAACCATGAGGACCTAAATATTTTTTCATGTGAAACAGATATCACGTTTCAGAAATTTAAAAAAAAAATCAGTGAAATAGTTATAAAATAAATATAGTGATATTTGCTGAAGTAAATAATGTACTAAGTGCAGACAAAATACTATCATGTATATTTGATATATAAATTTAACAGCGTATCTAATGTATGAACAAGAATATTAGGAAAGCCATTTAGCAAATATTCATCTCACGTGCATTTAACATACGACACTAATATATTGGATGATTTTTAAGAGAGTTTGGAACATGTACGTGTCCAATATCTGAGATAAGTTAAGGCCAAGTTAATTGGTAATCAAAAGAATTAAAAATATCTAATTGATACCGTTGATACTTATCTCAGATATTGGACACGTACATGTTCCAAACTCTCTTAAAAATCATCCAATATATTAGTATACGACACTAATATATTGGATGATTTTTAAGAGAGTTTGGAACATGTACGTGTCCAATATCTGAGATAAGTTAAGGCCAAGTTAATTGGTAATCAAAAGAATTAAAAATATCTAATTGATACCGTTGATACCCTTGCAAGTTGATACCGTTGCAATAAAGATAAGAAATGCATCGTACAAGTGATGAAGATTGATAGTGTACAAAAATTCAAAAATGATACTGCGATGTCTTTAAGTTCGCCGGTTGATAAGGCCGAACTATGAGACGATTATTGTCCAGGTACTCTTGTATAAATAATTACTCGTAATTATAAACAATATTTTATTATATACAACAATATAATTATCAAATACAAATTTAATGTATTAATTATAAATATATACATATAAAATCAATTTTGTTGAAAAATATTATTTTTGCGCTACCGGGATACAATAGTTTTCATATAAAAACATATAAAAACAATTTGACAAAATTAATTTTATATGTATATATTTATAATTAATACATTAAATTAGTATTTAAAACATCACAGACCGATGTTCTGAATGATTACAACTTCACAATAAGAATGTGTTCTCCTTAATAATATAATTATCAATACAGAATTGGAGCTGCGAACGTGGTTGCCAAAGGAAAAT
This sequence comes from Eubasilissa regina, assembly GCA_022840565.1. NCBI lineage: Eukaryota > Metazoa > Arthropoda > Insecta > Trichoptera > Phryganeidae > Eubasilissa > Eubasilissa regina. The sequence goes on along the minus strand of JAINEB010000027.1, from coordinate 10,912,469 downwards.
AAAAAGAGACCGCCTTGGGCACCCCCCACCATTCCTACACACGCGGGCTCCTACGCCCGGCATTCGACACGCTTCATGTTGATTACAAATCATACATATATTAATTACAAGTACACCACAGATACAAAGACTGATAATGAAATACATCAAGAGCTTGTTAATCTTTTTTTCTGATAGTAGGAGAATTAGACATTGAGATTTTGTTTCCGAATGATAAACTGTTGAGCCAGCACTCGTCTCTGGTCTGACTTATTTGCCAAAAATCGAATCACCGTGTTGGAACACTCACCCTATTTGCCGATCTAGCCCCTTCTTTTTTTTCTATTCCCCAAAATTAAAACATGTAGGATCACAACTGTGGTTCACGAGTAGAAGTGTAACAGATCACAACGCATGCTTTAAACAGCCACACTGAGAATGACTTTGAATATTGATTCTCCCATTGGAAAAAATGTTGGATTGCTTTAGAAGGAGACTATTTTGAAGGACACCATGTACTAGATAACTTTTTTTTTTACTACTAAGAATGTTCTGTAATTGTAATAATAATCTGTATACATGGGATATACGCAGGAGAAAAATGTGTTAAAAATCCAACTTACATGTTTTGTCTTTTCCTTTTCTCCCTCCTTAACCTTGACGGACTGGTTCTCCCTAATGGTCCTGCCGATCCACCGATTGCCTTTGAGACACCTTCCGCGGATAACACCGTTGGCCATCAAGCCCCCGCACACATTGGAATCCCCCAGGACAAGGCCGCAGGAGACCTCAGAACTGTCCATGTTGTTGTTAAAGAGGCAGCTCTCGTAAAGTGGAGAGTCTCCGTCATCGCATAGAATGGCACCGCCATTTTTAACATCACCACCCAACATCTTCTCACGCTTTATTTTCTCTGCTTCAACTAACCTGCGGTAAAACAAATGAAAAAATGTTAACAAATAACAATGATGTAGATTCTCTATTATTTGTTTAACAATAAAATATTTTTTTCTCCTACCTTAACATTGCACTAAATTATTTCACAGTAAGATGTAATTTTCTTTATCGCAACAAATAAATTGTTTTCGTCGACACAATCAGCATCTCAAATGGGTTCACACTAATTCGCGCAAATTGATTTGAAATTTTATTGCAATACATACATTAACTATATTGCAATACATACAATAACTATACTGCAATACGTACATTAACTATATTGCAATAAAATTTTATATCAGCAGTGTCATATCATCAACTTTTCATATTCCTTTTATATACGAGGTCGGAATTCAATCTCCAACCAGCAAGATTAAATTTTTATTTTTTATAGCTTAGCATTCAGATTTTTTTAATAAGAATATTGATTTCACATAAACGAATGTCTGTATAATTTATTAATAAAAGTACAATAGATCAATTATTGGGATCACATTAGTCCTTGGAGATTTTGATTTTAACATCTGGCATATTTATTGTTTATTTATTAATTTACACCCTTATAGGCTTTTACAAAATTGGTTAGGTATAAAAAAAAACATGAGCAGCTATACAAGTATCATGGAATATACATATATATGTATAAAAATACAAATTGATAAGCAAAACAAACTATAAAAATTAAGGTTCAAGACAGAAAAACAATGAAAGTTTAGGTTTAACACAAAATGGCTAAGTACCAAAATCAATTGTATCTTTGACTCAGAACAGCATCAAAAACATTACTCTTATATTTAAACATTGAATATCTACAAGACCAAAATTGTTCCCAAGTCTTTGTGTGGGTGCATTCCTATAAAAATTAGTATATGATGCTATGCATGGAACAACAGCGATGACCAGGTGCTCCATTATCTATTATTATTATTATTATCCAAAAACTACAGTCTACACAAAGGTAAATATCCATATTTAATTATTTATTGTACATATTGGTGGCCCAAATTGAAAGGCGGATTTAAATTTTGTTCCATTTTTTATTTTGCAGTTGGTAACTATGATACTTTGACAATTATAATCTATGGTTCATCCAATTAGAAAATGTGATTAGCAGTTAATATTCGTTTGTAGAGACGGTGGATTTTGGGCAGGCGGCGAGATAGGCTCATACTTTGAAAGTGAGGCTAGAAATGTGGTACCTGTGAATGGCGATGGTTACCATAACATGATATCAGATTTTTTTTTGGCATCAACTAGGCGATATTGACCTTGAACAAATGTATTTCTAATATGATACAACACTTTACAATTCGAACAACAATTTTTCTGGTCCCGTAATTTCACAAAATGCCGACATCAATTGGCCAGCAAGATCTTGTGATTTGACACCGTGCTACTTCTTTTTATGAGATTATCTAAAATCCAATGTTTATGCCGGCAGTCCACAAACAGTTGACAACCTCAAAAACGAAATTCGACATGTTATCGATGAAATTTATTAGAGATTGTGCGAAACTGTAATCGAATATATTTTGAAAAAAACCAAGATTTGCGGCCATTTGTCGGAGATGCATTACATACATTAATGCATAAATACATTAATCGGAAAGTGTACACTTTAATACTCAATAAAAATCAGATCATAAAACAATAAAAATGTTATTTAATTTCTAATTTAAATCGGCGTTCAATTTGAGCCACCTATATAAAATAAATGCAATATCGAACATATTATCATTAAAAATTGTCACTAATTGTAGTTTGTTTGATTTTCAATATAATACAACATTTTTATTACAGAGTTATCAAATACTGATGTGCAAATTAAAATAACTTATCTTTGATTTGATAAGAATATACCAATTGAAAAAAAATTAACATGGCTGGTGACAGATAGAGTGACCGATAACTAGATAAAACAATGCATTGCTTTTGAGCGAGATTAGGACAATATTTAATTTAAAATTGTAAAAAGAAAAGATATTTATAATCTGAGATTGACAGAGATAATTACTGGCTATATACTGCTGGAATAACACAAGGAATAAGGTACCACCTAAAAAGGTTGGGTGACACTATTATTGCCTGTGATTTTACTCCATATGATATTAGAAATATGAGTTATTTACAAATATTCTGATTCTAATAACAGATAGCTTGGAGAAGCTTGTTGCGGTGGGCAACATCGAAGGACGAAGAGGAAGATCCCCCACCCGTCGGACCGACCAAGTGGAAAAGGAAACAGGCATTTTTCTGGTGACAGCCTGAAGATCTGCAGGATGCCGAGAAAATGGAGGAGCATAGTAAGAGTTTATAGAAATCGTGATCCTCAGTCATGAGGGACCGACATGGATGGATAGAATAACCAATAAGAAAAATCTAAAAACTGACAAAAAATACATGTATTTTTGATGTTTGATTCAATTCACTAAAAATTGAGCACAATATACAGCTGATTCTAATAACAACTGAACGTTAAGAGTGTTATCAAAATTATTGCTTTTTATATATTGCTACTTTTAATTCAATTTTATTTTATAATTTACAAAGCATTAACAACTCAATGACACCCACATAAAAAATTATGGAATATATTATAAATAAATATATGAAAGCATAAAATAATTGGAGAATATACTCATTTACTGTGTTAATTATACAATCTACACATTTATGAAATCGGATTAAAGAATGCATTATTGCTGTGGTAGGTATTTAGTCTGAATGTTTAATGCTTCCTTAACCCTTTGAGTCCCAATAGGACAAATACGTCCCACAAGCAGATTTAAAATCACCAACATTTTTAGATTTACTTTACAGTCGTGATATATCTTCCCACCTGTCACTATTATCTTTCCCTCCACTCCAACGCTTCAACAAGTTTGTACAAGTTACCATTTTTTGCGTCGTAAGTGACGTATCCGTGTTGGTGTTCACTCTACTTACTGATATTTCAATACATTTTGAGTTTGTGCAGTTGTACAATATTTATGAACATATTTTTTATATTAATAATTATGTAAATCATCACAATGAGATGACAATATAAGCAACGATGGCAATGATTTTAGCAGTTCCCATACAGAATCTTATCAAGTATCTCAAGAAGAGGATCAAGAATCTAGTGAATATTATGAATCTAGTGGTGATGAGTCCAATAATCAAATACCTCCTCTATCTCCGCCAAAATCACCACAACTGACTCCGAGAAATCCTATAAATATTATTTGATCTGATAAAATAAATAGTTTGGGACTCAAAAGGTTAATGGTGTGATACTTAGATATCAATCAATTCATCCATTTTTTATTTTATTTTCACTAAAATTACAACAAACCTATGAATATCTTCAATCTCCAGCGACCCTGCAGACACGGCAGGTTTAGTCTTGCCGGCCCCTTTTGATTTTTTGACGGCTTCGGGTTCCGGCTCAGGCTCCTCGGCAGGCTCGGCAAAAAGCTTCTCAACGATAATGAAGAGAAGCAAACCGCACAAAACCCAGAGGCCGCATTTAAGAGATACGTGACCGGTGCCTGAAATTATTTAAATTTATATTTAGAAAATAAATTAAATTTATCTATTGCCACATATGGGATTGAAACATGAACTCTGAGAAGGAATGAAAGGAACACGCTTGATGCCTTCGAGATGTTGTCTGTGAAACGAATTTATATTTAGAAAATAAATTAAATTTATCTATTGCCACATATGGGATTGAAACATGAACTCTGAGAAGGAATGAAAGGAACACGCTTGATGCCTTCGAGATGTTGTCTGTGAAACGAACAAACGTCTCCATTCTTCAGGAACTCCACACTAAAGAAAGGCGCTACACCACATGCAGGAAAAGAATAATTTAAAAGATATGAAGATAGCCTGAAAAAATTGGTGGTCATGGGCAACATACAAGGATGGACGGAGACATCAGTCTCTAATAAGATGGATAGACCAAGTGGGAGAAATGACCGGAGCTTTGCTACACGTCGCACTGAACGAGGCCTAAGATGGCGAAGAGTGGAGGCAAGCAGTTCACGCCGTGGAATCAAAATAAAAGACAGCAACGCTTAGTTGTGAGCACATCAACCAAGAGAGAGAGAGAAAGATATATATTTAGTAAATCATTTATTAACGTTAATAATATTAGCAATATTTGAATATGTCCAAGAACACACAATTACTGGATTTTCTCCTACAAAGACACTATTATTAAAAAAATAATAGAAATCACACAAAGACGAAACTATTATTTATTTATTATATTTAATGGAAATATAATAAATAAATAATAAATATTTTCGTCTCTATGAAATATCTATTATTTATTTAATAACAGTGCCTTTGTAGGTGAAAATCCAATAATTGTGTGTTCTTGGACATATTCAAATGTTGTAGAGAATATTGCGTTAAATAATTTAAAAAAATAATTAGATTCTCATTGCGCTCACATATGCTGTTTCAGGGAAATAAATTATCAAATTTAGTCCATAAATGGTGATAGTGTAATGGTACTCAAAGTGTTTCCACATATTAACATATATACAACTTCTAAAAATTAGATAAATATGGAGATTGATTAACGGGTAAGAATGGTGAACGTTATATATATATATGAAGTGATCACTTAAGCCAGCCGAAGACAGGTCGTAAGCCCTGTAATTACACATACTTCCATATATTTTCATTAAATATAATCTCTATGAGATATCTACTATTTGGTTAATAATATTGTTTTTCACTACTGTCTAATTCAATATTAATTTTGTAAAATAACACAAATTGAAAATATGTATTAAGAACGTGCCATTCAATACCGGTCCATAATCAACCGACCACAAAAACCAAATATATAATTTATTAAGCATACACAGTTCTAACACAATAATAAACAATTGTAGCTGTGGTCAATTTTTATTAACATAATATGTATTATAGTTTTCAAATTAATTTTCAACAATTCTTGTCCAACGTGGCTGCTCGCCAGTTAATTTCTCCCATGTTGGTGAAATCCACTCCGACACCGTCCCGCTAGTGCAGTTTCGGTCTCCTTCTCTTTCGCACCTATGGGTTGCTTTCTTTACCGGTTCCTGGTCTTTACACATTGTATACTACCCAATTAATGTAGTCTACCATCTGTGATCGATTGGACCATGTTAACATCATTGTACAGCGCGTAGAGCTCTGCGCTATCATGTCTCCGACAGGTTAAGAGGGTCAAATATTTTACAAAAAATCTGTCTTTCAATAATATTAAGACCCCTTTCATCTTGTCTTACATTTTTTATTTAATCATTAGAAACAAATACAAAGAAACAAGCCAAGTATGTCACATTGGCTAATGGCTAATAAAATAATTTTATTTCCTTCTTTAGGCTGTTGCTATTACAACACTTTGATTGGTTTCTCAACTAATTTTTAGTCAATTCTTTAAAAAAAATCTTATCTTAGTTTTACAACTATTTTATTATATAAAAAAATTAACACCCTGCGGATCAGGCTGGCTAACGAACTTAACCGAAAAATTTACAAGATCAATTATTCAGAAGGGTTGACTGAAATCTGACAAGAAACATGGAAGTTATTGTGTTGACAAAATTTATTGTATCCCATAGATAAACATTTTAATGGGGTGGATTTTCAGGGTCTCTCGGTCGTCATCGAAGAAAGTGCATTGACCTTCTGCAATAGATAGTATCCCTATATTACATTGGACTACAAATGCAAGTGAACTTATTATAAATACGACGCATTTCGTATTATCAGTCATAGCCGAGTGGGCTAAGACGTCGAATTCATAGATCGGGAGTGGCTTCCCGGGCGGCAAGTTTTTTAAAATTTGTAATTTAGCCGAGACACAAACCACTTTATTCAGACGAAATCCCGGCGCCGGAGTTGCGCGTCACGGATACATATTACGTATTTGAATAATTTTCAACATTGAAAAATAGTGGCCGCGTAGTCGCCACCATTGATCTCTACTCGTACAATGATTGGCGATTTATAAAATTGGCATATCGCGTGCAACATTCAATTCGTCGACTTCAAAATCGTAAACGATTCAGTTCAACGGCAATTCGCGACTTCCGCGCGGAAAATAGATTATGTAGGTCATTCGTTTTCCCGCAGCGTGCTTCTTCCGTATTTCCACACACCGTCACACCGTGTCGAAATTTCTCTCAGGACGGGATTTAGCGAAACCCGCCCATACTTTTATTCCAGCCATTTGGGGTTAGACCAAGTTGGGACGGCTGTTGGACCGAGTCGGGACGTGTCCTCCTTCAGTTGATGGTCTTCGGTGTATTTTTACACCTATTAGGGAGCTCCTCGTTTCAACAGAGTCGAACTTCACGAACTTTCCATTTTCGCCACCATGATTGTTATCCGGATAGTCTCATTTTTGATTATACGGAGTGTTTACGCGCCTTGTCACTTCGATTGCCACCACTGGGTTTCCTGGTTGATAATATTGTATATGTGTGTATGCAGTGGCGTGCAGTAGGTATAGATTTAGGTTATGCTGTTACCAATGACGTTATACAATTATATATAATATATGTAATACAATATATGTACTTTCATTTAACCAACGCCTTTAGACAAAATAAATCCGTCGTTTATACGACCCTACCATGTATTTATTTATAATTTTAGAGTACTATTGATAGAATTTTTAAAGTTTTAACGTAAAATAATACCTTCTTACCCATATAAAAAATGTATGTAGGTTTTTAAGAATACTTTCTATGACTGAACATGATTAATTTATTATTTAAAAATTCTTCACGTAATAACTAAAGAAAATAATTATTTTTATTAAATGTTAACGCAGGAAATAGTTCTGCCAATCGCCATTCCAAATCCATGCATCAAATTTAAAGAACAATCATGAAATCAACACGTTAAAAACAGTAAGATAGTAAAATTCGCGAATAAGTAAAAGAGGAAGTAGACACTTCAATGATTTGCACGCAGTTGTAACCCTTTCTAATGTTATTCTGTTAATAAACAGCATAGGTAACGACTCCATACAACCGAAAGGAATTTTCAATTCAGTAAATAGCCATTTATATGACTTGAGTAATTCAGTAGCCTAAAGACAGAACTGAGTAATGTAAATAGCACGATGTGACGAATAAAAAAAGATCGCCATGAGTACAACGGTAAGTTTTAGAACTAAGCAATTAAAGTCTCTACTGATACACAGATGGCACTAATTGCAAAATAATGATTTCGTTAACGTTAAACCAATTTTTTAATTTATATTTGTTCCCCAGAATTTTTAGTTATGCACAGCTTTTTTGCTTATATACACTACACGCCTCCGTGTGTATGTGAGTGTTGCCGCCTTTTTTTGGAGAATGCAAGAAAACGGTAAATGACAGGCGGATCAATTACATCCCGCACTTCAATCAGTACTGAGGTCCAAATAAACGGATCGTCATGAGTGCTCACTTCGGTCGGACCAGAAAATCAACACGTACAATAAAAAGCTTGATGCTGTGTTCATGTACCATACGTGCCCTTATTGAGAATCGTAAACCTGAAAACCAGCTGTCGAAGGAAATTACAGGAACATGGAGTATGAAAAAGCTGTTCCTCGCGTCTCAGGGGTCGAAATTCAACTCCATACAGCGCGCTGGTTTGTACATACAGGCATTATTTTATCATAGAGATTTTTTTCATAAGGAGAGAATTCTCGGTGTTAGTTTTTTTTTATGTGAAACATTCTAGAGCGCGCTAGACGAGTAAATTATCGAATAAGATATAAATAGATAAATTAATTAATCAATCTCTAACTACCCACATGCAGTGAATATCGTTTAACTTAAAATCTTAAATAAACGGCAGATGACGGCCTAGTCAAGTCGTTAAATCATAAACAGTGAGCAATTTGGTAAATGACGCGACAGTCAAGTCCGGGCAATGTTTAAAATAATGCAAGGGTGACGTGCGGCAAACGGCATCCTTGTTTATTATCAAATGTCGACCTAGTCGATAGAAAGTTGAGTCATAAAATCATAAACAGTAAAAAATCTGGTGGTGACAATGCGCCATTTTGTAGGGACCAGAATATGTTTTCATTTTAAACATTTTTCACTGTATATGTTTTCTTAGTATAACAACATTTTCAGAAATAGATTATACTTCTTTTTTTTTTTCGATATTACCAGCGCTACTTAATTTTTCACCTATCTACGCCACTGACATTCCGCGACACGAGGCGACGACAAAATTGGTTCGAAAACTATCAGGATATTTTATTCAGTACTTAACAAATTGTCCGCAACGTTTGTGCGATAATATTTATATTTATATTTTAAAAAAAGTATAAAATACGCGAGTAGTTAAAAATCATGAAAATTGTGTTCAACTTGTTGGGAAATAAATTGGCGCAACGGTAAAAGGTGTCAAGTCTCGCAACAAACAGAGCAACCGTGCGACAATCGATTGTCTCACAAAATGTCGTAAACGCGATGTTAAAATAATTTTGCAAATTTTTTACATTGATCAACTAATTACTACACACTTTTAAAATTAGCAATATTAACTTTGTGGTTAAAATTCATATTTTTTATTTATTATCTTTGTTTTATTAACCACTTGAATTGAGTTTAAATACATCTACCGATAAATAAATAAAACAAATAAATAATTGAGATAAATAAAGAATGTAAAATTCTATTTTATTCTATTCTATTCTAAAATTTTTTCCTAAAAATTATTCGACTTAATTTGTATTGAGCAGCAATTTGAGTTAGGTACTAAATTTATTTTTTAAATAATTGTTTTTTTTTTAATTTTTAAAAAATTTTAAAAATAGATTCTGATGAAGAAACAATGCTATATATTGTTGGTTAGTTATGACATCCTGAAGAAGAAAATGGTATTTTTCGAAACCGGTAGATGTATTTAAACTCAATTCAAGTGGTTAATAAAACAAAGATAATAAATAAAAAAATATAATTACTACATATTTATTTTTATTTTATCTGTTGACCAAACAAATGATTAAGAAAGCGAAATGTAAAAAAAAAAAAATTATCCAACATCACGGTACGGGCGGGTTACTCGTTTTTCATACGCAGAAAATTGTTTTCATTGTAAATATGAAATTAAAAATTTTTGACATTCCTGAACACTTTTCACAATAAATGTGGATGGTATAATAATAATATACGTAGAAGATAATATTGAAATTTTAAAAAATAAAACGTAATCCGATTTCAGTTAAATTTCAATACCGTGTGTGCTTACCTTTTTCTATAACATGTCATGGCACCTTAAAATATTAGAGGCATTTAAAAAAGCTCTAGATCAATTTTTGAATAAAAATAAAAATATTCGTAACCAAAATATTTTAAGTGACATTAATATCAATATTGGCGAAAACGGTCATAGAACTCAAATAGAAGAATATAAAACAAACTTATCTATGCACGATTTCTTGTCGCGCATTAATATGTGTACAAGTATCGAAAAAAAAAAAAATCTAAAACGTGTTTTAGATACGCACACGTATACGGTGTAAACCAGACAATAATCTACATCTGAAACCATATATATATACTGGATACTAAAATTACTGATCAAACTAAAAAAAAAAACAGTAAACCGCGTACAGATCAAAATTATATTTACTAAAATAAATGCCGAAAAATTAATTCATGCCATAAACAAACTAAAATGAAATAATCTTTACTTGTTCGGTAATTCTAAAATGCCGCAAATTATTTTATAGAGACGATCTACGAAAACATTCACAATGATTAGAAAAAATAATACCTGTTAATTTTCATATTGTATTATTATATATGTACGTATAATAGTTTTTATTTTTAATTGTAAACAAATTCTTACATCTAGTATATATTGATCTTGTATTATATAAATGTCGAAAGCCACCCCCATAATTCAAGATCTTTCTTATTTGGGGGTGCATAACTCTGCTATTGTTTTTTATTTTTTTATTGTCGAATGTATAAATAAACAAATAAAACATTACGGTGCAAAAATATTCGAGCAAATAATAAAAATATACGAGGTGTGACAATTTAATTCCCGGAATTCGTGTTCGTGTTTGGACTAATACGTGCGTAAATTTAAAGCTGATGGAACCGGTTGTTACACAGCTATCGGGAATGTAACAGATATCTGCGTTGTGCATTATGGTGTAAAAATGGGCAATCGAAATTTAGGGAAGTCATTGTTAAGAGACTTTCAATAGTCAAAATCAAATAGTTAAATCATCCTCCATATAATTAACAGTTTTATTCGTCTTAATAATGACAGTAGAAGTTAAGAAATTGCATCCAGGAAGATAAATCATTATTCGAATTATAAATTTTAAAGATTTTTTCATGTCCACATTACATAAGATAAGATAACTTCTGATTCTGATAAAATAAAATAAATCAGGTTATTATAGAAGAACGTGGGGTGGGGGGAGGGGCATAAGATAATCAGCTGTTGACCCAGATATACTATTTATAAGCTCAGTCATTCAAACTAAAAAGAATTCACATTTTCATTCGCTTGCGGTACTCGCCCAGCTACAGTTGGACGATTTTGTTTGGCAGACATTTATCAGTTCGCATTTGGTAGTCGTAGAGAATAGCTGATTACAATTTGTTATGGAGCATCTAACATATCAACGTATTGAATTTATTAAAACATTATATCTAAATAATAATGGCAATGGTGTAACCATTCACGGTGATCGCTATCATCATGAATGGTTACATCGTGTTGGAATAAATAATAATGGCAATGGTGTAACCATTCATGGTGATCGCTATCATCATGAATGGTTATATGGTGTTGGAAAATTTCTTGGTGGCCGAATTGGGTCGACGGTGCCACCTCGTACACAGCACGAGCTACGCTAGAAATTTTGCGAGAATTTATTCCCGGCCGCATAATGTCAAAAAGCGGTGATATCGACTGGCCTCCTCGATCATGTTATGAAATTATGGTTAAAGGAGCACGCATTTGTGCCACTGCCAGAGGCGGCCACTTGGCCAACGTCACATCGACCCTTTAGAATAACAAGGTTCCATCTGACACTGTTTTGAGATAATAAGCTCAAAAGTGTCGATTGAATTTCAAAATATATTCATGTGTATTTTGTTTTGAGTATGCAAATATGATCAGTTTTAAGGTCCTAACTTATGTTCAGTATAATCGATGACCACTGTGTGATGCTTGATAATAAAGTAGATGGCTTTCGAATAATGGAACGATAGATATATTAATTTGAAAAAGTGTAACATATAGGTTCGAAAATTTTTCGTCAATGTACTGTGAGCTGTAACATAATCGGTTAATGCACGTTCCCCGGATTGGAAGAGATCCAGGTTCGAATCCCGGTAGCGTAACAGCAATATTTTTCGATAAAATTGATTTTATATATAATATCTTTCTAATTAATACATTTAATTTGTATTTACATTAAATTTGTTTAAAATCAACCATTTTTATAATTATTAAGGAGAACACATTCTTATTGTGAAGTTGTAATTATTCAGAACATAGGTCTGTAATGTTTTAAATACTAATTTAATGTATTAATTATAAATATATTACATATAAAATCAATTTTGTCGAAAAATATACTTATATATCCCAATAGTGCAAAAACAATATTTTTCGACAAAATTGATTTTACATGTATATATTTATAATTAATACATTAAATTAGTATTTAATTTTTATAATTTTTTTATTGTCTATTTAAACTGCTAGGAAATTTAATATGTTTGCAATATAGTTTTAGAGGTTAAATTATTGTCAGAATTTTGATACAAAAGTCAATTTTGAAACAAAAAAGTCAAAAATGTTAGACGATACCTTGCCGTTTCAAAGACACGATGTGTCAAAATAAAATCGGACTTAATATTATAATAAGGTTCATGTGGCTCACCGTCATTATGCTTCACGGCATATAGCCAGGCTTCAGGCAGCAGGTGCAGGAACACATCCCCCAGCAAGGCGCCCACCGCGAAGCTGAGGAGCACCTTCAGCGACGGAGAGTTGGCTGAGGACACAGAGACAGCCACGTTATGGAGGAGAAATTTTGAAATAAATAACACATTTCTTCCCTTATTTAAGTAGCAGAGACAATAATATGGATACACATTAACAGTTTTTTTTTTATTACAGACTATCAACAGGTCGTGAAGAACCCTGATAGATAATCCTAAGTATGATATTAAGAACAATAAATAAAATGCAGAAAAAAGCGTTTAAAATAATTAGCCATATCATGTTACAAAATACACCTTTTTATGGTTAAAAAAATTTAAAACACTGAAAAAAATTATGTAAAATAAAAATACAAGTCTTAGAGTGATATTATTTTAATTTTAAAAAAATTGAATTGCAAAAAATAATCTGTGTTCTTTATAAATTTCACATTACTACGTCCATATTTAAGAAAAATATTCATTTTTAGTGCTGGTAAACGTTACGTGACTGTGACTGTATCGATGATCGATAACAGAGATTTAATGATGATTGGTATCAGTCGGAGACTTACTTTCTAGTATACCAGTCATTGCTCGAAGAATTACGTTAATTAGTTATCAATCATCGATACAATCGAACAAAATCAGTCACAATAACAGTTAAAATAACGGTTTAAATAACGATTTTCCCATCACTACCTTTAGAGGTTTGGATACATAAAAATAAAATATAAATACCTATTTTTATACTAATTGAATGTATTAATTATAAATATATACATATAAAATCAATTTTGTCGAAAAATATTGTTTTTGCGCTACCGGGATTCGAAGCTGGATCTCTATTTCCAATCCGGGGAAGTACACTACCAATTGTGTTATAGCGCCAGTATTTTTCACGACAAATTTTCGAACCTATGTTACACTTTTTCAAATTAATACATTTGTTCTAAATAATTACAACTTCACAATAAGAATGTGTTCTCCTTAATAATATAAGTTGTATCAATGAGTCCAAAATTTAATAAAAATGAATTGATAATTCTGGCGTCTGCAGTCGGTTTACACAAAGGTATTTGAGATTCCGTAAAAACAATGTAGATGGTTTTCAAATAATGGAACGACAGATGTATTAATTTGAAAAAAAAGTGTAACATATAGTGTATATATCACAATTGGTAGTGTACTTCCCCGGATCGGAAATAGAGATCCAGGTTCGAATACCGGTAGCGCAAAAACAATATTTTTCGACAACATCGATTTCATATGTATATATTTTAAATTAGTATTTAAAATATCACAGAGCGTCTGTTCTGAATGATTACAACTTCACAGTAAGAATGTGTTCTCCTTAATAACCTATTTATATGTTTATTTTTATCCTTAACTGGCAACCATAAAAAATAAAACCGGCATATATTTACAAAAATCGTAACGTTTCCGATTATATTCACTAAACTCAAATTAAATCATTATTCAATACGCAAAATGTATAGATTAATTTCACGGTCGTGCCAATTTTGAACGAGAAAGCATCCTTGACGCCGCGCACCTACAAAATTTTTAGACCGTATATAATAATATAATTAAGTCATATTAAATATAATATTTTCTCACAATACACACATATCATACCACATCTGCATTTATAATGTTCTTTGAAAAAATATTTATAAATTAAATAAATAAAATTTAAAATCTCCCCAGCGGAGATCCGAACTCTGATCTCCCGCGCGACAATGACGGATACGAATGAGATTTGAAAATGGACGTTTACAGATAACTTAAAATTGATATCGGAAGACTAATGACGCTAAACGTACAGTAGATAACAATACAAAGTGTTTGTATAAAGATAATTATTACAAATTATTTATTTACAATATGAAAAATCTTAACAGTTGACAAAAAAGTATCATATATAATATAATTTTACAAGAGACAATGTAAATATGAATTACTGACCCTCACTACAGTTGTTCTACCAGATACTCGAGACGAACCATGAGAGTACCGATCGCGAACAATGTGGTACGGTGAGGAAACGAGAAATTTTGTCGTGCCAAGAATTTTTAATAAAACCAGTAAGAATTATTAAACATTATGGAAAATAAAAAGACATCAGTGAGCACATTAAAATATAAAGTCAAACACATCTGATTTCTCTATTGTATTACATTTAAAAAAAAAAATCTACTTTTAAAATTAGCAAAATTAACTTTGTGGTTAAAATTCATATTTTTATTTGTTAACTTTGTTTTATTAACCACTTATTGAGTTTAAATACATCTACCGATTTCGAAAAATACTTAGTACTGACATTCTGAAGGAGAAAATAGTATTTTTCGAAACCGGTAGATATATTTAAACTCAATAAGTGGTTAATAAAACAAAGTTAACGAATAAAAAAAAATTACGTACTTTAATTGACTATGTTAATTATTTTAATTGAAAACCAATCTCGGCCGTAAAACTGCTATGCAGTTTGGCAAAAAAATAAAAATAAAATAAACTTGTAATAAAAAAAAAAGTAATTCTATATTGCATTTCTTAAAAAAATGATTTCTTCCTTTCGCGTTTTGACTTGCCTGTTCAAAGACTAAAAAATTCGTAAGACCCAATTTTTTTCTTGCATATTTGAATATTATATTTATTTAACATTTAGAATGCAAATGGTTTTGATTTATTTATATACTCGCTGTCAACAATACCATGAAAAAATGTTATGAAAAAGTTGTTTGCGCCTAAACAATGTATTTTAAAATATACCAAACTCATTTATCACGCTATTGACATTGTACAACATATACCATATACAATGGGACCATAGTACGCAATATCAAATCCTGAACGTTTCAGGATTATGATGGATTAAGTTAAACTATGAGTTTAGCAGAAAGTGGCGAAAATAATGTTGATGAAGTTTAACAAATGTCCACAATAAAATTTGTCTTTGTTTTAAAATTTATTTATTGACATACATATTTATGTCGAAAGAGAGGTAAATATATTATAATATAACATGATAAATATAAAATACAATTATATTGCAATTAAATACTCGTATTTTATTGTGTGGGATGGAGTTGACTCCACCTCTGATATATACAGTGTTGTCCTGGCTACTTTACTAGACTGAAGTCTGTGTTAAAGAAGCCAGTTTTTTTCGTGCTGTTTTGGTGTCACTTATGATAAAGATTCGGCAGAAATAAAAATAGAGATAAAAAAAAGAAGAAAAAAAAACTAAATTTTTAAATAAAAATTTAGTGGGAGTGTTGTAGAATTAGTATTAAAAAAAAAATTAGTGGGAGTGTTGTAGAATTAGTATTAAAAAAAAATTTTGTGGGAGTGTTGTAGAATTAGTATTAAAAAAAAAGAAGAAAAAAAAACTAAATTTTTAAATAAAAATTTAGTGGGAGTGTTGTAGAATTAGTGAATTATTAGTGTATAATGATTATGTTAGAATGTTGGATAGCCGTGCTTCTGATTGCTCTACCCGATTGGATCATATATTGGGACCATATTTGTGTAATCTTATTGGAGTTGAACAATTTCCAGTCGGTACTGAGTGTGTTGTACAGTTTCGGAGCTAAGAACGTGTAGAATCTTTGATAAAATGTCGTTGCTCTCGGAACTGGCGTGTAGATGTTCGTTGTTCGTCTTGTGTTGTGTCCATGATTTATTGCTTGGGGTGAGTTGTTGATAGATAGAAGATAGATCAACACTTACTTATGTAAATAAAGACTCGAGGAATGAAATTGTTACAAAGATTACACTTTCATTGATAAAATTATTATATTTTTAAGTTATCACCTTTTATCAAGAAACGCCAAAAATAATTATGTGTAAATTATACAAAAAAATTACCACTTTGATATGAATATTACTTGAAGGTTGTTGATAGATAGAAGATATATCATCACTTACTTATGTAAATAAAGACTCGAGGAATGAACTTGTTACAAAGATTACACTTTCATTGATAAAATTATTATATTTTTAAGTTATCACCTTTTAACAAGAAACGCCAAAAATAATTGTGTAAATTATACAAAAAAATTACCGCTTTGACACGAATATTACTTGAACATGTTTAGTTGGTATCGCACCAACGCAACACGAACCGCCATCGCGTCTTTTTATCCAATTCAAGAAAGCTAATATTTTATTTCGATAAATGCAAAATTACTACAACGACGTCATCAATTAACACTTTCCATGGATATTCGTGATGCGGGCTCAGTTCAAAAACGAAATTATAATATTCATTCGAACGTTTAATACGTGATTACCATAAACCACGTTCGCATTGTTCGCTTTTAACGCCAAGGACTTGTCGCATATCTCGTTATTGGACTTCGATGACCTTGCACAACCCACACACTTGTGTACTTCTGTGCGGTATGTTTAAATATATATTCTTCATTAATAATAATAAAATTAAAATAGTGTGACAATTTCTTCACAGACATCGTAAATGAGCAGCCGGCAGTAAACTAGGCGTTTTTAATGTTTGAGGGTCTGTCGCACAATCCAGAGAAATTAAGACGGCATTATATAGTATCAATAATTAGACAAAATACTTTGTTTAAACCACTATTTATTGATTATTCTACATGTTTCGATACATATGGTATCTTCTTCAGGAAACAATGCATACTGAAATCAAAATCCTCTTTCTAATACAGAGTGGGCCAACTTGGAGCAACTAATGTAAAATGCATATAACTTTTATAATTTTAATATTTATTAAAAATATATATTATTATATGAAAGTGTACTTTGTTAATTTTTTTTAATCTATGTGTGGAAAATAACGTCATTTAATTGACCTCCATTTTCTTGTTGCTATTTCTAAAGTATTTTGCATTACATTACGCAACGTTTCCGTCTGCAAATGTGTTATTTCTGCACGAATATTTTGTTTTAGCTCCTGAATTGTTGCTGGTTTGTTCATGTAAATTTTTAAATAGCCCCACAAAAAGAAATCAGGCGCCGTCAAATCTGGGGAACGGGGAGGCCAAGTAAACTCTGCATTTTTTGCAAATATTGAAGAAGTTATATAGTATTCCTTAGGCCCTGTTGTTTTTTGTTACTGGTAAATTATTACTATAGGAAAAAAAATGATAATTTAGTTTAAAAAATTGCGAAAACGCTAGTACATTTGTAAAAAATGTGTATTCATTAAAATTTAATTTAATAGTAAATTAATTTTATCATCCAATATCGGATGGAAAAAACCGTAAATCGTTAGGTAAAAATGACGGACTCTTCACAGATATGTCAAGTTATCTGACACATTAATACTTTGAAAATTGCATTATATGAATCATTCAACATCCCGATATTTTAGTGATGATGGTTCGTCCGATGATTATCTCGCTGTTTAATTTATAAGATTTTTCGCCAAGGAAATGACAGATTTCGAACGTGAAAAATTTATAAAGCATAAAATTGTATGTATTACCAATGGTGAATATTTAAAATAAATCATATTCTCAAATATTTGATAATTAGTCGCCTTGCTAAATTATTAGGCGAAAATATCTTTGACTACAGTCAATTTGACGTACGGCAACCCGCAAACGTTTTTTACCACGGGCGATGGTAAAAATTTACTGTAGTAAAAATTTATTATAGTTAACATTTACTACTGATCAAACAACCGACCCTTAGAGTTATGTCAGTTGAGTTGAACGCAGTTTATTTCATCCAAATAGGACTAAAAACAGCAAAGTTTTAACGACGAATAGTTTGACCATTTAACTCGCAATCACTCCGTCGGACAAACGTGCGATCGGTGCGAACGATAAACGTGTAGCACTGTACCAAGAGTGCAGCGTGTACTGTTCATACAACTTCACTTTCTTAACAAGCTTCTTTCCGATGATTTTCTCTGCATACATATATACAGGGTTTAACAGACCTAGTCCACAATATTTTTGGGTGGATGCCTGACTAAATTACGAGTTGGAAATGTTGAAGGGATATGTGCCTAATCTTAAACATGTCATAAATATAAGAATTTAAAAAAATATTAATTACGTATACGATTGTTTCGCTTAATTGAAATATTTTACTGATTCTATGTTATATATTGAATTCAAATATCTACATGGAGTACGTGTCACATAAATATTCTATTTTCAAACTAAGCTAAAAACATGGTGGTCCCCTGGACGAGGTTCGAACACCCGACCACAACATCAATAAACCAATAAGCCAACTGTAACATAACGCCTCTAAACCTGATGGTTAAAATTTGCGACCAGTGCGGTGTCGAGAACGCAGTCAATGTCAAGTGTCCCCGTGTTGTCAGTGTCGGAAAAGAGTGACACTTCACACGTACAAGCCTATCAGTCCTCAAGCACGCGAGATAACATCGTTACACATATCATATAGCCAAATCACAATACAGCATTGGCCAAACACTGATAAGGTGCAACGAAAATATAATGACAAATGTAAATATTACAATTTTTTATATATAAAAAAAAAAACTAAATGTGATCTGTCAATACTGTGTAGTTGACAGATCACATTTAGTAAAATTGTAAGTTAATAATGTTTATAACCTTAACATATTAGAATATGAGCTACAATACAATAGCTAAATAATTTTGTGTTTGACGCGAAAATAAATAAAATTAATAAAATTATTGTAAACTAGCATAGTGATAGCAAACTGATGACACGCGTGTCAAAGGTGACACGCCACAGCGTTTTGAGCGACACATCAGCGTTCAGTTATATCAAAGAGCACGTATCCCGCCACCAGACAACAATGTTAGAATATATCACTACGTACATATTGCGTATGTCAAATCAAATACTACGGGTTCCATATTTTTTTCTAGTTAAATTTAAATTAAAAATATACAAACGAATATGTAAATTGTTTTTTTTTTTTACATAATTAAATATCTAAAAAAATATGTTTTTTTTTTGGGGGGGGGGGGGTAACACGCCAGCAAAGTAAAAATAAATTTTTTGAATTTTTGACACGCCGAGCCCAAAAGACTAGCATCATCATCCTGAGGGTCGTTTTCCTGTGGTTATTTTTTTATTGTAATTCTTATTATTAAAAATTTCTAAATTCACTAAGACATCTTAGGGAAATATTTAAATTAAGAAAATAATAAACATCCAAATACTCCCCCCCCCCTCCCTTAACTCCAGACATTTTTTAACTTTAGTCGAATTGTACTACTGATAATGGGAAAATATTCCCGAAAACGTTTTAACGTTTAATATAATAAAATATAGTAGAACAGTGTTTCAACTCAATTTACAAAATATATTATTGTCAATATGGAATTTCAGGGAATCTCGAAGGAGGGGATCTAAGGATTGGATCCGGATGTCTAGATAACTTGCCTGTACAAAAAAATATAACAAAAAATAAATAAGCAATTTCACGCAACCTGGAAAGGTTTAATCAGGCATAAAATCACGTACACGGGCGCTGAGTTAAGCCTTTCGAGCAAAAATACCACGTTAAAAACAAGATCATAAAAACAATCATATGTCTATTGCCCCTGGACGATGATATAACTTGTACTTTACCATTGCCAACGTACCAATTATTTTTCGAAATTCCATAACATTAACACTGGCAATCTTTGTGAGACGCTCGTAGGGGTAATGGAGAGGGTGCAGGGGGATTATTTTTTAGATTATTCTCAAGGCTTCTAGAAGATAAATTTATATTTCAGATAAATTTCTATATCAGGTAGTTACGGTACAAGTTAGTGGTCCGTAAAAGCAAATCAATAAAACCTTAGATCTAGGTGGTAGACGAATGCTAGAGATTCCAACTATTGAATTTCATCAACTATTCGAATATCGAATAGCAAATGCGATATAATTACATCAAAATTAGTTTAACTATATCAACAATAACTTAAATAGTTTACTAATTTACTTACTAACCTATATTACTTTTTATTTCGACAATTTCCGGCCATTTTTGATTATTAATTTTCCCATTGTTCATATTTGGTTATTTCGAATTGTTGCCCAAAATGACAAAAATCACTGCAGAAGACCGTAATCTGATCAAAAATTTGCGAATTGAAAAACGTTGGGGTGCTAAGAAAATGATCAAAGAGTTTCGAAACAAAGCCTGGAGTATAGCTAGACACTCATAGCTAGATGTTCCATCTCACACAGCCAGAAATACAATCAACTTTCTTCGTCGTGAGAATGTTAATTCCATCGAGCCAGATTTAAACCCAACCTATTATGCTATATGGGGTGTTTTGATGATTTTAATTATACAAAATTTGGTTTGGATCAATTAAAAAGTGTAGAATTATATAGAGAATAGACAAACAGTCAGACATTCAATTTTATATATAAATACTAATGTATGTACACCGCAACCACATTTTTATTGTATTGTTTTTTTTATACCGCTATTGCGCCATTATGCAAAAAAAACTTGCCCAATAAACGTACGTGTTCTAAACAAGTTATACACTGCACAGGAAATAATTCCTCAATATTTAACTCTACGTGTTGTTTAGGGATCACACATCTTTCGTAATTTGATCCAGTTTTGGGACAACCAATCCAATTTTTTTTTAACAGTTATAATTATAGCACCAACATGCGTGGCACGTTCTGGAACATCGCAGCGGGTATTTTATTTAACCCGTGAAGAGAATTACACAAAAACAACGTCAACAGTTGAAATGTCATCAGCACCTGATGCAAAACGCGTGTACAAAGTTAACGATCAATTCGCGATCACGTTTCAGAATATTTTTAACAGTTTAAAATGAACAAAAGGATGTCAGTACATAATACCCATCCAATAGACAATAATCAAATAGAAAGTAGAGTACCCACCCCCATCAAAAATGATTTAAAAGTAAATTGTAGAATTGGAAAGAATGCCTAAATTAAAGATGGGATAATTCTGTTGAAATCAAATGCCGCATTGAACAAGCTTGTCCAATCTTTATCCGCATGTTCCTCAGTCGTGATCACAACCTTAGATTACGTATTCTAATGGTCAGATGTTCTCGTTATGTTAACACACGACACTTAATGAAGAAACGATAAAGTGACTTGAAGCATTTTTATGTTCCTTCCTCGGGAGGTTTTAAAATGACGACTCGGTACTATATTGATATATTATAGATGCACAAATATATAAGGTAGTGTGTCTACGGAGATGTATTAAAACGAATAGACTTTCAGTTCTTTCTCGTTTGGATGTTAGATACGAATTGATCTCTGAAGTTATTATAGTATAAAGATGATTGTGGAGATATTTCTCCCATTAAGTAATGTAGAAGATAATTCAAATCCGGGTTCTGTACCGAGTAAACAAAGCAATAAATTAGATGATATGACATCACATTCACTTACAATGCACATCCGCTTACGAAAGCATAAATAATAAGATTAGACAAAACCATTAAAATCAAGAAAGGTTAAGGTTGATAAACCAAAAGATAGGGGTGTAACTTCGGAGGGTAGGTACATACATAACTGCATTTAAGATGTAGATTTACAGAAGAATGCTCAAAATACGCTGGATGGATAGAGTTACGAATGGGGATGTTATGGTTCGGATGAATAAAGAAAAATTAGTATTTTCGTGGAAAGGAATCACTTTTTGGTTTGACATATTGGATTAAATAAAATACAATCACTTTGTATGAAATCACGAATTTTATCACACATTTATCGCTTAGCTCAAGCTTCGTCAGGACGTATTTAAAACTAACCATAAATTCAAAAAGAGTGCACTTATATATACATAAAGAGGGAGATAGAATATAAAATTACATGTAAAAGAGAGACAGAATACATATACAGTTAGATGGAACATTAAGGGAGGAGAAAATAGTGTTGATGGATATTAAAACGATTTTAAAGAAAACATACGTAATGGATAAATTAATTTGATTATTAAGAATTGACGCACCACTATTTACTGTCTTTTTTATTTCAAGGGCTTCTAAATTTCCAAACCCGTTTTTATGGAGGATATTGACTCCTGTACTATTATTAAAATAATGATCTTTATCAATAATTTGCCAAACATAATGCAGGGAAAAATTGCTGGAAGTCGAGGCCCTGGAAGAAGGAGAACCGAAGGTCCGGATAACATCATGGCTAATGGGGGATATACCGCTTACCCAACCGTTTGATCAGTCCACTGTAGAGCTTCTCCAGGCAGATAATACTCAGTATGTTGAACGGATACGGCACAAGAAGAAAAAGAACACCACAAAAAAACATAAGTTATAATCCAAATGATATAAGAAATTGTAAAGTGTTTTTTGACAGATGTAAATTGTTTGTTAAGATAACAATTTTTAGTGCGGATTTTATGTTTTATAAGAAAATAGGATCGAGGGCCGGAGCGGGGTACAAAGTGACCTCATTCAAATTTGCGTTTTAATGAAATATAATGGTTTGAGCATGTTCTATCATACTTTAATTAAATTTGTTATATAATGCGAACAAGATACTACTAAATTTGTCATCATTTTATAAGAAACCGTAGTATTTTGAAGTGTCATCACTCATAAGCGTCCGGCCGTCGGGAGCTACTCGAGTAGAATGACGAAGACG
The DNA here is from genome assembly GCA_022840565.1 of Eubasilissa regina. Taxonomy (NCBI): domain Eukaryota; kingdom Metazoa; phylum Arthropoda; class Insecta; order Trichoptera; family Phryganeidae; genus Eubasilissa; species Eubasilissa regina. The sequence goes on along the minus strand of JAINEB010000027.1, from coordinate 10,888,998 downwards.
AACGTGTCGCGTTCACGAATACACTGCGCACGTGCATGTTCTAAGTCAGCGAAGAGATCTAAGACGCGACTCATCCAAATACGTCATGTCTGTCGTTACCTAATAAGGGGAATTAACTTGTAAAATAATCCCAATTGCCTATGGAACAACATAATTTTCTCTACTTTTTACTGTCTTACAATATATCGTTTTATTTTTTTGCGCGTTGCATTCTTTGGGATATTTATGAGGAATACCATTATATCATTAAAATTTAATAAATAGTTCTAATAATAAGATTTTTGGGGTTATATTGTACCCCGTTCCGGAACGGGAGTGTTAACAGAACTGTTGGATTTAATTAAATAAATTATCTTTTTAATAAACTAACCACTTTTCATTTTAAAATCGAATTCTCGTTTTCAGAACACAAACATATTAAAATATAATTATGAAAATGGCACTAAACCTCCTCTCAACCTGACTTAGTTCACAAAGAAACCACGACTGCGCTGCTTTCCGTTTTATTTCAGGCAGACAGGTAAAATGTTACTCTAATCTATATGGATACTCACTACTATAATTTTTTAAGCGAGCTAAGATGTTCACGTTTCAAAAAAATACTCAATTGCCATTTGGTAATGCGTCTAATATTATAAAAAAACTTTCAGCTATTGCAATTATTCACACATTTTCTAAAAAGCATTATGTACGAGTATATATTATTTAAAATGAATGGCAAGATTTAGCGCGGCGGCTGCGCGCAGATATCGATACAATATTCAATTTAAATTTAAATAAACATTACACTGCATTTGCGACATTATGAATCCATACGCGTATAATATAATAGGACAATTTTATGACTTGTTTATCGAAAATATTTAATAATAATATTCGACCATTTTATTGCTTCCAATATTAAACAATAGGTAATAATATTAACAGCACTCACGTGTACGTTGGAGCGAAACGTTAATTATTTATAACGTCCATTTTGGATAAAATTAACATTCAAATTTAGACAATAATTTTTTCAGCACTAAATTAAGCTATTTCTTATCGCCAATCGAATAATTTTTCTCTTTTAAATATGAAAATTAACTGAAATATATAAAACAAATTAATCACTTTGAAAATACACATAAAAATGTAGATATCGGAAAAAAATAATAGTTACCACCAGACGGTACTTTTTTTTCCCAGAGAAATAAGTTACCAATTACACCACGTTAAATATTGAATTTCAGATCGATTTTTCTAGATCTTTTGATCTCCTGTTAATTTTTTTTTCCGTGTACCTTTTCGAGTGATTCATCCAATTTGTTTTAATTATCAAAGAATCGTGTTCTAAAATTATTATATAGGTTTATTTTTATTTATAAGAAAAATATAATATACTTAATTCAATAAATTTCATTTACCGGACTTTGATATGATATATGCATGATCCACGTGCTCAATTTCCTACTGACTGACAAGAAATTTATTTATAAGATTATTCAAATTGACTTTTATTTAAATGATCTATTAATTGTATTTTTTTAGTTTCTAGATATCTAAGTATCATTGAACATCTGTTACGGTGTTCACAATATTATATGACATTGACCTTAGCTGCAAACAATAAGAGGATATGCATTTTTCAAAATATGCAAATCAGTACATTGTACCAATTGTTTTTTTTTAATTCAGTATTTATTTTTCCCTACCATTGTTTTACTGTGACAAGACTGAAAACTGACTCATTGATGATTTATCTATTTATTGCATATTCATTGATTACGTACCTGTATAAAAAGTGAATTTCCTGACATTACATCAGGTAGTGCGTTGTATAAAATAATACGAACTCTATTTTTCCTGACATTACATCAGGTAGTGCGTTGTATAAAATAATACGAACTCTATTTTTCCTGACATTACATCAGGTAGTGCGTTGTATAAAATAATACGAACTCTATTTTTCCTGACATTACATCAGGTAGTGCGTTGTATAAAATAATACGAACTCTATTTTTCCTGACATTACATCAGGTAGTGCGTTGTATAAAATAATACGAACTCTATTTTTCCTGACATTACATCAGGTAGTGCGTTGTATAAAATAATACGAACTCTATTTTTCCTGACATTACATCAGGTAGTGCGTTGTATAAAATAATACGAACTCTATTTTTCCTGACATTACATCAGGTAGTGCGTTGTATAAAATGATACGAACTCTATTTTTCCTGACATTACATCAGGTAGTGCGTTGTATAAAATGATACGAACTCTATTTTTCCTAACATTACATCAGGTAGTGTGTTGTATAAAATGATACGAACTATATTTTTCCTGACATTACATCAGGTAGTGCGTTGTATAAAATGATACGAACTATATTTTCTAAAAAAATTTATTTATTTAAAACAATATCCTTATTTATAATATATTATCAAGAGGTTTCTCAATGACCCTTATAGATAGTCCCCATAAAGACATTAATATTCAAAGCTAAAACTAACCATTTAAACCATTATCATAAGAAAGTCAAGATGGGATAAAACATCTAATAAAACACACTAAAACATTAATTACTCAATTGTTTAATTGTTAATAAAAAAAATTTAACTGTTAACAAAAATGACTAAAAAATACTGAGAATTTCTTCCTATCACACTTCTTTCATTTAACGGTAAGACGCTCGCTTTATGACTAAATGGTCGGTGATTCTGTCCCATTCCAGGAGACTGCCAAAAAATATGGAATAGCATAAGCGATTAGCTCAGCTTAAAAATAAAGCATCGATGTGACATTTATTTAGCGAATGCATTTCTATTCAAAAATAAATAAATACACATAAGTGACAACACTCAATCTACGATGGCGTATTTTATTTTACTAAACTTAGTATTAACATATTAAATATTAAGTATTAAATATTTTTGTATGAAGTTTATTAATTGCCGTTTGATTATCGAAATATTATATAAAAAATTTTTTTTTTAATTATAAAATATGGTCTAAATCATAGACTACCAAATACATAGACATGAACTAACGCAAATTCCTTGTTTCAATATTTTCATTTTGGTGTCACCCGCGTGAACACGTTGGTAACAAATAGCTCGGCGACTTTTTTTTAAATACACGACTCGATCGATTGGAACGAAAATTTAAACGCTGACTATGTAATATGCATTAATGTAAAAATACATTTCGAAGAGTGAATACTAACTGTTACACAAATGTGTCATAAACTATAGGATTTATGTTTCTACAAATAATGTGTGCAGAATACCCCTCGTCCCGCAACTGATGTTCCAAATCCCTCTCCTATATATATACACTTTATTTAATGTTTAATCATTTACTGGTCCGCGGTTTAAATATAGTATCAAAGTATATTTTGTTAATTCGTAAATATGTGCATAAAAATTAATAAAACGAGCGTACATTCCAAATTATTAATTATCCTATTATTAGTTGATATAATTGATGCGACAAATATTTTATTCATGACCAAAACGTATAACAAATAATATTATGCTCGGTCCTATTTCGCCCGCGATAACCCGTGACCTGTGAACCAATCGGGGAATTCTCTGCATATGTTTATATTATCTGAGTATGTTTACATTATATGTATATATTTACATTTTGTCGCGGTTACCAAGTGTTCAAGTTTTCCGGGATTGCCAGGACTGTCGGGACATGGTACCGCTGAAAATCACCGAAAAAACTAGAAAAAAATGTTTTATCTGAACCAACCATAATACAACACAGAAAAGGCAAAAATGCCATCTTGCCTCTTTCACTTTCTTAATATGTGCCTATTATCGTGAAAGCTGTGCATAAAACTATAATTTCCCCTAAATACATTGTGTATTAAGTATTGTAGGTTTATGCGCAAATAATCATCATGTTAATGCATTAACTAGAACCATCTAGCGTAAGTATATAGAAATGACAAATAAACCTACGCATGTTGTGCTTCGTATAATTTTTCACAAAAACTACCCCAAACGTGCACGAACTAAATGCAACTGTCGCGATGCGCGGTGTTCCGAATACACGTCTTCACTCGAGCAGACGTGATGCAAAACGTATTAGAAGCGGACTTGAATATGTTGCGTTCCAATACACTTTAAACGTGATATTATTTTATTTTAAAATTAAATATTTCATTTCTACAAAATTTTTATTACATAATATACTATTATTCACTCGATATAAGTAAGGCCAATATTAAATTTCTCTGGACTGTAAATATGTAAAGGTCGATGATAAAAAATAAAAAAAAATTGTGATTACATAAGCTATGATTGTATGACTCTGCAATCTTTAAATTACAACATCTTTAAACCCCGTGTCCACGGAAGGAGACACGATGAGATAATCTCAGAGATTCAGTCGATATACATACAGACTTAATCAGCGTGAGATTGGTAGAAAGAGATAAAAACTCAAACCTATGTACACGACGTTCGATCTAACGAGATTTGACACGTGCACACAAACGTCACCAAAAACCACCGTTGATCTATACAATTACCTATTCTGACAAGTCATAAGCATAAGTCAATGTTAAGTACAAACATTTAGTCAGTTTCAACTGCTACTGGGAAGATTCAAAAATCATTCAACTGACTAACGACAGTGAGATTTGAAGCTTGACGTACGTGACGTGCGTGAGACGGCTAATTTCTGAGACATGGTGTGTACACTGGAACTACTAAAACTGAGAGTTATCGCAAAGAAGCTCATGGGAGCAAAATCTGTATCTCAAAGATTGTTTTGAGGCGAAATCGCTTAAATATCTTATTCGCGGACCCCCCGGACCATTACTATTTTTCGTTGAACTGGATGTATAAAACTTGAGTATATATTATTATGCGCATGGAAGATTGAATATGGTCTTTAAAAGTGAGGTGCTATACTGTGTCTTGTGAGAAGATCTTTAAACCAGTATTTCAAATTTTTGCACAAGGTAGTGAAACCTAGATTCGGAATATTAAACTGACACAGAAGTTGACACAGCATAATATGTAAAGTACGCTACAAATCACTAGCAGCAACATAAGAAGCACGTGAAAACAAGGTGAACGATGTCATCGTCATTGCTAAAAAGCTTAAATAGCAATGGGCAAGAAGCCATATTTCAAAACGCGGAGTTGATTCGCTGGATAAAGAATATACTTCGCATCCGATGACAGTGGTAGAGAATCTGGGGGAGGTCATCATCCAGCAGTGAATCGACAATGGCTGAAGATAATGATGATTATAATAGTTGCTCACACAATATTCGTACTAATAGGTAGCAAAACAAATTACTTACCATTATACAGTCGGCTGTGCTAAACGAAGACACTATAATTAAAAATATTATTAAATACTAATTAATTAGAAAGATATATATAAATTTATTTATTTGACATTTTTACCATTTTTTATAGCATGAATTAAGTATTTTACATTGTTAAAATTACATGTTTTTTTTTTCGCTTATCTCTCCAAAAAAGAGACTAACTCTTGTGCTTGGATAGGGAGTTACACTAGAATAATTTTATATATTTTATTTATTGTCTATTTGTGTGTTTCTGAAGTGTACTGAAGTGCATTTTCTAATTATGTGTTTCATTTAATTTCTTTCTAACTCTTTTACATCTTTTATTACTTTAATTTGTGTAGGAAGGTTATTGAAATTTTTTATCCCTTAAGTACATAAAATTTTGCTGATAGTGTTTGTTATATATATATATAATCAATTTTATCGAAAAATATTGTTGTTGCTACCGGGATTTGAATCGGGATGGATCTCTTTCCGATTCGGGGAAGGTGCATTAACTGACTATGCTACAACACAGTACTTTTGACGACAAATTTTCGAACCTATATATTACACTTTTCAAATTAATACATCTATCGTTCCACTATTTGAAAGCCATCTACTTTATTTTTACGGAATTTCAAATATCTTTGAGTAGTCCGATAGGAGACGTCAGAGTTAACACGAACCGAACCGTGTCAGAGGTTAGCCATCACGGCTCTGCGGTCGGTGACTTTTTGTAGAAGAGATGCTGGATAATAAGTTTATACCCACTGATCATTCAATTATACACTCGCACAATTCACTATTATCGTTTTCAGCGTTAGAACACGTTGGCGAAGTATCCATATTATTTGCTGTATTCATTTTTTATTTAAATGATACATTAAATAGACAAACGAAGGAGATTCAATGTTTTAATAATTCGGCATCAAATATTCAAACCAAAACATACAAAATCTTCAAAACAATCCGCTCGCGTCGTAATATGTATGCTATTCTGTCCATTACACTCATATGCATTAAAGTGTTTTTTGTACGTTGGATGCTGATAACGAATGCGTATACAGTATTCGAAGACCTTGACAGGCGGAAACTTTCAAACTTTGTGGATACGGAACGAATGATAGAATCCACTGTTGCCGGTATCCGTGCGTTTACGCGATTCATAAATGTTCGAAAGTTGAGAATGTATACGTGTCACAGTGTGTGTTATGGACAGGGAGAATTTATTTACAGCAGTGCCGTTTTCGGAACACAAGGGATGCGGAACATCCAAAGCGCGCATGAAGCGACCGCGCCTGCTAGACTGTAGGCCCGAAACGGATTAACAAATATGTATATTTGAAAATGTTCCACAATTAACAGACACCAAAGCGAACGAGGTTCTAGAACGAATACAGATGTGTAATTTTTTTTAAACCGAAATAAAATTGTCCCAGTCTCGTCGAGATATCTGCCCACCCTATATTAACATCGCTCGCGACACGACAGACAAGAGAGGTGTAGCCGGTCAAACGAGCGCGAGCGTGTGCAAAAAAAAAAACAACCGCCGTAAGCTGTATCGTGCGAGACGAGTACATACACATAAAACACTACACCACATCGCGCGCACATGGTTCACGGATTGTTTATTATGAATATGTACATATCTTTGCACTCCACACACGGCTCAAGAGTGATTTAAAGCGGTTAAGAAATATTTATGTACACATGAATATCGACTGTTAGTTGCGGAAATTCGTTTGCAAAACGGATGAATAATATCGATGACGTTAAAATCATTTAATTATTGATTATATCACAATTTACATAAATATAATATAATGATAACAATAATAACATTTAATAATTGAAGACTAAATAACATATGAATGCAGATACTTAGAGTGTGTCACTCTGCAGCCAGTAAACGTTTGAATCGCTAGACAAATATAAAAAAATAACAGTGCTTACTTTACCATCACCCCGTTTCGCCGCGGGGGTAGGCACAGAGGATAGGCACACTCTTTTGTCCTGACACAATTCTCTACACATTCATACAAGCTCGACGATTATTGAGACTTCTAACAGGACCAACCTTCAGTATCTGGTTTACCTGGTCGTGCCGCGTCTTCCGCGGACGTCCTCTATTCCTGGTGCCATCAACACTTGCGTCATATATCTTCCTTACCATTATGTCTTCATTCATACGTTCCATATGACCAAACCACCTAAGTGATCCTTTCTTAATCTTACTCACAACCATATACTAACATCAGCTTTACATTATTTCCATAAATGGATCTGCCACATATACGCCTAAGTAATCTCATTTCCACTGCATTCAGTCTACCTTCGTTCCTCTTCTGCCAACTCCAGGCATCACTTCCATACATCAGTGTTAGTACCAGGACTCCATTGTGAACCGCTACTTTTGCCTCAGTTGTCAAGTTCCTATTAGCTATAATTCCATTCAAAGCGCCGTTCACTTTATTCCCTGCAGTCACCCTCCTTTGGATATCTTTCTCTGTCTTTCCGTTTCTATCGAACATACTTCCCAAATACACAAACTCACCTACTGGTTCCAAACATTCATTACCTCCAAGTATTGAGCACGATGTCTTGCTTTCCTCCTTCTCGAATACCATCACTTTCGACTTGACATTCATAATAAAGTCGCTGACCTTGCATACATCGTACATTCGACTCACTAGCCTCTGTAATTCTAGTTCATTATTCGCCATTAGTACTGCATCACCGGCGTACATTAAACAGCATACAATCAAATCGCCTATTTTCGCTCCTACATTAATATATTCCAGTTCTTTCACACAATTATCCATATACAAGTTGAACAGCCATGGAGACATTACACAACCAAATAACAGTGCAATTATAAATATTTATTATAAACGAAGTAAAGATAATAAAAAAAAGTAGGGCAAAGGAGGCCGGAGGGTCGCCGTAAGACTGTATGAAGATAGATTGAGTCCTGTTTGGTCAACTAGTATCGAAGCGGCATAAGACAGTGGAAAATGGACGCGCCTAGAGCCCCCCGATCCTCCTAAGATAAGGAGACGAAGGGGATCTTGATGAGAAAAATATTGTACTGAAAAGAACTGTATAAAATATTAACAAAATACATTATGAAAAAATTGTAAAAAAAGAAAATACAATATATGAAAAAAAAACAGACTTATAACAGATATTATTACGTATTTGTTTAATGAAAAGAAATATTATATTTTAATTATGAGAGGATTCATTCATTTCATTTTCAGTGCCGATAAATCGGCGTTTATTTTCAAAACAACATTTCTTTAAAGTTTTCATCAATATAAAAATCCTTAAAGTAATCAATATACCAGCAAGTACAAGTATTAATACTACATTCCATTTACATGCAAGCCTGTTGGCCGATTCCTACCTCGCTAGGTACATACAAAATATCGGAATGAGCACGGCGCAATCGATAAAACTATCAGCTGAATAAAAATACTCCACTGTTATCCTGAGCCCCGTAGACATCTGGCGCATGCGTCTGCTCCATGCGGAAAGGTCATCGTCGAGAGTCGTGCGCAAGAAGTGTCGCGTGAGATTGAAACGCTCTCATGTGCGGCTGTGATAAGAGATTTCGCTCCATATTCTTGTCTATAAATAAAATGATGACTCACTAGGCTACATAACGCGCACGTTCATCAGATTTTACAAGGTTCGAATGGAAGAGAATTCAAACGAGAATTGATTCTAACGGGAGAGTGACACGGGTCGGAGAGTGATACGAGCGGGAGAGTATATCTCATGGGAAAATGAATTAGGGCGAGTAAAGTAGGCTAATGTAAACGATAGAAATTTTAAATATGAATTAAATGTATTAATTTGAAAGATATACATATAAAATCAATTTTATCGAAAAATATTATTGTTGCGCCGCCGGGATTCGAACCTGGATCTCTTTCCAAACCGGGGAAGGTGCATTATCCAACTATGCTACAGCGACGATATTTAAAATACCACAGACCTATGTTCTGAATAATTACAACTTCATAATAAGAATGTGTTCTTTCAATAAGGTAGAAATTTTGGTATCATCGTCATTAGAGGGAATTTGAACGAGAATAGATTCTAGCGGGAGAGTGGTATGAACCGGAGAGTGATATGAGCAGGAGAGTGACACGGACGGGAGAATGAGTTAGGGCGAGTGGAGTAAGTTAATTCAAACCCCAGCGAAATTTTAACTACTTTAAAATTTCTAGAAGGTATGGTTGAATCTTTTACTCCTCAAAATGCAATATATTTTTTTAAATACTTCACCGACAACACCGATACTATCATCCCCCACTTCTTACACACTCGATACATTTTTCTTCAATCTTTTATACCATCCATAAAATAAACTATATAAACCTGACCATCCTATCGTCATAAATTCTCTTAGTGATTCTTTCTTGATTTTACATAATACATACGGAATACACCCGTTAATAAAATAAGGAATACATTGTCGGTCAAGAATCGAACTCCAGATATAAGGAAAATGCTTCTAGAATCTAGAGTAGTTTAAATCCCGTTGGCCTTCATTGGCCTAGATGATTATTGTGGTTATTTAATAGCAACAGTCTGACGTAATTAAGCGCCCAACTTGCAGAATGAACGTCAATGATCAATTACAAATATATGTATGTTTGTAAACAACCAGAACATAATAAAAGTAACTATTCTGGTCCATAAATCAAATTTCGTCCTCTACCTCGGTCAGGTCTTAATGATATTTATACAGAAAAATCTGTAATAAATTATCCGAAATCGGATAATATTATTTTGAGGGGAAAATCATGATTTATTTAAGAAATACAAATAATACACGGACGGGTTGATTTGATTACCTGACTAGATTATGATTAGAGATTATAAAAGTCGAAAATGTTTGTTGACATTTTTTCGGCACAAACAACATTAACAAACCCAGCACACATTATTTTATCAGTGGTTACTAGCGATGAAATCAAAATCACAAACCGTGAGTCAATCACTGATATCTTTGAGTCACACTCACTAACAGTGATTGAATATCTGGGAATATCGTTATTTTTTTTTTATATTTGGTTGTGAACCGTGATTCGGCGCATGCGCATTTGAGGTGAAAATATTCATGAAGGAAGGACGTTATAATTCGTGATCAACGCCATCTAGTAGATTCTGCCAAAACGTTTTACGAATTTGATCCAAAAAATAAACTCACATGTTTTTAAGAGTTTTCATTCTCTTTGTGATGATATTAAATATTTATGCTAGAATGTGTATTTTACGCAAATTAAGTTTCAGTAATATAAACAAATATGCTAAAAATTATGCTTATTTATTTATTTCGTGTATTGTGATATCGTGCAGCGCGTGCGCACTATTAATGAAACTGTGATCACAGTCACAGTTTTCAATTACTGATATTATCGAATACCAATCACAATCACACCAGTGAGTCAAGAGCAGCATTTTTTCTCATCACTAGTGGATACCTGACTAAATAACAAATCAAAAATGTTGAAATAGTAGGTACAAATTCTATACTGTTTCAGAAAATATTATTGTACGAAGACTACGTACTTCGAAACATATATATATATACACTTTCAAACTTTGTGGATACGGAACGAATGATAGAATCCATTGTTGCTGGTATCCGTGCGTTTACGCGATTATATATATATATATATATATATATATTATACTTGCGAAATTGACTTATTATTATTTTATATCTTTGCTTCGGGCTATAAATCACCTAACAAAATATCACCAATCTGGCCGCTCAAAGATCGATGACCTTTTATTTTCTTATTCAGTTTATAATTTGGAATCAGTAAAATATTTAAATTAATCGAAATAATCGCACAACTAAGATTTTTTTATAATTCTTATAACACATATTTGACATGGTTGAGATTAGGCACGTGCAGCATTTTCGAATCATATTTTTAATATCGATAATCTTAATCTGCAAAGCAGCTAACTCCATTTTTCTAAAATGTTCAGGAGAAACAAAAAAGATTGTTTAATTTTGTAATTAAACGGATTATGAATATTTCAAAACACACTTTGGTACATTGTTTATGCAGAAATAGAAATTTTATTGATATTTTAATTTATCTCGTACTTATAAATTGTAAAATATTATTGGGAGTTAGCTGATTTTCCATGCTGATGTAGTGATGTAGTGATTTAAGTGGACGTCCTCTATTTCTGGCGCCAACGACACTTATGTCAGGTAAACATTTAAGGTTTTTCAGCTTGTAATACTTAATAATTATTTTTTAAAACACGTGATTTAAAATTGATCGTAATTTTTAGTTTTTAGTCTACCTAGCATAGAACAATAAAAGAGAAAAATAATGGCATCAAAAACGATTTTCTGACCACGGATGGAGTTAGCTGCTTTACAGATTAAGATATTGATATGTATCTATTTTTAAATATTGTGCACTAAGTATATTACACCGTGATAAACCAAATTGATCTTTATAACAGTGAAAATAATGAGTAATCAGTGGAGAAGATAGAAATATATGTACATTATTACATCATACAAGGAATACATGACACAACGTAGAATCCCATCTTTAGAGGGAATAGTCATGGCTAACAACAACTTGACTGGCCGCAAGGCCTAGCCGATTGCTTTCTGCTAGTGTATAATAAAAAAATGTTAGTAATGGATCTGTCTGCGGACTTTGCATAGCCGATAAGCTTGTTATTTGCTATTTCCGTCATCGTAAGACAGGCTCATGGTTCAAGAAGCCGTGCGGTCATTAAAATATGATAATGTCTTAAGCATTGGTTCAAAATATTATCAGCTGGTTTGAGATAAATGTGAGCACCCCGCGTGCGGACGAAACTCAATTCAATTAAAATACTGCATTAACAAATATATGTGACTAATGATGATATATGTTTCGCTAATCTTAAATCAGTAAATCGTAAATCGAAATGCGCACAGTAGAAAAGTGGGATTAGAGATTTACCAAAACAAAATACACGAAAATGAGCAGACGACCGACACCACTATCATCATTATCGCCACCCATCGTAAGAGACCAAGCATTTGAATCAGTTTAAATATATGCGATAAAATTAGGTTGTTACTTTGTTTTACGGAAATTGCTGTCGTCGGGGTTGACAAAAGAATTTAAAAAGTAAACTGTGTACAACGTTAATATAATACAAGGTGTCCCAAAAGTCGTCTTCATAATAAAATAATGGATGGGTGAATTTATTTCTTAAAAATTATGTTTTCTAAATGTGATCCGTTATTTCGCTGACACTCTTCTAAACGGGAGGAAAAATTTCTGAGAACTGCTCGGAACGCATTCTCCGTGATCGCTGCCATTTCTTTTCAAATATTTTCTTTTAATTGATCCGGTGAGGAAAGATTGTTACTGTATACCTTTGATTTAAGGTAACCCCTCCCAAGAGTAAAAAAGTCCCATGATATCAAGTCGGGGCTACATGGGGGCCAGTTTATGCCACCTCGTTGTGATATCAATTTTCCAGGGAAAATTTCACGAACTGGTAAGAACACGCTCCATAGCGACTGAATTCCCAAGGATGCGGCTAGCGATCGGCATACTCTCTCCCCTCTCCCGCTCGTTGCGTTGGTGCAGCAAATGAACCAAAATAAAAAACACTTTTGGGACACACTGTACAACCGATCGTTCTATACGGATGTGAAATTTGGTCAGTCAATTCTCCAAAATAAATATTTATCTGTAATATCAATGTAATATTTATCTAACAAAATATAATGATACTAACAGATAAGTAAGCTGCTATCGCTTACTGCTAGGCTTACGATTGCTTACTGCTAGGCCCTGTGGGCGGTCATTTTGCCAGCCAATAATGACCGCTAGGCGGTCAGGGTCTCAATAGAATCTACATTTCAATGATAGAGCTTTCCCCAAAACAAACCACACGCAAATGTTGATGTATTTAAAATTATTCCACCTTTGTAAGTTAGCTGTCAAAACGAACAAAAATGACATCTAGATGATGCACAAGAATCGCGGATAGACAATAATAAACACTTAAATGATATTTTATCAGTATAATGTACATTTAAGTAAAGACGGAACTGGATGAATGGTTTACTCAGCAGATTTTAACAATACTTGGGTCGGCAACATAACCAAAAATCTTCGTTTTGACATTGCGACTAAGAAAGTGCTTCATTCTACGGTAAACATTTACCATAGACAGCATGGATAAGAAAAGTTGACAGATGTCAATATACTTGCCAGTCGTCTCGTACGATTTCGTTAAAATATTTTTTTTCTTCCACGTAATAAAGACAACGCACACTTCATTTCAAATTCAACATATATTTACGTACTGTTATTGAATATATATAAAAGAGAAAACATTTAGAGATATTAAAAACACGTTAGACAAATTCGCTAGTTTGGCAATTTTTTTACTGGCAATTGGCAATACATCCAATGATTCATAGATAATAGGTGGAGAAACGCAATATATAAGAAGGATGTCTATTAAATTCTAATAGGATAATGCAAAATAATGGTAATTAATAATTAATTAATTGTCGTTTTTTGTATTTTTGAATTCAATATTTTTTAAAAAAAAGTTATTTAGTCAATCACATTATTAGCCATAACTGCAAGTTCTCTTGAAGTCAGTCGAGGGTCTGCATCCACCATGACCCAGAATTGCTCGTTATCAACTTCGATGGGACGTCCAGCACGGGACTCATCTTCCAGTGATAAACTTGCTAAACTGCCTACGACAGGTTGGAGCTTTTAAGACACTTTCACCATACACTGAACAGACATTGTTAGTCGCGGCAGTTGCGTTGTTTTCCATTTTTAAATGCATACAATGTCACAAATGAATTTTCTTCTCGACCATTGGCAACTTTTTTAAGGCTTGTTACACGTTAGTAGAAGTTGAAAGCAAACTGGCTAAATCAGGTAGAATGGGTAAATTTAAAAAAGCAAAAACAAAAAATAGTTTCAAAACAAAGAACAACCGTTTTCTTAAATACCATCCTTAAATAAGTACCGTTAAAACGACAGCAACATTCGCGTCAACCCAATATTTGTGATAATGGGGGCGGACCCACCGCTTACCCAGGACCGGTGTAACAAGTCCTACTCATTCGCCGCCTGGTTGGCATTTTTTAATGCTAGCAGGCAGCTGTTCGATAGCGCCCCGCATACTGACAGGACGATACCGCACAGCTGCCAAAATAATAAATAATATTTACAAAAATATAATATAAAATATTACAATCAACAAGGCCGGAGAGCAGAGGGGAAGTGAAGAGGCACTCCCTTCCGGGAAACGAGACGACACAAAATGAAAATATATAGGAGACTCACCCTCCACGCACCACTGCTGGCAGATTTAACCCACAATAACAGTACATCGCAGATCATATTTGGGCAGAAGGTAGGAAATAAGAATCACAAAGTGAACAAGAGATCATGATGAAACTACTCAGCAGTTCTCCGGAGGATCTCCTAACGGAGACCGACACTCGAACAAAAGCCCTAAACAACTCCAGATTCCTGCCTGATGGAACCTCGATCTACTCACTCCAAACCCTCTAGCATGTCCTGCCTTGCATCCGCCAGAATCACGCAATGCCAGAGTATGTGCTCCGGCGAAAATTTGTGATAAGAATAGTATACAATATATATTTTATGTTGAATTATTTCGCATAAATTCTAGTTAGTATTATACTAACTGCACGCCGCCCCGGTAAATATTAATCATATCAGAGTTTAATTCTTATGGACATCATGTTCGACTTCAGCTATATATTATATTATACATAATATATACGAAGTCGAGCGATTTTACGGTATCTTAAAAGTATAAGAGTTCACAAACTCGCAATTCGTGCAACATTGTAGCGAGCATACGTGTTTGTTAACTTCTGCCCGATTAAAATCAGCCAGTTTTAATATCGGCAGATAACGACCTACGTGATGTATCGATTGATTTTTCAATGCAGATATAATATTAATAATACCAATAACGAATCCAAATATTGGCGAGATAACCAAACGTCCTCTCCACAGTGACATTGACCCGAGACACATTTCGAAAAACTAAAAGGTTTTGACTCGTAGAGTGCGTATTTTGTGTGGTACACTTAATTCTATTTTTTTTTTCAATTAACACCCACAAAATGTCTTGATGGACGTCTGTCTGCAGGTACGTTTATATCAATTTGTTACATTTAATAAACTCAAAAACATAACAATTAATCAGTCACAGTTTATACAATACACATCGTGCTTATTACAGGTAAGACAGGTTATTTTCTATAAGCCATTTTTTAATAATTTCTCTTTTGTAAAGACCCAGGCATTCTATTTTTTATCGTAAGAAATACAAATTCTATTATCCTCGATCCGAACTTGTTGGTGATTTTGGGGATCGTTAGATTCACATTTACTACACCTTTTGTATTTATTTCCATGTGAAGCCACCCTATTTAGAGCATCGTTATTATAGTTTTGTTTTATTAAAAGGAACAGTAGCAGCTCGTGTACAGGCAGAACGTTTACAGAAGAATATAACAATTTTAGATTCTATCAACAGGATTAGATCGATAAGGCGTAATGGTAATATTCTTAAAATTCCTCCACCCCCGTGCCCTTAAGTGGTTCTTAAAATTCCCCCACCCCGGTGCGTACACTATACTACACAATGACGAGGGACGGGAACTCGATACAAGGAACACATTAAAATAAAACCACAGCTTATGACTGAATTTACGTTCAAAACTAGTGAACCTGTGAATTCGACCCCTCAGAATAACAAGATTCCATCTGAAACTGACACCGTTTTAACCTTTACCATACCATGACATAAAATACCCGAGCGCAACCATCCTATCAACTCGTGTTACCGTAAACAACAGTTAGAAAAAATGTTTTTATTAGCTTAAATGGCTTTAATGGCTCGAATTTACTTTAAATATTGAGCACGTAATTTTGAAAAAATGATTAATTACATAATTTAGAACATTCATAAAGTCCTATACAATGCGTCCTTCCTTAGTATCTCTCTTCACTTAATTAGTTGGAAAGAGATAATTATATTTGTATGTTTGTTGTTCTTTTCACTGTGAAAATAGTGTGTGATCTCTGTCTTTTATACCACAAATTGTATTTTTACCAACGTATTAATTTTACAACGGATTGAATAAAAAAAATAATTGTTTTTGTACGATTCCCTTTTCATAATTGGTTTTTCAAGAGTCATCCCTAAGCGCTAATATTTTCTTTAGAATTATCTAAAATATAAATTTTATGTTGCATGTATTTACCGAAATATTACAGGTTTATTTACGATGGTAGTCCTGTGCTACTGCATGGTTTGTGAAAGGTTAAGATAATGAGCTTAAAAGTGTTAATTGAATTTCAACATGTATTCGTATATATTTTGTTTTGAGTATACAAATATGATCAGTTTTAAGGTCATAACATATTTTCAGTATTATCAATGACCATTGTGAGATGAGGAAAATTAAAAATAATTTTA
Organism: Eubasilissa regina; assembly: GCA_022840565.1. Taxonomy (NCBI): domain Eukaryota; kingdom Metazoa; phylum Arthropoda; class Insecta; order Trichoptera; family Phryganeidae; genus Eubasilissa; species Eubasilissa regina. The sequence goes on along the minus strand of JAINEB010000027.1, from coordinate 10,872,158 downwards.
AAAAAACATTGTAAATTAACAATAATGATCCATAAATTGAAATAAACAACTGATGCAGTTGGAGCTTTCAGCTCTAGCTATTATTTCCTTTAATACCAGTTAAATAGAGTTGGTGTGTATGGAAGAAATAAAGAATAATGCATTTGGAACCCTTTTCACGCAATAACCCAAATCAATCCAAAATGTTAGTTGGAACCTTGTTATTCTAAGAGGTCGACGTGTCATTAAAAGTTTTTTTTCAACAACAAAAACTTCCACAGAAAAAATTATACCCCCGAAATATCACCCCCGAATATTTCACGTGATGACAGCGTCAGTGAATAAATTTAAGTACGATTAATACTATTAATTTATTAGAAACATTTCAATTTAAAAAATATACCATTTTTATTTTCACTTTGTACAAGACACACAATCTTTAGAGTTGTATCACGACTAGTTGTACAACTGTAGATGGGAAGGACTGCTCTTCCCGAAACTAGTGATATAATAAATAAAAAATTGTCTGTAGTACAAAGTAAAAAATAAAAATGATATATTTTTTTAATTAAGTACGATTTTTTAAATGTATGTTATATTTTTAATAAAATGTTGCTACAGAGTGTAACAGACCTAGTGCACAATATTTTTATGGGTGGATACCTGATTATATTAAGAGTCGAAAATGTTCAAGGAATGTGTGCAAATTCTGCACAGTTACGGAAAATATTATTGTATGAAATTTTTACAAAATCCTGTTAAGCTTGAGGTCTACATATTTCGAAATAAATATTTGCGAAATCGGTCCATCATTAAATCTATATCTTTGGCCCTAAATAATGTAACAAAAAATAGTCTTGCCGCTCGAAATTCGATGACCCTTAATTTTTTGTATACAATATATAATTTGGAATCAATAAAATATTTCAATTAATGAATCTTTGTACATTGCCCTTCTGATGTAATTTTCTGTTATTTTACAAATTATGTTAATGTCTGTGTTATTATTATTACGATTTATTTAAAATGCTTATATCTCTGATATGGTAGAGATTAGGCACATATCACTTGAACATTTTCGACTCGTAATTTAGTCAAATATCCACCCATAAAGTATTGTGGACTAGGTCTATTACATCATATATAATAAACAATAATGTTTTATTTTTTGACATCCTGGAGTGGATCGATCTCCCATTTTTATATAGATAACGTAAAAACTGATTTAAGTGAAATGTGTATATGATAAAAGTGTACAATTCAAGGGCTTCACAGCCGTTCCGTTTTTTTTTCTTCTTTAGTCCATCCGTCTCTAGCATCATCTATCTATCTACAGTTAAACTGGTCAAGTGCCAAACCGTCCTTCATTGTACAGTTTAACTGTTTCTTTCCGTTTCTGTACAACATTTGAATATTTCAAGTAATAAAAAATGTCTTGTCACATTAGAGGTGACATGACACACAGCAGACATAGACAAAATAATAGTACGAATTTAACTCGATTTATAATGGGAATGCAACGGATATCCGGTCAGTATCCGTCACACGCTTATCCGGTCTATTTGACGAATTACGCGGTTAGCCAAATAATGGATAATATTCAACTGAACAATAAAATCATACAATAACACTAAATTTGTGTTCGTGTTCTGAAAATAAAAATCGCATACGAAAAATAAATGTATAGTAACATATACATTATTTTAATTATCTTATCGTGGGTATTATATATTGAATATAAAATAAAATGTATTATATATTGAATAGAAAACTTTCTAGGACGATGTTTATTATATTGATTTAAATATATAGGATTCTGAATCATTCAAACATATTGGTGGGATAAGATCCCATAGACTGTATCGATTACAATCCGAATTGGATTCAAGAGGAATATTGGCAAATAGATCTGGCCTACCTTCATCTCGATCCTGGATCGAACGTCGTTTTCACCTCCAGTTGACTCGCACCTTTTTTAGTGAAGAACCGAGATATCACTACATTTCCGGAACTGTTTAGAACACCGCCTCTTTGTGGTCCTAGCGTTAAGCACGGCGCTGCTTTCTGACGGTAAAAAAATAACACAGATCTTGACAGTTCGATGTCAGAAGGCAATATGTCCCCCCGTCGGCGAAATCTCTAGCGACTGGTATATATTAAGGTGTATATTGAAAGGACAATACTCGACTTGCGTCAACACATACTTTTTAATAAATAATCGTATGAATAAAAACAACACCACGGAAACACTGGCCTCTTCTTGTGCCTTATCAGTTCAACGAATGTTGGCTATCATGACTTTATTTACTGCGGCCCGAAAAACCTCTACAGAAGACTTGCCGAACCTTTGTTTCATGTTCTTCACCCATAATGTTCTCCTTCTTCCAGGACCCCGACCTCCAACAATCTTTCCCTGCATTATCTCGTATTTCTCCGGATGTCTCATCACATGCCCGAGATATTAAATTTCATATTTTTATTGTTTTAAATACTTATTTTTCTTTATTCATCCGATAACATAACATCTTCATTCGTAACACTATCCATCCAGCTTATTTTGAGCATTATTCTGAAGACTCACATCTCAAATGTTTCAAGTCGCCTTATAATTTCTTCGGTAATTGTCCATGCAGTATTTTACTAGTGTTTTCATATATTTTCTCAGCAATACAATGCCCCACATTGTAAAGAAACGTGATTTTAAGAAAATTTGATTGATTGATGTGATTTTAAAAAGTCAGCAATCATGGATTTGTAGTCATCTCCATTAACTGTAACGTTCTAGCCGGTATAATTTTTGAAGAAACGACGTCTCTGCGGATGCGTATATCAATTAGAGTATGCGCGGTGCGCAAACGACCCATGGTTATTCGAATTACTTGCACGGATAAACGATTATGTCGACCGTTAAATGGATGTAGCGCACGGTAAGTTTCCGATATAAATTTGGACAATTTACAAGCGCTGTTCTGGCATAAGTCTATTCTTGGTCAAATGACAAACCAAACTGAGCGCAAGTCAGCTGTCAAATTGGCTGTCGCTGGAAGAAGTGTTGCCAATCCAAAAACACACCTTCATAAGTACATGTTGTATTTTTTTTATTTGTTAATTCCCGATTTAATTTATTGGTGGTTTAAAAGCTATTATCAGGGAATTACGTCACATTCGTTACATTAGGCTTGTATGTTTCATTGAACAAACGTACACACTTACTACTCAACGTACACAGATACTATTTCGTTAAGTAAATGTATTCATAAACAATACAATTTTAACTTTTACTAGTATATTCCATACATTTATTTACACATCTGATTTAGCAAAAGTATGCACAGACAAAAATGCACGAATTTAAATTAACACATCTGCTATCACATAATCTACAAATTTAATGAGTCACACCTGTTAGTGAATGTTAAATTAAGTAAAGAACAATGTAATAATTGAACCAAAAGTTTAGGTAGGCATTTTTAAAATCAATCGATACTTTTACGTATTACGTAAACGCGTTGTAAATAAATTAGCTAGTAATTTAATTTTACGCTTTTACTGTAACATATGCACCAATTTTCTGGACATCCATCTTCTTGGGTGATTAATCGAATATTTAATAGATGTATATGTTACAGTGGATGTGTATTAATTACCAGTGAGAATATGTTTTCACTGACTTTTCAGTGAAATCATATCCGAATACGTTCCCACCAGTGGAAATATATTTCTACTGGTGGAAATATAACTTCACTGGCAGGTTTTAGCAAATGTATATTCTACCCTAACCTATAATTAAACCGAACTTAACTAACCTAACCTGTGTGTTGAAAATGAAATAAAAATGGCTGAGATTATAAACACGGTAGTTTACACAGTAAATAATAATTTTATTTAATATAAATGAAAATACTATAAACGAATAAAGGTGACAGTTGAATAAACGCCACCCAACTATTTATTGCCACGCTGTAGGGCGACACATCGACACTTACGGCCAAATATTCCCGCGCGGCGTATTCTCGCTTGTCAACAAATACAAACTCACTAAACGTAACCGGTGAATTTGTATCTTCGTTGTTAGATATACATTCACTGACCGACTTAGCGAAAATATACTTTCACCAGTGAAAAATATATTCTCACTGATGATACAGATTCACTGTAACATATACATAACGCGGATATTTTACAAGCCTACAATCAAGCATAATATTTACTATAAAAAAAAATTCAGAGCCACAATTTCAATAATGTTTACCACCCCAGGAACGACTACGATGCTGAAAATTCATTGGAATTCAATGCAGATGATGATTCCATTTCCATTAATAAATATACACGTGATTTGTATAAAAATTTGTACTTACGTCCGTATTAATTTAAAATTGACTAAAAAAAATGTATTATATTATTTTATATATTGTACATCAACCAATTTCGAAATTTAAATTTTACGCTGATAACTGCGAAGTTTTTCTCATTTTTATTTTTTCTAAACATTTCATTGGAAAAGGTGAATATAAATAGAATACACTTAGAAAAAGACCGAGACAGTAATTAAACAATTACAACTAATTAAAATATGAATTAAATATATTAATTAGAAAGATATACGTATAAAATCAATTTTATCGAAAAATACTGTTGTTGCGCCACCGGGATCTCTTTCCAAAACGGGGATGGTGCAATATTCAAACTACGCCACAGCGACAAATTTTCGAACCTATATGTTACCTTTTCGTTATTAATACATTTAATCGTTCCATTATTTTAATTAATTCATTATTAAAAATATCACAGACCCATGTTCTGAATAATTACAACTTCACAATGAGAATGTGTTCTCCTAATAACTATTTAATTATACAGTGAATAATTTTAATAACATTTTTATTAGTACATTTCTCCTTAATTTCATTGAACAGCCATTGCGTAACGATCAACTGATTTTTGATCATTTTTAAGTTTATTAATTATACGTCACAATATAGGTACATGTTGTCCGCGCACGTGCGAATGGCGCGCCTAAATTCAAAATCTTTAATCAGTATCGAAAATTTTAATTTATATATATATATATATCATAATATCGTGAATTATCAATCAAAATAATAGATATGGGGCTTTAAAAAAATCTATCCAGACATATTGGTATATTACTACTTTTAAAGGATAATCCGAACATTATTGATTATAAAATACGGTATTAGTAATTGATCTGAATTCCTTATCACCCCAAACACATTTTCACTGAAGGTTCAGAAAAATCCATTAATATTAATTCTCCTAGAATAATAAATGATTGTGAGTCATAAAAATGGAAATATGTCATTAATACTTAATCAGTGCAGTCACGTCGGTCGGTATCAGAATTAGAATCGTGAGTTTCCACACTGAAGTAGTTATAACTTTATAGATTGAAACAAAACAATTTTTTTAAAAGGGTAATTGCGAATTGTTCTAAAATCAATAATCAATAGTGGTAACAGATATAATTGCAGCCGGGGTTACAATCGCTTGACCTGCCATGGCCGGCACTGAAAATAACCGCAATATACAACTAATTTTCACCCGTTATGCGGTAATTTTTTTATTAAATTTGTGACAAAAAAAAATTATGACTTGCTAGGTAACGGCCGCTTTGCGACCACGACAGGTATTTCCGCAAACCCTATTTTTCAGATTAAATAAAATACAATCACTTTGTATGAAACCGCGAAATTTATTAATATCATAATATATAATATTTAATCATTAATAAATAGTTAAAAATATTTGTGAACTGTTATTTTCTTATATATTTATTAAATAAATTAATTATCAAATGAAATTTCAATAATGCCCAAATTTAAAAGTCAATTAAATTCAGAAGTTCACTTTTTGTATGTATTAATATCAAAACGGTAACATATAGGTTCAAAAATTTGTCGCTAAAAATATTGTCGCTGTAGCATGGTTGGATTATGCACCTTCCCCGGTTAGGAAAGAGATCCAGGTTCGAATCCCGGTGGCGCAACAACAATATTTTTCGATAAAATTGATTTTATATGTATATCTTTCTAATTAATATATTTAATTCATATTTAAAATATCACAGACCTTTGTTCTGAATAATTATAACTTCACGATAAGAATGTGTTCTCCTAATGAATTAATACTTGTTTCGGTCATTATAAACATGAATATTTATATATTTTACAAATAATTATTTTTAGCCTTCATTTTTTCATTGGTGTCATTATCGTCCGTGGTTGATGTAGTGGTTTGTTTTTATTGACTATAAAAGAACACGGTGTCTCATCAATTCGTAGGAATTGTCAACTGTTATCATGTGCACTCACGCACGAGTGTATTTATAATGATAATATTGTTGCTGCATATGCACTGGTCACATACACACAGTATTGAATTTTTTGATAAGACTGATAATTTCATACATAATGTTGACAATATTTCTATTTCACAGTTTTACAATGCCAATGTAGACTATTTATTTATTACTCCCCTATTAGGAGAACACATTCTTATTGTGAAGTTGTAATTATTCAGAACATATTTGATGATATTTGAACATATTTGAACATGATATTTTAAATACTAATTAAATGTAATTATTCAAAACAGACGGTCTGTGATATTTTAAATACTAATTAAATGTATTAATTAGAATGATATACATATACAATCAATTTTATCGAATTTTATATATTTTATTTCATATTTAAAATATCACAGACCTATGTTCTGAATAATTACATCTTCACAATAAGGAATGTGTTCTAATAATAGTAAAGTTGTATCAATGTGTCCAAAATTTAATAATTTATTCCTATCGTATTTGAGATTCCGTAAAAATAAATTCAAATACTGGATTAATAGATGCATCAATTAGAAAAGTATAACATATAGGTTCGAAAATTTGTCGTCAATGTACTGTAGCATAATCGGTTAATGCACATTTCCCGGATTGTAAGAAATCAGCAACAATAATATGTTTCGATAAAATTTATTTTACATGTATATCTTTCTAATTAATACATTTAATTTGTATTTGAGTATAAATTTGTCTGTCCCGAGGCAAATTTAGGAATATGAAAAAATCAACGGTGACCACTTGTGTTTTTAAATAATTAAATCAGCAGAAAAATATCAACGGCACCATCCTTGCAGATGACTGGCAAAACAGGTTATTCATGTTGCTTTTAAACACGGCAAAAGTGGATATATTTGCATTTTTATGTGCAATATTAAATTGAAAGTGAAAATAAACTCAAATTGATCTACAATCAAATTATCTAATAATACCTCAACGGCTAACAGAAACACAAATATAGCAGGAAACAATACGTCGTGTTAACTCTCGCAATGCACTCGCATCACTCGATCATGGGCCGCGTTCAAATTCACCTTCAGGGTGTTTTTGAATCTGTTCTTCGACCCACCCTCTTTTCTTTTGCCGTGCGATAGTTGCGGAAACAACTTCTTTAGGAAGTCGTGTATCAGAGTATTGGTGCTTCAGGACCGTAGTTTCGACCCTCGGAATATTTGTCTTTTCCAAGAAACATATGTTTATTGAGAAGAATACAATTCATATTGTGAAGTTGTAATTATTCAGAACAGACGGTCTGTGATGTTATAAATACTAATTCATTTGACGAAATTGATTTTATATGTATATATTTATAAATAATAGATTAAATTAGTATTTTAAACAAATGTTTGTTCTACGCTATTCCCATTTTATAACATCTGTTGGGATATTATTATACATAATTGCACTTACAATGCTACCCTCACTGAGCTCTGCCGTTCTGGGGGAAACACGTTATACTTAGGGCCGATTGTGTGATCAGTAGTAACTTTTTACTAGGTTTTTGAAAGTGCAACATATAGGTTCGAAAATTTGACAACTCACTGTGTTGGTGTAGCATAATCAGTTAATGCATTTCTCTGGATAGGCAGAGATCCAGGCTCGAATCCCGGTAGTAACAACAATATTTTTTCGATAAATTGATTCCATATGTATATCTTTCTAATTAATACATTTAATTTGTATTAAAAATATCACAGACCTATGTTCTGAAAAATTGCAACTTCACAATAAGAATGTGTTCTCAAAAAAAATTTTTGATTGATGATGATTGATTGATAGTACAGTAAGATGTACTTTTCGAAAGTACATCCGTAGTAAACCCATTTTACTCTGCGATATCCGGACTTTTCACAGCTGTTCCAAAAGTCATCTGTCACATTGATACTTTGAAAGTTGCAGTATACGACAATTAATCATTCAATATCCCGCTATTATAGTGATGACAGTTTGTCCGATGATGATCTCGTTGTTTAATACGCAATACGAAAAAATTTCACCATCAAAGTGACAGATTTCGTATGCCCAGGCGAAAAAATTCATAGAATAAAGCATATTTCACGATTATTTGTCACGCCTACAGACATCTCCATCTATGCTTTGACAGTAGTAAATTTGATGTATCAACAACCCGCAAAGGATTTTTACTATGGGCGTTTTTCCTCTTCTTCTTTCTCATTGGCAATCCACCCTTCAAGAGTGATTTGTGCCATTAATCAAGTTAAAACTTTATTTTATAGAAAAAAGTACAATAATATTATAGAACAGGAAATATTATAAAACGAGTCAATACCATTGTCGTTCAAAAAATTTGCTATTATACAGATTAAATGTGGCGAGTTAAGGGAAATAAGATGACACAACCATTACCATTGACGAGATTACTGTAAAAAAAACCTGTGATCCGCAATGGACAAGCAAAAAAAGATATGGTCAAGGGTTTACTCTTCGGCACCACTCACACATTGGGGAATCTATTAAGTTCAATCTGAATAAATGTGAGGCTACCTGGCAATGCCCAATTTTCATTCTAGAGATATTTGATATTGTAATTTTGGAGACTTTCCTTTTGGAGAAGCAGGGGGTGCGGGGAATAGATCTTTGAATTAAGTAAGTCGATTACCCTTACGATTATTTGGATCCATCGATTGTGCAGTCCAGATAGAATTTGTACGTTTTTTTTACCATATTAAGTCTGTCATACATCGGGATATGGAATTGATGGGGGAAAACTCCGGAAAGAGTGGCCTCCTTGGCCAGTTTATCAGAACATTCATTTCCATGAATTCCCTTATGTGCAGGAATCCAAACGAACGACACATGTTTATTGTTGCTGTACAATTTAAATAGACATCTTCTGATGGAAAAGATTATCTCATTGTACAGCCAAACTTTCATATTAGCAGAGAGGCATTCAAGAGCCGCTTGCGAGTCGGAGAATATAACAGCCTTATCGACGTTCCGGAGTACGCAGATGTCCAAGGCCTCTTTAATAACCATGGACGTTAGTAAATGATATTACTGATCACACAACCGGCCCTTATATAATATCAATATAAAAAAAACATAAATAGACATTTTTGACAGACATACAAAAGAACGTTTCTGCGTTTAAAGTATGTATATATATATTTATTTATTTTTTTCTACTCGTTCATCATCCGGTCCAAGAGGGCCGTCAACTTTCCTCATCTCATTTAATTCCTTGAATCCTCGACCCAGTTCTGACTGACCGATACCAACGCTAAGTCTCCACACAAGCGATAATAATATAATCAGTAAATTTATAACAGATACTGATTTGTCTGCTGATATTGAACTGCGAGTGACTTCCTTATCGGAAGCCCACTAGGTGGAGACTGATGACGTAATACGACAGTCGGCCAATAGGACACTTTTAATCGTAATTTTACTAATATCAATACCGGTCTAGTATAGGTAATGTGACCATTTATTTTTGTCCTCAAAACGGGACATCTACCGCAGCAACTTCCAGATCTTTCGAAGTTGGTGAATCCGTTTTCTTAAAAAAATTAAGCACTGAAGAAGTTGAAGCGGCGGCAAGATCGGAATTTCTATGTTTTCCTGATCTTAAGTGTTGCTCAATATCGCTGGCACCTCCGCGGGCTACGCCAAATTCTGTACGACACTTTTCACATCTGACGTCCGATGGAGTAGTACTCTGCTTTACAAATGGGTACTTAGTTTGTAAGTTAACATTAAAAGTGCACTTCCGTTTAGGCATTGTTAAAATGAAGGGTTCACGTAAAAAAATTGACTACAATAACACACGTCAATAAATTGTCAAGAGGATGCGCGAGCTGTCAACGTGCACTCGAAAACGAGCGAACTGCCTAATTCTAAACAAACAATTATAAATGTGTGTGTATGACGTTCTGCGCATGCAAATACATGCGCATGACTCGCCATCCCGTGCTATAGCTATATGCACCGATACACACCATGCAGATAAGAAATTTTTGCACTTTTTTTTTAATTTTTACCGTGTGTTGCTCTCTTTTTGAAAACGGGACATTTCGACGTCCCGAAGCTGTGCTCGGAGACAACGGGACAGGCTATCTAAAAACGGGTCGGTCCCGTTCAAAACGGGACGTATGGTCAGTTTAAGTATAGGGTGTCCAGCGAAAAAATTTCAAAATTAAATCGTAATTGTTCGTAAACCATCAGGGTGAGGTAAGTGGGGGGGGGTATTGTTCGACGCGCGTAATTTGCCGATTTGCAAGTCGTGATAAGTCACCGGTCGGGAGCGCACTGCGCGTTCGCGGTTGAGCAATATTTAAAGTGCGGTGATTCATCGGTTCGTGCGCGTCGCGCTTTTTGTACTCGCTTTAATATTCGACGAGTGAGTGGTGGGCCGAGCACGCAACTTATCCGGTGTCGGGTTCAAAAGTTCAGACAAGAAGGGACAATGGAACCAAACTCCTCCAACGTCAGCAGCGACGCCAGAACATGTGGCTCAAGTTCGACGTGAAATTATGCGCAATCCGCGTAAATCGATAAAGAAGATTGCAGCCTGTACTAGAATAAAAAAAATCAACACTGCACGTTATTTTGTAAAAGAAATTACAATTTCACCCATACAAACTGCAAATCGTGTAGTTTCTCAACGAAAATGACCATTCTTTAAGTGAAACGTTACTTTATTTACCTTACCTTACTTTATTTCACTTCACTTACAGTTAGTTCTGTAATAAACTTAATACGTTGACAAGACATTTCTTTTCGTGACGTCACATTGCTTTCACATACTTGAGGTTGTGATACTACTAAAACCATAGTAAACTTTTTTTTTTTTTTTTTCTTTACCATAGTAAAAAAAGTTACCAATGTAAATTTTTTTGCGACAACGGGTTGTTTGAGCGTTGATAAAAAATGCAACGGTAAACTAATTTTATCTTTGAATATTAGATGGCAAAAACAGAAAATAGTTAGTTAAAAATGCCGGACTCTTCACAGCTGTTTCAAAAGTCATTTGTCGTATTGATAATTTGAAAGGTGCAGTACACGACAATTCAATATTGAATAATTAATTAATTAATATTGGTTTAGTGGTTAAGACGCCAGTCTAGTGATCTAGTGGTCGGGTATTCGCGCCTCGTTCCAGGAAACCAGCAAATTAGTCGTTTTCATAGCACAAGCGTTTAGCTTAGTTTGAAAATAGTAAGAATATTGACGTGACACGTATTCCGTGTTCACATCTCTATATTATATATTTTTCAAATATCACGCTATTTCAGTGATGAGAGGTCGTAGTACGATGATGACTTCATCGTTTAAGATAAATTAGCACATAAACCGAACAATTTCATCAGCAACGTGACAGATTTCGAACGCAGCATAAAATAAGCATATATTATATGATTATTCGCCTTGCCACCACCTTATGAGGCGAGATTATCTTTGATATTAGTAAATTTGACGTACGAACAACCCGCAAACATTTTTTTACCACAGGCAGTGGTAAAAAGTTACCATAGTAAAAACTTACTAACCTAACTTTTTAAACACAATTTGGTATTAAAATTAATTTTTACGACAGGGTATATAATACGTTTATTTATTTTTTTAATGTTTGTCAACATTTTAAAACATAACTATGTACATTCATCGAAACTCCCGAACCCAAAAATATTCCACGAACTGCCACAACAGACACTCACTCCATATTTTAGTTTATTAGTTATTCAATATATTATCATTCAGCTTACGAATGAAGATTTTTTTTTACAAACAATAAAATATAATATGAAAATATTATTATTAAGGAGAACACATTCTCATTGTGAAGTTGTAATTATTCAGAACATAAGTCTGTGATATTTTATATACTAATTATATGTATTAATTAGAAAGATATACATATAAAATCAATTTTATCGAAAAATATTGTTGTTGCGCTACCGGGATTCTCTTTCCAAACCGGAGAAGGTGCATTATCCAACTATGCTCCATCGACTTACGCAATATAAGCAAAGAAATCGTAATATTAAGGAGAACACATTTTTGCTGTGAAGTTACATTTTCAGAAAATAAGTCTGTGGTATTTAATACAAATTAAATGAAAAACTAGAAAGATATACAAAAAAATATTATTTATCGAAAAAAATATATACTAGGTTGGTAGAAAAGTAATTGAATACCTTAATCTTTACAATGAGAGTGTCATCTTATTGTGTACATGTCTATATTATTTTTAATTAAATTTTCCCGTGTATATTTTGATAACATCGAAATCTGTTTTATTATTAAATTTGCTTCAAATTAGACTATTTGTTGATTCCTGTCCACCACAAATACAAGCGTCGCGGAGTGCATATTAACACTCGCGAAAAGGATTATTTTATATGTATAAGCGGAATTAAAGTAAGATTAATTATAAGCATTAGCGGAATAATTGCGGAGTGAAGCGACGGTAGTTATCCGTACAAAAGTTCCAAGTGCACTGAACTTGCTGCAGTTTGAAGACCTTTAATCATTGCGACATCTTCTTTCTTATTTGTGCTTAAGGATAGGTTAGGAAAGAAAGGGAAGAAGATACGCAGATTAAAATTTAGTAAATCGTGAAGTGAATGTATGCACGAGACAACAAGTCAAACGCCAAAAAACATAATAGAATTTAATTAATTGTAAGCGGCGCTAACACTATTGAATCAAATATGGAAAAGAAGCAAATAATAACAATTTTACTTCATGAGTTCATAACTGGTGGTAAAGCAGTAGAAACCAAACAATGTTTTTGGTACTGATAAGAAACGTGATTTCAAAAATTTCGTGCAACGAACGAGAGCCTCGAACATGAAGGCGGCAGTAGAATCATAGAACCACACAACAATTCTACGGTTTGCACAATCACTCATCCACCTCTTAACAGATAAGAAAATCAAAAAAGATTCATTAATGGGTGCCGCATGAACTAAAACCAAAAAAATCACCATTGTCGAGTTTGTTCTGGGCTGTGGGCACTTGATGGACCGTGAAGCATTGCCTCATTCGAGATACTCTCACGATTTATTTATTAGAAGATTCATTAGTACCGAGTCTTGTAAAAATAGCAAGCAACCTGTTATTATTATTTTATTTTTGGCTAACGAAGACAAAATGCAACAATTGTCAGTGTTGCTAAATAAAGCTTTGAGAATAATACAGTACATTGCTGAAACGTCTCAATATGATGACCCTTAAGCAGTAGATATATTTTAATATAATGGTATTTATTTATAAAATCCTCAATAAGAAAGTATCAGCGGAATTTTCACGAAAAATTGGTGCAAATCATCGTGAGCGCGAGCATCGTACAAGAGCGGGGTATAGACTAAGACTGCCATTCAGGAAGAAGGCCAAATTTCATAAATCGGTGCTACATAGTGCGATAAAGATTTTTAATGAAATGCCAGAAAACACAAAGAGGAGAAATTAAATAGATTTAAAATGAAACTGACCAAATATGTAAAAGACAAATTTTAATAAAAGAAAAGACTTTAATCTTGTTTATATTAGTGCATATATAGGAGTGCTCATGTATGCACTATGTTAAGAATTAAATTAAATAAAATTTATAGCATTTCAACTATTTCTTACAGGATAAGTTCTTCAACAACCAATTTGCTGCCAAAAGTGCACATCGAGATTTTTCCACCTCCAGAACTCGGAAATATATAACCTTTTCTTTGCTGGGAAAAATTCATTTTAATTTTAAGATCATAAACCGCAATTATTTTCCATCAACCAAATAGCATGCTGCCATACGCTCAACCGAATATTTTATTTTGAAAATATATAGAAAAATAATATAACTTATGACAGGCTAATAGGGTAATAGGGTTAGTCTAGCTTAACAACATCAGACCGGCTTACAAGATGTGAGCCGGTCGTAAGATGTAGGTGCGTGTTTACGGATACAGCGCATTGAAGCCAAACAAAAATTAATTTTTCTTGTACATTTTTTATTATAAACCACAATTTGAAAGGAATATAAAAAGGTCGGATATAAATTTCACCGATAGTTTTATTGTAGGTAAATATTTCACAATTATTATTTGAGCCAATTTACATAATGTTTCACTTTCTATCTGGTATTCGTCGGAGGCGGAGATTGTGCGGAATAAGTTTCGATACGATACGATGTTGATACTCAGTCAAAATATTTTATGAAATCAATTATTAAATAATAGCAAAAAGTTCTGGTTTTTTTTCTTTAATTATTTTGTGCTGAGTAATAAGCAAATTTGATTAGCAAAATACGCGTTAATATAGATTTATTTATTTTGTTTACCATCAATAATATGGTCATTTAACTAGAATGACGCGTACAGTACACACGCACCTTTACTGTCTTTAAGAGATCAGTCTAACTGATAAATAATCGCGGACACGAGCCTCGACATATCTAACTTAGAAATGATTGGCTGTGCATCATGCATATGCGAATCTAAATGTTTAATAAGGATCAAAAATGTATTATTTTGTATTTATCAAACACATCGTGAATTACCCATCAAAATATTCGTGCACGCCTTCAGATAACCTCACAAAAATAATATCTACTATTACACTAAACATAAAACAGTAGTGGCCAATTACTGCAGTGAAGTCGGTATTCGTCAGCAAGTCTGCCTTAAGCCGAAGTATAGACCTTACAAATACAACAATGCTTATATTTGAATATATGTTAAATCCGTTATTGTACGGCACGATCAGCAAAATAAACTATTATATCAGCGTTAGGAAGGTCAGCGACTCGAAGTGACCTTGAATAGAATATCACAACTCGTAGTAGTAACTCACCAGAATTGCCTTCGTCGGCAACGTTGTGGAAGTACTACCGGACCATCGATAACATAATTAAAAATGACGTGATAAATAGTGATGGTAAACCGTTGATTACCATTGACTGTGATTGTGTTCGATTTTAACGATTATTGGTAACTGATTATTCGTAATTTTTCTGAACAATCACTGGTACACTAGAAAGTACACCTCCAACTGTAATTGTGTGATTGTAACGGTGATTGGTAACTGATATTTAACTACTTTTAAAATTAGCAATATTAACTTGGTGGTTAAAATTCATATTTTTTATTTATTATCTTAGTTTTAAAATTTTAATTTTAATTTTTTCCTAAAAATTATTCGACTAAATTTGTATTGAACAGCAATTTGAGTTAAGTACTAAATTTATTCTTTAAATAATTGTTGTTTTTTTTTTTTTTAAATTTAAAAATAGATTCTGGTGAAGAAACAATGCTATATTTTTAGTTAGTTATGACATCCTGAAGAAGGAAACTGTTGGAAGTCTAATTATTCAACTTTCTACCAGTGAATGCTTGAAAAATTACGAATAATCAGTTACCAATCATCGTTACAATCGAACACAATCACATTCACAATAACGGTTTACCATCGCTAATGGTAAACGAACACGGTAATCAGAAAATAAAGCGCACTCAAATATTCCTGGATGTTGTCTCACAGCACGGTTGATTGTCTGGAATCACACAATGACGTACTTTACTATGTTCCCAGAATCATATCCCATAATACCACATCATTTCATATACCGGGAAGGTATGGATATTATGCCAACACGGTCATCAACCGCCGAGCAAATTTATAAGAATCCATCGTACATATATATTTTTCAATATAATGTCTGGTTATATGGTTGTTGCAAAATTAAGGATTTATACACAAAATGTGAATTAAGTGTTTTTAAAAGTGTAACATTGTAATAATTGAATCAATAATAAAATTAAGTTCGGTAAGATATTGACTGGATATGTGACACAAACGTGTAAACTATGGGTTTTAAACTGACATAAGATTGATATGATTATGGAAAAACTATACGACTAATATATTAAATTAAGTTAAATAATTTTAAAATATATTAATATGTATAACAATGTCAATATTGTTATACATATTTATTATGGATTGTGGAATTATTTAATAGAAAAATAAATAAAATCGCTTGTTATTAAAAGTGTCAAATTATTCGAAAATTTATTTATTAATGAAGTAAATAGAGTTTGTACATACTATCAAATAATCACCAAAATGGACCTGATTATTATTATTAGAAAACTGACGAATGGCAACAAATGGGGGTATAATCTGTCATGGCGACTGACTCAGAAAGGAATGAAATAAACATTTTTTATTCACGAATAGTAAATTTGGTTGGATAATAATTCAGGAAAAAACACTTTATAATGTACTGGAACGAATCAAATGTAATTATAATACACGTTTTCATCAAGTAGGTAAGATAGCCGATGTTCAAGTTGAATTTTTCGCTATTTCGTTTGTTGAAGTATTTCGAAAATCGTATTTTTTTTTTTAATTAATTTTAAATTTTGAGACGTTAAAAATGTTAGCAAAAGACATTTTATCTTGCAATGAGTTAAGTCGTTTTTCAGACAAGAATTTATAACTAAGTCGAAAATATATACATTTAGCTTACATTCTATTTCATGTAATTTTGTTTATAAATTTAGTAATTTATTTGCTCATTTTTTTATATTGTATAAATAATCGTTTTTTACATATTCGCTGAATTGAATTATTGTCAATTAAAATCAAAGTAACTAACGGGCCATTGTTCCAGAAGCTAATGGATTCTGTGAAAATATAATATTAAATTTAATATACACATAACCATTAAATTCGTGAGCTGTCAAAGTTAAAACAAAATATGTAATTTCATGGTCACCGAGTTAATCTAAATCAATTCACACACCACATATTTTTATTAGAAGCAATGAGTAGCTCAATTGACGCTGAAATTCGAAGAAATATGCGTCCAAAAATAAAAATTCATATCATTGTTTCGAAAATATGTTGTGTTATTAAAAACAACATGTACAAATATGGCAGATATCGAAATAAAATAACCGCAATGTGTGTTATATTTATTAAACTCGAACTGCAGTCTAAACTAGTGCAATATGAATTGTTTTACTGCGTTTTAAATATTATTTCTGTCCTAGACCTGCGCGCGATGACTGTCGTGTTATGACGTATTAAGACTGATTTATGAATTAAATTGAGGCAGAAATTGTATCGTTACTTACCATTGCTGGTGACTGAAGATTTATCGTCGATGGGTATGACCAGAAGAGGAAATATTCCACTGAGACCAACAAGAGCGGAACCAAGAAAAGCGAATAGCCACGGATGATACTCCAAATCTTCTGTCAGCATTAACAAGTAATCCGGTACAACTCTCTTCACAATTTCATTACAAACGTATGTGAGTCCCTCCTCGGTAGCGTTTGCCATTTTGACAATGTTTATTTCGATTTATAACATTAAAAAAAAACTTATTTTTAAAAACTTTCAAGGTTAGCCCTGAAACATTATTATTATACAACAATTTATTACGCGATTACACACAATTTAACGATTAAAATACTTGAAAGCGGAAAGTTACGCAGCGCTAGTTATAAACTGTCAACAAAATTGATAAATAATAAACGAACACTGCATTTTTGAATGACTTTTCGCGTTCTTTGTGCAACTGCGATGCGTAGAAGCGGGCGACGTTTGACAGTTCACTTTCAAATGGCTACTGATTACTAAATTGTCACACAGCTCACGTCGCCGGTTTATCAAAATCGGTCCGGCTAATCTTCACTGAGATTGAGCCAGGTGCCGAAGATTTTTTTTCTTTTGTCAATCGATTGCGCGCCAAGTGCACGGAGCTCATAACAATAGTAAACACTCAGCACATGATTGCTCCGGACTGTTTACAAATGAGTACGGTCGTATTCCGTTGTAAACAAACCGTGCCTTTTCACAACGCAGTCAGAATATATTGCTGCGTTCACATTTACATTTAACAGCTGTCTGGCCACTTCGTCAATACAGAATGTTTTTAAATGTGCTTTGTATTGTGATTTTCTTGATTGAATATGAATAGGTAGAGAAGTAAACTATATTTAATTAACCTATAAAATATTTATCGATAAAGGTGTACAAGAATGCGACTAAAATCTTATGGCACCTTGTAAGCAAATTTTAGACAAATATATAGCTTTTTATATAAGCATTTTATGACTGTCGGTAACGTGTTATATTTTTAAAAATTTTAATCCTATTTTCGATAGAATTGCTCCTGTGGTATTTATATTTTTTTTCATTACATGAACTTTATAATCTATAATCATTTTAAAACAAAAAATGGAAATACCATGAAATTAGTGCAAATAAAACATTACTGGAATTTGAAATTAAATTGACATTTTTTTTTTGTGATAATATAGTTAAATGAGGAAAGTAAGTATGTATATAGTAAAATGTCCACTTTTTATTTATTTATTTTTATATATTGTGTTATTACATAATTAATTTTATTATGTTTCGCTTATGTAATCTTTTTCGGATATTTTTTTTTTAATATTTTGTTGAAAAATCTTTTTGTCATTTATAATGTAGGATATCAGCGTCTGTTAATTGGTCATATGTATCTAAACGTATTGATTTGGCAATGTTTTGTAAACGGTTTAAGATATACCGTCGCAAAATTGAAACGAAATTATAACTTTGTTATTTACTTACAACAAATTTCACAATTATGCTCATGCAAGCCATGTGCCTAATCGTGATCTCACTTTAATCAAAAAGTTACAAAGTTTTGGACTCTAGATAAATCCAGTATTTGGAAAAAAATGTGCGTATATCCTGTTTAAATCGTTCTTCACCACCATATATACCTGCGAGCTCTGGTCGTAATACAAGCAAGTGACATATAACCATCTCCAAATTCAGTACAAAAACTTATACAGAATACTGTTTGAATTGGTGCGTTTTTGCACCGCATCTACAATATTTATCGAAGGTCGTATACATGGATTCGTTCCGCTTCTGAGACATCGAGTTGCGGGCGTAAAGCTACGGCTGGAGCTCAGCACCAACTCTCTGGTCCAAGCAGCGCTCTCATGAAAAGGTGGTTCCCTAACCAGAGAATGGCAATGCTTATAGAATAGCTACAAATACAACATGTAACTGAAGTATGTAATATTTATATTTTGCGTGTATATATATATGTCAACTTTTTATTTACTTTTTTTTATTTATTAATATTTTTCTTGGTATTATTTTTCATTTTTTTTTCATAGCATTATATTTATTTCATAACTTTAATGTATAACATAACATATATAAACACATTATTATTAGATATTCTTAAAATTAATAAACTCTGCCTACATCTCTGTCCAAAAATAAATGCCTTTACACAAAATCAGTTAAAAAAATTAATAAGGAAGCGTTATGTTAATGTTTTGGTTTATAAATAGACGTACTTGTAAAAGCAATGAAATATAGTGTTGCTAGTAATCAAACATTTTTGTTTATATTGAACGAGCCGGTGAGTTTATTTTGGCAAGAGACGTGATTCTTAGAGAGGATAAAAATAAAATTTTATGTATTGACATAAAAATGGCATATTTAATGAATTTATTTTAATTATACTGATATTAGAATAACACGGGATTATCATACGCTTTTAGTGTATGATAAATTAATCCATTAAATTACCGGTGAAAATCATTTACTTTTATTTGGTAGAACAATATATTGTGGTATTTATTTTTCTTTGCATAGGGTTACGAAATATTTAAAGGCTCCAGCACAGAGATATCCACCAAACTCGATAAACGGATATATTTGCAATTTGTAGTATATAAAAGTGCCATTTCTATATACAATTTCGCAATTTCAATAATAATTTATTAGAATGATCGAAATTTTTAAGAGCTGCTGCTATTGGCATGTTTTTGAAATCATTGTATGTTTTTATATATTTTTTCTTATGTTTATATAAAATAAGCTATTAATATCCTTCACAAGCTACTGTAAACATATCTTTAGATTTTGATGTCAAGTAGGGTGACATATTATGCGAATTTGCTTTTTCTGAATATTTTGAGATTCCGTGTATAAAAAGGTTTATGTATAAGGTTATTAGTTGGACAATTAGTTCACTGATTACCACGCGCCTTTAAAAAAAGGTTGCAATCCTTTAAGTTTTTTAAAAGGTAGCGGTAATCATAAAATATGAACGCGGGCAATACTCATTTATGGTATTTATTCAATTGCGACTTCAGGGTGCGTTCAGATTGAATATTGATCACCGGGTGACGAAAGAAATCACTATCATTGACGTTCACTGAGATTATAGTTTTTTTTAATTGAGCTGAGGCAGACGTTTTCATCAGATAATGAAAATATTACAGAATTTAAGTTACTTTTTCCGTCTATACATCAGATTGAATTTTGAATGAAGCACACATAATTTTTTGTAGGTTTGTATTATTTATTTTTCATTTTATAGTAAGGAATTCTAACAGTATACAACGCATCAAAACGTATTTAGAGAAATGTACAATATTATTACAAATAACGCGTTATAAGTCTTGGATATATGTATGATAAATTTTTTTTAATCGTGTGTTGTAAACCATCTACTCTTTAATCTACTTATTGTCCTTGATATAAGACAACCATACGTTGTGTTCAAGCTCAAACACACGCCTAATAAAATGAGAACATTTTAAAACACCTGCTTAACTATAAATTCACCATTACCAACGTTTGGACTAAGACATTTCAGTTTCATTTTTGAATCGAAACTAATACATCAACTAATCAACTACTTCACAATATTTAAACAATGACAAATACGATAAATGTCCATAACTGCAAACCTAGTTACTAAAATTATAAATAATAAATCCACGAACATATAATTTTATATCTATCAAAACGCTGTGAGATTTGCACAAAACTAAATGTTTAAATTTATAATAACTTCAAAATGAAATATTTAGGCATGTATAAATAATTATAGGATATGAGATCAAAATGAATGATGAATAAAATTCTTCTTAATCTTAAAAATATAGTAGGTAATCTAAAAAAGGATAATACATCTAGAAATTTGTCGGATGACATTCCTTCTATATTAAGGGTAGGCGCATATATACAATTTTGAATTGCTCTACTATTTAGTTGTGTGTCAAAAGACTATTGAATCATATGGGTGTGCACATATTATTGACACGATAGTTGGTCGATAAAAAAATCAAAAAACTTCATCGATAGTCTTTTGACAAAACAATTAAACAACATCGATCGACAACTTTGTACATTCTCGTGTATTGGTATAAACAATCGATCCGCGACCTTTCAGTTGTATGGGACCACGCACACGATGTTGGGAGATATCATTGGAAATTGATTGATTATATGTGCACTTCTAAAAACTAAACAGTTTAGTTGAGTAGAAATCGAGAGATTCGTCGATTTCGACTCAATAGTTTAGTCGCGGTAATAACCGAATGCATGCGCCTAGCCTGACGCTGTAATGAACATTATCACCAGCGCCATCAAGCGATCCAAAATGAACGCATTCCACGATTTAAAATTGTCACTGATACCAACATTAAAAGCATGCGCGCCATTTTACAAAATCTAGTTTTGTTAGTTTTAATTTTGATCGTATTCTGTATACAAAATGTGTACGGTAATTTTTGATTTATTATTTATATTATTAACAAATAGCAAATATATTTTATCTCGTTTCTTTCGTTTCGAATTGATATTAGAAATATATATAATATTTCCATGTGAATTGTATCTAAGATTAGATTATATCGTGGCTTATTATGATTATTGCATATCATTGCAAATTACACATATAACTAATGAATATGAATAGTCTTGAACAAGCGAATGCACGGTACTCGTATCTTATTTAGTATTTATAGAGTTTGGCACCATGTGTCGTGCAATGCAAAGCTTCTGAAATAAGCGTCATGACATTTCCAACAGACTAGTCAGACTACATCAGTATGCGAGTAAATATGTCATATGTACATACACATGCATAAGTATACTTTAGTCTTTTAAAAATGTATTTTCCAATACTAATCACGCATATGTTCATAATGAACTGACTATTAAATGAGGCGGGGAGGTATCTTACTCGAATGCCAAAATTTAGTCATTATTTCAAAGTTGCAAATCGAACACAATTATTTTACGTAAGAATAAGAAAATTTGTTTGTCTGGTTTTTGGCTGAAGGGTATTTGGAAGGCGGGCGTGACTTTTAAATTTATCAATTTCTTCCGTCACGCAGAGCTTAGGGAAAATGGCGGATAAGTTTTTTTGACCGACATTTATTCTTTAAAATGTTATTTAATACAGTAATTATTTATCAAAATATTTGTGTTTTTTGCTGTTGTCACAGACCACCGATCTATTTGTGCTGTGACCCAGTGGCGCACCCATGGGGTGGAAAGGGTTTTGGAAAACAAATTATGTTAATAAACATAATTTTACCTTATAATCCAAAACAAAATAAATCGAAATAAAAAGTTTGTCTTGCATGCGATTCTTGTTTTATAATCTGAATATTCTGAAAAAAAAAGAAACCAGATATAAACCTCAATTATTTACTGATGCTTTGCCAAAATAATATTTTTTACTTGTTTCGATGATGTCTATATATATATATATATATATATATATATATATATATATATATATATATATATATATATATATATATATATATATATATGTATATATTATTATGATGTAATGTAATAAAATATTTTTTATATTTACGATCTTTAGTTTTTTTTTTTAATAAATTAATGACGTGTCACCCAGTAAATAGGGTGTCATTGCCGACCACTACTTAAGCTCAACAGAGCAGACCTAGACATGGGAATCCAGCGATGAGGATTTCTCCATCTGAACCAACTCAATAGTCGAGCGCAACACTGCCAGTTGAATGCTACTCACAACTGGATAGAATTAATTTTCAGGAAGTTAATTAATAATTTTAAAATTGCATAACGACAGTCTCCGAGTATGACTATGTACGTAATGTATGCTTATTGGAAATGGAATTTTAAGATTAATTTGGTCCTGAGAGAGAGACGGTATACTAATATTTAATAGGCAGTTAAAAAAATATACGAGTATGGTTAAAATTTTCCTCCTCCTGTTGGCATTCGCAAGTTGGGTAATCAAATACATCTATTTTATCAAGGTGAGAGCGGATAGAACAATGAACTAGCCGCATTCGACAAATTATTGACGTCCTACTCTTGCCTGTGGAACCAGGCTCGAGATGAGATAGTTAAGCGTTGCGTCGACTTTTTTGCCACTGAAATTCAATATCATTTTTGGTAATTTTGAGAAGTTCGCTGACTGGAATGGAGAAAAATGTGTCATCACCCTGTGTGATTGCATCTTTAGCCAGAAAGTCCACTACCTCATTACCTGGAATATCTACATGACTTGGGATCCAAACCAAGATAATCTTGATCTTATCTAACATATCTTGATATTATCATGCATTATGGGTTGGATTCTTATGCACAATTGACATTAACCTTCAGCAGGGTACAAAGTGACCCTATTAAAATTTGCGTTTTTATGAACTATAATATCATATTTTAAACTAAATTTCTTGTACAATGCGAACAAGATACTAGTAAATTTGTCGTCATTTTATAAGAAACCGTAGTATTTTGAAGTGTCGTCACTCATAAGTGTCCGGCCGTCGGGAGGTACGCGAGCAGAATGACGCAGCCGGACGTGTCGCTTCCGCGAACACACCGCGCACGTGCATGTTCTAAGTCATCGAAAAGATCTTCGACGCGTGTTATCCAAAAACGTACGTCATGTCTGCCGCTACCTAATAAGGGGAATTAATTTATAAAATGGTCCCCGATTGTCTATGGAAAAACATAATTTTCTCTACCTTTTATGTCTTACTATACATTGTTGTTTTATTTATTTTTTTGCGTGTTGCATTCTTTGGGATATTCATGAGGATTGCAATGAATACCAGCTACATATCATTAATATTAAATAAATACTTTTAAAAATAAGATTTTTAGGGTTATGCTGTGCCCCGTTCCGGAACGGGAGTGATATAAAAAATTAAACAAAACATAGGTACGATTACATCTTATATTTTACGCTTAAATGCATTGAATTAAAAAAAGTTTTTGCATATATTATTTCATGTTGATAATTTTTATTTTTAACAAGAAGCACAATAATAATGGATTTTATCTTTTGCTCGCGATGAAAATTGTGTAAATTGTAGATAATTTTTGCTTTCCCCTCATTTCAAACTTTCCCCTTATTCCTCCAGACAGACGAATAATGATTTTATGTGGGTTTTACAGCTGTATTTTGAGTCATAAATCATCATCAAATATTTTCCGTCATTATTTTTACTTTCTCATTGACGAATGTCTTGAATTATGTATCATATATACCTGGCAATGTAAATATTTTTAATTTTCCTCAGTAAACTACCGATATAAGTATATATTATATTATATTCAACGATATCCATTCCTGGTCTGCTCAGTTACAATCTAGGACCATGAGGAAAATATATTAATTCCACCCCATCATTATTAAATACATCTTAACTAACTAACTAACTAACTTACCATCATACCGTTTCGCCGCGGGGGGTAGGCAGAGAGGATAGAGCGCCACACTCTTCTGTCCTGACACACAATTCTCGCCTCATCCACATTCATACATCTTCCCGTGCAAGCTCCCCGATTATTTAGCCTTCTAACAGGACCATCCTCCAGTATTCTGTTCCATATGACCAAACCACCTCTTCTAAAAGGCCCTAAGGCCCTATTTTAAAATTATAACTATATCTGAATCCTGAGCAATGTCGGGTAGGGGCACTATGTTTTTGATAAACCTTTTTTGTCCTATTTTAATACAATTGTGATATGATCCCATAGATTTATAATAAAATATTGGTATTACTTTGAGAACTATATATAAAAATATAAATATAAGAAATGATATAAAATCTTTTAGTAAATAAATGCAAGGGAGGGCTCAGATTTTTGTTTATATTTAAAAAAACATTATATTAAAATTCATCTTAAACTGGTCAACAATTAAAAAAAATTTCTAATAAGCGCTAACTTTTGTTGCACCCAGAAATAAAATTATTTATTTTTCTTAAATATTGAACAATGACTAAATAGGGTTGAGTAAAAAATACACAGATTGTGAAGTAGTTTTAGTTTAATATTAATATCAAGAGAGATACATATATAATGCTAATTTTAACAACTAGTTCGTGCAAATCGGTGCAAACTCATAGCGGAACATCACATCGATATTTTTATTTATTTAATACATTCATACATGCACGTTCTTTGCATTTGTTCTCTGCTCACCTCACTAGATCAGAGTCCGTATCGAAGTGGACAGTGTTTTACTCTTGTATCGATCACATTAAGTTAATACAATAACGAGTGATGAGCACAAAGTCACGAACTGCGATTCAATCACTGATGCTTTGAGTCACACTCAGTGATTGAGTATTTGAAAACATCGTGATTCGTGAATTGATTTTTTTTTATCATTATTATTTATTTTTTAACTTTCCGACAGATGGCTTCAAAGGAATACCGTCGTAATCGAGACCAGCGCCATTTAGTCAATTCTGCTAAAAAAAATTACGCACGTTTGCAGGGAATTTAACTGTCCAAAAGT
The DNA here is from genome assembly GCA_022840565.1 of Eubasilissa regina. Taxonomy (NCBI): domain Eukaryota; kingdom Metazoa; phylum Arthropoda; class Insecta; order Trichoptera; family Phryganeidae; genus Eubasilissa; species Eubasilissa regina. Next base: position 10,846,230 of record JAINEB010000027.1, on the reverse strand, counting down.
TTTATGCATAAATATGCTAATACTGGGAATTTGATACTTAAAATAGACCTTTATTTTATAAAATGATTTTTATAATAATTAAATTAATGATAATTAATTTAGATTTTTATTTATCAATTTTGCTAGAATATGTTTTAACTCAAATGAAGTTTTAATATTACGCTTGTTTTTTTTTGTTTCATTATTTATTTCATGTATTGTGATATCGTGCGGCGCATGAACTTTAGTAATGGAACTGTGATCACAGTCACAGTTTTCAATCACTGATAATATTGAATACCAATAACAATCACACCTGTGAGTCAAGAGTAGCATTTTTTCTCATCACTAATAAATATATGACAATAAATAAAATATATCGAACATATACAGATTATCGTAGATGACAGTGAAATAATAAAATTAAGTAGAGAAATAATAATTTATTTTTTAGGTCGCATGTTTCCAAGTTCTATTCACAATTTTTTTTTTAACTCCGGTCTCTCTCGACCTACCTCTATTACCCATCCTATACGGAGTGCGTTCTTCCATTCATTCTTGGTTGCGTTGTAGTCTAAAACCCAGGAACATACGAAAGCGTTAGCCAAATGTTGTTCTAATTTTCAGAATTACTACGTTTGAATGATGTCTGGAGCGCAGTGGTGTATCTATGCAGTGCGTTAGGGCCCACGTCAGATAGGGACCCAAAAACTTAGCGTCTTATAGCATTGATATTTTCGTCAGAATGAACAATATTTCCAGTATTAATAATAATAGACCAAAGTAAAGCTATCGCCTTAAGGCGAAGTAGATACTTTTTAAAATTGCAAGTTCATATTAATGGCTCAGACCGCTTATGTTTATATTCTTGAATGTGTAAATATCCCGTGGCATAAGTAACTAATTATTTCCTTACTATTTAACGGATAAACCACGCAGTTCTTATATTCGTATATGTTATGTACAACACTTATAATATTTAAGGGAGGCCTTTTTTTCATGATGCATTGAGGACCAACGAGGTAGTTACGCCACTGCTAGAACTTGTTGAATTAGAATGTTCTACATGGTTTTGAAGTGTGATATTTTTTGTAAAATATACAAATAATGATAGCATATATGTTTATCATATATATATAAACCTAATCTTTCGAAAAATGCCATTATTTTTAAATCTTTTTGATTCTAGAAAATATTATTAAATCTAATAGAAAGCTAAATTAAATTCACTCCACATTTTTCATCAAGTTTGTGAATAGCTAGACACATGTTTTCAATTACAAAATCGCGCTCAATATCATATTCGATTCTCAAGACACCTTTCCGTAAATAAGAGCACGGGCTCTAGGGTTAATTGCGTTTTTTAATTCGTTGGCCGGTATTCAAGAAAATCGCAGACACGTAAACAATGCTTAAGTCTTCACAAAGAATTCCCTCCTGTGTTCGTATTTTAAAAAAAATAACGTAAAATTAATTCTTCTAATGAAATTATGGCACATGTCCAGTGAGTGTCCCCGAATTTTGCGAATTCTCAGCCACAGATTGTACTTCCTGTATATTGCCCTGTTTATTTCCAAAAATCTCCTCCCATTTCGAGATAATCCTCACATCCGAAATCTCTCCACGATATTAGTCTGATGATTCAGGTTGATGACCTTGACTGTCCGGGCACATCACAATATTACAGATTACAATAGTTCTTATTACCATCTGCGTTAAAGCCCATTTTCCCGCGGTCCGTCGTACTTAAAACATTCTCCCTGACGTATCCGTCCACGCGCACACATGCATACAGACTCTTTCGTCCCGTACGCGCGTGCGCCTATCATAACCTCATTCCACAGACATCATAACAGAAGAAAAATGCAAACCGACCGAAGACAACAGAAATGCAGTCGTTAAGAAGAATTAATCAATTTTTATTAACATAGATATATTTGTAGTTTGTATTTATCATCGCCCGCCTTTCCGTTAATCCACTTCTGAGTGAAGGCCTTCTCACTTTTCGGTCCCCCGCCAATTTTTGCCACGTCACTACCACTGCTCCAAATATATTTTTTAATCCACAACGAAATTTTGGGCGTACTTTAGGTCGCTTTCTGTTTCGTGAATACATCAATGACAATGACATCCTTCACCTTGGTCTTTGCTACAACCCCTCTGTCCTCTATCTCTTGTAGTGATTCTCAGCATACATTGAACTGTGTCGTCAACCTTCATATATTTATTTTTAATATTAATTTTTTCGGTGGAGTTTAATTTAATTTTACAAAAATGTCACTTTAAAATTTATGATTAGTACGTTATATAATATAATATACAATAGTCATACATTTGCCTTCTTCTTTTCTCTTTGATGTAAAATGTAATTACTCCCCCCTCTTTAATGATTAATTAATTGAGAACAGGATGATACGTTCTGGACATGGTCGCGATAAGCGAAATTTCCCGAACGATGGAGGATTTAAAAAAATAATTTTAAAATTCGAAAAAACACTTTATTAATAAAAGAAACATTATTAATAACAAAAATATATATCACACATAACATAATTCATTCATTTTGTTCCGCGTTGCAAAAAATAATCTAGATTATATAAGATATACATATAAAATCAATTTTATCGAATATTATTGTTATTGCACTACCGGGATTCAAACCTGGATCTCTTTCCAATCCGGGGAAGGTGCGTAATCCAATTATGCTACAGCGACAGTACTTTTGACGACAAATTTTCGAACCCATATGTTACACTTTTCAAAATAATACGTCTATCGTTCCATTATTTGAAAGCCGTCTACTTTGTTTTTACGGAATCTCAAATACCTTTGAGCAAACCGATAACAGACGTCAGAATTAACAATTCATTTTTATTAAATTTTGGACACATTGATACAGCTTATATATTATTATAGAAAACATATTCTTATTGTGAAGTTGTAATTATTCAGAACATCTGTGATATTTTAAATAATAATAAATTAATTAATTTTATCGAAAAATTAATTAATTAATTGGATAATGCACCTTACCCAGATTGGAAAGAGATCCAGGTTCTAATCCCGGTAGCGCAACAACAATATTTTTCGATAAAATATTTGTGTATCTTTTAAATTAATATATTTAATTAGTATTTAAAATACCACAGACCTATGTTCTGAATAGTTACAACTTCACAATAAGAATGTGTTCTCCTTAATAATCTTTCTCTTTGCATTTATTATGGAAAATGTGCCGATAACTATCAAATAATCCGATACAACCGAGCTTCACAGCACTCACTCGGTCTTAAACTTCATCGTTTTCTTCTAATAACTCCAGCCATTGATTGTGAAGATAAAGGACATTTTCAACGATTTTAACACTTAACTTTCGCGCGAGAATAGTCTCCGAGGCGTCATTTTCTCGGGACATACATATTATGGCAGTCCATTTCTCGGGACATACATATTATGGCAGTCCATTTCCTGCAGCCGACCGATTTTTCACATTTTAAAAATTACGAAGGCATATAAAATATATAATATAGTCAATTTAATTAGTGTGCGTTTGACACTGCAGCTAAGATTACATTGAAGGATAGACCCAAATGATGCACTGGCTCAACCGCACCAGGCACCGGCGTATTTGTATGATGTGAGTAAGCGAGAAAGAAATATAGCACACACGTGCAACCACTCATTATGACGATTCCTGACATATGTCAAAGTGAGACAAGTGCCGAGACAAAAAAAAAATATTTACATAAAGATCGCGATATAACGAATCAGGGGTTACTTGTACATCCTATGACTTTCGAGATCGAAGTCTCATACGTGTTATTGGCTGAGCGATGATTAAGGCTGTCGTTGCCGTTGTCCGCGCATGTGCAAAATCGACTAAAGAATCTTCGATTTTTTACCGAATTTTTATAAAAAGATCGCGATATAACGAATCCGCACTCGCCGGGGTCGCGATGAGCGGGGGTTACTTGTACATCCTATGACTTTCGAAATTGAAGTCTCATCCGTGTTAATGACTGAGCGATGATTAAGGCCGTCATTGTCGTTGTTCGCGCATGTGCAAAATCGACAAAAATCTTTGATTTTTTACCGAATGTTTACAAAAAGATCGCGATATAACGAATCCGCACTCGCCGGGGTCGCGATGAACGGGCCCTGTATTGTCTAAATAATCCGGCCCTACTCAATAAAAGATCATATTTTTTAATGCTTGATACAATAGATTCTGATTATATTAATCTCAAAGCAATTAATAATATAAATAAAATCGGAAAATGTAATGTATTAATAAACAATTTTTTTAAGTAACGGACACTGTACATAACTCTCGTGCTCATTTCCACGTTATATTTCACGTGCGTATGTACCGGAAATTCCGCGTGAACTTAGCGAACGCTGGCTTAAATTAAACGTCAGACTAATGCCATACCTTTAGCAGACTACACGGATACCAGAAACAATTATCGTATCATAAATTTATTCTCATTATTGAAATTCCATTGAAAGCGTATATTGTACCTTATCGTTCTGAAGGTACATTTTTCAAATAAATCTACTATAATATATTAGAAATATTGAAACATTACAGTACTGCGTGTTATTAGGTGATTTATGATTATTATTTATTTTATTAGTAACTATATAATACTGTGTAAAAAATCTGTTTGGACTGTGCCCGTCTCACTAGAGAAATTCTGTGTCGAGACGGGCATAGTTTACAAGCAATCGTTCAATTAATTAGAATTACAAGTAGTAGATAGAATTACATTTATTACTATGTAAAAGGTGTACATGAAGAACAATTTTAAAATTTTAATGTTTATGTAGGCATCTAGGTAATATTATATATACAATAATTATAATTATTTAATTTTGAAACGTAATTTTTCTTGACGTTTTATTTGACGTTGGATATTAAAAAATGTTTGTGAATGGAAGACGATCCAGTTCAAAGAATAAGGAAATACAGAAAAAATGTCGAGCTCGATAAAGTAACGACATTTTTTTTTTTTACTTCATTTTTTTGTGACACGTGCAAATAGGGACATTTAGATTTTTTTTGTGTGTTATTTAAGATGAATATTGTTATTTTATTTTATTTATTTCACTGTTGAATAAAACGGATGAGCCTATCTCGTTTAGCACAGATTTCGAACGTTGAACATTGTTTGTATGCCTTAAATAAATAAATTAATTAATTAATCGAATGGTAAATCGTCACGCGCAAGAAAGATGAGAACAAACGCATAAACATGACGTACAACTGACGTTCTCTACCACTCGCCCGCCTTGGGACGGGGCTTATTTTATTTATTTATTTACACCATGTTCCGAATCGTTTTGAGAGTTGTTTACTCTCGTTTCGGTTCGTCATAATTACGTATATTTTTATTTGATTACATCATCATAACACCATCATAGGTTGACTCAGGTATCGTCGTACCAGAACCATACCTATACAATATGAGAGACTTGTCACATTAATTTCAAAAGGCAGCAAGAAAGAAGCTATAAAAATCGCACACCCCCAAAAAGGGGAGGGTAGACGTCACATTTACGTGTTTCAGTCGCAGAACTCTGTCACAGTCCGGCAGAAATTCACCCTGTTCAGGTCGCAATAGTGCGAGGGAGAGCCAGTAGAAAATGCTTCAAACGGAACGGGGCTTAAAACACAAGCACTTTTACAACAAACTCAATCTAAAAACAGAATACAATACTTCCATTCTGTCTGACCCAAATAAAAGTATTGTGTGCCGCAAACTCTTCATTTTCTTTGTTTCGTATTTTGTTTCTAAATATACGTCAGATGAATGACGTTTCGAGTTGGTGATTTTTCAATAGATGCAGTATTCAGAAAGTCTCTGATGTCTCTCTACACACAGGAAGCTCGTTTGCAAATGTAATTAATCACGAAGCTACGGTTATGATGTTTAACAATTGAAGGAAGTCTTTGTTTAGAAGTACCCTGCCTTTAAAAGAAAGCTTAGTTACTCGTTTATTTATATGATTTTCTAAAACTGTCTGAAAGAAAAATTCACGACAAATCATACAAGTGTATAATTTTTTAATAAAAAAATATCAGATATCTCATGGAGACGAAGCTATTTTTATTATATTTAATGGAACACATATAGAAGTATGGGATACCAAAGTCGATTATTCATTTATTCTCGAAACAGCATATATGTCAACTCAATGAGAATCTGATACTTCTATATATTTCCCATTAAATAAAATAAAAATAGCTTTGTCTCTATGAGATATCTGATATTTATTTAATAACATTCCCTTTGTAAGTAAAAATCCAGTAATTATGTGTTCTTGGGCATATTCAAATATTGCTAGTATATATAATCAATTTTATCGAAAAATATTGTTGTTGCTACCGTGATACGAACCTGAATCTCTTCCTATCGGGTGAAATTGCATTAAATTATTGATTTTATATGTATATCTTTCTAATTAATACATTTAATTTGTATTTTTTTAAATATCGAAGTACTATATTCTATGACCTAATAATTACAACTTCACAATAAGAATGTGTTCTCCTAATAATAAAGTTGTATCAATGTGTCCAAAATTTAATAAAAAAATGAATTGATAATTCTGGTGTCTACTATTAGATTACTCGAAGGTATTTGAGATTCCGTAAAAATAAGCTAGATGGCTCTTTCAAATAATGGAACGATTAAATGTATTAATATAAAAAAAAAGGTAACAAATAGGTTCGAAAATTTGTCGCTGTAGCATAGTTGAATAATGCACCTTCCCCAGTTCGGAAAAAGATCCAGGTTCGAATCCCGGTGGCGCAACAATAATATTTTTCGATAAAATTGATTTTATAAGTATATCTTTACAATTAATATATTTAATTCATATTTAAAATGCATATAATAATCAGTTCCTTGAAATTTTTTTGATTACAGTTCACATATAAGTCATGAAGAACGGGAGAATGAGGTGAAAGTAGTAAAAAAGATATCCAAGGTGAATATTATGTACCAGGCCGATTTTGTTTGATCGCCATTTTTATTTTACAAATATTTATCAGTTTGCATTTGTTAATCGTAGAGAGTAGTTGATTACAATTTATTATGGAGTATCTAACGTCTCAACAATATGTTGAAATCATTAAAACGTTTTATCTAAATAATAATGGCAATACTATAACCATTAATGGTGACAGTTACAGTCACATGTTGGAAAACTTATTGGTGGCCAAATTGGATCTATTGGGTCTGCAACACATGTGATTTCAACAGAATAGTGTCACCTCATACAATCACATACATTTTGCGAGATTTTTTCCCGACTACATAATGTTAAAAACTGGTCATATCGACTGGCTTCCTCGATCACCTTATTTGACGGCACACGACTATTTTCTGAGGGGGTAGTCTACGCCAATAAGCCAATAACAATTCCTTAATGCTACAAGATAACATTTGAAATAAAATTGCTGAAATAACACGCGAATTTTATGAAAAATATGGTTAAAATATCACGTATTTGTGCCGCCGTCAGAGGCGGTAACTTGGTCAATGTCATATTCCACACATAATTGTAAATGATCGATAAAAAAAAAAAAATTATTTTTCATTTTCTAGTTATTCAAAAACAACATCGGCCTGGAACATAACATTCACCCTGTATGATGCAAGTATTGATGGTACCAGAAATAGAGGACGTCCGCGGAAGACTTGACACGATCAGGTAAACCAGATACTGGAGGATAGTTCTGTCAGAAGCCTCAATAATCGAAGAACTTGTACGAGAAGATGTACAAATGTGGATGAGGCGAGAATTGTGTGTCGGTACAGAAGAGTGTTTCGCTGTATCCTCTCTTTTTGTACCGATTTTAGAAAAATTATTTTGATGTATATGCTATAATAATGAGCTCTACATTTTGTATAATGAGATAAATGAGTAAAGGGTTATTAAAATAAGAAGACTTCGGTGGTTGACCGTGTGGAAAGGATGATTGAACACCAATCATCGAAGTCATCACTGAACAGAAGACCAACAGAGCACAGGAGCTTTGGCCAAGGAGGCCACTCTTTCCGCAGTTTTCCCTCATCAATTCTATATCTCGATATATGACAAACTTAATATACTAAAAAAACGTACAAATTCTATCTAGACTGCACAATGAATGGATCCAAATAATCATAAGGGTAATCGACAATAATTCAAATATCTATTCCCCGCAACCCCTGGTTCTCCAAAAAGAAACTTTCCAAAAGAACAATATCAAATATCTCTAGAATGAGTATTGGGCATTACCAGGTAGCCTCACATTTATTCAGATTGAACATAATAGTTTCCCCAATGAGTGAGTGTGGTGCCGAGGAGGAAACCCTTGACCATTGCGGATCACAGGTTTTTTTACAGTAATCTGGTCAATGGTCGATAAGTAACACCACAACAGCACGAAAAAAAAAACTGGCTACTTTAACACAGACTTAAGTCTAGCAAAGTACCCAGGACAACGCTGTATATATCAGAGGTAAAGTCTACTCCATCCCACACAATAAACTATGAAAATGTCTTATGTTTATTATGTATCCACCTCTGTTGGTACAAAAATATGTATGTCAGTATATACATAAATAAATAAATAAATAGTAATTTTCAACTCCCGGTTAACTTGTGTCATATTCTTTCCCTTAACTCGCCATATTTAATCTATATAATAGCATATTTTTGGTACGACAATGGTATTAACTTATAATATAATATTATTGTACTTTTTTCTTTAAAATAAAGTTTTAACTTGATTAATAGCACAAATCATTCTTGAAGGGGGTGAATTGCCTATTTAAAAGAAGAAGAATAAGTACAGGAGCCTGGGAAAGTCAAAGCTAAGATGACGCGACAATGTCTTCAAAAACATGTATATCTTAGAAATCCATAATCGGAGAGATTGTTAAAGGTTTACAATATAAATTTGATTGCGCGAACCCATAGTTAGACATCATTATATGAGTATAATATTCAAATAGATGAACAATGGTCAGCATGATTTCAGTTGTCAGGCAGTCAGTTAAGCAGCCAGGTTTTGGCCAGGATGGTGGAACACAGGATATGTCTGATACAGTCAAATGATATGCAGGACCAATCCTACTGATTGACAATGATTGCTTTCTGCTAGAACATTTTCAATATTTGAAGTTTGCGGTTTGACATTTTAATAAAATAACTTTGTATAGGAGTATAACCGCACGAGTTTAATTGCTTATAACCAACCGAATTTGGAACAGCAATATGACACAACTGCCGTGACGAAGTAACAGACGTCATTCCTATCGTCAAAAACCCCAAAATTAGGTATTGTTTCTGAATTTTACAACTTCAAATTATTATGATTATTGGTGAACCTACTTTGCACTGAAATTTGTATCTTTTATAAATACTGTATCGACTTTTTATCCTTTCCTCTCCGATGAAGTAAACTGAGTTGACATTGTGTTATTGTGAGTTATCTAATTATGTGAATATCTCTGTAAATATACTAAATACAGAGTTCATATTTTAGAATTCCGCCGTAATATATGAATGTATTGGATACAATATATAAGTATTTACCATTCGCAAGAATAAATAACGTTTTCTCGAAGAACCTGACGTGAATTTGTCAATACGTGTATGTGTACGTGGGAGAGGCGCGGACAGCGCAGTGCGCGGGGTGCCGGATAACGATCGTCACTTTAGTGGCAGAGCGTGCGCTGGCCGACTTAGGCGTGTCTTATGCGTCTTTATGCTGTCGTTTGTGATGATTAATGTTTTTTCTCATTTTTAGCACTTTAATGACAGATAAATATAAAATATTCATATTTATCCGACTTAAAAATCGCTATAGTCTACATGTACACTGAGTTTACAGCACCGGAACGCGCGTTTTTATTTGAGCACCGTAATAGAAAGTTTAAAATAATTTAAACATTATAAGCTGACAATGTGTAACGTTTTTTGGATAAAATCTTTTATTCAAAGACTACAGAATTTATATAGCTTTTTGAAAATTTCATCACTTAAAGTGGAAGCTTAAGCTATAGCCTCTTACCTGTCCTGTGACGGGCGTGCTGTATTAATCATGAAGTTTAATTATTGTGCATTTAAAATCGTTTTTAAAGTTTCCCATCTTTTTTTTAACTCCCAAAAACTATACTGACGTTTCGGCTGATGACTGGTATCGAATAGTGGCGGGGTCAGTCCATTATCTCGCTCACAGTCTCAAATAATTGCTCATTACGCCGCGCCACTGACCGGCAACCGAGCTAATTTAAAAATATTAAATACCGAGACATTTTTCTAATCACTCTGCAGCGAGTTACAAATCTCAGAGTACGATCAAACAGGAGTCTTCCGACCAAGCCCCGGGGCGACCGAGCGCGAACAAACGCTGCACTTATTTTAGTCTGCCAAATCAAACACTTAAAACCACACAGACATCCGAGTGAACGCGACGGTTATTTGTTAAACATCTATATACAATACATCTATAATATACTACGCGGCGAAATTTTTAAAATTCTTCAGTGATTAGCTGTTCCGCGTCGATTCGTGAGTGCCGCAAAAAGTGTGTTGATCCGGTAAAGAAGCATTTTAAAGATTATTATAAATCCTGTGTTAGGGAGAATCGGAAATCTTCGAATTCGATTGTGTTTTGTTTTGTTTTTTCATTGTGAATTTGAGATATCAAAATGGACTCTTGGGGAGCGTTGAGTGTGGACTTCGCGGCCACGGCGATATCGAGGGATGACATGAACAGCAGCTTTAGAAGAAGAGAAAAATTTGTAAGTTAAATTATAAGCAATAATAACATAGATATATCAACATAATTGATTGTGACTTTTTTACTATCCATATAGTTTTTATTCACATTATTATTTTAGGTACGTATAATAAATTTATTTAATATATAATACAACGTATTCTGGCCTAGATCATATATGCATACAGCGGTGAATTTTTATATTTTATTTATGATTTATAATAGTTTTGTCTTCTTTTACTCTCTTTCTATATGTCTGTCTAATTATTAAACTCCTAAAGAAAATCCGCTGCATATTATCATTTTTATAGATACATTTGTCAAATATACAACGTATTCCTGCCTACCTCACTAGAGCAATGTCTGTAACGTGATGATTAGTATTTTTAACATAATTAATAATGAATACATTAAATTATAAAATAGAACAACAGAAATAGCACGCAATGAAGACGTTAAAACATTGGTATTGTGCTAAATCTAAAGCAATCATTATGATGTAGGTACCTACTTACCTACCTGTATTAATATTTGTTTTAAGCTTCAAATTAAATAGCCAGACACAAAACACATGCGAACATATTTAAAAATAAATTTGCCTATAACGTTTCAATCCGGCAATTATGTTACTAAAAATTGCCTATAACCTTTCAATCCGGCAATTATGTTACTAAAAATTTAACAAATTGAAGTGATCGCGGCTATTCGTAATTTTGTTTAGTTATTTAGCATCGCAGCTCCTCTGTTTGACCAACGTCACGTGTTCATGATGGTGGACTAAGCAATGAGATCTGAAACAATAGACCTGAAAATTAAACTGTTCTGTCAAAATATTTGTAATGTTTTTTTCTCCATGTCGCAAAAATATTTTTGATCACTTGGCTCTGTCCATGTTTTAATTGATAATAGATACATATACTCGCCTAAATATATAAAGTTCGAGGTCGAAAATCCAGGGCTGTCGGATAAAAGGTCAATCCTATATACCTTCATACCAGTGGTGTCGTCGGGCCGGAGCAAACCGGGAGTCACTCCGTTACTATTTTTTTTTGAGTAAATAATTGAAATAATTAATGAACCATCAAATTATAATACTTGGATGGAATGCAAATTATCTGAATTTTTTCGTCTGATCCTGAAACAGTATAATTAAAAAATAAAATAACATATTTTAATCAATTGTTCGCTGCATATACCGAATAAATATATTTGAATTTATTAATTATAAATATATATATTTATAAAATCAATTTTATCGAAAAATATTGTTGTTGGAACGATAGATGTATTCATTTGAAAAAGTGTAACATATAGGTTTGAAAATTTGTCGTGAAAAATACTGTCGCTGTAGCGTAAAGAGATTCAGGTACGAATCCCGGTAGCGCAACAATAATATTTTTCGAAGAAAATTATTTTATATGTATATCTTTATAATTAATACATTTAATTAGTATTTAAAATATCACAGGTATAATATATTCTTAATAATTACAACTTCACAATAAGAATATGTTCTCCTTAATAGTAAAATATATTTGAGATAAATGCGTACTTTTAAAAAATATATTAAATATATCTGTATTCCAAGAAATTATTTGTAAAATACAAATATAACTTAAGTGTAGCAATAATTTACATTAGTTGTACGAGTATATAAGTATTATGTTATAATAAGGTAGTATTAAGGTAAACAGCAGTAAAATGTTTAGAACATATTGTTAATATAATAATTAAGTATATAGTTAGGCGGCCTAGCTGCGTGTAGATGTCGTAGCTCTAAGGAAAATGAAAAAAAACTTTTATATCTATAATATGTACCTATACATAAATTTATAAAAAATTTGTAGCACAACAGTACGGTGTATGAATTAAACGCGTATTAATAAAACAATGTTAATTTGAATAAAAATTAACCTAATCATTATTATATTATATAGTTTGAGAACCATTAATACGTACATTTAAAAAAATACAGTGTTCCTTATATTGTTATTATTCCTCCTGTTATCATTCCTCATATCAACTACTGCTGCATTTTTGGCTAATGAAGAAGAAATGCAACAATTGTCAGTGTTGCAAAATAAAGCTTTGAGAATAATACTCAGAAAAAATAGATATACTCATAAATATATTTCAATGTAATGGTATTTATTTATAAAATCCGGCAAAATTTATGCGAAAAATCTATGTAAATCAACATGAGTACGAGCATCATACAAGAGGAAGAGATAGACTGAGACTGCCATTCAGGAGAAGGCTAAATCTCAGAAATCGATGATGTATAGCGCGATGAAGATTTTTAACAAAATGTTAGAAAACATAAGAAAGGAGAAGAAACTAAATAGATTTAAAATTAAACTAAACAAATATAAAATAAGTGAAAAATAAGTTGTAGTGAAAGAAACGATTTTGATCTTGTTTATATTAGGTTAGTTATTTAATGTTCATTTTTTATTATTGTAATGCACAATTAATTCATTTTAAGTCTTTATTTTAACGCACATATCTCTTAAAATAATTCCCTTATAAATAGTACCTAAATAGTTAAATAATTCCCTTATAAATAGTACCTAAATAGTTAAATAATTCCCTTATAAATAGTACCCAAATAGTTAAATAGGACCCAAATAGTTTTTGACAATTGACTAATGCATAGAAGAATAGGTATTTTTGATTTTTACATTTGCAAGTATGGATGAAAGTATCAATATTTTTTCAATGAAAACGTTATTAAAAAACTACATTTAAAAGTTAAATACTATATTAAATCTATAATAAATTTTTTTGTTATATACATGTTTTATTTTAATAATGTTTTTATATTAAAACATTGATCTTTTTATCTATACTCGCAAGTATGATAATTAATATATATTAATTATAATATAATATATAAATACTTCTATGTGTGCACGATTCAAATGTAAAACAATTCGTTATAATTTAAAAAAAGCTAAGAAACCACCATAATAAATTAAAACAGTCACATTTATCACAAATATATTTTTTCAAGATACGCGGCGAACAATTTTCCATACGAAGAATTGTTGCCGCGAACAATGTTCCAAACACGACTTCGCTTTGTTACAATATAAATGAACTAATCTTATAGCCTGTATGCTGATTACTGATAGATGGGTGTCGATATCATTAGGGCGTCGTCCACGCCTCCTTTGGCTAGTTAAATGAATGCCTGACTGATTGATTCTCAAGGCCGATTAATCAAGTATATAAGACGATCAAATTGATTTGATTTAGATTTGTGCAAGAAACCGTTTACATGACATCAACATAAGTCAACAGCATTTGGCTCAGTTTCAATATGACTGCAGATATCCCGAGCAAGTGTAAGGTAGGCAAATATATATAATATAAATTAATAAATATGACTCATTTTCACGTTTCATTACATACTGAAGAACGTCTAACAAACACCAGTCATTCATTATTTTGACATATTTTGAAGGTGCATCCGCATCAAGGGTGTCGCATAAAATGTATCACTTGTGTACAAAGTGCAATAATATTACTGGTAACTGCCAAATTAATCGCACTTGGCACTTTTCGTGCGCTCATCCCTATCTGAAAGAGCATTGTTTACTTTGTATTCCATAGATAAAGGGCTTCTTAACACTTCCACAGAGATTCCGCACTCCCATAGTTTCCATAATTTTGTTCCAGATTGTTCTTTTTATGATTGCTTAGATACTGTGTATCTTTACGTATTTATGTTTTTAATTTATTTCACAAATGAAAGTTTTTTTAAATATAGAATATGTATACTCAATGAATACCCCAGTAAAATTTGTCACAAAAATTACATTAATTTTCTTTCATACACTCTCTATTTGTGTTTTATTTTTACCTTTACCGGTACCGGGCGTGTTCCGATTCCGGTGCCTCTAACACGCTAAGCCTGAGCTCTGCCATCTTAGACAATCCCCTAGTAGACCATGGTGTTAGATTATCTTATGAATATATAATGCTGATTTTTTCGAGTTAGGATTCAATGCATTAATTTATTTCTTAACATCAAATTTTAATGCTGACTTAATGTTATTTAAAAAATTTTAACCCATGGTGAACTTTGTAACAAGTTAGTATTTATAAAGTGCTTAAGATATTTGTAAACGGGTATTTTATTTGTTTTTCTCAGTAATGTAGTGTTAAATATTCTCACCTACCGCACGGAGGTCACGGGTCAGTTCCTAATTTATTTAATTGAATTTTAAAAATTTTGGAACTAGAAAAATGTAGGTCTTGATTTTCTTGCACATTTCGTCGTCCATCTTTCAAAGAGACATATCTAAAATTTATTGATATTACAGCAGACGATATATTAATTAATTGTGTGGAAATTTTCACTGTGGAAAAATAATTTTAAAAATAATCTTGCTGATTTCTACGGATATTTTTTGACTATATTATAATATTACTTATTACTGTCATTTGTAAGAATGACACATCGAAATAACAGTGCTTACGTTAAACTATTTTTATGTAAATTTTACTTCATTGGAATAAAATTCAGATATGCCTGTTTAAATGGATTATGGGCATGTATTTTGGCAATGTAAATCCAAGCCATAAGTTAATTTTAACAAAAAACGAGATTCGCCTTTTTGAAACATGGACGACCATTTTTAGCATAGACGAAACTATTTGCCAGTAAAGATAAAGTTAATTTCATTTAATTTTTTCTCTCACGTACTTAAAAAAATATATATTTAGGCCCGGTTGTGTGATCAGTAGTAACTTTTACTATGGTAACCTTTTACTAACGCTCGTAGTAAAAATCCTTTGCGGGTTGTTGACATATCAAATTTACTACTGTCAAAGCATAGATGGAGATGTCTATAGGCGTGACAAATAACCATGAAATATGTTTTATTCTATGGATTTTTTTCGCCTAGGCGTTCGATATCGTGAAATTTTTAGGTATGTGAAAAGACCGCCATATTTAACTATCGGTTCTCATTTTTACTATCGGATATCGCAGAGTAAAATGAATTTACTACGGGATGTACTTTCGAGATGTATATACTTTTTTACTAACGATCAAACAACCCGTTTTCGCAAAAAAAATTTACTTTAGTAACTTTTTATACTACAGTAAAAAGTTACTACTGATCACAAAATCGACACTTAATAAAAAAAACTATGCAAGAAGAAGTTAAAAAATAATATTTTTTTACTTGTTTATTTTAATTATAAATGAAACAGTATAAATGAAAAACGATTCCCTTATATTCTACAATTTCTTACAGAGAAAATAAAATAATATTATTTTAATGACAATTTTTATAAAAAATCCTGTAATACATTTGTTATTGGAGTTTAAAACCAGAAAGCGGCGGCACTAAAATATCCAGATCGTTTAATAATCTTTTAATATAACTGTGGTTAAATCCAGCATATGAACGTATTCTTCTTTTAAATAGGCAATCCACCCTTCAAGAGTGATATGTGCCATTAATCAAGATAAAACTATATTTATAGAAAAAAATACAATAATATTATAGCATAGGCAATATTATATTACAAGTCAATACCATTGTCGTTCAAAAAATGTAGATTAAATGTGGCGAGTTGAAGGAAAGAAGATGGCACAAGTTAATCGAGAGTTGAAAATTACCATTGACGCGATTACTGTAAAATAAACCTACGATCCGCAATGAACAGACAAAAAAGTATGGTCAAGGGTTTCCTCCTCGGCACCACACCATATGAACATCTTTGTTTCATACAATTTTGAATGTGTAAAAATGACAGTTGGTAAAATGACTAATAAACTGTATGAATAAAAATGTGGAACATGTTTTTTTGTCTTCAATTGAAATATTACAAATTTAGTCTTAAATTTAAGCTTAAGCATTCTTTAGAAATCAGAACTAATTAAAAAATTATTATATTTTTTACAAAATATTTTTTTTTAAATTATGTGTACTTTTTAATAAAAACGAGAACAAAAATAAACTGGCAAAGTTGGCTCTCTGTGTTGATTAAAAATGGAAAAATCTTTTCGAGAAAAAATATTAAATTTCAACGCTTCCAGTCCAAAAGTCACATTTCTGAGAATTCTACGAAAAACGACACAAATAGACAATTATGTTTCTTACTAGAAATAACCCGACAATGGTGATGAGAAATGAATAATTTCTATAATCTTAATTTACTTAAAAGTTGCGATGTGTGTTGCGAAAAATGAAAATATAATACGCATTCTGCAGGTTCTTTATTAGTTTCTTTACCTATGTCTGTATCTCTTGGAAGACATTCTGCATGTTCTTAATCATTTTATGTTGCGTTGTACAGCGGTCCAAAGTATTGTATTATATCAATTCTTTTTACGGTACATATTGTATTATATCAATACTTTTTACGGTACATATTGTATTATATCAATACTTTTTACGGTACATATTGTATTATATCAATACTTTTTACGGTACATATTGTATTATATTAATACTTTTTACGGTACATATTGTATTATATCAATACTTTTTACATTCGACATCATTATTAGCCGATGGCCTCCCCAAGAGTTTCCGCATTTGATGATTACATCAGTAAAGCGGGCGGCCTGTCGGACTCTTGTTTACACTCGAATCATGGGCTAATTCTTTATAAAATCCACCACGTCATGGATTTATACAATTTAATCAATCAATTCTCACATGTAACACGAAAACTATCGATATTATGTTGAATTAAATAAAATACAAATATGGTATCTTTAGAACCAAAACGTCACACTAATACATTTTTCTAAAAAAAATGACAGTTTCCTCTTATTGCCAGTTGTCCAGTTGCGGGAGGAGGATACATCTCCTTCGGTTCACAGAACTACAAAGAATTAACACAGATGTTTCTCCTGTCAAACCTTTATTGCTTCTAATTCAAACAACATGTATATTGCGAGGTCCAGAATCAAAAGCAAACATGTCCGCTTTACTTGTTTTCGAGTAAAATGCAAAAAAACCATTGTACCCCAACTGTTACATTTGGGATCATATTGAACACGACCAGTAACCAAACACAGGTCACATGACCGAATACTGTCGTCTTATTGGCTGAAAACATATTTGTCTGGGTTTGAATTCATTGTCGATTGAAGTAACAAACAAATTTTAAATGCATTTTTATATTAAATTCAATAATATTTTTCTAATTTCGATAAGTTCATTCATTTTTTTTAATATTTGTACGTATTTAACTCAAAAACTATAAAAACTGGACATGTCCGATTTTGATTCTATACCTCGCATATATGGGTCGCCTCTCATCACCAAACACATACTCGAGGCGACACTCGTTAGGTATCGCCCCAACAACTCCGATGTAATGTATCAGTTGTTTCCTTTAAAATTTCCATACACAGAAAGACATTGGGATATTATGTATAAGATTTTTTTTTCAATAGAGTTATAATCAGTGGCGTAACTACGCCAATGCAACCAATGCGATACATTGGATGCACGGTAGATAGGGGTCCAAAAGTCTATTCGCGCTCCGTTAAAATTATATGAACTAATAATTTTTTTAAGATCCACCACAGCAAGACATCGAATTATACCATTTAATAAACACTTGCATTAGAAAAACACATGAAAATTTTATCCATATAAACAGTGGTACCTGATTAATATTATAATAAGGGAAAAATCCATTGCCTTAAAAAGATTTTGTGCAATTGCGAGTAAATATGAATGCTTTTAAAATTAGCAATATTAACTTTGTGGTTAAATTTAATTTAAAATTTAATTAAAATTTTTTCCTAAAAATTATTCGACTAAATTTGTATTGAGCAGCAATTTGAGTTAGGTACTAAATTTATTTTTTAAATAATTGTTTTTTTTTTAAATTTTTAAAAAAATTTTAAAAATAGATTCTGATGAAGAAACAATGCTATATATTTTTGGTTAGTTATGACATCCTGAAGAAGAAAATGGTATTTTTCGAAACCGGTAGATGTATTTAAACTCAACTCAAGTGGTTAATAAAACAAAGATAATAAATAAAGAATATGAATGCCTAAAAACACATGTTTTTTTCTATAAAAGTGTGAAAATTATAGTACACAACTTTATCCCACGCGTAGTACTTAATATTTTTATATCTTCTAATCAAAACATATGAAGATGTCCTTTTTCCCATTTTGCCTATTTTCCATTGGGGCCCAATGCCAACGCCACTGGTTATAACCGACTATTTAGGACGCCTAGACGCGCCACTGGTAATTATATAACGTACGATGATGCTTGAAGTTGTTCGCAATGAAAATAGATCAAAGAAGATCAATACACTGACAGCGATCACTCTTCTCCTCCGGTTGCATAAACGAGCTACTGAACTAGTACATTATCGAACATACATTTTCTCCGTAGGCAAATTTGAAAGAAAAATGTTACATTAGATCAGTGTGTGAAGTATTAATTTTCTTTGAAAAATAAATTAACTTTTGGTTCTGAAATTTCTTTTTATAAATAAAATATTTCTCAATTTTCACACAGTTTTCTCACTGTTCATCGATCACGGATGTTCAAAATATAAAAAAACAAACTGATACTATAATATATTACCTAACCCATATGGACAGCTTCTGGGAGATGTACGTCGATTTACACGGATCTGATATTCAATGAGATGTATAAAAAGAATATCTGAATTAATCTTGGCTAAGTTATATAACGGGATTTTTATTAGAATACTATATATTTTTAATTACAACGTTCTATATTTAATAGAATTATAAGGCAATGTTATTATATATGATAGATAAGAAAGACGTCTCTGGACGGTTTCGATATTTTCTGCTATTTCTTTGTCTTTGAATTTTTTCCCATCCGATTCATATAATAATATTAAACACTTATGATGTTAACCTTTACCATACCATGATATAAAATACCCGAACGCAGCCATGCTGTCAACTCGTGTTACCGTAAATAACTGTTAGAAAAAATGTTTTTATTAGCTTAAATGGCTTTAATGGCACGAATTCACTCTAAATATCGAGCATACAATTTTGATAAAATAATTAATATCATAATTTAGAGCATCCATTACACCGTATATATTGTGTCCTTCCTTCTTATCTCTCTTCATTTAATTAGTGAGAAAGAGACAATTATATTTGTTGTTCTTTTCACTGTGAAAATAGTGTGTGATCTCTGTTTTTTATACCACAAATTGTATTTTTTCCAATGGATTGAATGGAAAAAAAATTTTTTTTTGTACGATTCCCTTTTCATAGTTGGTTTTTCACTACTCATTCCTGAGCGCTAATATTTTCATTAGAATTATCTAAAGTATGAATTTTATGTTGCATGTATTTTCAGAAATATTACAGGTTTAATTATCATGTTAGACCTGTGTTACTGCATGGTTTGGGAAGGGTTAATAATAATATAAGATAGTTAGTAAAAGTGTAGAAGCGAATTGCGCTAATGTACTCGTAATAGTAGGATAGGCGGTTTAGTCGTTGTAGAGCGCTCAAAGTCAGTGGCGTAACTATAAAAAGTGAGCCCTAATACAAAATGAAAAAAATGTTCCTGGTAAAAGTACTTTGTAATAATAGTGGAATAAAATTAGACTCTTGTGACCTATAATTTTCACTTTTATGAAAGAAAAAAAGGAAACACAATAGCGTTCAGAAGTGGTAGTGGAAACATGATAATGTTCACACATATTTAAATTCATGCAAAAAACTACATTTAATTTCTGAAGGTTTAAATGTTCGAAATAACAACAAACGAACAAATGTTTCCAAGAAAAGTACATTTAAATTGATATAATATTTAAATCGGTTATAATTTTCGAGACTACTTTGTAGTTTTGATTTCTTAAATGAATTAAACATATGTATATTTCTTTTTTAAGGAGAACACATTATTGTTGGGAAGTTGCATTTTCAGAACATAGTTCTGTGGTATTTTAATACAAATTAAATTAACCAACTAGAAAATATACGGAAAAAAATCTATTTATCAAAAAAAAAAAATTAATATAGATTATTTAAAATATTGTTTTTAACAACTTTATGAATTTAATTTAATACATTCATTGCCAAAAACCACAATGTAAAATTTGGAACAAATATTTAGTTGGCAATATTTGAATATGTCCAAGAACACGCAATGACTGGATTTTTACCTACAAAGGCACTGTTATTAAATAAATATCAGATATCTCACAGAGACAAAGCTATTTTTTTATTATATCTAATGGAAAATATACGGAAATATGGATAATTAAAGGGCGTTCGACCTGTCTTCGGCTGGCTTAAGTGATTACCCCATACTTCCATATATTTTACATTAAATATAATAAAAAAATAGCTTTGTCTCTATGAGATATCTGATATTTGTTTAATATTTAGTTGCTACCGGGATTCGAACATAAAGTTGATTGCTTTTAAAAATGGAATAATAGATGTATCAATAGGAAAGATTACAGAATATAAGTTCAAAATTTTTTGAAAATGCATTCGATTGTTATAGCGAAATGATGGAACAGATTCAGGTTTGAAATCCCGGTAGCAACTAAATATTTTTTCGATAAATAGATTAAACATTTCTAGGTTATAATATTTTCTGTGACTCATATCAATGTCAAGTGCCAAATAAATTCGTTGTTCTTCAGGTACCGGGAACACGTGGCGTCGATCTTCACAGCTGCTTTTCAACTCCAGAAATAAGCATATCCTAGTATTTAAAACAGAAAACTGTTTTATCTCATGTGACGTTCAACAATGACGTTGCGAATAATAAAAAAAGTGAAGTTCAAATGGAACATAGTAGCAAGATTTTTCATTTATTTCTACAAATGTGAAATATTTCTGTCATTCTCTGATGACAGATTTATTTTAATGATATGTTCATTCATGAATTCAACGGGTTCGCCAGTAAAATTTATCACAAAAATTGCTATACGTACTTGTCTCTTGAGTACATCTTCAGTGTACACATCGTAATGTGAACATCCAAGAAATACTCTTTGTAACATTTACACGTTTATTACAATGAGATACAATTTAGTTACAAGGTATATCACTGGTACAACTCAAACGATGAAGTCGATGGACACGCAGAGAGCATACACACAATTATACAATCCCAACGACATCACAAATAGTGTATTAGAATATTTCGTGATTTCCAAAATCGTTTTGATTTCAAACGATTAAAAAAAAAATTGAATCTGTCACAATAAATTTGAATGCGGAACATCGTTGACCGATACGATAAACGAGTAAGCGCTTGTATTATTTTTGACAACCAAAATTCATAATTACATCATATCTCAGACACATGTAGCATACCATTCCTGCAAAGAAAACATTTTTCTTGTGTTTTTTTCAGGATTTAAATATTTATAAATACAATTAAACGTCCCGATTTTCATTTTACCCGGAACCCTGGCCTTCCGCGTGACAGATGGGGAAATAAAATGTACAAATTGCTTAAGCACTTTTTAGATACTAGCTTGGTACAGAGTTCACCAGGGGAAACAATTTTTTAAACACGATTATTATGATTTGTTGTTTATAATGTATACAGGTGTGACAGACCTAGACCCCAATATTTTACTGGTGGATACCTGACTAAATTACGAGTCGAAAATGTTCAAGGAATATGTGAAAATTTTGCACTGTTACGGAAAATATTATTTGAAATTTTTACAATATCGTGTTTTTTTTTTACAAAATCAAAATTTTTTTATAAAAATTTTTACGTACTTCTAAATAAATATTTACGAAATTGTTCCATTATTAATCTATATCTTTGCTTCAGGCCCTAAATCATCTAATATAAAATAGGCTAGCTGCGCGAAATTCGATGACCCTGATATTTTTTTGTAATCAATATATAATTTGGAATCAATAAAATTACGATTTTTTTTTTAAATCTCTGACATGGTTGAGATTGGGCACATATCCCTTGAACATTGTCGACTCATAATTTAATCAGATATCCATCCATAAATTATTATAGACTAGGTCAATTAAATCTGTATAAAAAAAATTAATATAAATCAATGTATTATATTCTAATATAAAAATCAGTATTATATAATATATTTATATGATAGTTAAAATGGTAGTTAAGGGCTTGATTGCAGGTATCGAAATCGATACAAAATATTTTTGATTTTAAAATGTTTTGGATCCCGATCCCGTTTTAGATTTATTTAAAGACTTTATTGACATACATGTTTTTGTTGTAACATAATTGAATATATTATAATATAACATGATAAACATAAAATACAATTATATTGCAATTATATATTTACTCGTAGTTTATTCACATGCAGCATTATCCTTGCTACTTTGCTAGACTGCCGTCTGTGTTAAGTAGCCAGTTTTTTTTTTGTGCGGTTGTGGTGTTATTTAATTTAAGAAAGATAAAGATTCGACAGAAATAAAAATAAAAATGGAGAAAAAATAATAATATAATGAGATTGTTGTAGAACTAGTGAATTATTAATGTAGACACTGTATAATGATTATGTTAGAATACTGGATAGCGATGCTTCTGATTGATCTTTGCCCAATTGGATCATATATTGGGTCCATATTTGTGTAAGCTTATTGAAGATTTCCGGTTGGTACTGAGTGTGTTGTACAGTTTCAGAGCTAAGAACATGTAGAATCTTTGATAAAATGTCGTTGTTGCTCTCGCAACTGGCGTGTAGATGTTCGTTGTTTGTCTTGTGTTGTGTCCATGTTAGGATGGAAATATTGAACGAGTCTCAACATATAGATTTGTCGTATGTCTAGAGCATTGTACTCTTTAAAAAATATAAGATCTGATGGATATCTAAAGGGACGACCATTTATTACCCTAAGAATTGTCTTTTGCTTGTGTTTCTGCTGCTCCTCCCCAAACTATAATAGCATAATTAATTAAGGAGTAGCAGAGTATAAAGTACACCGATCTTAAGAGTTTCTAGTCAATTATACATCGTATTCCTTTAAAATAAAGATGAAAATACAACATCGTGTAAAAGAGAGAGAGAGGGAGTATTTAAAAATATTTTTTAAATTTCTAACGCGCTATTTTTATCGTATGGTTTTCGTGAAAAATCTTACTCCTCTGAATAAACATTATATGTTAAAAATTAATTTCTGTCATATCAAATATTTAGGAGATTATAGCACATTGCACGTGTACATATCGTGTCGCACACATGCGCGTCGTAATTAAATCACTCAGAATATTGTAGGATCTAAGGAATTAGGAAAAAATCGTTCTCGTAACATCCTCCTAAAGTTTGTTGGTAGATGTCAAAGACCTGTATACAACTGGGAACATTACGAGTTGCAAATTACAAGAACAGCATGAAATATAACCAGATTGCTGTGTTAAATCAAATCGTACGCCAAGGAAAACAAACAAAAACCCATCTGGTGGGCGTTCACGACATCACTCCGCGGTGTTGTAATGTTATTGCGTGCGTTCACCGGATGAATCGCTCCACCAGGTTCACTTCGATCGTCAGATAAAACTCTGATCAGTTTGATAGTCAGTTCAATAGTTGTTTTATTAGGTGCGAAGCTATTTATTTTATTAGTAACTATATAATACTATGTAAAAATCTGTTTGGACTGTGCCCGTCTCACTAGAGAAATTCTGTGTCGAGACGGGCATAGTTTACAAGCAATTGTTCAATTAATTAGAATCACAAGTAGATAGAATTACATTTATTACTATATAAAAGGTGTATATGAAGAATAATTTTAAAATGGACTTAATTTTTGGACCACTTTGTAGCAATAATTAATATAGGCTATATCTTTTTGTTTTAAATTTGTAAACTATTCAGAACATTATAAATGTGAAAAAGAATATGGTAAAACATAAATTGATATTCTTGTTAAATTTTATTGAATTTTAAAAAAGTATATAGAATAAAATATTTTGATACTGTTTCGTCTTTCATATAATGTAATCATTTGGTATTTTAACATTCTTTATTACCGCATTAATATAAAGATTTGTGAATCAAAAGAAAACATTTTTTTTAAAATACAGATGCACGCATGATCGTGTCATGCCTACTATTTTTCAAACTATGATTATCATATGAAAATATATAAAATTAACTTACTGGTCTCCCAAAACAAGAATCATATTCCCAACCTCTTGATTGCTTAGACGAGTGTCGTATCACTTCACTAAACAAGCGCTTGTGATGTTTTTATATACATGTATATATATGTGATCATTACTTTGATAGGTAATATCAAAACAATTAAAGTTTTCTATATTCAGAAATACAGCAAATATAAAAATCAATCATATTAAGTTCAACAGACATTAATACCAAGATTTCTTATTTTTCGATCTACTTAGATATCTGCAATAATATATTTTTATCAAAATCTTAATATTTTTTAAGGAGAACATTTTTGTTAACCATATTCAAATGTCAGTCGATTGACTGGTGGTGATCCGTTCGTCCGTTGGGTGAATTCGAATCTCTCCTGCAGCCGTTAAAAAGAGAATAAAAGTTTTTAAGAATAACACATTTTTGTTGTGAAGTTTTATTTTTAGAACATAGTTCTGTGGTATTTTTAATATAAATTAAATTAATCGACTAGAAAGATATAGAAAATACCACAGAACTTTGTTCTGAAAATGCAGAACTATATTCTTAGAAATGCGTTCTCCTTAAAAAATTTAAAAATTCTAGCGTCTTCTAGCATAATTTACTCAAAGGTATTTGAGATTCAACGTAATATAAAGCTGATTGTTTTTAAAAATGGAATTATAAATGTATCAATTGTAAAAATATACAGATATAAGTTCTAAATTTGTCATAATCGTAATCGGTTGCTGTGGTGGAATAGTTTTAATAAGTTTCCTCGGATAGGAAGAGGTCCAGGTTGACCCAGAATACCTTAAAAAAATATTTTAATATCAGCCTATCTTATCACTGGACATTTTGGGCGCTCCTTGTTTTGAGGCAAGAATGATAATATCACAACACAACGTGAACTACGACCAGTTACATAAATGTAAAGATGATGTTTTAGGTTAAACTATCAATCAGGGATGTGCAGTGCATACACCAAAAAAGCTGTGCATCACTAAAAAATCTGGGATACATATAAATTAAATAATTGGATTAACATAAACGAAAACATTATTTTACAATTAGCGCCATTTATGTAGAGACTTTAATTACTTAGTTCTAAAAACTCACCGCTGTACTCATGGCGCTCTTTTGTATTCGCCGCATCAAGCTATTCACATTACTCTGTTCTGTCATTAAGCTAGTGAATTACTCGAGTCATATAATTGGTTATTTACTGAATTGAAAATTTCTTTAGGTTGATTCGTTTTGTATGGATTCGTTACCTGTACTATTTTTTTAACAGAATAACATTAGAAAGTCTTACAACTGCGTGCAAATCATTAAAGTGTCTACTTCCTTTTTTATTAATTTGCGAATTTTACTATCTTACTGTTTTTGACGTGTTGATTTCATGATTGTTCTTTAAATTTGGTGCATGGATTGGTTTTTGATTTGTAAAAAACAAAAAGCAATTGATAGAACTATTTCCTACATTAACCTTTAATAGAAATAATTATTTTCTTTAGTTGTTATGTGAAGGATTTTCAAACAATAAATGAATCATGTTCAATCATAGAAAGTGTTCTTAAAAACGTCCATACATTTTTAAATGGGTAAGAATGTATTATTTTACGTTAAAACTTAAACTTTAAAAACTCTATTAATAGTACTCTAAAATTACAAATAAATACATGGTAGGGTCGTATAAATGACGGATTTATTTTGTCTAAAGACGTTGGTTAAACAAAAGTATATTTATTGTATTACATATATTACATATGTTGGTAACAGCATAACTTAAATCTATACCTACTGCACGCCACTGCTATCATTGACAACGAACGCATTTTTAGGTCTTATTATTTCAATTCTTTCATTGTTTTTCGCTTTCTCTGTTTGCTCCTGGTTTTTATTTTCTTTTCTCAGCGATTCAGGGGCCATCTAGAAAGCGGAATTCTTTGCAATTGCGACTTACGCGACTCTATAAATCCCCTACTGCCGAACGTAACAATGCCAAATGAATCGCTACACTCGCGGCGTGCGCTGAATATTCAGAACGTAGCCCCATTTTCCAACCGATTCTCCAATTTCAAAACTAGCGCCGCTCAATGGCAAAAGCTCGAACTAATTTCAAATGGTAACCAAAAACTTTACCAATCTCACGTTTTCATATGTAAAGTTTAGAACGGTATATAAATATATATCAACTGGTTGCCGATGTCGTATGTCGTATTAAAATTATTTCAATGCTAGATAAACGGAGCAAAACTTGCATTTTGTTTCCACTCTTGACGAATAGCGATAAAATGTTAATGTATTTTTTTTTAAAGACTTAAAGGGAAATTAGTATGCGTTCAGATTTAATAATATTAAAATATGACTAATTTGCTTTGATCCATTTTTATTTGATTGATTCATATTTTTTAAATGTATTTATTTAAATTAATTCGTTTGTAAACAAAATGAATTTTATTGTATTAATAAGAAACATTCGTAAATGAAAAGCTTTCTAAATATTACTTTTTTTGATATGATTCGATCACAAATCTAGTTGTAATAATTGAATAAAAATAGTGATAATTTCCTTCTTATTATATACGTGAATGCATAGCATAATTATTATCAGCTGAGTCATTTGCGAGAATAATAATAAATATTTACTTACATTATATTATATATTAATAATTGCTATACCGTATATTTAGATGGGTCTAGATTTCGCATGGATTGGAATTCCACGACGACTCCAGTCATATTACAGTGTATTCCAAAAGTATTTTTCATTTTGGTTCTATCGCTGCCCCGACGCAATGAGCGGGATAAGGGCTAACCGCGTCCTTGGGAGACATTTTCTCTGAAAAATTGACATCCTGACGTGGTGACATATTCTGGCCCGATGACCAATGGAC
The DNA here is from genome assembly GCA_022840565.1 of Eubasilissa regina. Classification (NCBI taxonomy): domain Eukaryota; kingdom Metazoa; phylum Arthropoda; class Insecta; order Trichoptera; family Phryganeidae; genus Eubasilissa; species Eubasilissa regina. Next base: position 10,818,474 of record JAINEB010000027.1, on the reverse strand, counting down.
TTTTTCCTATGAGACTACCTTAAATCAGAGGTATACAGTAACAATCCACTCTCTCTGAACCAATTAAAAAAATATATTCGAGAAGAAATGACAGCCATCACGTAGAATACGTGCGAGCAGTTCTCAGAAATTTTGCCTCCCGTTTAGAAGAGTGCCAGCGAAATAACGAATCACATTTAGAAAACAACATTTTTAAGAAATAAATTCCCAATTAAAAAAATATTAAACCCATCCATTATTTTATTACAGAATTTTTATTACGTAAAAGAATTTCGGGACCTTTGTATATAAAACCAACTTTAATTGCAAACGCGACTTTAGCGTTCTTCAAGATAATATTATTTTAATTGAGAACATAAACAATGTCATCATTGGGTACATCAGTAAATAAGTATTGTATCAAAATGGTTCATATTTAAAATATATTGTTTTAAAGTAAAATACATGTCACGCATCTCAAATACCTTCAAGTGCCTCGCCATAGTATAAAACATATTTTCCTGATTCGCCTCGCCTCGCCTCGTCTCACCATAGACCACAGTATTTTATTTTCTTTAAACATTGTTTGAATTTTATTTCAAGTGGCGTTCTTTTGTTTCATTTTATACACATATTTATTTTATTACATTCTATAAAACGTGTAGCACTTTTTTTCTTCATTTCAACGCGATAAGCCTTCGAAAATACATATTCTATTTTTATATAAAACATTATTTTTCAATAATTAAATATGTTGCAATTCAGCTAATATGTTGGTAATTCAAACAGCTAGATATTCATCTTCTGATTTTCAATTAATCGAATATATTATTATTAAGGAGAACATATTCTTATTGTGAAGTTGTAATTATTCAGAACAGACGGTGTGTGATGTTTTAAATACTAATTAAATGTATTAGTTGTAAAGATATACATACAAAATCAATTTTGTCGAAAAATATTGTTTTTGCGCTACCGGAATTCGATCCTGGATCTCTATTTCCAATTCGGGGAAGTACACTATCAATTGTTTTATAGCACTAATATTTTTCATAACAAATTTTCGAACCTATATGTTACACTTGTTCAAATTAATACATCTGTCGTTCCATTGTTTGAAAGCCATCTACAATATTTTTACGGAATCTCAAATACCTTTGAGTAAGCCGACTGCAGACGCCAGAATTATTAATTCATTTTTATTAAATTTTGGACACATTGATACAACTTATATTATTAAGGAAAACACATTCTTATTGTGAACAGATGTATTAATTTGAAAAAGTGTAACATGTAGGTTCGAAAATTTGTCATGAAAAATACTGGCGCTATAACACAATTGGTAGTGTACTTCGCCGGATTGGATATAGAGATCCAGGTTCGAATCCAGGTAGCGCAAAAACAATATTTTTCGACAAAATTGATGTATATATTTATAAATTAGTATTTAGAATATATTATTATTAAGTAGGTAAACAGTTTTGAAATACACCGGTGTGTTTTGTAGATTCTCCTGTTTCCCCTGAATAAAATCCTTTCAATCTTAATTTTGAAATAGAGCGAATTCAATTTCAAAGATATCAGACACAAGAGTGCAAGACCCAAATGTTTATTTATAACCGCATTTCATTCGCTTACATCAGTATCCAGTCGAAGTGTGCGAAGTTAGAGTTGATCTTTTCAAATACTTTATAAAAGTGTATACATTCAATTTCTATTATTGTGTCGTGTTGAAAAATAAAATAACGCACTTGATTCTGTCAAAAAAACTTGTTTAAACATTTGAAAATAGACTCTTCTGCTATTTTCCCGCAAAAATGTTGCACGTTGTGATAAAAAATAGGTAATCATCGCGGCTATTTTTTGCACTGTGTGCACTCGTATGTTGTACTTAATTGTTTTAGGTACCTACCTACCAATTCTACAATAATACGTCATGATTTTATATGAGTAACCTTCATCCGCGTCATTGTCAAATTTTGATTTTCATATGTATATCTGTTCGTAATGAAATAAATATTGATAAAAGAGCTTCAGTTGTAAGTATTTTCGGTTGCAATAATGTTATTTTAGCAGACCTTTAAAAAATGAAAACAATAAGTTCACAATACTCATAACAAAAGTATTATTTCCTTACGTAATTACAACTACAGTTAGTTTTTGATGCGGTAAATGCTTACAGTAAGACATTAGTAATTAGTGTGAGACTAATTTGAGAATGGAGCACCTACGTGTCCGCTGAGACTGTACCTTCCTGAAATAGCTCGAGATACCAAATTTCCAGTTTCTACAAATTTCGCTCGCGTACGTCACGGAGAACTTAATTTGTGATTACTTTTTGAAATTGTTTGTTTTTGAGTGCATTTGAAGTATTACTTCATCGGTATGGATATATCCCAGGATATATGGGGCCAGTTGGCTTTAGAAGGAAATCAGTTGTATCTAGTTGACGGTGTGTTGCGGAGTCCCTTTGCCGATACGGTGAGCTTCCATACGAAAATAAAACGAAATAAAAATTATCAAAATTTGAGCTTTTCTTTATTTCATCCTTCAAACTGTTAAAATAATTCACCTTTTCTGACGTAATTACCGTTGATGCTTTTGTGTAAGTTGATTTTGTTTGTTGATTTATTTAAGTTGATCAACCTGTGTATGATAATCTAAGGAAATTTGTGTACATAAAATATTATGTTATGTCGATTATAGTTTAATTGTCTCTATAACAGTAAATTATTACAGATTTATTTTCCTCGTAACTTTTTCATTTATTTATGGACAATACCATGGAAAACCACCCAATCGACAGTAACTTTAATATTAAAATTGGTAGAAATGAGTGTTCTATGTCATTGAGGAGGGTCATTTTGATGTCCGCTTGGGTGAAGTGTTTGAAAAGAAAGAAAAAAATTTTTTTTTTAACTGTTATCAGCAGATAAATCCTAAAATTAAATATTAATTCATTGAATAAAATTAAACTTTTTAAGGAGTACAAATTCTTAATGTGAAGTTGTAATTATTCAGAACATAGGTATGTGATATTTTAAATATTAAATTAATGTATCTTCCCTGGATTGGAAAGAGATCCAGGTTTGAATCCCGGTAGTAACAACAATATTTTTTGATAAAATTGATTTTATGTGTATATCTTTCTAACTAATACATTTAATTAGTATTTAAAATCAAACTTAACCGAAATTAATAAAATAACAATAGAATTTCACCTTATTAAAAATATAATAATTTATAATATAGTCTATCTTCCTCTAGGACACTATTAAATTCTGCTCAATCCTATAATGAATGCAAATAATAGATTTTCAAATTTGCAATAGATATCTTATGTCTTGTCACTTTTCGAATTTGCCATTTTTTTTACTTATGGTTGGTTCAAATTAATATTAAAAACTTTTCTTTCAATGTCAAGGGTTTATTGCAGTACATTGAGAAATATTTAATGGGACCATCATCGTATTTGTAACTTTACAGTCATTTTGACCATGTACCTACTTGGTACTACTGAGTACAAAGTAAAGTACTAGTATGTAAAGTACTCTAAGATTTTCTTTATATCATCTGCTATTTTCATGCTTATTATTTATTTTTATAAAGCGTTCTTATGGTGCATGAGACTTATCTCTGAATTCATGTAAAGAACAGTATGTAAAGAACAGTAAAATATCATGGGTAACGAATGACAGCACTAAGTGAGCTGTCATTCGTTACCCATGATATTTTGTATGCAGAGTAGAATGACCTACCTGAATGAATGTACTGACCTTTATTACTAAATCTCCGATGAGACATCACAGTGTCACCCATGTGCATACACCATTAAAGAATGTAATCACCCATCATTAAAATAACACTCACTTGACATCTTTAAGTATTTCAAAAAGAAATATGACATATCCGAATAGCAGAAACATCATCAAGTATCCAATCTATGTTCATTGGTCCATCTAGACAGTCGTCTTAAAGCATATGCATACTTGACCCCACGATTCTATAAGTTCTATGCTAGCATATTGTTGAATTACTCGATCTCTCGAGTCAGTAGGTGCCCCAGTGCAGGTAACCTTGTTTATAGTGGGTTCAATGAGCATGAGTTATAACGCAGGTCAATGTTGCATTTTTAAATTTCATAGGTGCTGTACTAAAACACGATGCTAGGGGCTTCTCCTGGTTAATGACCATATTGTTTCTTTTTCAAGTATATTATTGAGTCAATAATTCCTCAGGAAATAAAGCATGGTTGTTTATGCTAAAATAAATGTATGATTCAGCACATTTTGTTCCGATATTTTATTATTGTAGTGACTTTGCAAGTACCACCGGATTCCCTTGGATTCTATCCTCTTTGTACTCTCGAGTTACTTGGGTGGAGTCCTTGTAATAATAACTCCGTGTCCAATTGTAACAATTACCCCTTATTTATAATAAGTATTTACAGTATTTAACAATTGTATAACTCAAAGATAAACTAGTAATTAAGGAGAAGTGGCGATGGAAAGAGACCCGTTCCCCCAGAGACGGCCTCTTATAAGCCTTGACCCCCACCACTCATCTATTCGCTCTCCTGCCACACACACATACACACTTGTTCAAAGTGACAGTTCTCACAATTATGATATCATTACAATGCCAAAAAGGCGAATGTGTTAAATAGAAAAATATATAAGTGCTAAGTTAGAAAATGAAATAAAAAGTATTGAAAAAATAGAAGCAGGTGGCAATTTTGGTTTTGAGGAATTGAAAAATTGTCTCGGAACGTATCCCTTGCGGTAAGCGAGGGTCGCCTGTACATTGGTTTGCTTAAGACAACCCTATCTAAGAAAAAATGTTCCTTGTCAGTAAACAAAATCTTCAAATCTTTAAAATGTATACATTATAATATAAAGTATAATTTAATAAAGTAATCATCTCTGAATTGGCGCGTTACCTTATTCACATAATCTCCTAGAACATATTATTATTTTATGACACCAAAACATAAATGGCTTTCTAAGTCATGAGTAAATTCAAACTCAGATGTGTTTTGCAATATTTAAATATGTCCAAGAACACACAATTACTAGATTTTCACCTACACAAGTACTGTTATTACACAAATAATACATATCTCATAGAGACGAAACTGTTTTTTATTATATTTAATGGAAATATATGATATTTGATAGATATGGCGATTGATTAATGGGTGAGAATGGTGAACATTACATTTATATAAAGTAATCACTTAAGCCAGCCGAAGACAGGTCGTAAACTCTGTAATTATCCATACTTCCATATATTTCCATTAATTATAATAAAAAATTGCTTCGTCGCTATGAGATATCTATTATTTGATTAACATGTATTTGTAAACCCTGAAGAATGACGCATTTTTAATTTATTGTTTCTTCCTTACAGACTATAGAAAAGCTTCCAGACAAAGTACTTCTCAACATATTCGGTTACATTCCCCACCGTGAGATATGTCGCATGGCACGGGTTTGCAAAAAATGGCGGATGATTGCTTACGACACACGTCTGTGGAAGTCCGTCAGCTTGAGACCAGAGATATCGGGACTCCATGTAGGTAAGTGGCCGATTCTGACTTTTATCCAACATTTTTTTTATTTACATGAGCACCCAGAATTGTTTCACTGCTTTTAAGGGAAATGGGTGACTCATTCATTATGCAGTTCGAGGGTACCTCTGTCACACAAGAATTCATGACAGATAAACCATGGCAATGTTATCCTCACAATAAGAGACAGCCAAAGAAGATGTTATATTTTTGATAAAATCAGCATTAACTTATAGAGTTTTATCATAATGGATGCATATAAATGAAACAATTTTATTACTCTACTTGAGTTTATTAGCACTACTCGAGTTTCGAGAGAAACGGTAACTCTTATCGACAGGTGATGTATTAAACTAACTGCATAAATATAGGAGACAAGGCTTAGGTGGTAGACATACAAGTAATTAGGTACTGACAGATGGAGGGGGAGGGGGCGGAGTTACTGGTGGACGGTGGAGAGGTGGTTGTAATGGGAATGTTGAGAGGAGAGGAGATGAGTTAGAAAATGTAATATTGTTTAAAAAATTTACACTCGAGTTCATATTCCTTTTTATTTTTGAACATTCAAAATTATTCATTGTATTACGTTTATGCGTGATGAGATGGAGAACTTTAATGGTACATGAATGAAAGGAATGATTATTATCCATGATGTGGTTCGCGAATTCAGTAAAAGTTGTTACTAATTAGACAACAACGATGCTCTTTTTATCTAATGTCGAGATTTCTAGAAGTTTGTCCGATATTATCCGATTGTCTCGTATATTTATGTGTAGTGAGTTATAATACTTCACCTGTCGATGAGAATTACTGTTTCTCTCAAAACTCGAGTAGTGTTAATAAACTCAAGTAGAGTAATAACATTGTTTCATTTATATTCATCAAAAGAAGGTATTATTTAATTACAATAAACAAGTCATCAAAACTCGTAAATGTAAAAGGAAAGATAATACAAACTTAAGCATTATGTTATCATTTAAAATCTACATTTTATTCTAAATCCTTTTTCCTGCCCATGTTTACTTTCCGGCTTAAATCAATTTTATAATAAATCTGCCAACATGATTGCTAAATCCTGTTCAATCCATCATACAACCCTAAATCAATTTTGTTAGCTTTGCAAAAAGATGTGCACGTATGTATTTAGATTTAATTTTTAATTTTATAAGGTCTCATCACAGTACTTTACAGACACTTAATCAATCATATGCAGCTATAGTAATTGATTTTTCTTAATACATTTTTGCATTTTATTCACAAACCATATTTGAAAATTTCTTGTATTATTCCTAGTTATTCCTTTTTTCTCATGAATTTTAAATGTTTAAAATAATTACACTTGTATAATATAAAAATTTGTAATTTTTTAATAAAAGAGTAGTAAATAAAATTACAGTAAATCATCATTGTTTATCGTAGATCTGTTGCTCACAAGTAAATATGTACATAATATGTATGTACATATTGTACCTACTTATTTATCTAAAATCAGTTTGCTACCCTATTATTTGTATATTATTAAATAATATGGTGACAAACATCAAGGATATACTCTTATATTTAACATTTCATTGTATTATATATTCCAGGATCATTAGAGTCTCTGTTGGCTCTCATCTCTATCCGATTTAGTGCATCCTTACGCTACATAGAGCTGCCCATAGAGCTGATCACTCACACCGTTCTGCACGAGCTGGCTAACAAGTGCCCCAACCTGACGCATATGCTACTGGATTTCAGTACAGGTAAAACACTCATCTCACCTGATTGACGCCACCATATGTTAATACTGACATGAAGGAAGGAAGAAAGAAGAAGAAAACACAACAAGATGATTATTCTTTTAATTGCTTGTTCTATCTATTACAGCTAAATAATATTTTTCTAGAAATAACCAGTCAATAATGAAAAATCAACAAAAATACAATAGCAAAATGATTGACTTTTTTTATGCTAATAACATCACATGATAAATTCGACAGCAGATCTTGTTTTTTGTGTTTCCATTTGAAACGGATAGCTACCAATATATGCTTGTTTTACATTGCTATGCAATATCGACTGACATTCTACATAAGTATATGTATAATATTTGCGATGATTATTTCAATATTAGAAAATCCTAAATTAATCTAACTTCTTCTTCCATGGCACTACATCCCAGGGTGGGATTTGGACTCCTCTATAAATGCTCTCCACCGATTCCTATCCCTGGCCATTCTTCTTCAGTTCCCAGACTCAACCATCTTGCTCTAGTCTTCTTCTGCATTATCAGCCCACCTCTTCCTTGGTCGCTTTCACTGAGGTATCCGCTCGGTCATGATCTTTGACAACAAATGAAATAAATAAGTGAGGTCGGATTTTTTTTTAAATACTTGGTTACCAAGCAGTTGTCGATCTAAGGAAAATAACCAAATCAAAAAATACTTTGAGGCCCAAGAAATTATAGGAAATATTTCTTTACTAACCTTGCCATATTTTGTGATGGTATGTGTGGGAGAGAGGGGGAAAGCAGCCATTATCGCCAACAGAGAAAGAGACAGAGCGATAAATGTAAGAATGTCACGTTGGCCATCCTTATTCTGACACCCACGTAACAGTGTGCGTCATTAAATAATGGTTGATATTACGGCCGCCGCATATTCGATTTTAAACCAAATTATTATTTCCAGTATTGTATCATACGGTAACCCATATAAATATTATTCAACTCAAGAATTACACCTGAAACCGTGTGTGAAAATGATCATTTTTCCACCATACAAAATTGTCAGCGCTCACTTTTGTGTTGCCTGATTTATTTTATACCATAGATAAAAGTGATTAATATGAAAATGATCGCCATTTCAATTACATTGGAAAATATAACACACACACACACTCTCATAACGAGCTATGAGATCTCATTTCTAGCCTTTGAATTTTAAGAATTTTGGTTGGGTGGTATGATGCTGTTTCACTTAGGATTTTTTTGGGCAGCTAACAGGTTAAACGCTTTCTTCATTTTGTCAAAAAAAAATCATTACTTTTAACTCTCCATTAAATCTGCTATTAGTCTTAATAACAGAACAATACTAAGGATTAATTGGGTTATTTTTTATACATACATATATCTCTTTTAGCTATGCAACTTCACGACTTCTCAGAAATGCAAGCATTCCCCACCAAGCTGAAATACATGTGCATCTGTCTCTCTGAAGTCATCTTCATGGAAGGTTTCATGAGGAAGATATACAATTTCATCAATGGATTGGAGATTCTGCATCTTATTGGTGAGTTCTAAAGTACGAAATATTATAATTAATCAATCAATCTACCGTACATACTAGTTTATAAATCGAGAGTAGTTTTTTGACCAACAATTATGAAATAGGCTATTATGACTCGTGGATAAGTCGAGCGTAAAACAAGGCTATGAAATTCTGTGATTTTTATAATTTTATTAGATTTTACCTAGCAACAATCCTGCACTTTAGACTAAACTATGGCTGGTCAGGAGCGTGCAGTGCATACAAGTAAAAAAGCTGTGCATTACTAAAAATTCTAGGAAAGAAATATAAATTAAATAATATATAATATCAATCGTGAACATATATTTACAGATTTCTGTGTACCAGTAGAAACATTAATGGCTTAGTTCTAAAAACTGCCACGATAACCCACCACTGTAGCCGTACTGCTAGTAGCTACAATGCGTTGATTATAGCTATTCACATTAGTCTCTTCTGTTTTTAAGCTAATGTATTACTCAAGTCATATAATTGGTTATTTACTGAATTGAAAATTCCTTTTGGTTGATCCATTTTGTATAGAATTGTTTTTTAACAGAATAATATTTGAAAGGGTTACAACTGCATGCAAGTCATTGAAGTGTCTACTTCCTCTTTTATTAATTTGCGAATTTTACTATCTAACTGTTTTTAACGTGTTGATTTCTCTTCTCTCGTTCTCTGCATTTGGTGCATGAATTTGTTTTTGATTTAGGAAAAACAAAAAGCAATTGGCAGAACTATTTCCTAAGTTAACCTTTTATAAAAATAATTATTTCCTTTAGTTATTATGTGAAGGATTTTCAAACAATAAAAAAATCATGTTCAGTTATAAAAATGTTTTTAAAAACGTCTATACATTTATAGTATTATTTTATGTTAAAACTTAAACTTTAAAAACGCTATTAATAGTATTTTAAAATTACAAATAAATGCATTGTAGGGTTATATAAACGACGTATTCATTTTGTCTAAAGACGTTGGTTGAATGAAAGTTCATAATCCTATATACAACATATATTGTATTACATATATTATATATGATTGTATAATATCATTGATAACAGCGTAACCTAAATCTATACCTACTGCACGCCACTGTGGCCTATTTAACTCCAGATGTATCACACCAGATGCTTGTATTTAAATCTCCATAAGTTAACACTCTGTAGATATTAACGACATGTTTAAAAAATACCATGTATCAATCAATTAGATTTTATTTATTTATGTCAGCTAAAAACTGGATTAATAAATGAGCAATCATGAACAGGAACATTTCCATGTATTAACTGTAGAGAATCTCTTAAATTTATTACAGGGAATTCTTATTCATGTCTTTCAAAGTAATACAAAAATTATTGCCCTGCATTCAATGTACAATTTCTATCGAAACTAGCAATGATCCGTGGATAAGTCGACTTTGTGTTTTAAAATGAAGTTTGCGACTAAAATTTCTCGACGCACACACAAGTATATACGGTAATGCCTTTTTTTTTAACAAGAATTACGAGTCACTTCCAAAAATAAATTAGTATATTTGATATTAAATAAATTAAATTGAACGTGAATCAATAATTATTTTTATTATTCTTTTGGTATCTGTCATTTTAATATTAAATATCATATCGGTGTCTTGGAGTGATGACTGAGAATGTGACGTAGAAGTGTGGATAGTCCTAAGGCGAGTTGGTCAAACGAGCAGCGGCGTGCACCAGGCATGGACTTAGGTTATGCTGCTAATATCGATGGTGTAAAAGCGATGGGTATTATCATTAGAGGTTGTATTCATCATTCACTCTTTCAGAAACATGTTTTTGTGTGAGTATACCTACGTGAGTGTGTACTATTACTATTATTCTTGGGATTTTCTTCAAGTTATTAACTAAAGAAGTTAAAATATAAAATAATACTCCGTTTAAAGTGTATTGGAATGCATACTTCAAAGACACACCAGCAGCGTTTTGCAACACGTCTCTTAAAACGAAGACGTGTATTCAGAATACTGGGTGGTGTGAGAGTTGCATTTAGTTTGTATACGTCTGAGACAGATTTTGCAAAAAAACACATGCGCAGCTTTTTTTGTCAATTTTAAATTCTTCTGCTTGTTGTACTGCTAGTTATACGATTCAATTCAACACGTTAACATGAGAACTGAACTATTTTGGTGTAGATCTTCATACATAATGTCAAATAAATATTTAATTTACATTTATTTCGCAAAAATTATAGTTATGCACAGCTTTTTTGATTGTTTAGAATGAACGCCCCTGCAGCGAAGGTTAACGAAATGTAAACGCCTGGTGCAAAAAGGGGAATGAAGACCTATGTCCAATACTGGAATATCAAAGACTGATTATAATAATTTCGTGTCATTACATAATACGTAAACATATTATTATGACGCTAACTTGGGCCTATATTTGAACATAATACCAACTATAAATCAATTAAAATTGAAATTAATTTTAACATTTTTTTCTTCATTGTACGCTCAATGCTGAGCATCGTGGTCCTCTGATGTAATTGCACGATATGTCTCCATGCCTGGTCTTAAGTCATGTTAATGGCAGCGTATTGGCAGTTACTGTTAACTTCTTTATTTGGTCCTAAGACCTAACTTAACTCCTGGAGGATAGCTACCTTGCGGTATGCAGCATCTTGAAGGCATATTTAATTAATGTTAGGTTTATTTCATTTAAAATTATTTCTTTCCTATTCTGTTAATTTGCACATTTACATACATGTATATACCGTAATCTTCCAGGAACTTATGAGAAAATAGAAGAAGAGGAAGAGGAAATCTATGAAGTAATCAATGTCCACAAACTGAAGTCTGCCACCCCCAACCTTAGAGTTATTAATCTTTACGGAATTAACTTTGTGGACGATTCTCACATAGATGCGTTTAGCTCCAACTGCATCCAGGTAGAAAATTATTTTACATACACCAAACTAATACACGCCACGTTTAAATGAAATAAAAAATAATTATACACTATTAGTTTCAGCATGTGTGAAAATATACATTTTTTATATAATCCTTTCCACAATTATTATAATAATAATCTCTGTTTTCATGTTTTACAAATGACAATTATATTTATAGGACTCTTGAGGAAACATAAACAAAATCAAATCGTCCAATTTTATATGTATTATTCTAGACTAGTCATGGCGTAAATGAGTTTCATCAAAATACAATTATTTTCTGGTCATTGATCTTCGCTTTACCTATCTCAAAACTTTAAGGCCTTTGAAAAACGCTTTTTTGATTTTTTTTTTGATCAAAACATTTCCAGCTGGAATGTCTTGCAGTCAACTATTGCAACAAGGTGACAGGATCCACCATGAAGACCCTCTTCCAGAGATCCCGCCGGCTGAAGTGTCTCCTAATGAGTGGAACAAGTTAGTATAATTTTTTTACCGGCCTGTTAAACAGTTGGTACGTTAACTCCCATGAATTGGATACATAATATATGAAAAATTCTGCACCATAAACTTTTTATCTTTGAATTTGGTCACTACGGACTTGCCAACATGAAAAAAGCTGTGCATTACTAAAAATTCTGGGAAACAAATATAAATTAAATAATAAGATTACCGTAAATGGAAACATTATTTTACAATTAGCACCATCTGTGTACCAGTAGGGACTTTAATTGCTTAGTTCTAAAAACTACCACTGTAACTCTCACCGCTGTACCCATGGCGCTCTTGTGTATTCGCCGCATCGAGCTATTCACATTACTCTGTTCTGTCTTTAAGCTAGTGAATTACTCAAGTCATATAATTGGCTATTTACTGAATTGAAAATTCATTTCGGTTGATCCATTTTGTATGGAGTCCATTACCTTTGCTGTTTTCTAACAGAACAACATTAGAAAGTCTCACAACTGCGTGCCAATCATTGAAGTGTCTACTTCCTCTTTCACTAACTCGCAAATTTTACTATCTTATTTATAACGTGTTGATTTCATGATAGTTCTTTAAATTTGGTGCATGGATTGGTTTTTGATTTGGGAAAAACAAAAAGTAATTGACAGAACTATCTCCTACGTTAGTTAACCTTTAATAAAAATAATTATTTCCTTTAATTATTACGTGAAGGATTTTCAAACAATAAATGTATCATGTTCAATCGTAGAAAGTGTTCTTAAAAATGTCCATACATATTTTATATGGGTAAGAAGGTATTATTTTATGTTAAAACTTAAACTTTAAAACACTATTAATGGTACTCTAAATTTACAAATAAATACATGGTATGGTCGTATAAACGACGAATTTATTTTGTCTAAAGATGTTGGTTAAATGAAAGTACATATATTAAATATGATTGTATAATATCATTGGTAATAGCATGACATAAATCTATACCTACTGTACGCCACTGAATACTTGAATGAATTAAATTGAATAGTGAATAAGAATATATGTTATTTACCAAGGAATTATTACCAATACAATAATGTATTCATTAATAAATTATTTTTTACACAACTATAATTATTATCATCACTATGACTCTATACTCTCTGGTAAGTCTTGACACCCTCTAGTGTTTTCCTGCATTTCTCTCTGTGTCACGCTATTTCACTCCAGTTTTGGATCTCTAAGGCAGATATGTCTTTAATGACATTGTTACTCCATCTTAGGCAATTGCTTAGGTCTTTCCAAGCTTTTGCATCCTGATTTCTGGTATTCAACTGTGACAGAATCTGGTGTTTACTATTCAGTCATCCACATGGCTCAAACCACAGAAGATTTCCTATTTAAAAAATTTTGAGGCAGTTAATCATTAAACATATCTTAGAACTTATTATTGTAGTGTCTATGTCAAAATCTCTTTTCTAAAACTGGCCCAAAGATATGCCTCAAAATTTTCCTTTCAAAAACATGCTCATTCTCGTTTCAAACCCATGTTTTTGCCAAATCTTTCAAAGTAGAGCTTCAGGGATGTTTCCTATAATGCCATCTACATAGGCTGACAATTGTGCGGAGTAGTTGAATATCTTTCCTTTTACTTCAATGCCCACGTTCTGGACAACTTTTTCAAAAGCTTTATTGAATAATAGGCTTACCAATACATCTCCCTGTCTTTGGACAGATTTTGCATGACTTTGCCTACTGTAACTCTGCACATTACTGAGGTCATTGTTAGCTCAACTAGATTGATCAACTTGTGTGGCATTCAAAAACTAATTTATTGAATTATACAGTGCGTTTCTATTCAGCTATCATACGTAGCCATAAAGTTTCAACATCGTTTTACATTACCGGATCATGTATATAATGTAAAGCATTATATTGTTGAGCTGTCTGATGAACATCTATTTTTATTGGTGGTTAGACATTTTAATAATTATGTAACATAAAATAACATTTAAACAACGAAATTGAGTTTTATTGTTTTAAAACCAGGTTTGAAATAACATCTGTTCCTTCATGGGGAAAAAATAAAACTAAATTTGAAGACATAATTTTCTCTTTTGACACTGGCATATTTTTTTACCAACATGTACCAGGAACTTAAATGTTGCAGATTTTTATAAGTAAATCTCAAGATAAACTAATGAAACCGAAGACAAAACTATATGTTTTGATTTAGTTAAAGGAACAGATGATCTGAAACTGGTTGCTGATAAATAATAAAACACAATTAGTTATATATGAAGTAATTTTTTTATTAAATATGTATTTTATTTATGGCATTAACACATTTATTTTGTTGATATTTAAAATTATGAATTAATTTCAGATCTCCAATCAGAATACCTCATGCAAGTGGAATGGGAGAAGTCTTCTATTCAGGAGCTTGATATTACGGGCACCGACTTATCTACCGAGTGCTTGATTGACATGTTGACCAGAATACCCAGTCTGAGATTCCTCAGTGCAGGACAACTCAACGGATTCAATGATTCCGTTCTCAAAAGTTATCTGGAATCTGGTAACGTCAGGTACAAATTTTTTATTTTATAATTAGGTGCGAGAAAAGCTCAATTTTCATAATTCTAAATTGTTGAACAAAGTGTATAATAAACATAGTTTTGATTTTCAAAATTTGATATACAGTCATTCTTCACTTAATGACCATCTTATTTATCGACTCCCCACACTTAACGTTATCGTACACCTACCTCACCTGTCCTCAGTAATGAGAACCATCAAATCCTGCATCCCGCCATTAGACAAGACAAAAAAAAACATTTAATGCTATATGTCTCTGACTATTCAGCGATTTAGTTACCAATTTGGCGGTTAGGAATACTACTGGTGTGGCGGCAGTCTTAAAGACGCCGAATAGTTGACTCAAGTTGACCACTAACTTTATCAATTACTGTTACTCCAAGTATCAGAAGGAATTTAGGTTAAGCAAACTTCAAGAATGTATAACAGAAATAACTCATACCTTCAGCCGTCTCAATGTTTATTTAGTTGCTCCAAAGCTGTATAATATAAGCCAGATAAATTGTGCAATCTCTGGATCGCACGTCCCGCAGAATGGAATACGACAATTTCGGTCGTAAATCGGAATTACCGCAGGGTAGGGGAGGAAGTAGGGAAACGTGGTACAGGATGAGGTTGGTGAGGGGATAGGGGTTCTAGTTGAAAGACCAGTGAATTTTGGGGAACCGGGATTCGGAAGAACTGCTTGCCTTACCTTGTATATGACGCCTCCATAATTCCTACAGTCGCCGCCGAGATTACACAAATGACACGCGGATGAACTGATCTCCGATCCCAATTGAATACGGTAATGTCACAAGTTCACCCACGACACAAACAAACAATATTACTGTGCATACAAATCACAGGATCACAAACAATACAGTGCTGGTGCACTGGAGCTGAAAGGTCTACACCGCGAATGCTATCGCTATGTTGAGATCGAACAAATATCGATCAAGTTGATGTCTGTTGACGCCAAGGTCACATTTTACACTGAAAAGTCGAACATGAGGAAATGTATGAATGGGATTTTGGATGCGGAAATGTATCAATAACAACGGTCATGGTTGATTCAAAAAGACGCGCCAAAAATGTGTTTACGAATTCGTAACACCAGGTATATTAGAAATTCAATGCAAGTACAAATCAACACAGTAAAGTAAAAACTAAGAAATGCTGCTAAGTGAAGTTGTAATTATTCAGAACATTGGTCTGTGATATTTTAAATACTAATTAAATGTATTAATTATAAAAATATACATATAAAATAATTCAATTTTATCGAAAAATATTGTTGTTGCGGTATCGGAATTCGAACCTGAATCTCTTTTCCAATCCGGGAAAGGTGTATTACCACTATGCTACAGCGACAGTATTTTTAATGACAAATTTTGAACCTATATGTTACACTTTTCAAATTAATACATCTATCGTTCCCTTATATATTATTATATCACAGATCTATGTTTTGAGTAATTACAACTTCACAATAAGAATGTGTTCTCCTAAATAAGCACATCTTGCTTTTTAGAATTAGAGCAAAATGAAGTTGTAGATATTTTTAATTACATAAACCTAACTTCTTTTTTTTTTTCGCATACGCAATTTCCATTTCGCAAATGCCTTAATCCTACAACAAATCTAATCATGGCAAGTTCTATCTGTGATAGTAAACTAAAGATTCTTTCAATTTTTCAGTCACATTATGCATCAACATAACGGCCTAGTAAAAGTAAATTATCCCGGACACAACTTTAGACCTGCCACAAGCAACCAAAATACTGTTCTTTTAAAGTCCTCCATTATAATCTGCGTCATATCCTTAGCTCTCATAAAACCAGTGTAATTATTAATGTACATGAAATCCACACAAGACAAAATTAATGAGAAGCATTTCAATTGCTTTGAAAATGAAAATATATGCAACTATTAATTTATATAATTCTGCTTACGATTATAGGAATCTCGTTGCTTTAGACTTGGACAGCTCCGACAATCTGACGGATGATGCTCTCCACAAGTTCCTGTCCCGGTTTGGCCAACAGCTGACTGGGCTGGTGCTCAGCGGAATGCCGCACATTACTGATCAGCTGTGGCAAAGTGTTCTACCGATACTCACCAATGCCAAGTATAACTTTTGTTACCTAACCCGCTTTCTAGATTATTTGAATTAAAGATTGAGTATAGAAGCCAATGACTTGTTAGCAGGACTAGATTTAACCTTTAAGCTAACATGTATTGGGGCTCCAAAATTTTTTATTGTATTTATATAATAATGTTCTATTGTTTGCAAATCACTTAATTTCATCAAAATGTTAACATTTTTACATTTCAGACTCTATTGATATTAGAGCCTCAGGGCCTCTACTAATTTGGGAGCCCTGGGATTTAAAAATTAAATTACTTTAAGTTGTATGCAATGTGTTTAAACCAAGCATTGTATAGTGTTGTTCTTAATATGATACTACGTGTATGTCATGTGATATATATGTAATGCGGACCCCCTGGTAAAGCACCACGGTCTTCTTCATTCCATCGGTTCTCTTAAAGCTATAAAGCAAAGTGAGACTTACACTAAAACCAGGTTTAGCAAATAAACTTAGACGTGGTTGTCTTAATTCTGAGGAATAACAACTTCAGAAGTTAAGCGATAATAACTAAAAAGGAGTATGTGTGTTTAAGAGAAATCAAAGACTGCACATGTGCATTTTTATATTATTGGGTCGCCTAATAAGTCCTTGCGTTTTTTTAAAATGCTATTTTGTTTTTTGTGACAAAAATGACATACTATTCGATAGCAATTTTTCTGTTCTAAAACATCAATATCACCATTTTCCTGTATCTTATAGTTTTTCTTAATTTTTGGGCTTAAATAATGGAGTGTCAAGTTGATAAAAATTAACATTTTCACCACATCATACTTCTTTTAGCCTTTAATCAAGGTTAAAATGGTCATCCAGGAGCTCAACTGATAAAATTCTGCCAATCCGTCAGGTTTTCACCTTTTTCGGTCACACTCTAATCAAGTATGTGGTGTTACGTTCAACAATGACGATGACCTCAGAAATTGGCTCCATAATTATTTTGATACCAGACCAACCGATTTTTATAGAAAAGATGGGATGAAGTCCTGAACAATAATGAAGAATACATCATTGATTGAAGTGTTGTAATTTTTGTTTAAAAATTTGATTTCATAATAAGTAATCAAACAAAACTGCAAATACTTATTAGACAACAAAGAAATGGAATCTTGACTGTTATAAGAATTACAATTTTAAGTTTTTTTCCATGGGCGATAGAAATTTTATAGCTCCTATGTGATACACATAGATAGCATTCTTATTTTTCTACCTTCAATTGCGTGTATGTTTGTGTCGTTGTGTCTTGATTCCTTACTTTTCAATATTATTTTATTATATTTCTTATTTCAATTAGTCAGACAGATTCTTCAATGTTTTGTTTGTGTTTTTTCATATTCATTTTTGTATGATTTGCATATTTTAGGATTCTTGTGATGGGGACGCAAGAGAGATTGGGTGTTAACATTCACGTTGATCAGGTACGACATATTATTTATTTCCTTTTCCTAGCTTTATTTATATGGTGAAATGTTTGAAAATCAGGCTAGGTACATACATACCTAATCAAATAAATCGTCATTTTAAAGGAAAATATTGGGGTGACTCAATGTTTCCTCTCAGTTTAGATCACGGTGTGTGTATAAAAAATCTTTTGTGCAATTTTAACCATTCCCTAGTCACGCAGTAACACAGGTCTACTGAGCCAATTAAATTGTATTTCTATAAATATGCACAATGTAAAACATACATTTTACCTAGTCATAACAAAATCATTTGCGGTTAGAAATGACTAGTGGAAAACCAATTATGTAAAGTGAATCATAATAAAAATAATAATTTTTTAATTCAATGCTATATAAAATTGATGTGTTGCATGCTATCTATGTTAAAAATACCACGTGAAAAAGATCACACATTAATTTAAATGAAGACAGATATAGATGAAGATCACGTTAGATGGGTCTTTTGATGAATGCTTTATAAGAATAATGTTTGAGAATAAAATTAACTTATTAAATTATTATATTTATCATTTTTAATTATATTTATAGAAACTATGACATTAATTATTTTAAAGTCATTTAAGCTTGTAAAAGCATTTCTTTCCCCATTTGAAGTGCTCACAAAACTCAAATTTCTCACAGTAACACGAGTTAACAGCGTGGCTGCGTAGAGTATTTTAGTATGGTATGGCAAAGGTTAAAGACCAACGCTATTATTTGTGCACCGGGGAAGAAAATAATAAAAACATAACCATACCAGTATAAGGCTACTGGTAGGGTGTGGGTTAACCATATTACTAATGAAAATGTATTAAAATGCGTAAATAACTGAAGAAAATTAATATAATCTATCAAAGAAAGCTGCATACTTCGGACACATTCTACGCAATGAAAATATGATCTTTTACAACTCATTATGTAGAGAAAGAGGCGTAGGTAGAAGGCGGTTATCTTGCCTGCGTAAACTCAAAGTGGCTCAGGTCCAAAATGTTGCATATACAGGATAAATCAAAATACTGCAAAATGGACACCATTCGATAGAAGGCGGCACATGAAGAAAAATTTTTGTTAAAAACTGAGTGTGCGCTTTATTTTTCTGTGTGCTCTGTGATGCCAAATTGTGTGCGCACGCACACCTTAACACATTGGTGACTATCTAAAATATTTTTTTCTGGATATGTTGCACAGCTACATTTTTAAATGGAATCTGCTAAAAAAATAAACAATTTATACAAATGGCTTCTGTTGTCGTGTGGCACCTTTGACAAATTAGGTTGGAGGCTTAAATTTCATGTGAATACCCCTTATTAAATTAGAAAAAAAAAAATATTCTCAAATAGAAATAGATGCCAAGGCTAACGCTGTTCGACTAGTGAAAAATTCATTCTTCGATTTCTCAGATCGGAACTCATTTGTGTAATAAAACTTTTCTCAACTCATTAAAAATCGGCTCACGTTTGGAAAGTACATATATGTAACATAATCTTAATGGTGCTTTGGATCAGCAAAATAATGTTTGTTTGCCTTATTCTTGCACAGTCCTGGATCTAGAAGGATTATTATTGAATAAACAATATTGTATGTTCTTTTCAGTTAATGGATGGTATAGCAAACAACTGCCCAATATTGGAGAGGCTGGAATTGAGGTGGGACCCGGCTAACTTGAGATTTTCAGACAAGAGTCAGAAGGCTATTGACATTCTCAGAGTAAAGTGCCTTAAGATGAGGTGTCTCGTTCTAAGGTCTGTACCTACCCCTGTAATCATTATATCCTGTGAGACATTATTTATTCAAATTCAACAAAATTTGCTCTATTTTGAAAATAAACAAATTTTGCTTCTACACAAAGATTTTAACACAACTAGATGAATCATGATAATTATCAGATTTTGACATTAGTCAATTGGAGATTTGACAATAACAAATGAAACCAGGCCTCAAGTGATGTTATTTTTATATTATTTAAAAAGATGATAAATTACCTGTTTTTTTAAATATTCTTCAATCTTTTAAAACTTGATAATTTACCTATAAATATAACCAATAAATGATAATTATAAAACATATAAGGTTGATCGGAAAATAATGCCGATTTTAATATTACATCATTTTGAAAATTCGTTATTAGGAAATATTTTTTCATTTGGTTTTGTTTGACAGTTAGGAATCTACAGGCATTAATCCTTTACAAATAGGATTACAAATAAATATAATGGAGTGAAGGAACCACTTCTAAACGTACAGGTGGCATTGATTCAAAAAGTTTATGATACCCCACTACTGTTGAAAATTATGAATTGAAAGCTTTAATGGACAACTTTCAACTTTTCAAGCGCCTCAATAACTATTTAGGTCTAAAAATCCAATAACAGAAAATGTCTTCAGTTTCTAATCTGCCCGAGTTTTATTCTACAAGCATAAATAAGTTTGTGATTCGTTGGCAAAAATACGCAGAATCAAATGACTCTTAATTTGATAAAGTATATTCATTCTAAACTTATGTTTAATTGAATTTGAAGGTTAAAATCGGCCGTTATTTTCAGAACTTAATATAATGCTTCCGGGGGTGTGCAGTGTGTATATTCACAAAATTAAAAAATATTTTTCAATATGATAGGTATAATAGAATCCAAATAATACTATATTAATTATGTCACAAATGTTATCTGCTGTATGTATACAGTGTAACCTCTATATTTGTCATTAATCCGTTGCTGAGAACCTAACGAATATAAAACAGTTTTTCCCATAATTAATAACTGAAATTCAATTAATTCGTTCCCAGCCCCCAAGAATAGTACACAAATTAATAAATTTGATGTCAAAACTTTACCTTTATTGTACCGAAGAGACATGATAGTAGAAGCGGAAGAGGAGGAAAGTTACTAATATTTAGAAGAAGAATTGTCTAAATTGTTAAACATCAGGTAATTCTAATGGTTTTCGTTTGCCGATGATTCAGTAGCACTCCATTTAACAAAGATGAATGCCAACAACTATTGCTTATTCCTTCATATATTTTTAAATAAACTTTTTTCCTTTCAGTGACGGCCGATACTATGAAATTGTAAAAGCAAACTTCGAGAGAGCCGACAGAATCACCGTGGTTCGAACCACTACAAACTGTAGAGTATCTAACTACCACCTATTGTCTAATTACAAAGACTTGGTATTCAACTAAATAATATTGTAAGAAAATTTGATTATTTTATGATGGAAATTATAAATACATGTGTTTTTAAATATTCAGTTAAGAATTTTTGACATATTGTCAGATCCAGATAAAATGATTATTACACTTGAAGTTATCGACAATATTATTCTCGGTAACAATTTGTTATTTTTTTAATGTTTTTTGTTACTCTGATATACTATTATTTTACATTATTGTATATAAATGAAATAAATGTTACATTATGACCATAATATCAGGAAATCAATAAAGTTTTATCTTTTATCTATGTGACATACAAATAAACACTTTTGTAATCTGACAGATAAGGAAGAAGTTCCTATTTCAATTGTATTTTTTTTCTGGCATTTTTTGTTATGTACATATATAGACATGCGTTATTTTGCAAAACAAAATTCCATGACAACTCACTAAAGATGGATGATTTGTTTTATTTCATCTTATAGGTATTCTTTGTTTCATTACTTAAAACAGTGAGCATCTGATATGTAAAATTTAAATTTGTTTCAATTTCTCTGTTTTTTGTTGATTCCTGTTGGTATTCCTAACCTGGCTTCATTTTCTAATGATTCATCTCCTAAAGCTGATTTTTAAACCATCTCTAAGTGGTTCTTGATGTTGATGACTACAAACTTGCGTAGAAACCAGCGAGACTTTCAAGATTGAATTTATAAAGTAAACTTACAGGAATAAAGCTATTTAGCAAACATATTTTGAAGGATTGAAATACATTTAATTATGTTATTACACAGTGGATATGTTCCACAGTAAAAACAAACCGTGTGAAATAATGCAGTACATTATGTATAGGAAAATGGGAGATAAGTTCCATTGTATAACATCCCAAGATGTGAAAAATTGTTGTTTACAGTGCTTTTTTTATAAGAAAAAAGGTGTCGGAACTCACATCTTGTTAACCTTGTATTAATTCAATTTATTTTACATATTTAAGGCAAATGTTAATAGTAAATTCCAAAGTTTTGTTCAATTCTCGTCTGACAAATTTTCTCGAGTCCTTTCCTTGCTGTTAGTTTTTAAATCTTGAAAAATCTCTCAAATAAAGGTGACGGAACGCCGTTCTGACGCATTCTATTATAAAAAAGCACTGATTATGTCAATAGAACATAAATTAAAAATATTGTACTTAGATTTATTCACTGTCGTTGACAGGCAATAAATCACTTTCATCACATGAAATATTCAGAGGTGGTGTATTTCATACCAAATTCACAGTTTCACTAGATTTGAACATAATTTTTATTATAGATCTATATTATTGTAATCTCATTAAAACTGCACGGCTTGTTAGGCGTTGTGATCATTTGTGAGAAAATGATTTCCAAGTTTATTGGCCAGTTGTACGTCTTCTAGGATTGAATTTGCTGTTATTGGATCTCTGTCGTTATCGTCACTACTTTCCTTATAATTAGTGATTACGCTTATGATTTATTGACCGTTTTAAATCAAAATCGTGTAAAAATAGAATTAAGTGTACAGTACATTGAATGAATGGATAAAAACACATACTAACAGTCATAACGAGTTATTATATTGTAAACAGTTATTGAAACTATGACTCATTCGTAAGATAAAACTTTATTGGTTTTCTAATAATAAATAAATCATGATTGGTCAGCAATTACATACAGCTGGTAGTGATTGCTTATCGTTCAAATACCTATAGGATGACTGAAAAATAATTACAAACACAAAATTAAACACGTTTCACACAATATTACATTAAATTCAGCTATAAGTTAAGATAGTATATTTTGTAAATAAAATTGAATGATTATAATACGAAATCGCTCTCATTAATTATTTATTATCATTTCACGTGATCATTATGAAAATTTCAGATACAATTCAATTTTTTTACATACAAAATGTCTAATTCTGTTAATGACACAGATAAGAATTTTAGAAGTGGAGAATAGAAGCAATGTTCCAGTGAAGAAACATAATCTTTTTATTAATTTATTTGTATTATTTTTATTGTTTGAAATAAATGATTATAATAATCAGTGACTCTTTTCTACTGTCTGTTTTTGATCAGCTGTAGTCATAAAATATAGCAGGGCGTCATTGTCAACTATTGTTAATCCACTGCTGGACGAAGGCCTCCCCACGACTTTGCCATCCTTATTCTGCATTTTGACAATACATGTAAATGGATGAAACTTGTCTTGCAAACTCCGGCAGTTAAAAAGTAGAATTGAACATAGAACAAGCTGTCATTCATTATTCGTTGTATTTTGCACACAGGCCAGAATACCATACTGACCTTTACTGATAAATCTCCCGAGATGTGAGAGTAAAATTTAATCTGTGTATATGCAACATAGCCCGTGTGTTTTTTTTCTGTCTTAGTGTTTACCATACATTTCTGTTCAGAGGTTCAGTTAGCTTAATACTCAGACACAAGTTTCACAACCGCGTGTGAGAATTGAAAGAAATCACACGTTAAAGACTATTCTCTTAAGACACAGTGGTGTCACTTTTAATAATTAATATTATTAAAAATTTATATGTAATTATGGTGAGTCATAATATTGTATCGAAAAATAGAAAAAATATATTTTTATGTTTTATTTTGTTAACTAAAATTTTACAATATTATTAATCTATTTTCAATATTTCTGTATAAAAGTTTAGTATAATTTATATTAAGTATGCAAGTCTCCAGAATGATGCATGTTTTAATTAGTTTAATGTTTTTTGCATTTTATACACATATTTTTTCTAATAGTATAATTTTTTTATAAGTTTTCTAAATTAAATCTAGTATTTATGTGATTTGAAACATTTTTAAATGACAGTAATTTATATGCCATACATATATATATATTGTATTCTATTATGCTCTATTAAAGACAATATGTAAAAAAAATTACCGACACTTAAAAATGCATCAAACACGTGAAATACTAGAATAACTAAAAATGACCCAATTGTTAACAGGGATGTGAAGTTGTTTAAATCTACAAACTCCGACTTTACCTTATAGTCCAACTTCGAGTGATTTTACATGCACATACGCTATAGCGAGAGAAGGTGAAAGAGTAACCACCTGCATAAATATATCTACCATTATTATGATTGTGACGATGTTTGGTAACTGAGATTCGACTCCTTAGTTTCTAGGGTACCTATGATTGCTCGACAAATTATGAATAATCAGTTATCAATCATTGTTATAACCTCACAATCGCGATAAAATAACAATTTAGCTCATCACTATCTAGAAATGTGCACCCGGTATTGATGATTCATTCTCAACCCAGATATGAAGCATTCATAGTTTGTTTTCTTTAATTTTGGATTATGTTGCGCACACAAAAATTCTTTTGTGCAATTTTAGGGACTGATGCTATTATTTGTGCACTGGGTAAAAAAAATAAGAAAAGACATTACCTCGCCAGTATAAGGATATTGGTAGGGTTATGTGTCTTGTAGCTCTATCGACATATGCTAAAAATCTCCAGGGTTGACCATATTTCTAATGAAGATGTATTAAGACGCATAAATAAGTCAATAGAACTATAATACAACTATCAAGGAAAGCTATATACTTCGGACACATTCTCCGCAGTAAAAATGCAGGGAAAGATAGAAGGTAGCAGAGACATAGATAGATAAAAATAAAGAGATAGAAAGACAGAAAGTGGTTCAATGATCAAAATGTTAACATACTGCATCATGGTCGCCAATCATCGATAGAAGGTGACACATGAACAAGTCTTGTTAAAAATTATGTGCGCTATAATGCCAAATTGCCACCTTGGCGGGAACATTGCCCATGACACATACATAATTGATTAACCTTTTAAACGCTACTCCCAGCCCTGATATTCCAATACTCACACGCAGCACATTTTTTATAATACCCAAATACGCATTAAACCATCAAAATAGACAATTCATGTATGATTTATCGCCTCAGACAGAGATAAAAGGTTATCCTATTCAATATGAAACCAAAACACGGTTGTAAAAACTTGTAGGATGTTTATAAATAAATAAACATAAACTCCATACAAAAACATACGTAACGGTACAGTAATACGCCTCTGCTCAAAACATGTCAGATTATAGATGTTTTTAACGAAGTATGTTTTTATTTTCCATAAATATCTGGAGATGTCAGCACCGTCAAAGTATTACAAATCTTTTAGTGTATGTTAAAATATTGTATGAAATAGACGGACTATTTGATCGCGGACCAAAGTAGCCGTATCAACTATTGATATGGCTGCGTACAAAAACCAATTTATTCCGTATCAACTGTTGATAGGTTAATTAACATTCAATAGGTTAATTAATACAGAACATAATTTTTAAAAAAGGATGCTAAATATTATAAATCAATGACTGACTCCACAGCTCTGGTAAGAGGGGTAAATGTGATAAAAAAAATTATGAGTACCATCATATTATATACATTTGATGCAAAAATAAGTATACTTTAAGTATTCGGGATTAAATAAATTAAACCAATTACATGTCTTCACTTTTAATCACCACAAATTTAATTTAATTTACAGAGTCTTAGCCTAAAAATTTTAAAAATAAACAATTAGGTCCATCACATTCAAGATTTTCAATGATTTGTCTTTTAACATTTCATTCATTTTAATTGATAATTTTTTTATTTCTTCTCATTTCTACAAGTTTCAGTGACTTTGTAGTATACTATTACACGTAAATTCAATTTTTACAATCCAACTCCTATATAACGAATTTGTTTGTCTATTTTGCATGCTTTTCTAGTATTTTTGAAATAATCAACCCAATATCGCTCAAGTTTAGTCCTTAAAACTTTAACACAATATATATCGATAAATTAATAATTGAATGGTAACCTTCAACAATTAAGATTTTAATATGTCCTAAATATTTATGAAATAGATGACATGATTGAAAACAGCAATGTTTAATATCGCAAAAGACAATTGTAGTATACATACTATGAAATCTTTTTAAGATAATACACTGCGGAATGCAATTTAGGGCTTCAGACTCATTAGGTAACACGTCCAGTGCTGGGAAAACGCCCCACGTATCAATACAAACATCCGCACTATGCACACTACACCGGGAATGTTCTAATCAATATATCTTTTCAACTTCACGAAAATACTGTTGCACTGCTGTTTCTTAGTATTTCACCTCGACACACTGCATTTATTAAGTTATTTTTACATATTTATTATATTATATGTAAAAATTTGTGTATGTACACAGAAAGTGAGCTAAATCGCTAAAAGTATTTTTTAAATAGTTAAAAAATAAGGATAATAAATAATAATGCAGATTTCGTATATACATATAAGTATCCACATTTTAATGACTTGTAAATAAATATAAAGTATTTTAAAGTGTATAAATAGTGAAACATAACTTAGTACATACTCAGTAATGCTTTCGTGTTGCTTTTTGTATTTTCTTTGATTTGTATATGCTACAGGGATCACATGTGTTCAGGACAGTACAGTAACGGACGTTAACACATCAAACAGCAAATGAAACCACATATTTAATTGCTGCGCACACAAGCACTTTCGTCAGCAGCGAACGTGTTAACTAAACGTGTAAAAAAAATTGCATATGCCATGAGATGGTGAAACATATCATTCATTAAATAAATGGAATAAATAATTATTTATTTATTAAAATTTATTGTTAACATAATTATCTTTAAATAAGAAACATTCAGTGAACTAAAACAGTAAGTACCTAAAATATGATTAAAAATTACAATAAATAACATTTACCTATTTGTTTTTTTGTTATGTTTATATTGCTTCAGTAAAAGTGCACGCTGAAAATACGCGTCACATCCAAAATGACAGCGTATTTGTGACAGTAAAATAAATAAATGTAAAGAAATAAGACACCAAACACACTCTTCATATTTGTCATTTCTTTTATTCATTCTGAAGCGTACACTGTCGATGTGGGTTGTAACCTCGACATACAAATAAAATGCAAAATAGTGAAATAAGTGGATTCCAACAAAAATATTTCATTCAATCACAATGAAGTAGTGCCATCTGTCCAGCAACTGAGAGAGTGAAAAAATTGTAACAAATGAGATGTACAGATATAAACAATAGATATTTTAAACAGAAATTCTCAAAGTGCTTTCCATGTCAATTTACCTATTCTTAAGAAAATTTATGTTAAGTATTTTCTTTTCCGGACATTATTGACTTAGGGCTGGTTGTGTGATCAGAAGTAACTTTTTACTAACGCCCGTAGCACAAGTGGTTGTTAACACATCAAATTTACTACTGTCAAAGCATAGATGCGATGTCTATGGGCGCGTCAAATAATCATGAAATTTTACGCATTATCTATGGATTTTTTCACATCGGTGGTGAAATTTTTCATATTATGTGCTAATGTATATTATACAATAAGATCATCATCAGACGAACTCTCATCATTAAAATAGCAGGATATTAAATGATTAATTGTCGTATACTGCAACTATCAAACTATAAATGTGTCAGATGGCTGTGAACAGCTGTGAAAAGTCCGCCATATTTAATTATCGATTCTCGTTTTTACTATTGGATATCGCAAAGTAAAATGGGTTTACTGCGGGATGTACTTTCGAGAAGTATATATTTTTTTACTAACGATCAAACAACCCATTTTTGGAATTTTATTTACTATAGTAAAAATTTACTACTGATCGCACAACTGGTCCTTATTTCAAAACGTCGAGTCCAACAAAAGTGCTCAACTTTAATATCAATTTAAATTTCCGACAAACATTTTATTCGCAAAATAAATAAAATAAACATTTGTTATTTATTAAACATATTTTATTCAGACTGTAACAAATACCATATCTAGACGTGTCAAAAATGTTCTAATAACATAATCTGGAAAAATGCAGGGTTTTAGGCTACCCCGGTGATGAATTTATAAGACGATTTCTTTATAT
This sequence comes from Eubasilissa regina, assembly GCA_022840565.1. Taxonomy (NCBI): domain Eukaryota; kingdom Metazoa; phylum Arthropoda; class Insecta; order Trichoptera; family Phryganeidae; genus Eubasilissa; species Eubasilissa regina. The sequence continues at coordinate 10,789,968 of JAINEB010000027.1, read as the reverse complement.
GAGAAATGATTGTGAAAATGTATTTTCAAACCATTGTTTTTAGAGTTTGGACATTTGATATTAATCTTTCTCGAGTGTTTAGTTTTCATTCCAGAATATATACAGAGTGCAAAGGACGAGCATTTGATGAGCGTTAATTAACATGTGCAAAACGTTGCAGAGGTTAAATATTTTTATTTGCTATAAGTTGCAATATCTAAGCGATAGCAAAATTTTTTAAAAGTCCGTCATAAAAATACATTCATATTTCACTTATTTTTTTCTTCTAGTTCCAGTTTCGGCATTGTTAAGGACAATACCCAGTATTTTTGATAATGACCTGTACCAAGTCAGTAATACACAGAGTACAATTCATTTAGAGGGAAATTTATCAGAAACTTAATGATGAAAAATATTTACAAAAAAAAAACATTCATTCTTCAGGCACGTGGAATAATTCTAATGGAAATAATTTTTTCCTTCCAAATTGGAAAAATATTTAGACTAAGGCAAGTTGATAATAATGATGAAGAAAGTATGTTAACGGACACAACAAAATTATACAAACACTATTTGCCCAATGATAATATCAATGTTACCAACTATATATTACATTACTAAGCGTCCGGATAACAAAATTAAATATATACAAGTCTCATTATCTAATTGAAATGTCTATGGATGAAATTTTGCCAAATGATAGTACTTACAGAATTAGTGTTAAATGTAATGTGTCATTTCGTTATCTATTGTATTTTGTATGGAGAGCGGATTGACCTTGATTGATTGATTTACACCAACCTATACTGCTAATCTCTTAGAGACTCATGAGCGAAATTTCATCCGTGTACAAGCACCGTCACAGCGGCTTTAATGATGTGCATAAAGAGATTTAACAATAATATTAAGAGGGTGTCTATTATTCATAGCGGCCACACCATCGGGTGAATTAATAAATTTTAATAAAAATTAAACCCATCACAATTTTCTACATTTAAGGATCACTCCATTCGTTAGGAACATTCCCCGCAGCGTACAATCATCTCGCATTCTCTCCTAAGCCTAGCGCAGGATCTTCCTCTAGAAGGTTTTGGTTATTTGTATTCTCCGCCTCTGATCGTGATTCTTGCCCCTTATCGCTTATTGTATACAATATGTCGTGGCAAAGTGGACACCTGTCTTGCACGTACAGCCATTTTCTTAGACACACGCCGTGGAAAAAGTGATTACACTTGGTAATCTTTGCCGAATTCATCTCTTGATAACAAATAGCGCAGACATCGTCCAATTGGCGTAGTTGAACGCTAGAAGCCTCCGGTAAGGAGTTGATCTTGTACACAGCGGTCTGTCTCTTTATAAACACTGACCAACCGGCCTTTGCCTCGCACCAGATGTTAAAGTAAGCGTGGACGCACATCATTAGCGCTCTTATCGCACCGCCTGACTCATATAAAAGGATCCAAGCTCCGTTGAAGAACAAGAAAATCCCGAAACAGAATTCAACCGTGTTACCGAAGGCTCTGATGTAGTAAACATAGTCATCTAATTTTTCCCAGAAATTGACCCGATACGCATCCACTAAGAATAGTGAATATATCATGAGGCTTACAGCGACTTTGATGATCACTTCGACGCTGAATGCGCTGACGGCTAAGAGCCATGTGGACAGGGCATGATTGGACCACAGGTAAGTCAATAGGCCCAAAGGAAATGCGACAAGAAATGCGCATACACCTAAAGCTCGGATGTGCCTATGGACGCTTGGATTGTGTGAGGCACTCAAAGACATTAATATTGGATTCACAATGTTGTGTACAAAATGCAACAATGCGGTAAATAACAAACAAAAATTACGACACAGTCTCACAAATCGTTTTTCGGGATTCAAAGACGTAAGCCCGGTCTGTAATGCTAAAATGTAAAATAGAATTGCCGAAACCGTTCCAATATTTTTATCTTCCTCTTCGTCCGTGAGTAAAATCCACTGGAAAAAGTTACCAATGTAATGACAAAAAAAAGATATAACTGAAGTCATTCCGAGAACAGCCGTGATTGTTTCGCATCCGCTAATTAACAAAGATTTTGCCATGGAAGCGAGAGTTTGCACCGCTAACAGTGTAGTTATTTTGTAGCTCTCGTCTGAAAGCTCAAAATTGTCCATTAGTAAAATGCCGGCATGTTCCATGACTCTCAAGATCCAAAACATTCTTAAAACACACGGCACATTCATTCTGACCCATTCCGTTTCCACGAGAGCAGACAGTCCAAAGTTATTAATAAAGTGGCGACAGTGTTGGTATCCCATGTACAATATTTGTATTATCGAAATGGCCGAAGACCATAAAATAAATTTAACGACAGCCAGCGGAATAAGAGCCGCAAACACGGGGGCATGTTGCAACATGCCGACAGGTAGGGGTAATGCTCCAATGACGGAGGGCATCGTAAAACTTATCGGTAAGATATACTGCAATGCCCAATGTTGGGGTCCAAGATGTATAACGTAAAAAATCGAAGCGAGGAGAAACTGGGTGGCATAGTTTTCAATAATAATGAGTCCGTGACCGGAAGGGTCCAATATTCGGCTAACATTAAGACTTAACACATCCTCCAGAATGCTGGGGGAGATTCCGCCTGTATCTGATATTTCTGAGCGGGCTATCACTTGTTTCATAGCCGCTACATTGGTCCAATATGACACAAATACTATTCCAACGGACGTCAGGTACATGTAGACTACGATGAGATGTTTAGTTCTGAGCACGAACATGCAGAGAGCAGCGAGGCATCCTGAAAAAAAAAAAACACAAATAAATAAAAATGATAATTATTAATCATCCACCAAGATAAAAATGATATATTTTTTGAGATAAAATATATGACTTTATATATTTTTTAATTGAAAACATATTAAACATCAGTAATGATACTGATAAATGATGTACTCGACAACACTCACAATTTTATAATTAATTGTATTTTTACAGATATGCCAAACAAAAATTGTTACAATCTATGGTTTTGTCAGTGGACATAGTAGAATGATACAATTCATATATTGTGAATAACAAAGGTTTGTTCATTTCATATTATCACTCCATATAAATACTAAGTATTGGTTTGATAAGCTCAAAAATATTTGGGTAACTATCCAGTGGCATCGCTAGGAGGGTGCGGACTGTCTAACTGACACCATCAGAGGGGGTGGACACCAAAATAACTTTTTTATAAATTGTGTATAATTTTGAGAGAAATTTATTTTTGTTTAAAAGATAAATCCCTGTAGTTAGTTATAAATAGAGAATCAAATCTTGGAATTCGGTGACAATGTGGCGCCCAGTATATTATTTTGTTCTTCTGAGATGCGAAATCTTTTAATTTTAAGTGCTTTTTGTTTCGTGTTAACCAATTTTTCATGTTAAACGTTTTCCACAATATTTATTGGATTATTTAATATTGTTGAATGTAGGATCTTGTAAGATACTGCATGGGTCCATAGATGAAATGATCTGTTGATACAGATGTATCAACAGCATTAATCTCTGTGGCGATCGGGTAGATTCCATTTTAGCTCACAAAGTTCAACCGATATAAATAGTCATGTTTACTGTGCTAGCATATTAATAATAATTATTGAATGTCAACTCATAATCGTATTGCACAAGGCTGGCCAGAGTTATTATTATATCTGCTAGTTTGATGACAATCTCGTGGCAGATGAATAATTGCCCGTCCATTGTCAATATGTTTATCGGCGCTACTATTTCTATATTATAACTTGGCAGGTTTACTAATTATGGGAATGGATGAGAACTATTAGTGCATTCGTAGATATCTCCATTTTATCATTTTACAAATTATTATTATTGCTCACAATTACAGATAAAGAATCAATCAATACCTTGCTAAGAGAGCACTTAATCTAACACATCACAACCATTATTATTATGTAGGTTAATGTGAAAATATGGAGACAGCTAAATTGAAATAAGTAGAACGCAGAATTATGTATACAAAACAAAGAATTAAAATAAATATATAACTAAAGTTGTTATGCAAACCACTAGCAAGGAAACATTATATGTACAAATATATTGAAGGTTATCGTAGTCATATTTTTGATCACAATAAAATACAAGAATTTTATTTGTAAGGTAAAGGGCAAACTTTAGCACAACATACCAAAAATCTTAACATTATGTCAATGTTTAACCGCAACTCATTATCACTAAATATCAGAAATTATCGATATTTGCACCACAACATGTTAACATCACAAGGTACATATGCATTATATTAACATAATACTCACCAAAACAACATAAGGTGAATTTGAAACATGTGAATAGAAGTCCTTTAACGAAATTCGCATCATAAAATAGGATTTCTGTCATATTCTCCAAGTTTTCATCTTGAGACTGGTTTGAAAAGAAAATAGGTTCCTGTTCCACGCTTGACATTGGAAGTCCCAGACTAAATTTCAGTAATTCGTCCACCACGAACAGTGGAGGGACCCTCAGGATAACCTCCACGAGGGCCAAAACTTTCGCCATTAGTGGCATTATTTGTCTGTATGGTTTATTTAACTGACGAGCACATCTCGAACTCGCACAACTCGCGAAATATTACAACACGGCAGTATCAACGGCACTTTTTGACAGTCACCGACAAAATAATGACCAAAAATTTTGCAAATAATTTTGGCGCTCGCTCTTATCGGCCGGTGATGGTCCCATTTTCCAACTACCTTTTACTCCCCACGTACAGATGTCAGTGAAAAATAAAATATCATATACGACTTATGCTGAATTATATAGGGACCCTATTCACTTATTCACAACAGTAATCGATTTATCTACTATTATAAATTAGATACGAGTACAACCCGTAGTAAAATATTAAAAGTTTTTGTAAAAAAATATTTTTTTATTTGAAAACGAAACAAATATGTGATGGCAAAATAATTTTAATATTTAAATTGATATGTTCATTTTTTATTTTAATATTAGAAAATATAATACAATTTAGAACTATATATATATATATCCTACTGATAATTCTGTTAAATGAAGTATATATATATATATATATATATATATATATATATATATATATATATATATATATATATATATATATATATATATATATATATATATATATATATATATATATATATATATTTCATTTAACATTTATTTCATCTCTATGAGAGTAGGACTCGTGTATAGAGAAGGAGTATATACAAGATAATTTATGTTTCAGTTAGTCTGTACATTTTTTTACTTCAGATACAAATTGATAGTAGTCTGTAATTGTTCTAATTGTGACGGGGAAGATTGTTAAAAAATTTGATGTCTTGATAATTATAGTGATTTTGGGTTGCGGTGTATTTTAGTTTTGGAATATCAATTTGGTTCCTAAATTGTGTAGATTGGAATTCGCATCTAAAGTTTAATTGATTTTTAATTTTTAAAATTTAGATTATCATTTTTTAAGTGATTTCTAATTGTGACATTGAAATTTAGTATGCTCCTCCCCATCTAATAATACCATATTGCAAATGTGACTGTAGATACTCGTAGTATATTATTTTCAGATTTGTAAATGATAAGATGTTTCCGAGTCTTAAAAATATGTAGGCAGTTTTCCTTATTTTGTTTGGAAGATTAGTAATATGTTCTTTCCATTTTAGTTTTATTATGATTCCTAGGTACTTGATACAGTATTTTTCTTTAATTGATGAACATTGGTCACAAGAGTCTTCTTGAATATAGGCTTTGGTGTGAATTTTAATATTAATTTCAGTGTTATCTTTCTGTTGAATAGCAAATCGTAGAAAGTATGTTTTATCAGTATTAATTGACAATAAGTTATCATCCGTTCACTTTTTATGGTATTAACATCCTCATTTGCCGATATATTAGTGTCAGTCCAAGTTTTTTCATTAATTATTAGTACTGTATCGTCTGCATAAGATATTATTTTACCATGTAATTTGACTTTAAATATATCATTAGAGTATAAAATAAATAACAATGGTCCAAGTTCCGTACCTTGTGGTATGACCAAAGTCGTAGTTTCAGCAGATGTGCTATTGTGTCCATTTATTTTTACATTTTGTTTTCGGTATGTTAAATAACTTATAAGCCATGATAAAACATTGCCGTCAAGGACAATATTTTTAAGTTTATTATGTAGTTTCTTGTGTAATATACTATCAAAGGCTTTTCTTAGATCTATAAATATCCCAATGCATTTGTCACCGTCATCTATATGTTTGTTCATTATTGAGATTATTTTTGCAATACCGTATTGTGTGCTAATATCAATGTGTTTATCATGGGCGTGCAGTGCATACAAGCAAAAAAGCTGTGTATTACTAAAAATTCTGGGAAACAAATATGAATTAAATAATTGGATTAACATAAATGGAAACATTATTTTAGAATTAACCCCATCTGTGTACCAGTAGAGACTTTAATTGCTTAGTTCTAAAAACTACCACGATAACTCACCGCTGTACCCATGGCGCTCTTTTGTATTCGCCGCATCGAGCTATTCACATTACTCTCTTCTGTTTTTATGCTAGTTAATTACTAAATTGGCTATTTGAATTGAAAATTCCTTTTAGTTGATCCGTTTTGTATGGAGTCGTTACCTATGCTGTTTTTAACACAATAACATTAGAAAGGGTTACAACTGCGTACAAATCATTGAAGTGTCTACTTCCTCTTTTACTAATTCCCGAATTTTACTATCTTATTGTTTTTAATGTGTTGATTTCATGATTGTTCTTTAAATTTGGTGCATGGATTGGTTTTTGATTTGGGAAAAACAAAAAGCAATTGGCAAAATTATTTCCTACGTTAACCTTTAATAAAAATAATTATTTCCTTTAGTTATTACGTGAAGGATTTTCAAACAATAAATTAATCACGTTCAATCATAGAAAGTGTTCTTAAAAACGTCCATACATATTTTATATGGGTAAGAAGGTATTATTTTACGTTAAAACTCAAACTTTAAAAACATTATTAATAGTACTCTAAAATTATGTATGGTCGAGTCGTATAAACGACGGATTTATTTTGTTTAAAGACGTTGGTTAAACGAAAGTACATATATTGTATTACATATATTATGTATGATTATATAATATCATTGGTAACAGCATAACCTAAATCAATACCTACAATACGCCACTGGTGTTTATCAACAAGTAAATTTTATTTAGTCTATGAATTTTGTTAGTTAAAAAGTATGCCTTATTACCTATTATTTATTGTGTCGATCAATAATATTTCACATTCAACATTATTCCAAGTTTGTGACATATTCCAAGTTTGCTATTGTTCATTTTTTTTATTGAAATAATTCATGCTACATGACTACCAGACAAAATACATCCTTCACTGACCCACGGCAGATAATCTATAATAGTACAATATGAAATTGAATAACTAATTAATATTAAACATACAATAAAAAAGCTCAGCAATACAAATTTATTTATTTTTATAGAAGAACTATTTTTATACCTACACAATTAAAATGAATTAAAATAGCGTTTAATTTTTTCTGCCCTATTCACATTTAGGACATTATAAAAAATAACATTATTAGTTGTGGTAAAATCTAATTTTGACTGCTACAGTGAATTATAAAATTAACTTTTTTTTTTAAATTATGTTTATATTTTTATTTTTATTTTGTTATAGGTTTGAGATGCGTGGGACGCGTTCCTCGCCAACCAATTATTCCATATTGAAATATTGACTCAACCGGAGCATGGTATTATATCATTAAAATAATTGATACCATATATAATGTAATATTGATCAATAGAAATTAAAATATTCCCTCGCAACCCATCAAGACTTCCTGATAATATTGATTAATATTGGTAATATAACCAGATTATATCGTTATTACTTATGTTCCAACACTTAGATATAGTGTAATAAATATATTGCAGGTAGACCATAAAATATTTTGATGCCTAAACAGATTTGATTAAGATACGTATACATATTTTAATAACATTATTTAAATTGGTAAAACAAATTATATCTTGTGTGGTCGAGGTTAGGGAAGGCAATACCGGAATCCCGGCCCAATTTACAGTATTAATGAATCCCGGGTTAAATATTTTAGGTTAATTTCGGTGTACTAAAATTAGCCAGCTGGATAGCTACGAAAGGTAGGACTGGAGAGTATGTTAAACCCCCCATTCTCGATCGCTCCATGCGTCCAAATGGAGTGGTGTCACTCCAAAATCTGACCGTGAATGGGGAAAACAAACATGGATAATGTGGAGTGACAGGAAGAGTCGGATATCCAATCAGTCCAAAATCTAATCGCTCCGAGTCATCCATTCGTCACTCAAACTAACTTTCGTCACTCATTCGTAGATAATTTCTCCAGTCTGAAGGTTCCAATGATAACTTATTCAACAAATTTGTGTGTGTATAAATGACACTCGTTTTAAAAGCCGATCCCACTTTTTTTTTTGATTTCTTCATTTTGCAATACAAGGCAACGGCAGCCCAAAGCAGTTCTTCATTCATTTTATGACTTAATTAAATACAAATAAAAATACGAAAACACTAAAAAGCAACCAGCAACACTTGACGACCCTCGAGAAGCGTGACCGTGAATGGGATCAATTTTTTGGATGACATCGACCGTTTGGAGCGATCGTGAATGCCGTGCTTTGGGTATCCCGTGGATCGCAAAACCCCCACATGTCTTTATCCTCGGCAACATGCAGAAAAACGAATCTTGCATACTTTGAATCTGTTGGCAAAAAGAAACTCGAACGAGAAACGGAGACAGTTGAGTGAAAGCGAGCAAGAGAACGGTCTCTTGTAAGATGGATAGACCAAATAAAGGGTCCTCTTTGAATACTGCCATCAACATGCCTCATGACCGGGAGGAATGGAGACGAATTTTGAACGAAATTCCAGACAGATCAAGGAACCACGACGCTCATAATGAAGAAAAGATGACCAAAATTAGACTATAGGTATGATAAAACACTTATTACTTCGGGCATATTATTCAAAATGAAAAAATCGTTTGTAAGCGTTGCATTATTATTTACGTTATTTATTATTCAAAGATTCCTTTCTTAAATTAAATAAAATTTTATTTGTCCTTACTGACTTTTTTATAAGCGTAATATTAATGAGCAAATGAGAATTTTCTAATCCCGGGAATATCAAAATCGTGTCCCTAAATCCCGGGACTGCAATTCGGCCTTGCATTGGATTCACGGGTCAAGATGAATTATTATACAAAACAATTGTATTAATTATTGATAATTAACGCTTTCTGTCAACCCTGATTTACCTTTTATCAATTTTTACGAAAATGTGTTTTTCAAATTTATATATATTAGAAGATATACGAGTATACATGGTTCGTGTTTTTAAAGACAAACTTAAGTAAAATGTATACATTACTATAACATTTATAAACTTTACAATGTTTGTAATATAAAAAAAAAGACAATAATAATTCCGAGAGTGACAGTTGTGTCTGTGCGTGCTCTCTTGGATTAGCCAGATATTTACAAACTTTTCCTACTTTAATCCTTTTCATTCTACTTGTATATATAATTTAAGTTATTTATCTTCGATTCATTTCACACGTTTTCGGCAATTTACGTTTTTTTTCGGTTGAATTTATTTATTGTTACATTCTTTCGTTTTGATATTTTCAGTGTTTTTGTGCCCAACCGAGGAAATAAGACCTCCGGAACCAACAGGTCCTCTTCCTCTTCCATATCTCCTATCACGTTTTCCTACACCATCCTCAGAGGATGCGAAATCTGCAGAGGATTCCACTTTTGAAAAAAAAAAAATGTCTTATATATGTAAATAGGTAAGTAAGTAAATACTACATAAACTAATTTTGATGTAATTATATCACATTTTACAAAATGTTCTCACTTCTTTTGGGCCACCCTGTACATTCATATGAAAACCGGATATCGTTAAAATGACACATATTAAAATCTTTCTTTGCAGATTATTTATACAGTAAAATAAAAAGAGTACATATCAAGCGATGTATAAGTTAGTCGAAATAATTATACCTCTGTATATGTATATTATATTAATATTCTCATTACCTACTGAACGCCTCATATCATGAGCTACTTACAGTACTAAAATCAATCCAAATTATTACTATTTTTTTAAGCGTCGCGATAACACGAAACCTAGAACAAGGTTGGTGGCTTGACAAGTTTTCGATATCACAGCGTCAACCCATCGACTATCACAGCGTCAACCCGTCAACTATCACAGCGTCAACCCGTCGACTATCACAGCGTCAACCCGTCGACTATCACAGCGTCAACCCATCGACTATCACACCGTCAACCCGTCGACTATCACAGCGTCAACCCATCGACTATCACAGCGTCAACCCGTCGACTATCACAGCGTCAACCAGTTATATGCATCTAACCCTTAAATATTAATTATTGAGTACAGAGGTTAATTAATTTAGCTCAGGAATTATTCCGAACGCAACCAGCGGTATTAAAATAAAACTAGAATGTGCATCATGCCTAAGAAAAATTATTTGTAACTGCAACCTCAATAGTTCCCAACGGGAGGTGTCGTTTTGAATTAAAATGCAATTTTTTCTGTGGAAATTTTTGTTGTTGAAATAACAAGGTTCCAACTAACATTTTGGACCAATTTGAGTTATTGCGTGAAATGGGTTCCAAATGCATTATTCTTTATTTCTTCCATACACACCGACTCTATTTAACGTATATTAAAGAAAATAATAGCAAGAGCTAAAAGTTCCAACTGCATCAGTTGTTTATTTCAATTTATGGATCATTATTGTTAATTTACAATGTTTAATTATATTTTATTTATTTTCCATCATCTCACAGTGGTAATTGACAATACTGAAAATAAATTAAGACCTTAAAACTGAACACATCTGCATACTCAAAATATTCACGAATATATGTTGAAATTCAATCAACACTTTTGAGCTCATTATCTCAAAACAGTGTCAGTGTCAGATAGAACCTTGTTATTCTGAGAGGTCGAAAATAAGATTTTTACAAAATCATACATAAACTTTCACTAAATCATGCATCATTACCCAATCTATCATATATACTTCGATATCAATATTTGCGACATTAAACCATTTAACAAAGAGTCGTATGTCCGCTTACCTATTATTTTTTATTTAATATGTAATTTGGAATTTTCTGCAACTTTTTTTTAAATGCTTTGTATCTATGGCATGGTTGAGATAAAGCAGCTTGACTCATATTTAAACATGTTACACCCAGTTAAAAGTGAATTTAAATGCTTTGTATCTCTGGCACGGTTGAGATAAGGCAGCTTGACTCATATTTAAACATGTTACACCCAGTTAAAATTGAATTTAAATGCTTTGTATCTCTGGCACGGTTGAGATAAGGCAGCTTGACTCATATTTAGACGTGTTACACCCAGTTAAAATGGAATTTAAATGCTTTGTATCTCTGGCACGGTTGAGATAAGGCAGCTTGACTCATATTTAGACGTGTTACACCCAGTTAAAATGGAATTTAAATGCTTTGTATCTCTGGCACGGTTGAGATAAGGCAGCTTGACTCATATTTAGACGTGTTACACCCAGTTAAAATGGAATTTAAATGCTTTGTATCTCTGGCACGGTTGAGATAAGGCAGTTTGACTCAAATTTAGACGTGTTACACCCAGTTAAAACGGAATTTAAAAATTAATTGAGTCGCTGAATTTCAAAACTCGCCGTAACACGTTTTCATAATTTCGATAAAATCAAGAAAAACTGCAACACTTTAATGACAGAATTATTTTTTAGAACGATTTAATCTAAAATACAATCATTGTGCATTTACTTAATTGTTTCATTATAAATACATATTTTATTACGATGAGAAAAAAACACGACAGGTTTTGCATTAATTTAATTAATAATACTCAACATTATACTTAATATTGCTAGCTAACAAATCGTATAATATACATTTTTAAATAATAATAAATATTCTGAATCCGATGATATATTGTATATCAAATTTGTTTAAAAAAAATGTAACAGGAGATTATGAAATTCAGTGACACGATTGATTCATTTTTATGAACGCCACGATCATAAAAATCTGTAATTGACAGTAAATATTTGTACAAAAAATGCGTTAAACGGTGCAAGTAGGTTAGGGTTAAATGTGAACAAATGCACTTGTAAAAAGTTAATTAAAAAACGAGGACATCGATCGAAAAGTCAATATTGAACCACCGCAACACTGACATAACAAATGGTTCATTCTAGTGATTCAGTTTGACAGTGATTGGATAATTGATCTTTCTGGTTCAGCAGAGACTAAATATTGTTTTTGTGAATTGTACTGTCAGATCCATTGTTCGACACGCAGAGCCGGACTTGTTAGTCAACGGCTCGCTGGGTATTCAAAAATGGAGGACATGAAGCAGAAATCAATATAGGAATAGTAAAATTAACGATGACATCAGGAGGAAGCCTGATGGGCCGATGGCTTCGATATTTGTTTTTATTTTACAAAAATAATGTTTAAACCATTCTAAACTAATCGGCAATTAAAAAGAGATTCTGTTAGATAAACAGATTCCGAAATTAGTTATGGATTATTGTATCATTGAAATACGCCCAGGGGTGACAATCGACTGGCATATTATACTTATATTTATTATACTTATAAAGGTGTGGGTCTCCCGCTGGGGGTTACTGGGATGGGCGATGCCTGGAAGAGCAGTGGCTAGAGAGACCTAACGGAGCATTCTATTGGCTCTCCCTCGCACTCTTGCGACCTGGACAGGGTGAATTTCTGCCGGACTGTGACCGAGTTCTGCGACTGAAACACATAAATGTGACGTCTACCCTCCCCTTTGAAATTAATGCGACAAGTCTTTCATATTGTACAGGTATGGTTTTGGTACGACGAAACCGGAGACAACCTATGATGGATATGACTGAATGTAATAAAATGAATAAAAATATATTTAATTATGACGAATCGAAACGAGGGTTAACAACTCTCAAAACGATTCGGGATTGGGTGTAAATAAATAAAAAAATCGGCTGGCATTTGTCGCCAAACGGTAGTTCTATTCAATCAAAAGTCTTAAAATATTAAAAATAGCAGTCGCTAATCGTTTTTTGTATTTGGAATAAGAATCAGTTTTTGTTATTTGGAACAGAAATTGGTTTTTCGAATAGGAATCGGTTCTTTATGTTTGAAGTAGGAATGGACGTCATAGTTGGCGAGGACATTTATTCATGAGATTTCATGGGACGACACCCTGTATTGAATCGTTCAGAAAGACGTGTTGCTTCCGTAGTGGACGCGAGGTAGTCAGGTCTGCAGCGGATCTTGAAAACTGTAGGGGATACTGTAATGAATTGAAAATGCTTTCAGCAGGTTAGTGTGTGGTATGAAACGAGGGTAAAACAATTCAAGGAAACGCGGAACAATCATTTACCAAAAAAAAATCTGTGATGACTGTCACATTTTTTAAATGTGATTATTGCACTACTGATATGAATTAAAGTCTAAATTTGTATTCTGTATTATGACTTACAGATTATATCAACAATATCACAAAGCTCAATGTACTAATAATAATAATAATAATAATAATGTGTTTATTCCAGAGTGATCAGGTTTTTTTTTTTTTTTAAACATGATTCGTCATAAAGATAATACATATTAAGTTATACATTAAAGGTTATGAAATAAATATGCCGTGAAAAAGAAAACCAAGGAAAATATTAATAAATACAAAAAAAAAATTAAAATGTTAATAAAAAGTAAAAAGTTCACACATATATATATAAACACACAAAATATAATTATTACATATATAACTGCTTCAATCACGGCCATTGTTGTATATGTAGCTATTTTGTAAGCGCTGCCATTCTCTGGTCAGGGAACCAGCTTTCCACGAGAGCGCCGCTTGCACCAGAGAGTTAGTGCTGAGCTCCAGCCGCCGCTTTATGCCAGCAACTCGATGTCTTAGAAGCGGAATGAATCCATGTATACGGCCTTCGGTAAACATTGACTAATGACCCACAGATGAGATTTTCAGGGATTATGCTCTCATGAGATTCTTTGGAGATATTTCTCTGCTTTCGTAGTCACGGTAATGCACACCAAGTTTCAGATGTGTTTCATTTGTCCCGACGACTCTCTGAGACACGGTGTGTACACGGGGACTACGAAGAATCTCAAGGGAGCAAAATCTTCGTATCACAGAGATTGTCGAAAATCTCTTAAAAATATATTTCAAGGTCCTCGCAACTAAGTCAGTCTCCCATTGGTGTTTCGAATCTCCGAGAGAAATCTGATCCAAATGTGCGGATAGGCGTGTGTACGCGCCATGGCAGTTGGAGCGCGTCTCCTTAAAATACACCCGATTCTTTTTTTTGCACGGGGGATACGTTCCAGAGACTACCGTGTAAAATTGGAGATAGGTTCCACCATATTAATCACCTGTAAGTCTTATATTTGAAAGGTTCTATTTTTAATTGAAAAAGTGGGATATTTAAATAAATTAAATTTATTAATTATATATATATACATACATATAGCGTAATTGGTCATTCGTTTCACTACTAGACAATACACGTGCTCAATTTCGATTGTTTTTCGATGGCTAAAAATCATTTTCGTCACTGGAAATATCTTGGATAATATTAACAATTTGTGCTTGATTTCTTTCTTTAAAAAAATCTCAAAAATTCTGGTTCTCAAAGGGGTGCTACAACACGATGCAATAAGTTAAGTGTCCCTCTGTTGGGATCAAAATTGCGATCGTACTTTCACCCATTTCCCGACTAGCTATCTTCGCTCTGAAACTTTCAGGATATGTTTTTCTCGATGAGTAAGATTAATAAATCATTTTCGATATTTAAATTTCACATGCAGAAAACAAACGGGGATTTCTAATTCAAAATGTTTAAAATAAGTTCTACGTTTCGCTCAGTAGGCATTAGTGACGAGCTTAAAATCGCGAACCGTGAGTTAGTCACTGATATATTTGAGTCACACTCACTATCAGTGATTGAATATCTGAAAATATCGTGATTCATTTTTTAATTTATTCATATTTGATTGTGAACCGTGATTCGGCGCATGTGCAAATGAAACGAAAGTATCCATGAAGGAATGACGTTATAATTAAGCGCCATCTAGTATATTCTGCCAAAAAATTTCGCATTTGATCCCAAAATGCTGAGAATTTGACCCGAAAAAGGAACACATTTTTAAAAGGTTTTCGTTCTCTTTGTAATAATATTATTGTTAATAAGATATACTCGTATAAATTTTTTTCTGGAAATAAAGTTTGAATAATAAAAGTAAATAAGCTATAAATTGTTTTTTTTTATTTATTTCGTGTATTGTAATATCGAGCGGCGCATGCGTATTAGTAATGAAACTGTGATCACAGTCACTGTTTTCAATCACTAATATTATTGAATATCAATCACAATCACGCCAGCGAGTCAAGAGTAGCATTTTTTTCTCATCACTAATAGGTATGTTGATTAAGAGACACCGGTGCAAAGCGAATTTCGCCTGGAACGATATCGAATTTCCAATCAATAATACTGAATGTAATAAATAGAAGCAATTATTTTTAAATATATTTTTATGGTTACTTGTTATCAGTGGCGTGCAGTAAGTATAAACTTAGGTTATGCTGTTACCATGATTACTATATAATATACTATATGCTGTATTGTACAGTAGGTAGGTTTGTGAACTTTCATTTAACCGACGTCTTTAGTCAAAATGAATCTATCATAATAAATATGCATTATTTTTTAACGCAAAAGAACAATCACGAAAACAATACGTTTAGTAAGGTAGTAAAATCTGCGAATTAGTAAATGAGGAAGTAGATGCTTCGATCAGCTCTAAGCCAAGTTCTGAACCATTCAAATTTCATTCTGTTAGGAGACAGCGTAAGTAAGAACTTCGTGCAACATGGATCAGCTGACCCATTTGTGACTGCCGAGTGGAATTTTCAATTCAGTAGGTATTCAATTGTATGGCTTGAATAAAACGATAGATTAAAACAGTGGCTAGCAATTATAGTAGCGAAAAATGAATAATATCCCAGTGGTGGACTACAGCGCTACAGCGTAGCAAACAGAACTACACAACTAATGATTATGCTGATACACGGTGGGCGCTAATTTATATTTGTTTCCCAGAATTTTTAGTAATTCACAGCTTTTTATTTGTATGCAGTGTACGCCCCTGCTTTTACTTTGTAGATTTTTAATCCAGTTAAAAAACATTTTTACTTTAAACTTTACTTTACTTTTTTACTTTTACGGGTTAAAAAACCCTTGTTAAAATAAAAAGTGAATCGGTAATTTTTCTTCAACCGTACTATTCCAAAAATGTGCTAAAAGAGAATCAAGTGTATTGGACGTTCCAGAATGATCGATCGCGGCCCACGAGTACACAAAAGAAGCCGCAACATGACGCAATGGTGCGAGTGAAGATCATAATACTTGCACCACTCTAAATCTGGCATTTGATAATAGCGTTTTGCATGTTTCTAAGTTCTTGGGATTGTTAATGCGTGATATAGAAGTATTAACTTGTGCTGAATCGAAATCAAATCATGCGATACACAACACAATAGGTGGGAACGGAATTATCTCAATAATACAATATCGCTTTATGACAGCTTTATGATTAACTATGTAAAGGGTGTTATTAAGAGATAAAGATCTTTAAAATTAAATAAAACACATAAAAATTATGATAATGACTATGGTATTGAATTTATTTGAAAGATAATTTTATGAAATTAGTATTTGAATATGATTTCGCGCATGTGACCATCGCGGTTGGCTTGAATATTGAATTGAAGTTCAATTTTCGAACACTTTTTGGAGCAGCTGAGGCCGTATCGGCAATAATGCGACAAATGTTGGCTTCCAAGTCGTCTATCGTCTCTGGTTTATCAGCATAGACTAGCGACTTCACATATCCCCACAGAAAATAATCCAAAAGTGTTCAATCGCACGATCTTAGAGGCCGATTCACAGGTCCATTCAATAGGGGAACGAAAAAGTCAGTAATCATGGAACTATTGGTGTACACGAAAGCGAATCAACTCACGATCGGGTCCTCCCCAAAACTACGCTCCAATGTAGCAACAACTTCTTTGGTGCGTACTGTACGACGTCTCTGCGGATGCGTATTATCAATTAGATCCATGCGTTGCAAAACCGATCCACGGGTATTCGAATTACTTGCTCGGATGGACTGTTATATCGACCGTAAAATGGACGTAGTGCACGGGAAGTTTCGCGAACTGAACCGCAATTTTCGAAATAAATTTGCACTATTTTCAAACGTTGTTCTGGCATAAGTCTATTCATGGTAAAATATCAAACCAAACTGAGCCCAAATTACCTATCAGCTGTCGCTGGAAAAAGTGTTGCCAATTCGAAAAACAAATCTCTAGAAAAACACTCTTCATTTGAAAAAAAGAATAACAAATTGAGATTACGACCTTCGTTAATAACCAAATATTAATTAATTTTTTGTAGTCATCATTATCATTACATTCTAACAATATTTTTTTTACGTGACACACTTGCACATGTGTTCATTTTTAACGTGGCACACTAGCAGATGTGTTCATTTTTAACGTGACACACTTGCAGATGTGTTCATTTTTAACGTGACACACTTGCAGATGTGTTCATTTTTAACGTGACACACTTGCAGATGTGTTCATTTTTAAATAATGGTCTCTGTCCACGATAAAAAATTTTAAGATATTTTTGTCACCGAGATAATCTCTGAAATGAACAAATTCTTTAGAGACAATTCTCAGTTTAAGTAGTGTCCGAATAAACACCGTATATCAGAGATTCGCCGTCTTGCGCCTTACTTCACACTCTTATTAAGGGATATAGTTGTAGAGGTATATGGTTGTTCTTAGGTGACGTTTGTGTGCACGCATCTGTCAGATAGAACGTCGCGTACACAGGTTTGAATTTTTGTGTATTTCTTGTTGTTTATATTTGGTTTTTTCAAATTGTTGCCCAGAATGACAAAAATCACTGCACAAGACCGTATTCTGATCAAAAATTTGCGAATTGAAAAACGGGGTGCTAGGAAAATGATCAAAGAGTTTCAAAACAAAGCCTGGAGTATAATAGCTAGACATTACAGCAGGACGGATCTCCATCTCACACAGTCAGAAATACAATCAACTTTCTTCGTCGTGAGAATGTTAATTTCATGGAGCCAGGCATGTGACCACCGAACAGCCCAGATTTAAACACAGTAGATTATGAAATATCGGGTGTTTTCATGGTTTCTGATTTGCTAAATATTAAGCAAAAAAAATTACATTAAGAATTATAATTAATTATATTATGTTCTGAAATTACTCATATGTTGTGATGTGAAAAAACGCTACTGTTGACTCACTGGTGTGATTGTGATTGGTATTCGATAATATCAGTGATTGAAAACTGTGACTGTGATCATAGTTTCATTATTAATGCGCACGCCCCGCACGATATAAACATATTCTAGCATAAATAGTTAATACATATTTAATTTAATATAATCACAAAGAGAATAAAAACGCTTAAAAAAAAGTGAGTTTCTTTTTCGGGTCAAATTCTTAGCGTTTCGGATCAAATGCGTAAAATTTTTTGGCAGAATCTACTAGATGGCGCTGATCACGAATTATAACTTATTTCCTTCATATGCATGAATGCATATGAATATGCATTTTCGTCTCAAATGCGCAGGCAACAAATCACGGTTCACAACCAAATAATGAATCACGAATCACGATATTCCCATGTATTCAATCACTGATAGTGAGTGTGTTTCAATTCAATCACTGATAGATTGTTTCACGGTTCGTGATTTTGAACTCATCACTACTAAATATGCTGGATGGATAGAGCTACGAGATAGTTTGGGTGAATAAAAAAAAAAGAATATTTAAAACAATAAAGAAACCAAAAATTTCATATATCGAACGTCAGTGATAAGATACATAATACAGGGAAAGATTACTGGAAATCGGGGCTCTGGAAGAAGGAGAATATCACGGCTAAAGAACCTGAGGCTTGGCACAAAGTGATGATAGCCAACCTCCGTTGAACGGATAGGGCACAAGAAAAAGAAGAAGTGTATGTATATGGCCAGAACAGGTACAACAAGAAAGATTACTAACAGCTGTCACGATTTTATTTGATGCTTGAACACAATTACAATAGGAAGCATTTGAATAAGATTAAGAAAGGATCAATTAGGTGGTTTGGTCATATGGAACGGATGTATGAGGAGAGAATAGTAAGAAAGATATATGACGCAAGTGTTGATGGTACCAGAAGTAGAGGACGTCCGCGGAAGACTTGACATGACCAGGTAAACCGGATACTGGAGGATGGTCTTGTTAGAAGCCTTAATAATCGGCGATCTTGTGTGGATGGGGCGAGAATTGTGTGTAAAGACAGAACGTGTGGCGCGAGAAACGGGGTGATGGTAAGTAAGGTTTATCTCGTCGGGAAGCGGCTGCAAAAGAGGTGGCAAGTGTATAATATGCAAAATCTTACCAGTTGAGAAAAAAGTAACATATAATATAATCCTTTTAAAATTAGCAATATTAACTTTGTGGTTAAAATTCATATTTTTTATTTATTATCTTTGTTTTTCTACCACGAAACATTAGACCGGCATTCTATATAAATAATAGTATAGGAAATTTACTCATAAATTCTATAGACAAAGATTTAACAATTCTGGCGTCTATAAACTTAGTTGCAAGGATTTTGCTGCATTTTATATTGGTAAAACGGGTAGAAATTTTAATATAAGAGTAAGGGAGCATTTGAGATGTTTGAACAATAGCGGGTTTTCAGAATTTGCTAATCATTTGATAGAAAGTGGTCATGGTTTTGATAAAAAATTGGGATTGTCAATTTTGCATATAAACGGTGTTGGTCACGAATTAAATAATTTGGAGTCGTTGGAGATAAATAAAGCATGTAAAACTAATCAAGAAATTATAAACAACCAACTAAATTTAACTACGAGTCCCATTCTAAAATTTTTTCCAAAAATTATTCGACTAAATTTGTATTAAGCAACAATTTGAGTTAAGTACTAAATTTATTTTTAAATAATTGTTGTTTTTTTAAAAATAGATTCTGGTGAAGAAACAATGATATATATTTTTAGTTAGTTATGACATCCTGAAGAAGAAAATAGTATTTTTCGAAACCGGTAGATGTATTTAAACTCAATTCAGTGGTTAATAAAACAAAGAAAATAAATAAAATATATATAATATAATCTTAGAAGAGATGATAAACGATGTAAATATGAATACTGACCCTCACCAGATCCTAGAGACGAATCATGAGAGTACCGATCACGAACAATGTGTATGGTGAGAGAACGAGAGAATGTATTGTACCAAGAATTATTAAACAGTCAATAAGAATTATTAAACAGTCAATAAAGTCAATAAGAATTATTAAACATTAAGGAAAATAAAGAGACGTCAGTGAACACGCTTAAATATAAAGTCAAACACGTTCTCATCTTATTGCATTGTACGTTTCATATTCTATTTTATTGTGTTTTGCCTCGTATTCGGTTTTGTGAAATATGGTTTGTTTGCCAATTCGCCCTAAAATAGGCCAAATTACCTAGTTGGGCAATGCATTAAAAATCTGTTTTAAAAAATATACGTAACTGTTTTTTTTTAGCTGTACAATATATATTATATGTTGTACAGAATATAATATCACAGACCTATCTTCTGAATAATTACAACTTCATGTGTTACAACAATAAGAATGTGTTTTCCTTAATAATATATTATATGTGTCTAAATAAATTTAAAAAATCTAATTATTTGATTTCTCTATTGTATAACTTTTTTTTTGTTGGTGATAAAATTATAGTTTACTTTAATTAACTATGTTAAAACTGGTAGAAAATAAAAACTATTATGTAATATATATGAAATAAAGTTATAATAAAAAAATTTAACTAATTTACCATCGCCGTTTCCCCGCGAGGGTAGGAGACAGAGAGAATAGAGCGCCACGCAATTCTCGCCTCATCCACCTTCATATATCGTCTCATACAAGCTTGTCGATTATTGAGGCTTCTAACGGGACCATCTTCCAGTGTCTAGTCGTCCGCGGATGTTCTTCATTTCTGATATAATACTGATACCTATTTCTGGTGCAATACTTTTCTATTCTGTATTGAGTCCCAATTCTTGTAGTTACTAGTGATGAGAAAAAATGCTACTCTTGACTCACTGGTGTGATTGTGATTGATATTCGATAATATCGGTGATTAATAACTGTGACTGTATCACTGTAACTGTAAAACTAATACGCGTGCACTGTACGATACGATGCGATATACGAAATAAATCAAAAAACATAATTTAGAGCGTATTTACTTGTATTATTCAAACTTTATTTGCGTAAAAAACATATTCTAGCATATATAATGAATGTATATCTAATTTAATATCATCACAAATGTAATGTAAACCCTTTCAAAAATGTGAGTTTATTTTTCGGATCAAATTCTCAGCATTTCGCGTTAAACGTTTTGACAGAATCTACTAGATGGCGCTTATCACGAATTATATCGTCATTTCTTCATAAATATTGCACATGCGCCGAATCACCGTTCACGCTCAAATATAATTAAAATAATAACGATATTCTCAGATATTCAATCACGATAGCGAGCGTGACTCAAAGACATCAGTGATTGACTCACGGTTCGTGATTTTGAGCTCATCACTGGCAGTCACGCCGGTGGCTGTAGAATATCAAGAAGCTGACTCTCTTCAAACAAAGAGAATTGTGGCCGGAAACCATTCTGAAGAATCGCAACATCAGCAATAAAACTCGAGTACATCATTTAATTTGTAACTTTAATAATTAAAATAAAATTCATGTTCGACTCAAGGTCGCCAACTTTACCGTTTAAAACAATTACCCCCACAACAGTTAACGGTATAAACTCTATTCAGTTTTAATTTCCGTAATATACGTTAATTGTTTTCAGTCGTTTTCCATTGACTGGATTCGCATTCTTATCTACTTTAACAATCGTAAAGTAATATTCGCCGGAGTAGTTTTGCTAACATCTCGACCGTTCGGGAAAATCCTTGGTTGCTAAAAAGAAAGGTTGATTCCTGCAATAAAATGTTTTATTAAAATGCCATCAGCGAGAAGTTTGACCTTAACGGATCATTCAAGCAAAAAATACCTTCGAATTAATATTTTTAATGTCTTATATCCTGAGCTTTTA
Organism: Eubasilissa regina; assembly: GCA_022840565.1. Lineage (NCBI taxonomy): Eukaryota > Metazoa > Arthropoda > Insecta > Trichoptera > Phryganeidae > Eubasilissa > Eubasilissa regina. The sequence continues at coordinate 10,767,596 of JAINEB010000027.1, read as the reverse complement.
CATAAACAATGGGTACATGATCAATTCTACAGGGGCATTTTTTGTAATAAGCAATTCGAAACTCGGCAATTTCGTATTTCGTATTTCGAACTGAACAAATAAATACGGATACCGAAAAAAATCTCACGTTCTCACGGCCAATCAGAAACCTCCGCATACAGTTTGCTGTTTTTTAAACATGTTCTTGCGCCCTATCTGTTTAACGGACGTTGGCTATCATCACTTCGTTTACTGCTCCGCAGTAGACTGGCCAAACCGTTGCCTCAGGTTTTCAGCTATGATGTTATCCTTCTTCCAGGGCCCGACTTACAGCGATCTTTCTCTGCATCATAAGGTGTAAGATCTCGTACTTCTTTGGATGTCTCATTACATGCCCGACATATTAAAGTTTTCGGATTATTATTGTTTTAAATACTTATTTATATTTATTCATTCTAAGTATAGGGTCTTTCAACGAGGACGCTCGATTTTAAAATGTAAGTTAAACAGGTTGTGTGTGAGATATTCACTCAATTTTTCTTTCATTTGAAAGTATATTTTATGGCATTAAGTGTGGAATATAACGTTGTTCGAATATCCGCTGCGGTTTTGTTCGGTGGCAGGTTTGGGAGGTCCAATTCGCATAATATCTGGCTAAATTTGCTGGATGGCGTTTGTTATGTTGACTTTGAGGGGGTCAATTGTTTGCAGCTTATTCGTAAAGACTTGCGATTTAAGATAGCCTCAAAGAAAGAAGTCTAAAGGAGTTAAATCGCACGATCTCTGTGGCCAGTTCACGTCACCGCCGCGCGAGATAACCGTGCCCTCAAATCGCTCGTGACTTTGATAATAAAATTTGATGATTTACACACATTGTTCAACCTTCCGTGGTAATTTGCCGTATACTACTTAACAATTGACAATAAATTTGATAGATGTCACTTTAACAACATGGCTGCTATAACCTAACAAATTTTGAGCGTCCCTATTAAAAGACCCTATATAAATAATTTTAAAAAGGTATATTTTGCTATTTTTCACTCACTACTCCAGTATGGAATAATCGGGTGGGGAGGAGCATACAATAATATAATATAACTATAGTAAAAATAATACAGAGAACAATTATTAAAGTGATATTAAAAAAAAGATCAACTTTTTCAACACAAACACTTTTTGCAAAATTCCCAGTCCCCAAAATTGAAAACATTTACAAAAAAACCTCAATTAATCAATTAATTAAAGAAAATAACACTAGAAAACTTGAAACAAGCACATCATTAAGGTTTAAAAATAACTTTAAAATCCCTAAATGTAACACCAAACACTATCAGCAAAATTCTATATATTTAGGGATAAAAAATTTCAATAGCCTCCCTACACAAATCAAAGAAATAAAGGATATAAAAGAGTTTAAAAAGAAACTAAATGAATACTTCAAAAACACATAAACAATATTACAGAATTCTTCAAAAGCACACAAATGGACAATGAAGAAAATATGTTAGGTATTACATAAAATTATTGTAGAGTAACTCCCTCTCCAAGCACAAGAGCTGGTCTCTTTTTTGGAGAGGTATGCGAAAGAAACACCATGTATGTGTATGTTTGTACCTTATGTATGTTTGTAACCATGTATTTTAAAAATTGAATTTATTTTGCCCATGTATTTTTTTCGCTAAATTAAATAAATAAAAATAAAAAATTTATTCATCCAAACCATAACATCTTAATTTTTTTTTATTATTTATTTTATTAGTAACTATATAATACTGTGTAAAAATCTGTTTGGACTGTGCCCGTCTCACTGGAGAAATTTTGTGTCGAGACCGGCATCTGTAACTCGAACTGAAATATTTTTTCGATAAGTTGATTTTTTCTGTATACTCGTGTTTTTCTAGTTGACACATTATTTAATTTGAATTGAAATAATGTGAAACATCAAATGTATGAAAAAAAATATATATATATTTTAGTTCTACTCGTTTATTTTCCGTGAAGCGTTTCGCCTTATATGGGCATTATCAATCTAACCAATTTCAATTCAATAATAATAAGGGCAGCTATATAATTTTAAGTACTTAAGGTAATAATGGAAATTTTGAGGTTTTTATATTTTGGCATGATTCTAAGAAACAAATCTGTTCGTATATTAATAATACCATGTTATGTAAATGAGGTGAGTCAACATTATTCACGTTAATTCTTAGGGTTTTTTAACCTTAAATATTACCTTAGGAACTGGTTATTGGGTGTTGGCAAAAAAGAGACTAAACAAAGATTTATGGAGATACTTACATGAAGGTTGTGACGTCGTATTTTATACGTCCTCCGGCTTGTTCAGTGTAAAGCATTAGGTGCGGGATCCTGATGCACAGAATTCACCATGTCGTTTCTCAATCCACATTAGCTATCATTCTCGGGGAAAAATAACAAAATGAGTTTAAATTTACAATATTATAATTTAATAATTAACCTCACAAAAGTATGAGTTTACAGGGTAAAAATATTATAAAAAAACATATCACTTAAATGTGATTATATATAAAGATTTTTGACAAATCTTTCTTCAACATAATAATAGATTTTTATCAAAGTGAGAATAAACCTTACGAAACTTATAAAATACAAAATATTAAATTTCGCGTCAAAAGTTACTTTACAACAATTTTAAATACAGAATCTTCGCTCTTCAGGAGCCATCCACCGTTTCCGTCTAGTTTTGATGTTCCGAGGCACCCGTAGAATACTGTGTCTCCTTCCATGGCAAAACGTCAGGAAGACTGGGCCATCTGCTTCCTTTTGAAGTAGCGTAGAACCCTCGCGTCCTCTTTTGTTGTAAAATAATTTATGTTGGAGAGTAAAAAAAAAACAGTGGAGGATCTAATCGTGTTCCCGCCCTGCTCACTTCCTGAGAAATCCCTCACGGGGAAATGGTATTGTCATCTACATCCCTCCTTCTGCCGTCAAGTAAGGGATGCTTCACATCCTGCATATTTACAAGTTAAATAGCGAGAATTCTCACTGACATGATTGCAGGATAACACAGGTGCCCAATACATTTTCGTATCCTTCAGAGCCACTTATTAGGGAATTTCAGGTTTTGGATATGAGACAATTATATGTGCAGAATATACTAACTAGCTTTCATAGGAAAATAAGCGCTCCATCTGTGAGGACTGAAAGATATTATCCCACAAGAGCAAATAATCTTAAAATAGTTCCAAGAATGAAAACTACTTTTGGTCAAAGATTGTTTACCTTTCAAGCTCCCATAATATATAATCAAATTGAAAATAAAATTAGAAATTTAACTGACATTAAGACTTTTAAAAGGGATATTTCAAATTGGTTGTTGCAATTAGGAAGAGCAGATACAGAGAGTAAACTCTTTTACATAATCAAATAATTTGTATAACTACTTTTTTGCATTTTGGTCTTGTATATTTCCATCTACCTTAAATCTGCTTATAATATTGGTATAATTTTTTTTTTCTCTTCTCTCTTTTTTATTCACTTTTTTATATTTTATACATATATATATTTTTTTTATTAAATATTTTCACATTATGTGCTATGTATGTATTCGATCTTACTGTGTTTTGCCTTCGATGAGTTTTGGTTTTATAAAATATATTAGTTTATCAATTTGCCCTAAAACAGGCTTGCCTAGTTAGGCAATGTATTTAAATGTGTGTAGATATGTAAATATGATGCCTTTTGAAAGAAAAATTCAGCTATAATATTATTATTAATGATAACAAATAAATAATTAATGCTATCAAAAAATACTTTAAAGATTAACATGTATCCCGAAATTCATAATATTTTTTTATCGTTGTTATAAATAAAGGGTTTTTCATTAAGGGCGCTCAAACTTTTTTTTAAATAAAACAAAAACGAATGAATATATCTAAAAAAAAATTATTTTGTTTTGAGGTACATTTAATGGCAATTATGTATGAAATTCAATTTCCCTTGCATGACCACTGCGGGCACGTTTGCAGAAGTCCAATAGTTGAATCCAATTTTCCACCACTTTTTCACATAATTCGGCCCGAATCGCACCAATTTCGCGTTCAATATTTTCTCTTAGCTCTTGTAACATCGCCGGCTTGTTGGTATAGACCAAAGATTTAACATAGCCCCAAAGAAAATAGTCCAATGGTGTTAAATCGCATGATCTAGGCGGCCATTGAACTAGTCCATTTCGCGAAATAACACGCTCACCAAATTTGGTTTTCAATAAGTCAATTGTTGCGTGTGCCGTGTGACTGGTAGCGCCGTCTTGTTGAAACCACATATTGGCCAAGTTCATACCTTGCAATTGAGGCCAAAAATAATCAGTTATCATGGAGCGATAACGATTACCATTCACAGTAACATGACGATTAGCATCATCAACAAAAAAATATGGTCCAATGACACCTCCGGTATGTAATCCACACCAAACAGTGATTTTTCCGGGATGCAATTGTGTTTGTGGATTGGTGCCTGCCCAATAACGCATATTTTGCTTGTTTACATATCCATTGAGCCAAAAATGAGCTTCGTCGCTAAAGATGATTTTTCGATGGAATTCAGCATCATTTTCAAATTGTTGTGCAGCCCAATTGAGGAATTGGCGACGCTTCAAATGGTCAAGCGGCTTTAGTTCTTGTGTCAACTGGATCTTGTATGGATGTAGGCCAAGATCTTTTCGCAAAATTCGCCACAATGACGTCACAGAAATGCCCAATTGTTGAGAACGTCGTGTTAGTGACTCATTTGGGTCATCAAGAACAGATGCTCTAGCGGCGGCAATATTTTCCTCATTTCGTGCATTTCTTTGTCTCACTGGCACTGGAACATTGTGTAGCGACAATGTGCTTTCAAATTTTTGCACCAAACGTTGAATTGTTGATGTGGCAGGCAAGTGATGACGACGATAAAATGGTCGTAATGCTCTTAAAGTTGCGGTGAGCGAACGCGAATTTTGGTAGTAGATTTGAATAATTTGCAAGCGTTGCTCCGGTGTGTACTACTCCATGATGATTTGCCAACTAAGTACGAGTGTTAACCTTAAAAAAAATTGAAGAAATATGGCGTAGTTTCTTGTCCCTGTTGAAAGAAAGTTTGAGCGTCCCTATTGAAAAACCCATTATATTCCATTTTATTTTATTATAAGATAGTTATTGTGAAAAATAATTATTAATATGTAATCTTCTTTTCTGCACAAGTGCATGCTTTTTAGAGAAATTGTAGAACTAAAAAAAAACTTATTATTGTATTGTATCATTGTAATTATAACAGATTAATAAATAAATAAAAATTTGATTATTCTTACCCTTCCTTGTTCAAATATGATATCACGTCTCTTTGATGACAGTATAACAATGCAGCCACTTTTGCGCTCTTTCGCCGTCAAACCAAAAGTACCATAGAGAAATTTATTTCTGAGGTGCAATGTTGCCATTCGATAAATGACAACTCAAATAACATTTCGTGATCGGTAGATACCAGATATAATTAAGGAGAACACATTGTTATTGTGAAGTTGTAATTATTCAGAACATGGGTCTGTGATATTTTAATTACTAAATTAATGTATTCATTATAAATATATACATATAAAATCAATTTTGTCGAAAGATATTGTTTTTGCGTCACCGGGATTCGAACCTGGATCTCTATTTCCAATCCGGGGAAGTACACTACCAATTGTGTTATAACGCCAGTATTTTTCATGACAAATTTTCGAACCTATATGTTACACTGGCGTTTGCAGTCGGTTTACTCAAAAGTATTTGAAATAGAGATCCAGGTTCGAATACCGGTGACGCAAAAACAATATCTTTCGACAAAATTGATTTTATATGTGTATATTTATAATTAATACATTAATTTAGTATTTAAAATATCACAGACTTATGTTCTGAATAATTACAACTTCACAATAACAATGTGCTCTCCTTAATAATATAAGTTGTATCAATGTGTCCAAAATTTAATAAAAATGAATTGTTAATTCTGGCGTCTGCAGTAGGTTTACTCAAAGGTATTTGAGATTCAGTAAAAAATAATGTAGATGGCTTTCAAATAATGGAACGACAGGTGTATTAATTTGAAAAATGTAACATATAGGTTCGAAAATTTGTCATGAAAAGTACTGGCGTTATAACACAATTGGTACTTCCCCAGATTGGAACTAGAGATCCAGGTTTGTATCCCGGTGACGCAAAAACAATATCTTTCGACAAAATTGATTTTATATGTATATATTTATAATTAATACATTAATTTAGTATTTACCAGATATAATGTTATAAAGTATACGTTTTACGATGGTTAGATTGAGTTAGCTTTGTGGTTAGGTTATTTTGTATGTATTATATCATAGGAATTGCTGTATTTTTGAGAAATCCTGGCCGCAGAGCAACCATTAATTATGTTGTTAATTTTCCGATTATGCAAAAAAAAGTGAACAGTTTTCAATGCGAAATAACAAACTGCGTGTCGTAACAAATTGCGTGCGTTTTGCCAATTCAAATATTAGGAAAATGTTGCAAGGTACGTTTGAACTAAAATACTAATTGAAAACAATTATTATCCTGCCCGACGTTATGTATTGAATCTTTGTTTAAATCGTTGATTAGATTGCATTAATAACTGACATTAACGAGCAATTAACACACATTAAATGTCATTTTCAATGAAGATAAGCTTTATAAAACCGGTTATTCTGTAAATAATATAGTACTCCTTCCGTTTCAACTACCAAGTTCCTGCACGGACTTCGCTACAACGGTTTCGCCTAGTATCTGGCTTATCAGGACCGTTTCTACCTTAATGCAAGACTGGGCAGCCGCCTGGGGCGGCAAAAAGGCGGAAATTTTTTTTTTTAAATCAAACAGCAAATTAGTAGAAAAAACTTGTAATGCGGCTCAATATATTATTTCAAATCGAACCGCTGCAATAGAAGCACTTTCCTCTTGAAAAAAAATCAATGAGGAGTATTTTTAAAACATGAGGAATAGCGTGGAGTTTGAGAGAGCTTTGGTTGGCGCTCGAAAGCCAGCTGAAAAAATCAATATTACGCCAATTTTTCAGCCAGAGATAAGGAGGGAAAGAAAATTGTTCGCTCACGATTCAGAAGATGACCCCAAAGAGAAGTTCAGAGTAAATTACTGTTCTGCAGTATTAGACATGGTAAAAGAACAATTCATACAGTTGACTGAAATTGTAAGATTATTCGGTTTTCTATACAAAATAAGTGACTTCAAGATGAAAACTCCCAAAGAACTCATGTGCATCAAATTGTAAAAAGCTCTAACCCGGCGTAGCCCTGGATAAAGTCAATCTTTTCTAATGGACATTGACGCTGCAGCTCTCAGCTCTGAACTTTCAGGAATGAGTCATCGAATACAAAGAAATGCGAAACCCGAATATGTGCTGAACTATATATGCCAAAACGAGTTAGAAAAATATTTTTCTAATCTGTTCCTTGCTCTTCGTATCATTTCAATAGAAAATACATGCCTTACCAGCTTGACATTACATATGTTATTAAAGACTTTATTAAAATAAATGGAAGGAAGGTACAAATTGGATTAAGAGGAAGAACCCAAAATACTATTGAAGTTATAAGAGAATACTATTGAAGTTACGAAAACAAAATAAACTATCATAAACAGTGCTTATTTAGTTAATTAATGTTTGATGTATTTTATTGTTTAATTTTGAATGCAAGTTATTTTATATCTAGCAACATTTAAAAATGTCCTAGAACATAAAATTGCTGGACCTACAAAGGCACTGCTATTAAGTAAATAATAGATATCTCATAGAGACGAAACTATTTTTATAAATGGAAAAAAATGGAAGTATGTGTAATTACGGGGCTTTCGACTTGTCTTCGGCTGGCTTAAGTGATCACTCTACACAATGTAACGTTCACTATTCCACCCAATCAACCTCCAAATCTATAAAATTTTTGAAAGTTGTATATATGTTTATGTGTGGAATCACTTTGAATACCACTACACTATCGCCATCTATGGACTAAATTTGTTATTCATTTTCCATGAAACAGCATATATGTCACAATGAGAATCAAATTATTTTTTGAGATTATTCTTTATATGTAAAATGTTTTAAACACTAGAAAATCAGCCAGCCGAAGCCCTGTAATTATCCATACTTCCATTAATAAAAAATAGCTTCGTCTCTGTGAGATATCTATTGTTTGTTTATTTTATATCTGATAATTAATTTATTATTTTAGCCTGAATGACAGGGGGAAAGAGTGACGGTAGTAAAAGGGAAGGAGCGTCATTTTTCAATTCTCGCCTAGGGCGGTAAAACATCTAGAAACGGCCCTGTGGCTTATCATCACTGCAGAGATGATATAATTCTATACTTTGATGTCCTATCGTTCGCTTCCATACAATTGTTCATGCCGACTCGTCAATTTTTGTGCAGTAATCGCCTATTTTACATATTCCATCGGACGACTCCGAAACCATCACCGTGAAAAGGCTGATGATCAAAGAGAGGGTGAAGAGAACCGGATCTCGTGGAAGATCACCAACACGAGAAGCGACTTGGTTAAAACATGGATGCAGAGTAAACTCTTACAATACACAAAAAAATGCCACGGACCTGAATCATAACATGACAAAAATGTCTCTCTTGCCGAATTGTCTTTTTAGATTGTAAAATTATATAGCAATCCTTTTGTACTAATTTCCCGTGACTTTAAAATACTAATAGTGTTGAAATATAATGGTTACTTAAAATAATTAGAAGCATTCAAAATGTACAGAAATCTTCATAATTTCAATGAATAATGTTGTCCCTTTTCACCTCATGCAAATAAATTTGTATGGCTGTACCCCATCATAATTAAAAATACAAGTTGTTGAATTAAATTATTAGATTGATAATACCCTTGCAAGGCGAAACGCGTCTCAAATAAATTAAACGAGTAGAATAAAAATACAAGTGTTTTATTTTCACATATGTACATATTAAATTCACAGATATTTTTACAAAATGCATATTTTCTGATAGTTTAATTTATCTTACTATTTAGGTTAAATTGGTTAGTTAGTTTTATTTTATAATCTTACTATTTAGGTTAAATTGGTTAGTTAGTTTTATTTTATAATCTTACACGTACTTCTGATGGTGTACGATTTTTTCGATAATTGTGGTACGGTATTAATATTATTATTATACTAAGATTTTTCACGAAACTCTAAAGTGTTGTTTTATATTTTCGACGTAAGGGTCATTTTATTAACCAAACCTTTATTAGAAATCTAAAAAGATAACCGTATATGTCAAATGTCAGAAATTATTATGATGAAATTTCGAAACTTTAAAGTATAATATCTTTTTAAATACTTGCGATCGGATATTTTTTTTAATTTTTGAAATCACGCCACCCAATTTTAAAGGAAAATTTTTTTTGTAAAAATCTGAGATAACGCCATATTCTCAATACATGCTCTCATTAATAATAGGACGAAGAGAAAAACGGTAGAGATGGAAAAAAGCAGAAGGTTGTAAGGTTAAACAAGAGACGACATTGTCTTCTAATATCATCTGATCATGCCTGATCTTTTGCGGATGCTCATGTTTGCTTCTGTCGCCTTAAACATTCGCCTCATATATGTTCTTTACATAACGTTCTCAAGCTGTCCAGCGACCATTTCTTCACTAATTTATGTTTTGGATAACTTACTGTACGTCCAGGGTACAGTAGTATCAAAACCTGTCAACATTAAACTAATAAAAGACGTTTAGACAAATTATATGTTATTTTTAATTTGTATTTATCATCAATATCATGAATTTCCATTTATTATTATTTTATATGTGTGATTTCACTCCAAAACACACTTAAATTTTTTTTTATTTATAAATATTCTGATTCTAATAACCAATAGTCTAAAAAATGAAGAAAAATACTTGCCTATTTGATGTTTGATTCATTCAAAATTGAACACAATATGCGGCTGATTTTAATGACTAAATACACAGTCAAAGGCACTATACATTTTTTATAGCATCTTCTACTTATCATCTCCTCGGCCTTATTAAACTGAAAGTCACCACAGTGTAACAACGCTATACTTCAAACATAATAACTTCATATAATATAATGAAAGACGTATTATCTAATGGACAATTTATTTAACAAGACAATCACCGGCAGTTAACATATTAAAATATGTTATCTGATTGTGACAACATAAAATATTTCTTTGTTTGTCTACCAAAAGGATAATTAAAACTAATATGTTTGTTAATAATTTTGGTATTAACTACACTGCAGTTAAAAACAAATATTTAATCAAAAATATCTGTTAATACTAACTGTAAAATAATATGCGGTATTATTGAGTGGGGAGGAGCATATAAAACTTCAATATCACAATTAGAAATCACTCAAAAAACGATTATAAAAATTATTCTAAAAAAAATATGACTATCCAACTATCCAACTCTTCACAGATTTCAAAGTACCAAAAATAATAGATATATACAAAAAAAAATCAATAATTCAAATTTTTTAAATTACAAATCAATTCAATTTTAGAAGCGAATTCCGATCTACAAGATTTAGAGACCGAATTGATATTCCAAAACTAAAATATACCACAACCCAAAATCACTATATTTATCAAGGCATCAAATTTTTTAACAATCTCCCCATCGCAATTAGAAAAATTACAGACTACTATAAATTTGTATCTGAAGTCAAAAAATATATACACAGACTAACTGAAACATAAATTATATACTCCATCTCTATACACGAGTCTTACTCTCATAGAGAAGAAATAATATTAATAATTATATGTTCTAATATTAAAATAAAATAAAAAAAATAGTTAGTTAAATTTAGAATGCGTTAATGACCGTAATTCGTGTTCACAAATTATTATTTGGACACGCTCAGATTCAGTGTTTACTTTTGTTACATTGATTTTTGAAGAATTAAAGTTTGGGTTAGATACCATTCCTGCGGTTTTTTGGCAGAAATTGAATTTCAACATATATTCATGTATATTTTGTTTTAAGTATGCAAATTTGATCAGTTTTAAGGTCCTAACTTATTTTCAATATTATCAATGACCATTGTGAGATGAGGGAAATTAAAAATAAAATAAAACATGGTAAATTAACAATTATGATCCATAAATTGAAATATATAACTAATGCGGTTGGAACTTTCAGCTCTTGCTATTATTTCTTTTAATATCCATTAAATAGAGTTGGTATGTATGGAAGAAATAAAGAATAATGCATTTGGAACCCATTTCACGCAATAACTCAAAATAGCTCAAAATGTTATTTGGAACCTTGTTGTTCTGAGGGGTCGACTTGTTAAAGAAGACCCGCACGAGACTACTGTAAACATTACCGAGATCTTATTTAGTATCTGTAAAAGTTCACATATTGAATGATCGCATGCAGAGGGTTTACTGTATGCTAATAATGCTTTCAATCAACTTTAAAAAAAAATGATTTCAAAATAAAATAATTGTGAAAACAAAATACAAGCTAAAAGTGAGAGAATATAATTTAAACAACATTTTACTGAATTACTCACTGAATAAATATTTTCTGTGTTGAAAACGCTGCTCACCTTGAAACTGACCTTGATCTAGTGAAGTTGACACGATGGCGATATAAATAAGGTTAATTATTTAATTGAAAAAGGATTGCACTTAATTGAAGAAGAGTTGGCGGCCCGCAAACGCAAGCTGTATGGAGCAATGAACAGAATAAAGAACATGCGATCCTTGGGTAAGAGCACGACTTATGTGATACATAAGTGTGACGCTTACCATCCCTTTTTTCGGGGTGCATGACATTCACAGCTTCTCTCTGCCTGCCTTCTGGAATCAATATGAAAACAAGCCTCATCTCAAATTGACATATTATTAAATACTAATTAAATATATTAATTATAAGGATATACATATAAAATCAATTTTATCGAAAAGTATTGTTACTGCGCTACCCGGTATTCAAACCTGTATCTTTTCTAATCCGGGGAAGGTGGATTACCAACTATGCTACAGCGACAATATTTTTGACAACAAATTTTCGAACCTATTAATATATCTGTCGTTCCATTATTTGAAAGCCGTCTACATTGTTTTTACGAAATCTCAAATACCTTTGAGTAAACCGATAGCTGGTGTAGGTTAGAAAATTTGTCGTCAAAAATAGTGTCGCTGTACCATAGTTGGTAATGCACCTTCCCCAGATTGGAGAAGAGATCTAGGTTCGAATCCCGATAGCGCAACAACAATAGTTTTCGATAAAATTGATTTTATATGTATATCTTTATAATTAATAAATTTAATTAGTATTTAAAATATCACAGACTATGTTCTGAATAATTACAACTTCGTAATTAGAATGTGTTCTCCTTAATGATATATTATTAATACTGTACGGGTAAAATATATACATACATATATTCTAGCGGTCACAATACCGGTCCCTTTTGCCAAAACCGGTATGTTGGATATTGAAATTTTACGAATACCGGAATCCCGATATTTTTGATATTTAGAGAATTATGTCGAGATTAGAGGTGACGATTTATATATGAAATAAAAACATTTAGAAAAAATCACATTTTAATTTTTAATAAGCTTTTTACAATAACACAAATGTCTAACTTCAGACTCCTGATTAACACAATGTTTTCCTGAGTAGTTCCTCGGACTGTATTCCTCGTAAAACCGCTCGTAAAATTTCTAGTAAATTTCTAAATAAAACAAAACTTATCACAAAACATGCTTCTTTACAAATGAATCACAGAACATAGATCCAATCCGTCGGTCGATCGCATCGACAGCCAACGCAGTTGAGACACGCGGTGTGAGGGGTTCGGACATCACGTCAATTATTGACAATTTTACTTTAAATTTGACATGGAAACTAAGAAAAGCGATTTATATTTTTTTTAAATTCCCGGTATCTTGAAGTATCCATTTTAGTCCGGTATTCCGGTATTTTCGAGAGTCGGGATCCCGGTTTGCGATCCCTGATACATACGTGTAGGTTTTATTTTTTGTTAACAAATTGTTAGTTGGCACGAACGGTGAGTGTACTTAACCGTAAAGGCATTAAGATTTGTTGTGTAATCTACGTACGCACGAACATTATTGGTCTAGTAGTTTTACATTAACTTTTGTGTTGTTACAACAGATACAAAAAAATATAAGAATAAATTAACTAGACGAATAAATGAATAAGAAGCGCACGAGTGCAAAATGAGTGCATTTTGGCTGCCTCGATTCTTGAGTTTACTCTCTCTGTAAAGGTCTGCGTCACACGATGAGATCTCGTCTTATGTGATGATGAAATGAAAAGAAGAAAATATAACACCACTTTATTAACGTATTTTTTCATCATCTTAACTGGAAAGAACATGTATCGAACCTAGAAAACTAATTTACATTTTCAAAGGAATACGATGTGTAATAAACTCTTAAGGTTGGTGTACTTTGCACTTTGCTACTCCTTAATTAATTGTGCTATTATAGTTTGGGGAGGAGCAGCAAAAACAATGTACAAAAGAGCACAAAAAAAAAATTCTTAGATCGTCCCTTTAGATATCCATCAGATCTTATATTTAAAGAGTACAATGTCCTAGACGTAAGATAAATTTATACGTTGAGACTCGTCCAATATTTCCATGCTAACAACAACGCACCCAAGCGTGGTCACAACACAAGACAACAACGAACATCTACACACCAGTTCCGAGAGCAACAACGACATTTTATCAACGTTTCTACATGTTCTTAGCTCCGAAACTGTACAACACACTCAACACTAACTGGAAATCGTTCACTTCCAATAAGATTACACAAATATGGACCTAATATATGATTCAATTGGGTAGAGATCAATTCAATATAATCACAATACAATACCTACACTAACAATTTACTTTAGTTTTACAACCTGTCGAATCTTTATCTTTCTAATTTAAATTAAATAACACCACAACAGCACGAAAAAAAACTGTCTACTTTCACACCGATGGCAAAGTAGCCAAGACCAATGCTGTATATATCAGAAGTGGAGTCTACTCCATCCCATACAATAAACTACGAGTATTATACTTAATAGCAATATAATTATGTCTTATGTTTAAAATGTTATATTATAATATTTTATATTAACCTCTATTACAACAAAACATGTATGTCAATAAAGTCTGATAAATAAATAAATAAATCATCAAGATGTCAAATAAACTAACTAAAACCATGTCAAATTGTTGTTTTCAATTTAAATTTTTGTTTTTTCAAATATCCCATGTGTATTACGAAAATCCTTGAAATCATTATTGACTAGTACAGTAGTACCTACCCCATTAATATGTTGGGTTAGGGACCAGACCACCATCGTAAAGCGAAGCAAATAATCTCAATACCGTCACGCATCTGAGATTTTAATCTAGAGATCACCGCATAAGATTGGCAGGACCGACCCGTGTACTTTTAAAACTCGACACGTGCATATAAACATCGTTTAGACCTAGCATCACAGAAAACATTTTTTCTGTTTTAACTGCCGTTGGGGAGATTCAAATTCACCCAAAGGACGAACGGAACATCAACGGCCAATCAACTGACATTTAAACGTAGTCATGCAGAAATCAGCCAACCTCAGAAAAGTGAGAATAATCAAATCTACACAACAACTTAAAATGATAAATGATATTCAGGTACCAAAATTGGTGTGACTTTTAAATGGATTTAGGTATAAATTTAAGAGATATATTATGATTTTATTTTTAGATTTTAAAATAGGGTTTTTGGTATCAACTAAATTCTCAGTGGGAGATTATTATGAATTTTTATATGAAAGCGGCTTGGCTGCTTTTAGCAGAATACAGAACTAAGAAAGCCGAAACTCGTTACCGAAGAATCTGAGATTGTCTCAAGATGAAATCTCATACGTGAACACGGGCAACTATGATGAATAACTATAATAATATGCGCTTATGCCCTCGAATTAACATAGTCCCTTGTGGTTTGTGCTATTGGAGCTAGATTAAGATAGCCTAGAACACGGTAGGTATCTGCAATCCTGGTAAATATATTATATTAATCACTAGCTAGCTAGTGAAGAGCCACTTTTCAATACTGCCAATGGAAGTCTTTGTTCTTTACGATTACAATCTAACATTGAGCATCTAATAAATCGTTAATTCTGACCCATCCTTGAGTTGTCTATTGAAATCCCTTCACCGGTAAATGTAATTACTTTATTATTTCCAATACAGGGCTGTGCGAAGAATAAAAGAAATTTCATTAAGTAGAACGCACAGGTCTGTGATATTTTAAATACTAATTAAATGTGTTAATTAGAAAGATATACATATAAAATCAATTTTATAGAAAAACATTGTTGTTGCGATAGCGGGATTCGAACTTCGATCTCTTTCCAATCCAAGGTGCATTATCCAACTATGCTATTACTACAGTAGTTTTGACGACAAATTTTCGAACCCACTTTTTAAATTAATACGATAGATGTAGACGGCAAATTCGAACGGCACAGCGCTCGGGCCGGCAGATCATACTTCACGCTGCGTTTTTATTTAATAACAAATTTATTCCTACACCTAAGGACATCGCGGACGTTATATTCTTTATTACCACGTGTGCCCGCGATGTCTTAAGTGTCACAAAGTCGAACTATCGCCCGGGATTTATTTATTCGGTTTATATACAGTATATATCGCGCACTCCTGCTCGAGCGATCACCTCAACATTATCTATTGTAGCATCCTTGGCACCGGGGTCTCATGCTCCCGGGATTTGACCATTCGTGGTCACGGTTTCGCCAAAAAGGCTATTTTCAGGGCCACAAGTCTATTCCGCACAATGAATAATAAGATATTTAGTTTAAATACCTTTTGTTTATTTTTTTAAATTAATTTGTTTGAAGTTGTAAATGTTTACGACGTTTTTTGAAAATATTTTCTCTATCCTATCCTATTTTGCCACCCCTTTTACGGCCTGTTTACAAGAAACAATTATCAATCCCAGGATGTCAAACGAATTAATCAATAGCAAACGGAAAATGACATAATTGGTAAATTAGACCAATTGTGCTTCACCAATAATGGAAGCTCTTGTTACATACGTTAAGTCATAACTAATTATTCAGTTAAACAAATCATGACATGCTCATCGGCGTGCTCCGATCAAATGTCACGAAGGTCCGTCGTGCTGCCGGCAGCACGATGTTCCCCAGGGAAGAAATCAAAATAGAACGCACCTTCGTAAAAAATTGTTAAATCGTTCAGACAGTTAACACCATCAACAGACAGAAAGACAAAAAAGCAATTCATTAACACCCCGAGTCACGATGGGATAATCTCACAGATTTAGATAGATTGAGATAGATCTCAGTAACGTGTACACGTGTTGAGATTTTTGCCTGGAGATAAACTCAAAGATCAGTTTGAGATTATCTTACAGACAAAAACTCAAACCAGTGTATTTGTATGCAAGAATTTGTGTTTGATGTGTATGTGTGTAAGAATATGGGATTTGTGTGGATGTGTGTAAGAATATGGGATTCGTGTGGATGTGTGTAAGAATATGAGATTTGTGTGGATGTGTGTAAGAATATGAGATTTGTGTGGATGTGTGTAAGAATATGGGATTTGTGTGGATGTGTGTAAGAATGTGGTATTTTATGAGTTAAATTTCATACACCAACCGGTTTCGGAAAATACCATTTCCTTCATAAGGAAGTCAAATAAACCAATTAAAGCCATATGTCGAATTGTTCTATTGTTTTTTAATTTAAATAATTATTTATAAAATAAATCTAGCACCTAACTTAAATTATTGCGATGATGAAAGATGTGGAAATTGACCAAGTTATAAATAATTTATATTAAAATGAATAAAAATTACATTAAGGATAACACATTCTTATTGTGAAGTTGTAATTATTCAGAACATAGGTCTGTCATATTTTAAATATGAATTAAATATATATTTTTTTTTTTTTGGAGAAACAAACAGTGTAACAATAATAACTGATAATTACATAATATATAAAAATAACACCAGTGAAGTTTCTTCGGAAATTAAATACATAGTACTTAATAAACTAAAAAAGTATACTCAAACAGATTGATAAACAAAAATGCTTTTACATAAAAGTAAACATAATAAACTAATAACTAGTATATATTAAAAAATAATAATAATATTAAAAAACTGAAACAAGAAAAACAAAAAAACAAAAGAGTGATATTAAACTGAATATACAAAGAGGAAAGGGTAAGGAGGGGGGGGGGGGGTAATGGATGCAATATATACAATTTATGTTAATAGTTATTGAAAAGTTGGCGTAGTTTAAATTTAAAAGGAAGCAATTTATCGTTAAAAATGTCAATGTTATTAGAAAAATTTACGGCATTATATTTTGATGTAGAGCGGATAATAAAACAATTTTTTATGTAATTAGTTCTACTCAAATTTGGGTAAAAAAGATTATTTGATCGTGTTTGTCGCGTTGGACAGTTGAAAGTTATTTGTTCTAATAAATAGGGCGAGTCAACTAAGTTATTTAAAATTTTATAGAGGTAAGATAAATCTTGAGTGTTTCTTCTATTTAAGAGGGGGGGTATTTTATGGTAACACTCACTTTCTGAATGAGATTTAATGTCTAAGCGAGCACGTGAATTTAATATATTAAAAAATTTATTTTGGACATTTTCAAGTCGGTCGCTGTAGGTGGAATAATGTGTGTTCCAAACTACCGATCCGAATTCAAGTTGACTGCGTCCAAATGAGAAATATAGAATGATAAGAATAAAAGGGGATTGGAATGGGTTAGACGTTCTAGCAATGAAACCAAGGAGTCTATAGGCCTTAGCGATTACCGACTCTGCGGAATAAAAGTTAACTTAGAATCCAAGATGATACCAAGATCTTTCACTTGAGTGCAGACACTAAGTTTGTTACTATTAAGTTGATAATTATACGACAAATTAGATTTTTTCTTTGAAAATTAAATGATGTGACATTTAGCAATATTTAGAAAAAGTTGATTTTTTTGGCAGTAGATTGAAAGTCTATTAATATCACCTGTAGCAGGAGGCAATCAGTGGGTGATTTAATTTCTTTGAAAATTTTATTAATTAGATATAAAATAAAATAACCAAGTAAGCACCAAATAAGTAAGGCATCTAAAGACAACTGAATAATATCCAAGATAGAATATATTTTTTCGAATAAAAATACATAGAAAAAATATATTCTATCTTGGATATTATTCAGTTGTCTTTAGATGCCTTGCTCATATATATATATAGTTGCACCGACACTTAAATATGGACGAATAAAAATACAGTTTTATCAGCAAGCACTACTTTAAATAATATTATTCCTCATCTCGAGGTGAATCCGTGACATGTCAGAACTAATAGAAAAAAACTGTGAGTATTAAAACAGATGTAAACAAACTTTAATAATGACAAAATAAAACACTGAAAATAAATGAAACAGCTTAATCACCAAACACAAATCAATAACATAACCGAGCATAAACACTAACATTTATATAGTCCGAGTTACTGTCGCATGTTAAAAGAATATTAAAAAGACCAAACTTTTCAATATTAAACTTACATACATTGTTACTTCTGATCCATCAATAAATGCAACAGAGATGTGATGTAACTAGACAAATCGCGACAAGTAAAGTATTAAATGTTTACAGTGCTAAAGTTTTACTGATTTCTAATTGTGAGAACTGTCACTTTGTGTATGTGTGTGTGTGTGTGTGTCGTGAAAATGAGTAGATGAGTGATGGGGGACAAAGATTATTAGAGGCCGTCTCTGCGGAAACGGGGCTCTCTTCCATCACAGCTCCACAATTGTTACAAGGACATACTGAGTTATTAATATTATTACAAAGAATTGGACTCAAAGTAATTAGTCAAAAAGCAGAGGATGAGAAGTAAAGCTGCGACTGGAGCTCAGCACTCAGCACCAACTCTTTGGTGCAAGCGGCGCTCTCGTGGAAAGCTGGTTCCGTGACCAGAGAATGGCAACGACTACAGAATACCTACATATACAATAATGGCCGTGACTAAAGTATTTATATTTTGTTTATATTTATATACATGTGTCAACTTTTTATTTATTTATATTTTCCTTGGTTTTCTTTTCAAAACATAAATAATATTTTGTAACTTTAATGTATTATATAATATATATTTATTGCGAATCAGGTCTTCATAAAAAAAACTCCGATCACGCTGGAATAAATCCATTATTATATTATTATTATTATTAGTGTTGAGGAGCGCTGATGGCGGAAGTGGTGGAGAGGAGAGATGTTAAAGTTTGGAATGGGAGTCACCTTGCATATAAACCAGGTGAAGTCAGGTGACTGTCCTTCTGGGGGTTCCTTCTCTTTTGTCTCACTACAAACCTGTTCAATGAGATGTGTTTTTCAAGTGAGAAATGACATCGTCATCGTTTATGATGCAGTTTATGATGATGCGGGTTATAATGGTTGCAAGGTGAAATTATTTCACAAAACTTTGTAACTTCTCCAATTCCCAAGCATTTAGAGAGTCGGTAAAGGTATGTGCGTATTAGATGCATTATCTAATCCACACGCGTGGTGATGATAAAATAAAAATGAAAAATGTCAACGGTACAGGATTCAGTACTAAGCTATCTGTAGAGTTTGGAAGAATTTGTTTTGCTTCGTGTGTTAAATCATCAGTATGGGGTGGCTGATATTAGAAGGATTTGTTTAAGGTGATTGTGAGGGCCCTAATTCTATCAGATCTCACGCGTGCGATGATGATGCGGAACGTGCGAGTGAGTATAAGTGTTGGTGTTGCGGCTAGAGCAGGTTCATAACATGACTTACAGTCGGTTGCATTTATTGTGGAAAGATGCACAAATAATTATTTTTTTTGCATGTTAAATTGTAAGTTAAAGTTCTTGACTAGCGAAATGCTTGCGGCTAGAGCAGGTTGATGAAATGAAACAGGACTTAACAATCGGTTGGCGTTTATTGTAGAATAAAGTTAGTGACAAAGGTTGTTTCAAGAAGGCGGCGAGGGAAGAAATGATTGCTTCAGCAGGTTTCTCGAACCGATTGCGTTGCGATGTATTGTCATCTAGATTTTCGGTCGGTACTGGACGGACTTGAATGTCTGTAGAGCGTCTGGCTAAACGACCAGGTACTGCGCGGCGTGTTCAGTACCTCTACATAAATCATCACTCCATATGTTTTGATCACGGATTGGAATAATGCATCCAGTTTACACGTACGTTTGCAGACTCTCAGAGATAAAAAATCTCATTGAAAAATCATCGTAGACACGACCCATTAGTGTACTAGAAACATTCTCCATTTCCTATTCCTCCTTTGCAGACATTTTCTCGGCTACTTTGGTGCTGCTCCCTCTGAAGGTCTTGAGTTTTTCAGTGGTGAAATCAATGTTGTGGTCCTTCGTCAACTACTTCACATCAACGTTCTTCACCTTCAAGTCCGTGGATTTGTCCAAAGATACAACAGCTTCGACAAGTTCCAACAAGTTGTGGTTCATTTTTTCTCGAGCAATTCGATTCTCGGACAATTTGTTGACAAATGAGAGACGTTCAAGAACAGGGTGGCAAAGCTATTTACCTGGTATGACTATATTAGGTATAGTATAAGCTATCTAGCTAGTATGACTATACTACGTATAGTATAAGCTATCTACCTAGTATGACTATACTAGGTATAGTATAAGCTATCTACCTAGTATGACTATACTAGGTATAGTATAAGCTATCTACCTATTATGACTATACTAGGTTATAGTATAAGCTATCTACCTAGTATGACTATACTAGATATAGTATAAGCTATCTACATAGTACAGTATAAGCTATCTACCTAGTATAAGTGTACCAATTTCTATACAACCATTATGAATGCGAAAGCTGTGCAATGTACGATTATATGTAAAATATGACTGCAGTTAAATCACGTTGGTAAGACTGGATTATATTTATTAAGCATTTCTTATGATGAATGGCGTGGCGTGATTTATATTTTGTCTCTGGCTTTGGAAAAATACCTGTTTCATAAATTTGCACATTCTTACTAATACTATGCAGAGATAGAACATTAATAACACGGAATATATTATAAGTATGTAATTTAATTTAGTTTTTTAACAAACCATTCATAAGTCAACCATACAACCATTCCCATTTTTAAATCATCTAAAAGATACCTAATATACAGGGGCAAAAAAAGTAATTTAGCTACAAATTAAATGTATTAATTATAAAAATATACATTTTATCGAAAAATATTGTTGTTGCGCTACTGGGATATCACAGACTTATGTTCTGAATAATTTCAACTTCACAATAAGAATGTGTTCTCTTTAATAGTGACGGATGCAGGAAAAAAAATGTGTAAAATTACGTAAACAAAACTTTTTATGTTTTTCATTGAGAACGATTTTTCCATAAAACACGTTATCAAGTAGGTACATGCAAATGTTTTTTTTAATTTTGGAAATAATAATACAGCTTATATATTTTTAATGAGAACACATTTTTATTGTGAAGTTACAATTTTTAATAAAAATGAGTTATCTTTCAAATAATGGAACGACAGATGTATCAATTTGAAAGTGCAACATCTAAGTTCGAAAATTTGTCGCCAACCTACTGTGTTGGTGCAGCATAATCGGTTAATGGATTATTGATTTTATATGCATATCTTTCTAATTAATACATTTAATTTATATTACATGTAAATGTGTCTATATTATAAATAAATATGTAGATAATAATATTGATGACCAAATTTGTAAACATTTTTTAACAAAGAATGGGTGACACTAGTAACAAAGCCTTAACAGAGACCACAAGGCCATAAAAAACAGTAAATTTCTTTAAATTCTCAATGGCAGAATTTAATTTCTAACGTATTATTAACATCGTCATTTCTTTCATATTTTCGAAAGTTAAAAGTATATTATAAGTACACCCTGTAATAAACTTATTTTACTCTCCGATATCCGATGGTAAAATCGATAATCGTTAGTTAAAAATGACAGATTCTTCACAGCTGTTTCAAAAGTCATTTGTCACATTGACATTTAGAAACATATCCCGCAATTTTATTTTTTTCCCGAATATCCCGCTATTTTAGTGATGAGAGTTCGTCTCGTTGTTGAATTTAAAATGTTCGCCATCAAAGGGACAGATTTCAAATGCAGAGGTGAATAAAACCATATAGGTAAAACATAAAATTATATGTATTACCATTGGTGAATATTTAAAATAAATAAAATTTAACGTTATTCTTAGATTTTTGAAAATTATTCGCCTTGCCACACTATTAAGTGAGATCATCTTTGACTATAGTAAATTTGACTAACGAACAAATCCGCAAACGTTTTTTACCACGAGCGTTAGTAAAAAATTTTACTACAGATTACACACCATATGAAAACTGATATTATTTTTATTTTTTGCACATTCAATGAAACTGCATTTCTGCGCCCGGGGCTGCCCCTCGCCCACCTGTTGTTCCGCCTCTGCTAATATAATAAAATGTAAAAAAAATAACAACATGCAGGTATGTATGATGAACTAAGTCAGTGCCGTAACTAGAAGAATGCAACAGGTACTCGGACAAATATTTTCATTTATAAATATTATACGTATTAATTATCTTGTGTATTTTCTTGAATGCAAAAAAATATTTATTATTTATAACGATTATTATATCACGTTTATTTTGTTATTATTATTATACTCAAATTAAGTGACACAAACACCTAATACATATTTTCTTAATCAAGTATATTTATAACATGCGAAGATCCTGCTCGCACCTCACAGACGCTGAGATCGACACTAAATGTGTTTTGGGTCACGGAGTTGGGCCCCTATCTAACGTGGACCCTATTGCACAGCCTAGTTACGCCATTGAGTGACCGAGATTAATTAAAGTTTTTTGATATTTATTGTTTTATTCATTGAAGCTATGGAGGTTGATTAATTTAGATTTACGCCTTTCACTGTCCTTGAGCTTTGGAAAGTCTTTATTAAAATTATTTATTTAACCTTTCCCCTGCCATGCATGCGGTAACACGGGCCTTCCTTCTGTAATATTTAAATAAATACGGCCAATATAAATGTAAAATTTCAATTCGTTATAAAAAAACATTTGCTTTTATAAATGACTAGTGGAAGTAAATACCGCTAAAAATATGTGTTTTTTAATTTCTTCTGATCTAAATTGATATGTTGGATGTTAGCTGTAATAAAAACCTTTTTTTAGCAAGACTAAAACAGATCACACTTTAATTTCTTTCTTTTCTTTTTCTTTTTAAAAAGAAAATAATAGAGTTGCATGCATGAAATATATGTCACATAAATATTCATACTATTTTCAAAATAAGCTAAACGCTAACTTGTTGGTCTCTTGGAACGAGGCGCGAACACCCGACCACTAGATCACTAGGCCTCCGCCCTAAAGACTAGACCAACTAGATACTCAGAGTGAGAATAATAACAAACATATAAATATAATTTTATTGTATCTTTCTCTCATTAATCAAATCATGAGATAAGGAGGAAGGTCTTGTCGATGAATGCTTCGAATAATATTATTATATTTATCCCTTTTTCACTTTAAAGTTCCAATATCTATCGTAAATCTACAATAACTATATTGAAGTTAATTTAAGCTAGTAAAAGAATTTTATTCTAATTTAAAATGCCTGAAAAACTCAAATTTCTTACGGTAAGACCAGTTAACCGCATGGCTGCGCAGGGGTATTTTACATCACGGTATGGCAACGGTTAAAATCTGAAAAATCTCTTCTGCATTTGAGACATAAGTGTGAGCACTCATTGGAGAGCAATATAATTTTGTGACATACCCGTCCTGCTCTGATGAGGTCTGGACGTTGAAAGAAGTCACCATTAAAAGGCTGAAGATATTTGATTTGCGGCTGTATCGACGGATGCTATAGATGCTCCTAAATTGACCACGTGAAGAAGTGCTATGTTGCATGAATAAGTCAATGAACTAATAACAACTATGTAATGTAAAAATCTGTATATTTCAGACACATTAAATGAAGTTTTTACTTATTTCGTATCAAATGTACATTGAATTAACTCTTCAAATAAAATGTATTGAAATTGTTACATAATTAATTCACCTTATTCGTCAACCTTCGATACAAGACGGCACGCGAAGAAGAAAAACTTCACATGAAATATGCATGATTAAAACATACAATGAAATACACAGCATAAAATAACATTAAGCAATAATAAACATAATTATAATCATCAGGAGAACACATTCTTATTGTGAAGTTGTAATTATTCAGAACATAGCTCTGTTATATTTTAAATATGAATTAAACATATTGATTAGAAAGATATACATAATAAGACCTATGTTCTGAATAATTACAACTTCACAATAAGAATGTGTTCTGCTTTATAAATGTATAAATATTAGAACACTTATTGTGAAGTTGTAATTATTCTAAACACAGCTCTGTGATATTTTAAATATAAATTAAATATATTAATTTGAAAGATATACGTATAAAATCAGTTTTATCGAAAAATATTGTTGTTGCGTCACCGGAATTCGAACCTAGATCTCTTTCCAAACCGAGGAAGGTGAATTATCTAACTATGCTACAGCGACGATATTTTTAGCGACAAATTTTCGAACCTATATGTTACCTCTTTGATAATATAGTTGGATAATGCACCTTCCCCGGATTGGAAAGAGATCCAGGTTCGAATCCCGTTATCGCAACAACAATGTTTTTCGATGAAATTGATTTTACATGTATATCTTTATAATTAATATTTATTTATAATTATAATCATTTACATCAGATCTGTCTGATGTTCCGTTAGCCACGGGAGCGGGCAGCATAGCGTAATAATAGATAAAAAGCGTAGAATTAATTTATTAACGATAATTAATTAATGGAATATAAGGTGTCTTTGTCTAATGTAAATTGAAGGTCTTCAACTTCATAGTCCTCTAATGGCCAGATCATTAATTAATAACAGTGATCTAGGGGTTCTGTTTAAAAAAAATATGTCCACTTTAGCTCGCCAACAAAGAGTTTGTATCAGAACCATAATGAACCACAAGAACAAATTCTTATCTAATTTTTTATTTCCTTATTATATTATATTATAATCAGGTATCCACCCATAAAATACTGTGGACTAGGTCCCTGTAAAAATTGTATATTTTTTCGAAAGATTGATTTTTTTCTTAATATTCATCAAATTTTTTAAATTTTACTATAGCATGATTTATAAGCGTGTCCCACCACTCTAATTGGAAATTACTGTGTATTATATTAACATACCAATTTAGAATAATGCATATTTTTAGTTCATTAACATCTTCTTGTCTAATTTTTTTTACCTTCTTATATTTAATTTATAAAAAAATATTTGCAGTTTGGCAATAATAAAACTATAATGTATATACAGGTTGGCCCGAAAAAAGTGAGAACATCTCGTAACACAGAGTTATTTCAAAACATAATATAATTAATTATAATTCTTAATGTAATTTTTTTGCATAATATTTAGCTAATCAGAAATCATCAAAACACCCTATATTGCATTATCTACTGGGCTTTAATCTGGACTGGTCGATGGCCACATGCCTGGCTCGATGAAATTAACATTCTCACGACGAAGAAAGTTGATTGCATTTCTGGCTGTGTGAGATGGAGCTCCGTCCTGCTGTAATGTCTCGCTATACTCCAGGCTTTGTTTTGAAACTCTGATCAATTTGCTAGCAATTCGCAAATTTTTGATCAGAATACGGTTTTCTGCAGTGATTTTTTTCATTCTGGGCAACAATTTGAAAAAACCAAATACAAACAATGGGAAAATTAATAATCAAAGACGGCGACCAGAATTTGTCGAAATAAAACGTAATATAAGTAAATAGGTAAGTAAGTAAATTATTAAAGCTATTATTGATATAGTTAAACTAATTTTGATGTAATTATATCACATTTTACGAAATGTTCTCACTTTTTTTGGGCCACCCTGTACATGATTATAATTTCATATACTTATCATTCATATGAAAAATTCTAAGGATATTTAAACATTTAATTTTAAAAAATTGAAACATAAAATATTTAGTTATTTTAGAACTTGGACAACACAATATATTTGTTTTCTTTATATGCGCAACAGCGACAATAATTCTTTCCGTCGCCTTTAAACTTCAGTGCATCATAATTCCATTTAGGGTCTTAATCTAATGTCGCTAGTTGTTGTGGTTGGGACGCTGGTCTAGTGATCCGGTGATCGGCGGTTCGCGCCTCGTTCCAGGACACCAGCATGTTAAGTTAAGTGATATTAATTTGTTGAAATACACTGATTACACATTACTCATTTAAAGGTAAAATGAATGGATTGCGCAAATGACCTCTTTGCAACTCGGTTTGCATTCGGTTTAAGTAGCACGGTTAACCAGTCGCTGATAATTTACCAATCCCCCAGAGAATGAATTATTACCATTTAAAATACAACCAGAGCAGTATTTCAATGAGGTTTTCTAATGACAGCCTTATTTCAAAGAACTGTTTCAACATATTTAAACCCCTTAAATCAATGTACGTTATATCATTACCCCGAATACCTGCTCGCCACCATTGAAATTTTAACAGACTGTCCCGAAAATAGAAAAAACTTTTTAATTTTTAAAAATATATTATATTATGTTTTTCAGACTTTTCTTGAAACGTCACGAAACTGCGTTAATATTTTATTTAATGTATGACATTTTAACAGTATAAAGTTTTATAATATAAACTAATTAGAAAGACTAATTCACAAAGATATTTAAACCCCATAGTATTAAAGTAATGTCACGGTTTATATCATTAATATAACATTAATTAGTAGGTGAAACACAAAAATACTTTTTTGTTATGTATAATAGTTGCAATTTTAAAATATAGTTCTGTTGTATTATAAATACAAATTAAATTAACGAATTAGAAAGATATACAGCAAAAAATCTATTATTTGAAAAAATTTTTGGTTGCTACCGAGATTCGAACATGGATCTTTTCCTATCATATTTAATATTATGAATCGATTTAATTTTGACGTCTCCTAGCGTGTATTACTCACAGGTATTTGGGATTCATCGTTTTATTTATTTACCATTAATTATCAAGAAAATAAAGAAAGAAGAAATAAAGCTACCTGAGTGAGAAGTTTGGACTAAATATGAATAGAATTTGAGTTTCGCTCGTAATAGTCATGACCTAAAATCAAACAAAATGAAGTACTATTTGTCCAGAATAAGTATATATGTGTAGGGAGAGGGGGACAGCAAAATTTTTTACTGTCTCCCTTCCTAAAGCACCCCATCGTGCCACCCAAATCTCTATAAAGCTTCTGAAAAGAGTCAGATTTCTCTCCTGCATGTTGTCGAAAGCCCTTGTTTATACATTAAATCCTGAAAGACAGAGACAATTTATGCACCTTGCGGTCCACGGGATACGCAGCATCCGCCTTCAGCATCACATCTCGAAGGCATCCAACATATCCAATAATAAATCATATGATTTTTAAAGTCTTCAATCATATCTCCTATTGTTTCAAACTCTCATTCAACCATAACTAGAATACGCGTCCAGTATTTGTACTATTATTATAATATTATATGCGGTGAAAAAAATTAAAATGTATAAAATAAGTTTATATGATCTCTAAACTATAAAATATAGATTGCAATTACCCTGACATGTAGATTTACTAAAAAATAAAACAGACGAACAGCCGCTACACTATTTATACAAAATTTGTCCGCCCCTTTTATCGTTAATAAATTTCCATGTCCCATTACAAGTATTCTGCCATGTTGAACCAATTCTGGATTACGCTCTCCTATAGTGAGAATGTGCTGAGCTGACGACGATTTGTTTACGGACGTTGATATATATTTGGTTTCTTTCCAACATTTAAAAACCAAATCAAAAATATTCTACGATGCAGTGTGTAGATGATTTTTCCTTGTTAGTGTATTTTTAACTTATTATTTCCTTTAGACTTTATTTTTCTTAGACCTTTATAGGTATGTTATGTTTATTTGTCCATGCTAGTGTAGGGATAAATTATTTGTTAACATGTTTTTCTACTTCGTTCAATATCTTTGTAAATACTTAACTTATATGTGTTTTTATTTACGATTAAATAAATTTAAAATTAATAATAACGAAGAATTTTTATAAAGTGTAACATATGGTCAAACTGATGATAATATTGACAAAATTATGATAAAATCTAATGCTCTACTTCTGAAAACTTGCCAAAGGATAGAACGCTGTTCTCCTGTTACAAGATGAGCATTCCGCTCTCTCGCAGTCGACTCTCAGTCTCCTCTATACATTGTTGTTTGCTGCCAAATAGCCATGCCAGTCCAGCGGGTTTTAGGGCGGTTTGTCGATTACTCTTGTCTGTTGTCGTATGCACGTTTCTTTTCCTGTCTCTTTGTGTGATGAGACCAAAGGCAAACAATGATCTGTGCACAAGATGGGGAACCAGAGAAATACCTTTTTTTTTTTCTTGATTTACATCTTCACGTCATCCACCCAGCAGCAATTGAATGGTATATTACTTTTCAAAAAGAAGGTCAATAATTTAAACTCAAAGAAATATCACGTCAATATAATTAGCGCAGTGCACCAAGGAAAAACATGTTTTAAGGAAGGTCAGCTCGAGGTTTACACCGAAACAGCAAGTGCTCGAGACGATCTCCATCCATCATCAGAATGGGACCGGAAGTGTCAAGTTGCGTATACACGGAAGAGATTTTTATAAGATTTTCACACCAAATCTCAGAGATACAAACATGCAAACATCAGTCTATCGACGATTGATGCTCCGTTCGTCAGTCGGCTGAATTTGCATCTCTCCAGCAGCAATCAAAACGGAAAAATGTCTGTTTATCTAACTTTTTCAGAATAAATAATTAATGTTATCTTTTGTATACTGATTATTTAACTTTGTTTTTTTAACCACTTAATTAATTAATACACCAATCGGTTTCAGACAATACAATTTATCAAATAACCACCAAAACCGGTTTTATTTACCATTTATCAAATAACTAACCAAAACCGTACATATCACGTAATTCTAATGTTTTTTAGAAATTAATTGAAAGAATAATTTCTTCTTCAATATTATCAAAATTACTTTGCGACCTCATTTTATACAAATAAGACAAAATAGTGGTTTAAACAAAGAAAAAATGATTATTTATAAATGAATCTAGTACCTAACTTAAATGGTTACGATGGTGAAAGATGTGGAAATTGACTTAAAGATACAAAATAATTATATAGGAATTATTTTAGAATAGAACTTGTAGTTAAATATAGTTAATTATTAATTAAGTGATTAAAGAACAAAGTTAAATAATCTTAATAAAAATTAACATTGACCGCAATGTTGTATTTGCAAATATTAAAAATAAATTTATCTATTTGTGTACTCGAATCTCGCAGTCAAATCAAATGTCTTTTTTTGTAAATCTGAAGCTGATTCCAAGAGTTTTAGTTTTTCGAACTAAGGCAATCTTGCTGTCATTGGAAATCGGTAGTATGGTTCCAAGTAAACAAGAATACTCCAGTAATGCGGAGGGAAGTCTGGAATTAATAACAAAAAAATGAAAGTATATAATGTAGGTATTTCTGTAATATATATATATATATATTTTTGTATCATAAATAGTACATATGAAATAAAGGTAATTACTATACTAGACGTGGTCTGTTCTAAAGTAATTACCTGTATATTTTTTTAAAGTTGTAATTGTTAAGGTACAATCGTTATAAAGTAAGTATAATGTAAAGTAAGTTATAAAAAGCTATGTGAAAAAAGTACAATCAGAAATTATAAAATGTTATTGTCTGTAGTATACAATTTTTGGAGGCACAAATGTGTAGGTAGTTAGGTTTTCACAAATGACAAATTAGTTTCATTTTGCTTTCTACCCACATCAAGCAACCATTTTGTTATTTTTGGTTTAAAATCGTTAATCACTTTAGACCCTTTAAGGTCTAGTGGCAATTTTTTAAATATCCGCGGAGCACAAAATAAAAAAGTTCGTTGAACGAATTTGGTATTTATTTATGACACTGAAAAGTCAATAGTCAATAAAATTGGGAGAAGATCGCCGAGTTAATTTATGTATGTAGAACGTATTAGTGAGGAGAGAACGGCAAAGAAAATGCGTAAGGCAGGTTTAGTGTTAAAGGCAAAAGTACGGAGGGCATTCGCGAAAAATCTGGCATGATCAGCTAGGCCGGATATTGAAGAGCAATCCTGTTAGAGCTTCAATAATTGACAAGCTTACAAGAAAAAATTACAGAATAGTGCTTCGTTCTATCTTCAATGTCCATCATGCAGGTGCAAGCTTTACTAAAACCAAACTCCTATTTTCGACACGGTATTACAAGCCGATACTTAACATAACAGTAACACTTCACAATAGTGACATCAGTTCTTATGATGGATCCGAAATTGCAAGAGATACATCGATACCTTAATCTGCAAAGCAGCTAACTCCATCCGCTTTTAATGCCATTATTTTCCTCTTTTATTGTTCCATGGTACACAAAAAGCCAAAAATTCCCATCAATTTTAAAACACGTGAAATCACATGATTTAAAATAATAAATAAGTACTACGTGCTGAAAAAAACCTTAGATTGATTTTGCAAAAAACCTTAAATATTTACCTGACACAAATGTTAATGGCACCAGAAATAGAGGACGTCTGCGGAAATCATAATGGTTGCACTACATTATCGTGGAAAATCAGCTAACTCCCAATACAATTTTGGTAAAGAAATTCAACTAACTCCCCAAATATTCCCTATAAGTACGAGATAAATCAAAATATCAAAAAAAAAATTCAGCCACCCTATTTCTGCATAAACAATCTACCAAAGTGTGTTTTGGAATTGTTGTAATCCGTTTAATTATAAAATTAAACAGTTTTTTGTTGCTCCTGAATATTTTAGAAAAATTGAGTTAGCTGTTTTGCAGATTAAGGTAAACGACATGGCAGAATAACCCAGTAAACTTTACACATAAGAAATGTTATCATCTGTGATGGTGGTTCAAAACTTCATAACTTTTTGAGCCATTCTGTATTTATAAAAAATAAATAATTAGTATCTAGTATGTTCATTTTAACATTTGACATTGGTCTTGTTATTGTGACCTTATCCGAGTATCGTCCCAAGAGACCGTCAAGTTAATCATATTTCCACAGCAAACAAGCGCAGCTTAGTTTTTCAAATATATTGTAAGAATATTGATGTGATACCATGTTTAAAAAATATATAATAAAAAATTTCTCGAAATTGAAGTCGTGGTGGGTTTTAAAATTCCGGTGTTTGTTTTCCAAGAAGTACCTAACCGTGTGAAACGACCAAAAACTTATCGTATCCGGCATTGAAATCTAATTGAATGTTTTTTGTCCTCAATATAAATAATAACAATCAGAAAATAAACAATACACTGTCCGCAAACCAAATTACTCTGTGAGAGTCTTCGACACATTTGGAATTGAAAATACGATTATTTTTTATGACGTAGTACAACGTTCTGAAATATTCTCTTTTTTCGTCCTTCATGTCAGTATTGACATACAGTGGCCTCAATCAGATGAGACTCCTCTCCTCTCAATATTCCCGTTACAACCACCCCTCCACCGTCCACCAGTAACAGTAAGCAGTAATTACTTGTATGCCTACCATCTAAGCCTTGTCTCCTATATTTATGTATAGTCAGTTTAATACTTCACCTGTTACTATTAGAGTGACTGTTTCCTTCGAAACTCGAGTAGTGCTAATAAATTCAAATAGAGTAATAACATTTTTTCATTTATATCTATCTAGATGAGACTCAGTTCGTAATGCACCTCCACAAGTCCCAGCCATAGGCCGCCCGCACAGCTGACTCCAGGGTCTTTCCAGCCAGATGCAATGTATCTATCCACCGCTGTGGCACTCTTTGGCACAGGTCTTTATTGGCACAAAGTTGTGCCCAAAATAATCACCTTTTCTAGGATGTCATATTATATATGTATAAGGAATTTATTCGAGTATGGGTGACTCGTTGGAGCTCCTTAGATGGGTAGTTGGGCCGGCCTGCGTGAGTGGGACTCCACCTGCGCGCCTGTCTCTCACTCTCCATACATCGTTTTGTGCAACTCCGTTAGTCTGTCCGTGTAAATGTGACACAAACCATTTTGTGTCTCGTCCGCTGTCCCTCTTTTGGGAGTGTTTTTGATGAATGGATCCCTGAGTGTCTGCCTCGAACTACTGCACCTTGATTTTTCCTCTGAATGTAAAACTATATACTGTGGATTTATGATATATGATTTTTTATGAATAAAGACAGTACTTAAGGGACGCTGGAGGGTCTAAATTTTAAATCTTAATTGCTAATCATCATATTTAATTTCATCTCCTATTTCGTTATGCTCATATTTAAATATGTAATTAAATTAAAGTCACGTATTTTTAATAGCTTTGATGAGTGAGACCGACAAGGAAGCCGTACCTTCTAAACCGGTCCCGGGAAAAGATGGGTCCCCCCCCCTCTCCAGCTGTCCTTTTATAAGGATATCACATTGACGTATAATGTGACTGAAGAATTTGTTCACAATTATAGATAAGGCTTATTCTGTTGGATTTATTGCAGGATTGAGGCTATTGCAAACTTATTAATTAAAAGGACAGCTGGACCCCTTACCAGGACCGGTTTCAAAGCTAGCGCTTTCTTGTCGGTCTTACTCATCAAAGCTAATGAAAATACGCGACTTTAATTCAATTACATTTTTTTTTTAATTATTAATTAAGTTTAAAATAGTTATAGAGCCTACAATCTCGATACCAGTTCCAATTTGAACACGATCAATTCTTGAAAATGAACTATACATTAAATTCGCCCAGACGCGGTCTCTTCGCAACCTTCATGGCCAACCAAGTCAGAAGTATCGACGTATCTCAATAATGTGGATCATATCGATAAATGGTATACGCAAATAAGTGTTTATATACTAGGTTTAACAGAGGGACTGTTATTCCGGTTCCTGAAGGCGGGCAGCTATTAAAATAACGAAGGGAAACAGAGCTTCCGTTTTGGCAGCAATAAATGTATTGTGACCCTGAAAATAAAAGCAATAAACAGTACATCAAACCACCTACACGTACACCTACAAATATATCTTAGTATATGATCCTGTGCTGTAGTGATGGGTTGAAAATCACAAATTGCGAGTCAATCGCTGATATCTCTAAGTCTCAATCACTATTTGTTCGTGGTTTGCTACATTTTAATTCAATTGATTTTGAATCAAAATGTAACAGTAAATAACAAAATATTTTGATTTTATTTACTAATTAAGGAAGCTATCAAATATGCTTTTTACGTGAAAGGGTTTAACACAATAATGGGAAAGAATAAATAAATACTATTCAGGTGATAATTTCTGTTAATTAATTCAATTTAATACATTTTAATATTATCGTAAAACGTCATCACAGCTACTGCAATCATTGAATACATACAGTTAGTGAAAAGTAGTAATTTATATAACTATAATATATGAAGGATCCACTGCAAGATCGACGAATGTCACATTTTTTTTAAGTTAAGAATGCCATTCGATAGCTTAGTTTGTGGAGAAACTTTGCTCATTTCTAAAATATTCAATATCGGTCTCGAGAAAAGTGACTTTTTCTGAAAGCGACACACGGCTAGAATACATGACATGGCAATATTTTTTTTATTGGTTATGTAATATAGCTTTTTACATATTTTTTTAATTAGTAACAGCTCTATTATATGTATACTTTATAAAAAAAAATATACTTTCATTTACTTCTCGACACCCTTTAAAACCGTTAAATGCTGATATTTAGAAATCATTTCATATTGACATTGTGATATTACATATTGTGTATTTAAAAAAGCATATATAGTATAGACACTAGCAGCAGATTTGAATCGCCGCCCCTACGTGGACAGAATGGCCCAAAAAAAATGAGAACATTTTGTAAAATATAATATAATTGCATCAAAATTAGTTTAACTATATCAACAATAGCTTAAATAGTTTACTAATTTACTTACTTACCTATTTACCTATATTACGTTTTATTTCGACAATTTCCCTTCGCCATCTTTGATTATTAATTTTCCCATTGTTTATATTCGGTTTTTTTCAAATTGTTGTCCAGAATGACAAAAATCATTGCAAAAGACCGTATTCTGATCAAAAATTTGCAAATTGAAAAACGTTGGGGTGCTAGGAAAATGATAAAAGAGTTTCAAAACAAAGGCTGGATTATGGCATAACTGGACATTACAGCAGGGCGGAGCTCCATCTCACACAGCCAGAAATACAATCACTTTCTTCGTCGTGAGAATGTTAATTTCATCGAGTCAGCCATGTGGCCACCGAACAGCCCAGATATAAACCCAGTAGATTATGCAGTATGGGGTGTTTTGATGATTTCTGATTAGCTAAATATTGTGCAAAAAAATTACATTAAGAATTATAATTAATTATATTATGTTCTGAAATAACCCATCTGTTATGAGATGTTCTAACTTTTTTTGGGCCATCCTGTATATAGAAATACATAATTAGTTTTATGGCCCTTGTTCACGGACGAGATTTCCCTCACAGTTTTGACTCGAGTGCATACACAGAGTGCAGCGCGTAGCGATCTATGAATTCTGCATGAATTTTGCTCACGCATTATAATGACGTATCCAATAACGCACACCTTTACCGATTTTCAGAGATCAAAGTCTCATTGAAATATCATAGTGGAAACGGTCCGTTAGGTATCAAAGAACTCTGTTTTGAATATTCGTCGCTTCATAAATCCATAATTATTTCGCTTCCCCATATTTTATCTATGACTTGCTGAATGTATTAGACTCGGACTGCAGTGTCATTGCCAGTTGACGACTGGTAATTATATTGACCATCTGTCATCTACTTTTCTTATCTATGCTGTCATCATCATCTCTCTTATCCCGCGTCATACGCGTAGAAGCCGTAAATAATTATTGGTTATGATAATATCATTTTTGGTTATGTTTACGGGCTAATATTTGTCAAAATAATTTATCATCATCTAGAACACGTTAAAAAAAATTAATGTGTTCTACTAGGTTGAGTGAGAAAACCGATTCCGTCCTTACTTAAAAGTACATTATACTAATAAAATACCATTTATGTGTATTATTGTCTACCGGCGAGTCTTACATCACCATCTAGATGTCATTTTTGTTCGTTTCGACAGCTAACAGTGCTACTTACAAAGGTGGAATAATTTTAATTACATCGGGATTTTATTTATGTACGGTGTGTTTTGGGGAAAGAGCGATCAGGGTTTTTATAGAAACTATTTTTCAACGCAATTTTTTTTTTTTACATAGTATTTTTTTTCATATTGGTAAAAATATAAAGTAAGCTACTTGGTGCATTAATATAATAAGGGATTCCCGCATTGAAATATAGATTCTATTGAGACCCTGACCACGCAGCGGTCACCAAAGGCCGCGTAGTCAATGCGTAATAAATGTTATTTAACACAAAAAATAAATCATTTAAATAATTATAACCTAGAGATATTAAAACACGTTCGACATACTTATATAAGACACGCGATCTCACAACGATGGTGTTTTTTCTTATTGGCAATATGCTATACGTTAAGAAAAGCAATCGGCTATAACTGCTGGGCGGCTATTGGGGTGGCTGCTGCGCGATTATAGTTTTCATATAATAACGAAGAAAATATCATTTTGTAATATAGCAATTTTTTTCATATTGGCAATAAATACAAAGAATACTATTTGATACATTAATATAGAAAGAGATTCCCTCATTGACATACACATAGATTATATTAAGACCCTGCCCGTTTCGCCTCCCGCAGGCCCTGGCAGCAATCTGCTAGTAAAATATAATTTCAAATACTAAATTAATGTATTAACTATAAATATATACATATAAAATCAATTTTGTCGAAAAATATTGTTTTTGCGTCACCGGGATTCGAACCTGGATCTCTATTTCCAATCCGGGGAAGTACACTACCAATTGTGTTATAACGCCAGTACTTTTCATGACAAATTTTCGAACCTATATGTTACACTTTTTCAAATGAATACATCTGTCGTTCCATTATTTGAAAGCCATCTACATTGTTTTTACAGAATCTCAAATACCTTTGAGTA
Organism: Eubasilissa regina; assembly: GCA_022840565.1. Classification (NCBI taxonomy): domain Eukaryota; kingdom Metazoa; phylum Arthropoda; class Insecta; order Trichoptera; family Phryganeidae; genus Eubasilissa; species Eubasilissa regina. The sequence goes on along the minus strand of JAINEB010000027.1, from coordinate 10,731,223 downwards.
AAAAAATAATTTCATTTAAAGGGGTCAGTATTAATTTGTGAATATTATTGAATGGTGGAAGTTTGCCTAGAGCGTATTTCCTACGAAATTAGACATTACTTTTAGATCCATATCTCTCACAGATTCACGCCCTTTTACCCATGACCTTGAGTTTCCGAACACGGTATTCTAAATAAATACTTGTGTAGATAAACAAAAAAACAGTTCCTTCCTATCTCTTTTCTTTTCCTTCAAATTAAATTGATTTGTTGAACGACCTCGAATAAATTGATTTTGTCACCTTCGCTCTAAGAACAGATATATTTAGAAGAAAAAAAATGCCGCCAAAATTATGTCAATGGCTTGAAGTCCAATTATGTTTGACAAACATGATGACCGATGACTCATGACGTTGGTAATGAGCCATGTAAAATGAGAATTGATTTTTAAGGCAAGGTTCGGACATGAAACACGGGATAGTCCACTTCTAGATTTGAAATTTCGAAGAAATGTCGAAACATCGAAATCACCCTCTATATCACCCTCTAAATCACCCTCTATATTATACACAGGTGCAGTGATACGATAGAAATCAGCTAGCCAATGTTCACTTGGAAATATTTTTTTTATAAATTCGACATTAGATATAAATATATACTTTTTTTTTTTTTAATTTTTGATTATCTGTTCTGTCTTTTATGATATAAAAAATAAGTTTATAAAAATCAACACGTGGGTCATTTAAAAAGTCTGCGCGGGTCAATATCTGACCCGCGGTCATAGGTTCGCCATATCATCATTAGTGGCAATTACAAAATTTGGTCCCCAATGCAGATAGTAAAAAAAGCCCCTCTAAATGTGATATACCTGTAAGATATACGAATATTCGTTTTGTTTAATTTATCCATTAAACTGTAAGAAAAACACGGTCTCTTGCCTCATATAATATTCACGATTTCATAAAAAAAATATATGTATTACAGTGCAATCCGGATATTATAATATAAACTTCGACTGTTATCAAAATGTGGATACAAAATACGTACATTTTTAGGAAATTCTTACAAAATGATCCCTTTCTTTGAACTTTTCTTAACACAAGTACCCGACAATAATATAAATAAATATAGATAGCGATATTTAAGTGGTAATTACAATGACTTTATTAGAAATTTGTAAAGAAGTTATTAATGATGATTCAAAATTATCAGAAGACATTGAATTTTTTTATTTTATTTTAATATTAGAAAATATAATACATTTTACAATTATTAGTAGGATTATTTCTTCTCTATGAGAGTAGCAAACAGTAAATGCTCTACATGCGATCATTCAATATGTGAACTTTTACAGATACGAACCTCCGTGTCTCTTGGCGGTATGTAGGTCCTAAATAAGATCTCGGTAATGTTTACAGTAGTCTCGTGCGGGTCCTCTTTAACAAGTCGACCCCTCAGAACAACAAGGTTCCAAATAACATTTTGAGCTAATTTGAGTTATTGCGTGAAATGGGTTCCAAATGCATTATTCTTTATTTCTTCCATACACACCGACTCTATTTAAGGAATATTAAAAGAAATAATAGCAAGAGCTGAAAGTTCCAACCGCACTAGTTATATATTTCAATTTACGGATCATAATTGTTAATTTACCATGTTTTATTTTATTTTTAATTTCCCTCATCTCACAATGGTCATTGATAATATTGAAAATAAGTTAGGACCTTAAAACTGATCATATTTGCATACTAAAAACAAAATATACATGAATATATATTGAAATTCAATTTCTGCCAAAAAACCGCAGGAATGGGATCTAACCCAAACATTAATTCTTCAAAAATCAATCACAAATCAACTGCCATGTAAGAAAAGTAAACACTGAATCTGAGCGTGTCCAAATAATAATTTGTGAACACGAATTACGGTAATTAATTAACGCATTCTAAACTTAATTAACTATTTTTTTATTTTATTTTAATATTAGAACATATAATTATTAATATTATTTCTTCTCTATGAGAGTAAGACTCGTGTATAGAGATGGAGTATATAATTTATGTTTCAGTTAGTCTTCGTATATATCTTTTTACTTCAAATACAAATTGATAGTAGTCTGTAATTGTTCTAATTGTGAAGAGAAAATCGTTAAAAAATTTGATGCCTTGATAAATATAGTGATTTTGGGTTGCGGTACATTTTAGTTTTGGAATATCAATTTGGACTCTCAATCTTGTAGATCGAAATTTGCTTCTAAAGTTTAAATGATTTTTAAAATTTGGATTATTGATTTTTTTTTGTATGTCTCTTATTTTTGGTACTTTGAAATCTGTGAAAAGTTAAATACTTGGATAGTCTTTTGTTTTTTTAGAATAATTTTTATTATCATTTTTTGAGTGATTTCTAATTATTGAAGTTTTATATGCTACTCCCCATTCGATAATGCCGTAATGTATTATTAAACGCGTAATGTATTATTTTCAGATTTGTAAGTGATAAGATGTTTCCGAGTCTTAAAAATATGTAGGCAGTTTTCCATATTTAATTTTATTTAGATTAGTGATATGTTCTTTCCAGTTTAGTTTGTTATCTATTGTGATTTCTAGATACTTGATACAGTATTTTTCTTCAATTGATGAACATTGGTCACAAGAGTGTTTTTGAGTATAGACTTTGGTGTGAATTTTAATTTCTGTAGAAAATATGTTTTATCAGTATTAATTGATGGTAGGTTATCATCCATCCACTTTTTCAATGGTATTAACATCTTCATTTGCAGATACATTAGCGTCAGTCCAAGTTTTTTCATTAATTATTAGTACTGTATCGTCTGCGTAAGATATTATTTTACCGTGTAATTTGAATGCAGAAGTCGGAGTCCTGGAAGAAGGAAATATCGTGGTTTTTCCGGGCCGCAGTGAACCAAGTAATGATAGCCAACATGATAACCAACGTTCAGCTCAATAAGTTTCCTTTACTTTATTTAATTTAGATCGAGTTGTAAATACAATTATTCTTAATTAAATATATAAATAATATTGAAAACTTTTATTAATATTAAAATTATAATACAGTTTGAATAATCAGTGTATATATATATTAACATTTGTTTCTTCTCTATGAGAGTAAGACTCATGTATAGAGAAGGAATATATACGAGTTAATTAATGTTTCAATTAGACTGTGTACATATTTTTTTAACTCCATTTACAAATTTATGATAGTCCGTAATTTTTCTAATTGTAATGGAGAGATTGTTAAAAAATTTGATGCCTTGATAAACATATTGATTTTGAGTTGCGGTACATTTTAATTTTAGGATATCAATTTGATCTCTAGATCTTGTAGATCGGAATTCGCTTCTAAAATTTAATTGATTTTTAATTTTGAAAATTTGAATTATTGAATTTTTTTGTGAATTGAAGTGTTATTGTGTGAAGTAAACAACGTTTTGTTTTATTCGATTAATTAAAAAAAAATGTTGTGGAGGTCACCAACGCAATGTAATGGAATGAATTAACAAAAGCTTAGTTGACGACTTCATATTGATTGACTGTAATCAGAAATATGATGAAAAACATCTATTAATCATGTATAAGCAGGTCAAAACTATTATATTTATGTTGGACAGTGATGTACTATTAGTCTTTTGCATTTATGAAACGCATCCAAGGTGCTTTTGTGCTACGTACTTAACATTAACATATAAAATAATGTAATACAATTTTGGAATTAATGGCGAGTTTTTTAAACAGATACTTGGCGAGCAGATTATCCGAGAGTCAGGTAAATGAGAATGCCATCATCATTATCCCCATTTATCGTTTTTATCCATGCTTTTGAAGCGTTTCAATGGTTTGAATATCTGGGAACAAATGTGACAAAGAATAATGTTATCCAACAAGCTTGTTTCACTTAGCTTTATGGAAATTCCTGTCGTCAAGGTCTCTCGCTAACTGTTGCAGGTCTTCATATCTTCAATATAAATACATATAATAAATGTAATAATATAATATATAGTTTATGTATTTATATTCTATGCGACCACCTTGGATTGAAGACCATAAAGAAAACGCTTCTCTAGATAGTCATTGAAAATTATCCTAGTACGTTTTACGATAATATAAAATTATATATTATTTATTAAGGAGAACACATTCTTATTGCGAAGTTGTAATTATTCAGAACATAGGTCTGAGGTATTTTAATTACAAATTAAATATATTAATTAGAAAGATATAAAATCAATTTTATCGACCGACTATGCTACAGCACACTGTTCTTTTGACGACAAATTTTCGAATTCATATCTTACACTTTTTAAATAAATACATCTATCGTTCCATTAATCAGGTAGAACGATTGATTTTATATCTTTCTAATTAATACATTAAATTAATATTTAAAATATCATAGACCGTCTATTCTGAATAATTACAACTTCACAATAAGAATGTGTTCTTCTTAATAACATAATTTTTCGTTTAGCCGACGTCTATAGGCAAAATAAATATTATATAACATATTATATTACATAATATAATACGAAGGTTTAGAACGTTTGGAAAAATTATGAATTTTTTGATGTTAATTGATTTCAAAGTTTTACTTGTGCTATAGCAGAAATAGTTTTTAATACATTATTTGATATCATTTGATAGAAAATGGTCACGGTATTGATAAAAAATTGGGATTGTCAATTTTGCATATAAACGGTGTTGGTCACAAATTAAATAATTTGGAATCGTTGGAGATAAATAAAGCGTGTAAAACTAATCAAAAAAATTATGAACAACCAACTAAATTTAACTACGAGTCCCATTCTAAAAAAAATTTTCCTGAAAATTATTCGACTAAATTTGTATTAAGCAACAATTTGAGTTAGGTACTAAATTTATTTTTAATTAATTGTTTTTTTTTAAATAGATTCTGGTGAAGAAACAATGATATATGTTTTTAGTTTGTTATGACATCCTGAAGAAGAAAATGGTATTTTTCAAAAACTGTAGATGTATTTAAACTCAATTCAGTGGTTAATAAAACAAAGATAATAAATTTTAACCACAAAGTTAATATTGCTAATTTTAAAAGTAACAATAGAATTGTTATACGTAAAAGTAAAACGAGTGGTAAAATACACGGTACGAGTCCCAGTCTACAGTTATATTGATCAAAATATCAAGTCACCTCATAACACGAGTCAAGAGCAGCTCCGAACTCTCTCGACCCACCTCTATTAGCCATCTAACTATTGGTCGTGTCCGAGCGTTTATCTACAATTTTTATTCCCAAATATTTTACAGTTATTTAGCATTTATAGAGTATTACTTTTTAAATAAATATCAGATATCTCATAGTGACAAAACTATTTTTTTATTATATTTAATGGAAAATATATATTTTTTATTTATTTTAATATTAGAAAATATAATACATTATAAAAATAATCAGTAGAATATATATATCATTTCTTTTAACATTTATTTCTTCTCTATGAGAGTAAAACTCGTGTATAGAGAAGGAGTATATACGAGAATTTATGTTTCAGTTAGTCCGTGTACATATTTTTTTTACTTCAGGTACAAATTTACAGTAGTTTGTAATTGTGATGGGGATATTGTTAAAAAATTTGATGCCTTGATAAATATAGTGATTTTGGGTTGCAGCACATTTAAGTTTTGGAATATCAATTTAGTCTCTACATCTTGTAGATAGGAATTCGCTTCTAATATTTAATTGCACTTTATTTTGAAAATTTCAATTATAATTTATTTTTTTTGTATACGTCTATTATTTTTGATACTTTGAAATCTGTGAAGAATTGGATACTTGTATAATCTTTTTTTTTTTTAGAATAATTTTTATTATAATTTTTTGAGTGATTCTAATTGTGATATTGAAATTTTATATGCTCCTCCCCATCCAATAATACCGTATTGCAAATGTGACTGTACAAACGCGTAATATATACAGGGTTACCCAAAAAAGTGAGAACATCTCGTAAAACATAAGTTATTTCAAAACAAATATAATAATTTATAATTCTTAACGTAGTTTTTTTTTACAATATTTAGCTAATCATAAATCATCAAAACACCCCACATTGCATAACCTACTGGCTATAAATCTGAACTGTTCGGCGGCCACGTGCCTGGCTCGTTGAAATTAGCATTCTCACGACGGAGAAAGTTGATTGTATTTCTGGCTGTATGAGATGGAGCTCCGTCCTGCTGTAATGTCTAGCTATACTCTAGTCTTTGTTTTGAAATTCTTATCATTTTCCTAGCACCCCAACGTTTTTCAATTCCCTAATTTTTGATCAGAATACGGTCTTCTGCGGTGATTTTTGTCATTCTGGACAACAATTTGAAACAAATATAAACAATAGTAAAATTAATAATCAAAGATGGCGACCATAAATTGTCAAAATAAAACGTAATATAGGTAAATAGGTAAGTAAGTAAATTAGTAAACTATTTAAGCTATTGTTGATATAGTTAAACTAATTTTGATGCAATTATATCACATTTTACAAAATATTCTCACTTTTTTTGGGCCATCCTGTATGTGGAAATATGTTTTTCATTAAATATAATAAAAAAATAGCTTTGTCTCTACGAGAAATCTGATATTTGTTTAATACCGGTGCCTTTATAGGTAAAAATTCAGTAATTCCGTATTCTTGGACATATTCCAATATTGCTAATATTATTTTTAATTAAAAACTGGTTTATCGGTAGACTTTATGGAAAAGCATATTGTGAGGTCCATGAGTTGTTATATGTGTGTGTGTGTCGCGCGGCGAGTAGAACGAGTGGGGCGTCTGTGTGTATAATCATGGGCAAGGCTCATAAGCGGGCGCGCTCATTGGGCGAGCTCTTCTGCTTCTGGACTCCGACGCGATCTATACTGTTATAAATACCAGTGGCGCGCACTGCTATAAGCAAAAAAGCTGTGCATTACTCAAAATTCTGAGAAACAAATACTAATTAAATAATCCATATGTTATAATTATGCTAGCGCCCACCGTGTATCAGTATAATCATTAGTTGCGTAGTTCTGGATGCTACCGCTCGACGTCACCGGAGCGCTGTAGTCCTCTACTAGGTTATTCTTCATTTATTTCTACTACAATTGCTAGCCATTGTTTTAATCTATAGTTATATTCAAGCCATACAATTACTACCTACTGAATTGAAAATTCCACTCAGCAGAGTCAGAAATGGATAAGCTGATTCATGTTGCACAGAGTCCTTACTTATGCTGTTTCCTAAGAGAATAACATGAATTTGGCTTAATGCTGATAGAAGCATCTACTTCCTCGTTTACTAATTCGAAAATTTGACTACCTTACTAAACGTGATGTTTTCATGATAATGCCATGATTCATTTTGCTTAAAGGCGTCGGTTAAACCAAAGTTTATAAACCTGTGTGCAATATAGCATATACCTACTATATTATATAATACCATGGTAATAACATAACTTAAGTTTATACCTACTGCACGCCACTGGTAATATAAAAATTTCGAGTTAATTGTCACCTGACAAAGGAGTTTGATTCAACTACCACAGCACAACTCAAAATACTGCAACCATAATAATTAACGGACGGCCACTGGACATTATACATATGTAATTGGTGTCCTTTTCTTTGTATTTAATGGTGAATGGTTAAGTACTAACCAATTTATCGTCCTGGCTCAACCTAATTCTACAAAATACAATATTTCACCTACTTCAATTATTTCACCTACCAAGAAATATTAGAGCTGTGTCTTCGGCAATTAATACGAGTGTTCCATTAAATATTGTACAATTATTTCACGCAGATCGTTCATATAGATAGACTAGAACCTATTAAAGAGGACACCTCGAAGTGGGGGACTCGCCCTTACTCAGGACCGGTTTAGCAGCTAGGGCTCCCATGTCAGTCCCACTCATCAAAGCTAATAAAACCAATGCAACATAATTAATTAATTTAATGGGATTATTAACAATTCCACAATTGTTAAAAAATATAGACCTACTAGCATTCTTTAACTACGTGTAATACATACAAAAACATAGTTAGATTACGTAGTTATATTTGATTGATGACATAATAATAAAAAAACATAAATATTGTTTATGTAAATACCTTCGATAGCTGGTTTCCAGGTTTCCGATTAACACTAAGCACACACATGATATATGAACTGTACTAACTTTTTATTTTTGCTGTCTTTCTGGTCCGTTGTTGTTGTTCTTTTAGCTGGGTTGTCTTCTTTAGATTTCGACCGACCGGAGCGCGCACGAAGTAACAAGGCGCGTAAACAAATATCACATTACATAAAACCAAGGAGAAGAGAAAAAATATATACATGGTAATACAGATGTCATTACATAAGATCCAGCATAAGATAGAGAGGTACAAATATATGAGTTAAACAAATAAGTAGATAGAAAACAGATGGTAAATGAAAGTACCTCAATCCTGCAATAGATCCAACAGAATAAGCCTTATCTATAATTGTGAACAAATTCTTCCAATTCTTCAGTCACATTATACGTCAATGTGACATCCTTATAAAAGGGCAGCTGGAGGGGGGGGAACCCACCTTTTCCCGGTACCAGTTTAGAAGGTAGGGCTTCCTTGTCGGTCTCACTCATCAGAGCTATTAAACATACGTGACTTTAATTTAATTACACATTTAAGTATGAGCAAAACGAAATAGGAGATGAAATTAAATATGATGATTAGCAATTAAGATTTAAAATTTAGACCCTCCAGCGTCCCTTAAGTACTGTCTTTATTCATAAAAAATCATATATCATAAATCCATAGTATATAGTTTTACATTCAGAGGAAAAATCAAGGTGCAGTAGTTCGAGGCAGACACTCAGGGATCCATTCATCAAAAACACTCCCAAAAGAGGGACAGTGGACGAGACACAAAATGGGTTGAGTCACACTTGCACGGACAGACTAACGGAGTTGCAAAACACGAGGTATGAATAGCGAGAGGTAGGCACACAGGTAGAGATTTCCCACCCACACCAGTTCAACCTAACTATTACAGGGTAGGACCTATTGTGCCACCTTGTAGTAGCACGCTAAATGGAACTATTTCAGGTTTTCTTTTGGTGTCTCATAATTTTTTTAGTTAGATAATTTACGAACCGTGCGAGTGGTATTCCACGTACTCCATTATGTGACTGTGTAGTAAAGACTCTCAGCTATGTAGCAGAGTATAAAAATATTTTATCTTAATACGGTAGTACCTCGGTATATGTCCTTATTCCGTTCAAGATACTTGGAATCATACCAAACAAGACGTATATCAAACAAATTTTCCCCATAAGAAATAAAGAGAAAATGATTAATCCATTCCTGAGAAAAAGAATCATATTGTTATTAAAAAGAATTTGTGAAGTTGTAATTATTCAGAACATAGTCGGCTCGGTCTTCCGCCTCCGAATTGTGAAATTTTAAACATCTTATAATGTATATCCTGTAATACATCATGTAGAAGAGTCTAGAATAAATACTTTTGTTACCACGAATGCGTATTATTCTGACTACACCATCCCGCACCGTCATCAGCATGATATAAACATGTCACAAGAATATTAAAAGTATAAATAAATATATTTAATGAAAACACATTTTTAAATACTAAATTAATGTATTCATTATAAATATATACATATAAAATAAATTTTGTCGAAAAATATTGTTTTTGCGTCACCGGGATTCGAACCTGGATCTCTATTTCCAATCCGGGAAAGTACACTACCGATTGTGTTGTAACGCCAGTATTTTTCATGACAAATTTTCGAACCTATATGTTACATTTTTTTCAAATTAATACACCGTCGTTCCATTATTTGAAAGCCATCTACATTATTTTTACAGAATTTCAAATATCTATAACACAATTGGTAGTGTACTTCCCCGGATTGGAAATAGAGATCCAGGTTCGAATCCCGGTGACTAATCAATTCGATGGATTACAGAAAAAATCTATTTATCGAAAAATATTTTGATTACTACCGGGATACGAACTTTGAACTTTACCTATCCGAAGAAATGTTTTACCATTTCATCATATCAACCATTTGCTTGAGACAAATCCTTCAATTTTTGGGCATCTTGCGAGAAGGGAAGATAGCTTATTGTGGTTGTGGTGAGGACGAAGAGGAAGATCCCTCACCCGTTGGATCGACCAAATGGAAAAGGCAACAGGCACTGCTCTGGTGACAGTCCTAAGATCTGCAGAATGCCGAGAAAAGTGGATCAGTATTGTCAAGAGGGCGGGAGTTTATGGAGATCACGATCCTCAGTTACGAGGGACCGATACGGATATGGCGAAATGGTAATGTGTTTCCCCAACCAATCGATTAAAATAGGCAGCGACCAAATTTTTTTTGTAAATCTTTCTAATTTATTAATTTAAATATATATATTTTAACGAGAAAACATTAATATTGTGAAGTTACAGTTTTTTCAGAACATAGTTCTGTGATATTTTAGTACAAATTATTTAAATGTATTGACTAGAAAGATATACAGAAAAATTCAATTTATCTAAAAAAATATTTTAATTGCTACCAAAAACAGCTGAAATATTTTTTTAATAAATTGATTTTTTGTGTATATCTTTCTAGTTGATACATTTATTTTGTATTTTAAAATGTATTACTAAAAATATACTAAAAAAAAAATAGAAAAATGGCGGAAATACATATGCAACCCGCTTTTTTAAACTACAAATATAATAATGCAAATGATATAATTACAATAAATTAAATCGGTAGAAAGATCGTATATACCCTTGCGTAAAATTATTTATGTTAATATAATGGAGAATAGGTTCTGTGGTCTCTGGCCCTGCCACCATTATTAGTTAATTATCAACAATTAATTATTCAGTCATGTTCTCTCGTAATCAATTATAAATCTGTTCTGACTGTTCACTTCCGGTGTGACATTGTTCCGACATTTTAGAGTGCGTTTAATTACCTTATAAGACCGGCTTTATTTGTCCGGACGATTTTTTTCTATCTTAAAATCCTTCAATTGGCACAAATGGACTGACCATATAAATATTTAAATTCGCTCTTAAAGTGCTCCAAAATTAATGTCTTTGGTTCGACGACATGGACATATTGTATGTTAATATGTACAAGCTTAATTACCCCCAACTACCTGCTGAGGCTGCTCCGTTCAAGGTCACCGTGTCACTTCAGTTATACAGTTACCAACAGTTACTTTTAATGTAGAATATACTTTTAAGATTAGCGAAATCAACTTTGTGGTTAAAATTCATTATTTTAGATTGTTAACTTTGTTTTATTAACCACTTAATGAATTAATCTAACTTAAATTGTTACTTGATGATACAAAATTATTAGAATAATGTAAAACTAACCAAAATATTAGAAACAACCGACTAAATTTAACCACAAGTCACATTCTAAAAATTTTGTATCATCAAGTAATAATTTAAGTTAGGTAGTAAATTAATTTTTTAAATAATTATTGTTTTTTTAAAAATAGATTCTGTTAAAGAAACAATGTTTTTAATTATTTAATGACATCCTGAAGAAGAAAATGATATTTTTCGAAACTAGTAAGATGTATTTAATTCATTAAGTGGTTAATAAAACAAAGTTAACAATCTAAAATAGTCGTAAAATATATGTTTATTAACTAGGTCACAATTTTGTAACATTTTTTTATAGCTATATATAACTGTTTGATAACAAAAATATTTTATACAGGCTGAGTATCAATCTTGGTTACTTCTCACATAACTCACTAAACAGGTACACTGTCATCATGCCGTTTCCTCTCTGCTTTCCAGTACTTTGATTATTTTGTCACGCCAGGTCTGTCTTTCGGGGACGGGCTTTCACATATTGAAGAACGGCATACTTTTCAATATTTAAAATTATGATTGCTACAAATGACAGAAACCGGAATGATTGAACCGGCTTTATGTAATTTTTTGAGAGAATAATTTATATTTTTATGTGTCTGTTGGACGACTAAATCAATTTTATTTATATATTCTTATTCAGAAATAAGATCTATATTATTGTTTTTTATTAATATAAGGGTAGTCGTATAATGGTGTCTTCGTATATGATGTAATAAGGTGTTATTGTGATAAAAAATAATTGCCGAGTAAAGTTGATGAATTTTAGGCAAATCAAGTAATTTGATGAGTAGGGTTTAACCCTTCCCAAACCATGCAGTAACACAGGTTTACAGTCACAATTAAACCTATAATATTTCGGAAAATACATGCAACATAAAATTCATATTTTAGATAATCCTAAAGAAAATATTAGCGCTTAGGAATGACTAGTGAAAAATCAATTATGAAAAGGGAATCGTACAAAAACAATTATTTTTTCTATTCGTTGGTAAAAATACCATTTGTGATATGTAGTACAGAGATAACTCACTATTTTCACAGTGAAAAGAACAACCAACATACAATTATAATTGTCTCTTTCTCACTAATTAAACGAAGAGATATAGTAAGGAAGGACACACTGTATGGGACTTAATGAATGCTCTAAATTATGTTATTAAACATTTTTTCAAAATTAAATGCTCAATATTTAGAGTAAATAAAAATATTTTTTCTAACTGTACTTACGGTAACATGAGTTGACAGCGTGGCTGCGTTCGGGTATTTTATATCATGGTATGGCGAAGGTTAAAAACGTTACAATTGTGGACGAAGAATGTTCCTAGACTCGCATTAAATACCTAACAAAAAATATTTTGCGGCTTTATCTTTCTTGGAAGGTCATGGTCGCTTTTTCCAACGTTCTGGGAATTTATTATTTGATTTGAATTTCTTTGTTTGGTGGAAAACCCAACATTGAAACGGGTTTGAGAAATTGACTTTTATCCGTATTAAGAGAATTGTAAAAGTGAAACGTTACGGCCCTTGTCCACAGATGGGATTTTTGTGAGACTTTGAGATTCCTTGGAGACACTCTCGGCTTTCACACTCGTTGTAAACACACCGAGTGTCAGAGATTCGGCGTCTTGCGCTTCACTTCACGCTTGTTGCGCATCAAATATCAGTCCGTTGACCGTTGATGTTCCGTTCGTCAGTTGGGTGATTTTTTATTTTTTAAATCAAATGTTTGCAGTTTAATGCCTTTCGTTTGTCTAATTTATGGTTGTTAGTGTCTAATTCTGTCGCGTTTAGACGCACACGTTGAATCTCACTGTCAAATCGATCGTTGCGTACTCGGATTTAAGCCATTTTTTACCAATCTCAAGTCAATCTTCAGACCGAAATCTCAACACACGTGCATACGTGGTCCTGAGATTTATCTCGTCATTCTGTAGACACGGACCATTAATTATTATTATTTAATATTAAACATACTTTCGACCATGTTAGAATGACTGTATCATTCATCGACTGTACACGTACAATCGTATCAAGGCAAAGAAAACAATTTTAGGATTTGAAACCGACTGTATCGACCTAATCATTATATTTAATTATATCATCGGATCATTTTTTTCCAAATCACATTCTAATGTATACATGCGGCAAAAAATAATGCCATAATAAAATTAATTATAATGATTATGTACATACAGTTAATTTCAAATCATTATTTAGTACATATATTACACGGGCAACATGGTTAGGAAACGCATGTATAAAGAAAAACAATATGATAGTTGACGAACTTGAAGCACCAATATTGTCTCGAACAATTTTCAATAAGCCTCGATACGAATATTAATATAATCAATTTGCATGATTCTATATTACATATGTACACTTACACATTAAATGAATAACTAATGGTATTTTTTTATGTTTTATTAAAAAATAGCAACATCGATTTATTGTATTTACAAAATTGATAATCTTCTATTATACTCGTACAAGGTGCAGTAGACCTAGGGTGTAACACAATATTTTGTAGGTGGGAATGTTGTAACATTTACAATTAAAAGCACTTTATGACGTTTATAGTAATAAAGTACCTGCTCAGGTAAAGAAAAGGACTGCATTAATATTAATGCACTTGAAGAAATAATACTATTCTCATTTTATTGAATGTTTGGAAAATAATGGAATAAATAATCGAGTAGCTTGTTGGTGTAATGGTCGAGACGTTGGCCTAGTGATCTAGCGGTCGGGGGTTCGCTCCTCGTTCCAGGACACCAGCAAGTTAGTCCTAATTTCATAGCAGAAGCGTTTAGCTTAGTTTGAAAATAGTAAGAATATTGATGTGACGTGTATTCCGTGTACGCATCTCTATTTAAAAAAAATGCTAGCTGAAATATTTTGAACGGATATTAGGAGGGAAAGTCCATAAGACAGGATGTCAACTTGGATTGTTGCTAAAGCCATTGAATAATTTAATTATGTTTTGCGTCTCCACACGTGAGATGTCATCTTTTATCAACCATACATTACGATGATGTGCGATATTACAGAAATTAAGTTTTTATATTTGATATTAATTCACACACCTAGATGCCATGATATTTCGTCAATGTATTGAGTGAGAGAAAAAGAGAAGCAGGAATGTAAAAAAGGGAATGTAACCTGCCTTTGCAGAAGTGGTCACTAAACATGCTTGAATTACTATCAAGCAATGTTTTGATTGCGAGTCGAATTTGAAAATTACGAGTCGAAAATATCCAAAAGTCCATTTTGGATATGCACGAGATGGTCCATTTTGCGTCTCCTCCACTGTCCCTCTTTTGGGAGTGTTTTTTGATGAATAGATCCCTGAGTGTCTGACTTGAACTACTGCACCTTAATTCTCCATCTGTATATAAAACTATGATTATACGATGTAAAACTATACGATTTTTAGACAAGTACTTAAAAAACGCTGGAGGGTCTAAATTTTAAAATCTTTGCGATAATTGCTAATAACCACATTGAATTTCTTCTTTTTTTTTGCTTAAACATGAAACTTAATACTTAAATATGGAATAGAATTAAAGTCGCGTATTTTTATTAGCATTGATAAGCGGGACTGACAAGGAAGCCCTAGCTTCTAAACCGGTACCGGTCTCTACCCTCCAACTGTCCTTTTTAAAAAAAAAAGTCCTTGGTGACAAAATACGAACTTAATTTATGGTGAGTAGGAACGTATTACACGTTCGAACGATGTTAGACATGAATAAATACAATTTGAATTTTTAACTGAGCCTGTGGCATAAAGAAAACATCTAAGTTGTTAGTCGATATTGTTAGTTATAGTAATTTAGCATTCTAGACAGAGAGATTGCTATTGTACAATAGTTTGGTGTTTTAAGTATGGAAGGATGACAGTGAAAGAGTGATAAATAAAAAGTACAATACACTACCTTGGGTTTGTTGGTGATCGTCCGGTACAGTAACAAGATATTATATTGAGGTGGGTATGAAGTATTTAAGTACACGTTAATTAATATTAGATCAGACATGTAGAAGACACCAGCTGCGAGGACAGAATGGCTCTCTCGAACCCGCACCCGGCAGCCTCGCGGGATGTTCCCCTAGCGGGTGTCCGACACATCGCGTCGGTGGTAAGACCGTCAGATGGTCTATGGTGCCTTTCGCCACAATGCAATACTTACTTGTGTTTATAACCTGTTTAGGACGGTCGTGAAAGACTTAGGATGGTTTCGTAATGTAAAAAATGCATTGAAATTGTTTACACAATTAAATACTTTATATCAGAATATCAGAAACAAAACATCCATAATATCAGAAACAAAACATCCAGAGATAATGTGCTAAGATTACTAAAAGTTTGACCGATGTACAAACGGCGCGAATTATTTTAATGTTGTTAATAAAAAAATAGAAAAATTCACGAATGATATATTACGTGAATTATATATTTGGGAAGAATTCTTGAAACAGGTTTTTCTACTCAGTCAAACATCAACAGAGTACTGATGCAATGCGAAACATGCATGCATAAATTGGTTCACTCAACAATATATGCATATTTACAAGATCACGTATCTCTGCAATACACATCACATAATAAATTATAATATAAATATATTCAGTTTCTTTTTACGATGTTGGACCCCAAAGTTCGGTTCTCCTCCAGAGATTATTATTTTTATTTAATGCATTTGACTGAATTTATGAAAAAAATATTCGAACCAGAAAAAAAATTTAAGCAGATGCATCTGAGACATGCAATGCTCGACATGCTTGTGATCTAGTAGGTACGATACTCGCCTAGTGATCTAGTGATCGAGGATTCAAGCCTTGTTCCAGGAAGCCATCAAGTTAGTCCTATTTTCATAGTTTAGTTTAAAAATAGTAAGAATATTGATGTGACACGTATTCCGTATACGTATCTATATCCGAGGCCCGTTTTTTAAGTAAGTACCGATTCGCTACACACCTTAAATTACTTCTCAACATTATTAAGGCACTTGTCATGACGGGGGACCAATTTTTTTATACCTTCGTCATAGAGCGAAGCTGCCTGGGATGAAAACCATGTCTGTACTCCTTATTTGAGTTTACCATCATCATTAATGGACCGCTTCAGATGAAAGTAAATATGGAAATCACTTGGCGCCAAATCAGGACAAAACGGGACACACTCGGCGATGAATGTCAGCTGGTTTCGTGTTTCGTGCATTCAAGAAACGAATCACGGACCGTATCTCACAGTCGGCGGGCTGATCTATCGTCTTGAACATTTCAACCACTCACTACAAGATGGCCACACTTTGTGAATGGGGTGAGTCAATGAGTCATGCGCAACATCGCGACGAATATCCGGCAACGGTACTTACTTAAAAAACGCCTCTCGTATTTGAAAAAAGTTTTTATTTTGACCTTATTAGTGTGGCTTGCAAATTAAATAATATTACTTAACAAATATTAAAATGATCATGGGGACCGAATTTACTCTTACTGCCCGGAAACGAAGGTTATTTTTTTTGTAAATCACTTTAGAATCGCTCCACTTTTGGACCTGTACACACGTGTTATTTTCACAGTCCCGCCAAAAGTACATCAAGGTTTCGTTTTTTTACATATTAAAACAATCTTCTATTTATATTGATATTTATTTTTAATGCCTACGTTCTTGAAACCAGAGTGAACTTTGGTGCTAGTCGGAAGTTGCAGAGCGATACCATTCATACTGATTACTATCCTGGTTTTTTGCGCCGGCTATCAGACACGGTCATTAAAGCCGCCATTCGAATTGCAGGTGAAATTCTATGACTTGTGTATACTAAAAATGAAATCGAATGCAAGACCTAAAACCTGAGACTAACACACTACCAAATATAAACCAAATACCACGGAATTCTAACGTATCGGTATTTAGAAAATTGAAATATAACTGTGTTAGTAATCAATTACTAAACAAATAATAGATATCTCATTTTGTTTAATGACAATAATAAATTTAAGATAATAACGTTGGTTGTTTCGTATAAATCGAATGTAAAATAAAGGATAAACAATTTTACAACCAATGTAAATAAAATTTAAATGTTTGTGCTTCGTCATTCCGACATGACCTGATGAGGAACGAAAGAAATTTCGGACTTTTCCGGGTTTCATGGGTGTATGGGTGTCTCGCTGGGAGATTTTGAAACGGTCAAGTGTTTAGAAAGAGGGTGAGAACCAGCCGCCCTTTCCCTTCTTGCTCAAAAAAAAAACATGAGGATTAATATCGGTCGGTTCTGGGTTCCCTTTGACGTATGGAACCTTCTTTGTTTTTGTATGTATTGTCTTCTTTTCCCTTTAAAGATTTTGTGAGGGACTTAGGAACCGGTATTTGCTGTAACACTCAATGCCTCTTGTGTGTATATTTTATCTATTTCTCTTTTACTGAATAAATGTTTTTTTCGCACTGTACGAACTGTAAATGGTCTTCGGTTGGCAGCCATGCTGTGTTGCATCGCGGCATAGCAAGTTGCCAAGTAACGTTAAAAAATGCCCACCTGGCGGTGAATATGAAGTACCGATGTAGGAGTTTTTGTTCATAAATTGGTCCCGTGTAAGTGGTGGGTCACCATTCACTGTGCTTCATTAGGCACTGGAATGAAAAGAAAACATTTATATATTTTTTACTACTACTGAAAATCCGGTAATCCATTGTTAAATATGAATCGCTATAGTTTCATGTGGATGGAGAGACTGGTATTAATTATGTTAGTGATATAGTATATCTATATAAAATGATTAATAGCATGTTGGACTGCCCTGAGTTGACACAAATGGTTTCGTGTAAAGTACCAACTCAAACGAGACAACATGAAATGTTCTCTGTAGGTACACATAGAAATAATGATGCTGTTAACTCGTCAATATCGCGGATGCATCGGCTCAGTAACAAGTTCAATTCCGTTGACATTTTTCGTTGCAGGAGCATACTTGAGCTGAAGAAATATTTGTATGTAAATTATATTTAGTTTTTATTTTTTGTTATATATTTTCTTTATCTAATTAAACCAATAAAAAATATACAGGGTGGCCTAAAAAAAGTGAGAACATCTCGTAACACATGAGTCATTTCAAAATATAATATAATTAATTGTAATTCTCAATGTAATTTTTTTGCACAATATTTAGCTAATCAAAAATCATCAAAACACCCCCATATTGTATCATCTACTGGGTTTAAATCTGAGCTGTTCGGTAGCCACATGCCTTGCTCGATAAAATTCATTCTCGCGACGAAGAAAGTTGATTGTATTTCTAGCTGTGTGAGATGGAGCTCCGTCCTGCTGTAATGTCCAGTTATGCTGTAATGTCTAGCTATACTCCAGGCTTTGTTTTGAAACGCTTTGATCATTTTCCTAGCATCCCAACGTTTTTCAATTCGCAAATTTTTTATCAGAATACGATCTTCTGCAATGATTTTTGGCATTCTGGACAACAATTTAAAAAAACAAATATAAACAATGGGAAAATTAATAATCAGAGATGGCGACCGGAAATTTTCAAAATAAAACGTAATACAGGTAAATAGGTAAGTAAGTAAAATAGTAAACAATTTAAGCTATTGTTGATGTAGTTAAATTAATTTGAATTTAATTATATCATATTTTACGAAATGTTCCCACTTTTTTGTCCCATCCTGTATGTTATATTTATGTATATATATATAGTCCACATAGTAATATATATAAAACTTTCAAAAATTTGACAGATATGGAAATTAATTAATGCATGAGAATGGTGAACGTTATATTTATATAAAGTGATCACTTAAGCCAGCCGAAGACAGGTCGTGAGCCTTGTAATTACCTATACTTCCATACATTTACATTAAATATAATAAAAAATAGATATCTCTTTGAGATATATATTATTTGTTTAATAACAGTGCCTTTGTAGGTTAAAATCCAGCAATTGTGTGTTCTTGGACATATTTAAATAATATGTTCCATAAAAAAATCCTAACTTCACTTAACCTAACCTAACCTAACCCAACCTATCACATTTTGAACATCATCAAAATGTCCTCGTTGCAAATAATTTGTCTTTTCTCCTGCTACATAAATTAATAGTTTTTATTTCATATTTAATAAAATTGTGTACTACTTTCTGAATCTAATGTTGTAAGTTTATATAAACATTTTTTTTTGTTAAGACTTACGAATACTTCTAAAAATATTTATATATATATATATGTATAAAAATAAATAATTTACCGAATATTTACTTGTTTTATTCATGAGATATTATAGGAAATAATATATACATAGAAAAGGAATTGGCTCCGGACCCAGACTCGACGAATCCGAAACCCAAAACAAACCCTAACCAAAAAACTAAACCTTTTTCCACAAACCCTTCCTGTAACAATAATACATATCTGTAGTTTGTAGTCCGTATCAGGGGTCATCGCACTTCTGCTCGCAACTTGCTCTGACCTTGAGACTGCAGCCTGGTTTTTCTCTTTCCGTTTAAATTTACCTCCTCGCATACAGGCACGCCTTGATCTTACTCCACCCAGGTGACACCTCAAGGTTCGCAATAAGCGTTTCCCACTGCTGAACGTCGGGATATTTTCTGACCGTCCTCATGACCCCGCACCATCGCTGACACTAACGGTACGATTTTATTATCCAACAATTTAAAAATTGCTAATTGTATTTGTATGCGCAATATCTAGATAGACTGAAAAGATTAAAAGTAATAAATTTTATGTATTAATCGAATCTTGAAACCTTGTAATTTGACCATGAAAACCCTTCACAAGTAGAGCGCAGTAGTGATGAGAAATAATGCTACTCTTGACTCACTGGTGTGATTGTGATTGATATTCGACAATATCAGTGATTGAAAACGGTGACTGTGATCACAGTTTTATTACTACAATACATGTACCGTACGATATCACAATACACGAAATAAATAAATTTAAAAAACATGATTATGAGCGTATTTATTTATTATATTCAAACATCATTTGCGTAAAAAACATATTTTAGCATTATATATTTAATATCGCCACAAAAAAATTAAAACTGTTTAAAAAGGGTAGATTAATTTTCAAGTTAAATGCGTAAAACGTTTTGACAGAATCTACTAGATGGCGCTTATCACGAATTATAACATCATTCCTTCGAGAATATTTTCGTTCCATATGCACATGCGCGGAATCACCGTTCACAACCAGATATAAATAAAATAAATAACAAATCACGATATTCCCAGATATTTAATCACTGATAGTGAGTGTGACTCAAAGATATCAGTGATTGACTCACTTATGCTCGATGCGTGACATTTTTGTGATTTTATTTGGACACAAAGTCAGACCAAAATGTGCGTTCAATGACAAAATACCACCAATATCGCACAACACGTGAGACAAAAAATACTAATACAATTAAATTAATTAATTTGAAACATGTACAAAAAAAATATTCGGTTACTATCGGGATTCCTTCTGTTTAAATCAAATGTTACAATAAGCAAGCTTGTGCAACCTTTATCCACGTGTTCTGCAGTCATGATATCGACATTAGATTACGAATGAGAATGATCAGATGCTATGTGTGCTCGATTTTATTTTATGGAATGGAAGTATGGAATACTTACCGATGAAACGATAAGCTGACTTGTAACATTTGAGGTGTGGATCTACAGAAGATGCTTAAAATTAGCTGGATGGATAGACTTACGAATGAAGATTTTGTATGAAAAATAAGTAATTAAAACAATAAAAATCCGAAAACTTCAACAACTCGGACATATGATGAGACATTCAGAGAAGTATGAGATCTTGCACCTCACAATGCAGGCCCTGGAAAAAGGAGAACATCATGGCTGAAGAACCTGAGGCAATGGTTTGACCAGTTTACTGAAAAGCTTTTCCAGGCCTCAGTAAACAAAGCGATGACAGCCAACGTCCGTTGAATGGATAGGACACAAGAAGAAGAAGACCTGGATTCAAACCTAGAAATTGCAACTTTAAAATAAAAATGCATTTTGTTTTTTTTTTAAATACCGAATTAAATCACAACCTGGCTGCATCACCAAACATCTTACGACCCTTCCAATAAAACACTTGGAATAAGTGTTAATTTATCGAGTGGGATCCTGTGGGTATCTATGTTTGATAGATACAGCCTTGTCTTGACTACTTTGCCAGGCTGCCCTCTGTGTAGCAGTTTTCAGTTGAGGTGTTAATTTATTAAAACAAGTAAATTGACTTACTTAATCCGTACTTATAAAACACTTTTGGCGCGCTTTTTAATATCGACCGCGACTGATGTTCTTGACACATATCCGCATCCAAATTCCTACCCTTGATCCCATATTCTACCGCTTGCTCTGAGTGTGAATTGTAGCCTGACGCCATCATGTGTCACTGGATCAATATTGTTTTGTTTGACAACGCGATATCTTTTGCATTGTGGACCACTTACCTCACCTGCAGTGGAGTGGAGCACTGTATTGTGATCTTTTGTTGTGCCAAGTGTTAACCCAAAACGCCGTAAACTCTTTGAATAAATATATACGTGAATCTGTGGATATTGGAGAAAAGGCATTAGCAATATTCTTAGATCTTGCTAAGACTTTTGATGGGGTGTCACATGAAATACTTCTGAGGAAAATGTTTTTATTAGGTATACAAGGTATGGCTCTTGAGTTCTTTAAAAATTAGTTGGAGAAAAGAAAACAAACTTCCACAATTGGTGAAAATGTTGTAAGCGACAAAAAAGAAATCGAATATGGAGTCCCACAGGGAAGTACACTGAGTCCATTGCTTTTTTTGATAAACATTAATGATCTATGTGATTTAAAAATTGAGTAAAAGCTAACTAGACGACTACGACGTTCAATAATGAGCACATCATCTTAGAGAGAGAGAGAGATCACGATCAAGAACAGAACAACGAAAAGAAAAGTTTATTCATATTTAATTCGTATATAAAAATTATTTTCAACATAAATAAATACACTTTACAAACAAATTTCTAAATTTGTCCGCGTCATTGGTTCGTCATCTCTAGTACGGTTTGTTGATTCGGATTTTGACGTGAATAATATTAACTACAGCCTATTATCAACCTACGCCATACGCTCGGTCACTAAATAATTTACATCATAACATGTTATTTTTATGTTATGTTATGTTATGTTATGTTTAGGAATGTTTCTCTGACATTGTGTGGCGCATTTTATTGATTCAGGATATTGTAATTATACTTTTGTAGACTGAAACATTTTTATATCCATGTACTGAATTATACAATTTTATAATAAAATTAATAAACTATACTTTTACCAATCTATTTTATACTTCTATAAAATCAATATGTTTAACAGTATATTTAACGCAATAGGCAGGAAAGGAAAAACTGGAAACAAGGCAAAAAAAACACACTAAACTACGCAAATCGTCAGAAGAAGAAAATTAAAAAGTTTAATTATTTTTCATTTAGAAAGAACAATTGTATTAGTGTGTGTAATAGCCTTATTACACATTTTCAAACACTAAATTTGATGCTTTATAATGTAATATATATATTAAAATAGACACAATAGACTTGTAATTTGTAAAATTCAGAAATAATGATCGAATTTTAAAAGCCCGAGTTATTTTTTTCTGTTTCTTAAGTATAACTTCGAAACAAAAATGTTACACATATATACAGGTGTAACAGACTTAGTCCACAATATTTTATGGGTAAATTGCGAGTCGAAAATGTTCAAGGAATATGTGCAAATGTTTCAGAAAATATTTTTGTTTGAAATTTTTATAAAATCATGTTAAACTAGTTGTCTACGTCCTAAATCATTTTTAAAAAATTATCTAGCCGCTCGAAATTCGATAACTTTTAATTGTATGTATTCAATATATGATTTGGAATCAATAAAATATTTTACGATTTTTTTTAAATGCTTTTATCTCTGACATGGTTGAAATTAAACACATATCCCTTGAACATTTTCGATTCTTAATTTAATCAGGTATCCACCCATAAAGTATTGTGGACTAGGTTTTTTACACCCTGTATACATAATTCATAATTCAAAAGAAATTAACACTTCAATCTGAAGCATTGTATCAGTTACTTTTCAAATTTCCCTACAAAAAGAAATCGTTAAGGACAAATCTGAGGTTTTAAAATGATTTAATAAAGTGAAATAATTGAAATGTTTGGTTTTTAATTAGTGTTAATAGTACAAAAAAATACTGCTCGAATACGATTCTTCAGAATGTTTATTATTTGATTCCTGTATAGTAGATAAATTCCAGAGTTTTAATTAGAGTACACGAAGCTCGATTTGAAAGCGAGACTATGTCTAAAACATAAAATTATACCTACATACTTACAACTATTTATTTATCTGAAATAATAAATGAACTTACATTTGACGTATGACGTATAACAAGCGTTAATTGAGGTGCAAGATTCCGAATCTCTGAGATATGGTGTATACGCGAGGACTATGATAGCCGAGAGAATTTTTAAAGAATCTGTGGAGGTCAATCACCTCCTCAGCCATCATCACCGTCTACCTGTGCGTATAGCAGTGCTCGTAACACCCATAAAACACGCTCGGTACCGACGACAATAATATACTCCGGCAGCCGCCCTGGATGCCGACTCTTGAGCGCCACTCCTGTCAAGATCTCTAGCAAACGCTCCTCGATGTAGACTATGCTCAAGCAACAATAAACCTCTGTCAACTAAAATAAATTTCTCTTTTTCAACCTGCTCTGACCACCCACACTCCCCGATTATATTCAAAAGAAACGTGAGCGTTGAATGTAATGCATAGGGGCATCAGGCTCTCATACACATAACCTTCTGATTCATTTAACATATGTACCGATCCATAACTTATCATGCCTTTCTTGTATAACCTCACTTATTTCCAAGGTGGGACCCCCATAAATCTAATGGGAGCAAAATCCTCACGGATAGTATTGTAACAACAAAAAATTTATCTTTCTCTTGCAGAGAAATGGACTGTACATTAATAAAAAATATTGTTTACAATAACTTGCATATAATAAAATAATAGCATTAGCGATATGTTTAGGGGTATATGTTTCTTTTTAAAGTGCTTTTAATACCATTTATTAGTTTCTGATGTTTTCCGGTAAGTTGTTAAATATATTTTTTCCTATATGCGTATAGTAATGTCTTGTTCTTCTCCGTATAGTTCCTCGTCATATAGTTCACGAAATAAATAATAAATGTGATAATTTTACGGTATAAGAATAATTAAAACAAGGTTATATTTTTGGGTTTTGCCTTAAATTTTTCACACGCATTTGAAATTCTTAGAAAAAAATTGGAAACGTCACTGAAGAACAATTTAGAAGTTTTTTAAATTAACTAAGAATAAATCAACTTGAAAGATATACAGAAAAAAATTATTTATCGAAAAAAAAAATTCAGTTGCCACCAGAACTACTAATAATAATACCGGTATACGAGGGCTGTATGAAAAGTCGTATGTTTTGTGAACAGTCTGCCAATAGCCATACAGCTAAAAGAACGCGTTGTTTTGTTCAGAGCGATTTTGTAAGATCGCGTTTCAGCGATTAGAAAAAATTATTTTCAACCAATTTTGCCAACAAGCGAAGAATCTACATCAAATTTTGTTACATACATAAAAAAATTGCTGCAGAGGCAATTTCATGAGCCAAAGCAAAACCTTTTTGTGGTACATATACCTTAACGACGTACTAACATCTGTAGACGACAATGAACGTTTCGGATGGACGTCAAAATATATATAGAATATCGACGGTCTAAAGCAGTGATGGAGAATATTTTGAGCTCGGCGTGTCATCGTTAGTACAAAAAATATTAAATATCCAATAAAATTAAAAGCAAATCAAATACATATGAAAAATCAAAAATCGATAATTGAATGAACAAAAACATTTTAAAGTTCAATCACATTATTTCTTAACAAAATTCAAAATACTGCTCTATTTTAAAGTGTATAACTTACTACTACTCACTACGCACACAAAATAAACACCCGTTGTTTTTTTTTTTTAAGAATTCACAAACCTGAAAGGAATCGTAAACAATAAGGAACGTCTTCGGCAGACGCTGCTTTCGATTTTAACAATATTTTTATACGTTATATCAGTGAAGCGAGCTCACTATAACCGAGTTTAACTGTATTTTATTTGATGTCAATTAATCAATTGCTTATTTCGATTAATTGTTTTTCTCACAAAGTGAGACCCAAATGAGATACAATATGTGTCTGGTGATAAATTCGACAGTTGTTGACGGGCAGGCGTCTGGTGGCGGGGCACGTATTCTTTGATAACTCTGATATTAGTGAACCAAAACGCTTTTCGAAAATGAAGAAAATGAAGATTTTATTAATAATACTACTAATATCGAATTACTGTATGAAGAAATGTTATCTCATAAAAAACATTTACATTCATCGTACACGTACAAAATTTTAATTTAATACGCTTAAATAAATAGAAATATTGTTGTATGTATCAGCATATGTATATATATATATTTATTTATTTTTGCATAATATATTATGCAAAAATATCACTTCCTAATAAATAAATAAAATTTACTCCGTTTTTACTTTTGTTCCTCTATGCGTAGAATTCTCTATGTTATATATCTTCGAGTTTGCTACCCGGCCTGTCGAACCTAAAAATGTTACGATCTGGCCCTTTCCAAAAAAAGTTTTCCGACCCCTGGTCTAAAGTGTAGAGTTGTTAACTCCACTTTTGGTCAAAAATGAGTTTTTAATGGCATTTCACTCCCACCATTTAGATACATGTGCTACGAAAATCTGACCATTACAATTTCAAAAAAAGAGTCACAAGAAAATTTGCTAACTGCCGTGTCACTAAATGTACTTACTTACTTACCATCACGCCGTTTCCCCGTGGGGGTAGGCAAAGAGGATAGAGCGCCACACTCTTCTGTCCTGACACACAATTCTCGCCTCATCCACATTCATACATCTTCTCATACAAGCTCGCCGATTGTTGAGGCTTCTAACAGAACCGTCCTCCATTATCTGGTTTACCTGGTCGTGCCAAGTCTTCCGCGGACGTCCTCTATTTCTGGTGCCATCAACACTTGCATCATATATCTTTCTTACCATTCTCTCCTCATTCATCCGTTCCATATGACCGAACCACCTAAGTGATCCTTTTTTAATCTTACTCTCTATACTAACATCAGCTTTACATTCTTTCCTTATTTCTTCATTTTTTACTCTGTCATAAATAGATTTGCCACAAATGCGTCTAAGTGATCTCATTTCCACTGCATTCAGTCTACTTTCGTTCCTTTTCTGCCATGTAATGTAACGTTGTAATATGTAACTCTCCCATTTCGTTAGCGAACTTGTCAGAACGTGTATGTGACGTCATCAGTTCTTCAAGTAATCCGTTTAAAAAGTGAGTTTAATTGCTGCAAATAATGAAAAAGTATTTGGTAATATTTGAATATGTCCAAGAACACACAATTACTGTATTTTTACCTATAAAGGCCCTGGTGTTAAACAAATATAGACAATCTCATATAGACAAAGCTATTTTTTATTACAATTAAAGGAAGTATGGGGTAATTATAGGGCTTACGACCTGTAGTGTAGTGGTACTCAAAGCGAGTCAACATACTAACATATATACAACTTTCAAAAATTTGATAAATGTGGAGGTTGAAGGGTAAGAATTGGTGAAATTAGTAGCTTAAGTGATTACTTTATATATATATGTATAAAGTGATCACTTAAGCCAACCGAAGACAAGTCGTAAGCCCTGTAATTACCCCATATTTCTATATATTTTCCATTAAATATAATAAAAAACAACTTTGTCTCTATGACATATCTGATATTTGTTCAAAAAGCAATTTAATTAAGTATTTTTTAGATTAAGATTTTCCGATTTCTGGACAGCGTTACTACAAAGAAAAAATAACAATATCAGAGCTAAATTAATTAACAATCTGGCTAACCTACATCAGACACGATTGAAAACACAGACTTATAAAAGTTAAAAATAATCAATAGTTATATATATTACCATGAATTTTGTCTCAATCTTCTCCATTAATACTACATTTTGGATATTAATTCATTACTGTAAATTTTTTTGTGTGGTTTTATAATTATTAGTATTTAAAACATCACAGACATTCTGAATAATTACAAATTAACAATAAGAATCTGTTCTCCTTAATAATATATAAGTTGTATTTATGTGTCTAAAATTTAATAAAAATTCATTGTTAATTCTGGCGTCTCCTATCGGACTGCTCAAAGATATTTGAGATTCCATAAAAATAACGTAGGTGGCTTTCAAATAATGGAACTAAAGATGTATTAATTTGAAAAGTGTAACATATAAGTTCGAAAATTTGTCGTCTGAGTACTGTGTGCTGTAGTATAATATTTTTGAAAGATGTATATATTTTTATTAGTATTTAAAATTCATTTCAATAGAATCTGTTAAACCCATTGTAGAATTACGATAGTTGAAATAACTAATATGCGCGTACAATATTGCGTGCAAATGTCACGCAGCACAATAAACTTGTTGGTAAACCTCCTGTGAAATGTTCCGTACTTTTTTAACACAATATTGTAACGCATTTTACCTGGGGAGTGTTCTGAGTTAAATCATTTTTTTTATTTTATTTTATTAATTAATGAATTTTAACAGTGTAATTATACTGAATATATAATAGAACTAACATAATATATAATATATTGTTACCCGAGTGGCAACACCGGCTATCTCATTTTTTTGCACCTTTGAGAAGGCTTCACTTTTCAAATCGAGCGGGCTTACATTTGGAAAGCCTTGATATTTAACGACTTTCCAATAAAACTGGACATTAAAGGGTTGCCACATTAAAGAAATAAGTATTAGAAGTAGCATTAGCGATACAGAAAACAGTTTTATTTCACTCCTAAAAAATAATTAAAAATTAAATATCTGGTGTTGCCACTTAGGTAACGATATTATAATAATTTTTTAAAAAACAGAAATATGTAAGCATACAATATAGCAGTTTAATAAGATTTTAAAAAGGTGGAAGAAATGGAATGGAGATTGAAACAATTTTTGTGGTAAAGAGAGCAAGATGTGTTTGTAAGTAGAATGATTGGTTAAATTGTGGTGGTTCATAGAAAGAACTCTTTAAGCGTAGTAAGGCTGATGTTGACAAGGTCAATTTCTGTTAACTTCTCATTATGGTATTTACATGAACGATGAATACGGACTGTTATGTTATATGTTATGTTACGAATACAACATAACTGTGTTTGTAGTCAAACACGATACATCACGATAAACCAACTTGCACGGAATATATACAAAATGTTTTAACAAAACAAACAAAAAGAGATGATCGTCTATTTTAAATAAAATGTTATCCATACAAAGTAACTATCAAGATTGCTCAGGACACTGGAAACGAAATATATACTGGACACTGGATACTGGATACCAATACAAATAGACACTGGATACCAATATTGAAACAATAAATATCAAAATATAAATTGCGATTACTTTTAATTTTCAAAAAACAATCATATTTTATTATTATTATTTACAACAATGGAATTGAATATAATTAATTACAAAAAAAAAAGCTTGTAGCTAAAAATTGTAGCTAATATAGCATGTTGGTGTAGTGGTTAAGACGCCGGCCTAGTGATCTAGTGGTCGGAGGTCTGCGCCTCGTTCGAGGGCACCAGCAAGTTAGTCCTATTTTCATAGTACAAGCGTTTAACTTAGTTTGAAAATAGTAAGAATATTGATGTGATATGTAGTATTACGTGTACGCATCTCTATTTAAAAAATATATTTATAATATAAGTATGTATGGTATTTTGCATCTAACTAATTTATCATTACATTGTTTCCCCGCAGGGGTAGGCAGAGAATAGAGCACCACACTCTTCTGTCCTGACACACAATTCTCACCTCGTCCACATTCATATATCTTCTTATACAAGTTCGCCAATTATTAAGGCTTCTAACAGGACCATCCTCCAGTATCTGGTTTATCTGGTCGTGCCAATTCTTTCCCGGACTTGCATCATATATCTTTCTTACCATTCTCTCCTCATTCATCCGTTCCATGTGACCAAACCACCAAAGTTATCCTTTCTTAACCTTACTCACTTTACTAAGATCGGTTTTACATTTTTTCCTTATTTGCCAATTAATTACTCTATCTTGTACATACTGTTTAAGAATTCATTTGTATATGTTCACGTTACAGTCCTTAAACACATACAGATGTATATTTGTATCTTTACACCGACTGCCCATTTCTCTTGAGCTTTATCTCTATTCAATTTTCCTATCATGAAATTAAATGCAAGTATTGTTTCACATCGGTAAAAAAGTGCAATTTTGCCGATTCTTTACAAACAGATCCGATTAGATTTGGAGGTCCTTTCTGCATCCAGCGAACGATTTGTTCGCCGCTCGGACATGTCCTTGCAGCGCCCGGTCTAATATGCACGCGGTCGGACAATTGTGAAATGTATAAATTGTTGGAGCATTTGCGAGCCGCGACACTAGTCGACAGAGCTAGAAGCGCGGTAGTCAGCGGTTCGAGTCTTGCGCAAGGAGACCGTTACCCGATTCCACAGCTTTCCAAACGAAAAGACGAAAAAAACGGCGCGAAAACACGAATCTATGGTCCGTCTAGTTTAAAGACGGAAACTTAGATTCGACAAAGGGTTCGATTGTT
Source organism: Eubasilissa regina (assembly GCA_022840565.1). Lineage (NCBI taxonomy): Eukaryota > Metazoa > Arthropoda > Insecta > Trichoptera > Phryganeidae > Eubasilissa > Eubasilissa regina. Next base: position 10,701,028 of record JAINEB010000027.1, on the reverse strand, counting down.
CTTTTTGACAGAAGAAGCTTCATTCGAATCAGTTTTAAGATTTAGCGCGCTTTTGTTGTCTGGGAAAGAATATTGAGCGGGAAAACGGAAAATTTTTGTGTAACTGCCGAATTGTGTGTAAAACTGTGCTAGAGAGACTGAAAACTAGGCGTGTTGTTAGCTGAGATTGTTGTCAGCATCGCAGCGATTGTTTTCTTCCTGAAAATACAAGGTGAGTCCTTTTTCAATGCATGAATTTTGTATCAAGGTACTGCTACTGTCAAAACTCGTTTCATAGCGGAAGCTTTTTAATTGGTCGAATTGCGTGCACTTTTCTCCAATAAGAGAATGTGTATTATTTTGAACGAATGCAGACAATTATTTTAATGTTTTTCCCGAATTCGCATCTAAAGAAATGGATCATTGATTTATTCGTTAAAAAGAAAATTTAAGAAAGATATTTGTTTTATTTGTTATCTGTATATATTATATTTTGAAGTCATTAAAAAAGCTTCTGGTAATGGCACTGTTTTTATTTATTTGTTTATAAATTGACATGAACATGGGATGTCAATGACGAGACAAAAGAATCTTCCCACATCGGACGAATTAAACTTTTTTTGGGATGTAATAAATGTAAAAAAGTGTCAAATAAGATTGGATACAATTCGTTCAGGGAATTTTATATTGGAGGCTGGTAGCCTTTAATGTTGTCATCGAAACCGATCCAAAGATAACCATACGTAGGTTGCACAAAGAGAATGCACTCACCAATAGACCACAAACATTTAAAATAAATATACAATATTTCTTATTGTTAAGTTTATCGTATTGGTGGCTTACAAATTGTCCGAGTTAAATCTCAGCGTGTCTTAATGATTCCCGCTTCGGGAGCAATCTGAATCTTTTTGGTGGATGCGCTGTTACCAGAGACTAGTAAATCATTTGTGTCAACACATAATGTAAAAAACTCAACTGAAATTATTTTATCTATTGTAAATTTACTATTGAAAATAAAGAAACACATAGATGTATTTATTAAAAACAGCCCTACCAAAGCAACTACCGTTATAAAATAGAAAAGATTAAAAATATAGTTCTCGAAGAAGAGTGCATTTTGCGCGTTATTTTGTGCCATGATCGCGTCTCACAGACCTAGCCGTTTAATCGTGCACTAAACAGCCATAATGACACTACCGAAACCGAAGCCGGCATCCAGAAAGTCACAAATGTAGACGGAAAAGCGTTATGGATTATTAATATATAGTAATTGTTCACAACGTATTATGCTTATAAATTAAAGTGTGTCTTCAGACAGGTGTTCACCAAGTAGGGCTTATTTAATTCTTTAAATTGTACATTAACATGCATTATAAATTATGTATATTTTACATATTATTCGAGATATAATACTCCAGTTTCTTCATTTGGCACTTAAAATTTATAAATTTAAATTAAAAAAATATATTTTTAAGGAAAACACATTATTATTGTGAAGTTGCAAATTTTTCAGAACACAGTTCACAAAATATACAGTTTAAAAATAATTTCTCATTTATACATTTAATTTGTATTAATAATTTATATTTAAAATCTATATCATGTAAACTTATTTCTTACTTTTGTTATAACTGAATAGTAAAATGGTAAATTATAAACTATATTATTATTAATAGTGCCATATAATACACACACGATCTGAAAAATCTTCCCTTCTTTGATTGGTGATAATATTAAATAAAGAAATTTCCTCGCGAGCACTAACATTATGGTAACTTTTTGAAAATGTAAATGATAATTTAATATCAACCTTAAATTATTAATCTATACTTTCGTCACAATTTAAAAAAACGCCTATTAAAAAAATTCATGTTTTATCCTATACAATTTTAATGTTTAATAATTTTAAAAATATCTAATTATATTTGTTGATTATTAATTAACTGTATAAAATGTGGATATATTCGCTGCACATTAAGTATTAAAAAATACTCTGCAGTGATTACCTTTGTGTTCAAAACTATTAAGTAGTTAATCTTATGTAATATTTCGATTATATTATACATTCTAACATAGTAGTCTGGTACAGTATGTACAATTACAAAGTAATTTTATTATATTTTTAAAGGTTACCGAGCTAAGAAAATAGAAAAACATTATTGAAAAATTACCGAGTGTCAAAAGATAGGAAGTGTTAATATTATTTTATTTTTTAACTAGATATGAATACTCGTATTTAGTGCAGATATATCTAATAATAATTTCAAGTTAAAAAAATTCGCCATACATATCTAATGATGGCATGACTAGAAATGTAATTTTAGGTTTCATTACCAGTATTTGAGTATGTTTAAGAACACACAATTACTGGATTTTTACCTCCAAAGGCATTTATATTAAGACAAATTATAGATATCTCAAAGAGACGAATCTATTTATATTATATTATATGGGAAGTATGGACTTACGGGAACTTACGACCTGTCTTCGGCTGGCATAAGTGATCACTTTACACAATGTAATAATCACCATTCCACCCAATCAATCAACTATGAAGAAACACTTCGAGTATTAACTACAACTTCGCTGACGCCATCTATGGACTGAAATTTGATAATCATTTCTCTGAAACAGCATAGATGTCGCAAATGAACCATTAAGCCTATTGAGCCAGCCGAATACAAGTCGTAAGCCCTATAATACCCATACTTCCATACTTTCCATATGATATAATTTGTCTTAGATTTCATTGGTCGCATATGTGATTTGGTCATTTTCTGAGATCTGAGATCTCAGAGGCTGTAAACATACGTGTGTACTGAATGCATTATAATAATCCACGAACAAAACAGCGATACGTGAATCATCACTCCGGATATTTATCGTGCAGATTAGGATGACGCATCTAGTACACATGTACCGCTGGTAACTCTCAGAGATCAAACTCTAATTGAGAAATCATCGTGGTCACAAACCTTAAGGGATGAATGAAGTGAGGGTGATAAGGTTGTGATGTAAATGTCGACAGCACCAGAAACAGGTGAGGTAAGACTGCCGTGACTTGCTAACCTTTACCATACCGTGAAATAAAACCCATATGCAGCCATGCTGTCAACTCATGTTACCGTAATTTTTTTTTTACCATTTTTAATGTGAAAAAAGCGTTTATTAGTTTAAATGTCTTTAAACTTGTTAATCCTATAAACTTACACTAAATATTAAGCATTGATTATGAAAATGGGATGAATGTCTTAATATTATTCGAAGCATTCATTAAGTCCTATACATTATTACTTTTTTTCTTATCTCTCTTCATTAAATTAGTAAGAGAGAGAGAGAGTTTGTTATTATTTTTATTGTGAAAATAATTTATCATATAATAATTTATTAATTAATAGCATGGTTTTGGAAGGGTTAAAATCAGATACTGGAAGATGCCCAAACAATCGACCATCATGTGTGAAAAGATAACATGGCAATGAAAGTTACGTTTCAGGACAGAAAAGTGTATCGTTGTATCCCCTCGGGAAATGGTGTAGTGAATTATCTATATAATTATTATATTATCTATTAATTATATTTATTTGGTGTGACTAAATATGTAGATACAGTATAAAATGGTAATTATATCCATTAACTTAAAAAGCCTACATTACTGTTTTGACTGTTCATATATAATTAATTTAATTCATTTCATAGTTTCAATCATTGGTCAATAAATTGATTTATTACTAGTCTAGTTTTTATTGCAACTGATATATGATTACATTTACCAAAGAAGGAATTATTAGCACCCTTGATTTACAATTTTAATACTAATTTATCATTTAAATCTGAATACATTATGTTTGCAAATTGCCAATGTTGATAGATATCGTTTTAATTTTAATTTATTAGTAGATTCCAATTTTATTAAATTATTATAATTGCTCGTAGAAGAATAACGATATATAACTATTAAGATTTTATATATATTATAAACAAATATGATATTAAAAAACAGCTATTTACGTATACAGGGTGTGACAGACGTACTCCACAATATTTTATGGGCGGATACCTGACTAAATTACGAGACGAAAATGCTTAAAGAACATGTGCCTAATCTCAACCATGTCAGAGATATAGGAATTTAAAAAATATGTAATTATGCGATTATTTCGATTAATTGTAATATTTAATTAATTATCAAATTATATATTGAATACAAAAAATTAAAGGTCATCGAATTTCAAGCGGTCACATTTTTTTTTGTTAGATGATATAGGGCTTGAAGCAAAGATATAGATTAATAATGGATAAATTTCGCAAATATTTATTTCGAAGCACGTAAACTTAAAGCTTAACACGATTTTTTTTAAATTTCAAACAATAGTATTTCTAAATATGAATTAAATATATTAATTTGAAAGATATACATATAAAATCAATTTTATCAAAAAATATTGTTGTTGCGCCACCGGGATTCGAACCTGGATCTCTTTCCAAACCGGGGAAGGTGCATTATCCAACTATGCTACAGCGACAATATTTTTAGCGACAAATTTTCGAACCAATATGTTACCTTTTTGATATTAATACATTTAATCGTTCCATTATTTGAAAGAGTCTTCTGCTTTATTTTCACAGAATATCAAATACCTTTGAGTAATCTGATAGCAGACGCCAGAATTATCAAACCATTTTTATTAAATTTTGGATACATTGATCGAGTCGTCATTTGTCATTGTCGAGTCATGCATTTTCGAATTTCATTAGTAATTGCAATATTTAAAAAGAATTTCTGCGGCGTTACAGACGCAATAATATATACATAAAAATGCACTTCGAGCAGACATTAATCACAAACGTGGTGTTAGATGTGTTTTTCTCTTTATAATTGTATTCTACGTACTTGATAACTGAGTGTATGATGCAGGTATGTGAATACGTATCTGTTCAAATTCTCAAACGAATTTATTTAAAAAATAATAATAAAAATATATATATTATATAATTTTGTTCAAGCAGTTGTTAGATCTAATCCCAGGAATGTACTCTGTTGAATAATATAGAGGATCTCTTCCCAAAGAATTATAAATAATAATTATTTATATTGTTCACAGAATTTCTTATAGAACGATATCATGGCGATTTCCCACTTGTGCTAGACCTGATCTAGGAAAACCGTCTCACATTTTAACATATTTGCTGAAGTTTGAACAGAAACAATACAAAAACATAGCATTGACCTTCCCTTTCAAATCACCCAGATTTATAAGTTCTGGAGCAACACTTCATCACGGTTTCTCAATTCATTCATTCACCGAATTTTCTGATGACAGAATTTGTTCTGCGTTGGTCTCTAGAATTTTGTAAAATGTGTGTCTTTGTCCAAATGTAGTCTTCATATTGAAAACTGAATTGATTTATTGTTGACATATGTGAACATTTCATGTGGTTTCGAACCTGGATCTCTCTCCTATCCGGGGAAGGTGCATTAACCAACTATGCTACAGCAGACATTACTTTTGACGACAAATTTTCGAATTCATACGTTACACTTTTCAAATAAATAATCTGATCTTTTGAATCTGAAATACCTCTGAGTAATCCGATAGGAGACGCCAGAATTAACAATTAATTTTTATTAAATTTTGAACACATTAATACAACTTGTATATTATTAAGGAGAGCACATTCTTAATTTTTTGTTTTTGCTTTTGAAAGAATTTTTTTGATATATTTAATTTTCCGATGTGATTCTTAAACCATTAAAACAACAAAAATATGTACAAAATACCAACACTATGCTTTGTGTTTTCGAATTAATTAATCAGTAGAATTATTCAATAAACTAATTTCAATTAACTTCTTTATTTAAGATATATGTGTATATTCGTTTTATTTAACACATAATTTATTACTTTTAAAATTAGCAATATTAACTTTGTGGTTAAAATTCATATTTTTTATTTATTATCTTTGTTTTATTAACCACTGAATACATCTACCGGTTTCGAAAAATATTTAAAAAAAAAAAAGAACAATTATTGAGTTAGGTACTAAATTTATTTTTTAAATAATTGTTTTTTTTAATATTTTTTAAAAATAGATTCTGGTGAAGAAACTATGATATATGTTTTTAGTTAGTTATGACATGCTGAAGAAGAAAATTGTATTTTTCTAAACCGGTAGATGTATTTAAACTCAATTCAGTGGTTAATAAAACAAAGATAATAAATAATAAATATACATCATTTATTTATTTTATTACCTGCCCTCACTAGATCAGACTGTTCATCGAGGTGTATAAATAATCTGTATAGGAAAATTGTTATTATATCTTTAATATTTATTGCGGAAAATTTTCATTAAAAACCTACCTTGAACCTCAAAGCCACGTTTGTGAAAGTCGATATAATTGAGTGATGTGTCATCGTGTGTGGGTGTATTAAAGATAAATCAGTGCAGCTATGAGAGTTCTCTTCCGCTATCAATTGACCAATACACGTGTACTAGCTACATAATCATTTATCTAATATAGTTGTATTACATATATATGTTACCGTTAACGTTTACAATTCCGATATTATGAAGAGTAACTAAGTAATCTACAGAACGACGTTAAATAAACATGATTATACATTTAGTTTACGAAGTGACTGGTTACAAATGTTTAAAAACCGGTTAAACTAAAAAAGTCAAAGTTCAATAGCGGGTCTTTTTCTTTTAAATAGGCAATCCACCCTTCAACAGTGATTATATTACAAGTTAATACCATTGTCATTCAAAAAATTTGCTGTTATACAGATTAAATGTGGCGAGTTAAGAGAAACAAGATGACACAAGTTAACCGGGAGTTGAAAATTACCATTAACGAGATTACTGTAAAAAAAAACCTGTGATCCCCAATGGACAGGCAAAAAAATTATACTAAATTAATGTATTAATTATAAATATATACATATAAAATCAATTTTATCGAAAAATATTGTTTTTGCGTCACCGGGATTCGAACCTGGATCTCTATTTCCAATCCGGGGAAGTACACTACCAATTGTGTTATAACGCCAGTATTTTTCATTTGGTAGTGTACTTCCCCGGATTGGAAATAGAGATCCAGGTTCGAATGAATCCCGGTGACGCAACAACAATATTTTTCGACAAAATTGATTTTATATGTATATATTTATAATTAATACATTAATTTAGTATTTAAAATATCACAGACCGTCTGTTCTGAATAATTACAACTTCACAATAAGAATGTGTTTTCCTTAATAATAAAAAAAAGTATAATAATGGTTATTAAAGAGAATTCATTCTTATTGTGAAGTTGTAATTATTGAGTCGGTGATATTTTAAATAATAATTAAATGTATTAATTATAAAGATATACATATAAAATTAATCCTATCGAAAAATATTGTTGTTGCGCTTGCGATTTCGAAAAAACAAAGTGGATGGCTTTCAAATAATTGAACGATAGATGTGTTAATTTGAAAAGTGTAACATATGGGTTCGAAAATTTGTCGTCAAAGGTACTGTCGGTATAGCATAGTTGGATAATGTACCTTCTCTGGTTTGGAAAGAGATCCCGCTTCGAATCCCGGTAGCGCAACAATATTTTTCGATAGAATTGATTTTATATGTATATCTTTATAATTATTAAAATACATTTAATTAGTATTTATAATAATAGTTAATTTTAATCTTTCTTGCATGTCTGATTGGTTCGTAGTTGAGTTAGGTGCAGGATATAGTTCATTGCATATTGCAATATGTTTTAATCATTTTACTAAAGCGGCACTATTTTTAAACTCCTGTAATTAAACTTGAATAATAACAAAAAAAAAAAATAGATATACAGTCTCTATAAGCAAAAGCGCAACTCACAAACTTCGTCAATCTTGCGCGATTTAAAAGTTTTCACTTAATTCAATGTCGCACGCAACTGCAGCTGACATCGCGGTTCGCGGCAATTTCGAGGTAGAGTACAAACAAAACGGACGTAGAAAATATATAAAAAATTGTTGATTGTGAATCAGATCGGTCAGTTTGCTAATTGATCATAGTTATAAACTAATACAAATATAGATAAACGGCTAGTCGCGTATCTGCCGATCTGGGTGTGGATTATTAGAAATATAGCGGCATACTAGGATACTTGCGGTACACGTTTTAACGTTTGTGTACATTTGAAAAACACTGATATATTGGAAATAGTGAATCCAATTCTAATCCAAACTCGCAATCTCGGAATTCGATTTGGATGATGCTAATAATGAAAATGCTATTTTCTCATTAATAAATTATATTTAAAAGTAAGGAATTTTTAAAAAAAAATAACATAAATAAAAATTCAAAATTGAGAATTAACAATTTGAATCTAAAATAATTTTATTATTATGAATAATATACCCAAAGCGCTAGTAAAATATCTGGTCTTATGTTTCATCTACATGCTTACTCTGTAAAACAATTAGTTAAAGTGTTGAATTATCCTTTATTACTCACTTAACAGTCTCTTTCCGTTAATTTAGAAAATAAGTAGGTATATCATGTAATATCGGATTTCATACTTTAACGGTAACATTATATATATAATATCCCCGTCCTGCTTCGCGTACTAAGCTGGGTACGAACATGCTGGGTCTACACCAGACCAACAGGTCACGTCAAAGCCGTGCAACAGTATTACGAGCAAGGATCGCACCGTATTTCAACAGTTCTGCGACTAAATTGGGGTCATATGCTAATCCTACTCAAACCACCAAAGAAATCCACCCTACAAAATTACAAACAGCACCTATTTTAAACCCGTCCTAAGACGAGCGCGAGACACACGCGCTAACTTTTATAAATACCAGAAAGAATGATAAAATCTGTCTTATTAAAAAAACCCTAATGCCATGTTCGTCACAAATGAAAATTAAATGATAAATTCATATATTTTATTGTAGAATTGGTTTGAAAGGATATAAAAAAATTTACTTTTAGATATTTGAAAAAATTGTAACATTATTATTTCATATTATTAAAAGAATCGACGTTAATTCTGTACAGTTTCATCATAATGGATGAATATAAATGAAACAATGTTATTACTCTACTTGAGTTTATTAGCACTACTCGAGTTTCGAAAGAAACAGTAACTCTCATCGATAGGAAAAGTATTAAACTGACTACACTTAAATATAGGAGACGATGCTTAGGTGGTAGACATACAAACATGTATTTAATACTTCACCTGTCGATGAGAGTTACTGTCTCTCTCGAAACTTAAGTAGTGCTAGTAAACTCAAGTTGAGTAATAACATTGATTCATTTATATCCATCCAAATATAATAATTCCACTTTCTCGACATTCATTTCAGGTTAATTCATCTGTCTTAACTTATAACGGTACGAGTACACGAATGAGATTTTCCTCGAAACTCGCGTAAAGGACGTCACCAAGTGCAAGTACAGAGTTGAGCGCAAAACAAGCTGTCATTCGTTGTCTGTTGTATTTTGTATTCAGAGAAAAATTTCATACGTGCACATTCTAATGGTACGTGTATTTGTCGGGAATGCTCGATATGTGTATGTTTCGTCTGAATAAAATATACAATAAACAATCAATTGTAGCACAAGCCGCGCTCAATTCTGTACTCATCAAAAGAAGACTAGTAAAGACTCCAATTTTGAGATGTGTCTAGGATTCATGCTTATAGCGCTTGAGATATGTCACGAAACTAGTCTTAAGGTTCTCATAAAAGACAGCTCGGAGCTAGCTGGCTATCGTATTTTGTATTCAGAACAGAATAATTTACTTACCGCCAAGTCTCCTAGACGCTAGAGTAAAGTGTCACCAGTATACACGCTGTCTAATCAGGTTGCCTATGTTTTACGTGTGATCAATGTATGTATCAAGTATGCTTCCTTACACGTAGGGCATCCAAATACTGGGCCAAATTCAATATCCGGTTCGGAACCGGGTATCCGATTCGGTTCCGGTTCTGGGAAAAATATTTCCACTATTATAATTATACTGATCTTAGATTCTAGAGCTTAGATTCATATTATATATGTACAATATATTTGAAGTATAGAATCAAAATCAGGCTTTTGAGTTAAGTACGTACAAATATAAATAAAATTAATATTAAATAATGATTGTAACGCCGACGCGACCGACGGAAAACTACTTACTGTTTGAAAACTTACATATTCATTAAAATAAATGCAATTATTATTAGTTGCTAACATATATCGCAATTAATTCTGTAATTACTTCCTAACCAGAAATAAACTGATTACTTTTTTCTAATTGGATTGATGTCAAATTCTTCCTCTATAAGCCTGTGTCATTCAGCATCCGATATCCTCGTCTAGTTTAGGTAAATATCGCATTTGAATTAACAGTGTGCATTGGTTTCTCACAATAGACTTGCGAGTTGTGAGCCAGGTTTGTACTGAGAGTGGACTTGCGAGTTGTGAGCCAGGTTTGTACTGAGAGTGGACTTACGAGTTGAAACGGTTAAAAGCAATATTAAAAGAAAACAGAAATTCCCGTATTGCTAATGGGTTATGCTTCAGTTGTATTTATCTGAACGCCACGAAAATAATAATATGTTATTGTGTGATTGAAAGATGTTTAAATTGGAGAAATCAAAATCAACAATTCGATTCTCGGTTATTATTTAAACACGCGGGTACGCGGTTCTCCGGTTCCGGTTCTACCCGGTTCGGAAGCACTTACTGCTTAAATGGCTCGGGTGCACGCCCAGTAGTCCAGTGCACTCGGGGCTTGCTCCATTGTGGCGAATTCTCACATCAATGAGTTTCTACAATTCCATAGATAAAGCCACTTCTGTAAAAATAAATACATCAATATTTTATAATAAATTAATCAGAAGATAAGCATCGATTAATTTATTAGCATTGAACGCACATTATTTACCTTAAATGTTTAATTTAATGCGTACAATGCATCATTTTTTAAACACTGACTTGTGATAAGTATTCATGATATGATAATTTAAAACAAATGAATATTTAATATGAACATAGTACAAAATATAGAGAACACAACCTCAATCACGAGAGATCGACATAAACACTGATATCTTTAAGTCACGCTCACTATCAGTGATTGAATATCTGGGAATATCGTGGTTCGTGATTCAAATATTTTTTGTTAAAAATTCTATTGATTTTCTAACTCCGCCGTTTAAATCGATCAGTTGAATCAGCGCCATCTAGTAGATTCTACCAAAACGTTTTACGCATTTTTACTGAGAATTTGATCCGAAAATTTTCATTTTCATTACGTCAATCCTGATTTTTACGCTACCAATCTTATTGGGCATTTAAAACCATTCTAAAGTATTTATTTTTTCTTTTTAATTTTCGATCTACGTTCAGCGTTGATCAAAGACCTACATTTTAAAGCTATATCTTTTACTTGCGTTTTGGTTTTCAATTGTACCCATCAATTTGCCTGTTGTTATCTGACTTCGCGTCCTAAGACGGATAAAGGTTAGTTGATATTATAAAACTTTTATGCATGTTTCTATACCATTAAAATTAGCATTATAATAAAAGGTATCTAGCCTGCTTGCGCTATGTGCTATGTCGTTTAAATAAATATGCTCGTTGAATCAGAGCTGTTAGCAATTATTCCTAATTGATTTGTGTGAAACAGTTCGGTGGGGACCGAACAACATGCCCTGTGCACAGATTTATGCTTTTGATACCGCATCACAATTCCTTTGGCAAATTTCGGTTTCATGTGATATTTTTCATTATTTTCTTATTTCCTCCTTCGTGTCTACAAACCAGTAAATGCATAAACATGAAATAAAGTGTACATATAGGAGAGAGGTTTGGAACGTTAGAAGCGTGAAGAGGGTTATTTTACACACAGAAACATAAATCAACCAACAGTAAAAGTATTTACTCTTCGAGCATTATATCTCCGTGTAAACAAAACGTATTTTTTACATTAATGCGTATTATATTGTTAGCTGATAGAGTCGTATATTTAAAAAAAGTCGCTGAGCGCTGAGTGATTGCATAAGTGGTATCAAAGTGATCACGTGGGTGACACCAAAATCAAAACATTGAAACAAGGAATTTGCGTTAGTTCATGTCTATATATTTGGTAGTCTGTGCGCGTGTCAGTATTGACATATCGTCGTCCCATCTTTCAAAAATACGTATCCCGTTTGTTGTTAAAGTTATATTACCAAAACACGTGCTCATAATCCATATATATATATATATATATATGAATTAATAATAATCCAGTTATATATGAATTTTATTCCAATGATTACATAAAAACATTTCGACTCCACCCCTCTTATTTCGACGTGTCATTCTTACAAATGACAGTGGTAATAATATTTATAGAATAAATACACCTCACAGTGTCAATAAATCAAATCCGTAGAAATCGGTAAGATTATTTTTTTATAATTTTTCAACAATTTGTTATTATATCGTCTGCTGTATAATCAATTAATACGAGATACGGCTCTTTGAAAGATGGACGACGATATGACAACTCCCTGCAATAACACTGTATATCGGTTTTTGATAGATAGTCAACGATTGGCCATCCTTCGAGCGATGTTTATTTATTTATACATTCGACAATATGAAACAGCAATAGGGTTATGCACCCTCAAATAAGAAAAATATAGAATTATGGGGGTGGTTATCAATATTTATATAAAACAAGATCAAAATCTATTAGATTTACAACGAATAAAAATATATAATACATCTGTGATAGTACGATGTGAAAATTAACAAAATATAAAAAATGTTACGAAATTGATTAGATTAGGACATGGGAAAGATATCAAATACATAATTATTTTTTAATTTTGAATACCTTTGAACCATTTTATAACCTCTTTTTTGTAAATCCTTATATTTGCTGCTAATTTAATTGATTTTGGCAGTTGTGCGATGCATGTCTCTGTCTATTCCTAATTTGGACATTTTAAAAATAACATGTTCATTAGTTTTACTCCTAGTCTAATAACTGTGATGAATTTTTATTTTATCCTCTTTAAAAAAAATTAAATAATATTTTTTTTTTATATAAAGAATATAAAATTAACACAGGAAAATCTTTAAAAACTTGTTTGGTTGGAATTATTTTTATTATTATCTTTTAAGTTGTAATTATCGGTTTGAGATGTATTGGACGAGTTCCTCCCCAATCTAGTATTCCGTATCGTAATATTGATTCAACCAATGACAGTACATTCCATTATCGCCCAACAATCCTGCATCTCTTATATGTTTTGTTGAGAGTCATGTTATGCAACCACGCGTGAGCATTGATTGAACATTTTTTACATACTGATATTTAATTTCTTTCGTGCTATATGTATGCAGTTAAAAAAATTGGTAAATAATATGAACACCTATGACCATGGTCGGTGATTGGTGACGGCCATGAATCCGAATACCCACTTGAATAAAAACAAAAGTATTATTTTTACTTTGATTGAATTTTTATGGTTTTATATAGCTGATCCAAATTCAAATGTTATTTGAATTATTTATTGGCATAATTGAGGCTTTATTTCACCAATAGGCGTGTTTAACCTTGAAAAATAAAAAAATAAACAGTTGAGTTTGAATCACTCAATATTTACGCAATCAAATTAGCTTTCACTTCTTAAATATTTTACAGCAACAACTATTCTGAATTCGCCAATCACATTTTGGAAACAAACCATTCTTTTGACATTAACGAGGGTTTAGAAATTATACATACGAATGAATGCTAGGGGGTTTACAGTTAGATAAATTTGAAATTTTATAAATAAGAAAAGGTGTTAATAACAAGCTAAATATTATAATTAATCAAATCCTCTTTGCAAATAGTCACCTTTTAAATTTGTTTTCATATTAGTTCCTACTTAGTTAGCCACCACTTTATAGTATACATTGTTCCCTGTGGAAGATACCATAGGTATCGAAACATGTTGAATAATCAATAAATAATGATTTAAACAAAGTATTTTGTTAAATAAACTTTCATTTAATATCTGAAAACTAATCTAAGTCCTTTCACTTTAAATTTTGACGGTGAAATATAAAGAAATAATGGAACGACAGATGTATCAATTTGAAAAATGAGTAACACATAGTTTTGAAAGACTTTCGTCAACGCACTGTGTTGATGCAGCATAATCGATTAATGCACGTTCCCCGGATTGGAAGGGATCCAGATTCGAATCCCGGTAGCAACAACAATATTTTCCATCTACTAGTGCTTATTACATTCACTTGTCTATTAATCAACAACCCTAAGTTCTTACTTAACTTTGATTGCAAAATATTAACTGGTATGCGAAATATTACCATTTATTCGGTTGTGAAAATTCTAACCGCTTTTCAACGCGGCCGAACTCGATTGCGTTCTGCTACACCGCATCGATTTCGTTTAATTAACGGAGGTGAGGATAGATAGGTACCCACTGCAATCTGTATACTTTATCTTCATAATCGACCAGTATTTTCATTACACTTCCATAATTAGCCAGCAAGAACATGTGAGGAATATGTAAACCATTCTTAAAGCATAAAATTTGCGAACATTAACAACGTAAGTAGGCGCTTTGGACTGAAACGTTGACAGGAATTTGTCATTAATTTATTTAATGAATTAATTAAGAATTGAAATATGTCATAATATATTAACACAATATGAGACTGGTGATAAAATGAAGTATAATAGTCAGAACACATTCTTATTGTGAAGTTGTAATTATTCAGAACATATGTAGATGGCTCTTTCAAACAATGGAACGATTAAATGTATTAATATTAAAAACGGATGAATGAGGAGAGAATGGTAAGAAAGATATATGATGCAAGTTGATGGCACCAGAAATAGAGGACGTCGGCGGAAGACTTGGTACGACCAGGTAAACCAGATAATGGAGTATGGTTCTGTTGGAAGCCTCAACAATCGGCGAGCTTGTATGAGAAGATGTATGAATGTGGACGAGGCGAGAATTGTGTGTCAGGACAGAAGAGTGTGACGCTCTATCCTCTCTGCCCACCTGTAATTAAGTAAACAAGTAAGTAATATTAAAAAGGTAACATATAGGTTCTAAAATTTGTCGCTAAAAATATCGTCGCTGTAGCATAGTTGAATAATGGACCTTCCCCGGTTTGGAAAGAGATCTAGGTTCGAATCCCGGCGGCGCAACAACAATATTTTTCGATAAAATTGATTTTATATGTATATCTTTCTAATTTATTTATTTATTTAATTCTTATTTAAAGTTTAATTGTATTGAATTATGTCACCGTTTTCATTGTTATGTACAATACGCCTATCAAAGTTTTTGTTTGGGACAATCGGAATTTTTTTGTGGTTTTTATTAACGATTGTATTGGCATCGCGTGCTGCGTATCCAATGGACTGTGAAACAAACAAATGTCTAGTCGGGAATCAAATTCGTCAGGAACTCCGCACCAAAAAAAAGGTTAGAAGAGACGGAGTAGCAGTGGCGTGCGGTAGGTACAGACTCAGGTTATGCTGTTACCATGCTATAATATTATATGCTATATGCTACATTGTACGTGGGTTTATGAACTTTCGTTTAACCGACGTCTTTAGGTAAAATTAATCCCTCGTAATAAAAATCCACCATCCTCGAATTCAAAGAACAATTATGAATACAACACGTTTAGCGTGATAGTAAAATTTGCGAATTAGTAAATGGGGAAGTACACTTCGATCAGCTCTAAGTCAACTTTAGATTTCTGAAACTGCATTAGTAAGGACTCCGCACAACATGGATCAACTGATCCATTTTGACTCGGCCCAATGGAATTTTGATTAGAACGATGGCTAGCAATTGTTGTAGCTATAAATGAATAATAACCCAGTAGAGGACTACAGCGCTCCGGTGGCGTCGCGCGGTAGCATCCAGAACTAAGCAATTAATGATTCTATTGATACACGGTGGGCGCTAACGTAATTGTAACGTATTATTGATTATTTCATTTATATTAGTTTCCCAGAATTTTTAGTAAATCACAGCTATTTTGCTCGTATGCAGTGCACGCCCCTCTATCACGTGGTGATCACGGAGAACGTAGGTACAAAAAAGAAGAGTGAGAAATCGATTTACAATAATATGGACAAATCACGTCCGAAACATGACCGAAGCCTCGCTACACGTCGTGCTAAACAAGCCTCAAAATCAATTTTTTCCCAATTTCTTAGGATCGGATGTTTGATCAGTAGTAACTTTTTACTATGGTAAGTTTTTACTCCAGTAATTTTTTTACCATCGCTCTGGGTAAAAAATGATATCGGGTTGTTGGTACGTCAAATTTACAACTGTCAAAGATAATCTCGCCTCTGGCAAGGCGAATACTCGTAAAATATGCTTCATATGTGGACCTGTCATTTCTGTGGTGAAATTCTTTCGAATTATGTCTCAAACATAATTGTTTAAATAAATATTCCAACAATTATTATGTCTCAAACATAATAATTGTTGGAATTATGACATAATGTCAACTAAAATAGCGAAATACTGAATGATTAATAGTCGTATACTGAACTCTCAAAGTATCAATGTGACATATGACAACTGGTTCGTGGAACAGGCGGCAGACTTCTTCAACGAGGAGATTGTCAAGTTCGTCTCCATATCTCCAAAATTCTCTGGGATTACACTGATAAGTAGTTTAAGACGTATTATTATTGTAATTATAAAGTTTATAATACTAAATGGTGCAATCTCAGGGTCACACGTCCCGCGGGATTGAATACAACAATTCCGGTCGTAAATCGAAATCACCGCAGGGTAAGGGAGGGAAGCAGGGAAACGTGGAACAGGATGAGGTCGGTGAGTGGATAGGGGATAGTCAAAGGACCAGTAATGTTGGAAACCAGGATTCGGAAGGACTGCTCGTCTTATCTTATATATGACGCCTCCGTAATCCCTGCAGTCGCCGCCGAGATGACACAAAACGGCACGCGGATGAGCCGATCTCCACTTCCAACTGACGACGGCGATGTCAGAAGTTCACCCACGACACACACAATAAACAATACGTAATCAAAACAAAATATCAAATAAATAATAGCCTTTCAGCTCCGGTGCTGGCGCACTGGAGCTGAAAGGTCCACACCGCGAATGCTATCGCGATGTCGAGATCAACCAAACAATATTGATCCAGTTGACGTCTGCTGACGTCAAGGTTACATTTCACACTGAATAGACGAGCATGAGGAAATTTATGGATGGGAATTCGGATGCGGAATGTGTCAATGACACGGGTCGTGGCCGATTCGAAAAGACGCGCCAAAAATGTGTTTACCTTGGTCTTATAAATATTGTTTCAACACTTTCAATCTTTTTTTTTTATTCAGCGTTTTGGGGTAGTTTCATTACCATTCCATATTTTAATACAAATTAAATATATATAGATAAAATCAACTTATCGAAACATGTTTTTAAATAAAAATAAAAAAGTGCAACGTTTGAAAATTTGTAGATAACTTACCGTGTTGACGTGGTGTAATCAGTCAGCGCACCTCCCCGGATAGGAACGATTCCAGGTTCGAGTCCCGGTGGCAACTAAAATATTTTTTCGATAAATTGTTTTTATCTGTATATCTTTATTAATGTATTTTTTATACTGATTTTAAAACACATTTTTTTAATTTTTACGTATTACACTAGTCACTCCTTTTCTTGGTATTGTCTGACCCAAGTTCTGAGTTTTCAAATAACCAAAAACCCGATATCTTAGAAACGAATCGGATAGAAGTGATCGGATGTTACCACTTCAAACGTTTTTTTTAATGCGGAACAATCTTGAATCGAGATAAAACTTCTGATACAGAGTCTCTCTTCCGCGTCAAGCGCCCGAACAGGATAATCAATTAGCGATCAAAAAACAATATGTTGCATTATTTTATTTTCAAAATTTAAATATTATAATAATTATCGTGCAATATTGAGTGCGGAAATGGTTATTTGGCGTCCATTATCTTTTAGTAATAGGATTTATTTGAATGTCAGATTCATCAGAAAATGTTTTTCAAAATGGGAAAAAATACACCCTGTTTATCAGATTCATATTGCGCGGCTCGTTAATTAACTACAAATAAATATTATAAATGTGATAAATAAAACAAATTTAAATTAATCGCTTGCAAAATAATATGCATCGAAAAAATCTATCCTGTTCAATACATACACGATACTAATGTACCTAAAAAATTTAATTTAAAAAATAATACAAACATATCTAAAATATTAGCAAATAAAAATTGTCCAAAATAAGTGTAATAAAATTTCCTTCATCAAGATGAGAGTAGGTACTAATTGCAGGTACTCAGTTGCAGGTAATTGCAGGTATTTTTTAATATAATAAATTTATATTGATTTTGTATAATAATGGCAGATTTACAACATAACGAAAAAACAATATTAAATTATCTACATAAATATAATTAGTGTTTGAGGTTTGAAACGTCGTCGGTCGACGTGACACAAGTGGTGTGTCAGCCGCGTAGTAGATTTGTACGGTGCATTCACACACACGTGTGTCTTTTGCCTCGAGAGCATCACACCGTCACCGCTGAGTCGTTCATGTTGTCTACACCATATTAAACGTAGAGAATATTGTACCGACCAATAACAGACCTAGTTCCGCTAAATTACGAATTAAAAATGTTCAAGATGTATTATTACTTTAGTTATTATAAGTATTTGTGAAGTTGACCCATTACTATTCTACATCTTTGCTTCAAGCTCTGTATCATCACACCGTACTCGATGTATTTTGCGATGGTCGACTCGGTTATCAGTTATGGAGTGAGTAGCTATGGAACAACAAAGAATACAGAACAAAGTGTTTATATAAAGATGATTATTACAAATTATTTACAATATGTAGAATCTTACCAGTTGACAAAAAAGTAACATATAATATAATTTTAAAAGAAATGATAAACAATGTAAATTCGAATACTGACCCTCACCATAGCTATTCTACTAGATCCTCGGGACGAACCATAAGAGTACCGATCGCGTACAATGTGTACAGTTAGAGAACGAGAAAATGTATTATGCCAAGATTTTTTAATAAAATTAGTAAATAATTATTCAACATTAAGGAAAATAAAGTAGCATCAGTGAATACACTAAAATATAAAGTCAAAAATTTATTACATTTTTTTTTAAATTGTTGCTGATAAAATTTTAGTTTACTAAGTTATTAATTATCTTAATTGAACCTCGTAAAACTTCCAAGCGGTTTGGCAAAAAATAAAAATTGTTATGAAATTGTGCTGATCTTTTATTTTTTGTATTCTAATATACAATTATTTTAATTAATCGAAATATTAGCATAACTGTGACACTTTTTAAACGACATGGTTGAGATATTCGACTAATATTTTGAATATGTCTCCCCATAAATAATGTGCATTAGGGGTGTTGCAATTTATACAGCCACTTAAAACTGTGTACGTGGGCCCAAACTCACCCAAGCTACACCGCACAAAAGTGATTCGATTTTCTCTGATGTTAAATGGTAAACCAACAGTGCGGGGTCGAATGATAATGGAATTAATAGAATGGCGTGCCGTGAATAAAAATAACCGTGGGATAATATTATAAACCACACACGCGAAAGATCGTTATCTTCGTACTTCGTACCTATAAATCACGTAATAACAAATTATTTCTCGCGGGAAAGGGTTTACCAATTGAACAATCAACTACAAGTACGTTGCGAGTACAAGTCGATAAATCTGTCCGGTCGGTGAACGCCGACCGCAACTATTAAACGTTTCATAATGAATGTTGTACGTTTAGTTTACACAATCATTTCAAAATTGATTATTTTAAATACTAAATTAATGTATTAATTATAAATATTTTTTTTTTTTTTGCGTCACCGGGATTCGAACCTGGATCTCTATTTCCAATTAGGGGAAGTACACTACCAATTGGTAACTTGGTGCTTCACAATAAGAATGTGTTTTTCTTAATAATATATGTTGTATCAATGTGTCCAAAATTTAATAAAAATGAATTGATAATTCTAGCGTCTGCAGTCGGTTTACTCAAAGGTATTTGAGATTCTGTAAAAATAATTTAGATTGTTTTTCAAACAATGGAATGACAGGTGTATTAATTTGAAAAATGTAACATATAGGTTCAAAAATTTGTCAAGAAAAATACTGGCGTTATAACACAATTGGTAGTTTACTTCCCCGGATTGGAAATAGAGATCCAGGTTCGAATCCCAGTGACGCAAAAACAATATTTTTCGACGAAATTTATTTTATATGTACATATTTATAATTAATACATTAATTTAGTATTTAAAATATCACAGACCCATGTTCTGAATAATTACAACTTCACAATAAGAATGTGTCTTCCTTAGTAAAATTGATTATAATTTGTAGCCACGTTTTTAAATAGGCAGAGAGAATAGAGCGCCACAATCTTCTGTCCTGACACAATTCTCGCCTCATCCACATTCATACATATTTTCATATAAGCTCGCCGATTATTGTGGCTTCTAACAGTATCATATTCCAGTATCTGGTTTACCTGATCGTGCCAAGTCTTTCGCGGACGTCCTCTACTTCTGGTGCCATCAACACTTGCGTCATATATCTTTCTTACCATTGTCTCCTCGTTCATCTGTTCCATATGACTAAACCATCTAAGTTATCTTTTCTCAGTCTTAACGCACTGTACTAAGATCACCTTTACATTCTTTCAGTCTACTTTCGATTCTCTTCTGTCACCTCCAGGCCTCACTTCCATACATCAGTATTGGTACCGTGACTCCATTTTGTACCGCTAGTCTCGCCTCTCCGCGATCTGTGAAATTGCGGAAGATTGCACTTCACGCTCGAATGTTAAACTTCAAATGTCATTGTCGTCTTGTTCGTCATTTGGGTGTTTTTAAATCTCCCCAGTAGCAGTTAAAACGCAATAAATATTTGTAATTTAACGCCTTATATAATATAATGAAGTTTGATGATATATCTAAATTTAAGAATAGGTAGTTGTGGGGATCTGTGGTAGTTTGAATTGACGTTTGTGTGTACATATCAAATCTCGCTCTCAGGACGTACGACATGTGCAATGATTTGAGTATTTGTCTCTAACATCTAAATCTACGAAATTGTCTCCCTCCGTGGACACGGAAGTAATAACGTGGATCTTCGCCAAGAATTGCCATTGTACATGTGTATGCCAGCAGTTAGCGGTTGTGTCATCATCAACAGTCGTTTTATGTCCTCTGCTGGATAAAAGCCTCCCCGAGCATCTCCCAGTTTTCTCTGTCCATTATTTCCGCAAATCTTGACGATTTCGTCAATCCAGCGGAATGTGAGCAATCGTGAGATGACTTAATTAATCTATCTAATTTTCTATTGATTTGTGTGCAGATGTCACTGGTGTGCACACGTCTTGTGCGCACTTTCATTGTGCCATTAGAATTTTTATACAAAAAAGGTCAGTTTTGACCAAAATATCAGATAATACGTTGTCGTTCCAAGGTCGCGGTACACCTACATCTAGTTTACACGTCGTCCACTTTTGTTGCCATCATCAGAACTCGGATATGTCACACCATTCTCCAGTGAGCTCCGCAATCTGGAACGACTCTTTAATCTTGTTCGTGATGCTGCAATCGACTTTGCATTCACTTCTCACTCGTTCATTCTTCACCATGGTGCTGTTTGCAAACACATTCACCGTGCCCCCGAGCGACGGCAATAATAAGAGTACCACCCACACGCGTCTGTCGTGTTGTTTTAGATCTTTTGCCATTTTACAACGTTAAATAAAAATTAATTAATATTTTTTCTATGTGTTTCTCAACAGTGAGCTGTCTGACCCGTTTCAGTTACCGCCAATTACGTGTTACGAGATAGATCTTCAATTACGTAAATTACCTTGACTTTCTCAGCAAACCTAACAAAGGCCAAACTACGAAATAAATGTGATTTGGTCTTAATCAATTTTCATTGATTTTTCTTGCGCTCATGTTCTCGTTCCGGTTAATAATCTATAATTGATGGTTTATGGCTGTGTTCTTGACACATATTTTTCAATTTAAACGCTGGGAAGGTTTTTATACTTACTTACTTACTTACCATCACGCCGTTCCCCGTGGGGGTAGGCAGAGAGGCTTCTGTCCTGACACACAATTCTCGCCTCATCCACATTCATACATCTTCTCATACAAGCTCGCCGATTGTTGAGGCTTCTAACAGAACCATCCTCCATTATCTGGTTTACCTGGTCGTGCCAAGTCTTCCGCGGACGTCCTCTATTTCTGGTGCCATCAATACTTGCATCATATATCTTTCTTACCATTCTCTCCTCATTCATCCGTTCCATATGACCGAACCACCTAAGTAATCCTTTTTTAATCTTACTCACTATACTAACATCAGCTTTACATTCTTTCCTTATTTCTTCATTCTTTACTCTGTCATAAATAGATTTGCCACAAATACGTCAAAGTGATCTCATTTCCACCGCATTCAGTCTACTTTCGTTCCTTTTCTGCCAGCTCCAAGCCTCACTTCCGTACATCAGTGTCGGTACCAGGATTCCATTATGCACCGCTAGTCTTGCCTCGGTTGACAAATTCCCGTTAGATATATAGATAGGTTTTTATATATCTAAAATAATAAAACTGAACATCGAGAGAAAAATCTTGAGGCGTATCTGTAGACCCTTGAATGATGGAGGAATGTGGGGAATCCGTGCAATGAGGAACTTGACTTGGAATCCAGACTCTGCGTGCGCAGCACCTGCAGTAATTGCGTGATTCACGAATTCCAAAAACTCTATTCGATATAAATCTACGGGGAAAATTCATTATAACGTAAAGAGTTAATTATCATTAAAATATTTGAAAATCGACCGTGTATTATTGAGATGAAAAATTGAGGAGCGAAATTAATAGAAATAAATTAATAGAACACTTCTTATCATCGTCATCATCCCTAGAATGAACGGTGAACAAAAGCCTCGACAAGCAAAATTACATTGTGACAACATATTATATAAATAATAAGAAAAAAATAACTTGTTCAAACAACTATTTATTGATAAATCAACATGATTCGATACCTATGGTATCTTCAGGAAACAATGTTTACTAAAATTAAAAAGGCAAGCATATAAAAACTAAACTATAAAAATATTGGGTAACTTGGAAATTTTAGAAATAAATAAAAAATTTAATAGTAAATTAAATACTTCTAATAAATAATCGCCTTTTAAATTGTTATAAAACTGTAACAACTTAATGATTCAAAAGCAAACGTTGCAAATTTGCTGTAATATTAAATTTGATTAATAATATTACCCAAAATTTTTATCATTATCCACGTCGATCCTTCATAACTGAGGATCGTGATATCACTTCCACTGATCTCAGGGCTATCACCAGAGAAGTGCGGGATCTTCCTCTTCGTCCTCACCACAACCACAACAAGCTTCTCCAAGCTATCTTCCCTTCTCCCAAAATACCCAAAAATTGTAGGATTCATCTGAAGCAAATGGTTGATAGTCTATCATAGATCTTTATTTCCTCCAGAATTAAGACATTCGTGCGTTTCGAGGTATGTGTCTCCAGCACCACATCTCAAAGGCATCAATCCATCTTCAGGTTCCTTGATTCCACACTATATAAAAATGTAAAATGCACCAGAAACTGTACTAGGTTTTCTGTTCTGGATCGACCCAGAAATGGATTCCCGGGAATACATGGGGTTTTCGATGCATCGAATCCCGAGAATGCTTATATCGAGTCTCGAGATTTGTAATAATTTTGGAAGAATATAAATAAAATAATTTCATAACGCGATTAAAAAAAAATGTTCGGGTCAAAACAAAAAAAGTATACTTTTCGAATGGGTTCCAGAAAACAATAACATTGGGTTCAGGAAATAATAAATCATTCAGTCGCAAAATACAGAGTTACAAATTCTTGAAAATTTTCTAGCATTGACGACTGTCGGTGAAGTGCAATAAAAATACGAGCACACACATGAGTGAGGGCTTTCGCAGAAACAAAATTTAACTTCGACGGTTTAGAAGTCAGCCGGTAATAGGAATTCCTTGTTGACCATAAAATCGATATCAGTTGAATCAGAGAGAGTTTTTTCAATTGCTGGAAGTATATGTACAAAATCGAGAAGCTATCAGATGTAAATGTGAACATTTTGATATTTTTAAAATACTATTTTAAATAAAATTATTTTAATGTGTGCTTTTAATTTAAATATTTTATTTTTGTTAATATAATATATAATAGATTGATTGTAAATATGTACATACAATACATTTTATTCAAATTAGATTTTTTTAAATTTAAGAATTTATTATATCTGTATTTTTATTAAGACATAGTATTTTTTTGTACAATGCATGTTTAATTTATATAATATTAACGATGTTTATAAAAAATAAACATAAATTTTTTTATTTCAAAAAAAATACCCGGGATCCCGGGAATGATCCAGAGCAGTGAATCGAGTCCCGGGAATGAAAAGAGTCCGGGAATAGAAAAACCCTAGACTGTACAAGCTTGATCTTATATATGATATATTTATATATTCAGAACACTATTATAAAAACACTTAATATTAGTATAAATTAAATTACTCAACTAGAAAAAAATATTTTAGTTGCTACCGGGATTCCAACATGGACTTTTTCCGCAATATCAATCAATTACATTTTATAACAAATATTTTATAAAACTGATACATCTATTATCATGACTGAAATATATCTTTTATGTTTTTCTTTTCATAACATAAATATTATTTTGTTACTTAAATGAATTCTATTATATGTATTATCTTTATGGTGAATCAGGTATTTATTAAATAAAATTCCAAACACTGATTACTATTATTCCATTTTTAAAAGCAATCAACTATAAATTGCGATGAATTCCAAATGTCTTCGACAATGCGGATAGGAAAAGGTCCATATTCTAATCCCGGTATCAACTAAAATATTTGTTTGATTAGCGTATTTTGTCTGTACGTATATATTTCAAGTTGATCAATTTAATTTGTATTTAAAATACTACAGAACTATGTTCTGAATTTGACTAACTATTATAAACTATAACTATTGAACTATATTCTGAAACGACAAACATGCGTTCATATGACTCAGTATATACAAATAGATACATATTAAAAATATGAGTCGAAAATGTTCAAGTTGCATGTGCCTAATCTCAACCATAGCAAATCTTAAATGGACGATTTTTTTAAAATTTTAATGTAATTATTATCATATAATAAATTATTCATTAACTTTGTTTTTAATCAATATTTTACATATAAACAATGTTGATCTTAAATTGAGTAATTTAGAATGGTTAAAAATTAATAAAGCGTGTAAAATTTAAAAAAAATATCGTAAATAACCAACTTGATTTTCCCACAAGTCCTAAAAAATGTTTCCAATAATTTCCCATCATTAAATCAATTTTACCATCATAACAGTTTCAGTCAGGTACTAGATTTATCTTTTAAATTGTTTTTTAATTAATTAAATTTTAATAATTAAAAAAATAATATTAGAACACATTCTTATTGTGAAGTTCATGTTCAGAACAGACGGTCTGTGATATTTTAAATATTAATTAAATATATTAATTAGATATAAAATAAAATATAAAATCATTTTTATCTAAAAATATTGTTGTTGCGCCACCGGGATATTTACATATTATATGTATATCTTTCTAATTAATATATTTAAAATATCACAGATCTATATTCTGAATAATTACAACTTCACAATAAGAATATGTTTTCCTAATAATAAAGTTGTATCAATGTGTTCAAAATTTAATAAAAATGTATTGATAATTCTGGCGTCTACTATCAGATTACTCAAAGATATTTGAGATTCTGTAAAAAATAAGATAGATGGCTCTTTCAAATATTTTTTTTTTAAATAGAGATGCGTACACGGAATACATGTCACATCAATATTCATACTATTTTCAAATTAAGCTAAATGCTTGTGCTATGAAAATAGTACTAACTTGCTGGTGTCCTGGAACGAGGCGCGAACCCCCGACCACTAGATCACTAGGATAACGTTTTGACCACTACACCAACAAGCTACTCAAATATAATATATATAATGAAACGATTAAATGTATTAATATCAAAAAGGTAACACGTAGGTTCGAAAATTTGTCGCTAAAAATATCATCGTTGTAGCATAGTTGGATAATGCACCTTCCCCGGTTTGGAAAGAGATCTAGGTTCGTATCCCGGTGGCGCAACAACAATATTTTTCGATAAAATTAATTTTATGTGTATATCTTTCTAATTAATATATTTAATTCATATTTAAAAAATAATAATTTGACATATATTCTTAGTAAGTTTATTATCACCCTGATGAAGAAAAATGTATTTTTCGAAACTGGTCGGTGAATATAATAAACTCAAGCAATGTTAATGAATGATTATTAAAATGAACAACCACAATGTGTTTGCGTTAAATATTAAAAATATTATTATATGTTATCAACATTATTGTACGTGGGAAAAAAATTTAAAATAATATTATTTTGTTTACAAAAACACTTGACTTAATAAAAATAATTCATATTTCTACATTTTTTTATGAAATTTTAAATATTTTTACATATTGCTTTGTTTAAATATAAATATTGTCACTTTTTTAAGAAATATAAAAATATTAAAATATCACCTCCCGTTGAGACACCTTTAAGTCATACACTCAGCGATATGTATAACCGATATACCTGTTCAGGTCGCCTGTACACATAATCCGGAACGTGTATGTAACAAAACTGGCAGGTATCTCTACCTGTACAGGCGACCTGAAAACAATTGAAAAATCATATTTTCAACCTGCGGTAAAGTGCTAACGGATGTGCAGGTCTCACCGTCCACCGCAAAGGGAAAGGTCGCGTTGCGTAGTTCGAAAAAATAACGTAATAATAATTACAATTCTTAAATAATAAACTTGAGACTCTACATTTAATTCCTTTATCAAATAACAATAATTATTTACACCA
The DNA here is from genome assembly GCA_022840565.1 of Eubasilissa regina. Taxonomy (NCBI): domain Eukaryota; kingdom Metazoa; phylum Arthropoda; class Insecta; order Trichoptera; family Phryganeidae; genus Eubasilissa; species Eubasilissa regina. Next base: position 10,673,947 of record JAINEB010000027.1, on the reverse strand, counting down.
CTTTTGTCGCGGTTTTCTTTCTTTCTTTCGTAGGATGACGATACGGCATACTGGCGCTACCGCATCGTCGTAGTTGGGCTTCGCTTAACTTGTCATGTTTACCTGAACAGGTATACCTGTCAGGTATAGCGTTGCGTGTAAGGCCGGCTTTATGTACTTATACATAATATATGCAGTACATATCTAATACTGCCTATTGAATTAATCATTTTTTATCTCATTGACATCAATCATATATTCTATTTTATTGTACATATTGATTGTAGATATTCAGAGGCCACCTGTCAACATTCTTGTATTAAAATACAATAACAGTATAAATACAAATTAAATGTATTAATTAAAAAGACATACATATAAAATCAATTTATTGAAAAAATATTGTTGTTCGATACCAGAATTCGAACCTGGATCTCTTTCTATCCGGGGAAATGCATTAACCGATTATGCTACGCCAACACAGTAAGTTGACAAATTTTCGAACTTATATGTCGCCCTTTTAAATGGACGTCGGTGACAGAACAACACTATAAAATAATAATGCATTCGACTCATAAATTCGAAATAAAAATGTGCGAAATTTATCCATCTATATCTTTGCTTCAGATCCTAAATCATTCAACATAAAATAATCTAGCTGCTCAAAATTCGATAACCATTCTTTTTTTGTATTCAATATTGTAATTTGGAATCGATAAAATATATCAGTTAATCGAAATAATCGCATAATAACGATTTTTTTAATGTTTATGTCTCTGACATGATTGAGATTAGGGTACATATTCCTCGAACATAAAATATTGGGAACTAGGTCTGTTACACTCTGTATAGAAAAAATTTCTATCGAATAAATATTTAGTTGTATTTAATTAATATTAAAAGCCATCCATGTCTCATTCCGTGGACACGGAACACTAAAATAAATAAACATATTTTTTCCAAATTCGTTTTAACCAATCTCTCGCAGAATTCAGTCTAGATGGTAACACTGTTTATAATACGAGGCGCATTTTTCAGTAATTGCCGTTGCCGGTTGCGATGTTGCGTATGCGCAATGGTTTCCTTCATCTGTTGACTCACCACACGCAACGTTAGAGACATTCACACAGTATGGCTATCTTGTAGTGAGTGGTTGAAATGTTCAAGATAATAGATCAGCCCGCCAACTGTGAGATACGATCCGTGATTTGTTTCTTGAATGCACGAAACATGAAACCAGCTGACATTCATCGCCAAGTGTGTCCCGTTATGTCCTGATTTGGCGCCAAGTGATTTTCATATTTTCTTTCATCCGGTAACTAACTGATAACGATGGTAAACTCAAAGACGAAGTACTGACATGCTTTTCATCACAGGCGGCGTCGTTCTATGACGAAGGTATACAAAAATTGGTACCCCATTAAAACGAGTACCTTAATAATGGTGGCGACTATGTTGAGAAGTAGTTTAAGGTGTGTAGCGTCCGAAGAAAGTAAAGTGTTGTAAAAATGAACTAGTTTCTTTAAAAAAAATCCGGTACTTAAAAAACGCGCCTCGTACTAACTAATGTATTCATTCGTCAAAACGGAAGTCAGTACCCGGTGCCAGCGCGTGCCTACCACGATTGTATTTACATCCCAAAAAAATTGCTGTCCGTTGGAATCTAAATTACGCGTTCACTGATGCGAGTAAAAAATTCGAAAAATTATAATAAATCACATAGAAATCGTATTTTGACAGGTCAACAATATCGCTCCAATGAGTAAAATCAAATCTAAGGAGTGAAGATTGCCAGATTTACACAATCGGGTGTAATAATAATTGGTTGAATAACAACAGATAATTGCTCAATTATTATCTATGCCATTGAACACGAGTAGCAGATGGCCACTGCAGATCCGAATAAGACTATTACTGTTACAAATATTGCGTGCAAGGTTGTAAATTGTAACACTATATTTATATCCCAAATTATTTTGACCTAACTCACTTTTATCGTTTATTACAGACAATTATGTTTTTGCTCAAATAGATTTTTTTTTAACTGTTTCCGAGGTAAGTTTGTAGAATTTCATAATCACATATTTATACACACGACCTTAGTCTGCAAATCAGCTAACTCCATTTTTCTAAAATATTCAGGAGCAACAAAAAAATGTTTAATTTTGTAGTTTAACGGATCCAAAACACACTTTGATAGATTATTTATGCACAAATAGGGTGGTTGAGAAATTTTATTGATATTTTGATTTATCTCGACTTATAGGGAATAGTTCTTCTGAATTTCTTTACTAAAATTGTAAAATATTATTGGGAGTTAGCTGATTCTCCATGATGATGTAGTGATTATGATTTAAGTGGACGTCCTCTATTTCTGGTGCTATCAACACTTGTGTCAGATAAACATTTAAGGTTTTTACAAAAATCAATCTAAGGTTTTTCAGCACATAGTACTTATTTATTATTTTAAAACGCGTGTTTTAAAATTGATGGGAATTTTAGCTTTTAGTGTACCATAGAACAATAAAAGAGGAAAATAATGGCATCAAAAATAATTTTTAGACCATGGTGGAGTTAGCTGCTTTTTCTTTCTCTCTTTCTTTTACCTTGTGTTTTATTTTCATCGTTACCGATACTGCGTGTGTTTTCATCCGGTAACGGTAACATACTAAGCCAGCGCCCTGTCAACCAACCAGTCCCCTAATGGACTGTGGTGTTCAATTGATATATAAGTATGTAATGATGATTTTTTGTGTTGGAATCTAATGCATTAATTTATATTTTTGATACATTCATGATGATGATGAAATAATTAACTATATTTGTATTAAATCATGTTGATTACTTTGACGTCGACCGGTTTCGATACCATTGTACCGTCATTCGATGGTCGACGTCAAAATAATTAATTTAGCTAATACAAATCGGTATACTATTCACTTTGTCAGTCTCATCAGTTACGCAATATGTGCACAGGGCGGTGCAGCTCTCACTTCAATGGATTCTCTAAGTAAGGTTCAGAAATAGGTCATCAGATTGATAAACAAAAGGCCATTTAGATATAACTCTGAAGAGCTTTTTAAATCCTTTCATGTTTTGGACATAAGACAATTTTATACCAGATCAATCATAAAATTATTTTTTAAACATCTACGATCCGAATCAAAGGAAACAAGAAACAAAACTTTCAGAAACTTTTCAGTTCCAAAAATTAACACAAAATTTGGGAAACGATCTTTCTTATTTTGTGCACCGCGAATCTATAACAAATTGCCACTAGATATCGAAGGGTCAAAAGTGATTAAAGAATTTAAACTAAAAATGACAAAGTGGTTGCTTGATGTGGATAGAAAATAAAATGAAAGTATTTTGTCGTTTGTATTAACCTAGTTACCTACACATTTTTGTAGACGCTTATAGATGCGTATTAAATACAGGGTGTACCAAAATAAGTGAGTACATCTCGTAACACATTAATTATAATTCTTAATGTTTTTTTTTGCATAATATTTAGCTAAGCATCAAAACACTCCATTTTGCATAATCTACTGGGTTTAAATCTGGGCCGTTCGGTGGCCACATGCCCGGCTTGATGAAATTAACATTCTCACGACGAAAAAAGTTGATTGTAAGATGAAGCTCCATCCTGGTGTAATGTCCAGTTATGCTGTAATGTCTAGCTATATTCCAGGCTTTTCTTATTTTCCTAGCACCCCAACATTTTTCAATTTGCAAATTTTTGATCAGAATACTATCTTCTGCAGTGATTTTTGTCATTCTGGGCAACAATTTGATAAAACCAAATATAAACAATGGTAAAATCAAAGATGGCGACCGGAAATTGTCGAAATAAAACGTAATATAGGTAAATTAGTAAACTATTTAGGCTGCTTAATTATATCACATTTAACGAAATGTTCTCACTTTTTTTGGGTCACCCTGTATAACTTTAAAAAACTGTACAGGTGATTGCTTTGGAATAGACCTATTTAGTAAAGCTATTATTTTTATGCCGGAAAATAAATAAAGTTGGTTATTTGTTAATTAAATTAATAATCGTGTCCGACCACAGTGTTTACTATAGAAATAAAAATATTAAATAGTTTCAACACTGCATTTTAAAATGCAAACTTTCTTGGCGTCGGGCAATATTACAAATCATAATTTTATGGTATCGGGCATATTACAAATCATAATTTCATGGTATCGGGCATATTACAAATCATAATTTCATGGCATCGGGAATATTACAAATCATAATTTCATGGCATCGGGCATATTACAAATCATAATTTTATGGCATCGGGAATATTACAAATCATAATTTCAATATATAGAACAAACAGTATAATTCTAATTCACGATTTTGCTTATCACTGCTTAAAGTGAACTCATGAGTTCTTCACATTTCTATGTACCTGATAACTCGATTACGCAATTGCGTCAACCATAGACAAAAAATATTGGAGGGAATATAAATGCGAAACGTTTCTCCCATTCTTCAGATGGTTACTTAAAAATTCATCTTATGGTCATCTCATTTCTTGTCTTGAATATTTAATTTATTAAATAATCATATAAAAAAATCATCCCTAATGGACCCGTAAACATAAATATTTTCCGGCGCAAACTATAATAATCTGTAATTAATATGTAGATTAAATGGTTGCAATATAATTAGAATTCATAAAATCATTTTATAATTTACACTATAGTTATTTATTATTCATAACTAGCGGGAAGGTACCGCCCTCGATAGTTCACGCTACTAATAAATAATATCACTGTAGATTACTGTGCAGTCTAAATACTGGTACATATTTTATTGAACTGCAATTTTCCAAATCCAAATCTATCTTATTTAAATTGTTAAAAATATGTACACACTTAAGTGTACATATTTTTTCCAGTATTTAAATACAACACACTAATCGCTTATTTATATTTTTGCTTCCAAATACAAAATATAATCGCTACTTACCAAAATAACATAAATTTGTTATTAGCGCTATTATGATTTTAATTATTTTTAGTGTAGTGAGTAAGATTAAAAAAGATCACTTAGGTGGTTTGGTAATGTGAAGAGAGAATGGTAAGAAAGTTATATGACGCAAGTGTTGATGGCACCAGAAATAGAGGACTTCCATGAAAGGCTCGGCACGACCAGATACTGGAAGATGGTCCTGTTAGAAGCGTCAATAATCGACGAGGTTGTACGAAAAGATGTATGAATGTAATTAAGGCGAGAATCGTGTGTCAGAACAAAAGAGTCGTGCTCTATCCTCACTGCCTACTCCAGCGGGGAAACGGTGTGTTGAATAAGTTCGTTTTTATTATTATTATTATTTTCCTTCTTTCATAAACTTTTGAACGTCTATTTATTTTGAGAAATCAATCCTTAAGTTTTCCTTACAAAAAAAAATCCAAAATATTTTTATTTTTACATTGTATATTTTATTAATACATTTTTTCGTATTTAAAATATTGTACGTAATATGTTTTCTTTAAAAAAACCTTTATTTCATCATTATTTTTAAATATTTTAGTATTTTTACTTAATTTATGGTATCTTGTTTTAGTATTAATATTATAATTGCCCTATAACTTGTTTTTTGCACAGTATATCATCATCTCACTACTACTGGCTCTACAACTCTCGGTGGGTCTTGGAGCTCTCAAGAGATTTCTTCAATAGATCTCTATTCTTTACTACACGCTTTTCTCTACTCTCTCTCTCCAGTACTACGACAAATATGTCTTTGAAGACAAGCTCCTGTACCCTGCTGGTCTTCTGTTCAGCAATGACTCAGGTGATTGCTGTTTGACCATCCCCTTCACACGGCCCAACCACCCAAGTCTTCTATTTTAATAAACTTTGAAACGCCTATCTCATTAAACAAAGTATATATAACATTGTTGTATAGTCACGTTAGTGATGAGAAAAAATGCTACTCTTGACTCATTGGTGCGATTGTGATTGATATTCGATAAAATCACTGATTGAAAACAGTAACTGTGATCACAGTTTCATTATTAATACGCATGCGCCACACGATATCACAATACACAAAATAAATTAATAAATAAAAAACACAAATTTTAGCGTATTTACTTATATTATTCAAACTTCATTTGCGTAAAAAATATATTCTAGAATATATAATTAGTATATATCTAATTTCATATCATCACAAAGACAATGAAAACCTTTATAAAAATGTGAGTTTATTTTTCGTGTCAACTTACGTAAAACGCTTTGGTAAAATCTACTAGATGGCGCCGATCACGAATTATAACGTAATTACGATTTACAACCAAATATAAATCAAATAAAAAAAATGAATCACAAATCACGATATTTCCAGATATTCAATCACTGATAGTGAGTGTGACTCAAAGACATCAGCGATTGGCTCACGGTTCGTGATTTTGAGCTCATCACTAGTCTACGTGTATTTAATTTCTATAGAAGATAAATTTAGTATTACAACATGAAAGATAGAAGTCAATAAATATATTATTTTATTCATGTCATGGTGCATATATTATAATTTATAACAGTCTTCATTAAATAATTGTTAATAATTATTATCACTGCGATCTGTACTTACTCACCAAATAATACTTATTTATTCTACCAGATTCGTTAAATAAATGTTGTTTTCCTCGGACACTTGCTCATCTGTCGTCAATTACCAATGCCGTGTTAAATATCGAATTAAAACATTTACTTCACGTTGTACTACAATATTATTAATTAAATCTACATACAAATCAGGCGCGACAATTTGACAAGTCGATTCAGATGCAATTATTTATCTTGTAGATTATTATCGATGTCCTAAGATGCGATTGATAAAAGGAACCGGTTTAGCTGACCTCATTGAGCAGTAATAAATTACAAATATTTTAAACATGCAAAAAATTCAACATAATCTTACCCAAGTGTGATTACGGACAACTTATATCCCTAAAATCACAAAATAACACAATTTATATATTTTAAATGTGAATATACAAAAAAAATGGTTCGGAATAAAACTGTAGATTTGTATAAAAAAACAAACCCACAGATATCTTTTTTTTTGTATTTATAGATGTCGTGTCTTCTATTTCTATACTTATTAGCATTAACGGTCACGTAAAGTGGGAATACTCTATAACTCTCTTTTATTATTCTACCCGCAAGGTTAAATTCTGGGTGCGCTACTGGTCAATTCTTAACGATTCTTGTAACCGAAATAAAGAATTTTCGTTTAGTTTTTCACTGCGCTGACGTCCTTTGTGTATTATATACTGTTTACATCTTTAACCTCAAAATCTTATATCAAAATGATAAACGCGTCTCGATCAGAATACTTGTATAACATGATGTATTATATGACGAAAGAACACAACACCAGCTTCTGAATAACATCCATATATTATTTAAAGATGCAGAAATTAAGTATTGATAAGTGTAAATTTATGTATGTACATAATAATGCGTACTTACCACTTAATTAAAACTAAACATAGTGAGTTATTCTTTAATTAAACGCTTGTAAAAAACGTAGACATAACGCAATAACAATATTGGTGTACATTAATACTCAAGTGACTGCAGAAAATTAAACAACAGAAATCACACCAGATATGTTTCCACTAGTGATAGTATACCATTACGGGACTGTGATTGTGTCGATGATTGGTAACTGAGATTTAACGATGATCGGTAACTATTGTATTTAACTGTTGGGGGCTCTCTTTCTAGTGTACCGGTCACTCCTTGATGAATAACGTTAATTAGTTATCAATAATTGTTACAATCGAACACAATCACAATCACAATAACGGTTTGAATAACGATTTTACCATCACTAGTTTCCACGCAGGGATTCAATTGTCTTTGTGAAATTAATAGCCTATTACAAAAACGTACCTAATTCATATTTAAAATAAAAAATCCACGTCGGTCGGAACTCCCGCTCTCTTGACTATGCTTCTCCACTTTTCTCGGCATCCTGCAGAACTCAAACCCAACGGGTGCGATACATTCCTCATCCTCTTTATTCTTTGACATGATCCACCACAACAAGCTTCTCCAAGCTAAAATTGAAGGATTCGTCTCAGGCAAATGGTTGACAGTCTATCCTAGAACTAAAGATGGAGACATTCGTGCATCTCGCCGTCCATGGTATGCGCAACATATGTCTCCGGCACCACATTTCAAAGACATCAATCTGTCTTTTCTGCCTTGACTTCAGGACCCATGATTCCACATCATATAAAAATATAGAATGCACTAGAGACTATAACCCTAACCTTCGTTGCCAACCATTTACCTAAAATGAATCCTTCAATTTTTTTGGGCATTTTGCGAAAAGAGAAGATAGTTTGGAGAAGCTTGTTGTGGTGGACCATAACCAGCTTCTCCAAGGACGGAGAGGAAGAGAAAGATCTTCCGCCCGTTGGACTAACCGACTGGAAAAGGCAATAGGCACTTCTCTTGTGACACTCCTACGGTCTGCAGTTTGCCGTAAAATGTGGAAGACCATAGTCAAGAGGGAAGGAGTTCATGTAGATCGCGCTCATATACAGGGTGGCCCAAAAAAGTGAGAACATTTCGTAAAATGTGATATAATTACATCAAAATTAGTTTAACTATATCAACAACAGCTTAAATAGTTTACTACTTTACTTACTTACCTATTAACTTATATTACGTTTTATTTCAACAATTTCCGGTCGCCATCTTTGATTATTAATTTTACCATTGTTTATATTTGGTTTTTTCAAATTGTTGCCCAGAATGACAAAAATCACTACAGAAGACAAACGTTGGGGTGCTAAGAAAATTATCGGAGTTTCAAAACAAAGCCTGGAGTATAGCTAGACATTACAGCATGACTGAACATTACAGCAGAACGGAGCTCCATCTCGCACAGCCAGAAATACAATCAACTTTAAATATGAATTAAATGTAATAATTAGAAAGATATACATATAAAATTATGAATGATTTTATATGTATATCTTTTTAATTATTACATTTAATTAATATTTAAAATATCACAGACCTATGTTCTGAATAATTACAACTTCACAATAAGAATGCGTTCTCCTAACAATCAACTTTCTTCGTCGTGAGAGTGTTATCGAGCCAGGCATGTGGCCACCGAACAGCCCAGATTTAAACCCAGTAGATAATGCTATATGGGGTGTTTTGATGATTTCTGATTAGCTAAATATTGTGCAAAAAAAAAATTACATTTCATTATATTATGTTTTGAAATAACTAATGTGTTACGAGATGTTCTCTCTTTTTTTGGTCCACCTTTATATAGCTTTTATGTGTATTTATTTTTAGTTAATGGCTTTTCGCGCCTCCTTAGCCCTGAATTTTGACGTGCGATTTGTACGCGCAATATCATAAACAATAACTACATAATAAATAGTAATAAACATCGCGCTCTTAACCTTAGATCCAAACCACAAGCAGTGAATGATTGGATGATGTAATTAATGGTGGTATTGGTTATACTGCATAACTGGTCAGTTCAGTTCCTCATGAAAAAACTATTTTTGGAGCTCCGGAATGCGAATCTCGTAACTTTTCATGGGTTGGATGAAATCGATCAAAAAAAAAAAAAAAAATGATACTCGGTTATTTTTAACGTTCTCGATTTATTGAAGTAATATGTCAAACTGGTCACGTAACATTTCCGCATAATTAATCAATAAATTATTTATATATACATATGTAGGTAGATTTAAAAATATAAAAAATAATATTAATATGAAATTTAATGAATGTTCAAAATAGTATTTTACATCACGTTCGAGCCGATGTTTTAATATATTATATGTTATAATTTGAATAACTGGATTCGTATGGAGCCAGTGGTGGATTAAAATCCACCCTCTCTTATTATGCAATTCGCATAATAAAAGAGGGTATAATCTATTTATTATGTAATGCTGAGTATATATTGTGATGTTGTATGAATTTGATTAGATAAAAATGATTAAAACTGAATTAAATTAATATCAAAAATTGGGGCTAAATTTTCTGTAAAAATGTCTGAAATCTGACTGAGAATGAGGACGATGCCAGTTTTACGTACATACGAACAAACTTTTTTATTATATTATATTATCTAAATACATGGTAAAACAGACTTAGTACGTAATATTTTAATGACGAAAACTTGAGTAAATTGCGAATTAAAAATGTTACGCATTATTGTATGTATTTATATTTTCTCAATACTTATTCTATATATTTGCTTTAGGCCTTTTATTATTTAATCATTTAACATAAAAAAGTCGTACTGCTAGCTTTTTATTTTTTAATAATATTTTTTATTTTTAATAACTTTTTATTTTTTATAATATTTTTAATTTTTTTATAATATTATAAAAAAAAATATTTTTTATAATATTATAAAAAAAAATATTTTTTATAATATTTTTTATTTTTAATAACTTTTTATTTTTTAATAATATTTCAATTAATCGGAATAATCATATAACTACAACTTTTTAAAAAGGCTTATATCTCTGACATAGTTTAGATTAGGTACAACCAATTTAAACATTTTCGATTCATGTTTTTAATATGTATCTACTCCAAAAATATAATATTACGCAGTACGTGCGTTACGTTAATTTAAGCACATAAGCTTAAAGCTTAATAAGATTTTTTTTAAATCTTAAAGTACACACCAGTTCCGAGAGCAACAACGACATTCTATCAACGTTTCCACGTGTTTTTAGCTCCGAAACTGTACAACACACTTAACACTAACTGGAAATCGTTCATTTGCAATAAGATTACGCAAATATATACTCAATATATGATTCAATTGGGTAAATATCAGTCAGAAGCATCGCTGCCCAACATTCCAACTTAATCACAATACAATACCTACACTAATAATTCACTTTAGTTTTACAACGCGTTCGTTACATTTTTTTATTTATTTTTTATATCTCTGTCTGTTTTTATATTTTTTCTTTCTAATTTTAATTAAATAACACCACAACAGCACCAAAAAAAAATGGCTACTTTAACACAGACGGTAGTTTAGCAAAGTAGCCAGAACAATGCTATATGCATCAGAGGTGGATACCTACTGCATTCCACACAGTAATAAATGTATAATATATATATGATACTTATAATTTACAAAAAAATGTATGTCAATAAAGGTTTAAATAAATAAATAATATTTTACGAAACGGTACAAAATTTGTACATGCTCCTTGAAGATTTTCGACTCGTAATTTATTCAGGTATCCACCCATAAAACATTGTGAACTAGGTCTGTTATACCTATAGGCATTGTTTTCTGAAAAACTACAATTTCACAATAATAATGTTCTCCTTAAAAAAATCGTACATACAGTGAAACCTCTATTTATCGTTTTTGAAGGGAGCTATTAAAACAAACTGTGACTGCGGGAATATAGAAAAAGTTACATTTTTCATACTTATAATAAATGTTAAATACATATTCTAAAAAACATACATTTTTCACATGTAAATTAAAGTCTGTCTCTCTCTCTTTCTTTCTCTTTCTCTGTCTAACTACGAAGTATGCTGCGTAAATTAAATGATTAATGCGGTAAAATGATGCACGAGGAACGATGCATGCGATCTATTTTTGTGTGTTTTGTATGAAATTAATTCGGGACTGAAAGAATTAAACGATACGTGCGGCAGAACGATTATTCGAGGAACGATCGATCGCGATTTCACTGCATATATTTTTATACCATTACTGTGCTAAACCTCTTTTCTTTTTGAACCTTTGATCTTTTGATAAACCAGTCGTGTATCTAACAAAAGCTACTGATTTCTGGTGGCTCATATATGATTACGTTTATTCCGCAGTCCGGCATCAGCGATACAAAAGAGTCCGTGCAGCGGGGATTACCTCGGTTCGGTTTTATTTGATGTCAGTTTTTTGCGAGCGCTAACCACACTACTGGCTATTTAGGATGCAATGTATTTGTTTTGATTGAACAATGCGACATACATCTTAATTGGCCCCGAGCCAACAGCAAAAGTGAAAACGAAGGTTGGCGCGCTCCGCCGCTGTCAATTCAATAAGCGTCGACCACTGTTTACGGACAATAGCTTTTATCGACGTCACGAAAGTCACGAATATCGTCGTGGAAGAATTTACGCAATATTTGGACACTTTGCTGTTCAAGCTTCGGATTGTTGACATGCACGCTGGGTTAAATAATGTGGTACTTTCTGTAATACAAAAGTTTTTTTTATTTTGCTTCATTCGCTGCACCAACGCAACGAGCGGGAGAGTGGTAGGGGTATGCCGATCACTAGCCGCGTCTTTGAGAATTCAGTCGCTATGGAGCGTGTCCTTACCAATTATTTGAGAAATTTTCTCTGGAAAATTGACATCCCGACGAGGTGACATAAACTGGCCTCCGCGTAGCCCCGACTTGACACCAATGGACTTTTTCCTGCTGGGCTACCTTAAATCAAAGATATACAGTAATAATCCTCCCTCTCGGGACAAACGAAAAGAAAAAATGTCAGCGATCACGGCGAAATGCGGTGTTTTTTTATTAAACACATCCATTATTTTATTACAGAATTTTTATTATGAATAAGACTTTTGGGACACGAATCTTTTGTTCACATATTTCTGAATTCTTTTTTCCTATTTGTTATCAATCCCGACTTCAACCCTGCAGATGACAGATTATGTAATACTCTATTGTACTCAAATAAACAAACAAACATGTCCATAAACAAGACCAAATATATTTGTGTCCTGGTATGATGAATGATACCTTTCTCAGCCCAAAATTTAATAACTATTTACTTAAGAGGACCAACAAATTTTTAAATTGTAAAAATAATAATTTTAAGACCCTGTGCTAAACGCAGGCACCCCCCCCCTCCTCCCCCCGATATTATATTGAATGCCATCAGTTCCAAATTTTGCAGTCTCTCTTTAGGATTCTTTGTAAAACACAGTTCTTCTCTTTTTCTCCCCATCCTTCCTTTGTCACCCCGCCACTACCCCATGATTTAATTATTTATAATATTGCGTGCCATCCAAATTTTATTTAGTTGCTCTCTAGGATCCTGAGAGAATTAAAGTTACCCCACCTCTTTCCCTGTCTGGGCCAAATTTTGTTTACATCGATATTATTTAGAACATGCCTAAAACAAACAAACGCCTATTTTAAATAATAACTAAATCGGAATCCCAAGCTACGTCGGGAATGAATATTACATACCTATAAAATCCGGATATATGTCGTAAATAGAGCAGTTGTTCATACAAATTAGATTAAAAATAGCACAAAAAATCGTACAAATTAACAAATATTGATATGCCAGTGATGGTTCAATCGTTAATTAAACCGTTATTGTGACTGTGATTGTGATTGTGTTCGATTGTAACAATGATTGGTAACTGAGATTTAACTGTAGGATGATTAGTTCTAGTAAAGCGGTAATTGGTCGATCGTCGATCGTCACTAATACACATCATCAAAAATCAAAATGACCAATGGGTGGTAGGTTGGATACATTCTTAGACACAACACCTCAAATATGCAATTGAGGTAATAAAACAGAGAACAAAGCGAAGGAAGACACCTACGGGCAACTACTGAAGTGACGCATAGCGATAATTGTACCGACATGAACACAATTCTTAACCTTTACCATACCGTGATATGAAATATCCATATGTAGCCATGCTGTCAACTCGTGTTACCGTAAGAAATTTTAAATGCGAAGAAAGCTCTTATTAGTTAAAATAGCTTTAAAATTTTTAATTTTATAAACTTACTCTAAATATGGAGCATTAATTACGAAAATGGGATCAATATCCTAATATTATTCGGAGTATTCATCAAATCCTATACAATACTACCTTTTTTCTTATCTCTCTTCATTAAATTAGTGAGAAAGAGAGATCATATATTCATACGTTTGTTATAATTTTTATTGTGAAATTAATTTAATTAATTTGAGTAGCTTGTTGGTGTAGTGATCAAGACGTTGGCCTAGTGATCTAGTGGTCGGGGGTTCGCGCCTCGTTCCAGGACACCAGCAAGTTAGTCCTGTTAGCACAAGCGTTTAGCTTAGTTTGAAAATAGTAAGAATATTGATATGACATGTATTCCGTGTACGCATCTCTATTTAAAAAAAAAAATATTCCACATCTATAGTTTTACCACAAATGGTATTTTTTCCAGCATATTAATTTTACAATTTACTGAATTGAAAAATAATTATAATGTAAGATTCGCTTTACACAACTGGTTTTTCACTAGTCAGTTCTAAGCATAAACATTTTCCTTATATTTAACTAAAATGTGAATTTTATGTTGCGTGTATTAACCGAAATATTACAGTTTTAATTGGGACGGTAGACCTGTGTTACTGCATGGTTTTGGAAAGGTTAAATTTGATAAATAGTTTTTTTTGCACGCATTGATAAATTACACGATAATAAATTAATCTTACTTTACATTTTGATTTGATGTTTTAAACGACACGCGTGAAATTTAATACGCACGCATTTTTCATTATGCAAATATACACTTACGAGTAATAATTGTGTTAACGTGTGCGGCTCGGAGACAAATCATAAATCAAATTGGACAAAACCTTGACGCGCTGATTTGTAAGCACGTCGCCCAACTTGTCGACAATCATTTAAAAATAAAATAAATACTCAAACACTCGTGAGTTTTATTTAGATTCGATTTGTGCACGGAATGTGCATTATTCCTCTTTTACGTGCACGGAGGCGCGCTCACAGAACAAAATGTTGGCGTAGGTCTGGATCGGTTCATATCTCGGCTATCAACCTGCATGGGGAGCGGAACACGAATAACTGGTTTCTCTCTCAGAGGGTAAAGGTTGATAAACTATGAACATCGCGATTTTGTAGAAAATCCACGGAGAATGGTTAAATCGCAACAAATCCCATTTCTTCTTCGTCTTCTTGTTCGTGTGTCGTTTTCTGTCGCAGGTTGGCGATCAAGTTGCAATATGCTAATTTGTCCTGTGAAAAATATTATATTTATTTATTTATACGGTACGTTGTACCATTAACAAAACTGTATAAAAACAATAATATTCTTATCTTAAAAATAAAATATGAGAAATAGAAGAAAATAAAAAAATAGTAAATGGTTTACATACATTATATTAAAATATTTATAAAAAAATGACCGTGCAACTTGTGACGATCCCAAATTAGTTTTTCTGATCTGCCATTTATATACAAAAACTGTTTCATTAAATAAAATAACAATCACTTTGTATGAAACCACGAAATTTATTATACGTCAACCGGTTTCGCTTATCTCAAGTTTCATCAGGACGTATTCAAAACTAATCATAAATACAAAAAATAGTGCACTTATATATACATAAAGAGGAAGATAGAATATAAAATATAAAAATAATTAATAATATGTCAAATACTAAATTAATGTATTAATTATAAATATGATTGATTTTAAAAACAAAATTGATTTTATATGTATATATTTATAATTAATACATTAATTTAGTATTTAAAATATCACAGACCTATGTTCTGAATAATTACAACTTCACAATAAGAATGTGTTTTCCTTAATAATAATATGTCAAACCACAAAATTACTTTCTACGAAAAAATAAAATATTTCTTTTTATATTTCGGTAATGATATATTCCATACGTGAGCGAGATCTACGTACTCGTTACCAAGTTTTTAATTATGCATAATGATGAATTAATCTGAGCGACCGTCCCAGTATTGTTACAATAATATGGTAATATAATTCTAGTATTTCTGGTAAACACATGAAAGTTGATCAGCCGCAATAAATCAATTTTATGATAGAAAATATTAAATAGACATGCTATATTAAAAATAGTTATTCTTTCACTCAGCTTATCCCGGTGGCGCAACAACAATATTTTTCGATAAAATTGATTTTATATGTATATCTTTCTAATTAATATATTTAATTCATATTTAAAATATCACAGACCGTCTGTTCTGAATAAGTACAACTTCACAACAGGAATGTGTTCTCCTAATAATAAAATTGTATCAATGTGTCCAAAATTTAGTAAAAATAAATTGATAATTCTAGCGTCTGCTATCAGATTACTGAAACGTATTTGAGATTCTGTAAAAATAAGGCAGATGGCTCTTTCAAATAATGGAACGATTAAATGTATTAATATCAAAAAGGTAACATATAGGTTCGAAAATATGTCGCTAAAAATATCGGCGCTGTAGTATAGTTAGATAATGCAACTTCCCCCGTTTGGAAAGAGATCCAGGTTCGAATCCCGGTGGCGCAACAACAATATTTTTGATAAAAATGATTTTATATGTATATCTTTCTAATTAATATATTTAATTCATATTCAAAATGTAATTGCTCTCGTGGACAAATCTCTGAAATTTATTTTGTACTCTTTCATTGTGGACACAGGTGACCACGAAAACAAATAAAGTTTTTATACAGTACCTAACCCTAAAATGTTATCGATAGTCAACAATTTTTTATGTGAAATAGTTAAGATTGCAGAGCTGGTTTATATGGTACGCGAAAGAATAAATCATAACAATTTTTTTAATGTTTTTATTATTCGTTCTGTAGTTTTTGTATAAATTACTTTCTGGTAATGTATTAATAATTGGCACAACAAATAAAAAATGTACCAACATGTAAAAAAAATACATTCAATTTCGATAATTTTCCATTGTATCATCACTTGGAATGGACCGGAACAAACCGGTTCGTGGCATTTTCGCAAATGTAGCTCCGGCTCGTGATGTCTTTTCAATTTAAATTACAGCTCCTGTTCATTATTTTGGATTCAATAAAAAATATTTAAAGTCTAAAGAGTTATACAGAGTGGCCCAAAAAAAAGTGAGAATATCTTGTAACACATGAGTTATTTCAAAACATAGTATAATTTAAAATACTAAATTAATGTAATAATTATAAATATATACATAGAAAATCAATTTTGTCGAAAAATATTGTTTTTGCGTCACCGGGATTCGAACCTGGATCTCTATTTCCAATCCGAGAAAGTACACTACCAATTGGTAACTTGGTACTTCAAAATAAGAATGTGTTTTGTCCAATGTGTCCAAAATTTAATAAAAATGAATTGATAATTCTGGCGTCTGCAGTCGGTTTACTCAAAGGTATTTGAGATTCTGTAAAAATAAAGTAGATGGCTTTCAAATAATGGAACGACAGGTGTATTAATTTGAAAAATGTAACATATAGGTTCGAAAATTTGTCATGAAAAATACTGGCGTTATAACACAATTGGTAGTGTACTTCCCCGGATTGGAAATAGAGATCCAGGTTCGAATTCCGGTGACGCAAAAACAATATTTTTCGACAAAATTGATTTTATATGTATATATTTATAATTAAAACATTAAATTAGTATTTAAAATATCACAGACCGTCTGTTCTGAATAATTACAACTTCACAATAAAAATGCGTTATCCTTAATAATACATAATATAATTAATTATAATTCTCGATGTAATTTTTTTTGCACAACATTTAGCTAATCAGAAATCATCAAAACACCCCCTAATTGCATCATCTACTGGGTTTAAATCTGGGATGTTCGGCTTTGTTGTGAAACGCTTTGATCATTTTCCTAGCACCCCAACGTTTTTCAGAAATTTTTGATCAGAATACTATCTTCTGCAGTGATTTTTGTTATTCTGGGCAACAATTTGAAAAAAACAAATATAAACAATGGTAAAATTAATAATCAAAGATGACGACCGGAAATTTTCGAAATAAAACGTAATATGTGTAAATTAATAAACCATTTAAGCTATTGTTGATATAGTTAAACTAATTTTAATGTAATTATATGACATTTTACGAAATTTTCTCACTTTTTTGGTCCATCCTGTATATTCAGAGTTGCAATCATGCTAGACGGGAACAAAAAATCAAAAATAAATGTAAAATATCGGTTTCGGTTAGTTAAATTCTCAATTTCAACGACAACTTTTAATTAATGCAATCAAATACCTAAATACAAGCCAACCCCCACCACTTCTTCCACCAGGGATATGAAAACAAAATCAATGATAATTATGAAAATATGGGGAGATGCTTAAAAAATGATTGTCAGAATTTTCATTACATATGTTGAGTAATAGTTCAGAATTCTCATTACCAATGTACTTATCCGTTATGTTATTTATACGTTTTTTTTTTTTTTTTTGTATTCAGTAATATAAATCAATCAAACAGGAAAAAAAATTAAGACATAAATATCATTTATGATGAATATGGATAAAACATGTAAAGAACGATACTATTTACACTGGCCGTTTTCAAACCTGAACTAATGACATAATTCAACTCGTGTTGTGTAGGAAAAATCTTGATTCTGCGAATTATGTATATTAAAATATATATTTTTTTTAATTTTAAAAATAAGTATTTTCATTTTAATAAAATAAAATAAAAGAATAATAAAATATAATATACTTCATCTCTCCCTCTTGATTGTGTCCCCCTACTTGTATTATAAATATGTATAACAAAATAATATTTAGGTTATGAAAAAAAAGATAATAAAGTTCACATATATATAACAAAATCTGTATCCGTAATCGTTGCCGTTCTCTGCTCAGAAAGCCAGCTTTCCATGAGAGCGCCATGTACACGGCCTTCGGCAAACATTGTAGATGCGCTATAATAACGCGCCAATCCGAAAAGTATTGTATGAGTTGTTGTACTGAATTCGGATACGATTGTACGTCACTTGTATTTGTATTTCGACCAGAGCTCGCAGATATACAACATGCTGGTGAAGAACGATTTAAACAGGATCCTCTTCACCTCCTTACTGCGTCGTTTTTAGGCCAAAGAAATCCTAAATCCGGCTGTTATTATTTATGTACATGAGTGTATTATGTAATATGTATTTTGACGGTCTTATTTTGCAGTGTCGTTAATTTATATATTGATGCTTGATTATATAGGAAGTCTAATTTGAATAAATATGACGTAATCTGATGAAATAACGCGACCGGATTACGCCTTCGTATAATTTTTCCTAAGCTTTGTCATTATAAAGTAATGTTATTTATTATTTATGTGTATGCAATTATAAAAGCATTGATTAATACACATTTATCATTGAGTGCAAACTAAGCTGAATATTGCAATTCTTACTTTTTAAAAATACTATTGAAATATGACGCGAAGAATTATTGAGATTCCGAGGTGCAGCTACTGATTTGTTTCATTGGAGAAGTCTAGGTAAAATCTAGGCAATTCATCAGAGTCATTATCTTGCTTAATAAATCTCAAGTTATTAAACGGTTTGGAATATTAACTTAAATACAAGGCCTTTATTTATCTTGTTCTTTTGCTGCGGCTGGTAATAATTGCTCACACTGAAGATTGTCATTTGCATAGGAGTTGAACTGAACTTCTTCCAGTAGATAGCTAAAAGGCTAGAAGACAAAACTTAATACAGGAATCAATGTCTGCGAATGCTGAATCTGCAGTCAAGTTGTTGGGCGTGCACATTGATTCAGATACACAAATCAGTAAAACTGTCAGTGCTCGCTGACATCAACAGATTAAAAGTATTCGGAGACTTACTTATAAATGCATTTGTGGTGTCGCGTGTGGACTATTTTAACAGAATCTATGCTGGCCTGCTAATGTTTCAGCTGGATAGATTACAAACCATTCTAAATGCGGCTGCACGCATAATATATGGAGTTTCCAAATTCTCTCATATAACATCCATTTTACATCAGCAACATTGGCTCCGATTCCCTGAAAGAGTTGAATTTAAATCGTGCCGGTTGATGTACAAGGCGACACACAATATGGCGCCTCTGTATCTTCAAGAACTTTATATCCCAGACAATTTGAATGATATATGTCAAACTCTCAGGTCAGCCTCTACTAACCGACCAACCGTTGCTGGAAGTCTAAATTTAGTGAACGGACATTTGCGATTGCAGGCCCAAAAACGTGGAACTCTTTGCTCTCCGTCATAAAAAACAGTGCATCAGAGACGCACCTTTTCAAAAAGTCATTTCCATAATAGAAAATAACAATTTTTAAATTTAAAAATAAATATATAGTAGAACTATAAACAATTTATGTGTAAAGCGCTCTTGAGGTGAAAGTTTTTACGAAAATAGCGCTATACAAATGATCTATTATTATTATTAATTAGAATAAACATTTAAGCAGAAGTTCTTAATACATGTCCTAAGCAGTTAGTTAATATTTTAACAACATTATAGGTATTTTATAAGGACGCGTCGCATGGTTGATGCCTCCTTGTCATACCTAAGAAATTTTATATTCTCTTCTTACAGTTGAACGAAAAAAATTTCAACTTCCTATCCGGAAACATTTTAAACTTTGAAACCGTACATGGCGCGTGTTAATCGCCTAGCTAAAAATATCATAAGAAAGTCCGCCGAGTACAATTAACATTGAAATACAAAAATGATATAAAAATGCGATAAATAAAGGTCGAAGTACCCAGCTACCAGCTTAACATCATCATTGAACAATCAGAAATATCAAGGCTGCTCGTGAACCAATTATTACACATTACGCTCGTAAAAAAGTTGTATTTTATGAGAATGCATCCTTGAAGGCGAACGAGCCGGAGAAAAAAATAAGATCAGTCTTCCAAGGCAGACCGCCGACGCCTGCTTTGGAAAAGATCTTTAAAACATCAATTATTTCGGACAATGAATATCAACGGCAGGTACCGCCTAAATATACTTACTGTTTCATATAATTTGATCTTAATGTAAATTGTACAAACATGCTTTATACGCGGCTGTAGTTCGTAGCAACTTAGAATATAACTCGACAATTTGGTCTCTTTTCTATAAAATCAGTAAAAACTAAAAAGAGTTCAATATAAATTTCTAAGTTTTATTAACCTTTACCATACCATGATATAAAATAGTCGTACGCAGCCATGCTGTCAACACGTGTTACCGTAAAAAATTTAGAGTTCTATTAGCCTTTGAAATGTGAAAAATGGTTAACGCCATAAATTTTCTATAAATATTAAGCATTAAATATAAAAAATATATATAATATTATAATTCGGAGCATTCATCAAGTCCTGTATAGGAGGTTGCATTATATAATACAACCTTCATTTTTATTTTTATTTAATTAGAGAGAAAGCGACACCATTATATTCGCATGTTTATTATTCTTTTCACCGTGAAATTAATAAGTGATTTCTTTGTCTTGATACAAATGGTATTTTTGTCAATGTATTAATTTTGCAACGCATTAAATTGAAAGAAAATTATTTTTGTAGGATTCGCCTTATATACATACTTGATTTTTCACTAGTCATTTCTAAGCTTAAATATTTTCCTTCAATTTAACTAAAAGATGAATTTCATGTTGCGTGTATTTACCGAAATATTACAGGATTAATTAGAGCGGTAGACATGTGTTACTGCATGGTTTGGGAAGGGTTAACTTCAAACTATGCCGGTATACTCATTAAACAAATTAATTATAATTTTCTAATAAGCTATCTAAATTTAACTAATTTATCGTGTAGAAGAACTTTGAGTGATTTATTATTTTTTTCGAAATAATTAATGCCAAGCTGTTCTTAATATGGATTGAATTGGTTTCGGGCGATATACTAGGTCGCTGGCAAATTATTATATACACAAAGACTTCACAGTCTTGAGAACGATTTTGGTCTTGTCGATATATTCTGATTTTAAATGATATAAGACTGATAGTTTTGATGCTGTATTTAAGACAAGGTAATCGAGGTATGTATTTAAACCATTTTGTGTTAAACCAAAAAAATTTTTCTTCATTTTAATGTCAAGTTTTAAATCTTTTTTTATTTTTCAAATCAACTTAAACGAGACAACATGAAGTGTTCTTTGTACGTAGACATAGAAATAATTATGCTGTTAATTATGTATAAACAAAGTATCATCTTAAACGAGACAACATGGAGTGTTCTTTGTATGTACACATAGAAATAATTATACTGTTAACTCGGATGCATCGGCTTGGTAACAAGTTGAATTTCGTTGAAATTTTTCATTGCAGGAACATACTTGAACTGAGTAAATATTTGTATGTAAGTTATACTTAGTTTTTTTATGTTATATTTAAACTGTTACATTGAAATGTTAATTAAAAATATACTGATATATTTAAATTAAATATGTATTCTTATGTAAATAAATAAATAAACAAACATGAAGTAAGATGCGAGACTGCGAAAATATGAGAGATGGAGACTACGAAAGTCGAAAATTGTCTCCAAAGCATCTCATTGGAGCGTAATCCCTGTCTCAGAGATTATCTTGAGACGAAAATCTCATAAAAATCTCATCCGTGGACACGAGCTGAAATATCAAATGTACCGCCAACGATTAACAATGTGAAAAGTTTGCATACTTAATTGAATTTCTCAAAAGCATATTTCTCACTAAATTACATCGCCTAGAGCTATATTATTTTTTAAATCATTCCACGAAAGGAATAAATAGCAAGAGCTTTCTCACAATGCCGTCCGGTCAAGTCGTTTGTCCTTCAACCGGTAGTATGAATACGCAGGGTGAATATTTTATTCCAGGCCGATGCTGTTTTTAAATAACTAAGAAATAAAACATAATTTTTTAATTCAATTTTTATTTATCGATTATTTTGTTTATTACAATTATGTATGGAATATGATATTGGCCAAGTAGCCACTTCTGGCAGCGGCACAAATACGTGCTCTTTTAACCATGTTTTTCATTTCATTCTCGTACACTTCGTGTGATATTTTAGCAATATTGTCCTGTAGCATCAGAATTGTTGTTGGCTTATTGGCGTAGACCTTTTTTTTCCAAATATCTTTACATAAAATTCGAGCCGTCAAATCATGTGATCGAAGAGGCCAGTCAATATCACTAATTTTTGACGTAATGCGGCCGGGAAAAATTTCTCGCAAAATTTCAAGTGTAACTTGGACTATATGTAAGGTGGTATCGTCCTGTTGAAACCACATGTGTTTCAGGCCCAATCGACTCAATTCGGCCACCGGGAAGTTTTACAACGTGTGACGATAGTGATCACCATTAATGGTTACTGCATTGCCATTATTATTCAGATAAAATGTTTTAATAATTTCAACACATTGTTGAGAAATTATATACTTTATAATAAATTGTAATCAACTACTCTCTAATACTACAAAATATAAATTGACAAATATTTTCGAAACAAAAATTACAACCAAACAAAATCGACCTGGAACATAATATTCACCCGGTACAATATATTATTTGTTTGTAATACGGACGGAATGTTTTTTAGTTGCCGATCTGCGAGCTTCAATATTAAATCATTAACATTTCTCGATTCTAGATAAAAATTGTCTGGACAATCTGATAACACCAAAAAAATCCGCTTTGTATTATGTGATTCGCTGTGGAATAGAATGTTTCGCCCGCTAATAGCCGTGCAACACGGACGACGACGTGTTAATTAAAATATATAATTCTGTCGCATAAATAATAAGGACATGAATTAATCATGTAGGTATTATTTTAATGAATTACCAGCGGCGTGCGGTTGGTATGTAAGCAGTGCTTAACCGTTACCATACCGTGATATAAAATACTCGTACGCAGCTATGCTGTCAACTCGTGTTACCGTAAGAAATTAGAGTTCTATCAGCTTTTGACATGTGAAAAAATGCTTTTGAAAAAATGGTTAAGGTATCTATCTTTCTATAATTAGTGAGAAAAAGACACCATTATATTCGTATTTTTATTATTCTTTTCATTGTGAAATTGGTCTAGCCACAAATGGTATTTTTGTTAACGTATCAATTTTACAATGGATTGAATTGAAACTTAATTATTTTTGCAGGATTCGCCTCATATTCTTATTTTTTTACTAGTCATTTCTAAGCGTAAGTATTTTCCTTCAAATTAACTAAAAAAAATTTTTTTCTTTTTTTATTAATATTTAAAATATAATACAATTTCAATAATCAGTGGATATATATATATATATATATATATTTTTTTTTTTTAACATTTGTTTCTTCTCTATGAGAGTAAGACTCGTGTATAAAGAAGTTAATTTATGTTTCAGTTAGTCTGCGTACATATTTTTTTTACTTCAGTTACAAATTTGTGATAGTCCGTAATATGAATTGCATGTTGCGAGTATTTACCGATATATTACAGGTTTAATTAGAGCGGTGGACATGTGTTACTGCATGGTTTGGGAAGGGTTAACTAGAATATCTCCGAAATAAATCGAAATGAAATATTTGACTCGTAATGTTCCCATCACGATTCAATTTTCTGTCAGATGAATGAATATTTAACTTCGCTCTATTTCTAAAAAAAATATATACTTATGTAAAACTTTGTATTCACAATACAAAAATATATATTTATTTAACACTAAGTACCGGTTAAACAACTGTTTAAATCGTTATTTAAACAGTTTTTTAAACCGTTATTTAAACAGTTGTTTAAACCGTTGTGACAATCGACTGTGATTGTGTTCGATTATAACGATGATTGATAAATGATACACTAAAAAGTAAACATCCAACAGTTCATTTTTAATAGCCATCCATCGTTAAATATCAGTTACCAACCATCGTCACAATCACAGCCACATAACGGTTTATCAACACTGCTCGTACTCACTCTCTGTTATAAATATTAATAATATTATTATAAATAACATCAGTTGTAACGAGTGATCATTGGCTACTCCCATTAACATAAGTAATAAAAATATAGGTTTTACTTTTGTAATAATATATTTTTTTAAAGACACAATATTATTATAATAAAAAATATATAAATTTAAAAAGTAAACATAGATGTAGAAACAAAAAACATATATTATTAAGGAGAACACATTCTTATTGTGAGGTTGTAATTATTCAGAACATTATTTACGGATTACTTTAAAGAAATTTTATATACATACAGGTTTGGGACCGACTGATTATATGGCTATAACAATAGCCGATTGATAACATTATCCGTGATTGTAATATCTGGATTCCACTATATAATAATGATCGAATTAGTAAAAAAAATTCTTATTACAAAAAAGGCCCCGCGGGTCAGCCTGCTGTAGTACAATATTAAACGCAAATAAATGATGCAATCGTTTAGCCAAGATTTAGCGCGATCTTGAAAGCTAGGTGTGCGAAATATTTACTACCATCATTGCCCAATTTTAATTAGCTGAGGTGTTGATGTTGGCTAAACTACAGCAGAAAAGAGAATGTTCGTTTGATTTCTAATGGAGATGAGATAAATCTCGATACCGTAGATATTTAGCTTGAGATAGGTAGAAAGAGACAAAAAAATCAAACCCGTGTACACGACATTCGATTCGACAGCGTGACTCGACACGTCACTTAGATCAGCGGTGGACTGCCAATACGTTGACAAGGGGCTCGCTTGATCTCAGAGTAAAACGAAAAAGGGCGAATTTTTTATCACTCTTATACAATTATACGCAATAATGTATTAAAGCAATGGAATGTTACTGAATATATTTTACATTAGATAATAAAATGAAAAGTCCAGCTCTATTCAAATACCATTGCTCCAATATGTTACAAAAAAAATTGTTTCAATATCATTTAACCGTGTATTAATTTTTAATAAAAATTCACGCGTTGTTTTTGTTATTATTTGATATTTTTCGATTTGTGCGATTTCGCGATATAGATTCGATTTGTGCGATTTCGCGTTAAACGGGTTATTCCTGTACACGCACGGCGTCTGCAATGATTTCGATGATTATGAACAGAAAATTACTTGATTTCCTACTGATTTCAAACGTTTCCACTGACTGGGCATAATTAAGTGTCTTGAATATCTAAATGTCGATCGCGTTTAGTTTTTTCCCCAGAGTTTGATGAAATCGATCAAACGGATGTTTAAGTAAAATTTCAGATTTCAGAACTAACTATTGTTTGATTATTTAATTAGTGTAATAATTAACAAACACCTATTATAGATATTTTTAATGTAGAATATGTTTGAATAAAATTTGTTTCTAAAATGGCGATAAAAATAACGCATTAGAAAATTTTGTATTTTTTTATACGATTTTATTTTTGCCTTTACCGTTACCAGGATCGATCGATATCTGCCGACTTCAGAACCTTTTTAAAACAAAAAAGATTTCGGATTCCTGTATCCAATCGCATAAGTCAGCGCTCTGCCAACTAACCAAACCCCTAATGGAGGACCGTGGTGTCCAATTGTCATATAAATATATAATGCTGATTTTTTATGTTAGAATTTAATGCTTTGAATTTTGATACATATATTCTTAATGTCAAATTTTAATATTAAATCTTATTTGAAAAATTTTCACCCCTGGTGAACTTTATAACAAGCTTGAAGAAAGCTTTATAAAGAGATTTTTAAACGTATATTTTTTATATTCGTCGGTAGTGCAATGGTTAGAATTTCTGTTTATCACGCGGGTCACCGAAGTTTCGTAAATTTCGCCGGGAAGATTTTTAATTTAATTTTATTTATTTAACTGAATTTACGAATATTTTTTCAAAATAGGGATGGTAGGATACATGTGTCGCGCTTTTTAAAAATTATTTTGGTTACAGTAACTAAGATTATAATTCTCTATATCTTCTTGGACATATAAAAGTCAACATGATTGAACTGATTTTGATGTGGTTTTTTTCCAGAATATATCATTACAATAATTTGACTTTATAGGCCAACTCAAACGAGTCTACTTTCCAAAAGAACATCAACCCTGTATAAAACTCATAAAACCTATACTCATAGAGGCATGCAGTGAAATCTTGGACACTTGACTAAACACAATGAAAAGACTAGACGTCTTTGAAAGTTGAAATTTAAAAACATATTTCTTTTTAAAAATAAATAAAACATTTAAAATTAATAAATATATTTATTCATGATTTCAGATGGGTTCCCTGCCAGAGTTATCCGTGATAAAGGGAGAGAGAAGACAAATTTACAGGAAGAAGTTGCACCAAGAGTTTGAGGAGAGACTGAAGTCTTCACACTTTCAGGACAGCACAGCTATCTTCTTTCAAGGTGAGGCCAAATTATTATATTTTTTTAGGTATCCAACGTATTCCTTCCTTCTTTATTAGTGTCCATGTTTCAACTTAATACTATGAAAAATTTTACTACAGATTTCACCAGATTTAATTAATATTATTATTTAAATTTAATAGAAAATGGGCAAGTGAATGAGACAAGTTACACACAAGTCAATGCATTGGCCAACAAGCTGGCAAGGGGCATATTGCAGAGGACTACTGAACACACTCTGCAGCCTAATAGTGACGGGGACTATATAGTGGCGGTGTGCATGCAGCCTTCAGACAGGTTAGTCATGTCAAATGTTAAAAGGTTTTTTTAAATATGTTCTTGCATGAATTAACGAATTTACAATTTGTTAATTCATGCGAGTTAATCCACAGTTTTTCACTGTGTCGTCGGCCATGTCTTGATGCAAAGCTTAAGTCCAAGGGGTGTATCTTACCACTTTATCCAATAGTGTAGTGGGGCTGGAACGTCTTTCCAGTACATTTTTCCGCAACCAGTACAATTTGTTAAGGCGACCGACATGTTTCGGTACAATTTGATGAAAGATATTTTATCTGGTTACTATAATCTAATGCATTGTCAAAATACACCTTTTTTTATTTATTTTATACTACTTTATTCTATTGCTCTTCAACACTTGTTTTTTGAAAGTTACATAAATTTATTTTATAATTATGTTACGATACACACTATACTGTTATCTTACTGTTACAATCTGTTTATTTATTCAACTCTACATCTAATTTGTTTTATTAATCTATTTTCAATATTTAAATAAAAAGCTAACTTTACGAGGTGGTTATTCATTTAAATATTGAATTATTTATTAACTTTGTTTTTAAACCACTTTTATTAGTTAATTACATACCAATGAGTTCATCAGGATATCAAAAAAAAATATTCTAGTTTTTTTTTGACATCTTGTTGAAAGAAAAGATATTTTCCGAAACGGATTGGGGTATAATTAAAAAATATAAGTGATTTAAAAACAAGGTTAATAAATAATTCAATCTGCTTATATGCATGTACATCGAAGAGACATTACTCTCACATCTCGGAGATTTGGTGATAAAGGTCAATATGCACCAGTTGGTCATTCTACAAAATATAATAGACAATGAATAACAACTCGCTCTGCGCCAAACTAGGGTTAGTTTTGAGCTAAGTCCCACCATAAGAATCGTACTTGCTTAATCATAACAATCTCTTAAGTTAAAAATCTCAAATTTATAGAATTAATAGAAGAACCTGGTGAAAATTTAATAATCTTTTATAAATGCTTTCTGAAATTTTAGCAATTTTTCCTTGACACTTGAAGAGTTGATGTGTAAAGTGTGTACTTACGAATTGAAAAATTAATAATACTAATTACAGGCAATGAAGAAAACATAATTTAATATTCTGAATATAATAAGAAATATGCAAACAAAACTAATATTTTAATTACATTACAGATTATTGATAACCCTGCTGGCAATATGGAAGTCGGGGGCTGCCTACCTTCCCCTGGACCCCACCTTCCCCGAGCAGAGGGTTAAACATATCCTGAAGGAAGCAAAACCCATTCTCGTCATCCACGATGACACTGGTATGTTATCCTTATTCACCATCAATTGATTTTTTGTTTCTAGCACAAATAGGTGACAAGGTTGGTATTCTATGGTGGCATCATCGTCCACAACTACTGTTCGCCCTTAGATTCATCACCCAAGCTTCATATTTCATTATTGTTAATGATGTGTTATTATTAATACGTGTTGACTTGTTCCAAAAGATAGTTAAATAAAATTATATTTAACTTGAAAAACAACAGTTACTACGGTAGGTACTAGTTTACAGTAGTGAATCTTTCATTTTACTAGAGAAGTAATAAAATTGCAAAAGAATATGACAATTTAAATTCAATTATTAAATGTAATTACGTACAATGACATCTATGGTTGAGATTGAGAAGCTTTTCGCAGATCTATTATCTAATAAAGATTCTAGTTTAAAATTTTTTCAACTTTCTTATGGAAAGAGAACATTCACTTTTATAGCTTGTAAATTATATTTCTCAAACCGACATGGTGTCAAATTTAAAGATTAGACTTTATTTAAACACTTTGCAAACAAATTTATTTATTTAAGAAGAACTTCTTACAACCAATATTCAAAACACACTGATCATCTACCTCCGCTTCAGGCCTTTTATACCTTACATCCTTTGTCTAGGATTAATGTAAACACTCTCTGTTTTAAGGGAAGATTTTTAAGACTAACATAAACAACTTTTATGCCTTCATTGACCTGGCTTGTTAATATAAATATTTATGATTAAATGTAAACAATGTATTATTTGACATGAATGGTTAGTTTGAACAACAACAATATAAACAAACTAACACAATAAGAATTTGTATCAAACTAATCTAATTTAATAAGCTAAAAGTATGAAGAAAGTAGCTGCCACATGCATACATAAAAGTATTTACACATGATTCTTGAGGGCATATAAATGTTAATGTATTCTCACCTTTCCATCTTTGTATAACAGCATTTCTGCTCTCAATTATTCTATTTTTAGGCATTTGTCAAATATTTTATTATAATCACTACATTAATATATCATTTTAAACCAACAGTTGATACAGACGCCTACACTGGCACAGAGGCCGTATCGTATGCAGTGCTTTCTAAAGAGACAGCAGAAGAGTCATCCCAGAATGTTCCAGAAAAATATTGCCTGAAACAGACCACTGAAAATCTAGCTTTGGTTCTGTATACTTCTGGCAGTACGGGCATTCCAAAAGGTAAAAAATTCCAGTCTAAATGAGAAAACCGTTTAAACCCTCACAACAAATATATTTTAAGAATCTGAAATTTCGCATTGATATGATATAGTTAGCGTAAATGATTAATTTATTATGATTGCGAGGTCTGACAGTGGTACAATAAAATAAATTCGGATCATTGCTTCGTGAGAAAAAAGAACAAATTTGACCATTAACAAACTAGATGTTAGCCACTGTTGCTGATAATACAAAGAATGACTTTTTTTTCCATTTGCTATTCGTAAAAACTCAAGAAAGAACTTGTTGTGGTGGGTCATGTCAAAGGACGAAGTGGAAGACGAAGATTCTCCACTCGTTGGACCAACCAAGTGGAAAAAGCAACAGGCACTTCTCCAGTAACAGCCCTCAGTCAATATAGTCAAAATTGTGAAAGCTCATGAAGATAATGAAGACCGACGTTGATAATTTGAAAAACTGTCGTAGAGTGGTTCCATCAATTTTTGTTAAATTGTATTCCCTACCCTGAAAGTAAATGTATATGATAATACATGTATATAACAACTTTAGGTGTAAGGCTGCCACATGACATCATCCAGAACCGCTTGCAGTGGCAGTATGTTACCTTCCCATTCTCCGCTACTGAGAAGGTCTGCGTGTTTAAGACAGCGCTCACATTCGTAGACTCCATTTGTGAAATCTGGGCACCACTGCTACATGGACTCAGTGTACTGGTGGTTCCTAAAAACATCACCAGAGATCCTGAAAGACTGGTCAAAATGCTGACTAGTTACAAGGTTATTTTTATTTATTTTTTTATTTATTATTACATCAAGTTACAAGGGTGCTGTAAAGTATGACCGGTTGCTGACTGGACTAGGTCGGTGCCTGAATTCTATAACTTTTTACTTACTACTTTTGAATAACAACATCATTGAACAATACTGAAAATAACAATAATTATTATTATTAAATTGAGAAATAAAGCAATTTTTATCTAAGAAAACTGCAACATTACAGGCTCTGGTAAATCATTAAATAACTTCAATCCATTATTTTAGATTGAACGTCTATCACTGGTACCATCTCTGCTACGCTCAATGCTGCTTTATCTTTCTCTTCAAAAACCCGAGACAGAGTTACTTTCTACTCTGCGTTTGTGGATCAGTTCTGGAGAGTCTCTATCCGCTTCACTCGCCAGGGATTTCTTCAAACACTTTGGTTCTGGTCGACAGTTATGCAACTTTTATGGAAGCACGGAAATAATGGCTGATGTCACCTACTATAGTATCAGTAGCGCAGAAGAACTTGAGGACATGGACCATGTGCCAATAGGTAAGATTATAAGAATCTTTTATTTACTACTGTAAATTAAGCTTGCTGTTATTAGATTTTTTGCAAGATTGCGGCATTTATGCGTCATGTATGAGAGTATGAACCAATATAATTTGATTGAGTGTTTGACGTCTCTGTCATTCCATATTACCATAAGTTAATTCACAGCAACGTCATCAATAATTCGTCTTCAATTTTTATGCCCACAGTCACTGGTATTCGTGAAATTATCTTATAACAAATGGCTATTAATTAAAAGATCGTCCTCTTTTAATCAGAGTTGAATATATTCTGCAAATGTAGAAAACCACAGGTTATTGTAAAACTTGATGACCAGACTCATCAATTGATTATTACTCTGCCAAACACAGCTGTATTTAAGGAATCTTTAATGAGATTATTTATTTGAGTATATTTATTTAATCTCATACTCTCATCGTCCATGCACGACGCACGATTATCTCCAATCTGCAGTAACTGAACATCAAGGACAAACGCTCAACCATTTACCCGAGACGAATCCTTCAAATTTTTGGGCATCTTGCAAGATAGCTTGGAAAAGCTTGTTGTGGGCCGCGTCGAAGAACGAAGAGAAAGAGGAAGATCCCCCACCCGTTGGACTGACCAAGTGGAAAAGGCAAAAAGCACTTCTAAGATTTTCAGGATGCCGATAAAAGTGGAGGAGCGTAGTCAAGACGGCGGGAGTTAATGAAGATCACGATTCCCAGTCATAAGGGGCCGACGTGGATGATCTACTAATACGTATAATGATTTTTTTTA
This sequence comes from Eubasilissa regina, assembly GCA_022840565.1. Classification (NCBI taxonomy): domain Eukaryota; kingdom Metazoa; phylum Arthropoda; class Insecta; order Trichoptera; family Phryganeidae; genus Eubasilissa; species Eubasilissa regina. The sequence goes on along the minus strand of JAINEB010000027.1, from coordinate 10,641,914 downwards.
GGCAATCCCGTTTTTAACACAATAGTATACCTGTTGGACGCTGATCTCCGTCCTGTTGTGATGGGAGAAGCGGGGGAACTGTGGGTATCCGGCTGCAACCTGGCGGCTGGATATGTTAATGGGAGATCCGCTGACAGATTCACCACCAACCACCTTGCTCAAAGTCAAGGTGAGAATTTTTTTTCATAATATCGGTAGTTATAGTCCACAAATAATTTGAAATTATTAAAATACATTTTTTGGTACCAAATAATATTTTTCAATTATGTTATAAACGAGCAATGTTTCATGAAAAAAAAATCATAAGCTATTTCATTTATTTCATTTTTCAATCCAGCCCACCTATATTTTCAATATTTGTATTGTGTTATGTCAAAAAGTTTGGGAGCCGCAATTTTATACAAATACAATTTTAAATAAATATAACATTGAATAATCTTAGTACATATTTTATTTTATACATATTAACTACATATATTTACACCATTTTAAAATGTAAATGTAACATTCATGTTTTGGTAGAACCAATTAACGGCGTCAAAATCAATAAAAACTTCTGTAATATCAGATACCTAAATATAATTTTAATGATTTCTGTGACATTTTGAATATTTTACATCCTATATTATTTTTTTTAATAATTTTAAAACCTGAGATGTTGAAAAAATGTGTTCAAGTAAATTTCTATCAAAAATAATTCTTATTTATAAATACATTCCTACCAGAATATTCAAGACTTTACCGCACGGGAGATTTTGCTCGAATCACAAAGGGAACAATGGTGTTCGAAGGCAGAACTGATTCTCAAATAAAGATCCGTGGACACAGAGTTGATCTCACAGAAGTAGAAAAAGCCGTTGTCTCTATTGATGGAATAGAAAAAGGTATACATACGTTGAATAGAATCATATAGTATAATAGTTGCCAGTATAATAGATAGTTGTATTGTTATATACATGTAACAGTTGAATGATTTTGAACATATTGAAAAATGAAAAGAATTGCAATATTTAACTATGTATTTATAGGTGTGGTGCTTTGCTACAAACCTGCTGAAATGGACCAAGCTCTGCTGGCATTTGTGACTTGCACTCCTGAATCTAAACTGACAGGACTTAATATTGAGAGCAAACTTCAGGATAAACTGGCTGCTTACATGGTTCCACAGGTCTGCATACTTTATTGTGTACTATTCACCTTTAATGTAAATTACTTTTCATAGAAGAAAATATGAATTACATAAATTCAGATTGTCCTTTGCTTATTAAATGTATTGATTAATAAATTACGGATGTTTCCACAGAGTGATATTACAAGAGACACAACACAGTCAAGCATTAATTAAATTTATAATTGTAACATGCAACGGCTACTCACTCATACCTCACCTCAATATAACATTAGCTAAAGTTATATTTAAATAATGATGTGATAATCTTTTAATTTTGTTTTAGGTTATTATTTTAGATAACATCCCTCTTCTTGTTAATGGAAAGAATGACAGACAGAGTCTTCTCAAAATGTATGAAAACACAAATAACAATGGTAAGAATGACAGACTAAAGTTTATATAAATTTTGTCATGCATTTCATATCGATTGAATGTTTTTATATTTAAATGTACAATAAATGTTTATATTTAATAGATACATATTATTTTACAGATGATACATCAATTGCATTGCACATTGACTACTCTGGAATTCCTGATGGCAAAACAAAAGCTGCCGAAATTCTCTTCAGAACAATAGGATCCGTCATTGGAAGGTCAACAAGAACTGATGTATCCATATCATCCAATTACTATGATCTGGGTGGAAACAGCCTTAATTCTATATACACCATCACAAAACTCAAAGAGCAAGGATATGAAATTGGTAAGGGTGAATAATTAATGTGTAAAATAACAGTCCCAGTAATATCCATAAAATCTAAGAAAAATTTTTTTTTTAATATTGTAATATTCATTGCGTTTATTAAAAGTTGGTAAAGGACAGGAAATGTCTTCTTATATTGGAATAGAGGAAGGTGCGGAAAGTCTGTAAAGGGCTACAACAAATATACAAGAGAAAAGTGAGGCAGACAGAAAATTAATTGACATAGCAGTTGCTTTGTGATGCAATATGATCATTTAAATTGTTTAAATAAATTTTAATATGTATGCCAAAAAAAAGAATATCGTAAAAATAATAATATCTCAGAATTTTCAAATCAACCAATTGAAACCAATCACTCCTGCGATAGGCATAAATTTTAATTTCTTCACTTATAAAAGTATTAATAATGAATAACTTAAAAACTGTTGAAAAATCTAAATTTGGAAAAACATTGACTGCTGGCTCTTTCCTGAAACAGTAACAAATTCCGATTATATATTATTATTGCTCAAGCACAAACCCACTACAAAAACAACAGGTCGCAGGGATGTAGGCCACACACTAATGTGAATAAACATATACAGAAATGATCCGCCCTTGGACGTTGGCGGCACCTAACAAGACAACATAATAATGCACATGGGCGTGATCATCCATACTTTCAATATTCCTAATAAAGATCACAAAACTTCTCCCCCTTTTACGTACCTCTACCTTATAATATGATATGATGAAACTCTTGAAACTATATCTGTTATAAAAATAATACTCAGTTGTGTGTGTAACACAAAAATTTTTTTTTTTAAAGAATTTAATGAAAATGCTTTCTTTCTCTTTTACCTTCACTCCTTTAATTTCATAATTTTTTTTAAATACGAGTAATTTATTTTACTATGTTATAGTCATTAACAAACCTAATTAAGTTATAATTGTCTATTGGTTATGTTGCCATTAAGTTTCAATTTCTTTTCAACAAAAATTTTTTTTTTTCTACTTGGGTTACTTGGGTTAATTTACCTGATTATTAACTCTATCTTTGAATTGTGAAATGTGTTTTTATTGACTAATTAAAAAAATCTGAAACTTACTAACTGGTTTTAAAACTGCCATTTTCAGGAATAACAGATTTCATAATGGCAGAAAATCTTGGAGAAATCCTGGACAAAATTACTTCAGACCCCAAAATGATCAAGAACCATAGAAAAATTGAAGATTACTCCATGGCACCTCTTCAAAACAGTCACAGACAAGATGCTGAGTAGTATGTTTTAAATTACATTTTCATAATTCTTAATTAGGGAATAATCTAATATTTTTATTTTGCAAGGCGGTTACGCCACTTTCCAGGGAAAGCATTTAAATGGATTTTGATAACCATGCGTCTTGGTAATTAGAGTTGAAATTTAATAAATAGTTCACAATTTGCTTAATGACTAGTTATTTATGAAGAAAATATCTCAATAATGTAAATAAAATAGGTATTTCAATATACATATAGTAATATACACTCCGATTAACATTCAGGATGTGTTCCTAAAAACAAATTACTAAACAAAACAGCATCAAATTAAGTCATGTTAACGTTGGTAAATAGTGAAAGGGGAATAAGCAACTAAAAATAAATAATACTTCAATAATACAAAGTTTATAGTTGTGCTCTCAAAGATTCTGGCTCTTTTAATGCGGCTCCAATGTCAACTTGATGTTCCCCTTATTACAAATCGCCTCAGAACCTGTATTTTAATGTTGAGCGAAATGATTTTCACATCTATTTCTATTTTATTATTTTTACACCTACTCATTTTGAGTTATCTAAAAAATTATTAAGATTCATTTTTATTGACTTTCTTGCATAATAATAACAATGACACAGCATTACAAATGTATCTCAAAACTGTAATATAAGCATCTAGAGACTAAAATTAGTAATCATTAAATTTTCAGCATGATCGTATCAAGCTTTTACGAAAAAGCTGACTTGGAGATGTGGCTGAAACCCGCCATTAAAAGGGAACACTACAGTGAGATGATTGAGGCCGCGTGGGAAGACCTTCTGCAGAAAGACCTCAGCTTCATGGTCAAAAGAGAATCGGATGGTCTAACCGTTGGTGTATCTCTGAACTTTGATGCTCGTGACGAACCTGCACCAGAACTTAACAACGAACTCGTTACCATATTCGAATTCTTGGAATTTGTAGAAGGACCAGTTAGGTGAGTAGATTCTTAGTTCGTTGTTTTTTGATTCTGTTTAATTATTTTTGAATTTCCGCCATTAATAATTAATTGTTCTTAATATTGATTATGCTTGATTCTTCATTCAAAGTTAGAAGTCATTTTTATATCTGATAGTTGTATCGAAAGGGTGAATGTGCTCTTTAATGAATTGATATTAATAATTATACAAAATTCTTTGTTTAAACCGTTATTTATTCATTATTCTACATATTTCGATACCTAGGTATTGAATCATGTAGAATAATGAATAAATAGTGATTTTAACAAAGTACTTTGTATAATTATTAATATAAAATGAGGCCACAAAGTAATTTTGCAAATCATTATTGAAGAATTGATATTTATGTCTGGTATTTCAACACCAAGTTCTTCATTCTCAGAAACATCTCGGTTGACATTTGATCTCGTAACCAATTCATTAAAATTTTCTACTATCAATTCATCTGCATGCATCTCAAATATTTCATGAATATGAGTTGCATCTATTTTTAAGTAATTTTTTTAATAAATCAGCGAGTTTGCGAAATTAATATTGCAGATAGCAAAAAATAACTACATATTTTTGGAAACTTGTAAACTAACCTAAATAATTTTTGTTTCATTATAACGATTTTGATGATAAATGATTAATGTTCACAATAAATTTACAGAGAAGAGCGACTCCCATCAGGTGTCGGTCAGATCCTGCACTCCTTCATGATGGCCACCCACCCCTCCCTCTCTGCACAGGAGAATATATCCGTAATCAAGGCCATGGAGGAGGAATTAGTGAGACTTGCAACTAAGAAAGGATTTGCAGGGATTTTCACCACTAACACCAGCCCACTAACACAGGTATAATGCATGTGTACATGATAACCACAGACTACCAAATATATAGACATGAACTAACGTAAATTCCTTGTTTCAATATTTGAATTTTGGTGTCACCTACGTGATCACTTTGATATCACTTATTATTTTAACGCTGCCAATATAATATGTATTAATGTAAAAAATACATCTTGTTTATACAAAGATTTAATTTATGAAGAGTAAATACTTTTACTGTTGCATAAATGTATCGTAAACTATCAGATTTATGTTTCCACAAAGAATGTTTGAAGAATGCCCCTCGTCCCGCAATTAATGTTCCAAACCCCTCCTATATGTACACTTTATTTCATGTCTATTCATTTACTGGTCTGTGATGATAACACATTTATAGAATTCTACAAAATTCAATTAATAATTCCACATTTTCAATTCTACAATTTTTCAATTTACAATTTTTATTTTATTTTTAGCAACTTGGTGAATTCATGGGATATGAAATAATGTGCGATTACCAAGTGAATGATTTTGTGACGGCTGCAGGAAAAAAACCTTTCTCCATGGCCCCTGACACGCAGAGAGCAATTGTTAGTTGGAAAGTCATCAAATAAAATATTATACAATTTGACTTGGAAATAATTTAAAACAAAGAAATCAACTTGATTACTGTACAGTTAGTTTAACTTATTTACATTTGTATATACTATTTTGTTTTAAAATTGAATCTCACAACTGTAATGTATTATTTGATAATAAGGACCAGTATATGGACGTTTCAATCTAAATATTATTTAATAATTTGAATATTTATAAATTAATAAAATCCTTCTTCAAGTACCATTTAAAAACACTTCACTAGTGCAATGTCTAATTAATTAATATGAAAGTAGGTTACAATTTAAAGACAAATAAAAAAAATTACCTATTTGAATTTATGATTGTGTTGAACTGTGATTTTATGTAAGTTTATGATAAATGAATGAATGGATCAGAAATTATCAAATTATTTTCATTACCTGTTTAAGAAATATTAATCACACAAATTGTAATGTAGTTTGCACAAAAGTAAGATAATTATACTGCACTTTGGTTAAACCTTATAAACACTGGGTTTTTATAAATATTTCTACATTTTATATGTGCATAAGCATAGTTTAGACTTTCATATCATACTCGTAAATTTTACGTAGGAAGTATTTTTTTAATCTTTTAAAAAAAATCAAAAATTTTAAAATTCTGGCACCATCATTAATTTTATAATGATCAACAAAAATTAAGTATTTGTAAATATTTATAAACCTTTTATTTATTTAAGTATTATTACATTTATTTATTTAGATCTACATTATGTACCAAATAAACATGAAATTAAAATACTGTTTGTTTTTTTAACCCTTTATTTACAGTATTAGTGAAAACACAAAAATGTAAAATGACAAGTTTTTATTTAAAAAGAAAATGACATTGTAAACCAGAATATAACTTAAAAATATAAATATATACATTAATATCTTACTTTAGATTTAAGGACTTATGTAAGATTAGTTTTTTGCATGTTTAACCATGACCAAATAAGTATTATGTGTGACACCAGATATGGGGTAATCAGATTTAGGTGTTTTAATTGCATTGTGGCGAAATAAAATGTGGATTATATCACGGTGTATGTGTGTCGATCAGAAGGTTGTGAGCGCGGGAACTGGGGCCCTATATTTCCCATTTCTCCACTATATTCAAGTGATCGCAAAGTGTGAGGAATATCTATGATAGTAGACTTGAGCAGGTTATAAGAGAAACTACTCACGGTCGACACTAGATTAAATCAACACTGTTTTACAAAGTTGCGTGCGAAAGCTACTGAAGACTGATCTTAAGCTTGTAGTCGGGAAGGTGGCAGGTAGGCGAGTGACGCTCACACGTCAGTCTTCCCAGTAGTGATATTATTGTGTTATATTATATGTTGCCTGACGCCGGCACCAGGAGTGTTTATGGGCATTGAGAGCCTGGCTTGACAGTCAAGGAAACTGTGAGGCATGTTCAGATCCACCACAGATTTTAGTTCCATGAAAAAATTAATACTTTTGATAAAATTGAAATACTGAGATGTTAATTGCAGTACGTAAGGACATAAATAAAATACATTGCTCAGTTTTCTGTGAAATGTTCCAGCCAGGGACCTGAACCGTTATTTTTTTCATTCCGGTTCGGTAAAAAAAAATGGATCAGTTCAGTTACGGTTTACAGTTTTCGGTTCAGCTCATATTTAAATATTATCAAGTTAATGTAAATACACCCACACCGTCCATACCTCTCTTTATACGGCTTTTCGCTATAATTTATTAATTACTTTGGAAAAGGTTTACCAGATGAGGTACAAAATTGCAGCGTTGCCTTGGAAACTGCCCAACTATAATACACATATGTATTTATATTTCTGGGTGTTATGGACATAGGAACCCAACAATCATGCTAGGGCAGCAAGAACTTTGAATTATTCTTATAATTTTTATAACAATTAAAAATAAAGTTGCTGTATTGAAAGCATTTTATTTTTACAATAAAACATACATAACATAAAAGAAGACAGAAGAAGAAGCCTCAATACATCACGCGTACACATTGCGAATTGATTTTTCAACCAGAAATCAACTTTAACCCTTTCGACATTACGATACCTCGAATCTACGTGCAGATTGAGATTAGGTTATTGAATGCAGGGCAATAGTTTATAGTCCCCATAAAAAATAAAATACCTATAACAGTAGTTATGAACGTCAAGGAAACTTGTGTCGTTCACATACTCTTTTTCAAAATCACGATGTTTGTGTTCACACAGTTTATTTACGAACTGCCAACTGCACATTGCACACAAGATGCCTACTACGCATCTAGTGGCCACTATACACACTACACATTATGCAGTTAGTACATTCAACAAAATAGCTTTTATCAACAAAAAAATTTCTCATAAATCGAAAAAAATATTGGTTCGGTTTCGGTTTTCGTTCCGGCTAAAATTTGTTTTTTTCCAATTTTTGATTCGGTTCCCGTTCGGGTTCCTAGTTCCAGCCCTGTAATGTTAATAAACATTTGAAAACCCTTGTATAATAAAAAATTATAATATTAACAAACGGGCCACCAAGTAGCCCACCCGCAATATTTGAATATTAAATCTGACAAGTATTGACATTCCATTACAGTTTATAATTTAATTTATGGACTTAAAACCCATCAATCACTGAAGAAATTATGGGATGAAAATCATTTAGACATGATGTGTGGTATACACTAACCTAGACTATTTAACACGTAGAGGTCGCCCACAGCCCAGGCCTAGGGATTCCAAATTCGGAGCTGCTTTGGAAAAGCTGAATTTTCAAATTTCTTGAACCTCAAAATCTCAATTTAATCCGATTTTTTGAAAATTATTTAATCTTTTGGTATTTTATTAATGAACACTTTCGGCATAATGTAAAAGGTATAAGGGTCATTCCATATGAAATGATCCAGAAATTAAATAAATTGTTGCTTGACCATTTTTAAAAAATTCCATATTTTAATTTCAAAGGTTCAAATGACCATTATTTAAATTTTATTGTTTTTGGTTTTTGTGTGGCGACCATATATGTTTTAAGGGCGTAGCATATTTTTCAATGTAAAGGGTTTGCGGAAACTGAAATATCTCAGCTCCTATTTGACCCATCAATGTAAAATTAAAAGCAATTTATTCATAAAGAAATGGGCTACAAGATTGTTTACACCCATTTTCACCCACATGCATTCCCACAGTGTGATGTTTCAGCCTCAATTCTTAGCTTTCGTTTTATAATAGTCACGTTTATAATATCTTTATAACATTTTATAATATCTTCACGGGGTTTTTTGCAGGAACGGTTAAAGTATAGATAACAAAAGTTTTTTTACAAAGAGGTGGGAACTAGTTGTGTCCATACACCAAATTTGAACCTTGAGACTTACACCCCTTTAGTTTTAGAAATTCTCAAAGTTTGTACAAAAACTGCACTTTTCAAGGCTAACAAAACAAGAAAATTCGTTGACCGAATTTGGTATTCATTTTTGGCTGAAAAGTATCCTAATGTTTTGCCCCTAGTTTCCTTCTTAATCCTTTTTCATATTTTTATTATTTTCAAACTAACCTAAATACTTGTGCTATGAAAATAGGACTGACTTGATGGCTTCCTGGAACGAGGCTCGAACTCTTGACCACTAGACCACAAGCACGTCCATTTAATGTTGGCACAAAGGTTACTCTGAGATCTCTGGATTCCTAATTCATTGTGAAAGTAGATTTCATATTGTTTTACTGACTTGTTACATTGAGTTGATTTGTTTTATTGTGTTTATGAGCATTGGAGCCTTTTTGAGATGAGTGCACATTTTCAACTCTGTTCAAGATTTCATGTTATTAGGTAGATACTTCTTATTCATTCGACAATTGAGAGATAAATATATGATGACATTGTTTGCTCAATATCTCCAAGCTACATAATCACTTTATTTTCTTATAAATTTTATTGATCCAACAAACCAAAAAGATGCGTGTTAATATTGTATAATAAATTAAACAAAGACCTAATGACTGTAGGTAGGCATTGTAGTATTATAGATCACACAATATTATATTTTATTGTTTCTACGACAACAAAAATACCAGATTACTGTCATAAAGCAATTTATTGTGTAGCATTTTAAATTCTTTTGTTACTATTATTTACATCAAATAATTTTTATAACAATATATTTTCAATATAAAACGTAAGTGCTTTAATTAATACTCATATATTGTATCTATCAAAACATACACCATAAAAAACTTGATTGTTTAAAAGTTCATTTTTTGTTTTGTGATTTATTTAGATTAATTTCAACACATCTGAAAATGGATAAGAAGTACGAGAGTATATTGGCTGAGAGAGATATCATCGGGACGCAACTAGTTAAAAAAAATGATGAGCTTGTACTTCAGGATGAAAAAATCAAAATGCTTTTAATGACTCTTTCCACAGGTAGGATAATTAAAACAGAACCAGCTACCAGATTGCTGTCATTATTACAATTTATTATGTAATTTATTATGGCAATTTATTACATAGTATTATACAGTGGAACCTCTATATTCATAGTTTTTCCCATAAGAAATAAATGAAATTCAATTAATCCATTCCCAGCCATCAAAAATGGTACAAAAATGAATAAAATTTTTGTCAAAACTTTACCTTTATTATACTAAGGATACATGATGGTAGAAACGGAAGAGAAGTTACTATTGTTTAGAAGATGAGTCATCATCAATTAAAACATCAGGTAATTCCAATTCTGGTGATGGTTTTTGTTTTGCTGATGATTCAGTAGCACTCGATTTAACAAAGAACTTGTCCAATGTTGCATGTAATTAAATGTAATTCACTATAGGCCAAAACTAAGAAGGCACTGATGTAAAGAACATTTTATAATTTTTTTAATGAACATATTTAACCTGTTGTGTATTGCCTACTCCATTTTGACAGTTAAAGAAAATTCTTAACAATTTATTAGACTATTCATTCAAAATATTTTTTCTTTTGTCCTATCTTCGAGGAATAAAAGGATCCACAAAAGCATTCACAAAGGAAATTGAAGACTTGTTTATATATTAGATGAATCTTCCAACTTTTGAATGCTAAATATTACATTTGTTGCGTAAAGGCACAGATGCCGGAAGAAAACAGGATATACGAAAGGAGGTACTCACCACAATCCAGTTCTTCAGACACCTCAAAAGTGGATTGTAAATTTATCACTATATTCGTCTAGGGCCTTTTAGAATACACTGCATAGACGCAATTTCTCAATTGAATAAAAATTCTTCGATTCACGAATTACCGCACCGCTTCAAGATCGTCGTTTGACTGACGGCGGCGTGTCGGGAGAGGAAGGGGCGGAGAGGGGAAAGCACAGTACATTATTTTCGTTCAAGAATAAATAAGTAATTAACAAATAAATACATGTCCCAAACAATATTTAATCTTCATTACCAAGGTGCCATAATCTGTACTACACTGCAATTTGGAAAATAGCTTGTTAAAAATAAATATAATATCATGATGGTTCAGCGAACCTGAACATCCATTATTGTTGATCTGTTCTTCTTCATTCCTTCATGCCAATCAAATGGGACACGGCCTGTAATGCACCTCCACAAATCTCGGTTCTAGGCCTCTCCATTCAGATGCGACATATCCACGGTTGTTGTATTCATCCAGATATTCTTTGTCCTAAAGTTGCATCTTAATTTCCTTTTTCATTGACGGATGGTGAATGAGGAGAGAATAGTAAGAATAAGTATATCATGCAAGTATTGTCTGCACCAGAAATAGAGAACGTCCACGGAAGACTTGGCACGACCGGGTAAACTACGCTGGAAGATTTTAGGAACCTCAATAATCGACGAGCTTGTATGCGAAAACATTTGAATGTGGATGAAGCGAGAATTGTGTGTCGGAACAGAATAGCATGGCACTCTTTTTTACAGAATTGAGGTATTCATGCATTGTGCTATCCGTAGGATAAATGTCATCCTTCTCCGGCAGTATATTTTCCGCTTATCGCAATTGCAAAATGTCCAAGTTTCCTGCGTATATGAAAATTATAAATATAAGAGTATGGATCAACATTATTTTGATTGTTTTTTCATGTGACTGTTTATTTGTATTCTCATAAGTCAGTTCATACTTCTTGATTTAACAGTTAGTAAAGTAATGACACAGATTCACCATTTTAAAATTAAAACATTTTAGGGATAATATAATATGTTGATAAAATGTCAAAATGTGACTGACCACACACACACCATAACTTTTAACACAGTTTGCACATGGAAATGAAGCGTTATACATCAACTTTTTATAGAAATGCAAACCAACTGAAATATTAATTTTTAAGCTTAGTGTGTCTTTTGAATCATAATATTTTTCAAAAATCAGGAGAGAAGCAATATGCACAACGCTTGGAAGATATCAGGCTTTTGAGGTTAGAAATAAAAAGACTACGTCGGGAGAAAAACATCCTTGCCAAGGGTATTGAAAACATGACTGATATGCGCCTTGAGGTAAACAAATTATTTATTTTATTGGTTTATATATAAAATACATAATATTATTGCTGTGCCTAATAGAGAATTGAAAAATTTGATTTCTCGCCTTTTCTTTGGACAAACGATGGGTTCATCTTGGGCATTTTCTTCAAAATGGCATTTTACACATTTTATCTTTTTTGATGGTTCAAATAGCGGCTCAATTTGAATGTTCGCCTAGCAAGTTGTAACCAGTGAATTGGTGTACCTTGTATGTCCAGCGAGTAAAATGGGTTAATTCTGTAATATTAAAAAAATGTGTGCTTAGCAAGTTGGGGCATGCCTTCGGCGCCTAGTGAGTTGCTTGGCACCCTCGGGTAGTAGTATTCTGAACTGTGTTACACACTCACTCGATCGAAAATTTGGCTTTGGCATAATTATCTTTAATACAAATGAAATGTATTAATTAGTAAGATATACATATAAAATAAATTTATTAAAAAAATATTATTGTTGCTACCGGGATTCGAACCTGGATCTTTTCCTATCCAGGGAAATGCATTAACCGATTATGCTACACCAACACAGTGAGTTGACGACAAATTTTCGAACTTATATGTTGCACTTTCAAGTAATTAACTTTCGGTTAATGCATTTCTCCAGATAGGAAGAGATCCAGGTTCAAATCCCGGTAGCAATAACAATATTTTTTTGATAAATTGTTTTTATATGTATATCTTTCTAATTAATACATACAACTTGTATTAAAAATATTGCAGACCTATGTTCTGAAAAATTGCTTCACTTCACAATAAGAATATGTTCTTAAAAATAAAAATAAATATTTTTATTCTAATGGCTTTAATCGTCCACTTAAAGAATTTTATGCCTATAAGCACATTTTTGCATTATTTTATTTACTTATATTTATCATATATATTGTGTAAATGCTGACTTACTTCCCTTTCGCATATATAGTTACACGCAAGCATAAACACCCTATCTGTACATATTTAAAATACTAAATGGTTCATTTGTAGGTCTTCAATTTAGAAAGAGATTTGAATCGTGAGAGACAGCGCGTAAGGGCTTTGGAGGAATCACTGGCGACACCGTTAAATATTCACAGGTGGAGAAAATTACAAGGGACCGACCCCAAAACACTTGAACTATTAGACAAGGTTAAAATAATGCAGAAGTACGTATTGTTATCAGCATATTTACAAAAGATTTAACCATGACTAATCCTACAATGGGTTTTGATTTGAACCCACTGTAGCTTAACGTTGAACATATTTATTATAATTTTGTATTACTCAAAGGTATTTGAGATACATTACAATATAAAGTTGATTGCTTTTAAAAATGGAATAATACATGTATCATTTATAAAGACTACAGAATATAAATTCCAAATCTGTCAAAAATGTCATAATCGGTTGATATGGAGAAATGGTAACGCGTTTCCCCGGATAGGAATAGTTCCGGGTTTGTATTCCGGTAACAACCAAATATTTTTTCAATAGGTATATTTTTCTAATTGATTAATTTAATTTGTATTAAATAATAATTGTTGCTTGCAGGAAATTACTGGATAAATCACACAAATTTGTGGAATATGAAAAGATATGTAAAACACTTAGAGATAATATGCCAAAAGGACCCAGTCCTGATTTGAAAGTAAGAAAAAACCAATTTACTTTACACAATAATAAAAAAGTTTTTTTTTGTGTGCGTACAGTGAAACTTGATTATAGAGTCATCAAAGGGACTGATATATTCTTGATGTTACAACCAATATGGAATAGTTTAAAACTTTTTAGTTTACCACCCATTGCAAATAAGCATATAAAAACGCATGTTTAATGTTGCAAATTTTTTAGCAACCACAATTATGTATTAATTAATGTATTCCTACTCTCGGGGCTAAGGTTTTTGAGAAATGTATGCAACATGTAACCAACAAATATGACACATTCCTAGAAAATTCCTGTAATTACAAATTACATCGAGTTGGAATTATTATTTCTAAGCTTGCTATAACTGAGTCTCACTGCACACAGCAAAAAAATTTAACAAAATATGTCACTTCAATCATAAATATATTTAAATTTAATTAATTAATTAATATGCTTTAAGTAAATTTATTAATAAATGGAACTAAGTACAATTGTATTGCAATTTTTTATTTTAGGCCGAGGTAATAAAACTGAAAAAAGTTGTTTTCACCCAAAATGAGGGAATCAAAGGCTTAGTCGCAGGTAACTTTTTTGAAAATTTCTTTAAAATAAATCTGTAATGTAAATTTCGAAAATTATGTGAAATTTATAGTTTATCAGGGAATATTTATTATCCATGATTAATTAATGAAATAAAGTTGCCATGTAAATAAAAAATTACAAAGCATGCATCTTTTTAATAAAAAATAAATTACTACATATAATGAAGTGAATCAAGCTCTTTCACTATCTTGCCTTAACTTTGATGAGAGTGGTGATATAATAGACTATATACAGTCAGCATGGAGTCATTTATTAAAATGACTACATTTTATACAGAAAGACGATTGAACCAACCGATGTGGATCAACTAATACGATATATCGCTACTCTTGTCTTCAAGAGGCCACAAGGGCCACAGACAAACCAATAGAATAATCTAATATCTAAACTATATAGTTTCAATAAAATTTCATATATTTGCTCGTTCTCGATAATCCAAATTGAATTTAATAATATAAGTAGGTCGATTTTACAACTTCAGAGGCTTACTTATTTACATACTTACCATCACGCCGTTTCACGCCGCACTCTTCTGTCCTGATACACAATTCTCACCTCACCTACATTCATACATCTTCTCATACAAGCTCGCTGGTTATTGTGGCTTATAACAGACCATCTTCCAGTATCTGGTTTACCTAGTTGTGCCAAGTCTTTCGTGAACATCCTCTATTTCAGGTGTCATCAACACTTGCAACATTTCAGAGGCGATCTCAATAAAAGGTTTTCTTGACAAAATGTTAAGTAAATATTTTGATTCGGATTCAAACATTAAATGAAGTTTGTTAATAGTTTAAGGTAGGAAAATTGAAACAGAAAATATGTAAATCTGAATGAATATGTAAACCCCATAAAGCAAGTCACAGTATATTTATTAAGGAACCTTACTAACCTTAAATATTTATATTTATAATTTCTAAATTTTGATTTTTTAATTTCCACAGAACTTGGTATGCGAGAGACTCAGCTGAATGAATACAAGCTGGATATACAAGCGGCAAAGTGTGAAGTCAAGGACATGAAGGAAAAAATGTATGTCTTGGAAAAGGGTAAAATAGAAAATATCACAGAAATACCCAAGATGGAATTAATCCAAGAAGAAAGTGTCGCAGACCGCCCCCCGCAACAACAAGTCAGCAAGTTCTTTGGGGGTGGATATAAAATTTCACCAAGTAATTCCAAGCAGTAGAAATCACGTAACCTTCATTCAAGAATAATTCCAACTGCCCAGTTGTAAGGAATGTTTCATGATTATACATAGTTATACTTTGGTATATCTTAATTCAATAATTGAGGGAAAAAAATATACTATTTTTGTGTTGAAGTAGAACATAATTAAAAATTAAAGTGGATTAATAATAATTAACTTTATTTCAACAAGCAGATTTTTATATTCCGAGCGTAATAAAAAACATTAACTACATGTTGCAAAAATGAAGAGTGTTTAATAAAGTTTTATTTACATAGATAGGTTCTGTGTAGAAAACACTAGACAAAGCTTGGCGAATAATGAATTTTTCCAATAATTTTGTGGATTAAACATAGCTCTCATTGATGTAGAATAAAGTCTCTTCTTTTTATCATAGATCTTTTATCTTTGATCATAGATCGTTCTTATTTCATTATAATATGTTGTATTGTTCTTTATATTAAAGATTTAAACTGTAACATAATAAAGTTTTATAAATATTATTTCTCTCATTTCTTTGTCGCCACATTTAAACCTCTGCATTCAAACTTACTTTTGTTAGGTATTTCTCAATTATGTATGTAATTTTTAAAAAAACAATTATTTAAAAAATAAATTTAGTACCTAACTCAAATTGCTGCTCAATACAAATTTAGTTGAATAATTTTTAGGAAAAAATTTTAGAATAGGACTCGTAGTTAAATTTAATCGGCTGTTTACAATTTCCTGATTAGTTTTACATGCTTTATTTATCTCCAACGATTCTAAATTATTTAATTTGTGACCAACACCGTTTATATGCAAAATTGACAATCCCAATTTTTTGTTTATTATTAATACAAAATTTTAATCTGCCACAAAAACGGCAGATCGCATGGGGTTCCGCCAACATTCTGATGCGAACAAACATATAAGGACATTATGGCATCTCTAGGTATATTCTAAAAATATACATTCTTTTGCCATCTATGGATAATTTGTAATAATTTTAAGAAGTTTTCAAGCAGTTAAAATTTTTACCAATATCACAAATTTAAAATCAAAAGACACGTAGCATTGTCAATAGTCCGCTGTCAGTCGTCAACATTTTTTCCGTGAGCGGCGGTTTGTTTATGAATTCAAGTGATAGTTTCTTGTGCTGTGTTCAAAACATACATTTTTGGTGACAAATGAACTAAAAATGTTTTTATAAGAATATTTTTAAGTGTTTATATTTTTTATGTTTTGTATGAAATTAATTATTTATGTTTTACTTGTTGTGGACAATATTTAACATTACGTTATTTGTCTTTATATTTATTTCTAAATAAGTTTCATCTTCAGTGTTATTAATCATATTTTTATTGTTGGTGTAAAGAACAGTCAAACAAAATAAATATGTCGAGTTCATTGAATGAATAAGACATTGCTAATCATTTTTATTAAGATGAGGATGTATTTGATATAAATATAAGTCCACAAACCCAATTATCGAAATGCCTTTCTTCAGTCTTGTTCTTAGTAGATGAATTTTTTCTTGGTAGAAATGATCCGCTTTGATGCAACTGATGGTTGACACAACCTGGATTAGGCTTATAAATTATCATCACTAAATCACATACATTGGTAGTGATTTAAGTTTTTATTCATAAAATGTTTGTTTTTCGACAAAATATGGTTTTCTATAAAAAAAAAGTTATTTTCGGCACTCGTCGATGTCATGCCCCGAATAGCAACAATATAAACACGCTTTACTGGCGCCATTGTGATCTCTTTTCATGACTTGAGAGATTTTAAAAACCAAATAAAACACACTCCTCACATACATTTTTATTCCCAAAAACCCACTCACGGAGAGGTTAATACTTGAAGATTTACCAGAAGAAGGATCCGATTCATCTGATCATTCATCCAATATAGGGTGATTGGTGGGTAGGTGGTAACAGCAATTTTAAATTTGCTGCCGTTTTTCAGCTGTCAAACGTATATTTATAATGGACATGTGTCATTTACAAAACCTATAAATTAATCACCCAGTGGTACACAATCACAGAATACTTAGAAATTATTAAAATTTATTATAAAAATGATGAAAAGATCAGCAATGCACTTTAAAAAAATTGTGCTGTTTTCCTGTGAAATCATGTGCCAATTGCAGTGAAGAATTTAATCAAGTTTACGCCAAGAATCCAAAAACCTTTGATGACCTTAAATCATTGATATATCAATTTATGTTAATCCGTTATTGAAAATTATGCTCAAAGAGTTGTCATCTGTATCAGGAGCTGAGGTGGCCATTTGGCCGATATCATTTTCCACACATAATTCCCATATGCACTAATTACATTGATACAAAAAACTTTTTTTTCATTGATTTAAAATTGCAGTTCTTGTTGCAAACCTCTATAAAAACACATTGAATTCATTATTTTGTAGATACAAAGTACACATTAGGAAGAGAAGAAAGGGATCAGGTTTGTTGAGAAAGGATAATAAATAAAATAAATAAAACTCCATAGTTTGCTCAATGTTTTATTTCAAATGTATGTGGAAGATCAAATACTAGACTACAATCTTCACTTATTTATTTTTTAGCTATCTGTTTTACCTTAGTTTAACACCTAAATATAATCAATATTAATTTCTAATGCCAGAAAAATCGCAACATTCTTTGTATGCTCCGTAGATTTGCTTTAATTATATTTAATAGTTGAAACACTAGTCAGCCCAACAACAACACGTTATCCAGTCAATCCTCCGTAACTCATTCAAAACAAATGTAGAACTATGTTTAAAAAATGCATTAACTTATATTTACCTATACACGCGTAAAAAAACCTGCAATGTGCCCATAAAATATTTCATCTAAACCGAATGCACTAACACTGCTTTCTGTGAAAATAACAATTTCTCATTACGTTTGATGCAAAATATTGTGATTGCGATCATCTTCACAAAATATTTAATAGTTTTATGCACAAATATTACAATGTGGTGATTAATATTCTGTGATGTTCAACCACGTCTTTCAAAATACATTATGCCATTGCCGACTGAGATTTGTTCGCTAACTTTCTTTTATTTTTTTCATAATGTATACTTTGTGAAAAAATACATAGTTCAAATAAATGTAAAGTTTACTATAGCAAAGAGAGTAAAGGTTTTTTTTTGTACTTACAAATATAGTTTTAAGTACAGTCAACATTATTTTTATTTTATTTATAATTGTGATGATTAGAAAGTGAACCGAAAAAATCAATTTCAGGTGAGTAATATTTCAAGAACTAAACATTTTCATTTCACAAAGTAATATAATAAAGCGCAATAAGTCGTCTGAAACAAACAGTTCATTTTTGTGGAATTTCATTCATCAATTTTTAGACAAATTTGTGAAAAAGTTGTTGTTTCCGGTCCGACATATTAAAATAGTCTGAGTTGTATTCCAACTGGACCGTGAATATTAAATTGTGAAATTTGTTAAATAACAATAATAATGACAGTGGCAACACGCTCATACTCTCTTACTTAAATTTTCTATTTCTAATCCTAAAATACTAAACGTTATCCTAGCACTTAAAGAGTGAAATGTTGCGGACATTTATACACTTACTGGAAGAAATAAAAATAACATTTACTCATGGTGTACGCAAAACATACAGAAATGCTCAGTTTGTCACAATTGTTAATAGTTAATTATTTGATTTATTAACAGACAAGACAGTCCATATGCAAAAATGAAAGCTTTAGGATAACTTACTAACATAAATGTTGGATAAATTGTTTTGATATTAAAAGAACCAGAGACAATAAGAAACTGCATATATATATATATATATATATATATTATTTTTTTTATAACTTGCAAGCGATCAGTCAAAGCCAGATAGATAAAAATGAAGTTATTAACATTTGTACCATAAAATTACTTATAAAAATATACTATTTCAAATTATCTAAATGGCACCACATACTAAATACTTTTTAATGACCTAAAAACCACACACGAATGTCATTATAGAATTTAATATTTTAACAAATTGCGTTATTTGCAGGGTAAACCCGGAAAACTAATTAGATAGATGATCATAGACAATGAAAGGACAATATTCCTACTGATATAGGACAACATATTTTCTGACATTCTAAAAGTAGTGATTTGTGAAAAGACAAAAAATATTGCTAAGTGATCAAAACTGAAATAAAATTTGAACAATGAGCTATTTGTGTTTGCTATTATAACATACTTTAAAGAACTAAAAATAACAGAATAATTTGCTATCTCTGGTTCTTTTAATTGAAAACGTCAATCTTTATATTAACTCTATAAAATCATAATGTAATGTTGTTTCTTCGGAACATTAAAATTAAAC
Organism: Eubasilissa regina; assembly: GCA_022840565.1. Lineage (NCBI taxonomy): Eukaryota > Metazoa > Arthropoda > Insecta > Trichoptera > Phryganeidae > Eubasilissa > Eubasilissa regina. Next base: position 10,622,097 of record JAINEB010000027.1, on the reverse strand, counting down.
TAAAATCTACATAGCGGTGTGAACTAAGCATAGCATAGATTATAACAAAAGTGATGGATATTAAATAATACACGCAATAGTAAGGTCCCAACATTAATTAGTGATGTACGCATTTCCAATAAAAAATGTAGAGGAATAAATGCTTAACCAATTAGATATTACAAGAAGCCTGCTGCAACAAAAATTGCAAAATTCATTCAGGTTCTAATAATTGAATTGATCTCTGCCGTGCACTGATTAATGTGAAATGTGATACTTTGATAAGCCAATCACAGCGAGTAACAAAATTATAATTAAGTAAGTAACAAAAGTTATTCTACCATTGAGAAAGTTTCAGTGATGTTTTTATACATTTATCAGTGCAAATTCATTATATAGAAATCCAGAATATGATATTCAATACATTTTTGTAGAATTTTAATAAAATGTATTTAGCATTATAACATTTGTGTAATAATATTAATGTCATTAATATTAAAGAGAAAAAAAAACATAACATCGAAGCAATCGGATGAATAAAAAAAAATTGATACTTGTGTATCAGTATTGTTAATAATGCTTTGTTCTTTAGTCGCTGCCAACAAAAACACAAAAAAGTATCAAACAATTGCTCAAATCCAGACAATCTCGTACTATAATCAATTAAATATAGAACTAATATTACACTTATGAAAAATATTCCATCTATCAAGGACTCTCAAAAAACACTCAAAAACACTTCATTCGACACATTCTTACTTACATTATATGTAGAGGAAAAAATTAACACCAAGTTTTTAAATATTCACAATATACGAAAATACAAGATGTTAATATATTATTAATGCCCCGCACAACAGTGGGCAATCGCCCAATTCTCACCAAAAAAAAAAAAAAAAATCATTTCAAATAGTTTGTCACTTTTTTCACATTTATTTCCTTGCTAGACGATGACAACACCATGTTTTACTCATCACTCGTGTCCCATTGCACTTTGGTTGAAAAAACCTAACCACGGCATGTTAGATCGACGAGTTACGTCAATCGATTGTTTAATGTAATAATTTATATCCTGAAATAATGTTTTCGACACTTAAAACTGTTATCAGGTAGATATTGGATAGTTTATTTAGTATCCCGCCGGGTGCGTCTCCGCGACAAAATTTCACAAAACACCAATACAGATATCACACTCAAAAACATCAAATCGCAATACTCAAATACAGTGCTGTAAAAGGACAATCTTCAAAATGCGTCCGACGGCATGACTCAAAAATAATCCTACGTTGAATTTTTACATCAACTCCACTGAACGTAATAAGATATCAATATTTTTCAAATTTCAACTCTCATTTCCTTACATACTAAATTCATTATTACTATTAAAATCTATTCTCATCATTTGCTTACTTATCCTAGAATTATAGATCGCTGAAATATCCATTAATTAAAGAGAACAAAAAAGAGAAAAAATAAAGTGTAGAATTGATGCACAATGATGACTCTCAATTGTTTGCTGAGCGATTTTAGACAGTTTGTTTGATTTCCGCCAGCGTGCAGGCAGACCACTGCGGCAGTAGTGTCGTGTGTCAGAAGATCAGCGGACGTAAGTGTTGTATTCCCACTGTATGTGGTGGGCGCCATCTCAGTGAACTTCCGAGCTTTCCGGCTTAGGCTGGAGATGGTTCCCCGGATCCGATGTGTTGATCGGCTAAAAGGGAAAATTATATAATTTTCAAAATATATTTTTAAATTATTAATAAAACATGTTTATAAATTCTTTTTAAACATTACAAATATATGCAATGAAAAAATCAATAGAAGATTTATGATATTTAAATAATATATAAATTATTTACCAAACTGAAAACCTTTAAATGAAAATAAAAATCTGATAAAATGCTAATTTAATTGCTCACAGACAAATCTATTTATTAATATGAATTTGTCAACTAACAATATTCAAGGGGAGACTTTCAATATTAATTTTATCTTTTTCCATTTTTTTTATGAAAATATGTTCTTTTTATTATTTGCATCAGAAGTTTTTATACTATACTTTACTTTTTTTAAATCATAATCCAGATAGTAACCTTTACACTGATGTAAAACTAATAAACTGAATATTATTTGGCGTAAGTAAAACGGTCTTTCTTATAATACTAATAAGAAAGAAAGAAGGAAAGATGAATTAATTTCCAGTGTTATGAAAAAATCTTGCATATATTGCTTATGATTTTGAAGCCACGATTACAGTTTTAAACAAATTAATGAAATGTTAAAAATCAATCGAGTTATAAACCATTAAATTTGCAAGACATTATTTCATTTTCAGATGATTTTAAAACACTTCATATTCATATGAACAGGTGATTTTAAATAATATATTATATTTACTAACACGCATGTTGGACGGTATCAAACTATTATTTAAGACAAAGTTTTGTATCAAAAACACATTTCTTATTAAATATTTACATTGGTCCAATTAACGTATTATTATTGTTTTTTTTGCTTCATTATGTCGGATCCGAGAGGCTAGAATGAACATCAAAACACTCCAATTTTTCAGAATAAAATATATTTACACGCATATGTTGGCTACAATACGAATTTATAATGTACTTATTCACAAAATAAGTTGCATATTTCATAAATTATACTGTTTTTACACTGATCTGATGAGAAAACTTGTGGATATAAAATATTTTATGTGTCATCTTGAAGCTTATATATATAAAGCATATATATATATATATATGTGTGTGTGTGTGTGTGTGTAAAATATATATATATATATATATATATATATATATGTGTGTTATATATATAACGTGACAAAACCCTACATAATTATAAAACAAACATATCACAAAACAGCAACATAAAATATTTGAATCAATCACATTAAACAAAAGCAACAAACAAACAAATTTGACAGAATAATTTTGAATGTAGAACATTGTTGATTGATTTCGTATTCCATATATTAAAATTTAAATAGTAAATATCAGCTACATATAGGTACTACAATATTAAAAAAAAAAAAAAAGATTGATTAAATTAAATGGCAATACTCATATTATAGATACAACAATATGTGTCTGATAAAGTTCAAGGGATTCATATTTTTTTACAGATTGTCTCGAATGTAAGGAAATCATGTTATTTTTGTGTCATTCATTCAAAACCTTTTCCCTCTGGCAAGATTTACGTAACAAATAATGTCCTTCAATATTTAGATAACATAGAAACCAAAGTAACTGTTAGTCTCGTCTTGAAAGAGTATGAAATATGCATAGAATTCCTTGAAATTCAAATTTGAAAGTCCCCCTGAAGTTAAAATATAATATATGATAACCACAAAAGCATCAAAATTTTCCTTTTGGAGAGAATTGAACCATATAGGTATAGGTGCAAGATGCTCGCCTATTGGTCAAGCGGTTGGAGGTTCGAGGAGATCATCCCGGAAGATCACCAAATTAATTGTATTTTTGAATCGCAGCACTTGCTTAACTTACTTTTAAAATAAGTAAGAGTTTTAATATGAGACCTGTTCCAAGTAAGCATCTCTATTTTTCTTTAAGATATATAAAAGATAAAATCAATCATGGTTCATCAACTATTACTCTCTTTAAAAGCAGAGATTATAAGGCTTATTTATGAACAGTAAACAACTTATATCAAAGTAAAAAAAAAAACAGCATTATTGCTTTGAATATTGATGATTTTTGATGACCATGCTTTGATATAATAAATACAAATGTTGAGAGAATTTTGTAACAAAATCTCTTCAATACAGTTACCATTATCACCAGCAAATACAGTAGAACCGCGATATAACGAAACCCGATATAGCGAAAAATGACGTATATTGAAAAAAAAAATCGAAATTTAGTCCCTAAAACCAATTTTTCATACAAAAATGCATTTATATAACAAAATCCCGTTAATATGTATAACAAAATCATTTTTGTCCCGTACGAAAAAATGCCAATACATTTACATAAATTTATAACGAAATAAAAAAATGTTAAAGATGAAAAAATTATTTCGCACTTACAAAGCCGCGCCGATACATCTGCCGTATGCGAACGGTTTTATGGCCTTCTCGGCGGGTGCGCGGCGGTCGGCCGACAAGGTAGTAAAACAATTCAAACTTCTTCTTGGGTTCATAGCAGGCCCATAAAACCATTTGACATAATTCTTGCAGCGTTCTCCGACACGTTTTACGTACGCATACGCCTCTAATTAATTAACAAAAATTAACAGGAACCCCCCAAAAGTTGCAGTATGTACTTATTGGAAATATCAGTCTCAGTGTAGAGTTAAGTTTGTTCCGCTTTTAACGCGATTATTGCATGACCGAACTGAATATTTACATAAATTAATTTTCGTTTGACGATTGTTTTCGTGTGAACTCGTCAATAATATAAATAATTCGTTAAAATATTTTATGGACTATTTTTGTACGGCATTTTGTATTTCAATTAACTATTGTTTTCGTGTATTTTAAGTGAACAATGTTAACGATAATTTTTAAGTGAACAATTTTAACGATTATAAATATATTTTGAAGTGGTTGCCGCCGTTACCGGTAAGTACCTTCGTAATTTATATACGACTCATTTTATAAAAATGCCGCGATTCAACTGTAAAATTGTTATTTTTGAATTATTTTGTATGTTTCATGCCCAAAACTATGTTTGAAGCGGCTCTATATTTAAAAACAATTAAAATATTGTTTTGTGTTTGCAATATTCTGGAATTTACAAAAATATCTTCCAATTGGTGTCGAATAGGTTCTGTTCTTAATTTAATTCCTTTGATTATCCATTTGCTTATCTGTTTTAATAACAAAACTACTAAAAATGTGTAGGTATTCAGTTCCCTATGACCTTTTTCCTCTTTTGTTTGCAGAATTTGGGATCTTTTTTGAAGCCGCGCAACATTTTTTTGCGACGCGCGTAACATATAGTAGGTTTTTTATTTTTTTCGTTATATGTGGGAATTCGTTATTACGAATTTTTATTTTTTGGTCCCTTGGATTTCGTTATATCGCGGTTTTACTGTATATATATATATATATATATTTATGCTTAATATAGTGCATACATGCAGTATATACAAAGGCTATCTGAAAAGTTTCCGACCTAACAAAGAAACAACATTTTTTCTTCAAATTCATTTTTATTTTTCTAATCTCCTTGTAAGTCTATACACTTCTCCCATCCCTTTAACCCATCCAAATAGTACTTAGAGTCTTTCTCTGCAAAATTGTTATTTACAAAGGTGATGACCTCCTCATTTGACGAAAATATCTGTCCTCCGAAACCTTTAGCTTAGGGAACAAAAAAAATTCACTTGGGACTAGATCTGGTGAGTAAGGAGGGTGGTCAAGCAGTTCAAACCGTAATTCGTAGATTTTCGCCTGGGCAATCGCTGAGATGTGAGACGGTGCATAATTTTTTTTTTTTCTGCAAATGTGGGCATTTTTTTGCAATTTCTACCTTCAGCCCGTCAAGCAATGATGCATAGTATGCTCCTGTAATGGTTTTTCCTTTTTCAAGATAATCAATTAAGACAACTCCATGGCTATCTCAGAAAACAGTCGCCATCACTTTCCCAGCCAAAGGAACAGCCTTTGCCTTTTTTGGAGCCAATTCTCCCTTCGCAATCTACTGTTTTGACTGTGTTCTTGTTTCTGGAGTATAATGGTATCCAAGTTTCATCTACAGTAATTAATCGGCACCAAAACTGATTTATTGCGTCTAAACTGTACCAATAAAGCGTTGAAAATGTTCATTCAAACACGTTTTTGGTCTAGAGTGAGCAAACGCAGCATCCCATGCGCGGCCAGCTTTCTCATGCCTAAATCTTAATTCAATATGTGACAAGCACGTTCTTTGGACATATTCATAGCCTCCGCTATCTCTCTAACCTTAATTTGAAGGCCATCCAGCACCATTTGGTGAACTTGAGCAATGTTATTGTCAATGGTTGAAGTTTTTGGCCGTCCCAAATGTTCGCTGTTATGGCAATGTTTAAATTCATTTGCCAAAACTTTCAATATGGTAAATGATGGTGCAGAGTCCTCGTACACAGTGTCCAATGTAGACGTATTGCCTTTCAAAAACAAATACTTAATAACAGCTCGATACTCAATTTTTTCCATTTTCATAAAAACACTCAAACGATTGTCAAACAACAAAGCATGTGCAAACATGTTTCCCAACTTTTGTCGACAAGTGTTGCCATCTTCATGTTGAGGTCAGAAATTTTTCAGACTCGTATATGCTCTAATATAAACAAGATCAAAATGTTCCTTTTTATATATATATATACAGGTAACCCCCTTTCATCGCGACCCCAGCGAGTGCAGATTTGTTATATTGTGATTTTTTTATAATTTTTTTTTGTTTTGGCACTTGTCTGACTTTGACATATGTCAGGAATTGTCACAATGAGTGGTTGCGCGTGCGTGCAATCTTTATTTCTCGCTTAGTCACATCATATACATGTGCATACGCGTAAAAAGAACACCGGTGCCTGGTACAGTTGAGCCAGTACATCATTTGTATCCTTCAGTGTAATCTTAGCTGAAGTGTCAAACGCACAGTAATTAAATTGAATTCTTACATATTTTTTATCCCTTCGTAATTTTTAAATGTGAAAAATGACATCTCGTAACCTGTTCCCGTGCGAAAGTTAAGTGTCAAAATCATTGAAAATAATTTCTCTTCTCAATCAATGCCTGGAGTTATTAGAAGAAAACGACGAAGATTAAGAGCGAGAGTGCTGGAAAGATGATTGTAACGGATTAATTGAGAGTTATTGGCAAATTTTGCATAATAAACGCAGGGGCCAAACAAAGAAATTTAGATTCTTTTTTGTAACATGGAACAAAATGAATGAATTATGTTATGTATGACATTTTTTTTGATATTAATAATATTCATTTTATTAAGTGTTTTTTCGAATTTTAAAATGATTTTTTAAATCCCCCGTTGATTGTGAAATTTCATGTCCAAAACGTAACCCCGCGATCAACGGGGGTTACCTGTATATCACTATATTTCATTTTTATGATGATAATTAGAGAGATTAAAAGAATGAATAACAAATTGACTTCGTGATATTTATTAATAGTTAACCAATTTATAAAAAATAATGAAAAGATGGCAAACCAATATTTCTACTACTATGAAAATTAGGCGTAAGTGGCGTGAGCAAAGCGAATTCAGGCAGTTCTCGGTTTACGAGTATCACAATTTAATGATTTTTTATTTATTTTGTAATGCACAAAGTTGTTAAACTGGATAATCAAATAATAATAATAATTTGTTTTTTGTCATAGTACAGTGTGCTATTTATTAATAGGATAAAACATTCCAGTAAAGTAAGACATATTTCGGTACCCTACCTGTTACACTAGTATTTTACTGTATTATAGCAGCCAGTGCTTTTCCAGTATAGTAGTAAGCAAAATGTATTGTTCAATGTACAAAAAAGTACATATAAAGAGTAAAACAAGATGCAATTAGATAGCATACAAAATATACATATAAAACAAGATGCACAATATAATAGAGACAGCAAATGGAACTCAAACTTGACTCGGCTGATGTAAAAGAGTTGTTGGACTCGTGTTCTGGGGAATCGACAACTGGTGAGTTAACACAAATAGCAAATACACACAAGATGTACAAGAAAAATTCCATATTTCGGAACATTTACAATGCAGAAAATGGCTGCAACTTTTAAGTTAATTTCCGATGGATTGACAATGTTTTAAGAACAGGACTCGAATATGGAGATAATTGTGAAAGTGAAAAGAGGCATTTATGATTCACAGACATGTTATAATAAGATTTTTAAAAAGAAACTATCTGTGCAGTCATCCTTAAAATCATATCTTAAAAGAAACCAAACCAGCTGCAATTGTTTCATCAGAAGTTCAAAGAAAATAATGAACACTGATGAAAATTTGCATGTAATAAAGATAAATGTACAATATATGTACATATATGTTTTTAATTAAAATTAACTATTACCATATGTATTCTTGTGTTCTCTTAGAATTTTTTCAACTTATTTTACATTTGTAGCATATTGTTATAATAAAACATACACATTCAATGTTTTATATATATAGTATATAAAAATGATCGCTAACTTATACGATCGCATCATATATGTAAGATATGCATATTTAGCAGTGGCGGTCGGTAGGTGACTGTTAGTAGAAGGAATGCTGGACAATAAGTTTATACCCATCAAATATACAAATCTATAGACTGGCCCACGAACAAGATGCAACTACTGACAAAAAATAATTTTGTCAAATTAGCTATATAAATCCTTTACACTCCGCAACATCAATTAGATACATTTTTGTTTTATTTAAATGATTAATTAAATAGATAATCGAAGGATATTTAATAATTCAGTTTCAAGTATTCAAGCTAAGCTGTCAAAAATGTCGCACAAATAAATTCTTCAAAACAATCCGATCGCTTCGTAATATGTATGCTATTCTGTGCATTATTACCCATAAGCATTAAAATCGTTTTTTGTATGTTGGATGCTATTAACGAATGCATATACAGTATTTGAAGACCTTGACAGGCAGAACTGAATGTACATGCTCGAAAGTCGAATACTTCAAACTTTGTGGATATGGAACAAATAATAGAATCCACTGTTGCTGATATCTGGGTGTTTACGCAAATCATAGATGTTCGAAAGTTGAGAATGTATATGCATTTCGACTCCGTGCACGCGCCTTGTCATAGCATGTGACTGGTCTCTAAAGGAAAGATGAATTCATTTGCAGCAGTGCTGTTTTAGACTAGAAACAAAAAGTCCTTTTTGACTCTAGAATACAAGGGATGTGGAGCATCCGAAGCATGTATAAAGCGACCGCGCCTGATATTTAGGCATTTTGATGCATAATGAACAAAAACATATGACAAAGACCTCAAGGAACGGAACTCATTCGTAAATAGAGAACTGCCTGTTGGCTATTTTGCGTAAAAATCAACAAAAAGAATAACTAAAAATTTAATTAGTGTTTGTTAAGAGTTTAAATTTAAATTCATTTAAAAGTCAATGTAAAAGTTGATAAAAATAAAAACCATAAAAATTTACATTGGCTGAACAGTATTTATTTTAATAAAGCTCACTGATGTATTGGTTGCCTGAATGAATGCAGGCAACTATTACATACATGAGTACTTGCCAGGTCGTGACTTATTATTTCTACAAAAATATACCAAAAAATAGATTAAGAAGAAAAAAGTTATTTATATTATACAAAATGTAAAGTGGAATTATTTACCCACACAAAACGTAATTTAGTAAAATGGGTACAGTTTTATAAATATGTAAAAAATATATTATGATGTAAGTGGAAAAATGCATTGAAAATAGGTTGAAAAAAAAAACATGGAAAATGATTGAATAAGACAATAAACCAAGCTCAAAATAGTTAATTTTATACTAAAATAATGTTACCATTTTAGAAATGAGTTAATTTAAGGACATAAATATGAAACACTAAATATTATCTACAAAACAGGACATGCAACAAAATCTAAATAAAAGCTAGATTAAATAATAATAAGAAATAAGAAGTGTTGCAAATATCACTGTTCGTGAACTGTGCTCACAAACTATAAAAACACAAACAGTAATCAGGTTCAATCAATCAACCAGGACTGCGGAAATGCATCATCTGGTGTTTTATATTTCTGATATTAAAAAACCAAACATTTTCAGAAATTCAATTAATTATGCAATCACAACTAAAAGTTTCACCTAATTAATGCTTAATGTTACCCATGAATGTAAACTTTTAGAAAAAATGACATTATTTTATTTTATTAGAATAAATTGCCACAGTTTAATTAATATATTTTCATTTATTTGAATTTTTAACTAGTTTTTTGTGTTAAAAATTTTTGATAATTTTTTTTTTTAAAAAGTCCCATTCACCAGTACTTATTTGTTATTGTTATTCCGTTAACATATATTAAATGTACCATTTGTTGTATTCATTAAATTTAAAATTCAATAAAATTCAAATAAAAACATATATTTGAAATACAATTAATTATGGGTGAGTCTTAGAGATTAAAATTTCAATTCTTAAAACAACACACGTTGATACAATGTGAATTAATAAAAATCTGGCAATATTACACAATTTAAATTGATTCCAGCTCTACAATACCACAGTACGTAAGTTAAGATTTGAGCCACAAATACACAGTAATATTTGCAAAAGATTTATGTTAGTATTTATGTATTGTACCTTGTTTAAAATAAAAATAACCATGCATCAGCATGTACAATATACAAATTGCAACATAATTGGTCCACAATTTTGTATGGGTGGAATTTTGTATTATGGAGATAATCAGGATTCCAATAATAATTTTTATACAAATATCTGGGATAATATGTATAAACTAATACATAATTTTTTTTACAAATATTGTGAAAATTGATGAATAGCCTCAAATAAATTTATTTAATATTAAAAACAATCTGCATTCGATGGTTAAACCCCCCCCCCTTTCCCAACTGCAAATATGAATTTAGTTTGGTATTTATTGCCAATCAATCATAATCTTCGAATGCTCCACGACTTTTAATAAAATGCTATGGGGACGGTAAAAAAATATTTTTTGAATAACATTTCAAAATACTTAATTTTATCTGAAGGTTTACCTAGTACACTACAATATATTATATTTTAACTTTCTCATGGCTGGCGGCATAAGTCAGTAAAATTGAATGTATCAATAAAAAAAAGAACTGCAGTTGGAATATATCACCTTAAAATGAAAAATTCATTTTTCTTTAATATTATGTGTAATAAAAATGTACATACAGTACCTATACATATAAACAAGATTCGCTTGGAGAGCTCATTCGCAAGTTGAATCAAACAAATAAAAAATCGTCATTGACTAATAGTCACTAACTCATGCGCATGTTCCATTATCTGATCTTTGTTCTTGAGAATCTTGCCAATGATGAAACAGTTCATTTTCTCGCCTCATTCTACTCTATTATTTTCACCTTAAGATAGATAGCGCTAAAAAGCACTTGGCCATCACAATGGAAACTAAGTAAAATTACTACCAACTTCATCCCCACTGTTCTTGCACTTAACATCCAACATCGTGCAGCGTTGGGGTAAAAATTAATCATACAGTAATTGAACAAAATATAACTACACAGAAGAGCATACCATGACTGTGCCGCACCAAAAACATATACAGTAAAGAGATATGAACTAATCTTATGTTTTGACTTTACAATTTTGAATTTTGCACTATTTAAATCAATTTAAATAATTGGCTACATATATTTGTATCTTTGAAAGTAAAAAGTTTTTAAGTATAGGACTTAATCCATGTGTAATGAGAGTGTCTTAACCAAAGATAAGTTCACTCAATATAAACTATAAAATTTTGAGCACTTTATTGAACGGAAGTCGCGACATAGCTTATAAAAAAAACTCATTGTCATTTCAGCACCGGGTGTGATCTTGACCATACTAAATTGTAATTTATTTTATTGATGGAGATTTTTTGGAATAATCACCCCGAATTATGGAGTCTAGCACATCTCTGACAAGGTTTAAGATTTTGCACCCAACAGAATTGGCGTATTTAATATTTGAAACAAGGTAAATCGGTTACAGTAATGAAGAGTAAATGTGCGATTGTCATTACCTACCAGCGAGTGCTGCGGCGGCGGCTGCTGCGGCAAGGGCGGCGGCTGCTGCGGGCCGTGCGGCGCGAGCGTGTGCTGGGGCAGCGCGGCGGGCGGCGCAGGCGGCGCAGGGGACGCGCCCGGGGCCGGCCCGCCCGCCGCCGCGGCCGCCGCTGCCGCCGCCGCCGCCGCCGCGCCCGACTCGTGCGGCGTAGTGCTGTGCGCCTGCTGCACCGGCAGCCCGCCGCCGCCCCCGCCGCCGCCGCCGTAGTAGCCACCGTTGATGCCTGCAAGCACAAGGGGACGGCTCACTCGCTGCCGTTGCAGGGGGTTGTCATACGGCACACTCTCTACCCATCAATTACTCACACAATATACAATACGAGTCACGTTTTTAAAAGTTTCTCATCCAAACTTGTTTAACCCATCTGCCTATCTTTTCAGTTTAAAATCTATTATATTATCCTTAAAACGCATGTGGTGATGGGCATTTGTTCGATCAATTCTGGAAACATAGGCTAGCCGATTGCTTTCTGCTAATTAGCTCTTATTCCTTTTAATCCCACATCCACAGAAAATGTACTTTTCTAATGTAACACACCAAAAGAAAAAAATTAATGAGACATCACAATTCACACTAAGGACACGGGCCACATGAGATAGGCCGATGGGTCAATTATCAAAAAAAAACATTTTGTTGGATTAAATTTCATCAAGAGGTAGAAAACATTATACATCAGTCTGACTCACAAAATATTCACAGAATATAAAATCAAAAGCATATAAATTGTTTGTTTTGAAACTGAATTAACTTATAATAGCACATACTAACTAAACTATCTCTTAAATCTTCTACTTAACTGACTATATCAAGACTTGTGTATTTAAAAAAATCTTTTTGTGTATAACATAGGTACACCCACTACTGGCAATAATATGGAAATGACTAACAGTTAGTGAAAATAAAATAACAAAACAATTAATGTTGAAACTGTTTTTCTCATTTTAATTTTTAACCATTTCCCTGCTATATGTAAGTTCCCTGCTATATGAAAATGATGCACATTCTGTCATAAGTGAGTTAACTTATGCGAATTTGGCAACGTAAGCTTAACGGGGTCATAAATGACACGAATTGAAAATAATAAAATAATAATAAAATAATGTGAGATCAACAGTGAATGCATCAATTGATGCATTCACTGTTGATCTCACAGTGAAACTTTGATCTCTGAAAGTCAGTAAAGGTACGTGTGTACTGAATGCGTCATTCTAATCAGAGTGCAAAGCATATGGGATGATGATTCATAAATTGCTTCACACTGAACTGTCTTTCATGCGAATTTGATTTCAATCTCTGAGAGAAATTTCATATGTACACACAGACCATTATGCCATATTATTTGAATTAGACACACCTGACAGAATTGTAGTTTCACTGTAAATATTTAAGGTCAAAACTTTACGGGAAAAAAATTTGAAATAAATATTTATAAAACTTATAAATACCCAGGATAAGGAAACATTTTTAAATCGTTGGAAACTGGTGAGTAAAAATATATTTTTCTTTTTAATTATGAAAATATTACTGGCAATATATTGGATATTCACTGAATGTACTAGGTGTAACATAGTGCACCCCTAGTGCACAATATTTTAGGAGTGAATACATATTAAAAATATGAGTAGAAAACGTTCAAATTACATGTGCTTAATCTCAACAATGTCAGAGATATAAGCATTTAAAAAAAGTCTTACACAAAAGTTACAACGTTAATGATTTATCGATTCCAAATAATATATTGAACACAAAAAAAAGATAGAATTTGTACATACTCCTTGAACATTTTCGATTTGTAATTCAGTCAGGTATCCGCCCATAAAATATTATGGACTAGGTTTGTTAACTGCTAAATTTCTGGTGCTTGGCATATAATGGCTAGCAAAGAAAAGGCTAACGAGTCAGACGGACAAAACAGACAGGACATTCGTAGTAAAAAAAATACCAACACCTCTTTAAAATTAGTCACATCTATACAGGGACACCCATGTATGTAATCAACTTACTATTAGATATTTGATAGAATGTCAACATTATTGAAAATTTTAGGCCTTTAATTATTTGTGGAATAAATGTATAATCGCAGTCTTTTCCATGTATACGTCCAGTAGTGCATGTAGTATTTTCATTAATCCTTTCTTTTCCACTTATTGACTTCATTTTAAATGAAAAACAATCTTGTCAATAATCATTATCGTAATCTGAAAATCATGCAATCTGATTATATAATATATTTAGAGCAATACTTTATGCGGTCTATATATTTCTTCACACCAATAGTCACTATTGTATTACATCTCAAATACTTATCAGATTGCAATTCCAAAAAGTGCACACAAGTCTCAATTATATCAAATAAATAAAATACAAAAACTTCACAGACTTGGGAACGATTTTGGTCTTGTCGATATATTCCAATATTCAAAGTTTAAATAAAAGAGTGATGTTTTTGATACTGTTCTGAGTCAAAGATACAGTTTATTTTGATACTCAGCCATTCTGTGTCAAATCTAAATTTTTATTGTTTGTTTTGCTTACTTTTAAATCATTTTTTATTAAAGCTATATATGTATATTTTCTATCAATTTCTATTTATATATATTGTGCATGTACATATGCTACTTGTGTAGCTGCTCATATTTTGTTTTTTTTTTATACTAAACTAACTTTGTAGCCTATAAGGGCGTTAATAAATAAATACTATCGTTGAAACCCCACCAAATATTATTTTAATCAAATTACAGTGAAACTTTTATATTGCCAAGTAGATGTTAAATGTTTAAATAAAAAATTAAAAAATTATAGAAACTCTTTGAAAAGATAGTAAAGTTTTGTTCTAATATCCATTCACATTAAAAATTTTAATAATTTGATACAGTGTTTCATATTAAATTATAACTTATTTGTAACAATAAGTAGGTATATATTTGTTTCTTATTAAAGAATCAACATTGCCTGAACACTACAACATTGGAATTGCAATCTCTCATTCAGATATGTTTTAAGTAGAAACTTTGCAAGCTTAATAACTAGATCATTTACATGTGTTGGAAGATATATAAAATGGAGGAAAGGGTTGACAAGTGAGACCGCCAATAATGTGAAAAGCTCAATATGTATATCAAACATATATGAAATAATCAATTATTATTGTGTTATTAGAGATCTTAAATTTAATTTTTTAAATAATAATTATATGAACACTATTTTGCAAAATGAAAATCAATCAACTTCATCCATCAATTTTTGTAAAAGTATAATAATATATAACTCAGAATCAATATCTCCCCCATTTTACAGAATGTAACTGAATGCTGGCCGGAGTAAAAGATCAGGCGTGGTTACCTTCAGGGTAGGCGGGCGTGGGTCCCTGGCCAGAGCCGCCCAAGAAGTAATCCTTGTTGACACAATTACGCAGGCAGTCGGGGATACGGCCTACGATGGCACGGCGGATTTCGCTGGCTGCCATCTCACGCAATTCCGTGGCCGAGGCATCGCTGTAGAAGGCTGCGTGCGGAGTGCATAACACATTGGGCGCATCTTTCAGGGGCCCCTGAACACAAGCATTCATTTATTTATTTATTTATTTATTCAATAATATTATTTAAATATATTTTTTGAGCACTGCTTATTTTAACATATTCCCTCTATATATTATTACATTTTATAATTTATTATAAATTAAATAAATTGAATATATTGTTATCTTTGAAATAATATATCAAGTATATCAAGTATATATATATATATATATATATATATATATATATATATATGAGGGGTTGTACTCTGTCACAAGGTATCACATTTTTACAAATCTTCATGGTTATACCTTTTTTGGTTACAGTAAGAATTCATAAGAAATAAATTACTGTCTTAAAAAATTATTAATGTTACTTCATACTTGAAATTGTTAAATGATTCAATATATTTCTTTTATAATGTCACATCAATATTCTTACTTTAAACTAAGCTAAGCGCGTTTGTATTATGAAAATAGGACTAACTTGGTGGTCTTTCGGGGCGAAGTTTGAACCCCCGACCTAGTAACTAGGCAAGTATCCTACAGCCATACCCAACAAGCACATTCAAAATTTTTTGTTCTATATATGCAAGCTAACAAATGACAAGCTATGTAAAAGTGCACCAAAATGTAATTAATGTATCTGTACACTGTACATCTGATTTTAGTAAATAAAAACAAAACCAAAAAGTTTTTTAGATTGTATTTGTGTTGAACTCCATTGGTTTTAGTTGAAATTATATTTTTTGATATCTTGATCAATGTTCCCTCTAAAGTGGGTGTGCACACAATTTTTAACAAGATTTCTTCTTCATGTAATGTAATGTTGGTGTCAGTTACCATGTTGCAGTATGTTGTTTTATCCTGTGTTCAATCAGTATCATTTTGGACTTTCTGAAGTTAAGTTAAGTAGTCAAGATAACCTTTTTCTACCGATGCCCCTGCTGCCTTGTATGAGTTGTAAAAGATCATATTTTTCATTACTGAGAATGTGCACTATTAGTAATGTGCTCAACTGGTATGGTAATGTTTTTCTTCGGCAGCGTACAAATAATAGCATTGGTCCTTAAAATTGCACAAAAGATTTTTTATGCGCACACCGTGATCCAAATTTAGAGGGAACATTGATCTTGATACAGGTTTCAACCTAGGAAAGCCAGCAAAATTACATCAAATATGTGAACAATTTTTATTAATTAATTTGTAAAAAAATCACATAACCTGATTTCATTCCTCATCTGCCATATATCACAGTTTCAGCAATAAGATTAACTCTTTTACCTGGAATACATTAAACGGTTCATTTTCATGCACATCGAGGGCTGCTGCTCGTATCCTTCCCTGCTTCAGCGCGGCCGCCAGCGCATCATCATCCACCAAACCGCCGCGGGCTGTATTCACCAAGAATGCTCCTAAACAGTAGACATTTCAATTGTTTTAGTTTTCTCTTCTGTTTTATAACAATAAATCGATGGTTTGCTTAAACTTTGACTCGTAAAATTTGCAATAATTTAATGATGTTTGATGCAATAGTTACATTAAAGTGATAATAAATGTGTTCGATATTTATGACAGATCAACGGATCGCAACGGATACATCTCAGAGCACGACTTTTCTGTGTGTATTGTCTATGACTTTGAACTGTCACAGAGAATGGATGTCCTGCTATGTGCTCGTCACTAACTTGAAGTTATTTGTAATGTTACTTGTTGCTAGTGTGTATTTGGTTCATCGCTTGTGCATGCCGAACTCCCATTGTGTATCACAGCGCTACGTGTTGATCATCGAAGAAGTTTTCTGAAGTTCAGGCACTGTGACTACTGGAGAGAAAATCCAGATACATCGTATTCTTCCTGTTTGGTCCTCGAGTCTTTATTGTCCTGTTCCTATACCAAATTCATATCACCCTTCCTACATCCCATTTCCCCACCCCTTGTGTAAACAAAATGATTTCAATATTTTGAAATGAATATTTAAAAAATATATATATTGATTAGATAATACAATTACCTGGACGCATCTGTTTGATTGTGAACTCATTAATGAGGTGGTGATTGTGCTCGTTCAGACTGCAATGCAAGGACACGCAGTCACTTTGGAATAATAGGTCCTGTAATAGAAAAACAATATTAAATTTTCATATTTATTTTATAATTATACCACTATTTTAATGATTCAACTGTGTTCTTTTGTAGTAAACCAAAATGTTAAAATAATAATAGAAAATCGAATATATTCAAATATCATTTATCCATTTTCTCAATGAGAAGGGACATTGTAAAGTATGCTTAGTCATTAAAAACTCAATTTGGCAAATATCAGTTAGCCATTTTTCACTCTCAACTAACAATGTGTTAGAACTGTAAAATAAATACATACAGACTATTTTTTTAATAAATTTTATTCTATTATTATTATTTTTAAATTTTCTCCCTACCCAATGTTTTAACTCGTGCGTTGACCATTTAACCTCTCTACGGCCAGTGACTGATGTATCAGACTCCAAACATTTTTCCAGCCAGCAACTGATATATTAGACGCGGTGCCGCACTTATTTTTCTCGAATATCAACGTATTTTAATATTTGAAATAAATAAGAGCAGCGCCGCATCTGATATATCAGTCACTGGCCATGGTGGAAAGTTATCTGGCATCCGATATATTCGTCGCTGGCCGTAGAGGTGAATTTTCAAATTGGTAGTTATACCGAATTACACAGTACCATTATTTTTTGATTAATTTAGAAATTTCAAGCAGATTGATTAATTAAAATTACACAATAATTACTCAAAATTTATTTTATAATGGAGTATAGTTTTTTTTCTAATGATTTGGTAATAAGAATCATCTTTCCATGCATGACATTACACATACTGATTGCAATTTGGTATGATGAAATGAATTCCTGTTTATTAACTTCATTAAAAACCCAAAATAAAAAAATAAAAATTATTAAATAACATATTTTAAATGCATCTTCGAAACATATTATTACTACTTTTCTAAGTTTAGAGCTTATGATATGAAAAATAGTACTAACTTGACGTCTCCTGGGACAAGGCTCGATCAATTAGTTACTAGGCCAGTGTCGTAACACTAAACCCAATAAGCACATCATCATAAATCTGTTACGATATGTGTCTAACATCACATATTAGGAAAATTATTTTTATATAAACATACCTGCAGGGTATAGACGCGCGTCAGTCCCAAGCTCTTCTCTATTCCATCAGGCAAATACGGATCGTAGAAGATGACGTTAAAGCCAAAAGCTTTTGCCCTCAACGCCACAGCTGAGCCGATTCTTCCTAGGCCAACCACCCCAAGAGTGTCGCCGCGAATTCTCGCACAGCCCTGCGCCGCTTCCCTCACTTGCTCTGGCCCTGTACAAAAAATATCATATCCATATTGCAATGAGGTGGGTGTGAGGATTTCTTGATACTTGATTTTGAAATATAATTATATTAAGAGAAATATTATTTATTTTCAAGCAGTTATGTCCAAAAGCAAAGAATTAATCAATCAATTCACAATAAACCAGAACTCTCACGTGAATAGAGTTGTGGATTAACCGATGAAGTAAAAAAAACTTTCTTTCTATAAAATTTTTAAAACTTACATTTTCACATTTATACGAAAATGTGGATTATATTATTCATTTATATTAAAAGTTTATAGATTAGATTTTACTTTTTTTTAAATTATTACTTAGATAGGACCTTTACAGTCATTTAAAACTAATAAACTGAATAAAATAAAAGAATACAAACATTACAAGAAAGACCGCGACCATTAGATACATTTTCCGTGAGCCACAAAATTGTCTTAATATGGAAAATTCTTGCATAAAAGAAATAAATTTTCTTATAATCTTGAAGCCAAGATTATGGGGACAAATCTCGATTGAGACAAATTAACAAAATGTTAAAAATTAATAAGAGTTATAACCATTCAATTTGCTGAACATTATATCAATTTTTGATATTTTTAAAATACTTTGTTTACGTGAAAACATACATTTTTAAATAATATATTATATTTATTCACATGCTTTAAAAGCTTCCATTACTATTTAAAACTATGTTTTATATCAAAAACACAATAATTAGATTTTAAATAATATTTTCAGTCTTATTAAAGACTATAATTTTGATAATCCAACTAAGTCTAATACGCCAATCTATCCGGACATGACAGATGTTGAATCTGTTATTTTCGTTAAAATATTTTATCTTCCAAATATTATATGGAATAATGCTGCACCCGAATTCTATGCATCTAATCATTTAAATGAATTACGAAATACACTCACAGCTCAACAATAAATAAGTGAACTCAAACAATAACTTATTCTGAAAATAATGAGATTGGTTTGGACTTGAATTTTACCGTTACGCCTGTAAGTTATATGCTACGTAGAATTGACATACAATTAAAGCTAAATTTGCACACAAACAAATGCTGTGATTGGGCTTCCATGTACAAGAATAAATACCAAATGTATATTCATAAATGTTGATAGTAAAAAGTCAAAGCAAACTGCGGCAACATTTTTTATTAACTATTTTATCTATGATTCACAGTTTTGGAATAGCTAAACATAAAATTTTGTAACACTTCGTGTTTATTTTGGTGTATCATTAAACATACTCCTGTCCTATAATAAACATATTTGCAATGTTTTAAAATGTTACTGCTGTTGTATGATAATGCATACATACACAAATATACACATACACAAAAATGGGCTTGAATTTACACACATATTAAAGAATATTAGATTTATACACATATTAAAAATGATATGATTTAGACACTAACGTAAAAAACTATCAATTAAATAAAAGCTAAAGAAATTATGTTGATTGGAACTGACAGCATAATTTCAATGAATTTCTGGGGTGCAATTGACTGATTAAAAATTATTTAAGTTTTAAAATATTTAAACACATCAACATTCCAACACTAATTATTATGGAGCATATATGTACATAATGACAATTAAAGAAAGATAAGAGAATTAAAAATTGTAATTAATAATTTAAGAAAATCCCTCATTCATATAATACTAATTTGTTGTGTTATTTTTACGCAGTACCTATGTTTAATGGACCGATCGGTCCCTTTGGTTTGGTGGTGGTGGCATTTTGTATTATTGACAAATGTGTTTTAATTTTAGTTTAAAGTTCATAATTTTCATCTTACTACTTCAGATAAATCATTTCAAATTTCATTAATGATTTACCAGTTTGACTAAACAAATAGTGACAAAGCCAAGTTTTGTAAAAAGCATGTTGGCGTGGAGCAAATGGAACTATAAATATTGCTTAAATTATTCTTAATCTACACAAAAATGGTACATTTTACTGCAATTTTTTTATTTGGTGCAGATTAAAGACTATAAAATTGTTTCTATATACAGATATTTAAGTATACAATACTTATATCTTTTACGGCTGAGAAATAAGGACAGCCTCTGGATACACAATTTAGAAGCTAATTATTTTATAAATACTAAAAAGTATATAATTGCATATATTCATAGAAGTTATTTAGTAAAATTAAATAAATACTTGGTTAGAAGAGTATGCATCTGAATAAAAAAAAAATGATATCAATTAGCTAAAGCACAAACCTGTGAATTTTTTCCCATCTCGCACCATATTTGCTAGCCAATATGTCCTCCGATAGAGATTTAATATGAGGCAGAGTGTTGTATCGGCTACTTCTTCCACTCCGTAGCCTGGGACATTACATACTGCGATTCCTGGAACAAGTATTACATCATATTATTAATGGAATGAAGAATGACACATATCAAGGTGATTAGGATTTATTCATTTTCTTACATTCTTTTACAATTATGATATTAATAAAATTAAGTATGACAAAATCTAAAGGTAAGATAATTACTTATGGTTATGGTAAATTTAGATTTTAATTAGAATAATACAATTATAGCACTTATTCAAAAAAATATTTCATTCAAATATATTACTACATCAATTCAAATTAAATTTAAGTGATGTCAAATGTGCTGGTGATGCGTATAAATTTAACAAAGCGATGTCAACTTAACATATTTTACAAAAAGCAATTGTTTATTTCTAAGAAATAAACATGAACAATTATGAAATTTCAAATCAAATGAAAAGCAATTTTATTAATGATGAGCTCAAAATCACAAACCGTGAGTCAATCACCGATATTTTTAATCGCACTTACTATCAGTGATTGAATATCATGAATCGAGATTCATTTTCTTTTAATTTTATTATATTTGGTTTTGAACCGTGATTCGACACATGTGCATATGAAATGAAAATATTCATGAAGAAATAACATAATTCGTGATAAGCGCCATCTAGTAGATTCTGCCAAAACGTTTTACG
Organism: Eubasilissa regina; assembly: GCA_022840565.1. Taxonomy (NCBI): domain Eukaryota; kingdom Metazoa; phylum Arthropoda; class Insecta; order Trichoptera; family Phryganeidae; genus Eubasilissa; species Eubasilissa regina. The sequence continues at coordinate 10,600,414 of JAINEB010000027.1, read as the reverse complement.
CATTTGACCCCAAAAATAAATTCACATTTTGTAAGGATTTTCATTCTCTTTCTGATAATAATCAATTAGATATATGCTAGAATATGTTTTTCACACAAATGTAGTTTAAATAATATAAGCAAATACTCTCAAAATTGATTTAAAAAATTTATTTTGTGTATTGTGATATCGTACGGTGCATGCATATTAGTAATGAAACTGTGATCACAATCACAATTTTCAATCACTGATATTATCGAATATCAATAACAATCACACCAGTGAGTCAAGAGTAGCATTTTTTTCTCATCACTAAATTTTATATCATTTCATGGAGAAAAATTTAGATATTGATGATTGAGCCGATATTGATTGTTGTCAGATTATCTGATTCCGACCCCATGAATGAAAAACAATGTAAAACAGCGTTTAATAAATAACTCGACTGAAACACATAATAAAACAATAAATAAAAAAAACCATCTAGAGATATGATTCTGTTTACACTAAAACAAACTGTTGAATAGTATAAGGTAAAAAAAAAAAACCATAACAATACATTTGTTTCTTCAAATAAAAGTGGATATAATTGGCTATAACCGTCAATAACTGTTCTGACAGATACAGCCATTGGCCAAATAAAGTGATGTGGTGAAAAAATGGTTACAGCAATTGTGAAACGACTTCATCTAAACATTCCTGTCTCAATGAATCGTGTATTTCTAAACTTCATATAAAAATATATTTTTTTTAAAAACAAGACAAAAGATATAATAAGTATCCAATAGCATTAGCTTCAAAAATTCTGTCTGCAAATTGTGTTAAGCAAATCGCATACCACACTTATTATTAATATGGTAAAGCTTAAAGAAAGAAAGGACTCGGAGCAATTATAAATATCTGTCAAGCTAAAGCTATAGCTATAGCTAAAGTATAAAGCTCAAAAAAGGTAATATAGGATCTCACATTAATGGAACATATATAAATAATGTCGCCTACAGCGACGAGCCTGATTTTTCAGCCTGACACCGATGATCAAGGTAATGAAGAAGACTAACAAATATGGAAGATACAAGTAATACGACATATTATTCCGTAAAAACAAAGAAGATGGCTTTTCAAATAATGGAACGGTAGGTGTATTAATTTGAAAACTGTAACATAAAACTTGCAGTTTGCTGTAACATAGTTGGATAATGCACCTTCCCGCATTAGAAAGAGATCCAAGTTCGAATCCCGGTAGTAACAACAATATATTTTTTGATAAAATTTATTATATTTGTATATCTTTCTAATTAATACATTTAATTAGTATTTAATAAAATTTTGTCTCCTGAAATCGGTAATACGGTATCGGTAATCGGTAATATGAAACTGTAAGGGGCCTGAGTAAAATACATAACCCTAAAATGGATTATCATATTCATAAATGTCAATTAAACAATTTTGAATGCCAAAGCAGCGCATTGTGCATCCAAGCTAGCATGCTACCACGAAAATTAAGTAAATGCAAATCTGAAGCAAAGCCTCATCTATCTCTAACATTTTGTATAAGCTTGTACTGTGCAAAACTGTGAGCCAAAGTATAAACATATGTATATTGTATAAGTACAAACATATGTATATTGTGAACATCATACTGATGACAACTAATAAGGTATTCAACGATCCTCTAGTGGCAGTGGCATCCTCATGAAGCGATATTTATAATAATTTTTTATTTTTTTTATTTACACGCATATTGTTATTATTGAAAAACTTATCTTAACTGACTAACTTACTATAACACCGTTTCCCCGCGGAGATGGCAGAGAGGATTGAATGCCACACTCTTCTGTCCTGAGACACAGTTCTCGCCTCATTCACATTCATACATCTTCTCATATAAGCTCACCGATTATTGGGGCTTCTAACAGGACCATCCTCCAGTATCTGGTTTGCCTAGTCTTGCCAAGTCTTTATACAGTCAAAAATTATCTTTATACAATACACTTAACAAAGCAGATACGTTCTACGGAACTACTTGCATTACAATAGAGGTAGAATTAAAAAAGCCAGAATAGGGATGTGTTCTAACAAAAAATAATATGTAAATACTATGAATAAAAACTGAATATGCAAATTAATTTTGACATGGTACTTATTAATTTTATACGATTACGAATAATGAAGACACACAGTTTGAGTAATACTCGTAAGCACCCACGTGCATACTTATGTACAACACTGACTACTACTGTTCGATGGCGCTTCGCAAAGCTTAAATTACTCTGAAGTTGGCTTCGTTTTATTGAATCTTCACAACTGAAGGATTCATTAACTAAAGTATTACTGTGTATACTATATATATTTGCCTGAATAGTAATAGTATCTGAAAAAATGTAAAAAAAAGTTTTAAAAAATTATTAAATAACACAACTGACCTAACTCTCCCGCTGCTTTGACGTCTATATTGTCCACTCCGCTGCCGATGCGTACGATGATCCTCAGCGTCTTGAACTTCTCCAGGTCCTCCTTGGTCAGGATGATGGTGTGCCACATGAGCGCGCCCACAGCCTCATTGAGCACCTTCTCGTGGATCTCTGACGTAGACTGCGCGTCGCAAAAGGCAACTGTCGCCACATCCTTGAGGATGGGCATTTCGATGGAGCAGTCTCGCCCATCCAGCAGGGCCACCAACGGTCTGTAATGTTGATTTTTAAACATGAGGTGACTGGTTGCGAGGATATTTATTTAATTCAAATTGCGTACAGGAGATACAGTTTCAGGCATTTACAACATGTCTTCAGGCCAAATGGTGGGTATAAATTTCGAATTTTTAAATTTTTAAATTTTAAATTTTAAAAATTTTGAAAAGAGGAAATAAATAAGAGAAGAAAGTGAAAAACTGAGTTATGAAATAATCGGGAAGTAGGAGAATAAAAATTATGCGAGGTAAGCCTGAATGGCATGGTAGTTCAAATGATTATAAAATAAATTGTTTTTGTTGTTGATAAACAACTGGTTTTATTCCTATTATTTATTATGGAGTTTTAAAAACTTAAAATCTGTAATTAAATGCCTATTTTGAAATAGAAAATAATTAATTAAAGCTCCAACATTAAGAAAAAGGGCAAGACAAAACATTTGAAACAATGTGTGCAAACTGTTTTATTATTTTTAAAGCAAAATACAAACTTTAATCAACTAATATTTTTATTAAGAACTAGCTACGTTTCCGATAGCTGGGAGCAGTTTTAGTGTAAATTTCTCGTCTTTTCACTAAAACTACTACTATATGTGCTTTAAAACGCTAACAAAAGATAAATTCAGTCTTAAAGTCTCAGTAGCCTGTTCTGCAATATTTTCAATTTACTTCTTTGGTCTACTGATTCAATTTTTTTTTCCATATATAGATCATAATACACAATTATGCAAGGTTCAAGGAGAAATGATTACTTTATCATAAATTAATATTTTTACATTGGTTATTAAATATAGTTTTATATTGCATGAAAAGCAATAGTTTTCAATCAATAAAACATTGAACATTTAACTTAAATTTTACGAGTACAAAGAGAATTTCAAAACAAATCAATTAAAATAAATAATTTAACTTAATTAATGCTCAGAAATTACAAATAATGAAATGATAGGATCAAGTAAACAAAATTCTAAATAGGTCAATGGTTTTTTGTCCACATTTTAGACAAATTACTCGTAAACACTATTTGAATGTTAGTAAATGGAAGATACTCTGTGGGAGGGAAACATATTATGAGCAAAGATAAGCGTATTTATCAAAGGTTTATTTAAGGATTTATTAAATGAGTAAATATAAATGTATTTATTGAAGATTTTAAAATGTTTCCATTCATACAACTTTGTTTATTATGAAATGTCAAAAATTGTTTACATTTATTGCATGAATTTGATGTATTTTTTCCTCGGTGGAACATTTTGATATTATTTTTAAATATAATATGTGAAGGGTTCAGAAACAAAATCACTACTATTGAATTGACAGAAAAATAGAGAATAACGTATTTGAAAATGATTATCTGGCAATAATGATAGTTTCACAGTTGATAACTGCTCTTCAGAAGATGTTTGTATGTTTAGAAGCATTTTACAAAAAGTATTTAAACTCTCCTCTTTGGTTATAAAATCAGTTACAAATATTTTGTCTAAAACAAACTTTTTAGTATATGTACGATGCGTAAATTAACATACAATTTAAATTATATTCATCTTGCAACTACTCTATTGGATTTCAAACTAGTGATGACAAACTGACAAACAAACAAACTCTATGATGACATTTCTAATCTGCCCAGAAGGGGCTCCTGTATCCTTGAATATATTCAACAAGTTGTACAACTTGCAAAACTTGCATTCATGAAAAAGGATCATGCACACTGTACTACTCAATCAGAATTAATTAATATGTTATTATAGATTGCACTTTTCTACTCTATTCATCATATTATAACTAAACCAGAAGAATAAAAGTATCCTTTACACCTAGCAAATGTGAATTTCTGTTAATGACATTACGTCACTAATGCGACAATAATGCGCAAATTATTATATTCGCAAAAATTGGTATTATGGTCTCTTACCCCGGTAACCAATCATGTTTTAAATATTTTCAATTGTGCCTAATACAATTGAATCATAACAATAAACTATAAAATAATAATATAATATAACATCAGCAATATTTGAACACGCATTGTGTGTTCTTGAACATATTCAAATATTGCTAATAATATACTGATCAAAATAAGAAAATATATAAAATTGAAAAATATTGATTTTTCAGGCGTATTCTAGTATAACGTGTTAAAAAACATTTTACAGATAAAGAATATTGCGTTAAATAATTTCAAAAAAATAATTAGATTCTCATTGTGACATATATGCTGTTTCAGGGAAATGAATATCAAATTGAGTCTACAGATGGTGACAGTGTAATGGTACTCAAAGTGTTCCACATATTAACATATATATATATAACATATCCATATATATATATATATATATATATATATGGATATGTTATATATATATATGTTATGGAGATATGAAGTTTGATTAATGGGTGAGAATGGTGAACGTTATATTTGTATAAAATGATCACCTAAGCCAGCCGAAGACAGGTCGTAAGCCCTGTAATTACCCATACTTACATATATTTTCATTAAATATAATTAAAAATAGATTTGTCTCTACGAGATATCTATTAGTTGTTTTATAAAAACATCAGTTTGAAAAATATTTCCATCTGTCAGGTACTGGTCTGGTCTGGTCTTATTTTTAACTATGACTAAAACTTGCGCTGCCAATTTTTGGCACTATGAATCCTAAAAACTTAACTTTTACTTATACTCGATACCAATGTTCCCTCTAATTTTGAATCACATATTTTTTTTGTGCAATTTTAAGGACCAATACTATTATTTGTCCGCTCTATAAGACAATAAGAAAAATATTACCTTGATCACATTACTAATGAAGATGTATTAGAATGCATAAATAAGTCAAGAGAACTAATAACAATTATCGGACACACAGGAGAATACAGAAGGTAAAAGAGGCGCAGGAAGAAAGAGATTATCTTGGCTGTGTAACCTCAGAAAGTGGTTCAATGTCAAAAATGTTGGTGCTCTTATATAGGATAAATCAACATACTGCAATATGGTCGCCAACCTTCGATGGAAAGCAGTACATGAAGAAGTCTTGATAAAAATTGTGGGCGTGCACACCCCCCACACTTTAAAAGGGAACATTGCTCGATACCTTATATGGTAATATACATGTATGACTTTTAAAAAACTAAACTTTTATAAATAGTGGAAAATGATAAAACAATAAAGAAATATGTAATAAATTTGAGGAATTTTAAGATATGAATTTTGATAGTGAATTTTTATAAAGGGCGAGACATTTCTCATTGAATTAACCTGGGACTAAACCTACCCAGAACTACACGTGAGATCTGCAAAATAGGCAAAGGGCCTAGTGGAGAATCCACTGTAATTAAAAAATTTAATATTTATGTATGAATAAATAATACATATTTTCTCTCAGAAACCATTGCAATTCCTTTCCCACTTGGCGGGAAACACAAAGATATGGACCAAGTGGCCATCAATATTAGACACTTCCAATACTGGATTCCACAATAGCCAAAGCAGTAGTGCGCCCATACAAATGCTTTACTCCAAACACCACGTGTGTATTTTGATCAATTTCCACTCAACCCATTGGTTTACCTCAAATTTATTGTAATGTCTTATTAAAACATTTAAAAGAACAAATAACCCATATTTATAAATAAACAAAACGCTTGATAAAACAATAGAGGTAATGGTTGATCTCATCATCCTGTATGATCAGTTAGTTCAGTCTTCTCTCTATATAGAATGCAAAGACAATGTTTAAATATGATAAACACTAAAATGTGGATTTTACGTAGCGTGCATCATAAAGCTGTTTCACAACATATTCATTAAAAACACATTAGGAAAGTGATGTGAATTTAAAGGAATAAAAGCATAAATAAATGGTATGCAGACTGTTTAGAGCTGTGATCGGAATAAAACATCTGGTAAAGGAGGCTCCAAAGCACCTACATTTTTACAACGATGAGCGGAATCTGCTCCCTCTTTAGCGAGTTATGCCGTCGAGCGCATGAAAACATTTATAGAAGTGTTTGGACTCACCTTCCTTGCATGGGCATGGGTCCATTGGCAATGGGCCCACGCAGGTTGTCCATGCGAGCTCTCTTGGGCAGCATCTTGCGCTTGTCCATCTATGTCTGGCGTAAGCCTCGCGCGCCGTCAGTGCCGCGGGCGGTGCGCCCCCGCCCCCCACCCCCACCCGGCCCCACCGCCGGTCAGGCGGGCCGACTCCCCGCCGCCGCAGGCAGAGGACGCTCGCCCGGCGGGACGAGAATCATCAAATCCCCCCGCAGGGAGACCGGCCCTAGGACGCGCTACGCCCGCTGAACGGTGAGAGCCGACGAACAACACGCATACACTAAAAATATATGTATAAATATATATTTATATCACTGATATGATTCACTATTCGCCTGTACACTGCGCAGAACTTCAAAAGCACTTCACACGTGTGGAAGATGGGTTCGATCACAAACTCACTAAAAATGTTGAAATACTGTTGATAATACTAATTATTTCCGGCGAATCATTGCCACCCAATTCACAGCACAAATTATCACTGAATTAAATTCCACAATTCTTGAAAACCTGCAACAAAAAGAAAAACATCGGTCAGTACATTTAGATTCAGACTAAAATAAACATTTCATTGGCAATGTTGGCGTTCATGTTTCACTTCTATTATTTCGACAATTTTTATTAATTAACTACTTTAATCACACAGAGCTAAAATACAATGCAACAATTTATATAAATTAAAACTTTTTTTTTTTAAATGCGGAAAAACAATGTTCTAAGGTGGTCGTTTTCTTGTTGTATTTTGGCAGGCCAAAACAAAATGGACACAATCTAACTATAATAAATAAAATACATCCCACTTTAAATTTACTATAAATGATAAACAAAACCTTAAAAAATTAACAACAAAAAATCTGACTCACTAAACGCATATACACCACACATGTGAGGCAGAATTAAAACATGGGGTAAAAAAACCCTAATTTACTGAACAAAATCACACCTACACCTCACACCATATGAGGTAGAATTAAAATATGAACAACAAAATTCGATGCACTAAACAAAATCACGTAAACACTTTCATACTCCACAATATGCGAGGCAGAACTAACTAAGTCACATCAAGTCCTATGAATCACGACTGCACGCTGACGGCAGTGGCGGCCGACAAAGTGGCGGCCGCGCCGGACCCGCCGCGGCCTCCGAAACCAACTTCCCAACTCGGTTTATTAAACGATGAAAAAATCACGCGGGAAGATACAGGCGGACAAATAATTCCCAACCGGCCCCCCTCCCCTTCCCCCGCACAACCCTCCGCCACACCGAACGACAAACTAATTACAAACTCGGGCCGAGGGGTTGGGGTGAATTTTAAACAAGTTTGGAACAAAAGTGGGATAAAACGTCACAAAGTTATTCCTTTAATCAGATGATAGATAACTCTGGAAGAATATTTATCTTGTGGTGTTTTTATATATAAATATATATAATATAATATATATATTTATATATATATTTATATATATACCAAAAGATTACCACGCGGCCAGAAGAGATGAAAAATAAGGAAGCACAAAAATAGCAACACACAGTTAGATGATTAATTTTTTAAAATATTTTTTTATTTATTTCAATGGCATATTTCGGTTGTTTGTGAATATTTTACAAAACTGGAGTTTCGAAGAATTGTTTTTAATTAATTAGATAATTTAAAGTACTTTTTCGTAGCTCTTTTTCTCTTATTCGTAATCGCGTAATAATTTATATCGAATTTGACTGTTTTAAAATGAGAATTCGAGTGGGCCGCGCCTACAAAACCGTTAAACCCCAACGGTTACTGATGCTGTATTAATTGAAGGTATTGTAACAGTGTGGTCGCGTATAAACGGCAAACGATCGATTCAGATTTCAATTAAAACTTTGCCCGCGATACGCCACTGGGCGGGGCTCGACCCCCGCGGAGATGGATTTGAATATATAAATATACGCCACTGTCGGGATTATTAAACAAAAAGTCATCTGTGAATATTAATAATCAATACATGTATTTAAGTTTTAAAGCACCGATGAATTTTCGCAACGGCCCGACAAGTGGACAATATAATATTCCAATAACAACATTTTTCTATTTTGTACATTCTAATTTTAACAGATTCTTATTACGAACTGCGGTTAAATAAATATTCAAATTTATTTAATTAAAAATATTATTAAACTCTCTCATAAATATTATTATTTTTCTTAGTAGGTATTTATTAACATTTTTAATTTCTCCGCCAAAGTTCGTGTAGGCGGTTCGGTCTCGAGCAATAATATTATGTATAATACGTTAGTTTGTCACAATTAAAATATTTTTTCAATAGAAATAAGTACATTTCTTGGTTTTCAAATTATGTGATATTTCTTATGCCGTACATCTCGTGCCGGAACGTCTGCAGTTACATGCAGAATATGTGCTCAATTTCTAGAGTTATTATGCGGACAAACTATCTTTAGGCTAAGATACGTGTAATCCATTTTTGACTAATATTGCGATGAGAGAAATATCCCTGATTCTTTACAAGAAGGGAATGTATTATAAATCTCATCACCAGTATTTTTAAAAAGTATTAAATCTGTCAGATGTATTTTAGAGGGTGGCCCGGGCTTATTAATTTTTCCCTGTAAAAATAATGTACTAAAAAAAACTACGCAATATAAAAAGTAAACGAACAATAAAAATGTATTAAATGAGCCATCGGAAATAGCGGCAGTGGCGCGGCGGTCGCGGCCAGGGGTCGGCGGGGGGTGGGGCACCAACTCTCCCCGAAGGAGAAAAACTTTTCCAAACTCGGCCCGGCACAAAGTTTCTTTGGAAAGAGAGTTATTTCAAGTTTACGCCCGTCTAGATAAAACAAACTTTTAACAACAAACTTTTCTGTAACAAGAAAAACAAGAAATGACGCGAGGGGGGAGCGGGTGGGGGGTGGGGGGAGGGGTGTAATGGTTTTAATTAAATAATTATCCACATTGAAAGTTTCATAACTTTTCATAACCTTAGTTAATTACGAAGTTGTAGATATAATATTGTAACAAGTTTCTATTTTAAATAACTTGTAATTTGAGAAAGCGAGTTTCGTGATATAACCCGAGACTATAAGGTTTATTCTGGAAGCTTTTAACGTACTTTATACATTAAAACGTGGAATCCACGGATTGTGTGGTCTTGTTTCGACAGATATTTAGGAACCAAATTATTAAATTAGGAAAACGTGACATTTACAAACAATTTGGGTTATTAATTACATATTATTTCAAATTAACATAATATTAGGATGTCTGAGTAATAGTTTCATTTGCATAAATGTGAATTTGATATGGTAAATCATTGCTACTCGGACGGATTTACATAACGTTGTTATTAATACAATGAAGATTCAGCTGCGCGCTCGTTTTTCGGATTAATGATATATGTCGGATTACGGTTCGTTAAAAACATCGCGTAACACACTTCCCCATTAAAACGGTAAGGCTTCTTCTACTGGTTCAGTTCACACCGGGACAGTTCTGCCAACTGGCGACTATTACTCAAATACTTCATAATAAGAACAATTGTATTAGTGTGTGTGACAGCCCGATACAAAAACGTGTAATACTTTTCTTTTTTTAATATTAAATAAATACATGGTGCCGGAAAACTCGTAGGAAATAAAACACACAACACATACAGAGCTCAAATTTTCATGTAAGTACATATACAGTTTTTTTGCGATATATCCATATGTTTTATGTTTTCCGTCGCCGTGTATATGTGATAGAAATAGGATTTAGTATATTTATTATATATAATGCTTTTAGGAATATTTATTTTTAATGTATGGCTTTTATAGTGTACGTACGTAGTTATATACGAGGCTTGTCCGTAAAATAAGTTCCACGGACTGCCGCTGGCGCTAGGATCGTTTCTATGCGCGACCAGACAGCAGAGGCAGGTTATTTGGTTCCTCCACTATAATTCCTCACCAAGCCAGCGTCGCTGCGACGTTTAGTCTAGGCCCAGCAGCCGTCAACGATGGAGCTTCCTCTTGCGTCTCCCGCCAGCTGCGAGTTGCGGTCTGTTATTCGTTTCCTGGCCGCTAAGAAGAAATCGGCGAAGGAAATTCACGAAGAACTTTGTGAAGTGTATGGAGAAGAGTGTATGAGCTCCGGGATGGTGCGCAGATGGGTCAGGGAATTTAAAAATGGCCGAACAGACGTCCACGACGAAGCCCGTGCAGGGCGGCCATCGGTTTCCGACGAAACAATTGCCAGAGTCGAAGCGGCAATGCTCGAAGATCGACGGATTACAGTTAGGGAGCTGTGCGAACAGATTCCGGAGGCCAGCAAAACCACAATCGACAAGATTTTGACTGAACATTTAGGCTATTCAAAGGTCTGCGCAAGATGGGTACCAAAAATGCTCACTGCAGATCACCAGCGGCAGCGGGTTGAAGCGGCCCAAGAATTTCTCGCTTTTCACGGAACAACCGAAGAGGAATTTCTGGACTCTATTGTTACTGGCGACGAGACCTGGATACACTACACCACACCGGAAACAAAGGAGCAATCGAAGCAGTGGAAGCACCCTTCTTCGCCAAGAGCAAAGAAGTTCAAAGAAATCCTGTCTGCCGGAAAAATCATGGCTAGCGTTTTTTGGGATCGAAAGGGCGTATTGTTGTGCGAGTTTATGCCTCGCGGGACAACAATCAATGCTGAACGGTACTGTGAGACCTTGAAAAATCTTAGACGTGCAATTCAGAACAAGAGAAGAGGAATGCTGACCAAAGGAGTGCGTTTTCACCATGACAACGCCCGACCGCACACCGCCTATCGAACCACAGCCCTCATCGAAAAATTTGGATGGAAAATGGTGTCTCACCCACCCTACAGTCCAGACTTAGCACCAAGTGACTTCCATCTCTTCCCCGAGTTGAAGAAAAACCTTGGCGGAACCCAATTCAAGACAGATGAAGAGGTACAAAATGCGGTTGTTAGTTTTCTACGCGGACAGGCGGCAGAGTTCTATGACTCTGGTTTAAAGAAGTGGGTGCCTCGAATGCAGAAGTGCATAGAACGCAACGGCGATTATGTAGAAAAATAAAAGAAGGACTGAATTTTCCAAAAATATACTTTTCTTTAAAATTAAACCAGTTTTTTTATGTGAAAAAAATTCGTGGAACTTATTTTACGGACACGCCTCGTATTTATAACAATGGATAAACTAACAAATGCATTCATCTACGACAAATGTTGGGAGTAATATAAAAACACAAAAAGACAACCAATACATTAATAAATATAAACTTTCCTAATTTACAAAATTCAAACATTCCGTACATATTTTTTGTAGATACCGTGTTGTTTATAACCAATTTCAAACGACAATCTCACGTACTCACCAATTAAAACTAAGCTAAGCGGCATCAATACACTGTTACAGTGTGCACATTACGTATGGTTATTACTCACGCTAATACAACTTATTTCTAAAAGAAAAGTAGAGTACCAATCGAGAAGAGTAAAAGAAAGAGAGAAATAAAAGTATTGGTTGATTCATAAATAAGTGCCGTTGTACGGACCGGTTGTGTGATCAGTAGTAACTTTTTACTTTAGTAAAAAAAGTTACTAAAGTAAACATTTTTACGAAAACTGGTTCCTTGGTAAAAAAAATATATTTATTCTCGAAAGTACATGCGGTAGGTAGTAAAACTCATTTCACTCTCCGATATCCGATAGTAAAAAAGAGAATCGATAGTTAAATATGCCGGACTATTCACAGGTGTTCCAAAAGTCAACTGACACATCGATACTTTGAAAGTTGCAGTATACGACAATGAATCATTCAATATCCCGCTATTTTAATGATGAGAGTTCGTCCGATGATGATCTCGTTTAATGTACATTAACACATAATCCGAAAAAATTTTACCACCAAAGTGACAGATTTCGAATAAAGGCGAAACAATCCATAAATAAAGCATAATTCATTATTATTTGTCGCGCCTATAAACATCTCATCTAAGCTTTGACAATAATAAATTTGATGTTCATATAATTCGCTAACGATTTAACCACGGAAGTTAGAAAAAAGTTACCATAGTAAAAATTTACTACTGATCACAGAACCGGCCCTAAAGGGTTTATTATTTCTTCTGAAAGACCGGTTCCCTTCATACTTAATTTACCTACGGTATGGTGGTTACGAGTCTTGTTCTGTAAACAGAAGCAAGAAAAATGGTGAGACTTGTGGTCAGTTTTTCCACACCCGCCATACTCTCCGGGCTTTCGACCTCAACAGATTTTTGCGTGTTTAAATTACTGCAAAATGCATTGAATGAGAAAAATTTGGGAAATAATGCGGGAATTCATGATTTTGTCAATACGTTTTTGTCGTCAGAACCTCCAAAATTCTTTAAGAAAATTTTTTTTAAATAAAATTTTCATTTCAATAGTAAAACTGCACCCGTTTATGAATCAACCCGATCGATCAACCGATCGCATTGTAGGAAAATTTGTCACGAAACCACTACAACAATTTTAACTTGAGTATTAAAAATAAGTGAAAAGTACACAACTAGAGGTCCAGAGCACGATTAAAACCGTAAAGAACGAATATTTTCAGTGCGATAAAATTTGAATCTGAAAGTTTTCAACATTCGTTCAAGCTGAAAGTGGTCGGGTCGTTCAACTTAAATTTACGATCAAATTTGTACAATACAAAAAGGTTAAACTAGTAATATTTCTTAAACCAGCCCACGGGCCTGACCTCTTCACTGGTGTACGGACAAGCCGAGACGAGTAATATGACATTTCGACCTTTAAAAGTCCTCACCACACCGACTCGGTGTATTTTCAGCTTTCCGCACAGCGAGGAGTAATCTGGACGAAATAAGATGAAAAAGGGGCGACGGGGTGGCGGGAGCAAGGAGCAATCCGAGGAATCTCGGCCATTAACATTAGTGGCGATGGTTTCACAATTAAAAACTTAAGCTGCCGGCATGGGAAGTGGGAAGCGGTCCCGAAGAAAAAACAACTCTGCGAAACTTCCCAATTGTGTTGGGAGAAAAGTTCCGCCGTCCCGGCCCAAGTTTTTCGAATATTTCGAGAGCTCTCCTCGCGAAGCACCGCGCACTTTTATACTTCTTGTATATTTATGGCCATCCCGTGGATTCGTTTTCATATTTCTATCTGACGGCCAATTTGCCTAAAAATGTTTGTTTGACGAATCTTTAACGAATCAAACACCAATTTAAGACCGGTTCCTTATAATACCGCTGGGTCGATATGCCGGCTCTCAAGTATTTGCGAAACATGCGCCGTAAAGTTCTATTTTAAACCTAATTTTTAACACATTTTATTTTTTAAATGAGTCTTCATGTCAGGAAAGACCATTATTTTAATAATAAAATTAATATAAAACTGCATTTATTTAATTTTAGTGTATTTCAACTTGTCAAAAGGTAAATTCGCCGAAACTTCCGGACCTTCATGAACCCATTATTTATTTTCGTATTTTATTATCCCCTCAATATCCGACAATGACGCAAGGAAAATTTTTATATTTTACTATATAAATAGCACATATAATTTCTTTAAATGTTGTCAATTAAATGCGAATTGTAGGTAAATATTGTAGTTATATATTAATATACATTTTTAAGAAAAAATTTTAGGATTGTTTTTTGGAGTCTATTTCCTTTAAGTGAGCGTCCCCTACCTAACCAAAATTCCGAGTATGATAATAAAAAAATATTGCAGAGTACAAAGTGTGCCGGATTAAACAATAACACTATTGTGCACGAACTCAGAAGTAAAATTAAAAAAATACAATTCGTGATATAAATTCGCTACTTAAAATATAATAGTCACTTTAGAATTTGTACAAAGTTTAAGAGGCTTAAATCGGTACACCATTCCTCAGCGGGATGGGGCTTCGGGATAATCATAATCTGGAATGATCTGGCAGTTGAGACAATGGCACGGCTGGGCGGCAGCGGCAGGGAGGGGGGGAGGGAGTGAGACAGCACCCGGAGTTGGCCAAAGTAAGCGCGCACAACATTCATAAGTTTGTTTTAAGTTTGCGTACAGCCATAATCGCAAACGGGCGCAGCGGCAGAAGTCCTCAAACTAAAAATGTCTACTTTAAATGAAATGAAAACGCGTTTTGTTCCCGTACCCTCGATCATTCGCCAGTCTCGGCCTTGGGGCCCTTGGAGACGTGATTTTTGCAACATAATGCTAAAAATACTTTTTTTAATACAAGACCATCTATCTGTACACTCGTATATTAAAAAATACCGAACATAACCAGTCAATAATGACGGGAAAGTCTAGGGACATAATTCTGTGTTTAATATGCAATTCTTAATACATATTTACCATTTTTGCCGTACCGGCTACTTTAACATCATTAATTGACGTGGCGTTTACTTTGTATGTGCAGTACAAAGTTTAGTTGTGAATTTTAAAATAATCATGTTACATCCACAAAGTAACCGCCACGTCATTTGTGCCCATTATTATGAAAGTGATCCAAGTGATGTTTCTTTCGTTTCGAGATATTTAAAGCTTAGCGTTTGAATTTATTAAAAAATATTTTTATATTACACAACACAATGTTTCAACATTTGTTTAGTCTACTAGATGTATAATTTATTTCGACATACAAACGTTGCATGTGGCTAATAAAGAAATAAAAAAATTAAGATTGAAACGACTTATTCATCAAATTCATCAAAATAAACATTAGCGGAATACCGTTGAACGTCGTAACAATATGCACTGAATTTACTTTTTTTACTGTGTACTTTCACTTCAAATTTTTCACAAATTGCGAATAACTGATTTTTTCCAATTTCTCGACTTAGACCACTTTCGTAACAATAGGTACAATTAATGATATTAATGTTATTTATTGTGACAGATTCGAGATCTGATTATCTGAGATCTATATTAATAAAAAATAAAAAACTGGTTTGCTCCTTGCTCCTGGCTCCTGGCTCCTGGTCGGGTTCAGGTTTAGCTACCCTGCGCCCGCCCGAGTTAGTTTGACGAAGTTTCCCGCTACGGCCTCTTCCATCCCCGTCTCATTTGAAAAGCTTCATCACCACGACGCAGCGCAGACGCACCGATACACTGACGGGCACATTAAAACAATCGCGAGACAAATCATACGCTACTTATTGTCGAATCGCACTACGCTCTTCGTACCCAAAATGGTGGCAGAATGTGAAAAGCGAGACTTATGAAAATCACAATGTTTTGAACTGCGGATAAATGATTCAAAAACTAAATATACCTAGTGCATAATATTTCAGGAGTAAATACATATTAAAAAAATATACTTACTTACCATCACGCCGTTTCTCACCGGAGGTAGGTAGAGAATAGAGCGCTACATTCTTCTGTCCTGACACACAATTCTCGCCTCATACGCATTCAAACATCTTCTCATACAAGCTCGAAGATTATTGAGGCTTCTAACAGGACCATCTTCCAGTACCTGGTTTACCTGGTAGCGCCGAGACTTCCGCGGACGTCCTCTACTTCTGGTCCCATCAACACTTGGGTTATATATATTTCTTACCATTCTCCCCTCATTCATCCGTTCCATATGACCAAACCACCTTAGTGACTCTTTCTTAATCTCACTCACTATATTTAGATCAGATTTACATTCTTTCCTTATCTCTTCATTCTTTATTGTCATAAGTGATCTCATTTCCACCGCATTCAGTCTATTTTCGTTTCTCTTCTGCCAGCTCCAGGCCTCACTTTCATACATCAGTGTCGGTACCGAGACTCCCTTGTGAACCGTTAGTCTTGCCTCAGTCGACAAGTTCTCATTAGCCGTAATTCCATTCAAAGCGCCGTTCACTTTATTCCCTGCAGTCACCCTTCTCTGTCTTTAAAAATATGAGTCGAAAATACTCACAATTTTAATATTTAACGCAAACTTTACATCGTGGTTATTCATTTTAATATAGAATTATTAATTACTTTGTTTTTGACACATGGTTTTAGTTAGTTTATTTGACATTAGTGTACGTAACTTAAAATATGTAACTTTTCACTTGGGCTAGTCTGCCGCTGTGCGACTCAATTTATCAATCTACAAAATATTGCACATTTTATATTCCTGTAACATTTGAAACGGGTACTTTATTAGAATGTCATGCCAGGTAGTAAATATTACAATAAATATGAAAACCGTTAGTAAACACATCAAAATTTGCAGATTGCACATCAAAATCGCGCTTTCCAGTACAATCAGTAGGTAAATATAGATCAGTTCATTTGTTTATTTTACTTTTGACAATGCGAATTTTTCTTCTCTTGCAAGTAAATAACTAATTAATCGAAGAGTTCAGCAGCCCTTCTTATTTGATTACATTCCCGTTTCAGCGCTGACCAGTCTCGAAACACAGAAGACAGCGGATACTCGATTAGGAAGCCCGTTAGGCATAACCGTTTGAATCGAATGAAGACGAAAGATGTGTTGAATTTGGTAAAATCTGATTCTGATCCCGCGCAAAGTTCCGCTCTGTCGGGGAATTGAATATCCGACTAGTTTCACAAGCACATAATACGTTCAGCACATAATACGTTCAGCTCATAATTGGTATTGAACGTAAAAGTTGGTACCGCCCCGGGCACCGTGCTTATGTTGGCAGATCATTTATGCCAGTACTAAATTAAAACTCGATACACGTGATTAATTCAAACATTACGGATTGAAGTTTGATTTCAAAATGATTTTGTGCGAACGAGTAATGGGTGAACTTTATCCTAGTAATATTTATTTTTAGTTCGGTTAAAAAAAATCGTATGTTGACGGAAACATCAAATTACAAAGAAAGATTTTTTTTTAATATATATATATAGTAAAATATTAAATAGTATCTAGTTGTAGATATTATTTTTTTAATTCGGGACAAAATATTTAAAAACAGCAAGGATTTCATAAGTTCGCTCAATAATACTTAATATTTATCACTTCAATTAATGATTTGGGCAGAAAACCAAATGTGACGTAGATTAGCGACGGTCGAGAGAACTTGAAATTATCATAAAATAAAATATGAACGTGAGAAAAATAATATTTTTACTTTTAAAATTAGCAATATTTACTTTGTGGTTAAAATTCATATTTTTTATTTATTATCTTAGTTTTATTAACCAATGAATTGAGTTTAAAAAACATCTACCGGTTTCGAAAAATACCTTTTCCTTCTTCAGGATGTCATAACTAACTAAAAATATAGCATTGTTTCTTCACCAGAATCTATTTTTAAATTTTTTAAAAAAACAACAATTATTTAAAAAAATAAATTTAGTACCTAACTCCGTACCTAAGTCCTATTCTAAAATTTTTTCCTAAAAATTATTCGACTAAATTTGTATTGAGCAGCAATTTGAGTTAGGTACTAAATTAATTTTTTTAAATAATTGTTGTTTTTTTTTTAAATTTAAAAATAGATTCTGGTGAAGAAACAATGCTATATTTTTAGTTAGTTATGACATCCTGAAAAAGGAAAAGGTATTTTTCGAAACCGATAGATGTTTTGTAAACTCAATTCAGTGGTTAATAAAACTAAGATAATAAATAAAAAATAATAATATTTTTATTTTCGTTTCGTAAAAATTACGTAATTACTATTGTAAAGTGTATTTAATTAGAAAATCTTAATCAAAAGCGTAAAAAATGATCAGCTTTGATTAATTAATAAGTAATTCTACAGACACGATATAATGCAATACAGACAAAGATTACAAGTGAAAAACGTGGAATTCCATTGATCTATCTGTTGAACTCCTAAGTATTTTCGCGCTCATCTTATTCTTATTATTAAGATTGTTAGGAATGAGGTAAAAAAATTGCCCAGTCGTATTTAATAAGAGGAAAAAAACGTAAAATTTTATAAAAGAAAAATTTGTAAATTGGGTACAAATAACAAAGGAAATTGTCTTTTTAAATAACATGTAAAGATTTCTAATTAACTAATATCCCCCACGTATATACACATAAACAGAAATATTTCCACAGCACCAAACACATATATAAAATAAAATAAATTAAAAAAATATATAACTTTTTTAAAATAATAAATGGAATGTAGGATGCGAAGCGGAACAAATATGATTATGTTAATAATAAAATTTGTAAAACAGCCAATCAGTTTAGAGAATTTCGGCATCGGAGGGAACTAAGGTTTTAGATTTAGGGCAGGGGGCGATGTAATATTAATAAACGAAAGGGAACAAACATCAAAGCGAGCGGAACAGATAAAAGTAAACAAATAAAAGCGAATGAATGTCCAAAGTCGTAACCTAACAAGTTATTACCAAAAGTTAAACTCGACTCTCGACTGCGGAGGGTCAACACACTCCGAACGTACTTTACCCACTCGGGGAGATAAAGCTACCAAACTTAGTTTATAACGATTGTCGCCGGCGTTCAATACAATACTTACTACGCCCAAACTCGTTAACATAGATGCTCCATTCTGCCCGTACGTGAAATACATTCAAATTAAATTAATCAACTGGAAAGATATACGGAAAAATACATTTATCAAAAAATATATTAGTTGCCACCAGGATACGAACCTAGACATTTTCCTATCCGGAGAAATGCGTTATCCAATTTCGTTATTTCAACCAAATAGGTTTACGACGATTTTTTTCAACTTATATTCTGTAGCTCTTTAAAATTGGTACATCAGTTATTCCATTTTTGTATTATAAATACCACAGAACTATGTTCTGAAAAACTGCAACTTCACATTAATAATGTGTTCTAAAAACCTGTATAATATATTTTTGATAACTCTTTATTATTTATCTCTAATATCAAGAAACGTCACGCCTTTTCTCAAGGTAGTACAGGCAAAGAGGATAAAACGTCACACAATCCTCGCCTCACATCTTCCAGTATCCGGTTTACCTAGAAACGCTTCGATTTAGGCAGACGTCACCATCAACATTCGCGTCATATATTGTTCTTACCATTCTCTCCTCATTCATTCCTTCAACATGACCAAACCACCTAAGCGAACCTTTTATAATTCTGTTCACTATGCCGTGGTCATCTATACATTTACTTCTGTGGGGGTAAATTTGTTCATCGTCATCCGCGTTATTCGTCGTCGCATTACGTATGCAGCATTTGGACTGGAGAAGGGTGGAAGAGTCCGGGAATCAGAGAAGAATGGCCAGGGATAAAATTCGGTAGAGAGCACTCGTGGGGGCCAAATCCCACCATGAGATGTAGTGCAGTGGATTAGATGTAGAAGAAGATTAGGTCTACTGAACCACGATATTATTATAATTATTCAATAAAATGAATAAATCCTTACAAGCCTTCTCCTGACTTACCTAACAACAATAACGCGTGACACATTCCGTGTACATATGAAATTAAATATAATACAACGTGAATTATTTATCGCGACAATTTGAAATTCCAAATCAAATTATGATTTGTTTATTTTATTTAAATCTTTGCTTCAGTTGCGGAAATAAATATTTACATTATTGAGCGAAGCGTCACCAAATAGTTTTGAAGTGAACTGTAAACAACTTTACACTTACTAAATTTCAATGTGATTTCATTATTGAATGGTCAAGGTTTTTTTTACTAATTTGTCTAACGTATGTAATCTTTATTATATTAATTTTATTTCAATTTAATCATTCTTATCTTTTCAATCTTCAAATGTACCCCTGGAAAAAGATGTCAGGCATCCCGTGGACAACACGACGCAGGCCTCAATCCTGCACAGCAAGCCGGCACTACACCTACAACAGCAGTAAACAAAAGATTCTTCCAATTCTTTGGCCACTCTATGCACAAAATGAGATTATTCTAGAAGGGTGCTATAGCGGTGGATAGATGCATCGCGTCTGACTGGAAAGACGCTGGAGTCAACTGTGAGGGTGACCAGAGACCGAGACTTGTGGAGGTGTATTACGAGCCGAATCTCATCTGATTGAAGTGACAATGACACGAAGAAGGAAAGAAGATTCCAATTTTAACATTATTGCGATGACTTTCATCACATGAAAGTGTAGTCAGCGAAAGGGCAAAATGAATGCATCAGCTAATGGAAACTAGGTTACTGGTTCAATTCTTCGACAGTCGATAATATTGTTATGATCTTCCGATGCTATTTCTAAGAATTATTGCAACGGGAATATTTATTAATTGTTATCGTGTTATTGCTATCGTAATGGTTTTATAGGACAGAAATTGTCTTAAGAGTAAGTTTTACTTCTGATATCAAATGAGAATTATATATTGCGAAAAAATCGACAGACTCGTTTAAATCTTTAGTTTCTGTCGAACAGAAAATAAGTTCAATTTTCCATGACCTTAACAAAACGTTCATACATGTGTTTACTGTCAGTTTAGACAACATCTTTTTCGATCCATAAGATGCACCACACGTTCCCCCAGAAAACAACTTCAACTTACAAAATAAATATAATTATTTAATAAACTATTTAAATTAATATTTAATTTAAATATATATACAGGTACTTACTGTACTTTAATTCACTCATTTTTCTTCATTTCAATTCCTATTGCATATTTCTAAACAAACTAGATCAAAACAGAATTACTTAGATATACAGAAATAATCTATGTTCTAAAATAGCATTCATAAAAATATGATCTCATTAAAATACTATTTTTAGTGATGGTTGTACCGTTATTGTGAATGTGACTGTGTTCGAATCCAACGACGATGGGTAACTAATTTTTCGTAATTCTTCGAGCAATCACTAGAAACCTGCCTGCACTAGAAACCTGCCTGTACTAGAAACAAAACCTCCAACACTCGGTTACCAATCGTCGTTATAATCGAACACAATGACAGATAACGATTTACCGCCACTACTCTACTTCATATATTTTCTAAATCTATTGAATCTCTCCATATTAATATGACAGTTGGCGCAGTTTTAAAACTATATTTATTTAGCGCTAATTGCGACACCACAAATAAACAGCGTAAAGTGGTGTTCGTTGACTCATTCACTCGTGAATGAGAGAGATATATTTCTCTTTTATTTCATAAAATATTTTTGTCTAAATTGTCATAAATTTGGCGCGTGCCTTTGGTTTCGATTCGTTTAATCGTCCGAAAAATACGATACATTAATTTTAATATAATAATAATAATGGTCAACGCATGCATCATCCGTTTAATAGTAAATTCATTAAAAAGAATTCCAACGTAATTAGTTTCCTACGTTCACAAAAGTGAGTAGAATTCTACGCAGGTACGTGGGTACCTTACATTTTCCATTATAAAGTATTATACGATACAAGCAGTTGACTGGACGACAAAGACACAAACATCATTTGAATTATTGATGAGCTTTGAATACGAAATTTGTAGACAGAGAGGCGTCCGCGGTCACGGATGACGTCAATAAATGGTCATCATTTACACAATCCACTTGTTACCCAAAGTTCTACAAAAACGTAAGAGCACAGTCCTCCCGTATGAACAACGGCGTCAAATCACCACAATGTCAAAGCCAGTAAGAGGTAGCTAAATATCTTCAATTCAGATATTTAATAAATAATTGATGGACGTTATTGGCCCGTATCCACGGAATGACACACGATACCTTAGAGATTTAGTTAAGATAAATCTCAGTATTATGCAACTACACGTATTGTGATTTTGATCTGGAGATAAGTTCAGAAACCAGCTTGAGATTGGTAGAAAGAGACAAAAACGTTCGATTTGTTAACGAGATTACGTCTAATATCATAAATACCTACAACTATTTATTATGAAAGTTAGACGGGTAGAGGCATTAAATTACAAACAATCCTGTGGCTGGGGGGATTCAAATTCACTCAAATGATGAACGGAACACCAACGGACTGACATTTGACGTTTGAAGTACAGCAACCGTGAAGTGAGGCGCCAGACGGTGAATCTCTAAGACACGGTGTGTACACGGGGACTACGAAAGCTGAGAGTTGTCTCCAGTGAATCTCGTGGGAATAAAATCAGGATCTCAAAAGAGATTGTCTCGACTCGAAAATCTCATAAAAATTTTAATATCATAATAATAATACTATACTAGGCGATAAATAAAACCAATAACTTGACAGAATCATTAATAGCTCGAGAAAGTATTCCGCGAATACGACCGTGACGTGGTGCCATTATCGAGCCAGAAACGAGACGCTACAAAAGATTGATGAAGGTAAACAAAAAAAAAAATTGGCCAGATTACAGTTTGATATATGCAGACGTAGAATTATACCCGCTGTAGCGAAAATAATCGACAAAGTTTCGTAATGAATTATTCCATTTTAAAAGTGGAAATTTCTTTTATTTGCCGAACCGACGGACCGACCAATTGTAGAACAAAGCGGCGCCTGCTTTACATAGAAATAGTTGGAAAAGTTTCATATCATTCATTTTCGTCCGAAGAGAAAATGTTAAAATCTTTAAAAGGCGCACATTTAAAGAAAGTGGGGCCGAAGTTTTGGCAGAAGGGAAAACTTTTGTTGGAAACGGAGCCAACTCACACCACGCTACCCTAAACTTTGTTCGGTAAGAAGGGGGTGAGTCGGTTATTCTTCCCCCCCCCCCCCGCTTCCCTTACTGGTTCAATACGGAGCCCTTTAACATTCTTCTGTACTTCAAAACAAAGTTAATGAATAAAATTATATCATATTAATATATTCCAGCCATTAATGTTAGACATAAATTGTCAATAATAGATTATAAAAAGTTTTTTTTGTACAAAACGTTTTTATGACAGCATATACATATCGATGTAAGAGGCATGTTTTTTCCTATTATGGTGTCTCTATATTCATGGCGCAGCTCATTTTCGATGGCTTCTTACTACACGGTGTCAAAAATGTAGTCACCATTGACGGTCTTTAGAACCCACCTCAATGAGCTAGCTGCTGCCGCTGCTGCACAGTTGGGATGCATTGTTGGGTGACGGTGGAACGCGATTAATTTTAAATAAAATTGTGCCCCTAATTATGACACAGTATGTCCTCAAACACAATTCACTATGATGCTTGCTGCATTGAAATGGAAACTTATTGTAGCAATATTTGAATATGTTCAAGAACACACAATTACTGGATTTTTGCCTACAAAGAAAGGCACTGTTATTAAACAAATATCAGATATCTTATACAGAAAAAGCTATTTTTTTACATTTAATAGAAAATATACGGAAGTATGGGGTAATTACAAGGCTTACGACCTATCTTCAGCTGGTTTAAGTGATCACTTTATATATATATAACGTTCACCAATTCTCAATCAATCTCAATCTCCATATTTATCAAATTTTTGAAAGTTGTATATATGTCAGTATGTGGACTCGCTTCGAATACCACCACACCATTGCCATCTACGAACCAAATTTGATAATTCATTTTTCTATTTTTTTTTAAACAGCATATATGTCATCACTAAGAAAATCTGATTTTTTAAAAATTATTTTAAAGCATTATTCTTTATCTGTAAAATGTTTTTTAACATAGTATACTAGAATACGCCTGAAAAATCAATATTTTTCAAGTTTTTATATATTTTCTTATTTTGACCAGTATTTCGGAAACTTATTTGTGTTTGCAATATCGTGTCTTTCATTTTTATAATAAAGTTTTTATCCCGTTTTTAATTTTAAGTTAATTTTAAGATTAAGTTTTTAATCCATGTAATAATGCGGTACACTAGATATTATATTTTCAATACGACAGGTGGCATAATTTAATAAGAGGAACGAAAGTAGACTAAATTCAGTGGAAATGAGATCATTTGGTCAAATGTGGCAAATCCATTAATGACGAAGTAAAAAATAAACAAATTAGAAGAATGTAGAGCTGATAGCACAGTGAATAGGATTAATAAAAAAGGGTCGTGTAGGTGATTTGATCGTGTTGAACAAATGAATGGGGAGAGAATGGTAAAAGAACGGAAGACTTGGCGGGACCGGATTGAGTAAATACTGAACGATGATCCTGTTAGAAGATTCAACAATTTGCAGCAATTGCTTTGCATGGGAAGATGTACGAATGTGGATTGTATGTCAGGACAGAATAATGTGGCGCCCTATCCTCTCTGCCTATCCCCGCGGCGAAACAGCGTACCATAATAACTAGTTAGATAGTTTTCAATAAACACATTAATATGGGATAATTCGTGTGGCCCCAATTTTGTCAAAATCTCACCTCAAGGGGCGGCGGGTCGCATCACACACAGACTACTTACACACTAGTAGTTAAAATTATAAATTGTTATTCGAACGGTGCGTTTTCAGTCTCACATTTTAAATAAAATCTGATGCACCATTCCGTACGTCCCGTCAAAGAGTTCCAAGCTTTTGAGCCTGCCGCCGCACCGCAAGAACTGAAGCTAGTCTCCTGGCGACGGCTGATCGGTTCTACACAACCCTTCCTGCGACTGAACTAGAACTGGATTACGAACAATACCGGTGTTGTACAAAAAAAAAAAAAAAAACTGTAAAATAATAATTACAAAGCCTCGGAGGCGAAAACAGAAACTTTTTAGTCAGATATTGTGGATGGATGTTCGTTCCCCTCGAAACCGGCTCATCACACATCTCACAAACATCTCACAATAGCTTAATTACTCGCGGCGAACTAACTTCGGATTTACATTGTTAGCGGCGTACACGCCTTGTTACAAACTTCAATATGGAAAATTTTCGAAACAACGGCGGCCGTGTTCCCGCGCAGAGCACGAGCTGAGCCGGAGATGGCAACAAAGTAATAAAAATCACCATACAAAATAATTCTCCCCGTTTGTCCGTCGGTCACACCTTTAATAACGTATGCACCCATATTTCGAACAAAAAAATTCTATAATCGTTTCGAACCTTGTATCAGTTGACTGGATATGAAAAAAATATTGCTCTTTAAACTTTGCTCATCTAACCTGAGTATCCACTTCGTATGGGTTCAATAATAATTCAATTCGACCAATATCAAAAGGTGTGTAGTAAGATTATATACCAACTATTCTATGTTACTTACGTTTTTTTCATATTATAGCGGGCTTTCAAGTCTTGTATTGCAATGTTCTTCGTGTGCCAGGAAAAATATCTAATAAATCTGATACATTACATCGAAATGAAGTGTCAATATCATTTGAAATATACGTGTTGTGACCATTTTCCTCTGGAAGTACATAGAAAAAAATAAAATCCATTTCTATCTTGAGAAACTTGAAAAACTGTAAGCAGGTAATTATTGAAATGATTACATTTCTTCAGAGAAACCAAATTTCGCGCCAGTCCTGGAACGGGTAAGTGTCTAGTACAATAATAATGATGACGATGATAACGATAACAAGACATAAACAAGCTGGAACTGATTCAAAGTTCAAAGTTCGGCCTTCAAGTTGCGAAAGAAAGAACAGACGAAGAGTACAACAATGAAGAAGTGGGGAAACAAAGTTGGCAACAACACACATAAGAAAGTTTTACTCCCGGTTACGGTGCGGAGCGGGGTTGCGGGGCGAGGTTACAGACTGCGGAGTATGAGGTCTCTTCCCTGAACTTGTGTAAGCAAATAATACTCGCGGATAAATGTGTACCCGGCGACTGTACGTCATTTGTTCAGAAACCTATTACGTACTTTTCCACCGCGCGAGGAGCACCGGTGGGATATGCGCCGTGAGCTGTGCGCCGCGAGACATTTCCGACAACGCTTGGCATGCTGCATCATTTTCAGCGTGACTGTGATCTTTCTCATTTATTTATTTTACCCCACAATACACATAAAGCTGTAATTATACTAGCTTTATTTCTGTTTACAATAGTAAATATTTCCACTATCATGAAAAAACACGACACATTAGCTGGGTACTGCTACTGTTTTACCGTTTCCGAGGTAAGTTTGTAGAACTCCACAATATATAATGGAGGATAACCCTCATTATAGTCATACAAGTTGTTGAGTTAAATTAATAATGTTCTTACATAAACGAATAGAATAAAAAAAAAAACAAATGTTTTATATTCACATATGTAATAACTGCTACTGTATTCATCGATAATGTTTTAAATACTAATTAAATGTGTTAATTAGAAATATATACATATGAAATCAATTTTATCGAAAGATATTATTGTTGCGCCGCCGGGATTCGAACCTGGATCTCTTTCCAAACCGGGAAAGGTGCATTGTCCAACTACGCTAGAGCGACATTATTTTTGACGACAAATTTTCGAACGTATATATTACACTTTTTCAAATTAATACATCTATCTAGCGTTCCTTTATTTGAAAGCCATCTACTTTGCTTTTACGGAATCTTTCTAATTAATACATTTAATTAGTATTTAAAATATCACAGACCGTCGGTTCTGAATAATTACAACTTCACAATAAGAATGTGTTCTCCTAATGATAATGTTTTCGTAATACACGTAAGAAACGGTTCATTAAATTAGAACTCAATACCAGATGTATTGAGAGGTGCGAACTTTATGGTCCCCTATCTAACGTGGGTCCCAGTGCACTGCACTGGCATAGTTACGCTATTGGCCAATGGCCGTAAAAATCAGGCAGATTTAAGGATATTTCCCGTCTTATGGAACCCCAATGGCGTGGCCTCCCGAGGGTTATAACTGAACAAGTTCAACAATCGCACTAATACAGTGCAATTACAATTAGCAACAGAAGACCGAGAGGCGAAAGATTGAGTAAGTCAAGGCTTAATTTCTGTTGAAGCCATTAAACATTATTATGAAGGTGATGGATATATGATTAATACAAAAATGCTCCAGCTACGAAAGCTTCCACACACCCATATCCCACACCCCAAACATAATATATCGTAACTAACAAATAGATCACTTCTAGTTATTCTAGTAGTTCGCAAGTTTAAGTGGCAGTATTTTTTAAATATATATTGTGATCAATAAAAAAATAATTCTGCCACTTGCAATTGCATCAAAATGTAAGAGAAATATTACTAAAAATGATGTATTTATTGTTAGTAACAATACGTTTAGATTTAACAAAAATATAAATGTAAAGATAAAAATAACGTTCGTATGTTAAAATAATATTTCCCATATCTTTAAACATTAGAAACGATCATCTTACCGCTCGACCAGACATGTGCGCCTAAATGTCACGATATTAATACGGCAAGTCATAAATGACGACGAATAAAACGGATTAGAAATAGACATAAATATTGTAAAAGTTTGTTTTAATTATCGAGTAATAATGTGATCTAATCTGAAAGTCTGCAAGTTTTATTATATTAAACTATAAACAGTAAAAAAAAAAAAAAAAACTAACTAGACAACGAAGTTCAGCATTAAACTGACGGCTATAAACTGTATACAAGTTTCTCTCCGACGAACGTCAAACCGTGGGAACGGGCCGGGCGGGCGCCGCGGCACGCGCCGTCCGCGCCAGATGCCAGCTACCATTCAGGAGCACGTGGATTGATAAGATGGCGGCGGTATCAGGTATCAATTGGGGAATTTACGTTGGAGATGTTTACAGTATCAAATATTCGCGTATACTTAATACAAATTTTAAGTGGGTTTTTTTTTTATTTATATTTTATTCTATAGGGTACATTATTTGTATACAACTCATTTGTGTCATTTTGGTTTGCCGCTTTTGTTGACAGTTTATCAGTGTAAACGTGGGAGATTCGTTACGGAGCATTTTACGGTTGAGCAACGTGTATTAATTATCAAAACCCTCTACTCAAATCAGTCTTCAGCTGTGGCAGCACTTACGTCATATTTTAGCGACTCGTAATAATTCATTTAGTCATATGGCAAATCAATTAATTTCAAGAAATGGTGACACTGATTGGCCGCCAAAATCTCCGTATCTGACAACTCCTGACTTTTTTTGCGGGCCTATCGAAAGGGACACGGACATGCCAACAAGCCAATGAATATCGAACACCAAAAGCGGCATGTCCGAGACGCTGTGTAAATGAAAAATGAAAATGCCATAATTTGTGTGATAGCAAGAGATGGAAATTTGGCCGACGTTATATTCCACACATAATTGTAAAGTGCAATTGAAGTATTTATAGCACAAAATCCGTCATTTTTCATATGACCCAAAAGTAATTTACATTTGAAGTTTTACCGTCCTCAATTTTATTTATTTAATTCTTAATATAGTGCATACATAAGCTCTAATATAAAATTAGTATTTTCTTATACTAAAACTTATCTTTTACATATTTAGTCAGTTTCATTTTAAATCTATTTAATTTCTCCTCCTTTCTTATTTTTTCTGGTATTTCATTAAAAATCTTCATCGAACTATTTGGCCTCCTGTACAATAGGTAATATGTATACCTTCGTGTGTGATATGACAAATGCAGCAGAGTAGTTACATGTGTCAGACTACATGAATTAAATATAACGAGTAATTAGCTGCATTAAATTATATGGTATCGGTATACTGTTCTGAGGTCTGTTTTAAGCCCTGTGCATAGACTGGAAAAGGTTGCGAAATAACTCCAGTCGTCTCGTACCATCCTTGCCATTGAACCAAACTCTCCATTATTCCAAGAGTGTGTGCGGGTGGTGCTCTGCCGAGCGGATATGAGGAAGAGTGTGCAGTTCGAGAATACAGCTCCTCAGCCATGCGCGTGTTACTTGATACTAGGCTTATGATATCAAATTAGATACAATTTACACAAGTTTAATTTCATACATATTCTTAGTATCTTAGTTTCTTTTTAGAGTAACATGTCAGGTCAAAGAAATCGTTTACATTTACATTTAGCGCCTTTTGAGGTCTTCCAAATCCCAGCATGGAAAGGTTGATATTAATGTTAACCAACTAATAATGAACTCATGAACCTAAAAACGAAGAGTATTTTATGTTAATCGAGACAAATGATATAGTTTATAAATGGTCCGAAGCCGCGGGTGTGATCAGTGTGTTTTGGATATCGGTTATAAGAAGTTCTTTTAAAATAAATAAATAAATTTCTTTTGAGAAGTGTTTAAATCAATTAAATTCGACACCACGCCGGTGAGAGAAATATAATTCGCGGGATCATAATTAACAATGGCAGATGTCAAGAACCGCCGAAGGAGAGAAAATTCCTTCCAAGTCTTTCTGTTCGAACCCAAAACTTTCCTCTAATCAGCGAAAAATGTATGAAAATTACACAGTACTCTGAGCAGTGCCATCTTCACGCTTACAGTCATGAGAGCTGTGACACTACGAAAATACTATTGAACTCACTATCTGGTCGTAGAAGTCTTCCGCGGACGTCCCCTATTCTGGTGCCATCAACATTAGCGTCATATATCTTCCTTACCATTATCTCTTCATTCATCCGTTCCATATGACCTAACCACCTTAGTGATTCTTTCTTAATCTTACTCACTATATAAAAATCAGCTTTACATTATTTCCTTATTTTTTCATTATTTACTCTGTCATAAATGAATTTGCCACACATACGCCTAAGCGAACTGATTTCCACTTCATGCAGTCTACTTCCGTTTCTCTTCTGCCAACTTCAGGCCTCACTTCCATACAGCAGTGTCGGTACCAGGACTCCATTGTGTACCGCTAGTTTTGCCTCGGTTGACAAGTTCCCATTCGCTAAAATTCCATTCAAAGTGTCCTTCACTTTGTTTTCTGCAGTCGCCGTCTTTTTGATATCTTTCTTAGTCTTTCCGTTTCTATCAAACATACTTCCCAAATACACAAACACATCTATTGTTCCAAACGTGAATTACCAATGAAACGAATACCGCTTGCACTTAATACACAGAGCACAAATAAAAATCTAAAACGTTAAGACACTGAAATTGATCAATATCGTATATTCCCTAATTGGGTGTTTACGTGTTTCCTGCCTTTCTCCCGGTCTCATTACAAAATCCGGCACAAAGCGAGACAAAATAACTAACTGAGAAAAAAGTGAAAGTGTGAGAAATAATATCAAGTACATACACAACACCATCGAGGTTTGTGACAGTTCGTGCAGCGAACGCGGTAGGGAGCTCTTGCAGGACGGGAGCATTGATACGGCATATTGGGATGGGGCGCGGGGGGTCGATATCGCACCCCCTCGTAACTTCCCTAAGTTTGCTCTGTTCTCGGGGCGAAACTTGGCAACTTGTGTAACAATCCTGAACTTGAAAGAGCTCAGTACAACATAAACCGTGCAAGAAGTACCCACATACCGCTGCTAAGCACGCCGTAAGTCCGCTAACTAAATTAGAGGAATCTAGATTAGTTGGAGCGTCTTATCTGAATCTAATGGAGCATTTATCATTATGGATGGATAGTATCTTGACTCCGGGCGCGGAGAGATATTAAATTAATTTTAATTAACGCCAAATAAGGTGGTGAACGCGCGACTATTTTGATAGGTGTCGGTGCAACATTGGTCGATAGCAATCTTCCAAGCTGTGGCGAAACATGTGAAGTGAAAATCGTTTAATGCGAAACCACGGAGACCAAAAAAATTGATAGATCTATTTATGACAGAGTGAAGCATGAAAAAATAAGGAAATAATGTAAAGCTGACCTTAGTATAGTGAGTAAAATTAAGAAAGGATCACTAAAGTGGTTTAGTCATATAGAACGGATGAATGAGGAGAGAATGGTAAGAAGGCATATATGACGCATGTCAATCAAATGGGACACGACCTGTAATGCACCTTCACAAGTCTCGTCTTCTTTGTCCTAAAGTTACATCCAAGATAATTTCCTTTGCCATTGACGCATGGTGAAAGAGGAGAGAATAGTAAGAATAAATATATGATGCAAGTGTTGATGGCGCCAATAATAAGAACGTACGCTAAAGCACTACCAGGTAAACCAGATATTAGAGGATGGTCTTGTTAGACGCCTCGATAATCAGCGAGCTTGTATGAATGTGGATGAGGCGAGAATTGTGTCAGGACAGATGAGTGTGGCGCTCTATCCTCTCTGCCTACCCCCGTGAGGAAACGGTGTGATGGTAAGTTAGTTTTAAAAAATGACAAGCCGGTCAATAAAAGGTTAAGTCGTAAAGTCATAAACGCGCCCGATAGGTAATACAGGTAATGCTTAAAATGGTAAGGACGGTGTTCGGCGAGCGGCATCCTTGTTCAATATCAGATATCGGCCTAGTCAATAAAAAGTCATAGAGTAAATAATTCTGTGACAATATGGTGACTTATATTATTTCGTTCTTCTAAGATACGAAATCTTTTCATATGAAAAGAAAACAAATGTATGATATCACACCGAATTTTGTAGGCACCGAAATATTTTTTCGTATTAACCGATTTTTCGTGTTAAACGTTTTCCACCGTACCGAGCCTTCCCTCTTTTTTAAAATCATATTCTGCTTATTTTTATTTGTCTACATAATAATTTCAAAATAAAAGATTAACCATTGTAGGTATTCAACATTTTAAAACCACTGGCAACAAACAAAAATAAAATAATTTGTTATTTTATTGCATTTAAAATATCCATGTTAATAGCGCATCGCGGCTGGGAACAGTCGCTAATTTGATTTTTATCTTTTAATTCAATGGAGCGTGCAAATATTTGGCAAGGGCGCGGATGCAGCCGGACCTGAGACGCGATCGTTTCCTTTCCGTCGCGGCGATGATTCAAATATAGAATGGTAAAAAAAAAAAAAAAAAAAACAATCGAGTGTTTAGTGTAAACTGGTTTCGAAATAGAGATGACAAGACTGACCGTCGAATAGTCCCGCCGCTTGTCAGGCCGGGGTTGCGAAATCGTGCGCGGGAAGCGCGTCCCGACCGGTTTCGGTACAGGCTCACACGTCGTCACACGCTCGCGTACCATTTTGTGATTCCTGTCGGGCGTAACAATCTAGGTATCGGCGAAAGTTGACGGCGACAAGTTTCCAGAAGCATTCGAGGAGTCAACATTAACGAGGCGAAAGGTCAATTCGTCATCATTATATATCACCGCTAGTGTAAAAAAAAAATTACCCATAACTAATATTGTTTATGAAGATTTATGATTATTGCGAAATTTTTCGGTGTCATTATTTAATTTTTATTCAATTATCATTTTTTATTTATAAAGAAAGTTTAAAAAAAATTCAATTCTTGACACACGTTCATATATCGTCCATCCATCTTTCAATAATGCGTAGCTAGTTTATTGTTAAAATTGAGTTTTGAATGGGGTTTACATTGCCCGAATACATCCCCATAATCCATTCGAACAGGCATATCTGAATTTTATTCCAATGAAGTAATATAATATAAAAACATGATCAATCTTATTTCTATGCATCATTCTTACATATGACAGTAGTAATATGTCATATTTATGGAATAAATACACTCGCACTGTCTTTAAATCAAAAATCGGTAAATCGGTAAGATTATTTTTCAACGGAGAAAAATTCCACATAATTTGTTAATATATCGTCTTCTGTAAAATCAACAAATTCGGGATACGGATCTTTGAAAGATGGACGACGATATTACTTCTTTCGTATCTGTACAACTTCTAAGTCGCTGCTCTCAATTGTAGTTTATTCCTCAAAAGACAAAACAACAGCATACAATCAGACGCGACTGTAAAATTTTTTCCTTAAACGTCACTTAAAGCTTTCTCTTCTTCCATGCGTCAATACAATAATAATGCATTGTATGATGACCGTTAAGAATCTTTCTAAGCGTGCACTACCGGGTGTGCAACAATATTATAAAGTATCGAGGCAGTGCTGATTGTGAAATAAACTGATTCACTACACAATACCACGCCGTATGCCTCATCGACCACTGAGGTTCCCACGCCGTCTGACTTCGGTAACTCTCTGTCTCCAGGCGCTGGAGTTCAAATAAAATCACGAACCAAAGCACCGAGTACCTCACAGGCAAGCGAAGGAAGCGCGCGGCGCACGGTGCCTGTTTAACCATCAAAGAGCTCCGGTGTTCAGTCAGCGCTGCACTGGCAATGTTCGCTCAGGCGGTAATGCTACCAGTACATACCTAAAATACTTACGTACTGAAGGTACACATTATTATTATATGCTTGGGTTTAATCCGGTAATTCATCGTCCTGGTGCAATCGTGCACATTCGCAATTTTATTTTACACATTCTTATTAAAAATTTAAACAAGTCAAAGCCGTATCGAAGATTTTTAAATACCTATAGAAAAGACTACTCTGTCGCTTGAAGAGAAAAAAGAAAATCGGAACAAAGAAAAAACGATCGCTATAACCACCTTTCACGAACAGACCCCCCTCCAGACCTTTAATTGCCAGATTGCCAAGAATTTAAATTATCTCGGATCCATATATACAGACGACGGTAGCTGCGAGCCAGAAACGACGCATCCCGCACCCATGAGGGGAAACAAAATATTTCTGCAGAAGATATAAATACAATGCAAATTAGGATTTATCACAAGATTAGTTAGTAGAAATTGATGCACTAGTAATTGTGACTATTTCTCTTACCCAGTATATCATTACGAATTTATTAATTTACACGAATTTAAATTAACTCGTTCGACGGCCGGCAGAGCCGCCGCCATGCTGCGGTCAGCCACCAAAGATACCGGCAGTCCTCTATGCCCGTTAACAAATAAATGCTGCTGAAAGCGCTCTGGACGCCGCGCAATGCGTTTCCGATCCGTCCCCTGACCGCAGACAATTGCGCACGCGCGGGAGTATTGCCATCATTCAAAAATGTAATACTAAACCAACTATTTAATTGATTGACGCCATACCTGTGCGTCACGCAATCTCATTCAATATGTCTCTCTGCTGATTTTAGACTACTGTCACTATTTAGTACTTTGCAACCTATCTTTTATTACAAATTTATTTACAATCTATCAGTAGATACTGTCACTGTTAGTACTTTGCAATCTATTTTTTACACACCCCTACACTCATCGGTCTATGCACATATACTATTTTAGAATAATAATTGGTTCACTGGAGAATGCAATAAAAGTTGGTGCTTATTCGCAATATTTGTTTAATGCCGTCTGGCAGAACGAATTTTCTTATTTCCGGTATTTCTCCCGGCGTCTGCCCCTGCCCATAGTACCCCTGAATTTATAATGTGATAGAATCGAACCCGTCGACAGGACGAAGCCGTAGGATATCGCACCTCGGATCGATCAAAGCTATCGTATAACCGGAAGGAGGCGCAGACGGGAGGGTGTCGCGAAGTTGGAGCCGCACAGTCACCCAGAACGATTCTGTAATTCTGCCGAAGGCATTAGATATATGATATTATGCGCCAGCGATTGAATATCCACCGGTGATCGGATGTCATTAGTTGATTAATTAATATACGAATAGTCACATAGCATGCTTCGCACGGCGGTCAAGCAGCAAGACGATTAATGGCGTAATTGAGTGTTGACGTGCTTATTGCTACCTGGCGATCGTTAATTTTCCATTAATCCATTAGAACATTGTACTACCCATTTATGTATTTAATAATAAGTCAAGTCACTCGGACATTCGCAATTTCAATTGCGTCTCTTTTGAGAATGTATCGGGTGCATTCAACATTGATAAATCGGCGGATTTTTTCAGTTAGACAAATGACGAATTAGTTTTTTATTTACAATTTTTTTTCCCACACAGAAGCCAATAATGTAACAATTTGTACATATATTATTAAGAGACGTACGACAGATCAAAGATTGCAGAAATTGTTAAATCCATATGTACAACTAAACAAAGCGAATCTATCATAAAGTCATTTAAATCGGAATAATTCGGCGTTCGTGCAACTCAACGATAATTCGCTACTAAAATCATCATAGCATCTTTTAAGTTATATTTTTGAAGGTTTATTAGAGAATACTGTACGAGGACTGATAATTAAATTCGCAAATTAATTATTACAGAATATATATACGTAGATGATGCACGGTATTCTTCAAAATAGTCCCCTCTTAAAGGAATGCAATTGGTCCAACGTTTTTTTCCATTACAGAAACACCATTTAAAGCCATTCTCCGTGAGACTATTTAGAGCACGCGTCGTAATCTGTTCCACCTCCGCTCGTGATCCCAATGATGATCTGTCATATCTTTTTTGATTTTGGAATAGGAATTAGTCAAGAGGATGCAGTCGGGCGAGTAGGGCAGGCACTCGAAAAAGTGCTTCACAACAATAATCGTGAGTGCTAGAACATAAAAAAAGAACGGAGAATCAAAATGTTCAACAGTTAGTATCATAGTTAAATTACGAGAATCAGACAGGTCGCAAGCCCTATAATTACGCATACTTCGATATATTTCCCGTATATATAATAAAAAATAGCTTCGTCTCTATAAGATATTTATTATTTGTTTAATGACAGTGCCTTTATAGGCGAAAATCCAGTAATTGTGTGTTCTCGGAACATGTTCAAATATTGCTATATAATACAAGAGTTGACAAACTACATGTGTACTTGAATTGAGGTACATTAAACAATAGGGTTAAAAAAGAATATAAACCCCTCAATTCGCATACGAATACACTCGAAGAGTATTTTCAGTCACCCCGACCACCGATCCATCGGACACGCATGCGTTACAGGATAATGACGTCGCGCTGAAAGCACATAAATAAGGCGGTCAGCTGTGACCGCCGAGATTTCCAATACAATACAATACGTCGCCATAAATAATTCCAGCAACGGATGTTGGCATCTGTATTTGTTCGCTTTTGTTTGGCCGAAACGAGTTTTAATATAAAGAATAGCACAGTTCGTGTGAAGGTAACGCCACAAGGTAAAATAATTTTATATTCGTGTGCGGGTTACCTTAAACAATATATTTAGTAAAAAAAGAAAATATTATATAAGTAGAATTACAAAAAGAACGGCAAACGAATTAATTCTGGGAACGTTTTAAATTTAAATTTAATTTAACACTGGTGACATAATATAGTCGCTCGAGTTTTATTCAGACTGGAGCACAGTCGTACAATATGACGTAACAATTTAACAGCCAAACTTTATACAACATTCTTTACATTGAACTTTAGCCTGACTTATTATTATTATTATCTCGTACTGAAAATACTCTACTTACTTATAATAGGCACAGAGGATAGAATACCACATTATTCTGTCCTGGCACACATCGCCTCGTCCATATTTATGAATATGGACGAGGCGTATATTTAGGTATATGTACCTACCTCGTAGATTGTTGAGGTTTGTAACGGGATAATCGTCCGGTACCCGTTTACCAGTTCGCGGACGTCGTCTATTTCTGGTGCCATTCCAAATAATCTATCTATGTTCAATATTTATTAAAGGTTTTCAGTAATTATGATTAACAAATGCACAACAGCCAATCTATTGAGTGGGAATTTGGGAATGTTGAACCGAATACGTGTTTAATTTCATTTTCCATGTATAACTGATCTAAAAAAAACCCAACATGATGAAAACACGGGCCTATTATGATTAATATCTGCTGACAATGGATTGAGCAAAGAGGTAGATACTGAATATCCTTCGCGCCACTGTTTTTTTTTTATGTGGGGACATCCAAGATAAGGAAGGTCCATAGTGCTGAGAGAATTAAAAAATTGAGCTTGAATGCGCCCAAATACAGCTAGAAATGAATAGCAATGTTTATAATTCTTTGAATTCCATTGTCAACGGCGCCTGGACCCAAAAAACCATCAGTAAGAACACTTGCGATAACTAAAAACATATACGTTTATATTATTCACTGTTTTCGAGGTAAATTTATAGAACTCCATAATCACATAATATATAAAAATAAAACACTTTTTTTTTATTCTACTCGTTTAATTTACTTGAGACGCGTTTCGCCTTGTAATGTCATTATCAATCTAATAATTTAACTCGTATACTAACTATAATGGCGGACAGAATCAAAAACCAAATGTTTTAGTTTCACATATGTATCTTGTATAATTTAAATTATAAAACTTAAAGGAGAATGGGCGTTCACACTACGTTTGATACCTCAAATTAGGGATCTCAAGTTAGTACAATATTTGTATTATGTTCTATGAGGGTGAATCAATGAGCAACAGGGCTATTTTATATTTTACACTACAATATTTTCGATTATATCATTGTCTAAATAAGTAAGTGTGATGACTTTTATAAGTATCCTTATAAGTTCCCTTGGTGTTCTATCCTCTGATTAATGACTAATTTCTTGGGTCCCGATTCCTTGTAAGTGAAGCTCATTATGTCCAGGTAACAATATTAAGTTTATTACAACAACGTATTTACAGTCAATAATAATTACACGCTTCAGAGATAAACTAGTTATTAAGGAGAAGCTGTGATGGAAGAGAGCTGTTCCCCCTTATAAAGTTCGTCCCCCACCACTCATCTACTCACTTTCATTACACACACATATACATTTACAAAGTGACAATTTTCACAGTAAGAATAGTGAATAGTACATCTTCTTGGTAAAGTAATTGTAATCAAACTATCGCAACAGGAACAGAGGCATGATCAAATAAACTAAATATTGGAGAATGGTCATGTCTAAAGCTAAGAAAGACGAGAGTGGTATGCCAACACAGAATATTGCGGTGTTCTGTCCTCTTTGTCGACCCCTGCGAAGAAACGCCGAGATGGTAAGTTAGTTACTTAGTTAATAAAACTATTATTATAATCTTGGGACGGGCTTCATACTAAAATGCACTAAAATTATATTACATTGTATGTAATAGTTTTCAAATTTTGTTAAAATCGAGTGTAGTCAAACAATCTGTGCGATTCAGATTCTCCATCTTCAGCCGAAACTGTGTTTGGAAACAAACTCTGATCATTATTGAATAATGTATGGATGGCGGAGTGTAGAGATGTAGTGCACAGATATTGGATAACGGGGTTTATGTTTCCATTATAATTATCTTAATCTTCCAATTTGTGTACAACCGGTTAGTATAGCAATTTTATATTATAGTGGGTATCAATTATATTATCAAACGTTATTTACGTAACCCATATATCTAACTACGGGGCAGAGTCAAAAATTATCCGTAACACACCTTCAAGGTTGTCATAATGCCTTCTGCGCCATGCGTGCTTCGAGTTGGTACGACACGTATGCAAAATTTGATCCCGATCGCGGTGTTTACCTTTCAGCTATTAAAGTGTAAACATGTCCGCTCCGCTATCAGTTTGCACCGAGGAAGAACAACGAGCAGTGATCTTATATCTATGGTCGAAGGGTGTGAAAGGGGCTGAATTTCGTCATAGACTTTTATCGCAATACGGGGACTATCACGTAAAAGTTTTTTTGTGGAACGAAAAATTTTGAAGTGTCCGGACGAGTATGACGCACGAAGAGGGGGCAGGACGCCCGTCACCCTCCACCACGGACGACAAGATGCAGCAAAAGCTCGTGAGATAGTTCTAGTGAATAAGCGACTTAACGTCGGTAAGCTAGTGTCTTCTTTGAACACATCAGTCACGGTTCTCAAATCATTCCATTTTTGAGTTTTGTGTAAATAAATTGTAGAACGAGAAATGTAGATAATTTTTGATTTGCCCTCGTAGTTTAATTATTGGTAATCATCATTCGATGCCTCTATCCTACGAAAAATCCAACCACTGCAAGCAATTCAAGCACCATATATATAAATAAATATAAACCTCGATAAAAATATAATGTGATCCATCACATTTTAATGCACATAAAAAAATTAAAATGATCATTAATGTTGATTTAAAAGTAGACAACGCTTCCGAATCATTAAATATAATAATTAATTGTGTTATTAAAAATGTTACGTACATTTATAGTGGATTTACGATATTATTATATTTGTATGTTTTATTTTTATGATTTATTATATTTTGTATTTATCTTTATATTATTTATTATATGATTTATGACATTATTATATTTGTATCTTTATCTATATATCTATAAATAGTATATAGATAAATACAACTGGCTAAGAATGCAACTCCAAATGTTGAGATGCCCGCGGTGTACGGAAACATGTTTCAGCTGAGAACAAAGGGAAACGAAGACATCGGAATTGGAACAAGCGCAAAATGTGCAGAAGAAAAAAATAAAACCTGACGACACTACTAGGACGAAGCACGTCACGAGGAGTGTACAGAGCGCAGACAATAAACCACGTACATAAATGATTGTAAGCACATGCAACTTTTCTATACACGTACGATATTGTGAACGCTATGCGGGTTTTATAGGCAAGGGAGTGAAGCAGTAACGAAATAGTTACATTTACGATAAACATCTTTTAAAACGTTTATAATAAATAAAATTAATTATCTTCACACATGATCTCGAATTATAAGTTGCGAATAGTTGTGTTTCCATTTGTAACTTTGAATATTAAAATAATATCGCGGAACACCATTCGTCAAGAACGTCGACGGTTGACGTTTTGCGTAAATTAATAATGTAAATTAATAATGGTTTTGTTTTCAAAATGTTAATTTTATTTCATTCTTTGACAAAAAATTTTAACGTTTACGAAATGTAACTTTATAATTTATCATGAGTCGTTACATCCTAGATTTATGAACGGAATTTATAATTTTGTCAAGTATGGCCGAGTTTGCGCTAGATACTTTTAAGATGGTAAAAAAATAATTTGATGGGTGCCATCTAACAACTCTTTTATTTTAAATAAAAATGTTAAATTATTTCAAATTGGTCTTATATTAAGAAATTTAATTTTCTTACTATTTTAAAACTATGGAAGAATACACAGCAAAATGATATAAAGCGTGATTTTTCCGCACCTGTGTGACCTTATGTGATCAGTAGTAACTTTTTACTAACGCCCGTAGTAAAAATCCTTTGGGGGTTGTTGATCCATCAAATTTACGACTGTCAAAGCATAGATGGAGATGTCTATAGTAGGCGCGACAATTAATCATGAAATATGCTTTATTTTATGCATTATCTGTGGATTTTCTCGCCTAGGCGTTCGAAATCCGTCACTTTGGTGGTGAAATTTTTTCGTATTATGTGCTAACGTATAATAAACAACGAGATCATCATCGGACGAACTCTCACCACTAAAGTAGCGGGATATTGAATGATTCATTGTCGTATACTGCAACTTTCCAAGTATTAATATGTCAGATGACTTTTCCGCCATATTTAACTATCGATTCTCGTTTTTATTATCGGATATCAGAGAGTAAAGTCAGTTTACTACGGGTGTACTTTTTACTAACAATTAAACAATCCGTTTTCGTAAACTTTTTTACTATAATAAAAAGTAACTACCGATCACACAACCAGCCCTAAGCATGACAACTTTAATTTAGATCATATAAATCGTGCATCATTCAATCAAGCCTTTAATCATTCTGTACCCCGATGTCAAAAAAGTTAATATTTCAAACAAATTGGATTTGGAAGTTGAAACAGTTTTCGATTATTATTTATGTTTGTAAATAAAAACTATCTGGCGGGTAATCAATGAACATTGCCGATTACGAACCTGGTTAACAAGTTAAATTTTTTATTATAATATACACTCGTATATTATATATGGAGCGGTCAGGCTGGGTGGGGAGTAGAATACGATGATCACACGTGCAAGACGATGTCTCTAGGAATGTCTGTAGATAGAATGTAATTGCAAACCATAGGCGATGTCACATAATTCACTGACATCAGATTTATGAAGTAACTTGTATAGTAGAAACTCGAAATATCTAGTCTTTTAATAAAACTATCATCCGCATTGAGATAATCCTTTGAAAATGCTTACAGTATTTTTAAATAATATATTATATAATACGTAAGAGAAAACTATACATTTTTAAAAAACATGTGTAATTTATTTTCCGAAATATTCTCAGACGTCATGACCATATTCCACATTGTGGACCGACAATTGTAGAGGTCAAGAAAAATGATTAATATTTTGTAGTAGATATGTATCTACCAGAGACCCGAACCGGAACCGAACTGAAAACCGGAAAAAACGTTATTTTGACCGGAACTAAAACCGAAACCGAACCGATAGTTTTTTCGGTTTTATTTTCGATTTACGAGAAATTTTTTTGCTGATAAAAGCTATTTTGTTGTGTGTGTAGTGAGTATAGTGTGGCCACTAGATGCGCAGTAGATATCTAGTCACTTGAAGAGCGACGTTCATAACCACTGTTATAGGTATTTTATTTTTTATGCGGCCTATAAACTATTGCCCTGCACCCAATAAGCTAACCTCAAACTGCGTATAGACTCGAGGTATCGTAATGTCGAAAGGATTAAAGTTGATTTCTGGTCGAAAAGTCGATTCGCATTGTGTACGCATGACATATTGAGACTTTTTCTTCTTCTGTCTTCTTTTGTTATGTATGTTTTATTGTAAAAATAAAATACTTTCAATACAGCCACTTTATTTTTAATTGTTATAAAAAGTATAAGAATAATTCAAAAGTCTCGCTGCCCCGGTATGATTGTTGGGTTCCTATGTCCGCAACACCCAGCAATATAAACATATGTATAATAGTTGGGCGGTTTCCAAGGCAACGCTTCAATTCGTACCTCATCTGGTACACCTTTTCCAAAGTAATTAATAAATTGCCAATGGTAAGGTAAATTGATAAGATACGTTATTATCAATCTTAAATAAAGTTGATTTATTATGATGAAAATATCAATCACATTATAGATTGGCTATCAAAAGTTCGCGATCCAAACACTTGTGAACGGAAAAGCGAGAGTAAATACAACCATACCTATAAAAATAACTAATAGAATAAAATAAACTACTAGA
Source organism: Eubasilissa regina (assembly GCA_022840565.1). Lineage (NCBI taxonomy): Eukaryota > Metazoa > Arthropoda > Insecta > Trichoptera > Phryganeidae > Eubasilissa > Eubasilissa regina. The sequence goes on along the minus strand of JAINEB010000027.1, from coordinate 10,557,970 downwards.
TTCGTTCTATACTGTTGTAGTACTTGTGTTCCTAAAAGCAGGGCCCGGTGAAAAGTTGGCAAGCCTGGAAAAATTCAATGAAGTATTTAAACACGAACTGAACCGAATACCGTAACTGAACCGCTATTTTTTTTACCGAACCGGAACTATAACCGGAACGAAAAAATAACGGTTCGGGTCCCCGGTATCTACTGATTAGAATTTGATAAAAAATATTATTAATTTCTAATATCTATTGGCCACAAAAACTGGCTCAATATTTTGATGGTAGATAATGAATGGCAATAATTATTGATATAAATTAACGAAATGCATATCGACTGACAGGGTGGGTGAAGGCAATCAATTTGAAATCTATGGTATTCAGAACACAATGGCGGTCGCAAGTCCCCCCCATTCGTCGCGTTAATAATAAATAAACAGCTGCAGCGATATCAAAAATACATTTATCAGGTGTCAGTCAAACTACAGGATACACGAGACAAGTAAAAACACTCTTAAAATATTTCGTTTATACTAATTTTTAACAGTAAGAAGTGTTGGTCCGTGAAAATGATGCGATGAAAATTTGACAAAAATACGATGTTGTGGACCTAATAAAAATTAGGGCATTATGCATAATGCACGAGCATTGGCCGTAATGCCCAGTGAAATCGGGCAGGGTAATAAATATGTGATCATTTATCGCTCCGCCCATGGTTGGGCATTATGCGTATGAACATACTCTTCGGGCAATGTAATTAACAGTACAATGTAGATACCGCTTTGGCCATCTAAGATTAGAATATTTATAAATTGGGCTTAAGCAAGGCAAATTAAACCAAATGAATTGTAAAGAAAATATTATTTCTGCTGAAAATTGTACCAGAATTTTAGAAATTTTGCTAAGATAATAATGCAAACATTCATTTTTTTAAATGAAAATATACACTGCCCGGAGAGAACATAGCATTACGCATAATGTCCGGTCAGAATGATAAATTAACATATATTTATCACTCTTCCCGACTTATCTGGGCATTATGAATAATACTCGCGTACTACACATAATAAAAATCGGATAGTGATGTACAAGGACTTAGAGATGGATCGATTAAAATGTGTTGATGGGATCATTCAATTACCTTTGCAGTACGCATTAACTAAGATACTAAACAAATCGACCCCTCCAAAGTAAAGTATCGTAAATAAAAAAATAACATTTTTAATCATTCTAGTATTTCGCATGCATTTGATACTTATTTAAGTGGCAGATTTAAATATATATATATTGTACTCTACGATGTAGGTACTAATAAACATAATATGTATTTTAAAAATTACAGCCGTGCAAAATACTAGAATGATAAAAAAAAATAAAAAAATTTACTTACGTAGGAGGGGTCGAAATATTCAGCTTAACTGTACGAAGTGTCGGTCTTGGCGGCAAAAATCTAATGGAATGGCGAATTTCCTCAACTCAAAGACTAAAATGAAAAAGTTCCAAGAATGTAACAGTTAAAACTAAACCGTAAAGCATCGTCTACTGTCGCGTTTCATCAATAAAACTTACCTAGTCAAAGTAAACAACAATGAAATGAGGGTAGCGGGTGGCGAATTGATCGTCGGTAAAAGCTGTCTGCCGCCGCACGTATTAATAATTCAATCATCATGAGGGTGTCCCGGGGGTGGGGGTGGGGGTGGGTGATGTCGGTACACCCGGTGGGAACGCCCGCATGTGGACCCACCCTACTCTCCCGACATATTTTATTTAGAGCAAACGGGGATGTTTGTGCCACTAACCGACTATCCAAGATCGTGTAAAAACAAAGACTACTCAGATTGATCAAATAGGCAACTACGAAATAGCTTTTTCTAGTTCAAGACAGTTAATTTAATTTTTTATTTCGCTTTCAATGACACTGGCGAAATTATTTAAAAAATGCAAACAATAATATTTTAGTACACAAAGAACACACATCTCCGGCCTCTTTATAGAATTATTTACTTTGAAATCTACTTACAGGTTACCAATTAATAAAATTGTAACAGCGTTTGTAAGGTTAGGAATTTCGAGCGACAGTGACCTTTGCAAAATGTAATAATTCAAATAAACCATTTAATTGGATAATTCCTTAAGATGGAAGATGATAATTTCATAGAAAATTCATAAACCAATGTTGGCGAAACGTAATACGTATCAAAAAATAAAAAAGGAATTATAGAATGCGTTGCAAAACGTAACCGTAGTAATTAAAAAAAAAACACTAATTAATAACATAATACTTCACCCCTACTGTCCATATTCACATTAACAAACGAGAAAAAAACCCTCCCCCATCCATGTACCGTCCCCTACCCGAATAGGTCGGCGATACCAAGGTGTATTTAGTAATATTTATTTGACATTGTATGGAAAACTTTTCAAAGGTATAATAAAAATGGATATCTTTGAATAGCCTTGAGAAACTAATTAGATATCAATTACACCTGACTGACCTCTCGAAACTATTGTAGTGATAAAATAACTCAACGTGGATGCAATATTTGGCAAAGTCAAAATTTTAAAATCACAACCGAATAATTAATTTAAAATGAATTGCCGAGAATAATTAATAAATGCTTTATTTCAAAGGCTTAACAATGGATGTATTTGAATGGCCTTCCAACTTCTTTTTATGATAATTTACATATACTTTACTTAACATTATTTAAATAAGCTCACTTAAAAATCCAAGAACACTTTTAGATAAATGTAATAAAAATATTTTTTTATTTTTAGCTATGTTCTACTAACCCCTTATTGAGTTAAAATACATCTACCGGTTTCGAAAAATATCATTTTCTTCTTTAGGATGTCAATAACTAATCAAAAACATATTTTAGTGTTTCTTTATCACTAATTATTTTTAAAAAACAATAATCATTTAAAAAAATAAATTTAGTACCAACTCTAATTGTTACTTGATGATAGAGAATTACTAGAATAATTTTTAGGAAAAAAAATTAGAATGCGACTTGGGGTGGTTAAATTTGGTTGTTTATAATTTTTTGATTAGATTTACACGCTTTATTTATCTCCAACCACTCCAAATTATTTAATTTATGACCAACACCGTTCACATGAAAAATTGACAATCTAGTTTTTATCAAAACCATGACCATTTTCTATCAAATGATTAGAAAATTCTGAAAACCCACTATTGTTCAAACATAAAAATAATGAATTTCAACCAAACTTAATTTTGCCAATTTTGATTTAGCTAAGAAAATATTATTTTTATAAAATAATTATTATTCTTCTATTTTCTTCTTTCTTGTCAGTATTACGCGTAATGGTCTCAATTAGACGAGACACTACTCGTAATGCACCTCCGGTCTCGGTCCTGGGTCACCTTCGGAGCTGACTCCAAGGTCACTCCAGCATCCATCGTTGTGGCATTATTTTCAATATTCTTCGTCCTTAAGTTGTTCCCAGTATAATTTCCTTTTCTAGTCATATTGTGTATAATGTGACCTAAATATTGAAAGAATTTTTTGTATACTACGTAGATAGGACTTGCCGTGGTTGGATTTGTTGCAGGATTGAGACGTTCGCGCGTTCTATGTCCTCGAGATATATGACGTCTTAGTCTAGAAGTATATTCCGAAGATTGGAAAGACAAGAGTAGGAGCAAATGTTGGTACGTCATTTGGTTGCTTGTTTGATGGCTGTGTTTTCATACATGTGGTCGTAAGTTAATTCATAGCAACTATTGTAGTTGGATGCGTTTTTTGAATTTCCTATCGAATGTCGCCGACGTTCGTGATCAGCGCGCCCAAATAAATTACCTCTTAAACTACCTCGCATCAGCACAATCTACACCAATATTTTTTGTTTAGTCCGATTATTTCCAGCTAGACGCTTGGTTCACGAATTCTACAAACGAATTCGGTAAAATATAAATAATAATGATCCGTTGTATTTTTATATTAATTTATTTAATTGAAATATTTTTCTATGTATTTAATTAACAAAGCAACAATTTGACATGGAAAATAACACATTATATGATGTTTACCTAATCTATTTATTAATTCATTTTTATTATTTTAAATATTACAGAAATATTACAGAAATACCATAAAATCCAATAAAATAATTCAAACTCAAAACTCGTGGACGCCCGAGAAACAATTGAAAAAGCTTGTAATTAAAAAAGATGTCAGTGGCGCAATAAAGATTCAAACGAAGTTGGGGTTGAAAGAGTTTGCGCGAATCGAGACAGTGGCAGCGCTTCAACTCAAACCCGAAAGATGTCGAGAAATTTAAAGAATTAACTTCCCTAACCATTAAAATTAGTCTGAATTTTTTCGAACAAAGTCAGGATATTTAATGTTCGAAGCAGTAACTTTGCGGTTAGACATTTCAAATATTAAATTACAAAAAACTTTACATTTAACCACTGGTGTTTAAAAACACGTAAAACAACTGCGGTTAAGAACAAAGTTTCTTATAGTTTATTAGTAAAGTCAGAATTCCACAAGTGTGCATTAATCAAAGTATCAGGAGCATACGATTATATTTCGATATCAAATGCTTTGCGCGGACAAAATAATTAATACAACACTAAAAATGAAAACTAATCTGCTAGGTCAAATGAGCACCTATATATTGTAGATAAATTTTTTTTAAGAGCAGACTAATCATTGCGGTACCGGTTCCGGTTCCGGCAGGAAACGAAAGAACAGATGATATTATTTATCCCCATCCGAACAGCTGTCTGTCGGTACAAAAAATCCCTGCAACTGACTCCCCTTTACTACGCAACGACCGCACGATGTACCTTTATGTACCCGAGTACCTACCTATACACGAGTGCCCGCCAATTACCCAAACCAGTGGCGCATTGTTCGCTTGAAATTGTATTCACAGAGGGGTTGGCTACAAACACAAAACTAAATGGTACTATTGTGTTCGTACCGTGCGCTCCGGTGCATATGAAAATTTCGGATTGATTCGAGCCACATACATTTCGAGATAAGATTTGTGACTATAAATAACATAAGCTAACCGCAAGATAACGCGATATATGTTTGGGGGTGTTGCATAAATGATCGAGTAGATATAATTTGTATATGCTGTCTTGTTTTCTGTCAGATGTAACTATTTTCTGAAGGACGTCTGTTGTTGCATAGTTTAGTTCACCTATGGAAAGTTAGCCTAGTTCACAAGCGCTTTAAAATAGTACAAATATTATTAATGCGTGAAAAAATAATAGCCATTCATTTACATATCAAATAAATACAATAATTATAAATATATTACTTATTTGTGATGTTAAACTGCAATACGTTTTCCTATCATCAAATGGCGGTTCAACGGTTAGACGCTTCTAAGATCTAAAGACCGAGAGGTTAAGGGGTTCGATTCTTATCCGGAAGATTTATTAGTACCGAGTCTTGTAAAACAGTATACAACTCTGTTATTATTGCTCACATCAACTACTGCGGCAGTATTTTGTTTTTGGCTAACGAAGAGGAAATGCAACAATTGTCAGTGTTGCTTTGAGAATAATACTCAGAAAAAATAGGTATACAGTACAATGCTGGAAGATCTCAATATGATGACTCTCAAGCAGAAGATATATTTTAATATAATGGTATTTATTTATAATATCTTCAATAAGAAAATATCAGCGGAATTTACACGAAAAATTGATGCAAATTAACACGAGCATTGTACAAGAGGGGGGGGGGGGGACAGAATGTCACTGTCATTCAGGAAGAAGGCCAAATCTCAGAAATCGATGATGACGTGCGGTGAAGATTTTTATAAAATGCCAGAAAACATAAGGAGGAGAAATTAAATAGATTTAAAATGAAACTGACTAAATGTGTAAAAGATAAGTTTTAGTAAAAGAAAATACTTTAATCTTGTTTAAATAAGAGCATATGTAGGAGTGCTTATGTATGCACTATGTTAAGAATTAAATGAATAAATAGCACAAAGAATAAATTAAGTAAAATAGTTAGACCATATACATCAGTAACCTTCCAATAACTAAAATCAGTCATAAAACCTAATAAATACAACGATATAATAGTTTAAATATATGCGTATGTTTTTCTCCTTATTTTATCATCTATTAAAATTAGTAATGTGCGCCGATAACAGACTTTCGTTTATTCTATTGCGTACGTATATAATTAATACATATTGTAATGGAAACACAGTTTTATTGTGAAGTTGCAATTTCAGAATATACTTCTGTGATATTAAAACAAATTAAATGAATCTATTGGAAATATATAAAGAAAAATTGGTAACACATTTCCCCGGATAGGTAACACATTTCCCGGGTTCTTATCCCGGAGGTAGCCAAATATTTTTTTTTTATAGATTTTTTCTGAACATCTTTGTAATTTAATTTGTTTAAATACATATACATATACATATAAACGTTCAAAGGTTTTTGGTGACACTTTATAGAATTCCATGATTATTTTGTAAATGAGTCAAACTCTGTTTTATTCCACTACACTTTTCATTGTGTTAAACATTCTCCCATGATCAATAATATTGTCGATCTATAATATAATATTGATAATGGGAAGATGTTCCCGAAAACGTTATATATCACTTAACACAATGAAAAGTGTAGTGGAATAAAACAGAGTTTGACTCAATTTACATAATAATATATACATATAGATTGAGAATTCGCTAAAAATCAATTGGAATATAATCAAATAATCAATCAAAATTTATTAATTACTGTTTTAAAGTGGCGTTTGGTGGTAGAATAACTATTTAATCACTGCAACAAAACGATATACTGGAATGCATAAAGCAAAAAAAAGGAAGAACTTTGTTGGTTCATGAAAAAGAGTATAACAATCGACCAGAACTTTTGATGTATTCTCTAACACATCTGTTGGCAAATGATAATACTTTCCAATTCTTCGTAAGATGCATTCCTTTAGTAATTATGACACGATTGATTTACATATGTACGTATACACAAACGACACGTGCATCATATTTAAAGGTCACAGAATATATACGAATATTTATGGTCGTTAGCCAACTGGCATGACATGAAAGTATTGAACCGAAGGAATAGTAAAAAGTAACGCACTTCAAAACACTAAATAACGTAACAATTAATTAATAGGATACCGATAAATTTATATAAATACACGAACACACAAGTGCAGATAGTAAGAAGAAGACTCTTGTAATTTAATACAATTTTTAAAAATATAATTAATTGAAACTAGAAATACCTTTATAAATCATTAATTTCATAACTAGTCTAAAATAAAAATGTTAAATTAAATTGCGAAATGCAATTAGAACTTCTGCCATGTTTTATATCTACCTATTTCAATTTTAATGCGTATTCTTTGAACTTGCAAATGTTACAAAACACTTTTTAATATATAGAAGACATCATCTATCCGTCAGCCTTAATATTCGAGTACGGTTGGATCGATTTCGATATTGCCATCTCAAAGACATTGGACATTTCTCCGGGAAGGTTTTAAGCTATTTATCATCACGGTAAAATACGTCATCAGGCTGTGCAGTGAAAACGTATGTTACACTAGTATGAAAAATTCGTGCACGTGGCACATTAAACTGGATACGGAGGCTAACTATGAAACAACTATAAACAATGTATATTATACATACGATAAACCTTTAAAATCTTTACATTGTTTCAATACATCTCTTACGCTAATAGTTCTACAAAAAATATCAAAAGGGCGTATTGTATTCACAATTAATAGATTATTAGTAAAGGTTTACTCGATTCAGTTATACTAGTCATTTATTTGATTAGCAAAACTGACAAGGTGTAATTCCAAATTCCAAATTGTTTTTTTTTTTTTTTTTAATTTAATTTATTGATTTTTAGTATACACTCTTAAAATCAATTTTGATTTTGATAATGACAATTCACGTGGTCTAAAAATTAAACTAGTCTAAATAAAAATAAATTTTATTCAATATACTTACAAATCTATAATTTGTTTATGATTTAGAATACGTAAAATATTCCAATATCATAATAAATACGTTGCGTGTAATTGCAAAAACGGATAACCAATCATAGCTTTTTGGCATAAATAAGGATAACTGTATTTACCCAAAAAAAGATAACCGTATTTATGCAATGATTGAGTTATGACTGTTAGATAATTTTGTTTCTCGTTAAAAAAAAAAGTGTACGTACATTGTTCAATAATAATAATAATAATAATAATTCATTCAACATTACATTATCCTTTGTCCGTACGGGTATGGGCCTCATATCGTGTAGGTGGGCGCGGCGCGGCGCGGGGTAAGCTCGCTTCCGAGGAAAACTTTTGTGTTGCGGGAACTAACTATGAGTAATTACACTAAAACTCGACGGTGAAGAGCAAACTGAACAAACAAACTAACTGACAACTGTATGCGATAATTAAAAAGCAAAGTTTTAAAATTGCAACACAACTTTGTGTAAAATATTATTTTAAGTTTGAATAAAGTTTAAACACAACGGTCGGAACGTTATTAACTTTCAAATATGTAAAATGGTTAAAAATAAAATGGAACGAATAGCAAACTACATATGTACTTTAAAGACCGATTTAACACTTAATTATTGGAAACGAAATTGTTGAGAATAATGTCTCTAATGCTACCTACGTTGAACGCCTCAGAAGTTCAGTAATAATAGACTTGACAGAGACGTGTTCCAGGTAAATTTGATTATTATTAGAATCGACTGTAGGAAATCACGTATTCCTTGAAATCGCAATCAAGCCTACAATATAGACAGACGTTTCGATACGCGACTCGTACAAATAGTTTTCCAGTAAAACACCAATGGGACACGGATAAATTTAATAGGTATGTCACAATCGTATGTGTATTATAGCATTTTTAAGAAATGTAAAAAGTGAGATTAATTACAATATTTGAATATATCCAGAAACACAATTATCGGATTTTCACCTACAAAGGCACTGTTATTAAACAAATAATAAATATATCATAGAGACGAAGCGATTTTATTATTATATTTAATGGAAATATATGGAAGTATTATTCAATAACAGTGCCTTTATAGGTGAAAATCCAGTAATTGTGTGTTCTTGGACATATTCTAATACTGATTTTTCAGACGCATTCTAGTATAACGTCTTACAAAACATTTAATAGATAAAGAATATTGCTTTAAATAATTTCAAAAAAAACAATTAGATTCTCATTGTGGCATATATGCTGTATCAGGGAAATGAATATTAAATTTAGTCCATAGATGGCGATAGCGTAGTTGTACTATATACTCGAAGTGTTTCTACATACACGGAGATTGATTAATGGGTGAGAATGGTGAACGTTATATTTGTATAAAGTGATCACTTAAGCCAGCCGATAACTTAAGCCCTGTAATTACCCACATTTCCATACCCGATTACTATACTATTGTTAGGCGGCGGGGACATAGTCTCACTAGTGAGAGATTAATTAGACAATTTTTTTTTTACATATGTTACATTATGGACCAGTGCGTCCCGTCCTGACGAAAATACAGTTAGTAGTTTCGAAATCGTTCAAAGTTAAATGGATCAAAATGGTTTATATAAAGTTTGTTAGTTTTATTTATATAAATAATAATGTCCAACCGCAAAGTTAACGCTGTATACATCAAAGACATGTGTTGTTAAATAAGTACAACGTAAGGAATTTTATTCGACTGTTATTTATATACAATTAGGATTAAAATTTTCAAGATTATCAAGCACCGTATCATCTCCCTAATCACGTGCACGGCATGCAGTAATTATTTCAGATATTATCTCCGGAAAAAATCTCGGTTAGGCGTTAGCGAATGTAACTTATCCGGAGATCAACGGTGAAGGGGAGATAAATCACGATACTAAAACATAGCATTAGTGAAGATCAGCAGTGTAGACAAGCTTTTATTCGAGCGAAGAGGGATGCTGAAAATATTCTCAAGAGGCGGCACAGGTAAAAAAAAAAAACCTTTCCATGGGGTTGGGAGAGAGGGGAATACATGGTGCTCTTAAAGATTACAAGTAAATGTATTGAGAGAATTATAAGTGTATAGAATTACAGCATAACTTCGATTATCTAAACTAATTGAGACCAGGGTTATCTGTATAATCAAAAGTACGGATATTTGATCAAATAGTAAACTGAGAGGTGCTCTGTTAAGTACTACGCAGGAAAATCAAAAAATATTAACATTTTTCGTTCTACAATTTATTTATACAGACTTAACGGAAGCCAAGTTCGTCGTGGATGATTTGATGGACAGAACCACGAGTGATGTTCAAAGAAGGCGCTACCTCACCGATGGTAACGCCTAAATGTCAATGTCTAAAAAGTTATAGACAATTGCCTACTAGGCTCAACATCACAACAATAATGCGGGTGTTAAATATTTCAATGAACTTCCCACTTCCATAAGAAATGAAGTTACGTTGTAAATGTTATTTCGGTTTTTTTTTCTGTTTGTTCTACGAGCGCGCTGAGAGCCGCATAGCTCGCGCTAGATTCGCCGAGCGAGACTACTGTAAAAACAAGGCCGAATAACTGGTGTCTGGATAATCGAAATCTACCATAGGTACACGAATTATATTTGTTCATTTATATGCAATATCACTATCTAAATCTTTTATTATGCACACGATACTGTAGCTCTCTCAATTGATCGAGAAACCATTCGGTCTGCGAATGGTTTCAAAATTCTACTTTTCCAAGGGCTGCCACTTCCGCTAGCCTCTCTCTACCTTTCTCGGGCACGCGCCACTGGTGAAGAAACATGTAATAATTTTAACATTATTGAGGTATGATTTACTACCGATATCGAAATCTTTGGCAACAACTGCTGCTGAGCTTACAATTATTTCGTTGATTGGAGAAGTTTTCCGGAATTTCTCGACCATTTTACCTTGGTAATAACAAGGTAGGATTACCACCGTTCATGTGCGCACGTGGAGTATTTGAAATCGGATGTTAAAGACGTAAACGACAATACTTTTACTAAATCAATGGGCGTGGGCGCACAGAACCTATATTTTACAACACGGCCCAAAACGACATATTCTAAATGAACTCTTCTTTCGGAAGATGGGCGTAAAATTGTAGTATCTAACATGAAATGTTAACAAAATGATGAATTATAAATGTCACAATTACCTATCGGTTCTTATTATTTTTCAATTATTAAAAAATTAAATAGTAGCACAATTTATTAAACGGTCCCCCACCGCGGCTCCATCGCCGTGGTAATATTCATCTTTATATAACACAGTAATTTAGTTTTCAATCTATAGCGTCTCATTATTTATGAATTAGACGCCATTTTCGAACCAAAAATTGTTTTGACATTTATTATCTAGAGACCGGGTAATTCATCATGCAATGTTTCAAAACGGAAGAACCAATCTTGAATACTTTTTATAAAAATACGCGTTTTATTGTAAATACGATTCACAAACTTCTTGTTATTTTTGATCGTGATCATGTTGCTATGAGACATAGCAATTCGCAACCTGATCAGTAAATTCTTGATACAAAATTACTCAAATGAAAATACTACTAGAATAAGTAAAAATCCAAGAACTCATCAATAAAGCCCAATTTCATTTCAGCGGACATGTCAAATAAGCAAGATTGTAGAGTTTATTGAAATTAACTATCGAGTGTAGGAGTGTATTTGTGGTGTCACGTGTGGACTATTGTAACAGCATCTATGCTGGCCTGCCAATGTTTCACCTGGATAAATTACAATCTATTCTAAATGCGGCTGCACGGATAATGTATGGAGTTTCCAAATTCTCTCATATAACATCCCTTTTACATCAGCTACATTGGCTCCGATTCCTTGAAAGAGTTGAATTTAAATCGTGCCGGTTGATGTACAAGGCGACACACAATATGGCACCTCTGTATCTTCAAGAACTTTGTATCCCAGACAATTTGAATGGTGGACGTCAAATTATCAGGTCAACCTCTACTTCAGCCGTAGACACGGTTGTAGAACCAACCAACCATTGCCAGTAGTCTAAATTTAGTGAACGGGCATTTGCGGTGGCAGGCCCAAAAGCGTTGAAGTCTTTGTCCTCCGTCATAAGAAACGGTGCATCAGAGACTTTATTAAGGAGAAACCAAAAATGCATCTTTTCAAAAAGTCATTTCCATAAGTGAAAATAACAATTTTTAACTTTAAAAAACAAAGATAATTATAGAACTATGAACAGTTTAAGTGTAAAGCGCCCTTGAGGTGAAAGTTTTTACGAAAATGGCGCAATACAATTTATCCATTATTATTATTATTATGAAAAAGACCGTTTGCATCCGCATCGAGATACAGTACGGTGTTTTTAGTCGGAATATGTTATAGGGTCGTTCTTTTATGAAAACCCCATGTTCAAAATGTGTCACCTTTGTAACCCTTCGCACGGCACAGTCAATCCTCACCTAGGCAGTTCATTGCGGGTAGGTGGGCGGGACGGGATACACCTCCACTAGGGATGCATCAAAGTTAGCGAAATAGCCCGCCAGAATAGCGATAGGCAAACTAACTTCCTCACGTGGTCAAAGCTTATCATCTGGCCGTATTTTACCCCACTGTTAAGTTATGCAATCCCCCGTATCCCATCCTTTCACGAAAAGGGGTACTGAATTATCGAAGGATGAGGGCATAAGATTCTGGCGGGTAGAATTATGAGTTTTAGGTAGATTTTGATAGACATACTACCTTGTGCGAAAGGTCTCAAACGCAACTTCCGGAAAATTTCAATGCATTTTCTTCGAACATTGACTAAGAGAATTGAATATGCAGTGGAACCCCGATTTTAAGTTTTTGAAGAGACCCAAAAAAAATGTATTTATTTTTTATTGAAAAAATCTGTTTTTTGCTGCATGTTTTTAAACAACGTCTAAGTAAACCTGCAAGGGTCTTTTCCAACCATCAATGTTGTCTGTACTATCCTTCAACGCAATTTTCTTGCTGATTTCAGCTTGTAACTGGCCGATTGAATTTCAATCAATTTTAGACGTAAATCGCGGGAAATAAAAAAGTAAAATAGGGTTTAAAATGTACTAAAATGACACGGGACTGCAGAAATAACACGTAAATGGAGGGAATTCCGAGCATGTAAAATCGGGGTTCCACTGTACCTATATAATATGTGCAATATGACAGATTGTATGGAGAGGTGAACTCCCGAAGTTCTTATAATATTAGGATATTTTTATCCAAAATTTGTTTCAAAATGTCGGTTGTTTTAAAATTTTAAAAACTCCGTTAATCCTCCTGGGATTCAGGTCAAAATTAATTTTAAAAATTCAGAAATGATAGCTTCTGTAATATGCACCATTTCTATCGAAATTACCTAATATACCACGTGTAATGCAAAAACCGATGGTTGAAGTAGTAAAGCAGTAAGCAGCAGATTGAAATTTATATGTAATATTTTTTTTTTTTTTTAAATAGAGATGCGTACACGGAATACGTGTCACATCAATATTCTTACTATTTTCAAACTAAGCTAAACGCTTGTGCTATGAAAATAGGACTAACTTGCTGTTGTCCTGGAATGAGGCGCGAACCCCCGACCACTAGATCACTAGGCCGATGTTTTGACCACTACACCGACAAGCTTCTCATATTTTGACATATTATATAAAATAAAATACTAAATACAAGCCACTCAAATCCTTAGTACTGTCCGCAATGTTGTCAGTGATAACTGAAAGCGCACTTCGTGTCATAACAGCTAATAGAACTTGCACTATCATTTATAACATTACAAGTGCATATATAAAAACACTGAATGGAGTCCAGCTAGGTGCACACATTTGGTTCGAGACAATGGAACAATGATCCGTTTTGTAGCCAGTATCGCCGTAATATCGTGATTAAACAAAATTGTGATGACGCGGTAGTATATGATGATTTTGTACTTTTTCATCGATTCGATATATTGTCTATTTATTAATTTATTATTATTACCATTCCTCCCGAAAAAATGTATAGCAAGTCGGGTGTAGATCAGACGTTGAAATACAAAAAAAAATCCCTTAAGAGATTATGAACGTTAACACAATCAGCTCTAAACCATTACTAAAAAAAAAAAAAGTGAATAGACAAACTTTAAACCCCAAAATGTACATAAAACAAACTGTTTTAAGCCACAAACGATTAAAGTAATAATCCCGCTCGAACTTTGGCACCGGCGTTAACACCTCTTTTTTTATAATGGTTGGTACGCCTATAAAATTACCCATTCCGATAAAAACATCGGAATCATTAACTAAACTTATTAGCAATAAGGGAAATGATCATATACTCGTATAATATTTCCTGTTGTCCTAGTTAGTTAGATAGTATTGTCCTACCTATATATTGCTCGTACATTGATACGTAGTTTAATTAATGATCGATAAATCAAAGAGCGACGAATAAACACAAAATTTATTTAAATCACGAGACGCGAACATCATCGGTACTTGAAACTTTCTAAAGCCGGTAGACAGTTTTGCCAATAATTAAGATATAATGAGTGAGTGACCCGTAGAAAAATCGCTTAATTTCATCTACATAAAAAGGTTTCTAAGTGAGACATATATATTTTTTCCGTTGGAATCATATTTTTTAATTGCAATGTTTCTCAAAAACCTTTGAGTAGAACGTATTAGGCGCCGCCAGGACTAATTAACATCATTTACAACGAAAAAATAGGTGTCTCTGAATGAAATTTAGAGAATTCTGAATGGGTTATTGTAGCTTATCGATAAAACTGACTACTGGCTGTAGAAAGTTCTAAGTTCAAGTCCCAGTGATGATGATAACATTTTTATAGTGTCTATACAGGGTATAAAAGACCTAGTCCACAATATTTTATGGGTGGAATCGAAAATGTTCAACGAATATGTGCAAAATCTACATTGTTACGGAAAATATATAAAATTCAAAAAAATCTTGTTTAGCTTTTAAGTCTACGTACTTCGAATTACGACCTTAAATTTTTTGTATTCAATATATACATAATTTGGAATGTTAAGTAATCGCAATAATGGCATAATTACGTTTTCTTTTTAAATGCTTATATCTCTGACATGATTGAGATTAGGCACATATTCCATAAACATTTTCTACTTATAATTTGGTCAAGTATCCACCTATAAAATATTGTGGACTAGGTCTATTACACTCTATACGTAGTTTGATTTTTTCGGTATATTTTTCTAGATGATTTATCTAAATCGTTTTTAATAACAAATATATTCATCATTTGTTGTGTATCGAAAACTGGTAATTCTCGCCTACAACTGAATAGACACTTGGTCAGTTTAATTTGCCTAGAGTAAATGAATCGTAATATCAAAAAGTAATAACGGCCCACGTCCGACCGGCGGGTTAAGCGGCTAGGAGCGGACACACAAAGTGGCAAGTTCGCGAATTATCATTATCGGACGGTAGATAATAATGATTTGAGCCTTTCCACGGATGACAAACCACTAAACATGGGTTCCGTTAATCTAGATCTCTGATAATATATGTACATTTCTGTAACGCGCCACTTGGCTGGCGGATGATAAATCAGTGACTCGTGTGAAGAAATCGTAATTGTAAATAAATTTAGTAAATATTACTGGTTGACAGTTGACAGTAGTGACGTTACTTTGTACAACGGTTGATGATGTCAACACTGTCATTCCATTATGATAACTGAAAAATAAACTAGTCATCTAATAAATATCATTATTGATCAATATATAACAGTTTATAAATATCGATAATAGATATGGAAATGGACACGAGTCTCACTCTCATAGAGAAGAAACAAATGTTAAATGTCCACTGATTATTCAAATTGTATTATATTTTTAATATTATTAAAAAATATATATATATATATATACAAAGCAATAAAAACTAATTAGTTGAATCAAAGAGATATACAGAAAACATATATCTATCGAAAAAAAATATCTAGTACCACCGGGATACGAACCCGGAACTTCCTTGCCGGAGAACTTGAGCTACCAATTTCGCTATGTTAACTATGTTTAAAAAAAAAAGAGATATATGTAATCTTTTTTTTATTTCAAATTTATTACATACATATAAGTATATTGCAATTTTCAATATTTGCCCTTCACACAGTAATTAAAAGTGTTTAATCAATTTTTTTTTAAAAATAAAATACCAAATATATTATATAAAGGAAACAAATTCTTCTGTAAATGATACATCTATAATATTATTTTGAGAGTATTCATTAAAAAATATAATTACAAAAATACATACATTCCAATGTAAAATCTAAAAATCGGACTGACCTATAAATGATAATTATAAAACGAAAGCAACTGTCCCACCCAAACGTTGATAAAATAAAATAATTATATATATATATATATATATATATATATATATATATATATATATATATATATATATATTTATTCCAGATAAACTGTTAGTTACGTTTTTTTAAAGATATATACTTACAGAAACAGTACATTATAAAATAGTCATAGTCTATTAAAATATAATTAGTATTGAGTTAATTACAATCGGAACCACACAAGTCATTTACGCATGCAGACATGTTCTATTATTAACATTCACAAATAAAAAAACAACGTAGGTAAATGAATGAATTATAATTTTAAACTACTATAAAAATGTTATTTTAACATAGGAATATTTTAACATAATATATTTGGCGGGACCCCAATAAAATTTATCCCGACAACTGAGTTGGAAAATTTCTTCTCGTCTCTTTTACCTTATGTTTTATGTTCCCCTTTATCAGTATCGATAACAAGCGCCTCCTTTTTGAATTCAAAAACATTTTGGACACATCCGCTACCTCCGCGTGCTAAGCGAGCGCTCTACCATCTTGATGTTTCCATTTAGACTGTGCGGTCTAGTATAAAAATATAATGCTGATTTATTGTCAGAATTTAAGGCATTGCTTTATATTTTATGTATGTATACTTGATTATTTATTTTACACATTCTTAACATCATATTTTAATAGTGATATTGATTTTTTTTAATTTACACAACTTAACTATGTTCTACACTCATGTTGGGTTATTGTCACTACTGTAGTTTCGAGAGGGGCAGTCCCTCTCATCATCGAGTGATATCTAAGCTAAATACAAAATTATAGTCTATTCGGGTAATGGGACAGGGCTTGCGAAGTCGTTAACGGGAATATGGACAGCAAAGGTGAAGTGTAAGGGAATGTTATGTTATTAATTAGTGTTTTATCCGAATTTAAATTAATTTTTATTTCAACGGTTTCTAGATAGTTCGTTATTAATCATTTATAAAGTACCGAGTGGAGAAGTTTACAACCCAACATGTGTGTAGAACAAACTTTAGTTGTGAAAAATAAAATAATCATGTTACTCCACAAGGTAACCGCCATGTCAATTAATCATATTATTGTATTTTATCAGAAAAATAGTTACACCTGTTGAACTATGTAATAAGCTTAATTATGAATGAGCTCATGATATTTGTATTCATATCTGTATATATGATATTCACATCTCATTCGTGTCCATCGGCAATGCACTGGATAGTAATCCCGCCTGATCGAGGTCCGGAAGTTTTTAATTTAATTTATTTAACTGAATTAATGATTTTTAGTATAATTTATTTAATTATAATTATTAGTATTTAATTTGTATAGTAATAATAGTTTTAGTAATGTTATTTGTTTAACTGAATTATTTTATTTTATGAATGTGTACAAGATGTTTTATTTTTATATAAACATTATTTTAAATTGAAAACAATTATAAGTAAAATAAAAATATAATTTAACCACCAGTCTGCTAAGCAATGAAATGTCTCATAGGCAAATATTCGATATATTGTAGTTTTAATAACAAAGTGTCAAACAACAAAAGTATGCAATTGTTAAATATGTGTAAAAAAAAAAAATATTTAAAAATACCTAACACATTAATCCAAAAATACTTGATTATTTTTATGCCGGGCCGCCCGTGGTGTTTGATACTGTCGGTCAGTTTTGCAAAAATGTACAGCAAAATAATTCCAACCAAAATAGAAGGAGACACCACGTGGCGCAAAAATGGACCAAGTTTATTGATACATTGCAAAAAGTGTGCAACTTTTGCGGATGCCCCCCCTCCTCCCATTCCCCCGCTCATCTCCTCCCGTGAGGATAAAAATAAAAGAGTGCTGCGAATCCGGCAATTTGTTTCGGGCAAATAGCCAAGGTTTGCGTTTACTACATACACGGTACAATTCACCTATTCAGCATGTGCATATGAAATGCAGCAGGTAAATAAACAAACAAGAAATAGAATTCTTAACACATACAATGTGCATCACTTAGCTATTCATTTTCATTCGTAATATATTAATTAATGCTCTTACTTAAAACAAAAACCTTTCCGGCACTGACCGCAAGATTCAAGAAGATTTCCCCCGTGTGTAAATGTGTACTTTTTTATATAAGATAGATATATATATATATATATTCGTAACTACCTAATATATATATATATATATATATATATATATATATATATATATATATTCGTATCTACCTTATATATATATATATATATATATATAAAAATATAAAAATTCGTAACTACCTTATATATATATATATATATATATATATATATATATATATATAAGGTAGTTACGAATTTTTATAATTTTTGAATAGTCCCAAAGAAATAATAATATGTGCGAAAGTACGCAAAAATTAGTATCGGAGATATACGCAAAGAATGTAAAGTCGGGGCGAGATGGAATGGAGAAAATATTATTTACGCACCCGATAACTGCCTCCTGACAATGTCATTCTGTTCTCTCTGCCTAACCCTACGGAAACAATCGCAATTTACGGTACACACTTGTACATAATAGGGTTATGAATTGAGCGCACATATGATGTAGAAAATTGGAGCAAACAGAAAAAACCAACTAAATATAAATTCAATTTAAAATAATTTATTTTAAAAGCGGTCTCCGCCACACTCGTTCTTACTCTACTGAGAAATTGGCAGAAATTGGCTGGTATATGTGAGAATTTTTCAGTAGTTATTCATTTTTGAAGACCGTTCATTAAGACAAAATTATTCAACCATTTATCGACTGCACAAAATCAGTAAAAGAATAATAATTTTTGATATTGTAGCGCTAACTTTGTGGTTAAATATAAGTATTAATTAAACTATATAAACCACTTTGATCACGTCAAACGTCGACCGGTTTCGATACTTCTTCGTCAGAATGGACGCGCACTAACTGATCCATAAAATAAAATATGCAATGAAATTAATTTTCGGATGAGGCCCTCAGTTGTGGTGGAAGCATGGGTGAAAGGTAATGTTAACATTATAATTAACGAATAATAATTAGGAAGATAATTTCTTCGAATAGTATCACTAACGCTGACCGCCACTACTCTGCGAAACGAAAAAGAAGACGTAAATCTGAACCACGACTTGTTCAAGAATAAAGGAAAATATTGCTTACCACAAAATGATTTTCGAAAATATGAGCTCCTCTTCGATCCCCGTTCACCTGTAAAACAAACAAACAACAAATAATTATTACCGGCGTCACAAAGGGATGTTTCCCCTACGGCGAGCAGGGCAGGGAAGGGAGGGGAGTGAAACCGGGCGGAATATGTACCGGGGGAGGGTGGGGAAACGGACAAGTTTTAAAGGGTACTTACTTACCGTGCACGAAAGTTAATGGAGATTGCAACTTTCGTCATTCGGGCACTGTGTTTGTAAGAATTTTTGATAGCAGATAAGTACATAAGTTGATAAGAACAAAGTACAAAAAAACATGCCGGGCAACTGGGAGTTTAAAACTATTACAAGTGTATTGGCGGTCCGATGCAGTTTAAATAAAAATTAAACAATTCTCCCTCGGAAATGTGAAAAGGGTTGACTTATTAACATGAAATACAATATATGTTATATTTTCACACGGAAATGTAAATGCAATTTATCTCACTAAGCCAAGGGGATTTAATTTTACGACATACGTACATATCTAACAATAAAATAAATATCATTAAATACAAAAAAAAGTAGGAAAATAAAAGGGATAAGGGTAGGTACAACGTCGAACTTAAATTAATGTAAGTGTCCTTGGTCCCTTTTTACTCTCAAGTGAAAGATATCAATCAGTCACACTAGCTAGGATGCAGACATGACATTTTCTAAGGCGTAGAATTCAGGAAGAGACCTAGAAAATAAGGTAGCTATGCGCGTAGATACTGAATCTGAAACAGAAGTAAGTACTGGTGGCAGCAGAACACCGAGATGGATGGAGAAGATTCGTGTCAGCATTGTAATAAAAAATATTTTTCGTTTTTATTATATCATCATTATTTTAGTTTTTCAATATATGAACTAAACAAACTAGTAAAGGCTGGCTTCATAAAAAAAATATTTAAAAAAAAATATGGACATCAAATAGAATAACTCGATAGTTTTTTTAAAAAAAAAAATATTAAAATAATATATGTTTCTACGTAAAAATAATAACGTAAATACTGAATCCATGCAAAAAAAAACAAATATTTTTTCTTATTTTACAAATCTGAAAATATTGAGTTAAGCTAGAAACAGACCGCAAAGAAAATAGAAAGGAATGCACCGCTTCCGTATGTATTCCCGTACGTATGCAAAATATTCAAAACTTTCATATAAAATGGTGGCCCCCGCGCGCTGCATTTGATGTATGCAGTTACAAATGCAAATTTTGAAGTCAGCGGGCACCAAAGTGTAGACGAATGCAATTACCGGCAGCTACAGGATTTAACGTTCAGCCATTGTTCCGAGTGCGGTTGCACCACTCGAGTGCGGCACAGTAGTTTGCCGCCCGGTACGTCTGTTACCTACACAACGTCGAATGCCGCACTGCACTTCTATTCAAATTCTGACCCGGCCGTCTTCGAAAAAAAAAAAGTATCGTAAAACGACAAATTACTCATTTTTAGTATTACGAATATACTTGATATATTTCTAAGAGGCGGTAATAGAACACAATATATTTTTTTTAAATGACTCCTACTTAAAAATGTATCAAATGTATGTTTTGAGACATTTGTGACTAATAAAATTGACATGTCTCATTGCGAGTATTAAAACTTATCAATATTTCTACATGTCGAACTAATTCTGGATTACGCTCTTCTGTAGTAAGAGAATGTCCAGAGTTTAGATTGATTTGTTCACCGACATTGACATATATTGTTTTATCGCGTTTCTTCTTTTAACCATATGAAATGTGTTAGATTTCCTAACAGTTCTCGTCGCCATTTTTTCTTATATCCCTTGTATTTATGTTTTTTTTTTCAATATTTTTTTAATATCAAAAATACCTAAAAAATTACGAATTTGTTAATCATGGTACTTTACTTAAGAGGGGGTCGACGACATTTGCAGTCGAAATATATATATTTTTAAAAACGTAACACGACTGACTTTATTTATTTATCTATTAATAATTAGAGATTGTTCATGTAACACAAGTTGCAAGCATACATTGCTCGAGATATGTATATACACATAAGGATTACATATGAAGAAAGTAATATTTCCCTGGAACTGCAGGACTGTAAAAAATATTAAAATTAAAATCAACTGCTTTCGAATGTGTCAAATTAGGGCGCACCTTTAAATATTATATCGCTCGCTTCCGAGCACCAAGTGTCTCGGTCTGCCAAGCACCGAGTGTGAAACTTTAATGGACCAGTTATCAAGAAACTGTTTTTGATCCACCTCCGAGTAGATTCTGCACTCAAACACTAGCAATTAATTTTTACAATCATATATTATTGGGGTAGGTAAGGTTTAGGTATGGTAAGGCACACGTTTGTTTTTTGGATAAAACGCTCTATTAATTTGTAAATCGCACTGACATTAATTAATGTAAAAAAAATACATCTTGTTTACACAAAGATTTAATTTTCGAAGAGAAAATACTTTTACTGTTGTAAAAATGTGTTATAAACTTTCGGATTTAAGTTTCCACGAGGAATATGTGTAGAATGCCTTTCGTCCCGCAAATAATGTCCCAAACCCCTCTCCCATATGTACATTTTATTTCATGTCTATTCATTAAATGGTCTATGATTTTAATAATTAAACGTGAGAAGTTGGGAAATTTTTATAATAATAAATAGATTAGAGAAAGAAAATATAAATCGATAAATAGTTTTTTTTATATATATTATCGATATATATCTATAAATATTTTATTGATAAATAGATTTTTTTCTTATTGTGAAGTTGTAATTATTCAGAACATAGGTCTGTGATATTTTAAATACTAAATTGGTAGTGTACTTCCCGGATTGGAAATAGAGATTCAGATTCGAATCCCGGTGACGCAAAAACAATATTTTTCGACAAAATCGATTTTGTATGTATATATTTATAATTAATACATTAATTTAGTATTTAAGATTATTTCTGTGTATCTGTTGATATATCCTTCTAGTTATTTCATTATATTTGTATTAAAAATACCACAGAACTGTGTTCTAAAAAAATCCCTACAACTTCACAACAAAAACGTGTTCCCCGTAGAAACATGCAAATTTTATTTATTTTATTCAAAGATTATAAAAAACGCGAAGTTCAAGAAAAAAGTTTATTTTTAATGATTCTTTTATGTATTTATTTAACTGATGAAAACAAATGTAGGCAGAAAACACAACGTCACATTTTAACGCCTTGGCCATTCGCATTGTCAGTTTCTAACTGTTACCATCCAATATTAATATGCCATGTCTTTCATGAACGTCCCCTGTTCCTGTAGCCTCCGAATATTTTCATTACCGATCCAATCATCACTTGTAGTAATGAATTAAATATATTAATTAGAAAGATATACATAAAAAATCAATTTTATCTAAAAATATTGCTGTTGCGCCACCGGGATTCGAACCTGGATCTCTTTCCAAACCGGGGAAGGTGGAATTATCCAACTATGCTACATCGACAATATTTTTAGCGACAAATTTTCGAACCTAAATGTGTTCTCCTGGTAAGTATTATAGATAGCGTTAGAAATGGAGTCATTACACGAATGCATGACACTAGCGCACGATTCCCAAACGATAAGATAAAAGTGAAAGGTAGTATAAGATATGAGGGAAATTTATTCAAATTATACATACGTACGTATACATTATTTGTAAGCGATAACAATCTAATTGATTGCAGGTAATGGGGAAAACCTTTCGTGTCATGTCCTGTATAGTAACTGTCATATCGCACATCTTGCATTAGGCACTTTATTCTACTATTGTTGGAATAATTAGTTAATTCAAAATTGATGTACTACGGGCCACATAGTACATTATTAGTAATATAACATAACGCGCCACCTGAGTAATGTACCTGTTGTGATCAGCAATACGATGGTGACGAAATCAAAGACTGTTCATTTGTATATAGGAGCGATGAAATTTTAATTGAGGGTCACTTCCATCTTAAGTCGTTTCGCTATGATATTTTTATTGAAACAATTATTATCTTCTAAGGACATTTCGTGATGATGACAAATAAATGTACATATTATATAACTGTTATACGTGTAAAGTATTTTATAATTAAACACCAAATACAAATTCTTCTGAATCGAACATCTCTGACATCATTAGATGGTTTTGGTGCTGTTTTTTTTCTTTTTTTACATATATTATTTTAATATCTGCCTCACTGGGCATCGCCCGTGGCGAGGCAAACTTTATGAGTTAGGAAAGTTAATGAATAATCAGTAGAGATATCCTATATACATTTTATATAGTTTGTCGGTAATCAGCTAATATAAATTGAGAATCATGAAAAGAAAAAATAAAATAAAAAGGGAACTAAAAATTGGATACTGAATAAAATAAGTGGTCACCATGTTTTTCTTTGATCCATTTTTCATCACATACCTTTCTAACTTACCAAAATAATAGGAAGAGAGGATAGAGCGTCACACTCTTCTGTCCTGACATACAATTCTCGCCTCATCCACATTCATACATCTCGTACAAGTTCGTCGATTATTGTGACATCTAACAGGATCATCTTCCATTATCTGGTTTACACGGTCGTGCCAAGTCTTCCGCGAACTATTTACATTTCTGATGCCATCATCCGGTACCTTTCTATGATTACTCTAATATGGAATATTATCGAATGAGTGGGAGGGCGAGCGAAGTGCTAACGCGTAAAAAATAATGTATTATATTATTCGACTGTAGAGACAGGTGAGCGATACGATTAACATTATTTATATATTTTCCTTTACTTTCATAATGAAGAGCACGCGCATGGTCGTGCCCGTACGAGGAAAGGTATGGTATGTACATACACGGCTCAGAAATGAGGTAATAAAGCACACACAGGCGATAATAAAATCCACTTTCGGCCGCGCACGATGATAATAAATGTGTGCATTTTTACCGAATAGAACCGGATTAAACTGGCCGGGCAAATAGCGACGCGAAAAAAACTAACTGGCCAACGGGTAAGTACCAAAGAGCCTACCCACACGGGCTTGATATGGCAATTCCGCCAAACGTACCACCGACTCGCGGGCAAATAAAACACCCGGCTAGCAAAACCGTCGCGGTGTTCTTCGGCGTTTTGATCGAGCAAGCGGAACACTTTCCCTGTCACGCTGCCCGGTATCTCGGGAAGAACCACGCGGTAGGTACAGACGAAATCTTTAAACGCGCTTCGACTAACAAATGCAATATCCCATTAAAACTTCCCTTTCAAAAATAATTCATATTTTCGCGTTTTTTACAAAAATGTGGGTTTTTATTATTTATTTATATCAGAAGTTATACACTAGATTTGACTTTTTTTTAAAAAAGTATTTTTATTAAAGTATTAGATAGGACCTGTATATTAATTTAAAACTAATAAAATGAATGTTATTTGCCACAAAATTGCCGTAATATAGAAAACTCTTGCATATACGAAATATGTTTTCTTATAATCTTGAAACCAAGATTACGATAAGATAAGGAGACATCTGTATTGAACGAAATTAGTAAAATGTTAAAAATTAATAATTATAAACCATTCAATTTGCAGTACATAAGATCAATTTTTGGCATTTTTTAAACACTTTTTTTTAGTGAAAACATACATTTTTAAATAATATATATATATTTACTCACATGCTTTGAGGCTTCAGCTACTATTTAAAATCAAATTTTATATCAAAAACACAATATTTTTTTACTAAATAATATTTATAACAATCCTATTAATGTGTTTTTATTATTTTAATTTTATTTCCGATTATTATTTTTGAAGGCTCGCGCTTAATAACATTAGCTTTCACCAAAGTTACAAATATTTCAGTATGTATTTGTACATATATTTTATCTTTATGTACTTTTAACTTATAATTGTGCCCATTAAGAAAACAGAATATATATTATTAAAAGATTTGCTATGGATAATAAAAACTGCTGTAAAAAAAATAATCACGATTTTAAATATGTGTGGCAAAATAATGAAAAAAAAAAAAAAGCTAAAACTATAATTATTAGAACCGAAGACGATATAGAAAATAATATTCTAAAGCAACGTAAGAATCAAAATTTCTAACTTCAATGGTCAACCTATCCATTAACAAATTCTAAATGTATACAGGAAATCGATATTCATGACTATCATCATACAATTTCAACCAAAACCCTCGATAGCAGGTTTAACTACAATTCATTATCGTCTGGCTTAAAAATTTTGAACCTAAATATCAGAAGATTCCAAAATTATTCCAAAAAAAAATTGATGAATTTATAATTCTCGTTAATGACATAATAATCAATTTTGATGTGTAATTGTAATATTCTCGAAATCGAAAGTTATAAATTGTATTATAGCAAAATTAATAATAAACAAAATGATAGTGTTATAATGTATATTAATGATTATATAAATCACACCGTAGATGAAGTACGCGTTAAACAAACTAATTGTATACGAGAAATTCTAAACAAACAATATGGCATCTTTGGAATCTATAGATCTCCGTCAGCATCATTACACCTTTTTTGGCATCTATTTCTACAATCCTTGAAACATCGAAAAGTATAAATGGATATGCCATTACCGGTGACCTCAACATAAATATCATTGACAACATACACCCACAAGCAAACGACTACATATTTATGTTAGCATCGTTTGGCTTCGTCTCCAGCATCAACACCATTACTAGAGATGATACCACCTCTTCCAAAACCTGTATAAATCACATATTCATCAAGACATTCGTTTTACTTTCCACAATTACTGATCATTACCCAACGTTTATATATAAACTTAAAAAGCAAAGAGAATCAATTGAAAATCTTAAATTGTATTCCTGGTCCAACTGGTCATTAAAAGAAAATAATCAATTATAACAAACGAGTGAGATAATTTTATCTTGGATTAACAATTGATAACAACTGATGAAACGTTACGAAGGGCTCCTCATATCGACCGAATAAGTGAGAAAATTAATTTTTTTTTTCAAAATTTTACGCAGCTTCATTAAGCCTTGATATACTCAGCAGCAACCTTACCATTCACACACAGCCTTACCATTCTTCATATTTTATTGCACACTTTATTTCTTCCATACTTATTGCATTTATATCGTTTTCCTCATTCATACTTACTCCCAGAGAACCTCTCACGTGATTCCTCATTTGCATTCTATACTCTCATGTTTCCTGGAAATATTTCACCCTCATTCGATAACATCTCTCCATTTACTAACTCAATAGCTATCATACTTCTGCTTTCAGCACCACATCGGGATTTTTTGACCGCCTTCCAGAAGAATTCAATATTTTCCTGAAAATTCTTAGTCATTTTCACCCCTTCCTCTCTTTTCAGCCGCTCTTTCCTTTCTTTCACGCCAGATTTAACTTTTTTCTTACAGGCATTGTACAGGTCTTTTGTCTCGTGTATTCATCTTCATTTACTGTCAACAGATAGCGCCACGCATTCTTCTTTTCATTCACGAGTTTCTTTATGCCATCATCCCACCATGCATCGCCTCTCTTCCTTCCTTGGGTAGGTATGCCACAGGTTTCTTTCGTTGATTCGCATAGAGTAACTTGAATGTGTTCCCTATGCATTGTTTATCACTCGCTCCTTTCTCACACTTTCCTTTCAAATTTTTCTCTAAAATCATCCCTTTGCAGATTCTCAATTTTGACTCTTGATGACGCCGATACCGTTTTTTCATTGACCGCCATCCTTGGAATAAAAGTACTCTTGAGACGAGGAAATGGTCAGTTTCCATCTCGGCGCCCCGAAACACTCGAGTATCAACAGTAGCCGATCTCAGTCTAGAGTTAACCACCACAAAATCAATTGTCGACCTTTCATTTTCTCTCTCCCATGTGTACTTATCAAAAAAGGTGTTTCAAGACAAAAAGGTTTCATTCCACACCTCAACACACACACACACCACTCAACACTCTTCGAAAATTATTCCGTTTTATATTCATTACATCCCTTATATTCGTCCAAAATTCATCTTTCACTTCATCATTTTCTAAGTTTACGGGAGCATAACCTACGATTAAAGATACAATTGTAATTCCAATTTTAAAACGGATGCACACGAGCCTAGCACTGACAAGTTCATATTCTCTCATTCTTTCGAGAGCAACGCTGCAACACTCTGACGCGTCCGATCCTCCACTGAGACCCCGGACCATAGCAGCAGCGTGTCATTGTGCTCCATCTCTCCTATTTCTTTCTTCATGCTTTTACTAATGCACAATATATCTAGGTTCTTTTCATTCCTGCTATCACACAGTTCATTCATCTCTCTGTCCATTCCTCCTCTAACATTACACACACTTCACACGTCTTCCTCTTCGCGCCACCACGGGAACCGCGGCATAATGGAGGGCGAGCCTCAGTGATACATATTGGCATGTCCCCGCGACCTTACACTAATAAAAAAAAACTCTTTTCAACATTATTATTTCATTCAATCCACTAGATAATTACGAATACTTAATTATAACATAAAATAATACAATAAGTCTAAAAAAATTAACACTAGCTTATCACAAAATATCACGTTGCTAAAAATACACTAAACGATTACTGTTTGTATGGATATTCCAACAGTAGCACGTCTCTTGATCAGTTTAGGCCAGGTAGATTCCATGTTTTTAACTTGTGGTAATATTGTGGACACTGTTTAGTTTAAAAATGGCCGCCCAATTGCGCACTGCGCAAATGCGTTGAGAACTCTTTTCGGTTATGAGGATTCACTGAGGAATTTACGGTGTGTGTTGTGTGTGTACTTAACAGTTGTAAACGGTATTCCGCTAGTTTATTTTGATAATAGAGTAAGTCACTTCAACCTTCATTTTTTTATTTCCTTATAAGCTACGTGCAACATTTATATGTAGAAATAAATTATAAATCTAGTAGACTAAATAAATTTTGAAATATTATGTTGTGTAATATAAAAATATTTTTTAATCCGTTAAAACCCAAACCTATAAATATCTCGAAGAGAAAGAAACGTGACTTAGACCACTTTCATAATAATGGGACGTAATTAAGTGATTAATGCTAATTATTTTCGTGATATTATAATGCACACATTAACGGCGCGCGAACCCAGAACTGTTTTCGTGAAAAAATGTAATAATTAAATTACTATTAAGGAAAACACATTCTCATTGTGAAGTTGTAATTATTCAGAACATAGGTCTGTGATATTTTAAATACTAAATTAATGTATTAATTATAAATATATACATATAAAATTAATATTGTTCGAATCCCGGTGACGCAAAAACAATATTTTTCGACAAAATTGATTTTATATGTATATATTTATAATTAATACATTAATTTAGTATTTAAAATTAAATTACTGTACAAAAGCATTGCACTGATCCAATTTTTCAATATCTGAAGAATGGAAATGAACTTGTTTGTTTTTAATCTGAAAAATGTACTTTCAGAACAAAAAGATCACATATTTACTTAATTCGTTTATTTCAAAGGAAATTGACACTTCATTCCAAAACAATGCATCTGTGCCCTCTCAAATTTTCTTACGCGGAACACATAGGACATTGGTATATCGTGTATGGAAAGACGAACGAATGTCTCCATCTGCAGAACTTGAACATCAAATTTGTTCGGTTGATGTAGTATAAATTATAACGCGTTTACCCGGATAGGAAAAGGCTCAGCAACCAAATATTTTTTCCTGTATATCTTTCTAATGGATTTATTTAATTTTTCTTAAAAATACTTTGATTTAATTGTTCAAAATGATAGAATGGGCGCTTCAACGAAGGCTATTTTTTGACCCAGAGAAAAAAACCTCCACCGCAATTAAAACTTCCAATCTTTAACGGGCGTCGTTGTTGGCGGGGCAGGGGGGAGGGGGTGGGTGGGTGTATAAATCATTGTAATTTATGATTGTACCACTGTAGGTGTGTACGGGCGGGCGAGAGGGCTCCCCTAATAGCGGGGACGCCGCGAAGTTATTCAAAAGAAATTATAACAATTTCTGGCAACAAAAGTAATCCCGAAAGTTGGGCGCGGCGCGCTAGAAGTCGCCGGCTGGGGGCTGGGGGGGCCAAACTTTGCAGCTCTCTTTCTCTCCTCTCCTCCTTGTATTCACAAAGTTGGCCGTTATAATATTAGACGCATTTCATATTTTACATGCCACCGTGTCTTTGATTTTATCGTTTTTTGAAATTGTTCAAAATATAAAAGTGTCAAGTGTTTAAAGTACTAATTAAATGTATTAATCAGTATTTAAAATATCACAGAGCTATGTTCTGAATAATTACAACTTCACAATAAGAATGTGTTCTCCTTAATAAAGTATTTTAACTGGCTTATAAATACACACAGTGCAACCACAATGATCTAAAATACACTTAGATTAATTGACTGTAATATATCAGACTAAACATATGCTAGAGTATCTCGTATACTGACGAATCTTTTGTCTCGAAACTCGCATAAAAGTGAGTGGTCAGTCAACCAGTCACCTTAGCGTGGAGCGAGCTATCACATTCGTTGGCTATTATATTTTGTTCAAAGAGCAGACTAATCAACTGATGCATATCGACTATTATAGAGAGAGCACTGTTTCTTCCATATACACGCCATCTTATTACCCGTATCCATAATCTCTTAATTAGATTTTGATCTCTGAGAGTGGTTAAATGTAATGCTTCTG
The DNA here is from genome assembly GCA_022840565.1 of Eubasilissa regina. Lineage (NCBI taxonomy): Eukaryota > Metazoa > Arthropoda > Insecta > Trichoptera > Phryganeidae > Eubasilissa > Eubasilissa regina. The sequence goes on along the minus strand of JAINEB010000027.1, from coordinate 10,527,707 downwards.
GATGTATCATTCTAATCTGCGTGCAAAACATATCCAATGATGATTCATAAATTGCTACGCGCTGAAGTCTGTGCTATCCTTTTGAGTCGGCTCGAATCTCCGAGAGCAATCTCATACGTGAACATGGACAGTTATGGCGTAAAAGTTGATATATACATAAATCGATTTGAGTCATTCTACTATGCATGTAAAATACACGCGGCACCAAATCATAGCTCGCTTCGCGCTAACACTGTACTGTCCCTTACATCTGTCTCATCTGAGTATATGCGTTATAATGGCGCATCTCGAAAGTTCATAAAGAAAGGTACAGAGTTGAGCGCGGAGAAAGACATCATTTAATGTCTATTGTATTTTGTATGCAGTGTAGACTGACAAACTGATACACATTCATCAGTTGGTCTAAATGTGGACGCTAAATCTGTGAATCCTCTTATTCATATACAACTCAACAACAAAGTAATAATTAAAAATAATTATATCATTAAAAAAAAATTAAATATGTAAGAAAAAAAAACCTAATATACTTTTCCTCACTTAAAAACCTCGCCAGCAGTCACGTGAACATATACACCCTCACACATGCATACACAAACATTAAACACGTGTCCTTGTGTGTTTCTTCACTTTAAATGTTCTGGTTTCGTCCGAATTTTTGTCACTATTTCACATTATCTTATTTTTAATGTTGTCCAAAAACAACTCGCATCACACAATCATAGATTAAAATAAAAATAAAAAGTAAAAAGCATCTAGAAGACTTGTGAGCTAATCATTTTAAGGAAATGTTTATGTTTATAAAGAATATTTACCCCACCCCCGTCAACTTCAAACACACCATATATTTACTGTCTGATGGTGCTTTTAACTTTAGTTGTACTATAATATTGATAATAGGAAGATGTTCCCGAAAACGTTATATATTCATTTAACACAGTGAAGTGTAGTGGAATAAAACAGAGTTTGGAATTAATTTAAAGTTTCGTAATAAATAAAAAAATAAATTAAAACTATCGCGCAGAGGAACCGACTGGCCAAGCCGTTGCAAAGATTTTGTTAATAAGTTATTACAATACATAAAATACACAAAGACACGATTATTTATGGGTAGAACGTGGAAGATATTTCTTTGAATTTATTGTATAAAAAAAAAAGTATGCCAAACTATCGAAGATTTTTTTCGACGAGCATGTCTGGATAATAAAATATTATCTCTCTGTCCGCCAAGATATAGCGTTATTCACGTTATCCGGGGAAAACTTCCACCAGAAGAAAGAGGCTATTTGCGTTAACCATCGGACGGAACGGTGGTCTCGCACAAAGGGGCCCCCCCACCCCAATAGTGAAGAGTTGGGATATTATTATTATGAATATTTATGGGAAACTGAACAAGAAACCATTATTGGGCCCGCTACACTGTCGGACGATCTGGCCCGAATCACAGGAGAAAGCCTCGCGCGAGTCTTAGGAAAACAATTTTCATTTATTTAATTCACTTATACTGCACGATTGATTCAACTCATATAGAACGAGTTAAATAAATAGATACTATCACAATAATTGCAAAACGAAAACACACTAAAACTATATACCATCGTTACATGCTTAACAGAAATGATAGGGCGCCACAAATTTCTATCCTGGCATACGCTTTCCTTCATTCACACCCAAATTTCATACACGAATACGCTGGTTCTTTAACCGAATGAATAATCACAAGAAATACGAGCGCGTTAAACCCAACCTTGTAACAAAGCGCAATTGACAATTCACCCGTCGCAGTGTTGACATAACAAAAAATAGCTAATTTTAATAGTCTAAATAAATCGAGTAGACTATTATTAACATGGGAGTATCGTCAGAAAATTGACACCGAAAGAAGATATATAACAAGATAAAGTTGATGGTACTTTACTTACACTTACGTTCTAAATTTAATTTGTATGATCATATTTTTAATCTTTCGATTGGTAGCCCTGGGTTATCTTTTTGAAGGTGTAGGCCTGTGTACTGGATATTGGCAAAGGCGCAGCTTAACTTGCGTCAGAAATAATACGGCCGTCATCGGGATCGGTCCACTCTTAAAAACGCTTTAGGAAGCACGGCGCACGCAAGAAATTTACGGAAACCGGCAGAGAACACACTACATCAGCAGAAGATTCGACAGAGCAGCCAGTAAAGCCAGCAGTCCGGATTGCATCTGGGAGATCGACAGATTACCCAGGTTAGTAGTCATGTCTTTCTTACTCTTCTTCATCGGTCCCTCGTTACGAGAATGACGTTTGCCAAGGTTCACGATTGGGAGTCCGAGTGTGTGTGAGGAGTCCTATTCCGTCCACGTGTAGTGCACGTGTATCCGCTGAGCAGGACAGTTCTGGGGGACGGATCTTCCTCCATGTATGTCGTCACTTATCGGTCAGTAATCATACACCGCATGTATAAGGAAAGTAATCAAAGTCGTATTAAGAAATATTTTTGAACAAATTTTAAAAAGTATCAGAAAACAATGCAAATGACGCAGACATCATCGATCAAACTGTTGTAAAAGCTTATGTAAGCTCTCCAGCATGTAGCGGACAAGATGAGTCTCAATATCAATATGCAAAAAACCAAGTTTATACCCATACGTATGATAGATATTAAAGGTGTCGAAGAATCTAGAAGTCGGTGATGAAATGACAAGATGGAATAATATAATTAATTGACATGGCGGTTACTTTGTGGTGTAACGTGATTATTTTAATTTTTAAAATAAAACTTTGTACTCCACACACTTTGGTTTATTTTTATTACTAGTTTCGAGAGGTGCAGTCGTCTCTCAACATCAGATGATAACAAAACTCAATACAGTATGGAGGCTATCAGCCAAAAGATGGTACTTTGGCTTCCAAGAGCATGTCACGTAAAACTAAAATTTATTTATAGAAGACCCGTGTTGATATACAAGACAGAAACCTGGTTTCTTAGATCCGTCGACTCTATGAAATCCCACGTGTTTGAGCACTAAAACTCCGGGAAGGATCTTTGGTCCAGTTTTGAGAAGGTAATACATCCTCAAAGTTTATAAGCTCTACGATGCGCCTGACGTCCAGGTATAAGGTCCAGCAACTTCGATGGGCCTGGTATCTAGCTCAGATGGAAGAGTCCTCACCGAGTGCGCGCACCTGTCATTCCATAAAGCAGAGGGGGAGAACGCGACTTGATTTGACGATTAGTGAAGCATGGCTCAGATCAGAAAAGCGTGGAGGACCTCCTTCGCGCTCGGCCGACTCCGAGCTGTAGTTATAATAATATGTTTATTCTAGGGTGATCGGGTTATTTGTGCAAGACCCGATTCGCCATATAAATAAAACATACAATGCATGCAAGTTAGTAAATAATATTTAAGTTCAAAGTAAAGTCAGTAAAAAGAAGAAAAACATATACACAAGTAGTTCCATGATTTGATTGAACCAGAAAATATATATTATTAAGGAGAACGAACGCATTCTTATTGTGAAGTTGTAATTATTCAGAACAGACGGTCTGTGATATTTTAAATACTAATTAAATGTATTAATTAGAAAGATATACATATAAAATCAATTTTATCGAAAAATATTGTCGTTGCTACAGGGATTCGAACCTTTCAAATAATGGGACGATAGATGTATTCATTTGAAAAATTGAACATGTAGGTTCGAAAATTTGTCGTCAAAAGTACTGTCTGCTGTTGCATAGTTGGTTAATGCACCTTCCCCAGATTGGAAAGAGATCCAAGTTCGAATCCCGGGGGCAACAACAATATTTTTTCGATAAAATTTATTTTCTGAGGTAAGTGTGTAGAACTCCGTTGAAAGGACATTATAACACACTGTACTATGACTTAAAAAAAAAAAATATTATTATCAATCCCTTAATAATAAATAATCTCCCTACAAGGCGAAACACGTCTATTAAATGAGTAGAATCAGAAAACAAAAGTTTTATTTTAACATGCCATTTATTATTATATAATTTTGTATGATTTATGACCCGTGTCGATTTGAGTTGTTTCTTATTGTTGCTATTTTTGTTATTTCTAAATACGAATAAAGAATTTTTCTCACTAGAGACTATAAGCGGTGTCTATATTTTAATATAAAAACAAATGTTAACGAGGCAGATTATGTAAAGCACCGATTACGGGGGGCAATACTCTCACAGGCGATTTTTCATTGTTTACTGGACCAGAAACCACAATCTGTAGTCAGAGCCGATGGCGTTTAACTCAGAATTTTCGTAATTCGGGCTTCAACAGAGTCGGGGTCGCCGTCATTTATGTAAAAACTTTTCACTCTGAAAAGTATAAGAGTGGCTACATTTATCCAAGCCTCTATCTCTCTGGACTTTGTTTTTTTGTCTACATCGATGATGATAATCTACTGGAATAAATTTATTTCCCCGCCGCCTCCGAGGTCTGACCTCGTATAACGACCGCGTGTGTATGTGCACACGTACCTAAGCGCTCCTATGGGCTACTATACTTTCTTCTACGCGTTGGCGAACCGAGAGTGAAAGTAAAATATACTTCGCTACCGTCTCCGCAAAAAAATTCCCCGAGGTAATACAATTTATCGAGACTGGACGGAATGGATCGAGTCGAAGATTATTTATAACGCTCGTGTGGAAATGGAATTATTTTATATATAAAAAAAAAAACAGACCTGCCCGTTTTGTGTTACGAAAATAGGAATTGGTAACACATTTCTATAAATTATTGTTTTGAGTCCATGACCAAGTATGCGCATGTAAGCCACGATAAAATAAATACATTTAAAAACTAACTATTAATCAAAAATGCACAGTTTACAACTATACAATTAAATGACAAAATTGTAAGAGTACAATTAACATTAAATAAATCGGCAATGAACCGCAATCCTAGCAGATTTAAGAGAGCAAAAATACGACGAGGTTTATAGAACCTGTCAGAATGTCATCCCATAAATAATGAGGTTTTTTCAATAACATGAATTAAAAGTCGGAGGGGGGTAGGATAAACTACCTGCATTAGGTAAAATTACATTAGGTTATAAAAGCAAACTTATTCCTAGAACAAGTTTTGAAGAGTGCAGTTCGATTTTAACAGTTATTTTTTCAAAGCTACATTGCAAGTGATAAAGGACCATATTCGGCATATTTTGCTTTATGAGTTCAATAAAGGCAACAACGCAACAGAAAGTGCGAGAAATATGAATGCGGTGCGGTATATGGGGATCGGACAATAAACGTAAGCCAGTGTCAACGGTGGTTCCAGAAATTCCAAACCGGAACCTACAGCCTAGAAGACGAAACTCATCCTGGAAAATCTATAAAGCTCGACGAGGACGTCCTGCAAACCCTGGTGAAATAAAATTCCATTGTAACTAGCGGAGAAGCTTGGATTTGGTCATTCAACCATTCCTCAACACCTGTGTGCCATCGGAAAAGTCAGCAAATTGGGTCAATGGGTTCCTCAAAACTCTAACTTTCATATGTGCTCTTCTCTGCTATCACATCTCAGGAATTAACTTTCTGACATTTAACTTATCTGATTATCATTTATTCCGCAGTCTTAAAAATCATTTGGACAAAAAAAATATGAATTCTGTAGACGAGGTCAGACCAGTACTAGAAGAGTATTTTTCGTCACGGACAAGTGAACAAACGCGTCTCATGGAAATTAAACGAGTAGAATTTTAAAAACAACGAGTGTTTTTATTTTCATATGTGTGATTATTATGGAGTTCTACAAATTTACCTCCGAAGCTATAAAATCTAGTCTCATAAAAATTTTAACAAATTTAATCGGTGCAGTTGTCGTCGCACTGCCCATATTTTTCTCTTATACTACAGACCACCAAATATGTAGACATGAACTAACGCAAATTTCTTGTTCCACAATATTTTCATTTTCGGCTCGATTGGAACGAAAATTTAAACGCTGACAATATAATATCCATTAATGTAAAAAATTCGCCATGTTTGCAGAAATTTTTAATTTTGGAAGGGTAAATACTTTTACTGTTGCATAAATGTGTCATAAACTATCGTACTTATGTTTCCACCGAGAATAGTGTAGAATGCCCCTCGTTCCGCAACTAATGTTTCAACACCCTCAAAAGTATGTAAACTTTATTTCATGTATATACGTTTACTGGTTTATGTCTTATACACATATAATATGGTACTACTATACATCGGTTCTTAACTGTACTACTCAGGTCAGATACGCAGTTATACAGAAAAAAACTAACATCAGCGGTGATGTTTTAAGTATGTAGGAAAAAATTTCCAGTTACATTGTCGATTCAGTTAAGACATATTTATTTTATGGAAAAAAAAACCATGATAAATTTGTCCCACGTGCACTCCGCACTCGAGTGCCGTGGTAAAACTAACGGCGCCGAACCCAGACCGATCTCGCCATACAAACATACGAAAACGGGGACAGACTGACAGAACAGAATTGGGGCGATAGACACTGTTAGTGAACGTGAACAATAACTTGGCCGGCGACCATACGCGGTGAATGCAATGCTCAGAGGCCCGAATCACGATACAAGCCTGCCCTCTCGATCTGTGCACTCGGAACATAAATAACCACAGATGAATGTTATGTTCCAGGCTGATGTTGTTTTTGAATAACTAGTAAATGAAATACAATTTTTTAATTTGGTTTTAATTTATCGATTATTTGGTTTATTACAAATATGTATGGAATATGACATCGGCCAAGTGGCCGCCTCTGGCAGCGGGCACAAGTGCGTGCTCTTTTAACAATATTTTTCGTAACATTCTCGCACATTTCGCGTGCTTATTTCAGCAATTTTATTTCGAATATTGTCTTGTAGCATTGGAATTGTTAGTTTATTGGTGTAGACGTTTCCTTTCAAGTACTCCTACAGAAAACAGTCGGAAGCCGTCAAATCAGGCGATCGAGGAGGCCAGTCGATATCGCCACTTTTTGACATTATGCAGCCGGGAAAAATTTCTCGTAAAATTTCTAGCGTAGCTCTGGCTGTGTGTGAGGTGGCACAATCCTGATGAAATGAATGTGTTGCAAGCCCAATCGACGCAATTCGGCCACCAAGAATAATAATGGTTACAGCATTGCCATTATTATTAAGATAAAATTTATTAACGACTTCAATACGTTGTTGAAGCGTTAGATATTCCATAATAAATTGTAATCGACTACTCTCTACGACTGCTAAATGCGAACTGACAAACCAAAATGGCGGGCAACAAAATCGGCCTGGACCATAATTTCACCTGTACGAGCATGGACCAGAGCAAATGAGGTGAATAACACGTCGCGGTATTTACAATTTAATAAAAATTATTTTTGATTTTTAACATTTATATATATGCAAAACGTTCGTCGAGTTAATAACTTTTAAAATTAAAATATACATTTTAAATACTGGTTTAAAAGTAATTGAACAATTAAAAATAAAACGTTATGTCTACAAAAATACATGTTTTGAGTTAAGTGAAGTTTTGTTAATTACAGACTTGAATAATGATTGTAAAAAAAAAAAACACAATGATGAATAATTAGATTATCCAAATTGATAACAAAGAGAATCTTACTGCGAATTCAGGTAATGGTAGTAGCTATGGCAATGTCTTAAAACTATTTGAAAGTAAAAATAACTAATAACAAAACAGCAAACATATAATCAATCGCAGACTGGCAAATGAATAGACATAATATGAATTGTATATATAGGAGGGGCATTCATTCTACACAATTATCTAATGAAATATAAATCCTATAGATTACATCACATTTATACAACAGTAAAAGTATTTACTTATGAATCACGCCGTTTCCCTGCGGGGGTAGGCATAGAGAATAGAGCGCCACACTCTTCTGTCCTGACACACAATTTTCGCCTCATCCACATTCATACATCTTCTCACACAAGCTCGCCAATTGTTGAGGCTTCTAACAGAACCATCCTCTAGTATCTGGTTTATTTTCGTAAATTAAATCGCTGTATAAACAAAACGTATTTTTTTACATTAATGCATATTATATTGTCGGCGTTTGAATTTTCGTTCCAATCAAAAATCGTGAATACAACCGATATGAAAATTTTGAGACAAGGAGTTCGCGTTAATTCACGTCTATTTATTTTTTGGTGTGTGCAACCAATGCATCAAAAAAAAAAAAAAAACCAAAAACAATGGAAACATTTTTATGCGATTGAGAAAAATATTTAAAATCACGTTGAAAACGTGCCGCGCTCGTCAAGTGCATTCGTTTCTGACACTTAAGACGTTCAAGGCGGTCGTTAAATATTTTCAAAACCATGTTCCACAATGTGCCGATAATGTTTAAGTGCTGTGTTATCTAACCGCATAAACTCAATAGATATTTGATGCTCGATACAGTAGAAGGACAATCCCAGCGGTGCTCAGTAATCGAATACAGCACGGCATATCTCCTTAAAAAATAATCGAAACGTGCTACCACCATTTTAACGATACAACTGTCTGCAGGGAAAAGACGAAATCCATGCGAATGGTGGACAAAGGGTGTTAAGTATTTTTAAGGAGAACACATTATTATTGTGAAGTTGCAGTTTTACAGAACGTAGTTCTGAGATATTTTTAATGTGTCAATTAGAAAGATATACAGATAAAATCAATTTATCGAAAAAATATTTTGTCTCCACCGGGATTTAAACCAGGAACTCTTCCTATCCAGGGAAGTACGCCGACCATTACACCATGCCAACATCTCATTTTTTTAAAGTAATCCACTTCATATTTACGGAGAATCAGAGACGCCAGAATAAAACAAATGAATATTTTTTCGATAAATTGATTTTATCTGTATATCTTTCTAATTGATACATTTAATTTGGTGTTAAATATATTCGTGTTTCGTGACCGAGAAATTTAAAGGGCAACGCGTGCCACAAGTGACAAGCGACACATACGCGTCCATGTAAAATAGATCAAATAGTTGTTTATAAATGATGAACCAAATTGTATTTGTATGTTTCTTCTGACTGTCAATTATTTAAGTGGCGAAATTCTCTCAAGAAGCGAACGCTCTAGACGGGAATTAATTCTGGACAAATTTACAATCCGTGAGATATTTAATATGACGAAAATGGAAAAGAAGCATGCATGATTCAACATTTAAATCAAATAACATGCGACTTGCAACTGCTACCAATGAAAAAAAAAAAAACTTTAATTTAGATTGACTATCCTGCAGTTTAAAGGTAACGAATTCGATAAAAATATTTTTGCTGATGAAAAAAATCGAAATAGCGTCGTGATCATATTTGTTAGAAAAAACCATCAGCTACAACTATGAGTGTTCTATAGAAAATAAAAACATTTTTTATTTCATTGTAATCTAATGTAAATTCCAAAGTTTTGATTTCTATCCGAATGTGCCCGAACCACCTCAGATTTTTTTTGAGGATAAATAATATTCTGTAATATTTTCCAAGTATCAATTTTAAACATATACTTTACGGTTACAATAACTTAATACGGTGTTATAGCTGTCCATTAATAACGTCCACCGCACAGGTTATCAAGCCTAAATTGAACACCTTACAATCCATTGTTCAATTCCTTTGTAGATAATATCGTTTGTAATAAATAAAATAAAATATTAATGTTTTGTATTATACTCTTACCTTACTTCGCCTGTACAAAATATAGGCTAATAAATTAACGGTGGTCTTCTAAATCCGTATTCCTCACTTGGTAATATATTACTTTCCACAATTAAATTTGGTGATTTAATTTCAATTTTCCACCACACTTAATCTGGCTAAATTAAAATTGTATCAAAATATACGAATTTATTCGCATAAAAAGGATAACTATCCTAAATGAAAGACAAGTGTCCGACTTCTCCGTTAATTAGAAAACCAATCATAAAAGTGCTTGTCCCGTGGATGTTAAAAAAAAATGTTATTCGATTATATGAATATATATTTAGAAGATTAACTCACAAGCGATCAATAGTCAAATTTTGACTGGCTACGGTAAATTTGCGGCTAAATTATATTATTACTGACGAGCCTTGCCGACCGTACATGGCGGCTCGCAGACCACGTCCTCTGGAATTGCTTCATCGTGTATTCCGAACGAGATGAACTCTCTCAAGTGGCCAGACAGTTTCCTGGACCCGTTAGCCACACAGATTTGATCAGTAATGGGACGCATTTCCGAGCATTTTAAAAATACACACTTCTACTTTCAGAGAAAAAATTATCTGTCATTGTTAAATGATTCATCTCTTGTGCGAAAATTTTCGTTTTAATAATTTGTTTCTGTCACGCGTCTGTAACGGGTTTTGTCATAGAGTAAAATAAATTAGAATAATACAGATTAAATTAAACAAGCTCCAAACAGCCATAATAACACTGACGATACCGAAGCCGGCATCCATTCGGTCATAGATTTCGACCAATAATAATACGGAGAAGAGCAATATTCATATTGCAATGATATTACGCAGTGTACATTATTGGTACATAATATAAATTAATATACTAATACAAATTAAATGAATCAACTAGAAAGATGTACAGAAAATATATATATATATAAATAAAATTGTATATCTTAATAATAAATAAACATGTATTTATTTTTTGTCACTATAAAAATAAAAGCCACAGTAAAATATCTCACAGTATTCACGACCAACTTACGGACGTAAATAAATAAGTAAAAACAAAATAAAGTCGGCCCGTCATTGTAGCTGTGCCCCGGTAACAAGAAATAAAAGCAACTTGTCAACCGCTGAATGTCGGTCAGCGTCAGATTTCTTCAAATCACGCTGGCGGCCCCCTCCGCCTTTTAGAAAGTCCATACGGCACAGCTCGCGATGACCCGCCTGACAAATGGCTTATCCGCGAACCTACAATTATTCGGTTGCACGGTTCGTGTAGTAGGTAGGTAGTAGATACACAACACTGTGGCGACATCTCGTGTCCGTATTTATTTTTAATTTCACTAAAGTTTGATCTCACTACGAAACCGAGTTGCGCGGAACAACGCATCCATCATTAATTCAACGGAAGCGAGTCGATCCGTTTTGAGTTTGGGTGTATTATATGGTTAATATTTTTATTAACAGTTAATATTATTACGAACAAGGAACCCTTCCTATGGTGCGCTGACCAATTACACCACGTCAACATTGTAAATTAACAACAAAAATATGATGGTAAATAGGGTGTGACTGATTTTCTGTGTACATCCTTCTTATTGATACATTTAATTTGTATTAAAATATCACTGAAAAATTGCAACTTCACAATAATAATGTGTTTTCCTTAATTTATAATAATAAGATAGATTTTCTCTGTCCATCTCTTAAGTAATTTATGTAATTTTATTTAAAAAAAAAACTAATCTATAGTGTAAGTGATCGTTAGTACTTATATATATATATATAGTATATAGTAGATACGTAAATTATGTATAATAATTTAATATCAGATTTCTTAACAATCACTCGTGCTGCCGTGGCTCAGCAACATACATATACATATATAGTCCTACACGCGCTTGAATCGGACACGAATACTAGATTCCTCCATTAATTATAACACTTAGCTCTAATCTTCCGATAAAACAGTAATTTGCGTGCAAAAATGTAGCTTAAATCACACACTCACACATACAATGCTAATCGAAGCTCGTAATAATCGCTCTCGCAAGCAAACATGAACTTGTCGTTATGCTGAAGGAATGGCGAAATTCCTATACACCGCATAATAAATAATTACGTCCAATTTAGACTGACATTTCTCGCCGGATACATTTTCCGAAATACAAATCTGAAACGGCGCACGGCTCTCGGGAATCGCGCACAAATTAAAAATTTAATAATAAATTTTCGTCGTAAATAACTGTCATTTAAAAAAAAATTAATAGTATACAATATTAACATTCTGATGGTAGAACAGAGAATTTACAAAATGCTTAGAAATACTTCATCGCTTTACAAACACACAACAGAGGTCACAAAAATAAATCAAATGATTAATGCAGAATATTTAGGCATTATAGAACACAAACAGTAATTTAAGATTTATATTTTGTACTGACATGTGTGCAAAATTGTTGTATGAATGTTCTTTGTACCTTTGTATTGAAAGACATGTTTAACCCATTAGTGGATTAGTGTCGAATGTTAATTATTCCAATTTTTCCAGGATGCTGACTTGTGTAACAGGAGTTCTGCAGTTTGTTTCATGTTGTTGCATAACCTCACTTTCTGTCGCATGTTATTCTCTTAAGCCCGGTTTTGTGATGTGCGAAAAACTGAATTAATTCTTTACAATGGACCCTAAACATTTTAATTCTGGATAGAGAAGGTGAGTAAACATTAAATTAAAGTGTTATAAATAACAATTTTAGACGATTTTATTATATAATGTGGCGTAAAAGATGTCAATAAATAATGACCACTACGGATAAAAGCACAATATCCATAAAAATGTTTAATTTTAGAAAAACTGCACTTACATCAACTACTTCACCTCAATAATAACGAGAAAGATGCAACAATATATCTGCTGCTTCCAGAGAAACAGACTGTAGAAAGAGATAAAGATAGCGTTCGTTCAGAAGATGAGCACGAAGGTGACATCGACCATCTTGGTCATCGCAAACTGCAAACTCAAGAAAGCGACTGAGAGTCTGAAGATGGTTCAACACTTTCATCGTTCTTCCCAAAAAAAAAAAAAAAACTAACAAATTACTAAAAGACGAACGGGATAGATGCCCGACTAAATGTAAATTTAGTTACAACTTGTACCTCGTAGTACCTCCCGATGAACTTTCACGTTTATCAAACCCAATAGATTTCTTCAATATATATTTTTGATGGCAATGTTATCAATAATATTGTAACACAAACCAACACGTACAAAAACAATTCTGCCTTAAATGTTACTTGCGATGAAACATCGACTTTAATAGGCGGGTTGATATTATGCATTATGTGAAGAGACTACTTTGTTTTATATAATGAAACAGAAAAGAGATGTGCTTATTGCAAAAAGAAGGCAAAATTCATTTGTCAAAAATGCCAAGTTGGACTCCATCCAAAAAACTGTTTTATGAATTATCATGAAATGTAATAATTGTGTCAATGCATATTTTCGTTATAACGGACGATCCATATTTTTTATAATAATGTAAAAAAATATTTTTTTTTTGTTTCGTTTTACTGATTTAAGTGTGACGTGGTCTAAATTTGTAACAATTTCTAAAAAAAATCACCTCTATAAACCTCCTCCACTAATGGGTTAACTCATTTTTCATGTTATTGGCATTATGCAACTTACGTACATCGAAACAGGACTACAGTATTGATGTGGTAGGTATTTTTGAGACATCAATTGTATCAATCAGAATTGTATACACCCACCCAAGATTAGTAGCTTGTGTCCTGCCCATCTTTGCTATTTTGCCACACAAAGTATTGCGAATTAGGATTTCGATTAAGATCTTCGAATACGCCACTGACCTGACTGATCTCTCACCGGCCCGTATATTTTTTGGAGAATTTGTCTTTCAAAAATATTTAGTTTCATTTTCGAAGCTTTTGAAAGAGCCCACGTCTCAGGGCGTATTGCTGTGTGGTAGGATGCATTTTTCGATTTGATGGACAGACAGACAAATTAACGGTAATTTTCTACCTAACCTCATTTGGAGTGTGAATAACTAGTTAACGTGACTCCAAAATATTTAAAATTATTAAAAGTTTCAAAAATGTAATTGCCAATTTGCGTTAGACCACGTTGTTTATTGCATTTGCTCATCAACATTTAATTAGAACGTAAATGGTGATTATAATTGGAATGTCGTAGTAAAAATAATTAAATGTTTCCACAATTATAGATACATTTGATTTCAAGACATCAACAACAACAACAACAACAACAACAATAATAATAAACACGTTTACAATAATTTAATTACATTCCAGATTTTCTGTTTAAAAAAACCCCAATACGTAAAGTATTAATTATAATATGGTTTTATCATTCTATCGAGTAGCGGTAACCGTCATGATTAATACAATGCGTCCTTGGATTAAAATATTGGCCAAAATGGACAAAAATGGCGTTATATAAATTATCCAATGTTATTGTAAAATTATATTATATTATTATGTAAAAAAAAAAAAAAAGTGTTTAATATTGTTGTATCAGAAATATCACCTGTATTAAAATATATCAAAACCTCTCAGTAAGTTATACAGACTGAACCGAAAGAAAGTGTACTCGACAAAAATGATTTCCAACTCTTTCTTTCTATTACATGGATACATATTAGCGATTACCATTCAATAAATAAATGAGTTATTCACGATTAGATGGATATACATTAATTTATTTTCACGAGAATAATTACAGTGAACGAGGCCGCAGCGATCGGTCATGAGAAAGTGACGATTGTGGAAATCGCCGAGTGAGTGCCCGAGCGTAAAAAATAATTATTTTGAACGACAAGTATTTGTAGCTCACGGCTAATAGATGAAACAGCGTAAACTAGTTTGAATGCAAATAAATTATAAAATGACGTCTCATTTCAACTTACATTAAATACAGACAATAAAAAAATTAAGAGGCAATAAAAAAGAACTAAGCAAAACCAGAAATCGTATAAATTGAGAAGTGCATTTAAGCTGACACGTTGAGAATATTTACGTTTACATTGACGAGCAAATGATACAAGCCCTATTTTTTATATACAAAATATGTGAATAATAAAACGAGCAAATCAATATTCAAAATAAACAGCGAAATAAGTATTGTGCGATGTAATTAGTAACATCTACCATAAACATGATTTATCTCTAGATAACGAGTTGTGACGTCACACAAATAAAATATTTGTTTTCCCGATTTGTTATACGAGGGCCCCGTGTTACTTTGTGATACTTGTAAGATTTATATAATTTATTAAATATTTACCTTATTCCCGGTGTGAAAACTTAGGGACACTCACATACACTAAAGCCTGAAACAAAATGAAAAAATCATTAAAAAATATAACAGATAATATAATAATAATAATTGATGTAATATCGTCAGAATATGGCAAAATATAACAGATAATATAATAATAATTATTATGAATATGACGGTAGTCCACTGGCAAAATAGTGTTTTTATTCACATTGTTACTTACTGAATTTTCGATATAAGAAAAATATTAGATCCTGGTATTACTTATTTATTTCGTCACAAAAATAAAATACCACAATGGTTTTCATTTATTGTAATACTTATTTCATTCAGTAAAACTAAAAAAAAAAAAAAACTATTTCGAGAACATATTTTAAACCAAAGAGATAATAAAATGTAGTTTTGCACACTCTTAAGCTACCTCTGATTTATTATGATACACTAAATAATAATGGTCACTAGCACGCACATCGGCCGGAGATTAATGCCGCGGAGCTGTAGTTAATGGACAAAGATCAACACAATGGAACGGGCCGAGAATAACGAGCGCCGGTTTGGAATTCAGACTGGCCAGTGTTATAGTGTAAGACTGTAGGGCAGTACTGTGTGCACTAGAGATCGGCAAGGAAGCAATTAATCGTCGACGATACGCATCACGCGATCACCGGTAGGTGAAATAGAAAATATGTCATGTGAAAATATAAGACGTATTTTAAAGTTATCTCCAGTCGTCTCGAACTACTGTTCAACTAATTAATTTACCATCACGCCGTTGCTCCGCAAGAGTAAGTCATAGAGGATAGAACCCAAAATTATCATGCACTGACAATACCGCTTTTGCCTCTTTCACTCTCATACATCTTCCCATGCATGTCGATTGTTAAACCTCCTAATATCTGGTTTGTCAAATTATACCAGGTCTTTCGTGAACGCACTAAATAATTTTCTCTATAAGCGGTCTCACAAACGTGTCAAGTTTCCTAGTTGTTTGGGTCATAACAAGAAAACAAAGTTATATTTCATTTGCACTCGTCAAATTTTTAGAACTATTTATTTAAATACAAAAATTATACATAAATTTTGTAATTTAACGTGTCGTATTTTTGCCGTAAATATTAAAAATACAATTATACATAACTTTTGTAAAAGTTTCACCTCATGCGTGATGATGTATCGAACCTCACCAAAGAAATGAATATTCAAAACTTGGAAGCAAAAAAATCTAATTTTGATGTAAATGTTAGACGACACCTTGTTCCGAGGTTTACGGTATGGCGAGCAAATAATAATGGTTGTCGAACAATGGCCGTGTCGTTATACGGTATCAATAATATCGGCGGGCCCGTTCCGCAGATTGCATTTTTGTAGAAGGTGAAAGTTCGCGCGGCCGCCCGCGACTAGAAAAGGCAATTAATATACATGTCCGAACCAACGGAGATATACATTAACCTAAAGTAGTAACGTGGGAAAAACGCGACTATATAATATACACACTGCCCGACTCTCGAGTGAGGTGCGCTCACTCCCCCCCTCTCTCTCTCTCTCTTTCTTATTACATTACATTCAACCGGGTGCCATCGACTTAACTATGTACCTTTTTACGGGTGCCTCGACCCGAAAGATATGCCGATTCTAATAAAATTGAAGACCCTCCCTCGAAGAAACTAAGATTTATAATATCTTTAAAAAAAAAAAAAAACGTGATCCTAGGCGAAAAAATAACGAGTCAGTGGCGTACAGAGCACAGATTACTGTGCTTTAGAGCTATATTGACTTGAAAAAATATCGTGAAACAGTTATTTAGTAGTTGCCGTGCGAAGCGAGAAATATTTCAATAAAAGTAAAACAGGAAAAACAGATAAAAATTTATGAGGTAGATGAGTCGAAAATTTTTATTATTGCATGTGTCTAATCCCAATCGTGTCAGAGATTAGTTGAAATATTTTACTGATTCCAAGTTATATGAACAAGAAAAGGTCATCGAACTTCGAGGGGCCAGACTATTTTTTGTCGGACGATTTAGGGCCTGAAGCAAAGATG
Organism: Eubasilissa regina; assembly: GCA_022840565.1. Taxonomy (NCBI): domain Eukaryota; kingdom Metazoa; phylum Arthropoda; class Insecta; order Trichoptera; family Phryganeidae; genus Eubasilissa; species Eubasilissa regina. Next base: position 10,510,692 of record JAINEB010000027.1, on the reverse strand, counting down.
TAGAATAACCCACAAAGTACGCCGCGTTGAAGCATAACACAATTTTATACAAATTTCATACAATAGTATTTTCCGTAACGGTACAAAATTTGTAAACTCGTAGTTTAATCAAATATATCCACCCACATATTGTGGATTCGGGCTTTTACGCCTGTATATAGATCAAAATCAGATTGTTATCTATAGGGTTACTATGGCGTAATTGGTCAAGCAGTCTACCGGCAATACTAAGTTTCAGATTCGAGTCCCAGTGGTAGCTATATTTTTTCCGTGTCTTTCATTCTATGTGACATTTAATTTTAATGAAATTTTATTTTTTTAGCAAGACAGTGTGATTGTGTTATGAAAAAAAAGTTTTTTAATATTTATGTTCGTGAACCATTTTTTTTTAAAATACCGTGCAACAATTATTCATTATTTCATACTGTCGATAGTCTTGTGAATTTCTCCTTAAATGTCAGTTTATTTCTTTTTAGTGACGTAATAACTGCTAACATTTAAATACGTATAACAAATTTGAACTACTTCTTGGGAAAACATCGGCGACAAATGTATAATTTCTCAACAAATCTCTATTGATCAGCTGCTACGCGCCGTGGTGTGATAAAAAAAAATACTATTATACGTACTGTTAAATCGTGTATGGATAAGCAAAGTGATAAAAAAAAAAAAAAGTCACGAACGAGGAATGTAAAGATAATACGTTTATTAACTTTTTGAGGTTAGCGCGTTTTCACCGTTGACTAGTCGACGCTATCGGAAGCCACATAACAAACACGTGCCTATCTATCTACTTATTTAACGCAAAATCCGTGAAAACTGAACATGACATGACACATGAACAAGCCGTCGCCGAACATTAAGGAGTCGACTATCAAGAATTAGGACAATATCAAATTAACAATTCATCGCTTCGTGACTTGGTTTACAAAAAAAAAAAAAGACAATCCTTGAAAAATTGTACAATAAAACTCGATGGAAAAGCAATTATCTATTTAAGCGTATACTGTAAGAGTCGTAAGAAGTTTTTTTTTAGAAGTACAGAAGTCGACATTAAGAGAAGATTTCCTGAAGAAACAAAATGTTGTGCGTCGTGACTATCAAGGGGATAAATAGTAGCAGACAGCAAAGGTTTGCTACCAGCGCTGAATAACGACGTAAGAAGGACCAGGGTCTAGGATAAAAAGATCTCACATTACCAGCCGCGGGATAAAGATTAAGGAGTCTGACTAGAAAATAGATTATCTCTGGGAGCGGAGGGTTTGAATCCATATCGAGCTGTGAGTTTATTTGTTTAAATTTTAATTCTCCTTCAATGGTCCTGCATCCCATATTCAATTATTTAGTTTATTTTTAAGCAATTATTTTTAAAATGTATTAGGTTTGCGGTTTTGTTCAATTATTTAGTATAAAATCAAATTTTTAAACAAAATTTCAATCAATGATGTGTTATATATTATTTGTTCTAGACAACATATCATTTTTCAAGTAAATAGTCGATGACACTTCCATACAAAAAAAAAACGCCTGATCTGGTATCGAAATAGATATCGAGCCAATTTCTGAAGTCATCGTTGTTGTTGAGCGTAACCCCAAGCATTTGATTTTAGAGCGACTGAAATGGGTGACAATCTGACGGAGCGAGGTCGGAACTGTAGTGTGGATGCGGCTAAATTTACCACTTGAGCTTCTGGTTGACCATTTTAACCTTGATTAAAGGCGAAAAAAAAAAGTATGTGACGAAAATGTTCGCTGTCTTATCTTGACATTATTTAAGCCCAAAAATTTAAAAAAAACTATAAGATACAGGAAAACGGCGATACTGGTGTTTTAAAGTAGAAAAAATGCTATCGAATCGTATGTCATTTTTTGTCACAAAAAATATAGGGAATAGAGCATTTAAAAAAAAATACCGCGAAGTCTTATTAGACGACCCAATACTTGAACGACCGTATATTATTATATCATGTTACACGCCGCCAGTAACGGTGGTAATACGTTCTAAATTTAGCAAAGATACAAACCGCTTTATTTATTTTTCCAAATATCCATCAAGCGCTGCCTACAATTGAGTGGCGGCAAGGCACGTAACAATATTGTACGTATAAAACGTAAAGGCACGTTGGTGCCAAATCCCTATCCCTCCCGCTATGGATTCCCGGAGACCCGCCTCGCACTCAATATGCAGACACGGCGGCCCGAGCGCTGTCGGTACTCGCGATGAAGACAATGCTGTTGATTGATGGAAGCGCTTTCGTTCCGCGAAAACAATACGAAATATCGATTACGTTTTTCCGTCCTTTCTACAGCGTTATTTATCGCAGTGCGAAATGTGTGGGTGTGGAAACGGAGAAAGTTTCGTGTGATCGCTCGGATAAAATTAGATGCAACAACACTGCATATGAAACATTTTGTAATTTGGTAAATTATTTTCCCAGAAAATTTGATCATGGAAAAATATCTCTATTGTCGTATTATGTTAAATGTATATATATAATTCATCCAATCTTCCCTACCTTCTTTACAGCCCCCCATGAAGTATAAGAGGCCTGCTGAGGTTGTGAGATGAATTAATGTGAGATTCCATCGTCGCTGCTCACCTGTTCCACGATGATATAATAATATGAATGAATGAGCACTGTGTACTGTTATTTTATTATTTATATTATTTATATTAGAAACGTATAGTAATAATAAATCAGTAATTACCAATAGACTAATGATTATAGATTAAGTTTAGAAATGAAATGAAAATAATTGTTACACAATATAACAGATAGTGAAAACTTTTTCTTCCGTCGAAGGAGTAAGAAAAATTAATAAAAAATAAAAAGAATAATTTTTTTACAAAGGGAGCGAGAGAGAAGATTTGACGGGGGTTAAAATCTGTGAAACAATAATAAAACGTAAAAGGTTCTATATAAAAACTATGTTCTGTATTAATGTACTCGAGTAAAACTAATCAATTTAACCCTCCTTAAATAAAGTTACATAAAAAATATGTACATAATTATAAAATTATTTAAATCCGATTAATACGCAAGTTATCTCCACCTTAGATAATCGGGAATGATTTTTTTTAATTTTCCATAGTTTGGATGTATTTATTTCCTTTGAGTAATGAAGATGAACCTGAAACTACAATACAGTACAATACCTCGGTGTTAGCGCCGTTTAACGCACTCGTGCACGCACATCGTGTATGCGCGATTATCGAAATGAAACCTAGTATCTCTTTCCCTTTCTTTTCTCTAACCTGTCCTTGAGCGCAAGGAAGAAGGAAAGAGGTCGCTTCAATCAACACTCTCGAACTGCAATGAGTTCAGTGTGTGCTTAGAACTGTATATGGGCTAATCTGCCGTCGTTTCCGCTTTACTATCACTATCACTAATCCGCTTTACTATCACTAATAATTAATTAATAAATATATATTTAATTCCGCTAATACATAAAAATAATCCTTATAACGCAAGTGTTAATAGTGATTGATACATATTCTGCGCTGCATGTCTTGTGGTTGGAAAGGAGAGACAATTGATCCAGCAGACCAAAAGAGTAAGTGTCTTCCTATCTTCCATTTCCATTTTCACCACTCGGTATACGTCTGCAGACCTGTGTTCTGAATAATTACAACTTCACAATAAGAATGTGTTCTTAATATTTTATTTAATCCCATCAATGTATAATATGCCAATAACAATTGGGTTTTTTTTCATGGGAACGGATTATCCATTTTCCCTTTACTTCTTATGGAAAAAATTCGTATAAGTGCTGTTTGGTATAAGTCCAAAGATCTGGAACGGATTATGGACGTATACGAGGTACCACTGTACATGATTTTTATCAACTACACTAAACAAAGCAGTGGTGATTTTTGATCACATTAACAATATATATAATATATTTACTTTATTTCGTGTTACACGGCCGCTATTTTATAAGTGGTCATTATTCATTACACGACAGCTTCATTATCTCAACTAACCCAATTAATATTTAAACCATGTTAAATATATTTTTACTAACATGTACTCATGTCTCGTCATTTCTCGTACATTCGTAAAATTTGTTCGGCTTGTCAAGTTGCACACATCATAAAAATTAAATGTCAAATCACAGATTAGATCTTATCAGCAGCTACACAAGTACAAACAGAGAATGCTGAGCGTAGTTTGAATATATATATATTCAAACTCTCCTTTGATGTGTTCATCAAAGGAGATATTTTTTTATATTTAATAAAATCACCGAATTTCAGTGCAATGGACAAAATGCATTTTTAACATTTATATTGTTGAAAAAAAAATCTTTTAAACTATTTCACAATGTTTGTGTATCATAGCTATATTTGCTAACTCAATATTACTTTAGGAAAATACCGCTAGCGTTTAACTTTCTTAGTTCCAACTAAACTATAAACTAAACTTTGTCTGACAAGTACCTACAAAACTTATTGAATATAATTTTATCGGGGGAAACTAACGATAAATAAATAGAACTTGAAACTGTTCCCCTTCACATAATATAATATTCGCCTTAAAAAACTAAATAAAATTAAGTTAATAACTGTAACCAATGTTGCCTACAAGTTATGCATGTGTGAAGCCCCATACACGATTTACCAATATAGGGAACACCAAAAAATATAGTGCGCCCTATATTAATATAAATTTTAACGAGACAATAATAATATATTAATGTATAGTTTAGAAACTCAAAGAAATATCCTTATACTGGAGAATTTTTTTCATTTCTCTCCCAGCGCATTGAATCTTAAAAATGCAGAAAATAAAGCATACTGTTCCAAAAATTACAGGAAACATCGATTGTACCACGTCGACAATTATTATGTTGCAAATGAAATAATAAAAACTGTATAAGCCGAATTACAAGGTTCGTGTAAGGCAACTTTCTATATTTCCAGTGAAAATTAATGACACTTTATCAACAAAATGTAATATTTCTCTGAGAAATATGTACAAGGATTAGAAATTAAATACCATTCATAATTGTCTACATATTCTTACCGCCAGCACCAAGCACATAATTATTAGATGTATCTTACACAATGCGACACATGACAGACAGTTACTCAATAATAATAATATTGGCTAATCTTTATAGCTGTATTTTCGTAAAAAAATTCACCTCACGGGCGCTTTACACATAGACTGTTTACTGTTTATACTCCTACACTACATTAGTATTTAAAAAAATTATTACTTTTTAATTATTTTAAGTTATTTTGAACCTATGGAAATGATTTTTTGAAAAAGTACGTTTTAAGTCTTCTTTTAACCTTCACCACACCGTGATACAAAATACCCGAACGCAGCCATGCTGTCAACTCGTGTTACCGTAAATAACAGAAATAAAAAATGGTTTATTAGCGTAAATGGTTTTAACGATACAAATTTATTCTAAATATTTAACATAACTTTAAAAAGAAAGATTAATATTACTTACTTATTTACCTACCATCACGCCGTTTCCCGCGGAGGTAAGCAGAGGACAGAGCGCCACACTCCCCTGACATAAAATTTTCGCCTCATCCACATTCGTACATTTTCTCATACAAGCTCGCCGATCGTTAAGGCTTCTAACAGAACCATTCTCCATTATCTAGTTTACCTGGTCGTGTCAAGCCTTCTGCGGACGTCCTCTATTACTGGTGGCATCAACACTTGCGCTATATATCTTTCTTACCATTCTATCCTCTTTCATCCTTTCCATATGACTAAACCACCTAAGTGATCCTTTCTTAATCTTACTCACTATACTAACATCAGCTTTACATTCTTTCCTTATTTCTTAATTCGTTACTCTGTCATAAATAGATTTGCCACATACATGCCTAAGTGATCTCATTTCCACTGCATTGTCTACTTTCGTTCCTCTTCTGCCAGCTCCAGGCATCACTTCCATACATCAGTGTCAGATTAATATGACAACATAATTTACACCATTCAATAAGACCTATACAATCCGTCCTTCCTTCTTATCTCTCTTAATTCAATTACTGAGAAAAGAAACATAATTATAATCGTATGTTTGTTATTCTTTTTACTATGAAAATAATCTGTAATCTTTTTCTATAATATCAGAAATTGTATTTTGACTAACGTATTTTTTTTACTATGAAAATAATCTGTGGTCTCTTTCTATAATATCAGAAATTGTAATTTTACTAACGTATTCTTTTTACTATGAAAATAATCTGTGGTCTCTTTTTATAATATCAGAAATTGTATTCTTTTTACTATGAAAATAATCTGTGGTTTCTTTCTATAATATCAGAAATCGTATTCTCACTAACGTATTAATTTTATAACGGATTGAATTGAAAAATAATTATTTTTGTACGATTCCCTTTTTATAATTAGTTTTTCATTAGTCATTCCTAAGGGCAAATCATTTCCTTACGATTATTTAAAATATATATTTTATACTGCGTGTATTTACCGAAATATTACACGTTTAATTGGGATGGTATGCCTGTGTTACTACATGGTGTGGAAAGGGTTAAATGAAGCCTCTGAAGCACTGTTTCTTATGGCGAAGGGCAGAGTTCCACGCTGTAACGCCTCCCATCCCCCCGCAAATGCCCAAATATATTCTTGAGGTTTCGAAATTACGCCTAAGGCCATAAGGAAATAATATCAGTATGGATATTTAAAAATAAAATGAAGAGAAAACTCCCGCGACGACCGTGTGGTTTACCTGACACAGAGCGTCTTCTCTTGCGCCGCATAATATTTTCGCCAGTGTAACACAATAAAGAGACAGGACTATCGTTCAACGTGCTGCGTCTTCGCTTTCAGAGTACGCGCTGACCCAACTATTTACTGCTAGGGTAGAGAAAATATCGCAGCTCTGTTAGACGATGTCACAAATCAAAAACTACATGACCCAATTACTAATAAAATTTAATAAATAAAATAAAATTCAGTATACTTTATGTAGTACAAATAACATGCATATCTTGACAGGTTTTCGGTTCGAACCAAATATTCTTAAAACATAATAGTAACGCAACAACTCGACTAAAAGCATTATGAATTTATTCAAAATGAATGCAGATCAAGAGTTATTGAAAATAAAAAAAATTGACATTATATATATATATTTATTTTTTCTTTTTTTATTAATATTATAAAAAATAAATAAATAAAAATATAGTACAATTTCAATAATCAGTGGATATATATATTTTAACATTTGTTTCTTCTCTATCAGAGTAAGACTCGTGTATAGAGAAGGAGTATATTCGAGTTAATTCATCTTTCAGTTAGTCTGTGTACATATTTTTTTACTTCAGTTACAAATTTATGCTAGTCCGTAATTTTTCTAATAGTGATGGGGAGATTGTAAAAAAATATACTTTAGTTTTGGGATATCAATTTGATCTCTATATCTTGTAGATCGGAATTCGCTTATAAAATTTAATTGATTTTTAATTTTGAAAATTTGAATTATCGAATTTTATTTGTATATATCATTTTGGAATGTAGATACAAATTTCCTCATGTTTCAACAATCAATATGAGAAGACGATGAATATGGAAGAGAACAAGGCATTTGGAAAGAAAATACGATGTGGCGTTCTATAAAAAAGCGTGATAATTATATGACCTGACCTTTATGTTCGGAGTGTTCATTTTTTAAATATAAAACAAATGAGTAAAAAATTTGATAATCGGAACATTGTAATGCTAAATATAAAAGTAATTAAATCGTTATATTTTAAACGGAAACAATGTTTTCGGATCGCTGGTTTTAAACTCCAGTTAAGAAAATAATTTTATAATATGTTTATTTATGAACGAATTTAAGTAGGTACTCTTTTACGATAAAAAATACTGAAAAGAAGGGTACCCAAATTCTAAAAGTTATTAAAAAGAATGTGACAAGCTTCAATAGTATAAAATATTAAGATACCATAATCAAAACGGTGTTTATTTTAATGATTAAAAATGATCAATCTCCATTTCTCGAGCAATATTTTTCTGCCGCGGTGTGGCAGTCACTTTTCAACGGTGCGAAATTTAGCTGTCGTGGCGCTATTATGCTTTTCGCCAACCTGCGCGACTTTTTCGTGCCAATCCCCGTAGCACCGAGTCAGCGAAACGGGTGTCGGATTCGGACTACTAGCATTTATTTAAGATCCACGCGGTGCATAAGTTCGCATAATGGACCGGGCAATTTTACAAATGTTCATCGAAAAGTACAACCGTAAAATAGTAAGCATAGTTGTGATTCTTTATATTTTTATTCGTTGCCCAGTACAATAATAAACAATAAAAATAACGAGTCAGCGAATAAGAGTTCGCGATGTTTAGAATACAATTCCGTAACAACAGGTTAATTAAATGATATTAGCCATACAAATGTAACTACCGGGCGCATAAAAACATAACTATAACTTTTAACTTTGAACCATTCGATAGTATTTTACTGAGAATATGTCATTTTATACTTTAAAAGTATTTATTATTACGATTTAGGGCATAAACGAAAAAACGAAACAAGTTTATTTTGAGAATAATATAAATAAAAGTCCAGTTTTGTATCTAAATAAAGGAGTGAAATTTCATTTGAAATGAGATTTTCTTTTTATGTAACTTTTTGGTTTCGACTTTATAATAGAAATATTTCAAAAATAAAAATATTGCTCAATTTTAACACTGGCAATATTTAGGTGTGAGTTTTATCGTTGCAATCAAATGTGAAGGATTAGATATGAAAAATACTGATACGATGTTGCCATTTTCACTGAAATGACGCGGTCAAGAAATCCAGCCCGGGTGAAAGTCCAGATAACCGGAAACCCACAAACAAACAAAAAAAAAGAAAAGATATCTCGCGGGAGACACATGTCATAAAGTGGCACATCAATCAGGTGTTTGAAATGTAAATCAATATTAATCACAAATTATCAAGGCAATGTAATAAAAACAGGTTTAAATTGTATTTTTATTTGACACATTCTTAATTCATCACAACGTTAACCATCCCTATATATTCCCTACCGGTTACCCATCCCTATATAACAGGTTAACCATATATATATATTCCCTACCGTTCGTCCTGTTTTGATAATTTAGATACTTTTCTGAATTTGTTAAAGCATTTTCTCATTGGAACACAACAAAATAAACGTGTAGCCTTGATGTGAGATATAAACATAGATATATTAAAACCTGATTTACAGGGTGCTAACTACTACTCAACTATTTTAAATACTTTTAGGTTTACTTCAGTCGTAAATTCTATAACAAGATCAGCCACACAGACTTAGATCACATTGTGATAAAAGAGTGTTCATAATTTAAAACCGTTATATATGAATGCGCAATTACAGATCTTATATTATTATTTTTGAGTCATCATATAAAATAAAAAATTGTCGTGGCTCAAGGGAAATTTATGAGTTTTCCACGGTTGATGAAAATAATAAAAATAAGGAAAATGAAAAATAAAAATGTAAATCTTAAACCATGGATTACTTCCGGTTTAATTCAATTCTAATTCGTATTCAATTCAAATACGGAATAAATTACACCAAAAAGTAAACAAGTATCCACTTAACATGGACGTTAAATTAAAATATATAGACTATCGAAATCTATGTGGAAAGTTAATAATCACATCTAAGAATCTCTACTATGGCAAAAAAGTTGAAAACGCGGGATAAAATATTAAAAAAACTGTGTCAAATTATAAATGATTGTTCAGAAACAAAAAATGAAAAAAGTTGTCTAATAAATAACTAACTTACATACCATTACGCCGTTTCCCCATGGGGTGGGCAGAGGATAAAGCGCCACACTCCTCAGTCCTGACACACAATTCTCGCCTCATTCACATTCATACATCTTCTCATACAAGCTCGCCGATTGTCGAGTCTTCTAACAGACATCCAGTATCTGGTTTAACTGGTCACGCCAAGTCTCCCGCAGACGTCCCTTATTTCTGGTGCCATCAACATTTGAGTCATATATCTTTCTGAGCACTCTCTCCTAATTCATCCGTTCCATATAACCAAACCACCTAAATGATCCTTTCTTTTATACTAACATCAGGTTTATATTCTTTAAATATAGAAGGACATTCAACTGCCATGTCGGATGAACCAAAAAAGTTTGCAAATTATTGTAACGACTTCTTTGTGAAGGTGGGAAAAGGATATGCTCTAGATATTTTGAATAAAAATTCAGTATCTGAGGATTCTTTTAGTGAGGGGTACAAATCGTCAAAATACATGTTGCTTCGTTTTTATGTTACACAAGCTTTGGAAAGTGAGATAACTGGCTCTTCCACTGGTGAAGACAAAATATCTGCAAATATTATGAAGAATATTGAAACTCGTATTGGTAAAAATCGACTGCACATAATAAATTTGTGTTTCTCCAAACGAAAATTTCCAAATGTTTTAAAGAGGTCAATTCTTTAAATCAGGAGAAAAACCAATAAGGGTTAATTATCGGCAAATTTCTCTTTTGAATACACTGTTTAAAATAATTGAAAAAGTTTTGAAAAAGCGGCTATATTTCTATCTAGAACAAAATATGTTGTCAAAAAAATCAAATTTGGCTTCAGAACAGGTAAAAGTACCCAAGATGCCTTAAACTCTTTGAATAAATATATATGTGAATCTGTGGATGCTAGAGAAAGGGCATTAGCAATATTCTAATAAAATACTTCTGAGGAAAATGTTTTTATCAGATATACACGCGGTATGGCTCTTGAGTTCTTTAAAAGTTATTTGGAGAAAAGAAAACAAACTACCAAAATTGGTGAAAATGTAGAAACGACAAGAAAGAGATCGAATATGGAGTTCCACAGGGAAGTACATAAGGCCTTTTGCTTTTTTGATATACATCAATGATCTATGTGATTTGAAAATTAAGCAAGAAATCATAACTTTTGCTGACGACACTGTATTTATATTCAAGGGAACAAACATGGGAACATGTTTATTATATTGCTGAAAAAAACTTACATATATTATCAATAGTTAGTTGGATAAAAACCTATTAACGCTTAATACAGCAAAAACGAAATTTATTCGTTTTTGCTGTATTATCTCCATTCCAGAGATAGAACCCAAAAAATTTAATAATATTAAATTACACTTAAGTGCTTGTAAATATAAAAATGATCGTAATTGTTCTAGTATAGTAAGTTGTATATCAATAGAGTATTTGGGTATAGTTATTGATAGGCACATGAGATGGGATGTTCGTTTAGATGGATAAGTTAAAGGATGGCGAAAATTTATTTACATATTTATAAATATTCTGAATAAAAAGATGAAAACTATGTACTATGCTTTGTGCCAATCCATCTCGAGCTACGGTATTGATAGTTGGGGGAGTGCGTCAGGAGTACATATATATCAAGTAAGCATTGCTTACTAATACACAACCGTGACTTTTCGTATCCTTCAGGGCCACTTTTTAGGGAATTTCAGGTTTTGGATATAAAAATACATTAAATCTAAAGAAATTTAAACAAATCACTTAGAAGATGCAAAGAAAAATTTGTTTATCGAAAAAATATAGTGAAAGGTGACCTGACATTTACCCGGAACCGTTATACTAGCTCATGCTCCAATATCGGTCTTTCTCATTCGCCGACCGGCTGGCATTTTTTAATACTAAAAATGCTAAAATATATCCCCACTGTTCCCCGGCAAGAAACTTCTTTATTATTGATATAATACAATAAATTATCACAACACCATGTTGGAAATATAAAATTAAAAATTAGTAAGTACACGTCCATCATAATATACATCGGATAGAGAAAACATTCCAGAACTCGAACTCGAAACTTTCAATAGCCGGTAGTCAGCTTTACTGATTAAGTTACAATAACCCGTATAAAAGTCGCCATTTTTACCATATTTGCATGCTTATTTTTTTATGCGATTTATCTAAATTTGTTTGAATTATCGCGGAACTATGTTCTGAAAATCTGTAACATCACAAATAAAATGTGATTTCGTGGAAATAAATGAATTATATATAAATCAATTAGATTTTAAAAGATAGACACAACAACGTCTCATGACGGGTTATAAGATCGCACAATATCGCTGTAGTTGCACGTTAATACGTCACGCCACAAACGTATTTACGAATTTTAAACCAACACCTACGTATCACGTGATACATCTCTGCGTATTAACAAACTGGGCATTTCGTGTCGTGTTTAGTATATTCGATACAACAAACACACTGAAACGGCCAACCGGGTTTACAATCCGACGCGCACCAAAGTGATTTTCCGATAGGGTGTAATATCATGCCCCTGCCCCGGGGCAGACCAAAACGTGCGTACATACATTAATATAGCGTAACTATCGACAGTCTGTTTATGTATTAATTATTATCTTACATATATTCAAACATATTTTACACATTAAATATAACATTTGAACAGAAATGGGATTCGCGCAAGGGCTAAGCTAGAAGCCGCCAGTCATCAAATTTCTATTTATCTTATATAATAGTACAAGGCGTAATGGACCAACATATGGCGATTGTCCAAATCGACTGTGTGCTTTTGTACTTTCTGTGTATGACAGAATGTTATATAAAAATATGGTGGTTTTAAGACGAGTGTATACTAGATGTTTCAATTCAAATTTTCAAATATCGAATTATTCACCCTTTTTTAAACTGTTTTATATTCGAATATTTATCTAATTAACTATTCGTAAAATGTTCGATCATATTTTGCAGTGAAATATTTTGAAAATGTTTATTTTTAAATATGTAAATTTTTAAATATCTTCGTATTACTCTCGGCAAAATCGGTCGTGATCCTGGACGTTTAGTTGGATATTTCGGATGATCGTGATCAATCAGAGAGAGATTGATTTTTAATTTCATTATTATTATAAACAATGAAAATATTCGGCAAGCTTCAAAAACACTATGTCCACCATATAACAAGAAACATAATAACAGTTATATTGTTATATTTAATTAAAAAGCGTAAGTGCATATTAAAATATTGGAAGCAATAAAGATGCACAAATCAGGTGTTTTGAACTTATGAATGCCAATATACAAATATTTACAAATATTTTGGACCTAAACTATTTAATAGAATGCTAAAAGATTTAAATCAATTGAATTGTCCCAAGAACATGAAATTATATATTAAAACTTTGATTCGTAATATGGGTAGAGCCAGTATTGGTGCACTCACCCAAACATATTGGCTCATACCTATATTAATTATTGCTACAAAGTGATCCATAAATTAAGTCCATTTTAAAATTGTCCTTCATATACACCATTTATATAGTAATAAATGTAATTACTTGTAATTCTAATTAATTGAACAATTGCTTGTAAACTATGCCCGTCTCGACAGAATTTATCTAGTGAGACGGGCACAGTCCAAACAGATTTTTTACATAGTATTATATAGTTACAAATAAAATAAATAAATCAATTTAAATCTTAAACAAAACACATCGGTGTGTTATAAATCAGAAGTCTAAAGTAGTAAATATTAAATGAAAAGTTAACATCGAATTCATTTACGTCAAAATTTGATGTCTGTTATCAACATACGTATATAGTTCATAGCCATGTTTATTATACATAATTATATAACTTTTATCACAATTTAAAATTTTGTGTGGCAACAATTTCTCAATATTTTTATTGTATAACATACTAAGCTTTCGAAACGTGAAGAACTTCTTCTAGATTTGATACTCACGATCACCATCCCATCCCACGTCAAATGCACACAGAAATAATGTAACTCTGCGAAGCAATATTAATCTAATCTATGGAGCTACTATCCGCCCAAGGTCGGGCTGGTCTATTGAACGAGCCCCAGTTGCCGGCGGAGATTTACATTATTCACCATTAAAGTGTAGTTACACGTGCCATCGCAATAATTACCTGCTGCGAGGGTTGAACTCATGCCAATCCCTCCCCCTCCCCCGCCCCGTGCCCATTAGCCGGCGTGTAAACAAAGCGATTTTTAAATTTATTACGATTGACGTTTGTAAATTCATTGCGATTGAAGATCGTAACAATTTAATAAATATTATATGAATAATAACCTTTTTTTTAATACAGTTATTTAGCATACCTGCCTATTTACTTGTAGACAGTTTCTACTTATACTGCAACTTATATTGATTATTGACATTTGATTAATTTAAAAAAATTAATTTGTTATTCTTACTATCATCAATTCGAGATATTTCTGCGAGCAACCATTTTCAAGCACGAATAAGAAGACAAATAACTAATGAGAATTTGATTAATAACAAATTGGGAATCCTCTCCAAAATTAAAAACTATCAGCTCCGTACCGGGCATATCAAAGAAATGCAATGCCCTTTCATATTAGTTTTACGTTAATAGATATGTTTGTGTGATTTTTATGTGAGACACATTTTTGTGTAAGACGCACTCGCCTATAATCAAGTGGTCAAGGGTTCGAGCCTCATACGGGACACCGCAGAAGTTGGAATCTGTATCATTAAATAGCATCACTGGCACAATTTTTTTTTTGTTTTTAAATTTCGGTCGAACTGATTTATCTCGCTTTTAAAACTGTCGGCAAATTTACGCCCATATTGATCACCAAGTCGATGAACTTATATTGACTAATAAGATGTATTCGACGAGCGGTCGCATCATAGACTCGGTAAAATTGTATTGCATTGAAGTATGAAAATGGATAATAATTCTCATGTGTTTATCAACATCGTGTGACAGTAATAATCAATGTCAGACTTTAGATCTTGCCCTAAACCCTGGATTTTTGGAAGTTCAACATTCCGGGTGGGTGAGTAAATGAAGTGACGACAGTTGGCTACACTCCATTCGTTAGCTGAAATGTTTCATTACAAAAGCGACTCGATGAACAAATGTATTTAAAATCCAGTTTCATTCTATATTAATTTCGATCGATTTCGTTACTACGCACAACACTCGCGTTAATATTTGTGAGATAACAATCCCGCATGTGTGCTTAGTGGTGTGCATGACACTGTTATCTGCACTCGCAGAAATATATGTAGCGCGTCTGTTCTCGAAGGAAATTGTCGGGAAATGTTTTTCTTTAACCTTTACAAACCTTGAGCGTGTTATAACAAAAGTTCCACTACAACTACACTGCACACATTGCCCCATGACTCTAGCCGTCTGCAATATAGTGTATACGTATGTATATGGTTCACACAGCGTCCTGACGCGAGATGTAACGATACGTTCATTCTGTATTTTATGGAAGGCAGAGGACGTAATATATATACATATAAGTAAGAACGTTACCGTTAAAGTGTGTATTCAGGTATTTCATAGAATACCTGTTTATTCTGTAGATTAATCGAGGGTTTCTTCAGTTAGATTGTGAAATATACATATTATACAATGTTCTCATGTCCGTCTGTTGTCCATGCGTACCGCATAGCAAACGTAAAACAAATTAGACGCACCGTGGTCTTTTAAAAATAGAAAAATATTTACAGCACGTATTGTGAAACAAAAAATACAAAACGGCAACATTGTATATTACAATCGATCATTTTAAAAAAGAAACTTCGAATCCGTCAAAATAATTTCGACAGATTCGAAGTCTGTTTTCTTTTTGTACTTCCATTCTATTTAACTGTCAAAATTCATAGAAAGAAGAAATATATAAAAATTTATAGAGAAATTGATAAATATCTAATAATATGCGCGTGAATAGCAAACATGATGTGCTGTCAATTATTTAACATAAATATGAGATTCAAATAAAGTAAAATATTTGTCTGTTGTATTTTGGTTGATTTCTGTCGAATGGTCGTACAATGGAACCGATTCCTTATCTGAATGTAGAAAATAAATTAGAAATAGCACTAAATAATGGATTTTATACTTTTAACGGTAACATAATGTTTCACCCGCCGAGAATAATGGCGATCATGTGTATGTGTATGCGTATGTATGCACGACTACATACCGTAATATGCTCACCCGGCTTTTAACAAAGAGAAACCGAAATAAACATTTCTCGCGATATTTACATAAGTGCGGTGTATTATACTCATACTCCGCAGAGTGAACATGACAGCGTTACTCGCAGTGTTCACCTCTGAATGTGCGTCCACTACCAGTACAGCACCGTTGCATATCATGGCGGGTACTGTGAATTAACAATGACTTTCCCTACATGTTGTGATTTTCAGGTAAACTGACGAAATAACGCGCACGATATAAGAAAGAAATTCAATGACTCGACACCGATTATTTCGTGCGAAAATCACAAAATATTTGGACTACAAACATGCCAACACGATTAATAGGTAGACATGTGGATTGAATTAATATCCCATGCTTGTATGGTATTCTTAATACTGCATTTATGATTATTATTCAATAAAATGTTACACTTGAGAATTTGACAAAGATAATTCAATATACATTCACTTTTAAATTAATAATGACAGTTGCAAAGACAATTTTTCGGGTTTAGTTTATATGTTTCATGTCATAAAAACTTTATTGTTTTCTTCGCAAATAATTTCACTTTTCACCAGGTGCCCGCCTACCTTCGAAAAAATATATATCTAGTTTATTTTTTTTTAACGGAAGGTTATTTCTAGGTCCCCAGTCTTGATCGAAATAATTGCGTTGAAATTATCCATAAGTTGTGTCATGGCAACCTCTCTGCAATAAGGAGTATTTTTAGAAAATTTCTACCTATAAGTACTGCATGCGAAATTTATACGTGAAATTTGAAAAATTCTTTAAACAATAAATAGGGCAACAGCAAGGAACATATTGAGGAAAGATATATTTTCATGTTAAAATAAATACTTAGTACTTGCGTTTTTTTAATTATTCATAATCAGCTATTTTCTTCAGAGAAATAATATGATGATGTAATGTGTGAAAAACACTACACGAATATGTCCTGTCATTATCTGCGATGAATTCCGTCGCTCCGTACATTCCTTGCATAAACGTTTGAAAGATAACAATCCCGCATCAACTCCTTCAACACGTGAAATCCCATTAGTAAAACTTAGGTTCGTCAAGGAGTCTCGCGACAGCGTTCGATTATTTTAATTATAACTTTAATATTCATCGTTGTTTGTTTCTAATTTGCGAGGGATGTCACGGTCGGGGTGAAGTTCCCAAGTTTGCTCCGGGTCTGTCGGTGACTGGCAATTATAGCGCGTCACCCGGAGAGAGAATACCCCGCGACGTGAGGCGGGCGAGAGAGGGATCGGCATTTCAGTGACAAACTGGATTAATAAATCTACTCATTTGTGTACTTACCCGCTATATATATATTGCTGAAACGTAATCTCGTTCTGACTGAGATTTGGTAATTTCATTTTGATTTAGTGGCCAGATTTTTGTTAAGTCGACGAAACGCCGCCCTTTCATCCCCTCAAAAGTCCCCATATTGAAGTATTTGTTATAAAATGTACTGACAATTAGGACAGTGATTGAGTGGTCAGGATACTCACCTTTGACAACAAATGTTGGGGGGGATTTTAATGAATGCCGCCGGTGAGTGGCCATCGTTGAAGTTAGTTTTACTTTCAAAGCTAAGTATAATACAACACAGCTAAGTTGAAAATATCACATAATCGATACTGATGTGACACGTTTCCGTTCTCACATTCATTAGTTTCCGTATAAATAAAATGTTACAATTAATAATTAGACAAAATACTTTGTTTAAACCACTATTTATTAATTATTATACGTGTTTCGATAACTATGGCACTTCTTCAGGAAACCATGTATACTGAAATTTAAAAATACAAGCATAGATAAAAACAAAACTATAAAATGGAGAATATGTAAGAACTAATACGAAAACAAATTTAAAAGATGACTATTTGCAAAAAGGATTCGGTTATTTATAATATTAAGCTTGCTATTTATTAACACTGTTTCTTATTTCTAAAATTTTTAATTTATCTAACTGTAAACCCCTAGTATTTGTATGTAAAATTGTTATTTAGGCATCTCAAATGCTCCTTAATTCTAATATCAAAATTTCTGGAAGTTTTACCTATATAAAAATAAATGCAATCATTGCAAATTAATTTGTAGACTCCCGATTTTTTTAATATCGTCCTTATTCGTCGTTATTTAATATATAATCCTTTAATTTGTTATTAGTGTTAAAACTGGTTGTATAGAATTTAGGATATTTTTTAAAATTGAATTTGACGTAATATTATTTAAAAACACAGTTTTCCTCCACTGCTTCCCACTATCAATAATAGGTGGGTAAACATATATAATAGAGTTGTTTAAACAAAGTATTTTGTATAATTATTAATATAAATGAGGCCACAAAGTAATTTTGCAAATATTGAAGAAAAGTTACAAATTCATATCTTCATAACTAATATTTATAATAATAATAAAAACATAACATTTGTATTTTTTTTTATTATTATTAAATACTAAATATATAATGATATGACGTAAAATAAAGAACAATTTTTGTGTTAGAGACACATGAAAATATGGATGTTAAACAAATCAAAAATTAATGATAAAAACTAGAATTGATTTCCTTTAAACTGGCTTGCCAAACAGCCAAAAGGAGAAAATAGCACCATTTCGATCCTTCTCATAGAACAAAGTTCACCCGAGTATTAGAATTTTTTTAAAAACATTTTAAAGCAGCCGCTATGAAAGGATGCTAATAAAAATGTTATAAAATTAAACTAATGCAGCGTTAAATCGCCATAAAGGATACGATATAAACCTAAATAAAATAACACCAAGAAGCGTTTCACATCTTTCAAGTCTCAGCTTTAGGCACCAGTTATATTCAACTCGACTTAGAGACGAGTAATTCGACATAAATGCCTGATTAGCGTGCCCAGAGCCTACGGGGTGGGGTGGGGGTAGGCGAGCGGTGATCACAGCCGGTCGGTTAGGCGCTCGATTAGCTGCCGAGTGGGCCACCGAAACTGCTGTAGGTGAGCGCCGACCTAGTGCACTTCCGGAATATCGCGTTAAACACAAACCATCACAACTCACAACTTCACTTGATCCAGCACAAGGTTTGGCAAATGGACTATTCGTGATACATTATATAAGTAAACTGGACTCTCTTTTTACACGGTTTCGAAATAATAATAACTGTGTTATGTTACATCCCTTGCACGTACTCAGTACTATGCGCATAAAGGTATGCGGAAAGGGGATAGGATAAAACGAGGCGACCAATTTGGTCAGAATGTGTTATAACTAACCATATCAGCCCGAAAACATTCAAATATCATAACTGTGACACATGCGATCGGTCGAGAAAGATTTGAAGAGCTTACGAATGAACATATCGCTGAATTGACTGCTGATGAAGTTCTCAAGGAGGAAGAAGTAAACCTTCTTATATAAGTAAACCTATCCACCATTATTTTTCATTTTAGTATACTTTTTTACACGGTATTGCGTGGAAAGTATCCACCGTGTAGTCTTAAATATAATCAAATTCAATCTTAAAAATAAGATGCCTCATATATAGCTACAACGGACCTAGTACACAATATTTTATGGGTGGATACCTGACTAAATAGTTAAAAATGTTCTAGGATGGACTAGGTCTGTTACACCTGTATAATATAATATGTCAAGTCCTTTTGTGTGGCATTTTTCGCTTTAGTTTTTTTTTTTTGCTTCTTTCACCCCCAATTGGAGCAGTCGGGGAGCACAAAATTTGTTTGTAAATTAAGCAAAAATTTACAGTAAACAAAAAAAAAAAATTATATAAGTTACACTACGGGTCGATTTATTATTCATGGCACTGGTACAGTCGGCCACTGACGAATCTGTTAGTATGATTTTTTTTATTATTAAAATATAATAATTCATAATTTCGTTTAATATTTAATTATTTTATGTATAGGAAATGAAATAATATTAATCATGTTAATAATAATGATTCTGTCGATACCCTTTCCAACCAACAGCTAAAAATAGTAAGTGAAGTAAATAAATGTTGGTTAAAAGTGAACAGGATATTTTATTAATATTATATTAATATAATGGATAACCACTAAGAAGTTTTAAAAATCAATGTGTTAAATTTACTTTTATTTTGTATATATAATATATTAAAAAGGCGCAACACACTGTGCGCGGTGTACGCAATCGATATTATGCGTCAAGTGTGTTGTTTCATTACTGTCTAGCGTCAAGGGGTCGTATAAGTTTGTCTCTTTCTCGCTTAGATAGTGCTCACGCACACATTGACGTGTATATTGAGTACACAACACATTCTTGAAGTGCAATGACCAAACAATCGACCTGTACAAGAATGGAATTGTCGCCTTTGGAATACGGCGCTAGAAACAAATGCTTAGAATCTCTTGGACAACAATGGATACTTACGCCTCAATTTTGGAAATATTAAAGATGGTCCACATTTTCAGATAAAGACCGCCCAGATCAAGGACGCTATGCTAATGGAACTGCAGATGAGGGTGGAGGAGAATCATCAATGACATTAACAGATCACAACCCGAGGGGTCATGACCCTCAGTATTAAGGGACTGACTGGAGAACAAGGGAAGAAAGTGCACACTAAATTATATACCACACACTACGCACTATATATAACGTGACCATACGTCCCGTTTTTACGGTAGCCGCCTAGTAGCGCGGCGTTGATGGTATGCGCAATACGTCTCACACATATGTAAGTCGGTCAGAAGCCTGCTAGCTCGCTCCTCGATTGCGAGTACGCGTAGACGGCTCGCGCATCTTTCTTGATTATTATCCTGCGTTATTGTTGACAATTTAAATTTTTTGTACGTGAACCCTTCATTTTAACAATGCTTAAACGCAAGAGCACTTTTAATGTTAACTTACACACTAAGTAGTAAGTAGTGAAAAGTGTCGTACAGAATTTAGCACAGCCCAAGGAATAGATGCTCCGTTTTGAGGAAAAATATATAGTCAAGATCTGCAGACCATAATATGCAATACACCTATTTTTAACACTGTGGAATAAAATTTAAACTCACGGTATTTTGTCCGTGAAAAAAATTATATTTGCAATTTCAACAATTACTTTAAACGTAGTACAGTTTTAAATTCATCTCGTGCCTCACGGTCACAGTATTTGTGTGTGTGTGGTTCACGCATATTATGGTAATGCAGAATGCAGTCAGTCGCCGTGCATCAGACCGTTCGTCAACGTGCAGCCGTCACGGATCATGTGATAATGTGTAATAATGAATCGTACACGAAGTGATTGCGTAATGTGAACGTTATTCATTTCTATCGTATACAGATTGAGACACTTTGTTGCCAACGATTCCGTCACTAATAATCTATGTATAGATTATATTATGTACACAAAGATATCGTGGTTTAAAATTATTTATTACGCCAAATCAAGATAACTGTATCGTTAGAAAACCATGTGTGTGATATGTTCGTGTATTAAGAATGAAGGAAGTTGAATCATTTTAGTTGGGTTACATTCAATGCTTACATTTTATTTAAACTAATCGATTCATTAATTTAAGCTTATAAAAAATATTTTAAATTTATAGTAAGCAACTAATGTTACGACATTTCATTGTGGTCAATATTCAGAATAAGATCAATAACGGATGGAAGACCAAAAAGTTGACGAAATTGAATAATTATTTTTTTTATTGTGAAATTTAAATTTTAGAACATAGTTTTATGGTATTTAAAATCTATTAAATGAGTCAATCTACGGAAAAAAAAAATCTATCTATCGAAAAAATATAGACCTACAAATCAGTCGTGCATTTACAAGTCTCAATTTTTTTCTGGAATTGTATATGGTTAACATAGCGAAAATTTGTACCGCAGTTTCCGCAGCAAGGAAAAGGGTTCGTATCCCCCGGATTCGTAACCAAATATTTTTCGAAAGATCGATTTTTTTTGTATATCTTTCGGATTGATTCATTCAATGTGCTCAGCTCAGACAATAATTAGATTGAAAAAATAAAATGTTTCGTGCGTTCTTTGTTTTTAAGAGAGTTTTAAGTTGTTTTTAAGTTAAAAATGAGAAATTTATTGCATACTCGATCTATACTAACTTGTGATCAAACTCATTAATGCGGAAAATATTTAAAAAAATAATAAAACCAGAACCAAAATATTATTTCTCGAGGGTGGTGTTCGAAACGTCAAGAAAATATTTACAATAACAAAAGTTAATAATAACTGCATTCGAATAACAAAGTATTTTCATTTCTAAACAATGTCAAATCTTCAAATTGAACACCAAATATTTGTTACTTTTTGAAATTTTTAACGATGTTTTAATCAACTCATAATACGCCCAAAGCTTCAAGGTTAACCTCAAATCAGTGATTGTCAAAGTAGACAATGCATAATGTAAAGCTGATAGCGCATAATAACAGTAATTATTTAAATTAGTGCTCACCTCCGTCGAATAAACCAGAAAAAAAAAATCATTATAATGTACACGCCGGAGTGACGCAGAAATATTTAGCTCTTTTATAATAAATTACTAAAGCTAATAGAATTGACACATTGAATCAAATTCAATAAACGTAAAAATATTTTAAATAAGCATCTATTTGTATAAAAAGAATAAAAATATTTGAATCTTTAGATGCGATATCTCCTGTCATATATTACCAGAAATATCGAGAATTTTGGAAACTTTTTAATATTAAGGTTTACTCAAAAATCCTTTACCACGATGAATTTATTTCTAAATTATATTAATACCATGACGTTAGCGAACGCCAGTCTGCGCTGTTTACGTTCGGCGCCTACCTGGAGTGTGATTCATTGAATGATGTGGCACTACTTTTTTGTGATTTCAAATGAACGCACCTTGAAATGTTTGCGTTAATCGGTTAAAACATCACTGTAATGTGTAAGTACATATATGCTTTATATTGTTTTAACGTGCATTATTTAAAACATTATATGTCTAGAATATTTACTTTCCCATGTGAAAAATAATAAAATGTAAATTTTTTTTTTTTTACTTATTAAACAACTGTACATAAGGACCAATTAAAAAAACAATATATATAATAACGTGGTTTCAAAAGTATCAGAATTGGGGATATGAAAAACTGAGAAGAAATGTAGAGTACGTTTTACGTCGATTGTTTGCGTCAAAAGGTGGTTAGTGTGATTTCACAATAATAAAGATTATTTTTCTAACTACTACTTCAGGGTTATTTTATTCATATTACGTAAACAACGGCAAGGTTGCGTAAAAGGCAGTACAGCCGTCTCGTGCCTCTCTGTTGTTAATGTAATATAGAAACTTATATAATTTACTTATGTTCGTTTGTATTGCATAGCAACAAACGAACAAATGAGACCCCTCCCCTGCAACACTGTACATCGGTTTTTACATATGTTGATAAAAAGACGTAGTGTCGACCATTTTGAATGATATACAATGTTGTTGCAGGGAAGCTCACTTAGAAATTGTGTTTAATAGTATTTTTATTTATTTAATATACAATTCGATGCCCAATAAGATATACAAATTGCGGAATTCATAACTAAGATCTGCCCAAAACCGATTTACGGTGTTGTTGCGGGAGTGGTTTCACATATTGACAGATTAGCCGGCACATAACATAGATTCCCGCAGGGCAGAAATCAGCGACAGCCGACGGATTTCTCTGCCAGCAACTGAATTAATAATCGAATACTATTAACACCGTAAAAATATTAGTTTTGCTTAGCTAAAATAATGCCAATTTATTAAAAATAATTTTAGAAGTCCTGACCGTAGCCATGATCCGAATATACCACTGTCCAGTGGACCGGGTCGTCGTCTAGTGAGGCCGCGGCCCCAGTCAGCGCCGTGTTGACCAGTCGGCTGATGTCTCGCGCGAGCGTTCACGCCAAGGCGCCGTTGCCGGTGAATGAGTTCTATTCACCAGCTTTCTTTTATAATATGAAATAAGGAGGTAAGGTACTCGTATACAATTTTTGAAAGCGGGGCAATAAATAATTTTTATCACTAAAATGAAGAAACACAATCGTTACACGCGCCATTAAATACGAACTTGGAACGGTGACACGGTGAGGCAGCGAAGGCCAGAACATTGCAAGCGAGCACAGTATATTAATATTATATTATAATGTACTTTTACGATTTACGAACATTTTGGTTGATTTCAATGTATATCGCGGTGGTATGGTTTTGATTGAAATAAAACAATATAATAATTAATTATATTGTTTAAAAATCTGAACAAGCAAAGCGAGAGACGAGTCTAGCAAAGTAGCCGAGGGGTCGCAACTTGAGTCAAAATTTTCAAGTCCCGGGAATCGTGACTATAAATTTTATTGAATTAAAAAGAAAATATATTTTAACGTATACTCATATGTATGATGTACAGTCGTTATTAAAGATATACGTATTAAAACAAATAAAAATTGTTTAATAAAATAATTATTAGTTAGTAGTTTTTTTTTAAATGAAAATAAGCTCACATTCATAAATTGATTACAAAAAAATAAATCAATAAAAATTATAAAACACGATATTAAAAAACAAAAAAAAAATGTTACAGCAACACATCGGAAGACAATAACGTTTATATTTGGTCAAAATCAATGATAAATTGTCCCCTAGTTCTCTAATAACCTTTTCCAAATAATTTCTAACACAAATAAATAATCGTTGGAGATAAATAAAGCATGTAAAAGTAATCAGGAAATTCTAAACAGCCAACTAAATTTAACTACGAGTCCTATTCTAAAAATTTTTCTTAAAAATTATTCGACTAAATTTGTATTGAGCAGCAATTTGAGTTAGGTACTAAATTTATTTTTTAAATAATTGTTGTTTTTTTAAAAAAAAAAAATTAAAAATAGATTCTGGTGAAGACACAATGGTATATTTTTAGTTAGTTACGACATCCTGAAGAAAAAAATGCAATTTTTCGAAACCGGTAGATGTATTTTAACTCAATTCAGTGGTTAACAAAACAAAGATAATAAATAAAAAAATAAAAATAAAAAATAATATAATATTTCATTAAAATGTATGTAGTAAATTTGACTTCAATTATTTTATACACATACATAAATTATTAATAATAATAATAATTTGAATTATGCCTTAATCTTATTCTTCAACTAACTTACTATCACGTCGTTTCTCCGAGGGGGTAGGAAGAGACGATAGAGCGCTACACTTGTCCACATGTCTTCTGTCCCGACACACAATTCTCGCGTCATTCTCACTCATACAAACTCGTCGATTATATAGGTTTCTAACAGGATCATCTTCCAGTATCTAGTTTGCCAAGACTCTAATTCTAGAGCCATCAACATTTGCGTTATATATCTTTCTTGCCTTTCTCTCCTCATTCATCCGTTCCATATGACCAAACAACCTAATTGATCCCTTCTTAATCTTACTAATCTTTACATTTTTTTCTTATAGATCTGCCACATATACGCTTAAGTGATCTCATTTCCACTATATTCAGTCTACTTTCGTTCCTCTTCTGCCAGCACCAGTCCTTACTTTCATACATCAGTGTCGGTACCAGGACTCCATTGTGTACCGCCTTGGATGACAAGTTCCCGTTAGATATAATTCCATTTAAAGCGCCGTTCACTTTACTCTTCAACGTGGCACCATATGTCGATATAAACTGTAAAGAAAGCATCTCATTGTACGGATGTTATTTAAGCAGTTTGCAGCAGTAGAAATTGTTTAAATTTAAATTGCTCGGGTTTAAAATCAACGGTGCTATCGTCAGATCAGTGACGCAAAGGTTAGGAACCTCTGCGTCGAAACCTTCAACTCGATAGAACCGAGGTGCTTCGGTAGCACAGAACCCTCTCGCGTACCGGTCGTGTGAGGTGCTTGAAATTGCTCCGGTGCGCGATGTCAGGCAAAACACGTACGTACACATACTCGTATATCTCGACCCGGGACGTGCAGTACGGGTAGTGTGTACAGACCAATAAGAGTGGTCTTAAATAAATGTGTGTAACGTTCTAGGCTAGACATAGCCGGTTCATGTGACGCGCATAGAAAATGGCGTAGTTCACGATAATTTGCGATGCACAAGATATTGCAGTGTTCGACGGTTACTCGGGTCACTTTATCGAGAACTGTGTTTACATAATATCGGTAGTTGCGGAGTAAAACTAATTGGACAGGACAGTCTTGTTGAAACTGGAACAATGGAATTTGAAATATATTATTAATTTACTGAATATTGTACTCGCAACTAATTAATTATTTTCGACGGTCATATCTTCTGTTTGGTATCTAATGGCATGAATTTTACCAAAAACGTATACGCGCAGATCAATTCGTTTACCTTGAAACCATCACACCTATAAACACAAAATAATAAGTATCCATTACGAAGTGCGTTTTCATCAATTTCTGTGCGATTAATAAACTAGGGATTATTAATTTTTTCGTTTAAATAATTCGTAATATATTTAATTATTTATTCAGTAAACCCTCTAATATGACATCACTTTCCTGAATTTGTGTAATTTGCAGAAACTAAAATGTCATCACTATGAATTTAATGCACACAGGCATATTATTCAAATAATTCAGGCTTCTAATATAAAATATAAATTATTATATTAAAAATAGTGAAAACTAAAAATGTGATTTTGAACACAATTGACTGATTGAAGTGATTATTTTCTTAATTATCAGAAATCAGAAACTATCGAGGGAATCGTGACTAACGGTCCATAACGAAAATCTAGAAACGTCACTTTTTGCAAGACAGGTGCTCGTGCTCTATCATTACTTTGTCTCTATAGGAACCCGTCGATTATTGTATATATATACAAAATATTTTACAGTAGCATTCATATCATATTGCATTTAATTCAATTAAATGAAAGTTACTGCCGTATTGGATCAAATTAAATAGTTTCTAATTTACGTTTAGCTATCGCATGAAAAAAGTGATACGCGACGTATTGGAACGTAAGAATTTTCACTTGTCAAATTAATGATTCCTATAATAAATGTTTCATGGATAGTAATTGCCAGTTTTATGACTGAAATTAATGTTACAACGAGAACAATTTGGACACGCTCGAAGAATAGTTTTGCTATAAACTTTTATTAACGTATATATGAATCAAAGCTACAAAAGATTTATGTAATTTTGAAATCAATTGTTTAAGTTGTCTTTTATATCGTCCATATGCTGGCATTAAAAATATCATTAATAGTGTTATTAGTGATTATTCGGGTAGTCACTTCTGTTTCCATATCCTGACGAAATAAATGGACAGCGTCCTGACACAAAATGAGAATCGGCCAATATAAAAAATATGACCTCTGATTGTATTCGTTTTTTAAAAGAATTAGAACAAGAAAGAAAATATAATAGTGCGACAATACAAAGCTCAATAATTTGGTTCCAAGAATGGAATAAGAGGAGACTTTGTAATGATACAATTAACGCAACAAGATAATCATACAATAAAGTGACATTGCATCACAGAGACAAGTCGTAGTTAATAAATGTCTCGATGCGATATAATAAATAAAATAAGCATTGTCTCGACGCGATATAATAAATAAAATTTACAGTGTCTTTAAACATCATATACATGTTGGTACCAGACATGAAGTATAAAATGTTGAGCTTTTGATATTAGAAATAATGGATAAATTCTTTCGGACTCGTAAAATGATAGTTGTAGAACAGACTCCGCGATATTTGATATCTTTACTACTACAAAAGAAAGCCATTCGCTTAATAAAATTAATTGCTATGAAAGAACAGCCATACCGTAAAAACATATAAAAATATTATGTACCAACGTATATAAGTGTTATTGTCGGCCATGCGCGTCCGGAGGGAGAAATATTAAATAATACAGAGTTCATAGAGATTCAAGCCGTTCAACTTCTACCACGTTATGTGAACTTTACTATGTTGCCAGGCAGAAGCTTGTTAGCTTGTTCCGAGGTGGTTTACCAGTTACCATAAAATAGTTGTTTAAACATACTTCTATATTAGAGAATTCAATCCGAATATTCGAATATATTCGGCCCTTTTCTTTTATTCGATACTCGAATTTTTGTGCAGCTATTCAAATAGTATTCGTACTAATTTCTAAGGATGGAATATTAAACAATTCTCAGGATTCTGATTCAGACGTGGAAGAGAAACATGTTGGTTGTTCGAAGAGTTCATCGACGTCCGAACTGCAGACTGAATTAAGAAGTACCATTTTATCCCTCGTAGAAACTACAAATGTTTGTTCAAATATTTCAGATATTTAAACTATTTTTAAAAAAAGGACAGAAACGTTAGGCCTATTTAAAACAATTTAATAGTTAAGCCAACGTCAAGTATGAGCGGGTATTTTCAACTGCGGCGACGATAAAAACAAAATTAAGAACAAATTTAAAATACGAAACGTTCAATAGGTTATTTTTAAAACAACAATAAATCAACAGTTTATGTTAAATTAGCTCGTTTTCTTATAAATTTAGATGTGCTTACGTATAATACGATTTATTTGAAATATTCAAAATTAATTTCATACTATTGTTGTACTTCAGAAACTATTTTCGAATATTTCTAGTTTTACTATTCGTTATTTGAATAGTTAACAACGTCGAATAGTTGGAATCTCTATTCTATATACATATTTATAATAATATTTACGTAGATTCTAAAACACGTAAATAATTTGTAAGATTGAGGATATTGAGCAACCAAAATTTCAATAAAAATTGTCATAATCTATTCCTAACATGCTAAAAAAAACCCGTGTTTTATTCTTATCAACACTTTGATACCTTAGCATTAAAAATACCCGGAATAAACATACAAGTATTACGCAGTCCCATGATTCAATTTAAAGATAAATATGAAATTGAAATTTCTAGTAACGTGATTAAAAAATTACAGTAGCTATCTCATGATAGCTTGATAAGCGAAATTAATTTTATAATAATTTAAAAAAATTCGGCAGACTTGAGGACGAGACTGCGAATTTACTCAAAATTTATAATATTAACAATTTCATTTTGCACACCATCCTCTGATAGTTTGGCAACTAATCGTTAGCTTGTAAGACTTTTAGGTCTAGACGCTTAATTATTTAGAACCGTTCTACAGTCGTGTTCACAAAATATTAAAAATTGTCGGAATGCAGTAATGAGTTGTCAATATTGTACGTACTTATTTTATTTATTTATTATTATTATCATTAATCGAAAAATAAAGTAAAAACTGAGTCTATAATTAAAATGTGCATACAGGGTGAATATTATGTTCCAGGCCGATGTTGTTTTTGAATAACTAGGAAATGAAATACAATTCTTAAATTTCGTTTTTATTTATTTAAATAAAAACGAAATTGTTTGGTTTATTACAATTATGTGTGGAATATGACATTGGCCAAGTGACCGCTTCTAACACCGCCACGAATCCGTTCTCTTTTAACTGTATCTTTCGTGACATTCGCGCACACTTCGCGTGTTATTTCAACAATTTCATTTCGAATATTGTCCTGATCGGAATTGTCGACTTATTGGCGTCAAATCAGGTGATCGAGGAGGCCAGTCGATATCACCACTTTTTGACATTATGTGGCTGGGAAAAATTTGTAGCAAAATTTCGCACGATGCTCTCGGTATGAGGTGGCACCGTTCTGTTGAAACCGCATGTGTTGCAGGCCCAATCGTCCCAATTCAGTCACCAAGACGTTTTCTAACACGTGACGATAGCGATCAACATTAATATGTACACAAGCATTATCAACAGTATTTAGGTAAAATGTTTTAGTGACTTCAAAACCTTGTTGACGCGTTCGATGCCCCATAATAAATTGTAATCAATTATTCGCTACGACTACCAAATGCGAACTGACAAATGTCTGTCAAACAAAATCGGCCTGAAACATAATATTCACCCTGTATTATAATTAATGTAACCTGTCCACCTACAGTTAAAAAAATAACACATTACTACAAAGTCAATATTGCGTCGAATGGATATTTTCTACCTTGTATGGAATTGTATGTTACCCGCCGCCCGGCTTATCGCGCGCCGGCAATCAGAGGAAACCACATGCGGGACTGGTATTTATTGAAATGGACGATTTCGTATTTTTTCCCACAACTTTCATCAATAAATCATAACCCAACGGCCAACGTGTCCTTGGTGTATATGGATGCTACCGTTAAAGTGTGCAATTCGTGTATTTGATAAGAAGTCCTCGATATTTTTAAGACCAACTGGGAATTTCAGTTACAAATTATGTCTCGTTAGTTAACAAACATAGGAACTGTTCCGTAAATTGGCTATTCCAATCCGCTAAAACTCTAAAACATATTTTAAAAGAAATGATTAATACACGTTTAATGAAATAATTTTATGTGCGTTTATTACTGTTTATAGAATTAACAAATCGTATTAAATTCACATAACATGATAGTTTCGAAGGAATTTTTTTTAAATAAGCTACAAAAAATTAATTGATGACAGCTGAGTTATATATATATATATATATATATATTAGCTGTGCTTTAAGTACTTCAATTGAATGGATCATTTTATACACTTTTTATCACAACGTTATTTTATTAAGTTCATGCACAAACCAACCAGGAATTCACGCTTTAACTGTAACATATTACATAAAGACTGAAGTTCAAAAGGCGAAGCCATTACAAATATTGAAAATGTGTTTTCCTTCCCCCGCGAGGCGCACGTGTTGGACATGTAATACATACGAATGTCCTGTGGCCCCACAACATGGTATTTTTTTTATTATTATTTTACTACTTCTTTATTGCCGACACAATATATTATTTATGCACTACTATAATGGACAAACGTGTCAAAGTAGCTTCGTTACAATTTATTATTTGTATATTAATGGTACGTTTTCAAAAGAAACAGTTTTATCAACATATAATAAATAGACTAGCCGTAGTTTTCGATGCCTACTAATTAATATCTATAGCAAATTTTGGATCATGTGTATGTCCAATACACACCAACAATAATAATACTATCAAAATTATATAATAAAAAATATAAAAACAATATTATAATATGTCGAATAATGTCTGAGAATTTTGAACTTAACGTTCACAGGAGGGCAAGAGCATAATAAAAGTATAATTCAAAGTATGTAGTTAAACTTTTTCAAAATTTTCGTGATTAACTTTGTGGATGTCCATTGTAATTAACTTTTAGAAAAATTAATTAAATATAACACGACGTTGTTAACTTCACACTACACTTAAAAATTAAAACCTTTTCGACGCTTATTGCACCATCTTCAGTAATAAACTAAAACTTAAAAATAGAATATATTTTATCGACTACATGGGATATTTTTCGCCCGTGACAACGTAGAAGTACTACACATATGCAAGAGGGGAGAAAATTAGATATTTCAGAAAATATAGAAATTAATATTAACAATAATAATGTACTTAACATACAAACACCCCTATTATTACATCTCCCCTCTTGTTCATATTAGCCCCGTCTACAACCACTTTTACTTTTCACCGGAACCTTCCCCCCCCCATGTAGTCAATAAAATATATTATAGTTTTAACTTTTAGTTTATTAATGAAGATGAAGTTTTAATATTAATTAATGTGTAATGTGAAGTAAACAACGTTGTTTTATTTAATTAATTAATTTCTAAAAGTTAATTTTTTTATGTAGTTACAATTTAGAGTAAGGCCAACTTGTATACTTAACGCGTATCTAAATAGTTATTTTTTTAAATTATGATCTGCATAATGAAATCTGATGCAGAAGTAAAATAGTTGAAGAAACACGTAACGATTATTAAAAAAAATATCTAACGCATATCCCGTAATAGATTATTTGTGTAATAAGAAAAAATACCCCGCGCTAATGAGGTAAAAATTATAATAGGTTTAAATGAAATAGGTGAGTATTCATTCGACAGCACTACAGGAAGCGGGAAGAAAAGACAGATGGCGAAAGGCTCTTCCAACACATTGAAACTCACACAAAAATATTTTTAAAAAAAACCTTTGAGATTCGGAATTTATTTAACTCATAATACAGTGACATCAAAAAAATAACTTTCTTCGCCACTTTTTAGGGTGCCTACGGAGCGAACTGTAATAAGCTATTTTTTTTCTTAAATTAAATATCGATTAACTATCACATCGTTTATAGAATGCCACACTCTTCTGTACTGACACACGATTCTCACCTCATCTACATTCATCCAAGTTGAGATGATTCAGGCTTCTAACAGGACCATCTGCCAGTACTAGTTTACCTGGCCGTGCCAAGTCTTCCGCGGACGTCCTCTATTTTTATATTTTTTATCATTTTCTCCTCATTCATCCGTTCCATATAACAAACCACCTAAATGATCCCTTCTTAATCTTACTCACCATACTAAGATCAGCTTTACGTTCTTCCTTTATTTCTTCATTCTTTACTCTGTCATAAAGAAGTATATATCGATTAATAATACTTTGGAAGTTTTGATAAACAGCTCATACTTGAAGATTATATTGTCACTTTTGAGTTGATAGATGGTGATCCATTTAATCCTTAAATAAATGAGCAACACATGATTTTGGGCAGAGCTTTAATAATAACGTTTGAAAAGCTGGTCATGCACTACTCGTCGACATATTTTCTTATTCTGAATCGGAACGTCGCTTGAAAGTGGTTTCGCTATAGTAAGCAGATTTAATAGCCAGATTATATTCCTTTTGAGAATATATGAACACAAGTTAGCCAGATTAAGACTGAAGGGAAAACTGGGACCAGGATGGACGAATAGTGTCAAGACGGACCTGCAAGGCGTAGGCGAGTACCTAGCAGTAAGGGGGGCACAACGGCGATTTCGAGGGATAGAGATGTCATTGTAGTGACTGCGGTCGCGAATGTCTGAGTCGTGTGAAACCACTAAAGAAAAAGAAAAGACATCACCTTTTTCACATTTCTGCATCCGTCCCCTATCGTTGTCTCGAGATAAAACAGACTTTTTAGTGTGGGCTGATAATAATTATTAAATACAGTCGTGCGACGAAAAATTGAGTGATTTATACATCGCCTTTAGCAGGAAGATTATTTTTAACAAAAATCAGTTAAATTTCATCAATAATTGGAAAATTACTTTGTGGCAACATATTATATTATTAATAATAATAATAATAATAAAACACTTTGTTTATACCACGCTTCAGAAATTTTACACATAAAATTTATAGTAATATAAATTAGAAATTTTAGAAATGAGAAAAAGTGTTAATAGAAAATCAAACATTATACATAACTAAATCCATTTTGCTAATAATCGCATTTTAAATTTGTTTTCACATTAGTTCCTAATTAGTTACCCACCACTTATTTATATTAATAGTTTTGTTTGTCTATGCTTGCATTTTTAATTTTAGTATACATTGTATCCTGAAGAAGGGTCCATTGGTCTTGAAATATGTTGATTTATTAATAATAAACAGTGTTTTCTTATTATTATTAAATAATATATCTATACAGTGGAACCTCTATATACGTCAACCGTCATACTTGTAAAATTCGATAATCGTCACATTTTGATGTCAATTTTTTCCCCCATATTCGTTAGTATTTTCTGTATTCGTCGTCACTTCGGCACTGGCGCTGCAATCGCACGCCAATCAGCTAAACGTATTAGGTAGCTGTAGTCAGTTTGCTTTGTGCAGTCATCGTGCTTGTATTGTCGTGTGTGTGTAAGTGGCGCTAATCAGAATTGGAATTACTATTGGCTATTTTGTTTTAATTGATAGCAACTCTTGTTCTTAACGTGAAACTTTCTCCTCTTCCACTTCTACCACTATGTATATCTATTTAGTATAATAAAGTTAAACTTTAAACATATTTTTATCCCATTTTTAAGAGTTGGAAACAGATTAATTGAATTTCAGTTATTTCTTATGGGAAACTTCTTTCTATATTCGTCATATTAAATTTAAATTTAAAAATATTACTATTAAAAATATAATTTAGAATAATGTTGTTAAGGCATCAATTTCAATAATACAAATTATTTTTAATTATGAAACAAGCAAATCCAGAACGACAACGTGGTGTTTTTAATCGATAATGTTAAACAAAATAATAAATTGAAGCTGTCATCTCATATAGCCAATAATTTTGAATGAACATTGTGTATCGTTAGTCTAAACATTGTATAGGTACTTTGTCTGATTTCAAAACACATTCATATATATGGATTAGGTACTCCAATAAATTATTTAATTTTCGACCGATTTATTCAAATGACACTCATTCCATAATATTAATATGAAAAAACTTTGATAACACGGGTTATTTTTGACATTTTGTCGAATGCTAGAAAATCAACAATTTTATTGAAGTCTCTTTCTATTCAAACCTTCCCCTCTCGCACGATTTACGTAACAAAAAGACTTTAACTATTAGCGTCATATTGAAAACGTATGTAATATAATTCGCGTAGAAATTCTCGAATTTCGAACTGGAAAAATGAAAGTACGTCCTAAATATTATTTTTCATTTAAAAAAACAAACTTATTTGGGTATCCCTATTATAAAAAATGATCCGCATGGTGAAACTACCGTCGTACGAATGAGATATCCAATTACACAAGTACCGCAGAGTACTGTCCTGGAGTGAGAAAATCAATGGGACGTGCCGGCTTGACACACTGCAGCGAGAGCAGAATGTGTATTATAATATGTATAATAAATAACGCGACACGAGCAGAATGTACGGTGCCCAGTGAGGCGGGCATACCTCTGCGTGTACGGATGGGTGTATGCGTGCGTATATATGAAAGGTGCGCATCTAGAGAAACGAGACGGGCGTAATTTATTCATTGCCTCGCTCGCAACGCCGTCTCGCGAGAGCGACGCTTTATCTGGCCAAGACGGTACCGGTGCCTGAAGAGGGTGATATATCGGCGCCGAATACGGCGGCCGCAGTGCACACGCACGGGGCGGATGCGAGTTTAATTCATGACGCGAGGTGTATTCATTAATGTCGGGCAGAAGCGAACAGGACATGAGATAAAAATGACGCTGCAGTCTGGATAAATGTGGACGATTTAAGTGTCCGCAAGTAGGGAATATGGGACATACAATTAATGGACATATATCTAAGGATACGGATTAGTCTTTGAAACGAGCTAAACCGACTGAATGATTCGTGTGATCAGCATTCGGTTGCAATGATGATTGACTGTCTATCTTTCAATGAGGCGAATCTCGAATTTATTAATTTTACAGTAAGCGATATATTATCATCATTGTGTGGAACTTTTCACTGTTGAAAAATGATATAAAAAAAAATATTTTTTCTGCGGATATTTTTTAATTTAAAGACAGTGTGTTGTATTTAGTTTATAAATATTATTTATTACTATCATTTGTAAAAATGACAGATCGAAATAAGAGAGGTTACGTTAAAATGTTTTTATATAATATTACATCATCCATCACGTCGGTCCCTCACGGTCGCGTCTCTATGAACTCCCACCCTCTCGGCATACTGCATATCTTAGGGCTGCCCACCAGAGAGAAGTTGTGCTTCACAACAAGCTTCTCGCAAGACGCCCAAAGAAATTAAGGATTCTTCTCACGCTGCAGGTGAGTACATCCTTGATCTTCAGTTACTGCAGAACGGAGACTTGAGTGCGTTTCGCCGTCCATGCGTATGAGCAACAATATTGCTTGCATTGGAATAAAATTCAGATATCGTTGTTTGAATGGAATAATCCATAAGGGGCAACGTAACACCCCCCGCCCCTCAAGTCGTAACTTTATTTTAACACAAAAAATGAGATATGTCTTTTTGAAAGATGGACGACCATTTAACTATTGAGAAGTTTAATTTCTAACGTAGCAGTGATTATTAACCTACCAAATTACAAATCATCATGGTTTATAGGCCGTGTTCACATGATCTCTGATAAGAGTGTAAATGTACGTGTGCACTGGATGAGTCATTCTCTTCCGCGATTTATTTTATTTCACGCATAGACAAATGGTAAAGATCAGTTTTTCTCTTCTCACAAAATGCAATAGACAACAATTAAATGAATAAGTCAGCGCACAGAATACGTGTAATACTTTATTGCCACTCTCAGCGATTGTTTCACGCTCCAAGGAAACGCACCTTGAGAATGAGACGGTGACATTATACCGTGAGTGAATGTGTGGTATCTCTAGGGCGAGGCTTACTCGAGTTTAGAGGGTGGGTGGTGATACGCGTTCAGCGTTATATTCAGGTATTGTATAAAAATTATGTTAATAATCATCATTGTATTTATTTTACATTAAAGTGTGCAAATTGGAGTAAGAAATAAAATGGCTGATTAATTCGTGGGACAAAGTTGATAATCTGTATAAACCAGTTATCGTAAAGCACCTATACCCAACGAAGTGGTTCCGTTTGAATTAAGATAAATAAATAAAACAATAAATATTAATTCATACTAACATACAGACACAAATAACAATAACCTGTATATACATTTTGAATAAGTGTTTATTTGACAGTATAAAATCACATTCCCAGAGTCATTATGCGATGACATCATCTCTTATCACAAGGTCGAGACCGTTGACGTTGAAAAATAAATAAATTCTCATATTTTTTCGCTCTACAGTAAATATTTCACTATAGTTTTTTCAATACTTATTAATATATCGCAATTATATTCCCGTTTTAGCCGTATTAAAAATTTTATATCATTTCAATTTATTGACGTATAAAATAGAAAATGGCACTTAGATATATGTAACAGAAATTTTTATGACACTAGTACAGCGTCATATATTTTTAAAATAGAGATATGTACACGGAATACGTGTCGCATTAATATTTTTACTATTTTCAAACATAGCTAAACACCTGTGCTATGAAAGTAGGACTAACTTGCTGCTCTTCTAGAATTGGGCACGAACCCCCGACCACTGGATTAGGCCAGCGTCTTCATCACTAGCCCAACAAACACGTCAGATTCCATCAACAATCGCTATATAACCGATCCAAAAAAAGCCGATTAAATATAGGAAATTCTCATCTACGACGCATATCGTTAACGTGAGCAGTCCAAACGTCGCGTATGTAACACAACAATGGTAGTGAGTTCGGAATACTCATAACGATATGTGTCCTAGCGCACGACCCGAAATAAGGCTGCGGGAAAAAAACTTGACGCAAAATCATAAAATTCTAGAAAAATGTTTGCGAAAAACATTTGAAATCTGCTTCGCTAGATTGGAGACAACACAGCGGGGCAATTCTTGATGGACGAACCAAGCGATTTCAAGCGGGTTTTGTATTATATTCGACAAGATGGAACGAGCATATGTGCGATAGACGAGAAGTCATAATATACATACCAAAGTAAATATATTAATTCAGTAAATATATACACTTAATGTCACTCCAAATTTTAAAAAAAGAGCGCACAAACAAAATTACACAATATTATTAAGGATTACACATTCTTATTGTGAAGTTGTTCAGAACAGACGGTCTGTGATGTTTTTAATACTAATTAAATATATTCATTTGAAAGATATACGTATAAAATTAATTTTATCGAAAAATATTGTTGTTGCGCTACCAGGATTCGAACCTGGATCTCTTTTTCCAATGTGTTCTCCTTAATAAAATATAAGTTGTATCAATGTGTCCAAAATTTTAATAAAAATGAATTGTTAATTCAGGCATCTGCTATCGGTTTACTGGAAGGTATTTTAGATTCCGTAAAAACAATGTAGATGGCTTTCAAATAATGGAACGACAGATGTATTAATTTGATAAAGTGGTATAGGTCGTTAGGTTTGAAAATTTGTCGTCAAAAATACTGGCACTGTAGCATAGTTGGTAATGCACCTTCCACGGATTGGAAAAAGAGATCCAGGTTCGAACCCCGGTAGCGCAATAATATTTTTCGATAAAATTGATTTTATATGTATATCTTTACAATTAATACATTTAATTAGTATTTAAAATTACATAAATTTAAATTAACACTTCTACTAGCAGATATGAACACCAAACGCTTAACCGATAAATTTGATACGCCGCGTCTGTTAGCGAATGTTAAGTAATTAAATAAAGATTTTCAATTTTTAAACATCTGTTTAAAAATTTTAAATCAATGTAAGTTACATATGTAGATACAACAAAAAAATTGACTCGCAAAATTATGTGTTTATTAATGTGCTGTATGCACTATCTAGTAAATAAATACATTAACTTGATAGTGAAGGATAAAATTCCGCGACATCTTTTCTTCCCTAGTTCTTTTTCACTTACCAAATACTCTCCGCCAGGTTACATTTGCTCCCGTGGAGGAGAGCAGCGGGTATGGTTGTTATTTTGACACGCATTCAGACCAGTCAATTTATCCTTACAATAACAGGACACTTTTTGCCACGTAATGAATCATCATTAAATATTATGTTTTGAATAAAAAATAAAAAACCAATTTTTTCGATTCATCTTTATCATATAACCGCCGATTTAAATATTTTTACTAATAATACATACATTTGACTAAATATATGTATCACGTACATTTTTGGACATTTATTTCAGAAACAATTTAAGGATTCGAAAGTTAAAGGTGTTTGATAATTCTCATCTCGCGCAATACGTAGAGGTACTTAAGATACACACATATCAGCAGATGGGTAATAGCTGCTATGTACATTGTACGTTTTATTTACAAGTCCATTTAATAAGTTACGCTGTCAGCACATCGGCGTGAAGATAGCGTTACCAATTATGACATGGGTTGAGAGTAATAAATAAGGGTTTTGTAACAACTAATTAAAACATGGCCAAAAAAAAAATGGAAAGCGGAATCAAAGCCAGCTGAAGTGAATTTGAAAAGGGGGCCGAAAAAGGTGTGACAAACCGTGAGGAGGCCTTAATTAATTTTAAAAATAACGTGACATATTATCGTACATGTTATACGGGCGGCCCTAAGTCTGATGAAGCTGTATGTTTAATAAAGATAAAATAGGACCACAACATGGCCATAAACATTCTGCCTTCGCAACACGTCGTCATCTAAACGGCGGGGTGATCATGGGCGGGGCCCCCGGTGATCAACTCATTATGATGCAAGCATCCGCGTATTCGTGATAATTACTAGAGCATTGTACGTCAGAAAGATTTCGCAATATAACTTCAAACGGAGAGAAAGCTAAGATTTGAATAACGGCAACGGTGCAACTGTGAGGACCGCTACCACACCGTAAGAGTATAATTATGTTCATAAGATCAGCGCGCGCGTACGTCTGCAGTTTTATCAGATTGTTATTTTCTGCAGTCGAAAGATTTGTATCCTAAATGTTCATATCGAATATAAATAAAATATCAACTTTATCGCCTAACGGTTTCTAATACAGAGGCATATTTGAAAATAAACTGATACATTACATTAGAGTGAAGTGTCAACATTCTTGAAATACCTTTCTACTGTCATCAACATGTTTCTGGATTACACTGTACACATTCATAATATTTTGATACTTTATGAATATTTTAATATTTATAATAATAACATTATAAGCGATGAAGGTTCACTACGTCTGACAATGT
Source organism: Eubasilissa regina (assembly GCA_022840565.1). NCBI lineage: Eukaryota > Metazoa > Arthropoda > Insecta > Trichoptera > Phryganeidae > Eubasilissa > Eubasilissa regina. The sequence continues at coordinate 10,471,075 of JAINEB010000027.1, read as the reverse complement.
GTAAAACTGAAAAATCGTTAACTAAAACATTTTTAAGCTATAAAAGTATTTAAAGTAAAAGTGCATTTAAAATCAATTCTTATCTTTTCACTTTTAAATTTTCATCTTCTATCAATCTGCGTCCAGCGGTACAGGGCTACAATTTATGAACAACTCATTTGAGCAGCTTCCTTACTTTTGCTTCCAATTTTGCTGAACAACTTGTCTGACCATCGCGTCTTTGGATAGGTGAAAGGCTAGTTTCGTATAATTATAGAGTTCAACTTAAAAATTTTGCATTCTTAATGAAACCAATATTTGCATTTCATTACGACTTTTCATCAAATTTACTACCGATTCGTTGACAAAATTTAAACTTTCTGTCGACATTTAAACATAAATTTAACGTACTTTCACAGCATTCTGTACATGTTATTAAATCAAATAATGAACAGAAAACATGTACCTACTTTTATAGACGTAGTTAAAATATTTAACATTTCACAAAATTCGCTGAGCTAAAATGAACTCAAGAGATATTTTTGACAAATCTTCACATTGCGTCATCTGCGAAATATACCAGAGGGGATTAACTGTTACTTCTTGTCGACCGAGCATTTGTTCCCGAGCAACTAGTATATAATTATAATGCTTTGGTAAGCTCTGTGAAGGCTGTACGCGTGGGGTGAAGCCTCCCTTTGATGTCCCGCAAGCGAGACACCCCACCGTCGCTACGGGGCCGAGGGGTGAGAGGCCCTCCAATGCCGGAGAATAAGATTCCTTTATGGAAACGATATTTTCCAAGAGTCCTCCAACAATAATATCCAGGTCGAATCTCGACACAAAGGAAAATTTAAAATGAACTCGATTGTGCACGATGCGATGTGCCTGGATATATCTTAGAAAAAAATACATTTGAGTGCACCAGAAGAGGGTCAATTTGATAGATAAATAAATCAATTTGTTGAATAAGTTGAAACAGATGCTGATGCCTTTAAGATGACTTTAAAGGGCGACTTCTATTAATCTTTAATTACATGTTTAAATACTTCATAGTGTATGGATATTAACAGTCCTACTTCAAAGTATAAGTGTTCGTGTTTTAAATTTTATAAAAGCGGTACAATTTTTAAGGATTACCATATTAATTATGCCAAACATCAAAATAATGTTGGGTAGAATTAAATAAATTTTAATATGTATACATATTTAAGAACAACATTAATTACATACTACTTATTCAAAATGTAGTAAAACTGTTAACGATTCAATGTTTGAATGCACTCGGCAATAACGCTGCGCGCTAAGTTAAGATAAAATTTTCTTTCCTTCTTCTTCAATTTCTGCACCTTTCCAAAATAAGATGACAACTTTTATAGATTATCATTTAGTTTTTGGCCACCGCCGTCTGTCTTCAAATGTAGTTCTCTCCAGTCGTGAACAGCAAGTTTTTTTTAGGTACTTGGTTATTATTTATTATATTACACAATGAATATTATTAGATTTTACACTGTATTTTTTTTTTTTTTGCAGAACCAGAAATGGTGGAAATATTTCACATTTTTACAATTTTTTATAAAATCACTAAACCTACCGTCAAGGGTCCACTTTGTCGATTCTATGCTTGGAGATGCTGACGATTTGTAAAAAAAAAAATTTGAATATTATAATAAATGTAGACTATATCATTATTGGAAGTTTTTCCGTATGATAATTGTGTTTATCGACTGAAGGCAAGGGTACACAAATTAAATTTGAAAAAGGACCCAAAAAAGAACGTGTCACCAAACTTTTGTACATAGCTGTAAACGATGATTCTGCTGTATTAAAAAAAATATATATTCGCCGGCATTGGAGCGAAATGGTCGTTGTTCTATAGATGTTGGTATAATTGGAAAGACGAGATGAACGGGAAAAAACAATCTTGATTCAATCATTTTTCATTACAACGCATCTGGGCCATTCGGAGATCAAACGGCTGCCAGGAGCCCCTCGATAATATAAATCTGTATTTTGTTACTGGCGACTGAAGAAAAATTTTAATATTTGAATTTCGTTTTCAATTTGAAAAATCGTGAAAGTAAATTTACATGAAAAGAGAACGCAGTTTCTAAGAGTCAAACTACTGAGTGATAGAGATTATATTAATTTGCAGTTGAAAAATCTTCAATGAAATAAAAGTGCCAGTTTATTGTCAGTAAGAAAAAACATCAAAGTAGCGTTTATTTTCATCCTATCAGTAGGTCGTTTCATGGTGCCGGCAGGTACTACTATAACTCAATCATTGACAGTATGCGACGCTTTCATCGATAAACTACAAACATCTGTCAAAATGACAAGACTTGAAGGATAATTCCAATTCTATGCTTCGAAATTATAGCCCATTAATTATTATAGGTTTATCCTAGATATTAATTAACCGAAAATGGTTTTAAGATAATATAACGATCTCTCCCTGCTATTTCACAGTTACATATTACGTACTTATTTTGCTTAAATAATATAGAACCTAATAAAGGGTGTCCAGCGGAAAATTTTCAAGTTTAATATTAAATAAATAAAAAACTACAACGTTATTCTCATATTTTATTTATACAAAATGGAGTTTAACGACGCGGATTTTACGTTTTATAAACAATATCGTCTAAATGCCGTCTGTTTCTCTCAAGACACTCTTGCAATCGGACTCTTAAATTTGCGAACACGCGAGAGCAAAGCGTCGGTTCAATGGCAGCAACTTCACAGCGGATATTTTCTTGTAGGACCTATTTTGGTCGAGGATTATTGCTGTAAACTCTCGACTTAAGGTATCTCCACAAAAAAAAGTCGCACGGTGTAAGGTCCGGTGACCGAGGTGCCCGGGGTGTGTCTCCTACTTGCTGATTAATTTATTGAAAAATTCCCCTCAGTTCCTCCATTGAAACTCTAGCTGCGTGTGGAGTGTCCCCCGCCTTGCTAAAATTGTGTTCTAGTTGTTGAACCCGGGAAACAGCTGCAGTTGCGGTACCAAAAACTCTTCGATCATTCAGCAATACACGTCAGCAGTGACAATTATCCCTCGGGCAATCGGGACACCACACTGTCGTTTTTGGACAATGCAAACGTTTTTGATGGCGTTCCCTCGGGTTCTCGAGGCACCAGTATGTCATGTTCTGTTTATTAACATAGCCATCGATATGAAAATGTGCTTCGTCAATAAACAATATGTTTCCAAGCGTTTGTGCTGTTCCAAACGTTCCAGTATCGTTCTCTCTAAGGCTTCACGTAAAGAATAAATTTTCATTGAGAAACTGCACGATTTGCAGTTTGTATGGGTAAAACTGTAGTTTCTTTTTCAAAATAACGTGCACTGTTGATTTGTTTATTCCAGTACAGGTTGCAATCTTCCTTATCGATTTACGCGGATTGCGCATAATTTCACGTCGAACTTGAGCCACATGTTCTGGCGTCGCTGCTGATGTTGACGGTCCCGGAGTAGTTTGATTAACCATTGTCCCTTCTTGTCTGAACTTTTAAACCTAACACCAGATAAGTTCCAGTGAACGTGCTCGGCCCATCACTTACTCGTCGAATATTAAAGTGAATACAAAAAGCCCCACGCGCACGAACCAATGAATCACAGCACTTTAAATATTGCTCAACCGCGAATGCGCGGTGCGCTCCCGACCAGTGACTCATCACGACTGACAATCCCGCAAATCACGCGCGTCGAACAATACCCCTTCCACTTACCTTACCACGATGGTTTACGAGCAATTACAATTTGATCTTGAAATTTTTCCGCTGAACACCCAATACTTCAACGAAAGAATTACATATTATAATACAAATTAAATGAAACTATTAATCGAAAAAATATAAGTTGCTATTTTTTGAATGATAGATTTTTCTGTATATCTTTCTGGTTGATTCATTTGTATTTTATACCACAAAAATATGTTCTGAAAATGCGACTTCACAACAAAAACGTATTCTCCTTAAAAATACTTATATTATAATTTTTATAAGAATAAATATAGTTTTACTATAATTCTTCAGTTTAGTTAAGTTGAGTCGTGTTACATCATTCTCCTTTTTTTGATAAAACAGTATATTAAATTTTTTTTGAAGAGGAAGATATTGAGGGAAGAAGGTTAATTATATTAGTTGTCAAAGAACAATGTTCTAAAATTGCAACTTCACAATAAAATAAAAATATATAAATTTACACTCTTTTTTTAAATCAAGAGATGATCATTTTACGTAGGAAATATAAATTTCTTGTGCATGCAAGTCCCCAATTCCGCGAGATGCGGAGCCGGCCGGCGCACGGCGCGGCGATCTCGGCCCCGGCGAGTGGCCGTGGGCGTTAGTTAAATCAATAGCGACAGCGGAACGCTTTCATCCGGAGAGATGCGTGCCTCGTGCCTCTTACCTCGCGGCTCGCGCCCAGCGCAGCGAGCGCGCTCCGCGGGCCGCCCAATCTCCGTCGCTCCCGTCCGACAGGCGAGAGGAATGTCGGGATTTTCTTGTTTCTAACAAAGGTGATCGATCAAGTTCAGGGTTTAATCGCTTCTTGCGGGAGTGTTTGTAAATGAATCACCCGATTATTATCTTGGGTCTGTCTATTTGGTTACATATTTGTTGATGTAATTATATTTAAATTTGCATCACATTTTATTAGTGAAGTTACAATTTTCAGAACACATGTGATGATTTAAATGAACTGGAAGTCTTTAGCAAGTACTACGCACATTTTCTACTCATAGGTCAAATGTCTCACCTAGCTAGCAAACATATATAAAATATATATGATGACTATTGTATAGGGCGTCGTAGAATAATCGGTTAAAAATCTCTACAGATAATAGTAATCTTTAGATTCGAGTCCCTAGTACAGATTATATATATTTTTTTTAATATTAAAACATATTTGCTATTTCAGAACATAGTACTGTGGTATTTTTAATACAAATTAAATTAAACAATTATAAAGTTATACAGAATATCTATCGAAAAAATATTCGGGGGGATAGGAAAAGGTCCAGGTTCGTATCCCGGTAACACCCAAATATTTTTTCGATCGAGTTTTCCTGTATATCATTCTAATCGATTAATTTCATTTGTATTCCTATATTTTTCCGTCAGATTGAATCTTTCTGTGTATCCTTAGTAAGTGATCTAAATTTGTTTTTTTTTTTTCATTCATTAACTTACAAGCAGTGCGGAGTAATTATAGTGGTAGAGTAGTAGTAGATAAATACGAAATCACACTTGCATAATAATTGGATAATAAGTTAATAATAAAGATTCTGTTCATCACTTTTAAGACTTCGTCCAGGACAGTTAAATGTTAAGTCTGGAAGTTGATAGGAATTAATACTCGTACAATAGGATAGCAACATAATTTATCATCTCATTGCAACCCATCTTGATGAGTTTGCGAGTGGCGCTTGACTATATAATTAGAGGCACAAAAATATGGTGACGGCAATTTTCATCAACAACAAAACTATAAATTATTTTTGTCTTATGCTGTAATGTCAGTATTTCTAAATTAAAGATATCAAAGAGGTGACTGTGATATTATCACAGCGCTTCAAAGAGCGTAAAATCTGTTTTTTTATTTTTTTAAATAAGTCATATATAATCTAAGATTAAATTTCTGTAAAATAAAAAAAAATAAATAAAAAAAACAAGAATTAAACACCAAAAAGGTTTGGTTTCACTCAAAAATGAATTTGGTTTCAATCAGAAATGAATTCATCGAATCAAAATTGAATTGGTGTAAAATTAATAAAAAAAATCTGTACAAAAATGCAATAAAAACTATTACAATTATATAAATTAATTTGAAGATGGGTTTTTTTAATGACATTTATAAAATAAAAAAAATAAGTTTAAAAGACAAATTGTCACGTCGGTTTTGATTGTTGCCGATTCCTTGAATAATGACGAGTGTTGTACCTATATTAATAAATAAGTACACTTGTTTATCCATCCGAAACAAAAATGGCAAACTCTCGTCAAATACAAAAAAAAACCGCGCGACTTGTCTCGAGACAATGGATCACATAGAAAATGTTTTTATGTGTCGCCCACCCACCTTGTATACAGATCATTGTATTTTGTTCTGGTATATTCAAACACTGATTTTTATGTTCAGATGATGTTTATTTGTTGTGTAAAATAAAAACTATATTCATTTAGTTAAGTAAATTAATTGCATATTATTCACAATTTATTTAATAGGATTCTGCATGCATATGGTGGATATGTAAAATAGAATCATGGTAGCTGAAATACCTATTACAATTTTTAGTATCCATGCGAATATATTGTTTGCAAAAATCATATCAATACACGATCATCTTTCGGTCGAAGAGATGGATAAGTCGGTCTTCAGTTTCGTCCATAACTTTTATGTGTCTACTAAATACAGATTCTAAATACCGACAACAAGGTTCCTCATTGTAATTAACTGCCATTCACGGACCTTCTATAAAATCTTACGCAGATTTTTTAATGCAATTTTGTGACACACGAAAAACTTAAAAACATACACAATATGTTAACATTTACAATTTGTCGGTCTTTTAACGCCGGAAATATTCCCCAACAGCAACTCTCGGAAAGGATTTAAATCATCTGTCGCTTTATCGACTAGCAGTTAGTTTTGTTGGTAAACTACAATCTACAAATCGGTAAACAGTGTTGTTGTCGAACTGTGTCCACCCCCTCCTCACCCCTCGCGCCCAACTGTTCCGGTCAACCTTGGCGATACACCGCAGCGGCGAGTCGGCACAGCTGAAAGTTAGATTGGGGAGGCAGGGAACACATCCACAAGTTTGATAAAATGAAAAGTTGTCTGCCAACCAGGCGGAAGTTTGCAACTCCGGCAGGAAGGGGGCGGGGGTGCCTAAACAATATTTTCAATCGAGTTTCGGGAAACTTTTCGGCGGCTGGGAAGTTGGGAGGCCGGGCGCAGTGGGCGCGCAACCTGCCAACACGCGAGGCGACCGTGTTGCGGAAGGGTTGTTTTTTGCTTGTTGAATATGATTAAAATACCACCCCTTCAAATAATTAAAATCAGTTATCTCGTTCAACTGCTTGATTTCTATCGAATTTAAATGGAGAATCAAAAGGCGTTGATGTTTTAGTTGCATATTTTGTAACTGTGATGAAAAAATACAGTTTAATAATGGAATATTCTCTCTACGGAGAATGAAATCGTATTAAATGTATGCTACATAAGTACGCCACAGTAGAATTAATTAATTTTAATTTGCAAAAATTAGGAAAGAGATTGAACTAAGATTAAAATTTTAACATATAAACTATTCTACATTATCTATTCTAAATGTGACGTAGAATTATCAATTTATCTCGATCGATCGTTCCTCTAATAATCGTTTAAATTACGTTATTACATTGGCTTGTTTTATAATTGCTTGCCAAACGGCACATTGACGTTGAAGAGCGAGTCCTGCCACGGTGGTAAAGGGTCGAAAGAGAGGATCTCTGTTTTGTATCAACAGTGATGGAACTGACATATGCGAGCCAATCATCATTGGCAAATCGCTGAAGCCTGAGGTGTTTTAAGAGTACGAAAACTCGACCCGTAAAATATTACATAAACAAAAAGACACGGATGACTAAGAATATTTTAAATTTATTTTAAGGGACCTTGACACAGAAATGCGCGTAAAACAACAACATATTTTATTTTAAAGAGAACACATTATTATTTGTAAAAAATGTATTAAATATTTATTCGTATTAAATATCACAGAACAATGTTCTGAAAAAAAAATTACGTTACATTTAATAATGTGTTATCTTTAAAATATACAAGTTGTACAAAAGTATGTATATCCAATAATTTAATAAAATGAAACTGAATAATCTCTGGAGTCTCCTAAGGATTATTTCTCAATAAAAAAGGAGATAGTTTTCAGATAAATGTAACGTTTGGTGCATCACTTTGAAATGCAACATATAAGTTCGAAAATTTGTCGACTATTTGCAAAGCTGGCACAGTGTCATTGTATTAACGCACTTCCTGGTTCAAATTCCGGTGGCAGCTAAAATATTTTTTCGATAGATTGAATTAATCTGTATGTAATTGATGCATTTAATTTGTATTAAATATTTTATTGTTTGTAGACAACTGTGCAAGTGATTCTTAAATTAAAGGAGACAGCGGTAGAGGTTGAAGATGTCGATGAAGAAAATTCCTCACCTGCGCGTTTTTCAGAAGCATGCACGGCAAGTTTCGGGTTCGAGTCCCGGTGGCGACTAAATTTTTCGAAAAATTCTCCAAGTAATTTATATAAATTTGTTTTAATACAAATGTCCGTGGATACATTTATTTAGAATGCAATATTAAATATTTATTGACAGCCGCTTTCGGCGAATAATGAATAGGGTTGAATTATAATTATTATACTTGATCGTTAAGCATTTCTCGGTTGGATATGCACAGACTACACGTCGCGAACTTGTAATGAGCATTAATATATTCGTCTACTATCATTTCGCATAACTTAACCGCGTGCGCGAGTCTACTACATTCAGACGGAAAAACGGATAAGCGGCGCGTAGCTACCGCGAGCACATTGAACATCGCGGTTGAGAGAGTTGGGATATTTATCAATAATGACTATCGGATCTGTCCGCAGTCTGGACGCGCGCCTCCGATCGGATTGAGATTTTAAAGTATGTACATATCATCCTGTAAATAATTAGTGGCCATAATAGAATGATGAAGTAAAAAACAAACAAAAGGAAGATTTTTTCAAAATTTCTCTTTTACTTAGAAGAATTATTTTTCCGAATGGAATAAAAAATAAAAAAATTATTATTTAAACTACATAAAAAGTACTACTAAATGAATAATGAAAAATGTCCACTCTAAATTAGGGGTCGAGAAGCAAAATCGATGCTGTGGGTCGGTTGTGTGATCAGTAGTAAATTTTTATTATGGTAACTTTTTACGCCCGTGGTAAAAATCGTTTGAACGTCAAATATACTATTGTCAAAGCATAGATGAGATGTCTATAACCGTGACAAATAATCATGAAATATGCATTATCTATGGGTATTTTCGCATTTGCGTTCGAAAACTGTCACCTATGGTGGTGAAATTTTTTCAGATTATGTGCTAATGTATATTAAACAACGAGATTATCATCAAACGAACTCTCATCACTAAAATAGCGGGATATTGAATGCTTAATTGTCGTATTCTGCAACTTTTTATGTATCAATCTTTTGAAACTGCTGTGAAGAGTCGTCCCCATATTTAACTATTGATTCTCGTTTTTACTATCGCAGAGTAAAATGAGTTTACTACGGAATGTACTTTCGAAAAGTAAATATTTTTACCAACGATCAAACAACCCGTTTTCGCAAAAATAAATTACTTTAGTAACTTTTTTTTACTAAAGTCAAAAGTTACTACTGATCACACAACTACTAGTAATTGATGAAACTAATATGTTAAATTTGATAAAACGCTTCTAAAACGTAACTTGTAGAACTGCCACTATTGACAGAGATCATTTTCAAACACGTCACGATAGTGCCGGTTTTATTCTTCTGGACCAATCAATGTACCCAGCAATGCTGGCTATGTATTTAGGAACTGAGCTAAATTTCGCGCTCACGTAAACGAAAACATTAAGACATGCAATTGATGCTGCTCGTATTTAAAAGTCACATTATATAATAAAAATAACATCTGTGTACCCCAAAAAGTGTTCGTGTGAGTCGAGACTACATGGACGAGAGATTACCGTTGATCAGCAACGCCTGTTATTGGAGCCCAAAACTTGAACAAACACAAAGCTGAGTGAAGATAATCAAATTGCACTGCAGTTCGGTGACACGCAGTCATCACGGATGATGGCCCATCAAGTGGCTCGACGGTCGCGTCACTGAAGGGTGGGGGGGGGGGATGATTGAGGCCTCCGGCAATCTGACCGAGATAAGCTGATATCAAATTTTTAGTTGAAAACAACGTTACGTAACCCCTCGATGATATCTGATTGGGGATTACGAAAATATTCCATTTTACTCTAACCCTTGCTATATTACTACCGAATAATCTTCTAATCCCATTTATTCAAAATTCACCCCATTAGAATGGGACCCACTTGAGTGGATAAGTTTTTTGTTTACAATGCGGCCGTAACTGCGCAAACAATATTAATATATACAGTTTTTATGGTTTAATAAAAATCATAATTTTGGCTATACTTAAATTTACAATTATCGTCATTTTTATATGTTACTTTTACATTACTTTACTTGCATTTTTATAAATACTTCTCTTTAAATTACAGCAAGGCCAATTACAACTAATATCCATCCATATTTCATCCATATCGACCCGACAGTCCGCACTTAACACATCACAAAATTTATTAATTCTCCGTTGATGCATGTCATAATGAGAAGTTAACAGAAATTAACTTTTTGAACATCAGCCTACGCTAAAAGAATTTTTTTTTATGAACACTACATTTTCAATTTGAACCAATCATTCTACATACAAACACATTTTGCTTTCCCTGTAACACCAGTTTTTATCCTCTACTAATATTATATTACCATTACTACTTTGCCTGAACATATCTGTGGATTTTATAATTAGTTTCATATGCTATATAATATGTTAGTTGTGTTATGATTATTTATAGTGTTAAACTCCATTAAATAAATAAATGTTTATAAATTCAAAATTTTCCGTTTAGCGTAGTTTAATAGCCCTCAGTGGTTAGAGTAATTTTACAAAGTATTACTTCTCCACAGCTCATTAAGTCTCAAATTACTAGTATAGGAACAAAATAATTTATTAAGATTTATGTCTCGCCTCTATCGCCGAACAAAATGTTTCAATTTTGATATACTCGGGTCATTTCACCGCTATTTTAATGTATACTAACATCATGCACTTAATAATCGTAAGAAATTATGAGCATTGTAATTACTGTTTGTCAAGTTGCAATCTACACAATTATGGTATCATTGGTTCACTATCACCGATGAGCTCACTTTGACGCTTTCTGTTTATCATTGTCCATTTTTCAAAAAGGGTTTTTTGTTTAAAATTGAATTGCTATGGGGTTACATTACTCAAACACATCCCGATAATCAATTCAAAAATGCATACCTTAGGTTTATTCAAAAAATATTACGTAAAAAACATTTTGACTCCACCACTCTTATTTCGATGTGTCATTCTTACAAATGACAATGATGGTAAGTAATATTTATGGAATAAATACACCTCACACACTGTAATCTAAAAAATATCCGTAGAAATCGGTAAGATTATTTAATTAGTGAAAAATTCCACACAATTTGTTAATATATCGTCTGCTGTAAAATCAATAAATTCGACAGATTCGCCTGTTTGAAAAATGGACAACGATATGTGAAAAATTATTTTAATTTTAATGAAATCACAGTTTACAAAGTAACGATTTTTCAGAATATGTTTTCTCGATAATTAAAACAAATTAGATAAAATCATTTAGAAAGATTTGTACTCGAAAAATTATAATCACCGCATCATGACTCGAACCCGAACATCATCTACACACCAGTTCCAAGAGCAACAACATTCTATCAATGTTTCTATGTGTTTTAGCTCCGAAACTGTACAACACACTCAACACTAACTGGAAATCATTCACTTCCAATAAGATTATACAAATATGGACCCAACATATCGACTTCTTCAACGTCAAGTATCGTAAATAAAAATAACATTTTTAATCAATCTAGTATTTTGCACGCATTTGATACTTATTTAAGTGGCAGATTTAAATATATATATATATATATATATATATATATATATATATATATATATATATATATATATATATATATATATATATATATTTTACATACGATACTTCACGTAGGAGGGGTTGATATGATTCAATTGAGTAAACATCAATCAGAAGCATCGCTGTACAACATTATAACATAATCACGACACAATACCTAAATAGTTCACTTTAGTTTTTAACAGTCTCACCTACATTTTTTTTAAATATTCCGGTCGAATCTTTATTTTTCTAATTTGAATTAAATAACACAACAGTACGAAAAATCTGGCTACTTTAACACAGACGGCAGTCTAGCATAGTAGCCAGAACAATGCTGTATATACTGTCAGAGATGGAGTCTACTCCATCCCACACAATAAACTACGATAAAATAAATAAATAAAATACTAAATAGCATTCTATATTTATCATGCTATACTATAATATTTTATATTCAGCTCTGTTACAACAAAAACATGTATGTCAATAAAGTCAAATAAAATAAATTAAGCTATAGTTACACTCGTCAGATTCCATCTATATGCATGTTACCTTATTAGTTATTTTTTCTGTGAAGTGTGACATGTTTTCATAGTTTAGTTATGTCACGTTGCATCAAACATTCTACAACTGAATGAGTAATGTTCTCGTTGAACGTATAATAATATAGTTCTAGCCGTAGGTAACTAAACACGCTCATCGTCAATAGATTGATAGAAGAGAATATTGTAGCAGTTGCGGTCGAAAGCATTAAATATTTATGTTCTCAAACTTCTTCACCGCGGGCACGGCACAGAAACAGAATATATTCCAGTCACGCTAAGCATTTTTTTCTTCTCCCTTTCTCTCGGTGTTCAATTAAAACAAAAAAATTACCTCAGGGCCGTTCCTCTACTGTGAAGATTAATGTAGACAGATACCGTTTAGACAAAGCTTACCTGAAAATAAAAACAAAACGAATTATTAATAAAAAATGTTTATAAAAGAAAATTATAACAAGTAGAATAAAACGTCATGTAAAGCAATTAACAAAAGATATTTAATTCTATATATTATACAAATTAATATATTAATTCATTTTTAATAGACAGATAATGAACAGGTAGTTAATAATCTTGATTGAAAGATAGTCATACAAACAATGGGAAAAAAAATTATGTTACAAATTGACAGTTGAGGATAATGGTGTCAAAACTACTGCACAAGTACAAAAGCGCATTGGTTCCAAGGTCAACAATGTTGGATCACGTGACGAGTGACAGTCCTCTGTGTTCGAAAGCGAATAGTGCCAACTCGGTTGTACGGTAAGCGTAAGCACGTATTACACGTTATAACGACTAGCAACAACGCATTATCAGAATACATACGCTGTACAATACAACTTTAAAAAATTATGCTAATAAACAAAACATTTTGTTTTGAGAAAAATTGGTAAATTGTTTAAAATCTGTAATTTAGTTGACTCAAAGAACTCCATCTAAGCTTGCATCAGGAGCGACCCAGAAACTCGAGACGCAGCGAAATATGGAAAGATGCTTGCTGACCGGAAAAGCAAGATGTTATCAACTTTGTGAAAAAGTTAAAATGAAAATGGGCGAGTCACGTAGACAGAGTAACGGACGAATCGAATACTCACGTGTTAGGTGCACCGGATTGATGTAGGTAAAACGTAATTAGTTTAGTAACTACTATATATAGTATATATATATATATATTCAGTAATATTTTATTTATCTCAAAAAAGAGTAACATATACGATTTGTTTTTAAACCTTTTTAATTAATTACCGTCAAAATATACATAAAAAAAAAACACCAACAACAAGTACCGATATCATAGCGAAGGGGTTCGTAATAAATTGCCGTATGCTAATTCTAAATTCTTAAACGTGAAAACGCGCATTTTCATCGTTGAATTTATATTTTACATGTTCTTTTTCGACAATAATATTTGAGGAAACGTATAATAATGTACGAGAAGTATTACGTACAACGTGTCGGAGATTTATCGGCTTGAAGAGATCTGGGTGTCTCTCATTTGCATATACGCCGCTATAATATAATACATCGGCGGCCTCTGCGCAGCGGTACGTACGTCCGTAAAGGCTGATTCAGAATATGTGCTCGGTAATACAAGCCGCGGCGCCGGTGGGAGAGCAAATATGTTCAAGATGCTCGGCTCGATTACGGAGACCGCACGAGTCAAAACATGTGGTTACCTTCTTTATAATATTATATTAATGTATGTTCTTGATTATATAATACTGGATTGATGCACAAGTTCTTCGAGTTCTCCAAAGCAATGAAAGAAATTTTTTGACATGCACAATACTACATCAATATTATTTTAATGTTTTTAGAATACGTCTGATTTTTCAATTTGTTTGTACAAAGTTTATGTTGATTGTTGCTAAAAAAAAAAATGAAACATTTCCTTCATATGAGTTGAGGCATTACAAAAACGGCTTTCAAAAACTCGTTTGGGAGGTTATTCCACATCCACCCTATATTCCTCATCTTGCTCAATCATATTTTCATTATTTACGTTCTCTGACTAACAACCTTCGAGGAATCTTCTTTAATAACGAAACTGTCCCTTAAAATTGGTTTAACCACTTCTTCACAGAGATACAGAATTTAACAAGTGAATAAATACTATCCCTTTAAAGTCATATTTTTGCGCTGTATATCTTGATTATAAAAAAATCTTATAATAATGAAAGAAAAATCATTTATCAATACTGAAGGTTTATATTTTGATGGCAATCGGTTTCAGAGCGGATGCTATCTCTTCAGGATTATATAAAACTAATCTAAATATATTGTCAACAATCTCTGCTATTGTTAATTTGTAGTCGAAACAGCATCATACCTCCTGTACTTGTGTTAAAATATTTTTATAGATATTTATAATTATTTAGTTATTTTCATATATTATATTATAAAACTGTTGTAGTTAAAAGTCCCAATAAATAATGTAATTCAATCAAATTTTGTCATTGTTGAATCAAGTGAACATTTAAAATTGTACTCGGGTCACAAGAAATTCTATAAATTATCATTTTACTGTAATCAAGGAGCAGGTTTTGATATGGGAAAATGTCAGAAAACAAAAGACGGTCATTTAAATTTATTTTCCATAGAAACGATAATTTTTAATATCGACAACAAAGATGAATTTCGCTTATCGGAAAGACGGGAAGAGATAGCTTCCGTTTCGAGCCGTCGGCGTCGAAGTGTGAATCTGCACCGGCACTGCTCAACGCGATCGGCTCTAGAACGTTCTGTCGGAATGAAGAAATGCGAGCTTTCCGGAATCTGCCACGTTTTATTTGATTTGTCAGAAATGACAAAACAGACGACAGATCGGTTATAAATAGTAGGAATAATATTAGTAAACACATGAAGGAAACGATGGAATATGCGATCCAACCGAGATGCGTGAATTATTAATTTAATTGTATGCGTCATTGTTTGTGTTAATTTAATTGACACTTCACACACGTAAATATTCATACCAAAGACGGTTATGTCATTTTTTAAAGTCACGTGAAACGCTTACTACATAACATATTCGTGAAACTTAATCGCATACTTTTTATTTTCGAATATCAACACAAAATAAAAATCACGAGTACGCAAATATTATTTTAACGAATTAGATAAATCCTTCAGAATGAAAAATCTATCTAATAAAAAAATATATAGTTTTCAAGTAAACTTACTTTTCTAATTTCTAACCTATTTCAATTAGGGTTGGGTGAGGATAAAAGTGCCCCTGCAAATATCTCATAAACGTTAAATGTGGACAAGCATGTGATGTGAACACCGCGTGATGTGGTGACATCTCCTCTGCCTCGCTTCGCACTTCCGTCAGTCGAGTAAATGTGCTAGTCGGAGGTGCACGCGTCTATACTTCGTTTTTATGGTTGGCGAGTTTAATTTCAAAAGTGCACAATTTTTGGTTTTGTGACTACATTTTCTTTTACTGTGTATGACAAGTTATCCTTATTCACTTATATATTTATTTATAAATGTAGAGTACATTTTTAGCCATATATATTGTCATTGATTTATTATTTGATATTTGTTTCGATGTTTCGGTATGGGGTTAAAAGATCCGCGGTAGCATTTTCTACCTCACTCCCGGTACTATCTGTACAAAATGTGTACTCTCACATTTGTTTCTTCTTATTTACAGAATAAGGATGTACAAGTGAAAAACTGGGCGGGGAAAGACTTCCATCAGCGTTATGAAACGAGCTTCTGATTTGGTGATGAGGGACAATAAATCTTTGAGTGCTGTTTTTAAACAATTCGATATTTGTAGAATGTCACTGAAGAGATTCATAAATCGGTTATCAGAAAATCCTGAGACAGCAGCGCATGTGTATAGATCAGCACACAGGGTCTTCTAGGACAACGAATAAAAGATTTTGGTACTGGTTGTACTTTTTACCCCCAAATGGCAAATCTAAGTGATTTTTAAATAAAAAGAAAACTCAAAGCCATTCAATTGTTTTTGGTATATTAAATGAGCCTAAGATATATCTTCTTCAACACACATTGAGTATTGTATAACAGAAAAGCTCTATAATCAGGTTGTCCTGACATTTGTAAAATTGTCATTTTCATCTCCACCCTACCCTGCTAACTTTCCATTACCTTTAAACTACTAGAATACTAATAAGTAATTAAATGGTTGCTTCCAACGGGGAAAATGTATGATGATCAAAATGAGACGATAATCTGAAAACTTACTCACATAGCTACCGGCGACAGCATATATTCCGGGTTCGAGTCCCGGTGGTATTTATCGATACATTAATTTCTTCCTGTGTCTCTTTCTATCTTATAGTGATGTATCTTATTTGTTTTAATTATCAATAGACTACACTAAGATAAAGAACAACATCATTAAATAGAGCGTGATTTCATTAAAAAAATATTTTATATTAATTCAGCATTGTTTTAATTATTCTTCTAGGAATTTTGTTAATATTCATTCAGAAACAATTCGTGATTATTCCTTTTGCGAGTAAACAAAATATTCTAAGAATTTTAGTTGTACCGTGACATTCCCTTCACTTGACAAATACAAAACGCTAAATTTGTACAAGTAGAATTTTCGTGCGCCGCTAAATAAATATATTTAATCGAGTGAAAATCGGAAGTCTCCCAGTTTCCATTTCTATGTGTACGTAATACGTAACACTTCCACCCACACGGACAGAGATGTACCGGGGGCCTACTAACTACTAACACATTCTCGGTGCACGGGTTCACGTGTATCCATCTCGTGCGGTGTATAAATAGTTGCCGCTAGTATCAGCGTGCGAAAGAAACACGAATGACTGTGTACATACATATCCAGATATAGGTTGATCAAAATGTGACGTGTATGTTTTAATGACGCGCTCTTTTCAATAATCTTTATATTCACCTCACCTTATTTGGACTGCTGATGCGCTATCAAATTATTATTACTTCGCGCCTTGAAAACAAAAGTGACACTATAAAAAGGATGTATAATAACATTGTATCATATTTAAGTATGTAAAAGGTTGATTTTTGAGACATTGATACATATAGTCTATATTCTCTATATGGATCATGTCTCACACCAATATCTAATCTAGGCGCTCGTGCAGTACAAAAATGACTAACTTGTTGGTTTTCCAAGCAAGCACATCAGTTATTTTTACAGAAGAATGACTTATTCGTTATTCCTCGAGGTGTCGTAGATTATCACTTCGTTTAAAGAGAACAAATTAAAATACTACCATTATTACATAATATATAACATTTTCATTTCATTTTCAGTTGTGTTTCGGCAACAGGGTTTTAAATAAGAAGTGAAATTGTTGTATCAATTACATAGACTGTTATTGCCAGTTAAGTAAAAAATTCGACATATTCGCCAAAGCAGAGAAGTAGTCACCCGCAGGGCCTAACAGCAAGTACCCACACCTTTACTGCTAGTATTCATAATATTATTACACCTATTTATTATTTATGTATATACGGTATGCAGAACCATTCATGATTAAGAAGAAAAAAAAATAATATAAGTTCACATATAAATATAGAAAACAACTGTATAATTTAACAATAATTTACAGAAGCAATTCACTTTATTTTTACAAATAAATTAAAATCAAAACTAAATCGTTTGTGAAAAAAAGTTCACCCAGCCGCCTCTCAAAACTTAGCAAATTCATATTGAACATATCTATTACGGAAGTAAAATCATTTGCCGGCCAACGGATCCGAGGGATAGTGAAATATTTGCGATAATTTGTATCTAAATGACAATGTAGAATATATTATTTTAAACAAAAATAAGAAGTAATTTATTATTCGTCTGTCTAATAGTGTAGAATGTTTTAATTCATTAAGAAGGCAGACATAATTTATATTTTTTATTGGAATGCAATGTATAAAGTTAACGACATGCGAGGAATTTACGTTGCACTCTTTCAAAAGTGTAAATATTAAGTTTATAATGAGAAAACGATATATGTGTTCGAGTCGGATTCGTACAAGAGTTTAATTGCTTGTATGAAATTTAAGTTTTTTATAATTCTGAGTAGTGAGTCAGTCTTCATATTTTTGTTATAAAAATAATAACATTGGATAATTTGTAGCGCCATTTTTTAAAAAATTTCGTCGCTTTACACATAAACCGCTCAGTCCTATAATATTTTTGTATTTTGTACATAATAAGTAGTGCTAGTTATCGTTCATATGTCATCAACTCACGTATAACATTAACTTCTAACAGATTTGACGAACCCCATAAATCAGTACACATCGGATAGCATCAAAAGTTATAAAAAAAAAAAAATCATTCGGTTTAGTGATTCCATTTAAAATTCGACATATTTACAGTGACCCTGTAGATGTTATTTTACAATTATTTAAAAACTTGTTTGGCGGGTGCGCGACCATAGGTCTGGTCTAATGAGCGATTCGAGTAAACTCTGCCACAAAAAAACACGCATTCTAAGAACGCGTTTAATATCCTAGATGTACCGTTTTTAAAGTCACTTCAGGCGATAAATTAATTGCCTTTTGATGTACATTTTATATTATACGCACATGGTATTTATTATACAAGTAGTGTATTCGCCCGTTATAAAAACCATTACAGTGTTAAAAACTTGTGCGTACGCACCTGAATAATTAAGTACGCATAAGAATAATATATTATCGTTTTGACACCGATGGTAACATTTATATATCTTATCTGCTACACTGGTTTGAACTAATTTCTTTGAACTTGAAGATCTAAGCACAAAGAAAACACGCAAGTGTAGCAAAAAAAAAAAACCTATATTAAAATAAAATAGTTCGTCTCCCTTCGCCCGGAATGTTCATTTGAGAAACCAAAAAGATTTACAAAGGTTAAAAAACAAATAATGTAATTTGAAACGTGTTAATTCATCTTATTTTTAAGATTATTTGTTTTCATTTTGTTAATGGTATGACTTACATACACATATATATAAAAAATCAATAAATATTATAGTTCAAAACGTGAGACTAAATTTTTTTTTTGTTGAACCAAAGGAGTCTGTCTGGCCGAAGTTGCGGAGAAATTCCAAGCGTCGCCATGTGTCAACATGAAGAAGTAAAGCTCTCTCTAATAATATATTAGTTTCTAGAGTGAACTCGAGAATTTTGATTTAAAAGATCAAGGCCATTATTTTTCTCCCGCATTTTATTTTCTATCTCTGGTCTCTCTCTCTCTCTCTCTCTCTCTGGGCAAACGTGGTGCATTCAAATATAGTATCGAAGAAAATAAAAAAATTAAATCAATTCAAGAGAATTTGTCAGAACTCGGATACGATAATTTGAAAGAGAATGACCTCGCGTTTTCCATTAATATCCATGTAGGTACTTGTTCACCAAATAAAAATAAAAGATATTATTATTATAAAAAATACTCTCCGATAAGAAGATTTTATTTGAAATCGAACAGCTAAGTAAAGTCGAATTGTATGACCGTATGTATGACTGAAATCCTAAAAGAAGATATCTAGAATGAACAAATATTAGAATGAGGAAATATGTTGAAGAAAACATGACTAATTCATTCCTCCGCTATATTAGGTCAAGTGTAAAATGTTTGTATACGTTGCTCATTAATATTGGGGACGGAATTAATAAAGACGATTAAGCAAAAATTTTACTACGGAAATTTCTTCTTATCAGCACATAAATAAACACTTTTAAAGAAAAATAAATGTAGGTCGTTAGATACGTTAACAAACAATGAAAACATATTAAAGAGGTTGGCTAGAGTTCACTTCACTTCGTCGTAACTTGTCGTTGTTTGTAAAATTGTTTTTATTGAATTGCGATTTTGGTGGATATATTTTTGTAAATAGGAGAAGATGATGAAACGATGCACACTCGACGGCCGCTCATTCTAGCCATTGTTTCGTTTTTGTTTAGTAAAATGAACAGTTGTTAATAGTTGTGTTGTGATAAAATGAATAATACGAGTACATATATTGGGTCAATGTATTAAAAAACAGTATAGTACTATATAAATATCAGCACGCAATAACGAACAAAACAGTAAAATGTACTGACTTCAAAATATTATTGTAGGTAATTTTATTGCTTATACTGAACAAAATTCTATTAAAACTAATAATTATTGAGCAAAAATATTAAATATTATTATTTTAATCATCAGTTTTCTCAAAAATTATCAGTTTTCATTCCATGCTTAGTAGATTAGTTAATTTATCCATAATAACATAGAATTAAATATTATTAAACAAATTGCAATTAATAATGGTTAAAATATTAAATTAATAGATAATTTGTTAAGCAAAAAGTATACTGTTTGCCCACCAATAATTGATAGCGAGAAGCAGTGGAGAAAGATTGTGTTTTTAAATAATCATACTTCAAATTCAATTATAAAAAATATCCCAAATTCTATACATGCAGCTTTTCACACTAATAATAAAATAAAAAACTATATATTAAATAAAAACGATAAGGATGATACTTCAAAAAAATCGGGAGTCTACAAATTAATTTGTAATGATTGCAATCATTTTTATATAGAACTTGCAGAAAATTTGATATTAGAATTAAGGAGCACTGGAGATGCCTAAATAGCAACAACTATTCTAAATTCCCCAATAATCTTTTGGAAACAAACCATTTTTTTTTTACATTAACAAGAGTTTAGAAATTATACATAAAAATACTATGGGTTTACAGATAGATAAATTTGAATTTTTGAATTAAGAAAAAGTGTCAATAGCAAGTTAAATATTATAAATAACCAAATCCTTTTTGCAAATAGTCACCTTTTAAATTTATTTACATAGTAGTTTCTACTTAGTTACCCATCACTTCACTTATATTTTTATAGATTTGTCTTTATCTAAGCTTGTATTTTTAATTTTAGTATACATTGTTTCCTGAAGAAGATACTATGAGTAACGAAACATGTCGATTATCAATAAATAGTGGTTTAAACAAAGTGTTTTATCTTATTATTTATATAATTTATTGATAAAAATTCTAGTTAAATAAATAGAAGTATTGTATAATTGGATTCAGGTGATATAACAGTCTGTCTAATATGTACATGAAAATGTCATTACCATGATTAAAAGCATAATATTATAAAATAGGTGATAAGTTCTAAATAAATTGCTTTACATTTCTAATAATAAATATTGCCTCGAAATTAGCATGATAGATAATTTCGTGATTTCGACCTAAGATTTTTATTTTCAATTGTGCGTATATCGACATAATTAAAAAAAAAAATTAATGGAAAACATTCGTTTTACATTCACAAATGACAACTCACAGTTAGCGAAATAAATTAGTCAGAAAAGTCACCGCGCGCGCAAACCGTCATTGTCGGCGCACACACGACAGAAGAGGCGACAAGCCACGCCATCACGGCGAACTTAATTAAAAGCCGCATTTGCATTCGGTATAAACCCGCCCCTAAACAAAACACACCCCCCCGCTTAATTAATCACCGTTGCTATAGTCGAACAAGGGGGTATTTATAAAGGCGGGAGGCGGTCGTTGTTTCAAGATTTTTAACTGCCGACTTCTCTCTACTGTGCGTAGTACTTTTAAGGGAATGTTGTCATTTGTAATAAATGAACCAAACGTTTTATTGGTAATAAAAATATTTTTATTATTTCTTATAAAATAATCAACATAACAATCCTTTAGCACGGCTTGAGTTCGTCTCTCCTTATTTGTCTATTCTATCTATTATGATTATTATTGTTAGACCTTAATAATACCTTAAATGTTCTGTATCTATCTGATTGTAACTAAAAATATAATTTTCCTTTAGAAAAATAGTTTATAATAGTAAATAGTTAGTCATTTTTATATCTTTTTCATAAGTTTTATAATTTCTTAATAAAGTAAAATAGTTTTTCCTTATAATTTCAGACCTCGGAAATAAATATCTAAAGCTTTTAATGAAAAATTATAATAATCTAGTCAAAAAAATTATGCGAGATTTTTTAAAATAATGCACTACCCAAATAATGCCTACCAGATAAGGAAAACTTAATCAAATTATCATTAATTAATTGTTATTTCAAATTCTGTACAACGATTCATATAAGTGTTAAATCAATTATCAACATGCGCGCATAACACGAAACAAAGAACAATGTGCTCTTTGTATTCTCGTTTTCCTTTTTAACACAGAATATGTTTTACAGACGTTCACCCGAGAACGATAAAACGTTAGAATATTTCTAAATATTTTTAGGAAGCTTTCGAGTGAACTGTAATATACAGAATGTAACAGACCTAATCCATATTGTTTTATGGTTACCCGACAAAGTTTCGAATCGAAAATGTTTTAGGAACATGTGCCTAATTGTCAACCATGTCAGACAGAGATATGAGCATTTTAAAAAAAAACGTCATTATGCGATTATTTGTAATAATTGAAATATTTAAATAATTCAAAATTATATATTGAATACAAAAAATTAAAGGTCATCGAATTTTAAGCGGCCAGACTATTTTTTGTCACATGTCTGAAGCAAAGGCATACATTAATTTCGAAGTACGTAGATTTGAAGCTTAATATGATTTTGTTAACAATAATATTTTCTGTAACAGTGGATAATTTGCATACATTCCTTGAAAATTTTCGACTCGTAATTTGGTCAGGTATCCACCAATAAAATATTATGGACTAGGTCTGTTAGAAGAAGTATATTGTCGGGTATAATACCACTTCACATTACACATTTTTGTTGTATTATAACTTGTCGATTTATTCACTGGCGTGCATATAGCCCCCGCGAGGCAAGGTTATTCTTATTTTAGTGGATAATACATTGTTTGGATTAATATTACACATGTTTAAAAATATTTTATTTATAAAAATGCACGCGTGCATGCATTTTCTTAGTTAATAGTCAAATCTGTACATATGTTAAACATAAAACTGAGCACCTAAATAGTTATAAACTTCCTATGATTTATGAGATCATAAATAAATTAGCTTATCAATTTGAATAGAATAATCAATGCAGAAAAATACTAAACTCCAAAAAGGTAGACATATAACTAAATTCTAATGTGGATACCATACCACTCGCGGTGCATACTTTCATTATTAGCTCCATAATAATAAAACTTTCCATTGTTCACTTACAGTAGGCGGTTCGGTTGGGTAGTGTTAAATAAAACCGCCGTAAATTGCTGTGTTTAAAATTAACACGTTTATTATGAAAATTTTCGATAAAATAATACTCTTCGGAGCAGACAAAAGGCAAATAACGTAACAAGTTCGGTTAACTAAGCGACAAAAGTTGATAATATATTTATGAATTGAAACGAAATATTTTTTTAAAAATAAATTTTCACTCATTAACAAGATATTAATTATTAAATAATAATATAGATAAGTTCAGAAAATTAATTCTCTATTCTGACAAATAATACTTTTAAATCGGTTAAGAAATGACATTTTTGAAAATTTAAAAAATGTTTAGTAATTTCATTTTTAACGAAAAATATTGTTTTTTTTTTTTTTTAATATTACCATTATATAAAACAAGATTATTTCTTTTTATTTATTTTATCTAATCTTATTAACCATATAGACCATATAACCAGGTAAACCAGATACTGAAGGATGGTCCTGTTAGAAGCCTAAATAATTAGTGAGCCTGTATGAGAAAGCGTATGAGGCGAGAATTGTGTGTCAGAACAGAAGAGTGTGGCGCTATATCCTCTCTGACTACCCCCGCGGGAAACGGCGTGATGGCAAGTTTGTTATTAATCAGGAACAAATTCTAAAAAGAAATATGTTCGTATATAAGTATTAGTGATTTCAATTCCGGGATTTTGGAAATTGATCCTGATAATAAAGGTCAGAAAATGCTCATTTGCCTATTTATTTTATATTTATAAAAAAAAAACTAGTACAATTTCCTTTGGAAGATAAGTATATAATATATTTGAACAAAAATAACGTAAATGATAATGCAAGCTTGACAAATAACAATAAATTGTTACATTTTCATATTTAAAAATGTGATTTTTTTTTATTATTATTATGACCCAAAGCAAAGTAACGAGTGTTTGATCATTTAGTCTTAATCTAATTTGGGTACCCCGAAATTAATCCAAAATCTCGGGATTCGTAAACACAGGAAGACGGGATTGGATTCTCTAATCCTTTACGTACCTTCGCTTGCTAAACCGTTCTTGTTAACCACGACAGATATTTAAAAAAAAGTCTAGTAAAATTCTAGTCATTTTTAATAACTGTCGCGGTTACTTAATAGAAACAGTTTGCGGAGAGAAAAACAATTGACGAAGCTTTGCGACAAGTAAGATGGCGGTCGGGTCAGCGAGCAGCGAGTGGAGAGGAGCGAGGCCGCCAACTCCGGAATTATCCGATGATCTGTAGCGGGAAGTAACAAAGAGAATGGCGAAAGATAGAGGAAAGAGGGCGGTATCGATCCGGCAGACAATGCCGGCGAGATGGACGAGCGGATACACGGACGGCCGGACGAGGCGGAGATAAATCATGACTGAGCCATGTGAAGACCATTCCGCGGGTACTACAGGTGGGTACTGGCTACACTGTGCACTCGCTCGCTAGCACGGCTCGACTGAAAATAATTGATTCAAGGAAAATTTTATGTGATTGTATTATTAATATTGACTTTTAAGAATGTTCATTATCTTTATCTTGACACAGAGTAGTTGGTAGGTCGGATAGGCAAAGCTCAGTTAATAATGGAACATTCAGTAAGTGATATTTTTTAATATGCTAGGAGATAATTGAATTTTTAATGAAAACACGTTTTTATTGTGACGTTTCAATTTTAGAACATTACATTTAAAACATTAAAATATATATATTTGTTTGCTACCGGGATACGAACGCGGAACTTTTCCTATCATGGATATATGAGTGACAGAAACTTCACCTGCGTGGAATCATTTTATAGAAAAGTATTGTTGTTGCGCTACCGGGAATCGAACTTGGATCTCTTTCTAAACCGGAGAATGTGCATTATCCAACTATGCTACAGCTACAGTTCTATGTTCTGAATAATTACATCTTCACAATAAGAATGTGTTTTCCTTAATTATATATAAGTTGTATCAATGGGTCCAAAATTTAATAAAAAATAATTGTTAATTCTGGCGTCTGCTATCGGTTTACTCAAAGGTATTTGAGATTCTATGAAAACAAAGTAGATGGCTTACAAATAATGGAACGCTAGATGTATTAATTCGAAAACATATAGGTTCGAAAATTTGTCATCAAAAGTATTGTCGCTGTAGCGTAGTTGGATAATGCACCTCCCCCGGTTTGGAAAGAGATCCAGATTCGAATCCCGGTAACGCAACAACAAATTTTTTCAATAAAATTGATTTTACACGTATATCTTTCTAATTAATACATTTAATTAGTATTTAAAATATCACAAACCTATGTTCTGAATAATTACAACTCACAATAAGAATGTGTTCCCTTGATAACCACTAAATTGTTTTACATGTAGTCATCATATATAGAACATGCTTTTTTGTACAATAAGTAGTACAACAAATTTATTTACTTACATAATATACTGTACCTACCCTTTCCGGTACGGAACTAATCAATTTTACAAATTGGAAAAATTGTTTCGCCACCATCTACAGAAATATTTTATAAATCATTGATATTTCTAGTATTTCATTTTGAACTATTGAACAGTAAATGAAGTGTTAACATAGCATACAGACACATAAATAATTAATAATTTTAAAAAGTATACTATTTATTAGTGGGCGAAGACGTTTGATTATTTACGTAGCTGTAGAACGGTAACACGATGAAGAAGTCATTTGGTTTGATACGAACCTGCGTCAAAGGTGTTTACAATGTGACTGCAGATACCTGATGGTGCAATACGGAGCGGCGGCCGAAGCCCATTGAAATATGAAACATTCGTTTATTTCAATTAAAGAGTGTGTGGGCTGAGCCAATCCCGCTCGAGCGGCCGGCGATAACATTTTATACAACCACCAGTCAGCGTCGTAAATCAACGCTCCCGAGAAAAAAATATATTTTATCACAGTCATAACATTAGCGCGATTAGCATCGTTTGAAATTCATTCGGTGTCTCGAGATAATTCACAATTCGCTCGCGGAAACTCGACCTGATCCATACGACCGTCTTTCAAACTTGACAAGGATGGAGTCTATATCTTGGTAAAAATATGTGCCTTAGTTGGAAAATTTACTATGGAGAACATATACTAATCAAATATTATTTTTATAATTACTATTATAAGGATATATGCACAGACTATTCCTTTCAAGTAGAATAATTTATCTCCCTCCACGTAGCAAATCTACGATGACCAGTAGTATCTTTTATGCCAAACGCTTCATTCGGATCAACTATTATAATTATATTTTAAAGAGAATACATTAGTATTGTAAAGTTGTAGTTCTTTCAGAATATAGTTCTGTTGTATTTTAATATAAATTAAATTTATCAATTAAAAAGAAATACTACATAGGGATAAAATCTATTTCTAATCCTACCACGTCAACCTAGTAAATTGACGACAAATTTTCGAACATATATATTGCACCTACTTCAAATTGATGGATCTATTATTCCATTTTTTAAAACTATCGCCTTTCACTAAGAATTCCTTAAGTAATATACGCTAGGAGGCGCCAAAGATTTTTAAATTTTATTTTATGAAATTTTGAAAAAACTTGTTGTGAAGTTGTATTTTTTTCTGTTCTATGATATTTTCTGTGATATTTTAATATAAATTAAATAGCTTTTAAAAATGGAATAATAGATACATCAATTTGAAATAGCTGCAACATATAAGTTCGACAATTTGTCGTCAATTTACTAGGTTGACATGGTGTAATGGTCAGCGCGTTTCCCGGGATAGGAAAAGTTCCCGGTGGAAGCCAAAATATTTTTTCGATAAATAGATTTATTCGTATGTATATCTTTCTAATTGATACGTTTAATTTGTAATATTACAATTAGTTTCAACAGTCGACGGTCACGCATGAAACGTGTGAAAGTGTACAAGGCAAGAATACCATGTAATGATTGGATTGTGTGGCGTCCATTACTGTTGGTAAGTTGGAAATAATTCGTTTAGATAACCAATTCACAAAAATAAAATGGGTTCAATGTAAAACGAACTGAAGTTCTCCCACAGCGCTATAAGGAATGGAAACACATGGGACATTGAGAAAGAAGGAAAGGAACGTTGGATACGTTCGAGTTGTGATGCTGGAGACATATGCTACGTACGCCGTGAACCGCAAATGTCTATCCTCCAAGAACTAGTGATAGACGTGACAACATGCAGGAGAAGGATTCTTGCACATTCTGAACATTCTCAAAAAGAAGTACTTACGAAACCCTCGAAGAAATACAGGGACAAGTGAGAGAAAGAAAAGCGACCAAGAGGGCAGACAAGAGTTAACAAGGCTGCAATCAACATGGCAACACCGGGAAGAATGGACCGATGCTCAGCAGTGAGCACAAAATAAAGAAGTAAGTAATCGATCGGTTTGATGTTACAGTTTTGGCGCAGTTTTTGGGGGTCGATACTGACCTAGTGTGGCGTTGAGATAGGTTTAACTACGCCCAATGTCGGGCTAGGCTGAGAAGAAGAGAGGGGAGGCTTTCTTGCGCTAATACGCCGGCAAGGTCGTCTTCTTTTGTGCCGATCCGGTTTCTTACGGAGGCTGGGCGGCCGGAGATGGAACACGGCGGCCGACAGACAGAAGATCACATTACTGCGAGCGACATTAACATGCTCCGGTGCGTCTGGATAATTTATAAGACATTTCTCGTTAAATTGAATTTTTGCATTCAAGTATATTACAAAATTATTTTATTATTAATTATTTTATAAGTGTATTGGACTGTAGAAGAAAAAAAATTGTGACAAATTACTTATATTCTAACATATTTCACATGGACAAGAAAACAACATGAAAAACATAATTGTTAAATGAAAGTAGAATGAATGCAGTGGAAATAAGGTTACTCAGGCACGTGGTAAATATATTTAAGTAGAGAATGAGTCATTTAAGTGAATACAAATTAGTACTATCATTCTAAGGATAATAATAAGGGAATAAATTAATGAAGAGGTCTGACGCGAGTGTTAATACCACCAGTTATAGAGGATGTACGCGAAATACTTGGCACGAGCAGGTAAATCGATATCAATACATGGTGGTCCTCTGGAGAAGCCTCAAAAACTGACGAGCTTGCAACGAGAATAAGTATGAACGTGGATGAGAAGAAGTTGTGTCAGGGCGGAAGTGTGGCGCTCTATAATCTTTGCCTTCTCTCAGAGAGAATCGGCGAGATGGTAAGTAAGTTAGTTAGTACTAATAATAAAAACTACCAAACATAGCGGCTCTGTCTAGTGGGGTGGGGCAGGAATCAAATGAAATGCAAATGTAATAATGAATAGTATCAAATAAAAAATAAATAAAAGTATAGGTGTTTTAAGACACATTTTACATTAATAGAGGGGCGGGATAAACTTCTTTTGGAGCTGAAACCTAATGTTATATTATACATATATCATATTTTGAATTAACACAATGTACTTTTCGGGGAATACGGGTTCGTATATATCAGTTACGTCATTGCCTATTACATTAGTACCTACTGGTGTGGAGTAGTGTAGTGTGTATTAGTGTGAAGATAGTGGACGGTACGAGAAATCAAGAGGAACTACGAAAGACCTGGCGTAATCAATAAAACAAAGTCTGAATGGGGTAAATGCATAATTAAAGAGCGCGACTGTATGAGTCAGGGAGTGAATGTGTAACGATATAGTCTATAGTTCTATCATCTCTTCCAGCCGCAATAAAACACGATACGTATGAATGGCTGTACCATCATCAGGCACTCGGAGAGAGGCGCATAATACAGCACAGTATAAATCACAACATTTGACGTAACACCTCGGGGCACGGTGATCCATCGCCGCAAGACTATAATACAACCGTCACGCTCGAGGTGCAGCTCTCACCCATGCATCATACTCTAGCCAAGGTTCACGGCCGATATTTATTCAACAAATTGTCGGTACAACATCGCCCCACACACATCTGCTCGCTTCTGCCCTGGAAATCGTGCAAATAAATGTAGCGTAATAGTTCAAAAAATATATTTTGTATGGCCACAGTTTCATTCGTAATCTTATAATCTTTTATGTGTGAGATATTTATTCATATACATGATTTGAACAAATACACTAGTGTGAGCAAAATAGCGAGTGGAATGCACGCAGCTCAGCAGAACGAAGTAAATGCACGCAAAAAATGATACGTGTCATTAGCTAACGAAGAATCATGTACCGGTATGGTAAATTAAGTTTCAAGTCCCGTAGCGGGAATGTGATGCAGGTGAATGTACACTGGAATTAACGACGTGATCCTCGTTGAATGGTAGTTTCTAACTTAAGTACTTACTTTTTAAACCGATCATAACATAAATACTAATTAAATGTATTAATTAGAAAGATATACATATAAAATCAATTTTATCGGAAAATATTGTTGTTGCTACCGGGATTCGTACCTGTATCTCTTCCTATCCGGGAAACATGCATTAATCGATTATGCTACACCAACACACACAAATTTTCGAACTTATATGTTACACTTTTCAAATTGATTCATTTATCGTTCTGTTGTTTGAAAGCCATCTTCTTTATTTTTACGCAATCTTAAATATCCTTGGGTAATCATCAGTTAGGAGATGCCAGAATTAATAATTCATTTTTATTAAATTTTGGACACATTGATACAACTTACATACATGTTCTCCGGATAGGAAGAGATCCAGGTTCGAATCCCGGTAGCCTCAATAATATTTTTCGATAAAATTGATTATATATGTATATCTTTCTAATTAATACATTTAATTAGTATTTTAAAAAATATCACAGAACAATGTTCTGAATAATTACAACTTCACAATAAGAATGTGTTCTTTTTAATGATCATAACACAACCTGACGTAACGGTTGTTGCTTTATTTTTGGCGTAGTTTATTTCGTAGATTGCCATTTATTTAGTTCACATCACGCTGTGCCCGCGGGGATACACGGAATAATCATTTTGCACCTATGCACAACGCTCCACCTCATACATCATTTCGTTCATCTATTTATCAAGCGTAGAATTTTCTAGCATACTCATATTTGATACCTGATGTATCCCCGATCACGCAACCTCTTTCGCTAACGTCATTTAATGTCGCGTAACACTCGCGAACAGATGCCCTTCCAGACCTTGTAATTGTCAAAGATTTTAATTATCTCGGGTACATAATTACTGAGGACGGTAGCTGCGAGCCAGAAATTAAACGATTCATACATAAGTATGGCGAAAAATTATATGACAAAATATGAAAAGACCGCGGTGTTTCCAAGACAACGAAGGTCAGGCTTGAACAGTCTCCGGTGCATTCTATATTTTTATATGATGTGAAGTCATGAAGTCAAAGAGACGGATTGATTCAGGCCTTTGAGATGTGATGCTGGATACCATAGGCGGCGAGACGCTCGAACGTCTCCACTCTGCGGGAATTGAAGATCAGGGACAGACTTGCAACTACAATATTTGTCTTGAGGCGAATCCTTTAATTTTTAAGGCATCTTACGAGAAGGCAAGACAGCTTGGAGTAACTTGTTGGGGTTGGCCACGTCGAAGGACGAAGAAGAAGAAGATCCCCTACCTGTTGAACTTACCGAGCGGAAGAGGCGACAGGCTCTTCTCCGACAGCCCTAAGATCTGCAGGATGCCGAGAAAAATAGAGTATAGTCAAGAGGACGGAAGTTCAATGAGATCGCGATCCTTGGTTTTGAGGGACCGACGTGGATAATGATGAATGTTTTCCTCGCTCATACGTTCTATCTTTAAACCACCTAATCCTGTTAACTGTGATTTAACAATTCAAACAGTTTAGCACAATTTCTAACAGAAAAAAAACATTTACCTACTTTCATTTAGTATTCTTTAGCACGTCATTACAAGAGAATAAAACATCCGCTGGAAACAGCGGTAGTACCAGCGGTGTACACTCTGCGTATTGCCAAGACACATACCGCTTTATAGTGGTCATCTGTCCGCTCGGCGCTTGGCCGTTGGCTTTGGAACACGGCGCACATGTTTTACGTCATATCGCATATTAAATTATGTATTTGAATAATTTTAAGAATATGTCTACTTGGGTATTTTTTGCGTTGATTGATTAAATTAGGCCGTACTGTGGTAAACCACATTGAAAAATAAGTTTACGCTAGCCGCCCGCCCGGAGGCGAAAGCTTTTTGCTGGTTATATATTTCAATACGCAAAATCGTAATGAATTATATAAATACTTTCGGTAGGTTACACAAATAACAAAATTTCAATACTGCAAGTGATGTGTATATTTTTAGAAAACAAATAGAAAAAAAAACGCATTACATAAGAATCTATTACACGAAATAAACTGGCATTCGAGACTTCACCATCGATCTTCGTTATTTTAACGTACACAGCTCTTTTTCACGGAAAAAAGTATTGCGTATATAATTAGTATTCATCCATCGCCGATTGACGCTGGCATAAAGACAAGATTTATTTATACAGGTGTAAAACGATACGGTCACTAATTTTAGAAAGTGATATCAACTACTACACTACCGACTAATTGCGAGACATATTTGTTCAATCGCAGAATACATCAATGTAATACTTCAATTAAAATAGGTATGATTATTAATACCATTGAGTGATAGCTCCCGCGACAGAATGGAAATTAGCGAGTCATCGCCGTTCGGAGTCGACGTTATATTATTACGACATGTTTATGTTGTGTCCCATTTATAGACACAAACTGCGACTTATCGAAAAACCATGATAATGACAGACAGCACACTTCACACATAACTCGGATGGAATTTACTTAACTCGAAAAACGATTGGGTCGCAAATATGTAATTTAACGTACGTAATATGTTCACTTTAAATTTCAATATTTTTGACAAGCAAAATTAACTCCCAACAAAGACTTCCCATCATTGGATTAGGCGGCTCGGCCCGCCGGGTGTCATCAGGTGGACGGTCCTAGTAACATTATATATCAGCTATGAGCTAGGAATACACATTGTGTATGAGCTAGGAATGCAGTCATGTTAATTTAGAAGTAAATATATGATTATTTACAGAAATGAAGTCTCGAGCTATCGATGGGCTGTTACCGCCATCTCCTCTGTCCGACGAGGGATTGCGAGAAAGTGTCCAGTAGTCTGTGTGTTCCGGGATCGGGTGGTTAAGCTTCTGGGATATCTCGATTTCGTTCGATGTACCATCGTCGATTGTGCTTTTGAAAAAAATGTTGATATTTTTATAAAAGTTTAATTGAGATTCATCCGTATTTTTAAATGTGAATGCCGGATTTCCCGGGTTTTACAAATAGAACAAACAATCGGTCTTGTGATTTGGTGGCTTTTATTTGAGAAGTTCCCTCTTCTGACAAAATGTATGCTTTGTATAATATATACTTATCCTTTTTGTACCTTTAAATGTGAAAATGAATTTCCCGGTAATTAGCGTTCATTTATAACTTAACATAAAAAAAATCCGAGAAGATCATATTCGCCATTGCGTATTGCAACCCAAGGGTGACTTTTGCGCGTCAACTATTTAGTACTACATTTTCGTATGGTTTTTTCTCCAATACTATCACCATTTTCATGTGTATTTCTTCATCATTCGACTTCACTAAACTTTATTTGCCTAAAACATCTATATTCACCATTTTTATGAGAATGCATTAAACTCGACCATAGCCTACTATTCCAATCTCCTATTGTATTAAACCTACACTAAAAAAAAAAAAAATTGAAACAAATCAAAATATAAATATTTTCACATCGAAATATAAATATTCTTATTGATTCAACAAAACTGAATCAAACTGAAAATGAGGGTCAAAACTGTTTTAAAATACTGTCACGTTTCAACGTCCATCCGGTAGCTAAGTGTGTTTTTGTTTGTTACGGCCGAAACGGACACATAAAACAAATATACTGACAAATCACCTTTACCTATTATCAACTGGACAACGTGTTCCGGTCACGCTGGGTGCTATTTAAAAAAAATATTACATTCTACGCGGTCACATTTTTGTTAATGATGCCTGTCTTAACCCTCGGCAAGCCCGGTAGGATCTGTCAGACCCATCACTTTGAAGAAATCTCGATATTTTATGAAATTTGAAACCGCGTCGCGCTCCTGAGTAGCTTCGCGTCATAGACAAGCGGTCACTTTGTCGCTCCCGCCACAGTCCGCAGCGCGTTCGCATCCGAGTAGCGCGTGCATAATGTGTGCGGGCCGAAAATTGTCGCTTCAGAGCGACATCATGACTGAATAATCATTGTTATCCAACAGTATTAGAATATTATAGTAAATTCATCAGTGCCTTTAATTAATCTAAGTCTGATATTGATATCTGTCTTATGAGTGAGATTTTTAATTAAAAACACGAGAATCTATTTTTTGTTACCTCAAGTAAGGTAAGAAGTTTTCTCATTTAAATAATAAATCAATAGTTTTTTTCTTATAAACATAATAGAAAATGTGATATCTAACATTCAAAGCATATTTCTTCATAAAAAAAAAATTATCTTCAATAACGGGTCCATCGGACCCACCAGGCATACGGTGTGATTTCAATCCAACAGGCATGCCAAGGGTTAAAATCACTCCGCCTCATGATGCTACAAAAGTTTTAATGGATTATTATTAATCTCACGACGCACGAGAAAATATATTTCACGAAAATCATCCAAAAATTAACTAAACTAAGTTTAGTGATCTTCATAAGAAACAGAACCATTGAAATTTTCATTTGTATAAATAGATTTTACCACAGACCAGTCAATGAATAGACACAGAATAAATCCGATAATTTATGACACGTTTATGCAACAGTAAAAGTATTTACTCTTGGAAAATTAAATCTTTGTGTATACATATTTGGTGGATTCTACCTTATCGTAGAAAAACATTTGAAAAATTATATTCATCATCTGACTTTTCCAACATCTAAATTGCCAATAAATAACAATTAATTTTATATACATTGCTAACCTTATCAATATCACAAAAGAAATTGCACAGGGGAACCCTGCCCCTGTATAATATACTGGCAGCTCCGCCAGTATATTAAAAAGGGGCTCACAGCAATGAAGTATCTACAATATTTAAAGAGGAATTTAAAAAACGTTTTCCATTTCCGTGATACTTTTAAAATTGTATCAACGAAATATTATTGGTTTGATCTAAGAATGTTTAGACCATATATGGTGTAAACCAGACAATAATCTACATCTGAAAATACTGAATACAAAATCACTGATTATTTCTCTGTAGGTCTATTAAATAGATGTTAAAACTACAAAAAAACTAGTATAAACAAATCAAAAATACATTTACTAAAATAAACTCAGAAAAGTTAATTCATGCTATAAACAAACCAAAATGGAATGATCTTTACAACGATTAGAATTTTGATCTCATTCAAAAGTTTTTCAACTACAACGATTACAAAAAAAATACATGTTAATTTTCATATTTTGTATTATTATAGATGTATATATATTTTTTAATTGTAAACAAATTCTTACATCTAGTATACATTGATCTAGTATTGTATAAATGTTAATAATAGTCACACCCTCATAATTCAAGATCTTTCTTATTTGGGGGTGCATAACTCTACCTATTATTTTTTTGTTATTGTCGAATGTATAAATAAACTATACTGTTTTTTTATTGTCGAAAGTATAAATAATTAAAATAAAATACTTTTTTTTTTAAATTTAAGAATAGGCTCGCTGCGAGCTCCCCTCCAGTCGAACTCAGGATTTATGTCTGCATTAAATACTATGTCTGCGAGTGTAATTATAACAGATATCTTCCATTGATGCTGTATGTATTCTTCATGACAAGACTCAATTAAAATTATATTATATATGGTTAACAGTCATCCGAACATGTATTACACGCTTGCAAAATTCTCACTATTCGCTTTGAAACGTCGAGGAACGTCGCGTGTCACATGACCAAGGAACTCATGCACTTCTGTAATAGTGCGATAGTTTTTAATGTCTTACTGTTTATTCTACTAAAATGTTTCTGATTTCGCGTACATAAAAAATGTATTCTGTAACCTTATCTTTTAATTGCCTTAAAATGTTTTTACATTGTGCCTTATTATCACGCGAGAACTACCTATCAGAGTCATTAACGACCTTCATCTAAATAATAAAAAACAGTACAAAAAGGACCGTCCTGACGCGTCTATCAACGTAAATCAACGGTTCACTCAATGCAAGACCTGAGCATTGCTAAGACCATCATGAGAAACAGACACGGGTCGCCAGAGTGAAACGGCAAATAGCAATATTCGCGAGTGAATATGAACTCGCAAGCGTCAAAAGCGGCTGTCTAGAAATATAGAGACAGTGTGTAAAATTGGCCAACGCGTAATAATGCCGCATGCAGCTTCCGAGATGAATTTGAAGAGAATTATAAGTGATTTGTACCTTTTTACAGATTGGCGGAAAGATGGAACGGAAAACGAAGGTGTGTACACAGATGGTAGATTGAAGGAATTTATTTATAGAAGCAATAAAGTGGATCCGCGCCGGTCACAACTGTCGATCCCATAACGGCATGCAAAATGGACGACGCGTGAGAGCGAAGATACATCGGCGGAATGCGAGGGGCGGGGAAGGGGAGCTTTCGGTGAACCTACTTACTAAAATATGCATCCACCATTACAGTCGAACTGTTGCGGGCTTCCTGCAAAAACATACAAGTAACAATATGAAATACGTACATATTTTTAACAATCCACAATATGATTTATTTATTGACGACTTTAATGATTGAGCACAAAGTGCATGATTTGAAATGATTTTTATTAAATTGAAAGTGTAATAAATGAAGAAAGGTTTGCTTTATTACTTTCCGCTCGATAAGATTCTACACAAGCTATAAGCGGTCATAGAAATATGATAAAAAATCAAGGTGAACATGTAATATCGAAAGAACACATGAAGCGTAAATCAATTAATATATAGTCAGATATAAAGTGTGATGTGGATGAGGAGTTTAGCGACGTTCAACCTGGCATGCAAAATTCTAGAATAGAACAAATTATGAAGAGGAAAAATATTTCCATATTTTTTTTTCCAATTCCTTAAACTCTACGATACTCTAAATGCGACTAGACCGATTATTCTACTACAAGTGCATCAGCGCTAATCGTGTAGACTTTTTCTAACTACAATATTGTAATAAACATCATAGATGTTTTGTATCCCAAAATAGATAACATTTACAGAAAAATCTCAATTAATCAATTAATTAAAGAAAATAACACTAAAATTTGAAACAAGCACATCATTAAGGTTTAAACATAAACATAATTTTAAAATCCCTAAATGTAACAACCAAACACTATCGGCAAAATTTTATATACTTAAGGATAAAAAATTTCAATGGCCTCCTACACAAGAAATTAAATAAACACTTCAGAAGCACACAAATAGACAATAAATAAAATAAATATAATATTGTATAAAATTATTATAGTATAAATAACTCCCTCTTCAAGCAGAAGAGCTAGGCTCTTTTTTGGAGAAGTAAGCGAAAAAAACCATGTAATTTAAATAATGTAAAATATTAACTCATGTTATTAAAAAATTGTAAAAATGTCGAATAAATAAATTTAAAAAAATTAAAAATGAAAAGTAAAAAAATTGGAAGGGTAAAAAAGTCTAACAAAAAAAAAACCTCAAACATTTAAATGAAATTTAAAATGGAGAAATTAACTAGGCACGGGGACACTTTATGTACTATTCTAGCATAAACTTACATAGAACTAAAGTAAATTACTATTACTTATTTTTAAATAGTATTTTTATTTTAAAAATCATTTCTTGGAAGGAGATAATATTAGATGAACTGATAAGGTTTACTGTAAGGATAGAACCCGTATCGGAATTCTGAATATTTTTCATTAATAATAATGAGTAAAAACTCACTTGGGCGGTTTTTGCAAAAAGGCTATCTATCATGTATATTCTACGCCAACATTGTGCGTTCCAGAGATAGATATTTCTGAACTGTGGTTATATCAAATGCAAAGTAAAATAATAAAGAACAAAAATAACAATGTTATCGAAGAGAGCGAAAAGCGATTGAAAATTTTGAAATTTTCTGAAATAAATACACGTCAAGTTTTAAATTCGTCATTATATTGTGTATTTTGGGTAAAATAAATAACGAAACACGAACTTGCACTGTCACATGGACGATGTAAAAATCCGATACCGTCACGACGTAAAAAGTGTCGATCCCGAAGAAC
The DNA here is from genome assembly GCA_022840565.1 of Eubasilissa regina. Lineage (NCBI taxonomy): Eukaryota > Metazoa > Arthropoda > Insecta > Trichoptera > Phryganeidae > Eubasilissa > Eubasilissa regina. The sequence goes on along the minus strand of JAINEB010000027.1, from coordinate 10,433,298 downwards.
GTGTTCGAGTGTCTAGTCACGCTAAAAATCAATTAAAATCAAAGCCATTTGTAGTTTGTCACATATCGTCGGTAGTCATGTTTTTTTTTACAATTATTATAGTATTTCCAAATATAATATATTATTTCACGATTGCACGGAGTCTTCTCGAACGTGCGCTTCATAAATATCATATATATTTTAACAAGGTGAAATAATAATTTAAAATCCGTCGTCGTCAAAAGCGAAATTTCTGTTTTGCATAAATTGAAATGTTCGTAAAGTAACGCAGGGAAAGCGTACCATAAAATATATGAGAAACATTGTTTTCATCAAATTTTTAATAAAATGTTTTCATATCCCAGAGTGAATTATTTTCCCAACAAATGTGAAAATGTGATGCGTAATCAATCACTTTTATCGGATTGGATCGAGTTTTGTACAATTTTCAAAGCAGGAAAATTGTTTATTGATTTCTCAACCGGAAATAATGCGAATAACATTGCTCTGTGGAATATTAAATTTGAAGAGGAGGCAAAAATTCGTAAAAAAAATGTCGTCTCCAAGGACGGAAAAATTTACGACTGAACGTTGAAATTAAACAAACACGAAACGATGACAAATTTTGAACACAAATACGAGACGCTACAAAAATGCTAATTAAATTTCGTGTAATAAATCAAAGCATCAACTCTGTCTACTTGTTTGTTTGTGCGTTGGCTTAAAATTCGGTTAGACGGACTTAACAACTTTACGAATCGTGGTTCTAATACAACAACAACCAATTTGTTTGTTTGTTAAATTTTTTCGTTGAAATCAAACTCAGAAAATCATACGCTTAATTTTGTAAGCAGTTGAATAATTTGGCCCTTTAATTCAAGTTAAATTGAGTCACGCCTAACCTAAAAATAACAAAACAAAAAAATTAAACACAACTAACTGCAGTGATGACTGCTTGTCACTAGGTGCACGCGCATATACCTGTTCCGACACGTACAGTCTTAATACTAATAATTAAATATTTTAGCATAACATTTACACTGTAATTAATCATTTTAATTAAATCATATATGTATTGTAATTAATCATTTTAAATTATAGTATTTGTTTGATTGTCACATCGTCCGCGCAGCTGCGGACTCGGGTGTGATGACTCATTGAAAATGTATCAAGAAGCAAAGACGACCGGTGCAATAAATTCCAACCCATTATAGAGTTAATAGATAGGAATGATTCAAAACGTTTTGACTTCCAAAAACGTGTTTACAAAAAGGCGAGCGGATCACCCACTCGAGTGGAAGACAGAAATACGACTAGTGCCGACATTAATGTCTTTGGAACTTGTGAACTTCAACAAAACATTTATATATGTTGGGCCTCAGTATCATTCATATGCGATTTGACTTCTTATTGTTTTGTTTTATAAGCATAAAAAAACCAAATTATTTCCGAACGGCTTTAGTTTATACCGAGTAGTAACACACATTATTCCGTCAAAAGCTTGAATAAATTAATCAACATGAGTAAGGAATCTACGCAAACAAATATCATCGTTCTGTAAGATTGAAAAAAAAATTACATAACGAGCGTCAAATGTCTGTTCGGTTTGACATTTCCGAATGATGATCCGACGCAGTGGCGTACCGCTGAACAAGTTCAACAATTACAATACTCACAGCAGTGGCGTAGCAATAAATTACCGAACCTCCTGGCAAACGTTTTCGGCGAGGGAGGTGGGAGATATACGTGTTTGCCCAGGAGCCCGGCAATTTGTTGCTACGCCACGTTGAAGAGTGCTCTGTGACATAAGAATATTGCTATTGTTAACGAATTATCTTTTGAAGCACCAAACGTGCGAATTGTAACTGTCAATAAAAAGATCTCAAATATCGACGTGACGACGATCCGCGATTTTTCGCACAGTTTAGCCTTTGCATGTTAATTACGTTCTTAAAATAGTCACGAATTAAATTTGACGACACATCGTGTTGAGTATTTGAAAAGATTAATTATCATAAAATGACGTTACGTAATAAAATAAAAAATATAGTGTCCGCTCGTTACAAATGAAACCGATCAATTTTATAAATCGCGCATAGGGAAAAGACCATTGTGGCCACATTTTACGGCCCAAAGTCACGGGGCGTATCGGTGTGGGCGGCGTGTGACCGGGAGCCTGCCGGGCCTATTGAAGAGTCGGCATTTTAGTTAGTGCCGAGTTGGGAAAACTTTTTACTAGACGAATAAAACGGAACACTTGCTGATGTGACGTAACAACCGATAACCGACCGAGCGTAAATAAATGATACCTATTACAAGTCAACAATAAAAAGAGTTGAAACTAAACTTTGCACTGCACATACACACAACTAAATATTATTTCTATAACTACTACAATTTTGAGAAGTGTAGTTTCTCTAATCGATCTAACTCATTACACCATTTCCTCGTATGGGTGGGCAGAGGACGGAGCGCCACACACTTCTTTCCCGACACCAACATAATCATTTTCCAGTATCTGATTTACCTGGTCATGTTAAGTCTTCCGCGAACGTCCTCTATTCTTAATAATTTTGGATAATTTGTACACCGCCATTTTCGTAAAAACTTTCACCTCAAGGGCGTTTTACAGATAAAACTGTTTATAATCCTACATTACTCATGGAAATGACTTTTTGAAGGTGCGTTCTTGGTACCATCAACACCGCGTCAACATTCTCGCCTCATTAATTCGTTCAACATGACCAAACCACACAAGTAATATTGTTTTAATTCACCATCAGCTTTACATTCTCTCCTAATTTCATGTTCATTTTTTACTTTGCCACATATAAGCGTAATTTCCACCCCCACTTTCGTACATCAGTGTTGATACCAGAACTCTATCGTGTACCGCTAGTATGACAAGTTTTAAAATTATTATATTCCACGCCCGGATCACTTTATTCCCTGCAGTCCACCCTTCTTTCGATATCTTTCTCAGCCTTTCCGTTTTCAATTAATAACTAAAGTATAATAAATACAGCGACGGGGCGTGAAAAGGGGGGTGTGGGTTGAGACAGTTATTGTGAACTAGCGGTCAGTGCCTAGTAAAGCTCAGGTTTCCGGGAGGAGGTAAGGAATGGGGTATGCCATTATGTTGCGCAGACCATAAAGAGTAACGATGGAACGAGGAGACTATTTTCTTAGGGATTTTTGAGTGCAACTGAGCAAAATTTAGAACATATGGCATTCAATATAAGAATATTTATGTCTCGGGAAATAAGGGGGGTGGCTAGGGCGAATGTCTTCCATACTAAAAGGAAAGCGTGCAAAATTTGGTTTAGCTCGATCTAAGTGTGTTGGATTGTATAGAAAACGATAAATATACATTATATTTAATATACACGTATATATCTCAAAAAATAACAGTTGTGTGTACAGTACACGTTATAAAGTTTTCTTCAATAATAAAAATAATAATACTAACAATAACGACATTTATAAACATGGCATTACAGCGGTTCACGTCAATTTTGAGAAATAAATGCTCCCGCAGGAAATGGTTATCAAACCGGAAATCTTAGCGAATCAGACGCGATCACGACATGAAGGTCCAAGTAATTTCGACAATATTTTCATTTACGAATAATATATAAAAATTATATATAAAAATAATATTAAAAAATTACTATTAAAGTCCTATGGCACAAATTTAAAGCCGACAACTATTCTCGGGTTCTCGTGCCATTTAAAACTGTCCTTGCATCCTCAAACTCGGAAACCAATTTTATGTATGTAAAAATGACTTAATAAGAACAGTGTGTTTCAGTTCAATTTGAAACGAAATCAATACAAACGAGCAGTTCTCGCAATTAATCGATTGGCTATTAACTAATCGATTCAGAATAGCAAACGAGTATCTGGGGCGATAATCGTTCAATATCTATAATTACATCACTAGACGCGATGACCGTCTATCCTCTGTTCGGCCAGAATTCTGGAAGAGTGGCATTTAATCCCAATAAAAGGGCCGATAATGGCGAATAAAAAAGCAATGAAACGTTAAAACCGACAAGGAATTGCTGGCGCTCGGACGAAATCGCTGAACCGGCGAGTATTTCAGTATTGACCGAACGAAAAGCTGACTCCGCTAGGAAAACAGGTCCGACTGTGCCGATTCAACTAGATTCAACGCTGCAACTAAGGAAAGCAAAGGCGCCGAATGAAAGAAAATTGAAAGTGCGAGTATGGGGGAAAGAATTAAATCGCGTATAAAACGGAAGATGACATTGAACAAAAATAATTCGACATTTTAATACTGTATGGGACAAAGGGTCCCCCCACCCTATCCCGGAAGTTTTGAGAGTCGTTTACTCTCGTTTCTATTCCACTCGACAAAGTAACGCGTGCAATATTTTACAAAATAGCAAAAGATTTTTTTTTAACTATATATTAAAGTTAGAGCAGTTAGTTAAGTTCCGGCAGTTAGTTATTAAAATCTTATGGCTTTCCTTTATATTACAGTCGATCATCATTGCATTTTTTACATTTTACTACCATCATAGGTTGGTTCCGATATCATCGTGCCAGAGCCATACCTGTACAATTTGACGTGAGACTCGTTATCATATTAAATTCAGAACGTGGCCAGAGAGAAGCTTTAGAAGTCACGCACCCCCAAAAAGGGGAGAATAAACGTCACGTTTATGTGTTGAAGTCGCAGAACTCGGTCACAGTCAGGCAGAAATTCACCCTGTCCAGGTGGTAAGAGGTGCGAGGGAGAGTCGGTGGAATGCTTCTTTAAGTTTCTCTAGCCAGCACTCTTTCCGGCATCGTTCATCCCAGCAACCCCCAGCGCGAAATCCACATCCTAATAAATCCGAAAATGTCCGATATTCCTTTAATTTCTTAATAGATTTTCGTTCCGGAGGATTCGATGACCTATTCCTTATAATTCCGTAACCATAATCAATGAACATTAAACAAATCTATGTAGGTACTATTATATTGTAATAATAAAAAATATATATACTAGCAACATATGTCAGTAGCAGACTGCACAGTGCCAAGAGTAAAAAAAATCAACCTGTAGCGTGACGAGAACGTAACGACTAGTTTGTGTTTATTTCCATCTACTTTATGCATAAACGTCACATGTATGTGTTGAAGTCGCAGAAATCGGTCACGGTCCGGCAGAAATTCACCTCTGTCATAAGGGAAATCTGTGCAAAAGTCGGAGCCAGAAGGAGGAACTCCTGGCTAAAAAATAATTAAGAGATAAATACGGATGCAGATAACAAATAGCACTGCCTATTGTTGTCACAGATCACGTCAAAAAATACGTGTGCAGCTTTGCCCAGGCTCATTATCACCCTGATGAAGAAAAGGGAACTTTTCGAAACAGTTTTATGAATGTAATTGTAATGTATCATGGCGCGAGCTCTCTCTTCGAAATCATAGATCAGAACACCTCTCTTATATCGTATCATACTTGTGGATCTGTTATAAACTGTATTGTTGTACATAGAGTTCTGCACTACCTGAACTCCCGCACACAAGAAGACACCATCATTTGCAGCCGCAACAGACGGGTTAAGGATATAACAGTAATAAATAAACTCACAGTGGTTAATGAATTATTTATTATTAATAAATATTTACTACATTCTCTAACACAGGCATTCCGAACCTGTTAGGTATCAAGCGGTCGCCTCAAATTCTATTTAAATTTGAGTATCTGTCTGACATTTGGTACACTTTTCTGAGCAATCTGGGTGACCTTGAGCTCATTATTTCCCGATATGATCTCACGACGGTACAAATCTATCAAAACATTGCTTTTGAATAGAATTCGGTCAGCGTTTATCCTCGTGTCAAAGGTGATATTTCCAAGTCGACGATATGCAAAATTATGTTTAATAATAATAATTAATTACACAGACAAAATGTATTATGTGAAATCACGATGCAACAATTGATCGACGCGAATGAAGCATTTTTGCCACAACTGAATTCTATCAGCGAATGAGAAAAAAATGATTTTATCTTTTAAAAAGGATTGCGTAATATTCTTTATTTATTTGTGTCGTAGATAATGTAGAAATTACACCACAATACAGGTGCACAACACATAGACAGCTATGCAGTGACAAGTGCACAAATAGACAACTGCACTCGGTCAATTTATCTTTTTGCTGCAGTGAATTAATATTAAACAACCGAACCTAACCTAATGTAATACAGATTAAATTAATCAACTAGAAAGATATACAGAAAAATATATATCTGTCGAAAAAATATTTAATTGCTACCGGGATTCAAACCTCGACCCTTTCCTATCTGGCGAAGCGCGTTCTCCATTTGGAACTTCTTGCGCCTTATCTGTTCAATGGATGTTGGCTGTCACCACCTTGTTTACTGCGGCCCGGAAAAGCTCTAACCAAACCATTGCCTCAGGTTCTTCTTCCAGGGCCCCGACTTCAGCAATCTGTCCCTGCATTATGAGGTGCACGATCTCGTACTTCTCCGGACGTCTCATTACATGTCCGAGATATTGAAGTTTTCGGATTTTTATTATCTTAAATACTTATTTTCCTTTATTCATCCGCACCATAGAATCTTCATTCCTAACTATCCATCCAGCTTATTTGAAACATTCTTCTGTAAATCCACATCTCAAATGTTTCATGTCGTCTTATCATTTTATCGTGCGTCCATGCTTCCATTCTATGAAATAAAATCGAGAACACACAGCATCTGACCATTCACATTCGTAAACTAAGGTTGAGATCATGCGGATAAAGGTTGCACGAGCTTGCTCAATACGGCATTTGATTTTAACACAAGGATTCCACCTTTCATTTAAATTGCAACCCAGGAATATAATTCTTTCTATCTTCTCGATTTGGAATGCGTGGCAACTAATATAGATGAATTGATTTTTTTCCGTATATTTTTCTAGTTGATTAATTTAATTTGTGTACTATGTATGCATCCGTCTTGTATACGGATACCGTGTGTGTAGTTGCCCTGTATGCGCGTAAGCGGTCACCGTCCAAGAATTACAATAGTTAAAAACATGACCTATTTTTCAATTACATATTACTGAATTTACAAAAAATTTTAACTTGGTACAAAATTTATAGGATGTGTATTGTATAAGTAGACTGAAGCGTTTAAATGTGCAATTAAGTACGGGCAAGAAGATTAATTTAAAATGTACCCATCCTTTTTAAAGTAATGAAATTGTAAATACTATTCGTCGCGGGATTGATTGTTTCGTAAGAAAAATCATGAAGCCAAAATATGCATAAACTTTACAATTAAATGAATAATTTAATTGGTGAAGTTGTATTTCTTGAAAATATATATCCCTTGAATTAAACCAATGTAATTATGACAAATCAGTCATTCGAAAGAAAAGATTTGACTTTTGTATCTTTCAGTAACATATTTTCTTTCGTCCATTTAATTTTATCTAAAACTAACTATTCTTTTACTCGGTGGGTAGAAGAAACTGCTCATTCTACTACATATCCGAGTTAGTAGAAGTAGTAAGTATTTACTAGAATAGCTAGTCATAGATTCGCTACATCAGCAGCAGCAGCAGCAGCGAGAATAAGTTGGACTGTGAGAATCAGACAAAGAACAAAAAGGCACGAGTACCGTTTTCATAATTTCTTACTGAAATTGTCGAGAGCGCTCGTCTTTCTACTTTCCGAGTTGCTTTACTGGATTTTCACAATACATATACTAAAATAGTTCGGATCAACTCTTTCAGCGGTCGGGGTGCCCAACAGACCGTTATATACAATGCTTTCAACTGTTGGGAGTTTTGATCAATTTAATAGTTTAACTTGTGTATCACATAGTACCGAGAACATTGTCGCGTCAACACAACCCGTGCAAGCATTATATACACATCATTTTGACGACACCGTAAAATGTAAATCGTTAAATGAATATAGCGTACATTGCGAAATCAGCCCAGGGAACGATCCCTCCTACGTTAAGTATTGTAACAAATAGGTATTTTTAGTTGTTCTAGCTGTATTTCAATTATATGGTTAGAAAATTCCGATAGTTATAAACTATAACTCTTCCACTAGGTACCTTATAAAGATAAATTATTAAAATTAGAAACTATCGAAATACAAAAAAAATTATAAAAACACTAATTTTAACCTATTCGTTTGGTTCGAATACAAATAAAATATTTATACATGCAACAATAGAGTTATTTACTTACCATCACGCCGTTTCTTTCCGGGGGTAGGCAGAGAGGATAAAGCGCTATTCTCTTCTGTCCTGACACAATTCTCGCCACATCCACATTCATACATCTTCTCATACAAGCTTGACGATTATTGAGGTTTCTAATAGGGCCATCCTCCAGTATCTATTAACTTAATCGAGACAAGTCTTCCGCGAATGTCCTCCACTTCTGATGCCATCAACACTTGCGTCGTATATCTTTCTTGCCATTCTCTCCTCATTCATCCGTTCCATATGACCAAACCACTTAAGTAATCCTTTCTTAATATTACTCACTATACTAAGATCAGCTTTATGTTCTATCCTTATTTCTTCATTCTTTACTCTGTCATAAATGGATCTGCCATATATACACCTGTGATCTCATTTCTACTGCATTCACTCTACTTTCGTACCTCTTCTACCAGCTCCAAGACCTCACTTCCATACTTCAGTGTCGGTACCAGGAACCGTCCATTGTGAACCGCTAGTATTGCCTCAGTGGACATGTTCCCATTAGCTATAATTCAATTCAAAGCGCCATTCACTTTATTCCTTGCAGTCACCCTCCTTTCGATATCTTTCTCTTTCCGTTTCTATCGAATATACTTCTCAAATACACAAACTCATCTACTTGTTCCAAACATTCATTACCTACAGGTATTTTGCACGTTGTTTAGCTTTCCTTTTCGAATACCATCACTTGTTGACATTCTACTCCCACGAGCACAGAGTTATGCACGCTAAATAAGAATGATCTTGAATTATGGGGATGGCTTTAACACTTACATAAAATATGATTAAAATCTATAATAGTAAGCACAATGTAAAATTTAATAACAAAATAATATTACTATAAGGAGAACACTTTGTAAAGTTGCAGTTTTTTCCGAACATACGTCTGTGATATTTTAATACAAATTAAATGGATTAATCAATAAGATATACAGATAAAATAAACAATCCAAAAATATTTTTGTTGCGCTGATCTATTACACCACGTCAACATTGTAAGTTAACGACAAATTTTCGAATTTATATGTTGCACCTTCAAATCGATACATCAGTTATTCAATTATTGGAAAGCAATCTACTTTATATTTAGGGAAAATCTCAAACTAACGGATAGGAAGGGTTCCTGGGTTCGAGTTCGGGTGGCAACAAAAATATTTTTTTCGATATATTGATTTTATTTATATAGCTTTCTAGTTAATATGAGAGCAATTCAATAAATATAATGGAAATTTAAGAAATAAAGAAGACCTCTGAAGTATTAACAATGGTCATCACAACTTTGTAAATTACTAACTCGAGGAAAAGTTTCGGTCGAGAGTTAAAGGCAAACCAAACAAATGCTTTTCTGTAAAATATACAACTTTTAAAAGCAGAATTTTCCCTTAAAAAAAAACATAAATGATTCTAAATCGAGAACAATGAGTTAATTGTGACGTTAATTTTGATGAAATCTCTCAAATGGCTTTTGGAAATAGAAAGAGTGCTTTTCGAGTTAATGGGGCACGACCGGGTTGACTGATGGAAAAACTTTCTAAATAGTCCTTTGAATTACCTCATTCGAATCAACTATGCAGGTGATTTGGATAAATGATTGGATACCAAGATACTAGATCTAATATTTTCCATAATTTAAGTAAGTACGATAGTTAAAATGAATTGATTATTATTAAAAATAATATTTCTGCAAATAGCGACATGTTTAAATTAATATTATTAATTCGTTTATTTTCATTTTTACGCTGATTTTTAATTCTTAAACATAAAAATTTAAAAAATCTAGAAATCACTCAACACTAAGTCCAATAACCAACTAAACCGTACAAACAACCCGCTATTTAATATATTCCGTATTTCAATGCCCCCTGTCAATCACCTCCCCACTCTTACCAAGACTCCGCCTATACCCCGTAATGGATATCGTTTAAATTGTATGGAATAGTTCAGTTGTACGCCAGTCCTGACGAAGATACGTCAGTATCGAAACCGGTTGACGTACAAACGACACAGTGATTAAAACGAGGTTAAAAATAAATACAATTTTAAATAAAAAATTTATTCTGAAACATATTATTCCCCTTGTCTTAAAATGTCTACATTATATCAATACTACGACTTTAATACTAGAACTATCAATAAGGATCATTAACTATTTATTAGTAAATCTGAGCATGAAAAATAAAACAAATAACAATATATATTTTTAATTGACGCCTTGCACGCACAAAACAGAAATAAGAAAAATATGTTGTAATATACAAATACAGTGGAAAATTTACCCTGTGTAGTCAATACATATAAGAAAATAAAAGTTATTAAAAAAATATTTAAAGTTTTTTTATCTCAGTGAGTTTTATTTTAATTTTTTTAACATCTAGAAATGTTTCCACTGCAAATATATTACGTAAATCTAGACATTAATAGAATCGATTTTGATGTTTTTTTAAATAATGTGACATTTTAACAAGCTATCTTTCGTACTACTAAACTAGAAATATATTACATATATATGCATTTTAAAAATCTCCTTTAAATATCAAAATTACTCATATTATACTTATACTTCAAGCATTCGCTAAATAATAAGAGAAGCAACATTGTACGAAGTCGTAATGCTTCCAAATATTTGTTGTTTAAACTATCATGTTTTGACTACACAGAACTGCATAGGCAAAGTGACTAAATTACACCTAATATAATATTATTTCGCTATGAAATTGTGATGGAAAACAAACTTGGCGCAGTCGGCAGAGCAAGCTACAAACTGTGAAAGACCCGTGGAACAACGTTACTTTATTTATTATTACTACTGGCGTGGGTGTAAATTGCCGGATTGGGATAGGTCAGACAGGCTGGCCTGCACCAACTAGAACTGTATTATATACAGTAGACAATACATTCGTAACCTTCAATTATAGATTATTTTATCAATATTTATCAATAATTAAAACAATAAGAATACTATCATTGCAACTCTTATAAAAAATGTGCTTTCGCAATACACACCCGCAACCTAAAGCTGCATATATACGGATGGTACTTGTCTCGAAACTTGTAAACAACAGTCCAGGTTGAGCTTTATAACATGAGAAATATAATATAATAAATCAATCAAATGTTACTTTCGTACAGTTAAATTAATATTACGGAGATGATTGTAATGTAAATACAAACATTTGATGGCAACACAAATTCCCTAATTAATATGTCTGCAGGGCCTAACAGAAATCAGCAAAGGCCGATTGCTTTCTGGTGATGAATGACAGATGTAAGTAATCGTCTAGTCTTATCAATACTACATTTAATTATAGTAAGAACTTTTTCAGTAATGATATAAGAATATGAATAAATGTCTAAAATTGAAATGTCATAGACCCTCTAGCGGTAAGATCGCCTAACGATCACGTGGTTAGGGTTCAAGACTGGGATCGGGAGACCACCAATCATTTTCATAATACAAGCGTTTAACTTATTTCGAAAATAGTAAGAATATTGATGTGATACAAATTGTGTGTATGCATTTCTGTTAAAAAATAAATTATTATTAATGTAAGCAATTTAAAAAAATCAAGTTTCAAAAAATTTACTCTGTAATAATTGAAGTGGGAAAAATGTTACGGCACTGACTTTTAAATGCCAGTTGCAGTATAAATATAAATGTCTCGACATACAAATATAATAATACAGATAGAGAATTAAATAAATGTTTTTGATATCTAAATTGATAAATGTTAATATGGTATGAAGTAATTTTAAGCAACCCTGAAGCAATCGGCAATTTGCTCATTTAGCAGCAAGTAATGCTAAATGTTCAAATACAATACAAAATCGTATTTTATTAAAATTTCTTTGAGAGTACTGAAATATAGATTTTTTTAATAAGACTTTTATGTAAAATCACGCAAATAGAGTTATTGTTACTATGTAAGGTGAGTCGGTGTAAGTGCATCTAAGTCTTCCAATTACATTTGAAATTGGATTCCAGTGCCGCAACCTGTTAAGAAATGTTATAAATCAATATTTAAAGAGACAGTCCGAGATGGTGCAAATCCAAACATCAATTTGCTTGTAATATACCATTTCAAATGATGACAAGTTGTTTGATGTCAACTTGCGAGTTGTGTATGCCTTCTCAATCTTTCCCATATCTCGATAATATATTGTGCCAGGACGCCGATATTAAGTACCTTTATTTTAAGTTGTAGTTTGTGATATATATATTAGGGGTACCAGTCGAAAATGTCGCATTTTAAATAAAAAGGCAAATATAAATTTAAATCATTTATTATTTGAAAAAATTTATATTATATATTCCCCGTTACTTTCTAATACAGTCTTCCATCTATTTTCAAGCATTTTTATGCCCTTTGAATAGAAAGTTTCTGTTTTCGACTGGAAATAGTCATCAAGGGCAGATTTTATTTCGTCTAAGTTGTTGAAATTTTTTCCCGATAAAAAATGCTGCAGGGACCTAAATAAATGGTAATCTGATGGGGCTAAATCCGGTGAATATGGGGGGTGATCGATTTGTTTCCAGCCAAAGGCGTTTATTTTTTTTCGAGTAATCGCTGCAGTGTGGGGTCTTGCGTTGTCGTGTTGAAAAAAAACTTTGTGTTCTGCGTGCATTCTGGGTCGCTTAACTTTTATTTCGACGATTTTTTTCAAATGGCTTTTACACTCGACCAGGAGTATCCGAGTGTGTCTGCAATCTGCTGAATTGATTTTGTTGGATTTGCTTCGACTTCACATATTAAAATGTCATCATCCACTTTAAAGACCTTTTCTTCTTGAGGCTGGTTTTCCGTATCAAAATTCCCACTCTGAAATTTTTTAAACCACTTTTGCGATTGGCGAATGGATATCACATCACCGTATATACTGCAAATTTTTTCTGCAGCCTTCCTCGCAGAGTTTTTTTGGTGGAACTCGTAGATCAAGCAATTGCGCACAAAATTCTTATCTGGTATAAACCCTTCCATTTTAAATGTATCGCTAACAAAAATAAAAATAACTTTCGAAAGATGATCTCCAAATGTTAAGGAACAAAAGTAATATATATTACGTGCTGACGACTCGACGAGACGGACGCGACTGAGGATCAAACAAGGGCCATACCGAAATGCGACATTTTCGACTGGTACCCCTAATATTAGTTTAGTGATTATTTCCGCGGATTACGATTTATAATACCAGATACGCTTACCCCATAAATTTGACACCGTGGAAAAGTGCATCTACTCAGTGGTCGGTATGGTACCCGATATATTTTTGTATGGAAACTTTCTCAATTAGCGATGTGTAGACAGTTCCATTATTTTTTTAAAAATAATTAACCAATTTCAAAAACAATCCCTATGGCATGTCACACTTCTACGTCTAAGCAATTTTATTAGATTTTTTGGAACTCAGCACGTTTTACCCGTCCTTAAGGATCAAAATAACTAATTCATATTGTCATTGAGCAGATCGGTAGACATTTTCATTATTTTAAAAATTTGTCAGAAATAATAAACTAGATGCTCTTACCCCCAAATTTGTCTACTCCAAATGCAACTACTCGTCCAATATTTATAAAATGCTTTCAATATCCTCTATCCTATAAGGTTACATTTCAATTATTAAAGACTTAAATTAAAAAATGGTTTATGATCCTTAGCATAGCATAATCTTATGAAATTTGAGAACAGTTCAAAGTTTATACCGATGATTTATATGTCGCACTTACCCCGATCCACCTTATAATTATCTCTATGATCCAAACAACATCAGCTTACCGTAATCCAAGAAAACATAGCACGTTTTAATGTACTTTTTTTAATAGCTAAAGAAATTAAAGTTCACACAGGCCAAAGAAGAATGCCAAGTTTTACGAGGCATTAAATTCGCGACACCTTTGAAGTGAATATATTTTTCTAAACGAAAAACTAATCACGAGAATCCTCTCGACTTATCCTAGTCGACATATACTTTATTTTTACTTTTCAAATAACTTCTGAAAGAAATGTGTAAAACTTTAAGTTGACGAATGCAATAATTTTTAATTGAAATCGAATTCTTGAATCAGTTAGACAGCATCGATCTTTCAAAATCTCAAATACATTATGTCATATTAACTTACACAGGAGGCACCATTTCACGAAGCGACCGACGCCGTGTAGGAGAAGAGAGCGGATAGAAAAATATTAGAAATGTTAATGTTATAAGCCATTCAGATCTATACACTAAAAACATACCAATGTTATTATTAAGGAAAGTTTAAATATTGAATGGTGGGTTTTCACCAGGGCAATATACAAGCATTTTCCATTCATCGGTGTTTAGAAACCGGCTGTCATTATTTTCATAAAATAAAATAAAACCGTTATCATTAATACAAATTGATTGGCGAAAATTATCTAAAAAGATACATTTTCATCAACGATCTTATCGGTTTATTAAGATACAACTGTCTTCAGGATGAAATATTTGTACAACAAAAGTAAAGAAATAAATGAGACGACTCAAAACAATTTGCAGACCGTAAATTATAGTGAACACAATTCCAATTACGGAAATGCTATCCATCCAATTATGAAATAAATTAACTTAAAAACGATATACCTCCCATAAGTATCGTAACTAACAAATAGGTCATTATTAGTTCTAGTATTTATCATGGGAATCGCTTATACCCTCTATAATCAAAAATGAAAAAAATGTATATTTGAATGCAATTTTACTAAGAAAAATGATACATGCGATTTATTCAAGTACTTTGCCACAAATAATAATATAAGTAATAGAAAAACACTAACAGGTTTAAGTTTCATGTCAAAACTCTATAATCGAGTACTTAACTTCTAAACGGCTCAATAATGAAACTGATCAATAGTTTTTAGTGGTATGCCACTGGTTTGTACCAAAGATCAAATAATGTGAGTGACAAACACCTGTAAAAGACGCGTGTTGAGTTTCAAACACTACTATAAATGGTATTATAGAGTGGCTAATCCCTCAATAAAAATTATAAATTTTGTAATTTCTCAAAATCGACAACGTATTTGTGATTATGTTGCATTTCTTGTAGTATTGATGCATATACATCGTATCGTCAAAATATCTAATGAAGAATTTAGATGAAAATTCAATTTTTAAATAGTTTTCGTTATTTCAGGGTTTTGTTAAAAATCCGTTGTGAGGAGTTTGGAAATAAATGACTCATATATTTGATACACTTTTAAATGGTAGTAATTTTATTATACATAAAACAATTGTATACAATGTATAAAAACCATTGCCACTTAAACCTCTCCTCACCTCTCCTACGTAGTAAAGTATCCAAACAAAACGGGTCATTTTTAGTTCTAATATTTCATTAATTTCGTACATTTTAAGTGGTGATGTGTTATATATATACATTTACGAAATATTAGAACAAAAAAATGACCTATTTGTTAGTTACGACACGAGTCAAGATAGCAGCCTAATATTTGCGATCCGAACTGTCTTCGATGAAGTATTCAAGTAAAGTTGCCAACCGTTGCGAAAATAAAGTATTTCATATACCATTCGATAATAATAGTGCAATATAAACGGGTATCATTTTTACGATCATCCGAGCCGCACGGAGACAGGCCGCCGCGCCAACGACGAGCGATCAACAAAATTCTCCCAGTAAATCGTGCTGATATAAACAAATAAAGCTTATCAATTGTCAAAGGTTATGTTTATTGCCGTGTCATCGAATTTATATTATTCATAATGCGTTTTCGCCCGACGTTTTTAATGACACGCCGCGCGATAAGGTTTCGCGGGACCGATGACGACACGCTGCCGAAAATTGCGAAATACTATTCGATCATACTCGCTTCTTTTCGTAACAACTTCATTACATTCGAGCAGACCGGGGACTTTTTTCGCGAGCTTTCACATTTCGGAGACTATTTGGAGATGCGCACGCTCGCCGAAAAATAAACGAACCGCATGCATTACATTTGCGACATCAGCTATTCTATTCTGTTACATGACACGTGATACGGATAAAAATTTAAAATGCTGACTCGTAAGACTTTTCGTAGTGAGATGCTTACTTATTCCTTGAATAATTCGTATATTTTTAAGGTATTGATTTTTTCGCCTAAATAGTTCAACGGCTTGGAATGACTCGACATCTTTGGATTAAAGTCTGTTTGAGCTGGGTCTTTTCGATATGCGGGTTGGCAGACCCCTAAATTTTTACAACCTTACAAGTTCCCATGTATCTGTTACCGAGTGTGCTGTGCTAGAAAGGTTTTTATTAGATGTGGAGAGGAAATTTAGGTTAAAATAATATACTTATATTATTATGTATCGGTCTCATAATCAAGGCGAGGAATTTTGTAAAATAAACACAAGAATAAGCAATAACACTTTACCCTTGACCTTTCAAAGCACTGTCCGCAGGGGTTATTTTACAAACATAATAGCAAAATAAAACCTAGACTCAAAATTAAAATGATTAATTAATTTTATAAGTTTTACTTGAAACCAAATTCATTAGTTTTGTTCATATTTATCTCTTGCACTGGTGCGCAATGATTGGAAAATAAAGTAGCCACTCTATGATTCTAATACACAAAGGTTGTTCTATGGAGGGTCTAGGTACCTTAATGACGTAACGTCATATGCGTACACCGGCGTGCCGACTATGGTGGATGGCGGATTCCAGGAATCCTATGTTTACTGAAAACAATTCGTGATTTCCATCAGTAACAAAAACAATAAGGTTGAAGGGACATTAGATTTTAAGTGGGGTAATTGGATTTTTTTAAATGTGCTACCATCTGAATAATTTCCATACATTGATATAGTGGAGATGAACAAATTGGGAGCGAATGTAGATAATATGTAGAATGAATGTAGATTTGTAACAAGTCGACGGAATTAATAAAGGGTCACTATGATGGTTTAGGCATGTGGAAAGTATGAATGAGGGAGGATAGTAAAAAAAATATATATGATGCGAGTGGTGAAGGCAACAAAAAGAGGACGTCCATGAAAAGACATGACATGATTAATATGAATATTTTGGGAGCCCCAACATTCTAATATTGTATTGTACACAGATGCACGAACGATAATAACAGACTTGGAACCTAGTACAATAGGTTCTGTCAGTATTTTTTAAGACAAAACATTTATTCATTGTTTAATCATTATTTTTCATTTCGCTTTCTCTGTCACTCCTGTTTTTTTTTTTAATAGAAATGTGTACAAGGAATACGTGCCACATCAATATTCTGAATATTTTCAAACTAAGCTAAACGCTTGAGTTATGAAAATAGGTCCAATTTGATGGCCCAGCATCCTGAAATGGAGTTCGAACCCCCGATCACCAGACGAGTATCGTAACCACTAGACCGCAAGCACGAAAGGTTTTTTTTTACCTTTTCTCGGTGAGCGGCTCCCTGGAAAGCGGGACTCCTCGCAATTGCAACTATGTGCGATTCTATAAATCTGCCACTGAGCATGAATTTTTTTAAAAACGGTATGCCAGGACAAAAAAACTCTTCCTACCCCTGCGGAAACCGGCGTAATGGCCAGGTTAGTTATCTGAATATACCGTGTCTCCTCGGCCGTGGTGCACTCTGCCGCCGGCGATAACAGTACTAATGCCCCGCCCTCCGCGCCCCGCACACATCACGTGTCGCCGGGAGGAAGACGGCTCCGTGATCCGGCGCTGACGCCACGCGGTGACCGGCGGCCGGGTCGTGACGCAGCATGTCTGCAAGGATAGCTATCCCGCCGCGTACGTGGGTCGGCACGCACACACACACAATGTGCAGAAATCGATCATTTAGGCCACGAATGTCGCACATGCAGCAAAGGAGCGACATCATTTTTGAGAAAATTTAATTGAAATTTTCTTAACATCTTCACGTACGGGGTGACCCACCGGTCACGCGCGGGGGTCACCCGCCGGTGATTCACAAGTGGATCGGGCCGAGCCGCCTCGTCCAATATCTCTGATATATAACTACTGTTGCGAATCACATTATATTAATCGCATACAGTAGAGTACAACTTGCAAAATTTCACACGAGATTGATGGGGGGAAAAACTCTAACATTTGACAGCGAGAATCGAGACGTGCGCACAGATATCACCTAGAACCATAGACACCTACAACTATATAGTCTGGAAAGTTAGACGAACAGAAGGTATTAAATTTAAACCGTTTGGGGAGATTCAAATTCACCCAACTGACTAACGGAGCATCAACGGACAATGGACTTAAATTTGTTATGCATGACTGAAGTGCTAACGAGTAACCCCCAAATAGCGCTAAGTGCAACGCCTAATGTGTTATAACAGAGAAAAACAGAACTTCGATCATCGACTGTTGTCGATTGCTTGTTGCTAGATCCTGCCAGCGACTAGTCGGCCAATGTTTCCATAAAACCTATTCTCATTATATTTATATTATATTGAAAATTTTGGTTTACCGCGATACATCTTAACGTAAACAAATACAGTTTTCATTTAATGTACTGTTTAATCGGCGACACGTTTCCGGCGTGTTTCATACACAAAGAGCGACCCACTGCCGCGTCTCGGGCCTGCCGCGCGACACCGCCAGGCGACAGATTAATTGGCAATACAGAGTACACTACATTTGTAGCGTAATATATAATAATAGATTTTTTTTTAATTCAACAGAGTCCCACATTTGGCATATTTATCATCTGATGACGTTTCATTAAATATTTGCCAATATTCGATGCTAGGTTTACTCGAGTGTTCATATAAAAAATAATCTCGGAGAAATAAACCTGAATAATAAATGCTATAAGTCAACGTCAATCAATTGAAATCGTCATGACGTGTTTGTGGATATTAATTATTGCGAGTATGACGTGCCGGTGGGGTATTAATTGCACAGAGCGCTCGAGCACTCGCGACCGCAACCATGCAGCGTTCATTTATTGATTTCGATATGGAATGTTCACAATGTGTGGCTGTGTCATTCGAGTCGCGGAATGCTTCACGTCGAATCAGATAAAAATGAGTTAATTCGATAAAATGTCTAGCTACAGCTATTCACAAATATACATAGAACTTCGCTTAAATAAGCTTCTATGGTATATATAACACACGCTCCCGTTCTCGTAGTAAATTTCAATTGCAAAATTAAACAAAAATATCGAATTAATGTTTCGTTATGAAACGTCAAAGTAGAATGTAATACTTTTACTTACAGGTGCGGTATTTTAACAATTACTTATCTATTACACCTAAAAGTCATGTTAATTTGGGAGTTACTGTCGTGTAATAATGAATATTTGATAAGATCGTAATAATTTAAATAAAACGCTTTTAATTAAATGTTAAATTGTTTGTATACTATCACGAAACAAGTTATTAAATAATTGCACGCGTCCAGGATATCTAGATACCATACCTACTAATTATCGATTAGAAGTCTTTTCTTTCTATAAAACTAAAGTAAAATCAAGAAAAACAAAGAGAAAAGATCACGAAAAAAATAATGTAAATACCCTCTCGATGGTATGACAACATTATTCCTCTCTTCCTTACTTACCATCACGTAATTTCCCCACAGGAGTAGGCAGAGAGGATAGAGCGCCACACTGTCCTGGCACAATTCTCGCCTCATCCACATTCATGCATCTTCTCATACAATCTCGACGATTATTGAGGCTTCTAATAGGGCCATCCTCCAGTATCTGGTTACCTTCCGCGGACGTCCTCTACTTCTGGTGCCATCAACACTTGTGTCATATATCTTTCTTGCCATTCTCTCCTCATTCATCCGTTCCACATGACCAAACCACTTAAGTGATCCTTTCTTAATTTTACTCATTAAGATCAGCTTTACATTCTTTCCTTATTTCTTCATCTTTACTCTGTCATAAATAGATCTGCCACATATACACCTAAGTGATCTCATTTCCACTGCATTCAGTCTACTTTCGTTCCTCTCCTACCAGCTCCAGGCCTCACTTCCATACATCAGTGTCGGTACCGGGACAACATTGTGCACCGCTAGTCTTGCCTCGGTTGACAAATTCCCGTTAGATATAATTCCATTCAAAGCGGTGTTCACTCTATTCCCTGCAGTCATCCTCATTTTGATATCATTCTCAGCCTTTCCGTTTCTATCAAACAATACACAAACTCATCTACTTGTTCCAAACATTCATTACCTACAGGTATTTTGTACGTTGTCTTGCTTTCCTTCTTCTCGAATACTATCACTTTCGACTTGTTAACATTCATCATGAGGTCGCTCGCTTTCCTTGCATACATCGTACATTCTACTCACTAGATTCTGTAGTCCTTGTTCATTATTCGCCATTAGTACTGCATCATGGGCGTTAGTATTATTCCTGCTAACCTGAAAATGTATAATGTGCGGTACTACTACACAGTATATGGCAAATATTAGATGTAAAGACATGTTGTCCGAAATATTGTGGATAATGTTAAAAGTTGGGCATTAAAAATTGCAAGGTATTATTATCCTCTACATGAGTGTGAGCTACACTGTGCGCGAGTAATAAAATTGAGCTAAAAGTGACAGAAGGACTTGCATAATATAAATTTGTGTACTTTGTACCTCTGTTAGTTCGCTATCGTGACACTCATTTCTGATTAGTACACTTGCGTCGTGCACCTCGTGCATACATCTATCACTGCTATCAGACATTATCGTATATATTAAATGTAATATAAAAGAGCTTGCAGTTTATGGTCGGCAAGTTTTCAATTGACGATTGGCGAGAAGAGATGGGGAGTTTAAAATGTGAATGAAGACGTCGTTCATTCTCGGGACGGCCGCAGGACAGTCTGATGTGCTCAGTTTGTTATTTCCAACTAATCTATTTTATCACGCGATTAATATATTTTATGGGCTGATGTGTCAATTGCAGAAGAATTTTAAATTAAAAGACATCCATCTTCCCTCGTTCGGCTGAGCATTTTAATACCTTTGCCGCACGCATTGCCAGACGATACTCAGATCGAGTGAAGACTTCCACAACTACTCCAGAAATGTGCTAAAAATTCAACAGATCGTGTCAAATTACATTTAATAGTCTACTACAGTATCGGTAGCGACTTTTTTAAGAAGATCAAATTACTGGAGTTCTAAATTTTGAGAACATTGCGGTCATTATTTATGTGAAAAAAAAATGTTGTACACCGACCCGTCTTGTCGCGACGGTTGCGGCCCCACGCCCGATAGTATTAACACTTGCATCGTGTTAATACAACGACACGGGACAGTTCTGGTCCCGAGCGACCGGGGGGGGACGCGTGGCCGCAAGTCGAGCCGACAAACACGCCGTTTTCGGACATATTTTTTTTAGCTTAGAAGCAGAAATTATTCGCGCGCTCGACGCAAAATACACTGACTCAGCATTTTAAAAATGTAACGTGACGTCAGCAAAAAAGCAAGCGAGTCGATAAACGCCGTCGCAGATTATTTGCGAATAAACAATTCGCGGACCAATCGCGTAAGTACACTCGTGCGGGAAAATCGATGCACACTGTGTGAATAAGCCATTACAATTTTGTAATTCCAAGAAATGAAAATAATGTTTAAAAAAAACCGGGAACGTGATCGGCGACTTCGTTCTCGGACGAAAGAAACTTATGATACACACATATATGTATATATATATATATATATATATACAGGACAGTCAGTTATCATTTGACCCGAGGGTCCAACGACGAAGATAAGAAATTAGTTCGTAAAAAAAATTGTACCGCGTAGGAAAAATAAACAAATACCGGTAAATTCCTGGAAATTGAAACGCTGATGCTTATCACAATTAATTAGATAAACGCTGTAAAGGCGGGGCACACGTCTTGTGAAATGCGGACGATCAACTAATAGAAGTTGGACTCTGACAACGACCAATGGCGTGTAATCGTTCAGTATTATTGCACGCTAGATAATAAACAACACCACATTATTATGAACGTAATTAGTGTATCTATACATATTTAGTAAATAACGCACTGCACAAAACAAACAGTTTTGTACGTAACAGTGTAGTGTGTTATTTTAAACGTGACTCTAATAAAAATTAAAACTTGAATACTCGGCAAAGGGGTCATCGTGGCAAGGACAAGATTAACGTAAGATTATAGACGGCCATTGGAGTCTAGAATTTTAATTGTTCTGTCTGTCAGTGACTTGTGGCGCATTCATTAGAGGTTCGTTTAATACTGTACTTACCAGCTCTTTTAAATAATATATATACTAGAGCCTGCAGGTTGCTGTTGTAGCCGCTACGCGGTTAGGGTCTCAATAGAATATATATTTCAATGCGGAAATCTCTTATATTTGTTTAACAATAGTGTATTGTGTATCCTTAATATATTGCTTTAGATGAAATATAGATTCTACGGAAGGCACGGTGACCACGGGCCGCATAGCGGCCACTACCGGCCGTTTCGCGGCCATAATAACCGCTCGCAGGTATTATCAGCAAAATATTGCTTTTCTGTTAGTGCATTATGTATTGAGCTCCCTGGTGTTCTTACGTATACACTTTGAAATATATATATCCACTTAAGACATTTTTGAAAAATACGAACAAAACATTGATATGTCACATTTGACAGTGCTACCGTATGTAAGAAACGAAACTGCAACAATGTGAACAGTGCGACGCGATATGACCACGAGTCATAGATGTGATAATAGTGCAGATAAGAAAAGATGAGAGTATGACAGATGCACAATATACTTGCCAACCGTAATACGATTTCGCTAATGTATGTTTTTTTCTTACTCGCAATAAAGACAGTGAACACTTCATTACAAATTTAATATATACTTACGTACTATTATTGAATATACAAAAGATAAAACACTAAGTAATCTTAATAGAAATATTAAAAACATGTCGCATTTTTCCTTGCTGGGAAATGACTACGTCCGAATCCAATATATCCAGAAGGATGGGAAAGCGTAATATGATTACGGATTTTTTTTCGACAATACGGACAAGCCCGAACACCGGTTGGAAAGGCAATATAACGTTGTCATACCCGAGCTGCTCTATGGAGTCGAAGTCGTTAAAAGGCTGGAGATATTTGAGATGTGGCTGTATCGACTGGTGTGCTATCCCTGGATTGACTACATTACCATTGATAATGAGGTACTAAGACACACGAATACATCAAGAGAACTATTAACAACTATCAAACGAAGGAAAGCTGCATACTTCGAACACATTCTCCACAATGAGAGATATGATCTCTTACATCTCATTATACAGGGAGAATAGAAAGCATTAGAGGCGAAGATAAAAATAAGTTATCTTGGCTGCGTAACCTCGAAAATGTACAAAATATCGGTGATCGTATCTTGCACAGAGAATCAGCGCACTGCGACATAGTCGCCTACATTCGATGGATGGCGACACATCTTAATGGAAAAACCCACAAAACTTATTTTAAACATTTTTGTCTGCAAGTTCATAAATCCAACAGACTATATTTTATTACAATTTACAACATCGTTCAACGTGGGATCAATAAATTACAGTCCTCGATCAATACTTGTTGTTTACGCGCCTTATTCTTTAATTGGCACCACTGGGTTTCTTGGTTTACATGTGTGTGTGTATGAGTATTGCCGCCCTTTTTTCGGAAAGCTAAGACGGTAACCGATAGGCGTCATTCTTTTTACATCCAGTGCTTCGACCAGTCCAGCAGTCCAAATAAACCACCAGCGCGCGCTTCAGTCGGTCGAAATCCAAAGAAGACAACCCAGCTAAAAGAACAACATCGGGCCAGAAAGACAGAAGAATTAAAAAGGTTTGTGCAGTTCATATAGGATGTCCAGCGGAAAAATTTCAAGATTAAATTGTAATTGCTCGTAAACCATTAGGATGAAGTAAGCGGGAGGGATATTGTTCGACGCGCGTGATTTGCCAGTCACAATGAGTCATTGGCCGGGAATGCACCGCGCGTTCGCTGTTGAGCAAAATTTAGTGTGGTGATTCATTGGTCGCGCTTTTCATACTCGACGAGTAAGTGATGGGCCGAGCACGCAACTCATCTGTTGTTAGATTTAAAAGTTCAGACAAGGGACAATGGTTACCCAAACTCATCAACATCAGCAGCGACGCCAGAACATGTGACTCAAGTTCGACGTGAAATTATGCGCAATCCGCATAAATCGATAAGGTTGCAGCCTGTACTGGAATAAAAAAATCAATAGTGCACGTTATTTTGAAAAAGACACTACAGTTTCACCCATACAAACGGCAAACAGTGCAGTCGCTCAACGAAAATGACTATTATTTAAGTAAATCTTTAGCGAGAACGATGCTGGAACATTTTGGAACAGCACGAACACTTGAAAACATATTGTTTACTGACGAAGCACATTTTCATATCGATGGCTACAGAACATGAGATACTGGTGTCCCGACAACCCGAGGGAACGCCATCAAAAAAGTTTTCATTGTCCAAAAACGACAGAGTGGTGTGCAATTTCAGCCCGAGGGATAATTAGCCCTTATTTTTTTAACCAGCGAGAGACAGTCACTGCTGACGTGTATTGCCGAATGATCGATGAGTCTTTTGGTATTGCAACTGCAGGTGTTTCCCGGGTTCAACAACAGATTACAATTTCAGCAAGACGGGGCCACTCCACACACAGCTAGAGTTTCAATGGAGAAACTGAGGGCAATTTTTTACAATAAATTAATCATCAAGTACGGAGTCATACCCTGGGCACCTCGGTCACCGGACCTTACATCGTGCGAATTTTTTTGTGGGGATAACTTAAGTCGAGAGTTTACAGCAATAATCCTCGACCAAAATAGATCCTACAAGAAAATATCCGCTGTGAAGTTGCTGCCATTGAACCGACGCTTTGCTCTCGCGTGTTCGCAAATTTACGAGTCTTGAGAGAAATGGACGGCATTTAGACGATATTTTTTATAAAACGGAAAATCCGCATCATTAAACTCCATTTTGTATAAATAAAGCATAAGAATTTGATACATATTTCATTCTTGCAATTCACTTTGAATACCGTAATGAACCAATAGTAACTCGCGGTTATGTTATACGTAACAACTATAGGAGGCACCGAGATCCACCAATTGACGGGATCTCTAAAATTTGTTTCAACTATTATAATTTCACGAAGTCAGACGTCTTTCAGTCGCGGGTAAACTATAACAAGTGGAAATTTAATTTATTAATTTCACGGAAATGTTTGTCCCGATGACAAAGCGACAACTGCTAATAATTTATTTTAAACATATGTGACCTTTTAATTATTTTGCCATTCAGAGAAAATGTATTGACAGAGGAGAAATGTCATTCAACAATTGCCGAGCTTCCCATGTCGTATTTTTAAAAATTGGAATTATACACGATTTGCAAAAAAAATTCTCATACAGATTACTTACTGTAAGATTGCTCAATTTATATGATGAAACTCATTCATTATAAGAACAGTGCCCCTATAAATATATTTTTTCTATTTTAGGTATTACGATATTACAAAAAATATATAAATAAATGTTTATTTTAAGATGGTGATAATCCCAGAAGTTGTGCTTTTCTTAGGGCTTGTGAACTTGGAATTGCATAATACGATTAGAGGCATGTACGTAATATGATGATATAATGAGAAGAAATAATACAAAATTACAATATTTATATAAATAATACACATTTCTATGTTCACATTCTTATATATATTTTTTTTCGTCTATACAGATCACGAAATGAAAGTAGACTGAATGCAGTGGAAGGCGGTTGCTCAGGCCTGTATAATAGACAGATATATTCACAAATATGATACTTAGCTTAGACACAAATTATGATTGTTTTTTTTAATGAACATATTTTTTTTGTGAAGTTGCAATGTCAGAACAGTGTTGTTTTATTTTTAATACAAATTAAATAAATAAATTAATTAATATTTGATACAGGAAAAGGTCCAGGTTCGAATCCTATTTTGTGTTTTCTTTTTAATTAAGAGTGAACATAATGGTTATCCTAACTAACATATCTAACGTTATGAATAAATAACAAGTAAAAGGTGAGAACATCCAAGACATTAGGAATAGGGGACGCTAAAACCATGATCACGTCTTTGTGAAATCTCAAGTCAACGATCGTGTATGGACAAGTGTAACAATTTGTAAGGAAGCGTACAACTATCTATTCTATTATATCTCCTTAGAAAATTGTGATTTTAAATAAATAGTTAGTTTAAATAAATAATAAATTAGAAAATAAGTATAAATTTATAATCAGAACACGACAAACACCACGAAATGTCTACATGAAAACGATTACGTTACAAAATGCAACGAAATTAAATAATCATTTGCTAGAAGACTGAGAACCGAGCACAGGGTCATCGCGAAACTATTCACTATTTCCTCGTTCGGGTAAAAAATACTGGCGGAGATACGTACTCCTCGCGAACTCTAATCAGATATCAGATTGTTCGTATCTTCTCGGCGAGACATCTCTAAACACTGCCCTGTGATGATTACTATGTTTGTGAACAGCCAGATTTCACCATCTTTTCAACATCCACGCGGCATTCTCATCGTATAAAATAAATGGTAATTAGTTTTTTAGCAACTTTGGTGCGGATTTTTTAAATAGTTTTATGGTTAGGGAATCTTAAGAAAATGATAAAGACTGTTCAGAAAATTATCTTTATACACGAATAATCTTATATTACAAGGTCGTCTCGATAAGTCTGTTATAACATCACAAACTGCAATGATATTTGTACAGAAAAATTTGTAATTGGATGAAAGTGAGCACGGGTATTTTTATTTTGGTTGAAAATTCGGCGCTCACTCGACATTTTAATTCGCATTATTATATGACAGCGATTTTTCTTTGGATAAGGGGTAATCGATACAGCTCTTCTTTTTGTTTTATCAATTCCGGAAACACTGGCCGTGCCCGCGCAGCGATCACAATAACTGACGATTTCTTTCACATAGTATATGAAGTATTTCCAAAATTTTGTAAATCCAATATTTGCAAATAAAACTCGAATACGTACGTATTCACAGTTACTAAAAATAATCTTTTGGCCAAAAAATGCGCCCTCATCCGACATAGATTAATAATGCATGGCATGTTTTGACGCTCTTTTTAATCATTAAAAAAATTACAATATTCGATATTTAAATTTAAATATTTGATATTTAAATCTAAATTACAATATTCCATTTTCGAGCGACTTGATAAAAGTTAAGGATATTAAGAGAAGAAGAAAAATCACGTATGTTAATGAAGACCCTGTACAAATATATTTCTGTGGGTAAGAAGTATTTCTCAGGCAGGCTGATATGTGAATAAATTAAACCGCGTACCTAGAGCCGTGTGTGTGTGTGTGTGTGTGTGTGTGTGTGTGTGTGTGTGTGTGTGTGTGTGTGTGTGCGCATGTATGGGTTCGGTCGTGAGCCAATTATCTGGGTCAGCGCGGCCAAAGCGCCGGCTGCCCGGCTAGCGACTGTCACACAACACACACGCCTCTATACCACTACGCCGCGCGGACACGCGATATATAAACATGTATGTACATTATTCGGCAACGCCAATGGCCAAAAAATAATAAGCAACGGAATAATATTATTTATTATTTTGCTTATTTATAAATTGTTGACATAAGAGTCCCGTGTTTCAATACGACTTAATTATAATAATAATGGATTATTTGTATAGCGCCATTTTTGTAAAAACTTTCACCTCAAGGGCGCTTTACACAAACTATTTGTAGTTATCTTTGTTTTTAAAATTAAAAATTGTTATTTTCACTTATGGAAATGACTTTTTGAAAAGGTGCCTTTTTAGTTTATTCTTAAATAAAGTCTCTGATGCAATGTTTTTACGACGGAGGGCAAAGAGTTCCGCGCTTTTGGGCCTGCCATCGCAAATGCCCGTTCACTAAATTAAGACTTCTAGCAACGGTTGGTCGGTTCTACAACACTTCCTGCAGCTGAAGTAGAGGCTGACCTGAGAGTTTGACGTCTACCATTCCAATTGTCTGAGATACAAAGTTATTGAAGATACAGAGGCGCCATGTTGTGTGCCGCCTTGTACATCAACCAGCACAATTTAAATTCAACTCTTTCAGGGAATCAAAGACAATGTAGATGATGTAAAAGGGATGTTATATGAGAAAAATGGAAACTTGGAATGGATTTTAATCGATCCAGCTGAAACATTGGCAGGCCAGCATAGATGCTGTTACAATAGTCCACACGAGACACCATAAATGCATTTATAAGTAGACGGCTTCCTCGAGAGGAAAATGTCTCCGAATATTTTTAATCTGTCTCAGTTGATGTCAGCATGCACTAACAGTTTTACTGTTTTGTGTATTCATTGTGCACACCCACCAATTTAACTGTAGATTTGGCATTCGCAGACATTGATTCCTGTATTAAGTTTTGCTGTCCACAGTAGTTCTTAATTATATGAAGTCTGAAGGACTTCAATTTAAAAGTAGTCATAGAATCGAGCAGTGTTTTAAATACAATAAAATAAATCCAAAAACTATTAACTAATTTTTAAAATCAAACCATTGCAATTTAAATATTTCAAATTCATTGTGCTTTAGCGTCATTATTCGTGTACGGAAAATTTGTGAATTAGTCCACTTTGACTCTCACTGCCCGAATTCGGGTACTACCTAATTGGATCATGATTTGAAAAAAACAATAATTTCGATGAGTCAAACTACGTATTGATGAGCAAAACCGTTATTGTGAATGCGATTGTGCGAATCTCAAAGATGAATCTCGATACTACGTTCACGCGAGATTTGAATGTGGAGATAAACTCAAGAGATCGGCTCGAAATTGATATAAAGAGGCAAACTCAAACCAGCGTACGCGAGTATTTGATAACGAGAGTCGACATGCACGCACACCTAGAACCATAGACACCAATAACTATTTATTCTGAAAGTTAAACAGAAGGCATTTAATTATAAACATTTATTCCGTTTTAAGTGTTGGGAAGATTCACCCAACTGACGAACGGAACATCAATGGACTGACATTTGACGTACGATGAATGGCGAATCTCTGAGACACTGTGTTAACAAGGGAACTAAAAAAAGTTGAGAGTCGTCTCCAAATACCATGGGAGCAGAATCACTGTCATCGAGTCGTAAATCTCAATCGTAGACACGGGCCGTAACGATTATTGGATAGCAAAATTGAACTGTTGAAGGTTAGGTTTCTAGTGTACTGGTGATAGCGGAAGAAATAAAACAGTTAGCAAATTATTGCTCCAAATCCGAGCTGCCTCACACATCAACGACTCAGAGAAACGATTCAATCTCGAGCGAATGACGTCAATTGTATACGGAGATTACATGTTTACCAAATAAGTACATACTTTGTAAGAATAATCTGCGCAATTGGTGGTCAATCTACATAGCCCTATCACTGTTGCAGTCAACTATGCATAATATGTCGCATGTGCAAAACTGGATTCGCTGCAGGGCTACAGTCTATGGCATCCAAATCGAGGACCCGAATCGTAATGTTAATACAATCTGAAATGCTAAAACTTAAACATTTTGAAATTATGCTTGCTTTTAGTTATTATATATATATTCTTTAAATAATTTATATTTTTGGGTCCCCAATACGTATTAGCCCGGACCTTTTCAAGGGTAAATCCGAACCTGTGAATGTGGTAGGTTACATTTGCTAGCATGAGTGCAAGTGCAAATTTACGGAATAAACTGTACGATAGAACAAACATCAAATACAATTCACAGTTTTAAATCAGAAATGCGTTCTTCCTAGCCCCGCACGTGAACCATTACTTTCGTACTTTTAATTTCAGCGTTCTATTCATATTATATACTTGTATATTTAATATTATAATCCCACGTAATTAGTTATAAACGGCACATTAAAATATTAAAAATAGATTTTGTTGCATTATTTTGATTTATAAAAAATCTCTAAATTCAACGGTATTGTATTTTATTTACTACACATACACTGCTAAACATTACACATTCAATTATTTGCTACGGTCAATTACTAATCGCTAAACATCACTATCAAGGATCTTACAAAATAAATGTCAGTCCGGCACAACAATATCACTGCAAAAACATAAAACAAAGTGTCGTGGCTCATTATGTATTTGAAAAAGCTAATAAGTCAAACATAATCTAAATGTTGAAAATACATTGGTTTCGTAAGAACCACGCGTTTGCTGGCAAACTCAAAAACAGGATGGAACGAAAGTAGACTAAATACAGTAGAAATGCAATAACCAATAAATAAACTACATACGAGACAAGGTCGTGACGAGCGTAATAGATAAAAGAATTTTGTCTTTCCATATGGAGAGAATGTGTTGAAATTCATTCCTACATAACGCGAAACGAGCATGAATAGTGCAAGAAGACGAAGGAGACCACAATAAACTGGGCACGATCAAATTGAACAAATTTCGAAGGAAGGCAATGTCAGACGTACGAGCGCGTGTTACGAGGTGGCGATACGGAAGAAACGAAAACAAAAAACACATTAAACATCATTGTATGTTAAATAACGATTGCACTCTTTAACAAATCAATAGGTATAATCAAAGGTTAAGAAGACACCAAAAAAATGTATAAAAACCTGTTATGTTACGTTCATATGGCAGACAAGTTTAGCGTCAACGTATAAAATGATGATGCATAATGTGGGGTGTGACTGACCAAGTCACCAAAATTACATGCTTTTAATTAAAAACTAGTTTAAAGTGTAAAAAATACCTATTTTTGTTGGTCATACAACTAAATGAGTAATTGGAGGAAATTAATTAATAATTATTATATTACTTCTGTACAAAAACACTGATCTTTTTTATAGATGTAACTTTCCAATACCAACAATTAAGTTTACGATTCCAGTGAGTCATTAACATAATTTTATAATAAGTTTACGCGATAAAAATTCGTTGAGTAAAAACAATCGAGGCGTTTAAAATGTAATGCGTCAGTGGACAAGTCACCAAATGCTCGCCGAATTATAATAGTCATTAAAAGCAATATCTATCACAAAAACTCGCGGAATACCGCTGGATTAACACAATAAACAATAAGTTTATTTCAGAGTCAATGTAAACAAAAAGTACCATACGATATTCTAACACACCACGCGAAAACTTTTAAATTAAATTACAAATGAATGTTAAGCCGCCGTTCGAGCGTTTCCCTCGCCTCGACACCGTACACAAAAATTCCGGATAATTTTACTACAATGTGTTTGCGGTTTGCAAGAACGATGATTATAGAGGTGGTACACTTGTAATATTGAACTTCAATTACTATATTAGTGTTCTGCATACATAAAATAATGTTTTGAAACTTACCGTAAATATTGAAGTGACAAAACAAAGGATAGAATCTAGCCACGCGCTCTTTTCGGGTTCCAGAGTCACTCTCACAAATATCACGAACTTTCACGAAAAATACCCAATACGGACACTTATTTTTTATCACAACTGGGAAAAGCTACAATTTTGAACATTCAAATGATTCTTTCACTTGTTTTTCCTCAGATTTTACCACTAAATCCCACTTAAACGACAGATAACAATGATTATACGCGACTAGCGGCATTCAAAATGGCGGACTTATAAGAAATGACGCGAAAGCGCACGAAGCAAATTGTTCGTTTATGCTCACCAAACAATGCTGTAGTCTATTGCACTCCTTTGTCAAAAAGTTTATTCTGTATTGTAGTGAATAATTAACTTGTAAAACAAACTTGTTGTGCGCGTTTTACTTTTTAAATTCATGATATGCCAGGTTTATTCGTTTTTAAAGTACTTTGTATATTATTCGCCGTATATATTAAAGTAACGTAAATCTCCCAGAGTAGATCGGGGAACGTAAGAGACAAGCATGAAATCAATGTAAAACATTAAAAATAATTAGTAATTCGTTTTAATGACATAAACAAATTTCGTGTTTGCTTCTTTGGCCTGATTAAATACCAAAAGTCGCTGAAAAAGGCGAATCAATTTCGCTTTTGTCTTTTAGTGGGACGCCACATGCCTCACATTACCTTTTTGATAGCTCGTTCCAGAAAAAGAGCTGACAAAACTAAACTTATTTGCAACCAGCTGTATTAATCATGGAACTGGTGGTCTTACTGCGTGTATGTGCACTGTCGTACACTTATTATTAATAATAATATATAAGTATAATTTTTTGAACTTTTTTAATATTTGAATAAAATATAACTAATTTTAGTTCTGCTAGCAGTATACATTGTTTAGTCAATGTTTTATTGAATCATTTTACTTATCTTGTAGAATTGAAGTACTCTCAAATAAAAAATGATTTATTTCATAGAATTAACTTTTTTAAAACGATTCATATTTTAGTTTCAACAGTTTATTTACTCAATTCAATCCTGATTATCAGTCTGGTATTTATGTTGTAAAATAAGCTAAATCTCTATATAAATAATAAGCTTTTTAAAAGACGACATAAATAATAAGTTTTTTCATTAAACTTTTTAATCGACGCTGATGATTTATTACATTAAATTTAAAAGTATTATATTGTCAACTGACGCACAACAATCAATTTCACAAGTTGCTTATTTATTAATTGAAGTAGAACAAATAAAGTCTAAAGGGTAGATGGGCGCATTAGATGACGTTAATTCCCACGACGCCGTTAAAGAAAAATAATTTAATTTTGTATATTGAGTTAAAACACTGTTTTATTCCACTATATATATATTTTATTGTGTTAAACGTTAGAACGTTTTCAAGGACATCTTTAATTTTAACTCCACCCCGACCCTTATCTCCGTTAACTCCAAACACATCATATATTACTGTCTGGAAGTGTTTTTAATTTTAATTGAATATATATATTGATAATGAGAAGATGTTTCCGAAAACGTTCCAATATTTATATATACAATAAAATATATATAGTGGAATAAAACAATATTTTAACTCAATATACAGAATAATCTTAGAATTTCACAGTTTCACCAAAAACCTTTGAACAATTATAATTTAATGCTTAAAAATCTCGTATTGCTTGCAGTTCGTTTTCAAATTTGTATTATTTAAAATAAACTTAAGTTTTCTCCATTGAAAAAGTAAATAACATTTACCATCCCGTTTAGTTATATTTGAAACTACACAAACAAAATGAAACCGGGAATTATTCTTGGAAACTAAGGTAGTAAAGAATGAAATATTGCTGTCACAGTAAATAATTTGAACTCAAAAAGCTGCATCGCCATTTTATGTGCGAAACGCGATTATATTTAAGGCATGTTTCATGATACACGACGTCATCAAATTCGCCCGAATTCCTCCACATATTTTATTACAGTCAAAGATATTGTTTTTTTCAAAGAAGTTGATTTCGTAAACTTACGTATAGTTAACAGCCATATAAATTTAGACGAATAATCGTGTAAATATTCGTCAGCTGAGGCGCACTACTAACTATTGGTTGGTTTTGTTTTCTGTCTCGATTTGTGACACATTGTCGGGATCCATTTTTTGTATGGATTTGGCTACAATGATACAAATTCTGTGAGGTAGTTTATTTTATTGAAATCAATCGCTGCGATATTACGATCGAAAATGAACGACATAAAGTCACTGGAACATCCAACTTTGAAGGTAAATTATTTGCATCCACTTTTGTTAGCGTATGTTTCTCTGTATTTGTATAAAATATGGCTTAAATATTTCAGTGTTGATAGATTGCGTCTATATAGTTTTTTTAAATTTACACAGTGACTATTTATTTAGAGTTTTTCTACTAATTACGAATGTTTGGGAATATGAAGGCACTGAAGTGATAAATGGCGTATTAGGTACATATAACGTTTTTTATTTTATGGCCTTGAGCCCTTGAATGTTGTTTCGTCGTTAAATTTTTATTGAACAGTCGAGGACTTGTGCACAGTTAAAAGGTAAATTATTTCTATTCCTGAAAATATAAGTATTTTTTAGTATTGTTGTGAAATTATTTGAATATTGTACCTTTAAATGTTCACAGTACAATAACATTGTGGACAGTGCAAGATTTAAAGGACTGGAAAAGGTTTTATAGTATTGATTAATGTTAACAATTTTAAAGGGTTCTAATAACATTGATACAATAAATAATTGTCAGTGCGGAATGAAAACAGACATAGCATATTTAATTTAATATTTCTAAATGGATGTTCGTTCACTGATGCATTCCAAACTGCTACAGTGAGGGTCTTTTTCACCATTTCTGATTATGTTCACATTAGTGTCGCATGACAGATACAATAAATGCACTCATAGATAAGATGTTTGTAAAAGCTGTTAACAAAACCTAATAGTCAAGAAAGATTCAAATTAAGAATGTGTGACATAAACTTCAAATAAATTTATTGAATTTAGTTATTTTGCAGTTTTTCCTGGGGTTATAAAACGGTCCCTATCTCTAAATATAAGTAACAATACTAATGGCCAGTCCTTTTAATAAAGTGCTGAACCATCTATATTTTTTGAAAACAATCATATTTCAAGTAATTAAATTTATAATTATTAAATGTGGTTATAACATATTCAATGCAGAGCAATATGTCTGTAGAACAATCTCGTAAACCTTAAATATTTACCTGATGTATGATAAGAAATTAAAATCAAAGTCACATGAGGTACAACCTGTATTTGCAGCAGTCGTTTTCAAATGATTTATGACACATGTTAATTTATTGAACTTTTAGAAAGAACATTGGATTTTAACTCTTTAAATTTTCTTTTATCGTAACTCTTTGGAAATGTCAATGCCAAAATATTATTATCTTTCCATTCTAAAAGTTAAACTTTTTGACCCAATTTATACATCTAAATAAATTTTCAATATCGTTTTATACATAACATTGTTTTATTATTTTTAACTTCTATTTCCTTATTATTGAACAATGTAAAATATGTAAGCCCAGTAAGGTACTATGAAAATACTAGCTTGAACAAAAATATTAAATAAATTAATAATATTATAGTCTAATTTTGTATTAATAATATTATAGTCTAATTTTGTATTATTATTATTGTAGTTTTAGAGACAAATTTTCATGAATGAGGCATTAGTTCTCTTCCATGATTTTAAAACGCTAGCCGCCATTGGTCTGGCTTGTTAACTGACTATTCCTAAAATGACCAAATGATTACTTTTTACACAGGTGCCATATGAAATATTCAACAAGAAATACCGTCAAGCGCAGAAGACGTTAGACGGAGAGGTGAGGCAGGTACAGAATGTTGTGAACGAGATAGAGAATGGACTCAATAAGGAAAATGTTCCCGCTGAAGAGATTCAGAGACTCCTCGGAGGAATGGTAATGTTTGTTTAATATTCATATAGTATTAATTAACAGGTATGAGTTTGAGACATTGATTGCTTTTCTGGTCACCTTACCTCACATGGTCAGATTGGATACTTCACCAACTACAAGACAATTGGTCGCTTCTAATAATGGAGAAAAACACACTCTTGATATAAGTTTTTAATATGCAAATGGACTATGGATTCCAATTCTACTGCTAAATATATTACTTTCTCTTAAAGGTAGCACCCTTCTAATTCTTGTCTCTTTAAATAGACTTTATAAGTTGTGATATTTTTATCATATAACAATGGGAATTAAATCAAGTTTTAACAATTTAATGGAAAAGCTCACCATTTTGTAGACTGTAAAGCCTTGTACATTAAATCGATTTTGTTCAGCCTTGTGTATACTTTAGGAACGTGCACTAATCCAAAAAGCTGTGCGTTTCTAAAGATTCTGAAAAATAAATATAAATGAAACAATCCTTATCTTTTGAATGAACCTCATAAAATTCTAGCCGGTATTTCACGGATTATTGAAACCAACGGCTAAATTTTAATTACTTCAGTTCTTCGCAGCAACTTCATACCGATGCTGCAAGGGAATTTGCTTGTTTGCATACATCC
The DNA here is from genome assembly GCA_022840565.1 of Eubasilissa regina. Taxonomy (NCBI): domain Eukaryota; kingdom Metazoa; phylum Arthropoda; class Insecta; order Trichoptera; family Phryganeidae; genus Eubasilissa; species Eubasilissa regina. Next base: position 10,397,078 of record JAINEB010000027.1, on the reverse strand, counting down.
AAATTGTTTGTTCAATCTACATAATTTATTGAACTAATATTTCCCTACTGAAGCTGTGTGAATGTTAGGGGCGTCTTTACGTGTGCCAATTTTTGGTAGTTTTCTAGAAAATTTTTCTTACTAGACTCACAAAACCTGAGAAGTTCGTGGAGAAAATTTTAAACTGGTTTATTAAAGTAAAAGAACATTTGAGAAAAATAATTGATATGATGTTTTGATCTTCTTGAATGCTGACTATATTAGCGGGCAAAGCTAATTTAATTCTGAATGATTGGAGAATTGGTCATATTGAAAGTAGTTGGATAGCACAAAGTTTCAATGAATTTAATACTGATAGTTTTACAATAGATCAGTAAAAATGAAATACAATTGCCCGTTTTCCTCTTCACTAGTTTTCCATTCCCTAAAACGTGAGTGGAGAAATGTTGTCCATCAGTGGAAATTTGAAAATAACAGTCAGTTTTTAAGAAGGGAAAATTTTGGCCCACTTTTAAAAAAGGTGATGGGAGTCCTTGAAATAAGAAACTATAGTAAACGATTTAAAAACTTGTGGGATGTTTCCATTTGGCGAGTCCAAAATTGAATTCGAAAACCAGTCTCTCAATCACCTGCATGGATAATATTTCTTCAATAACGCATTTGCAAATTGGTGACTGTTTTTGTTTTCTTCAAATACGAAGAAAACAAAAAATTTGTGAAATTTTCAGCACATATCTCGTCTGTCTATGCTTGATATTGGCATGTGGACTCAGTCCAGGATCCCTGATGTGTCTCGGTATAATTATTATAAATCAGTACACCTGTTTTTTTGTTTAAACAATGAATATTCTGTGACTGCCAGCTATTGATTCCATATATGCCGGCTATCGGTTCCATATATTCCAATTTTTAAATTTATTATTTGTTTTATTTTGTTATTACGCCAGCCTTCGGAAATGTATTGTTTGTTCATTGGACAAAATTAATAATAATTTTAATCACCGTGTAAGGTTTAACAACCTATGATTTTTTCCCCTTAATGTGTCAGGTATTGGGTTTTTCACCTTAATTCATCTCTGTGTTTGTTTTTCATAGTAATTCATTTTTTTATTTTTTTTTCATTTTAATTTTTTTCTGTATGTTTTCTTCTCTGTGAGTATTTTTTTATATTTTTTCTTATTAATTTATAACCTTAAGCGTATATTTTTACATAAATACACATTTCTTTTATAATTTGTTTTTTTTTATCTTGAACCGACTCCTATGAAAATTACATTTCACATAAATGCAAATTTGCTAACTCTTAAAAAAGCCGATAAAAATGACTTGAATATAATATAATATTTCATAAATATTATATTAAGGATGTTCTCTTGTAATGTACAAATCGTTAAAGAAGATAAATCAACATAACTTCAATGAATTAAAACAAACTACACAGTTTTTTGTCCTTCTTGTAAAATTGAGAAATGCGGAGTTAGCAATTTTACACTTTAGAGCATGCATATGTTACAGTAAACAAGTGAAGTTCTATTTTCAGTGAAATCATACCATAATATATTTTCGCTGGAATATATATATTTCTACTATACAGAGTGTAACAGACCTAGTACACAATATTTTACGGGTGGATATCTGACTAAATTACAAGTCGAAAATGTTCACGGAATATGTACAAATTCAGCACTGTTACGGAAAATATTATTGTTTGAAATTTTTACAAAATCGTGTTAAGCTTGAAGTCTACGTACTTTTAAATAAATATTTGCGAAATTGTTAAATTATTAATCTTTGCTTCAGGCCCTTAATCATCTATCAAAAAATAGTCTAGCCACTTGAAATTTGATGACCTTTAATTTTTTATATTCATTATATAATTTGAAATCTTTAAAATATTGTAATTGATTAAAATAATAGCATAATTACGATTTTTAAAATGCTTATGTCTCTGAAAAGGTTGAGATTAGGCACATATCCCTTGAATATTTTCGATTCGTAATTTAGTCAGGTATCCACCCATAAAGTATTATGGACTAGGTCTGTTACACTCTGTATACTGAAAATATAATTTAACTGCTAGGTATTAGTACTTAATATACACTGCTCTAAACTGTTAATTTGACAGTTGTGGAACGTCCATTTGCGTGTTTTTGTTTTCGCTTAAAATACGTGTTTATGTTGATTAAAATTCAAAAAAGTATTCAATCCGATTTTGTCATCTAGTTATCAAAATAGTGCTTATTTTAGATAAAAATTGTATTTTTATTTTTTCAAAAAACTACATGGACAATAAAATTTTACTTATATGCTTTAAAATGAAAGTTCTATAACTCACATAACATAAACAATAATAATCTACATAATAACTTAACTTTCAAAACACAGTTGTAGGGCAACACATCGTCAGCTAAGGCTAAAATGTTTCCATGTCAGATGGTATTAATGACATAAACACATAATACATGCGAGGCATATACCTGCGTACATGTACCAGATTATCTGTTTGTGAACAAATACAGTTTCACTGATACTGAGCAGCGAAATTGTAACTTTAACATTGCATTGCGTGTAGAGGCAAGTTTTTAGTATTTTGGTAAAATATTTAGGTGGAACGACTGCAAAGTATGAAGCGCAAGGCTTCCGAGGCCATTAGCGAGGAGATCCGGGCGGGTTGCGTCTGCAAAAGGAGACTGGAACATCTGAAGGAACATGCCGATGCCACCTCGGATCCCAACACTCCACAGGTGAGTAGTATATATTATAACTCACGAATATGTGAATGTTATTGCTTGCAAAATAACATTAACTCCAGTGTTCCTTTTAACCAGTGCCGAGAATAATACGCTTTATGTGTCTATACAAATGTGCGCGTGACACGTGTTCTGTTGACAGTATGTTTATAACTTCACGAAAATATTTCAGTCTGTATGTTTGTTAATATTTTGCACAACATGTCTAGTCGGTTTGGTGTAGGTTGGTTTTATCATAGGATATGTTTAATGGCTAGCATCCTGTGGAAATCTGTTATGCGCATGCATTACATTTGAATTTAAATTTGTTGATGTAGAATCAAATCCAACATTTTACATAATATTGTGAAGAATGTGCGCTTTTGCTAGTATATCATGTGGATACATGTGATTTACTAGCAAAATATGTGGAATATGGAATAAAGTACAAAACAATTAAATGTATAACATAATTAAATTGAGAAAAGAACTATACTAGAGAGAAAGCCATTAAATATATCTACGTAAGGGTGATTTGTAACTGGTTTTTTTTCACACATTTTTAATAAGAGCTTATATAAAAGCTTTGTGTACACATGTGTATGCCGAAAGCAAACTAATATCATTGAAAATATTTTTTTAAATAATTAAACTTTTGTGCCCTTCTTCGATTTACTGTCAGTGAGAGTAACCGTGATCATGGTCCTGTGGCTGGATGTTGTGTGATGATGCCCCTATTTTGGTCAATAGTATTTCTCGGGCAATTCAAGAGTGGGCTCTGCATCAAACCTAACAGATCTGTTGGCGACCTTTGGGTATTTTATTAACTTGTAAATAAATATAGCATATTCTAAAGATTATAGATATAAATATTATAATTATAATCATGAAAACGGTCTGTCGAGCCTTCAAATTTCTTACTATTTATCCTCTCATGCCTCAAGCACCACAGCGATGATTCAGTCAGTATCAGGTTGCTTGGAGGTTGTAGAATTTATTGAAACGCTTGTGTTGTCTGCATTGTCCTTCGTAAATGACAAATTTTTACTTTTATTGTATTCAATGTGTGCTTTTGATATGGCATAGTGGCGTTGCTAACTTTGGTGATTGTATAATTGAATAATTTTGATTTACATGAAACAGAGCAGTGAGACAGCACATGAGAGTTTGGGTCTCTGCTGTCTTTCCAAGGATCCGGGTTACATTCCCGGAAGCGAGAAGGTAGTTGAACTTAATAATAATTAAGAATTTTTGAGTATGTCCAAATTTTTGCAAGAACACACAATTACTGGATTTTTACCTCCAAAGGCATTATTATTAAAGAAATTATAGATATCTCATAGAGATGAAGCTATTTATATTATATGGGAAAATAGAATTATTATGTAATTACCCATACTTCCATTTTTCCCATATAATATAATATAAATAGCTCCGTCTCTATGAGATATTTATAATTTCTTCAATAATAATTCATGTTTCCATTACTTGACAAACTTCAAAGTTGAATCGTTGGCATATTTGTCGTTATAAATAATGATATTTTATTCATTGTTAATTATTCACGTACTGTTTACTCCTTATTTTGAAATAGAGTCAACACGATGAGAAATACGGAATTTACTCATCATTGAGTGAATGTTTTAGGCTTCCCTGAATCAGTGGAGGAAGACGCGTTTAGACAGAATGTTGATAGAATATTTCCTGCGCCAGGGATACTATCAGGCGGCCAACGATCTCGCCGACAAGACCAATCTCAGGGATCTTACTAATGTTGGTGAGTCTGATAATCATTTCACTTATTTCCACAGAAATATTGTATCTACATCGCACTTTGTGTTTTCAAGAGTGAGTTTAACTTTTTCTCCACTGCTTGTGATGACTGCGGCGGGCGTAAGTACATTCAAATAAGGCGTAGATAACATTGTTTTATGAGATATAAATCAAAATTATATATATATATATATATAATAATTCCATCAGGAATATTATTAGATTTAACATTTAATTTGGATCAAAAGAAAACAGCGCGGCCACCAGTCCACCAGTAACACAACAGTCCCATCATCAAGTATCTAGTAACAGTGTATCATGAAGAATCATGGTCACAATGATAAAATATGAATTTAATATTGTTTAATTAATATACATGTTAATTGGCGAAGGTGATTCTAATGTATAGCTTGTCAAATAAGTGTAGAAAATAAATGAGGGCGTTGCAATCGTTTAAATGGCAACACCAAAATGGGTCAAAGGTAAAAGAATGTAATTTAAAAAAAATACTATGATCCAAGTGCATATTTCACATAATGTATGCACGCTATTCAGAAATCAGCGGTACATACTTCCTGAAACATGATAATTCTACATCATATTAAGACAATTGTATATTAAAACTTTTTATTATTTAATGATTTGTAAGCGAGATAATTGCACGGAAAGGTGATTTTTTTTATATTTTTTAAATTTATATATTAAAATAGTGATTTATTAAATGTTTATTCAAAATAAAAACTATGCAAAAGAGACACACTTAAAGCAAAAAAATATATATTTTCACCCAATTGTGTTCAAAACATTTTATTTTATTGATATTTCATTTAATGAAAGAGTGGTTTGATATTCCGATGAAACATAAAGAAATTCGCTACAATAAAATACGATAAAAAAAAGCCTTACAATACAAATAATTACAAACGTCGGAGTTGTCAAATGATTTTTTGCACTGAAACACGGAATGACGCAACAATATATATTTTGTTATAAAAACTACATAATATTTGAAAATCAGAGTATTAATTCAACACCAGAAAAATGATTATCTTCGCCTTCTTGACATTCTGAATCTTTATCTTCCGTATCACTATTTTCATCCAAACATATTATTAAGTCGTCGATATCCTCATATAATGTTCTGCCTCGTTCATAATATTCTGCCTCAATTTTCATCACATGATGGCAACAGTTTTTCCATTCATCAGAACTGAACTCTTAAAGGCATTTTCTGTCAGCTGTTTTATATTGTTTGTGTTTAGCCAATGCCCAAATTAATTCTATCGGATTTAGGTCGCAATGGCAAGGAGGAAGCCTTACAACAGTGTGACCGTGCTCCCCTAATGTTTCATTTATATCATATATAGGCTCTGGTTTATGCTTCTTATCAAGCACCAATAATGAAGGCTTCCTTAATGAATCATTAAAAACAATATTGTTATGTACTCCATGATTTTATGTCATCAACTTTCGTCGCAGACGTTGGTGCCTTGTTTTTCATAACGCTGTGATAAGACACATTGTCCATAACAATTATATACTTACTCTAGTACTATTTTATATCGGGTGTGAGCTTCTCGACAACCCACTTTTTAAAATTATGAGCATTCATTTCAAAATGATTGTCTTCTTCTTTGTTTGTTTGTTTTGTCCTGCTAAAAATTAAAAGGGCATTAGAGACAAAGCCCTTTTCACTTCTAGTGTGAACAATAATCCAGCATTTCCCTCTCGAAATATCATGTTGAACTCCTGTCACATCTAATGATGTCAGCATTCCTTCAGTTTGTAGGATGAATGAATATAACTTTCATCCAAATAAATAGTAATATTTGCTATTCTTTTGATAAATTTCGATTATCCATGATGATTTTTAAGTAATGCTCTCTCTTCGCCGCTATATTAGATTTTTCAATAAGTGCACTTCTGTTTGTTCTACATTTTTTGTAAACAAAACTGATTGAATGCAAAATTTTCCTTAAATATTTATGGCTACCGTCAAATCCTATGTCTTCTTTGAGAATAGTCAATAAATTTCTTAACGTTGGCACTTCCTTTCGTACTATATAAAAAAAAAAGAATTTTTTGTCGAATGGCACAAATATCAAAGTCGTTCAACTCTTTTCTTGGGCGCCCCCTTTTCAACTGTCAAATACGGAAACAAAACATAACCTTACACCTGAATGTACAAGGTTATAATTGTTTCAAAATCGGCATAAATACGAGTATATTAAAATATTGTTTATATACATACAAAATTAATAAAATTTGTTAAGAAACTGTAGTACATACTAGTCATTTCAGCAGTTCGTTTGTAAATATATCTATGTTGGACAAGAGCTTCCTCGCTCGAAATTCAGCTAAACAGCGCTGAAATACGCAGTAAATTACTTCCCTTTCCACTGCGTATTGGTTTATTCATTTTAAGTATTCTTAATCACATTTAAACGATGAACACGTAAACAATTTTTAAATAAAGGATAAGTAGAACTAACATTGAGCAAACCAGAGCAAAGTGAGTAATTTGGTGTTGCCAAAGAATGAAAAATTTTAGTTCCTCTTTAATAACTTTCTACATTTATTTGACAAGCTATATCATAGCCCTCATGTGGACTGAATCAGATTTTTATTTTTGAAAATTAAGTAATTAATACATAATTTTTTTTAAAAATTTGACACTTAGCACAAGTTAAATTAAGTTCTTTTTATTGTTAAAATAACAGCCAACGATTATTGTAATATAGTTCAGTATTGATATTGAAAGTAGGCTCTTAATATTTTACTATAAATTCGAAAATTGTAAAGAATAAATTATCCCTTTAACATTTCTTATTTCTTTGAGCAGACATCTTCCTTGTTGCTCGGGAAGTTGAGCAAGACCTGACTAATCATGACACAGCACGGTGCCTGCAGTGGTGCGCTGATAACAAGTCCAAACTGAGGAAACTCAAGTCTAATATGGAATTCAAAATCCGGATCCAGGTTATTGGTATTTTAGTATTTTTTAAGATTGGTTTTAAATTCTAAAATTTTCTCGAAAAACATAAATGAAATAAAAAATTAATACTGTGATGCTAAGCCATATGAATAGCTTTTCTATACATTGTATGACATAGAATTAATGAGGTACATATTTTAAATTACAAAATAACACTATGACTTTGACATTACTTAATCCAAATGTTTCAAATCAACCAAAATTTATCAATGTTTACTCAAAATTAGTCATAATTTTATAATATACATATAATATTTAATTAGCCTTAGTACCTGCAGCCTTATTCTGGGTTTTGCGCTAGTGTTGCATATCTTTAAAGTAAGCAGTCCGAATCTCGTGCATGTAATACAACATTGGTTAGCGTGCTCGGATTGTACACATTAATAATCCTGAATAAAGATTTTAGGCTCTTTTTCCATCAATGCTGTCTGTTCTGCCTTCTATTTTATTATTTTAGTCCATAGATCAAAATGGTTTAAAAAATTATGGTGTCTATTTTTTTTACATAGTGAAAGTTGTTTTTAATCAAATTCAAAATTTAGAAAAGTTGTTAACGAGGTTGACTGGATATTGTTTGTCACTCCTTAATTCTTTCAAAGTAAGCTTTGACTCTTCTGTGTTGGGTTTTTTGGGGTAGCTGATGGACTCCGCAATTGGATCCAAAATTGGCCAGAGAGACCAGAGGTACACAGCACAATACCCCAGAAAATTCAACGTATAAGATTCAAAGTTTATTTGAAAAGAATGAAGGATGACAAACCTCGATAACGTTCTGTACTTATGAGTCACTTTGTTAACCCACTAGTAAATTTGTTACCATGCACCAAACAACAAAACCAAACAATCACAGATTTTCTTCAACCTATAAAAAAGATATAAAGTTGTTATGACAGGACACATAGCAACCATTTAAACTCAGATTATCTTTAACATTTTCAATCTATAGGAATACATAGAGTTGGTGCGACAGGACCGACGTTTGGAAGCTGTGAAGCACGCTAAGAAATACTTTTCTAATTATGAAGAGGGACAACTCCCAGAGATACAGCAATGTATGGGAATGTTGGCGTTCTCGCCTGATACAGGTAAAAATTAATTTCATATCATTATTATCATACATTAATGTTAGGAGTTTTTTCCCAAATAATAATGACATGTAACTAAAGATATTAATCCTTGGTATTTCCAACATTATCAATTTTAGCATTAAGGGAATGTTGTATTGTTAATCACTTAATATGTAATACCCAACTTTGGAACAAAATTTGTATACAAGCCCACCACAATGTTCTATATTTTATCAGTTAGTCAAAACGATTGTCCAGTTATTTTGAAAAATTTAATATAAAACCAATTAAATTGTGTTTGATTTTCTGTGTTGATTAACAATGGAGTTCTATAAAATAATTATGCTATAAATATTAAAAATGATCCTTTTTTGAATTGACTAATAACTGATGATGAGAAATGGATTGTTTACAACAATGTGGTGCGCATGATGTCTTAGTTCTGACATGATGGTTTGCCTCAAACGACATTGGAAGCAGAGGAAGGTTATACTCTCAGTGTCATGTGTCATGCCTTTTCCTACCACCCAATAATATAAGTGCAATTCTGGCATTTTCCTACTTTATGAAATGTACTATTTTACACTCATAATAATAATAATAATAATTACATTGGATAATTTTTATAGTACCATATTCATAAAAAAATTCACCTTAAGGGTGTTTACACAAACTGTTTACTCCTACACTATTTTTGTATTGAAATTTTTATTTGAATTTGTGGATATGATTTTAATCTTGTGGTTCGTTTTGAGTCTCTTATTAAATAAAGTTTCTGTTTTATGAGGGTAAAGAGTACAACGCTTTTGGCTTGCCACCACAAATGCCCGTTCACTAAACTTGGACTTCTGGCAACAGCTGGGCGGTTCTACAACTCTTCTTGCATTCGAATTAGAGGGGCTGACCTGAGAGTTTGACATCTAACATTCAAGTTGTCTGGAATGCAGAGCTCTTGAAGATACAGAGGTGCCATGTTATGTGTCGCCTTGTACATAAATCAGCACAATTTAATTTCAACTCTTTCGGGGAAACGTAGCCAATGTAGTTCACACAAAAAGGAAGTTATGTGAGAGAATAGAATAGAATAGAAATAGTAAAACACAAATAAAAAAAATGTTTTATTTTTACAATTTATAGAAGTGCAACCCTACAAGGAACTCTTCCAAATCAACCGCTGGCAAGATTTGGTATTACAATTCCGTCGTGAAAACTATCGCTTGCTGCAGCTTCCGCCACAGTCTGTATTGTCTGTGGCGCTGCAAGCCGGCCTCAGCGCCCTGAAGACGCCCCAGTGCTATTCTGTTGCCGGCAGGGTACCTTCCTGCCCGGTATGCAGCGAGCCACTCAATTCCCTGGCTGCCTGCTTGCCCCACGCGCACTGCTCCCAGTCCAGGCTGGTGTGTCGGATCTCAGGGGAGCCGCTGAATGAGAATAATCACCCCATGATGCTTCCCAATGGACAGGTTTATGGAGAGAAGGTAATATATAATATTTGAGAGAACATGTATGTAGTATAGTTGCGTATTTTATTAAATACTAATTTAATGTATTAATTATAAATATATACATATAAAATCAATTTTGTCGAAAAATATTGTTTTTGTGCTATCGGGATTTTATATGTATATATTTATAATTAATTCATTAAATTAGTATTTAAAACATCACAGACCTATGTTCTGAATAATTACAACTTAACAATAAGAATGTGTTCTCCTTAATAAGCATATTTTATTATTTAAAAAAGAGAGAAAAAAAAAGATAATTTAAAAAAAAACCTTGTGATGGTGAAACCGGGTGTAGAACAAGCTGTGGTTTATTGTCCAACCAAACCAGGATTAGGCAAGCGAACAGAAAATATTTATCCCATAATTTATTTATGGTATAACATGGATGTAATAAGTAACCAAGCTTCATTATTATTCAAGGGCTGAAAGGAAGGAACGTTCCAGTCTAAATTTTAAAAGGATTCAATTGTATAAAATAGGAAATGAAAATTATTCCGCAACCTACCAGTCATAAATGAACAGTAGTGAAATTAAGAGAGATGATTATTATAGGTATTTAAAATTCTTATTATATGCATTAATAAGTTTGAGTCTCCATAATCATATCTAGATGTTGCAAGTGCACCATGAACATGTGTACTGCATCCATCCTTTTACATGATGGAAGGAGGCTAATAATAATGTTACACACAAGTGCATTCCAACGATAACAAAAAGTGATCGCCCAGTTACGCTACCTCTAGGAAACACTCATGTCGCTGAGCGCACTGAAAAGTGCGGACTAGCCGAGTGCTCCGAATTCGCCAGTGGTAGTGCTCCGATTTGCTTTTGTTCATAAAGAAGCGAGGCTCAGGGAGGTGATGTGTGGGGGAGAGAAGTAAAACCCAGAGAGCTGTTAATACGGGCAAGCTGCAGTGAGAACTGACTTCTCGACTGTGGTTCTCTCCCTATTTATTTAATGTTTCACACTCAGCATGACCAGCGGTGGGGGGGCTTACAAACTTTACCCCTCCTCCGCTGGACCGCTGCAACGTGACCGCTGCCACGCGGTGGTCTGTCGAACTATAGTGTCCGGAGCGCGATATCGAACAGACTTAGTACTGTGCCGAATCGCTCTCCTTACCAGGCATAAAAAATAAATAAAAAACAAAATATTTAAGGAATATCGCAAACAATAAACAAATACTATCAAGACCTAGCTCGCGATATCCACAACATAATCAAGGCATTTATTAAAACAAAGACAAAAACAAATATGAAACATGGAATAAACAGAGGATGGGGGTGATTTCCCATAATTTACACAATTATTTTCAGTGGGTGATCACCCCATACAAACACACAATAACTTGCGATATCTGCCACATAATAGATTACAAGTGTGGGTGACCGTCCGAAATTTCAATACACAAAACAATTACCTTCGGTGGACGGTTGCTCCATACAAAACAATTGGCGGCCCTATCGAGGACCGCCTGCGGTCCCTCCATGGATACTTGCTGGCACTGTGCACCCCGCAAGTCCATTGTGAGTAACAAACTGCTCGCTGGTAGTTCCTCTATAGTGAGCTGATATGTGGTGGCTGTCCCCTTCTGGAGCCCGCCACTGGCGCTCAGCGCCCATCGATCAGCTCGGAGCCACCGGACCGAAGAAGAAAAAGATAAAAGACCCATTCTAGGGCTCCCGATAAGGGAATTCGTCTAGTGGGTTCGCCAATAACGTACTGGATCGTCCCCAAGCGGGGCTTTTCGAGTCTGGCCGCCGGCACACCACGTGGCGGCTCCTCATGAGAGGCTGCTCACCGAGCCCGTTGTGAGGTGGAATCCTGTGTGCAACAAATAATTTAAATGTGATTCAAGGACTTAAAGCAAAGATTAAGGATTGAAGTGACAACTTTATTTAATGCATCTAAAGGGTTTTAAGTAAATTTCCTTTTGTTAGTTTTCCAAGTTAGTAGTCCAAATCCCACATATTACAGACAATAATGCACAGTGCACCTATGCAATAATATTTTTTTCTGATTTATCAAGTATCAATAAATATATACTTATTGTGCGCATAGATAGCATACGTATAACATATTATATTTTTATTTTTGAAAGATATTTTCATAAAAATTGTCATTATGCAGTTAGGACAAAGAAATTTGCTTAGAGAAAAGCCATCAACCATGTACATCCATAATTCATTCAATTTCTGTGCCTAATGTTGGTGATTGTAGATGTCAGTTGTTCCCATGTGTAGTTTAACCTTTTGAACACTACTCCCAGCCCTGACTTTCCAATACTCACACGCGGCACATTTTTTTTGAATACCCAAATACGCATTAAATCATCAAAATAGACAACTTACGCTTGATTTATTGCCTTAGATAGAGATTAAAGGTTATCTTGTTCAATATGAAACCAAAATATGGTTGTAAAAACCCCAGTAAAACCGCGATATAACGAAATCCAAGGGACCAAAAAATAAAAATTCGTGATAACGAATTCCCACATATAACGAAAAAAATAAAAAAAACCTACTATATGTTACGCGCCGTCGCAAAAAAATGTTGCGCGGCCTCAAAAAAGATCGCAAATTCTGCAAACAAAGGAGGAAAAAGGCCGTAGGGAACTGAATACCTACATATTTTTAGTAGTTTTGTTATTAAAACAGATAAGTAAATGGATAATCAAAGGAATTAAATTAAGAACAGAATCTATTCAACACCAATTGGAAGATATTTTTGTAAATTCCAGAACATTGCAAACACGAAACAATATTTTAAGTGTGTTTAAATGTAGAGCCGCTTCAAACATAGTTTTGGGCATGAAACATACAAAATAATTCAAAAATAACAATTTTATAGTTGAATCGCGGCATTTTTATAAAATGAGTCGTATATAAATTACGAAGGTACTTACCGGTAACGGCGGCAACCACTTCAAAATATATTTATAATCGTTAAAATTGTTCACTTAAAAAATATCGTTAACATTGTTCACTTAAAATACACGAAAACAATAGTTAATAGAAATACAAAATGCCGTACAAAAATAGTCCATAAAATATTTTAACGAATTATTTATATTATTGACGAGTTCACACGAAAACAATTGTCAAACGAAAATGAATTTATGTAAATATTCAGTTCGGTCATGCAATAATCGCGTTAAAAGCGGAACAAACTTAACTTTACAGACGTTACACTGAGACTGACATTTCTAATAAGTACATACTGCAACTTTCGGGAGGTTCCTGTTAATTTTTGTATTTTACAGCTGTTGGGTCTGGGATTGCAATCATATTATAGGCGTATACGTACGTAAAACGTGTCTAAGAGAACGCCGCAAGAATTATGTTAAATGGTTTTATGGGCCTACTATGAACCCATGAAGAAGTTTGAATTGTTTTACTACCTTGTCGGCCGACTGCTGCGCACCGCCGAAAAGGCCATAAAACCGTTCGCATACGGCAGATGCATCGGCGCGGCTTTGTAAGTGCGAAATAATATTTTCATCTTTTAACATTTTTTTATTTCGTTATAAATTTACGTAAATGTATTGGCATTTTTTCGTACGGGACAAAAATGATTTTGTTATAAATATTAACGGGATTTCGTTATATAAATGCATTTTTGTATGAAAAATTGGTTTTAGGGACTAAATTTCGATTTTTTTTTCGATATACGTCATTTTTCGCTATATCGGGTTTCGTTATATCGCGGTTTTACTGTAGTATGTTTATAAATGAATAAACATAAACATATATAATGGTACAGTAATGCGGCCACTCCTCGAAACAGGTGACAGATTATCAATATTTTTAACGAAGTATGTTTTTATTTTCCAGAAAGATCTGAAGATGTAAGCACCGTCAAAGTATTAGGAATGTTTGAGTGTATTTTTAAATATTGTATAAAATAGGCGCACTATGTGATCACGGACAAAAGTTGCAGTATCAACTATTGATACGGCCGCATACAAAAACCAATTTATACCGTATCAACTGTTGATACAGTAGCATTCAATAGGTTAAATATAATGGTTCGTCAGTAAATTTTTTCTTTATTTAATTGATTTAAAATAATTGTCATTTTCTGTAGTTGATACAATGCACAACCACTTTCTGATTTAATATTTAAAAAATAAAGATACATACATGTCACGTGAATAATAAAACTTCGCAATAAGAATGTGTTTTCCTAATACAGTAAAACCGCGATATAACGAAACCCGATATAGCGAAAAATGACGTATATCGAAAAAAAATCGAAATTTAGTCCCTAAAACCAATTTTTCATACAAAAATGCATTTATATAACGAAATCCCGTTAATATTTATAACAAAATCATTTTTGTCCCGTACGAAAAAATGCCAATACATTTACGTAAATTTATAACGAAATAAAAAAATGTTAAAAGATGAAAATATTATTTCGCACTTACAAAGCCGCGCCGATGCATCTGCCGTATGCGAACGGTTTTATGGCCTTTTCGGCGGTGCGCGGCGGTCGGCCGACAAGGTAGTAAAACAATTCAAACTTCTTCTTGGGTTCATAGTGGGCCCATAAAACCATTTGACACAATTCTTGCGGCGTTCTCCTAGACACGTTTTACGTACGCATACGCCTCTAATACGATTGCAATCCCAGACCCAACAGCTGTAAAATACAAAAATTAACAGGAACCCCCCGAAAGTTGCAGTATGTACTTATTGGAAATGTCAGTCTCAGTGTAACGTCTGTAGAGTTAAGTTTGTTTCGCTTTTAACGCGATTATTGCGTGACCGAACTGAATATTTACATAAATTCATTTTCGTTTAACAATTGTTTTCGTGTGAACTCGTCAATAATATAAATAATTCGTTAAAATATTTTATGGACTATTTTTGTACGGCATTTTGTATTTCTATTAACTATTGTTTTCGTGTATTTTAAGTGAACAATGTTAACGATAATTTTTAAGTGAACAATTTTAACGATTATAAATATATTTTGAAGTGGTTGCCGCCGTTACCGGTAAGTACCTTCGTAATTTATATACGACTCATTTTATAAAAATGCCGCGATTCAACTGTAAAATTGTTATTTTTGAATTATTTTGTATGTTTCATGCCCAAAACTATGTTTGAAGCGGCTCTACATTTAAACACACTTAAAATATTGTTTTGTGTTTGCAATATTCTGGAATTTACAAAAATATCTTCCAATTGGTGTTGAATAGGTTCTGTTCTTAATTTAATTCCTTTGATTATCCATTTGCTTATCTGTTTTAATAACAAAACTACTAAAAATATGTAGGTATTCAGTTCCCTATGGCCTTTTTCCTCCTTTGTTTGCAGAATTTGCGATCTTTTTTGAAGCCGCGCAACATTTTTTTGCGACGGCGCGTAACATAAGTAGGTTTTTTTATTTTTTTCGTTATATGTGGGAATTCGTTATCACGAATTTTTATTTTTTGGTCCCTTGGATTTCGTTATATCGCGGTTTTACTGTAATAAAGTTGTATCAATGTGTCCAAAATTTAATAAAAATGAATTGATAATTTTGGCGTCTGCTATCAGATTACTCAAAGGTATTTGAGATTCTGTAAAAATAATGTAAATGGCTCTTTCAAATAATGGAACGATTAAATGTATTAATATCAAAAAAAAAAAAAGGTAACATATAGATTCGAAAATTTGTCACTGTAACATAGTTGGATAATGCACCTCCCCCGGTTTGGAAAGATATCCATCGAATCCCGGTGGCGCAACAACAATATTTTTGATAAAATTGATTTTATATGTATATCTTTCTAATTAATTTAAAATATTCTTATTATCTAAACTAAGTAGATTATTGAAAATAGGACTCGGTGGTTTCTTAGGATAAAGCTCAAACTCCTGACCAGTTAGCGTTTTACCGTCGGGCAAAGAAAGCATGCCTTTATGTATATGTAATATTATTAGTCACAAAATATGGTTATCTAATATTGATGTTGTCTGATGTTGCAGGCTTTAAAGGAGATGATGAAGGAACAAGGTGCTATAATTTGCCCCAAGACCAAAGAAGTTTTCTGCATGAAGCGAGTTGAAAAGGTTTATGTGATGTAGAGATAAATTTTCTGAAATATAATTTTTTTTAAAGACCATATTATATTATATTTACGTATAGACAATTATTGTCAGTTTATAAACTTTATTTTTTAACTCGTATGTAAAATAAGTATAGATATTATATTAAAAATATGATCTGAAATTAAAGGTTCTTTTATTAGAAATTCCTCACAAAAGTTGATGATTAACAGGTTTGCTGCTGCTGGTGATTCTGATCTCGGAGCCACTCAGCCGTATTCAGCAAGCGCCGCCGACTCTGTTCGGAGACATAAATATTTCTATTGTTAGTGCTTCGATCTCTTGTCTCCGAGAAGACAGGATACAGGGTTGAAGATTAATTCTAAGCAGAAGTGGGCTCTCAGCTTACAGTTTTCAAAAGTATTGTTGCACACATTACTGATATTTTTATCACTCAATTTTCAAATTCAAGTTTTGCTCGGTTTAAAAATAATTGTAAGCATATTTTTATCAAAACCAATTAGTCATGTTAGTTTGCAATCGGGATCAGTTCTGTGTATGTATATAGGCAGTTAACATCATATGTATTGAAATAGAGTATTGGCATATCACATAGAAGCATTATTAAATGCCCACACATCTTTTTCATTAGATTTATAATGAGCTAAATATATATTAAAAAAAGAATTTAATAAAATCTTGTAATGCTTATTTTTAGTCACACGATGCTGGAAAATTTCACTTCTTCGCACTTTTTTCGATCATGACCAGGAGACCTTGAAACCGTCCTCGGATAAATTAAATTAAGTTTGTGTACATGTATAGTAGAATCTCACTAATCCGGTACTATCTGAGGAAGGGTGATCGTGTCTCATCATTTTTAGTAACATTCGGAACTATGTCGCTGGTGCTATTAGTGCTTGGGGAATTTATTAGAGATAGACATAAAAACTGAAGAGAATATTGACTGACAAGATGTGCGGAGAGTATTCAAATGATGACAGATAATGATACCCGCATCGAGCTGAATAATGGAGATAATCCAAATATAGTGGAGGCCAATTATCTTGCAGCGTTCAATTACAATAAAACCAGAGTTAGCTTTGTCAAGTTTTATTGTCGGCATTATTTGGGTAGAAGAAAATGGTGAATCGACTGGAGATATTTTGGTTTTGCATAAATCATGCGGTTTTAAAACAAGGTTTGAGTGTGAGAAAACATTTATCAATGGCTAGCGACACACAAGTGGATTTTAGTGACGGATCTAGAATTTTTCGAGAGACTCACAGAGTTGGTCTGTGCATTAGTGGGGAAGACGGCCTGCCGATTTCAGGTCTGAGTGCCAGTTCCTACAAGCGCACACGTTCGGATAACCGTCGGAAGGCTACTAATTCCTTTCTATTTCGGGATCAAGATGAGCAATGCCATTTAAATTAATTTAAGAATTTTTTTTGGTTTACTGTTAACACATTCATTGCTGACATCGCGAGATGCGCATTGACTGTTACGTGAGCACTGTGGTTTTGAGTCATTATTAGCTTCAGCCCAGGGCGACTCATCACTGTTCATCAGTTTGGATTGATCTGTCATTCATATCAGTCGTTTGGCATAGTTCTTCTGTATGAATGTTTCATGTTCGTAGAAATATATATATATTTCTACGAACATGAAAAATTATAAATACAAGGTGAAGGACTCAATATCTGGCAGGGCATCTGTAAAAACCATCTAATAAGCCTCCATATTACAATTTGTTCCACAACACTGTCTTAATTTGTAAATTGGACCTTGTGGCACCGTATTACATCCACAAGTTAACATAGTCCAAGCAGTAAATTCAATATGGCAGCAGTTTTGTAAAAGGGTGATTGTGTTTTAGTCAAATCTTAACAAATAATGTAAGGATAGGACTAAAAATAAACTATTATATTTATATTTTTTATTAATATTATAAGATTCATATTTTTTATAATAAAAAATATGAATCTTAACCACCAAGTTAATATTGCTAATTTTAAAAGTATTATTATATTTATATTTTTTATTTATTATCTTAGTTTTATTAACCACAATTGAGTTTAAAAAACATCTACCGGTTTCGGAAAACATCTTTTCCTTCTTCAGGATGTCATAACTAACTAAAAATATATATTTTAAAAGTATTATTATATTTATTATTTATTTTATTACACCAGCCTTCAGAAATGTATTGCTTGTCCATTGGATAAATTATTAACAATTTTAGTCACCATGGAATGTTTAACAACTCATAAAGTTTTTTTCTCTTTTAAAGTGCCAGGTATTGGGTCTTTCACCTTATATTATAATTTAACATTTTAATGAAACCCACTTTCATGTAGTTATCCTTCAGAAATTTGTAAATTAGTGAAGGGTAAAACTTAATTTCGTAATGAATGCTTCACAAAATGCACATTCACCAACTTGAAGCGTTCAAAATGAACAC
Organism: Eubasilissa regina; assembly: GCA_022840565.1. Classification (NCBI taxonomy): domain Eukaryota; kingdom Metazoa; phylum Arthropoda; class Insecta; order Trichoptera; family Phryganeidae; genus Eubasilissa; species Eubasilissa regina. The sequence continues at coordinate 10,378,524 of JAINEB010000027.1, read as the reverse complement.
TTAAAATAAGTTAAAAGATATATTTTTTTATATTTACAAATTTGCAATTCCTTAATATTGAACTTATAAAAGGTAAAGTATGCGGTCTCTTAATGTTGAATTAGACATTTTAGGACAGTTCCAAGAATAATCCGAAGACTCGCAGGGCAAAAAATTAAAAATGGGGAAAATGATAGATTAATTGTAAAAAATATTTGGTCGTCATAAATTTTATTTCATAACATTATACATTTTTGAACCAGCATGTATATTTTTTTAACATTTCAATCAAGTGTTTTACGGTACAACAAATGTGATTGTATTGTTTGTTTTAATACCAAAATAATTACCGGAGTATGTCTTTTCGGTTCTATTAATCAGAGCTACTATGGAAAAGATTAAAAATAAAATAATGAATATATAATTACATATGTATATTAATAATTTTGTAATAGTCTAAGCGAGAATGCACACAGGTGGTAGTTATTAGTCTGGCAAGTATTCCTTTGCGTAATTAGATGTGTCATTACAGTTCTTCCTTCACTGGCAACTTTACAATAGGTCACTAGTATGTTTAATTTAGCAAGTTAATATTTATAACAGCGGCAGGAACCATATTGCAAGTGACATTTTGATAATCTTACTCAGTTTTACATAATTATCAGTACGAGCTAAAAATAAAAATATCAGCTATGGGAAGCGGATAGTCATACGCCAATCACCATTTAAAATAAAAAGGAGAAATTTACATTGACTACATCAATAAATTAATTTCTGAAGAGATGAAAAGTCTTAATTACAGTTTTGTATAGTGGAAATCGTTTAACTTAAGACCATGGGGATCAAAATATTTTTCATGTTAAGAGAAATGACAGATGCTGAGTCAGTTGAGTCATAAGCAGCAAGCAATTTCATGACACGGCCGATAGGTAATCTGGGTAAGGTTTATAATAAAATAAATTAATGAAATCACATAGTATTTTGTAGAGAGCAGATTTTTTTTTCATGTTAAACATTTTCCACTTCGTATGTACATGTTTTTAGCTGGGATAACAATCTGCACAATATTTTAAAAGAATAAATATATATATATTTTTAAAAGTACTTTTATTACCTAGCTTATTCTTAAAAAGCTTGCGTCTAAGTACCTCTGAATTACGCTTGAATTGTTATTGTGTTATCTACTGAATCTCTTTTTTGTATCTTATCTATTAACAAGATTGCTATATTTCGAAGAATGCCGCATCGCACGGGTCATTAGAAGCAGCAAAAGTAAATATTGAAAATTGTCACTTGCAACAGTTCTGCTCGGTGTTTCACCTGTAATTAAATAATGGAAACTTTACTAATCACCGATACGCACACTTCACTAACATAAAATATATTATAATATATTACAATAAAGACAGAATCATTTTACTGGATATAAAACTAAATTAGTTTTATATTTACATTATATTATTTGATAAAACAGATAAACATATCCAGAAAAAAGTTCAATAGAATAATATTCATATTTGTATCAATTTGTATGTACATGCATTTATTTTTAACTTATACAGTAATAAAAACTGTTAACATTTTTTTTTTCATTAAAATTTAGAGATCTTTCGAAAACCATACAAATCATTCTGTTTTGGTTTTATTATATATTTTAGAAAAATTTCCAGCTATCAGCTTCATAGTTGTTCTAAAGAGGTGCCGAATACGCCATAATAAAAACACAAAAATATATATTGTAAGACAAAATTTATCTAAACATATACAGCAGTGTTACACAAAAAAAAAAAAAATGCAAAAATGGAGATACTTACTCCATTAAAGGACCTTTTATAATTCGCTTCACATTCACACATAATCGCCTGGTTTTATAACAGTCAACGTGTTGTTAAAAACTAATAAAAACATAACATAGACTTAGCATAACACTAGCATGGCGATGTTACTAACTAAATATTTAAAACAATACAGTAAACTTTTTATATTCCAACATTGTATATTCTTCATTTTGCACGCCCTTCCTCAACATTCCGACAACTCGATTTTATTTAAAGCGGAATAGTGGCAGTGAACACATTTTATTTTAAATATAAAATTACATATTTAAATTTCTGCCTTTTGCAGAATCATCATCAGAGCTAATGTCACTCTTATGATGTGCAGGGCTAGATTTACACTCAAAAGTTCCTTGGGCTAATAGTTGGTTGACGCCGGGCCTCATATTCAAGGATACCATTACCACTCGTGTTTTTGTCTTCGGTGAGAGAATAGTCCCACATATTGGAGGTCCAAAAAATATTTAGTAAAATGTGATTTTGAAAAATACTCTTTCTTTCAAAATCAATCATTTCAGTCGATTGACATTAGAGTAATTAATTTTTAATTCATGACAATATGGAAAATTTTTGCCTTGGCAATCGGTTGCAGGTATACTGAGTTTTACAAAGATCACTTCAATTTATTTTCTGGTCCCTATCAATTTGGAGGCCCCACGATGTAGTCCATTTAGCCTTATGGTAAATCCAGCCCCGGTGATGTGTTTACTGTTTGATTTGAGTAAGCACATCACACAGATTGAAGCCTGCAGCATTTATTACTGCAAAAGTTGATGCACCAACCCTGAACTTGCAGTGCAGACATATATACACCAGGATAGTCTAGTAAGCTTTACAGAGAAGGTTCGGATCATGAAAACCTAAGGCCTTGTTTTACAAACATTTTTTGCATAGCATCGAAGAATGAACAAACACGAGCATGAGCGAAACACAGATGAGACATTACAATAGAATTCGATAATTCAATAGAGAAGCAACAATAATATTATTTACTGCTTATTGCAATTAAAAAAGAATTTAATCAAGAAATGTTGCCCTTTTTGAGCTATTCCAGTATTTAACACTGATCATCTTCATAAAAAAATATCTCTTGACCAAATTTCGCTATTTTAACTAATTATTGTTTATTCATTGACAATATGACCTTTCAATTAATTACCGTATTACATTGATTATAAGAAGCATGTTTTTTCCTGTTTTGGTGTCTCTATATTCACGGTGCAGATTATATTCGATGGTGTCTTACAATGGCTGTCAAAAATGTATTTGCCGTTGACTATCCTCGGAACCCACCTCCAGTGAGCTAGCGCCTGCCGCTGCTGCACAGTTGAGATACGTTCATCGCTCGGTGTCAGTTGAAGGCAATCATATTTTTATAATAAAGTTACCCTTTTTAATTTTTTTTTCTTTCAAGCTTAGAAAAATGAGGGTGCCTCTTATAATCAATGTAATATGGTAAATATTTCATTAAATGTTGTGGCCACGGAAACATCGACTGACTAAAGTTTACAGATGCATATTTTCATTTTAAAGTTGATATTGTGAAATTTGTATAAACACTGAAATACTGTAACACATGGAGTTAGTGATTTTTTTAAACCACTTAGGGCCGGTTGTGTGATCAGTGGTAACTTGTTACTGTGGTCAAAATAGTTACTAAAATTTTTTTTGTGAAAACGGGTTGTTCAGTCATTGGTAAAAAATGCAATGGTAAACAAATTTTGCTCTCGAATATCAGATGGTAAAAACCGAAAATTGTTGGATAAACATGCCAGATTCTTCACAGCTGTTTCAAAAGTCATTTGTCACATGCCACAATGTTGCAGTATACGACAATTAATTTTAATGATGAGACTTTGTTCGATGATCTTGTTGTTTAATATATATTACCACATAGACTGAAAAAAATTCAGGGGTGAATAAAGCATATTTTATGATTATTCGTCTTGCCACACTGTGAGGCGAGATTTCTTATCATGCTTCGACAGCAGTAAATTTGAAGTACGCACAACCCACAAATGTTTTTTACCACAGGTTACTACAGTAAAAACTTACCATGGTCAAAATTGACTACTGATCACACAACCGGCCTTTAGACCTTGCTTTAGCTAGACTTACAATAAATGGTTATTTTTTTAAGGAGAACACATTATTATTGTGAAGTTGCAATTTTTTCAGAACATAGTTCTATAGTATTTTAATACAAATTAAATGTATCAACTAGAAAGATATATAGAAAAAATATTTTAGTTGCTACTGGGATTCGAACTTTAACTTTAAGATTTAACTTAGTTGTGATTGTTTAATCAGTAGTTAGGTTAAATAAAAGTAAAAAGAAACTCTGGTTATACGTGCATGGCAAAATCGGTCATTAGTTACCATCATTATTGGTACTGTTGTCAGTCAGTCTTCACTTGATGACTGGGTTCCGCTCTACCGATCAGGTCGGTAAATTAACTCAATGATTTCACTTTCTACATCCTTGTCCTTTAGAATAGTAGTCATGTTAAATCGCGTGATGTCGCCATCATTTTCTTTGCAGCTCTGTAATCATTGATAATCTCCATTTTCATCTCAAGATCTATAACCTGCCTTCAGATAAAATGGTGCTCTTTCTTTCGGTTGACATGCTGCTCTATATAATCAGCACAATTTTACTTTATTTTAATGAAAGATCTAAAGTTTTATAATTTGTCCACGGATTAATGAACAACACAGTGAAGGCTGACTTACTGATTGAATATAGTCAACGCATACTGTAAATTAAGGAAGGGTGTGGGATGCTCCCTGCTGTCATCAACATAGTTCGAAGGCCGCTCACTCGGCGCTAGAGGTAGACAATACGACTTATTAAGTGTCTCTTCTCCACTAACGACGACTCATACAGAGGGTACAGTGTTGATAGGCATACGATAATGTTCGTAAGTGTAAGTGGTCGTTAAGTGAGAACTGATGCAATGTATGTTTTTTTTTTATTAGTATGTTTAACAGGTGTTAAAGTTATTGTTTCCAAACTATCCATTTAATAATTATTCAGACAACCAGCTCCCGCAATTATATGATTATGATTGATTGAATTTTTGAAATGTCACAATGGACAAAATTAATTTCCACGAGTATAGTTAGCAAAATCTTCTATTAGAATAGTCCGTGCCAGGCGTTGAAAATTTTATAAGTTTACTTATAATCGGTAAAATCTATCACTTTGCAACAGTGAATATTTAACGACATAGTATAATATAGTAGTATATAAATGTAATATGTAGTCTAATAGCACATGCGTTAAATATAAATTGTTTTAATGTTTGATTAAGCGACAAATTTTAAAGAGATAAGACATTAGAGAAACTCATAACATGTTTAACGGTTTAGAATTTGGGTAGTTTTTTGACAACTTTTCATAAAATGAAAATAATAAATAAATACTGTATCCATTTTACCGGCTGACTGAGCACTGTCCAATTCTGTCTTGATGTATAATGTTAGCTTCTTTTGACACAAATACTTTGGTTCAAAGGCTCCTAACTATGTTTTCATCGGATGATTTGTATAAAATACTTCATCACATTCACCATATTCAGATTCCTGAATCCTCACATAATTTTTTAGATCAAATATGTTTGCACACAAAATATGATTTGTACGAGTATAAAAAGGGTTCAAGAAAGGTATTATTATTGAAGAAATCAAAAAGCGTATCAATGCACGAGGTGTTTGGGATTGTTCACTTTTCCGCATTCATAGTTTGTTTTAAAGTCACCTAATAAGGTACCTGCTTCATGTCTTCTGCGGACCAGTCGATAAGTAGGAAAATGGAAGAGGCGTGATAATCTGAGCATGGCAAGGCAAAAGACAAGAAAATATAAAAGTTAGGTTTTCCATATTCAATAAATCAGAGAATCAGAGTTCTATTATAATACATGCATTTTTTGTGTCTAAGTTCCTTAATGAACTTCCCATTAAAACAAATCAAAAATCTATTATAGATATGTCAGTGTCAAAAATGATCATTGTCTTTAGATTGAGTTAAGTAGGTTCATCATATACTTGGGGACTAGCAGAGATGGTCGTCAAATCGGTTACTATCGGCCTTCAAGATTCATACAAAGTCCCCTTTTGAGTATTATCTACAAAATACCTTTTGGATTCATAACAAATCAGTTTTTAGTAGAGAAATGGAGTATCGAGAAATTGATAGATTTTCTGTGGGGATATCTTTCATCACCCAATGTTTTGTAGAGCATTGTAGAGTCACATCATCAGAGCTAACGTTGCAGAAGCAAATTATCTATACAGTTTCTTGGATAAGAACCATATTGTTGAAGGACATTAGGATGTTGCATTAGTTTCTTTTTAGTGGATAACTAATAGGTTTGGTTTACTCCGTGAATACTTTTTCGTTCCCTATTAAAATGACAAAAACTGAATTGGTGCACATTGAAACATTTTGTGTACAAACTTGGTACCAGAACTGATCCCAGTGGAATACCTGCATTTATATAGGTAGCAAGGATTGAAGTTTGACTGTAGTTTAATGTACGGAAAAAAGGACTCGGTAAGCTACTCTCACTATATAAAATCCTGCCTTAATGTTAGTGGTTTTAGCTGACGTGTTGCGGTACTGGTTGTGGCGTGGCCCCCTCGATGGGGCGATACTTCTTGATCCGCATCCAGTGGCCGTTGTTGTAGTTCATTTGGAAGTGCGTCTCGCACAGCATGGTCAGATACGTATTGTCTGTTTGGCGAACATTTTCCTGGTTCTCCGATAGCTTGATCGTTACGATGTTGCCGAGGTTAGGGCACGGATTGTCTGGGAAAGAATAGCAAAAAGTGTAATAATGTAATGTTGCAATACTGTAAAAGTAAAAACAGTACTGATGGTCATAATACAGGAATTGAAATATAATACAACCTAGATGTGTAAGTGAATACCTAAGATATTACATTTTGTTTTACCATAAATTTGTATTTTTGCAAATTGACATCTAGGGTTAACATATATTTATGACATTGGTAAAGAGTTGTGAAGTGAACTTTAAGTCAAATTCATTATGCGTTACCATGTAGCCACAGATATGAAAGACATTTAGATTAATTTTATTCAACACAAAATATTTTCCATTCTATATATAAATAAAAATATACAAAATAATTAGGATACCTCTGGATCCAGCCATGAAGCCGAGTATGAGAGCTTTTTCTGGTCTGGTTACCCTGTTGGCATTTTTGAACATGTCCTGGGCTTCTGTGATTTGTTCTTTCTGTAAAAATAATAAGAAACAAATAGCGTTATTAAAGTAGAAACATTGCAGTACAGAATTAATATTTATCATTGTATGGATAATTAAAGCAAATTTAAATGAATCGCTTAGAAAGTTACTCGGAAAACATCTATTGAAAAACGTTTACCTTCACCAGAATTTTCTATAGTCAGTACACAGTTTTACCGATTAAACTTCAATGTCCCATATAGAAGTTGCCAAATTTAATTAAGATAACTGTGATTATTTTATTTTTTAAATGCAGTCAAAAAAAGTTGGTATGTACTAGTGTTCATTTCTTTTTTTTTACTGGAAATTTTGAAAACCTTTAAGATATATTTATAATGATAATGACAAAATTAAATCTCATCATATTGGGTAAGTTAATGGGTTAAATACCTACTAATAACCAGCATATTCGCATTCCGAAATGATTAATTTTATTTTATAAGTGAAATAACATACCGTGAGCGTCAGTCCACTTCTGGGCAACAAGCTAGCCGGCTGCGATGGTTGCGCCTGAGGCTGCTGCACCCTCATGTCCTGGGGAGATGAAGTTACTACACTGGTAGTATTCTGCTGGGTCAGTCCTATCGGACTCGACAGCACCAAGCCGGGAGGGTTGCTTCCGACCTGCTGCGTTTGTATAATGACATTCCCACCTTGATGAGCTCCCAACTGTTGCACCACGCTGGGGCTCATCTGCTTCACATTGGTCAGCAGCACTGTTTTCCCGCCCTGCTGTATAATGGTTTGGCCTTGCGAATTTTGCGCAGCTTGTTGCAGTACGGAATTGGTTAAAATCACAGGTACTCCGGATGATGTTTTTAATATATTTTGTCCCGATAGTAAAGTACCTCCTGGTCCCGCAGTTACGAGGAGAGGTTTCTGTCCCGGCTGACCCGTGATGAGTAACTTCTGTTGCTGTCCGATGATGATTTGTTTTTGCCCGCTGGATTGCTGTATCAGTATAGGATGTTTAGCTGTAGTCAGTGGTGTGTTGGCATTGATCGCTGTGAGCGATGACGGTGATATCTCGATCGTGGGTGACTTAATGGTTTGGGCAGAAGAGACTATAACGTGAGGAGTGTTTGGCGTGAGAGGAGTCGATGGTGAGGTTTGCGCAGCTGTCGGTGTAATGGGGGCAACGGCCGGAGACTGTGCGGTAGATAAAGGCGGTAATACTGAAAGAAATATAACGATGGAGATTTATTATTTTACATATAAGTTGAAGTGTGTAAGTTCAATTACAGTTTACATAAAAAAATACATATTCGATTAAAAATTTTTTTTTCTAGGTTCAGACCACAGACCAGTAAATGAATAGGCATGGAATAAAGTGTACATATAGGAGGGGTTTGGAACATTAATTGCGGGACGGGGGCATTCTACAAACATTCTTGGTGGAAACACATATCCGATAGATTATGACACATTTATGCAACGGTAAAAGTATTTACTCTTTGAAAATTAAATCTTTGTGTAAACAAGACGTATTTTTTACATTAATGTAAAAATGTATATTGTCAGTGTTTAAATTTTCATTCCAATCGAGTCATATTTAAAAAAAAAAGTCGCGGAGCTATTTGATTGTGTAAGTGGTACCAAAGTGATCAAGTGGGAGACACCAAAATGAAAAAATTGGGAAAAGAAATTTGCATTAGTTCATGTCTATATATTTGGTGGTCTGTGGGTCAGACTGAATTTATAATACAGGTATATTCCAGGTTACGACCATCTCACATTAAAATAAACTGCAGATACAAGTGTCATATATTTCTACCATGTACAAATGATCCAACTAGTTATACCCACCATTCTTTTTTAACACTTTTTCTAATGCCAAAAAACATGTTCATATAATACACACATTTGAACTAAAAATTGACATTTTTCAACAAATTAATAATGAAGAAAAACATGAAGAAATTCCATGGGCATTACAATTATCGATTGTGAAAAATAAAGACAAAATCAAAGACTATGTAATGAGTACTGGGTATAGTCGATAATGGTAAATCTAAAATTTTATCATTCACGAATAACTTGAAAAAATTCTTAAGATATGCCTGGATGATCAAGTTCAAAAATTTATTTCGCTAAGTCAGGCAATTATTTCCTGACCTAGCGATGATGATGATTAAAAAACAACGAAGTGGAGAAATTGGTAACCAAATATAATTTTCCGTGAGTTAATAATTGGTTTGGTCGATTTAAGATAAGAGCTAACTTGAATAATTTGAAAGGTGAAGTTGCAAATGGAGGCATAATGCCTGTTTCGACTTGTCCAGCTGATTTCCATAATGTAATGTAGATGCTAGTAAAACTTCTGATATGACAACTAATCAGTTATTGAACCGGGGAGGCAACTAAATTTAGAAATTAACGTGACAGATAAAAAAGCTAATTGAAGCCCACAAGGAAGAATTAATGGAGATTCATGAAGATTATAAATTAAATATATGTATATCAATGTTGTTAGTCGTGTATTATTTTTTATTGATATTTAATAAATTTATATAAAGTTTAATTTAAGTAGGTATGAATTAAGAAAAAAATGTATGTAAACGTGCGACTATTTCATGGAACGCATTTCAGACGTAACCTAGTTGTACATTTGTCTTAAAAAATCTGAATCAAAATACATTTTAATTAAAAATAAATCTTCTGTATCGGAAGGCAGTTTACATTCGATTTATACTACTTTATGAAATCAAATATTCAATAACCAAGATTTTGGTCTTTTCTACAAAAGGTTTGAGCTTGCAAATACAATATAGACCTTGATCCTGCGGTGTGGAAGGCATGACGTAGTTGTTGAGACCGCGAGCGTATTCGGGGAGCGTCTGCGTAGAGGGTGCAGTAGTAGTGCTGGAGGGTGGTGCAATAGGGGCTACCACCGGTGGGGCCAACTCTGCCTCCAGAGCCGCCTTCTTCTGCTGCTCTTCTGCTTCTGTGAGTAAAAAACCATTTATATTATGTATGGATTAATATTTTTGCATATTTTTCTGATATCTCGTGTTCTATATTATGTGAAAGTGTGTATTAGGGAAATCAGATAGAAATCAATTAATGATTACATATTACATTGTTTTTTTTAGATGGTTATTATATTGTGTGCGAGAAGAAGCAATGGACATGTGGAGAAGCTTGCAGCAGTGGCGGGAAACATGCCAAGAAGTAACCCTATGCAATGGACTGATCCAAATGAAAGATGCAATAAGATCCACATCACACAAAGCAATCTCCACCTTGGTTAACGTCCCCATTTTTTTCCACACCCGCAACGTCCAAGAGCCCATACAATATACTTGTGTATAAGTAATAAACCAGAACAGAAATTTATTTATAAATGAGCTCATGAGTAGTTTTATTTTATGTCTTTGACATGGGCTATTATTGTTCCTTTTAATAAAAGAAAATTATAACAACGATGGTCTAAATAGGGTGGCTTTATATGGAAAAAATACAAGAGGTGTAGCTTATCTGTATTTAACAATTCCCAAAATCACCAATAAGTATGGATATAATTTGTTGTTCCTACAATAAAAAATAAACTACCTGGGGTTTTACAAAAGAGTATGCTTTCTCAAAATTTGAAAGAAATGATAAAAAAAAATGGCTTATCGATAATAACCTGTTTTACCTGTAAGAATGAAATGAATTGTTTAAACTGTGACAAATAATTATTACTCACCGAGTAACTTCCTTCGCTTCTTCTGGTGTATAGTGGCAGGCTGGTCAGCGATATCCAGCAGCTTGATGCCGCGATCGCCAGCTCGGGCGGCAGGAGGAGCTGTTGGGCGCGCAGCCGTCCTTATTCCACCACGGCTCACGGACCAGCGCGAAGGTAGACCCTTCAATGGCGCTATGTATACAGGTGGACACTTAATTAACGATTGAAGATTTAGTTATGCAGAAACGTTTTCTAAACCAGGGTGATCAAAAATATTACATGATGTGTGCCGCACAGGATCACGCTCGCAAGAACTATGCGGCCCTGAAAAGACCCTTTTGAAAGCCAATTTAAAACCGTGAATCATTTTAAAATAGAGATAGTGAATAACAAGTGCCGAATATAAGGAATAATGTGGAGCGGTCGCCCGCGAATAGAGTTGTATGTATGTAGTATGAATTATAAATTTCGAGTCTTTTTATATTTTAAATTGTCAATAAATAATTCCCGGATGATCGCCCAGACCTGAAATATATGAGGTATCGCGGGCAAACATGATAATAAAATGTTTGCAACGCCTATAGCTATAAAACTGTATTTCAAGAATAAAATTATGTGGACTAAAAATGGAATCTGTTAACTCAGGCAGTGCGATGCCCGAACGGTCGGTAGATTCCTCTTTTCACCCTCAGGCGGCGGGCCGAATAGAGGTGGGGCTAGGATTCTAAGCCCTGCCCCCATTGGTCCGGCGCCTAGTGTGGTTGGCCCCCCCGTTTAACTATTAACAAGCAGCCGGCGGCTGAGGAAACGCATTCTCGCCGCCGCGCTCTCTGAGTAAACACGCTGAACTTTATTTTTGTCACCTTGCCTTGACCCTGGTTTTTACTCTGGACCTTCTGACTGGGATTTGACTATTGGTTGCTACACTGGACTACGATTTTGGACCAGATTGGCCCCTGCTCAACGCTACACAGGCATCATCAGTCCGAGCTACAAGAGTGAACCGACGAACCCACCCTAGTAAACAGATAACATTTATTTAAAGTTTGAAATAGCTTGACATCGTGAGATAAGGCAATCTTACCATCTTTCATGGGATAACATTATTAATTTTATTTGTCAAGTAAGGCTAATCGGAACTTAAAGAGATTGTGAAGTAGCCTTTGAAAAAAATTTTTTTTTAATGTATTCATATTATGCGTATTTTGACCAATTATAACTATATATTAATTTTGACCATTGCCTAGTGAATGCAAAAAAATATATTATGTGCAAATACAAATAGTAATCCTAACAGTATTAGACTGCATACTGATAATCATATCTTTTATAATAGTTTTATATTACACTAATCATTGTATTTTCACAATTTTTATTTGTTTTGTTTTGATTACCACAATAAAAACACAATATTTTGTACAACGCAGTAATGATTGTAGGTACAAATAATGTTACAACTACACAGGTATTGTTTTATTACTGATGGCTAGGTTGGTAGCAGACTGAACACGCGGATCAGGACTGTGGTGAGTTAGCAGGTAAAAGCAGATTATCCTTTAAAGTATTTTTTTTCACGCACATTTTACTGACATTTAATTGACCTGATTTTCCCCTCATAACACTTATTAATTAGTCAAAACTAAAAATCAAAATGTGATTAAATTTTTAAAATTCTTCACACTTAATAATCTAATAATTTCTAACATCAAAACTTTGTGCTGAAGAGTTCACTTATTTATAGGTATTTTAAATCCAAAAAATGAATTAAAAAACCCTTTTTAAAAATAAATTACATTAGTAAGGGATTGTTTGATGATTTATTTAATACCCTAGGTATTGTTAATTCATTTGTTGCGCCCTATATTTGTTCTTCACTCTATTATACACTCCGAATCATTTAAAAATTAATTGTCGACAAACAGTAAAGAAGCAACATTCTTAAAATAATGTTATGCACGTACAAATATACAATACATTAATGTATATATAAAATTTTGGCATAGCTTAAAATGATTTTACGTTTATGTAATTTTTTTTATAACAATTAATTAATTTTAGACTTTAATATTTTAAATGACTACAGAATTTAGGCCTTAATATTGTTTTTGGTTAATTTTCACCAATTTCATTTTGAAAAAAATATGAAAATTGGAGAATTCAGTGTGGAAAAAAATTATTCATACTCGTATCGGTCATCTTTCTTGGCATGCCTCTACTCCTAACTGGAACAGTTGGAGCCACAGATTTCTTCATATTAGACATTGCGTCCATAGACTTCTGCAAAAGTTCAGCCCTCAGAGCAGCACTCTTGGGCTTCCTCTTTAGAGTGAAATGCTTCACCGGATTGGGTTGCTGGCCAACCTAACGAGGCAAGAGGGATTTTCCATTAAAAATGAATAATACAAATGAAGCTCGAAATAATGAGAAGTCAGTTTTAATCTACTCACCACGGAGACGAGAGCAGCCTTGTTTAAGTAGTGACATTCGAGCGGTAACATATGCAGTGTCTCCTCGTGCCGCCCTAGCAGCTTTCTTAGGTCTGCTACCATATCGGAGAATACGGGTCGGGCCTCGTCTGCCTCTCGCGGGCGCTGAGTGTTCAAGGAGCCGGTGCCGGGAAGTGTGCGCATCACCTCGGCCAGCATGCTGACCCACAGCTCCGAATCCAGGCTGGCCGTCTCCATGATCTCCTCCAGTTCGTGGCGCCACTGAGAATTAAAGAGTATTGGCGTCAATTGATTGTCAAAAGTGTTTATTTACTTAAATAATGATGAAAAATTGTGTCTGTATACCTTTTATTAAGACCGCAAGTATACAAAGCTAAAACGTTGCATGTACGTGTACAGAGCTCACTCTACATTTACTACGTTTACTAAATATTAAACATAGCAACAAATAACAACAAATGCAGTCATCCATTGGTACCTGAGCGGAATCAAGAAGCTGACAGATCACCGTAAAAACTGTTGAACTGATAAAATTATGAAACTTGTAGAAATTTGTGACAGCGAATAATAAATAGAAAAGTTAGAGATACTCAGTGGGCCTTCATCCAGATGTGGATACAAAACGGCTAACGATGATAGAATATATTTTATCAGATTTGTTTCACTCAATTTTACTGCATATTTTTATGTGTAAAATAATGTGACAATTTGAACAATAAAGTTGCGGTATAATATTTTTATCTACAAGTAAAACTACACTTGCTGACTCATTTTATTGTTCACAAACATTGCGTGTGAAGTTTGCAATGTGATCATTTATAAAGAGATGATGATAAAGGTCTGTGCAATTAGCAGATTAAGTGCTCATCCGCAGTCTATAAAAGAGAATTCCAAACATCCCTAGTTACCGCACTGATCTTCTGACAAAAAAAATTGCGAATCGACTAAATTTATCTAAATAGAGCCTAGTATGTACCAATATTTTTTTCATCATAAATTGAATAAAAATATTATTTTCATCATTTAATAACTGAGGAAAGTTTCTTTCGTCTGTAGGATATAACCTACCGCATGTTAACTATTCCCAGAGGCACTGAAGGCTATTAGTAAGTTTGAATGGGGATTAACATATTTTGCTAGCGGTGTTGTTTTTAATTATCTGTTTAATTTTTGATGGTAATATTAAAAACCATCAATGCAAATTTTTTATTTGACATTTTTATAATTTTTTTATAACATGAATGAAGTATTTTACATTATTAAAATTACATGTTTTTTTTCGCTTACCTCTCCAAAAAATAGCTCTTGTTCTTGGAGAGGGAGTTACACTATAATAATTTTATATAATATTTTATTTATTGTCTATTTGTGTGCTTCTGAAGTGTTCTATAATATTGTTTATTTTCTAATTATGTCTTTCTGAAGTGTTCATTTAATTTCTATCTAAACTCTTTTATATCTTTTATTTTTTTAATTTGTGTAGGGAGGCTATTGAAAATTTTTATCCCCAAGTATATAAAATTTTGCTGATAGTGTTTGGTGTTACATTTAGGGATTTTAAAGTTATTTTTAAACCTTAATGATGTGCTTGTTTCAAATTTTACAGTGTTATTTTCTTTAATTAATTGAAATTTTTTTGTAAATATTTTCTATTTTGGGAACTGGGAATTTTGCAAAAAGTGTTTGTGTTGAAAAAGTTGATCTTTGATGATTGTTTTCTGTATTATTTTTACTGAGTATATTATCGTATGCTCCTCCCCACCTAATTATTCCATACTAGAGTAGTGAGTGAACAATAGCAAAATATACATTTTTAAAATTATTTATACTTAAAATGTTTCTTAATACATAAATACATATGAATATATAAATACATTTTTTTCGCTAATGTGACTGCCATTTTAAATGTTGATCAATAATTATAATGAGATATTTGATTTCTTTTTTTGGGCTTAAGTTTGTACATACTCGTTACAGGTAATTTTGTTACAGTTGTCATTATGGATTTTTAAATGGGGCGGTGTTTTAAGACTTGATTGAAAAAGGAATGTAATAGGTTTTTTCGGAGTTTAAAGAAAGTAAATTACTATCGAACCAGGATTTGAGTGTGTTCATGACGTTATTTGCATATTCATTTTGTAGTGTTTCAGTCTTGTCCGTCAACAATGATAGCAGTGTCTTCGGCGTATGATATAATTTTTCCAGTCAATTTTAATTTGAAAATGTCATTGACATAAATTATAAAAAGTGGGCCCAAAACTGATTAGGGGTTGGCTTAGAGTTTTGTTAATTTTTACATTTTGCGGTCTTTCGTGAAGATAGCTTTGAATCCAGCTTAGTGCTTTGTCGTCTATACTGACGGATTTTAATATTAGTTTGTTGTGAGAGATACTGTCGAAGGCTTTTCTCAAGTCCATGAAAATTCCAATACATTTAAGAGATTTGTCTAGAGATTCTTGGATGATATTAGATAGTCTACCTATTGCATCTTGTGTACTTTTGTTTTCCATAAACCCAATCTGGTTTTCATCAATTAATTTGTTTATTTAATAAATTGAGACAATCTTTTTTTAACAATTTTTTCTAGGATTTTTCCAAAGTTTGACAAAAGAGATTGGTCTTTATATGGTTATTTTCTCAGGGTTATTTGATTTATATATGGGGGAAATGATGGCTCGTTTGTAGCATGTTGGGAATACCCCTGTTTTTAAACTTAGGTTTATTACATGCATTAGGGGTTTAGATATTTGTTTTTTTATAAATTTTAATGTATTAACAGTATGACCATCATAACCTGGTGCTGTTCCCCCCTTCATGCATGTTATGATTTGTTCAATTTCGTTAATTGTTGTGGGTTGAAAAATTTCAATTTTATTTCCCGTATTACAAGTAGCTATGTCAGTATTTCAGTTCTTTGTGATTTTACTAGCCAAGTTTTTACCGACTTTAGCAAAGAAATTATTAAAAATGTTTGCTGTTTCCTGGGGTTTTTCTGAGCAATTTATTTTTGAATCGTCATGTATGATGTCATTTTTTTCTTGTTTATTTTCCGTAATTTCATTAATGATATTTCTAACTCTCTTACTATCGTTTTCTGGAGATTCTAGAATTTTTTTGTAGTATTTTTTAATAAGAATGAAAGTGTTTTCTTGTATACTTTTAAATATCTATTTAGTTGCTCATTATTTGGTAGTTTTTTATTAAGAATTCTTTATGTCTAATTGATACGATTAGACCATGAGTAATCCAGGGTTTTATCGGTTTGTATTTAGACGATTTGAATTTAGGTAAGGTATATTTAGCGGCATTTATGTTTAGACAATGTATCTTCAAATATGTTGCAACATTCGTTGACATTATTGCATTGGTATAATTGTCATTTAATTTTATTGCACGTATATTTTTGGTTTGCAATTTTTGTTGTATTTGTAAGTAAATATAATCGCGTAGTGATCAGTGACTTCTGTATGAACGATAATAACATTATTTATGTCTGAAATATTACAATGCATGTGGTCAATGCAACAAAACAGTTGATTTTTCACGTTTCTGATGTATCCATTTATACATGACATAAAGTTTAATTCAGCTAGCATATTTAAATAATTATCTTTATTATTACATGAGTAGTCGTTAGCTATATTTAAATTTATGTCTCCTAAAATAATAGTTTTCTCGTTTTTTAGTGTTAATAATATATTTTTTAACTCTTCTATAAATGTTATTATCGATGATAAGTGAGTTCTATAGATGGCTAATATGTTAAATGAATTACTTTTGTATTTGAATTTTAATAGGTTTACTTTTTTTTTTGTTTCTTTGAAATTTTGTACCGTGTACGTATTTGAAACGAATATCCCTATTCCACTATTTTTGTTTATGATAATGAAACAATGTTATTACTATACTTGAGTAAGTCTCATCGACAGGTGAAGTATTAAACTTAACTCAACTCGAGTAGTCCTAATAAACTCAAGTAGAATAATAACATTGTTTTATTTATATCCATTCATTATGATGAAAATCTACAAAGTTAATGTCGATTCTATTAATAATTTGACCATCAATGTGTTTGGCGGGGGCCGCATGTGGCTCTTTTCATAGGCATTTGCGACTATTCAACTCTAGCTCATACTTTAATGTACAAACATATTTGATACATGGAATAGTTTGCCTGCAACATGACTAGCATTTGTCATTCTCACAAGCTTGGACTCTACCTATTTATGCAAACAAACATCTTCCATGAATTAAATAAAAAATAATTTAAGATGCAAATTAACCAACGATAGTTTACAATCATGCCTAAAATTGAACAAATAGGTCACTATTCTAACTAGCCAACTTTACAAAGCCAAAAGAGTGTTCTTTAAAAAATTATTTAGGTGTTCTTGTTTTGCAAGCAGAGCACTAAGCTACTGAAACTTTATAACTCCCATATATTAGATTCTTCTAAGTAGCCTACGACTGTACTGTGAATTTCGAGTTTTAAATAAAAATCTTGGTTTTCTATTGTTTTTCGCCATTAAAATATAGCTACAGTGAAAATTTATTTATGTTTATTTAATATTTGGCTCTTTTTACTAGAAAGTCTGCCGACCCCTGGTCTAAGGCAGGAGGCTCTCTGGGTGCAAGCTTGTATTTCTTTGAAAGTATTGAGCGTGAAAATACATTTTAGTACCAGTTTATTTACTGTCTGGCATATCTATTTACTAAAATATGCAGAAAAGGAATTAAGTTCATAATCCGATGTTCCTATAGTATATTTGAAATATTATTTTATAGAATATTCATTATTAAATTCTCTAGAATAATCTCAAACATATTACAGGTTTGAATATGGCCTTAATTCGAAAATAAATCAAAGGTTTTAAATCAACTATTCGAGTTATTACAGTGCTCAGGCGTGTCATTTCAATTTAACACATTGTTTACAGAAAAATATCAAATGCCATTTTTATTTCCTTAATGTTAAGAAATACTTCTGAGGACCAAAATTTTTTTTACAGAAGATACATAATTTTAAACTTTGTTTTGTTAATCACCTTTTCACATAATCACATTTAAAAAGTAAGTCAAAGATTTTAGATGTACCTGTAAATGTGTTTTTTTAATGAATCAAGTAAAGTAAATTTCATGAATTTTTTTATTTATTTATGAATCTAAAACATAATTTCCTTCAATAGATATAATCTTTCTGAACCTTTTTATCAATTTTTAATGCTTCTTTCATAAAAAAAGAGAGGCTTTGAGTTAAAATACTCGGGAAGTCCTATTTTAACCTCTTTATCTTTTAAAATTTTTGCTATCTAATAATGTGAATGCACATCGTTGCTATTGGATCTGGATTCAGATATGTTAGTGTCCATTGCCAGTAAGAAAAAATACCAAAGTAGCAAATACGTCAAACGTGTTTTTAATATCTCTAAGTTAAGATTACTTAATTTTCTCTTTTATATATTTAATAACAGTACACAAATACATATTCAATTTAAAATGAAGTGTACATTGTCTTTATTACGAGTAAGAAATAACATATTAGCAAAATTGTATGAATTTTTCCGACTGGCAAGTATATTGACCATCTGTCATCTCGCATAGTCAATCATCTGTCAAATATATCTTCGTAATGTTTATGTTTGTTCAGTAATTATTTATTGTAAACATGATCTGAGTTTTTTCAAGAATGTCTTTAAGTGGAATGACGAAAAATAATTGATTTGATATATATAATTCAAAATTGATACTTAAGAACACCATTTGAACAATACAGAATGCACTAGCAGAAAAGCAATTGGTTGTCGCCGATTGCTGCTAGGCCCTACGGGGGGCTATTATGGCCGCTTCACAGCCGATAATGGCTGCTGCGCGGCCAGGGCTTCTGTACAATGTATATTTCATCTAAACCAATATAATAAGGGTGCACAATGCACTAGTGATGAGCTTAAAATCACGAATTGCGAGTCAATCACTGATATCTTTGAATCTGGGAATATTGCGATTCGTGATTCACTTTTTTATTTTATTTATATTTGGTTGTGAACTTTGATTCGGCGCATGTGCATATGAAACGAAAATATTCATGAAGGAATGATGTTATAATTCGTGATAAGCGCCATCTAGTAGTTTCTGCCAAAATTTGACCAGAAATGCTGAGTTGCAGAATTGCAGATTTTAATTTTTTTTGTGATGATATTAAATTAGATATGTATATATTTTGTATATATGCTAGAATATGAAAACGCAAATAAAGTTTGAATAATATAAGTAAATATACTCAAAATTATGTTTCTATTTTGGCTGTGAAGTGGCCATAATGTCTGTCTGCAGGGCCTAGCTTTTTTGCTAGTTTAAAAATATTGCATCAACCAGAAAAGCTGAAAATCTGATGACGAAAATGAAAATCTGGAGAGCACATTGGATACCAAATTATTATCCATTTTGATCATGCTGCAGAACAAACATGTTTACAATTCATAAGGGCCGTTTTTATAATTTTTTTTTCAAGCAGTCCAGCTGATGAATTATACCCATTCAGTTCCACCAAACAGACAACAAGGTCGTGTTTTGGTGTTAGGGGTAAGTTTTGTTATCTACCCTCATGACAATTTTCAACAATGTTCCTTTACATTCTCGGTTCCAACACAATACACACATTTTGTCTCCAGCGATTCAAAAATATTGTTTTCGATTCCAATTCTAAAAGATGTTAACATGCTTTTTCCTGGTTGCTCATGCTGTCCTTGATAATTGATACAGAATCCATTGTCCTTGTTTCAACACCTTTCTGATTTTTTAAACGCATTCCTGCACACTTGAAAATGAATATCCCAGTTTGTTTCAAATTTTTGAATACATAAAATTACGTTATACTTTCGGTACACTTAAAATGTTGAATTTTTTATTGCATTCAGTTCCTTAATGGAAGCAGGAGATGAATTTATGGACTTTAAACAAACCATCAGAATTATATTGTTGGAAGAATCAGCGTTAACTTTGTAGAGTTTCATCATCAAAATGGATGGATATAAATAAAACAATGTTATAACTCGGACAAACCTCTAGAAATTTCAACATTAGATTTAAATAGCATTGTCATTGTCTAGCTAGTAACAATTTTTCCGAATTCGCAAACCACATCATGGATAATAATCATTCTTTTTATTTGCGTAACATTAAACTTCTCCATCCCCTCAAGTATAAAGGTAATAAAATGAATTATTTTAAAATTTTTGAAATAAAAATGAATTTGAACTCGGGTATTAATTTGTTAAATAATATTACATTTTCTAACTCATATTCTCCTCCTCTCAATATTCCTATTACAACCATCCCTCCACTTTCTACCAGTAACTCCACCCCCTACCACCCCTTCTGACAGAATCTAATTACTT
Source organism: Eubasilissa regina (assembly GCA_022840565.1). Lineage (NCBI taxonomy): Eukaryota > Metazoa > Arthropoda > Insecta > Trichoptera > Phryganeidae > Eubasilissa > Eubasilissa regina. Next base: position 10,357,932 of record JAINEB010000027.1, on the reverse strand, counting down.
GTATGTGTACCACCAAAGTCATGTCTCCTATATTTGTGTGTACTTAGTTTAATAGTTCACTTGTCAATGAGAGTTACTGTTTTTCTCAAAACTCGAGTAGTGCAAATAAACTCAAGTAGAGTTAAAACATTGTTTTATTTATATCCATCCATTTTAAACCGTCAGAAATTTAACCATGTAAAAAATGGATGACAAATCTCTTTTTCATTAGTATTTAAATCATAATACATCAGAAAAGGAAATGAATTTTTCACTCTGTTGCATTTATGCAATGATCACTAATGACCATGAAATTGTCAAAGCTTTTCAGTGGTCACACACTTTTGATTTATGAATGAATATTTATTTAAAACTGAATTAATCTTGATTGTAAAATTTATTTTACATACTTATTTATTTTAATCTAGAGAGTCCGCTACGTGTCATGAAGAGAGCTGGATAAAGAAATTCTGCAACCACAGGAAAAATTATTACCCTCAAATAATGATAATGAAACCAAATCAACATACAAATTGAAACTGCTTCAACTATAATAACATAGTCTACATACATTTTCCCAAAGTTCCTACTAAGCTGAGTGAGCGTTCGCTCAATTGTTTTCACTAGCTTGCAACACTAGTTACACCTTGCCTAATTTACAAATACAGTAGTTTTACACCCCTCCATGATTCCGTGCACAATCAAATTATATAATACCAATGTTTTAATAAATGATTTTAAAGAAAAACAGATATCAAATTAGTAAATAATTTGGAATGTGGAACATTGTTGATCGACATGAAATCAGGAAAATTAAGCTATTTAAGTAACTAATTACCATACTATGTAAGTACGTACTTTCAAGCTTTTTATAATTCAAAGATGAAAGAAAAAATGTGTAATTCATAGAGAAATTGATAAACAATAATAAACGCGTGTTGTACGTCCTTAGGAGACATAAATAAATTAAATGACGTATAATAAAATTTAGTAAGTTACTGATCTATTTTTCATCACGAAAGTATAAAATATTTGCATGCATTATTTTTTCAATACAAATTTTACCATTTAGTTAAGTAACTCATATAGATAATAAAAAAAATTAGAGGGAACATTCTTGACAACTGAATTCTTTTGCTAAAATGCTGAACCCATACTTCCCAAAAAAAGCAATGTCTCGATTAATTTATTATTAATAGGAGTTGCCTTAGTATTGCTATCATACGAAGAAAAGAATAACACAGTTTCTAGATTATTTATTGAATGTTTGCCACCATAAGGAAAGTGTAATATTAAATCATCACAATTAAAACGAGCAAGATTTTCTTGGAGTGGATTTACAAAACCTGAAATCTTATATTGGATACAGAATATTTATCAAATCAGCATTAAAAAAATACCTTCGGTCTCAGACAAACTAAAACAGTATGTAAACATTACATCCATTCACAATAACAAAGTAAGCCAAACACCGTTAGTAATTAATAAAATCATATCTAATCGAGTTATTTCAAATAATGTGTAACAAGCCGTGAAAAATTAACATAAATGGTGCAATATTGCAATTGTTTTCATAAACCAAATTAAAATATACAGCATTTTATGAGATCACGTATTTATATATCATACGACACGATATTCTTTTGGTAAATCAGGTTATGTGCGTATTTAGACATATGGCAGGCTGCAAGCAAATGTACCAAAATTTTATATTTTCTTATAGGAATAAAAAATTTACAAATGCATATAACATAAATAGTATATAAAAATCATAACTAATGTTATAACTTGAAAATACAACAGGTCTTATGACGTTGCAGCTATCTCTCTTTGACACATCTATTTCACACGGAAGAGAAGAGGTAAGTATATTAAGTACGTATGGCAAAATGACAACAAACTGAAAAGTTACCTCTTCAACATTTCTGCGCGGGATATGAAAGAAACTCAGCAATAATTTTAGTTTAACTTGGGTTTGTAGCTCTGGAAAACAATCTTTTATATTTCTTAAGACTTCAGTATTTAGCTGGGTGCATATCGAGCCACCAGTCCATGAATCGTTTGATGTTCCGAGTTTATTATGAAGCCACAAAGATGTGTCACTGTCTCGTACGTTCGCCATCTTGAAGTAAAAAAATTGTACTGAAGTGAAAAAGTGTTGCTATATTCGAGAATTTAGACGACGTATTTGTAAAGTAGGCCATTTATGATCGTGTAGACGCAGCACAACTCCAATATTGAATTAATTTAATGTTTACATTTAAATGGCAGCACCGAGAAAACTCGTGAAATTTTGAATAAACGCGTCTAAAGTTATCGATCAAATATTAAGTCTAGATTTTATATCAAACTGTTTTCGCACAAAATGAGTGCATTAAAAACGTCTAGAACAATTTCCTTCAGTACAGATTGTCAACAAAACGAGAATAATACAGGTGGTAGAAAGTTAATTGATTTAAGCTCAACAAAATTAAGTGTTCTTCCTAGTTTTGAAATGAAAAATTTGAAGGTAAAATATTGTTTTGATACATATAAAATATTATTATGATTTAATTATATATTAAATAAATTTACAAATATGATTTAATCTAGACTGCTCAGCTTGGCTATTTTATGTACCTATATTTTTAAATGTCTTCACTAATTTATCAAGCCTGATCAAGGTTTACCTAACATATCGCACATCTAGATCAAAACTAAGACAACTCAAAAAGTCATTTTTCAGTAGGCAAAAAAACAAAAACATTTTTCTCCATTTTTGTTACTAAAGTTCTGAAACTAAATAATTTCAGATTATAAATGTATCCTTAAATGACATTATTCGAAAACTGGGGCTAAGTTAGTTGCGTGTATGACAGTATCTGAATATAATAATAACTCAAAATTTTTGTTTTTCGAGTTGTCCTATTTTGATCTAGGTGTGCGATATATCAACTTACAAAGCCTATTGATGAGTCATTAAAAGCAAAACATATAGGCCAATTTGAAATTTAGTGAGCTGTCCCACAACTGAGGTATTGAACAATTAAATAAATCAAATTACATTTCCAAACACCATCCTATAGAACATCAATAGAATAAACATGGTGTAGTAATTTTTACTATTTAATATTAATAATTTTTGCCATTATTAACAAAACAATAAAAATTATGAAATAGCAAACTACTAAGTATACACACTAACAAGGTTCACTTGTATTTTATAGAGAACTAGCGCTGTACAACAAATGAAATAAAAATGACTATTATTGTTGATGTATCCTGGCCTAAAAGTCAAGTTATATCATAATAAATCTACAGATAAAATAATCCTAAGTGTTACAATGAAACAGTAGGCAATAATACAATGAAATAAATACATAGTAGGTCGCTTTCTTTTTTTACAATTTTATGTTTAATATTACTCTGACCTTGGTCAAACGCGTCTCATTGTTCCATTCAAAGTCATCGGTCACAATAGGTATCGCCAGATGTGTTTTTTTTCAATTTGGAATATTTTTCTCAAAGATAAGCAGTTTAAATTTGTATCAGTATTTGACAATTTAAAATGATGTGCTGTATTGAAAATTGAGTATACAGACTCTAGTGAAAAAACTAAAATTAGTTGACTATTTTAAATGATATGATTATATAATTTGTTTGATATGGTATTTATTTTATGGCTGTATAATAAATCAACAGTTTACTTATAGGTGTTAAAAACATTCATACATATTATCTCTTTGTAGATAATAGTTTTCAGATTATAGAATTTCCAGAAAACAGAATAAATCTTGGTGTGATCACAATAACCGGTGCGGCTATTGTAATTGTACACACTCTGTTACAAATAAATATTGAGGCTCAATCTAACACAAAATTTAATAATTGTAATACATACAATTTATTTATTACAGCAATTGTATTTAGAAAGAAATGAATTAACTGAACTACCCGATAATATATTTCTTGATGCCCCAAATCTACAATGGCTAGATGTAAGAAACAATAAATTGACCAATATACCTAAATCCATAACAAATCACAAATGTTTGGAGACTATTTTGCTTCAAAATAATAAAATATCACATTTGCCAACATATTTATGCACTGTCAAATGCCTGAAGCACTTAAAATTAACGGGCAATCCAATTGTTTTTCCAAAAATGCACATTGTTCAGTCGGGAACACAAAATATTATAAATTTTTTATTTTTCTACTATGAGAAGGAAGACAAATTGATTAACATTTCTGATTGGGATCAGTGTGTCGATGCTTTAGATCCCAAAATTTCAGAAAGTGATTCTCATAAAAAAATATTATGTAATTTGGAATCTAAAATAAATGAGGTGGATTTTGTGAACCGAGAATTTAATCTTAAAGCAAATAAAAACGGTCAAGTGTCGGCTCCAAGCAAGTCAAATCAAGTGAAGACACCATCTCTCAATATAAAAATATACAAAAAAGAATGTAAAACAATTAAAATGAAATCATTTCGAAATAAGATTGTTACACAACCAAATCACAGTATTTGCAATGTTAGATTTGAAAAATCCTTAAAAAAATCTGAGCCACACAATGAAGAGTCAGCCCTGTTTAAATATTTCAACAGTAATAAATACGTGAAGAAATCTAAAGTTTTGAATAAGCGTGAACAGACGCTGAAGATTGTTCAAACGGCGATAGATGAGAAAATGATGGAAAAAAAGAAAGATTTGCTAAACAGGAGAGAAAAAGTATTGCAAGATAGGAAGTAAGTAAAGTAAAATTTCAATATAACGGACTGATTATATAATAAAATAGATTTTCCTAATGCATATGTCAAAAAAATTACAAATTCATTTGTGTAATTTAATTAAAATTAAGTATGTGTGTAAAGTTTTTTACGTGTACCTATGTATTATTGCTCTTGTACTCACTGTAGTTTTGAGACTATATGATCAAAAAAAAAAAGTAATATTTCTGAAAATACATTCTAATTATTAACTAAACAAGTAAATAATGTTCTTGAAAACAAAACAAAATTAAAAATTTATAAAAACAAAAATATTGGAAATTATGTCTATTGAATCTGAAGTTTGTTAAATATCAAGGCCTGGAAAATTAAGGGTTTACAGTAGTTTCAGTTTGACGTGTAAATTTTTTGTCCTCATACACTTTTCAAATAGAAAAACAACTTCATTTGCACTGACAGAAATTTCAAAATTAGAAAATTGTTTCTAGATTTTACAGCTTCAAATTATTTTGATCTTTGTATTGAAATTTCTATACATGTTTTTTACGAGTATTGTATTGACTATTTTAATATAAATAAATGTTAAAAACAATCTAGCTTAGTATGTCTGACAATGTGTAGTGCTCATTTGGTAAAAATCATTTTTTGGTAAAAGCCTTCAGCACCCATCTTTCTCAATTTATTTAGCTATAGCTTTTTACCTGTCTTAAGACGTGCTCCATTAATTCTGATTTGTAATTGCGCATTTAAAATCATTCTGTAGTACCTTCACATTTTAATTTATAGTATGTAGTTAGACATACATGGAAATATATATTTTTTAATCTTTTATATTTACTGAGGGGAAGGGAAAAGCCAAATGATATCAAACACTTATACCATTGAAAACTGATCTTATAAATTGCAAATAGTTTGCTAACAAGATTATTTGTTAGTAATAAGAGTAAAGTATTATTTTATTACTAAAAAAAAGAAATGAAATTTTAAGCTATGAAAATAAGATTAAAAATTGATGGTTGAAGGATTGAACTCCCGGACCTTTGTGACCGTGGTGATCTTCCTGATAATCAAAAATTAAATTAAGCATGGATAATTGTCAGTAAATATTATATATAAGGATTGGACATTTTTAAATATTATTTTTAGATCTTTGGAAGCATTGAAACACTGGAGGAACAGTTACAAAGAAAGTAAAGAAAGCAATCCTCACATTTATTATACATTGAACCTGTCTAACCTACCGTACGACACGGATCTTGAGAGAGTTAAAATACTGACAAGAGCCGACATTGAACAAGACTTACCAGACAAGTACAAGAAAAATATCAGGAACCGGTCAAAGGTTTTGAACAAGAAGCCAAAAGAAAAGCCTCCGATACAATTGAGGATTTTGGAAGCGGCCAAAACTTTTGAATCAATTAAAGTAAAAGACTTGGAAAGTACACCGAGATCACAACAAAAGGCCGTAATCAATGAAATTAAAAAGGTAAAGCTTTTCATCACACAAAATTTTATCCGAGAATCGTTTCGATGGGCACAATATAATTACAAATTAAATTAATCAACTGGAAAGATATACAGAAAAATTTGTCAAAAATGTATTTGATTGCTGTAGCAAAATTGTGAAGATGCTTCGCTGGATAGGAAGAGGTCCAGGTTCGAATCCCGGTAGCAACTAAATATTTTTCTATACATCTTTCTAGTTGATTCATTTAATTTGTATTAAAATACCACATAACTATGTTCTGAAAATGCAACTTCACAACAAAAGTATGTTCTTAAAAAAACAATAAAATGATGAAATTAATAATTAAATACACAGTACGTTCAAAGGTTCATCATTTTTTGGAACTCTGTATATTACATACATACTCATATGCAACAATGAAATTATTCTTCATGTTCCTCTTCAGATTCCGATTAAAACTGTTTTCTACTTTCGTCTTTACATTATCAGACGCTTTCTATTCACTGGTGGATGAAAGCCTCCTACTTTTCTCTGTTCTTTGAGCAATGTGGCTTGCCCATTGCCATTTCAATTTCTTAGTTAAATCTTTATATCGACTACTCTTGTCTGTTCTCTTTTACATTTTATTAATGTAGAATGAAAATATAATTTTAAAATTAAACACAAAATAATATAAAAAATTTCTTTATTTCCCCATGAAATTTGTAAGGGTTCATGTAAAATAATTTATATGGTTGGATTTGTTGCATGATTGAGGCCGTCCATGGCATACATATCTTCTTTCTCCAACCATACACTTCCAAGGAGTCTATTTTCTACTTGTTGCTATTGCGTACTGTCTACTGATATATAAAAATTGGAAAGATGACTATCCAAGTATTCAACTCTTCACAGATATCAAAGTACCTAAAATAATAGACATACAAAAAAATTCTATTATCCAAATAGAAGCGAATTCCGATCCACAAGATTTAGAGACCAAATTGATATTCCAAAACTAAAATATACTGTAACCCAAAATTACTATATTTATCAAGGTATAAAATTTTTTAACAATCTTCCTATCACAATAACAATTACAGACTACAATGAATTTGTATCTGAAGTCAAAAAAATATGTACATAGACTAACTGAAAAATAAATTATATACTTCTTCTCTATACACGAGTCTTAGTCTCAGAGAAGAAATAAATATGTATATATCTCCTACTGATTATTTAAAAAATATATATAAAAAAAAAAAAGTATTGATCAAAATAATTTTAATTGTTTGTCTGAGGTTAATTACAATTTCGTCTTAATTTTCCTGCCCACTGTCATCCGTGTTTGTGATCAGTGCACACAAATAAATTGGTGGATGGTACCGCACTGTAATTTCTCTCAAAATATTTATTTATTTACATACAATGTTACATGGTCGTAATTTCCCATTCTATTATGTTTGAACTTCTAACCAAAATTGAATTATGATGCACGTTTTCTTGCAGTTGACTGACTTGAGGAAGAATATATCAAAATTGAAACTGGACAATGAAATATGCGGCTGAATACAAAATTATAAAGAATAAAGAATGGAAATTTACTAAAACAAAATTGTGGTGAATGCTAGTGAGACTGATTTAAATAAACTTTTAATTTGCATATCATAATTTTTTGTTTCTCTGTATTTACAATAAACATATTTTTAAAAATAAATTGCATTTCTCTATTTTTGTTTGAGGTTTGAAGAAAAATAAAAATGTATAATTCGGATAATCTTACTATGTAGTATTTATTGGGCATACAAATATTAAATAATTGAAATATAATTTAATAAAAAAAGTAAATAATATTTTTATTATGTAATAACTTAAATGACACCTAGTGGACCTGAATTCCCAACTGATTTGCGATGGTCAGAATGCCCTTTGTTGCCAAAAGCAGGCATCCTAATCACTTACCATAAGTCAAAATCTTATTTTGGAAAAGATAAATCAGATTAATTTGCTGAGACACATTCTCTCCTAAATATTATGGTTTGTGATTCTAGTGAAATTATTATCTTTGCTCTAAAAATATAAGACTTTTAAATAAGTTCTCAGGTGGTAGTTTAACTGTGTGACTAAGTGAAACTTCAACAATTTGTCAGTCGATATTTCAAATACTATCGCAGAGTGCAGCGTCTGAAGCAGTGCATAAAAATATGTACATAGGTCATACTGGTTGGCAATATTAATTATTATTAAATGTGTCAGTGTTGAAAACGATGACATGTTTCCCTCAAAAAATGAGTAATACCACGATGAAATATTATTAGGTATTATAGTGTTCATTGCCATGTAATACCATGCTGAATACGTGTTGCGTTTTAATGTTTACTTATTGCAGGGTTCGATACCAGGATTCTCACGATGTCATCCTATTTATATTCCATATTCTTATTCTCCTAAGGCATCATTATACTGTAACTACACTGATAAGACAGGAGCGGTCATCACTAGATTTTTTCACAATTATGTATTGATTTCAACTTTGTAAGAATTGAAGTAATTGAGACAGGTTATTTGTTTATCTTTCTGATGATTGTTTAAAAATATTTTTTAATTTAATATCTCATTTTCCAAAAAAATTATGATCCTTTCTACCCTGACGGTACTTTAAAGTACCATCAACTTTATCTAGTCATATATATTAATTTTCTGACGATACTACTAAGCCTACATAAATAATAGTTATTTGATTTATTTAAACTACTAACATTAGTTATTTTTTTGTTATGTCAACACTGCAGTAGATGAAATATCAGTCATAGATAAGAAATATAATATCAGTTGCGCATTATTACAGGGTTAGGTTTAACGCAGTTGTATTCTTTCTGATATTAATAATTATTTTGACTGAATTTTTTTCTCTTTTAAATATTTAACTATTCTTTAGAATATTTCTTTCCTATCTTTTGTATTATACTGTATATTTTTTGTGCACTTTTCATTTAAGGTCTGATTACTCAGAAGTACCACAAATTATAATTAATAATATTTATATACCAAGATTTTTTTTAATTTTCCATCTCAGTTTGCTTATTTTATGTTTGAAGACTGCTACAAAAAATATACAGTTGCTAGGCACTATGTAATAATTCAGGGTAGAAAGGGTTAAAGTCAACATGGAAATAAGATTGAATAGCTGGGAACAGAAAAGGGTCAAATAGAAGAATAACAAAGCTGTTTTAATTGTTTTATTCATATATAAAAATTTAAGGAAAACTCAAAGTCGATAATGAGTGTGATCGATTAATACCATGATATTCTTAGATTATTGAACACAAGATTTATTAAAAGGATTTAATAAATTTGCCATCAAGTAACATAGGTTAGATTTTTGACTCGCGGATACAATATTATCAATCGAGGAATGGCAGAATTAAATACTATAATATTCCAAAACATTGGGTTGGTGGAAGAGCTTTTTTAAACATGTCATGTTTTATGGTGTACATAAATTGTACATAGTATTGGTGTGAGTATTTTTGTTATTTCCAGTTTATGATTCGCCATCTCAAAATACGTAATGACACATGATAACTTTATCACACGTCATTACTTCTTTCGTTTTAGCCTTAGTAACAATGTCAGTGCTGTTTAAAATTCAACTTTTTCTCAATTGGCAAGATGAATTGGCCAGAATGAAGTTTGTTACTCAAATCACAATCACTAGAATAGAACTTCTAAAGCCAATTTTGATATGTTTATAATTTCTCTGTAACACAAATGTTTTTTGCACAAGTAAAATCAAATTTATTAAAATAAGCGATCAACTGAAAACATACTTTATTAGACATTATTACTTCTTTCTACAAAAGGATGTTAAAAACTATTGAATTGTAGGAAATCATGCATGTGTATTCCTTAGAAGGTGAGTCATAAACTGAAAATAACAAAAATATCCATATCAACACCATACGATTCATGCACACTTTGCAATACGACCACGTAAAAAAACAATTAGTTTTAATTTTATAATTCAATATTGTGATACGGTAAAATCTCATTAAATTAAATTTCAATGATCCGAAAAATTTAATTTTGAATTATAAAAGTTTTCTTTTAGCTCTGTCGTACTAATTAAAATTACTATCTATATAATATAAATTAACTTCCATAAATGAATACAACATGATATTATTATTACATTTCAAAGATTTGTAATTCATAATTGTATGTCCACCCACACATGGAAGTCAACTTGTAAGCATAAAATTATAATTATTTTGAATAACAAAAGAAAAATACAGATATGTAGATGAGTAATAATAATTGCAGTTTATTATTAGATTTCTTATACAACTCTAAAATAAAAAGATAGTTTTTAAACATATTACGTATCTTCAGGAATCTTTACTGCTACATTTTGTAATAAACTCATATTATACAACAAATATCAGATATCTCATAGAGACATGGCTATTTTTTATTATATTTAATAGAAAATATATGGAAGTATGGGGTAATTACAGGGCTTATGACCTGTCATCGGCTGGCTTAAGTGATCCCTTTATATATATAAATATAACATTCACAAATTCTCACCCCTCAAACTCCACATTTATCAAATTTTTGAAAATTGTATATGATAGTAATTACCCCTTACTTCCATATATTTGTTTAATAACAGTGCCTTTGTAGGTAAAAATCCAGTAGTTGTGTGTTCTTGGACATATTCAAATATTGCTCATATTATACAAATTAGTACAAAATTCAATTTGTTTGCCAGGTTTTCACTTTCTGGGCTATTCTGTGTGTTCCGATTCTAATGCCTCACATCAGTGACATGAGATCTGATGACGGACACTGCAATGGGATTCGAAACGTCAGCCAGAGAAGTTGGAGACATGCAGCAAAATAGCCCAAAAAATCCCTCTTAATGTTCACCAGATATTAGGATATTAACAAAATTCAATTGCCTCCTTGACAAGACGCGTATGATGACTCTTGGGCTTTCAGAAAGTGCTTAGCCAATGCAGATGTGCTATATCTATTGCCTCTGGTAACCATTACATCCCAGCACATTGTTAAGTATTGATATCTCCACCTTCAGTTTCCGTAACATATCAAATTTGCTCACACTAGAGTTTTGATTATAAGCCTCTTTTGAGCTGGACGGTGGTGGGAATTTGTGTGGGCCAGTATTCTGTGAAGTGATTTTGTGAAGGTTGGAGACACGTGGCAGAATAGCACTACATGGAAAATTAAATTTCTTCAAATTTCACAAATGTCTAATAAAATTATAATAAGCTCCAAATTGTCTGCGATTAAATAATTGCACTTTTACTGTAAGAGTGTGTTTTTTAGAGCTATAGAACTTTAAAATGAAATAAAACACATAAACATCATGGTAACGGCCATGGTATTGGAAAGATAATTTTATGTTATTAGTGTTTATATATGATTTCACGCATACGGGCGCTGCAGCTGCTCGAATAAAGCCCAATCTGGAAGTCCTACCTTATATTGGTAATAATGCGACAAATGTCGGCTTCCAAGTCGTCTATTGTCTCTGGTTCATCGGCGTAGACTAGTGACTTTACATATCCTTACAGAAAATAATCCAAAAGTGTTAAATCACACCATCTTGGAGAGCAATTCACAGGTCCATTATGTGAAATTATGCGCTTATTTAATGTTTCTTTCAATAAATTGTTTGTGGCGCGCGCTGTGCGGCATGTTGCGCCGTCTTATTGAAACCACAGCTCTTTCATATTAATGTCATTCATTTGGGGAACAAAAAAGTCAAAAAATTGCTGTGCACGATGGCGAATCGACTCATTCGGGTCCTCCTCAATACTACGCTCCATTGCAGTAACAGCTTTTTCACTGTACGACGTCTCTGCGGATACATATTATCAAATAGAGTATGGGTGGTGCGAAAACGATCCTTGGTTATTTGAATTACTTGCTCGGATGGACGATTACGTCGACCGTAAAATGGACATGAATGAACCACAATTTTCAAAATAAATTTTCATACGTTGTTCTGGCGTAAGTCTATTCGTGGTGAACCAAACTGAGTACAAATCAGCTGTCAGCTGTCAAATTGGCTATTGCTGGAAAAAGTGTGGCGAAAAAAAATTCGAAAAACAAACCTCTAAAAAAACACCTTTGGTTACAATGTGATGACAAATATAATTGAAGGTATTAAAGGATAAAGGTGTTGTGTTGTGTTGCAAATACGAAGTTTGTGGTAAACTGAATTTAAAGATATATTTCTTGCTTTTTTTAAAATATATTTCAGGGAGAATTATGCCAGATGCGCAAACATTGTCACTAATAACAATTGCCATAAAAAATCACAAAGTTTGATAATATTTTTCAATGTTATGAAATGAACACATTCCTGACTGGCGGAAATTAAGATATCAGTCCCAATATTATAATATAGTGATGTGCGATTTGTACTAAACTAAACCGAAATCATGTTAATTTAAAATACTATTTCCCATATACACATATAGAAGAATTTAATAAAGCGATATACAAATTTCCACAATGAATTAATTTTGAATATTTTTTGTTGATTTTTAACAACAGTTTAATTAAAATTACCATTAATCAACTGATCTACCTCAGTCATGAATTTTTACTGTGATTACCCATTAAAAATTAAATAAGAAAATATAGTATGTAATTTTTTTGGAAAGCATTTCCGAACATTTTCAGAAAAATACCCACATTAGGAAAGTATCTGAAAGTAAAATTTTTGTGACTGAATTTAAAAGAAAATCTGAAAAAAATGGAATACAGGAGGCGTTGGTTATTATGATCACATTGGTCCCCAGAAATTTTGACCAAACCAAACAAAAAAGAAAAACCACCATTTGTTTTTAAAACTATTAATTTATAGTATTTTGAACAAATACATTGAAAATAGTCACTAAGTTTGTTTAATAGAGTCGGTAAACAGTCAATTAACCTGATTTTTAAAATATGTAGTACAAAATTTTAAGTTACAAAGCTTGTTGGTCTTGCGGTTAAGACATTCACCTAGCGATCTAATGGTCAAGGGTTCGAGTCTCGTTTCGGGAGACCACCAAGTTAGTCATATTTTCATAATACAAACGTTTAGCTTAGTTTGAAAATATGTAGTAAGAATATTAATGTGACATGTATTGTATGGTGACATGTATGTCCTGGAACGAGGTGCGAACCCCCGAACACTAGGCCAGCGTCTTAACCACTACACCAACAAGCTGTTATTTCTCTCCAAAACTTGAAAATACAAGATATTTATGAATATCCTAATTTGAATAATTGGTTACCTGTGTATTTGATATTTACTTCTGTCCATTGAAAATTGAGCACACTATGCGGTTGATCCTAATAACCACTGAATACAATAACCGGCGCCTACTGTAATAGGAGAATGGGCTAATAATAATGTATATATACATTATTTAATATCCATTCACTGGAAAAATTAAGTGAAAACAAAATAACATCATTAACTGACAGCAGTTACTCTGGGGTGCAACATGATTTTTTTTAATAAACCAAACTTTGTACTACACATATAACTGAGATTTATTTTTATCACAAGTTTTGAGAGGTGTTATCCCTCTCATTAACAGGTGTAAACAACAAAGTTGATGAGAGAGACTGTACCTCTTGAAACTATGGTGATAAAAATAACACTTAGTTGTACAAAGTTTGGTCTACTTAAAAAATTTGAAAACAAATCAAATTGTCTTTTTGGTAAAATTTTCCAATTCTGCCTCTTGAGTTTTATCTCTGCCTCTCCTAGTTTTACCTCTTTAGTTTTATTAAGTAAAAGTTGAAAAACAAACAACAAATTTAATTAAAAAAAACAAAAGAAAGGATGTTCTACAATATTGTAAATACACATAGAACTGTTTATTCATTCAATTTTGATTCCAATGACCAAAACAGCCTGATAAAGTTATTTACTTAGGCATTAACAATATATAAACAACTCCTAATATATATAAAAGGAGTTGTTTAAAGACACTAATATAGATACTTTTAGCACATTTTTTCTAAATTATTTATTAAAATGGATGAAAATTTTTAAAAGACTGGATATTGCAAGCTATTTAAAATAAATCAATTTTATTGTTAATGTAATTGTTTAACCTTTCAAAATAACAAGAGATTAGAAACATACTTCCTTAGACATACCTTTAGTGTGATTTTGATTTAACTTTATTAACTCAAAGCAACGAGAATGTGATGAATTTAAATATATGAAAAATAAACCTTAACTTTATTTTACATTTAATCGAATATATTTACAAAGGTAATTAGGTGATTTACAAGTTTTAGAGATAGTGTGCAATGGTTTTGTATATATTGGGTACAAAAAATAAAATAGTTAATCTTAATATAACAATATATTTTGTACAATTTTTTTTCCAATAAAACCACAATAATTATCTAGAAATGTCAGTGTGCTCTTGGCGAAAAATTACGACTAGTTTACAATGAAATGCTATGAGGGAGGATCAAACTTGATATTCAGAACAAAATCAGTTTTCAGTTAGCACAACGTCGGTAACCAAAAACAGAGATTGAAAATAAAAATATAGTTTACGTAAACTAAGTATGTAATGGGTTGTTCAATATGTTTGTGCTGTTTTGTAAATATAATACACAACAATATTGAATTCCAATTAATGAGTTATGACTCTTCTCCATATTTTTATGATTCTTTCAGACAATGATTCTAACAGTTTCTTGATTCCATAAATGCAAAAAAAAAAGAAGTTTTTAGTTAATTTTTGAACCAATTCTGTAACTGTTTATTACCTTTCCACAAAGAGTATTCAATATGATTGAAGAACCTCTAGATTCTGAATGGCTACTTTTATGATATTTTCTACGTGGGTATCGTTTGGCAGAGAAGATGACGCAAGTCCTTTTCAATGGGCAACAATCAACCTTTTTTGAAGTAAGCAAACCATTTTCAAGCTGTCATTTCAGCAATAAAATCTTCATCACGGACAGCAAATATGCTTGGAAAAAACTATAGCAAATATTAAACTAGTAAAGGAGATGTTAATGACTTGTTGTTTCCAATCCAAGAACTATCTAACAATTACCTGTATTGAAAATATGAATAAAAATTGTTCAAACTAATTGGACAACCCATTATTTTAATTATTCTAATATATGACGATAATACACGATATAATGATGAATATTATACAATATTGTTAATGAATTATTAAAAAGATTTCTATATAAGTTCAGCAAAATGTTTAAGAAACATGAAAATGTCCGTACATTGTTGATATTAATATCACGAGAACACATGGTAATATGGTTCTTGTATACAATAATTATTATAAAATGTGAAGAAATAAAAGTATTAATTATATGGGCCCTACTTATAAGCAAGCACACTGCCATTTCAGCTGTTATTTTTGAAATATTGCCATTGTAAGTGCACTGCTAAAATATTAAGATGTGACATTAATATTTGCATAAATAACATAAACAAAAAACGCAGTGCCATTATGTAACTTGCGCATCAATAATGCCCATATAATTAACAGGTACAGTAAAAGTCTGTTAATTCAAAAAACAGAGGTCCGAAAAATGCAAAAAAAATAAATTAAAATGACGAATTTTGTGATCACTTGAAAAAGCAAACAAATGAAAAAATTATCAAAAACAACTTTTTAATATTAGAAATAGAAAAAAAAAACAACCACAGAAATTACTAGATCGCTACATAATTAAAAACATTAATTGATCACCCAAAAGCAAATATCCAATTTAAAAGCTTTAAATTAAAACAGTATAAAGGATATTTTAAGGGTGAATTTTGTTTCAGACTAAAAAATATTCCAATTCACAAAATATAAGATTATGAATTATTGTTTGAATTATCAAACTTTTACTGTAGCATAATAAATTACAATTTTACAATGCGTATAAAATAAAACCCCGTTAATTTGAAATTAAAGACTAAAAAAAATAAAAATTGAACTATGCGAAATCCCGTTAACTTGAAATTCAAAGGACCTAAAAATTTTTATTGTGTGGAACCCGATTGAGTCAATCGAATTAATGGATTCATAATTCGAGATAATTAATCATAATATAAATAAAATTACTAAAAAAATCATGAACATCACTTTTGTTAAAAAATAAATATGTTCCGAGGAAACATCTTTAAAATGCTATATTAGTACGAGTAAATAGCACAGAAACTATTCAGAGATTGTGATGAGAACTTACAGCATCGATCGATTTGAAAATTATCAACGTGCAGTGGGACTGACAGATATAGAAGAGGCTCCACACAGGTAAAAAGTCGAGTGTATTGATTTATGGTCTAGAAAATAATTTGGAATTACCGGGATTAATCAAGTACTCACATATAAATTTAACATTTTGAGATTTTAATGTAATTAGGTATATCTTAATAATCATCTTCTGTTGAACTTATAATGCAATGCATAAGGGGCTAATACAAATATACACAATTTGAAAATAATATATAATTATTAATACACTTCTAAAAACATAAATTTATTTACAATAATAATTAGTCAACACCTTTACCTTTTTTACAACAGCGTTTATTTTTATCCAAATGTTTACTTTCAAAAGGGTCAATCTCGTTTTCTGACTTTTGTGCGGTAAAAGAACATACATTATTCAATTGGTCGTTGCTTTTTATGGTTTTGTTGATATATTTGCGATCAACTGTATTCAAATTGTCAGATGGAGATTTCTTAGAAGGGATGTCACCCGGAGAAACCCTGTTTGTCTTTGGCCAGCCAAAATTCAAACACCTCGCAAAACCATTATAACTTACAATTTTATTTTCATTAACATCGGATGTCTTTTTTTTTGAGTTTTCAGCAGACGAATATGTGAATTTTGCGGGCACCATTTTGATGATGCTGCACTTGAGAGCCAAGTTCTGCATCGGAACGTTAAGTATCAACTTTTTGGCAGCAATTTTCGCATTCTCAAAAATAGCCGATTTCTTAATGAAACAAACAGTCTTTGACGTGATTCTATGCTAAAAGTTTCGGCCAAGGTAGATTTTGTTGTTGGGTGTGTCATGAGTTAATTCAATAAATCCTAATTTAGCGTAGAACTGATGCATGTAGTTGTCTGTAGAGTTGACGCAAACATGAACTCCAAATGAACCTGAAACAAAAGATAAACAATTCAATCATCTCAATACATAATTTGGTAATAATGACAAGTGAAGCACAAAATGAGCAGACTACTATGCAAGTATTCCGATTTTGAGTTACACTGTTGTCAAAGTAAAAATTGAGTAGGGAGATAGGTAGGTACATATTAAAACATTATTTATAAGGAACAATTATTCTATAATAATTTTAATGACTGCATATTGATATTAGTGATGAACACAGACAAGTAGTTACATACCTTAATGTAATATGTATTTTCATTTGATTTAATTAGTAAATATGCACAAACCATTTGCTCGTAAAGCTGCCAGAAGACATGTAATTAGTCTTTTTGGTGCAGAAGGATCGCTGCAGTGCGGTAACACTCTTACAGTTAGGATGGCCGGATGGTGGCGGTATACCATATCCGGGACCGAGAACTTGGAGTCTTGGAAGTGCTCGCTCCATTCCTGATAACAAAAGTGCAATCAGGCATTTAACAAGAAATATATTGAAAACAGCAATATAATAAATGATTAAATAAAACACAATCACTTTGTATGAAATCACAAATTTTAATACACCGGTTTTGCTTAGATTAAGATTCATCAGGGGGTATTTAAAACGAACAATAAATACAAAAAGAGTACACATAAGGGGGGATATAGAATATAAAATTACATGCGAAAGAGAGAGACAGAATACATATACAGTTATATAGAACATCAAGGGAGACAGAATATAAAATTATATGCGAAAAAGAGACAGAATACATACACATTTAGAAGGAACATTAAGGGAGGGAAAAGTACAGTGTTGATGGATAAATTAATTTGATTATTAAGTATTGCCCTACCACTATTCACTGTTTTCTTATCTCAAGGGCTTCTAAATTGTCCAATCAGAAGCCAAACCTGTTTTTATGGAGGATATGGTATTTTTCAATAATATGGTTGGCAAGTTTTCTACGAAAATTGATATAATAAATACTATATAAATTATTTTATCAACCAATGACAAATGATTGATTATGCGCAAAATTTTCAAAAAAAGATTATGTAAAAGATTAATAAATATGGTGGATTTATGGTGCAGGGGCCTACCTCAGTGGGTATTTTGGGGACCCCTTGTTTCAAGACAATAATAATTCAACACAACACGAACAGCAACATGGATATAGACAATGTTTTAGGTTAATCTGTCACCTGGTGCCTAGACCTGGCAAATACCAAACAAACACAAAATTTAAATAACAAAGTCATGAATACCCGACTTCAGCAGTGTTTTTAGACCTTTTTTTCTCGCTTTCTTGGTTGCCCCTGATTTTTCTTCCCTTTTCTCAATGATCGAAGGGCCCTGATTACAGCAATAAACTACTTTCCGAGTTAATTTTGTTCTTCAAAAAATAATATGATATATTATGGAATAATAGCGCAGGGAGGCACAATCAGAATTGCCAGATATAGCAATCAAACAATGTGCGAATGATGAGATCAAAACTTTTACTGAAAGAGGCCATGTGGATTTAACAAATATTTAATCATTGGTTATTGTTAAATAAAATATCTAATATACGGCTTTCAATGCTGTAACGCAGTAAATAAATGCTGTATTGACAAAACCATGACATTGTACATTGCTGTACAAGAGAACCATACTGTATAAGATAATCTATGAACAGACCTGCAATATACTATGGGGATACTTTTCCATCATGGTGGGCACCCACTCCCTTTCTTGTCGTCTGCAGAACACCTTGCTATCAGGAGCCGCGCAGGCGTACCCCATCAGCCTGGCAGAACTGACTCCAGACTGGAGTTCTTCTTCCTCTTCTTCCACCACCATGCAAATCTCAGGATACAGAGCCAGGAATGGTCCCACTAGCCTATAAGTATATAAATATAATTATGGTACATACTATACAGGTGATGATTTTCTTAGAATTTATTCCTTAGGTCTAAATTTTAATATGCCAAATATTAATCTGATGTGTATGGTTATTTATAATACATTTTTAGCTTCATTGTAACTATGTATTCATAAAATGTATTATTTATAACCATAGCCATTTTTATTATATAATTTGTTGATAATTTTGAAAGATCTCTTTATAAATAATAATATATTCTTCCTAATTATATCAGATCGTACAAACTATGCAGATATCTGAATTGTTAAACATGTCATTAATTTTGAAATGGCTTTCGTGGTTGGCATTAGACATTTCAATTTAATTTTAACCCCAGAAGGCCCAGGACTTTTATATTTAATTATATTTAAGCCGTCTGAGAGAGGGATAGCGTGATAAACCCAAAATATTTAGCTCTATACCATAGACAAGAAACAATGCACCACTGACAGCGCGCGCAGATGCTGGTAATTTTGTGTTGCCAGATTTCTTTTTTATCCAAATGACAGGATTTTCAGCATATTATTTGAACACACACTCATATTTTTTTTTATTATTTATTTAATTTAGCGAAAAAAAAATACATGGGCAAAATAAATTCAATTTTTAAAATACATGGTTACAAACATACATGGTGTTTCTTTCGCTTACCTCTCCAAAAAAGAGACCAGCTCTTGTGCTTGGAGAGAGATCAATGACAAATGCATTGCACATGCTAATTACGCACTTTTAAAATACCAGAACATTCCAAATGGAAAGTCAGTTATATTTTGATTCTAGCCGGTGCAGGGTATTATCAGGATTTATCCAGCAATACACATACATTTACAATTGTACTCTTATTTCGTGATACTTATTTGTTTGTAATTAAAGTGAATAAGATATTATTTTTTAGTTACTAAGTGCGTTTTACTATAAAATGAGTGCTTCGTTATAGATCATTTGGTCATTGGTGCGAACGGCATTTCTTGCATATTAGTGCTATATCATAAGTCTGACGTGTGATGTGAAGTGCTAATATATATTTTTTCATTTACAGTTATAGAATTTTTGATAATTTTTTAGATTTTTTTTTACAATTACAAACTTTTGTTAACAAAAAGGCGAAGGGTGACTTTTTCGCTAATGGAGATATTGCGGACTTCCTAGAAATTTCCAATATGCTTGTTACTACTGCAGAGTCCGATAATGAGAATGACGTTGAGGATGATTATTTTGAAAACCAGCCAACAAGTGCAGGGATTAGGCCAGAATTTGAATTTGAATGAAACAGATAATTGTTTCATTCCAAATATACATAAATTTTCAGCTACTCCTGATTTTAACTCAGATCTTGCAGAAGACACACGGGGAATAGATTTTTAAAAATTGTATCTCAATACAGCGGTGCTCGATACTATTGTGGATGAAACAAACTGCCAATTTAAATTTGCCACAAAAAATATACCATTGACTGAAAGATGGGTCGACATCACAAGCGATGAAGTATATGCATTTTTGGCCCTGAGCTTATTGATGTCCAGGAATACGTTGGAATAGCATTGGTCGACAAATCCATTGCTGAGTTCATTGATCAACTCGGATACTATGTCGAGGAGCTGGTTCCAAATGATATTAAGGATGTTATATTTTTCTGATAACCAAGTGCCGAACGATAAGATCAGGTCTATACTGTACGCAATAATTTTTTTTTTTTCAGAACTTTGCGTCACCAAAACCTCTTGCCGCCTTCTGCTCTTCAAAGGTCGGCTTTCATTTCGTCAGTATATTGCCGTGCTTCGAAATATATCACACTGAATAAGAGTTTTAGGCAAGCATCACATTAAACACAGTAATATTAGTGTAAATAAAATCTGAAGTCGTCCTTCCAAAAAATCAATACAGAATAATAATTTCCTAAAGGTGGGCCTGGCAACACTATAAATTTTTATTTTTTCCTTTTTTTCACCTCAAAACCGTCATGGTCGTACGTTATGGTACTCAAAACCGTCATGGTACGAAATCATTGTCGATGAACGCTTGTTATAAAATAGAAGCTCCATGTTTTATTTTATTTTAGTTATACCAACATTTTCATGCTTTTTTCGTAAAAATAGAATTCGGAAAAAGCTAGTCTTGAGTTTTGAATTTAACGAATTTTGGCGCCAATTGGTGGTATGATGCTGTTTCACCTAGGACTTTTTCTGGGCAGATAACAGGTTAAATGATGAAATCAGGAAAAGGGTTACATAATTTTCTTTTTATTTACTTATCAAAGCTTCCATGATTCAGTTACCATACGAACAGGTGGTATACTCATAAATACATTTGTGGTGTCACATGTGAACTACTACTGTAATAGTATTTATGCTGACATGCTAATGTTTCAATCATTGGATTGGATTGTAAAAATTCTCGCACAATCTCTGATATTCTGTCAGACTAAGTTCAGTGAATGGATATTTGCGGTAGCAGGTCTAAAAGTGTGGAACTCTTTGCCCACCGTCATAAGGAACGGAGATTTTATTCAAAAAGAGATCAAATACACCTTATAATGAAATCATATTCATAAGTTCAGATCAATGTTCCCTCTAAGGTGTGTGTCATAGTCACATACAAAAAAATATACCGCACACACAATTTTTAACATAACATTTTGTAACATTTAACATTCTTCTTCATGTACCGTCTGCCTTCTTTCGAAGGTTGGCGACCATGTTAAAATGCACTGGATTCGCTTTCCATATGGTTTCGAAATAATACGGTGTTACATCCCTTGCATGTACTCAGTACTATGTGCGGATTGCAGTGCAGTCAGTTGTGTGGATTCCTTTGGACATCATGGACACCTAGCATGATTTGTGTGTGGTGGCGTATTTTTTTAATATTCCGCCATATAAATTAACTCTAAAATATCGAGTAATGCAAAAATTATGAAACATAAAAGATAACCAATTTCGTTGGAGATTAATACAAATTTTTAAATTTGTTTTAAAAATGGACAAGGTTCAACAACTGTAGCTAAGAAGTTTGGTTTGAATGAAGCAACAGTGAGAACCATTAAAAAAAAAAGTGATGTTGCTATAAGACAATCGGTGTCTTCTGGATCAAAAGTGAGTTCAAAATTATCATCATACACAAGAGATATTATTATTTTCAAAGTAATTTTTAAAAATAAAATTAAGATACAATAAACAATAATGAATTTTATTTTTTATTTTAGTATACTTTTTTTTTTTACACGGTATTGCATGGAACGTATCTACCGTGTAAAAAGAGAGTCCAGTGTATGTTGATTTATTTTGGACATTGAATCACTTCCTGCCAAGATAATCTTTTCTAATGATGCGGAGAATATGTCCGAAGTATGCAGCTTTCTTTGATAGTTTTAATAGTTCTTATGTCTTATTTATATGTTAGGAATGTGGTTAACCAGGTCCAACTAGCAGCATTATACTGGTAAGGAAATGTTTTTTTTTATTTTCTCCTCCAGCGCACAAATATTATCCTTAAAATGGCACACAAGATTTTTCATGCGCCAGCTAAACAGTTTTTGTGTAAAGCGGCCTCGAGGTGAAATTTTTACAAAAATAACGCTATATAAATTATCCAATGTTATTATTATTATGATTGTGCACACATTACTCTATATAATACATATAATATACCCAATTAAAAAAATTATTGAAACAAATACCTATCAGCTGGTAACGTTTGCAGTTCTGGTGGAAATTGATCAGTACAGTCCATTCCATCTCTGCAAGTCCTGTGACATATGGAGCACACCTGAAATAAATAAATTTATTATATTATTTATTCTTACCGGTTTAGAATGTTGCGGTCCCTTAATAATATGCAGGCTGGATGCAAATACTTTATCAACATCATCATCAATGGACTTTTGGTGCTAACACTAATGTATAGAAGTGAAGAATGGAACTAGCAAAAAAAATGAATGCAGACTGAATGTAGTGAAACACAGTTGCATTTGTGGAAAACAGAATGAAGAATGAACAAGTTAGGAGCGAATGAAGATCTGCTTGTTCCATAGTTGATAACTTAAGCCAGCCGAAGACAGGTCGTGAGCCCTGTGATTACCCATACTTCCATTAAATATAATAAAAAATAGCTTCATCTCTGAGATATCTATTATTTGTTTAAAAAAAAGGGTCGTTGAAATGGTTTGGTCACGTGGAATGTATGATGTGAGTGTTGAGTGTTGAAAGCGAATGATTTAAAATAATATATTATATTTATTCAAGCTTTTATAGATTTGCGAAACATATGCCAGCAAATCAGTCATAATGGCGTTCAACTATGGAAAAGGGCCAGATAATATCTCTCCCTTGTGGCTGGACGGGACGAAATTGAGCATTCACAAAAATGTCAAATACCTTCAATGAAGATGGACAAGACGATGATGACATTGAACGACAGGGAAGACAGTTAAGCGTTCGTGTGAATATGCTCTCATGGCATTTCTACTGATGCAGATAGGAGGTGAAGAGCATCCTTTTTAAAATGATCTTAAAATAAATCGTATGATCGTAAAATCTGTGAGTTCTGGTCGAAATACAAGCAAGTGACATACAACCATCTACAAATTCAGTATAACAACTCATATTGAATACTGTTCGAATTGGCGCATTACTGGCGCTTCTGGACATTTAGTTGGTGGCGTAAAGTTGCAGCTGGAGCTCAACATCAACTCTCTAGCGCAAGCGGTACTCTCATGGATGACTGGCTACCTGACCAGAAAATGGCATTAACTGCAGAGTAGCTACATATACAATAATAGCCGTGAATAATAATAGGTCTTTCTGGCAGCACTAATTTTGGAATTTTAAGGAAAGTTTTGACTTGCTAAGGGTAGCTTGGTAAAAGTTATTGGTTTCCGCTGCCATAGCAGACATAAATGGGACCGTAAATTAAAAACAAGTGAAGAACAAAAACACACATACACACTGCAAGTGAAGATATATTTTTTCTTATTTAAAATTTAGACAATTTACCTGTTCTCTATCTTCCTCCGAGTAGGGCCTGATTGCATAGAGTTGCGAGGTTGACGAAGCTGGTAGTTTATATGCCAGAAGATCATTCCCATTGTCTATGGGTAGAAGTCTCTGGAGGTCAGCGGTTAGACCACCGCGAAATACCCACGGTTCCTGGTCTCCAGACATGAATGCCTCCTTCCACCCCTTGGAGAACCCTGGATTATAATATATAGATAATTGTGAATTTTGTTCATTATTATAAAAAAAACATGATGATGTTACGGTATTTTGTGACTTAATTTAATTACAATATTAACTCTGGTCAGAATCGGTATAAAAATTAAATTTAT
Organism: Eubasilissa regina; assembly: GCA_022840565.1. Lineage (NCBI taxonomy): Eukaryota > Metazoa > Arthropoda > Insecta > Trichoptera > Phryganeidae > Eubasilissa > Eubasilissa regina. Next base: position 10,333,389 of record JAINEB010000027.1, on the reverse strand, counting down.
AAATAAAGAAAGATTGAGATGTTTGTAGTTAAGTGTAGTCGATTTGAAAAGAAATTTAGTGAAATAGTGTAGCAGTGACTGTACTGAAGAGTTACCGAAGATGATTATGTTAATACAAAATTCACACAATCCCCCATCAAAGAAAACATGAGATACAAAATGAATGTAATTAGTATAACAGAAGTTGGTAAGTAATTCTAAAAACAGTGGCTGATTTTAATATTATATCATTTTGAACATTCTTTGCTACAAAGTATTTGTTTTTGTTTTGATAGTTAGAAATCGGCTTTCCAAAAAGTTAAGGAACAGAGACATAATTCTCAAAGACGAAGGTGGTCGAGGATGTCCTGTTATTGTTAAAAAAGGAAGAATTGAAAGCTCTAGTGGATAGCAGCAGAAGAAAAACAACCAGCACTGATTAATCAAAGATGAGCTATCTTTCTTCACTACAACTTTCACCTGTTCAAGCATCTCGATAACTATTTACGACAAAGAAAAATAACAAAGCAGAAAATTCTTTCAAAGAATCCTTCAATTATAATCCGCCTGAGGCATAAATAAGTTTGTAATTCGTTGGAAAAAATGTGTAAAATAAATAAGTTTGTAATTCGTTGGAAAAAATGTGTAAAATTAAATGGTTCTTACTTTGATTAACGAAGCTTATTTTCTCTAATGTTATATTCAATCGAATCTAATAAAATAAAAAAATTACTGCAAACTTGCAATCTGCATAAAATAAACACACATATTAAAAAGAGAAGACATTTATGATGATTAAAAAAAAAAAAATATGACTTACATGTATAACTTCCCTGTGTGAAATTTGCAATGTTGGGTGGAAATTTACCAAGGGCTGAAATTAAAAGAAAATGTATTAGGTATTACAGAAAACTCCTGTGCAAGGAGGCCATACATATCTGATATGTACTTCAATATAGGAGACATAGGTGGTTTGAGTAGGCTTGATTGTATTAAACCACTATTACTTAAATCATGTATATTGCCACCAATATAAATTGGCATTTAGCTAGGGCACAATAGCAAATCTTCCCTGAAGATTATAGGAGATGAGAGCTGATTGCGAGTGGAGTTAATATTGTAATAAAGGCCAGTTGTGTGATCGTTAGTAACTTTTCACTAACGCCCATGGTTAAAATCGTTTGTGGGTTGTTCAAACGTCAAATTTACTATTGTCAAAGCATAGATTGAGATGTTTATAGGTGTGACAAATAATTATGAAATATGCTTATGCATTATCTTATGCATTATCTATAAGATTTTTTCACCTAGGCATTCGATATCTGTCACTTTAGTGGTGATATTATTTCGTATTATGTGTAATAATGCATATTAAACAACGAGATGGTCATCGGACGAACTCTCATCACTAAAATAGCGGGATATTAAATGATTAATTGTCGTGTGTAACAGCTGTGAAAAGTCCGCCATATTAAATTATTGAAACTCATTTTCAATTTTACTATCGGATTTCGCAGAGTAAAAAATGAGTTTACTACGAGATGTACTTTTGAGAAGTAAATATTTTTTTACCAACAACAATCAAATAACCCGTTTTCGCATTTTTTTTTACTTTGGTACCTTTTTTTACTATAGTAAAAAGATACTACTGACTTAACCCTGCAGTAGAATATTTAATAATAAATTGCAACGCAAAATTATTAAATCACATGCATCTAGAAAATGTTGAAAAATATGATTATTGAGCTAGTGACAGGTTAAATAAGTCTCAATTATCTGAGTTAACCAGGTTGCGGATTAACCAGGGCAGAAAAAAAGTCATATTTTTTAAATGAACAGTTTGCAATATTATTTAAAATATAAACATAATTTTTCATTTATCTACATAATATGTACAAGAAAATCAAACTAGCGAAATTGATAAAGTGCAACAGAAAATAAAACTTCTGGTCGATATTGTACTAAAAATAAATTATTTGGGTGCGCTTAGATTTCATAATATTTATTCAAGTGCAAGGAGCGGACACATCATGTCAAATAATATATTCAAATTATGCTTGCATAGCGGTTTGATTTATTACTTGTTTAAACTAAATTAATTTTTACATTTTCATGTTTCATCATAACTGGGTGAGCCGTACTAGGATACATATTGATACGAGGGTATCGAGAGGGCTCAGTGAAAGATAGTGGAAAATAGCAAAAAAAATTATTGTTAAAAAAGTCTTCAGGAAAAATAATCCAATATGCAGCGGGGTAAAGCAATATAGAACAAAGCAGTGAAGCGGCGATAGCCGCGTCCGATGCCATGAATGGCGGAAGCTTGCGGGTGACAAGAGCAGCGGGGGCAATGAAGGCAGCGGCTGGGTGGCCCTGAAAATGGCCTCTTCAGTGATGAAGGGCAGCAGATCGGTTAATAGAAGGGATAATGGTCCGACATGGGCAGCGATCCTTACAATCGGTCCTGAGATGGCGGCGGCAGTCTTGTCTATCCAGACAGAGATTGGTGACACAAAGATCCTGGAGTGGCGGCGGTGGCAACTAGTGGCACACTCGGGCAGAGTCGCTGGATTTACTGTCCAGAATCGACTCGTGCCGTTCTCGTCGCCAGTAGAATTGGGAGCTGGCGATTTTATTTATACCTGCCGTGCGTGGTCCGTTAGCCCATTTCGCAGCGGTGTAGTGGGGGAAGGCATGCGCCACATCGCATTGGTTGTTGCTACGCAGAATAACAGCCGGTGGAATTTATCAGAGCGGGGACGTGGCAATTTCATAGAATTGTATCGCCTGTGCATGATCCCGTTAACTCCTATCGCTGGGTCATTTTCTGGAATTCAGGGAGCGGTCGTTTCTAAAACGAACTTAAAACAGCGGCGACGGTGGTGTTTCTTGGCACGATGTTCCACACGTATTAATGCAGGATAATTTTTAGTTTTCATTATATTTTTTCTAGCGAAGATTATTCAGGTCAATTTTTTTACCCTACTATCCTAGATAATCGAGTCAATTGTACATCAGCTCTGATGAAGACATCTCAAAGTATTGAAACACACTTAAATACATAGTCAATTTACGCCTGATTAAACATAGATACATATTATTCAAGATGATTTAGGAATTAGCTTCTATAACTTATTTTAAGAATTTGTATATATATCTCATAATTTAATTAACAGAAAAAACAAATGTTGAATTATATTAAACTTTAAAATTGCCATTGTTAAAAAAACCATTTAATAAGTATAAAAATACTTACCAAGCCATTTGACGTAGGCATTTAGCAATCCAACAACTGCTCTCAAATCCCATACGTATCCACAGAGATCATGAGCCAACTCCTGGTTGGAGCAGCGCCCCAAGCGGCGTGACAGTCTTGATACACGACTGCAGAGTGACGCAAAGTGCCGCGCACGTAAATGCCACTCCTGAGACTGAAAAAATAAGACTTGTAACTCACATATGTATATTTGGCACAAGTGACCTCAGGACGTTGTTCTCGTACAGCCTTGTTTGCATATTACAATATTTTTCTAACAGTTATTGTATAACAATAGAATTACCTGGAAATAGACAAATTTTGGTTTTAATTTCAAATACAAAATGGTAGAATAATTAGTTATTTTTAAAGGACGACAGATTTTTGATTGTGATTGTGTTGATTGCTTTTAAAAAAGGAATGTACCAATTGGAAAAATTACAGAATATAAGTTCAAAATTTGTCGAAAATGGTAACGCACTTTCCCCAGATAGGAAGAGGTCCAGGTTCGAATCCTGGTAACAAAATATTTTTTTGATAAATAGATTTTTTCTGAATATCTTTCTAGTTTAATTTAATTTGTAAAATTAGTTTACATTTATAATATTAATAATGGTACATATTAGATAACTAATGCAAACTAAAATACACTTTGTTCATGAATTGAATAACTCTGATATAAAATGTCATATAAGTTCCAAAACATAGTTCAGAATAAGTACTGTTTAAATATTTGAGATAATGGCGCTTTACGGAATGGAAATTAAAAACTAAAAAAAAGCGCAGACATATTTGGAATGTATGTATTAATGACTTGTTTCATTTGATAAAGTAAGTACTAGGATATTACGCAGTGCAAGTTATAGGTATGTAAAATTACAATGTATATCTGCTACAGTATATAAGCATAAAATTTAGATATATATTTACTAGTCAATATATGCATTTACCTAAGATTTTAGCAAAACTATTAATTAAATGTAAAAATGTCTACTATTCCAACTAAATGTACACATTTAACAGATAATGCAATTATTTGTTATGACACATTAGTAAAACCATAAATCATATCATAAATAATATATGGGGAGTAATATTGCAAGTCTAATTTTTTGGTGCACTTTTAAAAAATGAAAAGTTTACATTTTATTTGCTGGTAAATACATTTACACTAATACAGCTGTTTTTTTTGGCTTTAACAGCCTTTTAAAATTATAGTTCAGTTTCGATTTGCGGTCCAAATTTTTTCAATATACAGCCAAAAATATATGTTAAATACACTTTCTTATTTTGAACAAGGAATCTTCTACTTTAAACTGTTTCTGATGAACAATGCAGCATTAAATTTTAAATTTAATTAAAAAGCAGAGGAAAACAACAAATGTTGAATACATTTTTTCAACAAGGTCCTTCCACAACAGCGGGTGGAGTTGATGACAGCATGATATCATGTGATTCTTCATTTCCTCTTCATGGTCTAATTAGATTCGTTCAACATTTTAACAATAAATTGTTTTTTTAATATTTTTTTTTATAATTAAAATATTTTAATTTCTTAGTTATCATAATATAAGTGTAATATTAATTAAAATACATTATTATATGTTATGTTCAAATAAATCATGGCAAAATTGAAATCACTGTCAATAAATTTTCCTGCTTAATTAATTTTTATTTTATGGTCCCTTGGAAAACTTATTTTTAAAAGAAAAAAAAATCAATTTCAATTAAAAACAGGGCCGGTTATGTGATCAATAGTCGTATACTACAACTTTCAAAGTATCAATGCGTCAGATGACTTTTGGAACCGCTGTGAAGAGTCCGCTATATATAACTATCAATTCTCGTTTTTACTATCAGATATCGGAGAGTAAAATGAGTTTACTATGGGAGGTACATTTGAGAAGTAAATATTTTTTTACTGATGCGTAACGATCAAACAACCCATTTTCGCAAATTTTTTTACTAAAGTAAAAAGTTACTACTGATTACACAACCGGCCTTTAGTGATTCTCTAATTTTTCCATAAAATTGTAACAGATCCTATGGTATTTGTATGGGTTTATATCAAAGTAAATAATTCATTTTATGGAACGGAGCGTGGCTGGACGGTTTGATAAGAAGTAATTTAAAAAAATGTGTTTTTGGCTAACGAAGAAGAAATGCAACAAATGTCAATGTTGCAAAAAAAAGCTTTGAGAATAATACTCAGAAAAAATAAATATACTCGGATCAGTGCAATGCTGAAAGATCTGAATATGATGATCTTTAAGCAGAAAATATATTTTAATATAATGGTATTTATTTACAAAATCCTTAATAAGAAAATATCAGCAGAATTTACACGAAAAATTGATGCAAATCGACATGGGCATGAGAGAAAGGGATAAACTGAGACTGCCATTCAGGAAGAAGGCCAAATCTCAGAAATCGATGATGTATAGCGTGATGAAATTTTTTAATGAAATGCCAGAAAACATACGAAAAGAGGAGAAATTAAATAGATTTAAAATTAAACTGACCAGATATGTAAAAGATAAGTTTTAGTAAAAGAAAGTACTTTAATTATGTTTATATTAGAGCATATATAGGAGTGCTCATGTATACACTATGTTAAGAATTAAATAAATAAATAAATGCACGAAAAAATAAAATGCACCTCCGATTTATTGACACCTCCATTTTTGACATCTTTGGTGGTAGAAGCCAGCAACACCGGAGCATTGCATTTGAGCCAGTTAAACTCCTGCAGTAACTTCAGCCCTTGACTTCCGTGCTCGAAGGGAAGGTAGAACAAATCACATAGCAACATCAAGTCGTCCAGGTTTAGAACGTCGTCTGACTCACTGGACAGGAAATACATTATATTAATGCCTATATTTTTTTATATCTTTAGTAGCTATTTATACTTTAATGAAAAGAATGGAAAGATTTACCTGTCATTTGTATCATTGTTGTCCATCATTATTTCACCCCCTCCAATATGCTCTATTTGCATGGATCCATTCTGAAAATATAACTGTTTTGAATTTTATATACGTCGCATAAGTACACACATTTGTACAACACTCATTGCATTCTGTGAAGAGCTTTCTGGGTTTTTCTGCCATGTACATTCAACATCTCTAACTGACGTTTTGGATCCCATTGTGGGGTAAGTATTAACGGTTATTAATGAAGGGGCGCTAGAAGGAGGGGACCGTTGTAGAAGTTTCAAGTTCTTTTATCGGTTCCACACACAGTACAATTAGTAAACACAAAAGAAAGGAGATAAAAAAACAAAAGCTAATGTAAGAAATTACGAAATTAAACAGAGATTTTAATTTAAACCTTCCTGCGCCTTTTTAAGTGCTATCTTTATTTATTTTGAAATACAGATATATAACAACATTACAAACAAACAGATAATCAAGTGTCATGTATGGAAGTAAATAGACCAGTGGGTTCAAGACAGCCATTAAAGGGCTAACTATCAAGTACACTCTCCCATGAAGGGACTTGGGCGAAACGCAATGATGTATGAGTCATGCCATACACGGTACAGGCCAACGGAGTTACGCACGATTTTGTTTGTTTTAAGAATTTGACTTATGAAAACGGTTATTATTAAATACAAATTAAATGTATTAATTATAAAGATATACATATAAAATCAATTTTATCGAAAAATATTGTCATTGCTGCCGGGATTCGAACCTGGATCTCTTCCAATCCGGGGAACGTACATTAACCGATTATGCTACAGCACACAGTATAATGATGATAAATTTTCGAATCTATATGTTACACTTTTTAAATTGATACATCTATTGTTTCATTAAATGAAAGCCATCCACTTTATTTTTTATGGAAAATGTATTAGGCAAAAAAAAAAAGAAAAGAAAATGGTATGAAACTTTTTCAGGACCGAAGAACGTGATTTTATTAGGCGGGAAAACCTATTAAAGGGAATTTATTAAGGGGGTTTCACTGTATATCTTTCTAATTAGTACATTTAATTAGTATTTATTTAAAATATTACAGACCTATGTTCTGAATAATTACAACTTCACAATAAGAATGTGTTCTCCTTAATAACAGGTTATTATTAATTAAGGTCCACAATGTCGGCTACACTCGATAGGATACACACGGCAGAATAGTCAAGAAAAATAGAAAACTCTGAAGAGCTGTGAAAAGTTAACCTGAGGTGTCAGATGCATTTGGTGGTTTGTATGGTAAAGGGTGTCCAGTGCAAAATTTTCAAGTATAATATTAAATAAAAAAAAAACTACAATGTTATTCTCATATTTTATTTATACAAAATGGAGTTTAACGATGCGGATTTTACGTTTTATAAACAATATTGTCTAAATGCCATCCATTTCTCTCAAGACACTCTTAAATTTACGAACATGCGAGAGCAAAGCGTTGGTTTAATGGCAGCAACTTCACGGTGGATATTTTCTTGTAGGGCTTGAATTGTTTGAGGATTGTTGCTGTAAACTCTCGACTTAAGGTATCCCCACAAAAAAAGTTGCATAGTGTAAGGTCCGGTGACCGAGGTGTCCAGGGTATGTCTTCATACTTGCTGATTAATTTATTGAAAAAAATTCCCCTCAGCTTCTCCATTGAAACTCTAGCTGTGTGTGTGGAATGTCCCCATGATGCTGAAATTGTGTTCTGTTGTTGAACCCGAGAAACAGCTGCAGTTGCGATACCAAAAACTCGTCCCTCAGGCAGAAATTGCACACCACACTGTCGTTTTTGGAGCATTCTTAATGTTTGTTGATTACAACGTTTTTGATGGCATTCCCTTGGATTGTCGGGGAACCAGTATCTCATGTTTTGTTTATTAACAAAGCCATTGAAAATGTGCTTCGTCAGTAAACAATATGTTTCCAAGCATTTGTGCTGTTCCAAAACGTTCCAGCATCGATCTTGCTAAGGTTTCACGTAAAAAAAATAGTCATTTTCGATGAGAAACTACATGATTTGCAGTTTGTACGAGTGAAACTGAAGTTTCTTTTTCAAAATAACATGCACTGTTGATTTTTTTATTCACCGCACTGCTGCAAAATATTATTTTAATCTTAATGATTTTTTTGTTTAATTTTTAATTTACGTAAATGTATAAGTATTTTTTTGTACGGGTCAAAAATAATTTTGTTATATATATTAACAAAATTTTGTTATATAAATGCATTTTTATGTGGAGGGGAATTAATTTTGAATTTTTTTTCGACTTAACGGGGTTTGTTTTAACGAGGTTTTACTATATTTGTAAGAAAGTGAGACCAGCTTAATCAATGATTACACTGTCCAGACTTTTATGGGTTTTCTAATAAAATTAAGTTCACATATTTCATAAATAAAGCATTAAATACTAACCTCATTACCATCAGCCATAACAATATCTATATCATTTGAAGGGCTCCCCAAGTTTGACGCGATGCCTTCTGATTTCTCAATATTTTTCTGACAAATAGGAACAGCTGTTTCATTTTCAGGCGTGCATTCCATATCTGATTCTGCTGTGTGAGGTGGGCTCATAGTGCAAGGAGACTCTGAAATATTTTTTTTATATTGTCAATGTATGTTAACTTCTTAGCCGTCCATGTAGCAAGTTTCTGACAGAGAAAAAGAGATGGATGAGAACTGTCAGAATTTAAGTTGGCTATCGTGAGTACAGCGGACAACCACGTGACATTCGGCGGCGTCTATTTCTCATGGCAAATGACCATCACATAACACTTGATATCACCGGCGCCGTGCATCGGATCTTTAACCAAATTATTATTTCCAGTAGTGATATTGTACGTCGCCCCATAGAAATTTGTTTCAACTCAAGAACACAACGAATTATGTCTGAAATCGAATGTAATAATTGTCATTTTTCTCTATACAAAATTGACAGTTGGCGCTTACTTTTGCATTGCCAGATTGCAATTTTATTAAATTTTAAGATTTAACACACATGTCGACATCAAAGTGCTGATATTTTTATAGTTATTGAATTTTCAAAAACTTTTTTAATTTTATTTTTACTTTACAAAATGGCAGAGGGTGACTTATTTCGTTAGTGGAGACTGTCAACTTTTTAGACATTCCCGATATGCTCGTTACTACCTCAGAGTCCGATGATGAGAAGGACACAATAAGTTGGAAAGTATCTGGAACGTTCCAATTTGATATCCATTTGTGTTATTTCTCATTTTTGTTGCGAAGTAATTCAAGTAAATAAGATAGTTTATTAGATAGATTATTTTTTAGTTACTAATTAAAATGAATATACAAGCGTTTTACTATAAATACAGTGAGTGCGGCGTCAGGCAGCATTGGCCATTGCCGCGGCCGGTGGCATCATGTTATGCTTGTTGTTAGTGCTATATAAGAGTGATATGTAATGTGTACGTAGTTGTGAAGTGCTAATATTATTTTGTTTTAAGCATCACATTAAACACAATAATATTAATAAAATCTGAAATCCTTCCAAAAAACAAATATAAAATAAATAATTATGGCCTGACAACACTATCAACTTTTTTTTTTATCTCAAAACCGTACGAAATCGCGGTCGATGGACGCTTATGGTGAAATAGTAGCCACGTATTTTTTTTTTTGTTATACCAATGTTTTCATGGTTTTTTCGTAAAAATAAAATTCAAAAAAGCTAGCCTGTGAATTTTGCCGCCAATATGGTGGGATGATGCTGTTTCACCTACGATTTTTCTGGGCAGCTAACAGGTTAAAAATGATTTCAATAATTTTATACAATGAAAACACTACAAATAATAATATTGGATCATTTTTATAGCGGCATTTCCATAAGAATTTTACCTCAAGGGCTCTTCACACATAAACTGTTTAGTCACACAATATTCGTGTTTAAAATTAAAAATTGTTATTTGAACTTATGAAAATGATTTTTAGAAAAGGTGTGTTTTTAATCTCTTTTTAAATAAAGTCTCTGATGCATTGTTCCTTATGACGGAAGGCAAAGAGTTCCAGGCTCATTAAACTTCTGGCAACGGCTGGTCAGTTCTACGACCCTCTCTGCGTAATATGTTGTCGCTATTTAACAGTGCATCACTATTAGCATAAAAAATAAAAGTTTGATCAAACCACGCAACTTCATATTCACATTTTCATTAAATTCGCGATTTTTAAAATTTTGTATAATTTACGCACACCAAAGGTAAAAAATGTATCTCGAACTTACCTCCAACACTCATAGCTCCGTTCTGTGTCTCCTTATGTTCCAGACGCTCATCGCAATCATCTACAATTATATCTGCAGTACTATCTTCATCATTGACCAGAACCTTAGAGTCAACTTCATGATTAACATCTCCCAAATTTGTCAACGGAACTTTATCTTTCTCTTCCATATGCGAAACCCTCACCTCCAAACAGTCGGAGACTGTGCACATTTGATTTTGAGTATTGGACATGACTGTTATGTTAGGCATGTTTGAAACGTTACAATTTTCAGAGCCATGATCATTAGATGCTATTTCTAACATTTCGGCTTCGGTGATCTTATCGGCACTTTTCGAATCCACTAGGTCATTTTCGGTATCTTGAAATGAATTCAAGCCCATTATGGGCACCGGTATTGTTGAAACGGGTATTTCTGAAGGCATTGATATGTTTGATGTTATCAACGAGCCAATTGGATTTGGGATGGATTCGTTTGTGACAACTTTTGTTGGGGAAACTAAAGAATTCATAATGGGATTGGATGCTGGATTGTAATTCTCCACGGCCGATACCTATAAAATTTAAATAAAATACAATTGGATTTAAATGAGCAATTAATTAAATAAAACAATTAAGAACATATTGAATAAACAAAACGCTATAATTTCATGAACATTAAGCAAATGTATCATATCAATGCTAATAGTTAAGAGATGTTGACATTATAATTCTAAATACTATAACTTTAGATTTTGACAGAACTTTTCCATTTGTGGAATAACTAACTACTCACCTTGTGACTTGCATTGTTGATCATTTTGTAAAACAAATAATTTCATAATATTATCACTTTTGTAATGTCTAGGTCTAGCTTATATGCGAATTAGAATAATAATGAATTTATAAACACAACATACATAATAATTAATGTAAGTGTGCTATTTTTAAAGCAAGAATCGTCATGTAAACTCATAACAATTTATTGTTGACTCAAAAATTATCCAATTGCAATAAAAATGTCTTAAACTACTTCTCAGAATAATCCTTGTTGACATCCATGCACTTCATGACATGACATGACATGTTGGTTTGTATAAATTTATAAAATGACAAACATGTTTGATCTAGTATTAAGATATCTAATAACCAAGATATCATTAGTTATAGACAAAAAAAAAAATTGTATTATTTGAAAAATAGGTAGAATACTGATGTGATATGAATGCAATTAATTTATAATTTCATTTAAAAGTAAAAACCTTAATTTGCAGTGAAACCAGTGATTTTTAAAAATATAAATCAGCAATACCGTGGTACAGACATCAGCCAGGGCTTGCAGGTGGGTGGTGTTGAGTGTGGGCACAGCCGACTGCCCTTGCGTGGTGGTGGTGGTGGGTGTGGTCAGCGACATACACGTGTTCACCATAGGCAGGATCGGCAGGATGGGAACTGCGGCCACTGGGCGTTTTAATATCCGCACACATCATCCACAGACGAATAATGATTGTACGTGAATTAACAAGAAATATTATTTTGACTGCTTGTCACAACGATTTAATTTTAATATCTCATTTTTAAAATTGGAACATGTGAATTATGTGTATGGAAGCCATCTTGGTGCATTATTGCATGCATTACATTGGCACCAGTGCACTGTTTTTCATTGAAAATGTTGAAAAACTGAGCTTTGTTGTCAATTTAGTGATATTAATGTATTTTATGTCGTCAGGAAGTAATTGTGGCAATGTAAGTTGCGCCATATTTTAAACACAACATTTTACTTTAGAATTATACAAGATTGCATCAGATGGTGAGTGAAATCTAATTACTGAATTAAAATGCTGAAGTAAGTTTCTTTTGGAAACTAGATAAATCTAGTTTCAAATTTGTTAATACTATTTTTGTCATGTTATAATATTCCGAGACTTACTGTTGACGACTGGTTGCGGTTTGGCAATCGGTCCAGTTGCACTCTTCTCAATTGCAAACTCTGGAAGCCACTCGAGTACTGCATTTCTGTACAGAGAAAATTAATACAATCATCAAATATTCAATTGCAATTATTATCATACGCATATTATTTATCTGAAGAAAAATAACTACAGGTTTTTCTTATATTTATAGTTTATGCATGCGACATATGAGTCATTTGGTAGGTAATATAACTTAGCCCAGAAAGTAAGAATTATAGAAAAAATTCTAAACATCACACAATACATACTATTGTAAATAGGATTGCATATATACTAGGTTGGTTCAATATGTATATGTACATGTCAATGCATTATTTTGCTCTCTGAAACAAGTTTGCCATAAAATGAACATTAATCTGAGCTATTTTAAGAATTGAGTTTTTCGGCCAGGAATGTTTGCGTAATTAAAGTTAAAAATTAATAAAAATAAAACAAGATATCAGTATTACCAATGTAGCTCTTGTATTGCGAAGATTATCTGCAAATACAAAAAATAATTTACAGCGGCGGCGGCTATTCCTTGTTTTGTCGAAGCAAGGCAGTAAATTTTATTGGCCTATTCAAATATGACAATTTTTGTCAGTGGATAGATCTCTTATGGTGGGGCAAAACCTAAAACTCAAATTTTATTGCACCCATTGAAAGAACTTTAATTTTTGAAATGTCAAACAAATTTTCTTCTGAAAAACGTATTACAAAGGTTTTTTTTATACGAATAAATTGAGTTCTGTCATACAAATATTAAAATTTTTTAGGCGGGAAACTTATTATTTGGAAAACATTATTAAACATTAAAAAAAAAACATAATGCAAACGTATGAGACTTTTTCGGGACCAGAGAATGTGATCTTATTAGGGGAGGGAAAACTTATTAAGAGGGTTTCACTGTATCTAAAATGCTCATAAAAAAATATTTTTAATATTTGCCAGTTTCTAAATAAGTTCGATTGGTCATCAAAAATAAGAAACACTGACAAAAGTGTATTGAGTTCAGATAGGTATCTGAATTTCTGGAAATAATTACGAAAAATAAATGTCAAAATCAAGTAGTTTTCTCGAGGGGGAAAGCAATTGTGATTGGCGGGCGACCAGAAGAGTATTGCGCATTCGAAAATCAGAAAAAGAGATGGATGCCATCAATTCCGAAATAGGACCTTTTAAATTGAAATATGCGGCACAACGTTAGACCCCCAGACATAAAGGGTCCAGATCCGTAAGAACCAGGAGTGCATCCATCAAGCACATCCTGTAAACTTCAATTGTCTTATAAACTCCAATCCAAGAGTAGGAAAAGTGATGATGATGATGACATTTACTAACTGCCGGAGAATATTGTAGTACCAGTTTATGAAAATTTTGCTTCATTAAAATCATGCAACAACAAACCTAAGTGCTTGTCTATGATGGTAGACGTGTTTGTTGACTGTGACAGGCCCCTCATCTTCCACCCCACCCCCTTCTTTTTCTAATTTTATATCAGCAGCAACACTGTCAACTGCAAGTATATAAAAATAAAGGACTTTTCAAATAGCACCTTTCAAAGGTACAGAATATTACATAGTCCTTACATTACTCCAGGACATTTCAATACATTATAAGGGCTAAAGATATGGACTTATATATAAAATATATGATGTTAAAAAGAACAGGTTAAATAATTTAATTGATCATTTGAGAGTTGTCGAAATATATTGAAGAATGGACGCCGAACTTACTGTTGGTAGAAACATCTACACTGCAGTTGGCCCAGTGGGCCAGTGTCCGGATGGGAACTGTGTTGGCGTTGTATTCACAGTTAGGATTGGATAGGACACCTCTTAAAAGAGGAATCAGCTCAGGTGACCTGCCAGTGTAAGGACCTAGACAAAAAGGTAGAATAGTTTAATATGAATTCATTTATCATAAAGCGGATTATTTTTTCTAGTATCCATCATCTGATGATCAAATTAAATTGCACAAAACATTGCACAAATGCTCAAATTAAATCAAAAATTAAAGAACATAACATTTATAAAAAAAATATGAGTTGCGTAGGAATACTTGTAAAACGTAACATATCCACTGCTGACAAAAATGTAATTGCGTCCGCACTGTGTGCAGAAATTTAAGAATTTTAAACAGTTTGCAATACTTATTTCATATAAAAGAAATTGTTGATTCAGTTGATAAGACTTTTTATAAACTAACTAACTTACCATCACACCATTTCCCCACAGGGGTAGGCAGAAAGGATAGAGGCCACACTCCTCTATCCTGATACACAATTCTCGCCTCATCCACATTCATACAAGCTCACCGATTATTGAGGCTTCTAACAGGACCATCCTCCAGTATCTGGTTTACCTGGTCATGCCAAGTCTTCCGCGGATGTCCTCTATTTCTGGTTCCATCAACACTTGTGTCATATATCTTCCTTACCATTCTCTCCTCATTCATCCGTTCCATATGACCAAACCACCTAAGTGATCCTTTCTTAAAAAGGTACAAACATTATTCCTGTCTTAAACTATACATATCCATTTTATTTTGTTTGTTTATAATAGTAGTTTTGTGTGTTGCTTTCTCTTTTATAAGATAATTGAACAGACTATATATATCGCACACCTAGATCAAAACTAGACAACTCAAAAAAAAAAAAATATTTTTCTCAATTTTTTGTTACCAAAGTTATGAAACTAAATAACATTTTAGGTCATAATGTATCCTAAAATGACACTATTCGAGAACTGGAGCTAAGGTTAGTTGTGTGTATCCAAATACAATAATAACTCAAAATTCTTGTTTTTTTTATATGTATATCTTTTGTTTGAAGGATGACTGTTTAATGTAGGAAGACATTCTATATAGATATGACTATCAGTGGGAGGAATGTACTAGGAGGGACAGATCACATGTACGATTGGACCATCTGAAAATGAGGAGATCTCCACATCAGTATTGTTTCGAATTGGCCTTTACAGCCACTACGAAAGATGCTACCACCATTGGTTGACTTCACATAACAGAGCACTGCAACTCTAGCATTTTTCGCAAACAGAATTTTACCAACTCTAACATTTTTATGTAACCAAAATACGCAATGAAGAAATGAGGTGGATAAAGTAATTTTTTTTTATTTTAAATTAAATACTTTTTAAAATACAATTTAATTACTGTTACCTAAGAACATTCTCTTCTGATCATAGTCATTAGCATGAAGGTTATCCCAGATGACCGGTGGCCGCCTTAATACTTGGGTGATCTCTTCAATACAGGCAGCTGTCAATACTTTGGAAATAACTTTTGGGCCTGTGGAACATATATTTTTAAGTTAATAATAAAGTCAAACAAGTCTTCGGATTATTTGATCAGTGATACATTTTTAGCACAGTAACAAAGGTTAATTTAGTCAAATTTTTTGAATGTTGGTAAAAAATATTTACTCATCGAAAGTACATGCAATAGTAAACTAATTTTACCCTCCAACAATGGATGGTAAAAACTGTAAATCGTTAGTTAAAAATAGGGGATTCTTCACAACTGTTTCAAAAGTCATCTGTCTGATACTTTGAAAGTTGCGGTACAATGAATCATTCAATATCCCACTATTTTAGTGATGAGAGTTTGTCCGGTGATGATCTAGTTGTTGAATTTATATTAGCACATAGGGTAGATAGTTCAATAAAATATTGATTTTCGATGGATTAATTCAAAGACTACACATATTATTTCATTCCATAATATAAATATGAAAAAATGTGAATAAAACTCTAGAAATGAGTTTTATTCCGACAGCTTGTCTAATGCGAGAAAATAAACTATTTTATTGTCATCTCTTTCTATCAAAACCTTCCTCTCTGGCAAGATTTACATAACAAATCACATCCTTTAGTTTAACTATTAAGCTCATCTTGAAAGAGTATGTAATTAGTGTAGAATATATCGAATTTCAAAGAGGAAAAATGAAAGTACACCCTTAAATAGCGCTGATGAAAACAGCCTGAAATATATATCAAATACTGAAGTAGAAATACATAATGTGTAGAATGTAGATCCTGATCTAACCTGTCCACATGATGTCTATGTCCTTGGAAAGCTTGGCACCGAGGGTCGTGAGATACTCCGAACTGGACACTGAGGGCATCGCTCTGGTGCCGCAATACTGCGTGGGGCAAAGCAGGAAGCGAACTGTGCTGCCACCCAGGTGTTGCTGAACCTCATTCGTTACTGAAACCTATCAGAGAGAATTTGTTTGATATAATATGTACATATGTATAAGGATCAAGCCTGATCAACAGAACATTATCACATTACCTCAATTATAAAACATCGTAAACCAACAAACGATGGTAAATTAACAATTTTTTATAACCTTAATTTATTAAAAAAATCAATAGCAAAATATCAAAAAAATCGATATGCTCATATTTAAGTACTTGGTAAGTAGGTACAAACATATTTTAATTTTCCCAATGTAGATCAACAATGTTCCAAATACAAAATTATCATGAAGGATTTGAAGTTTGTTGTTTACATTGTTGTATAATTCCATTTCTGTGTGACACATGCAAAATCAGAGGCAGTTACACGTGTGGACTTTTTTTTTACTATAAATCTCATGTGACTGACTACCAAAAAAGTGTGAGCAAGTTATGTATGAATTCTTGTATTGTAAGATATATATGTGAAGTAATTGAGGCATGGAGGACTACAACTGTTACTGAGTCTTTATGACTAATTGAATTGGTAATTAGTGAAATACAACTTTTAATAAATTCAACAATTTCAGCTATTGAATAAATTAATCTTTAATGGTTTTGACGGCCAAAAAAAAAAAATAATTACCTGTGCATGAGCAAAGCTCTGGAATATTTCTTTATCAGCTTCACTCATCTCCGGTTCTATGTCATCAAACAGGAGGGCAAATGCTGTGCATCCGAATTGAGATACCTGAAACCACACACAGTAATTTTAACAGTGTTGAATGTATCATAAACAATATATGAAAGAAAGCTTTGAAGCTGACCGATGTATTCAAAGGGATGTCAATGTTATAGAAGTGAAGTCAAGGATAGGCAACTTAAAATCTTCATTTAGATCTGCGTTAGTGATGATAGTGAGGATAATTATTAGCAGAGTATCAGTAATTGACAACATATGATGAGATATTTTGTTGCACTGACTGTAGTCTTTTGTCTTATCTGGAACTAATTATAAAATCAAATACAGTAAAACCGCGATATAACGAAATCCAAGGGACCAAAAAATAAAAATTCGTAATAACGAATTCCCACATATAACGAAAAAAATTAAAAAACCTACTATATGTTACGCGCCGTCGCAAAAAAATGTTGCGCGGCTTCAAAAAAGATCGCAAATTCTGCAAACAAAGGAGAAAAAAGGCCATAGGGAACTGAATGCCTACTACTTTTAGTAGTTTTGTTATTAAAACAGATAAGCAAATGGATAATCAAAGAAATTAAATTAAGAACAGAACCTATTCAACACCGATTGGAAGATATTTTTGTAAATTCCAGAATATTGCAAACACAAAACAATATTTTAATTGTGTTTAAATGTAGAGCCGCTTCAAAGATAGTTTTGGGCGTGAAACATATAAAATAATTCAAAAATAACAATTTTACAGTTGAATCGCGGCATTTTTATAAAATGAGTCGTATATAAATTACGAAGGTACTTACCGGTAACGGCGGCAACCACTTCGAAACATATTTATAATCGTTAAAATTGTTCACTTAAAAATTATCGTTAACATTGTTCACTTAAAATACACGAAAACAATAGTTAATAGAAATACAAAATGCCGTACAAAAATAGTCCATAAAATATTTTAACGAATTATTTATATCATTGACGAGTTCACACGAAAACAATTGTCAAACGAAAATGAATTTATGTAAATATTCAGTTCGGTCATGCAATAATAGTGTTAAAAGCTGAACAAACTTAACTCTACAGACGTTACACTGAGATTGACATTTCCAATAAGTACATACTGCAACTTTCAGGGGGTTCCTGTTAATTTTTGTATTTTACAGCTGTTTGGGTCTGGGTTGGAATCATATTAGAGGCGTATGCGTACGTAAAACGTGTCTAAGAGAACGCCGCAAGAATTATGTCAAATGGTTTTATGGGCCTACTATGAACCCAAGAAGAAGTGTTTTACTACCTTGTCGGCCGACCGCCGCGCACCGCCGAAAAGGCCATAAAACCGTTCGCATACGGCAGATGCATCGGCGCGGCTTTGTAAGTGCGAAATAATATTTCCATCTTTTAACATTTTTTTATTTCGTTATAGATTTAGTAAATGTATTGGCATTTTTGTGTACAGGACAAAAA
Organism: Eubasilissa regina; assembly: GCA_022840565.1. NCBI lineage: Eukaryota > Metazoa > Arthropoda > Insecta > Trichoptera > Phryganeidae > Eubasilissa > Eubasilissa regina. The sequence goes on along the minus strand of JAINEB010000027.1, from coordinate 10,314,660 downwards.
TGATTTTGTTATAAATATTAACGGGATTTCGTCATATAAATGCATTTTTGTATGAAAAATTGGTTTTAGGGACTAAATTTCGATTTTTTTTCGATAAACGTCATTTTTCGCTATATCGGGTTTCGTTATATCGCGGTTTTACTGTAATACCTGTTCCAATTTTCTTTTGAGAGTGGCCACCTCCTTCTGATTGCTGTAGGTGATGTCCAGCCCTGGTGACAGTGCATAGTAAAAGGCTACCCCCTGGGCCCGGGCAGCGCTAATGAGACCGGTGAGGTGCTCAGCCTCCTCCACCGTGTACAGTTCCCTCCAGTACGCCCTGTGCTTGTAGTCATCTTTGGGGGCATACACATATGAGTCCATTCCCCAACGTTTCATTCTGCAAATTGATGATGCATGCATCTACTACACTACACAGCCATCTTGTGTTCAACGAACCAAAATGAGTTACTGGCTTAAATTAAATTCTCTCTAACCGAAGCAATTAGTTTAAATGTCATCTAAAGCAATGTATAAATAGAATTTATGGGAAAGAAATCAAAATTAAACATTTATCTGGTAATATTGATCAAAGATACTGAAAAATACCTTTCAACTGCAAAGATGCCAGATTCTTATATTTGTGATTTTGTGTCAACAATAAAAAATACTTTGCTTCTCCACTCATCACATACAACATTAATTTCATGGTTGATATAAATCACAACAATCTGGAGCGAATGCCTTTTTACGGGGGTCCTTTCAATTTGTGATTGTATTTTACGAAAAATAAACATTAAAAATCACATTATCGTGACACTTTGATAATTTCTAGATTTGGTCCCATGAGTTTCTAGTTCTGCTAAACAATATTCTATAAATACCACCCCTTGTATGCTAAATTAATAATTAAAAAAAATGTTACTAAACAATTCTTAACTATATATTCCTACCATATAAGGGATATCAATAGTCGACGAGTGAGATCTTTAATCCTTGAAAAATCGCATTAGGCAAATGATGACAATAAGAGGCAGCTATAAATTTGTCATACTAAAAACCTATTACTCTTTTTCTAAACATTCCATACCAAATAGTAATTTATGTTTTAACTACACACTATTCTAATTTGTTGATAATTAATGTCAAAACTTTAGTTTGAAATTTTAGATTGTTTTGATAATTTAAACGATAGAGTTTTTCATTAGAAGTGCCCTCATGTATATGTAAAATGCAAGTTAACCCATTTGCAATTTTGCACTAGGGTACATCCAGCCACAACTACAGGCCTGAGAAGTGAACTTATATAATCTATAACTTTCAATACACTGAAGAAGTAATACACAGAAAACTCTCAATACATAAAAAACTGTGTCCGATACTGTAAAACTATGCAAGTTTAATTCAGGAACACAACTCTTTTTCATATTCCCACATCTTATTTAAATCTCCAATCATCATTTATAAAACTGGCAGCATTATAATACAAACAGATTAAACTTTTTCATATGATTTAATAATTAAGAGAATTTAATATGTATTTTAAAAGTTCTTAATACTAAGCAAGCTTACGCATAATAAAAATAATTTTATGGTTTCGGAAAATATATTAGGAAAAGAATAATCAACTAAAAATTTAAGTAATTTTAAATATGAATTGGGGTAAGAGCCCATCCAACACGGTTCTAAACTTCTTTTCTGTTAAAATATTCATTATTTAAAAAAAAAATTAAAACAATGTTGGGCACAATCAGAGCACAACTTTGTTCTAACACTAAAATACTGATCCTAATTTTATTATTTTAATTGATTTATCATTTTGACTAATTAAGCATCTCAAAATCAGTAACTTGTTTTTATTAATTAAACAGAAAAAAAATTTATTCAAAACTTGGGACAAAGTTGTGTTTTTTTACAGTGATGGATAAAATTTCTTATTGTCAAGATACTTTATTTGGCATAACTTACGCTTTTAAAATATCAAATTTAAAAAATTATGATTTGTTTTTTGGACTGCAAAGAACTTTTCAGACTTGCACACCTATAAAGTCCTCTACACTTCTCTAGTCAGACCTCAGGTAGAATATAATTCGGTTATATGGTCGCCTCACTACATTGTTCACTCAACGGCAGTTGAAAGAATTTGGAAAAAGTTTTTAAGATTCATTAATTTTAAATTAAATATACGCTCTGAGGATATCAATTATGATTATCTCCTTAGCCATCTGAAATTGTTAAAATTATCAGTGAGACGTACAATGTTCGACCTTATATTTCTATAGAGGTCCATATATCATCAACGGTATGGTATGATAGACTACCCCTAGATTGTTGGTCTGCTTGACTTTCACGCACTATTGAGGTCATCGAGACACAATTCATTGTTCTATTACAGTGGTAAAGTCAGAACACATGCATTAGCTAACTCCGAAGTCCCCAGATTGGATTCTTTGGAGAATGAATATACGGAGGTAGTCGACATGTTAGCTGAAAATTGAACTCTTTATAGGACTACATTATTACAATTTTTTATGTGTCAACTCAATGGTGATGGATGAATTGCTCTACTTCAGATTTTTTATTTTAGAATTTTGATTATGTGAAAACATGCTATTATTATATAATTTTTTCTTTGTGTATTGCGCTTCTGATGAGATTTTTTATTATTTATTAAAATATATGTTAATGCCTGAATAGGAAGTGTAAAATAATAATAAATAAAATAAGGCACTTACTTTTGAAAGAGATCTTTTCGTTGTTCTGTCGTCCATGGTCTGCCATAAAATCCTAAAAAAATATTTCCCTTTTTTTATTATTATTCAATAGACTAGCAACATGATGCTGGTGTTCTTGGATACTAGTTTTGAATATTGCTGTAGAAATATTTCAGATACACAGTTTCACTCAGTCAGACGAGATGAAAGCTGGTGGAGATGGAGTTGTGATTGACGAAGATTCAGATACATCCACCAAAAAAAGTATCAGTTTTTAGTCCAAACATGGCGAAACAGATTGTGCTATGTCTTTAGTTGGCTTAAATGGCCTGAAGCATGAATATTTTGTAAATACACTACACTGTACACATTGTAAAAATAACCTTCCTCTAATCCTCAATTGTATTGTGTTATAATAACAATACAAAGAAATTCAGTCATTATGAATTTGTACTGGTAATATGAGAAAATAGTATTAAAAAAAATAAATTATTTTTTAATTATTGAATCTTTATTGAGAGTATGAAACAAAAGATAGGCTAATGAGTTATTTTGCAAGGCTGTAACAATAAGCATTTCATAACACATTGTTAAAAATAAATCAAACAAAAAGTATTTTAAATACAAATTAAATGTATTAATTAGAAAGATATACATATAAAATCAATTTTATCGAAAAATATTGTTATTGCTACCGGGATTCGAACCTGGATCTCTTCCTGTCCGGGGAACGTGCATTAACCAATTATCTTACACCAATAATTAATAATAATAGCAAAAAATAAAGAAGATGGCTTTCAAATAACGGAACGATAGATGTGTCAATTTGAAAAAGTGTAATATATAATTTCGAAAATTTATTATCAATGCACTGTGTTGGTACAGCATAATTGGTTAATGCATGTTCCCCCATACAGGAAGAGATCTAGGTTCGAATCCCAGTAGCAACAATATTTTTCGATAAAATTGATTTTATATGTACAGTGAACCTCTCATAACGAGCACCTCTCACAACAAGCAATTTGCATAATGGGCAAAACAAATTTAAAAAAAACGGCTCCCTAAACGAGCGACATTTCACGTAACGAGTGATGCGCTTGTTTACCATTCAGAAACTCCATGAGCCTTCAAGAAGTGTGATGTTCAAAAGAGCAGGCTAAATGTGATGTGGAGATCCAACAAGAAGGCTTGGGTAACACGTGACATTTTTACTGATTGGATCAATAAAGTGTTTGATCCTTCTGTGAAAAAATATTTGCTCGAGATGAATCTGCTACTCCATGCCTCGCTTGTTATAGACAACGCACCTGCTCATCCTCCAGATCTACAAGATGACCTCCTTAAAGAATTTAATTTCATCAAGATTCAGTTTCTGCCTCCCAACACCACTCCGTTACTCCAGCCTATGGACCATCAGGTTATTTCTAACTTTAAGAAACTACATAAACACTCTTCGAGCGTTGTTTTGAGGTGACTGAAAGGAGCGATCTCACTCTCAGAGAGTTTTGGAAAGATCACTTCCACATCGTTGCTTGCCTCAAGATGATTGACAAGGCGTGGGAAGGGATTACCGAGAGGACCCTCATTTCTGCTTGGAAGAAGCTTTGGCTAGAGAGCGGTTTGGACAGTACCTGTGAAGTCTGTAGATTGTATCTTTAGCCAAGGGACTAGAAGTGGATAATAATGACATCAATGAGCTTATGAAGTTGAATCATGTTTCACAGCAAGAAGTTGTGGAGAAGATTTTATCAGTGGAAGAGGAGGAGGTAGCAAAGCAACAATCTTCTGGCGCAATAAGAGTAATGGGAAACTATTGCATCATATATTGAGAACCATCACACTAATAGGGCGGTGGCTATACGCGCTACAAATTTATTTAATGATAATAAGTAATTTTCTTTGAATAAACGTTACAAATTAAAAAATGGAGTATTTTTTTCAGCACGGAATGCATTATCATATTTTACATTAATTTATATGGGAAAAACTGTTTCGCTTAACAAGTGTTTTATATTACGAGTAAGATTCTGGAACGAATAATGATCATTATGAGAGGTTCCACTGTATTATCTTTCTACTTAATACATTTAATTTGTATTACAACAAGTGTTTGTTTCTATCAAGTTTATTAATACTTAATACTTAATAATAAATTCAATGAAAAAAACAAACAAGATTTTTTCAAATACAAAAAGCAGAGCTCACAAAAATACACACCGAATTAACTAATCCCTCAAATTTAGATGATTTCTATTGTTGCTGACCATCTGATTTGTAAAATAGTTGAGAATTTTTAAATAAAAATTGCATTCCAATTTGTTATTAATCAATCAAAACCAAACATAAAACTGTTTCATGCTTTTCATGCGTTTCATGCTTTCATGCGTGAGGCACGTTCCCAAAAAAATGACCAAACTATCTTCTGTCGCATTTTATGGTTCGTTCTATCTATCTATCTATCTGGCACCATGCCAGCGTGTCCTTTTAAGCCTCAGCTCAGAGACATCAGTCAATAAGAATCGATATCATGTCAGATTATTTGTAGCATGAATTTGAATGGATTTTAGTCAGCGGTGAATATGTTAAAAATTAAAAACATTAGATAAATTAAGGATAATGTTAATTTACTGCAATAGAATGCAAGGAAAAATTTCAAATACGTACTTTATAAAAAATCAATGTCGTATCGAATGATATTCGCGATTTTGGTTATGTCCATAAGCATATTGATTCAATTAATAGTGTGATATCTAGCTCAACTAGTTGTGTTTGTAAATATTATTGAAATATTCCAAAAACATATGAAATTGAGAGAAAATTAAATGAGAATGACAAAACTTTAGGTTATTTTCATTCCACATTTCATGGTTTTGAAAGGAAGCATTGCATGCGATTGCGAATCTTTGAAATATTTTTTAGTCTACAGGATGCACTGTTGTACCTAACATTTTATTGTTTCAATTTGCGATATCAATTTAATAAACAAAAACTTTCAGTAAAATTCATACAACTCTATACAAAGACAAAGGGATCTTTCAATACGCTTGCTTGGATAAGATAGTTTTTATATGCAAAATAGCAAACAAATAGATACCTTCAACAACACCGCAAATAAAGTTACAGCTTTTCACATCCGACAGAATATTATCCGCACAGTCGTCTGCCATAGCTGATACAAGTGAAGCGGTTGGGTTCACGACAATATTAAGCGCTGGAATCGAAAGGAATGCGTTAGCGACTAAAGGTATACACGGCTGGTTATTATTATTTGTTGATTAATTGTGAAACAATAATACGACATCTCCAGATGTCGCTGCGGCTTCACAACTTCACAATCACAGACTTTTTTTGCAAGTGCATAAACTTGCGAAATGTCAAAACGCATTTGTGGCAACATTTGCAAACCTATCGTGAAAAAGCAAACATGAACACCAATGATGAACACTAAAATAGCCTTAGATGCAATGTGTATAAAGGCTATTTTACAGGGAAAAAATTAATATAGGGCTCATCGCAAGCTCTTTTAATTTTTAGAAAAGAATCACAGTGGTGCATCCACATAGATGAATAGAAGATGAGGATAGGAGAAATTTTTTTAATTTAAATAATATATTTTTTAGTTATTGATATACTCCATAATTGTATACTTTCCTCTAAAGGAAAGATAAGTTTTAACACGTGTGATGTTGTCACTGACTAAATATGTATTAACTAACTAACTTACCATCACGTCGTTTCTCTGCGGGGGTAGGCAGAGATGATAGAGCGTCACACTCTTCTGTCCTGATACACAATTCTCGTTTCATCCACATTCATTCATCTTCTCATACAATCTCGCCGATTATTAAGGCTTCCAACAGGACCGTCCTTCAGTAACTGGTTTACCTGGTCATGCCAAGTGTTTCGTGGAGGTTCTCTATTTCTGGTGGCATTTACTGTCAAAAGATAAAGCCACACATTTTTCTTTTCTTTCACACGTTCCTTTATGTCATCGTCCCAACAAGCATTGTATTTCTTCCTTCCTTGGGTAGCTGTGCCACAGGTTTCCTTAGGTGATTTGCATAGAGTAACCTTAATGTGATTCCATACATCTTCTATATTCAAATCGCTCGCTCTTTTCTCGCTTACCTTTTTAAAATTTTCTCTGAAATCATCCTTTTACAGATTCTTAATTTTGATTCTAGATGGCGCCGATATTGTTTTTTTTTCATGTATCGTTATCCTTGAAATAAATGTATTCTTGAGACAACAAGGAAATTGTCCGTTTCCATATCGGCGCTCCGAAACACTCGAGTATCAACAGTGGCGGATCTCAGTCTAGAGTTATGTCGAGACAAATATGTACAATAATGAATATGAAATATATCGATTGTTGACTGACAGATAATTGTTGATAGTTACTCATAGTATTCAATACACACCTCACTGTTATAGCTAGAGTGCAAAGAGTTTTCTTTAATCAACGATTTCTTACATTAGTGGAATTTACCATAGAAACTGCAAACTTTTTTGAGACTCATACACCGAGGTACTGATTAATAGACATAGCTTGAGTATTTTGACCTTACTTGGTGATCCTTGAGGAAATAATGATCAATTCACACACGTAAAACTTACATAGTAATGCTGAGTCTGAGTGTATTTCAAATTTTAAAAGGGTATTTTGTAAATTTAGCGTAGTCAAGATCATATTTTTTGAAGCTACAAACCTTGTTACCCAAGCCTGAGCCAAGTTGAAAAGTAACATTATAATGTACATGTTTTTGTGCCCGAATATTAAAAAATATCACGTATCTTATAAACTGACAAGGCCGAATGTTTTGTTTTCATTTGCAATTTCTAATGCCATCAGCTGCCAACAAAAGAAAGTAAATAAAAGAACAGTGATGAAAATTAGGTACATTTTATTATCGACATTAATACATATGACTAGACATTAAAAATAAGTGGATAAAAAATATTTTTCACAGTAAGAACATTAAACAATAACTAAAATGTACACTTTGGTTAGTAATAATAATAATGTTGTCTGTGAGAAATATTATTAAAAATCGGGGAGTTAACATAAATTTATATTGATAAAAATAATAACACGTTTAAAAGTAAACATAATTCGTTTTTAATTTAAGAAAGAACAGAGTCATAAAATATATCATTGTGGCGTTGTACCGGAGAAATAATAAACTAGATATCGAAGAATTCGGTAGTCATATCAAAACATTTGATTTTTTAAGATTGGTTTTCTGATTTTATTTTTTTCATTTGATTAGGAAACATCTAAAATTATCTTTTAAAGTAAGAACTTTTTGAAAGTAGTTAACTCCTCCTTTTACCACTCGTTTACGGTTTGTCTTATACGTGGTCTAATGTTAGGTAAACCATTTTCGACGACCAAGACCGAGGATTGATCTCTCTAGCGGTCTTCGAAATTAAATCTATTTTCACAGTACAAGCCTATGGCCAGGTTTGAAAATTGTAAAAATATTGATGTGACACGTCTTAGTGTCCACATCCACATTAAAAAATTATAATTTGTATATATTGTACATAGATATATCAAGTATGGTTTATTCATCTGTTTCATATTTTAATCGATGTGGTTACCCTGTTGAATAGGAGCAATGAATATTACGTTCATACAAACTTGTATGAATCAAATGTACAAACGAAATATTATAAAATAAGTTAATGGTTAATATTATACAAATGATACGTGTCATTACATAATTACTACATATGATGTAAATACAACACGATTTTTATTCTGATTAACCTCAGTGGCGCGTTGGCCCTCGATTTTTTAATATAATTAAATAAACGAATAAGTATACAAGGTGTATGGCACAGTATGCACATTATGTACTTAAATTATGCTCTGCATACAAAATGAGTGAAAATGCATATCTTGTAAGACCGTTAGAAGTAAATTCGGTCGTTCCCAAATTGTTTATATTTTTATTTTGTTTGGTATTGTATAGTTCGTACTTCTATTATGATGGGGATAGGATATACGTATGTATTATCATAAAGCATATACAATATAGGTTATGTGTTTTCAAATCCACGGTAATGATTGATTGAAAGTACATAATTACAATAAGGCTTCGTCAGAGAAAGGTGAATACAATCATAATTATATGAACCCCAGTTAACCTTTACCATACCATGATATAAAATACCCGAACGCAGCCATGCTGTCAACTCGTGTTACCGTAAACAACAGTTAGAAAAAATGTTTTTATTAGCTTAAATGGCTTTAATGGCACGAATTTACTCTAAATATTGAGCATACAATTATGAAAAAATGATTAATAACATAATTTAGTTGATAATATTATGGAGGTATATTTTTGATTACTGCAGTGAGAACTACAGATGATAATAAATAATAATAGTAGATAAATATAAAACGTATTATTTTTAAATATCTTCATTTAATTTAATGTATGTACTATAAACATTAGAGGACCTAAAAAGGAGCGCTTGGGGGCCCTAATAGGTATAAACGCGCCACTGCTGTCTCGAGGCTGTTGGAAATATCAACATATTTATGCACGATTCGTGCGATCAGTTTTGTTTTTTCAACACATGTTATTTTATTATGTACATTTATTTGCATTACCATATAATATTATTACGTTTAAGTACTCATCATTGCTGCTTACCAATGCAATAACAAAAAGTAAGAGCACTTAAAAATATGTCATTTCTATGTACAAATATTTTATACGACGTTTTTGTGGCGAGCTTCTTTTTACACTGCGTATAAATTTGTTCGAAAAGAAATGAAAATATTTGAATAATCAATAATTATTTTTTCAGATTTATTATCAATCGACTTAAAATTTAATATTGCAAATGCCGACCATTATTTTTATGTATGTACATAAAAAATTTATTCATAAAATGAATTTTAAGAGACAATCAATACACCGACTTTAGTTTTGAATAAAATTTTTTTAGTCTGATCTTTTTTTGTACACATATTAAAGTTTTTTTAAATTCTCTACTGAAGCTTCAAATCGATAAAAATACTATTTTCTGTAGGAAATATAATATGATATATATATATATTGTACCGACCTATATTACATGGTTTTTGTGTATATTCTTTCCACTTTCTTATAATTTATTTTTATTTAATTTATATTCAATGTTTAAAAAAAAAAAGTCTTATATCGTATTACACGTGTGGGTCGAATTATGAGACGATTGTGTCAAGGTTGCACAATGTACAGGTATATCTTTGAACTAATTTAGGCTTTTTATTGCCCACATTTTTCATTTTGCTACTAAGTAATTTTTTATTCGTCTACCAGTCTTTATACAAGTAGATTTTGAGAGAAATTAAGGTAAGTGCCTACATATGATTGTTCATAAATTTAATATTTTTTATTACCATAATGATAAATTTAATTTCATACTTAAATTGCACACATGTACGTACTTCTTGAAAAACATTTGACATGCTTGACAATTTTCATGTTGCCGTATTACAGTGACAAAAAAGCTAATAATTTATCAGTGATATAAAAAAAACAAAATTTAAAGCCTCTATAAACAGATAAATAAAGTGAATAATTTTAAATCTGTTACTATTTTGTTAAAGATAATTTTTCCATTTACACACATGTTGACATGTAATAATCTGTATATTATATTGTATTACATATTTATATTGTTCGGAATTCCCGTTGACTGTTTCACCAAGTATTACTTACCCACTTTCAAGTATGTCTTGTAAAATAGACGAAATTTTTATTTCCACTCAGTTTGATGTAATTTACAATTAGTTTGACTATTTTACAGTTATCACTGTTACGATGACAGACAGCCAATTCGCCGCCATATTGCAAAATGGCGACACGCATTTCATTTTTAAAAGTAGACGGCCGCCAAATGTCCGTAAGGGTGGCCATACTGTCATCCAAGCAGAGCTGCATTGTTGCCGTGTACACGCATGTGTCGGTTGAGGTTGCCAGACTGGGAAAATCTAAGAACATAACAGCGGTTTAAGCCTGGAAGCTATAAATATTTTGTTTTACAATAATTAATAACATAATAATTAACACAGGAGTTTCTGATAATGAAATTGAATTTAAGTAAATTCGACTGCACTAATGATATAATGATGGTTAACGTGATTAGGTTAGTAGTAGAAAATGGCTTGTCTGTGGCGTAGATCTTTGGTATGCGATCTCATTAAATGCTCGATAAAAATCTAGAAACGTAACAGCTAAATAAAATGTAGAATCTGAGAATATTAGTATCTTGCTTGACCTCCTTAATGGGATTAGTATATGTAATATACTATAAATATTTCTATTCAGATGATATAAAATAAGTTATTAATGGATCACCTAACGAAAATAAAGTTGTAGAAAGTTCTTATGATTATCATCGCGATAATGTCATCGATGACCTACATTTCTAGATACAATTTCAAAGTTATAGGTTGGTCCAGATTGTCGGTAATTTTGCAATTAAAACTATAATAAAAGATAATTACGATACGATAATGATATACAAAGTTTTGCAGAGAAGATTATATAAATTGAAATAAAGCAGCAGAAGAGGAAAGGGAATAATTACCTTAAAAAGCACAGCTTACATTGATACGGCTTCTCTCCCGAATGGATCCTCAAGTGCTTGGTGAGAGTGGAGCTGTCAGAAAAGGCCTTTTTACAAGCTCGACATCTGGAACAAAACAAATTTAGCATTATTTGTGATATCTATTTAGTTGTGGGCTGTCGTGTAAGCACGGTAAACAGAGGCACCATCCCACCCTGGTCATTTCATCCTCTCCCCTGAATATAAATGTGCATTTTATATTAATAATTAGACAAAATAGTTTAAACCACTATTTATTGATTATTCTACATGTTTCAATACTTATGGTATCTTCTCCAGGAAACAATGTACACTGAAGTTAAAAAATACAAGCATAAATAAAAACGAAACTATAAAGTGGTGAATAAGTAAGAACTAATATGAAAACAAATTTAAAAGGTGACTATTTGCAAAGATTATTAGAATTAAGAAGCACTTGAGGTGCCTAAATAACAACAACTATTCAGAATTTTCCGAATTATCAGCGAATGATTCACCAGGATACAGCTATTTTTACGAGTTCACTGTGAAATAAGGAAGCGCCTAAATTCAGCAACATTTTAATATATATTATTAAGCTGGGCATAAAATAATCGATAAACTCGAGCACATTATGTAAGTATCTAAAGATATTTTTTTAATGAAAATGTATAAAATATGTAAAAGTAGATTTCACTTTCTTTATAATACCGAAAGAACAGGGACAACATTTAAGGATCCAAAGTCTGTTTTTACACGTTTTAAAATTTTTATTTACATATTTATACATATTTAATTTACATACATATTTATATAAAATACATATTTAATTTACATGTCTAGAGTTGTCGATTGAACGAAAAGTCAACCCTACCATTGATTTATTTATACGTATGTAATTATTGAATTATATTAATACATTTTTTGGAATAAATGTTTTAATTAAAATATAACTATCTTCCTATCCATATTTTTAAAGAATTTAAAAAAAATCCTGTTACATAAGAGACGGAACAGTATTTATTAACTTTTTATATACCTTTACTGATTAATCTCGATTGCAACCATAGTCTTGCATATTTTTCACGAAAAGTGCAGTTCTGGTACCACGAAATGGGGAGAAATTACGCCCAAGAATTTTTAAAAGTCTAAACCTGAGAATTGAACTGCTACAACAGTATATTGAATTACCTAATTGCATCTCTTGATTAACTATTTATACATGTATTTTTTGTACTTTGATAATTGCACTTTGCTTACTGTTATACCGGAGAAACACTGTATGCTATAATACAGTAAATTACTAGTGTAGCAGACAGGGTACCCAAACATATGTCTTACTTTCTTACTGATATGTTGTATTTACTTTGCCAAATTTTACATGCATACCATCGGTACATTTGTCCGATATTTGAAATATTACGTAACACTCATAGTAATTAACTAGGTGAAAATGTAATACGTCAGACCGTTAGACATTATTTATCAATGTAAGTACATAATGCATGTAAAAAAAGTGAACCTAATAAATGTATTATTATTATTATTATTAATCTAATAAAAAAAATTATGAAACATTCACATTTGTAATTGAATTGTTAAATCAATTAAAATATGATTTTTATGGGCGCATTCATAATTCAGGAAGATCTTCCGGAAAATGTTAATCAACAGTCTTTTGGCATTGTTTAAGATATATTATAGGTATTATATTTTTTACATTATTAACTTTAAAAAATGTAATTTTGGTTTTAACGAATTTATCGTATTAAAAAATGAAAATACATGAAAATTTGAACCTTGATTCTGAGCTGGCGGCTAATACTTGTGAGTTATATAAAATAAATGAGAGTTGGTGTGAAAAAATAAACGTATTATATTATGTTTTTTAAATTGGAAAATAGTGAATGCGATTGAATGTCGTTAAATACCTGTACGGCCTTTCACCAGAATGAGTCCTCATGTGGGTTGTGACACTGGAACTTTGACTGAATCTTCTGTGGCAGATTTGACAGCTGTAAAAAGGAAAATAGTTCAATTAAATTTTCAAAGAAAGCAAACACGTTGTGGCTTGACGCTATAATTAAATAATATAATGTTTAGTTTTAAACTACTTTATTATGTATATATATACTAAAGTCAACTAGTTTCAGTTGGACCCAACATTCTTCAGGACAATATATGTAGTGATAGTCTATATACTATATTCAGTGGCGTGCAGTAGGTGCAGATTTAGGTTATGCTGTTGCCAATGATATTATATAATCATATATAATATATGTAATACAATATTTGCACTTTCATTTTCCATTTTCCCTCTGTTTACATTTTTTTTGTCGGTCCCTTCAAAAACTTAAAATCGGGGTTTCACTGTATTAAAAGTGATAGTTTCAATTCATAACTTTCCTTAAATCATTTCTAATTAACGAAAGAAGAAAATATAAAAATGGCGGTTCTTTAGAAGGATCATCGACTCCAAGTACAAACAAATTAGGTTGAGACCTGCACTTGAAGCAAAAAAGTTGAATATGTCGATGAATTTCATTCAACAGAATATTCACAAGGATTGTGATGAAATTAAATATTATACACATTGATTACAGTCAAAGGAATTGAATTATTATTACATTATACCTGAATGGTTTTTGTCCGGTGTGTGTCCTGACGTGCGCGGTCAGGTTGGCCGCCTGGGAAAAGCTCTTGTTGCAGTCGGAACATCTGAAATATAACAAATAATATTTTTAAAGATCGTCGGGTGTGAAGAGAAAATGACTTTATATTCTGACATTATTACGAAATTTTCCGAAAGATGCATTATGAGATCTGCAATAGCTTATTTCTATCGAAATCTACCTAAAACGCGATATAGTAAAAAGTAAATAAAGTTACGAAGGTAAAGTTATACTTATTTGATTTCTACGATTCTCGAAAGATTAGGTATCAACTATTTGCTACTTTGGATTCCATTTTAATAAAAATTGGATACTTTAGACTTTATTGACATACATATTTTTGTTGTAAAAGAGGTGAATATGTTATAATATAACGTGTTAAACTTAAGATATAATTATATTCCTATTAAATGCTCGTAGTTTATTGTGTGGGATGGAGTAGACTCCACTTCTGATATATACAGCGTTGTCCTGGCTACTTTGTTAGACTCAAGTCTGCGTTAAAGTAGCCAGTTTTTTTCGTGCTGTTGTGGTGTTATTTAATTCAAGGAAGATAAAGATTCGACAGGAATAAAAATAGAGAAAAAAAAAAAAATATATATATATTTTTATTTTTTATTTATATTTTTATTTATATATATGTATATAAATAAAAAAATGTAGTGGGGATGTTTTAGAACTAGTGAATTATTAATGTAGGCACTGTATAATGATTATGTTAGAATGTTGATTGATTAGATTGATTTCTACCCTATTGGATCACATGTGTTATCTTATTGGAGTTGAACGATTTCCAGTTGGTACTGAGTGTGTTGTACAGTTTCGGATCTAAGAACATGTACAATCTTTGATAAAATGTCGTTGTTGCTCTCGGAACTGGCGTGTAAATGTTCATTGTTTGTCTTGTGTTGTGTCCATGATTTATTGCATGGGGTGACTTGTTATTAGTCCATGCTAATTCTATAGAAATTGGACGAGTCTCGATTTAGTCGGACGAGTAAAGATTTGTCTTATGTGTAGGGCATTGTATTTTTTAAATATAAGATCTGATGGATTTAAATATAAGATCTGATGGAATATAAGATCTGATGAAAGGAACGACACTTTATTATCTTAAGAATTGTCTTTTGTTCTTTTTTAGCCGACTCTAATATCGTTTTTGCTACTCCTCCCCAAACTAAGATACTGTTCATTCACTTTTATTTAAAACTTTTCATTAAATTTTTATTTAAAAACAACGATAATATGTTTGGTTAAATTAATGAAGTAAAGGATAACAGTGTTGAAAATGTATAATTACCGATAAGGCCGTTCTCCAGAATGCGTTCTTAGGTGTGTTTTCAGCGTGCTGGGTCTCGCATAAGTCTTCCCACATATTCTGCACAAATTCGGTTTCTGCTCGTCCTCGGAACCCGAACAGCCGCTGAGAGAACCAATCTGTACTTTTCCGCCGTTAACCATGTTATGTCCGTTTTGAAAACTGACCACGTTACTGACATGGGGGTATCCGAGACTGTGCGGATTCAAATGACCCTGATTTTGACCTCCAAGTATCTGGTACGTCGGTCCAACACTCGAACAGTTCATTTGGTGGTCGTTAGTCAGCTGCAGTTTAGTGGTGGATCTCGTTTTGATTTGGCAGTGAGTCGGACTGCCGTAACTTTGCTGTTTTTGAACCAAATTTGGATTCAGCGAGGGAAAATTAGTTTGAATCGGTTTTTGAGAAAAAATGTTGTAGTTTGGGACACTCTGCTGGCATTTCTGGTTGGACGCCGTGATTTGGATGGGTTTGAATGACGATGTGGCTGTTATGAGAGGATCCGATTGATTCGGCGTTCTGAAGTCAGCGGTGAATGAGTATGTCGCTGAACCGGGGTACGGCGCAGGGCTGATGACTCCTTGATTTTGGGAGTACATGACGTTCATAGGTGATGATGAAGGATTTTGACCCCACTGCATCTGAAATGTAACTAGTTTGTAAATGTATAGGGTATCAAAATTAAAGTACTTCAAAGAATCATTTGTTTATTTAACCTTTTAATTGCCAACCGTATTTGAAATCGAAGACACCATATATGGTAAAGGGTCTATCAAAAGTTGGGAACCGTCATCCACAAATGATAAAATGATTAAAAATATGACTTTAATTCCTGCAAGGGTCTTTAGTGTCTAAAATGTCAAAAAGTGCGTATTATCACATTAATGTCTTGGCGCAACGTGCAAAGTTTGGCGTGTAAATGCGTTCATGGCATTTAAAAGGTTAACTTGATAATAATTCACTAGTCTGTAGCCTGTCTTAGGACGATTGTTTAAGCTTGAAATATATGTGAATTCCTCGAAAAATTTTCTGAATTCTTCGAAGCGCATTTTGAATACGTAGGTACCTAATTAAATATAAACGTTGATAATTTTTTTTTGCTAAGAAAACGAATATTTAGAAATTCAAAAAATCGTAACTGACCATTGATAAATCAATAGGTAGATAAGTAGTATTTTTTTAAAAATGTAGCGGAGGCATTTATAAGGTGACGCGCCCTTGCGAGTGGTCTCTTCACCCACGGGACTTTTTTGTGTATAATATTCGCTTTAAGTGTAATTTATTGTATTAGACTGTATATCTATCTCATTATAATAAAGCTTAGTAATTGTTAGAAGAGGATAGGGTTTAATTCATATGCAACCCGACCGAGTACGACCAGAAGGATTATAGAATCTACACTTGTCGCAAAGAAATATCACAGTATTAATCAACGAAATATGTTCCACCAACATTCAGTGTTGCTCGTAAGTTTGTGTCGTATTACTGAGTATACGTATTTTAATAATGAATGTCGAATTATTGTTTTACGCCCTTCTTGGTACATAAATAATTGTAAAGTTTTTAGTTAATAGTTGCGAGACAACAAATATTTTCAGCAACTAGGTACGTAGGTACTATTGACCACTTGGTAATTTTAATTGTGTGTGTGTCGCGCGGCGAGAAGAACGAGTGGGGCGTCTGTGTGTATAGTCACGAGCAAGGCTCATAAGCGGGCACGCTCTCTTGTTTCTAAAGTTCGATGCAATATAGTATTATTTTTAAGTGTACTATACTGTTGTAAATACTTTGTAATCTTGCTTGAATAAATTGGTGTTAATCGTCACCTGACAAAGGAGTTTGATTCAACAACTACAGCACAACTCGGAATACTGCAGCCGGTTTTTAACAGATAGATTTAATTAATAATATAAAATATAATCACCTGCGGACACATCTGGTCTGGTGGGTATCCGTGCATCGTCATGTTCATGGAGACGTTGACGCTCATCGTGGGGAAGACTCCGGCGCCGCAAGGTTCGTAACACCCTGGCCCTCCCATCACCATCTACACAAGTTATTTCAAAGTTAATCAACATAATGATGTTCAGTTCAGTTCTTCCTCTTCATTTATATCTTAGGCTGATTGTGCTGAAGCCCAAGGAACTTGCTGTTCGAGATGTCTCGAGTCCATGTCAAGAATGAACGTGAATTTTATAAATATAAAAGGTATACAAAACTAAAATCTGTAAAAGCTAAGAATCATGATGAAATATATTAAATTAATGCAGAAAGAGAATTTTACTGCATTGTCTTTTTAGGATAAGAACAAAGGTGCCGGAATTCACATCTTGCTAATCTTTTATTATAAAAATGATATATTCAGTTCTTAATATAAATTAAATTTTTTGTATTTAAGGCAAATGTTCATAGTAAATTCCAAAGTTTTGTTAAATTCTCGTCTGACAGATCTTTCTGTTAGTGTTAGTTTTTGAAACTTAGAAAATCCGTCGAAAATACGCCGTCACCGTGCGTTCCATGAAAAAGGCAAAAAAGCACTGCCCATACGTATTCGTCCAAGGTCCCTTGAAGCGTAAATCCACGACTTCTACATGGAAACACTTAGGTAGGTACTGAAGGGATTGGAAGCAGGAGCGAGAATGAGTGATTTGAGTATATGCTGCTTCAGGGGTCGAAATGGACAATTTAACGAACTAGAATGGTTGATTTTTTTTCTTCTTCTTTATGTGCCGACTTCTGTCGAAGGTTGGCGACCAAGTTGCAGTCTGCTGATTTATCTTGTACATGTATAAGATCTTCAGCATTTGAGTCATTGGGCCAATTTCTAGGTAGCGCAGCAAAGATAACCTGTTTCTACTCACGACTCTGCTGTATTTTAACTTCCCCTGCAAGACTAGTAAGAGATCATATCTCTCATGGCGGAGAATTTTATTTATTTGACATTTTTACAATTTATTATAACACGAATTAAGTATTTTACGTTTTTAAAATTACATGGTTTTTCTTTCGCTTACCTCTCCAAAAAAGAGACCAGCTGTTGTGCTTGGAGAGGGAGTTACACTACAATAATTGTATATAATACCTTACATATTCTATTCATTGTTCATTTGTGTACTTCTGAAGTGTTCTGTAATATTGTTTATTTTCCAATTATGTGTTTTTGAAGTGTTCATTTAGTTTTTTTTTTAACTCTTTTATATCCTTTATTTCTTTAATTTGTGTAAGAAGGCTATTGAAATTTTTTACCCCTAAATATATAACATTTTGCTGATAGTGTTTGGTGTTTCATTTAGGGATTTTAAAGTTATTTTTAAACCTTAATGATGTGCTTGTTTAAAAATTTGACAGTGTTTAAAATTTCTTTAATTAATTGATTAATTGAGATTTTTTTGTAAATGTTGTCTATTTTAGGAACTGGGAATTTTGCAAAAAGTTTTTGTGTTGAAAAAGTTGTTTTTTTTTCAACATTACTTTGATGATTGTTCTCTGTATTATTTTTACCGAGTTCATTATATTATTGTGTGCTCCTCCCCACCCAATTAATATCTGTAATATTAAATGTCTGTAGTATGGAGTTTTCCTTCGTTTGATAGTAATTATTAGTTCTCTTGAACTATTCAAGAATCGTAGTACCTCTTCATTGGTAATGCGGTGAACCCAGGAGATCTTTAAAATACGCTTTCCAGCCTTTTAAGGTTGACATCAGAAATTTTTGTAGATAATATTTTTACGTGATGGATACATTTAATTTGGGATATTCAACTAATAAACAATTTAATCTTATCCTGGCTACAATATCTACTAGACTCCGAATAAAGTATACGCTCTTAATTACGGATATAAAATTAAAATCAAAAATATTCATAACATTTAGAGGTTTTTTTGTTTAAAAATAAAATATATAAGGATAATAAATAAAGAGGCGCCAGAATGGGGGGACCCACCCTTTCCCGGAACCATTGTAGAGCATTGTAGAGAACATTTGCAACTTCTTTTATTGCTTCCACGCACAACGCCCAAGTAACGCGAATTCTACAATTATTAAAAAAACTAATGTAAGTAGAAGAATTAAAATGTATATTTTAGTTTAAGATAATGTATGAGCAAAACAAACATTTGAATTTAGACCTTCCTGCGCCCTGCCAAGTGCTGTCTTTATTTACTCTTAGATGCAATACAAGCAGGGGCGTGCAGTGCATACAAGCAAAAAAGCTGTGCATTACTAAAAATTCTGGGAAACAAATATAAATTGAATAATTTGATTAACGTAAACGAAAATATTATTTTACAATTAGCGCCATCTGTGTACCAGTAGATACTTTAATTGATAAGTTCTAAAAACTACCTCGTCAACTCACCACTGCACCCATGGCGCTCTTTTCTATTCGCCGCATCGAGTTATTTATATTACTATGTTCTGTCTTTAAGGTAGTGAATTACTCGAGTCATATAATTGGTTATTTACTGTCGTTACCTATGCTGTTTTTAACAGAATAAGATTAGAAAAGCTTACAACTGCGTGAAAATTATTGAAGTGTCTACTTCCTCTTTTACTAATTCGCGAATTTTACTATCTTACTGTTTTTAATGTGTTGATTTCATGATTGATCTTTAAATTTGGTGCATGGATTGGTTTTTGATTTGGGAAAAACAAATAGCAATTGGCAGAACTATTTCCCACGTTAAACTTTAATAAAAATAATTATTTCCTTTAGTTATTACGTGAAGAATTTTAAAACAATAAATGAATCATGTTCAGTCATAGAAAGTGTTCTTAAAAACGTTTGAATATTCCGTAATAAGGCATTATTTTACGTTAAAACTTAAACTTTAAAATCACTATTAATAGTACTCTAAAATTATAAATAAATATACATGGTAGGGTCGTATAAACGATGGATTCATTTTCTCTAAAAACGTTGGTTTAACGAAAGTTCATAATCCTATGTACAGCATATATGATTGTATAATGTCATTGGTAACAGCATAACCTAAATCTATACCGACTGCACGCTACTGATGATACGTGATTTAACTTCGCATTAATTCGTGTACAAATTACATACACAATTATTTTGATGAAAACAGGTTTCAATAGGAAGTGCAAATACCGAAATAATTTGACTGTAATACGAACGCCATTTGTCAAACCCGCTGGGTAAATTCTTAATTAGATATTGTTATTAATCTCAAAAAACCTAGAAATTCATTTCATATAAATATGTGGTATTGTCTATGAAGAGTACAGTTCGGTTTCTTTCTTCAATCAAGATGTCGCTGGTAAATAACCAAATCATTTTTATTTTGTTATCATACACTAGCTGTTAGCCTGTCCCATGACAATGTGTCTTGCTTTTAGAATTAAATTTATTAGTAATTCTATTATATATAATATATAGGGAGATAGGCCCGGTGGACCGATGAAAGTAAGTAGATGCCATAAAGAGAATCGCTTTTAAGAAGAAATACTAAGCGCCTTACTTATAAAATTGTAAAATTCAAATCATCATTTTCAGAAAATAAGTTAAAAAAATATATTTTTAATTAGCCCTAAAATAATCTAGTAGTTTGTGTGGTAACTACACTATCATAGCATATTTCACTACGATAGATTGAGTATTTGTTCATTTTTTTCATTCATGCACAGAGTTCATTTTTGTCAAGATAAATTTAGCAAATTTCTCGAAAATCACAATCAAAATCAAATAACTTCTGAACCGTTGAGTTTCGGATAACCCTATTTGACGCTCAGTGGGCCGCTAGTGATGTTTCCCAACCGCGGGCTCCGTTTGGACTATTATCTCTGTGACACCCCGTCCAAGTTTCATAACCCTAATAAGTATATATTTGTCTTATATTTTATGATTCATCAACTCACCTTTGAAATTTTTGTAATTAAAGGTTTTCGTCATCTGTCTAATGGTTGTGGGAGCCATGGCCGCCCCCGAGACCCCCCTGAGGCCCACGCCTCCCCCGATCCCCGCGCTGGAGAGAACCGAGCTGCATCACGACTCCGGAGAGTTCTCCCTTCTGTATCGCAGCGGTGATGGCACGGTGGTGTCCGAAATTGGAGTCTTGAAGCCGACCCTCGACGGCAAGGATAAGGTGCTCGTCAAGGAGGGGGAATACTCGTTCATTTCTGACGACGGAAAGGTCTACCGCACCAAGTACGTGGCCGACGAGAAGGGATTTAGGGCCGAAGGAGAACATTTGCCAAAATCTGTCATTGCATAAATGACCACACACGTGTCCTTATGGTATTACGTTATTATTAATTATACATACGTAAATATAATTATGCGTTTAATTAATATTTTTTTCATTATCATCCTACTTTCAATATACTGCGGCTATTGGCGGTTGACGGCATCGATGATCTATGTAATAATCTAAGAAATGCGGTAACATGGGTGTTGACGCAAGTCAAGTACCTACTCCCAGAGCATTTTGTCCTTACAATATAAACCTTAATATATACCTATCCCGCTCTGGCTAATTAATTACTTAGGGATTTTGCCGACGGGGAACAGATTGCCTTCCGACACCGAACTGTCAAGATCTGTGTTTTTTTAAACGTTCGAGAGTAGCGCCGTGCGAAACACTAGGACCACGAAGAAGCGGTGTTCTAAACATATCCGGAAGCGCAGTGATATCTTGGTTCTCCACTATGAAAGTGCGAATCTACTGGATGTGAAAAATTGACGTCCAACCCAGGATCGAGATCAAGGTAGGTCAGATTCATTTGTTAATATTCCTCCCTTGTTTCAATTCGGATTGCGTTAACTAACCATCAATTTAATCGATACAGTCCACGGGATCTTATCCCACCAATGGGTGTGATTGTGAAAACGAGTGATTGATGATAATTGACGTATGTCAACAAAATGATTCGTCATTTATCACACAGTGCCCGACAGATTCGATGTATGATAAATCTAATCCTACAATATCTTGATATTGATTGTTTACATTGTTTCAAATTTTTCACGGGACCTTGCATAAGGGATACGCATTGCAACGTGAAAGCCGATTGTTTTCTGGTAGTAGAGAATAAATAAATACCTGTGGATGAAGAGCCAGATCTTGTTGACCGTACTGCGCGCCCAGCTCGGCTCCCGGGTGCACCACAGCGTGCTTCAGGGACAGCAGAACGTCGGCAACTTCGTGAGGCTGCTTCTCTTTCAATTCTCCTCTGAAACAAACCAAGGGCAAATCTGCTCAGCTAGGGATTGCATACGAAATTAGGAAATTTTGAGAATTCTGAAATCCGATTTATTAGTACTGAGTCTTGTAAAATAGTATACAACTCTGTTATTATTCCTCACATCAACTACTGCAGCAGCATTTTGTTTGTGGCTAACGAAGAAGAAATGGAACAATTGTCAGTGTTGCTAAATAAAGCTTTGAGAATAATACTCGGATCAGTGCAATGCTGAAAGATCTGAATATGGTGACCTTTAAGCGGAAAATATATTTTAATATAGTGGTATTTATTTACAAAGTCGTAAATAAGAATATATCAGCGGAATTAACATGAAAAATTGATGCAAATCAACATGAGCATGGGCATCGTATAAGAGGAAGGGATAGACTGAGACTACCATTCAGGAAGAAGGCCAAATCTCAGAAATCGATGATATATATAGTGCGATGAAATTTTTTAATGAAATGCCAGAAAACATAAGAAAGAAGGAGAAATCGAATAGATTTAAAATGAAACTGACCAAATATGTAAAAGATAAGTTTTAGTAAAAGAAAATACTTTAATCTTGTTTATATTAGAGCTTATATAGGAGTGCTTATGTATGCACAATGTTAAGAATTAAATAAATAAATAATTTAGAATACCGAAAGTTTCATAGAATTCCGAAATATAAATATATGAAAATTTATTTATTTATTTCCATCAACGCCCTTGTGGGATTTTACATAAGAATAAAAATTTATTTAATTTAAATGTAACGGTACATTTTTAATTAACATTTCAATATAACATAAAAAAAAACTAAGTATAATTTGCGTATACATATTTCTTCAGTTCAGGTATGCTCCTGTAACGAAAAATGTCAATGAAATTCAACTTGTTACCAAACCGATGCATCCGCGATATTGGCGAGTTAACAGCATAATTATTTCTATGTTTACCTACAGAGAATATTTCACGGTGTCTCGTTTGAGTTGGTACTGGTTACGATCACAGACTAACGACTACACAATGAGTGATTGCAGAACAACTCTGCCAGATCTACGCAGGAAAACTGCCCTTAACCAATTAGTAATTACCCAAAAATCCATTCTCAGAATCATTTACAGAAAACCATATAGGTTTCCCTCTGACTCAATGTTTGAGGAATGTCAATTTCTTGATATTTGACAACTCTATGTAAAAAGGCTGAACCTTTATTTTCATTCCAACAAAGAGCTTCATCAATATCCATCTCATAATTATGTTACGAGAGCAAAAAAAAATTGACTCACCGTGAAGCCTAAAATGAAAACAAGCTTTCATATATTTGCTTCCATATGTTTCTGGCCCCCAAAGCCTATGACATTTTGCAGAGCAGTATTAAACAATTCTCGATGGACAAACTCAAACACCATCTCAGAAAGGAAACTGAGCAGAGATTCATGGAAATGATCAAATTAACAGAAGATCATTTAAATACTAAATTAATGTATTAATTATAAATATGTACATATAAAATCAATTTTGTCGAAAAATATTGTTTTCGCGTTACCGGGATTCGAACCTGGATCTCTATTTCCAATCCGGGGAAGTACACTACCAATTGTGTTATAACGCCAGTATTTTTCACGACAAATTTTCGAACCTATATGTTTCACTTTTTCAAATTAATACATCTGTCGTTCCATTATTTGAAAGCCATCTACATTATTTTTACAGAATCTCAAATACCTTTGAGTAAACCGATTGCAGACTCCAGAATTATCAATTCATATTTATTAAATTTTGGACACAATGATACAACTTATATTATTAAGGAGAACACACAGTTATAACACAATTGGTAGTGTACTTCCCCGGATTGGAAATAGAGATCCAGGTTCGAATCCCGGTAACGCAAAAACAACATTTCTCGACAAAATTGATTTTATATGTATATATTTATAATTAATACATTAATTTAGTATTTAAAATATTATAGACCGTCTGTTCTGAATAATTACAACTTCACAATAAGAATGTGTTCTCCTTAAGAACATAATTTCTTTATATTCATTATTCTGTTTTGCATAGTGTTTCAATCATGGGATTTTACTTATTTATTATGTTATTAGAATTCTTTATAATCCTGTTTACTTCATTCCTAATATTTTTGGTTTAGATAAAAAAATAATAAATATATTAATAATAATAATGGTTTTCATATTTGTATGATAGATAATGGATGAATCTGTCTCCTTTAGTACAGACTTCGGTCTAGTTAAAGAGACAGTGAACATCTCTTACATTATGAAGCTTGTTCGCCTTTTTTGTATATTTATAAGAATATTTATAACGCATAATATGTTCGTATATTAAGAACATGAACAGAATAAAAAAAATAGGGGTGTTCCGAAGGTATCGTTTTAAGAAATGCTTGAAAGATTTAAATATTCAAGGTGCTGAAATTTTGTAGATTAACAATATTATTTCTGCACTTCTTCCAGTGAAGTTTAAAGTTAACGCCCTTTGTTGAAAGAATGCAAATCTTCTTTCAGCTGATGCGGCATTGTCTGGGATGCTTGGGAAGCTCTTGAATTCAGGATATGATGAGCTCTCACTAAAGTTGAAGTACAATTTAGAAGATCGAAAAAGCCAAAGATGATCAAATGTATTTGGAAATCTTCAGTGTTTACACAAAGGTGGAAAAATGAAGATTGAAAAATCTTTTACTAGACTGAATAAAAATACAAAAGACAAAGTTATTGACAAACATTGATATTCAACAGAAATATGGAAGCTTTCGTAGCCACCCAGTCAGAATCTGACAATACAGAATTGATTGATACAGAAGTGATTCAAAAATAAGGTCATCAATGCAAAAGTTGGAGAACAAAATTCACTCTAATTTGACGTCCAACACACCGTCCAGCTCAACTCAACAAGCACCAAAACACAGCTTAATTAAAATAATTAATTCCGGAATAAAATTTTTTGATGAGAACGGTGTTCGAGAAAAAATTGAGACCGTATACTCATTTTTGATTTTGATTCCACCACGAGCGTGGAGTCCGAGCGAGCGTTGGAATGGTAAGAAAGATATATGACTTGGCACGACCAGGTAAACCAGTTAATGGAGGATGGTGCTGTTAGAATCCTTAAACAATCGGCGAGCTTGTATGAGAAGATGTATGAACGTGGATGAGGCGAGAATTGTGTGTCAGGACAGAAGAGTGTGGCGCTCTATCCTCTCTGCCTACCTCTACGGGTAAACGGCGTGATGGTAAGTAAGTAAATATGACCAAGAACACACAATTACAGAATTTTTACCTACAAAGGCATTGTTACCTACAAGGCCATTATTGTAGTCGTTGCCATTCTCTGGTCAGGGAACCAGCTTTCCATGAGAGCCCCGCTTGCACCAGAGAGTTGATGCTGAGCTCCAGCCGCAGCTTTACGCCCACAACTCGATGTTTCAAAAGTGGAACGAATCAATGTATACGGCCTTCGGCAAACATTGTAGATGCGTTGCAATAACGCGCCAATCCGAACAGTATTCTGTATGAGTTGTTGTACTGAATTCGGAGACGGTTGTACGTCACTTGCTTGTATTTCGGCCAGAGTTCGCAGGTATACATGGTGGTGAAGAACGATTTAAACATGATCCTCTTCACCTCATTACTGCATCGGTAGAAACACCGTGACAGCATATTTGCACGAATGCTCAACTGTCTTCTCTGCAGTTCTATATCATCGTCGTCTTGTCCATCTTCATTGAATAAATATATGGCCAGGTCAAATCTTATTTTGCACGCTCAATTTTGTCCCGTCCAGCCACACGGGAGGGATATTATCTGGCTCTTTTCTATGTTTGAACGCCATTATGACTGATTTGCTGGCATTGTATAAAATATTATGTTCACTGGCATATGTTTCGTATAAAAATGGACCGAAAGTCCTGGCGTCACGTAGCTTAATGTTTAATCTTTAATAAATATGACTGCTTTCTACTGAGAAAAAAATAGATATGTCATTGAAGTAAGACATGCAGGACAAATCTGATAAGTTTGAATAGGCTGATATAGTTAAGCTGGGAGAGTATTTTTATACCAGGACAAATCTGATAAGTTTGAATAAGCTGATATAGTTAAGCTGGGAGAGTATTTTTATACCAGGACAAATCTGATAAGTTTGAATAAGCTGATATAGTTAAGCTGGGAGAGTATTTTTATACCGGTAACAGAAAGGTCCTCGGGTTGAAGTCCTGGTGGTAGTTTTATTTTTTAAGATAGAAAATATTAAGCTACGAATTATTTCAGTGAAATATTTATTTTGATTTTATTAGTTATCCTTTTGAATCTGTTGTATTGATTGGAAAATTTTACTGAATATGAATGGAGAACTGTTACATATTTTAAATAGTTTTTTTTTTCGAAACGGTATTGAGTAGAATTTACGTAGATAATGTATTCAAGTCAAAGATTAGACAGGGTAGAGATTGAAATTTAAAAATTATTTGCAGGAAAAGATGTATTAGAGGGAATGATGGACATGATACAATGAGAGAGATAGTAATAGCTCTGTCATATCCTATCAATCTTTCAAATGTAATCGATTATTTCGTGTTTAATAAATTGGTTGTTTCTAGAGCTTTTTTCCAGAACGCATCTTATAAAAAAGAAGGTATTTATTTTATAATTTTTTAATGTATTGTGATGAAAAAGATATAAAAACACAAAGTATATAATATCGTCCCTCCAATAGCGAAACTAACATTTTCGCGAAAGGGAATTCCTTTGAAAATATTGTCCTATCAATTTTATACTGACCTATATATATATATATATATATATATATATATATATATATATATATATATATATATATATATATATATATATATATCTTAGAGAATTTGTGAGTTGACTAAGTTTAAGTAGCGAATTTCCGAATATTCAGTTCACAACCAAACCTACTGGTTTGCAAACGCGATGAGTGGTCAGATGTCAAACGAAAATTGTAAAACATGAAACCGTTTTATTTTTTAAATAATTTATTTTTACAATAAAATGTGCTGGCACTGCGTTCTGTTAAAAAGAACGCTGATTGTATCAATGTGCGTGTACATGAATTAATCTGTTATATCGAAACTCGAGTAACGAAAGGATTGTTTATGGTATTTTGTAAGCACAGCAAAAAGACTAACTGTGTTGGATATCGACATTTACCGCCAAATATCTGAAGGAAAATTTTCATCCACGATTTCATTCTTCATGGATACAACCACTTCACTAGGTACTCACTATCGCGGAGTGGAATGATAATGTTATATCTTTATTATTTTTTCTAGTATATGTTTCTTTACAAAAAACAAACAAAAAAAAAAATCAATAAAGAATGCTGTTTGATTTAGAAAGACATTGAACTTATTGAAAAAATAGATGACAGTATTTTGTAAATTCGGCCACAAACGTACAAAATTAAATAAACTCTCGATTATCTGGGGTCAAGTTAACCGGTTTGCGGATTAACCGGGGCAGTAAAAATTCGGAATTTTTTTAATATTCAGAAATATTTAAAAATATTTTTTCATTCACTTACGTAATATCCAAGTACCAACAAATTAAACCAGCGAAATTGATAATATACGAGGGGCAAGTAAAAAATAAGGTTCCTACATTTTTTTCAGGTATAAGGTATTTTTTATTGCAATAAATAAGTAAACCAT
The DNA here is from genome assembly GCA_022840565.1 of Eubasilissa regina. Classification (NCBI taxonomy): domain Eukaryota; kingdom Metazoa; phylum Arthropoda; class Insecta; order Trichoptera; family Phryganeidae; genus Eubasilissa; species Eubasilissa regina. The sequence goes on along the minus strand of JAINEB010000027.1, from coordinate 10,286,495 downwards.
CTGAAAGCTTGTACTTTATTCTATTTTTCTAAATAGTCTCCTGATTTTTCTATGCATTTTTCCTGACGAGTTATCCACTTCTGAAAACCCGCTTCGAAGAATTCCGCCGCTAGGCCGCCGATGAACTTGGTGACCGCTTCTTTCACCTCTTCATCTGTATTGAAGCATTGTCCACCCAAGTGTTGTTTCAATTTCGGAAACAAGTGGAAGTCGCTGGGAGCAAGATCAGGTCTGTAGGGGGCATGGTCAAGCAATTTCCAGCCGAATTTGTCCAGTAGGGCGGTGGTCTGTCGAGAGACATGCGGGCGAGCGTTGTCGTGGTGCAGCCTAACACCCTTGGTCAGCCTTCCTCTCCGGCGATTTTGGATGGCTCTTTTGAGTTTTGTCAATGTCTCGCAGTACCTGTCCGAATTGATGATGGTCCCTTTAGGCATAAACTCGGTCAGCAAGACGCCTTTTCGGTCCCAAAACACCGTAGCCATCACTTTCCCTGCGGAAAGCGTCTGCTTAAACTTTTTCGGCCTAGGCGATTCAGGATGGCGCCATTGTTTGGACTGTTCTTTTGTTTCTGGAGTGACGTAGTGACACCACGTTTCATCTCCCGTAATAATGGAGTCCAAAAATTCTTCGGTATTCTCGGCGCATTCTCGAAGAAACCCCTCGGCACACTTGACACGATTGTCTTTGTGGGTTTCTGAAAGCATGTGTGGGACCCACCGCGCGCACACCTTGCGATAACCAAGTTTATCGGTCAAAATGTTGTCGATGGTTTTTTCACAAACCTCAGGAACCTGGACAGCAAGCTCCCGAAGCGTTACTCTCCGATCTTCGAGGAGAATGCGCTCAATCTTCGCCACGACTTCGTCCGACACCGATGGCCTCCCACTCCTTTGCTCGTCGTGGACGTCTGTGCGTCCTTCGGAGAACTCCCTGCACCATTTGCGGACGTGTTGGACGCTGATGCAAGCTGTGCCATAAACTTCTTCCAACTGTCGATGAATTTCAACAGGTTTAAGCTTCTTCGCGTTTAAAAATCGAATCACCAAACGGATTTCACACCTGGCGGTAACGGCGATGGCGGGTTCCATAGCGGATGGCTGTCAGGCCTTTACTGAGCGTCGCAGCGTTTGCTCCCGGTAGTGGGGATGTAGTTAAGGGACCAACAATCAAGGCAGTGTTGCCGGATTTCGCCTAGCATCTCGCGTGGCGAGTGTACAGCGTAGGGAACCTTATTTTTTACTTGGCCCTCGTATAATAGAAATTGCGAACACGCCATCGACCAGGATTATAAATTATGATAGGTTATTATTTGCGCACGCTTAGATTCAGTGTTTACTTTTGATGCAAGCGAGCAGAGTTTAAAATAAAAGGATAAGTATGCAAGATAATTGTTAGACTCTGTTTTATTATTTTTATTTTTGGCGGAGTGTATCCATGGTTTTTTAACGGGGTAGTAATTTTTTTTTACTACCCCGAATAATCGAGAGTGTAAATGAATGAATGATGGAATTCCAAAGACTAACCTGTAATTTCCGGAGCAGGGTGAAAACGGGAAAAGACTCGGTAGGGGGTCCAGATCCAGAGGTGGCAAGGAGAAAGAACAAGATGCCATTTCGTCAGGGATCCAATAGCCAGGACCCGCCTGCCCCGGGCCCAGTGCACCCCTGCACTCCTCGAAGCCTAGTCTGTCATCACACTCACCTAGTCGATCATCACAGTCATCCAATCGATCGTCACAATCTCCTAACCGGCCGTCACAATTTGTCAAGCGATCGCCGCAGTCACCTAATTGATTGTCACAATTTGTTAAGCGGTCATCACATTCACCTAGTTGACCGTCACAGTTTGTTAAGCGATCGTCACATTCACCTAGTTGGCCGTCGCAGTTTGTTAAGCGATCGTCACATTCACCTAATTGACCGTCGCAGTTTGTTAAGCGATCGTCACAATTAGTTAGACGATCGTCACAGCTACCTAAGCGATCATCACAGTCACCAAGTCTATCGCTGCAATTGTCTAGACTTCCGTCGCAGTTTGTTATTCGATTGTCGCAATCCTCTAGACGATCTCCGCAATCGACCAGATGATCCTCACAATTTGTTATTCCTTCATCACAATTTCCTAGATGAACGTCGTGTTCTAATCGGTTGTTACAATCGTCGATTAGTCTGCGATCACATTCTCTTAGATGTCCGTCACTTTCCGCTAAATTATCACAGACCCCTAAGCGGTCATCACTATCGTCTAAACTCCGTTCACAATTTGCTAAAGGATCGACGTTTTCCACCAGTCGACCGTCACAGTTCACTAAACTATTATCACAATTCACTAATCTCGCGCCACAGTCATCCAAGCTGCCGGTGCAGTCGTCCAAATCCCCGTTGATGGTGTCTAGAGTCCCGCCACACTCACCATTGCCGCAGTTTAAATGGCAATGGCCTCCTCCGCAGTCCCTCAGTGCCCCTAGAGGACCGCTGCAAGTGCAGTCTTGCAAGGATCCGCTGCAGCACAGAACTCCGTCGGAGACAGGATCGCAGCCAGAAGGAAACCCCGCGATAGACCCGTTGAAGCTCGCTCCGTTGTTGTAAGCGGTGTACTCCAGAGCCAACCCGTACTGAGGGTTATTCGGGATATAACACGACTCCATTTTGAAAATTCTCTTTTATACGATCCTCCGAGGAAGAGTCTCCTCCTCCCTGTTTGTGCTGGCGTATCGTTGGCGCGCAATTTTTCCCGGCGGGGAAAATGCGGGATTTCAGGGAAATATTACCCGGTATAGCTGACAAACGTCAATCGTCCTCTTCATTCTCGCATTTACGCAACGTTTCCATCTCACTCTCTGGCGCTCTAACAGATTCGTTGGCGGCATCTTTGCTGGTGTGTTTTCCCACCATCTATGAAATAGGGCGAGGCCCCTCTCACCGGCGTTACCTGAAACGAGAAGAAAAGAGATGAATGGAATTGTCGGATTCCGGCGGTAGGCGAGGAAATGTGAAATTAATTATCGAGAGATTATGTGCCGCTCTATAAGTGCGTATAGCCAGGCGTCCTTAGAGCTTAATTGATAGCTATTGAAATGAGATATTTTCATTGCTGGAATACGGCTTCAGGTAGTAAAGTTCCTTTAAGATATTTCGGAGGCTGCGGCGTATGTAATTGAAATAGTTTTCTCAGCGGTTGAGTGGTCTAGTTTTTTAATATAAAATCAAACTTTGATTGAACAAATTATTTGTGTCTTACTTTTTGAAAAATAAATCGGTTATTATTCTAAAAATTTAATTAGATTTAACATTTTTAAAAGATTTTTTTTATCTATAAAATTAATATTTATCGATAAATAAATCAAATAATTATTAAGTAGATATTTTTTAATATCAGAAGAAATATAAGATAAAATTTTATTCTCAGTTATTTCTATGTTAAAATAACTAACATAAATAAAAAAGTTTTTAATTTTTTTTTTTCCTATACTGTCTAGAAGATGTCTCGTTCAATGAAATATCAATTTTTGAATATAGCAATATAACGCCAATACTTAATGAGAAGAAAATATTTTTTCACCTCAAAAGAAATTACGGATACCGGCTTAGTGAAGAAAAAGTAAAGACATAAACAATAAGCGTTTCGGTGACGTCGCCGTCGATTTAAATAAATCAATTTTTATTAAATTTGGATAAACTTTGATACAACTTACATATCTTTTAATGCATAAATTGCAAATTTGTCAAAAACGATTGATATAGCGAAATGGTAACGCATTTCCCCAGATAGGAAAAGGTCCAGGTTCGAATCCCGATAGCAACCAAATATTTTTTCGACATACATATAGATTTTTTCTGCATATCTTACTAATTGAATAATAAAATTTAAAAATATGAATTAAATACATCAATTAGAAAGATATATATATATATAAAATCAATTTTATCGAAAAATATCGTTGTTGCGCCACCGGGATTCGAACCTGGATCTCTTTCCAAACCGGGGAAGGTGCATTATCTAACTATACTACAGCGACGATATTTTTAGCGACAAATTTTCGAACCTATATGTTACCTTTTTGATATTAATATATTTAATCGTTCCACTATTTGAAAGAGCCATCTACTTTATTTTTACGGAATCTCAAATACCTTTGAGTAATCTGATAGCAGACGCCAGAATTATCAATTCATTTTTATTAAATTTGGGACACGTTGATACATTTTTATTATTAGGAGAACACATTCTCATTACAACTTCACAATGTGTTCTCTTAATGAAATTTATATTAACCAAATAATTAATTACTAACAACTTTAATAAATAATACAACAAAACAAGTAAAAAAAGGTTGTTGTTTAAACTTCGCGAAACTGATATGTGACTCAGGATAATCGAAAACTTTTAGAATTTTAAATTTAAACGAACAAAATATATATATTATTTTATAAAATGGTACAACAACTTCTATCTCATCTTAGAAAATTAGGTAACAAAATAAAAGTAATTAATATTTCAATAGAACTATTATTCAAAAACGGGCTACAACCTCTCGCAATATTGGAGGTCTAGTGGTTTAACAATTTAGAAAAAAAAAAAATTTTTACACACAGAGAGTTGAAATGATGCGTTGTAAAAAATTGTAAGGTATTAAATATTTCTTATTGTACCATTGAAAAATAAGCTAATATTAAGGAGAACACATTCTTATTGTGAAGTTGTAATTATTCAGAACAATGATGATGTGATGTTTTAAATACTAATTAAATGTATTAATTAGAAAGATATACATGTAAAATCAATTCTATAGAAAATTTGTCGTCAAAAATACTGTCGCTGTAGCGTAGTTGGTAATGCACATTCTCCGTATTGGAAAAGAGATCAGGTTCGAATCCCGATAGCGCAACAACAATATTTTTCGATACAATTGATTTTATATGTATATCTTTATAATTAACACATTTAATTTGAATTTTAAAATAAGCTATCGTTTAGCTTCTAAGGTAAATGGTTTTACATCAGTTCAATATTCAATATTTATATCGGAATGATTAACGATTGCTAGTTCGTTCATTAATATAATATTCCAGTTTTAATCACATACTTGCAACACTCGTCTTTATCAATGATGGTGAGGGTTCGAATATAACTAATGATATCGTAACGACTAACAGTTAGTAACATTTTCAATACGCAAGATGGATGTGATTTTCACACAATGCTATTATAATACTGGAAATTATGGTCCATGGAATTAGATACGATGAAAAATCTCAGATATTTTGTTTAGATACATTTCTGTACCGTGTACACGTCGTGAACAAATTCATCCAACGGACGAACGGAATGAGATTGGACGTTTGGCATATTCACAGCGAGCGTTAAGTGAGGCGTGAGACAAATGGCGGTGTTCGAATCTCTGGACCTGGTGTGCGCACGGTCTCCGAATTGTCTCTGAAAAATCTCATGGGAGCATAATGCCCGTCTCAGAATTTGTTTCGAGATGGAAATCTCATCCAGGACAAGAGCCATTGCCGACAAAATATAAGGTATGGGTTTTTAATAGTTTAGATCAGGGGTCGGCAAACTTTTTTTGGAAAGGGCCAGATCGTAATTTTTTTTCAAAAATGTTCTTTCACATTAGTAAGTACAGATTTAAATCCCCGTGCATATCATTTCAATTGACCGTATTTATCTTCAAAACAATATCAATAGCGGGGCGGATCAAAAACAGGCGGCGGGCTGGATTTGGCCCGCGGGCCGTAGTTTGCCGACCCCTGGTTTAGATTAAGATTTTTTCATTTTCTTTCTGCTATTTTTTAATGTTCGCTGGTTACAAAAATGACACATATACTATATATGTCCGTTTGTGTCAAACATCAACACAAAATTAACACATGTCAACAGCTATCGTAAGGCAACATAAAAACAATCTGCTGTCAATTCTATTACGTTAAAATGTTCGATTCAAATAAAATAAATCATTTTTTATTTTATTATAATTCTCAGCATTACGTAAGTTAATTATGTAATTATGAAGTAACCAATAGGTAAAATAAAATGTATATTATATAATATTTTTAAGAACACATTCTACTCGCGAAGTTGCATTTTGAAGAACATAGTTTAGAAAAAAAAAAATTATAGACAAATTATTTGGTTGCTATCGAGATTTGAATTTTTTTCTATCCGGAGAAACGCGTTAAATTCGCCAAATCAACCGATTACGATTTCGTTGTATTTGTAATATTTTTTTAATACAACTTTAAGAATATCAAAAGTAGAATAGAATTACAATGTACAACGTTCTTTGTAATAATAACATTTTTTATTTTTATATTAATTTATTTTAATATTAGAAGATATAATACATTTATAAAATAATCAGTAGTATATATACATTTTTTTTTCTTTTAACATTTATTTCTTCTCTATGAGAGTAAGACTCGTGTATAGAGAAGGAGTATATACGAGATAATTTATATTTCTGTTAGTCTGTGAACATATTTTTTGACTTCAGATACAAATTTAATTTTTGTTTGTAATTTTTCTAATTGTGATGGGGAAATTGTTAAAAAAATTGAACCGTGATAAATATAGTGATTTTGGGTTGCGGTATATTTTAGTTTTGGAATATGAATTTGGTCTCCAAATCTTGTAGATCGGAATTCGCTTCTGATATTTAATTTATTTTAAATTATAAAAAATTTGGATAAATGAATTTTTTTTGTATATGTCTATTATTTTAGATACTTTGATATCTGTGAAGAGTTGGATACTTGGATAGAAATTTTTTTTAGAATAATTTTTATCATTTTTTAATATTATTTTCAGATTTGTAAGTGATAAGATTGCTCCTGAGTTTTAAAAATATGCAGTGTTCCTTATATTGTTAATAAGATTAATAATACGTTTTTTCCATTTTAGTTTGTTATCTATTATGATTCCTTGATACTTGATTGATTTGGTATTTCGATTGAAGCAGTGTTATAAAAAATAACGAGTTCGAAATGCGGGTCGACAGACGCATGTTCAAAATAAGCTGAACAGATATGATAAATGACATTGTATGTAATGAGAATGAAGAAAGACAATGAAATCATTCGTACCATAAAGGAAACTGACGTGTCTTGAGACACCGAGAGATTTATGAGACATTAAACATTTTTATTCCAGAAAAATCAACGAACGACGAGATTCTGGAAACAATGAACCCTCTAAGGCAGTGTTTCCCAACGTGGTGCCCACCCCCCACAGGGGGGCAATTTGATTTTTAAGGGAGGCAGGGGGGGGAATGATGATTTAGTACCATAAATGATTTCCTGCTAAAAAAAGAAATCAACTGGACATAAAAGAATGGGGAGACTTGAAACTGGAGCTAACTAAATTGGAACCTAACATCAAATCTCTTTGTAGCGAATATCAAGCGCAAAGATCTCACTAAATTGAAATAATTACTAATAATTAAAATAATATATAAAAATCTTACAATGCAAAATAAATTTTCGAACCCATATGTTACACTTTTCAAATGAATACATCTACCGTTCTATTATTAATTCACTACGGTGCTATAGCATAATCGGTTAATGCACGTTCCCAGGATTGGAAGAGATTCAGGTTCGAATCCCGGTAGCGACAACAATATTTTTCGATAAAATTGATTTTATATGAACATCTTTCTAATTAATTTATTTTGTATTAAAAACATAGGCCTATGTTCTATATAATTACAACATTACAATAAGAATGTGTTGTCCTTAATAGTGAAACTAAATTAATTAATAAACGTTTAAATATATTATTAAAATTATTTTGTACTTGAATTTCATTTCTTTATTATTTTATTAAGGAGAATACATTTTTATTGTGAAGTTGTAATTATTCAGAACATAGCTCTGTGATATTTTAAATACTAATTAGAAAGATATACATATAAAATCAATTAAAAATTCGGATTGGAAGTGATCCAGGTTTAAATCCCGGTAGAAGCAACAATATTTTTCGATAAAATAGATTTTATATGTATATCTTTTTATTTAATACATTTAATTAGTATCTTCTTTATATGTTCTGAAAATTTACTTACTGTGTTTCCTCAACAATTTCCTAGTGATTTCTTCCTAAATCCTATCATTTAAGTTTCTTCAGTGAACAATTCAATTTTTGAATATTAAATATTATGTATATATTACATAGGGGTAGTGATGAGCTCAAAATCACAGATCGTAAGTCAATCACTGATATGTTTGGGTCACACTCACTATCAGTGATTGACTATCTGGAAATATCGTGATTCGTAATTCAATTTTTTATTTTATTTATTGATTTATGATTCGGCGCATGTGCAAATGAAATGAAAATATTCATGAAGAAATGACGTTATATTTCGTGATAAGCACCATCTAGTAGATTCTGTCAAAATGTTATACGCATTTGACCCGAAATGCTGAGAATTTGACTCGAAAAATAAACTCACATTTTTTAAGGGTTTTCATTCTCTTTGTGACGATATTTTGTTTTATTATTTATATAAAAATATACATTCCAAATTTGTCGTAAGCGTAATCGGTGGATGTAGTTGGATGGTAACACGTTTCTCCGGATATGAAGAGGTAGAAAAAAATATTTTCTCGATAAATATATTTTTTCAGTAAATCTTTCTGATTGACTCATTTAATTTGGATTAATTACTTAAAATTAATTTCGGTCTGGCGTGTTATTTTTACAATTAAATGTATACAAAGTCCGCCTGAGACAGGTGTGCACCTAGTAAGGAGGACAAAGGGATTTAATAAATATTGTAATTATATGTTTATACATGTATGAAATTTTTTTTTAGAAATATAAATGTTGTCATGTAAATAATATTATTGCTACATAATGGAACAATTAAATTTCGTCGCGTTTGTGTCGTGTCGGTGCGCGCGCTGCGTGCGTTTGCACAATAGATGATGAAAACAGAAGCCTTAGCAACAACGTTCGTCGGAAATAAAGCAAATTTTTCCAAAGCAGAACCTCCAACAAATAAACGAGCTTATCTTTTGTTGTGGTCTGAGAGAAAATTTATTGTGAAATTGGTTGCTTGTTGAAGACTTTCAACAGTCGAAGAAAATACTTCTAAAGTGAGAAATAAATTATCAACACCGTAACTTTATAGTCGGTGTTTTAAAATTTCCAAGTATTAAACTTCTACTTTTAAGTTTCGGCCGAAGGTTATGGCAAGAGCCGAACAACCGGCTCTGGCTTCGGGTAATAACTGACCTTCGGTCGGTCACTAATGGTAACCTGTTCGTTTAGTGATCAATTTTGTTCGTTTAGGAATGGGAGTTCGATCTTCGTCCCGGTAGATCAGCAAGTTGGTGCTATTTTTACAGCCTAAGCGCTTAGTATGACCCATGTCCACGAACGAGATTTTACTTGAAGTTCAGAATGATCGATCTCTATAGTAAAGCTTTACGCAAGTACCAAATTGTTAAGGATGCACGAAACATTCAAACTAGATGCATTTCACAGCAAAATTGCATTTTTTAATCCGAATTACATAATGTCATTGATAATTGTTATTCAAGTTCAATTGTAATTTAATTGGGATAAATCGTCGCTCGCTTTTTCACGGTTTCATCAGGGTGTGGATCTCGCGATGGGAAATACTGGAAAGACCAGCAGACTGAAATGAGGTAGGAGACAGCGTGACTCAAACATAAACACTCTATATTCGTCAGCCCCTATATTCGTCTGGTTCGATATTCGTCACATTTTGATAACAAACAAATGTTTCCATATTCGTTAATATTTTCTATATCTGTCACTTCCACCGCCCGGAAATGTTGTCTAAGTAAGCTAAAACGCTGAATATGGTCGAAAAGTGGCACTCAAATGTTGCCGCAGTTATCCAAAACATAAATGGATTCAATGGTAATGTGGTTGACTACTTCAAGGAGGTTTTAAAAAACAGGCAACATTGGTCAAGTTCTTTGTTAAATCTATGGCTACTGAATTATTGGCAAACTAAAACCACCACCAGAATTAGAGTTAGCTGATGTTTAAATTGTTTCCTTTTAAATATTAGTAACTTTCTCCCTCTTTAGCTTCTACCATCATGTCTCCTCAGTACAAGAAAGGTAAAGTTTTGACACAAAATATATTCATTTGTACACTATGTTTGGGGGCTGGAAAAGAATTAATTGAATTTCAGTTATTTGTTATGGGAAAAACTGTTTCTATATTCGTCAGGCTCTCAGGAACGGATTAATGACGAATATAGAGGTTCCACTGTATTGTTCTTTCTCCCGCTCAGGGAGTAGTATCGCAAATTGTCACTCCTATGACTGGTCTATTATGTAATAACATCACTAATTTATGCTGGCAGTAAATGTAGATCCAATCTATTAAAAATAGTTTTTTAAGTTTATATATGTATATTGTTACTAATGAAAAAAGCACATTATAAATTTTTAAATTCACATTTTTAAATTCACAAATTAACATCTCTTTTTTTTGTATAATACATCTTAAATAATCATTTTGTAAATTGAGTCAATACTCTGTTTTATTCCACTACACTTTTCGTTGCGTTAACGAAATATATAACGTTTTCAGGAACATCTTCTCATTATCAATATTATAGTTCAACTAAAATTAAAAGCATTTTCAGACAGTAATGTAATATATGGTGTGTTTGGAGTTAACGGAGGTGGGGGTGGAGTTAAAATGGATAGGAGAGGGAATGTAATGGGCAGTATTTGAATATTTATTATGCTCCCAAAAACGTTGTACCATTTTACACAATGAAAAGTGTAGTAGTGGAATGAAACAGATTTTTGATTCAATTTACAAAATAATCATGGAAGTTTCACTAAAGCCCCTTGTACGGTTAAATTATCACACATAGACTCTCGGTAGTTAAACTTTTCTAGTATTTATTGAAAGGAACCGGTACGTGAGTGCAAACTTATATAACGGTTCTGAGAGAGGATGGGGTCCTTTCGATGCTCTTCGAATGTCATTAACATAGTAAATGAGTTGGAATATTCTTCAATTCATTACTCATCCATGCAGGTCCCTCATGACTGGGGATCGCGATCTTCATAAATTCCCGCACTCTTGACTATGCTCATCTACTTCTCTCGAGATTCTACAGATCTTAGGCCTTTTTTTAAAAAAAATTATAAGGACAGCTGGAGAGGGATCCATCCCTTCCCGGAACCGGTTTAGAAGCTAGGGCTTCCTTGTCGGTCCCACTCATCAAAGCTAATAAAAATACGCGATTTTAATTCTATTACATATTAAGTATAAGCAAAATGAAAAGGAGAAAAATTTAATGTGGTTATTAGTAATTAAAATTTTAAATTTAAACCCTCCAGCGTTCCTTAAGTGCTATCTTTATTCATAAAAAATCATAGAACATAGTTTTACATACAGATGGAAAATTAAGGGGCAGTAGTTCAAGGCAGACACTCAGAGATCCATTCATCAAAAAACACTCACAAAAGAGGGACAGTGAACGAGACACAAAATGGGTTGAGTCGCACTAACTAACGACAGACTAACGTAGTTGCAAAACACGAGGTATGGAGAGTGAGAGGTAGACGCGTAGGTGGAGTCCTACCCACGCAGGCCGCCCTAACTACCCACCTAAGGGCTGTCATCAGGGTAGTGCCTCGTTAATAGCGTTTCTGAAAACTCGACTTTTTAAAACCCGTCGATTCCGGGTCGGATGTTAGAAACCCAGCGGGTCCAGGTCAGGTTCAGGTCTAAAATCATTATAATAAAAAAATCCGAATTTTACATTTTTAACAGATTTATTGGTCTAATATTTAATAAACACCAAGCAATAAGAGACTTATCCCCCATTGCCAAAAATTTGTAGACACCGAGAATGTTCTTTCGTTATCCGTTGAAGCAGGTTTCACTGTGCATAGCACGTTATAGAGTATCTCAAGATAAATGGTGTATTTGAAAAGTAAAAACTCCTATTATAGATCTCCGAAATCATCAACTTGGATTACATCAGATTTTTATGCATTTTTCAGAATTAAATTTAACTCTTCCTCCATTGTTAATACTGTTTCATCTTCGTCGATTAATATTCGTTCTTGCAAATTGTCTGTGGAATTGACTTTCGAGACCGAATTACGGAAAAGTCTATTCTCTAGCTGTGTAGCTAAACATAAGGCTTGTTTTGAAGGAACCATATTTGGGTATTTGAATGCATTCTATCATTCAGCCGTTTTTAAATGTTTTGAAATAAAACTTTTGCAATTTGAAATTCTTTTTTTCATATAGTTCAGAGGTCGGCTGAATAGAGAGTTGTATCGTTACGACTTAGGACTTCGACTGCCAATTTGGCAGGTTCGAGTGCATTTATTAAATTATTGAGCACTTCAAAATCTATTAAATCCAGCATTTGTGAACGGTTTAATTCTAACAAAGCCTGTACGATAAATTTCTGATATTTCACGACAACCCTAATCATATTCGCCAAAGAATTTCAACGAGTTTTGCAGTCTAAAATTAGCTCGATTTTGATTGATTTTTAATTTAAAATTGATTTTTATAAAAATTATAGATTTTTGAAACTTGAAATTCTAGGTATTCGAACCTGGGTTTTGAGGTCATTACCCGGCGGGTTCGGGTCCGGGTTGAGTCGGGTCCAGAAATCCTACTCGTTATGCCTACTCGTAGCTACCTCCGCGCGTCGTCAATAACAAGCTATGGACCCGAGATAATTGAAATCTTTGAGAACTTGAAGTTCTGGGAGGGCAGCTGTTCGTGACAGCTGGTTATGTCGATCAATGATTATTAGCATTGTTTTTTGCTTGTTTATAGTAGCGTAGTCACTTCTTCGTCTGTTGTATAGTCCGCGTACCCCAATTTTTACTCAACCATTCTAGTTTTTGAGTGCATTTCTCATGATGTATTCTCTATATATGTTAAATAGATCTGGAGACAATATACATCCTTGTCTGAGTCCTTTTTGCACTTTAAACTTGTTGACGCACGTCGAGTACTCAATGTGCATTCCGTCTTTCCAATAAACCTTAACATACCTTTCCCGCTCTGGCCAACTAATTACTTTAGGATTTCGCCGACGTGGGACCAGAATGCATTTTGACGTGGACCTGTCAACAGGCTTTTTTTGTGGATCAATATTGTCACCGTGTAAAAAAATCCGTACCGCGAAGAAGCGATGTTATACATAATCCGGAAGTGCAGTGATATCTCAGTTCTTCACTGCAAAAGTGCGAGTCAACTGGAGATGAAAATTGACGCCCAACCCAGGACTGAGATTAAGGTAGGCCAGATTCATCTGCCATTATTCCTTTCTGAATCCAATTCGGTTGCGTTAACTAAACTATTTTAATTTGAATTGATACAATCCACGGGATCTATTCCCACAAAATTATTTATGGATATAGTTGAATTTAACTGTGATGGTATTATCCAAATATATTGTAGATTACAAATGAGATGCACAAGGCACAAGTGTTCTGAAACTCCAAACTCACCAAGTGCTTTCCACGTGCATTTCCATTTCACGCAGTCAAATGATTTCCTATAGTCGACGAGGCACAACACGACTGGCGATAGCAACTCTCTGCTTTCTCCACAAGTTGGTGAATATTTAGTGTTTGATCTCGAGCTCCTTTTTCCTTTACAAGGCCGGTCTGTTCTTGGGCTATCTTCCAGCTTATGTAGTGCTTCAGATAAAAGTTGATTAAGAACCATTCTTGTTTATGCGCTTTTATACTTCGATAGGTAGGCCTGATATAAAATTTTGAATATATGTGTTCTTTTTGTGTAGATTTAAAAACAGAAAACAAAAGCGAAGCTGCTTCTGGGAAAAGAGTTATTGCGGTTCGGACGGACTTTTTACGGCGGCGATAATAAAAACATTTATATATATAATTTCGGATTATCGGTTGTGTGAAGGTTTTCGGTGGCTGACCAGCATATTTAAGGACCATCAGACTAAAAGGAGAGCGACGTCGGCGTCAACCAGCACAGGTTCACAAAGGTTTGTGTAATTTGAATTTACGTAGATTGAATTACTGTATTCATCATTACCAATAGAAAACCCAGAACAAGCTATCGAAGTATTTACGGCAACAATTCTTATTGCAAAATAGAACTGAGCTACTAAATATTTTTTCATTATTAAGGAGAACACATTCTTATTGTGAAATTGTAATTATTCAGAACATAGGTCTGTGATATTGTTAATTCTGGCGTCTCCTATCAGACAACTCAAAGGTATTTGAGATTCCGTAAAAATAAAGTAGATGGCTTTTAAATAATGGAACGATAGATGTATTAATTTGAAATGTCTAACATATGGGTTCGAAAATTTGTCTTCAAAAGTACTGTCTGCTGTAGTATAGTAGGTTAATGCACCTTCCCCGGATTGTAAGAGATCTAGGTTCGAATCCATGTAGCAACAACTATATTTTTCGATAAATTGGTTTTATATGTACATCTTTCTAATTAATACATTTAATTTGTATTAAACATATTATTAGTTTACTTTCAATTTATTCTGTATTTAATATTGATTTAAGTTTATATTTTTATTTGATGGAAAGGATCTGTATTTGCAGTTATAGTGTTTCTATTCAATAACAATACATTTAGATATAAATATATTTATTTATTTATTTTATTTTAATATCAGAAAATATAATACATTTTAGAATTATCAGTAGGATATATATTTCATTTAACATTTATTTCTTCTCTACGAGAGTAGCACTTGTGTATAGAGAAGGAGTATGTACAAGATAATTTATGTTATTATTTCTGATTGATGAACATTGATCACAAGAGTCTTCTCGAGTACAGGCTTCGGTGTGAATTTTATTATTAACCGTTTGAATGCTACGCGTCGCAAAAGCGCTGCGATCGTTTGTATCGGAAATTGCTTAGCACTTAAACGGTTAATTTCAGTGTTATCTTTCTGTTGAATAGCAAATCGTAAATAAAAGTATAAATTAAAAGTTTTATCAAATAACAAAAAATATATATTCAGATTTTAACGCCTAAAAATCAAGCCAAATGAGGAAGTAAAGGTAATTTTAATTCGTTAATGTGAAAATAGTTATTCAAAGCATCAAACAGAGAGACACATGACAGAATCAAAGAGAGACAATACATTTTTAGAATCTGGTCGGCCAAGATATAACACCAGTAATTCATCGTATATCGGTATTCTAAACGAAAGGTTTGACTTTAACACCATATAGGTATAACATAAAATTTTGAACAAAAACATCGCCGTGATTTTGTATTCATCAGAGCCACTTTTTAGGGAATTTCAGGTTTTGGATATAAGATAATTATATGCGCTGTATACCATATTCCAACTTGCTTTCATAGGAAAACAAGCGATCAGTCTGTGAGGACTGAAAGATATTATCCCACAAGAGCAAATAAGTTTAAAATAGTTCCAAGAATGAAAATTACTTTTGGTCTAAGATTATTCACTTTTAAAGCATCCAATATATACAATCAAATTGGAAATAAAATTAGAACTTTAACTGATATTAAGGCTTTTAAAAGGGATGTTTAAAATTGTTGAAATTAGGAAGAGAAGATACGGAAAGTAAACTTTTTTATATAATCAAATAATTTATTTTATTAGTAACTATATAATACTGTAAAAATCTGTTTGGACTGTGCCCGTCTCACTAGAGAAATTCTGTGTCGAGACGGGCATAGTTTAAAAGCAATTGTTCAATTAATTAGAATTACAAGTAGATAGAATTACATTTATTACTATATAAAAGGTGTATATGAAGAACAATTTTAAAATGGACTTAATTTTTGGATCAATTTGTAGCAATAATTAATTTAGGTAGGAGTCAATATGTTTGGGCGAGTGCACCAATACTGGCTCTATCCATATTACGAATCCAAGTTTTAATATATAGTTTCATGTTCTTGGGACAATTCAATTCATTTAAGTCTTTTTGCATTCTATTAAATAGTCCAAAATATTTGTAGTTCCTTTGACCAAATGTAGAATGTGCTCTTGGAGTTTGTAGGTTATTTGTATTTGTCCGTGTGGAAATTATGTTTTGAGTAGTTTTAAAATATGTCTGTTTGTATTTATATATGTATTTGAGAGTAGTATTAGCGTATTATTATAATTCTTATAACTACTTTTGTGTGTCTTGAATATTTCCATTTACCTTATATGTGCTTACATTATATATTATATTGCACATTGGTATTTTTTTCTCTCCATTTTTAATATATTTTTTATATACATATAACTTTTTAAATATTTTCACGTTTACTTGCCTTGTATGTTGCGTACTAGATTTTATTGTGTTTTGCCCTCAATGAGTTTTGGTTTTGTAAAACGTATTTGTTTACCAATTTGGCCTAAAACAGGCTTGCCTAGTTGGGCAATGCATTTTAAAATGTGTGTAAAATATATGTAATAAACTGTGTTTTTTTGCAGCTAATAAAAAAAAAGTATTATTTTAAGAGATTTGATCAAAATACTCAATTACCGAGATATAATAAATAAATAACGTGTTACATGTCCTCAGACACATGTTTCATGCCACCACTGCATAAAATATGTTGTCTGGCTCGAAAATTTTTTATAAATTCAATTAAATGACTAATAAAAAATTTCCTAACGGAGAACTGAACGCTAACCATTGCACTTCCAACGGATATGAATGAGAATTGAAAATAGATGATTACAAATATCTGAAGCTTTTTATTAATTATACAAGCTTGTTATAAAGTTCACCTGGGGTAACTATTTTTAAATAAAATTAAAACAAAAATGTAGATGTTAAGAATGTTAAAATAATAATGTTCATCTGCAAAAAATATTAATAATTCTAATACAAACAATCAGCGCCTTAAAAAATCTTTTCGATTTCAAAGATTTTTGGAGACGTCTGGTATCGATCTTGGTACCGGTAAAGGTGAAAATAAAAATGAATTAATAACGCAAAAATATTACGAAATTTTCTAACGCGCTATTTCCAACATAATTAATTGTCGTGACAAATTTTACTGTGGAATTTGTTTCCAGATTTTTTAATGATCGAAATGATGAAATTATGATGAACTAAGATTGCGTGTGATGAAATAAGACTCGATAAAGAAAAATTATCAAGAATAGGAATTTATTAAACGGTGCAAAAAATGATTCGAAGTAACGGGACATCAATTAGAGCATTTAATTTAGGTGTGATATACATATATTATATTTTTTTTACATCTCGATATACAATAGAAGTATTTTAGACAAATTTTTTAAGTAACATTTTTTCTTAATTATTGTATGTTATACCTATATTCAAAGTTATGCACGTTTTATTTAGAACACCCTGGATAAATATAAATTTCAATGATTACTATGTTTAACCACAAAGTTAGTGCACTAGTTACTATGGATATAAGCAAATATGATTTTATTCCAAAATAAATTAATCAACAGAAAAAATCTATCTATCGAAAAATATTTCATTGCTACTGGGATTCGGGATGGAGCTCTTCCTATCCATGGTAGCCCATTCTACGATTTCACTATAGCATCAAATACATTTCCGACAAATTTTTATGTAATATTTCCAATTGATACATCTATTATTCTATTTATAAAAGCAATCCCCTTTATATTACGGTGAATCTCAAATACTTTTGAGTAAAACCCGATAGAAGACGCTAGAATTACATTCATTAATTCATTTGATTAAATATGGAAATTTTAATACAACTTATATATCAAGGAAAACACAGTTTCGCTGTGAATTTGTATTATAAGAACATAGGATTGCACGCCGAAGTCTAATTTGCATTACTTGAGATACCAAAACCAAACCTATCAAAATATTTGTCAAAGTGGGGCTAACATGAATATTGGAGAGGTGTTAGTATTATATTGATCAAATTAACAAACTTAATGAGATCAATTAATTTTTAACCCGTTAAAAAGAAGATTAAAAAATGAAAAGTTTGATTTTGAATGGTCGTGCAAAATAATTTACTTTGACGCGATAGAATTGACAGTGGATCATGTTTGGTTTATGTTTGCTGTATGACACAGAAGACTGTCAATACAATATGAAACCACCCCTGCAACAACACTGTACATCGTTTTTGGGTAGATCTCAATTATGAATGCCACAACGGTATTTATCTTCATGGGCGTCGAATCGTAAATTAAACAATCATATTTTTTTATTAATATTAAAAATATAATACAATTTGAATAATCAGTGGTTATATATATTAACATTTGTTTCTTCTTTATGAGAGTAAGACTCGTGTATAGAGAAGGAGTATATACGAGTTAATTTATGTTTCAGTTAATCTGTGTACATATTTTTTAAAATACTTAATTGATTTATTAATTATAAATATATACATATAAAATCAATTTTGTCGAAAAATATTGTTTTTGCGTCACCGGGATTCGAACCTGGATCTCTATTTCCAATCCGGGGAAGTACACTACCAATTGTGTTATAATACCAGTATTTTTCATGACAAATTTTCGAACCTATATGTTACATTTTTTCAAATTAATACACCTGTCGTTCCATTATTTGAAAACCATCTACATATATTTTTTTACTTCAGTTACAAATTTATGGTAGTCGATAATTTTTCTAATTGTGATGGGGAGATTGTTAAAAAATTTGATGCCTTGACAAATATATTGATTTTGAGTTGCGGTATATTTTAGTTTTGGGTTATCAATTAGATCTCTATATCTTGTAGATCGGAATTCGCTTCTAAAATTTAATTGATTTTTAATTTTGAAAATTTGAATTATTAATTTTTTTTGTATACGTTTACTATTTTTGGTACTTTAAAATCTGTGGAAAGTTGTATACTTGGATAGTCTTTTTTATAAATTTTTAATAAATAAATATTATTACACACAATTTCTCACTATCTAAGTGCCTGTGACAACAGTGTATCCATATCATCCAAGATGGACGAAATCATGTCTGTCTATTAATATTTGTAAAAACCGATATATAGTGTTATCAAGGGGGAGGTGGTCTTACATGTTTGTTTTATGTTGCTGTGCGACAGGGATGGATACAGACATCAGGAAATTATATTTGTAAAATATTTGTAACATTTATTATATTATATTATATTTATATTTAAAACATTCTATTAGTATTTTTAGCAAACACTATTTTGACTACAAAAGTTTTCTCAATACTTATTTACGTTACTTTAAAAAATAAATATTGTATTTTCATCGATCACACTCTTTCTACTTAATTTGTTTATGTTAAAAATGTCATAACAAATTTTGTTTACGTTTTTACTCTATACTAGCCCAGGGTTTTGATTTATTAATAAATTAAGACAGGGGCTTGGGGGAGGAGAATGCTTTTGTTTTGCGCAGGGTCCTAAAGGAGGAACAATGCAAAATTTGGTACGGATGTCATTTTATATAATGAAATACAGTGGAACCTCGATTTTACTACATGTCCGGAATTCACGCATTTCCCTCCATTTGCGTGTTATTTCTGCTGTCATTTTAGTACATTGCAAACCCTATTTTACGTTTGTTTTCCCGCGATTTACGTATAAATTAATTGAAATTCGTTCGGCTAGTTCGTTATTCGCCATAGAGCCAAGAGTGTATTGGTCGGTAATTGTTTCATTGTTTAATTGATTTTTAAAAGCTCGAATGAGCAAGAAAAATTCATAAAATATAAAATATAAAACATAAAAACAAAAACTTGACAGAAGAAGAACCTCTCTACAAAGAAGAAGTGTCTGCTCATCCCATAAACCAAGATCCCACAAAGAACGATGTCATGAGGCATATTGAAGGCCTCAAAGCATATTTGACTAATATTAGCAATGTACCACCAGAAATTTACTAATTAATAATATAATATTAATTCAATAATTATACAAAATACTTTGTTTAAACCACTATTTATTAATTATTCTACATGTTTAGGAAATAAAGTATTCTGATGTATACAACCAGCTTTTTATACTAATAACAAATTAAAGAGTTATATATTAAATAACAAGGATAAGGACGACACTTATAAGAAATCGGGGGTCTACAAATTAATTTGCAATGATTGCAATTATTTTCATGTAGGTGAAACATGCAGAAATTTTGATAATAGAATTAAGGAGCATTTGAGATGCCTAAATAACAATATCTATTCAGAATTTTCCAATCATATTTTGGAAAATTCATTTGATATTAATAAGGGTTTAGAAATTATACATACAAATACTAGGGGTTTACAGTTAGATAAATTTGAAATTTTAGAAATAAGAAAAAGTGTTAATAGCAAGCTTAATATTATAAATAACCAAATCGTCTTTGCAAATAGTCACCTTTTAATTTTTTTTTCATATTAGTTCTTACTTATTCACTATTTTATAGTTTTGTTTTTATTTATGCTTGTATTTTTAATTTCAGTATACATTGTTTCCTGCAGATGATACCATAGGTATCGAAACATGTAGAATAATTAATAAATAGTGGTTTATACAAAGTATTTTATACAATTATTATTAAAAAATAAATAATATATTTTTATTAATACCCCAAATTTACATTTTCCCCCTGTTCACATTATTTTTTGTTGGTCTCTTCAAAAACTTAAATTCGGGGATCCACTGTATATTTATACCGGAGGTAGTAGGTGTCCTGGCCTGGGAGAGGGAGAAGGGTATCTATGTTTTGTAGGATTCTAAAGAGTAACGATGCAAAATTTATAACAGATGCCATTTAATATTATAACAAATATTTATATATATAGATGATAGTAGGTTAGTTGGTTACGGATATGTTAAACGAATTTTAAAATTCAATTATAAATCAGTTTAGTATCTACATTAGATTTAAGGGTACCCCATACGCACAAGTACAGTTGTACCGTATACATATTGTCTTGTAATGTAAGTATATAATTTAAACAAAAAAATGTGCAGAATTTCGCTTCTTTAAATTTTTCGACCGTTCCGATTGGTTAAATTTTCCATTTTCGAGACTTGATTAAAAAATTCGCAAAATTGATTATCACAGTTTATAAAAATAATAAACATAGATAGTAGGCCTAGAATTGTTTGCACCGAACATTACAAAGATGTGTAACATAAATATTGAAATACAAATTAAATGTATTAATTAGAAAGATATATATATATATATATACATATATATATATATAAAATCAATTTTATCGAACACTATTGATTGGAATGAAAGAGATCCAGGTTCGAATCCCGGTAGCAACAACAATATTTTTCGATAAAATTGATTTTATACATATATATGTAGATCTTTCAAATTAACACATTTAATTCGTATTTAAAATATCACAGACCTATTAAATATATCTTTCTAATTAATATATTTATATATATATATATATATATTTATTTATATATATATACATATATATATATTTATTTATATATATACATATATATATATCAATTTTATCGAAAAATATTGTTGTTGCGCCACCGGGATTCGAACCTGGATCTTTTTCCAAACCGGAGAAGGTGCATTATCCAAATATGCTACTGCGACGATATTTTAAGCGACAAATTTTCGAACCTATATGTCACCTTTTTGATATTAATACATTTAATCGTTCCATTATTTGAAAAAGCCATCTATCTTATTTTTACGGAATATCAAATATCTTTGAGTAATCTGATAGCAGACGCCAGAACTATCAATTCATTTTAATTAAATATTGGACACATTGATACAACTTTATTATTAAGAGAACTGTTCTCCTAATAATCAAAATAAGAATTTGTTCTCCTTAATAATATATAAGTTATATCAATGTGTCCAAAATTGAATTAAAATGAATTGTTAATTCTGGCATCTCCTATCGGTTTACTTAAATGCATTTGAGATTCCGTAAAAATAAAGTAGATGGCCTTCAAATAATGGAACGATAGATGTATTAATTTGAAAAGTGTAACATATGGGTTCGATAATTTGTCGTCATTCCACTGTGTTGGTGTAGTATAATCGGATAATGTACGTTCCCCGGACTGGAAGAAATCCAGGTTCGAATCCCGGTAGCAACAACAACATTTTTCGATAAAATTGATTTCATATGTATATCTTTCTAATTTAATTAACTCTAACATTTAATTTGTATTTAAAATATTACAGACTTATGTTCTGAATAATTAAAACTTCACAACAATAATGTGTTCTCCTTAATAATAAATATTGAACATTAATAGTATCTTTAATACAAATTAGATTAATCAACTTGAAAGATATGCAGAAGAAATCTATTAATTGAAAATATTTCAGTTACGAACAAGATTCGAACCCGGACCTTTTCCTATCTGGCAAAACGCATTATCCAGTTTCATAGTCTGCAGCTCTTTTACATTATTATTCAATTCTGAAAAACTGCAACTTCCGTAAAAAATAATCTTTTATTAAGTGTTGTATTAAGTGTTTTAATGTACATCTTTGCGTTTGAAAAGATTTTCATTGAACAAATTAAAAACTCCCATGTTTTATGCTAAGTTCATATAATTCCAGAATATTAAGTCTTATATGTTTATCTACCTGGATAAATGACGTTTGAAATAAAGTCTCAGGTTTTGGGTGCAGTTCAAAATATCTTGTGCAGTTTTCTATATCCGCGTCACGTGCATCTGACTATCTCAGCTGTCGCTTTGTAACATATCGATGTTGCACTACGCCGATGAAATAACATCCAAAGTAGGTACATGTTCATTTCTGTTTAGAACATTACATCTCTTTATAAGTAATTTTTTCGATTATTGAATCAAATTTAAAAATAATCCCAGACGCAGACTTTCATTAAACCTAAAAAATTTCGCTTCGGAACTTTGGAATTTTACCGTCTATTGCGAAAACAACTTTCTTTGTCTTGTGGGCTACGTATACCTGGTAATAATATTTTTACAATACATAAATTTTTTATTTTCTAATATTTAATAATATGTTCGTATCTTACCTTAATCTTTAATAAATGTTTAGATTTTAATTTGTTTACATCGTGGTATCACTGTGTTATATATTTTATTTTAATGATTGTCACAATATTTTATTTTTCACTGATTTGAAACGAACACTCACAAAAGCTTCGAATTAAAAAAATAGTAACGCAACAAAACGAATAACACCACAATATGAAAAGACTTTTTAAATGAAAAAACATAGGTAATTTTTCTAATACAGTATGCAAACGTCAAATGATATCACTTTTTATTCTATTTAATTGAAATGTGTTCAAAACTAGCCAAATTATTTGATAAACGAATTAATTAAGTTTGACTGATGGTTCCGTTTGTAAATTTGAATTTTCACTTGCGCACTTTCCCGCCGACAGCAGCGCCAAAAATACGGCTAGCGATTTCCACGTATGCAGCCGGTAGACAATGACGGATCGACCGTCGATTGACATAATTGGTTATTGACTAAAGGGGGTTACAAAACATCGCTACGCCGAGGCACCACTCTTGGTAGAGGGGGGTGAATGGTATGTCACACCTACCCCTCACTCGAGGAAAAAAATAATACACCCGTGGTATAGAATTACGCCAATACACACAAGAGAGTCAGTGCGACGTGTGGACAGGGATTTGTAGTTGATAAGTAGGTACCTACCCTCGTAACGGTGGTGTATGTAAGATGTAGAATTAAATATATATGATTTTTGCCCGTATTTAAGTCAGGAATAATCTGTATTATAATGTTTTAATGTCTGCCAAACAGCTTATAAATCATTACCACGTAAATAAAGTAAAAATAATTAATTTAATTAATAAATTTAATTACAAAAGAGAAAGAATTAAATAGTTAGTAACTCTTTTTACCGACATGAAAATAATGCTATTTACCTTATTATTTTTATTGGCCCTGAAAGGGTATTATTTAACAATGAAGGCTAACATAATAGGAGTCAAATACCATATGTTTGCGAACAATAACTTACTATTTGAAATAGTAATAATTATAATTAGTATCATAATGCATTCTTAAAACATTAAATTAAGCTATGATTTAAAGATAATGAATTGAAATTTCAATTTTTTTAATAATTTTTTATTTTAATACTAGAAAATATAATACATTTTAAAAATAATCAGTTGGATATATATATATATATCCTACTGATTATATATATATATAAATTATAAAAAAAAAATATATATATATATATATAATTTCTTTTAACATTTATTTCTTCTCTATGAGAGTAAGACTCGTGTATAGAGAAGGAGCATATACGAGAATTTTTGTTTCAGTTAGTCAGTGCACATATTTTTTTTACAAAAAAATTTTTTACAAATTTCAGATTCAAATTGATAGTAGTCTGTAATTTTTTTAATTGTGATGGGGAGATTGTAAAAAATTGATGCCTTGATATAGTGATTTTGGGTTGCAGTATATTTTAATTTTGGAATATCAATTTGGTCTCTAAATCTTGTAGATCGGAATTCGCTTCTAATATTTAATTGATTTTTGGATTTTGGATTATTGAATTTTTTTGTACATGTAATAATTTTTATTATCATTTTTTGAGTGGTTTCTAATTGTGATATTGAAGTTTTATATGCTCCTCCCTATCCAATAATACTGTATTGCAAATGTAACTGTACAAACGCGTAATTTCAGATTTGTTAGTGTTAAGATGTTTCTGAGTTTTTAAAATATGTAGGAAGTTTTCCTTACTTTGTTTGTAAGATTAGTAATATGTTCTTTCCATTTGAGTTTGTTATCTATTATGATTCCTAGGTAATTGATACACTCTTTTTCTTCAATTAATAAATATTCTTCTTAATTCATTCTTTACTTGAATTTTTAACATTAAATGTTAACAGAAAATTTTTTAGAAATAGATATAAAACAAGGTATCCGAAAACTTGTGCCTAGAAGTAAGAATATCGTGTATTATTAATTTATTTATCATTAATTATAATATGTTAATATATTGTTTTTGGAAAAACAGTGTCTGATAATGAAAATGTATGATATCCGTCAAATATACAAACTCATTCCATATTTGACAAAAGTTTGAAATTCAACTTTTTTATTATGTACATATATAGTTAGTTAGTGTAGTATAGTAGTCGTGATTGTATATTTTTCACGTCCTTTGCCAGAAGAAAACCATTTGTTTACCCGGTTACTGACTGATTCCCACTCCCGACACTTTATATTTTATTATAAAAGTTATCCCGTAGAAAAGTGTCGTAATGGCCTGTGTCCATGAATGACATTTCTCTCGGAGATTTGTTTCGAAAGCGGGTAAAGGTCATTTCCATTTAGTTAATTCCTACCTACCTTTACTGACTATACGGGCCATGAGAATCATTTACATATAAAGAAAAAAATATGTATACATACGTATTTATCTCTTCAATTTTCTTGAATGTGAATCCTGCTGCTTCGTTTATTTGTTCGATGGTCGTCTATCCTGGCACATTTTCAGACTTCTACTTCCCCAAGAGTCATTGTGGAAAGTTTTTTTTTTTGAATTAAACTTTTGCAATATGGTAATAGTAATGTGCAGAGAATTATTCGTTAACATTTCATTTCTCTCGCCATAGTATCTTCGTAATCCGTGTTCGGCGGTGCATTTCCTTCTAGAATTTTCTGGAATCAGAAACCGTCCGTATAAAATGACAGTTAGCGAATGTTGTCCATTTCTGACTAATCTGGTGCCTTGCGTATAATAATATTCCGCGCCGTCAGCCGTCACGTCGCATCAGCTTAACTTTGACTCGTACCTGACGACTGGCTCAGTGCTAAGTATTGGAAAAATCACAGAAAATGATCAAGAAAACGATGTTTTGAAGATTGTGTAGTGATACAGAATGAATGATAGAATTCTGTTGAAATCAAATGCCGCATCGAGAGCAAGCTCATATAACCTTTATCGGCATGAAAAAGATGTTCTGCAGTCATTAGCTCAACCGTAGATTTACGAATGATCAGATATTACGTGTTATTTTATGGAATAGAAGCATGAACACTTACCGAACAAATGATAAGGCAACTCGGAGCATTTGAGATGTGGGTGTATAGAATAATACTCAAAATCAGGCGGATGAATAGTTTTAAGACAGTTTAAATGAATCAACTAGAAAGATATACAAAAAAAATCTAGATCAATTTTAAAGATCCACATAACACAAGTTCATAAATTTGTCATAAACCTACTTAGTTGATATAGCGAAATTGGATAATGCATTTTCGCGGATATGAAAAGGTCCAAGTTTGAATTCCGGTATATTTTTTCGATAAATATATATCTATCAAGTTTATTAACCTTTACCATACCGTGATATAAAATATGTACTCGTACGCAGTCATGCTGTCAACTCGTGTTACAGTAAGAAATTAGATTAAATTAGACTTTAAAATGTGAAAAAATGGTTAATGACATACATTTACTATAAGTATTGACCATTAAATATAAAAAAAATATCTAATATTATAATTCAAAGCATTTATCAAGTTCTGTATAAGAGGTTGCATTGTATGATATACCCTTCCTTTTTATCTATCTTCATTTAATTAGTGAGAAAGAGATACCATTATATTTGTTATTGTTTTCACTGTGAAATTAACGTGTGATTTCTTTCTATCTTACCACAAATGATATTTTTTGTCAATATATTAATTTTACAACGGAATGAATTAAAAATAATTATTTACGTAGGATTCGCCTTACATAATTGATTTTTCACTAGTCATTTCGAAGCGTAAATATTTTCCTTCAAATTTACTAAAATATGAAGTACATACATGTTGCGTATATTTACCGAAATATTACATATTTAATTAGAGCGGTAGACCTGTGTTACTGCATGGTTTGGGAAGGCTTAATTTAATTTGTAATACAAATAACACAGAACAACGTTCTGAAAAAATTGCAATTTCACAATAATAATGCATTTTTTTTAAAAAAACGGATGAATAGAGTAACAAATGAAAACAATAAATAATAAAAATAAGTATTAAAATAATAAAAATCTGAAAACCTCAATATCTCGGACATGTGATAAGACATCCAGAGAAGTACAAGATCTTATATCTCATACTGCAGGGAAAGATTTCTGAAAGTCGGGGCCTTGGAAGAAAAAAGAACATCATGGCTATAGAACCTATGTTTTGGTATAGTAAATAAAATTATGATAACCAACGTCCGTTGAACGGATAGGGCACAAAAATAAGAAAAAATAGTGATTAATGTCATGTTTTAAATGCAAGAATACTGTATACCTATTTTGTGTTGTTTAATATCTTATAAATAAAATCTTAAGTACTCCAATGTCTGTTCGTCACAAATGAAAATTGAGTAGGAATTTGAAGAAAAGTGTTAATTTTTTTTTAAAGTGCGTATAAGATTTTTTTGTTTTGAAGTCATATTTTTTCAAAATAGTAAACGAAGAAAGTTTGAGAAAAAGAAACAAAACAATGTAGTGCTGCTGTAAGGTGATTTAAACATTATAAAGGTACCTAAGTAATAATTATAATTATTTTAAATATAAATTAAATATATTAATTAGAAAGGTGTACGCATAAAATCAATTTATCAAAAAATATTATTGTTGCGCCACCAGTTTGAGAAAAAGAAACAAAACAATGTAGTGCTGCTGTAAGGTGATTTAAACATTATAAAGGTCCCTAAGTAATAATTATAATTATTTTAAATATAAATTAAATATATTAATTAGAAAGGTGTACGCATAAAATCAATTTATCAAAAAATATTATTGTTGCGCCACCGGGATTCGAACCTGGATCTCTTTCCAAACCGGGGAAGGTGCATTATCCAACTATGCTTCAGCGACGATACTTTTAGCGACAAATTGATTTTATATGTATATTTTTCTAATTAATATATTTAATTCATGTGCTGAATAATTACAACCTCACAATAAGAATGTGTTCTATAATTATGTCATTAAATTATGATCGATTTTCAAAATCGAAGCGTCAAGTTATTTTTCTTGACGTTTCATAATTTTCATTTGACGTTGGATATTAAAAAGTATTTATGGTGTATGGTTTGTGATGCTTTACTGTTCGAGGAAAATATTATCTAATTTCTTATCCAAACACTCAAAAATAGATTGAGTACGTAGACTTTTACGTTCGTGTATATGTATGTACATAAGTATATATATTATCATTTAGTTGTAAAAAAATTCTAAATCTTAACATTTTATAAAATAATTTTTTAAATTTTTATTATATCATATATCACTTAGCATTAAAGAATTATAAATACACTAGAAAATAAACACATGAAATGATCAGAAAATGAACTAAACAATTAATTAACCTACGAAAAGTAGCAAGACTAGTTCTAAGTATTGTATGTTCGTATATTCTACGTATCAAGTGAGTTTTCTGTGAGATATCGGTATTTTTTTCAATATGACGATGAGATTGATTCTAATGCCCCGTGCCCATAGAATCCTTGAGATATTGTTACCATGAGGTTTTTTAGAGACAACTCTCGACTATCGTATTCCCTGATATTTGCCTTAATTCACGCTCCTACGTCAAATATAATTTTCGTCAGTTTGGTGATTTTGAATCTCCCCAGCAGCAGTCAAACGGAATAATTGTGTGTAATTTAACACCTTATACTAATTATTATGGAGAACACATTCTTATTGTGAAGTTGTAATTATTCAGAACAGACGGTCTGTGATATTTTAAATACTAATTAAACGTATTAATTAGAAAGATATACATATAAAATAAATTTGATCGAAAAACATTGTTGTTGCTACCGGGATTCGATACCGATTATTCTACACCAACACAGTGCACCGACGACAAAATTTCGAACTTATGTTACAGTTTTAAAATAGATATATCTATCATTCTATTATTTGAAAGCCATCTTCTTTATTTTTACGGAATCTCAAATACCTTTGAATAATCCGATAGGAGACGCTAGAATTAATAATTAATTTTTATTAAATTTTGAATACATTGATACAACTTATTCCTTGTTGTGAAGTTGTAATTATTCAGAACACATGCCCGTGATATATATTTTTTTAAAATACAAATTAAATGTATTAATTAGAAATATACACATATAAAATCAATTTATTTATTTAAATCAAAATGGCTTTCAAATAATATAAGTTCGAAAATTTGTCGTCGATGCACTGTGTTAGTGTAGAATAATCGGTTAATGCAATTTTCTCGGATAGGAAGAGATACAGCTTTGAATGCCGGTAGCAATAACAATATTTTTCGATAAAATTGATTTGATATGTATATCTTTCTAATTAATACATTTAACCTTATATTAATGACTTATATCAACCTTTCTGAAATGGGTTCTATGGTGGTTTTAGGTAACGTATATGTACACATATCAAATCTCATTGTCAAATCGAATTTTGTCTGATCAGTTTTTGTCTCTTTCTACCAATCTCAAGGTGATATCTGACTTTATCTCATTACACGTAAACGGTATTGACATTTATCTAATATCAATCGTAGTCAAATACGAATACGAATGCGTATTTGAGAGTGTGGGTGAATACTTGTGACGCTCATAGCTCATATAGGCCAACACATCCGACGGCAGAAGGTAAACCGTTGATCCTTGTTTGACTTGTGATTCGAGCCTATCAACAGAAGATGCGTTGTGACACGCATAGTCGGTACAATATGTGACGTATACGGAGTTGCAGGGCCGCAGTCGGGCGACAAGAATTCAAGCTTCAAGAGCAAATATAAAAAATAGTAAATTTTATTAATTAATATAATAAATAGTGACAATCAGTCCGGCTGATGATCAAATGTTGATATATTGCTATTGTCTTTACATTTATCACAATTACAGGAATTTATGGCGTTGTAAGGAAATTATTTAAAAAATCCTTCCGGTACTGGCCGCAATAATAATCGGGTAGATTTCGTGGATGGATATAAATGAAACAATGTTATTGCTCTATTTGAGTTTATTAGCACTACTCGAGTTTCGAGAGAAACAGTTACTCTCATCGACTTACACTTCACCTGCCGATGAGAGTTAGTGTTTCTCTCGAAACTCGAGTAGTGCTAATAAACTTAAGTAGAGTAATAACATTATTTCATTTATATCCATCCATTATGACGAAAGTCTACAAAGTTAATGCCGATTCTATCATTAATATACGGGTAGATTTCATTGTGTGTGAAAGTAATAAAGTTTTTCCCGTTTTATGGTAGTTTACAGACTGTAGGTGATCTATTGTTTTTTTCTCTAGGTCTTGCTAACTAGGTTAGTTGACAAACTCTACCGAGATATTTACTAGATCATATTTTCAGAAAAGTGTGATAGAAATCGGATAAGAGCTAATGGAGTGTAATAAGGGAGTGCCCGTAAAATCTGTAATATTCTATGTACATTATATTGAGAAAAACTTTTTAATGGAGGTTAGTTTTGGGGTATCCTGGTCTAGTTTAGTGGGCATAAAAAAACTTTTATCCAATTTTAATGCCAGCAGGCGAGACCCGAGTGGTATGAGGTATACTCTCGCCGAGGCTCCTCGCGAAGCATCTGCCGAGGTCCCGAGACATGCCGAGACTTTAGTGGTAAGTACACTCTTGGCCTCTCGGCGGAGTAGACTATGGACTCGACTCAGTTGCGGGAGTGTATTCTTTATCTATGGTTGCGGAATGGTTCGACGACAGATGACAGCAATGGATAATGTAGAAATTGCCGCCGTTTCAGTTATTTGTGCATATGCATATTACAATTACGTGAATATTTATTAAATTTTCAATTGAATGATTTACAGTACTGCTCAAGCGGCACCAAGTATTGTTCACTTTTTTTTTATCCTTATGACAATTGTGCATGGGATCCCAAATCACAGGTTCATCTTGATACGCCTCCAAAAATATAAAAGTAAATTCATTTCTCAAATCAGGCATTTTCGCAAGACGATATGTTCAAATGTCAAAAGTCAAGATAACTGACACGAATATACCGGGGTTCCCTTGCGCTTTCGCTGCCTCTCTCGCCCTTTGACTCGGGAAAAAAAACTGACAGAGGAACGGAGTGTAGACGAGGCGTGGCGAGACGAGGCGGAACGAGAAAAATCAAGAGCTGACGTCACGAGACGACCCGAGTCGACACGAGAATAGCCGATGCAAGCCGAGAGCCGCAGTATATTCTCGTGCTCTGCTCCTCTCGCCTTGTCTCGACGAGAGTAGACTGCTGGTATAAGGACCAACACTATTATTTTCACGCTGGGGGAAAAAATAAAATAAAACATTATCATACAAATATAAAGTTACTGATAGGGTCTGGGCTGACCACATTACTGATGCGAAGCGATTGTCTTGGTTGTGTAACCATAGAAAGCAGTTCAATGTCCAAAATGTTGGTGATATTATACATTAAAAATCAAGATACTACAACATGGAGAACAAGAAGAAGTCTTGATAAAAATTGTACGCGCGCTATATTTGTTTGTGTGTGCTATGATGCCAAACCGTGTGGGCGCGCATATCCGCACACTTTAGAGGAAACATTGGAACTGGTCATGATCGGAAGTTGCGTTGTGAGACCTACAATAGATATTACCGTGTGATACCATGTGGGAAAAAAAGTCACACCTAAATATATTATGTATGTTTAAATAATAATTTGAATAATATTTTGAATGCCATCGGTTTTATCGTCTAACATTTAAAAAAAAATTCTGATATAAATTGTGTAATATCGTGGTCTATGGACCGGTTATGTGATCAGAAGTAACTTTTTACTAACGCCCGTAGTAAAAATCTTTTGCGGGTTGTTGATACATCAAATATACTACTGTCAAAGCATAGATGAAGATGACTGTAAGCGCGACAAATAATCATGGAATATGCTTTATCTATAGATATTTTCGCCTAGGCGTTCGAAATGTCACTTGGGTAGTGAATTTTTTTCGTATTATGTGCTAATGTATATTAAAAAACGAGATCATTATCGGACGAACTTTCATTAATAAAATAGCGGGATATTGAATGATTAATTGTCGTATACTGTAACTTTCAAAGTATCAATGTGTCAGACTATTGGAACAGCTGTGAAAAGTTCGCCATATTTAACTATCGATTCTCGTTTTTACTATCGGATATCCGGATTCCGGAGTAAAATGAGTTTACTACGGAATGCACTTTCGAGAAGTACTTAAATATTTTTTTACTAATGATCAAATAACCCATTTTCGCAATTTTTTTTACTACAGTAAATAGTTACGGCCCTATGACTTTCTAGAAAACGCGTATCCGCTGAATTTTCTTCTAACATTAAAATATAATACTTTTAATGCTTTATTAAGAAATTGAATCTAGTTGGATAAATAAATAATTTGTTTTATTGCCGAGCTCCAGCCCTGGGGTGATATACAACGACAGCCGATCTCATCTCATCGCTGGATACTTCAGGCTAACGCGAACAGAAGAGTTGACTGCTGACGATGGTTTCGCAGATCACTGCTCATCGGATTTCCTGTACACCCGATACCAAAGGAAGCTTTTTTCTGACAGATCTGATGCATTGTCACCGGGTGTTTAGGATGTTATACGTATAAGCGTTAAGTTATCGAAGCTACTACAGATATGGGGTTATAAATTTGTGACGCCAAAAAACAATGCTTTCTTTCAGAAAGCAATACAATGCGCGGCCATGAACGATGTTTCCGTAAAACCTATTTTTTAATATAGAAATTATAATTTATGATTTGTGGTATAGGGATCTCACTGGACATTTTGGGAATCCCCGAAATGATAATGTCAACACATTTGTACAGACTTCTTCGATTAAACTATCAATAAAAATAGACCTGCTGTCTAGAGCTGCTGACCGACCCGGATAAGACCGAAAGTCACAATGTCATAAGTACCCGATGGAAGTCGAGCACAATCGGATCTGACAATATTTATGGAGCTAAACCAGCCTCTTTTTTTCTCTTTTCACTTTGCTTAATAGTAGGTATACAGTTAAGTTCAGTAAAAATTAAAATGAAGCAGTTAATATAATAATAATAATAGTGAGTTTATTCCAGCGTGATCGGGTTGTTTATGCAAAAACTGATTCGTCATAAAAATAATATATTCAAGTGATGAAACAATTATGAAAAGAAAAGTAAAAAATATATACATATATGAACAAATTGTAAATACTACTTTTCAGTCACGGCTATTATTGTATATGTAGCTACTCTGGTCGGGGAGCCAACCTTCTCAGAAAAGGAACGAATCCATGTACGCGGCCTTCGGCAAACATTGTAGATGCGCTATAATAACGCGCCAACCCGAACAGTGTTCTGCTTTTATTTCGACCAGTGCTCGCAGATATACATGCTGGTGAAGATGGACTTAAAAAGGATCCTCTTCACCCCCTTAAGATATATTTCATTGCCATTTAGCAACATTATTTTATTTCATTTCCATCAACGCCCTTGTGGGTTTTTAAATAAGAATACAAATTTAAATATAACAGTACATTTTTAATTAAAATTTCAATATAACAGTTTAAATATAACATTAAAAAAACTAAGTATAATTTACGTACAAATATTTCAGTTATACAGTTCAGTAACAACAACGAAAAATGTCAAGGAATATTGGCGATATTGGCGAGTTAATAGCATAATTATTTCCATGTGTACCTACAGAGAACACTTCATGTTGTCTCGTTTTATTGTTGTTAATACAATGCAGGTATAAAATAATACATTTTTACATCCCCTTGCTTTAGGGATGCGCAGAGCCTTGATCTACAGTAGATACTTTTAGACAAAAGAAGCAGTGGCCCATGATACAGAACCTCAAACAAGGGGTAGCAATCATAATATTGGATCAAACGGTTGTAGTAGGTTCAATTAACTCACCGGTTTGATAACAGGGTGCTTACCTGTTGGAGAAGGAATGCTAGGGATATAGGGGTGATTAAGTAAACAAGTTTTAATTTTATTTACAACTAAAATTTAATTTTAGTCTCTTATGTTATATTTATACAAATTATACAATTTTATTTATATTTTCATTATCTTTGACATTAAGTTAAAAATGTAAAAAAAAATCTCATTAGTAAACAAAAAAAATTTTAAATTAAATATAAACATTTTGCAATGGCTACGGAATGAGACACGTTGAGATAAATCTCAGTATCATGTATACATATTGACATTTTGATCTAGAGATAACCTTGGACATCAGCTTGAGAGACAAAAATTGAAACCGTATTTACGACATCTAGAATCATAGACCCTTACAAATTGTTAATCCAACTGACGAACGGAACATCGATGGTCATTGTTTTTAAATATGTAATTTTATTTTTGAAGCATTATCGGAATGAGATGCATATACCGTAGTCCAAGATAAATATACTGGTATCTATCGATGGTATCGATGGTAAATTGTGACTGATTATATTCGATTGTAAGAATTAAATCTCACACTCCAATGGTCGATTATGTTCGATTGTAATTGAGACAATCTCTGAGATACGGATTTTGCTCCCATGAGTATAAACTATGTAGTTCCTGCGTATATACGCCATTCGCCATCTCGCGCCTTACTTCAAACTCGTCACGTACTAGTGGTGGTAAAATCGTTATTTAAACCGTTCTTTTGACTGTTATTGTGACTATGATTGTGTTCGATTGTAACGATGATTGATAACTGATTGACGTAATTCTTCGAGCAATGACTGGTACACTAGAAAGTGAGTTAAGTTAGTTAGTTAAATCTTAGTTACCAATCATCGTTAAATCTCAGTTACCAATCATCGACACAATCACAGTCGCGTAACAGTTTACCATCACTATCACGTACGCAAACGTCATTGTTGGATCGAACGTCGTCTACACTGTTTGAATTTTCGTCACTTTTTACCAATCTCAAGATGATCTCTGAGTTTATCTCCAGATCAAAATCTCAACGCGTATATATAGTATTTATTTATTTAATTATTAACACAGTGCCATACATAAGTACTCCTACATATGCTCTAATATAAACAAGATTAAAATATTTTCTTTTACATATTTAGTCAGTTTCATTTTAAATCTATTCAATTTCTCCTCCTTTCTTAGGTTTTCTCGCATTTCATTAAAAATCTTCATTGCACTACATACGTATCTCAACTAAATCTTTGAGATTATCTCATAGTGTCTCCTTCCTCTGATGGGCCTTTATATTACAATTCAACAGCGCGGTTTATCATCACTACAGTGGAAAATAAATATATTTGTAAAAATGAATTCAAGTACTTCATATATATATAAAAAAATATGTTTAAATATGATATGAGTGTGGGAATATGAAAATTTTCTTAAATTTCCACTTGCCCGTTCGGCCGTGCGCACATCGGCGGTGTTGTATTTTACTCAAGAGTATAAAAAATGGTCCGAGGCACTCTAGTCTGGGCAGGCGGACTTCAGGGTGTGAACACTTAGCCCACCCGGATGCCAGTCAACCAGGGATGGCAGAAATAAATAATCCAGGTGCAAAAGAAATAAAATCTTGAATGAATCAATCAATGAAAAATATTTAGTTGCTACCTGCATTCGAACGTGGACCTCTTCCTATTTTTTATTTCACTATAACAATTGAATACATTATCGACAAATTTTGAACTTATATTCTGTAATATTTCAAATTGATACATCTGTTATTCCATTTTTAAACGCAATCCACTTTATATTACGAAGAATCTCAAATAACTTTCAGTAAAACCCAATAGGAGACGCTAGAATTAAACTAATCTTTCTAATTGCATCTTCACATGTAAAAATGTATTCTCGTTAATCTTCTCACATTTCGTTATAATTTTTTTTGTATATATAATTAATTAAAACGTCTTATACTTACTGACATGACATCTAACCTAAACTGAACTAATTTAACCTAACTTCAGGCCAATATGGCACATAATTTTTTAAATTATGTATATCATATTTTATATTTGTGGGGGCGGCTGTTCCCAGCTGACCGACGACACGGGTGACATCGAGCCCCCCGGGGACCAGGGCTTCTGCCGAAAGAAGCCTCACCCATTTCCGCTCCTATGCTCTAGCACCGGGCGAGACTGAGGCAATGCGTCGCTAACTCTTCATACTCCGCTCTCTTCTGTACTCTCTTACTACTATCACTTACCCAATAAACGACAACAAACATTTCATCCCACCTCCAACCTCCTAATATTTTAAAAATTAATATGTAATGACAGCGTAAAATAAATATATTTACATATATCAATATGTGTTTGTTTTACATTGTTACGCGACACGGGAAGACGGAAATAATTATAACAGTGATTCAAATTTTTCCTCTGTCTCCTGGAGCGAGGATTAAATCACTGACCTTTTAAAAAGCCAACTCTTAAAAGCGAGCTACACAAAACAGGCAGGAAGGAACAATTAATTAAAGTTATATTTTTTTTAATAATGCAACCAAATATGTATAATCTTCTGTTACATAGCTACGGAAACACGACCAACGCGGATGGCCATTTACGCGAATGGTTTATTGTAAAAAATGGACGATCCAAAAACATCACAAGCGATGTCATCGTCAGTCGTTTTTTCGCTGCTGGATGAAGGCCTCCCCAAGTATCTCTATTGTTATTTTTTGCCACGTATTTCCGCATTAATGAATCATTACGTACCTCTACTGACTCTCAGAGATATAAGTGCCATAAAAGGATCAGGTGGATTGCTTACCCAGGACCGATCCAATAAGTTCAAGGCTCCTATCTCGATCTTACACATTCGCCGCATGGTTGGCATTTTTCAATGCGACTGTTCTGTAGCGCCCCGCTTATATGACAGGGCGATACCGCACAGCTGCCAAAATAAAATTTGCCTTCATTGTCCCCGGCTGATTCACTTTATTAGTAAATAAGATATTTACAATACATTAGATAAAGAACAAAACATGTTTATACATAAAATTGATAATATAAAATAATACAATTAAAATGGAACAGAATAACATGGATAGATCAGGTGACATCAATGAGGGCAGACTAACCGTTTTTACCTAGGACCGATGCAATAAGCTCAAGGCTTTTATCTCGATCCTACTCAATCGCCGCCTAGTTGACATTTTTAAATGCTACTAGGCAGCTGTCAAAACAAGATTTGCTCTCATTGTTGCCGGTTGACTCACTTTATTAGTAAATAAATAAATAATATTTACAATACATAACATAAAGATAATATAAAATAATACAATTAACAAGACCGGGGAGCAGAGGGGAAGTGAAGAGGCACTCCCTTCCAGGAAACGAGACGGCACAAAAGAAAAACATACATGAGACTCACCCTCCACGCATCACTGCCGGCAGATTTAACCCACAAGAACCATCGCAGATCATATTTGGGCAGAAGGTAGAAAAAAAACAAAATAATAACGATGAAGCAGATTCCTGCCACGCTGAGTAGATCGGAGTTGCTGACGGAACCTCGATCTACTCCAACGATTGATGTACCAGCCCTGTTTACAAGGGGTGTCGTTTCGATCGTTTCCACGGCCACCTTATGGTCGCGAATATTTGACAAGTCCCGCCACCCAAGTGGCGCATGGGGGCAGTACCTACTGCTTACCTTGCCATGTCGCGTTCACGGAACCTAAAAACTTGACTAAGATGATGGCAACATCACACTTCACTAGGCAACACAACCTGGTTCCCATGTGAGAGGGAGCTCAGCGCGATGCCTGCATTCCTGCAGTTTAAAATATGGTGGAGATATAATTTGCATCCAGGGAACGCAACTTTTTTATGATTAGTTAATTGTGTATCGATTATAGATGCTAGGCACGCTTTTATAGTGTCGTTTTGTTATGGACCAGATTTGGAGTTGAAGACTTTTTACCTACTTACTTATAAATAAAGGAGTTGTTTTTACATAAGGTGGTATCTTTACTGAATTGTAAAAATATACTTAATTAATATTTTTTCGAATAACATTTGTCTATAACGATTTTTCTATGTCAATACTTAATGTGAGCCAAATATAAATAGCATAATTGTAATAAATTAAGATTTTGCTAATGATATGACAAACTATCTATGTTGAAATGCCTACATATATTATACCGGGTGTCATGAAGTGTCCTAAACTTTGAAGTTAGATAAATATATTTACTTTGAAAGATTGTTCATCATATTTTTTTTGGATTTTCACTTCGATTTCCGAATTGTAACCTTTTTAATTATTTCACTGCCACTAGAAAGTTAATTATTTCTTAACATCTCTATCTCAGTACCTATACATATGTATCTATTTGGGGTAAATCAGTACCATACTGGCGCCATGGTCATGACATTTTTGAAGTCGCTTATCTCCTTAACTGTTGATATTTTCTCACTCAAAATTGCAAAATGAAGGCTCTCCTTAATACGGGCCGAATTAAATACGTACCATATTTTAGTTGACAATATTTGACTATGCTCCTTCACTTTTCTTGGCATCCTGCAGATCTTGGAGCCATCACCAAAGAAGTAGTGCCTGTTGCCTTTTCCACTTGGTCGGTCCAGCGGGTGGGGGATTTTCCTCTTCTTCTTCCTCACCTTAGAAAGGCTATTGAAGGATTCGTCTCCGGCAAATGGTTGAAAGTGTCTTCTATATTCAACTCCTGCAGAATGGAGACATTTGAGCGTCTCGCCGTCTACGGTATAAATTGTACATTAATATTAATACATGCTTACATATTAAAATAAATGTTTAAAAAAAGCCAAGATAAACGTTCAAATGATGGTGTACTTGAAGAAGTGAAATAAATGAGCATTGAAGCCATTATTATTCAGCGACTACTTCAATGGGTTGGCCATGCCACGCGATTAGAATGCTTGAAACCATACTACCAAAGGAGATAATGTGTTCTCAGCTATTCCGAAAGTAAACGCTTCAAAAACTCGCTGAAAGAGAATACAGAAAAGGCCAACATTGAGAACGATACTTGGGAACTAGCTGCAGGAGACTTGAAAGCAAAACACCAGTAGAATGATGGTGGATCAGAACATGAGGATCCACAATCGTGAAGGATAGTCCTCCTCGGATACGAGCGACAGCCGATGATGATACTGATGACATAAAAAAAAGTCACAGAATAAATTTAAATACAAAATTAAACGACCATTAAAAATAGGCTGAATACTTAGGAGATATGGAACATGAATAGAATGATATAAACTTATATTTAGCACAAACATATATAAAAATAGAGTTAAATACTAAATTAATTTATTAATTATAAATATATACATATAAAATCAATTTTGTTTTTGCGTCACCAGGATTCGGAACCTGGATCTCTATTTCCAATCCAAATATCAAATATTGGAACGACAGGTGTATTAATTTGAAAAAATGTAATATATAGGTTCGAAAATTTGTCATGAAAAATACTGGTGTTATAACACAATTGGTAGTGTACTTTCCCGGATTGAAAATAGAGATCCAGGTTCGAATCCCGGTGACGCAAAAACAATATCTTTCGACAAAATTGATTTTATATGTATATATTTATAATTAATATATTAATTTAGTATTTAAAATATCACAGACTTATGTTGTGAATAATTACAACTTCACAATAAGAATGTGTTGTTCTTAAAAATATAGTTTCTCAAAAAAATTGATGTAAAAGTTTTTTGCACTTAAATAATTCACGTTTATTTAATAATAATAATGTGTTCCCTTTAAAATATATATAAGTTGTATTAAAGTATATTAAAAAATTTAATAAAATTATATTGAAAAATCTCTTGTGCCTCCTGGCGATTATTTCGTAATGAAAATGGTGATGGCTTTCAAATAACTGCAACATTCGAAAATTTGTCGACTATTTACTAAGCTGACGTAGTGTAATCGAATATCACACTTCCCCGGATAGGAAGAGATCCTGGTTCGAATCCCGTTGGTAGCTGAAATATTTTTTCGATAATATTGAATTTATCTGTATGTATATCTTTCTAATTGATCCGTTTAATTTGTATTAAAATATCACATGTTCTAAAAAAATTACAACTTAGCAAATAATTTGTTGTCTTTAAAATACATAAATGTTTATAATTTGACTGGTTTTTTAGATGTATCTCAAAAACTAAAGTTTTCTTTCTTAAGATGTATCTCTTTTAATTCTTTGAGATTATCTTAATGTGTCTTCTTCCGTGGACCCGAGCCATAAGTGACGTTCACAGGTGTCGATATGCAGGATAAGTTTTATTCTTGTTAATATTTATAATATTTTATGGAGTTAATTTTCAATACAATATGAGTTCCAGTTGATTCATATTTATAAATTACTAGCACGAGTCTGACGATAACCAACTCGGATCAGAGTCTGTACTTGTGTGAGTGAACCCATTTACTTTCCGGATGAACTGACTTGCCGCATGTTGGTATTAAATTACCTACTTTGTTCCCAAATAATATACAGGTAGCATACTCATAATTTTTAGCAGTGTGGTGGGCAGTAAAAAAGCTAAGTTTGTATTATTGCCTTTAGAATAACACATTAGTGTCTTGTATCATACAAGTAAAAAAGCTGTGTATTACTAAAAATTCTGGGAAACAAATATAAATTAAATAATTTGATTAACATTAGCGAAAACATTATTTAGCGCTATCTGTGTACCAGTAGAGACTTTAATTGCTTAGTTCTAAAAAATTACCACGACAACTCACCGCTCTTTTGTATTCGCCGCATCGAGCTATTTACATTATTCTGGTCTATCTTTAAGCTAGTGAATTACTCAAGTCATATAA
This sequence comes from Eubasilissa regina, assembly GCA_022840565.1. Lineage (NCBI taxonomy): Eukaryota > Metazoa > Arthropoda > Insecta > Trichoptera > Phryganeidae > Eubasilissa > Eubasilissa regina. Next base: position 10,245,728 of record JAINEB010000027.1, on the reverse strand, counting down.
ATATCTATTTACTGAATTAAAAATTACTTTCGGTTGATCCGTTTTGTATGGAGTCGTTACTTATGCTATTTTTTTTTAACAGAATAACGTTAGAAAGGCTTACAACTGAGTGCAAATCATTGAAGTGTCTACTTCCTCTTTGAATAATTCGCGAATTTTACTATTTCACTGTTTTTAACGTGTTGATTTCATGATTGCTCTTTAAATTTGGTGCATGGATTCGTTTTCGATTTGGGAAAAACAAAAACATTTGGCAGAACTATTTCCTAAGTTAACCTTTAATAAAAATAATTATTTCCTTTAGTTATTACGTGAAAGATTTTCAAACAATAAATTAATCATGTTCAGTCATAAAAAGTGTTCTTAAAAACGTCCATACATTTTTTATATGTGTAAGGAGGTATTATTTTACGTTAAAACCTGAATTTTAAAAACATTATTAATAGTACTCTAAAATTACAATTAAATATATGGTAGAGTTGTATAAACGACGGATTTATTTTGTCTAAAGATGTTGGTTAAACGAAAGTACATATTATATATTGTATTACATATATTATATATGATTGTATAATATCATTGGTAACAGCATAACCTAAATCTATACGTACTGCACGCCACTGCTTGTGTTGTATTAATAATGTGAAAGAAGTCTTCCCAAATCATATCAAGAATAAAGCATCGTAATTTGAATCTGAATTATCGCAAAAAATAGGCTGGATTTTTTAGATAATTTTTTTATTTTAAAGAGAACACATTATTATTTGTGAAATTGTAGTTTTTTTTTTTTTTTTTAGAATATAGTCATGTGATATTTAATACAAATTAAATGCATCAATTAGAAAGATATACATACATAGTATTTTAGCTGCCACCGGAATTTGAATCAGGATCTCTTTCTACCCGGAGAAGTGCGTTATCCAATTACACTACGTCAGCTTTGAAAATAGACGACAAATTTTCGAATTTATATGTTGCTGTTATTTCAAATTGATACACCAAACGCTATCACCTTTTTTAAATTTTGTAATTTTGTAAAGAGATCCTGGTTCAAATCCCGGTGGCAGCTAAAATATTTTTTCGGTAAATTGAGTTTATCTGTAATTTTAATTAAATTGCTCAAAGAAATACAAAGGCCGATTAATAAGCTTCCGAAACGAGTAAGTAAAAAATAGAATATCAATATGAAAGTCTTTTTTTCTACACAGTTTCCTTCTACCTCAACACACTTAGCATCAAGCATCCCAGGGTCATTATAACAATCCGGTAGGGAGATTTCTCAAGGTATTCAAAATAGTTATTTACGACGTCTATGACATCGCTATTAGTGGAATTTATTTTCCCATCTAACCACTTTTTGAAACTTGAGAACAAATGGAAGTCGTAGGGGGTCAAGTCTGGGGAATAAGATAGATGGGGCAGCAATTCAAAGTGCAATTTGTGAATTTTAGCCAATCTAATCGAAGCCGTGTGGCACGGAGTGTTGTTTGGATGAAACTATATTTTATTTTTAGCCAAATGGTGTCGTTTTACGTTGATTTAATTTTGTAACGAGAATTGTATAGATGTGTATGTGTGTGTGTGTGTGTGTTGGGGGCATAAAGGGCGATGCGCGCCAGGCGCGTTCTCTCTCTGCGTGCCATCGGCTTTATCGTTTGACTTGTACTGGTGATATACCATGTATCATACTGTAATTAACGTGTCATTGTTACAAAGAGTTTCTTGTACACTGAAGACGTACTAAGAAGACTAGAACGTAACAATAAATTATTCACAAATAAATGGAAATGAACTAGAACTCGCAAATATATCGTAGATTAGATTTGTGGTACCCCTCAATTTAAATTACAGGTCCTGTTTGTTATTTTGGATTCGATAATTAAAAAAAAAACTTTAAACGTTTGTTACGTTTGAAACGCTGCGCTGAACCAAATGGAAAAGGTAACAGGCCCTTTTACGGTGATAGCTGTAAGATCTGTAGGATGGCGAGAAAGGTGAAGAAGTTCATGGAGATTACGATGAGGATGATGATGCTTTTCAGTACAATTCTCAAATGTTAAATGCGATGAGTCTATAATGACCAATCTTTCTCAAAGTATTATATATATTTTAATAGCTGTCTCCTTTTAGTTATATTATATTATTAAAATTATTTAATATGTCTGGTTTAGATTGAGTGCTGATGGCACTAGCGAACGTCCGTGATTGTGTATTTGAGAAGTATGTTTGATAGAAACGGAAAGGCTGAGAAAGATATCGAAAGGAAGGTGACTGTAGGAAATGAAGTGAACGGCGCTTTGAATGGAATTATATCCTTTTAAAATTAGCAATATTGACTTAGTGGTTAAAATTCATATTTTTTATTTATTATCTTTGTTTTATTAACCACTTAATTGAGTTTAAATACATCTACCGGTTTCGAAAAATATAATTTTCTGCTTCAAGATGTCATAACTAACTAAAAACATATATTATTGTTTCTTCACCAGAATCTATTTTTAAAAAAACAACAATTATTTAAAAAATAATTTTAGTACCTAATTCAAATTGTTACTTAATACAAATTGAGTCGAATAATATTTAGGAAAAAATTTTAGAATGGGACTCGTAGTTAAATTTATTTGGTTGTTTTTAATTTTTTAATTTAATTTTTTCCTAAAAATTATTCGACTAAATTAGTATTAAGTAACAATTTGAGTTAGCTACTAAATTTATTTTTTAAATAATTGTTGTTTTTTTTTTTAAAATAGATTCTGGTGACGAAACAATAATATATGTTTTTAGTTAGTTATGACATCCTGAAGAAGAAAATGGTATTTTTCGAAACCGGTAGATGTATTTAAACTCAATTAAGCGGTTAATATAACAAAGATAATAAATAAAATACCCCCCCTCTTAAATAGAAGAAACACTCAAGATTTATCCTACCTCTATAAAATTTTAAATAACTTAGTTGACTCGCTCTATTTATTAGAACAAATAACTTTCAACTGTCCAACGCGACAAACACGATCAAATAATCTTTTTTACCCAAATTTGAGTAGAACTAATTACATAAAAAATTGTTTTATTATCCGCTCTACATCAAAATATAATGCCGTAAATTTTTCTAATAACATGGACATTTTCAACGATAAATTGCTTCCTTTTAAATTTAAACTACGCCAACTTTTCAATAACTATTAACATAAACTGTATATATTGCATCCCATTTCCCTCCCCTCCTTACCCTTTCCTCTTTGTATCACTCTTTTATTTTTTTGTTTTTCTTCTTTCAGTTTATTAATATTATTATTATTTTTATTAATATATACTAGTTTTTGGTTTATTATGTTTACTTTTATGTAAAAGCATTTTTGTTTATCAGTCTGCTATTTTTTAGTTTATTATGTACTATGTATTTAATTATGTACTATTTACTATTTTTTAGTTTATTACATACTATGTATTTAATTTCCGAAGAAACTTCACTGGTATTATTTTTATATATTATGTAATTATCAGTTATTATTGTTACACTGTTTGTTTTTCCAAAAAATAAAAAATAAGAATTATATCCAACTGAAACATATCAACTAAGGCAAGTATAGCGGTACACAATGGAGTCCTGGTACCGGCACTGATGTGTGAATGTGAGGCCTGGAGCTGACAAGAGAAACGAAAGTAGACCTAATATGTGGCGGATCTATTTATGATAGGGTAAAGAATGAAGAAATAAGGAAAGAATCTAAAGTTGATCTTAGTATAGTAGAAAAGATTAAGAAAGGATCACTAAGGTGGTATAGTCATATGGAAAGAATGAATGAGGTATGTAAGATATTTGGGGGTTAGGACGGTGGTTAAATGAAATATATGTTTGTTTGCGCGTTTTGAGGAATTGGCGGTCTCGCTCGGCTCTCGCGAGCCGGCAAGACCGCCGTTGTCGCTTCACATCATTTCATTTCGTAATACACACGCACCTTCTACAACATTCATTCATTCATTTCATTCTATGTCTTCCTTGTTTTCATCATAATATAATAAACCTCAAAACGCGTAAACAAACATATATTTCATTTAACCACCGTCCTAACCCCCACATTGGTGACCTCGACGTGATTTAAATCGACACGTGGGGAACAACGGTGGTTAAAACACGCGACAGACGATATTTGACAATTTGTGAAGTGATTATAATTGTGATTTAACATCGAAAAGTATGTCAAACAAACGTTATATGGGTGACAAGACGCGCTCAGGTGTCTGCGAATTTAACATGGACTAAAAGGATAATCAATACTGGCTGGGACATTAAGCCATGCATTTCAATGTTCATTTCATTCACACCAACGCCGACTCACCGAGCGTTCTTCACGGATACAGTGCCGACGCACCGCGCGCTGATCCTGCAACTGAAGCATCCATTACATCACGTGTTTGGTCCGCACGATGTACGATCTTCAGACACAACGCCGACTCACAGGCGTGCAACCGCGGGCAGCTACACGTCATGTGCCCACGATTCATCGGGTAGCGACGTGTCTACGAGCCCAGCAACCGCTCAAGCCGGCATGCCTAGCGCCCACGACGCATCGGGCGGCGACATGTCAGGCGGTCATCAACAATGCAAACGCCAACCTGCCTTTACGTCCACGATTCACCGGACGGCGACAGGTTGGGTATCCAGGCATTCAGGGGGTTCCAACCCCCAAATTGGTGACCCCGACATGATTTAAATCGACACGTGGGGAACAACGGTGGTTAAAACACGCCAAAACATATATTTCATTTAACCACCGTCCTAACCCCCAAAGATATATGACGCAAGTGTTGATGGCACCAGAAATAGAGAACGTCCGCGGAAGACTTGACACAACCAGGTAAATCAGATACTGGAGGATGATCCTGTTGGAAGTCTCAATAATCGGCGAGCTTGTATGAGAAGATGTTTGAATGCGGATGATGCGAGAATTATGTGCTAGGACAAAAGAGTGTGGCGCTCTATCTTCTCTGCCTACCCCCGCGAGGAAACGGCGTGATGGTAAGTTAGTTAGTTAGATTGAGGATAATTGACGAGCTTGTTTACTTTGTAACAGATTTCTAGTTATGGAGACAGTGAACATCTCTTACATCTTTATGAATTATATTTGTTTGAATGTTTGATATATTCGAAATCGTACAATTACTATAAGATTACACAAATATGGACCCAATATATGATTCAATCAGGTAGAGATGAATCAGAAACATGGATATCCAACAATTTACTATTATGTATACAATTCTTTTACTAATAACTCACTAGTCCTACAACACTCCCACTCCACATATTTTTATTTTTTTTAATTTTATTCTTACTTTTTTTATTCATATTTGATTTATTTTTTTATTCCAAATAACATCACAACAGCACGAAAAAAAAAAAAAAAAAAAACTGGTTACTTTAACACAGACTTTAGTCTAGCAAAATAGCCAGGACAACGCTGTATATATCAGAGGTGAATTCTACTCCATCCCACACATTAAACTATGTATTATGTATGTTATGTATCCACCTCTGTAACCACAAAAATATGGATGTCAAAATATATATAAATAAATAAATAAATTTGTGTATGTATAATAATAATAATAATAATGTATATAATTAATATGTATAATATTGTGTAGACATTTCACTCTACGTTAATTCTCCGCCCCGTTGGCGGTATCGATTTCCCGCGGATTCACTATCGAGTTTCAACTGTTTCCCGCCGGTTCCGTTCGAGCGGCTGGCCTGCAGCCCCCCCGCCCCTCCCATTCCTCCGCTCTTCCGGTCGGCTACGCCGGACATCCGCTTTTCGGACACTTTCTGTGTTCGCCACCATCCACGGGGCCTTGTTCAATATGGTGCTGTCATTCGATACATTTTATCTGGGCTTAGTCGGGTTACGCACTAAATTATATCGATACGGTAATAATTTGATTAGCTATGTGTTTTTTAAATTATGCTATGTAACTGAAAGTCCACAATCTTATATATACACGTAATGTTAAATGTGAACATGTCTATTCAAAGCTAAGTCAATATATTAATCAATACGTATGTATCTATATTTTTTTATTAGGAGAACACATTCTTATTGTGAAGTTGTAATTATTCACAACATCTGTCATATTTTAAATATGAATTAAATACATTAATTAGAAACATATACATATAAAATCAATTTTGTCGAAAAATATTATTTTTAAGGTAGATAGATGGCTCTTTCAAATAATGGAACGATTAAATGTATTAATATCAAAAACGTAACATATAGGTTCGAAAATTTGTCGCTAAAAATATCGTCGCTGTAGCATAGTTGGATAATGCACCTTACCCGGTTTGGAAAGAGATCCAGGTTAGAATCCCGGTGGCGCAACAACAATATTTTTCGATAAAATTGATTTTATATGTATATATTTCTAATTAATATATTTAATTAATATTTAAAATATCACAGACCTATGTTCAGAATAATTACAACTTCACAATAAGACTCCGTAACACAAGGGATGCGGAGCATCCATAGCATGTATGGAGCGACTGCGCTTGGCTTTCAAATAATGAAACGATACATGTATCAATTTGAAAAGTGTAACATATGGGTTCGAAAATTTGTCATTTTTAAAGAATATGCAAAGCCACCGATGGGTTAATAACACAAAAAAACTTGTCTACAAAAAAGTGTTTTTGAGTTAAGATTCAAAAACACTTTTTGTCACTTATTAGATGATTTATTCAGAATAAACGGTTCTATCCATACAACAAATAAATATATTTCGCAGCACTTTAGCAAGTGAAATAATCTAAAACGCATCTTATGAGTTCAACGCCAACATTAATTTATGAGTCTATTTAAAATGGAAAATGCTATTTACAATCTGTTAAAATTTGGTTTGCTCACTTTACTTATTACTTTTAGATAGTTTGTCTTGAAAAAACTTCGTTTTCCTCTCTCTTGAAAACTTAACAATTTATAAATAGGTTTTTTGTGTTATTAGGCCATCGATACATTTTAATGAAGTAGTCGAAATAGAGCTTTTAACGTTGTTTTGAACTCGAAACGAAATTGTATCGAAACGCTTTATTGCCCACATGTCGTAAATACGAAAGGCGTTGGTGCGAGCATATCCTTTCAGTAAGGCTCGGGACGTATTGCGTGAGGAGGATATTCCTCTGTCGGCGGATATCCTGATTAGACACGTCGTTGAACCATATGAACCATCACAGGTGACTTGCTTTCCTACAACGAAACACTAGCACGTCTGCAATATGGTCGGATAATAGTTTTGGGAAAATTTAAAAAAAAACAATGGAAATCAGTTGAACAACAATTTGTGAAGATGGCGTATGGGTGTAACTAATTACTACCTAGTTTACAATACTTTATGGGTGGATACCTGACTAAATTACGAGTCGAAAATGTTCAAAGGATATGTGTCTAATCTCAACCATGTAAGTGATATAAGTATTTAAAAAAATCGTAATTATGCGATTATTTCGATTAATTGAAATATTTTTTGTATTCAATATACAAATATTGAATACAAAAAATTAAAATTCATCGAATTTCGAGCGGTTAGATTATTTTTTGTTAGATGATTTAGGGCCTGAAGCAAAGATATAAATTAATAATTGAACAATTTCGCAAATATTTATTTCAAAGTACGTAATCTTTAAGCTTAACATAAAACATGTAAAAATTTCAAACAATAATATTTTCCGTAACAGTGCAGAATTTTCATACATTACTTGAACATTTTCGACTCGCAATATAGTCAGGTATTCATCTATAAAATATTGTGGACTAGGTCTATTACATCCTGTGTATCTATATATAGGTATTACTGTGGCGTAACTATGTTAACGCAGTGCATTGGGGCCCATGTTAAAAACGACTCAAAAAGTTCGCACTCTAAAATTCATTAGAAATCGATATTTTTGCGAGTTTCGATATCTTTCACAACGTTAATAATTCACAGCAAAATATGGAATTACAAATTTTAAAAATAGTTTTTCACATACATTACTGAAACATGTGAAAACATTATCAATGTATACAGCAGCAGTCCTTTCTTTATGCGTTGGGGCCCAATTTTTATAATTCGTAATTTAGGCCACTGGTATTACTTACCAACTATTTGAGTCATCATCTTTGATTTATATTTTATAGTTATATACACTCCAGTTTATTTAACTCATCATTTAATGATATCAGTACGTACCCTTGATTATTTATTATATGTATATTCTTGTTTAAAACCCTCCCTAGGATAGACGCAAAAGACGTAGGTGGATAAGACGATCTCTGTGAAAAAATGTAATAATTAAAATAATTACTTACAGTAAAATTAAAATGTATCATTTTCAAATTTTTAATAGATAATAATAGAAATGATTTTATTAAGGAGAACACATTCTTATTGTGATGTTGTAATTATTCAGAACAGACGGTCTGTGATATTTTAAATACTAATTAAAATATCACAGACCATATGTAGTAATTATACAGATATGTATTAATTAGAAAGATATACATATAAGATATACATGTCCAAAATTTAATGAAAATGAATTGTTAATTCTGGCGTCTGCTATCGGTTTACTCAAAAGTATTTGAGATTCCGTATAAGCAATGTAGATGGCTTTCGAATAATGGAACGATAGATGTATTATATTAATTTGAAAAGTGTATCATATGTCGTCAAAAGTACTGTCTGCTGTAGCATAGTTGGTTAAATGCACCTTCTTCGGATTTGAAAGACATTCAGGTTCGAATCCCTGTAGCAACAACAATATTTTTCGATAAAATTGATTTTATATGTATATATTTCTAATTAATACATTTAATTAGTATTTAGAAGTGATTTTTGTTTATTTTCTACAAAAACAACAATAAGGTCACATTTTAAACAAAGGGCTTTCACTTCGATGTAATGAATCACTTTTTTTTCGAATTTCTCTAAGCGTGACACACAAGAACATTGTGATATAAGAAAAAATATTTTATTTTATTTTAGTTTTTAATACTACAACAAACTATGAGGCCCAATAAATGTACTGAAACATATCACAAACACCCAACCCTGGCTTGAGGAAATGAGATAGATGTATTGTGTTCTCACTGGGAATCGAACCTGGATTCCCTCTATGAGAAGTCAGTGTTGTGCCTACTAGACTACCTATGCGTAGTCCAATTTATTTATACATTTTTTCCGATTACCTACGTATTCTTCTATACCTATTTTTAAAATATTATTAATAACTATTCTGTCCAGTGTCATATTGTATATTGTAATATATATTTAAATGTTGGTAGATGCTTAATCTGTTTCTAATGTATCATGTATGTGTCAAATTAATAAATGGTTAAAAACGATGAATATACTTGAAACATAATTATATATGAATAAAATTTATGTGGGTACATATTCCGTTTTATAATTTTTCTCTAGTAACGATCTATGATTACTAAATGAAAAATAGCATGAAAGAACCTGAACAGCAAAAATTCAACGTTTTCATGTTTGGAACATCGATTTCAGTTGCCATGGTGAACGGGGGTTGGGGTGTTTTCCTGTTACTTTACAGCCCCGCCCCCACCCCCTGCAATCAACTGTGATTGGTTGTGACCCTCCCCTAGTTCTCCTTCCATTGGGCGAACTGCTGTAATACTCCAGTCACCCTTATTTTCTAAGCAATTATTATAATATCAGCGTATAAGATTTGAAATTTTTTAACAGGTTTTCATAAGATATAACTAATCCAATATAGCTTGTCTCAGGCGGAAGGTAATTATTTTGCACCAATCAGTTTTGAAGTAAAGAACACCATTAAATTAATAATAATTAAATGTATATTAATTTGAAAGATATACATATAAAATCAATTTTATGGAAAAATATTGTTGTTGCTACTGGGATTTGAACCTGGATCTCTTTTCAATCCGGGGAAGGTGTATTAACCAACTATGCTACAGCAGACAGTACTTTTGATGACAAATTTTCGAACCCATGTGTTACACTTTTTCAAATTAATACATCTATCGCTCCATTATTTGAAAGCCATCTACTTTGTATTTACAGAATCTCAAATATCTTTTGAGTAAACCGATAGCAGACGCCAGAATTTTATTATGCACCTTACACGGATTGGAAAGAGATCCAGGTTCGAACCCCGGTAGCGCAACAACAATATTTTGGAGATAAAATTGATTTCATATGTATATTTTTCTAATTAATACATTTAATTAGTATTTAAAATATCACAGACCTATGTTTTAAATAGTTACAATTTCACAATAAGAATGTGTTCTCCTTAATAATGAAAATAAATAAATAAAATAATAAACGTTTTTGTGTAATGATTTTAAAGATTTTTCACAAATAAAGTGCTTAATACTTAAAGGTGCTATGTTACAACAAAGTATACAAACCATGCCCTTGTAATAACAAGGTATAATCCGACATTTACATAAAACTGAAATATTGAGCTTCAAAGTTTAAATATAAATTTTGTATTTTATACAGCGGTATTTATTTCATCGCCCATGAGGTGAAACTTTTACAAAAATATCGCTATACAATACAATAAATTTATAGTATCTAGTAAAATAAAGTGATTCCCGATTTATGGCCCGTTATGTAATAAAATTCACATACTAATTTTATTTCAATTCAAATCAATGTGCGTGGATTGCCTGTTTAAAAGAATAACAAATTAATGTGCTACTAAAATGTAATTTTTTTTCCTTGTTACCTCCTAAACTGCAAAGAAATTGTATATGTTTGTAACAGTTTTAAAGAGAATTTTTAAATAAAAAAGTCAATTTTTGGTACCTTGTTGTTTCAAGATCACGAGAGCTGTTAAGCTTCGGCCAAGAAAAGCTCTACAGTAGACTGACCAAACCATCGCCTCAGGTTCTTGAACCATTATGTTCTCCTTCTTCCAGCGCCCCGACTTCCAGAAATCTTTTCCTGCATTACAAGATACAAGATTTCGTACTTCTCTGGGTGTCTCATCATGCGATACTGAATATTTATTGATTTAAATAATGCGAAGATAAGATACATTATTATTAAGGAAAACACATTCTTATTGTGAAGTTGTAATTATTCAGAACATAGGTCTGTGATATTTTAAATACTAAATTAATGTATTAATTATAAATATATACATATAAAATCAATTTTGTCGAAAAATATTGTTCGAACCTGGAACTCTATTTCCAATCCGGGGAAGTGTACTATATATATGTTGTATCAATGTGTCCAAAAATTTAATAAAAATGAATTGATAATTCTGGCGTCTGCAGTCGGTTTACTCAAAGGTATTTGAGATTCTGTAAAAATAATGTAGATGGCTTTCAAATAATGAAACGATAAATGTATTAATTTGAAAAAGTGTAACATATGGGTTCGAAAATCTGTCATCAAAAGTACTGCCTGCTGTAGCATAGTTGGTTAATACACCTTCCCCGGATTGAAAAGAGATCCAGGTTCAAATACCAGTAGCAACAACAATATTTTTCCATAAAATTGATTTTATATGTATATATTTATATTAATACATTAATTTAGTATTTAAGATAAATTATTATTAATTAGAAAATAAAATTGATGAAAATCAACACGAGATAGACTGAGACTGCCATTCAGGAAGAAGGGTAAATTTTAGAAATCGATGATGTACAGCGATGTACATTTTTAATGAAATGCCAGAAGACATAAGATGGAAAAACTACATATAGTGAAACCTCGATTTTAAGTTTTTGAAGGAACCAACAAAAAAAATGTAAACAGAGGGAAAATGTGAATTGGGGATATTAAAAAAAAAGATTATTTATTTTTTATTAAAAAAATCAAACAATGTTTTTTGATGCATGTTTTTTTGTTGTTTTTAAATAGTTATTTTAATATTATGAATTAAATTAAAAGATTCTTGGTAGTACATTGCTAATACTAATCAAATATGCTTTAAGGCACTCAATATGAGTCAATATTACATCGTTCTTTGTAGGAACTGGGTTTATGAGATGAGCAGACACTTCTTTTTTGTACGAAGGTTCTTCTTCTGTCAAGTTTTTTTTTACGCGACTGTTAACAATTTCATCAATTTCCACCACATACTATGTTATAAGTTGGAGTCAATGTCTATGTAAATCTGCAAGGGTTATTCATTAATTCTTTCCCAACCATCAATGTTCTCTTTACTTTCTTCTATCCTATTTTCTTGCCGATTCCAGCTTGTAAAAAAAACAATAAAACAAGGAAACGAACAAATTACGTATTAGAATGAAAAATTTTATATGTACTTACTTACTTACCATCACGCCGTTTCCCCGTGGGGGTAGGCAGATAGTATAGAGCGTCACACTCTTCTGTCCTGACACACAATTCTCGCCTCATCCACATTCATACATCTTGTCATACAAGCTCGCCGATTGTTGAGGCTTCTAACAGAACCATCCTCCATTATCTGGTTTACCTGGTCGTGCCAAGTCTTCGCGGACGTCCTCTATTTCTGGTTCCATCAACACTTGCGTCATATATCTTTCTTACCATTCTCTCCTCATTCATCCGTTCCGTAAGACCAAACCATCTAAGTGATATTTTTTTAATCTCACTGATTATACTAACATCAGCTTTATATTCTTTCCTTATTTCTTCATTCTTTACTCCATCATAAATAGATTTGCCACATATACGCCAAAGTGATCTCATTTCCACTGCATTCCGTCTACTTTCTTTCCTCTTCTGCTAGCTCCAGGCCTCACTACCATACACAGTGTCGATATCAGGACTCTATTATGCATCGCTAGTCTTGCCTTGGTTGACAAATTCCCTTTAGATACAATTCCATTCAAAGCGCCGTTCCTTTTATTCCCTGCAATCACCCTACTTTCGATATCATTCTCAGTCTTTCCGTTTCTATCAAACATACTTCCCAAATACACAAAATCATCTACCTGTTCTAAACATTCATTACCTACAAGTATTTAGCACGGTGTCTTGCTTTTCTCCTTCTCGAATACCATCACTTTCGACTTATTGACATTTTACATCACTTTCGACTTATTGACATTTTACATCACTTTCCACTTATTGACATTTTACATCACTTTCGACTTCTTGACATTTTACATCACTTTCGACTTATTGACTTTCATAATTAGAACACTTTCCTTGCATACATCGTGCATTTTACAAACTAGTCTTTGTAGTTCTTATTTTTATTTGTTAACTTTGCTTTATTAACCACTTAATTGAGTTTAAATGCATCTACCGGTTTCGAAAAATACCAGTAGATGTATTTAAACTCAATTAAGTGATTAATAAAACAAAGTCAACAGATAAAAATATGAATTTTAACCACAAAGTTAATATTGCTAATTTCAAAAGTATTCTGTAGTTCTTGTTCATTATTCGCAATTAGTACTGCATCATCGGCGTACAATAAACAGCATGCAATCAAATAAAATTACTTTAATGTTTTTTACTCTGTTCCTTACTTTTTACAAGTCTTTAGTCTGTACCAAAATTTTTACATTGTTCTTCTACTTATTCTCTACTTGTGTCTTATTACTTGTATGCACCTAGCGAGGTAGGAAGCGGTTAAGAGGCTTGCATATAAATAATATTTATACTTAATGTATTTGCTGGTGTATTAATTCATTGGCACTCAAATCCTGCCTAGTCTTTTCGTAAACCGCAACAGGGGGCAACTTTGAATAAAAGCGGCGAGATACGGGGAGGGTGGGGCTATCTATTTATTGGCACCTGTGTTTGTTTATCGGCTCAATGTGTTGAATGTTCTTCCGCACCAGATGAGACGCGAGGGTCAATTTGAATAAATTATTCAAAGGAAATTTGTCTTATTAAGTTGTTCATATAGCACGTGTAAAACGCACGCCGTCCAACTGTAAATTCTTAAAATTAAATGGGCAATGAAAATGCAAATGATTAAGTAATAAAGCAATATTAAAATTCTGATTTTATGGCCCGTATTCACGAAATGAGACACAATGAGATAAATCACAGTACCGTGTACATGTGTCGAGATTTTGATCTGGAAACAAATTTAGAGATCGGCTCGAGATTGGTAGAAAGATACAAAAATTTAAACCCATGTACGCGATGTAGGTTCGAATTGGTAGAAAGATACAAAAATTTAAACCCATGTACGCGATGTAGGTTCGAATTGGTAGGAAGATACAAAAATTTAAACCCATATACGCGATGTTCGATTCGAAACGTCACCAAGAACCACGGGTCTACAGAAAAATGGTTAAAATAAGCTGGATGAAGAGAGTTACAAATGAAAATGTTACGGTTCGGATAAACGAAGAAAAATAAGTATTTAAAATAATAAAAATCCGAAAACTTAATATCTCAGATATGTAATGAGGCATCCGGAGAAGTAGGAGATCATGCACCTGGAAGAAGGAGAACATTATGGCAGAAGAACATAAGATAGTGGTTTGCCCAGTGTACTGTAGAGGGGTAGTAGATTATATATTTTCCATTAAAATATAATAAAAAAATAGCTTTGTCTCTATGATATATCTAATGTTTATTTAATAACAGTATTTATCCAGTAATTGTGTGTTCTTGGACATATTTAAATATTGCTAAATATTAAGTGATTATAGCCTACGCCCGTTAAACGGATATTACACAAGAACAAGAAAAAGGTTAGTGCCTCACAAGCCATTTGGCATTGATATTATTGCGAATATCGATACGTTTCGTTAATAAAGAGTGTTTTTTTTAGAGGTATAAAACTTTAAAATGAAATAAAACACATAAAAATCGTGGTAATGGCCATGGTATTAACTTTATTGGAAAGATAATTTTATGCTATTAGTATTTAAATATGATTTTTCGCGTATAGGCGCCGCGGCTGGCTCGAATAAAGCGTAATCTGGAAGTCCAATTTTCGACCACTTTTTGGAGCAGCTGGGACGTATATCGACAATAACGCGGCAAATATTGGCTTCCAACTTGCGTCATCTTATTGAAACCACAACACTTTAACATTAAAGCCATTCAATTGGGGAACGAAAAAGTCAGTAATCATGGATCTATAGCGCTCTCCATTGACTGCAACGTTCTGGCCGGCATCATTTTTGAAGAAACAACAGCTTCTGTACGTCGTCTCTGCAGACGTGCATTATCAATTAGAGTATGCGTGGTGCGAAAACGATCCATGTTTATTCGAATTTGCAAGCGTTGTTCTGGCGTAAGTCTATTCATGGTGAAATAGCAAACCGAACTGAGCACAAATCAGCTGTCAGTCGATGACTTTTTTTGCTACATGGAATTCAGAAGTTCGTGATCAGTGGTGTAACTACGCCAATGCAGCCAATGCGGTGCATTATGCCCACGTTAGACATATGTGGACTAATCATTCTTAAATTCCACCTCAACCAAAATGAAATTATAAAATTTAAAATGTATTACAAAAACGCGTGGCAACATTGTTAATTAATGTATAGAGTAGTTCTCCGTTAATGTTTTAGGTTAGGTTTAGATTTGGGGTCAAGATTTCCATCTTTTCCTTCATCTGAAGCGGTTCTTTATTGGCAAGCGTTTTGATGATGATGATGAGCTCAAAGACTGGGTACAGACATGGTTTTCATCCCAGGCGGCGTCGTTCTATGACAAATATTGGTGTACCGTTATGACAAGTACCTTACTAATGGTAGCGACTATGTTGAGAAGTAGTTTAAGGTGTGTAGCGTCCGAAGAAAGTAAAGTATTGTAAAGATGATGTTATTAAAGAGAACACATTCTTATTGTGAAGTTGTAATTATTCAGAACAGACGGTCTGTGATATTTTAAATACTAATTAAATGTATTAATTAGAAAGATATACATATAAAATCAATTTTATCAAAAAATATTGTTGTCGCGCCACCGGGATACAAACCTGAATCTCTTTCCAAACCGGGGAAGGTGCATTATCCAACTATGCTACAGCGACGATATTGTCAGCGACAAATTTTTTAATGAATTCATAAGAGTGTGTTCTCCTTAATAATATATAAGATGTATCAATGCGTCCAAAATTGAATAAAAATATATTGAAATTCTGGCGTCTGCTATTGGTTTACTCAAAGGTATTTGAGATTCCTTAAAAACAAAGTTGATGGCTCTTTCAAATAATGGAACGATAGATGTATTAATTTGAAAAAATGTAACGTGCAGGTTTGAAAATTTGTCGTCAAAAATAGTGTCGTTGTAGCATATTTGTATAATGCGCCTTCCCCGGTTTGGAAAGAGGTCCACGTTCGAATCTCGGTAGCGCGACAACAATATTTTTCAATAAAATTGATTTTATATGTATATCTTTCTACATCGAAGAACAAGTGCTGACCAAATACTTCTATACTACTGCAAGGGATATTGACTGTCCCAGTCAATTAGAATTAATATCTCTCCGCGTACCAACTAGAACGATCCGGCAATCCGCACTTTTCTACATTCCCAGAAGTAGAACATCTTACATAAAAAATTCATTCGTTCACCGGTCATGCAAATACCATATTGAGAAATTGACTAAAATTGACTTTTCCAACATTAGCCTTACTACGCTCAAAGGGTTCTTCTTATGAACCACCACAATCTCAATTTTGGCCAATCATTTTATCTATAAACACATCTTGCTCTTCCTTTACCGCAACAATAGTTGCAACCTCCCCACCCTTTCTCTCTTTTTCTCTTTTCATTTATTTTCTGCATCTAAAGACACCTAGTGTATCTAAATATTTTTATGGATTTTCATTATTAGTACCACATGTTAAATAGTGATTGTTTGTTATAATATGTTTACACTGTTAAAATCCCTCAATAAAATATGAATTATTAGGAGAACACATTTTTATTGTGAAGTTGTAATTATTCAGAATGTAGCTCTGTGATATTTTAAATATGAATTAAATATATTAATTAGAAAGATATACATATAAAATCAACTTTATCGAAAAATATTGTTGTAGCGTAAAAAATTATATTGTAAAAAAGGTAACATAGAGGTTCGAAAATTTGTCGCTAAAAATATCGTTGCTGTAGCATAGTTGGATAATACACCTTCCCCGGTTTGGAAAGAGATTCAGGTTTGAATCCCGGTGGCGCAACAACAATACTTTTTGATAAAATTGATTTTATATGTATATATTTATAATTAATACATTAAATTAGTATTTAAAATATCACAGACCGTCTGTTCTGAATAATTACAACTTCACAATAAGAATGTGTTCTCCTAATAATAAAGTTAATAAAAATGAATTGATAATTCTGGCGTCTGCTAACAGATTACTCAAAGGTTTTTGAGATTCCGTAAAAGTAAGATTCTTTCTTAAGGCTCTTTCAAATAATGAAACAATTAAATGTATTAATATTAAACAAAGGTAACATATAGGTTCGAAAATTTGTCGCTAAAAATATCGTCGCTGTAGCATAATTGGATAATGCACCTTTCCCGGTTTGGAAAGAGATCCAGGTTCGAACCCCTGTGGCGCAACAACAATATTTTTCGATAAAATTGATTTCATATGTATATCTTTCTTCTGGACATATTTAATTCATATTTGAAATATAAATAAATAAAATATAAAAATAATTAATACATTTAATTAGTGTTTAAAAATGATCTTGTTTCTTTTAAAAAAAAATTCGATATTCTGTAGGTAATAATTACTACTGTATTTAGAGTCCTTACGCCGCTGAATTACTTTCCCGGCGGCAGACAATGCGCGAGCGTGCTTCGCAACCGATTAGTTCTTTCAATATTTGCACTTAGATTTATTAAATACAATATTATCTCCTTGTAATATCCCATCGGGCATTGTGAGGTTGGGTTAATTCAGCTGAAAATGGCTGAAGACGCGTGCCGGTCGCGTGTCGCGGTTATCCTGCGAACAGGATCGGTGCACAGGGCCAGGATCCAATTTGTTGTAGTTTATATTAATGTGCAGTATGTAATATTATGTTTTAGTTGTAATGTATAATAAATTTGAATATAAATTAAATAATGTTAACAATAACACGTCAACCATTTTCGCTATATCAACTGATTAAGTTTTCGACAAATTTCGAAATTATTTTCTAGTCTTTTTTTTTTTCATCTATTATTTCATTTTTTAAAGCAATCAACTTTATTTTGCGATGAATCCAAAATATCTTTGAGTAATGCCCGCTATAATTTTGATGTCTCCTAGTGTGAATTTATTTTTAATTGTTTAATTTAATTTGTATTATTAAAAATATCGCAGAACTATGTTCTTGGGAATTCGTTTCATTAATAAGTTATATTTTTATTTTTAAGATTTACAAAATCAATTTTGTGGTTTAAATCCACTTTTTAGATCGTTAATTTTGTTTTATTAATTACTTAACGAATTAATAATACATCTACCGGTTTCGAAAAATATCATTTTATTCTTCAGTATGCCATCATCTAATCAAAAACATATGTTATATTGTTTCTTTAACCTAATCTAAAAAACAATAATTACTTAAAAATAAATTTAGTACCTAACTTAAATTATTACTTGATGACACAAAATTTAAAAAAATCATATGTTTTTGATTAGTTCATGACTTTCTGAAGAAGAAAATTATATTTTTCGAAACCGGTAGATTTAATTTAATTAATTAAGTGATCAATAAAACAAAGTAAACAATCTAAAAAAAAATAAAAATAATTATTAATCTTCTGTTTAGAGTTTTCTGGGCTACTCTGCCGTACGTATCCGACTTCTCTCAGATCCGATTGCAGGGTCCAACATACCTACCTAAAACTACTAAAAATCAAAATCAAAATATACTTTTAATTAAGAAGCAAATTTTCTATAAATAACTAAAATTAATCAGTCCCGAGGAGAGAATGGTAACGAAGATATATGACGCAAGTGTTCATAGCACCATAAATAGAGGACGTCCGCGGAAGACTTGGCACGACCAGGTAAACCAGACACTGGAAGATGGTCCTGTTAGAAGCCTCAATAATCGGCGAGCTTGTATATGAGAATATGTATTATTAACTGTGTCAGGATAATAGAGTGTGTCGCTCTATCCTTTCTGCCTACCCCCGCGGGGAACGACGTGATGGTAAGTTAGTTACTATAATTAATGAGATATTTGTAACACATACCTATAAGTACCTGATTCGACTTCTGGAGCTTGGATATCGGGGTTAGTGAAAATTATGAACATATATGATAGTGCTGGCGAACCTATGACACGCACGCCACAGCATTTTGGGCGACACGCCAGCGTTCACTAATATCAGAGTTATCAAAGAACGCGTGTACCGCCACCAGACGTTTACCCTACAACAACGTTCGAATTTATTACTACGTACATATTACATATGTATTTCTTTACAGTCTCGCTTTACACTCAAGTTAATAGGACAAGGTTATTTAAGGATTGAAAAAATGATAAACAATATTCTTAAACGTTCCGATGTGATTTTAGGTTTTGTTTTAATTTATTTGATGAGATTTATAATCGAGCTTGAGGAATTATTGCTTTAGGCCGGCCCTGCATTATCTTCTAGTGTTACCGCAGACAAATCATACCGTCCACGAGGCAGTCTTTATTTTTGTAATTCCTTTTCTGTTTGCAATTGATATCTACCAATCTGCTACATCTGTGGTGATACCGGTGATTGCTATCTGCCTCCAGCGGGTGACGCTCCTACCCCTCTGAAGGTATCGATTACAATTTTAATTTGTAACTTCCTCATGTGTTTGTGGGTAGATACCCACTTATGGAACCGCAGTTGGTACGATAATGTGGCGAAGCCCAGAGTAGCGTCATTTCACTTAAATAATACTACAAACGTTTTTAAACTCTTTGAAAAATACACGCGTCGACAGGAGATAATCAGTCAGGTCAGTGGCGTATTCTCAGCATAGCATAGTCAGTGGCGTAACTTTAAAAATTGGATCCTAATGCAAAGTTGATAAAAAAGGCCCCCGTACAGTTGAACCTAGCTTAATTTTTACTTATTCTTCTTGTCTAGACCTTTATTTATGTCAGTTACATTTCTGAGATGTGCGTTGTATCTAAAGGCCCATATCCACGGAAAGAGATACGATGAGATAATCTTAGAGACTTAGTATATATATAGATATATTTCAATACCGTGTACATGTTTTGAGATTTTGATATAGAAATAAACTCAGAAATTGATCAAAAATCGTAAAATTAGGCAAAAGTTAATACATATTAATGTTAATATAAGAGCTAGCGAACACCTGCGACTTTCTGTAGTGTAATGTAATGGCGAGATCTACAGAGATATGCAATCGTCAGCGTGTACATTGGCTGAAAGAGTTGAATTCTTATTGTGCTGATTAATGTACAAGGCGATAGATAATATGGCGCCTCTGTATATTCAAGAGCTCCGTATCACAGATAATTTGAATGGTAAACGTCAAAATCTCTAGTCAGCCGCAGGAAGGGTTCTAGAACCGACCAGCCATTGTCAGAAATCTAAGTTTATCGAACGGGAATTTGTGGTGGGAGGCCCCAAAGTGTGGAACTCTTTGCCCTCCGTCATCACCCCCACCAACCAGTGTATCAGAGACTTTATTTAAGAAGAGACTAAAAACGCTCCTTTTCAAAAAATCATTTTCATGCGTTAAAATAACATTTTTTTATTTTAAATACAATGATTGTGTGGGACTGTAAACAGTTGATGTGCAAAGATATACAAATAAAATCAACTTATCGAAAAAAAAAATTTGTCGCCACCCGGACTCGAACCAGGAACCCTTCCTATCCGGGGAAGTACGCTGTAAGTTAACAACAAATTTTCGAACTTACATGTTGCACTTTCAAATTGATACATCTGTCGTTCCATTATTTGAAAGGCATCTTCTTTATATTTACGGAATCTCAAACACCTTTGAGTAAAATCCGATAGGCCAAAGTTAAATAAATGTATTTATTTTTGTTAAATTTTGGAAACATTAATACTTATTAATATTATTAATATTAATATTATTGTGATGTTGCAGTTTTTCAAAATATAGTTCTGCTATGTTTTAATACAAATTAAATGTATCAATAAGAAAGATATACTGATAAAATCAATTTATTGAAAAAGTGCAACATATTAGTTCAAAAATTAGTCGTTAACTTAGAATGTTGACGTGGTGTAAAAGATCAGCGCACTTCCCCGGATAGAAAGTGTTCTTGGTTTGGGTCCGGGTGGCAATAAATGCGGGTTGCGATAAATTGATTATTAAGGAACCCATTCTTATTGTGAAGTTATAATTATTCACAACATAAGTCTGTGATATTTTAAATACTAATTAAATGTATTAATTGGAAATATATACAAATAATATCAATTTCATAGAAAAATATTGTTGTTGCGCTGCCGGGATTCGAAACTGGATCTCTTTCCAAACCGAGGAAGGTGCATTATCCAACTATGGTAAGTAGATGGCTTTCAAACAATGGAACGATAGCTGTTTTCATTTGAAAAGTGTAACATATAGGTTAGAAAATTTGTAGTCAAAAGTACTGTCGCTGTAGCATAATTGGATAATGCACCTTCCTCGGTTTGCAAAGAGATCCCGGTTCTAATCCCGGTAGCTCAACAATATATATCTTTCTAATCAATACATTTAATTAGTATTTAAAATAATAATAATTTTTATTATAGTCTCATTTAATTAGTCGTGGGTGTGAGATAAGGCTTTAAATTACAAACATTCATTCCATATGAACTGCTGCTGGGGAGATTCAAAATCACCCAACCAATGAAAATTACATTTGACGTATGAAGAGCGTGAAGTGAGGTGCTAAACGGTGCATCTCTGAGACATGGGGACTACGAAAGCTGTGAGTTGTCTCCAAAGAATCTCATGGAAGCAAAATCCGTAGGTATTTTGGAGTCGAAAATCTCATTCATGGACAAGGGCCATAAGAATGTATCATAATAGTGATGGTAAACCGTTAAGTGACTGTGATTATATCGATGACTGATAACTGAGATTTAACGATGATCTGTAACTAAGATTTAACTGTCGGAGGTTTACTTTCTGGTCAGTGCCGGCCCTAACCTTTGTGGCGCCCTCGGGCGAAATTTTTCTGAGCGCCCCCATCCTTGATTTACAAAAAAAGGTGTATGTCTTGTATAATTCTTTCAGACTCTCAGATTCCAACGTTCTCCCGTGGCCAGACCCTGTTTTTTGTGATTCAATCTTGCACTGATGATAAGGTGGAGGGTATTGTTTTACATATATCTCTCAAATTTCGCTTCGTATGGCCAATATATTCCAATTTCCGAATCTTCATCGATTTTTTAGTTCATTTTCCTAGTTATTACTAAGATTACAACCCAGGTGAGTTTTTCGGTCAGTTTTTTTTAACGGCACCCCATAAGTTGTAATTATTGTGATACTGTAGAATTAGCTGTCATTCTCCACGGCAACACTTCAGCGGAGATATTTGAAGGATCTATATGACGTTCATCTTGCTTTTCCTGTATAATGTATTTTGTAATGCTTATAAACTTTTTATTTTGTTCCAACTGCTTCGGCTTGTTTGGCGCTCCCGGGCCGGTCCTGTTTCTAGTGTACCAGTCATCGCTCGAAGAATTACGGTAATCAGTTATCAATCTTCGTTACAATCGATCACAGTCACAATAACAGTTAAAATAACGATTTTATCATCACTACAATCTAACCGTTAACCCCACATAAAAATATTAAAATCTTTTGTTTTGATAAGAGAGAGGGAGATAGATAACCGGCTTTATATATTTCTAATAATTCATGATGGGGCAGTGACCGGTTGGAAAACGCGTGTTAAATTCGTCATTACTGGCGACGTCGAATTAAGATGTGTATCTTTAATGTTTGACAAGACCGCGTGATATGTTCTTTGATTTTTTACCTCGGGTGCTGGATCTGTTGCGCGCTAGACAAAGAAAAATACGCACATTACCTCGCATCCCCCTTCATCTGTCCGCCGTTTAGGTAAGCAACCGTAGCGCACGTTAGGTTATTCATTAAATTATTGATTGAATAACTTGTAAGGATTCAACAGACCAGTACATTTTCTTGTGTGGCTTCCGACATCGACGTTCATTGACAAATGAAATTAGGTAAGTAGTGACTGTTTACAGGGCCGGGCAACGGGGATGAAGCGGTCAACTTCATCGAAATAATGTTCAAACAACGCTTATTGCAGATGGTGATGGACTAAACAGTTATTGTGAAATTTGTGTTCGATTAAAAAGGTTATAAGTAGTGATGAGAAAAAATGCTACTCTTGATTCACCGGTGTGATTGTGATTGGTATTCGATAATATCAGTGATTGAAAACTGTGACTATGATCACAGTTTCATTACTAATGCGCATGCGCCGCACGATATCACAATACACAAAATAAATAAAAAAACATTATTTTTAGCGTACATATTTTTTTATATTATTCAAACTTCATTTGCGTAAAAAAAAAACATTTTAGCATTAATAATTAATATATATCTTTGGGGGTTATGTCGGTGGTTAAATGAAATATAGATGTTTGTTTGCGCGTTGGTGTTTTATTACATTATGACAGTATGATGAAAACAGATAGAAATAAAGAATGCAATGAAATGAATGAATGCGAAATGAAATGATGTGAAGCGAGTTGGCTGTCTCGCTCGGCGCTCCCGGGTCCGCGAGACCGCCGCTGTAGAACGCTGAAACTAGAGAGAATGCATAGCGGTGAATTCTGAGCCAGGCTTGTGGCAGCAACCGGCAACGCTGTCGCTAGCGTCGATGCCTGAGATGGCGGTGGATTTGAATTCCGGTCGCTACATATCTAATTTAATATCATCACGAAGAGAATGAAAATTCTTTAAATGTGAGTTTATTTTTGGGGTCAAATGCGTAAAACATTTTGGCAGAATCTACTAGATGGCACTGATCACGAATTATAACATGATTCCAACATTAATATTTTTGTCTCATATGTACATGCGCCGAGTCACCGGTTACAACCAAATATAAATAAAATAAAATAAATCAATTACGAATCACAATATTCCCAGATATTCAATCACTGTTACTGAGTGTGACTCAAAGATATCAGTGATCGATTCACAGTTCGTGATTTTGACCTCATCGCTAATGATGAGTAACTGATTATTTGTATTTCAGCGAGCAATCACTGATTTAGTGGAAACTAAACCACTAACAATAAAATATCAGTTACCAATCATCGTTATAAAAGAAATACCAAATGGACAATCACAATTACTTTCTTTTCACAAGTGTCAGGTAGATTTCTATACAAACACTATATATGTTCATGACTCATACGGGAATTGTAACCAACTTACCGTCACGCCGTTTCCCCACAGGGGTAGTTAGAGAGGATAGAGCGCCACACTCCTCTGTCCTGACACACAATTCTCGCCTAATCCACATTCATACATCTTCTTATACAATCTCGCCGATTGTTGAGGCATCTAACATTACCATCCTCCATTATATGGTTTACCTGGTAGTGCCAAGTCTTCCGCGGACATCCTCTACTTCTGGTGTCATGAACACTTGCGTCATATAACTTTATTACTCTTTCCATATGACCAAACCATCTAAGTGATCCTTTCTTAATCTTACTCACTATACTAACATCAGCTTTACATTCTTTCCTTATTTCTTCATTCTTTACTCTGTCATAAATATATTTGCTACATATACGCCAAAGTGATTTCATTTCCACGTAAATAGACTGAATGTCTCCTTTCATGCCTCTTCTGCCAGGTCGAGGCCTCACTTCCAAACATCAGTGTCGGTACCAGGATTCCATTGTGCAGCGCTAGTCTTGCCTCGGTTGACAAACTCCCGTTAGATATAATTCCATTCAAAGCGCCGTTTACTTTATTTCCTGCAGTCACCCTCATTTCGATATCATTCTCAGCCTATCCGTTTCTATCAAACATACGAGGGCTGTCTGAAATGTTTCCGACCTAACAAAGAAACAATAAATTTTTCTACTAGTCTCCTTATACGTCTATACACTTCTCCCAGCGATGCTCCCATCCCTTTAACATGTCCAAATAGTACTTGGAGTCTTTCTCTGCAAAATTGTTATTTACGAAGGTGATGACTTCCTCATTTGACGAAAATCTCAGCTCAATTTTTAGCTTAGGGAACAAAAAAAAGTCATTTTGGGCTAGTTCTGGTGAGTAAGGAGTGTGGTCAAGCAGTTCAAACCGTAATTTGTAGATTTTCGTCTGGGCAACAGCTGAGGTGTGAGACGGCGCGTTGTCTCGGTGAAATAATATTTTTTTTCTGTAAATGTGACTGTTTTTCCGCAATTTCTGCCTTCAGCCTGTCAAGTAATGATGGATAGTACGCTCCTGTAATAGTTTTTCCTTTTTAAGATAAACTTTTATTGTCGAGTACTGCCATCTTCATGTTGAGGTTGGAAATTTTTCAGAGAGACTTGAATCAATCGAACGCTAAATCTGCAGTCAAGTTGTTGGGCGTGCACATTGATTCAGATACACAAATCAGCAAAACTGTCATCAACTGACACAGATTAGAAGTATTCATAGGCAACCCGTCTACTTACATATAAATGCATTTGTGTTGTTTCAGTTTCAGTACAATCCATTCTAAATGCGGCTGTACGGATAATATATGGAGTTTCCAAATTTTCTCGTATAACATCCCTTTTACATCAGCTACATTGGCTCCGATTCCCTGAAAGATTTGAATTTAAATTGTGCTGGTTGATGACAAGGCCACACATAAAATGGCGCCTCTGTATCTTCAAGAGTTATGTATCCCAGAAAATTTGAATGGTAGACGTCAAACTCTCGGGTTAGCCTCTACTACAGCCGCGGGAAGAGTTGTAGAACCGACCAACCGTTGCCAGTAGTCTAAATTTACTGACCGGGCATTTGCGGTGGCAGACCTAAAAGCGTGGAACTCTTTGACCTCCGTCATAAGAAACTGCGCACGAGAGACTTTATTTAAGAAGAAACTAAAAACGCACGTTTTTAAAAAATCATTTCTATAAGTGAAAATAACTTTAAAAACAAAAATAACTAACTATAAACAGTTTATGTGTAAAGCGCCCTTGAGGTGAAAGTTTTTTTACGTAAATGGCGTTATACAAATTATCCAATATTATTATTATATTATTTCCTAACTTACAAAATTCAAACATTCCATGCATATTTTTTGTGGATACCCCGCCCAATGACCAATCAAAATGCTAGGCGGCATCAATACACTCACAATGTGCATATTACGTATCACGCTAATACAATTGTTCTTTCTAAATAAAAATAAGTATAGGCACCTACTTTCTGGTATCGAATTAAAATATTATTCATAAAACCTATTTTTCAGTGTTGAAAATATACTTTATTATTAAAAAAATGCAAGTTGTCTACCACAGCACTTACAGATTAAATAAATATATTATTATTGAGTTCTGCTAGTTTGCGTAGAGCATTATTCAAATGAAGGGCGCGCTTTAAAGAATAATTAATATTTTCGTGTTTTTACGAAAAGGTTGGTTTTTATTATTCATTTATATCAGAACTAGATTTGACTATTATTAGGTTAGGTATGATTAATAAGAACGTTATGGGTTTAATTTCAACTTTATTTTCAAGGCGCGCTCAGACTACGAACGACACACACGGCAAAGGCGGTAAGAAGAGTGCCATGTCCCCGAAGTTAGTTGCGCGTCCTACCTTCTAACGGCAATCCTGGTAATCTCTTGTAGTGGTTATCCTGGAATACGGCCTTTGAGTATTTGGCGCGTAACACTTTTTTAAAAAGTATTACTTAGATTGTACCTTTACACTAATATAAAACTAATAAACAGAATGTTATTTGCCATAATTAAGAAAATACAACCATTATAAGGTAGACGGCGACCATTAAATACATTTTCCACGTGCCACAAAATTACCTTAATATTTAAAATTATTGCGTTTACGAAATATATTTTCTTATAATATTGAAGATAAGATTTACGGAGATAAATCTCAATTAAGACAAATTAACAAAATGTTAAAAATTAATAGAGTTGTAACCATTAAACTTGCAGGACATATTATCAACTTTCGACGTTTTTAAAATACTTTGTATTAGTGAAAACATACGTTTTTAAATAATATATTGTTTTTACTCGCATGCGTTGAGGCTTTAGCTACTATTTAAAATCAAGTTTGATGTCAAAAACGCAATAATTTTTTACTAAACAATATTTATATCGCTCCTAATACCGAATTATGACCTACGTCCCGTAAGCCCTAGACCAAAAATAGAATTAATGTAATAAACAATGAAATATTTTACCGCTGGTGGCGCCATCTGAGTTGAGCTTATCCAACCTTTTAATGTACCGACCGTAGATAAGAAGGTGCCAATTTTCCCTGTTTCGGAACTAGATTAATATGAAGGTATTATTGTCCCGAAAATATTATTATATAAATATCAATAGATGAATGATAATAAATAACATAACATAAACTTAACTTTTTAGGAAGAATACATTTTTGTTGTGAAGTTGCATTTTCAGAACAAAGTTAGTTTTTAATACAAATTAAATGAATCAACTAGAAAGATATACAGAAATAGGATAGGAAGAGATCCAGGTTTGAATCCCGGTAGCAGCTAAATATACAGCTATTTTTTTTTTTGACACCTGTAGAAGAAGATGATATTTCTCGAAACCGGCAGAGGTATGTTAACAATTTAAAATAATAAATATTTTTTCTATACATTTTCCTGGTTGATTTTTTAATTTGTTTTATAAACATATCTTATTCTTCGAGGGACCCGAATTTAAGGACATACCTAGGACCCAAACTTTTTAAATCAATCCTGCTTTTAAAATAGTCACATATTTATTAAATAAAATAACGTAGACAAATCCATAATAAATTAGCCGTCATTCAATAGTTTGTCAAAAATGGTGATAGATTATATAGGTAGCTACCAAAAGCATGTCTGTCAGATGAAGCTATTTATAAGCTTTTGGTCCACCATATAATAATAAAATAAATTTGAAATGTTTTGATTAATTTAGTTGAGTTTCTTGAATTAAATCATATATAGATAAAATGGCCCTGCTTTGATACCTGCGGGGTTTGTTCAGGTTTCAAAATGGTATATCGCAGGGCAACCCTGTCTTCTACCTCCGAACTATAACTGAAAAATATTTTTAATGGTTGATATGTTTTGACTTGATATATCGGAACGTCTTTTGAAAGGGGCTCCTAGCTAACAGATCTAGACAAATTAAGTATGTTTAGGTTGTTAACACACATTAAATAGTAAAGGATTATTGGAATGCATTAAAAATATACCAAACACATGTGAATACTGAGGCATCAAATTAATAAAGGGATCGAAATGTCACATTTTATTATTATTCACAAAAAAAACTGCTAACTTATTATACAATGTATCACGCAACCACCCTTATATATGAGCAAATAGTTTAGAGGCTGCACCGTGTAGATACGTCTAGGACTTATACTTACATATCCTTGGATAACAAACAATACTGTAAGCTCAAGTGCTGGAACTCCATCGCGAATGAGAGGCTGCCTTCTGGCATCCAACTTTTCTACAGAACTCAGTAATTTTAACCGTTTTAATGCTAAGTAATTTTCGATACAAACGATCGCAGCGCTTTTGCGACGCGTAGCATTCAAACGGTTAATAGTATTCGATAAACTTATAGGGTATGAGCCATTGATCTATCTGGTTATCGATTTTAGTGTATAGGAAATATAAATAAACATATTATCTTACTATAAATTCATAGAAACGATAGAATTTGATAGAGACGGAAAGGCTGAGAATGATATCGAAAGGAGGGTGATTGCAGGAAATAATGTGAACGACACTTTGAATGGAATTACATCTAACGGGAATTTGTCAATCGAGGCAAGGTTAGCGGTGCACAATGGAGTCCTGATATCGACACTGATGTATGGAAGTGAGGCCTGGAGTTGGCAGAAGAGGAACGAAAGCAGACTTAATGCAGTGGAAATGAGATCACTTAGGCGTGTATGTGGCAAATCCATTTATGAGAGAGTAAAGAATGTAAAGCTGATGTTAGTATAGTGAGTAAGATTAAGAAAGGATCACTTAGGTGGTTTGGTCATATGGAACAGATGTACGAGGAGAGAATGATAAGAAAAATATATGACGCAAGTGTTAATGGCACCAGAAATAGAGGACATCCGCGGAAGACTTGGCACGACTAGGTAAATCAGATAATGGAGGATGGTTTTGTTAGAAACCTCAATAATTGCAGAGCTTGTATGAGAAAATGTATGAATGTGGATGAGGCAAGAATTGTGTGTCAGGATATAGGAGTGTGGCGCTCTATCCTCTCTGTCTACTCCCGTGGAAAACGGCGTGATGGTAAGTAAGAACAAATTCATTATTGACAAAATGTCTAGAGTCAGTGTGCTGTGCCTTTCTATTGACAATTCTGATGTGACTAGTTTTAAACACCAGTTTATATAATATTGTAATGTATTCGATCATAATTTCCAATACTTATAGCATTCCCACATGTTGATTGATAATGAATTTTTAAAAATAATATTATATTTTTTTTTTATCAGGTAGGGTCAAAATACAAAAAAAAAATTGACACTTTTACATCGCTCCAATAGAACAGAATTTGATAGTACATAAATTCACATGTTCAAGTATAAGCTCCATATCAAGATTTTAATTGATTTTTCCTGTTTGAATCACTGACCTTTGGACCTCCCTATTTAGATTAGTAACTATGTACAAATTTTCAAAGTAAAATTTACACAATGATAACTAAAGACAAATTGTTAAATCACATTACCCTATGAAGCTTGTCTTTGGCACTAAAGGTTGAGAATTTGGTCCTGCTTGTGGCTGCCCAACCTAACCTCATTTTTTATTGAAAAAATATATGAAGTGTTGAAGGTGACAGAAATAGAAGACGTTCGCCAAAGACGTGACACAATCAGTTAGACCTAATATTGGAAAACAGCCCTGTTAAAAGTTTCAACAATCGGATTTTGATGTGCAGACACAGAATATGTATAAAAGTGAATGTGGCACGAGTGAAAGGACAGAAATATGTATGAATACTAAGACGTATGTCAGGGCAGAAGAGTGTGGCATTCTATCCTGTCTGCCAATTTTTGCGGAGAAACAAGATGGTAAGTTGGTTCATATAAATTTGAAGGAAAAATAAATTTAAAAAAAAACATATTTTACTTACATAGATATATAGATAATATATTACAATATTTATTAAATAAAACTAAGCATTTGCAACTTAATAAACATGGACCATACCATATATGAAAGTCCAGAATAATATGTAAGTGAATAATGCTCCCAAAAATCCATTTGTAAGCAGACTTCTTCTCGAAATGAAGAATTTTTGCCAATTACTGCCAGCCTTTAAAAGCAAAAGAGCCCATAAACTGACAACAGAAAACAAGTAGAATCCAAATCCGTAGAACCCTGTGAGTCCAAGCAATCCTAGAATACAAAAATTACAAAATGATTGAAGAAACGTGAGGCATGAGAAGTGTATTATAAATGGTTATATTTTAGGAGCTTTTATAACTGACCCGCTGTTCCACCAGACAAGGCAGCCATAGAGGTTCGGCAATACTCTACTACAGCAGCATTATTTCTCAAACCCATTTCGCTGTAGGCAAATATTTCGCCTGGTTTGGAATCCTTGCCTCTGCTACCGACCGCCATTTTCCCCTTTTTTTATTAAATAGAAACGTCAAATGGACGAAATGACATGATAAGCATTTTGTTTTGGTATTTTACTGCCATCTTGCGCATTCTTAAGAAACAAAGTATTCATGTAGGTAAAGAAGGGATTACTAAATTTCAAATTTTGTAAATATATTAAAAAACAATGGATACATTGATACATAATCAACCGGCATTTTAATATAGCATCAATGCTAAATACATTGTACGTTTTATGAATTCATTTATAATTATCATAAATTATAAATAGAAAATAGGTGAAAAGTGTTCGTATAACCTCATTTTAAAAATTAAAATCAGTGAACAATAAAACACATGTTTACAAGACAAATATCAGTGAAGTTGTTTTAGTTTATATTGTTTCTTTCGTAGTTATCGTAGGGTCAAGAAAAATAATTTTATATGTAGTAATTCCCTTATAATTAATGAATTATTCTGACATAAGAAAACGTTGGCGGGAAAAATGAATAACGGAATGTCGGTAAAACAGCTCTGTGAATGCCGATGGCCGATGGTCCGTTTGTTCGTGCTTGTGTCAATGAACGTTTGAACTTAATTTTGTTTAATGTTACGAATTGACAGTGCTTATCTCTATTTGTGATACAGTTTTTCAAAAAACTATCAATAAAACGCAGGTAAGTTTCATTATTACGTACATTTCTAATTATATCATCACTAAAATCTCGCTCGAAAAAATTTGCTTCCATGGCGTGCAGTACGTACAGTGAGTGAGTGTGATTTCGTAGAAAGTTTTTAGCAATTTTGTTCTTTGATACGAAAATTGCAAAGATTTCTTGCGTAAAATCCATATCCATTGTTATCGAGGAGTCTAAAAAAATACCGTGTTTATTTTTAACTCTTCTCCGAGATGAAATAATGCAGTTCTTTAGTTCCTATTTTAGTGTCCTATGCCATAATAGCTGTCTTCTTGGTCTCCCATTTTGTTCGTCAGGCGTTTTGCGCGCGTTGTGCATCGAATCTTGTAGATAAACAGGTGCGGCCGGGTTTTATTTACCATATATTGCTTTAGCTGTAGTTATTTATGTTATTAAATACGAAAATAACCGAAATTTTCGATCACTTTTGTTTCCATTTTATGAAAGAACATGTTGCTTTTAATTTTACTAATATGTTTTTATTTGTCAACAGAATATAGTATTCCGCATTTAATCATCATTCGGATACAGACATAATGAAAAATGATATATAAAAAACTTCAATACATTGTTTAAAACGATAAACAATATTCTACATATTGTAAGAACAAACATAAAAAAATTGTAGCCTATATACAAAAGCCTAGCATGATTTGACATCAGCATCAAACATGGCTACAGAAAGCTTAATTACATTGGGTAATGAGGATAATTCAATGTTATCTGAAAGTATCAAGTTGTTTTCTGATTCGTCTGATGAAATTGATGCCCTTGACAAGTTTACATCTGACATAACTACACCCCAATTCCCCGATGATGACAAGAAAGACGAAGAAAATAACATTACTAATGTGAAACGTAAATGTATAAAAAAATCTCAGTTAGAGAGAGAATTGGAAACGAATTTGACACCAAAAGCTACATCCTATGAGAGATCGGCTCCAGAGGATACGAGTCCACCAAACACTAGTCGCTATGGAAGAGCTAGAAAACAGAAAACTATCGTTGATTTTTATCCTACTGACATTGCATTTCACATGAATTCAAAGTCATCAAAATCTCCATTAAAATCACCCTTGAAATCTCCCAAAAAACAGTCACCGATCATATCACCCACCAAAATGAACAGGACACCTTCACAACTACAGTCAACCCCGTTGAAACATATTTCGCCCCAATCGAATGAGTTATTCACCCCAGATAAACTTAATAATTCTTCTTTTAGTAATGATGATTCTTCGATTGTCGAGACAAAAATAATCCATACACCTTGGAATGAAAATCCATCAAAGGTTCCCATGAAAGTCTATGTCAGAAAAGATCTTATTCAGAGAAAGCGAGAAGAAAAGGAAGAAACTGGAAGTCTTATGATGAATATTTTTTCTCCTATCAAATTGCAGCAAACACATTTTCTCTCTGACTCCAAAGATGTAAGCCCTGTGAAAAAAATGGACAAATCATCAGAAAAACAAAAGAAATCCAGACAATTGGCAATTAAAAAGGAAAAATCCCCAAAAGACAAGCAGAAGAAGTCAGATAAAGTGAAACCCAGAAAGCAGAGTAATGATTTCATTAAACTAAATATTTCTGAAGAAGAATTATCTTCTAATCTTGTTAATGATTCGGTCATAGCACTAAGTGTTTCAGTGAATAATTTAAGTGTTTTAGAAGATGAGGCTAGTTCAAGTTGGAAATTAGGCGATCTAGCTTGGGCTAGAGTCGGTTCGCATCCGTTCTGGCCTTGTCTCATCACCAGAGATCCCGTTTGCTCCAGATTTATTAAAAAGAAAAGTAAGTCTCTAACCTAACATTTCTTTTTATTGTGTTTATTGCAGCACTGAGAATGGTGTCATTTTATTTTCTGCATTGGTGTTATCACAAATAATTTTACACATATCAAAACAAGTGGTAATTAATGAAAGTTAATCACCAAAACCCATTAGGTGAAATGGAAAAATTGGAGATTGCAAAAAAATTCACTATAAATATAGATAATTAAAACAAATTAGTTTTTTTGCACTGTATTATATCTGTTAGCATAAAGAAATTGGTTATCGCCAATTGATATCAGTGATAACAGTTGTCGTTACTATTGTCCGCACATGTGTGAATGGAGCGCTTCAATTTAAAATCATTGATCACTAACGAAAATTTAATTTGTATTTATCATGATACTTTAAATTTCCAATTAAAATAATAGTATGGGGACTTGTCTTCGGAAGATTTTTTTTTTTTTAAGAAAAAGTATAATTGCAATCTGATAGGATGAACACATTTGTGTGAGCAGCTATATTACAAACACAAATTCTAAATTGTACTTATACTTTTAACATTTTACGCAAATCTTCCGAACTGTTAATGCGGTAGTATTATCTTATGTATTGGGTTGTCATTGTTATCCTAAAAATCTGTCCCATGCCATCAGTAACTTAACTTGAATTGAGTGAGAAACAAGGGAATTGATTTGTGCCGATTGAACTGCTGACATGGAGCAAAATTTAAAAACTCAATGGAAATATGTGATCATTATTAATCTTTTAGATGACAAGATTTTTATTTTTATACAGTTGGATACAATTGCTTTAAAAATGACATTTATTGACGCAGCTCAGGCTTTGGTAATGTACATTTTATACGCATAAATCCATCATGCGCACTGAATAAGTTAAAGTTTGCAGCGTGGTACGCTTGTGAATGAACATAATATGAAATATAATAGCATGTTTGGAAAGCCAAACATTTATGTAAAATTTGGGTAGACGCGCAATTTCATTTTTGTTTGAAGGATTTTATATGCATTCTCGGAACTGAAAAATATTTTCATTTTATCCCAAGATTTATGCATTTTACATTAAACAAATATAATAAAAGGCGAACAAATATGTATCAAATACACATTTTGTTGTAATTGATTTTTCAATTTGCGTTTATATTAAATAATTTCCATTGTGTTTCAAATTTTTTTTATTCTACATCTCTTTTGAACTCCTTGTTATTTTTATTTATTATATCCAAATATAAAAAAATAATGCATGCAGATATGGATATACATACATCTAATTCTGTTTTTACACATTGGACATTTCAGAAAATACTGTGTAAAAAAAAATACAGCACGTATAGAAAAATGGAAGATAGGTTCCATTGTTTAAAAATCAATTCAGGATTACAAAAAATAAAATACACAATTGTTTATTATATTCATATTAATTAAAAAATACTTAATTTAAAGAAAACATTAATTATTTAGTGTTGTTGTTGGACATTAAACGCATCTGTTAATGCATGTTTGGTACAAAATAACTTTTATCGCTTGAAATATTAGTAATTGTGTTAACCGACATTTTAGCGTTTAAAATCATGTTATATTGAAAAAAATCAGTCACGGACAGATAACACGGAATGTTTCCCATGTTGGACTGTTCGCTTCCTAGTTCTTGTCCCTCGTAGATGTAGATGGATCAACATCAAGTTTTGGTGAAATTTGGAGAGTTCAAAAATAATTTGTATTTCCTTATTTTTTATACCATATTAAACAAAAACAATCTGTGTAAAAATAAAATTGGTTTGTTTTCTTGAACCGTGTTATATTATAATCGCGTAAAAAAAGACTGTAAAAGAATTAGGTATTAATACAGGCAGACTTCACTTTGCAACACTTCAAAAATTTATATTAAACAAATTTATGTTAGATGGGGAGGCTTTGAGAAAACTGAACCAAATTTTTAAAGCAGTTTTACCATGGGTAAAGTACTAATGATTGGTGTAGCATGTCATGCGCGGTCAAGGAGGCAAACTTTTTTGTTATCTTATTTCAAGAAAGTGTAACATAACAAGTTACG
The DNA here is from genome assembly GCA_022840565.1 of Eubasilissa regina. Lineage (NCBI taxonomy): Eukaryota > Metazoa > Arthropoda > Insecta > Trichoptera > Phryganeidae > Eubasilissa > Eubasilissa regina. The sequence goes on along the minus strand of JAINEB010000027.1, from coordinate 10,210,435 downwards.
AAAATATTTTCAGAGATTAGCAATAAATTGTAGTATTTATTTATTTGTTATTTTATTTGTGAGTCAGTTTTTTTAAACCTAGGGTTATTACGCACTTAATAAACAATAGTTTAAACACATTGCTAGGCTTTTATACATCCTGGTAGGTGAAAAAAAATACCAATTTGCTTTGGAGTGGTGGTTTGGAACGTAACCTGCCATATTTCCACTACCTATGACACATTTGTTCCATTTATTCACCAAGAGTCTCAATTACTTTTAAATTATTTCATGTGTCATATTTTGTATTATGCCGTCTTGAGATGTTCCCATTGTTCAGACATTATCAATGAAGTGGCGATTCTGAATTTAAATAGAAATTTGCTCAACCTTGAGCAATGCCACTCGAATTATTAACAATGCTTGAATGTACTAATAGTGCTTGAATAATGTACTAATAACTTTTGAAACGGGTCCAAATTAACATTTATATATATACACATTTATCTGAAATGTCATAGTAATTTTGTTTGATAATTTCGCTAGCGGCTTATCACAGTGGATAATTCTATTTGTTGAAATGTTTAAATAAATAAACAAAAGAATTGAAGATAATAAAATTGTTAGGTATGACACATGTAAGGGGATAAGTTTATTGTAATAGTTAACTTACAATATGGACAAATATATATATTTTTTAAATTAAGTACTGTGATATTAAGATATTGTGATAACATTGATCCTTGAAAATTTTGAGTTTAATATCTGGCAAATCTATAATAAAACTAATCTTTACAAAGTCAATATGTATGCATGTTTTTAATTAACCCTTATAAGTATTGTAATTTATTGCATACACATAACACAAATACATTATCAAGCACATTTTATAATCCTTTCATTTATGACATTCTCAATATGAAAACAAGTCTCAGATTGATATATATTATGAATATGGTATGGCACAGGTATGGCTTCGGTATGATGATACCGGAGCCAACCTCCATCAGTAAATAACCAATTGACGACTCAATTGTTCATGCCTATTGTAACTCATTTGTGTTCTAAAATTATATATCCACAAACCATGTAATAAATAAACAATAATTTAACTACAAATTAAATGTATTGGAAAGATATACATATAATATCAATTTCATTGAAAAATATTGTTGTTGCTACCGGGATTCGAATCTCTTCCAATCCAGGGAATTAATTAACATTATATTTTGATAATAATATACTGGTCAAAATAAGAAAATATATAAAATTGAAAAATATTAATTTTTCAGGCGTATTCTAGTATGATGTGTTAAAAACATTTTACAGATAAAGAATATTGCTTTAAATAATTTCAAAAAAATAATTAGATTCTCATTGTGACATATGTATATGCTGTTTCAGGGAAATGAATTATCAAATTTAGTCCATAGATGGTGATAGTGTAGTAGTACTCAAAGTGTTTCCACATATTAACATATATACAACTTTCAATTTTTTTTATAGATATGGAGATTGGTTAATGGGTGAGAATGTTATATTTATATAAAGTGATCAGTTAAGCCACCCAAAGACAGGTTGTAAACCCCTTACTTTCATATATTTCCATTAAATATAATAATATTTGTTTAATAATTAATTAATGCGGTTAATGCACATTCCCCGGATTGGAAAAGATCCGGGTTCAAATCCCGGTAGCAACAACAATATTTTTCAATAAAATGATTTTATATGTATTTCTTTGTAATTAATACATTTAATTTGTATTTTAAAAAATATCACGGTCTTATGTTCTGAATAATTACAACTTCACAATAAGAATGTGTTCACCTTAATAATTATTTATCTGACTGACAAAAACAGAACTAATCGAGAACTCATTTATTTTATAATAATCTCCTAATAAGCTTTGTAGATTCTGATAATTAATGCTCACGTTGATTTGCTGAGCTGAATCAAAACAGAAGTGTAAACATTTATAATGGTTCCGTAATAGGGTGGGACTCCTTAGGGCCGGTTGCGTCATGTTCGGTAACTATAAACTTTACTTTTAAACTTAGTTTATCCGAAAACGCATTGGGTCATCCCATTTTTGTCGCTACTTTTAACTTTAACTATAAACCACCGAAAATCTCCGCTTAAATGTAAATGTAAACTTTACTAATGTACATGCGCACTGCGTGCAAGCCACCTGACAGAGGTCAATGAAATCAAGTATTTTAAAATTTTTGACACTATCGAAATGTATAATATTATGTCGGATAGGAGTGATATCGCTGACTTTTTTAATGATAAACTAATTATATAGTATATTCTTAACAGGAAAAGTAAAACTTGGACCTCGGCACATTATTTTTTGCAGGAAGATATGGGTTTTAAAAAAAATCTTTTTCCAATAACGGATTGCATCCACTGGATTTGTCTTCTAGGGTGGCACATTCGGATTGTGCGCAAGCCACTGTCATTAAAAGCATTCTTTTAAATTTTTCGATGTCGTATTATTGAAATGAACATTATAATGTCAGATAGCACTGATACCGATTCTTCTGACAATCAAATAATTGTTCAATACATCCTTAACAAAAAGATACTTTTAGGCCACAAACTGATCATTTTATATGGGAAGAATTAGATTTTGTTGCAAGATTCCGCCTGTCCAAAAATATGGTTAGGCAACTGGTTTTGCTCATTTTTGACAATGTAACGTCATCTACAAATAAGTAAGTTAAAGTTATCTACTTTATAGGTATATAATAATATTTTTGTTAAAGATCAGAAATCATGCAGTTAGTTGTGTGAACCAGGTCTTGATAACTTTGCATTTCTATGCCACAGGATCAATGCACGGGTGATATATCTGGTGTACACAAGAGCACTGTTTCACGGATTGTGAATAAAGTGAGCAGAGCAATATAGCCGCTCTCAGATCACAATTTATACGTTTACTTGAATCTGCCGAAGAAATTCAGCAATGTCTAAATCAGTTCTACAACATTCTCTATTACTTTTCCATTAACGTGCAGGCAGTAGTAGATGCCACAATGAAATCCACAAATGTTATTGCAAGGTGGCCAGGCTCAACACACGATAGTACTATTTTCAGTCATTCTAGATGAAAAGGGCAACTAGATGATGGTATTTTTAATGGGAAACATGGACCGTGGTTATCCACTCAAACCATACTTCTCTACTTACGAATTCAATATCTGAAGCTGAAAAACTGTATAATGAGAGCCAAATCAGGACCAGGAATGTTGTAGAAAGAACATTTGGGATGTGGAAAAGGTGTTTCCCCACAATAGGTATGAATCTCAGGCTGAATATTGAAAGAGTGTAGTCATAGCGGTGCTGCATAATATATGTCGGCTAAATAATGTTACCGAGCCACCAGACTTTGTAACAATATTAGATGAAATTGACTGAACCTGCAGCGCATACACATTATGGAAATAATATAAGACGAGGTCTAATAAATGACTATTTTTCCCAATTATTAAACCAGTTATAGCATTTCATTTATTTATTCTTAATATAGTGCATACATATGTAAATATATATATGTTCTAATACAAATAAGATCAAACTTATCTTGCACATATTGGCTTAGTTTCATTTTGAATCTATGAAGAATCTCCTCCTCTCTTATATCATCTGGGATTTTCTGAGCCTAAATTGTTGTCACATTTTTTTTACAATAATATTGGATCTATAATAAAACAATTCTTCCTATGTAAAAACTCTTTTATTATATTTTTATATACAGTGAAACCCTCTTAATACGATCATCTTTAATACGTTTTCACGCCTAATAGGATTACATTTTTCGATCCCGAAAAAGTCCCATACAAATTACATTTTTTTTTAATGCTTAATAAATACGTTTTCCAAATAATAAGTTTCCCGTCTAATAAATTTAAATATTTCTGACAGAACTCAATTTATCCGTACAAAATGTCCCTTGTAATAGATTTTTTGCAGAATATTTTTGTTTGACATTTATAAAAATGAAAGTGATATTCTTTCAATGGGTGCAATAAAATGAACTCACTTTAAATGGGTTCTGCCGTGTGTCGTAAAAGTTTATCCATTTGCAAAAATGGTAATATTTGAATAGGCCAATGAAACATACTACCAAAATAAAATAACAAATCCCAAAAATCAACAAAACAGAACCGCCATCATAAACATTACATTTATCAAGTACAATCAGAGCCGCATTGGTAATTTTATTTTATTTCCACTATTATCTGTCTTTAAACATTTTTAGAAACATAGGAGGCTGAAAAACCCTTAGAATACACAACAATTCATTTAACTCTTACGATGACCCACATTGAATTAGGCCTCATTTTATGACAAACTTGTCTTTTCAGGTAATATATAGATAAAATAACAAAATATGTAGTACATTGACATTTTTATTTTCATGTGTTTGCCCGTATTACCCTAATTATGTTTGGCCTGAAACTTCAATTTATTTCGGGAATTCCAAGTATCGAATTGCTTCGTCAAATATTGAGTTTATAATTGAATGAATAAATTTTGTGTAATCTTATTATGTATACTAGGTGGAACGCTATATTTTAGGTAGACACATATGGATTAAAAATACGAGTTGAAAATGTTGAAGCTGCATGTGCTGTACCTAATCTCAATCATGTCAGAGATACGAGTGTTTAAAAAAATCCTGGTTATGCGATTATTTTGATTAATTGAAATATTTTATTGATTCCAAATTATATATTGAAAACAAAAAATAACTAATGGGAACTTGTCAACCGAGGTGCACAACGAAGTTCCGGCACCGACACCGATGTATGGGAGTGAGGTCTGCAGCTGGCAGAAGAGGAATGAAAGTAGACTGAATGGAGTGAAAATGAGTCGCTTAGGCATATATGCGACAGATCCGTTTATGACAGAGTAAAGAATGAAGAAATAAAGAAAAAATGTAAAGCTGATCTTGAAAGGAGCATTCATTCTCGTTTAATTTCTCGTTCTTGTTATGCTAAGAAAGTAGGAATTCACGGAGTAAATTATTAAAATTTGCAAAAAAATTTAAACTGCGTATTTTGAATTTCTGAGGAGTATAAGATTAAGAAAGGATCACTTAGGTGGTTTGGTCATATGGAACAGATGAATGAGGAGATGATGGTTAGAAAGATATATGAAGCAAGCAGTAATAGCACCATAAATAGAGGACATCCGCGGAAAACTTGGCACGACCAGATAAATCAGATACTGGAAAATAGTTATGTTAGAAGCTTCAATGATCAACGAGCTTGTATGAGAAGATGTAAGTATGTGGATGAGGCGAGAATTGTGTTTCAGGGCAGAAGAATGTGGCACTCTATCCTCCCTGGCTATTCGTGATAGTAAGTTAGTTAATTACAAAAAATATAAAGGTCATTGAGCTTAGAGCAGCCAGACTATTTTTTATTAGATGATTTATGGCCTGAAGCAATGATAATGGAATAATAATAATAATAATAATAATGGATCAATTCTGCAAATATTTATTTCAAAGTAAATTTATTTGAAGCTTAATATGATTTTGTAAAAATATCCTAATAATGTTTTCTGTAACGATACAGAATTTGTACACACTCCTTGAACATGTTCGACTCCAAAAATTTTAATTCAAACTGCTTATATTTCTTCATATTATTGTTACTTAGTCGCAATCTCAGTTATCTCCATATTTTTTATTTGGAGAAAACGTGAAATCTGATAGAAGCTTAAAGAACAATATATTTATTAATGCATTTCTTATTATAAATAATAATCCCCATAATTTGGTTTGAAATACAACATTTTTTCCGAAAATAATCTAGTTTTCATACTGGCGGCCTTTTAAATTTCTGAGTAACGAAGACTTCTGTTGATTGAATTCTAATATAAATGGCAGCAGCCAAAGCGATTGATTTTGTAACTAACACCGATTTTGAATGACCAATTAATATAAAAATGAGTTAAGTTTGACTGCTCATAAATTAACACTTTTAAAAATTGTATGAAAAGACAAATGCATTAAAAGTTAGAGCAAATAATAATGGAGGTTGCTGACTTTGCAACTAGTACTCTAACTTGTAGTTCATAAAATTATTTAAACATATTATTTATAACTTTGTTTCAAACCACTTTTATGAGTTAAATTTAATACACCAACCGGTTTCGGAAAATATCTTTACCTTCATCAGAATGTCAAATAAACTAATTAAAACCATTTTTTTTGCATGAAAGAAAGGGTATTTTTGGATAACGGTGTATGTATTAATTTAACTCATAAAAATATATATTTTTATTATTATGTTCGAAATCTGATAACATCCATTTTCAGAGAAACCACAGGGAACTGCTTTCATTGGGAGCTGTTTCATTTTAACTACTTCTGGTTCAGCTTTGATTAATATATCTTGACAACTAAAATAACCAAAATATTTATTTTTCCACCGATACGTGTTTAAAAATTTATTAACAAATAAACAAAACGGAGCAAACCACAGGGCACTGATAACTGAATTAACATAACCGGCTGATATATTTATTTATTAGATTTTTTACGTCAGCACAAAATAAATAAACAAAGCGAAAATAATATCATCATATTTGTGATTAAAAAATTTAAATTGTAATTAAGGACAAAAATACTATTAACATATTTTTGTAAGTTCGGACCTGCCATTGTTGATGTCAATGCTGACAATAATTTCCCTGAACTGAGTTTCAGTAAGGGCGAGTATTCCATGTCTCAATTACACCAATCAATATGTCGAGTGTACAGGTAAATTATGTAAAACTCATCTAAAGAGATAAATTTTAGATATGCAGTCCAACAGGTTTTTATTTACAAACAGTACTTTTTTAAATGTGCATTCGTCAAGTTGGCCAGGAAGAGATAGAAACGTCTTGTCGTGCAAACAATTTTACATTTTGTAAAAAGTAAACGTTCGTTGGAATTACAAGTGACACATTTTACTTACTTACTTACTTACTTACTTACTTACTTACTTACCATCACCTTTCCCCGTGGGGGTAGGCAGAGAGGATAGAGTGCCACACTCTTCTGTCCTGACACACAATTCTCACCTCATCCACATTCATACATCATGTCATACAAGCTCGCCGATTGTTGAGGCTTCTAACAGAACCATTCTCCATTATCTGGTTTATCTGGTCGTGCCAAGTCTTCCGCGGACGTCCTCTATTTCTGGTTCCATCAACACTTGCGTCGTATATCTTTCTTACCATTCTCTCCTCATTCATCCTTTCCATATGACCAAACCACCTAAGTGATCCTTTCTTAATCTTACTCACTATACTAACATCAGCTTTACATTCTTTCCTTATTTCTTCATTCTTTACTCTGTCATTAATAGATTTGCCACAAATACGTCTAAGTGATCTCATTTCCACTGCAGTCAGTCTACTTTCGTTCCTTTTCTGCCAGCTCCAGGCCTCACTTCCATACATCACTGTCGGTACCAGGATTCCATTGTGCACCGCTAGTCTTGCCTCGGTTGACAAATTCCCGTTAGATATAATTCCATTCAAAGCGCCGTTTACTTTATTTCCTGCAGTCACCCTCCTTTCAATATCATTCTCAGCCTTTCCATTTCTATCAAACATACTTCCCAAATATACAAACTCATCTACTTGTTCCAAACATTCATTACTTACAAGTATTTTGCATGGTGTCTTGCTTTCCTCCTTCTTGAATACCATCACTTTCGACTTGTTAACATTCATTATGAGGTCGCTTTCCCTGCATACATTGTACATTCTACTCTCCAGATTCTGTAGTTCTTGTTCATTATTCGCCATTAGTACTGCATCATCGGCGTACAATAAACAGCATATAATCAAATCGCCCATTTTTGCTCCTACATTCATACATTTTAGTTCTTTCACACATTTATCCATATACAAGTTGAACAGCCATGGAGACATTACACAACCCTGCTTGACACCCTTTGTAATGTCAAACCATGGTGTGAGTGCTCCATTGATTCTTACATACGCGGAACTTCCTTCGTATAGGGATGCGATTGCGTGTATAAGTTTACTATTCACCCCGTAATCAGAGAGTACTTTCCATAACTTTTCTCTTATAACTCTATCATATGCTTTCTGTAGATCTACGAAGGCACAAAAAAGTTTTAGGTTTTTCGCCAAAAACTTTTCCGTCATCACTCGTAGAGAAAAGATCTGATCCATTCATCCTCTTTCACCCACAAATGCCCCTTGCACGTCCCATACTTTTTCTTTCGTCACCATTATTGCTCTTTCTATTAAAATTCTTCCATACAGTTTACCTACAGAGCTCAATAGATTAATAGCCCTATAGTTACCACATTCCATTCATTTGCCTTTGTAAAGAGGCATGATAACAGCCCTCCTCCAATCTAACGGGGTGTGGCTCTCTTCCAAACATTGATTGAAGAGCGTATGAAGCCACAAGATAACTAATGGGCCACCAGCCTTGATATACTCTGCAGCAACGTTATCATACCCCACAGCCTTACCATTCTTCATATGTTTTATTGCACACTTTATTTCTTCCATACTTATTGCATTTATATCGTTTTCCTCATTCATACTTACCCCAGAGAGCCTCTCAGGTGCTTTCTCATTTGCATTCTCTACACTTTCATACGTTTTCTGGAAATATTTCATCCATCTATCTTTTATTTCATCCTCATTCGTTAACATCTCTCCATTTACTGACTTAATAGCTTTCATACTACTGCTTTCAGCACCACATCGAGATTTTTTGACCGCCTTCCAGAAGAATTTTATATTATCCTGAAAATTCTCAGTCATTTTCACCCCTTCTTCTCTTTTCAGCCGCTCTTTCCTTTCTTTCACACCAGATTTAACTTTTTCCTTACAGACATTGTACAGGACTTTTGCTCTCGTATATTCATCCCCATTTACTGTCAACAGATAGCGCCACGCATTCTTCTTTTCTTTCACCAGTTTCTTTATGCCATCGTCCCACCATGCATCACCTTTTTCCTTCCTTGGGTAGCTATCCCACAGGTTTCTTTCACTGATTCGCATAAAGTAACCTTAATGTATTCCCATGCATTGTCTATATTCAGATCACTCGCTCCTTGTTCACTCAGTTTTTCACACACTTTCCTTTCAAATTTTTCTCTGACATCATCCCTTTGCAGATTCTCAATTTTGACTAGATGGTGCCGATACTGTTTTTTTCATGGACCGCTATCCTTGGAATAAAATTATTTTGAAACAAAGAGGAAATGGTCAGTTTCCATCAAAAAAGGTGTTTGAGATTAAAAGGTTCCATTCCAAGCATACCTCAAGTAGACTTTTTCCATTCCCATTCATCTTTTTGTCACCGTACACACCAATGGCTGACTCGAAACCATCCCTCCGAGTCCCCACCCAACCATTCAAATCGCCTGCTAAAATTATTCTTTCATTATTCCGTTTTACATTCATTACATTCCTTACATTTGTTCAAAATTCATCTTTCATTTCATCATTTTCTGAGTTTACGGGAGCATAACCTACGACTAAAAATACAATGACATATTTTATCTCTTAATAATTTTGACCTACCCTTATTCTATTATAAACGCCAAATAATTTGAATTTGAAATCATTTCGTGTTTTGGTCTTCTTGTCAGTGGGTCTACTTTTACTCTACTACGTCAATTTATTTTATTTAGGTAGTTAGATATTTTATGAGTTTAATTTTAATTTCGTTTTATATATATTTTTTTATGTTCACTTTTGCTACCTCGATTTATTTAATTTAGGTAGTTAGATATTTTATGTGAGTTTGTTGCCGTAAATACTTCGATAACAAGTTCTGGGTTTTCTATTGGTAATGATGAATACAGTAATTCAATCTATGTAAATTCAAATTACACAAACCTTTTTGAACCTGTGCTGGTTGACGCCGACGTTGCTCTCTTTATAGTCTGATGGTCCTTAAATATGCTGGTTATCCACCGAAAACCTTCACAAAATCACAAAAAAAAATAATCCGAAAATATATAATACTAAATATTTTTATTATCGCCGCCGTAAAAATCCGTCCGAATCACAATAACTCTCTTCCTGGGAAGCTTCTGGAAGCTCCGCTTTTGTTTTCTGTTTTTAAATCTACACAAAAAGAACACACATATTCAAAATATTTTATATCAGGCCTACCTATCGAAGTATAAAAGCGCGTAAACAGAGTTCAATTTTAATTTGGTTTCATAGTTATTTTTTGATAATCACTTTTTTGTAGTTTTTTTTTTGCAGTTTAGATACTAATTTTTTTTATAGGTAATTATTTATATAATAATTTTTTTATAAATAAAATATTTTCACTTTTTATTTTTTTTAGTTAAAATACAATAATATACGTCATGGTCAAATAAAGCATGGAAATATTGAAATCACCGTTAATAAGTTTTCTTGCTTAAGAACATTTTATTTGGCGGTTCCTTGGAAAACATATTAAGAAGGTTTCACTGTATGCCTCTTAACATAAATTACATACAAAAATTACCACCATTTATTTGTAGAGTAAAACACATAAGTAAAATGCAATTCAATAATTAGAAACTGTAAAGCCATACAACATTACTACATGTTATCATTATAGTAGATAGAAAAAGTTAATGTTAATAGAATTAAAGAACAGTTAAGATGAAAAAGGGAGAAAGATATACAACTTTTAACATATAATAATGCTTACGCAATCTAGCAGAACTCAATAATAATATTTATTTATTTAGATTTTTTAAATTGAATTAAAAATAAACACGGAGTTCTACAAACTAAACACAATAACAATAATACATCAATATTCTTACTATTTTCAAACTAAGCTAAATGCTCGTGCTATGAAAATAGGACTAACTTGCTGGAGTCCTGGAACGAGGTGCGAACCACCGACCATTAGATTACTAGGCCAGCGTCTTAACCACTATACCAACAAGTTACTCACTAATTACTAATTAATTACATATTATTTTTTTCTTTGGTTAATTTTAAATTTAGTTAGGCCAAATACCTCTCAGCTTGGTGTTTGGCCAAAATTATAACATTCAGTTCTTGCCGATGACTTATCTCTAGTGCATACAGCTCTTGTTGATTGTCTATTTGGCATTGCTGCATTTCCTGCAAGCCTGCCCCTCTCCACTCATTTCTCACACCATTTTTTTGTCTCTGATGAGATTTAATTTTTCATCACCCAAAGAAGCAAATATTTTGCAGACCTCATTTGGGGTGGTTATATCTAATATTTATATTTTTTAACATTATGTAAGTCGCATACACGGTAAAATTAATTCATTATATTGTGAATTATCATTCTACTCACTTTTTAGAGGTGACGCCATCAGTTGGCATTTAAATGCAAAGCCAAGATATTCAGGATTTAGGATTCAGGCCTGTGCTCAACATCTTCCACCTATGAACATACAAACATATTACATTTGTATAATTGATCTGCTTACAACTGGGGTGTGCATGGTATTTATTTGTGTGATAAAAAAATCTAATATATTTAATAAATAATTAGGGAAAATACTTTGTATAGACTTATGGTATCTTCTTCAGGAAACAATGTATAGTAAAATCCTGTTTATTCGAAGTTGAGGGGACCGAAAATCAAGAAAATAGTTCAAATAACGAATTAGGATAATGAATATAAAAATTTCAAAAATTTGATTATTTTTTACATACTAACTTTTTTCATAGCAACTCGAAGTAATTGTATACACCTATATCCACACATTTAAAATTAACAAACAAGTTGTCAAAATACAGTGTAAACAAATCGCAATATTATTTTTTAAAAAAAGCACTATTATAATGAACGATCTTTTCGCGCCATTTTTAACAACAACATAATTGTCGAACTTGTCAACCCGCCATTTCTCCGCTGAAGTTAGCAAGAAAAGTTTCCAGCGCTTTTAAAACATTTGTTTTGCGGTGGTCGCGGTGACATTTGGCACTCGCCTTTCAATGTTAAAGTTCTTTCTGTCATGATGTTTAATATTGTCGACAACCTCATTAATGGTGTCGTGTATTTTTCTGATATTTTTGTTTTGGATAATATTTTTTGTCAGTCTCTTGTATTAATTCGATTTTTAGCAACTGTCGGCGTTTTGTACGAGTTTTGCATCATCGAGAATATAAAATTATCAGTCAAAATTATGAAAATGTTTTAATTTAAATTTAATGAAATACGGAAAAATCAAAGGAACGCAAACTACGCATTCGCGAATTTAAAAATGTCTACCACGTAAATATTAGAGAAAAACAAATAATGTTCTTTACATATAAAACAATGGCAATAAAATAATTAATAAGATAGGAGAAAATCTGAGAAACGCTAAAACTACACATTCTTTAAAATGCTTTGACACTAAACTTAAATAGAAAGAAAAATGTCTGTATTAAAATTAATACAAATTAAATCATTTATACAACACGGAAAAATCTGAGAAACTCAACCGCGTACTAACGTTTGTATAACAAAATATACAAACGCTACGTAAACAAAAATAATGATGGTAATAATACGGAACAGAAGATTGACAAGCACTGACATTCGCAGCTAGCAGCTGGGAGAACTAGAGAATTGCGTTACCTATGAAGATGCAAAGACAATATTTGCTATCTTTTTTTAATGTAAAGAAAACGAGTGAGAAAAAAAAGCATGCGACCTTAAGTTAAAGTGTTGCTGTAAAAAATAAATATTTCAAATCGAGAACAAACAATGAGAATTAACTTTATGTGTCGTGAATCGGTATAGGGGCTGAACTACTCATTTTGATGGTCTTGGACTTTAGACAGACACATCGCGTAGCGCATGTGTATTTTCCAGATTGCTGATATCTGACAAAAAACATCGAATTAGGTGAAAAATGGATTGACAAATGCATCTGATAGGGTTCAAAAATAGCTTTGAATAACAATATTTGATTTATAAGTACAATTTAGTATGAAAACTTTCCAGAGGGACCACATTCTGCTCTAAAATTTCGACTTGCGGCGAATTTCGAATAAACATTCTTCGAATAAACGGAGTTGTTCTGTACACTGAAATTAAAAATAAGCATAGATAAAAACAAAACTATAAAGTTAAATATGAATATATATTATTGAAGAAGTGAAAATATATTTTACTCCATACCACACATATTGGCTCAGACATTGTGATGCAGTCGGTGTCAGTCTCTGCTTCTAATGTCTGTGAATGCCTGTATGGAAGGTTGGCTCTGGTTCCTGCTCCCAAAAGCAATAACTAAAATATATGCACGCACTATCATATAGACAAATGTAGTTTAAATGTAAATGACTTTTTCAAAAAACTATCAATATTCTGTTCTCCAACATAGATTGCACATTTCACCTAACTTATTTAAAAACTGTTTTGTACTTATCCATTTGTTTCCTGGGCATGACACGTTAAAATCGCTGTAAAGTAAATACATCAAATTAACGTAAACGTCAAATGTCAAATAAAGTGCCCTGCATGTGTCGCCATAAGCAAAATTACTCGCGCACGGGCATTTGTTTTTTAAAATGAGATTTTCTGGGGCCTATGTAATTGCAACACTCCAAAACTAAAACTTGATTCACGCGGCACAATTTCTGTCAAATTATTAGAATCTCGATTAAAAGTAAATGAGTTTCAATTCAAACTTGTTTACATCTTGATTATAGTTACCGAACATGACCCAACCGGACCTTAGGGGTTTCTTTCAGTCGTTTCATTTAATATAGTTAATAATTTTAATTTGTTTATTAGAGTCTAATCAGTCCATCAACTCGATTCTCATTATGATTTAATATTTTGAGTTATCAAACAGTAATGCCCAGATTTAAATGACTTATTTTTGAAAAGAATGTGACAAAATTGTAAAACATTTTTTTTCCAAATTGTGTTAGTTATTTAATGTCTACCAAACAATTATAAAATTGATGATTATTTTGTTTTTATGAATTCGCTTATTAAAAAGTGGTAATAATCTCCTAATGTTATTTTACTTAAAATGTTACTCTTGGCGCCGGTCAGAACAAAAAAAACTTGTTTTTTCAATTTTATTTTTAACGGGGAACATATAAAATCTCAGGCGCGAGTGGGTTTGGCTGATGGATTAATTTTTTACTGCAAGCTTATTTCGAATGATGTGTTGCTCTTTTTTTTTTAATGTGCGGCTCTTAGAATGTCAATTTTTGTTTTTGTTCACTTTATCATTGATTTTATTATGTAATATTGTTGATTTTACTATTTTATTAATGACAATAATTTTTCTAGCCGTGGGCAGATCACCGATACCAGTGGAAGTATTACACGTGACATTCTTCGCCGATTGCGGAAGGCGCAGCTGGTTACTCGCCAACTTTCTCATGAAGTTTGAGGGTCTTGACCATTTCAATAAGACTAAAGAAGAGTTTACTCCAGAGGTTATATATTGATTTAATTTATAATTAATTGATAAATTGTTTGGTGCACAAAACAAATTTGATTTAATATTTGTTGAATTGCCCAAATTAATATTTTCTATTTGTAAATTTAAACAATAGACAAATATTTTTGGTCTCCTTGAAAAATCCTTGGAAGTTATTTACTTTTATGGAAAGTAGATTTCTACGCTCACTTTGAAAATAATGACACCAGTATGTTTTTTTGCAGACAAAGAAGAAAGATTCAAAATTTTGTGCCGCATTTAATATTTCTGAAAACAAGAGGTCTAAATGGCTGTCAGGAGTTGCAGAAGCGGAGATGCTCTTACGAAGACCACCTGAAACTAGGGAGCAATTTTTCATCACCATGTTTTTATCATCCACCGTCACTACTAAAAAGATTGTCGACAAACCCAAAAAAGAAAAGAAACCAAAGGAAAAGAAAGATAATAAATCGGAACTGTCCTTGAGTGAATCTTTATTTGATAGTTTATTCGGTATCAAAACTGAAGAAGAAGAAATTGATAAGAAAGAAGAAAATCCTAAGAAACCAGTCCAGGAAAGTGGCGATATAATAGAATTGGTGGATGATTGCCTAAACAGTATTGCCGAGAAAAGCGGAATCGTTAAAATTAAAACTCAGTCACATATGGATCGGTGGCTTCTTAAGGCCAAGCAACCAGTAAAGAAAGAAACCATAGTTTCTTCCATAAAAACAACCGATAGCGATACTGCGAAATCAAATATTAATGAATCAAAAACTTCCACAACAAGTTCTGACAGAAATAGCACAACAAAGGCCAGACCTTCAAAAATTCCAATTGAAGTTGTTCCAAATAACAATGAGGAACGTAAAACACGATCTTCAAAAACTCCAACTGAAATATCGGCACCTAATGATGAGGAACGTAAAACAAGATCTTCTAAAACACCAGTAGGTACATCGCCAACTAACGATAGTGAATTAAAATCAAAAGTATCGAAAATGTCTTCAGAAACAGTACCAGCTGGGAATGATGAGGAACGTAACACACCAAAAATGGTCAAATCTAAATGTTTGTCTTTGAAAAATACAGAAAGCCAAGACAGTGCTGAATCTCATATACCATTAAAAAAACGAAAATTGTCTCCTGACATTCTCACACTCAAAAAGAACACAAGCGAAAACATTTTGAAAAGTTCAGATGCGGTTGTCACGGAAGATGCCGATGAGTCTTTAAAATTAAATGATGAAAATTGTTTGGATAATAAACGTAATAGTTTATCATCAGAAGAAGATAATATTTCTAAAACTGAGGAAATATCTGTAGGGGGTGAAAATAGTGGTAAAGAAGAGAATGAACCTGACGATGTTCCCGATTCGACAGAAAATACATCTCGAATAGCATCATTGAGGAAGAGAAAATCTAATATTACGCCGAGTCAATCGGAAGTAGTGGGCCGTGATTTATCACTGCAAGACAGTGACAGCGACACGGAAGAGTCGCAACTGAACGATATAAAAAAATCTTCATTAGCAAGTAAAGCTACTTCCAAGTATGATGATCCCGAGTTTCAGGAGTTTTTAGAATTCAAAAGAGATGCCTTGTTGGATGAAAATCCTGATCTCACTGAAGAGTATGTAATGTCTTACCTCTATAAGGCTTGGCAATACGGGGAGAGTCAAAAAAGTGATGAGATGAAAAAGATTGATGATTATTGTTTAGTCAAAGGAATGGCAGATGACGTGGCTTCACCCGAGCCGAAAAAACAACGGAAAAGGAACAAAGAGGTGTCTGAGGATACATTATCTAGTCCTTCTGTCGTCAGAGAGAAATCTTCAAGAAAGAAGTTATTAAAAACCAGTTTGGTCGAGGAAGATTCCGATTTTTCAGATATTGAAGATGTTATCAAGAAAAATACAATTTCTAAATTAAAACCTATGGAAAATATTAACGTAAGTGAATCTGAAATTACAGATAATAAAGTTAAATCTGAAGCGAGTAAAACTGTTACCGACCTCGGGAAACTAGCACAGAATGATTTAAAGTTGGCAAAGAAGGCGAGGCAAGAAAATAAAACTAGTTCCCCAAAGTCAGAAAAGGAGGAGGATCAAGATGAAAAGGAAAATGAACCGAGTGATTACTTCATGGCGTCTCTCTCAGTTTCTAAGCCCAGCATCTTTAAAGGATTGTTCAAAGAAAAGGTTTGTGAAATATGCGAGAAGCCGAGCAGTTTGGTGAAATGCAAAGGACCTTGTGGTGGGATGTACCATTTGGTCTGTGTTAAAAAACAATTGGAGCCTTCGTCCTCTGATGACACGGAACTGAAACGAACCAAGAAGAGAAAGAAACGAGGGCGAAAATCATATCAGTCTAGAAAGAAAAATGACGAGTCTAAAACAGAGTGTGATAATGATGTTAGTAAAGTCATGTCTGATTGTGAAAGCGGCGACGAAAGTCAAGTAGAGGACTCAATTTCTGAAACTTTCCAAAATGGCGATAAACCGGAATCTGGCATTGTTATTGAACCACATTTAAATGGAGAATTTGAAATATCTCCATCGAAAAGAAGATCTTCCAAAGGCGTATCGAAAGACCGATCTGTTAAAAAATCGCCAAGCAAGAAGGAAATCAAAACTGAATCCCCTTTGCACATTGTAACAAATGCTGAAGATTTTGAGTCCCAACTGGAAAAAAAAATGCAGGAATTAATGGAGTCGAGCATCTCGCAAGATTTAGATCTATCTTCGGCATCTTCTACCGATGGGGATGCAGACTGGGATAATGTCAAAGCCGGAGAATGTGTTATTGTAGATGTAACAGACAGAAAACAAAAAAATGTAATAGGATCTGTTATAGATATCCTTTCTTCGGCCGAACCACAATTACCCGACACATTCAAATGCAACGACTGTCAGCGGTACGACATCCCACCCTGTTTTGTTTGCAGATCTGTCACGTGCTCGAAAACAAATTCAGAAGAGCGCCAAAAATGCAGCGTGCCACACTGCAACAAGTTCTACCATTTGGCATGTTTACGCATATGGCCCCAGACTAAGTATAGCACCGGCGGACCTTCGAAGCATCAGAAGAAGTCGCAGCCGCACGTGGAAGCTGTAAGCTGTCCCAGACATGTGTGCCACACATGTGTTTCTGACGACCCGCGGGGTTGCCGGACGAGATTTTCGGGAGACAAGCTTGCCCGATGTGTCAAATGTCCTGCAACGTATCATTCGTTTACACAGTGCATTCCAGCTGGTTCCAGAGTTATTACGGCCTCGCAGATTGTATGTCCAAGACATTGCGATTCAAAGTGAGTTTAGTTTGAATTATTTTGCGTATATACTCCTACATAAAATATCTTAACCAGTGCTTTTTTCTGGCATAATGCACCCAAACCGTGTTTATATATTTTCCCCTCCCTTAACACATCTTCTGCGGTGGTGGGTCAGATTTTACCCGGGTGTTTGTAAAAATATGAATTACGCTAGAAATATTTGTTTAATGCTGTTTTCCTTCTAGCTAATCTTTTATTAAATATTTCCATATAATTTGAGATACAAATTATTATTGGACGAGATTCAAATGAGTTATTAATAAAAATGTGAAAAAATGTGAAAAAATCAGTTGCTTTTACGGGATTGAATTTTAGCTCTTACACCGAAATATATATTGTCAACATTTTAAGCGGGTAGACAGAGGATACCAGGTATACGTCCATGTATTTGTTTTGACTTATTTTCGTCTGGCAGCCCCTAGACAATACCAGTAATATAACTATTTGAGGGGTGTTGCGCCTATCTGTAAGTTTTATGACACTACCTGGATGTTTGTATTTTGGCTGTACAGGGCGTCTGTTGATGCGTGAGAATATGTACATTATTCGTAATATTTTTTAATTTTTAACTTTTTTTAACAGAAACATTACGGCACATCATGTCATTTCATTAAATCATATTTAAAATTAAATATCTATAAGAAATCTCCTACAAAACTGTTGAAAAACTAAAAACTTGAGGTGGGTCTAAAATGACCCACTACCACCGGACGTGTTTTGTTTTGACCCACCGGGCAGTAAGCGTTAATGTTCCGTCTATCTGTATATGTATTCTGTTTCTCTCTTTCATATGTACTTTTATATTTTGTCTCCTTTAATGTTCTATTTAACTATATATGTATTCTGTCTCTCTCTTTCATGTGTAATTTTTTATTCCATCTCTCTCTTTATATACAGTAAAATTCCATTTATTCGAAGTTGAGAGGACCGAAAATTAAGAAAAAAGTTTGAATAATGATTTACGATAATGAAAACAAAAATGTAAAAATTTTTTTAATTTTTTTACATAGGTACTAACTTTTTTCATTACAACTCAAAGTAATTATATTTACCTATATCCACACATTTTAAAATAACAAACAAGTTGTCAAAATACAGCATAAACAAATCGTAACATTATTTAAAAAAACTCGATTATAATGGACCATACTTTTCGCGCCATTTTTAACAAAACTATAATCGTCGAACTTGTCACTTGTCAATACCGCTATTTCTCCAACAAGTTGAAGTTGGCAACAAAAGTTTCCAGCTCTTATAAAACTGTTTTGTGGTGGTCGCGGCTGCATTTTGCACCCGCCTGTTATGTTTTGTTATTTTTCTTCTTCAATCTCCGTTTCCTTACTCCTTTTACTTCCATGACATTTCTAACCTTTCAACGCTAAAGTTCTATCTGTCATCAAGTTTAATATTGTCGACAATGTCATTAATGGGGTCGTGTATTCTTCTGTTAATATTATTTTGGATAATATTATTTTGACAATCTCATGTATTAACTTGATTTTTTAGTAACTGTTGGCGTTTTGTACGAGTTTCGCATTGGTGCTATTTTCGAGATTATAAAATTATCAGTCAAAATTATAAAAAATTTTAAAATCGTAGATGCGCAATACATATTTGTCATATTTTTTTAGCATACTGAAAATGAGTGAGAAAACAAACAATGCGAATTAACTTTATGCATCGCGAATCAGCATAGGGGCGGATTCTACCTATTTAGATGGATATGACATTTGACAGGTACATCGCGTAGCGTATGTGTACTTTGCAATTACGGACATTTGACAAAAAAAATTGAATTAGGCGAAAAATAGATCGACAAACTTATCTAATAGGGTCTAAAAATATCTTTGAATAACGATATTCGATTTATAAGTAGTTTACTATGAAAACTTTCCAGTGGGACCACATTCTGCTCTAAAACCTCGAGTTGTGGCTAATTTTGGATAAATGGGATTTTACTGAATGTATAAGTGCATTCATTTTTATGTATTTATGATTAGTTTCAAATACGTCCTGATGAAGCTTGAGATAAGCGAAACCAGTTGACGTATATTAAATTTTGTGGTTTCGTACAAAGTGATTGTTATTTTATTTAATAAAATATTCACCCTTTAAATATAGTTCAATGATTTCAGATTGAGTAAAATACCCTACCACGTGAATACATCGTGGTGCTTCATATGTGCCAAGGGTGGCTCGCTCATTTGTTGTGAGACCTGTCCCACTTCATTCCACGCCGAGTGCCTTAAAATATCACCGCCTGAAGGTAACGTATTGCTTTATTAATAATCTGCCTTGTCAGGTCTGCTTGTACCGTCTTATAATCTGTCGTTAGGATAACTTGGCAGCTTATTTGATGCTTGATTTTTTGAGACACTTGGATCTTGAAAACATCCGGCTCCAAGTTCATCTGAAAGCATTCAGTAATTTATCAACTTTGTTTAGTATTGGATTATTATTCTGATAAGCTTATTTATACGTTTGACACGTAAATTTTAGAAAAATACAAATAATTATCTTTACAAATAAACCAATGGCAATAAAATAATTTACAAGATAGAGAAAATCTAAGGAATGCCGACCACACACACACTTATAAATAAATAACTAGAAGGAAATGTCTGGATTATCAAAAAATTTATAAAAATAAAATACAAATTAGATGTATTGGGTAAAACGGAAAGAAATGACATTTTTTTTACTGTAACAAAAAATTTATTTTTAAAAAAACTACAATATTATTCTGTTAAATAATTTCCGTCGTTGTCTATTATCTTCCTCCATAAAAGAGGCAACTTTTTGATACCCTTTTCGTAAAACTCTGGTGACTTACTGGCGAAATACGAATCCAGGTGATTTTTCACCTGGTCAGCGTTTGTAAATTTTTTGTCACAAAGTGAATGCTCCATCGACTTGAAAAGATAATAATCCGAAGGTGCTTTTTCTGGTGAATATGGAGGATGTGGCAGAAGTTCGAAATCAAGTTCTCTTATTTTTTGCTGAGTAATTTTTGCCGCACGAGGTCTTGCATTATCATGTTGTAAAATCCGCCTATTGTTATTGACCAAAACAGATCGTTTTTTTAATAACTCTGCTTTTACTCGTTCTAGTTGGGCACAGTATAGCTCTGCCGTAACTGTTTGACCAGATTTCAACAATTCAAAATGTATTATCCCCGAAACATCCCACCAAACACATAACAAAACTTTTTTTAACGTCAATGTTGGCCGAGGGGTAGGCACAGGTACTTGATTTGGTGATAGCCATTGTTTTTTTCTCCTGGTATTACTGTAAAGGACCCATTTCACGTCCCCGGTAATTATCCTTCTTAGAAATGGATCCGTTTCATGCCTGGACAATAGGGAAGCACAGATGGTCACGCGTTGCTCCAAGGCCGTTTGAGAGAGATCATGCGGCACCCAAATTCCTTGCCTGTGTTTTTTCCCCAACCTTTTCAGATGATCTTGCACAGTTGTTATTGGACAGCCAAGGTCGTGTGACAATTCCTTCACTGTTTTACGAGGATCAGCTTCCACCAATGATTTTAGGACATCATCGTCGATTTTGAGGGGTCTTCCGGTTTTTGGTTTGTCCTTTAATTCCCTATCACCACTTTTGAACTTTTGAAACCATCTAAAGCACTTTTGAAGTTTCAAGACGTCACGGTAAATGTCACAAATGGTTTGCGTAGCTTCTTTTGGTTTTAATCCTTTATCGAATAAAAACAGCTTAAAATAGCGCAAATGTGTTTCTTCAATCTCAGGCTTCTCCATTTTTCTACAACGGCAAAAAAAAAAAAATATCTTGAAATGGAAAGAGTACACACAGAGCTTTAAAATTATACTAACCACGACGTGCTAACTCAACGGCAACCGTTGACAAACTAATTTTAAAGTGACGCGCCAGAAAAAATGTCATTCCTTTCCGTTTTACCTAATATTAATTACAAAGATATACAGAAAAAATTAATTTATCGAAAAAATATTTTTATTTACACTGGAATTTACGAGATTTTAATAGGTTTCAGTTTGACTCGGGTCTCTGACTTGTGAAAATGTGCAGCAGACTATCAACCTTCAGAAGAACACATTGTCATTGCATGTTGTTTCGTTTTCGTTTGGGATTTGGTTGGTTCAGACAATTTGCCAGTAGTGATTTTGACATATCTATTCGGATCGGATATAAATAGCAACTACACTTGGGACCACTTGGTTGACAGTGCAAAGACATCTTTATGAAACTGGAAAAATATCTAGACAAGGTATTCGGGTTCCATATCAAATAAAGATCAGCGTATCATTATTGAACAGGCAATGGAGCGATCCATTTCTTAGCAGAATCGTCACTGGTGATGAAAATGGATTCTATACAGCAATTTGAAATGTTCCAAACAATAGCTTTCTCCGAAATAACTGTCCATAACCACCCCCAAACCAGGCCTGACATTGAAAAATATATTAACCTTTTAACTGCCAACTCTATTCAAAATGGAAGACACCACATAGGTTAAGACTAGGCTTTAAGGGACTTGGCTTATCTATCAAAAGCTGGGACCTGTCGTTCATAAAATCATTTAAAAATATGACTTTAATCCTTACAAGTTTGCAAGGTCTAAAAGTGCATGTTAATGTTATATCTAGGCGTGACATACAATATTTGTGGTGTTAATGCGCTCACAGCATTTAAAAGAGGGACTGCACGGGCATTATTCATTTTGAGTTGTTAAAACCATGCGAAACAATAACCGCTGATGTTTATTGTCAACAATTAGAATGGTTAAATAATGAATTGTTAAAAAAATGACTTGCCCTAGTCAATAGAAAACAGGTTATTCCGCAACATGACAATGCCAGACACCATGTAGCGAAAACAACCCAAGAAACAATGAAGCTTAGCTGGGAGGTTTTCCACACTCACCATGTTGCACCATCAGATTATCTGTTTAGATGTATGTAATATTCCCTCAAAAATACAATTTTTCAAAATGTCAGCGATGTCAGAACTCACCTTCTTCAGTCATATTTTTCATCACAGCCAGAGCATTTTTGTAATAGAGGAATAGAAAATTTAAAGAAAATATGCCAAATGGTTGTAGATAATGATGGAGATTATGTAATTGATTAGAATTTTATAATGTTTATTTATTTATTCTTAATATAGTGCATATATATAAGTATATTTATATATGCTCTAATATAAACAAAATCAAAATCGTTCCTTTTTACTACAACTCATCTTTCACATATTTGCTTAGTTTCATTTTGAATCTATGTAGTTTTCCCCCTTTCTTATGTTTTCTGCTATTTAATTAAAAATCTTCATTGCACTGTACATCATCGATTTCTGAGATTTAGCCTTCTTCCTGAATGGCAGTCTCAGTCTATCTTTTCCTCTTGTATGATGTTCGTGCCCATGTTGATTTATATCAATTATTCTTATAAATTATGCCAATATTTTCTTAGTGAGGATTTTATAAATAAATACCATAACATTGAAATATATTTTCTGCTTAAAGGTCATCATATTCAGATCTTTCAACATCGCACCGATCCGAGTACTATTTTCAAAGCTTTATTTAGCAGCACTGTCAATTGTTGCATTTCTTCTTCATTAGCCACAAACAAAATACTACTGTAGTAGTTGATGTGAGGACTATTTTTTATTAGAGTTGTATACTATTTTACAAGACTCAGACAAATGAATCTTTTTATCCATCCCAGAAGTGAGATTTTTTTAGCAATCTTTTTAGTCACGTCTCTTGTATTTGGCGATAAATTCAATTTTGAATCTATTATAACTCCCAAATATTTAATTTCAATCACTTCCTTCAGACTTTCACCATCTATAATAATTGCTGGTGTGATTGGTATTCTTTTGTAAATTCAGATGTTCATAAATTTAGTTAATTTTTTTCAGCCATATTGCTATATTATTTAAGTCATAGTTTAATTCATTCAATATAGTTGCATAATTGTCTCCCGCTATGTATGTTAGTGCATCATCTGCAAATAATCTTATTAGATATATAATATGTATTTTTTCTAAATGTGTTTTCTTTTGAAATAATTGCCTAATGACGCCTAATGTATTCACATTAGAAATAAAAATAATTATGGTAATACGGAACAAAAGATTGGCAATCACTGATAGTATATTGTATTTGCAGGTGGTTACATATGTGAAGACTGCGAAACGGGCCGACTGCCACTGTATGGGGAGTTGGTATGGGTGAAACTGGGCCACTACCGCTGGTGGCCTGCCTTGGTACTACACCCTTGCGAAGTGCCGCCTAATATTGCAGCCCTGCCCCATGCTCCTAATCAATTCGCAGTGAGGTTCTTCGGGGATTATGACCACTACTGGGTCAGCAGCGGAAGGGTGTTCCCATACCAGGAAGGTTAGTGTCCAGCTGTTGAGTTTTTTTTCTCTTCTGGTAATCTTATTTTAAGTTTTTTGGAAACCACTAATTGTGTTTTATTGGTACCCACCTATATATGCTTGACTACTTATTCTTGCTTTCTTTATAATCTTTCCATCTTTTCTTTGTTATGGTATTCTTAAAAAATACACTATTATTTTGTAATTGACTCGAAAATTGACACAATTCAAAATTTAATAATGATAATGTAAACAATTAATATTACGTGTATTTTTTTCTATAATTATGTATTTTGTAAATGTTTTCTTGGAATTTGGGAAAATATGTAAATTTTTAAAGTTTTACAATTTTTATGAATTATGTGATTTCTTTCATACTTTGAATTTCGAATTAACAAGGTTTTACTGTACTTTTTATGAGTTAAAAAAAATTATAAATGTTATAAAATTAAAATCATTTGACATTGTATTATATTATTTTTATCTATATGTGAAAATAAAACACTTGTTTTTTTTTATTCTACTTTAATTTATTTGAGACACATTTCGCCTTGCGAGGGCATTATCAACAATTTTAACTTAACAATTTGCATTTATAACTAATGGAAGACAGCTATACAATTTATTTACATGAGATGAAAAGGGAAAACATTATTCATTGGAATTTTTAAGTTTCCATACATTTTGAATGCTTCTAATTATTCTAAGTTAACCATTCAGTTTCAACACTAATGATATTTTAATGTAATAGGTAATATGTAGAAAAGGACTGCTATATAATTTTATAGTTATATTGTTAGATTGATAAATGCCCTTGCAAGGCGAAACACGTCTCAAATAAATTAAACGAGTAGATTAAAAAAAAAGGTTTTTTTTTTTCACATATGTGATTACGGAGTTCTACAATTTTTTTTATCTACCTCCAATCAGCTTCTGACTCAAACACTTAATATAATTTATTTTATTTGTCTAGGAGATACCGGGCACGCATCTAGTAAGAAATCAGCCGTGGACAACACGTTCCTAACGGCTGTGAAACAGGCGCAGGAGGCTTATGACATAGTCAAAAGTAAGTGCATAGTGCTTTAATAGTATTCTTTTCTTTTAATTCCTTTGAAGGGTCCCTAATTCTAGTTTCATAATTGTATGTGTTCTCATTTAGTGGAGAAGAGCATGTCAAGTAGGGCTCTATTTTAATTTTTAATATACTTACCTTATTTCCTCCCTATTGATTCCATAATAATGCCAATAAAAATTGTCTTGATTTCTCCCATTTCAATCACGAACACACACAAACGCGGAACTCTGCGCATGTGAGTGAACTTATTATATTTTTTATTACATATAATGCTTCTTATAAACATTATGCTAATTGAATTTTGTTCTTGGTTGGAGCAAAAGGTTCAATCTATTATCTATGTCTAAATCTATAAAAAAATTTAGCATAGTAAATTTTTCACATGAATTTCGTCCTACATTATAACTTTTTACTATTTTTTGATTTAACTGATCATGTTCTACTAATGATAGTATTAGTAAGGATAAAATTACAGTATCGGCATCGATTACTTTAGCTATTTTTTAACAAATTTATTCTTTTTTATTTTCATAAAATACATTCTCATGGATTCTTGAATATGAGTTTCGTCCATGATTAAATTAAAGTCACGATTAAACTGTGTTAACTTCTTTTGTGATTAACCCTTAGAACTTTGCCTTTTTAAATCTGTTTTCTAACTCAAAGATGCCACTACAGCGACATTACAGTACACAAAGCCATGTGTCAAATAATGTCAGTTCTCTGCTGGCTCTTGTTGAAGTTATTTGACTTATCTATAGAAGTTTTACTACATTAGTTAAAATTACACTCCATATTGGTTAAAATTGTACCTAATGTCAGGCTAAAATTATATTAGCAGTCTTGTTCTGGGTATCATGCTAGTGTTACATCTTGTTGTCTAAACGACACGTATTTAACATAACATATATAGGCTGCAGATTACAATAAAGGATCTCATTGTTCTATATATTTACCTAAACTGGAAATATTGTTACTATTGTAATTATGTTCATTAAAAATTCAATCTCGCAATCGTGTAGTCTCACAATTCACATACTATAATGAATATTTCTAGACATGAAACAGCGTGACTCGGAGGAAGGTGAGCTGGTGTCCAGCCTGCTGCCCCCGCAGTACGTGAAGCTGAAGGTGAACCGCGCCGTGGCAGGAACGGCTCTGGGAGGCAAGGGAGATCGGGCCAAAGGACAGCGTTGCGACTGTAATCCCGCAGCCCAGCATCCGTGCGCATCCGATTCTGACTGCCTCAACAGGTAGACTATGCCTATGACTATACTTTTTGGGCAAGGCATAATCATAAAATATGTCATAAGACTCGAACCATTATATATGTGAATGCAATACGATGCACCGCAGGCTCTATAAGATGTTTTGTTTTCCAATTTGTTTCCAATCTCGCTTACTTGTTATTACTTTGCTACTGGCAGTAAAAAGTTGCGTTGTATCTTGCACTAATAAAACATTTAAGATTCTACATGTATGTATGTATGTACAGTAAATATTATACTCTTTTCAAGGGAACACCAAAAAACAGTGTAAATCTGAGGAAAATGTTAAAGTGAGGAAATGAAAAATGTACAGATGTGATTTTTTATGAAAATAAAAACTGTTAATACCTATTTAAACACACAGTGGTACCTTGATTTACAAGTTTAATTCATTCTGTGACGGAACTACTTGTATCTCAAATCAATTTCCCCCATTGAAATGAATTAAAATGCCATTAATTCGTTCCGGGGACTCAAAAAATTTTTTGATTACATTTATTGACTCCTGATCCTTCAAAACTGATATAAAAGAATATCTAAAAAAACTTTAAAAAAGGAGCGTAACTCGTTAAAAAACAAACTTAGACATATTGTCAATTCTCACAACAAATATTGTGGTAACGCGCGACTGGCACGGTCGCAGATAATTGTAATGGTGGCTGTTTGGCAAAAATTCTGAAACCCCTAAAATGAATTCCAGGGTTGTCACTCAAACGTTAAAACTATTTACATTGAGTAATTTGTGTGTTCCTTTTTATGTTACTTCATTACTAGCATATGTACTCGCTCGAGTCGGAACTAAACTGTGCGATCATGAATGATGCAAGTGAGATAATGATAGCGGGATTAGAAGGAATAGGTCATTAGATCTTCCGGAACGATGACCGGATGATGATTAAGAAATAAAAATAATTTTGGACTTTCCCGTGATTTATTAGGGTGTGGGTCTCCCTTTGGGTGTTGCTGGAATGGATAATGCCGCAACGAGCGGTGGCTAGGGAGACCTAATGGAGCATTCCTCGCACCCTTGCAACCCGGACAGGGTAAAATTTTGCTGGACTGCAACCGAGTTCTGCAACTTCACATAAATGTGACGTTTACTCTCTCCTTTTGGGGGATAGAGTAGGACTCTTTGGGGTTTCCTCTATTACTGTAAAGTCCTTTATAGATTTAAAAAAATGAATTTACTTCCCTGAGTAATTTTCCATACATTTTTAGGATGCTCCTGACAGAATGTTCGCCGACTGTGTGCGCAGCAGGAGAGAGATGTGAAAATCAAGCATTTGAAAAACGTCTCTATCCTCCTCTGGCTCCCAGTCGAACCGTTCACCGAGGCTGGGGACTGAAGTTGTTGGCTGATATTAAGAAAGGTAGAACGATCAAACATTTCTATTAAAATTACTCTGGCTACCATCATATATATGTATATATATGTAGATATAACCAAACGTGTCACACCCAGTAATTGTAATTTCTCTCTTAATATTAACTATTACTACATTCTGACATTTTTCGCAGACGTGCGAAGGTTGACTGTATCTTTACAACCTTTTCTTTTCATTCTTCTTTTCCTCTATTTGTTACAACTCTTTTAGTTCGTGATTTTTTGAAATATGCTTTTTAATTTGCCTAACTTTTCTTTCATTCGCTTATAAGTGTGCGAGTTTAAGAGCTAAAATCATTTTAATATTATTTGGCAATTGCCACCGATGGACAGTATCGTTACACACTTTTTTTAAAATTTTTCTTCTAATTTCTTTGTGAAGCCTCATTTAGTGAAATTTCGTATTTTTGAGCTTTTCTCTGCGAGTTTACGACCAAAATATAATTTTATTGGATCTGTGCATTCATCATAATGGACCATAATTTATTTTCGTATTTGTAAACTTTTATCATTTAAAATTCTCCTTTAAAATCTAAAAAATGCGTAATTTTTTTTTGAAAAAATTGACATACCTACGTCATATGAATTAATGTAGAAAAAGCTTGATTTTTTGCAGACGTATTAATCAAACGCAACCCTTCATATTTTCAAGCGATAAACCGAAGGCTGTGATTCGCCAATCCTCTTATTGGTCAATTTTCAAAAATGCCTGAAATTTAAATAAACAGCTGTTATCTGTCATTATTGCAGTGCGTAATTTTCGCACACTTTTTTTTGACATTTCAAATGTATGACATTTCAACTCGGCATTGTAATAAACAGCTGTTGATTTTCGCGCGGTTTTTTATGTCAGGTATAGACATCCAGATTTCACAGCTTACAATAGTCATAGATATTTTATATTTTACCGCACAAGATAAAATTGATGATTTCACTTCGGAATTTGGTTAATTATGGTGAAATACATACATTATACTTAGAAAATTTTTCTATACGTCTATTATTTTGCAGTTGTACACGTGACTTACTACAGGCCGGTCGAAGGAGTTTGTTCTTTTACTCGTCTGTCATCCAATATTTAAATTGAATAGTTCTGGTGATAGATAAACCTGTAACTTACTTATCTACCATCACACCGTTTCTCCGCGGGGGTAGGCAGAGAGGATAGAGCACCACACTTTTCTGCCCTGACACATAGTTCTCGCTTCATCCACATTTATACATCTTCTTATACAAGCTCGACGATTGATAGATTATTATTGTTCCCTTTTATTTTAATTCTTCTTTTCCTGTCAAATCACTTTTTATGGTTTTATCAACAGTATTTGAGTATTAACAAATGTTTTTTTTTAAAAACCTGAAGAGATTGTGTACGTCGGCTATGTTTTTAACAATTTTAGGATGCTGAGAATAGTGGTATTTTTTTTTACGTGGTAAGTAATCTAACCTAACTCTTCTCAAAGATTAACAGGCCATTGACCGTCTTGGGTTGTTAGTTGTGTACGTCGGCTCTGTTTTTTCCAATTCTAGAATACCGAGAAAATTCTTTTAAAAAGTTAGTTGTAATTTTAGGTTTCTATATAGATTTTAATGCGAGGATTAATTGCAATTAATTGATAATTCGGTGCAAATGAATTAATTTGTTTTATGTAAACAATTTTTTGAAATAGCGTTTTTTGACGAGATTTTGAAAAACTTTAAAGTAAATTTTCAAATGATGCGAAATCAAATTTTTCCGCGATGTAATTGTTTTTTTATTATAAACAAATGGCCGATTTTACTGTTTGAAAGGTATGGATTATATTTCGTATTTAGGTTTTTTAATATTTGGTTAGTTTAAGCGTGATTTTAATTTTTTAAATTGCTACTGTTAGCAGAATGTATTACGCATTTAAAAAAAAGATTTTATATTTTTACCACTTCCTCTGTTCCCACCACTCTGGCTTTTTTTTTTTTTTTTGATTATATTGGTTAGTTTAAGTGCTATTTTAATTTTTTTAAATTCTACTGATAGCAGAACACATTACGTATTTAAAAAAAAAGTATACATTAATTCTACTACTTCTTCCGTTCCCACCATACTGTTTTTTTTTATTTTTTATTATTATTTTTATTTTTAAAATTTTTTTTTTTTATTTATATTTTTTTATTTATATTGGTTAGTTTAAGTACGATTTTAACTTTGAAAAATTCCACTCATAGCAGAATGTATTACGCATTTAATAAAAGGGATACATTAATTCTACCACTTCTTCTGTTCCCACCTCACTGGTTTTTTTTTTGTTTATATTGATTAGTTTAAGTGTGATTTTAATTTTGAAAAATTCTACTGATAGCTAAATTTGCTACGAATTGAGATTTTAACTTTTTCACTTTCACTTCTTTTTCTTCTTATTTTCCTATCGAAACACTTTATGGTTTTACAAAGTGTACTGACGATTTTAATTATTTTTTTAATCTGGAAATTGATAACAGAGTACTGTGTCTCTGCAGAATACGTCTGCTACCGTGCGGTAGCTGTGCGGGCAGGCTAGTCATATATATTAAAATCATTGTCTTGATGGCTGCGTTCAATTGAATTCTGATAATGCAATGCAATATCTGAAATATCAGAGCCAGTTTTACAGTATATTTTGTGTATTTTTATGAACATCATAATCTTGCATAAGTTAATGTGTTCTGAAAAAATACCATACTCTCCAAAACCACACCAATCAAAGTATTATTACTAGTGATGAGTTAAACTTGATTGTGATTGTGTTATTGGAATTTGATTCAAGGATTATTGGTAACTGACATTTAACTGTCTAGTGATTGCTCGCAAAATTATGAATGATTGTTATAATCAAACATAATCAAAGTTAAAATAATGGTTTAGTTCATCAGTAATTATTACTCACATTTGCGCGAGAAGTGAGTGCCGTTACTTTGTTTGATCAATTGAAAAAAAAGTGAACAGTATAATGACTGCAACTTCACCGCTCGGGATCTGCAGTGGTGTGTGCATCGCGCTAGTGCCAGCACATAAGTAAAATATGATACTTTTATACTATGCGCTAGCAGGCAGCTGATTTAATTAAGTTAAATTTATAAATCATACTATGCAAAATATTATTTTAATATTAAAACAAATATGAGACAATATTGCCTCTTAGCATAATGTTTTAGTACATTCCTTCTTCACGTATGCAACAATTCCCATCCTCCCGTAATATAAAATTGTGTTCATAAATTGAACAATGAGATTAATCATAATCCATTGTTATCAAATTATTTAATTGTTTTTTAATTATTTCTGTTCTTAATGAAATCTTAATTGAAATTGTTACGATAGCAAAAATGACAAACAAATCTTCCCCCTTTTTTTCAGGCGATTTTGTGATTGAATATGTGGGAGAAGTAATAGACGAAGCAGAGTTTCAGAGGAGAATGGCGAGAAGACAGGAGATTCGTGACGAGAATTACTACTTCCTTACCCTGGATAAGGATCGGATGATAGATGCAGGTCCCAAAGGAAACGTTGCTAGGTAAATATAGTTATTAATTTGTAACTTTCAAACTGTAATTTGTGTGTTATCATTTAATACCAAAGTTTCACACCCGATGTAGAGAGGTATAGTCAAACCGCTAAATTGTGTTTTTCAAGTGATTGACAAAAGGAAAATTATTTGAGGAAAGGGCAGATTAAATTAGTACATTTAAAACGTTCAGATTTTTGGTATATCACATTATAGTATTTGAAGAAAAGAAAAATTGAATCAGTTTTCCTATGGGATTATTTAATTTTGAATTTAACTGTTTTAGTGCCGAAAAGCGCCACGGCGCTGCCACGTGCAAAAGTGCCAACGATGCGACAGCACTCCACACTTCAGTGTACATTTGACTCGCGGCAGTGACAGTTGTGTGCGTGGAGCTCGTGATATTTTTCTTTGATTCACGTTTCATTATATTCAAACTACCTTATTAATCAAAAAGTGGTTACTGAAACCTCAGATGAAAGTATTTATTGTTGTTTTACTAGAATTGGGTATCACAATTTATTCATATTTGTTCAAAAATTCAAGAAGTATTCCATGGTTTAGTAAAATATTTGCAAGAAATTGATTTCAGTTACATTAGAAATTTTTTCTTTGATCTTCGTTTTCAATAAACTATTGTGTTCTATTTTTATGTTTTATTATCGTAATACAAAGCTTGGTAAAAGAGGACATTCGACGAGGACGTTTCGCTGCTTAATGAACACGAAGCATGAAAACAAATAATATGGTGTTGCCAGCTCGTGTCATGTTGCCAAGTTGTGCCATAGTGGCGTCATAGTATTATATACATATCAATAAAATGCTGCGATCATTTGAAACAGCATTTTTAGGCTTTGAACAGACCGCGTTATATCAAATTAGTGTTAATCGAGAAATGCTAAACGAGGTCTCACTGTATATTTAAAAAAATATATTTGGTACTGAAACAGTTAAATAAGGCGTTTATGTTATTAGTATTTTCCTGAAACATTTGTTTTTTTCTTTGCTCAGGTTTATGAACCACTCATGTGAGCCCAACTGCGAGACACAGAAGTGGACGGTGAATGGTGATACGAGAGTCGGACTATTCGCCTTAGAAGACATTCCTGCGGTGAGCTTTACAACTGATACTGAAATATTTTTTTGAGAATTTTCACTAATCATTTATTACAAAACAATTGAGACTGGTGGATGTAGTGAGCATTCACAAGTTCCCAATGTTAAAAGTAATTTGTGAGAATTTTATATTATTGAGTAGGGGCCGGATGTGTGATCATTAGTGACTTTTTACTAACGCCCGTGGTTAAAATCGTTTGCGGGTTGTTTGAACGTCAAGTTTACTATTATCAAAGCATAGGTGGAGATGTTTATAAGTGTGACAAATAATCATGAAATATGCTTTATTTTATGCATTATTTATGAATTTTTTCACCTAGGCGTTCAATATGTCACTTTGGTGATGAAATTTTTTCATATTATATGTAATAATGTATATTAAACAATAAGATCATCTTCGGACAAGCTCTCATCATTAAAATAGCGGGATATTGAATGATTAATTGTCGTATACTGTAACTGTCAAAGTATCAATGTGTCAGATGACTTTTGGAAAAGCCGAGAATAGTCCACCATATTTAACTATCAATTCTCATTTTTACTATCAGATATCGCAAAGTAAAATGAGTTTACTGCGGGATGTACTTTTAAGAAGTAAATATATTTTTACTAATGATCAAACCCGTTTTTGCAAAAATTTCCACTTTAGTTACTTTTTTTACTATAGTAAAAAGTTACTAATGATCACAATCGACCCTAGGACTAAATTACATTTGATTATTTTCGGTGACCTATATTTTGGTTTGATAGTTATATTATCGGAATTTTTACAGGGCAATGAGGTAACATTCAACTATAATTTGGTCTGCGCCGGGGACGATAAGAAAAGATGTCTGTGTGGTGCCAAAAGGTGTGCCGGGTTCATTGGCGCTAAACCTAAACAGGTCAATAGACAAATTTAATTAAATTATTATTTTTATTTTACTGCCAACTATCTAGCATTGCTTTGCAGGAGTATGAGATAACAATTATTATCATTAATAATATAACAATTGCTATAATTGTATTGAAAATATGTATGATTGAATGATGTGTGTGTCAAGAAGGATTATGCAAGGATTAATGATGGCTTGCCTCCAAATACCATCCATGATTGTGTTTGAGGTGTATTTATTTTGATTTTATATGCAGGAATAATGTGATCAGACAAGGTTGCATAAATAAAAGAGTTCTTGTACTTAGTCACAGGTTTATTCAGTAAAGTTTGTGAGGTTTAGCCTGGCAGACTATCTTCTACTGGCTAGATCAGTGGCGAGCATGAGAGTGAGTGTGTGTCTCAGAACCTACCTACTTTTATTTTTACTATATATGTATATACTATTCGATGCCCAAGAATGTATACAACCCATATACATTTATAATTCAGATCTGCCCAAAATCGATGTACAGTGTTGCAGAAGTGGTCTTATATATTCGTTCAATTTTTCTATGCGCCACAAAGGTTTTAATTCCATACTGGCCTATCTTTATATATTCCTCAATCATATATTCCGTATAAACTCATATTTGAATGTCTGTTGTTTTATTAATTTTATTTATTGATATTTTTACTAAATCAATTAAAATTTATTATCTTACACTACTGGGGAACATATTTCACATTTTAAAATTATTTTAGGATGAACCGGCTCCAAAGAAACAAAAAAATGTTAAAATGAAGCGTAGAAATAAGAAGAAATTGGTTCAAAATACTCCAATCTCTTCACCGGCAGCGGCATCATTGAAAAAAGCTAAATCCAACACACCAACCACAGAAAGAAGAAGACTAACGGCTGCAAGCTTGCCTGTTGTCCAGACGGATGACATAGAAAATGATATTAGAGAAATTAAAAAAGCAATCTGTGATGTGGAAGACCAAGAAAAAACTGAAGAAATTGCTAATAACTCTAAAGAAACGATTGTCACTTCTGATAATGATATAGAATCGAAACAAGTTCTTGATGATACCAATAGTAAGACGGAAGATTTGGAAGACCCAACTACTTTATTGAACAGTGATGCGAATGGAGTTGAAGAAAAACAAATTGATGAGGCAAATGTAAGTGCTAAACCAGTGAAAAGGAAACGCGTGAGTCTCACGTGTCCGGAAAGTGAAGACTCGGACAAATCTTTGTTAGAGTCTATAACTAAATCAGTAAAAAAGCGGGCGCGGTCTAACAGTGTACATTTCAGTGAAACCGTCACATACATAGGGGATACTAATATTTCCAGTTCTGTCGGTAACGACAGACAAGCGAGAAACGATCCCATCGATGATGCGAACCCCATTTCTAAACAAAATGGACACATAGAAAATGTCCCTTTGAATCTCTCTGAAGATTCCAATGATATTGGCAAGACCATAGATCTTAGTGACGAAGGGAAGAGTGTTGGCAAAAATGGTAAAGGTCGCTCTAGAAAGTCTCTGAACTTGGTTGATGAAATTTAAAACAAAAATAAACAATTTTTAGATTTTAATGTGTACAGATTTTTTTTGTACAAATAATGACACTTTGAGTTGCCATTAAAAATGTGAATAGTGTATTTTATAATTACAATAAGTTTTATTGCGATCTTGTTTGAGAGTTCACATTATTGTATCCATGAATGAACATTGATTCAAATTATGTCTGCTTTTAAAATATGTCTATATATGTATACTGTAGCTAGTGATAGTTTTTAAACGTGTCATAAACAGCATTTTTTATTTAATAGTTTTGATTAAGTTGATAAACATGATGAAATGAAGAGTTAACTCGATGCACAGTCCCGGCGAAGTGTTCCGGCTGCTTGGCGTATATTATTATACCTATTTGATAAATATATATTTTTGTATTTTAAAACAGTAAGAATGGAGGTGTTGTAATTTGTAGGTTATAGTCGTGAGACCTCTGCATTTCACACAATGGATTATTAATATTTTGTGTTAAGAATGCGCTGTGTATAAATCAAAATATAAGTTACGTAATACTGAAACCGTCAGTAAGTTGATCAAACAACACTAATAACAACAATATTTCATTTACTCAAATTCAAAATTAAAAGGTATTTTTTTTATTACGGTTGTGACAAAATAAACTTTTTTTGGTACTTGTCTTATTATATGCAACATTTACATAGTACCTTATTATGCACAGTATAGTGGGACACTTATTTTAGTGAAGTTTATAAACTTGCGCCTCTGCCTATCACATCACCTCAGTTTTAATATCATTTCACATGTATGAATGTGGATGAAGCGAGAATTGTGTGTCGGGACAGAGGAATGTGGCTCTCGTGCAACGCCATGATGGTAAGTTAGTTAGATTAAACACTAAACCTAAATTTTAAAAATCTTGTACATCTTCGTACGTACGTAAAAATCAGTGTACAATCTTCTTTTCTTGTTGGTTCCCTCATTATTGAGGATCATAACTCTCAGGTTGCGATCTGTTGATGTCTTTGATGATTTTTCTCCACTTATTTCTGCAGCTTGCAATTGTTTGAGTAGCCGTTGCTATATAATAGGATAGCTACTAATGTTTTTGATCTGATCTGTCTATCGAGTTGGAGGTCATCCTCTTCCTCTCTGGCTTTCTACGAAGGTGAGAAGTCAGTCACCGTCGGCTTCTCCAGGTTATTATCCGCTCTACAGGCGGTGTCTGAAAAATTTAAATAATAATAATAATATATAATTTAAATATTTCACAAATAAAATTGATTTTATAATGAAATCGCTGTGTTAATTTGAAAGCCAGTGTAATTCAAATAGTTCTGAAACCCTTCAAAATAGAAACCTCAATAAATTTTTATTAGAATTTTTACACATCACATGTATTCTTATGTCTGCTGTAGTAAATACACTTATTAAACAATTTAAATAAATTATGCTTGTAGTTTTATATTGTAAAAAAAACGATAACTCCCCTGTTTGTTTAATGTTTCTAGCATGACCATTTGAATTATTACAACATCGAAAACATTTGAGTTTTTTATGAATTATTTTTGTCAAAATTATTCCCAACAATTTGATTCAACACGCACACTCCACTCATTTTAGGTTTTAATTTATAGCTATCATTTTAAAACTACACACATTTTTTTAAAAACATTTAATTAGGCTTATGTTATGATTTGTGTTTCTGTCAAATGTGAACTTTCCCATTATCACTGTTAATGGCATTATCAGTAGTGATATTGAAATAATTATGTTTCATAATTAAAAATTATAGCTACTCATTAATTCTATAATCTTTAAATGTACACGTTGGTGTTATCGGGTATGCAGTGGTGTACTCCTTCTATATTATATGTACTGCATTCTATTAAAATTTATGTTAATTTTTCCTTTGCAAGATCACCAGCATTGCCGCTTTCTAAAGTTTCACAGCCAACCTTTTTCTACCCACACTCCTGCTACCATATATTTTCCCCTGTATAATGAGTTATTAGATATCATATTTTTCATTGAAGAAATATTTCGGAAGTTTTGTCCTCCACCCACTGGTCTATGTCTCGATTGCAGAAGAATTCATTTTCAGAAAAATGCTTTTTGCTATCTTAATTCTTGTAATTTGGATGTCTGGGTACTGTAGCTGAAGCTGAGGTATTAAATCTTTTCTACCATTTTGACATCAATGCCATCGACTGACGAGTGAACATTCACAACCTTTTGTCTACTGATTACTATGAACATTGCTTTTTGAATATTCATTTTCAGTCTCATTCTGATCTCGTTGCACTTTTTTTTTTTTTAGTAGAAAATGGTATGCATCGATGATAATATGAATGAATGACACCCAAATATACGTATTAGACAAGTACCAACAATTGTTATAATTTTAATTATTCATTATTTTCACATTTGCGTAATTTTAACGCACTAAAAATAAATTTTGTTCAACTACATAATTGTGTTTATCATAAACAAATAATTTTTAAATAATACATTTATTAGTAGTTGTCAACAATTTTAATAGAAAGGCACATGTGGCCCTATGTCGAGTATAATAATGTACAGGTAATTTTTAGTTGTTCTAGTATTTCGCATGTATTTGCTACATATTTTAAGTGGCAGTAATTTTTTTTATATACTGTAACAGTTTTATATAATGTATATAGGGTGTAACAGACCTGGTCCACAATATTTTATGTGTTTTCCACAATATGTGGAAAATCTCCACCACTACGGAAAATATTATTGTTTGAAATTTTTACAAAATCATGTTAAAAGCCTACGTACTTTGAAATAAATATTTGTGAAATTTATGCATTATTAATCTATATATTTGGTTCAGACCCTAAATCATGTAATAAAAAATAGTCTAGCTGCTTGAAATTCGATGACCTTTAATTTTTTATATTCAATATATAATTTAGAATCAATAAAATATTTAAATTAATCAAAATAATCGCATAATTACAATTTTTTTGAAATGCTTATATGTCTCTTTTTAACTCATAATTTAATCAGGTATTCATTCATCCATAAAATATTGTGGATTAGGTTATTACACTCTGTGTATATGTTCTACTGAATACAATATATATATCTATATATATAATTTTTTAAAATTCTTTTTAAAGAAGTATTAAATGCGTGTGAAATATCAGAACAGCTAATAATGTCATTTGTTAGTCAGGATACTTTATAATATAGGAAGGGTCGATATATTTGTATTTAGTGTAATCTTTTTCGTAAGCGGTATTTCACATGACTTTTAAAGATTTATGTTAATTTTTGTAGAATCTAGTTGCATTTGTTTTAAAGCTAGTCTGTTTTGCAATGTGATTCGTCTGTAGGTTGAAAATTGGAATAAATATCTTATTCGGTTGGAGTAATCAAAATGGACTATATATGTATGATAGTAATGTTAATATTTGTATTGAACCAAAAATAAGTGAGAAAGTATTATATTTTCATTTTTAAAATAGTGTTATAAATTTAGTTGAATATGATGTAATTTTAATTTAGTAATGTTTTTCTTATACGTTATATTTAAGCAGTCAGCAATTATTAATGATTACCACGTTTTTTAAGAATCAGATTTATTTTAATTTTAAATAATCATCAAAGGCATTTGACATTTTTAATCATTCTACACACAGAAACAAATAATCTGTTGATGAAGATGATATTGGAAGTTTTGATCTCGTTGTTAATGCTTTGTAGCTAACGGACAACTGTTGGAAGTATAAGTATGATGGTAAAATAATGTTAGGACTGGTCCTGGTGCAACACTTTTCAAGATCCGCATGATCTATCAAAAGCGGGGCTCTCACGGCGTGCAATTATTTCATTTTTAAGTTGAACATTTTTCTCACAGACATTATTTTAAAATATTGTAAACAAACAAAATTCACATATTTTTGATAACCAGATATTTAATATTAACATGTGACATACATCAGCGGGGCAGATGGTTTAAAAAATGAACTGCAACAGGAAAACCATAAATTATGTCGATATTATTCTTCCGAAAAATATCACCTACCATTGATTAGATGATGTACTTAACACTAAACTTATATTCTTTTAACATCTTTTTGTCGATGAATGATATTACTGTCAGAAAAAAATATATAGGGTGAGTCGGGATAAGCGCATCTATGGGGGAAGTGTATCTATGTCTTATAATTATGTTAGAAATTGGATTTCAACGCTGCAATCTATTAAGAAATGTTATAAATCAATATTTGAAGAGACAGTCCAGAGATGATGCAAATCCAAATATTAGTTTGTAATACCATTTCAAATTATGACAGTTTGATGTCAATTTGCGAGTTGTGTATCCCTTTTCAATCTTTTGTATATTTCGATAATCTTTTATGCCAGGACCTTTATTTTGAGTTGTAGTTTGTGATGTATATATTAGTTTTGTGATTATTTCTGCAGATTACGATTTATAAGACTAGATACACTCACCCCTTGAATTTTTATATTGAAACTTTCTTAACTAGTGATGTGTAGACAGTTCCATTATCTTTTTAAAATAATTAACCAATTTCAAAAATAATCACTATAATATGTCACACTTCCCTCATCTAAGCGATTTTACTAGATTTTTTGGAACTCGGCACGTTTTATTCACAGAAATTCATATTGTCGTTAAGCAGATCAGTAAAGACATTTTCATTATTTTAATGGTTTGTCAGAAATAATACAACTAGATGCTCTTATCTCAAATTTGGGGTAAGTGCATCTACTCGTCCAATTTTCATAAAATGCTTTCAATGTTCTAAAAGATTACATTCTGATTTTTAAAGACTTAAATTAGGAAATGGTTAATAATCCTATCAAGATTTCAAAAGCATGGTCATAATGTTATGATGTTTGAGAACAGTTCAAAGTTTATGTTGAAGATTTATATGTCACACTTACCCCGATTCACCTTACCAGGTCGTAATATACCTACTTCACAATATGAATGGATGCCTGAATAAATTACGAGTTGAAAATGTCCAAGGAGTGTGTACAAATGCTGTGCCGTTCCGGAAAATATTCTTATGTGAGTTTTTTTTACAAAATCATGTTAAGGTTAAATCTGCGTACTTCAAAATAAATATTTGCAAAATTGAAACATTGTTTTTGCTCCAGACATTATCATCTAACAAAAAATAATCTGGCCCATTCAATATATAATTTGGAATCAATAAAATATATCAATTTTAATATAAATATTTCCCCTAATATATTTATTGTGCATTAAATGTGCTACACCCAGTATATTTTTTGCAAATAATCTTTAAAATATGTATTAGTCAATTCTTTTAACGGGAAATAACAAATATCTGAATGTTATTTTTTTTTAAATTTTGAATATGCAGTTTGAATAAAATATTCTAGTTATTGTACGTTTTCCTATTTTCTTGAAAGTTTAATTAGAAAAAGTGCTGTTATTTGTGGTTTACATTTTACAATTTTTTTTGATAAAGTATGGTTTGACTGAATAACATTGTCAGCTAAATAAGAAACTAAAGCTACCTTTCCTACCATCAACCATTGTTTTTTTTTTTCAAAGTAATATAGCGTAATTTTATGTAGTGACAGATTCATGTAGTGATAAATCTGTAATTTTCCTTTTACAAACATAATATAATCAAAATGTGACAAGGGAATGACTTAATAATGTTTAGACTTATTGCGTGAAGAAAACAGTAATCAATTGACAGATTATTAACCTGCATTACTCAATTGATGGCAATTATCAAGTTGTACAAGTATCACATAGTTTATTGTCCAAACTTCAGGGCAGTGTCCTTTATTCAAATTTAGGTAGAAAATGTTCTATTGACACTGGGATTTGAATTGTTCAATAAGTTAATTTCATGGCCAATGATATCGTATGGTATTCACCTACACCAGGGGTCTGCAGACTTTCTATGAGAAGAGCCAAATATTAAATAAACAGAATCTCAAAATTGTCAGAGCCGTAGCGTAAATTTTCACCACAAAAAAAAACGAGGTAAAATCAAGATTTTTTATATAAAACTCAAATTTACAATGCAGTCGAGGGTCTACTTAGAATATAATATACGGGAGTTATAAGCTTCAGTAGCCCAGTGCTCTATATATAAAACAAGAAAACCTAAATATTTAACACTTTTTGGGCTTTCTAAAGTTTACTAGTTAGAACGGTGATCTCGTATGCTATGTCTGGCATGTAACTACTTGTTTAATTTTAGACATGACTAAATTATCTGTTAATTTGCTTTTTAACTTATTTTTTATTTGATTCATGGAAAATAATGTTTGTTTGCGTAAATGGGTCAAGTCAAAGATTCTGAGAATGGCAAATGCTACTTCTTTTATTGTGTCATATGTAAACTTTTCCATCTATCAAATATGATTGTATATGAAACTTTGATGATGATAACTCTGCAGCCGGATGCCGAAATTGAAATAATTAAAAAGGTGATAATCTGGCAACCGAATTAAGAATCCAATAAATCTCATCACTTTTTCCATTCAAAATTAATAGATATATCTAATGTAATTTTAATTAATCAATTGGGAAGATATATAGAATATTTTGGTTGCTACCGGGGTTCAAATAGTTGATTATTTAAATTCACAGAACTTTGTTCTGATATTGTAATTTCACAGTGTGTTTCTATTAAAAAAAAAGATTTATCTAACCTTGAAGTTTGGACAACTAACTACGTGACATCCGGTATACTAGTCATATTATATGCGAGATGTTTCCTTACGTGGACAGAGCAAAAGAAAATAATATGTTAGAATTTACCCAGTTTTCAGTGTTTCAATTTTATTTTCTAGCGTTGCTCTGCAGTTTTATGAAAAATGTTTAATCATGTCCGTGAATGTAACGGTTTTTATTAAAATATTTAGCGAACGCTTTGTTTCATTCACACGTTTTTGAGCAAATTGTTAAATGCCGAAATGATTGCATTTTGAATCTGTCGAGGAATCAAGCACAGGCGGCTAATTGTTCATAGTGATTTTTTTTATAAATATTGTGTAAATGTTTGAAATTTTTTATATCCCCTGGAGACCAAAATGTCGAGAATATTAGATGTTATATTAGTTAAGTTTACATGTATTAAATTCATTTTCAAGTGTTCTTTGGAAATCATGATCTTGTAAAATAATATACATATTTTATGTTTATTCATTCAGTGTTTTATTCCACCACTTGCATATTCTACATTCTCGTATGCGAAAAAAGAAACAACAATTTTTGTTTATTAAAATAATATATTATTTTTATTAAGAGAGCACATTCTTATTGTGAAGTTGTAATTATTCAGAACAGACGGTCTGTGATATTTTAAATACTAATTAAATGTATTAATTAGAAAGATATATAATCAATTTTATCGAAAAATATATTGTTGTTGCTACCGGGATTCGAACCTGGATCTCTTTCCAATCCGGGGAAGGTGCATAATCCAACTATGCTACAGCAGACAGTACCTTTGAGGACAAATTTTCCAACCTATATGTTACATTTTTCAAATTGATATATCTACTGTTCCATTAGTTGAAAGTCATCTACTTTGTTTGAGATTCCGTAAAAATATTTAATTAGTATTTAAAAAAAAAAAAGATTAATCAATTTCGATTTTGTCTCCTTCAAAGCAGTTCCCATCGGATATAATGCACTTATGTCACTGGTTTTTCCATTGTTCAAAACGCCCCATGAACTCTGTTTTTAAGATGGTGCTCCTGTGATTTTTATTTTATCTCATCTATGGTGTCAAAACGTCCTTTCAATGTTTTTTTGATCTTCGGAAAGAGAAAAAAGTCACAAGGAGCTAAATCAGGTGAATACGGAGGCTGTTGCAGCATTGTGCAGCATGTTTTATTATCTTAATTACTGTAATTACCTCATATTTCTATATGTATTTTTCATTAAAATATAATATAAATAGCTTCGTCTCTGTGAGATATCTGATA
Organism: Eubasilissa regina; assembly: GCA_022840565.1. Taxonomy (NCBI): domain Eukaryota; kingdom Metazoa; phylum Arthropoda; class Insecta; order Trichoptera; family Phryganeidae; genus Eubasilissa; species Eubasilissa regina. The sequence continues at coordinate 10,167,576 of JAINEB010000027.1, read as the reverse complement.
TTTATTTAATTAATTAATTAATTGTTGGATTTAATAATACATTTCATTAAATTATTTATTTATAATGATACATATACATAAAATGTGTATTTCTATATTTAATTGTTGATTTAACTACTTTCTATTAAATATATTAAATTTTGGGACCAAAAGGCCGTTTTTGTGAATTTTCAATTTAAAATAAATCTTAATATATTTTGTCTCAAATATGAAATGGCGGACTCACTTCTCGATTATAACATGTGATTCAATCATAGGTATTATATTGTAATTTAATACGTGTTTTGATGATCGTTGAGGATAGACGTGTCTCAGTAATTTAACTTAAACGGCAAAAGTGCTAAGGTCAAATTATATACAATATAATATAACTTATCAACTCAAAATGATGTTATTTAGTTTAATTATGTATGATGCATACATAATATAAAATGTTATATTATCTTTTCTTGAAAGCTGCAGCATGTTTTTGGTCAAAAATGAACGAATAAGCAGTGAAGCGTGAGCCGGTGCATTATCGTGATGCAAAATCCAAGAGTTGTTGGCCCAAAATTCTGGTCACTTATGGCGGATAGTGATGAGGTAAACGTTATTATGACTGATTGTGCGTTTGGTATTTCTTTTATAACAATGATTGGTGACTGATATTTAACTGTTAGGGGTTTAGTTTCCAATATACCAGTGATTACTAGCCGAATTATAAAAAATCAGTTACCAATTATCGTTAAAATCAAACGTAAATTTCACAATAACAGTTAAAATAACAATTTAGCTCATCACTAACGGCGGATATTCTCACACAATCATAGTAAAACTTTATGATAATACTCCTTATTGACCGTAGGACCTCTTGGCAAGAATTCATGATACACTATGCCCTTGTAATCAAAGAAAACAGTAAGGAGAACCTTCACATTCAATCTAACTTGATGGGCTTTTTTCGGTCTTGTCTCCTGTGGTAGCTTCCATTGTGAAGTGTTTCAATGTCATAGCCATACACCCATGATTCGTCACCTGTCATGATGCATTAAAGCAAGTTTGGGTCAGTAGCAACACTAGCCAACGTGATTCCTCACAGAGATTTTTATGATATTTTAACAATTTTGGAACAAATTTCGGTGCCCAAACTATCAGTTGAAATTGCTTTGCATGACCCGAACGAGATATTAACTTTTTCTGTGAGTTCTTTAATAGTAATTCATCAATTTAAAAGAACGATTTCCTCGACTTGCAAGGTTTTCATTGTTGATTGATGTGCTTGGTCATCCAGACCCGGCATCATCTTTCACAATTTCACGGCCCTCTATAAAACATTATTACCACGCATAAATTTATCTTTCCAATATAGATTCTTCGCTGAAGGCCGTCTGCAACCTTTTCATCACTTCACTTTACTGCACTTCATTTTATTTTTAATGCAAAATTTAATACAAATTCTTTGACTAGTCATTTTTAAAGACAAAAAAAAGCAAAGCGTCACAAAAGTGGTAGTCAATTGGTTGTCAAACAGAAACTACCTATTGAATAGGGTTGAAATTTGACACGTAGGTCGCTCACATAGAAGAAAACTCAAATCGGTAACATTCTGTCTGCGAAATTTGAAATTTATTGTTTCTTTTTTATCAAATCTTGTATTCTTCCATATTCCTATAAAATAAAATAAAACCAATTTTTATATTATGTTCATTTACTTTTATGTACAAAAAATTATTGATTAGATTACATGTATGTACTTATTTTTAAATAAATATAAAAATGTTTTTTCTTACAGTTTTATGACTGTAAAACTGAAGTGTTTTAAATAAAAACAAAATTTAAATTTTCTCTTTTGAAATGAGTTACACAGCGGCGGAGTGATTAAATGGAGATACAAAATGATGAAAAGAAGAGAAAATTTTATATTTTCATTTATTAAAAAATAATTATATAATGCTTGTATATACTATATCCCTACAGATTAAATTAAGTTGAGCATATTGGTATATTTAACTTAAAATATGAAATTTTTCACATGGGCCACTCTGCCGCTGTGTGACTCGAATATAATACACTCAGGTCTCTTTATGCGGTTTATATTTCAAGAAGCATTTTTTTAATATTAGACTATTTTAGACCAATTTGACATGTTGAATGGGTTAAAAATGTTGTCTTTATATGCAAACACAGTCTGCGTCAGTACAATTCAGACGAAATCAAGTGAAATTGGGCATGTCTGGACAAGTTTCTGCCCTCCATTGTTTTCAGAAATTATCACTAGCATAATGCAGAGGATAATGTCACTAATGACAATGATATCATTGATACTGTTGAAGAAAAAGAAAATGAAAATGAATTGGAAGAAAATAAAACTCCAGTCACCTTCACTGTAAGTATAATTCGAGAAGGTCTTCAACTTTGCAGTAAATTGGCAAACCATTACATTGAAAAAGATGATAATTCTGAACGAGCATTCAAGTTTCAACGCGGGCTTCAGAATTTCATTTCTGAATATCGGGAATTGTACAAAAAATTAGCAAAATCATTGCAAAGTTTGATCACTGATTATATTGTCAAAAGAGAAAAATCAACATGCGAAGTTGAGGCTAATTTTATCTGTGAAAAATCATTATATTCAAGACATGGATCTGATGCGCTGACTATCTCTTCTAGTGATGAAAGTGATTTCCAACCAGTTCACAAATTATGCCAAACATTGTCATATAGCGATGATAATTCTTACGAAAAAAATAAACTTTTTTTATAAAAATTTGAAAGGTTAAGATTTTTCTGAAATTTAATAAACTTTTTTTATGCGTTTTTCAGTATTTTTTAACTTATTGAATTAGTTTTATGCGATTTAAAAAAATTATGGAACGTATCCTTTATCTTTATATGTGTGTCTAGTCTTTTTTAATGCATTTTGCTGTGGAACGTATCTACCGCATAAAAAGAGACCTGAGTGTATATACATAATAGATAACATGGTGAGATATTAGGAAGTTTAACAATGCACAAGTCGTATGTAATTTCAATTTGTATAAATTATTTATTTATATTTACAAGTTCTCAAACAGTTTAATTCTTCTTGAAAAACAATACATGCATTTTAGATCTGACAATTGTTCAAAAAAGTGAACTTCAGTGGGTTGAAAAGTAATAAATCCCGGTACTTTTGTACAGGGAGAGTCGACCCCCAAGTAAACGGGAAAACGGAAAGTTGAAGATTAATACTATTTTTTTCTAAAAATTACGTCTTAAATTTGAGGTGCATCGGTCCAGTGCACTTTATCGTCTGAAAAATACGGTATATCAGATATCACAAATAGCATGAATTGTCAAATTGTCACGATTTAAAATTTCTCAATTAATTTATAAAATGTGTAAAATCTGATGAATATAAAAATAATTATAATAACTTATCAGAAGTAATGACAAGGTCAAAATATTTTTATCCTTAGTAGTAATTAATTTAACTTAAAATACAAGTTAAGCGAATAAAAGTCTTATAAATGCATATACGTATTTAATATTTACACATCGATTATAATTATTAATCGTTTAGGTGTTGAACTGTACAGATCAAGCCTCAAGATAATTTATTTAACAATAATTTAACCATGTGATATGAACTTCGTTTTTAAAAATGAAATTCATTTTGATCGTAAAATAGTACACATTTTTTTCAACTCAAATGCGCAGATTTGATTATGAATAATACTAATTAAATCTACAAAATCTCTTTAGGCATAAACTCCATTTGACTTCTTGCACACATTTCCGTTTGTAATGGTTGCTTTTCCATACTTGCGTCTCCCTTCGTACTTATAGAAACAGTTGTAATTCTTTTCGTATTCTCTTTTAAAATTGTAATTGATAAAGTCAGCCGCAAGGTAAATAGTCCCCAATGCGGTCGATGTCGTCAGTCTCACAAACTCAATATCAAATGGTATTTGTTCTTCATCCAATATTCGGAGAAATCCCGGTTGGATGAAATCCCAACTGAGCCAAACAGAACCGACGCATATAATTTTTAAAGGATCTGTTTCGTACAGCTTTGGGTCTATCTTGGGTTTTAGAGCGATGATCGTTTTAGCCATTAGAGTTCCCGCTTCTACAAACAAGTCTAGACATAATTCGTCTCCCAGTTTTGCACCTTCGGCTAATTTTGCACAGAGACCTGGAAATAAGAATGAGCAATTAAAAATGTGTTAGCGTAATAACTGGAAAAAAACTGAAAAATCCATTAATATTATCACAATGGATTTTTGACATGGCTGCCCATTTGTCTTGCAGTTTTGAATCATAGTTGGGAAATTTTTTTTTACCTAGATTTGAAATTTGGGATAATCTTGCGCTTCGAAAGTAAAATGCCCTTGCCCTGACCTCCAAATTATACTGAGTCATTTACTTCTATAAGTCAATGTTGTGATTTCTGTTTGATGATGTGTTTTCAATTTTTCAAGTTTTATTTTATTATATTAACATTGTGTGTGAAAGTTTGTTTTCACTGATGAAGTTTCAGAAAAGTAATTCGCAAATACACACCGTAATAGGAAGATTGCAGCATAATATTTAAGGGTAAGGGATTATCGACTTTAATTATGAAATATTGGTATATTCGGCAGTCTGTGCAGTTTTTTCATAACTACTTTTGCTGGCCGCACAATTGAATCTTAGCGTGTAGGAGAGTCTTTAAATAATATTTTGAAATGTTATTCACAAATTTTGCAATTTTTTCTGCTCTAGTTAATATATGGTGGGAATCACCATTTGCTCAGTGCCTGCCTCTAGTGTGTATATTTTATCTATTACTATTGTGTGTACTTGATTTGTTTCCGTTTTACTGAATAAATGTTTTTCTTTCCTACACTGTTACAGGACAGTGAATGATCTTTGGTTGGTAGCCATGCTGTGTTGCATTGCCGCATAGCATGGTTGTCAAGTAGCATTAAAAAATGCCAACCTGGCGGTGAATGTGAAGGACCGACATGAGAACTTTTGCTTATAAATCGGTCCTAGGTAAGCGGTGGGACACCAGTAAATGTGACCCCAGAAAATCGAGAGCACTAAGTCCTCTACATGCGAATCTTCAACTTGCAAACTTTCAAGGATATTAACATCTGTGTTCAATTATAAATAAGTGCAAAATTCAACATCGTATCACAATTTCAATTAGTGGCAGCGCATAAAGTTAGTTTATGTCTCTGCCGTTTGGTGGCGTATAAGACTCACGTTTTCAGTAATGTTTACAGTAGTCACGTGCAGTCTTCTTTAACAAGTTTGTGAGCTCTTCAATATAGCTACACTTTATTCAACGACTGTGATTAATTTTAACCCTAGCACTGCACGATATTGAATGTTAAACTCAGGTACAATGGTGATTATTACAGTAAATGCTGGATGCCTAGGTTAACTTTGTTCATTTTGTGGACAAATTTAACTTGCGAACAAGCTCTCGGAACAACTCGTTCGTATGTAGATGACTTACTGCATATGTTTTTTTTGATAAACAAAATGTATGTATCAATTTTAGTTCAATCAAAAAAAAAATACATTTATAAATTTAGTACAATCATAATATAGTTTTTTTGAATTGAACTATTGAAAAAGTGAGTAATATTACCTGCAAACATTGGTTTTTCAAAATGGGCGTAGCAGTGATCCAAGAGGTCTGTTCGGTTTGAAACATTGAAATGGTTCTTTACGCATTCCCAAACATAATCTGTGGGATGAGGCGGCTTCGCAAAGTTATCATGGTCATCGAATACCATTTTTACAGCCCGATGTGATATCCAGTATGCTGAAAATGGTTATTAATATTGTAGAGTATAAGTATGAAAAAAATACCAATAGTTATGACATCTATATATCTATTACATTTTAAAAATAATAATGCGTTATCAGAAGAAATTTCACAATGTATATGGATACATAATTTTCAATATAAGAAATATGTAAGTACAAATTAAATTAATCAACTGGAAAAATGTATAGAAAAAATCAATTTTTGTTACTTCCGGGATTCGAACCTTCACCTTTTCCTATCCAGGAAAATGCGTTATCCAGTTTTACCACATCAACTAAGTAGGTTGACAGCAAATTTTTTAACTTATATGCTGTAGGTTTTTCAAATTGATACAATTAACTTTATATTGTGACAAATCTCAAATACGCTAGGAGACACCAGAATTAAATCAAATCATTTTTATTAAATTTGGATAAACTTTGATACAACTTATATATTTTTAAATGTGAACAAATTATTATTGTGAAGTTGCAGTTTTTCAGAATATAGTTTTGTGGTATTTTTAACACAAATTAAATTAATCTACTAGAAAGATATACAGAAAAAATCAATTTATAACAATTTTTTTGATTTACAATAATGTGTTCTCCTTAAAAAAATATTTAAGTATTTTCCGATGAATGTTAGTAAATTAGTGTTCATAAAAGAGGAAAGAATGACTTAAGTGGTAAATAATGAATGGTTAGAACAGGTACTTGTGTATTTGAAAATTATGTTAATAAGAATGATATTGAAAGCTGACTGCGGGAAATAAAGTGAATGGTGCTCTGAATGCAATTATAGCCAATGGCAATTTGTCATACGAGTCAAGACTAGGAGTGCATAATGGATTTCTGGTGCTAACACTAATATATTAATATATTAAAGTGTAAAGCCTGGAATTAGCAAAAAATAACAAAAGTAGACTCAATGCGATCGGTTAGACTTATGGAGAAATAAGATTATGAATTGAATATATGTGTTGACTCTCTGGAGCAGATGTATTGGTTAATGTTTAATGTTTGTGTGGGCATATGGCAGATGAATCAGAAGGATATGTTGTACCGTGAGTGATGAGTGCCACAATAACTACCCATTCACTCACATTTGATTATGATCGCGGAGTGTGTGTGGCTAGACCAGGTTGGAGAAGAAAAACTACTTAGGGTTGGCACAAGTTTATTAATGAACATAATTACAGTTTAGAAATATACCATATTCGTACAATGAAAAGTCTACACAGAGTAGCGTTTCTTGGAGAATGTTAGAATTGTTAGAACAAATATTTTTAGTGGCACTTGTCGCTGTCTCTTTCTTCAAGAAATGATGTAACATAAAAATTTTAAATAAATTCTTTGTTACAAATTGGTCCATTGTAATTAGGGTTGTTGAATTTCAGTTTTATAAATTAAAATTCACTCTTGGTATGTATAGTCGCCAAAATAACACAAAACACGTTGTGTAAGGGCGGCAGTCAAAGCGCAACTAACTAACTGTTGAAAACGGTAAATGAAAAACATTGTTATTGTTTTTTGGTAGGTACCCTTATTATTAACACATTTTGTTGTACATTATTATAATGTTATATTTACCACTGGCTTCATCTCCTAAAAGGTGTCCCCAACCTCCACAGCCATGCTGTGTGCCATCCGGGTTGCACAGGAGTGTATTAGAACCCGTACCTGAAAATCAAAGCATATTCTTATTTGAACGTAAGTAATAAAATTACTTTCAAAGTTTTGAAAAGAGAAATGAAGGTATCTTGATCTGTCTCAATGAGACTTAGCCACAATAAGGAAGAATAAAACAGATCACAGATAATTATGTTGGAAAATATTTTAAAACAGCTAAGAAAAAAATTATAAAAAAAAATTAATAGAATTCTTTATTAATGCAACAAATCACCAATATTATACAACTATCATAAAATATACAGCTATCTATAGAATATTGCAAACAAATGAGGGTATTAATATTTTATGAGAATACGAGTATATTGCGGATGCTAGCACATGAAAATATGATAAGGAACTTGAAAATATGTAGATATTATTATTACAAGATAATAAACAAAATAAAATAACTGAAGCAAAAAAGAAAACAATGATTTTATAAAACAATTTAAATGTTTTTATCAATGTTTTTTTTACTATTGTATGAACATACATTCCATGGGAATACATATCGAAGAAGTCAAATTTTGCTCACTAAATATATATAACTAAGTATAAAATAGCACTTGGATGACAAGAACCTGGAAATATCATTAAATATATGTTCCTACCTATAAACATGAACTAACGCAAATTCCTTATTTGAATATTTTCAGTTTGGTGCCACCCACGTGATCACTTTGGTACCACTTACGCAATCGAATTGCTCCGCGACTTTGTAAAAATATATGAAAATTTAAACACTGCCAATATAATATGCTTTAATATAAAAAGTATGTTTTGTTTACACAGTGATTTAATTTTCAAAGAGTAAATACTTTTATTGTTGCATAAATGTGTCATAAACTATCAGATTTATGTTTCCACAAAGAATGTGTGTAGAATGCCTTTCGTCCCGCAACTAATGTTCCAAACCCCTCTCCTATATGTACACTTTATTTCATGTCTATACTATACTCACTGGTCTGTGGTACCTACAATCTACAGAATACTAATGAATAGTTACCATGGACCAAAGATTTTGAAATGTGAACTACCAGTTTTGGATTTATTACTAAAAAAGAACTGAATAAAATAATTTCAAAAGATTTTAAAAGTTCATGGGAAAAAGATTTATTATATACCTGCTTTACATTCAAGAAGATTATATCACTTTTTATTAATTAGATACAAAACATATATTAAGGATTCAATTACTATATATCACATTTAAATCATTTTGGAGGAAGGTGGGGCGTTAATTAATAATTTAATAATAATAATAAAAAATTAAACTTTTGATTTATCTTCAATTCTCTTCTATGAAGTGCTTGTTGATTGAGTGATTAAGACACTCACCTAGTGATCTAGTAGTGGGGGGTTCGAGCCTCGTTTCAGACCAGCAAGTCATTTCACAAGTGTTTAGTTTAGTTATAAAATAGTAATAATATTGATGTGACATGTATTCCATGTATTTAAAAATCTATTTAAAAAAAAAAACATTTGTATAAGCTACACCTAGAGCACAGAAGGCTATAATAAATATTCAATAATTTTAAAGTTCCGACAATCGTACAAATACAGTAGAAGCTGGGTTATAACGCATCGGATATAACGCGGGTCTTTTTTGTGCCATTTTTGTTTTAAGGTGCCCAGCATAAAAAACATAAAAGCACGGCAAGGTAAGTTTAAATAGATCTTAAAAGAAATAAAGAATGCAACTTTTACTAAATTTGTTTATTATCATGATTGGTCACTTCATATGTTATGTTCATTCAATTTAAATATTTATTTTGAAAGAATTATTATAATTTATGATTTATGTGAACATAATTGATTTTTATTTATATTTTATAAAAATAATGAAGAAAATTAAAAAATGTGTTATTTTCATCGAAAAAAATCATTATTTTAGACAATTCGTATATAATGCGGGACAGATATGCCCCCTGCAAACCCGCGTTATAACTGATTTCCACTATGTGAAAAATGCTTAACTGTTACGTGATTGACTGAGTTGATGATTGGTAACTTAGATTTAACGATGATTGGTAACTATGATTTAACTGTCGGAGACTTCATTTCTAGTGTACCAGTCATTGCTCAAAGAATTACGTTAATTAGTTATCAATCATAGTTACAATCAAACAAAATCACAGTCATAATAACAGTTAAAATAACAGTTTAAAAAACGATTTTAAAATTCCGAAAAATACTCAACCACATGAGACAGGAAAAATAAAAACTACAAAATAGCATCTACAAAAACTACATTTGGATAGAGAATTATTAAATACTAATTAAATATATTAATTAGAAAGATATACATATAAAATCAATTTTATCGAAAAATATTGTTGTTGCGCTACCGGGATTCGAACCTGGATATCTTTCCAAACCGGGGTATTGAATTGTTAATTCTGGCGTCTGTTATCGGTTTACTCAAAGGTATTTGAGATTCTGTAAAAACAAAGTAGATGGTTTTCAAATAATGGAATGATAGATGTATTAAAAAATGAAAAGTGTAACATATGGGTTCGAAAATTTGTCATTAAAAATATTGCCGCTGTAGCATAGTTGGATAATGCACCTTCCCTGGTTTGGAAAGAGATCCAGGTTCGAATCCCGGTAGTAACAACAATATTTTTCGATAAAATTGATTTTATATGTATATCTTTCTAATTAATACATTTAATTAGTATTTAAAATATCACAGACCTATGTTCTGAATAATTACGACTTCACAATAAGAATGTGTTCTTCTTAATAGAGAATTATTAAATATTACTACACAAAATTATACAACAAATTGCCATGGAAATAAAAGGTACAACAAATGGAAGAAAATTTAAGAAATTAATTATAAAATGGATTAAAGAATTAGACAAAGAGATGTTATGTACTAACAACGAGCACTAAAAAAAAAAGAAGTCATAAATTATTTTTAGAAATATTAATAAACTACTTGAATAACCTTTAAATAATAACCCACCTCAACACATCCTAGTGAGGGGGCATTATTTTTAATAAACCTAACATTTTATAATGTGTAAATTTTTTTGTGTTTTAATTTTTGTTGTTTCATTTTATCATGAAGTGTAATTTCATCTTGGCACCTTATTCGATATTATACCTTATCAAAATGTATGTGAATAAAAATAAAAACTGAGTTTTTAACTAAGAGGAGGAAATGGGTGAGTGCATCACTTGTATGCATTATAATATAATAATAATATTAATGTGTTAGTCTAGCGTGATCGGGTTTTTTTTATTTTTATAAAGACCCGATTCACCATAAAGATAATACATTTAAGTTACAAAATATTATTTATGTTATGAAAAGAAAAGGAAAATATATGTAATAAAAGAAAAGTTCACACATATATATATATAAATATAAACAAAATATAGATACTATATTTCAGTAACGGCCATTATTGTATCTGTAGCTATTCTGTAGTCTTTGGTCAGGGAACTACCTTTCCATGAGAACGCCGCTTGCACTAGAGAGTTGGTGCTGAGCTCCAGTCGCAGCTTTACGCCCACAACTCGATGTCTCATAAGCGGAACGAATCCATGTATACGGCCTTCGGCAAACATTGTAGATGCTCTGCAATAATGCGCCAATCCGAACAGTATTCTGTATGAGTCGTTGTACTGAATTCGGAGACGTTTGTATGTCACTTGCTTGTATTTCGAGCAGAGCTCGCAGGTGTACATGCTGGTGAATAATGATTTAAACAGAATACTCTTCACTTCCTTACTGCATCGGTAGAGATGCCATGACAGCATATTTGCAAGAACACTCAACTGTCTCCTCTGTTGTGTTATATGGATCTTCGGTGTAGTATGCAAATTTAAAATGAAAAACATATTTAGATTTTTTATTTTTATTTATCTGAAACACTTTATACTTTATACATCTGTTTCATCTTAAGGACACATAAATATTGAAAGACAAATTATTACATAAATAATATTGCAATTACATCAGTCAGTGTGTCTCGAATAGGGAAAACTAGAGTTGTGTTCGTTGCACCAGGCGCCCAAGTAAACAGCAAATATTATTGTGAACATGTTCTCAGACAAGGTTTGACGCCTGTAATTCAAGCGACATGTGGTCGCCATAACTGGACATTACAGCAGGATGGAGCTCCATCTCACACAGCCAGAAGTACAATCAACTTTCTTCATCGTGAGAATGTTAATTTCATCGAGCCAGGCATGTGGCCACCAAACAGTCCAGGTTTAGATTTAAACCCAGTAGATTATGCAATATGGGGTGTTTTACAAGAAAAAGTCTACCTTCGGTGAAAATTTATCACAGTTGATCAGCTCAAGTTGGCAATAATTGAGGAACGAAGAAATCTGGGGCAGCGCTTTAATGACAGAAGCATAAACGAGTGGCGTAGGCGCTTAGAAAAAGTCAATGAGAAACATGGAGGATACATTGAACATGATTTCTAATTAGGTAAATATTGTGCAAAAAAAATTACATTAAGAATTATAATTAATATTTGAAATAACTCGTGTGTTATGAGATGTTCTCACTTATTTTGGGCCATCTGTATGTATATACATTTTCACTCAGGATACATTAATTTAGAATAATTGGATGACGTTAGTGAATTTACATTGCATTCGTGTACACCATAATCCATAGATTTTAATTAATGAACACACCCCCGCTTGATAAAAAAAAAAGATATGTCATATTGTTCATGTGGTATCACCGGGATTAATATAATCTATATTACTGTAAATGCGCATCTAATCTCATTTTATTAAGAAAATTATAATATGTTAAAAAATGACGACATCTTGGAATATGGCTTGTAATGGAAAATTTAATGAACTGGAACGGACTTATTTTTGATCAATTACAATTTAGTTACATTAGTCATACAGGGTGGCCCAAAAATAGTTAGAGCATCTCTCGTAACACATGAGTTATTTCAAAACATAATATAATTAATGATAAATCTTAATTTTTTTTTTTGCACAATATTTAGATAATCAGAAATCATCTACTGAGCTGTCCGGTGGCCACATGCCTGGCTCGATGAAATTAACATTCTTATGGTGAAGAAAGTTGATTGTATTTCTAGCTGTGTGAGATGGAGCTCCGTCTTGCTGTAATGTCCAGGCTTTGTTTTGAAACTCTGATCATTTTCCTAATACCTCAAAGTTTTTCAATTCCCAAATTTTTGATCAGAATACGGTCTTCTGCAGTGATTTTTGTAATTCTGGGCAACAATTTGAAAAAAAAATATATATACAATGAGAAAATTAATAATCAAAGATTCTCACTTTAATGTTCTCACTTTTTTTGGGCCACCCTGTATGTATTTTTATTTGGTGTGGAATCATGGATCCTGAAGACAAAAGAGAGAGAAGATGATTGATGTCTTTGAGATACGATGCTAGAGACACGTTTCACATATTGTGGATAGCGAGACGCATGTCTTCATTCTTCAAGAGCTGAGCATTAAGGACAGACTTTCAACCACTTGCCTAAGACGAATCATTTAATTTTTGGGCATCTTGCGAGAAGGGAAAATAGCTTGGATAAGCTTGTTGTGGTGGGTCACGATGATGGACGGAGAGGAAGAGAAAGACCTTACGCCTGTTGGACTGATCAAGTGGAAAAGGTAACATGCACTTCTCTGGTGACAACCCGCCTGCGAGATGCTGAGAAAAGTGGAGCAGCACAGTCAAGAGGGCGATGATGATTTTAATTCTTAAAGTTTTTTTTATTGGTCAAGTTTCTCATCGAATAACATGGCGTTTTAGATACTTCAGATTTTGTCATTTTAATATTTAAAATAATGAATGAAAACAAGTTTTTTAAAAACTTTTCAGGATATTTTATAAATGAGCTAAATAAACTTTGTGTCTTAGATTGATATTCATCGTAATTAAACTATGATGAAACCCACCGCTGATGATGACAATTCCTCCGTTGGGGGCCGCGGTGGCTACGCTCCCCTTGGTGTCCGAGCACACCAGCAGGGCCTTGGCTGCGCACGGGGCTGCCTGCCGCACCGCCTGCTCCAGTCTGCTGTTGCCCGCCTCCTGCTCGCAGCCTGAGAGAGACAGACCCTTGAAAGCAAACCAAAAATATCAGTATCATGATATACCTGTGAAGAATCGAACCGTGCGATGGTTCAACTTCTTGAGTACATTATGTTGTATAAGAATCAGAATATTCACACATATTTCATATTTCTAAGTCATAATATCATTTAATAGTGTCACTCAACTTTTTAAGATAGACACCCAATTCCTTGACAATTCTCGGCGGTATGAAACCAATAAATACCAAACTTCATAAATCTCGAATTACAGACACCGGCTGCTGCTTTCTTTCCTTTACAATATTATATTTAGTATTGCCCTGACCTTATTTAAATGCACTACATTATTTTATTTTAAGTCATCAGTCGCTTTAACTGTTGCCACAAATATTCATTTTGGTTTAGAGCTTTTTGATTGGTCAGAGTGCGCTAAACCTTAAACAAAAATGTACAACCGTCTCTAAACGTTCTATATAACCAATCGTTGAAATTTATTAAGGTGTGGGTTTCCCGCTGGGGGTTGGTGGGATGGACGATGCCAGGAAGAGTAGTGGCTAGAGAGACCTAACGAAGTATGCCACTGGCTCTTCCTTGCAACTCTTGCGACCTGGACAGGGTGAATTTCTACCGGGCTGTGACCGAGTTCTGCGACTGAAACACATAAATGTGATGTCTACCTTCCCCTTTTGGGAGTGCATAATTTCTACAGCTTCTGTCTGGCTGCTTTCTGAATTGAATGTGATAACGAGTCTCACGTCAAATTGTACAGGTATGGCTCTGGTGCGATGATACCGGAGCCAACCTATGATGGTATTAAGATGTTAATAACTGAATGTAATAAAAATAAATGTAATATTGACCAACTGTAATAATAAAAAAAAATAATAAAAAAAATTCATATGAAGGAACTCAACTCTCTAAAAATAATATATATTTGGGGGTTAGAACTGTGATTAAATGAAATAAATGTTAATTGCGTGTTGATGTTTATTATGACAGTATGATAAAAACAATGAAGACAGATAGAATTAAAGAACGAATGAAGATGTAGAAGGTGCACGTGAATTATGAAATGAAATGAAGCGAGTTGGCGGTCTTGCTCGGTGCGCGTGAGCCGGCAAGACCGCCGTTGTGAAACGATGAAACTGGAGAGACTGCCTAGCGGTGAATTATCGAGCCAGGCTTGTAGCAGCAGCCGGCAGCGCTGTCGCTAGCGTCGATGCCGACTGAGATGGCGGTGGATTTGAATTCCGATCGCTACATATATAATATATAAAAATAACTTAAGCTCTAAATATATAATCCAAAAACAAGTTTTAACATTTTGTAAAATATTGCACGTGTTGCTTTGTTGAATGGAATCAAAACAAGAGTAAACAATTCTCAAAACGATTCCGGGATAGGGCGAGACCCTTTGGGTTTTCTTTCACAATCGTTGAAATTGATCCATTGATTTCAAATCTCTCAAACGTAAAATACATCAAAATTGACGAAATGTGCAATGTTATATGATAACGATAAAGACTTGATTGTTATTATATCATTAATAGATGAGAATAGACCCGATAGAAGGGATTAGTTTCTCAGGTGTAAAATAATATCAGACGGGAATAATATTTGCGTTGTAAACTTTTGATGGCAAATTTATTACTCGGCAACATCAGGAGCGACAAGAATTGTAAAGATAAAGAGATTCTTTTATTGTCATTTACAATATGCAATATAAAACGTGCCAAGTTCTTGTAATTATGTATTTATACAACACATTATAAATACGTGTTGTAGAAAACTTATTATCTGCCATACTTATTTATACAGCTATTATTAAATGAATATTTCCGGGAAATTTACGCAGCTTCGTGTTGTACATAACTAATTCTCGTGGTTTGATGTTTTCATTTTAAAATGATGTTGGATATTTACGTTTTACTTTAATAATTCCAGATGACATGGCGTAGTACGGACAGAATTACGCTGGGAATTACTAGAAAATACAGAAAAATAACACGTGGATTTAGAGTACAGACCGAGGGAGGTGAGTGACATCAATGTCGCTACTGAAAAGCGTACACGGCAACGAGTGGGCAATTTCAAAATGCAAAGAAAATCTATGGACAGAGAAAGTGTTTATGTGTAAACATCGCGCGTGTGTGTGTACAGTTTACCGGGAATAAAGGAAGGAATAATTACATTTATTTTGGAAATTTAAAAATTTTATTAGATAGAAAAAGACTGCTTAGAATTGTACTTTGTGTAGAAAGATACTAGCTATGTATTATTTTTTAATAATCACCTAGGTATAGAATTCACCAAGAAGTTCTTTACGTGCCTACCCTACCGGTACATATTTTCATTTTCGAACATGTGAGTGTTGTGGCTTTTCTAAAATATGTGAATATGTAAAAAGTGTCGAAACTAAGTTGTCCACGTTTGTGAGAATTTAATAAAATATGTAGTCACTATGGTACGACAGTCTTGAAGTAGTAGGAGTGACATGGCAAGGATAGGGGAGGACTGAAGAGAGTGGCAGTCATGGGAAGGACTTCGTCCATTGAGGTTATTTACTGTCACTATTAGTTTTGAGAGATGCAGTCCCTCTCATCATCGATGATAATTTAGATTATATCGATTATAAACTGTTGAAATATAAAATAATTTAAATTCGGAAAAACATTAATTAACAACACAATATTCCCTAACACTTCGCATTTGCTGTCCAAATTTGCGTTAACGACCGAAACCTCCCTACTTTTTTAAAGCCGCGCCCCATCGCCCAAATAGACTACAATACTGTATTTAGTTTAGTTATCACCTGATGATGAGGAGGATTTAATAAAGGACAGGTGAGGGGGGGGGGGGATCCACCCTTTCCCGGCACCGGTTTAGAAGCTAGGGCTTCCTTGTCGGCACCACTCATCAAAGGTAATAAAAATACGCGACTTTAATTCAATTACATATTTAAGTATAAGCAAAACGAAAAAGGAGAAGAAATTCAATGTGGTTATTAGCAATTAAGGTTTAAAATGTTGATCCTCCAACGTCCCTTAAGTGATATCTTAGTATTACATGGAGATGGAAAATGAATGGAAAATTAAGGTGCAGTAGTTCAAGGCGGATACTCAGGGATCCATTCATCAAAAAACACTCCCAAAAGAGGGAAAGTGGAGAAACACAAAATGGATTGAGTCACACTTACACGGACAGACTAACGGAGTTGAAAAACACGAGGTATGGAGAGTGAGTGGTAGGCGCACACGCAGGCCGGCCTAACTACCCATCTAAGGAGCTCCAACGAGTCACCCATACCCGAATAAATTCCTTAAACAAAACAAAATTCGTCCCATTACTAATTAGGTTTGCATTCTTGGGCGGGCGTTGTCTAAGTCCAGTCAAGCCACCAATCATACGTTAACGTGCATCACTAATATCTCACAAGTCCACAAAATATGGTCAGGCGTCTGTTCCACTCTTCCACATGTACACCGCGGGGCATCCACAAGTCTAAACTCGAACAGTTTACTCCGAAATTGTCCTTGTCCCGTAATCATCTCCCATCCAAAATGATTTAGGTCTGGAGGTTTCATCATGCTTTTCAACGAGAGAGACTGCACCTCTCGAAACTAGTAGTGACAATAATCCAACGTGTATGCAGTAAAAAGTAGAATTGTAAGTATTATTAATTAATTAATTAATTGTAATGATATTAAGTTTTAGCAATTCAAGATCTGGACATACAACATGGCAAATATATTTGTTTTTCTTCTTTCTTCCTTCATATCATATAGTGGCCTCAATCAGATTGGATTCCTTCATCTTCACAAGTTGAGTCTGTTATTTCTCCATTTTGATAAAATGCACCTATTCACCATTGTGGCACTGTTCCAAGCCTTGGTTCAAAGTTATGCTCAGGATAATCTCCTTTTCTAGGTTGTCACTTTTTGATGCATAGTGTAGCCGAAGAGTTGAAAGAATCTTTCATTCACTGCTGTAGACAGGGCTGGCCGTGATTGGATTTGTTGTAGGAATAAGGATTGAGACATTTGTTCGTCACGCTGTCCACTTCTCTAGCAATACATTTCGAATGCATCTATTTTACGTTTACTATTTAAATCGATTTGCAGAATTCATAAATAAAAACTGTGTACATACTATGTAATTTTTTTAATTTAGCGTACTTAAAATGAATGAGAAAACAAACAATGCGAATTAACTTTGCCGTGAATCGGTATAGGGGCAGATACTACCCATTTGGATGGACTTTGACACTTGACAGGTACATCGCGTCGCTGTAGATCAACAAACTCATCTGATAGGATCCAAAAATAGCTTCAAATAAAGATATTCGATTTATAAGTACTATTTAGTATGAAAACTTTCCAGAGGGATCACATTCTGAACTAAAACTTCGGCTTATGGCGAATTTCGAATAAACGGGATTTTACTGTACTACGTGATAAAGAAATACATTTTTATAACCGAAGTCCTCAGTTTTTGTGGACATGCAAGCTTAACAACCTGTTCTTAGATCCCAGCAGTCTCTCTCTTGTTCTGTTAAACTTGTGGAGGTCTATCGCCTCTGAACGCACCTTACAAACACCTAAGTGCAAAATGGGGCTCTCAAATCTGATCGACCACAGCGCGTGCCAATATGTACAACGCGTCCGTAGCCGTCCGCGCCACTTCTCTTGCGCCCGTTACAAGTGACAAGTTCACTAGCGACGCTTCATATTGTAGATAGCGATGAAAAAAAATGCAACTCTCGATAAACTGGTGTGACTGTGATTGATATTCGATAATATCAGTGATTGAAAACTGTGACTGCGATCATAGTTTCATTACTAATGCACATGCGCCGCACGGTATCACAATACACGAAATAAAAAACATAATTTTGAGCATATTTATTTATATTATTAAAATTCATTTGCGTAAAAAACATATTATAACAAAAATAATTAATATTAAACTAATTTAATATCATCGCAAAGAAAAGGAAAATGCTTAAAATAATGTAAATTTATTTTTTGGGTCAAATTCTCGGCAAATATACGTAAAACATTTTGGCTGATTCAAATGATAATTGATTTAAACAGCGGCGTCAGAAATTCAATAAAATTTTTAAACAATAAAAATTTGAGTCACGAATCACGATATTCCCAAATATTCAATCACTGATAGTGAGTGTGACTCAAAGATATCAGTGATTGACTGACGGTTCGTGATTTTGAGCTCATCACTAATTGTAGACCTGTTACTGTATATAATTCTGTTTGTAATTGTGCTCTAATCTGAATAAACTCGTGACACCTGTAAGTAATCCTTTATGTTCCACATGGTTTGGCCACTTATACGTACAAACTCACACATACACACACACACACACACACACTCCGCGTTATTGAGTCAAATGAACATTTGAGAGAATGGGTGAATTATATGGCACACGGGTTGAATTATATGGGACACACGGTATCTCAATCTATCCTTTCGATATCTCAATCGCATCTTGACGCAATACACTCATAAGCATCATCACTTGCAGGACCTCGAATGAGAGTCAATATTTTGCATTTGATATACAGGGTGGCCCAAAAAAGTGAGAACATCTCGTAACACATGAGTTATTTCAAAACATAATATAATTAATTATAATTCTTAATGTAATTTATGGGTTTAAATCTGGGCTGTTCGGTGGCCACACGCCTGGCTCGATGAAATTAACATTCTCACGACGAAGAAAGTTGATTGTATTTCTGGCTGTGTGAGATGGAGCTCCGTCCTGCTATAATATCCAGTTATACTGTAATGTATAACTATACTCCAGGCTTTGTTTTGAAACTATTTGATCATTTTCCTAGCACCCCAACGTTTTACAATTCGCAAATTTCTGATCAGAATACGGTCTTCTGCAGTGTTATTGTGTTCATCTTGCGCTGGTGATATAGTCGAGATAAATTTGTTCTGGGTGAGGTGTTGTATATGATTTTAAGTAATTTATTTTGTATATTTAAGTAAATATTTTGTTTTGTATATGCTGCTGAAGACAGGCGCTGCGTAGGTGATAGTATTACTCACCAGCGCGTCTAGCGGTGTTGATGGATCGATATGAGCCTCCTTCTTGCCATTTACCACCATTTTTGCTATCCTATCGGCGCACTCGTCCACCCCAAGCATCCAGTAGTTAGTTCCCGGCCCCGCTACGCTGGATAGCATCTTGCCATCTCCGGAGTATATGCGTAGCCTGGAATGTGTAGCACCGCTAGAAGTAAACGAAAAAATTCAGTTAGGCAGTGAAATTATCAACAGACAGTGAAATTATCAACAGACAGTGAAAATATTAACAGGTAGTGAAAATATCAAAAGACAGTGATATGTGATAGAGAATGAAGGAAGTGTCTTGAACTCAAATAATGTATGTATTACACATCTACACTAGCAGAAAAGTAATCGACCGTTGCGCGGCCATGGCTTCCGTAGAATTTATATTTCAAGGCGAAAATCCCTTATTATATTGCTTTAACAATGCACCATAGTGTACTTTGTCTTTATTTTCAGCAAGAAAAAAGAAATATTAGAAATATGTACACCTAGAAACAAAAAAAAGATATGATATCGTCAGAATGTTTTGAATGTTGAACTAAAACAAATGAAATAATATGGATAGGTAAAAAAAATTACATAAAATTTCATGTGAATACAATATTTTGTGTGAAACCATTTTAAACTGCGATACAAAAATTGTCGAGTAGTTATATCTAAGAATTATTCACAGCAGTTTTAACAAATATTAGACCCGAGTGACATCTATTGCACAATGCAGAAAGATTGTAAATGAATTATTATTGTTTGCTAATATGTACAGCCATCTAGGGGTTTTATTAAAGGAAAAGGACAATAACAATAACATATGCAATAGCGACCAAGTGAAATATAAATATATACTATATTATTACCATATTAATGAAAATAACTTTAAAATACTAATATCGATCAAAGATGATTATTTTTCTATAAATGTTTTGCATTACCATTAATACACACTCCCTAATTTTTAAACTAATTACAAAAATATATAATTTAATATTAAAAAAATTGTCATTTTAGACCATTTTATAAGTTGTTGCTGTTGATTATCACAAAACAACATTTTTTCCATTTAATACTGGGCTAACGATATATAATATATAATAAAAATTAAATGTAAAAATCAATTAGAAAGATGTACATATAAAATCAATTAATCGAACATGTATTTTTGTTGCCACCCGGATACGAACCAGGAATCCGGAAAAATAAAAATAAAATCGATAAATTGATACATTTAATTTGTATTAAAAATATCACAGAACTGTGTTCTGAAAAACTATTACCGTGTTCTACTTAAAAAATATAATATATAAAACTGAATATTTGTCTAATCTCTACCTCTTCTTCTATACTGTTTGATCGATTGAAACCAAATTTTGCGTGGCTACTCTCTAGGACCCTGCGTAGAACATAGGTTACTATCCATCTGACTGCCATTCGTCGTAAATTTTGTACAATTACTTTACTGTACTACTAAACATAGGCACCTCCTCCCCCCCCTATCCCCTGACCACCTTCCCTATTACTTTGATGTAAATCTGAATCTCTGGCAACATTGGGCACGGACCGCTAGTACTGTATAAAATCAAAATACTTACTTAAAAAAAAATTACTCATCTTTTTGCGATAATTGTACCACGAAACAAATAATTTATCGCATGGCGGTGGAAATAATACGAGCGAGATAAAATGTTTTATCTGTTTGAGGAAGAAATTCCAAGGCAGATAAGGCATTGCAAATCAGAAATTTTTCGAAAGAACCTGAAGAAAAAGAGAATTCCTCAAAAAGTAGATAAAACATCGAAATACTAAGAAAATTCAGGAATAATTTAGAGATACATTTAATGACTTGCTGAAATAATGAATACTGATTTTTAAAAAAATATTTCAAGTTTAAAAAACATACTTATAACTTGATACTTTAAATTTTTTTTTTTTAAATATGTTAAAATCAGTTTAATGAGGTAGTGGAGAATAGTGATGGTAAATGATTGGTAACTGGGATTTAACGATGATTGGTAACTAAGATTTAACTGTCGGAGGCTTACTTTTTAGTGTCAGAATAACAGTTAAAACAACGGTTTAAATAACGATTTTATCATCACTTGTGGAGAATGTCAGAATTGAGCTTTTGTAGTAAATATGTTAAAAAAATAATAGAATTATTAATTATTAAGAGACAGGCAGTGAACTACTAAACCCCTGCGGAATCGCATCGATTCGGGCAGACTGCTAGTAAATATCGCTGTTATATTAATAAATAAATTTAAATTTGGCTTTATTTTTTTATCTTTCAGGATTAGAAACGTCTGAAATGTGGACATCTGTCAAATAAAAACTATACTTAATATAAGGAAAATACTTTAATATCTGAACCATCGTCACGCGAAACTTTTCAAACACCAACTTTTTGTTACATTTCTAATATAAATACAATAGTTAACGCTTACTGCCCGGTGGGTCAAAACAAAACACGTCCGGCGGTGATGGGTCATTTTAGACCCACCTCAAGTTTTCGGTTTTTCTACCGTTTTGAGGCAGATTCGCGATTGAGCAGCGTATTGAAAATGTGAAAATTTTCTACAAAAATTGCGAATATTTCGCGGAAACAGTCTATTTTCAGCAGGATAGGGCTATGTGCCACACGCGCCGCCGGGAAACAATCAGAAATCGGAAGACATCAATTGGGCCCCAATTGTATAAAAAATAATTCACCTCTTTCTATCCGGGAAAGGAAGAGGTTCAGATTTGAAAACTACTACACAAAATATTTTTTCGATAGATAATTTTTTTCTGTACATCTTTCTACTTGATTCATTTAATAATATTTGCCTTATTAGCTGACCACTCTGATAAATACGATAAGGTCGTGTGTTGAAAAGTTGTATTGGGGTTTTTATGCACTACCACCTAAAGGAAACCAAGGGAAAATTGGCATCTATTAATTTTCAGGCGACTTTATGAGTCACCCACATTGTAATCGCTGCATTGTGTTAAGTCCTTAAAAAGAAAAATTGCATTTTTTAAGTACCGGATTTTTTTTTAAAGAAATAACATCATTTTTACAACACTTTACATTCTTCGGACGCTACACACCTTAAACCACTTCTCAACATAGTCGCTACCATTAGTAAGGCACTTGTCATAACGGGGTACCAATTTTTGTATACCTTAGTCATAGAACGACGCCGCCTGGTATGAAAACCATGA
This sequence comes from Eubasilissa regina, assembly GCA_022840565.1. Classification (NCBI taxonomy): domain Eukaryota; kingdom Metazoa; phylum Arthropoda; class Insecta; order Trichoptera; family Phryganeidae; genus Eubasilissa; species Eubasilissa regina. Next base: position 10,144,786 of record JAINEB010000027.1, on the reverse strand, counting down.
CTGTACTCCGTCTTTGAGTTGATCATCCTTATCAAAACGCTTGCCACCAAGGAATCGCTTCAGATGAAGGAAAAAATGAAAATCAAATGGCGCCAAATCAGGACACACTTTGCGATGATTGTCAGATGGTTTCATGTTTCGCGCATTCAAGAAACGAATCACGGACCGTATCTCACAGTCGGCGGGCTGATCTATTGTCTTGAACATTTCACTACAAGATGGTCACACTATGTGAATGTCTCTAACGTTGAACGTGGTGAGTCAACAGATGAAGAAAACCATTGCGAATGCGCTACATCGCAACCGCAGCGCCACACCGGGAATATCCAGCGACGGTACTTACTTAAAAAAACCGAAGTTTATTTTTTATTAATATTCTTTTTAACTATTTATTGTCAAAAAATTAAAATGAGTAAAGTATTTTGTGAGGCGTACCACCACGTAAGAATGTACTATATCAGCGTTAGAGATACACTTGTGTGATCTGAGGTAAATTTTTACTATAGTAACTTTTTACCATCGCTCGTGGTAAAAAATTTTTGTACGTCAAATTTACTAACGTTAAAGTTAATCCCGCCTAATAGTGTGGCAATGCGAATAATCATCAAATACATGCGAATTTTATCAAAATTGATTTATTTTAAATATTCACAACTGGCAATACAATACAATTTTATGCTTTATCTATTGCTTTATGTACCCCTTGCGTTCGAAATATGTCATTTTGTTGGCGAAAAATCTTCGGTAATATAAATTAAATAGCGAAATCATCTTCGGACGAACTCTCATCACTAAAATCGCGAGATATTGAATGCTTCATTATAATACATATATTACAATTTTTAACGCCGCCATTTTTAACTAAAGATTTAACCGTATTACCGTCGAATATCGGAGAGTAAAATTAATTAACTATTGAATGTACTTTCGATAAGTAAATATTTTTTACCAACGATCGAACAACAGGTATTATAAAGTAATTTTTTACTATAAAATTTACCACTGATCACACAATCGGGCTTTAGCATAGAAGCTAAAAAAATTTACATCTCAAAACTAAGCGATAATTTTTTTTGCCACGCTATTGGGAGTAATGTTTGATAATTAATTTGATTAATAAAATAATAGAACGCAAAATTTCAAAATAAATAGTAATTTTCTTAAAATACTTTTCAACGTGCACAACAACCAATCGTGTATCATAGCCCAAAAACCTTTTTAGACAGAGATCAAAATTACTGTGAAAGAAAATAAAATTCAAAATAGTGAAAATTTCTGCAAAATTACACAATTTCTTAACTCATTGTAAAACTCGTCACCTAATATAAATCACATAATCTCGTCACCCATTTATAAATTTGCCACCCATTATCAATCTGTTTTCAAAATTAAAACTCCTTATCTATATCCAGAAGGCAGCGTTGAAGAATTTATGAAAATCCGTATTTTATATTATACGCTATATTGAATCTTATACATACAGAATGAATATTATGTTCCAGGCCGATGCTGTATTTGAATAACTAGGAAATAAAATATAATTTTTTAATTTGTCTTTTATTTATCGATTATCTGGTTAGTTACAATTATGTATGGAATATAACATTAGCCAAAAAGCCGCCATTGGCAGCGAAACAAATGCGTTCTCTTTTAAACACATTTTTCAGAACATTCTCGCGTATTTCAGCAATTTCATTTCGAATATTGTCTTGTAGCATTGGAGTTATTGTTGGCTTTTTGGCGTAGACCTTTTCTTTCGAGTACCCCCACAGAAAATAGTCGAAAGCCGTTAAATCAGGTGATCGAGGAGGCCAGTTGATAGAGAAAAATTTCTCCCAAAATTTCAAGCGTAGCTCGGGCTGTGTGTGAGGTGGCACCGTACTGTTGAATCCACGTGTATTGCAGGCCCAATCGACCCAATTCAAGCACCAAGAAGTTTTCCAATATGCGACAATAGCGATAACCATTAATGGTTACAGCATTGTCATTATTATTTAGATACGTCGTAGAGGCGTTATATGCTCCATAATAAATTGTAATCACCTAATCTCTACGATTAGCAAATGCGAACTGACAAATATCTGCCAAACTAAAATGGTGGCCAAACAAAATCGGTCTGGAACATAATATTCACATGTATAATTTCCTTATGTCCGTCCACATTGCAACATAAAAGAAACAAGATAAACTTCTAAAAATAATATCTGCTTTAGTATTAAGACTGATATATAAAAATATACTTAATTGCAATATAATAGTATCTTATGTTTATCATGTTATATTATAATATATTCACCTCTGTTACAACAAAAACACGTATGTCAATAAAGTCTAATAAATAAATAAAACAGATAAAGAGATTAATATTAAATTATAAAATATTTTCTTTCAATTTCCTATAATATACGGAAAATAATTCGAACTGATCTTAAAATTCCCCTTTTGTGACAGGGCGTTAAGAGTTACTGTTTCAAAAATCCTAAACATCAAAAAAAGATTCAGAAAAATATATTGTTACGCGCCAAATACTCAAAGACCGCATTCCAGGATAACCACTACAAGAGATTACCAGGATTGCCGTTAGAAGGAAGGACGCGCAACTAATTTCGGAGACTTAGCACTCTTCTTACCGCCTTTGCCGTGTGCGTCGTTCGTAGTCTGAGCGTGCCTTGAAAATAAAGTTGAAATTAAACCCATAACGTTCTTATTAATCATACCCAACCTAATAATATTTAAAAAATTATACAATCGCGTGTTGCGACGATTGTTCTTTAGTCTAGAAAAGGAGTCGGCAGACCGCGGCTCTTTTAATAGCGATGACGGTGTGGCGCCAAAAAATCCATGGGATAGATTTCAGAAAAACAAAGACGTATTATCAAAACAGCGGCGGCCTGTCGCTGAGTAGGTACTTGCGAATATGACTATGTATTGTTATGTATCTGAATAAAAATATTATTCTGCAGGCGGGAAGCCATTCTCGATTGTGCCGTGTCGCCGTAGTGTACCTATACAGAACATCTTTTGTGTTTCATTTCTTTCAACTTCAGAATCATAATCATCATCGCTGATTGAGAGAAGCTGAGATCGGCGAACTACATTCTCGTTTCCTGTGCGGAACGGTACTGGAGGAGTATTTTTTGTCACAGACAATTGAATTTTGGAAGAGGGGCCTACCAGAAAGATGGAAGAGCATTGTAAAAAATGACGGAGAGTATATTTTAGATTAAAAAAGAATTTTGTTCATATTAATTTTGAAAAATAAAAGATATTGTAAAATATTAACTGATGGATTATTTCTAGTGTGCAAATATTTACTAGAGGCGCGCCAGGGAGGATAATTAAATAGAGACGGAGAGGCGTCAAAACCATTTGCAGTCAAGTGGAGGGCTGTCTGCGTGTTGGCGTTCAGACACATTATTAGTATTTTGGTCCACAAACCAATTAAACATTATGGTTTCAATTGATCAATGTGCTAAATGTTTTGTTCAGCGGAGATGAATCGTACTTAATTCAAGACACCAACCGATCGAACTGGTATATTCTTGAATGGCTTCTCTGAAGATAATTTTGTATATAACATCGAAGATGTTACAGGTCGATAATAAATTTATTTAATTTAATATTTATTTCTAGTTTTGTTGACATTCCGATCAAATGATACACTTATTGGTTATTTAAGGTAAACTAAATAAATTTGATTGTTATATCGACTCAGATTAACAAGGTTCCATCTGATACTCACACTATTTTGAGATATTTTCATAATTTCAACATATATTCTTATTTATTTTGATTTGAGTATGCAAATATGATCGGTTTTAAGATCTTTACAGTATTATCAATGATCACTGAAATTAAAAATAAATACAAACATTGTAAATTAACAATAATGATCCAAAAATCCAGAAATAAATAACCGATGCAGTTGGAACTTTCAGCTCTTGCTATTTCATTTAATATCCGTTAAATAGAGTTGATGAGAATATAAGAAATAAAGAATAATGCATTTGGAACCCATTTCACACAATAACTCAAATTAGCCCAAAATGTTAGTTGGAACCTTGTTATTCTGAGGGGTCGATATCTTAAAACGAATGAACAAAAATCTTTGAGTAAATATTAAACTATAAGAAGTGAATTAAATTGAAAAATAAAAGGCAGGAAATAGAATCTATTTCGCTTCACTACTAATTCTTTAAATCACGGAATGCCCACGGAAAAACTAAGTTAACGCTGTATAAAAACGTCATCTGTATCGTATTCAATACGTGAAGAATGTGAAGAGTATCATTAGTACGGGAGTGCACTCTATACAATCAAAAAAGTTGTGTATAACTATAATCTTTGCGAAATAAATATAAATTAAATATTGATTTGACATATTATGTAATAAGTATGTAGATCTACGTAAAAATAATTCAGTTCTCATGTAAACGTATTAATTAGAACCGTATAACTAGTGGAAGAATTTAAAATTGACAAATAAAGCTGCGCGTGTGTTTTCTCGAAAAACAGTCCCAGATGTATTCGAATTAAACGCAAGTCTCGCACAGCGCGGTGTTCTGAATACACGTCTTCGCTTTAACAGACGTGATATTATTTTATATTATAAGATATGTTAGCTCCTTTAGTGAATAACTTTCCAAGAATAATAGTAACAATACACACTCACACAGATATACTCACACAATACATGGTTGTGAATGCGTGAATGATGAATATAACCTCTAATGTTAATACCCATCACTTTTACAACATCGATATTAGCAGCATAACCTAGATCATTAGGTATAACTTAGATTAATTTAATAAAAAATAAATGAATTAACTAGAAACATATACAGAAAAAAATATTTTAATCGCTAGCGGATGTGAATAGATTTTTTCTGTACATATAATATTTCTAGTTGATTAATTTAATTTGTATTAAAATACCACAGAACTAACAAAACAAAAATGTGTTCTCTTTAAAAATTATACCGATCTACCTAATAATTCTATAACTTCGTGTCCAGTTGTATACGAGTGTACTTGTCGCTGTGCTCACTTGTTAATGTGGGCATTTGTTTCGTGTGCAGTTGTCACCAATTCACTTCAAGTCTTCGACCACTTCAAAATTATCTCAAAAATGATTGGTATATGGGCTGAGTGTGTTTCTCGCGTGGTAACTTTGCCTTATTATCTCTTGTCTCATTTTCATCATACTTGGAAGAAGATTTCAAAGAGTCAAATACTTCGTGGTTCGCTGCTAGAGACTTTCCTATGATGTTAAGGTTATCGGCATATCCAACAATTTTGTTCGATTTAACGTTGATATGATGACGTGGCATTTGTGTCAATTACGTTGTTAAAATAAAAATTAAAGCATTCAAATTAATTTAAGTAAAATAGCCGATAGCCCGGGCAAGCAGTGCGCAGAAATTACGGTCAAATTAAAAAAAAAACTGATTATCGTCATTTGAAGTTTAATACGACGCGTGAGGTCAGGATCAGAGTCCAAGGCAGTGGCGGCTTATTTCCGGCAAATTCTCACGTGGGAAAAAGATGGATGAAGTATTTATGAAAGTTTTATAACTTCAGAGATATTTAAGAAAAACTTATGATATCATTATTTTTCAGATAAAAATTTAAACACGATTTTCGGAATACTTATCAGTCTCACTTTTCTCCATCCATTGTTATTTGCTCCACAAGTAATCTCGCAGAGTTCGACAGTTTAATTTCAGTTCAGCTAGTTTTAGGGCGGCCTGTCGACCTCTTGATACCCCCCCTCAGTTATAAAAAAATTAAATCCATATAAGTGCTAGTTAAAGTATTGATAGAAAATGTATCGTACGGCGCGAACTTTTACTCGAGGGACCCTTTACAGTGTACGCCACTGTTAACATGTAATTTGACCGGGCCCAGTGATTGGTGAATGTTTTCTACTTGTTGATATTTATTGAATAATGTTATGTGATTACAGCTCACGAGAGGAGAGAGGAGATAGGAGAGAGGCGACGACGCGCTTTACTATGTGGGTCATACTATTCTGTCCTAGATATTCTTTATTACTGTTTACTTATTCACATAATAAGAGAATGTATGCGTAACATAGTTATAATAACAACATGACCCCGCGTACATTGCAAGATCAATGCTACGAGGAACTATATAATATTTTTATTACGTCGATTTCTTGCTCAGCTTCGAGCTCGCAGAACAAATAGTATCAAAACGTATAGAGTTTTCCAGAACTCTTTATTAAGAATGATACCTATCAGATGCTCTGCATCCTTTGTGTTCTAGGTTTGTTCCCCTGTGTTTGTGACTTTTTGTTTCTAGCCGAATACAGTACTGCTGCAAATGAATTCGTCTTGATCTTTAGTCATAACACACACCACGACACGACGCGCGCATATATTCTCAACTTTCGAACATCTCTGAATCGCGTAAATACACAGATACCAGCAACATTGGATTCTACCATTCGTTCCGTATCCGCAAAGTTTGAAAGTATTCGACTTACGCGCATGCGCATTCAGTTCCGCCTGTCAAGGTTTTCGAATCCAACGTACAAAAAACGACTTTAATTCTTATGGGCATAATGTACATAATAGAATACATATTATGAAGCGAGCGGATTGTTTTGAGGATTTTGTTTGTGTGACGCGTTTTTGACAGTTTGATTTGAATATTTGAAGCCGAATTATTGAATATCCTTCGATTATGTGTTATATTTGATAGTTGGTATAAAATTATTATCCAGTATCCCTTCTACACAATGTCACAGACCGCCACTGATACCTATGTTATTTTTTACGCATACAACTCGATGATTGATATGAGATTTATAAAATTATGCACTATTAGTTATAAACTTGCGTCTATTAAGAGTCATGTCTGTCAATCTTCAATATTATGAATGTTTTGGGTCATTCCAATTCGGCGCTTTCAAGAGGAACTGTATTGTTGGGCACGCTACCTGACAACACAGTCACAACCGCGAGCTTTTGATAGAAATAAATTTCATTATAGTGTCATGCCGGATAACATCTGTTCACCCCCACCACAATATCGACAGTCTTCATCTTCCTAGGAGATTAATCTATCTTTAATTAATTAATATATTAATCGGCAGACCTAGCGGGCCGGACCGGACCGGGTCAGTACTTAAAAGGTTGCGCCGAACTCGGTTGACGCTCGAGTCCTGCATCCGAGAGAGAGGCGAGACGACGCCTGCAGCCATCAGGCACATCAGTCTCTGAGATCGATTGTCTAGTCTCTCACAATGTTTAGTAAGATGTAGTGCTTAGACTTAATGCTTGTTTGTACCTGTTTTTTTATGAATAATCTTCTTTCTACTGACTTATGTGTTATAATTTGCTTTATATCTATGTACATATGCTAATTTATATCAATTGAATTAACTTTACTATTTATCCACGCCTTATCTTTTGCACAATACTAAATTGAACACTTGAAAAATATCAGCTGTTTTATATGCATATCGTAGGTGCATTTTGCAAAACCAACACGAATCCACATGCTCACAATTTCCTGAATAATGTAAACGTATTTACTCTCGGGTTCAAATAATTAAATTCAAACTCAGAGTTATATATAGAGTTGTGTGCACGCTAACACCGGCATAGAAATGAGCAAAAATATATGTTTTTATTAACAATCATTTTGTAAGATTTCGTAAAAAAATTTCAAAAACAAAAAAATTTTTTTTTCAAAATATGATGAATTTAGCCATAAAATATTTTAAATAATTTATCTACAATGGTGATCAGACAACTGCACACACTGTCTCGAACATGAGTTAGGTTAAATTATATTTAAGTTAGTTAGGTTGGATTATTTAATACAAAGTCACGGCAGATATTGACTGTGTGCACATGTCTTGTGTGCAGTTGTCATACTTGTAATAAAAATATTTAAAATCATCCTAAAATGATAAAATTCAATTTTTACTTGAAAGCGGTACAAATAAAACCTACTGAATTATTAAAAATGTACGTATATGAAATATTTTATTTCAAAATAAACCAATAAGGAGTTAATTAACAGGAACAGTACGATTAATAAATCCTTAACGATTATTTAATATTCAGACAAGATAAAACATTTAGACAATACGTTTTTCAGAACTTAAATAGGTGGATACTTTTCCAAATTCCTCATTTTCATCATCTTCATATGCGTGCAATACTAATCATTACATTTCTTTTGCATTAAAAAGAAAAACTATCCATTCAACGTATTTGAAGCATTTTTCTATAGATGTACATCTCAAATGCCTTATCATTTCTTCAGTAAATGTCCACGCTTCCATTCCATCAAATAAAATCGAGAACACATAGCATCTGACCATTCTCATTCGTAATCTAAGGTTGCGATCATGACTGGAGAACATTTTTTTTACGCGGATAAAGATTACACAAGCTTGCTCAATGCGGCATTTGATTTGCACCGTGATCGGTACTTGACTCCAAAATTTTTTTGATTTATCGATCCCGGTACCAAAGGTTAAAAACACAACATTAAAACTTTACGAAATTTCTAACACAGTTTTTGAGACAAATTTTATAATATTAAACATTCCATGTTAAAATTAAATTAAACAATTTTGACGATAACCTATATCAGGGGTCGGCAGACTTACTAGTGAGAAGCCAAATATTACGTAAACAGAATCTCAAAATTTTCATAAATTTTCTCCGTAGCTATATAAATTTTAATGACGAAAAAACTCAGATATAATCAAGTTTTTTATTTAAAATTCAAATTCACAATACAGTCACAGGCTACTTAGAAAAATAGAATATATGGGAGTTATAATAATAATAATAATAATGTGTTTATTCCAGCGTTATCAGGTTTTTTTTAACCCGATTCGCCATAAAGATAATACATATTACGTTATACATTAAAGTTATGAAATAAATAAATATAAAAAGAAAAAGGCAACCAAGAAAAATATTAATAAATAATAAAATAAAAAAAAGTTTACACATATATACATATATAATATTACATATATAACTACTTCAGTCACGGCCATTGTTGTATATGTAGCTATTCTGTAGGCGTTGCCATTCTCTGGTTAGGGAACCAGGTTTCCATGAGAGCGCCGCTTGCAACAGAGAGTTGGTGCTGAGCTCCAGCTTCATAAGCTTCAGTCGCTCAGTATTCTACTTATAAAATAAGAAAATCTAAATAATTAAATACTTTTTGGGCTTTGTAAAGTTTACTGGTTAGAAAGGTGACCTTGCATCGCTTTGCTATGTCGTCTGTTACTTTGCTTCTCAACATATTTTTTATTTGATTCATGTGAGAGAATGTTTATTTGCATAAATAGGTATAGTCAAAGGTTGCAAGAATGGCTAATACCACTTCTTTCATGCGTTTCAAGAAAACTATACCATGTATCAAATAGTGATGAGAAAAAATGCAACTTTTGACTCACTAGTGTGATTGTGATTGATATTCGACAATATCAGTGATTGAAAACTGTGACTGTGATCACAGTTTCATTACTAATACGTGTGCGCCGTATGATATCATAATAAACGAAATAAATAAATAAAATAAAACATAATTTTGAGCTTATATGTATCTATATTATTCAAACTTCATTTGCGTAAAAAAACATATTCTAGCATATAATAATTAATATATATCTCTTTCGGGTCAAAATCTCAGCATTTCTGGTCAAATGCGTAAAACGTTTTGGCAGAATCTACTAGATGGCGCTTATCACGAGTTATAACGTCATTTCTTCGTGAATATTTCGTTTCATATGCACATGCGCCGAATCACGGTTCACAACCAAATATAAATAAGTAAAAAAATGAAGCACGAATCACGATATTCCCAGATATTCAATCACTGATAGTGAGTGTGACTCAAAGATATCAATGATTGATAATTGTATATGAAAATATGAGCTGAAGTTAAAGAGCCGTACGCGGCTCGCGAGCCACGGTCTGTCAACCCCTGGCCTATATCAATAAAAAAATATTATTGTTATAAAATTATATTCTAACGAAAATGTCTCTCATTAAAATAGTAATATAGTAACTTGACCCCTGAGTAAATAAATAAATGAAAAAAATACTTAATATTTGATTAATGTACACTTGAATAATGAATATAAGAAGAGTTCACAAAAAGAATTATCAGTTATACGCAAATTTTAAAAATACACGTTGTGGCACGTCGCGAAGACAGCTTCTTGTAATGATAATCTTTTCGGCAAAGGTCATTGTCGCGTGTCATATTTATAATTTTCGTCGCGGTCTGCAAAAACTACAGAGTGTCCCAAATAAATGAAATAACGTCTTGATATTATTCATAAATGCTGAAGTAGGTACCAACAACCGATTTTATGATGAATTAGCGTACCGTAGTAAAGGAAAGCTATAAATGATGTGCTAGTTGGCCCAGTGGTCAGAGGATAGAGTCTCGTAGCAGAGACCAGTAGTTTTATATTTACAGTAATATTTAATATATTTGATTTAAGATTTCTAGTTTCATCGAGTGACTAATGAAGATATTGTAGGAGGAATGAAAAGTCTCGGAAAATTACGCTCAGAATAAAGGGAAGAAAACTAGAGCACCTCGGTTATGTCATTTGAGGAATTAATTAGAATATGGCGTAGAGTATAGAGTATAAACTAGTCAGACTAGCTTGCAAGCGAAGCGATGAGTAATTTAAATGAATGCTGACTAGCGTCATGTTAGACCAGGCAAGATTCCTTCTTTAAATGCGTTTCTGCGCAGATAATTTCAGCCCCATTCTTACACTGGCCATACACTAAAATAAACTGTAACAAATAAGTGCTGTGGTTAAGACACTCGCTTTGTGATCCAGTGGTCGGGGGTTCGAGTTTCATTCCGCAAGCAAGTTAGTCCTATTTTAATAGTACAAACGTTTAGCTTAATTTGAAATTAGTAAGGATATTGATGTGACACGTATATATCTGTGGAAAAAGAAATCAACTTAAGAAACTGGTACGGCTACAGCATCTAAAGTGAAGATTGTTATATTAATCACCAACCTCTAAGGAGATGGCATGCGGACAAGAAAAATAATAAAATATTGTGACACTTAAAAATTGCGCGGCAGACCGAGCGCTACATTACCGATCCGAGTGGAGGCGGGTGGAAAGAGAAGGGAGAACTTGCGCGCGAGCTGACGAGGTGGGAGGTGCGCGCGGGAAATGGCCCTCCGTCGCTGAGAATCGAAAAATAGCGACGATCTAGATGGCAAACGAGGGTTTTCTCCCGCGATGGATTCAGAGATTTAAAATGGGCCTGATTCATCCACGGGATTAGAAGAGACTTCGCTGCAACCAGCGGAGAGGCCGCATGCGTGCAATGGCAGACGGATGGGCTCGACGGACCCCATGACAAGATGACGCCAGGGTAACCTTCTGGAGGAAGAGATCACTTCTGGTATGGGGGCGTGGCAGCCTGGACCAAGGCTGCTACTTACCCCGTGGCAAACTGGGTATAAATCGATGTGTGCTAAATCGGTAACATTCCGTGTCTTCACTAAGAGGAGAGTTTAACAAGAAGAAAGAAGATGCCAGAGACTATCGTGCTTAAAATGTCGGGATTGTTATGTTTCACGTTATTAAAATGTAATTAATGTGTAAATTAGGATTGTTATTGTTTGAGACCATTCCTATCCATCCGAGTTAGGCACACCGACACCACATACACATTGCCAGCGCATTACGTCACAATACATTAGTTAAAATTTTTGTCTTCTTTCATATCGAAGAAATGTACTCTTGTCGCTGCAATGCTCGTTGAGGGTATCTGTCCTGGAACCTCTTTAGAAGTTGTAGGTGTCTGCATGTCTTTTTTACCTCGCTAACATTTCTGAAGAATGCATTGTATCTAAGAATGTGTCCTATCCAATGGCGTCTTCGATTTTCGATGGTGTATATTATGGACTTATTTTCTTGCACTTTCCTCTGAACTCTTTCTGTTCAGTTTATTCTTTGCAGTACTAAATTTCAAATTCTTCTGATTAGATTTATTTATCTTTTTCGGGTTAATCGTTCACGTGCTTTGCTTTTTCGGCTTTCTTTTATAAGCGATTTGATTGAAGATTCGTTTGTTGCATTTGAAGCTTATTTTGCCATTACATATTAATCTGATTTATATATTTATTTCATGTATATATACTATGGAATGACAGGCGCACGCGCGTTTCGAACAAACGGGTCTGAGTGTATGTATCAGGCGAGAAGTATGGCGGACCGCGAGAGAACGGGGTCTTCGCTTCACATCTTTCAACACAGTTTGTTCTAAGAATATTTTCTAATGTGTACTAGTGTGATCGGAATAAAAACAAAATTGTTACAAAATCTACCGAGTACTATTTCAACCTATATTCTTCAAGGAAGAGACATAACAACTGGCGCAGCCGAATAATATTTGGCGTCGCAAGATATAACATACACATACATAAATTCACTTCCTCATCTTATTATCCATCCTCTGGTATACCATTTATGTTGGATACCCTGTACATAGAACATTATATTTCAGTTGACGTATTTTAAATTGTGCGTACTGAATAAATGTATACATCTTTATATTATAAGACACATTCGTAAAATTTATAGAAAATACATTGCGAGTATTAATTAAATTAATCGTTTCATTGATAATTGGATATTTTATTTTCAGTTAGTAGGCTGTTTAAACATGCAACACCTGCTTTTTACTTAAACATCCGTATTAACGTATTTTCATACGAACATCGAATATATTTTTATACCTATGAAATAATCCGAGTTTTATTAAATCATGAAACATGTCACAAGTATTACACGATCTGAAATATAAATTGTTATAGCATATATAGAAGCGGTCTGTAAATTTTGTACTACACTTTATTTTCGAAGATCTGTTTTCTTGCACACAAGATCAATCTTAACACTAATGTTCGGTATTTATGATGTATGGATGGCCGATTGTCGTCTCGCGCGCACTACCCCCTCCTCCTATACCAGAACACGACCTATTTCTGTTGTGTGTTCTGTATGGTTCTAAAGTTTAAGTTGTACCTTCGAACTGTCAAGTAAGCGTTAATTTTTGGGTGTGTTTTTGCCGCCAAGTTCGTCCTGCTGTGGGAACGAATTGTCCACTTGAATTATCGTCCTACTGTGCGGGGCTAATAGTTTATTGTGTGTGTGTTTTGGTTCCTCGCTACCGTGCGTGTCGAAACCTGTAAATTGTGCGGTTATGCATGTTGTTGTTTTGACACTTTTTCGCTATCACCGAAAGTGTATGTTCAAGTGTGCTTCGTGCTGAACAGCGTTGTACATATTCTGGAGCCGGAAAACCTGTGGATCCAGTGAAAAAAGCGAGCATTTTGCAAGTGGGTCATGTTTTCTGGATCTGATGGTCCTTCAGCCAGCCCCTGTACTCTATTCCTGTTCATCTCCAGAATTCTTTCCGCCCTTCCTGTATCCCTTATTTCCCCACCACCTCGTGCAATCAACAAATATAGAGGGATCGGTTGTATTATATTAATGTTGTATACAGTTTAATCTTTAAATTCCATGACAATAACCTCGACGACAGCAATTTCCGTAAAGCAAACATGCATTTCCTGATTTTATCTTGATATTTATTTCCTGTTGAATATATGTTGTTTCCTGATATTTAAATTGTTCAACAGATTCAAAAGCTCTGTCACTACGATCTCGACACTAATAATAATTAAATAATTAGTTTTAAATACTAAATTAATGTATTAATTATAAATATATATATAAATTCAATTTCGTCGAAAAATATTGTTTTTGCGTCACCGGGATTCGAACCTGGATCTCTATTTCCAATCCGGGGAAGTACACTACCAATTGTGTTATAACGCCAGTATTTTTCGTGACATTATTTGAAAGCCAACTACATTATTTTTACAGAATCTCAAATACCTTTGAGTAAACCGACTGCAGACGCAAAAACAATATTTTTCGACAAAATTGATTTTATATATATATATATATATATATATATATATATATATATATATATATATTTATAATTAATACATTAATTTAGTAATTAAAATATCACAGATCTATGTTCTGAATAATTACAACTTCAGAATAAGAATGTGTTTTCCTTAATAATTAATAATAAAATAATGCCATCTTTGTAGATTTAAACAAGACCAAACGATAAATAATCAGGGATTTGAACAAATTTCACCCGACCCCGAATTACAAATGTATGTGTTCGTGTAATAGCTACGTTTGAAGGAAAGGAGTGGGCAGGTCTGACGCACTTCGCTGATTGGAAGTGATTTGATATATTATCTCTCGTCAAATTACTCGCGTGAGGCCTTGACCATATCAGGAAGGCATTCTAATTAGTTGAGTTCAAGTGAAATCAATTAATGATCATATTCAATATTACGTAAACTAGCTAGGAATATGGAGGGTGTGGTGATCTGGACATAGTCCTGAACACTCTTGCCAAAAAGTGAAAAACTACCACTGAGGGACGTCAGTTACTCGCCAAAACACACAACGACGAGCGTGGCACCCAGCCTTGTGTACCAACGGCATTCCATTAAATATATAAAATAGAATAGTAATCAACGTAAACTATATCTAATACAATAAATTCATTTAAATTGTTTCGCCATTGTCATTAATACTTATCTAATGCTCACAATAAACGAAGGCGAACACTGTGATATACAGGGTGCGCCGTTAGAATCCGGACAAAAAAATGTTATTGCAAAAAGTTGTTTATTTAAGCCAATATACAAAGATACAAAAAAATGCTGTTATATTTCATTTAAAGGATCCTTGCTGGGAACTTTCATTATATAATATAGCCATTTGCTGTTTATTGTACGCAGATGATGCAGTATTAATGGCGAATAATGAACAAGAATTATAATTAGCTAGTGAGTAGAATGTACGATGTATGCAAGGAAAGCGACCTAATTATAAATGTTAACAAGTCGAAAGTGATGGTATTCGAGAAAGAGGAAAGCTAAATACTTCTAGGTAATGAATGTTCGGAACAAGTAGATGAGTTTGTGTATTTGGGAAGTATGTTCGATAGAAACGGAATGACAGAGAATGATATCGAAAGGAGGGTGACTGCAGGGAATAAAGTGAACGGCGCTTTGAACAAAATTATAGCTAACGGGAACTTATCAACTGAGGCAAGACTAGCCGTTCACAATGGAGTCCTAGTACCGACACTGATGTATGAAAGTGAGGCAGATGTGGCAGATCTATTTATGACAGAGTAAAGAATGAAGAAATAAGGAAAGAATTTAAAACTAATCTCAGTATAGTGAGTAAGATTAGGAAATGATTACTTAAGTGGTTTGGTCATATGGAACGGATGACTGAGATAGGAGAGAATGGTAAGAAAGATGTATGACGCAAGTGTCGATGGCACCAGAAGTAGAGGACGTCCGCGGAAGACTTGGCACGACCAGGTAAACCACATACTGGAGTATGGTCCTGTGAGAAACCTCAGTAATCGTCGACCTAGTATGAGAAGATGTATGGACGTGGATGAGGCGAGAATTGTATGTCAGGACAGAAGAGTGTGGCGATCTATCCTCTCTGCCTACCCCCGCGGGGAAACGGCGAGATGGTAATAAAGTAAGTAAGTAAGTACTTACTAGTGTATTAATTATGTAAAAAATGTTTATATTAATTCAAGCATTAAAAGAAAGTTATTTTGCAAATAAACGCTTGAATTCAATATTGGAGCTAACACGGTATTTCTAAGCCTTACTTTTTAAATTATTATTGTTTTTATGCTACTTTATGCTTTCTCCGTTACTTTCCACTTCTCAGTGGCTCACGAGCTGTCTAGAAAGGAAACCCCAAGTATCTACCTACACAAAGTACATCGAAAAGTAATTGATTTCTAACAAATAAAATTCATAATTTCATTTAAATAAAAATAAATAAATAATATTTAATACCTTTTCTTTTTAGTGAACTGTACGCGTAACACACACTCACGCGCGTAGCTATGTAATTGTACTGACTCGATTCGCTTTAAACAAATTATTCAAATACAAGATTTGAAAAAAAGTAAAATGGTCATACCGATAACGGCTTTTGTGCGATTTTGAATTGTTCATCACCTTATCTACTCATATTATATATCGAAAGAAAAAATAACTGAGCGATTAGCGATCAGTTATCATTATCGACATATCGCAATACCACTCGACAATCAAGTACTTGACTCGTCCTTCATTGTTTGCAGAACGACTAGCTACCAGGTACGAATCAACAATTTGCTGAATTTTTTAATATGAAAAAGGGCTATTGCCCATTTTTTCCAAATCCATGCATATTCTAACACGTGTCAGCTGATTTAGTCTGACGAGTGGTGCGGATATACAGATAATTAAGAGGCAAAGTGATATTTTAATGCGACAATAAATACTGAAATCGTCAAATATAAAATCATACTGTAGCACGAAGTGTTCCATAATAAAGGGTGTTTTTTTACAGATATAGAACTTTAAAATGAAATAAAGGACATACAAATCGTGGTAATGGCCATGGTTTTTATGCCATTAGTATTTAAATGTGATTTCGTGCATATGGGCGCCGCCACTAGCTCGAATAAAGCGCAATCCGGATGGACAATTTTCGAGCTGGGGACGTATAATAAGTTTGAACCACGATTTTCGAAATAAATTTGCACAATTAGCAAGCGTTGTTCTGGCGTAAGTCTATTCATGGTTAAATGGCAAAAAGCGATGCCAATTCGAAAAACAAACCTCTAAAAAAACACCCTTTATTTACTTCAATTTGCAGAAAATAATGTTCTAAGGGGAGTACAAGAAACGAGTTCCATAGTAGGTTAAAACTGAAACGATGGATTTATTTTGTCTAAAGACGTTGGTTAAACGAAAGTACATATATTATATATGTTTGTATAATCATTGGTAACAGCATAACCTAAATCGACACTTACTGCACGCCACTGATTATCAGTCCATACACTGGAAAAGTATCGATATTTGTAAAAATATCGATGCCAAACGCTTTGGGTCCAAATTGCATTGGCTGCACTGGCGTAGTTGCGCCACTAGGCAGGTACAGAACCAACAAGACACACGTAGAAATTTTTAAAAATAAGATTGGAGTATAGTCAAAAAAGACAACCTTAATTCGATGTCCCAGAGGTCAAATTCCACCAGGATTGTGATGTTGCAGCTCTGCAAGAGCGGACTTAACTGACGTCACCGCTTTCAGCCATTAATAAAAGTAGCTAATCCCCTATAAAATAATGACAAAACCGCGCAGCTATCAGATAATTTAGATTAGTTATGCTTCGATAAGAATTGTTAAGTCGCTTATCACATCGCTAACGAACGCAACATTGGACTTGAAAAATCAATTATCTACGAAGGGCAGGTCGCTACTAATCGAAGCTTTGAATGGAGAGCGACGGTAGGTCGTGTGAACTCTTAATTATAATAAAACATAGATAATATTCATAAGGTACACAACCCATTATACTGATAACCAAATGGCTACAGTACTCTGTAGGTTACATTACTCAAAGTATATAAAGAAAATATAGTGTTCGTGCAAATATGCTGTCGCGGCGTATCTACCGATGCAGTAAGGAGGTGAAGAGGATTTAAATCGTCTGGTCGAAATACAAGCAAGTGACGTATAACCGTCTCCGAATTCAGTACAACTCATACAGAATACTGTTCGGATTGACGCGTTATTGCAGCGCATCTACAACGTTTACCGAAGGCAATATTCATGGATTCGTTCCGCCTCTGAGACATTGAGTTGCGGGCGCAAAGCTGCGGCTGGAGTTCAGCACCAACTCTCTGGTGCAAGCGGCGCTCTCATGGAAAGCTGGTTCCCTGACCAGAGAATGGCAACGCCTACAGAATAGCTACATATACAACAATGGCCGTGACTGAAGTAGTTATATATGTAATATTTGTATTTTCTGTGTATATATGTGTGAACTTTTTTTATTTATTAATATTTTCCTCGGTATTCTTTTTCGTTTTCTTTTTCATAAATATATAAATAGATTTTTCATTCACATATTTATTTCATAACCTTAATGTATTACATAATATGTATTATCTCTTTAAAAAAAACCTGATCTCGCTGGAATAAACACATTATTATTACTATTATTATTATTAATCAGTTTAAAAAAATGTTTTTTTTTTTATCAAGGCAGACACTTCCCCTTTATCACGCATACTTTTCGCTTCTTTTACATGCGTAAATCTTTAAAAGTATATAAGGGAGAGTGGGGAGAAATGAGACAATTTTAGTAAAAGTTTAAAATGTATTTTATTTTAAAAATGTACAGGACTGTCAAATTAAAACACTACACAGCTACACTACAATGCGCAAAGCACTGGCGTTTAACACTGGGGTTGCGAATTCGATTCCCGATGAGGTCACAATATATCTATGTGACTTTCTTAAGCCTGTGTGCTGTTTGTAATGTGTTTCGCTTCGTACCCTGTTGAAAGATATACAAAAAAAAATTAACTATCGGAAACGTATAGTCAACACCGAGACTCGAATCCGGAATTTCCTGTTGCCGGTAGACAGATTCAACCAATTAAGTTATAGAGACATTATAGAATGCCGTCAGATTCCATCTGCATATATATATTATCTTCTTAGTGGGACATTTATTTTTTAGCTTTGGACGATTAGATTAGATAAATATTTTCTGTGTATCTTTTAAGTGAGTCATCTAATTTATTTTAATTATCTCGGAACTATGTTCTGAAAAATTTTAACTTCACAAATAAACTGTGATTTCATTAAAATTAATTAAAATAAGTAAACAATTTTTTTTATCGCTACCTATATAAATAAAAATAAAACAATATTGTTTACGGACATTAATATATATAATAATATATATATTAATGTCCGTCCGTCTATTTTCGAAAACCCTCAGGCCGGTATAAATCGAATTTCACATTACTCTTAAAAACATAGTCTTCCATAAAAACATCCTCTCCCTGGACAAAACCATCCATCCCCACCCACAGACATAAATTTTGATTACGTTGAATGCCATCAGTTCAAAATTTTGCATAGTTACACTTTAGGACTCTGCGCAGAACATAGGCACCATTCCCCCTTCCTCTGGCTACCCCGTCCACCGTCATAATAAACGTGTACTATATTAAATGCCATCCGTTTAAAATTTTACATACGTGGTTAATTAGATCCCCGCGCAAAACAAAAGCACTTAATTTGTAACTGCACTAAGTAATGCGAGATACCGAGAAGAATGGAGGGATGCCCTTCCATTCTTGTACGATTGCATATCAGAAGAACAAATAAGTGGCTCCTTTGAGCGATCGTCAGCCACGAGCCACTATTAGTTAATTATATTCACCAACCGGTTTAGAAAAATGTTTATTTCTTCATCAGGGTGACAAAAAACTAACTAAAAACATATGGCAAATTAATTGAATTATTAAGGAGAACACATTCTTATTGCGAAGTTGTAATTATTCAGAACATAGGTCTGTGATATTTTAAATATGAATTAAATATATTGATTAGAAAGATATACATATAAAATCAATTTTATCGAAAAATATTGTTGTTGCTACCGGGATTTGAGCCTGGATCTCTTTCCAATCCATGAAAGGTGCATTATCCAATTATTCTACAGCTGATAGTACCTTTGACGACAAATTTTCGAACCCATATATTACACCTTTAAAATTAATACATCTATTATTCCATTATTTGAAAGCCATCTATTTTGTTTTTAGATGTATTGATTTGAAAAGTGTAACATATGTGTTTGAAAATTTGTCGTCAAAAGTACTGTCTGCTGCAGCATAGTTGGATAATGCACCTTCCCCAGATTGAAAATACATTAAAATTTTTAAATTAATTAAAATATAATTTTCATAAAATTTAAAATAATGAATCTAGTAAAATAAATAATATGTCTAAAATTGTTATAACGATGAAACATTTAAAAAATTATTGGATTTTTTTTTTAGGATAGGACTTGTGGTTAAATTTAGTCGGTTATCAACCCTGATGAAGAAAAATGTATTTTTCGAAACCTTCGCGCTTCATCATCTACGTCTTCAATGAAAGCAGTCATGATCATGGAACATTACATTATTTGTAGCGTCAAGCTTCTTCTTCTCACTTTTTTCCATTCCGGAGCGTCTATTTAATTGCATTCTCGTTCTTTCCACGTTTCATTCGCATAGAGAATGATCATGAAGTTTAGGATTCTAACCATTTTCCCAATTTAGAGTCTATTTTTCTATGTAAAAAGGTGCGTTCTACAGTCTGAAAAATTTGACAATTAAATATGATGTAATCATTGTCAACTCTGTAGTCACAGGGCTTACGTGCGTTCTAGATTGGAGCGATACGAGATATTTCAGAGCAAATAACCGGTGTACCCTTTCTCACGTTCCCGGAGGTAAAGTCGGATAATGATGGTGACGCAGGGACCGCCCATTATCACACACAAACGTCACGACGTCACAAAATGCAAAAAAACAATTATTTATATATAATTTGATGGAAGATAAGAAGGACAACAATATAAATAAATTGTCAACGTGTGATGTTACGATCGCACGTTTTTTTAAATATAACCAAAAAATTAATATATTTTCAGGAGAACACATTCTTATTGTGAAGTTGTTCAGAACATAGGTCTGTGATATTTTAAATATATCAATTAGAAAGATATACATATGAAATCAATTTTATCGAAAAATATTGTTGTTGCGCCACCTGGATTAATAATAAATAAATAATAAAGTTGTATCAATGTGTCCAAAATTTAATAAAAATGAATTGATAATTCTGGTGTCTGCTATCAGATTACTCTAAGGTATTTGAGATTCCGTAAAAATAAGGTAAATGGCTCTTTCAAATAATAGAACGATTGAATAATATGTGTATGTATGTGTGAACTTTTTATTAACTTTTAAATTTTTTTTTTTTGTATTTATTAATATTTTCCTTGGTTTTCTTTTTCATAGCATTATATTTATTTCATAACCTTTAATATATAACTTAATATGTATTATCTTTATGGCGAATCAGGTTTAAAAAAAAAAATGATCACGCTGGAATAAACACATTAATATTATCATATATATTAAAGTTATAAGCCCTATTTCGTGGTGTTTGCAAAAAATCACGCGGCCAACTCCGTCACACCGCGCGATCGCTTTTTAGGGGCTTTCCCGCCAGATATTTGGAAATTTTTTTTTTTTGCCAGACGGCCGAAGGCCGACGTAAACTTTTCGCCATAGACACTTTTCGTCTACCGCCACTCCTCGATTTACGGCGACCGTTTCCGTTCGGCCGATTTCTAGCTGTTTTTCATTTTTATTTAGCCTAAATCGCGCGTTTTCGCTCGCCGCTCCGCCATTTTGAGAGCCAAAATTATTTTTATACATTTCGGCGACGGCCCGCGGCCGACCGCATCGCCGGGCGTACTTTATAAATTTTTCCCGCTTTTAGTTTTTTCGCAAAACTCGAAAAAGTGAATTTCGTTTTTTTCACTTTTCCTCCGCCGCTCGGAGAGATATATTTTTTTTTTACCACTCAATTTGCGGGAAACGATCGCCCGGAATTTATTAGCGAGTATGCAGACTCCCATCTCTTCATTTGGATCTTTAAAATGTAAAAAAACATTTTTTTTTTTTTGAAAAACGCACGGACCTACCTAGATGCGCCGAAAATGCGAAAAAACTGACACTTTATGCCCCGTTAACTGAAATATCACGACCGCGCAAAACAAATGAAACACGGTTTTTTCCATATTGACAGCGAACGAATGACAAACTTTGCGATTTATAAAAAATGTCGATTTTCACATGAAAAAATGTACATTTTTTTATTAGAAAAGCGTCTCTATACACTATTCGGTACTAGCGGTACATGAGAAAACCCCTTATTTATGTAAAAATCTTTGCGTTTATGCTCCCTGAAGGATAATATATACCCGATACGAATTAAAAATAGTATTTTTAATAAATAATGTTTAAATATTATATCATGTCCATGTAAAAATGTCCATTTTCACGTGAGAAATGAAACATTTGAAAATTATTTCTACACTCTATGTAACATTGAGCTTATTAAATAAATATTGTAATAATACAGGTAACGGTTCATTCGACCACCTTGAAGCGAAATATGTGACGAATCCGAATTAAAAAGAGTATTTTTATTTAAATATGTACATTGACATTTTTTTTCTCTCTTTATCTTTACCGCCGAATAGAACGATTTTTCGGTAGAAATGTATTTATATTATTAAAGAAAACTACTTTTTTAAATTTACGGCGTCTTATAGCCTTTTCAGAATATTAATAAATGTTTTAAATGAAAATCTAATTTAATAATTAATTTGCCGCGGTAAACGTGTGCATTTTTTACAAATTTGACATACAGATGTCGCTATACATGCGGTTTTAGAAAAATAAATATATTAAATAATTTTGGTATGGAAAATATGTTTACAGATTATGAGATTTTCTACTATTAATATTTTTCTAATAAATATAATTTATTTTCCACAAAAGGGTGAGGAATATTTTAAATGTTTTTTTTTTATGTAAACAATTTTTTTTAAGTATTAGATTTTTTTAGTAAAACTTATTTTACATAGATGTCGCCATACATACCGTTTGTTTGCAGATTCTCTACCGTTAATATTTCTTAATAAATATAATTTAGTTTCCTCAAAAAGGTGGAGAATATTTTTTAATGTTAAAAAATACACGATAAAATATTTATGAATTTTAAATGTTTTTTTTTTTTATGTAAACAATTTTTTTAAGTAAAGAGCGCGAGATGCGTTTTAAATATATAGAAATTTAATACGGATAAAAAATTTCATTTACAAATTGAAATTTTTCGCGATGTTTTTTTTGTTTTTTAAACTTTTATCGATAAGAGTGCCATTTAGTAACACCTTCTTCTTTGATTTTCACAAACGACGTAGAGGATAGTGCGCCGCACAGTGCAGATAATTGGAATGCTGCCTATTATTATTTTTAAATTCAAAATAGTATGAATATTCTGAAAAGAGTGTTTTGCGTCATTCAAGTCTTATTAAACATATCGTGTTGGATATAAATATAATATGCCTTTTGGTTGGCAAATGGTGTAACGCGCAGTTAACAATTTGAATTAAAGAGATATGTGTATATATTAAAGAGACGCCTGGTTGACTGCAATTGAAATAGCATTGGCGTTAGTTTTAGTATACAACAGGAATTTATATATTATTATCGCTCGATTAATGTATTTATATGAACACTGGTTTTTTTTTATTATATTGGTTAATTAAGGTGCAATTTTAATTTTTATTAATCTAATTTTCATAGTAAATTAATATAAACTGCTTACTTATTTACCATCACGCCGTTTCCCCGCGGAGGTAGGCAGAAGGATAGAGCGCCATACTCTTCTATCCTGACACAAAATTCTCGCTTCATTCACACTCATACATCTTCTTATACGAGCTAACCGATTGTCGAGGCTTCTAACAGAACCATCCTCCGTTAACTGGTTTACCTGATCGTGCCAAGTCTTCCACGGACGTCCTCTATTTCAGGTGTCATAAACACTCGATTAATCCAACAGTATCAACTGCTTACTTACTTACTTACTTACCATCACGCCGTTTCCCCGCAAGGATAGGCAGAGAGAGGCAATAAACTTTGAAAAACACTATGAATTTGAGGATTACATTCAGGGATTAATATATTCAAACGACGAACAACAATTAATGAATTTTTACAATAAATTATATGTTTTTAAAAATAATGTTAAAAGAAATGTAGCTTTAGATAAATAGTTAATAGTCGTCTTATTCTTTAATAAATTAGGTTCAATAATTATATTTTTTATCTATTTACACGATAAAAATCAACATCATCATCATCATCATCATCGTTTAAATCGCCACCTTCTTTGATTTTCACAAACGACGTAGAGGATAGTACGCCGCATAGTGCAGATAATTGGAATGCTGCCTATTATTATTTTTAAATTCAAAATAGTATGAATATTCTGAAAAGAGTGTTTTGCGTCATTCAAGTCTTATTAAACATATCGTGTTGGATATAAATATAATATGCCTTTTGGTTGGCAAATGGTGTAACGCGCAGCTAATAATTTGAATTAAAGAGATATGTGTATATATTAAAGAGACGCCTGGTTGACTGCAATTGAAATAGCATTGGCGTTAGTTTTAGTATACAACAGGAATTTATATATTATTATCGCTCGATTAATGTATTTATATGAACACTGGTTTTTTTTTATTATATTGGTTAATTAAGGTGCAATTTTAATTTTTATTAATCTAATTTTCATAGTAAATTAATATAAACTGCTTACTTATTTACCATCACGCCGTTTCCCCGCGGAGGTAGGCAGAAGGATAGAGCGCCATACTCTTCTATCCTGACACAAAATTCTCGCTTCATTCACACTCATACATCTTCTTATACGAGCTAACCGATTGTCGAGGCTTCTAACAGAACCATCCTCCGTTAACTGGTTTACCTGATCGTGCCAAGTCTTCCACGGACGTCCTCTATTTCAGGTGTCATAAACACTCGATTAATCCAACAGTATCAACTGCTTACTTACTTACTTACTTACCATCACGCCGTTTCCCCGCAAGGATAGGCAGAGAGAGGCAATAAACTTTGAAAAACACTATGAATTTGAGGATTACATTCAGGGATTAATATATTCAAACGACGAACAACAATTAATGAATTTTTACAATAAATTATATGTTTTTAAAAATAATGTTAAAAGAAATGTAGCTTTAGATAAATAGTTAATAGTCGTCTTATTCTTTAATAAATTAGGTTCAATAATTATATTTTTTATCTATTTACACGATAAAAATCAACATCATCATCATCATCATCATCGTTTAAATCGCCACCTTCTTTGATTTTCACAAACGACGTAGAGGATAGTACGCCGCATAGTGCAGATAATTGGAATGCTGCCTATTATTATTTTTAAATTCAAAATAGTATGAATATTCTGAAAAGAGTGTTTTGCGTCATTCAAGTCTTATTAAACATATCGTGTTGGATATAAATATAATATGCCTTTTGGTTGGCAAATGGTGTAACGCGCAGCTAATAATTTGAATTAAAGAGATATGTGTATATATTAAAGAGACGCCTGGTTGACTGCAATTGAAATAGCATTGGCGTTAGTTTTAGTATACAACAGGAATTTATGCTAGGACACCATGCAGTAAAATATAATTATAAGCATTAGTTTTGTTTAATTATGTATTAATATTATTTAACGACATGGAATTTTCAATCGATCTTTTTATGTTAAAAATATTTGGTAAGGCTTAATTTCAACTTCCAAAAAACAACGAAAGATGGCAATATGCGTCGTTTAAGAGGAAAGTATTCATTACTGTGGATACTAATACGAATAACATTAAAATATCTAAATAGAACAATAAGAGTTTGAAGATTAATTATTTAAATATACATTATTATATTACATACGTTATTATATTTTATTTTAAATAATCATTTATATTAGTTATCCAATTTGTAAGCCATCATCACTTTGCTTCTATCTCGGTATTTTACAAATACTATTTAATTACGGCGTCCAAGTATTTGTAAAACGATTTTTTTATGAAACTTAACGTAAACAAGTAACAATTTAAAACAATTACGAGTAAATTAATAAGTATATGTAGTAGGTACTTTACCATAACATTAATTTCGTTCGCATTGTAATTAATTATATATAATATTATTTTTAATATGATTATATATTTTTACTTAATTATAACAACACTGTTCGTTTGCATTTGCTTTTTATCAGTTTGATAGTGATTATCAGTTTCATTTAAATGAAATAAAACTTAAATTATTAATCGACAACCCGGTGTTTATGTAACTTTAAATAAGTACTATGGTCCAAAAGTATTATTTTTAACAAAAGTATAAATACAAACTGTGGCACCCCGGTTATTCCGAACCCGGTTAATCTGATTCTGGTTTATCCGATCCAGGTTAATCTGACCGTGGTTAATCCGACATCGGTTAATCAGACACCGGTTAATCCGTCACCGGTTAATTTGACAATGGTTAATCTGACACCGGTTAATTCACACCGGTTAATCTGACATCGGTTAATCCGACACCGGTTAATCCGCCATTATCATCATTTAAATTACCACCTTCTTCTTTGATTTTCACAAACGTCGTAGAGGATAGTACGCCGCACAGTGCAGATAATTGGAATGCTGCCTATTATTATTTTTAAATTCAAATTAGTATGAATATTTTGAAAAGAGTGTTTTGCGTCATTCAAGTCTTATTAAACATATCATGTTGGATATAAGTATAATATGCCTGAGAGTTGGCAATTGGTGTAACGCACAGCTAATAATTTGAATTAAAGAGATATGTGTATATATTAAAGAGACGCCTGGTTGACTGCAATCGAAATAGCATTGGCGTTAGTTTTAGTATACAACAGGAGTTTATATATTATTATAGCTCTATTAATGTATTTATATGAACACTTTTTTTTATTATATTGGTTAGTTTAAGTGCGATTTTTTTTTAATTTACTTAATTTTCTCTATTATTATTATGTATGAGTATGTCTATTATTATTTTTAAATTCAAAATAGTATGAATATTGTTTTTAGACGTTCGATACTTATTTATCTTATTATTAATTACCATAACGCCGTTTCTCCGCGGGGGTAGGCAGAGAGGATAGAGCGCCATACTCTTCTGTCTTGACACACAATTCTCGCCTCACTTACATTCATACATCTTCTCATACAAGCTCGCTGATTCTTGAGCCTTCGAACAGAACCATCCTCCGTTAACTGGTTTACCTGATCGTGCCAAGTCTTCCACGGACGTCTTCTATTTCTGGTGCCACAACACTTGATTATATTAGTTAGTTTTTGTACGATTTTAATTTTGAAAAATTCTACAAATAGGTGAATACGTAATGTATTTAAAAACATGAATTATTCCTTCTTATTCTTCTTATTTTCCTATCAAAACACTTTTTATAGTTTTATTAAGTGTGTTAAGATTTTTTTTTCCTTCTGAAAATTGACAACAGAGTACTGCGTCTCTGATACGTCTGCTGCCGGGCGGCAGCTGAGCGGGTAAGCTAGTCATATATATTAAAGTTATAGGCCCTATTTCGTGTTGTTTATATGTCACAACCGGCTAGGTAGTCACACCGCGCGATCGCTTTTTAGGGGCTTTCCCGCCAGATATCTGGGTATTTTTTATTTTTGCCAGACGGCCGAAGGCCGACGTAAACTTTTCGCCATAGACACTTTTTCTCCACCGCCGCTCCTCGATTTATCGCGACCGTTTCGGTTTGGCCAAATTCTAGCTATTTTATATTTTTATTTAGCCTAACTTTTACATTTTCGCTCACAACTCTGGGAATTTAAAAGCGATAATTATTTTTAAATATTCGGGCGACGGCCCGCGGCCGACCGCATCGCCGGGCGTACTTTATAAATTTTTCCCGCTTTTAGTTTTTTCGCAAAACTCGAAAAAGTGAATTTCATTTTTTTCACGTTTTCTCCGTAACCTTTGGATGAATTAATTATTTTTATATTTTAGGAGATAGATCGAGACGCTCCAGAATTTATTTCAAAGATAACAAACTCCTATAATTTAACCGACGTCTTTTAAATGTAAAAAACGCGAAAAAAAATGTGAAAATTTTATCAGAGTACCTAAAATTGTAAAATTATTAACACGACTTACCCCAAATACCGGTTGTCGAAATTTTTCTCAAGTCTATGGCCATAACTCGAAGGCCGTAACGAATTTTTATTCGCCGGACAATTTGATTCGTCGACGAAATTCGGCCTTCCATTGGCTGGACAAATTGATTGGTCCTCAAGCTTGCAGTTCATTCGCCGAAAAAATTTATTGGGCGTTGGTATTTTTTTATTGGTTATAATAATATTCACGCAAAATGGGCGCTAATTATATTATTGATAACAGCTGTTTATGTCAAATTTTTTTAACCTAAAATATAGTTTGACAGTTGTGTCAAGACGGCCATGCTGACGTTTTGACTTACGAAATGAATTCGATAGAGGGCAGTAATATGTGGAATTGGTATTATAGGTTTTTTGAATATATTAGTTAGTTTAAGAGCGATTTTAATTTTTTTAAATGCTATTGATAGCTAAATTTATATTAATTTATTTAGTAAAAATTAATTTATTATTTAAACACACTACTAAATGTATTGATGATTTTAATTATTTTTTAGAGTTAATTAATTTTTTTACGGAAAAGAATTATACCGAGAAAAATTATATTTTTTCTCTTGGGTTGCCGGCTATGCTGGCTATGCTTGCCGTTAGAAGCATCGCCGATTGTCGAGGCTTCTAACGGAACCATCCTCCGTTAACTGGTTTACCTGATCGTGCCAAGTCTTCTACGGACGTCCTCTATTTCAGGTGCCAACAACACTTACTTACTTACCATCACGCCGTTTCTCCGCAGGGGTAGGCAGAGAGGATAGAGCGCCATACTCTTCTGTCCTGACACAAAATTTTCGCCTCATTCACACTCATACATATTCTCATACAAGCTAACCGATTGTCGAGGCTTCTAACAGAACCATCCTCCGTTAACTGGTTTACCTGATCGTGCCAAGTCTTCCACAGACGTCCTCTATTTCAGGAGTCATAAACACTCGATTAATCCAACAGTATCAACTTCTTACTTACTTACTTACTTACCATCATGCCGTTTCCCCGCAAAGATAGGCAGAGAGGATAGAGCGCCATACTCTTCTCTCCTGACACACAATTTTCGTCTCATTTACATTCATACATCTTCTCATACAAGCTAACCGATTGTCGAGGCTTCTAACAGAACCATCCTCCGTTAACTGGTTTACCTGATCGTGCCAAGTCTTCCACAAAATAAATAAAATATTTATGAATTAATTTTAAATGTTTTTTTTTTATGTAAACATTTTTTTGAAGTACAGCGCTTGAAAAGTCGTTGAAATACGTTGAAATTTCTTAAGAATAAGAAAGTCCATTTTAAAATTGAAATTTTTTCGCGATGTTTTTTTTTATGGCCGGCCAATGTTTTGTAAAAATATGTTTTTTAAACTTTTATCGATAAGAGTGGTATTTTCAGTGCCGTTCATTGGACGAGTGATCCGATTCGTCCATAACCCTGGCCGTTTATTGGCGGAAGGCATTGATTGGTTTAAAGATATAGTAATATTCATGCATTGGTTATAATAATATTCATGCAAGATGGCCGCTAATTATATTATTGATAACAGCTGTTTCATATAAAAAAAAATTAAAAATTGGTATTATAGGTGCGTTAAGTGCGATTTTAATTTTTTTAAATGCTATTGATAGCTAAATTTATATTAATTTATTTAATAAAAATTAATTTATTATTTAAACACACTTTATGGTTTTATTAAATATATTGATGATTAAAAATATTATTTTTAACAAAAATATTATTTATAACAAAAGTATAAATACAAACTGTGGCACCCCGGTTATTCCGAACCCGGTTAATCTGATTCTGGTTAATCCGATCCAGGTTAATCTGACCGTGGTTAATCCGACATCGGTTAATCCGACACCGGTTAATCCGTCACCGGTTAATTCGACAATGGTTAATCAGACACCGGTTAATCCGACACCGGTTAATCCGACACCGGTTAATCCGACACCGGTTAATCCGTCACCGGTTAATTCGACAATGGTTAATCCGACACCGGTTAATTCGACAATGGTTAATCCGACACCGGTTAAACCGACACCGGTTAATCCGACACCGGTTAATCCGACACCGGTTAATCCGACGTCGGTTGATCGGACACCGGTTAATCCGTCACCGGTTAATTCGACAATGGTTAATTCGACAATGGTTAATCCGACACCGGTTAATCCGACACCGGTTAATCCGACACCGGTTAATTCGACAATGGTTAATCCGACACCGGTTAAACCGACACCGGTTAATCCGACACCGGTTAATCCGACACCGGTTAATCCGACACCGGTTAATTCGACAATGGTTAATCCGACACCGGTTAATTCGACAATGGTTAATCCGACACCGGTTAATCCGACACCGGTTAATCCGACACCGGTTAATCCGACACCGGTTAATCCGACACCGGTTAATTCGACAATGGTTAATCCGACACCGGTTAAACCGACACCGGTTAATCCGACACCGGTTAATCCGACACCGGTTAATCCGACGTCGGTTGATCGGACACCGGTTAATCCGTCACCGGTTAATTCGACACCGGTTAATCCGTCACCGGTTAATTCGACAATGGTTAATCCGACACCGGTTAATCCGACACCGGTTAATCCGACACCGGTTAAACCGACACCGGTTAATCCGACACCGGTTAATCCGACACCGGTTAATTCGACAATGGTTAATCCGACACCGGTTAATTCGACAATGGTTAATCCGACACCGGTTAATCCGACACCGGTTAATCCGACACCGGTTAATCCGACACCGGTTAATCCGACGTCGGTTGATCGGACACCGGTTAATCCGTCACCGGTTAATTCGACAATGGTTAATCCGACACTGGTTAATCCGACACCGGTTAATCCGACACCGGTTAATCCGACACCGGTTAATCCGACACCGGTTAATCCGACACCGGTTAATTCGACAATGGTTAATCCGACACCGGTTAATTCGACAATGGTTAATCCGACACCGGTTAATCCGACACCGGTTAATCCGACACCGGTTAATCCGACGTCGATTAATCCGACACCGGTTAATCCGTCACCGGTTAATCCGACACCGGTTAATCCGACGTCGGTTAATCCGACACCGGTTAATCCGTCACCGGTTAATCCGACACCGGTTAATCCGACACCGGTTAATCCGACACCGGTTAATCCGTCATTATCATCGTTTAAATTACCACCTTCTTCTTTGATTTTCACAAACGTCGTAGAGGATAGTACGCCGCACAGTGCAGATAATTGGAATGCTGCCTATTATTATTTTTAAATTCAAATTAGTATGAATATTTTGAAAAGAGTGTTTTGCGTCATTCAAGTCTTATTAAACATATCGTGTTGGATATAAGTATAATATGCCTGAGAGTTGGCAATTGGTGTAACGCACAGCTAATAATTTGAATTAAAGAGATATGTGTATATATTAAAGAGACGCCTGGTTGACTGCAATCGAAATAGCATTGGCGTTAGTTTTAGTATACAACAGGAGTTTATATATTATTATAGCTCTATTATTGTATTTATATGAACACTTTTTTTTATTATATTGGTTAGTTTAAGTGCGATTTTTTTTTAATTTACTTAATTTTCTCTATTATTATTATGTATGAGTATGTCTATTATTATTTTTAAATTCAAAATAGTATGAATATTGTTTTTAGACGTTCGATACTTATTTATCTTATTATTAATTACCATAACGCCGTTTCTCCGCGGGGGTAGGCAGAGAGGATAGAGCGCCATACTCTTCTGTCTTGACACACAATTCTCGCCTCACTTACATTCATACATCTTCTCATACAAGCTCGCTGATTGTTGAGCCTTCGAACAGAACCATCCTCCGTTAACTGGTTTACCTGATCGTGCCAAGTCTTCCACGGACGTCTTCTATTTCTGGTGCCACAACACTTGATTATATTGGTTAGTTTTTGTACGATTTTAATTTTGAAAAATTCTACAAGTAGGTGAATACGTAATGTATTTAAAAACATGAATTATTCCTTCTTATTCTTCTTATTTTCCTATCAAAACACTTTTTATAGTTTTATTAAGTGTGTTAAGATTTTTTTTTTCTTCTGAAAATTGACAACAGAGTACTGCGTCTCTGATACGTCTGCTGCCGGGCGGCAGCTGTGCGGGTAAGCTAGTCATATATATTAAAATAATAGACCATGTTCCGCGATGTTTATATGTTTATATGTAACCAATCGAGTCACACATTAGATCGGTTATATCTCCGTAATCTGTCGCTCGATTTGTATTTTTAAAATTTTCCCCGGTAGAAAAAGGTTTACTGCAACTTTTTCCCTTTCAAACTTTTTTCTACTTCTATTAATAACGCGGGGACACCCGGTTGATTATTGGGTTTTTTTTGTGATTTTTGAAAATGGTCAGTTACTTATGGACCGCTCTTGCGATGCATTCGAATTATTTTTTTTAAACAGACATGCGAAATAATTACTGCGAAGTGTCGGCAAAACAGGGAGCCGAATTGAAAATGCAACATGGCCGCCTACTTTTTGACAGCGCACAGCTGTTTGACATTGACTTTTGCTACGCGTTGATTGGTTTAATTTTGCGGCCTTTTTTGACGTTCGAAATTAATGATTTTAGTTCGCACTTTGGATTGTGAAATCAGCTGTAGATAATCAGCCATTGTTGTTTACTTTTAAACCACGAAATTAATTCAACAGAGGGCAGTAAGATGTCGAAATGATTGATAATATTGTTTGACGTGTAGTATGTATGGCAGTATATTCTTTAGAAACATTTTGTGAAATCGTAGTAAAAATCTGTTTTCTCCGCAATGGGTTTTTTAAATATATTAGTTAGTTTAAGTGCGATATTAATTTTGATAAATTTTATTTAATTCTTTTAAAGAGACATGGGAGACAGCGAAATGTCGACAAAACAGGGAGCCGAATTGAAAATACAACATGGCCGCTTATCTTTTGACAGTTTACAGCTGTTTGACTTTGACTTTTGAGACGCGTTGATTGATTTAATTTTTGCGGGTTTTTTTTTGACGTTTGAAATTAATGATTTTAGTTCGCACTTTGGATTGTGAAATCAGCTGTAGATGATTTACGCGCATTTTTTTAACAGTGACGTTTCCGGTCAGCCATTGTTGTTTACTTTTAAGCCACGAAATTAATTCAACAGAGGGCAGTAAGATGTCGAAATGATTGATAATATTGTTTGATGTGCAGTATGGCAGTATATTCTTTAGAAACATTTTGTGAAATCGTAGTAATAATCTGTTTCCTCCGCAATGGGTTTTTTGATTATATTAGTTAGTTTATGTGCGATTTTCTTTTTTTTTTAATTCTATTGATAGCTAAATTTTTAACTCATTGAGATTTAAACATTTTTTTCGTCTTTTTATTTTCCTATCAAAATACTTTTTATTGTTTTACAAAGTGTATTGATGATTTTTATTATTTTTTTAGAGTATTACGATAAAATAATTAATTTTATTTACGGAAAAATTTACCGGAAAAGAATTATACCGAGAAAAATTGTATTTTTTCTCTTGGGTTGCTGGCTATGTACGTCGACTATGTTTTTTCCAATTCTGGGATACCGAGAAAAGTGTTTTTTTTTGTTGGGTGAGATTGAAAACAGAGTACTGCGTCTCTGCAGGATACGTCTGCTACCGTGCGGTAGCTGTGCGGGCATGCTAGTCATATATATTAAAGTTATAGGCCCTATTTCGCGATGTTTATATGTTTATATGTTTATATGTAACCGATTTTGTCACACACGTTTTGGATAATATCTCGCTTATTAGGCGTTCTATCCGCATTCTGATATTTTTCCCAGACGTCCGAAGGTTGACTGAGTCTTTACATCTTTTTCTTTTCATTCTTCTTCTTCTCCTCTATTTGTTACAACTCTTTTAGTTTGGTGATTTTTGGAAATTTTAACTTTTTAATTAGCCTAACTTTTTTTTCATTCGCTTATAACTCTGCGAGTTTAAGAGCTAAAATCATTTTAATATTTTTTGGCAATTGCCACCGATGAGTAGTATCGTTACACACTTTTTTTAAAATTCTTCGTCTTCTAATTTTCTTATGAAACCTGATTTAGTGAAATTTCGTATTTTTCAGCTTTTCTCTGCGAATTTACGACCAAAATATAATTTTATTACATCTGTGCATACATCACAATGGAATATAATTTATTTTCGTATTTGTTAGCTTCTATCGTTTAAAATTCACCTTTAAAATCTAAAAAACGCGTAATTTTTATATGAAAAATCGACGTACCTACCTACATACAAATGAAAGAAAATGAAAAAAAAGAAAAACCTTGATATTTTCTTAATAAACGCAACACTTCATATTTTCAAGCAGCAACCGTGGGCTGTAATTGGTCAATACCCTCATTGGTTACATTTCATACATGGCTGCCTGAAAATTAAATAAACAGCTGTTTTACCTGTCATTATTGCAGTGCGTAATTTTCGCGCAATTTTTTTTTGACGTTTCAAATGTATGACTTTATTTCGACTCGGCATTTTAATAAACAGCTGTTGATTTTCGCGCATTTTTTTATGTCAGGTATCGACATCCAGATTTCACAGCTTGCAATAGTCATAGATATTTTATATTTTCCCGCACAAGATAAAATTGATGTTTTCACTCCGGAATTCGGTTAATTGTGGTGAAATACATACAATTTTTCTATACGTTTTTTTCGATTTTTATAGGTTAGGTCTAGAATGACACAATGATGATTTTTTAAATGCGTCATTGAATTAATTATTATTTCGCAGTTGTACACGTGACTTAAGTACGTCTGCCTTACTACAGACCGGTCGAAGGAGTTAGTTCTTTTACGCGTCTGTTATTCAATATTTAAATTGAATACTTCTGGTGATAGATAAACCTGTAACTTACTTACTTACCTATCATCGCGCCGTTTCCTCGCGGGGGTAGGCAGAGGATAGAGCGCCATACTCTTCTGTCCTGACACATAATTCTCGCTCATCCACATTCATACATCTTCTCATACAAGCTCGATGAGTGATGGATTATTATTCTTCTCTTTTATTTTTCTTCTTCTTTTCCTTTCAAATCACTTTTTATGATTTTATCAATGAGTATTAACAAAATGTTTGTTTTTTTTAAAACCTGGAATGATGGGTTGGTTGTGTATATCGGCTCTGTTTTTTACAATTTTAGGATGCCGAGAATAGTGGTATTTTTTTACGTGGTAAGTAATCTAACCTAACCTTTCTCAAAGATCAACACGCCTTTGACCATCTCGGGTTGTTAGTTGTGTACGTCGGCTCTGTCGCTTTTGAAAAATCGACGTACCTACCAACATACGAATAAAATGTAGAACATTTTTTTCAGACTTATTAATCAAACGCAACCGTCTATATTTCAAGCGATAATCGAAGATTCTTATTGGAGGAGCTCTGATTCGTTGATTTAAAAAATGGCCGCCTGAAAACTGTGAATGATCAGCTGTTTTACCTGTGCCATAATTTTAGCGCGCTTTTTTGACGTTTTAAATTTTCACAAAATGGTCGCTGAATAAACATCTGTTTTATGTCATTCAATTTAACCTTAAGCTATGACTTTGACGTTTCTGGTCAGCCATGTTTTTTTTGAGCCATGAAATGAATTCGATAGAGGTTAGTAAGATGTCGAAATGATTTTTGGGAAACGTGTAAAAATTGTACACGTGGTTAATAGGAATTTGGTTAATTATGGTGAAGTCATACATTATACTTAGAAAAATTTTCTGTACGTTTTTTTGGATTTTTATAGGTTATGTCTAGAATGACACAATGATGATTTTTTAAAAGCGTAATTGAATTAATTATTATTTCGCAGTTGTACACGTGACTTAAATATGCCTGTCTTACTACAGACCGGTCGAAGGAGTTAGTTCTTTTACGCGTCTGTTATTCAATATTTAAATAGAACAGTTCTGGTGATAGATAAACCCGTAACTTACTTACCATCACACCGTTTCCGGGGTAGGCAGAGAGGATAGAGCGCCACACTCTTCTGTCCTGACACATAATTCTCGCCTCAACCACATTCATACATCTTCTCATACAAGCTCCATGAATGATGGATTATTATTCTTCTTTTTTATTTTTCTTCTTCTTTTTCTGTCAAATCACTTTTTATGGTTTTATCAATGAGTATTAACAAAATGTTTGTTTTTATTAAAACCTGGAGAGATGGGTTGATGGTTGTATATGTCAGCCCTGTTTTTTACAATTTTAGGATGCCGAGAATAGTGGTGTTTTTTTTTTACGTGGTTAGTAATCTTACCTAACGCTTCTCAAAGATCAACAGGCCTTTGACCCTTTTGGGTTGTTAGTTGTGTACGTCGGGTCTATTTTTTACAATTTTGGGATACCGAGAAGTGGTATTTTTTTTAGGTGCACGGGGTGAGTCTGTGTAGCTCCTGCACAATTTCTTCACCACCCCTTAGGTTGTTGGCTATGTACGTCGGTTCTGTTTCTTCCAATTCTGGGATACCGAGAAAAGTGTTTTTTTTTTTGTTGGGTGAGATTGAAAACAGAGTACTGCGTCTCTGCAGGATACGTCTGCTACCGTGCGGTAGCTGTGCGGGCATGCTAGTAATTATTATTATTAATGTATTAGTAACAAAAAGGTAACATATAGGTTCGAAAATTTGTCGCTAAAAATATCGTCGCTGTAGCATAGTTGGCACCTTCCCCGGTTTGGAAAGAAATCGAATCCCGATGGCGCAACAACATTTTTCAATAAAATTGATTTTATATGTATATCTTTCTAATTAATGTATTTTTACTATTTCCGAGGATGGCAGAACTCCATAATTACACATGTGAAAATAAAACACTTTTTTTTTTAATTCATTGCCCAACTAGGCAAGCCTGTTTTAGGGCAAATTGGCAAACAAATTACATTTCACAAAGAATAACTCATTGAAGGCAAAACACAATTAAATAGAATACGTAATGTAAAAAAGAGAGAAAAAAATACTAATGTGCAATTCAATATGTAAAATAATGTAAGCACGTATAAGGTAAAGGGATTTTAAAACATAAAATAAAATTTTCAATATCATTGCGTTTATTGTACGACAGTTCTACTTCTTCACTTAAAGACTGCTCCTAATATCCATAATATGTCAAATATGGTTGGCGGTTAAAAGGTTAACACATCACACGAAAATAAGGCTGCCGAAATGGTAAACAGGAAGAGCCACTTTGTTGGAATATCCTTTACGCGACAAAAGATGCACAATAAGAAATAAGCATTAACAATTTTTCCAATGGCATAAATATACCAGTGCCGCGATTGGGGCACAATTTAGATAGAATTCTAGAGAGTCCACGCCCTACAATTCATACATTTTATTTTATTAGGAAATCATACAAAAATTATAATGAAAGCGAAACAATAATTTAACCAGTTACATGTTTTCTCAGAAAATACACCATACTTTAAACAGCGAGTACAATTTAAAATGGACGGGAGGGTGAGGGGAAAGGAAAATAGAATAGGGAATAAAATCTGTGTGATAAAAATAAAATGAAGACCATTAAAGTTTATGTAATGAATTTAGATTTAATTGAGGTAACTGGAATATTGAAAATGTCTAGTACATATATGGTATCGATATTTTTGCGAGTATTCACACATATAATAATTTATAAAATGCACCATAGAGACAAATAGAATTATAGAATTAAAAAAAAAAAAAACAGAA
Source organism: Eubasilissa regina (assembly GCA_022840565.1). Taxonomy (NCBI): domain Eukaryota; kingdom Metazoa; phylum Arthropoda; class Insecta; order Trichoptera; family Phryganeidae; genus Eubasilissa; species Eubasilissa regina. The sequence continues at coordinate 10,107,211 of JAINEB010000027.1, read as the reverse complement.
AGCATACAGTAGTAGCCCTGCTGATACATAGAGATTATTTCCCGCAAAACGAAAATCGCCGTCAAGTGAAGCGAGGATTTTATTTTTAAAATCAAATGTGAATATTATAGGAGACAAGCGGTCAATTTTGTTTATATTACTCGTATTTCAAAGATAAACCGCGTTCATAATACACATTCAAAGGGCCCTTTCATTTTGAATTGTTTCCATTCTGATACGACACTGCATTTTTAATCTAATTGAATGTCACTTGCCCCCTTTTTTTAAAGTAAGGTCGACGCCCTAATGATTGAATAATGCTGTCAGTGCGTACGTGATACATGGCTACTCATTGAAGTTATTAAGAAAGAGATGAAGGAACAGTACAAAGAAACATGTGATTCTAAAGGTTCGCGTTCATAAGAGGAGATAAGATGAGATAATCTCAGAGATTTAGTTGAGATAAATGGATAAAGTCAGAGTTCAGGTTAAGATTAATAGAAATACACCTACACCCAAATCTCACGTTGGATTCGACAACGAGATTTGATAAATGTCACCTAAAATCATCATAGATCCCTACAATTAACTATTCTGAAAAGGTTAAGACACAAATCATTAAATATTAACACTAACATAAGGCGTTAAATAAAAAAAAAAATTTAAAATCACCTAAGGACAATGATATTTGACGTACAACGAACCTGAAGTGATGTGCGAGACGACAAATCTCTGAGACATGGTGTGTACACGGGGGCTACGAAAGCAGAAAGTTGTCTGCAAAGAATTTCGTGGGAGCAAAATCCGTATCTCAGGGATTGCCTGGAGTCGAAAATCTCATTAAAATCTCAATCGTAGACACCGGCTTTAATGTTGTGGTAGTTTTAGGTATACCATAATTACAGACACTATCGGGGAGAATTACAAATAGTATATACACTAACTCCTTTTACCTGACTTTTACTATGTGTTTTATTTTCTCTTTCATTTAAAAATTTGTCGTATAATAATATAATGCTGATGACAACACCAACGGATCGTTAAAATAATTAATTATTAATAAGAATGTACTGTTAATTTATTCGCCTATACATATTGAAATTAATTAAAAAATGGGCTTCTCTTTTAACACGTAGTTTTTTGAAATTTTTTTTAGGAAAATACGGATAAGAAAATAGGAAAAACATTATTACGGGTATATGTATAATAGTGAAGGTTCAATAATTATTTAAACCGTTATTGTGACTGTGATTGTGTTCGATTGTAACAATGATTGGTAACTGATTAACTTTTTAACTGCCAACTCTATTTGAAATGGAAGACACTACATACTAGGCTTTAAGGGTCTTGACTTATCTATCGTAAGTTGAGACATGTCATCCATAGATGGCAAAATGACTTAAAAATATGATTATAACTTGGCGTGATATACAAAGTTTGGCGTGTTAATGCGCTCATGTGTTAACGCAATTATTCGAGTAATGACTTAGGTACCGATCATCGTCACAATGATTTCTCAGTTTACCATCACTAGTATTTAGTGATGGTAAACCGCAAGAAATGCAAGAAAAATAAATTAAATTTTTTTTTTTTACAAATACTGTAGACAGATCCAACAAATTATTTATTATTTTTCCTAATAATAAAGTTGTATCAATGTGTCCAAAATTTAATAAAAATGAATTGATAATTCTGGTGTCTGCTATCAGATTACTCAAAGGTATTTGAGATTCTGTAAAAATAAGGTAGATGGCTCTTTCAAATAATGGAACGATTAAATGTATTAATATCAAAAAGGTAACATATAGGTTCGAAAATTTGTCGCTAAAAATATCATCGCTGTAGCATAGTTGGATAATATACCTTCCCCGGTTTGGAAAGAGATCCAGGTTCGAATCCCAGTGGCGCAATAACAATATTTTTCAACAAAATTGATTTTATATGTATATATTTCTAATTAATATTTTAAATTATTTATTATTTAAATCAAATATAAATTTAAAGTATCGTTAAAATTTGCCAAGTTTGGGAATCGTTTGATTGATGAAAAACGAATAGTTACAATTTGATCAGTATTCTGATGCGGAACACATGAACCGGGGATATTCCAAGGATTTCTAGTTAATGCACCAGTTAAAATTCCGGTAACAGAAAGTGGAAGCAGATAGCAAAAACCTGCTCCAAAGAACGAAACATTGTCAATTATTATTATGGCGAACGTGCAGCTCAAAAAGTGAGTAGGTAAATGTAATACATATAAGTTGAATTCTGTGTTCGAAATCTATAACTATAAAAGATTGTAAAATATGATATAATATTTATGTTTGAATACTTATAACCAAATATTCCACTAGTCCAATTCTGATCAAATTTGTTCAAAGAACAACCAAGGACGAGTGGATGGCAAAATTTAAGAAATTCGTCCAAGATGATAAGACCGGAATGTGCCCGGAGAAGATTTCACCCCGCCTTGGAGACCTTAATAATAATAATAAATTGGATAATTTGTATAGCGCCATTTTCGTAAAAATTTTCATCTCAAGGGCGCTTTACACATAAGCTGTTTATAGTTACGTTATATTTATTTTTTTAAAATTAAAAATTGTTATTTTCACTTATGCGAATGATTTTTTGAAAAGGAGCATTTTTAGTTTCTTCTTAAATAAAATCTCTGATGCACTGTTTCTTATGACGGATGGCAAAGAGTTGTACGCTTTTGGGCCTGCCACCGCAAATGCTCGTTCACTAAATTTAGACTTTTGGAAATGGTTAGTCGGTTCTACAATCCTTCTACCATTCAAATTGTCTGGGATACAAAGTACTTGAAGATGCAGAGGCGCCATATTATGTGTCGTCTTGTACATCAACCAGCACAATCGGAGCCAATATAGCCAATGAAAACTCCATATATTATCCGGGCTGCCGCATTTAAAATGGATTGTAATCTATTCAGCTGAAACATTGGCAGGCCAGCATAGATGCTGTTACAATAGTCCACACGTGACACCACAAATGCATTTATAAGTAGACGGGCAGCCTTAAGAGAGAGATATCTCCGAATACTTCTAATCTGTCTCAGTTGATGGCAGCATGCACTGACACTTTTGGTGATCTGTGTATCCATTGAAAGATCTGAATCAATGTGCACGCCCAACAATCTAACTGCAGATTTAGAATTCGCAGACATTGATTCCTGTATTAAGTTTTGCCTTCTAGGTGTTGCTGTCCACAGTAGTTCTGTTTTGGATGGATTACCTGGATGACCTTATCAACAACATGAAGATGCTTCTACAAGATACTTGAAAATTAGCTTCAGAAAATAACTATAAGTTTGTTTGGTTTCAAAATGGCAAGATCCACATTAGAAAATCGGAAGAATCGCAATTTTTAGTTATTAAATCGCGACAGAATCTTGATAATATCAAACTTACCTAGGATTCAAGAAATTGAAATATACAATATATATATCAACTAAAGTAGAATCAACAAGCACAGAAGATAACAATTTTTACCAATTAATTAACAAAGATTACATATAAATAGCGGAAACCATTCAGATATCGCCGACATAACCACCAGAGGGTGGACTCGTTTAAAAATGTATTGATACCGAAGTCATCTTACAGCCAGAATCCGAGTCGGTTTCAACTTCATATATAACTTCGTATCACAATTAGAAATCACTCAAAAAATGATAATAAAAATTATTCTAAAAAAAGTCTGTTCTTAAAGTTCTGAAGTCAAAAAAATATGTACATAGACTAACTGAAACATAAATTCTCGTATATATTCCATCTCTATACAGGAGTCATACTCGCATAGAGAAGAAATAAATGTTAAAAGAAATTATATATATACACTACTGATTATTTTTAAAATGTATATAAAAAAAAGACAAAGAAAGAAACACTCCTCACTCAGTTTTCAGATGCAGCACCGTTTAGTTCAGCTGCATGCGCTAGAGCGAGAGAACGCGATAACAATGATAACCAGCATAAAGATAACTGGTGTGTATGTGTATGTTATGATTCGCTCTCGCCTTAGGCTTCTGGAGTGTACGAATTCGTTACATTATAAAATAGCCATGACACATACATTATTCATTTTAAGAAAAGGAAACGGAGTCTATAACACCGACTCCGACTCCGACCTAGTAGCTCTAGTATCAACCCTACGTTACAACATACTAACGCCATAAAAGTGTATTACGTCAAACAAAGTTAATAGTTTTAACCTTAAAATTCAATTAAATATAACTTTGGAGTAAATAAACTTTATTAATCAAAATAAGAACCAAATATATTAATTAGAAAGATATACATATAAAATCAATTTCATCGAAAAATATTGTTGTTACGCCACCGGGATTCGAACCTGGGTCTCATTCCACACCGGGGAAGGTGCATTATCCAACTATGCTACAGCGACGATATTTTTAGCGACAAATTTTCGAACCTATATGTTACCTTTTTGATATTAATACATTTAATCGTTCCATTATTTGAAAGAGCCATCTACCTTATTTTTACGGAATTTCATATATATCTTTCTAATTAATATATTTAATTCATATTCAAAATATCACAGACCGTCTGTTCTGAATAATTACAACTTTACAATAAGAATGTGTTCTCCTAAAAATAAGAACCATTTGATTTGGCGCATTTTTTCTACCGCTGTTTATATGTCTGTAGAATAAAACTTAGAATTTTTTTACCGTAAATAATGATCAAGGTGTTTGAAAAGATAAAAGCAGTCATGAAGCAAGATGGGTCAGCGCTAGTTGATTGTTTGTTTTCTTCCAATTCGCAGTTTTCAATAATAGCAGTACGTCGTTGACCACCTTTAAGTCTTAATGAATCAATGTTGAACTGTTCGTTCAGGAGTGGTTCCTTCACCCCATGATTATTAACATCGCATGCTCAGGATTAAAGTGACGCACATTAAATGCCTTACTCAATAAATAAATATGTATAACAGATCCTTAATTGTCAATCAAAAACAAATTAACAAATATTTTCTAGTAAAGAACGTTTAACATAATATAATCGGTTTTAATATATTGTTTTAAACATCTGTTAATAATAATAATATTCGTGTACATTTTTTTCATTTATGTGTCTACAACAATCTGTGCGTCTACATTACTTATATTGTTAATAAGGCCTAGATATTTATTATTGAAAAATTATAATTAATTTACTACTCATATACCTGTACAAACTGGTTTAACATAACTTGATTCTATACAGGTGTCATGAAGATAAAATAAGTTTACAATTTGATAATTGTAAAATGCTCTTGAAATGTACTGTATAGAAATGTTTTATTTTAACGGTACGAGATACATACCTAATTTTTTTTTTTTTTTAAATAGAGATGCATATGCGGAATACATGTCACATGAATATTCTTACTATTTTCAAACTAAGCTAAACGCTTGTACTATGAAAATAAGACTAACTTTCTGGTGTCTACACGTAACTAACTAAACATATCATATAGAACTGAGCGCGTCAACTAAATATAAAATGTATTATGTAACAGATTAAAAAATATCGCTGATTTCGATTTGATACGGATGAATTTAGCAATAGAAAAATCTTTAAATATCAATGAAACATTTATAAATACTGTAAATGTCGATATTTATTTCCTATCTATGTAAAAATATGATTTTAATACGAAATATAAAAAATATTAATAACAATTAGGACCTAATTTTATTTATTTATCAACATAAACTTGAATGTTGTCTGTCTGTTCTCTTTACAACCCAATACTCTTTAACCGTTCTAAATCAAATTACTGATTGCGTAGTTACTCTTTAGAACTTTTTCAAAATATAAGCACTCGTATTATATTGAATGCCATTTGTTCAAAATTTTGCACAAGCTTATTTCTCCCACCCTCTCCCTTCCGCAATATTGTACAATATTGAATAACAAATTTTTCCCAGTTGCACTCTAGGACTCTGAGAAAAATACCTACAGTTATCTGACATCACCAGACATCTTCTTCTGCCTGGATCAAACATTGCATACATCGTTACTCTTTAGAGCCAGCGCAAAACAAAAACACCTATTCCCCCATCTCCTAAGCCTCCATTTAAAATTATATCTAAATCTCAATGCGGCACGGACCGCTACTAATAAATAATCCCCCAAGTTAATAATTATTATTGGTAACTCCTGAACTTGTAGATTGGAATGTTGTGGCGTTTTCGAACAGAGCCCGAGTTACAGATTCCGCAAATTTAATATTCTTTTGTATGCGAAAAAACACGATTACCTCCGTTCGAGCGGAACTAACATTCTAACACAGAACAAAGTAACCAAATGTTACAATGAATAATTCATTGCATATAAGGCAAAAGTATTCATTTAAAAAGTATTATGCAGTCTTCGGAGATTAAAATATCTGAACACCCAGTGCCATTTATTATACATTAAAATTCGCTATTAAGGCAATCTTCTATTATTTTTACGACATTATTACTGTTATTAGGATTATTTGCAAGGTTGAGCTACTTCTACACAGTATTTAAATAATAAATAGATTTGTTTAATGATGTCTTTGTCATTCTTCTTTAGTTATAGTTTATTTATTTATTTCTTTCCGTATGTGTAACGGATGCTATGTTTTTTATAACACTGAATGCTTATTAGATTTAAAGTTTTCTGAGAATATATACCCCGAATTGTGTGCTTATTTAATTTCTATTTTTATTTAAATATTATCATAGTAGCACACAATGAATGATTTAACTGTAGTTAGGTAAAAGTTATGTAAAAAGACGTAAGTTATTATTTTAATTAATCTAATCGTATTTTTCTCATTGAATTAATATTACATTTTTATTATCTTTTTTTTAGATAAGTTTCTCTCATATCCAGTATGCTATATTCAATATTTACGTTAATATATGTAAAAACTTATAATTGTTGTTTGTGTTTCATATTTTCAATTAAAATAATATTAACATTTGATATTTATGTCATTTTGTGCAAAATTTGTACGAATATCGTTATCAGGGCAATGACCTCATATTTAATATAATATTAAGTACCAAAATCTGTATATAGGTACATATTCTTTTTTTAAGTGTAAAAAATACATAATAAAATAAATAATAATGTGAACTTCATTATAATGAAATAAACAATTGCGTAAAAAGGTTGCTATAATAAGAAAACAATGAATCAAATAATTAAAATAATATAGCAGGTATCCGCTTTGTCATAATGGTGATGATGATAATTGAATCTTTAAAGTATAAGGAAACAAAATCAACTTGTTGACATAAACTGGTTTAAGTTTCGAAAATAATTGAGATATGTACGAATAAATAATTACTTACCCCTCTATCCCGCCGAGGAGTACTTTACAATCTGTCATTTCCATATAACACTCAGAAATGAAATCAAAATATCTTAAAAACTTTGGTCTATTTTTAAATTGTATTTACGAACACATGCGCGAATTTTTGCCAAATTGACAGCTGTTGAGTATGGCCGCGATCTCTCGGTGAAAGGCGACCGTCAACGAACCAGAATTCTTACGGACTGACATTTACAATCGGCATTCTGACGAAATAATTCCAACTCTACGGGGAATGTCGATAAAACCTAACAACACGTCACTTTAATGCGCAGCGTGGCAGTTATCAACAAATAGTAGTTTGCAATCAGATAAAGCCATCGGTAGAAACATTTCTGTGTTAAAGCAGTATAACATCACTTATTTTCGGGCGTTGCAAACAATGTTTAACGGAAATGCATTTGCTAAATCAGGCAATGGGTGATAAATTTATTATTGTTCATTAAAAATGCCCGATGTATGGTATTTAAAATCTTTATACACGCAGATATAACGTTATTATTCAGGGTTATGTATATTTTTAAAATACACATCGCAGTAGCTTATTTGCTGTGTATACATTACACCCACACTGACGTTTTACTATACTGTAAACATTATAAAGAAAAATCGACGACGACGCCATCTGTCAACGATATTTACTAGTTTAGAAAATGAACGCACGTTTTCGCATTGAACTTGAAAACTTGTAAGGTTATTAAACCGGTCCAAAGTTCGTGTAGGTTGAACGAAGAACTTGTACAAAAGCTTTAACTTTATTCGCACAGATGGCGGTAGTAAAAATCGAAAAAAGGTTTGGAAATCGTCAAACTATAGACGGTGTTACCGTATTATAATTAGGTGTAAACAGAGGTTTTTTTTTTAAAAAAAGGTGCCGGAACGCCATTCCACCGCGGTACATAACAAAAAATTATATTATAGCATGGTATCAATCACTATGGGATATTACTGTAAATACGAAGAATTTCCAGCAATTTCTCAGATAGATAAATAATGATGTATTATACATGCATTTTGGAAGGTTGTGCGAAAAGAGATTATTATTATTAACATATTTTTTTTAAATACATATGCTTGGCCGTAAATAATTAGTCTGTTAAAAACATTCTGTCTTATAACTAGATAATCAAGAATTGATAATATTATTCTGCTAGTAGTAATAAGTACAAATTGTAAACAATAAAATATAGGTATACTTCCTAATTATAATAGAATTATAACTCTAGCACCGATTAATTAAAGATTTTAGAGTTTTTTTATACTTGACAGATGTACTGAGTGTCGAATATATTTTAATACTGAAGTAGCTAATCATTTTATAAAACCAAACATTGAACTGTACGTACTAGTGATGGGTAAACCGTTACGTGATTGTGATTGTGTCACTGATTGGTAACTAAGATTTAGCGATGATTGGTAACTAAGATTTAACTGTCGGAGGTTTACTTTTTAGTGTACCAGTTATTGCTTGAAGAATTAGGTTGATTAATTATCAATCATCGTTATAATCGAACACAATCACAATCACGGTTAAAGTAACGGAATAAATAACTATTTTACCATCACTAGTATCTACACATAATTGAGTATCATTTTTATTACAATAGTTTCGAGAAATACTGTCATCTGTATAAGTTAAACAGTATAAGTAGTTATTTACTGTATCCTCGAAACCTTGTGTTCTTCTTCTCTTAATCTCTTCTTTCTCTTAATCATGACTTGTTTTTCTGCGGCTTGGAAAAACTCTACACTGAAAAACATTATTGTGATAAAAATAATACCCAGTTGTGTGTGTAATGAAAAGTTTGATTTAATAAAAAAGTTAAAATAATAATGTTACACTACGAAAAAACTACCATAACTGAAATAATCACTTCACTTATCATTTTTTATTTGTTTTTGTTATAAGTCTTGTTTTGTATGTAATGATAGTTATTTAAACAATATTCGGTGGCATTATTATCTGTAACTGATTAGGATAGCAATCTGTTTGTAGAATCACTTCCTAATTAGTTTTAATTAGTTATTTAATTATTAAAAAAGCACTCTTTTCATATTAAAAAAGAAATGCTTCTAATTTATTCACGACAATTGGTGAAAATAATTCGTTAATGACGTTATAATTCTGAAACTATACTTCTCGTGTCTTATTAATATGATGTTGATTATAATATAACATTGGATAATTTTTTTAGCCCCAATAAGGCAATCATTTCTTTGTTTACTGCGGAACTGTTTACCAGGAAAAGCTCCAACAAAACAGTAAACTGGCTAAGCCATTTCCTCAGCAGGGTCCCGTTTCCAGCAATCTTCCCTGCATTACGAGATGCAGGATATTTCTATGGATGCTAGAACTCAGGATCTGACATTCCCTCGTCGCACGTTCGAATTATTAAAGTTTTCGGAACTTTGGATTTCCTATGGATAACTGCGGAACACTTTTTTCCTCACGGATAGAGGCTTCAAGATCTTGCCACGATCTCATAAAAACGGCGCGGTTATTGTGTTCAGTAAGTATGAGAATCGGTCTATATTGTGCTCAATTTTTACTGGACGGTATCAAATATCAAAAACGCATATTTTCGTCACTTTTTAGAATCAGGTAATCGATTATTATAATTAGAATATTCGTAAATAACTCGTATTTTTAATTGTGTTTTGGAGTGAAAAAAGCAAAATTACCCCACGAATCCTTTTTAGGTACCATATCCCTTGTGTAATTATTCTTAAAAATTTCGATGTACAGACACCTGCCGCCGCTTTCTTTTCTTTACAAATTTAAATGAAATATTGTCCTGACTTTGGAAATACGTACTATATTGTTTTATTTGAAGTCATTGGTGGAGCTAGGCATTTTTGGCTTTTTATTTATTACAATTTAGCACATTTTTCTCAAAGATACGCCGTTTAAATCTGTGTATCAGTGTTTGATAACTCAATGTTTTACTGTATTTAAAATCAAGTTAATGAACTCTAATAAACAAAGTAAAATAAGAGAATGAAAATTTGTAAAATGTATTTGATATTATTATTGTTTTATCCAGTCTTAATTAAATATCGATATTAAAAATCATTCATATTAACTTTGTGTAGATTGTAGTTTTGGGGTAATAGAATCACTAATCCACCAATGTGATTACAATAACTGTATTTAATAAATGAAAAAATAAAATAGTTATCTGTACAGCAAAATAAACCTCTTATTTATATCGATTTGTTAACGGCGGGTCATATGACCAAGTGAGCTGTACGGTCAACACACATAAATTGTGTATATGGAGCCCTTAAAATCTTTATTTCTATTTTTATGTGGTCCTATTCCCCAACCACATTAGGGTGAATCCCTTCAGGGAAGGACCGTGTCATGTAGGGCAGATATTTAGTGGAAGAAAGGGACGTTAGCTGTCGGGAGGGAACAGTTAATCCGAGTCTAAAAATAACCGGATTATAAAAAGGAGGAAACATTTAAGTACACCAATAGTTCGGCGTCCAAATGACAGTACACAATAATGATTCAGGAAACCGGTTCGTACCGTGAAAAGATGTAAGTACCGGACGCATATTCAAGTACTTACCGGCATAGAAAGAAGTAGAGTGAGCCGGGGTAAATGCGCGCACGTGGGAAGTGTATGTAAGTCTCCTACAAATATTTTCCACGGAAAAAACTGATAATACGTATTTTTAATACATTATTTCAATACCGATTATAAGTAATTCTATTAACACACTATTTTAAGACCTACATGAATTAATAAACTATGATAGACATATATTTTTATCAATATATTATTTCGGAGGCTTTTCGGGTAAAATGTGTTACAAAACTGCATTAGATACTGCTTAACATTTTGTAGAATAATATGCAATGAATAAAATAAAAAATAAATGTATATCGTTTCCACGAAATACAAGAATACCATCTGAATATGAAATAAAGTTCAGACGATACCTGAACAGACCAAAATAAAATCCAATGATCTGTATAAGATGCGGGGCGTACTGAACCAGAAAAACATATTCTAAATATGTAGGGGTGATAAAATACAAGCGACTGGGATTTAAAATTACGAACTAACATAATTTAATTAAAACTGAATAAATTAATAAAATAAATATGTATAAAATTTTTAGTCATAATCATAATCAAAAAAAGTACATTTGAAGTATCGTTATGATATTACTGGAAATTTTACCTTATTTATTAGGGAAGAAAATAAAAAAAAAACGAAAATGATAAAGAAATAAGATAACAATGCATTCTTTCGTGGCATTTAATATTCTTTTATATTATATACAATATATATTCAAAAGAGTCTTCATTCTTTGTGGATACCTACATATTTTAAATAAATTTTATAAGAATATTATAATAAAGCGAGGTTATATTATATATTATAATATACACATGAATGTTCGATATATATATATATATATATATCGAACATTCATATATATATATATATATATATATATATATATATATATATATATATATATATATATATATATGTATATATATATATATATATATATGTATATATATATATGTTACAGTGGATGTGTATTACCAGTGAGAATATATTTTCACTGATGTTTCAGTGAAATCATACCCGAATACGTTTCCACCACTGGAAATATATTTCTACTGGTGGAAATATAACTTCACAAGCAGGTTTTAGCAAATGTATATTCTACCCTAACCTATAATTGAACCTAACCTAACCTATGTGTTGAAAAGGAAACAAAAATGTATGAGATTATAAACACGGTAATTTATGCAGTAAATAATTTTATTTAATATAAATGAAAATACTATAAGCAAATAAAAGTGACAATAGTAAACGCCACAAACTATTTGCTGCCATGCTGTAGGGCGACACATCGACAATATTCCCGCGCGGCGTATTCTCGCTTGTCAACGAATACAAACTCACTAAATGTAACCAGTGAATTTGTATCTTCATTTTTAGATATGCATCCACTGACCGGCTTAGCGAAAATATACTTTCACCAGTGAAAATATATTCTCACTGGTGATACAGATTCACTGTAACATATGTATCTTCTAATTTAGCCTGTCAGAGTGTAGGGTATACATTGCAAATTAGATTAAGTACTTTCTAAAGATGTCAATATTTTGAAAGCTATAATGGAAGTATTTCCCAATTTCCAGTAATTAAACCTCGCGTCTTAAGGAAAATAGGTTATATTTGTCTTTAAAACTGTGTCAAAGAAAATTAAATTATTTAGCTTTATTAAATATTACGGTACATTTGCACCCTTTCTTTTACTTCTAGATTTCATGAAGTGTTGTGTTAAAAAAAAGTATTGGATTTAAAATATAAATAATTGTTTTCTTCTTATTTCTATAGTAAATCTGGTAATTTGTTACGATAGCTGTGTTAGAAAATGCACTTTTGTCTTGTATTCTATTTTGACCTTTACCAGAATCGGAATCAATGTCAAGCCTTTGCAAAATCTTTTTGAAATCAAAGAGGTATATTTTTGATAAACTTTATTATTTATACATTGTTAGATCAAATTATATTACTAATGTTTAATTTTATTTAAAAAATATTTACCTCTAGTGATATTTGTAGCAAGCTAGTATTACGTTTGGCACGTAAGTATTCTCGTCTGTCATGCGAGAGGCCGGTGTTTTGTTCCCCGCCAAGAAAATTAAAATATTTTATTAAATTAAATGAATTGAATTTACGAATATTGTTTCGAAGCAGAAAAATTTGAGATGTACCTCTATAAATATAGTGTTCAGTGGAAGCGAAATTTCAAGATTAAATTGTAATTGCTCGTAAACCATCAGGTTGAGGTAAGTGGGAGGTGTATTGTTCGACGCGCGTGATTTGATAATTTGCCAATCGCAATGAGTGCACTGCGCGTTCGCGGTTAAGCAATATTTAAAGTGCGGTGATACATTGGTTCGTGCGCGTCGCGCTTTTTGTACTCACTTTAATATTCGACGAGTAAGTGATGGGCCGAGCACGCAACTTATCAGCTGTTGGGTTCAAAAGTTCAGACAGGAAGGGACAATTGTTAAACAAACTCCTCCGGGACCATCGACGTCAGTAGCGACGCCAGAACATGTGGCTCAAGTTCGACGTGAAATTATGCACAATACGCGTAAATCGATAAGGAAGATTGCAGCCTGTACTGGAATAAAAAAATCAACAGTGCACGTTATTTTGAAAAAGAAACTACAGTTTCACCCATACACACTGCAAATCGTGCAGTTTCTCAACAAAAATTACTATTATTTATGTGAAACCTTAGCGAGAACGATGCTGGAACGTTTTGGAACAACATGAATGTTTGGCAACATATTGTTTACTGACGAAGCACATTTTTATATCGATGGTTATGTTAATAAAGAGAATATGAGATACTGGTGCCCCGACAACCCAAGGGAACGCCATCAAAAACGTTTGTATTATCCAAAAACGACAGTGTGGTGTGCAATTTCTGCCCGAGGGATAATTAGCCCTTATTTTTTTAACCAGCGAGAGACAATCACTGCTGACGCTTATTGCTGAATAATCGACGAGTTTTTGGTACCGCAACTGCAGCTGTTTCCCGGGTTCAACAACAAAACACAATTTCAGCAAGACGGGGCCACTCCACACACAGTTAGAATTTCAATGGAGAAGCTGAGTGAAATTTTTCTCAATAAATTAATCAGCAAGTACGGAGACATACCCTGGGCACCTCGGTCACCGGACCTTACACCGTGCGACTTTTTTTGTGGGGATACCTTAAGTCGAGAGTTAACAGCAACAATACTCGAACAATTCAGGCCCTACAAGAAAATATTCGCCGTGAAGTTGCTGCCATTGAACCGACGCTTTGCTCTCGCGTGTTCGCAAATTTAAGAGTCCGGTTGCAAGAGTGTTTTGCAAGACGATATTGTTTATAAAACGTAAAATCCGCATCGTTAAAATCCATTTTGTATAAATAAAATATGAGAATAACACTGTGGTTTTTTTAAAAATTTAATATTAAACTTGAAAATTTTCCGCTGGACACCCTTTACTAATACATGAATTAGTCTAAATAAATAATAATAATATCAAACGATGGAAAGCCGTATCTTTTGGATACATTCTTCGCAATGAGAAATATTCTCTCTTAGCACTCACTTATTGCATGGAAAGGTATGCAGCGAAGGCTCAGGTAGAAAGAGGTTATCTTGGCTACGTAACCCTAGAAAGTGATTCAATATTTAAAATGCCATTCAAGTTTTGCACAACATATATCAGCATACTGCAACTTGGTTGCCAACCTTCGATATAAGACAGTATGTATATTAAGAGCGCTAATATATATAAATATAATATTTCAAAATAATTATGTAAACAAAGTATTATCGGGCCGGCGGCATATTTATTTTATGATTAAAAAAAAACTTAACACTCGGGCTATGAAATTATAAAAATTGGACCAAATTTCGGACCGCCCGGAGATCGTACCGCAACATTGTTTTGATTGAAATCTCTCCCAATGATGAAAAGTGGTATCTGGAGTACGTTCAAGAAAAACGGCCATTAATTTTGAAAATGAATTTTGATATATACCACAACAGAAATAACAATTTTTCTTTGAGTTTATGTTAAACATTAAGTGTGGTGTTTATCGGAAAATACAACATTTCACTACTTCATTTATTAATGTGCCAATGATGCTTAAAATGTTATCAATTAAATATCCAGAGAAAAGTTTATTGATGCGTCAAAGTCTATATATAATATTGACGTGTATTCTCAGATGAGCCTTGTCTCGACGACCGTCTCGAAATTCGAATAAAGGACATTATGATTAATTTCTATCGTATTTTGTAAGGAGAGTATGATGATGCACAATGGCGTGCAGTGCATACAAGCAAAAAAGCTGTGCATAACTAAAAATTCTGGGAAACAAATATAAATTAAAAAAATTGGATTAACGTAAGCGAAAACATTATTTTGCAATTAGCGCCATTTGTGTAATTGCTTAGTTCTAAAAGCTCGCGAACTGTCACCACTGTACTCATGGTGCTCTTTTCTATTAACCGCATTTTGCTATTTACATTACTCAGTTCTGTCTTTAAGCTACTGAATTTATCAAGTCATATAAATGACTATTTACTGAATTGAAAATTCCTTTCGGTTGATCCGTTTTATATGGAGTCGTTACCTATGCCGTTTTTTAACAGATATATTATATATATATATATATATATATATATATATATATATATATATATATATATATATATATATATATATATATATATATATTAGAAAGGGTTACAACTGCGTGCAAATCATTGAAGTGTCTACTTCCTCTTTTACTAATTTGAGAATTTTACTATCTTACTGTTTTTGACGTGTTGATTTAATGATTGTTCTTTAAATTTGGTGCATGGATTGGTTTTTAATTTGAGAAAAACGAAAAGCAATTGGCAGAACTATTTCCTACGTTAACCTTTAATAAAAATAATTATTTCCCATAGATAATACGTTAAGGATTTTCAAATAATAAATTAATCATGTTCAGTCATAGAAAGTGATCTTAAAAACGTCCATATTATTTCAAGATAAAACTTAAACTTTAAAAACACTATTAATAGTACTCTAAAATTATAAATAAATACATGGACGGATTTATTTTTTCCAAAGACGTTGGTTAAACGAAAGTCCATATATTGTATTACATATATTATATATGATTGTATAATATCATTGGTATCAGCATAACCTAAATCTATGCCTATTGCACGCCACTGGTAATGCATATCGATGTTTATCGCTAAATCTCGCAAGACGAGAGATCAAAGTATCTACCGTGTACACGTGTATGTATTCGTACTCATTTGGTACAGCCGTTAGAACTGAATTACAAAAATCAGCATTTTGTTCTACAGTTGCGCATTAAGATCTTTCCGATTTTGAAATGAAAAAAATCAAACTAAAAAAGATTCAACAAAAAATCTTTAATTTATGTTAAGTACACATAATGTAGTTTTTATTAATGTTTTTTAAATAGCACGTGTTATTTAAGTGACGGCCACCTCACCCAACATGTCCTGCCTTGAATAGGCTTCGATTGCTTCTCCGTGAAGCTAGCTTCACATCTATATAGCATTATTGGCATAGCGGTCGCATGGTAACTGTAAAATTTTATTTCTTGACAATAGGTTGGATCCGAACAAGCTTTTCATAGCAAGAAAGTTCGCATTTATATCAAATAATAAAAATATTTTTTCTGTATTTAGTTACGGATATTTATTTTGGAAAACATATAGTTAATGAACAATGGTTAAGATAGTAAGTAACAAACATATTAGTAAATTTAACCAGTTACATATTTTCTCATGAATTATTAAATACACTTATAAGATTCAGAGTGGGTTTGGTAACAAAAATTAACGTTAAGCAGTGTAGAAGACAATGAAAAGAGTAACAACTATCTCTTCTATTGAAGGGATAAAAATAATAAGAAAATTAAGAAAGAGAAAAACATATAGTTATTAATACAACATTTACAAAACGTGCTTCTGCTTTTTTGGTTTTAGATATCATGAACACGTGCCACTGACAGATTATTTCAATACGTAATCTGCATCTATTGGATCCCTTTGAATCCGAAGAAGTAAGAAGTTGTCGAACAAAATAATATGTAGGTCACTGAATATGAAATGTTTTACAAGGGTGGCTTGGCTATTTTCATACTGCCACCCTTGTGAAATTACAAAGTTTTAAGCCCTTATTCAAACACGTATTCTAAATAGATATCCTAATATATTCTTTCTAGGGAGAGATTTTTTTAAATACGATGACTCGACTGTCTGGGGTAATTCTAGAGCCGGATTTATCCTTTAAAAAAACGCGATTCTTCTTTCATTCACATGTATCATACCACCCCTGCAAAATATATGTTTTTCTTCTTCACCTCGTATCCAGACACAAGTTTTCTGGTCTCTTAAATCGTCTGAAATTTATTGCAAGTTCAGATAGTGTTCTTTTGCTTTGTTGAAAATAAATTACATCGTATATTTTATTTTAGTCTTTGCATATAATACAGAATTCATTTCATCGGATTCTCTTATGTCCAATATTGAGTTATGATAGCTGAAATAGCTAATATAATTTTTTTTATACACGCTTAAATATTACGAGCAAACATGGTCGTTGTAATTGGATTTTTTGAAGTTTTCCAATTTCTTCCGTAACTATAGCCATATATAATCTACAATCGGACATATTTCTTCCTAGTTGGTATCTACAAAGATACTAAGTACTTATAATAACGTTATTTTATATTAAATCTCTATTTGCGAACCTTCTATAAAATTTTATGCTCTTTTAACGCGATTTTAACATAGTTTCTTGACACATTTCACACGGGAAGCCTTTGGAAAAAAATTTCTATTATATTAAAACAAATGACTCAAACGTAATTAAAATCTACGTATGAATAATAAACCCTTCTTGGTTTTATTAACAAAATGTAATATGTAGTACAAATTATATGAATCAACTAGAAATAACCTATATATCGAAAAAATATTTTAGTTGCTACCGGGATTCGAACCTGGACTTTTTCTTATCCGGGGAAATGCGTTACTAATTCCACTATATCAAAAAAGTACGTTTATGATAAATTTTTGAACTTATATTATGTAGCTCTTTAAGAATACATCTTTTATTCCATTTATAAAAATGAAATTAATTTTATATTACGAATATTTAAATTATAAGAGAATTGGTAACGTATTTTCCCTAAAAAGAATACGATCTTTTTGGTTGACTAATATAATTTGTATTAAAAATACTATAAAACTATATAGCAACTTCATAAACAAAAATGTGTTCTCCTTAAAAATGTTATATGCGGTTTTTAAATTTCAGATTAACGAGTATGTTGTGATATTGGAGGCCCTGAGACAAAGCCTGTAACACTACAATAAGACCAGGCCTGGGTAGTTCTTAAATAAATAAATAAGTACACATTTTCGGTTTTTGTAAGGTACGTAAGCAGGTGTCTCGACAATTAGGTTCAAAATAACCGCGCGCCGACAGTGACGCGTAAGACAACTACGCCTATGTAATTTTAAAACGTATTTTAAATGTAAAACATACTCAATACGTGAAAAAAAAATTAGAAAAATGGTCGTTTGGAAAAAAGCCAGTTTTTTAAAACAAACTAAAAAAATGGTGAAATTAATGAAATAAAGAAGTTCTTTTTTTTAGGCAATCTTAGATTAGTGAAATTTAACTGTCTATTGAGTATGTTTTAATTGTTTCGTACATTTTTTGGTTTATATAATTCACATTTTTTTCATATTATTAGTACATTTTAATTTTTATCGGATTTAAAATACAAAATATAGAAATAAATGTCATTTTAGGGTTGAAAATCCACATACCAATTTTTTATTTTGTACTTTTGTTCTGCGCGTTATTTTCGGCGCCCTGTTGTCGGGGTTGTACTGCACGACTTAGCCTTGCGCGCAGTTGTCTGCGCGTGAATGTCGGGGTGTCACGCGAGAGAATTTATGGTCTGAATAAATCTTTCATAGATTCAGAAGTTTTTAGAACTTTCATATATACTCGGAAAATTTCTACGAGAGGATTTCAATCTTCATTTTCTTCTTCTTTATCGTGTGTCCAATGCTGAGCATCATGGTCCCTTGATCTGTCCGGAATTTAATTGTTTTATTAGGTCTATCCAGCTTGTAGAAGACCGTCCCTTTGCTCGCTGTTCCTATAATTACGAGTTTCCGGAGACTCGTTATTTTTTATGGCAACACGTATATAGTATGTAAGAATCCTACTTCTGTATTTCTAGAAAGTTTTTCGGTATCCAATAGCCCGTGTTTGCGATGAGATCTCTCAATGAGATTTCGATCTCTGAGAATTGTTAAAGGTACGTGTGCACTGGACATAAATTTGTGTATACATGCGTGTATGCATATATACAGGATGTAATAGACCTAGTCCACAATATTTTATGTGTGGATACCTGACTAAATTGCGAGTCGAAAATGTTCAAGTAATGTGTGAAAATTCTGCACTGTTACGGAAAATATTATTGTTTGAAATTTTTACAAAATCGTGTTAAGCTTGAATAAATATTTACGAAATTGTTCCATTATTAATCTATATCTTTGCTTCAGGCCCTAAATCATCTAATAAAAAGTAATCTAATCGCATAATTACAATTTTTTTGATATGCTTATATCTCTGACATAGTTGAGATTAGACATACATCCTTTGAACATTTTCGATTTGTAATTTAGTCAGGTATCCACACATAAAATATTGTGGGCTAGGTCTATTAAACCCTGTATACATATATATTTAAAAAAAATAATTGCATACCATTTCCCTCCTCTCCTCACCCTTTCCACTTTATATGTTCAGTGTGAAAAAAATATTATTAAATTATTTTTTAGTTTATTATGTTTATATTTAGTCCAGTGTTCAATACTTTTTGTTTATCAGTTTGTTAAAATGTACATACTATTTCAGTTTGTATGATACTCTCTTAGTTTAGCCTAGTTTTACACCCAGGTATCTGCAAGCTCTTACTGATTGTGGAGGCGATAGACCTCGACATATATTTGTGCGCTTCGCAGTCCACGTAGCATCCGCCTTCAGCACCACTCTCAAAGGCATCCATCATGTTCCTTTAACTTTTTTTTAATGTTCATGTCTGCATCCCATACAATGCCATGGAGAATACTAGAGATTTCACTAGACAGATTTTGGTTCTTTTCAGAATTGACCGATTTTTCCATATCTTTGTCAAACTGCATTACAAAACTGTGATAAATTAAAAATATATGTAAAATTATATTGCGAATGAATGAGGAAAGGAATGATATGAATGAATGAATGAATAAATCATACATTGATATGACTTACTTCACGAATTAACGGTTTCAATACCTCTTCCTCTACCATTTCAAAATGTAACAAAGGTTTATAATCTTCACGAAGCTGGAGTGACTTGACATCTCATCAATTTCAAATATAATAAATAGATTCATAATTTTGATATCTTTCTTGAAAATTGCGGGATGTTGCATTTTCTATAGAGTGAATTTTTGATTAAGTACATAAGTAATAAACAAAAGAAAAACAATATCCAATAATATTTGTCTACCCGAACTGTTATGGCCTATGTCCAAGAATAAGATTTTAGACTGAGATTCGAATTTTGTTTCCATGAGTTTCTTTGGAGCTAGCTCTCAGCTTTCATAGTTCATCGCACCTTACTTCACGCTTGTTGTATTTCAAACGTCAATTATCAATCCATTGATTATTGACATTCCGTCGACGGTCGGGTGGGTGAATTAGAATCTCCCCAGCAACAGTTAAAATATAACATATATTTGAAATTTAATGACCTCTGTTTTTTTTAATATTTCCGAATAAATAGCTGTTGGTATCTATGATATATCTATGTTTGTACATCGTATCGAATCTCTAATGTCTGTCTAATGAAACATCATGTAGACAGGTTTGAATCTCTGAGATTTATCACATTCTCTCAGCCATTAATGAGCTATCGCAGCTGTTATTTTATCTCCGTGTAGGTAAAGAAAAATAATTGCTTCGCCATCTAGAAAACCTAATTATCTTAAAGAATTAGAAACATGTTTTTCTCTTCTCTGGTTAAGTCTTTAATATTTAAGGGAAACGTATGTAATTATTGTTAGAAACTATTCGCCTTTAAACCTCAACCGTTATTAATATCAAACCATAAAAGTAGTTCCCACTTCAGAACTTTGATTAATTCTAGGAATTATGCTCCAATATTTGTACGATGGAAAGTTATACGCCGGGCTTTAGACGACTAAACATTTATACGAGTGGAAACTTATACGCCCAGTACTTTATATACTAAGCATTCATAAGATGAAGTATTTTACATCTTTATGTGACAATAGATTTTGTTGAGGACATCGTATACGTAGTCACCACTAGCTCTAAATCACAATATGTGATTTGTATCAATTATTAATAAATCACATTCACTAACAGTGATTGAATATCTGAAAATAAATTGAATTTTAGTGATGACTCTTCTGTGAAAATATTTTCAACTAAAGTGTTCTCATTTTCTCGGTTGATGTGCTCGTGACCGTTTACTTTGCTTCTACAGTGTACTGCTTGCATTCGCACTGTTCTTAAATAGATATTAATTTATTAAAGAGAACACATTCTCATTGTGAAGTTGTAATTATTCAGGACATAGGTCTGTGATATTTTAAATACTAAATTAATGTATTAATTATAAATATATACATATAATTAATACATTAATTTAGTATTTAAGATATTAATTTTATTAAAACAATGATTGTGTTCGTTACTGGTTTGCTATATTCTGGTTATGATAGAAAGCAACTAAAAGGTGCTAATTTTTTACATATATTGCGAAATCATCATAAAGCAGCGATCACAGTCACAGTTATCAATAACTGATATCATCGAATACCAATCACACTCGCACCAATCGAGTCGAAAGTAGCAATTTATCTCTTCTCTGGTCACTATCTCCTTACTGACACACCCCTTACGGCGCTATGATAGACCTATGTTACCCTACAATATTATGTTGTATTGAACATAATTTATAAAAAAAATAGTACACCAAATATATTAAAAACATACTTAACGTAGAAGGGGTTGATATGTAAGATTAATAAAATATTAAAAATGGATGAAATAAAAAAACAAGTTATTTCATACAAAACATTCATGTATTAAACTGTATTTCAATTGAAAAAAATATAAATTATAAGTAAAATAAATTTTCATTACAACACTGGTTACAAGAAATCAATAATATTTTATTGTCCTTATTAATTAAATAAAAAATTGACAAGATTATCTTTTAAAAAAGGGTTTATAAAGATTATAGCATTATTTATAACTACTGACATTAGTGTAAAACACATTACAAGTAAAATAATATTATATAAATTAAATCGTATGCGAAATGATAATATTATATCCGCAAGTTTATAAGTTTTTAAACTTTCAACTTGAGGCTTACAAAAATTATTTGATAACAAACATTATGTTTTTAAAGTATGACAACTGCAGTTTATACATCATAGCTGGCGACATCTATTAATGGACCTATAATTTAATAATTCACCGCAATAATTCTTGAAACAAAAACATTTTATATTTAGTAAAATGGAAAAATACTTTTTACACCAATTCGGTGATCGATTTTATTAACACCTATTGAAATCGTAAAATTGCCTAGTAGAAAAATACTTTACTTCAAATGTATCTCAATGAGTTAAGTAAATTTAATTTCATGAGATACGAAATTTTTTGGGAAAATGAAAGATGGTTGGCTATCCTGAAACGTACATTACATAGGCCTTTATTGTTGAATTTTCCTATATTGTTTAGTTTTTAGCTGACCTGATAAAATGATCATCTTTTTCATCCCCTTATCCTAGGAGGGTCGGGGGCTCAAAGTCTTTACAATGCGCTTCCATCTTTCTCTGTCTTGGGTTGTTTCAGTACTCGATGACCAATCAATGCCCGATCTGTCTTTAGAAAGTTTTCGTTGATATTATTGATAGAATCGGCGTTAACTTTGTAGAGTTTCATCACAATGGATGGATATATTTCTTTTCATACAATTTCGGATATAATTCCTTTCATTCATGCGCCATTAAACTTCTAAACTAATAAAATGAATAATTTTGAAAGTTTAGAAATAAAAATGAATTTGAACTCGGATAATTTGTTAAACAATATTACATTTTCTAACTCATCTTCTTTCCTCTCAATATTTACGTAACTCCCCCCGCTTTCCACCAGTAACTTTGTCCCCTCCTCCATCAGTCAGTAACTAATTACTTGTATGTCTACCACCTAAGCCTGGTCTTCTATATTTATGTGTAGTCAGTTTAATACTTTACGTGTCGATGAGAGTTACTACTTCTCTCGAAACTCGAGGAGTGCTAATAAACTCAAGTAGAGTAATAACATTGTTTCATTTATATCCATCCGTATTTGTTGATGTGTATCCCTACTTAGACTTGATGATACGTTTCACCATCTCAATTGAGATTTTTCTACAAGTAAAAGTGTCGCGGGTCTCCCTCATTGCGGTATTTCTTACTCGGTTCATTAAAGTTACTCCGACTACTCTCCATAATATATCTCACTTCAGCAGCATCTATTCTAGATATCACTCTGTACAACAATATGATTACCTTGAAATAATCTTGGCGCTGAGGTCATATATTAGTCTTTTCTTTATTTGAGTGGTTACACGCTGTAAGGTTAAATCGATCACAGCTAAGACAGTTAAACCAAGAAAATGAAACAAATTTTTAAAATCTAATTATGAATTTCATATTAATCATACAATATAACTTTTTAAAACAATATCTGTATATATTATATTGAATGCTTTTCATATTTTTACTGAAATGAAATTACTAGTTCTAGTTTCATCGTGTCTGTTTGTCTATATCTAATCACATACTTAATTTATGCATTTATTTATACAAAACAGTAATGACAACTTATATAACATTTGTTAAAAATGTATCAAAATGACTAATCAAATAGTACATCATATAAATCAAAAACATGTATCAATATTATCACATTCACGAATTGGTACAGGGTGTTTGCGCATTCATGTATCAAGTTGATGAATATATTATACTTAATGGAAAAAAGCTAAGAAAAAATCGAGGAGACGTGAACATAAATTTTGTAGAACTACAATTATAATTCTTGTTTACTTTTACCACTGATTGAATTGGGGTTGCATATACTATAATTAAATCTCTTACTAATCTATACATTTAATCTAATATTAAATTAAAAACATAACGGTTATATGGTCACCTCACTACATTGTTCACTCGACGGCGGTCGAAGTAAGAATCCAGAAAGTTTTTAAGATTCATTAATTTTAAATTAAATATACGCTCTGAGGATATAAATTATGATTATCTCCTTAGACGTCTGAGATTGTTAAAATTATCAGTGAGACGTACGATGTCCGACCATATATACAGAATCATCAATAGTATGATAAACTGCCCCCAGATTGTTGGTCTGATTGACTTTCACGCACCATTGAGGGCATCGAGACACAATTCATTGTTTTATTACAGTGGTAATGTCAGAACACATACATTAGCTAACTCCGCAGTCCCCAGATTGTATTCTTTAGGGAATGAATATGCGGAGGTAGTCGACATTTTTGCTGTAAATTTAACTTTTTATAGTACTACATAATTACATTATTCTGATGAGATTTTCTATTATTTAAAAATAAAATGTTAATGCCTGAAAAGGGCATGTATAATAATAAATAAATAATAATTCATATACTTTTGTTCGGATCATGATATTTTTTCATAAATTAATTAATGAGGAATTAAATGAATATGATGAATTTTACGTAAATGTATAAATGAGAAGTAGAATTTTTTTCATATTACGAGTATAAGCATTTATGTTATCTACCAGAGAGCTTGTGTTGTCAACAAAATATTAGTATTTTTGTAATTAGTGTGGTATGATTTTTAAATTTAGATAGAATTATTCTATATAATCACTATTAGCAATGTTTGAATATGTCCAAGAACATACAGTTACTGGATTTTTACCTACAAAGGCACTGTTATTAAACAAATATCAGATATCTCATAGAGACAAGTTTGAGGGGTGAGAATTGGTGAACGTATATATATATATAAAGTGATCACTTACGCCAGCCGAAGACAGGTCGTAAGCCCTATAATTACCCCATACTTTCATATATTTTACATTAAATATAATAAAAAATAGCTTTGTCTCTATGAAATATCTGATATTTATTTATATAATAACTGCCCGTTTCTAAAATGATTATGTAATTACAATTAACAACTAAACATAAGTTAAACTTTTATTGAAACCATAAATTCTATTGAATTGAATTAGTCTAAATGAATATAATTATAATTTGGCACTTTTACGGAACGCAGGAATTCGCAAACATCCTGTAAAATACACCACATAAATAATGTACTCACTTAAATTATTATCTTAGTCCTATGTTTGTTTACATACTAATAAATAGTAATTAACTTCTTTTGTTTCTTGTATACAATGAGGTAATAGTTATATTGTGTATCATTTTAATAGTTAATATAGGAAAAAAACTAAATCAAGTAATTAATTTTACAATATATAGTTCAACATGGACATGACGTCATGAAGAATCTCCTACTCTCTCGGTTGATGTGCTCGTTACCATCGTTGTCCTTACTGCATGCTTCAATCAATTTGATATTGCTGAATAATTTTCTTATCATTTTGGTCTAAACAAATTTTTGATTCAACCAAGTATCAAAGATATAAACACTGAAAAAACACATTTTAAAAGATCCAACACAAACATTAACACAGTATATTTAAATCACAGACTAGTAAATGAATAGACATGATATGACGTGTACATATAGGAGAGGGGTTTGGAACATTATTTGCGGGGCATTCTACACAACGAAACTTAAATCCAATAGAATACGATACATTTATGAAACACTAAATATATTTACTCTTAGAAAATTAAATCTTTGTGTAATCAAGACGTATTTTTTACATTCATGTATATTATATTGTCAGCGTTTAAATTTTCATTTCAGTCGAGTCATATTTTTAAAAAAAGTCGCGGAGCCTATGTTCATATCTATTTATTTGGTAATCTGTGCTTTAAATCAATATTAAAAGTGTATAATTTATAGCAATAATACTGTTTACATACATACGTATATCGTATAATTTTATCTCTGTTATATTGTACACAACAATATTATTGTTATAATATTAAGATAACAATTGATTTTCAAGAGTTCAATTATCATTATCTTTTATTTTTCCATGTTAATATGTATTAATATATTATTTTATTTTTGGTTATTTCAATATTTTGTTTGTTTCTTTATAATTATTTATTTTAATATTTGTTTGTACTTGCAATTTTATGATTTTTTAATAAGAAATATAAAACACTATTGGAATGATCAAGGACAGTACATAGCATTTGTGAATCTGTATATTTAGACCGATCGGTAAATTAATATTTGCAGATATTTTTCAAAACTAATTATTATTAAAAATGATTTAATAATAAAATTAGTCATATAACACAATATCATTACATAAATGATGTTTTACAAAATGTCAGAACACGGGTGACAAATGATTTTAAATGTTGAGGAATTTATTTGGGCAAGAGTGTTCACGGAATGAGACACGACGAGATATATCTCAGAGATTTAGTTGAGATACATCTCAATACTATGAAAAAGTGTTGAGATTTGTAAATAAACTCAGAAATCAGCCTTCAGTGATTGCTAGAAAGAGACAGACACTCAAATCCGTGAAAAAAACGACGTTCGATTTAACAGTGTGACTCGACACGTGCGCCCAAACGTTACCTATATCCGTAGAAATCTACAACTATTTATTTTAAAAAGTGAAACAAGCAGAAGGCATCAAATTCACTCAAACTGTTGACGGAACATCAATGGTTAATGGTTTGAAATTTGACGCCTCACTTCGCGTTTAACAAACGTGTAGTAAGACGTAAGACGGCAAATCTGTAAGACATGGTGAGTACAAGGGGACTACAAAAAGCCGAGTGATGTCTCCAAAGAATCTCATGGGAGCAAAATATGTATCTCAGAGATTATTTCGAGTCTAAAATCTCGTCTGTGAACACGACTATTCATAGAAAACGAGGTAGGATAAAGGATTCCGGTGGGATAGTAAGAGAGATCTGATCAAGTGGAAAGTACATGGTTCGCTGGTACATAATAAATAATATTTGAAAGCTAGATACTTACATATAAGTAAAATTAAATTCATCGATGCACATACTATGTAGTTTCTACGCTACTCAGACTAACTTAGATAATCATAATTATATTTTAATTAAATCTATATTACATAAAGCGATTACCTGACTACCTATGTATGTATGTTTATTATATTTTATATTGTATGGACTGGTCAAGTAAGATTATTGTTTCACTTATCATATCCTAAAAATCTAACCAAATCACTCTCTCACTAGTTTTTCAACGAGGAGCGATGTTTGAAAAATGAAACAATTTGCTGCATCAGATAGTGATGGTAAACCGTTATGTGACTGTGTTTGTGTGACGATGATTGGTAACTGAGATTTAACGATGATTGGTAACTGAGATTTAACGATGATTGGTAACTGAGCTTTAACGATGATTGGTAACTGAGCTTTAACGATGATTGGTAACTTAAAAGATTTAACTATTGGTGATTCACTTTCTAGTGTACCAGTCATTGTTCGAAGAAACATAAATAATCACATTAAAAATTAAATTAACGGTTTAACCATCCCTAGTATCAAGATTGATCGAATTATTATGGTTATTTTTTAAATTACTTTAATAATATTACAATGTTTTTAATGTTTAAAAAAATGTCTAAATAACTTCAATAACAATTATTATAATGTACAATAGTCTTACGTTTGTATGTAAAAACAGTTATTTTTGTATTTTTTTTTCGTGTATCTACTACACACATTACATCATATTTTTACGAAATGTAATAATACTACTAAAAAGCCTCGTATATAAAATAGAAATTAATCTACCCGTATAAAAATAATATCAAACGAAACTTTCCTTGGTGAATTGACTAACGCAGCTGTTCGAAACGGTGGACGATACGTTCTTCGATATCAACAGCGGAACTCTCACAAAGTGTGATTTTTTCTCACCAGACCCGAGTCCTTCAACGACAATAGCGTCTTTACAGTATATATCCGTGATTTTATCATGTGAAGTGTCGCTTTCAATGACTCTCTCAAGCTTTGTCCTCTCGTCAATATTTTCCAAAATGTCTACAGTTTCTATGATGACTTCGCTGCTTATTTCATCGAAAGTTTTTTCCAAATAGCTATGCAAATTGGCATTTCTCACTTCATTATTCGCCTTTTCTTCTTTTGGTATCAAAATTACGTCGCTTACAAATCTCATACTATTTCGACGATTGTTTTGAACGCCTATAATTCCGCTGACTTTTGTGATAGGTCTTTTGATTTGATCTCCGCCACTTTGAGATGATTTGCGAGCGATTCCATTGATATTCGACGATATTTTTTGTGGGGATTTTTGCGAAGTTGCTCTGTTGCTGAGGCGCCTCCAGAACGAATCCGTTGTGTGTTGACTGCTGGAATAGTTAGTCGAGGTGGTAGTGTTGAACGTATCTTTCCTCTGAATATTATCGCCTTTATGGAAGCGATGCAGCTTTTTGATTTTGTTCAGTCTCAGCAGCCTTAGGAATCCGTCCCGAAATTTAGATGACATCAGATTGTAAAGAATCGGGTTTATAGCGGAGTTAAGGTAAAGCATTATTCTGCAAAAGTACAAAATTGAGTAATAGCTTTCTACCCCCAAGGACTCTAGATTCTCAGGAGGTACGATAACAATCCACAACGTCAAAGCTCGAAATGGCAAGAGGCACACGAAGAAAGACAGGACGACTGTCCCTAGCATCATGACCACTTGTTTCCTGTATCGAAGATGGCTACCAGATACGTGGTGATGTTTATTACTTTGGTTGATGATTCCTGGGTTTTCCATGAGGTTCTTGGCGATGATGGTGTAGAGAATGATGAGGATAGCCAAGGGGATGAGGAAGAATACGGAGATGGTCGTCACGAAGTATAAAGCGGGCCAGAAGGTGTCAGCCTGGGTCAGGCAGACTGGAACTATCGATCCATCGAAGTAATCGACATATTCGTAGGATGCAACACCAAGTATCGGACTGAAACAATAATTAGTATATTATAATGATGTATCAATCAAAAAATCAAATCAATTATATTTACATATTTTGATAAATGAAATGAAAAAGTAAAAGTTTGGTTTCATAGGTACGAAATTTTTTAAATGATGCTGGTGAATATTAAAAAAATATAATATAAAGTAAAAATAATAATACAAAAAGTAACGATATTAGAAATATTGTATATTAAAAGGAGACACCTGAAAATGTTAAAAGATTGAGAAGTTAATTTCATTGTTTCATAAGTGAAACACTTTAAAATAATATACATACAATAATTTTCTGACAGCTTTTCAACGTTAAAAATAAAATAAACTAAATAAAATAAAAATATTTTACCATTTACCTTATTTTGGAAAATATTCTGAAATAAAACATGTTAAATCAATATTGCAGGTGACCGTACGCTCTTTTATCGTCAAAAGTGGATAATAAATAAGTTGAATTCACGTGCAATACATTTAAAAAAATGATTTATTATACATTACACTTAAAGGTATTGTTTGACAACATCGAATTAAATAATGTAATTAGTTCAAATATTTGGCTCAAATTAAGTTTAAAACTCTAGAGCATACTAGAATTAAAGGTAATAAATTATTATTTACATATCATGATATAAAACAATTCAAACCAATCTTATCCCAGCTTAGTTAATAATATTTATGAATCCAGGGGTGAGTAACTACAATCCCGAATTTTAGATTAATTTCGGGGTATCAAAATCAGATCAAGACAATATAATGAAATTGCATCAGGCATATTACTCAAAATAATAACATTGTTATTTGTTAATATTGCAATATTATTTACGTTATTTTTGATCAAAGGTACTTTTTTTACTATAAATATAAATTGTATTGACTCTATGAGCATTTCATGACGCGGAACTAATCCCGGAATCATAAAAATCGATTGCAATTTTTTTCTCGAGATTGGATTCATTATTATTATTATTTAATACAAAGTACATTAATTATATATAATATTATAATACTGATCCAAAAATAAATGAATAATTTAATTCATACTTAATGATGAAAACTGTCTATCAAGACTAAATTAAATATTTTAATTTATAAATAAATAAATTATAATATAAATGTGTCGTGGTAAATTTGCTCAACTGTCAAATGCCAAAAAATTTTAGAAAAATTAAAGAAGTACAGATATTGTGAGTATTTTTTAAATTGATTTATGCAATCATGTTATGAAGAATAGGACTAAAATAATGGTTTACTCAATTAAGGCTACCCCTTTCAATAACATTTTTTTATAATTAAATAAAAATATACATTCATAGGACCGACAAAAATATAATTTAATTATAAATTACTGGGTTCTTGATACAAAACTTAGTTTTAAATATAATAGTAATTGAAGCCCTAAAGCGTGCGACTAAATACAACATGTTTATTAAAATTAGCTTTTTATATGAATACGAAGCATTTTAAAACCATCAAAATATTAAATAATGTCATACAAATTTAACAATTTATAATACTATTTAAAAAATTTATCTTCGAATCATTGTCTTTGAACTAATAAGAGAACTAATATATATATATATACACACTGAAAACAAATTTAATGGTCGCATAATCTCAATAAAAGTTTAAAAAAAGTTTAATCTGGTGAATAATTTCTGATAAAAATGAATAATAAAAAGCCACATTTCCATAAAAAACGCAGAAATTCGAATTATTATTGAAAGGGGTGCCTTAGTCAAAGAAGAAATTGGATTAAACACGCCAGATGATACAATTTACCACATTATTAAGAAAAAAATTAATTAATAAAGAATTCACCTTTTCACCGTTCGAGGACGGGTTTTAATTATTAGTGTATTAAAAGTAATGATTTAAATAAATGCGTCAAACCCGACGTAATATTAATTTTAACGACATATAAAAATTCTTAAAAAATTTTTTTTTCATCATTGTTCTTTTGGAATGTCTAAGGTGTCCAAAAGTACATGTGAAATTAAGTACATATGTAAATAGGAAAATGTGTCAAGCTTTTAAAGTAAGATATTTTAACATAAGAAATGTTTAATCAGTAAAATTTAAAACGAAAACTGCATCGGAAATAGTGAAACATTTTTATATATTTTCATTTTTACCGGTACCGTGGTCGATACCGGGCGCTTTCAAAATCTTTTTTATTTCAAAAATATTTTAAAAGCGCCGAGTATCGATTCTGTTACCTTTGACATGTTAAGTCAGTGCTCGCTATTCCTTTAATAGACTGTGGTGTTAAATTGTAGTAAAGTATATAATGCTGTTTTATTTTGTGTTAGAATTTAATGCATTGTTTTATATTTTTGATATACTTTATTATTTATAAATATTTTTTACGTCAAATTTTATACTAATATTTTAATAAATAAAAAAAATACTTGATTTTTGGATGAAGCTAATAATAATTAAGAGATATTTATTAACTGCCACTTTTTATTTGATTTCGCGGCAGCATAATGGTTAGT
Organism: Eubasilissa regina; assembly: GCA_022840565.1. Classification (NCBI taxonomy): domain Eukaryota; kingdom Metazoa; phylum Arthropoda; class Insecta; order Trichoptera; family Phryganeidae; genus Eubasilissa; species Eubasilissa regina. The sequence goes on along the minus strand of JAINEB010000027.1, from coordinate 10,075,492 downwards.
ATCCCTGCCGTTCAAACGAGAGACCAAAATTTGGTTCTCCACCAGGGAATTTTATTTTATTAATATGATTGAATTTATGAATGTTTTTATATGTTTTATCCAGGGATGGTATGAAGATGGTATGTGTGACACGTAACGCGTTTCTTCATGTTTATATTTCTGTAATAAATCAACATGTTTCGATATTCATGGTATCTTCTTCAGGAAACAATGTATACTAATAACAATGTAACTAAAACAAATTTAAAAGTGGCTATTTGCAAAAAGGATTTGTTTATTTATAATATTTAATTTGCTATTAAGAATTGAATTGAAAAATTTCTATTTATCTAACCCCTAGTATTTATATGTATAATTTCTAAATCCCTATTAATGTCAAAAGAATGGTTTGTTTTCAAAAAGTGATTGGAAAATTCAGAGTAGTTGTTGCTATTTAGATATCAAAGGTATCGAAACATGTTGATTTATCAATAAATAGTGGTTTAAACAAAGTGTTATCTTATTATGTATATAATATGTGGCCACAAAGTAATTTTGCTAATATTGAAGAAGTAAAAATATATATTCAGTAAAAATAATAATATATTGTATATTAATATATTTGAGGGCATTGTTGAATGCTTTATTAAAAGTATTATGTGGCTTGATGGCCATAACAGAAATTATTTATATTAGATCCATATTGCATTATTGTAGCACATTACTGAATTTTATCATAACCGGATAAATTTAAATGATTAAAAATTTAATTATCTTATACATCAAATACTAAACAAAGCTTTCTGGGGATGTGTAATTGGATTTAGTTGCTTCACACTCGTCAACACACAAGTTCTTTGCACTTTTCAAAATGACGTTTCTCCGCAGTGAATGGTTTGCTGAAAATCCGCCCGAGTCGAGAGAGCGCTGCTTTATCAGGAATGATGACGCGCTGTATCTCCTGTCGTTTGTTTTCAATTTGGGATTTTCGTCGCCATTTTGAGTTCCGGCAACCGCGTCGATTTGGTTACATAAGTCGTCACAGGATTCAACTCTTCTTAAATGACTAGAATTTTTATGTTTATCGGATGTTCCTCTTTCTTTGGCGCGGTTGTACTCTTTGGTTTTGTCAATCATTTCTGTTTCTATTTTATTCTGAGGTAAAAATTGAGACTTTGATTGATTAGGCTCAGATATTTGTCTGGATAATTTTTTATGTTTGAAAACGACTTGGAAAAGACTTTTACTTCTATTAAACCTCGCACTGGATCTAACCGAATGTGGAATATCTGAATTTGGTTCTTCTTCAACGATAATATCGTCCTTTTGGTCTCTGCTGAACTTAAAACTATTTTTTTGTTCACAAACTTCATTTGTGATGTTAGGCTTGTATTTTAATTTATTTAAATCACTGTCTATCAATCTACTGCCGATGTCAGGCGATTTACAACTTACTATAGAATGTTCTGTTAATGGTAAAGTCGAGTGGCTTCTGTTTTCGAAGCCGCACTTCTTGTAAAGCGTATTTTTTAAGCTAACACTTTGTTTGGATCCTGAACTACTCGTCGTATAAGACGTAGAAGTTGTTCTGAAGGTTCCTAATCTATCTCTGCATCCTCTTCTGTAATTCCTAAGTTCGTGTTTCTTCTTCAAGCGACACACTAACAGAAATCCGTCTCTGAACTTTGAAGACATGAGGTTGTAAAGAATCGGGTTGACTGCTGAATTCAAATAGAGCATTGTTCTGCTGAAATACAAAATGTTATAATATTTTTCGATTCCGAGTTTATTGATCGACTCGTCGGGGACAATGATGATCCAGAGCGTTAGGACCTTGAACGGCATGAGACAAATGAAGAAGCTTAATATGACCGTTCCTAGCATCATCACAACTTGGCGTCTGGCTTTTAGATTGTAGCAGTCGACGTGTTTGTTCATGACGACCTTGGACGCGGCTGAAATGAGATTCTTGGCGATGATGGTGTAGAGCACGAGGAGGATTAAAAAGGGAACTAAGAAGAAAAGAGAGATGGTCATGAGGAAGTAAAGAGTTGGCCAGAAGGTGGTGGCTTGTGTCAGGCAGACAGGTACTGATGTTCCGTCGTGGTACTCCAACTGGCGGTACTCAGCGACTGCAAGGATTGGACTGAAAACAGAAATACCAACTACTTAATATATGAAAGGCATCGTTATTTAAATTGTTTAATTAACCCTTTAGTGCAAAAACAAAGATATAAATATTGAATACTTGGCACTAAAGAAATTTGAAATTGAATTTCAATTAAATTAATTGTTTCAGTACATTAAAGATCACGTGGCTTTTTGTTTTTAAATTTTAATGAAGAACACAATTTTGAAAAAGACAACACATGACAATTTAGTAACCATGGAAACATGCATTGCATTCCTAAAAATAACTATGCTGACTGCATGATTTATGCAATTTATGTACAATAATTATGTAGATTTATAAAAAAATAGTCATACAAATTTTGGGGAATGTAATAAAGTTAATATTACGATGATTCATACATATTTTTTAATATTTAAAATGAAAAAAATAAATAATTAACGTTATTTAAGTAATTAAAATCATTCAAAAAAATAAATGAAAGCCGAAAAGCTTGTATGTTTGAACGCGAATGCTTTATTTAAAGTTTATGCCAAAAGGTAAGCAGATTATAATGTACGAAGCTGTATTGCATATTTAAATTTTAAAACCTAGAAACTATGTAACGTGTTCATGAAATATAGGAGAGAACCAAAAAAGGCTGAATGTGTGAAGTAGAAATCTTAATTGTATGTTTATATATATATATAAAACCTGTGTTTTAGTGTTGACGGAAGATCTTATAATATATGGTTATGCGGTAGATTATTAAAAGAAGAAGCTTCTAATATGTTTATGACGTTGAAAAGACACTGTAAAGTTCATATATTTATCACGGCAGTGATAGATATTGTGTGAATAATAATTCTCTCTTATGTTACCTTGATGTTGAAAGCTAAGGAATAGTTTTCACAAGGAAGAGAGCTTAGCTATATGTTCATGATAATATTAGATAATCTGTGAATAATGAATGATACAGTATTATGTAGTCATAATGTTCAAAACTGAAGTCTAGTATTCGCGAGGAAGATACATGTGACATACAAGTGTACCAAGAGCCCTTTTCGTAATGAAAATTCTGCAATAAAATAATGGATCGGTTTAATAAAAAAAATGTTTATTTTGCATTTAAGTACAGTCGCTGAGAATTTATTTCTTAAAAATTATGTTTTCTAAATATGATCCGTTATTTCGCTGGCACTCTTCTAAACGGGAGGCAAAATTTTGAGCTGCCATTTCTTCTTGGATATTTTATTTCAATTGGTCCAGAGAGGGAGGATTGTTACTGTATACCTTTGATTTAATGTAGCCCTATAGGAAAAAGTCAATTGGTGTCAAATCGGGGCTACGTGGAGGCCAGTTTATGTCACCTCGTCTGAATATCAATTTTCCGAGGAAAATTTCACAGATAACACGCTCCATAGCGACTGAATTTCCAAGGAAGCGACTAGCAATCGGAATATCTCTCGCCTTTCTCCCGCTCGTTGCGTTGGTGCAGCAAATCAATCAAAATGAAAAATACTTTTGAGACACACTGTATATTTACAATAATAATAAACAATGATATTCTATTTTGTGGTCATGATGTTGAAAGACAAAGTAGAGTATTAACAAAAAAGAAAGCCCACGTGTTCATGATAATGTTAGATAATGTGTAAATAATAAATCTAGTTATATTACGACAAAAAAAAATTGTAGGTGCGTTCATGCTGCAGTGCGAAGTAGAAAGCATCAACTAATAAATCAGTGAAGTGTACGAGAGGAGATGCATGGATTGAAGGGTACTATATTACAGATGGAAAAGGGTGACTATTTTCAGATCCCTTTTACATAGATCAAGATAACTCTTCGGAGTTGAGAATTATGTCTGTTTCTGACATTACCATATAGGTAAATAAAAATCAAATCAACTTGAAAAATTTACCGCATTTATTTCAAATAGTGATGTATTGAACTTTTTATTATAAGAATCCCAAAGCTATTAATTTAGTTGAATGTTGGTGAAGTTTGAAAGATTCGTGACATTAATCACCGAAGCATGAAAAAGTCCGTGTACATAGATGAAATTTTGCTCTCGGGACTTGGAGTTTTGATGGCGACTTATTTATTATCAGTCTGCTGTACGCACACAATACAATAGGTAATGAATAAATCGGTACGCTCAGCATTCATTCTGCAGTTCTTAAAACATGTTTCAAGAGGACCATTTCATCCGTGGACATGCACCGTAAAGATGGATACATTTTGTCCACTGAGTCTCGTAGATTCGTGCACTCTCTTGGAGACTGTTCTGCTCTTTCTATTGCTGTTTTTCAATATACAGATTGGCCAAAAAAAGGGAGAATATCTCGTAACACATCAGTTATTTCAAAACATAATATAATTAATTACAATTTTTAATGTAATTTTTTTGCTCAATATTCAGCTAATCAGAAATCATAAAAACACTCCTTATAGCATAATCTATTGGGTTTAAATCTGCGCTGTTCGGTGGCCACTGCCTGGCTCGATGAAATTAACATTCTCACGACGAAGAAAGTTGATTGCATTTTAGGTTGTGTGAGATGGAGCTTCGCCCAGTTGTAATGTCTAGCTATACTGCAGGCATTGTTTTGAAATTCTTTGATCATTTTCCTAGCACTGATGTTTTACAAATCGCAAATTTTTGATCAGAATACGCAGTGATTTTTGTCATTTTTTGGGCAAAAATTTGAAAACACCAAATATAAACAATGGGAAAATTTATAATCAAAGATGGTGACCGGAAATTGTTGAAATAAAACGTAATATAAATCAAACTATTTAAGCTATTGTTGACATAGTTAAACTAATTTTGATGTAATTATATCACATTTTACGAAATGTTCTCACTTTTTTGGGCCACCCTGTATAATTGACAGTGAATGACTCATCACGCTCAGGAGTAATTCAATACTAGTTTTGAGAGAAAAATTTCATCCGTCAATGTATCTAAATGTACGAGTAATTAAAACATTGCTATCAGTGACGTAACCATGCCAATGCCGTGCATTGGAGCCCACGTTAAAAAGGGGCCGACAAAGTTCGTGCTATACGATCCATTTAAAATCGATGTTTTTGAAAGTATCGATACTTTCCCTAGTGTTAATAGTAATCAGCAGCAAGAAATGGAATAAAATTTAAATTTAAAATAAAAAAATCGCTTCAAAACATTATCTATGTATATGTAAAGTAGCAGAATCCCGTTAATAAGCCGAGTTGGGGACCAGATCATCACCTTAAAGTAAAATTAAAATTGCATGGTCATATAACTGTTATTACTTTTTAGTAGGTAAATTATGCATTCGTATATCTTATGTACAATACTTATTTAGGGCCCAATTTTTGTAGTTACGCCACTGATTGCAATCGAAATTTACGTAAATAATGGAATACAGTTAGTGCGAGTAGTGCCTCGTTTATTCATTGTCTATCGTATCTTGTACGCAGAATAGAACAACAAATGATGTAATCTACTTTTACCATCAAATCTCAGACACTTGAGGGAAATATTTCATCCATGTGTACGCACCCTAAGAACCGTTAGTTAATAGGCAAGAAGTTGAAGAAATAAGTCAAACATAAAATACAGACCAGCCTCGATTAAAGAATTTCGAATAGTCGAATGGACCATTCGATGGACACAAATATTTTTTAAGATTTATTAAAAAATGTTTGTGTTTGATTTCAAATTTTAATGTTAAAATAAAGAAAGACGTTAAGATTAAAGTTAAAAAATATTAGTATAATGTATTCACTGGAGGAGTGTGTTTGTATGGGTTAGCGAATAGTATGTATGTGATTTGATGACCGAATTCTTATTGTAACATTTCATCAATTTGTATCTTTTGTCATTAAAATGTATAATAAATAAATAAATAATAATAATTGCAAAAATGGGGACAGTATAATTGATGTTCAATAATATTGTTAAAAATTATTTATATAATGAAAGAGTCGCGCAGATAGTTTGTTTTATCATCCCCCTTATGTACTGTAATAAAATATAAAATAGCAAAATTCCGGTTTATAATTAAAGGAAGATTATATAGCTATAATAACTAGAATGGCATTTCACTACTTTATCATTAAAATCAATGTTAATTTGGAGCGGAATAATATATAATATTAGTAGCAGTTATTAGGTAAAATAAATAAATATTTTGTAAGAAAGCAGCACAGAACAAACATCCCTCAAACACAAATAAAATAATGTTTTATTTTTTTAAATTGCATGTGAAATTTTAACAGAATGTTGAATTTCATCACATGCATGCGTATCGGTATTAAATACATGTTTATATGAAACCGTGATTGTAACTGTGATTGGTATTCGTAACGATGATATTTAGTGTACAAATGATTGCTTGCCGAATTACTCGTATGAATAATTACAGTTACCAATCATCTTTATAATCAAACACCAATAACACAGTCATAATCGCGGTTATAATTGAGTTTTATCTCATCCTTAGTATTTATCCAATTTGCGTATTCGATATGTATCTTACGCTTGGATTAATATAATACCTTTTTAGCCTTTATATTAATGCGGAATGTTAAATGGTCAAGTAAGAATAGAAGCTTAATAGCACACAAATGAAAATGATCAAATCCATAACAAGAAAAGCCAAAAAGCCAAATGTTCATTATGCCAATATAATTTAATTTTGTTTAAAATTATTATATTTTGCTTTTATTTTTTATACTTAGCCTTTTGTGTATAGTTGTTGGTATTTCATATTACAGCGACACTTACTAATTATAATTTCTAGCCATGACCTTGTGCTAAATTAGTATAAACTTTGTTAATTTTGATTAGTATCATGTATTAGTATTGAATTAAAGAAAAGCAATACTTAAAATAATAATATATTATCAACATCATATATAAAAATCACATCTTAATTAATTAATTTATTTATTTAGACTTTATTGACATACATATTTTTGTTGTAAAAGAGGTGAATATATTATAATATAACAAGATAAACATTAGATACAATTATATTGTAATTAAATACTCGTAGTTTATTGTGTGGGATGGAGTAGACTCCACCTCTGACATATGAAGCATTGTCCTGGCTACTTTGCTAGACTACCGTCTGTGTTAAAGTAACCAGTTTATTTGTGATGTTGTGGTGTTATTTAATAAAGATTCAAACTATTAGTGTAGGCACTGTATAATGATTATGTTAGAATGTTGGATAGCCATGCTTCTAATTGATTTCTACCCGACTGGATCATATATTGGATCCATATTTGTGTAATCTTATTGAAGTTGAAGGATTTCCAGTTGGTACTGAGTGTGTTGTACAGTTTCGGAGCTAAGAACATGTAGAATCTTTGATAAAATGTTGTTGTTGCTCTTGGAATTGGCGTGTATAATAATGATTTATGAGCTTTCTGAATATAAAAAACTTCTCATGTAGAGGAACTTTGAGTGATTTAATGAGTGATTAAGTGGAATGTGGATACCCATAATTTCACTGATTTGTTTTCACACCGTGTTCCCACTCAAAATGTGAGATCATTAGAGCTTTTTAGTTTTCAGTGTTATTGATATTTTTTTTAGCTCAAAGCTTAAATAATAATTTTGAAGCTATTTTGAAACAATAGCACAAAATGATATTAAATCCGTTCTGTGTTTTAACTTTATTTTTATTATACGTACTTTATTTTTTATTAGTAGTTAGTATTTTTGTATAATACGTGATGATTGCGTGTTGATTTTAATGCATTATTGTAAAGGCCATATGAGCCCGTTGATAAATAAATAATTATATCTGTGTATAGTATAAAATAGTAAATATCATCATTTAAATTATAAACAATTTCGCCTGTCATCAAAGTTATTATTATTAAAGAGAACACATTCTTATTGTGAAGTTGTAATTATTCAGAATATAGGTCTGTGATATTTTTTAAAATACAAATTAAATGTATTAATTAGAAAGATATACATATAAAATCAATTTTATCGAAAAATATTGTCGTTGCTGCGAGGATTCGAACCTGGATCTCTCCCTATTCGGCTATGGTTATGGTTTTCAAATAATGGAATGATAGATGTATTAAGATGAAAAGTGTATCATATAAGTTCATAATATATAATTCATAGTATAGCATAATCGGTTAATGCACGTTCCCCGGATAGGAAGAGATCCAGGTTCGAATTTCGGTAGCAACAACAATATTTTTCGATAAAATTGAATTTATATGTATATATTTATAATTAATACATTTAATTTATATTTGAAAAATATATTTATATTATTTCTTGAAAAAATATATTTTTTCTTGTGATGTAATTAAAATTAACGCTCCTTTTCAGGTATTAAAAAAATGTTCTTCTGCCAACACCAACGAGAATATTTTCAATACTTTCGTCAATCCTAAAATAATATTATTATTAAACTAAATCATTTACAAAGTTACTAATAACTAATTATTAAAGTTATTTAAATTTTCTTAAAATGAAATTTTCTCAATTTGATTTTATTTTCAAATGCTTTAACGTATTATTTTATGATAATATTTCCATCTACCTTTTAATTTAAATATGTTTAAAAAAATTATAACAATCAAAGTTAGTGAAATAAAAAGCTTCTGAGAAAATATTTAATGGTTGAAAATATAAAGTTATTAGCATACTTATAACCTTTAAACCGAACAGATTCCAAGAATAAAAGTACAAATAGAAAAATGACACAAATTTCTTGGGATTTTGAATATTTAAAAGAGGCACTTGATTTATAATTCAATTACATATAATTCCAAAATCGATTACGAATAAGAAACCTTTTTTTATAGATTAAGATTTTCTTTGTTTGCTGTAGATAATTCAGTTCGGTACAGATTTCAATTTTTTTTTTGCAAAAAAATAGTAATTAATAAAAACAAAAAGTTTCTAATACGTTTTCCTTAAACGATGAATAACTATAAATTAAACAACCATACCTTTGAAAATAATTACCACTTATTGTACGATTCATCCGAAAAATGTTTTTTTTTTAAATTATAAATAATTTTTTGGTTTAAATAAATATTGAAAAACTGTGTTAGGAATAACGCATTAAAAAAAATCGATAAACATATGTAGATATATTTTCAAACTCGCCTTTACTGAGTATAATATCTGTACCTGTCATGATTTACCATCTTAGCCGTTCCCCCATTAGAGTGTGGTGTCAAATTGCCATATAAGTTTATAAAGATGATTTATTTGTGTTGACTAATTTACATTTATAATTAACCTTATCATCAAATTGTAAGACTAATATTTAATTCTAGAAATCAGCATCTAATTTTGTTGGTTGAGTGAGATCGGGAGAAATCTGGCTGTTTTCGGAGTAGATGATTGGCGAAACATGACTCAAAGTAAAGAGGAGTGAGGAGGCTAAGATCCACCTTGGGCTGTGCCATGATTGGATTAGATTGGAATATTTAATTTAATTTTAAAAATAGTTACCCCAGGTGAACTTTGTAACACGCATATATTAATAAGGATATTTATAAACGGCAATATTCACGTTTTATTAATATTTTTCACGTGGGAGGTCGAGAGCTTGATTTCTTATCGGAAAGAAATAACTTTCATTTTATTTATGTTTTTAATTAAATCATATTTTTAATTTATGTAACTGAAATTTTTCTATCCTGATAATCATATTCTATGCAGGAATGGTATGATACATATTTCTGAAAAGTATATTTTATTTCTGTAAACATATTTATTTATTGCTATCTGATTCAAAGAAAAATAATCACACATGAAAATAAAAACCTTTTTTAGATTATCTTTGTTTTATTAACCACTTAATTGAGTTTAAATACATCTATCTGTTTCGAAAAATATCATTTTCTTCTTCAGTATGTAATTAACTAATCAAAAACACATGTGATATTGTTTATTTAACAGATTTAAAAAAAAATTGTATTTTTAAAAAACAATGATTATTAAAAAATAAATTTAGTGCCTAACATAAATTGTTACTTGACGATACAAAATTATTAGAATAATTTTTAGGAAATTTTTTTCGAATGGGACTTGTGGTTAAATTTAATTAGTTGTTTATAATATTTTGGTTAATTTCGTATGCCTTATTTACTTCTAATGATTCTAAATGATTTAATTTAAGACCAAAATTGTTTATATTATATGTAAAATAGACAACCGTAAATTTTTATCAAAAGTATGATCATTTTCTAACAAATGATTGGAAAATTCTGAAAAACCATTATTATTCAAACATCTCAAATGCTCCTTGATTACAATTTCGACCTGTTTTACCAATATACAAGTACAATCTTTACAGCTAAGTTAATGGACACTGGAATTATTAAATTTGTCATCTTTGTCTTTTAGATTTATGAGTAAATTTCCTATATTATTATTTGTATAAAACGCTGATCTAAAAAATCGATTTTAACCACAAAGTTGATTTTGCGAATATTAAAAATAAAATAAAAATTCTTATTTTTTTAGTTTTATTCGTTTAATATTCGTGATGCGTGTTTCGCCTTATGAGGAGATTATCAATCTAACATTTTTAAATTCAAAAACTTGTATTTATATGAAATCTATTGAAAAGAAGGCAGCTATATACAATTCTATTCAAACACTAATCACATTTTAATGAAAGGTAATATATGAAAGGAAAGCTGTACAATATTACGTAAATGAGGTAGAGACATTATTCATGTTAATTCTTAGGGTTTTTTACACGTGTTTTTACATGATTCTTGTTATTAATTACGTTTCAACATTTTTGCTGATTATTTTTCATTACTGAAAAGTAATCAGTAAATCAGAAAAAATTCAGTTTAAAAATAATATTTAAATTATGACCCGTGAAGTTCATTTAATTCTCAGCCAAATAGTGAGACCCATTAGTGAGAGAAAACTAAAGGTTTCTAACATTTCTTCCGCAGTTCTTTAATTGAAAATTTATGGCAGAGAATGAAGAGGGTTAATTAGGGCGAATCAAACGATAGGGGCAGCGACGGTGGGGGTTGAAAAAAGAAATTGGGAAATTTTGCCTCTTTCTTAAGGAACCTGCGCAGGAATATTAAGCCATGGATTTCCAATTAAATGTCAAGATTTTCCCTCGTCTAATTATTCCATGTAAATAGATTTTGGTAATTCTCAACCATTAATTGGCAATTGGAATAAAAGTATTGCGAGTTTTATTTCAGATTTATGACCCATTTCACGTTTAATTATCTGATTTTGTATTATTTCAATGAAACAAATGATTATAAAAAAATTAAGTAATGATACCTTACTAATCAATTTAATTTATTTAAAATTAAATATAAAATAAAATTATAATGAAACAATGAGATCATAAAAATAAATCCAATATTATCGTATTATTATTACGGTGAATCAGCTGTTAACCTAATTAATCATAATTAAAATTATATGTATAATGTAAATGATGAAATAAAGAAGATTATTAATACCTCACTGAGAATTATAGTTAACATGGCCCAGGATCAGGCCCAGAAGGCAAACTCTTCACGCAGTTTAAAACAACCAGGAAGAAGATATGAAATAAGATTTAAAAAAAAATAAGATAATAAATCTAACTGTAGCAAATTAAAGGTTTGTTTTTAAAATTGGTTTAGAGGTTTGTTTTTAAAATTGGCAACACTTTTCTCAGCGACAGCCAATTTGACAACTGATAGCTGATTTGTGCTCACTTTGATTTGCCATTTCATCATGAATAGACTTACGCCAGAACGACGCCTGCAAATTGTGAAAATTTATTTCGAAAATCGTGGTTCAGTTTGCGAAACTTACCGCGGGCTACGTTCATTTTAAGGTCGACATAATCGTTCAACCGAGGAAGTAATTCTAATAATCGTGGGTCGTTTTTGCACCACGTATACTCTAATTGATAATACGCATCCGCAGAGACGTCGTACAGTGTGCACCGAAGAAGCTGTTGTTTCTTCAAAAATGATGCCGACCATTACAGTCAATGGAGAGAGCTATAGATCCATGATTATTGACTTTTTCGTTCCTCAATTGAATGGCATTAATTTGGAAGAGCTGTGGTTTCAACAAAACAGCGCAAAATACCACACAGCGGGCGCCACAACCAATTTATTGAAGGAAACATTCGATAAGCGTATAATTTCGCGTAATGGATTTGTGAATTGGCCTCCAAGGTCATGTTTGGATTATTTTCTACGGGGATGTGTGAATTCGCTAGACTATGCCGATAAAACAGACGGTAGATGGCTTGGAAGCTAACATTCATCGCGTTATTGCCGATGTACGTCCCCAGCTGCTTCAAAAAGTCGTCGAAAATTAGACATCTAGATTGCGCTTTATTCGAGCTAGCCACGGCGCCAATATACGCGAAATCGTATTTAAACACTAATGGAATAAAATTATCTTTCCATGGCCATTATCACGATTTTTATGTGTTTTATTAAAAAACACCTTTATATAGAATTAAAAAGGGGTTCCTGAGATAATTTTAGGCACATGAAACATATGCTTGAGGAGAGCATGGCAGTGAAAATATATGAAGCGTGTGTTAGAGACAACAAGAATAGACGAAATATTTATTATTGTGAAGTTGCATTATAATTATTTGTATTATTCGGGCACTGTCCTGTTATCTTGAGTGTTTAATTGTATGGAAGTGGACAAGGCAAGAGTGGTACTGCCAGAACTGAAGTGTGTGGAATTCTATCCTCTCGACCTATGCAAGCAGGAAACGAGGTGATAAGTTATGTAAGTAATTATTAATTTTGACCTTTTTCTTTATAAACATAGTAGTGAAACATAAAAAAGCAGGAGAAAACGATAAATTCTTAATCATTACGTATATTCTAGTACTTTTTATTTTCAGAAAAATATAAATTACAAAATTCTTTCATAATAATTTGTGATCTTACTTAAGGTGTTACGAGAAAAATAGATAAACAGCAATCTGTTTTGTGAAACCATTTGATCGTAAAAATTATGTGAAATAACACAACATGTTCAGATCGCATAAATTTCCATTACGGCCCAATGGGGTAATCTGCCTATTACACCCTCTTTCATTGCCGTCAAGGAACGTCATCCCAGAAACAATGGAGTCACAGTCGAATGATTCTGGACAGTTTTTCTCTGGAAGTTACGAAATAATCAAAGCAATTACGAAATAAAAATGAAATAGTAGCCGTTTAGTTTTTGAACCTCTCAAATGTAATAGAACTTCATCAATAACCATCTCATATGTTACCAGAGCAAAAAATAATAGAATCACCGTGAAGCCCTGAATGGAAACAAGCTTTGATTAATCCTTCCACATGTTTCTAGTTCCCAAAGCCTATAATATTTTGCCAAGCAGTATGAAACAATTCTCGATGGACAATCTCAAACACCATTTTTGGAGCTGGTTATTGGGTGTTGGCAGAAAGGAAACTGAGCAAAGATTCATGGAAATGATCACATGTACAGAACGTCATTTATTTATATTCTTTATATTCATTTTTCCTTTTGCATAGTGTTTCAATCATGGGTATTTTTGATTTAATACCCATGATTGTATTAAATCAAAATAAAATAAAAATTAATTTCATATTTGTATGAGAGACAACGGATGAACCTGTCTCCTTTAGTACAGACTTCGGTCTAGTTAAGGAGACAGTGAACATCTCTTACATTATGAAGATTGCTCACCTTTTTTATATACTCTAAGAATTGTTTATAATGTATAATATGTAAGAATGTAAGAAACAAATTAAATTTAAAAAAAAATATATCACAAATTAGCGATTATTAATAAAAAAAAATAGATTAAAAGAGCTGCCACACAACTATGCTACCAAAATAACAAAAATCTCAAAAGCATTTTGTTATCGGTTGTAGGTAGGAGATTAGCAAATTTTAAGGTCTTCGGGCATATGAGCAAGAATAATATAAATACGATGGATACAAAGATATATAATTTTGTTTTTTTCTAAAATCGGTGCATCAAATGTAAATTTGAAACAGTGACAGTACAAAATCAGTATTGTACTGAATAAATCAGTATGAATGATAACCAGAATGCCGATTTATCTTGAGTTGACATGTATATAATTAGTTATCATATTTCATGTACAATAACACAAATACGCGGAGAATTGGAATGAATGATTTACAAATGTGCGGCAGATTTTCAACAATATATATATTTCAACAATATACAAATTTCATATATATATATATTTTTTTAACGATGTACCGTGCAAATAGCGGCATTTCACACGTCTAGAAAATATTTGTTTACTTATACGAATTGCAAATACGAGTACTAATCAAAGTTTGTATGGGACAAACTTTCACCAGTGAAAGTTTTGAGGTTAAAAGTACCTTCTAGAAATTTAAATTAATTTAAAAACGCCTCGCTTTTCACACGGACAACTTTATGTCGAATGCTAAATAAAGAAAAATGTACGATTAACAATAGCTTATGCTTCTGGCGATGACATGTAAATTGGATTTTTAAAATAGTTATATAATATAAATAAGAGTTAAAAATAAAATGTCTTGTTTCTTCGGTTTTCTGTTGGGTCATATTTAGGGACTCTGTATTCACGACTTTTTTCAATTCCCGGGACTTGAGAGTCAACGTTTTCAAGTCCCGGGGATTCCCGGGAATTGAAATATTTTTCCATACAAATTTTATTTTCCATGAATTTATCCTAAAGACAAGAAAAAGGTCACATTTTACAATGAAGCACAATCCTCAGTTTAGACAAACCGACAAAACCATTAACTTCAGATTTTTTTTGTTAGTAGTAAATATCTTTGGACTGATTTCTTCATAATGAAAATCTTTATAAAAATTTAGAATCTTCTGTGTATAGTTTTCTGGGATATTTGTATATATTCTGGGATATTGTATTTCCGTGTATATTTGACCTTTCTAGCCGACTTTCTGGGCTGATCATCAGCTCTTATGATGGACCTTGCAATGGGATCCGAAAGATCGGCCAGAATACACGGCAGATTAGCCCAGAAAACTATACACAGAAAATCTTTATGGCTAATCATATAAACAATGGAAACTTTCCATTTATTTTTAAATATACTTACACATGCACGTTCGTCGTTGGGTCACTACCTGCTGTATGATAGTTATCAGTAGGATTTAAAACTTGTTTAAAATTAATAATATTATAAGAAAAATAACAGTTTCGAGTCTCGGGTAATTTTTTTTTATATTCCGGGAATCGAGGCAGCATAAAACTTTAGAATTCCCGGGAATTTGTTCCCGAGTAGGCTCGACACAGAATCCCTAGTCATATTGTTATTGGAAAAGAGTTAAAATATATGTTTTTGTATAATCGGAAACGAATTTTTTCAGTTATCTAGTTTATATGATGTCTCCCGGTAGGACGTAGTAATCGGCCTTTAAAAAACCGAATCTCGCTGCACACAGTACACCAGAGGGTCACAATCTCTTCGGGATTATTCCACATGATACTTAACCCAAATTCTTCAGCCATGGAGTAGACCCAATTTACTTTCATGCCCTGCACGGGGACACAGAATACGCGAGACCCATCCATATTTTATACGCATTTTATACCGTGAAACTTTTAGGACTAATTTAGCGAAGATTTGGCGAGATTGTTGCTTTATAATAATATATACTCGTATTTGCGTATAATATTCTTATACAATTTTTAAACGTTTCTTATCTATGATTTTTTTAAATATTGATATCAACTTATAGTAACTTAACCACATAGAAAAAATAAATTATAAAAATAATTTGATTTAGTACTGGTAAATTTATAAATTTAGAATCACGCTGTATTGAGCTATGGAATGAATAATTGCTATCTTCCTCGGAACAGGTATCGTATATGTTTTATTGATATAAAAAAATGAAGATAACAGAAAAAGCGCGTTCAAAAATGAAATTTTACTTTTGATATTTGCGTACAAACTTATAAAAAGGATGAATTTTTGCTTTTGCGTACAGGATTGGCGCTGAGCGTGCGACTCATTCGTTTTCCATTTTATTTTGTATAGAGCAGTGTACCGTTTATCGTCAAATTCTACGAGTCTTAAGTGGTATTGCGACTTAAAGAGATAATGAAAATATTTGCTAAATTTGAAAATAATAGAATGTAATTGGAAGACTTTCGTTCCCATTACAGACTACCAAATATAT
This sequence comes from Eubasilissa regina, assembly GCA_022840565.1. Classification (NCBI taxonomy): domain Eukaryota; kingdom Metazoa; phylum Arthropoda; class Insecta; order Trichoptera; family Phryganeidae; genus Eubasilissa; species Eubasilissa regina. The sequence goes on along the minus strand of JAINEB010000027.1, from coordinate 10,059,208 downwards.
GGACACGAACTAAAAGAAATTTCTCGTTTCACCCTAATGAAATCAAATAGCTCCGCGACGTTTTTTAAAAATATAATTCGATGACGAAAATTTAAACGCTAACAATATAATATGCATTAATGGAAAAAATACGTCTTGTTTACGCAAATACATAATTTTCGAAGAGTAAATACTTTTACTGTTGCATAAATGTGTTATAAACTATCGAATTTATGTTTCCACAAATAATGTGTGTAGAATGTCCCTCGTCCTGCAACCAATGTTCCGAACTCTTTTCCTATATGTACGCTTTATTTCAGGTATATTTATTCACAGACTAATGATTAGTCGTTCCTATTTTATTGAAAATTTATAATTTGTTTATAAAATTACTTAAAACATAAAAATATTATAAAAATATGAGGATAATTTCGTCGATTTTTAATATTTACATTTGCATAGAAATTTTTTTTTTAAATTAATGGGTACCTAGTGCTATTACACTCAAATATTATTCGAGATATATAATGTTTCAATGACCACTCTATTAGATTACGTCGTTCAAATTATTTCATTATTGTAATAGTTAAATTGAATAATAATGATTTATCTCGAACCAGCAATTGCTAGGCTAATTGGTCCTTAGTCAGACTATTGAAAATTACATTGTCCCGAGATTAGTCTCAGATTAGAAAATGCCAATTTTCTAATCAATGTTACATTTATAAAAAGGTTCAAAAGTACAAATACGAGTACAATTTCCCCGCGGAGGTTCGCAGAGAGAGTAGAGCGCCACACTCTTCATATTTACTTCATCTTCTCATACAACCTCGCCGGTTATTGTGACTTCTAACAGGATCATCTTCCAGTACCTGGTTTACCTGTTCATGCCAAATCGTTCTATTTTTGATGCCATCAACACTTGAGTCGTATATCTTCCTTACCATTCTCACCTCATTCATCTGTTCCATATGACCATACCACCAAAGTGATCCTTTCTGAATGTTACTCACTATACTAAGATCAGCATTACATCCTTTCCTTATTTCTTCATTCTTTAATATTTAAGAAATATATGTAAGTAATGAATTATTAAACAATAAATAACGTCAAATAGTTAACGGGACTGACAATTTACAATTTTAACGTGACAATAATTTTATTATAATAAATAATATATCTGAAATAATCTCATCGTTAAGTTTTGATCTAATTTTGTTATACCAAAATTAATCAAAATATTAATCCCGAACGTTTAGAGATTATACGCACAAATATTGTAAACTTGGCCAGAATCTCGGATTTAGATTTCCTATTCCAATAGAAGTACTACTAAGTACTACTGTATTCAACAGTTTTTTCAATTCAACAACCGTTTGTATTCCTTTCACAAAGTGAGCTTTGTATATTGTTGTATTTTGCATCTTTTAAAGATATAAATCCGGTTCAAACCATTGTAGAGTTGCCTTTTACTTAGTATATGTAGTATACATGTAATATCTTGCTAAAACAATAATAATTCAAGAATTTTAAACATTTTTTTTATCTAGTTATCAAAAGAAATGATGGATAAACAAATTAAAATATTTATTTTCATGGAACACAGTACAGCTGCTGTCTACATATTTATTTTACAAACTTAACAAAAAAAATCCTAACGCATACGGATTATATGTTACGTCATAGATTATATTATACATAATACGCCAATGTTATAATCTATCATTGTATTGTTTTACGTCGTATGTAATAAATATGTTATATGTATTTTTAATATTTCAATTTTAAGATTGCTAAAATGTTTTCTCTTTTTCACAGCTGACAGCTGATTTGTGATCAGCTTGATTTGTTAGCTCACAATGAATAGACTTACGCCAGAACAATGATTGCAAATTGTGAAAATTTATTTAGAAAATCGTGGCTCAGTTCGCGAAGCTTACCTTGCGCTGCGTCCATTTTACGGTCGACATAATCGTCCATCCGAGCAAGTAATTCCAATAACCATGGATCGTTTTCGCACCACGCATACTCTAATTGATAATACGCATCCGCAGAAATTGTTGTTTCTTCAAAAATGATAACGGCCAGAGCGTTACAGTCAATGGAGCGCTAGATATAATGATTACTGACTTTTTCGTTCCCCAATTGAATGGCATTAATGTGGAAGAGCTGTGGTTTCAACAAGACGGCGCAACATGCCACACAGCGCTCGCCACAACCAATTTATTGAAGGAAACATTCGATGAGCGCATAATTTCGCGTAATGGACCCGTTGTGAATTGGCCTCCAAGATCGTGTGATTTAACACGTTTGCATTATTTTCTGTGGAGAAATGTGAAGTCGCTAATCTACGCCGATAAACCAGAAACGATAGACGATTTGGAAGCCAACATTCGTCGCATTATTGCCGATATACGTCCCCAGCTGCTTAAAAGAGTAGTCGAAAATTGGACTGCCAGATTGTGATTTATTCGAGCCAGCCGCGGCGCCCAATTGAACATGGTATCACTAAAATTCGTACACTTTTTTGTTGTGAAATTGCATTTTTAGAACGTAGTTCTGCGGTATTTTAATACAAATTAAACTAATCAAATAGAAATATGTACAAAGAAAAATCTATCTATCGAAAAAATATATAAATATAAATATCCCGATAGTAATAAATTATTTTTATTAAGGAGAACACGTTCTTATTGTGAAGTTGTAATTATTCAGAACATAATGAATATTGTGAACTGAATAATTACAACTTCACAATAAGAATGTGTTCTCCTAATAATAAAGTTGTATCAATGTATCCAAAATTTAATCAAAATGAATTGATAATTCTGGTGTCTGCTATCAGATCACTCAAAGGTATTAGAGATTCCGTAAAAATAAGGTAGATGGCCCTTTCAAATAATGGAACGATTAAATGTATTAATATCAAAAAAGGTAACATATAGGTTCTAAAATTAGTCCCTAAAAATATTGTCGCTGTAGCATAGTTGGATAATGCACCTTCCCCGATTAGGAAAGAGATCCAGGTTCGAATCCCGGTGGTGCAACAAAAATATTTTTGATAAAATTGATTTTATATGTATATCTTTCTATTTAATTCATATTTATCATATCAGCTTGACTATTAAGTAATACACGAAATGCAGAGACCGACTTAATATTAGATAACTTATTGTTATTTTCTTTTTTATGAGTTGGCACAAAACCTAGATTATCGGATCAAAATTCGTGCCACCGACAGACAAACACGAATTAAATTCTCCCCCAGCCAAGTTGAGTCAATTCAAAAGTTGAATTGATGTATAAATCTAGTTCAAATGCCGATATTTACACGATTCTGACATCCCCTTGTATTTTTTTTTCTCTTTTGTAGATTTTCCATTCGAAAAGTATGCATTTTACGCGTCTCAAATATCGGTTGTTTTTTTCGGGACAAAGAGTTTGAGGTTGACATCTGGAATTGAATAAGTACAAATGTGTACATACGTTTGTAGTGCGTTGTAAAAAATATTTCTAATCAACGTCACATCATCTTTCAGCCTGTCTTGAGCCTCTAGTAAAGATTTAATATAATACTATGTTCGATTTTGAACGGATATCAATCGACAGTAATAATAAAAATATTTATTATAAAATTTTATAAATTCATAATTCTACGCTAATTCCTTCATACTGGAGACTCGGGATTCATAGACCTGCCTTTTATACGGATGATATTTCGCAATCCTCGATAAACGTTAGCTAGTCAGTCTACTTTTCGCACAAAATACAATAGACAACGAATAATTTGAGTATATTCAGCACTAATTCTATACTATCTTGTGAGCAGTGGCGTAACTAAAAAGAATGATCGATGCAGAATGGAAAAGGCCCATGAAAATGTATTTAATTTTTTAATACAATAATATGTACATAATGTACGAGATGTTCACTACCTCCTTAACTAGATTGAAGACTGTGGTATATTAGTCATATACCACTACACCTATCCATAAAATTTGTCTCTTATTTCCTATAATATTAACGCTTTATAAAAAAACAACATATTTGACCATTTATGCATATTATGCAGCAGAAAAAATCCTGCAGTTATGATTTGGTCTTCAACCTGACATACTAGTGAGATACCAGGTATTGTATACATTGATAATGTTTTCGTAATATACGTGAGAAATAATTTATTAAGTTTTATATTTTCATTTCTTACTGCGGTGGTTTTAAAAAAATATTAGTTTTATAATATGGGCCCTATAGTGAGGCATTAATATAGTTACTCCAATGTTTGTGAATTTAAATATAAAGTCAGATGAAATATCGACCCCTTAGAATAACAAGGTTCCAACTAACATTTTGGGCTAAATTAAGCTATTGCGTGAAATGGATGCACACCAACTCTATTTAACAAATATTAAAGGAAATAGCAAGAACTGAAAGATCCAACTGCATCAGTTATTTATTTCAATTTATGAATCATTATTGTTAATTTAAAATGTTTTTATTTATTTTTAATTTCCCTCATCTCATAGTGGTCATTGATAATACTGAAAATGAGTTAAGACCTTAAAACTGATTATATTTTTATACTCAAAACAAAATATACATGAATATATGTTGAAATTCAATCAACACTTTGGAGCTCATTATCTCAAAACAGCGTCATTGTCAGATGGAACCTTGTTATTCTGAGGGGTCGGATATGTTTAATGGCTATAATTTTTCATGGAGATTTTGTTTAATTTCTCTACAAGTACATTAAATTAACTAATTTAAAAAATAATAGAATATTTGATTGGCGATGAATAAATAATGATTAATTATTTAAATACGACGGGTTGACGGTCTCTGCATTGAGGCGTATCACAGAAAACTCTTTCGATCCAAAAACCACTCAACAATTCAACCACCTACTCTTGACATATGTATCTATGCCATTAGCACTCTCTGTTAGAATTATATTGTGGAGGAAATAGAATTACAAGTCTTCCTTCCCTCCGGTTATCCCCTTATCTATGGAACTTACAGCGGAAGGTACCACCGTCTGTCTGTCATTGAGGAAATTCGCTGACTGAACGAATACTGATGTTTTATTTCCCTCGAAACATGTGAACAATTCTTCGAACATTCTATTGCCATAAATTTTATTTTTACATATATGCTTTTATGTCTGTTACGTCGGTGTGCAAATTCAGACATATTCAACTGAACACCAAAATTATTCAAAAGTTATTTCTCGCGGGGTGCTGTTGGAGGGTGGCCACATATAGTAGGTAGTTTAAAATGGTGCATAAGCGAACATTTGTACAATTTGGTAACATTTTTGAATACGATGATATTACCATCTAGCGGTAGTATAGTTCTGTATTGTTAACTAATTGTATTAGATACAAATTAAATAGATCAATTAGAAAGACATATGTATATACAGAAAAACTCAATTTATCGAAAAAAAAATTTTAGCTGCCAAAATGAACCAAAATTGAGTTTGTCTGTATGTATATTTTTCTAATTGATAGATTTAATTATACTAAATACCACAGAACATTATAAATTACAACTTCACAAACAGTAATGTGTTCTCTTTAAAATATAATTGTATTATACATTGTTTTAAGTATAGTTTAAAATGTTATAAAAACCGTAAGCCATGAATATTTTAATTGAATGCTACATAAATTGTAAACTTCATACGCCAAGACAGTTTTTTTTCTAGACATAGTGCGATAAAAACTGCACGTAAAAATTTGTTTTATGACTACTGCACACAAGACAGATGCACACAGTCAGCATATTAAATAACCTAATCTAACTAACTTAATGTAATATATCATGAAGGAATATAAGTTATCGTGAGGTGACTTGAATGAGGCCGCGTGATTACTAGTGATGGTAAACAGTTACGTGACTGTGATTGTACCACTGATTGGTAACTGAGATTTAACGATGATTTTTAAGTAAGATTTAATTAAGTGGGAGGCTTACTTTTTAGTATAACAGTCATTGCTTGAAAAATTGGGTCGATCAATTATCAATCATCGTTACTATCGAACACAATCACAATCACAATCACGGTTAAAATAACGGTTTAACGATTTTACTATCACCTAGTGATTATCTACCGTCAAAATGATAGTCTTACAATTAAAAAAAATAATATTTTTTTACACTAATGAAAGATATAATTTTTGCGACTTTCTTTTTCATATTTTCAGCCGACGACGCGATTACGACATAACGCATTTCAATTTTAATCTTAAAACGAAGAAATAGATTTTTTTCGTTTACGAGAAATACAGATTTTTTTAAATATCATTTTTTTAACTGAAATCCAATATTTTAACATTTTGCGAGATTAAAAGCAGTTTCGCTTTTAGCATCGGTAAAAAAAAAATGAAAAAGAATATTAACGAGCAGATGTGTATTTTTTTAAGATAGTGTTACATGGAAGACATTAATATAAACGTTTTAATTCACAATTATACAACAACTGTTGATTCAAGTAAGTAATTTATCATGTTACATTACGACTTATATTGTACAGAATGTTCATATTATTTTCATTTCGTATTATTCGAATCGACTTCTAAATAAAATAAGTCCGATAGTTTCAGCCGGTCCATTTATCTTGGTTGAGTCACAAATTTACCCATTTCTCTTCGGAGGAAAATGGAATATTCTCGAAATTGGAAGAGTTAAAAGCATTTTTGTGTTATACAAGATTTCTTGTTTCAAAATACCCATAAATAGGAGAGGCCGTTTCTAGCAAAAACGGTTTTGTTTCATGCTTTAATTACATATATGTTTTGCCTATTTTATTGATTTATAACATCTCATATATTATTAAAGGTATTCAATTATAACTAAATTATCACGTTTGGTATTAGAAATGATGACATGATATTGTACAAGGTGGGCACTTAGCTTACAGTTAACTAATTTACCCGCGGGGTAGGTCGAGAGGATAAACTGCCACGCTCTTCTGTACTACACAATTCTTACCTTATCCATATTCATACACCTTCTCATGCGAGCACGTCAATTATCGAGGCTTTTAACAGGTCCTTCATATCATACTTAAAAATAGCATACTTAAAAAATTTAAGACCATTTAAAAATTAATTATTTTTTTATATATTTAATAGAGTATGAATATTTTTATGGGAACTCGTTTGTGAAAATAAAAATATGGATAATTTGTAAGAAAATATTAATTAAATATATTAATTACAAAGATATACATATAAAATCAATTCTATCAAAAAATATTGTTGTTGCGCCACCGGGATTCGAATCTGGATCTCTTTTCTAACCGGGGAAGGTGCATTGTATAACTATGCTACAGCGACAATATTTTTAGCGACAAATTTTCGAACCTATATGTTACCTTTTTGATATTAATACATTAAATCGTTCCATTATTTGAAAGAGCCATCTGCCTTATTTTTACAGAATCTCAAATACCTTCGAGTAATCTCATAGCAGACGCCAGAATTATCAATTAATTAATATATATAATTCATATTTAAAATATCACAGATCTATGTTCTGAATAATTACAACTTCACAATAAGAATGTGTTCTCCTAATAATTTATGAGATATTATTATTTTTTATAATATCTCGGATGCGTAATGAGACATCCGGAGAAGTACAAAATCTTGCATCTCATAATGCAGGGAAAAATTGCCGGAAGTCGGGGCCCTGGAAGAAGGAAGGAACATTATGGCTGAAGAATCAGAGAAATGGTTTGGCCAATCTACTGTAGAGCTTTTCCGGGCCGCAATAAACAAAGTGATGATAGTCAACATGATAGCCAACGTCCATTGAACGGATAGGACACAATAAGAAGAAGAAGTAGACGAGGTCAAAAAGTAGTATAAAGATAAAACCGTCAAAAATTCAAAATAAGAATTAAATTACATAAATGAGAAATATAACAATGACATAAGTAGTGCGATCGATAAACGAGAATTAATATATGTATTTCCAATTTTATATATGTATTTCCAGTTTTCCACTACGTATTGCAGAGTCGTTAGTTGTAGACTTCTTTGCTTAATGAAGTATCAACGCAAAATTATTTATGGCTTATTTGTCAACCGAAAGAATACAATAAATTGTAATAACATACTTTATTACAATAATAGTTGCCAGTTTCTCTCTAATATATTATTAGCTTATTGCTCTCATTATGGCTTGACATGTTCAGTGTTCCGGTGTAATACCATAATAAATAATATTAAATTAAAAGTGTATTTTTAATAGAGATATTTGAGAATTTATAGAGTTGATAAACATTAAAAAAGAATGATAAAGATTTGCTTACATGGTGCAGGCGTGACAGAAAGGCTGATGAAAGGTTGTCAAGCTAGTTGAGACACGATTATTTGATTTCGATCACACTTTTCTGACGAAAAAGCTCGGTCTATATGTATCAAATGTCAAATAAATGATTGAATGAAGTGCATTAGAATTTTACGGAAGATTTGTCGAGAAACTATTTAAACGATAATTTAAAAGACTACAATGTCAAGAGCCTTAAAAACTAACGAACAAACTGAGAAATAACGCGGAGGAGGGTGAAGATTTTGTCATACAGGGATGCTTTTTATCCATCCCTCAGTATTGTACGTGATGGAAATTTTTAGATATATATTATCCTACTCAGGAGAGATCCATTTCTTTTGTCAAGTGCGACCTAAAATTTTTTTGGGGTTATTTAGCGATCCAGATGAAATGTGAATTTGCTATAGCACGTGAGTATAAAGAAAATTAATTTTCAGGGAGCAGCTATTTGTTAAGTATTTATAATAAAAAATACAATAGCAAAATAATTTTAATATTAAAATTATTTATTATTAAGGGGTAGCTTTCATTTTTCCAGTTTGAAATCCGAAATGTTCTACACGTATTACATATGTTTTCAAGATGAGTATCAGTGAAATAATTATTGGCGTTGTTTGTTACGTAAATCGTGAGATTGAATAGAAAGAGACGTCAATAAAATTGTTGATTTTCTTGCATTCGATACAAGTATTAAAAATAACTCATGTTTAGGGGCTTATCCAAGTTTTTCATATTAATATTATGGAATGAGTGTTGTCATTTGAATTAATCCATCGAAAATTAAATAATTATTTGCCGTACCTAATTCATATATATGAATATATTTTGAAATCAGACAAAATACTTGCAATTTAAAATAATTATGACAGGTTCGATTTATTATTTTGTTTAATATTATCTATTCAAAATACCACGTTGTCATTTTGGTGATATGTTTGTTTTATAATTACAAAATATTTATGAAACAGATGGTTAGTGTTTTAAAGTGAAAAAAGTTTAAAACAGTGTTATATGTAAAATAAATATTTAATGGCGACTTACGTAAAAATAACGCATATAAAATGTCTACTTTGTTCAAGAAAATGTTGTTTTTCCTTAAAATCAGTAAAAAAACATCTAATTTATGAAATTTGCAACTAACGTTGTGAATATGTTCAATATTAATTCATATTGTGGATAAAATATTAGTGAAAACATATATTTTCGGTATTTTAAACAAAAATTACGACCACGCGGATTCGACGTCGTCATGGCCAGATAGACCGGCAGAATGACCTGAAAATACTTGAACAATTAATAGGGCGATATAAATATTATTTAGTAATAAATTATTGCGTTTTTGATATCAAACTTAATTTTAAATAATAGCTGAAGCCTCAAAGCATATTAATAAATACAATATATTATTTAAAAACATATGTTTTCACTAAAACAAAATATTTTAAAATTGACGAAAATTGATAATATGTTCTATAAATTGAATGGTTTATCACACTATTAATTTTTAACATTTTGTTAATATTTCTCAATCGAGATTTGCCTCCATAAATTAAAGATTATAAGAAAACATATTTCGTTTACGGAAGAATTTCTCATATTAAGATAGTATTGTGGCACGCGGAAAATGCATGTATTGTCTTGATTATGACAAATAATTATATTAGTCATATTGGTTTTAAATGAGTGTAAAGATCCTATCTCAGTAATAGTTTAAAAAAAAAAATCAAATCTACTGTTTAACTTCAGATATAAATGAATAAAATTTACTAAAATGATCAAAAATAACACGGAAATATTATATTTAATAAAATGAATTTAATTTTAAAATGTATTATATAGGACACGGCTTTATAATTTGTTTAAAAGGATTGTAGCAGCTGCGAATATAATATCACGGATACGCTAATTACAAATGGTGCTTAATTCTGAGAATACTTTTTAATTGCATCAAACTCGTGTACAACATTTTGGGTAATTTTAACTTTCAGACTCTTCAAGTCAGGCTGTCAAAACTTTTTCTATCGGCTTATCTGGAACCCTTGCATTTATTTTTATTGTTTATTTTTGGCCAAAATATAAACTCAATGGTGTAATGTAAATTTCTTCGCAAAAACTGGGTCAAATTTCTTCTTCTTTATTGAAAAAGTTATTATCGGTCGGCGCGATCTCGCGTAAAGCAAGGGATGATGCGGAACCTTCCAGAAAGTGCAAAGAGCGGGAATGGAGGAGGGGATTTCACTTTGATATTTTAGGGTCTGCATTCTGGGTAGGAATAATGCGAAATGGTTTATGTGGAAGATAAGACAGCTTCTCGAAATTGGCTCACACAAAAGAGAAAGTTTGCGTGAAATGTGCAAGCCGTAATGAAAACAAAGTGTATTTAAGGAAACTAATTAAATTTTTGAGCGTTTTAATTTTAATTTAACCTTAAAAATAATAACTTCTCAGAATTTCCCAACCACTTTTAGTGAAATGTCACAATTTAGTGAAAGAAAACTGCATTAAACTTTTACATTTTAAAAATAAAGGCAAAAGATTTGATAATTTAGAAAATCTAGAAATCAGAAAATCATTTAACACCGAGTCCAATATAATTAACAACCAATTAAAACCTGAAAACAACCGGCTCTTTAAAATATTGCCTACTTCAAAGCTCACCTGTCAATCGCCTCCCCACTCTTACTAAGATTTCGCCTACACCCCGTAATGGATATCGTTTAAATTTTATGGAATAGCCGGTTCTGAAAAAAATACGTCAGTATCGAAACCGGTTGACGTAAAAGAAGTGGTTTAAACAAAGTTAAATATAAATACAATTTTACATAATTATATTGATAATGAAAACACATTTTTATTGTGAAGTGGAAATTTCAGGAGATAGTTTTGAGATATTTTACAAATTAAAGTAATGTATAGTTAGAATGATTACCTAAACTAAAAAAAAAATATTTTTATTAATAATTAGACAAAATACTCTGTTTACCACTATTTTTGATTATTATACATGTTTCTATACCTATGGTATCTTTTTCAGGAAACAATGCATACTGAAATTAAAAAATATATATATTTAAAAGGTGACTATTTGTAAAAAGGATTTGATTATTTATAATATTATTAACATTATCTCTTATTTCTAAAATTTCAAATTTATCTAACTGTAAACTCTTAATATTTGTATGTATAATTTCTAAACCCTTGTTAATATCAAAAGAATGGTTTCCAAAAGATGATTAGAAAATTCTGAAAAGTTTTGTTTTTATTTATGGTTGTATTTTTAATTTCAGTATACATTGTTTCCTGAAGAAGATACCATAGGTATCGAAACATGTTAAATAATCAATAAATGGTGGTTTTAACAAAGTGTTTTGTCTAATTATTAATATAAAATGAGGCTACAAAGTAATTTTGCAAATATTGAAGAAATATATTTTTTAATTGGGACGGTAGAGGGTTAAAATAAACTCTCCTGGCTATTTTCTGCCGGAATTGAATAATGTGTCTTAAATATTTATTATGTTTCGAGACTCCTGCGATAGAACCTACAAAGTAATATCATATTTTGTGAAGTAAATGTTGTGTAAATTGCGACTTTCTTCCTTTTCAGACAATAAAACTTAATGACCAGCGATAATTATGATAAGAGACATAAACATTGAAATTCATTGTGCGGTTTGGTGTTAGAAAAAGGAAATTGAGACTCTCTCAAGCAATTAATGAGGAATTTGTATACCGTATGTTGGGGGATAGTTTGTTTTTCCATTAGGGTATTTATTGCTATAAAGGAAAGAGTAACTTAAAACAACGTTAAATTGAGTCACGCGCTTGTTCCATTAGGTAACGGATGTTAATCTGTAGAAATGTAGTAAATCGTTAAATATAAAGTTATTTTTTCAGGTTGTTTGTTAACTTTGTTTTATTAACCACTTAATGAATTAAACACATCTACGGATTTCAAAAAATATCTTGATTTAGAATCATTAAAAATAAATAAACCATTATAAACAAACATCTAAATATAACCACAAGTCCCATTTTAAAATTTTTTCCTATCATCAAGTAACAATTTAAGTACTAAATTTAAATTAAGTACTAAACTAAAATTTAAGTAAATTTAGGTACTAAATTTATTTAAAAAAAATGGATTCTGGTAAAGAAACAATACAAGTTCCCAGATTACATTCTTTGGGGAATGAATATACAGAGGTAGTCGAGATTTTTGCTCTAAATTTAAATATTTATAGGACTACATTATTGCAATTTTTTACTTCACATTTTATATTTATTTTTATTTTTAATTTTGATTATGAAAAAACACGTTAAAATATATGTTTTTTCTTTGTGTATTGCACTTCTGATGAAATTTTCTATTATGTAACAAATTATATTAATGCCTGAATAGGGCGTATATAATAATAATATATGTTTTTGATTAGTTGATGATATCCTGAAAAAGAAAATGATATTTTTCGAAACTAATAGATGTATTTAATTCATTAAGTGGATAATTAAACAAAGTTAACTATAAAATGGAAAAATCTATAAAATGGATTTTAACCACAAAGTTGATTTTGCAAATCTAAAAAATGAATTTAAAGTTGTTTACCATTTCTTCTTTCTCTTCTCTAGATATCTGTTCCTCTTCGGGCTAGCTTCGTTCTTGAGACGCTGAGTTCCAGCTGTCCTTTCAGCATTTAGGGGACTATTTGAGCAGATATTTGCCAAGGAACCTTCTATGCAGCGTCATTAAGGATAACCTCAAATCCTTCATCTTTCGACATGTATGTATAATAATGTGGTCCTTGAAATTGTGTAAATGTGTGTGTGTGTCAGCGCGCCAGCACCGCCGGTTTTAGATGAATGTAGGTGTGTGTGCGGTGGGCTTAAAAGGATGACGCGCGCCGAGCGCGGCCTCTTTTCTCTACCGTGAATAGTTGTATACTCTGTACCGTAACAGTATAATTATTGTAATAAAGATAATAATCGGACATAAAAGTTTCTCATTGGACTACCAACAATCTTCGGTGACGTATACAACTTGGAAAGTACTGATCACATCACAATATATTTTGTTTAGCGCATATGAGAGCTCACTCTGACTCTCAACGTCTTTAAGTGATGGATGTAGGAGTACTAATCTCCAAGATTTTCATGATGCTTTTGGCCTTGGCGATGTCAACTCTGCTTTCAATACGATATGTCATAATTGCTCTTATGCGCATTTTATGAACAAGGTTTCTGATTTAGATATATATTTAAATTTCAAATATGTCAATTGAAATCATACATTACATTTTAACACAAATGTTTGTTTTTTTAAATACAAAATTAAATGTATTAAATATAAAGATATACATATAAAATCAATTTTATAGAAAAATATTGTTGTTGCTACCGGGATTCAAACCTGTATCTCATCTAATCCTGGTAAAATTCATTAACCGATTATGCTACACCAACAAAGTGCATTGACGACAAATTTTCGAATTAATATGTTACACTTTTCAAATTGATATATCTATCGTTCTATTATTTGAAGAGGTTCGAATCCCGGTAACAACAATAATATTTTTCGATAAAATTGATTTTATATGTTTTAGATTAATACATTTAATTTGTATTTTAATAAATATCACAGTCCTACGTTCTGAATAATTACAACTTCACAATAAGAATGTGTTCTCCTTAATAATAAATGATGTCATAATAAACCAAGATTATCATAATTTTTAAGGGAAAGAAACAAAAGGAAAGGAGTTAAGTATAAACAATCTAGTGAGGGGAGAAAATCTTTACAATTTTCTAGAAAAATGCGCATTGATGAACAGACATTCTAGCTCATACGCTCGGTAAAAACATACAATAACGCCTTTTCTCGAGATTTTTCTCGTATTTTTTAAAGAAAGTTACATAAAAACCGCTCATTTTACCTACGTAAGAGAAGCACAAAAATGTACATTTCTCGACTAGGCTGGTAAAATATTTCGATTTATTCCGTTAAGGAAAGGAGAAGAATTTACCAGAAAAGAATGTAAATCATCTCCTGAAACATCAGTAGGTGCTTTTGACATTATATTTTCAGTATATAACAGTATATTTTCTGGATTATAAATTATATTAAATTATATAAATTAATATTATATAAAAATTATATAAAGATTATATAAAATTTTAAAAATACTAATTATTATTAATATTGTAGGCACATAATGATATATTATCATGATTTGTATTTTTAGATATGCGTTACAAGTTAATACGAAAAAAAATGTAGGTACACAATATATAAATATGTATTTGCATGCTTTATCAAAGAAAAAGCGACAGATATTTTTTTAGAGACAGTTGATTTGTGCTCAGTTTGGTTTGCCATTTCACCATGAATAGACTTACGCCAGAAGAACACTTGCAAAATGTGCAAATTTATTTTGAAAATCGTGGTTCGGTTCGCGAAACTTATCGTGTGCTACGTACATTTTACGGTCGACATAATCGTCTATCTGAGCATGTAATTCGAATTACCATAAATAGTTTTCGCACCACGTATACTTTAATTGACAATGCACATCCGCAGAGACGTCGTGCAGTGCGCACCGAAGAAGCTGTTGTTTCTTCAAAAATGATGACTGCCAGAACGGTATAAATCCATGATTACTAACTTTTTCGTTCCCCAATTGAATGGCATTAATGTGGAAGAGCTGTGGTTTCAACAAGACGGCGCAACATGCCAGACAGCGCGCCCCACAATCAAGTTATTAAAGGAAATATTCGATGAGCGCATAATTTCGCGTAATGGACCTGTGAATTAGCCTCCAAGATCGTGTGATATAACACCTTTGGATTATTTTCTGTAAGGATACGTGAAGTGGTTAGTCTACGCCGATAAACCACAGACGATAGATGACTTGGAAGTTAATATTCGTCGCATTATTGCCGATATACGTCCCCAGTTGCTCCAAAAAGTACACACAATATATAAATATGAATTTGGATGCTTTATGAAAAAAGTGCATATTTATACATGTCAATATGTAATAGTATGCGGATATTTGTATTTTTTTCTTAGAAATTAGTCTTGGTAAACCGTTGTGTGACTGTGATTGTGACGATGATTGGTAACTAAGATTAACTGTTGGAGGTTTACTTTATAATGTTCCAGTCATTGGTCGAAGAATTACGTATAATTAGTTACCATTACGTCATTTAAATAACGATTTAATGGTAATGAGTAGAAATACATAAATACATATAGGCATATATAATTTTTTTTTAATAATAAAATTTGCAAATGTAGTTTTTTTTTCGTAAAAAATGTATAAATATATATTTTCTAGTTCGTCTTGTACCACTTTGTATTTTGTTTCATATTCTTCGAATATGGTCCAAAGTTTATTTCATTTTTATACATCGCTTAATATTTTATAAAATATTTCGCATTTTTTAGTTCAGATTCGTGATACGTTTTACACGAAAAACCTCCGACAAAATATAATTCGTTAACAAATGCATCTATCTGCACAGACTGCATTTATTTAAAAGCAGTAGTTTCACTGTACACATGTGGTTTAAATCTATCTCCAATCTAAAAATACCCTGCCGGAAAGTTTATCCTACCTAGATAATCAGCGGACTACATACCGAAATAGCCCTAACTTTAAACTGTTCCCTTAATGTAAACTCAAAAACATAAAGAAAAAATGCCCGCTAACATTCCTGCTGAAAGAGCGTTTGCCGGTGGTCCAGATCTTCAGTAAACGGTTGGAAAAAAACAATTTGCTTGAGTCAACAGGATGCACTTCGGGGACAAGTCAGTTCGCGTCACATACATCGCGGCTGGTGCACTTTGGCACGACTTGCATCCTGAGACTTCTTTCGTTTGATCTGTATAATTTGGCGTGTAATAATAGTCACTATTTTGGAAAATATCTAACAACATTAATTTATTTTAAACAGCTCTCAAAATATGGCAGTAACAATGAATATTTAAAACCAATTATGTTACATATGCGTAAAATATGTTAAAAGCGTATTTTTCGACTCAGTAAGCTAAGAGTTTGTGTATTATGACATGGTGTAACAAAAATAACCATATCAACGCCTCTAGCGTCAAATGTATTTTGACAGTGTATTTGTTTCAGTTTGGTCTCGGTGTGAAATGATTAGCCGATATCACTTTATTGTATTTTTATTAAAGTTTTACTGGACTTATCTGAAAAGTGTATTGGTAAATTAGTTACTATCTAAAATTGAAAATATTAAAAAAGTGTAATTCTACTAGTATATTTTTGAGTTCAAGTATGCTCACAAAAGCTTTTATTAGGGTCGTCGTATCTTTCCTGTAATCTGTTAGCCACTATTTCTTGGATTCTAATTGGTATATAATATTACTCTTTAGATAGCAAATACTATTTTGTGGTAAATGATCTTTAATGTATATATTAGTTAAATTGTTGATGGATCAGAACGATATGCTTAAGCGTGATTTCACCCATTCATTCACATGTTCATTTGAATGCGTGCGAGTGTGTGCGTGTGCGACTGTGCGGCCAGAGCAGGATGCATAATAAATACTACTACGGTAGACGATGTTTATTGATACTTGAAATACGGTTACCGATACAACTACCGAAAATAAATAAGCAGTAATGGTTCTATAACGAGAAGCGTTGGTTAACAAACTCATCTGGAAGGCTGTCGCGAAAGAATGATCCACCTCGTATTGTTGTATGTTGGGGATCGGTATCAGGCGTATTTTTTTGTTGATGGGAGACCCGTTTTGCACCCAGGTATATGCAGTGTGCGTGCAGATTGTGGACATTATATTATTCCATCTCCGCACCACCGCCACATCTACGAACCACTCCCCGCGAAACCATCCAATATATATTTAATGTTTAAAGTGGGGTTAATAGCAATATTTATTTTGAATGGGGCTAACGTTCAGACTAAGGCTATAAAACGTTGATGTCGTACGTCTTCGTTAATGGTCAGAACCTTCATGCAGTCTCTTACATTTAAATTCTGTATTTTTTAGATTTTAGCAAAGATTTTTTTGATATTGTCAGTGTTATTCACCTTAGTATGGCCTTCACTGTGCACTCAGAACCTTTTAGTCAAATATACTAACATTCTAAATTATACATTATATAATTTTAACATAAATTTGACTAGTTTTTAGGTCTAGTGGTTAAGATACTAGTGATCCCGTGGTCGGGGGTTCGAGTCTCGTTGCAGGAGACTAGCAAGTTAGTCATATTTTCATATCATAAGCGTTTAGCTTAGTTTTAAAATAATAAGAATATTTATTTACTGTTTCCGAGGTAAGTTTGTAGAACTCCATAATCACATATGTAAAAATAAAACACTTTTTATTCTACTCATTTAATTTACTTGAGATGCGTTTCGTCTTGTAAGGACATTATCAATCTAACAATTTAACTCAACAACTGTATATAAAAATTGATTATTGATAATGCTCTAACAAGGCGAAACGCGTCTCAAGTAAATAATACTAGTAGAATAAAAAAAGACGTGTTTTATTTTCGTATTCTGACACGTATTCTATCTATGTACGTATCTCTATTTGAAAAAATATATGTATAATATATTATATGTGATAGAGCTGAAATACATTATGTATTCAATATAATTTGTATATTAATTCATTTAAAATGTACGCAAAAAAATGGATTTATTTCATTTGTAGATTAAAATACAACAATACAAATTTTAGCAGTAGTTATTTTATGTTCCTTCCTCGGGAGGTCTTAAAATCACGACTCGGTACATGTAAATAATTCGTTTATTGAAATATTATAAATGCACAAATAATATTATAAGATAGTGTGTTTACGGAGATGTATTGAAACGAATAGACTTTGAGTTCTTTCTCGTTCGGATGTCAGATACGATCTGATCTCTGAAGGGCTGTGTTATGGTTTAAAAAGATATTTCTCGAAGATAGTTTAAATCCGGGTAAACCAAGTCATAAATTATAATCGTTTCAGTACATCTACTTACAGAAAGCTTAAATAATAAAATAAGACAAAACTCTTAAAATAATAGTTCGAACACATGTCTCTCTGCAAATCGAGAAAGGTTGGGGTTGGCAATAAAATAAGGATGTGGCCTCGAAGGGTAGGTACGTACATAACAGTTATCAATGAATATTATTTCAATACGAATTTTATGTATAATATTCGACATATTGAAATGTCCAAATGATATAATATCTGCGTACTTAATATATTGTAATTACACGATATCCGATAACATTGGACACGCATTAATGCGTGACGAGATTGGATAAAAACATAGATAAATCAGACACCAAAACACGATGGAAATATTGGATATTGGGGTTAGGAGTGTGTCTTACAAGAAAATGCACTTAAGATTTATTTAGTCTTTTTGACCGTACAGTGAAAATAAAATCTTTTTCTTTGATACAGATTCGTGTTGTATTGTTGCTGATCCATATGATAATAATTATATGAAAAATATTTTTTCTATTTTATTTTAATATTAGAAAATATAATACATTTTAAAAATAATCAGTAGGATATATATTTCTTCTCTATTAGAGTAAGATTCGTGTATAGAGAATGAGTATATACGAGAATTTATGTTTCAGTTAGTCTGTGTATATATTTTTTTACTTCAGATACAAATTTATAGTGGTCTGTAATTTTTCTGATTGTGATGGGGAGATTGTTAAAAAAAATGATGCCTTGATAAATATAGTGATTTTGGGTTGCGGTATATTTTAGTTTTGAAATATCAATTTGGTCTCTAAATCTTGTAGATCGGAATTCGCTTCTAATATTTAATTGATTTTTAGAATTTGGATTATTGAATTTTTTTTGTACGTGTCTATTATTTTTGGTACTTTGAAATTTGTGAAAGGTTGTGGATAGTCTTTTTTTTTATAGAATAATTTTTATTATCATTTTTTGAGTGATTTCTAATTGTGATATTGAAGTTTTATATGCTCCTCCCCATCCAATAATACCTTATTGCAAATGTGACTATACAAATGCGTAATATATCAGATATTTTCAGATTTGTAAGTGATAATATGTTTCTGAGTCTTAAAAACGTGTAGGCAGTTTTCCTTATTTTGTTTGTAAGATTAGTAATATGTTGTAATCTATTATGATTCCTAGGTACTTGATACAGTTTTTTTCTTTAATTAATGAAAATTAGTCAGACGAGTCTTTTTGAGTGAATTTTAATATTAATTTGAGTGTTATCTTTCTGTGGAATATCAAATCGTAGAAATAATGTTTTATCAGTATTAATTAATAGTAGGTTATCATCCGTCCGCTTTTTTATGGTATTAACATCCTCATTTGCAGATAGATATAGTCAGTCCAAATATTTTCATTAATTATTAGTACTGTATCGTCTTCATAAGATATTATTTGACCGTGTTATTTAGGTTTAAATATATCATAAGAGTATAAAATAAATAATAATGGTCCAAGTACTGCGCCTTGTGGTATGTTTGTAGTATATCTCATACTACAAATGTTTTGTTTTAAAGAATATTTAAAAATAAATTCCAGGTCTAACATATTTTTTACAGTACAAAAAAAAAATCGAATTAAAACAAATTAAATTAATTGCTTAACGGAATATAGAAGAAATATGTCAACAAAATGTATATACAGTTTATGTTCTGGTGGTAACTACATATATATTTTATGGAAATAGATTTTTTTAATATTTATCATCCTATGTGATTTTTTTTTTTTTTTTAATTATCATTGAACCAAGTTCTAAAGCTGTAAATCACAATGAAAATATGTTTTCATTAAAAAATAATAATAACATTCTCCTTCTTATCATCCTTCAATGTTTCACTTCTCTATTTCTTATGGAAGTTGAAAATCATAACTGCTACATGAACTTTAGAGACAGCTGCTCTGAAATATTTACTATGACCTGCAATGGATCCGTTATGCAGAATCGGATAGGCCCGGCACGTGCGTCTTTTGTTTTTGTTCTTATATTACTAAAATTCATCTTAGACACGAGCAGAATTTTAAAAAATCTGAAAAGGCATTAACTTTTATTGCATCCAGCAAACACATACGTGCAGAGAACAATGACTACGTAGAGCCTGGTCGGTTTGAAGCTCTACCTTTTTATTTAATGTATCAGGGATACTCACCTAATACATTACATGTGACAAATTCTTGAGAACACATTTTGTCTCAAGAGACTGCCAAAGTATATCTAGTTAAGTTGTTGGGCGTGCACATTAACTCAGATCTTTCAATGAATACACAATTCAACAAAACTGTCAGTGTACGCTGATTAAAAATATTCGGAGATATCTTCTCCCTGAGGCAGCCCGTCCACTCATTACGTGTGTCACATGTGGACTATTGTAACAGTATTTATGCTGACCTGCGAATGTTTTAGTTGGATAGATTATAATCCATTCTAAGTGCGGCAGCACGGATAATATATGGAGTTTGTAAATTTGCCTGAGCTACATCGGGTCCATTTCCCTGAAAGAGTTGAATTTAAATTATGCTGATTGGTGTACAAGGCGACACATAATATGGCGCCTCTGTGTCTTCAAGAGCTTTGCATCCCAGATAATTTGAATAGCAGACGTCAAACTCTCAAGTCAGCCTCTACTTAAGCTGCAGGAAGAGTTGTAGAACTGACCAGAAGTGAACTGGCATTTCCGATGGCAGGCCCAAAAGCGTGGAACTCTTTGCCCTCCGTCATTAAAAATAATGTATCAGAGACTTTATTTAAGAAGAGACTAAAACTCACCTTTTTAAAAAATCCTTTCCATAAGTTTAAATAAAAACTTTTAATTTTAAAAACAAATGTAGTGTAGGACTATTAACCGTTTATGTGTAAAGGGGCCTTGAGGTGAAATTTTTTTACAAAAATGGCGCCATAAAAATTATCTAATGGTTCCCTGACCAGAGAATGGCAGCGCTTACAAAATAGTTACATATACAACAATGGCCGTGACTGAAGTAGTTATATATGTAATAATTATATTTTGTGTGTATATATGTGTGAACCTTAATTTTTTTTTTGTATTTATTAATATTTTCCTTGGTTTTCTTTTTCATAGCACATTTATTTCATAACCTTTAATATATAACATAATATGTATTATCTTTATGGCGAATCAGGTTTAAAAAAAATAAAAAACCTGATCATACTGGAATAAATACATCATTATTATTATTATTATTGTTATTATTATTATTATTATTATTATTAGGCATCTCCCCTAACCGATGAATTTAGTCGATTGTAAACGTAGATCGAAACACTGATACTAAATTAATATATTACATACCATCACAGAGGTAAAACAATCCAAAATTTTTAATAATATTGAATTACACTACATTACATTAAAATGAATTTATATACTTAGAAATATTCTGAATAAAAATATGATGAAAACTGTATACTCGTACTATGCTTTGTGCCAATCCATCTTGAGCTATGGCATTGTTAGTTGGGGGAGTGCATCAGGTGTAAATATATATCAACTAAGCATTGCTCAGAGTGATTAACACTTTTTAGGGAATTTCAGGTTTTAGATGTAAGACAATTATATATACTAACTAGCTTTCATAGGAAAGTAACCGCTCCATCTGTAAGGACTGAAATATTATCATTTAAGAGCCAATAATCTTAAAATAGTTCCAAGAATGAAAACTACTTTTGGTCAAAGATTATTCATGTTTCAAGCTCACAGAATATATTAATAATTTGGAAATAAAATTAGAACTTTAACTGACATTAAGACTTTTAAAAAGGATGTTTCAAATTGGTTGTTGAAATTAGGAAGAGCAGATACTGAAAACAAACTGTTTTATATAATGAAATAATTATTATAACTGTATTTTGATCTTACATATTTTCCTTTACCTATGCGTATGTGTTTACATCCTTTTTATATATTATATTGAACATTGGTATTATTTTATATATTTTTATATTTTCACGTTTACTTGCCTTGTATGTTACGTATTCTATTTGATGATGTTTTGCCTTCAAAGAGTTATTTGGTTTTGTGAAATGTAATCTGTTTACCAATTTGCCCTAAAACAGGCTTGCCTAGATGGGCATTTTACAATTTGTGTAAAATATATGTTGTTACATACACAGTTTGTTAACTGTATTTTTTTTTGTAGCTGTACAATACTTATATATTATATGTGTCTAAATAAATAAATAAAAAATAAATATTCCGTTCGCAAATGATTACCAAAAATTGTAAAATTGCGTAAATAATAATTTTGTGGAACCGTAGTATCATATTATATGTCATAAAAGTTTTTAATTGATTACCAATCCGCTTCTGCAAGATTTTCAATCAGAATATCTTCATTGATTTGTATTATTTCACATATATATCGCCTTTCATAAAAAACCTAATGTACTCAAGTTTTTTCTTCTTGATAGAGGTCAGCACATTCAGTATCCAGGAGTATTTCAGTATCCTCCTGTAGCAGTACATTTCGAAAGATTAACTATTTTAGGATGTAATATTTACATAATAGTGTTCAATACTAAAATTTGCATTCATATGTCTAAATTAATCACCGATATTAAAAAATATTTTTTATAAATACTTTGTGGGTACACGGTACATAACTATATATAATAATTGGTATAAGTGGTATATAGTAATGCAAAATAGTGGTCATGTTTACTACGTAATATATAAATTTAATATAAGCAATTGTAAAAGATAGTAGGTACATAATGTGTTATTCTTGTTATGTCGATAAATTCCTTCAGAGATAGTTGCGAATGGCTGAAAAATGTTAAAAATTCACACAACATTTACAAAAATTCACACCATGCTAGTAAAGTAAGGTTAATTGTAAAGCATCACTTAATAAGTAAATATTTGACATTATTTTTTCAAAACCATTGTTAATTATTTAATTTTGCCATTTGGCTAAAATGAATTTTGTATAAATGTAAATAAAATTATATATTTTAGAGAAAAAAAACTTGAAAAATAGCTTCACTTTAAGTAGCACATACACCACTGTAGAAGACAACACGATACCACCATAGACATGTGACTAGAGGTCCAGTCAAGCCGGAGTGTAACCTTTATTTGTAAATATATAAACAAAAACCACCCAATAAGATAGTTAATTTTTTTTAATTATGCATCTTTGTGTATTCAGACGATTTTTTTAAAATTTGGGTGTAATACTTAGATATAAATATGATACAAAATTGCAATAAAATATATAACGAGTTTATAAAAGTGTTCTGTTGTTGAAAAATTGAGTAGCCACTTTTTATTAGCACTAAACAACTGAGTGAAGCGTCTAGAATAAACATACAAGAGTAGGAACAGAACCAGCGAAGGTTATGTGTAATTAACTTTTCTGTGAGAATTTTAGATGCAATGAAGTTTCTTTTCAAAATAAGAGTTTTTGTCCTTTAAATTTATAATTAAAAAAGTATTAATAATATTAAGTATGCTAATCAAATTGGATCAAACAGTTTGTACGGTAAACCTGAATGAACTCCAATTAATATTATTATGGCCGTCTTTAATTTACCTCAGTTGATGAATTTCGAAATAACTAGAAGCCTCGGGGTATGAAAGTAGATTAATTTAATTAAGAATCTATTTTCAGATTTGAATTATGAATAATTTGGGATCTAAATATAATCTTCATTATTTTATTAAACCTAGTATTTCTAAGGCTTCGAATAACTTTAATTACTATTCTCATATTAAAACCAAATTTTAAGCAAAGTAATTAAAGTATTGGATTTTGTAAAATAGTCAGCAATTTTTTTTTATAATGTCAAATATTCACCACGTGTTAACAAATAAACCTTACCATTTTTTGCTTTGCAAGCCCAAAACCTTAGCAATAATAATTTAGATGCTATCTACCAGTATACAATATTATTTAAATATTTTTACACGTTTGTAACCAATAAAGCATCCAAGCTTTAAAAAAGTTTATGTATTCAATATGAAGGATTTAAAAAAAAACAATGCAGTCGTTATCGAAAATATATTATTAAGAATTATTAAATTTTTGCTTTAAATAAATAATTAGAAGTGTAGTTAATTAATTGATAAGGCAGTGAATTTGTGGCGCAATAGATTTATTAAAATTAATAATTCAAACTTTTTATTGCGCAAACAACTGAGTTTTATTTTTCTTACGATTGTAGTTTTGAGAGGGGCATACCCTTTCATCACCATCTTTATACCTGACTCTGCAACCTGCTCTGGGTCCTGGCTTCTGCCCTGGTTTACTTTCCACCAATTGCTGATACCAAGAACGGATTTTGGGTCTGCTACCTCATTTTCAGTCTGTAACCTAATTTTGGGTCTTTGCGTCTGTCACCTAATTTTGGATCTGCCACCTCATTTTGGGTCTGCCTTCGTTTTCCTTCAGGTTTATTATTGATCGGCTATTTCTGGGAGGGATGCGAATTATTTATACGCTGGATATTTTTTAGATATCGAAATCTCCCCAATTTCATAAAATTTCTAACTTTTGGCTCGTTGTACAGGTTGAAATTATCTTGATCATAATTTTTGTCTCTTTATTCTAGAAGGTTCGGGGACCTAAATACTCCATAAGGCTTTTTCATCTTGCCCTGTATCCATACAGTCTTATTTGATGTTGTTTATTTTAGCTTAGTCTGAGGCGATCTACTGGACCCACTTCTCTCCAGGGTTACCAAAAAGATATATATTGATAGTCATTCTTTTAGCATTCTCAATACGTGTCCAAGCCACCTTAATTCTACAGGTGGAAACAAAAGCCGCGATAAAAAGAAAACTCAGTTGTGTTTGATTTTTTCAAAAATTAAAATCAACTTTTTTGAATACTGATTAGTGATTGATTTCAACATAAAATCTTTTATTATAAAATAAAGTCCATTATGTTCCATAACAACTGCTTTGTACCGATGATAAATAATTAACCACGCGTTTTTAAGATAGCTCATGAAAAATTGCGCACGCAGCTCACACGCGCCAAGTGTTATGGCGTCATAATTCGGTTATTATAATATTTACCTGGTGAAGACGGCAGCGACGAACCAAGCCAGGAAACAGATCAGCGCTGCCCTCGTTTTGGTGCACACGTACCCGGCTTTGAGCGGCTCGCAGATGGCGTAGTAGCGCTCAAAGCTGATGGCCAGGATGGTCAGCACGGAGGCGTGAGCCACGGTCAGCTCCACAAACGGCACGGCGAGACCTGAGAACAGGAACAATAAGTTTGTAATTGTTTGAAGCATGAGTATTATAAATTATCGATGAAAAACAGCTAATTTAAAAAAAAATCAAAAGTAAATATATTTGGTAAGTAACTAAAAAAGTGTCTTCCAACTAACTATATGTGTTCAGTTTGTGGTGAAAGTGTCTTAAAAGTTCGAATATATCACTGGAAGACGATCCCCGCGTTGGACGTTCCACCAAAATTGACGACGAACAACTCCGGGCCACGGTGAATGTAGATCCTCGACTGACCTCAAGAGAATTTACAGTTATAGAAAATAATCGAAATTATGTACATAATCGACCAAATAAACATTGTTTCTTTTAAAATAATGAAATCTTTAATTTACAAAAATGGCGATTACTTTTGCATCAACTTATTATAATAGGTGTAATTTGTTTTAATGACTTCAACACGCTGTTGAAGCATTATATACTACGTAATAAATTGTAATCGATTGCTCTCTACGACTACCAAATTTGAACTGATAACCAAAATGGTGGTAAAAGAAAATCGTTCTGGAACATAATATTCACCCTGTACAACTCGTAGGGTTTTTGAATAAGATAAGTCATTGTCATTTTAGTGTGTATTCTCAGGAAATATAGCAGAAGGAATTTGCTTGATTTTTACATCTATCATCTCAACACCAACTGAAAATCATTCACTTACAATAAGATTACACAAATATGGACCCAATATGTAATTCAATTGTGTAGAGATCAATTAGAAGCATCGCTGTCCAACATTTTAACTTAATCACAATACAATATCTACACTAATAATTCACTTTAGTTTTACAAATCTCTCACTCTACATTTTTTTTTCTCTCTATTTTTTAAATTGTCTTCATTCCTGTTGAATCTTTATCTTTCTAATTTGAATTAAATAACACCACAACAGCATGAAAAAAAAAAACTGGCTACTTTAACACAGACGGCAGTCTAGCAAAGTACCCAGGACAATGTATGTATCAGAGGTGGAATCTACTCCATCCCACACAATAAACTACAAGTATTATTCTTAATAGCAATATAATTGTATCTTATGTTTATCATATTATATTATAATATTTTATATTTACCTATTTTACAACAAAAACATATATGTCAATAAAGTCTAATGAATAAAATATGTATTTTATGGCAATATAATTATTGAAGAATAAAACATCTTTTAGACCATGACAAAAGTATTAATTGGTGTACCACATATTGACAAAAGTGTAAGCAAATATGAACATTAAATTTGCGAATATCTTATTTTCCTGACGTGATAGAAATTCTAATATAATATTAGGTGTATCGGAAAAGAATGTCGTTTTTTTTGTTATGGTTTTTGAGTTTTCAGTTGTGCTTCGGCAGTCGAACTTTTACAACATGTTTTGTGTTGTTTCTCTGACTACATATACCTGGAATGTACTAGAACTTTTAAACAAAAAAAATTACAACCCTATATACAATGGAGAGCTTTGTACCGAATGAGGAATTTATTCGAAATATTATGCTTTACCATTTCATGAAGAAAGAAAGAAAAAATTAAAGCCCTAGGTTGGACAACTGTACGTCACCCACCATATTCACCGGATCTTGCTCTATCGGATTACCATTTGTTCCGGTCAATGCAACACTTTTTAAACGGAAAAGAATACAAAGATTATGAGGATGTCACAAAAGGCATATTTGAATATTTTACATCGAAATCAGCTGAATTTTACGAACGTGGTATTAAAAAATTGACTGAGAGGTGGAAGGAGGTTATATCAAACGATGGCAATTATATTTTGAACTAAGTTTTAATAAATAAATACATTAAATGCACCAAACTATTATATTAAAAAAACGACATTCTTTTCCGGTACACCTATTATTAGAAATATTAATATTAGAAAATATTAGAAACAGCTCTCATATTCTAGGAAGCAAAAACGTTGTTGACCAGTGTTATTTAAAGAAATTTAGGAACATTATTTTTATATATATTATAAATATCTATTTCCCTTTATTGGAGTATCAATAAAAAATAACCAAAAATATATCTAGAATCGTTTCCAAGAATATCATTTTTATCAAAAGTAAATATGTATCTAAATTGTAATATTCTCCAGAAATCATCATTTAGTGATTTATGCAAATATTTCTTCTGAAGACGAAGCTTTTGTATAACTTCAATTGAATGTGATATACAAAGATTACACAAATATAATAAATCAAGAATCTCGATATGTCAAAAAAGTTATGTCAAATAAAAAACAAACCTTTATGACGAACTTTCCAAAATATTAATGCGGAATAAAACTGTATGTGTTTTTTCTCCACAATGAACATCTCAAGTCGCTGCCTAATAAAAGAACACGTATATTATAGCCCATAAATATATTATTCAAATATATGAGATCCAACGAACATTTAATACTTTTCAAAGCAAATAACTGAATGGAACCGCATAACCATTTTATTACGTTTGAAGAACGAAGAACTCGGCGGCAGAAATATTTTGGAAAAATCATTTGGGATAGGCATAGAAAAAAAAAGATTAATATATATAATAAGATATAATCAATTATAAAATTTAAGTTCAAATTTAAAACGTGTTTTATTAAAATTTGCCACGAATACTGCGTTAGAAAGTTTTGTATTATATTGATTTCTGAGTATCGCTTAAGGTACATGTGTACTGGATGCGTTATTCTAATTCGTATCCAGTACACATGTACTTTTAGCATAATATGGTATTTTTAATAGAAATTAAATGAATCAACTAGAAACTAACTATTTTTCAGGTAGCAACTAAATATTATTTCGATAAATACATTTTTTCATAATTATTAAGCTATTTATATTCAACTGATTTCAGAAAAAATAAATTTTCCTTCATCAGAAAGAAAAAACTAACTAAAATAATAATGCGTTAAAATGTTTTCAAAATAATTTTTCTGTATATCTTTCTAGTGATTAATTTAATTTGCATTTATAGGTGTTATATTCTTATAAAATCATTATTTTATTCCTACGACAATTTGACACAGCCAAAGGCAATTGGGGGGCATGGGGAGAACGGTAGAATGCTCGTTTAGCATATGAAAGGTACCAGGATCTATACTCGGCACCTCCAAAATATTTTTGAGTTAAAGGTGAAAAGAAAAAATACGCAAAAATGAAATTAAAAGAGATGCGAATTTTTTTAATGCAAAAGTTTTGTAACATTTTTCTCTCACTGTTTCCGTTTGTTTTATTTTTAACATTATTTCAAAAAGATTCTGTGAGCACCGGGTATTGATCCCGGTATCTCTCATATTCTAAGCGAGCGCTTTATTAGAATCTTAGATCTACTAGATGGCTGCCCATTTCAAATTGTCGTATAAGAATACATTGTTTTTACACCTATGAATTGTAAAATGAATTAATTGTTAATAAAACATAAACAAGATACTAAAAATGTTTTTCTTTTTTAAACATATGTTTTATTGGAGGCTCCTCCAATGATAACAATATACGGTAAAAATTGTGCGTTTGAAATACAGCTAGAAAATTACTAAATTTCTGAATGAGTCAGTAACGGCTATTTTGCTAATATCATATTCCAGACATAATTGTAATAAACCAAGTAATTGATAAATAAAAATCAAATAAAAAAATACGTTTCATTTTCTAGTTATTCAAAAACAACATCGACCGGGAACATAATATTCACCCTATGTGTAAAAACGATATTCGTAGGAATATGTGTATGAGACATGTAACGCATTAAAAAAAATATTTTTTTTTTATATAACTTTTATATAATAATTATTATTAATAGGTATGCCTGAAATATTTTATTTGTCATACGTAACTTCTTGCTTATTTAACATTGGTCAAAATAGTTCTCCAAAGGAACTATGTTCTATAAATTGCGTCATTGTAATACTAAAGACCATAAATCAGGGCTTGCAATAGACCGGAGCAAACCGGAACTCTGTTCCGGTTCGTTGGTATTCTCGCGAATATAGTTCTGGTTCGTAGAATTCTAGCAAATATAGCTCCAACTAGTGATATCTTTTCAATTTCAATTATAGCTTCCGTCTGTTATTTTAGATTCAATATAATTAATATTGTTTATCGATAGATTTGTGTTTTGCAATAGAATTAAGTAATATATAATGTTATTTATAGTAAATTTTAGCCATCAATCAAAATTATTGAAATATTGTGTATACTTTTGAACAAAAATAACTGTAAAATTTCTGATATTATCGACCACGTGACGAGCCTTGCCACGAATAGCCGATTTTTGAAGATAACAAAAGTTGGTGGGACATATTAAAATATCGGTTTAATACTTATATGTTCATACATATACATAAAAACATTTTTTTTTTTTTTTTTTTACATAAAATTTAAATAAAGTGACTGTTGATGCACAAACAAATAAATCATCGAAAGAAAGCATGGGTAACAATAGCAGAATGGGTAAAAGTGTCTAATCCAAATTGCAGCGGCTAAATTTGTACGTAATTTAATTCCACCAATAGTAAACAAGTCATATTTCAATGAAATTGGAAAAAAATAAAGAGAAAGTACATAAAAAAATATTTTTGTGTTGTAGAACACAATCTATTCTTTCTATAATATAATGTGTTTTATGCGATAACCTTATGAGCGCGTATATTTTTCATTTTTAGAATATTTCATCTACATATTTGACTTTTATAATATCACAAACGGAAAACTCGGCTCTGCATTCGGTGTAAACAAATCATTTACAATATATAAAATTTTGAGTTATATATTGATCTATTGGGATACATTCCCTTGCGGACTTTTTTTATAGTATATATTTAAACTCTAAAAGTCTCTCATATATTGTTTCGACCTTTTATCATCATATCTTTTTATTTTTTTTGTTGTTGCCATATTGAATTTTATGTATCACTCGCACGATTTTTTTCCGACCTGTGTAACATATTAATTCAATACGCAAATTTATATATCTTCGTTGTATCGTGATGATATATATGAGTAGCTTAAAATATTTAAAATATATATATATATATATATATATATGGAATTTAATATAATATAAAACAATTTTACATCGTGTGAGATGGTGGAATAGACAGAGAAAGGGAGGATAGCGACAGTGTATTGGATGGACGGAATTAAATATAACTAACTAATTTACCATCACGCCATTTTCCCCGCGAAGATAGGCAGAGAGAATGGAGCGCCACACTCTTCTGTCCTGACACACAACTCTCGCCTCATCCACATTCATATATCTTCTCATGCTCAAGCTCGTCGATTATTGGAATCATTTATAAGTATTTGGTTGATTTAGCTGATCATGTCAAGTTTTTCGTCGAATAATATAACGTAATATTGTGTAGATATAAATGAGCATTATATTTAATACTGGATATAAGTGAGTATTATATCGTTTAAAAGGGAACAGGGAGGCCAAAGTGGAAGGGATGCTAGTGTTTCATGCAGGGTCTTAAAGAGTAACTGTGCAAAATTTGTAAGGGATGTCATTTAATATGAAATAAAACACGTTTAAATCAAAGGGAGAGGGTAAATTGGCCACGTATTATATAGAGGTGTCTTTCTCGTGGTGGTAAAATAAACAAGTTAGGTTAAGTGGTACACAGGATATCCCTTCCGGTAAGCTCAGATATAATATCCTATGGATATCCTATACTTAAAATGGGCTGTGAGTCAATGTCATTCAAATGAGGAACATTTCTATAAAACGATTTGGTACAGTTTAATAGACAGTTTATTCAAATATGAGGTGCAAAATGGTATGAATTAAGAATGATTTTAACGCATATCTTCAAATGTGTGTTCTCCTTGAAACCTATAAAAGGTTTAATTATTTTTAAAAATCAGATTTTTATAATGGCCCATGTCTACGATGATTTCTCATTGAGATATTGATTTCCGAGTGTCGCTAAAAGTACATGTGTACTGGATGCGTTATTATAATTCGTATCCAGTACACATGTACTTTTAGCATAGTATGGTGTTTTTAATAGAAATTAAATGAATCAACTAGAAACTAACTATTTTTCAGGTAGCAACTAAATATTATTTCGATAAATACATTTTTTCATAATTATTAAGTTATTTATATTCAACTGATTTCAGAAAAAATAAATTTTCCTTCATCAGAAAGAAAAAACTAACTAAAATAATAATGCGTTAAAATATTTTCAAAATAAATTTTCTGTATATCTTTCTAGTGATTTTTAATTTGCATTTATAGGTGTTATATTCTTATAAAATCATTATTTTATTCCTACGACAATTTGACACAGCCAAAGGTAATTGGGGGGCATGGGGAGAACGGTAGAATGCTCGTTTAGCATATGAAAGGTACCAGGATCGATACTCGGCACCTCCAAAATATTTTTGAGTTAAAGGTGAAAAGAAAAAATACGGCAAAAATGAAATTAAAAGATTTGCAAATTTTTTTAACGCAAAATTTTAATCAATTAATTTCTTAAAAATAATGAATAAGCTTCCATTGAAAAACCGAGAAAAAAATGTCAGCCTCGATTTCCGGTTATCATCTGACTTTATGGCTGATCAAATATTTATCATTTAGGCTACTTTTATAATCTTTCCGGACGAACAAATCTGGATTTCATTCATAAAAGTCCGTTCAGGAATATATATCTCTGACGTATCACATATCAACCTGTCCAAATGGAGCACATAACATTAGTTATTGGGAAAGTTGTCAGTTTCGTTCTGGTGAAATATTTCCGCTATTAATTAGATATTTCCGCTATTAATTAGAGATTGACTATGTAATATTTTCATGAATATGAGATGAGATCTACAAAATGATGCATTTAAATAGTGACAAATTAACACACTGGCGAATTTAATTTGACAGTAGGGCAACCTAGAAGAACATAGAGACGGTAAATGGAGAGACTGCGAAGAAATATGGAATTATCAGTAGGCCCAAGTAATCGATACAGCGCAGGACAGAGAGCGGTGGAAGAGTGCTACCCATGCATTAGGTTAGGTTAGGTCCAAGCGTTAGGCACCCGACCCGATTAGGATAAAGGGATATATTGCTTATATTGCTTACATTGCTTACACCAAACGCCAATACGAAAATTCAAAATGCGAGTTGGTACCTATTAAGGAAACTTATAATAATTTTAATAAAACAAACTTAATTTAATTTATACACACAGATGTTTAAGAAGCAGAATATACCTTAGCGAATGATCTATATATTTGAAATTGAATGTTTCTTTTCTGTGACTTATTTTTGTAATTATACAAAATTCTGATTGTACTTGTAAACCAAAAATAGCCTATTTATGTACGAGTTCCTATGAAAAACTATTCTTTCAATAATTTTAAGTGGGTATATGTTCTCATATATATATATATATATATATATATATATATATATATATATATATATATATATATATATATATATATATATATATATATATGTATATATATATATATATTTATTGCTAACTTTTTAATATAAATATAAAACAAATGTTTGAACTATGCCCGTCTCACCAGAGAAATTCTGTGTTGATTAAATAAAATAAATTAAACTAAACTGTTCCTAACTTCTTGGTTTTTATAATTTGACGCCTGTCTATTTCAGAGCATCCGCTCCTTCTTCAAGGTAAGTTTATATACGAATTAAATATATTAATTAGAAAGATATACATATAAAATCAATTTTATCAAAAAATATTATTGTTGCGCCACCGGGATTCGAACCTGGATCTCTTTCTAAACCGAGGAAGGTGCATTCTCTAACTATGCTACAGCGACAATTTTCGAACCTATATGTTACCTTTTTGATATTAATACATTTAATCATTCCATTATTTGAAAGAGCCATCTACCTTATTTTTACGGAATCTCAAATACCTTTGAGTAATCTGATAGCAGACACCAGAATTATCAATTCATTTTTATAAAATTTTAGACACATTGATACAACTTTATTATTAGGAGAACACATTCTTATTGTGAATAATAATAATGCATATTTAAAATATCACAGACCGTCTGTTCTGAATAATTACAACTTCACAATAAGAATGTGTTCTTCTAATAATAATTTATTTAATCTTATTTTTTAAGGAGCTAACGAGATGTCTAAAAATGATATAAAGTCTGTTGTTATCCGACACCTTTAAATCTGCCTAATTTTTGTGGCATCTTCTTCAAGCGAACCTTTGGTTGTGATTTCCATCAGATCTGTCCATATTGTCACCGATCTCGCACGCCAATGACACTGTCTTGCATCATCAGTTCCTCCATCACACCTGGGCGCTTTATGAAAAGATCAAAGAGTCTAAGAATGAGTAGCAGTGAAAAACAAACGTTGTGTAAACATTTTCTTTTTATTTATAAATGATATCAACGGCTCAGTTCAAACACACACTTAATGATGCAAACTTGTCATTCAAGTTGAAATAATATTTGAAATCATTTTATCGTTTTCCCACCTCAAGTATTTTCCAGTTTTCGGCTAAAATAAATAAATATTTCGGTACGGCGCACACTCGGCGTCAGACAGAAAACAAATGACACGATAGGACAACGATTTGAAAGATCCACAACAGCTGTTTGCTGGAAATCGCAAAGAGCTAGTACCTGCATACGTATGAAGTGCAACCATTTGTCCGTTTTTGTATAGGCACCGCCGCACGAGTTTTACAATATCCAAAGACGAGCAGTATTAGCAGAATCTTGAGTTTGAATAATACAATAAAATAAAATTTTATTTCTGTGAGAAAATAAAACACATTTTTTTGATTCTACTCGTTAAATTTACTTGAAACGCGTTTCTCCTTGTAAGGGCATTATCAATCTAACAATTTAACTCAGCAACAATAAAATATCATTCGTGTTGAACATAATTACTACATATTATATAAATTCCAGAATACCAATAATCTCTTTCTGGCCTTGTTGTAAAAGTATATAGCTATCCTTTTCTACATATTACCTATGACATTAAAATATCATTACTGTTGAAACAGAAAGGTTACTTAGAATAATTAGAAACATTCAAAAATGTGTGGAAATCCTCAGAATTCCAATGAATAATGTTGTCCCTTTTCATCTCGTGTAAATAAAATTGTATAGCTGTCCCCTGTTAGATATAAATACAACTTGTTAAGTTAAATTTTTAGATTGATAATGCCCTTACAAGACGAAACACGGTTCAAGTCAATGAAAAAAACAAGTATTTCATTTTTATATATATGATTATGGAATCCTACAAACTTACCTCGGAAACAATAAATAATATTTGTATCTTACTTGATTAACTCCTAATGAATTATAATTTTAGATATAATACTTATAATTTTCAAAAAAAAACAAATAAAACGTGTGTGTGAAACCAAACAGTGAGAGTGAGAGACGTAGTGATTAATTTTTACTCTTTCCGGACGACGTGGCATGATTGGTCCACTCAAGAAGACGAACAAGAGAGGACAAATTCTTTTAGTGAAGAGTGTATTTTAGTAGGGGTGAAGATTGGCAGTGCAAAAACAGAGGTAATGGTTGTTGGAAGATATCAAGAGCAAAATCAAAATCCAAACGGTGCAGTTGATGGAAGTTAATATCTAGCAGTGAAATTGTCTAGCGATGAGAGACATGAAGATGCAATAGACAGAAGAATCAAGGCTACTAGTGAGGCTTCCCGTTATAGTTCCGTGATAAAGATACCAGAGCTAAGTTTCAAGACCATGCTGACTGTTTTAAAACTGTGTACAGGTCCACTATAATATAATATGGTCACCAAATATAGATTTCAAAGGAGAGAGTAACATCAATAATCTAGGCTGGCAAAGTCAGGAGAGTAGCAGGAGTAACATTATGAGACCGAGTGAGAAGTACAGAAATAATAGAGACCACCGGCATAGAATCCCTACTATGTATAGAAATTAAAGTTTTGCATACTTATGAATGCTAGAAGGACGTAAATATGTCCGTAGACGTAAATATGTATGTAAAAGCCAGGCAGTGGGTCACTTCTGACTGTTATCAACGTGGATAACAATATTATCTGAAAGTCCATCTACCGATAAACAAACGAATGCATGTGTGCTGCAATTAATGGCAAAAAAGTCACCAGCAAGCTATATTATTTCAATTCGCACATTACTCGTATATTACACGTGTATTTAAGCATAATATAACGGCTTATTTATGTCACGTCCGCCATGCACGAGTAAATACCACGTAGGTATCTGCCTATATAAGACGCCGGTAAATATTTTGTATTCTCTTGAATAAATCCAACATGTAAAAACTTGAGTTTTTATTGACGGAGTACATTCCGAAATCGTAATACATAATCGTCATACATGTCTCTACAAATCAGTCAGAAAAGTATCCAGTATTTAATGAAGATATTCGCGAAAGCACCAAAGTAGATGATGTAATTCGCCAATTAATGAAAATAAATGGTAAAGTGATGACAACTGTAAGAATAAAAGAGACCCCGTATTTGAAGGCAAACCATAGGCAATATAAAAGTAGCTGGATGTGATGAAAAGAAAAAGAAATGCGAACAAGAACACGGTCTCCTGCAAGATGGATAGACCAAATAAAGGAGTTAAAAGGGTCATCTGTAAACGTTGCGATTAACATGGTTCAAGACCGAGAGAAACGGAGACGTAATATGCATCATATTCCAGATATTTCAGTAGACCATGACGCTGAGCCTTGAGCATATTTTTTTCCTAAATAAAGATGCGTTCACGAAATACATATCACTTCAACATTTTTATTATTTTCAAATTAAGCTAAATGCTTATACTACGAAAACAGAACTAATTTGCTGGTCTCCTAAAAAAGAGAATGATGGAATATGATGAAGAACACATGTATAATTGCTTTGCTAAGAAGGCTTCTAAGAGAATCATATTATTTACCTTCACTTTTAATCAAGGATATAATCACGCCAGGATGCGAACTATGGCCTGATTTTGAAACACCTAGAAGCGGGGCGAAATGTTCCTTGTAAAATCACGTAGGCCATCGAGCTTTATTTCCGAGGGGTTGATAGTATTTCTATGCATACGAATCTATAATTTTATACAAAGGGGAGGAAATTATTTGAATTCAAGCAGTGTTTTACACCTTTGAGCCCAGCAATTCAAACCTACACGGTCACGTGAATTGTGCACGCGCCAAGCGATATTTTGAAGTTAATCATCAAAATTTGGATATCGGATGGTCTTTCACGCTCTCCGATAGTGCGATGTTTGGCCATCGATCTATATATATACAGCTCTACACAAATATCTATTTCACTGGGTGAAGGATACTTGTCAGCATCCAGATGCCATCGATCATAAAATCTATTCGTTTTTGAAATAAAATTAACCATGTTATATCTGTATTTATGCGAAACAGTGAAGAAAGATAATAAATATTTTTTATGTCTGTTTAAGAGGAATAATAATTTTATCTAATTCCATTAAGATGTTTGCCAAGACACTAGAAGTTTGTAAAGCCATTAACTACGATATTAAAAAACATTATGCTTACATATGTATTTTAACCGTAACATGTAAATAATAAGAAAAATAAATTTTGAACGATCAATGTGTTGAAGCCAGTGAATCCAATCCCGAGACAAAATTTCAATCCTGGGTTTTTGAGAATCGATTTTGATGTTCCAGGATCAATACCGGGAAATGGTCATTTGCTCGTCAATTGACATACCTACCCATCTACAAATTAAAAAAGTATATAATGATCGAAAGATAGAAAAACAAGATACAGTTCGTATTTAAATACGAATACATATTTTATACAAATACTAATATTAACTAATACTAATATTATAATTTGATAATGAAACAATTCTATTATTAAGATTCCTGAATCATCGAGTTTCACTTAAAATAAATGAGAATGATATCGAAAGAAGGGTGACTGCAGGAAATAAAGTGAACGGCGCTTTGAATGGAATTATATATAACGGGAATTTGTCAACCGAGGCAAGACTAGCGGTGCACAATAGAATCCCAGTACCGACACTGATGTATGGAAGTGAGGCCTGGAGCTGGCAGAAGAGCAACGAAAGTAGACTGAGTGCGGTGGAAATTAGATCATTTAGGCATATATGTGGCAAATCTATTTATGACAGAGTAAAGAATGAAGAAATAAGTAAAGATTAAGAAAGTATCACTTAAGTATTTTGGTCATTTGGAACGGATGAATGAGGAGAGAATAGTAAGAAAAATATATGACGCAAGTGTTGATGGCACCAGAAATACAGGACGTCCGCGGAAGACTTGGCACGATCAGGTAAGGATGGTTCTGTTAGAAGCCTCAGCAATTGGCGACCTTGTATGAGAAGATGTTTGAATGTGAATGAGGCGAGAATTGTGTCAGGATATATGAGTGTGACGCTCTATCCTTTCTGCCTACTTTTAACGGTGTGATGGCGAGTTAGTTAGTTTAGTTAGTTTCATTTATAATTTTGTCTTGATATAATTTTGGTACTCCGATGTTAATTACAAAAGTTTCGGAATTATACTACTAAGGATTCCCTGGTCGCACCCACATACATTGAACATTTTATTGTTAATATTTAAACAAAATGCTTTGTTTAAACCACTATATATTAATTATTCTACATGTTTCGATACCTATGGTATCTTCTTCAGGTAACAATGTATACTGAAATTAAAAAATACAAGCATAGATAAAAACAAAAACGTAAAGCGGTGAGTAAGTAAGAAATAACATGAAAACAAATTACAACTATTCAGAATTTTCCAATCACCTTTTGGAAACAAACCACTCTTTTAGAGTTTAGAAATTATAGAAGGGTTTAGAAATTATACATACAAATACTAAGTGTTTATAGTTAGATATATTTGAAATTTTAGAAATAAAAAAAAAGTGTTTATAGAAAGCTTAATATTATAAATAATCAAATCCTCTTTGTAAATAGTCACCTTGCAAATTTATTTAAATACATGTATAATGCTCAATAAATAGTGGTTTAAAAAAAGTACTTTGTCTAATTATTAATATATAATGAGGCCACAAAGTAGTTTTGCAAATATTGAAGAAGAAATTTTATTATTACAATAATAATTTTCTAAGCAGAAAAAGTTTGTTTAGGTATTACATATTGATCTTTTAGTAATTATTTATATCTCGGTAATGTAGCATTTTAGAAAAAAAGTTATATTATTTATTATTTTTTTAGTTTCTTTTAAAATGTTCTATATAAATTTGATTTTATAGACATTCTTTCTTAACTATTTATATATATTTTCAATACGTTATTTTATTCAAATAACCGATAATTTGTATAAAAATCATGACGAAATCGCTTCTGAATTGCCGGTAATGGACTATTTTAAAAGAGGCTGAATTCTATTCATTCCCTTAAAAACTTTAGCAATAATACCAACGTGCCGTATTACTAAATAAAATCCCGTGTCATCGACGATTTAAAGTGAGATATTGCTGATGAAATCTAAGCTGAATAACAAGAAAGTGATATTGCATGTACAGAAAAAAATATACTGTAAATACAATACATTTTATTTCTCTTCCCACCTCACCTCGTCATACATTTACCTCTTTTTTTCCGTTTAGTACGCACTGTAACACAAACCGGGCCGAGCCCGTTCGGGCAATAGGTACTTTCAAAATAAAAAATGTGAAGAAATAATATGCTCCCCGGCAGTGGTTAACAAAGTGTGGGACGCGAGATATATTTAGATGCAGTCTGTAATTAAGAGTTATTTCAAATAGTATAAGTACGATGGAGAGGATTGACAAAGTTGGCATGCATAAGATTACACAAATATGGACCCAATATATGATCCAATTGGGTAGAGATCAATAAGAAGTATCGCTATCCAACATTCTAACATAATCATTATATATGCCTACACTAATAATTCACTGGTTCTATAACACTCCCACTACATTTTTTTATTTTTTTATCTATTTTTATTTTTATTACTGTCAAATCTTTATCTTTCTTGAATTAAATAACACCACAACAACACGAAACATGACAATGCTGCATATATCAGAGGTGGATTACCTCTTGGTAAATAACAATATTATTGTTTATCACGCGTGTAATAGGTATCTACCCGGTTTGGATACGCAAAGCTCAGTTGATCCATTTGACAAATGGAACGTCGAGAGAGCGGACGGTGTCGAACGATTATGACATTATTTTATTCGAAGTATGATTGTGTTATTGCAAGCGTGACCGACGTACACACAGTGAGATTTATTTTTAATGTTGATGATAATGAAGGCAGAGAGGATAGAGCGCCACAATCCTCTGACATTACACACAACTGTCACTTTATCTACACTTTCTCATGCATGCTGATTTGTTTCTTGAGGTTTGCCAAGGTCATGCCAAGTCTTCTGCGGAAGATTTCTATTTCTTAATTTCTTCTTGTCCTTATTCGTTCATTCCACATGACCAAACCACCTAAGCGACAATTTTGTAATATATGTTAATATCAGCGCTACGTTAATTTCTAGTTTGTTCATTATTCATATCTACTTTTTGCATTTCATCGCTTTTGTAAAAAGTTTATGCTTTTAAAAATATTGAATTGAAAATTTTTGGATTTTTCTGTCATATTTAAAAAAAAATTTTTTTTTCTTAAAATTTTGTGAAGATTTTTCTTTTTATAACAATACCATAGTTTATACCACAGATCAGTAAATTAATAGACATGAGAAGGGTTTGGAACATTAGTTGCGGGACAATGGGCATTCTAAAAACATTATTTGTGGAAACATAAATTCAATAGTTTGACACATTTATACATATGATATATATATTTACTCTTCGAAAATTGAATCTTTGTGTAAACAAGACGTATTTTTTACATTAATGCATATTATATTGTCAGCGTTTAAATTTTCGTTCCAATCGAGTCATATATTTAAAAAAAGACACGGAGCTATTTGATTGCGCAAGTGTTATCAAAATGATAACGTGGGTTACACCAAAATGCAAATATTGAAAAAAGAAATTTGCGCTAGTTCATGTATATATTTGGTAGTCTGTGGTTTATACATAGCAGCTAATATAT
The DNA here is from genome assembly GCA_022840565.1 of Eubasilissa regina. Lineage (NCBI taxonomy): Eukaryota > Metazoa > Arthropoda > Insecta > Trichoptera > Phryganeidae > Eubasilissa > Eubasilissa regina. The sequence goes on along the minus strand of JAINEB010000027.1, from coordinate 10,018,525 downwards.
AAAGGCGACTGCTATTGGAATTTACCATACAAAGAATATTCGTACACGGAACTGTATATTTTATAAGATTCATGAAAAGTGGACGCGGATATCCCAGTGCGTTTCTCCAACATTGACTTGAAATGTTTGAGAAACGCTGATTAGCAAAATAAAACTGTACAACGTAATACACACTTTACAAAAAACGTTTGACACATTTTTTAATTTAATACCTTTTTAAACGAGAAAAGGGTTTTTAAAATATACCTCATTGGCGTAACAGGACGAAACAACTCTAGGGAATAAAATATATTTAAGATCTCTTAAAAGGAAACGATATTTCGACCGAGTAAGTACGTTTGAATTATCTTATGAGACTAGATTATTTGAATTGCTTCTAAAGAAAATATATCAGTGTAATATTATTTAGAAAGGTATTCATGAAGCAAAATATTAAATAATAAAATAAATTAAAAGCTCTTGCGGTACTGCACGCAAGAATTTCTTATGTATTTTACATATATCTCTAATTCGTTGTTGAAATTTATTTAAATAGCTGCCATTTTGAAACAAGATGGTGGACATGTTGGTTAACGAACTAAGCCGAGATATATACCGAGTCAATTTTTCATAAAATATTGTTCAAAATCTGGTAAGAACTACGGGAGCTATTGTGTCCACAAAAGCCGTTATAGTTATAACACGTTAATTACACCATAATAAAATTTTGACATATGGTATGGAGATCTACTGATCGAGGTCAAAAGAAGTTTATTGAAATTTTCAGGAAGTTGCATCATGAAAAATCTATCTAAAAGATCATAGATACTCTCATGTACGTGTGTATATAAGACATGATTCATATTCAGACATAGGGTGAATATTATGTTACAGGTCGATGTTGTTTTTAAACAATTAAGAAATGAAATATAGTTTTGTAATTTGGTTTTTATTTTCGATTACTTAATTTATTACAATTATGAATAAAATATAATATTGGCCAGCTTCTAGTAGTGGCACAAACGCGTGCTCTTTTAACCATATTTTTCATAACATTCACGCACAATTCGCGTGTTATTTAAGCAATTTCATTTCGAATATTGTCCTGTAGCATCGGAATTGTTATTGGCTTATTGGTGTAGTCCTTTCATTTCAAGTACCTCCACAGAAAATCGCTATGATCACTTTTTGACATTATGCGCCAGAATTATTTTTTTGAAAAAGTGTAGCTAGGGCTGTGTGTGAGGTAGCACCGATCTGTTGAAACCATATGTATTGCAGGCTCAATATTGTTGATACGTTAGATGCTCCATAATAAGTTGTGATCAACTATTCTCTGCGACTACCAAATGCAAACTGACAAATGTCTGCAAAACCAACCAAAATGGCGTCCGAACAAATTCGGCCTGAAACGTAATATTCACCTTGTACTGATATATTTTTGTCTCCGCAAAAGCATTTGACACGCTTTGCCATACAAAGTTAATTATAGTCTTAGAAAGAATTAGTAAACAAGGTTTAGTTAAAAACTTACTTGCCGACTCAATAAAAATAGCAAATTGTTAGAATTTTTTTTTTCACTTTTAGATGCCCGCAGCGAGCGGCGTCTTTTGTTACAAAGTGAGCGTCTCGGCGGCAAATCTACAACACACATCTCTGGACCACCGAGTCTCAGCCAAAGTCAACAGAGATAAACTGAGTTCACAGAGATCTGTCCGCAACCAGGGGTTTTTACATTCCAGTAAACCCACGTGTTTCAAGTAGAATAATGGCGCAGGAATGTGTAAGTAAAACTAAATTCTCACGCGTGTTCATTAATACTTATTTTACACGATATTTTTCTTCTTCCTTCCTTCATGTCAGTATTGACATACAGTAGTCTCAATAAGATGAGACACGACTTGTAATATAGCTACCACCACAAGTCTTGGTCCTGGATCATCCTCGCAGCTGACTTCAGAGCCTTTCCATCTAGATGCAACGCATCTATCCAATGTTTGTGGTACTTTTTTAGATGTTTTTCAGCACAAAGTTATAGTCAGGATAATATCCTTTTCTAGGTTGTAACTTTGAATAATAATATAACTGATGAATTGGAAAAATCTTTTGTTCACTAACCGTAAATAGGGCTTGCTGTGGTTGGATTTGTTGTAGGATTGAGGAGTCTATTTTACGTTTGTGAATTTTGAAAATTGTCCAAGTCTTCTGAAGTCAATACAAGAGTGTGAACCAACATAATTTTAATTAGCAATATTTGAATATGTCCAAGAATACACAATTACTGGATTGGAAAATATATGGAAATATAGGGTAATTACTAGGCTTACGACCTAGATGTCGATGGTGTAGTGGCACTCGAAGCGAGTCCACGTACTAACATATATACAAGTTTCAAAAATTTGATAAATGGGGAGATTGAGGGGTGAGAACTCGTGAACGTTATATACAGGGTGGCCCAAAAAAAGTGAAAACATTTCGTAAAATATGATATAATTACACAAAAATTAAGAAAAAGTCGCTGAGAAACAAGGAGAGTACATTGAACACGATTTATGGATAGCTAAATATTGTGCAAAAAAAAGTTACATTAAAAATTACAATCAATTATATTATGTTTTGAAATAACTCATGTGTTACGAGATGTTCTCACTTTTTTAAGGGCCACCCTATGTATTATATATAAAGTGATTACTTAAACCAGCCGAAGACAGGTCGTAAGCCATGTAATTACTCCATACTTCCATATATTTTCCATTAAATATAATAAAAAATAGCTTCGTCTCTATAAGATATCTGATATTTGTTTAACAACATAATTTTATTTACTTTCTTGTCGTCACTGTCATTCCACGTTATTGTTAGTAAGTTCGAAGTAATTTAAGATAATCTTATCTTGGCTTGTATTTTATTAGATAATCTTACATTTTATTTGATATCTTTCAAATCTCCATAATGCCGCTATGTCAAATAATATTAGCAAGTAGATATTCTTCAGTACTTGGTTGTTATTGTCGGTATTCACCCAACATTTAATGCATGGAATTCAATGATAAAATGTTCAGTGTTTTGTTTTCTTCAGCAGAGTATAAGCATTAATGAAGAGTTATAATTAAAGGTTATAATTTAAAGATTTTCACACTGAAATTTAAAGGCGTTCAACACTCTTCTATTTTAGCCAGATGTCCGGCTCATCAAAGTTGTTGGATTTTAATAATAATAAACTTAAAATTATCAAGCACATCGTAGAGCTCATTAACTTCAAGGTTGTATCGGCGATACTAAATATTATTTTTGTAAATCGGATCTAAGATCTTTTTCAGGAAATGCGCCCTCAAACATATACAATTTCAGAGAATCGACAGACCCCAGAGTTCAAGTCTCTGCTCCATATATCAACTTGTTTGTATTAAAGCATATATATATGTATGCACTATATTAAGAATAAATAAATAAGGATCTTGTATAGGCGAACTTTGGTTTTGCGTGATATTAGAAGGTGTTTTTGAATATCAAAATATTAACTCATGGCTGATAGAATCCGTCTTGTTATTTAATCACTAGCATTGTTTGGTTTTGATTTTACCTTCCTTTTTACACTATACTTAGTTTTTTGCATATTGAACTTGAGATTCATCTGGTGTACTGCATCCTAAAGAGTTATAAAGCTTCTACCCTTGTATAATATTATACTTAATAAGCAAGGTTTATTTTTTAAAGATGTGTGACAAGACCAACCTATAATAACAAATTAAACGAAGGAACTAAAAATCTAATTATTTTTATATGTAGGTCAGCTACATGCGACTATGCCTATGAAAATGTTATTAAATTTTGAGTGTCTTCTGTATGGTAGGCAGAAACTGCTTAATATATCACAAACGAAAGTTTGACCCGACATTTTGAATCGCTCCCAAAACACAAAATCCACAACAAAGAAGAATGCCATTGTTCTCTGGAGAATTGGGTTAATTGTTCCAGAAAAATGTCCCGAAAAGATTAATGTCGGAGTGCACTGGACCAATAAATCCGACCCCTCAGGAAGGGCTGTGAAGGGAATTCAATATTACCCCCTAAAGAGAAAAATGTTGCAGAAACTTGATGCCCCGAGGATACGAGAAAATGTCCCATTCTCTTCCAGGGTAGTATATCTGTGCAAAAATGTGGTGTAACATTGTTTTACGTGACGCTTTCAGATGTACGATGAATCAAAGCGAGTTTTATGGGCGGACGTAAGACATAACGCCGGGAGAACTTGTTGATTTTTATTTGTTTTTTATGAACGTTTTTGTGACGAAATTGCGACAGTTATCTCCGTTTGTAAGATATATGGAGTGATGCATTAAGGATGTGATTCCCTGCATGAAGAGATATTTCTTCACGCGAAGCGTTTTGTGCGATTGTTTTTATCATTTTAATATTATTATTTCAGCGGTAAATTATGTGCACGCTTTGGATCGGCGATATAAGATATTGAAATAATATCAAATGTAACTGCAGAGTACATTGTATATTTTATAGATTTGGAAGAAGTAATAAAAAAGTGGATTATCAATAATTATTTGTGTTAGTTGTAAGCATGAAGTGGATTGTTGAAATGTGACATTGATTAGTTTTTATGTTTGATTATCTTAAATGTAGTAATTGATATGAATGTATCATCAAAGTGTTTTGGGTATATGTAATATAAAAAAAAGATAATATTCATACCTAATATCACAAATACCTTCTTCTTCTTTTTCATGTCCGCAATCACAACGTACCGCCATACATCTGTGTGGTAAAAGTGTACGCGATTATGGAAATATGTTATTACGAATTATGATTTTGTGGATGTGTTGATAATTGTGGTCTAGAAGGATGCCATTGTATGAGAGATGGGTGCCCCATATAAGTCACCTAATCGCAAAGGTGTATTGTGTATGTGAGTGTAGTCAGAGCAGGTTGGAGAACACAAAGATGAAACAACTGACGGTTGACACAGGTTTATTATTGAATAGAGTTACAGTTTAGAAATATACGATATCCGTATAATAAAAAATCTACACAGAGGAGCGATCCCTGAATATCTTGTCTGGAAAGCGGCAGCAAGAGGAGCGAAGCACGAGTGGACGCATGTTATTGTCGCATGGTGGCTAATACCGTGTTTTTGCGGTTGTTAGGAGCCCTGGTTTTACGTACCGGTAAACGCGAGGTGCGTTCAGAGATCGTCGACGGTAATGATGTACAATGTAAATTTAGAAAATAGTAACATAGTCACTACTGACACATCTGTTATGTAGTATGGATGTAAATAGAGTAATACAACTCTATATTATGTCCTAAGTGTGAACATTAAAACGTTTGAAAGATTTAATGTAACGATTAAATGTATTAATATTAAAAAGGTAACTTATAGTTTAGAAAATTTGTCGCTAAAAATATTGTCGCTGTAGCATAGTTGGATAACGCACCTTCTCCGGTTAGGAAAGAGATCCAGGCTCGAATCCCGGTGGCGCAATAGCAATATTTTTCGATAAAATTGATTTTATATGTATATCTTTATAATTAATATACTTAATTCTATAATCATCTGGCAAAAACTGTAAAATTTATTTATATATTTAAAATATTTATCTTATTTAAAAAGAAGAAATCAAAATAACTTTGAACAATATAAGAGATATTCGCTCACGATTTATCGAGAAACTATATTATTCGAGAAAATGTGGAGTATACTGAATGGAGCACTACGAATTTAGTTAGTGAGATTGAATATTACTTTTGATCACCGCTGAGCTCAATCCAGCTAGATTATCTCTCATCCGTATTTTGGATGGTTAATTAACTTTAATTGGATTTGGTTGTGTCACGTGATAATTTGGTTGTCATAACTCCCAGCGTCTTGTAGGAATAGAATGCAACACGCGATGTCATCTCGTGTCATAGAGACATCAAACGGATATTTCATGCCCGTCTCTAAAGCTATTTATCTTGGTGCATTAAATAAATTAATCAAGATGAAATATTTGCTAAATGTGAAAAGATTAATATGTTTTGGATTTATTTGATATATGTTCTGTTTTTAATGTGACGTATACGTAAGATTCTGTAGACCTCGAAGATTGCAATGGATACTCCAGCGGAAGCAAATTAGAAGCAGACCAAAGAAGAGACGGGTTAAAATCCAGGAACTGAAGAAGAATAGCCAGGGATAAGAGTCGGTAATGAGCAGTGTAAATGAGGCCAAATCCTATATTGTGGCGTGGAAGAAGAATTTTACTATATTCAATCGATTATAAGACGCGTGTTTTTTCCTGTTTTGGGGACTGTGAATTCGGGGGTGCATTCGGTGGCGGTTAAAAGTGGGGGGGTAGATATTTTAATGCGGCGGAGTAGGTAGTTGTGGTACAGTCGTCACTACCTAAACAAAATTGTGCCCTTAACAATGTCTGCTTGCTAGATCATCCGCCTTCAGCATCACGTCTCGAAGGTATCCAACATATTTATTTTATTCTTTTTTTGAATCCAAGTTTTTATTCCGTACAGTGCTATGGTGTATATAGATCGTACTATTTAATAAGAGTAAAAGTAAAATAAATTGATAAAATCGCGCTGTTTATATTTTAAAAAGAAATATCTCTCAGATCTCGCACTATTGTATACTTATAGGACAGATTTTACAAGGAACACATGAAAAAGGATCTTTGATGTTGAGTTACACAAAAGTTTAGTAAAAAATTACAAATTTAATAGTATTGGAAAGAGAATTCGAAGAGATTGACGTTTACAGTAAGTAAGATTATTAAAAAAATTGAAGAATCTTTGAAGTCAATAATGAGAACATAATGATTTTTTACGTGTAGATTATTTGAAGGTGCGTCACGATTTCGCGTTTCAATGAATTCTTCAAGGCAAAGAAATAGCAGTTTGAAAAAGAATTTAAGTGTTATTAAAAACCGGACGCTCCGGCTAATGGGAAAGTTTATGGATGATTAACCCCAAGTGGCTGCGATGCCGAAAGAAATAGGGATGAATAAAAGAGATCGAGAAACCATCCCCTCGAGTACTTACGTAGATACTGTTAATGTATTTCGAATGACGCATTTTATAATATAACTTGCCTCATTTGTATTTGTGCGGAGACAAATGAGTCGCGAATAAGAAATAAAATAAAGATAAAATTTTGGATTATGGTTTTTAAACGACGAATTCAAAAGAATTTAAGGCCGAGGTAAGAGTGATAGATTGAAGATGTAACTTGAGGATATGACTGATGACAAGTTTGTCAAGGTTAGAACGAGTCAAGTTGAGAATGACTTTGAAAGAAGATTTTTTTTTTGAAAATTTGATTGTTCAATACTGTAAGTATGCATCATTAAAAATTATCTATAAATTAACTACAAAAAATCTCATGATGGTCTGAGAAAATGATATATTTTTTAATCAATTAATGAATTAAACATATTAATTAGAAAGATATACATATAAAATCAATTTTATCGAAAAATATAGTTGTTGCGCCACCGAGATCTCTTTCCAAACCGAGGAAGGTGCATTATCCAACTATGCTACAGCGACGATATTTTTAGCGACAAATTTTCGAACCTATATGTTACCTTTTAAATATTAATACATTTAATCGTTCTATTATTTGAAAGAGACATCTACCTTATTTTTACGGAATCTCAAATACCTTTGAGTAATCTGATAGTAGACGCTAAAATTATCAATTTATTTTTATTAAATTTTGGACACATTGATACAACTTTATTATTAAAAGAATACATTCTTATTGTGAGGTTGTAATTATTCAGAGCATAGCTCTGTGATATTTTAAATATGAATTAAATATAATAATTAGAAAGACGAACACAAAATTAATTTTATCGAAAAATATTGGTTTGGAAAGAGATCCAAGTTCGAATCAACAACAATATTTTTCGATAAAATTGATTTTATATGTATATCTTTTTTAATTAATATATTTAATTAGTATTTAAAATATCATAGACATATATTCTGAATAATTACAACTTCACAATAAGAATGTGTTTTCCTTAAAAATAAAAATTTTTCCTAATAAATATTTTTTCTTAAACAGAAAATATTTTCAGTTATTTTAATTACAGTATATATACAAATAAATAAAGTAAATTAATCAACTTATCAAAAAAATAATTTTAGTTGTTACCTGAATTCGATCCTGGACCTTTTTCTATCCGGGGCAATGCGTTAACCAATTTCGCTATATTAATCAATTACGTATACAACAAATTTATGATCTTATATTCTGTAGCTCTTTAAAATTACGTCTATTGGGTACGCAACAAAAATGTGTTCTACTTAAAAAAAAATATAGTATGGCGTAAAAATATATTCAGTCGTGTAATAAAAAAAGACATATATTATACATTATGTCCAGTTTCGGCACGGTATCTAGTAATAAATTATAAATAGCATACCTATTATCCTAAGCTATTTTTTAATTAATCTATTATGAGATGCTGAATGATGCATAATTTTACTCGACCAGTCAGCTCTAGTTCCTGTATTTCGGTTCCACCATTTATTTATTTATTTATTATATACACGCTCTATTCAGGCATTAAAATAATTTGTAAAATAAAAAAAATTTCACCAAAAGTGTAATGCACAAAGAAAAAAATACATAGTGACAGAATATTTTTTTTATAATCAAAATTACAAATAAATATAAAATGTGAAGTAAAGCCATTTATCCGTCACAATTGAGTTGAGTCACAAAAAATTGCAACAATGCAGTCCTATAAATAGTTAAACTTACAGCAAAAATATCCACTACCTCCGCATATTCATTCCCCAAGGAATGCAATCTGGTGAATGCGGAGTTAGCTAATGTATGTGTTCTGACATTGCCACTGTAATAGAACAATGAATTGTGTCTCGATGACCTCAATGGTGCGTAGAAGTCAAACGGACCAATAATCTGGGGGCAGTTTATCATACCATTGATAATCTCGTATAGAAATATAAGGTCGGTCATCGTACGTCTCACTGATAATTTTAATAATTTCAGACGGCTAAGGAGATAATCATAATTAATATCCTCAGAGAGTATATTTAATTTAAAATTAATGAATCTTAGAAACATTTATTTAATTGTGAGAGGTTCAGTCTCAAATAATCGCTATAAATTTTAAAGACTTCAATCAAAGTTACAGTGTAAAATACGCGGCATGGATTCGAGACCGATGGTATGGTAAGTTAAGCTCTTATATTTCCATCCCTACCCTCTAAGGGCTGGTTGTTTGATTAGTAGAAATTTTTTAACTTAATTATAAATATATTATTTTTAAATATCCTAGAAAACTGTCAAATCACGGTGTATTTCGTAGTAGCACATAAAATGCCACATTAGATGAATGAAACTCAAAACGAATATCACGAATTTAATTGTGCGAACAATTGTCGTCAAATGCACAAAATATGTTTATTTATATCGGTCTGTATATCAGGACCGTAAATAATTTGAATCTTAAGTACAAAAATATTGCTATAAATCAAGCATTTTGTAAGAATTTTATTGAGAATTCCGTTCAGTTCAGTTCGTAAATACCCACGCAAATTATCGGAACAGAAACAGAAAAAATAAAAGAGCAAATATCGATATCAAGTTTGATTGCCAGCAATCAAAAGACATCAAGTTTGCCAAAGGGAGATTAATCAATTTTCCCGCTTTCACGGTGTATTTTTGCGACTGTTGACGCCATTGTGGAACAAAAACTTATGCAATTAACGAATTAATTCATAATTAATAATATGTTATGTTAAGGTAATTTTTTTTTTACCAATATTTTTTTTTAAATTCCGGTACCTGACTGTTTAATACATAAAATTATTACGATGAAGAAAGATATGGGAAAATTTTCTTAATGAACAAATTAAAATCAAGATGGTTTACATGTAAAATTGATATTAATTTTTTTTTATCAAATATATGATTATTTTTCAATTCAAGTTCGAAAATTCTGAAAAACCATTATTAATTAAACATCTCAAATGTTCTTAAAAAAAATTCGAATACCAATATAAAAAGCAGTATAATATTTATAACTGTGAGAACTGTCACTTCGTATGTATGTATGTGTGTGGATGTATGCGTGTCATGAGAGTTGGGAATATAAGTGGTGGGGGTAAAACATTATAAGAAGCCGTCTCTGGGGGAATGGCTCTCTTCTATCACAACTTCGCCTGAATAACTAATCTATCACTGAAGTGTGTAATTTATAATTACTGTAAATACGTAGTTGTAACAAACTGAATATTGTTACCCGAACATACTGAGTTTCACTTACAAGGAATCGGGACCCAAAAAATTAGTCCTTAATCAGAGGATAGAACATTTGAGGTATATGGTGATACTTGGAAAGTTACCACAATAATTAACAAGTTTAAAAACTTGGGAAATGTTAAATTTGTCATTTTTGTCTTTTTAATTTATGATAAGTTTCTCTTTATTATTATTTGTTTAAAGTTAATATTTTCGTAGTAAATGTTATATTTATTTTTATAGAATGCGGCTTATAGATTCACAGTGTATTATATAATATAATGTTGTGCTCATGAATTTAATACTTTTAATATCAATCCTTTTATTCCTTAGCCGATTGTGGTATTTATTAGAAAATTATTTAAATGATAACATGTGTGCACTGTACCCTGTACGAGCTTATGAGCTTACGCTTCAACGTTGACACAAAAGACACATTTACGACGGGCCAATTACGACTGAGCTGAATATGGATTATTGGAGCATAGCAAACCAACCACATATTCAGTTCTGATTGGTTGATTGAAATGAATATCGATTGAAAACGTTTCTAAATATACATTTATGGATTATCACAAAATGATAATTATGTTACCAAAATATCTGTGGCAATCGTAGGTAATATCTACTGAAAAATATATTTTTTTTTTAACTAATAAGATTTAATATTGACATTAATGATTGAGGATAGTATTTCGTATTGATAAGTTACATATTTTTTTCAAAACTTTGTAATATTTGAAAACTTCAAATGCATGGAGAAATATTTATACCTTCCAGTTATTTGTAGGAATGCATTGAGAACCCAATCAATCAAAGAAATGACTTGCCATGTTAGTTACGTTTTCTATTATTATACTATTTACAAAATTTATCAATATTAATCTTTTTATTTTTTATTATTTTGAAATTTTTATAATATACAAGTTAACTGAGTTTTTTACGTAACTAAAATTACATATTTTTTATCGCTAACCTCTACAAAAAAGAGACTAGCTCTTGTACTTGGAGAGGCAGTTACACTGTAATAATTTATTTAAAGTTAGAAATTATACATTTATAATCCATAATATTATTTATTATCTAATTGTGTGCTTTTGAAGTGTTTATTTAATTTATTTTTTAGTTCTTTTATATCCTTTATCTCTTTATTTTTTTATAGGGAGGCTATTGAAGTTTTTTATCCCTAAGTATATAAAATTTTGCTGATGTTTGGTGTTATATTTAGGGATTTTTAAATTGTTTTTAATTCTTTATGATGTTATTTTCATTAAGTAATTGATTCATTGAGATTTTTTGTAAATGTTTTTTTATTTTGGGAAATGGGAATTTCGCAAAAAGTGTTTAAAAAGTTGATTTTTTAAATATTATTACTTGAATGATTGTTCTCTGTATTATTTTTACTGAGTTCATTATGTTATTGTATGCTCCTCTCCATCCAATTATTTCATACTGGAGTAGTGAATGAACAATAGCAAAATATATCTTTTTTAAGTTAATTCTAATTAAAATGTTTCTTAATCTTATGAATATATAAATACATTTTTTATTCTCTTTACCAATTCCCTAATGTGGCTGTGCCATTTTAGATGTTGATCAATAATTACACCGCTATATTTGATTTATTTTTTAGGGTGTAAGATTGTACATGATTCGTTACAGGTAATTTTGTTGCAGTTGTCGTTATGGATAGTAATATTAGGCGGTGTTTTAAGACTTTTGATTGAATAGGGAATGTAATAGGTTTTTTTGGAGTTTAAAGAAAGTAAATTACTACCGGACCAGGATCTGAGTGTGTTCAAGACGTTATTTACATGTTTGTTTGTAGTGTTCTAGTCTTGTCCATTAACAATGATAGCAGTGTCGTCGGCGTATGATATAATTTTTCCGGTCAATTTTAGTTTGAAAATGTCATTGACATAAATTATAAAAAGATGTCCCAAAACTGTCCCTGTGGTAAACCAAATTCAATATTTTTTAATATTTATAAAGATAGATTTTTAACAAATTTTTGACAAATCATATCCTTTTAAAGTTCATTTTAATTTGAATATTATGAAATTTGAAGTAATAAACAAGATATTAATACCGCAAAGTTTTTCCTTTTGTATATTTATTATTAATAGTTTTAATTTTAATCGACAGAATATACAAAATTGGGATGAAAATTTTCAGAAACTACATTATAGGTTTTTTTTTACCTATGACTAGGGATTCCACTTCCGGTTTTACCTTTATCTGTGATACAGTAAAATAACCAATATCTTCTTTCGGTATTACCGGTAATACAAGAATCCATTTCCGTTAATATCGAAAATAACCATTCTCACTCGATCAACCATTTACCGTCTCTGTTTTATCGACCAAGATTGTATTATCGACAGTATCACATATCAAACCTCCATGTGAAAATCTTCTCTCAAATTCTACACGGCAATAAAGTTATAATTGTTTTTCGAAAACTTTTTCTTTGAAAAATATTTTTAATTCCTTTCATATCACTTATCGTAAATTAATTATTGTTAATTTTTTAAATAGAATTAAAGTTTAATGTATGTGTACCTATAATAATAATTAAACCCTTAATTGTAATAATTATAAATATAAAAATAAACTTATTTGAACTGTTGGATTCAGTTAATAAAATACTTTATCTACTTATTATACGGATAATACTGGCGTTAGCGGTAAAACTAATATTATCGGTAATGATAAAAATATGAGAAAAGAAATGGCTGTACTTTTGGAATCGTGGTATCGCAAAAAATGAATGATAATACTATGTGGTGATCCTGCACGCACCCCACAGACATGGCCGTATAAGGAATCAAATGAAAGCCATGTAGGGTCGAAATGAACTAACCAATAAGCATACGCCAATACATCGTGACGGACAAGTCCTAGGAGCTAGCCGACCGCTTCTCCGCAGACATCTCAAGCGAGCCACTCCAGTCTTCAACTTCATACACGCATTTAACTGTATATTCGTCGTACCTGCCATTGTAAATGCCAACTTTAGTAAGTTTTCTATTATTTAAATGTCTTACTTTAGATACAGTAAGTAATCACACATACATTTATATACACTGCGACATGCACCAACACGCGTGAGACTAAAAGATAGTTAAAGGGCTTGAGTATCACCATGCATAAAACTTTCTGATACGATCACATAATTAATATCCCCACGAGTTAATCATAGTCTACAACCACAGCCCCTACAACTATTTAAAAAATTTGTTTATGTTTTTTAAAAATATTTTTATATATAGTGTGTAAGTACATACGTAGGTATTTGTCAGAATTGGTGTTTTTGTCTATTTCTATGAAATTATGGAACAAAGAAATATACTATGGCATTAGTATGCCGATCATTTTTTGTTTCATCGTGATACGATAATAGTGTACGAACCATATATTTTAACAAACAAAGTCCTTTCAAAAAACACCGATACCATCCAACGTGACGCATGTAATGTGTAATAGCTTCACAAACTACATTGAAACTATTGGTCATATTTCAAAATATTTTTTAGGCTGAAACATTACAATGGTTTATTTCTGTGTTGTTCTGACAGAAGCTGATAAGTCTGAATTTGAATAAAAATATATCTGACAATTTCATCAGAAATTATGTTCGAAATCACAAAAGTAATATTGTGGTAGGATATTATACATTCATGTAATTTACGTAATATACATGTTTTACTACACAAATTTAAACATATATATATATATATATATATATTTCTTGATTTAAAATGACACATGGACAGCGGCTAAAAATTATGCTATTTCAAAGTTAAATTAGTTTTGTCGTTTTCCTAGGCGTTGTATAAAATATCTGTCTTTATTCATATTAGTAAAATAATATTCGGTGTCTTTCTCTTAATTACATTTATTTAATGTGTCCTATTCATTGGCTTGTTCGATGGTGAATATTACAGTCTCTATTTTCCACTCGTTTAATACCTCCTTCGTCATTTGTAATTGTTTCGTCTAAGTTTTTTTTTCCATCTTTCTCCAGCACCACACTCAGATGCTGCTTTCAATCTAAAGTTTCGTAAAATGGTAAGCTCCAAATAGCCTATTCGTTTTTCTATTTATTTGTTGTTTTAGATTAGCTTATTGCGTTAAAAGTTTGCTTTGCCATTACTAATTTGGTTTTTATATCCAGTAAACTTCTACCATCTTATGTGCTTCTACTTCCTGCATATTTTCTGCTTGTTCTATATTATTATTTTGAATTCTTAGGTATATCTATGTACAGGGGCGTGCAGTGCATAGAAGCAAAAAAGCTGTGCATTACTAAAAATTCTGGGAAACAAATATAAATGAAATGATTTGATTAACATAAACGAAAACATTATTTTACAATTAGCGCCATCAGTGTAACAGTAGAGACTTTAATGGCCTAGTTCTATAGTTCTAAAACCACCACGACAACTCACCACTGTACTCATGGCGCTCTTTTGTATTCGCCGCATCGAGCTATTCTCTTTACTATATTCAGTCTTTAAGATAGTGAATTACTCAAATCATATAAATGGCTATTTACTGAATTGAAAATTTGTTTCGGTTGAGCCGTCTTGTATGGAGTCGTCACGTATGCTGTTTTTTTAACTGAATAACATTAGAAAGCCGTACAACTGCGTGCAAATCATTGAAGTGTCTACTTCCTCTTTTATTAATTCACGAATTTTGCTATCTTACTGTTTTTAACATACAATGGTAGAACTATTTCCTACGCTAACCTTGAATAAAAATATTATTTCATTTAGTTATTACGTGAAGGATTTTCAAACAATAAATTAATCATGTTCAGTCATAGAAAGTGTTATTAAAAACGTCCATACATTTTTTACATAGGTTAGAAGGTTTTATTTTACGTTAAAACTTAAACTTTAACAACACTATTAATAGTACTCTAAAATTAAAAATATATACATGGTAGGGTCGTATAAACGACGGATTTATTTTATCTAAAGACCTTGGTTAATCGAAAGTACATATATTGTATTACATATATTATATATGATTGTATAATATAATTGGTAATAGCTAAATTTATACCTACTGCACGTCACTGTCTATATGTTATGTAATTCCAACAGAATTTTAAAATTTTTATCTACCTTCTTTAAGAGTTAAAACATCAAACATTATCCGACACACGAATGATAAATTAATTAATTAAGGTATATACTTGTTTAAAATAATAAATTGTACTTTCGATTGCTCTGAACTCCTGCAATTAATCAATATTAAAAAATCTAAAAGGCAAAATGCAGCAACACTCACTATTTTATTGTTTTCTTTCAAACACAAATCATCACAAATAACCCACTGTCCCTCGGAGTATCGGGAGCAGGATCGGTAAACCAGATCAGCCCAACCAATTTAACGATGTAAAAATAATGAAATATAATAAACTATCAATAATTCATAATTACGAGAAGGTGAGTATGCTTAGATATAAATTGTCTCAAATACGTACTTTGAATCGTTTTGTCACATTACGTCTGGCATCTAAGCTAGTGTCATAGATAACAGTCGTACAGAAACACTTTGCTACTTCAGAATGGGTGGTATATCAACATTTGTCTGTCACAATTAATGTCACACCAATTTAATAGACTCAGACGCCGCGCCGCCCACGAGCCCAGCTGATGTAATGATTTCATCTGTGTTTACTTAATGGGCCTCGCAGCTTCTTTTCATTCACACTGGTAAAAATAATATTCTAGAAGAATTCTCAAACAATATAATACAAATACGAGACAACACTTGGAACCAATGTCTGGTATATTTAAAAAATATATTAATAAAAATTAAATGAATCATTATTAAGGACAACACATTCTTACTGTGAAGTTGTAATTATTCAGAACATAGGTCTGTGATATTTTAAATACTAATTAAATGTATTAATTAGAAAGATGTACATATAAGATCTCTTTCCAAACCGGGGAAGTATATAGTATATGTAGGTTCGAAAATTTGTCGTCCAAATTACTGTCACTGTAGCATAGTTGGATAATGCACCTTCACAGATTTGGAAAGTGATCCAGATTTGAATCTCAGTAACGCAACAACAATATTTTTCAATAAAATTGATTTTATATGTATATCTTTCTAATTAATATTTAAATTAGTATTTAAATGTATCAGTTAGAAAGATATACAGAAAAATTCAAGTTAATTCAATTCAAACATGGATCCTTTCTTATCTGGGAAAATGTGTTAACCGATTACTTCACATTGACATAGTAAGTTGTCGACAAATGTTCGACCTTATATGCTGTAGTTCTTTCAAATTGATACATCGGTTATCACTTAATTTTCCTTTTGTCTCCTATCCGTTCAACGGACATTGGCTGTCATGTTGGCTGTCATGACTTTATTTACTGCGGCCCGAAAAAGTTCTACATTAGACTTGCCAAACCATTGTCTCAGGTACTTCAGCCATGATGTTCTTCTTCTTCCAGTTCCCCAATTTCCAGAAATATTTCCCTGCATTATCTCATACTTTTCCGGATATCTCACTGCGTGTCCGAGATATTGAAGTTTTTGGATATTTATTGTTGTAATCACTTATTTATCCAACCATAATCTCTTCATTCGTAACTCAATCCATCCAGTTTCTTTTAAGATGCTTCTGTGTGTAAAATGCTTCATATCGTCTTGTCTTTTCTTGAGTAAGTGTTTATGCGTCCATTACATAAAATAAAATTGAGAATTCATAGTATCTGACCATTCTCATTCGTAATCTAAGGCTGAGATCATGACTGCAGAACATGCGGATAAAGATTGCACAAGCTTGCTCAATGCGGCATTTGATTTTAACAGAAGGATACCTTCTATTATTACATTTAATATGTTTTAAAATACCGCAGAACTATATTCTGAAAAAAATGCATCTTCATAATAATAACTTGTTTACTTTAATAATATGTATATATTTATTTAATTGTATTTATATACACGGTACACAGTACCATTAATAATTAAAAAAGAAAAACAATAGTACGCTTTCACATAAGTTTAAAAAAATAACAGTAAAATAAGTAAATACTTATTCATCTATTCGGTATTTAAATATCAGGATCGGAAGGGTTCCTGGGCAACTAAACGATATTTTTGATAAATGAATTTTATCTGTACATATTTCTTGATACATTTAACTTGTATTGAAATATCGCATAACTATGTTCTGAAATACTGCAACTTCACAATAATAATGTGTTCTCCTTAATAATTAAAAGATTATATTAATCTTTTAATTAAAATTGTCACATTATTACTAAGTATTTGTTGAGATGAAAGGTTCAAAGGGAACCGTGAAGGGTATCTTTTTATGATGGATAAAATAAATTCAACAGGGTTTCGGTGGGTTGCAAGAGGGGTTTATTATAATTTTTCAAGTAGTCTACTCGTTTTACACCGGGTAAATCAAGTAGTGAATTATATTAAGCATACTACGCTTTAAATGCGTTTATGTATACGTTTGATGATATTTTTTTTGCGTTTTGAAAATAAACTAAAGTTGTATTACAATTTTTATTTTATAGTTATTAATTTATTCATGTTGACGTATTTTATGTGTAGCTTTGAAAATTCCAAATAAAACATAACTTTTAGCAAAAATCCTCCTTATAAATATTCCTTTGATCTTTGAAAACTGTTCTATGTTCACAAAAACAAAACGGAATAATTGTGTTTTTCTTCTTCCTTTGCTTATAAATTGTCAGGTTTAATATCTACTTTTAAAAATTACATCGTATTTTTATGTTATCTTTTGTACTGTTCAGTAACTCGGAATAAAATGCTAACATATATGATTTATAAATGACGACTCGCGATGAAATAATTTTTCATTTCAATTCCATACCGAAGGTAGCGATAGGAACAACGTTATTCGAAAGTGTAATTTCAAATACTTATTAATATTAAGTTAATATTTTAATTTACAAAACTCTTTATGAATTGTCATTATAATCCATCACGTAATTGTAAAATTCTATAATTCAAGGATTCCATTAAAATTAATACAAATTTCCGTATTATGCTTGTTGGAACGCTGACTGATTCTTAAATCAATTTGGTTACAAATTATTTTGGAGACACCCTTCGTTTTTACGAAAATCTCGTAATCCTGTGATGTCGTCTCCAATATGCAATGTTCTTGACGCGACTAGGATCTGTTTTTCGTCCTTGTTTGATAGTATTATTAACCCGAGGGTGGCTGTACCACCGTGTGTGTTGCATATCTCGGTAGCAAAATAATTGTAAAATAAAAATTGTAATGTTTTGAAGGGATTCTGTGTCAAGTATTGCACTGATTAGTACTTGTGAATAAATTAATAGATATACTTTTAAAATTAGCAATTTTAACTTGGTGGTTAAGATTCATATTTTTTATTTATTATCTTAGTTTTATTAACCATAATTGAGTTTAAAAAACATCTACCGGTTTTGGAAAACACTTTTCCTTCTTCAGGATGTCATAACTAACTCAAAGTTAGTTAGTTATGACATCCTGAAGAAGGAAAAGTGTTTTCCGAAACCGGTAGATATTTTTTAAACTCAATTGTGGTTAATAAAACTAAGATAATAAATAAAAAATTAATAGACACACTTATTTATCGCTCTGAAAGGGTCAAATGATTAAAAAGCCATTATTTTACCTTGACAAACTGTTTTTACATTTACAAGTTTTCTGATTTTCACTGATCTGTTTTTTTCAATCATGACATATTTTTTACTTCCTATTTATCTTCTATTTCTTTTGCCTTCAATAACATATTTAGTTATTTTCTTTATCTTTTTGTCTTAGTGCAGTTATTGTGTATTTAGTACTTATTACGACCCCAGTTACGACCCGACCTTAAAATACAAAGCAAAATAACATATTCTTATCTAATTTTTTGTTTCCTTATTATATTATATTATATTATATTCAGGTATCCATCCACCCATAAAATATTGTGGACTAGGTCTGTTACACCATAACGAGGGATCGCGGAAGGTACTGGCGTAGCGTAATGTAGTATATGATTATTAATATTGAATTTTAAAATTATTGTGAGAACAAAATAAATAATTCATATCTATTCAAAGGTTTTTGGTGAAACTTTGTGGAATTCCATGATTATTTTGTAAATTAAGTTAAAACACTGTTTTATTCCACTATATTTTATTATATTTAAACGTCAGAACGTTTTCGGAAACATCTTCCCAATATCAATATTATAATTCAACTAAAATTAAAAAACTTTCAGACAGTAAAGACGGGTGTGTTTGGAGTTAATGGAGGTGGGGGTGAGGGTGGAGTTAAAATTGATAAGAGAAGGGATTTAATGGGCGGTATTTGAATATTTATTATGTTATTATTACTAAATATTTCTAAAATGTCTAACATTCGTTCTTTGGCGCAACTATGAATAAGTTTTAAATTACTGTTGTCAAATGAATGGCCTTCCATTCTAGCGTGTTCATTTGACAACAGTAATTTTAAACTTATATATTGGAATAAAACAGTGTTTTAACTCAATTTACAATTTAAATAATTCATATTTTAAAAAACTCCAAAGTTACTATAAATAGAACCTGATTTATAGTTTGACACCTTAATCGCTTAGATATTACCTTATTTATTATTAATGTATTGACTTACTTACATATAAATTTTAACATTTTATAAAATGGATATTGGTTTACTGTTTCCGAAGTAAGTTTGTAGAATGGAGTAATAAAACAGTGTTTTATTTATTCTACTCGTTTAATGTAGAATATCATAAATGTATTTCTTGCCGTTTTGTCTTCTTAGATTGTAAAATTATATAGCTATCCTTTTCTACAAATTATTCATGATATTAAAATATCATTAGTGTTGAAACTGAATAGTTACTTAATAATTAGAAACAGTAATGCGAAAGCTAAATCTGCAGTTAAGTTGTTGGGCGTGCACATTGATTCAGATCTTTCAATCAATACACAAATCAGTAAAACTATCACTGCATGCTTTTATCAACTGAGACAGATTACACAGCAGCCCGCCTACTTATAAATGCATTTGTGATGTCACGTGTGGACTATTGTAACACCATCTATGCTGGCTTGCTAATGTTTCAGCTGGATAGATTGCAGTCTATTCTAAATGCGGCTGCACGGATAATACGGAGTTTCCAAATTCTCTCATAAAACATCCCTTTTACATCAGCTACATTACATCCAGCTTCGATTCCCTGAAAGAGTTGAATTTAAATTGTGCTGGTTGATGTACAAGGTGACACACAACATGGCGTCTCTGTATCTTCAAGAACTTTGCGTCCCAGACAATTTGAATAGTAGACGTCAAACTCTCAAGTCAGCCACTACTTCAGCTGCAGAAAAGCATATAGAACCGACCAACCGTTGCCAGAAGTCTAAATTTAGTGAACGGGCACTTGCAGTGGCAGGCCCAAAAGCGTGGAACTCTTTGCCCTCCGTTATAAGAAACAGTGCATCAGAGACTTTATTTAAGAAGAAACTAAAAACACACCTTTTCAAAAAATCATTTCCATAAGTGAAAATAACGATTTTTAATTTAAAAAACAAAGATAATTGTAGTACAATAAACAGTTTATGTGTAAAGTGCACATGAAGTGAAAGTTTTTACGAAAATGACGCTATAAAAATTATCCATTATTATTTATTATTTATTAAAAATATGTAGAAATTCGAAGAATTCCAATAAATACTGTTGTCCCTTTTCATCTCATACAAATAAAATTTTACAGCTGTCCTCCATTATAGTAACAAGGCAAAACGCGTCCCAAGTAAATTATTAGAGTAGAATTAAAAAACAAGTATTGAGTCCAAAACCACTCTTACTTTAC
This sequence comes from Eubasilissa regina, assembly GCA_022840565.1. Taxonomy (NCBI): domain Eukaryota; kingdom Metazoa; phylum Arthropoda; class Insecta; order Trichoptera; family Phryganeidae; genus Eubasilissa; species Eubasilissa regina. The sequence continues at coordinate 9,997,378 of JAINEB010000027.1, read as the reverse complement.
ATATCATTTTTTTCATACATCATTTTGATTTTTCATATACAACCACTACATGGTTAAGGTTTTCAGGGTGGCTGCTTTTTCCAAGGGTTGCGTTTAGTACTAGGTTGACCCACTTTCCCTCACTTGACGTGTCAGATGCAGTACAATGTTTGCTGTATCAGCATTGGGGTTGATTTACAACCATGTAATTTGGCAGCTTAAACAGAAATTCTTTTGACCAATTTGAGTAAAGGGTAAATATTTGCCTGCACGTATATTGCACACAAGTCATTAATTTCAAACTGCGTTCCATTTTAGTTTCTTCACCATTAAGCAAGGTTTACTGTTAAGTCGTCAGTAAATAAATATATTAAGATTTGTTTCTTTTTAGGTCTTTTAGATACTTTTCAAATTTTCGACATTGAACTGCAATACTATTGTGTTTAAATATGATTGAACATTTAAACTGTCAGTGTAATATTGAGATTTTGATTAGATCTAAAATGTTTTCTGCCGGCAAATATATTATATCAGGTGTATTCTAATATAAAATGTTAAAAAATATTTTACAGAAAAGAATATTGCTTTAAAATAATTAAAAAAAAATTTGATTCTCATACTAATGACATACATGCTGTTTAAAAAAAGGAAAAATTAATTATCAAATTTGATCCATAGATGGCAATAGTGTAGTAGTACTCGAAGCGAGTCCACATACTAACTTATTTACAACTTTCAAAAATTTGATAAATGTGGAGATTGAGGGGTGACGATTGGTGGACGTCATATATATTCTATATATAATAATCAACCACAGGTCGTAAGCTCTGTAATTACTCCATACTTCCATATATTTTCCGTTAAAAAATAATAAAAAATAGTTTTGTATCTATGAGATATCTGATATTTGATTAATAACATTGTCTTTGTTGATAAAAATCCAGTAATTGTGTGTTCTTGAACATATTCAAATATTGCTTATATAACATGCTAGTCAAAATAAGAAAATCTATAAAAAATTAAAAAATATTAATTTTTCATGCGTATTCTAGTATAATATGTTAAAAGACATTTAACAGATAAAAAATATTGCTTTAAAATAATTTTAAAACAAATAAGGTAAGGGTACCTTGAACTTAGGGGTTGAAAATTGAACAATTCAAATATTTAAGTTATAATATATATTTTTTAAATATAAAAATTAAAATATTTTTTTCCCGTCCGGAATAGTCGATACCTGGAAAGATCGTGCCCATAAAAATCACCGACACATAAAAGAGCATGCTTGGCTAGCAGCGTTCTATGGTCACTGTATAACAAAGTCATAAAGAAAGGAGAGATCATTAATAAGATAAAACTGGCGATGTTCAAGTCAGTTTACGCCCCCAACCTTTACAGCCATCGTCTTTGGATGCTGAGGGAGAGGAATCGGTCGAGAATCTAGGCAACAAGATGAAATTCCTAAATGGGAGTGACGTTAAGAGATCAAATCAGAAACGATATCGTCCGAGAGTACCTTGGGGTGAACACGCTGCTGAAATAGAAAAATCTCAGCTAAGTTAGCTTGGCCATATGCTCCACATTGGGAAACAAAAGACTGCCTAAACAGAAGAACATGAGACGAGCCAGGTGAACATGGAAAAGGCAAATAGAGAGACCATACCTACCGGTCAGTGGCGTGCAGTAGATTAAAGTTATGCTGTTACCAATGATATTATACAATCATACATAATATATGTAATAAACTATATGTACTTTCGTTTAACCAACGTCTTTAAACAAAATAAATCCGTCGTTTATACGACGCTACCATGTATTTATTTGTAATTTTAGAGTACTTTTAATAGTGTTTTTAAAGTTAAAGTAGTTTTAACGTAAAGTAATACCTTCTTATCCATATAAAAAAATGTATGAGTTTTTAAGAACACTTTCTATGACGGAACATGATTAATTTATTGTTAGAAAATACTTCATGTAATAATTAAAGTAAATAATTATTTTTATTAAAGGTTAACGTAGGAAATAGTTCTGCCAATTGCTTTTTGTTTTTCTCAAATCAAAAATCAATCCATGCACCAAATTTAAAGAACAATCATAAAATCAACAGGTTAAAAACAGTGAGATAATAAAATTCGCGAATTGGTAAAAGAGGAAGTAGACACTTCATTGATTTGCACGCAGTTGTAACCCTTTCTAATGTTATTCTGTTAATAAACAGCATAGGTAACGACTCCATGCAAAACGGATCAACCGAAAAGAATTTTTAATATAGTAAATAGCCATTTATATGATTTGAGTAATTCACTAGCTTAAAGACAGAACTGAATAATGTAAATAGCACGATGCGGCGAATAAAAAAAGAGCGCCATGAGTACAGCGGTGAGTTTTTGGAACAGAGCTATTGAAGTTTCTACCGGTTCATAGATGGCCCTAATTGCAAAATAATGTTTTCGTTATTATTAATCCAATTTTGTAATTTATATTTGTTTCCCAGAATTATTAGTTATGCACAGCTTTTTTGCTTGTATGCACTGCACGCTCTTGCTACCAGTGGTCCCAAGTAATCAAAAGAGAGAGATGGAAGGGTGCTGTCCAAGTACGAGGCGCGTTTAAGTACCGGATTTTTTTAAAAAGAAATACAACTTCATTTTTATAACACCATTTTTACTTTTTTCGGACGCTACACACCTTAAACTACTTATCAACATAGTCGCCACTATTATTAAGGTATCTACTTGTCACAATGGGGCACCAATTTTAGTATACCTTCATCACAGAACGTCCCCGCCTGGTATGAAAATCATATCTGTACTCCGTCTTTGAGTTCATAATTGTTATTAAAACGCTTGGCACCAAAGAACCGCTTCCGCTGAAGGAAAATATGGAAATCACTTAGCGCCAAATCAAGACAAAACAGGACACACATGGCGACGAATATCTTACATTGTCTTGAACATTTTAACCACTCAATACAAGATGGCCACACCATGTGAATGTCTCTAACGTTGCGTGTGGTGAGTCAACAGATGAAGAAAACCATTGCGCATATGCAACAATGTAACAGCAACACTACACCGGGAGTAAACGGCAACGGTACTTAAAAAACGCGCCTCGTGTTAAGCCCCAGACTCGATTAGGATAAAGGGATGAATAATAATATTTATTAAGGAAAACACATTCTTATTGTGAAGTTGTAATTATTCAGAACATAGATCTGTGATATTTTAAATACTTGCGTCTGCAAATCGGTTTACTCAAAGGTATTTGAGATTCTGTAAAAATAATGTAGATGGCTTTCAAATAATGGAACGACAAGTGTATTAATTTGAAAAATGTAACATATAGTTTCGAAAATTTGTCAAGAAAAATACTGGCGTTATAGCACAAAGGTAGTGCACTTCCCCGGATTGGAAATGAAGATCCAGGTTCGAATCCCGGTGACGCTAAAACAATATTTTTCGACAAAATTGATTTTATATGTATATATTTATAATTAATACATTAATTTAGTATTTAAAATAATATTTATATTTAATATGATATGCTATTATATTACGAAACTTAGCACTGTCGAAATCCATAAAATCTCAGAGATCGTATTGAGTTAAAAGCTCATCTGCGACACGGCACATTACACTCATCAAGTTGCTGAACTATTGTGCGTGATAGCACGGGACGGCGCCAGACATCGGAGATAATATTGCAAGCGATGATTAATACTGCAGCCAAAATCGCTGCAGCCCATTTCGAGTGGACACCGACAAGCGCTTGGCAACGAAAATAAACGGAAATCTCTCGAAGCAACGACCGTTGCGTTAGAACATTTTCGCCGTCGTTAGAATACAATCAAACGAGCATGTAACGATGCAACTTCCCAGAACGACATTGTCGAGGCGTTCGGGCGCGCAACTATCGGGCTAGATGTAATTATTCTGATTTATTTTATGAACATTAATTTTGACAGCTGTATAAATTTATGTTTACTTAGATTTAGTATTTATTTACAGGCCATTCCAAGACGCGGGCTGTCTTTGTAGTGATAATTTAATTTGTATTAAAAATACCACAGAACAATGTTCTGAAATTGCAACTTTACTACAAAAATGTGTTCTTAGAACTATGCAAGTTGTATCAAAGTTTATCCAAATTTAATTTAATGGATTGATTAATTCTGGCATCTCATAGCGTGTATTACTTAAAGGTATTTGAAATTCATCGAAATTTGTCGTAAACGTAATTCGTTGAATTTGCGTAATCAATTAACATATTTCTCTGGATAGGAAAAGGAGCATTGATTCCTGGTAGCAACCATTTTTTTATGTATATCTTTCCAGTAGATTAATTTAATTTGTATTAAAAATATCGCAGAACTATGCTCTGAAAATGTAACTTCACAATAAAATGTGTTCTCTTTGAAAATATTTATATAATTCAGGCCTATTCAAAACTAAGGCACCTATTTCTTACTTAATTTGAATCAACGTAGAGTTAGGACTGCTAGCATATTATAAATTGTGCAAATAAATTTGTAAATACTAATTTAATGTTTTAATTATAAATGTACACATATAAAATCAACTTTGTCGAAAAATATTTGCGCTACCGGGATTCGAACCTGGATCTCTATTTCCAATCTGGGGAAGTACACTACTAATTGTGTTATAGCGTCAGTATTTTTCATGACAAATTTTATTATGTTACACTTTTTCAAATGAATACATCTGTCGTATATTTATAATTAATACATTAAATTAGTATTTAAAAACATCACAGACCTATGTTCTGAATAATAACAATAAGAGTGTGTTCTTTTTAATAGATAAATTTGTATCTATGGCTTAAAAGTATATAAAAATAAAAAAATAATTGTCAATTTTTTGTAGTTGTATTTATAAAGAAGTAAAACAATAAATATTTCAAGAAATTAATGGTGAACATATTGTTTTATGTTTAGAGTAATATACAATACAACACGTACATAAAAACTATATAAAAACCGCTACCCAAAAACTATTACATTCACTGTCAAAATTGTCAAGTTAAATCAATTTAGTGGAATTTCAATACATTTATAAGTCGTGCATTTTCATTTCGGTTCAGCTAAGTGAAAATTTAAGGGTGCGGAGAATTTCCCCGATGTTTTGATTGCACTTCACTTTCACTGGTGGGGGTGTAAGGTAGGGGATGTTTTAAAGGGAGATTGAGCTCTCGTGGTCTAACGACTGTCTTTATCGTTAGTCGTTACTCGTTACTGTTCAAAATAATATTAGGATGTGTTGTGTTTCAGATCCGAAAACGACTAATAAAAAAATTTAAAGTCTATACGATTGAAAATATTTTTCATCGAAATATTATTTCCATCTTGGAGAACATTTGAAATATAAATTTTAATGAAATTTCCTGAAGGCCGTGATTAGACTTTGCAAAAATAGAACGGTATTTTCTGATTTCATATTGTTTTATCAATGATGAAAAAAAATTCAGCACGATGTAAATTTTTATGAAAACATTCATTTTATAACAAAGTTGCAAATATTCTCTACTGAGTAGTATCTCAATTATATTATTCCTCTTTCCCTACACATCTATGGTCAGACCTCAGGTAGAATATAATTCAGTCATATGGTCTCCACACTTTATTGTACACTCAACGGCGATTGAAAAAATCCGGAGAAAGTCTCTAAGATTTATTAATTTTAAATTAAATACACGCTCTGAGGATATCAATTACGATTATCTCCTTAGACGTCTGAAATTGTTAAAATTATCAGTGAGACGTACGATGTCTGACCTTATATTTCTATACAGGATCATCAATGGTATGATAGACTGCCCCCAAATTGTTGGTCTGCTTGACTTTCACGCACCATTGAGGTCATCGAAACACTATACATTGTTTTATTATAGTAATGATGTCAGAACTCATGCACTAGCTGACTCCGCAGTCCGCAGAATGCATTCTTTGGGGAATGAATATGCGGAGGTAGTCAACATTTTGGCTGTTAATTTAATTCTTTATATATAGAACTACACTATTACAATTTTTTGTGTCAACTCAATGGTGACGGATAAATTCCTACTTCACATTTTATATTTATTATTTATTTTTAATTATATAATAACATGATGACACTATGTAATTTTTTTTCTTTGTGTATTGCACTTCTGATTATTTTACAAATAATGTTAATGCCTGAATAGGGCGTGTGTAATAATAAATAAATAAATTATGAACTACTGTTTAAAATCTGAATTCAAAAAATCTAAAGGATGTTGTTCAAGTGCCGCTTTATCTGAATTGGATCTATATTAATTAAATACCACGAACAAACACTTTTTTATAACAGCTGAAGTATAAAAACGTTGAGAAAAGTAAGAACAATTTCTTGAGGTACTGAAATAATATCTTTATTTGTTTCACATTCTCTTTTAATATTTCCGTACTTGATTAGTTAAGTATTAGACCAAGACGTCGAGTGTTAGATGTTCATCTTGGGGATCGCTGATTTATCTAATTCCATTTTTCACAAAATAAATTTACAATAAATAAAAATAAAAAAAATAATATTGATATTACTATATTCCGTGTATTATATGCATCTCTATTAAAAATTAATAATAATACAAATTAAATTAACGCACTTTGGTTGGTTGGTTTTGTGGTTAAGATATTCGCCTAGAGATCCAATAGTCGAGGATTCCACCCTCGTTCCAGGAGACCAACAAGTTATTCATATTTTCATAGCACAGGCGCTTAGTTTAGTTTGAAAATATTTATTAAGGAAAACACATTCTTATTGTGAAGTTGTAATTATTCAGAACGTAAGTCTGTGATATTTTAAATACTAAATTAATGTATTAATTATAAATATATACATATAAAATCAATTTTATCGAAAAATATAATTAGTATTAAAAATATCACAGACTTATCTTCTGAATAATTACAACATCACAATAAGAATGTGATCTCCTTAATAATATATAAGTTGTATCAATGTGTCCAAAATTTCATAAAAATGACTTATTATGACGCGTGTATCGTACCTACCACTGAAAATAATTTGTTTTTCTGGTTCTTCCACCCCCACTTTGTATACATATCATTGTATTTTATTTTGGCTTCTTCAAACATCATCACAATTTCACTTCGAGATCACGTGTTGTTCTTTTGTATTGTGGAAAATAAAAATGAAATTTTATCCATTGCACAATTCATTTCATGCCAAATTCCAAATTCATATATATGCAGGGTGTATTTTATACCATTTTATATCAAATTCAAATATATACAGGGTGTCTCAATAAAATGTAAAATGTATGTATGTGTGTAAAATCGAGCGTCCATTGCATTTTCTAGTGAGTGTAGCCCTAACTTCGACAGCTAGTCCTGGGCTTTATATAGGTAATATTGAATACTGTAATTCAATCTATGCAAATACAAAATATACCAACCTTTGTGAACCTGGGCTGGTAGACGCCGATGTCGCTCTCCTTGTAATCTTGTGGTCCTTAACTCTGCTGGCCAGTCAACGAAAACTTTCTCACAACCGATAATACGAAAATATATAATTCAAAATGTTTTTATATTGCCGCCGTAAAAGTGCGTCCGAACCGAAAAACTGTTTATTCCAGTAGCAGCTTCGCTTTTGTTTTCTCTTTTTAAATCCGCACAAAAAGAACAGATATATTATTTATAGATAGATAGGTAGGCCAGGTATAAAAATTTTATACCTGGCCTACCTATCGAAGTATAAAAGCGCGTAAGCAGTGAGCCTATTGGAAAAGTTTCACTTGTCAATGAGGAGTTTATTTCCAGCACACCCCACTACCATCGTGATTTGAGGATCTATTTTGATGAATATCTTGCACAATAGATGAATTGGTGGAAGAGGTCAAATTCTGTATATGCCCCACATACACTAGACCTCGTGCCAATGCACTTTTTTCCAAGGACACGTAAACAATAAAGTTGATGGTGTAAAACTGACATAAATTAACGATTAAAGTCTGCTGTTAAGCTGCGATGCACCCATATACAAAATGTTTGCCATTTAGATTATCAAAAATGCCTGGTCCAGAATAGACAGTTCTATATTTGAAAAATTACTTTATAGCCTCATTTTATATTAATTATTAGACAAAATACTTTGTTTAAACCATTATTTATTGATTATTCTACATGTTTCGACACCTATGGTATCTTTTTCAGGAAACAATATACACTGAAATGAATAAATACAAGCTAAGATAAAAACAAATCTAAAAAGTGGAGAATAAGTACGAACTAATATAGGTATCGAAACATGTAGAATTATCAATAAATATTGGTTTAAGGAAAGTATTTTGTCTAATTAACCCTTTAAAGTGTATAATTTTTTTTTGAGACAGTCTATAGTATTAACTAACTAACTAACTTACCATCACGCCGTTTCCCCGTGAGGGTAGGCAGAGAGGATAGAGCACCACACTCTTCTGTCCTGACACACAATTCTCGCCTCATCCACATTCATACATCTTGTCATACAAGCTCGCCGATTGTTGAGGCTTCTAACAGAACCATCCTCCATTATCTGGTTTACCTGGTCGTGCCAAGTCTTCCGCGGACGTCCTCTATTTCTGGTTCCATCAACACTTGCGTCATATATCTTTCTTACCATTCTCTCCTCATTCATCCTTTCCATATGACCAAACCACCTAAGTGATCCTTTCTTAATCTTACTCACTATACTAACATCAGCTTTACATTTTTTTCTTATTTCTTCATTCTTTACTCTGTCATAAATAGATTTGCCACAAATACGTCTAAGTGATCTCATTTCCACTGCATTCAGTCTACTTTCGTTCTTTTTCTGCCAGCTCCAGGCCTCACTTCCATACATCAGTGTCGGTACCAGGATTCCATTGTGCACCGCTAGTCTTGCCTCGGTTGACAAATTACCGTTAGATGTAATACCATTCAAAGCGCCGTTTACTTTATTTCCTGCAGTCACCCTCCTTTCGATATCATTCTCAGCCTTTCCGTTTCTATAGTATTATACCCTATAAAATATTGTTACCTTTTTAACGGAATTTTGTTACTCATTTTACCTGACATCATATTCTACGTTAAAAATATGTTTTGTGACGCCATAATAATATTTTACGATCGTTATTATACTGTACAGGTGTCCGGCTGAGCTGACCCAAAATACTTAACTGACTGTTCAAGTCACTGTACAGACCCACCTCGATGACAGATTTAGATTAGCGTCTAGTAATTCCTGGAGTTAAATATAGGACCAATGACAAGAGTGCATTATCTTGAGATGCTCAAAATAGCACCCGTTTGTATATAAACTAAATATACTGCCTTATAGACGTCATTCAGATATCAGAGAAAATATAATCGAAGTGGATCCTGTCAGCAAAACTAACGGGAAGTCTACAAGTGGGATGTCACGAGATTACCTGGTAGAAGGCTTTCGAGGAGAGACTACAAGTTTTCACAGGACTAGCGTTATATATAATATAATTCAATTTTCTATTAAGCTAAATATATTCCTAAAGATTGAGTTGATTAAATTAAAAATATTATTGTAAAAAAGTTAAAGATCAAGTTAACTGAAAAAAATAAGAAGTTCAATTTTTTGAAAAATTGTGGAAAGTAAACACATCTTGGAGAGTTATATTAGAATCCTTTCAAAAATATATATTTGATTCTGTGCCGATAAATCGGCGTTTATTGGTAACTAACTGATACAAAATAACTTTATTTTATAACTTGCATCAATATATATCATCCCAAGCAATAAATCATGGACACAATACAAGACAAATAACGAACATTTGCACGCCAGTTACGAAAGCAACAGGGATATTTTATCAAAGATTTTATATGTTTTTAGGTCCGAAACTGTACAACACACTCTGCACTAAATGAAAAACGTTCACTTCCAATAGGATTACACAATTATGAACCCAATATATGATCCAATTGGGTAGAGATCAATCAGAAGCATCGCTATCCAACATTCTGACATAATCATTATACACTAATAATTCACTAGTTCTACAACAATTCCACTACACATATTTTTTTTTCTCTGTATTTTTATTTTTATTCCTGTAGAATCTCTATTTAAAAAATTTAGTGCAGACTAAATACATGTAAGATGTAAGGAACAGAGTAAAAGATAGAAGAGTAAGAGTAAGAATAAGAGTAAAGAAACGGAGTAAAAAGTAATAGAATAAAAGCGCGTTAAAACAAGTACATATGAGAAACAAGTGCACTAATTAACTTTGCATTAAATAATAACCTTACCTATGCAGTTGTCTATGTGTGCTATTGAATTGTACAATTAGTTGCTAAAAAATTATTAACAACTAAAATTTATATTGAAATGACGTTCGCTTGTGTAGTTTCATATTTCTTTTGTGTATAGACATTTTTTGCAGTTTTTAAATATTACGTAACCGTGTACATATTAAGATTAGATATTCAAAATAGACAAATGGATAAACTCTATTTCAATTTCGCTATGCAGAATTATTGCTCAACTAATTTAACTTGTTGTGCAGACAGCAGTGACAGTTAAAATAAGAGCGCGCATCGCAGGAACATGACTGCGCTCTTTGGCATTAAGTTGTAAGGGATAGAATATCGGTGTAATTAGTTAGTCAGGCGTGACGGGTCTGATGTGCTGGTGTGCAGTGTGCATGTCCTCATTTGTGTAAGTGTTCATACTGCAGAATGGGGCATCTCCATTGGGCTCCGTTTTACCAGAACTGCTCTGTTTTTAATTAAGAACGCTCTGCTATGCCGTTAGCTAACTTGAATGAGACTTGTAAAAGTACCATTTTTCCGAGGGTGGCAATAGTCACACCAAACGACGGGAAATTTTAATTAAAACATAATATTGTTATATTCTTTTAAAGCGAGGCATCCAAACAGCAAGATTGGTTCGCGCACCATTGACAACACAAGAAAAAAAAAATTCAATGCGACCTGTAAATAAAAATAATCTGGATGATAGAAATACTTAATATTAGTGATAAGATAAAGCGTGATTGTGATTGTGATTGTGATTGGTGTTCGATTGTAATGTTGATTAGTAAATGTACAATAAAACACCAATTACAATCATACAAATACGGTTCAACTCTTCTTCTTCTTTTTTTAAATAGGGAATCCACCCTTCAAGAATGATTTGTGCCATTAACTAGAATAGGAAATATTATATTACAAGTCAATACCGTTGTTCCAAAAATTTGCTATCATACGATTTAAGGGAAAAAAGATGACACAAGTTAACTGGGAGTTGAAAATGAGATTACGGAAAAAATAAACTCGCGATCCGCAATTAACAGGCAAAAAAGATATGGTCAAGGGTTCCCTTCTCGGCACCACACTCACACATTGGGGAATTTATTTAGTTCAATTTGAATAAATGTGAGGCTACCTGGCAACGCTCAATTCTCATTCTAGAGATATTCTTATTCTAGAGAGATATCTATTGATATTGTTCTTTTTGAGACTTTCCTTTTGAGAACCAGGGGGTGCGGGGAATAGATTTTTGAATTATTTTAACCCGATTACCCTTATTATTATTTGGATCCATCCATTGTGCAGTCTAAACAAAATTTGTACGTTTTTTACCATATTAAGTCTGTCATACATCGGACGGTTCAACTCATCACCATTTTAAATACAAATATTTTTGCCTTTCTGATACAATAATGTAAGTACATAATGTATAAGAGATGTTACTGTTCTCTTAACTAGACCGCAGTCTGCGCTAAAGGAGATAAGTTCACCCTTTATATTTAACATTGAATACAAATAATATACTAAACAATTAATCTCAATTAGAATACAAGTTACATAAATATTAAATAACATAATTGAATAATTTTTTTTTTAAATGTTCTCGTGTGTAAATAAATATTTACAAGCAAGTTTTGCTGAATTACAAAATATAGAGATATATTACCAAGAATAGAATGCCGCACATCATATTTGAATGTATGTAAGTACATATTAACAAAAAAATACTGTTCAGTTCATTAAATGAATGAATATATTTTTAAAAAACATTTGATTATGTGGGGTAGAAAGGAGTTATTGAAAACATTTTTTTCTAGAATAATATTTTCATATTTAATATTTTTTTTACCCGTTTTACGCCGAATATATCAGTTAATCTTCATTAGAGAATACGAACGCTAGATATTAAATCATATTTACTGTTGCTAAATTTGAAAAAACTACGAACGCACCTACACTTTTTTCTACAGTGTACACGAACATCATAGAACGACTCTATTTTGGTTCATGAGTTGTGATTTTGAGAAAAAAAATATACAATTATTTTATTGTACAAACAATGAACAATACATAAAAGAACTTGTTATGTTTGTTTGAGAAACAGGAATACGTACATAAAACGGAGCGAATTTCACGGTGGAAATCGTAAACAAAATGAAAAACGACCGCCAGTTCAATTTAAAATGTTAAATTGGTTAGACTCTATTTCGATCTAGATAGATTCCGAAAACCACAGCCAAAATAAATAGATTTTCTCTTTTATAATATGTACCATCGATGGGTTTTGTAGCACGTTTTCATTGCATGCATACATAAACCATTTTAAAAGAACAACATTTAAATAAATGTGGTGAGAAAAATTAGGAAGGAAATAAATAATTGAATTTGAAAGTAAATTAAAAAAGTAAACAATATTTTTAAAAGTTTCACTTTTAGAACAGTGTTGTGTTATTTCAGGTAATATAAAATAGACTTATAAATATTATAATACAAATTTAATGGATTAATTAAAAAAATATACTTGCAGATAAAATCAATTTATGGAAAAAATATTTTAGCAGCCACAGTGATTTTAACTAGGAACTCTTCCTATCTTATATACTAGGCTGACATGGTGTAATTGGTCAGCGCGCTTTCTCGGATAGCAAGAGTTCCTGGTTCGGATCCGTATGTATATCTTTCTAATTGATGTACTTAATTTGTATTAAAATATCGCAGAACTATATTCTGAAAAAACTACAACTTTATAACTAAACTAGCACAAAGTAAGCAGTTTCGCCGATTGCTTTTGCTAGGCCAGTATTTCCGTAAAACTTATTTTTCAATGTTGAAAATTGTTTACAATAATGTATTATGACACACAACTTTAACGTCGCCTGGCGGCAGATTAGGGGTTTCGTTAAATAAAGTGGTTTGTGTCTTGGTTAATTTAAATATAAATATATTACTGGCACCCTAAATAAGAATTTGGCGTCTTAGCATACTGTGTCACAATCGGTTCTTGAAGATATGTTTTTATTGTGATGTATCTATGGGTCGAATGCGAGACGCGATCATTGTTGGCAAGATGACGCGCGTGAAAAAGATAAATGTATCGCGCCGCATTCTCTCGCCTCTGAACCGTTGAACTGATAACATATCATATTAACTTGTACTGCAATGTATGAAGGCATAAGATTAAATATTACAAAATACAAGTATTATTCCGTCGATCCAATCTCGCACACACCAAAGAACTATCATCATCAGTACAAATAAAGGGTATATAACAGTAAATAAATGTAAATAAACAACATCGTTCGGGTTACACACGTTTTTGGCACAACATAGTATATAAGAAACAAATGAAAGAAATTGTATATATGTGAGTTAAAATTATTTAGTAAAAATAAAAGAGTAAAAAAATTTTTAGTGTGTAAATTTTTTAAGAACCATCGCGTGTTGTCACCACAATACAAGAACAAATAATGCAGGAGACTGCCCAGTACGAGAGCTAAAAAGTGTCGTATTATATTTATGAGACAAAGTATCAAACATAATTCTTATGTTTTCGTCTACGAGAATAAATGTATTGTATGTATCGAAGAATTTGTAATCAACATTTATGGGACTGGAAATACCGATTGAAAATATTGTAGAAATATTTTCGTTATTTTGTCTCGCATACTCTTATATCATTGTTATATCGATAAATGTCATGGACAGTTATTTCAGAAACACAGAATGTGCATAAACAAATAAATCACAAACAATATTTCTTATATTTATATACATATTATATATTTGAGTATATACAGCAAACCAACAGGTTTTTTGGATCTTTGTAAATAAATCATACGAGAAAATATATTTGAGCATATTAAATCACATAAAAAAACCTATATAGTTATTATAGATATAAGTCAAACGTTTACGTTCCTATATTTCTAAAAAAAAAAAATTTTATTTTATTCTAGAAAATTCTAAAACACAAATAATTTATGAATGAAAGGAAATAATATTTTAAAATTTAGTAAAAGAATAATAATCAAGCTAGTATTATACAATGAAATTATGGAATGGAACTAAGAATGATTCATTTTAAGGGATTATTTCCTAGAATGTTAATATTCGCATAAATTCATATATTATTACATGATATGACGAGTCGGCGAATCTGTGTGAGACATGTCACAAAGTGAGAGTCTCCATAATATCTCTCGCTTGCAAAATCCGTATCTCAGAGATTGTCTCGAGTTAAAAATCTCATTCGTGGACACAGGCCATGACTTCACGTGCGAATATATTCTGTAGGGAAACAGGTATTTATAGAACACGTGCTCATGAAAAATATCAATTCTTTAAATCGTCCGCTATTAAAAATCTTCAGGAGTTTCGGATGTGTCGTCACCTGTGGCCTGTTATTGGAACTAACCTCACTTTGGTGTCATAAAAGCCGGTTTTATGGCCGGTGACTGAAATTTTAACGACTGCGAAAGATTATTTTTTCCCTTTCGTAAAACTTGGCTCCAAAGTTTGCAAAGAAAATATTATATTTGACAAGGGGTGAAATGTAAAAATGGTGAAATTCAACTCGAGTATATAACACACTCCGCTTTTATAGTCGTAATATTAATAAAAATAAATCTTTAAATTTGTTTATCTATTTTTAAAATTTATGAATAGCAATGATATTATTTGAGAGAGGGAATTTACACGAGTCTTTTTCCAGAAATTAGAGCCCCCTAACAACAACACTGTATATCGGTTTTCACAAATAATGATAGTTAGACAGAGAGTCTGCCATCTTGGATGATATACAGTATTGTTGCAGGTATGATCCGTTATATGTATATTTTTAATATCTGGAAATTCAATTTTGTATATAAATATATTACAATAATATATAACTAATCAATTTTCATACAGATCACAGATAAAGCATAGTAATAATATGATTAGTGGCGTAGGATTTCAAATTATTTATAAATGAATTTTCAAATCATATATCTAAACACTTGACACAAAACATAAGACAGACATTTTATACAAATAATAATATTGGAAAATTACTCATAAATAATGTTGGTCTTAAATTGAATAATTTAGAATCATTAAAAATAAATATAGCGTGTATAATTAACCAAAATATTATAAATAACCAATTAAATTTAATCACAAGTCCTATTCTAAAATTTTTGTCTAATAATTTTGTATCATTAAGTTAATTTTCACATCTTTTAACATTGTAACAATTTATGTTAGGTTCTAGGTTATTTTTATTTAATATTTAAATAATATATTATTTAAAAAGATTAGAATAATGATATATATATGAAATATGAATTAAATATATTTATTAGAAAGATATACATATAAAATCAATTTTATTTAAAAATATTGTTGTTACGCCACCGGGATTCGAACCTGGATATCTTTCCAAACCGGGGAAGGTGCGTTATCCAAATATGCTACAGCGACGATATTTTTAGCGACAAATTTTCGAACCTATATGTTACCTTTTTTGATAATAATACATTTAATCGTTCCATTATTTGAAAGAGCCATCTACCTTATTCTTACAATATTTTTCGATAAAATTGATTTTATATGTATATATTTCTAATTAATATATTTAATTAATATTTAAAATATCACAGACCTATGTTATAAATAATTACAACTTCACAATAAGAATGTGTTCTCCTAATAATATACATAGTTTTGGTTAGTTAATATGACATCCTGACGAAGGAAATGGTATTTTCCGAAACCGGTTGGTGTATTAATTAATTAAATGGTTAAAAAACAATGATAAATAATTTATATAAAACTTATACTCACTTTATATTGAAGATATACATAATATAATATAAAAGTGTTGTTGCGGGGGTAGTCTCAATTGTGTAATAAGGTTCATAGATATGCTAACGAGCAAACTAGCTAACTTATTCACCATTACGCTGTTTCTTCGCAGGGGTTGCTAGAGAGGATACAGCGTTACTGTACTACCCTGACTCAAACTCTCGCATCAACTACATTCATCATTGTCAATTATCTAACAGGCCCATTTTTATTAGACAGATTATCAACAGGTCTTTAAAGACCGTGATTAGATTAAAAATGCAAAAAAAAAACATGATAAGACAATTAAGCAAATAAAATGTTATATTTTTAATTTTAATATAAAATTATTTTTGACTTTGCTTTAACCACTTTTATGAGCTAAATTTTAAACACCAACCGGTTTCGGAAAGTGCAATATCCTTCATCGTAATGTCAAACAAACTAGCTAAACCCACATGTCAAATTATTTTGTTTTATAATTATTTTTTATAAATAGTTAATTAAATAAAACTAATACTTAAATTGTTACGGTGATAAAATATGTGGAAAATGACTTGACTGAATTGCCTAGGAGCCCCGAAGCAGCTGAAGAGCTACTGCGGACGCATCACTTGTTAGAATAAAGGTTTAATGGCAGGTGTCATCATAAACTATTAGTTTATAGGCGACCGAAGACCTTTATTTAATTTTTGTATAATATCATTCGTTTTATTTATACTATACTATTAATATTAATATTACGAGCATATTAGCATATTTTTTTTACCGGGGTGGAGTAGATATCACCTCTGATAGTTATACAGCGATATTTGAGTACTATGCTGGACTCTCTCCTATGTTAAAGTAAGTGTTTTTTCTAGTTATTGCATGATGTGAAAAATTCTTACTTACTTACTTACCATTATGCCATTTCCCCGCAGGAATAGGCAGAGAGGATAGAGCGCCATACATCTTCTAATACAAGCTCACCGATTGTTGAGGCTTCTAACAGAACCTACATTATCTAGTTTATCTGGTCGTGCCGAGTCTTCCACGGACGTTCTCTATTTCTAGTGCCATCAACACTTGCGTCATATATCTTTCTTACCATTCTCTCCTCATTCATCTGTTCCATATGATCAAACCACCTAACTGATCCTTTCTTAATGTATTTTTTCGTACTTTATCCAAAGAGATTACGTGAAAATTTTGGAGTCTCTTGTCGTATGTACCAAGTGAGTTGCTTAGGCCTTATCGATATGTCAGAGATTTAAGGAACTGTGTTTCTTTAGTTGTGGACTTCGTAATTGGATTGTTGATTTATCAACATGGCTATTGGCACGTTTACACTAAGTGAACGTTTCTTAATCAATGTTTCCTATACTTTTGGATCGCAGCGTTTGCATTACTTATAAAGATGTATTTTTGTATGTTGTTTTTTTAAAAATAGATTCTGGTGAAGAAACAATAATATATGTTTTTAGTTAGTTATGACAACCCGAAGAAGAAAATGTTATTTTTTGAAACCGATAGATGTATTTAAACTCAATTCAGTGGTTAATAAAACAAAGATAATAAATAAAAATATATGAATTTTAACCACAAAGTTAATATTTCTAATTTTAAAAGTATTATTATAATGCAATTAAAACAACTGACTGGCTGTTTACTTCTGATCAATTTCAATAAACTTTAAATTAAAGAATTAGTTTTGCATATTTATTGTTTACATAAAATAAAATTATTCACATTATTTAAAATATTGGTATATAGGATATTTGTTCACTTAAGATTAAATAAAATTATTATGATTCGTTCAAAAATGATTTTTAATATTATTGTTTTTCAATTACCGAATTAATTAATTTAGATTTAGAAAATACGAACCTATATACATAAATACATTTTTTTCTTATTGTAATCTTTACGAATAAATTATAAAAAAATATAGATTAATCAAGTACTTCTTGATCATCACAATGCAACATTTAAAATAAATGTTAAAACATGACTGTCTTATCAGAAATGAGATGTTTAAATGGTTAAACCTATCCGACCTCCGAATATAACCAGAGCCTTTATAATTTATATTTTCAATCTTCAGTGTTATTTGCGTGATCGAATTCGACAAACATGGCAACAATATTTTATTAATTCTTTAAATACATATTTTTTCAATTACAGTTATTAACTTGTAACAACAGAACAACGGCAGTACTTTGAGAGGTATAATTATATTAATCTTAAGGGAAAAGTAAGGTTAACTCTAATTCCGGGAACAAGTCTCCTGCGGCTTAACGAGAAACGGAGTTCACGGGTCTCAGAAAATCGAAGACAAAGCTAGAATATCAGAAATCAGGGCACGTCTGAGATCTAATTCCGGCGGAGCTTTGACAGTGTGCTACCCTGGTAGATGACGGATTTCAAGGGCAGGGTACGGGGGAAATTTGGTGACGTAATTCACATTTAATTACAATTTGCATATTAATTTAAAATACTGCGACATATATATATATATATATGTTAGCGCCATTTAAATGTACTACGCACGCGAATCTTATTGGACTACAGAAATATGTCCTGTCCCTCTTTCTTTTCCTATCCTAGTCCCTAGGCACAAAGGAGAAAGAAGAAAGAAACAATCTGCTGATACTACCACCCGAGTCATTCCGCTTTCGCCACTGAACACGGTACGCTGCCGTCGCTGTAAATCCGCTTATAACCGCTAACCATAATTACCGCTAATTAAATAATTTTTACTACCGCTATTATATATTTAAAATAATCGCTTTTCAAAACGCGAGTGTCATCATTTACGAGACAGTTTCTGCGTCGCTTGTGAATTGGTGGACCAGGGAGAAACGAACCAGCTTCAAGAGATCGGAGACCCACAAGTAAGTGCCATCCTATCTTTTATCTCCCGATAACCCGCCAACTTTCCATATATATATATATGTTAATGATGGTAAACTGATATAATATTTAAACAGTCGTTGTGTCATACGATTGTAATGATGATTGATAAGACACATTTAACTGTTGGAGGTTTAGTTTTTGTTGCATCAGTAATTGCTCAAATAATTACAAATATATTATTAATTAATTAACTAATCATTATTACAATCGAACACAATCACAGTTATAATAATATTTTAACCAGATATAAGTTGTATTATATTGTTAATGTTGTCAGATTTGTTCTAAATACCCTTACTTCATTTCTAGTACAAAACATGTTTTTTTTTTAATAATATTTTATATATTTAATTACGAGTAAGTATGCATTTAAAGTTTTTTTTTGATTTAGATAGATTTTGAAATACTTCTTATTGCATAAGGTCTCACGACGCAACTTCTGGAAAATTTCAATGCACTTTCTTCGATCACGACCAGGATTTATGTGCTTGTTGGTCAAATTGTATGAAACTTGCGTAGTGATCTAGTTTTCGATCCTTATTCCACGAGACCAACAAGTTAATGCTGTTTTCATATCACAATTGGTTTAATATGATAAAAATATGCATACACGTTTTTCGTGTAGATATCTCTTTTTAAAATATTTGTATGGAACGATCTTCGATAAAATTTAGATAAATAATCTGAAAAATAGATCGATATCTTAGCTATGTTATTTAGCCAGATCTACCACCTTAAAAATTGAAAAACTAACTGAAAATGTAAGTAACCGTTAAGTTGGTCTCAAAAATAAAAAAATGATGTTTCTGTCTACAGGATATCAACCATAAAACAGGAAATATTATTTTTTCTTAACAAAATCTAACTAATGATTGCGGCCGGTATCAAAAGATATTATTAAAAATAATTTTACAAAATTGAGACAAATGAGACAAAGAAAAATGAACACAGAAGAAAAACGTTTAAATTTTGAGGAATAAATCATTTAAAACCAAATTTACACATATTGGATTCCCGTGTAAATAAATAAAATAAGAAATAAAATATAAAGATGATGTTTGTTAGGAAAAATCCTCACCGTATTTTTAAAACTCAAATAAAATTCAGAGTAAAAAGATTTTTTAATGAAATTTTGATTAAAAAGATGTTGAAAAACGCAGAGTTAAAATTTCTTGAGTTTTAATAAAATTTTACTACTTAAATAACATTTATATTGTAACTTTTTACTAAAATATTATAATTTACTTTAGAAATTATTATATTATGTATTTTAAATAATATTCAGCGTATCTGTAATCTGTAACTATTATACTGTTATTAAAAAGTAATTTTATAATACAATGTATTATAATGATAACATTATTATGATGAGGGTTAAATGCTGCATGCTATATGTAATAGAGAGCGGCTATAAAATTGCAGAAGCCAGTGCTTGAAATGAGAAATATTACGAAGGCGACCGATTTAATACGAGACGGAACGATTAACGGAATGCCTATTAATTTCTACAGCCGGAACGATATCGCCTTTGGACGTGACAAAGAAGAACAATGTTCCGGTTTGATACGAATCATTCTGTCTGATTATTTTAGAACCCCTCGAAGTAATTTGCTAATGAATATTGAACATAATTATATTATGAATATTTTTTAATTACTTATAAAAAAAAATTATGGACTTACATTGGTTAACGGATACTTGTACGTGGCAATAAAGTTGGATAACCAGAGAACATAAAACACAAAGAATGTATTGCTACTGTTTTAGTATTATTTAAGAGATTTTCTATAATTATCCCCGATAGTAATTTGTCATCCAATATGAAGCAATACTAGCAGTGTATAATGAAGTTCTAGTACCAACCTCAATGTATGGCAGTGAAGTCTGGAATAGGAATAATAAATATACACTAAATGTGATCGCTCAAACATAAAATTTATGTTAGATAAATCTAAGAATGAAAAAATTAAGGGCGAATATATATCAACTTGTAAGTAATGTTGTCCATAGAATTAAGAAAAGATTGGGCACGTAGAACGAGAGGATTGTAAAGAAAATATAAATATACTTGTATGAGGTAGGTGTTTAAAAGCAACAGAAACAGAAGGCATCTACGAAAGCCGTGGCATGACCACTGATTTGTTAGAACCATTAAAAATTAAGGAACGTAGAGGATCTGGCGTATGAAATCGAATGAAGCAAGAAATCAGTTAACTCATTAATATTTACAAGTATTTTTTAGATATAAAGAAGCAAGTTAATTAGTTAACACTCATTACAGTTTTTTTGTTTGAATTTGAAAATTTGCCTTGTAAATCTGGTTTTTCAAAAAATAGAATTAAACGTTTTACTGAATAACGTAGACTTACCTCATAATGCTTGAATTTATTCAAAGTATACCAAAGTATGGAACTCCCTTGGCAATGTAACAATCTTGACAAATCTCATTTCGACCTTTTTTGACAAGTACTCTTACGGCCGAGCTACACAGACGTATTATTCCTTGGATTTTTTAGTCAGAATATGATATCAATCACCATTTTTTATGTGACACGTAGCGCCACACACTAATAGGGATTTCAATACCGGTTTTACCGTTATCGGTATGCCTGTAAATTAAAAAAAAATATTAAGGAAAACACATTCTTATTGTGAAGTTGTTATTATTATTGACTTATGTCTGTGATGTTTAAAATACTAATTTAATGTATTAAAAACAATGAAGACAGATAGAATTTAAGAACGAATGAAGATGTAGAAGGTGCACGTGTATTATGAAATGAAATGAAGCGAGTTGGCGGTCTTGCTCGGTGCGCATGAGCCGGAAAGACCGCCGTTGTGAAACGATGAAACTGGAGAGACTGCCTAGCGATGAATTATCGAGCCAGGCTTGTAGCAGCAGCCGGCAGCGCTGTCGCTAGCGTCGATGCCGACTGAGATGGCGGTGGATTTGAATTCCGATCGCTACATATATAATATATAAAAATAACTTAAGCTCTAAAAATATAAATACTAATTTAATGTATTAATTATAAATATATACATATAAAATCAATTTTGTAGAAAAATATTGTTTTTGCGCTACCGGGATTCGATCCTGGATCTCTATTTCCAATCCGGGGAAGTACACTACCAATTGTATTATAGCGCCAGTATTGTATATGTATTTATTTATAATTAATACATTAAATTAGTAATTAAAAAATTTAGTTTATTATTACTGCCATTCCAACAATGTAATCATGGGCAGGAGATAATATTTTTATTATTAAGGATAACACATTCTTATTATACAGAATATAGGTCTGAAATACTTTACATACTAATTAAATGTATTAATTAGAAAGATATACATATAAAATTGTATATAAGATAAACAAAGTTGATGGTTTTCAAATAATGGAATAAAAGTTATATTAATTTGAAAAAGTGTAACGTACAGATTTGAAAATTCGTCGTCATAAATACTGTCACTGTAGCATAGTTGGATAATGCATCTTCCCCGGTTTGGAAAGAGATCCAGGTTCTAATTCCAGTAGCTCAACAACAATGTTTTTCGATAAAATTGATTTTATATGTATATCTTTCAAATTAATACATTTAATTAGTATTTGATAATATATATGTATATTTTTTTGTTATTTGAATTATTTTATACTTTTGTTTATACAATTATGATTATCAAATTTTTTAATATTTCTGGTTTAGATGAAGATTAATTGTTTAAAACTTGTATTGTTAGATATAGCGGATAAACCTGTGTCTTCTTTAACACAGACTTCAGTTTAGTTAAGAAGACAGTGGCCATGTGCTTATAGTATGTACATATTACCTTATTAGAAACAAAACAAATATAAAATCAGTTACCGGTAATATCGAAAAAAATAATCCTTTATAGAAAACATATATTTCCAGTAATAGTTGATTTAGAAGACTAAACTTTTGAGACATATTATTTGCACACATATTTATTTTGAACGAAAATAATGCACTGCGCCTTCCCCCCATTCCTTCTCCCTCCCGGCACGCCACCGACCAGTCGATTGGCGACCTTGAACGAGTGCGGTATACGTGAATCGAAAGAATTACAATATTATACATTAGAGACTTCGCGTCTATAGAATGTTGGAACTCGTAGTCGTCTAAAAGAGCCTAAGATGAAATAGTGATTAAAAATACAGTCCACAAATTATCTGTCGAATTATAAAATTTGTTGAATATGATGACTCTGTTGATAATAATTATAATAATAGCAGTAAGAAGACAACAATTAATGTACTCATTAAAAATAATACATTAAATCCCGGATTAAAGAATTGACGGCAAGATTATAAAGTTTTTGAAAGTAAAAAAATATCGTTGAACAGTTCAGAAAAGAAAAAACATTAATTAATGTCTAGAAACGAGTAGATAGCGTACAAAAAAAAACGTTTGAAACTAATTGAATAAGTAAAAATAAAAAAATTTACTCTGATCCAGTTACCATGTGAAAGAGGAAATCCTTTAAATAAAGTAACTGCTTTAAATTTGTAACAAATCATATTTTTAATGCCGGTGTTACTGAAAATGATAAAAAAAATATTTCGGTAATATTTGCAATGAAAAATGGCAGTAATTTTGGAATCTTACTCACTACAGAATTTTAAAGTTATTACGAATTGTATATTTTTCCGATATATATCATCATCACCAGCAAATTTTTTGCCTACTGTTGGCTGAAAGCCTCCCCAAGTATTTACCACTTGTATCTGTCCATTGATATTCGCTGCCACTTATTTTCGCAGATGATTTCATTAGGCCAGCGGATTTTAGGGAGACCAATCGGACTCTTGATTTTCTTCGGATTTGTCCTACGATTTCCGTCCTCCGAGCGAATGTGAAATATTAATATGGCCTGCCAATTGTCATTTAATTGTCTTGGCGTACTTTTTTGATGTAAAATCAATTTTATAGAAAAATATTGGTTTGGAAAGAGATCCAGATTCGAATCCCGGTGGCACAACGACAATATTTTTCGATTAAATTGATTTTATATGCATATCTTTCTAATTAAAATATTTAATTTATATTTAAAATATCACGGACCTACGTTCTGAATAATTACAACTTCATAATAGAACATTGTATAATTAGTTTCACAAATATTACTCTATTAGTTGTATTATTTTATCTAGTGTCAGTTTGTTGTAAAAATTTTAGGAACAATATTTGATGGTTCTCTGCCCAAATACAGTTTTTATAGTATTATAATCTTTATTTTTGCTATTATGTATTATACCGATTATGTATTTTAATAATGTGTACTAATAAATGATGTCATAATAATGAACGCATTTGTATGAAATACTGTGTGCTTCTTCAAATATAATACAAGATGTAAATTAAATTCGTAATGATCAACCCTTCAGGAGATGTCATTAAAGTTACCCTCTGTAAAATAGTTGCCCCTAATTCCCGTGAGAGAAATTTATTCATAATCCGTCGGTTCTAGATTAAATTCATATGGAAATAATCGCAGCGTGAACGCGCCAAGCATATAGCCCGATGCCTAGCGGCATTATTCTATCAGCGATTAATTATCGTCAACCAACTGTTATTGGATTCAGTATTGATCTCTGTCTTTATATCTCTGTCATTTCATTGTTATATATATAGGTAGTCTATGAATAATAATTGTCAATTGCCTATTTATATACATACTATTGTATTAGTTTTGAAAGGTTTATGCGCTTCTTCTTGAAACTGGCGATATGCTTCCGAATATATATTTTATTTTAAATAAGGGTGGCTGCAGGGAATAAAGGGAACAACGCTTTGAAAACAATAATTAATAATGCAAATTAAATCAATCAATTAGAAATATATGGGTACATAAAAAATCTATTTATTGAAAAAATATTTAGTTGCTACCGGGATCCCATCAGGGGAAACGCATTAACATTTCGCTATATGAGCTTGTATATTAAACTTATATTCTATAGATTTTTATAATTTATTTATTCTTAATATAGTACATACATAAGTATATTTATATATGTTTTAATGTAAACAAGATCAAAATGTTCCTTTTTACAACAACTTATTTCGCACATATTTGCTTAGTTTCATTTTGAATGTACGTAATTTCTCATCTTTTCTCATATCTTCTAGCATTTCACCATACATCATCGATTTCTGAGATTTAGTCTTCTTCCTGAATGGCAGTCTCAGTCTTTTTAAAATTCTGCCGAAATTTTCTTAGTGAAAATAAACACCATAAAATTGAAATATATATTCTGGTTAAAGGTCATCATATTCAGATGTATCTATTTTTTCTGAGTATTATTCTTAAATTCCTAATTTACAGAACTGATAATCGTTACATTTTTTCTTCATTAGCCAAAAATGAAATGCTGCAGCAGTAATTAATATGAGAAAAAATATTGTGTGAAGTGAGATTTTTTAACAATCTTTTTAGTCACGTGTATTTTGCAAAAAATTCCATTTTGAATCAGACTTCCGTCTTTCACCATTCGAAAAAATGTACGTACAAAGTGAATATTATGTTCCAGTCCGATGTTGTTTTTAAATAACTAAAAAATGAAACAAAAATTTTCAATTTAATTTTAATTAATCTATTACTTGGTTTATTACAATTTTGTATAAAATATGAAATTGATCAAGTGGCCGCCTCTGGCAGTGGCACAAATGCGTGCTCTTTTAAACATATTTTTCATAACATTCTCGAACACTTCGCGTGTTATTTCATCAATTTCATTTCGAATATTGTCCTGTAGCATCTGAATTGTTATTGACTTATTGGCGTCTACCTTTCATTTCAAGTATCCTATAAAAAATAGGCGTAGAATTGTACATTGCGTAGATAATATTTTTCTATACTATTATTAAATCAAATTTTTACCGTAGTTACCGCAGGATATTTTATAATTTTAAAACATATAAATTACTTAAACGTGTTGGAATGTTGTTTATAAGCTCTGAATAAAATATGTAGTAACCACGGTAACGAGTATGACGAATTGGTCACTTTTTCGTCAGATATTTTTCCTGATATTACTCTAGAATGAAATTTTTTAGGCTTACATATCAATTTTTAAAAATTTGAATTAAATTACTACCAAAAAAAAACATACAATCTTGAAAACACGCGGAATCATCGTTATTGAGAAAATGTGATTTTTGGTAAAATGTCGAAAAGATAGACTCTGAATAATTTATTCACTTATTCGTTTAACTCTATTACATATTTCTTTGACATTTTTACCGAACGGGCTTCACAGCGGCCTCATAAAGAACGAGCCTGACAGGCTATTGAAAGCTGCCTCCTGAGAATAGAAGCAGACGCGACGATAAGAAGTAGGCGACAATCCTTTTGAGGATACCCACCCAAGTAAAAATCATCCCAAAGGATCCCTCGTTTACTGTTTCACGTAAAATGTATAGTGGTCTCGGTCGCGTTATACACAAAATGTCAGTGGCGGTTCGTAGTAATCCAAATAAATGTAAACAAATTAAGTTTAGAGAAATTTTGGCGGTCAGTAGATTTCACGGATACATAATTCGTATATGAGCTTATATCATACTGTAGATGTTATAGTTGTTGACTATGATTGACTGTGATTGCATCAGAAGATTTTGTGGATGGTGAGATTGAAGCCCATAACTATCTTCTAGTCTCACGCGTGTTAATGCACGTCGCGTGTATATGGTGTGCATGCGTGATTATTTATGTTGTATCTAGAGCAAGGTATTTAAATGAAAGAGCACTTAGAAAAGTTTTTTGCTGGATGAAATACGCATTCAAAATACACGGAAATCTCTTCATCTAAATAAAATTGTATAATTAAGGAAAACACATTCTTATTGTGAAGTTGTAATTATTCAGAGTATAGGTCTGTGATATTTTATACTAAATTAATGTATTAATTATAAATATATACATATAAAATCAATTTTGTCGAAAAATATTGTTTTTGCGTCACCGGGATATGTTGTATCAAAGTGTCCAAAATATAATAAAAATGAATTGATAATTCTGGCATCTGCAGTCGGTTTACTCAAAGGTATTTGAGATTCTGTAAAAATAATGTAGATGGCTTTCAAATAATGGAACGACAGGTGTATTAATTTGAAAAAAATGTAACATATAGGTTCGAAAATTTGTCAAGAGTATACCGGTGACGCAAAAACAATATTTTTCGACAAAATTGATTTTATATGTATGTATTTATAATTAATACATTAATTTAGTATTTAAAATTGTATAGTTGTACCCCATCATATTGTAGTTATAATTACAAGTTGTTGAGTTAAATTGTTAGATTGATAATGCCCTTGCGAGGCGAAACGCGTCTCAAGTAAATTAAACGAGTAGAATATAAAAACAGGTGTTTTATTTTCACATATTCTTACATGACTTGAAATTCGCTGGTAAAGCCACAATCTCACCAATAAATGTGGAGAAAGTTTTGAACTTTCAACGGTTTAGGGATCCTCAGAAATCCTGTGGGATGATGAAGAAACTTCCTCACAGCATCTTTATCTTATCTAAGATTTTTATGGAATAAAAAGCTTGTATTATATTCAAAGATTTAAAACATGCTTTTCGAAACTAAAACTCTCCATAGTGATATTGATGTTTAAACATATTTCATTGAACACCTTTCTTATAATATACTCGCTTGTGAGTGAATACGAATGTTACTGATACTTAAACGTTTTAATTTAATAATTGTTTTGTTTTAGCCTAAATTTTCGATAAAATAAATTAGAAAATTACACAATTTTGCAATTCAATAGTTAAATATTAAAAATCTTGTTTAACGGAGGTTTCATGCATTTAAAGCATTAAGTGAAATAAATAATATTTTAATCAAAACAGATTTTAATTGTGAAGTTGCAATTTCAGAACATGTTTTATCCTATAAATACATTTCATGTTTAAATGATTTTTTTGTTTCTTACTTTTTATTACTTTCAATATACAATTACTGATTATTCATTAACTATGTATAATATTTGCTTCACCGCGGATGAAACTCAGTGAAGTAAATATTTATATATTTACATGTAGATATAATATTTTAAATAAACACCATCTTGTTCAAAAAAGATTGATTATTAAGGAGAACACACTCTTATTGTGAAGTTGTAATTATTCAGAACACTAGTCTGTGGTATTTTAAATACTAATTAAATGTATTTGTATGGGACATATATTTACTTGTGTAAGTATATATTTATTCATGAACGTAAATAATGTACTGCGCCTTCCCCCTCAATCCTTTCCCCTCCCGACACGCCGCCGATCAGTCGATTGACGAGCTTAAATGAGAGCGGTTATACGTGAATCGAAAAAATTACAATATTATAAATTTGTGACTTCGCGTCGTGTTTTAATCACTATTCGCCTAAGACGAAATAGTGATTAAAATACAGTCCACATTTTGGAGATGTCTGCAGAATCTGGATTATCGTTCCTTCCGTATCCTGAATTCTTACGGCATCTATGCTTATACGCAACAATATTTATTAGAAAGATATACATATAAAATCAATTTTATCGAAAAATATTATTGTTGCTACCGGGATTCAAACCTGGTTCTCTTTCCAATCCGGGGAAGGTGCATTAGGCAACTATGCTACAGCAGACAGTATTTTTGACGACAAATTTTCGAACCCACGTGTTACACTTTTCAAATTAATACATTTAAATAAGTATTTAAAAAAGATTAAATTTATTTAGAAGTAAAACACATTAATGTTTTTGATAATAGTGTTGAAATATAATAATGTAGATATACATACCATGGTGGATAACGGCTGACCATTTGCGTTATATTACATAAATGTCTATCATAGTTCAACCGTGCTTTTCCTGTAGAAATATACCGCCGAGTGTCAGATTATCCGGTCGTAAAACGACGAATCTTTATTGGACTAATGGCCGACATTAGAATTGGAGATGGCACTCTGAGGTTAAGTCACCAGGGGTCATTCGTGAAACGTGGCTTTGGTTAACATTTTAGGTCCAGAAAGATATCTCATGACCGGACCAACACTTTCATCGCATTAAATTTTATTAATTAATTGTGTGAAAAACCCGATTTCAAAATTAATTATCGCATCCACTTTTATCATCGTCACTCGGCGATACTGAACGCACCCTGCAGATACCGGTGTGTGAAATAAAACTTTTAGCATTCTTCTAACCGCCGCCTCCGTGAACAATTTGCGCGTAGTTACTTTATTGTAAGGTCGAACTTCAATATATTTTTAAACTGTGCCTAACAATAAATTATGCAACCGTAAGTAGTTTTTCGTTTTCATAATCTGCTCTGGTATATACAATATTGTTGGGGCATCCACCACTCTCACATTAAAATGTAATACCGTTAATTCTTTTAATAACTTGGACAATTTTCAATGCTTCTTTTTAAAATTAAACTACGCCAACTTTTTAATAAGTATTGACATAAATTGTATATACATGCGTGTATACGCATATATATATTTATAAAATATATATTGCATCCCATTTCTCTCCCTTCCTTACCTTTTCCATTTTATATGTTCAGTGTAAAAACACTCTTTAATTTATCAATTTTTAAAATATATACTATTTTTTAGTTTGTTTTTTATCAGTTTCTTTAAATGTATTATTCTTTAGTTTATTATGTACTATTTCTTAGTTTGTATTACACTCTTTCTTGTTTAATTCTGAAGAAACTTCACTGGTATTATTTGTATATATCATATTTTATATCTGTTATAATAAAAAATATAATAAAAATAAAAATATCATCGGCTTAATCCTTCTGTTTCGCATCACAACATATACTCACACGAACACTCCTACATCTTCACATACCGGCGATCTATCATACCTTTAGTCCACACATCTTTTTAAAATTAAACTTATTTAAATAATAAGATAAAACACTTTGTTTAAATCACTATTTATTGATAAACCAACATGTATCCATACCTATGGTATCTTTTTCGGAAAACAATGTAAACTAAAATTAAAAATATAAGCATAGATAAAAACTAAACCATAAAAATATAAGTGATGTGTAACTAAGTAGGAACTACTATGAAAACAAATTTAAAAGGTGACTATTTGTAAAAAGGATTTGATTATTTATAATATTTAGCTTGCTATCAATACTTTTTCTTATTTCTAAAATTTTAAATTTATCTAACTAGTATTTATATGTAAAATTTCTAAACTCTTGTTAATGTTAAAATAATGGTTTGTTTCTAAAAGGTGATTGGAAAATTTATTGCTATTCAGGCATCTCAAGTGCTCCTTAATTCTAATATCAAATTTTCGGCAAGATTTACCTATATAAAAATGATTGCAATCATTGCAAATTAATTTGAAGACCCCCGTTTTTTTCAATATCATACCTATCCTTGTTATTTAATATATAACTCTTTAATTTGTTATTAGTGTAAAAAGCTGATTTAATAGAATTTGTTTAATTATTTAAAAATACGATTTTTCTCCACCGCTTCTCACTATCAATTATTGGTGGGTAAACATATGATCTGTCTAACTTTTTTCTATATTTTTTATTTAACAAATCATTTTTTAATTTAATATTATAACTATTATTAATTGCAATTTGTTTAAAAATATTTAATTCTATGTTGAAGTTGTTTATGAATAAAGGAACATTAACTAATCTGCTAAGCATGGAATGAAAAGCTGATAATTTTTGAGAAAATGGATGATTTGAAGTGTTATGTATTACTATGTAAGTGTAAGTATCCTAACATGTTGATTTATATTATATATTTTTTTAATATGTGACTTCAAAGTATTTTCGCTAATATTGAAAAATTAAACTTATTTAATTGAATTAAAAAAAAATTGTTTTTGCACTAACGGTTAAATTGCATTTTTTCATCATAATTTTGCACATTCTACTATAATGAAAAAGTCCTGCTTACTGTAATTACAAAACTAGTGTAGCAGATAGGGCACCGAATGACTTGTTTACTTTTTTGCCAAAACCCTTAATAACGATGCTACTGAAATTCATAATATGTAATGTAACATTCTTCGTCAAAAATATAAAATAAATACATAAAAAATAAAAATATATATTTTTTATTTTAAAAAAGAACAAAATTAATTTAATAATCCTTCTCTTCTCCTTATTCCTCTTCCGTCTAACTCTTGGACAGTACTCATCCAACGCTTTCTGTCCTGCGGTGTGTCGATTACTCGGGGCCACTGATAGCTCCGTCTTTCTTCGCCGAGTCTCTCTATTTGCCATTTTTATGTTCTCCTGGCTCATCCTTTCTTCTGGTACTGATTAAAAAATCTGTTTAGACAGTCTAAAGTTTCCAACACGAAAGATACGTCCAAGCAAACATGGCTGTGATTTTTATATTTGAAGCAGCAGCGAGTTCATCCCAATATCTTTTCTGATTTGACCGTTCACTAAATAAATTAGAATTCATATTCATTCTGAAATAAAATTTATACACTTAATATATAAAAAAATACATACGATTTAAAAAAAAACGCTTCATTGTACCAGTAACGGCTGATACGTTGGCAGAGTACAACATTCAACGTTATTTATTGACTTAAACAAAAAATATAACACTATACCTACTAATACAACATAGGCCATTTTTAATTAGACTTATATTAACAACGTAATGCTTTGGACTAGAACATTATCATTGTTTGTAAACCTGCCTATCAGTTACGAGCTTTTCAGTGCGTCAGACGTAATTATCAGTTGTATTGTATTAAGCATATCTATTATTAATCCCGCCGATTTCGAGGTGTGATCTGTGATTCGTTTGGGACTGGAAGGCATTCCTTTGATTGATTATCAGCCTCCAGGATAAACCGTCAATGCGTACTACGTAGCCTTAAGAAAGGCGCGCGAGTGTCTGCTGCACGGCAGAAGAACTGCAAATGTTTGGGTGGGGGCTACAGGACCATCCTCCATACAGCCTGGACCCGGCTCCATCGAACTTTTATCTTTTCGACTATCAGCAATTGGTTTAATGAACAGGCGGTAAATTCCATGTCTCAGAAAGGCTTGGACGATGGCGAGGATTGTATTGAAAAGTAATTAAATATGTATTTTATTGTAATTAGAAAATTTTGCAGTTACAATAAATTGTTACGAATTAAAACTTATATTTAATGAAATAATTATTATTGACAATTTTTTTTTTTGCATGTTACAAGTTGGTGAAAAATTGTGAGAATTGTGGTGTGCTAGCCGTGACTTAATTAATTTCAATTTTTATATTTTTTATTTATTAATCTGTTATACTTACAATAAAACAGTACAATAAAAAGTTTTTTTTTTAGTCCTACAACTTTTCTAAAAAGCATGTGCTTGTGCAGAGAAGGGTATTACACACTAATAATTATTGTTTACAATAACTAGCTTATAATAAAATAAAATAAAAAAAATTATATAAATATTATAAATTTCGGGGTACATTTTTTGATAGCATTTATTATTTATTAAGGAAAACACATTCTTATTGTGAAGTTGTAATTATTCAGAACATAGGTCTGTGATATTTTAAATACTAAATTAATGTATTAATTATAAATATATACATATAAAATCAATTTTGTCGAAAAATATTGTTTTAGCGTCACCGGGATACGAACCTGGATCTTCATTTCCAATCCGGGGAAGTGCACTACCTTTGTATCCCTTCCCCGGATTGGAAATGAAGATCCAGGTTCGTATCCCGGTGACGCTAAAACAATATTTTTCGACAAAATTGATTTTATATGTATATATTTATAATTAATACATTAATTTAGTATTCATTTATTATTTCTTTGTTAAAATTATTTTTCCTATGTGCGTATAGTGGTGTTATACAAATGATGTGTTAATTTTTGAACATGAAAATACAAGTTTAAATCTAGTACGATTTTCAGTAATGAAATGATATTATTAATTTTCTTTTAATATTTGAATAATAGAATTTATTTTAAGTACATCACAAAATGTAGATATTTGGAATTCTTCGAAAAGTAATTTAGTCGGAAAATCTTTTGGTTTTTTAGTATTACTTTTATGATAAGCTTTTGTACATTTTTTACTGCTAGTATAAAAAGCTGATCCCCAACTAATTATGTAATATGGATTGAATAAATGCATAGTATACGAAGTACAAATTTATTATAGATAAAAATATTCTGATTTTTAATTTTATAATATGTTTAACAACTTGACAAATTTGATCTTTCCATTTAAAATTTTTTAGATGATTACTCCAAAATGCTTGAATTTATTTGTTGTTTTTAAAATTGAACGGTTAGAGAGACAATAATTTTGATTGTGAGTTGTATTCTGTGTGGAGTGTTACGTCGATTTTTTTCGGAAAATTATTTGATTTTTTTGCAAAAGGAATAACGAAGGTTTTTTCACTATATTATATAGTTAATTAATATCGAAAAAGTTCTTAATTGTGTGTAATCTTCGGTGGATTTTAATTTTACGCTTTCCCAATTAATTATCTATTTATGCCCACGTATATATATCGCTTATTTTGGTGGTTTCGTTAACTTTTCTGCAAACTTTGTAAAAATAACAGAGCATTTTTCAACAAGTTTTTTGACATCAATTGAAAGCCCATTGACTTTTATATGCATGAAAATGAAAATCTTTCGACAATATTCTTTGTTGCGCACGGTGTTTGACAGAAATAGTGGTGTCCGCAGTTATGCTTTCAATATATATTTAAATAATAATATTTTCATCTGAGCGTCATTTGCAATGACGTGTAGGTGTTTATATATCACACCCAGCCTGTTTCTACAGTTCTGTGAATTCATAGAACACATTTTTGGGAATCGGTCGCGACCCATATTATTGACTAATTTCCATGTTCAAATTCCCACCCATCCTTTTTTCATACTGCTTGTTTTTAGTGTGAGTAGTGACCTTGACGTCAGCAAACGTTAACGCGATGCGATATTTGTTCGGTTGAGACACCGCGAATGCATTAGCGGTGTGGAGTTATTCAACTCCGGTGCATCAGTACTGTATTGTGATCCTGTGATTTGTGCACAGTGATTATTGTGTGAGCCGCACGTGAAGTGAGTAATATCGCCATCTTCATTTAGAAACGGAGATTTAGCCCGTCTGCGTGCTGCATGTGATCTCGGCTGCAACTACGGGATTAATGGAGGCGTCATACATGAGGTAAGGCGAGCAGTCCTTCAGATTCCCGATTCCCCGAGATCCACTGGTCCTTCGACTGGATTCCCCCCATCATCGACCCTTATCCGTTAATCCAGGTCCCCTTCCTTCCTTTCTTTACCACCATCCCTTCGGCGATTCCGTTTTACGACAGGAATCGTCGTAATCCAATCGGCGAGACGGGCGACTCCAAGATCGCGCAATTCGTTCGGTAAATCCTATTCGGCGCTGGATCTACGTTTATTTTCAATCACGATTCACAATATTCCCAGATATTTAATCACTGATAGTGAGTGTAACTTAAAGATATCAGTGATTGACTAACGGTTCGTGATTTTAAGCTCATCGCTATATATTAGTACCGGAGTAGTACCATTAACAGCGTACATACGAACTACTTAATCATAATATTATAATGTTAATTAGAATAATTATTATAATGCACAGTAAAATAACACGTGACGAAGTAATTAGAAATTTTATAACCATATAATAACTGTCTTAATTAAGTAAAGATTTTGTAATCATATAATCCAGGTAATGTAATTAGAAAATATTAAAAGGCAATTTTATACAGCTCGTACACAGTTGGTCGAATCTCACAAATTACTCTGAAGAATTGGAACATTTAAAAATATTATTTTGTGTGGTTTATTAAGCGTTTTCAAATTATAAGGTTATAATAACTAATTGACGCATGGTACACATACGTAGGTAGACATATTAATTTTTTTAAAACGTAATTGACATAATTATGTCTATCCAGGAAAACAAATTATCATATCAGGAATATGATTTTCAAAACTACAGCTTTACGCGTGGGACGATATTCATTTATTTACTTTTGATATATATTTCGACCTTTGAAGCGTCCTTTTACCTTCCTTAAGATATCTGGGGTAGAAAATTAAACTTTTTGAATTATTAAACATATCAAAAATCCGTAACAATATTTTAATGAAACATTTACATAATATAAGTTTAAAAATATAATATAAGTTATAAAGTTTTTTTTGTATTTGTTACTTCTGTGCACGTTTTATAACAGGTTGAATATTATGCTCCAAGCCGATGTTGTTTTAGAACAGAGGTTCCCAAACTTTTTTATGTCGTAGACCCCTTGTCATGTTTTTCGGTTTTTGATAGACCTTTTTTTGTAAATTTCTAATTGGACCCCCAAATTTTTTTTTCGCTGACGTAGACCCCTTGCAGGTTATCATAGACTCCTGGGGGTCGATATAGACCACTTTGGAAATCATTGTTTTAGAATAACTAAGAATGAAACATAATTTTTGATATTGGTTTTTATGTATCGATTATTTGGTTTATTACAATTATTTATTAAGCAAGACGTCGGTCAAGTGGCCGCCTCTGGCAGCGGCACAAATTCATAACATTCTGGCACACTTCGCGTGTTTATTTAACAATTTTATTTCGAATATTGTCTTTTAGCATCGAAATTGTTATTGCCTAATTGCTGTATACCTTTCATATTAAATATTCCATATAAAATAGTCGGAAGCCGTTAAATCACGTGATCGAAGAGGCCAGTCGATATCACCACTTTTTGACATTATACGGCCGGGAAAAATTTCTTGAAAAATGTTAAACGTAGCTCGGGCTGTGTGTGAGGTGGCACCGTCCTGTTGAAAGCACACATGTTACAGGTCCAATCGACGCAATTCAGCCATCAAGAAGTTTTCCAACAAATTGTAATCAATTACTCTCTACGACTACCAAATGCTAACTGACAAATATTTGCCAAACCAAAATGATTGCCAAACAAAATCGACCTTTAATATAATATTTACTCTGTACGTATGTCACATATTTTTAAAGTCTATTTTGTCGATATAGCTACAAATCTCATGACTGAAAATCATTTAATGTACAGATGGTTACATCGTTTTATTTTTGTGTATGAAACATAATGAAAAAATACGATCACATATAACATTTAAATAAGTTTAAATATTTTTTAGCTTGAACCTAATATTCCCGATATTTTTGATAAAATATGCATATTTTATAACTAACCTAGATGTCTTAAACATCCTGTAGAAAAAATACGTGGACTGGATATATCCTTATTTCCGGAAATAGAGTACCTATCCTGTGTACAGAAAACATCTTTGAATCGGGAAGCTCTTTGAGATTTTCAGAATTAGATATGTTTTTTTTTTAAATTGGATAACTGATTCTTCCGAACACGGATACTGAATTCGAAATTCAAAGCATATTTATAGGTGGCATTCAAATAGATGAGAAAAACAGGTTAACCCAAAGTTCCTCAAGGTAATAGAGAATTATTTTATTATTTTATGATTAGAAATATTTCAGATTATAACTTTACTATTGTTTGGTTATTGCCGGAAAAGTGTTGAAAGACCTAAGTTATGATGGTTGAATGCCCTTACGTAAAATGCGCACGCAGTCAGCGAAGGTCAGATCGGAGTGGCGACGACAGTTACTTTAAAAGGTCAGGGCCCACATCAGGCTGTTGCGTCATTAATGATGATGATTGGATTTATCACTACAACAGCATTGAGGAAACGGAAATTGGTTCCACCGTTTATCAATAAAGCGCTTGCAATAACTTTCGACACTAAAGTATTGTAGTTATTTACGAGTTAGATACGGAAAAAGTCCACACAGTGGCACGCCGAGCGCCCATTAGCACCGCCAAGAGAGGACGGCCGCGCGCATTGCATCAGTAACATCGCGTTTAATCGAATCGTATTTCAAACCCTATATAAAATTGTAACTTTTGTGAATGAACCATGTGATTTTACTGTAAGTACCTTTTACTCATAATTTTTTTGAAATTAGAGGTGCATACACGGAATACGTGTCGCATCAATATATTTACTATTTTTCAAAAAGAAACATATAGTTATCAGGGTACTAAATAAAAAATAAATAAAACTAAGCTAAATGCTTGTGCTATAAAAATAGGATCAACTCGTTGGTCTCTTGGATTGAGGTTCGTATCTCCAACCACTAGATCACCAGGCGGGCTTCTTAACTACTAGACCAACATGAACGTCAAACGTTTCACGCTGAACGTTTAAAAAAAATTAAAATCGGAAGCACTGTATCACGTAATATCCAAATAAGCAATTGGTGACCTTGTAATATTTTATCATCACACACACACACATACAGACGCACATCAAAATTGGAAAATCCGACGTGAATTTCATGCGGCACCCAAAAACCTTTAGGTGAGTGTCTAGAAGTTGATTTTCCCAATATTAAAATATTTGTCCACCTGTTAAATAATACGAGCTTTGATCTGAGAAAGGAAAAAAAAAAGAAGATGATTCACGGTATAAAAATAATGATACTAATACCGTATCCGATGAATAAGCGAAAGTGTTAGAGAATATATAGAAAAATCTGGAAGAATTTTCTTCGATACACATCATAATAGTTCCTGTGACAAAGAGAAAGTAAGCATTTAGTGAGTTTACAAACACAGTCCCAAAAATAGCAAATTGTAACACAATTAAATTAACCGAATTTAAACACGTGATGTACTATATATTACTATTTTTAAATAATTTTACATACATGTAGATTTATTAACGGATGAGAATAGTGAGCTATATATATATATATATAGTGAACGTCTCTAAGAGATATCTATTATTCGTTTAATTTGATATCCATGATCGACACTTTTTAACAAAATATATATATATATATATAATTAACATTTTAAAACTTTTTAGTCTTTCTGTACACATAAATGTGGGATATATTTATTTCCTAAAATAATAAGGGTGACAATCGTCGAGATGTTTCACAAAAATGTCATTCATAAAATCATAAATATATGTATAATACATATGAGAAACATATTTTTTCTTAAAATTGAGGGTATCAGTGACAATATATTTTTTGTTATAAAAGAGAAGATGGTTCGATTAAGTTGTTTATGGTGAGAATAATATTACTTTTCCCACTTTCGAACACCTAAGTAAGTACATATAAGTATACATACATAGACTAACTGAAACATAAATTAACTCGAATATACTCCTTCTCTATACACGAGCCTTACTCTCATAGAGAAGAAATAAATTTTAAAATATATATATATACATCCACTGATTATTGAAATTATATTATATTTTTAATTTTAATAAAAAAAGAAAAATATATATTTTTAAGAAATATAAACCAATACTAATGATTTAATATTAAAATGAAATCAATATATTTATGTATGTATTTTAATTTTTTTAATAATTTTATTTAAAAAAAAAATACTGTTCAAATTTTATTCAGTATCTATTAATGTCAAACTTATACATTAGAAATTTACATATTTTAAAAGCCAGAATACTCACACGTTCGAAAATGAAATTTTATCCTTTCACATTCCGGTAGATAGGCAAATAATTTATTTGTGAATTCAATACCTACACGGTATCTAACTAAAAAAAAATATTTTAAAATAATACATAACTATACAAAAAAAAAACACGCGTGTGCAATGTTACTTGATTTTAAATTGTGCTCACTTGATTATTATAATACCTCCAAAACAAACGAGTATACATAACTATACAAAAAGAAAAAAAAACACGCGTGTGCGATGTTACTTGATTTTAAATTGTGCTCACTTGATTATTATAATACCTCCAAAACAAACGAGTATACATAACTATACAAAAAGAAAAAAAAAACACGCGTGTGCGATGTTACTTGATTTTAAATTGTGCTCACTTGATTATTATAATACCTCCAAAACAAACGAGTATACATAACTATACAAAAAGAAAAAAAAACACGCGTGTGCAATGTTACTTGATTTTAAATTGTGCTCACTTGATTATTATAATACCTCCAAAACAAACGAGTATACATAACTATACAAAAAGAAAAAAAAACACGCGTGTGCGATGTTACTTGATTTTAAATTGTGCTCACTTGATTATTATAATACCTCCAAAACAAACGAGTATACATAACTATACAAAAAGAAAAAAAAACACG
This sequence comes from Eubasilissa regina, assembly GCA_022840565.1. Lineage (NCBI taxonomy): Eukaryota > Metazoa > Arthropoda > Insecta > Trichoptera > Phryganeidae > Eubasilissa > Eubasilissa regina. The sequence goes on along the minus strand of JAINEB010000027.1, from coordinate 9,958,162 downwards.
CGTGTGCGATGTTACTTGATTTTAAATTGTGCTCACTTGATTATTATAATACCTCCAAAACAAACGAGTATACATAACTATACAAAAAGAAAAAAAAACACGCGTGTGCAATGTTACTTGATTTTAAATTGTGCTCACTTGATTATTATAATACCTCCAAAACAAACGAGTATACATAACTATACAAAAAGAAAAAAAAACACGCGTGTGCGATGTTACTTGATTTTAAATTGTGCTCACTTGATTATTATAATACCTCCAAAACAAACGAGTCCTTTTCTTTTACTAAGACAATCCACCCTTGAAGAGCGATTTGTGAACGAACAAGTTCATTTAACAAGAAATTAATGTTTAAACTTCGGCGTGAGCCGATTGCTTTCCTGCTAGTATTTATTAATACACTTTTTATTATAAATGATAATCCCTGTTATCTAGTTTAAAATATGAAATAAACACGGCACTTTCTTCTAAAACCAAGCTAGTTCCATACTGGTCTGGTGACCATTAAAATTTCTGAGTAGCAGAAGCTGTTATTGGTTAAATTCTAATATAAATGGCAGCCGGTAAAAGCGACTGGTTTTGCAACTAACACAGATTTTCATTGACCAGTTTGATTGTTCATAAATAAATACAGTATTAAAGATGTGTTTGCTAATTGTGCTCTGTATTAAAGAAAAAAAAAGTGAACTGTGATGGAAAGTCACAGGGTATATACGTAACTTTATTATTTCTATTTATTATTGCACGCGTTGCTTTGTTGAGTGGAATCGAAGCAGGAGTGCACAACTCTCATAACGATTCCGGGATAGGGTGAGAAACTTGGGGGTTTTCTTTATTAAATTAACACAATGTGTAAAAACTATATGAGAAGAGAAGTGCATTAAAAGTTTGAAAAAATAAAATGGTGGAGATTGCTAACATTGCAACTGGTACCCCCATATTTCATTTTTAAATATATTTATTTTTTAAACTTTGGCTCTATTAATTGCTTTTTTATGAGTATAATTACATTCCATTCTGATAATTTTTTAATTGCTTCAATATAAAAATATTTTATAATTGATTTTCAATTTAAGCTTTGGTTGAAGGGAAAAATAGGCATCTAAACAGTAGTAAAACAATGTATTATAAAAATGCCGAATCACAGAATTAAATTGGTATAAAGATAATCCAGGATGGTTGCTGTTTTATGACAATATTATCCTGTCTTTGAAAACATAATGTTTCTAAATCGACAGTCTACATATAATAAATTAGGATACTGTCAATATATCGATTTATATTTCCTACCATTTTGTTCACTTAGCAGATTAAGGGATCCGCGAGAAAGCAGATTCACTTTAGTTTACGGTACCTTTATGATTTATGGGTTTTATACTTTATGGCACATTTATACTTTATGGAAAATCAAAGTGGCGTTAAAAATGATCTGGCCTTAAAATTCTTGTTATATTGATACATTATCAGAAATAGTCTAAATTAATTGATTCCGCTGTCTAGATATTGTTGTAAAATATGGGTATGTTTTTTCATGAAAGCGAGGTAGATAATTTGGTTATATGTTATATGTATAGTTCATATCACACATTTTAGGCGACCTTTAGATTAATTATTAAAAATAAAATGCATTACATATATCAGAGGTATCAACCGCATAGAATATTTTATTCTGATTCGTAAAAATAATTCAATTAAAATCTCCCCCGCAAAGAATCGAACCCTAGTCTCTCGTGTGACAAGCGGACATATTAACCATTGCACCGCCAACGGATGCGAATGTGACGTGAAAATGGACGTTTACTAATATCTTAAGCATTTAATAAATAAGTATTGCAAAGTTCATAAGGTGTAACTATTTTTCAAATAAAATTTAATATTTATATCAAAATTTGATACCAAGAAAGTGTAAATAATAAATACAGTGTATCAAAATATTATTAATTTATTTAATTCTAATACAAAAACAGTATCATTATCAGAATTATATTCTATAGTTTTCTAAAGTACAATAATACTTCTAAAGTGTTAACAATACCTTGACGATTTTTATTTGATATTTTACATTTTCAAGAAAAAAACAACATTAAAAAACAAATATATATGCAGTTTTTCAGAATACAAGAATACAAGATCAAAAATTTGTCGTCAACCTACCTAGTTGATGTGGCGAAATTGGATAAGTCATTTCCCCGGATAGGAAAAGGTCTAGGTTCGAATCCCGGTAGCAACTAATATATTTTTTCGATAAATGAGTTGATTTAAATATATACCCATGTGAAATAAAAAAATATATGTTTAATATAGTATACCTCCACCGTTTAAACTAGAGAAATAAATATAAGTTCAGCTCAGTTCGGTTTAACTTCAAAAACTGGAGTATTCCACTTTAGCTAACGTAAACGGCGCGTGGTTTTCTCGGTTTGAAGTAGAACAATGTCTACCATCTTGGCGTAAACATAAAACGGGCAATTAATTCTTATTTTAGGGTTTAGCCCTAAGTCCCGGTACCTACCAGCATAAATTGGATATCGTAAAAATGTCGATCAAACATCTCACGCAACTATTCTCATCTCGTTTATTGTCCATGGATTTTATCTTCCTCTCAGAGAATTGTACAGATTTGTTTGAAATCATTTTCATTACATAATGTATTATCCCGAGTATGGACCGACGTATGTGCTTGAATGAAAAATGTGTATGCAGATATAGATTTTAATTTATACAAACTTGTGTACTTGGGGAGCTATAAGATGCAAGGCTTAAGGTTGTCCAAACATTTCATTATCATAGAAAATATCAGTACATCTAAGCGAGACAATGTTACATGACCGCTTTACGCTAGACAGTAATGCAACAACGCACTTGACGCATGGTATCGGTTGTGTACACCGCGCGCAGTACGTTGTTATTTTATGTCGTACTTCAGATGGATTTGGGTAACGTTTTAAAATGGCATCGACAGAGTCATTATTATTATTAAGATGTGATTAATATTATTTTGTTCCCAATCCATAAAATAATGAAACATTTAACAAATATATGTACTATTATATCGCAATAATACAAAAATATATACTAGTCAGTGGCCGACTGTACAGCGCCATGAGTAAAAAATCGACCCGTAGACGAAGTTAATATTTGATAGACCACTCTCTGTTTTTACACCCATTCACAAGCAATCTTTTCATATTTGTTGGTACACTAAATCGACTTCATCACATCACATATCAACCCTTAACGCTATTTACTGCAGAGTAATATTTTATTATTTATTTATGTATTTATTTGTATATTAGATACGTACTATTATTGGCAATTGAGAATAAAAAAAAACAATAATTAAAACCGTACAAACAAGCTTAAAAAAATAATAATGCAATTATAAATATTGGGAGTAGGCATTAATTCATGCGGTTTTCTAAGAGAGGGCGTTACTAGTATTATTTCGCGCCGTGTTCATCCGTGACTATATTCATTTGAAAGCTACTGTCATTGCGCGTCTTTTTCAGTATATGTCATTTGATTGAAGTGTAAACAACATTTTTTTCTATTCATTTGAACATGTCGAACTTTGTGCCAGAAAAAGTGTTTTTGCGGGGAGTTCTTCTTCATTACTTTAACATGAAGAAAAGTGCTACCGAAAGTCATCGTATTTTAGTAGAGGTTTATGGTAACCATGCTCTAGCTGAAAGAACGTGCCAGAAGTGGTTTGCACGGTTTAGAAGTGGCGATTTCAACTTAGAAGATTGCTCTGTATTTGGTGGGATCAGAAGGGTGTGTTGTATTATAAGCTGTTGAAATCGGGTCAGACGATCAAAGGGGACCTCTACCAAACACAATTAATTCGTTTGAAGAGAGCGATTGCGGAAAAACGACCAGAATATGCAACCAGACACGAATCCATAATTTTCCATCATGACAACGCTCGGCCACATGTTTCAAGACCGGTTCAAAACTATTTGGAGAACAGTGGGTGGGAAGTTCTACCTCACCCGCCTTATAGCCCAGACATAGCCCCTTCTGATTACTACTTGTTCAGATCAATGCAGAATGCCCTCACCGGAATACGCTTCACTTCAGAACAGGGTATCAAAAATTGGCTTGATTCGTTCTTCACCACCAAGCCGGAGAAGTTCTTTTGGGATGGAATCCACAAACTGCCAGAAAGATGGGCAAATGTTGTAGCTTCCGATGGACAATACTTTGATCATTGAGTGTATAACCATTTTTTCACAATAAAGCCTTAATTTTCGGAAAAAAAACGCATGAATTAATGCATACGCCTATTATTAAAAAATGAAGTAGAGAAAAGAAAAACAAACACAGGATTAAAACACTAAAAATTATATAAGAGATACATATTTATATAGTTTCTTGTAAATAACGGTTTCGTTTTTCATTTGTTAAAAACGTTAAGGAAATCTAATTTGCAAATAATAAAAAAATATACTGTTTAAAACCACTATTTATTGCTACATCATGTTTCTATACATACGGTATCTTCTTCAGGAAACAGCGTATACTAAAATTAAAAATGCAAGCATAGACGAAAAACAAAACTATAAAAATAAAGTGGTGGGTAACTAGAACTACTGTGAAAACAAATTTAAAATGTGACTATTTACAAAAAGGATTTGACTATCTATAGTATTTAATTAAATTGAATATTGATGAAAAAATCCATTTCGCTTTAATTTTATCAATGAAACATGTCCTTAAATTGCAACAATAAAAAATTATTTTGATCCAAAATAAATGTATACGTTGCATCTAAGGTTTCCTGATTAAATATAAATAGATTGGTATTATACATGGATTATTTTATTTTTGAGATTTGTTGTAAACAGAAAGTTTACAGCTTTTAATTAATAAAAAATAATTGACGTCTCACAAAATAGAATATTAAATCGAAAATTCGTCGAGAAAATAAATGTGTTTCACATCTCATTCTCCCGGCAAGAAAAAGTTTCGGGTTCAATCATGGTGGTAACTACATATTTTTTAGATACATTTTTTTTCTGTAAGTAGTAAATTTCATATGTTTTAAGATTAAATGTGCTATACATTTTGATGTCACCAATCAATCAAGATGAAAAGTGTCACTAAGTATCTACCTCAGCCATCATATATTTAGGTACAGATATTTGTTTTAAGATTAAATGTACTATACATTTTGATGTCACCGATCATTCAAGATGAAAAGTGTCACTATGTATCTAACTCAGCCATCATATATTTAGGTACAGATATTTGTTTTAAGGTTAAATGTACTCTACATTTTGATGTCACTAATCAATCAAGATGAAAAGTGTCACTAAGTATCTACCTCAGCCATCATATATTTAGGTACAGATATTTGTTTTAAAATTAAATGTACTATACATTTTGATGTCACCAATCAATCAAAATGAAAAGTGTCACTATGTGTCTACCTCAGCCGTCATATATTTAGGTACAGATATTTGTTTTAAGATTAAGTGTACTATACATTTTGATGTCACTGATCAATCAAGATGAAAAGTGTCACTATGTATCTATCTCAGCCATCATATATTTAGGTATAGATATTTGTTTTAAAATTAAATGTACTATACATTTTGGGTTCACCAATCAATCAAAATGAAAAGTGTCATTAAGTATCTACCTCAGCCATCATGTATTTAGGTACAGATATCTGTTTTAAGATTAAATGTACTATATATTATGATGTCACCAATTAATCAAAATGAAAAGTGTCACTATGTAATCTACCTCAGCCATCATATATTTATGTACAGATACAGCAAACAATACATTTTGTGGTATTACGTTTAAATTAATATATTTTCTGCCGAGTGACTTGGCGTTAGTGTTAACATCATTTGTAAGAGACAGTTAATCTTATTAGGAATACATTTTTTTTTGTTAAGGGAATTACGTTTGACTCATAAAGTATTAAATAAAGGATTATGGTTGAGTCTTTAATAGAATAATGGACTTGTTTTTTATTTTAATATTCAAGAATAAACATTAAATATCACAGACTTACGTTCTGAATAATTACAATTTCACAATAAGAATATGTTCTCCTAATAATAATACAACAATTTAAGATTTTCCTTCAATATTTAATAAAATCTCAATTGTTAGTTGTCCAAATAAACTAAAATTTTAGTATACATTTTTAAGCCACTTTTACAAAATGAATTTTAGCGTAGATGTTAAAACAATGAGCTTCTATACTTTACATAATCAGATTTATTAAAATAAAAAGATTATGTATGAAGAGGACGATCGAATAGTAATCATCGATGTCATTGCTGAATACAAGGGCGCAGGATCTTGGGAAGACCGATCGCTGTATAAATGTAGTCACCCAGCAGTACCCCTGGAGAATCAAGGAGTCTACCCTACCCTACCCTACCCTAAGAAGGCTACCCTAAAATCCATTGATCTGACGTGTTCTGTGGAAATACGCGGGAGCGAATAGGACTCAGGGAGACCATCATCCAGCAGTGGATAGGAAGTGTTCACTAAAGTCATTGCTGAACACAAGACCAACAGGGCACAGGAGTTCATGAAGGCCAGAGCTAAGACTGAAGAAAAATAGCTCGTAATAGGTGTCTGAAGGTGAGGTAGAAAGGGTGAACAGAATTTGGGAGAGGGATAGGAATAGAGAACAAGAGGGCTGAAAGACCAACCAGAACCAGGAAAAAACACGACCCACCTGAAAAATGCTTCTTTAGGTATCTGGATTTTCTTCTTTCAGTCAATCTACAGGTCTTCTGGCTCCAGGAAACGTACCCCGTTATTCCGCACGAAGTATTCTCAAATTCACACTTCGTTGATGGCGTGAAGTGTAACACAACAAGCGCGATGGTAAGATATACAAGTTTCAGTATACAAAGCGAGAAACCGAACGCAAAAACAGTACACTATCAGCCCCACATAGCAGGACGATAATTAACACAAGTCAACAGTTCATTCCGACATAGCAGGAAGAACTTGGCAGCAGTCAACGCATCCAATGATAAACGATTACTGTCAAACTTCACCTTTCAATTGGTTCAAACCATAAACAGCAAACACCACAGAAAATGTATTTTGGGTATAGGTGGGGGAAATAGGTAAGTAACGGAAAAAACGACGATCGGCCATCCTTAGATCATAAAGATCGATGGAATGAAGAAAAAATCTTCAAAGACTCACCAGGAGTTATAGAGCAGATAGTGATGATGGTAATGAAAAAATCATGTAACATTAAAGCAGTATTTTGTATGCCTACTATTTTCAGAGAATTTCTAAGAATAGCGAAATAGAAAACGTGTTTATTTTAATAGTTTGCTAATTTTAAAACACAAGGTCGTATATTTTTTATTTATGATTATAATAGCGATTCTCATTTCCGTTCACGAACATAAAATCTTTAACATTATTAATTGAATACACAGTTGTTTATTGTACATCTAACTTCCGCTGTCTTAGTTTAAATGTTTTTATTTTCAGGAAAAATACCATTAGGATTATACGATTTTTATTAAAATTATATTGTCCATTTAATATTTTTTTAATATAAAAGAGATAAATTCTTGTCAATTTCTTAATAAATCCAGACAATTTTTTACAAAAGGTTAGACAAACGATTTTTTTAATGATTTATTCACTTGTAAAACGAAACAAAATATTTAACTACTTGTTTACTTGTAATTTTAAAACAGAAACCATACGAATTATTTTAATATTTAAAGAAATAAACTAAATTTTGCACTTTACAAACAACTGAATTTTATTTTTGTGGCAAATATATTTTCGAAAGGTGGTCATTCTCATTAACAGACAAATTGCAACTTGATTTGAAGAATCTTGATGAAAGCCCCCCCTGATCGCAGGTTTTTTACAGTGATCTTCTTTCCCTTAACTCGCCACATTTAATTTGAATAATAGCAAATTTTTTTAACGACAATGGTGTTGACTTGTAATGTAGTATTTCCTATTCTAAAATATTACAGTACTTTTTTCTATAAAATGAAGTTTTAACTTGATAAATGGCAAAAATCACTCTTGAAGGGTGGATTGCCTATTTAAAAGAAGAAGAAGTTGAGAGACCCCCGAGCCTAAGGGGATGAATATTGTGTTAATTTTAATTATATGCAAATATGCATATATAATATATAGCAGCATTTTATTTTTGTCAATGAAGAAGAAATGCAACAATTATTAGTACTGCAAAATAAAGGTTTGCGAATAATACTGAAAAAAAAAAAATACTCTGATTAGTAGAATAATGAAGGATCTTAATACGATAACCTTTAAACAAAATATATATTTCAATATTATGAAACAAACAAACATGTGCAAGATAAGTTACAGTAAACATTTTCATCTTGTTTATATTAGAGCATACATATAATAATTTTTGTACTGCATTAAGAATTAATCAATAAATAAATATTTAAAAACACTGAATTAAAAAAATATAAATAATAGGTTGATGCGAACGAAAGTTGCTAAACCACATAGGACTCGTTAGGGCTTTTAAATACACTTTCACCATACCCTGAACAAATATTGTTAGTTGTGGCAGTCGCAGCAGTTGCCTTTTTTAAATTTACATAACATATACTACGAACTACTACTCTTTTTACTCTTACGTTCTACCCTTCATATTCATATATATATTTATAAATTGAACATTGCACTTACTATTATAATAATGATTATTTAAGTATTACGTTGTAGTTATATGTTATCTACTTGCATCTTGCTTTACTCTTTATATATATATATATATATATATACATTAATACTATACGTTTATATTATACATTAAATTACACATTAAATAATGCATTTACTTTAAGTTTTACAATATATTTATCTAATCTAATGACATCTTGTTTAACCCTTTATATATTGTTGCGTAAAAGCATAGATGCCGGAAGAAACAGGATATTCGGAAGGAGGTTTGCACTCACCACAATCCAGTTCTTCAGACACCTCCAAGGTGGACTGTAAATTTATCACTATCTTCGTTCAAGGGTCCTAGTCTTTTAGAATGCACTGTATCAGACGCGATATATCAATTTAATACTATTCTTCGATTCACGCATAACCACACTGCTTCAAGGTCGCCGTTTGACTAGTGCGGCGGCGTGCCGGGTGAGGAAGGCACAGTACATTATTTTCGTTCAAGAATAAATAAATATATGTCCCAAACATATATATATATATATTTGTACATTGAACGTTACACTTTGTTTACTACTATACCTGAAAAACACTGTCTGCTATAATACAGTAAAATACTAGTATAGCAGGCAGGGTACCCAAATATACGTTTTATTTTGCTGAAATGTTTATACGATTATAATACAACACACTGTACTATGAATAAAATAAATAAATAATAATTATTATTAATACAATGTTGCATATGAATTTTCTTCTCGGTCACTGTTAATTTTTATTTTATTTGGAAGGAAACTGGTAATATCATGTAAAATGATTTCCTTTTAAAAGCAATGTCACACAAAAATAAGTGTGGTTTGACGATCTTCGCTTCTCTCAACTGGCGATGATGATGACGAGGTCAGAAGAAATAAAACTCAGAAATATGTTCAATCTAGGGACACTGCGGCGACAGAATCGAGAATGAATACTCGCCCCAAGAATACTTCCTTTTACTTCGTTACAAACAATACAATTAGGTATTCATTCATATTTTTCCCATCATTTCAGTCAATTTGAACAAGCGCCAGCAAAGCGTATTATATAAAAAAATTACTTTTTTTGTTCGTTGAAATTTATCATACGTTTGGTTTTTAATTAGCGATCATTGTCTAGTGCCGCGCTGATGATTCATCGTTTTTATATTTTTGAATGTTACGCATGTGCATGATAAGTACTTCTCAAATATATACCTCGTAAAAGATTGATGGTGGTCCAATGAAAAACTCTTATGTGACAATTATAATCTTTATTACACGAATAATAGTTTTATGATATAAAGTATACAACTAGTCATTGAGCCAAACGGTAGCGAAAAGAGATCGTGCCCCGCGCGCATCATCCGCTCATCAGTCCGCCACACATACACACCCACATACATCTCACACCGGCGATGCTGGTGCACTGACACACATACACACAATCACACTCACGATCTCAAAAACATCACATTAAATTACTGTAAAACTCTCTCGTGTCCTTATAACTTTACTTTATTAGCGTAACTTTGGTGACCTCTCAATCCTGCGCGATATAAATATGTTTCAATACAAAGGACAACACTATTTGTAAATAAGTACCGGTAAAACGGGGACAACTTTCGCATCAATCCAATATTTTTCTTATATTGTATGCAAAATTACGAATGAAAAAACAAATCAGTACAATTTTAGATTAGCATTATTCCATCATAATTTAATTATAAATTAGCATCTTGCCCGTAACTCGTTAATTACAAAATGTCAACCTAAATTTCACAGAAATTCTTAAATATCAATTATCACGCAGGCTCCGAGGCCTGTCAAGTTTTGTCGCCAGCAAGCTGTGATATTAGATTGATGCTTCTCTCCGCCCAGTTGCCATTAATTTCCCGTCACAGGCTGCCTTCAGATTTGAAAAGTTAGCCGGGTCGAGAAAATGGTCAAGAAAAGTTTTGAGAAAGTTTTGAGAAACATTGCAAGTGTTATGAGTGGACATTTCAAAGCCATTTCACAACGCAGAGCGATCTTATAATATGTTTTTTTTTTAGCTTTTGTTATTAATTTAAACTCCGCTAAAATAGCTATCGCTTGTAGAGAATTATAAACAATATTCAAGAAGGAGGAAAGCAGCACACAGTGCAAAATATTTGTAGGTAATGAATGTTTGGAACAAGTAGATGAGTTTGTGTATTTGGGAAGTACGTTTGATAGAAACGGAAAGGCTGAGAATGATATGATATGAATAAAGTGAACGCCGCTTTAAATGGCATTATATCTAACGGAAATTTGTCAACCGAGGCAAGACTAGCGGTGCACAATGAAATCCTGGTACCGACACTGATGTATGGAAGTGAGGCCTAGAGCTGGCAGAAAAGGAACGAAAGTAGACTGAATGCAGTGAAAATGATATCACTTAGACGTATTTGTGGCAAATCTATTTATGACAGAGTAAAGAATGAAGAAATAAGGAAAGGTTAGTATAGTGAGTAAGATTAAAAAAGGATCACTTAGGTGGTTAGGTCATATGGAACGGTTGAATGAAGAAAGAATGGTAAGAAAGATATATTACGCAAGTGTTGATGGCACCAGAAATAGAGGACATCCGCGGAAGATTTGGTACGACCAGGTAAACCAGATAATGGAGGATGGTTCTGTTAGAAGCCTCAACAATCGGCGAGTTTGTATGAGAAGATGTATGAATGTGGATGAGGCGAGAATTGTGTGTCAGGACAGAAGAATGTGGCGCTCTTTCCTCTCTGCCTACCCCCACGGGGAAACGGCGTGATGGTAATTAAGTAAGTAAGTAAAACGTATATTTTCATTTAATAAGTGTAAACCAGTCAAGAGCGATTAAGAAAATAATTAAACAAATATTAAATATATCATAGAGACGAAGCTATATTTTATTATATTTAATGGAAATATATAAAAGTAATACTCCTGTCACCATCTATGAATCGTCAAGCTGAGCGTGTTCGTAAACAAATTAATTGTCAGTATCTGACGGCCGCTGCGAGTTCCCAGCTTCACTATTTACTTTTTCTCTGGCTTCGGACTCATCAGCAGCTTTTGTCACCCACTTCGTAACCAACATAAATATCTCGATATTAAGACAGAATAGTAAAACAATGGAGGCAGATTACCATTTCTCATCTTTTATCACTGCGTTTCAAAAGGCACGCGTGCGTCAGAGCGCAGATCAAGGACGTCATAATCAATGCCAAAAAGCGTAAGTGGCAATAAGCTGACTATATTTCAAGACGCAAAGATTACCAATGGACAAAAAATATTTATGAATGTAATATTTCAAAATTTTCGTAATTAATTTAGTGAAAGTCCATTGTAATTAACTTAATTAAGTTAACAAAAATAGAACAGATCCGTTGGATAATAGTGGAGTATACAAGATTCACTGTAAGAACTGTCAATCATCTTATATTGTACAAACTGGTAAAGAACTTCAACATAAACTCAGAGATGGCAGACCATGCAAGATCAGAGGGTCGTCATTTCACCCATGAGAATGTATAAATATTATATATATATATGCAGAAAATTGAGAAAATTAGATATTCTAGAAAATATAGAAATTAATATTAACAATAAAAATGTACTTAACATACAAACACCCCCTATTACGTCTCCTGTCCTGTCAATATTAGCCTCGCCCACAACCACTTTCACTTTTCACCAAAACACCCCTTTCTTCAACACCTCTTTCATACCGCCCCCCTACCACTCCATGTAGTCGATAGTCTATCATCTAATTTACGTTTTAGTTTATTACTGAAGATGACGCAGTAAACGTCAAAAACGTTATAATTAATATTTAATTAAAGTAAACAAAGTTGTGTTTTATTTTAATAATTAATTCATTTTTAAGAGTTAATTTATGAATGGTACACACGAAACAAAAACACGATTTAAAAAACGCCCAAAGGCACGATTGAAGCAGTGGGAGAGATGTGGAGAACCGGAAAGAGTGGAAGAGCATGGATCTGAGTCGATAATAGTTGAAGATGACGAACGAATACATTCAAGACGTCTTCAAATACGGATATGCATTATGTAGTTGAAAACATTTTGCGACACGTCAGTTCAAGCGATGATGTGTGTTCAGAATATCGCGCGGGTGACCGAGATGAGTTTTGCATTTAGTTCATAAACGTTTGGGTAAATTTTGTAAAAAATGATGGACAGGTTCGGGACAAGGACAGGTTTTTTTGTTATCATTGGATTACATGGTTCTAGTTGGCACATTAGCACGCGGACTTTGTATTATTTGCACTTGGACCTAATACACAATACTTAAGACATTATAAATCAAATAAATAAGTCATTTAGATTTTTTTTTTGAGCGTTTGAAGTAGGTACACGCCTCTGCAATGAATCTACCAAAATAAAAATATGTTAAAATTAATGAAATATTAACATTCAAAAGATGTTAACGACAAGTAAGAGAAGATCTTGTGCTGATTATGGAAAAGTAATTACCCGCATGCGAGTGTTGTGAATAAAAGCTTCAAACATTAATTGAGACTCGTTTCTTAAATACCACCCCGCGACAATATTATATAGCATATTTTAACGATGTTATAATATGCGATAGTATGAAAACCTTAATGTTTTATTGTGTGAGGAATAATAAAAATTTTAAAAGATTTTTCAAATTAAAACTAAAAAAATTCAGAATGCTAAATGCTGTTATTATTTAAATATAAACATATATATATATGCGTATGTATATAACGGAATTAATTTGTAAAATAATAACATTTTTTTGTACATTTTTACCAGAAGAAAAAAAAATTATATGAATGTAAAAAAATACATATTTAAATGATTCTTGGATACTTATGCACCATAACTTATACGATAATACATTTATACGAGTGTAGATTTGTACGCTTCGCATTTTATACGCAAAAAATTTTACGGTAATACACTTTATAGGATATACTAGGAATCATAATAGATAACTAACTCAAATGGAAAGAGGATATTATTAATCTTATAAACAAAATAGGAAAACTGCTTACATATTTTTAAGCCTCAGAAACATCTTATCACCTACAAATCTAAAAATAATATATTACGCATTTATAGTCACGTTTGCAAAATAGTATTATTGGATGGGGAGGAGCATACAAAGCTTCAATATCACAATCAGAAATTTCTCAAATAATTCTAAAATTTTTTTTTTTTTTAAAATTGACTATCTAAGTGACCAGCTCTTTGCAGAATTCAGATTACCATAAATAAAAGACATATACAAAAAAAAATCAATAATCCAAATATTTAAAATTTAAAATAAATTAGACATTAGAAGCGATTTCCGATCTACAAGATATAGAGACAAAATTGATATTCTAAAACATAAATATACTGCAACCCAAAACCACTATATTTATCTAGGCATTAAATTCTTTAATAATCTCCCCCTTGTGATCAGAAAAATTATAGACTAATCTATCTGAAATCTATCTAATGTATCTGAAACTAAAATATGTATATTTAGACTAGCGGACACATAAATTATATATCTCTTATATATTCCTTCTCTACACACGAGTCTCTCACTCTCGTAGAGAAGAAAAAAATCTAAAAAGATATATATATATGTATATGTAAATAATTAGACAAAATACTTTGTTTAAACCACTATTTATTGATTATTCGACTTGTTTCGATACCTATGGCATCTTCTTCAGTAAACAATGTATATTGAAATTAAAAATACAAGCATAGATAAAAACAAAACTATAAAGTAGTGAATAAGTAAGAACTAATATGAAAACAAATTTAAATGGTGACTATTTGCAAAGAGGATTTGGTTATTTATAATATTTAATTTGCTATTAACACTTTTTCTTATTTCTAAAATTTCAAATTTATCTAACTGTTTACCCCTAGTATTTGTACGTATAATTCTTAAACTCTTGTTGATATCAAAAGAATGATTTGTTTCCAAAAGGTGATTGGCAATAATCAATAAATAGTGGTTTAAACAAAGTATTTTGTCTAATTATTTATATAAAATGAGGCCACAAAGTAATTGTGTTAATATTGAAGAAGTGAAAAAAATATATATATATATAATTACTGATCATCTTTAAAAATGTGTTATATCTCATTATATCTTCTAATAAAAAATAGTAATAACATAAAAAACATTAAAAAAAACTAAATCTTTCATTATACTACCTTACCGTTTTCAAATAACTCTGGGAATTGCACCTACTAATTTTTTTTTTTCATAATGGTTTGTGGCTTATACGCACAAAATATATTGTCGTATAAAGTGTACCATCGTGTAAATACATAAGGTATAAATTTTCACTAGTAAATATAAATGTTTTGTGGTATATATGCTGGGATATAAATTTCCATCGTAAAAAAAAATGTTGGTGAAGAAAATTCTACTCACGTATTTAAATACAATATATTCCTTTTTGTTGCAATTTCTTTTTCAAATATTTTTGATAAAAATGAATAAGCTTAAAGCGCATTCCGCTTGAATTAAAAACGAATAAAACAGATTTTGTACATTTTGAGCTTTTCGTATCGCGATGTTATATAAAGGTGTTCACAATTTTTCACAAACATGAAACACATTTGGGAAATAGAGGTGGGTTTAAAATTAGGCTTTCAAGCGGGGTTTTATTTGACACGTAAATAGCATACGGGCTGAATTGATTTCAATTGAAAGCTTTTAAATTGCGTAAAGGTTGCTGGCTCAACCATATATTTATTAAAAATGATTTCACATTCGTCAACTTAAAATGAGTAATGTTATTTAATTATTTAGTATTTAAGTATCTAAATTATAAAAAATAGTAATTTATTCACATATATTATGAAAATTTAGTCACCCTATCCCCGTGAACATCTTACCTATCCCCTCCTCAGACCCAATTTTGGATACACCATTACTATTTAGAGTCAGCGAAATTTCCTTTTTTTTTAAAAAGAATTTAAACATTATTAGGAAAACACATTCTTATTATGAAGTTGCAATTATTTAGAACATATGTGATATTTTAAATACCATTATTTGAAAACCATCTACTTCATTTTTACGGAATCTCAAATACCTTTGAGTGAACCGATATCAAACGCCAGAATTAACACTTCATTTTTAATAAATTTTGGATACATTGATACAACTTATATATTATTAGGAGAACACATTCTTATTGTGAAGTTGTAATTATTCAGATCATAAGTCTGTGATATTTTAAATACTAATTAAATGTATTAATTAGAAAGATATACATATATAATCAATTTTATCGAAAAATATTATTGTTACGCACCGGGATTCGAACCTGGATCTCTGTCCAAACCGGGAAATATGCATTCCCCAACTATGCTACAGCGACATTATTTTTGACGACAAATTTTCGAACCTATATGTTACACTTTTCCTAATTAATTAATTAATTAGTTGTTAATTCTGGCATCTGCTATCGGTTTACTCAAAGGTGTTTGGGATTACGTAAAAACAAAATACATCGCTTTCGAATAATGGAACGATAGATGTATTGATTTTATAAGTATATATTTCTAATTAATACATTTAATTAATATTTAATTTAAGCATTTATCATGAAGTTGCAATTTTAGAACACAGTTCTTTGATAATTAAAACAAATTAAATTAATCATTTACAAGGATAAACAGAAAAATATATCTATAGAAAATATACCTAAATGTCTCCGTAGCAACAATGATATTATATATATATATATATATATATAATAAGTGATTAATTTTATTTGTTTAAGAAATTTACTATTTAATCTACTAATTCTAGCACTCAACAGCTGGGTTATGTTTAGTTTTTCCAAGTTTTGTCCTCCATCTATGTAATTGGGTCACAATCTTCTACAAAGCATCTGCTTGAAAAATGAATTAATTCTCCCGAAATCATTATCTTCAATATGAAACACATTTAAAACTAATTAGGCAAGTATAAATCATCACGCCGTATTTCCACAAGATTAGGTTAAGAGAAGAGAATGTTACATAATCTTATCTTCATTCAAATATTACGTTCATGGTATAATACTCCTTTAGAATTTATCATATTATGTCACACCATGTCTTCTATTATAATCATCTCCATTACCTGTACCTTCTACATTATGTGTACACTGAGCTTATCAAACTAAATACAATTTATACAAGTTTAATTTTTACATATTCTTATTATATTCCTTTATTTTAAAGTAACATTTTAGGTCAACGAACGCGTCATTTACATTTAGATTCTGAGTCCCAGCATAGAAGAGTTAGTGTTTATTGTGATGACTTTACGAGTACTATTCTATCCTCTTTTCTTACTTTCGAGTTACATGAGTTGAATCTTTGTAATAATAACTCTTGTAATATAATCTCTTTGTAATATAATATAATATAATAATCTCTTTGTAATAATTTATAATAAATATTTACAGTATTTAACAATTAAATAACTCAGAGATAGACTAGTAATTATTGAGAAGTGGCGTTGGAAAGAGACCAGTTCCCCCAGAGACGGCCTCTTATAAGCATTATATTAACCAACTAGTTCAATGAACTCATAAAAACTGTTTAGACTGAAAATCTTCCCTTAAAACAAATAATGTTTATGATAACCGCGAACAAAGGATTTAGATTATAAAAGGGCTGAAGCCACAGGTAGAAAATCACTGCGTTTTATCGGTCACATGAATTTATTTTCAAATAAATAAATAAATTTCTCTCGCAAAGTGTATAAGTTCCTTTATAGTCTGAATAATAAACTATTTATATATATTTTGGGCAAATATTGAGAATATGAGTTTTTCTCGGATTTTCACATAAAATATATTTTCCAAAATGAAAAAAATTATCCGGCCCAATTTTTCCACTACTCAGATATCTGAAAAAATCATGATTTCTAAAAGACTTCAAAATAAGCAAAAATTGTCTTTAAGTCGAAAATATTAAAAAAAATATTTCACTTGAGAGTTTCGTGAAAAACCATGATAGTAATACCGTACCGTAATCAAAGAAAAAAACACACACCATCATCAATATGTGTAGGCATCATCGGATTGTAAAATTTAATTAACATAACCTAACCTAACCAAACCGAACTAACGAATTTATCACAAATAGTATGTAATTTTTTTAAATACTAAATTAATGTATTAATTATAAATATATACATATAAAATCAATTTTGTCGAAAAATGTTGTTTTAGTGTTAGGTGTATTAATTTGAAAAAATGTAACATATAGGTTCGAAAATTTGTCAAGAAAAATACTGGCGTTATAGCACAAAGGTAGTGCACTTCCCCGGATTGGAAATGAAGATCCAGGTTCGAATCCCGGTGACGCTAAAACAATATTTTTCGACAAAATTGATTTTATATGTATATATTTATAATTAATACATTAATTTAGTATTTAAAATATCACAGACCTATGTTCTGAATAATTACAACTTCACAATAAGAATGTGTTTTCCTTAATAGTAATTTTTTTTGTCATTAAACGTGAATTTTGTAAATCAGAATTTAGTATGTAGAAAGGTAGATACTTGTATTCATAATATTTCTAACTTGTCTGATGATTTGAGTGAATTCGTCGTATCCACAGATAAGGCTTTCCATATGTCAAAATGTATGGTGAAAATTCGAAACATTAAAATATAATAACTTTTTAAATACTTGCGACTGGATATTTTTTTCATTTATGAAATCGTGGAACGTAATTTAACGGGTAAATATATTTTTTGTAAAAATCCAACAAAACCCCATATTCTCGATATTAGCCTATTTTTTGTATATTTTTCTACAAATTATTATCAATTTTAAAGTATTCTGGCTTTTATTTTAGATTCAATAAAATACAAAATGGCGATGATAATAAGTTTTTATGTAATTTGAAAACGTGGAATAAAAATAATATCGGAAATATTCACAGTATGCATTCGGCCAATTTCTCGACAATTCGTCGTCCTCACATATCAAACCCGAATTGTTCGCCGCACTATAAATCGGAAGAAAATCGTTTCTGATTTATATATTTTTCACTTGTGATATATTTCCGTCCAGAAGTGTGTAATGATAAAAAAAGCAATATCCAGTCCGTACTCCCTTTTGTCTAGTTTTCCCTAAGGCCGTGTCGAAGGTCCGCACCGCTCTGCGATTTCCAGGAAAAATCCAGGGTTCACAGATCCAACACACTGTGGGTTTAACGCCTTCAAATAGGCGTGTGATAAGATTCTCGCATCGCAGCATTCGCATAATACATAAATCAATATTTAAAAAAAAAGAAAAGTCAGGCCGAAATTTTCACGTTTCGATATTTTGGGTTCGAAAATTTGTCGTTAAAAATACTGTCGCTGTAGCATAGTTGGATCATGCGTCTTCCTTGGATTAGAAAGAGATCCGGGTTTGAATCCCGATAACACAACAACGATATTTTTCGATAAAATTAAATTTATATGTATATCTTTTTAATTAATACATTTAATTAGTATTTTAAATACCATAATATTATAGCCCTTTCGATGCAAAATACCTTTACAAGCATTCTCTTAAATTTGAACATGTAAATGATGGAAGTAACTATTTGTCTCCTATATATTTTTCTTTTGTGCCGTCTCGTTTCCCGGAAGGGAGTGCCTCTTCACTTTTCCACTGCTCCCCGGCCTTGATCGTATTATTTTATATTATCTTAATGTAACGTATTGTAAATATTATTTACTAATAAAGTGAGACAATCGAGGACAATGAGGGCAAATTTTGTTTTGGCAGCTGTGCGTTATCGCTGTCATAAAAGCCTAGTAGCATTAAAAAATGCCAACCAGGCAGCGAATGAGCAGGACCGAGATAGGAACCTTGGACTTACCGTAGCGGTGGGTTCACCCTTATAATCAATTATAAGCTATTCGATTAAAATTAACTTCAACAAAAATATTAAAATCATATTTGTAAAGACAGGTAGCTTTTTCAGTCAGTTCTATGCCTCTGGAGTAACTTTTAATGGATCTAACGTTACCATGCAGTGTCTCTGGATTAAACTTGAGGTCCAATTTGTTTGTCATATGTTTGTCAAGTACATCACGCGTTTGCGTCTTCACCCAACATTTGAACTAAGAAAACTACAAAAATAATCGTATACATTTAAAATCCATTCACATCATCCTTGTTCAGTATGCGGATGATAGCTCAAGAGAGATCGATACAGCCGTGCGTAGACTTTAACGCTTTTCTCGTGTGACGTAGTGCGACAGCACCTACGTACAATCAGGGGCGTGCATTGCACACAAGTAAAAAAGCTGTGCATTACTAAAAATTCTGGGAAACAAATGTAAATTAAATATTTGAATTAACATTGGATAAAACATTATTTTATAATTAGCGTAATCTGTGTGCCAGTGAATATTTTAATTGCGTAGTTCTAAAAACTACCACGACAACTCACCGCTGTACCCATGGCACTCTTTGGTATTCGCCGCATCGAGCTATTCACATTACTCTGTTTTGTCTTTAAGCTAGTGAATTACTTAACTCATATATCCGATTATATTGATTCATTTTGTATGGCGCCTTTACCTATGCTGTTTTTAATAGAATAACACTATAAAGACTTACAACTGCGTGCAAATAATTGAAGTATCTACTTCCTCTTGTACTAATTCGTGAATTTCATTATCTTACTGTTTTCAACGTGTTGATTCCATGATTGTTCTTTAAATTTGATGCATGGATTGGTTTTTGATTTGGGAAAAACAAAAAGCAATTGGCGGAACTATTTCCAACGTTAACCTTTAATAAAAATAATTATTTCATTTAGTTGTTACGTAAAGGATTTTCAAACAATAAATCATGTTCAGTCATAGAAAGTGTTCTTAAAACGTCCACACATTTGTATATAGGTAAGAAGGTATTATTTTACGTTAAAACTTAAACTTTAAAAACACTATTAATAGCACTCTAAAATTACAAATAAATACATAGTAGGGTCGTATAAACGACGGATTTATTTTATCTAAATACGTTGGTTAAGCGAAAGTACCTGTATTGCATTACATATATTATGATTGTATAACATCATTGGTAAGAACGTAACTACTGCACGCCACTGCGTACAATGAATAATAATAAAACGTTTTCTTGCGTATGAGTTAACCCTCGCGTACTAAACATAAAAAAACTACATATCTATGAAAATATTTAAAACATGATTGATGGATGATCTCGCGACAAAATGATCGACTGTTATATCAAAATTTATGTCGCCCATTTGAATAATAAAATCTACAATAATATTCCAGCGATATAAAGCTTGGCCACACACACAGGTCATAAATATCACACTCTGAATTCTTATTTTACTGCTGGGGACTCCGCCTCTGCACGCTCTTGTAACCAGAAAGGTTGGATTAGCATTGGATTTGGATAGAAAATTTTTTTCGCCAAATTTTCATGTATTATTTTGAGTTGTATGACGTTAATGTTATATTTATTGATAATTTCATTAACATACATTGCGAGGGTGTCAAATATGGGGAAAACACCGTCAACATCGAAAATAAGTTAATCCAAATTACATAAGAAATTATACTTAAGAATATTATTGTTTTTGGCACAAACAAATTGTTTGTGAAACAGACTAAATAAAAAAAAGAATTTGCGATATCAAGGGATCTTACTTACTTACTTACTATCGCCACACTCTTTTGTCATGACACACAATTCTCGCCTCATCCACATTCATACATCTTCTCATACAAGCTCGCCGATTGTTGAGGCTTTTGACAGAACCATTCTCCGTTATCTGGTTTACCTGGTCGTGCCAAGTCTTCCGCGGACGTCCCCTATTTCTGGTTCCATCAACACTTGCGTCATATATCTTTCTTACTATTCTCTCCTCACTCATACGTTCCATATGACCAAACCACCTAAATGATCCTTTCTTAATATTACTTACTATACTAACATCAGCTTTACATTCTTTCCTTATTTCTTCATTCTTTACTCTGTCATAAATAGATTTGCCACAAATACACCTAAGTGATCTCATTTCCACTGCATTCAGTCTACTTTCGTTCCTTTTCTGCCAGCTCAATTCCATACATAAGTGTCGATACCAGGATTTCATTGTGCACCGCTAGTCTTGCCTCGGTTAACAAATTCCCGTTAGATATAATTCCATTCAAAGCGCCGTTCACTTTATTTCCTGCAGTCACCCTCCTTTCGATATCATTCTCAGCCTTTCCGTTTCTATCAAGCATACTTCCCAAATACACAAACTCATCTACTTGTTCCAAACATTTATTACCTACAAGTATTTTGCACGGTGTCTTTCTTTCCTCTTTCTCGAATACCATCACTTTCGACTTGTTAACATTCATCATGAGGTCGCTTTCCTTGCATACATCGTACATTCTACTCACCAGATTCTGTAGTTCTTGTTCATTATTCGCCATTAGTACTGCATCATCGGCGTACAATAAACATCATACAATTAAATCGCCCATTTTTGCTCCTACATTCATACATTCCAGTTCTTTCACACATTTATTCATATACAAGTTGAACAGCCATGGAGACATTACTCAACCCTGCTTGACACCCTTGGCTCTAATTATCAATATTGTTTAAATAAATCATAAACAAATAAACATGGGGAGGAAATCTTGTGTAAAAAATCTGCAAACAAATCATGTGCGTCGACCGGCTGCTCCAGCAGTTTCGGAACATTCTGGACCGCCGAAGAAGAAGATATACGCCTATAATATAAATTAATAATATATATATTTTTTTAAATAATATTTACTCACCAAACTCATTAGAAAGAAATCAGTCTCAGTCATTACACACCATTTTTAATATTTTATTCTTAAGTATGACTTATCCTGAGTTACCACTCTTAAGTACTAGGCTAGTTGAACTTTTACAGAATTTTCTCAGTTCTACTCTTTTCACATATCACCACATTCCTCTATTATATACTAAGATATTTACATAATTGGTCACTTGAGAGTCACCTGGGTTTAAGCTACTTACCGAATTCTGTCAATATATAAATCTAGTGTTTTCTGTATACTGATTTAAAAAACAAATTATTTTCAATTGTTCGATTTTTAATTAGTGTATTTTTAGTTGGATCTGACTTTCTGACAACAATATTTTTAGAAGAATTCTCCGTCAGTATAATAAGCGACGATGTATGTATGTACGCTAACAAATCAGTATTTGGTCTAGCGTTGCAAGCAATTTTGATTTCGATCTGTCTTTCTTTTGACCGAATTCTCCCGGTACTAATTACTATTTTGGGTTAATTCTGTCTTTCTAACAAACCACTCCTAGCCGCTTTCATCCATTTATCCAATTCACCGTATTACCAGGCGTCATTTCTGATTTGTCAACAAGAATAGATATATAGTTGGATGCTAACCGGCAAAAGAGTCCCTACGTAGTACTATGAAATCTGGCAGATAAAATGACAAAATTAGAAGACCACACCGTCCCCAAATTAGAGATAGATACATCACGAAGTCGGCTACACATCCCGGAGATCTGTTCCACCCCAAAAAGCGGGTAGGTATGTTACCGGACACAAAAGAATAAATTCGTTCACTGGCATCTTACACATAATATACAGCATGTAACGACTTGACTAGAACATTTTACCCGACAAAGTTTTACCTTGAGTAAGCAAGAAATTTTGTGAAAATCCTTCTATATTGACTTAACATTACAATATTTAATATATATATATATATATATTGACATACATATTTTTGTTCTGATAGAGGTGAATACATAATAAACATCAGACATAATTATACTCATAGTATATTGTGTGGGATGGAGTAGACTTCACCTCTGATATATACAGCATTGTCCTGGGTACTTTGCTTGACTGAAGTCTGTGTTAAAGTAGCCAGTTTTTTTTTCGTGCTATTGTGGTGTTATTTAAGTCATCAACAGGAATAAAAAGAGAATTACAAATATTTATAAAAAAGTAAAAATAAAATAAAAATATGTGTAGTGGGAGTGTTGTAAGACTAGTGAATTATTAGTGAAGGTATAAATTATATTAGAATGTTGGATAGCCATTCTTCTGATTCATCTCTACCTGATTGAATCATATATTGGGTCAATATTTGTGTAATCTTATATAAAATTGTTTTGTTTTAGAATACTGCGAAAATAATATTTAGCGTCACATCTACAGCCTCGAAGTTTCTGAGCTCTATAATGAATTTGACGTCATAAAGTCAAAAAGTCTAACTTCTTCGATGGACTGGACTTCTTATTTTTCACCATGTGCCCATATTATATTACGAATGCTATGTGTCCTCGATATAATTGTACGAAATGGAAGCGTGAACAATTACGGCGACTTCAAGCATTTGGAACGTGAATCTACAGAAGAGTGCTCATAATAAGCTGGACGGATATAGTTATGTAAGTTATATGTTTATATTTTTATTTGTTATATTTGTTTTATTAACCACTTAATTGAGTTTAAATACATCTACCGGTTTCTAAAAATACCATTTTCTTCTTCAAGATGTCATTACTAACTAAAAACATTTATTATTGTTTCTTTACCAGAATCTATTTTTAAAAAACAATAATTATTTAAATAATTAATTTAGTACCTAACTCAAATCGTTACTTGATACAAATTTACTCAAATAATTTTTAGAAAAAAATTTTAAAATTGAACTCGTAGTTAATTTTAGTTGGTTGTTTATAATGTTTTGATAAGTTTTACATACTTTATTTATCGCCAACGATTCCAAATTGACAATAACAAATTTTTATCAAAACCATGACCATTTAATCAAAAACGTGACCATGACCATCAAATGATTAGAAAATTCTGAAATCACACGATATCACATGAGACTTTAAATATAAATTATATTTAAACGAGAAGCTGCCCACTCTTTGGCGTAGTGCGCGCGCCGCTGTGTCCTTGCTCGGAATTGTATTGATAGATGCCATTTTGTTGATCAGCATATTGCCATACGTCATAGACAGTTGTCAATATGTGTTTATTTTAAGATACTTCTGACCCTGATGGATAACATGTCGGCAACAAAGATTTTTTTTAACATGATTTATATTTTGTCTTTGCTAAATATGCCACGGGTTTCATTGCATCAGAATATTTGATAATTATTAATATTTTTTTTTTATCCCTGATTGTACATGACTTAAATATTATAAATGCTTACATTTAGAATATCATAAAATTTCTTGGATTCTAGAACAACCTGTATATTGAAAAACCTACTAGCATGAAAGAAAAATTTTGGCCTTTTGTAAGGAAAACCCTTTATTGGAAACGTTTTGTCATACAGTTTTTTTGGTAACAAACGATGATATGGGATAACTTATCTGTGATGGCGTTCATTTATCAAACGGAAGCGTGGAATAATTTCAACGCGAAATGTGGCGGAATATTGAAAAATTATAACGGCCTCTTATTGATTCAAGAACGCACTATCAATCATGTCAGTTTACGTGACAAATTATCCGAGTGACTATGTCATAAGTTTCAATAAACATTAACTAAACTATGAAATGTCACAATAGTTACAATTATGGAGTAATCTTAATTGTGTTCAAAATACGGCATTTGACGGTACTAATGACGATCTGAGCAACCTCCATATTGATATCTTAATCTGCAAAGCAGCCAAACTACATCCATAGTTGCAAAACCGTTTGTGATGCCATTATTTTCCTCTTTTATTGTTCTATAAGATACTAAAATCCAAAAATTATCATCAATTTTAAAACATATAAAATCACGTGTTTTAAAATAATAAATTAGTTCTAAGTGATGATAAACCTTCTTGGAAAAACCTTAAATGTTTACCTGACACAAGTGTTGATGACACCAAAAATAGAGGACGTCCGCGGGAATCATAATGGTTACACTATATTATCATGGAAAATCAGCTAACTCCCAATTATATTTTACAATTTTGGTAAAGAAATTCAGCTAACTCCAAATATTCCCTATAAGTATGAGATAAATCAAGATATCATTAAGAATTATAATTTATTATATTATATTATGAATTATATTATATATTAGACTGAATGCAGTGGAAATGAGTTCACTTAGACGTATTTGTGGCAAATCTATTTATGACAGAGTAAAGAATGAAGAAATAAGGAAAGAATGTAAAGGTGATGTTAGTATAGTGAGTAAGATTAAGAAAGGATCTTTTAGGTGGTTTGGTCATATGGAAAGGATGAATGAGGAGAGAATGGTAAGAAAGATATATGACGCAAGTGTGGATGGAACCAGAAATAGAGGACGTCCGCGAAAGACTTGGCACGACCAGATAAACCAGATAATGGAGGATGGTTCTGTTAGAAGCCTCAACAATCGGCGAGCTTGTATGACAAGATGTATGAATGTGGATGAGGCAAGAATTGTGTGTCAGGATAGAAGAGTGTGGCGCTCTATCCTCTCTGCCTACCTCCACGGGGAAACGGCGTGATGGTAAGTAAGTAAGTAAGTATATTATGAAATAACTCATGTGTTGCGAGATGTTCTCACTTTTTTTGGGCCATCCTGTATATTATATATGACATGTTATGATATATTTTAACAGTGTTCCATCTTTATAACTTATTTATGGATCGCCGGTCGCCGTGCGCGCGCATGTGAACATGATATACGTAGATCGGTGGTTCTTGTCTATTACCTATCCACTACCCCCCTCTCCTTCTATAACCAGAACACGATCTTTTTTCTGTGGTGTGTTCTGTGTGTTGTATTTTGGGAGTTTAAGTTGTATTACTGTAGTATTTTGCGCGCGTTGACAGCCGCCAAATTCGTTCTGCCGGGTGGGAACGAATTGTTGGCGTGAAGTATCGTCCTGCTGAATGGGACTGATATTGTACTGTTTGTGTGTAATCGATTTCTCGCTACCGTGCGAACCGATTAGTGCTGTACATCGTCCTAGTTGTTTGACACTTTTGCGTTATCCAAATATATTTCGTGCTGAACAACGTTGTACGTGTCAGAAGACATGTAGATCCAATGGAAGAAGATCCAGATATCGAAAGGAACGTTTCACAGGTGGGTCGTGTTTTCGGGTTCTGAGTGGTCTTTCTGCCGCTCCTTGTCTCTCTCCCGAATTCCTTATATCCTTCCTGCATCCCTTATTTCCCCATCCCCGTGTTCAAACCAACAGCAATATTGATAATGTCACCACACTAGTTTAATCCTATGACAAGGAGGGCTAAATTTAACAATTTTTTTGTACTTACTAATTTGCGATTATTCAGTGTTTATTTGTGTATGTAAAAAAATTGATGCATTTATTCATTTAATGATTTTCTATTGTATTCATCCTGAGTTACTGTTTTATCGGCTCATTTTCTAATTACTTAATCAGTTGTGTCATTATTCAACTAATTTCTTAGAAATTACTCTATTTGTTTTAATGAATTAAATGGGTTTACATACTCGTATAAAGCATTGGAATAGCTAATGCATAAGATAATTTAGTTTTTACAATAATAATCATGGAAAATAACAAGAAAATAAATATGAAAAAATATTCTAAAAAGGCACATCGCTTAGCCTAGATAGGGGCGAATTTATAAGCCGTTTTATTAGCTGCCCGGCCGACCCGTTCGGGTACGGCCGCCGTGAATGGGTTAGACCGTCATTGCGTTTAGCTAGAAGTTGTACGAATCCGCACAGGTTGTATGTCGTAAAACTTAAATATTTAGCAGGGCCGTAAATTCTTCACAAAGTGATGTTTACGTCTTCAAATATTCATCAGCTTTCAAATTCAGCAAAAAAGGTGTTTACACCAGTGATGAGAAATAATGCCACTCTTGACTCACTGGAGTGATTGTGATTGGTATTCGATGATACCAGTGATTGAAAACTGTGACTGTGATCACAGTTTCATTACTAATACGCATAGGCCGCACGATATCACAATACATTAAATAAATAAATAAATAATTTTGAGCGTATTTACTTATATTTTTTAAACTTCTTTTGTATAACTTATATATATATATATATAATTTAATATCATCATGAAGATAATGAAAACCCAGAAAATGTGAGTTTATTTTTCCGTTCAATTTTTCAGCATTTCGGGTCAAATGTGTAAAACGTTTTGGCAGAATCTACTAGATGGCGCTAATCATGAATTAAACTTTATTCCTTCATGAATATTTTCATTTCATATGCACATGCGCCGAATCACGGTTCACAACCAAATATAAATAGAATAAAAAAATGAATCACGAATCACGATATTCCCAGATATTCAATCACTGATAGTGAGTGTGACTCAAAAATATCAGTGATTGATTCACGGTTCGTGATTTTGAGCTCATCACTAGTTTGAATGAACAATAATTTATTTTTTAAATGTTTTAATTCGTCTCAATTATATTTAAATATGAAAAATGAAGAGGATTCATTTTATTTTTACTTTAACCCAGTTGCGACTAGTGAATGCGCAGCAGAAAACACTCAATATTTATATGAAAATAATTCTATATTTAGAATCGGCACTAGTGCAGTCGTACGTAAAGATTTGTTAATGCTCACGATCGAAAAGTCTACCTTGAGACAAGTTTTTGGACCTCTTCTTTATGTTTTTAAAGTATACATTGATTATTATATATGTATACACGTAGGTCCCTTATGACTGACGATCGTACTCTCCATGAATTTCCGCCCGCTTGACTATGTTCCTCTTTTGTATTTTGTTAGTCCAGCGGATGAGGGATCTTCCTCTTCCTCTCCGTCCTTAGACGTGGCCCACCACAACAAGCTTCTTCAAGCTATCTTTGAAGAATTCGCCTCAGATTGAGAGTCTGTCCTTGATGCTCCTGCTGAATGGAAACATCTGTGTCTTGCCGTCCACACCTCCATACGTCCATCCTACCGTCGCCAAAATG
Source organism: Eubasilissa regina (assembly GCA_022840565.1). Lineage (NCBI taxonomy): Eukaryota > Metazoa > Arthropoda > Insecta > Trichoptera > Phryganeidae > Eubasilissa > Eubasilissa regina. The sequence goes on along the minus strand of JAINEB010000027.1, from coordinate 9,929,523 downwards.
TATAAAATGCCATATTTAGCTTGAAATAAATCGTCATATGCCAAAACAGCAGCGGCATGCATTAGACATGGACTTAGGTTGTGCTGCTAATATCGATGGTCTAAAACTGATGGGCATTATCATTAAAGGTTGTATTCATCATTCATTCTTACAGAAACATATTTTTGTGTAAGTAAATCTGTGTGAGTGCGTATTATTACTGTTGTTTTTGGGAAGTTTTTCAAATTATTCACTAAAAGAGTTACAATGTGAAGAAAAACGTAGATTCCGCGCCGAATAGGATCTACCGAACGAAATTGCGCGATCTTCGAGTCGCGCGTCCCGCGAATTGGAATACAACGATTCCGGTCGTAAATCGGAATCGCCGAAAGGGGGCGGTAAAGGAAGGATGGAAAGAAATGAGGGACTTGGATTAAAGGGGATAAGGATCGATGATGGGAGGGAATCCAGTCGAAGGACCAGTGGATCGACCGATTCTCAAGAAGCGCCAAAAATCAGTTCGATTATTACGGAACACCATGTTTAAAGTCTATTGGAATGCATACGGTCAAGTCCACTTCAAAGCCACACTTGCGGCGTTTTGCAAAATAGTACTAAATGTTATATCCAAATCGATTGATTTCTTCGCAAATTATTTAGTATACTATATTCTATACGTGTTCTAATTTTCATTTAGTTTTACATAACAAAATGATTACAAAAAAAACATTAAAAATTATACTTTTAAAATTAGGAATATTAACTTTGTGGTTAAAATTCTTATTTTTTATTTATGTTAGATATGACATCCTGAAGAAGAAAATTGTATTTTTCGAAACCGGTAGATGTATTTAAACTCAATTCAGTGGTTAATAAAACAAAGATAATAAATAAAAAATATTAAAAATTATAATTTTTCATAGTCGTATTGATTCTATTTTGTATTATTCTAACATTAAGTGAATCTTGCGTCTACAACTCGATAACGGTGAAATAAAAAAAATATTAAATACTAATTAAATGTATTAATTAGAAAGATATACATATAAAATCAATTTTATCATAAAATATTCTTGTTGCTACCGGGATTCGAACCTGGATCTCTTTACTAACCGGAGAAGGTGCATTATTCAACTATACTACAGCGATAGTTTGGAGTTCCATTATTTGAAAGCCATCTATTTGATTTTTACGGAATCTCTAATACTTTTGAGTAAACTGATAGCGGACGCCAGAAGTAAAAATTCATTTTTATTTAATTTTGGACACATTGATACAACTTAAAGAGGCCTTGGACATCTGCGATAAGGCTGTTATATTCTCCGACTCGCAAACAGCTCTTGAATCTGTCTCTGTTAATATGAAAGTTTGACTAGATAATGAGATAATTTGTTCCATCAGAAGATGCCTATTTAATTTGTACAGCAACAATAAACAGATGTCGTTCGTTTGGATTCCTGCACATAAAGGAATTCAGGGAAATGAATGTGCTGATGAATTGGCCAAGAAGGCTACTCTTTCCGGAGTTGTTTCCCATCAATTCCATATCCCGATGTATGACAGACTTAATATGGTAAAAAAACGTATGAGTTCTATCTGGTCTGTACAATGGATGGATCCAAACAATCACAAGGGTAATCGGCTTAAAATAATCCAAGGGTCTATTCCCCGCACGCCTTGGTTCTCCAACAGGAAGGTATCTAAAAGAACAATATTAAATATCTCTAGAATGAGAATTGGGCATTGCCGGGTGGCCTCACATTTGTTTAGATTGAACATAATAGACTCCCCAATGTGTGAGTATGGTGCCGAGGAGGAGACCCTTGACCATGTCTTTTTTGCCTATCCATTGTGGATTACAGGTTTTTTTTACAATAATCTTGTCAATGGTAATTTTCAACTCCCGGTTAACTTGTGTCATCTTCTCTTCCTTAACTCGCCACATTTGAGCTACATGATGGCAAATTTCTTGAACGATAATGGTATTAACTTGTAGTGTAATATTCCCTATTCTATATTATTGTTGTACTGCTTTCTATGAAATAATGTTTTGACTTGTTTAATGGCATAAATCACTCTTGAAGGGTGGATTGCCTGATTAAAAGAAGAAGAAGAAGATACAACTTGTATATTATTATGGAGAGCACATTCTTATTGTGAAGTTGTGACCTATGTTATTAAAAAAATATTATTATTAATCACACCAATTCTTGACGATCCAGAAGACCAAAATATATAAATCTCCATAACTTTCTTGACTTTCATATTACAAAATTACACGTTTATATCATTTTAAAAGATACAGAGATGACAATTTCACTTCTTCAAAGGAACGCTAATAAATTATTCCGCATACAAGAATATCACCGCCGAAAAATCCGACAGTTATTTTGATTTATCTCCGAACACACGACCTTTTATGAATTCTGAAGACGCTCACCATACTATATTGTTTCATGCACATGAAGGTATACGTATATAACTTAAACTTCATGCAACATAGCGGAGATGAGGTTTTTATTTCAATTTAATGTCAAGAGTTTCGAAAATGTGATAATATAATTTAAATATATTAATTAGAAAGATATACATATAAAATCAATTTTATCGAAAATTATTGTTGTTGCGCCACTGGGATTCGAACCTGGATCTCTTTCCAAACCGGGGAAGGTGAATTATCCAACTATGCTACAGCTACGATATTTTTAGCGACAAATTTTCGAACCTATATGTTACCTATTTGATATTAATACATTTAATCGTTCCATTATTTGAAAAAGCCATCTACCTTATTTTTACAGAATCTCAAAAAATATTTTTGAGTAATATTTAATTCATATTTAAAATATCACTGCCCGAATTCTGAATTATTACAACTTCGCAATAAGGATGTGTTCTTCTGATAATGTACTTATAAAAATCACTGCTGAATTAAAATAATTAAATTCATATACAAGATTACGAACTTAAAAGTGATACGTGTAATATCCATCCCTGCATAGAATATGCTTTTTTCTACATACTTATTTCACTTTAATGTCTACAAAGATACTAAATATCTGTAACAATACTCTTATACAGCACAGTCCACCCAAGAACCTTCTATAAAACGATTCGATGTAATACAACTTTATACGCGCTATTTATATTATTATATGATTAACATACTTGGGGAGCCTCCGATAAAATATATTCTATGTGAAAAGAGAAACAAATTTTTATTGTGTTTTTTTTTTAAATATTGTGTATATTTAAAACGCATTTAATAATTCATAGACGTCATCAATGTAATATTTTAATCACCAATTAAATGTATTAATTAGAAAGATATACATATAAAAACAATTTTATCTAAAAATATTGTTGTTGCTACCGGGATTCGAACCTGGATATCTTTCCAAACCAGAGAAACTGCATTATTCAACTACGCTAGAGCGACAGTTTGTAGTTCCATTATTTGAAAGTCATTTACTTTATTTTTACGGAATCTCAAATATCTTTGAGTAAACCGATATTAGACACCAGAATTAACAATTCATTTTTATTTTTATTAAATTTTCGACTTATATATATTATTAGGTAGAAATCAAGAATCAAAAATAAAATATTATGATTAATATTGTAATATAAATCTCCTTTTAAATTAAATGAATTTAAAGGAAGGTTTAAATCTTGGAGGAAGTGTTTTAATCACGTAATACGATATGACACAGCGAACTCGAGTCATATTTATGGTCCATTTGGGTAATGTATCTTCTTCTCTTGCGGTCATCTGTCACAAATGATTTGGGTTTTTGGATTTCAACGTTTCAGAGGGAGAATCTCCATGTTCAAATTTCTTCTTCAGTATATCTAATGTCCGTTTTTGCGCGCGTTCACAGGCTAAACTAGTTCTTGTGAATAATCTTTTCAAGCGCTAAAATGACATTTCAGAGCGGGAGTTTTCGTCTTTACCTCCTCATCAGTTGGTAGGGATTTGAGTGGTTGACAAGGAAAGCTGTACGCAGAGCACGTCAAAATAATGCAAAAATCTTCAAAGGGGTATTTACTAACCTAAAAAATCTAATTACACCTACACGAGATAAAAAAAGATTTTTATTTAATAATATTTAATACAAATGAAATATTACTAAATAATTAGATAAAATATTTTATTTAAACCATTGTTTATTGATAATTCTTCATGTTTCGATACCTATGGTATCTTTTTCAGGAAACAATGTGTGCTGAAATTAAAAATACAAGCATAGATAAAAACAAAACTATTCAGAATTTTCCAATCATCTTTTGGAAACAAACTATCCTTTTGATTTTAACAAGAGTTTAGAAATTATACATACAAATATTAGAAGTTTACAGTTAGATAAATTTGAAATTTTAGAAATAAGAAAAAGTGTTAATGGCAAGCTAAATGTTATAAATAAGCAAATCCTCTTTGCAAATGGTCACTTTTTATATTTGTTTTCATATTAGGTCTTACTTATTCACCACTTTTTAGTTTTGTTTTTATCTTTGCTTATATTTTTAATTTCAGTATACATTTAATCCTGAAGAAGATACCATAGGCAATGAAATATGTAGAATAATCAATAAATAGTGGTTTAAACAAAGTATTTTGTCTAATTATTTATATAAGATGAAACTACAAAGTAATTGTGCTAATATTGAAGAAGTAAACATTATTATTTGTGATGTCTTTGAGATCGTGTGTATGTGTGTGTGTCAGCGCGCCAGCACCGCCGGTGCGGTGTGTGTGTGTCGGGTATAAAAGGATGACGCGCGCGGGGTACGGCCTCTTTTCGTTACCGTTTGGCTCCGAGACTAGTTATATACTTTGTATCATTAAACTGTACTATTCGTGTAATAAAGATTATAATTGTCACACAAGAGTTTTTCATTAGACCACTATCAATCTTCTACGAAGTGTACAACTTGAGAAGTTCTTACTACGCAAGTATGTAACATCATATATTATATGTTAGAATGATATACAGATAAAATCTATTAATCGAAAATATATTTTAGTTGCTACCGGGATTCGAACTTGGACCTTTATCTATCTAAAGTAGTGGTCGGTAGACGGTCTAGGGCAGTGATGGCAAACCTATGACCCGCGGGTCAGACACTGACCCACGCAGGTTTTTTAAATGATCCACGCGTTGATTTTTATAAACTTATTTTTTATATTATAAAAGAAAGAACAGACAATCAAAAATATTCAACAAATGAAGTATATATATCTAATGTCTAATTTATAAAAAAATATTTCCAAGTGGACATTGGGTAGCTGATTTTCTATCGTATCACTGCAATTGTGCATGATCGTAAAACGTCGTGTTTCGTCGTTGACAGACGTCTACCGTGTCGGGTAGACGTCTGTCATGAGTTTGAAAACAACGTTCGAATTTATTACTACATACATATTACATATGTATGTGAAAAAAAACAAATAATTGAAATGAGCAATTAATTAATTGATATAAAATTTGAAAATTGAAGTAAAGTTAAGTTTTAAGATTTTCTGAAATTTTGACACGTCGAGTTCAAAAGGTTTGCCATCACTGGTCTAGGGAGAATAGTCAAATATTAAGTAAACAGAATCTCAACATTTTTGTAGGCAATATATATTTTAAAGACGAAAAAACGTGATAAGATCAAGATTTTTAGTTAAAATTTAATTCACAATAGTCTAAGGCTACTTAGAAGAATATAATATATGAGAGTTATGAACTTCAGTACACTGCTTATTAAACCTAAATATTTAATCACTGATAAAACATCTTATAGGCTTTGTAAAGTTTACTAGTTTGAACGGTGATTTTGATTTGCTTTTGAAAGCTTTGCTGTCTTAATGTAACTACTTGTTTTCAATTTTAGCTTTGATTGTAAATTATCGTCAGTTAATTCGCTTCTTAACTTATTTTTTATTTGATTTGTGGAAAGGAATGTCTGTTCACGTGAGTAGAGTCAAAGTTCGTGAGAATGCAAAATACTAGTTTTTTTATTGTGTCATATGTTTCAGGCAAGCTATCCAATGTATCAAATATGAGCCGGAGTTGAAGAGTCGCAAATGCCAACGAAAAGAACTGCATCCACGGTCTGCCGACCCCTGATCTAGGGAAATGTGTTATCCAATTTCGCCATATACATCATGCAGGTTTACGACAAATTTTTGAACTTATATTATATAGGAGAAATTATGGCCAAGAACTTTTAAAGGTCCAAACCTGAGAATAAAACTGCTACAACAGTATATTGAATTACCTAAATGGATTTCTTGTTTAACTGTTTATATATATTTTTTTTGTACATTGATAAATGTACTTTGCTTACTGTTACACCGGAAGAACACTGTTTGCTATAATACAGTAAATTACTTTCTTACTGATATGTTGTATTTTCTTTGCCAAATTTTATATGCATACCCTCAGTACATTTGTCCGATATTTGAAATATTACGCTCAAAGTAATTAACTAGGTGAAAATGTATACTTAATGAATATTAATTTGGAAGAGTAACGCGTCAGAGCATTAAACATTATTTATCAATGTAAGTAGATAATACATGTAAAAAGTTAACCTAATAAATGTATTATTATTATTATAGTTCTTTCAAATTGGTACAGCTGTTATTCAAATTTTAAAAGCAATAAACTTTATATTGCCACTTCACAATAAAACTGCAACTTCACAACAATAATGTATTCTCCGCAATAATACAATATTTAACTACTAGACGATTAACTCGTAGCATGCACGGTTTCAGAATTAAAACACATTTTCAATAACAATGTAGGTAGATAAAAAAATATTCAATTTTATAATTTAATTATTAGAGAACGCGCCTCATTTTATTTATTAAAGTGATAATAATTGATTTCTGTTATTATTGTAAATCAGAATTATCCACATTATTATCGACAACAATACACGGAGGCTCGGTACTGGAAGTCAAAGGGTGGATAGACGTCTAGTTTATTGAACCGACGACACAAAGGATTGCAGGGAGCAATTGGATGTGGAAGTCAGCAGAAAGGAAAAACGTACTCATTAAGAGAAGCCTTGATCGAATGCTGGATGTTCGTGGGCTTTAGAAGAAAGTAATATAAGTTAGGTAATTTATTAATTAAAATTTAGGGGTTCATTTTTTTAGTTTTTTTTTTTCCATTTTTCACTTCATTAAAACATTTTATAACAAAGTTTGATAACCTTTAAACTTTATAATTTAATAATAATCTAAAATATATATCCATTAATTTATGATATTCAAATGCGATCTTTCACGGCGTCTACAACGCAAAGTGTTCAGTCAGAATAGATTTTCAGTTCTTATGCATAGCAGCGAAATATTGATGCTTTTTGTATACAAAAGAGAATCAATCGAACAATTATAGAAACACAAGGGCGTGGAAAGATTGGGTATCACGGAGGGACAGGAAAATAAACATGTGATTTTTATCACACATTCAATTGAACAGACTGTATTGTTGATATAATGGAATACCCTAAAAAAAAAAAAATATATATATATATTTATTTAAAACTTAAATACATTCAATATTCATGTGATCCTTCCCAACCTCACTAGATCAGAGTCCCCATCGAGATGGATACTGCTTTCTCTGTATCATTTACATTCGTTCTCTTGTATCATTTACAATAGGTTGGTTACAGTGCCTCAAGCAATATGGATATAGATATATATATATACTATTGAACATGGTATAAATAATAATAAGTAGAAAATATCTAGGAGCAAAAATAGACAATTTGATTGTATGTTGTTTATTGTACCCCGATGATGCAGTATTAATGGCGAATAATAAACAAGAACTACAAAGGCTAGTGAGTATAATGTAACTGGAAACTGTCGTTACAAAAATTAATGCAAATAGCCATAATAAATAATATTAATAGATATATTTCAGCTATACTGAGTGGTTCATACAAATCCAATGGGTAATTTACTTATTTTTACGTTTTTTTAAAAGTATTTCCGTTCGTTATAGATGTGAGTTACATCTATTTACAAAACCACTAAAAAGTACACAAGTTTAACACTGTAGAAAGACAAATCACTAACGCAAGTATTGATTATAGATAATAGAGAAAGGTTATGAAAGGTACTCTCTAATTACAGGATGAATATCAAACTAATACACACAATTGTATCCATATATGAAAGAAGTTTTGCGTGTGAAAGGATCAATGGATCATTCGCACCATGGTTTGACATTACAAAGGGTGTCAAGCAGGGTTGTGTAATGTCTCCATGGCTGTTCAACTTGTATATGAACAATTGTGTGAAAGAACTGGGATGCATATAAGAGCGAAAATGGGCGATTTGATTGTATGCTGTTTATTGTACACCGATGATGCAGTATTAATGGAGAATAATGAACAAGAGCTACAGAGGCTAGTGAGCATAATATACGATGTACGCAAGGAAAGCGACCTTGTTATGAATGTCAACAAGTCGAAAGTGATGGCATTCGAGAAGCAGGAAAACGAGACAACGTGCAAAATACTTGTACGAATGTGTATGAGGCGAAAATTGTGTCAGGACAGAAGAGTGTGGCGCACTATCCTCTTTGTCTACCCCCGCGGGGAAACGGCGTGATGGTAAGTAAGTAAGTAAGTAACAATAACTCGATCAATTAGGTTGTAAATGTATGGTATTGAATATGATATGTATAAAAAAATTAAAAAGTAGAGTAATGAAAATGGGCAGGCCACACCGCTCGTAACACAAACTGTTGGATGAATGTTGTTATCCAGTGGAATTCGAGGGCAACGAAAGGCCGACAGGACGCTCCAAAAGTCATAAACTCATCAAATTCGTGACAGTGAATAACAACGGACAAAGAGTGGGAAACACTTGGGGAGGGCTTCATCCCGCAATGGATAGAAAACGATTGATAATGATGGGGACCATGTCTGTCGAAATAATTTTGAAAGATAAAAATAAAAACAAAACTAATAAAAAAATCTTTCGTAAATTTTTACTCTCGGAAATAATTTATAAAATTAATGAAAAACTATACTATTTTGAATACAAATACACAAGTTGAAATTGAAGTGTAATTTAATTTGCCAATTCCACAAAGTTCTCCATAGCCATCCGAGATAATTAACATCAATTTACTTTACCTGATCTTCATTTCGGATTTCATTTGTCTTTACGTTTGAAGAGTTTTCTACCCTTGAATTTCTCAACTTTCCAGTGATTAGTCCCAGGGTCTTCTTACGCTTTATTTTGCGTGGCTTATTCCACCCTTTATCAAGTCTTCACGGCCGTGGGAAGCTTCTATTAAGGGAGATTTAAGGGAGTGATTCCGTATTCTAAAAGGATCGAAGAAAATACCAAATCCCGGAGTGTCGTGGTGACAATATTGGAATTAATTCAAACTTAGTTGAAATTGATTTAAATTTAAACGAAATGAAATGTTTTTACCAGAGCTTTCTCTTAATCGGAGATTCTAGAATTTCTAGGCTGGAACAGGTGTGGTTCATTAGAAACGTGTAATGGTTTTAACCATAGATTAAAAGAACACGTGCGTCTCAATAGAAATGATATTTATTTTATAAAGGTTCTAGATTTAGGATTCAATGTAATTTATAACATAAATTTATTAGATAAAAACTATCATGGATCACTAAATTTTTAAATCCGTTACAACACTTTTTTAACAAATTTGAGTTATATATAACATTGGATTCGGAATTATTATTTTTATTTAAAAATGTGTTTCATTTAAATATACGCTTTGTTTGCTAGAGTGGTGACACTGCACGCGCCATACTGTCATGGTTGTATTGGGACGCACCCATCAACCATATAGGACCTGAACTAGAACAACCAATTAGCACAGGCAATATATTATTAAGCACCAAATACGGGTACTGCCAAACATCTACCGACCACTTCTTCGCAGTCCGTCCTAACATCTCCAAGGAGTCAAACAAGTTCCAACTGCGTATTTAAAGTGTAGCAATTCATCTCTTCAATAAACGAAACCTTGTAAATGCCCTTTCATTTATACACCCTGTTGTAGTTACAATAGACAGCCTATACTGCGACTCACAACCGACACGCGTGAGACAGGAAGAAGTTAGGAACTTCTGTCTCACAGCATATTAACCTTCGAACACAATCTCGAGTCAAGCGTATATTTAAATAACTTCAACACACACACATCAACTTCTATACTAACAATATTCAATATAATACTAGAATGAGCAAAACCCGGTAGAACGCGAAATTACTTACAAAAACTGCCATATTAATCTGCTATAATACTAAAATACATATTTGGATTCAAATTAATTCAATAATTAATGTAAATACAAAATAATTTTATTTTAAATGAAGTAATCAGTAAATTTTCTAAAAAAGTTATTCTGCCTGCCACTAAATGTAGCGGTTTTGCTTGATTTTCTCGATATTATGAAAACGTGTTATAGTGGGTAATGAAAGTCAGCGACTCATATATGAATTTAGTTCAGCAGTCTCAGCAGTATAATAAATTTGCTGCCTCTGAGCGTAAAATATTAAGGTAAATTAATTGACCTACAGTAGAAAATGGATCTTACATAATAAAAATGAAACATGAGCTCGAAAATCTGATTGAACGAGAAAGATTGTAAGATTCTGTAGGTTCCAAAAACTGCGATGGGCTGGCCATGTTGAAAGAATGCCAGGACATCATAACCGAGTGGATATACCAGTGGAAGCGACCTATAGGCAGGCCAAGGAAGAGGTGGACTGACTGTATAAAGGAGGACTGGAGCAAAATGGGAGGGCCTGGAAACTGGACAAGAATGGACAGGGATAGAAGTCAGTGGAGAGCACTTGTTGAGGAGGCCAAATGTCATCCTGGGATGTAGTGCCGCGGAAGAAGTCCCAGCAGTATTCAAGTCTCTTTGATAGCTAAGATTATTCACTTTGAATTAGCAACGTAAACCCGGATCGATAAGATCTAAATGAACGAATAGCGCAAAATCTCCGCAAAAAATTACGATGATTCCGGTCATAAATCGGAATCGCCGCAGGGTAGGGAATGGAAATTAGAGAAACCTTTGTGCTGGATGAGGTAGGTGAGGGGATAGAGATTCCAGTCAAAGAATCACTAATCTCGGGAATTGGTATTCGGAAGAACTGCTCGCCTTAACTTGTATATGACGCTTCTTTTATCCTTCCAATCGCCGTTGAGATCATACAATGGCACGCGGATGAGTCGATCTCCGATCCCACAGTACACAAACAATAAACAATACGTGATCAACATACAGTGCTGGTGCCCTGGAGCTGAAATGTCCACACCGCGAATGCTATCGCGATGCCGAGATCGAACAAATATCGGTCAAGCTGATGTCTGCTGACGTCAAGGTCACAATTCACACAGACAAGACGAGCATGAGAAGAGGTATGGATGAGAATTTGGATGCGGAAATGTGTGTGTCAATAACATGGGTCGAAAGACGCCCCAAAAGTGTGTTTTACGAATTCGGAACATATTTGCATAATATTTTTGTTCTCATTTAATCAACAAGAATAGTTGTTTTCTTAATAAACACATATTTTTATCGTGAAGTTACAATTTCTGTGGTATATTTAATACAAATTAAATTAATCAATTAGAAAGGTTTACAGAAAAAATCTATTTATCGAAAACATATCTAGTTGCTACCGAGATACGAACATGGACCTCTTCCTATCCGGGGAAGCGTGTGGGAATCCATTCCACTACATCAACAATCACGTCATCGATATCGACTTTCTATCGTATAACAGTTCTGTCGTGATGGCGAGGGCTATGAGAATGTATGGCAGTGCGCACACTGATGACTAAATTTTCAAACCATACAACAATTGGTGAAGAACTGTTGTACGACTGTTTTGTCCTTAGTGTGCATTCGCTCTTACGCAATATAAAGTTGATTGCTATTACAAAAAAAATTTAAAATGTATCAATTATAAAATATACAGAATATAATTTATAAATTTGTCGTTAACATAATCGATTTGCTGAAATAGAATGGTAACACGAAAAGGTCCAGGTTTGAATCCCGGTAGCAACCAAATATTGTCTCGATAAATTGTTTTTTTCTGTATATTTTTCTAATTAATTAATTTAATTTGTATTGAGAATATTAGTCAATAAAATTTAATATAATATCATTTTATAAAAATATTTTTTTTAAAGATATTTCACTGATCTACTTGTAATTCAACTTCACGGAGTGCGTGCCACTTTATTTTCACTTTAATTAGCTTGAATCAAATAATAACTTGTTCAATTGATTTCAATTAATCTTGGGAGTACCAAAGGCAAGACCCTTAATAGGTACGCCAGAAAAGACCTCCCTGTAGATTAATCTACTAATCAAATATATATTATTTAATACCCGTAGGCTCACGACCAGAGATTCCAACTATTCGACATCATCAACTATTCGAATATCGAATAGTAAAACTAAAAATGTTCGAATATATTCAAATAGTTTCTAAAGTATGATAACGTACGAAATTAATTTTGAATATTTCAAATAAATCGTATTATACGTAAGTACATCAAAATTTATAAAATAACGAGCAAATTTATCATAAACTATTTTTTATTGTAGTTTTAAAAATACATATTTTAAAACTAACAACGCATTGAATGTTTCGTATTTTAAATTTATTTTTATGGTCGCTGCAGTTGAAAATACCCGCTCAGTAGCGGTTGACTGTTAAAAGTGTTTTAAATAGTAGGTCTCACTTGTCTTTTTTTTTAATTTGTCCAAATATCTAAAATATTTTTTTCAACAAACATTTGTAGTCTCTATGAGGGATAAAATGGTGCTTCTTAATTCAGTCTGCAATTCGGACGTCGATGAACTCTTCGAACAAGCAACAGGTATCTCTTCCACGTCCGACTCAGAATCCTGTGCATTGTTTAATATTACAGTCTTAAAAATTAGTAGGAATACTATTCGAATAGCTGAACAAATATTCGAGTATCGAACAGTAGAAAAAGGACGAATATATTCGAATATCGAATATTCGAATATTCGGGTTGGAATCTCGACACACGGCACTAAATATTTGTTTTTATTTCATGAATTGGCAAATTCTAAAACTTAATTTGACGACGCGACGTTCTAGTTGAGCTTCATAATGAATTATCATAAATTATTGAGATAGTTCCACTGAGACGCTTTACTTTTGAGTTTGTTCAAACTACCCCTCCGTATCACCTGTCAGCGAGACGGCCTCCCTGTAACAAATGGCTAGGGAAGTCAGGAATTCACATTTAAGTTACGTAAAGTCTTTAATATAAAATTTGTTCAACGCAATGCTTTTGTGGTTGCGGAAGCCTTTAATTTTAAAACGAACACAAGTAAACAGCTAGAATTCTTTTTATATAGGTCAGATTGTTAAAAAAAATACTGTTTATACTGTATTTTTTAGCAATACTACTTTCTCCGTTCGCCTTACCTAGCTGATAATAATCAGCAGACAGACGGACATGAAAGAAATTCTAAAAATATTTTTTTTTTTCATAGTTTCTTTAATCATAGTTTGCTGTTTTTTGAAGCCATTTACATACATAAGCAGATATGTAGCGATTTTTCAACATGATTTATTATTCAAATTCGTACGAAAAATAATTCTTCAATTATAAGAGAATGATAATATTTATAATACAATTTAAATAAATGTATTAATTAGAAAGATATAGATGTAAAATCAATTTTATCGAAAAATATTGTTATTACTACCGGGATTCGAACCTGGATGTTTTTCTAATCGGGGGAAGGTGCATTAACTGACTATACTACAGCAGACAGTACTTTTGACGACAAATTTTCGCTCAAGCGATGTGATTTCTCATTGAGTAAAATAAATTCATTCTACAAATAAATATCATTAAATATATTTTTTTAAACAAAATGTTTGATGCAGTCACTTTGTTATTAAACATTAAAGTATTAACCTACTAAAAACTTTGTATTTAACGACAGAGTTTTTACCATTTCACTTCGACCAGTTTCTAAATAAACTGCTAAAAATATATTATTAATTCAAACTACAGGGTGCGCCATAAGCAAGAGTTTCGTCCTTTTTTTTTTTTTTAACGCGTATTGTTCCCTCGTGAAGTGATCCAACTAATGACTAAATTTCTAAGGATAAAATTTTCGCGCGCTGTCGCCCGCGTGCCCCTCCATCGCGCGGTTCTCAATCAGAAGCGATTTAAAAGCGTAAAAACTTTTAAACCAAAGTGTATAAACTTTGCTCGTTTTCTGTTTCCAGTTATATCAATATAAGAGCATTTGTTCTAAAAGCAGCATATCATTATATAAAAAGGTACATTATTCTGATTTACCATATAAACGGTTTAATTTCCTTGATACCCATCTACGCATACTGTAAAACTTGAAAAAATTACAAAACCTTAACACACACTTGTAACCAGAGGCGTAGCTACTCCAACATATCGCATTGGGGCCCAGATTAAAAGGATTGAATATCAATACTTTCGGAACAAGAAATGAAACAATAAAATTTAAAAAACCATTTCTATACCTATTACAAAAATATGTGAAAACATGATCGAAGCAAACAGTGAAACTTGATAACATATCGGGTCAGAGACTAGACTACTGTTGTAAAACAAAAATCGTCGTAAAGCGAAACATGGCTTTTCTAAAGGTACGAGTATACATAAACGCTTTAAAACATTTATTGAGTGCATTATTCATTAAAACCTCTAAAAAAAACCACTCAAAGTGTGAATATTATTAAATACACGAAACAAATTCTGTCCTGTTTAATTAGTAACACCACGTAGTATATAAAATTCTTACATCTTGTATACTAAACTTGTCTTTTTTCTTTTTGTATTGAGGGTAAATTATTTATTGTTACTCAATACTGCTTGAAGACCTGAGCACAGCAGTGGAGAGACACACACTGAGATGACGATGATCGTAAATAGTTGATCTGTGGTTACGAGAAGATAAACATACATAAACCAGTCATCAATGACATTCTGGCGAGATACCATTAGGTTCACAAAAAAAAATTCTAATACCATTTCATCGGGAATTTTCCGTGGTATATTTTCACATTTGCTAACGATTTCGATCAGAGTAAGCGAAGTAGAGATATGTTCGAAAACCCGATTTATAGTCGCCATTTTCAAAGATGCGATCATAACAGGGCGGCGCGTGGCCGTAGTATTTTAGCGGGGTAGGATTTTAAATATCTCGTACAGTAGTTCGTTTTTCTAAGCGACAAATAATTCAGATTACGATCGTGCCATAAAAAACATCTATAAACTAGGAAAATATATTTTCCGACCAAATTTTTTAGAATTTAAAGATTTTTTTTGGTTGTTAGTGTTTCGGATGATGTTACTTGTTGGAACTTTAAGATGCTATAAATGTGTTATTGTAATGTAACTAATCAAAACAAATATTTAATTTTAACGAATCAAGTTATACACTTATTTAAAGGTGTATAACTTGATTCGTTAAAATTAAATAAAAAGGTTTATATGGTGTCATGGCACCATCTAGCGTGCCGCCGCATACTTCTTCAGTAGCCTCGCGACTCCAATTTAATCCACTTCTATAATTCGTTCATCAATCAGAGACGAAGATCCGCCACGCATATTTTCGTCTCATAGCATCGTGCCTCTAATCGCGCGTACCTTAGTCAAATTTCTGTCGTATCAGTTTGTAGACTTATTGAATAAACCATGTGATTTAACCGTAAGTACATTTTATCATCATTCGCATCACTCACATCTTCCATAACTGTTATATAACTCTTACGAAACTGTATAAAAGTACAATATATAGAAATAATATACTATGTAGATGAACCCAGTGGCGTCAAAGTGACAAGTTGAGGTAAAACATTTAAAAAACAAATTAGGGCAGTTAAGTAAATGAAGTATTACAATTGAGAAGAAATAACTTAAATTAAATATCTTAAATACAATTCATGCAATGTAAAACGCATGACAGTATGCAGTATTCGGTCTTTATTTAGTACCTAACCTGAAAGATTCCCTCGAAGAGGTTAAAAAAAGTGGTAGTAACTAAAAATAAAATCTTGTGGAAATACTAAATAGGTACGTATTTTTAATTTTATTTAAGGGTTAAAGTTCATTACAACTAGGTACTACTTTCGCATAAGGTGTTATTTTTAGCACTTAACTACGTAATGTAGAAGCTTTGCGAAGAAATCCTAAATCTACAACGACATCACAAGACCGAGATGGAAAAGCCTATTGTAGAGGGTGAAAAAAAAACAATTATTTACTTACTTACTTACCATCACGCCGTTTCCCCGTGGGGGTAGGCAGAGAGGATAGAGCGCCACACTCTTCTGTCCTGACATATAATTCTCGCCTCATCCACATTCATACATCTTGTCATACAAGCTCGCCGATTGTTGAGGCTTCTAACAGAACCATCCTCCATTATCTGGTTTACCTGGTCGTGCCAAGTCTTCCGCGGACGTCCTCTATTTCTGATTCCATCAACACTCGCGTCATATATCTTTCTTACCATTCTCTCCTCATTCATCCTTTCCATATGACCAATATATCAATATATGACCAATTATTTTATTAATGTATTAAAAAACGATTATTTCACATTTTAGACAATTAACCCGTGCCACGCATAGTTTCAGAAATAAAAAACACATTTTATAACAGTATTCCAATAATTCAAAATATATATATATATATATTTAAATTATTACGGTACGCGCCTCATTTTATTTGCAAAATTGAAAGTAATACGACATATGTTATTTTTATAAATTAGAACTATCTAAATTATTATTGACATTACTGCGTTGCTGGAGACACATATGTTTTGAGATTTTCGAGATTTGCGGAATTTGTTTTCAGCTCGGGCGAAATTCAGAGCTTTCCGGACAGATTAATGTTCCAAGCAAACAATTTTTTTTAAATAGAGATGCGTACACGGAATACAAATCACATCAGTATTCTTACTACAAATTAAATGTGCCAATAAGAAAGATGTACCAATAAAATCAATTTATCGAAAACATGTATTTATTACCACCCGGACTCGAACCAGGAACCCTTCCTACTCGGGGAAGTGACCTATTGCATCATGTCAATATCTGTGTTCTGAAAAACTGCAACTTCGTATTATTAACATGTTCTATTTAATAATATGTCAAGCTTTCAAGCTAAAAGCTTATGCTATGAAAATAGGACAACTTGCTAGTCTCCTAGGTATGAACCCCCGATCACTAGATCACTAGGCCAGCGTCTTTACCACTAGACCAATGATATTAATAAATTGCTTTAGATAGAATTCATTAGGACAGTATGCGAGACCGTGTGAGGTAAAATATGAAAAATGTAATGTTGTAATATAAAAAATACATGTAATAATTCGTAACACCACATGGCCACAATTACACGGGTGTAAGGGAGCTCTTATAGGGAAGATTAACCCTCCGACCTCATTCGCAAGAATATATATTTTTCATACCACCAAATATTACCATAGGAAGAAACACAAGCTATTCACAGTGACTCGACCGAGAAACCATATTGAAATATCTAAATTGGAATTCTGAAGATATCTGTATAAATGGTGTATCTCTTTCCAAATTAAGATTTGCACATAATATAGCGTATTTTCAAATGTATAAATCACACTTTTTTAAAAATAATTAAACCTGCGACTCATACACTGCAAGTCAAATTTGCAAGTTATAAAATATTTGCACATTGTATATGTATTTGTAAAACATATTTGCTTGTTCATCTTCTGTCCTATCTATGATAAACGACTATGGACGGACGTGACACTAGACACTAGTATAGAGCGTGAGGTTTGGGTAGAGCCAGTATTAAATACATATGTTTGTGAGTAGGTTTCACATGTTTGGGAATATATCAAAGCAATATAAGTCATTGTGAAGTCGTTCAAGAAGATAGGAATTTCAAACATGCTGGATGGAACTGAAGAAAATGCCGATACAGACATTGACAATGTTCAGTAATAACATTTTTCAATAAAAACATTGAGGGTGCGACTTATACTTGTAAAAATATGGTAATCATTATCTGGGGGTAGGCAGAGCGGATTCACAATTTTCGCCTCATCCACATTCAAACATCTTCTCAAGCAAGCTCGTCGATAATTGACGCTTCTAACAGGGCAATCTTAGTCTTCCGTGGACGTCTTCTATTTCTTGTGCCATCAACACTTGCGTCACATATCTATCTTACCATTTTATACCCACTTAAACTACCTAAGCGATCCGTTTTTAATTCTAACACTATGCTAAGATCAGCTTTACATTTTTTCCTAATTTGTTTATCTTTTAAGCATATTAAAAATGGATTTCTCACATATACGCCTAAGTGATGTCAAGTTCAGACAATATAATGAAATCAATAATTCGAGTCTTGACTAAATGAACTAGATATTGCAGCAAAACTGTCGGATTAAAAATTAAGCCATATTGAATATAACACGTGTTTTCACGTAAATACTATTTTACTCATCCATCACCATTGTCTGATCCCTCTATTACTTAGTGTAATATCAAGCTGAAAACCTAATCATCTAAACCAGATAAATGCTTTGACAGTTGGACGTAGACCGTCGTTACTATAGCTATCGTTCTTATACACTCTTCACATATCCATCTTTAATAAGTGAAAAGAAAACCCAAGTCATGAAAAATGGCATTGTATGCCAGAGAAAAAATATGATGAATAATGTGAACCTAGAATTGGTCTCCTCATAATATATGTACATACTACACAGGGCAAGTCATCTTCTCGAACGGAGAACTTCAGGAAGAAATATCATAGAATATAGTATTTAAAATCACCCAAACCTTCGAGCAATCCTTCAACCAATGTTTTGACTAATTTTTTGATCAATCTTTTGACCAATCTATTGACCAATCTTTTAACCTATCTACTAACCAATCTTTTGACCAATCTTTTGACCAAGTCTTACACGTGGTAATGAAACCTGAACTCTGGATACTAATTCTGAAACTAACTCAGAAGCTCTAGACAACGAAAGAAGCATACTGGAGTCACTGGAAGAGTGAGAAAAATAAGAACGTAGGCTAGCGTACAAACCAAAGTAAAGTATTATATGTCATTATCACTACTAAAAAGCGTAAATAGTAATAGGTGAGTTGTATTTCAAGAAGAAATTATGGACAAAAAATATGCGTGAGGCAAAAAACGACCTAAAAACAGACAAAATATTCAGGGCGGTGCAGGGCGTACTTGTTGGTCTAGTGGTTAAAATATTCGCCTAGTAATCCAGTGGTCAGGGGTTCGAGGCTCATTTCAGGAAACCAGAAAGTTAGTTCTATTATTACAGCACAAGTGTTTAGCATAGATTGAAATTGACGTGGCACGTATTCCATACGCATACGTTACTCCATTTTTTTTTTTAAATAAATTTTAAAAAGTAACATAACATAACATGAAGACATGCAGGATCATGACGAGATGAGAACAAACTTTGTTAAGTTTACTTCATAATGATTACAGTAGTTGTTATTATATATTACGATTTATTGATTTTTCCTACCACCATTACTTTTGGTTCGCAATGCAAATGTTTTCTAAAAACAAACGATGTTGTGGAATGTTATTTAAATCACCCCTAACAATGAATAAATCATAGTTCTTTGTCTTCCGAAAACCTTTTATTAAAGCCTTTACCATATAAAAGAATGTTGTCCTAGGATTCGGGAAAAATTTCCTGATATAAAAATAACGGAAATGGCCAAATAGATTTGGGGGAACCATTTTTCCTGCAAAAAACAAAATATACTTTTTTTTGTTTTATATTTACTGTAAGTATTTATAATAATACGTTGGATTATTTGTAATGCTGTATTTTTGACATTGTTTATATAACATTGTTTGTAATGCTGTATTTTTGACGTTGTTTATATATTTGCCCGTCTCGACACAGAATTTCTCTAGTGAGACGGGCACAGTCCAAACAAATTTTTAAATGTATTATATAGTTACAAATAAATAAATAAAATAAACTATTTCTTTATTTCCGTCGTAAAACAAACGTATATGTAAGAGTGTCCAGTTATTGCATAAAGTAAATAATTTTTAAATTGAATTTTAGTTATTACTTTATTATTAGGTTATAAAAATGATTAATTCTCAAATGATTTCCTGTCATTATTGATGGATTTTCTAGTAAAACATTTATTATATTTACGTACATTATATAATTATAAAATTAACAAAAAAAATATGTTTTATATTAATTATCTACTTTTTTGCTTTATTTAATCTTCCTTGTATAGAAATAATTTATTGTTCATTTTCAAAGAAATGCTCTTTGAAGTATCTTCTTTTTGATATACTTATATCTTTGAAGTTATTGATAAACTGATGGTTAATATTAGAATTTCTATAGATTTGAATTTATTAGACTTTTTCAGCCGGGGAGAGATTTCTAATTTCCATACAAAAATGAACCCGGGCAATCGGCAATATCCAATAAAAAAAGAAAAGTAATTTGTTTTGAAAAATATGATAAACTATAATATAAAGTAGTCGCCATAAAGACTGTGAGTGAAAATTTGGTGATTTATTAATTATTTATTAGAAACTATACAATACATATGTTTAATATGTTTAGACTGTGCCCGTCTCACTAGAAAACTGTGTGTTGAGACGGGCATAGTTTACAAGTAATTGTACAATAAATTAGTTTACAAGTATCAGACCAAAATTAATATTTACGTCTTAAAGCAATTGCAAAGTGGACGTTCAATATATTACTTTAAGAAATTGGTGACAACAATTATTATTGGTTTGATCAATTTGTTTGGGTAAGTACACCAATATTGGCTCTACCAATATTACGAATCCAAGTTTTATTTTTCAGTTATATATTACCGGGACAATTCAATTGAGTTAAATCTTTCAGCATATAGTTTAGGTCCAAAATATTTGTAGTTCCTTTGGCTATATGTTGTATGTGCTCTTGGGGCTTGCAGGTTATGTTTATTTGTTCGTGTGGTAATTATATTGTGTTTGCTTTAAAATGTATCTATTTCTATTTATATACGTAGTTCAGAGTAGTATTAGCATATATTTATCTTATATATAAGACATCGAATTTATTAAAAATTTCATCAGTGCTCGTTGTGATTGGGGTTTTGATAATAGTCGCTCCTCCCCGATATATATTATGTATATAGATACATTTTTTAACGGAGTATGGGGCGATCTCTTCATCATGATCGATGAAAGTGTACTTAAATTAATGTACGATGAAATATTTCCGATAGAATGATGTCATTTATTTGCAAGAAATGGTATTTAAAAGTACCTACATGGCACTTACTAAGAAGAATGAATGTGTACGTTTTTGAAACGAATTTTTTAAAGTGAAACTTTGAGCCGGTCTTAAAAAAATTAACTATGGCTTAGATTTTTAAGACAAGGTTTATAAAAATAGTAAAACTTCGGTGGTTAGGCCATTGTTATTGCTGAACAAAATACCAGTAGGGTGCAAGAATTTGGGAAGGATAAGATGGAGTGGAAATGTCTCAAAAGACATGCAGGGTGAATATTATGTTCCAGGCCGATTTTATTTGACCGCCATTTTAGTTTAACAGATATTTGTCAATTTTAATTTGATATTCGTAAACAATAGATAATTACACTTGATTGTGGAGTATCTAATGTTTCAATAACGTGTTGAAGTCAATAAAACATTTTATCTAAATTAATGGTGATCACTGTTGTCACATCTTGGTAAACTTCTTGGTGACCGAATTGGGTCAATTGGGCCTGCAACACGTGTGGTTTCAATATGACGGACCAACCTCACACACAGCTCGAGCTACGCTTGAAAGTTTTCGAAAAAAATTCTCGGCGCATAATGTTAAAAAGTCATTATATCGACTGGCCTCCTCGATTACCTGATTTGACGGCTCTCGACAATTTTCTGTGGGGGTACTTAAAAGGAAAGGTCTACGATTCCGATGCTATAGGATAATATTAGAAATGAAATTTCTGAAATAATGCGCGTTTTTTGGCCAATTTAATAACTTATATATAATTGTAATAAATCTAATAATTAATAAATAAAAACAAAATTATAAAATTATATTTGATTTATAAGTTATTTAGAAACAATATCGACCTGGAATATAATATTCACCCTGTATCTGTCTTAAAAAAACAGGAATGAAGAGAAACGGTCTGTATCTTTGATAAGTCCTGAACGCATATTCCTGGATGCTAAACCTACATCTCTGAACGGCTGTATCATCTCTTTAGGTACCGATCAACTGGGCGTCAATAATCTTCGATCCGACTACTCGGCCTCACTTCTTTCTCGGTCAACTTCCCGAATACACATCCAGGAACGCTTCTTGTCAAATACTTGATCTATACTTTTACTTTATCTCGTGTTCTGTAAATTGTGTAACCAACTCCAATAAACGCCTATCAACTGTAAGTAGCTATTTTTGAATAAAATTGTGAATAAAAGAGCAGACGGCCGCAAGCATTAAATATTACGAGAACACTGTGCGCTCATTTTTATAAAAATCTTCTGATACTTAACTTCTAATAAATTCATTTAATTGCAATACATCATTGCCATAAGAATCACAATAAATCTTTCTGCTTCCCATAAGGCTAAGACTCACCAGTAGTGATGATGATGATGATGATGATGATATAGTACTATATAACGGGGAATACCCTTTCTTTTCACACACATACCAACTAGCGCCGAAAGGGACTTTTTTCAATTGAGTGTTGCTTCGTAAAAAAATTCCCTAGATAGCCAAAAAGAATGGCGACACTTGTGATTTGACCATAAAATCTAGGCGGTACTGCGCACCATTACGTGAAACAGTCGCAAAGCTTTTAAGACCCGGGGATAAACAGTCTGTAAGTGGATGTTATCACGCCACACTGTCTTAGGGTCAGTCCGGAGAGTCAAGTTCACGATTGGAATTTTCCGAAAAGATTGGGAAGAATAGAGACGGTGTCCACTGAGTCGGGCGAAAAAATATATATTTAATTCGGAGAAAGAAAACGGTTTTGACTGTAGAGAAGTCGAGGGCGATGTTTGTTGATCACTTAAATGATAGGAAGTGGGAAAAACAACTTTGAATGGAAAATATGTTATTTAATGTTAGAACATTAAATGAATAAACTTGTTAAAGTAAAGTAAAGCGAGATAAAAAAAGATGAGTCAGCTGTTTGAGTTTTCATACTAGCGCCAATTTTTAGTTCATTTCCGTCGTCATATAGATATCGTGAATTATATAATATATATTATATCTTTGTAATGTGTTTTTTTTTGTATCTCCCTCTTTCTCTTATTCGATGTACTCATGCCTGAACATGATTATTCAGTCTATTCTACATTTATGTTTATCTACATAAAAAAACATAAATTTGGAATTTGTTATTTTTTGTGATGGTTCCTGACATCATGAGATAAATCTGAGTACCGTGTACACGTGTTAAGACTTTGATCAATCAAAGATAACCGCTTGAGATTGATAGGCCCGACCCGTTTGCGTGGTATTCGATGCGCACAAACGTTACGTAGAACCATAGATACCTACAACTATTTATTCTGAAAGTTAGATAATTACAAATATTTATTTAAATTCACCCAATTATCGAACAGAACATCAACGGTCAATGGATTGCAATATGATGTTTGACGTACAGTAACGGTAAAGTGAGACGCGTGGCAAAAGACGGTGCTCGAATTTCAGATACTGTGTACGACAAAATCCAAGAGTATCAACAAATGCATGGGTCACACATAATACTGAAGAGCCAGCACCACGGTTGTCTGTTTGATCGTCTTATGACGCGAACGGTGACCGGTTGTCGAAAAGGATGAATCAGAGACGAGAATCCGACTCTGGCGAGCAGCTGAGGAGCTGAGCACGACGTCACCTTTTGGGGGAGGCTCAGAGAGGGAGCAGAGAGGAGCGATGGAGCCGCTCTCCTGAGGAGAGAATGGCGGCGGCGTGGAGATTCCGTGGTGAATTAAGAGGATGAAATTGGGCCTGATCCATCCGCGCGATTAAAGGAGACTCCACTGCAACCAGCGGAGAGGCAGCATGCGAACGATGGCAGATGTATGAGCTCAACGGACTCTACAGTGACGAGATGTCGTCAGGATGCGATCAATTCTAGTATGGGACCAAGGCTGCGACAACACCCCATGGCAGCTTGGCATTTGTTGCGACTTCACTTCATTTGTATGAATACGTACTTTGTATAGACCTATTATAAATTCGTACTTAAAATAAAATAAAATAATATTACAAGTGAATGTTTTTATTGATATGGATATGCATGTATATTTACTTATTTTAATTTATTTTTATATGGTGTATATATATATATATATATATATATATATATATATATATACTAGAATAAAAAATTTAAAAAATATATTTACAATAAACTTGCATATATCCTCGATTCGCGGTAAAATGATTTCCGCTAATTACCTATGGTGCCTTTTGATTGATTTACTAGTTTATCGGTAAACCGGTAATGCAAGCCCTAGTGGCTAGAGCCTGGGTATTCTAAACAACTTTGTATGGAGTTGAAACATGGGTCCTGAAAAGGGGTGAAACAAACATGTTCAAAAGCTTCGAGGCATAATTTTGGTATTGTATGTTGCGTATATCACGGACTGTGATACAAACGAATGACCATATTTTCAGGAACTCTCTGGTACTCTCGAAGGACCAAATTGGAAGAAACAGCCCACTCCATAAACAAGATAAAGTGGCAAAAGGCAGAACACTAACTGAAAGAACGATAACCTAGGTGCTAGATTGGAGCCCCCGCACTTGAAGGGTGGGGTCATTTCTTAGCACGTTGGGTAGATAATGTTTCAGGAAGCAGCTAAAAAGTAGTAAATAAAAGATTTTGAAAATACTGCGCATCAATCCCGGTACCGCACATATGCTAAGCGAGCGTTCTATCATCTAAGCTGCCTCCAGTTGGCTGTCCGTGCCAAATTGTCGTTTAAGTGAATTAATTATACGTTTTAACGAAATCACACTTTTATAATAAAGTTGCTATTTTTTAACATAATTCTTTGATACTTATAACAAATTAAATTAATCACTTAGTACGAAAATTATCTATCGAAAAAATATAAATAATTAATAAATAAATAAAATAAAGTAAAATTAAGACAAAATGTGTTTTTTTGATTCCTTTCTAGAACGGTAAAAATAGACCGATAGAAATAGTGCGTTTGAAATAGAGAAAATTTATGTACATTTTATAGGAGGTCGCGCAAGTTAGTAGGGAAAAACTTAGTTATACTGGAGTGGTAGTACTTAACGCGTTTTTTTAAAAAAAACATTTAAATTGTTTATCATAATAGTTGGAATTATTACGTCCAATAGATCACAAAGTTGAATAAAACGCGATGCTGCTGCATGATGGACCATTTTCTGATCATTAACTATGTTAGCAGCAACCTCTCTGGTTCTCTCGTTAGAACTTAATACAATTCTTTGATACTTATAACAAATTAAATTAATCACTTAGCACGAAAATTATTTGTCAAAATATATAGGTAATTAATAAATAAATAAAATAAAGTAAAATTAAGACAAAATGTGTTTTATTTTTACTTTATTTTACATTTATTTTACATTATTTTACTTTTAAAAAAAATTTACATACATTTTAGTACATTTTAATTGTTTATCGTAATAGTGGAAATTATTACCTCCAGTAGATCACAACGTTAAATAAAACGCGATGCTGCTGCATGATGGACCATTTGCTGATCATTAACTATGTTAGCAGCAACCTCCCTGGTTCTCTCGTTAAAACTTCTTCACGAGGCGAAACTACTTTACCATACGCTAACTCTTCATTCTCCCTAAAAAACCAATCTAGCAAACAAATTACCTTGCAAAACTTCAGCCGAGCATATGTCTGCTTTTAAAATTAAGCAACATTCGCATGTACGTAATTTAACTTATTTACTCATAGAATTAATTACTCGTATGACCGGGCAGTGTTGCCGACTTATTATAATAAAATCCTACAAATGTACACAGCCTTACATCCCTTCGCGTCGTGAATCAAAATTATACAAAAAAAAAAAAAAAAATTTTGTATAAAAGCATTCTTCGGATCTGTCGCAATAATTTTATATGTTTTTTTTTTTTTTTAATTTTATTAATATTATAAATATAATACAATTTCAATAATCAGCGGATATATATATTTTAACATTTGTTTCTTCTCTATGAGGGTAAGACTCGTGTATAGAGAAGGAGTATATTCGAGTTAATTTATGTTTCAGTTAGTCTGTGTACATATTTTTTACTTCGTTAAACATGATTGATCGGTACAATTAATATGTTAATAGGTACTGACACATTTTTAAA
The DNA here is from genome assembly GCA_022840565.1 of Eubasilissa regina. Classification (NCBI taxonomy): domain Eukaryota; kingdom Metazoa; phylum Arthropoda; class Insecta; order Trichoptera; family Phryganeidae; genus Eubasilissa; species Eubasilissa regina. Next base: position 9,903,071 of record JAINEB010000027.1, on the reverse strand, counting down.
TTCAATGCATTATTTTGACCACGACCAGCCGACCATAGAACCATCCTCCATTATAAAGTTTAAGTACAATCACAATAACGACCGTAGTTCAAGTCAGATTTCACCGAAACTGAAAAATTTACCAAGTTAATATCTCGGTAAAGTTCATTAGTCAGCCTGATCAGCTGTTTAATTTCAAAATGATGGCTATTCAAAAGTTTAAAAATTTCTGTAGAAAAAGTAAGAAATCTACTTGATGCTTACTAGTATTGTATATACTTGTACTGTACTGTACCTGTACTTATATTTATTTGAATTATTATGCGCGATTCTATTTTTATTGATTTTTTTTAAGGTTATAAAAAAATTAATTTCTTAGGTTTTTTACTTAATATTTGTCGTGCGTTTATTTGTTTTAAAATAATAATAATGAATGAACCAACATACTAATATGTGCTGTTGTAGTGGGCATCTATTTTTTAAAAAAAATCTGAATAAATTTTTTTCCAGTCGAATTGAGATATCGGAATTTTCTCGTATAACTGAATAAACAACATTGGTTGGTTCATAAAAAAATCTAATGTGATTATGATTTTGTGTATTGTTTTGGCACATGGTCAAATATTCCATTTGTATACTGTAACTACGCTAAAGGAGGAGCAAAAGAATAAGTTAATTCTACGAAAAATGTTCAGATAAAATACGCCCAGTTCTGAATATTTAGCACATCACTCGTACATTACATAACTGTTAACAAAGCGAGGATCTACATTAAATATTAAATAGTATTTTAAATTTATTTATGTATTAAGACTATTTATTATTATTTATCTTATTAACAAGTTTAATAAGTGAGCAGAGTTTAAAATTATCATCATTAAATTATTAATTGAATTAATTTTGGCTAATGCTTACTCACTTACTTACTTACCATCACGCCGTTTTGCCGTGGGGGTAGGCAGAGAGGATAGAGCGCCACACTCTCCTGTCCTGACACACAATTCTCGCCCCATCCACATTCATACATCTTGTCATACAAGCTCGCCGATTGTTGAGGCTTCTAACAGAACCATCCTCCATTATCTGGTTTATCTGGTCGTGCCAAGTCTTCCGCGGACGTCCTCTATTTCTGGTTCCATCAACACTTGCGTCATATATCTTTCTTACCATTCTCTCCTCATTCATCCTTTCCATATGACCAAACCATCTATGTGATCCTTTCTTAATCTTACTCACTATACTAACATCAGCTTTACATTCTTTCCTTATTTCTTCATTCTTTACTCTGTCATAAATAGATTTGCCACAAATACGTCTAAGTGATCTCATTTCCACTGCATTTAGTCTACTTTCGTTCCTTTTCTGCCAGCTCCAGGCCTCACTTCTATACATCAGTGTCGGTACCAGGATTACATTGTGTACCGCTAGTCTTGCCTCGGTTGACAAATTCCCGTTAGCTATAATTCCATTCAAAGCGCCGTTTACTTTATTTCCTGCAGTCACCCTCCTTTCGATATCATTCTCAGCCTTTCCGTTTCTATCAAACATACTTCCCAAATACACAAACTCATCTACTTGTTCCAAACATTCATTACCTACAGGTATTTAGCACGGTGTCTTGCTTTCCTCCTTCTCGAATACCATCACTTTCGACTTGCTAATGCTAAAACTGGTTAAGTTCTGTCACTCGACAGATAAAATTATTCATTAGGTACGTTATTTAAAGGAACATGTAGCCAACCGAAAGCTCTTGGTACTGGCGGCAGGAATCAAGTATATTTTATCTGCAAGTGAAAGAGTGTATTTTGCTTTTTTCTATAGATTCAATATTAACGGAGTTATGAAGGTTTTGTTTGAATAGCCGTCATGCTGAAATAAAATGCTAAATCAAAACTAAGGGAGTACTGGCTATACGATTGAATGTATTTATAGTAGATATGCAGCTATTGTATATAATCATTATATATGGTCATTTTTATAAATCAGAAATATCTTAATTATTATCGATAATAGTACGCTTTGAGGGGGACATCGGTTTATAGAGTTTTGATATTTTGCAATATTTCTACCCCTCCTACGTAAAGTATCGTAAGTGAAAAATGTCATTTTTAATAATTCTAGTATTTTGAACGTATTTGATACATTTTTAAACGGCTGTAATTTTTTAAATATTATTTTTATTAGTACCTACATCATAGAATACATATTTTGTTAAATCTGCCACGTAAATAAGTATTTACAAAATATAATGATTTAAAATGTCATTTTTTACTTACGATACTTTGCATAGCATAATTCGGACAATATTGTTATCTATTATATTAATGAAATAAAATATGAAATATCCGCAAGTTGGTACATAAAAAAATAATTTAAAAAACTTAATTATCGATCCACTAAAAATGCGTGTATTTATAAAAATGATGAATACATTTCAGAGAAAACAGCCACCGAGATGGGAAGATAACATCCGGAAATTTGCTGGGAGACGTAGACGGGGAAACCAGGCCACGAGAGGGTGGTAAACGATAGGAGAAGGCCATGTCTTCCAGTGGGCATACAACCTGACGATGATGACAGTAGTCGTACAATGGATGTACCTCCATAAGAATAACTGCATTAAATAAATCAAGGACTAGGAGAACCTCACTAAGTATAATATTATGAATTTCGATATTATATATTTTCATGATTCATATTTTTTATAAGAATAGTAAGTATGTACTTGATTTGATTAAATAATATTGTAATTTATAACAGTACATATAAAACAAATCTCTATTATAAAGTACGTATTGAAACTAAAAGAAAGTCATTTTTATTATTAATATTATTAGGTATTTATTTTTAAACTAATAAAAGTATATAATATGTTTTAATTCATCATACACAATTCATCACAGACCACCAAATATATAGACTTGAACTAAAAACAATTTTCTTGTTCCAATATTTTCATTTTGCTGTCACCCATCTGGTCATTTTGTACCACTTACGTAATCAAATAGCTCCGTGACTTTTTTTAAAAATATGACTCGGTTGGAACGAAAATTTAAACGCTGACAATATAATATGCTTTAATGTGAAAAATACGTCATGTTTACACGAAGATTTAATTTTCGAAGAGTAAATACTTTTACGGTCGCATAAATGTGTTATAATTTATCGGATATGTTTCCACCATGAATGTGTGTAGAATTTCCCTCGTCTCGCAACTAATGCTCAAAGCTTCTCTCTTATGTGTACACTTTATTTCATATCTGTCTCATTCTGTATTATGTTTTTGCTCGTGTTGATTTGCATCAATTTTTGTTATGATTTCTAGTATTTAGAATGCATTTGATACATTTTTATATAAAAAATTAAAAATACTGCCTTCTAAATATATATGTACGAAATACTGTTTTGCAGTGGCAGTAATATTTAAAAAAATACTACCGCTTAACTAATTTATAATATATGTACGAACTACTTACAACAACTACTACTGAACAACTTAGAATGACCTATTTGTTAGTTTCTACACTTTACATAGAAGGTATTGAATTTTATGTTATAATTTATTTAGAAACTAATGACTCAGAAACTCAATAATCGTATCTTATATATACTAATTGTTCATTTGTGACTAATATCGCCCTCATTCTTAGTCAAATTGATGATATGATATTATGTATTAATGTATTAATAAATACTTATCGATCCAATTCTCGCGAGATTTTAATTCCCACCATTTTCATTTACACCGACCACTACCACAAGTTTCACTTAATTCTTCTGCTGCTATGGTTTTGGCGACAGGCGTCGCGCCAGTCGGCAACCCGCAATTACGTAATCGCCGACCTCAACCATTAATCGATCACCATTACCGCATGCAGGGCCTAGTAACAAGAAATCAGCTAGTGATGATGATAAAACTATTTAAACTTTTTAAACATAATGGGAATATTAAAAGCACGAACAGGATACATATTAATTCTTACGACTGGCAAATGTTGATAATTTTAGTATTAAAAGACCACCGAAGTAATTTTGCGAATTATTCTAAAATGCTTTATTATCCTTGAGCGGCAATTTGAGGTTAGCAGGAAGTTTGTTTAGTCGGTGTGGAAAATGCCATGTCATATAATGATTCTAGACTAAATTTCGTACAGATAACTTTTAGAGTATTAATTTGACGAATGTTTCTAGCATTAAAGTGACGAATGTGACTATTAAATTCAAACGATGTTGAAAAGTTTATACATACCAAATGTAAGTACATATATTAACATAATGGTCGTAGTAAAATGAATTTTTATTTGACAAGTATTCTATCAACAAAAAGTAATTATTTGATCGGTTTTCTCAGCAAAATGTTGACATCTGCGTACTCCGGAACGTCGATAAGGCTGTTATATTCTCCGACTCGCAAGCAGCTCTTGAATCTGTCTCTGTTAATATGAAAGTTTGACTAGATAATGAGATAATCTGTTCCATCAGAAGATGTCTATTTAATTTGGACAGCAACAATAAACAGGTGTCGTTCGTTTGGATTCCTGCACATAAAGTAATTCATGGAAACGAATATGCTGATAAACTAGCCAAGGAGGCCACTCTTTCTGGAGTTTTCCCTCATCAATTCCATATTCCAATGCATGACAGACTTAATATGGTAAAAACACGTACGAATTCTATCTGGACTGTACAATTGATGGATCCAAATAATCATAAGGATACAATTAGCCGATGCTCAGAATAATTCAATGATCTATTCCCCGCACCCCCTGGTTCTCCAAAAGGAAAGTCTCCAAAAGAACAATATCAAATATCTCTAGAATGAGAATTGGCCATTGCCAGGTAGCCTCACATGTGTGAATGTGGTGCCGAGGAGGATACCCTTGACCGTATCTTTTTTGCCTGTTCATTGCGGATCACAGGTTTTTTTACAGAAATCTCGTCAATGGTAATTTTCAACTCCCGGTTAACCTGTGTCATCTTCTTTCCCTTAACTCGCCACATTTAATCTATATAATAGCAAATTTATTGAACGACAATGGTATTGACTTGTAATATAATATTTCTACTGTACTTTTTTCTATAAAATAAAGTTTTAATTTGATTAATAGCACAAATCACTCTTAAAGGGCGGATTGCCTATTTAAAGGAAGAAGAAGAATGCATCTTCATGTTAAAATAAATCTCTAATTTGCAATATTTATTTAAAAAATTATGTCAACTCGAATGCAAATCTTTCACCTGCCGTAGATTCCTTTAAACATATATCCGGTTATACTTTCGAGAGGAATCTCACCTTTTTCTCTTTTTCCATTTTTTTGTTGCACAAAAGCGCCAAAACGTTTTATCCTGGACCGTTTCTCGACTTATGCGTGTACGTCTCGATGTTTGACCACCAGGTTGCTTGTCTTTTGCCAACATTTATTCTAAACGAAGTGATCGATCTTTATATAACTTATTCATGGATCGCCGGTCGCCGTGTAGGCGCATGTAAGATTATTCGATGCCATTAACAGTGGAATATAATTTCATTAAAATGTGACGTTTGATACAATTTTTTGAACACAATTTTCATCCACTAAATCTGATACTATTTCACCAATAACAGGAGTTATGTTGTTTATTAATTGTTCAATTATTATTGGTTTGTCAGCATAAACAAGTGACCAACAGAAAATATTTTAAAAGAGAGATATCACATGATCTAGGAGGCCAATTAACAGGTCTATTTCTGTAAATGATTGAATCGTAGAATATTGTTTTCAACGATCAGTTTTTGATAATAAGTTTTAAACTTGTAAACGTTATTCCAATGTGAAACGTTCCATGATAAAATGGCAGACTATACTGAATAAAAAAAATAATGACAGCTGTCAAAATATTAATAAACTTCTATCATATTAATTTATCGGATAACCCTGTGTAAGTCGATGAATTTCTGAAAAACAAAATTCCCACGTTATCATGAACGTAGAACATAATTCATGGCAATGGACTTCAATTATCCGCACTAAAGGAATAAAACTATTACATTCGCAATTTGATTGCCACACTTACATCATAAAATATAAGGCAATTTCGTTTAATTTTAGAGATTATCAAAACTAGATCTTAAATAAGATTATGTAATATTCGAGTGTGGCGCTATTTTGGGTGCGAACGCAGTGCTCACTGAGTAGTGAACGCAAATTAGCCCCTGTTACACCAAGTACCATTAACATTTTAGCTAAAGCGCTCGCCAGGCGAATTATTGTACTGCTTAATTTAGGACTCTCATAAATCAGCAAAGAGGCTGGCTTCTGAGAGGGAGAACGGTGCTTGAGATATTAAATATGCCTTTTTAGCTAAAAACAAATAATATTTGTTTACAGGCCGGACCCCAAAAAAGTCTTCAAAATTATGAGGGCGTTTCTAGCACAACGAAAGACTTAAAATAGACAAAACAATTATAATAGCTTACATTTTTTAAATTATAGTGCAAAGTTACTATACTTTGTATTATAGTAGCGAGATGTGCGAATTTAATAAGATAATGAGTTTCATGTCATATTGATACATATTAATATTTCAAAATTTTCGTGATTAACTTTGTGGAAGTCCACTGTAATTAACTTCTAAAAAACTTGAGAGAGGAGAAGAGGGTTTCGGTGAAAAGTGAAAGTGCTTGTGGAAGGGTCTAATATGGATAGGAGAGAAGATGTAACAGGGGGTGTTTGTATGTTGTGTACATTTTTATTGTTAATATTAATCTCTATACTTTCTAGAATGTCTAATTTTCTCCCCTTTTTGCATATATGTAAGACTTGTTGTCATGAGCGGCACGACGACTCTCTGATCTTGCATGGTCTGCTGAAATTATTTGACCCCTTAAGGTGTTCTTCTATTTGTGTGTGAATTTTTCTTTCAGTTTGTCCAATATAAGATGATTGACAGTTCTTACAATTAATTTTGTGCACTCTATTATTATTCAGCGGATCTATTCTGGTTTTATTATTTAATATATATTTTCTAATATTATTGTTGGTATAAAAACCTGGTGTGAATTTTTTTTTTTTGAAATGATATAAATTGTACAGGTACGGCTCTCGTACGATGATACTGGAGCCAACCTATAATAGTTAATGACTAAATATAATAACTGTGCCCTACAATACAGAAAAATAAAAATGTTAACTGTAAAGGGGCGTCATAAGGTTTAAGTAACTAACTGCCGGAACGTAACTAACTTTAAAATACATTCCATAAAAGTTTTAAAGATTTTGTTAAATATTGCGCGAGTTGCTTTGTTGAGCGGAATCGAAGCAAGAGGACAACTCTCGAAACGGTTCGGTGATAGAGTGGGACCCTTTGGGGTTTCCTTCATATAGTTGCGAGAGGTGTATAGCGGATTGCAAGGTGAATGAAAGATGGGATCTTTTTATTACATATCGCATTGAGCAAGCTCGTGCAACCTTTATCAGCACCAAAAAGATGTTCTGCAGTCATGATCTCAACGTCAGATTATGAATTCTAATGGTCAAATGATTTGTGTTCTCGATATTCTTTCATGGAATGAAAGCATGGACATTTATCGAAGAAATAAGGTGACTTGACCTTGACGCCAACAGACGTCAACTTGAGCGATATTGTTTTCGATCTCGACATCGCGATACTATTCACAGTGTGGACCCTTTCAGCTCCAGTGCACCAGCACTGTGTTTTGTGTGATCACAGTGTTTTTTGTTTGTGTATGTCATGAATGCACATTGACATCGCCGCCTTAAGTCAGAAGCGGACATCGTCACCATTGTGTGATCATAGGAATTTGCGAAGGCTTCATATTCAAGAGAAGGCGAGTCCTTCCGAATCCCGGTTCCCGTGATCACTGGTCCTTCTTCTCAACCCTTATACTCTCACCGACCTCTAACTGTACCACGTTTCTCTATTTCTCCTCTCCTACTCCGCGGTGATTTCGATTTACTACCGGGAATGTCGTATTCCACGGGACGCGCGATCCGGGGATTGAGAAATCACTTACCAAAAAAAATAAAAGGCTACTTGGAAGCATTTGAGATGTGGATCTACAGAAAAATGTCTAAAATAAAGTGTGTGGATAGAGATACGAATAGAGATGTTATGGTTCGGAGAATAAATAAATACATGTTTTTAAAACAATAAAAATCCGAAAAATTCAATATATTGGACACACGATGAGACATCCGGAGAAGTACGAGATCATACATTTGATCTGTCTAAAGTGATGGTAGCCAACGTCTGTTGAAATGATAAGAAACGAGAAGAAAAATAATAAAATGGAAATAACTTTCTAATGCTTAAGTGTATTTGATATTTATCGATTCTTGGTATCTTCCATCAGCATCCAACATCCATCCAGCCATTATACCAATCAAATTCAAAACGTCGATTCACTCATTTCCAAGTACATACATATTAAATAGCTCTCAATATTAGCCAATATTCTCCATGACGGGCTATTATTTTCAAGTGTAAAATAGGGTAACAATATCAACACTGGTTTCTTTGTTCCCATCCTGTCGAATTATATTGATTGTATGTGTAACGTGATAAGATCAATAATTTTGAATGTTCTCACCGCCTGGCGTGCTTTTGGGGAATAAACAAAGGGGATAGTACGCCATAATTTTCTTTATGGATCCTTTTATTCCCTGTTGTCATGGCTCAAATGACTCTTTGTCATGGTACAGAATTTTTATGCGATTTACGGCGCTGTGACACACGAGAAAAACTTTACACAAATTGTTCGTTCAGTCTCGTTTTGTTACATGAGCGACTATTAGCACCGCTAATGCTCAAGTCACTTGCATGCAAGTTGTGAGGCTAAAATTCATTTTATCGCAACGCTCTCTATGACAGGGTTGGTAATCCATCTATGTAGTGTTGTTTTAAAATATAATATTAATAAATTATTATTATTAATAGCCCAAATAATAAGAATAATATAATGTTTATTTACTTAATAAAATTGCACTAAGGATTTCTTTTTACATGCTGTTCCTTCTACGCACTTCCTAACGATTAAATAAATCATTAAAATGAATACTCTGTTCCATAAAACGAATTATTTGTAAATTAAAATAATAAAAAAACTAATTTTAAATAAATAAACATAACCTAACCTAACCTTGAACAAATAATTCGTTTTAATGAACAAAGTATTCGTTTTAATGTATGTATTATGGGCGAAGGCGGACCCACCGCTTACCGAAGACCGATGCAATAAGCTCAAGGCTCCTATCTCGGTCCCATTCATTCGCCGCCTGGTTACTGGTCGCAACCAGGCAGCTGTTCATATATGACATGACAAAATAGGTCCCCTTCCTAACCATGTATATTAGAATCCAATTTTGTTAATTTATGACATTTTTATGGGGACAGAGAATCAAATACACCTCCATCATCGGCGATCTCAGCTGACCGAAGATACAAGTGATATCTACACAGGGTCGCTCGCCCTGATGACAAGCCTTGCAACTTCTCTTACTCTGCTACCTTTCATACGTTTCTTTCTAATATTATTACTTTTCTCTTTATTTATATTACTTAATACAGATCTGTACGAAAAAAAAAGAGTGCATTAAGGTATTATAAAGAAAAGTACAAAGATAGCGAAGTATGAAGAGTTAGCGGCGCTCCTCAGGGTTAACGCGAACTGAGCGCGGCTCCTCTCGGCAGGACCCTCGTGCCGGAATGCAAATTTCGCCTGCGTCACATTCTTATGATATATCACTTTAATTAAATAACTTTTTTATCTATGTAAGTAAAATTAATTATTAGTATGAATTTTAAAGTAAGATAACAGTTTTCAAGTTAACAGTATTCTATAATTTAATTTGCTTAATTTTTTTATATCTAAAATATTGTTGAAGTTTGTTCTTTTAGGAGGGTTGTGTATTGAGGGTTTTTGGAACATCTACTTTTAACATATTTTAATCCTTTCACTATACGGTTATGATGGGAATTTTATGTTTTTTTATTTTACATAAGAATAATAATTTATTTAATTTAAATATTAGTTTTAATATAACATAAAAATCTATGTATAATTTACGTACAAATCTTTCTTCGATCCATGTATACTCCTGCAATGAAAAATGTCAACGAAATTCAACTTGTTACCGAGCCGATGCATCCGCGATATTGGCGAGTTAACAGCATTAATTTTTTGTATGGGTACAAATAACACTTCAAGTTGTCTCGTTAGAGTTGGTACTTTATACGAATGGTGTTAACTCAGGGCAGTCCAACATGCTATTGACAATTTTATATAGAAACACTATATCGCTCACATTTCTTCTCCGGGCTAGTTTTTTCAAATGAAGTTGACTCATTAAATAATCGTAATTTATATTTTATATCGGAATATGTAATTTTGCACTCTTTCCATTAATATGTGAGCCATAGTAGGAAGACCACAGAGTGGAACTAAATTCCAGCGTACTTCTTACAATAGATGTATACAAAGTTGTTGGAGAACGGAGCGAGTTAATGTTTTTGTCTGTCCTTAACACAAATCAATTGTCAATCATTGACAATTAAATGTCAATTTTTCGTCGTAGAGCACACCCAAATCCTGCATAACTGCGACTCTACATAGATCAGTATTGTTAATGCAGTATTGAAAAAGCAGTTGTTTCTTACTTTTTTTTTAAATATATATAATTAATAATCGTATTAAATTATTTGATTTGAATTTAGCAAGTGATTTAACGCATGTTCTCATTAGTACACCGCCTGTTACACATACTAATTTATTAATTCATTCCTAATACTTATACACCGTTTACGTTTCTAAATGTTAGCATTTTTAAAATGACCTCAGTAGTTTTAGATCCCAAAACAATAAGCGAAAATCTCATAAACATTTTCTCTGCATTCGTATAAACTCTAAATAACAAATATTATTATGGAAGTAAAAATTACGGTAGAGGTTAAAACAAAGCCTATTGTCTTGTTCCATTATAAAGGCTGAACTATTATTCAAACCTTTATAGTCACAGAGATACACGGTCCCACCCCTATAATAATGTACCACCCTTAACTTTATACGCCTTGAACTATCACCGTATAAAAAATTCCCGGCATTTTGCTCAAAATTTGACTACATAAATTATTCAACTTCCCAGGGATTTAATTTGATATTTCGCAGACGATATGACGGCTGTAGGTTGACGCTAATTACTCGGTACGCAAAAACATCCCTTCCGACCTAAATATAATGGCTTAATCTCTTAATTTCACCCTTAGCATTTTATTTGGCTCCGGTTCTCGAGCAAACGCGCGAACCTACTGAAGAGGAATTTCGGAATGGCGGTAATGCTATGGACTTACCGACGTTGTTCAAACCAACGTTTAATTATAGCCATTACTAAACCGATTCCAGCTGACTACAAAGACCACAAAATAAAATAATGAAACCTATATAAACCAAATGGGGTAGCGTACTGCCTTTTTATTCCACTGAGTTCATAAAGTCGCAAGGATGAACAGATTTGTGAAGGTCTATCGCCTCCACTCATTACCATCGCACCTTGCGTACACCGGTGCGTAAAACAGAGTTTCTAATAGCTGTAAACACTGCCGGTACCGACGCCAGGCAACAATAACATGCGATCAGCAACCATCTAGAAGGCCGGCTCTTTTCGCCGCTGCTTTCCAGAATACATCTCCAGAAAACGACTTTGTTACTCTTAGCGTGTAGACATTTTATAGTACAGCGTAACCATTTATTTTAATATTAAAACTATACTAAACAATAAATCAAATGACGAAAGTAAATAATTTTCGTTTCTTAACCTGCTTTGGCCACAAACACTTACACAAGACACTCCACGATCGTCAACCACGGGCACGTGATGGGTGATTATTGAACCGTACACCACTCAAACACAATCAGAACCTTATGATTGTCGTAAACCTTTTATTTACATCTAATTTATTTATTTTTTTCTCAATACAAACTAACCAATCATTTCTAAAAGCAAATTGATAAAAAAAAGTCGATAGAATTGAAATGAAAAAATACCAATTGTGTATCATATCAACAGAGACCTGTCGTCATAAAGACTAACGAACCATGCAAATATTACGTAAGATGGTTTGTTTCTTGTATTTTATCCGAATTAGGCGGATGCGTCCAATTTACAATACAATAAAGGTTTTAATTCACATCTCGCTTGACAGTATATTTGAAATCTTTTCGAATAATAAAGTTGGTAACGATCTGTCTTCCGGAGAAGGGAGATGAAAATGCTCCCGTTTCCGGTGATGATCAAATATATCAGATCTCTGCCTTTCATCCCCGACTTCTCGGTAAACTACGTCATCATCTCGACGTTAATACTCTTCACAGTGAATAACGTAGAGGCTTTAGAATTTTTCAGATTTAATGATAAAAAATAAATAGATTTTTCCTTTTTATTTACAGGATATTTAAAACTTTTAAATAATTTATATACAACGCAAATTGAATATGAAAGTGACTCTACGAAATTTGTCATTTTTCTGAATGAATTATACAAATTACTGTTCTAACTAATTAACTTACCATCACGCCAAGTTTTACTGCAGGGGTAGGCAGAGAGGATGATGGAGTACCACACTTTTCTGTTCTGACACACAACTCTCACTTCTAACAGGCTTCTAGTCAAGTCTTGGTCAAGTCAAGTCTTTCGAAAGTTCTCTATTTCAAGAACCGTCAACAATGATGGCAAATTGATAGTTTAAATAATGATAACACATATAATATTAAGGAAAACACATTCTTATTGTGAAGTTGTAATTATTCAGAACATAGGTCTGTGATATTTTAAATACTAAATTAATGTATTAATTATAAATATATACATATAAAATCAATTTTGTCGAAAAATATTGTTTTTGCGTCACCGAGATTCGAACCTGGATCTCTATTTCCAATCCGGGGAAGTGCACTACCTTTGTGCTATAACGCCAGTATTTTTCTTGACAAATTTTCGAACCTATATGTTACATTTTTCAAATTTAAAAAAAATTTTAAAAACAAAATTTTTTTCAAAATAAATTTAATATAATTGAATTGATATGCGTAATCATATTACTGTGATAGATTCGAAACCTGTTTTTGTTAAAAAAATATTTATTGAAATATTGTTGTTGTATAATTTCATTGCTTTGCGATAGACACGAACGTGGCCACTGGTCAATTTGGTATATGGTCACTGTATATTCATTTTTAAAATTTGGACCTGGATCTTGAGGAAATGTCAATAGTATTTAATTTTACATGAAAACATCAATGTTAGTATTAGGCTTAAATAAATTAAGCACATCTTGGAAGACGTGCGCGATCTCTAACGTTGATTGAATTAGGTAATTTTTGATTGCTTGAATAATGAATTGTCATGAAACAACAAAAAAAATACTAATATTTTAAAAACTTTATTAACCTTTCCCTAACGGTGCTAAAATAAAAACGCGCATTCCTGTGTTATTAACTCAGCGTACATGTAGACTTTTGCGATTATTAAGTCGAATAAATATGAATATTTTACATTTATTACTTATATTAATCATTAAAATAATAGTGTAAAAGTACTAAAAATGAGAAAAAACATTGATCATCACGAACGACAGCATAAAGACCAATAAAAATACGTCTAACTCGGGCAGCGCACACTCTGCATCCGGCACCGCTGTGCCATCCTTACCTTTCCGCACGCACACACATATACACGTATTGACAAATTCATTTTTCGAGAAAACACTTTTTATCGTTGCGTGTGGTAAATACTTATATATTATAATTATTTTATCAAATATCTAAATATCAAACACCTAAAATATGAATTCTGAATTTAATATATTTACAAACATATTCATATAATTAGAGGCAATGTCAACTTGGTTTGCATCGTCGGAGAGGAAAGGTTAAACATAATATAGTTTTACTCTCTTCAAATTTAATCTTTTTGACTGAGTTTCTAAAATTTATCGTGTGTAATGTGTTTTGAAGGCTTATTAGTAGGGTGTTTAATGTTTTAAAATTTATCATGTATAAGGTTTTACGAAGGCTCGTTAGCAGGGTGTTAAATCGTTTACTATGTAGAATCTTTTAGCAACCGTGTGTCCGCGAGAAATTTTTATATCAACCACATTTTCAAAGTCTGTCGGATATCCACTCGTGTAAATGGGCACTTTCTGTAACACTATACACACACTTTTGATAAGGGGATGCGATAAAGGATTTCCTAGTACATACAACACTGCCTTCTTCACCTTCATCATCCCTCGACGTTCCGACTCAACTCACATCCTTCTTGACATTTCTATGTCGATAAATATTAGCCAGTAGGACACACCACTTAGTTGAAAACGGTCACCGCTCTCGCAAAAGTTGTGGCAATAAATTATAATATATTTCGGTGTGTTATTTCTTTAGTATCATCTGTATAAACAACGTTACCAGTATTAGTTAAATAACTGTTACAAACACAAACACGTAAATCAACTAAGAAGATATTTGAACAAGTTTCTTACTCGAGAATATCGCCGAGTGTTCTATAAACTAATGATTATTCAAACTATGCTAATCTGGCATCGGGCTCTTGGATCTGTCTGGTGAAAACTTATCTTTTGTATCAAAATGCTTAGTATTTCACGGTAAGGTAGATGGTATTTTCCATAAACATATCACAAAAAACATAACCTCGTAACGCACAGCAAAAAAGTGGGACTAGACATCAGTATTGCTGTTCACCGATCTCCATTCTCTCGATTAGGTCGAAGTCAGAAGAAGAAATAAAACGCCGAAAGATGTTCAATATAGGTAGACTGCGGCGAGAGAACGATAATGAGTTACCGGCCGCAGTGTACCTCATTTTATTTTGTCGTGGACAATATCACAATTATTCATTCATATTTAACTTCAATCATCCATTACGTTGTTTAATGTCAGGCCATATTAAAACACAGTTTCGTCGGGTACTTTTCGCTCAAACTGATGACATAATGCGGGTAAACAATTATTACTCTAATATATTGATTCCAAAGGAAATGATCGAGTTTAATAATTTTTTTTCAATTCAATAAAGCTTTTACGTAAGCGGTATTAATACCTCTTCCCACAATTAGATGCTAGTCCAGTGAACGATTATTAATACCCTTCCCGCCGTTAGTGTATTTTAAGATATTTACTATTTACCAACATTAAATACATTCCAATAGGATGCCTGTTAGGAACGTCTTATAATCAAATATTAAATCAGATTCTCGTAGTGATGACATATATGCTGTTTAAAAAAAATGGGAAAAATTAATCATCAAATTTGGTTCATAGATGGCGATGGTGTAGTGTTACTCGAGCGAGTCCACGTACTAACATATATACAACTTTCAAAAATTAATAAATGTGGAAATTGTGGCGTGAGAATTGGTGAACATTATATATATATATATATAATGTTCACCAATTCTAGGTTATATTCTAGCCCTATATTTACCATTTATTTTCCATTAAATATTAATAAAAAAAAATTATTTGTTAAATATTAATCTTTATTGTCTTATATTCAGGAGTTATATTTTAATTATATTAATTGACGGTCGCTCTCGGTACCTATCTCGCCTCGAGCTTGCATTCCCGGCGATGACTCACCGTCCGAGAATCTTAGACTACTGCAATAACTCTGCCTCTTGTCTTTATCATATTACTATATATTGAAAACGTATCGTTCAGAACCATACAATTGTCGCAATTCTTCATTGTTAATAGAATATGTCCCGTCTCGACACAGAATTCTCTATTGAGTCAAGCACAGTTCAAACAAATTTTTATATAGTGTAATATAGTTATAATAAATAAATAAAAAAATATGCTCGCCTCATAAATGGCCCTTCTGTGGTTGTTAAGCTTTTCTAAGCGAGCATCGCACAGGAGCGCTGCGCACGGCGCCCAAATCCTGTGCGACATAATTGCCAAAACAAAATACCTGAAATTGAGCAGAGGATAGAAGTCATCATAATTGTGGCCATTATTAGAGACGCTGGTAGTGACTGGAAAGATGGGAGGTCAGAGATGAAGTTAATGGACCTAGTGCCTATTGCATTGGAAATCCGAACTGCGTACTGCTTAGAAGAGAGGAAGACAGATCACTCATCAGCAACGAGAACACAGACTAGAGTCGATTTAGTACATATACATTAAATTTATTTTTGTTACTCGGGCATGAGTGTATTTATTTTTAAAGAAGGCACATTATTATTTGTGAAATTTTTTCAGAACACAGTTCTGTGATATTTTAGTACAAATAAAATGCATTAAACAAAAAGATATATGTACATACAGATAAACTAAATTTATCGAAATAAGTGTATTTAATTAGACCAGAAATTAGGCCATCAAAGATCCGGAGTTGCCAGGGAGATACATCTTGGTAATCATTCCTCTGACATTCTTAAGACGTGCCCAAACCACTTAGCTCACTGAATAACACATTTCCCCGGATAGGAAAAGGTCCATGTTCGAATGCCGGTAGCAACAAAAATGTGTTTTTGATAAACTGATTTTTTTCTGTATATCTTTCTAGTAATTTGTAAATTTGTTAAACTTCAGAATAATAATGTGTTCTCTTTAAAAAAATACCAAATCATTCGTGCCATAGAATTAAAATTGGACACAGCACCTTCTCTTGAAATTGCGGTAACTCAATGCTGCAATATTGTGTAGATATTCGTAAAAATGAACAATGATGACTTGCCAAACACCCGGCTACCTTGAAACCTTATCACGTTACTGACCTCCCTTCAAGCCGGGGGGTGAGCTGGGGTCGTGAGGGTTGGGGGGAAGCTCTGCGGGGGCTCCCAGCCTCAACCCCCCGGGGCTAAAAGCCATATTGAACACTTGGAAAAACTACACACTTTCCGACCGATACAAGCATACTTATAAGACACAGTACGTATTAATACCATATGTTTGTACATACAGGATGTTTTAAAAGCGTACAAATTTAATAGACTATTCTATTAGGTGGAACTTCTATTCAATGAATTTCATTTAAAGATATTCTCATAGTAACAAACTTTTTAAATTACAGTGGAACCCCGATTATACATTCACGTTTTTCCTCCATTTGCGTGTTATTTTTGCAGTTCCATGTCATTTCACTACATTAAAAACCCTATTTTACGTTTATTTTTCCCGCGATTTACGTCGAAAATTAATTGAAATTCATCCAGCCAGTTCGTAATTCGCTATAGAGTCAAAAGTGTGTTGGACGTTTGCTTGTTGTTGATACACATTTTTTATTCTCATACGTAATTTTTATATTTCGTTTTTTTTTATTAGTTTTTACAAACTGGAATCAGCAAGAAGAAGCCTAGAAGATAGAATAGATAATAATAATAGCTGGGAAAGAATTTATGAATAACCCTTGTAGACTTACTCAGACGTTGACTCCAGCGTAATAACATCGGACGTTGTGAAAATTGACGAAATAGTGGACAGTCATATAAGCGAAAACTTGACAGAAGAAGAACCTTCCTGTTCATCCCATAAATCTAGTTCCTACAAGAGACGATACCATGAGGCATATTGAAGGTTTCAAAGCATATTTTACTAGTATTAGTAATGTATTGAAAAAACTATTTAAAAACAACAAACAAACATACATAAAGAAAATTCAATAAAAAATATATTAGGAGAACACATTCTTATTGTGAGGTTATAATTATTCAGAACATGGGTCTGTGATATTTTAAATATGAATTAAATATATTAATTAAAAAGATATACATATAAAATCAATTTTATCGAAAAATATTGTTGTTGCGCCACCGGAATTCGAACCTGGATGTCTTTCCAAACCGGAAAAGGTGCATAATCTAACTATACTACAGCGACGATATTTAAAGCGACAAATTTTCGAACCTATGTTACCTTTTTGATATTAATACATTTAATCGTTCCATTATTTGAAAGAACCATCTACCTTATTTTTACGGAATCTCAAATACCTTTGAGTAAACTGATAGCAGACGCCAAAATTATCAATTCATTTTTATTAAATTTTTATAAAATTTGTCTGCATTGCTGCATTTCAAGATCATTTAAAGTAATATAAATTAAATAAAATAAGTAGATTAAAATTTTATCTTGGATAATCTCTCATTATGATTGAAGATTATTAAATTAAAATATCAAGTTCATTGTATGGAAGACGATCCAGTTCAGAAAAAGTGATAGATGAAGACAGCAAAAACGGCGAGCTCGATAAAGTAATGATGTTTTTACGAATCGTACGTTAACAATGTCCATGGGACGAAGTGACGTCATTAATTATCGTTTGCGAGAATATTTAAACATACACTACATTATAGTAATTATTTTGTTAACATAGTGTATGTCTTTTCAGCGGGTCCCCCATTAAAATTTATCACGAAAATTTAGTTAAAAAATCGTAAAAAATAAATTGAATAATATTTTTTTATTTATTCTCCCTGTTGTATTTCTTTGTTTTATTTTCACCTTTTCCGGTATCGGACAATCCAATTTTTTTTTTAAATAAACAATATTTTGAACGTGCATGCCAACCGAGTGCTCTACCATCTTTGTTACTTCCCTAGTAGACTGTGGTATTAAATTACCATATAAAAACATAATGCTGTTCTTTTGTGTTGGAATTTAACACATTGAATTATATTGTTGATACCTATTGTTCCTGTGAATGCCTTCGACAGCTGTTATTTCTGGTAATAATTATGGTCATGTACACAGAATGAACACTATCACTAATCTTTGATTGACAGAGCTGGTTCTCTGGCGTCATGGCTGGTTATTGTTATCGATGCTGACGATTTTATTGTTCTTCCTGGCCAAATGCGCACTCCTGTCACTCGAATTATTGAGAGCTCCTTACCGGACTACGTACAGACTGCAATTGCGTTCCGCTGGTCGTTTTACCGCGATCCTTCAATCTCCGACTAGCAACAATATTCACACACATAACATGACCAACATCAACGACAAGAAATTCTAGGGGTGACAGTCGTAAGAACAAAAGGTGCGTGAACACCTATATTTAATTACATATGCATTCTTAATATCGGAAAAGCTATTGTAACAAGCTAAATTATTTATAAACTGCTATTTTCACATTTTGCTTGTATTACTCGGTAGAGTAGTGATATAGTGATATGATCCCTTCCCCTACTTTCATGCGAGAGATGGGTAATTTATGAATATTTTTCTAGAACAATAAAGACGTGTTCCATGCAGTGGTGGCATGATGTAACGCATTTTTATTTATTAAAATTTAATAAATATTTTAAGAAAGTTGACAGTTATGTGACAACTCCTGCGCTCTCGTCACCCCGTAAGGTGGTGGGATTCATCTTCCACGTGACCTTTTAGTTGTTCCCCTTGGATTTCAAAGACGTAAATCTCCACAAATATAAAAGACAACGTCGTCTATCTGTGTCTGTCTTTAAAACATGAGAACGGCTGAACTATTTTGATTCGTTGAATTTTTTCATTTGATCGGTAAATATATTAATTAGTTCGCGCCCTCTCCTTAAGAAGTAATTTCTTGCTAGATAGAATAAGTGACGAAAAAATCATTTTTAATACAATCTTACGCTTTGACATGTTTTAGATATAGATAGATAAAGAACTTCTTTATGAATTCATTACTTACATGGTGCATACATATAAATATGAATTAAAAAAATAATATTTATGTAGTACCCACTTATACACAGTACAACGCTAAGCAACTGTTTTCTAACAGATGAATTTTTTTAATGTTAAAAGTACATGTACGAGGCGCATTTTTTATAAGAACCGGATTTTTTTCAAAAAATAAACAACATTATTTTTAACACTTAATAATCTTCGGACGCCACACTCCTTAAACTACTTCTCAACATAATTGCCACCAATGTTTGTGTACCTTCATCATAGAACGACGCCGCCTGGGATGAAAACCATGTCAGTATTCCATCTTTGAGTTCATCATTGTCATCAAAACCACCAGGAACAACATCAGATGAAGGAAAAGATGGAAACCACTTGGCGACAAAACAGAACACACTTGGCGATGAATCTCAGCTGGTTTCATGTTTCGTGCGTTCAGAAAACGAATCGCGGAAAGTATCTCACAGTGGCGGGCTGATCTATTGTCTTGAACATTTCACGATGGCGATGTGAATATCTCAAACGTTGCATGTGGTGAGTCAACAGATGAAGGTAACCATTGCGCATGCACAACATCGCAACAGCAGTGCTTCACAGGGAATATCCGGCAACGATACTTACGTAAACAACACGCCTCGTAATAAAATTGCATTCCTGCCTTCCCTCCCTCCCAATGATCTGTACATGTAACACACATACTCGCTATGTTTATATATTATTAATATTTCTGTGAAAAAGTTACACCATTATATGTAACAGTTATGTAATGGGTATAAACATACGAAATATGTATTGTATAAATTCTAGATAGATATTAAAAATTGATGTATTGTATGTATAAGCTAGAGTAACATGTACCAGTATATACATGTATATACTGGTACATGAATAAATAATATTAATACGTTAAAACAAAGTATTTGACCATGTTTTGGGCTGGATCCTAAAGTAAAACTATGCAAAATTTATGGTAGTGAACAGACATTCTATTTTATATGTACACAAATTCATCAAATAAAAAAATTTGATGAGCTTAATAATTCTAGAAAAAATGTTTGTGAGGGCGTATATACCAGATTAATAGATAAGTCACGATTTAATATAATATAAATGATTTGTTTACATCTGAGTAAAATCATATTTCCTGCTAGTAAAATACAAAAGAGCACATGGAGAAGAAAACAGAAGAAAGACAAAATATTTTATTGTGTAAGAATAAGAATAATAATCTTCCTGTATCTATGTATGCTCTTTGTGGAAGGCAAAGCAAATATTTATAAGGCCGAAATCCACAGAAAAGTAACGCCACTCGATCCACATTTAGTTTCATTATTTCTGCATTAGTTATTGTATTGATTGTAAGCTGAATACAGAACACCATATTTTTTTGTATACGTTAGTCTCTTAATTGCTTTTGTACACGAATCAAATATCAATTTGAACATTCTTATTGATATACAATTTTATTTCAGAAACGTAAATTGATAAAACTGACAAATAAAAACCATTGAATTTAGGTAAATCAATTTTGAAGGCGTAGCGAAACAAATGGAAAATAAAAGTGATTTTGAATCGATAAGTAGAACAGGTGGGTTTTAATTATTTTGATACTCATGGTTATTATGGATTTAAAAGTATACTGAATATATTGTTTAATATATTACTTGTTAGGCTCTCTGATTCGATTATTAAAGGTGGGAGGGATAAGGGCTGAGCCCTCTTGTCTTCGACATATGAGGTAACAACAATGGCGTAAGATTTTTTGGGGGACCATATTCGGGGAACATGGAGAAACTGTTTTTTTTTTAATATGAGGTAATTTTAACTTTATATATAATTGTTTAAAGATAGTAGCAAAAATGGGTAAAGTTTTTTAATTTTATATTTTGTAAAATATTTTTTTGTTGAATTTTTTATATTTTTAGTGAAAGTTTTTATAGAATCTTTTTATGAATTTTGTTCAATATGGTAAAGAAGTGAAATGGGACAAAGATGACGGGGATTGGATGAGGGATCATACAGGCCGAGGGAGTTTATGGGAGGGTTTGGGATGGACATTAATTTAGATGATAAATCGTGTATGTGTCGTTTGGGAGAGGGTATGTTTGAGTCTCTGTGAAATTTTAGTTATAATTTTGTTTGGATTCTAAAATTTTTGTGTTACTTCAACCCCAGATGGGGCTCGTGTATGTGAGTATAAGACGGATGATTGCATTGTACAAGAGTAATTTGTTTTGTAGGGATCGAGAACTGTAGGAATTTAAGAGGGGGTATAGTGGGTTGTAAACTTATATAGGTGAAAATAAATAATTGTTTTATTAATAGTTAATAGTCCTCGACTAATAATGACGTGTTTCGATATTGATGATAATATTAAAAAATTTTAACAAAATATATTATTAAAAACATTAAACCTTTCAGACTTAATTATTTCGGGTCCATAATTACTGATAACGGTATATGCGAGCCAGAAATCAAACGACGCATAGGTGTGGCGAAAAGTTATATGTTCAGACTTGACAAAATATGGAAAGACCGCCGTATATCCAAACGATGAAACGAAGGTTAGGCTTGTTTCTGATGCATTCTATATTATTATACGTATGTCGCCTTTGAGATGAGGTGCTCGCACATCATGGATGACAAGATGCACGAATCTCTCCATTAAACTTGTCCACAGAAACTGAACATCAAGGACAGACTCATTTGCTTAAGATGAATCCTTCATTTTTTTGAGAATATTGTGAGAAGGGAAGATATCTCGGAGAAACCTGTTGTAGTGGGTCACGTCGAAGAGCGAAGAGGAAGAAGAAGGATCCCATCCGTTGGACCGATCAAGTAGTTTTCCACTTTGGTTGCCATTTGACAACATGCACTTATTTGCAATGGCATGCAGTAGGTATAGACTTAGGTTATGCTGCTACCATGATATTATATAATATTGTATAATATACTATATGCTACATTGCACATAGGTTTATGAACTTTCGTTTAACCGACGTCTTCAGGCAAAATGAATCCATCATAATAAAAATGCATTAACCCCAAACGCAAAGAACAATCATAAAAACAATACGTTTAGGAAGTAGATGCTTCAATCAAGCCAAGTTCAAAACCTTTCTAATGTCATTCTGTTAGGAAACAGTGTAAGTAAGAACTCCGCACAACATGGACCAGCTGATCCTTTTCTGACTCTGCCTAGTGGAATTTTTAATTCATTGGGTAGCAATTGTATGGCTTGATAGAACGATAGATTGAAATAGTGGCTAGAAATTGTAGTAGCAAAAAATGAAGAATAACCCAGTAGAGGACCACAGCGCTCCGGTGGCGTCGCACGGAAGCATCCAGAACTACGCAACTAATAACCACTGATACACGGTACATATAACATATGGTTATTTAATTTACATTAGTTTACCAGAATTTTTAGTAATGTACATCTTTTTTGCATGTATGGATGTCCATAAAAATGAAGGAGTATAATCAAGAGAGCGGGAGTTCATGGAGATCACGATCCTCATCGTGATGTTGTGCCTTCTTCGAGGATGATGTCGTCGTCAGTCATGAGGGACCGACGTGGATGATGAAAAAACATAAAAACTGGCATAATGTCATACAAATTTAAAGTATGAAATCCTGGTTCCATTGGAAATGTTGGAACAACACATCAGTTTTATTAATACATTTAAGGGTTGCGCTGACACCCCCATAAGTTAGACCCCATGAAACAGTAACAACGAGCCGACGAGACAACAGCTAACGACCACTGCAATAACTGAAATAAGTTACGAGGAATGTCTGAAGTCTAAATAGACCAACTGTCTAATAAGAGGTAAACGAGTGCCCTGTAGACTGGACCCCAACAGTCATGTCGTAAGATGGATAGCGCTCTGTAGTGTATGCCATCATGGACTTCAGAATTCCATAAGACTATAAAAAAAAAAAATATATTTTATATTATATACATTTATTACCTTCTGAAAGATTTATTAATGGAAGAGAATTACATAAATTTAAAAACAAAAAATTAAATTGTATTAATCACAACAATATGATATTGTAAATTTATCATAGTAAAAGTGATAAATTATAAATACAATTTATTCACCAAGTTATGTTAAGTCTGCGAACTAAATATTTTCTAATTAACAGGATATATTATTTATTTTTTATCTAACGCTTCTGGACGCATTTTAAAAATGTTATGAAAATTCCCCCTTTTAAAAGTCAAGAATTCATTTACATATTTATTAAAAAGGCGTGCTCGTTAATATGCAAAATAATAATTTTATCAAAGAATTGTTTTAAATATATATTTTTTTAAAACCGCATTACAGACACATATATCAAACCACTCCTGCGTATAATAGTATTTTTAAAGTTCCAAACCTGAGAATAAAACTGCTACAACGGTATATTGAATTACTTAATTGCATCTTGTTTTACTATTTATATATCTTTTTTATATGCTATCTAATTGTATATTTTTCTACTCTTTATATATATATATATATATATATATATATATATATATATATATATATATATATATATATATATGTATGTATATATGTCACAACTAGAAAACACTCAAAAAATGATAATAAAAATTATTCTAAAAAAAAAAAGACTATCCAAGTACACAACTTTTCACAGATTTTTAAACATCAAAAATAGTAGACATATACAAAAAAAATTAAATAATTCAAATTTTTAAAATAAAAAAACAATTAAATTTTAGAAGCGAATTCCGATCTACAAGATATAGAGATCAAATTGATATCCCAAAACTAAAATATACCGCAACTCAAAATCAATATATTTATCAAGATATCAAATTTTTTAACAATCTCACCATCACAAAAATTACGGACTATCATAAATGTGTAATTGAAGTAAAAAAATATGTACGCAGACTAACTGAAACATAAATTAACTCGAATATATTCCTTCTCTATACACGAATCTTATTATCATAGAGAAGAAACAAATGTTAAAATATATGTATATATATATATATCCACTGATTATTGAAATTGTATTATATTTTTAATATTAATGAAATATAAGAAAAGAAAAAAATATATATATATATAAATTTTTTATACACTGAACATTGGACTTATTTTAAGTTTAAAGTTGTAATTAGATGTTATTTTATTGCATCTTGCTTTACTCTGTACCATATATTATATTTATACATTGAACAATATATTTACGTTAAGTTTTATAAAGTATGTATCTAATCTAATGACATCTTCTTTATTTTGTACATTGATCAATGCACTTTGTTTACTACTATACTGGAAGAACACTGTTTGCTATAATAAAGTAAAATAGTAGTGTAGCAGGCAGGGTACCCAAATCTATGTTTTACTTTTCTGAAATGTTTATCTGAATATAATATAACACACTGTACTAAGAATCAAATAAATAAATAATTATTAATATATTTATTCTTACAGATTTCTCCTTCCCTGATTTATATAAAGATAAGAATGTTATTTTATACTGGAGGATGTAACAGACCTAGTCCACAATATTTAGTGGATACTTAACTAAATTACGAGTCTAATATCCATGTCGGAGATATAAGCATTAAAAAAAGTCATAATTATGAGATTATTTCGATTATTTGAAATATTTTATTGATTCCAAATTATATAATGAATACAAAAAATTAAATGTCATGGAATTTCGAGCGGCTAGACTATTTTTTGTTTGACGATTTAGGGCCTGAAGCAAAGATAATAATTGATGAATTTCGCAAAAATTTATTTCGAAGTACGTAGAATTTCAATCAATAATATTTTCCATAACGATGCAGATTTTTCACATATTCCTTGAATATTTTCTAATGGTAATTTAATCAGATATCCACTCATAAAATATTGTTTACTTGGTATGTTACGCCCACTTCATATAAAATTTTAAAAAATTTTCTAACAATTTAATGAGCGATATTTCAATCTTTTTATTTTTAACGTTCTTGGTGAGCCTCCGATAAAACATATTCTGTATAAAAAAATAAACATATTTAATAACTCGTTTTTTAATTAAACAAAAATTCATTCATTTAACAATTCATAGGTGTCATCGTAAGCATTATATTCTCATATAATTTTATCAAAGATTCTGCACGTTCTTAGCTCTGAAACTGCACAACACACTCAGTACCAACTAGAAACCGTTCAACTCCAATAATATTACACAAATATGGACCCAATGTATGATCCAATCGTGTAGAGAGCAATCAGAATCATGGCTATCCAATATTCTAACATAATCATTATACAGTACCTACACTAATAATTCACTAGTTCTACAACACTCCCCCTATATTATTATTTAAAAATTTAGTTTTTTATCTTTTTTTTTATCTCTATTTTTATTTCTGTCGAATCCTTAAATAACACCAAAACAAAACGAAAAAAACTGTCTACTTTAACACACACTTCAGTCTAGCAAAGTAGCCAGGACAACACTGTATATATCAGAGGTGGAGTCTACTCCATTCCACACAATAAACTACAAGTATTATACTTAATAGGAATATAATTGTATCTTATGTGTATCATATTATATTATAATATTTTATATTTACCTATGTTACAACAAAAGCATGTACAGACGGTAGTCTAGCAAAGTAGCCAGGACAATGCTTCATATGTCAGAGGTGGAGTCTACTCCATCCCACACAATAAACTACGAGTATTTAATTGCAATATAGTTGTATCTTATGTTTATCATGTATATTATAATATATAATATTCACCTCTATTACAACAAAAATATGTATACTTTTAAAATTAGCAATATTAACTTTGTGGTTAAAATTCATATTTTTTTATTTATTATCTTTGTTTTATTAACCACTGAATTGAGTTTAAATACATCTACCGGTTTCGAAAAATACCATTTTCTTCTTCAGGATGTCATAACTAACTAAAAATATATATCATTGTTTCTTCACCAGAATCTATTTAAAAAAAAAAACAACAATTATTTAAAAAATAAATTTAGTACCTAACTCCAAATTGTTGCTTAATACAAATTTGGTCGAATAATTTTTTAAATAAAAATGATAATCTCTACACATTTTAATAGGCGAATCTTAAAAAACACAATTTTACGATAGGTTACTTATTTTACAATTCTTTTATTTATATTTTTATTTGTACTTACAACAAAGATGATCAATTCTTTTAATTTTCAGAAGCAATTGAATTGAAATAGACAATGAAACATTTTACTTTCATACTAATGACGTCACCTCATAAAACTCACGACGAACAGTATTTGCGAACTTTTCAGACCAGTCAACACGTTTGTACATAGGCTTGTTTTTTTTTTACGCCTGGCCGTGTTGTAGGAAAAACTTTTTGAGTACAGCTTTAAGTTTCCCAGGGTGTTCGTTCGCCCAAGTTCCGAACAAATAAACTAATAAGTATGTACAGAAAAACAAGCCAAACCGGTATTTTCCACAAAGTCGAATAACATGTATAGAATATAGGCTGAAGATATAAAGAATACTTAGATTAAATATTTTTTATCTCACACAGTAACTTTAAAAAAATAACAAATAACATTTTATTTACGTCACGATAAAAAACGTACGTCGAAATGGAATCTTTCGCAATTTTCATAAAATTTCGTGTAATAAGAATATCGTTTAACACGATGTCGTTTTGCTCAAAGAGATTGAATATAATATATACTAGCAGAAGCTTTTACCGATTACTTATGCCAGGTAGTGGCCGCTCGGCAGTCGATGTTTCAGTAAAACTTATTTATCTATATTTAAAACATAATTTATCATCAAAAAAGTGGTGCACCACAGTACGATTTAGCACTTTTATATGCATATATTATAACATTATGTTATAGTGCCTACCCGCCACTAGATTTTGTTTTGAGTTGTCGTTTTGAAAATGGCAGCACTGAACCGCGGAAAGCATTCTTGTCTATGGCACTTTCCGGTAACGCATTAAGTGCACGAGTGCAATAAGGAGCTCGTGGAATTAAATATCAAAAATGTGACTTCAAATTTAGAAAGAAAGGGTGAGAATAATTTGATATATTAAGTATCTGTGTTAGGCTGTACCATATTTGTTAAGAGTTTATGTTATTGTATTTATGTGTTTACAGGGTGTAAAAATCTATTTTTACTACGACGTCCGTGAGGCGTATTTTTGGTCATCACAAGACGGGAACGTGAAGACAATAATAATTTTTCGAGAAGGATTACTCACGAGCCAAAGCACGATGAGAATACGATTAGGTTCCATCTGCTCAATCTGATTTCCACAATACGAGAACACAGTAATTTCTATGCTTCATTAGGAACCACGTCAATAAGCAAGTAACCTAACTTTTATGACGTTTGTGGTGCAATGAGTTATCAAGTGACTCAAACCATTAAAAACTGAATTTAAATTGCGGATTGCTCATGTAGAGCAAAGGTTCTTCGTGTCTTACTATTGTGAAGACAATTCCCAGTTGTATAATTTTGAAGAAGAAGAAGATTATAAATTTTTATTCACACATCTCAGATCTAATTTTATGCCGTGTTGCTATTTTGATGAACATGATTTGTTGAAATCTTTTGTTGAACTAACGTTGATGTAATATTATTTTGTGCTATAATGCCTAGCCGGCGTTAACATTTTTTTTTTCTATTAAGATCAATATTTATATGAAAAAATATATATATATATGTATAATGTTGTAAATCTTAAACTTATTTTATTATTTTTTCCTTGAGAATGATTACTGAAGTGGATGGAATTCTGTGCATCAGAACCTCGCATCTCATGCTTTACCCTTATTCTCTTCACCGGCTAGTCAGTGGAGAACATAAGAATAGCAAATTTTTCACCTCAGAAACGCATATCAACCTTGATCTTTCACATTCTGCCTTCATCCTAAACTGGGAACATTTATTATTAATACCGGGAGAGATAAATGAAAAGATGTTATCAGTTATAGAAAGGAATCTAATTTAATAATACAATGCTTGGCCCAGCGTGATATCTGATTACCAACAAGGTATTACAGGTAACGAAACTTATCCTTTAAAAATAATGTAACACAAATAATGATCACAGATGTTGTACCTACATGCTGTGTCAATCTTAAAACATCTTTGACAATACTAATCCTGCACAGATGGGTGTGATAATAAAAGATTTATAATTAAATATGCATCGATTTAGTTGTCCCCAATCAAAATATAGGTTGGGCGATCTTTGTCAACCTTTTAAAATGGATCCACACAGTCCCGTGCAAATAATAAATAACGAAAATCATCAAAAAATTAACAAGTTACACAGCGCTGGTGGTGATGCACTTCTACGATAAATCCATGTCAATCTGTAAAGATCCTCAAATAGCATGTTCTTCTCGCCTGATGTATCCGCCGCCCTCTCAACCATCAATCAGAACGTTATCTCCAATGCTTGATCGATGTTGGAGGCTCGCTCAGCGTTCTCCCTTCAGGTCTGCAGTACCATGAAAGATTATGCTGCCGCAATTTACTGAATTTCCTCATAATGAACGAAGGAAATTACTTTCTTTAAAAATAGTTCACACAAATCAACAGTGAGCAATATGACAAACAGTGTATTAGTGATTGAATGATTGGATATGGAGCTATGAAAAGAATGACAGAGTATGGCAATCAGTCATCCTATCACCATGAAGTGTTTCTGTTTTTGAAAGTTATGCCTACTAATCACAGTCCAGTAAATAAATAGACATGAAATAATAGGAGAGAGGTTTGGAACATTAGTTGTGGGATGAAGAGCATTCTACACACGTTCGGGGTGGAAACATAAATCCAATAGTTTATAACACATTTACACAATAGAAAACGTATTTACACTTCTAAAATTAAATATTTGTGTAAACAAGACGTATTTTTTACATTAATGCATATTATATTGTCAGCGTTTAAATTTTCGTTCCAAACCTATATCGAATCATATTTTTAAAAAAAGTCACGAAACTATTTGATTGCGTAAGTGGTACCAGAGTGATCTAACGAGATGAAAATATTGGGACAAGAAATTTGGTCATGTCTATGTATTTGGTGTCTGTGCTACTAATAGACGCATCAAATTAAAACTTAACCGTACCGTCACCCCGTAGGAAAAGGCATAGAGGATAAAACGTCACATTATTATATCCTGGCATACCACTTTTGCCTTTTTAACTTACTTACTCACCTACGCGAACACCAGAATATAAATCGACAAGAAGACGATCTGCCATTCTCCATATCGTCTTGCTACATCTCCACACGAGAAGCAAAAGCAGCTTTCTGTCACATTGATTTTTAAAAAAACACTTAAATATGGTCAATATATTTAAAAATTCATTCAGAAC
The DNA here is from genome assembly GCA_022840565.1 of Eubasilissa regina. Lineage (NCBI taxonomy): Eukaryota > Metazoa > Arthropoda > Insecta > Trichoptera > Phryganeidae > Eubasilissa > Eubasilissa regina. The sequence continues at coordinate 9,873,022 of JAINEB010000027.1, read as the reverse complement.
CATTTTAATAATCATAATGTAGAAATGTGCATAAGAAGACAATTGAGATTCTTAAAATAAATTATATATTTAAATTAATGGATATTTTTGATTTATAAATAATGTCGACATAGCTACATTTGCTTCCAAAATGCAAGATTTTCGCGTCCTTTTCCGAACTTTAGATGATGAGACTTCTGCAGAATGACATTCCATCTTCTCAACTCTTGCTTTCAGTTCGGCTTATAATTTAAAAACTTTAATCGCGATTGAAAATATAGCGAAAATTACGCTGCGTATTGAGCGGCCATTTTGTCATGTGACCTTTTTTTATGGCAATAACTTTTTATATGAAAATTGCTACCTTTTCTACCAATGTGAACCTTAATAATGCTTTTTCTATTTAATAGGCGATGAGTGTTCGATTTATAGAATGAATTTTTTTTTAAATAAAAAAATAATGATGTTTACATGGAATACATGTCACGTCAATATTTTTACTATTTTGAAACTAAGCTAAACACCTGTACTATGAAAATAGGACTAACTTGCTTGTGTCCTGGAACGAGGCGTGAACCCTCGATCACTAGGCCACCGTCTTAACCACTACACTACAAACTACTCAATATACGTTATTTGGTCAATTTTTCCGAGATTGCTTCCTTTGCTTCTCATATCCTTTCGTTATCATATATCACTCATATCTAAACTAATAAAATACCTCAAGATCTCTACATTGTTATTTTTTTATATATTTTAATATCATTATCAATATTTTTCACATCTACAACCATCAACTACCTAACATGCAGTGGCGTGCAGTAGGTATAGACTTAGGTTATGCTGTTACCATGATTTTATATAATACTATATAATATTATTTATGCTACATTGTACATAGGTTTATGAACTTTTATTTAACCAACGTCTTTAAACAAAATGAATTCATCACAATAAAAATGTATTATCCTCGAACGTAAAGAACAATCATGAAAACTACGTGTTTAGTAAGATAGTAAAATTTACAGTAGATGCTGGGATCAGCTCTAAGCCAAGTTCAAAACCTTTCAAATGTCACTATGTTAGGAAACAGTAAGTAAGAACTCCGTACAACACGGATCAACTGATTCATTTCTGATTCAGCCGAGTGAATTTAGAATTCAGTAAGTACCAATTGTATGGCTTGAATAGAACGATAGATTAAAAAATCGGCTAGCAATAAATGAATAATAACCAAGTAGAGAACTACAGCACTCTGGTGGTATCGTGCGGTAGCATCCAAAACTACCCAACTAATTTATATTTGTATCCCAGAATTTTTAGTAATGCACCGCTTTTTTGTTTGTTTAGAGTGCACGCCCCTGCTAACATGTTTGTATGGGCATGGGTAAATTTTAATGAAGTCGGCATTAAAATACTAGCATGTGCTTATAGAAATATAAAATAAATTTTTATTATTAATATTTTCCTGAATTATAGATGAAGAAAAGTTTAGGGCGGGGCATTGTGTTGTGTCACTGTGTTTTTATTATGCACTTACGGTTATTAGGAAGGTTCTAGAATTTTTACCAACCACGCGAGCTTTTCACAGTGGAGACATGTTAGACCTAATATGTATATTATATAAAATTATACTTGGATTGAAAGATTGCGTACTTATAATTACGAATAATGACTTGTGAACATGGCCAGCGTGTTCCGAAATGCGCACAAAATTACGTATTATTATTTGTGAAAATTAATAAATGAAAAAGTTTCGAGGAAATTGTTTGAAAATTGGGTGTAATTTTTGATCAATGAAATGCATCCGATCTACAAATTAAGATTGATTAATAAATTTCAGCACACTTGCTATTTAAGTCCTGTTTTACTCTTTATATAATATTTTTTTACATTTTATATACATTGAACATTGTATTTATATGTTATCTATTTATATATTTTTCTACATTGAACAATCCATTTATTTACTTTGTGTTTTACAATATATCCATACGCTATCTAATCGCATCTTGATTTACTCTTTATATATATTTATTTGTACATTGAACACTACACTTTGGTTATTACTATGCCGGAAAGGCACTGTCTACTATAATACAGTAAAATACTAGTGTAGCAGGCAGGGTACTGAAATATATGTCTCACTTTGCTGCAATATTATCTGATTATAAGAATATAATAACATACTAATTTAATGCATTAATTATAAATATACACATATAAAATCAATTTTGTCGAAAAATATTGAATTTATTGTAAATGTAAATATTTTGAAGTTGTAATTATTCAGAGCATGGGTCTATGATATTTTAAATATGAATTAAATATATTAATTAAAAAGATATACACATAAAATCAATTTTATAAAAGTATTGTTGTTGTAAGAAAAATATTGTTGTTGCGCCACTGGGACTGGGGATGGAATCTGGATCTTTTTCCAAATCGGGGAAAGTGGATTATCCAACTATGCTACAGCGATGATATTTTTAACGACAAATTTTCGGACCTTTATGCTACCTTTTTGATATTAATATATTTATTCGTTCCATTATTTGCCATCTTTTTTACGGAATCTCAAATATCTATAATAGATAATGCACCTTCCCGGTTTGGAAAGAGATCCAGGTTTGAATCCTGGTAACGCAACAACAATATTTTTGGATAAAATTGATTTTATATGTATATCTTTTTAATTAATTTTAGATTTATTATAACTACACCTCATAACAAATCATAATTTGGTTCTGCTTGTCTCGGCGTTAAATATTAAAGAAACCATATTAATCGTTTATTTCTCCTTTATTAACCCTTCACGTTAAACCATAATTCCACTTACTTTGGTTTTTACAATTTAATATTTTACATTTAGGTATTTTCAACCAGTCTTTACTTAAAAACATAAGCTTTGGATTTTTACACTACTTCTACAAGCTGAATATTATGTTCCAGGCCGATGTTGTTTTTAAATAACTAAAAAATTAAATACAATTTTTTGATTCAATATTTATTTATAAATTATTTAGTTTACTACAATTATGAATAATGTATGACATTAGCCAAATAGATGCTTCTGGCAGCAGCACAAATACATGTTCTTTTTCATAACATTATCGTACACACTGCGTGTTTTTTCAGCAATTTCATTTCGAATATTGTCTTGTAGTATCGGAATCGTTGTTGACTTATTGACGTAGATCTTTTCTTTCGAGTACCCTCTCAGAAAATAATATGCAGCGGTCAAATCAGGTGATCGAGGAAGCCAGTCAATATCACCACCTTTTGACATTATGAGGCAGGAAAAAATTTCTCGCAAAATTTCAAGCGTAGCTCACGCTGTGTATGAGGTGGCACTGCCCTGTTGAAATTAATCGACCTAATTAGGCTACCAAGAAGTTTTCCAACATGTGGCGTTAGCGATCACCATTAATGGTTACAGTATTGCCATTATTATTTAGGTAAAATATTTTAATGACTTCAACACGTTGTTAGCGGCGTTGGATGCTCCGTAATAAATTGTAAACAACTACTCTCCACGACTACCAAATGCTAACTGACAAATGTCTGCCAAATAAAATCGGCGTGGAACATAATATTCAGCCTGTAAAACACAATTCAGCCTCAAAATGATACTACCACCTTTGTAATGAGGAATTAAATACAATTTGAAACGATACATTGTGGTCGTTGTCTAAATTGAACATTCCGTTCGTAAGCAGAGGAGTTGGAAAAATCGTTAGAATTTGAACGCAGAGCAAACTTTGAGCCGATTCAAATAACTACTAATGACTTAGACTTTAAAATATTTTAATTGGTCTTTCATTTTGCAGAAGATATTTAGTTTTTTGCTGTAATTAACGCATTCTATTTGTAATTGCTATTTTTGAACACGAAGGCGAGAAAACAAATCGAGGCAGTCGTCACGAAGTCTATCTACTTATTTATATCGTTTTAGAATATTCACCAAGCATTTAACGTATACAAATAATTTTGTGGAACTATTAATTCTGAATGGTATTAAAGAAAATACGTAATTGTTATAACAACGACAGTATTTAAGTATTTAAATTATAGTAAATATTTGTTTGTGTATTTTTAGCCAACGGTTTACTTTGATTTATTTAACAGTTAACGATATGTTCTCTTGAACTCGTAACTCCATCAATACCAATTACTAAGAATAATTGTTAATACAATGTTTGAAGATGCGTATATAATATAAGAAAATTGGTATCCCAAAACTAAAATATACCGCAACTCAAAATCACTATATTTTTCAAGGTATCAAATTTTTTAACAACCTCCCCATCACAATTAGAAAAATTACGGACCATCATAAATTCGTATCTGAAGTAAAAAAAATATATACACAGACTAACTGAAACATAAATTCTCGTATATACTCTTTCTCTATACACGAGTTTTACTCTCATAGAGAAGAAATATATATCCTACTGATTATTTTTAAAATGTATTATATTTTCTAATATTAAAATAAATTTAAAAAATTACTTGTACTTTAAATATTACATTGACTGACAAAACTCTTATATGCAAATATGTTATAAAATTTAAGTTTTTATGTGGGGGATTATTGAAAATAAATAGTTCGTGAAGAATTTTCTAGAAAAGTAGTTTTCATAAATTCTATATTTTTATATGGTGTAAAATCATGAACATTGAAGGCAAGGGAAATAAGACGGATTGATGCCTTTGACTGTGGTGCTGGAGATACATAGACCATGGACGGCGAGACGCACAAATGTCTCCATTCTGCAGGAACTGAAGATCAAGAACTGACTCTCAACCATTTTCCCGAGACGAATCTTTTAATTTTTTGGACATCTTACGAGAAGGGAAGATAGCTTGGAGAAGCTTGTTGTGATGGGGCACGTCGAAGGACGAAGAGGAAGAGGAAGATCCTCCACCCGTTTGATCGACCAAGTGGAAAAAGCAACAAACACTTCGCTGATAACAGTCCTAAGATCTACAGGATGCCGAACACGGTGGAGGAGCATAGTCAAGAGGGTGGAAGTGCACGAAGATCATGATCCTCAGTCATAAGAGACTGACATGGATGATGACTTAAATTCTTATTTATATATAAATGTTTATTTTCGCGTGTGTACATTACTTTGTGCAAGTAGTTTTATTTGCATTGCTTGTGTATCTATTCCTTTCTTTAATAAAATATTATAAATATATTTTTTAATACCAATTAAATGTAGAAAGATATATGTGGTTTGTGATGATCCATGGCAAAGGATTGTCGATGGTGCGACATCATCTATGGATGACGCGGCAAGAATCAGTGAAAAAGCGCGCGCGAAGGAGTGTTGACGTTGTGTGGAAAAAGGTATTTGTTAACGGTGAAAAAGGTGACAATAACAATATACATAAAATCAATATTGTTGTTGCTACCGAGATTCGAACCTGGATCTCTTCCGATTAGGGAAACATGTTCTGAATAATTACAACTTCACAATAAAAATGTGTTCTTAATAATAAATATTTTCATTACCACGTTAATTAAAATATATTTATTTTTAAGGGGTGCGTTTTCTCAAATCGTTCTATTGTTTTCGTGAGGGTTATCCGAAAATATTTATTCAGTTGTATAAACTAATTCAGTTCTATACTTGTTGAAAAATTTACTAACTTTATAATCACTCTTGGAGCCGCTAGCCACAAGTTAGTAAAACTGCGGCTAAACCTTTTAGAGGTGTCCAGAACTAACTTTTATTGTCACGCTTTCAGCTGTTGTGTTGTTTTTATTTGTTCTACAGTTTTCGTAAATAGCAGAAACGTTAAATTATTCACCGTACTGAATTCTTGAGTAAATTCTACCCACGGAGAGATCCTCTCCATCACGGGGCCAGAATTACATAGTTCAATAAACTGGCACTTTTGTGACAGTCAGTATACAGCGTGTCCCAATAAGTTGTCCATTTTTTTTTCAAAATTAATAATTCAACGTGTGGGTACTAAAAAAGAAAAAAAAATGTTTGATAATTAGGGTGCTTAGGTAAATTTTTCAGACTTTTGATAAACACGATGATATATAATGATGATAATAATGATTTTCTCAATTAACTTGGACATTTTCAAATTACTTTCTTTCAATATTAAATTACGTCATTCATTAATAATTGTTGACACACATTTTTTAAGTAAGCACTGTTGCAGGATATTTTCAATGTAGCGCTGCGGTTGCGATGTTGCGCATGCGCAATAGTCACCTTCATCTGTTGACTCACCACGTGCAACGTTCATGAGACTTTCACATCGCCATCTTGTAGTGACTGGTTGAAATATTCAAGATAATAGATCAGCCCGCCGAGTGTGACTGTGTTGAATGCACGAAACATGAAACCAGCTGACATTCATCGCCAAGTGTGTCCTGACTTGGCGCCAAGTGATTTCCATATTTTCCTTCATCTGAAGCAGTTCTTTGGTGGCAAGCGTTTTGATGACGAAGATGAACTCAAAGACGTAGTATGGACATGGTTTTCAAGTCGTTCTATAACGAAGGTACACAAAAATTGGTGTCTTGTTATGACAAATGCCTTGTTGGTGGCAACTATGTTGAGAAGTAGTTTAAGGTGTGTAACGTCCGAAGACGGTAAAGTTTTGTACAAATGATCTATGTTTATTTCTTTTTAAATCTGGTATTTACTTAAAAAACGCGTCTTATATATATATATATATATATATATATATATATATATATATACATATGAGTGTTTAATTTAAGGTTTCCGCGAGCACTAGTGTATGGAACGGGCGTCTTTTCTGGGACAGATCGCGTTTTTTGTAGACGGTTTCCTTGAGGAAATCTATGCCGTCGTTTCGGCATGGTAACATGTGTCATTGCTTGTCGCTTTGTCTCAAAAAGTTACAGTAACAATGCACAATAAAATAAAATTTAAATAGATCGATAATTAATGAAATATTTGAACAATTTTAAAATTAGTCCTTGCGCTCAGAAAACAGAATCAACTTGAATGACTTTTGAAGGGATCTGAACCTCTAATCTTTTAGTTAAAAGCGTATATTCCATCACTCGACTGCAGAAACAATGCTACTACACAGTGCTAATACACCGTAAACTTAATTAAAATATCAAGAACGCAGACAAAATTTTCATGCAACAGTCTTGTAGTCCTATAATTTTTATTTCTAAATATACCTTTCCAAGAAAGAATTAATGTAGAATCGTTAGATACAAAAGAGTAACAATGCCAAGGAGAGGCTTCCAAGAAAATGAATAAAGATATCTCAGAACACTCGTTCTGATTTTGTTCCCAGTTTGGAGAATAGTGAAAGAAGATACGATTCTTAAGGATTAATTCTTTCTCTTTGTTTAATCTCATTATATCTATTTCATCCACTGTGTCAACATTTTTTATCTCCAGAAACGTTTGGCTAAAAGTAATTATTACTTTGGGAATCACGCAACATGGACGCGGACTACCCGAGAATATCATGTTTAAAAAGATGTTTATGTGTATATAATTTTTATTTTTATATTTTTAAATAATTATAGCGTCGCCGTGTTCAATTTTTGACTAAAAAAAAATAGTAAATGAATTCCGACTGTTGTTGGAACATTCAAATCATCGCCTTACTTTGAAATATTATAAAAAAAGGGGTGATGTTTGAAATCATTAATGCGGAGTATAAATATATATTTTAATTACCTGATAAACTCAGCGTTACACCGGAAGGAACTCTCCCTTTCTAGAATCTAACACACATCCTCCTCTCTATACTTACACTACACCCAATAATTCCCTCACCACTCTTTCAGCCCTTTATTGTGCCCTTAAAACCTTTAATTACGACAAGCATCGCGCGCATGTAACCAACAATATATATATATATATATAGACAGATAACGGACATCCTAAAATATATAATTTATACATTATAATAAAAGTTTGACGACAAAGGCATAATTTGCTAATTTTGCTTTGACTTGGCCACAAAATGTTTTTTAACTGATAATTCATGTATAAACATAGTATTTTTTGTAATAATTTATATAAATATATTGATCGTAATTACATCATTTACTTTTGTTTTATATTTGTATTTTATAGCAAATATAAAACAAGTCGCATTGCAACATTGAACAAACAAGATCTACTGTAAATTCGATTATTTCGTCAAATATAGTAAATTATTATGCAATTGTGTTTATGTTGATTTTTAATTAAATCAAGGTTATGAAAATTGTGAAAAAATGATGGGTCGTTCCTTGTAGTATAATTCTGTGGTTTATATTGAAGCGTACAGAGAATAAATTTTTATATTATATTATATTGTAAAATATATTTAACATTCTTTTTAAGAAAGTAAAACAATGAAACTTTAAATTATCTTACATTTTAATTACTGAATCTTTTAATAGCTTTCACACCCTCGCTTTTACGGACCATTTTAAATTTTAAAGGGTAGTGTCCGTAGGATTAGAGATGAATTTTTAATTAAAATGTAAAGGTTGGTTTATAAGGCGACTGTTAAAAACATATTTTGACTCGAAAATTCACAAAGATACCATTTTTTACCTGCAGTTCGTGGAAATGAGATTGGTGATGGTTGATTTTTATTTAGATTTGAGATTTACGTCATATTGTGTGAACATATTGCACAACTAAAGTTTTACTTAAATCTTACCAGAGACTTGGTGATTGGGTAAGGTTAGGTTAAATTTATTAAATTTGTAAGTTATTTGTAAATTATTTATATTACTGTAGTTTGAATTGACATTTTTGTCAAATTGGGTTTTGTACAACTAAACAATAACTAATTCAAGTAAATAAGAGAAAAGTTTTTAAAAAAAGTCTCACAAACATATATTTTTATTACGATAAAGACATATCATTACTTACTTACTTACCATTACACCGTTTCGCGTAGTGTCACACTCTTCTGTCCTGACACAATTCTCACCTTATTCACAAGTTAACCGATTATTGAGACTTCTAACAGGATCCGATTTACCTGGACGTACCAAGTCTTCTGCGAACGTCCTCTATTTCTGGTGCCATCAACATTTGCGTCATATATCTTTCTTACCACTCTCTCTTCATCCATTCGTTCCATATGACCAAACCGCCTAAATGATCCTTTCTTAATCTTACTCACTATATTAAGATCAACTTTACATTCTTTCCTTATTTCTTCATTCTTTACGCTGTTATAAATAGATTTGCCATCTCATTTCCATTGCATTCGGTCTACTTTCGTTCCTCTTCTGCCAGTTCCAGGCCTCATTTCCATACATCAGTATCGGTACCAAGACTCCGTGGTGAACCACCAGTCTTGCCTCCAAAACGTACCTTCCCAGGTACACAAACTTCAAACTACTTCTACTTGTTACAAACATTTATTACCTACAAGTATTTTGCATGTTGTCTTGCTTTTCTTCTTCTCGAATACCATCACTTTTGACTTTGTTGACATTATTAAACATCTATAAATATTGTTATATACCTGTACAATACTGTCGGTAAATTAATAATTATTATTATGTATTGATATCTCATAGAGAAGAATATTATATTACATGGGAAAGTATGGAAGTATGAGTAATTACAGGGTCACCTGTCATCGGCTGTCACTGATCACTTTACACAATGTAACGTTCACCATTCCACCCATTAATCAACCCCCACATCTATCTGATTTTTGGAAGTTGTATATATGTTACCATGTACATATTAGCTACACTGTCGCCATCTATGGTCTGAAATTTGATATTCATTTCCATTGTGTGTTCTTCGACATACTCAAATATTGTTAACTATTATTATCTTAATTTATTTTTAAAATCAACAAAAATACATTAGCTAAATTATTTACTTTTTCCGGCGCGATATCCGCGTACTTTTACTTAAATTCTGTGTGTTGCCATGCGATACGAACAGAGGGACATAAGGAAATTATATATATTAGCATAATGTCTTATGCTAATACAAAATACGTATAGCAATTGTGTCTAGTACATTTGTATTAAATTTATTTTTAATGCTTAAATTGTATCCACAATGACTTCGAAAAATAGCCAGTCTCCTCTAAACATTTGTTTGTAAGACTTAATTAATTTTTATTGATATGTTTACTTCTTTTGTCTAACGGGTCGCAATTTCCATTAACACGTTTAAAAAAACGCATTCAATTTTATATCTAAAATGTTTTCTAACGATTTTGCTTTAATTACAGTAAGTAAAAGATAAAAATGATTCGTGTGCACTAACTCGAAGTTAGAACAAAATTTTTCAAATTTATTTGACGTTTTGAACTAAGGTATATTTTAACGTGAAATATAATGTAATGATAAATAATGAATGCTTAGAATGAGAGAATGAGTTTTTGTATTTGGGTAAGTTCTATTGGGAAAGAGATATCAATATGAAGATGACTGCGGAGAATAAAGTGAATGATGCCGAATGCTATCGCCGATATATTACAACGTTACACTATAGTATTCTCCCCGATAACTAAATTCATGGCGGCGCTGCCATCAGACGTCAATCGGAGCCTAACCGAGTGAGACAGCAGTGATGTCTGCCATTCGGTCGCGGCGAAAATATTTCAAATTTGTAAAAGGAGTCCGCTACCTGGACAGAGAATTGTTCCCAAGCCGGACTGCTGAGCTAGTATTCTATGGCGATATGATGGGTTTGTGTGCCATCGATCCTAGAAGACGATTATTTCTTGCCAGGATATTTGCATATTTGGATGGGCGCTGTAACCCAAATTGGATATTGTCTGGTTAGGCTGAGGGTTTAGTCATGCCCAGCGAGGCATTTGATATTTTATGATTGGCGGAGGATATGACCTTGACAGGCCCTTAATTTAAAGAGGGACACACTACTGAGGCCGCATCCTAATGTTCCTACCACGCATCGGTGAGAGTCGCGCTGAGGTCTGTACCTCGGCGCGACAAATACAATCAAACAATGTGGAACGGAAGATCGTCTGTCTATAAATATTGTTGTCCACATTTTTTTTATATAAGATACCGTAAATGTAAATTATGATATGAAATTGATCACAATTTCACAGTTGTTGCTAAGTAGAGTTCAATGTATTAAATTTTGTTCATTTGGCAATCAAGTTTTTCAAATTATTCTTCTTTTGCCTCGAGAGACGAATGCATATTTGGGAGATCGTTGGCAAGGTAAGGAGTTTAACTCGGTGGGATGATCCACATCTCATGTTTTCCACTGAACTGGCCGGGGGAGGTGTGGAGCCCCAGGCTCGATATCATTCGAAGCAAGAATAGCGAATAATTAATAAGTAACTAATGAATAATTAAGTACTGGAGTCAAAAAAAAATCTGCCCCATAAGGCGTCTCACTAGACGCTTGTCTGCAGACATCTATTAAGATCGCAGGAGACAATTATAAAACTATAATGAATCAAATTAAATGTATTAACTAGAAAGGTATACATATATAATAAATTTTATTGAAAAATATATTTCTGTTGCTACTGGGATCTTTTTCATCTTTTTATCCAACTAGCTACAGCAGACATAGAAGTCGACAAACTTTCGAACGCATATGTTACATTTTTCAAGTTAATACATTTACCGTTCTATTGTTTAAAAGCCATCTAATTTATTTATCATATTTTTCTAATTAATACATTTAATTAGTATTTAAAATATCACAGACAGAGTTCAGAATAGTTACAACTACACCATAAGAATGTGTTCTCTGTGACTGAAAATGAATAAATTTAAATAAAGCGTAAACAAAACTAAATTCATGAACATTGGAAATGAAAGAATACCAATTATGCCAGATATTATCGTAGATGGTTAAAATCTGAATGAAGTGATTGAAATGAAATGAGACCGCCATTTAGCAAATTAATAATGTACTATGCGATGAAGATTTTCAATGAAATGCTAGATGGTATAAAATTATATGTGCAAGATAAGTTATAGTAAAAAGGGAAAAATTGATATTGTTTATAATGGAACATATACACATACTTATATGTTAAATTTGAGACTGAGTGTAATGTCAGTGAGAAAGTTTATTGGTTTACTTTACCAGAAGCCAAACATTAGGTCGTAAATACCCTCATTATACAAAGTAAAGGTTAGTAATTTTACTTAGCGCTGAACTGCCGGTCTGAAAATACATGTTTCACGATCATTTTATAGCGACACTTCACCGATAAGGCACCCTCTGAAGATGTGTAATGAGTTTATATATTAGGAGAACACATTTTTATTGTGAAGTTGTAATTATTCAGAACAGACAGTCTGTGATATTTTAAATATGAATTAAATATATTAATTAGAAAGATATACATATAAAATCAATCTTATCGAGAAATATTGTTGTTGCGCCACCGGTATTCGAACCTGGATCTCTTTCCAAACTAGGGAAGGTGCATTATCCAACTATGCTACAGCGACAATATTTCTCTTTCAAAAAATGGAACGATTAAATGTATTAATATCAAAAAGGTAACATATAGGTTCTAAAATTTGTCGCTAAAAATATCGTCGCTGTAGTATAGTTGGATAATGCACCTTCCCCGGTTTGGAAAGAGATTCAGGTTCGAATCCCGGTGGCACAACAACAATATTTTTAGATAAAATTGATTTTATATGTATAACTTTTTAATAAATATATCTAATTCATATTTAAGAGTTTATATATATATAATAAAAGCCATTTTGGTTCTTGCATTGAACGGTCGATTTTACTCTTCAGTTTAGAGCAGGATTCAGGATAAAAGGCCCACGAGAATGAGTAATGATATTTTCTCGAAACGTCTTAATTATAAAAGTCCTTCACAGAACTATTTGACGCGGTTACCTTCAGAAAATAATCCGTTATCTTTTACCCTTGAAAATCACACTAGCACAAGCACTAGAATAATAATAAACTAATTAATAGATAACAGTATATATTTGTGCACCTAGTTGTTAGCATCGTCGGTAACAGCACAACCTAAGTTTGTGCCTTCCGCACGCCATTGCCGAATTGTGACGTCATCGCACAGATGTAAATCAAATTGATAAACGCCACTTCAGCTGGAAATCTCAATAAATGAATACGCAAATCTGTTCCGTGCCTAGTTACGGGTACCAAATAACGGTCCTCGATAAAAAGTGGGCACTTATTGTCGCCTCTCGGTCCGCACCCAGAAGTGATTACTTGACTTTATTAAAAGGCTATAAGCGAGTCAATCATAATAAAGCCGACCACTTTGGTTGCGCTAAGTGAGCGGGCAATCAATTACTTTGTTTCTAAATAAATCAAAGGTTCGGTGTATGGAACGATGACGATGTAAAATAAATATCAGCATTAAACTATAACTTTTACTACAATGAAATTTGAATAGTAATATTACTATTTTATTAGGTATTGTTACGCAACAAAATAAAGGTTGTACTTCATTTCTGTTATCTCACTTACTGGTTTCGTCAATCTTTGTATCAAATTGTAGAATTTAATAAACGTAGTAGAGATATACGTGAAGATAGATTATATACATATATCAGGACGAAGAGAAGATTCAGGGTGTACTCGGTCCATGAATAAATCTCAGGTTATTGTTACACAGCAGATTTATTCCAGAGAACTAACTATCCATACAGAAATATATCCAATGTGCCTTATACGGGCAGATTTACAGTCTGCGTTATCCACACCTTCGTGATACTGAGTGAACGTTGTAAAAATAGAACACATAAAAATTATTTTATTTTATAGTCCACGTGAACTAACGTAGAAAAAGGATTGGTAAACTGAATAAGAATTTGCCACAGCTGCTAACTTATCGTTTCCGAAGATCACATAGCCTCAACAGAAGACAGGCTAATAACAGAATTCAAATAAGAACATTTACTTTCACGTGTGTACTGCATAGGATCACATTCACCAGATCCCCTTTTTGAGGGGACCCTTAGAAGTACCTTTTTCGGAGTCAGATCAAAGCGAAGTGTGTTCTAGAAGCGCGAAGTGCCCCAAAATGAATGATAACAACAATAATAGTGTAAAGAATGAGGGTTGTTTGCCTGCAAGTGAATATAACCTGGTTTGATGTATTTCATTACATATTTGTATTTTTAAATATGAATAAACAATTCCCGATCGATCACCCAAACCTGAAATATGGAAGGCACGCGGGCAGGCATTATAATTAAACAAAAAAATGCCCGCGATACCTCTAGCTATAAAATTATATTTTGAAAATAATCAAATGTAAGGGTAAACTAGAATCTGCCGCCCCGAGCGCTACGACGTCCGAATGGGCAGCAGTTTCTCCCTTATAAACCTGCGCATTGGATCGTTTACATAGTACGTAGTCCAGATGTTATTTCCGAGATGATGTGTGTTCAGATACAACATATTATTTTCTTTGTGCACATGTTCCTCATTTGGGCGTTGGCGCGGTAAACAAAATATAACATAAGTACGCATTGCATCCGTTTTAGATAGATGCAGATAGTAAATCGGAATCATATTTAAACACGTTCATAATACAAAGACGTGTCTATATTTCAGAATTTATTTTGATTCGTATTTCTATATATGAGGAGTTCAAAGGCAAAACCACCACGACCTGATGTGTTTAAAAATGATTTTCTGGTAATAGTGGCAGTTTTATAATTGATAACTGCTCTTGAAAACAAGTTTGTATGTTTTAGAAGCAATTTAAAAATCTCTGTTCTCGTTGTATATACGTTTATCTCAGTTTCGTAAAATGAATAGTGGCGGTTTTTCTTCAGAACCTTATACAGAACTTTATACAGGGGTTTATCCAGGATATTGTGAACTTGCACTTTGAACGAATCCCGCTAGACAGCGTCAGGGCATTCACTTTTTAAACCAGAAAGTTTTAACAAAACTAAATTTTAACCATTTTTAATTCGTACTTTACATTTTTTCAGTGAAATATTTTGCTTACTTAATTATTTAGGGGTGATGTGTTATAAAATATCCTGACTTCGCTATTAAAAATACATTATTGCTAGTTATTGAACAACAGTATCTATGTATTGAATGTTGCATTTTTCTTCTGTGTAGTTGTGCTAGTATAGTGCGCCATTTAACTGAACTTTTTTCAATCGTTTTATATTGAGCATTTTTTACATTATAATTTTACATAAGTTTGTATATTATTTACTTATTCACTCTTACTTTACTTAGTTTTTTAATTTTTTATAAATGGAACATTGCATTTATTTTAAGTTTTACATTATATTTATATTCTATTAATTGCATCCTGTTTTACTCTTTATATAATATTTTTTTACTTTTTATATACATTGAACATTGTATTTATGTGGTATCGAATCGCATCTTGATTTACTCTTTATGTATATTTATTAGTATATTGAACACTACACTTTGTTTATTACCATACCGGAAGGGCACTGTCTGCTATAATACAGTAAAATACTAGTGTAGCAGGCAGGGTACCGAAATACATGTTTCACTTTACTGCAATGTTATCTGATTATAACAATATAATAACACACCGTACTGTACTATGAATCAAAAAAATAAATTATTATTATATTATTGTGATTAATAAAATATATGAATCACAACTTTACCTTGGCAATTATTGATTAATTTGGATTTACACTTCCAACAATTTCTTAAACACCTCATTCAACAAACATTGTTTTATCTGGTCTAGATTTAAAATAAAATAGCAATTAACTTCATTTTTAAATGTGTAAAATTGAGAAATGTTTTGTAAATAAATATAATTTTTATTGTAAATTCAGAACCAAAAGGTTACATATTAATTTAATTCATATTTCAAAGGAAAATGACTCAGCACAACGATGTAACGTATCAGATTCCTTACAAATATGCCTACAAATAAAGCGTTAACCACAAAGCTGGATAATGACGGATGATAACTACTGATAAATGAAAATGTGACTGTTGTCATAAAAGGCAATAAATAATGAAGGGAAATTAATCATTTCTATATAAGTACTTGATTAAACATTTAAATAGATATACATTATTCTATATTACTTATGCCAGTCTCTTCTTCTTCTTTTAAATAGGCAATTTACCTTTCAAAAGTGATTTGTGGCACTAATCAAGTTAAAACTTTATTTTATAGAAAAAAGTACAATAATATTATAGAATAGGAAATATTATATTACAAGTCAATACCATTGTCGTTCAAAAAATGTAGATTATGTGGCGAGTTGAAGGAAAGAAGATGACACAAGTTAACCGGGAGTTGAAAATTACCGTTGATGATATTACTGTAAAAAAACCTGTGATCCGCAATGGACAGGCAAAAAAGATATGGTCAAGAGTTTCCTCCTCGACACCACATTCACACATTGGGGAATCTATTAAGTTCAATCTGAATAAATGTGAGGCTACCTGACAATGTCCAAATCTCATTCTGGAGATATTTGATATTGTTCTTTTGGAGACTTTCTTTTTGGAGAACCAGGGGGTGCGGGGAATAGATCTTTGAATTATTTTAAACCGATTACCCTTATAATTATTTGGATTGTTTTCAAATTTTCTACTGGTGTGATGACAATCAATGGTGTTCCACATTCAAAATTATTATGATAGATTCGAAGTTTGCTTTTGTTTAAATGATTGAATTAAAAACGAACATTGGCTTTATAAATATAGTAGTGATATATATGCACATATTTATATGTAGAATACAAAGGATATTTTTCTACATACATTGTCAGAGAAACTCGTTCAAGCTAATTAATATGTCATAAATACAATAGATTAATTAGTTAATACGAATATCGGTTATTCACAATTTTCTTTAACCTTAATATAATGTAAAAGAATTTTATTATTTGAGTACAAATGCATTCAGTATATTACAAATCATAAAGATATTGATACAAATTTAATTTTTTTTTAAATGTATGCATATTGTATTATATAGTAATGTGTTAAAATCGGTTCCTGTAGTAATAAAAAAGAAAATAACCTTAATAATATATCTGTAATAGTTTAATCAATAATACATTTTTATTAATCAAGTATTTATAATATATTTATCAATTTACATGTAAGCCTGTTGGCCGCTTTCTACCTGGCTAGCTACATATTCTGAGATAGGTAGGCATAAGGTTCCATAAGCTAGAATATAAGTTGGAAGTAAAATCATAAAGTAAGTTACATTAGATACTGAAAACTAATAGTAAGGTAACAGCTGCCGTCGATATATTAAGATACGTATTAGCATTTCAACATGACACCCGAAAAAGAGTTATTTATTGTACCTGCCTAAAATTACCAAAATCGGTTACCGGTACCTGTTATCACCATGCTGGTACCTCCGTCTAATACCATCCCAGATATTTTGTACACTAATTGATTATAAAAACACATACATTAATTATTATCGCATTTGTTTCATATTGGTTTAAGCGTCATCGTCCAAGCGAGGCAGGTGATTCAGAGCAAACAAAATAGGGCTCAAAGGTGATAAATTATAGGTGGGTATTTACCAAATTCCTTTCCACTCTATGTAAAGTGGACTCATTTTATTTGAGCTACATCCTTCCTCTATGATAAGAACGAAGTAAGTAATGACAAAAGTTTTTCTATATATCAAATAAAATATAATATATTTAGTTTAAATATCTAGGTACAAATGTGACCTAATGATATCCAATCCAACAAAAAATAAAGAACAGAATAAAATCAATAAAAATTAAATTAATCAATTAGAAAGATATACAGAAAAAATCTGTTTTTAAAAATAAATTTGCTTGCTACCGGAGAACGAATCTGGAACTTTTTCCGGGACTTTTTCTGTTATTATTAGAGCTAGATAAAAAAAATTATACACATAGACGAAATCTAATTATCGTGGCCAGTGCTGAAAGGGATTTTTCTAATTAAAAAATAATTTAATTTTACATTCATTTAAAACAATAACACATAATAATAATGAATTATTATTATTTCTAGGGAATCCAAATACAAATTGCTATGTTTTCTGAAATAATATTAATGTATGCGAAAAATTAGTGACTATTTAAGAAAATTTATTAATGTTTACAGTGAATATAAACAATAATAATCTATGTATTAGTAAACATAAATAATAATGTAATAGTCGATAAATAACAATAAATAACGTAAATGAAAGGAAGAATTTTTAATAACGATTTAGTATAGTGTTAGAAAATTCATATTGATTTTTTTAATGTCTTATTTAAAACTAGGAACAATTTATATTATAGACTATAAAGTCTTAAAAATTAATGTTAAAAATGTACAATAATAAAGAAAGTGAAAAATATTAATAAATGCATTAAATTCTAAATTAATAGAATCATAATTATTTATTTAATGTTTTATATTTATTTACATAATTAAATATTATTACAGTATAATATCTGCATAATTTCATAAATTTTTTTATTTGTCGTATTACCACTATATACAAAAAAAAACAATTTACAGTTGGATATCGTTTATAAAGAGTATCCAAAAAAATGTATACATACTCTGAAGAGTTATAAATTCAATATTGATTTAATTAAATTCAAAGAAGATTAACGTGGAATTAGAAAGAATGGAAGAGATTAACCTTTACCATACCGTGATATAAAATACTCGTACGCTGCCATGCTGTCAACTCATGTTACCGTAAGAAATTAGAGTTCTGTTAGCTTTTAAAATGTGAAAAAATGATTAATGCCATAAATTTACTTTAAGTTTTGAGCAATAAATATATTTAAAAAATATGTAATATTATAATTCGGAGTGTTCAACAAGTTCTGTACAGGAGGTTTCATTGTATAATACAACCTTCCTTTGTATGTACCTTCATGAGTAAGAGACACCGTTATATTCCATGTGAAATTAATATGTGATTTCTTTCTGTCTTGCCACAAGTGGTATTTTTGTCAACGTATTAATTTTTCAACGGAACGAATTAAAAATAATAATTTTTGTAGAATTCGCCTTACATAATTGATTTTTCTCTAGTCATTTCTAAGCGTAAATATTTTCCTTCAAATTAACTAAAATATGCAGTGTTTATTACGTATATTATAGATTTAATTAGAGTGGTAGACCTGTGTTACTGCGTGGTTTGGGAAGGATTAAGAAAGGATCACTAAGGTGATTTGGTCATACGAAATGAATGAATGACGAGAGAATGGTGGAGAAATTTATTTTATTTATTTACTTTACATGATTATATTAATCAGATAACATTTCTGAATGATGATTGCATTGCCTCACTAGGCAAGCGTGTTTTGAGGCAAGTTGGCATTTATTTATTAAAATATAAAAAGAAATATAATCAACATACATATGGGATATCATAGATATCAATTATGTACAGTGCTAAAAACAAAGTATGTA
The DNA here is from genome assembly GCA_022840565.1 of Eubasilissa regina. Lineage (NCBI taxonomy): Eukaryota > Metazoa > Arthropoda > Insecta > Trichoptera > Phryganeidae > Eubasilissa > Eubasilissa regina. Next base: position 9,853,667 of record JAINEB010000027.1, on the reverse strand, counting down.
CTCAGATATGTCGACCAAAGAATGCAAACTAGTGCGTTACATATATATCCGACAATATTGTATTTTTTTTACAAATCTCGCAATCAAATACACATGCATGCATAAATACAACATCAGACTTACATATACACATGTTTATTCATAAACCAATTTATGCACAACAATTTATTTATTTCAAATGCTACGATATATTCTAACGCGTTATCACTAACACAATATTCGTGACTAATTTTAATGGGGGACCCACTTAATAAACGAAATATTTAAAAATAATAAAACTTCTGTGAACAGTGTTCGTTTAGAATGCACTCAACAATGGTATCTTTATGTCGCTATAATATAACAAATACCTCTTTAATATGACACATGCATAATAATTTATCTGTGAGATATTAATTCATTTTCCCGATAGCAACATTTTATTTGACCGCTTAAAATATTTTTGCATTTGCGTTTGCATGCACCAAATAACAGGTGGGTACCAGTCGATGACCTAAACATGGGGAAAACAATTTGCATATTTGAAAAAAGTGTATTAACATATTATGTAGTAAAACCCAACATTTAAATGTTTATTTTAAAGTATGAAATAATTCCAATATCAACCACTTATATTTTGATAGTCGTTACATAGAAAAGGATTACTATAAATAATTATTAATGATTTTTATTTTTTCATAGATACCTTTCACTCTTGAGAATCATAATGATATACGATATGCTTGTTGGTTTAATAATTAATACACTCGCCTTGTTGGGATAAGATCCCGTGGACTGTATCGATTACAATAATGATTGATTGGACGTCGTTTTCACCTCCAGTTGACTCGCATCTTTTTAGTGGAGAACCGAGATATCACTGCACTTCCGGAACTGTTTAGAATTCCGCCTCTTCGTGGTCCTAGCGATACGCACGGCGCTACTTTCGAACGTTAAAAAAACACCGATAGTTCGGTGTCAGAAAGCAATCTGCTCCCCTTTCGGCGAAATCCCTAAGTAATTAGTTGGCCAGAGTGGGACATGTGTATATTAAGGTTTATATTGGAAGGACAAAATGCACAGGGAGTAGGTATTCGACTTGCGTCAACACGCCTAATGATCCAATGGTTGGGACTCATTTCAGGAGACTGTCAATTAATCCTATTTTCATAGCACCTTAAATGCGAAATTTTATTAAATTATTATCAATAATCTTTTAAATTATCTTTTAAAGCCTCTCCGTTCTTCGACGTGGCCCTCTATAACAAGCTTGGGTCTTTTCTTGCAAGATGCCAAAAAAATTTAAAGTTTCGTTGAGAGTTTGTCCTTGATATTCAGTTACTGCAGAATGGAGACATTAGTGCATTTCGGTATATCCATGGAACGATATGTCTCCAGCACGACATATTAACGGCATCATCTTTCTCTTCTCTTCAGGGTCCACAATTCCACACCATACAAAAATATTAAATGCACAAGCCTGATCATGATTTATTTAGATATACCGCAGTCTTTTCATATTTTGTCAAGTGTACATAGAACTTTTCGGCATACTCACACGTCATTTGTTTTCTGTAGCAACATATTCGACAAATCTATTTTTACTTGTGAGAATTTTAGATAAATTTAAAATGAATTACCGCCATAATTTATAAATCAATTAATATATTTTACACCAGCAGATTTTCTTGGAATAGGAAAGAAAAGATTAATGACCAATTATTAAAATTCAGAATACGTTTAGTTAATAACACACAACACAGTATTTAAATTTATCAAACAAAATATTCGAAAGCCTAATTATAAAGGCTGATCCAAACTCAAGCATATTTTAAATATCACTCTAGTTTTTATATTTTCGGGTAAGAAACATCATATGTAACATCTATCAGATAAAAACTATATTATTAAGAAAATGAGTCGATACATGATTAAGCAACGCATTGAAATTATATAAATTTACTACGAAAATTTTCGCGGAGACAGTTCTTAAAGTTCGAAGTGCTTTTGGACGTTGTCTATTTTTAGCAAGGCGTGACAAACTGTGCAACAATCGAAATTTTCTGGACGCATAATTCTCGTTTTGAAGATATCAATTGGCCACCCATATCGTGCGATTTAAGGACTCGAAATTTTTTTTTTTAGAATCATGTGAAAGATAAGGTCTAAGATCAATATTCTATCTGCTATTATCGAAAGAGGACCTCAATTAAGCTAAAAAATTATTTAAAAAATGTTTGAGTTTAGATCACCTTATATAATATTTTCATAAGTACGTTGATCCTTCTAGAAAAAATTAGATGACAATTTATAAGTAAAAAGATATTACTGAGATGATTCGGCCAAACTGGAAAGATGTCGTTACGAAAATTAATGCAAATAGCCATAATAAATAATATTAATAGATATATTTCAGCTATACTGAGTGGTTTATACAAATATAATGGGTAATTTATTTATTTTTACGTTTTTTTTTAAGTATTTTCGTTCGTTATAAATGTGAGTAACATCTATTTATAAAACCACTAAAAAGTACATAAGTTTAACACTGTAAAAAGACAAATCACTAACACAAGTATACTATTGATTATAGATGATAGAGAAAGGTTATGGAAGTTCTGCGTGTGTAAGGATCAATGGATCATTCACACCATGGTTTGACATTACAAAGGGTGTGGAGCAGGGTTGTGTAATGTCTCCACGGCTGTTCAACTTGTATATGGATAATTGTGTGAAAGAACTGAAATATACGAATGTAAGAGCGAAAATAGCCGATTTGATTGTACGCCGATGATGCAGTACTAATGGCGAATAATGAACAAGAACTACAAAGTCTAGTGAGTAGAATGTACGATGTATGCAAGGAAAGCGACCTGATTATGAATGTCAACAAGTCGAAAGTGATGGTATTCGAGAAGGAGAAGACAAGATTGTAGGTAATGAATGTTTGGAACAAGTAGATAAGTTTATATATTTGGGAAGTATGTTCGATAGAAACAGAAAGACAGAGAAAGATATCGAAAGAAGGATGACTGTATGGAATAAAGTGAACGGCGCTTTGAATGGAATTATAACTAATGTGAACTTGTTAACTGAGGCAAGACTAGTGGTTCACAATAGAGTCCTGGCACCGGCACTAGTATGGGTGTGACGCCCGGAGCTGGCAGAAAAGTAACGAAAGTTGACTGAATGCAGTGGAAATAAGATCACTTAGGCGTATATGTAACCGATCCATTTACGACAGAGTAAAGAATGAAGAAATAAAGAAAGACTGTAAAGGTGATCTTAGTATAGCGAGTAAGATTAAAAAAGGATTACTTAGGTGGTTTGGTCATATGGAACGGATGAATGAGGAGAAAATGGTAAGAAAGATATATGACGCAAGTGTTGATGGCACCAGAAGTAGAGGACTTCCACGAAAATCTTGGCACGACCAGATAAACCAGATACTGGAGGATGGTCCTGTTAGAAGCATCAATAATCGTCGAGCTTGTATGAGAAGATGTATGAATGTGGAAGAATTGTGTGTCAGGAGAGAAGAGTGTGGCGCTCTATCCTCTCTTCCTATCCCCGCGGGGAAACGGCGTGATGTGAGTAAGTAAGAGATTATTAGGGTCCTGATTCACCCGCAATTTAGAAATATCGCCTGGCATAAATGAAGAAAAGTTTCCCGGCTGGCTGCAGGGTGGACCAGCCTAATTCCCACAATTTGGATTTCAATATAGAACGCCCGCTGTATTTTTGGGGGCTAGGAGATGGAAATTCCTGCTCGGATGCGACCGTCTGGAGGATGGCCTTCACGACAACCCTGGAGAAGAATTGTAAAGTATAGCGCAAATCAGATCATCTCTACGTCGTGAACTTTGAAGGTGGCAAAACTTTCTTGGAAGAATTTCAGGCGATAACGGAGCATGAGCGACACTTATTCGTTACAATTTGTCGAGTCTAGTGTACAAATTTTGTGAAATTTTAATTTTAATTTTGTATTTAGAAACTTAACGAGTTTGTATTTACTGGTCCATTTCTCACATGGAGATGAAATTAATCTGCGTCGCACCCAGACAGTACTTCTTTGGTATTGTAGCTATTACATCACCATAATAAATAAATTAATGAATGAAAAAAAAAAAATGCCAGAATACTGATGTTATATTTTATCAAAATCGTGTCAGCCTTTCAATAATTTCAAAAAAGTAAATGAATGCCAATATGTCAATACCAATTTGAAGAGTGGGTAAGGGCCAGTTGTATGATAACTTTTAACTTTACATATACTATACTATATATATGCGTGCAGTAACTTTTTACTATAGTTATTTATTTATTAGACTTTATTGACATACATACATTTATTGTAACAGAGGTGAATATATTATAATATAACATGATAAACACAAGATACAATTATATTGCTATTAAGTATAATACTCGTAGTTTATTGTGTGGGATTGAGCAGACACTACCTCTGATATATACAGCATTGCACTGGCTATATTATATACTATATATAACTATATACTAAAATATTCCTCTCAACATACAATTTCCGGCATTTACACAAATAATAGTATAGGAAATTTACTCATAAATTCAAAAGACAAAGATGATAAATTTAACAATTCTGGTGTCTATAAATTTAGTTGCAAGGAGTGTGCTGCATTTTATATTGGTAAAACAGGTCGAAATTTTAATAGAAGAGTAAAAGAGCATTTGAGATGTTTGAACAATAGTGGGTTTTCAGAATTTTCTAATCAATAATAATAGAAAACGGTCATGGTTTCGATAAAAAATTGCATGCAAACGGTGTTGGTCATAAATAAAATTATTTGGAATCTTCGGAGATAAATAAAGCGTGTAAAACTAATCAAAAAATTATAAACAACCGACTAAATTTAACTACAAGTCCCATTCTAAAATTTTTCCTTTTCCTATATTAAGTAACAATTTGAATTAGGTACTAAATAAATTTTTTAATAATTATTGTTTTTTAAAAAAAGATTATGTTCAAGAAACAATAACATATGTTTTTTATTAGTTATTGACATCTTGAAGAAGAAAATGATATTTTTCGAAACCGGTAGATGTATTTTTACTCAATAAGTGGTTAAAATAAAATAAAGCTAAAAATAAAAATAATTAATAATTCGTTCGTAATCCCGCTATTTTAGTGACGAGAGCTCGTCTCGTTATTTAATATACGTTACCACATAATATGAAAAAATTTCACCATCAGTGTGACAGATTTCGAACGCCTAGGTGAAAAAATCCACAGATAATGCATAAAATAAAGGATATATCACGATTATTTGTCGTGCCTATAGACATCTCCATCTATGCTTTGACGGTAGTAAATTTGATGTATCAACAACCCGCTAATGACTTTTACTACAGGCGTTAGTAAAAAGTTACTATAGTAAAAAAATCCCATAGTAAAAAGGTACAATAGTAAAAAAATCCCATAGTAAATAGTTACAATAGTAAAAAAATCGCATTGTAAAAAGTTACAATAGTAAAAAAATCCCATAGTAAAATGTTACTATAGTAAAAAAAATCCCATGGTAAAAAGTTACTATAGTAAAAAATCCCATGGTAAAAAGTTACTATAGTAAAAAAATCCCATAGTAAAAAGTTCACACAACCGGCTTTAAGATAAACAAAGAATCAATAAAATTATGAGCGAATAGCGAAAAAACAACGAACATACTATGTGCATCAATATGTCCTATGTTATTTTTATTTCCTTATGTAAAGTAAATAATACAATAGATTAGTAAGCAAAATAATATACATTAGCTAATCAGCTATATGTTTTCTCCTCTGTTGAGTTGGTGCGTAAAGGAAAAAATATTTTCATCTTGATAGCGTCAAATCCTGATGAAGTGGCGGAAACTGTATCACGAGGATATACTTCACAGATAAGGCGTGATGTATTAGACTTCTCACAAAAAATCTGAACACTCTCCACGCTCACTAAAAGTATTTAATAATTTTCAGAAAATATGCTTACAGGAAAAATTAATGAGTGTTTGCAAAATTTGCTAAAATATTTATGTCAGAGAGAGGAAAGTTTTAGAGTTATGATGTTATTTTAATGGCACAAAAATATATGCGGGTATTACCAAAAAAAAAGTTTAAAAATTAACTGTCATTTGGAAATACACGTTTAATATTTTATAATAATGTTACGGTGAAATCTTTTGATAATATTAATTTTAACGCACAGACTAGTAAATTAATAGACATTATATGAAGTGTCTATACAGGAGAGGGGTTCAAAATATTATTTACGGGACGAGGGGCATTCTACACACATTTATCCAACGAAACATAATAAATAAACAAGATGTATCTTCTTCTTCAGGATGTCATAACTAACTAAAAACATATATTATTGTTTATTTACCAGAATCTATTTCAAAAAAAAAACAACAATTATTTAAGAAATAAATTTAGTACCTAACTCAAATTCTTACTTAATACAAATTTAGTCGGATAATTTTTAGAATGGGACTCGTAGTTAAATTTAGTTGGTTGTTTATAATTTTTTGATTAGTTTTACATGCTTTATTTATCTCCAACGATTTCAAATTATTTAATTTGTGACCAACCCCGTTTATATGCAAAATTGACAATCCCAATTTTTTATCAAAACCATAACCATTTTCTATCAAATTATTAGCAAATTCTGAAAATCTTGAAGAAGAAAATGGTATTTTTCGAAACCGGTAGATGTATTTAAGCTCAATGAAGTGGTTAATAAATCAAAGATAATGAATAAAAAATATGAATTTTAACCACAAAATTAATATTGCTAATTTTAAAAGTAAGATGTATTTTTTACATTAATGAATCAACATTTAAATTTTCGTTCCAATCGAGTCATATTTTTAAAAAAAGTCGTGAACCTCTTTGATTGTGTGCGTGCCACCAAAATGAACATTTTGGGACAAGGAATTTGCGTTAGTTCATGTCTATTTATTTGGTGGTCTGTGTTTTAACGGTATCAGAAGCAGTCCAACATGCTGCACGCTACGCCACTTGCAATAATTCATCAATTTCAAATCAGTTAATTCGTTGGTGGTTCGTAATTGGTAAAATTTGTAAAAAGGGCAGAATTAAAAGAGTAAAATTATTAATAAATTGCATTTTTATAAAAATTATTAGAATATAACAATTGATTTGAGCAATGAATAACGTTGGTTTGTAATATTTGAATATATCCAAAAACACACAATCAACAAACCTACAAACGCACTGTTATTAAACAAATATCAGATATCTCATAGAGACAAAGCTATATTTTTTATTATATTTATTGAAAAATATATGGTAAAATGGGGTATTTACAGGGCTTAGACCTATTAACATATATACAACATTTAAAAAATTAATAAATGTGGAGATGGAGAGGTGATAATTGGTGAACTTTATATATATATGATCACTTAAGCCAGCCGAAGACAGATCGTAAGCCCTGTAATTACCCCATACTTCAATATAGCTTTGTTTCTTTTAAATATCTGATATTTGTTTAATGTTGGTTTGAATTGATTTTGACCAGATTAATCGGAGCCTCCTCACGCTATCCAAAGTACGACCCTTGAGCAGGCTCAACAGTTATTTAAAATTAAAGTTTTCAGGTTTTCAAATAGTTTGGTATTTTCATATTTTATCTCTATGGCGAATCGGGTTATAAAAAAACCTGATCACGCTGAAATAAACACATTATTATTATTATCATTTTAATTGTATTGATTGTTAAAATATGTACTTTTGGATGTTTTTCCACTGAACACTGAAAGTAAATATAACATAATACTGCTCAACATTTTCTTGAAAATTTCAAATTCCACCGATAGTCAGATAATATTTATTTAAATTAATGATAATTAGATATTTACTATGAGAATCTATGTTTTGTAAATTTTCAGTTCAGTAGACGCAGAGAAAGAGATAGTAAATTGAAATATATGTGAAAACATTTCTTATCCCTTAGTAGATAGGTGGGTGTCTTTATAATTTAATTAGATAGGCTGCTAATACGATTTTAAAGGGAGAGAGAGAGTTGTGAATCTGTCGTCTAATCGTAGAAGATTAAAAAGAAGAAAAAAAGTTATTATTAAGAAATAAACTACAATATTTTTGCTAAACGATTTTGCAAATTGAGACGTAAATCACAGCATTTGAAAAAAAGTATTTTTTTAATAGTGTTCTCATGAAATACAAAAATAAAAATGAAGAATGAAAAATGCTACGAAAATAACCTTTGAAAACATTGTTGCCTTTTTGTGTCGTCTCGTTTCCTCAGAGATCGACACGAGATAAACAAATTCTTGTCAGAGATTAAAAATCAGAGATAAAAAAAAACATTTACGTTTAAAAATTTCATGTCAGCTGGCCTATTCATCAGAATGCTATATTTAATTCATTCATCTATTAATTAATTTATTATTTAATAAATCAAATAAAATTACAAAGATGTTGTAATACGTGACTGGAAGCTGATTGAATTAGGTAGACGCTTGATAGATATTCCGGCAACTTTCAAATTATATATAAAATTATTCATTGAAAATAATCAACATGTTACAAAGTAAAAAGTTCATTATAAAGTAAAACAATATAACACGGAAAGCATTTAGATTTTATATATTAAAATTAGTAATTTAATAATTCGGCTTAGTTTCTTGTTTACGTTAATCTTTGTTTTATACAGTATCTACATTACTATATTTATAATCATATTACTGTATTCACTAGGTAAATCCTAAAACATTGGTTAGCAAGGTTAAAATCGCAAACCGGTACATGTGAATGAAAATAAGTTATTAGTCCAACTAAATCGCCAGCTGCTATAGTATCAATTAAAGAAAAGCTTCACTAAGTTATGAGACTTAAGTTTCATGTTTTTTTTTATTTATCGTTTTATATAATAATGCCATAATAATCACCTTTTAGTATCCCCATAATTACCTATGAATTAATCTACAAGTAATGCCATTTTTCGGTACTTTTCCTTGGGTTATTAGAATTGTGGCGGATCGATAGTACCATCTAGCGGCGGTTCGCAAAAGCTCGCTAGCATGCCGCATACCGGGTCACAGCGAGTTTACAGTAGACACCCCCAGAGGGACGCGGCGCTAGCGGGCGAGGCACCCGGCAGTCCCTGTACTGGAGTCGCGAGCATCAAGAACAGAATTTCATTCTGCTTCCGTGGCCAATGTCATTAACAAGTTTTCTCTTTAAGTGCAACTTATTTTGTACTTATAAATCTAACAGTTACCTGTACTTTGTAATGTATTCAGACTGGTATGGTTTTCTTTAAGACGCCCGAGATGTCATCCTTTCAGCCGAGTATTTATCATTATACAATTTTTGTGGTATTAATTAATCGCTTAATGTAAGTTATAAAATTTTTAAAAACGCCTAAAATTATAGTCATTCTAATATATGCATATTTTTCTTGCATGCCTTCTTTATCAGGACAGTGAGTGCTTGAAAAAAATCAGTAAATATCAATTTTCCTTAAAAGCTGATAAACCAAACAGGACGTAAATGGTATAAATGGGCAAAGGTGTGCCAAAAAAACAGTTTAATAGATATCTGATAAGTGGAGTGCTCATATATTATTATTATACTGGTAAAATGATTCGTCATGTTCCTTCTGTCCCCAATAGCGAAACAAGATAACGCTACAGTGAAACAAGTGTGCCTTTATCGCGATCGTTTTGTTCTAGACCACTGTACCGCGATTACTTGGAAAATTTATTTACAGGTGCATCCCTACCTAGCCCCGTGCTCACACAGGGTGACACATACCATATTGTCCTAATTCTTCATTTTATTTTCAACCTTCACTGAAAAGTTATCATTTTTATCTCTTTCATACAAAACACATATCTTAAAAGAAAAAACAAAGTTAATTATCTTTGATCGCCATAACCAGCTTTCACGAACAGATTCCCGTTATCAAGGATAAATAAAATAAAAATTGCCATTTACAAATATTCAATTTCAATTCCGATTTCATAATTACTGACGACGCATAGTTTCTGGAGTATTCTACAATGGCTAGTGCTCTCAACAAGTTCTCTCTTAACCCTTCCCAAACAATGCAGTAACACGGGTCTACCACTCTAATTAAACCTGTAATATTTCGGTAAATACACGCAACATGCAATTCGTATTGTAGTTAAATTAAAGTAAAATATTTACGCTTAGAAATGACTAGTGAAAAATCAAGTATGTATGTAAGGCGAATCCTACAAAAATAATTATTTTTCATTTCAATGTGTTGTAAAATTACTTAATTAATTAATAAAAACACCGTTTGTGTGAAGACAGAAATTTTCACAATGAAAAGAACAACAAACATACGAATATAATGGTGTCTCTTTCTCACTAATTAAAGAAAGAGAGATAAAAATGAAGGTTGTGTTATATAATGCAACCTCCTGTACAGGACTCGATGAATGCTCCGAATTATAATATTATATATATTTTTTATATTTGATGCTTAATATTTATAGCAAATTTATGGAATTAAGCATTTTATCACATTTCAAAGGCTAACTAGAACTAGAACTCTATTTTTTTACGGTAACACGAGTTTACAGCATGGCTGCGTACGAGTATTTTATATCACGGTATGGTAAAGGTTAAAGTGTGAATTATTTTGCAATTTTCCAATCTAACAACTACCTGTAATTTATAGCGTGTCCTGACTGGGGATCGCAATAAAGCTGACGATAAGATCCAAGGTGTGGTTTTTTTTTAACACACCTTATATGTCATTCTCTTTACACCATTCTGATTAATGGAAATGAATAATTCTTTATATAGCTAATACTACCTGAGTCAGCCTAGATCATCACTGTACCCTGGACCCTGAAGATAAGAGAGAGAAGACGGATTGATGCCTTTGAGATGTGGTGCTAGTGGTGGTAGTGTTGCGCATACCATAGACGGCGAAACGCACGAAATTTAACACCAATAACAGATTTTAATTATTTGAGCATCTTTCAAGAAGGGAAGATAGCTTATTGCGGTAGGCTACGTCGAAGGACGAAGAGAAAGAAGAAGATCCCCTACCCGTTGTATGTCAATAAAGTCTAATAAACAAATAAAAATAAAATTTTAAAATATGTAAAAAGGTAGCTAATTACATGTACTTTAAAAAAAAAGTATTATATTGACTGACAAAACTGTTATACGTAATATTTCAATACCTTTGTACTGATTGGTGTTACAATGTTTCAGTTGTTATATGGGGGGTTATTGAAAATAAATAGTTAACTTAACCTTAACTTAACTTACCGTCACGCCGTATCCCCGTGGGGGTAGGCAGAGAGGATAGAGCGCCACACTCTTCTGTCCTGACACACAATTCTCGCCTCATCCACATTCATACATCTTCTCATACAAGCTCGCCGATTGTTGAGGCTTCTAAAAGAACCATCCTCTATTATCTGGTTTACCTGGTCGTGCCAAGTCTTCCGTGGACGTCCTCTATTTCTGGTGACATCAACACTTGCATCATATATCTTTCTTACCATTCTCTCCTCATTCATCCGTTCCATATGACCGAACCACCTAAGTGATCCTAATTTAATCTTACTCACTATACTAACAACATTTCCATTCTTTTCTTATTTCTTCATTCTTTACTCTGTCATAAATAAATAGTTTTTGAAGAATTTTCTAGAAGTGCAGTTCACGTAAATTCTATATTTTTATATGGTGTAAAATCATGAACACTGAAGGCAAGCGGAAGAAGACAAATTGATGCCTTTGATATGTGGTGCTGGAGGCACATGTTGCGTATACCATGGACAGCGAGACGCACGGATGTCTCCATTCTGCAGGAACTGAAGAACAAGGACAGACTCTCAACCATTTTCCTGAGACTAATTTTTAATTTTTTTGGCGTCTTGCGAGAAGGCGAGATAGCTTGGAAAAGCTGTGGTAGACCACATCGAAGGAATAAGAGGAAGAGGAAGATCCTCCACCCGTCGGATCGATCGAATAGAAAAGGCAACATACACTTCTCTGGCGATAACCTTAAAATCTGCAGGATGCTGAGAAAAGAGAAGGGACATAGTCAAGAAGGCGGGAGTTCATAGAGATCACGATCAACAGTCATGAGGGACTAACATGGATGGTGATGGATGATCTCTTTGATAGCCAATCGCCATTGGCCTCAAAAATGGTCTTGAATTGTTCGCCATTACGATGCGATGGTAAACAATTCAAAGCCAAGTGATGAAATAGTCAATGTTTTAAGTATCCTAATGTATTGAAAAAATATAAACCTTGTATGCCTTTTTATATAAAAGATCTCTATTGTATAATTTCTCGTTCACATACATCTTTAGATACGTACATATACACATTCTTATTGTGAAGTTGTAATTATTCAGAACAGACGGTATGTGATGTTTTAAATACTATTTAAATGTATTCATTATAAAGGTAAATATATAAAATCAATTTTACAGAAAAATATTGTCGTTGCGCTACCGGGATTTGTCAATATTTTTGTCAATTCCGCAAAGTTGCATACGGATTTAAAAAATAAAAATATTATAATATTTGTCTAATGTTGGTACGTCACCTACGCCAATAATTTTGCTACAACGATTTCAGACCCTTCTTATATGGAAACAATACATGGTATAGTTTCACTATAGCTTATGTATTGTAAGCTAATGTAATTAAAATTTTGCAATATAATGTTACGATTTCGATTCATAGTAGTGAAATATATTTTTAATAGATAGAAGTTTTAAGTATATCTTTCTAAGTAATTCATCTAATTTGTGAAAAATAAATAAATACTTATTAAATGAACATCTTATGCTTGAAAATATTCGGCTATACTGGATTTTTTGGCACGAATATACTCAAGAATCTGTGAACATATAGTATAGAATGCGACCTTGACGAAGATGTCTGTTTAGTTAACAAAACGTAGGAGGTACAATCCTCTTGGGAAACCAGCATATTAGTTGTGCTTTTAAACTAATGCTCGAGACAGAATATATCTCAAAATAATTTATCAAATAAAACTATTCAACTTTAATCAAATATACTCCATCACGAGACAGGCTCACAGTGTTGTTTCTTTCTGTCAGCAGGCATCATAACCTCGAATATTAATTTATGTAAACGTCAGATGGTCTGGGTTAGTTTACACAAATCCGGGAACTAACACTTACATACTTAATCACAATATTTGTAATCATATGTAACACTAATAAACACAAGCCAGAACTCGAGCTGTCAAATTCAGCTGTTTGTGTTCATATTTTTTTTTGGATCTAACATCGATTAAAAATAATAATAAAATTGAATTCAAATTTTTCGAAAATCAACTTTTACAGATACTATCATACATAGTGAATCTATTCATCCATTATCACACAAGCATTCAGGATTCCACTCCATGATACATCGTTTAGTTAATATTCCTATGTCAATATCCAACTTCAATATTGAATTGAATACAATTTTAAAAAATAGCAATTAATATCGGGTATAATACAGGTTTAATAGACATTATTTAAAAAAATAAATTAAAAGAATATAATACTCGATAAAACAATGATTATTGGCGTAGGATTTTATACATAAATAACTTTTCGAATCAAATGTCTAAACACCTACCACGAAACATTAGACCGGCATTTTATACTAATAATAATATAGGAAATATACTCATAAATTCTAAAGACAAAGATAATAAATTTAACAATTCTGGTGTCTATAAACTTAGTTGCAAGGATTGTGCTGCATTTTATATTGGTAAAACCGGTCAAAATTTTAATAGAAGAGTCAAGGAGCATTTGAGATGTTTGAACAATAGTGTGTTTTCAGAATTTGCTAATTATTTGATACAAAATGATCATGGTTTTGATAAAAAATTTGGATTGTCAATTTCGCGTGTAAACGGTGTTGGTCATAAATGAAATAATTTGGAATCGTTGGAGATAATAAAGCGTGTAAAACTAATCAAAAAATTATAAACAACCAACTAAATTTAACTACGAGTCTAATTCTAAAATTTTTTCCAAAAATTATTTGAGTAAATTTGTATTAAGTAACAATTTGAGTTAGGTGCTAAATTAATTTTTTAAATAATTATTGTTTTTTAAAAATAGATTCTGGTAAAGAAACAATAACATATGTTTTTGATTGACATCCTGAAGAAGAAAATGGTATTTTTCGAAACCGTTCATGTATTTAAACTCAATTAAGTGGTTAATAAAACTAAGATAATAAATAAAAAATATGTTCGTTAAAATCGTTTTTCTGAATCACCTTTTGGCTCAGTTCTACTGGTAATCAGTGATGATTCATCACGACTGCGGAATTCTACAGCGATTGTAAGACACCATCGATTATAAGACGCACCCCGAATTCAGAGATACCAACATAGGAAAAAACATGCATCGTAAAATCGAGAAAATATCCTAATAAGATGTGTTCATAATTGACATACATTATTCCCTTAATTATATTAAAATATTTAAATGTTATATTGTAATGTCATACAATTATATATCAGGGACATTAACGATCTGTTGGTAATTTGTACACAAAAATTAAAATATATATTACATATTCTTATTGTGAAGTTGTAATTATTCAGAACACAGGTCTGTGATATTTTTAAAAATACTAATTAAATGTAATAATTAGAAAGATATGGCTTTCAAATAATGGAACAGTAGATGTATTAATTTGAAAAATGTGAGATATGGGTTCGAAAATTTGTTGACAAAGGTACTGTCTGCTGTAGCATAGTTGGATAATGTACCTTCCCTGGATTGGAAAAAGAGATCCAGGTCCAAGAAAAAAAATAGATATATAAGTAATAAGTATTCATCAGACACAGGTTCTTAGCATCATCCCAACGTAGCTTTGGTCTTCTAATCAGTCTTTCCCCTCTAGATTTCCATTAATATATTATTTTGCATTTCGTAAATCATCCATCCGTTGCAGATGTCCCGCCCATTACTTTACTGTTTTTAAACTGTGATGTTCGCCACTACCGGATTCTTCACACTCCTCAATCATTCACGGGTCCATTAACAAGAGAGAGGAGGGGGCAAGCCATAAAATTTTCCTTTGATGTTAACCAACCGCTTAGAATTCTTCACTGATATTCCCTACCTTGTCGATCTTTTGTCAATATCTGGACAAATACTCACCACCCACTCCCAAAATAAACCCTTTCAAGTTACATACTACATTCAACTTTGAAATATTCTATTCCAACTACCAGAAGACGGTGCTAGGTGGTGGCCTCTGGATGGCCATGGGCAATTTTTCCGTAAAACTTGATTTTCTTTGTTAAAACTTTAAAATTTAAATTTGTTTAATAAATTTGTTAAATTTAAGTGTGTTTTTTTAGAGGTATTAAACTTTAAAATCTATTAAAACATAAAAATCGTAGTAATGGCCACGGTATTGGTAATATTGGAAAGATAATTTTATGCCATTAGTATTGAAATATGAATTCGCGCATACGGGCGCCGCAGCTGGATCGAATAAAGCGAAATCTAAGTCCAATTTTCGACCATTTTAGGTGTAGCTGGGACCGTATACCGGCAATAACGCGACGAATGTTGGCTTCCAAGTCGTGTATCGTCTCTGGACTAGCTACTAGTCGGCGTAGACTAGGTACTTCACATATTCCTACAGAAAATAATCTAAAGGTCATCATACCATCTTGAAGGCCAATTCGGAGAAAATTATGCGCTCATCGAATGTTTCCTTCAATAAATTGATTGTAGCGCGCGCTGTGTGGTATGTTGCGCCGTTTTGTCGAAACCGCAGCTCTTCCACATTGATGCCATTCAGTTGAGGAACAAAAATCTATTGCGCTCTCTTTAAGAAACAACAGTTTCTTCGGTGCACAGTGTACGACTTCTCTGCAGATTTTTATTATTAATTAAAGTATGCGTAGTGTGAAAACGATCCATGGTTATTCGAATTACTTTCTCGTGTGGACGATTATGTCGACCGTAAGATGGACGTAGCGAACGGTAAGTTTCGCGAATTGAATCACGATTTTCTAAATAAACTTGCAAGTGTTGTTCTGGCATAAGTTTATTCATAATGAAACGGTAAACCAAACTGAGCACAAATCAGCTGTCAGCTATCAAATTGGCTGTCGCTGAAAAAAGAGTTGCCAATTCGAAAAACAAACCTCTAAAAAAACATCCTTTACACGCACATATAAATTATGTATTATAAATAAAATTATAAATAAAGTACTAAAGTAAAAAAAAAAAGTAAGAAACAACTAGACCGAAGTCTGTGCTAAAGGAGATAGGTGTAATAGGAGAAGGAGATAATAATAATTTATCAAAAAACCGTAAAGTATTATGTATTGAAAAATATGTTAGCACTGTAAAACTTATATACGTTGTACACTGCTAACTTCGTCGTCGCCTGGCAACAGATTATATTCTATTTGGGGTCTTGTTAAATAAAACGGTATGCGTCTTGACTAAATATACAGAATTAAAATAAAACTCCCAGAATCTGAGCTTTAACCTTAGTCCACTCTGCCACGACCTGTTCTCGGAGACGAGTCGATAATACCGTATTATAAATACGTCAATATACGATAAGCTGTGGTGGTAGTTACTTGCGTTTTTGGCACAGTATAGTTTTTACCAATGGGACCGTGACACGCTACAAGCTTTAAAAAAACAGTCATTTGATTTGATTTTATTAAATTTAATTTCTGTTTAAGCTTTTATTTATTTTTTTGTTATAATATTATGTCACATTACAGGAACTTATTTTATGTATGCACCGCAAAGGAATAATAAAATAAACAGTTTTTTCGGTTTTATACGCACAATAAAAAAAAATCTTGCTGGATCTTATACATGTAAAGAAATATCGAGCGTTCCGAGATTAAATTATAAAATATTTTCAGAAGTAACAAAAGGCAACTTCAATCACAAGTTTCTGGACTATCTGGTTTTTATTAATGCCTCATTGGCCTTCTTCACTGATCCCTTAGCGGGGATCATAATGAGGGTTGGTTTATCTGATGCTTCAGCGAGATTGGAAACATCGGCCAAAGAAGTCAGATATGTTCGGAAATATATAACCCATATAATTTCACATTAATGATTTTGAACGGTACTAAAAACGAAATAACTTATTTAAAGGAAAAATATTATATGAAGGTTTAAAAAAAATCAAGAAATCGAAATATGAGGTTTTTTTCTAAATGAAATTACATTTTATTTGAGAATGTAGTAAGAATTATTCGGAATGTAGTCCCTTGATAATTAAAACGAATAATTTATATAACTCAAAAAATATCAATCTTTTAAAAATATGTATCGAGAGAATGCTTTACCGATTAAACTATAGCAACCCATTTTGAATTCGTCAAATTTAATAGTTATGTATGATACTTTTTTAGTAAGACATCTGTTTTTTCCAGTTGGAACCAATCATGTTTTTTATTTTAATTCTTTTTTTTTTAAATAACTTTGAACAGAACTTGTTAGATGGAACCATCTTAATCACTTAAAAACAACCTCAATTTGTTTTAAAGAATTATTTATTTAAACAACCAACTTTGTATGACTACAATGATTATTATTGTATGACATCGATCGTTATCTTCTGCAGAACGGACGTATACTAAGCTTCGTCCTCACCAAGATACAGTCGTGTCGAAACAGGTCGACGTCAAAATAATCAAAATGCTTAATATAATGGCACGACCAGATAAACCAGATACTGAAAGATGGTCCTGTTAGAAGCTTCAATAATCTAAGGCGGAGATTAAGAGTAAGATCACGCCGGTGCATCCAGAGATGTATGGTCTTGGTCCACCCACGGATTAAGGAGAGACCCCGCTGCAATAAGCAAGGAGGCGGCATGCGACCGATGGCCGATGGGTGGACTTTATGAACAAGGCTGAGGTGTCCAGTCTATCTCCTGGAGCAAGAGATGAATCCTGGCGCGGGCGTGTGGCGGCCCAGGTCCTCAGTTGCATCGGCACCGTAAATAGAAGAAATAAATTAAAGTGACCTCCCTCAAAGAGAAGTTGACGTGAAGAAGGAAGATCTAAAGAACATTTTTCGTGCATCCAATGTCGGAAATAATTGTGTTTATATATAAAGTGAAAAGCAGAATGCCTTTGAATCAATGATCATCTCATCCGAGGTAGTAGGCGACACCAGAGGACACACACACATACTTGAGGACCCAGACTGATCTAAATCGGTGGCGGCACCAATGGCTTCCTATCCTCTGGGGCCCAAAGACACCGTAACAATATATATATTGAAAAATTGATAATATACTGGACAAAATAAGGCGTATTTGTATTCTAGTATAATGTGTTAAAAACATTTTACAGATAAAGAATATTGCTTTAAATAATTTCAAAAAAATAAAAAGATTCTCTTTGTGACATATATACTGTTTCAGGGAAATGAATTATCAAATTTAGTTCATAGAATGCGATAGTGCAGTGGTACTCGAAGAGAGTCCACATATTAACATATATACAACTTTCAAAAATTTGATAGATGTGGAGATTGATGGGTGTGAATGGTGAACGTTATATTTATATAAAGAGATAACTTAAACCAGCCGAAGACAGGTCGTAAGCCCTGTAATTACCCATACTTCCATATATTTTCCATTAAAATATAATAATAAATAACTTCGTCTCTATGAGATATCTATTATTAGTTTAATAACAGTGCCTTTGTAGGTGAAAATCCAGTAATTGTGTGTTCTTGGACCATATTCAAATATTGATGTATATATTTATTTGTTTTTTGAAGAACAATAGCCAATTTAGCACGCAGATATAATTTGAATACCTTCAAAGCTTTCAAATTCATGTTTCGGTAAAAAAAAAATAACGCTGTAGTTGACTTGTAATTTGTAACCATACTTTATAACCATTTTAATGAGGGCGGCCGTTCTGAGTACACGACAAAATATAAGGCATGGCTTTTTTTCATAATGAGCATCTATAAATAAAAAAATCAATATTCGGAAGATGCTGGCGTGTTCTCAAGTGCCATTAGACGATTCGCTTTGTAATTATTACATCTTTAACTGCCCATTGCAGACGATCGGATACATGCCAACAAAATGTTGATAAAATCATTTATAGAAAATTGTATCACTCGGGGTCCAGTGTATTATATCGTCTGCATACTAGCTTACACAATTTAGTTCCACAAATGGACACCAAAGGAAATTTGTCATAGTAAATCTGAATCAAATGTCAGTTGATATGTCATCTCTCAGAATGTAGTTCAGTAGATGTTTGTTTAGTAATTTCTGCAGTCTTTTTTGAAGTATTATTAACAAAATTAATTATTATGTTGTGTATTTGACATTAATATTTGTGTTAATAAACCTTATAGAGCGTGAAAGTCAATTATGCGGTATTATTTTCAAATATGAGTTAAATGTATTAATTAGAAAGATATACATGTAAAATTAATTTTATCGAAAAGTATTGTTGTTGCGCTACCGGGATTCGAACCTAGATCTCTTTCCAAACCGGAGAAGGTGCTTTATCTAACTTCGCTACAGCGACATTATTTTTAACGATAAATTTTCGAACCTATTTGTTACCTTTTTCATATTACATACATTAATCGTTCCATTATTTGAAAGAGCCATCAACCTTATTTTTACAGAATCTCAAATACCTTTGAGTAATCCGATAATGTATATCTTTCTAATTAATACATTAAATTTATATTTAAAATATCACAGACCGTCTATTCTGAATAATTACAACTTCCCAATAAGAATGTGTTCTCTGGAATTTGATATTTTTAACTTATCTATGGATATTTTAAGAGAAGATTTTCGTTCATCTCAAATCATTAAGGATTCTCAATGCATTAAAATCATTAAGGATACAATTGAAAAGAAAGAGAATATTATTAACGACTTACCAGAATATTTACAACAATTCAGGCAAGATGTAAATAATGAAATATAAATAATGCATTTAAAAATAAAGGTAATTACTTTACTAGACGTGGTCTGTTCTAAAACAATTACCTGTACATTTTTAAAAAGTTGTATTGTTCAGGTACAATCGTTTTATAGTATAAGGTAAGTTATATAAAAAAGTACAAGCAGAAGAAATAAAATTTTATTGTAAAAAAAGTTATAAAAATATTTCTGTCCATAATATACCAGCTGGAGACAAAATGTATAGATATTTGTGTTAACCTAACTCGTTAACACAAATGAATTAATTTAATTTTCCTTTCTACCCATTTAAAGCACCCACTTTGTTATTTTTGGGTTAAAATCGTCAATCACTTTAGATCCTTTAAGGTCTAGTGGCAATTCATTAAATATACACGGTGCACAAAATAAGAAAGTTCATTGACCAAATTTGGTATTCGTTTTTGGCACTGAAAAGTATCCTAAGGTTTTGCTTCTCTGGATAGGATCGTGGATGTAAGGACTTTTTATTTTTTATTTTAAGGATTGATCTGAAAGGATTAAAAGAGTTCTTCAGAGTTATGTCTAAATGGCCTCTTGTTTATCACTCTGATGACCCATTTCTGAGCCTTAATTAGAGAAGTTATTGAAGTAAGAGTTACCCCGCCCCATGCAAATACTGCGTAACTGATAAGACTCTGACAAAGCGAATAGTATATCATTTTTAATAAAGTAATATTCTTGAAGCTGCGTAAAGGTTTGAAAATATACATTAATTTTTCCGCATTGGAGCTTACTCGATCGATATCATCTGTATTCGTTGTATTGATAACTGTTCGTGTTACCTTTTTTAGCTTACACGATTTCTTAGATATTCCATTTTAGTTTCGCTACTGATATAGAACACCCTGTATCAAGTAGGTACGCAGATGAAATACGTAATTTATTACGTATTTGCAAATAAAACAGTGAGTACAGGATGGCTCAAAACATTGGCAATAAATCAATCCCTGACACAAACAAACTTTACGAATGTCGAAGATTAAGGCACAGGCACACTGTGAAACCTAAATATATCCAAGTAGATGTAGGATTCCAATGGCATCGTCCAATACTGAAAAACCCATGACAAGCAGTATAATAAACTAGTATTTGGGCACATGATACAAAGCAACGTTTTCTGCGGAAGATTTACAAACCAAATTAATCATGTCACTGAAAACTTGTAAAATACAAATTTGTCTTGCGTATTAAATCGAGCTGTTAGCGAAACAGAAGCCGTTGAAACTCGTTACACATCTGAGATAGATGTATCATACTTCTCCTGCATGGAATACGTTTTCTTGTTTGTCCCGCCCGATCTTGTGTGCAAATCATTGTATTTTGTTTTGGTCTCTTCAAATTTTGTCTAAACTCTATTTTAAGTTTAGATGTATTCTTTTATTTTGGGGAAAACAAAAACGATGCTCCTTTTTACATTTATTTTATTTTATACATTGTGTTTGGGACATATATTTATGTGTGTATAAATATATTAATTTTTTCACAAAAATAATACACTGTGCCTTTCCCCCATTGCCTTCCCCTCCCGGCCTCACCACCGATCAGTCGATTAGTGACCTTGAACCATTACAGAACGGTTGACAATATATATAATATACTAATTCGAGAAGTATTTTGTGTCGGAAACCTTGACGAAATAGTGAGTTAAAATATACAGTCCACATCTTTGGAGATGTCAGCAAAATTCGGATTGAAGTGCATATTTCATTCCTGTCCTGAGATTCTTTCAGTATCTCTACTTTATACGCAACACATTGCACATTTTTAAAGCGATTTTGTGACATATATTACTCGAAAAGTTGTTGGTGCATGATTCGTAAATATAATATTGTGAAAAAATTAATTATGTGTTATGTTCAGTGGCGTAGCAACAAATAAACCCCCGGGCCAACTAGCAAACACATAGTATACAACATTCTCGTCGTCTGTACGTTTCGTTTAAATTTTTTAAAATTAAAAATAATTAATATTTAAAGTAGATATTTACTATTAGGAACAAACCTGTTAAATAGTTAATGTAAATTACAAATATCTGTCAATACTACCAGTTCTAAAACGGGTTTATTTGTTCGTAAAATGAAAATATTACTTGTCGATGTTACCACAAAATTATTTTTAATTTTAATTTATGTCTAGATAAGCTACACTACACTTCGACTGTGGCGATTGGAAGGATAAGAAAGCAGTGATTCCGGGGCCGCGGGCGGTAGCTACGCCACTGATTTTGTGTACGTCAGTTGGTACCAATACCTTGCTTTACGGCCTAGATACGTTCAGCGACGTAAAGCGTAATGCAGTATAATAAATCATTTATTTTGATATTATCCCAAAATTCCACAGATCTATTCTAATTTTATAGAAAAATAATAAAATCCAAGTTTGCAGTTGAAAATTTTCATTTAAAAATAACTTTTCATTACATGTGTATTTATAAAAATAAAACAAAGATATAAATGAATTAATTAAGGAGAACATATTATTGTCGTGTTCACAATTTCCTGAATAGGAAGAGATCCAGGTTCGAATCCTGGTATCAACTAAATATTTTTTCGATAGATTTTTTCTGTATATCTTTCCAGTTGATTCATTTAATTTCAACGATTCTAATCGGAGCCTGAAGAGGATCATGAAGAATCGCGCGATGTTATACTGCCATCAGCTCCATCTGCTGTTGTAGAAGTACTTGATTGAAAAAATAGGTCCAACGTTTATTGTCTTGCCCTGCTTTTGCAGTTCTTTATAGCGGATGATTGTATTGATGCCAAGCTCTGCGTCCGTCGTGGAGATCAGTTAGAAAGTGTACATTACATATTTTTTGTCCGTAAGTTAAAAAATGTTGACTATATTTTAGAAGACCTGCAAGCTATTTTCTTGCTTGAGAGACTAAACTTCACTCTCGTATAGAACGATCAGTTGTATCAATGTTGTATAAACTTTAATCTTTAAATATAATGGCAACAACCCTTAAAATTCCTTTTAAAAATTGATGATAGTAATTTCCATTAAACAAAGTAACAATCATTTCTAATTTTATCCTGCTATTTATTTCATTATTCCTTGACACGTGCGTCCCCAGATATTCAAACTATGTAGTCGGGTCATAAATTATCTACACTTTCACATAACATAACACATTTTTAATATTGTCATACTGCATTTTGCGCATGCATGCTTAGAGTTGGTACGACTGTAGAAACGTGTGCGAAATTTGACCTCGATCGCGTCATTTGCCTTCCGGCAATTACAATGTAAACATGTCCACTCCGCTAGCAGTTTGCACCATGGATGAACAACGAGTAGTAATCCGATTTCTCTGGTAGGAGAGGATTTTTATCACAATACGGATACAGTGCTTTAACACGTAAAAATGTTATTTTTGTCGATCGAGAAGTTTAAAAGTGGCCGGACGAGAGTGATGCACGAAGAGGGAACTGGGCGTCCGTCAACCTCCACCACGGGCGACAAAATTCAGCAAACTCGAGAGATGGTTCTGGCGAATAGGCGAGTTACCATCGGTGAGGTAGCGTCTTCTTTGAACATCGGTCATGGTTCTGCCCATCAAACCATCCACGACGAGCATGGCTAGTGTAAATAAATTGTAGAACGAAAAATGTAGATGATTTTTTAATTGCCTTCATAAATGTGCCAATTCCTTCTTCAAACGTACGTTTTGAAATTAGGCCTTGATACCAATTACACAAATTGATCTTGCGTTTAAATTTTATGTATCAATTTTAATGACATTTTCAAACCCCTCTCCTTTGCAATGCACCATTCCATCCTCCTTTGCAATGTACCACTCCATCTGCAATAAAACGCGCTGCACTTAATTCTGCATTGAGATGTTCAGTCGTAAAATTTTATTGCGACAGAACTCAATCATTGGGTTTTCCGAACGGAATCCGGCTACAGAGGGGGAAAATATTTCAGGAATTTACTTTATGATCGGAGTATTTTCAACGATTCCGTTATACTCGATTTGATTTCATAACTGAAGCATACCCAGTCGTGATACATCTTGTGCAATATTTTATTTAAAAATTTGATTCTGATACTAGGTCTGCCATAATTGTAGGACTACTGACGGGGACACCCTCCCTCAAAAAAAAAAATATCTCAATCTTGACAGAAAATAAACAGTGAACAAACGGATATTTATCAGTGAACCGCAAAATACACGCGCTTCAACCCGTCTCTGTCTGTTGCCCGCTTGCAAAGAGTGGGACGTATGTCGGTGTTGCCAATGTGCGTGCGCGTATCAATATTAGATATTATGTATGCACAATATTATCGGAAAATATTTTTTTAATACACCTAAATTTTAAATCGACCGGGACAAATTACTCTAAACCTCAGACCTCAAAACCGGGACATGTCCCGGTGTACCGGGACGTATGGTAGTCCTATCGTATATAAAGCTCGAGTTGTAACATCTGCGACACCTCAAATGGAAGGTCTCAGTTAATACAGTATTTTTTCTATTATAGTCGTGTCCATGAATGATATTTTTATCTCTGAAATACGAAGATTGCTCCCATGAGATTCTTCGGTGGCAACTTTCGTAATCCACCATGAGGTTCGTCATCTAGCGTCTCGCTTCACGCTTGTTGTACGTCAAACGACAAATCTGCCAAGCAGCAGTTAAAGAGAATACATAATATAATTTTTGTAATATCTACTTGTCTAACTTTACAGAATAAATAATTGTACATAAATATGGTTATAGGTTAAGGATAACGTGACCATTTATTTTTTCCTTAATACGGAATATTTACTCACTTTAACACTTTTCACATCTAACGTTCGATGGTGTATTTCTTTGCTTTATAAAAGGATACTTAGTTTCTAAGTTACGTACAATAAATTTAAATTGATTAAAATAATAATTACGTCGATAAAAATCAATAATAAGTCGTCAGAAAGATGCGCGAGCTATCTACGCGTACTCGCAACTGAGAAGCGAGCGAGCTAGCAGGCTTCTAACCGACTGTACAATGTGTGAGACGTATTGCGCATGCCGCCATCGCCGCGTTACTAGGCGCTAGGTTTAGACTTTTCTTTAAATTGTTACCGTGGTTTGGTCTATTTTTGAAAACGGGACATTTCGGCGTCCCGAAGTTGTGCTTGGGTATAACGGGATAGGCTACCTAAAAATATAGGCGCAAATGTCGTGTCACGCTATCAAATCGAACGTCGTGTCAAACTGATATAGATCATGATAGGAATGAACTCAAATAAATCTCCAAATCGAAATCTTATTTGAGATATATCTCATCATGTCTCACTCCGTGGACACGGGAGATGAGAATGAACTCTATAGCAACAACATGTTCATTATTAACAAACTCCAAATCATGAACAACATATTCACATAGTTCATGTTGTCATAAACTTAGGATGGGTTATGAGTTAATATACCCATCCTCCTCTGTTGTTACTTTGTAACTAAAGATAATAGCTTTATCTTATAGTCGAATTGTAGAATCTGTCGAGTGTCATGTTTTACCATAATTTTAAAAATATATTTCTATACTGCAATGAGCAAGCTAAAAATTAAACGAGCATTATGTGAATTCGGTTTTATGTTGTCAAAAATGTCGGAAATATCAAAAACAAAACTTTCATAAAACTTCGTTTGGTCAGGTTTTAGAAAATGGATTTTAGTGTAGACGCTACAACAATGAGTTCTGTACTATGTTTAATCGGTTGAGCATCTCAAAATGTATTGGTGGTTAGGCTATATATATATCGAACTACAGACACCGAAGTCACAAGACCTATACCTATTGGACGTAGCAGCTTAGGAAGACCTAAGTTCCCATAAGCTTGTCTGCCATGAAGATTCAGAACTGAAACGGAGGGAAACGGCGTGAAAAAGAGATCAATGGATGAAAACTATTGAAGATAGATCTCGATAGAGATGGTAGATCAGGGGTTGTAAAGTTAATAATGATAGCAAAGCAATATCAATAAACATAAAATATCAGGATAAAATTAGGAAAATCTTGTTAAATTGCTATCGTCTCATTGAATGACTAGTGAATGATCTCGTGCTGAATGAATGATCCCCTCGTGATCATTGAATAATATTATCGTGATCAATAAATGATATTCCTCGTGATTAATGAACGTGATCTCGTGATGGTTGAATGATCGCCTCGTGATCATTGAATAAACTTCTCGTGATCAATGAATGATATCCTCGTGATCATTGAATAAACTTCTCGTGATCAATGAATGATATCCTCGTGATCATTGAATAATCGCCAGTCACCTCATGATTATTGCATGATCGCCTCGTGATTATTAAATAAACATTTCGTGATCAATAAATAAATCAATTAACGATCTGCTTGTGCTGAATGACTGTCTCGCGACCATTGAATGATCTTTTGTTATTTTTATTTGCCCTAGCAAAATGCTATAAGAGCGACATACTATGTAATCATGAATCAATCTTCCTCACGGCTGTCTTTTGGTAAGATTTTTGGTAAGATAAAAAAGAAAAATCCCACAAGAACGACATACTATGTAATAATCAATTAAATCTAAGAAATAATTATTTAAAATACTAAATTAATGTATTAATTATAAATAGATACATATAAAATCAATTTTGTCGAAAAATATTGTTTTAGCGTCACCGGGATTCGAACCTGGATCTTCATTTCCAATCCGGGGAAGTGCACTAAAGTGTAGTGTATATATTTATAATTAATACATTAATTTAGTATTTAAAATATCACTAAAGTGCACTAAAGTGCACTTAAGTGCACTAAAGTGAAGTGTATATATTTATAATTAATACATTAATTTAGTATTTAAAATATCACAGACCTATGTTCTGAATAATTACAACTTCACAATAAGAATGTGTTTTCCTTAATAAATAATTATTTATTTAATATTTTACCCATTTTATATCTTTTTCTCTCCCGCCACGACCCTGTACAACAATTAATTTCGTTTTATATCTTATTTTATGAATCGACTAGTGTGCGTCCGTCTTGGCAAAGACACAACGGTATCGAATACAGTATATGTTAAATTAATCGTGATGATTATTATTTTTTAAATTAATGAACAAATAATTGTTAGTAATCCGACGTTGCTCCATCATTAAGTCGCAGATCCTCTCATCATCGTCCCTCCGTTATCATTTAGGGAGAGAGATGTCCTGGAATCTTAAAGCTTTAACAGTAGAAGTACAATTAAAAGCACCGCATTTCTCGGAGTTTATATCTTCAAACGGGGATTAAATGCTATCTTAGAGCTTGAATACGACTGGATGATGCTCACCACATGTTTTAATTAATCTTGGTAACAATAAATATTCCTATAGCATTTGGTGGTGGAGTAAATTTGAAAGACCCTGTCACAATGTACTAGGGCTTAGGGGTACGTGACTAGCATAATATGAGGACACTCGTGTAATGGGAAGGTTAAGGGCGATATTAACCCTGTGCCGGCAGTTAACAAAAAACACAGAACATGTTTCGAAATTTTTGGATTGAACTTATTCGCTTCGGGTTGCGGCCCGGGACCCCGATTTTTAGGAGTTGCCAAAAGTTGTTTTATTCAGTACATTATCTTGTTCAGAAAGTAACGGCCGATTTTAACCATCAAATTCAATTAAACAAACCTTTATTCATCGAAGTAAGAGCCACATGATTCTACGCATTTTTGGCAACGAATTACGAGCATATTTGTGCGTGTAAACTAAATAAAACTCAAGCAGATTAAAATACAATTCTTTAAAGGCATTTTCTGTTCTTAGTTTTTTTCCGTAATTTTTTTAACATCAATATTTTTACTAATACATTCAATAATATAAACGCTATGAAAATAGGACTAATTTGGCGGTTTCTTGCAACGAGACTCAATCATCCGACCGCTAGATCACTAGGCAAGTGTCATAGCCACTAGACTATCGAGTTACTCGAGTTATCGAGGTGCTTAAAAAAGTTAAAGTTGTCTTAAAGTAAGATAGGTGTTCTTCAGTTAATCAGTGCTAGTTGTTTGTCATGTGTTGTCTTCCACTAAAGCTTTCAATCGTTTTCAATTCACCATCTTCATCTTTCGCGTCTCCGTTTCTATATAGTATATCGACAATAATACCTTTCACTCGATCAACCATTTTTCTTGTATTTTTTTTTAAATTTTAAAATTTTTTTAAAAATTGTTTTTAAATGTAAATGATGTTTTTAAATGTTGGCAAACAAGTTCAGAAAATTGTACAGGTGAATATTATATTCCAAGCCGATGTTTCATTCATCAAACTTTCAAGCTTAGTGTGTGAGGTGACACCGTCTAGTTAAAACCACATATCCATAAACCCAATCGACACAATTCGGCCACCAAGAAGTTCTTACAGCATTACCTCTTGCACCCTGAAAGAAACAGGACCCATTGATTCCGCTGGCCCGCGTGGCGCACCATACAGTAACTCTACGTGGGTGTAAAGGTCGTTAATGTATCAAATGAAGATGGCTGTTTTGTTTATTAACAAAACCCTCCAAGTCGAAATAAGCTTCGTCGCACATGATAATTTTTTTCCAAAAGTCGGGTTTGTGTTTGTTTTAAGGGTTTAACGGCTTCAACACATTGTTGAAGCGTTATATGCTCCATAGCAAATTGTAATCAATCATTCTTTACGAATACCAAATATGAACTGACAAATACTTGCCAAACCAAAATGGCGGTCAAACAAATTCGGTCTGGAACATAATATTCACCTGAATACTTAAATTATATACGAGTATATACTTGCAAACTTAATTTTTAATGTTTGTCAAGCTTGTGGAATGTTTTGTTTATGGAAACGGTTACAAAAATATACATTGTGCATGTTTCACATTCTCTCTCTCTATACAACTGTTCTTTATCTAATCCAAATAAATATATAGAGTTGGTAACACCGTGATGTTTGGTTTTCACTATGAAAAATAAACGGATACAAAAAATATTCGAGATGATTTTCGACGGCTACCACACCACGCGAATTATTCGGAAAATGTTTACATTATGTAACGTATTACCAAAGCCAGTGTGATTTTATTTGAAATCAATAAGAATTCAGGGCTGTTTACCCGTTTTTATATTCCAGGTCCTAATTTGATAGATCGATTTTAGACGTATAATATTTAAGGAAAATCGCTACCGTTTGCCTGATTTGTATACATACGAAAACAATTATCATCCACGTCTGTCCCTCATGACACGGTCGTGATCTTTGTAGACCCCACTTTTCTGGACATCTTACAGATCTGAAACTATCACCAGAGGACCTGTTGCCTCTTCCACTCGGTCGGTCCAACTCTTCCTCTCCGTCCTTCGACATGGTTCACCACAACAAGCTATCTCTTGAGATACCCAAATTTATTTTTATTTTTTATAATTGAATTTACAAAGTCAAATTATAATAAATTTTATTATTAAGTTCTGCTAGTTTGCGTAAGCATTATTATATGTTACAGCTGTTTCAGCGGTTAAGACCATTTTCAAACAGTGGGTTAACCACGTACAATCGACTTATTTAACTGATTGTAGTGACCCCTTCCTCTATCCATGGATAATTAGGTGGTTTTGGTGGAACCGATGAATATTAATATTCCGTATTCTCAGAGGCACTGCCTTATCATTAAAAATTTCCCGTTAATAAATGTAACATCTATGTTTGCTAATGGTTAGCTTAAGCTAAGCTATACCTTACTTAAGCTAGCAGAACTCAATAATAATATTTATTAGGAGAACTAATAATAAACGTGTATCAATGTATTCAAAATTTAATAAAAATTAATTGATAATTCTGGCGTCTGCTATCAGATTACTCAAAGATATTTGAGATTA
The DNA here is from genome assembly GCA_022840565.1 of Eubasilissa regina. Classification (NCBI taxonomy): domain Eukaryota; kingdom Metazoa; phylum Arthropoda; class Insecta; order Trichoptera; family Phryganeidae; genus Eubasilissa; species Eubasilissa regina. The sequence goes on along the minus strand of JAINEB010000027.1, from coordinate 9,823,805 downwards.
TAAAAATATAAGGTAGATGGCTCTTTCAAATAATGGAACGATTAAATGTCAAAAAAAGGTAACATATAGGTTCGAAAATTTCTCGCTAAAAATATCGTAGCCCTAGCATAGTTGGATAATGCACCTTCCCCGGTTTGAAAAGAGATCCAGGTTCGAATCTCGGTGGCACAACAACAATATTTTTCGATAAAATTGATTTTACGTGTATATCTTTCTAATATATATATTTAATAATATTTATTATAATTTGACTTTTGATATTTGAATAATTGAAGGATTCATCTTAGGTAAATGTTTGACAGTCTGTTTTTGATGTTCGATTCCTGGAGAATGGAGACACTCGTGCGTCTCGCCGTCCACAGTACATCATATCTCCAGCATCATATTTCAAAAGCATCAATCCATCTTATGAATAATTACAAGATGTGTATTATACCTTTACTATACTCGTTATATTAAATATTGAGCTACGTAGTAAATACATACAAATGGAAGATTATGATGAGAGTGAATGTATCAGCAAGATGCAATGTTGTTCCACATCATAATTCGGACCATCATTCGTGACAAATATTTTAGTATTTAACTTGGCTTACAGTGAGGATTAAAAATATTTGGCAAAAGCATGTAGTATTACGCGACTATAAATTATGTGCGAAGTAGAGCGCTGCGTGTGAAGACTGCCGTCTCGATGGAGTCCGGTAGAGGAGTGACAACACACTTTTTTTACCTCCTCCTGTTTATGTTAGGAATGCGTTAGCAGCGCATGAATTTACATGACTCACGAGGTCTGCATTTAATATTATCGGGCAAATAATTATGTTCAAGTTTACATTTTATGGTGGTGGAGAGAGGAGAAGAGGTACAATAAGTGTAATAACTAAGATGGTGACTACACCATCTTAGTTAGTATTAGTTTAATTTCTCTCCACCTCGCCTTGACCCTGCTTTTACTCTGGACTTTTGGAAACGGATTCGACTCTTGGCTGCTACACTGGACTACGATATGGACCTTGGATTGGATCCGTGCACTACTGCACAGACATCGTCAGCCCGAGTAACAAGAGTGAGCCGTCGAATCACCCTAATTGGTTGTGTGAAGTATAATTTGTTTGCCAATTTACCCTAAACGGGGTTGTCCTAGTTGTCTCCAAACTGTCACAAATTTTTTTAGCTGCACTATACTTATATATTGTATTATGTGTCTAAATAAATGAAAAATTAAGTGCGGATAATTTGACAACTCTCAAGTATAAGCTATTTTTATGATTATAGACAATGAATAGAAAATTTTGGAAATATCACAAATTTAGTTGATTAATTTGTATGAATAAAAAATTCTTAATAATACGTTAAAATCAGTAGTCGTGAAAGGATAGAAGGGGAAGAATTACATCCTTGCTTTACGCGTAACACATTATAAATACACCCTTACAACTTGTTTGCGAGTTTTGTACTCACATCACAGGTTTATTCAACCCCAAAGGGTTTTGTGCGCGTTTGCTTTGGCTTAAGATTATCTTTTAATTATTTAGTAATTAAATTATTTTCCATCTAAACGTTTATGATATGTTAATAGCGATAAGTAAGCACGTACGTAATAAACCATTTATGAATAGTTTAGTAAAATTTATTGAATATTTTGGCACAGAGGTGTAGACTTAAATATTGCCTCTTACAAATAATTACTTAATGGAATATAAAAGGCAAAGGGAGGGGAAAATATCACGATTACGAAATACCCAGAAGTGTATCAGTCACGAAGTCAATGACTGTTCTAAGTTGTCAAGGATGGACGTCAGTTTTGAAGACAAACACGTAAATATTATGTTCCAGAGTGATTTCGTTTAGCCGCTTTAACATTTGTCAGTTCGCATTTGGTAGTCGTAGAGAGTAGTTGATTACAATTTATTATGGAGCATCTAACGCCTCAACGACGTGTTGAAGTTATTAAAACATTTTATCTAAATAATAATAGCAACGCTGTAATTATTAATGGTGATCGCTATCATCGCATATTAGAAAACTTCTTGGTGGCCGAATTGAGAGAAATTTTTCCCGGCCGCATAATGTCGAAAAGCGGTGATATCGCCTGGCCTCCTCGATCACCTGATTTGACTGCTCCCGAATATTTTCTGTGGGGTAGTTTAAAGGTAAAGTCTACGCCAATAAGCTAACAACAATTTCGATGCTACAGACAATATTCGAAATTGCTTCATTGTTTGTTTCGGCCTGGAACATAATATTCACCATGTATAGTATATGCCTATAATAAATATGTATTCTTGTTTATATCCTAAATCACGAGGTTCCGTTCATTTGTTATTAATCGGTGGACATATAATCTTGGGACTAACGCAGTTATCCTAAAGGAATTAAGACGAAGACTGCCGTCCCCAAAACCCACTGAACTGACGAAATCATCAAACATTACGAAAATACGTGACAACTAGTATTTACGCGCCTTGTTACTTCGATTGGCACTACTGGATTTCCTGGTTTATAATATTATACATGTGTGTGTGTGAGTATTGCCGTTTTTTTTTCGGAGAATGAATAAGACGGTAAACGATAGGCGGATCAATCACATCCCGTGTTTCGGCCTGTACAGAGGTCCAAATAAACTGATCGTCAGGAGTACGTACGCACTTCGGTCGGTCGAAATCTACCCAGCTAAAAGAACAACAACAACGGACCAGAAAGACAGTAAGTACAATAAAAAGGTGAGTGCAGTGTTCATATATCATATGTGCCCTTATTGTCAACCGGAAACCTGGAAAACAGCTATCGAAGGCATTTACGTAAACAATGAGTACCAGTGGATAGAATACTTGGGGACGCCTTCAAAGTGTCTTCAAAATTGATATTGTCATGGATCACAGAATAAGAAAAATAAATATAAATGCCACAGGAGTACATTTTTGAAGTATCATCTGTCAATTTATCACTTTTTGGTATGCAGATATCTAATACAAGAGGGTATTCATTAGTATTAGGTATTCCTGTCTAATTGTGTAGTCCTGATAACAAAAGCGTGATAATTTCTTTCCCACGCGTCGAATATAAAGAATGAGAAGATAAAAAATAACAGAACTCGCATGTTAATGTATATAAGAATATTAATAGAATCGCCGTTAACTTTAAAGAGTTTCATCATAATGGATGGATATAAATAAAATAATGTTATTACTCTACATGAGTTTATTAGCACTACTCGAGTTTCGAGAGAAACAGTAACTCTCATCGACAGATGAAGTATTAAACTAACTACAAACAAATATAGGAGACAAGGCTAAGGTGGTAGACATACAAGTAATTAGGTACTGATAGATGGATGCGGAGGGGGTGGAGTTACTGGTGGAGGGTGAAGAGGTGGTTGTAACGGAGAATATTGAGAAGAGAGGAGATGAGTTAGAAAATGTAATATTGTTTAACAAATTAATCTCTATCTGTCAGTATCTAATTACTTGTATATCTACCGCCTAAGCCTTGTCATCTTTATTTGTGTGTAGTCACTTTAATACTCTCAAAACTCGTGTAGTGCTAATAAACTCAAGTAGAGTAATAACATTGTTTCATTTATATCCATCCAAAATGAATGAATGTACGTACGTCTTCTCGAACGTACTTTCTGTTAAACCCTTAGTTTGTTAATAATGAATCTTTGTCAAGCATCTACATCTGTATTTATGTCTAGTCAGTTTAATACTTTCAAAACTCGAGTAGTGCTAATAAACTCATGTAGAGTAATAACATTGTTTCCATCCAAAATGATATAATAATGATATAATGATATATATATATATGATATAATAATAACATCCAAAATGAATGAATGTACGTCTTCTCGAACGTACTTTCTGTTAAACCCTTAGTTTGATAATAATCAATCTTTGTCAAGCATCTACAATTATAAACTTTTAATGTTTATAGATAAACCATTTTAAAGTATGTCATTTTTAGAAGTATAACTTGAAAGTTTGGAAAATATCTTATTTGGGTGATATATAACACTCGTTACAGAAGGCAAGAGAATTGAAAACGGGTCAACCCATATGAAATGATCCAGCACGGTTGCTTAGCCATTTTGAAAAATTCTCACATTTTTTGTGCAATTACTCTAGTTTATTGGTAGTTCAAAACGATCTACATTTTAATTTTATTATCTTTCGTTTTTGCGTGGCAGCTATAGTGTTGTTTTACGGGGCGTAGCAAATTTTGCAATGTAAAGAGTTTGCGAAAACTGAAATATCTCAACTTCTATTTGTCGTATCAATATGGAGTTAAAACTAATTTGTTTAGAAAAAAACGGATTATAAGACTGATCTAACATATTTTCATCTACATTTTTTAGAAAATCTTGTGACCAGCTAAAAATCCATAAACGAATTTTCACAAAATTTTTCATAAAGATAATAGTACTTTACAAAAAATTAGATTTCATGGTAAATACAGATATTTACAATGGCACACAGTTACGTCATATATCTTCCTTACCATTCTCTCCTCATTTATCCGTTCGAAATAACCAAACCATCTGGGTGATCCTTTCTTAATCTTACTCACTATACTAAGATCAGATTAACAATATTTTCTTGTTTCTTCATTCTTTACTGTGTCATAAATGTTAACCATTTAAAATGTGCTCAAGTTATTTTATCTTACTAATTTACATTATTTTTAAACAGATAAGTATTGAACAACACTTACTGATATCATTCAATGTATTACTTGGTTTATTCGACACGGAACCCGGAATTAAGCTTTTTTACTTATCATGTAATGATTCCCAGAGAAGCGTTCTCTCCAGAATTATGTTTATAAACTGTAGCAAAACCCTTCAGTGGTTAAATCGCATCTAAAGTTCAATCGAAAAAGAACTGAAAGTCTGCCCGTTTCAATACATCTCCGTGAACACGTTATCATATATATGTAGCACCTGTATTGTATTAATAAAACGAACTCTTCACAAGTGCTGAATTGTGATTTTAAAATCTCCCTGATGGAATATAAAAACACAACTTTAGATTGAAGAAGACTTGGATAAGTACCACTACGGTGGATGGATGCATTGCGTCTGGTTAGACTGACTGGTTTACGAGAAGTGTCTTAGTTGACTGAGGACACTATGTCAGTAATGACATGAAGGAAAAAATAAAGTTGTAAGATCACCACGGTGGACCCAGCGATGGATGGTCCTTGTCCACCCTCGAATTAAGGAGATACCCAGTTGGAATAAGCAATGAGGCGGCATTTGAGTAATGGCCGATGGATGGGCATTGTGAACAAAGCTGAGACAAGAAGAGGTGAATCCTGGAGCAGATGTGTAGCGGCCCGGGTCCTCAATTGCATCGGCACCCCATGGCCGCGTTAGCTGATATTAGCAATAGAAATTTTACCTGAATAAGGAAGATCTAAAGAATATTTTTCGTGTATCCAATATCGGGATTAATTGTATTTTGTGAATAAATATGTAAAATAAAAATCAGAACGCCTTTGAATCAATGATCATCCCATCCGAGATAGCAAGCGACACCAGAGCACACACACACACACTTGAGTACCCAGACTGAGCTAGATCGGGGTGGCGACCCCTATGGCTTCCTATTCTCTAAGGCCCAAAGGCACCGTAACAAAGTCTTAATAGAAAAAGCAGCATAAAATAAATACGTGAATATTAATTCAATTTTTAAAAATAGTTGTGAAATTTTTTTTTAATCAAACACGGACTATCTACCGTCTATCGGACACATAAATCATCAGACTGAATTCGCTGCCAAAATTGTTTTTCACTTTTAATTACGAAAAAAATAAATACTGTTACATTTAACCCCTGTAGAATGTGTGAACAACACTTTGACCGCAGCAATCGATCATTTTTAATCAATCTGATAACAATTACCGTACACACGTACATATCACACTGGCATTCACGCGCAAGGGAAAAATTTATGAGACAATAAAGTAGCTGAGAATGAGAACGAAATTATAAATATTTAAGCCGCAAAATTACATTAATAAAACCACCAATCAAAAATCTGAAACAGCGTCGTTGTTGAAAAATAACAAAAATGTAATTTGATAAAATAATTTATCAAAACTTTTCTTTTATCGAGACAAAAAATTTAATCAGATTGGGTGAAAAAAACGTGTTACATGCTTTTATGGTGTGTAAAAAATATTCATAAATTCTATTAAATCAAAAATTAATCAAATACATCCCTGTCTGAAAACCGAACCCCGGTATTCCGTGTGATAGACAGGGACTAATACAGGCTCGTTACTAAGTTGGACAGAGATGACTATTTTGCACCACAGTCTATTACTATTAAGAAGAACACATTCTTATTGTGAAGTTGTAAATATTTATGTATTTATACATTTAATTAGTATTTAAAACATCATAGACATATGTTCCAAATAGTAACAATTTCACAATAAAAATGTGTTCACCTTAATAATATATAAGTTGTATCAATGTGTCCAAAAATGTTATAAAGAAGAATTGATAATTCTGGCGTCTGCTATCGGTTTACTCAAAGGTATTTGAGATTCCATAAAAATAAAGTAGATGGCTTTTAAATAATGGAACGATAGATGTATTAATTTGAAAAAAGTGTAACATATAGGTTCGAAAATTTGTTGTCAAAAATACATAGTCCTGGTTTGTAATGCACCATCCCCGGGTTAGAAAAGAGATCCAGGTTCAAATCCCGGTAGTGCAACAACAATATATATATATATATTTATAATTAATACATTTAATTAGTATATAAAACAGTATATTATCACTATTGGGGGACTAGCTAAGTTGGCAGAGAACTGGCTTAGAAGTACCAGGATTGAAGCGCCTGCTATTGATTCGGGTACTGGTAAAGGTAAAATAAACACAAGGTAAAAGGTGAAAGTATATAAAAATGTTTTAACGCTATTTCTATAGCAGTATTTGTAAAAAATATTTTAAAAATTTTAGGTATAACTAAAAAAAAGGTCGCATTTTACATGAATATCTTTGACAGTTGTGGATTATTTGTCGTCTGGATAGCACAACTTTTTTCAGGAGTGTTTGATCGACATGTGAAGAGTACGTCGCGAGTATAACAATTAAAAAAAAAACAAACCTCATTTTCAATGGAGGACTTCGTTACGAGCAAGCTGTTTATACGCTTTTGTGTGCTGTATGCATCAAAAAAATTCTGTAACCACAGCAACCAAAAAAGAATTGGGCCATCTATGGTGGGGCTTTCACCCCACTTACTAATTCATCAATGCTAAAAATGATTCAAAAGAATTAAATCAACAATTTTTTGTTTCGAAGACAAACCTAGAAGTGGAACACCAAAAATCATCGATTAAAATCCCTTACCTGCAGAAATTAAGGCCAATTCAGAGATATTAATTAACGAATTCACAAAGAAAACCAGGATCTTTATGGCCCAGCATTCAAATTGAAAAAAATCATGCTGCCTCAAACTGAGAGAATAACGCGAGAAAAAAAATAATGTTCTCGGATGGAAAAATGTTGATCACCCTGCGTATTCTCCTGATTTAGTGCCACAGGATTACCATTTGTTTAGGTCTTTACAACACAATTGAGAAGTGAAAAAATTTAATAGTATCAGTGAAGAGAAAACAGCCCTCCCTCAATATTTTAAATCGAAGCATGTCAGTTTTTACAAATGAGGGATTAAAAACTTACCTGAACGATGGAATAAGGTTGTATCTATTGATAGAGACTATTTTTTTTAATAACATTAACATTTTTTTCATTCACAAAAACTTAATTTTTTTTGGGTACCCCTATTATTTAATTGTCCATCAGAATATTTTAAAAGTACACCTCACAGAAATATCCTAGTTCTAAAAAAACTAATAAATCATTATTGATTATATTTATGCAAAATAGAAGAAAATAATTAACCAAGTTTAAAATAACATCTTTACAAGTATTTTATTTGTTTAGTAAATATATGTTAAGCAGCAGCGAAGATTGCCAGCGCGACAACCTGGAGTACCTTGGGACTCGGCCCTTGTATAATATTTCATAGAACGAAAAGACCATTTAACATCTCCGGTTTTTTAATTTAACTGTGAACCCTGGCCCAGAAACCTAGTGGCCTGGGGTTCGACCCTCATCCCGAGAGGCCGCCAAGTTCGTCCTATGTTTCATAGCGTAAATACTGATTGACTCGGTATGAAAAATGGTCATAGTGCTTGGTGCTAGGTCATTTCGCGATCTGCAAAACCTATTTTTCAATGTTAAGAGATTTACCACAGTATAACCTAACTTAAGCAATGGCCAATCAAACATAAAATATTATTATTGTGAAGTTGTAGTTATTTAGAACATAGGTCTGTGATATTTTAAATACTAATTAAATGTATTAATTATAAATATATACATATAAAATCAATTTTATCGAAAAATATTGTTGCACTAACCGATTCGAACCTAAAATAATGGAACAATAGATGTTTTAATTTGGAAAAGTGCAAAATATAGATTCGAAAATTTATCGTAAAAATAATGTCGCTGTAGCATAGTTGGGTAATTGAGGATTAAGTAGCACCTTCCCCGGTTTGGAAAGAGATCCAGGTTCGAATCCCAGTAGCACAACAATAATATTTTTCGATAAAATTGATTTCATATGTGTATCTTTATAATTAATACATTTAATTAGTATTTAAAACATACAATAAATATGTACTTCTATTTTTGCTATTTTCTTTGAAATATTATGTAATATTCGCGAATAATTCGTGACCCGTTATCAAGCATCACTAACAAGTTTAGAAGTATGACATGGCAACCATTTACTTTCAAAATTGATAGGCCTAATACTAACATATTAATTTTACAATAAAGCAGTGAAAATTGATATTTAAAGGTATAATAATTCGGATAAGGAAAATAATGATTATATGTAACGTACGTTAAATTAAATAAACATGTATGCTGTCCGTCAATAAAACAAACAAGATATATTGTCAATTCTATCACTTGAAAATGTGCGGTTATCGCGTCAAACATGATAAAGCTGTAGAATATTGTGGAAGAGAAGCAGATCAGAAAGGAATAAGTCGTATAAAGCAATAGGATAAATTAAAATAAATAATTGCAGATGGCTGTGCAGTTATCGCATCAAATAAAGTGATGGTCAAAGGAACTACAAATATTTTGGACCTAAACTATTTAATAGAATGCTAAAAGACTTAAATCAATTGAATTGTCCCAAGAACATGAAACTATACATAAAAACTTGGATTCGTAATATGGGTAGAGCCAGTATTGGTGCACTCACCCAAACATATTGACTCGTACCTATATTAATTATTGCTACAAAGTAATCAAAAAATTAAGTCCATTTTAAAATTATTCTTCATATACACCTTTTATATAGTAATAAATGTAATTCTATCTACTTGTAATTCTAATTAATTGAACAATTGTTTGTAAACTATGCCCGTCTCGACACAGAATTTCTCTAGTGAGACGTGCACAGTCCAAACAGATTTTTTCATAGTATTTATTATATAGTTACTAATAAAATAATAAATGTAAATTAGTATGTAAATAACGGTTAAAATAATTAATAATTTCTCGTCATTATTGACGCGTTATTTCTGGTTGTTGTTCAATATTGTCGTTCGTCCGATCACTTCGTCATTGTCTGTGTGGCAGCAAGGCGAGGAGCACTCTTGACTACGTGAATCCGATCCAGTGCCAAAATTGCAAATCCGAGATTTTGGTATTCTATCGTGGTGGTCCCCAGATCAGCCCTGGGATTAGAAAATTCTCATTAACGTTACATTTATAAAAAAAGGGTCAAAAAGAATCAATATAATTTATATACGATATGTGTTCATTAATTGCTGTTTTTAAGATTTTACAATTTTATTGAAAAAAAATTAAATATACTTCTTCTTCTTCATCAGTTTTATCCTAATCGGGTCAGGGGTAATTTTCCCTTTAAAGTGTGCGTTTGTGCGCGCGCACACAATTTGACATCATAGCGCACACAATTGTTATCAAGTTATAAATAAATAAATAAATGTGATTTAGCAAAGGTCGGTAGTGATACAAGACATTGAATATTACCTTACCAGAAGCGTTATTCTGGTAATGTAATGTTTTTTTTATTTTTTATTTTCTTCCCTAGCGTACAAATAATAGTGTCTAACTCTTCCAGCGCTCACTGTCTTGCGCTATGTCAATTACATGGGGCCACTGATAGTTCCATCTTTCTTCGCAGAATCTCTCTATTTGCCTTCTTCGTATTCTTTTAGCTCGTGCTATAGGTCTTCTTTCCTCTGACACTAAAGGACCTTGACCTGACTCACTTTTTCCCGGGATCGGTTTAGAAGCTAGGGCTTCCTTATCGGTCCCACTGACGAAAAAATTCAATGTAGTTATTAGCAATTTTTGCAAAATTTTAAATTAAGATCCTCCAGTGTCTATTAAGTGCTGTTTTTAGTCATAAAAAAATATATAACATAAATCCATAGAATACATAGTTTTACATATAGATGAAAATTGATGGAAAATTAAGGTACAGTAGATCAAGGCAGACACTCAGGGATCCATTCATCAAAAACACTCCCAAAAGAGGGACAGTGGACGAGACATACAATGGATTGAGTCACACTTACACGGACGGACTTAACGGAGTTGCAAAACACGAGGTATGAACAGTGAGAGGTAGGAGTGTAGGTGGAGTTACCCTTTCCTACTTTCCTCTGGCACTGATTAGAAAATCTGTACAGGCAGTCTTTCGTTTCTCATGCGGAGGTTATATCCAAGCCAACTTAGCTGAGATTTTTTATTTGGAGCAACAGCGAGTTTAATAATAATGTCTAAAATCTACCACAGCCAGAATCGGAATTATACATTTAAAAAAAACATGAATAATGATTACAGTAGCAGTATTCTCTAATGTGTCGGGTTAGGGACTAGACCATTGATTTAAATGAAAATTACCTTAAAGCAAAGCAAGTCTTTTTTAAATGGAAAGTGCATATAAATGTCTAAAAACATGTGTATTAAAGAATAAACCATCGATAGATAGGATAGATCCCGTAGACTATCGATTAAATTAATGGTTTAGTTGACGCAACCCGAATTGGATTCAGAAAGGAATAATGGCTGATGGATCTGGCCTGCCTTGATCTCATTCCTGGGCTGGACGGCAGTTTTCACCTCCACTTGACTCGCACTTTTGTAGTGGAGAACGGAGATATTACTGCACTTCAGGATGCTGCAGACAACCGGTTCTTCGTGGTCCGTATTTTTATGCACAGCGACAATTTCGATCCACAAAAAAAACCTGTTGACAAGTCCGCGTCGAAATGCAATTAATTAATTAAGTAATTAGTTGGCCAGAGCGGGAATGGTGTATTAAGGTTTAATGGAAAGACAGAATGCACGTGGAGTATTCGACTTGCGTCAACACACGTATAAATTGTATATAATACATATTTATTTAGTGGTCTCTTATGCCATTCGGCATTGGAATCCAATTTTTATAGTTATGTGTGTGGGCGGCTTTATATTCCCTGTTGAAAGGATTCTTTTAACGTTCAGCGACCACTCTGAACTCTGAACCATTAATACATTATATCACGGCTAATCACAGGCGATGCCTGCGCCGGATCAAATAGAAGTGCGGACATTTTGAAGCGATTATCGTTATTTATGAGTTCGGAGAATTCCACAAAACCGCGCGACATATAATAAATTTGTCGTTTCACGACTCTCCGCTTTCGGGCAATTTGAGAATTAATATCGGGCCCGATATGTAGTCGTAAATTTACAAAAATTAAAAGTGCAAAAAATGTGTTTTCGTAAAGCTCCACGGCCCGTGTACGAGGGGTTTAGAAGCAAAACCGCCACTGGCTAATTGATGAAATTAAGATAATAGTGTTTATAGCCAGAGCGGAGATATTAAATTTGATTTTCTTGCAATAAAATACTTCTAAAATGTACAAACATATTTTCAAGAGTAAGTATCATTTCCAAAACTGCTACTATGCCAAATTATCATTTTTAAACACGTTTACCTCATATTTTTGTAATTGGATGAGTGGCGATTTTGTTTTTGACCCCCTTAAATAATAAACTACTGTTAAAAATTATAATTTTATCAATAGATAGTATTATGATAGTTAATGTAGAGCGGGTAAATTATGATGTGAAACAACACTATAGTTGAATTTGAGCGTGCGAGTAGATGTTTCCGAGGAGCCGGCCAGAAGAAGAGTGATCAATTCTAGGTTTCCTAAGACTGGTTGCGACGCAACGTATTGTTGTCTGGTTTTCTGCGGGTACCAGTTGGACTGTATGGCTGTCAGTTGAATGCTTACGCGGCCATGTCTGGGGGGCGCGAGCAGGACTCCACAGTCCTATAGATAAATAACCCTGATTGATAGTTGGATGAAGTTCAATTGTGAAAATATTTGAAGAACAAAAAGAAGTAACATGAAGTGTTTTCTTTATTTTTTGACGAATGTATCCCTGAGTGTCTACCTTGAACTACTGCACTTTAATTTTCCATCTTTATGTAAAACTATGTTCTATAGATTTATGTTATATGTTTTTTAATGAATAAAGGCAAAGATACTGGAGGGTTTAATTTTTAAAACTTTTGCAAAAATTGCTAATTTATCCTCTTTTTCCGTTTTGCATAAACTTGAAGCTATTGAATTAAGCTCGCGTATTTTTATTAGTTTTAATGAGTGGGGCTGACAAGGGAGCCCTAGTTTGTAGAAGCCCGTGATTTTATACTAATGTTGTAACTAATAATTACGTAAATTTTAAGATGATAGAGCCAGTCGTTGATTAGCTACTGAGAAGGTAACAATGTGCACTTTGGCGTAAAATTGGGTGATCAAAATTTAAAGCCTTCACTGTGAAATACTTTCTGACCTAGAAAGCGATTACCCTATTAAATCATCCTGTCTCTTCATCTGATTTAAACTCCTTGTGATTTCTGACTTTTTCTAAAATTGGTTTTTACAAAATGAACTATCCTTAAGGGATGAAAATTTTATAATCCAGGTATATGTGCTTTTTTAAAAGAAAGATACATACACGAAATACGTATCACATCAATATTCTTATTATTGTATAATGTTATGTAAATAGGACTAACTTGATGGCTTCCTTGAACTATGCTCGAACTCCTGACCACTAGATCACTAGGCGAATATCGTAAACCACTAGACCACAAGCACATCAAATATTGCAAAACCGATGTGAGACAAGTACTCAACAGGATTTCGGAAAATGAGTTTCAGGCCTGCTTCCAGAAATGTTAATGCCATCTAAGTCAGTATATAGATGCAAGTGGAGTAGAATCAGTATACAATTTTGCACGTACCTATATTTTTTAAAAGTATGTGGAGGCCCTGTTCGCACCTCACAGACCTGGCTACATAACAATGCAATTCATTCGAGAAGCCAACTGAAGCGATCACTTTTCCTGTGGTCACCATCTCAAATGCATCTCTCGGAACTACCTTCAGTGAGCTTGAGCTGCGCTTGTCACGAACTTTAACTTGCAATTTAACCTCGAAACAGTGTAAATTTATTTATTGCATCATTGGACAATAAACGTCAACCGATTGTAAGTCTTGTTTCATTTCATCAACCTGCTCTAGCCGCGACACCAACACCTGTACTCACACCCACGCTCCGTAACATTAATATACACTGCGACATTCATATACGCGCGTGAGATCTGATAGGATTAAAGGCCCTCAGACTCACCTTAAACGATTCCTTCTGATATTGATAACTTGCAAACATCAGTCGCTACCTCCGAGTGACTCCCACAATACATTATATTTTGGGTATTAAATTGTTGTACCTTGGGTATACCAATAAATAAATTATTGCGTTTTATTAAATAAATTGCTAGAGTAGGTTGAGACTAAGAAATAGGTTTGGAGATGGGATAATACTTTTAAGTAATTGAGATATTCAGGAAATAAATCTCGTTTTAATTATTAAGAAAGTTTATTGGTTCAGTTACCGCTAAATATTTATTTTAAACTGGAATAATTTCCTTGCTCCAGTAGTCATTTCGTGAAATCAACATTTATCAACATAATTAATTGCTTTTAATTAATAAATAAATATTTCAATTATTTAATAATTTAATTTATCGTAAGAACACTTTCGTTCGCGCAAAATACCGTACAATTAAGACATTTAATTTAACAAAGCATTCTAAAATATTAAAATATAGGTATAATTACCTAAATATAATACCTAAATAATAAATATGTTTACTCGTATATACGAACTGAAGAAATTATTAAATTCTACAGAAATATTTGGCAGCGAATAACAAAGGATAGAGAAAAGTGGGAGACTTTTGGGGAGGTCTTCATCCAGCCATGGATATAAAACGGCTGGTAATAGCGGTGAATGATGATTTATCGTGTCTAATTTCTTAAACACCATTCACGTTGTTATCACAAGGCTTAATATAACATCACGCCTATTCTCAAATAGAGCCAAACCTTTGCGATATATTAATAATCAGATGTAATAGTATTAAGGAAAACACATTCTTATTGTGAAGTTGTAATTATTTAGAACATAGATCTGTGATATTTTAAATACTAAATTAATGTATTAATTATAAATATATACATATAAAATCAATTTTGTCGAAATTGTGGCGTCTGCAGTCGGTTTACTCAAAGGTATTTGAGATTCTGTAAAAATAATGTAAATGGCTTTCAAATAATGGAACGACAGGTGTATTAATTTGAAAAATGTAACATATAGGTTCGAAAATTTGTCAAGAAAAATACTGGCGTTATAGCACAATGGTAGTGCACTTCCCCGGATTGGAAATAGAGATCCAGGTTCGAATCCCGGTGACGCAAAAACAATATTTTTCGACAAAATTGGTTTTATATATATATATATATATATTTATAATTAATACATTAATTTAGTATTTAAGATATAATAGTGTTGGAACTGATGTTGCCGCTAAAGCGATAAAAATATTAACATTTGACTTATGTTCGTTTCAAAATTTAAGCATTATAATATTATAATATAATATCCTAAAAATATTTATGAGTTTTTGGATAAAATTCATATCTATAACAATTTGTCATTTTCAGAATATGAAATTACATCACTGTGTCCACATACAAACAACATCAAAAAAACATGACAGTACCAAAAAGACATTTCATACTAAGAATATTTAAATTAAAGTACAGTTATATGTACTGTTGCATATTGAGGACGTACGTGCACCTTAAATATTTTTTTTCACGTCACAATCTTAAAATCCGAAGAACAGTGGTGGCTACTTTCATAGTACCGTTGTGTGCCAAAAATGATCTAAATAGTAACATTCGACAAGCGTCTATGAAAGTGAACGAGGCATGACAGAACAGAAAAGTATAACGTTCTGTTCTCTCTGCCTACCTTAATTTTAGTTATTTTAGTTTAATTATTATTCTTATATATTATTGATGAATATTATGTTCCAGGCCGATGTTGTTTTTAAATAACTATTAAATAAAACATATGTTTTAAATTTTATTTTTATTTATCAATTATAAAATTTATTACAATTATATATAAAATATGATATTGACCAAAAGGTTGCCTTTGGTAGCGGCACAAATGCATGTTCTTTTAACTATATTTGTCATAAAATTCTCGCACACTTCGCGTGTTTTTTCAGCAATTTCATTTCGAATATTGTCCTGTAGCATCGGAATTGTTGGCTTATTGGCGTAGAACTTTTTTTTCAAGTACCCCCACAGAACAAACAGTCGGAAGCCGACAAATCAGCTGATCGAGGAGACCAGTCGATATCACCACTTCGCAAAACTTCAAGCGTAGCTCAGGCTTTATATGAGGTGGTGGCTGGTGACAGCGACCATCATTAATGGTTACAGCATTGTTTTTATTATTTAAATTAAATGTTATAATGACTTCAACACGTTGTTGACAAATGTCAAAATGACAAAAAAAAACTGCCTGGAACAAAATATTCACCCTACAACAAAAACGTTAAATTATTCACCGTATTGAATTTTTTAGTACATTCTGCCCATGGACAGATCCTCTCCATTACGGGGCCAGAATTAGTTTAATGAACTGGCACCTTCGTGACAGTATTCAGCGTATTCCAATAAGTTGTCAATTTATTTAAAAAGCTAATTAAATTTCTCAACTCGGTTAACTCACTTTACTTATTATTATCAAACCAACCATTTATGTACATGTAATAATGTTCACAGTCCATCTATTTCGAACTGCTGCTAATAAAATACTAATAGCCAACATGACCACTAAGGTTCGATAACCGGACAAGCACTAAAAGACGGAGAGTGCAAATTTTGAGATATTACGTTAACGTATTTTTGGTACAACATGCCCCCGATATGTCATAGCTTTTAAGCACCTGCCGCCACTGCTTAAGAGTGATGCATCTCATGAGTTTACATCACAATCTGTCATCGCACCATTTATCACGGTCAGTCTGTGGCGAGAATTGTAAGTAGCAAGAATGTCTCAAACGGATGGGAGCGAATAACTATATTATTTTACTAAAAATTGTTCAAATACAGGTATACCCTATTTATTTATAATATTGGTGCAATTTCATTTTCAATCCAGAGATGGCAAACCCGTGGCATGCGGGCAAAATTCTAATTACGTTTACGAAACATTGTATGGTAGTTTAGTGTAATTTCCTAAATACAAATTAAATATGTATAAAAACATTTTTATCAATATTAAAAAAGCTAACAAACTTTGTATAAACCACTTTAATATATTAATTAAAAAGATTTACATAAAAAATCAATTTTATCGAAAAATATTGTTGTTGTGCCACCGGGATTTGAGCCTGGATCGCTTTCCAAACCGGGGAAGGAGCATTATCCAACTATGCTACAGCGACGATATTTTAGCGACAAATTTTCGAATCTTTTTGTTACCTTTTTGATATTAATACATTTAATCTTTCCACTATTTGAAAGAGCCATTTACCTTATTCTTACGGAATCTCAAATACCTTTGAGTAATCTGATAGCAGACGTCAGAATTATCAATTCATTTTTATTAAATTTTGGACACATTGATACAACTTTATTATTAGGAGAACACATTCTTATTGTGAAGTTATAATTATTCAGAACAGACGGTCTATGATATTTTAAATATGAAAATTGATTTTATATGTATATCTTTCTAATTAATATATTTAATTCATATTTAAAATATCGTAGACCGTCTGTTCTGAATAATTACAACTTCACAATAAGAATGTGTTCTCCTAATAATAATTATGTCCACAAAGTTAACGCTTTAAACATCTAAATACGAATAAGATCTCTCTTTTCGTCCTCTTCGTGGGCCGAGAGACGCGGACCTCTAGTTGGTTAGACCATTTTAGATAGTAGGTAAAATTAATTTTAACCAGCAGTGAAGAATTCTATTGTGTCAATGTCTTATTGTGACTTGGATTGTCGGTACCCGGACAGATTGAGCGACGTAATTTGAGTAATTATTTTAGATATACCCTTATCAACTTTACTGAACCATGAGCAAATGGACGATTGTTTCGTAAATAAGGTGTTATTGAAAAAATTCATATTCATATAAGACGTCATTTTGTAACTGCTACAACAGTATATTGAAATTCCTAATTGCATCTCTTGATCAACTGTTTATATTTATTGTTTTTTTGTACCGTTATTATTTGCTTACCGTTATTATTTTTATTTTTATATTTAACTTTGAACGAGTCCCGCTAGACAGCGCCAGGACGTTCACTTTTTAAACCAGAAAGTTTTAACACAACTAAATAACAATTTTTAATTCGTTCTTTACATTTTTTCAGTGGAATATTTTGTTTACTTCATTATTTAAGGGTGATGTGTTATAAAATATCCTAACTTCGCTAATAAAGTCATTACTGCTAGTTAGTGAACAACAACAGTATCTATGTATTGAATGTTGCATCTTTCTTCTGTGTAGTTATGCTAGTATAGTGTGCCATTTAACTGAACTTTTTTCAATCGTTTTATATTGAGCATTACAATTTTACATAAGTTTGTATATTATTTACTTATTTACTATTACTTTACTTAGTTTTTTAATTTTTTATAAATGGAATATTGGATGTATTTTAAGTTTTATATTATATTTATATTCTATTAATTGCATCCTGTTTTACTCTTTATATGATATTTTTTTACTTTTTATATACATTGAACATTGTAATCGCATCTTGATTTACTCTTTATGTATATTTATTAGTATATTGAACACTACACTTTGTTTATTACTATACCGGAAAGGCACTGTCTGCTATAATACAGTAAAATACTAGTATAGCAGGCAGGGTACCGAAATACATGTTTCACTTTACTGCAATGTTATCTGATTATAACAATATAATAACACACTGTACTGTACTATGAATCAAAAAAATATATTATTATTATTCTGACATACTCGTATATTTATTTTTACTTATGATTTATAACTTACACAGATCTATTTTTAAGAATTGGTCGAATACTTCGAACCACTTACGGAAAAGGGTTTACCACCGCAGAAAATAAGTTTAAAAATATAACAAAACCATTACAGATTATCAGGGGCGTGCAGTGCATAAAAGCAAAAAAGCTGTGCATTACTAAAAATTCTGGGAAACAAATATAAATTTGATAATTGGATTAACGTAAACGGAAACATTGTTTTACAATTAGCGCCATCTGTGTAACGGTAGAGACTTTAATTGCTTAGTTCTAAAAACTACCACGACAACTCACCCCTTCAACGCATTGAGCTATTCATATTACTCTGTTATGTCTTTAAGTTAGTGAATTACTACTCAAATCATATAATTGGCTATTTATGAATTTAAAATTCCTTTCGGTTGATCAATTTTGTATGGAGTCGTTATCTATGTTGTTTTTAATAGAATAACATTATAAAGGCTTACAACTGCGTACAATTGAAGTTCTCTTTTTACTAATTCATAAATTTTATTATCTTACTGTTTTAAACGTGTTGATTCCATGATTGTTCTTTAAATTTGGTGCATGGATTGGTTTTTGATTTGGGAAAAACAAAAAGCAATTGGTGAAACTATTTTCTACGTTAACATTCAATAAAAATAATTATTTCCTTTAGTTATTATGTGAATGATTTTCAAACAATAAATTAATCATGTTCAGTCATAGAGAGTGTTCTTAAAAACGTCCATACATTTTTATATAGGTAAGAAGGTATTATTTTACGTTAAAACTTAAGCTTTAAAAACATTATTAATAGTACTCTAAAATTACAAATAAATACATGGTACGGTCGTATAAACGACGAATTTATTGTGTCTAGAGTTGTTAGTTAAACGACAGTACATATATTATATGTGATTGTATAATATCAATTGTAACAGCATAATCTAAATCTATACCTACTGCACGCCACTGCAGATTACCACACCCATCCCATAAGATTGTACGAGCCAGGTTTACAACCAATGTGCTCGATTTCTTTAGGACTGCCACTCCAAAAGTTGATACTCTTCTAAATTCAATCTCGTTTACTGCGTAAATAAAGCCATGTTTTTGTAGCAATCGAGTAATGTAAATAATGTTCAAAATACAGAAATACCAAGTTTAAGACTTGTGTTTATTTGGAGTAACACATCAGAAATACCAGCCTTGATAATAGACCCATGTTATAAAACATCTGCTAAAGATGACCCAGAAATATTGCATTAAAGTTCCTAAATTAAAAATAAACAATTATCACTACTCTTATATCGACGTACATAATTAAAGAAATATCCCAAATTTATTATTATATTCAGTGGCGTGCACTAGGCATGGATTTAGGTTATGCTGCAAATATCAATGCTGTAAAACCGATATCGGAATGTATACAGTCAAGTCCGCTTCAAAGACATACTTGCAGCGTTTTGAAACACGTCCGTTAAAGCGAAGACGTGTATTCAGAACACAGCGCGGCGCGAATGTTGCGTTTAGTTCGTACACGTTTGGGACAGATTTTGCGAAAAAGCACATGCGCAGCTTTATTTGTCATATCTAAATTCTTTCGCTGGCTGTACGATTCTAATTAACACGTCAATATAAAAACTGAATTATTTTGGCTAGCAAAGTCAATCGCAATCTTATAGAT
The DNA here is from genome assembly GCA_022840565.1 of Eubasilissa regina. Lineage (NCBI taxonomy): Eukaryota > Metazoa > Arthropoda > Insecta > Trichoptera > Phryganeidae > Eubasilissa > Eubasilissa regina. The sequence continues at coordinate 9,803,608 of JAINEB010000027.1, read as the reverse complement.
TTCAAGTTATTGAGGATTCGAACTAGAATTAAACAAAGAGGAGCAGAATGATGAGTAGTTTATTCCAGATGAATAAGATAAGATGAATATAAAGAAGATGATTTAGTTCATTTGATTAGATATGAATTAAAGTATTAAAAGGCCTTAAAACCTTAAAAACAATTATGATTTTTTGACAAAATACATAATGTGGTCGATCGCCTATTCTTCTTCAATTAAACATATTAACCAGAATAAGAAAGAAACTTAACCTAAAAACATTGCAATTACAATAGTATATAACTGTATTGTCACTCCGCATATAAATTATTATTCAACAGTACTGTTTTATATATACTAATAATTTAAAACTGAGCAATGAGGATTATTTTAAGATGTAATAGATATATACGAATAAGTTGTATATTAAAACAACTAAAATAGATATATAAAATTGAAAATCGATTATTGCCACCATACATGAATAAAAATATAAAATATAATTTTGAGGTCCACACGTATCCTACGAGAAGTCGGTGAGATTTTAGACTTCCACAAACAAATCTGGCAGGAACACTAAATAATTTATACTATTAAGATTTCAAATTGTTCAATGAACTGCCAGCAAATGTGAAGGAAGCAAATAGTCTTGATACTTTTCGTACAATATAATTGAATAATTTTTTTATATTAGTGTTACATACTAGATGTACGAATATTATAAATTTTACAACTAAATAAAAAATACATGCAAAGTAAAGAAAAATATTTAAAAAATTGTATAAACACTCACACATCTCCTTGCCCAGCACCCAGGTTTCAGGTCTCGTGTTGACTTCCACCAGAACTGTCGGAGTACACACAAGAAGCACCATCAAGTCCGCAATGCTCAGATTCATCAGGAATATATTGGTCGAGTTCCTCATGTCCTTGGTCTTCATTATAACGATCGGCACCATCACATTGCCGACGACCCCCAGACACATGATGATGATACAAAAAACCATCGACGTCGTTCTGATGTACGCCGGGATCTGGGGGTAGTCGAGGTCGATTGTCGCGTTCGTCGAATTCGACGAATTGCCGACGCCTATCGCTTTGGCAAAACTGGCCAATATTTGGTTCGGCCCCGCTTCAGTTGGTGCGAACATTGGCGGATTGTAGGAATCATTTTGAAATAATATGTTTGAAGTCTTTCTGCCGAATTCATTTTGTGCTGTTAGATTCTCGTACACGAAATGAAGTGGATTTGAATAGTTTTCTGTTTTCTGGTATTCGTTCGGGTATATGTTGAATTGTGGCTGTATGGCGTATGGTCCTACAACCGAGGCAATTGTCGATAGCATATGTTTTAAATTAAAAACTATAATATTTTATTTTTATTTCACATAAGTCTGTCATAAAAATACGATTCAAATAAAATCGACCAATTTCAAATTTCGTCGAAATCTGATTTTGGAATAATAACTAGAATACAAGCGATTAAAAAAAAATGTTGATAGCATTTTACGTATGAAAAAAATTATTTCAAAATAGTCTTTTAAACAAGCTTAAAATGTGAACAATAATTTAATATTTTAATCAAATATAATAACTTATGTATGATTTAAAAGTTCGTAGTATTTCAGCATACATTTTTAATATATCTGAAAAGAAAAAGAAAAAAAATGTTAGATCAAAGATAATTATTCTAAAATATTCACAATGTATATTAAAAAAAATAAAAGTCGATAATTGTTTTAAAAATGTCAAACACAGCGATTGGAAACTCCGCTAAAATATTCAAACGAAATCGGAAATTTTCGAATAAATGGCGAAAATAAAGACGAACCTACAAACAAACACGTATCATGAAATTGTTTAACATTTTTTCTTGGCATCAAATTTCTGAAAGTGTGGGGAAATTTGAATTTCGAACGAAATCCCCGCCATGTTGACATGTTTTCCCGCGTTATCCTGTTCTGTGTCAATGCCAACAAAGTAATTTAATTCCATATTCAAAGTGGCCTGTTCTTGTAATATTCTGTTCTTGTAAAATTCACCTTTTTATATATTTTTTTCGATGACACTGAAAAATTTCCAAATATGTCAGAACGATGTACGAGGCCGCAAAGTATTTTATTTGGGTAATAGTTGGACCGCCATATAAATGCCATTGTTGATAAGGGTACATTCAAAACTAATATATTTAGGTATTCTTCATTCTTAAGAAAATTCTTTTTGAATTCGAAAATGCAAATATTGTACACGACATCACAACGATAAATGTAAACGATTACCTTAAAATAATAAAGCTATTATATTTTTACAGTAGATAAAATCTTTCATAAATATTATTCACGAAATATTGCCAAATCCTTAGTTTGTTATGGCTACGATTAAATCTATAGTACTTGTTTATTTCAGCACATATAGAAATAAATCCGTTATATTTATTAAACACGCGTGCCATAACACCCCTGCATAGAATATGCTTTTATGGTTTGAAAAAAGTATTTATCAATTCAATCAAATAAATAAAAAAATCTCCGTGATGGTAAAATGAACCTCGGTGTCCCGTGTAGCAAGCGAACTTAACCTAACCTAACCAGTACACTACTAAGGTTCAAGCAAGAAGTGAATATATTTTTATTTTTATTTAAATAGAGATGGTAAACCGTTTTTGGGACCGGTATGGTTGGTAACTGAGGTTTAACTCTTGGGCGTTTAGTTTCTGGTGCACCAGTGAATATTCAAAGGATTACGAATAATCACAGTCACAGTCACAGTTACCACTAACGAACACGGAGTACTGTCACATGAATATCATTACTATTTTCAAACTAAGCTAAACACTTGTGCCTCATGGGACGCGGCTCGAACTCCCAGATCACTAAGTGAGTCTCTTAACTTCTAGATCAACATGCACAAATATGTTAAGCTCTTTATAAATATTGGCGTATTACAATATCTAACAGGGGTAACTATTGCATTAATATTATGTGTTGAAAATAAAAATCACTGTCTTAAATTTTGACACAAAAAATCTGCATTATACTCAATTATGATAATTTGATACCAAAGTGTATTAGGTGAGTAGCTAAAATGGCAAAGTACTGGCACCTCCAAAAATTTTTATTTCAAAAAGGTTTTGGAAGCGCCTAGTATATATATATATTTATTTTTTTATTTTTTTTTAAATAGAGATGCGTACACGGAATACGTGTCACATCAATATTCTTACAATTTTCAAATTAAGCTAAATGCTTGTGCTATGAAAATAGGACTAACTTGTTGGTATCCTGGAACGAGGCGCAAACCCCCGACCCACTAGATCACTAGCCCAACGTCTTGACCACTACACCAACAAGCTACTATGTATATATATATACATTTATTAAAGTATGTAAAAGGTAAAAATAGATAAAAATGATAAGAAATTATCTAAGGCGGTTTTCTAGGGCATTTTCAAGACAAATTTCACTGGGAGACCCGCTGAATAAATATATTCTATATTGAGAATGCTTTACATGGAATTATATCTAAAGGGAATTTGTCAACCGAGGCAAGACTAGCGGTGCACAATGGAATCCTGGTACCGACACTGATGTATGAAAGTGAGGCCTGGAGCTGGCAGAAAAGGAACAAAAGTAGACTGAATACAGTAGAAATGAGATCACTTGGGCGCATTTGTGGCAAATCTATTTATGACAGAGTAAATAATGAAGAAATAAGGAAAGAATGTAAAGCTGATGTTAGTATAGTGAGTAAGATTAAGAAAGGATCACTTAGGTGGTTTGTTCGTATGGAACGGATGAATGAGGAAAGAATTGTAAGAAAGATACATGACGCAAGTGTTGATGGCACCAGAAATAGAGGACGTCCGCGGAATACTTGGCACGACCAGGTAAACCAGATAACGGAGGATGGTTCTGTTAGAAGCCTCAACAATCGGCGAAGTTGTATGAGAAAATGTATGAATGTGGATGAGGCGAGAATTGTGTGTCAGGACCGAAGAGTGTGGCGCTCTTCTATCCTCTCTGGTAAGTAAGTAAGTAAGTAAGTAAGTAAGTAAGTAAGTAAGTAAGTAGTATTATATTTTTGGGTTCAAAATTTCAACAAAATGACATTACTAATTCGACGTACGTTTATTTTAAACCATATAAATCAGAAAAATATGCCAGAGTTTTTGTAACAACTTTTTGAGATGAAAATATTTGATTTCTTAACCGTTTGAATGCTACGCGTCGCAAAAGCGCTGCGATCGTTTGTATCCAAAATTGCTTAGCACTAAAACGGTTTCAACAAAGTACGTTATTTCATCAAAACGTACAAATAGTAAAAAGCAAATAATGTTGACTTCAAAAAATAGTTCAGCCAATTGTCACATACGCAATATTTGATTTGTTTTAAAATTTGTAGTAAAAGTCGTATTCGAAAAAGAGTGAATTTATATATCAAACCGTGTGGTGCAGTTCATGCTGAATGATACATTCCTTTGTATTAAGCACCCGAAAAATTTAGCCAAAGGTAGTTTGAAATGTAAGGACGGAGAGTATTACGATGTGTTATTTTGATTGGTTAATTTAAGTAACGCAATAAATAAAACAATAAATTGACAGAACATTTAGTAAAGAGACAAGTTCCGCTGCTACTGTACCAAAAATTGGAGTGAACTTCACGCCTCTTTTTAATTATTTATGAGTACCTAGTGAAACTGAAACGGATATGAAAATTTAATTTATCGTAATTTTTACATGCAAGTATTGAAGGACCCTGTCCCGGAATCGTTTTTAGATTTGTTTTCTCTCGCTTCGATTCCACCTGTACAACATGTATCAATTTGACGTGAGACTCGCAGCCAGATAGAAGTTATAGAAGTCATGCACCCTCAAAAGGGGAGGGTAAACGTCACATTTATGTGTTGAAGATCCAAAACTCGGTCACAATCCGGCAGAAATACACCCTGTCCAGGTCGCAAGAGGATACGAAAGAATGCCAGTGGAATGCTCCGTCAGGTCTTTCCGGCATCGTCCATCCCAGCAATCCCCAGCGGAAGACCCACACCCAAATAAATACCCGGAAAGTCTGAGATTTAATTTCTTAATAGATCATCATTCCGGGAGATCCGATGACCCATTTCTTCTAAACCCACAAGTATTATAATCTGTTTTGGATTAGAGATGGTTCAGGTTCTGTTCAAGCTGACTGACACACTAATTCATTTAAAATTTATGTTGACAGTTAAGTATTCAATATATATATATATAATATAATTTTAATAAGTCACTAAATTTCTTCGTATATTATATTCATTACTTACACTTAGGTACGTTACAAAAAATATCAATATTCATTTTCATACGATTTTAAAATAAATATTTTACAATGTCCCAATATCTAAGGTCATCAACTAACGTGTTTTTCAAACGATGACGCGTGTGGATACACAAAATGTGGACGCTGACTGCGAGCTCTAATGCATAAGCTAAAAGCATCACATCGAGCTATGGACAAACATCGCTCAGCATATCCTTGAGCTATCACATGTGGAATAAAATCACAAAATAATCAGAGTCGCCGATATTCTCTAAAAAGTGCGCAAGCTGAAATAGAAATGGACCCAACATCCCTGCCAAATATTCGAAGGAACCGAGAAGCAACTCTTAGGGTAGAGACAACGAACGGCATGAGGCGAATAGCCGGGAACAACTGGATGCGCAGAACAAGAGATATAGGACATTAGAAGAGGCCTGTATCCCTCAGTGGGTGGACATAGGCTGATGATTATTTCTGCTCAAATATGATCTGCGATGTACTACTGTTCTTGTGGGTTAAATCTGCCGGCAGTGGTGCGCGGAGGGTGAGTCTGAAGGGAGTGCCTCTTCACTTCCCCTCTAACATTAACTGTATTATTTTACGTAATGCATTGTAAATATTATTTACTAATAAAGTGAGTCAACCGGGGACAATGAGGGCAAATTTTGTTTTGGCAGTTGTGCGGTATCACCATGTCATATATGCGGGGCGCTATCGAACAGCTGCCTAGTAGCATTATAAAATGCCAAATGAGTAGAACCGAGATAGAAGCCTTGAACTTATTGCATCGGTCCAGGGTAAACGGTGGGTCCTCCGTCATTGATGATTATTTCTAAGGTACATACCCCAAGGCCATACCTTCGCTATTTATTTCTAGTTGAATATCATTATTCCGTATCATATTTCCATATATCTTCGTGTTAATTGCTTGATGAAAAAAGGACTACTTTAAATCATTGGAAATAATAATTTTATCAAAACTCAAAGTCCGAAATTACGAAGTCTTTTAAAAGGTTTAAAATTGCTTTCATTTGTACACTTTATGAGAAAGTAATAATGCATGATTATGTACGAACGGATAAATCATCATACATTATAGCATTGGACTCTCATGGTAATCAGACGATCGCTGCTGTACATTAGCAGACCAGCGAGAGTGCGGGGAGCCGTTGAAGCCAGGTGAAGTTGGCCTCCTAAAAGCTGGGAGTACTTTGCAGAACATCTGACGCCAGCAACAATCAACAACTGTCGGAATGGAGCACTTGTGCGTATTTATATATTTTCTTGCATCACAAGTGAAATAAAATTTTGCGATTGGCAACAGACGCGTCTGATGCTTGATGAACCCACTCTTGCAACATGTAATATTTTATAAAACGTAAAAATTATTTATATTTTCGAAAACTGACAATTAAGTTCGTAGAAAAAAAATTATTACACTTACAGAACATATTATAACAAAAGCAACGAACTAAACGCAACACTTCATTATTGCGCACTGTTTTAAATACATACACGTATTTACTTGAACAGACGTGACGCATGACGCAGCAAATGTAAACAGTCCCCTCCTAAAGCAATGCACTTGGTCATCGTTTTTTCTATTATAGGAAGCAGTATTCAAAGTCATTCACCGTGAAACTGTTTAGAGCACGCGTCGTGATCCGTTTCACCTCCGCTCGTGACCCCAAATAATGATAAAATTGAAAAAAGTCCGATGGGGCCAGATCAACAGAATATTAAACGAATATTCTAACATGGTAATATGATTAATAATACAACCCTGGCTGTGTGTGCTGGAGCATTGTCCTGATACAACATTCAGCTTTCGCTCACTGGACACGTCTCACTCAAGCTCATAACCATTTCATAACCTCCAGATAGAATACTGCATTAACTGTTTGTCCTCTGGGAACAAATACTGGGATTATTCCGTGACCAGCTCAATGCCGATGTCGCAGGGTTGCCACATAATGTGCACATAAAGTTTTTACAAACTTCTCATATATACGTTCAGTAATTCAATATTCAGTTATGGTAAGGTCGTATAAACGACGGCTTCATTGTACCAAAAAATCTTGGTTTAATGAAAGTTCATAATCCTATGTACAATGAGGGCGGACCCACCGCTTATCCAGGACCGATGCAATAAACTCAAGACTCCTATCTCAATTTTACTCATTTGCTACCTGGTTGGCATTAATTAATGCTAATAGGCAGCTGTTCGATAGCGCTCAGCATATATGACAGGGCGATACCGCATAGTAGCCAAAACAAAATTTGCCCTCATTGACCCCGGCTGACTCACTTTATTAGTAAATAAGATATTTATCATATTATTCTTCTCTTTTCTCTTATTCTGGTTATTAGCGGTTATTACTTTGATAATCCTGTTTTTGTTTCTCTTTCATAATCTTCAATTTCCAACTATTGTGCAATATCATTGTTATTTATCTCTTGTCACTTTGTTATTTTTATTTTCTACCTTCTGTTCTTGTGGGTTAAAACTGTCGGCAGCGGTGCGTGGAGGGTGAGTCTCCTATATGTTTTTCTTTTTTGTCGTCTCGTTTCCCGAAAGGGAGTCTTCACTTCCCCTCTACCCCCCGGCCTTTTTATACCTTATCAATCTCGCTGTCAACTATTCGATCTATATTTTGATTGTATTATTTATATTATCGCTTTTATATAAAAACATGTTATTTATTCCAATGTATTGTAATCCTATGTACAATATATAGTACATATATTATATTTGGTATATCGAAACCTTAATCTGCAAAGCAGCTAACTCCACCCATGGTCAAAAAACCGTTTAAATGCCATTATTTTCCCCTTTTCTATGGTACACCAAAAACCAAAAATTCACATCAATTTTAAAACACGTGAAATCACGTGTTTTAAAATAATAAATAGGTACTACGTACTGAAAAGCTCTAGATTTATTCTTTCAAAAACCTTAAATGTTTACCTGACACAGGTGTTGATGGCACCAGAAATAGAGGACGTCCGTGGAAATTATAATGGTTACACTAGATTATCATGGAAAATCAGCTAACCCCCCAATAATATTATACAATTTTGGTAAAGAAATTCAAAAAAATTCTAAATATTCCCTATAAGTACGATATAAATCAAAATATCAATAAAATTTCTCAGCCACCATATTTCTGCATGAACAATATACCAAAGTGTGTTTTGGAACTTTCCTAATCCGTTTAATTACAAAATTAAACAGTTTTTTGTTGCTCCTGAACATTTCAGAAAAATGGAGTTATCTGCTTTGCAGATTAAGGTATCGATATATGATTGAATAATATCATTAGTAACAGCGTAACCTAAATCTATATCTATTACACGCCACTGCTATTAAGTTAATTTAAAACATCACTATCAACCCCAATTCTTCGGTCTATTATACCATTTACTTCAAAATATGATTCCAAATATAATTGTCCATACAAAAGTTCACACGGTCTTTACCGATTCAAGAACCGCAGCTCATACTTTATTTATACATTTATACATGCTGTTCAAAATGCTCTCCAGCATAAAAGAATATGAATATGAAAGAGTTACCAGGTCACCGATAAAGTCAAAGGAGAAGAACATTAGATTGTTACCAACGAAGATGACAAGTAAGCAGTAACCAAAACCACTAATTAATTATGTTCATGTTAAAATGTCGGCGTCACGAAATATGCGTGAAGGGTTGTTAATTCTATATATAGTAACACCGACTATTAAAGTTGTGGTCTCATTAAAATTAGAATAATGTTGCCGTAAATGTTAACATTCCACAATATATAATATTTTTAACATTCTAGCCTTTAATATCTTTTGTGACATCTTTTATTTAATTATCCGACGTTTACTCTTCTCGTATTAGGTATTATATAATAAGAGTTGATAATAATATATATCAAAAATTATTTTTTACACGTAATTTTGTCCCTTTTCGCCTACTGAATTATTCGAACTAAAGTAAAATCCCTTCTTCAATATTAGCAAAATTACTTTGTGGCCACATATTATATAAACAATAAGACCAAATACTTTGTTTAAACCATTGTTTATTAATACATCAAAATGTTTCGATACCCATATGATATTTTTGTTTTTACGTTGTTTCCTGGAGAAGCTAGCATTGGTATTGAAACATATTGATTTATCAATAAATAGTAGTTTAAACAAAGAGTTTATCTTATTATTTATGAAGTAAAATCGCTTGGTAACAAAAATTCGAGATACAACACCCATGTCTCGTTTTTCTTACTAAACTCGTTCGTATTAATTTTCATATTTCTATTTTTTATATATATATCATGTCCAATACTATATATTTACAACTTTAATGATCTAATTATAGTAACTGTTATATTTACTCGACTATTATTTAATTTAATTTTTATTAACCAACTTATAGTAAATGATACAAAAGAAAATAATATAGAGAAAGCAGTGTCCATTTCGATGCGGACTCTAGCCTGGTGAGGTGGGCAGGGAACACGTGAAATATTGAATGTATTGAAGTTTTTAATAAATTAATATTGATTCTGTTCAATAAGTTGCGGGCATGAGCATAAAACGCTATCGCTCATAACTTTGGTGTTGTGGGTTCGATTTAAAAAAATTACAATTTTTTAGTCATCTACTACTATCGAACACAGAATATAATTGTAAGAGATTTTAGAAAGATGGCTAAAACTTGAGCTGAAACAGTGCGTTCTAGTTGAGATGACGTTTTTTAATTATTTACATAATATGTTGTCTTTATATATATATATATATATATATATATATATATATATATATATATCTATATGTATATATCTATATATATATCTATATATATCTATATATATATATCTATATATATATATATATATATCTATATATATATATATATATATATATATATATATATCTATATATATATATATATATATATATATATATATATATATATATATATATATATATATATATATATATATATATATATCTATATATATATATATCTATATATATATATGTCTATATGTCTATATATAGACATATATAGACATTTACACGGAATATAATTGTGTATACATATATATATATATATATATATATATATATATATATATATATATATATATATATATATATATATGAAACAGTGCGTTCTAGTTGAGATGACGTTTTTTAATTATTTACATAATATGTTCTTTATATATATATGTCTATATATATATATATATAGATATATATAGACATATACACGGAATATAATTGTGTATACATATATATATATGTATACACAATTATATTCCGTGTTCGATAGTAGTAGATGACTAAAAAATTGTTATTATTTTTAAATCGAACCCACAATACCAAAGTTATGAGCGATATATATTATGTAAATATATATATATACAAACTACATGTATAAATTGATAACTTTATAATGATTATTTTTCGCTATACAATTTTTATTTTTTTTAAATATTAGAAGATATAATACATTTAGAAAATAATCTGTAGGATTTCTATTTACATTTATATCTTCTCTATGAAAGTAAGACCCGTGTACAGTATATACGAGAGTGTGCAAATTATGTTTCAGTTAGTCTGTGTACATATTTTTTGACTTCAGATACAAATTTATAGTAGTCTGTAATTTTTCTTATTGTGATGGGGTGATTGTTAAAAAATTTGATGCTTTGATAAATATAGTGATTTTTGGGTTGCGATGTATTTTAGTTATGAAATATCAATTTGGTCTTTAAATCTTGTAAATCAGAATTCACTTCTAATATTTAATTTATTTGTAATTTTAAAAATTTGGATAATTGATTTTTTTGTACATGTCTTTTGTTTTAGGTACTTTAAAATCTGTGAAGAGTTGGATACTTGTATTTTTGTTTTTAAATAATTTTTATCATCATTTTTTAAGTGATTTCTAATTGTGATATTGAAGTTTTATAAGCTCCTCCCCATCCAATAATACCGTATTGAAAATGTGACTGTGAACGCGTAATATATTATTTTCAGATTTGTAAGTGATAAGATGTTTCTGAGTATTAAAAATATGATATATATATATATATATATATATATATATATATATATATATATATATATATATTGCATCGCAGATTTACTAAATGCTTGTAAATATACCCGGGTTTGCATGGGTAATAATCTTGATAGACCGATGTACCCTAAGAACCTTTCATTTTTAGATAGATACACGGATGTTCACATATATATATATCATATATATATATATATATATATATATATATCATATATATATATATATCATATATATATATATATATATATATATATATATATATATCATATATATATATATATATATATATATATATATATATATATATATATATATATATATATATATATATATATCATATATATATATAACATATACTTTAAACATATAAATTATTTTGCGATTATTTATTAGAGTGGGGGCGGACCACGATGTAAATGTTTCCACTACATAATAAGGTATTATAGGTTAGATTTCATTTTGAAAGAGATTTATTTGACGTCTGTGCTGGATAGCTTTTTGTGGTCACCTCTTGACTGTTTGATTTACCAACCGTCCGCATTCACTTGTGAAATCATAACCATGTACAGGGTGTTCGGTTGAGACACCGAATTTAACTCACAATAATGTGCACAGTTCACTTTAATAGGGATCTCATAAATGGATACTTGTATTAGATTCGCATTATTCGCATTCGATTTATTCGCATTGCTTATTTATATACTACTAGTGTAATCTCAGAAATAAAAAAGAAAATATAAACAAACAGAATAAAAACTAATGCCATGAACATACATACGCATGTATGTACAGCAAATAACTTATATGAACTTAGGTCTTTCAATTACAAGGGCAAGTCAAAACTATCTACATTTTTTGTTGTACAATTTACTTACACAGATTTTACGGAAGCCAAGCTTGTCGTGGACGATTTGATGGGCAGAACCATGACTGATGTTCAAAGAAAACGCTACCTCATTGATGGTAACTCGCCTATTCGCCAGAACCATCTCTCGAGCTTGCTAAATCTTATCGCCCGTGGTGGAGGTTGACGGACGTCCTGTTCCTTATTTGTGCATCACATTCGTCTGGTCACTTATAAACTGTCCTCGCATTGTGATTAAATACTACAATGAATTCAGCCTCTTTTAGACCCTCCGACCATAGAACTCGGAACACTGTTCGTTGTTACTCCTTGGTGCAAACTGATAGCGGAGTGGACATTTTTACACTGTAATAGTAATAGATCAAATTTCGCACGCGTGACTCTAAGCAAGCATGCGCAGAAGTCAATATAAAGCTAAACTTAACTAAAATAGAAGGAAAACATAAGTATGGAGTCGAAAATTAAACGCAAACATAAATGATTAACAAAGTTTAACATAGGTAATTCATTCAATCTCCAAGATAAAGCTTCGGGTTCATTACACATTTTTTTCTGTGAATCTTTCCAAGTTCGTCACCATCTTTATTTCCATTATCAAAGAACCATCTTCTAAAATTACAAACTTCAAAATAAAAATATGATTTCGTTATAATTTTAGCTACGTAATATGCTGTAAAAAAATTATGAATTATAATAAAAATTATACGCCTAATCATAAATAAAAAAAATTGTGAATTTTAAATAGTTTATAATGGGGGCAGGCATTAAATGTAATTAAGGATTTAACGTCAGTATAATAAACACATGATTTCGATATATTAAAATTCTGAGAAATTTATATTTTCATTTTCGATATTTAATAAATGTGAATATTTACTTATATTAAATACCAGATTTTTATGTTCATCGCACGTAACATCATGTAAAGAGGTGCGTCATTTGTGCGGGCACATACTCTTGGTAGGTAATGGATATGGAAGGGGACCTACGTCACGGAATTCGAACAATACGAGGACATGGGTATCTGATTAATGTTGAATTTATATTATTGAACATATGGATGGACTTGTTATGACAATATTAAATAGTGACCGCTACGCGTCCACTGCCATTATTTTCATAAATACTGTTAATCAATGTTAAAAATTATTTAAATACGTGACAATTCATCAAAAATCAAATTAGACATTTCGTTAAATAAAGTGGTTTATGACTTGACTAAAGTAAAAAAAAATGACTAGTCAACCGGAAACTTGACAATGCGCCTCGATGATCAAGATTCGAAACCCGTTGATATTTTTGTATATATAATAAATACTGTATGTACAACATCATACGCTGACAGCGCGTAATTTACGTTTTCTACGGCAATATAATTAAGGATATAAAAACAATTCGGTTTTTTATTTCAATTCGTCGATTAATATACATTAATAGGATTGATGTAAATATTATTTAGTACAAAATTATTGTGTTTTTGATATAAAACTTGATTTTAAATAATAACTGAAACCTCAAAACATGTAAGTAAATATAATTATTTATTAAAAATAATTTGTATTGTTTGTATTTTTTTTCTTATAAATAACATTCTGTATATTAGTTTTATATTAGTATGAAGGTCTTATCTAAGTAATTGTTGTAAAGAAATAAAAATATATTATACAATTTCTGATATAAATAAATAATAAAATAAAAAATATTTTCGTAAAAAACGCGGAAATGTTAATTATTTTTGAAATGTAATAACCTTAATGTTAAATTTTAGACTCGGAAAGATTAATTCACAAATAGTTTTTTTTTACATTTATTTAAATTATTTACTACATACTACACGTACAGTCACAAGTGATGAGCTCAGGATTTCCAAGCTTAGGACAAAAATCCACTAGTTTATTTATTCAATGCAGGTATTCGAGTAGATAGACCTGGGGATAAGGGCCCTAGTAATTTGATGAATAATGTAGAAGAAACAAATTCTTGTGCCTTATCTCTATACTCCTTATATGAAAGGTTGGAATTGAGGACTCTTGACCTGCCTGTTTGGTCTATTTTAGCTTAGAGGTAAGAAAAAAGTAAATGTGATAGGTATTCATATATGTGCTTTTTTAAATGGGGAACCCAAAATTTTCTCATTAAATCTAGATAGTATCAAAAAAAAAAAATTAAAATCAACATTATTTAATCCTACCAGTAATGTGCATCAGGCGATATCGCCTATAATTTTCTGAATATACACGGATATGTGGGAAATTCATTATGTCATAAATACAGATCAAAAATTTCGCTAATCATTCGATTTTTGTTTTATCGGAGCCACTTGGCGTCACGCCAATCGCCGACTGGCAGGCGCTGCAGTCGGTCGTTGGACATCAAATGTGATGTACGTTGGGTTACGCCCGAACAGTAGTACTTTACATATTTAAATTATAATTTATTTTGTTTTTAGAATGTAGGTTACACTGCAATGCACAACTTCTCGTTCTGATAGTATAATATTTTAAACATTAAAAAATAGGTTTAATTAATTATTAATTTCATCAGACAATTCTTAGTACCGTCTGTCTGGGTATTGCGTTCAGCGAAGCTGGCCCAACATTAACATATAAATGCATAATATATTATAACTTATAACAAGGGATAAACATTTATTTTTTCTGTTTTATTAATCTCCGGCGATTCAGACAGCGGTCACACTACGACCTCCGTAACCGTCCGCATAGGCTAACAGGTTTTTACTTATTTACCAACTGAAAAAAATCGGTAACAACTATAAATATAATATAACTAGACTAGAGTTTAAACCATCTCTTAGGATGGGTGCCAAAAACGTACATAGGACTGTTGGCGTGGAGAACATTAGTCTGTTTAATGGCGATACTTTAACGAGCTCATCATTTCTGCTATCTTTTATATCTAAGTGTCGCGTTTTCTGAACTATTCTTGATATTACTTTTAAAATTAGCAATATTAACTTTGTGGTTAAAATTCATATTTTTTATTTATTATCTTTGTTTTATTAACCACTGAATTGAGTTTAAATACATCTACCGGTTTCGAAAAATACCATTTTCTTCGTCAGGATGTCATAACTAACTAAAAACATATATCATTGTTTCTTCACCAGAATCTATTTTAAAAAAAAAACAACAATTATTTAAAAAATAAATTTAGTACCTAACTCAAATTGTTGCTTAATACAAATTTAGTCGAAAAATTTTTAGGAAAAAATTTTAGTTAGTTATGACATCCTGAAGAAGAAAATGGTATTTTTCGAAACCGATAGATGTATTTAAACTCAATTCAGTGGTTAATAAAACAAAGATAATAAATAAAAAATATTCTTGATATATTCCATATTGATGAAACATCAGAAACTAAACACTTTTTAATATCCAACGTCATATGAAACATCCAGAAAATAATTTTGTTACGTATGGTATAAAAATAATATTTTTATATATATTATAATATATGATATAAAAATTTAATTAAGACTTGAGTGTGAGTTTTTTATTTTTAGAAAATTTTCGAACATTTTTGTCAACAACACCCTAATTAAATTGTGTATAATCCAAATAATTACTTTTTACTTTGTGTTCGTGATGATAAAACAATCTACCAAGTACCTACTTTCACGATTTATTTTAGATTTTTAATTATACATAACTGTTTGGTTTACCGTAATAAAAATATCGATTTATATTATTTAAATGTGTATTTTAAGATCCGTATTTTTCGGACCATTACACGAGCTTTTTTATTATAAAAACTTCCTAAAATTAGGGTGTGTTTTACGGTTCGAAGGTATTTAATGGATCCCTGTAGAAATTTTTTTTTACTACTACTTCTTTTTCTTTTAAATAGGCGATCCTTTCTTAATCTTACTCACTATATTAACATCGGTTTTACATTCTTTCCTTATTTCTTCATTCTTTACTTTATCATAAATATATTTGGTACATATACGCCTAAGTAATCTCATTTCCACTGCATTCAGCTACTTTCGTTCCTCTTCTGCCAGCTTCAGGCCTCACTTCCATATATCAGTGTCGGTACCAGGACTCCACTGTGCACCGCTAGTCTTGCCTCGATTATCAAATTTCCGTTAGATATAATTCCATTCAAAGCGCCGTTCACTTTATTTCCTGTAGTCACCCTCCTTTCTATATCATTCTCAGCCTTTCCGTTTCTATCGAACATACTTCCCAAATACACTAACTCATCTACTTGTTTCAAACATTCATTATCTACAAGTATTTAGCGCGGTATCTTGCTTTCCTCTTTCTCGAATACATCACATTCGACTTGTTGACATTCATCATGAGGTCGCTTTCCTTGCATACATCGTACATTCTACTCACTAGTCTTTATAGTTCTTGTTCATTATTCGCCATTATTACTGCATCAGCATACAATCAAATCACCCACTTTTGCTCCTACATTCATACATTACGGTTCTCTCACACATTTATCCATATACAAGTTGAATAGCCACGTAGACATTACACAACCCTGCTTGACACCCTTTGTAATGTCAAACCATGGTATGAGTGTTCCATTGATTCTTACAAACGCAGAACTTCCTTCGTATAAGGATGCGACTGCGTGTATAAGTTTACTATTCACCCCGTAATCAGATAGTACATTCCATAACCTTTCTCTTATAACTCTATCATATGCCTTCTGTAGATCTACTAAGGCACAAAAAAGTTTTTGGTTTAAAAACTTTATTTTAAAAAACTTTTCCGTCATCACTTGTGGAAATAAGATCTGATCCACGCATTCTCTTTTATCCAAGACATTTCTTTTTTTTAAAAAAAATAATTTTTTTATATCATATCGTCCGTAAAATATGATAAAATCGAATTCAAGTTATTAAAAATCATCCACCCAAATACTGAAAGAAAAGTTTATTCGTTATTTTTATTTCTGTTTCTGGCAGTGACCTCAATCAATTTATTGTTCTCACTTGAAATCTAAAAATACCGCCGTGGCTTGGTCGAAATAATAAATTTGGGTTTTTTTGTTTACTTAGGGACCTACTGATAAATATTTCAACAGTCAGATAATCGGTATTGGTCGAAATCCGTGCCGAAAATATTTCGACACCTTTAGTTCAGCGTGATGTCTGCTTAGAGGTCGACAACAAGATTTGGATGGGATTTAACGTCTATAGAAATAAGTCTGAAGAAGTATTGATACGGTCAATTCTGCTAGATAACTTAAACGAGATAATATGAAGTGTTACTTCATCCATAGAAATAATTAAGATGTTAACTCGCCAATAATACGGATGCGTCGGCTTGGTAACAAGCATTGCATAGTTGCAGGAGCATACCTGAAGATATACTTAGTTTTAAATATGAATTAAATGTATTAATTAGAGAGATATACATATAAAATCAATTTTATTGAAAAATATTGTTGTTGCGCCACCGGGATTCGAATCTGGATCTCTTTCCAATCCGGAGAAGGTGCGTTATCCAACTATACTACAGCGACAATATTTTTAGAGACAAATTTTCGAACCTATATATCACCTTATTGATATTAATACATTTTAATCGTTCCATTATTTGAAAGAGTCAATTACCTTATTTTTACGGAATCTCAAATACCTTTGAGTAATCTGATAGCAGACGCCAGAATTATAATTTTTATTAAATTTTGATATAACTTTATTATTAAGAGAACACATTCTTATTGTGAAGTTGTAATCATTCAGAACCGACGGTCTGTGATATTTTAAATACTAATTAAATGTATTAATTAGAAAGATGTACATATAAAATCAATTTTATCGAAAAATATTGTTGTTGCGCCACCGGGATTCGAACCTGGATCTCTTTCCAAACCGGGGAAGGTGCATTCTCCAAATATGCTACAGCGACATTATTTTTGACGACAAATTTTCGAACCTACATGTTACACTTTTTCAAATCAATTTATTAATTAATTGTTAATTCCTGCGTCTGCTATCGGTTTACTCAAAGGTGTTTGACATTCCTTAAAAACAAAGTAGATCGCTTTCGAATAATGGAACGATAGATGTATTGATTTTACATGTATATCTTTCTAATTAATACATTTAATTAGAATTTAATTTAAGCATTTATCATGTGGTTGCAATTTTAGAACACAGTTTTTTGATAATTAAAACTAATTAAATTAATCATTTACGAGGATAAACAGAAAAATATAAAATAGTTAACAATACATATAAAATCAATTTTATCGAAAAATATTATTGTTGCACCTTCCCGGTTTGGAAAGAGTTCCCGGCGGCGCAACAAGGTGTGTGATATATAAAATATCACAGACCGTCTATTCTGAATAATTACAACATCATAATAAGAATGTGTTCTCCTAATATACTTATTATAGTTTATTATTATTATCCTAATACAGTTATTAAAATTATGTTATATTTAAATTAAATTAATTATTATTCTTATGTAATAGCCCACAAGGGCGTTGATGGAAATATAGAAATAGTTATCAAATTTAATTAATTAAATATATGAAGAATAGCTCTATTTCAAGAAGGATTTACATTTGACATGACATGAGATTTTCAGTAGGTGCCTACTTAGATTGAGTACGCAACGCAGTTGATTTATTTGAAAAAAAAATGAGAAAAATTTTAATATGTACGCATATATAATATAGTGTCATAAAACATTATCGATGCATATATTCCCATAATTCAAGATTCTTCTTATTTGAGAGTACATAACTCTATTGTTGTATTATATTGATAAATGTATATACGAGTATAATTCACACATTATATATGTTTTAAATACATATTTAATGTATTAATTAGAAAGATATACATATAAAATCAATTTTGTCGCAATAACAATATTTTTCGATAAAATCGATTTGAACATCACAGACCGCCTGTTCTGAATAATTACAACATCATAATAAGAATGTGTTCTTATTAAGGAAAACACATTCTTATTGTGAAGTTGTAATTATTCAGAACATAGGTCTGTGATATTTTAAATACTAAATAAATGTATTAATTATAAATATATACATATAAAATCAATTTTGTCGAAAAATATTGTTTTACATATAGGTTCGAAAATTTGTCAAGAAAAATACTGGCGTTATAGCACAATGGTAGTGCACTTCCCCGGATTGGAAATAGAGATCCAGGTTCGAATCCCGGTGACGCAAAAACAATATTTTTCGACAAAATTGATTTTATATGTATATATTTATAATTAATACATTAATTTAGTATTTAGAATGTGTTCTTCTTAATAATCATTATATATGTACACAAATCAACAGTTTGTTGTTGTTCTAAATAAATAAAATTTAAAAATTTGACGATGAAAAAAGCCGGGGGGGTAAGGATATTGAAAATACGTAGATGATTCTAGGTGGAACTTCATCAAATTTTTAAATGATTCTTAATGGCTTGGCTAATTGGCCCCAATGTAATTAATTATCTAATATTATAAGTGCATATGCCTTATTATATGAAAAGTATGACAGACGTATAAACAGAGAGATTTATTTTTATATTAATTTATTATATTCCAAATAGTTTTGTAAGGTACTGAATCATTGAGCTTCAGAAGAAAAAAATATATATAATCTGTGCAATTGAGATGTCGTGTTGCCGTCGGATGCTGCGAAAATAAATGTCCATTCTTAAGAAACTGCGTAGAGAGAATTTATCAACAATTTGCAAAAAAGAATTCTTGCATTATTTAGGAGTTCTGCGATACGATTGTGAGAATCTAGGGCAGCTGGTGGATACGAAGAATGCGGAAGGGCGAAGGGAGGGAGATAAATCACTAACATGCTCTGAACAATGTCAGGATAGTGAAAAATGCTGACAAGTTATTCACGAGGCAGTAGGCAGTAAGAGATACTATGGACTACGTAATGTGAAATAACCAACTAGAAAGAGAAAAGATGAACAGAAGCGTTACTATTTAGTACCAATGTTCCCTTTAAGCTGTGCGCGCATGCGTGCGCACAAAACTTGCCAACATAGCATATACAAATAAATACAGTATGCGCACAAATTTTAATAAGACTAATTTTTTAATAATTCTTTGTATAGGTATGTACAAACTCAAATAAATAATCTTGTTAAGGAATGTTTTTCATCATTTTCTCCCCCAGCGCATAAATTAGACATTGGAACATAAAATGCGTTAAAAAACAGTGCAATTATCACAAACTGATTCAAATGCAATTATAATAATTAATTTAATAATAAATAAATAATAATTCTCAATAAATCCTTTCAGCATGAATGAGAGCCGCTATTCCAAAAACTTAAGGTGCCATATACATATATTCATAAAGACGCTGCTGAAAGACATACATGAAAACAGAACCCTTTGCTTTATCACACATTCTAAGTGTACTTGGACAAAAACTCAAAAAAGAGAAATTACAGACTACTATAAATTTGTATCTGAAGTAAAAAATATATATACACAGACTAACTGAAACATAAATTCTGGTATATACTCCTTCTTCACAAGTCTTACTCTCATAGAGAATAAATGTTAAAAGAAATATATATTCTACTGATTGTATTAGCTGGTCTATCTATTAATTATGTAGAAAAATATATTGATGCAAATTTCATTAGAAAGTTATTTTGTTAATAAACGTCGATTTAACGGTACTGCAATTAAATGCGATACGCATAAATATATTTTTTTATTTTTATTAATCTATCTATTAATTATGTAGAAAATATTGATGCAAATTTCATTAGAAAGTTATTTTGTTAATAAATGTCGATTTAACGGTACTGCAATTAAATGAGATACGCATAAATATATATTTTTATTTTTATTAAAAAGCAATAGAATTTTTTTTTACAGATAACAATCTTATCAATTCTGTACCTAGTGATTATGGGAAAGCACATAAGAAAGGATTAAGCAATCAAACCCAGTATATTGCAAGTTAATCAACCTTTGCGGAATCGTGTCTGACAAGCAAGGACATAGAATAAGTAAACAACTCGTGTCCTTGGAACAACTAGGTATCATCTGACATTTACATTAAACTGATCTTCAAAATTATGAGAATTAATTTTCGACATCTTCGGTGGAGTGATAAAGTTAAATGATTCCGAATTTGACCGCACATTATGTAACATGTTCGTACCTGATACATTTTATTTGTATTTAAATTAAGAATCGTGAAATAATTTTTTTTTTATTATCTCTTAAAATACTAAGATATTTGAAATGTTGGAATAAAATTTTAAAGAGAAAATCATCGTCAGAATTTGGGTACAAAAAAATCAATTTTGACCAAAATGTAAAATGATACATTGTTGTATCAAAGTCACGAACTGTCGAAAACAAAATCAAAATTTTTGTTGTGATGTTGAAATTAATGAACATAGTTTTGTGATATTTTTAATACAAATTAAACTAACTAAACTCTAAACAGAAAAAATCTATCAAGAAGATACTTCGTTTCTGCCGAAATTCGAACCTGGACGTTTTCCCATCTCATTTAAGAATAGTATAATAGATGTGTCAATTATATAGAACTACAAAATATAAATACAAATTTTTTCGGAAACGTAATTGCTTGGTATCAACCAAAAATTTATTTCAATGAATATATTTTTTCTATATATCTTTCTAGTTGATTAATTTAATTTGTATAAAAATCAACTCTGTTGAACAATTTTATAAATATTTTTATTTGTTATCTTTGTTTTATTAACCATTTAATTGAGTTTAAAGAAGTTTAAAGAGTTGAGAAGAATAAAATGTATTTTTCGAAACCGGTAGATGTATTTAAACTTAATTAAGTGGTTAATAAAACAAAGATAAATAAAAACAAGAATTTTAACCACAAGGTTAATATTGCTGATTTTAAAAGTAATTTTAGAAATATTTTTTTATTCTTTGCCATAAAATTGTTATGTATTTTATAGAAACCGTACTTCCAACTAAGCTTTGCCGATAGTATATTCACTTTCTGTAATATTTTTACAAATCTTAATGGTACCGCGTCATCATAACCGCCTTCTCTGAAAAAATATCTATTTCACCAGACAAAAAGCTATTGTGCAAATTCTAGCGGGAAACATGGAAATTTTGTGTTTTATGGGGTCCCACTTAAACTGATTTATACTCCTTCATCAAAGACAGATGATAATATTAATTCAACTTTGGTGAGAATTTGGTTTTTTAGCTTTCGTTACTACGACTTCTTAAAGCACGAGAATAATTATTATCTGTATTATCGACAGCTTCCATTCTTCAATCAATGTCACTTTCTGAACTCGCTTATGAAGTATACTAATTAGTCTACTTCATAGTTTTTCGTGAACCTTACGAGACCTTTTAAATATTTTTAGCGTAGCATAAGAAAAAGGGCGCAGGAGAAAAATCGCCCTGATCCAAGGTCTTTTAAATTGAAAGATTTTGTTCTCTTTTATGTCCTATAAATGAGTGCAGCCACCCTATACGTAGGCTTGACAAGGGAAAAATGTTAAGGTTTTACTCTTAATTAAATGATTCATTAGATTCTACAAATATAGTAACATACTCGTACGTTCGATAATATATATTTTTGGCAAATTCTTCTTATATTTGGTTTGTGGTACTGCGAGAATCTAATTTACGTGCGTTGTACCTTTAGTGAATAAATTTTTATAAATTAAGGTTTCCTGATTTGTTAAAAAAATTCTACTGATTTGTTAAAAATAAACTTAATTGAACAATAATCAACCACCACTGTGGGATGTCACCAATACAGTGCTGAACGCAGCCGGCGCTAGTGGCTGTCCATGCGCCGTGTACACTACGTTCTATTTGACACGCTCTCACAAACAACTTATCAAGAACCATACATATTTTAATTGTATTATTTATATAATCACTTTTATGTATAAACATGTTTTGTTATTTATTTAAACGTTTCGTAAATATCTTATTTACTAATAAAGTGAGTCAGCCGGAGACAATGAGGGCAAAATTTGTTTTGGCGGATGTGCGGCGTCGTCCAGTCATATATGCGGGGCGCTATCGAACAGCTGCCCAGTAGCATTAAAAAATGCCAACCAGGCAGCGAATGAGTAGGACCGAAATTGCATCGGTTCTGGGTAAGCGGTTGGTCTTGACAAACAGAAGGCGTTAAATTACATACATTTACTCCGAAATACAAATTCCATCCCATGAAAGGAACATAAATAGATAACGAACTTACATTTTGACGTACAACAAACGTGAAATAAGGTGCAAGACGATGAATGACGACTTGATGAGTACACGGTGTTTTACCGAGAGTTGTTTCCAAAGCATCTCATGGAAGCATAATCTCTGTAACAGAAATTGTCTCGACTCAAAAATGTCAACAGTGGACTCGGGCCATTATAGTTATAATTATCTTAATGTGCTCGCAACATTCTTACTCTCAGTACTAGGGATACGATTTTGAGAAAATGTGATGATCTTAAATGAATAGTGAGAAAAATATTCTTATAGAAATTTCACAAACATTAATACAAAGAAGCTGTATTTTTATCCGGTTATTCATAACCTTATTCGTGCCAAATCATGTTCGCGATCTCGGGAGGCCTTGATGAATTAAACATAAAATAAGCGTGAGACATTTTTTTCCGAAAGCGACGTAAATAGATTTTACAACCCGTAAATTAATTTAACGATTTTTCTTTGACGTAATTATATGTAAACGGACTTTACGCCACCCATAAATCTTCCATTTGAAAAAATAAATACTTTTGTATATTCAACAATCATCGGATCCGGCGATGTTTATTTCTCATTAATGCGCGAAATTTAATGACATCTACGATTTTACTATTTAACGTAGCACTCGTTTAATAACCTACGTATGCGCATACGTTACATTTGAAGTGACATGTGTTAGACTTGTGCGTATTATAGCGTAATCCAAAAAAAAACAGGGCACGCAAAAAATGTTTCAAAGACCATTTTACGGGCCGTCGTACAGAAGCGTTGAATTCTGGGAAACCAATATAAATAAAATAATTAGATCAACATAAACGGAAACATTTTTTTACAATTAGCGCCATCTGTGTACCAATAGAGACTTTAATTGCTTAGTTCTAAAAACTACCACGACAACTCACCGCTGTACCCATGGAGCTCTTGTGTATTCGCCGAATTGAGCTATTCACATTACTCTGGTTTATCTTTAAGGTAGTGAATTACTCAAGTCATATAATTGGCTATTTACTGAATTGAAAATTCCTTTCGGTTGATCCATTTTGTATGGAGTTGTTACCTATGCTGTTTTTAACAGAATAAAATTAGAAAGGCTTACAACTGCGTGCAAATCATCGAAGTGTCTACTTCCTCTTTTACTAATTTGCGAATTTCACTATCTTACTGTTTTTAACGTGTTGATTTCGTGGTCGTTCTTTGCGTTGAAGGTACATTTGGTGCATGAATTTTTTTTTTATTTGGAAAAACATAAAACAATCGGCAGAACTATTTCCTACGTTAACCTTTAATAAAAATAATAATTAATAAATAAAATTAATAATAAATAAATAATTAGTTATTAGGTGAAGAATTTTTAAACGATAAAATAATCATGTTCAGTTATAAGAATTGTTCTTAAAAACGTCCAAACATTTTTTATATTGATTTTTATACACACAATAAAGTATTATTTTAAGTTAAAACTTAAACTTTAAAAATACTATTAATAGTACTTTAAAATACAAATAAATACATGGTAGGATCGTATAAACGACGGATTCATTTTTTCTAAAGACGTTGGGTAAAGGAAAGTTCATAACCCCATGTGCAACATATATTGTAGTACATATATTATGTATGATTGTATAATATCATTGGTAAGAGCACAACCTAAATCAATACCTACTGCCCGCCACTGGCGTCATTAATATAGAAATCAAGAAATCAGGTTTTCATTATAATATGCTGATTAATGATTGATCTGATAGATGTCTCTGCTAAGTTCAAAATGGTGTCGGTTTAAGAGCTTTATAAATTAGTATTTCCGTTAATATTGAACATAGGGAAAAAAAGGAAGAAAAATACACACAGACTAGTATTCTACCTGATTCTTTCAGGCAGTGCCAAAAGGCATATGATGATATTTTTTAATAAAGTGTGTTTTGATAATCTACTTATTAGTACGTAACTAAAAAGTCAAGAAAAATACCTAATTATAATTATGTACGAATATATTGCCGAAATTGAAATTATTTCATTGTAAGCTGTGTAGCCTAAAAGCTCATAGAATAAAATAGTTAAATGATGAACAAATCTACAAACGTTTTATTATTAATCATTATTTTCTTTTTCATAGCATTATATTTATTTCAGTACTTTAATGTATATCATAATATGTATTATCTTTATGGCGAATCGGGTTAAAAAAAAATCCTGATCACGCTGGAATAAACAAATTATTATTATTATAATTATTATAACGCACTTTTAGTATCCGTTACGCATCACATCTGTGAGAAGAATAACATGACTTAACATCATGTTTAAAAACATCCCTATATGGTAAAGGTTATAAACGTCATCCATAGATGGCAGATGTGTAGATCTAAATTAACTGTATTGTATAGATCTTTATGTAATGTTATATTGATATGTCAAAAGGGAAATGTCGGTCGTAAGAAAGCAATTATATTCTGGTTTGATAATATAGAAATATATTTTATTAAGGTGAACACATTCTTATTGTGAAGTTGTAATTATTCAGAACAGACGGTCTGTGATATTTTAAATATTAATTAAATATATCAATTAGAAAGGTATACATATAAAATCAATTTTATCGAAAAATATTGTTATTGCGGTACCGGGAATTGAACCTGGATCTCTTTCCAAACCGGAAAAGATGCATTATCCAACTATGCTACAGCGACAGTACTTTTGACAACAAATTTTCTAACCTGTATTTTACACTTTTTCAAATTAATACATCTATCTTTCCATTATTTGAAAGCCATCTACTTTCGATAACGGAATGATAGATGTATTCATTTGAAAAAGTATAACATAGAGGTTCGAAAATTTGTCGTCAAAAGTACTGCCACTGTAGCATAGTTGGATAATGTACCTTCCCCGATTTGGAAAGAGGTCCAGGTTCGAATTCCGGTAGCGCAACAACAATATTGTTCGATGAAATTGATTTTACATTTATATCTTTCTAATTAATATATTTAATTAGTATTTAAAACACGTTTTACACCAGTTTTGATATAATCATTTAATACCAGCAGTGTGGTCTTTCAATTTAACCAAAATGTTATGATATTATACATTATGAGTCAAGACGAAGAAATAGTGACGTAACTAAGACAATGTAATTAATGGGGCCAACGTGTGACCGGGACCCGAAAGGTCCAACCCTTACAATACATTTGATATTGATATTTTTGGAAGTAGCGATTTCCCATCGCATATATGAACTAATAATTTTTTTAATCCACCACAGCAAGAAATAATTAAAAATATTTTTCCAATGTTTAAGAAATACTATGGATGTATGGTATATATATATATATAAATAGTGGTACTACGCTAATATGTCGTAGATCATTAACGCAAATCGTGTTTCTCTTTATATGTTTATTCGATATCTTAATGTTAGATCTAATCTATTACGTGGAGAGATATTAATCTATCATTCAACTCCTATTTAGATACGTGGAGAGATATTAATCTATAATGCAGCAAACTTCCGCAATATGAAAACTCTAGAACGTCGAAAAACACACGCAAGTACTTATCTTCAAACTACTGCAAGGCCATATTGACTGTCCCAGTCAATAAGAATTAATATCTCTCCACGCACCATCTACTCGACCCGGCAATCTGCACTCTTCTACATTCCCAGAAGTAGAACATCTTACATACAAAATTCATTCGATCACCGGTCATACAAATAGCATAATGAGAAATTGATATTTTCAACAGTAACCTTACTACGCTCAAAGGGTTCTTCTTATGAACCACCACAATCTCAATTTTAGCCAATCATTCTACCTATAAACACATCTTACTCTCCCTTTACCGCAACAATGGTTGCAACCTCCCCACCCTTTCTCCCTCTTTTATTCTTTTCATTTATTTTCTGCATCTAAACATACTTATGTATCTAAATATTTTTGTGGATTTTCATTATTAGTACCACATGTTAAATAGTTATTATGTTTGTTATAATATGTTTTCACTTTCAAAATCCCTCAATAAAATAAAAAATACATTAAAAGCGCAAACTGATAACTGATTAAAAAATTCTTCGCATGTCCAATCTTGAACTCCATAAATATATTTAATTTTAACACATTGTTTATGCAGAATGTCCCAGAGACAGCGGTTGGGTTAGGTTAGGTTAGGTTAGGTTAGTTAGGTTAGGGGACATGACTAGAAACCCATTAATCGTCAGATGTTCGAAATTCAACATTTTAGAAGATATTTGAACTTTTGTGATTTTTGAGAAATATGCAACCTGTCTTCTCTACGACGTTTCTACCGATGCAGTAAGGAGGTGAAGAGGATCCTATTTAAATCGTCCTTCACCAGCATATATACCTGCGAGCTCTGATCGAAATACAAACAAATGACGTACAACCGTCTCCGAATTCAGTACAACAGCTCATACAGAATACTGTTCGGATTGGCGCGTTATTGCAGCGCATCTACAATGTTTGCCGAAGGCCGTATACATGAATTCATTCCGCTTCTGAGACATCGAGTCGCGGGTGTAAAGCTGCGGTTGGAGCTCAGCACTAACTCTCTGATGCAAGCGGCGCTCTCATGGAAAGCCGGTTCTCTGACCAGAAAATGGCAACGCCTACAGAATAGCTACATATACAATAAGGGCCGTGACTGAAGTATTTATATATGTACTATTTATATTTTGTTTAAATTTATATATATGTGTGAACTTTTATTTATATTTTCTCTGGTTTTCTTTTTTATAACATTATATTTATTTCTTAACTTTAATGTTCTTAACTTTAATGTTCTTAACTTTAATTAACGTTGGAATAAATCCATTATTATTATTTACAATAATAAGCACTGTGCTATAAATACTCAACCAATCGCGAAGAAAATTGAAATAAGTCAAATATGATAATGTATCTACTGCATAAGCTACCCAATTTTCATTTACGACTAGTTAAACTATATTATTTTAACTCTAAAATCACAAAACTTTTACACTGATGAATTTCGGATAACCCCTAACCGTAGGCTTGACTACTGTTTTTGGGACATTCTGTATATCACATAACCTCAACACATTATTCATATTTCACGTGAACCCTTCATTATACTCGCATTAAAACGATTTAAAGGTCACAGCAGTGAGACGAAGGACGAACACAGGGATCATTTTCTAGAAAAACTGTTTTAATCTATGAAACAGGATTGAGTATATCCATGAATATTTATATATAATTATTATAATTAGACTAAAAATACTGTATATACAGAACTGATTTAATTACACAAATATTTTTATTAAATTGACTTTAACAGTATATTTTAGCATTTCGACATTTTATATGAAGAGTTTTGTTATAAATTTTTGCTATAAATTTATAATCATTATATTTTTTACTACACGCGTGGTTTTGTAATACAAGTTTATGCTCTTCGTGTTTATGTTCACATGGTTATACGGCTACGTCGTACATCGCACATAATGCCAAATTTTTTCTTCATTGTTCATGAAAATCGCACATATTGTCACATCGGCTGTCGCCAATTATTTGTTACTTTACACTCAGTGGCCGCGGCGTTTCCATAAAAATAAATTAATGAAAATATGATTTATTATCTAAAAAAGTGATTTATCACAGTACAACCAGTACATAACTAAATATTTATGTGACGCACCGATCCGGTGATGACACGCGTACGCCATGTTTTACCGAATGCCGTGCAACGCCTAGCGATGAGATGAAAATTGGCAGTCTAGACGGATATTTAAAAAATCGGTTTGTGTCTTGACTGTGACAGAATATACACCACTGACACTTGCGTAGCTTAATATAATATATGATTACTTATATACAATTTAAAAATTATTGCATAAAAATACAAGCACATAATTAAAAATTTATACAATTCGCAGCCGATGGGATTCGAACTTAGCTTCCAGAGAAAATCTGTTTTCTAATCACTCTGCCTTTAACACTGCCATGGCTAGATATGTGACATGTTTATTTATAATGAAAGCGAAATCTCAGAAAATATTACCATAAATATATCCCTAAAATTATCGCTTTATTAAATAGATTATACTCCCAAATATTATTTAAAAATTTCTCTTTTATCCCATTTTTTATCAATTTAGCTCTGTTTTGTCTATTTTTTGGATAGAAATTTACTAATATTTATACAAAATAATTTGTTTAAACAACTATTTATTAATTATTCTACATATTTCGACTCTTTTTTAATTTTTTTTCATATTATTTCCTACTTATTCTCCATTTTATAGATTTGTTTTTATCTATGCTGGTATTTTTTAATTTCAGTATATATTGTTTCCTGAAGAAGATACCATAATTAATTAATTTTACAATTATTGTAATTGTAATTTTGCAAATATTGAAAAAGAAATTTACTCTCTCCTCTTTTGATAAAAATGATTGAAATTATAATTTTAAAAAAAGCGTTAGAATTGTATTTATAAAAAAAAATATTTACCTAAATAATTTGTATTTTTAATATTTAAAAAACGCAAACTATACGCTTTTGATTAATTATTTTAATATTAAATTATTTATTAACCGGTTTCGGAAAATATATTTTTCTTCATCAGGATTGTCAGAAATCTGACATGAGTTTTATATATATATATAATTAACTCATTGATTTAATAACAAAGTTAATAAATAATTCAATACAAATAATATGATCCAATTTCTAATCTCTTTGGATCCTATTGAACAAATCACTTATGAAGGGTGGATTTTCTTATTTAGAAAAAGAAAATGGATCCTATTGTATTTAAAGAGAACAATCTAGGCTAATGAAAAATGTATTATTATTCTTTCGAAAAATGTATTGTTTACATATATTTTGATTTAAAAAATAGGTCAGCAGTCAATTGATTTGTAAAAATTGATTCATTAAAAGAGACTAACGGTGTTAAATGCATACGTACAAAATGACGTAACTGAATAAAATAACGTGCTGGGCATCTTTTATATGTCAAAAACAATGAAGTGTTAAAAGAATCAATGTGATAACTGAAGATATGAAAGAAATGATATTTATCTCTCGTTTCGTCGCGTACTTTCTCAGTTTTTGGAACAAATAAGGTTTTTTCTTTGTTATTTGGTTTGAACGTTACCCGAACTTTACGCAGAGTGAAGAGGCTTCATTTAAGAGGGCGGAGGTAGTTTTTTTTTCGAAATCAAATGTAGACAATAATTTTCATTGCAAAATTCATCATTCATCAAGAAGTACCAAAATTCTGCTTTAAGGGGTGGGAAAGGGGGATAAAGGTGGTTTTTTGAAATCTCATGTAGGTAGTGAACTTCATCTTGTTTTGTTACGTCAAGTGTACAAAATTTTGTCAAACGCAAAACTGTAGATTTGTATAAAAAACAAACAAACCAACACACTCTTTTTTATTTTTTTTTATATTGTTAACGTTGTTTTATTAACCACTAAATTAATTAAATAGATCTACCGGTTTTGAAAAATATTATTTTCTTCTTCAGGGTGTCATTAACTAATCAAAAACGTATGTTATATCGTTACTTTAACAAGATCTATTTTTAAAAAATAAATTTAGTAGCCAACTTAAATTGCTACTTAATGATACAAAATTATTTTAGAAAAGGACTTGTGGTTAAATTTAGTTGGTAGTTTATAATATTTTGGTTAGTTTTACATGCTTTATTTATTTCTAACGATTCTAAATAATTCAATTTAACACCAACATTGTTTACATGTAAAATAGACAATTCCAAATTTTTATCAAAATTATGATCATTTTCTAACAAATGATTGGAAAATTCTGAAAAACCATTGTTAAAATTAACATTAAGCCAGCTCGAGAGAAATGGATCATGTAACAATCTGGAAGTCTCTCGATGGCGAGAAATATCTTTGGTACGGCTGCCACATCATTCATTCAATATTCAAGTAACCTCTCAACCTTGTAATAACCATAAGATTAGTGTTAATTCATAACAAACTAGTGTCCTCGCCTGGTGAAAAGATCAATGACAAGTGAAGAAGATGGAAAGACTCAAATAGTGCAAATATGTTATCGGATATTTATTGTAATCGTGAATAAATTGTATTACGTGTTTCATGTGTAAACCAAGTGTTTCATTTATTTAAGACCATTCCCACCCATCCGAAACAGCCACACTGACACATTACACTAGAGACACCCGCAGACTGAGCCTAGCGTTCGATCTACCAGCGCAGCACGTAACAATATGTCAATACTGATATGACGGAGGGAAGAATATGATAAGAGCAATTAAATGTCATATCCGTGTGAAAGTTGACATGAATGGTAAATAAAGTCGTGCAAGACAATCACACGCGCATAGTCAAATAAAAAAATCTCTTATGACACTGAGCCCAAGAGTAAGATAAATTTCATATATGTGTAAAAATATTTAAAACTGTGGAGGCCCTGAACGCGCCTCACATTTACCTGGCTGTCAAGGCAGTCTCTCAACACCTATAAACACTCCTGGTACCGACGTCAAGCGACATGCCACAATAATATCAAGCGGCAACTATCGGGAAGACCAAAGCGTGAGTATCACTCGCCTACCTGCCGTCTTCCCAACCACAAACTTTAGATCACCTTCATTATCTACTTGCTCGCAACTTTTTAAATCTTTTGTCTTCTTCTTAGTCCATCGCCATCATACATATTTCTCACACTCCGCGACCAATCGAACATAGTGGTGAACTGGAAGAAATGAGGGCCCCAGTTCCCGTGTTTACTACCTTCTGATCAACACACATACACCACGATATAATCCACAACTTTCTTTCTTTCGCCACAATGCAATTATAATGTAACACCTAAATCTGATGACCTCATATCTGGCGACACACATAATAATTATTTGATCGTGGTTAAACATAAACAATCAAACCCTCTATACTACAGGATGGTTGCCATTTTGAAAAATATATCGGATAAGGTTAGTTAACGAATTTAGCTGAGATATCTATCAAATCAATTTTTCTTAATAGTTTGTTCAAAACGCTGAAGAAATGAAGAATGAAGAACTCAACTTTCAAAACTCTTACGTTGGTGTATTTTGGTAAAAAAATAATAAGAAGACTAACGCCTTTTTTGGTTTATTAGTGATCTTTTTATTATTAGTGACCTTTTTATTAATAGTGATCTTTTTATTCACGAGTCCTCTATTGAACCAATCGGCAATCGGCATTATTACAATCGAACACATTGGTCATATTTGGCCTGTAATTGCGGCTATAAATTCAAAACAACTGATTCAATTTTTATTCTTTTACATATTAAGGTTACTAGGTGTGCCATTAGAATAATATGTATTATATCTGCTGCATACTGCCGCAAAAAATCTATGGCAATCTTCAGATCGAGATGTGCACCTGTATCAACCGATGCATGCATATTGTTTGAAAACAGCGTTATAAGTTCTATCAAAGACGAACATTTTTACATCGTAATGTCTAGATGTTTTTAACCTATCAATAAATATTCATATTCTAATTAATTATTCAATCGTTTTATTCATTCATTATACATGTACGAGTATAATCAATACAATACCGCACTTACGTAAGTACTTTTTAGTAATGTAAATGGTGTTTTTTTAGAAGTTTGTTTCGATTTGACAACACTTTTCTCAGCGACAGCCAATTTGACAATTGATAGCTGATTTGTGCTCAGTTTGGTTTGCCATTTCATCATAAATAGACACTGTGCTAATTTATTTCGAAAATCGTGATTCAGTTTGCGAAACTTACCGTGTGCTACGTTCATTTTACGGTCGACATAATCGTCCATTTGGACAAGTAATTCGAATAACCATGGATCGTTTTCGCACCACGCATAGTTGATAATACGCATCCGCAAATATGTCGTACGGTGCGCACCGAAGAAGCTGTTGTTTCTTAAAAATGATGCCGGCCAGAAGGTTACAGTCAATGGAGAGCACTATAGATTCATGATTACTGACTTTTTCATATCCAATTGAATGGCATAAAAATATCCTTTCAATAAAGCCAATATCAAAGCCATTACCACGATTTTTATGTGTTTTATTTTATTTTAAAGTTCTATACCTCTAAAAAAAACACCCTATATTTATTCCAATTTCAAATGAGCGTTACCGACAAAACTGGCCCTTATTATAATACTGTCTTATTACTAGCCATATGTCAGAGGTCACAGTTCTTGAACTAATCCATAGTACTAGCATAACAAAAGGAGAAATATCATTAATGTAATATGTTATACTTTGTTTGTATGTAGAGCATTATTTCGTTTATATAATAAACAAGATATTTTCAAAGTAGTACAACGAAAATTATTATGTAAATATGTCATGTAATACCACTGACACTTGACGATTATACCTATTCAACACTGAACGCAAACCGGCAGAAGAAAATAATTAAAAAGTGTAAAAGGTACGATTCGACCTTACATTTTATAACCCGATGTCTAAGATATGTTAACATTTAATTTAGATTTATATTTATTTGATCAAAACAATTATTTTTAATATACCTAACTAATTAACTAACTACCATCACTCCGTTTCCCCGCGGAGATAGGCAGAGAGTATAGAGCGCCACACTCTTCTGCCCTGACACACAATTCTTGCCTCATCCACATTCATACATCTTCTCAAAGAAGCTCGCCGATTGTTTAGGCTTCTAACAGAACCATCCTCCAGTATCTGGTTTACCTGGTAGTGCCAAGTCTTCCGTGGACGTCCTCTATTTCTGGTGCCATCAACTAGCCATCCGTTCCATATGACCAAACCAACTAAGTGATCTTTTCTTAATTTTACTCATTATACTAACATCAGCTTTACATTTTTTCTTATTTCTTCATTCTTTATTCTGTTATAAATAGATTTGCCATATATACGCCTAAGTGATCTCATTTCCACTGCATTCAATGTACTTTAGTTCCTCTTCTGCCTGCTCCAGGACTCACTTTCATACATCAGTGCCGGTACCAGGACTCGATTGTGTACCGCCAGTGTTGCCTCGGGTAACAGGTTCCCGTTAGATATAATTCCATTCAAAGCGCCGTTTACTTTATTCTCTACAGTCACCCTCCTTTCGATATCATTCTCAGCCTTTCGATATCATTCTCAGCCTTTCGATGTCATTCTTAGCCTTTCGATATCATTCTCAGCCTTTCGATATCATTCTCAGCCTTTCGATATCATTCTTAGCCTTTCGTTATCATTCTCAGTATTTTGCACGGTGTTTTACTTTCCTCCTTTGCTTGGGGGGATCAATTGGCAGAAGGAGAAATTGTTCGACGGATCAACTGTCCGAGGGATCAACTGTCGGAAAGATCAACTGTCGGGGAATCCATAGTCGAAGAGATCAACTATCGGGGGATCAACTGTCGGGGAATCAATGGTCGGAGAGATCAACTATCGGGGGATCAACTGTCGGGGAATCAATAGTCGGAGAGATCAACTATCGGGGGATCAAGTGTCGGAAAATCAATAGTCGGAGAGATCAACTATCGTAGGATCAACTGTCGAGGGATCAATAGTCAGTGCACCGAGCCTGACTTCAAACCAGACGAAAAGGTAAAAATAAAATACAAGATATAAGAAATAGTATAAAATTTTCTAACATTCTATTTTTACGCAGTTTTCTTGATAAATTTTACTATGATATCAGCTGAATAAACATACTCCACGCAAAAATTACACAGAAATTGAATCTTGAAAATTACTGAATTCGGTAGAAAATTTCTTAACATTGCGTAATAAAAATTTCTTCCTCACTATCGATCGTATGAAACAATAGTTGTCTATTAGCAGTAACCAGCCCGGAATCTGCGGCGCACATTTTAGTTGTCATCTTCATCAGCAATTGTTGCCAATTGGCGGAAAATTCTTGACTCTGGCGACCGACTACGCATCGTGTCAATTCACGGTCTGACATGTCGTCGAGCTTCGCATGAAAAAAACTCAAAGCATTAAAAGGTTTGCGCAATTTCATTTTGGTTTCCCTTCGGCCACTAAATAGATAACGATGTAATAAATTATAATAAAGGCATATATGTGGTCTAGGCGATTTATTTTATTTAGTTTTTGTGTTGGATACTTGTGTAATTAATGAGTTAGCGACGTCACACGCAATACACAGAATATAATCAGTGTATCGTATTAGGCTTGACGCTTAAATACAATTTTTAATCTCTCGACTATTTAGTTGTATGTCGAAAGGCTATCGGATCATTATCATTATCAGCACCAACTCTCTGGTGCAAGCGGCGCTCTCGTGGAAAGCTGGTTCCCTGACCAGAGAATAGCAGCGCTTACAAAATAGCTACATATACAATAATGGCCGTGACTGAAGTAGTTATATATGTAATAATTATATTTTGTGTGTGTGTGAACTTTTAACTTTTTATTAACTTTTTAAATTTTTTTTTTTTTGTATTTATTAATATTTTCCTTGGTTTTCTTTTTCATATTATATTTATTTCATTACCTTTAATGTATACTAAATTAAAGTATTCATTATAAATATATACATATAAAATCAATTTTGTCGCATTTATTATCGACACGATGGTTGCTCGATAAAAAAAATCAAAAAAATTTATCGATTATCTTTCGATACAACAGATGAACAACTATCTATCGGTCTACATCTATGTACATTGCCGTGTATTGGCGTGCACATACACTCGGCCGTACACGCACTTACATGAACGTTAAGAGATTTCATTGGTAACTGATTGATTATATACGCAATTTTAACAACTGAACAGTTGTTAAAATTGCGCATATAATCAATCAATTGAATCGATGAACCGCTCGAATAGAAATCGAGCGGTTCATCGATTTCGACTCAATAGTTTAGTCTAGCCTTAGTATGTAGCCTTCTACAATAAATTCAATTTGCGTGTAATTTTTCGCTTTACACTTGTGACAATGTTAAGTTTTATAACATTTTATCTGATTTTCTCGGCATTACACTGTTATGTACGTACCTACACTCCGAAGCCACATCTTAGTCAACCTTAATCTTTCTTGATTTGAGGAGCGTTATGAGTTGGAACCACTATTTTAATAGTTATGTCTAATCTTATTATTTATGCTTTCTGTAAGCGGATGTGCATTGAAACGATTATTTCATATCATCTAATTTATTCCTTTGTTTACCCGGTACAGAACCCGGATTTAAATTATCTTCTATATTACTTAATGGGAGAAATATCTCCACAATCATCTTTATAAACTATAATACAACCCTTCAGAGATCAGATCGTATCTAACATCCAAACAAGAAAGAACTGAAAGTCTATTCGTTTCAATACATCTCCGTGAATTGGTTATTTGTACACTTAAAACTCAATAAATATAATTATTTCAAACCGCCAACTCTTCATATTCAAATTCTTCTTGATGGTACATAACAACACGGGTAGAAAATTTTAACATCAAGGACCCTTGAAAACCATCTTACAACTTCTAAAAACCCATCTTTCCACAGAACCATCCTGCTGCAATATTTTTTAGAGTGGGACAAACGTTCAGATGAAGCTCCCAAAATATTTTCATTTTCTCTATGAGAATGGTCAGAGCCTTAATGCAATCGCATATATTTCAATCCCGTATTTTTCCAATTCTAGCAAAGATTTCTTCATTTTCACAGGTCTATGTTAACTTGAATATATACATCTAATAAGCTCTTTACCCTAGAACCCTTAGAACCGATCGTATTGCCAAGCATCGCGTGCATACATTTATATAGATAGATATATGTATATTCTAGAATGTACATAATAGTGATGGTAAACCGTAAGATTTAACTGTCGGAGGCATACTTTCTAGTATACCAGTTATTACTCGGAGAATTACGTTAATCAGTTATCAATCTTCGTTACAATCGAACACAATCACAGTCACAATATTAGTTAAAATAACGGTTTAAATAACGATTTTATCATCACTAATACATAAGATTTATTACACTCTGCTTGAAGTAAAAAAAAATTGGAAACCTTTTTTATGTAACGCCTGTTTTGATTACTCTGACATATATACAGTAATACTAAAATATACGTACATAAGATTTTAAAATTAACTTTATTTATTTAGAAATTTTTATATCATTAAAAATTAAATCTATTATAAAATTCCCCGCTATACATGACTGATGTACATACATAGCAGTATTATATGTATAATATAGTCAGAGGTCACAATCTTACCTCAAGTCCGTTGATCCAGTTTACGGCCTCAGATCTTGTATCTGACTTGAGTACGGTGGGCTTAACACAATGGGCATAAATCAATAATGTGATTCGTTGTTTATGTTACCAAATTATCTCAGTGCCAGCACCATATTCACGCTGTTTTTTCATCACTATTTCTGAAACTACGACAATGCTATAATATTCTTACTAAACTCAATTTTAGAATCTTTGATACAAGCTATTCATTCATTACCGTTAAAGCATTGGCAGTAAACTGTGTTTACTTCTGACCGGTGACAGGAGCGTGACGTCACAGACAAAATACTCAGAAAAACAAAACCATAATTCTACAATAAGAACATTTCTGGAGCATTTTGTTTAGACGGAATTTTTATATGAACATTTCGTACGAAGCAATTTCATATTATTAAAATTCTTAATAATATTTCAGTAACATGGAGAATATTTGTTAAAAAAATAAACAACAATTTTGTAGATAGATATCGTCCTGTTTCGTATCAATTGCGCTATACTTCATTAAGATTCATTATGGCATACTAGCAGAAAGCATTGACGATCATCAGTGGCCGATTCTCTACCATGTCCAGCATTTTCGTAAAACCTAATTCTTAATATTGAAAATATAATTTATTATCAAAAAATTGATGATCTACCTCTTCCTAACCATTCAATCTGATATAATTTTTAAATTATTATTAAACGTAAACGTATTGTATTGTTCAGGCGGTATCGCTACACACTACATACACCATATAGTAATATGGACCTCCGTGTGTCGTACGCTTAAATCTAGCTAGTCGAGGGTTTGAGCCTCGTCCCGGGAAACCGCAAATAGCGCAAGCATTTTATTAACTAAGCGTTTAATTAAATAAGAAATTTTGTTTTGAAAAATAGTGAGTATATCCATAGAACATGTATTTAACGTAAATATAAAGTAAACAACAATATCTAAATTATATTTTAAATACGTATTAAATATATTAATTAGAAAGATAAACATATAAAATCAATTTTATCAAAAAATATTCTTGTTGCGCCACCGGAATTCGAACCTGGATCTCTTTCTAAACCGGAAAAGGTGCATTATCCAACTATTCTACAGCGACGATATTTTTAGCGATAAATTTTCGAACCCATATTTTTCCTTTTTTTATATTACGTATTACATTTAATCATTCCATTATTTGAAAGAGCCACCTCCCTTATTTTTACGGTATCTCAAATACCTTTGACTAATCTGTTGACAGACGCCAGAATTATCAATTCATTTTTATAAAATTTTGGACACATTGATACAACTTTATTATTAGGAGAACACATTCTTATTGTGAAGTTGTAATTATTCGGAACATACGTCTGTGATATTTTAAATATGAATTAAATATATTAATTAGAAAGATAAACGTATAAAATCAATTTTATAGAAAAACTTCACAATAAGAATGTGTACTCCTAATCAAAATTATATATCTGATTAGTTTTACTTTGAAATGAATTGAAAGGAATGGTCTCAGTAATAATAACCCAAATGGGTCGGTATCGAACGAAGTGTGTTAATTGTTCGATCTTTACGAATATTGTGGGAAAACTTGGATGTATTTTTCACAACGTCAATTATTCGTTATTCGACGAGTCTAATTCCGTATCGCTACTGTGAACCAAACTAAAGAATATGAGCGTTATTTATAACACTATTAGCTTCCTCATGTTTATGTTAGATAAAAAAATCAGTATTTAAAACACATTTTTCCGTTATGAGAATATTTCCCTACACGCACAAAGAAACTTTGAATATTAATATAATATATGTAATAATTCACAATATTAAAATGGCTTATTAAATTTAATAAATTACATACATCACTGTCACTACAGGAGGTATAGGATAGCATCGCCGTAAATAATACACTACATACTTTATTTAAAATTCTCGGGGCCAATTTACAAACCCATCGGATTAACATTTTGATTTAGTAAGCTGTTAAAAAAATACGGGATATATTTATTCAACACAAATTTCATGTCTGATGCTTACAGAAAATTATGCTACAATCATTTTAAATTTGATGTAAATACAGGCTAAAAACTATTATACGGCCCGTATCCACGGATGAAATTTTTATGAATTTTTTGTATCTAGACTGTCTCTGAGACAGGGATTATGCTCCCGTGAGATTCTTTATAAACAACTCTCGGCTTTCGTAGATTACCGTGTGCCTACCTAGTCTCAGAGATTTTAGCATAGCATGTCAGAACATGTTCCGTTTGTCTGTTGGGTGAATTTAAATCTCCTCTACAGAAGTTAAAATAAAATAAATATTTGTAATCTACTTGTACTTGTATCCACGGCCCGTGTCCGCGGATGAAATTTTTATGAATTTTTTGTATCTAAACTGTCTCTGAGACAGGGATTATGCTCCCGTGAGATTCTTTATAAACAACTCTCGGCTTTCGTAGATTACCGTATGCCTACCTAGTCTCAGAGATTTTAGCATAGCATGTCAGTACATGTTCCGTTCGTCTGTTGGGTGAATTTGAATCTCATCTACAGAAGTTAAAATAAAATAAATATTTGTAATCTACTTGTACTTGTATCTACGGCCCGGCCGGCTTTCACAGATTACCGTATGCCTACCTAGTCTCAGAGATTTTAGCATAGCATGTCAGTACATGTTCTGATCGTCTGTTGGGTGAATTTGAATCTCCTCTACAGTAGTTAAAAATAAAATAAATATTTGTAATCTACTTGTACAGTATATGGTGCAATCTATATTTTTATGTTTTGGAATCATTGTTCAAGAAGGCAAGATAAATTTAGGTATTTGAGACTGGCTGCTGGATACACATGCTGCGCATACCATGGACGGCGAGACGCACGGATGTCTCGATTCTGCAGGAGCTGAACATCGAAGATAGACTGTAAACCTGCAGCCTGGGAAGATAGCTTGGAGAAGCTTGTTGTGGTGGACCACGTCGAAGGACGAAGATGAAAAGAATCGTCCCCCACTAGTTAGACCGACTAAATGAGTCACTTATCTGGTAACAGTCTTAAGAATATTGAAATAAATCAGTAAAGACTTATTAAGCATTATGAAAAATAAAGAGACCTCAATGACCACCATAAAATATAAAGTGAAAAAACACATTCATATCTAATTATTTCTTTCCTCTGTTGTATTTCATTTTTAAAATATTTTGTTGTTCTCAAATCAAATCAACTTTGTGGTTTAATTCCATTATTTTAGATTGTTAACTTCGTTTTATTAACGACTTAACAAAATAAACACATCTACCGGTTTCAAAAACTATTTGCTTCTTCACGATGTCATTAAATAATATGTTATATTGTTACTTTAAAATAATCAATTTTTAAAAAACAAATAAATTTAGTACCTAACTTAAATTGTTACTCGATACAGATAATTTTTAGGAAAAAAATTTAGAATGGGACTTGTGGTTAAATTTAGTTGGTAGTTTATAATATTTTGGTTAGTTTTACATGATTATTTATTTCCAATGATTCCAAATTAAACAATTCAAGACCAACATTGTTTACATGTAAAATAAACAATCCCAAATTTTTATCAAAAGTATGATCATTTTCTAACAAATGATTAGAGAATTTTTAAAAACCATTATTAATCAAACATCTCAAATACTCCCTAACTCTTATCCTTAAGTTAGGTACTAAATTTATTTTAAAATAATTATTGTTTTTTAAAAATAGATTCTGTTAAAGAAATAGTATAGCACATGTTTTTGATTGGTTAATAACATCCTGAAGTAGAAAATGATATTTTTCGAAACCGGTTGATGTATTTAATTCATTAAGTGGTTAATAAAACAATGTTAACGATATAAAATAGTCATATAATTTTAGCAACATTTAAATATGTCCAAGAACACACAATACTTCTATATATTTTCCATTAAATATAATAAAAATAGCTTCGTCTCTATAAGATATCTATTATTTGTTTAATAAGTGTGTTCTTGGACATATTCAAATATTGTTAATCTTAATTATTTGCTCGATGTAACTGTGTTGCTATATTCTCGTTAAGTTGGTTACCAGTGTTCTTGGTCTTTCTATTTCGGAAGTTTATTTTTATGCATTAGCATGATTCACAACCGGTGTTTTCATCAAATAAATAATATTGCAGACTTTTCTGTAATAATATTATTGTGCATATGTAAAAATAAAATATTTATTTTTTTATTCTACTCATTTAATTCACTTGAGACACATTTCGCCTTATAAGGACATTATCGATCATTCGATCTTCAAGTCATGAGGGACGAAGGTCGATGATTCATAGTTATCTGTGGTTCTAGGTGACGTTTGTGCGCACACGTCGAGTCTCGCTATCAAATCGAACGCCGTGTACGCGGATCTATCCTACTCATCTCTGGGTTTATCTTCGTATCAAAATTTTAAAACGTGTAAACGATACTGAGACATTTTTATATGTGCTTCATTCGGTGGACACGGGCCACAAGTGTGGTATTTTAAGACAGACAGAAGATTACGGCGCTCTACCCTCTCTGCCTACCAAACAATTGTATTGTGATGGTGCGTTAGATTTTAATTAGTACTGGTTAATTACACATAAGTTCTTCCAATTTACTGTGCGATAAGACTAATCTCCTGCAAAACACGTTTATTACTGTATTCGGGACAGTTGTGTGACGCCATGCCGTTCGGCTTTTCCAGAAAAAATGTACTATATTTTGTTTTATTTCTGCCATAAGGTCGTGGCTAATTTGTGCCGCATTTAACACCCGATATAAATGATGACAATATATCTCTCGGTCGACATCAAAGATATTCCGATGAAAAATTTGCTTTTCCGGTATGGGTATTAAATATGAAACATTGTGCTATTTGTGTTGAAATAAAAATACGCATTTCTCAGATGAGTGCGGCGGCCAACTTCGGGTGGACATGCGGCTAATTATTATTCAGAATGTCTGCTTGTTTGTCCGGCCGCACGTGCCCACTATGAGAAGAAATGCTACTCTTGACTCACTGATGTGATTGTGATTGGTATTCGATAATATCAGTGATTGAAATCTGTGATCACAGTTTCATTACTAATGCACACGCGCCGCACGATATCACAGTACACTAAAGAAACAAAATAAAAACATATTCTAGCATTAGTAATGAACATATATCTATTTTAATAACATCAAACGGAGAATAAAAAGACTTAAAAAAGTTAATTTTTCTGGTTAAATTCTCAGCGTTTCAGATCAAATGCGTAAAACTTTATTTCTTCATGAATATTTTCATCTCAAATGCGTAGGCGTTGAATCCCAGATTCGATCCGATATTCCCAGATATTCAATCACTGATAGTGAGTGTTACTCAAAGATATCAGTGACTGACTCACGGTTTGTAATTTTGAGCACATCACTAACGTCCACGCATATTGTCCAAGAGTCATCTGAAATTTCTTAAAAATTTATAGTAAGGGATTTCTTTTTTTCGGCAGCCGTGTATAAGAAGGATCGATATGGAAGCATTCGCTCATAGAACGGTCCTGGGTCACCTCTCAGGTGCTAACAAACTTAACGCCAATGACTGTCGCATATCACGTGATTAGACTTGACCTTGGAATCTAGACACTTTTTTGTGCTAGTTTTAAATGTATTATTTCTTCAATATTAGCAAAATTACTTTGTGGCCTCATTTTATATAAATAATTAGACAAAATACTTAGTTTAAATCGCTATTCATTGATTATTCTACATGTTTCGATACCAATGGTATCTTCTTCAGGAAACAATGTATATTGGAATTAAAAATACAAGCATAGATAAAAACAAAACTATAAAGAGATGATTAAGTAAGAACTAATATGAAAACAAACAGTTACAGTTAGATAAATTTTAAATATTAAAAATAAGAAAAAGTGTTAATGGTAAGCTAAATATTATATATAACCAAATCCTTTTTGCAAATAGTCACCTTTTAAATTTGTTTTCATATTACTTCTTACTTATTCACCACTTTATAGTTTTGTGTATATATATGCTTGTAGTTTTAATTTCAGTATACATTGTTTCCTGAAAAGGGTACCATAGGTATCGAAATATGTTGAATTATCAATAAATAGTGGTTTAAATAAAGTATTTTGTCTAATTATTTATTCCTTATTTTACTGTATTTTTATTTACTTAACCATAAAAATATGTATATTCTTAATTGACTTAAAATGTTTTTCCATGGTACCTTAATGTCATATTAGGACTATCTATCAACGTCACTATTACTGTTAATAATTTATAAATGAAAAATACATATAATAAAGTTATTTACTTCTACAGACAACCTTTTGGATATTTATGAAAGGTTCACAGATCGCTGATCACCGTGCGCATGTAGATGCTCGATTCTGTTTACTATACGTATCTGTTTCCCCCCTATACCCAATACTT
The DNA here is from genome assembly GCA_022840565.1 of Eubasilissa regina. Classification (NCBI taxonomy): domain Eukaryota; kingdom Metazoa; phylum Arthropoda; class Insecta; order Trichoptera; family Phryganeidae; genus Eubasilissa; species Eubasilissa regina. The sequence goes on along the minus strand of JAINEB010000027.1, from coordinate 9,759,470 downwards.
CAGAGCACGGCTTTTCTGTGTGTGTTGTATATAAACTTTGAATTATCAAGAAGTGTGATCGTCCTGCTACGAACTCGTTACACTGTTCTGTTATTGTACAGTTACTGTTGCTATTGTGTGTTTCGGTTTCTCGCGATGCGTGCCGAAATTACTATTGTGTTCACAGTGCTTCGTGCGAATCGGCGAAGTTGTTCCTAAAGTTCAGGAGACCTGTGACTATAGCAGAGAAAATTCAGGTAAGTCGTGCTTCCTGGTTGGTGTTTGAGCTTTTACTGTTGTGTACATGTACTAAATTCCTATCACCATTTCTACATCCCGTTTCACCACCCCCTAGTGTAAACACAATTATTCAAGGGGAAATAAAAGATAGAAAGAAATTATCCTGTTTGCAAAACATCTGGATGTGGACTGGTCTCGGAGTCGAGGAGCTGCTCCAAGTTGTCAAGACAGACAGACAAACAAGTCAAAACAGACATCAGTTAAGACAAATGGTGAATACTGTATATTGTTTCAAATTACTTTAACCTAATTAAAATTAAATTAAATATTTTAATGAAGACATATTTTTTTTGTGAAGTTACAATTTGAGAAGATAGTTTTGTGATATTTCAAATACAAATTAAATAAATCAATTAGAAAGGTATACAGAAAAATTCTATCCAATGAAAAATATTTGTTGTTAAGGAAAACGCATTCTTATTGTGAAGTTGTAATTATTCAGAACATAGGTCTGTGATATTTAAAATACTAAATTAATGTTTTAATTATAAATATATACATATAAAATCAATTTTGTCGAAAAATATTGTTTTTGCGTCACCGGGATTGCTTTCAAATAATGGAACGACAGATGTATTAATTTGAAAAAATGAACATGCAGGTTCGAAAATTTGTCATTAAAAATACTGGCGTTATAACACAATTGTTAGTGTACTTCCCCGGATTGGAAATAAAGATCCAGGTTCGTATCCCGGTGACGCAAAAACAATATTTTTCGACAAAATTGATTTTATATGTATATATTTATAATTTATACATTAATTTAGTATTTAAAAATATTTGGTTGCTACGCATTTCTCGACAGATTTTTCGATAGACATATTTTTTTTTTTATCTTTCTAATTGATTAATTTAATTTATGTTAAATATAATGTACTTAATTCAAACTGATATTGCGTACACAAATGCAAAAAAAATCATGTTAATTTATTAATATTTTAGCGCTGAAATTGACGAGTCTTTTTGATCTATAAAGTAGCATCTGCATACAAAGAAAGTAAAATATTTACCTCAACGTGGGTATAGAATTTATGTATAATTATTTATGTATGAATTTATGTTTAAGGTAATATTTTAATAGTTCTAATAAGATACAATGATCGTGGCCGAGCAGTAGCTACGAAAGAGCTGCCCGCATCGCGTCGCGAAAGCCGATTATTTACATATTTAGACTTTATTGACATACATATTTTTATTCTAACGGATGTGAATATATTATAATATAACATGATAAACATAATATACAATTATATTGCATTTAAATTCTCCTAGTTTATTGAATGGGATTGTGTAGACTGCACTTCTGATATATACAGCGGTGTCCTGGCTATTATCCTGTTTTGGTGTTATTTAAGATAAAAATTCTAGAGAAATAAAAATAGAGATTAAAAAAAAAGAAAAAAAACTAAATGTTTAAATAAAAATATAGTGGGAATGTTGTACTACTAGTGAATCAATAATGTAGGCACTGTATAGTTATTATGTTAGAATGTTGGATAGCCATGATTCTGATTGCTCTCTACCCGATTGGATCATATATTGAGTCCATATTTGTGTAATCTTATTGAAGTTGAACGATTTCCAGTTGGTATTGAGTGTGTTGTTCAGTTTCGGAGCTAAGAACATGTAGAATCATTGAAAAAAGGCCGTTGACGCTCTCGGAACTGACGCGTAGATGTTCATTGTTTGTCTTGTGTTATATCCATGATTTATTGCTTGCGGTGAGTTGTTGTTAGCACGGAAATATTGGACGAGCCTCAACATAAAGATTTGTCTTATGTCTAGGGCATTGTACTCTTTAATATAAGATCTGATGGATATCTAAAGGAAAATCCAATTATTACCTTAAGAATTGTATTTTGTGCTCTTTTTGGTGACTCTAATATTGTTTTTGCTGCTCCTCCCCAAACTATAATAGCATATTTAATTAAGGAGTACCATCTTAAGAGTTTGTAGTCAATTATACATTGTATTCCTTTAAAAAAATAAATTAGTTTTCTTAAGCGTTTAGGTTCGATATATGTTCCTTCCAGTTGAGATGATCATCGATGTCGAATAATTTTAACTCGTGTCAATTTTTCACATTGGCATGAGGAAGCTGTGTTCTTGTTTGTTTTGCAGTCATGTACGATGAGTGAAGAGCTTTGATGTGGCGATAAGTATAAATAATAAGACAATAATATTGTATTATTAAAAAATTACCAATCATCGTCACAATCGAACACAATCACAGTCACAATAACGCTTTACCATCCCTAATATAAAATGTATACAATGCTTAAGACAACTATGTATGTACGTATGGCAATAATTTCTATGTAAGAATTTTATAGCGGTGCCGTATGTTAGACAAAGAACAAGAGATCTTAAAAATCTTTGTGTTAACCATCGCTGCATTACTAGACCACGTGGCCTTCACATGATAAATGTGTGTTGACGATGGTAATAATATAATATAAATTACTTTGAAGTAGTTTTTAAAATAAATAATAAACCGACCACTGAAAAGAGTGTATTTTTTTCTGGCACGCATCGCTGTAGGTAAACACGGCTTTACTAATTACCATTGGTCACAATTGTATCAAGCCCACGCCCACGCGCACCGCCGAGTTGTTTTCTAACATTTTCTAGAACATACCCACTCGTGTTTGTGCGTATACATAATATTATAAGTATAACAGCGTTTGTGTATATACTAAAAACACATTTAATTAAACTTGAGTCTACCCTGTGATACCAGAATTTAAATTGTTCATAGTATGCCAATTAGTCAGATTACAATAATATTTACTATTAAGGAAAACACATTCTTATTGTGAAGTTGTAATTATTCAGAACATAGGTCTGTGATATTTTAAATACTAAATTAATGTATTAATTATAAATATATACATATAAAATCAATTTTGTCGAAAAATATTTTTTTTGCGTCACCGGGATTCGAACCTGGATCTCTATTTCCTGGATTAGAACCTGGATCTCTATTTCCTGGATTATTATTAATACATTAATTTAATATTTAAAATATTTACTGTTTCCGAAGTAAGTTTGTAGAGTTCTATAATCACATATGTGAAAATACTTGTTTTTTCTATTTTACTTGTTTAATTTACTTGAGATGCGTTTCGCCTTATAATCAACCGCACAATTTAACTCAATAACTTATATTTATATTTATAGTGGAGGACAGCTATACAATTTTATTTGAGTGAGATGAAAAGGGACAACATTATTCGTTGGAATTCTGAGGATTTCCATACATTTTTTAATGTTTCTAATTATTCTAAGTAATAATTCTGTTTCAACATCAATGATATTTTAATGTCATAGGCAATATGTAGAAAAGGATATATACATAATTGTATAGCTACATTGTTAGATCGATAATGTCCTTATAAGGCGAAATGTGCCTTAAGTGAATTAAACGAGTAGAAAAAAAAAGTTTTATTTTTATATATGTGCAATATTTTATTGCAGAAAAGTCTGCAATATTATTTATTTGATGAAAACACCGGTTTTGGATCAAGCTAGTGCATAACAAACTTCCTAAATAGAAAAATGCAAGGTAGTTCAAGAGGCGATATATTTGGGCGCAATGACCAAGAACACTGGTAACCAACTTGAAGAAAATATAGCAACACAATATAGTTACATCGAGCGAACAATTAAGATTAACAATATTTTAATATGTCAAATATCACTGGATTTTCACCTACAAAGGCACTGTTATTAAACAAATAATAGATATCTTATAGAGACGAAGTTATTTTTTACATTTAATGGAAAATATATGGAATTATGGGTAATTACAGGACTTACATATTCCAATATTGCTAATAATTCACTGGACAAAATAAAAAATTATATAAAATTGGAAAATATTGAGTTTTCAGGCGTATTCTAGTAAAATGTGTTTGAAAAAATTTAGAGATGAAGAGTATTGCTTTAAATAATATCAAAAAATCAGATTCTCATTGTGATGATGTGTATGCTATTTCAGGGAAAAATGAATAATCAAATTTGGTCCATAGATAGCGATGATGTAGTGGTACTCGAAGTGAGTCCACATATTAACATATATACAACTTTCAAAAATTTGATAGATGTGGAGATTGATGGGTGAGAATGGTGAACGTTATATTTATATAAAGTGATCACTTAAGCCACCCGAAGACAGGTCGGTAAGCCCTGTAATTACGCATACTTCCATATATTTTCTACTAAATATAATAAAAAATAGCTTCGTCTCTTTGGGCTATCTGTTATTTGTTTAATTAAGATAATGTTCTTATTAAGGAAAACATATTCTTATTGTGAAGTTGTAATTATTCAGAACATAGGTCTGTGATATTTTAAATACTAAATTAATGTATTAATTATAAATATATACATACATATAAAATCAATTTTGTCGAAAAATATTGTTTTTGCGTCACCGGGATAAAATTGATTTTATATAATCAATACATTAATTTAGTATTTAAGATAATATTCATTCACACTCCTGTCTTTTCAATTTTCAGTACGCAGCGGACACTTAGATGTTCCGCAATAGCGACAAGCGTAAAATAGATGCCTTCAAAATACTGGAGAATGATGTACGTATCTTGTGGATAGCACGACGCACAAATGCGTCAATCCTGCAACAAATTTAATCACAGTAAGCTTTATCTATACCGAGGAATAAAATATTATTCTTATTCTTCGATCACATAAAGTGTCAAAGCGACAGCCTAGAAAATTAGATTATCCTGTTCACAACTTTGGGTCGAAGAGGCCCTGGAAGAGTGCCACAACGGTACATAGAGGCATTGCATAACCGGTTTACCGGCTTACTAGTAAACCGGTAAATAAATCAAAACGCATCATAGGTAGTTACCGATAAATTGTGAAATTATTTCACTGTTATTCAGAGGAAAATGTTATATTGGAAACTTGAGAAAAATCGAGATAAATATTTAAACATTGCATTTCAAAATCTAAAGACTTGCCGACCAAGAAGTATGATTCAGAACGAGTGTTTTAATCTGCGGGATAAATGTGTACAAAATTTAGGTCAAGTGTAAAAGATGAAAGAATTGATATAATTTGTTTCGTGAGAGCATATTTTAATTTTGAATAATTATTATACCCAAAAAATTTATATTTTTTTAATAAATTCAATTATATTATTTTATTTTAATTACGAAATTATATTAAGTGTATACAAAGTATATATCCATACACCTAATTTGTGTTTTACATACGTCAATAATTTAATGGATAAACTAACAAGTTAATAATATTAACTCCTCACAGACAGGTAAACCAAATATTATGCATTCGTAATTCGAATTAACCAAGCTCGATGTGGCATATACATAAGTGATTATCTGATCTCCCATTACCATATATTAGTAAAAACAAAAAATATATATATGAATATATTTACATGACATTTTTCACCTGAAACGTATTTGAAATTATTTAGGTTTTAATCTAGGATACCGTTTTTAGTAAAGATAGCCACATACATTTATACTTTAATCATCTAATCTGCGTCGATATTTTTTTCATTTACCGGTAAATAACCGGTAAACCGTTAATGTGAAGAATGATTTACCGTTTACCGGTAATTGCAATTTGACGGTAAATTGCATTTTGCAGCATTTGGCTGCGAGGATGACCTAGGACCATGACTTGTGGAAATGTATTACGAGCCGAGTCTCATCTGATAGAGGCTACTACATGAAGGAGAAAAGGTGTAAAAACTTAATGACATTACACTCGCAGTTTTACCTATATCACCAGTTTTTAAAGATTAAATCAAATAACGATAACTTTTTATGAAACCACAAAATTTATTATATGTCAATCGGTTTCGTTTATCTCAAGCTTCATCAGGACGTATTTAAAACTGATCATAAATACGAAAAGAGTGCACTTATATATATAAAGAGGGAGATAGAATATAAAATTACATGTGAAAGAGAGAGACAGAATACATATATAGTTAAATAGAACATCAAGGTAGACACAATATAAAATTATATACGAAAAAGAGACAGAACACATATACAGATAAACGGGACATTAAGGGATGGGAAAATACAGTGTTGATGGATATTTAATGTATATTCCCTTCCCTTAATGTTCCATTTATCTGAATATGTATTCTATCTCTCTTTTGCATATAATTTTATATTTTTTGTAGATATATATTAAATTGATTTTAAAGGAATCAATCAAATAACCATCAACACTGTATTTTCCCATCTCTTAATATTCCGTTTATGTGTATATGTATTCTGTCTCTTTCTTTCGCATATAATTTTATATTATATCTCCCTTGATGTTCTATTTAACTATATTTACATTCTGTCTCTCTCTTTCAAATGTAATTTTATATTCTATCTAAGTATGTATAAGTGCATTATTTTTGTATTTATGATCAGTTTTATATACGTCCTGATGAAGCTTGAAACCGGTTGTCGTATAATAAATTTCGTGGTTTCGTACAAAGTTATTGTTATTTTGTTTAATACAATATGTCAAACCACAAAGTGATTGATTTCTACGAAAAAATAAAATAGTTTTTTTAATTATTCATTCATTAGTTAGTCAGGTTACTATAATCTTTTTACTTTAAAAGTATGCAAAATTAATAATAAATATTCATTTTAACGTGCACGGACTACGGCAATGACAGAAACCATCTTAGTTTTAGTTTTGTGGATAATTTAGAATCATTTGAAATAAGTAAAGCATATAAAATGAATCAACATACTCGTATCATATATCACCAACTAAATCTAATCACAATTCCTATCTTAAAAAGTTTTCCAATAATATCGGATCATTAGGTCTTCCACACCGTTTATCATCATAAAAAATTATATTGCGCGCGATCGGGCATTTGAAATATTCTTTAATGAATTTCCCAATATTTAAAAAAAAAAATAATTGTGTAAAAATAAGACAAAAATTTAACGCTTGGTGAGAAGGTTAAGAAAATTTTTTTTTTCAAATCGATTGGTGTGTTATATGTGTAAATCCATCCTTGTGACTGAGGATCGTGAGCTCTATGTTTCTCCACTTTTTTCATCTTTGGTCTGTCGCGAGAGAAGTGCCTGTTGCCTTTTCCACTTGGTCTGTCAAACCGGTGGTGGAACTTCTTCTTTTTCTTCATACTTCGACGTGGCCCACCACGACAAGCTTTTCCAAGTTATCTTCCCTTCTCACAAGATGTCCAAAAAAATGAAAGATTCATCTCAGCCAAATGGTTGAAAGTCTGTCTTTGACATTTAATCCCTGCAGAATGGAGAATTTCATGCGTCTCGCCGTCCATGGTATGAGCAACACGTGTCTCCAGCACCACATCTCAAAGGTATGAATCCATCTTCTCTCCCTTGCTTTCAGGGTCTATGATTCTACACCATATAAAAATATAGAGTGCACCAGAGACTGTACAAACCTATTCGTTCGTTGTCTTGGAAATAGCGCGGTTTTTCTATATTCTGTCATGTCTGTACATAGAACTTTCCGCCATTCAAATGCGTCGTTCAATTTCTGTCTCGTAGCTACCATCGTCATTAATTATATAATATGTATAAAATGCATGTGTAAATACAAAGTTACTGTATAATTTTATCACTAATAGACCAGGTAAAAATTGTCTAATTTTATATCGCAAAATAAGACTATTTGCAGACGATGAACTCACATATATCGTTGGAGAAACTTATGCAACAATATAGCAATATGGCTGAAGAAAAATAAACTAAAACTAAATTCATGAACATTGGAAATAAAAGAATATCTATCACACCAGAAATTATTAAAGATGGTGAAAGTCTGAAGGAAGTGACTGAAATAAAATATTCGGGAGTCATAATAGATTCAAAATTGAATTTAACGCAAAATACAAGAAACGTAACTAAAAAGATAAAATAAATCTGAAGATTTATTAGTAAAATCAGTCTTGTAAAATAGTTTACAACTCTGTTATTATTACTCACATCAACTACTGCAGCAGCATATTGTTTGTGGCTAAAGAAGAAGAAATGAAACAATTGTCAGTGCTGCAGAATAAAGCTTTGAGAATAATACTCAGAAAAAATAGATATATTCTGATCAGTGCAATGCTGAAAGATCGGAATATGATGGATGACCTTTAAATGGAAAATATATTATATTTTAATATAATGGTATTTATTTATAAATCCTCAATAAGAAAATATCAAATCAACATGAGAACGAGCATCGTACAAGAGGAAGGGATAGACTGAGACTGACATTCAGGAAGAAAGCCAAATCTCAGAAATCGATGATGAAATTTTTTAATGAAATGCCAAAAAATATAAGAGAGGAAGTGAAATTGAATAGATTTAAAATGAAATTGGCCAAATATGTAAAAGATAAGTTTTAGTAAAAGAAAATATTGTAACTTTGTTTATATTAGAGCATATATAGGAGTGCTTATGTATGCACTATGTTAAGAATTAAATAAATAAATATAATGAATATAAAACAAACAAAATAAGCCGGTTATTGTAAATTTATTTATGAAATATCGTTCTCCCAAAAAAAAAGGACATGTATATTATTTTTAATAGACATCGACTACTTCAGGCAAATTATAATAAAAAAATTGATTTTTAATCTTACCGGTGTCAAGTACAATGTATGTTTGAACATGATTACCGTAGAAAATATTTTTTACAATAACCTTGACTGAAATGTGAAGGGAGTTATCGACGCCATTATTCACAAAACAATATTCTCCAACCATGTGAGATATTGGCTGTCAATCAATTGGGATGATGGGGTTTTATTACAACATTTATCACATTTATCAACTGTATTTTATAAACCACCGCATGAAATTGTGACATATTTGGAACGAGGGTGACTTTATTTTCAAGGGTGGATGGTAACGAATTTCGTCTCATGGTTAACGAGTACGTTAAACGATGTTCCAAATGAATCATCGTCACCTCAATATAATATAATTTGGCACAGATAACTGAACGTTTGGGTGTTGGAAGTATGCACAAAGTAGAGAAATCACACGACTTTGGACATATCAACATATTAAATTATTAAAAAACGAGATAACAAGAAAACGAATTAATATTTTTAGTAGCTGTTCCAGATTCATAAAACACATTTTTGGAACGTCTTGCGAATCGGCCGCTACCCATATTATTGACACCTTTCCGTGTCCAAATTCACACCCATAACCTATTCCTTAATGTTCGTTAGTGTGACTAGTGACCATGAAGATAGCAGACGTCAACGTGACCGATACTTGTTCGAGCGCGACTTCGCGATAGTATTCGCGATGTGGATTTATTCAGCTCCAGTACATCAGCACTGTAATGTTTGTGATCCTATGATTTGTGTACACAGTGATGTTTGTTATTTGTGTGCCGTGAGTGAAGTTGTGATCCGCGTGCCGTTTGTGTGATTCTCGGCGGCGATTGCAGAGTGACGGAGGCGTCATACACAAAGTAATGCGATAACCAGAATCGTCGTAATCATATCCGCGCGGGACTCGCGATGTCGGAGATCGCGCAATTCGTTCGTTAGATCCTATCGACGCAGGATTCTTTACAAAAGCAGTTGTAATATTTTTAGAATATGAATTCTTGATTTAAAAATTATATAATACCGTCTACAAAAACTACATTTGGACAGAGAATCATTAAATAGTAGATTGCATTCAAATAATATTAACAAATGTATCATTTTGAAAATGCAACATATAAGTTCTAAAAAGTCTCCAAATAGGGAGGGTTCCTGGTTCGAGTCCGGGTGGCAACAAAAATATTTTTTCGATAAATCGATTATATCTGTGTATCTTTCTAATTGGTACATTTAATTTGTATTAAAACATCACAGAACTATGTTCTGAAAAACTGTGACTTTACAATAATAATATATTCTGCTTAAAAAATGCAACGAAATTGTACAAAAAACAGCTAATGGAATTAAAATAAACAACAAAGTAATATTTAATAATACAATACATTACTAATTATACAATGTGTTCCGTATTCATCGAACACATTGAGAATCGGACGCGATCTATATTACTGACACCTTTCCACGTTCAAATTCCTACCCATCCTTTTCCCTACTGCTTGACCAGTGACTTTGATGTCGGCAAAGGTTGACGCGACGCGACACTTGTTCGGTTACAACACCGCGAGTGCATTAGTGGTGTGGTTTTTTTTACCTTCGGTGCATCAGCACTGTTATATTGTGATACTGTGATTTGTGGGCTAAGTGATTATTGTGTGAGCCGCGGGTGAAGTGATTTGATATCGCCGTCTTCACTTGGAAGCAGAGATTTGCCCGCTCGCGTGCTGTTTATGTGATCTCAGCTGCGACTGCGGGAGTAACGGAGGCGTCATACACGAGGTAAGGCGAGCAGTCCTTCAGATTCCCGATTCCCCGAGATCCACTGATCCTTCGACTGGATCACAATGCATGAAATAATTAGACAATGAGACGATAAAAAGAGAACTGACGATGAGCATTATATAAAAAGCAGAAAATAAATAAAGCCATCAAATTTTCTTACAATTATTTAATAAACCCTCAAACAACTTTTAATTAGGATATTATACAAGTTGAAATATTATAAAAAGAAAATAACACAAATAAAATGTACGAATTTTAATTACGAGTATATAACGTCTCATAAGGGGGATGAAAATGGTAATGGGCGATGAAACCAACTCCGCTGAAGAAATCGAAGTTTTGATGTGAATATCTGATGATACCTTGTTGTTCCAAGGGCACGATAAAGGAAATAAAACTGGAAGACTTGCTAAATCTGTGGGGGGTAAAGGCGAAGCAGACAAAGAAATTCGTGGCTTTAAAACTAGTGCAATCTGGGTGCAAATGCATTGCGCTATTTGGCATCACAATATCTAAAGTGAAGATCGCTATGATGATAGCCAACACATAGAAGAAAATGGAAGAAGTGCTGCAATCATATTAGAAGTGAAAGTAGATCTCTCTAATTTTTATCACCTACACAAAACAATCGTCAAAATAATTTAAAGTATAATTTATTTATTAGGAGAACACATTCTTATTGTTAAGTTATAATTATTCAGAACATATGTCTGTGATATTTTAAATGTGAATTAAATATCACAGACCTATGTTCTGAATAATTACAACTTCACAATAAGAATGTGTTCTACTAATAATAAAGTTGAATCAATGTGTCCAAAATTTAATAAAAATGAATCGATAATTCTGACGTTTGCTATCAGATTACTCAAAAGTATTTGAGATTCCGTAAAAATAAGGTAGATGGCTCTTTCAAATAATGGAACGACTAAATGTATTAATATCAAAAAGATAACACATAGGTTCGAAAATTTGTCGCTAAAAATATCGTCGCTGTAGCATTGTTGGATTATGCACCTTCCCCGGTTTGGAAAGATATCCAGGTTCGAACCCCGGTGGCGCAACAACAATATTTTTCGATAAAATTGATTTTATGTGTATACCGTTAATTTAATTTATGATATTGAAAGAACTATTTAAAAAATTTAAATAATATGCAGCACATTGTTTGATTATTTCGTTAAAAAATAAATAATCTGTTTTTTTAATACTCCCAATTTACATTTTACCTCTTTTTACATTTTTTATTGTCGGTCCCTTCAAAAACTTAAAATCGGATTTCCAATATAGTTAGTTACAAATAAGTTTTACTTCAGAAATAAATAAATAGAATTGTGATGTATTCACTTGACATATTTTGTATTAACATTAAAATATGTAGTCACATTGCGTAAAAATAACCTTCTTCAGTTTTATGATAGATGCGGGCGATTCTAAATATCACAAGAAACGAACCCATTCCGAATGCAAGCGGGCGTCTTGACAAATATTTGACAAATCGAAAGAAGGATGATTAGACGTATATAAATTGGTGTTGTTCCGGAGATGGTGCGTCTGGCAATATCATTAATTAAGCCAAAAATGTTTTTTTCTCATTTTTTACCGCAAATTCAAAAAATGCTCGAGTTACAAGTTAATGTTGTCCTTTTGAAATATTATATTTCTCGGTGTGCGGAATATTGCTCGCCAACAATTGCTCACCCACAGTTGCTCGCCCTTAATTGCTCGCCAGGAAGGTTGCTCACCACACAATTGCTCGCCAGGAAAGTTGCTCGCCAATTGGGTGACAGGATGTTTTAGTTCTTTTTTACATGAATAAAGATACTATAGATTAAGAAAAACGTGTACATATATTTTCAATTATTATTTACAAACAATTGTCGTCGACTAAAAGAATTTATAAAGACTTCTCAAGATTAAGAATATGATTTAAATCCTACGGTTCCTAAAACAACAAATATTTTTATTAAAAATATAATTATATAATTTTATTGCAACACTAATCGTGTAAATAATAATAAATAAAATTAAATAACCAAAACATTATATTCATTAAGTGACAGTAATTCATGTACGAGAGAAATACATATGTATAAATATTAAACAAATATTTTTTTGAGCTATTCCACGCAGAAATTCGATACAATTGTAGGTTAAGCTAGGTCAGAAAAGGTCGTAAAACTAAGGTCGCACGAGTCGTTTTCCCAATCGTGTTTATGACTAGGACAATTTTTAATGCAGCTGTAATTTTCCGGTAATCATATTTCTCATATACAACGCACAGGCATCAGGAATATGAAACTTATTTTATATTTCCCTTATACCATTTCTTGTAGCTTATTTCTCAAATTTATTTGTTTCTGATGTACACGGCAAAAGTATGAGATAATTTTAAAGAATCTTTATAAATAAATAAGAGAAATTGCTAATTATGCAGATGTCTACCGCGGGTATAAATCGTCATCGTTTACTTCACGGCAGTCATAAAATCAAGTACGTAGGGTATTTTTAATGTTAGAATCGTTTTGCGTATATCAACTAATTAAATAGGCTCTTTGGACTAAAAGTTATCAGGAACATGTTATAGTTTGTCAGTTTCAAACTTTTCATATCATAATTCATCCATATGTATTCTATTGATATTTTATTAACCATGTTTATCATTAATTCCGCCGATTGCAAAGATCGATTGAAAAATCCGTTGATTTGCTTTTTAAATGCTCACATTCCTCGAAACACGGCAGAAGAACTGCAGAAGTTTGGGCGGGAGCCGGACCTGGAGCCATCGGACTGATATTAAAATATTTTTTGGACGTAAAACGTAGACAGACTAATGGCGGTCCCCACAAAACTGTCAACTGGTTCAAAAAACAGGAGGTAGATTTCTTCAACGAGGGGATTGTCAAGTTCGTCTCCCAGTTTACAAATACTTGAACGTTAATGAGGTTTATATTGAAAAGTGTTTTCGTTGTAATTAAAATTATTTTGAGATACAATAAATTGTTAGAGTTTACGAAAAAACGTTCGTATCTATCTATAATAATAATAATACATTTATTAGGTTCACTTTTTACATGTATTACGTACTTACATTGATAAATAATATCTAACGGTCTGACGTATTACTCTTCCAAATTAATATTCATTAACAATACATTTTCACCAATTTAATTACAGTGAGTGTTGCTTAATATTTCATATATCGCACAATACTAACATAATAAATATATAATAGTGATATAGAACGGTAGAGGAGACAGTTGAGCGTTCGTGCAAATATGCTGTCACGGGGTTTCTACCGATACAGTAAGGAGGTGAAGAGCATCCTGTTTAAATCATTCTTCACCTGCATGTATACCTGCGAGCTCTGGTCGAAATACAAACAAGTGACGCATAACCGGTACAACAACTCATACAGAATACTGTTCGGATTGGCGCATTATTGCAGCGCATCTACAATGTTTGCCGAAGGCCGTATACATGGATTCGTTCCGCTTCTGAGACTTCGAATTGCGGGCGTAAAGCTGCGGCTGGAACTCAGCACCAACTCTCTGGTGCAAGCGGCGCTCTCATGGAAAGGTGGTTCCCTGACCAGAGAATGGCAGTTATATATGTAATATTTATATTTTGTGTGTATATATGTGAGAACTTTTTATTTTTTATTTATTAATATTTTCCTTGGTTTTCTTTTTCATAGCATTATATTTATTTCTAACTTTAATGTATTATATAATATGTATTATCTTTATGGCGAATCGGGTTAAAAAAAAACTGATCACGCTGGAATAAACACGTTATTATTATTATAACATTTGATACTAATAATAAAAATCCACAATCATGTTCAGGCAAATATTCGGCCAGCACGTGTTCTTCGATATTCTAAGGTTTAATAATAGATTAGATCTAACATTAAGATGTCGAAGAAACCTATTTTGTATTCGTTCTAATCTAACATCAGGATCGATCAAATAAACTTACTAAAACAGTATTATTTAAATTATTTTAATATTCTTTTTTTTTAATAAAATTAAAAAATTAATCTAGTACCTAAATGAATGATGAAAGAAGTGGAAATTGACTCAATGATCCAAAATCATAAAAAAAAAATTTAGGATAGAACTTGTGGTTGAATTTAGTTGATTATTAATAATAGTAGCTTGTTGGTGTAATGGTTAACACGCTTCCCTAGTGATCTAGTAGTCCTATTTTCATAATACAAGCGATTAGCTTAGTTTGAAAATAGTAAGAATATTAATGTGACATGTATTCCGTGTGCGCATCTCTATTTTTTAATTTTGCACGCTTTACTTATTTCTAATGATTCTAAATTATTTATATGTGAAACAGAGCATCCTTATTTTTATCAAACGCCTAATATAAAATCATCTCATCATTTTGGAAAGCCGAATAAATAGGAAAACAAAAAAATTAATAACATTTTTGATAAATGTTGTAATAACGATCCACGATACCTGGCTGTTTTATTTGTATACATAATTTAAAAATAATTATATAGCATAAAGTATCCATATTGGTATATAAAGGTACTAAATGGGTACTAACTGTCCGCTCCTTTTTTTCAAATAATATTTTATCGTTTGTCAATTATGAAGTTTATGTGGAAACCGTCATGGCGGAAACATAAAATATAAGCCTTGATATTGCCTTTCGATAACGTAATACTTTGTAATGGTGTAATAACCATAATTTTCTATGCTTTTCACTACACAGTAGCTTTTTAATAACAATCTTATTACATACTATTGCGCGTCACGTTTTCAAGAGTGACATTTAGAGAAAACAACTATATTAGATTTTGTTAAATAACGATTATAAGAATTTAGTTAATTAAACCTTCAACTCAATATTTCATCAACATGTGTGCCTCCATTACTGAGTATAGGCCTTCCCAAAGGATCGCCACTTCTGTCTGTCTTAATATCCATAAGCCATCTTCTACTAGGGTGAGATCTCGATTACAAAACCATCATCATCTCTTCGACAGATATGTCTAGTCTGTGAAGATCTATTGCCTCCACTGTAATCATCACCGCCGACGATCCTGAACGCACCTTGCATATATCAGTGCGTAAAACAGAGCTTCTAACAGTCGGTACCGACACCAGCCAACAATCCGTATCGCGAGCTTCATTCTTCTCCACGCCACCTTCCGAACAACATCTCCAGGAAACTCTTGCGTGTAGACATTTCATTGTACGACTAGTCTAAATCTATAATTTGTGCTCAACAATAATATAAGTGTCGTTTCGTAATCTACTTTGGCCACAGACTAATACAATACATTCCGCGATCATCAAACGAACACGTGAGCGATGGGTATTTATTGGGGCACCTATCTCTCGCACATAACCTTCTGATTCAAATTCTCAACATCTTAACTTACATATGTATCTTGCATTCACCCAAACTGGTGAATTCTTCCCCCAACAAGACCATTGACATTTGAGTAAATATTTAATTTTTTGGGTCACATTCGTTCCCTTGATTATCTGGTAAATTTGTACGTTAGATACTCGTTTTCTCAGAGATATTTTAAGCATAATCTTTTCCATTGCTCTTTGGGCAACTCTTAATTTATGAATGACATTGATAGTGAGGGTTCTCAACATTTACATTACATGAGTCCCATATACTTATTGTATACATAAACGTATATTTCAACAAATTTAAAAAACTGATAAAACATACTGAATTCAGTGAAATTATAATTCTTTTATTTAATTATTATTATTAATTTTTTTATTCTTTTGCAAAATTTTCTTTTATTTATTATCCTTACACACATTTTTAGTGTTCATATATTTTAATAACATTGTTTATTATGTATTAAAAAAATATATATTAAAAAATAAATTTACTACCTAAATCAAATTATTACTTGATACAAAATTACTAGAATACTTTAGAATGGGACTTGTAGTTAAATTTAGTTGGTTGTTTATAATTTTTTGATTAGTTTTAAACGCTTTATTAATCTCTAACGATTCCAAATTATTTGATTATATGACTAACAAATAATTAGAAAATTATTTTTTAAATTTTTTTGATAAAAGATTCTGTTAAAGAAACAATAACATATGTTTTTGATTAGTTATCGACATCCTGAAGAAGAAAATAATGTTTTTCGAAACCGGTAGATGTATTTTAATTCAATAAGTGGTTAATACAATAAAGTTAACAAATAAATATAATGAATTTTAACCACAAATAATTTTAACCAATTTTTAAAATACAATTAGGCACTTTTAAAACCAGGCCTTACTGCATTACTGCAATGCAACACAGCCTGAATTAATGTAAAGAGATGACCCACCCACCGAGGACCGTTCTATCAGCTAATGCTGCCATATCGATCCTTCTCATTCAACGCCAAGTTGGCATTTAATGTTAAAGTGCAACTGTGCCCCGCCGCCATGCTGCATGGGCAACAGGGCGGTAATACACGACTACCAGAAAAAATACTCCCCTCACTGTCCCCCGGCAAGATTTTCCTTTATTATAACACGTGGTAAGTAGAGAAATACAAAATAAATCATCTTAGACTTTAAACATTATTGACATATATCTTTTTTTTACAATATATTATAATATAACATGATAAACACTAGATACAATTATATTACAATTAAGCATATACTCGTAGTTTATTGTGTGAGATGGAATAGACTCCATCTCTGATATATACAGCATTGTTCTGGCTACTTTGCTAGACTTTAACTTACACTTACTTTAACAAAAGTAGCCAGTTTTTTTTGTGCTATTGTGGTGTTATTTAATTCTAGAAAGATAAAAATAAAAATAGAGAAAAAAAAAACAAAATATGTAGTGAGAGTGTTGTAGAACTAGTGAATTATTAGTGTAGGCACTGTATAATGATTATGTTAGAATGTTGGATAGCCTTGCTTCTGATTGATTTCTACCCAATTGGATCATATATTGGGTCCATATTTGTGTAATCTTATTGGAAGTGAATGATTTCCAGTTAGTGCTGAGTGTATTCTACAGTTTCGGAGCTAAAATGATAAAATGTCGTTGTTGCTTTCGGAACTGGCGTGTAGATCTTCGTTGTTTGTCTTGTGTTGTGTCCATGATGCATTGTTTGGGTAAGCGGAAAGTCGGCCAAGAGCTCAACGAAGGAGCATCTTAACTATTTTTATCAATTGCTTTTAAAATATCTTGTTAATAT
This sequence comes from Eubasilissa regina, assembly GCA_022840565.1. Classification (NCBI taxonomy): domain Eukaryota; kingdom Metazoa; phylum Arthropoda; class Insecta; order Trichoptera; family Phryganeidae; genus Eubasilissa; species Eubasilissa regina. The sequence goes on along the minus strand of JAINEB010000027.1, from coordinate 9,741,574 downwards.
TAGACACAACCAAATAATTACACGAAATCAACGAATTCGTCTTGTTCAAAGCGTTTTTGCAGGTATTCGATATTCATATTTTTTATTTATTATCTTAGTTTTATTAACCACAATTGAGTTTAAAAAACATCTACCGGTTTCGGAAAACACTTTTCCTTCTTCAGGATGTCATAACTAACTAAAAATTATTAACTAACTAAGTATTATTCGATATTCACCCGATTGTTCTTTTGATGATACAAGCAAAGACGTACCTATATTAAATCTACAGATTTATCTGAAAAACTCTGTATAATACGTATGTATGCCTGGAATAAAACTGTAGTATGTAGGTATACACGCCTATAACAAAACATTTTCGTATAATGGATTTTTAAAAATTTGAAAAGAATTTCACTAAACGATAACAAAAGCTATCAAAGGTTCGCACCAACGATCTACTTATACATTTTTTTGTTTAATGCTGTACGTATTCTAATCATGTAAGCCGTACTACATTTCAGTGCTCGAGAGTGGAGTTTTTTTCTATTATTATTCCGCTAAAACGCTTCTTATGTAAGTTTAGCCAGCGCTAGTGAAGAAAATTATTTCTATAATACACTTTGTATTTTATAATTTTCATGTAATCGTGTTTGAGCACAAAAGAAACAGGGATGTCGTTCGAAGTAGTGATGAGAAAAAATGCTACTCTTGACTCACTAGTGTGATTGTGATTGATATTCAATAATATCAGTGATTGAAAACTGCAATTGTGATCACAGTTTCATTACTAATACGTGTGCGCCGCACGATATCACAATCACGATATCAAATAAATTCAAAAAAACATAATTTTGAACGTATTTAATTATATTATTCAAATACCATTTGCGTAAAAAACATATTCTAACATATATAATTAATATAGATCTAATTAAATATCATCACAAAGATAATGAAAACCCTTAAAAAAATATGAGTTTATTTTTCGGGTCTAATTCTCTGCATTTCGGATCAAATGCGTAAAACGTTTTCGCAGAATCTATTAAATGACACTTATCACGAATTATAACGTCATTCCTTCATGAATATTTTCATTTCATATGCACCAAATGCAAATGCAACCAAATATAAATAAATTTTTTAAATGTTCACGATATTCCCAAATGTCCAATCACTGATAGTGAGTGTGACTCAAAGATATCAGTGATTCGATAACGATATCGTGATAATTCCAAGTCACGCGAAATGGTTTAGGTTGATATATCGGCGAATTATGCTCAGTGATGCCTTGGCATTGGAGTTAGACAAGAAATAAAAATAAAAAAATTTCTTATTTTAATATCAGATACTAATACGTTTTAAAATGAATCAGTAGAATATATGTATCATTTCTTTTAACATTTATTTCTTCTCCGTGACAGTAAGACTCATTCATAGAGAAGGAGTATATATAGTATAATGGAGGATGGTTCTGTTAGAAGCCTCAACAATCGGCGAGCTTGTATGACAAGATGTATGAATGTGGATGAGGCGAGAATTGTGTGTCAGGACAGAAGAGTGTGGCGCTCTATCCTCTCTGCCTATCCCCACGGGGAAACGGCTTGATGGTAAGTAAGTAAGTAAGTAAGAGTATATATATATATATTTGATTCAGATACAAATTTATGATAATCCGTAATATTTCTACTTGTGATGGGGAGATTGTTAAAAAATTTGATGCCTTCATAAATATACTGTTTTTGGGTTGCAGTATATTTTAGTTTTGGAATATCACTTTTGTCTCTGAATCTTGTAGATCGAAATTAGCTTCTAATATTTAATTGATTTTTAATTTTGAAAAATTGGATTATATGCGTAGAATATATTTTTCTGATTCGAAAAAAATATTCATAAATTCACTTTACTTACCACTGAACTGAGATGTAAAAATACATTTTTACAAATATCTTAATTGTTACATAATTCAACGAGTGTAACAATTTTTCAAATAAAATTCAAAATCAGTATTAAAATAAGATGATCAAAAAAGTGTAACAAAATTTAAACCAATGCATTAAATTTTAACACAAAAAAAAAGCATTATATTCTTATATGACAATTTGACACCACAGAAGAGTGTGGCGTTCAATTCTCTATTCCTATCAAAAATAACGTGTACCACTACGACTAGTTAATATAAGTAAATAAGATATCTCTGCACCTTTAGGCTTCTTCTGCTTCACTCTCCTAAAATGCTTCACTAGAAATACTTTGATAATTTGGTTCTAATTCTCGCAGTACATAAACTAGTAAATTCATTTACATTTCAGTTATTTTTATTCACTATTAAGGAGAACACATTCTTTTTTTGAAGTTGTAATTATTTATAACAGACGGTCTGTGATATTTTAAATACTAATTGAATGTATTAATTTGAAAGATATAAAATCAATTTCTTTGAAAAATATTGTTGTTGCGTTACCGGGATTCGAACCTGGATCTCTTTCCAATCCGGGGAAGGTGCATTATCCAACTATGCTACAGCGACAGTACTTTTGACCACAAATTTTCGAACCCAAATGTTACACTTTTCAAATTAATACAGCTACTGTTCCATTATTTGAAAGTCACCTACTTTGTTTTTACGGAATCTCAAATATCTTTAAATTTGTCGTTATCTCTCTACACCATTCTGATTAATGGAGTTGAATAATTCTTTATGTCTCTGTACTTTTAAACTTATTAGTTATTAGTCCAATACTAGTCAAAGTGTGGAATCATGGACTCTGGAGATAAGGGAGAGAAGACACATGTTGCGCATACCTTGGGCGACGAGACGCACGGATGTCTACACTCTGCAGGAGTTAAACATCAAGGACAGACTCTCAACCTGCAACCTGAGATAAATCTTTCCATTTTTAGGGCATCTCATGAGAAGGGAAGACAGCCTGGAGAAGCTTGTTGTGGAGGGCCACGTCGAAGGACGAAGAGGAAGAGGAAGATCCCCCACCCGTTGGAACAACCATGTGGAAAAGGCATTTAAAATCCGCAGAATGTCGAAAAAAGCGGGAATTCATGAAGATCACGATCCTCAGTCATGATGGACCAACGTGAATGATGAAGACCCTTAATATATATTTTTTTCATAATTGTGTTTCGTCCAAGTCTCTTACCATTCTTAGCAGTCTTATACCCACTGATCTCTTTACTTCTGTACATAACACTTCATTATGTATTTGTTTGTAATGACGTATACCTGTATCTAAGAATAAATAAATATTGCACTTAAAAGGGCGCAGGAAGGTCTAAATTAAAATTTCTGTTCATTTTGCCATTTCTCGTTTTTCTCTCTTTTGTGTTTATTAATTGTAGATTTCGGGTTCCGATAAAAGAAGTTGCAAACTTCTACAATTGTTCCGGGAAAGGATGTGTCCTCCCTTTTAGCGCCCCTTAGTACATTGTGTACTGGATGTGTTATATTCAGTATAATATACTAATATTAAACACTAAGGACTGCAAAATTTCGTACCGCCCCTCGCGCTCCCAGGCATAGTCACGCCATTGAGCAAGATGCGGAGATTACGTCCTAATCGTCTCTGATCTTTACCATAAATATTCTTCCGATAAAATACTCCCATCTGAACTTGAACACTAAACATTCATTGACTTTCGTTAAAAATTTAAGAACTTCCGCCCCTGCCACCCACCTTATACAATTTTCTTCACAGATTTAGGATTTATGTCACATCGTAACTTCCTATCATACGTCGTGAACATTTTTCCGAATTGGGGCCATAAAGATAGGGGTTGCTACTTGCTACCTACCCCTCAAGTGCGATGGGTGATGACGTCACATTACGGACAAAACTTACGAAAAATGGCCAAAAATCCAAGTTGTTGAAAGTAGAAGTCGTGTGACAAGTTCTTGCCTGACCCAAAGTATTACAATATATCAAATATTTCATGTCTCCGTGGTGTTGAAGGACACTGGAGAATTTATTATATTTTTGTATGAGGAGCTAGAACCTATATGAGATTATTTTCTCTACAAATAAATCACTGTAGCATATGTACTTGGAACCTCCAGTATGTGCACTATATATATCAAAAAAACTTGATCACAAGTATAACCAGTGGCGTAGCTAAAAAATTTGGGCCCAAATGCAAAATGAAAAAAGCCTCGGCTTCCAATGCAAGATGTTAAAAAGGTATTAGGCAAAATTGAAAGGTGTCAGTAATACTAAGCAGTTTTATCTATTAAGTTGCTGAAGTACCCGGCGTTGCCCGGGGTTTACTCAGAGTGAAGAGGTTTCATATAGGGAGATGAGGATAGTTTTTTTTCGAAATCAGATGTAGACAGTAATTTTCTTCTTATTTTGAACATCAAGTGTGGAAAATTTCATCAAGAAGTACCAAAATTCTGCTTTTAAGAGGTGGGAAAGGAAGATAGGGATAGTTTTTCTTTTCCTCTTGTTTTGAAGGTCAATTGTACAAAATTTCATCAAGCTCAGATTAACACTGTAGATTTGTATAAAAAACAAACCCATACTCTTATATATATATATATATATATATATATATATATATATATATATAAAATACCAAGTACAAAATTGGTATTTTATCAGCTATATTAGGTCCGGTTGCGTCATGTTCGGTAACTATAACCGAGATGTAATTGAGTTTGAATTAAAACTCGTTTACTTTTAAACGATATTCAAATAATTTGACAGAAATAGCGTATCGTGAACAAAGTTTATAGTTATCCAGTGTAGCAATCACATGAGCACCAAAAAATCTCATTTTCAAAAATAAATGCCTGCGCGAGTAATCTTGCTTATGCCAAAAAGTGTTTTTTGGCATTAATATTCGTTTTATTTACGAATACATTCATTTATTCTTAATCTAGTGTATATATAAGTCTGTTCATACATACATATGTACAGATATTTATAATTATTATTTAAATATAGTAAGATAATAAGATTAATTAAGATAATCCATGCATTTTGTCTGTTAAGGCAATCGATATTTCCAGAATTGGTATATTATTGTTTCAGAATGAGAGCAGTTTAAGATGGGATACACGCCAAAAATAAGTCTTTTCGGAATATTAGATGGAATTTCGCAATTTCAACGAGAATTTCGGCTTTACCTAAAGTTCCGGGGTATTCTGAAGATTCCCTTGCACTCTTGTAAAAGTCAATTAGTATTTTATATGTTATTTGACATTCACAAATCACCACAATGTTGGATATCACCCCTGTTTTGCACCCATCCATTTTTTAGCCTGAATGAATATAATATATTTAATGTTTAACCATGTCTTTTTTATCTTGTTGTATTAGCTTTGTCAATCATTCATTATATATTTTCGCGGTTGAGCAATATTTAAGTGCGGTGATTCATTGGTTCGAGCGCGTCGCGCTTTTTGTACTCATTTTAATATTCGACGAGTAAGTGATGGGCCGAGTACGCAACTTATCTGGTGTTGGGTTCAAAAGTTTAGACAAGAAGGAACAATGGTTAACCTAACTCTTCTGGGACCATCAACGACAGCACCGATGCCAGAACATGTGGCTCAAGTTCGACGTGAAATTATGCGCAATCCGCGTAAATCGATAAGGAAGATTGCAGCCTGTACTGGAATACAAAAATCAACAGTGCACATTATTTTGAAAAATAAACTACAGTTTCACCCATACAAACTGCAAATCGTGCAGTTTCTCAACGAAAATGACTATTCTTTACGTGAAACATATTGTTTACTGACGAACATATTTTCATATCGATGGCTATTTTAATAAACAGAACATGAGATATTGGTGCCCTGACAATCCAAGGGAACGCCATCAAAAATGTTAGCATTGTCCTAAAACGACAATATGGTATGCAATTTCTGCCCGAGGGATAATTGGCCCTCTTTTTTTTAACCAGCGAGAAACAGTCACTGCTGACGTGTATTGCCAAATGATCGACGAGTTTTTGGTACAGCAACTGCAGCTGTTTCCCGGGTTCAACAACAGAACACAATTTCAGCAAGACGGGGCCACTCCATACATAGCTAAAGTTACAATGGAGAAGCTGAAAAGAATTTTTCCCAATAAATTAATCAGCAAGTACGGAGACATACCCTGGGCACCTCGGTCACCGAACCTTACACCGTGCGACTTTTTTTGTGAGGATACCGTAAGTCAAGAGTCTACAGCAACAATCCTCGAACAATTCAGGTCCTACAAGAAAATATCCGCCGTGAAGTTGCTGCCATTGAACCGACGCTTTGCTCTCGCGTGTTCGCAAATTTAAGAGTCCGATTCCAATAATGTCTTGCGAGAAATGGACTACATTTAGACGATATTGTTTATAAAACGTAAAATCCGCATCTTTAAACTCCATTTTGTAAAAATGTAATTTGTAATTTTGTAGTTTTTATTATTATTTAATATTAAAATTGAAAATTTTCTGCTGGACACCTTTTATTATGTAGTGTTACTTTATGTGCCAGCTAATTTTTAATTACAATAACTGTCAGATTACTATTATTAACAAATTAATCTTAATCCTAATGGTGACTTTTCTTTTGACGGTGAAGTTGCCTACATTGCTTTTTCTCGTGTGTGAAGTTTCTGGAACTTTGCTATGTTGCATCCAGCAATAGTCGCCCATCATGTTGGCATTCTACTGATCCTGGTATTTTTTTTCCATTTCTTTAATATCTTGATAAAAACATGCATTGCTCTTTGCTCACTGCACCAAGATTTTCAGAAAAAAAGTGTAAGTGTGCATTTAAAAGCTGAAATTTTAGTTCATCACTAAGCGAGGCTTTAAATTTTCTCTGTATAATTTCAAAGATATTTATATTGACATACTCTTTTTTGCGAGAAATTCAGTAATTTTACTTTTAAAGCCTTAGCTTTTAACTTCAGTCATCGTAGAGAGGAAGTAATGATCTAAGATTAATCTTACGTCTGGACCAACAAATATGTTTTTCACATATTTGTTGGTCCAGACACATTCTTATTGTGAAATTGTAATTATTCAGAACATAAGTCTGTGATATTTAATTCATATTTAAAATATGTTTCATATTATGTAATCGGTAGATGAGAAAATTTCTTGCAGAGGTAACTATAAAAGTTTCCAGCTCTTAGTTAAACTATTCCATGAGGACAAATTTTACAAATAGAGGTGGCAAAAGTTTTTTTTCTTTTTTTGGCAAGAATTTGACATTAACTATTTTTACTCCCGGGTTTAAGAGACATCGCAGTGGCCATTATATTTGCTTTTCAATCGCATTCAAGAGACCAATAATGCATGCATAACATTTTGAGATCTCTAGAAAATCATCCAACAATGATCGTTGTAATAGACCTTGACTAAACGCACAGCACTGATAGGTCAGGTGTACAATTTTATTGGTGAGAAATTTACTGACCCGCAAAAGAAAACATATATTAAAATTTAAATATTCACATTAGTGACAGTATCTTAATTTTTTTAATGTGTCACGGAGTAACATAGATAACGTTGATGCCGGCCACAAGAATGAGATCTCGCTAATTTTTTCGGAGACGCCGACGCCGCAAGCTGCGCGGGCGGTGCGCGTCGCGGCGCCTCCCGACAAACGGTTCCGGAAAAATGAAATGGTTTATTCTCGCACTAAATCAACACTGTCTGTCCGTGCGCGAATTATTCGCACGAACACAGCTCATTTACTAGAATACAAATATGTGTTTCATGATCGTAAATAATACCAGCTGTAAGTGTGAAAATTATAACTGAAAAAATATCTTCATTATAATCATAGTCGAGAATTATTATAAATACATTATCAAGACATCTATTATTTCTCATTTATAGACTAACGCATTTGTTCTTTTTATATTGTTTCAAGTTTTAATTAGTTAATTAATTGCATTAATGAACCTGCAGACAGACTTCTTGCAAGACGCTTTGTGAGTCTGTTTTTGTATATATTGTTACGGTGTCTTTGAGCCCTAGAGGATAGGAAGCCATAAGGTCGTCAGGTGTATGTGCGTGCTCTGGTATCGCCTGCTACCTTGGATGGGATGATCATTGATTCAATGCCAACTCTAATTTTCACATTACACATTTATTCACAAACTCAATCAATCCCGACATTGGATGCACGGAAAATTTTCTTTAGATCTTCTTCCTTCAGGACAACTTTCTTCTGAAGAAGGTCACATTTATTTATTTCTTCTATTTGCGGAGTTTATCTATTTGCTAACATCAGCCAACGCGCCCGAGGACCCGAGCCGCCACACGCCCGCGCCAGGATTCATCTCCTGCTCCAGGAGAGGACACCACCTCATCTCAACCTTGTCCACAACGCCCATCAATCGGCCATCGTTCACATGCCGTCTCCTTGCTCGTTGCAGCGGGGTCTCTTCTCAACCCGCGGGTGGATCAGTCCCATCCATCTCTGAGCCCACCGCGGTGATCTTACTCTTTATCTACGCCATCACTCGCCGCCATATTCCTTCACCGACGCGCCCTATTTTCGAGTGTTCCTACCAAAAATGATGTCTTGCTCAGCTGCCCGCCAAAATTGTATTCTCGTTCCTGATTCGTTCATTTAAACAGCCAATCAACATAAGTCTTGACTAAATTACGATTCGAGAAAATTCAAGAAATAAATATGTGCAAAATCTCCATCGTTACGAAAAATATTGTTAGTAAATTTTACTAAATCATGTTTAGCTTTAAATCTACGCTCATTGAAATAAATATTTGAGAAATGTATCTATTATTAATTTATATTGTTGTTTCAGGACCTAAATTATCTAAAAAAAAAAATAGTTTATCCGTTCGAAATTCTATGACCTTTATTTTTTTGTATTCGATATATAATTCTAAATTAATAAAATATTTCAATTATTCGAAATAATTGCATAATTAAGATTTTTTTTTGGATGTCTGACATAGTTGAGATTGGGCACATATCCTTTGAATATTTTCGACTCGTAATTTAGTCAAGTATCTACCCATAAAATATTGTAGATAAGATATATTATACTGTATAGTGGTGATAGTATTTCAGTATTTCAGTAATCATACGGTTATTAAAAGTTAAGTTAATAAAATATTCGTCTTCTTTTTCTTATGCCTTGTTCAAAAATTTTGCAATCATATTTAAATTGATTGTAATATTTAAAGGTTTCCACGATGTAATGGTAACGCATTCTCTAAATCTCGGTGGTAATTAAATATTTATTCGAAGGATAAATTTCTTCTGTTTCTTTCCAAATGATTCATCTAAATCACTGACCAGTAAATGAATAGACATGAAATAAAGTGTACATATAGGAAAGAGGTTTGAAATATTAGTTGTGGGACACATTCTTTATGGAAACAAAAAATCCGATACTTGATGACACATTTACGTAACAGTAAAAGTATTTACTCTTCAAAAATTAAATTTTTGTCAGCGTTTAAATTTTCTTTCCGATCGGGTCATATATTTGATAAAAGTAGCGGAGCTATTTGATTACGTAAGCGGTACCAAAGTGATCATGTGAGTGACGTCAAAATTAAAATATTGAAATAAGGAATTTCTATTAGTTCATGTCTATATATTTGGTAGTCTGTGATCTAAATATAATAAAATTAATATGTAAGAACTGTATTCTAAAATAACACCGGTGTTAACTAAATATATATATCTTTCTGATTCATCGAAATTGTTTTAAATATCAAGAACTATGATATAGTAACTTCACAATAAAAATGTGATTTTTTTTAAATGTAAATAAATAAATAATTTTCCTGTTATTAAACAAATATTAGATATCTCACAGAGATGAAGCTATTTTTTATTAATGGAAAAATATGGAAGTATGGGTAATTACAGGACTTACGATCTGTCCTCGGCTGGCTTTACTGTGATCACTTAACACAATGTCACGTTTACCATTCTACCCAATCAACCTCCGTATCTATTAAATTTTTGAAAATTGTATATATGTTAATATGTGGAAACATTTCGAATACCACTACACTATCACCATTTATGGACTAAATTTGACGTTCATTTCCCTAAAATAGCATATATGTTACAATGAGAAATTAATTATTTTTTAAATTATTTTAATATTCGAAATACAAATAAGTGACGTACAACCATCTCCGAATTTAGTACAATGACTCACACATAATACTGTTCGGATTGGCGCGTTATTGCAGCGCATCTACAATGATTGCCGAAGGCCGTATGCATGGATTTGTTCCACTTCTGAGACATCAAGTTGCGGGCGTAAAGCTGCGGCTGGAGCTCAGCACCAACTCTCTGGTGGAAAGCTGGTTCCCTGACCAGAGAATGGCAACGACCAAAGAATAGCTACAGATACAATAATGGCCGTGACTGAAATGTAGTATTTATATTTTATTTGTATTTATATATGTGTGTGAACTTTTTATTTATTTTTGTTTTCCTTGCTTTTCTTTTCATGACATAAATAATATTTCATAACTTTAATGTATTACATAATATATATTATCTTTATGGCGAATCGGGTCTTCATAAAAAAAAATACCCGATCACGCTGAAATAAACGCATTATTATTATTATTATTAAAGTGAAACTTAAGCCAGCTGAAGACAGCTCGTAAGCCCTTTATTTACCCATACTTCCATATATTTCCATTAAATATAATAAAAATATCTTCGTCTATATGAGATATCAATTATTTGTTTAATATCTTTTTAGATGAAAATCCAGTAATTGTGAGTTCTTGGACATATTCAAATAGTCAAAATAAGAAAATATATAAAAATTGAATAATATTGATTTTTCAGCGTTTTCTAGTATGTGTTAAAAACATTTTAGAGATAATAAATTATTTTCCATTTCTCCGTATATTATGACGGAAGTATAAAATAAGAATATTGACCAGGTATGCAGGTGCAAGATAACGGCCACAACGTGAAATTGCATACTCACTAAGCCACGTTGTTGATTCCTTAAAACAATATGCAGAACTATTCTCGTATACTCTGATAAGATACTAGATTTTTTAAATATAGAACCATTGAATCTTGGTAGCTATCTAGTTATTAAATAACTAGTTACTCAAGACCGACAGCTCTATTTAGTCTAAATGGTGGTCTCGTCGTATAATTTTATGTACTTATTAAATGTAACTATTAGAAAGATTTGCCTTTTAATTCCACACCCCTCTGTGATGGTTTTTTAATAAAACCCAGAAATCACGAAAAACGTATAAAAATATAATTTTCATCTAAATGTTTCAATAGATATTTTGAAGGAATGAAAAAAAAATTCGGGTATTTGGTGTGATAGTGAATAATATGTATTATATATTTCATTTGTTTAAGACAATTTCCATCCATCCGAGACAGCCACACTGACGTATTACACTAGAGACACCCGCAGACTGAGCCTAGCCGGTAGCGTGGTGCGCTGGCGTTCGTTCCACCGGAGCCAACGCACTACGTCACAGAATATTTTAAAAAATTACAGTAATTATCTAAATAAATTACAATGCAAAATACACGAAAGCATAAAATAGTACATATGAACATAGTAATATGCAAGGTCATTAACTAAATTCACGAGTATTAGAAATAAAAGAATACCAATCACACCAGTAATTATCATAGATGGTGAAAGTCTGAAGGAAGTGACTGAAATTAAACATTTGAGAGTCGTAATAGATTCAAAATTGAATTGATCGCAAAATACAAGATACGTGACTAAAAAGACTGTTAAAAATCTCACTTCTTCGTCTTGTAAAATAGTTTACAACTCCGTTATTATTCCTCACATCGACTACTGCAGCAGCATATTGTTTGTGGCTAAAGAAGAAGAAATGCAACAATTGTCAGTGCTGCAAAATAAACCTTTGAGAATAATACTCAGAAAAAATAGATGTACTCGAATCAGCACAATGCTGGAAGATCTGAATATGATGACCTTAAGCAGAAGATATATTTTAATGTAATGGTATTTATTTATAAAATCCTCAATAAGAAAATATCAGTAGAATTTACACCAAATTAACATGAGCACGAGCATCGTACAGATAGTCTAAGACTGCAATTCAGGAAGAAGGCCAAATTTCAGAAATCGATGATGTATAGTGCGATGAAGATTTGTAATAAAATGTCAGAAAACATAAGAAAAGAGGAGATATTAAATAAATTTAAAATGAAACTGACTAAATATGTAAAATATAAGTTTAAGTATGTACTATGTTAAGAATTAAATAAATAAGACTATATACCATTTATAGAGGTGTTAGAAACTCAACACGCGTATTTTAGGTGTTTGTCGCTCACATATTTAATCTTTTTTGGTATAAGCCAGTGGAATACCACTAAAAACTAACAGCCAGTTTCATTATTGAGTCGTTTGGAGGTTGAGTACTCAATTATAGAGGGTTTTGAAACGAAACATAAACTTGTTTTTTTTGTTCTATTACATAAATTATTATTTTTGATACAGTATTTAAACTATTGAAATGTTTCTTTCCTATCTCCTAGGGAATATTACTCAAAGTTATTTGAGATTTTTGCAAATAAAAGGTGATAAATTTAGTTTTAAAATTTAGAATAATAGACGTATCAATTTGAAAGAACTACAGTACATAAATTCGAAATTTTGTCGTCAACTAAGTATGTTAGTGTAGTGTAATTGGTTAATGCATTTTCTCAGATAGGAAAGGATCCAGGTTCGAATTCCGGTATAACAAAAATATTTTTTCGATAAATTAAATTTTCCTGTATATTTTTCCAGTCAGCGAGCACTAGTGTATGGAACTGGCGTCTCTTCTTGATTATATTGCGTTTTTTTGTAAATGAGGAATTCTATACCGACATTTCGGCATGGTAACACGTGCCATTGTAAAGGTGATGTCTCAAAACATACGGCATACTCTTACTTGTACGCAGGATATATAAATCTCCCACAGTTGAGTTACTCAATATGTAGTGTATATATTTGTATTTTATTAAAGTATTCCTGAATTAAATAAATAGCATCTCTCAGTATGTATTGGTTAAAAGATTTTTTTAATTCATTGCGAATAAAAAGTTGGTAACATTTAATTGGAGATACTAGATGTCTCACTTAAGGATTAAAATATAAAGCCTAAAGCCATAAAAAAGTTACTACTGATTACACGATCAGTAGTAATTTTTTACTATAGTAAAAAAATGTAATAAACTTTTTTTTTGCAAAAGCGGGTTGTTTGATCGTTGATAAAAATTATTTACTTTTCTAAAGTACATCCCGTAGTAAACTCATTTTACTCTCCAATATCCTTTAGTAAAAACGAGAAATGACAGTTAAATATGGCGGACTGTTCATCACAGCTGTTCCAAAAGTCATCTGACACATTGAAACTTCGAAAGTTGCAGTACTCGACAATTAATCATTCAATATACCGCTATTTTAGTGATGAGAGTTTATCCGATGATAATCTTGTTGTTTAATATTTTAATGTATACATTAGCACATAATACGAAAAAAAATTACCGCCAAAGTGACAGATTTCAAACGCCTAAGAGAAAAAATCCATAGATAATGCATAAAATAAAGCATATTTCGTGATTATTTGTCGCGCGTATAGACATCTCCATATAAGCTTTGACAGTAGTAAATTTGATGTATCAACAACCCGCAAATGATTTTAACTACGAGCGTTAGTAAAAAGTTACTACTGATCACACAACCGGGCCTAAATCTCCGAGACGTTAGAGCAAAATGTAATAGTGTACACGCATGCCTATATTACATTAATAAGTCTAGAAGTCATCACAGTAGGTATCATTAAATTGCATTCTGATATGATATTATTCTTTGAAATTCAATTTATCCAGTCGCGTTACACGCCAAGTAGTGGCTCCTGACCTTCATCAGATATTCATACGACAAACCATCATAAAGCCTCTTTTATCCCCAACTCATTTTTCTGTCTCCTACCGTGATGTATGATCTCAACATACAGAAATATCCTCCCTTCTACCTTTAGTGTCAAAATAATAATAAATTATCCCATAAAATTATTCCCGGTTCTTATAACATCAATTGTTGCATAATACCACATTTATTTTATCAAATCAAAGGCATTGTGTGGTATCAAAAATTAATTAACCTATTAGTAAGCCATATATAAAATATTGTATCGCTTAAAAATGTTAAAATGTTTTCATCTGGACACCTATACGATTTTACGATACTTGTCTGGACACGGAGTTATTATTACAAGGAACTGAACCCAAGGAACTCTACAGTGAAGAGAGGATAGACCACCGATCTGGTGGTACTCATAAAGTTACCACAATTACAATTTATTACGCCGCATTAACGCCTCAATAACGTGTCAAGTCATTAAAACGTTTCATCTGAATAATCGTATGACTTTTGGAAAAATGTATCACGAGCGATGACGCTCATTTCGACATGGCGGGTTTTGTTAATAAAATTCTTAATTAACACCAACCATCTTTACTACCACACAGAGGTATTGTGGTGTCATTGGGTCCTATTTCTTTCAGGATGCAAGAGGCAGTGCTGTAATCATTAATGGTGATCGCTATCATCACATTCACAAAACTTCTCGTTAGCAGAATTGGCTCGATTGGGCCTGCAACACGTGTAGTTTTAACAGGATGGTGCCACCTCATACACGGCCTGAGCTACGCTTGAAATTTTACCCGGCCGCATAACGACAAAAAGTTGTGATATCGACTGGCCTCCTCGATCACCTGACTTGACGGCTCCGGACTATTTTCTGTGGGGGTGCTTGAAAGGAGAGGTCTACCCCAAAAGGCCAACAATTCCGTTGCTACAGGACAACATTTTAAATAAAATTGCTGAAATAACAAACGAAGTGTGCGAGAATGCTATGAAAAACACGGTTAACATGAGCACGCATTTGTCCCGCTGCCAGAGGCGGCCACTTGACCGATGTCATATTCCATACATAATTGTAATAAAGCAAATAATTGATAAATAAAAACCAAATTAAAAAATATGTTTCATTACCTAGTTATTCAAAAACAACATCGGCCTGTAACGTAACATTCCCCCGCTATAATGTTCCCAAACAGCAGGAAGCGAGGTAGTTCAAGAGGCAGTCTATTTGTAATAATTTAATAAAGTTCAAAAATATGTAGGTACATATAACTTCGCTTATTAGAGCCAGCCACTTTTTTGGGACAAAATGTTTTGGTCCAATGTGTCCCAATTAAGCGGAATCTTCTGTGTATACCATTATAGCCTCAAATAAGAAATGTTTCGGGGCACAACTTAAAGATGGAAGAAGGCCAAGAAAAACTTCCACGGTGGAGAGACTCTTATGTTAGCGGTGACTCTGGATCAAGTCTTATGGAAGAGTGTTACGAGACATGTCGCATCTTACTGAGTCCAGTATGTGTGTTGGATTGCACAAAATATGCCAGAAATACAGAAACAAGAAAAATGAACTCACTAAATTCCGTCTGGACTGTATAAGATTATCACACACTATTTCGCCAAAGGTCAAAGGTCTACAACACAATAGACTCACGAAGTCTCAAAGATTGATAACAGCGTTTGATTATTCCGATTCGGAGTCATCGATCGACTAACCGCTCGCTAGCGGCGGGGGGAAGGTAATAAAATAATACTAAGTCTTAAATCATGTCAATATGGACATAAAAGAAGAAAAACAACGAATGAATATAAAATTAAAAGAAAAATTTTAAGTTAAAATTATTCATGGAATACCGTTTATCGAACGCATAAATCATCAGGCCGAATTCACTCTCAAAATTAATCCTCACTTTCAATTACGTATAAACAAACTCAAAGGAGTGCCCCAACGGCGGATGGATGCGATGCATCTGGCTGGAGAGACCCTGGACCCAGAACCGAGACTGAATTTGAAGAGACGCGTTATGAGCCGGGTCCCATCTGGTTGAGGCCACTATACAGAATGTTGCGAAGTTATTACTGAAAAAACTGTTAAAATATCCATATAACTACAACAGTATATTGAATTATCTAATTGCATCTTGTTGTTTTAGGCTGTAATTATATGTTAACTAATTGCATCTTGCTTTACTCTTGACATGTATAGCATATATATATATTATTTTAAACATTGAACAATGCATTTACTAATCTAATGATATCTTATTTAACTCTTTATATATATATATATATATATATATATTTTTTTTTTTTTTTTTTTGTACATTGAACAATACACTTTTCTTACTATAATACCGGAAAAGCACTGTCTGCTTTAATACAGTAAAATACTAGTGTAGCAGGCAGGGTACCCAAATATAAATGTTCATCCGATTATAATACAATACACTGTACTATGAATCCAATAAATTATTACTATTATTATTATTATTATTATTAACTAAAAAAAAACGTATGTCAATATTTGTGACATTGCATTTTTTAGTTTTTTAATGCAAAAAATACATAGTTCTGGTACAAATTTGCGTGTAGAAAAAAATAGTCTATTGATATTTCGAATTTTATGTGATTTATCAATTTATTATGTCCTAGTCGACAATAATTTATCAATTTATTATAGACCTAGTCGACAATTGTTTATGGAAGGATTGTTGCAAATGCAAATATCTAATTCTGTACCGTTTCGGAAAATATTATTTATTGTATGAGATTTTCACAAAATTATGTTAAACTTTAATACAAATTAAATCAACCAACTAGAAAGATATACTTACTCACAGAAAAATCTATTTATCGAAAAATATTTAGTAGCAATTGATATTATTTCATTTACTTCGAAATGAATATTTACGAAATTCGCACTTTATTATTCTATATATAATATTTGCTTCAGGTAGTAAATCATGTAACAAATAGCCTGGCCACTCGAAGTTTGATGACTTTTTACATTTCGTATTCGATATTGTTGCGTACAAGCATAAACGCCGGAAGAATTCAGGATTCAGAAGGAATTTGACACTCACTATAGTCCGGATTCTGCTGGCACCTCCAAAATGTGGACTGTATGATTTATTTCACTATTTCGTCTTAGGTTCATTTAGACGATGACAAGTTCTGACACTGTATAGAAGTGAAGTCTCAAATTAATTATTATTAATTAAATATTGTAATCGTTTAGGTAAATGTATACCGCACTCGTTCGAGATCGCCAATCGATCGGTCGGCGACGAGGTTGAAATAGGACGGAAGGGAGGGGGGAGGCATAGTACATTATTTTCGTTCAAGAATAAATGTAAATACACACAAATAAATATATGTCCCAAACAGATATATAATTAATATGTGAATCATTATCATCATCCACGTCGGTCTTGACTATGCTACTCCACTTTTTACGACATCCTGCAGATCTTAGGACTGTCGCCAGAAAAGTGCCTGTTGTATTTTCCACTCGGTCGCTCCAACGGGTGGGGATCTTCCTCTTCCTCTCCGTCCTTCGACGTGACCCTCCACAACAATGTTCTCCAAATTAAAATTGAAGAATTCGTCTCAGGTTTCAGGCAGAGTCTGGTCTTGATGTTCAATTCTTGCAGAATGCAAACATTCGTGTGTCTCATCGTCCATGGTATGCGCCAACATGTGTTTCCAGCACCACATCTTAAAGCCATCAATTCGTCTTCTCTCCCTTGCCTTCAGGGTCCATGATTCCCCACCATATAAAAATATAAAATGCACCAGAGACTGTACAAACCTTACCTTCATTATCTTGGAAATACCGTGGTTTTTCCATATTTTGTAAAGTCTGAACATAGAACTTTTCGGCATACCAATGCGTTATTTAATTTCTAGCTCGCAGCTACCGTTGTCAGTATATATGGATCCGAGATAATTAAACTCCTTAATATGTTAATATAACCCTTTAAATATGATGCACTAGGTGTGTGTTATACACAGTATAAATATATTACTTTATAAATTGTGATGAACAAGTCAACAACTTGAAACTGTATGTTATCAGAATAGCACGCACCCCACAAGTCATAACCCCCAACCCATGATAAAAGGTTTGAAATTAAGCAACCCCGCTCAACGATCGGTGAACAATCACGAAGCTATATTCCTCCTATACGAATCCACCCGAATAGCTTATAAAAATTGTTGTAATCTATTAGTACACTCACCAGCGTAATTTTAAAAGAGAATTCATTTACTTACAGAAAAATATCTTGAAAAACAAATTTCAAAGAAAAATATTTATTTTGGCAAATTTTTCTTAAATACCTACATTAGAGCAGAGATCTTGTTTTAATTACATTAAAGAAATTTTTAGCGCGGCTTATTAAGTAAACATATTAATCAAAGAATTATGTTACTGAATTTATTTTTTATCGAAAACTTTTATTCGTTTCTAAGTCAAAGTAATGCTTTATACTGTTTCTCAGTCTAATGGATAATGACGTAAAGCCTTTTTTCCATTTTCAACTTTTCATTGAGGCAGTCTGATAATCTTAGCTCAAAAAACGGAATAAATTTGATATGAATACCAGTAGACAATTTAAACTATAACTTACTGCTAGGCCCTGCGGGAGACATTTGTGGCCATTGGTCTCAATATTATACATTTCAATGATATAGCTTTACCCAAAATAAACCACGCGTAAATAAAATGTCGATGTCATTAAAATTATTCCATCTTTGTAAGTTAGCTGTCAAAACGAATAAAAATGACATTAGAGTAAAGGATAGACAATTTCTATGGTAAGATTTCGTCCTTACCATAAACATAAATAAATATGATAGATGTTAATATACTATTTCGCTAAAATATGTTTTCATTTCAAATTGAATATATATTTACGTACTGTTATTGAATATATAAAAGAGAAAACATTTGTGTAATCTTAATCTAGAGATATTATAAACGTATTTATAAACCTGTTCGTTTAATCAAGCACTATACAGCCATAATGACACTATTGAAACCAGCATCCAGAAAGTCACAGATGTAGATGGGGAAGTGTATTATTATTCTGGATTCCTCTTAAGAGACATTTCCTTATCGTTGAGATTTTCTTCATCAATCCCTATTCTGAGCCAGGTTTTTTACTTCTACTACAATACCTAGCTCAAGCACGTTCTGTTTGGCTGCCCTATTCTTTTTCTTCTTTCTTAGTTACGCGCCTAGCCAGTGGCGTAACTAAAAAAATTAGCGCCCAGTGAATATTAGGTTTTTTTCTACTCAGTTTTATTAATAACGCTAGGAAAAGTATCGATACTTGCCCAATATATTAATACCAAAAGTTTAGCAGCGCGTGGACCTTTTGGTCCCTTATCTGATGTTAGTCCCAGTGTACCTCGTTACATAGTTACGCCGCTTGCAAAATTATAAAAAGAGCCCCAATGAATATTAAATATGTCGTGGTTTCAAAGAATCGATATTCGTAAATTTATTGACGCCAAAAGTTTTGAAGCGAGTGGACCCTTCGGGTCCTTATCTAACGTGGTTTCCAATGCACAGCATTGGCTGCATTAGCGTAATTACGCCGCCGTCATTCCGTTTCCTGTTCGTCTAACTAATTTTCAACATTGTCCTCCAATCACATTTCAAAATCCTTCAGTCTCTCTTTGTCGTTTATGGTTAGGTTCCAGCATTCCTATTCACATTATAATGCTATGCTCTCTCTCTATATATATATATTTTTTTTTATAAGATCTGTAGAGACCTGAACGCGTCGCATAATTCCTGGCCGTTTATCCAAGCACTCTTCAGCCATTTAATGCCGAAGCGTATCGACCCAATGCAGATGACAATACATCGCGGCGGACCCAGTCCTAGAAGCCAGCGAAAGCTATCACTTCTCCTTGGCCCATCCTTCCGGAAGCACCTCAAGCGAGCATCTCCAGTTACGAACTTTATTTGTACAAATTAATTTTCTAATCTTTGTACTTTCAATTTTGAATCGACCCGCAATAAACGCCAACTTTTGTAAGTCCTGTATTAATTAAATACTTTGCTCTAGTCAAAGTATATATACTAACTCGCAAATTCCACATTCATGTTTACAGCGATATACATCCACACGTGTGAGAACTGAAAAGAGATAGGTCCTTCAATGTCACCATGTACAAAACCTTCTGATCCGAATTACATAATCTTCGAACTCCATCCGAGTGACTTGACAACTTAAAACACGCCTTTCGACTCTACATAATTGATAAAGTTAATATGAATATGTTATATTGAAGGCTCCCTTATAAAATATGTCAAAAACTGCTTTACAAACGGATCGTTAGAAATAGCGCATTTGAAAATTTCGGAACATTTTATAGAAGGTTCGTGGATGGGCCATAGTATATAAGAACGTTATAACAGATACCTTAATAAACAGCAATGGGGAAGAAATATGCAGTGAAAAATGGTAATCAGAAAACTACACACATGATAACTGTACACAAGACAGGTACACACATAGACAACTGCACACAAAGTAATAGAATATTACGGGTATTAAAAGTTAACCCACAATAAGTTACATTAATTTATTAATTCCTATAGTAATTCTTGTATGCAGTTGTCTTGGAATTGAAAATATATTAAATATTAATTAGAAAGGTATACATATAAAAACAATTTTATCGAAAAATATTGTTTTGATGATATCTTTCCAAACCGGAGAAGGTGCATTATCCAACTATACTACAGCGACGACATTTTTATTGACAAATTTTCGAACTTATATGTTACCTTTTTGATATTAATACATTTAATCGTTCCATTATTTGAAAATATATATTCTGAGTAGTAGCGGTATGCCTGGACACTTAACGTGTTTTTTTCCAAATTTATATTTAATTATTATTTTAGTTCCGTTTTGCTGTATGCTAATAATGACATACGTATTTTAAGATACATATGTTTAAAGTCAATTTTATGCAAACTATGTGAATATTATATAAATAATAAAATATTATGTAATACATAGATTGTGATAGATTTGAATATCTAGCCATTGTTAAGGACTGGCAAACAAATTAATTAGTTGAACAATTAGAAGGCTGTAAACATATATTTTAAATATGCCCAGACATATATTTTAAATAATTTATTGTCACCATTACAATAATTTCCTTATTTCCGTTCATCAGTTGCACATAGAAAGTAAAACAAAAAATTAATACGCAGCTGTCCGCGTGCGGTTATTGCGTCAAACACAGTAAATTATTATTCTATTGTATTTTATTCGATTTTTTAATAAATTAAAGTTTTAAAAGTATTACATGTATGTAGTTTCTTATTATTTATAATAAAGAAATATATAAATCATCTTTTTTGTTCATTTAAATATTATATTTTGTAAACGTTGTTTTAATTTTTATTGATTGAATGTACCTACGTTAATTAAAATAATTACCTTGCACCACAAAGCTATAAAAATTGTAATAATAAAAAAAATATTTATGTAATAATATTTATCACGTTAATAATTTCCTAATTTAAATATATTTCTGAAAATATGAAAATATTGTAAGAAAAAAATATGTGGAAATATTAGAAAAGATAATTTGACCATGCTTCATAATATTTTTGATTTCTTTCGATTTGATAAACTCAATCGATTCAGTTATATTTTAATTGTTTAAATTAGTATTTAGTGTATATACTATCACAGAAAAATGAAATCACAAAGAAAAATGTGCAACCGAGCTTCACCGCGAAGTCGTAAAAAGATGAAAAAATACGTCGAGATCAGCTTATACATAGATGAAAATGTTTCTAGTAGCCTGGATCTTATCACTGCCACAGTTTCTAACGAAGCAGATCATTAAATTTTACTTGTATTTAGTTTATGTCTTATTTATGTCTTTGTGTTTATGTCTTTCCTCGAAGTAAATATGAATGAATATTTTTCCGCGTTGCAAATTGACTTCAATGACTCATAATCGGGGAAAAAATTCAAATTAAATTCTGCATGACTGAAACATTAATTTCATTTAAATCGTTATTAAATTATTTTAAAAAATCATCCACAACCTACGCGAGATTATATACTGCAGCTTCCTTAGGGTGCGATTCGAGAGAAACGGTTAGTTATATTTTATTTTTATATTCACTTTTGAGTACTACAATGTGAGTAAAAACATAGGAAGAATTTCCTGATTGGGCTATGCGAGACTGAACAACGAACGCCGAAGTCACTGCTGAATTCTAGACCAAGAGGAAACGGGAACTTGTGAAGGTATTAGCTAAGATGCAGCGACAATGTTCTCAAAGGAATATCTGCATTAAATATCCGAAACTAGAGAGAAACAGATCAATGAAGGAAAACTCTTGACAGTGTAATTTCATCATCGGTCTCTATTTTGTATTAAAATGACTAATTCCTTAAACATATATACTTATTTTTAAATATCTCATTAACCACAAAAAAATTACCAATCTATAATTAGAAAAAATAAATATACACCTTTCAACTATCCCAGGTTATCTTGTTGATCGTCATCTACCTCGTATTCATTTTATCCGATGAAAATTTAAAAAAAAATTGTATCAAAATTTAGAATCAACTCAAAATAATAAAACATATTAGACTAATTCATACAATGGCCAAGAATCTCTTCAGTTGCGAAAACTGAAGATTTAAAAAAGCTTTATGCCTTTTGGCATTTGTTTTACATAAAACTAATTATTTTCTATGTATTATTTGGCAATGAAGAGTTGACACAGCAGAGCTTACACATTACATAGTTAGGGAGAATCATTCGAAAACGGGTTCTATTAAAATCGTTTGTAAAAGAAAATGCCACGAGCCTTAGATATGAATGAATATTGTAGAATACATTGATGTTGTATTCAGAATTTTTCCATTTTAATTGCCACATGAACGCGCTTGAAGGAGTCAAAATAACAAGTATAGACGACTGTATCATTCAGCGACAAGTTAGTCACTTAGACTACGAAAGGAGATTATAATATATACTAGTAGCAGTCTTAGGGTAAACGATCGCATATAGAATTTCAACAGCCTGTTACATTCAGGAGGAGAAAACACAAAGAAAAAAATGAGTAAATAAGACCTAGAAATCAGTCCGTATCAACTCATGCTCTAGACACTCCAGAGCTTATCGATCAAAGATAGGATTCAGTCATTTGAACACCCACGATCTTGAAGAATAGTCGTCCTAGGATATGAGGGACAGCCGACGATCATGGATCAAATATTTTAAATACTAATTTTAAATACGAAAGATATACATATAAAATCAATTTTATCGAAAAATATTATTGTTGCTACCGGGATTCGAACCTGGATCCCTTCCAATCCGGGGAACGTGTATTATACGATTATTCTATACCAACACAGTGGATTGACGACTAATTTTTCGAACTTATATGTTACATTTTTCAAATTAATTAATCTATCGTCCCAGACAGGAGACGCCAGAATTAACTATTAATTTTTATTAAATTTTGAACAATACACGATCCCCGGACTGGAAGAGATCCAGGTTCAAATCCCGGTAGCAACAACAATATTTTTCGATAAAATTGATTTTATATGTATATCTTTCTAATGAATACATTTAATTAGTATTTAAAATATCACAGAGCTATGTTCTGAATAATTACAACTTCACAATAAGAATGTGTTCTACTTAACGATCAAATATTTATTTATTTCTTTATGAAATTGAATAGTCGTACCGATGTGAGTATTGTGAAACCAGATGAATGCTGGTCTCGTTTCAAAACATATTTTGTATATGCATATTTAATACATGTATAATTTAAATAAACATATCAATCAATCGTGCATAATAAGTAGAAAATAATTAATAAAATTCATTGTTATTCCGAATTTATTAACTAAAATATATATTGTAATTACTTACCATCACATTATCAAAACCGTCCATATATATTTCACAAGAAAAGAATCGATTTCACTCGCTAATACAAATTTCAAAAATCATTAAAAAGTTCACATTCGACAAGAACATCTGACAGATAGAACCAAAAAGTTTTCCCGCTCCTTTTAGACAAATCTTATTTTTTTCCACGTCCAGTTTACTGAAAACGTTCAAAATTCAATACGGCGGCAACTTTTTAAAATAACTTTGACTGTCAGTCACGATCTAGCGGCGTCAACAGTTTATTGAACACGATCTTTGTGAATTTACGATACTTCGCCCGGACCATCTTTCAGGACATCCCGAACGCAACTTCCTTCGCCAAACGCTGGCGGCATACTGAAAGTGAAAATGTATGGAAGTTGGAAGTTGTGCGTTACCGGCCAGTTAAAATGAAACAAATGCTCGTCCACACGGTGCCGGGCGAATTGTGTCACTAGACAAAAGCACCTCGGCTTTTCGATTCGAAAGAGGATTCGCGTGAGAAATGCATTTACCTTTTTACTCGACGTTTTCGTTTCTCTTGCCATTTTACGGTGTATTTGTTGAATGAAAACTGCATTCACGTATTTAGCGCTATCATTGATGATAATAAATTTGTTGCTTCCTACCTACCTCTGATTATTTTTGGTAATTTTCTGAACAGGTTTTTATTCGATTACATTTTTATAATGAAAAATACTTTTTTGTACTGACAAAATGACAGGATAGAACCGTTTATTGTGTGTACAGTAATTAAATATAAATTATGTCATTGGGTTAATCATTATTAAAAAATATTATATAGGGTGAATTTAAAATAAATTTAAAACACAAAAAAATCATCATTAAAACAACTTAAATATCGTTTTGATTTTTGTTTTGAAAAAATGTATGCAACAATTAAGATGATTAATTAAATAGTAAAGATTTCTCAGAATTATCCAATAATTTATTAGAAAATTATCATAATTTTAATAAATATTTCGGATTATCTATCTTACATATAAATAATGTTGGTCTTAAATTGAATAATTTAGAGTCATCAGAAATAAATAAAGCTTACAAAATTAACCTAAATATTATAAATAACAAACTAATTTTAACTACAAGTCCTATTCAAAAAAAAAAAAATCTAATAATGTTGTATCATTAAGTCAATTTTCATATTTTTTATCATCGTAACAATTTAAGTTAAGTACTTGATTTATTAAGTAAATTTTTAAAAACATTATAATAACGTGTCTTATTCGGTTTTACTTAGTTGATTTGACATCCTGACGAAGGAAATTGTATTTTCCGAAACCGGTTGGTGTATTAAAATAATTCATTAAACGGTTAAAAACAAAATTAAATAAATCTATATAAAAATGAAAGTAAACCACAAATTTCAATTTACTAATATTCAAAATAATTATAATCACCTAAAAAATGTAAATGATAAATGTGTTAACTTTTTTATTTTATAATTACTTTCAAACGTGTCTAAAAATGCTAATAAAAATATAATTTAATTATATGCTTCTTTTTATTATTATGTTTTTTCTTGCATGTATGTTCATAATTAAAATCTACAATTAATTACAAAAATTACAATTATATATTATTTAAATCCCATGCCTGCACTACTAGGTAAATAGTTAGTAAGGCGGGTTGTTAAAAGTTTTTTTTTTTTTTTTAAATAGAGATGCGTACACGGAATACATGTCACATCAATATTCTTACTATTTTCAAACTAAGCTAAATGCTTGTGCTATGAAAATAGAACCAACTTGCTGGTGTCTTGGAATACTCCCGATATATCCCGACTTTCGGATCTAGTCACAAAATATAGTAAATATATTATCGGTAATAATGAAAACATTGTCGGATATCCGTGACCGCCTATCTACATATTTAAAAATATATATTTCCATTTATTTACCGAAATTCTAAAGTACTGCACACCACTGACAGATTATTTCTTGCAATATACCGAATATATGGGAGTGCGTCATTCTAATTCGGGATCATTTCATGTTAAACTTTATACTGTTCTTTATGTACACGGGCCATTACATAATAATCTACATGACACAGAGATTATATTTACTTATAGATGAAAAATTGTCCTCATTTTCATCTTCACAAATGTGAACTTAATGTACAATTTAAAAAAACTCCCTGCTATGTAGAATATCAAGGAAACATTAATAAAAACACCAAAATTTATTAAATATTTAAATGGTAAAATGACTTTTAGCCCACCAGTAGTTAAGAGAAGGCGTGAACTGCAATCTTCTGTCAAAATGCTATGCTTACGAGTAACAAATAAATTAATGTCTCCAATGTGAGACTTCTATGTAATCGTACATCGTATATAAATACTCAGAATATACGTCTGTGACGCCATTGCTCCAGTTAAATCCCGATTTTGAATAAGCGGGATATTTACTGACCGCAGCGCGAAATCATTGACAATGAAGGATTTCCTCGGAAGTATATATTTAGACTGATCGTCCTTGCTGATTTCGGGAACACTTAATTATATTGTGTTTTCCTAATAAATGGACATTATATTCATATAAGACACATTCGTACGGATAATATGTGTCCGGTTTTCACACAAAGCTAGGAAAGAGGCGAATCTGAGAAACGCAATTCTAGGGATCAAATATAGGTCAGAAGTTTATACTTATATCACGATGACAGGACAAGTGTTCGTTTTATTTTATGATGAATGATACCAATAAATTATTTTGTACACATTTTAAAGTGATTCAGATAATTAATCAGGTTGACCTTGAAAATAAGATATTCATCGTTTAATTTATTTTTTTTTATTTATTTATTTATTCTTAATATAGTGCATATATAAGTATAATAATATATATACTCTAATATAAACAAGATCTAAATGTTCATTTTTACTATAACTTATCTTGAACATATTTGTTTAGTTAATTTTTTTTAGAAGATAATCAGTTATAATGTTTTTTTACATTTTTTTTACTTCTCCGTGAGAGTTGGAGTCTCGTGTATTTATGAAAATTTGTATGTATCTCAGATGTTAAATATATATCTTATTAGGAGAACACATTCTTATTGTGAAGTTGTTATTATTCAGAACAAGATTTAATAAAAACGAATTGATAATTCTGGCATCTGCCATCAGATTACTCAAAGGTATTTTAGATTCTGTAAAAATAAGGTAGATAGCTCTTTCAAATAATGGAACAATTAAATGTATTATTATCAAAAGGTAACATATAGCTTCGAAAATTTGTCGCTAAAAATATTGTCGCTGTAGCATAGTTGAATAATGCGCCTTCCCCGGTTAGAAAAGAGTGGCGCAACAACAATATTATTCGATAGAATTGATTTAATATGTATATCCTTCTAATTAATATATTTATTTCATATTTTATAGTAATCTGTTATTTTTCTTATTGTAATGGGAAGATTATTAAAGAGTAGTATATTTAAGTTTTAGAATGTCAATTGTGTCTTTAAATCTCGTAGATCGGAAATCCCTTCTAATATTTTTTTTGTTTTTAATTTTTACAATCTTGAATCTATGTAGTTTCTCCTCCTTTCTTATATCATCTGGCATTTCATTGGAAATCTTCATCGCACTGTACATCACCGATTTCTGAGATTTAGCCTTCTTTCTGAATGGCGGTCTCAGTCTATGTCTTCCTCTTGTATGATGTTCGTAATATGTCGGTAATTTTATAATTACTATTTTTTATGATGAAAATATTATTTATTATCAAATAAGACAGTTCAATCGGAGATTTTCTTAAAATAATGTAAAAATGTATTGTTATTTATAACACATACTATTCAAGCGGTAACATAACGTGCACCGTACTAGATAGTTAACAATTGACTGTGGCATTTGCATGGTTGCGGAATGTCGACTGACGCGACGCGCTTATCGTCATAAATTATAGAAGTGGAATTTATTTTCTTGTGCTTGCCATCGCAAATGTCGCTACTTGAATCATGAATGAGGATTAAAAGTTTTATTCTGTATTTCTTCAGATATTTATATAGTTCTTTTTTGTACATAAATCATTGCAATCTGACTGATGATGAGGGCAATAAGTATATATATATATACTGTTTGTATAGACATATATATATACAAACAGTATTCAAAAAAGGCGAACAAGTAATGTAAGAGATTTTCACTGTATCCTTAACTAGACCGAAGTCTGTATTAAAGGAGACAGGTTCATCCGTTTCTAACAAACAAATATGAAAACCATAATTATTATTAATATATATATATATATTTATTTAAACTAATCCAATCACGCCACATTCTCACAGGGTAGGGTAGAAAGGATACAGGGCCACCAGGGACGTGCAGTGCGTACAAGCAAAAAAGCTGTGCATTACTAAAAATTCTGGGAAACAAATATAAATTTAAGAAATGGATTAACATTAATGAAAACATTATTTTGCAATTAGTGCCATCTGTGAACCAGTAGAGACTTTAATTGCTTAGTTCTAAAAACTCACCGCTCATTTTTTATTCGCTGTATCGTGCTATTTACATCACTCAGTTCTGTCTTTAAGCTAGTGAATTACTCAAGTCATATAAATGGCTATTTACTAAATTGAAAATTCCTTTCGGTCGATCCATTTTGTATGGATTCGTTACCTATGCAGTTTATTTAACAGAATAACATTATAAAGGGTTACAACTGCGTGCAAATCATTGAAGTGTCTATTTCCTCTTTAACTAATTCGCGAATTTTACTATCTTAGTGTTTTTAATCTGTTGATTTCACGATTGTTCTTTAAATTTGGTGCATAAATTGGTTTTTGATTTGAGAAAAACAAAAAGCAATTGGCAGAACTATTTTCTACGTTAACGTTTATTAAAAATAATTATTTCCTTTAGTTATTACGTGAAGTATTTTCAAATAATAAAAGAATCATGTTCAGTCATAGAAAGTGTTCTTAAAAACGTCCATACATTTTTTGTATAGGTAAGAAAGTATTATTTTACATTAAAACTTAAACTTTAAAAACAACAGTACTCTAAAATTATAAATAAATACATGGTAGGGTCGTACAAACGACGGATTTATTTTGTCCAAAGACGTTGGTTAAACAAAAATACATATATTATATATGATTGTATAATATCATTGGTAACAGCATAACCTAAATCTATACCTACTGCACGCTACTGAGTGCCACATACTTTTTACCACGATTTAGCATTCTGTCTTTCCATATTTAATATATACTTTTATATTTAGTAACCAGTGGGACCCGAAGAGTATCAAGAGGCCTACAGGTCACCCCAAAACCCTCTGGATTAACGACATCATCAACATATCTAGTGAAAGATTGATTGAAGTATTGTGTAATACGTTTTTTTTTCTAAAATAAAATTTTGGCAAATGTAAAAAATTGCAAATCAAAAAAATTATGGGATCTAGTTGTAAAGCATGACTCACTGATCCAGAGATGATGCAAGTCAAGTGCAATTTGAAAGGATTTTTTTCATGAAAGTCTGAGTGTTTGTAGATTGTTTTCATTATATTTAAAAATATATGTATATATTTATTATTTCACAGCCGTTGTGAGATTCTTTAAAAACAAATAAATAACGTAATCATTACGTATAACAGTTTTGGCAGTGTCCAAGCGTTATTATTTCAAAATGTCATTATACATAAATTAATTATAGTTTGGCGCTTGATACAATATATTAATAGGCATACGTCACGTGATCACATTAATAGTTTCAGAATACACAGACTGCTTCATCTCCAATCACAGTGTGTGCGAGACGTCTTTTTTTTCTCTCTGAACTTTAATGTGCCTCAATACGAACGAGTCAAAAGTTATTATAAGGTCTGTGTATCTCTCAGTGAAACTTTGATTTCTGACAGTCGCTAAAGATACATATGTACTGGACGCGTAATTCTAATATAAATTGGTGGATCTCTGAACCGTCATTTGTCTCGTTTCGATTCAAATCTCTGAGAGAAATCTCACCCTTGAACATGGGCTATTGATCGTTGCATATTTTAAACTATATCTTCTATATTAAATGAAAAATTATAGTTTTTGATATAAGAATATTTTTATAAAGAAAAAAAAATCTAAATTGTGTGGATATTAAATAATAATTATCTACTGCAAGTATTTATGATCCATTTATGAGAGAGTAAAAAATGAAGAAAAAAAGGAAAGAATGTAAAGCTGATCTTAGTACAGTAAGACTAAGAAAGGATCATTTTAGTGGTTTGGTCATATAGAACTGATGAACGAAGAGAGAATGGTAAGAAAGCTCTATGACGCAAGTGTCGATGGCACCAGAAAAATAAGACGTCCGCGGAAGACTTGGCACGATCAGGTAAACCAGATACTGGAAGATGGCTCTATTAGAAGTCACCATAATCGACGAGCTTGTATAAGAAGTATATGTATGAAAGTGGATGAAGCGAAATAGAAGAGTGTGGCGCTCTATCCTCTCTGCCTACCCACACGAGAAAACAGCGTGAAAGTAAATAAGTATTGCAAGCATACTGTTTAAAATGTACCTTCAGAACAAAAAGGCTACATATCTACATTTCAAAGGAAATTAAGACATCGCTCCGATATAATGTATCAATTTCCCTGTGTATGGTAATTGGAAAAATATTGGAATTTTGTGTATGAGAATAATTTACGCTTTTAAATACTATTTTTTGTATTTAATTATTTTTGTGAGATTTGTGAGATTTGTGAGATTGTTTCTATACAAGATAAAGGGAAGGTTCCATCAGACTTGTCCCTCCATTGCTGAATATAGCCAAGAATCGCCAGTTCTCTGTCTGCAGCTCCTTCTTATCTATTTATCACTCTTCTGATGTCGTCGCTCCATCGACCTTGATGACTACCAACATTTTCAACCATTCCAGCTATTTTTTTCTCCACCGCCCATCATCTCTTCAATAGATGTATCTAAACCATTGCCATATTTCTAGTATATTTAGTAAATGTGTATACGACTATGGATAGATTATGTATTAACAAATTATAATTGCGCGGATATGTTGATGATTGTAGATCAGAAGGATCTGCTATTGTGTGATAGATGGGTGCCCCATATAAATCATCCATCGTTCACGAGTTTGATGTATGTTTAATCGTGGAAATGTTTTATGTATGTTAATGTGACCAAAGTAGGTTGGAGAAAAGAAACTAAGATAAAGAGTGTTTTTTTAGAGGTATAGAACTTTAAAATGAAATAAAAATTGTGGTAATGGCCATGATATTGGCTTTTTTAGAAAAATAAGTTTATACCGTTAGTGTTTAAATATTACTTCGTGCATATATCGGCAATAACGCGACGAATGTTGGCTTCCAAGTCGTCTATCATCTCTGGTTTGTCAGCGTAGGCTAGCGATTTCACATATCCCCACAGAAAATAATCCGAAGATGTTAAATCGCACGATCTTGGAGGCCAATTCATAACGGGTCCATTACGCAAAATTGTGCGCTCATCGAATGTTTCCTTTTATCAATTGATTGTGGCACGCGCTGTGTGACATGTTGCACCGTCTTGTTGAAACCACAGCTCTTCCACATTGATTCCATTCAATTGAGGAACGTCAGTAATCATGGATCTATTGTTGTGCACGATGACGAATAAACTCTTTCGGATCCTCCTCAATCCTCGTTCCACTGCAGCAACAGCATCTTCGGTGCGCACTATACGACATCTCTGCAGATGCGTATTATCAATTAGACCATCCGTGGTATGAAAACGATTCATGATTATTCAAATTACTTGCTCAGATGGACGATTATGTCGAGTTTCGCGAACAGAACCACGATTTACGAAATAAATTTGCACAAGTTGTAAGCGTTGTCGTAAGTCTATTCATGGTGAATTGGCAAATCAAACTGAGCAGTTTGATTTGCAATGCAAAGTTTACGCGGAGGAGCGTTTCCTGGAGATGGTATCTGAAAGACAACACCCAGAGAAGTGAAGCTTACGAGTGGGTCTTTCAGATGGTTGCGGGCGCATGATTTTGGTATCCGACGCCGGTACCGGGCGAGTTTTTGCAGCTGTCAGAAGTGCCGGTTTTACACATCGGTGAATTTGAGGTGCGTTATGATGACCACACTCTTTTATATTCGAAAAAATTAATTTTCTAGTGTAGGTCCGTATTTTTTCTTTAGTTAGATAAGCGAATATTGTTGAAAAAAAGCATTTATTTTAAATAGCTGTGACTGACGTGAAATTTCTGGAATCGAATAATTCCACCAGGCTGTGGATGGAATGGCAAACAGCAAAAATTGTACATTCGGGCCAAGTTGTGAAAAATACTTCCCAAACAATGAAATGTAAATATAACGATGGCAATAAAAATAGGAACGCGACAAAAAAAGACAAACTTTGTACATATTCAAACTCGGCTTGTATTTTTTTTTAGACCATTTGCCCATTCCGAGTTAATATTTTTTTCCGAACATTTTTCCATCTACGCAAAACTTTGTAACAAAATGAATTCTGTTTTGTTAAAAGTTTTACGTGTGTCGAAAAATGTTTTCATGACTTTTTTCGGTAAAATAAATATTTGCGATGACATCACGGTCCCGATCGCTCCGGAGGACTTCACTGGAAATCTTAATTTTGTTCAACTTTATTATTAACATAGAATTTGTTTATTCAGCGGGTACTCCAGTAAACAGAAAGAAACTAAGCTAGTTCAAAATTATAAAAAAAATTTACATTTTTATATACTCTAACTTAATTATGATATACGGTATTTGAAACCATATATCATAATGATAATTTAATAGAAATCGATTTTTTAAATATTAGCGTAGGTTAACGTAGATAACGTAGGTGGTGTAGACCACACAAAAAAACATTTTTTTATGAACCATTATATCAATTATCACTTCTTCAATATTTACAATATTACTTAGTGGCCTCATTTATACAAATAATTAGACAAAATACTTTGTTTAAACCACCATTTATTGATTATTCAACATGTTTCGATACCTATGGTATCTTCTTCAGGAAACAATGTATACTGAAATTATTAATTAATTAAATTAGATAAAAACGAAACTATAAAGAGGTGAATATGTAAGAACTAATATGAAAACAAAATTAAAATGTAACTATGTGTAAAGAGGATTTGGTTCTTTATAATATTTAGCTTGCTATTAATAATTTTTCTTATTTCTAAAATTTAAAATGTATCTAAATGTAAACCTCTAGTATTTGTATATATAATTTATAAACCCTTGTTAATATCAAAAGAATGGTTTGTTTCCAAAAGGTGATTGGAAAATTCTGAATATTCCGATTTTTGTCAATTATTTTATATACATACACATCTCCTTGCTCTCCTTCTACCTCAATCCTAATTTCAACCACCCACCCTTTCTTCCCCCAGTTTTTATCTTCTTTTGTTACGTATACTTATTTCTGTAAATATAAAATTAACGTTTTTGAAGGAGAACACATTCTTATTGAGAAGTTGCAAATTTACAGAACACAGGTCTGTGATATTTTTAATACAAATTAAATGTATTAATTAGAAAGATATTCATATAAAATCAATTTATCGTAAAAATATTGAAAATGCAACACATAAGTTTGAAAATTTGTCGTCAACTCACAGTGTTGGCGTAGCTTAACCAGTTAATAGGAAGAAATTCGGGTTCGCATCCCGGTAGCAACAACAATATTTTTTGATAAAATTAATTTTATATGTAGGCATATCTTTCTAATTAAAACATTTTATTTGTATTTATAAAATTGAAGCACTTTTGTTTGATAATGCTCTCACCTACTAATGTTATGTTACTCTCGTACTCTTGAAGGTTGTTGTGGTGGGCCACGTCGAAGGGCGAAGTGGAAGAGGAAGATCCCTCACCCGTTGGACCGACCTATTGGAATTATTCTTGTAAGATGTTCACAAAACTGAAGGATTCGACTTAAGCAAATGGTCGAGAGTCTCTCCTTGATTTCTACTTCCTATAGTATAGAGAGATGTGTACATCTATCTACTTACCAGGATTTAAAAATACATTTGAACACATGTGAAAATAAAAAACTTGATTTTTAATACATATTAAATTAATTAATTAGTAAGATAGTTACTTATAAAATCAATTTATCGAAAATATATTAAATACTAAATTAATGTATTAATTATAAATATATACATATAAAATCAATTTTGTCGAAAAATATTGTTTTTGGGTCACCGGGATACGAACCTGAATCTCTATTTCCAATTCGGGGAAGTACACTACCAATTGTGTTATAACGCCAGTATTTTTCATGACAAATTTTCGAATCTATATGTTACATTTTTCAAATTAATACACCTATCGTTCCATTATTTGAAAGCCATCTACATTATTTTTACAGAATCTCAAATACCTTTGAGTAAACCGACTGCAGACGCCAGAATTATCTCGGTGACGCAAAAACAATATTTTTCGACAAAATTGATTGTATGTGTATACATTTATAATTAATACATTAATTTAGTATTTAAAATATCACAGACTTATGTTCTGAATAATTACAACTTCACAATAAGAATGTGTTTGCCTTAATAAGAAAATATATTGTTGTTGCTACCGGGATTCGAACCTGGATCTCTTCCTATCCGGCGAAATGCATTAACCGATTATGCTACATCAACGCAGTAAGTTATTGACAAATTTTCGAACTTATATGTTACACTTTCAAATTGATACATCTGTCGTTCCATTATTAGAAAAATATATTCTTTATATTTATAGAATCTAAAACAAATACATATCCTTCTAATTAATACATTTAATTTGTGTTAAAAATACTACAGACCCATGTTCTGAAATGTTGCAACTTCACAATAAGAATGTGTTCTCCTTAAAAATATATAAGTTAATAATATTAATACATACATATAAATTTAAATATATATGAATTATCAATTAGTTCTGGCGTCTCCTATCGGATTACTCAAAGGTATTTGAGATTCTGTAAATATAAAGAAGATGGCTTTCAAATAATGAAACGGCAGATGAATCAGTTTGAAAGTGCAAAGCAACATATAAGTTCGAAAATTTGTCGTCAACTTACTGTGTTGACGTAGCATAATCATTTAATGCATTAACTCGGATAGGAATAGATCCAGGTTCGAATTCCGGTAGCAACAACAATATATTTTCGATAAATTAATTTTATACGTATATCTGTCTAATTAATGCGTTTAATTTCTATTAAAAATTTCACAGAACTACGTTCTGAAAAATTACAAATTTACAATAAGATTGTGTTCTCCTTAAAAACTTGTTTGTTTTATTCTACTCGTTTATTTTACTTGAGACGCGTTTCGCCTTGCAAGGGCATTATCAATCTAACAATATTAACTTAACAATTTGTATTTATCGTGTCCATCTTAATTATCTGCAATCTGACGCTCATAAATATATGTGTTCTTTACTTAAATAAGACAACATTATCAATAGCCATTCTATAGCTGTCTAGAATTATCGTTATAAATCGTGTTCTAAGAGTTTTATCTCGTTTTATCTGCCAATAAAAATATTAAAACGCAGCAACGCCACACACTGTTTGACAGTCTGCCAAGATGTCCGACACTTGTAACACTTATTCATCTGAACGGAGAAAATGGGTGATAAAAAATCACTTTTTGAAGAATTCCTTCATATCTTTCAGCTTATTAACATTTAAAAAGAATGCTCGACACAATGCAGCGGCGTTTAAAATTGTTAAGAATTAAATTTCTTGAGCATCGGAAGCTGTACAAAGCAAGCCAAAATATCTTGGCAAATTGTCAAATGTCTTTCTTTTTTTTGCATTTTCGAGTGCATTTACGACAATTGTTTGAGTTGCTGGGTTGCAATTATTCATTGTAACAATTAATTTTCCGAAATACTTTTCGTGGACCACACAGGTCGTAGGCATCGCATGCACTGTGGTTATTTGCGCGCGTGATTTACCCGCAAAAGGTTTGTATGCAAGTATTTTATTTCCGGGACTGATTTTAACCCTTCCTAAAACCATGCAGTGACACAGTTCTAAGGCTCTAATTAAATCTGTAATATTTCGCTAAATATACGCAATATACTCTTCATATTTTAGTATTTCCGTGACTGATTTTCACCCTTCCCAAACTGTGCAGTGATACAGTTCTACGGCTCTAATTAAATTTGTAATATTTCGCTAAATATACGCAAGATACACTTCATATTTTAGTATTTCCGTGACTGATTTTAACCCTTCCCAAACCATGCAGTGACACAGTTCTATGGCTCTAATTAAATCTGTAATATTTCGCTAAACATACGCAACATACACTTCATATTTTAGTATTTGCATGCGGTGACACAGATCTACGGCTCTAATTAAATCTGTAATATTTCGCTAAATATACGCAAGATACACTTCATATTTTAGTATTTCCGTGACGATTTTAACCCTTCCCAAACTATGCAGTGACACAGTTCTACGGCTCTAATTAAATCTGTAATATTTCGCTAAATATACGCAAGATACACTTCATATTTTAGTATTTCCGTGACGATTTTAACCCTTCCCAAACTATGCAGTGACACAGTTCTACGGCTCTAATTAAATCTGTAATATTTCGCTAAATATACGCAAGATACACTTCATATTTTAGTATTTCCGTGACGATTTTAACCCTTCCCAAACTATGCAGTGACACAATTCTACGGCTTTAATTAAATCTGTAATATTCCGCTAAATATACTCAACATACTCTTCATATTTTAGTCAATTAGAAGGAAAATATTTACACTTATAAAACTAGTAAAAAATCAATTATGTAAGGCGAATCCTACAAAAATAAATATTTTTAATTTATTCCATTGTAAAATTAATACATTGACGAAAATATAATTTGTGGCAAGACAGAAATAAATCACACATTAATTTCACAGTGAAAACTATAACAAACATTCGAATATAATGATGTCTCTTCCTCACTATTTAAATGAAGATAGAGAAGTAGGAAGGTTGTATTATATAGTGCAACCTCCCTACAGAGCTTGATGAATGCTCAGAATTATAATATTATGTATACTTGTTATATCTAATGCTCACATTTTAAAGGCTCTCAATTTTAAAGAACTCTAATTGTATACGGTAACACGAGTTGACAGCATAGCTGCGTACGATTATTTTATATCACGGTATGCTAAAGGTGAGTTTGTATATTTGAGAATGTTTGATAGAAACGGAAAGGCTGAGAATGATATCGAAAGGAGGGTGACTGCAGGAAATAAAGTAAACGGCGCTTTGAATGGAATTATATCTAACGGGAATTTGTCAACCGAGGCAATACTAGCGGTGCACAGTGGAATCCTGGTACCGACACTGATATATGGAAGTGAGGCCTGGAGCTGGCAGAAAAGGAACGAAAATAGACTGAATGCAGTGGAAATGAGATCACTTAGACGTATTTGTGGCAAATCTATTTATGACAGAGTAAAGAATGAAGAAATAAGGAAAGAATGTAAAGCTGATGTTAGTATAGTGAGTAAGATTAAGAAAGGATCACTTAGGTGGTTTGGTCATATGGAAAGGATGAATGAGGAGAGAATGGTAAGAAAGATATATGACGCAAGTGTTGATGGAACCAGAAATAGAGGACGTCCGCGGAAGACTTGGCACGACCAGATAAATCAGATAATGGAGGATGGTTCTGTTAGAAGCTTCAACAATCGGCGAGCTTGTATGACAAGATGTATGAATGTGGATGAGGCGAGAATTGTGTGTCAGGACAGAAGAGTGTGGCGCTCTATCCTCTCTGCCTACCCCCACGGGGAAACGGCGTGATGGTAAGTAAGTAAAGGTTAATAACGCAACCGGTCACATTTTGCTCCGCGGTTTAAAATCGCGCTCGGATTTATGATCTATGTAAATGAATGGTGGCGCCCGCACTGCGGTTAAACGCGGGTGATTTTTTTCAATCAGTACGCGTTGAACCAACGGAGAGGTTAGTCGTGTCGTCACCGTGTCGTCAACTTGCATACTTGATGAAGATAAAAAATTCACTTATTCCGATCATGAAAATATTAAATAAAG
This sequence comes from Eubasilissa regina, assembly GCA_022840565.1. Classification (NCBI taxonomy): domain Eukaryota; kingdom Metazoa; phylum Arthropoda; class Insecta; order Trichoptera; family Phryganeidae; genus Eubasilissa; species Eubasilissa regina. The sequence goes on along the minus strand of JAINEB010000027.1, from coordinate 9,703,675 downwards.
AACAAAAACTTTATGCAAAAATATAAATACTGAATATATTACACGAGGCTAAATTTGACTCATTTCCGGTTCCCTCTCAGTGTATGTCATGTCAACAATCTCATTCTCGAGGCCCAAGATCATTCTTATATGCTCAACCACCATAAACATAGAGGGTGGCTCAAAAAAAGTGAGAACATCTCGTAATACATGAGTTATTTCAAAACATAATATAATTAATTATAATTCTTAATGTTATTTTTTTTGCACAATATTAAGCTAATCAGAAGTTATCAAAACACACCATATTGCATAATTTACTGGGTTTAAATCTGGGCTGTTCGATGGCCACATACCTGGCTCGATGAAATTAACATTCTCACGACGAAGAACGATTGTATTTCTGGCTGTGTGAGATGGAGCTCCATCCTGCTGTAAAGTCCAGTTATGCTGCAATGTCTAGAAACTCTTTGATCATTTTCCTAGCACCCCAACGTTTTTTGTTTCGCAAATTTTTGATCAGAATATACGGCTTTCTGCGGTGATTTTTGTCATTCTGGGTAACAATTTGAAAAATCCAAATATAAACAATGAGAAAATTAATAATCAATGATGGCGACCGAAAATTGTCGAAATAAAACGTAATATAGATAAATAAGTAAGTAAATTAGTAAACTATTTAAGCTATTGTTGATATAGTTAAACTAATTTTGATCTAATTATATATTAATTATTTTTTGGGCCGCCCTGTATACAACGCCTATGTCATTTTATTAAATGCCAATGTTCCAAATGTCTTTCTCGCAATCATTATATCAAGAAACTTATTCTTCAACAACATACACGGCACCACCTACACCAACGCCAACTCCGCCGACTCAACTTACGCCGACGCCACCTCCAGAACTAACTAACCAAAAACTAATAATAATTCGTCTGGAAGTTACAAAGCCAGTTTAAATGCCAATGTTTGCTACCGATGTCCATTTTATACTGAACTGAAAATAAGCAGTTAAAAATCCTTCGAAATGATCGGAGAAAAGGTTGCAGTTGACGACGCACGCTCAAGCAGAATAACTGGCAGAAAAAATGACACCCGATGAATCATCATCACCATCTGCTTACTCAGGATCGTTCTATGAGCTAATGGTCCTAAATCGGCCCTTCTCATTCTCCGCCAGATTGTAATATTTTTATGCTAAAAGGCAACTGTGTTGATAAACTGATCAATGAGTCCACTCTTACCGGAGTTTTCCCCCATCAATTCCATATTCCGATGTATGACAGACTAAATATGGTAAAAAAAACTTACGAGTTCTATTTGGACTGCACAATGGATGGGTTCAAATAATTATAAGGGTAATCGGTTTAAAATAATTCAAAGATCTATTCACTATACCCCCTGGTTCTCCAAAAGGAGAGTCTCCAAAAGAACAATATCAAATATCTCTAGAATGAGAATTGGGCATTGCCAGGTAGCCTCACATTTATTCAGATTGAACTTAATAGATTCCTCAATGTGTGAGTGTGGTGCCAAAGAGGAAACCCTTGACCATATCTTTTTTGCCTATCCATTGCGGATCACAGGTTTTTTTTACAGTAATCTCATCAATGGTCATTTTGAACTCCCGGTTAACATGTGTCATCTTCTTTCCCTCAACTCGCCACATTTAATCTATATAGTAACAAATTTTTTGAACGATAACGGTATTGACTTGTAATATAATATTATTGTACCTTTTTATATAAAATAAAGTTTTAACTTGATTAATGGCACAAATCACCCTTGAAGGCTGGATTGCCTATTTAAAAGAATAATAAGAAAAGGCAACTGTGCCCCACCACCATGCTACATGGGCAACAGGGCGGCGAAACACGGCTACCAAACATGATACACGCCTCACTATCCACCGGAAAGAAATTTCTTACATTTCTTGGAGTGCTTTTTTTTAAATAGTGACAGTACCCACCCTTTCCCAGAGTCGTTTTACGAGTTTAAACTTATTCATCGGTTCCACTCAATGAAGCAAAAGTGAAAGTATATATTCCCGAAACGTTTGATGATTTCGTCAGTCCAGCGAGTTAGTTTTATATACCGTGGGACTACGTTTTAAAATTTCAACTTTGCAATAAAATGTTTTTTTTTTCATTTTAAAAGTGCAAATATATATTTCACTTTAAACTAACGAACACTTTTCGCGGATTTAGTTTATAGTTTATTCGGTGGCTCGACGAAAATACACTTTGCAACCGAATTGAAAGTTTCCCTTGAAACCGATTTATCAACCAGATAGCACATTCTTCTAGACTAGAATACTCGCTGCCATCATTTGCGAGAACTTTGAAGATATATAACTTTCTTGATGAACATGAAGAAGATAATGAAAAATATTTTTATTAAAGCAAAAAATGCGAGGTATTTTTAGACGTTCTTCACTCCATTTTATTATGTTAATAATATGTAAATATGAAGTTAATCTATATTCAAAATATTGTATTTAAGGTTTTTTAAGTTTTCTTCATTTAATCCTTTTAAAAGTTGGCGTATTCAATGGTTATTTAACCCAAAGTAAAAGCTCTGTAAAATAATTACGAAATATTAGGTTTCTTCATAAAAATAAAATAATGCGATTATAAAAAAAATACGCGACGTTAAATTAATTATCTTTAATTTTTATTACGAACAAACAGACCTCACCGACTGAGAAAACTTTTTCGCTGGAGACCTCTTTGAGCAACATTTGTTTATGACGGTGAGAGTTCACGTCTCGGGATCTTTATAATAATATTTTTAATAAATTTAACGTAAATTTTATTTACAGTATTTTAAATTCTCTTAGCCATAAATAGGTGTATATAACATGTTGTATCTCCAATTGTCCTAAATGATTCTACATCATACCTTAATATCATACCAAGGATTATCTATCAGAGTCATCAAAGATCTGTCAATAGTCGGTACACGAAAAAATAAAATTATTTTCATTAGAAGAACATATTCTTACTGTGAAGTTGTAATTATTCAGAACATAAGTCTGTGATATTTTAAATACTAACACTAATAATATATAAGTTGTATCAATGTGACCAAAAATTAAATAAAAATGAATTGTTAATTTCAGCGTCTGCTATCGGTTTAGTCAAGGATATTTGAAATTCCGTAAAAACAAAGTAGATGGCTTTCAAATAATGGAACGATAGATGTATTACTTTGAAAAAGTGTAACATATAGGTTCGAAAATTTGTCGTCAAAAATAATGTCGCTGTAGCATAGTTGGATAATGCACCTTCTGCGGTTTGGAAAGAGGTCCAGGTTCGAATCCCGGTAGCGCAACAACAATATTTTTCGATAAAATTGATTTTATATGTATATCTTTCTAATTAATACATTTAATTAGTATTTAAAATAATAATGTTTTAATAATAATAATATCAGAATGAATCACTAGAAATCGCTACGGAAAAAATATTTAATTGCTACCGGGATTCGAATCTGGACCTCTTTCTATCCGGGAAAGCGCGGTCACCATTTCGCTGAAGCAATTGAATACATTTTCGACGAATTTTGAACGTTTATTCTGTAATCTTTCCAATTGATACATCACATCTATTATTACATTTTTAAAAGAAATCAACTTAATATAAAAATACCACAGAACCATGTTCTGAAAATGTAAATGCACGACAAAAATGATGTGTTCTAATTAAAAAATAATATTTTTCTTCTTGTGCCATATCCATTTAACGGACGTTGACTATCTATCATCACTTTGTTTACCGCTGCCCGGAAAATCTCTACAGTAGACTGGCCAAACCATTACCGCAGGCTCTTTGGCCATGATGTTCTCCTTCTTCCAGGGCACTGACTTCCAGCAATCTCTTCCTGCATTATGAAGGGCAAGATCTTCTACTTTTCTGGATGTCTCATCACATGTCCGAGATATTAAAGTTTTCAGATTTTTAATGTTTTAAATACTTATTTTTCTTTAATCATCTACCGTAATATTTTCATTCGTAACTCTATTCATCCAGCTTACTTTGAGCATTTGAGCAAAATAATAATAATAATACAAATGTATTTTACACGTTCTTAGCTCCGAAACTGTACAACACACACAACACCAACTGAAAATCGTTCACTTTCAATAGGATTACACAAATATGCACCCAATATATGATTCAATTGGGTAGAGAGCATAACTGTCCAACATTCCGACATAATCATAATACAATACCTACACGATATTTTTTATGAATTTTATTTTATTTTTATTGAATTAAATAACACCACAGCAGCACGAAAAAACTGACTACTTTAACACATACAGCAGTCCAGCAAAATAGCTAGTACAATGCTGTATATATCAGAGATGGAATCTACTCCATCCCACACAATAAACTACGAGTATTATACTTAATTGCAATATACATTTTATTTTTTTATTTTTCATTTATTATTTTTGTTTTATTAACCACTTAATTAAGTTTAAATACATCTACCGGTTTCGAAAAATACCATTTTCTTCTTCAGGATGTCATAACTAACTAAAAACATATATTGTTATTTCTAAACCAGAATCTATTTTTAAAAAAACAATTATTTAAAAAATAAATTTAGTACCTAACTCAAATTGTTACTTAATACAAATTTAGTCGAATAATTTTTAGGAAAAAATTTTAGAAAACTCGTAGTTAAATTTATTTTTTAAATAATTGTTTTTTTTAAAATAGATTCTGGTAAAGAAAAATAATAAATGTTTTTAGTTAGTTATGACATCCTGAAGAAGAAAATTGTACTTTTCGAAACCGGTAGATGTATTTAAACTCAATTAAGTGGTTAATAAAACAAAGATAAATAAAAAATATGAATTTTAACCACAAAGTTAATATTGCTAATTTTAAAAGTAATATACATTTTGTTGTAAGTCTAATAAATAAATATATTACACACTGCATTATTATTATTATTGCTGTTTATGTAGTTCAGTTTAATATCTAAATAATTTAGTAATAGTTTGATATCTAAATAGTCAGGCGAATTTTTTTTTTAATTATTAAAATTATAATATATCATATTATTAAAAACGTGTTAGTGTTTCTTTGTATCTTATATTATAGTCTACTTTTTTGTAGCCATAATCAAACATAAACTTTATTTATTTTATATTTTTTACATAGATTCATTTTCAGTGGTCAAACATCGTAAAGTCAGCTTTTCGTATATATTACGAGTTCACTTGATGATAGTATCTTACAGTAAGGTTTTAAGAGTATTTCTTTAAAATTATTTTAGTACACTTTGTTATAAGTATTTAGCTATGTTTTTAACCATCAAAGTTTTATATTTTGATGCCGATGTTATAAAACCCAGAAACAAATTCTTATTTTGAAATTGTACCTTCAGAACAAAAAGGTCACATATCCACTTTATTCGTATTTTAAAGGATATTCACACTTCCTATGTGATATATCAGTTTTCTATCATATATATATATATATATTAATATGGCGTTTCTTCACAAAAACTCTTTATGATGTACATACATTTTTATTTATTTGAAAATCAAACAGTAATACAAGTATAACAATAAATTCTACTAATTAAATGTTTTCTCTGAATTAACAATAGACCAGTGATGCAGTACAGTACAATAATACTTTAAGACTTATTAATTTGATAGAATAATTTATTTAAGATTAAATTAGTAAAAAAGATAAAATTTTACGCTATGTAGAAAACAATAAAAATAAAGAAAACTTTCACTTATTTGAAGGAGTAGAAAAAAGCAATAAAATTAAGAGAAAAAGTAAAAGGCAAAAAAAATACATAAAAAGAGGAAAGATAAAAAAAGGAAAATTTCCAGAAAGAACGGGAGGGAGAAAAGGATGGAAGATGGGATAGGGATTAAAATCTGTGTAACGTGTGCCAAAAGCATGCAAGAATTATTTTTCTGAATAATAGAGACATTCGAGCGTCTCGTAGTCTACGTAATATTTTGAAGAAAATAATACAATTATAAATAACATATATTAGTAGATTATGCAAACAGTGCGAGTGTGTGTGTGTGTGTCTGTGTGTTGTGTGTACAGTTCACTAAAAAATCAAAGATATAAAATTTTGATGCATTTATTTTTGACATTATAGGGGCAATTACCCTACCTTTGGACAAAACTTTACTTTTCAACTTTTTTATCTCATAAATAGAAAATAATATTACCAAACTCTTCTCTCGTTCCTATTGGGGTGACATTTGTGTATTTATTTAATATTTTTAGTATATATAATTTAACACCGTTTAAAAGTTGTAAGGACTCTACTGAAACATTATATTTTCGTCCAAAGGTACAATGGGTGCTCGTACCTGTGGACATAAGTGAACCTACCTTTGTACGCTAATTTATTTATTAATATAATTTTATGTAAGAGTGGGATTTGAGCTACTTTCTGAAGGTAGATAGGTACTAAACATGTATTATTCTTTGAATTCAAATTTTTTTAAGTTTAACGTTTATCGAATTTCATATTAAAAGAAGATGCCGATCTAGTCAATAGAAAGTTAAGCCGTAAAGTCATAAAGAATAAGGATTCGATTCTAGTAATGTTTAAAATCGTAAGAGCTGGTGTGCTGCAAGCGGCATCCTTGTATACATTGTTGATTGGAAATTTGAGTCACAAAGTCGTAAACAATGAACAAAACTTTTCATATTAAGCGAACATGAAAAGATCAGAATATTATTTAATGTTGAACGTTTTCATGTTAAGCGTGTTCCACTGAATATAGTCAACACGGAAATGAGTATTTTTTCTGAGATTACTCTAGTAAGAATTTTTTGGGTGGGGGTAGCGAGTTAGGATGTTCACAGATACCTATCGGTCAAAGCGAGGTATGAAGCGAGACTTAAGGGCTAATTACCTGCCGGTCGTGGCCCAGGTTCAATAGTTCAATACCCGGAGAGCAGACCTCAGACGGGATTACAGATCATTATGTAAATGTCTTGAGACGAGACGAAACAAAGCTGTCTTCTGATGAATTAGTCGGAGGGCGTCGTAAATCATCGCTCATCGCAACAGCAATGGCCGCTTTTGTATAATATAATCATTCGCTTTATAAGGCAGCTCAAATACGCGGGGTTAATAAGGTTTATTCATTTGCTCCCTTTCAGGGGGAGACCCTTTTCCCTTCACGGCTCGCGATAATAATCAGCATCAAAATAAAATACGCAAAAGTAATAGGCCTATTTTCTTGACCTATTTTCAGTGTATATCCCAAAAAAAAATATCAACCGGTTCAAAACAAACGCATTTTTATATACTTATATTGTTCCCAACTAAGATAAGAATATCAATTAGGTACATACTCTGTTTTGACTTGAGAAGGATTTCTTGGAAAATAATAATCTCGAATATTTTTAATGATTTGATTTCAACGTACCAAAATAAACTGCAATTCTCAATATTATCTGAATATTTTGTATATCTATGATTTTATTATAAATACATATTCTGAAGGGGCGTGTACTTCATACAATCAAAAAAGCTAGTGCATAACTATAGTTTCTGCGGAATAAATCTAAATCAAATATTTATTTTATGTATTATGTATTAAAAATGTAGCCTCATGCACAGATAGTCCTCATGTTAACGTGTGAACTAAAACCATCTAACGAAAGAATTTAAAAATGACAAATATAACTACGCATGTGTTTCGCATAACTTTTCGCTAAATCTACCCCAAATGTATACAAACTAAACGCTTACTTAAACTAATACTTAAGTCACTCGCGCCGCGCGGTGTTCTGAATACACGTCTTCACTTGTGCAGACGTGTTGTAAAATAGCTGTATGTTACTTATATGCACTTGTTGAGCCTGGAATTATTTTATATTATAAAAAAATTCTAACCAGCCACTTAATAACAAGAAGAATTTCCCTAGAAGAAGAGTAATAATATTAATGTATTTCAAGAATAGAAATTAACTCATACAGATATATGTTACAAAAATCTGGTGACAATACTGTGACAACTATTGAATTATTACCAGATTCCCTTGGAGTTCTATCCTCTCATTACTGTCTAATTACTTGGGTTCCGATTGCTTGTAGGTGAAACTCAGTATATCCAGGTAACAATTATACGTTTATTATAACACATTAAATACAGCAAATAAAAATTATACATTTCAAAAATAGACTAGTTATTCAGAAGAAGCTGTGATGGAAGAGGGCTGTTCCCCCCAGAGACGGCCTCTTATAAGGTTCGTCCCCCACTATTCGTCTACTCACTTTCATGACACACACACACACACCCACACATACATGTACAAAGTGACAGTTTTCACAAATACAGACCATCGTGCATTTACAGTATCGATATTAGCAGCATAACCTAAGTCCATTCCTAGTGCACACCACTGATATTCAGCGATAGGATTCCATTGAACAACCAGTTTGCCCAAATCGGTGCGAACCCATAATCGAACGTCACTGCTTATTTTGAATAAGCATTCATGTAAAAAAAAATCATTCCAACTGCGTGAGCAATGAATAATAATTCTGATCAGTGACCATTTGAAAAAAAAATTGTTTAGTTTGTTAATTTGAATTTAGATGTATTTCAAAGTGAACAGGAATTGTGGGAAGGCAGATATTATTTTGTTTTAACACGGAATATTTAAAATTAGTCATAAAAATTGCGCCTGGAATGGCACATTAGAAAACTGTTTAAAAAATGCTAAAATAAACTGTTTTAAACTGCCTATAAAAATATTAATAATTAATTTTTAAAAACAGCTTCTATTGGGTATTTTTTTGTCATCATTGTTACCCACGGTTGTTAACGCTAAAAAGGGTTATTGGCAGTGGGCGAGCCAAATTCACGACGCAGAAATAATCGAATGACAAACAATATTCCTTATTCCACGAGACAATAAACGACCTTCAACCTTTTAACATCTAGAAATGGAAATAGGAGAAATGTATCACGGACTGCTAAGGCAGAAATAAAAAACTTACTTATATAGTATTTTATGTACCTATTAGTTTTTAAATCTAATAATAGTGTCCAGCGGAAAAATTTTAAGATTAAATTGTATTGCTCGTAATTGTATTACCATCAGGGTGAGGTAAGTGAGAGGGGTATTGTTCGACGCGCGTGATTTGCGGATTTGTCAGTCGCAATGACATTTCATATAAACTAAAAATGAGTAAAAAAAACTATTTTTATTCAATTCCTCTGAACACTCACTGATTCATATGTAACTCATGTGCCGGCCGTCGAAGCACAATGTACGCCCGATATTCAAATCTTTGATATGAAGTTAAAAAAAAAAATCAATATTCATTATGATTTTCTTCAATCTTCAATGGCCGACTTCACTCTTAAGGGGTGGATTGCCTATTTAAAAGAAGAAGAATGGCCGATTTCACTCTTGAAGGGTGGATTACCTATTTAAAAGAAGTAGAATGGCCGATTTCACTCTTGAAGGGTGGATTACCTATTTAAAAGAAGAAGAATGGCTGATTTCACTCTTGAAGGGTGGATTATTTATTTAAAAGAAGTAGAATGGCCAATTTCACTCTTGAAGGGTGGATTGCCTATTTAAAAGAAGAAGAATGGCCGATTTCACACTTGAAGGGTGGATTACTTATTTAAAAGAAGAAGAATGGCCGATTTCACACTTGAAGGGTGGATTACCTATTTAAAAGAAGTAGAATGGCCGATTTCACTCTTGAAGGATGGATTGCCTATTTAAAAGAAGAAGAATGGCCGATTTGATATGAATTATATACCTACTTATCAATTTCACTACATACTTAACAGAACTTTGAATAACCTCAAAATATTTTTATATTATTATACATTTTAGAAAAAGTGTGTTATTATAGATTTAAGCAAATCAATCAAGATTCACAAACTATCTGGTTCCGATGGTAATATAAAAAGTGTGTAGGAATACATGTGTAACTATTTTTATATTCATCTCAACCAAATTTATTTAAATAACCCTTCTTAATCTAAAAAATCTAATTTTATAGGTTATGTAATTCCCTACTATTGCTAAAATGTCGATTGTCTTTACTTCATTAATACATTCATTTTTTATGCTATTACGAAATATACATTTTAATATTTTTATACCAATTACTAAGACACAGTTGTTGTCCAGTCACAGTTTGGCAACTACCTGTATATAACATTTATTGTACATTATAATTTTTCTAACATTCTTATTACAAATATGTATACAAAATGTCCCATAAAAAGTAAGAACATCTCGTAACACATGAGTTATTTCAAAACATAATATAATTAATTATAATTCTTAATGTAATTTTTTTGCACAATATTTAGCTAATCAGAAATCATCAAAACACCCCCATATTGCATCATCTACCGGGTTTAAATCAGGACTGTTCGGTGGCCACATTCTCACGACGAAGAAAGTTGTTTGTATTTCTGGCTGTGTGAGATGGAGCTCCGTCCTGCTGCAATGTCCAATTGTGCTGCAATGTCTAGCTATACTCCAGGCTTTGTTTTGAAACTCTTTGATCATTTTCCTAGCACCCCAATGTTTTTCAATTCGCAAATTTTTGATCAGAATACGGTCTTCTGCAGTGATTTTTGTCATTCTGGGCAACAATTTGAAAAAACCAAATGTAAACAATGGGAAAATTAATAATCAAAATTGGCGACCGGAAATTGTCGAAATAAAACCTAATATAGGCAAGAAAGTAAATTAGTAAACTATTTAAGGTATTGTTGATATAGTTAAACTAATTTTGATGTAATTAATTACATCACATTTTACAAAATGTTCTCACTTCTTTAGAACCATCCTGTATATAATTTGATTAACTGTAATAGAACGCTTGATGTATCTTTTAGAATCATTCTACATCCAAGTGGTTTCACATATTAAAATATGAGAAAACCTATTCATAACCTTACACATGTACTTTCTATTGAAATATTAAAAAAGGCACAAAACATACGCACCTACCTATTCAGTCTGTTCTAAAAATGGGATATTTAATGAATAATTATATATGTATATATATATATGTCAGGTTCCAGACATAGGAACCTCAATTAAGGAATAACTTCCAAAATTGATATTATTATCGACTATTCTAATGCAAACATATTTTCTAACACTACAGTTAAATTCTGTATACAGTACTCTTGCTAATCTGGCAGTTAATAATCGGCCTCCAGATAACTGAGAAGTTTTTAGGGCTCCACCAGATGGTCATTTTCTACTAGATACCAGTTCTAGGTGTTTGAGATTGATAATTGCTATAACCGGGTACGAATCTAAGTATCTTTTTATAAGTATCCACCATCTGGTAAAACCTGGAATTTATATTTTGTTCTTTGTAAATCATCAAAAATTCCAAAGTGATAAATGGCGTTTTTAATTAAAATGATAAAAAAGAATTGTTGGTGATTAAAAATTAAATCATAGTAATAATATAGCAACACACTTAAAATAAATGCCTTAAAAATATATTGCTGGAGAATGATGTCATGCTTCCCGTGGACAGCATGGCGCACTACAGCAAGCCTTATCTATAATAGTGAACAAAATATTCTTCCAATTCTTTGGCCACATATCCATCAAAGTGACAGCCTAGAAAAGGAGATTACCCCGGGCACAGCTTTGGGCCGAAGATCTAGAAGAGTGCCATAGCGGCGAATAGATAGATTGCATTTGACCGGAGTCAGCTGTGAGGGTGACCAAGGATCGGAACTTATGGAGGTGTATTACAAGCCGAGTCTCATTTGACTGAGGCCACTACACGTCAATACTGACATGAAGAAGGACAGAAGAAGAATAATTGTTAATTTCAAATCAACTGATTCACTTCTTAATTGAATTATAACTTCTTTGGATTTAGTGAATCTAGATAAATGTATTTTTCCCTAAAAACAATACTGTCTGATGTTTAATTGCAAATAGTGATATGTTTATAACATGATATTGTTAAATAACATATTTTTTGACAAAAATTAGTAAAGAATATTGGCCAGGACCTTGCGAATACTGGATATTCAGCCAGGACAAATGGGTGAGGCGATTTCCAGTAGAGCCCTACTGGTTATAAAGAACATTATATGGTTATTATGAACAAACTTATATACAAACAAAACTAACATGGACATCTACTAATAATTATTATCTTCTTTTACTCTCATATCGGTAGAAATTACTAGTCCTTGTGAATTCAGTCACAGTTACTACCGGGAGAAATGTATATGATACATTTTATTCAAGATAATTATCTAATAAAAATATATTTGTATCCTCACAATGGAGGAAATTTCATTTTGAATCAACAATGTAAATTTTAATGCTGATAAACTAATGTTAATGATAAGAAATTTTTCAAATTATTGATATATCTAAACGCTTGTATGCACTTAATATTATATATTATAAGGTGACCAAATGTACTCCTTTTTCGTGAACCGTACTCCTTTTAAAATCTGTACTCCCAAAATACTGTATGGACTGTACTACCAAATTATTTTTAAAAACTCATAATGCAAATTTTTCTTTCATTCATACTCCTTTTGTACCAAAAATAGTTGGTAACCTTATATATTATCAATATTTTAAAGATGTGTTTACGTTAATAAAATCAAAATTAATTTTATTAAGTATCTTAAAAACTTTACACATATAAATTTAAATGTGAATTTTGTTCTCGGCTCTTTAGACAACACTAAGAGGTGCTAGAAAAACCATAATTTAAGGTGTAGTTAATAAAAATTTTGTTTAAAAAATACGCACTTCACTTCAGTGCATAGTATATAACGCGGTACACATTACACATACATTATGAAGACTGTATTCGTATTCAGAGTATCACTATATATTTGTAATATGTCCGCAATTTCATGTAATCTAAAATGAATACAGGAAAATTTTAAAATGACATTTGACAACCAATCAGGAACATAGATCAGGAAAATCTATTCCACGATATATCATACCATAAACAATTTCTTGTGTTGAAAGTATGGTAAGACAAATGATAGGTACTTATAATAAGGATTTTATCTTATCTATGGATTTTATGCTGGAGGATATTGGGAAACTGGAAATAAAAGAAAAATGTAAATTGTTTCATAAAAAAAACAAAACTATTTGTTCGCAATATATTTATTAATCGAATACACAATTTAACAAATGCAAATTATTATGGTTCTTTTCGATTTGATCGGTGACATTATTGGATATTATTTGACATTAGAGTCAAATAATCAAAACAAATAAAAAAAGTTTTAATAATCTCTTCAATACGTCATGCTTTAAAATAAATTTAAATTATTTAATTGCAAATTATATATTAAATAGAGTTAAAAATAATTTAAAGAGCATAATTATTTATAATTTAAATAGTTGTTTTGTTTTACTTTCAGAATAAAAGTACTGTTTCTTCATTCTCGTTCTCATTCTACTAATTATTCTGCCTTGGGTTAATTTTTATCAAAGCCATCATTTCAGACCACATTTCGATAGACATCGTTATAGCTGATATAAATCAAGTATATTTCTTATATATATTTTGCTACCATATTTGTCTACCACAAAAACTTATATTTAATAAAAATTGTAGATACTAAGAAAACGCATAAAATAGTACATGATCAATATTAAACCTTTTCGTTATGCTAGTTGCAATTAAGCAAATAAAACATTTTAGCAAAATAGAAGTAAACATATAAAAAGACAGATAAAATATAGTAAAATAAAATTATTGATTTATTATTTTGCTTCAAAATTTTGTGTGATATCTTTTTCCCCCGTCTCCTTTTTGGCAGGTATTATGAGCCAATCACAATTCAATAACGGATTAGTGAAGGTTGTGTTGTCTGTGGTGCATTTGTGAGTGACTTTTACCACTTATCAAAATAGAACGTGCCCGATGTTTTCGTTTGCGAGTGACATCAATTTGTCAAAGTTCATTGTAAATATTCTTTCGCTCAAGAGCCGAGTTTTGACCGACCAAACAATTTTTGATTTATCGCTGATGTTGTTGAGTTGAAAATGGTATTTGAAGTTCATGAACGCCGTCGGAAAGTTGCGAAATTTTTGGCAACTGAAGGAATTTGATGGAGAGCCAGGTAACTACGGTTTATTTTTTACACTTTATGACCTTATAATCATATTTTCTTACAGGTATTATTAATATTTGTCTTGTGAGGAACGACACCTTACATCTTTTTAATAGATCAATGGCGAAAGTACTCGGTAGTTGAACACAAATCCCAAACAATGGTGTGAACTTTTCTGTATAAAAAAATTTCATGCATGGTTGTACTCGTTCGGTAAATATTCATCTTATGATATTTATAATTATTACAATTAAATAATACAATTTTCGAATGAATTATTTCAATAAATTGTAAGTTGATTTGAATTTTTTTATTATTATTGTTGATTGTTGTAATATAATACATATAAAACTTTTCTTCATGCGTTTTTAATAAAAATAAATTATAGTAAAATAATATAAATTGTGAAAGTAAAAACATTTTTTTATTAATTATATTTATAACACATAACCCTAATGAAAACTGTCATATTGTCCATTAAACTAGAAAATAATGTAACATACATTTTTTAAACTAAATTTCAGTGCTATTTATTTGGGCGATTTTTGCACTTAAGAAAAAATACTTTTGAGTAATATAATAATTAATTTTTAAAATTTCATGATGATTATTGAAAATTTTACTGTAGCTTATAATTTTTATTTTAATATTTGGTTACCTAAAAATTTTGACATTTACTAAAATAAATAAAATCTTATGTATTATTTTGTACTGTATCAAAATATGTCCCAAAGAATCCTTTCAAAGTGAATGATAAATGAACAACTGTTCTTTTCTTTTGAATACATGTAGACAACCTATTTCCCAGTTATATTTGCCTTTCTATGTTAAAATATTGTTTTTTTTTTATTTAGCATTTTAAGTTTTTATGTATAACATCCTAGGGCACACTAGATAAAGTAAATCATCGAACACCGACAGATGAAACAAAATGCGCCGATTGCATGTTCATGCGATCGGCCAAACATTTCATCACCTATATGTTTGTTGTGTGTGGTCCGATTTGGATTAAAAGAATCTACATTCAACTCGTCTGACTAAACTCGACAAGATATGAATTTCAAAAAATAAACAAAAAAAATTCTTAAAGAAAACAATTTTTTTTCTCATTTTATCATCATTGTAGTCACAGATGGTGTTTTAATTTCTTAGTAGATATTATGTACACCCTTCAAACAACATTAACCTCGAACAACCGACTAACCGAGTTCACTGCCAACTGCTCATTTACCACTTTCGTATTGGTAGGCAACATCGTTATTTGCATCTCCCGCGCCGCATATGCACCGGTGAAATGTTTCATACACAGCCGCATAGGTTTCACACATCAGTAGTTAAGTAATGATACATTTGTATATCATTTTTTAGCTATCTACCTTGAGCTCGCTTACTAAGATCTTGCTTATAAGGGAACATATAAAATCAAAAAACTATGCAAGTTTACATTCCGCCTCTGGTTCTCTATTGCACTAATTTTAATTAAAAGTTAAAAATTAAGGTATTGTACATGTTACGCGCGATACGTAGAGATAAATGGCGATCGTTCACCCACAAAATTCCTACACTCTCCGCCGTCACTGACAAATGGCACCATTAGTCCGCTACAAATCTATGAGAAACAGGGTTTCTCATAATAATTTTAATTGGTCTATGTTTTTAATTGGTTTTATTATATCTTTTGTTTCAGTGCCGCAAATCTCCATACATTTATTGGCAAGCCAGAAATATTAGTTTTCTAAATAGTTCTTTGCCAAAAAAAAAATAACCAATATTCAATGTCATGATGGTATGACATACGGGAAATAAATTTAGATTTTTCAAATCCCCTCTTCAATTCTCTATTCTCCAAAGAATTTTATTACATTTTTTCTCTTCAAGTGTGTATGGTACATTGATATCATTTTTTGTTCGTTGAGCTTGTTTAATTTTGTTCCTCTTGTAGCGTCGATAGTTCTTTGAGCCACCATTTTTGAGACATTCAGTATGTTAGAAACAGCATATTTATAGAAAATTGGATGCGTAGACTGCGTTAGAAGTTAGTTGTTGAATTAGATTATCTTAGGAGAGGTTCTACTTAGTCCCGTAACATCACCATCGTATGATGAGCGATGAAAAGCATCAGGCCAACAATCAACAGAACAGCCGGAGTTCATTGAAGGATTCTCCAGAAGGATTACAAGCCCAAAGGACCCTCTCGCATCATGCACTCAACGAAGCGAACTCGCCGCAACATATTTTTACACAGGTAATTAAAACTCAAGCCATTATAAATAAGGTTATATTAAATACATATGTATAATGTACATCTCACCCTCTCCGGCCTGGACCAAATTGCATACATCTTTATTATTTAAAGGCTGCGTATGTCAAAGGACACCCCTCCTTAAATTATAACTAAATATAAATCCCAGGCTACGTTGAATACAGACCGCCAGTTAATTATAAAACTAACCAACTTTCCTGATTCATTTGAATATTAAATCTGGAAAATTATGATAAATAATTTGGTAATATAATTTTGAAAGTGCAATGTCCTGAAGAATCGGATTCACAAAGAAGATAATAAACATCCTTGAAAATTACCATCAAACATTTTAACTGCATAATAACTCTTGTAATGAATCATTGTTTATGTTGTTTTGATTTGATGGTTGTGAATTGTTTATTTTTTCATAAATAAATAATATTAAGATACTTTGGTTAGAAGTTAGTGAAATTCACTGTAGAAGTTACGTATTAGTCCAATGTTTTCCAGGTTAAAGCGGCATCCTCAATCCTTTGGAAAACTCCTGCGGCACACCAAGTGTTGACATAATAATAATTAGACATGTCACTCCCTGCACTCACAAGCTTTGTCAACTCTCTTCTTAATTCGTAAACGTACCCCGTAAATACGCCCCTTAATAATTTCATTACTTCGCTGTGTAAAAGCAGCGGTGAGTAAATTGCACCAATTTCTTCACAAATCTTAAAAAACGGGCTTTTAGTGAATGGCTTTTAATGAAATTTATAATTTTTAACAAGGTCACCCTCCAATGTTTTAGATATAAGCGTCTCTTTGTGAATAAATCAATGGGTCTAGATAACAATTGAATTGATAGTTGATCGATCCAGTTATAGAAGTTGCTCCGTCGGTACACATCCCATTGCATTCGCTCCATGATAAATCAAAGTTTAAAAAATTTTATATATCTTCACCTTAACAAAAAGAATTCAATAATGTCGACATTGACAACCATGTGTACGAAAGCCAAAAGTTGTGTATTTCCACTTATTTAAATTGATACGTCCACTTGTAAGCGAACATGCGAAGATTGCATAGTTTTTCTGTTACTTGCACCTCAAGTTAGAAGGTTTGATGTTATATTTTATGGAATTTGGCAACTCATTGGGGCAGTCTCTGTTTTTCGTTGTGCTGTGGCGCTACATATTACTATACAAAATACTGTATTAGTCAAACCATGTTAAGAATGGAGTTAATATCACATTGTCATCTGCTAATATGAATACAGTCCTATGTTATTTGAGTTTCTTTTACAATAATTTTACCTATTATCCAAATTGCTAGAAGTAATAAATACTTTTATTCTTTCCCTGACCAAAATGAACACCTCTTTCATTATAGTTCTTCTTTTAAATAGACAACCCATCCTTCAAAAGTGATTTGTGCCATTAATCAACTTAAAACTTTAATTTATAGAAAAAAGTACAATCATATTATAGAATAGGAAATATTATATTACAAATTAATACCATTGTTGTTCAAAAAATTTGTTATTATATAGATTAAATGTGGCGAGTTAAAGGAAAGAAGATGACACAAGTTAACCAGGAGTTAAAAATTACCATTGACGAGATTACTGTAAAAAAAAACCTGTGATCCGCAATTGACAGGCAAAAAAGATATGGTCAAGGATTTCCTTCTCGGTACCACACTCACACATTGGGGAATGTATTAAGTTCAATCTGAATAAATGTGAGGTTACCTGGCAATGCCCAATTCTCATTCTAGAGATATTTGACATTGTTATTTTGGATACTTTACTTTTTGTGAACCGGGGAGTGCGGGCAATAGATCTTTGAATTATTTTAAACCGATTACTCTTATGATTATTTAGATCCATCCATTGTGCAGTCCAGATGGAATTCATATGTTTTTTTGTCATATTAAGTCTGTCATACATTGGGATTTGAAATTGATGAGGGAAAACTCCGGAAAGAGTGGCCACCTTGGCCAATTTATCGGCATATTAATTTATTATAGTTCTTATTTGATGTAAAAAAATCCTGCGTGATTCAGTTTCGCGCTTGTTGTGCATTTCAAGTATTCTATTACCTGTTGATTGTCAAATGTATTTTATACATTGAGTATGTATATGGTCAATTATTGAACAATAGATGAATCATGGCTGTCCTACGGAACACTTGATTAAGAATAGTGATGTAATAAACCCACCCACGCGATCTACAAAATTATATGAACATTGCGTATTATAAAACTAGTTGATTACTTCATTATAAATCTAGTTGTTAATATTATCCTCATGCAAATAGCTAATTAGTAGTTAAATAAATTTGTTGTTTAATTTAATAAAATGGCTCCAAAGAATGTCAACATGGTCAACGTACATAATTTATATTTTATTAAGGAAAACACATTCTTATTGCGAAGTTGTAATTATTTAGAACTTAAATGTATTAATTAGAAAGATGTGCATATTAAATCAATTTTATCGAAAAATATTGTTGTTGCTACCGGGATTCGAACCTGGATCTCTTCCAATCTGGGGAATGTGCATTAACCGATTATGTTATATCAACACAGTGCTTTGATGACAAATTTTCAAACCTATATGTTACACTTTTCAAATGAATACGTATATTGTTCCATTATTTGAAAGACATCTTTATTTTTCCGGAATCTCAAATACCTTTGAGTAATCCGATAGCAGATGCCAGAATTAATAATTCATTTTTATTAAACGGATCGGAGGAGATCCAGGTTCGAATCCCGGAAGCAACAACAACATTTTTCGATAAAATTGATTTTATATGTATATCTTTCTAATTAATACATTTAATTTTTATTTGACTGATTTTTACCTTGATTTATTTAACAATAAAATAATAATTTCAATCTATATTGTATCATCGCTTCTTTGTCTCATTATGGAAGTAGTCTCAAGATAGTCATACATAAATATACAATAATTCAACAAATTCCATCATAGTGAGATTATTTCAACAATTGGAATGTGCAAGTTCTGTTTATCAAGTGCAATTGTGTGTAATAATTGTTTGGTTAGGTAAGATCTTGAACTGATTTCATACTTAAATGTGAGGTAAAATAATAGTATGTTAGTACCATTTACACATTTTTTAAATACTGTAGATTTTCGATTTTCTGGGATAGTTGGGAAAATATTACACTTGAAGAAAATCCTGGATAATAAATATCTGCCAAAAAAAATTTCTAGACAAAAATCTGAAAATAATAATTATTTTATTTTATATAAATTTCGTACACAGCTTCGTAACGCCAGCCTCACTGGGCTTTGCCCGTGCTGAGGTAAATATTTTACACATTTTTGTATGTAGATGCTAATCTATTAAGTAATAATTATGCATAATCTTAAAAATGCTCAATTTAAGTAATTCATCATATTAATTATAACAGCAAATAAGTTCAATATAAAAATATACAAATTTGTTTGGATACACTAAAACTTTAGGAAGTGAAATGTATTGTATTCTATTATACTTTAAAATTGAAGACAAATTTAGTAGAATAGCTCAAAAATACCAGGTTTTTCCGTTAAGAGGCCCACCCAAATATAGGCCCATAAACTTTTATTAAGGACAAATAATAACACACTTTCTCACACGTATATTGGCACTCTCCGCATGCCCGAGATGTCATTGCAATAGATGTGAACTGCGCGTGTGCGTCTTTACTTGTCAGAATATTTAACCCTAAAAATGGAAAATAAAAAGTCTAGTAAACGAAAACCGTATACTATCCAGGAAAAACTATCATTTGTGACACGTTTAAAAACGGAGGAAAGTCAAAATTTAATATCACAACAAACGGGCATTGACAGGAAAAATCTTCGCCATTGGTTGGAACAATTAAAAATAATAAGAATAATTTATAATTTCATACTGTTCTACTGTTGCAATATTTAAAATAAAAATAACCTTTCAGTAATCAAATAAATATTATTTTAAAATAAACCTATTTCCGTTAAGAAGCCCATGGGTTTCTTAATGGAAAAACCCGGTACAGATAAATTAAAGCTGTTGGATGTTAAGAATCCACACACGCAATCCGTTGTCACCTGGTGGGTAGTACAGGATCACACACCCGAGCAATGTGCTGTCATCTGACAGCTGTGGTCCTTCAGTACCTGCACACATACACACACTACTCTGATTCTACACGTGTATCATGGATGGGTGACCATTCTTTGGACGCATGCGCGTTCAGAGTTTTTCTTATCAATTATTTCATTGCAATTTTGTAATGATTTAACTTATCAATATTTTTTATATATTTTGAAAACTATTTAAATATTTTTAATTCAACTAAAACGTGCCTTCTATAAACGTATAAAGTCTTCATCGTGGAAATCGCAAAGTTTTTCTCCTAGGAGGTTCTGATGTTTTGGTATTATTACAAATTAACCTGTGTATACAGAGTGTAACAAATCTAGTCCATAATTATTTTTTGGGTGAATACCTGACTAAATTACGAGTAGAAAATGATCAAGGAATATGTGCAAATTTTAAATTATTACGGAAAATATTATTGTTTGAAATTTAAACTTTTGAAAGTCTTTACATACTTTGAAATAAACATTTGCGAAATTGTTCCACTATTAATCTATATCTTTGCTTCAGGCCCTAAATCATCTAACAAAAAATAGTCTAGCCGCTCGATATTCAATGATCTTTCATTTCTTGTATTCAATATGTAATTTGGAATAAATAAAATATTAAAATTAATCAAAATAATCACACAATTATGATTTTTTTTGAAATGCTTATATCTCTGACATGGTTGAGATTAGGCACATATCCCTTGAATACTTTCGACTCGTAATTTAGTCAGGTATTCACCCGTAAAATATTGTGGACTAGGTCTGTTACATATCCTTTTATTTAAAATGTGACACCAAAAAGTTAATATTTTCCCTTGATTCACTTTTTGAAAAATGATTCTGCGCAGATTTTGCAACATTACTAATATAACTATCAATGTCAATTAAAGCTATTTGCAAGTCCGTTTTCACTCAAGAACACTGAATAAACACTGAGTCAAGATCACCACCAACTAACTACACTAAAAACATTTAAATTAACAAATCTCGTGACTTATGTTCGGTGATGTGTGTGCAAATTCACCAGTTTTATTTTATGTTTTTATATACGGTTGAATGCAAAATTACGTTAGCATTTTGCATTTAATTTTGTTTGCACTATGTTTAACAGAGCTTCGGATAAGTCACTCGCAAATACGTATGATAGAGACGTACTATATTTTTATTGCAAACTAAAATTAAGGATTAGGGATTTTCGACTGTGAGGTATATCAATATATTCCGGCAGCTTCTGAAGTTTTCTGATCCCTACAATCAGTTTATCTGGCCTATACAAACCACTAGACAGTTATATCACAGCGTGCGAGGCGAGTTTTCAAATAAAACAACTTCGAAGAACAGAATGTAAGAATGATTTAATGTTTCTGCTCATTTAAAAATGTTCAAAAATTTCTCACACCTCTGTCTTCATTCTCAGAACTCTAAAATTAAAATTATGTTTTTTGCTCATTGTGCAGGTCTCGATTCACTAACATTAAGTGCCGGTTGTGTGATCATTAGTAACTTTTTACTAACGCCCGTGGTTAAAATCGTTAGCGAGTTGTTTGAAAGTCAAATTTACTATTGTTAAAGTATAGATGAAAATGTCTATAGGTGTGACAAATAATCATGAAATATGCTTTATTTTATGCATTATCTAAGAATTTTTTCACCTAGGCGTTCGATGTCTGTCACTTTGGTGGTGATATTTTTTCATATTATGTGTAATAATGTATATTAAACAACGAGATCGTCATCGGACGAACTCTCATCACTAAAATAGTGGGATATTGAATGATTAATTGTTGTATACTGCAACTTTCAAAGTATCAATGCGTCAGATGACTTTTGGAACAGCTGTGAAAAATCCTCCATGTTTAACTATTGATTCTCGTTTTTACTATCGGATATCGCAGAGTAAAATTAGTTTACTATGAGATGTAATTTTGAAAAGTAAATATTTTTTTACTAATAATCAAACAACTCGTTTTCGCAAAAAAAAATTTCAAATTCTTTTTACATTTTGATGTCATTTTTCAGAGCAACGAAGCCGTCATGACGAATGCCAGTGCAACAACACCTGTGTCACCAGTGTCATCGTGTGAACCAAATAAGAAGTGGATCTGCGATTACTGCACCTATGAAAACTTTCCATTGTCACTGAAGGTAAGAATCATCACATTAGAGTAACTCGAAAGTTGTTAAAGAGAACACATTCTTATTGTGAAGTTGTAATTATTCAGAACATAGTTCTGTGATATTTTAAATACAAATTTAATATATTAATTAGAGAGATGTACATTTTAAATCAATTTTATCGAAAAATATTGTTGTTGCTACCGGGATTCGAACCTGGATCTCTTCCAATCCGGGGAATATAAAAACAAAGTAGATGGCTTTAAAATAATAGAACGATAGATGTATTAATTTGAAAAGTGTAACATAATATAGGTTCGAAAATTTGAGGTCAATCCACTGTGTTGATATTGCATAATCAGTTAATGCACGTTTCCCGGATTGGAAGAGATTCAGGTTCGAATCCCGGTAGCAACAACAATATTTTTCGATAAAATTGATTTTATATGCACATCTTTCTAATTAATACATTTAATTTGTATTTAACTCTAAAGTGTTGCGCAATTGATTCATTTTTTATCGCAACTACAATTTTTATCTCACACAATTTCTTATATGAATACAGAGGTAGTGCAGTACTGTCCAATTAGCGGGCTAGGTGCGTATTTATATAAAATTTTACTTCAATTTTTACCACTTTAATATTGATATAGACGTAAAATAAATTGTTTCCCAACAACCAAGGCAACAATTCTGATATTTTTAGTTGCATTTTATTTTTGAATTTATATTTTTTTCATATGAATATAATAACTTTTGAGGTGACACGAACTGACTTCAATTACCTTTTTTTTTTGGCCCGGAAAATGTTTTCAAAAGAAAAATGACCCGCGGGCTAAGAGAAATTGGACAGCATTATGATACATTCTCCAAGAGATATACTAAAAGTTGAAAACTGTACAAATCCAAATATATATATATATGGTTTCATTTTACATTCCAGTGCACCATGTGTCGTGCAGTAAAGTCTCTGGTGAACGAAGACATCTTTCGGCTGCGTGAAGTCGAAGAGAGTTCAGCAGGAGCTGCTTCTGAAGCACCGTGGAAGTGTCACGAGTGTCACACCCACAATCCTCCCAGTGTCAGTGTTTGCCGTCAAATTAGCAGCCATAAAGGTAAAGATATAGTGATGAA
Source organism: Eubasilissa regina (assembly GCA_022840565.1). Classification (NCBI taxonomy): domain Eukaryota; kingdom Metazoa; phylum Arthropoda; class Insecta; order Trichoptera; family Phryganeidae; genus Eubasilissa; species Eubasilissa regina. Next base: position 9,679,944 of record JAINEB010000027.1, on the reverse strand, counting down.
AATGTCTCAAATTACTTTGATGCGTGTACTACAACTTTTTATTAAAATCGTACATAGCTATGTGTGATATCAATTTTTTTTTTTTCAAACTTGGCTTCATCCATTAACTGCCGGCTCTTTTTTGGAATATTAACAAATGCCGATTATATATTATTGATCAAGCCCATATTTGTCAGGATGGCCAGGAGGATGCCAGTGACGTTCTGATGTGAATAAACTAGTATGGAAATGGTCCGCCCTTGGGCATCGGCGGCATCTAACAAGAGAACTTAATAATGCCTATGGGTGTGATCAAATCAATGAGTTAAGCGCTTAGTTTTAAATATATTGTGTAAAAAATAACTTACCCTTGACTTTTTAATCATTAGGCAAAAGTTTTAGGAAGTTTGTTATCATCTATGAACATTAATTTAGATACAGAAAGTAGGCTAAATGCAGTGGAAATGAGACCACTTAGGCGTATATGTGACAAATCCATTTACGACAGAGTAAAAAATGAAGAAATAAGGAAAGAATGTAAAGCTGATCTTGGTATGGTGAATAAGATTAAGAAAGGATCACTTGGGTGGTTTGGTCATATGGAACGGATGAATGAAGAGAAAATGGTAAGCAAGATATATGACGCAAGTATTAATGGCACGAGAAATAGAGGACATCCATGAAAAACTTGGCACCATCAGGTAAACCAGATACAGTAAAACCGCGATATAACGAAACCCGATATAGCGAAAAATGACGTATATCGAAAAAAAAAATCGAAATTTAGTCCCTAAAACCAATTTTTCATACAAAAATGCATTTATATAATGAAATCCCGTTAATATTTATAACAAAATCATTTTTGTCCCGTACGAAAAAATGCCAATACATTTACGTAAATTTATAACGAAATAAAAAAATGTTAAAAGATGAAAATATTATTTCGCACTTACAAAGCCGCGCCGATGCATCTGCCGTATTATGGCCTTTTCGGCGGTGCGCGGCGCTCGGCCAACAAGGTAGTAAAACAATTCAAACTTCTTCTTGGGTTCATAGCAGGCCCATAAAACCATTTGACATAATTCTTGCGGCGTTCTCTGACACGTTTTACGTACGCATACGCCTCTAATATGATTGCAACCCAGACCCAAACAGCTGTAAAATACAAAAATTAACAGGAACCCCCCGAAAGTTGCAGTATGTACTTATTGGAAATGTCAGTCTCAGTGTAACGTCTGTAGAGTTAAGTTTGTTCAGCTTTTAATGCGATTATTGCATGACCGAACTGAATATTTACATAAATTCATTTTCGTCTGACAATTTTTTTCGTGTGAACTCGTCAATAATATAAATAATTCGTTAAAATATTTTATGAACTATTTTTGAACGGTATTTTGTATTTCTATTAACTATTGTTTTCGTGTATTTTAAGTGTACAATGTTAACGATAATTTTTAAGTGAACAATTTTAACGATTATAAATATATTTTTAAGTGGTTGCCGCCGTTACCGGTAAGTACCTTCGTAATTTATATACGACTCATTTTATAAAAATGCCGCGATTCAACTGTAAAATTGTTAATTTTTAATTATTTTGTATGTTTCATGCCCAAAACTATGTTTGAAGCGGCTCTACATTTAAACACAATTAAAATATTATTTTGTGTTTGCAATATTCTAGAATTTACAAAAATATCTTCCAATTGGTGTTGAATAGGTTCTGTTCTTAATTTAATTCCTTTGATTATGCATTTGCTTATCTGTTTTAATAACAAAACTACTAAAAATATGTAGGTTTCCTATGTTCCCTATGGCCTTTTTCCTCCTTTGTTTGCAGAATTTGCGATCTTTTTTGAAGCCGCGCAACATTTTTTTGCGACGGCGCGTAACATATAGTAGGTTTTTTTATTTTTTTCGTTATATGTGGGAATTCGTTATTACGAATTTTTATTTTTTGGTCCCTTGGATTTCGTTATATCGCGGTTTTACTGTACTGGAATATGGTCCTGTTAGAAGCCACAATAACCGGCGAGCTTGTGAGAAGATGTATGAATGTGGATGAGGTGAGAATTGTGTATGGCGTTCTATCCTCTTTACCTACCCCCACGGGGAAATGGCGTGATGGTAAGTAAGTTCGGTAAAACATTGCCAATTCAATCAATATTGCGCGATTGAGTCAATCTAATCAATGGATTCGGAATCCACAAAAACATTGCGAAATTTCAATGTGTCAATTTCATTTCCAAAAAAACATCTCTAATCTGCTATATTAATAGAAGTAAACTATCCACATGTTCTAGTACCTATCAATCTCTTAGTGGCGTACATATCAATCTATTTGACATGCACTGTTAGGAGTGCTGCGGCGGCTGAGAAATGAAGGTCCTACACGCATATTCTAAAACGTGCGGAGGATCGGCAAGTACCGCAGCACAAAAAGGTGACTCCACACAAGCGAGCACGGACACAAAGCTGCGTTCATTATTAATTTTTATAACTTAAAAATAATCCAATTTTGTGATGTAAAAAGACAAAAATTGGTATTTGTACTTATGTATTAGAAAAATTTCAAATAATCGTGGTTCCAATTATTGGCATTTTACTTTAAAACTTAGTTTGACCATATAAAACAATAATGAAGTATTAAAAAGCATGTAATATGAAAGAAATAGATAAATGCGTCATCTCCGCCTATTCCTATAACGTTTGGTGTAGTTTTATATATGAACTATATTTCTCATTTGAATGTATTAACTATTTCCCAGGGAACAATCCAGTGTTAGACACCATCCAAGAGCCTATGGCGCTATTAAATGTATCCGGCGAGAGTGAGGTTCCTCCAGTGCTGGCCGATAGCAGTCAGCAACACTCACAGGGACCTAAGAAGTGGCCTTGTCAGGTGAGAAATACTTGTGTACGTTTAAATGTCCTTTCTTCAACCTTCAAGCTAGTAAAGTGACTTCAATAGTCAAAGAGAAATTTAATAGTTAATTCAATTCAAGATTATTGAACTAACAAATCTTTCATATAAACAACAATTTCTCACAGAATCAACTATTATTTTTAAAATGCTTATTTTCAAAAATGTCTGCCTTCTCGTTGAGCAGCACTCGAAACATTTCTCTAATATTCTTGTAATCTTTCAGATGTGCACATTTGAAAACTGGCCGAAGTCTGTGAAGTGCGCCATGTGCGGTAGCTCCCGTAGCGCTTCATCCCTCTCCAGCCCACTGCACACTCCATCCCATGACAAGGACCACATCATCTCCGGATACGACTCTTTGGATGTCAAACCTAACAATAAACATTCTTCCAGAGCACAGTTTGGTAAGTGCCCACATTGAAAGTATTTTAAAAGCAATTAGATAATTTTTATAGCGCGTTTTTAGTTTCTTATGGCGGAGAGCAGAGAGCTCCACGCTTTTGGGCTTGCCACCACAAATGTCCGTTACTTAATTGAAACTTCTTGGCAATGGCTGATCGGTTCTACAACCTTTCCTGCAGCTAAAGTTATTTGATATTTCTATTTTATTTTATGATATTCTAACCGCTGACATTTTTTTAAGGTTTGAACGATATATGTGGTCAGAAGAGTCCTGTTCATGATATGGAAGCCACAAATAATCGTAGACCCAAGAGGCATCGACAGACAGACTGGGCGTGGCTGCAGGCCTGTTTAGGTATTGTTAATTATAATAAGTCTCATGGTGAATAATGAATTTGGGTCTAACTTTCATTTTTAAATGTTACATTTAATATACAAAAATATACCAGTTGACTATCGTACGGTAGATATTATTTTCCGAATGGAACGCATTGTATTCACAACCTTGGAGCTGATGGAGAGCTTGTCACACTAATTCTGATTCTTCGATAAACAATTACAAGGAAAAATATGAATTAACCTTTTGAATGCCATTATTATTTATTATAGGAGACACCTGTAGGCCAGCCATTTTTTCATAACATAAATTTAATAAATAAAAATAAACACAATATGGTAGAAAAGTGTAAAAACTTACCAAAGAATTAGTTTATCCAAATTTGTGATGAAGTTTTTTAAATGAAAATCTTTTAAGAAAATATGCAACAGGGTTACCACAGTTTTATCTATTTTTTTTATTTTTCAACTTATTTTTTAATGTTAAGTCACCAAAAGATATATGAGAAAACTTATAGAAAATACAAAGAAATAAAATCAGAGAGAGAAAGTCAGTCAAATATCGCTAATATAAAGATAAAAAATGGATTTTATAAACACACTAAATAGATACGAGTATATACACCCGCAATATACTAAGAATACAATTTTGCGAAAAAACTTACTTATATCAAATATTGTAAACAAATTCTAGCAAAAAATCGCATCAACGAAAACAAAGCAAACTAAATTGGACGATTCACGAAATCCCCTTTAATAAAAACTTCTTAAGTGCCAACCCTAGCGGCCTCTGGCGCTCAAATGAAGCGCATTGACATATTACAGATTTTATGAGATTTAAAGGTTTCAGAAATATTGTGAGAGCTTTGGATCATTGTCCGTAAATGACGGTACAATTTTGAATAACGTGACGTGTAATGTAATGACATGTTGAAAATTGTAATTCTTCAGGCGTATTTAAAATCGAACAGTGCGTGTGCGTTTGCGTGTCTATGGCCTGATGCGACATAAAAAGTTTTGCGCGTTTACGCGTTCATGGTCTCAAACATGATGATAGTTTAATTTTCTTGTTATTAAAATATTTCTGCGGAGTGATAACAAATATGAAATAATTTTGATAACAGGCGTGGTGGACGGAGACATAGTTCCAGTTGAGCAGTACCTGTCCAACGGCGGTGATCCCGCTAGACAACTGACTGCCTCTGAGGTCAGCCTCCTCAACAGGGCTTCCGCTTTCGATTCTGGGTATACACTTATACACCTTGCCATCAGGTAATAATACTTTTATTTATTACGGGATCTCTTTCACAAATCTTTTCTTCCTGAAATTTAGTATGATGGTGTCACCCGTTTACTTAACAGATGCTATACTAATTTGTCAAAATATTTTTTTCAGATTTCAACGGGAAGATATCCTTTCATCTCTACTGTCCCGTATATCAGGAGGAGGCCCCGGTATAAAAAGGGCCCCCTCATTTGTAGCCCCTGACCTAGCAAGCTCTATACGAAGGCACGTGGCCTCCATCATCCGTCAGAAGAAAGGATTCCCCTGTAAATACATGCATGATATCACCACCTTCTGTCTTCCAGCTGGTGAGTTGATACATCTATGATTGAGCATAATTGAGAGAAAGCTAGAAGCATTCCACTGATGATGTAGGAGTGTGCATGTAGGTGTATTTTGTGATGCGAATCAGAAGGATTATGCAGGTGATGTTTTGAATGATGAGACTTGAATGAGATGTGTCCGATTGATAGTCATGAGATGTGTTGTGTATGTGGCCAGTTACTATGCACAAATAATTTACGGAGCCGTTTCTTGTAGCTGTTGTTCGGAAGACGGCGATGAGAAGAGTGACCTTTGAGAGACGGCCTTCCAGACGGTTGCTAGCCGTATTAGTATTGCTACCTGGCATCGGTGCTGTTTATGGCTGCTAGGAGTTTTGTTTCATGCACCGGTTTCTGCAAAATGCGTTTAGTATTGCCGGGCAGTGATGACAAGAGTGGAGGCGATAGACCTCCACAAGACTAATACAATTGAGTCATCCCATAAACAATGCGGCTTTTTCAATTACTTGAACTAAAAATCGAAATGCATCAGATAAAATTCAACACACATAGTTATCACAGCTTTATATTTATGAGCAAGTTGAAACATTACGAGTGTCACTCGGATTAGCAGAAATCGGAATGCAAGTGCTATGCTTGTTAGAGTTGTCAGGCCACTCATTGCAGAAACTGCATGGTAATGTACAACTGTTTGTATAATTATTTGGCTAGTTTTACAACAGACAGCTAGTGTTTAAAAAACAACAGTGTTATGTATAAACAAAACATTTAATTGCTACTTACGAAAAAATAACGCACATGAAATGTTTAGTTTGTTAAAAAAAACATTGTTTTCCCTTAAAATCTAATGTTGTGAATAAGTTCAATATTAATTCATAAAATATGCATGAAAACATATTTTCGGCATTTTTAACGAAAATAATGAAACTTTGCGAATGTCACTCGGATTAGCAGAAATCCGAATGCTGGTACATGAGTTATGCTCGTTCGAGTCGTCAAGCTGCTCATTGCAGAAACTGCATGGTGATGTACAACTTCACTAGTTTTGCAATTAGTTGTGTACTTAATTTTTAAAATAGTGGTGCTTAGCTAGTTTTAAAATTAAAATAATAATTTTGTGAATTTTCCATATTTCCAGCAAAATTTCTTTCTAATTTTTTTGTATCTCTGTCATCTGTAGCAATTTGAACTACTATATGTGACAAAACCACCCGAAGAATATGGCAGTGAACCTACCTTTTCTCTAGAAATGTCTTTGATAAAAAAAATATATTCTAAATTCTCAACAATTCAACTTTTGTAGTAGAAGATTCTCTTCAAAATTTATATTATAGAATTTCTCAAGTGTACTTTGTGTGTGTTTGGATCAGCTCCAGAATGCTACGTATTTTAGTTTTCTCTGAATCGTAATTAGTCGGCAGGGAAAAATGTATATTGGACAATATCCAAGTTATCTGATAATCGTAGATTGTATTTTGTTTGTTGTTATGTATGTACAGGATTTTCTAAACGAAACATCCAAATTTTGGGTATTGGTATACCATAAAATTCCTATTAAAAATTTGATCAAAAATGTTCCGTTACCGAGATATAAGAAAAATATATTTATATCTAAAATAAGTGTTCAAAATGAACTGCAACTGAAATATTAGCATTGTAAGTGCACTTTTCATTACATAATACATTGTAACCTTGTAGATTCCACTTGAATTTAATATACATAGTATCTTCTATAGTTCTTCCAGTGTTTTCAATTTATGTGTATTTTAGTAACAATAACATTCTCCCTGTATTCACAGATGTGGAAGAACTACCTCAGGCTATCCAAGACCAACTATTTGAAGAGTTATTGGATCGCGACGCTCAACAGCAACTGGAAGGTGAAGCTGGTGTTATCAATTGGAGCTTGGAACTCACTGTGCGACTAGGTAGTATAACTTATTAATACATATTTATTTTTTAAATAACATTTTAATGACTCTTTTATTTTTTTAATATAGACAGTATTCATTTTATAGAACTTTATTACACGCAATAAATCAAACACAATTTTTTTTTTGTTCTGTGTTTAATTTTTCGAATATGTATAATAGATAATGTTAAGAACGATCTTTCATTTTTCCAGTTTGAAATTCGAGAAATTCTATGCAAATACAGTGAAACCCTCTTAATACGATCACCTTTAATACGTTTTCACGCCTAATAGGATTACATTTTTCGGTCCCGAAAAAGTCCCATACAAATTACGTATTTTTTTTATGCTTAATACGTTTTCCAAATAATAAGTTTCCCGCCTAATAAATTAAAATATTTCTGACAGAACTTAGTTTATCCCTACAAAATGTCCCTAGTAATACGTTTTTCGCAGAATTTTTTTAGTTTGACATTTATAAAAATGAAAGTGATATTCTTTCAATGGGTGCAATAAAATTAACTCTCTTTAAATGGGTTTTTCCATGTGTCATAAAAGTTTATCCATTTACAAAGACAGTAATATTTGAATAGGCTAATAAAACATAGTGCCCAAGCAAAATCAATCCCAAAAATCAACAAAACAAAACCCCATACACAACAATTTACTTAACTCTTATGATAATCTGCATTGAATTATTTTAGGACAAGCTTGTCTTTTCAAATAATATATAGACAAAATATGTAATACATTGACATTTTTATTTTCATCTGTTTGCCCGTATTACCCTAATTATGTGTGGCCTGAACCTTTAATTTATTTCGAGAATTCCAAGTATCGAATTGCTTCGTCAAATTTTGAGTTTATAATTGAATGAATAAATTTTGTGTAATCTTATTACGTATACTGAATGGAACACTATATTTTAGGAGTAAATACATATGGATTAAAAATACAAGTTGATAATGTTGAATCTGGGTGTGCTGTACCTAATCTCAACCATGCCAGAGATACGAGTGTTTAAAAAAATCCTAGTTATGCGATTATTTCGATTACTTTAAATATTTTATTGATTCGAAATTATATATTGAATACAAAAAATAACTAATGAGAACTTGTCAACTAGTAGCTGGCAGAAGAGGAACGTAAGTAGTCTGACTAAAATGAGATAGCTTAGGCGTATATGCGGCAGATCTATTTATGACAGAGTAAAGAATGAAGAAATAAGGAAAGAATGAGAAGCTGATCTTGAAAGGAGCATTTATTCACGTTTAATTTCTCGTTCTTGTTATGCTAAGAAAGTAGGAATTCACGGAGTTAATTATTCAAATTTGAAAAAAAAAGATTAACTGTGTATTTTGAATTTCAGAGAAGTACATGCGAAATGTAATGTGTGCTCAAGGATACACACATCAAATAAAAATATTATGCGATAAAATTAACCATTAATACTATTCTGGATAATATACTCTTCTAACACTTCAAACAATGTAAAGCAGATCTTAATACAGTAAGTAAGATTAAGAAAGGATCACTTAGGTGGTTTGTTCATATGGAACGGATGAATGAGAAGATAATGGTTAGAAAGATATATGACGCAAGTATTAATAGCACCATAAATAGAGGACGTCCGCGGAAAACTTGGCACGACCAAGCAAACTAGATACTGGAAAATAGTTATGTTAGAAGAACAATATATTAATTAATGCATTTCTTATTATAAATAATAATCCCCATAATCTGATTTGAAATACATAATAAATACAACATATTTTTCCAAAAATAATCTAGTTTCCATACTAGCGGCCCTTTAAATTTCTGAGTAACGAAGACCGCTATTGATTCATTTCTAATATAAATGGCAGCGGCAAAAGCGACTCACTTGTAGTTCACGAAATTATTTAAACATATATTATTTATAACTTTGTTTTAAATCACTTTTATGAGTTAAATTTAATACGCCAACCGGTTTCGGAAAATATGTTTTCCTTCATCAGAATGTTAAATAAACTAATTAAAACCATGTTTTTTACAGGAAAGAAAAGGAACGTTTGGAAAGTGGTTTATGTATTAATTTAACTCATAAAAATATATATTTTTATTATTATGTTCGAAATCTTTTAACATCCGTTTTCGGAGAAACCACAGGGAACTGCTTTCATTGGGAGCTGTTTCATTTTAACTACTTCTGGTTCAGCTTTGATTAATATTTCTTGATAACTAAAATAACCAAATTATTTATTTTCGTGACCGATACGTATTTGAAAATTTATTAACAAATAAACAAAACAGAGCAAACCACAGGGCACTGACAACTGAATTAACATAACCAGCTGATCTATTTGTTTGTTTGATTTTTTACATCAGCACGAAATAAATAAACAAAACAAAAATAATGTCATCATATTTGTGATTAAAAAATTTAAATCGTAAAATGAAGGACAAAAATACTATTAACGTATTTTTGTAAGTTCGGGCCTGCCATCGTCGATGTCAATGCCGACAATAATTTCCCCGAACTGAGATTCAGTAAGGGCGAGTATTCCATGTCTCAATTACACTGATCGAGTGTACAGGTAAATTATGTAAAACTCGTCAAAAGGAATAAATTTTAGATATGCAGTCCAACAGGTTTTCATTTACAAACAGTACTTTTTTTAAATGTGCATTCGTCAAGTTGGCCAGGAAAAGATACGAACGTCTTGTCGTGCAAACAATTGTACATTTCGTAAAAAGTATTAACTTTCGTTGGACTTACAGGTGGCGTATTTTATCTCCGAATAACTTTGACCTATCCTTATTTTACTATAAAACGCCGAATAATTTGAATTTGAAAATCATTTCGTATTTTAGTCTTGTTGTCAATGTTATTTTTACTCTTTGCTACGTCGATTTACTTTATTTAGGTAGATGCTTTACGGGTTTAATTTTAATTTCGTTTTATATTCTCTTTTGTTACGTCGATTTATTTTATTTTTTATTAGATATTTTATGTGAGTTTTTTAATTATTTAATAATTTAAATTTAGTTTTAGTTATTTTTTTTATAATCACTTTTTAGTAGTAATTTTTTTTTGTAGTTTAGATAGTAATTTTTTTTATAGGTAATTATTTAGATAGTTCAAATTTTATACTTCATTTAGTTTCCTTATAATATTATTTAATTTCCTATAAGTAGTATTTAATATATTTTAAGGGTACATTAGGAGATTAGTTGTATTTTATTAGATAGTCATCAACATTTTATAAGTTTGTTTTTAATCTTTTATTTTCATCTAGGTTTTTTATTAGCATTTTTATAGTTACATTTTATTATCATTCATTTAATCTTCTTATTATTATTAATTTGTTGCATTTTTGTTACTCATTTAGGTATGCCTATTTATGGCCGTGATTTTCAAATACATATTTATATAAGTAACTTAATAGAATAAATTGTTTTTTAATATATAAATATTATTCTAATGTTAGTTAAAATACAATATTAGATGTTATGGTCAAATAAAGCGTGGAAATATTGAAATCACTGTTAATAAGTTTTCCTGCTTAATAAGATTTTATTTGGCGGTCCCTTGGAAAACGTATTAAGAGAGTTTCACTGTATATGCTTTCAAGATGAAGCTAGTAGTTAAATTACTCTTATGAGTATCAAAGAAATAATTAATGAATTATTTGTTACGTAAATCATGCGAGAGAGGAAGGTTTGAATAGAAAGAGACAACAATAAAATTGTTGATTTTCTCTCATTCGATACAAGTGTCAAAAATAACTTGTATTCAGAGACATCCAAGTTTTTCATGTTAATATTATGGAATGACTGTAGTCATTTGAATTAATCCATTAAAAATTAAATAATTTATTGGAGTACCTAATTCATATACAATATGAATATGTTTTAAAATCAGACAAAGTACCTACTTATATTTTAATGGTCGCTTAAATTAATGTTCAAAATTTAAAATTATTATGACAGCTTAACCTTCGGGTACTGGAAGATTGGAAATAGGATCGAGGACCGGAACAGGGTACAAAGTGACCCCATTCAAATTTGTGTTTTAATGAGGTATAATGATTTGAGCACGTTCTATCATATTTTTAATTAAATTTCTTATACAATGCTAACAAGATACTATTAAATTTGGCATCATTTTATAAGAAACCGTGTAGTATTTTGAAGTGTCATCACTCACAAGCGCCCGGCCGACACAAGCAGAATAATGTAACTGGATGTGCTGTGATTGCGAACGTACCGCACACATGCAGCCGTGAGCTATTAACGTGTGCTCCAAAAGTTACAGTCCAATATTATAATATTTTTTTCAAAATGCATACAACTAGAAGTAGAATGGAATTATTGAGACAGAATTTTAATATTCATTATAAAGTTTTATATTTATTTTTTTGCTGTATAAATGACAAATTTTTTATCAAAATTAAGAAATTTAAACAGCACATAACTTAAAAAATAAATATAAACATTTTTATTAAAATTACAAACATAAAAAGTCACAATATATCGGAAAAAAGTTAAAAGGTAAATGCGGGAATTAAATATTGAAATAAAGCATAAGTTGTAAAGTGGATATATAATAAATATTATATAATAGCCAAAGATGGATAATAATAAATATTATATAATAGCCAAAGAAAATATGTACATACATTTTTGAAGAATAAGTATAGGAATAATAGAACCAGTAAGTACTGATTATAATATACATAACTTTAAATTTTGAAATAAAAACTTCCAGATTATTACTTAAAATTACGTAGCGCGCACCAACAACAGTAAAAAGAGCTAAGATACGACTGAAACACACTACTGTAAAGGGCTTGATAACCCATCAATAGCGAAGAGATCTAGGATGCAACTCATTCGAATACGTACGTCATGTCTCAAGACAGGCACAGTCCACACATTTTTACTTTGGTATTACGTATATAGTTTGCTAATAAATTTAAAAAATATATTTTTTTAAAGTCTGCTGTTACCTAATAAGGGGAATTAACTTATAAAATGATCCCTATTGTCTATGGAAAAACATAATTTTCTCTACTTTTTTACTGTCTTACTATACATTGTTGTTTAATTTTTTTTGCACATTGCATTCTTTGGAATATTTATGAAGATTACAATGAATACCTGTTCAATGTCATTAATGTTTAATAAACAATTGATTTTTGGGGTTATGTTGTGCCTCGTTCCGGAACGGAGATGTTAAATTGATTGTTTTATTTAATATTATCGATTTAAAACGCCACATAGTCGTTTTGGTGATATGTCTGTATTATAATTACATACTATTTATGAAACAGACAGCTAGTGTTTAAAAGACAACAGTGTTACATATAAACAAAGTATTTAATTGTGACTTACATAGCAGGTTCAATCCTTCAACATGAACAAGTCTAACCAATGCACGTACATATTTTTTCAGGATCTCGATTGTACGCTCTCTGGAATAGGTCAGCTGGAGATTGCCTACTGGATGCTGTATTGCAAGCCACTTGGGGTGTGTTTGACAGAGATAACACATTGAGGAGGGCATTGGCTGATACTCTGCATCATGCAGGAAGGGCGTAAGTAGCTTATTGCATACTAGATTGTGGAAAGCATTTCAACAGTTTTGTCAGTCAGGAGCTCTACATTTGGAATAGGCATTACGATGTTAACTCATATGATGTACTTATTGGTGATAAAACTTATTATTTGTATAATAAAATATATAAACATCTTTTACATCCTACTTGTTCCATACAGGAAATAAGAATGTAGACAAGGTTGGTTAACTGATCTTAGCTTCTCTCAACCGGCGATGATGATGATAATTATGAGGTCGAAAAAAATTAAACACAAAAGATGTTCAATATTAGTACACTACGGCGACACAACTCAATCGAGAATGACTTCTCGGCTGCAGAATACCCTGTTTTTATTCAGATACATAACAATACATATAGTCATATTTGCAAGTACCTACTCGGTGACAAGCTGCCGCTGTGATGTTTTTGTTTTCCTGAAATCTATCCCACGGGTGTTTTGGCGCCACACCAATGATTACACCTTTAAATTATTGATACGTGTCTTACCATATCAATTATATGGCGCCTCCTCGGCGAGTAATTCTGGGCGATACACTACTTTTAACTGTGATTTTACTAATCTGATGTCTTAAATTACGGTCCCGTGGTCTAGAATTCCAACTCTTCTTGACTATCAATAACCAGTAGTGTAGGGAAAACCCAAAGTAATAAATATTATTCCATAAAAAAAATTATAAGATTTTATTTTGTAGGTATTTTAATTTGTATGAATTTTTTTGTTTTTTGAAACTGAACTTGAATTCCATAATCTGTATCTAAAAATGGGAGAATGTGAATATGAAAAAACATTATATTATGTCAGAAAAGTAAAATATGATGTTCTATACTCACGAGGAAGCAATGTTAATCTCTATTGCAATGATTTCAGCTTCTATTCGCGCTGGCGTTCCCAAGAAAGTCTGGAAGCAGCTCGGGCTGGCTATGCATCTGACGAGCGTCAGCTGGAGGCGGACTGGGCGCGCGCCCTGCACGCCGCCGCTCAGCCTGGCCGCTCTCTGGCGCACTTGCACGTGTGGGCACTGGCGCATGTGGTGCGACGCCCCATTCTGGTGTATGCTGTGGATGTGGTCAACTCTTTCAGGGGTGAAGCGCTAGGATATGCCTGTTTCCAAGGTAAAACTCATTTGTCTTTAATTTGATGTGCTTGTTGGTTTAGTGGTTAAGATACTCTCCTATTGATCCAGTGGACGTGGGTTCCAGCTTCATTCCGGGAGACCAACAAGTCTTATTTTCACAGCACATGTGTACTAGTAAATTCCTTTGATGGCTTGTTATTTCCAGATTTCTTATTGATAGTATGAAAGTCAGTGCCGGTAGAAAAATTACCATTAATCTAGAATTACGGATGCTGTTTCTCTGCTCGTCGTGACGTTTATTACGTTTAATTATTGTGGTTTGACAGCGATGCCCGGTCGCAGAAAAGTGGCGACCTTATCATTGCAATAAGCAATCACACCACAATACAAAACCCAGGGGAGGCCAGTCGAAGGAATAAGAACTTGCGTAAACAACATGCGTAAGCTTAGTTTGAAAATAGTAATAATATTGATGTGACTAAGAAAAGAATAATCATTTTCTTCCGTAATTATGACTTAGCAACAGATTCACTTTGTTACAAAATAAGATTTAAATGGTTATTTCATATATGGAGTAGGTACATGAACTTGTCCTATAATCACTAAACAAGTATTTACTATTTTCCTACACACTCATTAGCCCTTGACACGTATACAACATTTCAGATTTTCTAATGTTACAGTTTCGACAAGCTTGCAGTTGATACATTTATATGTACCGTGCATAACTATATTTATTGGGGATAAGTAGAAATTAAATATTTATCTAAAAATATTGATAGATATATGTACATAATAATAATTGCACTGTGAAATTATCAATTATCACAAATTAGTATAGACTTGTAGGCTGTCGGTTGTCAAATTATGCAACTGAATTTACACTGGAGAAATTAATTTGTTTTCCAGGGGTCTATCTCCCGTTACTCTGGGACCCTTCCTTCTGCTCCAAGTCACCGATCTGCCTCGGCTACACTCGCGGACATTTCTCAGCACTGGTACCCATAGAACCATACTCACAAGCGTCAGGAAATACAGCTGGATACATTTGCAGGTACGTTTTCATTTTAACAATAAACTTTCTGTCTTTATAAAAATAAACAATTTGTGTATTAATAACTTGGCCAATTGGAACATATTGGAATCGTACATTTATAAACAATTTATATGGTAAAAATTAGAATTTGATTTGCATAATACATACATCTTAAATAATTGAATATAGATTTTCGGGAGTTAAACTTTTCTTGCTTTTGTTGAAAAGAATCAGTACATGAGTGAAAACTTATAAGACGGTTCCGGGAAAGTGTGGGGTCCTTCCGATGATGATATACGGTTCATTGCTAACTTCTATGTTATCTTTCTAGATCTGGTAGTACAAGAGATGAAGAAGATGATGGGCAAGATGAAATATTCCTTCCACTGACAGACTCTGAAGGGAAACTACTCCCAGTCCATTTTCTCAACTGTGAGGAGGTAGGATTATTTTTCATGTGTTTCAAAATAATTATGCAAACTTATCTTATTAATTTATAATTACAATACTTTTTGGTTTTCAAAATAATATTTGAATAATTTATTTATCATCCTAATGTTAGTGTAGGAGGTAAGTTACAAAAAATTATCTTCGTTACGCAGTGATGGTTATTGAGACAAAACAGATGTAATGATAATTTTTTAAATTGGTATTCCAGTTGGGTCACGAGGAGGCTATCATGCAGCAGTGGATGCTGACGTGCAGCACGGGTGGAGGATTGCTCGTAGCTCGGCAGAGAACGAGGCAGAGGCCCCTACTGGTGGCGCAGATGTTAGAAGAATGGCTCAACCATTACAGGAGGATTGCGTTAGTCTTTTGTTGCTAATATCTGTGGCACTTATTTGGGCATCATGTAAAAATGTCTTTATTAACATTTCGAAAGACTTAATGCCGGTTATTTGATCAGTAATCAAATTTTACCATCGCCCGTGATAAATGTTTGTGGATTATTCAAACGTCGAGTTTACTACTGTCAAAATTAATCCTGCCTAATAGTTTGGCAGAGCGGGTAATCATCAAATACCTGAAACCAAAATCTATATATTTTTAATTTTTACCAATGGCAATACATTCAATTTTATGCTTTATTTACCCCTGCATTTGAAATCTGTCGCCTTGCTTGCGAAAAATCTTCAGTCAATGTCAGTGATGGCGAACCTATGACACGCTTGTGCTTGTCAAAGGTGATACGCCACAGCGTTTTGGGCGAGATGCCAGCTTTCACTAATATCAGTTATCAAAAAACACACATCCCGCCACCAGACAACATTTAAATTTATCACTACATATCGTTACCTTAATTCTAATAGCACGTAATTTTTTTTTTTTGCGAAATCAAGATTATGATTGATTTGTGTAGTGCTCATCAAAATACATCTGCTCATATTAGATACATTCCCTGAAGAGTGGGGCGGATGTGTTTCAATGAGCACTATACAAATCAATCATAATCTTGATTTCGCCAAAATAAATTAATTACGTGCTATTAGAATTAAGGTAAAGATGTGTGTTATTCGCTTTTGGATCTAAATTTGTAAAAAAGCAATTAATTGACATCAAATCAAGTTTTTTCAGTTCAATTTCAATTAATAAAAAATATATATAACTGAATATGAAATTTGTTTCTTTTTACATAATTGAAAATGTAAAAAAAAACTGAATTTTTATTATTTTCCTTAAATGCTCTTGGATTCTCTGAGTGGTACAAAGCAGAGGCTTTAATTTGAAATAGTATCAGCAGGATTGGCTTGTATCGTCGGGGCGAGTCGAAATACATAATGATTGTATCTATGGTTTTTTTTATCATGAGTTAGTCATCACCTGGAGTATCCCTTTATGTCCTGGCTATTGGCCCAGTTGATTTTTGATGATTATTTTTAAAAGTGCTCAAAATTTTCAAAAGAATGTAATTATGTGAATTGTTTGAATTATCATTTAACCCCGAGCCAAATAAATGTGCATATTTGTTTTTAGAGGCTGAAACAAGGTCTCCAGTAAGTGTCGCTACACAAAGCACACATAAAATACAAAGATGTGTCAGCTAAATTAATTATGTTGGATTATTACATCACTGGGCATGGTGGAAAGTTTTTTGCGACTGCCCTGGGCTGGCGGATATTTGATTTCCGATCAGTTATTTTTTTAGAATAATATGTGATTATATATCTTTTTATAGGCAACAGACGACTGGTCCATTTCCCCCCAGATTGTCCACTCAAGTTCACGAGTTCTCCAGTGACGGGGAAACGGACGAAGAATGATGCAAATGTTAACTATCAAATAATAGTCTATGAAATAATTTTAATGTTTTCCTCGATGAAAAAAACTGATGATGTTGGCTGTACAAATAAAAAGGAATATATAATTAAAACTAAAGGTTTATTTTAAATCTTTGTCTCAAAACATTTAACATTTATTAACTTTTGTTTAAACTTACATTGCCTTTCTAGTTTTATAATTTGAATTAGATTGATATATGATTTTTAAAGGTGCTGCTAAATCAATCGAATTAAAATGAATTACTTAACTTATTCATCGATTAGTTAGTAGTAAGAGATTTCATTAACCTTTTATTTTTAATTGAATGATATTTTTATAATTTATAATCATGGGTCTGTTTTTTTTTTTTCACCATATAGTAAATTTTAATTTGTCATACATCTTATGAATTGTATAAGATTTCAGTTTGCGTAATCAATTTATTTTGTTTGAATTTTTTAAAATGAAAAATGTCTGTTAGTACGAGAGAAGATGAGGAATTGTTTTGAGGTAGGAAAATATAGTATAATTATTAGGGTAACCTATTGAAAATGTTGCATTGTATTCTGCACCGGATTGTGAATGCGAACATCACTATTGACAATTATTATTCTGAATCCTAAAATGTGTGTACCTGAAAGAAATGAATTAAGACAAATTTCAATACTGAACTGTTATTATTTATATTTTTTATCATTTAATAATTACTTCACAAGAAGTTGAAGAAAAATTACGATGAATCCAACAGTTGACGTATGTCTAATCGCTCCATACAGGACATCAGTGATGATCTAAACCATTATTTTAACCGTTATTATGACTGTGATTGTGAAATTTGTGTTCGATTGTAATTATCATAAATAACTGATATATTGGAAACTAAACCTCTAACAGTAAAATATCAGTTACCAATCATCGTTATAAAAGAAATACCAAACGCACAATCACAGTCACAATAACGTTTAGCTCATCACTACAGGACATGTGATTTAATGAAGAATATATTTGATTCTTTAAGTTTATCTACATTAAATTATTTTTATTGTTATTTTATCAAAGATAATGTAATTAATTTAGTTAATCTTGAACCATGGCTTCTATTGACATAAAATAGTTTAATAGAAAACGTAATTTTTTTTATTATTTTTAATTATCCATATATTGAAGAAAACATATTTTTTAATGATTCATTCATTAGAAGTTAGAATTCAATTATTACTAGGGTTGAAATGATTCTTAGGATCAAAAGGAAACAATGTTTTGGAACATAGTTAAACATCGATGGCACGTGGCGTACCCTGAACACAAAAATTAAGCTTTAAACTAATCATTTAATTTAAACTCACTGCGTTATAAACAAATCACCTGCAACAGAATACCCCCGCACGGCCGAGTTCATTTTCTATTTTTCCACTAAATAAACGCCGATCGTTATTTGGAATTACACTGAAAGTTTTTTATATTTTAAAATTTGCGCGTAATAACATTAAATACTGCCAAATCTAAATAGTGTAGTGATTGTTCTAACTTCATGATATATGGATTTCTAGATCCTATATTGTGTCTGGTTCTAGAGTACATTAAAAGTTTTTGCACAATTTAGTATTGTGCAATATTACCTATATTATATTTAAGATTGATACAGAATTTTCCCTGTATTCAATAATAAAATAATAAATACATACCTGTTTATTTTAATAGATTAACTAGTACTATTTGTTCACTTATTTCAGTGTGTCTCGCATTAAAGGCGATTTGAACAATGTGATACTAACAGAGGTATATTTACGTTCTAGACACGTTGGAAATCTTAAGCTGAACACTATTTTATTATCACAATTTACCTGTATATATGTTTTTCACTTTATTTTTTATATGTATATTACATTTTTCAATTAAGTAGCTTGTGGGTATTTATATGAATAACAACAATCAAAAATTATCACAAAGTCAAATTTTTGTTTAATTTGAATTAGTTTTTATTTCAGATATTTTATCAGTACTTGAAATTAATATTGCTGAAATAATATTTGCTCTATAAATAAATTATAAAGTTTGCTTTTATAAATTGTTTTGACCTTAATGTAGAGACTAAAGATATTGTTGTGTTAGCTTTAAAATGCTGCATTCTCAGCACATTCAATACAGTTCCAATGTTTATTTTCATATTAAATTCAATTATCACAATTCACAGATTTAATCTGATTTGAATTTATTTTTTATAATATGTTAATCAAGAAGAAAATGGCGTAACCTTAAGAATTTAAAAATTGAAATAAATATGCTATTTTTATACTCGGTAACTAATGTAATGTTATGTATATGATTTATTATGTTGATTATTTTATAATCAAATGTATGTTCTTTAAAACGGCATACTGTATTGAATGTGTTTGGGCATATTCACAATTTGGCGATGCGAGAAAATAAATGATATATTTCTGTAAGACAATCAAGATGAACAATTTTGGAGATATCTACAAATTATTTCGATCTGAATGAAAGCCATCACAGTGAATATTTTATCGAAATTCAGATTTAAGATAAGATAACATTTAATTCCTCGGTTAAACTGCGATCAAATTGTGGGTTTGCCTTCAGATGTGTCTAAATGTGATAGATGTATGGTCTATGGTGGACAGCTTAACTAATGTTAAAAGTGGTAGTTGCAAGTTCATGTCATTTGCGAGTGTTTAGATGTGGAAATGCAATGTTAATGTTTCTAATTGTGTAATTCACATTTCTTCCATTAAACTTTATCTCTCCCCGAGAACGACAAGTTCTAAGCTTAAATTCACTATTTTCACTCAAGGAGGTCATCACGTTTCAAATTATATTAATAAATTTACCGAGGACAGCCAGACCAATTCACAGCCAAGTACAATATGAGCAGTTATATATTTTTATATAACCAAGGGATTTAAATTATCTAGTTTTATTTTTACAATATTTTTCCAGTGATTTGTTTTTCTCTTTTTAAAAAGAAATCCTTGGTTCACCAGTAAAACAGTGTTTGCTCATGAAATTGGCTCTCATTTGTTAATTATTCATTGCAATTTAGTTTAGTTTAATATTCTCATATACGAAATATATATTTCTTATATGAAATATTTATGTGTAAATATTATTTTTTGTTCGGTTGAAAATCTGTTTTTTTTTTCTTTTTGCTTAGCGTTAGTTGTCTTAATAGGTTTTATTTGTAAATATACAATTTTGGCTTATTTATCTCACTGTGGGTATGGGGTAAATTATACTGTGCACTTAGGTTAATTTTATTTTACACTGTTATGCATAAAATATTTATTAACATTTTTTTGTTTCTTATAAAATTATTTGTGTTATTAACAGAGCTCCTGACAATTTCTCATTTTATGTACGTTTTTGAACAAAATATTTATTTATTTCAGGATTATAACAATTGAATTACGAATTAGGTTTCTGTGTATTCATGTGTATCCTTTCAGTTTTGATTGTTTAGTTTTTTGAAATCTTGAATACAAATGAGTATAATTTTCTATTCACTCTCTCATTTTCACAATTCCCTGACAAGACAACAGATGCCACCCAACAATCGTGCTAATACGCTGATTCAAATAATATTTTCTCACAATAATAAGACTTTCATCTTTCTAAAATTATATTGTACATCTGAATTGCGGAATGTATCGTCCAAATAATTTAATATGTCTGAGTTTTCTAGGCTATTTTACCATATGACTCCGATTGATATTTGAGAACTTATCATAGAAAATTTCTTAATTGTTTTTCTACATTTGTTTAAGGTGGAGCAGCCTTCAATAATAATTAAAATTTTCGCATTTTTTAAGAAAATGTGGGTTTTTATTATTAATTTATATCAGATAATACATTAGATTTGACATTTTTTAAAACTATTACTTAGATAGGACCTTTATACTAATTTAAAACTAATAAACTGAATGTTATTTGCGATAATTAAGTCAATACAAGTATTATGAGAAAGACCGCAACCATTAGATGCATTTTACGCGCACTACAAAATTGTGTTAATTTGATAAATTATTGCATAAACAAAATATATTTTCTTATAATCTTGAAGCCAAGATTACACAAACAAATCTGCATTGAACTAAATTAGCAAAATATTAAAAATTAATAGTGTTATAAACCATTCAATTTGCAGAACATGTGACCAATTTTCTACATTTTTAAAATACTTTGTTTTAGTGAAAATATATATTATATTTACTCACATGCTTTGAGGCTTCAGTTACTATTTAAAATTTTGTATCAAAAACGCAATAATCAGTTTTTAAATAATATGATATTTCAGTCTTATAAAATATGATAATTTTAATTGTCCATCGAACTTCAATACGCCACTTTAACGAGACATGATGGTTATAGAATTTGCGCTGTCATTATTTTTATTTAAAAATGCCGAAAAGATGTTTTCACACTTATTATACCCACAGTATGATTTAATATTGAACTTATTCACAACATTTCCAAATTTCATAAATTGGATGGTTTTTTTTACTGATTTTAAGGGAAAACAACATTTTCTTGAACAAAGTAAATATTTTATGTATGTTGCCATTAAATATTTTGTTTATATATAACAATGTTGCATTTTAAACACAAGCTGTCTGTTTCATAAATAGTATATAATTATGAAACAGACATATCACCAAAATGGCAACAGGACCTTTTAAATCAATAATATTAAACAAAATAATTAATTGAAGCAGTCATAAAAAAATTTAATTTAGAGCATTGATTTACGCGGCCATCTAAATATATGTAGGTACTTTGTCTGATTTCAAAACATATTCTTATAAATGAATTAGGTACTCAATAAATTATTTAATTTTCGATTGATTAACTCAAATGACAACACTCATTCCATAATATTAATATGAGAAACTTGGATAAGGCTCTAAACACGAGTTGTTTTTGACACTAGTATTGAATGCGAGAAAATCAATATTTTTATTGTCGTCTCTTTCTATTTATACCTTCCTCTCTCGCATAATTTACGTAACAAATAACGTCATCAATTATTTCCCTTGAACTTATGCGAATCTAACTATTAACCTCGTCTTGTAAGCATATCTAATTCGTGTATAATTTCTCGAATTTCAATCTGGTAAAATGAAAGCTCACCTTAATATTATTTTTAAATATTATAAAATATTGAAAGTATATCATATGAATTACAATATATACTGATGTTTTTCATAGATTTTGACAGGCTAATGAATCTATTGTATTTGCGCGATCGGTTGACTGTGATAGATTTTCAATAATTAAATCGAAATTATTTTAGAATGTATGACTAGTCATTGATTATTCCAAATTATATATCTCACCCGTCTATGTGGTATGTCTTGTAGTTATTTTATTTTGTACATTATATCCGGTATTATTTCACAATGAGCATTAAAAAACACACATTAGTTTTTTATTTACAGCACAATTATTAGAATGACTAAAAATGCAAGGGCTATGTAATGAAAAAGATATATTTTAATGGTTATTATCATCACACTAATTTAATTATAGGTAATGATAATATATTATCACAACCTAAAAACTTTTTACATTCAAGAGGTTCACCAGAATAATTAATAAGTCATTAAACTATAATATATTTTAATAAACCTGTTCATTTGACAATTTATAATATATTTTTTTACAGATTATAAACTGATCCTTTTCAAATTAAGTCTCTGTATATATTAAACCTATCATTACCATTAGAAAGTTTAATTTATTTTCTGTTTAACGGTATTTATTTGATCACAATTTTAAATCTTGCCTCTTATTTTTGAAACTGAACTGGGCTGTATGGAAAGACTCGAGGAGTGGTTATGAAAAAAATTATCCACACCATTTCTGTCACATTTCACACTAATGTTAGCAAAAAAAGTTGAAATTCATTTTAAAATGCAATAGTAAATTTACCTTGCAAAATGTGTATATTCTTCTGTGTCTGCTGCTTTATTCCAGACTGTTCTAAGCAGTGTTAAGGGTTGTGCATTCCACTGTCTATCCTAACATTGGTTCCTAGAAGGTACACTTCAAAACAGTGTGTTTGTTAACATTGGGAATAAACCTAGTATTTGATTAATTTTGAAAATTATTAAGCTTAAAATTGTAAACACCAACCATTGAGTTTGAAGATTTTGTTTTTCACAAGATTACACTTTTATTATATTTTTTATATAGCACAGTGTAATAACTTGTTCATATGATAATTAAACAGATGTTCTATTTTAAACTTGTTCCATACATGTTATAAGCTTTTTAGATGTAATGATTGCTTAAACTTGAAATTTTTAAATATTTCTTAAAGTCCAGAGTATAAACAAGATATCTAGTTAGTTTCAATGAATAAATGAGATCTATTATTATTATTATATGTAGAAAATTTCCTAATATTTTTGTAATGATTCACGAGTATTATGTTTTTTTTTTATTATTATTACCTTGCTGTTTATTTTAACACCGAGAAAGCTTTTAGGTGCAAGTAATGAAATGACACTTTCATGCCTCTTGAATTTGAACTACTTAAAATAAAACAATGTTAATTATTGCGTATCTCTTTTACCTTTATCCCTTCCTACCCAAAGCCTAACTCTTCTTGACAATGGACAGTAGATATGAATTCCATTCTGCAATTGCTCAGGAACATCTGTGTAAGATAGAATTTACAAATCAGGCGTGAATGAAGACCTGTCTATGGTGTAGTTGATAAAATATAAGATGGTAAAACAAATATATGAGGCTCAAAGTCTCAGAAACAAAGGCTTACCATGATTTGATATCCGAGAATAGCTGTATTAGAAACTTCAACAATTGACAAGCATGAGAAGATAAGGATCTACAGGGTGCCGAGAAAAGTGGAGAAGCACAGTTAAGAGGGCGATCACGATCTTGTCATGAGACCCGACGTGGATGATGATGGCAAGAGTGGC
Organism: Eubasilissa regina; assembly: GCA_022840565.1. Classification (NCBI taxonomy): domain Eukaryota; kingdom Metazoa; phylum Arthropoda; class Insecta; order Trichoptera; family Phryganeidae; genus Eubasilissa; species Eubasilissa regina. Next base: position 9,655,890 of record JAINEB010000027.1, on the reverse strand, counting down.
GTGCCTGGACAGAAAAATGCGACATTCTGTCCTAAGGAGCAATGTAGCTTCATATTTGTTAGCGCTGTTTAACGCACTCACACATCCACAATGCTATTATCAAAATTTAAACCTAGTATCTCCTTCCCTTTCTTTTCCCTAACCTGTCCTTAAGCTCGAGGAAGAAAGAAAAAGGTCGCCACAATCAACACAATTGTAATGAATTCAGTGTACATTTGAAACCTTATGGATTAACTACTGTCGCATAATAATTAACTGTTAACGCTTAAAATCTATATCTATTTAATTCCCGCTAATACTTAAAAATAATCCTTTATGCGAATGTTGACAGTGCTTCTTATACATATTCTGCGTTGCTTTTCTTGTGGTTGGAAAGGAGAGAAACAATTTAATTAGCATCCAGCACAGACAAACCGAAAAAGTAAGTGCCTCCTATCTTCCATTATTTCTACCAATATAATTCAACTATGAGTATATTGATAGTTTTTCAGGAGTCTGAAATTTTCCATAAACATTGTCTATGTAAAAAAAATTAGTTTCAATGTGCTTACTGTCAATATCTAATTTTGAGAATACCATGTAGACCTATTTTTGTTAACCCTTCCCTAGCCGCGTAGTAACATGGTCTACCGAGCCAATTAAATTGTATTTCTATAAATATGCACAATGTAAAACTTACATTTTACATAGTCTTAAAATAATCATTTGGCCTTAGTACTAGTGGAAAATCAATTATGTAAAGCGAATCCTAATAAAAATATTATTTTTTTAATTCAATGCTATATATAATCGATGCTATCTGCGTTAAAAATACCACTTGTACCATGTAAAAAGATCACACATTAATTTAAATGACGAGAGATAATAATGTAGATCATGTTAGATGAGTCTTTTGACGAATGCGTTATAAGAATAACATTTGAAAATAAAGTGAACATATTAAATTATATTTATAGTAACTATGACATTAATTATTTTAAAGTCATTTAAACTTGTAAAAGCATTTTTTCCATGTAAAGTGCTTATAAAACTCAAATTTCTTGCAGTAACACGGGTTAACAGCATGGCTACATAAAATATTTTTGACATGATATGGTAAAGATCAAAGTGACTTTTTGTGCCAATTGATATAATTGAGTAATGGAATGCGGAGAAATTCTCATATGTGGCAAAAATATTAAAATGAATTGAAAAAATATATGTAAAAAAATTCGTCGAGAATATGGACAATAGTCATGCAACCTTGTAAAATCAATTGAAATGTTATTTCGCATAACTTTACTAGAAATTCAAACCAACAAATCTTGTAGAAACGCATACGTGCTTTCTTTCGTTTATTGTTAAATATAAATCGGTGAGTAAGACGATAGATATATTAATGCATCATTTTTCTGATATTTTAAATTGTACTAAATACAATATGAAAAATCTTACGAAAACTAGAATAATAATAATATTTTAATTATTAAATACAATTTAAGTGACGAATATTAGTGCATAACTATGAAGTTATGTTCAAATCAGCGGAGAAAGGTAATTAAAATAAACTAATATATCCAAACGCAATGATAAAACCCCATTTGAAGAAAAATACGACGCAATTTGAATGTAATCAAAAAGAGATAAAAAAAAAAACAGCACGAGAAAGCAACTAAAAAGTGTCCCCAATGTCTGCATTTTTTAAATTTACGATGAATAATTGAAAATTCTTCAAATAGTCAACATTATTTCAGAATTAGACGCTTACCTATATTGAGAATTTAACCCAAAGCAATAGGAGTGGGCATTGGCCTTAATGATTTGAGATTTTTATGTTGGCAGTATCAATACATTTATTTGTTTTTGTTCTCACCCATAGATGTCACACTGCATTCATTTCTGAATGTTTTCTTGTCAACCGTGGACACTGACGTTTCAGACGCAGCATCTATTGATGAGTTGTGCAAACAAGTATGGGCTCGCCCATATTTTTTTCTATTTATCAAGACAGTTTGTTCATTTAGGTGACAACCGTTGTGTGTTCTTGTGATAAGGTGATCCTATTGTGCTATTAAAACAAATAATATAATATGGTGAGAAGGTGATGTGATATAATATTACACTATTCGTTCCTGATTACACCGGATCCAACATTATTCGTAAATATGGGTAAGTACCGGCTTTGTTTCATTTTCTATAAAACTTCTGTCCTTTTCCCGTATTTCCGGAAAAAATGTTGTTTTTACGTGATGTGTTTCTGTATAATTAAGGGTGTAAGGATTTTCGGGCCAATTTATGTCATAATTATTGATTTTTTCGATCTAATAAAGCGCGTTGTTGGTCGGCGTGAGTCACAAGGGCTGCCGAGGAGGCTCATCCGTACGTGATTAGAGGTTTAATAAAATTCGACGCTAAGCACGATTCTGTATTATGTGTTTTACTTTATCAGTAATACAAAATACCTTTTAATGGTATGATAAGACATTCAACACTTGCGCTTCTATAATGTAACATTTTATCTTTATTTTATTTGCATTATGCTCATTTGTTTGTTTCGCAAATATATTACTTGGCATCTATCTGCAGGTGTACAATACCTCTGAATTATAATAAATTACTGGTAATTGTTTGCCCAATGATTCGGAGAACTTCTGAAACACTTGAATCTACAAAATTTCGCTAATGAAACATTTGGAACAGACGTCTCATCGTTTGTCCTTTTATTTATATATTTCACAATATTATTTACTGTATAAATATCTAAAAACAATATTTATTAGGCAATAGAATTTCATAAAAATCTTTTAAAGGCGAAATATAAAAAAAAATTCTGTTAATTTTTTTTTTCAAAATTACTAGACTTTAATATCAGTCTAATCGTGTATTGATTACGCCAAAAAATAATTTAAAAACACAGGACAGCTACACATAATATTATTTACTTGAAATTACTGACCTTAGAATGTAAAATCTAAACTGAGAAAATACGGCTACATAATTATTAAATAATAAAATGTCAATAAGCACTTTGTTGACTTGAATGAACAAACGAGAGTTTTGTGCTATTATTTTTATAATATTACATTAGTAATTAGTAACTATCAATAAATATTTCTATACTGAATATAACTCACGCCATTACAAAGATAATGATTTTCCAGGAATCAATCGTGCTAAGATTACATCTTGTTTAATTTGATTGATTGAACGATAAAACCACACAAGACTGGATTATTTATTGTTCAAGTGAGTGCAGGCCTAACAAAGATACCACGGTATTGAATTTCTCCATAATGTCATAGTTCAAAAGTCAAAGATATGAAGCTTTTCAAGTTTTTACGCTTTCTGATAAACTAGCAACTGTTGCATCGACAGCCATTGTTGGCCTTGTAATATGTATGTTACGTTCTAAATTTAGAATCCTCGCGTGAATCTGATTTCAGAAAAAGGGGCAATTTGTTCATTTTTTGTAGGTTATTCTTGGTTTGTTTTAGGATCGGCTTCGTAAGTTTATAGAGTTTCTATAATAATTTTCATGTGAATATGTGTATTTATTTACATTCGTGTTACATTTTTACAACTTCTTCGTTAAGAAAAATAGGCCATTGTCGATTTAGTAACGTGTAATCTAACGCCGGGTTTAGAAGGAATGGGTCATCGTCCTCGGAATGATGACCTGTTGTGGAATGATTGGAAGTTTTCTGAGTTTATCAGGATGTGGGTTCTTGCTGGGGGACGCTAAGAGGTCCTGCTGCCTGGGAAACCAGTCTGCTCTCCCTGCGGAATCGCTGCCTTGGCCAGATAGGAGGTCTGCCGTGTTGTGGTTTTGGAACCGCAAATTACCATTCTTGCTGGTTTTGTCCTTTCCCGTGAAGGGTGTGTGATATGTTCGCTGTACTGTCGGGTAGTACTATAACTGGATCGTAAATATGTGTACATTTACTGTAGTTATAGCATTATCGTTTTCTTATTTTATCTTCTTTCTCTATGTTGTATTATTTCCGTCGTACCATATTCCATTGTATTTTTTGATCTATTTCGTCATTCTCATGAATAGTGAATAGCGAGTAGTGGAGACATTCATTGGTCCCTAACCTGTTGGAAATGAAAATAGTATATGACTAAAATGTCTATAGCTATTGTTTTATATAAATAGAGACATAGTTTAGTCGTGTGTATTATGTTTTTTTCAATACCCATATACCATAATACGCAATAAAAAAAAAATAGATCATTGTATTTTGTTTTGGTATCTTCAAAAGTCGCCTAAATCTTATTTCAAGTTAAGATGGTGTTCTTTTGTTCCATTCTCTCCTCATTCATCCGTTCCATATGACCAAACCATCTAAGTGATCCTTTCTTAATCTTACTCACTATACTAACATCAACTTTGCATTATTTACTTTGTCGTGAATAGATTTGCGACATATCTCATTTCTACTGCATTCAGTCTACTTTCGTTCCTCTTCTGCCAGCTCCAGGCCTCACTTCCGTACATCAGTGTCGGTACCAGATCTCCATTGTGCACCGCTAGTCTTGCCTCGGTTGACAAATTCCCGTTAGATATAATTCCATTTAAAGCGCCTTTCACTTCATTCCCCGCAGTCACCCTCCTTTCGATATTATTCTCAGATTTTTCGTTTCTATCAAACACACTTCCCAAATACACAAACTCATCTACTTGTTCCAAACATTTATTTCCTACAAGTATTTAGCACGGTGTCTAGCTTTCTTTACATGCTTATTTATATGTGTGTGTGTGATGGGATAAAAGGGGCAACGCGCGCTAGGCGCGCTCTCTTCTGCGTTATCATTTGACTCGATACTAGTTGTAACATAATTGTATAAACATTTAAATGTCACATAAGAGTTTTTCTTGGACCTTCAACAATCAACAACGCAAGTACGCAATATTTACAAAACCTTCTGATCCGAAATACATAACAGACAAACGCCGTCACTCTATCTGAGCAGCCTAACAGATCGATGTTAAGTATAGTTATCCCCGCTGGCCCCTATCTAACGTGGGCTCCAATGCATCGCATCGGCTGCATTGACTTTGTTACGCAACTCTATATAATATTATATGTAATAAGTGGACTGCGGTGTTCGGTTGACATTTCTTACAGGTAAAGGTAAAAAAATATCGCGACCACACCCCGATCGGTCGGCCTTTCGTTTTTGACCGCGCACGGCCAATTGTCCGCACTGGCGGCAGCCGCGAGCGCCGATTATTGCGATATTATAATATTGTGAACGTACCTGATCCGTGTATCGCATTTCAGACGTACAGTCTCCGATGTATTAATTTACCCGTCAACCGTGCACGCGGTGTCGCGTTCCGCGCGATCGTGACGGATAAGGTTGACAACATTTCCCACATGTCTCGTTTCTCAATTTTGACCGTGTTTTGCAGTCCGATAGCGTCACTTCATCTGCCAGTGCGTCCATATGTTCAGTACAATTTCGCTAAACCGCTATCTTTTTTATTTTTCTTCCCCTTATGATGAGTTGACCTTCAAGTGTTGCACTTGCCCGGGACCGATGCGATAAGCTCGAGGCTCCTATCTCGGTCGGTACTCGCTCGCCGCCTGGTTGGAATTTTTTAATGCTACTAGGCAGCTGTTCGATAGCACCCCGCATATTGACAGGGCGACACCGCATAGCTGCCAAATTCCCCTTATTGTCTCCGGTTGACTCACTTTATTAGTAAATAAATAAATAATAATTTACAATACATAACAATAATACAATTAACAAAGCCGGGGAGCAGAGGGGAAGTGAAGAGGCACTCCCTTCCGGGAAACGAGACGGCACAAACAGAATTAAGACCTATATGAACAGTACAGCGCAGATCATATTTGGGCAGAAGGTAGAAAAAAAAAACAAAATAATAATAATGAAGTTAATAAGCAGTTCTTTGGAGGATCTCCCATCTGGAGACCCGCACTCGAACAAAGGCCCTTAACAACTCCAGACTCCTGCTATGCTTGAGCAGATCGGAGTTCCTGACGGAACCTCGATCTGCTCCCTCCAAACCCTCTAACAAATCGCACACCTAGATCAAAACTAAGACAACTCAAAAAGGCATTTTTCAGTAGACAAAAAAATAAAAACATTTTTCTCCATTTTTTCTTACTAAAGTTATGAAACTAAGTAACATTTTAGGGATAAATGAATCCTTAAATGACATTATTCTAGAACTGGGGCTAAGTTAGTTGCGTATATGACAGAGTATCCGAATACAATAATAACTTAAAATTATTGTTTTTTTTTAGTTGTCTTAGTTTAGATCTAGGTGTGCGATATCCTGCCTCGCATCCGTCAGAATCACGCAATGCCAGAGGATGTGCTCCGGCGTTGCACTTGCATCATAACGGTAGCTTCAGTTCACTGCAGTTTTTTGTACTGGTTTAAATGTTGACGGATAATTCTTTTTTTTAACACTAAACAGGCTATGAGGCTCAAATACTATATGGGTAAAAAGATATTATTTTACGTTAAAATTTTACCTTTAAAAATACTGTTAATAGTACTCTAAAATTACAAATAAATACATGGTACGGTCGTATAAACGACGAATTCATTTTGTCTAAAGACGTTGGTTAAACAAAAATTCATATATTATATATGATTGTATAATATCATTGGTAACAGCATAACCTAAATCTATACTTATTGCACGCCACTATTCAACGCTATCCGAGTATGTACCTTTTGTCATTCATTGGGTTCTTCGAGGATTCTATGAGTTTTTCCAAACCATTTTATTTCGTACGCTGTTGCACACTAGGGTATTTTTTACGGCCCCTTGGTCCATAACCGCAGTGATCTACGCTGATGGGTACCTTTGTCCTGCAAGTTCATCTTCATCTACATATTAGTCCTTTTAGTCATCATGCCACTCCCTATGTTCCAAGTTTTTTTAATCTCCTCCATTCTCCAGTTAAGTAAGTACAGTGTATAAGTCCTCTGTATGGGAATATTCAACTTGCGAACTTTCAAAGATACGAACGTTTGTATACAATTATTTAATTAAGTCGCAAATACAAAATTGTACCGGAATTTCAAATTTTGTAGCAACGCGTAAGATTACTCGTGTCTCTGTCGCTTGGCAGTGTTCAGTAATTATTGATAAATCGAAAATATTATTTGAAATTTTTATAAAATCGTGTTAAGCTTCGAAATAATTATTTGCGAAATTCCATTATTAACGTATATCTTTCCTTCGGGCCTTAAGTCATCTCACGAAAAATAGTCTACCTTTAATTTTTGTATTCAATATATAATTTGGATTCAATAAAATATTTCAATTAATCGATTTTTCTGAAATGCTTATATCTCTAGCATGGTTGAGATTAGGCACATATCTCTTGAATATTTTCGACTCATAATTTAGTCAGGTATCTAACAACTCCTAAAATATTGTGGATTAGATTCTACTTAAACTACGTGGACTAGGTTTGTTACACCTTGTATATAAATATGAATTACAATATTCTACAAACTACAGGTGATGTGATCATATTTTATTTATGTGCTGCATTATCAAAACCCCGTATGCAAAGATGTATCGGATTAGAATAATATATAGGTGCGCGGGTTTTTAGTAAATTTTCTCTGTCAATAATTTGATTTATTTCCACGTCTTATTTCATTGAGTTATGGGAACCGTTTGAAATAGTCTGCCCTGATATAGGGGAAGATTACGGCTGCCGCGAGGGCGCCGCGGTGTCCGCTGCACCCCGCCCGTCCCCCGCTCCCGTATTCCGTTACCTACCCTAACATGTAGGAGGGCGCGGTTTTAGGGGTGTGAAATAATATACACTGCCTTTTTATGCTTGTTTAATGATACTTGACACACTTTGTGGCCAAAACTAAGTCCTGATTAAAATAGAACCACGTACATGTCAGTTTATTACCACGGATTAGATATTTAAATTAATTTTGATTATACTAGGTCAGAGTTGGCGAACCTATGAAATGCGTGTCTCAAGGTAACACGCGTTATATTGAGGTTTTTAACTATACATATTGGCCATATATTTTGACCCACGTATGAAAAAATGTTCGCCATCGTTGCACTGGGATATTTTTTATTGTGTTATACTAGTATTTCTTAATTTATTTATATAATTACATTTTTATTTTCGTAGAAAGAAATTTGTGGTTTGGTGAAGATATTAATTAAAATAATTTTAAAATATGTATTAAATAAAATAACAATAACTTTGTATGAAACCACGAAATTTATTATACGTCAACCGGTTTCGTTTATCTCAAGCTTCATCAGGAAGTGTTTAAAGCTGATCATAAATACAACAAGAGTGCACTTATATGTATATACATAAAGAGGGAGATATAATATAAAATTACATGTGAAAGAAAGACAGAATAGATGGGAAAATACTATATAAGTTATAAGTATTTTCCCATCCCTTAATGTTCCATTTATCTGTATAAGTATTCTGTCTCTCTCTTTCGCGTATAATTTTATATTCGGTCTCCTTGATGTTCTATTTAACTATATATGTATTCTCTCTCTCTCTTTCACATGTAATTTTATATTATATCTCCCTCTTTATGTATATATATGTGCACATATGCATAATAAATTTCGTGGTTTCGTGTAAAATTATTGTTATTTTATTTAATACATATTTTTTTACTATTTTAATTAATATCTTTGTGTACGTTTGGGATTGAAATACATTTTAAATAATTTTGTACATATAATAACTAAAATGCATTTAAATATTTAATTTTATTATTCAAATTTCAATAAACAGTAGTTAAATGTAGCAAATTTCATATTTTTTCATACATTTTCCTTCTAAATTTGTTCTACAATTCATTCTTTTAACGATTTTTTTTGATGTAAACATTTTTTTGTGAAAGTACTTAATGAATAATTCAATATAAAATAATCTACTTACAAAAATCAATAACAAGAGCTTTCGGATTGATGTTATAAAATTGGAAATATAATTAACGTCGGCGACCTACTGCGACCTGTAGTTTCTTAGGTGTATTGTACTTATTTACATATATGTATATATGCTGATTTTTTCATATTAGAATTTAATGCATTGATTAATATTTTTGATATATATTTATAAATTCTTTACCCCTATTAAACTTTGTAAGAAGCTTAATTTAAAAACGGCTATTTTCAACATCTCATTGATTTCTCAGCAGCGTTATATATAATAGTTAGTATCTCCGTCTGTCATGCTGGGAACTAGGGTTCGGTTCTCCGTCAGCGAGAGTTTAATTTTATTTATTTAACTGAATTGTACTCAATGCAGGGGTGGTATTATACATGTCTCTGAGACATTAAAATATATTTGTATCTGTACATGAAATGTTACAAACGTATTTTCTTTAGGAATGTCTATCAAGGCATAACATATTGAATTAAAATGGTCATAAAACAACAATTTTAGGCAATTATTTTTTATATTCCTTATGTAATCTCTGCAAGCCCGTTGATAGTTTATATCTTAATGTATTAGTTGCACGCTATACAGGTAAAGTCGAAGTTTTTTTGCAGTCACTTATTTATCGTGGCTGTAGTGGTAATTCGTCTAGTCCGCTCCGTGGCGCGCCGACCCAAAGCGGTCTGCTCACGCGAGCCGATCGATCGGCCAGGGTTCAACTTCCCCGGCTAATGGCGCTAACCGTGATGCTATCGGGTGCAGTGCAGCCGAATTGCAAGACGATACTGACCCCGCATCTCATCTCTGTACACCAAAGTAGTCATTGAATAGGTTTTATATTAAAATTATAGATGGCACTGATGGTATAAAAAATAACGTAAAAGTTCTTTGTTTACACCTTTCATATACAATAAATATTTAGTCTGGTGAAGTAATGATATGATTAAAGTCTTATTTCCACAGAATACGGCAACTCCTCACTTAACGACCTATGCCTACCAATACTACGTCCTCTTCTCGTCATTAGCACAATCATTAAATTGTTTAATATGTGTTGCGTTGTCTACTTCTAGCACCAAGAGAACAGTTTTCGAACTATATTGATAAATATCACGGAGCACCCGTCAGCCGTCCTCGATTTACATTGCGCGTTGTCTATATTCAGAGTTTGTTTACCGGTCGATTCGCGAAAAAAAACTTGATCGTAGTTAGGGAGGACTGTAGTTGGTAAGTACCTAACTAGATTGGATACGCAAAGCTCGGTTCATTCATTTGATAAAATGGAACGTCCGTAGATCAATATTTTTTCATATCCAGTCGAGTAATGACTACTACCATTGTAGAATTATTTTATTGGAAATGTGCGTGCACATGGCTAACGTTATTAAAAGCGTGACCGACGTACAGACGGCAAGGATTATTTTCATTTCGATAACATTTGAGTATTTAATTAATAAAAATTTCAAAAATACAATATACCGCCTACAAACACTTAATAATTAGGCATAGGATTATTTTTGAAAAAAAAGATGCATGTATATTTATTAGCATTATATTTTCGCGTTCTCCGTGTCACGCTTAAACTGTAAAGAGCGAAGTTCTCGCTGACGTGCAGTAATTTATTATCGAATACTGTTTATACTGAAGCTTGCAGTAGTAAGAGGGGTGTACGAATTCCCCCTAACAATAAATGCACTCCTCCATTAAGGGGTAGATATTTGTGACAGGTGTTCTTTTTTCCGCAGTCATACAGTACAATTTGTGGGATGTTTCGAATTTTATATTGGATTTAAATTTGCAACGAGCGTCTGTTCGATTTCATTAGATTCTGCACTCTCTAGTATTTCTATCTTGTCTACATTTTACATTGTCACTTGTTTTATGGTTCTCCTTCTCTGACCAGCTGTTCATCAATCCATATTACCCCGAATTATCTAAGTTTACCTCTCTGCATTCATTCAATTACGCTCATTTCGGCTTCACATTCTTTTTGTACACCTCTCATAGTCTTCCCACACATTTTTCTTCCCTTCTCAAGACAAAAATAACACACGGGATCCGGTGCGGGAATTGGAGTTTCTATTTTTGTAGATCTATGATTATAATTAGTTTTCATACCTCGCGGTTGAATTCTGTAGAACAGACGGAAGAAAATTGGAACTGCTAATGGGGTTTTACGTTCCATTTATAATGCGGTGATAAACAAATCGAAATAAAAAAACTGCCGAATTGAGATATCTTAGAGGAGTAGTGGGAGCAGATAAGAGAGACCTTCAGCGTGAAGCTCCTCTATCTCTACTTTTGTATATTCGTATGTGGGATTCAGAAGCAAAATCGTCGCTACCCAATTGGAGAAATTGTGATAAACATATTTATGACTGATTTTAAAATTGATAAAATCCTTCTAAAATATGTTTTCAAATCCTGTTACCAATTGTAAAACTGTCATTATTGTTAGAAAATCATTTTTAAACACGTCGTCCTTGGTTTTCTCTATTGGATAGTGTGATATACTTCGCTGTACCATCAGCTTACTATGGTGTTCTATCCTCTGCTACTTGTTTGCTTATCTCGTGTACGGATTGTTGAAAGATGAACTCTGTCTTCCAGGTAACAATTATCAGTTATAATGTATACAGTAATTATAATTGGAAGGAGCTAAGATGAGAGAGCGCTCCCCGCTAATGCGGCCTCTCATACTCACACACTCCTGGCGTGCAGATAGTGGCGGTTTTGTTCCTGTAGCCTTCAGTATATACTCGTATATAAAATATCTTAGTTAAGATGGCTTGTACATGTCTTGCGAACGCTAGAAGAACTATTACCAAGATGTATTTTCTTGACAACTCAAAAAGTGTCAAGTTCAGTTTCACAGTTGGTTTCAAATGAAAATCAAGAAGGTTGAGAAATTATTTTGTTTTTGTTTACGCCGTGTCGACGTTTTTGTCGACGTTTCCCTTTTCAAATCTTCCAAAATAATTACATTTATAAACACATTTATTTCTCAGGAGAGGGGTTGGGGAGAGGGCGGGAGTTACGTCTCATGAAAGGGGATAAGCTGTGTAGAAGTGTGTTGCGGGAAAAAATCGTGCTTGGGATAAACATTGGATACTACGGTTAGACTATGCGTTGTTTATAATGAGAGACTTTAATGGTCTGATAAATCTATTAAAATCTACTGGGGCGTATTTCCCAGATCAACAGATAACTCACAATTAAATATTTATTAAGGAGAACACATTCTTATTGTGAAGTTGTAATTATTCGGAACAGACGGTCGGTGATATTTTAAATACTAATTAGAAAGATATACATATAAAATCAAAATTTAATAAAAATGAATTGTTAATTCTGGCGTCTGCTATCGGTTTACTCAAAGGTATTTGAGATTCCGTAAAAATGAAGTAGACGTATTAATTTGAAAAGTGTAACATGTGAGTTCGAAAATTTGTCGTCAAAAGTAGTCTGCTGTAGCATAGTTGGTTAATGCACTTTCCCCGGATTGGAAAGAGATCCAGGTTCGAATTACGGTAGCGCAACAATATTTTTCTGTAAGATTGATTTTATATGTATATCTTTCTAATTAATATTTCAAATTAAATATTCACCCACTTCCCTTACCGCGCATACTGTCCAAGCACGATCTAGTTCATCTTAAGAGTTAGAGATCAAAGAAAGGTGAGATGTGGTGAGAGGGATGTAAATACTAAACGCATCGTGCAACGTTTCGATACTGAATTGCGTTCTTGCATATGGGTGATGCAGAGTTGTCTTTCAGTTGAAACGTCGCCCTTTGCTTACAGAATTAGTTAGCAACTATGTTATACGCCAACTAGTTTCTTGATACCTAGATTATTAAATTATATTTATTTGATACAAATTCTTATTGCGTTAATTTGTTCATATTAATCAGTCAGGCCAAGGAACACATTGTTTTAATTTAATCCTTCCTGGGATAATACGGTCCCAAAGCTAAGAAATGAATGTTTATATTAAGAAGACAGTTCAATGAATACGTGAAAATTGTTGAGTGTAGCTCAAAAAAATTTTCCCTTAAAACAGTGTTTGTTTTGGATTTCGGTTGTAAGAAGTTCTTCTTAAATAAATAATTTAATTCCCATGCAAAGTGTTTAAATAAATTTAACTTTTAAATATGACACTACGGTAATGTGAGAAATATAATTCGCATATTGTTCCGAATACGTAAAACACATTTTTGGCGCGTCTTTCGATTCAACCGCGACCACTGTTGTTGACACATTCCCATCCGTATATTTCCTAATGCTCGTCTTGTCAGTGTGAATTGTGACCCTTGACGTCAGCAGACGTCAACTTGACCGATATTGACTGTATTGTGTGATATGTTGTTTTGATCACGTATTATTTGTTGTGTGTGTGCCGTAAACTTGTAACATCGCCGTATTCAAGTGGAATCGAAGATCGGCTCATCCGCGTTCCCTTTTTGTAATCTCGGCGGCGACTGCAGGGATTACGGAGGGGTCTTTTACAAGGTATGGTGAGCAGTCCTTCCGTGATCACTAGTCCTTCGACTAGAACCCTTATCACCTCACCGACCTCATCCCGTACCAAGGTGTCCCTACTTCCCTCCCATACCTTGCGATGATTCCGATTTACGATCGGAATTATTGTATTCCATTCCGCGGGACGCGCGACTCGGTGTCGCGCAATTCGTTCATTTAGATCCTATCGATCCTGATTTACAATTCGAATTTACATACTATGGTACCAAATCTTTCATAATTTGTGTAAAGTTGGATATAATTTATATTTGGTAATCGTCATATAACGGGGTTAATGTTAAAGTTTTGTAACTGATTGTATGCCCTACTAATTTATTCTGATAGATTAACGCAAGCGACCGACAATAGGTGATTGATCGAACGTGCATCATCTCTTATTCGAAGTTTCATAATAGTATTTATGGCTAACCAAATATTCCACGTCGACCATACCTTTCCGGTTAGAGTTACACACAATTTTTTTTTTATAAGAGATTCAATATTTTCACGTCCGTAGTCATAGGTTTAAATTTTACTTAGATAATCGGTAAATCGTAGGTCAATCAAATTAGTTAAAACATACTTCAGGCGTTCCACAGGGTTCGTATTTTGTGCCCTCGCACGTTACGGAGCGCTCGTCCGTGGACGAGGATGAAGCTCCAGTGGAGGTGAACGTGTTGAGTCCATCGTTATGAAATTTCTCCATCGGTGGTGTTTGACAGGAGAGCCGTGGCAGATTTATAGCCTTCCCGCAGAAAGTATCCATCCAACTGCACGCTGAGTCCATTGTTTCAGTATTTTTATTATCGCCAACGTCCCACTACCCCCCCCCCTCCCCCGCTAAGAGATTGCCGTGGGAAACATTTTCAGACGTTAAATGGAAATTTTAACAAACTGGATATTGTTCTCTTTCACAATCCCACATATTGACTTTGTGAATTTATTTAATAAAAATACTCGAAACAAATTCGTGCTAGCCACAGACCACCAAATATATAGATATGAACTAACGCGCAAATTACTTATCACAATATTTTCATTTTGGTGTCACTCGCACGATCACTTTGGTACCACTTAAACGCTGACAATATAATATACATTGATGTAAAAAATACGTCTTGTTTACACAAAGATTTAATTTTCGAAGAGTGAATACTTTTACTGTTGTATAAATGTGAGTGGACTTCTTGCTAATTATGGAGAAGTGGACATCTTGCTAATAATGGAGAAATAGACATCTTGCTGATTATGGAGAAGTGGACATCTTGCTAATTATGGAGAAGTGGACATCTTGCTAATAATGGAGAAATAGACATCTTGCTGATTATGGAGAAGTGGACATCTTGCTAATTATGGAGAAGTGGATATCTAGGGACGGCGACACGATTCACGTCGGTAGAAACACTGGCGTCACGCGTTGATCATGTCGGGGTCACCAATTTAATAATATTTAGAATAAGTATAAAATCATTTTAAGAATCGTGGACCGTCTTCAAAATGCCGGCCCATCATTCGTATTCAAGTTAATATTCATCGCGGTTTGATAGTTAGGAATATGCATTTGAACAGTGGTGAGACGAGACAGAGAAACAGTACTTAAGGTACACCGAATTTATTGTCAATTTTGCAAATATTAATTTAGTAAAGATTTCCTACAATAAGAGTTTCCTTAGCGGTACAGGATTTGTAAATTTTCGTCTTGTAAGGTGTCCACTACTAGGTCAGGTACTACATGCGTACATACAACTTCAATTAAAAATCTCGACGGTTGTGAATTATGTTTCGGTTGCGCAGTGTCTGCTCCGCCGGGCTCCGCCGGGCTCCACTGGGCTGGGGGTCAGGCGGGGCACACATTGTGTCTGGGGAAATTACAATATTATAAAACCCGCGGCGGATTATTACCGCGGCTTCCGCATTCGTTCGTTCTGTAATGAAACAAACGTGCGAACACACCGCGTCCGGCCGCCATTGTCTTCAATATCAGCCGTTCCGCCGGGGGCATGAATGAAGATCATTCAGTGTCTAGGTCTCATCGTTAACCTTTCCCTTACGGTGCTAAAATAAAAACGCGCGTTCCGGAGCTATAGACTTTTGCGATTTTTAAGTCGGATAAATATGAACATTTTACATTCATTACTTATATTAATCATTAAAATAGTAAATACTAAATTAATGTATTAATTATAAATATATACATATAAAATCAATTTTGTCGAAAATTATTGTTTTTGCGTCACCGGGATTCGAACCTGGATCTCTATTGCCTCTGGTGTTATAACGCCAGTACAATTGGTAGTGTACTTCCCCGGATTGGAAATAGAGATCCAGATTCGAATCCCGGTGACGCAAAAACAATATTTTTCGACAAAATTGATTTTATATTTATATATTTATAATTAATACATTAATTTAGTATTTAAAATATCACAGACCGTCTGTTCTGAATAATTACAACTTCACAATAAGAATGTGTTTTCCTTAATAATTAAAATAGTAGTTGACATATATATCAATTATTGTGTAAAAGTGCTGAAATGAGCAAAAAAACATTGATCATCACGAACGATAGCGTAAAGACGTATAGGACACGTCTACCTCGGCCAACGCATGCTTTGCCACTAAAGTGACTATCGGCATCCGGTACCCCGCGCCCCGCTCACTGCGCCGTCCACACCACTCCACACGTATTAACCAATTCACGTCAAGTTCTTCGAGAATACATTTTTTATTGTTGCGAATGGTAAATAGTTATGCATATATTGTAATTATTTTATCCAATACAAAATATATTATGGAGGCATATCTAAAATATGAACTCTGTATTTAGTATATTTACAGAGATATTCACATAATTAGAGGCAATGTCAACACAGTTTATATCATCGGAGAGGAAAGGTTAATATTTGTTCTGTTTTCGTGAATTTTTCCCAGAAGAGTGTCTGATGCGTGTGATACTTCTTCAATGACGCTGCAACCCAAATCGATCCTCAATTTTCATCAGCAGCAGGGCCTCCCTTGGCATCCTCCTTCATATTCTCTCTGGTGGAGTTTTGGTTTTCAAATCAGTCTTTTCCTTCCTGTATGAAATCGAGTATCTTTTTTGGGATTCGTAAATCTGAAGGAGACCCCAAAGGGTCCCACCCTATCCTGGAATCATTATGAGAGTTGTGTACTAGCGTTTCGATTTCACGAAACTAATCAACGCCATATATTGAAAGTACAGAGTGAATATTATGTTACAGGTCGACGTTGTTTTTGAATAACTAGGAAATAAAACACAATTTTTTAATTTGGATTTTATTTATCGATTATTTGGTTTATTACAATTGTGTTTGGAATGTGACGCGGCACAATTTCGTACTCTTTTAACCATATTTTACATAACGTTCTCGCACACTTCGCTTGTTATTTCATTTTGAATATTGTCCTGTAGCATCGGAATTATTGTTGCCTTATTGGCGTAGACCTTTCCTTTCAAGCACCACCACAGAAAATATTCGGGAGCCGTCAAATCAAGCGATCGAGGAGGCCATTCGTTATCACCACTTTTTGACATTATGCGGCCGGGAAAAATTTCTCGCAATATTTCAAGCGTAACTCTGGCTGTGCGTCAGGTGGCACCGTCCTGTTGAAACCGACCGAATTGGCCCGATCGACCCAATTCGGCCACCGAGAAATTTTCAATCACCATTAATGATTACAGCATTGCCATTATTATTATTTAGATAAAATGTTTTAATGACTTCAACACGTTGCTGAGGCGTTAGATACTCCATAATGAATTGTAATCAACTACTTTGTACGACTACCAAATGCGAAATGACAAATGTCTGCCAAACCAAAATGGCGGCCAAACAAAACCGGCCTGGAACATATTATTCACCATTTTTTCATCTATTTAATTTAAATTATAACGAAATCTGAAGTCCGGGCAACGTCCGACATATACCTCTAATACGTAATATTAAGACCGATCAGTTGCCTGCTGCTAACGTACAATCCAGACTGCACACATGGGCATGCTGTACTGTCAGTTTCAGCTGTTCAAACAAAAAATGGTTGGAAAACAAATCTAATGTGTTGACATGAACACGATTGTGAAAGTTTCACCTGTTTAGATCATTTATTTTAGTTAGCGAATTCCAGTGATTATTCGTCCAGTGGTGTAGTGCTTAATAAATTAAGTTCCACGGCTGTATTTGATTTTAATACCCCCCCCACCCCTCCCCGCCATCCACCTTTTTTTTCTATCTTGCATATATTCCCACAGAAATTTTAAATTGAATATGTTTGAGGTTAAAAAGAAATGATTTAAGCCAGCAGTAAATTAGCTTTCGTAAACGCTAAAACCGTGCATATGTCAAAAAAACTATTAAGCTACAACATTTAAATTTAGGGATGACTTTATTTAAGTTGAGTTCACATCGGCTGTTTCCAAATGCATGTTGTCAACGGTTGAAAGTACGGGATTCCGCCGCGCCGCTGCGAATATATACGAATATATAATATATATATATATATAAAAGGCCTCCCTAAGTGTCTCTCATTTTTCCTCGTCCATTGTTGTTCGATGCCATATGATTTCCAGCGACTGTTAGGGCGGCCTGATTCCCCTCGGCTACCACTGGATGACTGCATCCGTTCAACGATTGTCCGTCTTCCGAGCGATTTTTCCGGTTCCATTCCGTGTTCGGAGAGTTTAAAAATACTGACTCAATAAATATCATCTTGAATAGTAATAGATGGATATGGCAACAATTGCTAATCTTCCTGATGCGAATAGCGATTCACCTGTCAATGAAGATCGTTTGATGCAGTCATCGGAGCAGATTAATCTGGTGTCAACACATGTATATTTGTCTATGTCGTATTTCTCTCTATTACATTGCTACGATGAACGGGTCTTTGCGGTTTTAGCTTATGCGATGACACTGATCTGTTCATTTATTTTCTGACAATGTTGACCTCGGGGAGATTTATATTATGTATCTAAAAAATATTTTTGATAAGACCAAAATTATGGCAAATGACAAAATAACAGAAAACGAATAACGATATTAGACAACAGCATTGAATTTGTACAGGAGTATGCATACTTAGGTCATACGGTATGTTTTTCGAATTGGCAACACTTTTCAGCGACAGCTGATTTGTGGTCAGTTTGGTTTGCCATATCACCATGAATAGATTTACTCCTGAATAACGCTTGCAAATTGTGCGAATTTATTTCTAAAATCGTGGTTCGGTTCGTGAAATTTTCTGTGCGCTACGTCCATTTTACGGTCGACAGAATCGTCCATCCGAGCAAGTAATTCCAATAACCGTGGATCGTTTTCTCACCACGCATACTCTAACTGATAATACGCATCCCCAGAGACGTCGTTTTTTGATCCCCAATTGAATGGCATTAATGTGGAAGAGCTGTAGTCTCAATAAGACGGCGCAACATGGCACACAACGCGCGCCACAATCTATTTATTGAAGGAAACATTCGATGAGCGCATAATTTCGCGTAATGGATCTGTTGTGAATTGGCCTCCAAGATCGTGTGATTTAACACCTTTGGATTATTTTCTGTGGGGATATGTGAAGTGGCTAGTCTACGCCGATAAACCAGAGACGATAGACGACTCGGAAACCAACATACTTCGCTTTACTTCCAGATTGCACTTTATTCGAGCCAGCCGCGGCACCCAAATGCGCGAAATCATATTTAAACACTAATGCCATGAAATTATCTTTCCAATAAAGCCAGTACCATAGCCATTATCACGATTTTTATGTGTTTTATTGCATTTTAAACTTCTGTACCTGTAAAAAAACATCTAGGGAGAATCAGGTGTGTGATATAATAATACGCATTCAGCTGGATCGGAAAACTTAGAGCACATCCTCAAAGCCAAAAAACCACAATCTCTAAAGACACCAAATACTACTACAAAACCAGTGCGTGTTCCCAGTACAGTGTTACATACAGAGCCGAGACGTGGAACCCCACCATTAATGTCTCACACTAATTAAAAGTTATCCAAAAAGCAATAGAAAGAAATGCTATGCTTTGAAAATCTCTGAAATCAAGTACTTAACGTTCAAATTCACCGCCCAAAAGACTGCATGCTCAATATTCCATCGAATATATCTCTCGAACTTTTCCGAGAATTTATTAGGGTGTCGGTGTCCCGCTGAGGGATGCTGGGGAGATCAACTGATAGAGAGGGTTATGGGAAGAATGCTGTTGAGACTTCACTGTGTTCTATTACGATCTGGACATGGTGAACGTATGCCCGACTGTGGCGGTTGCGTTTTAATGTGTTTCATTACATACCTGTGATATTTCTCCCCTTATCGGGGTGTATGTTGTAGTTTTCTGGCTTTCTGGCAGCTTTCAGCCATCATAGGGCTATCGAGTTATATATAGCACACACGGATAAAACAATATATACTAAAGGATATCCGCGATTGACTGACCAACATATTTTTCCTTAGGTGTTTTGTAAATTGTACTACTGTACTATATTATTTATTAATTTTAATATATATCAGAAATGAAGCTGAAAGGTCGTAGCTATAACTCTCGATACAAATCTAATTTCTGTTTTGCATTTACTTATTTCATATATATATATATATATCAATAATATCAAACTAAAAAATTTAGCAGTCAAATTCACGTGTTGCTTTGCCGAGTGGGACCGATGCGGGGATTGCACAACTCTCATAACGGGTTCGGGACAGAGTGCTCCTCTTTGGACTTCCTTCTGCTTGCACGCTCAATATGTGGACATATTTTCTCGAAGAGATGACTAATAGAGATGGATTGAAAAGGCTGAAGATGGCAATCCTCGGGATGGAGAGGCTTTTCCAACTGTGGGGAGATACTTGTGCTGATGATGACGTATGTTGAAATGTAGGTTCTTTGTAAACGGTACACTATGACATTTAATGTATAGTTTCGCGGTGCGCTGCCTGCCGCGAGGGCTAGGCAGGCATTACGTCACGGTGATGATGTACAATTATTTACATTGGCCGGAGCGGAGGCGCGGGTTCTGTCGGCCTGCCAATGCCGCTCGCGTGTATTGTGTGCGTACCGATCCACTGATTGCATTGACCACAAAGCCATACAGTGTAAATTGTTCGCGTAAACTCGTCAATGCACGCTACAAATTGAGTCAGAATCACCGATTTGTTTTTAGTGTGTCAAATGAATTAATTTGTATTTTAAAAAATTTATTATCTTTGTTTTATTAACCACTGAATTGAGTTTAAATACATCTACCGGTTTCGAAAAATAATATGCATTTTATGGTGGTAAAACGGGTAGAAATTTTAATATAAGAGTTAAGGAACATTTGAGATGTTTGAACAATAGTGGGTTTTCAAAATTTTCTAATCATTTGATAGAAAATGGTCATGGTTTTGATAAAAAATTGGGATTGTCAATTTTGCATATAAACGGTGTTGGTCACAAATTAAATAATTTGGAATCGTTGGAGGTAAATAAAGCGTGTAAAACTAATCAAAAAATTATAAACAACCAACTAAATTTAACTACGAGTCCCATTCTAAAATTTTTTCCTAAAAATTATTCGACTAAATTTGTATTAAGTAATAATTTGAGTTAGGAACTAAATTTATTTTTTAAATAATTGTTGTTTTTTTAAAAATAGATTCTGGTGAAGAAACGATAATATATGTTTTTAGTTAGTTATGACATGCTGAAGAAGAAAATGGTATTTTTCGAAACCGGTAGATGTATTTAAACTCAATTCAGTGGTTAATTAAACAAAGATAATAAATAAAAAAATATGAATTTTAACCACAAAGTTAATATTGGTAATTTTAAAAGTGAATTAATTTGACCTATTGATACTACTGTTTACTTGGGCCAGTTTTAAAGAATCGTTTATCTATCGTAATCTTAAAATAGTTGTAAGAATGAAAACTACTTTTGGTCAAAGATTATTCATCTTTCAAGCTCCCAGAATATACAATCGAATTGGAAATAATATTAGAACTTTAAGTGACATTAAGGCTTCTTTTTTTTTTAAAGGGATGTTTCAAATTGATTGTTGAAATTAGGTAGAGCAGATACTGAGAGTAAACTGTTGTATATTAATAAGTGCGGAACATATTTTTCATGCGGATAAACGTTGCACGATCTTGATCAATGCGGCATTTGATTCAGCAGAAGGATCCCATCTTTCATTTATATCTTCTCTGTCCGTTGTCACGTATCTCCGCAGAATACTGTTGACCTCTTGATGACTGGATAACTATATTTG
Organism: Eubasilissa regina; assembly: GCA_022840565.1. NCBI lineage: Eukaryota > Metazoa > Arthropoda > Insecta > Trichoptera > Phryganeidae > Eubasilissa > Eubasilissa regina. The sequence continues at coordinate 9,634,170 of JAINEB010000027.1, read as the reverse complement.
TCCAATGATTGTCAACGAGCGACGTGGCCTGCCTATTACTTTATAATTTTCGGCGTATTAAATTATGTCAACTGGTCTTGTATGTTTACGTATATTGAACCGGAACGTAGTCAGGAACTTGTCATGACTTGTCTGCAATTCTGCCTCTGTCGGTCCCGGGCGTCAGGCGTAATTTCTCGGTGGTACTTAATTAAATTAACCATGTCCGTCATCAATTCCGCCGATTGCCTGGTGCGATCGGTGATTTGTTTTTTAAACTCGACATGAGAGTTGCACAAGTCTGAGTGGAAGCTACTGGACAATCTTCATTATCGTGTATTTCAGTGACAAAATGTCGACTTTTTTCTATCTACACATTCATTAATTCAGAATAAAATATTAGAGACATCTATTATTTATTTGAACTAGAAATGAAAAAAAATTAAATCCAAAAATCACATTTTGAGCAACGCCAAACCTGCACATAAGGGAATTCCTGGAAATGAATGTGCTGATAAACTGGCCAAGGAAGTCACTCTTTCCGGAGTTTTTCCCCATCAATTCCATATCCCGATGTATGGATAGACTTAATATGGTAAAAAAACCTATGAATTCTATCTGGACTGCACAATGGATGGATCCAAATAATCATAAGGGTAATCGGCTGAAAATAATTCAAAGATCTATTCCCCGCACCCCCTGGTTCTCCAAAAAGAAAATCTCCAAAAGAAAAATATCAAATATCTCCAGAATGAGAATTGGACATTGCCAGGTAGCCTCATATTTATTCAGATTGAACTTAATAGATTCCCCAATGTGTGAGTGTGATGCCGAGAAGGAAACCCTTGACCATATCTTTTTTGGCTGTCAATTGCGAATAACAGGTTTTTTTTTTACAGTAATCTCGTCAATGGTAATTTTCAACTCCCGGTTAACTTGTGTCATCTACTTTCCCTTAACTCGCCACATTTAATCTATATAATAGCAAATTTGTTGAACGACAATGGTATTGACTTGTAATATAATATTATTATACTTTTTTTTTTAAATAAAGTAGTTTAACTTGATTACTGGCACAAATCACTCTTGAAGGGTGGATTGTCTATTTAAAAGAAGAACACCAAACGTTCTATTTTATTATTACACAGATTATTTAAATAGAGGTCAATTGTGTTGACGATACAGTCTTCACCAGTTGTGTTGTAATCGAAGTTTGTATTTGTACTAGATAAATATTGCATTTGGACACTCCAAATGGTGATACGACGATCCGCGCGAAGGGTCCTCAAGTTATGAAATGTGTGACTTACGGCGCGCCTTCACTCTGATTAGATTATTCCTGTTACACTCCTAAGCTGCATTATAAAAATTGCATAAAATTATTTATATAATTTCCTACAAGTCATCATTATCATCGTCGTCGTCAACCTGAATCTCTCCGCTGCTGGATATCCAATTCTCATCAATCATGGTTTCATTCTCTCAAGTCTATGATCTAGTTTGTTGGTGTAGTTGTTAAGACGCTGGCCTAGTAATCTAGTGGTATGGGTCTCGCTTCTCTTTCCAGGACACCAGCAAGTTAATCCTAAAGCAAAGTTTTTTATATAATTTTGTATAAATCATCGTCGTCAACCTGTGTTTCCACTGCTGGGTACAGACTTCCTCAAAAAATCTCCATAATCCATCCTTCATCTCATCCTGCCATTTATCTGATGTAGTGCTTCATTAAAAGTCATCACTAACATCATTTTCTGTCCATTGAATGAAGGAAACCCCGAAGGGCCCTACTCTCGTTTCGATTCCACTCAACAAAGCGACGCGTGCAATATTTTACTAATCTTTAAAGCTTACAAAGCAAGATTGCAATTCAGAAAGAAGGCCAAATCTCAGTAATCGATGATTTATAGTGCGATTAAATTTTTTAATGAAATGCCAGAAAACATAAGAATAAAGGAGAAATTGAATAGATTTAAAATGAAAAAAAAGTTTTAGTACAAGAAAATACTTTAATCTCGTTTATATTAAAGCATATATAGGAGTGCTTGTGTATGCACTATTTTAAGAATTAAATAAATAAATGTATTTTAAAGTTAGTTAGTTACGTTCCTGCAGTTAGTTACTAAAACCTTGTGGCGCCCCTTCATAGTTAACATTCTTCTTTTCCTTTATTGTATGGCACAATCATTACATTTGGTCATTTACATTATTTATTACATTCAGTCATTAACTATTATAGGTTGGCTCTAGTATCATCGTACCAGAGCCATACCTGTACAATTTGATGTGAGACTCGTTATCATATTAAATTCAGAAGGCAGCCAGAGAGAAGCTATAGAAGTCATGCACCCCTAAAAGGGGATGGTAAACGTTAGTGATGAGCTCAAAATCACTAACCGTGAGTCAATCACTGATATCTTTCAGTCACACTCACTATCAGTGATTGAATATCTGGAAATATCGTGATTTGTGACTGAATTTTTTTCGAACGCCACCGTTTAAATCGAATACCACTTGAATCACTGCCATCTAGTAGATTCTGCCAAAACGTTTTATGCATGTTTGCCGAGAAATATATATTTTTAAGCATTTTGTTTTTCTTTGTAATGATATTAAATTAGATTTACATTTAATTATTTATGCAATTTACGTTGTATTGTGACATCGTGTGGCGCACGCGCATTATTAATGAAACTGTGGTCACAGTCACAGTTTTCAATCATTGTTATTATCGAATACTAATCACCATCACATCAGTGAGTCGAGAGTAGCATTTTTTCTCATCATTACTAAACGTCACATTTGTGTGTTGGAGTCGTAAAACTCGGTCACAGTCGGTCAGAAATAATACACCCTATCCAGATCGCAAAAGGGTGCGAGGGAGAGCCAGTGCTCCGTTTCTGTCCATTATTAGATGTCACGTATTTCGGCAGTTTGATGTATCCCCTCGGGAATGTCCAACGATTATCCGAGCGATGCTGCCTACCCCTTTTCTCTTATTTTCTATTATATCGGCTACACTTGACTGTATTGGGATAAACAGCAAGAATGACAGATTGGTTTACGTTTTATTGTATCTTACTATATATGTACTTACTTTATATAGAGACAAGCTGAACGCTTGTGCTATAAAAATAAGACTGATTTGCTGGTCTCCCAGGGCGAAGCTCAAATCCACGACCACTTGATCACCAGGTGAGCGTCCGAGCTCGTCCACGAGCAGGTCCATAAATAAACACATTAACATATAGCGAGTAAATTTGAAAGTGGCTTTAAAGAAAAGATTGAGAAACAAATATATATTACGCAACCAAATTATATACACACAGATAACATCGTGTTGTAGTGTAATTTACATAATAAGATATACAATTTACATTATGCATGAGTTGAATTAATGCAGCACTATAGGAATATGGGGCACTATGCACAACATTGTTTTAATTTGTAGAATAGGTTAGGTTAACCCTTTCCCGTCCAAAGTACTTAAGATATTTTGATTCTTTTTTTTTAATGGAATACTGAACTACACCTGACAACACTGTATTTTTTTCCTTCCATTGGCATTAGGGGTCGCAAATCGGGATCCCGAATCTCTAAAATACCGGGATACTGGACTAAAACGGATGATTCAAAACATCGCGATTGGATTTATTAAAACCAGGATTTTTGAAATTTTCGGTATTTCATTTTAAAAAAATGTAAAAAAAAACGTAAAAAAGTTTCCATGTCGTATTTAAAGCAAAATGTGATGTGCGAACCTCTCACACCGCGTGTTTCAACTGCGCTAGCTGTCGATGCGATCGACCGACGGACTAGATCTGTGCTGTGATACATTTGTAAAGAAATATGCGTTGTGATTAGTGATGGTAAAATCGTTATTTTGACTGTGATTGTGTTCGATTGTAACAATGATTGATAACTGATAAACGTAATTCTTCGAACAATGACTGGTTCACTAGAAAGCAAGTTAAGTCTTGGTTACCAATCATCATTAAATCACAGTTACCAATCACCGACACAATCACAGTCACGTAACGGTTTACCATCACTAGTTGCGATTAGTTTTGTTTTTATATCGTGCGTGTTGTAATTGGAGACGTGAATGTATAAGATTGGTACGTAAATGTTTACATATTATTGACAAATAATTCATTGGTCGTTAAACCGTGGCTTGCGAGCCGCATGCGGCTCTTTTCATAAGCATTATTTGCGACTCTTCAACTCCAGCTGATATTTTCATCAAAAATATTTGATACATGTAATAGTTTGCCTGCGACATATGACACAATAAAAGGACAATCATAGGTCTGTGATATTTTTGAATACTAATTAAATGTATTAATTAGAAAGATATACATATAAAATCAATTTTATCGAAAAATATTGTTGTTGCGCCACCGGGGTTCGAATCTGGATCTCTTTCCAAACCGGGGAAGGTGCATTATCCAACTACGCTACAGCGACATTATTTTTGACGACAAATAAGAAATTAACAGAATTAGTGCACTGCGACGTTCTTCAAATCGCTAATGTTATTTACTTTCGTTTTATTTATTTGTCAGTTTCAATGATTTATCCTACCTGTAGTGCGCCAAGATGTTTCACATAAAAAAAATAAACCTAATTCCTTCAATTCAATTCTAATGTACCTACAGTGTTTTTATTATCACAGACGTGCGCTCGTCTGATTGGCTAGTTTTTTCTCACTCGTACTCCATTACGCGCAAGACCCTCTTCTTAAGGCGTCTGCCCCATTTTTTTTTTTAGGGCAGAAGAAAATTTATTTTTAGATTATTCAAATTGCGGATCGCGTAATCGAATTGTTTTAGACCTTAGAGGGCTTTGTGGAAGACAATCAGCGGTAGTAACGTTCTTTAAAGAATAAATTATCCCGGTATGGAAGAAGTGTACAATGGAGAATTGCATCACGATAGCCTTTAATGAAATGGCGCGTAACGGGGTTCGTTGTTATGTTTCGAATCTTAATGCAAATTTAAACGTAAATTTTTAGGTATGTTGCCAGGTCATTTTATACTTCAATGTTGCTCTTGATGATTGTGACTAAAATGAGATGACCTCGGTTGCTTTTTTATATTAAAAATCAGCGATGAGCTCAAAATCACGAACCGTGACTCAATCACTGATATCTTTAAGTCACACTCGCTATCAGTGATTGAATATGGGAATATCGTGATTCGTGATTCATTTTTTTATTTTATTTATTGATTTATGATTCGGCGCATGTGCAAATGAGATGAAAATAATCATGAAGAAATGACGTTATGATTCGTGATAAGCGCCATCTAGTAGATTCTGCCAATGCGTTTGACCCGAAAAATAAACACATTTTTCATTCTCTTTGTGACGATATTAGATAAGATATGTATTAATTATGATTAAATAATAAGTAAAGAAGTTTAAATAATGTAAGTAAAATACACTTAAAATTGTTTTTTAAAAATTTATTTCGTGTTTTATGATATCGACACGCGTATTAGTAATGAAACGGTGATCATAGTCACAGTTTCAAATAACTGATATTATCGAATATCAATCACAATCACACATGTGAATTTTGAGTAGCACTTTTCCTCATCACTATTAAAAAGTCTGTTGGGTTCCAAGTTACTGTCAAGGACAACCAAATTCCGCATTTACAATGTGACCGATGGTATCTCATAGAGAAGCGAGGCTGTCCATGTATTAGAAAACAAAATTTTCCGGAAAATTCTTGAACTAATTAAGAAGAATCATCGATGACGCATCCGTACAAACTCTGTGCTTTTCAAACAACCGAGAATTTCAGCAATATTGAAATCAAGAAGGCTAAGACGGACAGGACATGTTGTCAGATGTGACGACTCTGGAGCAATTCAGTAAGGTCCATGTGAGAACGCTAACGGAGATTCAACCCAAGAATAAAATAGGCGGACAGAGCTAGAAAGGGTGTATCGAGAGGCTACAAATTTCCTGTAGGGTGAGATCACAGCACAAGACAGAGAGGCCATAGACCTGAAAAGGCTTTAAAGCCAACTACAATACAATACAAATGTTACTTTTGATACATCGTGCAATAGAGCCTTCCTCACCTTAACAAAGGTCTTAGATAAGTCTTAGGCAAGGTTGTGCGATCAATGATAAATTTTTACCATAGTAACAGTTACTTTAGTAAAAAAAAATGACGAAAACTTGTTGCTCGAACGTTGGTAAAATATATTAACTTAATTATCTTATTTAAAGAACATTCAATAGTAAACTAATTTTACTTTCCGATATCCGATGGTAAAATTGTCAATCGTTAGTTAAAAATGGCGAATTTATCACAGCTGTTTCAAAAGTCGTCTGTCACAAACTTTGAATGTTGCAGTACGCGACAATAAATCATTCAATATCCCGCTATTTTAGTGATGAAGATTTTTCGCTGACAAAGTGACAGATTTCGAACGCAGGGGGAATAAAGTCATAGATAAAGCGTATAATTGTACGTATTGCCAACGGTAAATATTTAAAATAAATCAATTTTGGCAAAATTCGCAGGTATTTGACGATTAATCGCCTTGCCACACTATTAGGCGGGATCAACTTTGAAAGTAGTAAATTTGACGTACGTACAACCCGCAAACGTTTTTTATCACGGGCGATCGCAAAAAGTTACCATAGTAAAAATTTACTACTGATCACACAATCGGCCTTTGATATTGTTAAGATCTCTTCACGTACGCTCTACCAAGTCCTCTACATTATTTGGCACGGGCATCGTAATCTGTCTCATCATACATATGTCCATAACTTCGCAATCATCTTTAATTTTTTTTTTTAAATATCCTACCGATTTTTCGATTCGTCGTTCAATCATCTATTGCGATGAAGTGATACTGAGAATGAGGCAAAACCGTGTCTTCAAGCGCGCCGTCCAAGCCGTTCTTCAAAAGGGAGTCAGTTGACAACGAAAGTTTATTAAGTATAGCGTCGTTCCAAACACATTTAATTGAAATGCTCGATATCATTACAATGGCAGTAAAAGTAATGTTGTTCCACCGAAGGCAAATAGATGTTGACATGAAAAAAGCTGGGTTTATTGTCTTACATAGACCATTAGTAGCACGCAAAAAAAAAAATCTTTTAAAATCATTCACGAACAATTGTTGGCATCGTTATAATCATGGACGATCGCTCGATTCTGATTATCGATCATTCCTTCTTCTTCTTATGAGTCTAGGACTATCAGGGTTATTAACGACCTGTTGATAATCTGTATATTATAAATAAAATATACGCGCTATTCGTATTAACTAATAACTAAACTTAATTAACTTGTAATGCCGCGGTGGTGGTCGTATTCGAAATTACTACAGAAATTTACCGCAGAGGTAATTTTTTGAGGATTGTGTTTTACGATAAATATCTGAATGATACAACTTATGAATCGAGAAATATTTTTACAAAATATTTATTGTTATGCGAACACAAACATAGTCTGAAAACGTGTCTTTATATTACATTTTAAACTGTATATAAAGACATTGTGCACGCCATGTCCAATAAAATGAAAGTGTCTTAGGACACAGTAAAGGCTTTGCTAGGTGTACTTTTCACGGCTTATAATGTAGTGCCTATCAGAGAGGCGTGCATGGGGTGTTAATTTTTAGGTATATGATTCTCATGGATTCTTAGTCGCCGATTGCTTGCTGCTAGGCCCTGCGGGCGGGCGGCTATTGTGGCCGCTATTCGACCAATGTAGACCGCAGCGCAGTCAGAGTCATAATAGAATTTATATTTCAATGCGGGAATCCTTTATTATATTAATGTACTTTGCATTATATGTTACAAAATCATATTGTATGCGTTAAAAAATAGTTTCTATGAAAACTCTGATCGCGCTTTCCCAAAAATAAACCGCACGTAAATAAATTCTCGATGTAATTAAAATTATTCCACCTTTGTAAGTAGCACTGTTAGATGTGTGAACAAAATGACATCTGGATGATGGTGTTAAGAATCGCGGATAGACATTACAAAACACAAAAATGCTATTTTATTAGTATAATGCATTTAAGTAAAAACGGAATCGTTTGAATGGTTTTCTCACTCAACCTATATCATATTAAACGTTTTTATGCGTACGTCGCTAGATGACCATAGATAAGAAAGATGATAGCATAGATAAAAAAAAGATGACAGATGGTCAATAAACTTGCCAGTCCGTCAACTAGCAATGACACTACAACCCGAGTCCAATACTGTCCAGTAAGTCATAGATAAAAGATGGGAAAGTTGTGGATATTTTAGTGACGAACCAGTTTCACTGTCGTCGGCATGACTAACGTTCACGTTTTAATTGCTATTTAAATTTTAAGAGTTTCAGTTCAGTCTCAGCACTCCGGATGACGTCACTCGACCACACAGAGACCGCAAGACATATGGTGTAATCAAATAATAGTAATGTTCATTTTTTAATGCTGTTCATTACAACAGAGCACCGACGGAGCGAAATCCCCGACGGTGGGTTTTTTCAGTTTCCCCAGTACAGAAATAGATATTAATCAGTGTTTTTTTTTTGTTCTTGTACCGTTCATTGTTTTCTTGAGAAATGCTTTCAGGATTGTTAGATCGGACGCGTTAATTAATGGCTGATGAATTCAAAGGCATATTTTCATTTTCGGTGATCTGAAAAAAATATTGGCAATGTGAGTTTTTTTTTTACGGGAAATCACGCAATTTCATGACGCAATCAATTATGTCTTCTTCTTCTTTGTTGTTCCTTATTTACATGATTGACGTCTGCTATGGTTTATATGGCACACCCTTGCAGTTTTGCAATTAACAGCTTAATTGGACTAACCGGTTTTAACTGGTTTCTTAGTTATTTTAAGAATAAACTGTGCTATTTAATTTATCGTATTTTTTGTATAGTACATCAATTATTGACTACTGGAATAATAGTACAAAAATTATTGACTACTGGAATAATAGTGCAAAAATTATTTACTACTGGAATAATAGTACAAAAATTATTGACTACTGGAAATTATGCGTTCACTGGCTGTTGTTTTTCAAGATTAAGTTAGGTTAGGTATTTCGATTCTCAGTTTACACAAATAATTCGAACTCTTTCTTTTACTCCAAGGAATCAATTTCTAGCGTTTTTTAAGCAATCAGGAGAGAAGATTTCTTATGCTAAATTGTCCGATTCTTTACATTCCTATATATTCTAAAGGCTTTTACCAGAGAAATACATATTGCCTTTTCCATTTGGTCAACTGGTGGGGGATATTCCTCTTCGTCTTCGTCCCTTAACGTGGCCCATTACAACACGCTTCTCCATGTTATCTTCCCTTCTTGCAAGGTGCCCAAAAAATGAAGGATCCGTCTCAGGTAAATGGTTGAGTCTGTTCTTGATGTTTAGTTCCTGCTGAATGAAGACATTCGCGCGTTTCGTTGTTCATGATGTGTGCAATATGTGTCTCCAGCACCACATCTCAAGGTCATCAATCTGTGTTCTCGTCTTTACCTTCAGGGTCCACGATTACAGAACATGTAAAAATATAGAATATTAGTACAGACGATATTGCATTTCTTTTGCTAAATTGTCCGTTTCCCTTCATTACTTCGAATTATCTAATAATTTTATATGTACTTAAGAAACGCTGGAAGGTCTAAATTTTAAGTTTTGCGAAAATTGCTAATAACTACATTAAATTTATTTTCTTGTTTTATATAGTGCATAAACTTGAATATGTTATTGAATTAAAGTCGAGTGTTTTGATTATCTTTGATGAGTGGGACCAACAAGGGAGCCCTAGAAACGAAAAACTGACGCCAAAAAACCCGTGGGATAGATTTCAGGAAAATAAAGACGTCTTAGTAAAACGTTACAGCGGCGGCCTGTCGCCGTGTAGTTGCTTGCAAATATGACTATATGTATTGTTATGAATCTGAATAAAAACAGAGTATTCTGCAGGCGGGAGGCCATTCTCGATTGTGCCGTAGTGTGCCGATATTAAACATCTTTTGTGTTTCATTTATTTCGACCTCTTAATCATCGCCGGTTGAGAGAAGTTGAGATGGCGAATCACCCTTGTCTACATTCTTGTTTTCTGTACAGAACACCGGTTTAGTATCCCTACACTTTCACATATTGCAGGTGGATTCTAAGGGATTCTCTCCTTCTTTTTTTTCAATTGTTGCGGCAGTCCTTTTCCGTTCGCGAGATTTCCCGACACAATTATTTATTGCACTCGAGTCACGGTTTCCCCAGTTTGCCAATTACTATTGTGTATAAGAACAATTCTGACATCATTTAGCAGTTTATTTTAGTACTCGTATCATTTAGTGATCACTTCTGTTTGGTGAACGAACCCGCGTGGATACCTTTAACTGTTGTACTGTTTTTATATGTAGCGGTGAGTGAAACTCCGTATTGTCCACAGTCAAGTTGTTGCCGTGACGACCGGTTTAACCTGAAGCGAAGCTACCGAATCCTCTTGAACCAGATAGGTGCACCTGCACTTCTTCTCTCAGCGGTATTATCATCATTTTCTTAATTGACATTTAATTATTTTTCAAAAAGAAGTGCGAAAAAAGGTTGTAGGGTTGTGTTTAAATTACAGTGGATCCTCTATATTCGTCAAGTTCAATGTCCAAGAACATATAATTACTAGATTTTCACCTACAAAGGCACTGTTATTAAACATTATATTACATATTATTAAATAGGTATCTCATAGAGACGAAGCCATATTTTATTATATTTAATAGAAATATGGGTAATTACAGGGCTGACGAACTGTCTTCGACTGGGTTAAGTGATCACTTTATATAAATATAACGTTCAGCATTCTCACCCATTAATCAATCTCCATATCTATCAAATTTTTGAAAGATATATTTATATATATGTTAATATGTGGAAACACTTCGAATACCACTATGCTATCGCCATCTATGGACTAAATTTGATAATTAATTTCCCTGAAACAGCATATATGTCACAATGAGAATCTAATTATTTTTTTTGAAATTATTGAAAGTAATATTCTTTATCCGTAAAATGTTTTTAACAAATTATACTAGAGAATACGTCTGAAAAATCAATATTTTTCAATTTTCTTATTTTGACCAGTATATTATTAGCAATATTAACAATTTAGTTAATATTTTTTATATTGTCGCTTCCACCGCCCGGCAATGTTGTCAAACTGGGCCAAAACGCAGAATATGGTCGAAAAGTGGCACCCAAATGTTGCCACAGTCAACCAAAACATTAATGGATTCAATGGTAATGTGATTGACTACTTCATGAAGGTTTTTAAAAAACAGACAGAAGCTGGCAACATTGGGGAAGTTCTTTGTTAAATCGAGTACTGTTACTGAATCATTGGCAAACGAAAACCATCACCAGAATTAGAGTTACCTGAAATTTAAATTATCTCCTTCTAAGTAACTTTCCCCCTCTTCCGCTTCTACCATCATGTCTCCTCAGTACAATAAAGGTAAAGTTTTGATATCAAATTTATTCTTTTGTGTATTATTTGTGGGGGTTGGGAATAAATTGATGGAATTTCAGTTATTTGTCTTGGGAAAAAGTCTTTCTATATTTGTCGGGCCCTCGGGAATGGATTAATGACGAATATAGAGGTTCCACTCTATATTGTTTTAAATTATTTAATTACAAAAATTCCACTACACTTTATACTTATATGTCATATTAATAATCTGTTTCATTAAAATAAATAAATAATAAATTAGTAAACCCGTCATATTACAGCCAAACTCCGGAAGGAAGTAGTAAATACATTCCTATTTTAATATTGTGGTACTTTGCTTCCCTTTACTCTATTCCCTTCCTCTAAAATAAGACGTCTTTACACAAAAGTAAATGACCCCATTTGTATGTTACTACTTTCTATTTTCAGGGTAAAAACCCCATTACGTAAAGTCTAGCAGAGTTTTGGCAATGTCAGTGGCTGTGCGCGGCATAATATTATTTTCGAGACCGGCAAATGTTTTGCTTTGAACGATTTATGAGATTCATTTTGGGATTATGAATGTTGGACGTAATCGCCGATCGTCGGCGATCTTGCGGTTAATTGCCGATTGTTTGATATTTTATGCGATTAGTATTCGATAGTCGGATGTATGATTTGTGTAACTCTTGTAATATGAGGTCGGAATTCCATCATCCTACAGCACTGCGATACTCTCTTGTTGTAATGTTCAGGAACGTGTCCTAGGGCTAGTTAAGTGGTGACATCCAACATTAAAAAAGTGTGTTATATAATGTTGCATCACAATTTAGACAGTAAATTAACGGAAAAACTTAAGTATTTTCAAAATCTCATTTATTATTATGTATTATCGATGTTAACCAGGATTCAGAAAGGGGGGTGCCTTTTTCAGGCCATAAATTGTAACGATGTATGCAAAATTTGATCCAGGTAGGGGTGAGTGAGATATCCGGGGGGCGAATATATTTTTCTTAAGAGTCCTAGAGTGCAAGTGAGCAAAATTTAGAATGGATGGCATTCCAGATTCGTAAAACACATTTTTGACGCGATTGCGAATCAGCTACGACCATGTTATTAACACCTTACCACGTCCAAATTATACACACCCACTCCTTTATGCTCGTCTTAAGTGTGAATAGTGACCTTGACATCAGCAAACGTCAACGTGATCGATACTTGTTCGAGCGCGACATCGCGATAGCATTCGCGGTGTGGATTTATTCAGCTCCAGTACATCAGTACTGTATTTTGTAATCCTGTGATTTGTGTGGTGCACAATGATTTGTTGTTTTGTGTGCCTGCGGGTGAAGTTGTAATATCGCCGTCTTCAATTGGAAGCGGAGATCTGCCCACCGCGTGCCGTTTGTGTGATCTCGGCGGCGACTTCAGTATAACGGAGGCGTCATACACAAGGTATGGCGAGGAGTCCGGTCCTTCGACTGGAATCCATACCCATCATCGACCCTTATGTCCAGGTTCCCTTATTTCCTTCCTTTCTCCCCCCCCTGAGGCGATTCCGATTTACGACCGGAATCGTCGTAATCCAATCCGCGGGACGCGCTACCCGGAGATCGCGCAATCGTCTTCTTTTCAGATGGTATTTAATATACTATACATTTACCTATGTCAGGAGTGGGGAGGCCCGAGGGCTGTTTTGCACATGGCCGTAAAGAATTATTGTGTTAATTTTCACTCACGTAGACATACATACATTCACTTTTTATATATAAAGGTGAATGCATTATTTTCTATAATCACAACACGCTGTCACAAGTAAAAGTGTAATTATACCAATTTGAATAAATAAATAATTTACGCGTACTTAAATAAATTGATTTTATTTCGAACATTTAAAAATAGTAAAATAAGTGTGGCGGTGCAAGTGAGTTTTTTCTATCACGAAATATTAGCGAAACGCGGAAGTAAAGAGTTACGGGATTGATTATAAATGTGAATCGTTACCGCGTGTCTGGCATTCGAAAGTGGTTTTAATCTTTCCATCTAGCGTCGTGACTCATCGCCGCGCGTCTAGCATCTAGTCCGGTGGGCTATTCAGCTAGATGGCGTCAAACCAACCGACGTTAACTTTTACCATACCGTGATGTAAAATATCCGAACGCAGCCATGCTGTCAACTTGTGTTACCGTAAATAGCACAAATTTACTCTAAATATTAATTTTGAAAAAAATACTAATATCATAATTTAGAGCATTCTATGCAGTGTGTCCTTCCTTCTTATCTCTCTTCATTTAATTAGTGAGAAAGATACAATTATATATGTTTGTTGTTCTTTTCGCTTTGTAAATAATGTGTTATCTCTGTCTTTCATATTATCACAAATTGTATATTTACCAACGTATTAATTATACAACGGATTGAATGGAAAAAGTAATTGTGATTCCCTATTCATAAATGGTTTTTCACTAGTCATTCCTAAGCGTTAATATTTTCTGTAGGATTATCTAAAATATGAATTTTTTGTTGCATGTATTAACCGATGTATTTCAGGTAATGGTAGACCCATGTTACTGCATGGTTCGGGAAGGGTTAAGTCACAATCTTGAGTCTTATAAAGCGAGATCAAACTTATATCAAAATACCTAAGTGTTATAAAAAGATGTTTTTTGAGTCTTAATATTTTGCCCTACCGCGATGCAATGCATGCCATCTAGCCGTTTTGATTATTGAGTTCTTTTGCAATATTATGTGTAATTGTTTAATATGTTGCTTCAGACGTGCTCTAGCGATAGAACACTCACCAAGTTATTTTACCTATTTTTACACAAGCTTTAGTTAACTTTGTTTGAAAATAGTAACAATATTGAAGTGACGCGTGTTCCGTGCACGCGTCCCTATTTATTTTTTAAATAAAAAGTTCTGTGACTGGTAGCTGCCGTTTTTTGCAGGCACTGTACGACAGTCGTCACGCAGCTTATTGCAATTTCGTCAACCATCCGACCGAGACTCGCCTCGCTAGCCAGCCCCGAGCGTCCGTTCCGTGATGTATTATAATTTCATAAATGAACTGTGAGAATGACCTCGGTATAAAGTTCTGACAATTTACTTAAGGCAGATGATGACAAGATCATGTCAGCGAGAATGCGGCAACTTCACTTAATAACATTTATTTTCACATGACCAAATCAAATTCATCAAGCAAACTCGTGCGTAACTCCGTTGGCCTGTACTGGATATGGCGTGACTCATAACATCATTTTGTTTCGTCCTAGTCCCTTCACTATTAAGCCCTTTGATGGCTGTCGTGTACCCACTGGTTTATGTCCTCCCTTATATAACATCTTTTATTATTTGTTTGGATATCTGATCTTTGTATGTTATTTCCTTTATATTATATAATCATTTGTAATGTTTACCTTGTATTGTATCTAAGAGTAAATAAAGACAGCATTTAAAAGGACGCGGGAAGATCTAAATTCAAATCTTTGATCGTTTTGCTTATACAATTTTTCAAACTAAAATATAAATTTAAATTTTTCTTCTTACATTTGCATTGTTTTTTTTTTTTTTTTTTGTTAATTGTAGAATTTGCGTTACTTAAGAATTGTGTGTAGAGGAACTGATAAAAGTTCCAAACTTCTACAACGGTTTCGGGAAAGAGTGGGTCCCCCCCTTCTGGCGCCCCTTTATATTATTTACTTAATATTTAGTGGAATGCCATTTGAATAAAGTGCATATTGAGTAAGCATAATCTTTAGTTGAATCTGACATAACCTAACGTTACTTAACCGCCTTAAACTTGTAGTTAATAATATGTAAGGTTGTATCAATGTGTACAAAATTTAATAAAAATGAATTGTTAATTCTGGCGTCTCCTATCGGACTAATCAAAGGTATTTGAGATTCCGTAAAAATAAAGTAGATGGCTTTCAAATAATGGAACGATAGATGTATTCATTTGAAAAGTGTAACATATAGGTTTGAAAATTTGTCGTCAAAAGTACTGTGCGCCGTAGCATAGTTGGTTAATGCACCTTCATCGGAATGGAATTGTTCGAATCCCGGTAGCGACAACAATATTTTTCGATAAAATTGATTTTGTATGTTTATCCTTGTAATTAATACATTTAATTTGTATTTTCATAATATAAGCTCTTGTAGCTATTTGGTACAAGTAAAAACTACTGTCCAGTGACGTTTCTCCCTCCGTTTGACGTTTAATACTAATCAATCCGTTATTGACACATTTCTTATCAACTCGGATGCAGCGAAAACCAATCGGAACAAATCACCGTTAAAGTTTAACACGAATCCGGAATGCGGTCAATCGGGTGAACATCATGTTCCGGTTGGACATGACATTAAGTGGGTTGTCAAGAGCAACCGGTGCATCTGATTCTCATTTGTATCATATTACGGTTTTAAGATGTTCGCGACTGTTTGACGTTGAATAAAATTCTCGATCAAATGTAGAACAAAATTTGACAAGATCGATAAAGTTTGAAATAATTTAATTGGTAGAACCTACGCCGGCATTAGAATGTTCCGGGTTCATGTCCCGGTAGCAGCTATATTTTTTAGAATTATTGTAGTCGTGTATTGCATTAATTGTATCTCTGTCTGAATCCTATATTGTATTACTCTAGAAACGCAAATAAACGCATCAAAAGTTTGTACAATTTAAATGCATCCATCCATGTCGGTCCCTCGTTGCTCCACATTTCTCGGCATCCTGCAGATCTGCAGGGTTGTCACCAGAGAAGTGCCAGTTGCATTTTCCACTTGGTCTATTCAACGGGTGGAGATCTTCCTCTGCGTTGTTCTACGTGACCCACCGCAACAAGCATCTCCAAGTTATCTTCCCTTCTATAAAATTGAATTTAAAAGTAGTCTAATAATAGACAGTATTTCGCCAAGTGGGACGTGTGTCGCGGGAATGGTAAATTACGTTATAATTTACACCATTTTAAGAATATTGGCAATTGTTTGCTTTAATTGTTTAAGTTTAGTTGTATTTTGCTATGATTGTTTTCTGCTTATCTAAAATAAAAGTCGTGTGCGCCTGTGTATGTATCATATGGACATAATGGTCCTTGTCCTAGTACTTACCTGTTTTACCCTCCTTATACCCAGAGCACGACCTTTTTTCTGTGTGTGTTGACGAATTGACGTCCTTCTGTTGGGTTGACAAGTTGGGCTGTTGTAGTTGACTTTTTCGCTATTGTGCGTGTCAGATTAAACTGTTCACCTTGCTATTGCGCATGGTGCGTGTTCTCACTTCGCGCTGTCAATGAAGTGTGCGTTTGAGAGATTTCGTGGTCACCGTAAGCAAGAGATCCCGACAAGATGTGTCAACACTGGCGGGTGGGTCGTGTTGTTTTTTCTGGTTGGTTTTCAAGCTTCCCTATTTCTGTTTAAAACTTCTTCCGTTCGTTCCACGAATGCGCCAGAGGCCACTTTTATATATTTGAAATATAATAGAACAGAATAGCCCATATCGCCAAATGTCTCGTGCAGAGTTGGCGCATGTCTGCATTTCGGCTTCGGGCTAAATATTATGGCCATCTGTCAGGTGTTGAGGAGTTATTGGAATTTGTAATGGATGTGACGACGTCATACAGCATTATTGCGCGTGGGCTAATCTGCCCATTTTTATAATAATCTTGTGCACTAGAAATGTCCAATTATTTTTCTGTACATGGTATTTTAGATTTCTTTTACAATGTTATCTGATCGTTTACATCGATTTTATTTTAAATTTTTTTATTTTTTTTTTATTTATTATCTTAGTTTTATTAACCACAATTGAGTTTAAAAAACATCTACCGGTTTCGGAAAACACTTTTCCTTCTTCAGGATGTCATAACTAACTAAAAATATAGTATTGTTTCTTCACCAGAATCTATTTTTAAATTTAAAAAAAAAAAAATATATATATATATACATATATATACATATATATATATATATATATATATATATATATATATATATATTATATTTAGTTAGTTATGACATCCTGAAGAAGGAAAAGTGTTTTCCGAAACCGGTAGATGTTTTTTAAACTCAATTGTGGTTAATAAAACTAAGATAATAAATAAAAAATATGAATCTTAACCACCAAGTTAATATTGCTAATTTTAAAAGTAAAATATTAATTCATTGATAGCGCTATAGATTATAT
The DNA here is from genome assembly GCA_022840565.1 of Eubasilissa regina. NCBI lineage: Eukaryota > Metazoa > Arthropoda > Insecta > Trichoptera > Phryganeidae > Eubasilissa > Eubasilissa regina. Next base: position 9,616,542 of record JAINEB010000027.1, on the reverse strand, counting down.
GAATTTTGAAGACAAGTACGCAAGCTTGCGTGTCCTATGTCCTTCGATCTCATGTTTGTTCCACAAATACATGTTTCTTTCTGTCTTTAGGTCTTGTTCAAAATTCATGCGTACCCTGGCACGGGTGTCTCTTAAATTATTAAAATTTTGTATTTGACGATGAAATGTTAAAGAAACAAATTCGCCTCGCATTCTGAAATAGTTTCATATTAGATTAATAGATGGCACTGATGGTATAAATACCTAACATAAGAAATTTTTTATTGGCAGAGAGAATAGAGCGCCACACTCCTTTGACCTGACATCGCCTTATCCACATTCATACAAGCTCGCTGATTATAGAGGTTCCTAACAGAATCATCCTCCGTTATCTGGTTTACCTGGTCATGCCAAGACTTCCGCGGACGTTCTCTATTTCTGGTGCCATCAACACTTGCGTCATATAGCTTTCTTAACATTTTCTCCTAATTCATACGTTCTATATGACCGAACCACCTAAGTGATCCTTTCTTAATTTTATTCATTATACTAACATCAGCTTTACATTATTTCCTTATTTCTTCATTCTTTACTCTGTCATATCTCTAGTGATCTCATTTCCATTGCATTAAGTCTACTTTTGTTCCTCTTCTGCCAGCTCCAGGCTTCACTTCCATACATAAGTGACGGTACCAAGACTCCATTGTGTACCGCTAGTCTTGCCTCGGTTGACAAATTCCCGTTAGATATAATTCCATTCAAAGCGCCGTTCGCTTTATCCCCTACCACCCTCCCCTCAGTCACCCTCCTTTCGATATCGTTCTCAGCCTTTCCGTTTCTATCAAACGTACTTCTCAAATACACAAACTCATCTACTTGTTCCAAACATTCATTGCCTACAAGTATTTAGCACGGTGTCTTGCTTTCCTCCTCGAATACCATCACTTTCGACTTGATAACATTCATACTAAGGTCGCTTTCCTTGCATACATCGTACATTACTCCGTAATTCTTGTTTATTATTCGCCATAAGTACTGCATCATCGGCGTACAATAAACAATATAATTTATTTATAAATATACTGTTTAAATTTCTGAATGGTTTATTCAATTATTTTGGAACTAGATGAAACTCCATCTAGTTCCAAAATGACGGGAATAAGGCATATTTTTTAAATTTACACAGAACAGTTGCTAAGTTATTTACACACGGGGAGTAGGTACCTACCCAGGTTGGATAAAATAATGGAACGTCCAGACAGCAATATTTTTTAACATTCAGTCATATGACAATGTGTCAGACGATTGTAAAATTAATACAAATTAAATTAATTAACTAGAAAGATACTAACCCATTCAAAAAAATTCTATTTATAGAAAAATTCTATTTATCGAAAAATTATTTTAATTGCTGTCGGAATATTTTTTCGTTTTTTTTCATGTATTATGTGTGTATTAAAAAATACCACAGAACTCTGTTCCGAAATTGCAACTTCACAACAAAAATGTGTTAATAAAAATAAAAAGATTACAGAATTATGTATTTTATTCGAAATGTGCGTGCATATGGGTAATATTCGCAGGCCATTATTGAAAGTGTAAATGGCGATAAATTATTGCGTAAATAATTATATACTTATACTTTTTAAATTCATCTTTTAAAAATTAATTATGTATGTTTCCTTTAAAATCAATTTAATATCCATCAAAACTGTATTTTCCCCTCCCTTAATGTTCCGTCTATCTGTATATGTATTCTGTCTTTTTCTTACAATTTTATATTCTGCCTCTCTTGATGTTCTATTTAACAATATATGTATTCTGTCTCTTTCTTTCACATGTAATTTTATATTCTATCTCCATTTTTGAATCATGAAATAAGCGAAACCGTTTGACGTATAATAAATTTCGTGGTTTCATACAAAGTGATTGTTAATTATTGCATTTTGGAATAATTTCATGTTTAATATTTTTCTTATTTGTCTACTTTGTCAATTTGTATGTAAAATAAATTTTTAAGTTGTTTTTTTTTTGCGTTTATTATAGCTATGAGATAATCTGTGATTGTTTTGATTGGTGTTCGATTGTAACAATGATTGGTAACGGCTTATTTGTAATTCGGCCACAACAATTTCGAACATAGTCACCTAAACTTCTCATAATCGCGATTTATCTCATCATATTGTATAACATTTCGTTAATTCGGGAATTACCACGTTTTTAATCGAAAGTTTACAACACATTTTAATTCGAACATTTTTTTTGATAATAAAATATCCTGTATCGTATTTATATAAGAGACCCAGTTATCTGTATAAGGTTGTAGAATAATTTATTGAGAAGTGAAGTTCTTTATATAAAATGGGATTTTCTGTCGACGTGAGTCATTCTCTGAAACCCAGACGGGGGACCGTGCTGAGACATCGACAACGGTATCACGGACCGCCGGCACCGCGCAAGAAACCGGTTCATATCTCCCTTTCTTGTGGCGGTCTATGGGCGGTCTGGTGCCAGGAGGACAGGCGTGGAAGAAGGCTGCACCATGGTCGTGCGACGGAGCGCCTCAACCCTTTGCGTGCTCGCAGCAGGCGCAAAAAAGTTTAATAAAAATAATAGTGTACCAACTTTAAATTTAAGGAATTGTATTTTAGAATCCTGCCCGTCAGCTTTATTACAGTTTAAAAAATATTTTTTTAAATTCTTAGCATGTAATAGAAATTTGTATACATATTTTTTACTCATGGCATTGTAGAGTCTGCCATAACAAATCTGTTGCTAATATATATTTTTTTATTATTACTATATAATAGTACATAGATTTATTTAATGCTTACTTTTTTATAGATAGGGATTGAAATAATATTAATCACATCTAAATAATAAAAATCATTCTGTCGATACCCTTCATCAGCTGAAACTAGTAGGTGTAGAAAATAAATTTAAGTTATAAGTGATATTTTACTATATTAATACGATTGATAACTACCAAGAAATTTGGGAAATTTTTAATAATAATTATTATCAATGCATAACGACGTAAAACAACAACACTCTGCGCGCGGTGTACACAATCGATACCATGCGTCAACTGATGTCAAGTGCGTTGTAGCATTACTGTCTACCGTGAAGCGGTCATATAACTTTGACTCTTTCTCGCGTAGATAGCGTGAAAACATTAGAAACTAGAAATGTAAAAATTTAAGATTGTTCAGAATTTACATTATATTTACAATAAACATTACACCAAAGCTCGGTCTGTTCTTTTCTTTTTCAAATAAAATTCGTGTTAAATTTTTCAGATATTTATGTCGCATCTGAAACAAGTTTTATAATTTATTACTCGGAATGCTCTCCGGGGACATTTTCTCCGGAAGGGTTAAAAACTTGGCCCGTTAGTACTGTCCGATGCTTGATGGTCGATGGTCGCCTCTCTTCCCCTATTATCTGTCAAAGTGACGTTTGTAAACTTTCGCTCGTCAGCTGTGCGTCGCGCACGCGCCATCTTGCGTTCCATATTTAAAAATCGGTAGCAACTGGTATTTTCTATCGTATGTGTATTCTGTAATCAGGTATTTATATTGCTGCGACCAATTGTTGTAAACGCGACAGATAAATGATAGTTCAATAATATTTTTTAATAATTTGTTGGGATTCGTAAATTTTTTTAAGTGGAGAATAAAAATGCCACAAAAAATACACGAAATCAAACCAATATTCTTACTATTTTCAAACTAAGCTAAATATTTGCGCTATGAAAATAAGACTACCTTGCTCTGGTCCCCTGGAATGAAACTCGAACTCCTGACCACTTGATCACTAGGCGAGTGTCTGAACCACTAACCCCTTTGCTACGCATAAGTAATATTATTTATTTATTAAGCAATGCTTACCAATCACAACAAAAACACTGTAAATTAAACCAATACAAATATGATTTAGCCATGTTTCATTTACTATTATTAGTTCATTGATGAAGCCGGTATAATAGTCCTAATGATAACTCTAGTTCCCTCTACTTCTTCCAAATCTATTTTCTTTGTATCCCAACTCTTCCATCACCACACTTCGAAGGTTTTCAGTCTCTCTTTGTCTATTTTCGTTAGGTTCCAGCTTTTTTACACTCATCTAGTCCTATGAGGCATATATGTATATGTATTTATAGGTATAATAGGTATAAAAATAATATTCAAATATCATTTGTTTGGTCAGACATTTGGCCTTTGTTTTTTTTTTTTTTCATAAATTAACATCTAGGATAATTTTTTTTAGCTAGGTTCTTCTTTCTCGGCGAACCAGACTGACAACCTAATTTGCAATATGAAACACCTTAATGAATTCGTAATAACGGGAGCGTTCTCCAATATAGGCAGCAAGGTTGACAAGCAGATGTTGAATTATCAGATGTATAATAAAGTCCCGATGACAGCTATGTTTTTGTCGAAAAGTTTTGGACTTTTCCTGTTATCTGCCCGCCACTGTCGAATGGCTCGGTTCACACTGAACGTGAACGGCCGTGAAAACCCGACAAAAAAGAAATTTCAATTTTTCAGTATCATCTTTTACATTGGTTTAATCAACAAGGAACGGTGCGTTCTGAAGAATCACAACTTGAATTGTATAATAAACAATGCATAAGCTATTGTCAAAATGTTATTAAATTTGTCATTATCAAATATCATTAATGATAAATTGAAATAATTTTCATTAATTATAAATATATACATATAAAATCAATTTTGTCGAAAAATATTGTTTTTGCGTCACCGGGATTCGAACCTGGATTCGACAAAATTGATTTTATATGAATATATTTATAATTAATACATTAATTTAGTATTTAAAATATCACAGACCGTCTGTTCTGAATAATTACAACTTCACAATAAGAATGTGTTTTCCTTAATAATATACATTATAAATGAAATCGCATTTGTGCTGTAAAGTTGCAGTTTTAGAAAATAGTTATTTTATAATTAAAACAAATTATATAAATCGTAGAGACTCAAACCCGGAAATTTCTCCTGCCGGAAGAATGAGTTACCAATTACACTATTTTAAGCATTTACTTTTACTTATGTCGAGTCCTGGTGATAAATATATAGTTATTTCTGTGTAATTTTTCTAAGCGATTCTTCGAATATGTTTTAATATCATTATTATTATTTGAAAAATAAAATACTCGATTAAAACGAATCAAGTATAGTTTTTTTTTGTATAGATACAGCGGTCCGTAATTCAATATAATAGGTGTGTCGCGCTGTGTAATTACTAGGAAAGCTGAGTTTAGATTAGATTTTAATGCGTGCTCCAGGCCTATCAGTCCCAGACTATACTGGCCTCATTGCGGCCTAAGTGTTAATTGTACTTAAAATATAAACCGATAATTAACGTGTGTTAATTATATTATTATTACTATGTGAATTGTGTTTATTATATACATGCGTATTTATCAATGTTGGGGCTGGTCTACGGAGTCAAACACTAAAAGTTAGGTCAGTGATGGCGAACCTTTTGGGCTCGGCATGTCAAAAATTCAGAAAATCTAACTTTTAAGTTTTCTGACATGTCATGCCCTTCATGTAATTAATTATATATAAAAAAAAAACAATTTATATCCTCGTTTATATCTTTTTTATTTAAATTTAACAGGAAAAAATATGGAACCCGTAGTATTTGATTTGATTGCTTAATTCAATTCATTGTTTTTATCACAAAATGAGAGATACATAATTAATATGTACGTAGTCGTAAATTAGAACGGGACACGTGTTTTTTGATAACTCGGATATTAGTGAACGCTGGCGTGTCGCCCAGAACGCTGTGGTGTGTCACCTGTGACACGCGTGTCATAGGTTCGCCATCACTGGGCTAGGTTAAAAGAAGCCACCGAAAAATGGGTGGAAGCATTTGAAATGTGGCTGTATCTATATATGATGCCCTTGGAACATTTACATCAAACTGAGATATTGAAGTTCAAAGTTTTGTAAATTCATTGTTCAATTTCTTCACCGAAGTTTAGTTCTTATGAAGAGAAATTTTTACAAAAATTTATTGATACAATCAGATTCCTGATCTCAGGCCTAGTCCACGATATTTTATGGTTGGATTCGTAACTAAATGTTCAAGGAGTCTGCACAAATATTTTATCGCTACGGAAATACTATTATATGAGATTTTTACAAAGACTTGTTAAATTTTAATTATTTAATTCTACGTACTTTGAAACAAATACAATGGAACCCTCTATATTCGTCAGCCCCTATATTCGTCTGGTTCGATATTTGTCACATTTTGTTAACAAACAAATGTTTCCATATTCGTTAATACTTTCTATATCTGTCACTTCCACTGCCCGGCGATGCTGTCTTAACTGGGCCAAAACGCAGAATATGGTCGAAAAGTGGCACCCGAATGTTGCCACAGTCGACCAAAACATAAATGGATTCAATGGTAATTGATTGACTACTTCATGAAGGTTTTAAATTGCAACATGGGGCAAGTTCTTTGTTAAATCGGGTTCTACTGAATCATTGCCAAACGGAAACCACCACCAGAATTAGAGTTACCTGATTTTTCTCCTCTTCCGCCTCTATCATCATGTTTCTTCAGTACAATAAAGGTAAAGTTTTGACAATTTATTCATTTGTGTACTATTCTTGGGGACTGAGAACGAATTAATTGAATTTCAGTTATTTATTATTATTATTATTAGAAAAACTGTTTCTATTCCCTCAGGAACGAATTAATGACGAATATAGAGGTTCCACTGTATTTGTGAAATTGACACATTATTATTCTGTATTTATATGGCTCTGAATCATCTAAGAAAAAATAGTTTGGTTACTCAACGTTCGTGAACCTTTTATTTTTTGTGTTCAGTTGGAATCAGTTAAATAATTCAATATAAATTAAATAAATCAAGATTATACAGAAAAAATGTAACTGTCGAAAAAATATTTTGTTGCTTCCGGGATTCGAACCCGAACCTCTTCCTATCCGGGGAAGCGCAACTTTGAAAATTGATAATGAAAATTCACAACAAAAATGTGTGCATCGCGAATATTTTCAACTCACATTTTAACCTCTCCTCTCCTATGATGAGAACTGAGTTGACATTGTCTCTAATTATGTGAATATCAGAGATTGTACAGAAGGCGGCTCAAAATCTAAAATGCCGGCTATCTTGAAATACGATAAATCAGCAGCGGTGTAGTGCTAAATAAAAAAATCACAGGGTGGTATTTGATTTTAACAACGCTAACCATGCATATGTCAAAAAAACTATAGAGTTACATATAACATATAAATTTAGCGATGATTTAAGTTGAGTTTACATATTTCATCTGTCTCCAAGTGCGTGTGGTCAATGGTCGAAAGAATGGGATACCGTCGCGCGCCCAGATAACCCGATTCTTAACAAAAAACTTAAAAATTTCCTCGTATATATTTTTTTTTCGTTCTCCGCTGCACACGGTATTTGATGTACAAAATTCAACGCGAAATATTTTGTATCAAAATATTTTTAAATGTACTTGAAAAGTAAATTCCATATCACAAGAAGTGCCCCGTTACACCAGCATACTGTGACTCGTTTGTCGATCTTGAATAAAGACGGCACGTAAAGAAGAAAAGAAAATCTCCAAATATACATTAAAAATTTCGTCTTTCACTTTCAACAATAGACGGAACGAGTACGTCATTATGGGAGAGTGGGATCTGGGAGCACGGCGACGAAATTGAGATCGGTCCCCGTGACAAAATTACTAACGAGACCCGTCGATAATTGTGTCAGCGAAATGTTATTTGAAGAAACGTGGGGCTAGAAAGGCGGGAAGGCGGGGGAAGCGTCGGTTGGACTTCCGGGAGAAAATAAGTGGAGCGGAGAAATTAGGCAAGACGAAAGCGTGTATTTTCAAAATAAACCCGAATAAATGTGCGACGCGAAAACAAAGAAAACGCCAAGAAATGGAACAAACTGCATTTTTGGTATCGTAAAAACGTGCCCAAAATATTTGTACTATTTTGCACAACGTCATGACTCGTTGTCGTACACGAAACACTAAAATTTTCTGTACGATAGGCCGGGAGTCGACAACCTTTTTTTTTTTTTTTCGAAAGGGCCACATCGTATAATTTTTAGGCTCGGCCGGCCAGGTTGATATATTTACACGGGTATTCAACTCGTAGAGCAACAAAAATAAATACAGTGTTTTTATCTAAAAATATTGTTGTCGCGCCACCGGGATTCGAACCCGGATCTCTTTCCAAAACGGGAAAGGTGCATTATCCAACTATATATATAATATTTTTAACAACAATATTTTTCGATAAAATTGATTTTATATGTATATCTTTTTAATTAATATATTTAATTCATATTTAAAATATCACGGACCTATGTTCTGAACAATTACAACTTCGCAATAAGAATGTGTTTTCCTAAATAATAAAGTTGTATCAATGTGTCCAAAATTTAATAAAAATGAATGGATAAGGTAGATGGCTCTTTCAAATAATGTAACGATTAAATGAATTAATGCAGTGTAATTATTTTTTCTGAGATAATATTTCATCATACTGCTTATCATTGAAGTTATTTGCAAGGTCATTTGTTAATAATGACCTGTATTGCAATTTTACATAATTCATTTTCGAAAATATCCTTTCACATTGGTGAATTCACCCCCAAACACAGATATAAATCCCCATGCATATGATTTTAATTGAACGTATTTATTTATCTTCAAAACAATATCAACCCGCGGATCGGATTTGGCATCATCGATCACATCAAATGTGTGGCAATATTCCTGACCCTCCTATTAACTTACTAAGTTGTGAATTATCAGCTCCGCACCGATTGCCATGGCGCCGGTTTTATTTCTGTCACCTGATTTTGTGACACTGTGAATAGAGGATTAGGGTTTCCATGTTTCACATTGTAATTCAGTGGAATTATATTTTCACTAGTATAAATATAATTTCACTAACTCAGCCAGTTAAAAATGTATTAAACAATTGCTTTACAATTTTACTGCTCAATATCAGCGAAACTGTATTTGTTCATAAATGGGCGATCTGATATAATTAATAATATTATTATTATTATTGTTTATGTCATGTTACTGTTAGTTTTAGAAATTTCATTTTAAAGCATATATGTTAAAATGTACTGTCCCCGTGTTGGTTCGAAAAAAGATAAACATTTTTTTTTTCGAAAATTAGCACTATTTTGACAACTAGGTGAACTGAACACTTTTTTCGTATTTTAATGAACATAAACACGTATTTCAAGTGAAAATAAAAACACGCAAATTGACCTTGTACAACTGTCAGATTGACAGTTTAGAGGGTGACTGCAGGGAATAACGTGAACGGCGCTTTGAATAGAATTATATCTAACGGGAACTTGCCAACCGAGGCAAAACTAGCTGTGTACAATGGAGTTCTGGTACCGACACTGATGTGTTAAGTCAATTTCCGTATCTTTCATCATCATAATCATTTTAGTCAGGTCATAGATTATTTTTTAAAAATTAATTTACATCTAATAATATTCAAACTATAAGAGATTTTTAAATGTATATTTTATTAACTCTTCCAAAACCATGCAGTAACACAGGTTAACCATCATAATTAAACTTGTAATATTTCTGTAAATACATGCAACATAAAATTCATACTTTAGATAATCCTAAAAAAAATATTAGCGCTTAGGAATGACTAGTGAAAAACCAATTATGAAAAGGGAATCGTACAAAAACAAGTATTTTTTCCATTCAGTCTGTTGTAAAATTAATACGTTGGTAAAAATACAATTTGTGATATGAAAGACAGAGATCACACACTATTTTCACAGTGAAAAGAACAATAAATATAATTGTCTCTTTCTCACTAATTAAATGAAGAGAGATAAGAAGGAAGGACACAATGTGTACGACGTGATGAATACTCTAAAGTATATTATTAATCATTTTTTCAAATTTGTATGCTCAGTATTTAGAGTAAATTCGTGCCATTAAAGCCATTTAAGGTTTTTTCTAACAGTTATTTACGGTAACACGAGTTGACAGCATGGCTACTTTTGGGTATTTTATGTCATGGTATGGTAAAGGTTAATATTGCATTATCTTGTTAGTTTGAAAATATTAAGAATATTGATGTGACATGTATTTTATACGAGCGTGCTCCAATACAAAAATACGTAAATGCTTAATTATGAAAACCCGTTTTATGATGACGGACAATTAGGTTTGATTGGAATCATAATTGAGACCGAGCGAAGTGTGAGGTACATTTGTTCTAGGATTAGTCAGGGTTCCCCTGAACACCGACACAGATGACCAGCGATGATTCCGCAATTTTGCCTAGAGCTGTTCCTGCGCCATGTCACGTGGCCGTCAGCCGGACAGGCGATTTGCTTTCGTGTTACAAATAATGATTAATGTCCGGCGTGTACGTGTGCTGGGGTCGTGTTTGTCTGTATTTCCGCCTCTTTGAGAATAGAAAATTATAATACAAATTAGATGAGTCGCTTAGAAATGTATACAGAAAAATGTTAACCTTTTAACCTTTCTTGTCGAATTTTAGACCTTTTAATCTGTGTTTTTTCTACTTTTGTATATTATTTATTTACTTATTTACTCTTACTTTACATACTGTTTTTTTAATAAATATAAATTGATTATTGCATTTACTTTAAGTTTTACTTTGTATTTATTTACTATATAATTGCATCTTGTTTTACTCTTTTATTTTGTGCATGGAACATTACACTTTGTTTACTACTATACTGGTAAAGCACCATCTGCTGTAATGCAGTAAAATACTACTGAAGCAGGGAGGGTACCCAAATACATGTATTGCCGAAAATGGTCATGGAACTCGAGTAGAAGAATATAAAACAAACTTAGCTATACGCGGTTTCTTGTCATGTACTATATACTTACATATTACATCTTGATACGTATACAAGAATCGAAAAAAAAGTCGAAAACATGTTTAGACCAAATATGGTGTAAACCAGATAATAATCTACATCTGATACTGGATACAAAAATTACTGATCATTTTGTAAGTCTATTAAATATACGTTAAAACTACAAAAAAACTAATGAACCCTGTACAAATCAAAAATAAATTCCGTAAAGTTTTTTTTTATTATTTTTTTATTTATTTGACATTTTTTACAATTTTTTATAGCATGAATAAAGTATTTTACATATTTTTTTAAATTACGTGTTTTTTTTCGCTTACCTCTAATTCATGCTATAAAAAATAACTAAAATAGAATGATCTTTACTTGATTGGTAATGCCAGTAATGCTGCTAATTATTTTATAGAGATGATCTACGAACAAATACAGAAGTTTTCAAATACATTGATTAGAAAAAAATAATACCTGTTAATTTTCATATTTTGTATTATTACAGATGTATGTATATATATTTTTAATTTTTTAATTGTTGTAAACAAATTCTTACTTCTAGTGTGTATTGATCTTGTATTATATAATTCAAGATCTTTCTTATTTAGTGGTGCATAACTTGACAATTCTTTTTTTTTTTATTGTCGAATGTATAAATAAATAAAAATATAACTTTTCTGAAATGTTTTATCCTATTTTAACAATACGACACACTGTAATATGACTCAAAAAAATAAATAATTATTATTTTAGTTATTCACCTAATTAGTTTTATTTATCACATGACTGTGTTCTAAAACTGCAACTTCACAGTAAAAAGAGTTACAAGTTTTGTTGTTCATCTTTAGCTGAAAAAAAAAAATTAAACGATGATGAATACGATATGAATAATAATCAGTAGGGAAATATACCTTTTTTTTTAAAATAAATGACAGATGACTTAATTAATTCCAAGTGTATTCGAGAACAGCGTTTGTTTTGTTTCTTAACTTATCTAAATGATCATATACTTCCCTGAATTCAAAAAATAATAGCATAAACCATTAACAAAAATAAAAATGAAGCTCCTTAACATTTGTGTCCATTATTATGAAAGTGGTCTAAGTCACGTTTCTTTCGTTTTGAGATATTTAAAGGTTTTCGTTTGATTTGATTGAAAAATATTTTTATATTACCTATACAACACGATGTTTCAAAATGTAGCTGCTTATAAGGAAATAAAAAAATCGAATATCTTTATACTTTATTATCACAATAAACACTAACGGAATACTGTTGAACTTCGAAACAATACACTGAATATAACGCTTCTAATTTTTCACAATTGTTACAATTTGCACTGTATTATATTACATTAAAACAATGTGACACGAAATAATTGATAAACTCATTTTTTTCAATTTCTTGACTTAGACCACTTTCATAATAATCGGACACATTTTCCAGTCTAGTGTTGTCACACTCACGCTAATTTGCTATTGAATTTTTTTTTATGTCGTTATTGTCGGCGTCAGAAATCCGACATTTGAGTGAACGTCACTTCTCTTCCGTGGGTTGGGCACTTACTTCACACTATCTGGGCTGAAGTTGTATTCAAATGTCAAATGTATACCCCAAGGTTTTCGTTATGTGCCGGATACACGATGTCGAGCGATTTCGGCGTAACTTATCCATTTTTCCGTCAAATTTCCGATACTACTTAACCTTTTAAGGCTTCGACATTGATGGCATCGCTGGTAACTAAACATCTCCAATTCGGTTAAAGTGTAGAAGAGAAATACATATTTTTTTATCTTTATATTTTTGTTTACATATTTGAATCATGTCTGAAATCAAATTTGTTACTAAAAATCCGGGTTTTCAAAATATTATATTTTGATTTTAATTCAAAATATCATCTGCCTAATACACCCCTGCAATTTTTAATGTCGCGTGAAATATTTTTCATTTTATGTTGCACAAAATATTATTGTTTTTCTTTCTCTTTAAAAAAAGTATTGTATGTAAAATAACACATTAAATTAACCATTTAGAAAGACACGAAGAGAATTTATTTATCGACAAAATATCTATTTTTCTGCGAGTTCCAAGTGATTAATCTAATTAGTTTTAATTATCAAATAACTATGTTATAAAATTGTAACTTATAAAAATGTAATTTTATTGAAAACGTAAAACTAACCATAATATAATTTTTCTATAGGTGTGTAGAGATTATAGAGTGCCACACAACACTCTTGCCTCGTTCAATTTCATACACTTTCAAGCACGTTAGTCGATTGTTAGAGGGCTGTTCAACAGGGCTGCCTCCGATATCTGGTCTACCTGATCGAGCCAGGTCTTTTCATGTTCTCACATTGTTACCTTCAATACCGCTTCATATATTTTCTTAGCCATTTCCTCGTCACTCATATCGTGCTCTCAGAATAACAAAGTATCATCTAACATTTTCATCGATAGAGGCATTCAAAGTTTTGAATATTAATTTTTCGATTTTTTCGGCGGAATTTAGTTCATCACCATCGGCATATATGTAGCGCCTAATTCCAAAACCCCCTAAAATGGATAATTAGAGTTAAATATGCAGTTTTGTAGATTTGTTTGTCAGCTACATGCAGAACGCATTGTTTCTCGCAAAAGCCACTTAAAACCATTGATATTGCATTTTTAAAATCAGCGTGTGTTCCAAACTACCCTAAAGCAAACAGAATATAAGTTGCTATTCTCCCTAAAATGAAATCAGCTAATAACAATGCTTGTTGATGATCACATGATCTACAGTCCAGTATAGCTGCCAGAACGATATATACAGGAAAAAATTATTCAGTATTGTCTCTTTAAAAAATTCTGATGAAAAATAAACATTTTCTACATTTGCTTTCAAAATATACATTTTCATCCATAACTCAAAAACACAAAAAGTCGTTTTAAGGATTTTTTGAATTATCCGTTACATATCTCGTACATTATATTTGTATTCAAATTAACAGTTTTACTAAATAAAAAAATGTTCTGCTAAAATATAATTACATGTTTGTAATGCACTTTTAAAGAGAAAATTGTTAGAATTTTGATACAAAAATACCAGATGATAGATATTCCAAGTTCACGATATGTTTTTGGGGAATTGTATTTGTTTTGATTATAGTTTGTTGGCCATAAAGAGTGTGTTAGGGGTTGCACTTTACCGTCAAATTGCAATTACCGGTAAACGGTAAATAATTCTTCCCACTATCGGTTTACCGGTTATACTGGAATAAAAATTAAAAAAATATATTTACAATAAACTTTAGTTATAATATACCTATATCTATCCTTATTCGCAGTAAAATAATTGTTTATGGTGCGTTTTGGTTGATTTACCGGTAAACCGGTAATGCAAGCCCTAGTTTGTATGTTATACGTCATCCGTTAGCCAGTACTGTTTAATTGATTAATGAGTTGTATAGGGATATCAGAAGAATAGCTTTAAGGTGAAAGTGTGGGCCCCAAATTTCCCCAGATCTCACTGCGTGTATGTGAATGTCGCATAGTGTGTGAATGTGAATGAGTTGTTGCTAGGGCAGGTGAATTAAATAATACATTGACTTACGATGTGTTGCGTTTTATTGTAACTTGATGCACAAATGATAGAAGTTAAATTATATTGATTGAGATTGAGATTAGATTGGGATAGAAGTTAAATTATATTGATGAAGATTGGGATTGCTCACTGGAGATGCTTCCGAGAAGGCAGCTAAGAAAGAAGTGATTGCTTCAAGTGGGTTTCTCGGTGTTGTTACATTATGTTGTATCTAAATTTCGGTCAGTACTAGGCGAAATGGTGTAGCTGTAGAGCGTCTGGTTTGACAGTCAAGTACTGTGAGGCGCGCACAGGGCCTCTACATGTTCTACATACTCAAATTATCTCGGCAATCGTTTATTAGATCTAACGATTATCGATAACAATCAAATCTTAATTTGTTCATTATTTTACTCTATTGTCGTATATTTTCCCTACATGCACCTATGCAAGCTCACAAAATATTAATTATTTTTAAATAATTACGAAACAGGTTACGTCTCGTGGGAAACGTGCACGAAAGCTCGTCGTGTTAGTAATTACAAAGTTTCCTCTCCATATTAAATGTTTCTATCATTATTCATACGGCTGACTGTCGAGGGACTATGGTAGCTTTAGAATTAGCCTCGGTTTAAATGTCCGAAATTTTGCTTACAGGAATGTGCTTGGATAAAAATTTTAATGGAAAATTCTTCATAGAATTTGAAGAATTCTTCAAATCTGTGAAGAATTTGCCCCATATAGTTGACAATGGTGTCTGGAGACAAAGATATGACGCGAAACTCTTATTACATATATGTCAGTGTGGTCAAATCAATTAAAATCGGACGATAACGCTAACACTCGCATCGCGTGGAAGACCAAGAACTAACAATTAATGCTTTATCTGATCCATAAGAGTAGATTAGCCGATGTGGTGGATTAATTTCTAACTGTGGTGTGGATGAGGAACTGGAAAATAGACGCCGCAGGTAGAAAAGAATGACGATAAATCCTGAGGACGATGATAGTAATTATGATGGCAAGATAAAAACGAATCGGTAGCATTTGTAAGTCTTCTTCTTCTTAATGGGCCGTATTCTTTGAAGATTGGCGGCCAAGTAACAGCATGCTGATCTGGCCTGTGCATGAGATCGACGACATTTTCGACACTGAGCCACTTGCTAGGGTTACTCAGACAAGATAACCTCTTTCTACCTACACATCTGCATTGTTACTATCTCACATTCATATCATATTTCTTATTGGGGAGAATGTGTCCAAAGTATGCAGCTTTCCTTCAATTGATAGTTGTTATTAGTACTCTGGACTTATTCACGCGTCTTAGTATCTCTTCATTGGTAATGGAGTCAACCAGGAGATCTTTAGCATATGTCTCAAATACCTCGTCTTCATAGAGCAGCCCATATATGAATGAGTAGGTTGTTGTATTGTCTTTCAAAGGGTGCTCAGACTTGTCTCAATTACAGAAGACATTCTTCATTTTCACTTAGAAGTAAAAACATTAAAATGAATAATCAATTTCATAAATGTAATATTTTTGGATTGATGATCGAGTGACAGGCGCATGCGCATGAAGACCCATGACAGGGGAGCATGTATAAGAAGAACCGGCAACCGAGCTCAGCCTCCTTTCGCTCCGCGTCACTCTCCGCATATAGATCTAAGATAATTTGTAATATTGTCAGTCGGGAATAAATATCGTAAATTGTCACATTGTACAAACAGCGAATTATTCTCGACACAACATCCAACCCCCAACAAAGGACCCATCTGCTAGATTGTCATCAGAGCCGACAAGCCATAACAAATTGGCGCAGGCGGTATAGGGTTTTATCAGGAGATAAAAATACAACAATAATCTTTTTTTTTACATTATTTATGAAATTGATTAGTATAATTCTGTGGTCGATGGGTAAAACTTCTGTGAAATCTTTTCAAATTCAATTATATTAATTATTTTGATTTCAATAAAATATATAAAAATGTCTAAGAAGCGTCGCTCATTGAACATACAAATGTCATGACTTGACGAAACTTGAGATATTGATACACCACCTTATGTGAAAATAGTTGCTCTCATTTTGCATACATATAACTCGTGTTTCATTAATTACTCGTTTTAACAATTTTTTTTGGAGTAATCATGTCTAGTTAAGATTAAGATATTTCGTTTCGGTCATGTGCGCGTGTATGTGCTTAGGGTAATTACAGCACTGTTAGATGCGTACAACATATTTGAAGCGTTTGTCAGAAATTACAAGCATCATTAAGTACATTTTTTTAAAAAAAACAGTAAGAGAGTCGCCATTGAAAATTTTGCATCAATCACTGTTCAATGGACAGATGGCTTTGTTAGGTAATGGTAGCTTTTCGGCCAATGGTGGTATTTTGTTATAAGCTTTAATGTGGAAATATAATTTGTTTTGCATAAATAATTAAGATGTAAACAAATTTTTTTCGTACAATTAAAATTATTTGAGTAGGTATAACATTCCCAAGAAAACACTGGATGTGCTTGGTTTTTGCAGGATTTTATTGAACTGTTAAATTATTGAATTGATAATTGTTAAGAAAAGCAAATTTTCCTATGTATGGACGCAATTGGGCTCTAGCTTTTAGTGAGGGTAGTAGAATGTACGATGTATGCAAGGAAAGCGACCTCATGATGAAGTCGAAAGTAATGGTATTCGAGAAGGAGAAAAGCAAAACACCGTGCTAAATACTTGTAGGTAATGAATGTTTGGAACAAGTAGACGAGTTTGTGTATTTGGGAAGTATGTTCGATAGAAACGGAAAGGCTGAGAATGATATCGAAAGGAGGGTGACTGCAGGAAATGAAGTGAACGACGCTTTGAATAGAATTATATCTAACGGGAATTTGTCAACCGAGGCAAGACTAGCGGTGCACAATGGTGTTCTGGTACCGACATTGATGTACGAAAGTAGATTGAATACAGTGGAAATGAGATCACTTAGGCGTATATGTGGCAAATTTATTTATGACACAGTAAATAATGAAGAAATAAGGAAAGAATGTAAAGCTGATGTTAATATAGTAAGATTAAAAAAGGATCACTTAAATGGTTTGGTCATATGGAACGGATGAAGGAGGAGAGAATGGTAAGAACGATATATGACGCAAGTGTTGATTGCACCAGAAATAGAGGACGTCCGCGGAAGACTTGGCACGACCAGGTAAACCAGATAATGGATGATGGTTCTGTTAGAAGCCTCAACAATCGGCGAGCTTGTATGAGGTAAGTTGAGGTAGTTGAGCTTGTAAGGTGTATGAATGTGGATGAGGCGAGAATTGTGTGACAGGACAGAAGAGTGTGGTGCTCTATCCTCTCTGCCTACTCCCGCGGGGAAACGGCGTGATAAACGGCGTTAAGTAAGTAAGAAAAAGTATCGGTAGGCATGGGGTGGCATTTTTATATCATCATTGTTATGACCGCCGCAACAGAAAGTCAGCATCATCACGCCAGGGATTATTTGGACTATCAAACACCCTCCATTTTTTTAGTGGCCAGGGTGTGAACCATGAAACAAGTGCATATTGTACAAGTTCCTATGTTACATATGTGCACGTTATCTATGGACAAAAATACTAGAAATAAATAGAAAAATGGTAGCTATTTAATTGCAAGTAGGTACTAATTTAATCAGTAATAATACATGTTAACTTAGGAAGGATTTGCGTTACTAAGCCAATTATTATTAGTCTTTCTATCTGGCCTATTCTGTGCTGTACCGAATTACTAACAATTATCAGGAACAAGCCAACTTATTTTTATATGTGAATTAAATATATTAATTAGAAAGATATACATATAAAATCAATTTTATCAAAAAATATTGTTGTTGCGCCACCGGGATTCAAACCTGGATCTCTTTCCAAACCGGGGAAGGTGCATTATCCAACTACGCTACAGCGACGATATTTTTAGCGACAAATTTTCGAACCTTTTTGATATTAATACATTTAATCGTTCCATTATTTGAAAGAACCATCTACCTTATTTTTACGCAATCTCAAATATCTTTGAGTAATCTGTTAGCAGACGCCAGAATTTTCGATAAAATTGATTTTATATGTATATCTTTAGATTCTATTAAAATATCACAGAGCGTCTGTTCTGAATAATTACAACTTCACAATAAGAATGTGTTCTCCTAACAACTTATTTTTTGATGTTTTACGATTTTTATTCCTTTATCTTAAATAAAATTATCTTATTGCCTTAGATAAAAATAAAAAATAAACATTTTAATGCTGTCTTGTTCCATTTTGCTTCGCGGGAGAGAAATAAAATAAATTAACATAACGACTAAAGACGCTTTTCTGTATTAATTTTATTATGAAAGCTCGCCTAATGGTCCGCCATTTATTTTTGGTCATGTAGAAAGGCTCTACAACAAGCAGGAAAATAATTCTTTCGTACTTTGGGGATATTACTGGAAGACCTGGAGAAACTGGTGATCGTTGGGAAATATACAAACAAGAAGGGCCGAGAGAGAGAGAGAGAGTGAGGGGGGGGCAGTAGCGGTAATTAATAGGTGTCGTTTTTTTTGTTATAGGACTTTTAAACAAAAAAATTTACAACCCTATATACATATATATATATATATATATATATATATATGTGAGGAATTTATTCGAAATATTATGGTTTACCATTTCATTGCATGACCGCATACCTCAAAAATTAAGAAAGAAAAAATTAAAGCCCTAGGTTGGACAACTGTACGTCACCCACCATATTCACCGGATCTCGCTCCATCGGATTACCGTTTGTTCCGGTCAATGCGACACTTTTTAAACAGAAAAGAATACAAACATTATGAGGATGTCACAAAAGGCATATCTGAGTATTTTACATCGAAACCAGCTGAATTTTACGAAAGTGGTATTAAAAAATTGACTGAGGTGGAAGGAGGTTATGTCAAACGATGGCAATTATATTTTGAACTAAGTTTTAATAAATAAATACATTAAATGCACCAAATTGTTTTATTAAAAAAACGACATTCTTTTCCGGTACACCTATTATAAGAACAAAACAAATTCGAATTCTTATAGAAGTTGTAAAATTGTATTTATCGCTAATCATATTTTATCCCCTTCGAGTTTGTTACAGAATACACCTGGTGTTTACGCAATCAACGTATCGTGCGATGTATCCAATAAATAGCATGTCACCTACGGAATGCTGACACACTAAAGAAATTGTCGTATTCTTCAACCCCTACCTTAAGCGTCTTTAATACCTTCTATGGTTTCTTTCATCCACCACCCCTTGCGTCGTAAATTTTTGGTTTATAGATAATTTATACAAACATCATTTATATTATTAAAGAAAACACATTCTTATTGTGAAGTTGTAATTATTCAGTACTGTCGGTCTGTGATGTTTTTTTAAATACTAATTTAATGTATT
Source organism: Eubasilissa regina (assembly GCA_022840565.1). Classification (NCBI taxonomy): domain Eukaryota; kingdom Metazoa; phylum Arthropoda; class Insecta; order Trichoptera; family Phryganeidae; genus Eubasilissa; species Eubasilissa regina. Next base: position 9,596,633 of record JAINEB010000027.1, on the reverse strand, counting down.
AATTAGAAATATATACGTATAAAATCAATTTTGTCGAAAAATATTGTTTTTTGCGATACCGGGATTCGAACCTGGATCTCTATTTCCAATCAATATTTTTCGACAAAATTGATTTTATATGTATATATTTACAATTAATACGTTAAATTAGTATTTAAAAACATCACAGACCTATGTTCTGAATAATTACAACTTCACAATAAGAATGTGTTTTCCTTAATAATATAAGTTGTAAGAATGTGTCCAAAATTTAATAAAAATGAATTGATAATTCTGGCGTCTGCAGTCGGTTTACTCAAAGGTATTTGAGATTCCGTAAAAATAATGTAGATGGCTTTCAAATAATCGGACGACAGATGTATTAATTTGAAAAAGTGAAACATATAGGTCGAAAATTTGTCATGAAAATTACTGGCGCTATAACACAATCGGTAGTGTACTTCCCCGGATTGGAAATATAGATCCAGGTTCGAATCCCTGTAGCGCAAAAACAATATTTTTTCACAAAATTGATTTTATATGTATATATTTATAATTAATACATTAAATTAGTATTTAAAAACATTAATATTGTTCATATTCTTAACTGTTTTCCTCGTTTTATAATTATATTATATTTACTTTGTTTATTGTATGTTTTGTAGGGTGACAATCTTCTCAGACTTTCTTTATACTGTATAATGATTTTTACCGTCATTTAATATTTGTTTTTTTAACTACATCTGTTTACTTTACATTCGCTTAAAAATATAAATCAAATTAAAAGGTTTTGATTCCGAAAATCAATACATCTTTGGAAAACTCATTGATTTAGTGGTTCGCAAATGCTTGCAAAAATATGGCACCATCATTGATCTTGTCATTTATTTGAGTACCAGTTTCTAGTTCTTTAGTGTTTTCTCGTATTAATAGTATAGAGGTCATAGTTCTAACAGTTTAGAACCGGTATATTTGTTGTTGCGTGATTTCGATGATCGCATCGTCAAAACGTGTCGCGTCATACTATTCGAGTCGAACTGTACAAATACCAAAGTAAAATTATATAATTCTTTTAAAATTAGCAATATTAACTTTGTGGTTAAAATTCATATTTTTTATACATCATAAATACATCTACCGGTTTCGAAAAATACAATATTTCTTCTTCGGGATGTCATAACTAACTAAAAACATTTTTTTTTTTTTTTTTTACCAGAATCTATTTAAAAAAAAAACAACAATTATTTAAAAAATAAATTTAGTATCTAACTCAAATTGTTATTTAATACAAATTTAGTCGAATAATTTTTAGGAAAAAATTTTCGAATGGGACTCATAGTTAAATTTAGTTGGTTGTTTATAATTTTTTTGATTAGTTTTACACGCTTTATTTATGTTCAACGATTCCAAATTATTTTTTTCGTGACCAACACCGTTTATATGCAAAATTGACAATCCCAATTTTTTATCAAAACCATGACCATTTTCTATTAAATGATTAGAAAATTCCGAAAACCCACTATTGTTCAAACATCTCAAATGCTCCCTTACTCTTATATTAAAATTTCTACCCGTTTTACCAATATAAAATGCAGCACAATCCTTGCAACTAAGTTTATAGAGACTAGAATTGTTAAATTTATCATCTTTGTCTTTAGAATTTATGAGTAAATTTCCTATACTATTATTTGTATAAAATACCGGTCTAATGTTTCGTGGTAGGTGTTTAGATATTTGATTCGAAAAGTTATTTATGTATAAAATCCTACGCCAATTATAATTATGTTTTATCTGTGATTTATATAAAAATTGATTATTATGACATCCTGAAGAAAAAAATTGTATTTTTCGAAACCGGTAGATGTATTTAAACTCAATTTAGTGGTTTATAAAAACAAAGATAATAAATAAAAAATATAAAATTATATAGGTACCTAAAATATGTTTTTTACTTCAAATTGATATTGACGATGAGCGAACATAAAGGCGGTGGGGGCTCTGGTGATGGAAAGAAACGCAATTTGTGTAGTCGTTTATAAAGAATGGGGTGAGATTGGCGCCAGAACCGAGTGACGGGGCAGGACTATTCGAGACGAGCTATCGGGCACGGTTCCCGGGTACAGATGCCGCCCATGTCGTCAGCAGTAGATTTAATTCGAAAAAAAAAATTAATGTCTTGATAGATACGTTTGTTGTTTTTAATATTAGTTTGTGTACCTGTTAGTGTTTTTGTTAACAATTTTGTTAATGTATATGTAATCATATGTATAAATAAATAAAATATATGACACTTAATTATTGAAACTAGTCAACGTTTTTTCGAATTCATTAGTCACCCTGTGTGTTGATTGTTGTGGGTAAAAGTACAGTGAACCTGACAGTGTGATGGTGAGGTCACGCACTATATTTACTTTGGTTGGCATTTCACTGAGTCGGATGACAGCTGTTGCATCGTCGTCCCTACCGTGCATGTACTCTGGCATAGCTGCCTGTTTATCACGCATATGGGATTTCCGTGGGATTTGGTCAAGTGTAAAACCCTTTTTGTAGGTAATATCGATGACCCTTCAAATGGTTGTCGGATTATTCCGAATGGATAGGAAATTCAAAAATAAATTTGTAGATAGTTAGTATGATAAATAAAGTTTTTAATGCATAGTATTTTATTATTTCTTATAATTTCAACAATCACATCCTATTATATAAGTGGCTCTTATGTGATACAATCATTGATGATTATTTTGGTAAATGTGAAAGTGATCTCTATTAGAGTTTCTCTTAAATGTTTTCTAAATAAATTCGATATTTCAAGAATAAAGTAGAATTGCTTTAGGTAAATTCGTTAGCAACACTACCTAATACAGAAGGTATTATGACGCAATATACTTTTTTCGATCAGGATGAGACCGAAACCCCAAAACCGTCCTCCGTCAAGCGTATTTTTTTTTTTACTTCTTTCCTCCTTCGTGTCAGTATTACTTATAAGAGGATTGTCTGGAAAGTAGTACCCGTTATAGAATTTAAAAATAGTTAAATACTAATTAAATGCATTCATTAGAAAGATATACATATAATGAGATAATAGGCTGAAAAAGATTTCTTTTTAGGATTCGTTACATTAGTTTTCTAGAAGTATTCATAAATAATTATGTCAATTGTCATAAATACATTATTTCTATCAGGTATAGTGATCGTTATTTGTACCGATATTGTGACTGGATTTTGTTGGATTGTAACGATAATTGATAACTGATTCGAGCAATGACCGGTACACTAGAAAGTAAGTCTCCCGACAGTTAAATCTCAATTACCAATCATCGACACGATCACAGTTACGTAACGGTTTACCATCACTAATCAGGTATCTCGTATTTCCCCCAACGTGAAGACTTGAGTTGAAGCTGTCAGGATATCAAACGCCTTCTTCTCTCTCTCCCTTTTACGTTAACACTTTCCCTATACTATGTTATCGAGAAAGTAAAACCAGTCATTCGTGACGATAATATTAAGCCGTGTTCACAACGGTTCAGCAACCCTACCAATGGTCCCAATTAAGGTTGCCGGTAGTCCCGAGTCCCCGGGTTGTTATTCATTTTTTTTTTTATATAATATTTTGTGGAGACTTCATCCTGCCCACCCTTTGCGGTATTTTTCAAGTTGATTGAATTCAAACACAATCAAGGATGGGAATTGATTTGAATTGTACACGTTTTAGTTCTGTTAGTATAGTAAAGTATATGAATTAGGAAGTATATGATTCTCAAAAGAATTGTAAAATTAGAGTTAATTTACTATAAAAAACTTTTTGTCTACTTTACCACTCTTATAGTTTTGATAGCAATTTAAAAATTATTTTTTTAATGAGTGCAAATATTTTAGGTGGGTCCAGCTCATCTACTAGGCGAAACTGATTTTGAAAATTTACAATGACGTGTTAACTGATCAAAGGTTTTTTGGTGAAACTTTGTGGAATTCTATGATTATTTTGTTAAATTGTGTTAAAACACTGTTTTATTCCACTATATTTTATTGTGCTAAACGATAGAACGTTTTCGAGAATATGTTCCCATTATCAATAATATAGTTCAACTAAAGTTTAGTTAATAAGTTAAAGATAATTGGAAGATGTTCCCAATAACGTTCTAGTGTTTAAATACAATTAAATATAGTGGAATAATAAGAATGAAATTAAGAATGAATGAATTAAAATATCGCAGAGCTATGTTCTGAATAATTATAACTTCACAATAAGAATATGTTCTCCTAATATAAACATTCCTTTTATTTCGTATTCTCGTGCGCCATTAGAAGTGTCTCGGTATTGGCACAAATTCGTGTGATCTCCAAAACACGAGACAGACAAACATGTATATTTTTGAAAATAAATAAACGAAAATATGACATTTTCATCAATAGCTAAGCCCTCTACTGGTTGTCAATAATATTCATAGTTTAGAGGCCTCTCTCTTGTCAGTCATGCGCATTTAAAACGATGCTCAATACGTTTAATTCTTGCTACCATACAACAGTTACATAGGTCAAAGTAAGCCGGTTTTGCGCAAAGGACGATGCACTTTCCTTTGCGTCTAAATGTCGTCTCTGAATTTTATTATTCCATTAAAATCGCATGTAAGTACGCTTAAAGAACAAACATACGCGCGTGCACTGGCCTGTCTCCAATAATTCCGCGAATGTCAATAAGCCAGCCGATCCCGAGGCGTGTGTGTGCGTGGTCGGCGCCTAATCGCCTGAAAGCTTTCCGATATTTCGATTGCAGCGAATAGAGGATTGACGATATGACGACATTTTTATCTCTCTGGCTTAAATTATTGCGAGTTTTTGTAAATTTACATTATCATCGTCATTATCGTCTCTACAACCCGGTATGGCCCTCTCAATAATACACTTTTACTGGTCTCTGCACTTAGCTTCCCGCCAATTGCTGATGCCAAGAATGCATAGATTTTTATTTATATTTATTTATTTATTATTATTATACACGCCCCTATTCAGGCAGTAATATAATTTGTAAAATGACATCAGAAGTGCAATACACAAACAAAAAAATTACATAATGTCAGCATGTCCTTTCACAATCAAAATTAAAAATAAATACAAAATGTGAAATAAAGCAATCTGTGCGTCCACCATTGAGTTGAGACACAATTTTTTTTAATAATGCAGTTCTATAAAGAGTTAAATTTACAGCGAAATGTCGACTACCTCCGCATATTCATTCCCCAAATAATGCATTCTGGGGACTGCGGAGTTAGCTAATGCGCGAGTTCTGACATTACCACTGTAATAAAACAATGGATTGTGTCTCGATGACTTCAATGGTGCGTGAAAGTCAAGCAGACCGACAATCTGGGGACAGTTTATCATACCATTGATGATTCTGTATATAAATATAAAATTGGTCATCGTACGTACTGATAATTTTAACAATTTCTGACGGCTAAGGAGATAATCATAATTGATATCCTCAGAGCGTATATTTAATTTAAAATTAATGATTTTATAATTTTTCTCTGGATTCTTTCCCTTTAACTGTGTAACGAAAACAAAAATCCCTTATCTGGATAACCCATTGTATGCGTAAACAACGATAGTATGTACTATCTACTTGGGTGGAAGTTATTTATGACTCAACCTAATACATATGTTACATTATTAGTGGGACTTTAATTTATCCATATATATATGTTAATATATAAATAAACTATGTAATATGTCACTTACAACGTCTTCAAATTTCACCTACGTTTCACATCTAATTTTCCAACGGTTATCGGTGAAGTGTCGCTATGAAACGATCGTGGAATACGCCTTTTCAGGCCGGTAGTTCAGCGCTATATCAAAGTCCGCACATTATCTATTAATCTTACATTATCTTAAACAATCATTCAGATTACAGACACAGACATGTATTCAGTATCACCAGGACATATCATCAGATTACTGAAATTGTTTTAATATTACTATTGTTGTTCGTTTGCATTTCTTAGCGAGATATGATACAATATTAATTTTACTATCCTGCTGATGTCTTCTAAAATATCTTAAACGTGGTATTTTAATCAAATATGTACATAGTTAATAACTCAAACATAAAATTGATTGGGGTATTTTAGCAACCCCTCTCAGAACCGACGTTTTATTTATACCTTGGCGCGCTGAAGGTTAAAAATATTATTTTTATTTATTTAACCACATAAACCCTTATATATACTGTAACTAATATACGAAAACCCGATAGACTGTGATTTCATCCTACAAATAACATAATATTCTAAACCATACGATACTTAATGGTCCACGTCGACAGGCTTTGACTTTAGGCAAGATGGAGGGCGTGTGTCGTGATAGCGCCGGAAAGGTACATTACTTAAATGATTGGGTATTTGTTAGCGGTATTACTAATCCCGGAATTCATAAATTCTGTAACTGAACCGGGATTCCGGAGAGGTAGTATTTCTATCGAAATATCAGTATATCAGACCCACGCTCTATGAATGCAAAGTTTGTAATGAAAAATGTCAAATATGAATTAAATGTATTAATTAGAAAGATATACATATAAAATCAACTTTATCGAAAAATATTGTTGTTGCGCCACCGAGATTCGCACCTGGATCTCTTTCTAAGCCGGGGAAGGTGCATTATCCAACTATGCTACAGCGACAATATTTTTGTGACAACTTTTCGAATCTATATGTTACCTTTTTGATATTAATACATTTAATCGTTCCATTATTTGAAAGATCCATCTTACCTTATTTTACAGACCGTCTGTTCTGAATAATTACAACTTCACAATAATGTGTTCTCTTAATAAAATTAATGTCTATTTTCTCTTCTTTAACTGGGCTTTGTTTATTTTTAAAATGTCTGTTTTTAGCCATACACACTCGCATGGTTCATTGTATCTTCATTATCTGTTAGTAACGTTCAAAATAATTACCTTTTGAGTGCGCATGCCATTTTTGTCAAACATTTATTTCGCTAACGACGTTGAAAGGTCATCGCCTCAAGAATGGGATTTTTTATATGTTTTCAACAACTTTTTTAGCTCACTTTGAATACAAACAATTCTCTTGAACTTTTGCCAAAATGATGAGATACCTTACGCGACCGGGCGGCTTATTCTGAATATGGTGATTCAGTCGCTTAGCTCACCGGTGAATAAATAAATACATACCAACTTAACAAAGTCCAACAGAATATTTATTTACTGCAAAAAGACGACAATTCAGCGACTCGCTTGACATGTCGTATTTATCATTGAACAGGTTTGCTGTATGCTGCTAACACGGTAATGAAAAATATACGGAGTCGATTCTCAAAAGTGATTGATGCTATGCAAAATGTATGTTATTCAAATTAAACATTTGAGTTTGAAAGTCAACATTATTGTTAGCAAACACGGATTTGTAATTGAGTCTGTAATTCATGTGTTTTCTTGCACGATTTGAACATTTTCTTCTTTCGCTTTTTTGAGTAATTTTAGTCACAATACACCTCCTCGGCATTGCGGTAATGTTCCAGTCTTCCGGCCACTTCTTGTTGAATGTCGGAGGAACGATTACCGAGATGACGGCCGGTGGATTTCCCCAGACAATGGACAAGATACACAACAACAAAAACATTATGAAGACAGATTGAGTCTTGATTGATTGTCAAGTACTGAATCGGCCTAAAGGCAAAACGGAAGGGCCTTGGCGATTCTTTGGGTTCCTTCATAAGGGTATGAAAATGATGATAATGCTAATATTTTTGTGAGAATTCGATGGACTGCGAATGGATTGCGAACTCCACCAACGTGAGGTATCAGGACTGATGGCGAGACATTTATTTTTATTTTTGTATGATTTCTTTTAACATTTATTTATTCTGTATGAGAGTAAGACTCGTGTGTAGAGGAGGAGTATATACGAGAATCTATGTTTCAGCTGGTCTGCGTACGTACATATTTTTTTTACTTCAGATACAAATTGATAAGTAGTCTGTAATTTTTCTAATTGTGATGGGGATATTGTTAAAAAATTAGATGCCTTGATAAATATAGTAATTTTGGGTTGCGTCATATTTTAGTTTTGGAATATCAATTTGGTCTCTAAATCTTGTAGATCGGAATTAGCTTCTAATATTTAATTGATATGTAATTTTGAAAATTTGGATTATTGAATATTTTTGGTATGTCTATTATTTTTGGTACTTTGAAATCTGTGAACAGTCGTATTCTTGAATAATCTTTTTTTTTTTAGAATAATTTTTATTATCATTTTTGAGTGATTTCTAATTGTGACATTGAAGTTTTATATGCTCCTCCACATGCAAATAATACCGAATTGCAAATGTGACTGTACAAACGCGTAATATATACGCGTAATAAATAAATAAAAATAAATATTATTTTCAGATTTGTAAGTGATAAGGTGTTTCCGAGTCTTAAAAATATGTAGGCAGTTTTCCTTATTTTGTTTGTGAGATTAGTAATATTTTCTTTCCATTTGAGTCTGTTATCTATTATAATTCCTAGGTACTTGATACAGTATTTTTCTTCAATCAATGAATATCGGTCACAAGTCTTCTTGAGTACCCCCTAAGTATCAGTAGTATTACCCCCCTCACTATACCCAGAACACGACCTTTTTCTGTGGTTTTGTTTTGTATGGTTTTGGACGAGTTGAAAGTTGAAGTGTGACCTGGCAGTAATCATTTACCATTGAGTGCGTTGACTGGCGCCAACTTCTTTCTGCAGTGTGGAAATTAATTTTTGGCTTGTGAATCATCGTTCTGTTGTGTGGGATCGATAGTGTATTGTTTGTGTGTGGTCGGTTTCTCGCTACCGTGCGTACCGATTAGTGCTTTCATCTTGCTATTGTGCATAGTCGTGTCATCCCATCTCGCGGTAATAGCGAAGCGTGGTTTCCTGGAGCCAGAAGACTTGTTGTTCCGAATTTGAAAAACACATTTTTGGAACGTTTGTTATTGACATATTTCCGCATCCAAATTCCCATCCATATATTTCTTCATGCTCATCTTGTCAGTGTGTATTGTTACCTTGACGTCAGCAGACGTCGACGTGACCGATATTTGTTAGATCGCGATAGCATTCGCGGTGTGGACTTGTCAGCTCCAGTGTACCAGCACTGTATTTTGTGATATTGTGTTTGATCACGTATTGTTTGTTGTTTGTGTCCCGTGGGTGAACTTGTGACCTCGCCATATTCAAGTAGGCTCGGAGATCAGCCCATCCGCGTGCCATTGTGTGATCTCGGCAGCAACTGAGGGATAATGGAGGTGTCATATACAAGGTATGGCGAGCAGTCCTTCCGAATCTCGGTTCCCGAGATCACTGTTCCTTCGACTGGAATCCCTATCCCCTCGCCGACCTAATCCTGTACCAAGGTTTCCCTAATTTCCCTTCCCTACCCTGCGGCGATTCCGATTTACGACCGGAATTGTCGTATTCCATTCCACAGGACGTGCGACCCGGAGATTTACGCAATACGTTCATTTGGATCCTATCCATCCGGGTTTATGTTTCGAATCACCTGTGGATCTAGTGGAAAAAGAAATCTAGATACTTAAAGGCGCAACTCTCATGTGGGTCGTGTTTCTTCCTTGTTCTGGTTGGTCCTTCAGCCCCCCCCCCCCCCCCCCCCTACCTATTCCATATTCCTGTCCTTTTCCCAAATTCTTTCCACCGTTCTTACATCCCGTATTTTCCCAACCCCTTTTTCAAACAACTTTGTTATCTCCCATACTTTTAGGAAATTTGACAAGTTTGTGACAGTGTTTTAATTTCTTCTATTACTCTTCCTTTAGCGATCAAGTTATCGATCATTATTTTATTTAAAGCAGATCGAAATATATGAACTGTGGACTTCCCGGAATTCAGTCAAGATGTCTTCTACAGTGTCTTTTATTAGCTCTTTTATCTTGAATTATGAGATGCAGTGTCTGATATTTTTCTGGTTACCTCTTGATATGTCCAAAGTGTTGCAAATTCGGTGTTTTTATTGTTTTGAGGATTTATTTTTCCTTTCGCATCCGAATCATCACATTGTATTTAGTGACCCTATAAATCCTGCTTATTAAGACGATACGTTGTTAAATTGTTAAAATGAAAAATTGCAAACATGACGTACGATCGAGAGGGTTTTTTTTTTTGTAAAATGTTATTGTTCATGTTTTATGCTTCAACCAGTTGGCGTTACAATCTTGAGCCAGTGCAATACCGTACAAATCATTCCCGGGGGAGACGTCTCCCTCTCGCGTTTCGCCATTATTTAGTTTGTTATTCCGGCTGGGAATATTTCGAGACGTGTGTCACACATTTTACGTCTATTGTTTTTTGTTTTGTTTTGATTCTGGTGGCCAGCGTCGCCATTGGACATTCTTAAACGTACCGAAAAGGTCACAGGGTCGCACACTGTGACCCCATTATTTCGGCATATCGTCACAAATTAAATTCTCACTCGGCTCAAACGTGCGTCCCAGATATTTCGGCGGTTCCAAATGAACAGATGTGACCGTGTTTAGAAAAAAATAACGCGCTTATTGTATCGTTATAAGGTAGCGCACACACATTATTGCAAATTACAGAGGCATTCGGAAAATTTCTTCGAATATTTCCAGATGATTCCGAAAACACTCTTCGTTATGATAGTGTGAGAATTAATATATGACAATTGAATTACGTGCTCTGTTGCGCATTTATAATGATAAAAGTTGTTCGCGGATATATCCGCTCATGGCGTGGGTGGACCTGCAAGCTGGCGCGCATTAAGTCGCTTACAGCAGGGTTAAAAAAAATTCTATATATTGGGTGTTACACACACGGTGCACAACATATATTAAAAAATCTCAACCATGTCAGAGATGTGAGTAGTTATGCGATTATTGCTATTAATTGAAATATTTTATTGATTCCAAATTATATATTGAATAAAAAAAAATAAAAGGTTATCGAAATTCGAGTGGCCAGATTATATTTTGTTACATTATTTAGGGCCCGAACCAAAGATATAATAATAATGAATCATTTTTGCAAATATTTAACGCATAAAGTTTTAGCTAATTTTATATTAAAATTAATAAAAACCACATTGTAAAATTTGCAACAAATATTAAAATACTTTTTAAATTAGCAATATTAACTTTGTGGTTAAAATTCTTTTTTTTATTTATTTTTTTTTATTTAAATTTAACTACGAGTACCATTCTAAAAATTTTTCCTAAAAATTATTCGACTAAATTTGTATTAAGTAACAATTTGAGTTAGGTACTAAATTTATTTTTTAAATAATTGTTGTTTTTGTAAGAAACAATAATATATGTTTTTAGTTAGTTATGACATCCTGAAGAAGAAAATGGTATTTTTCGAAACCGGTAGATGTATTTAAACTCAATTAAGCGGTTAATAAAACAAAGATAATAAAAAAAATATATAAATATTAAAAATATTTTCTTTTGAAATTTACCGCCGCCTAGACTTTTATTTGTATTCGATACTACTTGTCAACAAGATATACATATCATGTACGTGACTCTTCGTAGACAGTATGTATGTATGTATTTACATTGCACATTGCGTACATGCACTAGTGTGTTACAATCGTTCTGAAATTCGAATTATTTGTTTTATTACCGTTGGGCAACGTCTATCGAACATCTGACCGTCATCTTCACATATTTAATAAGGCCCGATGTCATATCGACTGACAGAGGTCGGGTCAAGATAGCCATAGAAGCTTAATTCAATCAAAACTTAGCTCCCTATAAACATTATATCGGTGTCATGTATTGACTTAAGATCATTTTCATTTTTATTAATTGCAACAATATTTTAAATACTAATTAAATGTGATAATTTGAAAGATATACATATAAAATCAATTTTATCGAAAAATATTGTTGTTGCGCTATTCGAATCTGGGATCTCTTCCGATCCGGGGAACGTGCATTCACCGATTATGCTACAGCACACAGTACATTCACGTCAAATTTTCGTTCCATTATTTGAAAGCCATCTACTTTATTTTAACGGAATCTCGAATACGTTTGAGTAATCCGATAAGAGACGCCAAAATTAACAATTCATTTTTATTAAATTTTGGACACACTGATATAATTTATATATTATGTTAGGAAAACACATTCTCATTGTGAAGTTGTAATTATTCAGAACAGACGGTCTGTGATATTTTAAATGCTAATTAAATGTATTAATTAGAAAAATATACACGTAAAATCAATTTTATCGAAAAATATTGTTGTTGCGCTACCGGGATTCGAACTTGGATATCTTCCAATCCGGGATACTGCATTATACGATTATTTAAGGAACGTAAATATATTTTTTTATTACGTTATAAATTTTATTATCAGAAAAAAAAATCATCACATCCACTATCAGGATTGTGATTTCCATGAACTCCTCCCACCCTCTTGACAATGCTCCTCCATTTTTCTCGGCATCTTACAGATCGTAGGCTGTCGCCAGAAAAGTTCCTGTTACCTCTTCTACTCGGTCGATCCAAGGGGTAGGGGATCTTCTTCTTCTTCTTTGTCCTTCGACTTGGCCCACAACGAGCTTCTCGATAGATGACTAAAAATTAAAAAATTTGTCTCAGGCAAATAAATAGTTGAATAAATCAAAGTAAATTACTTATTGAGTAGCTTGTTGGTCTAGTGGTTAAGATCCTGGCCTTGTGGTCTAGTTAGTAGTCGGAGTTTTAAGCCTCGTTCCAGGAGACCAGCAAGTTAGTCATATTTTCGTTAAATACTAAATTAATGTATTAATTATAAATATATATATATATATATATATATATATATATATATAAAATTTGATTTTATATGTATATATTTATAATTAATACATTAATATAGTATTTAAAATATCACAGACCGTCTGTTCTGAATAATTACAACTTCACAATAAGAATGTGTTTTCCTTAATATTTTCGTTAGTTTGAAAATAGTAAGAATATTAATCTGACACGTATTCCGTAAACGCATCTATATATTTTTTTAAAGTTACAAAATTTAAAAATGTTCCAACTGAGCTATGTCGGCATTGGATAGAATAATTTACCAATAATAGATAGTTTGAGTTGGCAGTGAAAGTGAATCATTTTGAAATTGATTTGATAAATACTGACCCCTCACCATAGTTATTGTACCAGATCGTCGGGTCGAACTGTGAGAGTACTGATCGCGTACAATGTCTACGATGAGAACGAGAGGAGGAGATGTGTTATGCCAAGAATATTTAATAAAATCAATAAAGACTTATTAAAAAATTATGAAAAATAACGAGACCTCAGTGACTACCTTAAAATATAAAGTGAAAAAAACACATTCTCATCAATTTTTGTTTCCTTTGTTGTATTTATTTAAAAAATATAAAAAGTTGTTAATAAAAACTCTATAATAACTATGTGAAGTATCCTTGCCGTAAAATTTTTATGCAGTTTGGCATATAATAAAAATGATATATGTAATAAACTTTAAATGAAAAAAATTATACTAGCTAAAATAACGACACAGTCGGGATAGTATGCCACGATACAATATGTACATTTTTCCTTACAGCTACGCTTCATCAGTCTCGTTAATCTATACATTTGATGATTTGCACACCTAGATCAAAAATAAGACAATTCAAAACGTTATTTTTCAGTAGATAAAAAATAAATACATTTTTCTCAATTTTTCTTTACTAAAGTTATGAAACTAAAAAACATTTTAGATCTTAAATGTATCCTAAAATATTACTATTCAAGAACTGGGGCTAAGTTAGTTGCGTATATGACTAAAGTATCCGAATACAAAAATAACGCAAAATTCTTGTTTTTTTTTGTGTAGGTGCGCGATATGTATATTCTTCCTGAATTTTGACCTAGAGGCAGTTTTATTTTTTTCGAAAGTAAGATTTGTTTTTTACATTTTTTTATGTGACATACGTTTAATTTTTATTTACGCTTGTCGAGAACTGAACCAGTGTCATTTAGAAGACTTTAATTATACATTTACTGTAGTACAAAATTAAATCACATTAAATTTATTTACATATGTGTATTTAATTTACATATGTGTATTTGAATATCGGGTTTATACTGCCTGTTGTTTGATTAACTGATTGTGGTGTACATATCGATGTCGGGGAATGATATTTGGATATCTGGGTGTGATATTTGGATACCAATTTATGGTATTTGATCGTTTATCAGGTTATATCGGAATGAAGAAAAATTAGATTATACGATACTTAGTACGTCTTAAATATGCAAAAAGTATAAATGCAAATGTTATGATTGACGTCGATTTACTCTATAGATATGTGGCAAATGGATAATTGGGATCATCTAGAGTTAAGACTAATAGACTACTTACTTACTTTCCATCACGACGGTAGGTAGAGAGGATACAGTGCCACACTCTTGTGTACTGACACAATTCTCGCCTCATCCGCATTCATACAAGCTCGCCGATCGTCCTCCAGTATTTGGTTTATCTGGTCGTGCTAAGTCTTTCGCGGACGTCCTCTACTTCTGGTGCCATCAACACTTGCGTCATACATAAATCGCCAGCAATGATGAGGTAATATCCTAGAGAAGCTAATGATAATTGAAAAAAATTAAGAGGGGGATCTCCATCTCGATGGATTGTCCAGAACACAGACGCAAAGAACAGCAGCCTGCAGAAAAAGGTGAAAAAAAACAAGAGCATCAACAAGCCTGATCCTCAGTAAAGTCGAAACTGGAAAAAATGAATATGACTTTTTTCATTAAAACGATGTATATCGAAAAAAATAATATAACGAAACTATCGAGCAAAGCAATTTCAACCCCTCTATATAAAGTATCGCAAGTAATAAATGTAATTTTTAATCATTCTAGTATTTTGCACGTATTTGATACATTTTTAAATGGCTGTATTTTTTTTTAAATAATATGTTTATTAGTACCTATATAATAGAATACAATATTTAAAAAAAAAAAATATATATATATATATATATATATATTTACGTAGGAGGGGTCGATTTATTATTAGATCTTTGTATGATTCACACTTTTTTTGTAAGTCGGTAATACTTTTATTTACTACGGTATTTAATGTTTTTCGCTTGTTCATTTCGCAAGTTTTGCCCTCATTTCTGTTAGCTGTGTCTGTAGCGATTTTTTTCTCCTTCGTTAGCGCGAATTAATTTCAAGAGATGGCGTGTCGGTTTGATACAGTATATTTACATTAGATATCACTAAAGCTTGTTGGAATGAAAATTTGCTTTAAACTCTAATACAATATCATTAACTGGCGACTCTTGAACAAATTCTGATAAGAATTATTATGATAGCGAACGAAAATGATGGCGTCACCGCGTGTTTTATTTCTCGGACTTAAAAATAAATTGATATGATTTTTTCATCCAGTATTCTTGGATATTTAATTATTTTTAATTTATCGTTTTTTGAGAAGTGACCTCTTCGATTATGAGCGTTTTAATGTGGCATTTTTTTTCTGCGAGGCACACCGCGTGCGTCGTACATTTTAGGCAGATTTAGTGAGTTACAAAAAATTAGTAAGTTCGTCATTATTTTCACCCATCTTCACATTCTTCTTAATTAATTGTTTTTTTTTGTTATATTGTTATAGTTACAGTGAAACCCCGATTTAAAGTTATTGAAGCGACCAACAAAAAAAAAATGTAAACAGAGAGATAATGTAAATTGGGGATTATTAAAAAAAACGGATTAAAATTATTGTTTGCTGCATGTTTTTAAATAGTTATTTACTTACTTACTTACTTACCATCACGCCGTTTCTCCGCGGGGGTAGGCAGAGAAGATAGAGCGCCACACTCTTCTGTCCTGACACACAATTCATGCATCATCCACATTCATACATCTTCTCATACAAGCTCGCCGATTGTTGAGGCTTCTAACAGAACCATCCACCATTATCTGGTTTACCTGGTCGTGCCAAGTCTTCCGCGGACGTCCTCTATTTCTGGTTCCATCAACACTTGCATCATATATCTTTCTTACCATTCTTTCCTCATTCATCCGTTACATATGACCAAATCACCTAAGTAATCCTTTCTTAATCTTACTCACTATACTAACGTCAGCTTTACATTCTTTACTCTGTCGTAAATAGATTTTGCCACAAATACGCCTTAGTTATTTCAATATTATAAATGAAATTAATGGTTTCCGATAGTACTAGTAATATAATATATGCTTTGAGGTCTTCAATGAGACATATTTAATAGAATCATCGTTTGTGGGATGAGCAGACATTTCTTCTTCGTAGGAAGTTTTCGTTTATACGACTGTCCACTATTTCATCAATTTCCATTACGTCTGATGTCCGAATTCTTTGCCGGCCATCAATATTGTCTATACTATCTTCTACGCAACTTTCTTGCTGAATTCATATCGTAAAAAACAATTTTAAAAAACTAAACGTTAAAATTACGAATTTCAATAAATTTTAAACGTAAATCGCGTGAAAGACAAACGTAAAATAGGATTTTTAAATCGCACGGGACTGCAGAAATAACACGCGAATGAAGGGAAAACGTGGCATGTAAAATCAGGGTTCCACTGCATTATATTGATTTGTTTTGAGGTCCCTCTTAAAGGGGAACACAATAATTATAATATTCTATAGTAATCGTTTAAATTATTTCAATTGCCCTTTAAAACATATTTGATAATTCGTATAGAACTATATCAGAAAAAAAAAATCTTATCAACCGAAAAAATATAGTTTACCGATTAAGCTATATTAACCTTTTAATCTTATACGTTACTTTTTAGTTGGATATTTATTTTTCCCGTTGGAATAATAATGTTCCTTTTATGATGCTTATTTTGTACAAAAGTTTTGTTATACCGATTATACGCAAATACTTTTTTTATAATGTTCTCTGGGAGACATCGGTCATTGAATCCGGTAGTGCGTAGTTCAAATCTCATTCACTGTGTGAAAAATACATTAGTTATTAATTATTGACGTAATATCTATCTATATGTTTGAAAAATTTTAATTGTGTTCCAGTCGTATATTTTTTATATGGAGATTATAAAAATTTCAATATTTTGTAAGATACAACGCTAAATTTGTGTTCAAAGTCATTGCATTAAGCATGCTTTGATTATTTTTTTTTACAAGCAACTTTGCAATCACGTCTTTGTATTGGTGTTCGGTATTCTTGCTAGGAACAACAGTAATTTATGCAGCGTTAGCGAGATATTTAGGTTGTAGTCAAAAATATTCGTAACATATAGGTTGTCCGGCAGGAAAATTTTTATGTTTAATATTAAATAAATAAAAAACTACAATGTTAATCTCATTTTTTATTTACATAAAAGGGTGTTTAATGATGTTTATTTAACGTTCTATAAACAATATCGTATAAATGCCGTCCATTTCTGTCATGATACTCGTGCAATTGGACTCTTAAATTTGCGAACACGCGAGAGCAAAGCGTCGGTTCAGTGGCGTCAACTTTACGGCGGATATTTTCTCGTAGGGCCTGAATTGTTCGAGGATTTTTGCTGTAAACTCTCGACTTAAGGTATCCCCACAAAAAAAAGTTGCACGGCGTAAGGTTAAGGTGCCCTGGGTATGTCTCCGTACTTGCTAATTAATTTATTGGGAAAAATTCCCCTCAGCTTCTCCTTTGTGTGGAGTGGCCTCGTCTTGCTGAAATTGTGTTCTGTTGTTAAACCCGGGAAACTGCTGCAGTTGCGGTACCAAAAACTCGTCGATCATTTAGCAATACTCGTCAGCAGTGACTGTCTCTGCTAGTTAAAAAAATAAGGGCCAATTACCCGTCGGGCAGAAATTGCACACCATACTGTCGTTTTTGGACAATGCAAACGTTTTTCATGGCGTTCCCTTGGGTTGTCGGGGCACCGGTATCTCATGTTCTGTTTGTTAACATAGCCATCGATATGAAAATGTGCTTTGTCAGTAAAAAATATATTTTCAAGCGTTCGTGCTGTTCCAAAATTTTTCAGCATCGTTCTCGCTAAGGTTTCACGTAAAGAATAATCATTTTCGTTGAGAAACTGCACAATTTGCAGTTTGTATGGGGGAATCTGTAGTTTATTTTCAAAATAACGTGCTTTTTGATTTTTTTATTCCAGTGCAGGCCGCAATCTTCCTTATCGATTTACGCGGATTACGCATAATTTCACGTCGAATTTGAGCCACATGTTCTGGCGTCGCTGCTGACGATGGTACCGAAGGAATTTGGTTAACCGTTGTCCCTTCTTGTTTGAACTTTTGAACCCAACACTAGATAAGTTGCGTGCTTGGCCCATCACTTGTCGAATATTAAAGTGAGTACAAAAATTGTGACACGCACGAACCAATGAATCACCTCACTTTAAATATTGCTCAACCGCGAACGCGCGGCGCGCTCCCTATCAGTGACTCATTGCGACTGGCAAACCCGCAAATAAAAATGATTAAGAAATTGTCGTAAAACAAATTTACGAGATGTATTAACGTTAAGCCAGTGAAAGCAGAGGTATTATACTCGGTCGACTCCTGAAGAAAAGATACGAGTTAAATTGGATGTTCAGTAATAGTCCAATATCGGCCTCAGCGTCCGAATTGGTTGGATGAATCATGGAGAAACAGTAGCCACCGTGCGGCAGTGCAAATTATTGTGGTCACGGTCTATTAATGATTTATTGTGCGGCGAATTGTAATGAATGTAATAAACATTTTGTTTCCTGCTGGCTTGGTTACTGTCAGTGGTATGGTGTCGGTTTTTTTTTTGTACATTACGATATTTTATTACGCGATATTAGTTAATAGTACCTATTCAATTTGATTACTGTGCGCTAGTTTTCTGTGTGTACATATATGAAGCTATACCTTCGTGTAAATAAACGGTAATTTCGACACTGGATATTTAACCGAGACACGAACCGCTTTATCTGTCTTGCTAATTTGTCGCTAGGTGGCGTCGAAATCATATAATAATAAAATTGAATTCAAAATTTTTAGAAAACCAACTTTTACAGATACTATCATACACAATGAATCTAATCATCCATTAAAAATGTTTAAGAAATTTTTTCCTAAAAATTATTCGACTAAATTTGTATTAAGTAACAATTTGAGCTAGCTACTAAATTTATTTTTTAAATAATTGTTGTTTTTTTTAAATAGATTCTGGCGAAAAAACAATAATATATGTTTTTAGTTAGTTATGACATCCTAAAGAAGAAAATGATATTTTTCGAAACCGGTAAATGTATTTAAACTCAATTAAGTGGTTAATAAAATAATAATTAATAAAAAATATGCATTTTAACCGCAAAGTTAATATTGTTAATTTTAAAAGTATAATTGTAAAACAGCTACTATTGGCAGATGATGATTTTCAAACGCGTCACCTACTGTTCATCGATCTCTATCATCAAATATCTGTCATTTCTATCTCGTTTTTTTTTATAAGAATGAAAATGCTAACTTGTTGCGATTTACTTTCTCCAAGCATCACCAGATCGTCTCCGTGTCCCAAAATCCTGTATGTGCCAAAATCTTTCATCTTTGAGACCTTCTCTAACATGTCATATTTTTAATTACAATAATTCATTTTACGACTCTCAATCCGTTTACGGCTTTGCAATCTCAGCGGTAATTGTTCATTTCATGGTGCTCCATGTTTCGCGTGCAAAAAGTGCAATGATAATCGCGTTTCACACAAGTAAAATTATTTCAGCGAATTTTTTTTTCTTTTGTAAAGATCCGAGAATCGGTTTTTTTCACATCACTCCGTCTGTTCCTTGGCAGGATATTATGATGACTTTTTTCGTGTTTTAATTTCCGTACACAATTTTTTGTCACTGGACGAACAAGAAAAGCTTAGAAAAAAGATTATAGAAAATGTATAAATTAAAAAGAATAAACAAAAATATATTATACTTTTAAAATTAGCAATATTTACTTTGTGGTTAAAATTCATATTTTTGATTTATTATCTTAGTTTTATTAACCACTGAATTGAGTTTAAAAAACATCTACCGGTTTCGAAAAATACCTTTTCCTTCTTCAGGATGTCATAACTAACTAAAAATATAGCATTGTTTCTTCACCAGAATCTATTTTTAAATTTAAAAAAAAACAACAATTATTTAAAAAAATAAATTAAGTACCTAACTCAAATTGGTGCTCAATACAAATTTAGTCGAATAATTTTTAGGAAAAAAATTTAGAATAGGACTCGTAGTTAAATTTAGTTGGCTGTTTAGAATTTCCTGATTACTTTTACATGCTTTATTTAAACTCAATTCAGTAGTTAATAAAACTAAGATAATAAATAAAAAATAAAATATATATATTACGTTATATATAGAGCCGCCAGTCGCATTTGGTGTTATTTTACGTTACTTTATTCATTTTTTTAAATAAGGAGACAGACGACATGCTGTGTCATGGTTGCATTTTTTATAGTGTCAACTTCTTGGAAATTCTGAATGGAAGTCCAATGTTCTGGGACTGCTGTGGGGATACCTGAAAAGTAAAACTTTTGAGACTCGGAATACATATTATTATTTGTTTGCGTTAGTTCGTTAGTTGTACTGTAACCACAAATAAATTAATCATAATTTCAGCATCGAAAAATAGGTGTTACGGAGACACTGGCCACGGTCGCGCAGACGCTACTACAAAAACTACTAAATCGTAAAATCAATCTTTTTTTTTCAATTCCGGTCCCCTTTGCGGAGAATCCAAATATACAAATTTTCTACCATTCTGATTAGATTAGTATACTCTCCCGCTTCACTCAACAAACTCTCTCCCATCCTCCCACACTAACGATGAGCAGAGTTCTCGCTTGAACACGAAATGAGGTTATTTTTAATGAAATCACATTATATTTGTGATGTTACGATTTTGCAAGACGAAAATATAAATTTCACACTTGGAAAAGTTTGTAGATAAAATTTGACTTTCCGTGTAGTCATTGTAGCTTAATTGGTAAAGCCGACTATCAGCAATAGAGATTTTTTCTACCGATTTTATTCTGTATATCTTTCTAGGTGATTTATCTAAATATGTTTTTTAACCAACTAACTATCTTACTATCACGCCGTTTCCCCGGGGGTTGGCAGAGAGGATCCTGGGGGTAGGCAAAACCATCCTCCAGTATCTGGTTTACATGGACGTGCCAAGTCTTCCGAGGACGTTCTCTACTCCTGGTGCCATCAACATTTGTGTCATAAGTCTTTCTTACCATTCTCTCCTCATTCATCCGTTCTATATGACCAAACCACTAAAGTGATCCTTTTTTAATCTTATTCACTATACTAAAATCGGCTTTATATCTTTTCCTTATTTCTTCAATTTTTATATCATAAATAAATCTGCTACATATACGCCTAAGTGATCCGTTCCTCCTCTGCCAGCTCCAGGCCTCACTTCCGTACATCAGTGTCGGTACCAGGACTCCATTGTGGATCGCTAGTCTTGCCTCGGTTGACAAATTCCCGTTAGATATAATTCCATTCAAAGCGCCGTTCACTTTATTCCCTGCAGTCACCCTCCTTTCGATATAATTCTCAGCCTTTCCGTTTCTATCAAACATACTTCCCAAATACACAAACTCATCTATTTGTTCCAAACATTCATTACCTACAAGTATTTAGCACAGTGTCTTGCTTTCCTCCTTCTCGAATACCATCATTCTCGACATGTTGATATTCATAACAAGGTCGCGTTCCTTAGATACATCGCACATTCTACTCACTAGACTCTGATGTACTAGACTAGACTAAACTCGACTTGACTGTAAAGATGTCGGCGAGCTAAACTTTTACACGGCTGTTTTGCACGGTGTCTTGTTTAATAATACACTAAATATATATATATACACGGTAGATTGACCCAGAAAACTATACACAGAATATTCTGAACGGCCGTAAAAACCTAAGAATATTTTTTTTAATTCGCTTGTTTATTATTTATAATAGATAAACTATTTGGGTAGCAACAATAAACAGGTGTCATCCGTTTGGATTCCTGCACATAAGGAAATTCATGGAAATGTATGTGCTGGTAAACTGACCAAGGAGGCCACTCTTTCCGGAGTTTTCCCCCATCAATTCCATATCCCGATGTATGACAGACTTAATATGGTAAAAAAACGTACGAATTCTATCTGGACCGCACAATGGATGGATCCAAATAATCATAAGGGTAATCGGCTTAAAATAATTCAAAGATCTATTCCGCGCTCCCCCTGGTTCGCCAAAAGAAAGTTTCCAAAATAATAATATCAAATATCTCTAGAATGAAAGTTGGGCATTGCCAGGTAGTCTCAAATTATTCAGATTGAACTTAATAGATTCCCCAATATGTGAGTGTGGTGCCGAGAAGAAAACCCTTGACCATATCTTTTTTGCCTGTCCATTGCGGATCACAGATGTTTTCACAGTAATCTCGTCAATGGTAATTTTCAACATCCGGTTAACTTGTGTCATCTTCTTTCCCTTAACTCGCCACATTATCTATATAAAAGCAAATTTGTTGAACGACAATGGTATTGATTTGTAATATAATATTTTCTATTCTATAATATTATTGTACTTTTTTTATAAAATAAAGTTTTAACTTGATTAATGGCACAAATCACTCTTGAATGGTGGATTGCGTATTTAAAAGAAGAAGAATAGATAAACTTTTTTTTTTTGCACGTATTTAACTGTTGTTGTATTTGTGGTTTAAAACGGTGTAACGTTCTACATACGTATATGGCACCTAGGAAGAAATTATCTGTCTATAAATGGTGGCTTAGGTATCAACATTTTTTATTGTAAATATCATTTCCAGGTAGGCAATTATTTAGACACTTATTTATTCTTTATGGTCTCGTCCGGTACTTTCTAATTTCACCGAATTAATCTGCACACCATATTCGGCAAGTCTTTTCAATATCAAGAACTGAACAATAATTATACGTATTATAAATATGTTTTTAAATAATGATGGTCTTCTTATTCATAGGATTTTTTATTGGGCTCTCTGGCACGCTTTAAAATTGAGTTATTTGCAAATAAGTCTGTTGATGGTTTTTTTTTTTTGTGTAATAATATTATCTTCAAATAATTTTTTGCATGTAGTCATTTTATATAGTTAGAAGTTTAACTATACAAAATAGTTACTACGTACGATGTCGCTACTGGATGTCTTTACGACTGATGGAAGTTTTTTTGCAGGGTGCGTTTTGGTATCGCCGGCGGTAATGATAAGAGTGGCGATAGACCTCAACAACCTCAATATTATAGTAAGAATTTGCTTACAAGGGTCTCTTAATTTTCCAAGTAACCAACATCTTACTATTTACTTTAAAATAATAGTATTGTCGGTATTAGTTAGGTGCAGTCACGACGTACAGTGTTATTCATTTTGGAGACTGAGTCTACCTTATAAATTTAGCCTCACTTGGTACTTTGGACCCCTGATCCTCCTAGGGATGAAAATGATGATGGTGAATTTCAATTTACTTACTTATTTACCATCACGTTGGCAGAGAGGATAGAGCGCCACACTCTTCTGTCCTGACACACAATTCTCGTCTCATCCACATTCATACAAGCTCGACGATTATTGAGGCATCTAACAGGATCATCCTCCAGTATCTGGTTTACCTGGTCGTGCCAAGTCTTTAATAATACTTACTAAATACTTGAAGAGACCGCAATAATAAGCCTGGTAGGTTTGCCAAGTCTTTAATAATACTTACTAAATACTTGAAGAGACCGCAATAATAAGCCTGGTAGGTTTACCAACTCTACACAGTTTAAAAGTAAATTGTGGAATACTATTCAGGAACGTTTTATTGCCCGTGTTATTCAATATTGATATAAAAACTACGATGAATTCAACGATCACTTAGCGAGACAGCTTCCAATTAAAATCAATTAAATAATATTTTGATGCAGTGCCCGTCCGTAATATGTACACCAATAAAAATTGAGATAATCTTCCTGCGTTATAATGTTTTAACGAATCTGATTCCATCTTAAATATGTGTCTTTCAAATCGTGGAACGATAGATGTATTCATTTGAAAAAATGTAATATATACATTTGAAAATTTGTCGTCAATACACTGTGGTGCTATTGCAAAATCGGTTAATGCATTTTCCCCGGATTGGAAGAGATCCAGGTTTGAATCCCAGTAACAAGAACAACAATTTGATATGAATATCTTTCTAATAATATATTTAATTAGTATTAAAAACATCTTGGACCTTCACAATAAGAATGTGTTCTCCTTAATAATATATATTGTGTTATAAGTATGCTGAACGTACATATTCTGTATATAATTCATGACAGGTAATTCTGACCCAAATTATACTGTCAATCACCCATCGATACTGTGATGCCAATCTTCATCATTCAAAAAAAAAAAAAAAAACTGAAATGATCGAGGGGCCTAGAATTTAATAGACCCTGTTACCTGAGCTTAATTTAAATTGATTGGTAATATCTTGACAATGTGTTGCCACCGGGCACCAGGTCTGTTTGAAAACGGCTAAATGTGTGTAATATTTTAATACGTCTTAACTTATTTATCTATAAGTTTGTTTATTTTCCGACATGGTATCATTTCGCAGAAAGCGTTCATTACGAGAGCGTGTACTTACTTAGTCGCTATTTAAGAAGGACATACAGCTTAAAATTAGCATACCCTGAACGCGTTCTTGCCGATTAGTGCCACTTAGAGTCCTGAGATTTTTCTTGAATGATAATATTCTTCCATTATAGCTACCATAACTAGGTTAACCCGTTGACATCGTATGTCTATAATTTTATATTGTTTTAACAGTATAACATTCATCTGTAATGTAAAACTTACGTATGTAAAAAAAAATATTTGATGTGACATGTATCAACTGTGGAGTTGTTATAATTATCGTGCTGCACTCCAAATTAATGAAATGTTCAGAAAGGTAAAATGGTTTTAAAATTTTGACAAAAAGTAGAAACAGATTAAAAAATGCGTAGCTCTAACCCTTCCTGCAATGGGACTTTTTTTAAAACGAAAGCCAAGAATTAAAGCTGAAATTTCACACTGTGGAAATGCATGTACATGGAAATGTATCAATCTTATAGCCCGTTTCTTTCTAAACAAATTGGTTTTAACGCCATGTTGATAGGACAAATAGGAGTTGAGATATTTCAGTTTCCGCAAATCCTTTACATTGCAAAATTTGCTACGCCCCGTAAAATAAATATGGCTGCCACGTAAAAACCAAAAATAATAAAATTAAAATACTAGTCATTTTGAACTACCAACATGTTGGGGTGATTGCCCAAAAATATGAGAATTTTTAAAAATGGATATTTTCATGCGAATTGAATTGATATGGGTTGTTTTATCGTTGGTAAAAAAATACTTACTTCTCAAAAGTACACCCGTAGTAAACTCATTTTACCCCGAATATCCGATAATAAAAATGAGAATAGATAGTTAAATATGGCGGACTTTTCACAGCTGTTCCAAAAGTCATCTGACACATTGATACTTTGAAAGTTGCAGTATACGACAATGAATCATTCAATATCCCGCTATTTTAGTGATGAGAGTTCGTCCTATGATGATGATGATCTCGTTGTTTAATATATAAATTAGCACATAATATGAAAAAATTTCACCACCAAAGTAACAAATTTCGAATACTTAGGCGAAAAATCCATAAAGTAATGGATATTTCATGATTATTTGTCGCATCTATAGACTTCTCCATCTATGCTTGACAGTAGTAAATTTGATGTATAAACAACTCGTAAAGGATTTTTACTATGGGCGTTAGTAAAAAGTTACTACTGATCGCACAAAGGCCCTTAGGATAACCGCATCTAGCGGAATTAGTTTTCTCGTCACGTTTCACTCGGATACCTTTAACAACGCATTACAAAAAGTTTTGTTGCAAGTCTTTCGGATAGGCCAGAAGTGACGTAGTGTATTCGTTGTTTTGGTATATCTGTGGTATATAAATGTATTATTTGTGTACTAATTTTTTAACTTTTAAATTGAAATTTTTTTTTAATGTTTTACTAATGTTTGTTCAACGCAGTAATTTCGTAATTTTTGAAATATCCTCTCACTTTTATATTAATAATAATAACAT
This sequence comes from Eubasilissa regina, assembly GCA_022840565.1. Lineage (NCBI taxonomy): Eukaryota > Metazoa > Arthropoda > Insecta > Trichoptera > Phryganeidae > Eubasilissa > Eubasilissa regina. The sequence goes on along the minus strand of JAINEB010000027.1, from coordinate 9,570,466 downwards.
TGGATAATTTGTATAGCGTCATTTTTGTAAAAATTTTCATCTCAAGGGCGCTTTACACGTAAACTGTTTATAGTTACATTATCTTTGTTTTTTTAAAATTAAAAATTGTTATTTTCACTTATGCGAATGACTTTTTGAAAAGGTGCGTTTTTAGTTTCTTGTTAAATAAAATCTCTGATGCACTGTTTCTTATGACGGAGGGCAAAGAGTTCCACGCTTTTCACTAAATTTAGACTTCTGTAAACGGTTAGTCGGTTCTACAACCCTTCCTGCGGCTGTAGCGTAGGCTAACCTGAGAGTTTGACGTCTACCATTCAAATTGTCTGGGATACAAAATTCTTGAAGATACAGAGGCGCCATATTATGTGTCGACTTACACATCTTTATCTTGTATTTTATTTTCATTTTTACCGGCAGGTACCAGGATCGATACCAGGGGCCTTCAAAACGTTTTTGAAATTAAATGAAAAAGAGATACCAAGTATCAACCCTGGCACCTCTTACATGCTAACCATGTGTGCTGCCATCTTGCTATTTTATTTGTAGTATTTTTTATACAATGGAAGCGTCTGAGGCGTATAATGCTTTTGATAAGATATTGGTTTAAGTCTATTAAATCTTCAACGATATTATTTGTACGGCGTCTCTCGATGCTACATCGAGTGATGCCGTTGCGATGACAGTAGGTATAAATACAATTTCGCTTCGTTATCGTCTCGGACACTCGAATATGCAAGGCGAAAAAAGTAAGTGCCTCGCGATTGCCTGGCCTTGTTTTCTTATCACTCGAGTGCGGTTGTGATATTATTACTTTGTATTTATGCTCGATGTGATGTAAAATGAAATGTTTGTTGGGCAATCGTGCGAAAAAAAAACATACAACCACCGTTCACTTTTATTGGGTTCCCGTGGCGACTGCAGAATTATTATTGTCGATATCGTGGTCTATTCACGGTCTATGGGCTCTGTTTTATTTTAATTTTATTGTCTACCGGATATTTGTGGACGATCAGACAGTGCGGGACACGAGCTATTCCGACAGATCGGTTCGCGTGATCTGCTCCGCGTGACATATTTAAATGTCAAAGATGTGTCTCGATGTACGAGGGCGGATCGAAAATTATCTACATTTTCGCCATGACACACCTTCAAGGTTGTCCTTCTGCGCATGCGTGGTTAGAGTTTGAGAAATTTGATCCCGATCGCGTCGTATACCTTCCAGCTGTTACGATGTAAACGACGAGCAGTGACCCGATTTCTCTGGTCGGAAGGTGTGAAAGGGGATGAAATTCATCGTAGATTTTTATCACAATACGGGGACAGCGCTTTATCAGGTAAAAGTGTTTTTTTTTTTGTGGATTGAGAAATTTAATAGTGGCCGGACGAGTGTGAAGCATGAAGAGGGAGAAGGACACCCGTCAACCTCCACCACGGACGACAAGATTCAGATTCAAGCTCGAGAGATGGTTCTAGCAAATAGGCGAATTACCATCGGTGAGATAGCGTCTTCTTTGAACATCAGTCATGGTTCAGCCCATCATACATGTTTTTAATTGTGGAACGAAAAATGTAGATAATTTTTGTTTTGCCCTCGTAAAATAACACAAATTTTTTCTTCAATGCTAAAATAATGAAACATCATCATCTTCGTCCTACGAAAGTCGGCGGCCCAAAGACTCGACAAGACGCTTCCATATTCCTCCTGCCTTGCGCCGCACAGGTGCGCCATGCCGAGGGTCTTTCTAATGTACTTCTCACTCGGTCTTCCTAATGAACTCCCCTGAGATACATCATTTCGGCAGCCTGGATTCTGACAGTGCAGGACACGAGCTATTCCGCAAGCCAGGTCGACGCGATCTCCCACACGTGACATATTTGATAGGGCATGCATTACCGGTTTTCGGTAAGCTGATCTACCGGTAAATATGACTAAATTCCATTACCGAATTATCGGTAAATAAATTTCTAAGTACCTGTATGATGGATGGTTTGTTTACCTGGAATTTTCTATCGCGTAATAAAATGTGCGCACTTTGGAGATCCGAGACTATATTTTATTAATTATTATTATTCATCCCGTTGAGGATCCGAAACTAGCCATCGCAAAAATCACTAGTCAAGCTTACAGTATTTTATTAATTATTATTATTCAACCCTTGGCGGCTATTCCGTCTTCTGAAAAATACTTTTTAGTGACCTCTGAAGATTCGTGAAGTTCAGTTGCACCATACATAGTCTCTTTCAACATTTCGTCACTGCAATTTCATCAATCATTAATATATAAAATTCTATATTTATAATAGATAACGTTATGTATAATATTATAAGTAATCTTTGGATAAAATAAATACCAATATGTTTTAAATAATAATATTCATTTTGTGACACCTTTATAATTACTGGTAAATTACCGGTAAACTGGTACTAAATTCAGAGTTTTAACGATTTACTGGTAACGAGGGTGTGTTTCTGTACCTGTCTTGTATGATATAGTACTTTCCACTTCCTTATGTTTTTTATTTTATTTTTCGTTTATTATTTATTTTTTCGTTTTACCTTTTATTTTTATATCGAAGTTTTTGATATTTTTAATTTTCTTTTTTCTTTAATGGTCTCATGGGTCCCTTGACATCGATTCTTTTGTCCAGTCCTGGCGGGAATTCGCCTGTCTGTCTTGACATTATCCGCCCGTCCTAATCTTGGTCTTCCCCTTGATCACGATCCTGTTGGCTTGTACTGCACCCTAGTTTTCACCTTCATCAGGATATTTGTGACGACAACCCCGATGGCAGCAATTTCCATTAAGGAATGTTTTTCTTCTTCTTCTTCCACGGCACTACGTAATCCTAATATGGAATTTGGCCTCTTCCTTAAGTGGTCTCCATCGACTCCTATCCCTGGCCATTCTTCTCCAGTTCCCGGATTCTCACATCCTGCTCCAGTCTTCTTTTACACAGTCAGCCCACCTCTTCCTTGGTTTGCCTTTAGGATGCTTCCTGTTATCTGGCATTCTTTCAACATAGCCAGCCCATCATTATATTTGGGAACTACAGAATCTTACGATTGTTGTATGCGATGTTACTTTAATTAATTTGTTATTGTTAAATGGTTTAAATTGTGGATTTTTAAGTTAATATGTAATTAGATTAAATAGATCCAAAATGAAATTAAACAAATATGCGAAAGATAAGTTGTAGTAAAAGAAACGATTTTGATCTAGTTTATTTTTTTTAAAGATAGCTGGAGGGGGAGGGAGGCACCCTATCCCGGGACCGGTTTAGGAGCAAGGTCTTCCTTGTCGGTCCCATGCATCAAAGCTAATAAAAATACGCAACTTTAAATCTATAACATATTCAAATTTATGCAAAACGAAAAAAAGAAATGAAATTTAATATCGTTATTAGCAATTATCGCAAAGATTTTAAAATTTAGACCCTCCAGTGTCTCTTAAGTGCTGTCATTATTCATAAAAACCATATAACATAAATCCATAAAACATAGTTTTACATGTAGATGGAAAATTGATGGATAATTAAGGTGCAGCAGTTCAAGGCAGACGCTCAGGCATCCATCCATTCATCAAAAAACACTCCCAAAAGAGGGACAGTGCACGAGACACGGACAGACTAACGGAGTTGCAAAACACGAGGTTGTTTATATTAGAGAGTATGTATGCACTATATTAAGAATAAATATATAAATAAATTTATAAACTAGCATGTACATATAAAAAGTGTAAAATGTTTGCCTCAGCACGGTATTATCCCAGCTGGCATTATATATATATATATATATATATCATACAACTGTGTATAACAATGTATGTGTAAAGAAATATAAAATCGGCTCGAACAATAATCTGTTTCTCGACTGGAACTGAGATATCAGCAGGCGCGATTAAAATAATGCCCTCAAAATTAAAGTTGTGCCGTTGTAAACCGTGTCCGAAGAACATGATGTTGTGTATGGCTATCATCGTTCATATGTGGGCATTTTTACCGGCTTACGTCATGCATTCAAAATGCCGTCAGTGTGTCAGTATACCGGGTCCGTGTGTGTGTGTGTGTGTGTGTGTGTGCCGTGCACGTAAGCGGCTCGTGTGTGTTGGCTGCCCTTGAGCAGAGTTGTTTAATGTTTGTTGTTTGAATCGCTTTATACTGTAATTAATCGGTGTAAACTCTCAATAATTCGCGATGACGCAATAAAGAGAGATCTTTGGTTTGTCTGAGCTCCAACTGAAATTGCACACGCGTCTAGTGGTTTTTTGCACCGATCGATTTAATGTCTGCGAACGAAATCAAATGTACGTAATAATTTATTATATACATTAACAATGTTATATAATACTCTCGTGCAAATAATATATGTGTTATTATTTTATTATTTTTAAAGAAAACACATTATTATTGTGAAGTTGTAATTATTCAGAACTGTCTGTGATATTTTTAATATTAAATAATTAATTAGAAAGGTGTGCATGTAAAATCAATTTTATCGAAAAATATTGTTGTTGCGCTACCGGTATTCGCACCTGGATCTGTTCGAATCCGGGGAACGTACATTAAAGGTATTTGAAATTCCGTAAAAACAAAGTAGATGGATTTCAAATAATGGAACGATAGATGTATTAATTTGAAAAATGTAACATATAGGTTCGAAAATTTGTCGTCAAACCACTGTGTTGGTATAACATAATAAATATAACATAATATCGGTCAATGCACGTTCCCCGGATCGGAAGAGATCCAGGTTCGAATCCCGGTAGCAATAACAATATTTTTCGATAGAATTGATTTTATACGTATATCTTTCTAATTAATACAATTTAATTTGTATTCGTTATTATTATATTTTATCATTGTTGTTATATCATCATATATGGTTATAAGGATGTGCAGTAGGGTTTAACCCAGTGGCGTAGCAGTATAACACCGTGTATTAATATTGTTAATTATACACTTACGACCTATTTACTAGTGGAAATAAATAAATACAAATATTTGGTACCTTCAAAAAAAATATTTTATCACTGCTAGCGAACCTATCAAATATTTACAGTTGTCTTCAATTAGTAAAAAAAACAATATATTGTCTCTTTGCGAGCTCTTTTTGGCAAATATATCAATAATGTTGTCTTGTTCGTTTCGCAGCTGTGTACACTATTTGGGTTTCAATTGGTGATGGTAAACCGTTACGTTATTGTGATTGTGTCGATGATTGGTAACTAAGATTTTAACTATCGGAGGCTTACTCTCTAGAATACCATTCATTGCTCAAAGAATTACGTTAATCGGTTATCAATCTTCGTTATGGTAAACCGTTACGTTATTGTGATTGTATCGATGATTGGTAACTAAGATTTTAACTATCGGAGGCTTACTCTCTAGAATGCTGTCGTCAAAGATGTTTGGTGTTAAAGAAATCCTTACGCTGAGCGTAAATTGAATACAATATAGCACACTTTACAATGTAATAAAAACTAAAATACGTCCATTAATTTTTTATTGTTATAGTTTATTATTTCACAATTTATAGTTTGCTATTTGAAGGTTTATTCTTTGTTGTGCATAATTATATGATTTTTTGATTAAAAATGTACTAATTTTGCTTTCAGAAAGCGGAACAAATTTTCATTTTTTATTTATTATCTTAGTTTTATTAACCACAATTGAGTTTAAAAAACATCTACCAGTTTCGGAAAACACTTTTCCTTCTTCAGGATGTCATAACTAACTAAAAATATAGTATTGTTTCTTCACCAGAATCTATTTTTAAAATTTTTAAAAAACAACAATTATTTAAAAAAATAAATTTAGTACCTAACTCAAATTACTGCTCAATACAAATTTAGTCGAATAATTTTTAGGAAAAAATTTTAGAATAGGACTCGTAGTTAATTCATTCAGTTTCATTTCATCATTTAAGACTTATCGTGAGAATCTTTCTATTCTATTTCCACCTGATCTTTATCTATTTCCGAGAATCTTAACTTTCACTGATGTAAATGTCTGTGAATATTTTTGCAATTCTGTTGTTGCTTTCAGAGGCGCTAATTCATAAATTTGAGAAACTAACCCTTTACATAAAATTAGTGCACATATTTGCTGGCTCTGACACTTGGCAATTTTTGCTGTTCGATATTCTATTAATTGCCATTTTAACGTTGTGCATTCGTTGAGTTTTAATTATCATCAGCTAATTATCTACGATACACACTGTAATCAAAATGAGTCCGATAACGTACCGGTGATAAGAAAACGTTCCTCCTCTAGATTCATCGTACCCGTTCATTTTGTAATACTATCTTGCATTTAAGTTTCATCAAAATTTTAAATTAAATATAATTATTATTTTATTGTCTTCTTCTTTGCTTCTGATATGTCATCGAGCAACTCAACTCTTTAATTCAATTTTTTTTTGGTGGTTCCTGATATCAAAATCTCTGAGCCTATCTGAGTCTCCTTGTCTTATTAGTATACCATTCAGATTTATTCATTTAATAGTATAAAGCAATCGGTTTTATTCAATAACTGTTGCTAGGCCCTAGAGGTGGCCATGCTGTGGTCACTGTGCGGCTACAGCATAGTGGCTAGTATTTTTAACACCACACTCACTGGTCTATGCCCGTGCTGAGGAAAACATTTTATACTGTTTTTCTTACTTTATATAAACAGATGTGCTGGTTTGATCTAGCTTATTTTGAAAATAGTGAGAATATTGACGTGACATATGTTTTTTAAACAAAAGACAATTACAGCAGTCGAAATATATTTTATTTATTAGAGCACATTCTTATTATGAAGTTGTAATTATTGAAAACATAAGTATGTGATATTTTAAATACTAATTAAATGTACTAATAAGAAAGATATACGTATAAAATCAATTTTATCGAAAAACCTGGATCTCTTTCTATGCAACAGTCACATTATTTTTGACGACAAATTTTCGAACCTATGTGTTACACTTTTTCAAATTAATACATCTACCGTTCCATTATTTGAAAGCCATCTACTTTGTTTTTACGGAATCTCAAATACCTTTGAGTAAACCGATAGCAGATTTTTATGTAAAAAAAAGTATTGCAATCTGATATGTAAACGAAGGTTTTTATTATATTATATCTTATATCTTACATATTGTTATGTTTTTGTTTATTGTAGCATATTATGCTATCAAATTTTTATATCGTTTTATTTTTGAATAATATTAGAATTATAATTCAACCGGTTTGACTTCGCTTGCTTAAAATTTTGTATCCATGTTTATTATATTTCGTCTTGCCATTCCGCGGCCAAATAATGGGAAGATATCCCCGAGTGCCTCGAGACAAATATATTCCACACTGCGTGTAATAAATCCAATTCCGACCGCGAATAAACTATCGTTCTGTTTAGCAATAGATTAGAATAGACATCGACTGTTTCGATAGACATCAAATCAAAATATACCTAATGTTCATTCTTTGATTTACAAAGGATTGGCGATATTTTACTGCGGACATCTTCTTGGCAAAACTAAAATTATTTACTTTTTTTTTTTGTTTATAACAACTCCAGTTGTTGACAAGGTGTATAATATATTTTATCTTCATTTTTGTTTGTTATGTGTCTTTATTTATTTTTATTATCATTTTCGTAAAGTCTGATAAACATACTTCAAGAAAATATTATTTAAGTATAAGTTAAATATTAAATTAATGTATTAATTATAAATATATATTCATATAAAATCAATTTTGTCGAAAATATTGTTTTTGCGTCACCGGGATTCGAACCTGGATCTCTATTTCCAATCCGAGGAAGTACACTACCAATTGTGTTATAACGCCAGTACTTTTCATGACAAATTTTCGAACCTATATGTTACATTTTTTTCAAATAAATACACCTGTTGTTTCATTATTTGAAAGCCATCTACATTATTTTTACAGAATCTCAAATGCCCTTGAGTAAAGTAAAATTCATTTTTATTAAATTTTGCACACATTGATACAACATACATTATTAAGGAAAACACATTCTTATTGTGAAGTTTTAATTATTCAGATCATAGGTCTGTGATATTTTAAATACTAAATTAATGTATTAATTATAAATATATAATCAATTTTGTCGAAAAATATTGTTTTTGCGTCACCGGGATTCGAATCTGGATCTCTATTTCCAATATTTCCTTAATAAGTGTATAAGTATAATAGTATATAAGTATAAGTAAGGGTGAGAAATATGAATGGTGCTCTTAACGCAATTATCATCATTAGGAAGTAGTCATCCGAAGTAAGATTAGCGGGGCATAATGGAATTCTGGTGCCAACACTAATGATTGGATGTGAGTGTATTCGCTTTGTACAAAAGAGTGAAGATTGAACAAGTTGTGAACGAATATACATTTGTTTGTACCATAGTCGAATTAAGAAAGGCTCACTGAGATGGCTTTGTCGTGTGGAACGTATAAGTGAGAAGAGGATGGTAAATAAAATATGTGATGCGAGTGGTGAAGTTGAGTGTTGTATTATCATATAATCCAAATATTGGAGGAAGGCTTTAATGAGATGGTAAACAAAAAGGTAGTGGCGTTCTATTCTACCTATTTACCCTTGCGGAAAAATGTGTGATAGTAAGTTAGTTTTGGTTAGTTTAACCCTTTACCGCCCATTGTACACGCCTGTGTTCACTTCTTCGAAACATGATTTGGGGTGTTTTGTCAATGATTATTCTATAAAACACTCCAAAGGTACATAGTGATCCTGAGGTGTACAGAGGGCGGTAATGGGTTAAAGTCTGGAATTGGTATCTTTATTATAAAGATAATAAAATTATGGTTAAGAATAAAAAAGACTGGTGATGACCTGAACAATTATTGTGATTGTGTGAGTGGTATTCGATTTAACGATGATTGATTATTGAGATTTAATTGGCAAGTTAAATCTTGTGTTAATTATTTAAAACTTTGTTTTTTACCACTTTATAAGTTCAATTCAACTGATCAACTGATTTCGGAAAATACGATTTCCTTCATCAGGATGTCAAATAAATAAATCTTATTTTTTTAGTTGCAACTTTTTCGTTGAGCAACGTTCCTGAGAATTTAGGCAGTAAAATAAAAACATTTGATGTAGTGCTCTGCCTGCTTCATTAGTATATTATTTTACCGTATTATAGCACACTATAGATTAAGTACTAATTAAATTTATTAATTAGAAAGATATACATATAAAATCAATTTTATCAAAAAATATTGTTGTTGCGCCATCGGGATTCGAACCTGGATCTCTTTCCATACCGGGCAAGGTGTATTATCCAACTATGCTACAGCGACATTATTTTTGGCGACAAATTTTCAAACCTATTTATTTATTTATTTATTGACATACATATTTTTGTTATAACAGAGTGAATATATTATAATACAACGTGGTAATATGTTTATTGTGTGGGAATAGACTCCATCTCTGATATATACAGCGTTGTCCTGGCTACTTTTCTAGACTGAAGTCTGTGTTAAAGTAGCCAGTTTTTTTCGTGCTGTTATTTAAGATTCGACAGGAATAAAAATAGAGATAAAAAAATAATAAAGTGGAAGTGTTGTAGAATTAGTGATAGTGTTAGAATGTTGGATAGCCATGCTTCTGATTGATCTCTACTGATATGTTGGGTCCATATTTGTATGTTTAATCTTTTTCAAATCAATACACATTCTATCGTTCCATTATTTGAAACAATGTAGATGGCTTTCAAATAATCTTTCTAATTAATACATTTAATTAGTATTTAAAATATCACAGAGCTGTGTTCTTAATAATTACAACTTCACAATAAGAATGTGTTCTCCTAATAAGACTATAGATTGACGAATTATACATATATTCGAACACATTCTCAATAGCGGCTTAGTTCATCACTAGAAAACACATATTTATATGATTATTATTTGGTCGTTTTGCGCTCTGATCAACATATTAATTAACGAAATTGATTGTGGCCATCTTTACAATGAGTGAGGCGGTGCGGTACACGCGAGCAATCATCGCCGATCGCGGCCTTAAATGCAACATCATTTGTTTGTTGAAAAGTGTACCCGCCGGAGCGGGAAAATATTGATATTTTCGAATCGGTTCGGCGGCCGCGAGTGCGTTTTCCCGCCATCGCGTCACTTTTATCTTCGGCCGGTGGAAGCTATTTCGGTTCTGGCGGCATTCCGCGCTTTCGGCGTCTTCAGTCGAGTCGCCGCTCGCGCACAGAGACAACCTCCTCGCTCCGCTCCCGCTCGGATTAATAAATCATTATCATCTTAGCCGGTTTTTATCTCGCCGACCCCTCCCAGTCTAGTGAGCCGTGTCTTTCGATATTCGAACGCGATCCCGATTCGGGGGGAATTGAATTTTGAACCCGCGATACCGCGCGCACTGTGACTAATCTAGTTCTAAATTTGAGTGTTGTGTATTTTTTTTTTTTTTAAATTGATTAATAATATCGTTGGTGAGTTGACCGAGACTTTGTGGTCTTTGGATTCAGATGTTTTTTATTGTCTGTGTGCTGGTGTTTATTTTAGTATGTGCGATTTAATGAATTTTATATATTCAAGTTTCACGAGACCGGTGGATTTGTGTCAACTTATTTTTCAACGAATTCTGGGTCATTTTCTTTCAAATGACGTCAGATGATTTGCGTTTTCCTGTTTTTCGCATTTTAAATAGTTTCATTATTTTGACATGTTTTCAATCTAGCGTCATGATTTTTTTCAATCTACTATTATTATTATTATTACAATGAACCATTTTTTATTTTCTTGTCTCTATACGGCAGTAATCTGATCCAATCCGCCGTTATGTAAATCCACTTATTGCACATTCAAATTGCATTACGAAACAGGCGAAAAAATCCCATTAAACTGTCCGCTTCCATTGTGCCTCTAATTCGGCATCCGGTGAAAGTCGCTACCGAACAAAGCTATAATTATTTTTTTTCTCTTTTCACTGTTGGTTCCACTGTGAGTCATCCGCCACTTTTGTTTCAGGCCCTCCCCCCGCGTTAATTTCGCTTCCCACCAATCAGAGTGGAAAGATTACAAATAAATAAAAAGATTTAACATTTTAAAAAGCGTGACGGTTGGGTCCGGTCTCCTCACTGATTTTTTATTTTTTTTGACAGTGAACCGAGCCGTGATTGATCGTATGAAATCAAAGGCTCAAAAGTTTTTTTTGGTCGCATTTTTAAATGATTGTTTTGAAGTCGAGCGTTGGGTTTGAGGTCATCGCGGTGGAAATGTTTTTTTTTTGTATCTGTTCATGGTCCTTCGAGCCGGCACATTCAAAGAGTTAGATATTTTGTATATTAAATTAATGATCTATTATAAATAATGGAGGATTCTAAAATATTAATAAAAAAATTAAATAAATTTCTACGATTTTACAGAAGTTTAAAAATATTCACTTGTTGACACATATTCTCGGTCCTTCAACACTCTTTGTAAGTTTAACAAATTTTCCTTTGCTTACAGTATTGTTCTAATTTAATTATACGTGTTAAGTGAGTCAAACAATACGCCAAGTGTTCTTGCGAAACTGTAATATACATATTGTAAGGATTAAACAGTTTGTGATAAAACTCAATCGATCCAGTCCAAGTTGTCGTAAGAAGAAACAAGTATCGGTCGTGCTGGAAGAGTAAGATGAAGCCCAAACCAGACACCTCTCCCATAATGGACACCAAGGTGCACACGGAAACTTTCATCCTTTCGGAGAAAGTGGACGACACTAAAAACCCGAAGAGAAGCGAAAAGGAGATGAAGAAAGAAGCGAAGAGGCTGGAAAAGGAACGAATAGAAAGAGAAAAGTTGGAAAAGAAGGAGAAAGAAAGAGCAGAGAAGGAGAAAAAGGAACGAGGAAAAGCAGAAAAGGACAAAACTGAACAAGAGAAGAAAACCAAAAAGGGTATTTTTTTTTGCTTATTATGATTATGATGTTATTTGGAAGGATCAAATTCGCTGGATCTCACTCAATTCAACACTATTTATTTAAACAAAAACATTTTTGATGTGTAGTTTGTTTTCAGAACAAAAATTTGTTCTCCTTAAAAATGTATATCTTGTATCAAAGTACATCCAAATTTAATAAAATGGATTATTTAATTTAATTCTAGTCTTACATAGTGTGTTTTACTCAGATATATTTTAGATTCGCCGTAATATAAAGTTGATTGCTTTTAAATATGAAATAATAGATGTATCAATTGGAAAAATTATGGAATATAAGTTAAAATTTGGCGAAAATGTATTCGATTGCTATAGCGAAATGGTGAACACGCTTCTCCGGATTAGAAGAGGTCCAGATTCGAATCAATCAAACTAAATATTTTTTGGATAAATTGATTTTTTCTAGTTGATTGAATTTCATTTGTATAAGAACACTTATTTAACCCATACTACTTCTTTAAGTTATCATTTTTATATCTTTAAGAATTGAAAATACATATTTATTTTATGCTTGATAATTATCTACTTGTCTTTTATCTGTGTGGGTATATAACGTTACCATATTTCATATTCTTTCTAATCTTTTAAGTCCCGTGTCTTTAACATTGACGCAACACTATCATTTTCTGTAATTGATGCTCTAGCGTGTCATTACGGGTGGCACTGTGATATGTACCAAAGTATTATTCCCATTTCTAATTCGCATTTGCTTTGCTTTCATACAAAATTGTCTCTCATCGGTCGGGTCAGTAGGGGTACAATGGCGTAGTCTATTTTTTTTTTTTACTTGCTGGGCGGAATAAGATATTTCTGAACGGCCTGGGTACCAAACCAATAAATTATTTTTACATTATGATTTATATTACTTGACGTCAACTGATTAATAAATACATGTTTTCCGTACTTTTATATCTTGGCGTATTACGTCAGTGAAGCGGCGAAAATGGAAGTGTTATCGTATCGTTGTTCAAACTTCTGCTAGCCAACCAACCCAACCTTTGGTTGACACAATTCGCGATAAGGAAACATTTCGATTGAATATTTTATTTAATGTAGGCTTTGAAATTGCTAAGTAGTAATGTACCGCGATTTAATAATATTTTATCAAATTCGTTTTCTGATATCGTGAGACTTATCATTTTTTTTTTAAAATGGATAAACTGATGTTTGACTCATTCGCAGAATACTTTCTCGAAAAATTCAATATGTGTTTACTACTATTAATTTTTGTTTTTTAAATATATCCGATCCTTTTTTGAAATCGTAAATTCGATTTCTCATTATTATTATCTTTCTTTTATCCAAGTTTAGTTTCAAAATACCTAAATAATAAATATATGTTTTACGATTGAATTAATAGGTTTGAATCTCTGGTCGGGTTCGCTTGCGCGAAAGAAACTCGCCAGTTACGAATAACAAGTCCGAATGAATTTAAACTTTGATTAAATATTTAATCCGAATTTAAACTGACCCAAATAAGTATTTGCGTATTGGGTTAATCTTGGATCTGTGTTCAACGAGAGAGACTGTTAGCTGATTCCGACAGATTTTACGATTTCACATTTTTTGCTGTAACATATTTTAGGTTATTGAACGTTTTTTTAAATTAATCGTATTCATATTTTAAATCCATTTGAAACAGTCTATTATGATTAATAAAACTATTTTATGTAGCATATTATTATTATCATTACAATCATACACTAGTAAATGACTAGACATTATATGAAGTGTATACATTATTGTATGTATAATTATGGGCCAAGGGGCATTCTACAGACGTATATCCAACGAAACATTAATCCGATAGATTATGATTATGTAAAAGTATTTACTCTTTGAAAATTAAACAAGGCGTGTTTTTATGTTAATGCATATTTAAATCAGTCATATTTTTAAAAAAAGTCGCTGAGCTCTTTGATTGCGTTGTGTCACCAAAATGAAAATTTTAGCACAAGCAATTTGCGTTAGTTGTGTATATTTATTTGGTGGTTTTTTATAAATAGTTATTTTATGTGGAAACTTTTCATTTTTAGGAATGGATGAATAAAAATACAATAGAATTTTTTAAAACGGGGGTGGCTAGAAAGGGATTTATTTTTAGTTATGGTACATCCTTAAGAAAAAATAATGACGAAAGTCGTAACAATATATGAGACCCCTTTTGCAACAGCGCTGTGTGTCGTTTTTATAAAAAAAAATAAGTTATTTAATATACCATTCAAAGCCCAAGATTCATAACTCAGATATAGTAAAGAAGATCTGAGAAACAAATGCCATTTTTCTTAACCCAGGTGTCATTTGACACTCTTAGAAGTATGACGTATCTTTGAAAAAATGTGTAGATATTTTCCAATCTAGCAATATAATTAAGCATGTTATTAAAGTATTGTACAGATGAAGATAGTTTACCTAATACTATATTAATTACTTGTAATATTTACTTTATTTATTAGAAACTATATAAAAGATATGTATAATATGTTTGGACTGTCCCCGTCTCACTAGAAAATTATGTGTTGAGACGGGCATAGTTTACAAGTATGAGACCGAAATTAATATTTATCTCTTACATATACATCTTTTATGTCATACATAAGGTGTATATATAAAAAGTATAATTACAAAGTGGAATTTTTATAGGTTTGATCAATTTGTTTGGGTGAGTGAGTCCAATGCTACTTTACCTACATTACGAATTCAAGTTTTTATTTTCAGTTTCATGTTATCTTTAAGCATCCTTTTGAATAGTTTAGGTTCAAAATATTTGTTGTTCCTTTGGCCATATGTTTTATATACCCTTGTGGCTTGTATGTTATGTTTGTTTGTTCGTGTGCTAATTATATTTTGAGTTACTTTATAATGTTTATGTTTGTGTTTATATATGTTATTAAGAGTAGTATTAGCATGTATTTGTCTTATATCAAAGACATAGAATTTCAATTCAAATTTTATCAGTGTTCGTTGTGATTGGTGTTTTGGGGATAGTTTTCTGAGCTACTATTATCGAATTAATTGCATACATAGTCGCTCCTCCCCAAGCAATTATACCATGCTCTGTGATTGATTTATAGATTGCGTAGTAGGTCATTTTTAGAAGTTTTATGTTAATGAAATTTCTAATATTTTTAAATATGTAGTGTTTTTTTTTTTAAATTTATTTATAATGAGTTGTGTATGATGATTCCTAAGGATTTGATTTGGTCAGTACGTTCTGTATAATTGCCATGGTATGTATCGTCGGATGAGTTGGAACAATCGCGAATTTTTAATTTGTCCATTTTCTTTTATGCTCGAAGTTAGATATTTAGTTTTATCAGTATTAAATGTTTAGAACCATTTTTAACAATACTTATCTCGGCTTTTTTAATTACTGCTGACCATGTATCAGCTCGGAGTTGAAGAACAGTGTCATCGGCAAAACATATAACGCTTCCGCTAAGGAGGATGTTGCATAGGTCATTAATATATATTAAGAACAGTATTGGACCTAGTATGTTACACTGTGGTACTCCGAAGTTAGTGGCAAAGAGGATTGTTTGTGATCTTTACTACGAACTTATTGATTATTATGTTACTTTTAAACATGTCAAGTGCCTTACCTGAGATGCCAATTTTATTTAGTTTCTCCTTAGGCCTTAGCGAGATCAAGGAATATGGATAAAACATTTATGGCCTTTATCCACATTGTTAGGATTGAAGTCCGTATCACAGGCAATAGCTTCGGTTTTACCCATATTTGCCCTAAAACCGAACCGGTTTTCAGAAATAATTTTATCGCTCTGAGATATTGTACGACTCCTCCAAAGTACTTCAGTTGGCATCTTTATAAATGCCAAAAAGTCACCTATAGTTGGATGTTAGTGTATTCTTCGTCCTAAGTGGCATATGATGGTGTAATTAATTAAGAAATAAAATATGAGCAAATGGTTACAAGAAGGTTACGATAATTGAAAATATTTTTCATACTTTTGAAATTAGCAAAATTAATTTTGTGGTTAAAATTCATATTTTTATTTGTCAACTTACTTTGTTCGAAACCGGTAGATGTATTTTTATTTAAACTCAATAAGTGGTTAATAAAACAAAGTTAACGAATAAAAATACGAAAATATTTCACGCGAGCTAGCAAAAAGTTAAATTGCAACCGCCCTCTAGATATCACACCACTACTGATCTCGTCGGCGGATGGAAACCGTTCGGTTACGCCTGGCGCTCTCTGCTGCGTAGATCTCTGGGTGATTTGCATCTACATCTCGGCTTGGCCGGTTTGTTGTAAAAATTAATTGAATTATTATTATATTAATTAAAATTTAGCTTAACGCGCCGACAGTGCTTCATTATTATTAACCTTTTATATGCCATGCGCGAATCGACACGCCAAATTTTGTACGTCGTGCCGAGTCAAATGCGTGATCACATACACTTTTCAACCTTGTATAGGTACGGTATTAAACAAATTTTTTTGGTATAATATGTTATATTTAAAATCATTTTGTCATTGTGGACAACGGTTCCCAAACTTTTAATAGAAAACAAACTTAACCCTTTCTATCCTGATGGTAAGTACTTTAAAGTACCATCAACTTTATCTAGTCGTATATTGTATTGCGATGTCAATTCTCTGACGATACTACTAAGTCTTCGTAAATAATAGTTTACTCAATTTTATTTAGACTACTAACATTAGTTGTTTTTTTGTTATGTCATCTCTGCGGCGGGTGAAATGTCAGTTGCGAATTGTTACAAGGTTAGGTTTGACGCGCTTGTATTCCTTGTGATTATTAATAGTTATTTTGACCTAATTTTTTTTCTTAAATTTTCTACTATTCTTTTAACGTTTTAGAATATTTCTTTCATATGTTTTGTAATATGCTATAAATATATTTTGTATACTTCTTGTAAGGTCAGACTGTACATAGAAGTACCACAAATTATAATTAATAATATTTATATTCCTAAAATTTTTTTGTAAATGTTTCATCACAATTTACTTATTTTATATTTGAAGAATATTACAAAAAATGTATAGTTGCTAGGCACTTAAATTTAATAATTCGAAGGTAGAAAGGGTTAAAGTCTCCTCTGTCCTACGTGTCTTTCTGTCCCTGTCCTTTCTGTCCCTGTCTTTCTGTAAAATATAGTTGGCAGTTAAACGGTTGAAGAGTCCACCTACTTTGCACAATGACAGATTTAAGGGTTTGCATAATTATTTTGTGGTTTGCTTTCGGTGTCGCACTGATTACGACTCAGAACGTTCTGGTGTAATTATTACGATGTTGTGTGTATTGCTAGCAAGAAAAAACACCATGTAGCGTTTCAATCGAATCTAATGGAATGTGTGTGTAGCCAAAATACAAACCGGTCGATCCTTCTATTGAATTATTTAAAAGCAGGCTTATAAATCTATAATAATATTACGCTTCCCCGTCTATATCTGTCTTTATGGATGTGGCGGCAGTGGCGACATCGTTAGTGTCATTTGCTTCGGTGGGCTGTAAAGGACCAGGTCTGCGAGACTCCTGTCATCTCATCTATGTCTCATGGTCATATCGCGTCGCACTCTATGGTATTTTTTCCTTATCTATGTCGCTGTCGAATGTGACATTTCGCCGTCATGCAGCACAAAGATTTTGCTGCTAGTAATGATATAATCTGATTTGAGTTGTATTGTGATGAGCCAATTCCCGTTTTTGATAATAAATTAATATTTTCAACATTGAAAATACCGGCCGTGGCCGCGCAACGTCCAACATTGACCACGAAGCAGCCACTACCTGCTATAAACTTTTTGATAGTATTTCAATCTGGTGTGAGAGCGATTAAATGAAAATGATTTCGCTAAAACTGGCGTCTCTTCATCGCTGTTCTCACATTTTGTCATATATATGTGCCACGTATATTTTAAAACGTACCTTGAGGTCCGAGTTTAGATTTGCGATTATTAAATGTGTTCGTCTGGTTCTTCATTCACGTCTCCGGTGTTGTGTTTACGAAGTGACGTAACCCCTTTGGAACGAGCCGTGTAAATCGCGAAAAATAACCGTTG
This sequence comes from Eubasilissa regina, assembly GCA_022840565.1. Classification (NCBI taxonomy): domain Eukaryota; kingdom Metazoa; phylum Arthropoda; class Insecta; order Trichoptera; family Phryganeidae; genus Eubasilissa; species Eubasilissa regina. The sequence continues at coordinate 9,552,441 of JAINEB010000027.1, read as the reverse complement.
TTCCTCAGACTGCTCAGCCGCTGCGAGTGGACGTGCATACGTGATGAAAATATATTACCATATCGCTTTCGTACGGTTTTTATGCCAATTTATTCACATATGGCGGGGAGCGGAGCCCGGCGTGAGCAATAGCGACGCGAAAACTATTTTTAATTCATTTCCAAGTATAATATAAAACTTTTGCTTGTCGAGAGGAAGCCTTGGACCAAATGTTTGTTCTGTCTGCGAACATAATGTCAATAAATGGCAGTGATGACTACCGAGTTAATTATTGAAATGTGTGTACATTTTTAAACTTATTCACTGTTGGATAAAGGTCTCCCTTAGGGCCGGTTGTGTGAATTTTTTGCGAAAACGGGTTTGGTGGGATAAGATCCCGTGCACTGTATCGAGTATAATACTGATTAGTGAACGCAACCCGAATTATATTCAAAAGAAGAATAGGGGCAAAGAGATCTGGCCTACCTTGATTTCGATCCTGGGTTGGACGTCGTTTTCTTCACCTCCAGTTGACTAGCACGTTTGTTGTGCAGAACCGAGAGATCACTGTACTTCCGGCACTGTTTAGAATACTTCCTCTTCGCGCTCCCAGCGTTATGCACGGCGTCGCTTTTTTCGGACGTTAAAAAAGGACATGGATCTCGTCAATGCGATGTTAGAACGCAATCTGTCCCCCCTGTCGGCGAAATCGAAAGTAATTAGTTGGCCAGAGCGTATAGATTAATGGAACTGGTTTACATATTGGATGGACAAAATGGACACGGAATGGGTACTCGATTTGCGTCAACAGGGTTGTTTGATAAAAACGTTGGTATAAAAAATATTTACTTCTCGAAAGTACGTCCCGTAGTAATCTGATTTTAATCTCAGATATCCGATTATATAAACGAGAATCGATGGTTAAATATGACGGACTCTTCACGGAGGTGTTTCAAAAGTTATCTGTCACATTGATATTTTGAAAGTTGCAGTATACGATAATTAATCATTCAATATACCGCTATTTTAGTGATGAAAGTTCGCCGATGATGATCGCGTTGTTGAATATACATTAGCATATAATCCGAAATAAGCAGAAAATAGAGCACACTTCATGATTATTCGCCTTGATTTGATTTTCTTGATTACTTTTACATGCTTTATTTATCTCCAACGATTCCAAATTATTTAATTTGTGACCTACACTGTTTATATGTTAGGTACTAAATTTTTTTTTTTTAATAATTGTTGTTTTTTTTTAAATTTAAAAATAGATTCTGGTGTAGAAACAATGCTATATTTTTAGTTAGTTATGACATCCTGAAGAAGGGAAAGGTATTTTCCGAAACCGGTAGATGTTTTTTAAACTCAATTGTGGTTAATAAAACTAAGATAATAAATAAAAAATATGAATTTTAACCACCAAGTTAATATTGCTAATTTTAAAAGTAATATTAATAATAAGAAAAACACTTTGTTTATACCACTGTTTATTGATAAATCAACGTGTTTCAAGACCAGTGGTTCCTTCTTCAGGGTACAAGGTATATTACACTAAAATTAAAAATTAAATTAAATTAAAAAAAATTATTAATGTGGTGGTTAAACAATTTTCTTTTTATTAATATAATATGTTCCCACAAAGTGACATTGCAATTATTGAAGAAGTGATATATTTATTAATACACTTTGTATGATAGTCCCTATAATTTTAATAATCTTTAATATACAAAATAAATACACAATAAAACACCTTTCAAGAACAAGCTAGTATCCATACTGACAGCTATTTAAATTTCAGAGTAGCGAAGACTGTTATTGGTTGAATTCTAATATAAATGGATTTTGAAATAGCATCTAATTTGAGTGGCAGATTTACATCAAAACCAGCTGAGTTTAACTGTTAATGTATTAATACAATGTATAAAAACTATGAGAGAAGACTACTGCATTAAAAATTAGAAAAAAAAAATTAAAAATGAGGTTTTTCTAAATACTAATTAAATTATAAAGATATACATATAAAATCAGTTTTATCGAAAAATATTGTTTTTGCATTTTATTAAATGTATAATTAATACATTTAATTAGCATTTAGAAAAACATCACAGACCGTATGTTCTGAATAATTACAACTTCAAAATAAGAATCTGTTCTCCTTAATAAAAATGAGGTTGTTCACTTTGCATCTAGTACCTTCAATTATTTGTCGTTATCTCACTCACCAATTGTATTTTAAAATTTCGTTAATTTCTTAAACAAAAAATACCTTGTAAAATAATTCCACGTACTTTTGAAAGATATGCTCTATTTCGATAAGATTATTACGGATGTGCGTTTGATACAGTGACGCACGTATCGTATCTACGCGCATCAATATCAATTTATTTTATCCTTGCCGATTATGTAAGGTGATATAACTGTTTCATTTTACTTTATAGACTGGTAGTCGATTAATCTATTGAATTCTCGATAAATCTTACTTATTTCCACCTATTTTGGTCGAAGAATAATCCGAATAATAATCCTCATTAGCAATGACTAATTATTCATTTTGATTATAGATATCCCCAATTAAATTATAGTTTAATTATTATACACGATTATTGTCTATATATATGACCGTGATTCATGACTATCCAGTATTACTTGTAGCTGTTTAATAATTTATTCAAATTCAAATGCCATTTATAACTGTGACTCATGTTATCGTATTAACAATAATAATTCCGTATCATTTGTGTGTGTAAATGTATTTTATATCATGTATGAACACATTTTATTGATTTTTAGAATTTAAAGAAAAAACTTTTTTTCGCCGTATATAAAACAAAATGTACTAATTTATAATTTATAAGGAAATCTAAATCTAATCTAAAAGAAATAATTATTTTTATTAAAGGTTAACGTTGGAAATAGTTCTGTCAATTGTTTTTTGTTTTTCCCAAATCAAAAACTAATCCATGCACCAAATTTAAAGAACAATCATGAAATCAACACGTTAAAAACAGTAATATAGTAAAATTCGCAAATTAGTAAAAGAGGAAGTAAGCACTTAAATTATTTGCACGCAGTTGTAAGCCTTTCTAATGTTATTTTATTAAAATTGAATAACGACTCTGAATATGATGATAATGAATAACGAAAAAACTTTTTTTCGCTGTATATAAAACAAAATGTACTTATTTATAAATTTAAAAAATATTATATAGTTTATAAACGAAACCTTACGGAGATTTCAGTTTCTAGTGATGATTCTTTTTGTGTTATTCGCCCGTGCGACCTCTTTAATTAATCATTTTCGGGGCTGATGGATAATTTACATATTCAATGATAAAAATTAGAATAATCTTCATTTGTATCTGATTCACGATGGTGTTAAAACCTGTGTCATTGTCATTTTCATAATGTGTTTCCAATATTAATTACAATCCCAATGACATCGTCATCTCTCGATGCCACACTGCCATTAATTTTTAAATTATATTTCTTCATTCTTTAAATACCAGTGATGACCTCAAAATCACGAACCGTGAGTCAATCACTGATGTCTTTCAGTCACACTCACTATCAGTGATTGAATATTTGTGAATATCGTGATTCGTGATTCATTTTTGTTGTGTTAAAAATTCTGTTGATTTTCTGACGCCGTCGTTGAAATCAATTATCACTTGAATTAGCGTCATCTACCGGATTTTCCGCGATTGGATAAGCGCCATCTTGTAGATTCTGCTACACGTTTATACATAAAATATACATACAATAAATTTACATTTTTTTAAAAACATTTTCATTCTTTTAGTGTTCATATTTATATTCATTATTTATGCTAGTATATGTATTTTACCCAAATGATGTTTTAATAATATAAATAAATATACTCAAAAGTTATGTTTTCGTGTATTGTGATATCGTGCGGCGCATGCGCATTAGTAAAAAAAAAAACTATGATCACAGTCACTGATATTATCGAATACCAATCACAATCACTGTCACTTATATTATCGAAACTAATCACAAACTGTAACAATCGAAAAAAATACATAGTTCATTTGAGAATATTATTTTTTGAAGTACAATTCGATTTCTTTGGTTATCTCGCTGCATTAGAATAAATAATTTTTAAATTTTAAATACTTGTTAATAAATACCAATTATTTTTCCCAATGATCTACATTCTAAATTATATGCATGGAACACATTTTGATTAAAAAATGTAAATCTAGTTTATCAATATTACAAACCTAGTTATTAGGGTAACTAGTCGTAGTATTGACTATAACTATTATTTAAATCTTTTGTTTTTCAGGATTTCCTCTCTAATATGCTGTGTGTTATTAAGAAAATTACCTTTAACGGTGTAACTTGAACTGTATCAAAGGCGCCAGTCATTAGGCTAATTCGTATTAAGTATTGTTATTTAAACCCACACGGTGACCATATTTTCTAAACCACATTTTGAAACTCGCAGTAAAGGCTGATTTTTATTATTTGTTAATTTAATATGAATAATGACACGAATAAAAATTAATCGTGTGATTTTTTTTTACCAGACTACACATATTTATTTTTGGTAACAAAATAAAAACGAAAAATGTTTCAAATAACAAATTTAATATGAGTGCCTGAGTGTAAGGCACCAATCAAGTCCCTTTTTATCAAAACAAAATTGTGATCCATTATTTATGGTTGTGGTTATTTATTGGCACCTAGAAAACACCAAGCTAAATTATAGTAATATTGAAATTTTTAAGAGATTGTTTTTACCTACTTTCGTGTAATAATATTAAAATAGCACAGTATGCACATTAGAGATGAGTTAAACCGTTATTGGGACTGTGATTGTGCAAACGCTATTAGATTGTAACAATGATTAGCAGTGGCGTGCAGTAGTGGTATAGATTTAGGTTATGCTGTTACTGATGACATCATATATGATATATGTGCTACAATATTTGTGCTTTTGTTTAACCAACGTATTTAGACAAAATAAATCCGTCGTTTTACGACCCTACCATGAATCTATTTATAATTAATAGTGTTTTTAAAGTTGAAGTTTTAACGTAAAATAATACTTTCTTACCCATATAAAAAGTCTTTCTATGATGAAAATGATTAATTTATTGTTTGAAAATCCTTCACGTAAATAAATAAAATAAAAAAATTATTTTTATTAAAGGTTGGAAATAGTTCTGCCAATTGTTTTTTGTTTTTCTCAAATCAAAAACCAATCCATGCACCAAATTTAAAGAACAATCATGAAATTAACAGGTTATAAACAGGAAGTAGACACTTCAATGATTTGCACGCAGTTGTAATCCTTTATAATGTTATTCTGTTAATAAACTGCATAGGTAACGACTCCATACAAAACGGATCAACCGAAAGGAATTTTTAATTCAGTAAATAGCCATTTATATGACTTGAGTAATTCACTAGCTTAAAGACAGAACAGAGTAATATGAATAGTTCGATGCGGCGAATACCAAAGAGCGCCATGGGTATAGCGGTGAGTTATCGTGGTAGTTTTTAGAACTAATCAATTAAAGTCTCTACTGGTACACAGATGGCGCTTATTGTAAAATAATGTTCTCGTTTATGTTAATCCAATTATTTAATTTATATTTGTTTGTCAGAATTTTTAGTAAAGCACAGCTTTTTTGCTTGTATGCACTGCACGCCCATGATGATTAATAACTGAAATTTAACTGTTATTGTTTCTAGTCCTCGCTCACCAATGATCGCTCGCCAAATTATGAATCATCATTCACAAATCATCGTTACAATCGAACACAAATCTCGGAATCGGTCACAAACGTGGTTAAAATATCATAAAATAATAACGGTTTAGCTAATAAGCAAAAGTGCACATGTATTATGCCTTCGAGAATACGAATATGTACAAAACTGTACAATCTAAATAATACAATATCACGTTATTTTCCAGTAATTATTATAAAAATATGTATATTCATGTCTGCTGTATCGACTTGTGAATTCGTGCCTGTTTGTATAATGCTTAACTATAACAGTAAAAAATGAAATGCGTTTTTTTTTTAATTATCTGCGGCTTCGTAATTTCGCATATCTAACCCGGGATATTAATGATCACAGCGTCTTCTGTAGCGACAACTTTATATATTACTTTTGAAATTGACATGTTTGTACAATAGTGGGTTTTCAGAATTTGCTAATCATTTGATAGAAAATCATGTCGTGGTTTTGATAAAAAATTGGGATTGCCAACTAAATTTAACTACAACTCTCATTCTAAAAAATTTTCCTAAATTTGTATGAAGTAACAATTTGAGTTAGGTACTAAATGTATTTTTTAAATCATTATTGTTTTTTTTAAAGAAACAGTAACATATTTTGATTAGTATTGACATCCTGAAGATGAAAATGGTATTTTTCGAAACCGGTAGATGTATTTAGACTCAATATAGTGGTTAATAAAACAAAGTTATGAAATAAAAATAACTTTATATATTATTTTCATAAAATAAGTCTAATCTAATCGGGTTTATGAACTTTATACCGCAAAATATTATGTACAATAAAAACAGTACCGTAAACAAAACTTTGCCGAGGAGTGGGCGATGATAAACAGTGACAATTAAATTTAACATCTTTTATTTCGTTAGGTAGCTAGTTTCCGCAATGTACAATTAGGAGCGGGCAATGCATACATTAAATAAAAAAATTGCACGAATAAAATAAAATTTTATTCAGAGCCACTTTTTAGGGCATTTCAGATTTTGGATATAAGACAATTATATGTGCTGAATATATCATATTATCGTAAATAAGCGTTCCATCTGTGAGGACTGAAAGATATTATCCTATAAGAGCAAATAATCTTAAAATAGTTGTAAGAATGAAAACTACTTTTGCTCAAAGATTATTCACCTTTCAAGCTCCCAAAATATATAATCAAATTGGAAATAAAATTAGAACTTTAACTGACTTTAATGCTTTTAAAAGGGATGTTTCAAATTGGTTGTTGAAATTAGGTGGAGCAGATACTGAGGGTAAACTGTTTTATATAATTAAATAATTCTTATAACTGCATTTTGTGTGTTTTGATCTTGCATATTTCCCTTTACCTTATGTGAGCTTACATTCTTTTACTTAAACACTTTTTTATTATTATTATTATTATCATTCGAGGTTGTATTCGTAATTTACTCTTTCAGAAGCATGTTTTTGTGTGAGTATTTCTGTGTGAGTGTGTTTTATTACTATTATTAGGAAAATTTAAAGTTTTAACTAAAGGAAATAAAATAATTTATAATTTGAAATAATACCACGTTTAAAGTGTATTGGAATGCATACAGTCAAGTCCGCTTCAAAGACACATACGAATACACGTCTTTCAAAGCGAAGACGTGTATTCAGACCACAGCGCGGTGCGAGACTTGCGCTTAGTTCGTATGCGTCTGGGACAGATTTTGCGAAAAAACACATGCGCAGCTTTATTTGTTAATTTTAAATTCTTCCGCTAGTTATACGGTTTTCATTAACGCGTTAACATGGGAACTGATTTATTTTGCAAAGATTATAGTATATACGGTGTTGTCATATGTCACATATCATACATGTACCTCCAGTATTTTAATACTATCCTTTTTTAAGATTCAGACCTCGACTTCCAAGGTATCGAAAACGGCTGACGTTAAATTAGTTAAAAGTGATTTATACAAAGTTTGTTATTCTTTAAAATTCTGAATCGGTCGCAGAAAAAAATATGTTACTCATGTGTTTGGAAACAAACCCACATTTCGTGAACTATGCCAATTTTTTTTTCTCTTTTCGGCTCACGCCTGTTTTGTGTCAGACCAATCGGCGCGGCGCATCACGTGTCACGTGTCCTGCGCGGTGATGTCACGCACCGCCAATACCCACCGGCGTGGGACTGTATCCGAGACAAAAATTCTAATTGACATTATTATATTTTTAGTATTCTTTATTTTGCGGATTTGAGCGTTCTTAAATTACCGGAAAATTAATAGAAACAAAAAACGTACCTATTTAATATTTAATTGCATTGTACATTTGGTGTATATTGAATATGTTTAAAAACTGATTATGATTACTGACTACTATTAATTATCTTGCTTCTATAATTACTGAAAACGGTAGCTGTAAACCAGAAATCAAACGACGCATGGGTGTGGCGTAAAATTCTATGACTAGGCAAGATTTGGAAGGACTCGCGGTATGTGAAAAAAAAACCAGTCAGGTTTGTAAGGTCTCTGGTACACTTAAGCATGGTGTTGAATCGTAGATTCAGTAGCCGAGACAAAAGACTACGGATTGATGCTTTTGAGATGTGATTCTGGAGACACGTTCTGCGTTTACCATTGATGACGCGACGCATATTCTAAAGGTATGTAGTATACACCAAGGAGAGACTCAATCATTTACCCAAGATAATTTTAACTCTAATTTTTTTTACATCTAGCAATAAGAGAAGATAAATTCGAAGTTTCCTTTCTTTAAATATGACCGTAAAACGTCGAGAACATCCTACGTTAAAAAGTTTGTCTATATTTTATACTAGTGATTGTGATTGTGACGATGATTGGTAAAAGAGATTAGCGATGATTGGTAACTAAAATTTAACTTACTCGGGGGCTTACTTTCTATCAATCATCGTTACAATCGAACACTATCACAATAACAGTTAAAATAACGATTTAAATAATGATTTTACCGTCACTATTTTATACACGCGATATGACAGATTTTATGGACACGATACATCCACTAGTTCTTATCAGATTTTGACTTCATCTTGTATTAAAATTAAGGATTTTCCGTTAATATTTGTCATTAGAAGTCGGTAAAATCTAGTGATGGTTATTTATTTCAATCGTTATTTAAAATGTTGTTATGATTGTGTTCGATTATAATGATGATTGATAACTGATTTTTTGTAATTCTTCCAGCAATTTAATGTCAGTTACCAATCATTGTTACAATCAAACACAATCAGAGTCATAATAACGATTTAAATAATGATTTTACCGTCACTATTTTATACACGCGATATGACAGATTTTATGGACACGATACATCCACCAGTTCTAATCAGATTTTGACTTCATCTTGTATTAAAATTAAGGATTTTCCGTTAATATTTGTCATTAGAAGTCGGTAAAATCTAGTGATGGTTATTTATTTCAATCGTTATTTAAAATGTTGTTATGATTGTGTTCGATTATAATGATGATTGATAACTGATTTTTTGTAATTCTTCCAGCAATTTAATGTCAGTTACCAATCATTGTTACAATCAAACACAATCAGAGTCATAATAACGATTTAAATAATGATTTTACCGTCACTATTTTATACACGCGATATGACAGATTTTATGGACACGATACATCCACTAGTTCTAATCAGATTTTGACTTCATCTTGTATTAAAATTAAGGATTTTCCGTTAATATTTGTCATTAGAAGTCGGTAAAATCTAGTGATGGTTATTTATTTCAATCGTTATTTAAAATGTTGTTATGATTGTGTTCGATTATAATGATGATTGATAACTGATTTTTTGTAATTCTTCCAGCAATTTAATGTCAATTACCAATCATTGTTACAATCGAACACAATCAGAGTCATAATAACGGTTTTAATAACAGTTTAGCATCACTAGTAAAACGGGAAATATTCTTTCTATTCATACAAACGGATGTCGTAAAGCTGTTTGTTTCTAGTTAAGATTTACATGGCACAGAAATGCCATTGACAATATTTGTAACAAGTCATCCTTGCCATTATCCCCCAATAACCGCAGTTGTAGGATTGTCACGACTGATCTCATTGAGAGTATGGCTAAGAAGATTTAGTAGAATTTGCCCTATATTAAAAAAAAACTTTTTTTTTTGTGTTTTCGAAAGTTCAATGTTTTTACTTCAATGTACGCACACTCGCTTGAAAAAATTTAAAAATTTGACCGAGATATAAAAGATCAAATACGGCACGGCAGGTGTTCAGCCGCGCGCCGTTCGTAAGACACTTTTTTTTTTATTCTATCGCGTTTTTCTCGAAACCATGTTTTTTATACTGGCTATCAACATTACAGCGACAATTTAATTCCGATTGACTTCTGAAATTTTTTACAAATATTACATACAATATTATCTACAATGTAGCATACGGAATTTTTAATCCGATAAACCATTTGTTAATAACAATTATTTTAAAAAAAAAATCTGTTGTACCGCTCTCAATTTTATTAAAAAACATTTATTTTTATATGCTACATTTTAGATATTTCATTTCTGAATAAGTACATGACCTTCTTTTCTGTTTCAAATAAACGTGCACCAGGGAAAGTTGTAGACCAGTCACGCGCGCAACGGTTGAGGAGCTCCACGGAAATAGACATGACGCAGTCATTTAAAAAAATATATAATAATAGCTTAATATATACATTAATGAGCGCAAATAAAATTTTAAAAAAAAATTATTCACCCAATTTCTACCTAAATTTCAGGCTCCCAGGGTGGTGTAATCCCTTAATGATACATTTCGTTACTGAACAGTACCAATTTATTAAGAACTAAAATGTAATAGTCGATACTTTAGACTTTATTAGTAAACAAAGCATTAAAATGAGTATGTAGAAATTCGTGTGTAGCAACACTTAACATAAACTCCCTTAACAAATGAACACTTTTAAACAGACATTAAGTAAAGATTAGAATTTTATGGCCTAAAAAAAATAATTTCACCGCCAAATAGTCGATATCTCCATCAGGTCATAAGCGATGAAGTGTTGAGATCTTTAACAACGGTTCTCTTGATTATATTTACTCAAGATTAATTTATTTTTTGTTTGTTTTGCTCGTTGTGGATTTTCTTTAGCATTTTTTCGTGTTGTTCTTTGCTGCTGACTTGATTGACGTCACTCGCGCAGGTTAGCGGGCATTTCAAGGCCATCACGAGTTTCAGTAGGTCCTCCAACAAATGTGTTGTTGCCATTTTATGACCTCGATCATCTCAGCTGTGATGTTGACCAATGCTTTTTCTATCATTTCGAGGCCTTCACTCCAGGACCTTCCTTCCTTACCAACATCCATGATCTCTTCAACAAATATTGTCGTCCATCTTTCGAAAAGTCGTATCTCGCTTTTTGTTAAAATTGTTATATTGCTCAAACGCGTGCCCAGAATCCATGCAAACAGGAGGCATATCTGAATTTTATTACAATGAAGTAAAATTTCATGAAAACCTTTAATATCAATCTGCCATTATTACAAATGATAATATTTATGGAATAAATACACCTCACACTGTATTTAAATCAAACAATATCGATAGAAATCACTTGAGTACGCTAATTTCTTGGATTGCATTTGCTACCTTGGTTCTCTGGCAAATTTGTAGGTACCTACTCGATCTCTTAGAATTTTTCCAAGCGTAGATCTTTCCTTTGCTCTTTAGGTAACATTTAACTTATGTATGACGTAGACGGTGAGGATCCACATCTCGACTTGACGTATGTATTTAAATACTGAGAGCTGGTTGTGTCGGCTATGATATTTTTTTTTAGTACTTAATGGTTAGTCTTGTAAAATAACGCGTATAATTTAACAAAGTTTACCGCATGCGATTTTTTGAATTACCATTATATTTTTTAAGGTATTAATATTTATTTAACAATACATCCTGAATTTTCTATCAAAATAATACACTTCTTGCACATCTTTGAATAACGTATCTTTCCGTACAAATACAACCATTCAAATGATCTTATTATACCGGACCTAGTTCACAATATTTCTTCTCCGAAACCATAGCAATTGCAAGTGTCAATAAAGATAAACGGAAAAATGAACCGTACTGAGCAGTAGGCACTTAAAAATTAATATTAAAATTGTCTGCATCTCATTTCGTTAGACCCTTGTGAAATTTATTTGTTTATTGTTGAACAGATTTCCTTAACATTTTCAAGGTTAGTGGATCCGTACGTCAATGACCTATCCTTGAAAAAATATAATGGAACGATTGATGTAATAATTTAGCCTGGTGTGCGCAAATATCGAAAATATAAAGATTCAAAAGGAAATAACGGCAGGGAAACAGAATATTGAGATTTTTTTTTAACATTTTCGACTCGTTTGCAACTGTACTGAATGAATTAAACTGTGACTTAAATAATATATCAATATGGTTGAAGAAAAATAAACTAAAACTAAATTCATGAACATAGATGGTGTCATCGATTATCTTAGATGGTGAAAGTCTGAAGGAAGTGACTGAAATAAAATATTTGAGAGTCATAATAGATTAAAAATTTGATTTTATCGGAAAATACAAGATACGTGACTAAAAAAATCTCACTTCTGAGAAGGATAAGGAGATTCATTAGTACCGAGTCTTGTAAAATAGTACACAACGCTATTATTATTCCTAACATCAACTACTGCAGCAGTATTTCATTTTTGGCTAATGAAGAAGAAATGCATCAATTGTTGGTGTTGCAAAATATAGCTTTGAGAATAATACTCGCATCAGTGCAATGCTGAAAGATCTGAATATGACGACCTTTAACCCTTCCCAAACCATGCTGTAACACAGGTCTACCGTCATAATTAAACTTGTAATATTTCGGTAAATACACGCAACGTAAAATTCATATTTTAGATATTCTTAAGGAAAATATTAGCGCTTAGGAATGAGTAGTGAAAAATAAATTATGAAAAGGGAATACTACAAAAATAATTTTTTTTTTCAATCAAAATTAATACGTTAGTAGTAATACCATTTGTGATATGAAAGACAGAAATCACACACTATTTTCACAGTGAAAAGAACAACAAACATACAAATATAATTGCGTCTTTCTCACTAATTAAATGACAAGAGATAAGAAGGAAGGACACATTGTATAGGACTTAATGAATGCTTTAAATTATGTCATTAATCATATTTTCAAGACACATTTAGAGTAAGTTCATGCCATTAAAGCCATTTAAGTTAATAAAAACATTTTTTCTAACTGTTATTTATGGTAACACGAGTTGACAGCATGGCTGCGTTCGGATATTTTATATCACGGTACGGTAAAGGTTAAGCAGAAAATATATTTCAATGTAATTGTATTTGATTATAAACTCCTTGCTAAGAAAATATCGGCAGAATTGATCCAAATCAACATGAGCACGATCATCATACAAGAGGAAAAGATAGACTCAGACTGCCATTCAGGAAGAAGGCCGAATCTCAGATATCGATGATGTACAGTGCGATGAAGATTTTTAATGAAATGCCAGATGATATAAGAAAGGAGGACGAAACGACATAGATTCAAAATGAAACTAAGCAAATATGTGCAAGGTAAGTTGTAGTAAAAATAGACGATTTTGATCTTGTTTTATTAGAGCGTATATAAAAATACTTGTGTGCACTATATTAAGAATAAATAATTTAGGCAGGTGTCGATCGACCTATGAAATATTATGGACTAGGTCTGTTAGACCATATAGGTATATGTATAATATCTAAAAGGTAAGGTGTTCATTTTATATTAATTCACTATTATTGACATTTAATTCTTTTCTAAGAATTCTGGTATGCTTAAGTATAATCTATGACGTTTTATTTCTTTTTTTTTTTTACAATGTTCACTTAATGTTTCTCTCCAACCCATTGTACAATATTTAACGTTCGTTTCAAAGATTTTACGAGTTGTTTTGCGAATACCTACATGTTAATGCGATAATTCCGAGAATTGGGTCGCTGCGGGCAAAAATAAACGCTGATATCCTCTCGCGCACTTCTCACAGCGTCATCGGAGTCTAAATAATATTCTATATTGAAAATACTTGAATATTATACCTAGTCTAATACTGATTTAGTTTTTCGCTGAACACGCATGTTTGTATGCAGATTAGTGATGAGCCGTGAGTCAATCACTGATATCTTTAAGTCACACTCACTATTAGTAATTGAATATGTGGAAATATCATGATTCGCAATTCATTTAATTATTTTTTTATTTACATTTGGTTGTGAACCGTGATTCGGTGCATGTGCATATGAAACGAAAATATTCATGAAGGAATGATATTATAATTCGTGATAGACGTCATCTAGTACATACTGCCAAAACATTTTACGCATTTGACCTGAAATGCTGAGAATTTGACCCAAAAAATAAACTCACTTTTTTTTTACATTTTTTTGTGATGATATTAAATTAGTTATATATTAATTATATATGCTAGAATATGTTTTCTACGAAAATGACATTTGAATAATATAATTAAATATGCTCAAAATTGTTTTTTTCTTTATTAATTTATTTCGCGTATTATGATATCGTCCGGCGCATGAGTATTAGTAATGAGACTGTGATCACAGTCACAGTTTTTAATCACTTATATTATCGAATATCAATCTCAATCACACCAGTGAGACATTTTTAAAACATATATAAAAATAAAGATTCCGTGAATGACATGAACCCACCCTAAAAATGGGTCTTTGGAAGTGCTGCGGGTTGGTTGTATATGTTGATATCAGAAGATTGAAATCGAGTATGGCAAACCAGCCTCCAATGACATGTTAGCATTCTATGTTTACGCGCATATGTCGCCGAGTTTTTGTTGCCAACGTGTATCGTACCTTGGTACTGGGTGAAATAATCGCAGACAGTAATGGTAGAAGCAAATACTTATAATCTACACAATATGATTGGTTGCAATCTACTATTTGATTGTATGTATGCTCATAATTAATGCTACAATCGAAGCGGGAGCCGAAGGGGAAGTAGTTCACTTGGCGCGCATGGTCGCTTGCTGCGCTCAGGGCGCTGACGTTTCTGGAGCGTTCAGCTGTACCGATCGTTGCTAGGGACGACTCACCGCAGATCCTTTGTGGAAGGGAATAGAAGATTCTTGATGATTTCAATTTCAATATCGTTCTTCATTTCGCGAACAAATCTAAAAAAGTTATTTTTCACTAATAATATATATCTAATATTAATGTCAACTTATGAACACCCCCATCTTCTTTGCTTATGTAGCATCGCGTAACTAGGTACTTGAAATATTTGGTACAATTTCAATAATTGACTCGGTGCACAAATGTTTATCTGTTCTTTTCTAAAAACGTCAAATGTTACGTCTTGCCAATGTTCTTGATGCGTCACTCGTAGGTCCGTATTAATGCCAATTTATATAGTAATAGTTTATTTTAATAAATAATTATTTAGCGAAATATATTATACGTACGTATATTAAAGTAATATGGTTGTCGATCGTTATAAGTTTCGACATCTTAATGAAAAATCTCGCTTTGCTACAGAAGTAATCGTAATTGTAATAAAGCAAATTTTATGCCGAATGTATTATATAATTTATATTTGCACATACTTATTATAAATACGACTTAAATGTATTAATTATAAATATATATATATAAAATCAATTTTATCGAAAAATATTGTTGTTGCGCTACCGGTATTCGAACCTGGATTTCTTTCCAAATCGCGGAAGGTGCATTATCCAACTATGCTACAGCGACAGTACTTTTGTCGACAAATTTTTGAACCTATATGTAGACTTATTCAAATTAATTCATCTATCGTTTCATTATTTGATAAAATTGATCTTTTTAATTAATATAAAATACATTTAAAATATCACAGACCGTCTGTTATGAATAATTACAAGTTCACAATAAAAATGTGTTCTCCTTAATAATTATACTTATTTTATTGAAGCGATCCAAACTTGAAGAGTGATCTGTGCCATATAACAAGATAAAATTATATTATTGTATATAGTGAACAATATCATTATAGCGAATATATCAAATCAAATGTTCATATTATATTTATAGATATTAATGAAGCAGCTTCTAGAAAAATCTAAATCATTTTTAACAACTAATTTACAAAATAATATTCTTTATTGTTGTGTGGTGAAATTGAGATAATTATTTCAAGAGGGACTCCCCTATGGCTCGATTTTGAATTTTATTTGCGCGATAAAATTATTTAAAAAAAAATTAAATCCAATGGGTCATCTTTAGGAGTTTAAAGTTACTGATGAATTCCTACTTATATAATATTTATTTTAATATTGTAACACTTTATGTTATGTATGAACTATATCCTATTTATTCTTGCACTGACTATTAAGCACTTACGCAACATCGATGCATTCCCGTTTCAAGTGTACCTTGAGATGTAACAGGATTGCATCAGCTCAGAGGAGGTCCTTGCACACTCTGCGTGTGTTCCTCGAGAAGCCAGTTCCTACAGTACAGTGGGTGACCAAGCAGGGTGTTTTTAATTTTTATTTTTACACGTTATTTTGTATAAGAAATTAATTGATTTCAACGTATACTAAGATTTAACAAAGTATTTTGAAGAAATGACAATAATGATTATTATATACTTTTTAAATATATTATAATTTATAAAATCATACAACGTCAAAGAATCCTATAATGTATTGTCGTTTTACTCACTTTTCATACTAAATGACATGTTAATACATAAATATTAATACCCTCTATGGTGCTATTAAGTAGGTAAAATAAATATATTAAATTATTTTTAATTATCTAAATGAAATTAATAAGTGATATAATATCTATCTGTGTATTTGTCTATTCCTAAAACATTAACACCTATCAAAATTGTAAAGCATGTGCGTTTAAGAATATACAGTTATCCCCTTTTATTTCCGATTATCCGAGGTATTGTGGCGTACCTTGGATAATGCGGACTGGTTGTTTTTGATGCGATTAAAAATAACAAACTATTTAAATAAACCAATTTATATTACATATACACACTAAGAAGAAAACAATAACATTATACTTATTGACAATAACCCGTTATTTCTTAAACTTAAGTTCTTTATTTACATTTTTTCCCTGCTGTGATATTCCGCAATTCGAAAAATACTTTCGATTCGGATAATCGAGGTACGTATTATTGAATCTTATAATTTAGTCTCCCACACTTAACAACTGCATTCATAGACATATCAAAATAAAAACACTTTTTTTAGTTCTACTCCTTTAATTTCCGTGAGGCGCGTTTCGTCTTATGAAGACATTATCAATCTAACCATTTTAAATTCAACAACTTGTATTTATATGAAATCTATTGAAAAGGGGCAGATACATTATTTTAAGAAATTTTGGAGTTTTTAATATTTTGGCACGATTCTAAGAAACAATTTTGTTCAATTACTAATGATATTTTAATGAAAGGTAATATATGGAAGAGAATAGATAGCTATACAATTTTATCTAAATGAGGTAGAAAATATTATTCGTGTTAATTCTTAGGGTTCTCATCAATACAATGCTAGTCATGCGAATCTGTCCTGGATATGAAGCGATGTACAGATATTTTTTTAAAATGTACATTTTTTCATTTTGCTATCCTATTTCGATGGCCACACACTGTACTCGCCTTGAAAGGTGAATTGGTTCAAGTGGACTGGTGAATGGATGACTCACGATGATGTACAGCAGCATCAAAAGAGCGCAAATGATCGTTTACGCGTGTAAATCATAACAATAGTCGTCTGCTTTGTGTAACCAGAAAAATACTTGTTTACCATACTGTTAACTTTGTCTAAAAGGTTTTGTAAACAGATTCGTATCTTTTGGTTGCTAATCGTATGAATTTATTTTTCAATTGCAATCATTTCCGTTACCGCGCTGATTAATGTTTAAAGACATTAATTACTGATTAATTATTTTACCAGTCTCCGACATTTACATCAATCTGAGATATAGAGCTTCAAAAAAATTTTAACCCTTCCCAAACCATGCAGTAACACAGGTCTACCATCATAATTAAACCTGTAATATAAATAATCCTAAAGAAAATATTAGCGCTTAGGAATAAATAGTGAAAAACCAATTATGAAAATGGGAACCGTACAAAAACAATTATTTTTCCATTCACCCCGTTGTAAAATTAATACGTTGGTAAAAATACCCTTTGTGATATGAAAGACAAATATCACACACTATTTACACAGTAAAAAGAACAACAAACATACAAATATAATTCTCTTTCTCACTAATTAAACGAAGAGAGATAAGAAGGAAGGACAAATTGTATAGGACTTAATGAATGCTCTAAATTATATTATTAATCAATTTTTCAAATTTGAATGTTCAGTATTTAGTATAAATTTGTGCCATTAAAGCCATTTAAGCGAATAAAAACATTTTTTCTAACTGTTATTTACAAATAACAGTTAGAAAAAATGTTTTTACACTTCGCTACACATTCGCTTACTGTAGTAACACGAGTTGACAGCATGGCTGCATTCGGGTATTTTATATCATGGTATGGTAAAGGTTAAATGAAATAAAAATTTTACATAAATGTCGCATTATAATTTAGATTAATAAATTAAAGTGATTCCTGATTTCGGGTACGTTCGTTATATGCTTAATATATAACCTATCTCTTAATTTTATTCAAAACTTTGTTTTCTTGTTATATCTTAAACTACTAGTAAATTTGACACGTTTGGAACAGTTTATATGAAAGATTTTTGATATAAGAGCTCAATTTCAGCCAAAATGTCAGACGATGTCTTGTTGCTCCAAGGTCACCGAGTGTTACTGTGGTTTTAAAATTTATCATCAACAAAAACTGTAGCACATTTTTAAGCAAGTCACTATATTATTGTCAGTACGCTTAGTCGGTGAGAACATTTTTTTTTATACATTTTGTGGTTAAATTTAAGACGACATTTCCGTCCGTTTTTTACATATTTTTTTTAACGTCTGATGAATTCTTGAGATATTTAATTATAAATTTCTGCAATACGATCCTATTAATTATTACAATTACAACTACATATCTATAATCATAAGCCATTCTACATCTTATTTTCAAAAATATGAAAGAGGAAGGTTTCTGTGAAAAAAAAAAATATCAATCTGTATTACGGTGTTGTTATTATGATTTTCAAATTTCTGACTTGTAAACCTGTTTACTACTTTGAAAAATGTACTTTCAAAACGAAAAGGTCACATATTCATATTTCAAAGTAAATTGTTACTTCAGTCTAGTGACACGCAGAGACATTGGTATTTTGTATAAAAGTATAAGAGTTATAACAAAAATAGTAATTTTTACTACGAATGTTCGATATTTTGGTTGTGTTTATTAATTACTATAATAATATTGTCATTTATTTCCGTCCGTCCGTGACGCGTAACAACAAATGTATTTACCCTGTTCTTGTTGCACGACAAACATAAAACAAACTAGATTTTATGTTCAAATGTATCATGTGAAAAAGTGTGCCGTTATCGCGTCAAACAAAGTGAATTATTTAAAAAAAATTCTATCATTATTGACGGGTTTTATCGAACAATAATAATAATAATTCATTTTAGTAATTATCGGATTATTAACTAACGATTTGTGTATGAAATGTAATGTAACGAAATCATTTAGTTATAATGGGAATGTATTTCGGAAAGTTCGGATTGTAAATTAATTCTAAATATATGCTGTTAATGAAGACATGTAGTTCATTACACCTACATTCTTATTAACGCTTATGTATAGATATACATATTTAATATTTTAACGTTAACATTTTTAAAAAGCAGTTTAATTGAAAAATGAAATGAGCCTAACCAATAACTCATAATCACATGTGAAATACGACAATCTCATGCGTTATCATCGTTTCTTCGTATCTGAAAATACAAGACATGGTACTCCACAATGAATAGTCAGATAAGATTATATATATAAAAGCAACCTGCACATATTTTTGTTTTTTTTCCGGATCCACCTCACCTGTAGTACCATATACTATACTAGTGTACTCAGTGTAACATAATATTATTTAATTCGGTTACCTTAACATATTGCTTCATTTTTACATTACCATTATATTATAAATACACCATATATCTCCCGAGTTTGGTATCTTTATTATCTTATGTACACGTGCATTATTCTGTCAAATAACACATATTTATTGTATTTAATTGATTCATCCCATTGTAAAGTTAAATGAGTCATCTTAAATACTAATCAAATGTATTAATTAGAAAGACATACGTATAAAATCAACTTTATCGAAAAATATTGTTGTAGCACTACCGAGATTTGAACCTGCATCTTTTTCCAATCGGGGTTATCCGACTATGCTACAGCGACAGTATTTCCCCAGATTGGAATCCTGGTAGCGCAGCGACAATACTTTTCGATAAAATGTTTTCATATGTATATCTTTCTAATTAATACATTTAATAAGTATTTAAAATATCACAGACCGTATGTTCTGAATAATTACAACTTCACAATCAGAATGTGTTCTCCTTAATAATGAGTTGTCATTTATATTTTATGTATTTGATGAAAATGATCATGTGTGTATGCATGTAATACCAGGGGCGTGCACTCTATACAATCAAAAAAGCTGTGCATAACTATTATATATTGAGCATGTAAATCTTCACGAAAATAATTCAGTTCTCATGTTAACCAAAACCGTATAACTAGCGGAAGAATTTAAAATTGACAAAGAAAGCTGCGCATGTGTTTTTTCGCAAAATCTGTCCCAGACGTATACAACCAAGCGCAAATCTCGCACCACGCTGTGGTCTGAATATACGTCTTCGCTTTAACAGCCGTGTTGCAAAACATCACAAGTGTATTTTTGAAACGGACTTGACTTTATGCATTTCAATACATACAATACATGGTATTCTTTTATATTATATCTATTTTAACGGATTTAGTTAATAACTTGATAAACTTCCGAAGAATAATAGTAACAATACACACTCACAATACAATGATGAATACAACTTCTAATGATAATTCCCATCGCTTTTACACCATCGATATTAGCAGCATAACCTAAGTCCATGCCTAGTGCACGCCGCCGTGTAATACCGTTACCGTCTCCTACCTCGATAAAATTTCAATAAAATTTTTACAGAAAAGTTTATAATCTTTTGAAAATTAGCCCCATATACATTTTTTTTAAATTATTACTCTTGTAATTAGTATATATATATATTTTTTTATAAAATAGAAATGTGTAAACGTTTGTTTGATATATCTGTTTTTTTTTTTTTTTTTTAATAAAGTCCACCATAATAACTATGTAAAATAAATTAATATACTTGATCAATTAAAATTATTGTACCTAAAGAATTTTGGCGGCTCGACAACTCTTTTTTAAAATGGCTTGACGACTTCTCAGTGACATAATTTGAAATAAATTACTATTGTTATGTAGGTTCACGTGCCTGCACTAATTATTGAAGGAATTTATTTTTAAATATTGAGGTCGATAAAATGAATATTTCATTTTCACATTTGCATTATTTTCGAAAGACAAGTATATTTTACTACTTTAATTTATACTTACGTATATGTAATTCTTTCGTGAGTATTGTCTTATTTTGGAAACGATCTTTGCAGCACGATAGAAAAAGATCATATTGATTATTTTGGAAACGATCTTTGCAGCACGATAGAAAAAGATCATATTGATTATTTTGGAAACGATCTTTGCAGCACGATAGAAAAAGATCATATTGATTATTTTAGAAACGATCTTTGCAGCACGATAGAAAAAAATCATATTGATTATTTTGGATACGATCGGATCTTATTTTCCAAGGTAATGTTTTTAAAAATAATCAAATAAATCTTTGTTTATTTAATGTAGTCTTTTAAGTTTGCAAGGTTATAAAAATCTTTGATTACAGAGGGGAAAAAAATAACCTTCAGTCGCTACATAAATATGTGTCGATATTAATAATCTTACTTTCAACATAGCTCAATGTTCAGGGGCCCAATTTTACGACGAGCCACCGAACGCCTTTACATACGGAGAGAATATTGTTTACAAGAAAGGTTGGGGAATTTTGACGTCATTTTCGATCGACCGTGACCGATCTGGCTGATTGATTGATTGATCTATTCAAATATGAAGTCATAATTCTTGGCGAATCGTTCAAAATCTATTTAGCTGCTAATATTTTGGACAATAGCTAGACCAGGAGCGGTCATTGCTCCAGAGATAAACCTGAAAGATGGTACAATCAGATGGTGCATTATCTAAGAAAAAAAAATTATGTTGAATTTTTTCGGTAGAGTATTTTAATTACCACAAGTTTTAAATATAATTTGATTTTCCTCTATTCTCGTTTAATTGAGAAATTCATGTTACTGGCTTCGAGTTGTTCAATTTAGTAAGAATAATAAATCAATTACTATAATGAAAAAAAAACTTTTTTTTTTGCCTTGTTGTGCAACTAAGTAACTCAACATTATTTCTCAAGAAAATGAGTTTTGAACTATGCTGGAACGATTCTCAGCCGATATTTATTAAAAATAAATTATATTGTCATTCGAATCTCCCTTTTCAAAAACAAACCTGTTGTGCGTGAGCCAACTTAGTTCCGAAAATGTGTGTAAAATCCATTAAGTACGATAATTGATCGCATAAATATCATTTTGTTAAATCATACGATAAAGTATAATCTGTTTTATTATAACAGCGCCAGTTTTGTAAATAATGATTGTGGAGAGAGTAATATCGGCTTTATTGGTTAATTTATAAGTTAATAAATACGATTTAATATAAAATACGAGAATTTGAAACGAAGAACAAAGTTGTGCGATTTTATTGGTAATTTAAGTAACAAATTATATGATGTAAATTTTCGTTTAATTCGAAATCGTAATTCGTAAATCGATCATTTAATTCAGTTTTTTTTTCTCTTTCTGCGTATTCGGATTTCTTATTCTACAAAAAATGTCACTTACGTCACTTCAGAAATAGAAATATGTAACACTCTCCAAAATTTACTAGCATTTTTTACACAGTATTCCATCATAGATTTAAAATTTCCTTTAGTTTGATGTGTTTCCGTTCACGAACACATAATTTTAACCCTTTCTACCCTGACGCTACTTTAAAGTACCATCAACTTGATCTACTAGTCATATATCGTACTGTAGTGTCAATTCTCTGACGATACTACCAAGTCCACGTTAATAATAGTCTACTCGATTTATTTAGACTACTAACGTTAGTTCTTTTTTTGTTATGTCAACACTGCGGCGGGTGAAATGTCAGTTGTGCATTGTTACAAGGTTAGGTTTGACGCGCTTGTATTCCTTGTGATTATTAATAGTTATTTTGACCTAATTTTTTTTTCTCAAATATCGATGCTGTATAAGTATGATGGGGCTATATTGTCATTACGAGATTGTAATTCATATGGAAGAAATAAGCTTTTTTGTAAGCATGTGCTTGTTACCTATGAGAATTAATTTCCTTTCTTGAAAAATATTAATAATATTACTATTATTCTTGGGAAATTCTTCGAATTATTAAATGAAGGGCTTAAAGTATTTTACAATATAAAATAATATTAGGTTTTAAATATATTAGAACGCATAATATTCAAATACAGACTTGTGACGTTTTGTTACATGTGTTTCAAACAGATGCCCAGTTTTATTTGTCATCCCTAAATTTTTCCACTAGATAGTTTTAGTTAACACGGGAATATTTACTTATTTACGCCTGTACCTACATAAATATATAATAAACACACAATATATCAATCAAAATAAATTAAGCATTTTGCAGAAATTATAACTGTGCATAGCTTTTTTGATTGTATGGAGTGCACATCCCTGGATGTTTCAGATTAAAAATGACTTATTTCCTTAATTGATATTTTTGACGTCGCTTTGTATTTTTATAAGCTGTAGATATGTAAAAGCTACCGCCTGAACGCTGATTCCAAAACATTCTTGAAACTAAATTAAATCACAGTGCATCCCGTGTTGTGTTTGAAAAGAAACCCACCCGGCACACCGATTCAGAAATATAATATTTCCTCACTATTAAAAGATTAATGCGCTTTCGACATGTGTAGCGCCTAATTTCAAAATCCTATAAAACGGATTTGGTATAATTAGAGTTAAATATGCAGTTTTGTAAATTTTTTTGTCAGCTACACGCCACATAAAATCCATTGTTCAAAATCAGGGTTAGTTCCAAAATACCCTAAAGCAGGAGTATAAGATGCTGTTGCTATTCCGCCTACAATAAAATGAAATCAACCAATGACAGTGTTTGTTGATAATCACGTGATCTAAAATCCAGTGTGGCTGCCAGAACGATATATACAGAAAAAGATAATTTACATTACATGTAAAAACAAATTCAAAATATACCTTTTCATCCATAACTCAAAAACACAGTCGTTTTATGGCAAAAATTCAGAAAATCTAACTTAACTTTGCTAGCGTGTCACACCCCCCCCCCCCCCCGCCACTCCCTCCAAAAAAAGTTTTTTTTTTACATATTTAATTATATATAAAAAAAAAAAACAATTTAGATAGTCATTTATATATTTATTTATAACTGGAAAAAATATGAAACCCCTAATATTTGATTTGATGTCAATTAATTAATTGCTTGCTAATTCAATTGATGGTTTTTATCACAAAAAAGATACGTATGTAATATGTACGTAGTGATAAATTTAAACGGGACACGTGTTCTTTGATAACTCTGATATTAGTGAACGCTGGCGTGTCGCCCAAAACGCTGTTGTGTGTCACCTTTGACACGCGTGTCATAGGTTCGCCATCACTAACGTAGGTGGTGTGAGGATCCACGTCTCGATTTGACGTATGTAAATACTGAAAGCGCTCTCTGATTGTGTCGGATATGGTTTTTTTTTTTTCAGTATTAAATGCACTTCATGTGTTGCAACATTGTTATCGCGGCATATCTGAATCGCAATTTACTGCAATTTGCTTGATCTTTAATGTTTGTTTGAAATGACTCGGCTAATGTGGTGGAAAGTGTTGTGACGATGCAAATATCTGCCGCGACTCGTGCAGCTTTCGAAGAAAGTGCAATTTTGTCGGGCGTGAAAGCCCGGCAGACGCGCACACTTGATACAATTCCTGGGAAGTCGCATTATGGACGCGTCGTATTTTCTAGATCTTTTCACTTCTTGGAATTTTGAAATTTATCGTTCCATCAACCCTGTTTGGCTGCCCTTTTAAGTGTCTTTGAGTCGGTTCGTGTTTTGCAAATATTAATTTTTTTATAGGGAACACGCATACGTGGCGGCATTCTACTTCTGGTGTTTACATGTTCCTTTGGTATGTCGTATACTTATTGTGAAAGTTGCCATACACGTACATACTGATATATTTTAAAGTTAAAGATTTGATTTATGTATTTATATATTTATGCAGTACGGATGTACCGTCAACAATAATATCCTTACAGACAGAAAGACAAATATGATTTATAGTAAATTACTTACACAAAGGTCGCAGACCACCAAATTAATAGATATGAACTAGAGCAAATTACTTGTACTAAAATTTTAATTTTGGTAGCGCCCGCGTGAGAAATGTATACATTATAAATATATAACTCGTTTATTATGTAGAAAATTTACTTCAATTTTCAAAAATAAAATAGAAAAACAACAATTATTCTTGATTATTCAAAGCAATATAAATAAACAATGAAAAATAAATAATAATTAAGGAGAAAGAAGAAAATATTTAAATAAAAGCAAAAGCAAATATTTAAAAAAGTGTATGACCAGTATGACTTGTGATAGTTTCAAATTAGTTCTATTAATTTGCCAGATATAAACAAATTCTTTATTATTAAGGAGAACACATTCTTATGGTGAAGTTGTAATTATTCAGAACATAGGTCTGTAATATTTTAAATACTAATTAAATGTATTAATTAGAAAGATATATGTATGGAATCAATTTTATCGAAAAATATTGTTGTCGCGCTACCGGGATTCGAACCTGGGAAGGTGCTATGCTACAGCTACAGTATTTTTGACGACAAATTTTCGAACCTATATGTTACACTTTTTCAAATTAATACGTCTATCGTTCCGGTTTGAAAAGAGATCCAGATTCGAATTCGATAAAATTGATTTTGTGTGTTCATATTTCTAATTAATACATTTAATTAGTATTTAAAATTTCTTTATTTAAAAAAATATAAGTGCGCACTTCACCGTGCAGATTGTTGCATAATTGAGAGAATTGTTTAATTAATGAAACAAGTTGATATACTGGAGATCACATTTGTCTTAATTCGCAATAATATTTTGAGCTTTTTAAATTAATATTACATAACTTTAAGTTCCTTTGGACGATTATTTGTCAAGATTTTTTGTGGTATTGAAAATACTTTGCAAATATTAATACTGCTTAAACTATTGTATTTTATGCAATTAAGAAACTTGTACAATAATTATTATTTAAATTTAGAAGGTTAACACATTGTTGCAGATCACCATCCAAAAATATCTCAAATTTTCACGTACAAGGTCGTAATGTAGTTTTCTCAGATGTGTCATTTTGGTGTGCAGGTATATATTTTTATGTACTTTATAAATCTCCGCCTAGTCGTGCAGACGTCAGATAAATTTAATTTATAGATGCTTAAGTGTGAATTATATTCCTTAAAAGTTTACTGACTATAAAAGCAAACATCCCTATTTATAATAAACGTCACATATTTATCAAAAAATAGAGATGTGTGCGGGCAATAAATATCACATTAATATTCTTAGTATTTTCAAACTTGATGTGCTATGAAAATAGAACTAGCTTTATGGTCTCCTGGAACGAGGCTCGAACCTCCGATTACTCTTAACCACTAAACCAACGAGCACGAATATATAGTTATTATCAAAGCATTAATTATAAAGATCTACATATAAAATCGAGAAATATTATTGTTGTGCCGCCGGGATTCGAACCTGGAACTCTTTCCAAACCGGGGAAGGTGCATTATCAAACTGTGCTACAGCAACAGTACTTTTGACGACAATTTTTTTTAAATTAATACATCTATCGTTCCATTATTTGAAAGCCATGTACATTATTTTTACGGAATCTCAAATACCTCTGAGTAAACCGATAGGAGACGCCAGAATTAGCAATTCATTTTTATTAAATTTTAGACACATTGATACAACTTATATATTATTAAAGAGAACACATTCTTATTGTGAAGTTGTATATATTCAGAACATAGGTTGTTGTGCTACCGAGATTTGAACCTGGATCTCTTTTCCAATCCCTGTAGAAATAACAATATTTTTCGATAACGTTGTTTTTGTATGTATGTCTTTATAATTAATACATTTAATTAGTATTTAAAATATCACATACCTGAATAATTACAACTTCACAATGAGAATTTATTTATTTATATTTTGACATCCATATTTTTGTACTAACAGAGGTGAATACATAATAAGTTTATTGTGTGGGATGTAGTAGACTTCACCTCTGATATATACAGCCTTGTCCTGGCTACTTTGCTAGACTGAAGTCTGTGTTGTAAAGTATTAATTCATTAACAAGACATTTTCTAAATTAAACGTTGAAATTAATTAAATTGATTTTCGCGATGCACCCAATAAATACTTGCTTAAATGTATAGTATTGAAAATAAACAACCAAATTGGTTAAAAATTCAACGATTTTTTTATTGTTGAGAACACTAATTTAAGAAATTTCTTAACCATAATACTCGGATAGTTTTTAGTATAATATTTATGTTTGTTTAATTATGAGAATTAAATATTTTTATTTCATTTGTATCGAAGCTAATAATAGAAATAATATTATTATTGTTTTCATATTTTTTATTTATTATCTTAGTTTTATTAACCACAATTGAGTTTAAAAAACATCTACCGGTTTCGGAAAACACCTTTCCTTCTTCAGGATGTCATAACTAACTCATAACTAATAAAACTAAGATAATAAATAAAAAATATGAATCTTAACCGCCAAGTTAATATTGCTAATTTTAAAAGTATTATTGTTTTCATTCATCGTCAAAAAGTCTTGTTTATTTAATCATCTGACAACCAGTGTTGTCATCGGTTATTTTAAGTAAAAGTTCATCTGCTAATCACGTGTATATCGTAATTAATAATTTTATAAAATTTGTACATTATTTAATATTTGTATTTTTTCTTTGTTTCAGGTAAGCATTGACTTTCGTCTTAATAGACGGTGTACAACGGGCTGAATTAAAAATTGAAGGTAATCAATCGATCATGTGTTCTAAGGTTTTCACGGCCGCTTACAGTTTTCTGGGCTATTTTAATGCATCGGCGACATCAGTGCTGATACACCCTGCAGTGAGATCTAAAGGCTAGGAAACACGCGACATAGTGGCTGAGAAAACTTCTATACAGGAGATGTGATAAATAAAATGCATTTTGTTTAAAGAATAAGCTATCATTTCTCAAAGAATGTGACAACAATTTGATATGGTTAATACAAAATTAATTTATTAAGGAGAACGCATTCTTATTGTGGGAAGTTGTAATAATTCAGAACAGACGGTCTGTGATGTTTTAAATACTAGTTTAATGTATTAATTAGAAATATATACATATAAAATCAATTTTTTCGAAAAATATTGTTTAATAATATATCCCGGTAGCGCAAAAACAATATTTTTCGACAAAATTGATTTCATATATATATATTTATAATTAATACATTAAATTAGTATTCAAAATGAATTTGTTTTTATTGTTATATTTAATGTTTAATTATTTTTCTTACCGACGGGTATTAGGATATCAAACATTTCAGATTTTTAAAATTAAATTTAGAGATAATCAAAGAAACTGAAGAGAAAATTATAACTTCTTATAAATATTATAAATAACCGAATCCTCATTTGCAAATAGTCACATTTTAAATTTGTTTTCACAGTAGTTCCTTATTAGTTACCAACCATTTATACTTTTAAAGTTTTCTTTTTATCGTATGGATACATTGTTTCCTGAAGAATATATCACAGGTATCTAAACATGTCGATTTATCAATAAATAGTGGTTTAAATTATTTACAAAATTATAAGTTTGAGAAACCGTTTGGTTTTAAACTATGTAACTCATGTTAGGTATATACAAATTTATTTATATATATATATATATATATATATGTATATTTAAATGTCTACCCACAAAGTTGCCTTATTCTTCTTTTGAATGACTTGTGCCATTTAACTAGTTAGGTAAAGACAAATTATTCAAAACATTGTATTTAATTATAACAAAAGATCATGAATATGTAGCTATTGTAAGGATAAAGCTGAGCTTAATTCATATTAAAAAAAACATTATTTTTAATGATAGGCATACGATATATAATAATATGGCACTAGGATCAAGAGAAAGGAAACAAATTTATTTTTTATTTTTTGTTTGATCTCTTTACCGTACAACTACCGATATCCTAATATGGATCAAGGTATTATTATTAAATTTAAATTTGATATAATGGATATCAAAGATGATAACTTTAAAGGGATGGTGGATACACAAATCATATATTTTCTTTATATATTAAAGAAAAGTTAATTTGTGATGTTAATTTTAGTTCGAGTTTATCACCTCTATCATGTCCAGTATATTTTTTGTATGTTAAGAAAACAAATCGTAATGGTATCACGGATGTTGCGGTCAAGCAAAAAATCGGCCAACTGATATCAAATATTTGTATTATTTTTAGTATTATATACATTATGTAACATTTATGTAATGTGTTGGAGGCACACTTAACCTAAGTTTTCCACCATGAATCGGCTTATTTACTAAATATGTCGAATCCTAAAACTGATTTTTATCTCCACTAACATTTCCTATCACGCACAGATGATGTCAGTGCGCGCGCACCTTGACGCAAACAAAAAATATTATTTTTTGTGACTTTATTACATTTACAAGAATTGTAATTAGGCTGGAAGGAATGTAGTAAAAAAAGTTCGTTTTGCTTTGTGAAGGTCGATCCCTGAATACACCTGGGCGTAAAACCGAGTTCCTGACAGTTTTCAAAAATACGCCTGGTACTGACCTCAACATGTGTCAACATAATGTCCGGAGGCCTATATCTGCACGCCACTCTTCTCGCTGCTGTCAAAGATTTTTCTATCTGTAATTGTAATAACAATAAACCTCTGTCAACTGTAAGTAGTTTATTGTGTTCAACCTGCCCTGGCCATTTCTGGCTTCTGCGATTATATTTTAAAAAAACACGTGAGCGCTGAATGTAATTCATGGTAGTAGGGGGCACCAGGCACTCGTACACACAACCTTCTGATTCTTACAACATCATCATATCTTCCATAGCTTCTTTGTTTTTTGTAGTTTGTTGGATCTAATGATGATATAACCCAAAATTGCCTTCAGAAGTAGGTATATTAGACGTTGCTAGTTGTTACCTTGGGCCGCCAGAAGACTGTAATTATGTCTATATGGAGGTTTCCGGTTCATATCCCAGATGAAATTGGATCACGCTTCGCGTCGAGTATCACTGTCGGAGCGGACCAATCGGTTGAACACTTATTCATGATTGGTTGTGGTTCTATTATTTTATAAGACAGTACAGTAAATTCAAAGGCCCTGATAACGCGCGAGCAGCTCCTCGATAGTGACGGTTCAAGTGTCGTCTCTTGCTTGCATCAGAATGGGATGGTCATAATAAGTAAATTTTCGTTTCAGATATCAAAATTCGTTGATATCCCTACGTATCAGTTTTATTACAAAATATTGTGTAGCCTATCTTGGTCGAATGTTTTAACATTTAGAAAACGCAGCGCAGTTTCGTGGCCTCTATATAATAAAAAATCTGTGCATAACTATAATCTTTGCAAAATAAATGTAAATTAAATATTTATTTGATATATTATATAATTCAGTTCTCATGTTAACCAAAACTGTATAATTAGTGGATTAATTTAAAATTGACAAATAAAGCTGGGCATGTTTTTTTTTCACAAAATCTGTCTCCCGTTTATTCGATTATATTTTCATCTTTATAATATCATTTCTAATGCCGCGTTCCCACGTTTCAATCTTATTTCTAATTGAGCATAGCAGTGGACTCGTACTTCCCATCAATTCGATTTTAAAGGAATAGTCTTACGAAATGCCACCGTCAAGGTGCACTGCCCGGGGTTTTCTTTCTTTCCGTTTGTCGTATTATCTCCACCACGACTAAAGCAGTATTGTACGATAGGCCGCTTACACTATCAATTGTCATTCCATTCCATCAAATTCGTAACGGAACAATTGTCGAACTTCGTTGAATTTCAGATGAGATCTATCATATTTACTGGTATGGTAAGGTATATGGTATTAGAATATTTAATATATGTATTTATATATTTTCCTATCCTGGATCGTTTTGAGAGTTCTTTACTCTCGTTTCGATTCGTCATAATTACATATTTTTTATTACAATCAGTCATTATTAACATTATCATCACAATGTCATCATAGGTTGGCTCCGGTATCGTCGTACCAGAGCCATACCTCTACAATTTAACGTGAGACTCGTTATCGCATTAAATTTAGAAGGCAGCCGGAGAGAATCTATAGAAATCATACACCCCCAAAAGGGGAGGGTAGACGTCACATTAGTGTTGCAGTCGCAGAACTCGGTCACAGTCAGGCAGAAATTCTCACTGTCCAGGTCACAAGAGGTGCCACGTTAGGTCTCTCTAGCCACTGCTCTTCCTGGCATCGTCCATCCCAGCAACCTCCAGCGAGAGACCCACATCCTAATGAATTCCCGGAAATATCTGAGATTCCTTTTATTTCTTATTACGTCATCGTTCCGAGGGATCCGATGATGACAATATATGTATTTACAATATATATGATACGTGTACGATTCGTGTGTTACAAGTGAACAGCTTGTCCTTCACTCTTTGCGATCGTGTAGCGAGGCTTCGGCCGTGTATCGGACTTGATGCAGATCGTCTTCAGAAGTAAATTAATGATGAAAGATATTCTTCTTCTTTTTGTGCCCTATCCGTTAAACGGTCGTTGACTATCATCACTTCGTTTACTGCGGACCGGAAGAGCTCTACAGTAGACTGATCAAATCATTGCCTCAAGTTCTTCAGCCATGATGTTCTCTGATGCAATACAGGATATGCTTTAGGGTATGGAGGCTGCGGGTTGTAGTTTCAGACCCACTCAGGTCTGAAAGGAACCTGGAACTGTTCAGTGCCTTTGTCAGAATGTGTATCCTGGGTCGACCTGCTGTGGCGAGCGTCTGATTAGCCTATCAATCGGACCCCCTAGTGTGCTGTTTCCTGGATAATATCTGCCGGCAGTGGTGCTCGGTTAGAGAATTAACTATTTTTACATAAGAAACTAAAAAATAGTATACTCAAACAAACTGATAAACTTACATTACAATAAACCTACACATAATAATCTTAAAAATAGTACATCTTAAAAAAAATAACTGAAAAAAGAAATAAAAAAGTGTTTTTAAACTAAACATACAGAGTGGAAAGGGTGAGGGGAGGGAAATGGGATGCAATATATAAAATTTATGTTAATAGTTATTGAAAAGTTGGCGTAGTTTCATTTTAAAGGGAAGCAATTTATCGTTGAAAATGTCTAGTTATTAGAAGAATTTACGGTATTATTTTTTGACGTATTTTCGCTTGCTGGATACCTCGTTCCTTCTCTATACTTAAAGGTGTGGCCTAGCTTGGTACATTACGAAGCCGTCGAGTGCGCGATATTTTCATCATCAATCCTAGTCTTGTGTTAACAAGAAAATATGTACGTCTCTGCTGTTGAGGGGGCGAGGGCTAATGGGCCACACCTGTTTACGCACCCCCGCGCCATTCCCTTCTCTGCTTGATTTATTAAAAACCCGGCGTTCGCCTGCCGCTGACTTCACAGTTAACCCTAAATCAGGCCCAACATTGTGAGTTGACCCACTGCATAAATCAACCGTGGCCAGGAGTACGTTCAGGAATTCCTATCGGATGTATATTTAACCGCTCCAGCGCGGTCGGTACCAGACACGAGACGTGTCCGTATACTCAACGTTGTTGTTATATACAATAGGTGCTTTCGGAATATCTTCGGTTGGGGTGATCCGTCTCGCGTGGCCGACTCTTGCTGCCTAATTAACGATATCGCTTAATCGTTTTCTCGTGAAACATCTTGGCGTTCCTTCCTCGTTGTTGCGTGTGATTTGTTGTATTTTTAAGATTTTTGTTCGCTTCGTCCACTTGTGCATTCTTTCCGACTCAAAAGATCGGCTTTTGAAAAATTGACGAAAAATCATGCGTAGTCGGGTCGACATGATTTTTGTAACATTAATAAAAATGCTCTTTTTGTGTTTCATTTAGGTAGTTATTAAAATACCTTTTCACAGAAATGACCTAGCGCGTCCCATTTTCGAGTACATGTTTGCCCCTTTCACCTTATACCCTTATGTCCTTAAAATGATCTAAGTAAAATCGCAGTTATGCGGGATTTGGGTGTGCTCTCTACGACGAAAAATTGATTCAATATTACAGTGAAATTTGTAACAAGACAGACAAAAACATTAACTCGCTCCGCTCTCTGACAACTTTGTATACATCTATTGTAAGAAGTACGCTGGAATTTAACTCCACTTTGTGGTCACCCTACTATGACTCGCATTTAAAAATTGAAAGAATGCAACATAAATTTTTAAGATTTATTAATTTTAAATTACATGTTCCGGTAGAAAATATAAATGACGATTTTTTAATGAGTCTTGTTCATTTGAAATAATTACCCCGGAGAAGGGATGTGAGCGATATAGTATATATATAAAATTATCAATAGCATGTTGGACTGCCCTGAGGTGATACAAATGGTTTCGTATAAAGTACCAACTCAAACGAGACAACGTGAAGTGTTCTCTGTAGGTACACATAGAAATAATTATGCTGTTAACTCGCCAATATCGCGGATGCATCGGCTCGGTAACAAGTTGAGTTTCGTTGACATTTTTCGTTGCAGGAGCATACTTGAGCTGATTGATGTATGTAAATTATACTTACTTTTTTTATGTTATATTTAAACTGTTATACTGAAATGTCAATTAAAAATGTACTGTTATATTTTAAATTAAATAAAAATGTATTATTATGTAAAAGTCCACAAGGGCGTTGAAGAAATAAATAAATTAAAAAATGCATTTTTTGCACTCGCATTTGGATTTTTTTCCGTGCAGTAAGTGACGAACAAGGAGAGAGAAAAAAGTGCAATATTTTAAAAATAATAATTAAACGTATTAATTAGTATTTAAAACATCACAGACCGTCTGTTCTGAATAATTTCAACTTCACAATAAGAATGTGTTCTCCTAACAATAACTTATTTTTGTCGCTGTATAATATCATCATGTAGCATTTTGTATTTTTTATTGCACATAGTCCTTAGTAAAATGTCTTTGCATAGATTTAACATGTTTATATTAAATAAACATTAGATTGCAAAAATATATCGTCTTTTTTTTTATCCGACTACCAACCTCTGTAACAAATAAAATGTACGTATTGAGCTTATAATTTTCGGATTTAGGACCACAGAATACTTGACATGCACGTATTTTCATCACTGTTACTTGAAAAAAGTTTAAATTTTTTGACCAGTGTTATCAATATTGTTTTATATATCTTCATGCCAGTTTACTGTAGAGTGATTAAAGCCAACGTCCATTGAACGAATAGGGCATAATTTTCCGCGTCTGATCGCTGTTAAGCTTTGTATAGCCATCATTATAAAAACATTTTACTAATCAAATCAAAATTCACCGAAATAAATTTGATTTAGCCATATTTCCGTTAATATAATTAGTTCATCTAAGATGGCGATAGTGTAAATAATCGACAACTGTATTATGTATTAAGACAAATTTCTCTTAATATATAATACATATCTATAATTATAGATATCTCATAGAGACGCTTACGATCTGTTTTCGGCTGGCTTAAGTGATCACTTTACACAAAGTAACGTTCACCAATTCTACCCACAATCAACCTCTACATTTATCTTTTTTTTTTAAAGTTAAATGTATGCTACCATGTAGAAACATTGTGAGTATTTAACTACAGCTTCGTTGTCGCCATCTATGGTTTGAAATTTTATGAGAATCTTATATTTTAATTGTTAGTATTATTATTATTATCAGAACTAGAAATTATGCAACGAAATATAATTTCAACAATATTTGAATACGTCCAAGAACACATTATTACTAGATTTTTACCTACAAAGTCCATCCAATACAATAAAAAATAGCTTTGTCTCTATGAGATATCTGATGAATATAATTTCTGTTTGTATTTACTTCCTTGTTCATATTATCTTTGCCTGAACCTACAGTAATCCCATATGAAAAGTTATTTTTTTGGCTTTTACAGTAATTAAATACAGGTATCCAAATTTAAATAACTGTCTTCCTCTGTCAGTACATGATGCCGACTGTGCGCACATCCAACCAGCTCACAGTAACATGGCTCTTCCGACATTCCTCCATTCGATAGGTTTTTCTTCAAATGCTCTCTGAATCCTAAATCCATGCGTTAAACGTGACCAGCCCACCTCAGCCATGCTTTCTTGATTACTCGGGAGAATGTTGGGTTTACCAAATTCCATATCTAATTCGTGATTGACTCCAAATAATCTTCTCGTTCGGAGACCACCGCTGAAATTCTGTTTTTTTTAGTCTAAGGGAATTCAGAATTATTAAAAGATAGCGATCTCCCTTGTTTTGATTATTATAAACCTTTAAGACGTCATTCTTTATCCACTTCTAATAAATTGACTTTAGTGACTTCGCAAATTGAAAAATAATCTTTTTTTAAATACTTAAATCAGTTTTATCGATAAATATATTGTTGTTGCTACCGAGATTGATTCGAACCTGGATCTCTTTTCAATCTTCAACTATAACTACAGCAGTCTACAGCCTTTGTCGACAAATTTTCGAACCCATATGTTGCATTTTTCAAATTAATGCATCTACCGTTACATCTTCTTTGTTTTTACGGAATTGATTATATCCCTCCAGCTGTTCTTTGCAGTACATTAGTGACTTTGTGTGCATGATTATAAAGACTCGTTAGGGCCACCAATAAGGATGTGAACGGTGAGAATCGAGGGCCCTATACCTCTTCGCTTCTCCCTTAAGTATATGAAAAGTTACCACTTTAGTGATTTGGTGTTTGCGTGTACAGCTAGAGTGGGTGGATTATGAATTGAACAGTACTTGAGATGGTTACATTTATTTACAGGTTGAATTTACATTTGTTCAACTTTAACGTGGAATTTACATTATAAAAAAGTGTAACATAAACGTAGCTCACTGAAGGCGGCGCCGAGGTGCGTGCGAGTAGATGTATCCGAGACTGGTTGCGGCGCGACGTATTGTTGTCTGGTTTTCTGGGGGTACCAGTTGAACTGTGTGGCTGTCAAATGAATGCTTACGCGGCCATGTCTGTGAGCATGGCATGAGCAGAACCACCACTACCAGAACCACAAAAAATGTTAAGTTTGATGCTGCTACATCTCTTATTTGTAAGAGATTATTGGTGAGGACCTCCCATCCGACTTAATTCGCATTATTGCTATCTTTAATTATCTACAGTTGGACCGCTATCATCTTGATATTCTTTTGAAGTCTACGATAGAGATAATCTTAAAGTTGTTAT
Organism: Eubasilissa regina; assembly: GCA_022840565.1. Taxonomy (NCBI): domain Eukaryota; kingdom Metazoa; phylum Arthropoda; class Insecta; order Trichoptera; family Phryganeidae; genus Eubasilissa; species Eubasilissa regina. Next base: position 9,515,861 of record JAINEB010000027.1, on the reverse strand, counting down.
TTCCTTTTAGTGCGGTTTAGCGGTCGATTTCATATTTTTAATACTTGGTAATTTTTCATTCAATTCAGTACTTACAGGAATATATTATTACGTATCTTATCCAAATACAACGTTGTCCGTGACCAATTTGCCCATTTTCACTGAGAATTTATGTTTATATAGAAATCTTTACTTTATGTCTTGTCATGTAATGTTTTAAGTTAACATTATTCTCATACGACATGTTTCCATATTGGTCTGACTCACCGACCAGGATTTTTCTAAATAAATTAATATTTATTTGAAAGCAGACCGAACGTTCTGAAATCGAAAAGGAATTCTAGAATACTTATATATATATATCTCTGTCGTATCTTACTCTTTCTTTTTAATTTTAATTAAATAACACCACAACAGCACGAAAAAAAAACTGGCTACTTTAACACAGGCGGTAGTCTAGCAAAGTAGCCATGATAATGCTTTATATATCAGAGGTGGATATCTACTACATCCCACACTGTCAACCAATAAGTATATTATATAATTATTATGTTGGACACATTCTTATTGTAAAGTTGTAATTATTCAGAACATAAGTCCGAGATATTTTAAATACTAATTAAATGTATTAATTGGAAAGATGTACATATAAAATCAATTTTATCAAAAAATATTGTTCGATTGATTCGAACCTGGATCGAATCTGGATTCCAAACCGGGGAAGGTACATTATCCAACTATGCTGCAGCGACAGTGCTCAACAAAGTAGATGGCTTTCAAATAATGGAACGATAGGTGTATTAATTTAAAAAAGCATAATATATGGGTTCGAAAATTTGTCGTCAAAACTACTGTCGCTGTAGCATAATTGGATAATGCATCTTACCCGATTTGGAAAGAGATACAAGTTCGAATCCCGGTAGCGCAACAACAATATTTTTCGATAAAATTGTTTTTATATTCATATCTTTAATTAGTATTTATTATATGATTGAATGTTCACTTCTGATGCGCAAAAAAAATTATGTCAAAGGTTTATCATATTTTATAAGAAATTATCGTATTTTTCTTTTTTTTCCGCATTTAAGATAAGTATATAATAATAATGAGTCAATTTATCAAATATTTATTTCTATCTATGTAAGCCTTAAAGCTTAACATGATTTTGTAAAAATCTTGAACAAAAATTTTTTCAATAACGTTATAGTATTTTTACTTATTAGTTGAACTTTTTTTTTTACAGTGTTTACACCTTGTATTGTTGATAAGTATATTGCTGAAACGAAGCAATACGTTATTCAAGTGATATCGTGTTTGCTGCCTTCTGTATCCACGATTTTATATTTTTATAAATGTGCAGCTGTTCGAGCACGAATAGACAGGTAAAACTTTAACGTTCGCATAAAATGACGGCAAATAACGACGGCTCGCGCAATACAACGTAAAAATGTGATGCCCTTGGATGGTTTTTATCAGCCATTACACGTTTCTTGCACATTAATAAGCGACCTGTCACGCCTAGAACGGTATTGCAATCATGGATGACGCAACCGTGTTTCAGGCTAAGTAAAACTATTTTTAATCACCCTGTAAGTCATGTTATTTATTAACTGAATGCAGGTGAAGTTCCTTCGTTTACTGCTGTATTGACCACAACATATTTATACCTTTATTTTGTAGTACATACCGGTGGCGTGCAGTAGGCATAGATTTAGGTTATGCTGTTACCAATGATATTGGACAAAATAAATCCGTCTTTTATACGATCTACCAATTTAGAGTACTATTAATAGTGTTTTTAAAGTTTAAGTTTTAACGTAAAATAATACCTTCTTACCCATATAAAAGATCGACGTTTTTAAGAACACTTTCTATAACTGAACATGATTCATTTATTGTTTGAAAATCCTTCACGTAATAACTAAAGGAAATATTTATTTTTATTAAAGGTACCAAATAGTTCTGCCGATTGCTTTTTGTCTTTCCCAAATCAAAAACCAATCCATGAACCAAATTTAAAGAACAATCATGAAATCGACACGTTAAAAACAGTAAGATAGTAAAATTCGCGAATTAGTAAAAGAGGAAGTAAGCACTTCAATTATTTTCACGCAGTTGTAAGACTTTCTAATGTTATTCTATTAAAAACGACTCTATACAAAACGGATCAAGCGAAACGATTTTTCAATTCAGTAAATAGTAATTTATATGACTTGAGTAATTCACTAGCTTAAAGACAGAACAGGGTAATGTGAATAGCTCGATGCGGCGAATACAAAAGAGCGTCTTGGGTACAGCGATGAGTTGTCGTGGTAGTTTTTAGAACTAAGCAATTGAAGTCTCTACTGGTACATAGATGATGCTAATTGTTAAATAATGTTAATCCAATTATTTAATTTATATGTTTTTCCCAGAATTTTTGGTAATGCACAGCTTTTTTCCTTGTATGCACCGCACGCCCGTGGTATACATATATGTATTTATATGTAGGCAATATTAATTATAATTAATAATTATTTATTAGACACTTAAGTTCAGTTTCTTTTGTAAATTATAACTAAATACATATGTACATGCAGTGGTTGTCTTCAATATTTTTCATAGTTGGGATTGTAATATAATTATTATATTTTAATATCCCTATCTTTGTCATGTTCAATACCCTCGCTTTGTGGATAATTATTTTTTTTAAATTGTCTGACTAATTGTGTGCAATAATTTAATCCTATAAAAGAATATAATTTAATAAAAAACCTTATTAATATTGTGGTGATTTTCCAATTTGACTGAACCAGTGTGGTGTCCTTGGAATTACTACCAGATTCCCTCTGGGGTTTTATCCTATCATTGTGTACTCTCGAGTTGCTTGGTCGAGTCCTTGTAAGTGAAACTCAGATGTATAACAACTATACTTTATTACAATAACTTATTTACGGAATGTACAATTATATAACTCAGATATTGATTACAACCATTGCGAAGGACCGATGGAAAAGAGCCCGCTCCCCCAGTGGCGGCCTCTTATAATAATAATAATTATGGATAATTTGTATAGCGCCATTTTTGTAAAAACTTTCACCTCAAGGGCGCTTTACACATAAACTGTTTATAGTTCTACAATTATCTTTGTTTTTTAAAATTAAAAATCGTTATTTTCATTTTAAGGAAATGAATTTTTGAAAAGGTTCGTTTTTAGTTTCTTCTTAAATAAAGTCTCTGATGCGCTGTTTCTTATAACTGAGGACAAAGAGTTCCACGGTTTTGGGCCTGCCACCGTAAATGCTCGTTCGCTTAATTTAGACTTCTGGCAACGGTTGGTCGGTTCTACAACCCTTCCTGCAGCTGAAGTAGAGGCTAATCTGAGAGTTTGACGTCTACTATTCAAATTGTCTCTGGGATACAAAATTCTTGAAGATACAGAGGCGCCATGTTGTTTGTCGCCTTGTACATCAACCGGTACAATTTAAATTCAACTCCCATGACCCCCACCACTCATCTGACACGCACACATATAAAAGTGACAATTCTCACAAATATTAAAACGTGTTGTCTCAATGCCAAAAATATGTCTAGAATATAAAAACGGCAAAGCAAAAGTATTTTGATATACAAGTACAGTAAGGTCCCGCTTAACGCGGGGGATACGTTCCAATAAGTTCCAGCGCTAAACGAAACAGCGTTAAACGAATCAATCTTAACACTTAAAGAATGGGGATAAGTGAAACAGAAGAGAAAATAAGTTACTTTTATTAGTTTACATTTACATTTATATTACATTTGTCATTAAATACTTTTTATTACATTAATTACAATACTACTAACATCTACTTTTTTTCATGACAATAAAAAAATGTTCCGAGTAAAGAAGTTATGTTAGCGATAAGGAATGTTCTTCCTAATTTAACTTTTTATGTTTTTTTTTTATGAAGAAGTCATGTAATTTCGTTTGTCTTTTCCTGTTTCGTTCAGCGAGCAGTTGTCGATAACGAGACATCGCATCGATGACACTTCGTCTTGCCTTAGAAGTTCTATCAAAATTGGTATCATTTTGAATAAATTGATTCATAATTTCTGTTATCCATTATAATTGATTGACTTTATGGCGTATTGCGTTCAACCTCATCGCCAATCCAGATGGAAAGTCGTTTTTCCATTTCCTCAATAACGTTGCTTCTGGAACGGGTAATTTTGGTTGCTGAAGTAGTTGCCGATGATACGATTCTTTCTTTATTTTTTTAGAATTGTTCGTATTGTTGAAGTAGACAAATTTAATGCAGCAACCTATATCAGATTGCCGTTCATCTGCATCTAATCGTCTGAGCATTTGCATTTTAGTTTCCAGCAAAATGTTTTATCTTGTCCGCTTTACTTTATTTTTTTTGCTATCACCCGTTTTAGGAACTAAAAATTGACATATTTATCACAATAAAATTACTATACATGTTATGGTTATACACAATAACGTTGATGACCGATAATAAATTAACTATGACGCAGCAACGAGGGTTCGTATTGAAATGCAGTGCGAGACTGCACGCGAGTGTCAAAGCAACGAAATCGTGCGCTATTTCGGGAAATCCCAATTTTACCGCGTAATACTGAAACAGCGTTAAGCGGGGCCTTGTTGTGTCTTTATTAAAATATGTTAAAACCATTAAGTACATATGAAAAAATGATACAAACTTAAATCATATCACGACTAAATAAATATACCTTCTTCTATGTCAGTCCCTTGCGGTTAAGGATAGTTATCTTTATGAACTCCTCCCTTTGACTATGCAGGTTCGAGGGCTGTTGCTTGTTTTGCTTGTTGCTCTTTCCACTTGGTCGGTCGAACGGATGGGGGATTTCTCTCTTCTTCTCCATCCTTCTCCAAGTTATGTTCTCTTCTCGCAGGGTGTCAAAAATTTGAAAAAATTGTTTTTCGCAAATATTGACGAGTCTATCGTTGATCTACAGTTCCTGCAGATAAACTTAAAACTAATGGCGGATGGCCTCGCATTGTCCGATACGCAGTTGCTAGATTTTAATTTTAGACATGACTCCAAGTTTTCATACGTTATTTGGCTTCTTAATTTGCTTTTGAAGACAGATGCTCGAAAGCGATTGCTATATGTTGAGCCGAAGATGGTAAGAACAGGAAATGCAAATTATTTTAACTGATCACCGTCTGGAAGGTTATTCCACTCGGGTAAAGGTAAAGGTCCTAACAATTGTTTTAGGACCAATATTTTCAAAAAACAACATACTTGCACCTAAAGGGCAACATACTGCTCGTCAGCTGCGTTTTACCGGCTCCAGACAATTTTATTATTCATTATTTAACTTTGTTTATAATTAACTATTTAATGAGTAATTTTTAAACATCGACAGGTTTCGAAAAACGCAATTTTCTTCTTCAGGATGTAAAATTAACTAACCAAAAAATATATGTCACGTTATTCAAAAGTTTAAAAAAAAACACCTTTTTTTATTAAAATAAAATTTTGTATGTACTTAAATAGTCAAGATAAAAGATGAAAAAGCAAAAGCAAATGCCAACGGACGACATGGCGCTGGCTTAATGTAATATAATATAATATTATTCTTAATTTTCCCCTGGTTTCAATACGTCACCAAATATAGATTATTTTTAATACAAATTAAATTAACTATACTTTTAAAATTAGCAATAATATATGTTTTTAGTTAGTTATAACATCCTGAAGAAGAAAATGGTATTTTTCGAAACCGGTAGGATGTATTCAAACTCAATTAAGTGGTTAATAAAACAAAAATAATAAATAAAATGATAATAAAAATGAATCAATTTAAAAGACATACAGAAAAAATTATCTATCGAAAAAATATTTGGTTCTATGCATACTCTTGTTATGGGAGAGGATTATATCAGAGGCGAATAGCAAGTACTCGTTATGATTTATTAAATTGGTGAAGTAAGTGTTGTGTAGGCATATATGATATGGAGGGTAGTCAAAGGAAAAAATGGAAAATTTGAATGAAGAAGTATGCGATTTCTCGCGTCGGTTGAGGCGCAATTGTGTTTATTTTTCCTGGTTTAGGAGCAACGTGGACGCGAGGTTTAAGATCACCAGCGGTAGCGCATTACACAATTCTGCATTGTTTGTTATGTTTAGGCGCAGTCAGCCGTCAAATCATTCTATACCACAACACTAAAATTATTATTATTCACGCATTTGATGCGATTGCCATTGATTACTCAATGCCGATCTCAAGCTTCCGACTGGATGTTACAGGGATATATGTTTCAAATCATTCTATACCACAACACTAAAATTATTATTATTCACGCATTTGATGCGATTGCCATTGATTACTCAATGCCGATCTCAAGCTTCCGACTGGATGTTACAGGGATATATGTTTCAAATCATTCTATACCACAACACTAAAATTATTATTATTCACGCATTTGATGCGATTGCCATTGATTACTCAATGCCGATCTCAAGCTTCCGACTGGATGTTACAGGGATATATGTTTCAAATCATTCTATACCACAACACTAAAATTATTATTATTCACGCATTTGATGCGATTGCCATTGATTACTCAATGCCGATCTCAAGCTTCCGACTGGATGTTACAGGGATATATGTTTCAAATCATTCTATACCACAACACTAAAATTATTATTATTCACGCATTTGATGTGATTGCCATTGATTACTCAATGCCGATCTCAAGCTTCCGACTGGATGTTACAGGGATATATGTTTCAAATCATTCTATACCACAACACTAAAATTATTATTATTCACGCATTTGATGCGATTGCCATTGATTACTCAATGCCGATCTCAAGCTTCCGACTGGATGTTACAGGGATATATGTTTCAAATCATTCTATACCACAACACTAAAATTATTATTATTCACGCATTTGATGTGATTGCCATTGATTACTCAATGCCGATCTCAAGCTTCCGACTGGATGTTACAGGGATATATGTTTCAATTGCATCCAATGTTTATCATGATAAGATTATTCTTTATCTATTTTTTTTATTTTAATCACAAAGTTAATATTGTTAATTTTAAAAGTATTATTCTTTACCATTTTATTTAATTACATTTCACCAGTGAAGGAACGTAAACATTTGTATGAATGATTTTTCTAATATTGAGCTATTTATTAGTGAAAATGAATAGATAGACCACAGTGGAGAAGATTTTTTAAGAAATTTTAATTTTGTATCTTTAATCTGCAATATGAAAGTAATTTCGCTAATTGATTTGATATTATTCATCATTGTATTTCACCTAATACTTGCTCACCTCACTAAATCAGTGTCCATATCGAGATGGGCAGTGTTTTATTAATTAAATGTATTAATTAGAAAGATAAACATATAATAATAAAAATTATTCTTAAAAAAAAAAAGACTATCCAAGTATACAACTTTTCACAGATTTTAAAGTACCAAAAATAGTAGACATATACAAAAAAAAATTCAACAATTCAAATTTTCAAAATTAAAAATCAATTAAATTTTAGAAGAGAATTGCGATCTACAAGATATAGAGATCAAATTGATATCCTAAAACTAAAATATACCGCAACTCAAAATCAATATATTTATCAAGGTATCAAATTTTTTAACAATCTCCCCATCACAATTAGAAAAATTACGGACTATTATAAATTTGTAACTGAAGTAAAAAAAATATGTACACAGACTAACTGAAACATAAATTAACTCGAATATACTCCTTCTCTATACACGAGTCTTACACTCATAGAGAAGAAACAAATGTTAATATATATGTATATATATCCACTGATTATTGAAATTGTATTATATTTTTAATATTAATAAAAAAAAATATATATATATATATATATTGTAATTATTAAGAACATAGGTCTGTGATATTTTAAATACTAATCAAATGTATTAATACGAAAGATATACATATAAAATCAATTTTATTGAGATTCCATAAAAATAAAGTAGATGGCTTTCAAATAATGGAACGATAGATGTATATTTCAATTCGTAATTTATACAATTTACCATATCCAAACGCCAAACGTCAAAATAAAATGCAAATATTAATTTCAGATGTACCGATGCAGTGTATACACGTGTAGGTACTTAATACTAGAAAATCAGAAATAACAAATGTCGAGATAAAAGTGTCATCGCGCGCACTCGGATTTTTAATATGCTGAGAAAAAAATATTTATCGCTTTCAGAGTGCACTGAAATAGCTTTATGGAGTGGTAAGATATTAGGAATCCTCGTCGGTAGCATTTAGTAGACTTTGATTTATTTATTTTTCGATTGTTTACGATATTTTTGAGTATTCTTTCTACGTCTTTATTAACTTTGTAGTCGCTTCTTGTGTGTTCGGGAAATTAACAAACTGCCTTCGCGCTACTGTGTTCTTAATGTAAACTGTTAATTTTCATAACTTTAAATTATTTTTAAAAAAGCAACGAAATACTACACTAAAATAATTTACTTAATAACTTTTGTGTTGCTACGCGACGACGTGTACTGACGGACGTAAGGAAATTATATAGGCATGTAGAACAAGTTGTAGGTACTTTGGAGATCGACAGGAACAAAGCGCTGTTGACTGATAATATGATAATGGGTACCTACCAGGCGCGGTCGCTCCATACATGCTATGGATGCTTATCCCTTGTGTTATAGAGTCAAAGAACCTTGGATTTTTTGTTTACTTGCCGAAAACATCACTGCTGGAAATAAATTCGTCTTGTCCTTTAAATACCACACATAATCATAACACACACTGCGATATGGCGCGGGCACGGAGTGAGTCGTTCCACATATACCAGCAACAGTGGATTCTATCATTCGTTCCGTATTCGCAAAATATTCGACGTTCGCGTATGCGCATTCAGTTCCGCTTGTCAAGATCTTCGAATACTGTATGCGCATTCGTTAACAGCGTCCAACGTACAAACAACGACTTTAATGCTTATGTGTATAATGCACAGAATAGCATACATATTACGAAGCGAGCGGATTGTTTTGAGGAATTTGTTTGTGTGACGCATTTTTGACAGCCGATTGAAATCTTGATTATATGTTATATTTTTATATTTGATAGTAGGTATAAACTCATTATCTAACATCCCTTCTACAAAAAGTCGTCGACTGCCACTGGTACCTACCTATGAAGAATTTTTATAATAATTTTTAAAAACATATAACATTACTCCGGACGTTCGTCCTTGATAGTATCCCACCTACGACGGAAACATTCGTTCATTTAACCAGTCTAATAATATTTTTCTAAGCTTCTCGGCAATAAATGATTTTACTTGGTGAATAGACTATAGTTTATTTGTATTCACCGACGACAGACGAAAGCAGTAAAAGAATTTCCTTCTCAAGTTTCTTCATTCGACTGTTTTAAGCAATAGAATTTTCTGGAATTTATACTTGGTATAGATCTGGCTCCCTTTCCAATTTCCGGGTACTTTAAATCAAATCGGGAACATGGCCTATCTTCGGCACGGACTCGACTGGGAATGCTAGGAATTCAACGCGAGCTCTTCCATGCACCTGTCTATTTTTGGCTCAGACATACCTGTTGTCATGCCGTTAGCCGTCATATGAATACCATCCTTTCTCCATATCTACTAGAATACATGATAACGATAAGATATCTATTTGTGTTATGTGGCTATTACTAAATTTACATTTTTAATTAATTATTCGATCATGGGCATTAGATACGGTTTTTTTTTTTTTTTTTTACATATTTTTTAACTAACTAAATATATAGAAAATAGAATAACATACCCTTCTGTACTGGTGTACCACTCTTGGCTTAATAATATTCATATACTTTCTCATGGCGTATATCGTTGAAGTTTCTACCAGAACCGTCCTCCAATATATGGTTTATCTGATCATGCCAGATCTTTGCGGACATATTTGTTCCTGTTGATTCAATACTCGCCTCATATATGTTGTTGGGATAATATTCCGTGGACTGTATCGATTAAAATTGTGGTTTAGTTGACGCAACCTTGGATTCAGAAAGGAATGATGGCAGATGGATCTGACCTACCTCGATCTCAGTCCTGGGTTGGATGACAATTTTTACCTCCACTTGACTTTTGTAGTGAAGAACGAAGATATCATTGCACTTCCGGAAGGTGTAAAACACCGCTTCTTCGTGATCCGGATCTGCACACACGGCGACAATTTCGATCCACAAAAAATGCCTCTCGACAGCTGTGTTGAGTTTATTGGATATATTGAGTTCACGGGGAGTATTCGACTTGTGTCAACATATATTCTTTACCATCCTCTTCCCGCTCGTACTTCAACATGACTAAATCATCTTAGTGATTCTCGCTTAATTCTATCGACTACACTTCAAAAGGATCTATCTACATTAGAGATGGTTAAACCGTTATCGTTACTCTGATTGTTTTCGAATGCGAAGATGATTGGTAATTCTTCGAGCAATAACTGGTACACTAGAAACTTATCTTCCAATAGTTAAATCTCTGTTATCAATCATTGTTACAATCGAAAACAGTCAGTCGCAATAGGAGTTTAAATAACGATTTACCATCACTAATCTACATTCGTTTCTAATTCGTTCATTCTTTACTATATCGCGTATAGATTTTTTGCGTTCAGTTATCTTTCGTTTTTTATGCTAACTTCAGGATTCACTTCTAAAAATAAATGTTTAATAATTGCGTTATAAATATTTTTTAACATAATAGTATCTTTTATTCAGATTTATCATTGGTTATTTGGAATTTTTATGATAACTTGATTCTTGATTCTCGCATAATTAAATAAAATAAAAATATCTAAATATTATTTTCTATATTGTTTTAAAGTATTCCCGAATAAAATGGATTAGAAAATTCTAACGTCACCGTGGACGTATTACTCAAAAGTTTCTGAGATTTACATATAAAGTCTAAATTCATCGTTAAGGTAAATTTCTATATTGGTATAATAATATTTTTCCGGCAAGAGAATGTCCGAACGGAGTTCGAGTTCCAGTGGTAATTTATTATTTTTTGATTTTTTATCTTCCTAAGTGATTCTAATCTATTTTTTTTTTAAATAATAATATAATAGCTATATACGAAGCTGTATCCGCAAAACTATGATTGGTGAAAAGGTTGTTTTTTTTAGAGGTTTGTTTTTCGAATTGGCGACACTCTTTTCATCGACAGCCAATTTTACAGCTGACAGCTGATTTGTACTCTGTTTGGTTTGCACTTCACCATGAATAGACTTACGCCAGAACAATGCTTGCGATTTGCGCAAATTTTGATTTGTGTCAACGTAATCGTCCATCCGAGCAAGTAATTCGAATAACCATGGATCGTTTTCGCACCACGCATCTCTAATTCGTACAGACGTCGTACAGTGCGCACCGAAGAACCTGTTGTTTCTTCAAAAATGATGCCGGCCGAAACGTTACAGTCAGTGGAGAGCGCTATAGATCCATGATTACTGATTTTTTCGTTCCCCAATTGAATGACGTCAATGTAGAAAAGCTGTGGTTTCAACATGACGGTGCAACGTGCCACACAGCGCGCGCCACAATCAATTTATTGATGGACACATTTGATGAGTACATACTTTCGTGTAATGCACCTGTAAATTGGCCTGAAAGATCGTGTGATTTAACACCTTTGGATTATTTTCTGTGGGGATATGTGAAGTGGCTAGTCTGCGCCGATAAATCAGAGACGGTAGACGACCCGGAAGCCAACATTCGTGTTATTTCCGATATACGTCCCCAGCTGCTCCAAAAAGTGGTTGAAAATTGGACTTCCAGATTGCACTTTATTCGAGCCAGCCGCGGCACCCATATGCGCGAAATCATATTTAAACACTAATGGCTTAAAATTATCTTTCCAATAAAGTGAAAATACCATGGCCATCACCATGATTAATGGGTTTTATTTCATTTTAAAGTTCTATACCTCTAAAAAAAAAACTACCTTTTTATGGAGGAAAACATGTTTGTACGTGTGTCGCTGACCGAAAACGGGGTCTCACGAATGCCGACGTTCTAAGCCTATTTCTCTCTGTTACTGAACTGGCTTCATTATCTGAGAATTTATTTATTATCTGGAATGTTCCTATAACCGATATAGATCCGCCTCGGAATGCGAGGAATCTTCTGCTATGAGCTGTGTGTATCCTCCCGTAGATTCCTCTCCATTCTCACACACACACACGCGCACAATCTCACCAAGGTGTAGCTACAGTGTGCACTGTAGGTGTGCCCGTATAGTACCACTCCCTCCCTATCCGTAATGCTAACTCTGAACTATTTCCGTACGTCCGCTTTGACGGCGCCGGCCGTTCCGGTTTACGGGCAATTGCGGTCGGTCTGTCGACCATTTTGTTATAAGAATTTTTGTAGTCTAAATTAGTTTTAGAATTTTTCGAATCTTATTATTATTGTCAATCATATCTCGTTCCCGCCACGACTGCTGCCACGCCCCCGATGGACAATTGATTTATTTGCGTATTTTATTTTATATATCAGTTAGGTTCCGTGCGTCCGTCCTGACAAAGATAACAATTGTATCGAAACCGGTTGACGTTAAATCAAAATGGTTTATGTAAAGTTTGTTAGTTATTAAAAAGAATTATTATGTCCAACCACGAAGTTAACGCTATAGGCAGCAAAGTTTTTTTTTTTTTTTACTTTTCTACCATCTACCTTGATCTTTGTCCTGAAAGACCAATAAGTTAAATCCATTGCCATAGCACAAGCGCATGTATTTCGTGCGTCAACGTAAAAAAATTAATCGTAATTTTTTTCTTCTATTTTTCATGACTAAAATTTTTTTTATATTCATTTGCTTGCACTGTCTAACATATTAAAAGATGATTCAAGTTCTTCTGAAGATTGTGAAATTAGTCAAAGTGGTTCTTTAAACAAGAGATTGTGGAAATATGGTATGCAAGAAGAGTATAAGTAATTTGGGAAAGGGACAAGAATATGAAACAGGGGGGCTGAAAGACCAACCAGAACCAGGAAGAAGCACTACCCACGCGAGAGTTGCTCCTTTAAATATCTGAACTTTATTCGTCCACTGAAACCACACTTTGGTGATAGCGCAAAGTGGAATGACACGTACTATGCACAGCAGCAAGATGTACAGATCTTGGCACGCACAGCGAGAAACAGATTAAACACAAACAGTACACTAACGATCCCACACGGCAGGACGATATTTCAGAAGCCAAGAATTTGTTCCCACACAGCAGGAAGAACTTGGCGACAGTTAGCGCACCTCGATCAACTCCGAAGGTCAAACATTTACTCTCAATTTATCATTCCCACACGGTAGGCTGATAACTCACACAGTTTTCACAGCCTAACGTACACAATGGTAATCGCTAACTGTCCAACTTCATCTCCAAATTTCAACTTGTCCAAAATCATACAGAACACCACAGATAAAGATTATTTTCTGGATTTAGAGGGGGGAGAGGTAATAGGAGGTAATAGACAGAAACCATTTTGTATATCGCATTCACATGCGCGCAAGACGGCGATCGGAGATCCATGAATCATAAAGATAGATCGAACGGTGGTCTTTCTAGGTAACTACATTTATTTAGAATTTATTGACATACATATTTATATACAAGAGATACAATTAAATACTCGTAGTTTATTGTGTGGGATGGAGTAGACTCCACCTCTGATATATACAGCGTTGTCCTGGCTACTTTGCTAGACTGAAGTCTGTATTAAAGTAACTAGGTTTCTTCGTGCTGTTTATTTAATAAAGATTCGACAGAAATAAAAATAGTGATAAAAAAAAAAGAAAAAAAACTAAGTTTTTATGTAAAAATGAATGTAGTGGGAGTGTTGTACAACTATTGAATTATTAATGTAGGCACTTAGAATGTTGGATACCCATGCTTCTGATTGCTCTCTGCCCGATTGGATCATATATTGGATCCATATTTGTGCAATCTTATTGGAGTTGAACGATTTCCAGTTGGTACTGAGTGTGTTGTACAGTTTCGGAGCTAAGAACAGAAGCCTTACTACATTACCACGTTACTAGAGCTGTTTACTCATAAGTCGTGACGCATATTTTAATATCAATTCTAAGACCTAATTGATGTATAATTATTGACACATTCATAAATTTATTTTATTTATTTCTAGACACATAATATATATTGTATAGCTAAAAATAAACAGTTTTTTTTTACATATAGATTTTTTAAGTGCATCGCTCATTTAGGCAAGCCTGTTTTATGGCAACTTATATTTTTACAGTTTGCTAGTTTCGCTTTCTGCAATTGATATAATTTTTTAAATAAATTATTTTCAGAATGGCGGATGGTTCAACCTTATCCTCTGAAATGAAATACACACGATTAGGGGGTTAAATAACGATGTTTTTCCTCCCTGTCCTATTCCGCCACCAATAATAACCGATATATTAACTAATTGTTTAAAATCGTGAAACCTGAAACTGTGTATGTAGGTAGATGTGTATTTTTCTACACACATGTTATATCGAATGTATTATATACGTTCGTATATTTTTTCGCCTATTTATAATATCACACATCCGCTTAGCAGGCGCAGTCGCTTCGTACATGCTTTGGGTGCTCCGCATCCCTTGTGTTCAAGAGTCAAAAAGCTTTGAAATAGCCGAAAACAGTACTACTGCAAATAAATTTGTGATTTCCTCTAGAGACCAGTCATAACACACACTACGACATGGCGCGCGCTCGAAGTGAGTCGAAATACGTATACATTCTCGCATTTTCTAACGTCTATGAATCGCGTTTCCAGCAACAGTGGATTATATCATTCGTTTCGTATCCACATAGTTTAAAAGTGTATTTCGCGCATGCGCATTCAGTTCCGTCTGTCAAGGTCGTCGAACGTACATTAATTTGTATACCCGTTCGTCTACGTCCGTATACGCATTTGTTATCAGCATCAAACGACACCAAAAACGACTTGAATGCTTATGGGTATTTATTTATTTATTTATTAGATGACATCCATATTTTTGTTCTAACGTAGGTGAATATATTATAACATAAAACACAATTAATACTCATTGTTTATTGTGTGGGATGGAGTAGACTTCACCTCTGATATATACAGCCTTGTCGTGGCTACTTTGCCAGACTGAAGTCTGTGTTAAAGTAGCTAGTTTTTTTTCGTGCTGTTGTGGTATTATTTAAATCATCGACAGGAATAAAAAGAGAAATAAAAAAATAAAAGATATCTAGTGGGAGTGTTCTAGGACTAGTGAATTATTAGTGTAGGTATTGTATAAATTATGTTAGAATGTTGGTTAGCCATGCTTCTGATTCATCTCTCATGATTGGATCATCATCTCAATGATTGGATTATATATTGGGTCCATATTTGTGTAATCTTATTGGAATTAAACGATATCCAGTTGGTACTGAGTGTGTTGAATAGTTTCGGAGCTAAGAACATGTAGAATCTTTGATAAAATGTCGTTGCTCTCGGAACTGGTGGTGTACATGTTTGTTGTATGTCTTGTGTTGTGTCCATGATTTATTGCTTGGGGTGAGTTATTGTTAGCATGGAAATATTGAACGACATTGTACTCTTTAAATATAAGATCTGATGGATATCTGAAGGGATAATAATACAGAATAGCATACATATTACGAAGCGAGTGGATCGTTTTAAGAAATTTGTTTTTGATAGTTTGGCGTGAATACTTGAAGCCGAATTATTGAAATATTGAATATCCTTCGATTATATGTTATATTTGATAGTAGGTATAAACTTATTATTTAGCATCCCTTCTACGAAAAGTCAACGACCGCCACTGCCGCTTAGGTGATATTGTTATACGTTTATGTATATATAACACAAATATTTCACCCGTTGATCAATTTATAAATGTTTTTCATGCTTTATCTTCTTGAGTAATATATAATTTTATGAACATGGCGAAATTAATAAAGAAACGGGCGGAATATTGTAATAATGAAATATGCTATCAAAGTAAAAACTCGGTAGTAAGTTAGGTCAGGTTAGGTTAGGTTAGGTTAGGTTAGGTTAGGTTAGGTTAGGTTAGGTGGGCGCCTATTGGGTACTCGTTTTCTTTCATTTTTATTTCCCTAACAGATTTCTTTTTTTTTTTTTTTTTCATAGATTTGTTATCTGTGACACTGAAAAATTTGTTAGGCGAGCTTTCTGGCCGGTGAAATAATACGTTTTTTAATAATATGTTCTTTAAGGAAAACAATATTATTTTCTGTATATTTTTTTTCATTCTGACTGTTTTCTGGAGGATTGCATATTCAATAGGTTTGAAATGTTATGTTCCCTTGCTATAAAGAGAGAAAAACCGCGAAAATATATCATAAAATGTCAAATTGATTTGAAAAAAAAACTGATTGCTATTTTATTTTTATTCGGTATAATGAGTTAAGCAAATTTCATTAATTTAATTATGAAATGATCATTAAAAAGCATATTAATCAAATTCGATTGAAAGAAATATTAATTTTTGTTAAAATCGTATAAATCGGATTGAAAATAGAGATCCAGGTTCGAATCCCGGTGACGCAAAAACAATATTTTTCGACAAAATTGATTTTATGTGTATATATTTATAATTAATACATCAATTTAGTATTTAAAATATCACAGACCTATGTTCTGAATAATTACAACTTCACAATAATAATGTGTTTTCCTTAATAATATATGTTGTATCAATGTGTCCAAAATTTAATAAAAATGAATTGATAATTCTGGCGTCTGCAGTCGGTTTACTCAAAGGTATTTGAGATTCTGTAAAAATAATGTAGATGGCTTTCAAATAATGGAACGACAGGTGTATTAATTTGAAAAATGTAACATATAGGTTCGAAAATTTGTCAAGAAAAATACTGGCGTTATAGCACAAAGGTAGTGCACTTCCCCGGATTGGAAATAGAGATCCAGGTTCGAATCCCGGTGATGCAAAAACAATATTTTTCGACAAAATTGATTTTATATGTATATATTTATAATTAATACATTAATTTAGTATTTAAAATCGTATAATTTAAAATATCATTTACGTCATTGTCTGTTATCAAACAACGAGCGCAATAAATTGATATTAATACAATTATTAAACATTCGCTCTGTTCGTAATTCTTTCCAATCTTATCGTATTGGCACGTCCTACACTTTTCGTGTAAAACTAATGAATACTGACGCACGTGCGCGCGGTGCGTGTATAATGGTCGATGGGACCGCCTCTAAAACTTACCACTTCCACCCACAGTCTTCGCGAGATCATTCCATGACTGCAATCTTCCAGATAAGTGGATATTTACAATGTTTCATAATAATTGTTATTATGCCAAAAGACTACGTGACATTGTATCGCAACCAGGAAGGAAACGTGATCGATTATAGAGAAGAGTGAGAGAGATGGTATTTGTTCACATGACCTTGCCTTTATCAATCGTGAAATACATTGCTTACATACAAATTATTATTTTATAATAATTTTATGAGATCTATATAAGTTTAATGATCAAACTTGTAAAAGGGTCCAACGAAAATATTTCAAATTTAAAATTAAATAAAAAAAAAACTACAATGTTTATTTTGCGTTTTGTAAACAATATCGTCTACGTGCCGTCCATTTCTCTCAAGACACTCTTGCAATCGGACTCTTAAATTTGCGAACACGCGAGAGCTAAGCGTCTGTTCAATGGCGGCAACTTCACGGCGGATATTTTTTGTGGGGTCTGAATTGTTCGAGGATTGTCGCTGTAAACTCTCGACTTAAAGTATCCCCACAAAAAAAGTCGCACGGTGTAAGGTCCCGTGACCGATGTACCCAGGGTATGTCTCCGTTCTTGCTGATTAATTTATTGGAAAAATTCCCCTCACCTTCTCCATTGAAACTTTAGCTGTGTGTAGAGTGGCCGCGTCTTGTGAAATTGTGTTCTGTTGTTGAACACGGGAAACAGCTGGAGTTGCGGTACCAATGAATCACCGCACTTTAAATATGGCTCAACCGCGAATGCGCGGTGCGCTCCCGACCAGTGATTCATTGCGACTGGCAAATCCGTAAATCACGCACGTCGATCAATACCCCTCCCACTTACCTCACCCTGATGGTTTACGAGCAATTACAACTTAATCTTCAAATTTTTCCGCTGGACACCTTTTATAACGCTAAGCTTTGCTATAGAATAATCGCCATTGAGAGTGGATTTTTTTACAATTAAGAATATTAGTTTGAAATTCACCAACCCCAATTATTTTATGTTTAATGTAGTTATCTTCTCATATAGTTTTTATACATTGTGTTAATTTATGAAGAATCAAACATGGCTCTTTTTTATGTTTTTAATACAAATTAAATGTGTCAATTAAAAAGATATACAGATAAAATCAATTGCCATCCGGACTATTGGATTTTACTCAAAGGTGTTTGAGATTCCGTACATATGAAGTAGATTGCTTCCAAATAATGGAATGACAGATGTATCGATTTGAAAGTGTAGCATATATACCTAACTTTGATAAATTGTCGTTATCTTACTACGGTGCCGTGGTGTAATAAATAGGTCAGCGTACTTCCCCGGATAGGAAGGATTCCTGGTTCCTTGGTGGCAACAAAAATCTCTATATCTTTCTAATTAATACATTTAATTTGTATTAAAAATATGACAGAACTAAGTTCTGATAAACTACAACTTCACAATAATAATGTGTTCTCCTTAAAAAAAATCTTTTTGATATAAATTTGTCAATCAAAATCAGTGTTAGTTGTAAAATCAGCTGGGTTTGCCCATCGCCATTTTTGGAAGAAGGTGTTGCATTTATTTTGTATTTTAAACCAGATTAAATGAGTTATCATTCATAATAAGAAATGCATTAATAAATATATCGTTTTCTCCAAATATAAAAATATGGAGGTTTCCGAGTGTGTTACTAATACCCTCAAGTAGTTTTTAAGTTAATTATTTCAGTTCAAGTTCAGAAATGGGTATAAGTTAGGTAGAGGAAGTATAATCCGGTTACAAAATGAATAATTTGAAATGTTACAGTGATAAGATGAACTTTTAAAGAGATTATTTGATAAAACACAGAAATTTTATTAGAAATCATAAACGGCTTAAGATATAATTAATATTATTTATTATTATTATTAATTGTGACTATGATTGTGTTCGATTGTAAGAATAAATTAACTCTTGAAGATTTAGTTTCTGGTGTAGATACTAGTGATAATAATCAGATACCAATCATCGTTACAATCGAACACAATCACAGTCACAATAACGGTTTGACAATCACTAGATTTAATTTATTATTGAAATAAATTAATGACTTCCTTAAAATCATCACTGCCGCGGATCAAAAATATCTGATTGACCCTTTTTTTATCAGATACCAATCATCGTTACAATCGAACACAATCACAGTCACAATAATGGTTTGACAATCACTAGATTTAATTTATTATTGAAATAAATTAATGACTTCCTTAAAATCATCACTGCCTCGAATCAAAAATATCTGATTGACCCGTTTTTTAATCGTGTCTATTAAACAATTTTATTGTGCAATACTGTCACGAGATGCAAACATGCGAAAGATGATTATTGTTGGTGTGATGTATCCAATCTGTTGCAACTATTGAATGGACATGACTCTTGCTATTACCGATTCTGTGTAGCGAGTCTAGGTCACCGAAGATTATAAACTTGTTTATGCATAAATGGTTACATAAAGTTATGTAAATGAAACGTTATCGACGGAGTTAACCGGCAACTGTGTCAATGCCATATTTTATATTGCAACAAGTGAATAATCTGCCTAAGGAATTTTAATTTTTTCACATATTTTTTTTAAATGTATTTAGAATTCAGCGGGGTACCCCAGTAAAATTTGACACGAAAACTGCTTTAGAAAATTTTGTGTCATTTTTATATTTTCACTTTTACTTTTACACCCTATGCGAGCGCTCTACCATCTTGATATGGCCCAATTAGATTGTGGTGTAAAATTATCGTACAAGTATAAAATGCCGATTTTTTTTTTTTGTTGTGTTAGAATATAATTTTGTTACACCAACATTATTTTTAACACATTCTTAACATCAAATTTTGATTATAACATTGAATTTTGTAACAAGCCAGTATTAATGAGGAACTTAAGATTTGTAAACTTAATTAATTTATTGATTAATTGATTTCTCGGAATGTACTGGTAAGTATCTACTGATTAACTTACCATCACGCCGTTTCTCCGCGGGGGTAGGCTGAGAGGATAGAGCGTCACACTCTTCTGTCCTGACACACAATTTTTGCCTCATCCACATTCATGCGTCTTCTCGTGCAAGCTCGTCGATTATTATTGAGGCTTCTAACAGGACGATCCTCCAGTTTTAGGTTTACCTGGTCGTGTCGAGTCCTCTGCGGACGTCCTCTACTTCTGGTGCCATCAACAGTTATATATATCTTTCTTGCTACCTAAGTGATCATTTCTTAATCTTTCACACTATGCTTATAAAAATCTGTTGCGCTTGCCATACATCGCCATACAAAATACATATTAATAATAAAAAAACCTTATTCGTACTGGCTGCAAGAATCAGGTAGACTACCCATGCGTGTGTAAGTTTTTTTTTATATATGATTAATATTTAATTTAGATATTTACATATTTTGTGGACACGATACCCAAATAGTAATATCGATAAAATTGTAACTACATTAATATTGGACCTAGAGAAAAAAACAAGGAGAAGAAACGCACTTTCTTTTTATTCTGTATGTAATATAATCAGGAATGCACACCAGGAAACAAATTTGTGGTTTAGTTTGGTAATGTTGTCGTGCCTGCTACTTCAGATGCGGTCAGAATTAACTATCCGACACGACCACGCCCTCCCGCGGCGGCGCCAGGAACTAGGACTGCCAAGATATTTAAAGTGCACTCCAAGGTGTTGCCTGGGGGGTAAAGCGATTGTTTGTTTATTGTAAGTGATATTGAGCGTGCGGCGAACGTGTTTACGATGCTACTACTACGCTTTCTTACCGAACTTCCCTTGGATCGGTTCGGACACAATCCAGATGTTAAGTATTGACTAATTGCTATTATATTTTCGTTCTTTGTGGTTTTTTTTCTTCCAGAAATACAATGATTGATTCCTGTAATTCAAAACATCTTTAACTCGACGTTAAATATTTTATATTATTATATTTACTGAAAATACTTTTGCACCTTCTTAGAAATTATATTATATATATACGTATTGATAAATTAATATAGATTCTTGTCGTTGCAATGCTCGAAATGCGTCTCTGTCTTGGACGTCGTTCAAAAATTGCCTTTAGGTGTCTGCCTTGCTCATTATTATATGAATGTATTTTAGTCTTTAGGTGTCTACATTCACCTTGCTTATTATTTAGTGAATTAACTTATTTAATACAGTTTTATTTTATAAGGACACCATTTTAATCAAACTACATGTTTAGGTAGTAACCACTGTACCGCAACTCTCCCCCTCCCGCACCATCAGAAACTCCACTACCTCCCGGGGATTTTTGAGACGCCATCGATTATAAGACGCACCCTCCGAAAAAAGGAAAAAAACATGCGAATAATAATTTATAATTTCGGACTATTTAATAATGTAATTATATAATGACATCAAACCTTAAACTTTTTTTTGTAATCTTCAAGCTGTCTCTACAACCTTTCGGCGTTACTTTATTTGACAGGCCAGACCGAAAGGTCATGCACCCGCCTGTACCGAGTAATTTTACGGTCCACATAAAGTCTTGCGTCAGTGCCAATATATCCCGAA
Source organism: Eubasilissa regina (assembly GCA_022840565.1). Lineage (NCBI taxonomy): Eukaryota > Metazoa > Arthropoda > Insecta > Trichoptera > Phryganeidae > Eubasilissa > Eubasilissa regina. The sequence goes on along the minus strand of JAINEB010000027.1, from coordinate 9,494,028 downwards.
CAGCATGTCTATCTAATAACGTGGGGCGACCATTATTTTATAGAGTTTATTAACACTATTTTAATACAAATTAAATGTATCAATTAGAAAAAGATGTACAGGAAAATTCAATATATCGAAAAAATATTTTTTTTGCTATCCGGATTCGAACCTGGATCCTTTCCTATCCGGGAAAATCGTTAACTGATCACACTTCACCAACATAGTAAGTTGACGATAAATTTTCAAACTTATATGTTGTAGTTCTTTCAAATTGATACATCTATTATTCTAAATTTAATAGCCATCTCCCTTTATTGCGAAAATTTCAAATAGCTTTGAGTAATATTCGCTAGTAGCACCAAAAACATTGATAGATTTTATTTTTACTATCATAATTAATTACATATTAATACATACATTACCCCCCCCCCCTCTTAAATATAAGAAACACTCAAGATTTATCCTACTTCTATAAAATTTTAAATAACTTAGTTGACTCGCCCTATTTATTAGAACAAATAACTTTTAACTGTCCAACGCGACAAACACGATCAAATAATCTTTTTTACCCAAATTTGGGTAGAACTAATTACATAAAAAATTGTTTTATTATCCGCTCTACATCAAAATATAATGCCGTAAATTTTTTTAATAACATTAACATTTTCAACAATAAATTGCTAAATATTATAAACATCATCACACTTGTGACGTAAGGCAATGGTTCGGGAAGTCCACGGTCCGGCTATTTGATAAAATAATGGTCACCAACGTGATCGCTAACGTCCGTTACGCGCACAAGTACCGGAAGAAAAAAAAAGTTAAACAATACTTAAGTGTAGTTTTTCTGATAATCTTCATTGTTCTTGTATTTTAAATTCTCGGTACTATTTTTTTTTTTGCTTCAATTTCGACTAACACTGTTGATTCGAAGTCCGGCTTTAATCGAATGTTGGTCACCGCAGTGGCGGCCGTATTCTGTGCTCCCCATAATTTTGCGGTTAACAAATTTATCCAGGGGCTAACTAACTGTAGGGGCCTGATGGTACACTTCCTGTTTTATTTTTTGTCTCTGGGATAATGAGATTTGTTTCATCTCCCCACGGCGAGCGAATATCCAATGTTTACGTCGAGTGCTTTGAACTGCGTACTCCTGAATGTTTAATATATTTTTTTAAATCATCTAAAACTTCCTCCCATTAGTGATGTCCAATCAAGATCTGCGTTCGATAAAAACTCAATAAAAATATCAGACTTAACCTGTTTAAAGTTCTTTATATTAACGGCTTTAATTGAGCCATTTTAGTAAGATAAAACATTTAAAAGAATCGTTTTATTTTTAATTATTTCACTCGTTTTAGATAAAATCAATAAATAAATAAATAGTAACTTAATGTAAATGTAAAAAATAATTACTATACATCGATTTTTTTGATAACCACCAGGTTCTGCAAAAGCTACTCCACTAATATCACAGATCTCCAAGCAATTTCGATTCCTTTCCTTTTTGCTGATCTATACATCTCTCAGTTGATGTGTTAATTAATATCTGAGGATCGTGGTCTTTTGTTATGCTTCTACTAGTTCCTGGACTTTGTCAAGTGCGACATGTAGCGAGGCCTGGTCTCTATCTATAGTGTTGGTCTATTCGCTGTTAGTCATATTCCCAGTGATCTGGCATTTCTCCAGGGGTTCCCCATATTTTATAACAATGTACTCAAAGTACCTTTATAGGTATTCGTGCTTTGCTTGTTGGGGGTGCCTTTCTTCAATACGGAATTATTAAAGAATGTATACATTCTTACGCCAATGCCCAGTGGTGTAGTGCTACATAAAAGGTACCCTTCCTTCTTTTATCGTCATTAAACAATTATTTTAGTTTTTGTAAATGCAAAAACTTGCTTAGCAAAAAAACTATCGATCTAAAGCGTGTAAATTTAAGGATGATTGTTTATTTAAGTTGAATTCACATATTTAATCCGTCTCCAAGTGCATGTGGTCAATGGTTGAAAGAATGGGATTCCACCTGTAATTTCCTCGTAATGACTTTCGCGTTTTGTGAAATGCTCCGGTTCTTTATATATTTTTTTGCATTCTCGTAATGTCCCTCCGCTGCACGGTATTTGATGTACAAAATTCTATGCGGAATATTTTGTAACAAAGTATTTTTTAATTTACTTGAAAAGTAAGTTTCGTATCAAAAGAAGGGCAGGCCAGGGCGGCACCGCCAACACGGAGAATACCAGAGCTTTAATTACTTGGATTTTTTTTAGTGAATATTTGACATGAAGCAGTTTTTCCAAATTTGGTCAACAGTCTTCGCCGTGCCAATTTTTTCCGGATATCCATTTTGCACACTCCGTTTCTTGTACTTAAAGGATTTTTTTTGTAGAATTGTGCTTATGTGACGTTTTCTTCATGATATATTTTTATGTTTGATTGTTTTTTTCAAGAATTGATACGTATTGAGCATCTGCACATTGTTAAACGAACGTGTATTTATGTGCAGGAAAGAACCAATTAGACCGTTCCATGATCTTGGAACAGTTTCTTTATGTAAGTAAGTTAAATTGGACTTCAGGGATTCCTTTTGATTAAAATTCCTTTGTCTGGATCTCCGCTTCTTTTTATCTCTATATATTACTTACTTACTTAGTTACACGAACACGTTTCCAGATAGTCCTTGAAGAAAACTTTCGTTACTTACTTACTCACTTACTTACCATCACGCCGTTTCTCCGCGGGGGTAGTCCTCTGTCCCGACACACAATTCTCGCCCCATCTACATTCATACATCTTCTCATACCAGTTCGCCGATTGTTGAGGCTTCTAACCGAACTATCCTCTATTATCTGGTTTACCTGGTTGTGCCAAGTCTTCGGCGGACGTCCTTTACTTCTGCTGCCATCAACACTTGCGTCATATATCTTTCTTACCATTCTCTCCTCATTCATCCGTACGATATGACCAAACCACCTATGTAATATTTTTTTAATCTTACTCACTATACTAACATCAGGTTTACATTCTTTCCTTATTTATTCATACTTTACTCTGTCATAAATAGATTTGCCACATATACGTGATCTCATTTCCACTGCATTCAGTTTACTTTCGTACCTATTCTGTCAGCTCCAGGACTATACATAATTCCATTCAAAGCGTCACCCTCCTTTCGATATCATTCTCAGCCTTTCCGTTTCTATCAAACATATTTCCCAAATACACAAACTTATCTACTTGTTTCAAATATTCATTACCTACAAGTATTATGCGCGGTGTCTTGCTTTCCTCTTTCTCGAATACCATTCGACTTGTTGACATTCATAATAAGGTCGCTTTTCTTGCATACATCGTACATTCTACTTACTAGACTCTGTTGTTTTTTTTCATTATTTGCCATTATATAATTTTCTGAAATAATTTAAAGCTTGACTTGTTCTAAATTAATTAATTAAAGCATAATATTATAATTATATTCTTACAATAAAGTACACCATGCACGTTAAAAACAATCTTTGAAGAAATATTTCGACCATTTAAAAACTAACAAAATTTTTTTTTAAACTTAATTTACTAAATATACACGTACGAAATATCAAAGTATACGAAAGTTGAAGGCTACCTGTATATGTTATGTTTATTTATTTTATTTAATAAACTAAAAAATTATTTTAAAAATATACAATAATAACGATAACAAAATATCACTTAAAAATTACCTAAACTCCTCCAACATGTTTTTCTCAAAAATTTTCATTACGAACTAAATAAGTATTTTTCTTTTTTAATTATTTTCCTCGCACAGAAAACATTTAAAAAATACGTTATTACAAGTATTCAAGCGAATAATTAAAACATATTTAAAAAAATTAATTGTGTATCACATGTGACGTTGAGTATCAAAGTGTCATCTATTTTTAGACAAAATTAGTTATCTTTTTGAAATTATTATATTAGTAAGAGTCAGGGAGTATTTGAGATGTTTGAACAATAGTGGGTTTTCAGAATTTTCTCATCATTTGATAGAAAATGGTCATGGTTTTGATAAAAAATTATGATTGTCAATTTTGCATACAGACGGTGTTGGTCACAAATGAAATAATTTGATATCGTCGGAGATAAATAAAGCATGTAAAACTAATCAAAAAATTATAAACAACCCACTAAATTTAACTACGAGTCCCATTCTAAAACTTTTTCCTAAAAATTATTCGACTAAATTTGCATTAAGTAACAATTTGAGTTAGGTACTAAATTTATTTTTTAAATAATTGTTTTTTTGTTAAAATAGAGATTCTGGTAAAGAAGCAATAATACATGTTTTTAGTTAGTAATGACATCCTGAAGAAGAAAATTGTATTTTTCGAAATCGGTAGATGTATTTAAACTCAATTAATTGGTTAATAAAACAAAGTTAACAAATAAAAAATAATAAATAAAAAAAATAGTTATGAAATGTAGTTATAAATGTAAATTATAGTTATAAATGTAAATTATAAAACCTATATTAAGCCTACAAAATCAAAAGATATTTTACAATTCAAAATGCTTTAAATTCATAACGATATATAATGTTATGATTTCATAGGCTTAACAGAAATTTTATAATCTACAAAACTACACTCGTAACTCATTTTCACATATCCAGATTCGGTAAAGTATCTAAGAGTTGACATCATTTATTTAAGATAATAAAAATAAATTAAACATTTGCAATTTGATTACTGAAGTGATAGCCTTTTTATAAGATGGCAATCTCGGTGGGAAAAATATATTGTAAAGCGTTCTATCTAAAATATGTTTATTTGTTGTTTTTATTGATTCTATTGCCGTATGAAAAAATGTTTTTTTTTTTTTTACATATACTAAGATTCTCTGTAACGTTACAATAACGCGATACATTTTATCGAAAAAAAAAATTTTTTAATGTTAAATCTCTTGACCATACAAACACTGAAATATCAATACATTTATAACAAAGGGTTAAAAAATGTGTTGTAGACTGGTCGATGGAAAGTAATGGAATTCCTCAGTGTGTTGATGTTATTCGACACTCGGGCGTATATTTTTGATATATAATACGATAGCTCTTCTAAAAATATTATTGTCAATGTTGCACACTATATTTGTTTATCAATCAATTTATTTGGGCATCTGGTATGAGCAAGATAGAAAAACGTTGAAAATTTAGAGATAAATATTACCCGATCAAATTTGATTTGGTTGAATTCGGAATAGAGTCATTACTCAAGTCTAGTCGGTAAACGTGGGCGGTTTTCCAACATCCTCGTTTTGTCTGCCGTCTGTGCGGAGATATATTTAGTCCTGCCATTTCCTTGCGCTACGTACAAGCGAGGGGGCGTCCTTGGACCGCACTTTGCCTAATAGAGCGCGAACATTGTTCTTCCAAAGGCGGATGATATAACATTACCTACACGAGATCTCGTCAAGCACGTCTCAACCGCATTCGTACATTTTCTCTTATGCAAGGTGCTATTCTGCAGCATGTTTATATTATTGTAAATAAATAACATAATGAAATAAAATTTATTTTTTTGTTATTTAAAATTGATTAATAAAATATAGATCGTTATTACAATTGAGGTGTTGCTATATTATACGCTGTCTCACAAGGGTGAGGCATTAAAAATCTCGTTTTATACATATCATTTTATATTTCTGTCAACATTTGAAATATTCTAAATATGAATTAAATATATTAATGGGAAAAATATACATATAAAATCAATTTTATCGAAAAATATTGTTGTTGCGCCACTGGGATCTCTTTTCTAACCGGGGAAGGTGCATTACCCAACTATGCTACAGCGACAATTTTTCGAACCTATATGTTACCTTTTTGATATTAATACATTTAATCGTTCCATTATTTGAAAGAACCATCTACCTTATTATTCCTCGCTTAGGAAAGAGATCCAGGTTCGAATCCCGGTGGCGCAACAACAATATTTTTCGATAAAATTTATTTTATATGTATATCTTTCTAATTAATATATTTACAATGTCGCAGACTGAACAATGTGTTCTCCTAATTTTAAATATTCATTTAAACATGAGGAATGTATCATGTGTAAGAGAGGCAATTTTTTTACTTGGTTTTTCAAAATTTCACCTTTGTTGGATATTCCATTTTTTTTTTTTTTACCTTTCCGCACATTTCGTCGAATGATTGATTAATTTTTTTTCATTTTCTTTTGTTTCAGGTAAGCTCCGCCCCTCGACGTTATTGTTACTCTATCACACACTATTTCTATTTTACGTCTACGTTTAAAGGTAACAATAACAATGTAATCAATTTTATGACGATCAATATAATATAGTTTTTATGTTTCCATGTTTTTATATATATATATAATATAATATAATGGTACCCGAACCCATCCTTACTGTGATAATCTCAATTTTTGATAGATTTTGGTATAAATACTACCTACTCAGAAGGTCGTGACATAATTTTCATTTATCCGTTTTAAAAAATATATATAGAAATGCGGAAACCAAATACGTGTTACATCGATATTGTTTCTATTTTCAAACTAAGCAAAATGCTGGAACGAGGCTCGAACCCCTGACCACTGGATCACTAAGCGAGTGTCTTAAACACTAAATACAAATTATAGTATACGGGATATAATCACTTTTGTGGATACGATAACGGACATGATTCTAATAAATTTACCTTGGAAATATCTCGACCAAATATTTTACAAATTCGTTAAATAAACTATAGAAATATCCTTCTTTTTCACACATGCGTAATCTACCTGATTCTTGCGGCCATTGCCGTAAGTATTTTACGTTCTTGAAAAATGTGTCATGTTATTTGATTATTCTATTATTAAAATGACGGCACCCACATGGCTCTCTGTGTGTATGGCCTTCTGAAAATTAACATCAGCAAAAAATAATTAGCGATTTTCTTCACGTAGTCGGTGAAACTGTTTCGGAAAACATCTTGAAACGAGACCATATTGAACATGATCAGAGTATCCTATTAATTTATGGGTGCCATTGCCTTTTAAGTTTCCGTTATCGAGGACTTGGAGAGGAATTCCTCGAAGGGTGGTCAACCACGGAGATTCTTCTAGAAGTACGGCTACACCGTAACCGCTATAGAAGGTCTCACAGGCGTGATACTTTTTTCTTTTTTTTTTACGTGATAATACTCGTGCCGTTGTAATTTAATAATACAAATGCAAAAAATAATGAATGTTTGAAGAAACAATCTAAAATATATAAGCAATATTTAATTATGTCCAAGGTCACACAATTACTGGATTTTCGCCTACAAAGTTTCAGAGAAATGAATATCAAATTTACTCCATAGATCTCGATGTGTAGTTATACTTGGAAGTGTTTCCACATAGTGACATGTATACAACTTCCAAAAATTTGATAGATATGGAGATTGATTAATGGGTGAGAATGGTGAAAGTTATTTGTATAAAGTGATCACTTAAGCCAGCCGAAGACAGGTTGTAAGCCCTGTTTTTCCATACTTTCATATATTTCCATTAAATATAATAAAAAATGGCTTCGTCTCAATGATATATATCTATTATTTGTTTAAAATATATAATATTTTCACTAGTCATTTCTAACAGTAAATATTTTCCTTCAATATAACTAAAATATTAATTGCACGTTGCGTGTATTTACCGAAATATTACAGGTTTAATAAGAGCGGTAGACCTGTGTTACTGCATGGTTTGGGAAGGGTTAAACAAATAATAGATATCTCATAGAAACGAAGCTATTTTTTATTATATTTAATGGCAATGTATGGAAAAATGGGTAATCATATACAACTGATTAGTAGGTGAGAATGGTGAACGTTGTATTTGTATAAAGTGATCACTTAATCCAGCCGAAGACAGGTCGTAAGCCCTGTAATTACCCATACTTCCATTAAATATAATGAAAAATAGCTTCGTTTCTTTGAGATATATATTATTAGTTTAATTTTAAATTTATTTAATAACGCAACATTAAATTTTAAGATAACAAAAAAAAAACAAAGTATTATTTTTGTAACACTTGTTACAAAAAATCCGCGGATACGTTATGTTGCCTGAAAACTCTGCATAATCAAGTGTCAATGGCATAATATATTTTACAATATTATTAGAAAATATATTTTAAATACTAAATTAATGTATTAATTATAAATATATACATATAAAATGTGTTTTCCTTAATAATAAAATATATTTAATTGTACATACACAACATAAAGGCCCGGTGTGCCGGTGATCTCTCAATTTATAATAATTTATTATTATTCTGCTTTCTGCTATCTGGCTTGTCGGTCACTTAACGGTGTCAGGTTTGTATAATTTTTTTTTTTGGCCGTTGGTAAATTTTTAATTGTCTACGGTTTTATTTAATTTCTTTATATCGTGAAATCGTTGAAATTTGTTAATTTATTTCGACCAATGAAAGACATCATGCACCATTAAAAATGTGGCTTTATTGCGTTACCGTAAATGTAGTGTTCAGAGCGACTCTCCTCTAGATGTGAAGCGGATTATTGCCGTCTCATTGTTGGTGGTGTCTGTTTGGAGTCACTGCCCGGAATCTATTCAAGACGCATCGTTTTTATTTTGCCGTACAATCCAGACTACGAATCAACACTGGCTACAACAACAAAGAATTTGGCTTCGGTCTACTGGCTATGATGGCGACTGTACTTCAATAATAATAATAAATAGAAAATCAACCATCAAAGTGTTGAACTAATACATAATACTTCTAATCATCAAGTTTCTCAAAAATTATCAGCTTTTCATTCCATGCTTAGTACATTAGTTAATGTTCCTTTATTCATAAATAACTTCAACATGGAATTAAATATTATTAATAAATAATTTGTTACGAGAAAAGTTTATCACACCATATATTTGTTTACCTACGTATATAGTGGGAAGCAGTGGAGAAAAATTGTGTTTTTAAATAATCTTACTTCAAATTCAATTATAAAAAATATACCAAATTCTATACAATCAGCTTTTTACACTAATAATAAATTAAAAAATTATATATTAAATAACTAGTATAAGGACAATATTTAAAAAAAAATCGGAAGTCTACAAATTAATTATTTTTATATAGCTAAAACTTGCAGAAATTTTAATAATACCAACTATTCAGAATTTTCCAATCACCTTTTGGAAACAAACCATTTTTTTTTTTAATACATTAACAAGGGTTTAGAAGTCATAGAAATACTAGGGATTTACAGTTATATAAATCAGAAATAAGAAAAAGTGTTGATGGCAAGCTAAATATTATAAATAACCAAATCTTCTTTGCAAATAGTCATATTTTCAATTTGCTTTCATATTAGTTCTTACTTATTCACCGCTTTATAGTTTTGTTTTTTATCTACGCTTGTATTTTTAATTTCAGTATATAATACATTGTTTCCTGAAGAAGACCATAGATATCGAAACATGTTGAATAATCAATAAATAGTGGTTTAAACAAAGTATTTTGTCTAATTATTTAAATATATTTCTACCGCATATTTATTACGGCACCGAGTTAAATGTTTTTGATGTCCACCCTGCTCCAAAGAAAGGTACTAGAGTAGTCTCATCAAAATATGAATAAGTGACTAAAAAATACTAATAAATTTTACCATGGTGATTGCATATTTTATTTAGTACCTTACGTTTGGCACTTTTTAGAAATTCACACGTTCGAAAAGCTAAAAAATGTTATAAATTAAGATTTGTCTTTTCACGTCTCAGCGGGTAGGTAAAGAACTTCCTTGTGAATTATGTACTTGCATGGTACCCACCTATGCAATGTATACTGGCAAGCAACCGTTTTCCAACAAATTAAATTTTAAAATAATAACATTTCTAATACAAATTAAATGTAATATTTTAAAAGATATACATATAAAATCAATTTATCGAAAAAATATTGTTGTTGCTGCCGGGATTCGAACCTGGATCCGTTTTTTTATATTTTATGTCTTTCAAATAATGGAACAACAGATGCATTAATCATTCTAATAATAATAACTTAAGTAATAACCCCTCAGAATAACAAGGTTCCATCTGACACTAACGCTGTTTGGAGATAATGAGCTCAAAAGTGTTTATTGAATTTTAACACATATTCATATATATTTTATTTTGAGTATGAAAATATCAGTTTTAAGGTCTTAACTTATTTTCAGTATTATCAATGAACACAGAGATGAGGGAAATTAAAAATAAAATAAAATAATTGTAATGAGCAATAATGATCCATAAATTAAAATAAATAACTTGCAGTTGAACTTTCAGTTTTAGCTATTTCCTTTAATATCCGTTAAACAGAGTTGGTGTGTATGGAAGAAATAGATAATAATGCATTTGGAACCCTTTTTCATGCAATAACTCAAATCAGCCCAAAATGTTAGTTGGAACGTTGTTATTCTAAGGGTTAGATGTTATATCGAACAATATTATTAATTAGATTTTTAAATATTGATAAAGTTCCACGTACGAAGAGTAGGAAGAAAAACGTATCTAAATTTTCTCTTCACGTTTCATCTTCTCTGTTGCCGCAGACCATGTACCTCCATTAGCATAATGTTCACAGCACGGCTTTCCCACTGTCGCCGATACATTCCGTGTGTAGGAACACGTCCTTTCGTCCTCCGGGCGGTGAATCATCGCAGGTGGGCGCCAGATCTGACATTGGCATACGATGCGATGCCGTGATGATGGCATTTGTTTCGGCCCACCGGGAAATCAAATGATCCGTGAAAGGTATTTCGGGTTGGTATACGATTGTTACAAACTGATTTTTTAAACTGTATATAACGTTAAAATGACAATTTAATTCCGTTATTGTGCGTAATAATATTTTAGTTTTTCTTGTATTTGACAGCTGGCATCTTTCCTGTTAATTACCGGGTTCCGATTGGTACATAAAATGACGCTGTTTACACAAGGGGTGGGGGAATAGGTGTAGAAAGGGTGATAGGAATTGGGTGTAGGGACAGGACAATGCTCAACGACCAACCAGGAAGCACGATTCGCCTGAATTTTTTCTCCTGTAGTCACAGACACCTTCTTCGGAGATCAGCGCGTACCACTGTTATCCACAATAGCGGTTTCGGCACGCACACGCGAGGAACCGAATACACTAGCAACAAGTAAACTTCAAAAAACAGCTTCAAGTTAGTGTCGAGCACATACAGACAGACGGTTCAAAAATCATAAACAATACACAGAAGGGGAAGATAGGTACAGCAAACATTTTTTCCAATCCGGGAAAGGTGCATTACCAACAGCGCTAGTAATTTTGACGACCAATTTTCGAACCTATATGTTAACTTTTTCAAATTAATACATCTGTCGTTGATTGATAAAAGAGATCCAGGCTCGAATCCCGGTAGCGCAACAACAATATTTTCCGATAAAATTGATTTTATATGTATATCTTTATAATTAACACATTTGATTAGTATTTAAAATATATTCTAATTTTGAGACCAACTCTATAATCGAAACTCATGTATTTCAATATTATTTCTAATAATTTACCTAAAGTTTGCAAACTCGCTCACTTGACCAATAATTGACGAACACCTATATTTCTTATCTACTCGAAGTCGAACACAATACGAACTACGAAATAACGTTGGAATTCACCATAAAAAACATTTAGTCTGTAGAATTAGAAAAAATATGTCGTTGTACGCAGTTTTCAGTCGAGATAATAAATAGTAAAATTTACTTGAAAATTACAGAAAATTGGCAGACTTAAAGATGCCGCTAACATTCGCACAGATTCAGTAGGGAAATATTACTTCAATATATTATTATATATTAGTTATGCGGATTAAATAAACTAATTGGATGCATGGAAACGAGTAAATTATCTCACAGCGTCGCTATGACGCTGCTCGCGAAGTACTGTCGGAATTAAAACTGTAGCCGTTGGTTATGCTAATCGGTGTGCTAGGGTCTTTTCAGATGATAAGGATCGCTTAATTTATATTTATTTCTCTGACATATAACACATATATATATATATATATATATATATATATATATAGTAGATATAATTTTTAAATATATGTTAGTTTTATCTATTTGGGTAGAGATCAATCAGAAGCATCGCTATCCAGTATTCTAACATAATCATTATACAGTGTCTACACTAGTAATTCACTAGTTGTACAACAATCTCACTACATTTTTTTTTATTCCTGTCGAATCCTTATCTTTTTTGAATTAATTAACACCACAACAGCACGAAAAAAACTGGCTACTTTAACACAGACGGCAAAGTAGCCAGGACAATGCTGCGTATATCGGAGGTGGAGTCTACTCCATCTCCAATAAACTACGAGTATATACTTAATTGCAATATAATTGTAATGCTTAATTGCAATATACTTAATTATAATATAATATAATTGTATGTTATCGTGGATCGTGCTGCATTTTATATTGGTAAAACGGGTAGAAATTTTAATATAAGAGTAAGGGAGCATTTGAGATGTTTGAACAATAGTGGGTTTTCGGAATTTTCTAATCATTTGATAGAAAATGGTCATAGTTTTGATAAAAAATTGGGATTGTCAATTTTGCATATAAACGGTGTTGGTCACAAATGAAATAGTTTGGAATCGTTGTAGATAAATAAAGCATGTAAAACTTATCAAAAAAATTATAAACAACCAACAAAATTTAACTACGAGTCCCATTCTAAAATTATTTCCTAAAGATTATTCGACTAAATTTGCTTTAAGTAACAATTTGAGTTAGGTACTAAATTTATTTTTTAAATAATTGTTTTTTTTTTTAAATAGATTCTGGTAAAGAAACAGTAATATATGTTTTTAGTTAGTTATGACATCCCGTGGAAGAAAATGGTATTTTTCGAAACCGGTAGATGTATTTAAACTCAATTAAGTGGTTAATAAAACAAAAATAATATATAAAAAAATATGAATTTTAACCACGATGTTAATGTTGCTAGTTTTAAAAGTATTAATAAAGTCTAATAAATATATCTAACCTATTCAGAGACCGCTTCTCAGAAGAAGTTTGAAGCACCATGTAAAATCATTATTTATGTAACACCCGTTTTCATGACCAGTCTAAATCATTATTACGATTTCGCCTGTTATAATTATCTAAAAACGCGAATTAATTCCCATGTTTTGTTTTGATTTAATTTTTTTTGTCTGTACATTCTCTGCGTTTAATTCTGCGTATATTTTGAAGCGGTTTTTTTTTTCTATTTCCTTTTGCGAGAGTATCACTTAAAAATGCATTAACAAAAATTAGCCTCAGGAAGCGCCGCACAAAAAAATTCCAGACATCGTCACGCCAATTTGGTGACCTCGGAATGTTATTCCCACTCTGCCGACGAACGAACCGTAGAGGACACGATCCGCCTATTGCGTGTGGCTGATCCTCACTCCTTCCGCCATCTATCATTCGTAATTGTAGAATAAATTTAAACTGCACTTTGTTACGATGACCTTCTCTTGACATCGGTACACGTCGCTTGTGTCAGAATTCCCGGATATGTCCTGAGGCAACATTGGACACGCGTCTCAAAAACAACGACAGTGACAACAATCCTCAATGTTTTGTTCTATTTTTAAATTACATTTGAATAATAGCCCAGCTTCGTAAAATTTTGTTGCTTTCGATTTGAAACAAAAGGTTATAATTATTATTTTTTTTTTTTTCACTTATTTCCGTCAACGCCCTTGTGGGTTTTTGCATAAGAATACATTTTTTATTTAATTTAAAATTTAACAGTATATTTTTAATTGACAGTTCTATATAACACTTTAAATATAACATAAAAAATAAAAACTAAAAACTAAGTATAATTTACATATAAATATTTCTTCAGTATGCTCCTGCAACAAAAAATTTCAACGAAACTTAACTTGTTACCGAGCCGATGCATCCGCGATATTGGCGAGTTAACAGCATAATTATTTATATGTGTACCTACAAAGAACACCTATAATAATAGATATATAAAAAAAAAATTCAATAATCCAAATTTAAAAAATAAAAACAAACTCAAGATCACTAGGCATTAAATTCTTTATTAAGGAAAACACATTCTTATTGTGAAGTTGTAATTATTCAGAACAGACGGTCTGTGATATTTTTGATGAAAAATGAAAAATGCAACATATAAGTTGGAAAATTTATCGTCAATCCACTTTGTTGGTATAGCATAATCGGTTAATGCACGTTCACCCGATTGGATGAGATCCAGGTTCGAATCCCGGTAGCAACAACAATATTTTTTGAGAAAAATTTTTTTATATGTATATATTTCTAATTAATTTATAGAAGAAAAGAGACATGATGTGCAAAATAGTACAAATATTTTGGGCATTCGCATTGATTGCAGTGATTATTATATTTTCAAGTATCAAAATTTAGCAATATTTTATTATTAAAAAAAATAATAATTTTGTAAAAATTGTGGTTGCCTGAAATTTCAGTTCATTAAGTAATTCAAAGTTGGCCCAACTTTCCACTAAATAGTGTACAGTAATCCGTATTGACGAAGATACAATGGTGTTAACAACGAATCGTCGTTAAATTAAACAATGTATAAATTATTTAAATTTGTAATTTTTGAAAATTAATAATTATGTCTAATTACCAGGGGCGTGCAGTGCATACAAGCAAAAAAGTTGTGCATAACTAAAAATTCTGGGAAACAAATATAAATTTAAAAATTGGATTAACATTAACGAAAACATTATTTTTCAATTAGTGCCATTTGTGTACCAGTAGATACTTTAATTACTTAGTTCTAAAAACTCACCACTGTGTACTCATGGCGCTCTTTTTTTATTCTCCGCATCGTGCTATTTACATTACTCAAGTCATATAAATGGCTATTTACTGAATTGAAAGTTCCTTTCGGTTGATCCGTTTTGTATGGAGTCATTACCTATGCTGTTTTTTTAACAAAATACCGTTAGAAAGGGTTAAAACTGCATGCAAATCATTGATGTATCTACTTCCTCTTTTACTAATTCGCGAATTTTACTATTTTACTGTTTTTAACCTGTTGATTTCGTGATTGTTCTTTAAATTTGGTGCATGGATTAGTTTTTGATTTGAGAAAAACAAAAAGCAATTGGCATAACTATTTCCTACGTTAACCTTTAATAAAAAATAATTATATCCTTTAGTTATTACGTGAAGGATTTTCAAACAATAAATGAATCATGTTCAGTCATAGAAAGTGTTCTTATTAAAAACGTCTATATATTTTTATATGGGTAAGAAAGTATTATTTTACGTTAAAACTTAAATTTTAAAAACACTATAAACAATACTCTAAAATTATAAATAAATACATGATAGAGGTCGTATAAACGACGGATTTATTTTTTCCAAAGACATTGGTTAAACGAAAGTACTTGTATTATATATGATTGTAAATATAATATCATTAGTAACAGCATAACCTAAATCTATACCTACCGCACGCCACTGCTAACTAAAAAAGTAATGCTATAAACATCAAAAATAAGAAAGCAAATATCTGAAAATTGCCCTGCGAGCGGATTAATCTGATTCTGTATAAGCTTTGACCTTTCTGTCGAGTTCTTGAATGTTTTTCGAGAGCTTCCGTCTCGGTAATGTTTGTCATGTTTTGTTTTGCTCCCTTAGAAAAGAACCGCACCACCTATTTCTGTAGTGGTGGAATGATTGTGTTGAACGCTTTTGTTTATTTTGGCTTCTTGCTTCTTCATAACGTTGGTGTGCGGGAATGCGTCAGGCCGAAGCTTCCATCGCTCCGTCGTGTTACAGTTGGTCATTTTTCACATCGCAATTGGTTGCCCGTTTTGTACGCCCGCGAACGTGCATCGGTGCAACAACACTGCTTGAACAAAGGAGCGCTTGTTTACTTCTGTGGTGACCTTACCACCTCGGACGGAAACAAATGAACCGCAGTGTTTTATTTAAATTTGAGAAAAGCTGTTTATTTTGTTTCATATGAGAGAAATTTTTTTTTTTTGCTTAACCTATATTTATACACTAGACCACCTGCTCAGAATGACTACGTTTGCTCAATTACAACATACAAAATTTTATAACGGAACTATTAAATGTTTATTTTATTATCAAACTAGTCGCTTATATCTCTGATAGATAGTCCTAGTATATCATTAAGGTACAATATAATTTATTTTTTTTAACTTGTGGTAATAAACTCGGTTCAAACCGTAAGTACCATTTTACTTTGATTATACCTTCTGCCCGGTAATGGAACATATTATGATGCTTTATGGAATTCTTTACACCCAAAAGTTTGTATCCTTCTAATCTTAAAATCTAGAAGCCCTCATTGTTGGTGTGTTTTATGTATGCTGTCTTGTCTTGTAATACGTTTTTATTTACAACACAAATTGTAGAAATCGTGCAGTTGTAAAATGATACGAGACATTTCTTCAATTTGTAATTTTTCTAAAATTTTTCCGTCGATATACTCCTTCGGAGATATATATTATAATTGTAATACACCCAACTCGATACATTATATATTCTGTACATTACTAACGTGCGTATATATAACGGTGAGGCACGTTTTCCTCCTGAGCGAGCAAGCTCGGAACGGAGATGAACTTGACAATAATTTTTTTCACGATTCATGTTTCTAGGCCGGGACGTTTAGGTACTCTGTCAATCTTTGTGGTCACGGAGGAAGTGAATTAGTGTGCACGCACGCAATGCATAGACCGATCATTATCCGCGGTACGTTGTTTGACACGACGGTGTCTTTTTATTTTACATTCCCGTCATATATTTAATAAAATATTATTTTTCTCAGGAAACAGCCTGAAGCGCACTAGGTGGAGCAAATCATCGAAAACCGACAAGTGAAACGAAATCTTATTACCAATCACCGCATATAGTATAAATACTAATTAAATGTATTAATTAGAAAGATATACACATAAAATCAATTTTATCGAAAAATATTGATGTTGCGCCACTGGGATTCGAACCTGGATCTCTTTCCAAACCGAGGAAGATGTATTATCCAACTATGCTACAGCGACATTATTTTTGACGACAAATTTTCGAACTTATATGTTACACTTTTTTTAAATTAATACATCTATCGTTCAATTATTAAACTTCCGTAAAAACTAAGTAGATGGCTTTCAAATAGTACTATTTCGTCAAAATCGAGATTCTACATTTCAATCGCGTATTTAGAAAAGTGAAGAAAATGTCAGGTTATGTATCCCAGAAATCAGATAATACTATAGTGTATTGAATTTAATAATAATATATTTATTTGATTCTTAGTAGTGTGTTATATTATAATCGGATAAACATTTGAGCAAAGTAAGACATATATTTGCGTACCCTGCCTGCTACACTAGTATTTTACTGTATTATAGCAGACAGTGCTCTTCCGGTATAATAATAAACAAAATGCAATGATCAATGTACAAAATTATATATATGAAGAGTTAAACAAGATGCAATTAAATAACATAATTAAAACGTAAAACTTAAAGTAAGTTCAATGTTCAATGTATAAAAAATAAAATTATATATATAAAGAGTAGAACAAGACACAATTAGATAGGATATAAAAAATATATATGAAGAGTAAAACAAGATGCAATTAACTCATTATATTTACTGTTGTAGCAGTTTTAATCATAAGTTTGCATCTTTAAAAGTTCTTGGGCGTAATTTCTCCCCATTTCGTGGAGCCAGAACTGCACTTTTCGTGAAAAATATGCAAGACTATGGTTACAATTTTTCACGTTTGCATTTAGGCTGTTATATATTTTTGGTGCTAGAAACAAATAAATCTTTGTGTAAAAGTTTTGTTTAGTTTTGGCACGAGATAGTGACAGTTAGCCTGTGTCTTTGTTAAGTGAGGGTGCGTAATTTTCTGGTGATATTGTTTATGCCGTAAAAGTATTTTAGTAAACCAAAAATATATATTTGATAGATGTCTAGGACGTGACATTCTTTGAAGAGTTCATTTGAAGGATACCGAAAGGTATTATATTATCTTATTGATTATATTAATTATATTATCAAAAGAATTTATTGAAATAACATTAAGCTACATTTCAAATTACTGAACGGGCGCTCGGATTATCTAATAACGTGCATCCTAGTCGGTCTGGTCGGGTATTCGCAATGGCGTGAGCGAGATCGTTGCAGTGTTTCTTGTGAAATAGCGACCTCTCATCGCAATCCTTATTATAGATAGATAGATAAGTTTAATTTAAAGGGAGCAATTATAATATATAATATTATAAAAAGATGAAGCCATTTAAATAATTAAATTTTACAATCTATCGACTTTTTTTTTTAATGTTACAGATTTGCCATAAATTTTCTTGAGATATTGTAATCTGTCTGTCGAATATACTTAATCATAAACTTCCAACACGCGCTTTGCTAAACTGTTTGTGTTGTATTAACTTCCTGTGATAATCGGTAGCTTGAGTATTTCCACCTTAATTTCGACTTCAGTGCCTACAAAACTTTCTCTTGAAAACTTCGAATTGATGGTCTTAATTCGACAGCACGAACTATGAGTGACCCGGAAAATGTTAGACAAACTAAAACACGATATTCGTAACCCAAATTTAACTCGATAATATTATTGGATCGAATCTCTCTTAACGCCTGAACTGTCACGTGTCACGCCATTACATTTCGACCATAGAACAAACGCACTTGTGTATTTTATATTTTTCATAGTCCAAGCCCTTAACTTTGTCTATATGTTATACTCGCAGTTGCTCCGTCGGACGAACGTGCGATCGGCGCAATCGATAAACGAGATCCGTTCCTGCAACACCTTATTGATTTCTACAAATGCTGATAAATAAACGGAGCGTCGGCCATCTTGGGTGAAACACAGTTTTTTTTTTTTTTACTTGATCTCAATATTACAAATAATTGTATCAAAATTTATTTTTCTAATGTTTTGACAATTGTTATTTAAGTTTATTTACTTTATATATGTATGGTTTTACCAATGAAGAAAACACACAGTGGTGTAGTTTTTAAATTTACAAACTAACATGTCGTTTTGTATAATACATCTTAAATAATTGCATATATATTCTAGGGATTTAAACTTTTCTTGAGAGAAACCAGTACGTGAGTGAAAATTTATTCCGGAAAAAGGTCGGGCCCTTTAGATGCCTTTCGTTACACAGTGTTGTTGCAGATAAGATCACATAAAAATTGTGTGTAATGGTATTTTTTATTTATTTTCATGTGGTTGTTCCAATATACCGATCGATGCCCGAGAATATGTACAACGTTGCGACATCCGTAACTCATATTGCCGTAGCGCTATTGGTGAAACGTCTACCTCCGTGCACCTCATTGCCGGCGGAAACGTACTGTAAATATAGAACCTGTTACAGATTTTCCATTTCCTCCAGTCGCACGAGGCAAGGTGGGAAATAACTTGGATCACTCCAGAATTGATTATTATTTTTGTGCATTTGGATGGCGTTCGCGTCATATATTTTTTTGACTTTTGTCATATATTTTTCAATAAATAATTAGACAAAATACTTTGTTTAATCCACTATTTCTCGATTATTCTACATGTTTCGATACCTATGGTATCATCAGGAAACAATGTACATAAACTGAAATTAAAAATACAAGCATAAATAAAAACAAAACTTTCAAGTGGTGAATAAGTGACAACTAATATGAAAACAAATTTACAATGTAACTATTTGCAAAGTGGACTTTTTCTTATTTTTAAAATTTCAAATTAATCTAACTGTAAGCCCTTAGTATTTGTATGTATAATCTCTAAACCCTTGATGCTTAAATAGCTACAACTATTCAGAATTTTCCAATCACCTTTTGGAAACAAACCATTCTTTTCATATTAATATGGGTTTAGAAATTATACCAAATACTAAAGAGGGGTTTACAGTTAGATAAATTTGAAATTTTAGAAATAAGAAAAAGTGTTAATGCCAGCTAAATAAAGTAATTTTGCTAATATTGAAGAAATATATTTTTCTCTACACATATTTATTCTTTATAATCTTGTATGTACAATTGAATTGTAGATTTTCAGTTTTCTTTCTTTTCTGTGGCTTCCCGATATTAATCATATTTAATTTATTAACTGAACTCACCATCGTGCTCTGTTTCTCCGCAGGGGTATGCAAGCGTGATTAACTCCGCACTTTTATTCAAAATTGATGGCAAAGTATTCTTGTCTCGTTCACATTCTTCTCACGCTCGTCGCTTGTTGAGATGTTTAACGGGGCCATTTCCCAGCATGTGATTTATGTAATCGTGCCGTGTCATTTGCGGACGTTCTCCGTTCCTGTTGTCACTATCGTTTATATCTTTTTATTTTCTTTATATGACCATTATTGATCTTGTTAACTATGCAAAGCTCACATTTACCTTCTTAGTTTTTAATTTTTTTTTTCGTTATTCTCTCAATCGTATGTAGATTTAAATATATATGTCTGAGCGACCATATATCTTTTTCCAGTTTCATATATACATTTCATATGTACATGGTGTCCAAGAGATATGAGTTTCATATGTACGTGGTGTCTAAGAAATATGAGTTTCATATGTACGTGGTGTCTAAGAGATATGAGTTTCATATGTACATGGTGTCTAAGAGATATGAGTTTCATATGTACATGGTGTTCAAGAGATACATTTCATATATACATGGTGCCCAAGAGATATGAGTTTAAACGGAGCCTACGACTAGGGGGCATCGGTTTAATCCATTACCGCCCTCGGTACACCTCTTCGAAACCTCTTCTTGGGGGTGTTTTATAGAATAATCATTGATAAAAACACCCCAAATCACGTTTCGAAGAGGTGTACAAGAGGCGTGTACAGTGGGCGGTAATGGGTTAAAAGGATTACCCGAAATTCAACTGTTTGGAAGTTATTCGAACTTCTGTGATTTATAAGAAATTTGCATTCTGTTTATAAAAATGAGCACTGTGCCATAAATGTACTCAACCTACCATCATACAATTTGAAATTTGGCATTACAGTGATGATGACAATAAGTACAGTGATTTTGTGGACATATCCCATGACAGATTGACTGTTTTTAAGAGAAACTTGCAGTTAATTCTGAAATATTGATTGTTACTTTGTGGTAACTTTTGATACTATTAAATATTGTTATTTTGATTTTCTTTTCCTTGTATATTTTTGTAAAATTTAATTAACCTATAAGGATAATTCTTCTGTTTATTTTAATTTTTTTTCAATAATACTATGTACTGTATGCATACATAAATACTTTTTTTTTTTAATAACGTAACTATCATAGAAGCTGTCAACTGATATTTTGTTTTACTGCTAATTGTAAAAAAAAGAATAAATAAATACTGAAAATAACAAAAGTTCGGATAACTTTCAAACCTTTGAATTTCGGGTAACCCTATTACACGCTCAGCGGCTTGCTAGCGAAATCCCCCTAACCGTATACATCCGCTGGGTAAGGGGATTCTGAGGGACGGATCTTCCTTCTTTTCTCGGTTATTGCGTCAGCCCTCGTCCGTTCGCACGTTTCCCCGGCTCAATGTACTTGACCCCATTGTCCTCGATCATGGCCCGCGGTTTCCCAATGTTCAGGGTCTACGCCATATCTCTTCAGATTCGCTTTCAGGGTGTGTTTGAATCTTTTCTTCGGCCCACCCTCTCTTCTTTCTCCGTGAAATAGTTGCGGAAACATAACTTGTTTGGGAAGCCGTGTATTATCCATACGCATACAATGATTTATCCAACGTATTTTCGATACTGGAAATGTTTGCCTTTTCCGGGAAACTCTAGTTTATTCTGCGCTCTTTCCATGTTCTACCTAAGATCTTCCTTGAGCATCTGTTGTGATATTACTTGAGGGACTTTATATCGTCGCTATTTATGTTGCCACGATTCGTATCCATATTATTTAGACTATCCGTATCTATATTTTGTAAATATGTATGTTGAATCCGCGAGCTGTAATGTAAATATCCCTCTAGACTGTAGACCACGCACTATAGTTAGCATCCAGGTTTACTTTTATTATCGCATTTTATTGGATTTACAAAAAATGTCAGTCCTCAGATTACGAACTGAAACAAATTTATTAGTTAGATTTTCAGATTCACTCACTTTTTTCGAATCCCAACCATTACGTGGGCATTGATTCTATAATAAGTTTACGTGACACACATAAACGTGTGTACATGCGTAATATGTAAGTACACCTAGAATACTATCACAGTATATGAAATATCATAATGAACCTCTAAATATATACCCGAACTATGTATACCCGTTGTATACAATTGAATTATGATTTGTCGTGTAGAAGAACTTTTAAGTGATTTATTATTTTTATTTAAAATAGTAAATGACATACTGGACGCCCCTAATTTAACTGAACTGATTGTATATTACGTTCCTGCACGGAGTACCAGGTCGTCGGGCTGTTCCATATAAATTCATCATATACTAATTTTTATAGGAATGCACTTAAACAATATATCAATATGGCTGAAGAAAAATAAATTAAAACTAAATGGAAACAAAACACAATTCTAAATACCAAATTAATGTATTAGTTATAAATATAAACATATAAAATGTCGAAAAATATTGTTTTTGCGTCACCGGGATATATCTATTATAATATATATTTATAATTAATACATTAATTTAGTATTTAAAATATCACAGACCTATGTTCTGAATAATTACAATTTCACAATCAGAATGTGTTTTCCTTAATAAAACACAATTCGTCTAAAAGAATACCAATCACACCAAAAATTATCATAGATGGTGAAAGTCTGAAGAAAGTGACTAAAATAAAATATTTGGGAATCAATAGATTCAAAATTAAATTTTTCGCAAAATACAAGATACGTGACTAAAAAGATTGCTAAGAAAATCTCACTTCTGGGAAGGATCAGAAGATTTATTAGTACTGAGTCTTGTAAAATAGTTTACAACTTTGTTATTATTCCTCACATCAACTACTGCAGCAGCATTTTGTTTTTGGCTAACGAAGAAGAAATGCAACAATTGTCAGTATTGCAAAATAAAGCTTTGAGAATAATACTCAGAAAAAATAGATACACTCGGATCAGTGCAATGCTGAAAGATCTCAACATGATGACCTTTAAGCAGAAAATATATTTTAATACAATGGAATTTATTTACAAAATCATCAATAAGAAAATATCAGCGGAATTCACACGAAAAATTGATGCAAATCAACGTGAGCACGAGCATCGTACAAGGGGAAGGGATAGACTGAGACTGCCATTCAGAAAGAAGGCCAAATCTCAGAAATCGATGATGTGTAGTACTATGAAATTTTTTTGATGAAATGTCAGAAAACATAAGAAAGGAAGAGAAATTGAATGGATTTAAAATGAAACTGACTAAATATATAAAAAATATTTTTTAGTAAAAGAAAATACTTTAATCTTGTATATATTAGAGCATATATAAGGAGTTCTTATGTATGCACTATGTTAAGAATTAAATAAATAATAAAAATAGTAACATATATTACTTAATTTATCTTTTGTATTTCTCAATGACATAGCTAACACATATCAACATCGATTTAACAATCCAGAAGCAGTATGTGTTATCTCCGTCAATAAAAATTTAATCTAGTAATTGGATAATGTTGACAAAAAGATATAATATATCGCTGGTTCGTGTTGATTTGTTTATCTAAACAAAAGGCTGGTACTTGGATCATTTTTGGAGTGTATGCTGTAATGAATCAATGTACGGGTCTCTGCGTTCGACACTCGACCGTCATTCGTTCCTATCAAAGGATTTTCTCTATTGTCGATTGAGATCATTAAATCCCAACCGATGTATTTAGCGATCTGATAAAATCATCACGCTCTCTGTGATTTATCGACCCGCGACTCTAGTTCGTGCTTCGGCCATAGACAACAATTGAAACACTCCCTCCAATAACTATCTAATAAATATATACACATATTTGATAATATTAAATATATATATATATTATAATCGAATGAAATTATTTTAACTAGGGATGTAAGGGGTGGAAGACCAAGGTTTCGTTGGGGAGATAATGTGAACAGGGCTGACAAAGATCTACTGCTGGTGAATAATTGAGGTAGCCGAGTATAACCCAATGCTGTAATAACAAAAAAAACTTTCTATTAGGTTGATATATAATTATCCAGCATTTTTTTCGCAACGTTTTGTCTTTTGAATTTGTCATAATATAATTCTTTAATAGAAAACCGTACACATATACGTCACATGATGCTATACCACTTGGAGAAAGTCATTTCGCCATCTCACCGATATTTTCGACGAAGGAACGATTAGCGAAAGGACATGCCGAGAGTGGCTTGTTCGCTTCAAAGCTGGTGATACCAGTTTAAACGACAAGTCAGGAAAGAGTCGATCTTCGGATTTTGATGACCGGGTTCTTCTGGCGGCTGTGGAAGAGGACGAAAGTTGCACCACTAGGACACTGGCTAAGAACTTCAACATCGATCAATCCACGATTACGGTGATTACGCCCCCGAATGATAATTTACTTGATTACTTTGGTACCACTTACGCAATCAAATAGCTCCGCGATTTTTTTTTATATATATGACTCGATTGGAACAAAAATTTAAATGCTGACAATATAATATGCATTAATGTAAAAAATACGTCTTGTTTACATAAAGATTTCATTTTCGGAGAGTAAATACTTTTACTGTTGCATACATATGTCATAAACTATCGGATTTATGTTTCCACAAATAATGTCTATAGAATGTCCCTCGTCCCGTAACTAATATTACGAACCACTTTCCTATATTTCGTGTCTTTTCATATATTGGTCTGTGATCAACCTAATAAATTAAAATTGACATTTAGTAATTATTTTAGTATTATTAATATGTTACACATAATTTTGTGTCTGAAGGTGAATAATATTTGACCAAAAGTAGTTTTCATTCTTGGAATTATTTTCACTACTCGGGTATTAATTTGTTAAATTAAGCAATATTACATTTTCTAACTCATCCCATCTCCTTTCAATATTCCAGTTACAACCACACCTCCACCTTCCACCAGTAACACCGCTCCCTCCCGCTCCATCTGTCTGTACCTAATTACTTGTATGTCTACCACCTAAGCCTCGTTTCTTATATTTGTATGTATTTAGTTTAATACTTCACCTTTCGAAACTCGAGTTGTGCAAATAAACTTAAGTAGAGTTATAACATTGTTTAACATTTGTATTAAGCCATTAATTTAATCATTGTCAATTCATTTTGTATGTAGAGTAGACTGAATCTTCGAACATCCTTGAAAATCCCGATAGACTAGATAACTTTCAGACGTAAAATATATATCTACATTTTTATTTGCCGGAGAGAGTAAATATTTACCAAACGAATATACAGAATTGAACATCATAAAATTTTATAGAAACAGAATGGTCAAAATATTGCTCAGGTCGTTATCGTAGGAGTGATTTCAATTTAACATGGTGCGTCATCTTCGAAGCGTTCTTGTCATTTACATAAACAGTTCTGTAATCCTAGCCTCGGTGTGGCTCAGCGGTATTGTTTTGTGATTTTATCCAATTCGTGATCTGGAGTAGTGAAGAATTCCTTCTGTGGCCAATTAAAATTGTTATTATTGTTTTTATATGTGTAGCCATTACGCTGCGTAATTAAAACTTCAACTTATTTGTTAACTATTGTTATAGTCGGCTTAGATCATAGATACAAAATACAAAGGTATTTGTGTTCTGATACAATTGTTTTTCCCGATGTATATAACGTGGTATTGTGGGTATCATATATATTTCGAGTTTTATAATTAAGAAAAAATTGTGATTTAATTTTAATGAGACAGATTATTAACAGGTCGTTAATGACCCGTCGGTGGTTCCAACAAAGATATTAATGTATAATGTGAATATAGAAATAAAATTAAAGTAACATTAAAATAGTGAGGAGAATTATAAAATATTCAATTTTTTACACTTTTTTGTGGAATATTAGAAAAACAGTTATTAAAAAAATGTTACAAATTTATAATTACAGAGAATGAACAGCGCATATGTTCCGAGGTCAACGATGTTGTAACACGTGAAATGATCTATATATACTAGACTAGCGGTACATAATGGAGTCTTGGTACCGACACTGATGTATGGAAGTGAGGCCTGGAACTGGCAGAAGAGGAACGAAAGAAAAAAGACTCTAAATATCTAATTTAAATTCGTTGACTAGCCTGATCTTTCGTCTTGATTCTTGATAATTGAGTACCCTACAGGGTACCATAAAACAGAATATATCATTTACTTTAACAAACAGACAAATATAATGGTAAATAATTTTTAGAGTTAAATTTAAAGGAATTAAACAATTATTAATTCGGTATTTAATAAGGTGACCCATTTACCATATCTATGAGTAAATGATAAAAGTAGTTTCTCAAATAAATATTTATCTAACCGTTAAACGGTCTTGGTGAGTTCCGATGTTCCGAAATCAAGCGCTTGTTATTTGTTTACAATTATGAGTCACTGGTACAGCCAATTAAACAGACTGTGATACATATGTCAAAATCAATGTTTCACTTCGTACCGGTGTACACATATAATATATAAGATCGGCACTTCCGTCGAGTACGCCGGGGTGGCAATTCTGATGGTCGCCAGTTATTCTTTATATTATGCCTATTCAGTATAGAGATCGAATCCCGAAAGGGAAATTTATTTATTTATTAACATTTTTTTTCCCCTTCGCTCAGAATCAGACCGACACTTCTACCGTGTATGCTACGGCCGGATCCAATGGTCGCCAGTTAACCTCGGCGCACAATTTGAATCCCAACAGGATTCTATTTAATAAATACCTTTTTATTTAAGGAGAACACATTCTTATCGAGAAGTTGTAATTATTCAGAATATAGGTCTGGAAAGAGATCCAGGTTCGAATCCCGGTAGCAACAGCAATATATTTTTCGATAAAATTGATTATATATGTATATATTTTTAATTAATACATTTAATTAGTATTTTTTTAAATATCACAGTCCTATGTTCTGAATAATTACAACTTCACAATAAGAATGTGTTATCCTTAATAATTATATATTGTGGATTAATGTGTACAAAATTTAATAAAAATGAATTGTTAATTCTGGCGTCTGCTATCGGTTTACTCAAAAGTATTTGAGATTTCGTAGAAACAAAGTAGATGGCTTTTAAATAATGGAACGGTAGATGAATTAAAAAAATGTAACATATGGGTTCGAAAATTTGTCGACAAAGGTACTGTCTGCTGTACCATTGTTGTAGCAACAACAATATATTTTGCGATAAAATTGATTGTATATTTATATATTTTTTAATTAATACATTGAATTATTATTTTTAAAAATACCTTTTTTAACATAAAACATGTTTTTTTTAGATTATTGGGAAAATTTGTCACGAAATTGGGTTATAAACGAAAAATTGCAGGGAGAGTAATAGGTCTTCCTCTTCTTCTACACAGTCTGTATACAGATGAAATAGAACACTCGTGATGACATTGCCTCTTAATGTATTTACTGAGTGAAAAAAAATTTACACGTTATTTATTGAGGCTAATTCAACATATGAATGATCTAATATCAAAATATCTCAATGACACGCACTAATTGCAGGATGCGGGCCGCCGGATTTACACCGGTTTCTATTTTAATTAAAATTTATAGTTTTTGCGTAACCGAAAGTGCCAATTTAATGGTTTTATTTCGCCATTATATAACTTGCCATTTCCTGTTCCTACCGTGTCGTTACTCGTCGTAGTAACCTCTGATAATATTGTTTTACGTCATGAATTCTCTTATGTCTGCTTCTCCATGGGAAGTTTTCGTATCTAATAATGCTAAGATATATCCCACGCACAAATGTGATTATCATTTACCATCAATCTTCTTTGATAACGGCTACCATTTATCAATCTTCTACATTTGCATCTGCTATTTATCAATGTTCCGAAATTGCGACTGCTATTTATCAATCTTCTACAATTGCGATTGCTGTTCATTAATCTTGTGCAATAGCGATTGCTGTTCATCAGTCTTACAGTCTACAATTTCGACTTGTGAAACGTAATACGTAATAAGAGTGGAAAGTAATATTTAATATTCCATTACCCAATTAATTGATGAATTCTTGTAGTATTGTGACGCCCATAATGTGATAAATTTAGTTAAATTGTATGCTAGAATAACTCATTGGACAAAATGCGGTGGAAGGAATTGGGAGATGGGATATCGTCAAATCATTGTTGGCTACTTTAACACAGACTTTAGTCTAGCAAAGTAGCCAGGACAACGCTGTATATATCAGAGGTGAAGTCTACTCCATCCCACACATTAAAATATGTATTATGTATGTTATGTATCCACCTCTGTAACTACAAAAATATGGGTGTCAAAATACATATAAATAAATAAATAAATAAATTGTATTGTAAAAAAGTCTGGGTTTGAGTTTAATAGATTATAGTTTAAAACATGTCTTAATGTAAGTCTGGGTTTGAGTTTAATAGATTATAGTTTAAAACATGTCTTAATGTTAGTCAACTGTAATGAACTTTTGGATCTGATAACGATAACACGAATACGATACGAGATAATTACACCTTGCTAATAAAAATTAAAAATAATAACGCTGAGAAAGTATTTTCTATCGTAAAACGACGGCACATTTTTAAAAATTTTGGGATCAGAGTGGTAAATAGCCAGCCCGTTTACTTCGTTCAGAATCAATGATGGGATAATTTCTATGGTGCAAAAATATAACACTTATTTTTTGTGTCTCCGACACGATGCTTGTCTGCTGCAACTTCGATATGGGTTGTTCTATCTTCCCTCATGCCGATACTGCCAATGATCATGTTATCCCCAGTGGAAGAACTATTGCCTTGCTAAACCGAATCATTTCGAACACAAATTCAAAGACAATTTCGGAATGTACTTTTGGTTTTCATCCCTTAAATGTGCGGTGACTCTTTAATATAAACAACTAAATATAATTATATTTGAAATACTAATTAAAAGATGTGTATATCTTTCTAATTAATACATTTAGTTAGTATTTATTTAAAGTATCACAGACCTATGTTCTCCTTAATAACAGTTATATTTGTTCTTAGTGTGCATGTCAGGTTCGCCTGATCACCTTGGCCTCTCTAAGCCCTCCCAATTCTGAGCTAGATGGAACAGGTCCTCGTGCCTATCTTCTACCAACTCTTCTATGTCCTTCGATATTTTCCTTTATTATATATAACTGTGATGACCATGCACGCGCTCCACAGACATGGCCACTCACCTAACAACCATTTAGGGTCGAAACCCAACCAATCAATCACCAAACACCGTAAATCAATCGTGACGGACACTGCCCTAGGATCCAGCGACCACTTCTCCGCAGGCCGTCCTTTCATCGGTATCTCGAGCGAGCCGCTCCAGCGTTAAACCACATACGCGCATTTAACTGTATACCTCCTGTGTATAATTAATCTATCAATAAACGCCAACCTTTGTAAGCGCTCTTTCATTTTAACGTCTTGCTCTACTAGACAAAATATAAATACTCACACACGCATACCATATACACTGCGACATACAACTAACGCGTAACACTAGAAGATATAAGATCACAGTCAATCAATATCTCACAACCACAACAAACCCTACATGGTGTAGATGTTGGTACTTTGGGTCTCTCAACAATAAATATTTCGCTGCTTGATCATAGACATTAACCCCTTATTCATATTACTCTTCTTAATACTTGAATTGGTGGTCAAATCAATTTTTCTTTTATCATTATACAAATATTTTTTGTGTACTCATTGTATATAGTATTCGGCCATGTTTCTGTTACGTGCAATATTGTATTATTTTTGCCAATACGTAGAGTTATATTGCACTTAATATCTGAGAAATAATTGTTTAAATTATATATATACAATATTGTCATAATATGAAGGTTTCCAATAAGTAAGTACCTGCAATAGCATCTCACGAATCCTACTGTCAATCATACACACTACTAGATATATGTATATCAGGTTGGTGGGGTGACCGTACTTCGGACACATGCTCGACCAGAGCATGCTTGATATGACTAGTAAACTGAATTGAATTAAATGGTCAACTTGCTACCGTCGCTACATGGTGTAGTCTCTAGACAGTTTCTAAAAAAAATTGCTCAATATCGATCATCTCACGATACGTTCGCGTGTGATTTCGCGCGGTTGATTGAAGAATATGAACCTGCATAATAATATTTTTATTGCACATGTCGTTTCGTGCTCAAGCGGACCGCATCGCCGCCGTGCGCGGACGGCTATTATTAATAATCCGACTTTCACTTTTTATCATAAATAATCTAGTTCTCCCGGTCGCACACGTTCACTGCGCGGCCAGCTAGCACACACACAGGGTGATTCTTTATATTAATCGTCTATAATACACCGTTAGCACGGCATGTGGTTCGAAGATAGGATTCGCGAGGTTCGCACCATTGCAAACTAGCGATGGTTAAACCGTCATTGTTTATTTATTTATTAACAATCTTATGGGCTTTTATAAAGTTGGTTTGGTATAAAAAAAAAACAAGAACAAGTATAGCGTAGAATAATTAAAAAGTAAGCAAAACAAACAATACATTTTTTAATTAAAATCAATCGTATCTTTGACTCAGAACAGCATCAAAAACATCACTATTTAAACTTTTAATATCGGATTATATCTACAATACCAAAATCATTCCCAAGCCTGTGAAGTATTTGTGTGGGTGTATTTCTATAATAATTTAGCGCCGACGACCTGGTACTCCGCGCAGAAACGTGGTGTACAATCAGTTCAGTTAAATTAGAGGCGTCCAGTATGCCATTTACTATTTTAAATAAAAATAATAAATCATTTAAAAGTGCTTCTACACGACAAGTTAGTTACATTAAGAGTGTTCATTAAAAAATTATAATGCAATTGTTCAACGGGTATACACAGTTTGAAGTTATTGTGAGTGTGATTGTGTTTGATCGTAACGATGATTAGCAACTGATAAAAATATTTCTCTTCTGCGTCTTCTACAGTCTGTGTACAGCTTTCTGGGCTAGTCTATCATGTATATCTGACCTTTCTGGCCGACGTTTCAGGATATGCGCTGAATACTAAATAAACATATTATATGTTCTTCTTCCACGGCACAATATCCCAAAAATGGCCAGGGATACAACGATTCCTATACCTGCCCATTTTTCTCCAGTTCTTGGACTTTCCCATCCTGCTCTAGTCCCATTGTTTCTTGTTCAATTTAATGTTTGAATTCGTGGTTTCATTTTTATTCTGTAAGATCCATGTTAACATTAATAGGGATGATGGACTAAAATTAAAAACCTCGTGATATCCGCAAAATAGGAATCAAAGAGTTCACACAACACATGTTTTCGACACGGTATTGCAAACTTTAGCTTTAACTTAATTACAACTCTCAGTAGTCACACATCACATCAGCCGTAATGATGAATGCCGGCCAAAAAGGTTAGATATATGTGTCAAGGGATAATTTACGCTCTATTGTCACTGCAGTCGTTGGTTTCAGAGTCCTATGAGACTGTTAAATAAAAAGAAGAGGTAGAAGATTTTCCCGGTTTGTAATCATCACCTGGTCTTGTCAATATTCATACACATGCCAACAGTGTTGCAAGCTGTGTTTAATTAAGAGGATCATTACTTGTATAGTGTTATGTATGTACCTACCCTTCGAGGCCACATCCTTATTTTATTGTCAACCCCAACCTTTCTCGATTTGCAAAGAGACATGTGTTCGAACTATTATTTTAAGAGTTTTGTCTTATTTTATTATTTATGCTTTCTGTAAGTAGGTGTGTTGAAACGATTATAATTTATGACTTTGTTTATCCGGATTTAAACTATCTTCGAGAAATATCTTTTTAAACCATAACACAGCCCATTCAGAGATCAGATCGTATCTGACATCCGAACGAGAAAGAACTCAAAGTCTATTCGTTTCAATACATTTCCGTAAACACGCTACCTTATAAATTTGTGCATTTATAATATTTCAATAAACGAATTATTTACAAGTACCGAGTCGTGATTTTAAGACCTCCCGAGAAAGGAACATAAAATAGCATCTCAGACATTTCCGTAAACACGTGTGCACGCTTTAATTGTACATAATAATTTATCCTGATGAAGTTGGATAATTAATTTCATCCTGTACATAGAAGGTGCACAAAAAAAAAGTGTAATCGACGATTACGGTAACTGCCGTTAAATAACATACACATGCACGGTATTACCTATATGTATCGTCATGAAATAAATTATTGAACGTATCCCGCCTATAACGAATGCCATGGACGTCACCATTGATCAGTGGATTGACAAGTGCAGGCGGGATCGTATTATCCGTTTTTTTTTTTTTTTGCTATTCCTATTATACTCGTGTAACTTTATATTTATAAAAACTTACCTTGTCGATTATGGTTTTGTTGTGTTTGCTGTTTGTGTCCGTTTCCAAGCTAGTTACATCGTATTTTTTATAAAATAAATTAACGATTAACTGTGAGCCAATCAGTGATATCCTTTTAGTCACACTCACCATCAGTGATCGAGTATTTGATAACATCGTGATTCGCGAATTGATTGTTTATCATTATTATTCCGACAGATACTATTCAAATGTTTCACATATTGATGTGCAAAATTTATGAAAGAATGACCAGCGCCATCCGCGTTTTATTTGATCCGAAAAACACTTATTTCATAATAAAATTTCATTTTCTTCGTGATGATATTAAAATTAGATTATTATTTATTAATTATACTACAATGCGTTTTTAATGCAATTGAAGTTTTAATATTTCGCTCGGTCTTTTTTTTTTTTGTTTCTTTATTTATTTCATAAATTTTGATATCGTAATAGTGATCACAGTCACAGTTTCCAATCACTGATATTATCAAATACCAATCACAAACACACCCGTGAGTCACGTGTAGCATTTTTTCTCATCACTAAAATAAATATTACATCCATTTTTTTTTCTTTCTCCTCGCTTTTATCCCAGCCATTTAAGTTCGGACACTCCTACCGTTTGTTCATTTTCACATCATAAAAAAATATTATGATTCGGTGAACTCCTAACAGCGGATATAATTCGTTTTAATTGTTTGTCGCATTGCTAAGATTATTTATAAACGAATAGTGAGTACGATGTTAGCTAGGTTGCAGATCATCCCGCAACGCACCTCATCCAGCTCAATGAACAAGATTATGAACGTTCCTTAATATTTGATGCACTTTAGAATCTGATTCGAATCCTAAGAATTAAATTAAATAAATATTGTACGGTATTACCTATATAGGTAATTAAATTAAGATTAGCGGATAGAAAGTAATCGATTGCTCTTCATTTCATTTCAATAAAACCTATTTTACAATGTTAAAAAAATTAACTTAAATACGTTATCATACTGGTGACACACGCGCCGCCTAGCGGCGATTATTAAAAAGCTTAATTTTTAAAAATTCATAGATAACGGAGAGGTTTCTGTCTTCGCTATCAACACTATATGGGTTACACGCGATTTTGAGAGAATTTAGAGGTTTTAGTAAAACTATATTTTTTTTGTTAACTTTGTTTTATTAACCACTTATTGAGTTTAAATACATTTAACGGTTTCGAAAAATAACATTTTCTCCTTCAGGACGTCAATACTAACTAAAAACATGTATTACAGTTTCTTTATCAGGATCTATTTTTAAAAAGTTGACAAATAAAAATATGAATTTTAACCACAAAGTTAATTTTGCTAATTTCAAAAGTATTTTGTAAAACTATTTTTCAATATTGAAAATATTTTAAATATGTGTTTTCATTCCGATGACACATGCGCTGTCTGGAGGCGATTATTTAAAAGCCTGCTTTTAAATAGAGCCAATACATGGAAGAAGAGGTTTGTGTCTTCGCTAATACCACCACTGTACGGGTTACACGGCGTTTTTCAGAGAATCGTGTTTTATTTAGACAGACAATATTAAAAATGATACATGAGAATTTAATTTCACCAATTTTTTTATTATTTAGTAATAAAATTAATAAAACACGATAAGAGATGCTAAAATATTTTTAATATCTTTTCAATAAATAGATTTTTTCTGTATATCTTTCTAGTTGATTAATTTAATTTGTATTAAAAAAATATGTGCTTAAAATCAATTTATGCCATTATTCTCGAAAAATTAAATAAAACATCTTACTTTTAAAGGGGGCGTTTAATTTTTGTTAAATATTTTTCAAAATTTTCCCGTAGGTAACCATACATAAATTATAAATTATATCGAGATAAATAATTTTTTTTTTTTTTCCAAATACAATTTTTATTCGGTCGTTTATCTAGATCTCACAGTGTAGATATTATTTGACACACCTAACAAGTGCAAAAACTTGTTTTATTAGAAAACCCGCCTGAGCCATGATCGTTATAAATAGATTACATTTTTTTGCAACAAAATTAATCTAATGATCGTTTTGAGAGACAACATCCGTACATAACATGGTACATAAGTACGAACTATTATTTTACATTCTCACACTATAATTACACGTGCTGTTTTTTTTTTTTTACATTCCGAATAATTAGATGTGATATAAAATCGCCATCGAACTAGGAAGTCTGGCATACAATTTACATATTGCATGACGAAATTAATTTTAAAATAATGTCACAATTTGTGAGTTTAATGGAGACGCTCGGCATGAAGCTTCTACTTCTATATATTGTGAGGGTAAAGAACGGCGTTCTATTCTCTTCACCGACAAGTCAGTGGAGAACGCGAGAACGGCGGGTTCTTCACCACAGATACACGTACCCACCTTGGTTTGTCACATTCTGCCTTCATCCTAAACTAGGAAAATTTATTAATAATAAGATAAATGGGAGAGATAAATGAAAAGATGTTTCACGTTAACTAATGGAATCTAATCAAAATAGCACTGGTTAAATTAGAACAAATTGCAATCAAAATGAAATAATCCCAATTTCGTCGGGTTGGGCGTGAGTTCGGCGTTCTTCAGGGCAGGCTGGTGACAACAAGATCCAAAATATTATAAAAAATGTTATAACCTTCAAATCCATGCTCGTCCGTGTACACCCCGTTGTAGTAGAGCATCTCCGTGACCCATCATCGTAGTTCGTTATCTCAGCATTTATTTTACAGAAACCAAACCCGTCGTGGACGATTTGATGAGCAGAACCATGACTGATGTTCAAAAAAGACGCTACCTCACCATGGTAACTCGCCTATTCGCTAGAACCATCTCTCGAGCTTGCTGAATCTTGTCGTCCGTGGTGGAGGTTGACGGGCGTCTTGCTCCCGCTGCGGGCGTCACACTCGTCCGTCCACTTTAAAACTTATCGATCCACAAAAAAAAAACCTTTTACGTGATAAAGCACTGTTCCCGTATTGTGATAAAAGTCGACGATTAATTTCAACCCCTTTCACAACCTTCGACCAGAGAAACCGGATCACTGTTCGTTGTTCCTCGATGCAAACTGCTAGCGGGGCGGACATGCTTACATTGTAATAACCGGAAGGCAAATAACGCGATCAAATTTCGCACACGTGACCGTAGTCGATTTTGACTCGCCCTCTTACATACTATGTGTTGCGTATAAGCATAGTTGCCGAAAGAATTTAGGATACGGAAGGAGTTTGGCATTCGCCACAATCTGGAATCTGCTGGCACCTCCAAAATGTGGACTGTATGTTTAAATTCACTATTTCGTCTTAGGTTCCTTTAGACGACGATGAGTTCCGACTTTATATAGACGCGAAGTCTCAAATGAGTATAAGATAGAATGGGTGGAGGGGGGGGGAGGGGAAGGCACATTACATTTTTTTCGTTCAAGAATAAATATGTATTTACACAAATAAATATACATCCCAAACACTATGATAGTAAAATTTTATATACTGTGATATTATAAAATGTTGTACACACTTTAAAAAACAATAAAGATAAAGATAGACGGATAAAATAAATATAGAACGATGTGTCTACAATTAAAAATGTGTTGAAAAATTTATTGCAATATCACTCGGTTCAAGAGTTATCGAAAATAATGATATTTTCTTATCAATTTTCAGTGAACAGAAGCAATATTGAAGAATGAGCGGTCAGTCTTGAGTGTCGGGTCCTAATACGGACATAATGGAAGCGTTGCACTTTGCCTCTCCATATCCGCACACTGCTTTATGTTTTGAATGGTACGTAGTTGTCCAATGCCGGAAATATATCACCGGTCATATCTCGCGTCCGTACGGGTCATGAATTTCAAATGAGAAGCCTCGCATACCGGCCAAATAAAACATTAATAACTAAATGCTAATCTTTGTTTAAATTTGTTTTGTCGTAGAATATATTTATTTAGCGGGGTACCCCGGTGAAATTTGTCACAGACTGCATAATTTTTTATTTTTTTAGTAAAATTTTAATTCTGGTCTGGTTCGACATTCGTCACATTTTTATAATAAAACAAATGTGTCCATATTTATTAATATTTTCTATATTTGTCACTTCCACCGCCCGGCAATGCTATCTGACTGGGCTAAAACACAGAATATGATCGAAAGGTACCACCCAAATGTTGCCATAGTCGACCAAAATATAAATGGATTCAATGGTAATGTGATTGACTACTTCATGAAGGTTTTAAAAAACAGACAGAAGCTGGCAACATTGGGGAAGTTCTTTGTTAAATCGAGTGCTACTGAATCATCGGCAAACGAAAACCACCACCAGAATTAGAGTTACTTCATGTTTAAATTGTCTCCTTCTAAATATTAGTAACATTCCTCCTCTTCCGCTTCTACCATCATGTCTCCTCATTACAATAAAGGTAAAGTTTTGACATCAAATTTATTCATTTATGTACTATTGTTGGGGGCTGGGAACGTATTAATTGAATTTTAGTTATTTGTTATGGGAAAAACTGTTTCTGTATCAGTCAGGCCCCCAGGAACAGATTAATGACGAATATTCCACTGTAATAATATGTATATTACTTAACTTTTACTGGAAGATACTAAGATCAATTCTAGGGGTCTTCAAAAACTTTTTGAAATCAACCATTTTATTTTTCTACGTGTTTCGGGATGTCGATTATTAACATTTGTTTGTGGTGTTTAATTAATATGAAAAAGGCGACGCTTAAACAATATTCTAAGATGGGTTTTAAAATTTTTTTTTTTTAATATCAAGTGTCATGTATCACGAGACGAAATTCGAAGATTCGAAAATTATAACATTTTATATATGTATTTTATTTTTTATTACAAAGAGTAAGTTAGTACAGATTGTCAACAGGTCGTTAATGATATTAGAGTACAATTTGAAAACATTTTGACAATTGGGAGAATAATATGTTGCAATTTATTTAACCACACAGAAGTGGGTGGGTTCCAAGGTCAACAAAGTCCAGTCACGTGACACGCGTTTTAACGTTAAAAGCGAATAATGCGAGCATGTTTCGTAGTAAGCACGTATTACCCTTTCGAACTCCTATAAACCGTAAATAATATGAGTTGTGTTAGTTATTTAAACTATTATTGTGACCGTGATGATTGGTAACTGATTATCATAATTTTTCGAGCTATGACTGGTACATTCGAAAGTAAACTTCCAACAGTTAAATCTTCATCTTATAAGAGGAAAAGATAG
This sequence comes from Eubasilissa regina, assembly GCA_022840565.1. Taxonomy (NCBI): domain Eukaryota; kingdom Metazoa; phylum Arthropoda; class Insecta; order Trichoptera; family Phryganeidae; genus Eubasilissa; species Eubasilissa regina. The sequence continues at coordinate 9,456,191 of JAINEB010000027.1, read as the reverse complement.
ACTGACACTGCCATTCTGTTAGTTAAAAATCTCAGAAGTGCGATGAAGATTTTTAATGAAATGCCATATGATATAAGAAAGGAAGAGAAACTACATAAATTCAAAATGAAACTAAGCAAATATGTGCAAGATAAGTTTTAGTAAATTTTGATATTATTTATATATATATATATATTTACATATGTTTGCACTATAATAAGAATTAATAAATAAATCATATAAATATATGAAGGAAACCCCAAAAGGTCCCACCCTATCCCGGAATCGTTGTGAGAGTTGTGCATTCCCGCTTCGATTCCACTCAACAATGCAACGCGTGCAAATTTTCAAAGCTTTTTTGGTATATATTTGAAAGTTAGAGCAGTTAGTTAATAAATTATTAGTACCTTATGGCTTTCCTTATTATTAACCGTCTTCTTTTTCTTTATTGTATGGCACAATTATTACAGTTGGTCATTTTTACATTTTTTAAATTACATTCACTTTTAACATCATGGGTTGGCTCCGGTGTCCTCATACCAGAGCCATACCTGTACAATATGTATCAATTTGACATGGCACTCGTTATTAAATTTAGATGGCAGTCATAGAAAAGCTATATATGTCATGCACCCCCAAAAGAGGACGGTAAACGTCATATTTATGTGTTTAAATTTTAGAACTCGGGTCACAGTTCGGCAGAAATTCACCTTGTCCAGGTCGCAAGAGCGTGCGAGGGAGAGCCGGTAGAATGGTCCGTTAGATCTCCACAGCTACCGCTCTTCCCGGCAGCGTCCATCCTAGTAACCCCCAACGGGAGACCCACACCCTAATAAATTCCAGAAAAGTTCGAGATTTTTTTAATTTCTTAATAGGTCATCGTTCCAGGGGATCCCGCATTCATAATTTCACGTGCATCATTCATAATCCCACAGTCCAAGAGGATGTGCTCCGGCGTCTGCCTCATCCGATAGCAAACACACCACGGTTCACGGACAAGTCCTGAGGCGAAGAGTTTACTCATCTAAAATTGTATCTATATTTAACTTTGTTTATTGTATCAGGACTGGCGACTGACGAAGATACATTAGTATCGAAACCGGTTGACGTATAAATAATTCACAGTGGTCTAAACAATGTTAAATATAGATTCAATTTTACATTATGACTAACCACAAAGTTAACGCTACAAGCCAAGCGATAAATAATGAACACAACACAAGACAAACAATGAACACCTACACGCCAGTTCCGAGAGAAACAACGATATTTTATCAAAGATTCTACATGTTCTTAGCTCCGAAACTATACAACACACTCAACACCAACTGGAAATCGTTCACTTCCAACAAGATTACACGAATATGGACCCAATATATGATCCAATTGGGCAGAGATCAATCAGAAGCATCGCTATCCAGTATTCTAACATAATCATTATACAGTGTTTACACTAATAATTCACTAGTTCTACAACAATCTCACTACATTTATTTTTCTGTAGAATTTTAATCTTCCTTGAATTAAATAACACCACAACAGCACGAAAAAAACTGGCTACTTTAACACAGACGTCAGTCTAGCAAAGTAGCCAGAACAATGCTGTATATATCAGAAGTAGAGTCTACTCCATCCCACACAATAAACTACGTATATATATTATATCTAATTGCAATGTATTGTATCTTATATTAATCTAATAAATGTTTAAATAGTTAAATATCAACAAACAAATCATCGTTAAATCTCAGTTACCAATTATCATCACAATCACAGTCACATAACGGTTTTCTATAATTAATATGTGTGGCAAGGTTTATTTTTTCCGCTTATGTATGTACTTGTATATCAAAGCATGACGACAGTTACTGCTCGAAACTAAATCATGCTTTAAATGACTGTATTTCGTAAATTATTAATTTGAAGGAAACACATTGAGCAATGCGTTCACAAAAAATAATGTTCCATTCCGCAATACCGTCAATGTTCCAGCCATAATAAAATCATTAACTTCTTTGTACGCTTTCAACACAATTGTATTTTCGGTCCGTTGATATATATATATTTTTTTTACGATCGGACAGACCCGCGGTGTTTATTGTAAAGACCCCATGATTAATAGTTCCCGCTGCAACCGGGTATCCGTATCCCAATACTGATTCTTATTGTGGTGATATTTATTTGTACAAAAATCAAGGGTCACTTTCTGTCGCGTTGTAATATGTATTCACTTTTTTATTGTTTACATCTGTGACTGCAGTTTTGTCTGCGCGTGAGAGATTACAATATATAATAATTTTTTTTTTTTTTAAATTTATGATTAATAAATTTTCTATTGTTACGATTTTTGTGCACACAATTACAAAACTTCGTCTGTGTGGAAGTGTAAACAGTGTAAATATAAACTTAGGAACGAATTTTCGAACAGTTAACACAAAATGGCGGATTGGGCTAGTTAACTTAAGCCGAGATACGTATCAGATCAATTTTTCAGGAAACCTTGATTGGATCAGGTGTTGAACCCGTTTGGCTATCCAAATCAATTTAATATCCATCAACATTGTATTTACCCATCCCTTAATGTTCCGTTTATCTATATATGTATCCTGCCTCTCTCTCTATCTCTTTCGCATATAATTTTATATTCTGTCTCTCTTTCGCGTGTATTTTTATATTCTATCTCTAAATAAGTGCACTTTTTTGTATTTATTATCAGTTTTAAATACGTCCTGATGAAGCTTGAGATAAACGAAACCGGTTGACGTATAATAAATTTCGTGGTTTCATATAAAGCTATTGTTATTTTATTTAATACAAATTTAAATGCATCGATTAGAAAGATATACATACAGATAAACTCAATTTATCGAAAAAATATTTTAGCTGCCACCGGGATTTGAACCTATCCGGAGAAGTGGGATAACCAATTACACTACGTCAGCTTAGTAAATAGTAGACAAATTTTCGAACTTATATGTTGCTGCTATTTCAAATCGGTACATCTTATGTTTCATTTATTTAAAAGTTATCGCCTTTTTATTTCGAATACCTTTGAGAAATATTCACTAGGAGGTGCCAGAGATTTTTCAATTTCATTTTATAAAATTTTATGATATACTTTAATACAATTTATATATATATATATATATATATTTTTTTTTTTTTTAAAGATTACACATTATTATTTGTGAAGTCGTAATTTTTTCAGAGCATAGTTCTGTGATATTTGAATACAAATTAAATGTGATTAGAGAGCGACCGAAAATTGTGATAATCTGACTGAGCGAGGTCGGGATTCTCCGACGATTTTGACGAGTTGAGCCGTGTGTGTCGAAAACGTTCGTTTTCTCAACTTGACATTCCATTTTTGAGCCCAAAAACTAATAAAACCTATGAGATACAGGAAAACGGTGACGCTAACGTTTTAGACTACCCAAAACTTCCATCCTTGCAATGCACGACTGTTCAGATAAAGTTGTACCTACTTAGTGATAAGCCTGTTCGCACGACCTGACTAGAGCTCCTTTTCACGAGTTGTTTTCAACTGCTCTTCGAGGTATCAATACGATCGTATTTATGAGTATCTGCTCTTGCTTATGATACATTTTACAATACTCGATTCTTCTCAATGAACCGTTTCCCAGTATCTGGTATACATCTTTCTGGAACGTTCTTGACTCTGGTTAGTCTGTATTTCATTGTATCCTTTTTTTTAAATCTTTTCTTTCGCGTTTGAACCGGATCTGGGATTTTTCTTTGTAATGTTCGATTGTATAGCAATCGGTTTCTCATCCACTTCTAATTGGTTCCCTCGCGATACTGTCTTGGATGACTCTTTCACAGGACTTTTAATTGTAAAGGGAGTTGTTTATGTTGGTTACGTTACGCATATTTATGTACTTATTTATTCTTAATATAGTGCATACGTAAGTACATTTATATATTTTGTAAATTGAGTTAAAGCACTATTTTATTCCGCTATATTTTATTGTGTTAAACGTTAGAACGTTTTCGGGAACATCTTCCCATTATCAATAATATGATTCAACTAAAATTAAAAACACTTTCAGACAGTAATAATATGTATGGTGTGTTTGGAGTTAACGGAGGTGGATTGGGGGTGGGGGTGGAGTTTAAATGGATGAGAGAGGGGATGTAATGGGCGGTATTTGAAAGTCTATTATATGTTTATTGTTATTAAATATTTCTACATTTTCTAGAATGTCTAACTTTCATCCTTTGGCGCAACTATGTATAAGTTGTAAATTACTATTATCAAATGAATGGCCCACCATTCTTGCGTGTTCAGCCATTTTGGAGTTTAGACAGATGTTTTTTATAGCTTTCTTATGTTCTTCCAATCTTTTTCATATTTAGACATTTTAGAAAATTTCGAAATATTTGATAATAAAAATAACAATTAAAACATAATAAACATTCAAATACCGCCCATTACACCCCCTCTCTTATCCATTTTAACTCCACCCCCATCCCCACCCCACCTCCGTTAACTCCAAACACACCACATATTACTGTCTGAAAGTATTTTTAATTTTAGTTGAATCATATTATTGATAATGGGAAGATGTTCCCGAAAACGTTCTAACGTTTAACACAATAAAATATAGTGGAATAAAACAGTGTTTTAACACAATTTACAAAATAATCATGGAATTCCACAAAGTTTCACCAAAAAAACTTAGAACAGTTATTTATATATATATATATACTATATTTTATTGTGTATAATATAGATATTATGTGTGTATTATAGTATATATATTATATATATATATATATCCACTATATTTTATTGTGTATTATAGTATATGTATATTATAATATAACGACGTTCTACGGTATTCCGCAAGTGATTATTTTGATAATTGAGTAAGTCACTTCAACCTTATTTTTTTTTATTTCCTTATAAGCTACATGAAACATGTCGAAATAAATTATAAATCTATTAGATTAAATAAATTTTGAAACGTTGTGTTGTGTAATATAAAAATATTTTTTAATCAATTCAAACACAAAAATTTAATATATATATATGTTAATTTTTGTTTATAGTATAAACATCCTGTAAAATCTATTTGAAATGACTCACTTGAATAAGGGGTTTGACCTGGTTTAGAATCGTGATCGATCATATAACCTCGCAGGGGTCGATCAGATACTCCTCTTCTATTGTGCACCGCCTGCATTCCTCCATATCAAGATCTCCGTAAAGAAAGGAATAACGTCACGTTTCTCTACAACCTTTTCATCATTTTTATTTTACTTCTATTATATTTTATACGTTTAGTTAAGTTCGTGTTTTTTTTTTTCTTTCATCGTTCGGTTGGCATTTCTAAAGACGTAATTTATTAAATCATATTAAGTATCAGCGATAATGTAAAATCATTTTTTTTAAGATACGGGTAAGCTGACACAAATTAAGTTCATTGTTGGGGCATGTTTTACAATCTTTTTCACACGTAAATAATAATAATAAATTAGACGTGACGCGACAAGTTATCACTTCATTCAGTGATGCTTTGGGTTCAGTTCACGGCGATTCGACGGTAGAGTGTGGGCAGGAAGGGCGTAGAAAATATAAACGATTAATTTTGCATTCGATTGGTCAGTTCGCTGATCGATCGTCGTACTAGACGTAATGATCAGTGATCGCTTAATGGCGCCTAGCATATCTACCAATCGTAATGGGTGTGGGTTGTTTGATAGTTTGATATTTTTATGTTCTTTATTCTCTTTATATCATGGGTGTGGGTTGTTAGATAGCTTGATGATATTATGCTCTTTATATCTAATTGTCATGGGTGTGGGTTGTTAGATACCTTGATGTTATTGTGCTGTTTATAGTTTATTGTCATGGGTGTGGTTTGTTAGAAGGTTTGATGCTATTATACTCTATATAAGTAAAAATTTGGCGGTGCATTAGGACATTGGGCGGTACGATATAATATTGACGGACCGCTTCCAGTACCTATGGTAGAAGTCATCAGAGAGACGCATCATCACGAATATGAAATCTTTTTTTGTCGACAGAAAGTATTTACCGCAAGACCAAATCAATTATATTGACACATGACCCGCATTTTTCAATTGTTATCCGCAACAATTTAAATGAAGACGAATTTATTATTTGAGCAACAATGTAAACATTGATAAAAAAAATTTCTGACATCATTGCGCAAATTGCATAATTTTCATTTAAAGACACCAAAAATGTATGTGTGCACCTAAAATGTCTTGTTAATTTGTATATTGACATTGACAATAAATGAGCACCAAAATGATTCATCATCTCTCGCTTATGCTCCTATTAGGGCTGTCACCAGAGAAGTGCCTTTTGCCTTTTCCACTGGGTCGGTCCAACGACGTGTGTAGGATCTTCGTCTTTCTCGTCGTCCTGCACAATAAGCTTTTCCAAGCTATCTCGCCTTCTCGCAAGATGCCAAAAAATTTAATGATTCATCTCAGCCAAATGGTTGAGAGTCTGTAATTGATGTTCAGCTCCTGCAGAGTGGAGACATTCGTGCGTCACGTCATTGATGGTGTGTTTTTGTATGTCATATCCTAACCTAATATAAACCTATTAGGTTAGTTAAATAATATTTAACTGAGATGGAATAGTTATAAATAATATTATTGATTATTGTGTTTTTGATATAAAACTTAGTTTTAAATAGTACCTGAAGCCTCAAAGTATGTGAGTGAGTATAATATATTATTTAAAAACGTATATTTTCACTAAAATTAAGTATTTTAAAAACGATGAAAATTTGTAATATATCCTGCAAATTGAATGGTTTATAACACTATTAATTTTTAACCTTCTTCTAATTTGGTTCAATGCAGATTTATCTCTTCAAGATTATAATAAAATATATTTCGTTTATGCAATAATCTACCAAAATTAAGATAATTTTGTAGCACGCGGAAAATGCATCTAATGGTCGCGTTCTTTCTTACAATTCTTGTATTGTTTTAATTATGGCAAATAACATTCAGTTTATTAGTTTTCAATGATTATAAATGTCCTATCTAATTAATAATTTAAAAAAAAAAATTAAATCTAGTCTTTAACTTCTGAAATAAAACCAACATTTACTTTTACCTTATTGTAACCTATTACGATCTATCATCAAGTGTTGCTCATGTTATAATACAAACAATTTTATGTCATAAAATTCTCGACTGTCGTGGACTTCTAATATACACCTTGAATGATTGTGGGACCCGACCTTCACAGATGGAGTCTTCCGAGATTCATATCTATCTCTTAGATGTGAAACATGTACTGGGGGTACCTTCGAAAACCGACAAGTGAAACGAAATATTGTCACGGAAGTAACATCACACGTTAGTTTTTTTTATTTTTTCTTTCACCATTGCTAATGAGTTAAAGATGCTGTCTTAATTTATGAAAATTGTGCAGTCCTCCAAACGACGTAACGAGTTGACCGTCCACTTATTTCCTTCTTTCATATACGTAGGAATTATTCTGTGCACCGCGTATGTATCAGCGGGACACCAATTTATCGTGAAAAATGAGGTCACTAAAGATGTTTTAGTTTCAGATTTGTATCCTTATATGAAAGATATATTTTGGCTTTATAATATAATTTTTTTGCATATGTACGCATTATGTTTTTCTCCGCTGTTAGCTGTGTTATCAATAATTTTATTCATTCGATCAATTTCAATTATGCAGTCACCCACTATCGTCCAAGTACTGGTTCGACCTTAGGTGTTGTTTTCAATGTCAGACACTGTACACAAGTTGTGTTTGCTGTTTATTATAGTATTGCCGGTGGACTGGGTTTTTTTCGCAATTCAAAGATAATTAATATTCAACAGCAAAAATTAAAGCGATTTCCACACCGCAAAATTATTTTCGTTTCTCATCTTGTAGAATATTTCAATGCGTGCGTCACTCGTCGGAAACTGATCGATACACTGCAGTGAAGTATCAATTCTCTTTGAAATATACGAATTAGGTGAAAATGAGACATTTTCGTTCTGAAGACATTCATTCAAATCAAACATGATCATTTCTATTGTCAGAAATTCGAAAATTATAACACTATAACGTTAATGTAATATCCTAGGGCGGGTTTTAAACACTAGTAATTAAATAAACTATTAATTATTAAGGAGGAGACATTCAAGTTGAGAAGTTGTAATTATTAAGAATGTAGGTCTGTGATATTTTATATACTAATTAAATGTATTTATTAGAAAGATATACATATAAAATCAATTTTATCTAAAAATATTGTTGTTGCGCCACCGGGATTCGAACCTGGACCTCTTTCCAATCCGGGGAAGGTACATTAACCAACTATGCTACGACAGACAGTACTTTTGACGACAAATTTTCGAACCCATATGTTGATATTGATATGTATATCTTTCTAATTGATACATTTAATTAGTATGTAAAATATCACAGACCGTCTGTTCTGAATAATTACAACTTTACAATAAGAATGTGTTCCACTTAATAATATATAAGTTGTGTCAATGTGTCCAAAATGTAATAAAAATGAATTGTTAGTTCTGGCGTCTACTATCGGTTTACTCAAAGGTATTTGAGATTCCGTAAAAACAAAGTAGATGGCTTTCAGATAATGGAACGTTAGACGTATTAATTTGAAAAGTGTATGATATGGGTTCGAAAATTTGTCGTCAAAAGTACTGTCTGCTGTAGCATAGTTGGTTAATGTACCTTCCTCGGATTGAAAAGAGATCCAGGTTTGAATCCCAATATTTTTCGATAAAATTGATTTTAATGTATATCTTTCTAATTAATACATTTAATTAATGATTAAATGAACATATAAAATATCACTTTCATTAAATTTACTTTCTATATTTTCGAGAGTTAGTGATTAGCAGAGTTTTCAAACATTTTTCAAGAATCACGTTAATTTTTTGTGGGAAGCTCTAGCTGTCATAAATAATCTCTAATTTGTGTTGATAAAATTAGACGTAAATGATTTTCTGTTGTAATTGTATCAAAATTATAACACATGATTATCATGTGTTAAACTCATAGAGACTGTGTGATTGAAATCAGCTGATGGCTCTGTTATAATATTAATAATATTGGATAATTTATATAGTCATTTTCATAAAAAATTCGCCTTAAGGGCAGCTTTACATAAACTATTTACTTTTATACAACATTAAAATTTATTTTTACTTTATACTACATACGCACTCACAATTTTTTGATTTGTATCACTAGTTTCGGGAAGAGCGGTCCTTTTAATATACAGGTGTAAATTAAATACATTTGGGTATTGGGGCGGGCACGTGAAATGATATATGTTAATTAATATGTTACACTACGAAGTTACTGCCAAATCAATCAATGATATTATATTAAAAATTGTTATTTGAACTTAGGGATATGATTTTTTGAAAAGGTTCGTTTTCAGTCTCTTTTTAAATAAAGAGTAACGCACTGTTCCTTATGACGGAGGGCTTTTTGCTTTTGTACCTGCAAACATAAATAACCATTTCTGAACCTTCTTCTGTCAATGGCTGATCGGTTGTACAACCCTTCCTGCGGTTGAAGTAGAAGCTGAGCGAGCGCGTGACGCGTTATTATCTCTAGTGAACTGATTTTGATAAATGAACGTTATTAACTGAATTACAATAACGCGAAAAAATCTTGTATTAAAAGTGAAGTTACACAAAGATTTTTCACTTCAAATGCGTGTTCTTTGCGGAATAATATATTAAACGTACACTTCTCTGTACGTTAATTAGATGCTTTACTTTAGACATTTCTGACGTCACTTTTTCTATTTTAATATCTTGATTACCTCTGCTGCAGGGCTGCAATTAAGTTACCTAAATTTCTTCAATAGTTTTATACTGACATCAGCCATTGTGTTCATTCAATACGCGTACATGTGTTCATGGTCCAACTGCATTGCTCGAAAGCCTCGAGCGGAACGGTATCTGATAAGTCCTCGAGGATAGAATCACATAGTCTACGTGTGTTGAAGAATTGTCTTTTATTTCCTCCTCCACTATTATTATTTTCCGATTTAAAAAAAACTAAAAATAAAATAATCCACAATAATATGACGCTTCTACGTCTATATGTGAGTTTCTAGACGTGACGACTTCGGGAGTGTCATTATCGGTAATGTTCCGTACAGGAAACTTGAAATGTAGACAAGGGTAGTTCGCCAATCTCGGCTTCTCTCAACCGGCGATGATGATGATGATTATGAGGTCGAAAGAAATGAAACACAAAAGATGTTTAATATAAGCACACTACGAAAAACGAGAATGGCGTTTCCGCCAGCAGAATACCCTGTTTTATTTCTGTTACATAAAATATATACATTCATATTATAATATTTTCCCACCATATTTGCAAGTACAACATAGCGACAGACCGCTGCTGTGACGTTTTACTAAGAATGATAGTCTTTGTTTTCCCGAAATCTATTCCACGGGTTTTTCGGCGCCAAACCGATGATTACACATTTTAATTAAGTTAAGATTACTTAAATGTTTTCTCTTTTATATATTCAATAATAGTACATAAATATATATTCATTTGAAAAGTATTTTAACGAAATCGTATATTGACATCTGTCATCTTTTCTTCTGTCAATGGTAAAGGAGAAATCTTACTTACTGTAGAAATTGTCTCCACGATTCTTGTCATTTTTGTTCGTTTTGAAAGTTAACTTACAAAGATGGAATTATTTTATTTACATCGACATTTTATTTACGTGTGGTTCGTTTTTGGAAAACTCTGTCTTCTTCTTCATTTAAATATGCAATTTAAACTTTTAGTTAAGTTAAAACTTTATTTTACAGAAAAAAGTTTTACAATAATATTATAGAGTAGAAAATATTATATTACAATTTGCTATTATATAGATTAAATGTGGCGAGTTAAGGGAAAGAAGATGATACAAGTTAACCGGGAGTTGAAAATTATCATTGACGAGATTACTGTAAAAAAAAACCTGTGATCTGCAATGGACAGGCAAAAAAGATATGGTCAAGGGTTTCCTTCTCGGCACCACACACACATTGGGGAATCTATTAAGTTCAATCTGAATAAATGTGAGGCTACCTGGCAATGCCCAATTCTCATTCTAGAGATATTTGATATTGTTTTTTTGGAGACTTTCCTTTTGGAGAACCAGGGGGTGCGGGAAATAGATCTTTGAATTATTTTAAGCCGATTACCCTTATTATTATTTGGATCCATCCATCGTGCAGTCCAGATAGAATTCGTACGTTTTTTTTATCATATTAAGTCTGTCATACATTGGGATGTGGAATTGATGGGGAAAAAACTCCGGAAAGAGTGGCTTCCTTGGCTAGTTTATCAGTACATCCATTTCCATTGAAATATAAATTCTATTCACACCCTGACCCTGACCATAATCCGTTCGATGTCAATGGTGATCTTGTCGTGCCTTTTCTTCCAAAAATCTACACTAAAAATTTTAATATTCTTCAAAAAAAATCTCTCCTTGTTTTGTTGTCTCTGCCGTGCAAAAGTTATTCGCAGATTTTGTGAATAAATTTTGCACGGTAAAGACAATAAACTAGCGCCGAGAGTTTTCTGGTCCATTTTGTAGTATGTCTTTGTCCCTGCTGTGGAAACTGAAACGTCTGCAACAGATGTCGGAGACGCCTGACTACACAAAGTTTACTCGATATATACGAAGATTCTGAACGGCCGACGAAAACCTGGAAACGTTTTTATAAAAAACGTTTCGTAACATCGTTATACAGCCGCGTTTAAAGGGCAAAGAGTTACGCAACGAGTGCGGTTTTGTTATTCTGTTGTGTAACGGGTTTTTCTGAATAGCCATTGCATCACGTGACATCTGGACTGATTTACAGCTTCCTTCCTGTCTGACGTCACAACGCTGTGTACCTACAGAGCTGGAGCAACTAAATGTTCCGACATTCTTAACGGTGTGTCGGGTAATAAATCACCACTGTTCAATTCAATTTGGTAGGAATAGTGATGAGCTCTAACTAACAATTGTGAGTCGGTCTCCGATATCTGTATGTCAAATCACTAATAGTGATTTTGTATTTGAAAATATCGTGATTTGTGTTTCTTGTCTGAAAATAGGAAAATATGTATGCGTAATCATTTTTGTTATGTTTGCAGTTTGTGTATTTATGTACACAACGGGAGCATGTAAATAATAGACATATAAAAAATAATTCAATAATCTAAATTTTCAAAATTAAAAATCAATTAAATTTTAGAAGCTAATTCTGTTCTACAAGATTTAGAGACCAAATTTATATTCCAAAACTAAAATATACCGCATCCCAAAATCACTATATTTATCAAGGCATAACATTTTTTAACAATCTTCCCATCACAATTAGAAAAATTACAGATTACTATAAATTTGTATCCGAAGTAAAAAAAATATGTACACAGACTAACTGAAATATAAACTCTCGTATATACTCCTTCTCTATACACGAATCTTACTCTCATAGAAAAGAAATAAATATTAAAAGAAACATATATATATATATCCTACTGATTATTCTAAAAATGTATTATATTTTCTAATATATTGATCAGGTTGACGTCTGTTGGCGTCAAGGTCACATTTCACATTGGTGAGCAACTATTGGTATAGGTTATGGATAAGAAATTTGAACGCGGGCATGTGACAACAAAAATTTTCGCGCCCGATATTACAAACATGCTAAAGTTACCAACTACTGACACAGACGGTCCTTCAATGGATCACATCGGTTCACCTGGTGACCTTAAGGGGCTTATTTTGTCAGAATTCTATGAAGACTGTGCTTTTTGGTCAGAATTCTAATTCGTCCATTTTTCGTAGGGTTTTGCGTTATGGCTATTCCCGGTCACCGCTCAATAAAACACCTTCATTGAACATCCTCGGTTGACGACCAATATAGGTCAGTACATGTGGGCACTGGTAAGGAAACATAAGTGGGGCGCGGCAGGTCGTGGGCGAAGCCCTAATCGACCTGGTGACACGTTCTTGCTCGAGAAATGGCTCTATTAAGTACCAGTATAATGGACTAGTGTTGGCAACTCGCCGCTTACCTCGGACCGCTACCATATCGGCCCCACTCATTCGCCGCCAGCTTGGCATTTTACAAGGCGACCATGCCATGCTGCCGACAACACGGCATGGCTGCCAGCAAAATGTCATTCACTGTTCGAACAGTGCAGGAAGTATTATTACATAAACATTCAAAGAGTACAATTTACTTGCTTACGTACCTTCACGCCGTTTCCCCGCGGAGGTAGGCAGACAGGATAGAGCGCCACATTCATCTGTCCTGACACAATTCTCGCCTCATCCACATTCATACAAACTCGGCGATTATTGAGGCTTCTAACAGGACCATACTCCATTATTTGGCTTACCTGGTCGTGTTAAGTCTTCCGCGGACACTTGCGTCATATATGGTTTGGTCATATGGAACGGATGAATGAAGAGAGAATGATAATGATAAGTTTTGATGGCACCAGAAGTAAAGGACCACGACCAGGTAAACCAGATACTAGTGGATGGTCCTGTTAGAAGCCTCAATAATCGTCTTAGCTTGTATGAGAAGATGTATGAATGTGGGTGAGACGAGAATTGTGTATCGGGACAGAAGAGTGTGGCGCTCTATCCTCTCTGCCCACCCCCGCGGAGAAACGGCGTGATGGTAAGTAAGTAAGCAAATAAGCAGGACGGGCAAATATTAAAACTGGGCAGTTTTCCCTCACCATATTTCAAAGCACCAGACCGCTAATCTCCCACTAAGATACTCATGTCGTGACAAACTTCTGAATGAGTCCGAAATACCTGTTATTCTTCGTAAGATCATCTTTTTGGACAGAACGATGACCCAGCACATCCAAATCCGAAATCAAACTATCATAACCTCGAATGGATCAGTATATATGAGGGGTGCCGATGTGAGAGTGAAAGAGATCTACGTCACGACAGAAGGGAGTTCCATTCTATCTTTCACCCCCCTTCGCGAATATTTCTATGACGGTAAATTCGATTTATGTAATTTACATGGTTTAGTCATCGTCGCTTTCTATGTGGTCCAATTTACCATTACCATCCGCAGTCACCGTGAGATCATCATTATTTGATTGGTTCAGTCGGTTTGTGGGTCACATCCTCGCCGTATTGATGAATGGATAAGTACGTTGAGGACAGAGTGCTGGGTGTCCCGAAAAGCCTGCAATTAATTCACCTTTTTGAAATTGAAAAATTTGATTGAAAAATTGCCGTGAATAATTCTTCGATGCGAGGATTACTAGATAATTTTAGCATTGCAGTTCAAAACGGTTTTACACAAAATATCGTATTCGCTTGAGATTTAAAGTTTTTTTTTTTTTACCTGTTCGTATTATTTCATTTCTTTACGTTCACTGTATCCTTCGTATTCATTCTGACGCAAATCATATTAATTTAAGATAGCCGATTGATATACAAGATGTACAACTAATAACGTGATGAACTACCAAACGACCACTATTTATATTCGCTCATACGCACGCATTCACACATACACATATATTGGTGCAATCCGAGGACATCACAATTATGTTTATTAGTACGTACATCATAGAATACAATAGTTATCAAATATGTGCGAAATACTAGAATGATTAAAAATGAATTAATAAGAGTGGTCGATTTGTATCATTTTATTAATATTTTGTTTTTTCTTACTGGAAATAAAGACAAAGTACACTATATGGTATATGGTTAAAACAATAAAATAACGGATTTCCTTATTGAAATATAAATTCTACGGAAACCCTGGCCGCGTAAAGCGGCATCAGCAGCCGTCCGTCGCTATCGCCGATTGCGACATCTGTTTTTAGTTTTCTAAACTTTGCATTATTTATTTTCAGTTCGGAAAAAGTTCAAAGCGTTCCAAATAGTTCTGCGATACATATATATTATTCGAATAATTTATATATAAATATGGTATGACGTTCCATCTATTTCGAATAAATTAATAAATTTGTGCAGTTGCGTTGCACGCAGTGCGGCCATTACGCCACGCTGTATTATGACATCATCGTTAAAGTCTCGCTAACCCGCTCTCATCACCGTATCACGAGGGCCATCCTGCATATTTATTATACCACGGCTGGCATATTACACGTTTACATGCACACGACAATATCGGATGGAACAAAAGATGGCGTCGAAATGACAGATAAATATATGTATGTATTTGAATGCATTCTACATACGTACTACCTATATGGGTACTTCAAATGCATTTCACTATCGACCTGTTGGATATTCACGGTCATTCAAAGGTTACACGTTTTCTTGGTTGCCAAGCAATCTTTAGCTGATGCTGTCAAGCTATAGACGTCATTTACGACTATTATATCCACTAATCTTATATGCATATATCGTCGGCGTACAGCCAAAATGGAATAACTACAAAAAAAAAGAAAAATGTGTTTTGCTTGTCGTTAAAACTGATATCACCTGACTAAGGTGAGGTATTTAGTATTTTATTTTAGCTTGTAACTATTTTGAACTCTAAAAAATACATTATAGACATTTTTATTACAAAAAATACGGTCAACAATTTTTACTAAGCATAATATTTAAAATAATTAGGTTTGTTAAAAAAAAAAACAAAATCTTTCATTCACTATTTTAATTTTGTTATTTGTAGCGATGCCTAGCAAGATGAACGGTTCTAAGGCCACAGTAATGTTTTTTAGGGGGATATTTTCAGGGCGGACATTGATTGGCGCGAGAGGGAGGGGATATTAAAAATGATTAAAGGGAATATTTTTAAGGCTTCTTGTATTTAAAATGTACACGTATCTCAAATAAAATTATCTATGCATATTTTGTATTAAATTAAGGAATTGGCCGGAGAAGAAGACATTTTCTTGGCATATTCTATTAAATCGACTACTATCGACTATTCTTTTAATAACACGTTTCTTCTCCTGTCTTCTTGTGTGATGCCCGTTTTTTGGACCTCTATTTTTTTTGACAATCAATGTATCGAAGCCGTACGCGAAGGCAATAAATACTTGTCCAAAAAAATAACAGAACATTCTTCGATTTGAGATTTTTGTTACACTAATAATTATAACTGGCCATCATGTTACTGAATGTTACTGTTATTATGCGTGACGCAACGTGTGTGCAGTCAGTCCTGCGTTTTTGATACTAGTTATGAATGACCGGCACTGTATGTAGGTACTTTTCTATACGCCCGTTAAATGCATTCAAGTATAGCGTCTCTGCTTAGCCAAGACGCAGCCACGGTCATAAATATGTCAATTAATGAATTAACCCTGCTGCAATACCATGACATGTCTTTTCATTCACAGTTTCTATGATCCGATCATTCCAACCTAGATGACTTCAGTACCGAATGACCCCTTAGTGTACGAGTCGAGTGAATATTGTAATTAAAATATGAATTAAATATATTAATTAGAAAGATATACATGTAAAATCAATTTTATCGAAAAATACTGTTGTTGCGCCACCGGTATTCGAACCTGGATCTATTTCCAAACCGGGGAATATACATTATCCAACTATGCTACAGCGAAGATATTTTTAGCGACAAATTTTCGAACCTATATGTTAGCTTTTTGATATTAGTAATACGATAGCAGACGCCAGAATTACCAATTCATTTTTATTGAATTTTGAACACATTCATACAACTTTATTATTAGGAGAACACATTATTATTGTGAAGTTGTAATTGTAGAGATCCAGTTTCGAATCCCGGTGGCGCAACAACAATATTTTTCGATAAAATTGATTTTATGTGTATATCTTTCTAATTAATATATTTAATTAGTATTTAAAATATCACAGACCGTCCGTTCTGAATGATTACAACTTCACAATAAATGTATGTTCTTCTTAATAATATTGTAATTACTCGATTTACAAGTGCGAGGCCTGCGCCTGGCACTGCGAGCGATGCTAATTGTTCGGATCACATTACGATAAAAAATCCTATTATTTTAATATTCGAAGCGTCCATAACTATGTCATAACGTTACATGATTACGTATTCACGTACGATGTTTATCCCAACGACGACCAACCAGCCGCCCTTACTCCGGACTTATCCAGGGCCCGCTCTAGGGGCAGACAACCCGGACATGTGTCCGGGGCGGCAAGTCTAGAGGGTGACATTTTGGCTGTGTATGTGACGAAATATTGATAAGTAAAATAACCAATTTATCGAAATTCACGTTTCGTGTAGTAGCCCCGCTCTCAATCTAGTTGTTAGTGATATTGTAATTTACAAACTCTTAAAATGATGTACCATGCATTGGTTGAATCAATATTACAATACGGAATACTAGGTTGGGGCGGAACTTGTCCCATACATCTAAAACCAATAACTACAACTCAAAAGATGATAATAATAAAAATAATTTTAAAAAAGGCTAAAGATTACCCAACTAAACAAGTTTATAAATATTTTCCCGAATTGAATTTATCTGCTTTATGTAAAAAAAAAAACTGTCTTATTTCATTTTTTTAAAGAGGATAAAATAAAAATTCACCATAACTATCAGACTAAGAGCAAAACTAATGAACATGTTATCTTAAAAATTATTTAAATTAGAAATAGGACATGCATCATATATTGTTCCTAAACTGTATAACCAACTGCCAATATCAATTAAATTAGCAGCAAATATAAATGTTCACAAAAAAGAAGTTATAAAATGGATTAAAGATCTTCAAAATTATTAAACTGTGTGTTTGTCATCTTTCCCTATTTATAATCTGATCAATCTCCTTACATTTTTATATTTTGTAAATCTTTATATTGTATTATTATAGATGTATATATATTTTTATTTATCTTTTTAATTTGTTGTAAACAAATTCTTACATCTAGTTTATATTGATCTTGTATTATATAAATGTTGACAGCCACCCCCATAATTCAAGATCTTTCTTATTTGGGGGTGCATAACTCTACTGTTGTTTTTATATTGTCGAATATATATATATATATATATATATATATATATATATATATATATATATATAAATATGGCAAAAGCATCCTTGAAAGCTGCTAATTTCTTCAATATGGTCCAAAAAATATTTTTTATTTTTTCGGCATCTACTTTACGATGGGCAATTAGGTCACACGCACATTAAATCATGAATACCCGACGACAGCCGAACATATTTAAAACTGACAGAATTTTTGCAGCAATAAATCCGTCACTGAATCTACGTATTAAATTTTGATCTTGACCAAATTGATATTCCAAAACTAAAATATACCGCAACCCAAAATCACTATATTTATCAAGGCATCAAATTTTTAGCAATCACTTGTATCACAATTAAAACAATTACAGACTACCATATATAAAAATTTGTATCTGAAGTAAAAAAAATATGTACACAGACTAACTGAATTATCTAACTAATAAATTATCTGAACTAACTGAACTGAATTAACTGAACTAATAAATTATCTCGTATATACTCCTTCTCTATACACGAGTCTCACTCTCATAGAGAAGAAATAAATGTTAAAAGAAATGACATATATATACATATATATATCCTACTGATTATTTTATTATATCTTCTAATATTAAAATAAAAATATATATATACCTATATGTACATAAATATACCGATGTACCCAAGATAATTAATACTATTGCGAAAAAGATTAAATAGTATTCCGCAATTATATTTTTTTGGCGATTATTTTGGTGATGGACATAGTTTTTTAAAGAAATGCCTAAAGATTGAATGGATCTTTCGTAATAAAATTGATTGAAAGGACGTATTTCTGTAGTTTTTGCCAAAAAATTCTAAAACTTTATACTAAATTGACTCTCAAAAAAAAAAAAAAAAACTTGTGTATCGATATCAGTCTAAAATATTTTGACCTAGGATACAATTATAATCACATTATTTAATTGTGTTGGGTGCCCGCATCCAGGGCAACCCTTCACCGCACCGCACCCGTGCGTCCATTAAGCGGTCTTCACGGAATGAATTGAATGAATCAGCCATTTTCCCTCATTAGTTCTCCACTCCGAGACAATGAAGATGGATAAGCTGTTAATCAATCCGACGCTCCGTGCACAGCCCGACCAGGCAGTATAATCAATTGAAGATAACGCTGGTGGTGGACGGCGGAATTGACCTTTTCACACTGCACTAATCGGAATTGATTTGCTCAAAATATCGTGTAGCAAACCATTTTAACAACTAAACTTCTTGAGGTTCATATTATTTCCAGACCCTGGATTGTTGTGCGTAAATCAGTATGCTAATATTAATTTAGGAAAATATTGCAATGAATATAAAATGCCAGGTTTATTCAGGTTTGTGTAGCGTCTATTCCGACTCTTAATTTTATAGTCAAATCTGCTTTAATCAAAGATTTTATTTTATTTATTTATTCTTAATATAGTGCATACATAATAGAGATTCAAACTATTTAAATATCTAATAGTAAATCTAAAAACATTCGATTAATTTCTAAAGTATGAAATTAATTTAGAATATTTCAAATAAATCGTATTACACCGAAGTAGATCAAAATTTATAAAAAAAAACGAGCTAATTTACCATTTATTGTAGTTTTGAAAATAATAATCCGTTGAACGTTTCATATTTTAAATTTGTTCTTAATTTTTTTATCGTCCAGTGACGATCTTACGATAGTGACGATAGTACGATAGTGACGACAGTTAGTTGGAAATACCCGCTCAGTAGAGGTTGACGTTGATTTAACTGTTAAAAGTGTTTTAAATAGTAGATCCAACGTTTCTGTCCTTTTTTTGAAATTGTCCAAATATCTAAAATCTTTTTTTTAGATTATTTGAACAAACATTTATAGTTTCTACGAGGGTTAAAATGGTGCTTCTTAATTCAGTCTGCAATTCGGACGTCGATGAACTCTTCGAACAAGCAACAGGTATCTCTTTCATGCCCGAATTAAAATCCTTAGAAATTAATACGAATTCTATTCGAGTATCGAATAGTAGAAAAAGGGTGAATATATTCGAATCTCGAATATTCGGGAATCTCTAATACATATAAGCATTTTTATGTATACTCTTATATAAATAAGATCAAAATCGTTTCTTTTTACTACAACTTATCTTTCACACATTCGCTTAGTTTCATTTTGAATCTATGTAGGTTCTCCTCCTTTTTTAAATTTAAATTTATATATAATATTCTTAAATTTCATTTAAAATCTTCATCGCACTGTACTTCATCGATTTCTGAGATTTAGCCTACTTGCTAAATGGGAGTCTCAGTCTATCTTTTCCTCTTATATGATGTTCGTGCCCATGTTAATTTACATAAATTCTGGCGATATTTTCTTTGTGAGGATTTTATAAATAAATACCATAACATTGAAATATATTTTCTGCTTAGAGGTCATCATATTCAAATCTTCCCGCATTGCAAGTATGTCTATATTTTTTTTTTAGTATTATTCTCAAAGGTTTATTTTGCAACACTGACAATTGTTACATTTTTTCTTCATTAGCCACAAACAAAATGCTGCTGCAGTAGTTGATGTGAGGAATAATAACAGAGTTGTATACTATTTTACAAGACTCAGTGCTAATGAGTCTTCTGATCCTTCTAGATAATAAATAATATAGATAATAAACGTATCGGAACATCTAACAAAACAGGTATTACTCTTCGTTGTATGCAACTCAGCTCCAGATCTGTTCGTCAATATTAGATTGATGCATAATTATCCGCCGTTTTTCTCGTGTCGTTTTGTTTTTTAAATTTGACGTTGTATTCACATAATATAATTCTTTAATAGGGTTAGGAAATAAAAATATGTATGCCACATTATGCTGTACCACTTGGAAAAAGGGTGGAAAATTGCTGAGTCATTTCTCTGAGTGATCTCAACGATCTTTTCGGCGAAGGAACGATTAGCGAAAGGGCATGCCGAGAGTGGTTTGTTCCCTTCGCAGCTGGTGATACCATTTTAGACAAGTCAGTAAAGGGTCGATCTTCGGATTTTGATGACCAGGCCTTTCTGGCGACTGTGGAAGTGGACGAAAGTTACACCACTAGGAGCTTCAACACCGATCAGTCCTCGTCATTTCAGATAACTCGGTAAGGTAAATTGGGTCCCGCAATTTCCGAGTCCGAATGTTTTGTTACGTTGCAATATAATTTATTTTACAAAATATTTTTTTTAAAAACGGCTGATAGTTATTCATCAACTTAATATGTAAATATTTTATTACAAAATTCAATGATGTTAACCTGTTTTATATTCCGGGCCTAAATTTTATTATTTTAAATATTCCTAACTGAGAAAAATTGTTTGATTGACTTCACTGATGGATACAACACGGGACAAACCTTTATATATTGTACTTTGTACATATTACTGTGATATAATATTTGTGTATCGATGTTTAATTGTATGTTTATATTTTATTGTTCCCCATTACTGAGCTAAGAAATCAACATTATTAATTTTTCTAAACTTGTAATTTCACCCAAGTTTCGAGTAACTTTCACATTGTTTATTCGTAAATGCATGCAAATTAAAAATTGAATATTTGATAGTAAGCCTATCACATCTTCCTCTCATTAGCTTCCACACCCTCTGATAGGTCTATGTTATTCGCCGTGAAAATGTACCCCTTGAACGTCCTATACTGAGCCCTTAAAACCATTCATCTCGCTAGACATTACATGCATATATATATATATATATATATATATATATATATATATATATATAATGCGGACATCCCAAAATAAATAAATAGAGATCACCCATGCAACAACACGGTATATCGTTTTTGGGCAGATCTGAATTATGAATGCTACAACGTTGTATATCTTCTTGGGCATCGAATGGTATATTAAACAACCATATAAAATTAATAAAAATGCTATTACACACAATTTCTAAGTGATGGTACCTGCAATAATATTGTATGCCATCCAAGATGGCAGACTCTCCAATCAATCGACATTTGAAAAAACCGATATACAGCGTTATTGCAGGGGATCTCATTATTAAATTCCGACCGTAGTTTTAGCTTCGGCTGCACATTCGGCTTCAGTTAAAATCTGCCGAAGGTTTGGCCGAAGCCGAATCTTTGCACTTAGCCGCCGAAAAGTGCCGAAAACGAAATAAAATATAATTAATCATTTCCGGAAAACTGCAAATTATTTATTTAATGGATATATTAACAATTGTTATCAACAAAAGTAAGTAACAGTGTAGAATTTGCATTGTTATGTATACTTTTTAGTCAGTGTTCTAAGATTTCTGAGTACGATTGAACCTTCGGCTTTGGCCGAAGGTTATGGCAAGAGCCGAATAAGACTTCGGTCGGATACTACTTATTATCTGCATTGGTTGAATAGAATTCTATATTCCAAGTGCATGTTCGTAGATTTTGGAAAACCCTATTAATGTACATTCTTTATTAAGAAATCGGTTTCATAATCATTGTACTACCTTTGCGCAACAATACTAATACTCTTGCGCAACAATACTAATACTCTTGCGCAACAATACTAATACTCTTTCGCAACAACACTAATACTCTTGCATAATAATACTAATACTCTTGCGCAACAATACTAAATACTCTTGGGCAACAAATACTCGTCAAGTTCTTTGGTGTTAGATTATGCGGTGCTCAATAGCAGTCTTGTTTTTTTTTCCACTCTTATAAACTAAATTACACCTCTCGTTTGCGAAGTTAGTATTATTTGATTGCTTCATCGCTAGACGCTAGGGGCCGGCGGGTGTCGGCATGGTGTACGGTGCCGGTGAACGGACCATCTTAATTCGCATCGTCCACTGTGCACGCGCCACTTCTTGCCGGTGCTCCGCTTGTGTGATCATTATCTGCTCCATTCGACGTGTGATTCAATCGCTTTGCATCGCGTGGTCGCTCGCGCGCCGAGTGAGGTCCGGTCGCCGGTACCGTGCGCCTCCAGACCTAACCGGAGCAAACAGCTGCAACAACACGTTAGACTTATATCTCTTTCTGGGGTCATGCGGCCACCACTATAAATAAATTACAATCCTTCCAGAATAAGGTCATCAGATCAGGACTAGTGCTGCGTGCACCTAAATGGACCAGAATAACGAAACTCCATCACGACTCGGGTATTCCCCCAATAAAATAATTCATAAAATACCGAGTGTTTTTATGCTGAACTCCCACAGCACCGGAACCCTACGATAAACGTTCTGTCAACCTGTGACATAACGGCCCCGTCGCGTATTAAGCGTCCCAAAACCGTCCTCCTTTAGAGGTTATCTCCTGCCCCAGCTGGCAGCCCCTGCATCATTGCAGTAATAATATATACAATAATAATTAACACACCCCATTTTTGCTAATGCGCCCATAAGGCATACATCATGATGGAAGAGCAAGGGGTCCTAATGGACCCGGTACTCTGAATGAAATGATACAAAAGTAAAAAAAAAAAACTTATATCTCTGTGATGTCTCTAAAATGGGTTATCACAATTTGTAAAAATAATAATATTTAACATAAAAACGTTGTAAATATGAAAACATTCTTAATTATCTGGAATTATATGTCATTTCGTACGAGAACAATATTTTTATAAATTTGCTCTCATTCACAGACCAGTAAATGAATAGACATGAAATAAAGTGTAGACGGGTTCGAAACGTTACTTGCGGGACGAGGAGGATTCTACGCACATTATTTGTGGAAACATAAATCTGATAGTTTATGACACATTTATGTAACAGTAAAAGAATTTACTCTTCAAAATTTAAATCTTTATGTAAACAAGACGTATTTTTTTTTACATTAATGCATATTATATTGTCAGCGTTTAAATTTTTGTTCCAATCGAGTCATATAATTTTAAAAAGTCGCGGAGCTATTTGATGATGTGAGTGACACCAAAATGGACATATTGGATCAAGGAATTTCCGTCAGTTCATGTCATTTATAACATTCACGGATGCTGGGCTGGTATTTACCAATATAAATACTAAATGTAGAAGCTTTGGGGGTTCAATAGTCGGTACACCAAAAATAAAAATATGAAAATTTCAAATAAATTTGTGTTTTTATTTAGTCTTGCCTACACTTCTTTGTCGTTGTATTTGGACTTTAGATTTATCTTCATCTGAAATATATCCTGGTCCCACCCCATTTAATAATACCATGAACTATTTTTATTATATTTTTTATATTTATTATTTATATTTTTATTATAGAGCAGTGTTTACCTTGTCGATACTAAGCAATGTTGAAGTGTTGTTCGGCTAACGAGACGGGCTCAGCGTGATCGCTGATTACACATATTATATTCCGATGATCGCTTCAAGAAATGACAGGACCGGCGGAAGATTACAGGGTCGACTGTGTAATTTGTGCGGCCGCCCGCGGGCTGCCGATTACCGTGCGTTCAAAATTATTGTTGCATATTGTTAAGTGTGATTGTATTACGATTGATGCGATATATTTTTTGTCAGCAGTCTTCTAGAAGATAATTCCCGGAAAAAAATTAGGTCAAAACGTTTATGATATTGTATTGTCTCGTGCGCTACTCCAGGCATTTTCTAACACTTAAAACATTAATCATTTAATACTGAGCCTAAAATTCTTAATAGGACGTGTCAGCGTCTAATTTGTTAATTATTTTGGTCCAAATTACAGTATAATGTGTGACTCAATCCATTGTTTGGCGGATTTTTTTGTTGTTGTTAGAATTGTATTTTAATGTATCGTCTATGTCATGCACGCAACATTGGACACGTTCATTTTATCCAAAATTGTTGAATAAAATCTCCGGACGAAATGTAAAAATAAAACATTTTTATATTTTGTAACTTAACTGATACATATTTTGATAAACAAAAAAAATGTCGAGATGTTTGTTGGTCGCATTGTTACCGAGGTCACACGCGCCCTGCACAATCGTACGGTCGGATGTGCAACTTAATAGGTCCCGGCGGGCCAAGGGTCAATGCTGATGCAATTTAAATTGGAACAGGTCTAACCTTCGTACCTCTTGAGGTATTTAGATGAGGCTTAATTGATCACATCACACGTTTTAAACGCAATTTAGCTATATCACATGTACATATTTGAGAGTAAAGTCGTTTTACAGGATATTATTTCATTTCATCGCGCATTGTATCGCTTTAATATTGTTTTCTACTTTGTTATGGCGTGAACCAATGTTCCTCTTCTTTTTTTAAAATATAAATATTAGTGATGAACTCAAAACCACGAACCGTGAATTGATCACTGATACAATATCTGGAAATATCGTGATTCATTTTTTTATTTGGTTGTGAATCGTGATTCGACGCATATGCACATGAAACGAAAATATTCATGAAGGAATGATGTTATAATTCATGATAAGTGCCATCTATTAGATTCTGCCAAATTGTTTTACACATTTGACCAGACATGCTGAGAATTTGACCCGAAAAATAAACTCTAATTTTTAAGGGTCTTCATTATTTTTGTGGTGATATGTTAATCATACATGCTAGAATATGTTTTTCACGCAAATTAAGTTTGAATAATATAAGGAAATACGTTCAAAATTATATTTATTTATTTCGTGTATTCTATTGATAACGTGCGGCGCATGCGTATTAGTAATGAAACTGTGATCACAGTCACAGTTTTCAATCACTGATATTATCGAATATCAATCACAATCACGCCAGTGAGTCAAGAGTAGCATTTTTTATCATCATTAATAAATATAATATTTTTAAGGAGAACACATTCTTATTGTGAAGTTGCAATTTTACAGAACAGACGGTCTGTGTGTGATATTTTTAATACAAATTAAATGTATTAATTAGACAATGTATTAATTAAATAATGTATTAATTAAAATCAATTTATCGAAAAAACATTGTTGTTGCTACCGGGATTCGAACTTCGATCTCTTCCTATCCGGGGAAATGTATTAACCGATTATACTACACTAACATAGTTAGTTGACGACAAATTTTCTAACTTACATGTTGCACTTTCAAATTGATACATCTGTCATTCCATTATTTGAAAGGCATCTTCTTTATATTTACGGAATCTCAAACACCTTTGCCTTCATTTTTATAAAATTTTGCAAATGCCTTCATTTTTATAAAATTTTGGAAACATTAATACAACTTATATATTTTTTAAGGAGAACACATTTTTATTGTGAACAATAATAAATGTATTATAAATTAAATTAAACATTTCTGCGTTGTAAAATTTTAATTGTTTTTTTTCGCGCGCTGCAAATCTAAAATGATCATTTTGGGGATGTTTTTTGGCTTTCCAATAAAGCAAACAAGACTTTATTAGGTGCCGAACCACTATTATGGTCCAGGGCCAAAGATACTCGTGCTTAAAATTTTTGAAAAAATCTTTTATTTTTTCTGAAGTATAAAGGTAGAAAACATCTATCATAAATTAGCATCAGTATGGATGACATGTCCTGAATGAAATGAACGCAATGGGGCAGCGATCAAAATTAAACTCCGCAATTTCTTACGCTTTTAATGTCTTATTTTTAACACACAAACACAATTTAGAACGCCATCCTCACTCGTCGCTGGCGAGGATTCGCCGTCTCCCTTCGAGTCCCCCGAGCGGAAGAGCGTCAAGGGACCCGCTTGTGCGACTTTAATCGGCCAATCACACGCCGGCACGTGCCGCGCCAGTGATTGCCCCCCAGACCTGGGAATCCTCCCGGCGAGTGCCTCAGACCAATGATCGCACTTATCTCGCCAATTCGGCCCCTCTTGTATTTTTTTTTACAGTTTTATAATAAATATATTATGTATACGCATACAGGGAATACATGATATTTGAATATTTTATATTTTTATATATAAAGTCTAAATTCGTCGTCAAATATAATAGTTTACAAGGTGCAATGGTAATGCTTCTGGCAAAATGAAGTTCTTTATTCGAGTCCCGGTGGTAACTAAAGATTTTTTCCGTATATCTTTACAAGAGATTAATCTAATTTGTTTTTATTAAAGGCTTTGGGTATCCTTTTACGGTGGATAACACAAACCTATCAGAGAGGAGGAATGGACGGGGGGGGGGGGGGTGTGATTCTGGTGCTGGCGAGATGTGCAAGTTACGATATTATCAAATGCTCAATCACCTATAGTGATCGTGACCAAGATATCAGTGATTGAATCACAGTTTGTGATTTTTAACCAGGTTCTATTTCACCGAACGAACTCGATTTTTTCAGATCATGGTAAAATACTGTAGGCCTAATGGCGTTATCTTCACTTTCTTTCCAACATCGTAGTCGTCGATAATTTTCATTTTCATCTCGAGATCTATAGCCTTCCTTTGCTTTTTGTTGCTTCTTGTGAAATCGCGCTCTATATTTCAGTTGACATTCTACGCTATGAGGATCAGTACGATTTTATTTTTTAATTTAAGATGCAACGTTTTTCAATTTGTGCACGGCGTGCGATCGGTTGATACCGTGATCACTGACTTATTGACTGATCGTAGGCAAGAGGGTGGGATCGCTGACCAACATAGTTCGATGGCCGCTCACTAGACGCTGGATGTAGACGACGCGACACATCTTATAACATTTAAGTGTCTCTTCCCTGCTGATGATGGGACACAGTGATATGATTGATCTCGTACAGAGGGCGTAGTGTTGGTAGGCGTAATATAACGTTTGAAAGTGTTAGCGGTCGTTAAATAAGGTAAGTAGATTACTGCTTGCACTTGGATAATATCCCCTGTTGGCTATTTGTCGCACTGCTCTGTGCTGAGCGGCATTCATTAACATTTCACTCGCTAATCAGAATCGCTCTTTAAACAAGCAATTTTATCTGTTTACGTCGGCTTCTGTATTCAGCCAAATGCAATGGGACAATTAAACTCGCATCTTCATGCGATATGCGCGACCGGTGAGCGACCCGACATCCGACCGCTCAGCCAGCGGACGCCGCATCGCTCCTCAGTCGCTGACTCAGCTGAAAACAAGTTTTACATTATTCGCACTTTGTTTAGTTTCATCGTTCGTAAGTCGAAGACCATTCGCCGGTCGAAGATTATTTAAAAAAAAATTCAAACCAAGTAGGTACCTTAAAAAAAAGGTTAGATACGGAAACGCTCAACTCTGACGTCATTACCAGTCGTCGTATAAGGGGGTTATAGAAAATCTTATTTCGAAATTTTAATTAAAGTTCTTCAAATTGATCTTTCAAAATTCGTAAATTGAAAACCCCCCAGCAACAACACTGTATATCGGTTTTTACAAATGTTAATAGATAGGCGGAGCATCGGTCAAAATCCAACTTTCAATCACAAAACTTCATTTTTTGCGACATTTCTATAACATTTTTTAGTAATTATGTTCCTAAAATTATCAAAAAAACTTCCATTAAGTGATTAATTTTGCTTTTCTGTTTCTTAATTTTTTTTCGGTCAATAATAAACGTTGCTTTCTGTTCTGAAGGTCATTTGGGTCATCTGAGAAGATCACATTTATACAATTGTTTTTCTCCTCCCGTTCTGGTTGTCTGAACAGATTGCTGTCAGTAATAATAATTTAATAAAATTATCATAACATGTCATCGCTTTGTTGAGCGTTGAATTTTGGAATACGGTATTACTCTGGTGTGGCGGCGTTATTGGATGTTAATGTCATCTCACAGCGGTATTAGCTACAGGCAACATTCATCCCGAGCTTACAAATACTCGCAAATGGCGAACATGTTGCAAAACATGACGTCAGTAAATAATACTCGCATCGCCATTATTAAAATTACACACGTATTCATTAATTCATTGGGAATTTTTAAATTATTCTTTTTTATTTTTATTTATTTGACATTTTTACAATTCTGATTTTTGATAATTCTGGCGTCTGTTATCAGATTACTCGAAGGTATTTAAGATTCTGTAAAAATAAGGTAGATGGCTCTTTCAAATAATAGAACGATTAAATGTATTAATATCAAAAAGGTAACATATAGGTTCGAAAATTTGTCGCTAAAAATATTGTCGCTGTAGCATAGTTGGATATTGCACCTTTCCCGGTTTGGAAAGAGATCCATGTTCGAATCCCGGTGGCGCAACAACAATATTTTTCGATAAAATTGATTTTATATGTATATCTTTCTAATGAATATATTTAATATGAGTTATTAAGTATTGTACATTATTAAAATTGCATGTTTTTTATTCGCGTTTTTGGAGAGGTTAAATGTTTACAATTTGAAATGTTTTATTTGTGTAGGTATTTTTGAAGGCAGTCCAAAGTGTTATTTTTATCAGGGCCGTGAAGACGTTTAAAAGTCTACCGACTCCGATTTTACAGTCTAACTTCGATTGATAATAAATAATAATAAATATAAATAAATATATAAAAATATTATTATCAAAATTAAAAAAATAACAATTATTTAATCGTGGCGTCGCCTAGAGTGTGTACTGCTCTAAGGTATTTGGGATTAACTGCAAAATAAAGTTGATTGATTTTAAAAATG
Source organism: Eubasilissa regina (assembly GCA_022840565.1). Taxonomy (NCBI): domain Eukaryota; kingdom Metazoa; phylum Arthropoda; class Insecta; order Trichoptera; family Phryganeidae; genus Eubasilissa; species Eubasilissa regina. The sequence continues at coordinate 9,426,638 of JAINEB010000027.1, read as the reverse complement.
AAATAATAGATGTATCAATTATAAAAAAAACTACAGAATACGAGTACAAAATTTGTCGAAAACGTAATCGGGTTGATATGGGCGAAATGTTAACGTGTTTTCCCGGATAGAAAAAGTTCCGGATTCTTACCTCGGTAGTTGCGAACATTTTCTTTCGATAGATTTTTAACTTTTTAATATAATAATTGAGTAATTTAGTTTGTGTTAAAAAAAAATTACAAAATAATTACCGTATTTTTACAAAAGCCGTGAAAAATATTTTAAAAAAAGTTTTTATTGAACGTTGTCAATGTCTGAATCGGTACTTTCTTTATCAATTGCATCATCTTTAGTTTAGCAGTTTAGTTAGCATGTTTGAAATTTCTTCCTGTCTTCTTGAACGACTTCACAATGACTTCAGTTTTGATACTCTCCAAAGCATGTAAAACTCACTCACATACACGTTTGATACTGGCTCTTCTAATTCTTCTCGTTCGACAGCAGTACGCGTAATACCTATGCCCAAACCTCACGCTAGATACTTTAGTGTCTAGTGCCACGTCCGTCCATAGTCGTTTATCATGGATAAGACAGAAGATGAAAAAGCAAATATGTTTTACAAATACCTATACGATGTGCGAATATTTTATAACTCGCAAATTTGACTTGCAGTGTACAAGTCGACGGGGTTAATTTTTGTCAAAAAAATTTGGGAAAAAAGTGCGATCTATATTCGTATCTACATACAGGCGATTTTTTTTTTTACTTACCTTTATGTTTATATTAGGCTTGCCCCAAAGTTACCTCATTTTTAAACGCATACACGCATAGTATATTTAGCTTCGAGATTAGCTCCAAAGGTCACGTGGCTGAGTCATTAATTTAAATATTCACCCGTCCGATGCGTCTCGACCTTTGCCGAACACTCTCCGCGTGTCTGACGCGCTGATGATGTTACTCACTGTAATGATTCACGGTGTCTATCAAATAATTCTGAAACGGAAATAAAAGTCGACTGCTTCGTGATAATTGTGGGTCTGAGAAAAGTTTCAGGCTCTGTAATAATGTTTTAGGTTCTCACGAAATGTCTCTTTTTCACCATACAATAATCCGTCACTCACACGCCCCCTCGGCCATCTGCTCGTTCGGAACTGTTTATTTTTATCTCTATAATAATAATAATATGGTATTCATCCATCTTGTCATCTCGCTCGCTTGCCGCGGTGATTTTTTGTGAACATTTTTTCTCTTTTTAATTTTTCCCTAGCGCGAACCGAATGTCGCACAGGGGTCATGGGATTATCGCAACAGTAAACAATATCGAATTTCTACGTAATAAGAATTACGTTTGAAATTTAAATATATCAATAATCAATAATACACTGAATTCTCTCAAAAATATAAATCTTCTGTACCTAAAATATTGACGCGTCTGCGAGAACCAGCTGTGGCGCAGTGTGTCGAGACGCCACGTTCAGAAATCAGAATAAGTTTTAATCTATCGAACAATTTTTTTTTTTGCGAAATCTCCCTCTATTTTTTGGCCGGAGTGGACTCTAGCGCCCTCTATCGCATTATTTAAAAGCAGGCTCATAAATAAATAATCGCCGCCGGGCGCGGAGCACGTGTCATCCTGTAACGATAAATTACGTTATTATTTCAATTATTACTTTTTTGATTGGTTATTTGTATACTTTAATTGGTTAAGAGGGCTTTACGCGCCCACTGTTGAAGTATTTCAAAGTAGGCTTTGACCGTGGCCACACAGCGGTCAACGTGTAATTTCTAAATGAAATTTTTCTTTCGAATTATCATATTATAAACCGATACATTTTGAAAATGTTTTTTTTTTCTAGCTAATTTAATGAACATACAGGTCTGAAACGCTCTGAACTACGTTCGAACTGAAAATCTCGAAAATCTAAAAACAGATGTCGCCCCAATAGCGTATTACTGTAGATAAATAATTATTGTTTAGATAGCACTGATTTCTAATGATAACAGATGTCGCATTATTTTAAGTTTTGTAGATAAAATGAGGAGCGTGCTATAATATATTTTTTTTATAAGACTCACTATTGGTATTTAATTGAGATTTTTTCAAACATTTCATTCACATTCTTTTGAGCGAATGAAATGTTTTGAAAAAGATGTATGAACTGAGCTCTACTAATTATGGATGTAGACTAATCAATGTACCGTATTCTTCTACAGGTAAAACTTTCTGCCAGGCATGCGGAAAGAAGTGCTCGGGGGAGGTCCTCCGCGTGACGGACAAGTACTTCCACATGGCCTGCTTCGTCTGCCGGACGTGCGGCAACTCCTTGTCGCACGGCGGCTTCTTCTGCAAGGACAGCGTGTACTACTGCCCGCAGGTGAGTCGTCGCCATATTTTAAATACTTGAATGATTAACAATCATAAGATATTTCATTAATCTTTATATATATATATGTACTCATTGCAGAAAAATTCATTGAATACTGAATAGAATTTATGAAGCCTCCCTTCTGATATTATCCGGATACTTATCTCATCTGAATTTATCTATCGCCCTGATACACCTTTTCTTTTAAACTTACCATCTTGCCTGTTCCCGTTAATGCCTTCGACAGCTGTTGTTCCCGAGTTTCCTATTGATAATATGGTCATGTATGCAGAATGAACACTACTGCTAACTTTTGATTCTCTGACGTTGTGGCTGGTCCAATGTTATTGTTCTCATTATTTCTGGGTAGTTTTCCGACCGGCCGAAATGTGCACTCCCGACGCTCGGATTATTGAGAGCTCCTTACCGGACGATGTACCAATCGTTGTTATCACGTTAATCATTATCACTTGTCATTTTACCGCGATCCTTCAATCTCGTAAAAGCGACAATATTTGCACAACATAAAATAACCAATACCAACCGACAAAAAATCCCAAGGGTGGCAGTTGAAGAAACAAAAGGTGCGTAAACACTGCCTGAATGAGTATATTTTTCCTATGGCGAGGGAACTCGGCAAAGTAACAAAGAACAGAAAGAGTAAAACTTTCAGAAGCTGTTACAGAATTTATTATTTTCTTAGAGACAGCAGCAGGTATCAGACGCAGTAGGTACATCGGAGGAACCCAGCAAGACTAAATTTGATAATTTCTGTCTGTGCAGAATTTTTGAAAATTACGATTTCTGATCTTACCTTTTACCTTTGACACGCATGTCATAGATTCACCATCGTTGGCCTATACCTTACTAATTAAACCCAACCGTTCAAATCCACACCCTTCCGATCAACTCTTTCTTTGTTCACTCTTTTTCATGATGTTAAAAATAATTTTTCTTGTAATAATTAAGCTTACCATCTTCAAGCGAGGACTGCAATAGTGTAAATTATCAGTCATTTTTTAAAATCATCACTTAGGCTTGTTTTAAGTTTTCTAGTACATAGCTTATAATACCGATTTATACTAGTTGAGATCAATTAGTTGTTTATTCATTCATTTCTAGATCTTTTTCAGATCCTACCAAATATATATCTTTAAAAAAAAAAAACACTTTAAACATGATTTCCCTTGAATTCGTCTTACAACTTTTTTCCCAACTTTTCCAGGATTACCAGAAGCTGTTTGGTACCCGCTGTGCCGCCTGCAACACCTACGTGGAGGGTGAAGTGGTCTCCGCACTCGGCAACACCTACCACCAAAAGTGCTTCACCTGCGCCAGATGCAGGTCTCAGAAACATTTTATCACTCATTATTTACTATGGTGTAAAAAAAAAAAATAAGGGTGAAAATTCATCTTGTATGGTCTACCACAGAAAATACAAGATGATTGGTATTAATCTTACCTCACCTACATAAGTATTATGTAAAATAGACTCAAATTCTATCCTCATAATATTTATCATTATCCAAATTTGATTTGTAAGCTTCCTCCCTCAAATAATAATAAAAGTCTACTAATTTATTTTAATACGCTAAAACTAAAAATATAAACATATGTAGTGTTATTAAGGAGAACACATTCTTATGGTGAAGTTGTAATTATTCAGAACATAGGTCCGTGATATTTTTAATACCGATTAAATGTATTAATTAGAAAGATATACATACGAAATCAATTTTATCGAAACATATTGTTGTTACTACCGGAATTTAAACCTGGAATTGTTTATTCTGGTGTCTCCTATCGGATTACTCAAATGTATTTGAGATTCAGTAAAAATAAAGAAGATGGCTTTCGAATAATGGAACGATAGATGTATTAATTTGAAAAATATAACATATAGGTTCGAAAATTTATCATCAATGCACTGTGTTGCCGTAGCATAATTGGTTAATGCATGTTTCCTGCATTGGAAGAGATCCAGGTTCGAATCCCGTAGCAACAACAATATTTTTCGATAAAATTGATTTTATATATAAACATATCTTTCTAAATAATACATTTAATTTGTATTAAAAATATTTAGTGTTGACCAGTGCTAATCTGTGTACCAGAAACCTGGTCTCAAACAAAGAAAAATGAAGCAACACCAGGTGAAAGAGATCCTCGGGAGAATTTTTGAAGCTGTTAAAGAACATGAAATGCAGTATAGACATTTTATCCAGACTCTTTATAACTTGTATGATGAGTCGAAAGCCACAAAGTTCATTACATTAGGGACCAGGACCCATACTAAGACTCGGTTGTACAGCCATACTACGACTTGGTTGCGCAGTAATGGTAGTAGGCAGGGGCATGCAATGCAAAAAAGATGTGTATTACTACAAATTCTGAAAAATTAATAATCCATCTAAAATAACGTAATATGAACAACTTTCTATTTATCTTGACATACAGTAACACATGTCTTCCGGGGGCGAATGCGCATGGGCCCGAGTGCGTGTCATGCTTGAATTGAATTTTTTCTTAGCTTCTCAAAAACTTAAATAATCATGCATGGATATAAATAAAACAATGTTATAACTCTACTTGAGTTTATTGCACTACTCGAGTTTCGAGAGAAACAGTAACTCTCATTGACAGATGAAAGCTTTAGTAAAGAAGTTTAATACTTCACCTGTCAACGAGTGTTACCGCTTCTCTCGAAACTCGAGTAGTGTTAATAAACTCAAGTAGAGTTATAACATTGTTTCATTTATATCCATCCATCAAGATGAAACTCTGCAAAGTTAACGTCGATTCTATCAATAATATTAAATAATCATGTTCTGTCTCGTGTATTATTGGATACGGATAGAAAAATAATGTTATTATAGTTAAATCTTAAACTACAAACATTCCATAAATATTCTCAAAAATTACGAATAAATAAACAGTAGGCTCATATAAACGGTGGTTTCATTTTGCTTAAAGATACTGATTGAAAGAAAGTTTATGATGCTGCCTACTTATAGCGTATAGTATTTGAAGGTTAAGACGGTGGTTAAATGAAAGAAATGTGATTTGGCGTGTTGAGGTTTATTATGACAGTATGATAAAAACAAGGAAGACAGATAGAATGAAAGGAATGAATGAAGATGTAGAAGGTGCGCGTATATTATGAATGAAATGAAGCGAGTTGGGGGTCTTGCTCGACGCGCGTGGGCCGGCAAGTTCGCCGTTGTGAAACAATGAAACTGGAGAGACTGCTTGGCTGTGAATGCAGGGTGATTCATTGAACCAGACTTGTAGCAGCAGCCGGCAGCGCTGTCGGTAGCGTCGGTGCCGACTGAAATGGCGGTAAATATGAATTCTGATTGCTACAAGTATAATATTGTTAGTAACAGTATAACCTAAGTCAAGCCTACTTGCACGCCACTGGTACTAGGTATTATTGTGTAAGCGTTTGTAATTTACAAGATCTCCACTGCAATAAGGAAAATCCCAATATAAAATACGCATTTTATTGACGCAGCAACAACAATTTACTTTTCCCTTTTACAGGCAAGCTTTCCCCTCTGGAGAGAAGGTGACTTACACCGGGAAGGAAGTTCTCTGCCAGAAGTGTGTGATGGTGCCGGTGAAGGAGATTGCGCCCAAGGAGGCCGCGAGCCCTACCACTAGCAATATCAATGGCAAGGAAACATTATCTATATTAATTATACTATATATGATTATGTATCTCTGGTGAGAATTTTCAGATTTGAATGATATTCTCATATACATACATAGTAATTATGTAGTAGCATTGCATGGAACATGAAATCAAATTTTAAATACAAAAATTTATCTTTCATTAAATAAAAATATTATTTTCATATAATGACAGAAGTTTATTATTAAAATAGATTTTTGCTCAATTAAAAATTCATTTAAAATATTGTCAATTTTATTATTTTAAAATTCATTAAAATACGATTCTGTATTATCCTCTATGGGCTTATCCTATTGATTATGTGACACATATACAAATAATTATTCAACATTTAAAATCGATCTCATTTAAATGTTATAATTTTAAATAGAAGTTTGGAACTCTAAACCATTTTTAAATTCACTTTGTATTAAACCTCGTTATTCAAGTTCTCCAGAGAACAACCACAAACCGGATTCAAATAGCTTTGTACCGTGTATGCATGCGCATGCAATGTTCAATCGGTCAGTCTTCAGTGAGGTAACACGTCACATAATCTGCGCATTCTGTGATTGTGTCCTCTTAGAAACTGGAATATTGATAAATGGCAAAATTGTTCCCTTTAAAAGAAAATTGTACGAAAAAGAACTTAACCTTGCAAAATACCTAAGAATTAAACTATCACAGGGATCCATAGAATATATGCATCGATTACTTTATTTTAGAACCTCTAAACCCTGTTAAAAGTAGCTTTTACGGCAGTTTTAAAAAATGTAATAATTTTGTTTTATAATTAATAATTTTTTTTTTTAATCTATTTCAGAGTGTGCTGGATGCAATCAGGAGCTTTCGGAAGGGCAAGCGCTGGTTGCATTGGATAGGTAAGATTCATACATAGCCTTTGAAATTTACCCAACATTTTCTTAATGCTTGATTTTTAAAAATTAAAAAATCTTGGTCATTATGAAACAACATTTCTATTATTCCTTGTTCTCTACTTGATTGTAGGCAGTGGCACATGTGGTGCTTCTCTTGCCGCGCCTGCAAATGCGTACTGCATGGGGAGTACATGGGGCGGGATGGTATCCCCTACTGCGAGAAGGACTACCAGGACCTGTACGGAGTGCAGTGCGCTAACTGCCGCCGATTCATTTCGGGGAAGGTGCTTCAGGTATGAGTTGAGACATTTTATTTATAATAGGTATATTAAAATGCTTTGATGTTTACCATACCATTATAAAAATTAAAGCCAATCTTCTACAATGTTGATTTGTAAATAGAACCTAATAAATTTATTAATATTGTGTTTATATAAATAGGGTTTTTTATAAAGCGAAAAAATATTCTTACTATTTATATTTTTAAACAAGTTTAAGCATTTACTCCAAACTACACGCGTTAATTCAGTCATGAAAATTTCAATACATTATTCGCTTGAGTTGGATAGCTAGATTTATCTATCTAAAAGTCATGTAAATTGCCTTAAAAGCCTTCACTGTTATAGTAATAGAGACATCAACTTGATCTCGACAAGCTATTTTTAATTAGCAAGTGAGTAATAATAATTATGTTATAATTGTTTTGCATTTTGTTATCAGCAACATTTCATGTATTTCAGGCGGGCGACAATCACCACTTTCATCCAACTTGTGCTCGCTGCACCAAGTGTGGGGATCCGTTCGGTGATGGTGAAGAGATGTTCCTTCAAGGTAAACTAAATATTTCTTATATCGGAGAACATCCTAGATAAAATAAATATTTGCACTAGTATTCACGTCTAGATAGAAACCATACCTGTAAACTGGCCGTCAAATATTTTGTGATATTGTAACCATGTGTCATTTTTATTAATAGTTTTTTATAAACAATAATATTTACAAGCATTATGTATTATGTTCTCCTGCAAGCCAGAATAAAATTTATTTGTCCAAATAGTTTCTTTTCCTAGATTCTATTTGATAGATTTCCTACTGAGCAAAAAATCTTAAGTTTTAACCATAAATTTGCTTGATTTTATATCCTCCAAGTAATGTAATAACTACTTATAACATGTAACTCAATTGCTCAATATTATTCTATTATATATTATAAAGCAAAAATTGAAATAATGGAATATATATTTTAAAGCTAATATTTAATTACAGGTGTGATATCATATTATGCCTAACCCATATTCTATTGCGACCTTAAAAAACAATGATTTTTCTATAAATCACTTTTTCATCATATTTATTCTGTTTCATGATTTTATTTCAGGCGGTGCCATCTGGCACCCTCGCTGCGGCCCTGGCCCGGGACTCGAGGGAGTGGTGGCTACCAATGGCCATCATACGGACTCTGAAGCCGACCGAGCCTCCAGTGTGGCCAACAGTGAAATGCAGGTGACCATAGATGCGAGAGTAGATAGATAATTAGTCATGCAATTTAACTTTTGAGAGATTTACACATTTAGAATTCATTTTTGAAATTAAGAATCATGCCATTAATTAATTTTCTTGTAGTCATAATTATTGTAATCATTCATTATTTTTTTTGTAAATAAATGAAAAAGATTTTTATTTTGCGAAATACGAAAATACAGTAAACAAAATGATGTAATGAGATCAATAAATAATATAATGAGATCACATAATTATTTTTTTGCTTGTCACAGAAAATAGTCACTTTTTGTTGTTGATTTTGATTGTGTAATTGTATGTATGAGCAGTTAATAGTTTTTTTTGTTATTTTATTAATTTGTTTGCGAGCAGTAATGTTTTTTTAAAAAAAATTTACCAGTATAAAATAATTATACCCTTCGTGTATACATCCATACAATTAATTACACCTTCATGTTTTGTTTTTCAAGTTTGAAAGCTTATTACTAGTTATATTATAAATCAATGTTGAATTGTTTCAGCTATATATTATACATATTGAACCAAATCATTTACGTAATTTGTTACGTAACATCAAAAGATAATTATAATAAATAGACCGTTTTTATAAAATATTATTAAAGTTTGGTCACCTTATTTATGTATTGTGTGGAGAATTATTCTACATAATATTAATTCAAACTTCATATTACATTCCGTTTTTAAAATAAAAAATCTTGCGGTGCTTTCAAAATAATGCTTTTATTTTAGATGCTGCATTATTTTCTCCTTGATTTTAATAACAGCTTTAAATTTTCTGTCTTTTTTGCACACTAGTAATTTTTGATGTTTTTGTAGCATGCACCTTTAACATTTTTTGTCTCATTTGTAATTTTATTATCGTGGTTTTTTTTGCATCGTTTGTTATGTTTGTTTTTATTTTATTGTAACCGATTCCAGTTTTTGACGAGGTCCCACACACCAAGTCTGAATGGCTCTGTCTGCAGTCCCTATAGTAGTTTGAATAGAAAGGTTTGAATATTGGCTGATTTATTTTTTCTATCGTAGAGTTACTAATACAACTTATTATTAAATAAACTATAATCGAAAGAAGTTTTGTCTCCATTTGCAGTTTTTTAGTGATCATTTTTTAAATGTAACATAATATTTTGAATTTGTTTTTAGTAACTCTTTGATTAAATAACAAATACAAAGAATCCAATGATTAACTAATAATTAGTGATAGGGATGCAAGTCTTTCGTAATAAACTGTCTCAAGGAATGTAACAGGCGTGGTTACACCATTCATTAATCAGATAATGTTTAATAGGCAGCAGGACATTTCAAATTATTCACAATATAAAATAGAAGCAAATTGTAGTGTAAATTATTAGTGAATAGATAAATTCGTACTCTTGACTCACTGGTGTGAGTGCGATTGGTATTCGATGATATCAGTGAAAACTGTGACTGATCACCGTTTTATGACAATATCATAATACACAAAGTATTTGTGTTTAAATAGTGTTCCATTATACTATTCTATTGTTATTTTAAACTTTTTTGTTGCTTAAAAATCATTTATCATTCCTAGCTTTCTAGCATAAACGAGTAAATAGAATTCAAATCAAAACATAGAAAACTACAAACAAATTAATGTCTTTAATAAAATAAATATGTATTTTAATTGATAATACAAGAATCAGACAGACAGCGTAGTTTAGTTGACAATACAAGTCACAATATTACTAGTGATTGATTCACAGTTGGTCATCATTATTATTGGTACTGAAAAAGGACTCAGTGGAAATTAAATGCACATTTATAGCAAAATGTTTATTGAAACAAATAATCATCTGATTCGTTAGCTATTCAAATTAAATATTAATATTTTTTATTAAATTTTCCATTGTTAAAAATATACAACAAAAATCTATATAGAGGACTTTGCATTTTGGAAAAATACTATCTTATAGATTAGTTTATCCTGCATTTATACATTTATAAATATATCATATTATCCGGTTGAATCGTGTACTTTTTATAAAAATATTTAACATTGCGCCTTTCTGGAAAAATATTATAAAATAAAAATTATATAAATATAACTATGATTTGGATTCATTGTATTTTTATTTTTTTATTTGGCTTGTACTTCTTGTTGATTTTGATTTTAGTATTTTATTTTATAATTTGTAGTTCTGAGAATTAGAAGGTCTATCTTTACAGAGTGTAGAAATATATTTTTTAGTTCATTTTTAATGATTGCAGAGTATAGGATCCAAATTAATTTACGCTAATGCTAATTTAGTGTATTCTAAATGAATATGTATAATTATTTGGATTCATTTGTTAAAATATTTTTATAATATTCTAGTAAATATAAATCTACATATTTTCAAGCTATGTTTTTTCTTTTAATTGAAAATACTGTTTCTGATGGCTCCTTCTAACTCTCATAATGTTTTTAGCCCAACTTTATTTCAAAATGTTCACGTAACAAATTATCTTGTCTTGTGAATGAACAAGAATTAAATGTGGTTGCATTTTGGATTTTATAATTTTTTCTTTTTAACAAATTTTCTAGGTTGCGGACTATCTCCTTCTTTTAATGATAATCAGTGTGACTAATTAAATTATTTAAACACTTCATTCGACGCAAGCATTAATAGTTTCTCTCAGCTTGCAAGGATAGCTGTTTTCAATACGTAGAAAGGATAGCTGCCTTGGCCGTATTGAATAATTTAGTTCATAAAGTCAATTTAACTCTTTTTTTATTTCGATTTACAGTTTAGAGATGATTGAGTATTTTTTTGTCTCAATTTACTTTACTTAACTTACACACTTTTTATTTTATTAAACTTAGATTATTAGATTTCTAAATATATTATTAAGGGCCAGTTGTGTGATGATTAGTAACTTTTTACTAACGCCCGTGGTTAAAATCGTTTGCGGGTTGATCAAATTTACTATTGTCAAGGCATAGATGGAGATGTCTATAGGTGTGACAAATAATCATGAAATATGCTTTATTTTATGCATTATCTATCAATTTTATCACCTAGGCGTTCGATATCTGTCACTTTGATGGTGACATTTTTTCGTATTGTGTGTAATAATATATATTAAACAACGAGATCATCATCGGACGAACTCTCATCACTAAAATAGCGGGATATTGAATGATTAATTGTCGTATACTGCAACTTTCAAAGTATCAATGCATCAGATGACTTTTGGAACAGCTGTGAGAAGTCCGTCTATCGATTCTCATTTTTACTATTAGATATTGCAAAGTAAAATGAGTTAACTACGGGATGTACTTTCGAGAAGTAAATATTTTTTTACTAATGATAAAACAACCCGTTTTCGCATTAAAAATTACTACTGACTCACAACTGGCACTAAGTTTTTCACTATCATCGTGTTAATTTTAAACATACATATCATAAAGTATAAAAAATATGATATTTCGGACAGTGAAAATAATGATAATACAGAGGTGAAAGTGAAGTATACAAAAATTTGATGACAACTTAATTTTCTAAAAATAATATACTCATATTAGGATTGCCTCTCACCAATCAAAATATGATGTTGGAATGGCAAAATAATAATATACTTTCCAGTAAAACTTTATTGTTATTTTAATCACTGCCACATTTCCTGACTATATTTATTTATGTATTTAAAAATGTAATGATACAAGGTTAGAATCATAAATTTTTTAATATAATTCTCGCCTGTAACAGTTTGAATATTTCCATGACAATATTGAAAAAAAATTAAGTATTGTATCTAAAAATTTTATAATCATTAGTCTCGGTAATACAGCACAATAGCACTGTTACCTTATTCTTCTTGTGTTAATTCAATTAATTTTTTGAGATTTGATTTTTGGAGGTGTGCTTTTCAAATGATTTCAATAGGCTTAAAAAAGTCTTAAGTTTTAAAATTGATTTTCATTTGATGCCATCGTCCACTACTCTAACAACTCCCTTGTTTCCGCAGCACTATGGAAGTTATTGGAGCCGTGTCGGATCTCCCGGTCTTGTCCTTCGCGAGTATGGCCACGGAAAGCACAGTGGTCACTCTACCATAGATGGGAGAACACCTCACAAAATTCTCACATACAGCTACCTGACGGAGGAGCCCAGTCAGGGGTATCTTCGACGACCAATAGAGCCCTATGATAGGGCACCCACAAGCCCCCACTTTCATCGCCCACATTGTAAGTTGAAACATTTTTATTTTCAGGATCTTCTTTAAAAATCATCCATACTAAAACTACATAGCATGTAGAACAAATTGTATTATACAAATTGTTTTTCGAATTGTCCACACTTTTTCCAGCGACAGCCAATTTGACAGCTGACAGCTGATTTGTGCTCAGTTTGGTTGGAACAGAATAACGCTTGCAAATTTATTTCCAAAATCGTGGTGTAGTTCGCAAAACTTACCGTGCGCTATGTCCATTTTACATTATCGACATAATCGTTCATCCGTGCAAGCAATTTGAATAACCATAGATCGTTTTCGCGCCATGCATACTTTAATTGATAATACGCATCCGCCGAGACGTCGTACAGTACACACCGAAGAAGCTATTGCTGCAGTGAAGCTTAGTATCGAGGAGGACCAAAATGAGTTGATTCGTCATCGTGGTTACTGACTTTTTCGTTCCCCAACTGAATGATATTAACGTGAAAGACCTGTGGTTTCAACAAGATGGCACAACAAGCCACACAACGCGCACTACAATCAATTTATTGATGGAAACATTTGATGAGCGCATGATTTTGCATAATGGACCTGTGAATTGGCCTCCAAGATCGTGTGATTTAACATCTTTGGATTATTTTCTGTGGGGATATGTGAAGTCGCTAGTCTACGCTGATAAACCAAATATGATAGACGACTTGGGAGCCAACATTTTTGTTGCGTTATTGCCGATATACACCCCCAGCTGCTTCAAAAGATCGAAAATTGAACTTCCAGATTGTGCTTTATTCGAGCCAACCGCGGCGCCCATACGCGCGAAATTATATTTAAACACTAATGGCATAAAATTATTTTCCCAATAAAGCCAATACCATGGCTATTGCCACGATATTTATATGTTTTACTTCATTTTAAAGTTTTATACCTCTAAAAAAACACCCTTTACATGGAATATGTACAAATTGTGTTGTATATTTTCTATTCATCTTATGTTTAATTATTTACAAAAGCTTGGATTTCAACATTGTAATTTGTTTCCATTGTAATAATTATATATTTTGAATGAAAATCTGTGTGACTGCATTTTTACTTCCGTCCAATATTACATTCAGATTCAATTGTGCTTTTCAGCATCCAACTCTTCTCGCGGAGGCACCCTGTACTCTCGCAGCAGCTCCAAGAGCTCCCACCGTCCCGGGATGAGAGTACTGGTGGACTCCATAAGGAGCGAGACTCCCCGCGCCAAGTCTCCTGCCATGAATAATGAGGTAACTATTTGCATATATATATATATATACTTAATTTCATTCTGAAATCACATTTTCAAAACATTTGACATAGTTCAATTTTAACATTCAGATATCTAAAATATATGATTTTGAGTTTGTGCTTAAATTTTCTATTACCATATAATTTTATTATATCAACCATAAGTATGTATACATTATAAACTGTGGAGAATAAAAATATTGAAAAGTACTGTTATGTTTTCCTTATTTCTAAAAATAAGATAAAACACTTTGTTTAAACCACTATTTATTCATAAATCAACATGTTTCCATACCTATGGTATCTTCTTCAGGAAACGATGTATACTAAAATTAAAAATACAAGTATAGATAAAAACAAAACTATAAAGTATAAGTTGTGGGTAACAATGTAGGAACTACTACGAAAACGATTTTTTAAGGTGACTATTTGCAAATAGGATTTGATTATTTATAATATTTAGCTTGCTATTAACACTTTTTCTTATTTCTGAAATTTCAAATTTATGTAACTGTAAACCCCTAGTATTTGTATGTATAATTTCTAAACCCTTGTTAATGTCAAAATAATGGTTTGTTTACAAAAGGGGATTGGCGAATTTAGAATAGTTGTTGCTATTTAGGCATCTAAAGTGCTCCTTAATTCTAATGTAAATATGTAGTAGTTTAAACAAAGTGTTTTGCCTTATTATTTATATATTATATGTGGTCACAAAGTAATTTTGCTAATATTGAAGAAGATCCTTATTTCTAGTTGAGTCAAGGTTGTTCCTTGTTATCTGGGTATTAATACAATCTCAAAACAATTATTATCTCTCTTCAAGTGCATGGAATGATGGATGACTTTACTGTGGCTTAGTCACAGCACATCTGTTTGTCTTGCAGTAATGATTTTATCATTTTAATACAGTTTGTGTCTAATCCGTTTGAAAAAGTCTGATGCAAACCGAAACGTACGAAAACTGAAGCATTAAAAATAATGTAAATCCAATTAATCCGTTCCAAACATCCAAAAATATTTTAAAAATATATATATTTTGTAGAGAATAACTATATTTTTATTTATCTTTGTTGTCATCTAAATCGATGACAACAAAGATAAATAAAAACTCATAAATAAAAAGTTTAACTCAATTGAGTGGTTAATAAAACAAAGATAACAAATAAAAATATGAATCTTAACCACAAAGTTAATATTGCTAATTTTAAAAGTACAATAACTATATTTTTACATACAGAAAACAATGATAAATAATAATAAAATATATATAAATGCCTAATGAAGTGGATAAATGAACATTTAACATCACTTTTACATTTATTGAAGACTCTTGTTGGTGTTTGGAAGACGGTGAGGAGGGGAGAGGGATGTGTAGTGGTTATTGTTTGGAAGGGGAATCCCCGTCGATAAGAACTTCACCAGCTTAGTATTAGTCTCAGGAGATCCAGAGTCCAGAGAGATCTGTTTTTGGTGTCTCTTTAAGATTTGCCTTAAATGGAACAAGGCATTGTCATTGAACATGTTGTAGACATGGCTTGCAACACCTTTGTTAGGGTGATATTTCTCTACAAAACTTCTTAACTCACTCCACTTTGCACACATATCCTTAATCACTGAAGATTACGAAATCATGGTTTATGCGGGCGCTCGATTCCGGGAATTGAGTGGCCAAATCATGTGGGTAGGCAAATGAGTTTGGTGCGGACCATTTTCAACTGTATGAAAACCGAGTGGATGTACGAATACTGGAACAAAATTTCTATGAAAAAAGTCATAAAAAACCGGGGCATACGAAAACCGAGGTTCCACTATATTATTAATTGGCATGGCGGTTACTTTGTGATATAACATGATTATTTTAATTTTCACAATAGTTATCCCCTGATGATGAGAGGGATTGCACCTCTCGAAACTAGTAGTGAAAATAACCCAATGTGAAAATTAAAATTATCATTTCAACATTGTTTTACAGGAACCAATCGAGCTTGCCCACTATCCAGCGGCCAGTAAGCCTCCTCCGGGATACAAGCCAAAGATTGAGAGGGATGATTTCCCAGCTCCTCCATATCCCTACACTGATCCAGGTAATATTTTATTTAATGTCATCAGCAAACAAACCTGAATCTAAACGAGATAGTGTTTCAAAGAAACAGTAAGAAAATATTTTTGTTTTTATTGTGATTATTTATTAAATACTAATTAAATGTATTAATTAGAAAGATATATGTATATCAAAAATCAATCCTTTTAAAATTGTTATGTTATCCTTCAAACAATCTCACCCATAATAAATTAAGTATTTAATGATGAATTTTAAAAAGGGGAAGAAGTCATATATTCCATGATATGTATCTATATTCTATGGTGCAAACTATCCGCCCAAATCAAAGTAGGCAACTGAAGAAAGCATACATGGAATTCCCCAATTTTATAACATAATATGTATATACATAACGGAGGTTCCACACAAAGTAGACACAGACACGCATTGTGTCGGCAGGTACCGTGAAATACATAAACAAAGCTTCACATGGACGCGCGTGATCAAAAAGCTGTGTGCATTTTATAACTTAAAATTTTCAACGTAAAAATATATTGATTTATGACTGAAAATTATTTTGTATTACGAGTTACCAATACCAAATTATCGGACTTTTCATATTAAAGGGGTTGATTAAGTATGAAACTGATAATTTGAATCTTGAAGTGTTTAAAAATCTAATTTCAAATAAAAGGGGTTTAAATTAACGAGGTTTTACTTTTTAATTTATTTTTAAAATTTATTTATTAATCTGATATTTTTGATTAAACTACAATAATACAATACAATATATATTTTTTCATGCTACACTTCTCTTGAAAGCATATGTTGGTATAGAGAAATTGACTGTATATTAATAAAAAATATTGTTTACGATAACTTGCATGTAATAAAATAAAATATAATCAAATTTATAATTAGTATATATATATATATATATATAATTAGCGATATAAATATAAGTTTAGGGGTACATGTTTTATTTAAAGTGTTTTTTAATAGCATTTATTAGTTCTTTATTAATATTCCTCATGTTTTCAGATAAGCTGTTAAATTATTTTTTTCCTATGTGCGTACAGTGGTGTTGTACAAATGATGTGTTTATTTTTGAGCACGAAAATACAAATTAGTTAGAATTTCTTAAATAGATCACAAAATGTTGGTACTCGGAATTCTTTAAGAAGTAATTTTGTCAAATAATCTTTTGATTTTTTAAATATTATTCTTATAAGTTCTTGTACTTTTTTTGACTGGAATCAGGTCTAGTATTCATCTGATCCCCAACTAATGATGGCATATTATAATATGGATTGAATAAGTGTATACTACACTAAGCACAATTTTTTTATTGATAATGTTATATAAATGTTCTGATTCTTAAAAATATTTATATTTTATTTATTTTCTAATATTTTTAACAACTTGACAAATTAGATTTTTCCCATTAAGATTTTTATTGATGATTACTCCAAGATGATTTTATTTAATGTTTTTAAAACTGAGCAGTTAGAGAGACAATAATTTAGAGATTTATAATTTAAAGACAATTATAATTCTTTTAAGAAAGTACTAAACTAATCTATTGTATATTATACTTAACATTATTATATTTTTTATTAAATTTTTCTGTACTCTTATTTAAAAATTATAATTTACAAAATCGTAAACGATCTTCCTCTTTAAACTTGAGATTTATCTCTTATAGAGATGTAGCGTGACATATAAAACTATTTAATTATATTAAATCTAATCTGAAGATCAACTTAAGATATGTACATTTATTTAAAATTAATTAATAAATAAAAAATGTGATACCTTTAAAATTGCTGAATGGGGTACTTGCGCAAACATGTTGAACAACATGTTTGCGCAAGTACCCCGAGCCCCTTCCTGAGCTACCTCTGGGTACATATGACAAAATACTGAATACTTGAATGTAATCAATATTTTTATGCTTATATAAATCGATAAGCATACTGTCCAAATATTTTTGTTGTGCAAACCCTAATTTGGAAATAAATTTTTTCAGAACGCCGCCGTCGTTGGTCCGATTCTTACAAAGGAGTTCCTGTGTCTGATGATGAGAATGGAGTGGAAGTCGATGGAAAAGTCAATGGAAAAGGTTCATATTATTGTTTCCAGATTGATATATATTTTATATCACAGATTGTTTATTAGTATAATTTTTTTTATACTCCTTCTAAAACCTAAATTTTCAACAGTATGAATACAACATGACTTTAACTCATTGACCGTCGGCTCTTTTCTGAAATATTAACAAATGTCGATTACATATTATATGCTCAAGCGTACGTCTGTCACAAAAACAATAGGTCGCAAGGGATGCCAGTGATGATGTGAATAAACATGTATGGGAATGGTCCGCCCTTAGGCGTTGGTGGCACCTGACAAGACAGTGTAACAACACACATGCGCATGATCGCCAGTCAGTTTTTTAAATTCATGATTTATATTATTTGAATATTTTTTTCAAATGCCGCAGTAAATTGATAAACCTACACCTAATACACACCTCGATAATATGTTATTTATGATTTCAGAAGTGACTGACCCTCAACTGAAGAAGGAAGAGCAGGAACTATCCAAAATAGAGTCGGGAATAGCGAAGGTATTCTTAAAGAATGTCAAGGATCGTGAAAAGGTTAAGCAATGGAAGCGTGCCAACTTGGACCCTAGAAATGCTAGCAGGTTACTATATCCCAAAGCTTTAATTTTTATCTCAAGATGCCATTTTATTTTTCTTTGCTTGTCTATATAAACTGCATTACTATATTAGAGGCACATTGTTTTGACATTTTGAAATACAGGTTTATAATTAATAGTTCAATTGGAAAATATACTCATAAATATTACCAAAAATAAGAATTCCGTATTTACTGTTAATATTTAACGAGGTAAGTTTGTAGAACTCCATAATCACATATGGAAAAATAAAACAGTTGTTTTTTGATTCTACTCATTTAATTTACTTGAGAAGTGTTTCGCCTTGTAAGAGCATTATCAGTCTAACAATTTAACTCAACAACTTGTATTTATAATTATAATGGGGAACAGCTATACAATTTTATTTGTATAAGATGAAAAGGGACAAGGCATTCAAAATGTATGGAAATTCTCAGAATTCCAATGAATAATGTTATCCCTTTTCATCGCATGCAAATAAAATTGTATAGCTGTCCCCAATTATAGTTTTAAATACAAGTTGTTGAGTTAAATTGCTAGATTGATAATGCCCTTACGGGGTATTATCAATCTAAGGCGAATAAGGCGAAATGGGTTTCAAGTAAATTAAACGAGTAGAATAAAAAAACAACTTTTATTTTCCCATATGTGATAAGAATTCCAAGCTGCTTTGCTTTCTTTGCAGTAGGCAAAAGACTGATTGGCCACCAGCCAGGCCGTCAAGATGCTGAAACCAGCAAGATTTAATATAATATTTCTATCTTACAGAACACCGTCAGCGAGCAAAGAACCAAAGTATGGTCTCCGTTACGAATCGCCTGTCGGCGCCTCTCCGAGCCGAAACCTCGATCACCCTCGACTATTCGATGACGAGGAGTATTCTCTTACCATGGATCGCTCCAGCAGCTACCGTGGAAGTGTCGGGCGCTCCGTGGGTCAGATCCCCAGCTACAATGGTACGCTGAAAAGAGTCCTTTTAAATACATGACTCATGTTTTTAATAAAATTTTTAAATAATAATTCATACAGATATAAGATTGAGAAATATTCAATTTCTTAAGTTCGTTTAAAAACACATTTTCTTTGAAGTTAATGTTTAATCATTCCAATGATGGCGTCAATTTAGATTCTCAATTTCTTTTGAAGAAAAATTATTGATCAACTTTATTTAAAAAAAAACCTTAAATTAATTTTGAAATCAATAATTTTTATAATACGTATCATCATGAAAGAAATTATTATTAGCTAAATAATTTTTCAATTGAATGAGATTGCTCACCAAAGACGCCGTAAAATCCCATTAATTCTAAATCTGATGCAACTTGATTTCAACACCCCCTTTCCACGGTAACCACATTTCCCCAGTAATTCATAATTCAAAGTAATTTTTAGGGCTTTGCGCCATAAATCATTACATTTTTACATCATAATTAAAAAAAAATAATATTAAAAATTAACAATGCACGCAACTTTTTCCATAATTATGTGTTCTAAAGAGTTATCTTAGAATTTGAAAAAATATGTGTATTTTTTCACAAAATTATCATATTTTTTCACGAGTTTTGTGAATTCTTAACATATTTGTGAATTTATTTTTCATCGCTTGAATTTAGATTTAAACGGGTTTTACTGCTGCACGTCACAGGGCCATATAAGTACGGCAATGACTATTTTTTTTCCACTTATTTGAACAGAAATGACAAATGTTCAATCTCATTCAATGTGTTGAGTTGCTTAATTATTACAGCAGGTGCTGATTTCAAATTCCCTAAAATCTTAATATTATGTGTGTAAAATTTGTGTATGCTATTTTTAAAAGATTTTAATAAAGTAATACACACATGTCATATTTCAAAGAAGAAAACATTGCTAGAGTATCAATACACTCTTTTAACTTCTATAAAATCTATACATAGTATTTGTAATGATTATAAGAAAAATAAACTTTTTAATATATTTTTTTAGCACATATTTCAATGTTTTCAGTTTTAATGAGTTTTTCGAGGGATATTTATTTTCATCTTGTATTTTTAGTTGTTATAGCTAATAAAAATATTAATTATTTACCCTTTCACGTTAATAAATATTTATTACTATCTTCATTCAATTGTTTTCATAATATTTTTCATTCATTTATTTCATCACACAATACATTTCATAATTTACTAGCTTAAGGCCAAAACCTCCTTGAATCAGATATACATATTTGATTTTGAATTGTTATAACTTTCTGAGCTGATGGCTATTATGAATAAATAGGTTGACCAAAGGTGAGAATGCATGATTCTAATGGGTTTATATAAGAAAACCGTTGAATTTATATAATATTATATAGGAATTATTTATTATAATCATTCAAATAATTGCATTTTAAAATGTTTATAATACTAGCAGCAGAATTTTTTACCTACAGTCTGGACATTTAGGATGATATGTATATTTTTATTAACAACATTTTGAGAATTCGAGAAGGAGGAATGCAAGAACAACGCGCAAAATAATTGTAGGTAATCAATGTTTGGAACAAGTAGATGAGTTTGTTCAATAGAAACGGAAAGACAGTGAAAGATATCGATAGAAGTGTGACCGGAGGGAATAAAGTGAACGGTGCTTTGAATGGAATTATAGCTAATGGAAACTTGTCAACTGAGGCAAGACTAGCGGTTCACAATGGATGGTTCCTGGTACCGATACTGATGTATGGAAGTGAGGCCTGGAGCTGGTAGAAGAGGAACGAAAGTAGACTGAATGCAGTGGAAATGAGATCACTTAGGCGTATATGTGGCAGATTCATTTATGACATAGTAAAGAATGAAGAAATAAGGAAAGAATGTGAAGCTAGTATTAGTATAGTGAGTAAGATAAAGAAAGGGTCACTTAGGTGGTTTGGTTGTATGGAAAGGATGAATGAGAGAGGAGAGAATAATAAGAAAGATATATGATGCAAGTGTTGATGGCACCAGAAGTAGAGGACGTCCTCAGAAGACTTGGCACGACCAGGTAAGCCGGATACTGGAGGATGGTCTTGTTAGAAGCCTCAATAATTGCCGAGCTTGTATGAATGTGGATGAGGCGAAAATTGTATCTCAAGACAGAAGAGTGTGGCGCGCTATCTTTTCTGCCTACCTCTGCGGAGAAACGGCATTATAGTAAGTAAGTAAGTACATTTTCAACATTAGCAAAGCAAATGTTTACGCATTTACGTATATGTGATGCATTAATGTATACTTCTTCGATCTAGACATGCTCAGTTTGTGTGTTGCTTCAGATGATTAATTAACACCACTGATTTTCATTGAGTTAATCTTTTCCTTCTATTGAAAGTTTATTGATTTGACCATGTGAAACGGGTCTTCCAGTTCTTAATTCCCTTCGCTTCTCCTTCTGGAGTATGCTGAAAGAAAAAGTTAATTCAATGAAAATCAACCGTACCAGTAATCTGAAGCAATACATCATAAGTGAATGTGATAGGATCAACAGAGGTAATGCACCGCATTACTGCGTCATATACACGGCAATTCTATCATTAGCAATTCACATTCATAAAACGTGAATTGCTAATGATAGAAATCACATTTAAAATGTCATTAATGAAAAATATACATATCAATCTACGTGCAACAAAACAGGATGTTTGTATGTCTTTATTGTAGTTTGAAAAATGAAAAAAATCACAGATTGTTTATAACATCTTTTAATTCCAATTTAAATAAAAAAAAATGCATCTCAATCATTTATGTAGTGATTTGCTGCAGGTGATTATTTTTATGCTGCTATAATTAAAAACATTTAAGTGACACCATATTTCATTGAAATTATAGCGTTTTCTTTAAAAGAGTTTTTTTTTTTTGAGCTTTTCATAGTAGCTGCTGCGCTTTTGTTTTTTGTGGTTGTTAGTAGTTTTATTTTTTGCTTTAATAGATTTTACTTCTTTACGTTTTAATTAACTATATTAATACATAAATATATTTTAATAAATTTGATTACTTTATTATTTCACAATTATTAGTATTTTAATTTTTTACAATTTTTATTCAATAACATATTTATTTATTTTACGTTTAAAGAGTTATATTAAACATTATTATTATGTTTTTAAAATACATTTATTCTAAACACACTATAAGTTGGCCTCGTAGCCAGTTTTTTTTTTTTTTTTTTGACAATCTGTAGAAAAGGTTGTTGGCTCTTTTTTTTTAAAGTAGCGTCTATATTTTTTATTTCTTTACTTTATAGATGAAAATTAATAATTGCCAATATATTAAAATTATTGTTTCCAAACATAAGTGATACTTGGCATATAAATGAAAATATGACAATTTTTTTTTTTAAGTAAATTCTTTGATCAGTGCCATTACTTTTTCTATTTTTCATTCCTACTTACAAATACATGCCTACAAAATTGACTGCGGATATATCAAATTTTCCTTCACAATTATTCATTCATTAGTATTGCTATAGAATAGAATCTCTTTTACACATTTAGTTGAACTCAGGTCTTTATCAGCCAATGCGGTGCATTGGGGCCCATGTTGGACAAGGGCCCAAAATGTCAGCATCTTACAGTACTTTTGAT
Source organism: Eubasilissa regina (assembly GCA_022840565.1). Lineage (NCBI taxonomy): Eukaryota > Metazoa > Arthropoda > Insecta > Trichoptera > Phryganeidae > Eubasilissa > Eubasilissa regina. Next base: position 9,403,453 of record JAINEB010000027.1, on the reverse strand, counting down.
ATCTTGAGACAAATTTAGTTAGTAAATATTTTATACATAAATCCGAGTGTCACTTATTCTTACTTATTATATACCTACATATAAAGGGGGCCCCCTTTTCCGTTTTTATAGTTACGCCGCTGGTCTTCATGACCATTTATTGCCAATTTTTCGATTATGAACAAATTTCCCTGATAATGGACCATGTGATGGATTCCAAGAGAAACCTGATATAGGTAGAAGAATAACTCAAAAAAGTATATACAGATGATAACTAATAAGCTTTCCACAAAACAATTGAAAATATCATTTAGAAATACTAGTGTTTTTTTAACATCGAATTGGTCATTAATATCCATGCTCATAATTCACTCGATACTACATTTCACTCGTACATACATACACATTTAATTAAAATTTTTGTTTTACATTTAACACCCTTTTCATTTAAATAATGATGCCGTTACATACGACTGGGTCTTTTTATTTACCATTTTATTATTATTTTTGTGTTCAGTTTTATATTTTTTTTGTTGTTTTGACCTTTGTGTGTTGTGGTTGGTTAGTTGTACACGCTGCGCCCCGTCCGGGATATTCTCTCAAGTCTTCAACTCTCCCCGCCACTATACGGACCAATGGATATAATGTGAGTAACTAAATCAGCTTTCAAAAGAGTCCTTGGCTTGAGGAAGTTTCCCTCTTTACATGACACGCAGATCATTTTCTAAATTACCGTGCAATAATGTTTTACAGCACTTGTAAGTATAATATCAGGAATATTTTCACTTTACTCCAACTTAATAATTATTTAATTGTCGCTTTCGATATTGCTATTACATTAGAGTGTGAAGCTTTCTCTAAGCCAATGAGCATGCTTTTTAATATTTTTGCAAATAACGATCACGGCCGATTGGTTGTTAATTTTTTTGTTCAAAGAAAGACAGTTTCGATTTTGACTCATCAATTTTTTATTATTTTGATGATATACGTTAAATATATAGTATTTTAATTGTGATTTCGAAACGGTTTTACTTTGTTTGTTATTAATCGATTTTTCAGGATGCTTTAACCTGCGTGGACAGTATTTTAGTGCGGTCACATTCTACGTAACATTTGAGATATAAAAGGTAAATTATTTACAATCAGGAGGTTAGGTCTGTTAAGCGTCATGTTAGGTTGTGATTAGGCATTTCAAAATTCAAAATTTCACCTTTCAAAAGACTTTGGCAACATGTGTTTTGATACATATAAATGATATCTAGAATATTGGTATTTTTAATATATTCCACAGTCGTTTCTTCATTAAGACAAGTACCAAAGCCTGGGTATGGTTTGGGAGGGAGGTCGCATACATTCTCATCAAGCACCGCAGTAAGTTATTAGACATGACTCCATTTCTTATTGTTTGTTTCTTTGACAGATTAGCACATAGTATTGTAAATAAACATTTATTTTATGTAATAATTAGTGCCTAAAATTTCCCCGAGAAATTTTTGAAATATATCTACCTTGAAGTAAAGGGAAATTGATCAACGTATTGTGTTATGTTATGCACATTATTTAAAAATTGTATAAATTTATTTTATTGCAAAGGACTTAAACAATTAAACTATTTGTTTTCTAAATGAAAAACATATTTTTGGTGTAAGAATGAATAAATATTTTAATATTAATCATTTGAATTGGCCACATTTCAATTATTAAAGTTTTATTCTTCAACTATTGTCCCCTTGTTTTGGTTATTATAATTTATCAAATAAGAAGCTGTTTATAAAATATAATTTATAAAATAAGAAGCTGTTTATAAAATATAATTTATAAAATAAGAGGCTGTTTACTTGCTTGAGTATGTTTTTAATATTTTTGCAATTAAGCACATTTATATAAGTCATTAGTTGTATTATTATTTTTATCAATGGCGCAACAGTGTGGGCCCTGATCTGTCCTCCGCTGTCCTTTTCCAGTTTGTTACATATTATATTGATCATTGCAAAAGAGACGTAATCTTGACTTTACTTTATTTTCTCTTTTGATCTTTCAAACAAGAGAATAGTGATGTGTGATTTAGGAATATTTTTTTCAATCTAGCCTTTATCATCAATCTATCTACCTGTCCTGTTTTGATAGACCACAACAAAGAGATAAAACATAATTGAATACGTACATCTTTGGTTGTAATAAATCACCCTCTGTAACAGAGATTGTTTATATGTAGTATATATTTTGAAAATTTGTTTATTCAAATTCAATTATTTAAAAATATAAAATGATTATTAGCCGACATTTCTTCAAGGCATATATAACAAATTCCTGTTACCCACTCCAAGTGGTCAAAGGTTCGAGGCTTGTCTCGGGAGACCTCCGAATTAGTCCTATTTTTCATAGTGCAAGCATTTGGCTTGTTTTGAAAATGGTAAGAATACACAAACTACTAAATGTGTAGACATGAACTAACGCAAATTCCTTGTTTCAATATTTGAGTTTTGGTACCACTGACGCAATCAAATAGCTCTGTGACTATTTTTTAAATGTATGACTCGATTGGAATGAAAATTTAAATGTATTCATGTAAAAAATACATCTTGTTTACACAAAGATTACATTTTTGAAGTGTAAATATTTTGGCTGTTGCATAAATGTGTCATAAACTAACGGATTTATGTTTCCACAAATAATATTTTAGAACGTCCCGCAACTAATGTTTTAAACCCGTCTCCTATAAGTACACTTTATTTCATGTCTATTAATTTACTGGTCTGTGTAAGAATATTTATATGATTTTGTATATTCTGAATATGCATCAAAAAATTTTTAAAGATAAAAACAACCCCCACAGAGTTTTTGTGTAATAGGCCTGCTCGATTCCTCTAATTTCCAAAAATAATCGCTATTTATATAAATATTTTTACTATTTTCAAATTAATTCAACGCGCTTATGCTATTAAAATAGATCTAAGCTAATTACTAATTCAATATGCCTTTTTTTCAAAAATGAGTACTACTTGAAATATAAACAAGAAATAATTTTTTATTATGAGTGTTGATATATATTATACATAATAATAACTAAACGTGAACTTTGATGCCACTTATCTTTACAGTATGAAAACCATTACAAGATATGGAGAATCCATATTCCAAAAATTGTAAATGATAGCACATTGTAGACGCTACTAGCATACACAAATTTTGAAATATACATAATACAATTTGTTTAGAATAAAATGGAGTATGTATATTATTATTTCCTATTATTAAAATAAATATTCTGTGTTTCCGAGGGACTCTGGGAGAAACACGGTGGCTTTTGAAAAAATCTAGATAAAATAATTGTCTTTTCACATATTTTTATTAAAAATTATTCATCTGTTACGTATTAACTACAGATACAAGACACAGTGTGTGATTGTGCTAAAGTGTGCCTTAATATATATGAAAAGGCATCTAGGCAAGCAAAAGTGTATAGGGAAGACATTTTAATATTATTTATTTAGTCATTTGAAAAATTGTGACTCATTTTTTCATAACTTTATTAGCTTCTATAAACTTGTCTCCAGATTGAGGTTGATTCCGTCTTTAGGAATTGCATTTTTCACAATTTTTCTATACTGCTTTAATTGAGTCGACAGTGGTAGAGTGGCCCATCTGCAAAGTGATCAAATGGAGATACAAGGAATTGAAAAGATGACAAAATTTAATATTTTTATTTATTAAAAAATAAATATATTAACATCATTATAATTATACTAGCAGATTAGCAATCGGCGATAGCTATGCGGCCATTGGTGACCGCTGCACGGTAAGGGTCTCAATAGAATCTATATTTCAAAGATAGAGCTTTCCCTAAAACCACACGTAAATAAAATGTTGATGTAATTAAAATTATTCCATCTTTGTACGTTAGCTGTCAAAGTGAACAAAAATGACATCCAGATGAATCGCGCACAGACAATTCATATGGTTAGTAACATTTCTCCCTTACCATAGACAGAAGAAAAGGTGACAGATGTCAATATTCGATTTTGCTTAAGTATGTTTTTTTCTTACTCGTAAATACTATGTACACTTCATTTCAAATTGAATATATACCTATTTACGTACTGTTATTGAATATATAAAAGAGAAAACATTTAAGTAATCTTAACCTAGAGTTAAAACACATTCATTCTTCCATGGTCGTGTCTCACAGACCTAGCCGTTTAATCAAGCATTATACAGCCATAATGACATTACCGAAACCGCTGTATCCAGAAAGTCATAGATGTAGACAGGGAAGCGTAATATTATTATCAGCGGCGTGCACCAGTACTTTGAAATAAGCTGTAATGAACTAGAATTTCTGCAAAATAAATCAAAATAAAATATATATCTCATATTATGTCTATCACAATTATTTTCATATTATGCAGACTTTAATATATCATAATATTCTGACGGATAAATATGTATTTTTTCTTTTATTTCCTAAAATATATAGTTACGTACAGCTTATTTCAATGTACTGACTGCATGCGCCTGATTATTATGGATAATGCTACTGTGTATATATCTCTGCACATTAAATTAAGCTGATACAAAACATTTACTTTTTAGCATATTAGTGTATGTAACTTAAAATATGAAATTTTTCACTTAGGCCACTCTGCGGGACTCAATTATTCTGTGGTTCTTTCTCCTTTTACAATATATTCTTCATGCAATAGGTAACAAACTTTATTCATATACCAATTAGAGACATCTAACATTTACAATACTAGTTGTAACTAGTGAGGCATCTTACCCAGAGTCATCATGTTTATGATAGTGAAAAATTGAAACATATGCTTATGCATAGGTAGTTCATAGAAAACATTATTGATGCTTTCAAATAATCCTAGGTGAAATTTGGTTAATGTCAGGTCCAGTCTTGAGGTAACACACGGGCTGACTAATCTGAGGCTCACGGGTTCGATTCACAATTGGTACAAATAATAAACATTTTCTTTATGAAACACTTACTGTATATGTTTTTCATTATTGTGGCACGTGCACATGGATGAGACTTGTCTCGAAAGCCATAAAAACAGTACAGAGTTTAGCATACCGACAAAGTCTCATCCATGCACGTGCACATTACACTCGCAGAAGTCTTGCATATGCATCACAATGTAGTGGTCCCTTGTAAAATAAATATATAAACGAATTGCGTATAATTTTCAATTTTTTTATATTACAGATTCTTATTTTTTCTGACTGCACTGTAAATATAAATATATATTATTATTATTATTTTAAAAATCATAAACAATATATGGAAAAACCTCGTTTAATGTGAATTTGATTTGTATGAAGATCAATTAGCGCACTCCAGCAAAAATATACTATTTCACGTTTTAAGTATTTTAACACAGTCATTGTTTGCCCTCCTCTTCTGCACATGCATTTTGGCCAGTATTTGAGGAATGGCTCAACTTGTATTTTTATTTGATGCAGACAAAATTTGAACAAAGCAATTGTCAGCTATCAAAAATTACATAATGAAATGAAAAAGTCAAGTTCCGTTCAAGCATCAATTGCTCTAATATTTTGCAAATAACTAGTTTATCGTTTAATTCGGTAAATAAAAATTCATACTTGGTTTTTTATTCTCTAAGATAACTTATGTGCAATGTTCCTTCTAAGGTGTGCACGCGATTTAACATTACAGGCGATGGTCTTAACAAGACTTCTTTTTCACGTGCTGTCACATGTACACTGTGCTGTGCATGTATTGAAGGTTGGCAACCATGGTGCAGTTTGTCAATTGATACTGTTTGAGATCACTAACATTTTGGATATTGATCATTTATGCAATTTCGCTTAGTGCTATGTAATTACAGTATGAATTAATTGTGTTAAATGAGGTATTCCTATAATCTGATTTATGATATTAATATTATGTGTTTGTCCTTAATTTAAATTTCAGATGTCAAATGAATAAATGTTTGTACAAGTTTGAAAATTACCATTGTGAAATTGTTCACATAATTATTTTGAGTAAAAGATGCGACAGAAGCAAATTTGACAATATATGATGGTCTAGAAATAAAATTAAGAAGCTTGGACAATTGTCAGAGTTCAAACTACATAATATTTTAATTTTTCTAGGGAGATTTTTCATTCAGTGGCCTCGGTGACAAAACTCACAGCACCGAATTCAGTAGCGGGAAGTCTGACAGTGAGTATTGATACTTGATGTGCTTCAGATAATAATATTTCATTAACTTTTCAATTAAAACACTTAACCCATTTAATTTTAATAAATTACTCGCTTCATACTACTATCATATTAATTTTATTTTTGAAGGCATGAAGTCTGTTAAAAAATATATTATTTGTACAGTAAATGGAGTACGATTTGAATTTCATATTATTTTTCTCTTATTAATAATATAAATTAATTCTATCAAACAATAATTCTATTATTTTTGTTTTGTGGAAATATGTAGTAAGTTTTGTGCTTTCAATACAGATTTTTATATAAATATTATTTTCACATTGGCATTTTTAAATTGCGTAGTAATTTTGTTGACTAAATATGTAGTAAGGAACTGATTTGTGAATATGAAGACGAAGGATTCAATTTAGCTGGAAGCCAGCAAGTTAATATTTTTATAAAAGTGTAAATTTTATTTAAATAAGATCGAAATATTACTATTTCATGTGTACTTCTTTATCTTGACTTGATATTTAAAAAAAATTATAATATACATAACTTGCTTTGCTTACTCACCGTCTCTCTTCTGACATTATACATACAGCATAAATTAATTAAGTTTACTTAAGTACTAACTTTGCTCTCAGATTATGTACATAATTTCTGTAATTACATATGGAGCGTATGGTCACCACAAAACTCCTCCATTGACTGTGGTTCCTTCCGCAACTTCCCATAGTTCCAGGAATTCAACCTTCCCATAATTCCTCCGAGAAAAATCTGTGTATAATTATTGCGGAACGTCCGGGACGCCTTCTGGTGTACGAAAGACACGATCGGTTAAGGCTTCCTACAGGTATCTGCAGAACATGTCCAAGTCGTCTAAATCTCCTCTTTTCGATTCCAGTGGTGAACAAGGTTCGTTCCTCGTGAAGCCAAACCAATTCTCAATATGCAGTTACTTTGGGCCACAGCCAGGATTCGCAGCCATCAATAGAGTAGAAATGACAGAATGCATGTAATTGAGAAGGCGGCATTTTGTTTTGACCGAGTATGACTACGAGCTCCAAATAGTTATCATGTTATTGAACATTGTTCCTGCTTGTCTAATATGTACATACTGCTAGCTCTTTTTGGACACTACTGTCCACAGTGATGTACATTTACAATTATTCCTAATTGACTATCAACACTCTCAAGGCTCTGACTTGGAAGTTAGGGATGGTCATGATAGGCTCTGTTGCACAGTATTTGTTTTTTTACATTTATTTTTAAACCTGTATGTCAATAACCTCTTATAGGCCCCTGATTGCATTCTCAAAGAGTTCAGTATTGTTGGCAAATTCCAAATCACTATGTTTCGTATTACAATAATTACATATTATTTAAAAATGTATATGTATATTACATATCTTGTGTTAAGTTTATTTTATACATTGTTTCCTTTAAAAATTTCCAATTGAATAGTAATACAAATACTTAACAATAAATAAAGGTGTAGTTTATCAATAGTTAATTAATTTGATTTGTTCAGAATTGAAAATGGAATTTACATTATCAGTACTAATAAATCATCAAACATCGATACCATAGTGCCATTGATGATTTTTCCTTGATCATCACATATACAGATATTTTTAATTTTAGTTGTTATTTGCGTAAATTATTACAATTCTTAGTTTCAAAAGTTATTGCTCATTAATTATAATCTTTATGCTTGTGTTTCTTAGGCTGGGAATTTAATTAGATTAAGGAGTTATATATATTAATGAGAATTTAATTAGACGTAAAGGTCGTGTGTATCAGTTGGTCATTTTGCTCTGAATGACGACTTTACGCAAGTTCAGACACAAGTCTAATCCATGTACACGCACCGTTAGATCCTCAATATTCGAGGCAAACGAGAGCTTAATATAAATACGTAGTATAATAGCTCTAGTGTCAAATTTTTTGTCTCTTCAACTTGTCAACACTATGGAAAAAATATCCAAAGATTAAACGTAATATTTTATTAATTTGACATAATCAATAAAATTAAATTATACTATATACACTTATCTATTTTTTTAAATGCTAAAAAGTGTGTATTTCTCTACTTTACGTATTAGTAATGCACTTGTGGAAGACAAATCACTAACGCAAGTGTTCTACATATTCAGAATATGAAGAATAATTTACACGGGCCATTTGTACATAATAAACATCCGTACAGACTGACTGAAGAACTATGAAAATGTACAGAGGAACTATGGAAATGAAAATTAAATTTTTTGTCTTTCTTCTTGATTTGTGTCGCTCGTTTTAAAAAAATTAAAGCACCGGATATGACACTCAAAATTAAATACTTAATGGCAATGTTTTGACAGTTCATATATTGCGTACTTTGTTTTGATATTGATTTATTTTTTATAGCTAACCTGTGGATCCGTGGTTTGCTCGTTTTATAATTAATCATTAGATTAATCCTAAAATGGATGGCTACCAAAAATTGAAAAAAATGACTTCTTTTGCACATTTGTTTATCTTTATTTATTTTGAAATGTGTACATAAATATATTTATTTATAAACTTGCTTCTGCTTTTATTGCGGCCACAGTTTCTGGCGGATCCATCACAGATGTGGACCGAAGTGCAATGGTAAGACAAATCTCCATATACTTGTATGTAAATACCAATTAAATGTACCACGTATATGTGCATGCCAACTAGTTACTAACCAACCATATTATAGAGACAACGTATTTATCTTATATAAAGTGAAGTTTTTAACTTCTGTCAAATTCTACAAATAAGGAATCTGCTGTGTATTACTTATATACTGTTAGGTTTATAGGTATTAAATAAAGGTGAATTTTTTGTTAAATTTTGTGTACTTATTCAAAATGACAATTTGTCAAGTGGTTTAAAGCTATCACATTTAAATTGGGACTTTCTGGATAGAACATTTTTGGCCTTGTATATTTGAAGAAAATGATTGTATTGAATCTAGATATAGTAGCAATAATGGTGTAAGTGGTACCTAAAAAAGTAGTTTTGGATAAAGGATCTTCATTAATAAATTATATTATTATTTAATCAATGCACCAAAGTTTTAATATAATACCGTATTGAATTATGTGTGAATATTATTTTTGTTATCTCTGTTTGTTATTATTTTTGTTACCCATTGATGAACACGATGACTGTTGAAGTAATTCTGCGGAGATGTGTCATGATCCAATATTCATTTCACAACACTTACGGTAACCACAGTACACCAATACCTCGCTTTATGGCCTAGATACATTCCGGGAAAGTTGGCCTTAAAGGAAAATTCCGTATAGCAAATTATTTATGTTGATACAAATTCCAAAGGATTTTTTTCACAAGGATTCTTTTGAAAATGCATTTTTTACTTTTTATTTCCCTTAAAAATAACTTTTTCATTACATATGCATTAATAAAAACAAATATAAAATAGAGTGTCAAATGGTTCTAATTGGAGCCTGAAGAGGGACAATGATTTGCGTGACATCATGCTGTCATCAGCTCCACCCGTTGTTGTAGTGAAAGAACCTGGTTGAAAAAATTGCTTCAATATTTGTAGTTGCGCCTTGCTTTTTGCTTCTATTTGCAGTTCTTTGTAGCAGTTAATGGCTTATTAATGCCCCGAGAAAGTTTAGCACTGCGACGTGGGATGTTAATTCTTTGTTTGAAATAAACGAGTGCTGAAAGTGTATTTTACATTTCTTTTGATCATATATATAATGAAAAATATTGTGCCGCAGTTTGAAACTGAGCTATCATTTAAAAATGCCATTATAGTGAAAAACCATATAAAGAGCAACCGTATAGGGAGGTATTGGTGTATACAATGTCAAGGTAATAATTGTGAGAAAAAAATAGTAAAATCTTGAAATTTGATAACTCGCATATCTCTAACCATTTCCTTGTCCACCAGTGTCTGTCAATGGGTTTATTGTTCCTATATTTATGTACATATATAAAAAATAGTAAATGGTTTGTTTGATTTATGCATTAAAGTATCCACGAGTAAAGAAAAAATTGAATACATGTCTCAGATCCGTAACAAACCATACCACCCACCATATAGAATAATAAAAAAAAAAATTGTTTGTGCAGCCCCAGTACAGATAGATACATATCATTGTGTTTAGTTTTAGTCACTTCAAACATTGTACAAATTTTATTTAAAGTTCAGATGGTTTACTTTTATTTTGTGTATTTTATTACATATTATTTTATATGTTATGTACTTTTATAACACAGTTTTGTGAAAAAATTTTTGAATCCTCCGAAAAAATATATTCTATGTTAAAATGGTAAAGCTTGAAGATTAATGAGTTAAAACAGTAGTTTGAATTCTACTAGCAATTATTGATCTCGGAGGAACCTGCTTTCTTTTAATTTTTTGTTGATCGGATCAGAGCTTAGAATCCTATACTGAAATAAATCTACATTCATTTGATTTATTAATTTTTCTTTTTGAATTATAATACATAATACAAATCATTTGTCATACATTTTTTTTAGTATCTTTTTATCTATTTTAGTACTCTGCAAAATTTTCTTATTGGTAAAAATTATTTTAACATTTCTATATTATTCCAGCGGCGAGACTCTCAGTAAGCTTTCGACAGTCCGTAATTATTATGTTACTATTTACGTACCTAAATAATAAAGAGCCAGTGAATAAATGTTCCCAGAGTGGGACTGTGATTTGTGTATTATTTAATTCTAAAAAAAAAAATAATGTGTCACCTAACTTGAATGAGTACCTTCTAATTAATGTGTTGTATTCAGACCGCTGCTGACATCCCCGTGTCTTCCACGTTCGTGGGCATCCTGCGTGCGGGGCCGCCCCAGCCCGCACACCGCTCGGGTGGTGGAGGAGGAGGGGTACGGCGCTCGCTGCCCAACATGGCGCACTCGCACCTGGTGCACGAGCCCGCCAAGATCTACCCCTATCATCTGCTACTAATCACCAACTACAGGCTGCCTAACGACGTGGATAGGTTGAATTTGGAGGTGAGTCTGTTGCCATTTCGATACATGTAAACCATTTCCCGAATACTGTTAGAGCTCTGTAATTTTTTGTTACATTCTTAACAATTTTTTTATAAACTCCTGGAATTTATCATTGCAATTAATAAAGATTGTTGTTTTCTACTGTAAAAAATAGATGTCTCCCTAAAAAATAAAAACATATAATGATTAAGTTTGACGATAATATTACAGGTTGGCATAGCATAATTGCACAAGCACTCTACTGACAATATAAAGTTTTGGATTCGTGTCCTGGTGGCAACTATATTTTTTTCCAAAGATATGTCTTGTATATTGCTAAGTGATGTATCTTATTTGTTTTGTAAAACAAATATTTATGTATTTTATTTTTCACAGCGTCATCTGTCTGATACGGAATTTGAGGCCATCCTTCAGTGTGGCCGCGTGGAGTTTTATCGCCTGCCTCAATGGAGGCGTAATGAAATCAAGAGACGAGCGTACTTGTTCTAATTCACAAACGTACATTGGTTTTTCTAACAGACGTACAGACCCAAAAATACTTTTAAGAAATAATATCCTTTAATATATGACTATTATACTTTTTACGTCGTAATATTAGTTTTAGCCTAAGTTATGTCATTACATATTTTATTTGTAATACGTGATTTAATTTTTCATAATACCAATGACTATACAAGATACATTCTTTGAATTACTTTATTATTTGACTTATTTTCTGAATTTACTAAAATGTATCAGTTGATTTTTTATTACATTATTTCACAATTTTTCCAGTGCCCATTTCATATTTTAAGTAATATTTTGCTACACATTTCCCTAAATTTCATTTTTGCAAATATCTCAAGTAATAATTAGTGTCTGTTTTCAACCGCAACATGTTTTTACAATTTTTTCTTCATCTTAAATATAATATTTAGGATAAGATTTATTGTGTTATTTTATTTATTTGTTGTTAATTACATTTATTTTATACATTGTCTTCTTTTTCACATTTCTATTTATTTTGTACTTGTGTGGTGTTACAATTTAACGTCACACGTTTCGACTAATACCTTTATAGGTTTAGTTGCGTTACTGTTGTTAATAAGATTTATTTTCCGTTATCAGTCATCAATATCTAATTTATTATCTCTTGCTATGTTGTTTAATTATGTATATTTTTTTTTTAATAAGAAGTGCTTCATTGTTTTAACAGATTGTCACAATAGATCACAAAAAATGTATAATTTACGGTAAAGACACTTTTATAATTTAGACACAACAACGTGTTATCTGTATAATTTTACCAATTTTGACATTGGGTGCCTACATAGGTGGCATAATAATTTCACAATAAACGTGTGTTCATTGTTGGACATTTAATTTGAGACGATTCAATCTGGTCTCTCAAGTTTTACAAAAATATTTTAATTTCTTATTCTATATGATGCTACTCTTTTGCGATTAAAAGTAATTTTAGTTTGATTTGTCAAAATTTCATAACCGAATTAAACTTTTAAAATATATCGCAGTATGTATAAAATATGACATCAAGACTAGAAGATAACTTCACTGCCAACTGTAATTTTATATTCTTAGGAATATTCTTAATTATAATTACCTATGGATAAAATTCAAAATTTAAAAAAAAGTAATATTTGTTTACTTATTTTAGTTAATCTTGAATATTGAGAGCAAAATGTAGTGAATCCATATAAAAAATTATCATTTACACCAAATTATTCTAAAACATACCAATAGTAATAAGAAGAATGATTTATTTACATTATCTCACTACTGAAAATCTTTTGAATTTAAGAATGAATTGAGAAAAAAAAAACATATACAAAAAGCGTAAGCAATACTAGCTTTGTATATTGCATAGTGCTTTTCAAATAATATTATTGCAAATAAATGCTTATTTTGTAAGTACACGACTGTATACTTTGCCGTATGTGATGGGTGTGTCATGTAGGAATGATTGTGCCTAAAAAGGGCACATTATTTTCCAAGTCACAAATAATTCAGTTCAAAGCCCGGGTACGTCACGCCTTTAACTAAATAGCCTACAACATGTTTATTCCCTCCCTTGTGTAGCTTAGCTAGTAGCGTTTTGGTACGTGTATTACTCGGCAATCTTTGCTATTAGAAACGATACGCGCATAGGTTGAGAAGTCACTTGATACCGTGATAGATGTTTTGTTTACTCCGCCTCCCGCAATGAATGTGCCTGGGCTCTACAATTTATTTGCCCTTGTTAGAAAAATTGCCTTCAAATGTGTGAATAAAGAAAGAGCTACGTATATATAGAAGATGTATGTTTAAATCGGTTTGAATTCCTCCATTGCCTCTAGTTTTCACCATAGTGGAATACATGTAAAACTTTTGTTGTAAAGTTTGTCACATTTTAGTACATATTCATATTATAATTGTGTTTCACAAGAATTAAACTTTCTCTGATTATTTATTACACACTTATTGTCGTAAGTTATGTGATTATTTATATTGTTTTCATTTGTTAAACTAGTGAGGAAACAAATTACCTAGCAGTATAGCTCGTTTCTGCAAAGTTTTTGTTTATCATTTATGTATCTTTTGATTTCGGCATTTCTTTTTTTTTCAACTATTAAAAATATAAAATCTAATAAGATTAGTTGATCTCGGGGTCACAATTTTTATACATATACATATTTCTTTACTCAGTGTTTACAAAATTATTTTTTTGCTTTTAATATGATGTAAAAGGTTCTTAATAGTTAATAATTGGTGCGTCGTTGATTTATTGACGATTGAAAATATTTCATGTTATTTTCAATATGTAAAACTCCAATATTTCTCATTCACTCATTGATAATGCTCCCGGAATTAGGTTCTATAACAGTTAAGAGTGTTCTAATATATTTTGTGCTAAATTGTGATGTATAGAGGGGGAGTAGATTTATAAAGATATTTTAATATTTTGCTTTGGCTAGTCCCTAAAAGAATAGATATTTTGGTGTAATTTTAATGTAAGCTTGAATGAGCATGACGGGTATAAGAGAAGAGCCCGCATTTGAATAAGCTTCAGTGAAAAAGCTTGATACCTTTAAAACATTATATTTATATGTATTTTCACTATTATACAAAACATTGGGCAGAGTGAAGTGTTTTTGATTTTCATCTCGTATATTTATTTTTGTTTTTTTATTTTATTTTAAACAAAAGCTAAAATAGTTGACATGTAAAACTAAAGTGCGACCCTTTTATGTTCTTAAAAACAACAATTTTAGTTAATTTTTTTATTTATCCAATATGATAAAAGTATTTAGAAAATTTTTAATTATTATGGTGTAAAATCAAAAATATTTCACGTGCTAGGGGAAGAATTAATATATTCATAATATATTTTACTAGGTATTTATGTTAGATTTAGTTTATCATTTTGTTATTTCATGATATTAAGATGGAATAGTAAAAATAAATAATTGTAATTTTATACTGAGAGTGCTTTTTGGTGTGATCACTTTAAAGTTACACAATTAAGTATAGTTTCTTTGTCTTTTCATTTCTTTTTAACCTTAATTATTTCTGTAATTTACTATTATAAACATAGTTTTGTTTAAAAAATTTACATTCAATTGTAAGTATTTCAAATATATTTTTAATAATTATAACCAGTGGTTAAAGGGATCTGTGGAAAAAAACCTAATTACGTTACCACCCTAGTGACAAACAAATAATTAATAAATTATTTTGTTGTGCGTGAAAAGTGTGACCAGCATATTTTAATTCAATACCAATTTTTACGACACCGATCCACTCGACACGGCATTAATAAAAATCTGTTGCAAAGTAGAGTGTAAGACTATTTACCCAAAAAATACAACAGATTCTCTACCAATTAGAAAAGTATTAAAAATTATCTAGATACTTTTAAAAAATATTTTTAGTTAATTGTAATGTTACCATCACTTCACTTTATGCAAATTCAGTGTGATTATAAAACCAATAATATTTCTTATATTCATTAATATTCTCAACCAACGTCATATTAAAAAAAATATTTTCTAATTTAAATGTGTATGCCTTTTTTCCTAATTAAAATAACAAAATATTCCCCAATATGATTGCTGTAAAAAGCTTGCTGTCAACGTGAAACTGTATTCTCACACCAAATTGATATTCTTGCAATTATTTTTTGATCTTTCCATCTGTACTTTAAAACAAACATATGTAAAAATTATTTATTGTTTTATGTTCTGTTTTAGTTATTTTAATTAAAATATAGCAATTGTTATGATTATGTCTTACTTTAAGAAATTTTCCAATATGGCCGAGTCATCTGAATCCCATTTATCTGAAATACCTTAAAAATTCTTTTTCTTGTCAAAAGTGATAACAGCTAAATATGTAATATTGCTCTTGTTGCAATATTAATTATATTAATATCATTTTAAAACATCTACTTTCGTTTGTCAAATCACAATGGAGTTTGAAAAAAGAAAATAAAGATGGATGACTTGGCTTTCTTTAATTTATTTCTGTAATAATTAAATTCCTTATTATTTCACATTTCTAGTAGATTATTATCACAACACTTGCAAATTTAGATTGATATATTTAAAAAATAAACAATTTTTTGCTTAATAGAGTTTTTTTATTGTTAACCCAAATATTCAACATTACAAGGATACATTTTATCTGCACTAGTTGTCAATGTTATTTGATCTGAACGATTATACAACTATCCAGAAGCATTTAGAGCATTCGTGGCAAATTTATGATAAGCATGCCTGACCAGTGCTCATAGATGAATTTTCACACAATGATTTTTAAATACATAAACAAGATAACCTAACTTGGAGAGTTATTTTAAAAAATTGCTTATTTAGTGTAGTTTTTAAAATGGTTTTACATTTGCTATGTTTTACTTTAGAAAAAAAAATATTGCTATTTTATTGCAAAAGGGGCTCATTATGAAATTATTTCAATAGTCTTGATTGACTTGCAGTAAAGCTATTCAATGTGTGTTAGACTAATATAAATAGTGATGCCATTTGACATAAGTTAGAGTGAGATAGATAAGTGATGCCGTTTAACATGGACTGCATATCTCTGTCTGTTATTGTGCTTAGTAGTACGTTACGCTCAGGAACGTGCAGTGCATACAAGTATAAAAAACTGTGCACTACTAAAAATTCTGAGAAATAAAAATAAATGAATTAATCTTTATATTATGAAAAGAGTATAAAATTCTAGCCGATATTACCAAAATTACCGTAACCTTGTCTATGACGTAACCCACAACTTTTGTCTAGCTATGTGGGTTATTTGGGAATCATTTGTAACAACTTCATATGCATTGTGCTCCACAATTTGCTAGCATTTAGGTCTTGAATGAGCCTAACTTGTTTCTTCAATCCTTATAATAATTGTACTGAACTAAATATTATTTTACTGCATCTATGTCGGCATCTAGACGTCTGCAGATTTTCTGCATTTTTCAAACAATTTATTCTTAAGTCTGCTTTCGAAATTCGAAAGGGATTAATCCATACTGAAAACTGAGTAGAATAACATTTCTACATTTCTTTTAAATTTAATTTACTTTTAAATTTGGGTATTATTGAAAGATACACAAAATAAAAAGTCGGTTTGTTTGATAATCAATTCATTTAATAAGTATATAAGAAAATAACGGTTCACAAATATTTTTAACTCTTTATTAATACTGGCTTCTTACAAAATTTAACAGAGGTCACAATTTGAAAAAATATTATTATTATATAAAAATTTGGTGTCAAGAATTTTTAAATAATGAAGTATAATGAAAATTAAATTTGTTACATTTAACCGCAACCATATCACGATAAAAAGATATATGAAAAAATAAGTCATTTAGAATTAACCCCAATAATATAAAAATAATGTTAGAAATTAAAGGTTATTAACATTTTAACACAATGGCACAATAAATAAAATATAGTCATTTACATTTATAAAATAAAACATATAAAATGTGTTATTAACTTATTAATAGTCATTTAAACAGAAAAATATCATTATTAAGGAGAACAGATTCTTATTGTGAAGTTGTAATTATTCAGAACATAGGACTGTACTATTTTAAATACTAATTATATTAAATGTACAAAAGTAATAAAAGTGTATTAGTACAAAAATATCAACGCATATACACATTTAAAAACACTAAAACATTTAAACACAATATATTATATAAAATTAATAATATACCTACCATTATATTTAAACACAAAGATATTGCAAGAAAAAAAATTTACACATTTACATTTCAGCAAATCAATTTCGTAGACTCCTTCAATATCAAAATTTGTTTCTATCTCCTTTGTCTTTTAAATCGTCACTGTCACTACTCACATTATTAGTTATATTTATAACAAGTCCTTCTGATAGATTGTCCGTTACAATTTCTTCATCTTGTGCATGTGCATCTTGTCTACATACAAGAGACCATTAATTTTGTCCAATAGCTACAACTTTTTCCTTTATTAATTCAAGAACACGTTTCACATTCATTTCAACGTTATCCTGGGTGACATTACCTTTAATCTAGGCCAGATTTTTTTCAATTGGATCGAAGTTAGGATGATACAGAGGAAGCCTAAGTATAGTGTGCCCATGTTCACCTAATAGTTTATCAAGAACGTAGCTTTTATTCATTTCTTTGTGTAAAAGAATCAAGTTGTACAACTCAGGTTTACATGAATATTCATTAAAATTAATATTGCTATCTCATAGTCAATTTTGCATATCTACTTTCTTAGAGGCTGAAGTCGGTGGTCTATTTTCTTGAATGTTATGATAAGACGCGTTATCAACAACAATTACCGAATTTGGTTGTAAATTAGGAATAAGCATTTCTTTCATCCACTTTGTATAATTAACACCATTCATATCATTGTGATAATCGCCAGTTTTTTGCAAAGAAAACGCCAATGTTTGATATATATTGCTTCCATATGTTCTTAAATGTTCAACTCAAGATTTTTGTGAACAATTCACGTGTGAAGTATGAATCCTTCATACTTCACATGTGAACATTTTTTCTCTTTACCGTAATTGTGCACAGTTTCAAAGACAGTTCCTAATATTTATTACTTTGTACCGTAATTTACTCTGGAGAACTTTAATTTCAATTTAGAACTTCAGTGTTCTGTTTTGAAACATGGAATTGGAGCGATAAGAATAGTACCTGTTTCTGCGTCAATCTTGGAACTTTTCGCTTTTGCAATCTAAGATAGGTAAGTACATTTACCAGGTATTGATATTAATTGTTCTACAGTATATTGCGTATATATAATTGTTCTACAGTATATATAATTGAATAAGTGTGATCAAAAAAATCTGCCCCTTTCCCAGAACACCGCGAATAGCTCTGAGATTAAGCTTGTTAACCTATTGACAACCCATCTGGTTAAAGATGTTATTTCAATATTTATGTCAAAGAACATCTTAAATGTTTAAACAGTTAAAACAATAATAATAATAATGTGTTTATTCCAGCGTGATTTTTTTTAACCCGATTCGCCATAGAGATAATACATATTATGTTATACATTAAGGTTATGAAATAAATATAATGCTATGGAAAAGGAAACCAAGGAAAATATTAATAAATAAAAAAAAGTAAAAAGTTCACACATATATACACACAAAATATAAATATTACATATATAACTACTTCAGTCACGGCCATTGTATATGTAGCTATCCTGTAGGCGCTGCCATTCTCTGGTTAGGGAACCAGCTTTCCATGAGAGCGCCGCTTGCACCAGAGAGTTGGTGCTGAGCTCCAGCCGCAGCTTTACGCCAACAACTCGATGTCTCAGAAGTGGAATGAATCCATGTAAACGGCCTTCGATAAACATTGTAGATGCGCTACGATAACGCGCCAATCCGAACAATATTCTGTATGAGTTGTCGTACTGAATTCGAAGATGGTTATACGTCACTTGCTTGTATTTCGACCAGAGCTCGCAGGTATACATGATGGTGAAGAACGATTTAAACAGAATGCTCTTCATCTCCTTACTGCATCGGTAGAACGCCATGACAGCATATTTGCACGAACGCTCAATTGTCTCCTCTGCCATTCTATATCATCATCATCTTGTGCATCTTCACCTTATTAAGGTATTTGACCTTATTTTGAACGCTCAATTTCATCCCGTCCAGCCACACGGGAGGGATATTATCTGGCCCTTTTCCATATTTGAATGCCACTATGACCGATTTGCTGACATTGTATGAAATATTGTGTTCACTGGTATACGTTTCACATATCTGTAAAAGCTTTCTTATCCCTTTTATAGATGGCTCTAATATAACCATATCATTCTAATGTAACCATATCATCGTAATGGTTCCTCAGAATTTTCCAACCATATTATTGAAATGGACCATTCTTTTAATAATACCACAGGTGTCAATATCCTCTATAAAAACAGGTTTGGCATCCAGTTAAACAATTAGAAGCTCTTGAAATAAAAAAGGCAATAAATAATTGTATGCCAATTCTTAATTATCAAATTAATTTATCTATTAGCCCCATATTAGGTATGTTTCCTTTAAAATCAATTTAATACCCATCAACACTGTATTTTCCCCTCCCTTAATGTTCCATCTATCTGTACATGTATTCTGTCTCTCTCTTTCGCATATAATTTTATATTCTGTCTGATGTTCTATTTAACTATATATGTATTCTGTCTGCCTCTTTCACATGTAATTTTATATTCTATCTCCCTCTGTATGTTTGTATAAGTCCACTCTTTTTTGTATTTATGATTAGTTTTAAATACGTCCTGATGAAGTGTGAGATAAGCTAAACCGTTTGACGTATAACAAAGTTTGTGGTTTCATACAAAATGATTGTTATTTTCTTTAATATGTTTTATTAATATTTAAAATTTTGTAGCTCCATCTCAGTTTGATATAAATGTAAGGTGACACAATGTTGTTCCAAAGGCATGTCATTTAGATTTAGGTATCAGTTTAGTCATAAGTCATCAAAAATCCTCTCCCCCCATTATTTGCTACATTTAATAGGGCAAACATAACTTGCCTATGTACATTTTACATTTCTTATCTGTGATGTACACGCTAGTCATATTCCATATCTATGATATGTGATGCTATGTTTGGGGGTTATGTCGGCGGTTAAATGAAAGATAGATGTTTGTTTGCGCGTGTTGAGATTTTATTATGACAGTATGGTAAAAACAAGAAAGACAAAATGAAATGAATAAATGTTAAAATGAAATGATGTAGAAGGTGCGTGTATATTACGAAATGAAATAATGTGAAGCAATTTGGCTGTCTCGCCGGCGCTCCGGGGCCGGCGAGACCGCCGCTGTAGAACGCTGAAACCATAGATAAGAGATATACTGCTGAAACTAGAGAGAGTGCCTAGCGGTGAATTCTGAGCCAGGCTCGTGGCAGCAACCGGCAACGCTGTCGCTAGCGTCGATGCCGACTGAGATGGCGGTGGGTTTGAATTTCGGCCGCTACATATGTAACCTAGCTATTTAAATTTACTATGTACGTAGATATTAGTTGTGAATACATTTTAATGTTTTCAAAATGTCGGCGTCGCACCAGGTAAGGCTCGGGATTCCTAGTATTCCAAGATACCTGGTAATCTATGCGATGCTCGAGGATTGCTCCTGTCCTAATATATACATTTATTAATCCTTAAGGTTGTTATAGCATTATTACTACATAACTAAGGTGACCAAACGTATTCCTTTTTTTGCGAACCGTACTCCTTTTAAAACATGTACTCCCAAAATACTGTATTATTAAAAAATTTCACAATGCAAATTTTTCTTTCATTCGTACTTCTTTTTATCAAAAATAGTTGGTCACCTTATCTTAACAGTCCTTATATAAGATTATTATAGCGCTAATCATATAATTTAATTTAACAAATTCTGACATAACACATAACCCTCTTTCATTTATTATACACCCCGATTCTTAAACCGTATTCTCTCTTATCTGCACCTTGAATTGAACAGTATAATACATAGATAATTTTATAGGTGCATGATTAATAGATTCAAACAAAATAACACTATTTTAACTGACCTTCAAGTTATACCAGACTTGTCATGTCAAAATAAAACTAAAACTGTTTGAAATAAGTTTCTCTCTTATTTTATAGATGTCACTAATGTTAGAATTGCGGTTTTCACTTGTTTTTTCACTCAAATCCCGATGAAATAAAATACAATGTAGCGGTCATTATTCCAGCGCAAAGAAAAATTAGTCAACTTATTTAAGTGTCATTACATAAATATTTATCATTACTTTCTGAGATGTATGCTAATCTTGGTACTGTATAATATTAGAACACACAGTATACCTAAATGTAATATATCATATTGATTTTGTATATTCGCACCGCGTGCATGAAAGATAAAATGCATTTCAAAATGCTTCTAATTTAGAATGTATTTACCATGTTCTGTAATCACTTCGTTTCATAATGTCTATCATTCATAAAAATACCATTCAAGGTTTTTTGATTACCGAAAGGACAACGAAAATCAGAAAATGTGAGAAGCATGAGAAAATATATTAATTTTAAATGTTTGCAAGGAATTATGTTTTCTTTTGTATTATCATTTTTGTACTCTAGGGGTTCGTGCATGTGAAGAAATTCCCCAATGCTATTGAAAATATTACTTTAAGGTTTATGTACAGATGGCGTTACTAACATCAACCATTAAGTCTAAGTATGAAGTGATTATGAATAAAATTGAAAATTTGGAAAAGCCGATGGATTTCTTGAATCGATTTATTGTACAGCTAAGTAGTACCTAGTCGTAATCTTGATTTATGCGTAGGTTGGGGCATAGGTATTGTGTGAAAGCGTACAAATATTTGTACGAATTAAGTTAACTATGACAATAAATGAATTGTGTTTATATATTTTTGGTTATTAGGTATTGTCTAGATTATTGACTAGAAATAGATCAAAATAGATCAATAAAATTCAGTTGGAGGCTGATGTCAACAATAATTTATTAAAACACGATGCCGCGTTGCCAAATCACTATCATACGGTTACAACGTTGCCAATCGCAAAACTTCCGTTGTTTTGTCGCTTCACATCTTGCATAATATTGACGGATTATTTGATATAGAAACCATGAAAATCTGTCACAGTACTGAAAATAAATTGTTATATCGCACCCGCTTTCAAATGAATGCGAGGCATATTCCATGTTAAAAATTTGCGTTCTTTCAAACGCCACCGCGACACAGTCGCGGCCATTTTATAAAACGAGTCGTCATTGATTTCTAGGTCAAATAATTTTCAAAATTCTATCATGGGGTCTATCACAACGAGTATGAGAAATAATACTTTATTTCAGCATTAGATATTAATATGAAAAAAATAATCAATAGCATATTTTATGGGTGCCTACAGCCGAAATTGTGTTTGACTAAGATTATTTATTTTTCAATGACAAAGGTGTTACTGAGTCGTATTACCTAATACCTACTACCGTTCTCAAATTTGCAATGATTCCACGTGCCCTATAACTACGCGTTACTTACCGTAGACTGAAAAGGGTATCGTGTAAAATTGCGGAAGCTTAGATAATTTATGATTCATGAGGTTTGATGGAAAATAAAAAATTAAAAGTTTATTTTTATTGGGGATGGTCGTTGCATAATTTGCTGTCGCATTTTACTATAAAAAAATTATTTATTATAATATATTCCAATTAATACAACGTAAGCAAAGTGATAAAATTAGGAAATAAGATTTTTTTATCAATTCATTTGATTAGGTAACGCTACTACATAAGAACACGCACGGCAGTGTGCGAACATTTACTACTGATAAACCATGTTATGATGCCAAAAGGTCCAATGTCAATAATTATAAAGTGAGTTAATGCGAGCGTATGTTCTAAAATAAACATTTTTATATACGTATGATCAATGTTAATTCTAATTATTATTAGAATAGTATCTCTAACGACTCTGAGTTTGTCACGACAAAAAAAATTTTTTTTTTGTTTCATTTCTGAGTCTTTGTTGAATGGTTATTCAAAAGTACCTCTTTTTGACTTTAGATCTTTTAGCGTCGGACAAACAGAAAGTTGTGCGCATGCGCAGTGAAAAAAACGTGTGATGTCTATACGTATTACCAATACTACTACCTATGCCAGTCGTTCTCGGTTTTCTGGCGGGGATGTTTGTGCGCCATCGCTTCTAGGGATTCGGCTAGAACAAAAATTTTCCGGTTAACGTGATATACATCGATAAATTTCGTGACTTTGGATACTAAACGCAGTTCCAAATCATTCGCGTCAAGTGTCAGTATTGAATTAGTGAGTATTATGAACTTTGAAGATTATGAAACGCTCCCGACGCAAAATGTTGTCATCCATATGACGGCGGGAGCTATAGCGGGAGTCATGGAGCACTGCATCATGTATCCGTTGGATTCTGTGAAGGTAAGGTCTATTGTCGAGCCAGGATACGGCAATGGAGCCTAATTGAGAGATTTCAGAGAATGTCATCGCGAATCTAGACCATATCTACGTAACATGTCAAGCGAACCTAACCTCACTATTAGAAAGTGAATCTGGCGGAATGTGATCTTGCGACCGTTTGACGAGCCTATCATTCGAATTTTTATTCATTCAAATATACGTCGCAGATTGTTTGTTTTATTTTCTTTTAATTCGCATTAAAGACTCAAAAAATTACAATGTTTACAGGTAATTGACAATTGTAACGAAAATCGGACGCTTTTCTTAGCTCTGAAATAAACAAGTATCGTTTCAACGGAAATTATTTTAGATACATGTTTTATAAATACATAACACGAATAATATTCCTTAATCCTTTTGACAGTTCGTATTGTTCGTTATGTTTACAGGTTATACCCATTCTAATTTTTGTAGTAATTGGATTTGTGAACAAATCTTCATTTGGTGTTAAAATAATCGCTAGACTCTTTTTGTAAAGAAATCGATGTAATTAGATTAAATTACCATTATTTAGACAGAAGTTAATCAACGATTTTCTTATAGTTTGTTTATTTATTTACTGTAGTATGTTTTATGTATTACCGTAGATTCCGAATGAAATGTCATCGGTATGTACTTGTGATATTTACAATTGAAAGTTAGCTGTCAATTTTTTTCATCGTGCTTCAAAAATTATTAATTTTGGTTATTATTAATGATGAGATATTTTTTCACATTCAGTAAACTTTTTGAACATAATGTACTTATGAGATTTATTATATACATATTTCTTGGACCTAACTGTTTGATTATTACACATTTTTGGTGAATAAATAAAACATTTTTACTGTATTTAAATGGCCGCCATCGCTATTGTTGACATTTGACATGTTGCTGCTTTCAAGTGTGTTGTGTCAACTGTCAAACTGCTCAATTATTTGCTCAGCTTCAACTACCATTAGAGCAACACATTTTTTCATTATGTATTTATTTGTCTTCTTTCCTTCTGTTTCATAGTATTATATTTCTAGTGAAATATTTGCAGTAAAACATTTCTTAATATAAAGGCAATTTCTGATGATGATGATTTCAAAATGCAGTATTTTTATTTTATTTTTGATGTTAATATCTCTCTAAAAAACGTCTATATTTTAGCTATTGGTTTATAATCATAAAAAAATGTTTGTTCCATATTGACAAATAAAATATTGCTGAATTTTTATATTGGTGTCGGTGGTAATTGAATGAACTTTAAATTTGACAACAATCTGTAAGTAATTATGTGAGTCACATTCATTAAATAATTTACACGTAAATTTAATTATTTCTCATCCATTTAAATGATCATTCAAGCATCCAATAAAATTAGTATTGAACAAATATTAAATCGCACTCCAATAATAATTGATTCCCACTTAAAAATGGATAGATCTTTTATCTGGAGTTATTAATACTGGCAACGTTTGTTTATGACTGTCAGTTTTGTAATCTTAATATTAATAAAAATTGTTACCATTAGCCAGGCATTTTTTTATACAATTGTTCTCAAATTTTTATGAAAATCGTTTTGCATATGCATTTCATGGTAATAGCTTACCCATTGATAATATGTTAGAAAAATCCATTCCATAGTTTGATCTTTTCAATGTTGCCATAAACAAATAATGTCTTAGTACTCTTAATTCAAATGTGCAAATGTATTATTAAAGTGCAGCAGTATAAATTTAACTGGTAAAAAGTCTCTCTTTTTTAATGAAATATTTTGTTTTACACCGTTTAAAGTAAAAAAAAATCGACTGGGGCTATTAACTTCAAGTTATATTTCAAATATCGAGCTAACAAAACTGACGGCCATAGACAATGTTGGTTTAAACATGCTTTCTATTAATTTTTACGTCAAATCAGTTGGATATTTTTATTGTTCAGCATATTAATATTTTATTTGATGTTTGAATGATCACATTAAATGTGAGATAATATAATTTATGTGCAATATATGTGAAAACAATTTGTACTTTTTTTTTGTCAGATTTAAAGTGCATTTACTAATTACACTTTGAATCACTGAAAGAACTGCAAATAATTTGTTTCAGTTAAAAATTTTTACTTGCAAAACTGAAGACAGGATCGAGCATATTCAGATTATTGTATGTACATATATGAGGATTATTGGAAGCAAGCAACCATTTTATAACAGCTTTTGTGAGGATATTAAAAGTGGCAAGCAATTTTCCCTTTAAGTTTAGATTATTTTATGCGCAAATATCTTTTGAGCAATTTTAAGGACCAATGCCATTATTTGTGCACTGGGGGAGAAAATAAGAAAAACATTACCACACCAGCATAAGGCTACTATGGGTTGACCACATTACTGTGAAGATGTATCAAGATAACAGCCGAGAATTGAGAAACATGGATATAAAATTTTTACATATTATACATTATAAACATTCTTATAAAGTAAGAGATGTTCACTGTCTCCTTAACTAGTCCAAAGTCTGTACTAAAGGAAACAGGTTTATCCGTTGTCTGTCATACAAATATGAAAACCATTATTATTATTAAAATATGTATATATATATTTTTTTTATCTAAACCAAAAATATTAGGAATGAGATAAATAGGGTTTTAAAAGAATTCTAATAACATAATAAATAAGTAGAATACTCTCGCTATCCCATGATTGAAACACTATGCAAAACAGAAAAATGAAAAGAAATGATGTTCGGTTCATGTGATCATTTCTACAAATCTTTGCTCAGTTTCCTTTCTGCCAACACCCAATAACCAGCTCCTGAGATAGTGTTTGAATTTGTCCATCGAGAATTGTTTCGTACTGCTCGGCAAAATGTTATAGGCTTTGGGGACCAGAAACATATGGAAGGATTGACCAAAGCTTGTTTTCATTTTAGGCTTCACGGTGATCGTATTCTTTTTTGCTCTCGTAGCATAATTATGAGATGGATATGGATGAAACTTTTTGTTACACAGAGTTGTTCAATATCGAGAACCTGACAATCCTCAAACAGTGAATCAGAGGGAAACCTATATGGTTTTTTGTAGATGATTGATAGATGATCAAGAAAAGCTTGAATTTAACAATGAATTCTCCTCAAGAAAAATATATTTTACAATCATTATGTAGGGGAAAGTAGAACGCAGCAGATGAATAGGTAGAAAGAGATTATCTTGCCCGGGTGTTGGTGATCTTATACAAGATAAAGCAATATACTGCATCATGGACGCTAACCTTCAATAGAATGCAGCGCATGCAGAAATCTTATAAAAAATTGTGTACGCTATGATGCCAAATCGTGTGTGCGCGCACACCTTATAGGAAACATTGGTGGTGATGTGCTGAACACCTTTGACTAGATATCTGCGGAAGATCCTTAAGGCTCATAACACTTTGCGTTTTGCTTAGAGAATTTAATACTTGAATCTAAAATGTTTACACCTGTGACAATGTGTGTTTGTTGAGATAATGAACGAATTCACATTTGTGTAGAATAGAAAAGTTTTTCAAAGAGGTCTAGAGAACAGTGAGAGGATGTTGGAATGGGTTTTTAATTTAATTTTAATAATAAAAAAAAACACACGCATGGAATATGTTTTTCTGATTTAAAAAATAATACAAAAATCAGTTAAATAAACAAAATTAAAGTTTCCCTGGCGGGGAACCGAACCCGTGTAATACTTACTACTACACTGCCGAGGAATACAAGTAAGACATGAAAATAGCTAAGCTCTTTATTAATACTTGATCGCTACAAAATTCCACAGAGTTAACTATTTTTTAAAAATATTAATGTTAAAAATTTAAAATTGTATAAATAATAAAGTATATCTAAAATATAAAGCAATGCAGTAGTCCTAGTATATTAGGAGAGTAGTCAAGATAGCAGAGCACTGGCTTAGCATGTAAGAGATATTTGGTCTCCAAAAACTTTTTTATTTCAAAAAAGTTCTAATGTAATTTTGATTTGATTGACACATTATAATGGGGGACCAGCTATTAACATTCTGTGTGAAAAATTAAATTTATTTTGAACTATTCACTAATAATCACAAAACCATTTTTACTATTTTTAAGTATTATTAAAATCAAAAATCAAATAAAGTAAATTAGTTAACTTCTGGAACTATGCATAATACATGTATGTATGAGCGTTCTTGAAGTGAAATTTTTACAAAAATAATGCTATATATTTATCCAATCTTATTATTATAATAATTTATCATGGCGTCTGCAAATTATGTGTGCCCTATTTCTTTAGTTCATTTGTGTTGATAGTGTATTGTACGGGAATCCCAGTATTTTTCCTCTCGTCTCGTCGACTCCACTCACACACTCGTCACATAATTGCCTAGACGTGTATGGATGCATACGTATACTGAATGCTTTATGCAAACCTGACCTGACCTTCATACAAATTAGGGTTGTCATGTGTCTGAAATAGACAGCATTATTTAATTCTGAATTCCAAATTCTATATCTGTTCATTTCTATTCATTAGCTCTCAAAAAACTTACTCACTCGCTTGCATTTTTGCGTGTAAAAATATTATTTGTGAGTAAATATTAAGGGTACCAAAATGTGAATGTTATTTTTTTAAATAAAAGGTTTGAATGCTTATAAAAAAAAAAATTCTGCCGCTAAACGGTCCAGTTGTTCACAATACGATTGTACATTTATCGGTTGTCCAGGTTTGAGATTAAAGTGAATAATGCCCTTGCAGTCCCACCAAACAAACAAAAGGATTTTTTTTATTAGCCGGACTTAGAGGTTTCGCTACCCGACCTTTCGAAAGCCATTGCTTTTGTATCCTTGGTTCTAGTATAGCACCCATTTTTCGCCTCCAGTTAGCAGATGTTGCGAAAATGGCATCTCTGATTCCATTTCCAAAAGTTCTATTTGCGTCTATTCGATCGCCTAAGTGTTCTTCGCTTAGTTTATGCAGTATCCATTTTCCTTGTCTCCACACCTTTTCTTCACGATTTTTTTAAGATGCAGTTGAACACTTGACCATGAGTATCCGAGTTTGTGTGCGATTTTTTCAATAGATAAAGTTGGATTATTTTCGATTTCGGCAGTCTTTTTTTTTTCCTCCTTCTGCTCGTACTTGGTCTAACCATTTTATTGGAGATCAAGCTCTCACCCTCCGTCCTTGTACGCTCCTTGTGATCAGCAATTTCTTCAGACTATCTTCATCTTTTCTAGCAACATCACCAAAGTATGAAAGAATTATTTTCCTGCACATTGTAGAGAGTTTTGGAAAACGGAGACATTAATTCGTTTCGCAGTCCGTGATATACACAGCATGCGATGCCAATACCACATCTCAAAGTGTGTTCCTTTCTATGTACTAAATTACTGGCAAATTTACTAGCATTTTCAGTTTAGATAAGAGTCACAATAATAATAATTAATAATAATAAGAAATAGAATAATATTTATATGTCTTGAATGCGCAACTGTTATGTGTCGACAAGAGCAAGAGGCAATATACGAAAGCATACTCCCTCTAACACATTATCCCATGCGCTATACATGGAAACAAATTAATATTGTCAATGCATGGACCACTACGTCATAACTCCTTGTGCGGCTTTCATATGAATTATGATTTGTATTTTAATTATGAGTTACGTTAATTTTTATCATTTATACAAAAGTTTTCCTCTTTCTGCATTAACTTCAAAAATATGACTAGATTTTTATGTCCTTTATTTATTTATGCGGTGCATATGAATAAAAATACTACAATTACAATTATTGCATCGATAGCCATTTTTCAATGTAACGAAAAAACTAACACAGTATCAAGTGTCACGTTAACAATTTTGTAATATTCACATCATTTTGTACAGTAAATTTCTGGAAAATATTTCACTACTAAACATATCAGGAAACGGCGCTACAAATCCATTTTGACTAAATGCCAAATGGGTAGTTCTACGAAATTTGTCATATCATTAGAATTTCAGTATTTCAAAACAGTCTTACGTTCAGCATCCCTATTTCACCGTATTTATTAATATATTATACATAATAATAATAATAGGAGTATTACCACTAAAGTGAAATATTTTAGCACGTGTCTCGCAGAATAGAACGCAGCAATCACATTCTGGAATCAATAAGAAGAAATGAAAATATTATGTAAAAAAATCTTTTGACTCGATTCAATCATCATCTTCACCATCATCATCCGGTCGGACAATCTGATGTGGATCATGGCTGTCAGGACAATTCTTAACCAGTTTTTGTCCAATATGGTCTCTTTTTGTTTTGTGGTTTTTTTTTTGTGGCTTTCTTTGGTGGTTCCTGGTCTTTCACTGGTTGTGTATGAACTAACCAGCATAATCGACTGATTTATTGGACCATGCCGACATTGTTGTACGGCACATAGCGCAAACTGAATATAGAGATGACTGTATCGGGTATTATTATCATTAATAGGTTAAAGTATTTTACGTAGAACCATTCTTTCAAATGTAATATATTAAGGATCTCTTCATCTTGTCTTGTCAGAATCCAAGTTTCGAAATCAGATAGGCATAGATTTAATCAGTTTTGTAAAGTGTACATTTCGAGAAGACTACATACACTGAAATATCATCCGTCAGCGGACATAATTTTAGTTTCGATCTCTTTGCTAACATTATTATTTTTATTTTTTTATTAAAAGATATAATACATTTTTAAACATAATTAGTAATTATATATATATTTCTTTTTACATTTTTTTCTTTTCTATGAGAGTCCAGACTCGTGAACAGAGAAGGAGTATATAAGAGTGTATGTGTCTGCTAGTCTATATACATATTTTTTGATTTCAGATACAAATTTATAATAGTCTGTAATTTTTCTAATTGTAAGGGGGAGATTATTAAAGAATTTGATGACTTGATAAATATTGTAGTTTTAAGTTGTGGTATATCAATTTGGTCTCTAAATCTTGTTGATCGGAAGTTGCTTCTAATTTTTAATTTAAAAAATTTGTATTCTAGAATTTATAAAAAATTTTTTTTTGGCATTTTGAATTCTGCAAAGAGTTGGACACTTGGATAGTCATTTTTTTTTTAGAATTATTTTTATCATCATTTTTTGAGTAATTTCTAATTGTGATATTGACGTTCTATATGCTTCTCCCCATCCAATAATACTATATTGCTAATGTAACTGTACAAACGCGAAATATATTATTTTTAGATTTGTAAGTGATAAGATTAAGTCTTAAAAATTTAAGAGTCTTAAAATTTTTTAGCAGTTTTATTTATTTTGTTTGTAAAATTAATAATATGTTCATTGTTTGTCGTATTCACCTAAGAGGAAGATGTGCTACTCTGCTGGGTCAAATGAGTATGTACCAAGAGTGAAGTACTCACTCGGGGTGTTAGTTTTGGGACTTAATTCAATAGTGAGTGAATAGAAAATGTAATTTTAAATTAAAGAAAAAATCTTAACTGCTAACTTTTCATTACAAATAGCATTTTATCAATGCCCAGAATGTGACACCTCCGTATTTACACTACAAACGTGTCTGATAATACATGCATTCAAGAATGGAACACGGCTACGCCAAAAGACTATTTCCACGGAGATGGGTTAGCAAATGAGATGTGCGGTAGTATTGTCTGTAATCATCAAACAAACATAATACACAATTACACCTACATATTTTACAGCTAAACACAATAAACAACGTGCATGCATACGTGGACCTACCAAGAAAATTGTTGCGTAGTTTATTTGCAGGAGTGATAGATCTATCGACAACGACAATTAGAAAAAAATTAAGTTAAAAATGTACATTGATTGTGATTGGTTCAATGACAATGACCTTTCAGTCGATACATCTCAATTTTTATAAAGGAATCCCTGATATAATTTTCCATTATATAACGTATGCTTATATGAAAAAGTTACAATTATAAAGGTGTCCAGCGGAAAATTTTCAAGTTTAATATTAAATAAAAAAAAATTGCAATGTTCTCGTATTTTATTTATACAAAATGGAGTGTAACGATGCGGATTTTCCGTTTTATAAACAATATCGTCTAAATGCCGTCCATTTCTCTCAAGACACTCTTGCAATCGGACTCGTAAATTTGCGAACACGCGAGAGCAAAGCGTCGGTTCAATGGCAGCAACTTCACAGCGGATATTTTCTTGTAGGATCTATTTTGGTCTAGGATTATTGCTGTAAACTCTCGACTTAAGGTATCCCCACAAAAAAAAGTCACACTGTGTAAGGTCCGATGACCGAGGTGCCCAGGGTATGTCTCCGTACTTGCTGATTAATTTATTTGGAAAAATTCCCTGAAAAAGAACTTGTTGACAAATATATAGACAGTGTCAATAATATCATCACCAGCTTGTGTCTGTCCACTGCTGGATAACCAATTTTTAATCAACACAATAAATCAATCATGATTTTTTTGGTTCTATATTTAATTTTTCTAAATAATTGAATATAGAACCAAAAAAATTATGTTTGATTTATTGTGTCGATTAACAATAGAGTTCATAAAATAACATCTGTATTAAAAAAATAAAATAATTCACCAATTCTATCCGTTTTCAGCTCTTTTCATTTATTTGTTGTTCATCACTCTTCAACGTCATCCTCCATGGTTAAGGATGACCAATATTTCTTTTATCAGTGTGATGCTCCAAGATTTTCTTTCCTCACCGCCCATCATCTCTTCAATAGATATGTTCAGTTGATAGTCACTTGAGCGTGCAGATTTTTTGATCGACATCTGTTATATTTGTCCTCTGGTAAATTTTTACATTTGTTACTCCATCTCTCAGAGATATTCCAAGCCCAGTCCTGTCCATAGCTCTTTGGGCAACTTTTAATTTGCCTATTACGTTGATAGTGAGGGTTCACGTCAACAAATATATTTTGTAAAATAATGAACATACAATCAATCATGTTGCAGGTTTGATTTGATTTACCAGTGGTTTATTTAAAATAATATTATTCGGATTGAACTGAAATTTGTTATCGAGACGAAATGTGGATCAGCAGCAGGAACGTGATAGTGATTTTGATTAAAAAAAATTGTGTAAACCATTTTGATTGATTTAACGTTAACCGCTTTTGTTAACGTCAATGTGTTTTCTTTCCCCACAAGGTTGATACAGTGATCGAAAATGATTAGTTTATTATTTTTAAAATTAATTGCTAATAATTTTGTATAATATTTTCTGCAACGGTACATAATTTGAGCTCGTACCTAGCCCACAATAGTAAATAAATTATTGTGGACTAGGTATGTTACACTCTGTGTTGCGGGTATATTCTCTTGGTGAAGTTAGATGGGGAAATGATTGTTGTAGTTGTTGATACACTGTTGTAAAAGGGCAAAGAGTGAGGGTGCAGGGTAGAAAAGGAAAAAAACATCACATTTGACACCAGCATTTTTGATTGAAGGAAGCATTGATTCTATTTCTGTTTTTGTACATACTAGGAGGATAATAAATAATGTCAGAGGTTACACTGAAATATAATTAGAAAGTAAGCTATGTTTTCTTGTGATTAGGTTTACAAAATGAAACATTAATCTTAATTAATATATGTAGCTTATCGAAGCATATTTTTATCTATGATGAAGCGAAGATCGACGGGAACTACAATTATCAGTAATGGTGCATGTACATGGATGAGACTCGTCTTGGATCCCCGTCTCGAATGTTACGTAAAGTAAAGTAAAGCGCGGAATGAGGTGTGACTCATTGTCTAATGTATTTTGAACACAGAGTAGAATGCTACAATTGATATATACCAATCTTTACCGACATATCTCTGAGACGAGAGATCAAAGTATATCCATGTACATGTACAATAAAGGACACTAACATGTTATATTTGTTTATAAAATTTCTTATTACTATAATAATTAAGTAAAAAGTACATAAAATATTGAAAAAATACATATATTACAATTATAAAAATTACATAAATTTCTAAAATATGATGTTGTCAACGTCTAAAAGTTTCATCTTAATCTGTGGACATTGTACAGCTTGATTTGACATAGAATTCTAAAAAAAGATCTATTTTATTGTAGTGTTAGTTATTAACTTGATCTAGACATGTATCTTACTGCGGTGTACCAAGTCTATGTAAATAATAGTCTATACAGTGGTACCTCGACATACGAGTGCCCCAACATACGAGTTTTTCGAGATACGAGCCGGCGAGCAAGTGATTTCTTGCTTTGAGTTACGAGCGAAATTCGAGATACGAGTTCGGTTTAGTAGGTCGGCCGGTAGCGCGCGTGCGCGGCCACGCCCACCACGGTCAGTGAATCAGTTAGCAGCGTGCTCCCGCTGTGATAAGTTATGTTCGCGTTTTGTGTTGCGTTTACATTTTTACATTTATAGTTGTAGTTCATTTATTTTTATAACCATGGATCGGAAGAAAGTTTGTGAAAAGTCAAGTGCTAAGAAAAAGATGATGAGTATTGAATTAAAACGTGAAATTATAGAAAAACATGAGCAAGGTGTTCGAGTTGTTGACTTGTCGAGGCAGTATGGGCGTAGTACGTCCATGATATGTACTGTGCTGAAACAGAAGGAGTCGATAAAGAGTGTAACGCCGACTAAGGGCCTTACGATAATTTTCAAGCTGCGATCCTCCCTTCATGAAAATATGGAGAAACTGCTGATGGTGTGGGTGACAGAGAAGCAAGCTCCAAGGAGATACCTTGACGCAGACCATCATTTGCGAGAAGGCAAGAGCGATCTATGGAGATTTGCTGAAGCAAACCCCGCAGACTTCCATCGAAGAGGCATCGGAAGAGTCATTTAAAGCCAGGCGGGGCTGGTTTGAGAATTTCAAAAAGAGGACCGGTATTCACTCCGTTATCAGGTGTGGTGAGGCAGCAAGCTCAGATATGAAGGCAGCTGAGGATTGCATTAAAACGTTTTCCGATCTAATAAAAGCCCAAGGATATATCTCTCAGCTAGTCTTCAACTGTGATGAGACAGGGCTGTTCGGGAAAAAGATGCCGAATAGAACATATATAACGGCAGAGGAGAAGATGATGCCAGGCCACAAACCTATGAAGGACAGATTGACTCTAGCACTGTGCGCCAATGCGAGTGGCGACTGCAAGATCAAGCCTCTGCTCGTGTACCATTCGGAAAACCCCAGAGCATTTAAGTCACATAAGATTTTGAAAGAAAAACTGCAAGTTATGTGGAAGTCGAACCCGAAGGCATGGGTCACCAGGAAGTTCTTTGTGGTGTGGGTAAACCTGGTTTTCGGCCCTTCTGTTAAGAAATATCTACAGGAAAAAAACCTACCCGTGCAAGCCCTTCTCATCCTCGACAATGCCCCTGCTCATCCACCAAACCTCGAAGATGACATCCTCGAGGAGTTCAAATTTATTAAGGTTCTCTACCTACCACCCAACACCACTCCTATCCTGCAGCCCATGGATCAGCAGGTGATTTCTAATTTTAAGAAGCTATACACCAAGAATCTGTTTCGGCGCTGCTTTGAAGTGACGGAGAACACAAACCTCACTCTTCGAGAGTTCTGGAAGGACCACTTTAATATCGCGAATTGCCTAAAAATTATCGATCAGGCCTGGCTGGGTGTTACAACGAGGACCTTGACCTCTGCATGGAAAAAGCTGTGGCCTGAAGCTGTAGCTGAAAGGATCTACGAAGAATTGGAACGCGGTATGTCAGTAGAGGAGGAAATTGTGTCTCTAGGGAAATCCACGGGTCTAGAGGTGGAAGAGAGAGACGTGAACGAGCTCGTCGAGGAGCACACCCAGGAACTGACGACTGAGAAGATACAAGAGTTACAGTCACAGCAGCATACGGAGGTTATGCAAAAAATTGGTTCCGAGGAGTCAGAGGAGGAGGAGGTTGAGATCTTAGGAATGTGGGAGAGAGTTTCACAGTTCGTGGAAAAGAAACACCCAGAAAAAGTTGCAACAGGTCGTGCATCTGATCTTTTTAATGACACTTGCCTAACTCATTTGGAATATTCTGAGAGGGAGGAAGAAACAAACCTCCTTGGACATGTTTTTTTTCTAAACGGCCTACAGGTGAAAGCGAGAAAAATGTAGCGAAAAAGGCAAAGACCAGTGAGGATATCTAATTTATTTCTTTACATTCTCTTTTTTGTTTTTGTACAATAAATATTTGTCATTTATAAATACGTTTTTATTATTCAAAACCACGTGACAAAAATAACTGGGGTGACATTTTGGGGGTTGGAACGGATTAATGATAGTTCAATTGTTTTGTATGGGGAAATTTGCTTCAAGATACGAGCAAGGTTGCGGAACGAATTAAACTCGTATGTCGAGGTACTACTGTACTTGATTTATTTAGACTACTAACATTAGATATTTTTTTGTAATGTCAACGCTGTGGTTTTTGAAATGTCAGTTGCGCATTGTTACAAGGTTAAGTTTGACACGTTTGTATTTCTTATGTTTACAGTGAAGCCCCGAATTTAAGTTTTTGAAGGGACTAACAAAGTTCACGATGTTAATTATCGATTACTGATACTAGTAAAATATGCTTGGAGGCCTTCGATATGCCTAATGGCATCGCCCTCTGTAGGAACTGCGATGAGCAGACACTTCTTCATCGGAAGGTTCTTCTTCTGTCAAGTTTTCGTTTATACGACTCTCAACTGTTTCATCAATTTCCACTACGTCCAATATTATTATTACGTTGGATGTATTTAATTTTTGTCAAAATTTTAATAAATTTTAGACGTAAATTGCGGGAAAGACAAACGTAAAATAGGGTTTTAAATATACTAAAATGACACGGGACGTGAATTTCGGGCATGTAAAATCGGGGTCCCACTGTATTAATAATTATTTTGAGTAATTTTTTTTTCTTAAATTTTCAACTATACTTTTATACTACAAATTATAATTAATAATATTTATGTACTTAGATTTTTTTTTTAATTTTCCATCACAATTTGCTTATTTTATGTTTGAAGAATACTACAAAAGTATATATAAATACTAATTTAACGTATTAATTATAAATATATACATATCGAAAAATATTGTTTTTGCGCTACCGGGAATATTTTTCGACAAAATTGAATTGATATATATATATATTTATAATTAATACATTAAATTAGTATTTAAAACATCACAGACCTATGTTCTGAATGATTACAACTTCACAATAAGAATGTGTTCTCCTTAACAATAATATATAGTTGCTAGACACTTAAATTTAATAAATTGGGATAGAAAGGGTTAAATATCATATAGTACAATGAAAAATACAAATCTTGATTCTAATCCTAACATGTCACTAATTTTTTACTCTATGACTAATATTTATGTTTGTATTCTCATTATAAATGCTAAACATTTGTATTAAAACCTCCTATTTTTAATGTACAATCTTCTTTGCTCTATATATTAAATGTAAGACTTGACAAAATATGGAAAGACCGCAGTATTTCCATGACAACGAAGGTCAGGCTTGTAGTCTCTGGTGTATTCTATATTTTTATATGGTGTGGAGTCATGGACCCTGAAGGCAAGGGAGAGAAGACTGATTGATGTTTTTGAGATGTGTTGAGTATACCATGGACGGCGAGACACAAATGTCTCCATTCTGCGGAAACTGAAGATCAAGGATAGACTCTCAACCATTTGCCTGAGGTGAATCCTTCAATTTTTTGGGCATCTTGCGAGAAGGGAAGAGAGCTTGGAGAAGCTTGTTGCGGTGGGCCACGTCGAAAGAGGAAAAGAAAGATCCCCCACCCGTTGGACCGACCGTCTATAAAAGGCAACAGGGACTTCTCTGGTGACAGCCCTAAGATCTGCAAGATGCCGAGAAAAGTGAAGGAGCATAGTTAAGAGTGCGGGAGTTTATGAAGATCGTGAACCTCAGCCATGAAGGATATGGATGGATAAAGAGTATGTGATTTGTCTACAGGAAAGAAATAAAATTTCACCTTGAAACATTTATTTCTATCGTCCGGGACATGCTGTATATTTCTCACCTTCATGAACTCTACGGGTACGTCACAAAGCAATTGTACACATTACTTTGTCATAAGCAGGGGCATGCAGTGCATACAAGCAAAAAAGCTGTGCATAACTAAAAATTCTGGGAAACAAATATAAATTAAAAAATTGGATTAACATTAACGAAAACATTATTTTGTAATTAGTGCCATCTGTGTACCAGTAAAGACTTTAATTATTTAGTTCTAAAACCTCACCGCAACTTACCGCTGTACTCATGGCGCTATTTTTTTATTCGCCGCATCAAACTATTCACATTACTCAGTTCTGTCTTTAAATTTGTTATTTCAAGTCATAGGAATGACTATTTACTGAATTGAAAATTCCTTACGGTTAATCCGTTTTGTATGGAGTCATTACCTATGCTGTTTATTAACAGAATAACATTAGAAAGGGTTACAACTGCGTCCAAATCATTGAAGTGTCTCTTCCTCTTTTACCAATTTGTGAATTTTACTATCTTACTGTTTTTAACCTGTTGATTTTGTGATTGTTCTTTAAATTTGGTTCATGGATCGGTTTATGATTTGAGAAAAATAAAAAGTAACTGGCATAACTATTTCCTACGTTAACCTTTAATAAAAATAATTATTTCCTTTAGTTATTACGTGAAGTATTTTCAAACGATAAATGAACCATGTTGCCATAGAAAGTGTTCTTAAAAACATCCATGCATTTTTTATATGGGTAAGAAAGTATTATTTTACGTTAAAACTTAAACTTTAAAAACACTATTAACAGTACTTTAAAATTATAAATAAATACATGATAGGGTCGTATAAATAACAGATTTATTTTGTCCAAAGACATTGGTTAAACAAAAGTACATATATTGCATTACATATATTATATATGATTGTATTATATCGTTGGTAACAGCATAACCTAAATCTATACCTACTGCATGCCACTGGTCATAAGCCACGACATATATGAACATACAAAATAATTATTTGTTCAAGTGCAGAATTAGATATGATTGATGTTAATAAGAGTCAAACTAATCCATGTTCTTATATAAATGTATTCTGTTATCTAAATGAATATAAAAGCACATCAAACAACACTATCAATAAATTATGATTATTTCCTCGAGCTAGTTGTTGTTCCTGACCTATTCTAGTTTTCTTGGAAGTCTGCCACGTTTTGTGATTACACTGTATCACATCTAATTCCTTATACATGCGATTAGTCATATATACATAATTGTTCACAAGAGGAATTGGCACCGCAATGTTCATGGACACGAACTAAAGTGAAATCTGTTTTAAATATGCTTTAGGTATTTAATAATGATGATTTTCTTACTAATGCGTATTGAGTCATAGTATGCCAAAGTGACATCTCTTCAATGAAACTATTCAAATCAGTTGAAACTTGTCAGATATTTCCATGCTAACAACAACTCACCCCAAGCAATAAATCATGGTCACAACACAAGACAACGGATGAACATCTACACACCAGTTCCGAGAGTAACAATATTTTATCAACATTTCTACATGTTTTTAGCTCTGAAACTGTACAATACACTGAACACTAACTGGAAATCATTCACTTTTAATAAGATTACACAAATATGGACTCAATATATGATACTATATATGGACTCAATGATGATTTTTTTTTTTTTTTTTTTTACATATTTCTGTTGAATCTTTTTTATCTAACTTTAATTAAATAACACCACAATAGTACATAAAAAACTGGCTACTTTAACACAGGCGACAGTTTAGCAAAGTAGCCAGGATAATATAATTATATCTTATGTTTATCATGTTATATTATAATATATTCACCTCTGTTACTGCAAAAACTTGTATATCAATAAAGTCTAATAGAGTCCAATTGTAATTGTGTTGCGCAAGTGATGTATATTTATGATATATTTAATATATTCTTTCACAGTCCCTGTCTATAGATAATTCATAATAATTTTGACACCCTTTGGGAAAAGGTTCACCACGGCTGGTACAGGTTCACGAGGACGTTAATATTTTAAACGATCGTTCCTCCTACATTTGTATAATTTTATATTCACCTCTGTTACCTTACAAAAATAAAATGTATATCAATAAAGTTTAATAAATAAATGGACACAGCTTTATATTCATTCGTTCCTAGTTTTGTTTATTTTTTTGGTAATATTATATTTTATCTGAATTCTTTTTTAATGGCACCACAGCCCATATCGAGTCTTGATTTCCTGGATCTTATGTCTCCACATGCTGTAGATTTTGGCAACTGCTTTCCAATTCAGCTCGCTGTGTCCTACTTTACGCTGTTCTCCCAACGATATTGAAATCTTCCCACTTTTTTAGTACTTTCTCTTGGGTGTCCATTAATGATTATTTTTGGGATCCGCACTTCCTGCATCCTCTGAATGTAACCCGCTCATCTAAGTCGCTACAGTTTCATGTGGATAGATTATCTGGGACCGTGATAAACTATAATATGTAACTGTAATCTGTTATAAATGTGTGGAAACTGTAACTACTATACCTACTTGAACCACAAAATGAAACTTACAGGTTTTGTTATGTACCAGTGCACGTATCCTTGTGCATACACTTCAATTTTTATCTGGTCCCCCCATTTGAATCGGCAAAAATTGAAAATTTTGAATCTTTGATACCTAAAAAGGTAGGAAGGATTCCTAACCCAAACTTTGATTCTTCATAGCTGGGATCTTTAGCCATAGTAATAACAAAAAAAATCATGTTGCGGTTCCAACTCCCCAGTTATCTTAAAAGGTCACCAAAACTGGTGATTATGCTTGAAAATTTGGCATATTTCAAGGTCATTTAAGTCATGTTTTATATAATATTTTTTATCATTTCTATACATTTATATAACCCTATTGTGTTTTCTTTATATTAGTGAAAAATCATAACCTTTTATCTATTGTTGGAGAACAATATGTATTTTTTACAACTAAAAAAAAGATAAAATAAAAATTGTTTTGAGCTTCTCACTCCTGGGGTAAAACATATGGTAAAAAAATAAAAAATATCTGAAACAAAATTTATTTTAAAATTAGGTGATTTCATACGGAATGACTACCTTGCCAAATATTTTTTTAGTTTTACTAGATTTAGTCAAAGAATGGATGCACTCGAAAGTGATGTAATGACTAGGTAGCAATATTGATTATTTATTTTGATAAAATTTATTTTTATTTCCAGACCCGTATGCAGTCCTTGGGTGTCACTAGCAACTCCACAGTAATCGGTACCCTGCGACACATGGTGCGTCAAGAAGGCCTCTTCAGGTAAGATAGTTCCCACGCATTCTTTATGGATTTATATGCTTATATTTTTTTTTACTTATTTTGAATTTCGCTAAATTAGACAGTTTGTTCTTGAAATAGTGGGAAGTAATATTGACCTATCGACATTTCAATTTCAGAGGCACGCGTGATACCCGGTGCTGAGCTAGCTAATCAAAATTTGTCATTGTTATTTGACAGTCAATTTTTGAACAAATTTTTTTTTCCGTTGATTATTGTGGCAAGTGTTTCAACACTATTCACATTGCATGCTTTTAATTTGTATTTAATATATTTCTAAATTAGACGAATACAAACTTATTTTTAGGCGTGGACACTTTATTTTATTAAGCTATTGCTTAAAATGTACACCACTTATTTATAATTTGATGCTACGGGCCATCCAGGTCCAAGGCCGACTGCGCAAATGCTCTCCAAGTATTATTCCGAGGCACGTTGTGTTGTTGGTGTTTATAAAAGTGCACACGGGGCGCTGCCGAGCAACAGAGAAAGCGAAAAGAAAAAGGAAATAATTTAAAAATAATAACACCTAGATACTGTTTTAGATCAAAAAATATTGCTAGATTCGGTTGTGCTCGGCCGCCATCGTGGTATTCACAACATCGTGTACGCTCGATATTGATAATTTAACTATGATAGTTTAATCTAAATTGTGATATTGTCTTATATATATATATTAAAAAAAAACATACTTTTATTCTTCTGTTCTGACACACAACTCTCGCTTCATCCACAATCATACATCTTCTCATACAAGCTTGCCGGTTTTTTTTGCTTCTAACAGGACTATCTTCCAGCATCTGGTTTATCTGGTCGTGCCAAGTCTTCCGTGGACGTCCTCTATTTCTGGTGCCATCAACACTTGCGTCATATATCTTTTTTACTATTCTCTCCTCATTCATCTGTTCCATATGACAAAATTACCTAAGTGATGCCTTCTTAATCTACTAAGATCAGCTTTGCGTTCTTTCCTTATTTCTTCATTCTTTACTTTGTCATAAATGGATTTACCACATACGTGCCTAAGTGATCTCATTTCCGCTACATTCAGTCTACTTTCGTTACTCTTCTGCCAGCTCCAGCTCCAAACCTAAAAAAATATTGACATATTTGTGTTGCTGTTCGTAGTTCAAGTTGTGTTGTGTCATTTTGGGTCCATTCAAGGCTCATCTCTCAAAATTTTGAACCTGTATTGTTGCATATCATCACGCCTTTGAGATTCTACTAATAATATATTTATTTTGCTTTAAAAATTGGAATCCACACATTACACATATCAGTCTCTAAATCCAGGATGTAGAGAACGTTCTGTAATGATTAATATTTATGTAAAGTTGAGATTGCAGATTGCAACTGTATTGTACAGGTGGTGTGACTTACTGATATTATTTCTAGACTGTGTATTGTGATCACATGATTAAAAATCATTCCATTCTTTCAGTTTTTGGTAGCCTAAACGGTAGTTAATACTGACCTGATTTTGACTAAACATTTTTTTTTAAATTACCATGAAGGACCGAAATTCCTTTAACATGCCCATTAGACTGACTCATTGATATATTGACTACATTGCTAGGCAATGTTAATATGATTGCATTATCCATGGGCGATATGGCTCAGATAACTGAGCTGGTTCACCCGTTCAATCGTCCTAATAGAACCAGCTCAATGAGCCGGTTCAATTTGAGCCGGTTCATTTACATTTTACATTAATATTTAAAAAAAAACAATAAAGAAAATCTGTATTGATCAAAAATTCAGATTCTTAAAAATAAAAATGCTTTGGAAGATTATACTAACTAGATACAGCAATATTATTTTTTGTTGTAGATGTTTCAGTTGTTTAGTGACCTCATCGTTATTTTTTAAATAACTTTACATAGGGTTTGAGAATGTAAGTAGTAAGTAATTGAAACAAATATTTTGATAATAATTCATTTTTAACAGTTTGTTTTATAACCGAACACACTGACAAGGTAACTGCGATGCGTTGTCCTAACAATTTTATCTGGGATCGTTTTCAAGTATCAACTTTCATAAATCTGGCTGTCGGTCCACGAGTCGATTTTTGATTGATCCGCCGGTGAGCTGGTGATCCATTGAACCGTTGAACCGGCTCAAAGAAAAGATCCGGCTCAGTGAGCCAGTTCGTTCGCGAACGACGCACCGCTAGATTGCATAGCTTAGTCTGTGAGTGAAAAGAGGTTCAAGTCATGTTCAATAGGAATTGATTTTATATTTAAATAATTGAATTATCAAAATCTCAAGGTTGATCATTACAATATTTAAAATTAAGTGACATCGTTGGTCATGTGCTCCACTATCCGACCTGTTATCCAGAGTGAATAGTACTTATGTTTCATCTGGGTGCAAGACCCAGTATAAAAACATTGCTTTTAAGCAGGTAAATATGATGACATCTGTACAGATATAAAATATGTGTGTATTGTTGAGCGGGCTATATCCAACATTGAAAACAAAACATTAAATATATTTTTAATCGGAACATAATTTACTTATTAAAACTTATTATATTATATTAATAATATTTTATTTTATTAAGAGAACACATTTTTATTGTGAAGTTGTAATTATTCAGAACAGACGGTCTGTGATATTTTAAATACTAATTAAATGTATGAATTAGAAAGTGTACATATAAAATCAATTTTATCGAAAAATATTTTTGTTGCGCTACCGGCATTCGAACTTGGATCTCTTTCTAAACCGGAGAAGGTGCATTATCCAACTACGCTACAGCGACATTATTTTTGATGACAAATTTTCGAAACTATATGTCACACCTTTTCAAATTAATACA
Source organism: Eubasilissa regina (assembly GCA_022840565.1). Lineage (NCBI taxonomy): Eukaryota > Metazoa > Arthropoda > Insecta > Trichoptera > Phryganeidae > Eubasilissa > Eubasilissa regina. The sequence goes on along the minus strand of JAINEB010000027.1, from coordinate 9,359,618 downwards.
TCTAATTACATAATACATTTATCCGGTATGAAAAGAGATACAGGTTAGAATGCCGGTGGCGCAACAATGTACATTTTTTCATAATTTGTTGCAACCGTTTTTATTTTTCTTTTTGAGTAGCAATTGTTGAGCTTCTTGGAAGTCTACCTGGAGCTGAAATGGATGGTGTGTTTAATTGAGGATTATCATTCGCCATCTTGTTGTTCGTCAAACAATGTACGACGTGTCGAGTGATTCCTAATAAATTATGACAAAACGCGATAAGTTGGAGGACTTCCAGTAATTACTCGAAATAACCGTGATTATTATTACGATAAGCTTATTCTAATTAACACTTTCTTTAGTGTATTCTCATTATACACTTGAGAAATGATACAGGCGGTTTGTCTACCTGTCTCTTCAACCATAAATAGAATGTTCCTAGAAAATTTCTAAAACTAAACACTGGCACACAAGTGCTACGCGAAATTGTCATTATCTTATTAAAAATTATCTTTCTACAGGTTGTCTAATAAGTTTTTGCGGCTTTATTCAACAAAAATTATAGATAAATATTAATTAAATGCATTAATTAGAAAGATATACATATAAAATCAATTTTATCGAAAAATATTGTTGTTGCTACTGGGATTTGAACCTGGATCTCTCTCCAATCCGGGGAAGGTGCATTAACCAACTATGTTACAGCAGATAGTACTTTTGAAGACAAATTTTCAAACTTATATGTTACATTTTTCAAATTAATATATATTAATATAATCTATTTTATTTGAGCTATTAACATTTTAAAATTGAAGATTTAGTGAATATAAATTGGTTTTCGTTTTTGACACATTAATATAACTTACTAACACACTGTTTCCCCGCGGGGGTAGACAGAGAGCATAGAGCGCCACACTCTTCTGTCCTGACACAATTCTCGCTTTATTCACATTCATACATCTTCGCATACAAGGTTGCCGATTATTTATTTATTTATTCTTATATATGCTCTAATATGAACAAGATCAAAATCATTTCTTTTTACTGCAAATTATCTTTCACATATTTGCTTAATTTCATTTTGAATCTATGTAGTTTTTTCTCCTTTTTTATGTTTTCTGGCATTTCATTAAAAATCTTCATCGCCCTTTACATCATCGATATCTGAGATTTAGCCTTCTTCCTGAATGGCAGTCTCAGTCTATTTTTTCTTCTTGTGTGATGTTCGTGTTAATGTTGATGCAAATCAACATGATTGGGGGTTATAAACAGGACCATCCTCTGGTTTACCTGGTCGTGCCAAGTCTCACATTGATATATATATATATATATATATATACACACACGTTTACAATATTAACAACACTTCTTTATATTTAATATTAGTGTTTTTTTTTTTTTTTCGTGTTCATAAAAATTGTATAATTACCTGAATCTATTTTTGACACCTCTATCGATCGCAGGTGTTATAAATTTCTACTGAACACAAATTTAACGTTATTTTTTATTGGAAGAAATTCAGAAAAATTACTAGATTAAAAATGTCTGAACAGTCCAGAAGTCGATCAGTGACGCGTTTTCTACGCTGACGTCGAAAGGTCTTTTTTATTTATTTTTTCCTTAACCTAATTCACATTTGCGCGTTCGTCGTTGCCGTCCGTTTGAAAACAGCGTCACAGATCGTATAATATCAAATTATTGCGCAATAGTTATTACATTTCAAAACACCAACCGTGCCTGAGTTCGGTGTGCCGAGGGTAAAAAAAAGCCGGACAAAAGACCCGCTCATCGCGAAGGGCATCCCATCGTGATTATGTCATTCAATCTTATTTCAATCGTTTTGCGAGTTCAAGGCTATTATAGCTCGAAAACGAGTTGAACCAAAGCATGTGTAAATGTAAATGAAGCACGCGATACATCGTACGCGGATATTCGGACGGATAAATTCCGTTCAGTTTTTTTTCTTTATTTCCGGAATTCAGAACGCGGATTCGCACTCACGTGAAATAGGTTTTGAATTGAATTGATTCAAAAAGCAAAACTTAATTGTATAATGATAGGTTAACCCTTCTTACGTAAAATGCCCATAACTAACAAATATATTACTTTTATTAAGGAAACACATTCTTATTGTGAAGTTGTAATTATTCAGAACATAGGACTCTGATGTTTTTAATACAACTTAAATTTATTAATTAGAAAGATATATATGTATATAAAATTGATTTTATATGTATATCTTTCTGATTAATACATTTAATTTGTATTATTATACTACTTTTACTTGTCCTCGTATTTTACATATTATATATTTGACACATATTTTACGTACAGTATTTTATATAAAAATTCCTGTCACTTATTTATGTATCGAATTTCGTTAGTGATTTAATTTTTTCTTTTGTATTTAAAAAAAATATAGAAATCCGTGCGGGTAATTCGTGTCACACGAATATTCTTACTATTTTCAAGCGTTTGCTTTGAAAATAGAACTAACTTGCTAATCTCCTGGAAATAAACAAGAAAGCCAACCTGGCTGCGAATGAGAAGGACCGATATTTGCTCATAGAACGGTCCTCGGTAAGCTGTGGGTCGCCTCTCGCCGGTCTCCTGAAACGAGGGTCGAGTCCCTGACCACTCAATCACTAGGCGAGAGTCTTAATCACTAGACCAACATACGCGTCTTTAAATATATCTTTTGGAATTATTATGAACATTTGTAAAAAATTCATCAAATCACGTAGTAAATTAATTTTACTCTCCGATATCCGATAGTAAAAACGAGAATCGATAGTTAAATATGGCGGACTTTTCACAGCTGTTCCAAAAGTCATCTGACACATTGATACTTCGAAAGTTGCAGTATACGACAATGAATCATTCAATATCCCGCTATTTTAGTGATGAGCGTTCGTCCGATGATGATGTCGTTGTTTAATATACATTACACATAATACGAAAAAATTTCATCGCCAATGTGACAGATATCGAACGCTTAGGCTAAAAAATGTATAGATAATGCGTAAAATAAAGCATATTTCATGATTATTTGTTGCATTTATAGACATCTCCATCTATGCCTTGACAGTAGTAAATTTGATGTATCAACAACCCATAAAGGATTTTTACTACGGGCGTCAGTAAAAAGTTACTATTGATACTATTTACTAGTTACAATACAATACAATACGATACATTTTAGATCTGTTGGGCGTTTGTGGAGGATATTATTATTAGACACCACTATATTGTGGTGATATTTCTCCGAATTTAAAACGAATCTGAATTCAGATACGCTCTTCCCGTGCGCTAGGTGGCAGCCCTAGCGGATGTTCGTGAAATGTCGTTCGACCGACGGGAGCGATCCTAGTTTGACGGATATAAACGCGACTGCTGAATGTCGTATGACGTCATAACTTGACGAGTGCTCTCGGAGCGTTGAATAAATTTTCTAAAACCATAGACAAGCTTTTGCGTGTGCAGATAATGTGTATTTTATCGATTATTAATTACAATTGATTGTTTAAACAATTGTTGTTTTCTGTACATTATGTATTATTATAGGTGTACGATTGAAAGATTTTTCAATGCTGAATTAAGTCGGACGTTTATTTGTTTGCGTGTTTCATTTCAACCCGGATTTTATTGTTATTATTACATCCATTCATTATTCTGGTGGTGTAGTCTGTACTGCCAGCACTAAAATTTATCTAAAACTATCACTTCCGTCCGATCTTAGAGATCTCCAGCCCTTTCATGTATTATTTTAAATACTATAAAATTCTCAATACAAATTAAATGTATAAATTAGAAAGATATACATATAAAATCAATTTATCGAAAAAATGTTTTTTGTTGCTGCCGGGATTCGAACATGGATCTTTTCCTATCCGGGGAAATGTATTAACCAATTATGCTACACCAACATAGTAATGTTATGTGTTGCACTTTCAAATTAATACATCTGTCGTTCCAGACCTATGTTATAAAAAATTGCAACTTCACAATAAGAATGTGTTCTCCTTAATAAAAGTATAAAATACGATTAATTACATTTTTAAATTTTAAATACTATAAAAGTTTAACTAAATTATTTAATCTTTTCATACTTTTTTGGATGTTACTATCAATTTATGAACAGAATGTATGTACATATTTATATGGAAATATTTCGTGATTCAGTGTACCAAAGATTAAATATAGTTCCGCCATTATATTTTTTTGGTAATAATTACATTATATTAAAACGTTGTTTTTTAAGGAAATACTTTAAGATTGAATGGATCTTTCATAATAAAATTGATTGAAAGCACGTATTGTTGTAGTTTTTGCAAAAAGATTCGAAAACTTTACACAAAAAAAAACACACAGATCGTGTCCTGTTGCCTCTTAAAGCGCGTGTTACACTGATGAGACTTTGATCTCTTGTCTCGGAAATTTAGCGTTAATTGTTCATTCAAATGTTTGTATATGATTTTCACTTACACTTGGGTCTAAGACGAAATGTGTTCAACCGATGCGTACTTCCAGTGCTCACGTACGGCTGCGAAACATGGGCTCTCAATGGGAAATCTTATTTTTAGCTAATGAAGAAGGAATGCAACAATTATCAATACTGCAAAATAAAACTTTGAGAATAATACTCAGAAAAAATAGATATATTCGGATCAGTGCAATGCTGAAAGATCTGAATATGATGACCTTTAAGCAGAAAGTATATTTCAATGTCATGGTATTTATTTTTAAAATCCTCACTGAGAAAATATCGGCTGAATTTATAAGAAAAATGTATGCAAATCAACATTGAACATCATACAAGAGGAAAAGATAGACTGAGACTGCCATTCAGGAAGAAGGCTAAATCTCAGATAGAAAATTTTTAATGAAATGCCAGATGATATAAGAAAGGAGGAGGAACTACATAGATTCATAATGAAAGTAAGCAAGATAAGTTTTAGTAAAAAGGAACATTTTGATCTTATTTATATCAAAGCATATAGTACCTATGTATATTTACATATGTATGTACTATATTAAAATTTAAAAAATCAAATTCAGCGGAAATACGTGACATCGAATAACATCCAGCCTTCATCTAACAGTGTATAGAAAATGGCCGATAATGATGATGTTGGGCATTTTGCTTTGAATATACAGTTGACAGCTAATAACAGTCCGCTCCGCGCTCAATTTTGTACTGGTCCTTTGAGTGAGTTTCGAGATCGGTCTCGTCCACACATATCGCGTGTACGCGCACCGTAAGAACAACACGTGTTTTATAAATAGCAATAATTTTGCGTTGTTTGTTGTAAATTGCTGCGGTGTGTGAGGCCTCACTGGCAGGCTGGGCATGTATGTAGATAGCACTGTCAGGTGTGCATTCAGCTTAGCTCTCGACCGACGACTGGCGTATTTGACTACCGACACATTTGCGCATCGAATGCGGCTCTCGGCGTGACTTGCAAATATATTATGATTAGTTACGAGCTGTATTAAGTTATGTTACGAAATTATATTAAATTACAGTTGTTCAAATACCACATGATGTTGTCAATACAAAAATGTTCACTTTGAAAAATGTCAAGTCATGTACAGGCTTACTCAGCGGAATGTGACGGCTTTAAGTTAGTGTGTAGGCTTAGCTAAATGCGTATTTTTGTAACCGAGTGTTGCAGCACCGCCGTTTCGCACAGGCGTAATAACTTTCCCGAATAGGAAGAGATCCTGGTTCAAATCCAGGTGGCAGTATATCTCTTACTTACTTATGTAAATGATGAGACACGATGTGATGATTTCAGGTGCGCGCCATCTTGGGCACAACATTGGCGATGAGCATGTTTTTTTATTTATTTTTCAAGGTCAACGTTTCGACTCCATGCATAGCTATGGAGGACACGGCTTTAAGCAATCCTCACGAACATCAACGGAATATTTGCTGAGGAAGCGATTTGAAGATTGAAGACTCCTGCTCTTACAGCCTCCGGTTACGATCTATCGAGATATTTAAAGCCAAATAAATCCGAGCAACTGATGTAGACCTACAAAATTATGGACGAACTCACGGTGTAAGAATATATTAGATGTGTGGAAAACCATTTAAAAAGTGTTTATTTTATTTTTTTTGAATACATACGGTATTCATTTTATAGATCTGCATTGTTAATCAACACAATAAATCAAGCACATTTTTTTTGGTTCTATATTTAATTTTTCTAAATACAGTGGAAACCTTATATTCCTCGTTAATCCGTTCCTGAGGACCAGACGAATATAGAAACAGTTTTTCCCACAACAAATAATTGAAATTCAACTAATTCGTTCCCAGCCCCCACAAATACTATACAAATTAATAAATTTGATGTCAAAACTTTACCTTTATTGTATTTTATTGTACTCAGGATGGTAGAAGCGGAAGAGGATGAATGTTACTAAAATTTAGGAGACAATGTAAACATCAGATAACTCTGATTCTGGTGATAGTTTTCGTTTGCTGATTTAACAAAGAACTTACCAAATGTTGCCCGTCTCTGTCTGTTTTTTAAAACCTTCACGAAGTAGTCAATCACACTACCATTGAATCCATTTATGTTTTGGTCGACTATGACAACATTTGGGTGGTACTTTTCGACCATATTCTGCGTTTTAGCCCAGTCAGATAGCATTGCCGGGCGGTGGAAGTGACAAATATATAGAAAATATTAACGAATATGGAAACTAAATTGTTAATATTGCTAATAATGTACTGGTCAAAATAAGAAAATATATAAAATTGAAAAATATTGAAAATATATAGAAAATATTAACAAATATGGAAACTAAATTGTTAATATTGCTAATAATGTACTGGTCAAAATAAGAAAATATATAAAATTGAAAAATATTGAAAATATATAGAAAATATTAACAAATATGGAAACTAAATTGTTAATATTGCTAATAATGTACTGGTCAAAATAAGAAAATTGATTTCTCACGCGTATTTCTAGTGTAATGTGTTAAAAACATTTTACATATAAATAATATTGCTTTAAATAATTTAAAAGAATTATTAGATTTTCATTGTGATATATATGATGGTTCAGGAAATGAATGATCAAATTTAGTCCATAGATGGCGATAGTGTAGTAGTACTCTGAAGTGTTTCCACACATTGACATACATACAACTTTAAAAAAATTGATAAATATGGAGATTAATTAATGGGTGAGAATGGTGAACGTTATATTTATATAAAGTGATCACTTAAGCCAGCCGACGGGTCGTAAACCCTGTAATTACCCATACTTCCATATATTTCCATTAAATATAATAAAAATAGCTTCGTGTTTATATGAGATATCTATTATTTGTTTAATAACATTGCCTTTGTAGGTAATTGTGTGTTCTTGGACATATTCAAATAGGTTTGTTATCAAAATATAACGAATATCGAACCGAACGAATATAGGGCCTGACGAATATAAAGGTTCTACTGTAATTGGACGATTGTTTCGGCTGTCTAGTCCATATAAATGATCGTCTAATTAGTTGTTGTTTTTCAAAATCAAAATACACATTAATAAATTGCATAATATTTTTTTTTATTCTTCTCTAAATAACTAGTCCAGAACCGTCACATTCCACTGAATAATTCTGTATAATATAAAGATAATCAAGGATTTGTGCCACTAATGCCGATTGCTGATTTACTAGTCGCTGGGCACTCGTGCGCCGCATGTTTTAGGTACCTCGGTAACATCGCTATATATTGTTTTTACAAAGGAATAAAAGTTCTATGAAAATTAATTAATACTCAAAACTCGCGATTTTGTGGACTCCGTAACGCGCCTCATTTTTCGCAGAATGTAACACACTTAGGGCCGGTTGTGTGATGGTAACTTTTTACTAACGCCCGTAGTAAAAATCCTTTGTAGGTTGTTAATACGTCAAATTTACTACTGTCAAAGCATAGATGGAGATGTCTATAGGCGTGACAAATAATCATGAAATCTGCTTTATTCTATGTTCGAAATTCGAAATCCGTCACGATGATGGAGAATTTTTTTCGTATTGTGTGCTAATGTATATTCAACGACGAGATCATCATCGGACGAACGCTCATCATTAAAATAGCATCTTTCGAAGTATCAATGTGTCAAATGACTCTCAGCTGTGAAAAGACCGTCATATTTAACTATCGATTCGGATATCGCAGAGTAAAATTAGTTTACCAGGGGCGGGATGTACTTTCGCATTTTTTTTTTACTTTAGTAACTTTTTACTACTGAAAAAAGTTACTACTGATCACACAATCGGACCATTGTGCACAATGTTTTTGGGGTAGAGGGTAGATAGAAACATATGTATTAAAAATTTGATTCGAAAATATTCCAGCTGTGTCTAATCTCAACCGCGTAAGGGGATATAAGCCTTATAAAAAGTCGTAATTATACGATTATTTTGATTAATTGAAATATTTTAATAATTCCAAATTGAAAAATTTAATAAAAAAATAAGGTCATCGAGCTTCAAGCGGCCTGACTATTTTTAATTAGAGGCGAAAATATTCAATAATAATGGGTCAATTTCGAAAATATTTATTTCGAAGCGCACTCACGTCTCTTTTTATGCGGTAGATACCGTTCCACAGGAAAACGATAAAAAAATACTGGACACAAGTAAAGTATAACACAAGTATGAAGGATGCGATCCATAATTTTCTAAAATCGTATAAAACTAATACAATAAGTTAAAATATATCGAAAAACGCATAAAAAAAGTTTATTAAATTTCAGAAAAATATAATCTTAACATATTCCTTCCAAATTTATGTATAAAAAGTTTATAAAAAAAATAATTTATATCTTTTTTGCATATTTTTTCTTAAGAATTATCATCGCAATGTTGGGCATAATTTGCGAACTGGTTCTCAATCACTTTCATCACTAGAAGAGATAGTCAGCGCATTAGATCTGTCCTGAAGATGATTCTTCACAAATAAAATTAGCCTCAACTTCGCTTGTTGATTTTTCCCTTTTGACAATATAATCAGTGACTAAACTTTGCGATGACTTTGATAATTTTTTGTACAATTCCTGATATCCAGGGAGGGGAGAAATGCGTCCCAGACATGCCCAATTTCAAATGGTTTCGGCTGAATTGTACTGGCGCAGACTGTTGGCATATACAGACAAAATTCTCCGAATTTTTGACACTTTCAACATGTCAAATTGGTCTAAAATAGTTATTTAAAAAAAAAATGCTTCTTGAAATATAAACCGCATAAAAAGAGACCCGAGTGAACCTAAAGACTTAAAGTCTAACATGATTTTGCAAAAATCTCATACATTAATATTTTCCGAAACATTTTCAGGTATTAATTTCATTAGGAACCATGGATAGTTTTTTTAAAATTTTATTTAAAAGCGATAATTTAAAGTCAAACCGGGGGGGGCACGTGTGTCACCGAAACGATAAATTACTTTTCATTATTTATATAATTTTAAACATTTGTCTGAATGTATTTAGTATTTTTCTTTAATATTCGATCCTTAGTCAATCCGGTCAACAAGCAGATTGATTTCTGCTAGTATACATAATACTTTTTTCGTATTTTTGTTTCACTTTTCTTTTTTTAATTTAAGGATTTAAGAAAGGAAGTAATGAGCTACAAAAAATGTCAAGCATTGAGAAAATGATAAAAATATATTATAATGACAAACAATTAAAACATATCGAACAAACAGATTGCTGTAGCCGGTGATGATGTCAGTGAAATGAAATCCTCGCTTATCAACTTAAAAAAAAATACTCAAAGCAAATATTTTCACCTACAATCAGTCGATATATAAATATTATTAAAATTTTACAAATTCGCTTTGTATAATGTTTCATTATTTTATTTATAAATATTATGTTTGACCTATGTGCTTTTTAATTAGTAGTATTATACAATCTAATTAATTTTATTTTATCACGAGAGTTCGCAATTAAAACAATATAGATTAATTGACATTATTATTTATTTATTTCCATACATGTATGTACATATAATTACAGATACAATTGTTTATATATATATATATGTACGAGACCTTGTCAAATGTGACGTATTCGTCCTCCGGTTCGCTCAAGGGAAAGCATGAGATGCGTGGTCCTGATGCACAGAATTCAACATATTATCCCCCATCCACATCAGTAATCAATCCCAAGGAGAAAATAATAGAATAAGTTTGAGATTTGCAACATTATAATTAATTAGCTTTTGCATACAAAATTTGAGCATGATAGAATAAGAAAAGGTAATATAACACAAAAGTAATGACACATCAGTGTGATCTCAATAAAAAAAATTTCAACAATTCATCTTCAACAAATCGTCTACAACAAAATTAGCGACAGGCATTAAAATCAGAGGAGAGAATGTGAGAATAATTATTATAATTTACTACATCTTCAAAATTTTACAACTAAGAATTTCCTTCACGACAATTAGACACAAGAATCTTTGATCTTCAGGAGCGATCCATAATCTGAGTTTCATTTTTCGAAAATTTCGAATTAGTCCCAATAAACGCACAAATATTTGTTCGGTATAACCGAGAAGCAAACTCGTTATAACAGTTTGAATGAAAATTTGCGTAAACTAAAATATCAAAAGAGTTTTTACTCGCTATACCCGAGCTCGTTATAACCAAGTTGGACTGTATTTTAAATCTGACGTCCGACGTGCTAGGTGAACACCCCATCTCAGAGCAGACTTTGTATACATTTAAATGTAGAAATAACACGCCAGACTGATATTATTTAATTGTTTATTTATATAAATAAAAATTGTTATGATAAGATTGTTGCAAGCATGTGAAGATAGATAAGAATAAGTAATATGAAATGAAAAATTGCCTAATCTAATTTTGAAAGTGAGAAGAAAATAAACTATTTTAAAGATTTATTATTAGTCACGTTGTTATGGATTACTATTATTAATAATTATTTCACTTCCTCTTTCTAAGCCTAATTATGTACGAATATTTTATATTTTCGCATTGCTAAATGTTTATCAAACAGAATAAGGTCACGATGTCAATGTTCATTATCATTTTTCCGACACATACAATTTTGATAATCAAAAATTATTGTTTCATTTAAATATTTATCTTATATATATTAATAAATATTTATCTTATATATATTATATATATTTGTTATATTATCATACAGAGCACGTGACCGACGTGACTTAATCGGGTCGGTGATGTTATTCGATTACTTGGATTCGCTGATGGTTCCATCTTCGCAAAGTTGCTCCATTTTCATGTTCTCCTGGGTCTTCCTACAAGTATTCTTCTCTCTGACATTTTTTATAAAAGATAGCTGGAGGGTGGAGGGGGGGGGGAGGGAGCCACCCTTTCCCGGGACCGGTGTAGAAGCTAGAGCTCCCTTGTCGGTCCCGCTCATCAAAGCTAATAAAAATACATTACTTTAACTCAATGACGTATTCAAATGTATGCAGTATATAAACCGATAAAAAGAAAAAAAATTCAATGTAGTTATCAGCATTATCGTAAAATTTAAAATTTAGACTTTCCAGCGTCCCTTAAGTGCTGTCTTTATTCATAAAAAAACATATGTACGAGGTGTGGAGAGTGAGAGGTAGGCGCGTAGGTGGAGATACCCACCCACGCAGGCCGGCCTAACTACCTACCTAAGGAGCTCCAACGTGTCGCCCATACCCGATTAAATTCCTTATATAAAAACAAGATTCGTCCCATTACTAATTTGGTATGCATTCCTGGGCGGGCGGATGAGAAAATCATCCTCTCGGATGATATCGTTCTTGATTTGATCTTTTAACACACTTAACGCCACTCCCTCCTCTCTTAGATATCTCATCTCTGCAGCCTGGATTCGTTCACGTCGGTCCCTCATGACTTAGAATTGTGATCTCCATGAACTCCCGCCCTTTTGACTATGCTTCTCCACTTTTCTCGGGGTTCTGTAGATCTTAGGGTTGTCACCAGAGAAGTGCATGTACTACTTGTAAAGATTTGCTAGCGCTTAGGTCTTGAATGAACCTAACTTGTTTTTTTCAAACCTTATAATACTTGTACTGAACTAAATATTATTTTTTACTGAATCTATGTCGGCATCTTGACGTCTGCGGATTTTCTGCATTTTTCAAACAATTTGTGCTTAAGGCTGTTGTTTTCGAAAAGGAATAATCCACACTGAAAACTGCGTAGAATGACATTTCTACACATTTTGTTTTTACTTGACAGACTAAACTTTTTGTGTTCTTAGTGTATTCCAACCTATGATTCCATATTTGGGTGTTAGCGTATGTGTCATCTGTCAAGCGAATAAATTTGCATTTTTCATGATATTATTACCAATATTAAATTAAATGTCAAAATACAATTATTTCTGTATTGAGTTTCTGCTATGCTAATTTGTAATAAAGCTAGTTATTTAAATAAATGTTTTTTTTTAACACTTAATGTATCATTTTAAATCCGTTGTCCGAAGGAGAAATCATAGAAAATATTTTAGACCAAATCGAAAACAGAGTATGGTAGTATTTAAAGTAGTAAATTTACAATTGTATTCTAAAAATCTAACTTTTTTTTTTTTTTTGATACCTAGTATATTTACTTTCATTTTGGGTCTCGCTGAAGGAGCAGACATTTTTTAATACTGCTGTAAAAGCGCCTGCAAAATTATTAAAAATAATCTGAAGTGTTCGTGATTTGTTCGCCAATAGAATTACACATTTTATTTATAGCACGTGTGGCTACAGGGGAAAGGTTGTATTAAATTAATTATAGCTTAACTATCGTCATGTTAAGACATGAAAAATTTGTATTCCTAGCGAAAAAATGTAAATCTAGACTCTTATTCTTTTTGATTTATTTTGTTTCAAGATGATTTCTATCATGCAAGCATATTATATAAAAATGTTGAAACTATTTTTATTTTTGTAACCGGCAATAAAAACATAGATATGCTAAAAATTACAAAAGTGTTTTTTATAATTTAAAAAAATAAATTAATTAAAAATTAATTTTTATAAATTATTTATTTAAAAAATATAGTTACCGCCGGGACTCGAACCCGAAACATTATATTGCCGGTATATCGCTTTACTTTTAGAAATATTGTCAATTAATTTGTTAGTTTCTAGTATTTTAATGTAGAGTGGATACATTACATTTTATGAATTTCAATAGCATTGATGCTATGACAGAAAAGTAATGCCGAGTTTGAGCTCGTTGGTGTAGTGGTTAAGACGCCGGCCTAGTGATCTAGTGGTCGGGGGTTCGTGAAGTTGCAAATGAAGTTCTTATCTAATATTCAAATAGGTTTTAACTACATGAATTCCATCGCAATACGGGTGTGTTGTTATAGTACATGAAGTGAAGTCAGTGGTTTGGCTCATCCGGGCACGTGTACGCTATTGCACGCAGGCGTTTATGTATGTATATTAATTAGAAAGATATACATACAAAATCAATTTTATCGAAAAATATTGTTGTTGCTACCGGGATTCGAACTTGCATCTCTTTCTAATCCGGTGAAGGTGCATTAATCAACTATGCTACAGCAGACACTTTTGTCGACAAATTTTCGAACCTATATGTCACACTTTTCAAATGAATACATCTATCGCTCCATTATTTGAAAGCCATCTACTTTATTCTTACGCAATCTCTAATTGCTCTGTAATTACCCCCATACTTCCATATATTTTCCATTAAATATAATAAAGTATAGCTTTGTCTCTATGAGATGTCTGGTATTTTTTTAAATAATTAATTTAACTTAATCGAACATTTCAATATTCAAATTAAAAATTTCTGGCATTGTATATCCATCTAAATCGTACATTTCAAAGGAAATCGACACTGAACTCAAATGTAATGTATCAGTTTCCTTTCAAATTTCCCTATGTGTGACATGACATAAGCACGTTACGATATAAAAACAAAATAAAATAAATCACTTCATAGTCGTCGCCGGGACACGAACCCGGAATGTTCTATTGCCGGTAGACAGTTTAGCTAAATAAGCTACAATAATAATGAGTAAGTTATGAAAAGAAAAGTAAAAAAAATATGTGATTAAAAAAAAGTTCACACATATATATAAATATAAACAAAATATAGATACTATATTTCAGTCACGGCCATTATTGTATCTGTAGCTATTCTGTAGTCGTTGCCATTCTTTTGTCAGGGAACCGGCTTTCGTGAGAGCGCCGCTTGCACTAGAGAGTTGGTGCTGAGCTCCAGCTGCAGCCTTACACCCGCAACTCGATGTCTCAGAAGCAGAACGAATCCATGTATACGGCCTTCGGCAAACATTGCAGATGCGCTACAATGACGCGCCAATCCGAACAATATTCTGTATGAGTTGTTGCACTGAATTCGGAGACGGTTGTACGTCACTTGCTTGTATTTTGACCAGAATTAAACAGGATCCTCTTCACCTCCTTCGTAATGATCATATAGAAAGTAAAATTTTATCTATACACGTTACCGAGTAAGACGTCTATGTTTTCTTGTTTGATTTCATTGAAATTAATATTAACTCGAATATAATGCGACCCTTGCAATTTTAGCCCAATTTTTTTTTTTATATTTACTTGGGATACATTATTTAATATTATAGCAAACGATATTTATTTAGTTCTCGAATATATATATAGAAAAATAAAAAAAGTTAAAAAAACATCGCGTTATATTCGGGCTAATACGGTATATACCTATAAGATAATTTATGAAAAAATATTTTTTTAATGTATTTTGCGTTTTGTATAAATGCCCCAAACTTCGTTTGACGATTGGCGGCTGAATCGTTGGACATTTCTACCTTTGATGTAATAAATCCTCGAAATACCAGGCACAGAAAACATTCTGGTCGGTCGAGGGGATACCGGAAAACCCGGAACGTAATATCCACTGATTATTCCATTCCGTCTCGTGTGGGGGAATTCCAAACGTCATCATTGTATAAATAATATGCCGCTATGTGCAGTTATGTCTGGAGAACACCACTTTTAACACATTTGTGTGACTATAAATCCTTTTCTATGTATCAATCGATCATATCCACTGCTGGGTGAAGGCCTCCCCAAGTGTCTCAAAATCAACCAAAATGTGACTATTAAATAATACGCTTCGGCCCAATACAAGATAAATTTTATTGAGAAAACTATTCTTTTAAATTAAACATAAAAAAACAAAATTCTAATTATTATAAAAACAAAAATATAATACAATCATAATAATTTATATTCAATACAGACGGATGTATGTATTGTATAATTTAAACATTTTTTTTTTTTTAATTGCGTTCCGTACTATTTGAATCGATTGGATTCGAATACTATGGCGCAAATTTAAAAACTTTAATGGATTTCAATGGATTGAAGTCCTGTAATTGATATCTTCCAGTCAACAATTTCAATCAAAACCAATGAGGTATTACCGAAGCTTTTTAGACAGACACCACGAGCAAACTTTCTTGAATTCATTATATCACGAGTATGTTTATTTAATTGAATATATACATATTATTTATTTTAATATTAGAAGATATAATACATTTATAAAATAATCAGTAGGATATATATATATATATATATATATATCTTTTAACATTTCTTTCTTCTCTATGAGAGTAAGACTCGCGTATAGAGAATGAGTATATACGAAATAATTTATTAGGAGAACACATTCTTATTGTGAAGTTGTAATTGTTGTCTGTGATATTTTAAATATTAATTAGAAAGATATACGTATAAAATCAAATGTATTTGAGATTCCGTAAAAATAAGGTAGGATGGCTCTTTCAAATAACGGAACGATTAAATGTATTTATATCAAAAGATTCGAAAATTTGTCGCTAAAAATATTGTCGCTGTAGCATAGTTGGATTATGCACCTTCCCTGGTTTGGAAAGAGATCCAGGTTCGAATCCTGGTAGCGCAACAACAATATTTTTCGATAAAATTGATTTTATATGTATATCTTTCTAATTAATACATTTAATTAGTAAAGGGTTTTTCATTAAGGGCGCTCAAACTTTTTTTTAAAATAAAACAAAAACGAATGAATATATCTAAAAAAAAATTATTATGTTTTGAAGTACATTTAGTGGCAATTATGTATGAAATTATTCAATTTCCCTCGCATGACCACCGCGGGCACGTTTGCAGAAGTCCAATCGTTGAATCCAATTTTCCACCACTTTTTCACATAATTCGGCCCGAATCGCACCAATTTTGCGTTCAATATTTTCTCTTAGCTCTTGTAACGTCGCCGGCTTGTTGGTATAGACCAAAGATTTAACATAGCCCCAAAGAAAATAGTCCAATGGTGTTAAATCGCATGATCTAGGCGGCCATTGAACTGGTCCATTTCGCGAAATAACACGCTCACCAAATTTGGTTTTCAATAAGTCAATTGTTGCGTGTGCCGTGTGACTGGTAGCGCCGTCTTGTTGAAAACACATATTGGCCAAGTCCATACCTTGCAATTGAGGCCAAAAATAATCAGTTATCATGGAGCGATAACGATTAACATGACGATTAGCATCATCAACAAAAAAATATGGTCCAATGACACCTCCGGCATGTAATCCACACCAAACAGTGATTTTTCCGGGATGCAATTGTGTTTCGTGAAGCACGTGTGGATTGGTGCCTGCCCAATAACGCATATTTTGCTTGTTTACATATCCATTGAGCCAAAAATGAGCTTCGTCGCTAAAGATGATTTTTCGATGGAATTCAGCATCATTTTCAAATTGTTGTGCAACCCAATTGAGGAATTGGCGACGCTTCAAATGGTCAAGCTGCTTTAGTTCTTGTGTCAACTGGATCTTGTATGGATGTAGGCCAAGATCTTTTCGCAAAATTCGCCACAATGACGTCACAGAAATGCCCAATTGTTGAGAACGTCGTGTTAGTGACTCATTTGGGTCATCAAGAACAGATGCTCTAGCGGCGGCAATATTTTCCTCACTTCGTGCATTTCTTTGTCTCACTGGCACTGGAACATTGTGTAGCGACAATGTGCTTTAGTATTATTAGTAGTTAGTAAAAATAAAAAGAGTATATTATTGGTCCTAAAAAAACCATGCACATACACATACACATGAAATCTGCCTAGTTTTTGCGCGCCGGATCGCTTGTGTGTTTATTTTTTCCAATTGACGTTTTTTTTTTTTTTTGATAACGTCATATGTATCGATATGTCGTAAAACGTTCACCGCGCGTACATTTTTTTCGTAATTTGTTGCGACCGTTTTTATTTTTCTTTTCGCGTGCAATTGTTGAGCTTCTTGGAAGTCTACCTGGAGCTGAAGTGGGTGGTGTGTTTAATTGAGGATTATCATTTGCCGTCTTGTTGTTCGTCAAACAATGCGCGACGCGTCGAGTGATTCCTAATAAATTATGACAAAACGCGATAAGTTGGAGGACTTCCAGTAATTACTCGAAATAACCGTGATTATTATTACGATATGCTTATTCTAATTAACACTTTCTTTAGTGTATTCTCATTATACACTTGAGAAATGATACAGGCGGTTTGTCTACTTTACTGTCTCTTCAATCATAAATAGAATGTTCCTAGAAAATATCTAAAACTAAACACTGGCACACAAGTGCTACGCGAAATTGTCATTATCTTATTAAAAATTACTTTCTACGGGTTGTCTGATAAGTTTTTGCGCTTTTGTTTAACAAAAATTATAGATAAATATTAATTAGAAAGATATACTTATAAAATTAATTTTCTCGAAAAATATTGTTGTTGCGCCACCGCCATTCGAACCTGTATCTCTTTCCAAACCGGATAAATGTATTATGTAATTAGATGTATTAATTTGAAAAGGTGTGACATAGGTTCGAAAATTTGTCGTCAAAAATAATGTCGCTGTAGCGTAGTTGGATAATGCACCTTCTCCTGTTTAGAAAGAGATCCAAGTTCGAATGCCGGTAGCGCAACAACAATATTTTTCGATATATGTATACTTTCTAATTCATGCATTTAATTAGTATTTAAAATATCACAGACCGTCTGTTCTGAATAATTACAACTTCACAATAAGAATGTGTTCTCCTAATAAATTATAGATATCTCATAAATATTGAAAAGTATTGAAGTATGATTAATTATAGGGTTTATGTCCTGTCTTCGGCCGGTTTAAGTGATCCCTTTACACAATGTAACGTTCACCATTGAATATATGTTACCATGTAGGAATACTTAAGAGTATTTACTACAACTTCACTGTCGCCATCTATCGTCTAAAATTTGATATTCATTTCCCTGAAACATCATAGATAATAATAATTATGTCACTACTGAGGTCGTAAGCCCTGTAGTTACCTACACTTGCATATTTTTGCATTTAATATAAATAGCTTCGTCTCTATGACATATCTATAATTTGTTTAATAACAATGCAATGTTCTTGGATATTCTCAAATATTGTTAAAAATTCCAACATTTCAACGAATGATGTATTCTTCATTATTGTTCCCATCTTTCAACCGATATGTCTTAAGCCTTTAAGAAATAGTTATCGAACCAATTTCTGAGGTCATCGTCATTGTTGATCGTAACGCCACGCGTTCGATTGGAGAGCGACCGAAAATGATGACAATCTGAGAGAACGAGGTCAGGACTGTGGGGCGGATGCGGAGGAGATCGAGGTTCAGATTCTTTATTTAATTTATTTTACTGAATTTATTAATATTTTTTTCGAACCAGAAAAACATCTACGCAGGGGTGGGTACGCTACATGTGTCTCGAGACATGTAACGCGTATCATATTAAAAACAATCATATTTTTTTAGTCATACTCGTCCATAAATAGAATATGGCGCTTAGCTTCGTACTAACTGCAACTCTCACCTTGAGACAGTATGATTAGAGCAGTATTCATCTGATTAATGTAAATGTTTCAAAGGCACGTTAGTTCTACTGTAAAAGGAATGACAATTTTATTATTGTGTGACCTTTAATGGCAGGGTTTTTCCAAGAGCCCATCTTGAAATGCGTGAGTTCGGACAAGCTCTCGTACCAAAAATTCAGTCGACGCAAAATGTGAATAGTTTATTAATCATTATTATGAATTATATTGTCTTAACGAATGTTAAATGTATATTGTTACTAATAAAAATCGCCAAAGTAGCGAGATCGTATGGTCGTATCGTATTTTAATATTTCTAGGTTAAGATTACTGAAATGTTTTCTCTTTTATATATTCTTTACATTATATTCAGTGATATTCCCTATTACATATAGAATAAGGACTGCGTTCGGTATTTATGACAGATCGCCAATGGGCGTGCGCGTGTGGATGCTTCATTAGGTTTATTATAACTATTTATCCCCCCATCGCTTTACCCTATACCTCAGAGCACGACTTTTTCTTTGTGTATTGTCTATGATTTGTAAACTGTCAACAAGTGAACGTCCTGCTATATGCTGGTTACACTGATCTGATTGAACAGTTACTGTAGCTATGTGAATCGGCGAAGTTGTTCTGAAGTTCGAGATAGCTTTGACTACAGCGGAGAAAATCTAGGTAAGTCGTGTTCTTCCTTGTTGGTCCTTGAGCCCTTATTGTTCTGTCCCTGTACCAACTTCCTACTATCCTTTTCGTATTCTTTTTCAGGTGTTGGTTTTTTAAATTTTCTGAATATTTTAATTAACTGATACTTATTTGTAGAGGCATGCGTGAAGGTTACGTATTACGATTTAAGAATGTACTCCGTCAATAAAAACTTACATTGTTTCGCGTTGGATTTATTCAAGAGAACTGATTACAAAATATTTACCGGCGTCTTATATAAGCGGAATTACTCGCAAGTATGGTTGGCAGGTGTCATTTTTTGCCGTTAAATGCGGCACACAGGAAACGTCGTACATGGGGCATTATGTATTAGCTTGTTTCTAGGTAGATGGGTTCTCGTTTATCCGCGTTCATAACACTCCCCGTAGGTTCCTTTTGGATTACTGTCTCTGGGACATTCTGTATTATAATTTTAATCGAAATATATGTGTGCACGAGTTACGCTCACAGGCACTATAAAAAGAGTGACATACAAACTGAGATTATTATATTTATGTACACCGATAAAACGTACTTGATTTTTTATGCGATGTGTCTCCATGTTGACGCATGTCGTGAGCGGTCTAAACATCGCGCGCGTATGGGCGCGCTTGGACTGTTCGCGTTAACGATCTGTCTCACTAGCCGGGATACCGGGAATAGGCCTCGTTCAATATTATTGGGTCATTCATTTCAATTAATCGCTACTGCAACGGTCGCGACCGATTGTTGCGCAGACGATTCCAGTGATCAGCAGACCACCTCAGCGGTTGGTGCAACCAGCGTGAATGGATCAATTTACCGGCGAGAGTATACAAATACAGTCGCGGTAACGGAATAAATCAGATTTTTTTTTTATTTTATGAATTTTATCACGGTCTTATCACATTTTCAATACTCCGTACATTGAATCTTGGATTCCATGACAACTGCACACAGTGACAAGTGCACACACATTTGACTGCTTATTACTCAGCTGCCGTAACTTTTTTGTGGTTTATATTAATCTACTTAATATTCTATTAGTCTCTGTGAACTGGTCACTACGTGCAGTTGTCTACGTGTGCACCTGTCATGTGTGCAGTTGTATTTTTTTTTCTTATAACTTTATTTTAGTTTTCACTAAACTAAACTTTGCACTACCCACATTCTGGGTTATATTGCCATTACTATAGTTTCGAGAGGTGCGGTCCATCTTATCATCATCAGTTGATCACCTGGTGATGGAGAGGGACAGCACCTCTCGTATAGCAGTGACAATATAACCCAACGCGTGCGTAGCACAAAGTTTAGTTTAGTGAAAATTAAAATAATCATGTTGCGCTATAAATTTACTGCCGCGTCAAATGACACTTGAATTATTAATTAATTTAAATATGGATGTGTACAATTTCGTGCACAATGATCGGCAAGCGTATATATTTAATCACGTGTCTAGATATTGCTCAGTTTATCATCTTGCATTGAGGTCACTCGCGTGGCATCTCCGGTGTTCGCTCGCTCAATTGATAGGAAAATCCCAGTCACAAATCCTGGAACACCGTGTGACGTCACCAGTCAACGTGCTCCATAAACGGCAGACAAGTACTTTTTATTATAACAAAGTATTAATAATTCATTTTACATATTCTTGAAAAATATATATTTTTATGAATATAAAATAAACTGAGGTCCTGGATGTTATGTTTCTATTGTATTGTAATATTTCGAAATAAGCAATCTTTCATTGAGACTATTAAATATACTAATTGTTATTTAACATACCGAAAATAAAAAGTTAAAATAAATTGACACAATAGCACATGTGAAACCGCTGAATTTGGCATACCACAAGGCACCGTTCTTGGACCATTGTTGTTTATTCTATACATTAATGATATATTTAAACTTAAATTATATGATAAAATAATATTCTATACAGTACTAAAATTAACGAAAATACTTGGACTGACGCTAATATATCTGCAAATGAGGATGTTAATAACATAAAAAAATAGACGAATGAAATCTTACTGTCAATTAATACTGATAAAACATACTTTTTACGATTTGTTATTCAACAGAAAGATAACACTGAAATTAGTATTAAAATTCACACCGAAGCCTGTACTCGAGAAGACTCTTGTGACCAATGTTCATCAATTGAATAAAAAGACTGCATCAAGTACCTAGAAATTATAATAGATAACAAACTCATATGAAAAGATCATATGTCTACATATTTTTAAGACTCTGAAATAACTTATCACTTACATAATATAAAAATAATGTATTACGCGTTTGTACAGTCACATTTGCAATACGGTAATTGGATGAGGAGGAGCATGTAAAATAAATAAAATATCACAATTAGAAATTAATAAAAAAAATTATGATAAAAATAATTCTAAAAAAAAAAGACTATTCAATTGTCCAGAACTCTTTACAGAATTCAAAGTCCCAAAAATAATAGACATGTACAAAAGAATTCAATTATCCAAATTTTTTAAATTAAAAATAAATTTAATATTAGAAGCAACTTCCGATCTACAAGATTTAGAGACCAAATCGATATTCCAAAACCACTATATTTATCAAGGTATCTAATTTTTTAATAATATCGCCCTCACAATTAGAAAAATTAAAAACTATTATAAATTTGTATCTGAAATAAAAAAAATATGTATACTGACTAGCAGACACAAATTATATATTCCTCTATCACGAGTCTCGACTTTCATAAGGAAGAAGAAAAAAAAAGTAAAAAGAAAAAAAAAAAAAGAAAAATATATATATATATATATATATATATATAATATTACTGATTATGTTTAAAAATGAATTATATCTCATTATATCTTCTAAAAAAAAATTGAGTATATCACAATTAACGAAATTATATATTCCTCTTATCACGAGTCTCGACTTTCATAAGGAAGAAGAGAAAAATGTAAAAAGAAATGAGTATATATATATATATATATATACTCAATTTTTTTTTAGAAGAATAATGAGATATTATTCATTTTTAAACATAAACAGTAATTATATATATATATATTATACTGTTTATGTTTAAAATTACTGTTTATGTTTAAAAATGAATTATATCTCATTATATCTTCTAAAAAAAAATTGAGTATATCACAATTAACGAAATTTGCAATGTTATCAGCAGCTTAATTAAAAAATTGGGCTCCAATGCAAAGTGGACCCTGTAAAAAATATACGTTTGATATTTTATACGTTACAATAGTGCAGTATTCATTTGCTCTTTACCCCAATTAATTTTTATTTTTTAGATGCAGGCGGTTCTTTTCATAGGCATTTGCGACTCTTTTAACTCCAGCTCATATTTCCATATACATACAATCATATCTGATACGTGGAATAGTTTTCCCGTAACAATGACAACAAAAAAGCTACCATTTGCCATTCTCACAATTTTTGACTCTACGTATTTATGCAAACAAACATACTTATCCATAATCAAATAAAAAATAATTTAAGATACAACTTAACCGACGATAATTTACAATCATGCCTAAAATTGAACAAATAGTATGCAAGGTCACCGTTCGAACTAGTAAATTTTACAAAACCCAAAAAGTGTTTTATTAGTATTTAATTATTCAGGTTTACCGCAAAGCGAAAATTGCACTCCCCATTCCTTGTTTTGGTGTATTAAAAAAAAAAAAATGTTCTGCAGGGTGGCAGACCTTTTGGACCCTCTATCAAACATGAGCCCCGATACACCGCTTGTTGTTATCTAACAACAATCAAAACATGATTAAAATACGCGAACGGCTGCGGCACGTGTGCCGGTTTATTAGTGCGTAAATTAGAAAAAAAAAAACTATTATTATTATTGACATTTCTCGCAGTAAAATTTATATTGTCGGCAATAAATTCATTAGAAACATTCTTACTCAAGTAAACAAGCTGTATCTGACGATCTTAACCCTTTGTTTATTTATTATTGAAAACGTAAAATTGGACGATGACAATTTTTGTTTATATTATAAAAATGTAAATTAGGAAACGTGTTTTATACTACATACTTTGATAATAAATATTGTTTTAGACAATAATTCTAATTTTTTTTTATCACGGCACTTACGTGATGTTCATCAAAGGCAAATAAAATAATAATATTTGTTGTGTGTAGTACAGTAATTTCGGGTGATATTGAATTTCAATATATAACATTGGACAGAACCTGAGCGAGCGCATTTTTTTTTTCTGCTGTCAGGGAACATTCTGGAAAATGATGTTAAGAACAAACCCGATTTAGCTGCTTTCTATAATTAACAAAATAAAATAAAAAAATACCTATGATCTGTCGGAATTATTTTAAAACGAATTGTAGAAAAGGCAAGAGCAGCGTTCGTGTATTTGAAGATTGTTTTTAACTCATCATCCAGTGTATTTCTGGTGCCTTAAGGTGACTTTTGTTATAAACTATAATTTTAATAAACAAATAATAGGTATCTCATAGAGACGAAGCTATTATTTATTAATGGAAAAATATGGAAGTATGTCTTCGGCTGGCTTAAGTGAGTATTTTACACAATGTAACGTTCACCATTCCACAAAGTCAACCACCATCTCTTATCAAATTTTTGAAAGTTGTATATATGTTAATATGTGGAATTAGATTCTCATTGTGACATATATGCTGTTTCACGGAAAATGAATATTAAATTTAGTCCATAGATGGCGATAGTGTATCGGTATTCGAAGTGACTTCACATATTAGGTTGAATGGGTGTAGTGGTGAACGTTACATTGTGTGAAGTGATCACTTAAGCCAGCCGAAGACAGGACGTAAGTCTTGTAATTAATTACCCATACATTCATATATTTCCATTAAATATAATAAAAATTAGCTTCGTCTCTATGTGATCTATTATATGTTTAATAACATTGTCTTTGTATGTGAAAATCCAGTAATTGTGTGTTCTTGGACATATTCAAATATTGCTTATAATTTTAATCTTCACATTTAGCTTACAAGCAAACATATCATTCAATTATGCCGTTCTTAAGGAAAAAATCTTGTATTTATTGCCAGGAAGGAAAAACATTAAAGTAGCGTTTCTTTCTATCAAATCAGCAGGTAGTTTCTTGCTGCCGTGTAGTTGCTAGTGTAACTCGAACACACAAAGTTTACAATGATTTTCATAGATTAATTACAAACATCTATCAAAATGACGAGATGATTCCAAATCTAGGCTTCGTAATTATAGCACATTAATTATTATAAGTTTATCACAGATACAGACAGGGTGGGCCATACATTTTTGCACTTTTTAAATCGCTTCTGTGCGGTAACTGCACGAAGGAGCGGCACGCGGGCGACAGCGCGCGGGAGCTTGGTCGTTGGAAATTTAGTCACGGGGGAACAATGCGCGTTGTACGTAAAGCAGTTTTTACAAAAATAACTCGCCGCGTACTTGTTTCGTCTCAATAATTGTGGATCCTAATGCTTCAGAGTATAGGTATATTAAATATATTTTATTAGGTACTAAAATTCTTTGATTAAGTTAGGTTGTTCTGTGTTTAGAACACTTCCCCCTTTTTGAATTAAATTATATTTTCAATATTAAAAAATAAATTTTATGGAAATATCCGCCATGGTTGCTCAGCGACCTATTTTACTTTTTTTGTTTGTTTCCGGGGCTTGACGGGGACCCCGACAGTAAATAAATGGTTAAAAACAGTGAATATCGCGTTTTGTATGCTGGCGGGACGGGACTCCCGCTTAATACGCGACAAACATAAATTATTAGATTGCAAAAATTACTCATGCATATTTCAAAATGGCTTCGCAACATAATATTATTGTTGTCAGAGTGGTCATGTTTTAAAAATCATCTTTTACTCGGCGGGTGGGTCCCGCAGTATTTTTTTAAACTGCTTTAGTGTGAGAACTGTCACTTTGTGTGAGTCAGCCTTGTAAGTGTGAGGATAAGTGGGGGGAGACCAGCCTTATAAGTCATCGCATCAGTTGGGAGCCCTCTCCCATCACAGCTCCTTCGCATTATTAAGACTATCTCTGAAGTGTATATTATATGATATTAATTATACTTTTATGTTGTAATAAACGTATAATTGTTACCTGGAAATACCGAGTTTCTCTTACAAGGAATAATCAGAGGATAGAACACCAAGGGAATTTGTGGGGGTAAAACGAAAGTTATCACATTTAGAAATAGAGCGTTAGAAAATGATTGAAACATCAAACCATTGCAAAATAGTGCCTGAATTAACGGTTACACTGCATTCGCGTGTTTCATCATAAACAATCAGATACCCTGCTCAACAACATGCAAGATAACATTTGAGAGTTTTTAATACGAGGTGCATTTTTTTAATATGTACCGTTGCCGGATATTCCCGGTGAAGCGCTGCGGTTGCGATGTTGCGCGTGCGCAGTGGTTTCCTCCATCTGTTGACTCACCGAATGCAACGTTAGAGGACATCTTGTAGTGAGTTGTTGAAATGTTCAAGACAATAGATGAGCCCGCCGACTGCGAGATACGGTTTCTTAAATGCAGTGTCCTGTTTTGTCGCTAAGTGATTTCTATATTTTCCTTCATCTGAAGCGGTTCTTGGTGGCAAGCGTTTTGATGACGATGATGAACTCATGGTTTCCATCACAGGCGGCGTCGTTCTATGACGGAAGGTATACAAAAATTGGTGTCCCATTATGACAAGTGCCTTAATAACGGTGGCGACTATGTTGAGAAGTAGTTTAAGGTGTGTAGCGTCTGAAGAAAGTAAAATGTTGTAAAAATGATACATTATTTTTTTTATTAAAAAAATCCGCTACTTCCTTAAAAAACGCGCCATGTTGCATCTTTGCGACGTGCCTTCGGTGTGCACTGCACTTTAAATTTTTAAATTATTGTCGCACTGCGTCGCCACGGCCTCGCATAATGTATCAAGTGCGAGGTCAAGTGATAGCGAGCATAGATGAAACGTTGAGTATACGACATAATCATCATTATGCATCAATGCCAGCGATTACCGTAACACGTGTCATGTAACATTAACATATTGAATAAAAAAATTGAAACTTATATTTCAAATTTGCAATGTTACCTCAAAAAATTAATAATTCATTGCCTCTGAAAATGAATTATTAATATTTTTCGTCTGGCACTCATTAAGCACGCGGTGTGGCCAAAAATTGACTAGATATAATTTTTCTAAGGTGACTCCGGACTTTAGCACGTAACTGTACTAATGAAAATATGATTTATATTATAATAATTGTATTGTAATTGTATTCTGGTTACTTTAACACAGACGGTAGTATAGCAAAGTAGCTAGGACAATGTATGTATCAGAGGTGGAGTCTACTCCATCCCACACAATAAACAACGAGAATATACTTATGTGTATCATGTCAAAATATATATGTCAATAAAGTCTAATAAATTAGTGATGGTAAACAGTTACGTGACTGTGATTGTGTCACTGATTGATAACTAATATTTAACTGTCGGAGACTTACTTTTTAGTGTACCGGTCATTGCTTGAAGAATTAGTTTAATCGATTATCAATCATCACAACACAATCACAATCACGGTTAAAATAACGATTTTACCACCACTAATTCTAATTGTTTACTGTAATATTATATTCATCTAAATTTTACTGGAAAAAGATTATAGACTATTATAATTATTTGCATGATAATTATCATAAAATTAAATGTGTTAATTAGAAAGATATACATATAAAATCAATTTATTAAAAAAATAATTTGTATTAAAAATATTAATGATGAGCTAAACCGTTATTGTGACTGTGATTGTTAAATTTGTGTTCGATTGTAAAGGTAATTGGTAACCGATTATTCGTAATTCAGCGAGCAATCACTGATATAGTGGAAACTAAACCTCTAACAGTTAAATATCATTTACCAATCATCGTTATAAAAGATATACCAAACACACAATCACAGTCACAATAACGTTTAGCTCCATCACTAAAAAATATCACAGACCTACGTTCTGAAAAATTACAACTTCACACTGAGAATGTGTTCCCCGTAAAAATAATTATCATCAATTATATTATGTCAAAAATGTGTGCAATGGTGCGGTGTATTGCCGTCGAGAAAGAATTACCAATGTAGTTTTTCTATCGAATCTAGTGAAATCGTCTGTCTTTTATGTAAATTATTCAATCAAATATAGCAAATATGATTTATTGTCTCTTTATTAACGTTCATCTAAGAAGCCATTTAATGAGAAAAAACTCAACAACTACAGTTTAATAATTAATATTTTCAAACCTTCCTGGAAAATATTTGAATATCTCGTGTGTCGAAAAAGTACTAGGTTTAGGTTACGCGACATTTACTCGAGACGTAGTTAGATTGTTTAAAAGCAGACTAATAATAATACTAATCGCTGTCAGAGCGGCGAGACTCGATTTTTTTTGTCTCGCGTGTGTCGCGGGTATTTTTTTTTTACGTTAATTGGTCTACTATCATAAATCACTACTTTTTCAACAATGAAATATAGGTTCTGAAACTTGCTTTCTGCTAGTTTTTGTTTATTTTACACCGATCGTTAAATGATATCGATAAGGACTGTGATTGGCGGCGATCTTCGCTTTGAATCATTGTTGAGGCGTGATCTGGCGGTCTATCCTACACTGGCCAAATCATGGGAGAAAACACGGAATGTGAATACGGCACTCGGAGCTCACCTTGCTGACGACTTTTCTCTTCACTTGTGATACATTTATAACAACTTGTGTAATTCGGATGAACAGGAATCTACTCTACATTATTCAATGAAGTTATTATAAAAGCAAATTAGAGTAATTATCAATAATTATAGTACGCGAAGAAAGTCCATAGTTGAAGATGTAGAACCGACATCCAGCACAGATGAAAAAAAACACCCATCCACAACGCGTTTGTGACATTGTCCATCATAGTTCCGGAGTCCTTCATCCCACACCCAAGAGGGAAATATAATATTTCTGCAGAAGATATGAATACAATGCAAATTAAGATTTGTCACAAGATTAGTAGAAATTGATGCACTAGTAATTGTGACAATTTTTCTTATTTAATTATCCCATTATGGATTTATTTAAATTATGAGTTTAATTTAACTCGCCGGACTGCCGGCAGAGCCGCCGCCATGTTACGGCCAACTGCCCAAAACTCCGGCCGTTCACTATGCTCGTCAATCAGTAAATTCCGCCGAGAGCGCTGTGGGCGCCGCGCGTTGCGTTTCCGATCCGGTCCCTGACCGCCCGCAGTCATTGCGCACGCGCAGGAGTGTTGCCAACATTAAAAAATCTAATACCAACCGAATTATTTAAATAATTCTGCTGTTAACGTATTTATAGCGTTACAATATATATACAGGGTGTAACAGACCTAATCCACAATATTTTATGTGTGGATACCTGGCTAAATTATGAATAAAAAATGTTCAAGAAATATGTGCCTAATCTCAACCATGTCAGAGATATAAGCATTTAAAAAAAATCGTAATTATGAGATTATTTCGATTAATTGAAATATTTTATTGATTCCAAATTGCATATTGCATATGAAAAAAATAAAGGTCACCAAATTTAGAGCAGCCAGACTTTTTTTGTTACACGATTTAGGACCTGAAGCAATGATATAAATTAATAATGAATATATTTTGCAAATATTTATTTTAAAGTAAAAGCTTCTTAAAACTCAACATGATTTTGTAAGAAATTCTAACAATAATATTTTCCGTAACGATGGATAATTTGTACATATTCCGTGAACATAAAATATTGTGGACTAGATCTGTTACATCTGATTACATTAATGTAATCTCGTGGATGATGGCACCGTGTATCGAATTAAAGATTAGATTCGAATTTATTTTACATTTTCCGATGACGTCATGGGATTGCAAAGAATTAATTATTTATTTTTAATGAGCAATTATCTTGTACAACAATAGTATTGTTATTTTCCGGATTACGAGTAGAAGATGCTGATGTGCTGTGATTTTAATTATTAATTACCCTTTTCCTTAAGGGAATTTAGAAGGAAATTCACCCGTTTGCTGGAACGTACCGGCTGACGGAAACTTTTCAGCGGCGCCTGAAAACATTTCAAATTATTGTTTTATTTCGGTTAATTATATTTATACATATATGTAGTTATATTTCTGGAGGGAATATAATAATTATATTTCATATTATTTGTACAAAGTGAGAAAGTGAAAGGGAAAACCGACCGAGGCGGTATAGATTTATTAATGTTTCTTTACATTTTTATCTCTTGTTTCATTGAATTAGGTATTTTGTTAAATTTTATTTTATTCTATTCATGTATGTAAATGGCGTTCTGCCACTACCGGTGCTGCATAAATAAATACACCCTTTTATGTCGGATATAATTGAATTTTTCTTCAGTTTTCGATGTGCGTTGTTCGTGACTTCATACATTACGCATTTTTAAGGTTTGTGCATTTTGATGCATTTAAGATTTTAATTAGCAGACTGCGTCGAATTTTAATTAAATGCGGTTGAATTAGATAAATCGTTTGTTTATCTACCTATTACAATTAATTAAAAATAATAATAATCAGTATTCTCAGCTATATTTATAAAAGTGTTGATAATTTAAAATATTTTATTAAATTTTCCATATTTTTTTAAGCTTGGTTTGTACTATACAGGGTGTAACTGACCTAGTCCACAACACTATGGATAGATACTTGACTAAATTACGAGTCAAAAATGTTCATGGGATATGTGCTTAATCTCAACCATGTCAGAGATATAAGCATTTCAAACAAATCGTAAGTATGCAATTATTTCGATTAATTGAAATATTTTATTGATTCCAAATTATATATTGAATATAAAAAAATTAAAGGTCGTCGAATTTCGAGCAGCTAGACTATTTTTTGTCATATGATTTAGGGCCTGAAGCAAAGATATCAGATTAATAATTTAACAATTTCGCAAATACTTATTTCTAAGTACGTAGACTTCAAGCTTAACGCTATTTTGTAAAAATTTCAAACAATAATGTTTTTGTAACAGTGCAGAATTTGCACATATTCCTTGAACATTTTCAACTCGTAATTTAGTCAGGTACCCACCCATAAAATATTGTGGACTATGTCTGTTACACCTGTATATGGTCACTGTATATTGTATTGCGAAGTTTATTTCCATTTTGTGTTAATTTTGATTCTGGTATCACTACGCTGTAACATTGGGTCATTTTTTACATACAAAAATTCTATACGCTTTTACTGTTTTTGAACAAAATCTTTTACAACTGCGATGTTTTAACATTTCGAAATAAAATAAAAAATAATTATTAATTATAATATATTTAGATAAATCACAATTTATAACAAATTTAGATAAG
The DNA here is from genome assembly GCA_022840565.1 of Eubasilissa regina. Taxonomy (NCBI): domain Eukaryota; kingdom Metazoa; phylum Arthropoda; class Insecta; order Trichoptera; family Phryganeidae; genus Eubasilissa; species Eubasilissa regina. The sequence continues at coordinate 9,328,644 of JAINEB010000027.1, read as the reverse complement.
TCACTTGGAAAGATACATGAAAAAAATTCATACAACGAAAATATATAGTCATCACCGGTAGTTGGAAGTTTCAATTAAATCTCTCTACTGCCAGTAGAGAGATTTAATTGATTAAGCTAGGATAATCTATACAAAAGTTGTCATTTTACCATCTAGCAAGTTCTACAAAAAAGGTTTTTGAGAAATATTATAATTAATAAGATTAATGCTTCCAATGGGAAATAATAATTGTCTCATTTAGCGAACGTACGTACATGATATTTGGCGACTTTGAATAGTTTTTTTCTGGCAATAGAATGTTACTTATCTTCACGCCGTTTCCCCACGGGGGTAGGCAGAGAGGATAGAGTGTCATACTCTTTTGTCCTGACACACAATTCATACAAGCCCGACAATTATTGAAGCTTCTAAAAGGACCATCTTCCAGTATCTGGTTTGCCTGGTCGTGCCAAGTCTTCCACGAACGTCCTCTACTTCTGGTGCCATCAACAATGCATCATATGTCTTTCTTACCATTCTTTTCTCATTCATCTGTTTCATATGACCAAACCACCTAAGTAATCCTTTTTTGATCTTGCTCACTATATTAAGATCAGCTTTACATTCTTTCCTTATTTCTTCATTCTTTACTCTGTCATAAATGGATCTGTCACATATACGCATAAGGGATCTCATTTCCATTGCATTCAGTTTAGTTTCATTCCTCTTCTGCCAGCTCCAGGTGTCACTTCCATACATCAGTGTCGGTACCAGGACTCCATTGTGAACTGCTAGTCTTGCCTCAGTTAGATATAATTCCATTTATAGCGCCATTCACTTTATTCCCTTCAGTCATCCCCCTTTCGATATCTTTCTCTTTAAAATTTCACCACCAAAGTGACAGATTTCGAATGCCTAGGTGAAAAAATCCATAGATAATGCATAAAATAAAGCATATTTCATGATTGTTGGTCGCACTTATAGACATCTCCATCTATGCTTTGACAATAGTAAATTTGACATTACAATAACCCGCAAACGATGTTAACCACGGGCGTTATTAGAAAGTTACTAAAGTAAAAAGTTACTACTAATCACACAACCGGCCCTTATTATTATTAAAAAATTATTTATAAATTGACATTTAAAATAATATGTATACAATATACTATGTATATTATAAAATAATAAAATTATAGGCACTCTGATCGCAGCCAGTTTCATATCTGACGTACAAAAGAAATATTACATAAATTTGTTGATTCAAGAATATTCCTTATACCGATTCTCTTATAAGATTTTATCTCGACAAAATCAAATGGTATTTTTTTTTTCCATCGCAAGAGTTGAACTCTGAGCCTGTCATGAAACATCATCAATTATCTCGTACCATTTACTATGCTATAATCTTGCCATTTTGGATCTTTTATTACGTTTAGAAAATACGAAACAATACTCCTGTGATTTGTGATTAAATACATCTGGCACAGAATTATTTGAAGCATGTGTGGATATGAGGAACGACAGCAGTACCTGATCTGCAATTAATAGATTTATTATGTCAGTCTTATATTATATCATTATATTATATCACTTCATCAACTTGATTAGCGACACATTGATGACACTGTAGATTATTCTAGATTGTCGGTTATAATCTTATCATATTGGGATTTTTATATTTTTATTATAGAGGTCCATGTTATTAATGAGTCTGTGAAAGTCTTTGGGTGACGAAAATTAGAATAGTGGTGAAAAAATTGGAGACAGAAACATTTTCAACAGACATTGCAGTCGACACAACTCCAATCATTGCGACAGAAAAATAAATTTGTGTATTGCTCAATTGCATAAAAGGAGAAAGAAGAACATTGGATCTTCAGACAATTAATAGATAACAAACTCAAATGGAAAGAACATGTTATTAATCTTACAAACAAAATAAGGAAAACAGCGTACATATTTTTAAGACTCGGAAACATCTTATCATTTATAAATCTAAAAATAATATATTACGCATTTGTACAGTCACATTTGCAATACGGTATTATTAGATGGGGGGAAGCATATAAAACTTCAATATCACAATAAGAAATTACTCAAAAAATGATGATAAAAATAATTCTTAAAAAAAAAGACTATGTGTCCAACTCTTTACAGAATTCAAAGTATCAAAAATAATAGATATATACAAAAAGAATTCAGTAATTCAAATTTAAATAAATTAAATATTAGAAACGATTTCCGATCTACAAGATTTAGAGACAAAATTGATATTCCAAAAATTAAATATACTGCAACCCAAAACCACTATATTTGTCAAGGCATCAAATTCTTTAATAATCTCCCCCTTGCAATAAGAAAAATTACAGATTATTATAAATTTGTATTATAAATTTGTATGTATACGAACTAGCAGACACATAAATTATATACTCTCTTATATAATCCTTCTCTATACACAAGTCTCGACTTTCATAAGGAAGATGAAAAAAATGTAAAAAGAAATATATATAATTATTGATTATGTTTAAAAATGTATTATATCTCTGGTGCATTGAGTATTTCTGTATTATGTGGAATCTGGAGGCAAGGCTCTGATGCATTTGAGATGTGGTGCGGGAGACACGTGTTGTGCTTCCCACGGACGGCGAGATGTACACATATCTCCATTCCACAAATTCCACATCTTTTGTTACACCTTCTGTATTTGTAATAGAGCTCCTAAGTATATAAACTTATATTTGAATTATAATAGCAGTGCATTACTGGTAGCGCAGTAAATCTAAAATTTTTTGATATATCTGCTTTTCTACCGTGTTAGGGGATGAAATAATATTATTGGGATTAACAGTTACATGAGGTAATACATATTCAGATTGAGCACAAAATGAAGCAAAGTACCTTGTACTTTACTTCATTTTGTGTGCTATCGCAAATTTAATATAAATGAAGTATGTATAATTAGAAAATGTTTTTGTTTATCTGCAGATTAAATGATGATTAAGGTGATGTTTCTTTAAATATCACTTTTTCTGAACTAGATCTTCTTCCATGTATTAGTTGCATAACGTAATACCATTTTCCATTCTGTCAACATTTTTCCTACGCAGTCTGTTTAAAATGTTGTTACTTTGTTGAGCTCACCATTTTTGGCTGTCTTTCTCTATCTGAGTACTGCTTTTTTTTTTTTTTTTTATCATTTTCCATATTAATGAATCACCACAAACACTTTTTAATAACCAATCTCAAAAAAAAAACCGTTTGTCATTTTAATTTTTAATAAAAGTAAAAGTGTTCAAGTATGAAATAAATTATTATCTACCTATATAAATATTTATATTTTCATTTCAATGTTTGCAATATTATCAGTGCAATTCTTTGATTCATTTGTTGATATCTTAACATGCTAATTAAATCATATTTTTTAGATAAATCAGACAGACTTGAATGTGTCATAAGAGTAGATGTAATTAATGTTTATTATATTATTAGGAAACTAAGAAGCTATCACATTTATTTGTTTTGTTGTTGTCAATATAATTTATAAATGAATCGAGAAAACAACTCGAGATTATTACAAAATAAAGATTATTTTATAACCATAAAAACCACAATATTTTTACAGTTCAGATTTGTTTGTGTGCACAGATAGCAAGATATAATATTATCAATTTTATTATTGCAACATGTGACATTGGATTGTTATTTTTTTAATACTAGCCTGTTACAAATTCATAATTATAATAGGAAAATATAGAGATGCGTGTCACATCAATATTCTTACTATTTTCAAAGTAAGCTAAACTCTTGTGCTATGAAAATAGGACTAACTTGCTGGTCTCCTGGAATGAGGCTCAAATCCTTGATCACTGTATCACTAGACCACTTAACAGTTAGACCAACAATCATCAATTATTAAGAACACATTCTTATTGTGGAGTTGCAATTATTCGGAACATAGGGCTGTGATATTTTAAACACTAATTAAATGTATTAATTAGAAAGATATACATATAAAATCAATTTTATTGAAAAATATTGTTGTTGCGGGATTGATTTTATATGTATATCTTTTTAATTAATACATTTAATTAGTATTTAAAAAATCATCAATTAGTTCATGGTGCATGCATATACGCCATCAGTGGCGGAAGATCCCTGTTTGGTCCTTGCCTCAAGTAATTTCTCAAGCTCATTGCTTCTTGCTTAATGCAGGCCAACCACCAATACTTGGCCGGTTTCAACAATTTTCCGGAAAATGTATTTTGCGTCATGTGTTATCTTCTGTGGTTGGTTTAAATTCATCAAAATTCACCTCAGCCGTGCTATTATTACTTAGACAATGTTGGGTACATCAAATTCTTCATTTAATTCTGATTGTAGCCTGAACGCCACACCTTTTTTTTCATTCTTGACTCCAAATATACTCGTTTTATTTGAAAACCAGTGATGAATTTACACATTTCTTAATTAAAAATTTCAATTTTTAATATAAATAAAAATTTTACTTATCATTTCGAAAGGTTTTTGAAATCAAAACGATTTTAATTTCAAAATGTTCTCAGCCAATATTCTGCCATCTTAACTACTTCCTTAATAGATTGGTGCCAGATAGTCGTATACATATGTAATGCAGATTTTTTGTGTTAGAATTTAATACATTGATTGATATTTTCAATACACTATACTATTTATAAATTTTTAACATCAAATTATTGTGATGACTTTCTAAGTATCGCCAGATTCCCTTGGTGTTCTATCCCCCGATTAATGACTAATTTCTTGGGTCCTGATTCCTTTTAAGTGAAACTCAGTATGTCCAGGTAACAATATTAAGTTTATTACAACGTATTTACAGTCAATAATAATTATACACATTTACATAATAATAATTAATCACATAAGATGTGATGGAAGAGAGCCTTTCCTCCAGAGACGGCCTCTCATAAAGTTTGTCCCCCACCACTCATCTACTCACTTTCATGACACACACACACATACACAAATACATTTACAAAGTGACAGTTCGCACATTTATTAATACTTAATTTTATTTGATAAAAATAGTTTCCTCTGTTATACATTGCAATGATGAAGATCTAAAGATATTTGTAGACTGCTATTTTCAAGTCTTGCTTGATTTCTTGGTAATGTAGTGATAAGGAAGTTTGGTTTCCCCACCTGGAAGATTTTTATTTTATTTAACAGTTATAATAGATTTTTTTTTCCAAATAAGAAAAACATTTTAGGTATGTAGGAATGGATGGTATGATACATGAAAAGCGTTTTTTTTTTTTGTTTTATTTATTCATATTTTTTATATTTACGCATTGCAGATTGATTGATACATGATAGTGAAGACAATTTTCTTTCATAAAAAAAAAAATTGTAATAATTTAACACTTTTACAGACCCGTGCGTGGAATGTCAGCCGTGGTGGCCGGCGCCGGCCCCGCACACGCCCTGTACTTCAGCACATACGAATTCGCCAAGGAGTCACTCACACAGGTCACCAGCCCGCGACATAAACATTTTGTGTACGGTAGGTTCAAGACATTTTCTACTATTATATTCGCTTCCTGTAACAACAGGTCAACAAGTAAATAAACTCGAAAGTTCATTTACTTGTTGACCTGTTGTTAATGTTAACCTTAATGTTTTCCTGACGCATTCTAGATTCTGTAATTTTTTTTTTTTTCTGGTTTGGTTAAACATCACTATGACTTAACCTGTTATCATTTTATTAAAGTACAACTTAGTAGAAATTTGGATCCCTTGTGCGACAACGCACCTTGGACTAACTAATGCCTCCACTTTGGAACAATTAACAATTGGAGAAGCCGGCGGTAACTGGTGACATTGGAGACCAGAGAGAAAGATGGTAATTTTCTGGGATTCGAACCTGGACCTTTTCCTATATGGGGAAATGCAAATATATATATAAATATAATCTAAAAAAAAACAAAGACAGTTTGTTACGTATATTTTACGCAAATTTTAAAATGCATTGGCCGACTAGGCAAGTTGGAAAACAAATTACATTTCACAAAACCAAATAACTCATTGAAGGCAAAACACAATTAAATAGAAAACGAAACATACGAGGCATGTAAACGTAAAAATATATAAAATGTGAGAAAAAAATACCAATGTGTAATACAATATGTAAAAAAATGTAAGCATATACAAGGTAAAAGAAAATATGCAAAATCAAAGTTATAATGCAATCAGTACAACACACAAAATGCAGTTATGCATTATTATTTTCGTTATATCAACCGAAGACGTTTGACAAATTTTGAACTTATATTCTGTAATCTTTCCAGTTGTTACATCTATTATTCCACTTTTAAAAGCAATAAACTTAATTTTTAAGTTCGCAATGTGTTTTTATTAAAAATATTTTGTTTTTTATGAAATGCTACTCTCAACTCACTGGCGTGATTAGTATTCGATAATATCAGTGATTAAAAACTGTGATTACAGTTTCATTACTAATGTGCTTGCGCTGCACGATATCACAATACACGAAAACATAAATTTGAGCGTATTTATTTATATTATGAAAAACTCATTTATGCAAAAAACGTATTCTAGCATAAATAAATAATGTAAATCTAACTAATTTAATAGCATCACAAAGAGAAGAGAGAGAAATATACTTTAAAAAATATATTTCTCAGCAAATATGCGTAAAATGTTTTGGCAGAATCTACAAGATGGCGTTGATTGAATTACGAAAAATCCGGTAGATGGTGCTGATTCAAGTGATAATCAATTTAATTGTCAGAAAAAAAAATCAATCACGATATTCCCAAATATTTAATCACTGATAGTGATTGTAACTCAAAGATATCAGTTTCAGTTATTGACTCACGGTTCGTGATTTTGAGTTCATCATTAATATATGCTAAGGAAAATAGGACGGGAGAGGCTTCAGACACACACGACCAGACCAAACAATAATTTATCGGTAGATTCAAAAAACACTTTTCTTAAAGATATTCACATATTTTATTAATGTGTATTGCTTTTAATATATTTTTATTATAATCAGTAATGTGAATATTTTTACAAAACTAACTCTATTCAATTTTTACTATCTATGTTGTTGGAAGTAGATTTTTTCATAGTCTGAGAAATTTCTGCATAAACGTATGTTGTGTGTTGATTGAAAAAATTTTCTTGGTGGTTGAGTGTGTCTATAGACCTAATGGTTGAGGGTTCACTGGCAGTTATTAAACCTGTATAAGACATTCAGTTTAACCCTTTCTACCCCGAATTATTAAATTTAATAGCCTAGCAACTATATATTTTTTATAGTATTTTTCAAATAAAATAAGCAAATTGTGATAAAAAATTTAAAAAAAATCTAGGTATATAAATATTTTTAATTATAATTTGTGCCAGACCTAACATGACGTACACAAAAAATAAAAAAATATAGCATAGTACAAAAAATATTCTAAAACATTAACGTCAACAAAATTTAACATGAATAATATTAAATTCATGTTAAATTTTTTGACGTTTCTCTTGAAATATACATTTTAAATTTATATTAAAATAAAAAAATTATTTAGTATTTTTCTTCTTCAGGTGCCTCTGGATGTCTCGCTTCCTTGATCCACGACGGAATTTCTAATCCCACAGAAGGTAATGTTATTTTTATCCATCAAAAATATTTTGTGTCATGTGACCTGAACATAAATCATTAAGTTTGAACATAAATAATTTCACTGCTTTGCTAGCCAGTGTAAATTAATACGTTAGCAATGTTAGAATATGTCCAAGATCACATAATCGCTGGATGTTTACATACAAAGCCACTGTTATTAAACAAATATCAGATATCTCATAGAGACGAAGCTATTTTTTTAATGGAAAATATATGAAAGTATGGGGTAATTACAGGGCTTACGACCTGTCTTCGGCTGGCTTAAGTGATCACTTTATATATGTATATAACGTTCACCAATTATCACCCCTTAATCTCCATATTTATCAAATTTTTGAAAGTTGTATATATGTTAGTATGTGGACTCGCTTTGAGTACCACTACACCATTGTCATAGTGATGACATATATGCTATTTAAAAAAAAAAGGAAAAATTAATAATTAAATTTGGTCCATAGATGGCGATGGTGTAGTGGTACTCGAAGTGAGTCCACATACTAACATATATACAACTTTAAAAAATTTGATAAATATGAAGATTGAGGGGTGAGAATTGGTGAACGCTATATACATATATAAAGTGATCACTTAAGCCAGCTGAAGACAGGTCATAAGCTCTGTAATTACCCCATACTTCCATATATTTTCAATTAAATGTAATGAAAAGTTGCTTTGTGAATGAAATATCTGATATTTGTTTAAATTAATGTTTTTTTAATGCTACAGAATGTATATCTTTTATTATTTTAATGACTAGTGTTTAAAACCCCCCCCTAGGACATTGTTTAGTTGAGTAGCTTTTTTTTTTTAACACATCTCTTGGAAATTAATTCAACACTATCGTCTTGAAATATTTTAAATTTGAAAAACAATCATTATGAAAAAATTTTTACCTATAATATAATATTCGTTTTAGAAGTATTACTGTCAATTTAAATAATTTCCTACCAATTTTCTAAAATATTGACAATAGGCTTGTTTACTATTCTGAGAAATGTACCTTCAAAACAAAAAGTTTACATATCCACATTTTAAAGGAAAATGATAATTTACTCCAATGAAATGTATTAATTGTGAGTTCCAGAATCAAAAGCAAACATGTCCACTTTATCTGTTTCCGAGTAAAATGCAAAAAACTATTGTACCAAAACTGTCACATTTGGAATCATATTGAAAATGATCAGTAACCACAGGTCACATGACCAGATACTGCTGTCTTATTGGCTGAAAACATATTTGTCTGAGTTTGAATTAATTATCCATTGGACATGTCTGAGATTGAAGTAACAATCAAATTTTAAATCCATTTTTGTATGAAATTCGATCTAGTTTTGATAAGATAGATAATTTTGATAGACAAAAATCATAAAAGTGGGACACGTCTGATTTTGATTCTATACTTCACAATTTCACTAAATTTAATGCACATAAAGACATTTGGGTTTTATATATAATACATCTTACATCATCATAACTCATATCTATATTCAACCTGGAATATTCTACGATGAAAGATTATGAACAGGCGTGAAACTCAAGATCATTTTCATATCTATGTGTGTGCGTCAACACGCGTATAAATTTGATAAAATATCCTATTGAAAAGTAAATAGATAAAAATGATAAAATATCCTATTGACAAGTAAATAGATGAATATAAAATCTAAGATGCAAATTGTCGCATGACCAAGACACTTCTATAATATAATGATAAAGTTTCTAGTGGTTCCAACCTTCAAATATTGCTACAGGATCTTATCAACCCCGTAACATTATTTTCTATCAAATAATAATAATATATCAATATTTACCAGTTTACTGCAGCACTATATACGTATTGGTGCGCCGCTGACCTATACTACTAATATTTTTAAATTAATGGCATTAATGCATAAATTAAAAATAGACACGTGCCGAATACAGCAGAGTAGTTCTGATCGGAGTCATTTGCGGTGAACTTGTTAGTTTAGTTAACCAAAGTTTTATGGAATCACAGGTGTTGTAATAATACAGAAAATTAAATATTAAGTATACTCGGATCTCAATCTCAATCAGAGTCTTAACAGTTACGGAATATGTGCATGGGGTGGTGCAGCTCTTACTTCAATGGATTCTCTAATTAAGGTTCAGTAATGAGTCATCGGAGTAATAAACAAGAGGCCATTTAGATATAACTCTGAAGAACTCTTCAAATCCTTCCAAGTTTTGGATATAAGACAACTGTTTACCAGAGCAATCTTAAAACTATTTAAAAAAAAAAATTACTTTACTTCCACGATCCGATCCAAAGGAAGCCATAATTTAATACCAAATTCGCTCAACAAACTTTTTTATTTTGTGCTCTGCGAATATTTAATAAATTGCCACTAGACCTTAAAGGGTCTAAAGTGATTAACGACTTCAAACCAAAAATAACAAAGTGCTTGGTTGATGTGGGTAGAAAGCAAATTGAATCTAATTTTCCATTTGTGTTAACCTAACTACCTATACATTTGTCCCCAACTATTATGTATATTACAGACAATAATATTTTTATAACTTTTTAAAATAATATTTTATAACTTCAGATTGTACTTTTTTCACATAACTTTTTATAACTTACTGAACATTATACTTACCTCTAAACAATTACAACTTTTCAACTAAAAACTAAAAACTGAACAACTAAAAACTGTATGGGTAATTACTTTAGAACAGACCACATCTAATAAAGTAATTACCTTTATTTTTTCATATGTATTATTTATGCTACTAAAAAAAAAAAAAAAAAAAAATCTGTGTTGGGGTTACGTTCTGGAAAAGTGTGACTCGCATCGAATCAACACAATTTGAATCATATTTTCCCATAAGATCCCTTAGAAATTTACAAGATGCGTCCCGCAATTTATTGGGTGATGTTAAAGTCTTATAGTATGCTTAAAAAATATTCATAAAAAATCAAAACCATTTCAGATATCAATGTTGGAAAGTTTTTAAAAATATATTCAATTAAAAAACGTAAACAAAATTGTATAATACATTTAAAAAAAATGAAGCATCACATTAATGAAATAGGAAAATATAAACGTGTCAAATTATAAATTCAACTAAAAAAAAATTAAAACATTTTAGTATTTAAAATATTGTTTAATGTTTGCTGTCTTGCATCGAGTCATCTTTCACAACATTTCTGCTAATTTTTAATTAGTTATTTCTTCTGCTTATATTATTAGCGATCCTCTCAATGTCATCAATATCATTAATGTCAATATCCGCTGTAGTTTCTGGCCATAGTTCTCTCCAAATCCCTGATTTATTAAATCTGTAAGGACGCGTATCGAATCATATTGACGCAGACTTTCAGTCTTATGTTTTTTGATGCAACGCAAATGGAAACAACACATATTGTGTTGCCACAAATCGAGACCTTATTGTATATAAAACTAGCAAGAGTGCGTATATGTTTTGCGAGTGTTGTTGATAAAGAGTACATTATAATAATAATTACTATGCGGATTGGAGGTCAAATATCTGGTGGTGGCGTCGTCACCTTGTGTATTGTCTGCATTCATATACAAACACTGAACTATTTCAATTATCTAAACTATTTTTAAATTACAATAAGAGCGTCTTAGTTCTTGATTTTATTGTTAAATCCAAAATTATCATATCGCACATTGAAAAGTGACTCAATATGAAATTAGTCTGTTGTGAATTACATCTGGCATGAAACTTAGCAACTACGAGTTATGCAAAAACCTTCTCTGAAAAAACTACCAGCCACATACTGGAAATGTGAGGCAATCCTACATTTTAGTTTTAAATTGGTTTTTACAGAAGTTCCTAATTAGTTACTCACTACTTTTATTTTTATAGTTTTGTTCTTGTCTATGCTTGCATTTTAAATTTAACTCGTACTGATGATGATGTTGACTCTTTGTGTGGGATTGTAACGTCAGAATAATACCCATTCGTGGTAACAAAAATATTTATTATGAATGCTTTGATACAATGTAGTACAGGTCAATATAAGATGTTCAGTGTGATACATTTACCTCTTTCACACTCATCGTACCAACCTTCATGTGCTCATGCATTTTTCCCATAGATACATCACATTTAGTATACATTTTTTCCTGAATAATTTACAACATGTATCAAAAAATAGTGGTTTTTCTTATTATTTATTAAAACATTTTGATTGATTGGGTAACTGGTTAATTATATCTATTTCGACTCTTACATAAAGTATCATAACTTTGGGGGTTAGGACGGTGGTTAAATGAAATAAATGTGATTGGCGCGTGTTGAGGTTTTATTTATGATGAAAACAATGAATACAGATAGAATTAAAGAATGAATGGAGATGTAGAAGGTGCGTGTTGATTATGAAATGAAATGAAGCGATTTGGCGATCTCGCTTGGCGCTCCCGGGCCGGCAAGACCGCCGTTGTAGAACGATGAAACTCGAGAGCCCTTAACGGTGAATTTCGAGCCTGGTTTGTAGCAGTAGCCGGCAACGCTGTCGCTAGCGTCGATGCCGACTGAGATGGCGGTGGATTTGAATTCCGGTCGCTACATAACTAATAAATAGATCATCTTAATTCCAGTTTTTGCATACATTTGCTACACATTTTAAGTAGTACATATTATTTTTATTAGAACATATTTATAAAAAAAATTATTGCCATTTAAAAATATATCAAATACAAGTGAAATACTAAAAAAACTATTGGGAGTATGCATTAATTCATGCGGTTTTCTAAGAGAGGGCGTTACTAGTATTATTTCGCGCCGTGTTCATCCGTGACTATATTCATTTGAAAGCTACTGTCATTGCGCGTCTTTTTCAGTATATGTCATTTGATTGAAGTGTAAACAACATTTTTTTCTATTCATTTGAACATGTCGAACTTTGTGCCAGAAAAAGTGTTTTTGCGGGGAGTTCTTCTTCATTACTTTAACATGAAGAAAAGTGCTACCGAAAGTCATCGTATTTTAGTAGAGGTTTATGGTAACCATGCTCTAGCTGAAAGAACGTGCCAGAAGTGGTTTGCACGGTTTAGGAGTGGCGATTTCAACTTAGAAGACAATGAACGACCCGGACAGCCAAAATTTGAAGATGAAGAATTGGAGGCATTGCTTGATGAAGATGCGTGCCAAACGCAAAAAGATCTTGCAAAATCATTGGGAGTTGATCAAGCAACCATTTCCAGACGTTTAAAAGCATCGGGATTCATCCAAAAGCTTGGAAACTGGGTGCCGTATGAATTAAAGCCAAGAGACATCGAACGCCGATTCTGCATGTCGGAAATGTTGCTTCAACGCCACAAAAATAAGTCATTTTTGCATCGGATTGTCACTGGTGATGAAAAATGGATTCATTACGATAACCCCAAGCGCAAGAAATCGTATGTGAAGCCCGGCCAACCATCAACATCCACGGCAAAGCCGAATATCCATGGCGCCAAGGTAATGCTCTGTATTTGGTGGGATCAGAAGGGTGTGTTGTATTATGAGCTGTTGAAATCGGGTCAGACGATCAAAGGGGACCTCTACCGAACACAATTAATTCGTTTGAAGAGAGCGATTGCGGAAAAACGACCAGAATATGCAACCAGACACAAATCCATAATTTTCCATCATGACAACGCTCGGCCACATGTTTCAAGACCGGTTCAAAACTATTTGGAGAACAGTGGGTGGGAAGTTCTACCTCACCCGCCTTATAGCCCAGACATAGCCCCTTCTGATTACTACTTGTTCAGATCAATGCAGAATGCCCTCACCGGAATACGCTTCACTTCAGAACAGGGTATCAAAAATTGGCTTGATTCGTTCTTCACCACCAAGCTGGAGAAGTTCTTTTGGGATGGAATCCACAAACTGCCAGAAAGATGGGCAAATGTTGTAGCTTCCGATGGACAATACTTTGATCATTGAGTGTATAACCATTTTTTCACAATAAAGCCTTAATTTTCAAAAAAAAAACGCATGAATTAATTAAAAATGACCTATTTGTTTGTTATGATATTTTACATAGTAAGGATTGATTTGTAATAAATACAGAAGAAAAAAAACTTTGTTTAATTAAAAAAAATTATGCAGTGAAAATCGTTTAATATCGTTTAAACATGGATATTAAAATAATAGGTGGAACGGAAAAGAATGTCGTTTTTAAAATGAAACAATTTGATATGATTAAAATATGTATTTAAAAAAAACTTAGTCCAAAACATAATTTCCATCATTTGATATGACATGTTTCCATTTATTTGTCATTTTTTTAATCCCTCTTTGGTTCAATTAGCTGGGTTTGATCCAAAATACTCAGATATGCCCATTTTTACGTTCTCATAACTTCTATATTCTTTGCCATTCAAAAAATATTGCATTGACCGGAACAAATGATAATCGGATGGAGCAATGTCCGGTGAATATGGTGGGTGACGTATAGTGTTGTAAAAATGGGATTTTTTAATTTAATTCCAATAGCTCTGTGCACGCGTTTATTCGGTCACCTAGATTCTCTTCACTTAACTCGTGCGGTATCGGTTGTCCTTGTCTCCATATTTTGCCGATTTTTTTAATCTGCTTCTGTACACTTGACCATGAACATCTGTGTTTGTCCGTGAGTTCTTGAATCGTTGATATTGGATTTTGTTCAATCAGATCAAATAAAATATCTTTATTCGCTTTAACTGGTTTTCCACTTCCAGAATTATTTTTTAAACTAAAGTTTCCGGATTGAAACTGTTTAAACCACCTCCGACATTTACGAATATCTAAAATATCTCCCAGTATATCACAAATATTTTTTTTAGCACTTGTTGCGGTCTACTTCTTCAAGAAATGGTAAAGCATAATATTTTGAATAAATTCTTCATTCGGCAAAATGCTATCCATTGTAAATATGGTTGTTAAATTTTATATTTTAAAGTCTCAATATACCTTAGGTATGTATAGTCAACGAAACGACCCAAAACACGTTGTTAAAGATTGGTTGACGAACCACAACTGATCATTCAAGAGCGATAACAATAAAAATGACTTTTTTTTCCGGTACACCTATTATTTCTTAGTATAAAATTGTTTAATGATCAAAGAAACATCAGATCCCCGCCAGATAGTTTTTAATATAATGTAATAGGTAATCCAGATAACGTTTTAAAGTGTTGTGCGAAAAGCGGTATTCTTGCGCCTATCGTTAATTTTCACACGTTGTCCTGGTCAGTAAACAGATGAGACATAAGGCCATAAATGGTAAATAATTTGGGGACGACATGGACACCTTGTATATTATTTTTCTCTTCTAAGATGCAAAATCTTTGTTTTGTGTTGAAAGAAAATAAATGTACAAAATCGCGTAGCATTTTGTTAAGACCAGAATATTTTTTCATATTAAACGTTTTCTACTACAATCGGAGATGAAAAAGGCTGAGACAGATCTCGAGATAAGTGAAGGGAAGTAATATGTTGCATTTAAAATGCTCAATAGCACTAATTTTTAAATGTACTCATGAACCTTCGCACATATTTAGTATGTACATTTTTATTTAGGCAAACAAACACTTTGTCGATGATTTCATATACAATATTATTACATCCGTGCAATGATATTACTTTTATTCAGACATTATCAGTTTATTAGAAGATTATCCAATCTAGAAGTCATTCACCGAACCCATCGCTGTCATTCGTGTAGTTGGTTACAAGGATGCACGATATGTGTAGAATTGAAATGAATTATAATATTTAAATAAAAAAGTTTTTACATTTAAATTGATTTCTAAAACTGGATCTCTTATCTTTGTGTCAAAATAAATAAATATGTATTTAATAAAAAAGTATGAGGAATCTTTAATAATTATGAATATTTGTGATAATGGTTCACTCAAAGGTTCCGTAAATTCCGTAAAAACAAAGTAGATGGCTTTCAAATAATGGAACGATAGATATATTAATTTGAGAAGTGTAACATATAGGTTTGAAAATTTGTCGTCAATCCACTGTGTTGGTATAGCATAATTAGATAATGCACATTCCCCAGATTGGAAGAGATCCAGGTTCGAATCCTGGTAGTAACAATAATATTTTTCAATAAAATTTTATTTTATATGTATATCTTTATAATTAATACATTTAATTAGTATTTAAAATATCACAGACCGTCTGTTCTGAATAATTACAGCTTCACAATAAGAATGTGTTCTGCTTAATAACAAATTAAAACATCCTTATGTATGACAAGTTAGAAATGTTACATTCACACAATGGTGGCATCGGCTGTGGCCGTGTAGCAGCCATCATAGCTGCCCGCGGGGCCTAGCAATAAGCTACTTTGCTTTTGATTTTTGTTAGTAATACATTTCTAATTTATTACAAAAGTATATTAAATTATTTTTAAACACCATTATTTGGAGTTCAATTAATGCGATAATTTCTTGCTCAGATATTTTCAAGGAAATAGTCTTGTAAAACTAACTAATGTTTTTTGTCCTTCTTGTATAAATGTGTAAAAAAAGAATACATTTTTTTTTTATTGACAACACTGGCAAAAAGACAGCATTTTGTAGAAATATATAGTGATGCTAAAATCGTTATTTAAACCGTTATTTTAACTGTTATTGTGACTGATTTTGTTCAATTTTAACGATGATTGATAACTGATTAACGTAATTCTTTGAGCAATGACTGGTACACTAGTTACCAATCATCGTTAAATCTCAGTTACCAAACATCAATGAACGTCACATAGCGGTTTACCATCACTAGAAATATATGTAATGATATATATTTGTGTAATAAAAATTCACACTTCCTTGTATGTCTTTTTATTTGACTACCTGTGAGTCTGCAAGGGACATGTCGTATATTTATAAATAAATGCCTACGTAATACTAACAGGATAACTATTCTCTTTTTCATGTGTGGTCTGCTCACCCGTCATCACCTGCCCTCATCACTCATCTTGGATGTCAACATGGACAATGGTCTGCATACTATCATTATTATTGTTTGAATAATTTACATAATCTGAAATGATATTTTCTCTTCATACTTGCACATTTTTGACAATGAAAATACAAATTGAATTGATTTCAATATAATTTATAATGTACTTTGTCTTTTTGAAATAGTTGTCAAGCAACGAATGCAAATGTACAATTCGCCGTATCGGAGCGTTATGCAGTGCATAACACATGTTTACAGAACGGAAGGACTCAGAGCCTTTTACAGATCATACGCCACCCAGCTCACGATGAACGTGCCCTTCCAGTCCATCCACTTCACCTCGTACGAGTTTATCCAGACTTTAACGAACAAAGACAAAGGGTACAACCCGCCAGCCCACATGCTGTCCGGTGCCATAGCCGGAGCCATAGCTGCCGCTGCCACTACACCGTTAGACGTGTGCAAGACAGTGCTCAATACCCAAGAAACAGGCGTCAAAGCGAAGGGATTCTTCGACGCTGTCCAGTACATTGTAAGGCTAAGCGGCCCGATGGGTTTCTTCAAAGGAATCCAAGCGAGAGTCTTGTACCAAATGCCAGCAGCCGCTATTTGTTGGTCCACATATGAAACATTCAAATACCTGCTTATTGGAAGATCGGACGCGGAGATGCTAAAGCAAGCGGAAAAGGCCAAAGCTGAAAGCGGTACCGCAAAAGAAAAGGTGATCAATCTGAGGTTAGTTTTGCCACAGGCATCTGTGAAGGCGGAGAATCCCAATGTTGACCATTCAAGTGCGCCACCTCCGCCGACATCCGAGGGTATCAAGGGCTTCAAGGCGATGGAACTCCCCGCTGTCAGCGGTGCTAATTTGTACGGTAGCTTAAGCCTGAACACCGTTCACCACGGTGATTGTCAAGTGCCCACATTGCGAAATACATAAGACAGTTGCCGCGGCACCTTGTGATGTTCCTGTGGTGTGTTGATGCCCATTGTCTAATAGTCATCTTTGTCTAGGCCTATTTCAGTGACTGGTTTTTAAACATCATTATTTAGTCTGCCAGTTCTTTGTCCAGGGTAGGGGACCCTCGGATCCCAGAATGCACGGGATGAGTTGTAATCAAAATGTTTGTGATGTTATACGTCATCTTGTACTTGTTTCAGCTTTCATTCAGTACCGGGGTGTACGACGTGTCTTGTTTATTTATTTTATATTTATTATACTTAGAAACTGGTCAGTGGAATAGCCTTTATGTGAAGACACAAAGCGCAACCTCATGTAGTATTGTACATATTATATTAATATTATACGAGACAGAGAAACCATACTGAACTGTCTCTTCAATATTCAATTATATCCACACTTGACATTATTTTACATTATAATGTTTAAATATATTCCAATTGCTTTGTATTGTACATCTGTTATCTGTTCACTTGCACTTTTTATTTTTTTATTCTGTAACAGTGTCGTTATATTATTTTCAGGTTTATGTAATGCAAATTTTGAAAATGTCACTGGGAAGTCTGTTTATTGATAATATATATCATTAGTTACTTCTGAACTGTGGTATTTCACTTATCTTCTGTAAAATAGATTGACATGACATCGTCGACTATTTTGCTCACTGTGTTCACAAAATTGAAAACAAATTATTTACATAATTTGTACAAGTAGAAAATTTTAACTGAAAATTTCCCAAAGCTTCTAGAACCGTCTATTTTCAACAAGGTTTTATTTTTTTATCTATGTTTTAATTGCATGCCTGAAATATATTTGGGGAGTGAATTATATGACTTGGGTGCAACAAAAACTTTTTTGATTGTATGTAGTACGGATCCTAGGAATTGTTAAATTATTCCTTTAGATTCTGTTGTTTTTTGGTGTTTCTGTACTCTGGATGTTCTTGTTGTTAAATATATAATTTGGGAGACTTTTTGGATAAATCTGGATAATGTTCATTATTAAATTGTTGATCAATGTTATGGGCCAGTGAATACAGTAACCGACATATTTAATTTGTTATGGAATTTGTAAAAAATATTTTAATGAATATACACCAATAATTTTGATTTAATTTTGATGTTTTTAGGGAACAGTCCAAAGATACATCGTGATATGAGGTTTGTCTTGGATTATCCGGGGTAATATGTGTTTTAAGGAAATCATAAACCGGCCATGGTAATCGTCACACATTGAAGAAACCTTCATATTGAGTATACATTTTGATTACAAATGAGAGAATGGTTTTACAAATGGATATACCAGTTTAAGGTTTCTCAGCATTATTTGTGCTTCAAAATATGTATTGTAAATATTCCTCGGAGAGTTTAACTTCTTTTTTCCCCCATTGAAATTTATACTATTCTAATCTAACATATATACCATAAATGTATAAAATAACGTATTAATGACAATAATAAGGTAGGCTGTGTAGGTTGATACCCTGATTCTTGTTTATTGTCAGCAGGAATTGAGTGTTGCCAGTGAAAGTATTTAGTGATTAATGTACGATTTTTACCACAACAGCAAATAATAATTTTTCAGGATCTAACATCTATGTTGACTGGTGATTTAATGATTGTTTTCATAATGTATCTTTTCTTATAAATTAATATTGATCAGTTTCATTTATTTCAAGGGTGCGTACCTTCCGTCAAGTTTGAATACTTATTCATAGATGAAGAGGCTTAAATACAAATTAAACCTGAAAAAAAAATATACAAAATTCTATACAGTCTAGATTTTAAACATACTGTATTAGCCCAAATATAACGCGACACGGAAAATTTTACTAAAGATGTTTCGAAAAAAAAAAATCCAAATTTAACATGATATATATATATATTTTTTCACAAAAAGAAAATGAAGAAAGTAAATTTAATCGCGTAAGTAATTATTTTTTAATTGGTACATAATGCATTTTACATTTGTGTTAACAAAATATATTAATGTAAGACAAAATTATGTAGATAGCAAGATACCTAAGAGGATGAAAAAAAAAGAGGAATTTGCATTCTTATATTATTATATTTTTTAGTCGTTTCTCCATAAGCGAATGTTTACTTCTGTAACTCCATATTTCCTTGAAGCGCTCATATTGTTCGTTCTCATTGCCTCATTTGCAACTATCACTTTAAAATTCATATCGTAGCTTTTTCTGATACCTTTATTTATTTGTCTCTTCGATGAGCCCTTTTTTCAGCACTATTATTATTACTCCAACTCATTTTTTTATGGACAATAAAGAATAAAATAAGTAACCGTTGCATAAGAAAACATACAAATGATAAAAGTCAATAAAAAAGTCAACTGCAGACACAAATTAATTAACCCCTCCGCGAGTGGGTTTTTGGGAATAAATATGTACGTGAGGAGTGAGTTTTTTTTAATTTAATTTTTTTAATTTTACAAAAAACATAAAAAATATGAACACATTGTTCTAGATTTCATTCAAAATTGTTCAAAAGAAAATAAATAAATCATTAAAACTTATAAAAACATTTGTTAGTTCATTTGTCACCAAAAACAAATGTTTTCAACATAGCGCAAGAAACTATAACTCAAATTTGTAAACTGACTGCCGTTCACGGAAAAAATGTTGACGACTGATGGCGGACCGTTGATTTTAAATTTGTGACGTCGGTAAAAATTTAAACTGTTTGAAAACTTCGTAAAATTATTACAAATCATCCATAGATAGCAATAGAATGTATATTTTTGGAATATACCTAGAGATACCACAATGACGGCCCCGGCCGTAAGAGTCCGGCGACACTCCCTTGTAACAAATTTCGGTCGGCTGGCTCTTGACGGCCATACTCTCGGAGAGGTTAAGTATGTCTTCAGTATACACCTCGTAATGTGAAGGTCCAAGAAATACTTTTTGTAACAATTACACTTTTATTTCAGTAAGATACAATTTAGTTACAAGGTATATCACTAGTAAACGATAAAGTCGATGGACACGTAGAGAGAGCCACGCCCTGACGCGTCGCCCTTTATAACCCCACACACATGCCCCGACGGTGCGGCATTCACACACACACAACTGTACAATCCCAAGGACATCACATTAATAAACAAGTATCAATGGTCAAAAGTTGGTGGCCAGATACAAAGGTGTACAACAAGAAGGCTTGTCTATAAAACATCCATTACCTAGGTCTCGAATTTAGCGCGAGAAATTTTTTTACAGCAAATAAATAGTCAAAAAATATTGCTTTATATTCGGGCTAATACAGTATATCGGAATGTGTTACATAATTTGTGAACGAAGGGGTGAAGAATTTTTCTACAATACAATACATGAGAATGAAATGACAATATTTTTATTGTTGATGATGATATGTGTGATAAAATTTTAATTAAAAAAAATCTAAATTGGGGTCAGTAAATTAATATACATAACACCACACTTCAATTGCGGTTTCACAATATAGCGTGAGGTTACGTTGCATATATAATACATGTATAGAACTGATTATATTTTCTAAATGATAGGCCTTTATATATCACTTGTAATTGAAAATATTTTACATATTCTCTCACCACCCACTTTAAAATCATTATCACTAAAAATGTTCTTAGGTTCTGGACGACGTTTAGGACCCTGCAGTGGGATCCGAAACGTCGGTCAGAAAGGTCAGATATACATGACAGATTAGCCCAGAAGATACATTATCACTGATTTTTCCAGATGAAATTAGAGTTCACTTAAAAATACAGTGGAGCTAGTTTAATATGAAACCATGGGGATGAAAATTTAAGCAAATAATTAAATGATGAGTCATCTGTTTAAAGTGGTTAGGGTAGTGTGCAGCAAGTTGGCCTTATCAATAGAAATAAAATCGTAAAGTTCGATTTGCAATGTGTTTAAAATGGTAAATAATCCAGGTACGCAGTTGAGTCATAAAAATTACTGTTGTTTAAGATGCCCATCTATTAGGGGTACCAGTCGAAAATGTCGCTTTTCGGTATGGCCCTTGTTTGATCCTCAGTCGCGTCCGTCTCGTCGAGTCATCAGCACGTAATATATATTACTTTTGTTCCTTAACATTTGGAGATCATCTTTCGAAAGTTATTTTTATTTTTGTTAGCGATACATTTAAAATGGAAGGGTTTATACCAGATAAGAATTTTGTGCGCAATTGCTTGATCAAGAGTTCCACCAAAAAAACTCTGCGAGGAAGGCTGCAGAAAAAATTTGCAGTATATACGGTGATGTGATATCCATTCGCCAATCGCAAAGGTGGTTTAAAAAATTTCAGAGTGGGAATTTTGATACGGAAAACCAGCCTCGAGAAGAAAAGGTCTTTAAAGTGGATGATGACATTTTAATGTGTGAAGTCGAAGCAAATCCAACAAAATCAATTCAGCAGATTGCAGACACACTCGGATACTCCTGGTCGAGTGTAAAAGCCATTTGAAAAAAATCGTCGAAATAAAAGTTAAGCGACCCAGAATGCACGCAGAACACAAAGTTTTTTTTCAACACGACAACGCAAGACCCCATACTGCAGCGATTACTCGAAAAAAAATAAACGCCTTTGGCTGGAAACAAATCGATCACCCCCCATATTCACCGGATTTAGCCCCATCAGATTACCATTTATTTAGATCCCTACAGCATTTTTTATCGGGAAAAAATTTCAACAACTTAGACGAAATAAAATCTGCCCTTGATGACTATTTCCAGTCGAAACCAGAAACTTTCTATTCAAAGGGCATAAAAATGCTTGAAAATAGATGGAAGACTGTATTAGAAAGTAAATGGGAATATATAATATAATTTTTTTCAAATAATAAATGATTTAAATTTATATTTGCCTTTTTATTTAAAATGCGACATTTTCGACTGGTACCCCTAATATTTAGAAGGCTAAGGGTTGAGCCCATCTGTGTAAAGTTATAAGGATGTTTACAAGGGCAATCATCGACTGTTTATTATCGGATGTCATCGTTATCAAGAGAAAGAGGAGTCATAAATTTGGTGACGACGCGGCCACCGTTATATTTTTTGAGTGTTTTGGCGGCCAATGTTCTGCCGAGATGTGAAATTTTTTAATGTTAAACATTCTTTGTTTCATATTAAAAGAAAATAAATGTATGAAATCACATAGCGTTCGGTCGGGATCAGAATATTTTTTATCTTAAATGTTTTCATGATAAACATACTTCATTGTAATTCAAACACTTGATGATACACAAAATCTATCTGTTGATTAAATATAATCACCGCCTGGACTTGATGCCGGAACTTCTATTGTCATACCATTTAAGGGCTATAATCAAACTATCTAAACTGTAACCAAACTGATTGTTTTTAGTTGTTTTAGTATTTTGTGTATATTTATACATATTTTAAGTGACGGTAATGTTTTAAATATATTCTATCTGTTTTATTGAATACAATATGTATAAAAAAAAATATTGACATTTAAATATGTTTGCATCTAATACGTGTGAATTATTAGAACTAAAAAAGACCTAAATATTAATTATGATTATAGTTATTATATAGGAGAGAAGGATACGTTTTTTGGTGATTACATTTTTTTGATATTTTGTAGATGTAGATGTTGTAGATTTGATAGATATGTAGCACCTAATTCCAAAACTCCTGAAACGGAATTCGGATAATTTGAGTTAAATATGCAGTTTTTGCCAGCCACATGCAGAACCCATTGTTTCTCGCAAAAGTCACTTAAATCCATTGATAATGCATGTTCCAAATCAGGGTTGATTCCAAAACACCCAAAAGCAGACAAAGTATAAGTTGCTATTCCACTTAAAATGAAATCGGCCAATCACAACACTTGTTGATGATCATGTGATATAAAATCCGGTATGGCTGCCAGAACGATATATATATATATATATATATATATATATATAGAAACAAAAAATTACATTACAGATTTGTCTCTTTAAAAAATGCTAAGGTGAAAAACAAACATTTTGTACATTTGCTTTCAAAATAACTCAAAATAATCATTTTAGGGGTTTTGAAATTAGACACTACATATATCCATAATTATTTTTTAATTATCAAAGAACTATGTTTTGTAAAATGTGATGTCATTAGATTTTGTAAATAATTCATTTGTGTTCTTTAAGTATTTGATATTTATAGTTGTGGAATTTGAAAAAAAAATACAAATTTTTAAAGACAAACTTCAGTCCAAAGTGCATTCTTGCATATAATATCACGTTCAACAAATGAGCTCCACTTACCATAATGATTTTGCATTATTGCATCAATAGCGTATTGCGATTCTTTGATGTTATTTAAATTGATGTTATTACATTAGATTGCAAATGTGTAACAAACCTTGCACATTATGTTCTGTTGTCACTAAAAGAAAACCAATAGTTATTCCGAGTGATAGTATAAAGTATAATTAAAATTTCATGTATTTATGACCCATTCTCTTCGTTAATTTCTGAATTGCTTTAACCAGGTATGTAAACCTTTGTTGTCATATCAACATTATCTCTTGTTATTATTGTTTCTGAAACTTTAAAAATTCATATATTATCTGTAAATAATAAAGTGTTGCACTGCTAATTGAATAAATTAAACATTACCTTTTTCACAAACTATTTCTAATTGATATTTATTATGCAGTTCGTGTAATTTAATAAACTGATTAGTTTGATTGGTGTAATGACCGAGAGATCCCAGAAGACCAGCAAGTCAGCATCGTTTTCCATAGCATAATCACAAGTTTGAAAAATGGTTTGAATATTGATGACACTTTTTTTTTTTAAAAAAAATTAAATAGATCATTAGACAAATAATCAAATAACAAAAAAATTTAATGAAAGTATTTATTTTGACTTGTCAAATATTTGTATCTCTGTCTGGCTCATACTATGGGATCGTTACATTTAGACATTTGTCTATTTCTCACGCGAAAATAGTAACATTTATTTAATTGGTCCTTATCTGCATCATATGTTCGACATCCACATTTACAGTTGTGAAATTTCAGTCGATTTCACCGCTCAGAATTTTCTACTGAACTTTCACTCCTCCCTATATAAAAAATAAACTACGACAGGTGAAATCACAAATTTTAATGCTCTTCTTGAAGTACATATGACTCAGAAATATTAAGGAGCTCAGGTATCAAGATTTATGAAATTTAGTTATTTTTTGGTGATCAGTGGATTCTGCACAAACCAGTTCTAAATTCTAATCACAAGTTCAAGACATTTAAGCAAATAGTAGTTTAGTAAATTACAAAAATCAAAAGTAGTATTTACATATATCTATATTTGAATCGCATTACAGTATTCGTTAATTAAATCATCAGAAATACAGGCGCTCGGTGCTGGCTAGTGCAGTACGTATAGGTGTGTGTGTGTGTGTGACCGCGCTTGTTCACCACCCTGTCAGACAGTGAATAAACGTGCATTGTCTGAGGATAGAGATCTCTGGCGGATACCTCTAGAGCCGCCATAATGCTATTAAAATTCAGTATACAAGGAATATCATTTCTATTTTATTTTCTATTATTATTTCACACTATTCCCAATATGCTACAAATTAAATTCAACTGCAACTGTTATAGGTTACCCTTAAATTGGCATAATTTATTATTTATTTATTTTTATTCTTTCAATATTAGTAGAATAATATAATGTAGAAAACATTTTATAAGTAATCGTTTATAACAATTATACAATTGCTCTTACATATCATCAGTTATCATAAATTAAATACGTGCTTTTAAAAAATAGAGATTATCTGTAGATTACAATTTGTAGATCATGCAATATTCCGTTTGCACGATCAATGTATTGTGTATGTTTTAAACTATTTAATGTTTCAGTCGCTGTTATTTTTAGAGGAAATATAGAAAATAACAGGTTTAGGTCAAGAGAGTGAAATCAGCTGACCCGCTCTGACCTTGTTACATCATGACTAAGCCTTTATCGACTGTCTGACCTACCCAATCTGAACAGAGTAAACAACGTACCGTGTTCACAATTTCATAAAATCAAATATTGTTTTTGTGTTTGACATCGAAAGATTTCACCTTGTGTTTGTGAACATGTGCATTTTACATGGAATCCATGCGTACAATCGGACACATTATTTTTGAAATTAGGACTAATAAAACCCACATTTCTCTTTATCTATTTTTTCTAAAAAAAAATGTTCTCTGTAGATATTTATTTCATGGTCAGAATTACTCAATTTTCCTATACCAATTATTATTTGAAGTATAGTTCAAAATATGTACATATTTCTTTTTTTATCAAATTATTGAAAATATCATTTTGTTGTGTTCTGTTCACAATATTGAATAATGTACATAAACATCATTTGAGAAATCAGGGTTATATATTTTTTTAAATACAGTGAAACCTCGGTTTATGAACTTAATTATGAATTGTTGTAAACCGAAACAATTATTCCCATAATAAGCTACGTAAAATGTATTAATCTCTTTAAGAACCCAAAAAAATGGCCATTTATCATCTTTATTTTCTACTTCTTGCTTAAAATCCTATAAAAGCAATAAAAATGTATGATTTTAACATAAAAAGAATAGGAAGTACTAAAATGAAAAGAATAAACGTAAAAACAAACTTTGTTTTAACTTATCTTACAAAATATGCAGTAAAGTGTTGTTTGGAAGGGGACTCTCCTTCCATGAAAGCATTGGGTGGTTGAAGTTTATCATCAGGTCACGAACAACCTATCCAACAATATTTGTTTCTTCTCGCTTTTTATAATGAATAATGAAATGAGACATGACATTATCAGGGTGATATTTTTCCACAAAACTTTGCACCTTACTCCACTTGAACATCTTCGTTCACCAATTTCTGAAAATAATATTTCCCCTGTAACTGTACTTTGCTGCTCATTAAGAAGCTGTTTCAGTTCTTCCGTAGTGAGTTCTGAGACTCCCTGGCTGTTCGTAAACCAAAATGCTGTTCGCAAACTAAAGCATTTTTTCATCAGGATTTTTGTTCATAAACCGAGTTGTTCGTAAACTGAGGTTCCACTGTATAATTGTTGTGGCAGTTAAGACCAGTTCTTTATTTGTATTATTTTGAGTACTTTGTTTCGGATTATGATAACATTTGAATAGCTGATAGGGGGCATGGCGTTTGATAACATATCTTCTAACAGTAGAATGATTAGGAATGAACTATATAAAGAATTGATAATGTTCATTACACACAACTATACTCACTCATACTTGCATTACTTTCAAAGTATGAAATTTATATTTCATAGAACTTTGATAAAGAATTTATATTGCAGTTTGGTGTTTACTCAATTCTTTATTCCTATTTTGAAATTAAAAAAAGAACCGATGCCTCATTCCGTAAATAATTAATATTTCACACTTATTCAACACTTTTTTGTCAGTAATCCAAAAAAAACAATCTCAATTATATTATTTTATAGATGACGGACCAAATAAAATAAAACGAATGACTTTTTTCAAGTAAAAGTTATACTAATTTTTTTACTCAAGAATTATTTCTGAAAAAACAAGGGAAGGGAGGGGGTGTTCAGTGTTCTTATATATTACAGTTCCGCGAGCGGACTGTAATATATTAGAACATTATTACAGGTATTTAGTATCTTTGTGGACACTGAGGAGGAAACATCTAGAAAAAAGAAACCTAATTCTATGTACGGGTGGTATGATACACACGTCTGAGACAAGTAATGCATTTTTTTTTGCCAATTTTGAAATTACATACAGTGATTTGCCATCAACGGAATCAAGGGTGCCAGTTATTTTTTTGTCATTCTTAAGACTTTTCAGGATGCTTTTTGACAGGAATGGAATATTCAATACTTTTAATGTGATTATTTGTACTTCTTTTTTTTTTACTATTCAAATATTAAATCAACTATTTTACACCAATCAAACAATAATTTAGTGGCGCATTGACGTAAAATATTTATGTACCAGGTAAATACTTGCGTTGTGGATTAAATTTATAGTGAAAAATATTGTAATATGTGACAGGTTTTTTTATTATGTAATATTAATCACTTCTATAAATTAATACCCAGCCAATAAAATCTAACTTTATCAATAGTTTCATGTTTTACACTCCTGTAATATAAAAATACATAGTTTTATTTGTATCGGAGTGATTAAATTATTAATTAAGCATTTTAAATATGTAACCTTATGTTTAATATGTATAATATTTTGTTTGAGTCAAGTGTGGATTGTAACAAATCTTGGTGAGATGAGTTCACATGGTTTCTTAGTGTATGCAATGTAAGCATTATCTTCACATCATCAGCATTGATGTTGGTACACTTTCTTAGTTTATAATATTATAAAATATTTGTGATTATCTACATGCTTTCGTCAGGGACGATGCAGACTTCTAAATTGTCATTTATCATAAATCTAATGAAAAGAATTAAGCTCTGTCCTTTAGTTATTTTTAGTTTGCTTTTTGGTGATCACATTGATTATGTTTTTTTCCAAACGGCTGGCCGACTGACCGATGCTCAGCGAGTTTAAATAATTCGACAATGTTCATTGCGTGTGTTGCCATTTTTTAATATTTAAAACAATTTTAATGGTGTTCTATCATTCTCTAGTTGATGGCCATTTGCATTTTGTTATTATTACAATATATGACTGTGATTGTACTAACCTGTCGTATGTCAAAATAATAATTTATACACTGATTCTGAGAATATATTTAAAAAATTATAATTTTAATTTATTGCGGAGAATTACAAAATATTAAATTGCAAAGTGAGCTCAGATAATTAATCTAATACACATAGAGTCTTGCACGTTTCGTGGTGGAAATTGAATATTATTATGTTATGAAATGTAAAATATAAAAGAGGCGAGTATTTTTAATGCCTGTTAATAGTTAGATTTTATTTTGAGTAGAGATTTCACATGTGACTAGATTTCCACTATATTAGTGACATATAGTCGTGTGAAATAACTACAAAATGTATATTTAGTCCGGTAGTAACCATCTTTTAAAAATGAGATAATATATTGTGGACGTACTGTCTTGATTTCTTGGGTAGAGATTTTCCAATTATTATTTTTTTAACTCCCGACGTTTCTTAAATGTTGAGAAATTGCCGGCAGTTTTTGAAAATTTCATATATAATACAAATCAAATACCTTTTTTTTTTTTTTTACAATGATTTGTCTGTTATTATGTACATACATTTTTTTTTCTGTCTACGCTTCATATTTTTATTTGAAATTATATTTTGCTCAATTTCATCTGCAGAGATACCGAAATGATTTATTTATCATTTTGTTGCTTTTTGTCAAATTGTTAATAATAAATTTTCATGCTGTGTTTATTGTAAATTGACTTTTATCTGATAGATTTTTTTCAATATCCTTCAAAAGTGATAAAAATACTAACCAGTTAATCCACGTTTTTATGTTTTTATCGAGGTTTATGTAGCGTGAACGAAGAATTCTGTCTGTCCAGCACAAACTGCAGAAATAAATAAAAACATAGTTTTAATATTGACAATACGCTGAGAATGAATCTTTGAAATGTCAGGTTTAAGATTGCAATGAATTTACAATGAGTCAAATAAAACGCTTCTCATAGTGATTATTTGAAATGTTAGATTTCAATACTAAATCAAAATAATTTTTTTTTTTTTTGACCGAGTTATTAGATCATCACAATTAATAAGTATGTGTCCTATCAAATATTAGTACATTGAAAAGATTTACAAGCTACGTTTAAATCGTCTAACGAATGAATGATTTTTTATAACTTTTAAGTAAATATGCCAGTTTTTTTTTTATATTATAGACCTTACCGAAATTATAAAAAAGAATATTTCTGCATATTTGCCTAAGTAACAACTCGTGTCAATTTCCATGCCTCGTGTATGCTTGTAGTGAATACGACTCCTTATTGGAGCGGATGTGTTTTTGAAATTTTTTTCACTTTGGCGAGTTTATTGACAGAAATTTTGTTCTGAAAGATTTTAACTGCGATAATATTATAAAATGTTGGACATACAAAGAAAAATAAAAGTTATTTGTTAAAATAATCATGTGTTTCAATATCTCACCAAGTATTTATCACTGAAAACAATAAATAAGCCAATGATGCAATTATAAAGTGTGGAAACATTGTTCTACTTACTATTAAAATATTATTATTGTTTATTATGTATATAATATAGAAATTATGATAGTGGTTCCAGCATTCCTTGCATTTATTACTAACCTGAGTTTACAAACTGGAGTCTTTCCAACCGTGCTAAAAGATTTGTTGCTATGCCCAATTTATAAAAGCCGAAACCCTAGATATATCCAACTATAGACCGATTTCTCTTCTAAGTATTTTTTCAAAAATTCTAGAAAAAATTGTTAAAGGGAAGTTCCTCAAATTTCTAGATGTGAATAACATTCTATCCACTCGACAGTTTGGTTTCCGATCGAAACGCAATACAGAAGATGCCCTCATTTCTCTCGTGGAATATATCGTGTCGAACCTGGACAAGGGAAATAAATGCATGGGGATTTTTCTTGATCTTGCAAAAGCATTTGACACTGTACCGCACCTACTATTGCTAAAAAAACTTGAAAACATAGGAGTAAGGGGCATAGCATATAAGTGGTTTAAGGATTACTTAACAAATAGACGTCAAATTGTCCAAAACAATGAGAAATATATAGCAATCCAGCATTGATAACACACGGTGTTCCACAGGGAAGCATTTTAGGCCCTATATTATATTAACGACTTTTGTAATACGACCCTAAACAATGGAAAAATAATCACTTTCGTGGATGATGATCGTGCTTTGCTTTGAGGGTAAGTCTTGGGAAGAGGTCAATACTCATGCACAGGATGGTCTGAACAAAGTGAAAAAATGGTTTGACACGAATCAACTATCTTAACACAAAAAAATCAAAATATGTATGTTTTTGTATTAACAAAAGAACAACACCACATCAAAGTCCTACACTCATCGTACATGACTGCAAAGCAAACAAGAACACGGCTTCCTCATGCCAATGTGAAAAATTGACACAAGTCAAAATTATTCGACATCTGGGAGTACTGATCGATGATCTGGAAAGAACACATATCGAACCTAGCTAAACACATAAGAAAACTAATTTACTTTTTTAAAGGAATACGATGTATAATTGATTACAAACTCTCAAAATCGGTGTACTTTGCACTGTGCTACTCCTTAATTAATTATGCTATTTTAGTTTGGGGAGGAGCAGCAAAAACAATATTGGAGTCGATTAAAAAAGCACAAAAAACAATTTTCAAGGTAATAATTGGTCATCCCTTTAGATATCCATCAGATCTTATATTTAAAGAGTACAATATCCTAGATATAAGACAAATCTTTATGTTGAGACTGGTTTAATATTTCCATACCAACAACAACTCTCCTCAAGCAATAAATCATGGACACAACACAAGACAAACAAACATCTACACACCAGTTCCGTGAGCAACAATGACATTTTATCAAAGATTCTACATGTTCTTAGCTCTGAAACTATAAAACACACTCAGTACCAACTAGAAGTCGTATAATTCCAATAAGATTACACAAATATGGACCCAATATATGATGATTCAATCAGGTAGAGATGAATCAGAAGCATGGATATCCAACATTCTAATATAATTTACTTTCACCTTCACTAATAATTCACTAGTCCTACAACACTCCCACTACATATATTTTTACTTTTTTATACATATTTGTAATTCTCTTTTTATTCCTGTCGATAAATAACACAACAGCACGGAAAAAAAAACTGGCTACTTTAACACGGACTTTAGCCTAGCAAAGTAGCCAGGACAACACTGTATATATCAGAGTCTACTCCATCCCACACAATAAACTATGAGTTTATTATGTATCCACCTCTGTTAGAACAAAAATATGTATGTCAATACATATATAAATAAATAAATTCCAAAGAAGTTATGAATGGGCAAACTAGTAACAACTGAGGTGATGGCAATTTTAACTTGAGATGAGATGGTGTCTCTCTCCTGCGTGGTACACCCTTTGATGGACACTGACAGATTAAAAATGTAAGAATTTTTCAAAGGGAGTCATTGATCATGAGGTGTCAAATTTATTTGACTTTGAAAAACTTCTAAAAGGTAATTTTATCACTGCTTCCGGCTTATATAATATATACAAACAATCAATCGCACATAAATTCCAAAAAATGACATAGTCTGAATGCATGAAGGTGTATATTTCTTTAAAGAATTTCCATGTGATGAAATTGATGGTTTTTGATTAAATTAGATAAAGCGAAAAGAAATGCCGTTGCATAAAAAAAAAATTACAATATTTATTCTGAAAGATAATTTCCATTGTTATTTATGATATTATGCCACAATTTGGCTAATTTTTCGATGCCTCTTTTGTAAAACTATACAGTTTTGATTTAATAAAGCAATCTAGATGTTTTCTGACATCGTCTATTGAATTGAAATTTTCTTTTCGGAGCGAATGTTTCATAGATTGGAGTAAATGATAATCCGATAGTGCTATGTCAGGAGAATAAGGTGGATGTGGAAAAGTTCTAGATCCAGTTCCTTTATTTTGTCCTGTGTAATTATCAGTGCGTACGGTCTTGCATTGTCGTATTGTAAGGTACGCCATTGATTAGTAACTAGAACTGATAGTTTTTTAATAATTCCACCTTTAATCTTTCCAATTGAACACAATAAAATTTGGTTGTGACGGCCTGACCAGGTTTTAATCATTCATAATGAATAAAAAAACCTTTTTTAAGGTCAATAATGATTGAGGTATTGAAACTGGTGTTTGCCTAGGGGAAACTCATTGATTTTTTTTATATGGGTTGTGATAAAGGAGCCATTTTTCGTCTCAGAAATGGATCAGTTTCATATCTGCTTAGCAGCGAAGAACAAATTGTCACACGTTGATCCAAGGCCGACGACGATAGACTGGGGAACCCAAACTCCTTGCCTATAATTTTTGCCAAGCCCTTTCAAATGATTTTTCATCATCGACCAGGAACAGCCGATCTCTTCTGGTAATTCCTTGATGGTTTTTTGTGGATCTGATTCTACCAGTGAGTCTTCCCGATTCTGGTTTATTTTTTAGATTCTTATTACCGTTTCTGAATTGTTTAAACCAGGCATCGGCAACCTATGACCATTTGATAA
Organism: Eubasilissa regina; assembly: GCA_022840565.1. Classification (NCBI taxonomy): domain Eukaryota; kingdom Metazoa; phylum Arthropoda; class Insecta; order Trichoptera; family Phryganeidae; genus Eubasilissa; species Eubasilissa regina. Next base: position 9,295,861 of record JAINEB010000027.1, on the reverse strand, counting down.
TTTCAAGTGACCCACTTGAGTTCCAAAAATAAAGTATATATAATATATCCAAATAAATTATAAAACATAAACATGTGTAGCATGGTCGATGGAGAGGTGGTCTTAATAAACTTATTGTTATTTAAAAGGCATGGGCCAATAAGAAAAAGCCAGCGGTGTAAGAGAACGCTTATAAATAAAGATCATAAATTATTAATGAACTAAAACTTGACAATTATATTTGTTTTTATAATAATTAAAATTATAATTTTGTTTTTTATGTTTATTTTAAAAAGAATTTTAAAGCATATTGTAAAAGTATTTTCTATAAAATTTACCTTATTATTCACTAACGGGCTGTTAATACCCATTGACCCTAACCGTCTTCTTAATAGACACATTTTGGTTGATTTTGACCCGCAGCCAAGAAAGGTTGCCGACGCCTGGTTTAAAGCAACATTAGCATTTCCAAATGTTCAAAATTACCTTTGTTAGTTTCAAAAATGCTCACAGTAGCTTCTTTGGGTTTTAATCTCTTGTCAAATAAAAACAACAAAATACATTGCAACTGCTTCTCCTCAATCTCTGGCCTCGACATTTTTACTATGGGTGAAAATGAAAAAAATTATGTGGAAACAGTAAAAGTATGAACAGAGCTACAAAATAATAACAATGCTGATGTAATTACCCGACTGCAGCGAAAAGCAAACTGACTTCAAAATAATACAAAAAAAACGACATTTCTTTTCGCTTTACCTAGTATATTTTTTAAGTTTTGGAGCATGCTCCGCATCAGTAGTGGCGGAGCACTGATTGGTACAATCTGACCTAACTACACCACTGGGTGTACATAAAAAAGCTTATCTGAGTAGAGAATACTTTGTTTTGCACGAGTGGAAGGCCATAGTTCAGCATTGAAATCTTACTTGACCTTGGCTTTCGTTTAGTGACCAGTTCTGAATTGCCGGGTTATATCCCTTTTCTCAGATTCTTTGTCTCTGTTTTTTCATACATCATCTTAAAAGCTCGTGTCTACGGAATGAGACATTGTGAGATAATCTCAGAGATTTAGTTGAGATATATTCAGATATCAGCTTGAGATTGGTAAAAAGAGACAAGAACTCAAAGCAACATAGAACACAAAAGTACACATACAACGTTCGATCTGACAGCGAGATTTGACACATGGATACAAACATTATCTAAAATCACCACAGATCAGTACAATTATCTATTTTGATAAGTTAATATTATGTCATTAACATTAATATAAGATGTTTGGGGGTTAGGTCGGTGGTTAAATGAAAGAATGATGATTGGCTTGTTCAGGTTTATTATGACAGTGTGATAAAAACAAGGAAGACAGATAGAATGAAAGAAATTAATGAAGATGGAGAGGGTATGCGTGTATTATGAAATGAAATGAAGCGAGTCGGCGGTCTCGTTTGGCGCGCGTGGGCCGGCAAGACCGTCGTTGCAAAGCGATGAAACAGGAGAAAGCTCGACGATGAGGAATCAGGCCGGACCTGTAGCGGCAGCCGGCTGAGATGGCGGTGAATTTGAAATCTGATCCCTACAGATGTTAAAAGACAAATTTTCATTCAATTTTAACTGCTGCTGGGTGATTCAAAATCACTTAACTGACGAACGACAATGACGTTTGATGTAGGTAACGAGCGTGAAGTAAGGTGCGAGACGGCGAATCTCTGAGAAATGGTGTACGCATGGGGACAAAGACTAAAAGCTGATAGTTATCTCCAAAGAATCTCATGGAAGCAAAATCCATATCTTAGAGATTGTCTCGAGACGAAAATAACAGGCATAACAGATTAAATATTCTTCGTCAAAATTCTCAACAAGAGCAGTCATGGAACTCTAGTTAATTATTGTGGAAAACAACATATGTTATGTAAAAGTGGTATGATACATAAATGAAAAAAAAATGAAATGAATGAATGTGAAATGTAGAAGGTGCGTGTGTATTACGAAATGAAGATGTGAAGCGAATTGGCGGTCTCGCTCGGCTCTCGCGAGCCGGCAAGACCGCTGTTGCGAAACGCTGAAACTGGAGAGACTAACTAGCGGTGAATTCTGAGCCAGGCTTGTGGCAGCAACCGGCAGCGCTGTCGCTAGCGTCGATGCCGACTGAGATGGCGGTGGATTTGAATTCCGGTGGCTACACATATATTAGTACTAATTAGTTTCCATATCCTACAGAAAAAGTATTTTCAAATGCGCGTATTGTAGAAGTCAAATAGAATGGTATGGTCAAACGGAGTTTTTTAGACTTTAATACAGAAATATTTATTTTATTTGTAACTATATAATATAATGTAAAAATATGTTTGGACTGTGCCCGTCTCACTAGAGAAATTCTGTGTCGAGACAGGCATTATTTCGCATGAAGTTACCTAAATATGCAACATAATTGTGCCGGTGAATAAAATAGCACTTTTAAGATAACCGAAATGTTTAGTGTAAATCTTCTCAACACTGAGTGACTTTCATAAATGCATTTTCTATCACTAATCACTACCAAGATCGCGACCTTTGATTAAAACATCAAATCGGCTTCAACGCTAGACTGACATAATTTAATTTAATTAAAACATACAAATAAATTATCGAAATTCCACGCTACCCAGCAAAAAACTTTCAGTTTTAAACTTTAAAATAAAAAAAAATTTGAACCGGGATAATTCTAAATCTTTGTTTGATTAAAACGGAAACATAAATCATTTTTTTCCTCTTACAAAAGTAACATCATAATTTATTTAGTATTTTTTTTCATTCTGTTCTGAAAACTGATATGATTAAACGCGCTCGGGCTATTATTTTTTTATGCTTTTTTCAACACACAAGCGAACATATGATATGTCAAATGGCAATACTTTTTTTGACAGTTTCATTTTTATCATTTTTACCAAAGTTTTGTTTCCGAGTTTCGTAAGCGTAAAATGATTAATTTTGGATTATTATAATATTCTATAAAATAAATATTTATCAATCGTCCTCCTATTAAAAATTCACCGGTTACCATTTGCATGACAAAATGGCAGGAATATTGACAAGATCGTTTAATCGGTGTGTGGTAATCAGTAGAAAAGGAGTATTATCACAAATTTTTACACAGAATTTTGGTATATTTGAAAATAATTTTGACGGTAATGGACAAAGTAAAAATGAGAAAATTTACAAGTTCAAATACTGTAAGGCGATGTGCTTTGCGGGTGTTTTAGGTTATGTATTGTATAAGAATTTGTATCATTTACCAGTGGTAGAAGCCGCGATTCCTTTCATTGGAGGCGATATGAAAGGGAGAAGAGACAAGTTTAATTTTATATCGGACGTCGTCAATTTGTGCGCTCCTTCGGTGGTTTATATAGAAATCAAAGACACTCGAAGAGTGGATTATTTCACTGGCCAGCCTACGACGATATCAAATGGTTCAGGTTTCGTGGTTCACGCTGACGGGCTTATCTTGACGAATGCTCATGTCGTCGTCAGTAAATCATACAGTATGGTCTTGGTGAGGTTACAAGTGAGTGTACATTTTGTCCATTTCTCCTGAAGTATATATTTAATTCTAGTTTTCTTACATTTAAGTCTTCTCGAAAGAGTCTCTAAATTCTAAATAATTATAACTTTTACTAACTTAACTGTAATAAATCTCAATAAACAATTTCTCTGTAATCAGAAATAAGTGAGATGATTTTCGAAGGGTATGTTCATAAAAACTATCAGATGAGTTGGGTTTTTTAACCCTGGATTGTTCCCTCAATTAGAATAATTGCTTTTGCTCCATGGGGTGATATAACTGATTTTTGACCAGGATGGCACCACATACAACGGAACTGTTGAAGATGTAGATATGAAGTCAGATCTGGCGACCGTCAGAATACCAGTGAAGAATTTGCCTGTTATGAAACTCGGACAGTCATCTGATATACGGCCCGGAGAATGGGTGAGTATCTCTTACTATTAATGAATATATTGATTTAATGATGGTGTGTAGAATGTACGATGTATGCAAGGAAAGCGACCTTATTATGAATGTCAACAAGTCAAAAGTGATGGTATTCGAGAAAGAAGAAAGCAAGACAATGTGCAAAATACTTGTAGGTAATGAATGTTTGGAACAAATAAATGAGAAGATGATATTTGAGAAGTATGTTCGATAGAAACGGAAAGACCGAGAAAGATATCAAAAAGAGGGTAGATATAGGGAATAAAGTTTGAATGGAATTATAGCTAATGAGAATTTGTTAACTGAGGCAAGACTAGCAGTTTACAATGGAGTCCTGGTACCGACATTGATAAATGGAAGTGAGGCCTGGAGCTGGCAGAAGAGGAACGAAAGTAGACAGAATGCAGTGGAAATTCAGATCCGTTTATGACAGACTAAAGAACGAAGAAATAAGGAAAGAATGTAAAGCTGATGTTAGTATAGTGAGTAAGATTAAGAAAGGACTCTTAAGTGGTTTGGTCATATGGAACGGATGAATGAGAGAATGGTAAGAAAGATATATGACGCAAATGTTGATGGCACCAGAAGTAGAGGACATTTGTGGAAGACTTGGCACGATCAGGTAAACCAGATACTGGAGGATGGTCCGGTTAGAAGCCTCGATAATCGTCGAGCTTGTATGAGAAGAGATGAGGCGAGAATTGTGTGTCAGGACAGAAGAGTGTGGCTCTCTATCCTCTCTGCCTACCCCTGCGGAGAAACGGTGTGATGGTAAGTAAGTAAAGTAAGTTGATTTAATAAATTTATATGCAAGTTTCAATTCACACGGTTGCATGCGTTCCATAACAAACCCAACCTCGTGGCTCAGACGTTTTTTCATCAATATTAATAATTAATAGTTCATTAACTTTTTTAAACTACTGTGGGTTAATTATATTCGCCAACCAGTTATGGTAAACGCCTTTTCCTTCATCAGGGTGATATACAACAAAAGTGGTTAAATAATTAAGTGTATTGTATTATGACAGTTGTAGTGTACTGCTAATTGTGGTGTCTCTTAGTGCCAGCTAATTATGGCTGCACCATTGACTGCAGACATCGATGTCCGAGCACCAGAGCGAACCGGCGAGCCACACTTGTCAACATCTACAGTCTTGTTTCCCGTGCGGAACAATGATCTATTCCAATTCGCGGCCCAAAGCAGAGAGAGCAGGATCACAGCTTAACTATATATAACCCTTTCTTACTCGCACATAAACATACTCTACCTTTCGCGCGAGCCTTGACATACGTACAGACGTACAAACCATAAAAATCATGTAAAGTTAATTATTTATTATTAAAATGAATGACCACAGCGTGTTCGTATTAAATATAAAAAATAATATTAATATTGTTTATAGAAATATTGCAAACTTTTAGGTGGTAGCTCTGGGCAGTCCGTTAGCTCTGAGTAATACGGTGACTGCTGGTGTCGTTAGTTCTACCCAAAGAGGATCTGATGAACTAGGGCTGTCAGGTAAATATATTAAATGTATTATCTATTGAACACCAAAGATGACATTTTATTTATTTATTGGGTATAGGACTATCATGGTAGCCATCCTGACTTGTTTTTCAAGCTGTATTCATATAAAAGCAAAAATCTATTCTTATCTGTATAATGTTATGACTAATCATATTCTGTTAATCAACACTAATTGGTTCCACCAAATGTTTTTCAGTAAAAAATTGTCGATTAACAAACCAATATAAATATATAGGTACATGATTTATTCAAATTTTGTAAATTAAAAAAATCTAAATCTTTTTATTTATAATGGATTCTATAGGGCTTAATAGCTTAATAGCTTAATGATAATGCAAATGTAAAAATAACATTCTAGGCAAAATTAACACAATTGTAGGCCTCTTTGGTACATATTTGCATTGGGTGCCATATTAGGGTTAAAAGTGACTGACTTGAAATATGACTAGAAGAAAATGTATATTTTTCTCATAGACTGACGAGCAAAAATGGTCACACTTGCTAATTTGCAAGAAAGTCTAGGCTTCTATTGTTACAATTATTATTTTCTAATGTCTATTAAGTGGGTAATTGAAAACATTTTGACAGTAAGAAGATATACAGTAAAGTACATATTATGATTTGTTACAGGACGAGCCATACAAATTATGTTATAATTTTTATTGTCAAATACATAGTAAATTGTCAACAATGACAACATCTCCCCTTAATTTATAAAATATAGATTTTTTTTCTATAACTGCATAGTCTATCATCCATCTGTCAAATAAAGTTACACGGTAAAAAGACGGTGGCAGTCATTCGATCGTGTCGATTTCCATTACTTTATTGCAACTATTTTTTTCTTTATTAATTTTAAAAAAGGTTTAAAAAAATTTCTTTGTTAAAATGTTTTAAAAATGGCTTTCCTAAAATGTATGCTAATAATAATTAAACATTAATTTGATCAATTCTCCTAGAAAAACTAAACTACTAATGTGATCAATGAAATATACAAGCTTTATATTTTCATAAGTTTTTGATAATTTCCTCCAATAAAATTTCTAAACTTAATTTGAATTTGTTTTTCTTGCATACTGAATGTTGTACTGCTGCTTTCGTATTTTCAATTATGTGTGTCATGTGTGTACATATGTCTTGAATATTTTCAGGAAAGGACATGAATTACATACAAACAGATGCAGCCATTACATTTGGTAACTCCGGAGGCCCTCTGGTAAACTTGGACGGAGAGGCAATCGGAATCAATAGCATGAAGGTGACTTCGGGAATTTCCTTTGCCATCCCGATAGACTACGCTAAAGAATTTCTGTCTAGAAGTAAGTGAAACCGTGATTATGTTGGGTCCTGTCCATGATAATTATTAGGGGTACCAGTCGAAAATGTCGCATTTCGGTATGGCCCTTGTTTGATCCTCAGTCGCGTCCGTCTCGTCGAGTCGTCAGCACGTAATATATATTACTTTTGTTCCTTAACATTTGGAGATCATCTTTCGAAAGTTATTTTTATTTTTGTTAGCGATACATTTAAAATGGAAGGGTTTATACCAGATAAGAATTTTGTGCGCAATTGCTTGATCTACGAGTTCCACCAAAAAAACTCTGCGAGGAAGGCTGCAGAAAAAATTTGCAGTATATACGGTGATGTGATATCCATTCGCCAATCGCAAAAGTGGTTTAAAAAATTTCAGAGTGGGAATTTTGATACGAAAAACCAGCCTCGAGAAGAAAAGGTCTTTAAAGTGGATGATGACATTTTAATGTGTGAAGTCGAAGCAAATCCAACAAAATCAATTCAGCAGATTGCAGACACACTCGGATACTCCTGGTCGAGTGTAAAAGCCATTTGAAAAAAATCGTCGAAATAAAAGTTAAGCGACCCAGAATGCACGCAGAACACAAAGTTTTTTTTCAACACGACAACGCAAGACCCCACACTGCAGCGATTACTCGAAAAAAAATAAACGCCTTTGGCTGGAAACAAATCGATCACCCCCCATATTCACCGGATTTAGCCCCATCAGATTACCATTTATTTAGATCCCTGCAGCATTTTTTATCGGGAAAAAATTTCAACAACTTAGACGAAATAAAATCTGCCCTTGATGACTATTTCCAGTCGAAACCAGAAACTTTCTGTTCAAAGGGCATAAAAATGCTTGAAAATAGATGGAAGACTGTATTAGAAAGTAATGGGGAATATATAATATAAATTTTTTCAAATAATAAATGATTTAAATTTATATTTGCCTTTTTATTTAAAATGCGACATTTTCGACTGGTACCCCTAATATTTAGTGTTAATTTTTAAGATATTAGAATTCAATGATAGATTGACTTTTTTCCCTCATCGTTAATTTGATTTCAGATTAAATTATTATTTATGGGTTCATAGTGCATATTTATTATGCACAAAGTTACATTTAATTTTGCAGTGTTTTTTTACCTTTCATTTAAAATTTGAGATATTCTAGGAATACTTCATACTTTTCCAAGATAACACCTAGTGCTTGTCCGGTTTTCGAAAGTTAACGATCATGTTGACAATCATTATTTTGTTCATTTTCCAGAGCCTCTTCTGCTTTCAATTTTGTCTTGAATATCGAGAAAAGAATTATTAACGAATTGTTAAGACGACACTAACAATTAATTTATTAACAATGTGAATTATATATTAAAGTACATTATTATTTGCGTAAATTTTGCCATATAGAAAAGTTTTAATACAGAAATAGAGAGAATTGAAGATAAAACGCTGGGTTTTTAAATTTTTTTTTATAAAAAATATTGTTTATTTTACATTATGTTTGAAATTGTTTTCAGAAAAAGAAAGCAAGGCTATACCAGTTTCGAAGAGGTATCTCGGTATAACCATGCTGTCTCTCACTCCGCACATACTTCGAGAACTGCGGCAGAGGAACCCAGAAGTAAGACTACACATTTTTCAATGAATGTGGAATCATAAATTATTATTAATGTTAATTTAAAAAATTTGCATGATTCGTACATCAGTATTCTTGTTATTTTTTCATAATAAAATATATTTTACAGATGGGGCACGATATTTCACACGGTGTTTTGGTATGGAAGGTTATCGTGGGCTCTCCGGCATATTCGTAAGTTTTTTTTTTTCGTGACACATTGAAAAATTGCTCTAAATATTGTGGGAAGAGGCACCACTCGTGTTAGAGGCCTCTGTTAAAGGATGTTGTTTAGGGCCTTTGTTTGAGTGTGGGTCTCCACACGGGAGATCCTCCGGAGAACTAGAACTGCCGAGTAGCTTCATCATTATTGTTTTGTTATTTTTATTTCGTACTTTCTGCCCAAATATGATCTGCGATGTAACATTCTTGTGGGTTAAATCTGCCGGCAGTGGTGCGTGGAGGGTGAGTCTCAGTCTCTTCACTTCCCCTCTGCTCCCCGGCCTTGTTAATTGTATTATTTTATATTATCTTTTTGTAATATATTGTAAATATTATTTACTAATAAACCGGGGACAGGACAAATTTTGTTTTAGCGGCTGTGCGGTATCGCCCTGTCATATATGTGGGGGGCTATCGAACAGCTGCCTAGTAGCATTAAAAAATGCCAATCAGGTGGCCAATGAGTAGGACTGAGATAGGAGCCTTGAGCTTATTGCATCGGTCCTGGTTAAGTGGTGAAGGATGTGCATATGCATCAGCACCGATGAGTGGGGGAACTGAGTGAGTTCACCATGAAATACCTCACAGCAAATTACCTTCTTAGGTCAGCCAGGAATTTCAGCTCGAGTCGTATTGTTATAGCTTACTCAAATGGATTCTAACCTCAATCATTTACTTAATATAAATACAAAAATGTTGTAATTATTAGTGAATAAAAATGTGATATTACTGAGTGAATTCCTCTGTTACGAACGTGGATAACTATATTATCTAAGAATCCATGTGTGTGCGTCTACCTAGGCACAAACAAATACATGATGCCCCATGTACAACATTTCCTGTGTACTGCATTAACAGCAAAAAAAGGACACCTGCAAGCCACCTTTGCGATTAATTCACACGTTATTCGTATATGAAAACACGTGTCCTTATGTATAATATAACTGCCTATTTATATCATGTTCGCCACATAAAATACACAAGTAAATATCGCGCAGGTAGGAAATTTGCCTATATAAGACGCCGGTAAAAATTTTGTAACCAGTTCTCTTGAATAAATCCAACGTGAAACAACTGAAAAAAATCAGCACCTGAGAAAGAGTACGAAAACGAGGAAATATAGTCTTTATTCTGTACATAATATTCCTCTTTGATTTATGTATAGTGTGTACTTACCCCGTGTTGAGTCAATCTGAATCTGTAATCTAGAACACAAGGGCCTTGATAGTGATGGTAAACCGTTACGTGACTGTGATTGTGTCGATGATTGGTAACTGGGACTTAACGATGATTGGTAAGTAAGATTTAACTGTCGGATGCTTAATTTCTAGTGTACCAGTCACTGCTTGAAGAATCATGTTAATCAGTTATCAATCATTGTTATAATCAAACAAAATCACAGTCACAATGACAGTTAAAATAATGGTTTAAATAATGATTTTACCATCACTAGGATTTAACACACACACACACACCGTAATTTCTATTGATCAGATTTTTATTAAAATATTCTGCAAATATCTTAACTTTTATAAATGATTGTGTTGTTTTTACAGTGGTGGATTGAGACCCGGAGACATTGTGACGCACATTAATGGAAAGAAGATGCATTCTGCCAATGACGTTTATCAGATTCTAGAACAAAACACTCCCGTTTTGAGTGTCAAAGTTTCACGTAGCAATACAGTCTTGGAATTGACCGTTAAGCCCGAAGATCCTGCTAGTTAGATCAGACTACACCGCTGTCTTTCTTCTTTCATTGATTCTTGTTATTTAATTAACTTGAACAGAATTGATCCGTTGGGGAGTCATTTCTGTATATTAAGTGACGGCAATAAATAATAATATAAAAATTCTGAATTTTATATTATCGCATTTTACATTTTTCGCAATTTTCGTTAACGTTTTTAGATTCTGTTTCAGTTTCATATAATTCGGTGCTAAAATTACTCATTATCATTTCATGCCCGAAAAGTCTAACTATCGGAAGTAAAACTGTATATCGTTTTCTATTAAGTTTGCAACCTGCTGGCAATGCTGAAGCCAAACAGATTATTGTGAAATGGCTGCGTATAAAACACAACATTCAACTCTATTGTTGACAAGCAAATTTTTAATTTTATCACTAAACCATTATATGCAGCATGTAACAGACATTGTCTAGAATATTTTATGAGCAAATACCTGACTATATTACGAGTCGAAAATGTTCAAGAAATATGTGCAAATTCTGCACTGTTACGGAAAATATTACAAAATCGTGTTAAGTTTGAAATCTACGTACTTTGAAATAAATATTTGTGAAATTGTTCAATTATTATGTTTGCTTCAGGCCTTAAATCATCTAACAAAAAATAGTTTAGCTGCTCGAAATTCCATGACTTTTAATTTTTTGTATATATAATATGTAATTTGAAATCAATAAAATATTTAAATTAATTGGAATAATCGCATTATTACGATTTTTTTTTAAATGCTTATAACTCTCGGATGGTTGAGATTAGGCACATATACCTTGAATATTTTCGACTCGTAATTTAGTCAGGTATCCACCCATAAAGTATTGTGGACTAGGTCTGTTATACCTTGTATAACAAACTGAATTTGTACAATTTAAAAGAAGTAACAGGGAATGGTTAAAAATACAGAAAATTTTAAAATAAATGTCGAAACAACTTGTGAAACACAATAGAAAGGGTAAAATATGCCATATTATGCGAAGTAAGTAAACGATGTACGTACTGATATATAATTCAATGGGTTCATGAATATTTTGACTTTGGTATTTAAAAAATTAAAAATTGTATTTAAATCGTAATGGTTTATTTAGATCACAGAATTACTTATCATATTGACCCCTTACAATAACAAGGTTCCAACTAACATTTTGGGCTAATTTGAGAATTATTGCGTGAAATGGGTTCCAAATGCATTATTCTTTATTTTTTCCATACACACCAACTCTATTTAACGGATATTAAAGGAAATAGCAAGAGCTGAAAGTTCCAACTGCTTCAGTTATTTAATTCAATTTATGGATATTTATTGTTAATTTATAATGTTTTTATTTATTTTTAATTTCCCACATCTCACAGTGGTCATTGATAATACTGAAAGTAAGTTAAGACCTTAAAACTGATCATATTCGCATACTCAAAACAAAATATACATGAATATATGTTGAAATTCAATCAACACTTTTGAGCTCATTATCTCAAAACAGTGTCAGATGGAACCTTGTTATTCCGAGGGGTCGATATACCAAGGGTTTTACTGCAAAGAAATATTTTAAATTAAATTTACAAATAATTACATATAATAAAAATGTTCATTAGGTTTTAAAATTTTTAGTTTGAGTTCAAAATACATTTGTGGCGTACGCCTGATCGTAATGGTTACTGTGCACAAAATTTTTGTACAAAAATAGTTGAGTGTTATACATATGTATTACGTTATGTACCGTTTTGTAAATTAACTGCTCTCTATATATTCTGATTCATAATTCAACATACTTAGTGATTAATTCATTACATTTGGCAGTGTTTTGTGAACATTGTTCACAAGAATTGTATGTTTACTAGTTTTAAATTGATTTATACATGTTATTTATACAAATTTAGGTTAATAATATATTTTAACATTCTGCTCCCGAGCTGTACTTATTTACACATTATATATATAATTTATCAAACATATTTATTTACATATCATAAATGCAATAGGCTGTATGTCAAAAAAATTCAATTTCGGTTTATTGCACCGTAGTGATCAGCTCAGTGAACTATACAACCTGCAATAGATCAAAATGGTGATAACACCGTTAACAGAGAGTAAATTCAATTAAGATAATAAATTTGCAAAAGAACAGTGAGATGGGGTATTTTTTTGTCTCTCCTGAAAAGTTTGGTATTTTTGATACAAAGCCTATTGCATTTACCACAACGATATACTGTATATTAGTACTTGAAGTGATGATAAACACACATATTTTATATATTGGGATATACAGTGAAATCTTTATCATTTTTGAAGGGACCTATTGAAATAAACTATAAATGCGGGAAAGCATTGAATGCGCGAATATAGAAAAAAGTTAAATTTTTCATACTTTAATGTTTAATACATATTCTAAAAAAGATACATATTTCACATATGTTTACTTAAAAATAAAATTAGATAACTGCACAGAAACAAAAAAAAGAATATATAATTAAACTTTGTATTGTACAATTGTTAAGCGGTAGTCAGCAGTAGCATTCTCTCTCTCGAATGTTCCACTCATTGTTTACGAGTGCCGTTAATCAAAACCAAAACGATTAATGTGATAAAATAATCCATGCCATTTATTTTTGTATAAAATTAATTTGGAACTGGAAGAACTAAACGATACATGCGGGAAAACGATTATTCGAGGAATGATCGATCGAGATTTCACTGTATTTAGATTCTCATCAAGTTTTTATTTACATGTGTATTTGAGGTTAATTACAATTGTGTTCATAAGCCATATTTAATTACATATTGAATTGTCATTATTATCATTGGCATGACAAATCTGGGTGGGTCTTCTCCAAGAATATTTCATTCTTTGATTGTCATTAGCCCCGTATTTTCTTCACGTGAGTATTGATATATAGCGTAAAGATTATAAGTTTGGCCACATAGTGTGTCCAAAAAGTTGGTTGTTTACTACCGTAGACAGAGTTTGCTGTGTTGGGATTTGTTGTAGGATTGAGGCATACATACGTCATGCACAGGATACATTACATATTTCTCCAGTTGCAAAATTTCAAAGACGTCTATTTTATGCTTGTCACTGTTGCAGACTGTCCAATTCTCTTTATGATGATTTAAAGACAAGAGTGTGTCTGATGTCTCTATGTATGTATTGAATATATGGGGTTAATGATATTTAGCATGTTATCATATTTGGAAAAATAATATTTAGCTGTCAAGTCATGTTTATTTGCAGTTAGTTATGTATGTGTATAGTCCAGTGTTTTACTGCAAATATAGATTACATTTTTTGAATATTGAGAATTCTTATATACATATTTCAATATGTAATACATATGTTGATTGAAGAGTATGATCATTTTTGTAATTTTTAAAAATTACATAGACCTCATGAAACCTATACATTTGAATGCCAAAATATAGGTTGATTTAATACGAGAAGTGCAAGGCTGAAAATTTTCAACACGGCATAGTTATAGTTTTGGCAACATCAGTTCTGACTTCTAGACTTTTAGCATTACGAAGGTTAAAGTTGCATTGTAAATGCACATATCTCAATCAGAATGGATAATTTGTAAGATTTCAATGTTCTAATTTTTTAAACTTTTGTTTGGGTATTTTGTGAATATTAAAATTATAAATTTTGTTTATAAATAAAGATTCCTCATTGGAATAGTTGACTGAAATAGCAATTTATATTTGGAAATTATATTTTGCATAAAATTTTTGCATTTTGTACGATCTCGATTCTTTTTAAAACTGTTTGTTTGTAATAAGCAATTATATTGAAGCAGTGTAAAAACATCTAGTCCTTAGTGAGGTCTATACATTTAATTAACATTAGGTGCGACGCACATTCATCAAAGGTTTATATATATGTATCATAAGATTTGTTAAGAACGTTTGTATCGAAATACATATTACTTTATTGTAATAATATATTTTTAGAAATAAAAAATCTAAAATGAATTACAAATGTTTTTTATTTATGTGATTTTATAATAATTTTTAAACAATATTTTAACATTTGTCGGTGTCGTGCACTAGACAAAGACTTTGGTTATGTTGTTACCAACATTAATATAATTGCATATTAAATAAATGAATTTTTAAAAAAATGTATGAATGTATGGTTGACAAGCATGCATGAAAAGATGTACAAATGTGAATGAGGCAATAGTTATTTCAGAACAGAAGATAGAGCATGGCTTTTCTGGCTACTTCCTTGAGAAACGGTATAAAGATATGTAAGTATAATTTGATGATAAGCTTGAAGGACTAGGTGTCCCTGCAGCTGGTATCTGGTACCGTTATAGCAACCAGAATTAGGAAGTTTTGTGAAATACAATTTATATTAATTCATAGATGGCAGTAATTGAAAGTGTATTAAAATAATGAAAATCCGGTTAGCAAAATTTATGATAAATAATACAGTGCAGTTCCATCTGTTGTCAATTTAAAAAATTATAATAAATTATGTATATTTACTACTCAACCATAGATGGGAATAGTTTGTAGTTTACAGTGTTGATTAAATTATATTATTTAATTATCTTAAAGAAAAAAATCTGAGTATGATTATATTTAGGGTCGTCATTAACCAATAGGCAATTAATGAAAAGTCTTAAGGGAGAACAAATTTGGGAGAGGAGTGCCATTGTTTTGTAACGATATATGCAATATTTGGTCTAGCCAGGGGGAGATGTCCGAGGAACCCGTCTTCTTAGAACTCAGGGAACTAATATTGTCTTGTGTTGAAGTCCCGTGTAATATTGACAGTTACGGAAAGTCGGCGTTTGAATCTGCAAATTTAGAAAAGTGATTTTTTTTACCTTGATCCACAAATATTTCGTGTATATGATTTGCTGCTCGTGGTAAACTGATATTAGGTGAGCTATTCATGTAGAGGTTGTTTGCATAACTTTGCATTTTTAAGGTTATGGTTATTTATTATTTAATGTTATTATTGATGAAGAAACATTTAAATGTTGGAGCCATTAATAGTATGTTATTTCATGGTATATGAATGCTTAATTTTTATATTTAGATACATAAATTTTAACGAATATTTTTTCATGGAGCACTGAATTAAATTCGGGAAAGTAAAGTTATCGCTTCTCACTTTTGTGAAACGTAAACAATAATAAGGGCAGACGATATGTGCACTTGTTAAATTTAAGAAATGATTTTTGTCTTAATCCAAAAATATTTTATCTTTCTTATATGGTAAGTTTAGTTTAAATTGTTTCTTAATATAAACATCATTTCTATTGATGCTATTTGCATAGTAATACATATTGAATATTGTTATTCCCTTTAAAATTATGGATAATGAATCATTTTGAATGTAAAAGCCATCATTTAAATGTGTTATTTCATTGCATTTGAATGCGATATTTTTATTTCATATAAAATGATTTTTCTTGATGACATGCTTCTTTCAATGTTGATAAATTATAACCTGTCAATTCCCCATCTTTACATTTGCAAAATTTATTTAATTGAATATTTTATTTTTTCCACGAGTGAAGGAGAACATTTTTGTTAAATATGAATTAAATATGTTAATTAGAAAGATATACATATAAAATCAATTCTATCTATATTACAACTTCACAATAAGAATGTGTTCTCCTAATAAGAAATTTTGTTGTTCAAAGGTGAGTAAGTAATTTTGAATGTTGGGGACCCATATTTCTCATGTTCTCCGGTGAAGCTGTCGGTGAAGATCTGAGATCCCGGTCTCACCTCTTACAATATACCTACACTACTGAAAAAGATAAAAAAATATAAATAAAATTAAAGTAAATACATGGGTTGCAATAACGTAAAACAATCGAACCACCTCCATTAACCATCTGGTTATTGATTCTTTCCGAGCAGTTTGTTACTTTATTTCTTTCATTTTTGGTTGCATTGTAGAGTCTAGGAGCCAGGAACATACGAAAGAAAGCGTTGGCCAAAAGTTGTTCGCATTTTTATGATATATTATATATTTAGAAACTACATCCTCCTAGTCCTAGTTTATTATAATTTGTAACTTGAATCGAATATAATTATAAATAAAATATATCTTATAGATGTCTCACAGAGACGAAACTATTATTTTTACATGGGAAGTATGGAAGTCTCGAGCATTACGGGGCTTACGACCTGTCATCGGTTGGCTTAAGTGATTTTAGACGTATATGTTAATAACTCGAATGAATTTCATATATACACATAAAGGATATAGCCCCGTACTTCAAAAAATAGTCTCAGCTTCAGTGACATCTATACTGTTACATGAAAATGAATATAAAATTTTCAAAAAAAAATCAATAGATGGCGACAGCATAGTTGGTAATAAATAATTGAAATGTTTCAACGTGATAACATATACAATTATCAAAAATTTGATAGATGTGGTAGCATGGGTAAATAGGTGAACGTTAAATTGTGAAAAGTGATCACTTAAGCCAGCCGATACAGGTCGTAAGACCTGTAATGCCCAAGACTTCCATACTTCCCATGTAAAAACAATAGTTTCGTCTCTGTGAGATATCCAAATCTTGATGACAATCCCCCAGGGGATAAAATCCCTGTAATTAATTCCGACAAAGATTTGGACATATTTAAAATATTGTAAAATATATCTAAAATATATAAATATAATGTGTATATCTATCTGGTCACTTCGTATAATATATATAATCAGCTATAACGTCACATCGCTTGACACAATACAACGGCCTTATCACAAAGATAGCCAAAAATTTCTATTGTAACCCGCTTCAGGACACAATTCTTGAATCTATTAGGGGGTAATAATAACGGATCGAATACTTTCTCTCTTCGTAGTTGGACTTTTTCACTAGTATAGTTTACTATTGCAGTAAGTAAAATTATAACAGCAGACGATAATCTGGTTTAGTGAATGGGAGTTTACTATTTAACAAAATACAGATGGTGAAAAAAATGAAAGACGATTAAAAATTATATTTTTTTAAAAATGCATCTTATTCCGCAGTTAGATAGAGAATTACGTCATTATTAATCTAATATAATATGATGTCATTTACATAAATGCTTCTAATCTACGTAATAATGTACGACGTAATAACAGTTAGTGCGTATTCGGAATTATTTTTTTTATAATTACCTGTTAGTTTAGGATGAATTTTAATATTATGATATGAAAAATAAATACAAAAATCATAGCCATTGTCTGCATAGTTTAAAGTCTTTGTTTTATTGTAGGTGAAACTATGTATATATAAAAAATATACAGGATGGCAGAAAAAAAGAGAGAACATTTCGTAAAATGTGATATAATTACATCAAAATTAATTTAACTATATCAACAATAACTTTAATAGTTTACTAATATACTTACTTACCTATATTACGTTTTATTTTGACAATTTACGGTCGCCATTTTTGATTAATAATTTTCCCATTTGGGTTTTTCAAATTGTTGCTCAGAATGACAAAAATTACTGCAGAAGACTGTATTCTGATCAAAAATTTGCTAATTGAAAATCGCTGGGGTGCTCAGAAAATGAAGAGTTTCAAAACAAAATCTGGAGTATAGCTAGACATTACAGCATATCTGGACATTACAGTAGGATGGAGCTCCACCTCAAACAGACAGAAATTCAATCAACTTTCTTCGTCGTGAGAATGTTAATTTCATCGAGCCAGGCATGTGGCCACCGAACAGCCTAGATTCAAACCCTGTAGATTATGCAATGTGGGGTGTTTTGATGATTTCAGATTAGCTAAATATTGTGCAAAAAAAAATTACATTAAGAATTATAATTAATTATATTATATTTTGAAATAACTCATGTGTTACGAGATGTTGTCACTTCTTTTGGACCTCCCTGTATAGTTTAGTAGTGACGTTAAACCGTTACTGTGACTGTGATTGTGTTCGATAGTAACAACGATTGATAATTGAGATTTTAATACTGGAGGTTTAGTTTTTAATATACCAGTGATTACCAATGTTCCCTTTAAGGTGTGCAGATGTGCGCACGCATACGATTGGGCATCATAGCACACACAAAAATATATAGCGCGCATACAATTTATAACAATTCTTCATGTGTCACCTTTTATAGAATGGCGACAGTATCCTGTATAAGATCACTAACATTTTGGACATTGAATCACTTTCTGAGGTTACACAGCCAAGATAATCTCTTTATGCATACACTACTATATAACCCAGGCCCTACCAGTAGTCTTATACTGAAATGGTATTATTATTATTATTTTCTTCCTCAGCGCTCAAATAATAGGATTGGTCCTTAAAATTGCATAAAAGATTTTTTATGAGCAGATTGTGATCCAAAATTAGAGAGGACGTTGGTGATTACTGGAAGAATTAAGAATAATCAGTTACCAACAGTTTAGCAGCAAATATAAATATGTACAAAGAAAAGGTTTTAAAATGGCTTAAAGGCATTCAAATCATTAAATAATTATGTATTTGATATCTTTCTTAAGTTCTAATCTGATCAATTTCTTATATTTTGTTAATTTTCACATTTTATTATTATAGATGGATGTATGTATATATATATTTTTTATTAGTTGTGAAAAATTTCTTAAATCTAGTAGATCTTGATCTAGTTTTTCATAAATGTTGATAGCCACCCCCATAATTCAAGATCTTTTTTATTTGGGGGTGCATAACTCTATTGTTGTTTCATATTGTAAAAAAATCGTATCAAATAAATAAATAAATATCACCATTTCGCTCGTTTTAAATATATTACAGCTCGACAATTCTATCCAGAGGATTTATTCGTACGATGAGACTCTGGCGCACTCGGGAGTCGACCCCGGGCCTCTGTCGGCGATAACCACAAATCTAGCGAGCGCGCGAACCATTTAACCTTTACATCAACATCATTAGGCGACTCTCATTTGCCCCATTTTCAAAGGGCACCGCAACTTTTTAAGTATCGCTCTTTGGCCGCTGTAAAAAAGGTGCTCTGTGTTAAAATAAATGAAGCCATTTGAAGCCGGCGCAGAAGTCTACTTATCACCTCGGGCCGGATGCGGGCGTAACGAGGGATGCGACGATCGCTTGTCTACCGTTCTTCTCCAGGGCTGATCTGACATTTTGAAAATTCCTGTAAACGATGTTTCAAGACTGCAAAATTCCTATTCATTAATATTCTCAAATTCCGCAAACTGTTGAATATAAGCAATGTCAAGTTCCTATAAAAACTTATAGGAGCTTGACGAGCAATATATTTATTTATGCATTTATTGTGAATGATAATCGCTATAATCTCAATTATGTTAAAAAAATATATTAAAAGTTATCCTCAAATCCCCAATCACAACGAGCACTGACAAAATTTTTGATAAATTCAATGTCTTTGATATTAGACAAATATATGCTAATACTACTCTCAAATACATATATAAATACAAACATACACATTTTAAAACAACCCAAATCATAATTTCCACACGGACAAATACAAATAACCTACAAAGCCAAAGAGCACATACTTCATTTGGTCAAAGGAACTACAAATATTTTGGACCTAAACTGTTTAATAGAATGCTAAAAGACTTAAATCAATTGAATTGTCCCAAGAATATTAAACTATATATTAAAACTTGGATTCGTAATATGGGTAGAGCCAGTATTGGTACACTCATCCAAACATATTGACTCATACCTGTATTAATTATCGCTACAAAGTGATCCAAAAATTAAGTCCATTTTAAAATTGTTCTTCATATACACTTTTTATATAGTAATAAATGTAATTCTATCTACTTGCAATTCTAATTAATTGAACAATTGCTTGTAAACTATGCCCGTCTCGACACAGAATTTCTCTAGTGAGACGGGCACAGTCCAAACAAATTTTTTATATATATTATATAGTTACTAATAAATAAATCTGTTTTAAAACACAACATAAATGGAACGCCTTCTTTCAAAAACAAGCTATTATAGTTTTTACACTGGCGTCCATATAAATTTCAGAGGAACGAAGACTGCTATTGGTCGAATTCTAATATAAATGGCGGCAAAAGCAACTGACTTTGGCTGATTTTGAATGATCAATTTCCATCGAAAAAAGCTAGGTTTGATTGTTAATAAATTAACACAATAGATTTTCTGATGACAAAATTAATAAATTTAAGTGGTCAACTTTAATTTCAACTTTCAGCAGATTTTGATATCACTTTTATAAAAATTCAAGTGCTTAGACTGGATGAAAGTTGTAATGTTCTTTGTAGTATATAATTTCTGAAATATTCTTCGAAAAAATAATGGAGTGATCCAAATAGTAAATTCTAATTTAATGTATTAATTGTAAATATATACATATAAAATCAATTTTGTCGAAAAATATTGTTTTTGCGCTACCGGGATAAATTACAACTTGACAATAAGAATGTGTTCTCCTTAATAATATAAGTTGTATCAATGTGTCCAAAATTTAATACAAATGAATTGATAATTCCGGCGTCTGCGGTCGGTTTACTCAAAGGTATTTGATATTGCGTAAAAACAATGTAGATGACTTTCAAATAATGGAACGACAGATGTATTAATTTGAAAAAGTGAAACATATAGGTTCGAAAATTTGTCATGAAAAATACTGGCGCTATAACACAATTGGTAGTGTACTTCCCCGGATTGGAAATAGAGATCCAGGTTCGTATCCTGGTAGCGTAAAAACAATATTTTTCGACAAAATTGATTTTATATAGTCGGATAATACAAGATTTGATAAATATGGCGGATGCATCCTATATATATAGAATTATTGCAGTATTAACAATGCATCTTCATCTCGGTCTTGCCCTTGGTTCAGATCCTGTTGGAGTATGCGAGAGGCAGCTGCATTCTTCACCAATTCTATAGGATTATATACTAATGTACATAAATCAAGTTCACAACTATTTCTTGACCTTCTCAACTTCACAAATGACATAATTACACAACGAATATAATTATCTTTTTATTATTACACACTTATCGATTATTAAAATATATATTTCTTACTCCACTATTAACAATTTATTTATTTCTGATTAAATTGTACCAACACAGCCCTGTCTGTACGTAATTCTGTTTTGTGTTTTTTTAATGTGTTTCCGAAAGCTATCAGCCCCGTAACCGTTGAAGATTTAGAACACATTAATTCACCCTTCAAACTGATTAAGTGACATAAAAAAGCATTTTAAAAATCAAGAGTGTTTACACTTTAGTACCACCCCGTATTTATAGATTATATTTAGTGTACAGAACGTCCACTTTTCTCGGTAATAGGGAAGATGTTTTAACTTAATATTCTGCTAGAATCGTAATAGGGATTTTTTTTTGGGCAAATTGGTAAACAGATCATATTTCACAAAACCAATATAACTCATTGAATACAAGGCAAAACACAATTAAATAAAAAACGGGAAAATATATAAAATGAGAGAATAAAAATTCTGATGTGCAATAAAATATGTTTAAACAGAATGTAAGCACATATAAGGTAAAGGAAAATATATAAGATTAAAGTAATAATGCAGTCAGTAGGTATACGAGTACACAAAATGCAGTTATAAGAATTATTTCATAATATACAAAACAGTTTAGTCTCAGTATCTGCTCTACTTAATTTTAACAGCCAATTTTAAACATTATTTTTAAAAGTTTTATTGTCACTTAAAGTTTTAAAATTATTTTCAATTTGATTATATATTCTGAGAGCTTGAAAAGTAAATATGACATTGAAAAGTAAAATTGACCAAAAGTAGTTTTCGTTCTTGGACGATTGTAAGAATATTTGCTCTTATGGGAGTCAGCCACTATGATGTTTTTATAGCATTGCCTCTTGCATCCTGAAAGGATCAGGGCCCAATGATTTCGCATGCTCACATGGCGCACCATGCAGTAACTCTGCGTGTATCAATTGAGGATTTTCAGTGCCCCAATAATGGCTGTTTTGTTTACTAACAAAACCCACCAAGTCGAAATGAGCTTCTAAATGATTTTTTTCCAAAAGTCGAACAATTATTTAGATAAAATGTTTTAATGACTTCAACACGTTGTTGAGGCGTTACATGCTTCATAATAAATTGTAATCAACTACTATCAGCGACTATCAAATGCGAACTGACAAATTTCTGCCAATAATATTCACTGTGTATAATATATATAAAATCTTAATCTAATAGAATTTTTCTGTATATCTTTCTAGTTGATAAATTTAATTTGTATTAAAATAAAAACGCTTTAAAGGTTTGAAAAAAAAAATGTACATGACTGCTGATTTAGCAACTAGTTCCCTCGTTGTTTTCCGGAATCTCTGCCAACATCCATTGCTGTGCTGGTCCGAGGGTTGGTGTGGCTCATTTTATTTCCACCTATCTTTATTCAATTACTAAATTGTGATGATCACGGTCGCGGTGGACAGATAGGCGCGCGGCCCATACGGACCATTACGTCTACTTTGTCGGAATCCACTCGCACACACGCCTCCAGCCTGACACATACCTAGTGCGTGTTTATACTGCCGAGCTGTTAAAATATTTGTGTCCCAACGTCTTCATTCGAGGAATGCGTCGTCCATTCATACACGTCATGTTAATAGTCCGCACCGCGCACCGCACAACATCATTACTGGAAATAGGGACAATATTCGTGGCCATCTTCAGGAGGGTGTCGTGCAGGCAGTTCTGCCAGTTCTTGGGGAAATTTGTTCAAATTCATAATTGTAATGTACTGCGGCCGTCCGTTAATGACCGGCTGCAGTATTCTGTAGTAGATGAATCAAATTCCTTTCCAACTCCTAAAAATTGCGTGATAGTGAAAAATCTGAAAATTACGTAAAAATTAAATATCTGAAAATTGCGTAATAATTAAATTCCTGAAAATTGAGTAATAATGAAATACCTAAAAAGTGTGTAATAATGAAATTCCCTAAAATTGCATACTAATGAAATCCCTTAGAATTGTGTAATATTGAAATTCCTAAAAATTGCGTAATAATTAAATTCCCAAAAATTGCGTAAAATTGCAATTCCTTATAATTGCGTAATATTGAAATTCTTAAAAAAATTAGGAATTTCAATATTACGCAATCACGTAATAATAAAATTCCTAAGAATTGAATAATAATTAAATTTTAAAAAATTACGCAATAATGAAATTCTCTAAAATTGCATAATATTGACATCCGTTAGAATTGGGTAATATGAAAATTCCCAAAAATAGCGCAATACTTAAACTAAAAAATTGCGTAATAATGAAATTCCCTAAAATTGTCTAATAATGAAATCCCTTATAATTGCGTAATATTAAAATTCCCAAAAATTGCGTAACAATGGATTTCCCTGAAATTGCATAATAACGAAATTCCTTAAAATTGCGTAATAATAAAATTCCTGAAAATTGCGTAATAATTAAATTCCTGAACATTGCGTAATAATTAATTTTCTAAAAATTGCGTAATAATTGAATTCCTTAAAATTGCGTAATAATTCAATTCCTTAAAATCGGGTAATAATTAAATTCCTTAATTGCGTAATAATTAAATTCCTACAAATTGCGTAATAATTAAATTCCTAAAATTGCGTAATAATTAAATTCTTTAAAATTGCGTGGTAATTAAATTCCTTAAAATTGCGTAAATAGTGAAATTCCTTAAAATTGCGTAATAATTAAATTCCTATAAGTTGCGTAATAATTAGATTCCTAAAAATTGCTGTGTGTGTGAAAATGAAGTTCCTTAAAATTGCGAAATAATAAAATTCCTTAAAATTGCGTAATTTAAAAAAAATTTATATTATCAAAATGTTAAAAATAATAGAGTTCAAAATAATAAATTATTCATTTTGCAGTACATTTGTAGTACATTTACGACATTTGTAAACACTTCGTGTTAGTAATTACAAATTATTTAAAAGAATACATTATATTTACTTATACGCTTTGAGGCTTTAACTACTATTTAAAATCAAGTTTTATATCAAAAGTAAAATATTTTTTTTTACTAAATAATATTTGAAAAATTACACGAATTAAAAAAAAAAACCCAATTTAAAAAAGTAGATTATTCTGGGCATAAACTTGGAAGAGTGCCTCAGCTGTGCATCTAGTTGGAGGGACGCTGAAGTCAACTGTGAGGGTCACCCTGGACCAGGACCCTTGGAGGTGCATAACAGCCACTTTACGTCAATTCTGAAAAAAATAAAAAGATGTACCAATAAAATATTGCGGACTAGGTATGTTACACTCTGAATATAAATAATAATGTGTAATAAAATAGAATTTCTAAATTACATAAACAAACTTGTTTATTTATTATTCAAATTAATAATATCTAAAACACTTTCTTGCCTCAAAATATAAATGAACATTTAACTAAAGCATCCGCTACACATCTTGATAAAGAAATCAATCAGATTATCGGGGCCCCTCGAGCGACGAGATTCTAAGTGCGGAGGACCTCTACACAATATTTAGATATCTATCGATACACAGGCCTGACCACTGCCGCTTTTTAATTGACATTTCGTTAATGAATCGATATGTCATGGCGCCTTAATTACAGGTAAAAATGTCGAGAATTTACATGTTGTATAAACAGTAGTCATCTCGCGTCCGAAATACAAGACACTTTTAGAACTCGTCTCTCAATAATATATGAATCTGAAATAAACTCGTGTATTTAAAAGTGCGTATCATAAGAGTAAAACCAAACTAAAATATAGTTTTTGTTAAAGTTTTTTTCGCGCACTTTTGTAGTCCAAAATAAGCTTAATATTTTAGCAGTGATTTTCAGCTTACTTATTCGTTAGAGAGGCAGCGAGAATAGAGCGCCACACGCGTCTGTCCTGACACA
Organism: Eubasilissa regina; assembly: GCA_022840565.1. Classification (NCBI taxonomy): domain Eukaryota; kingdom Metazoa; phylum Arthropoda; class Insecta; order Trichoptera; family Phryganeidae; genus Eubasilissa; species Eubasilissa regina. Next base: position 9,270,644 of record JAINEB010000027.1, on the reverse strand, counting down.
CAATTCTGGGGTCATCCACATTCATACGAGCTCGTCGATTATTGTGGCTTTTAACAGGACCATCTTCCAGTATTTGGTCACCATGTCAGTATTTAATGTATTTGAGATGTGGATCTACAGAAGAATGCTCAAAATAAGCTGGATGGATAGAGTTACAAATGAAGATGTTACAGTTCGGATGAATAAAGAATTCTTCTATATCTCGGACACGTAATGAGACTCCTGTAGAAGTACGAGATCTTGCACCTTTAATGCAGGGAAATTGGTGGAAGTCGGGGCCCTGAAAGAAGGAAAATATCAAATATGAGGCTACGGTTTGGCCAGGCTACTGTAGAGCTTTTCCAGATCGCAGTAAATAAAGTCATGATAGCCAAGATAATAGCCATCTTCCGTTGAACGGATAAAGCACAAGAAGAAGAAGAAGAAATACAGGTTGCAGTATCGATGTGACGTTTTACACTCACGCCTGATACTCTACGAATAAATGTTAGTCATTGATTTGAAAGAAGCCTGGTAGAGTGGTGGCAGATATCTAATGTAAAGGGAGAGATTTTAATTAATAGTAATAATTTATTTCAGCGCGATAAGTTGAGTATTAATATGTATTTATATTTCACTGTAAATAAAAACTAACTTTGACGTACTTAATTATATTAATTGTGAGAAATGAGGAATCTCGAACCTGAGCTCGCCGAGTGTTGTCTCGTAATTAGACCCCTCCGAATGTTTGTGCTACTGTTTTAAGATCTCGGGACAGATAGACCAATAATTTATGTATCCAATAATCGTAACAAATATTGTTTTGCTCCAGAGAGGCTGCGCATGTGCGGAGCCCGCGGTGGCAATATTCATTTTACTTATCGCGATCCCCAAATATTCTCATCTTATCTTTTTTAAGAGGTACATATTGATGAAGTTGGAATCCTAGAAGTGTTCTAGATTCGTGTGAAATGGATGTACACGGTCTACGTGTTAATATCGACTTAATAATTGAACGAAATTATTCCAACATTCCGTTAAACACAGTAATTTAAATCTTAACAGCAATAAAATAATTCAATTTATTTGTCCATTAACGTATGCTGATAGGTTTTTCTAATATTATTTGGATGGACGTGATACTAATATATTTCAAAAATGTACACAAGGTGAATATTATGTTCCAGGCCGATGTTGTTTACAAATAACTAAAAAATTAAACAAAAAATTTTAATTTGATTTTTATTTATCGATTATTTAGTTTATTACAATTAACTATGGAATGTGACATTGGCCAATTCAGCCACCAAAAAGTTCTCCAACACGAAGCGATAGCGATCACCATTACTGGCTAGAGCATTACCATTATTATTTAGATAAAATGTTTTAATAACTTCAACACGTTGTTGAAGCGTTAGATGCTCAAAAAAAATTGTAATTAACTACTGCGACTACCATATATGAACTGATAAGTATCTGCCAAACCAAAATGGCGGCCAAACAAAATCGGTCTGGAACGTAATATTCACCGTGTAATTACAGTGGATGCGGAGACGGCGATTCAAATCCGTCTCTAGCTGACCGACACTGATACCGGTGACTTCTACATCAAGGATCCAGGTGTAAGTATTAGAGCGGACCCACCGCTTACCCAGCACCGATGCAATAAACTCAAGGCACCTATCTCGGTCCTACTCATTCGCTGGTTCGCACGGTTGGCATTTTTTAATGATACTAGGCAGCTGTTCGATAGCACCCCGCATATTGACAGGGCGATACCGCACAGCTGCCAAAACAAAATTTTCCCTGTCTCTGGTTGATTTAATATTTATTTATTTAAACCCTATCCCGAATCGTTTTGAGAGTTGATTACTCTCGTTTCGATTCGTCATTATTACATATGTTTTTATTTTATTATACTCTTACACCATTATCATCTTAATACCATCATAGGTTGGCTCCGGTATCATCGCACCAGAGCCATACTTGTACAATTTGACGTGAGACTCGTTATCACATTCAAATCAGAAGGCAGCCAGAAAGAAGCTGCATAAATCGTACACCCCCAAAAGGGGAGGGTAGATGTCACATTTATGTGTTGCAGTCGCAGAATTCGGTCACAGTCCGGTAGAAATTCACCTTATCCAGGTCGCAAGTGGTGCGAGGGAGAGCCAGTAGAATGCTCCGTTAGGACTCTCTAGCCACTGCTCTTCCCGGCATCGCCCATCCCAGCAACCCCCAGCGAGAGTTTAATAGAAAATAATATTTACAATACGTTACAGAAAGATAATATAAAATAATACAATTAACAAGGCCGGGGAGCAAAGGGGAAGTGAAGAGGCACTCCCTTCCGGGAAACGAGACGGCGCAAAAGAAAAACATATAAGAGACTCATCCTCCACGCACCACTGCCGGCATATTTAACCTACAAGAACAGTACATCGCTGATCATATTTGGGCAGAAGGTAGAAAAAAACACAACAATAATGATGAAGCTTCTCAACAGTTTCAGTAGAGCTCGATCACTCGACTCGACGAGTTCTTCTTTGACGAATCTTGCCCATCGGAGACCGAACGCTGCCGACTCGCACCTCTCACTCTTCATAACTCGCGCTCCACTATCTGTGGTACTCTTCCTTTCTTATTCCTGAATCAGTAAACGACTCTACATAAACCGGGCGTTTCATTCGTATAACCATACGCTATTACAGATATTAGATGGTCTGGCCAACTGGAAACGTACGAACGAGAAGATAATGGCATCAAGATATATGAAGCGAGTGTTGAAGTTATCAGTTGGGTGTTGAAAAGACTTGTCATGACCAGATAAACCAAATACTGGAAGACGGCTAACCAAAAAGAGTGCTAGGATAGAAAAGTGATGGTAAGTTAGTTAGTTAGTATTAAAAAGGAAGGATTTGGCGTCAGCTTCCACCTGACCTTTGGACTTACTGAGCCTCGGCACAGAAGTTACAGAAGTTGGGGGACGGTTCGTACGCTCTTCACAATGCAATTCAGAATACAACTACACTCGAACAAATCTGAGCAATCGATAGGCTCACAAAAGTACAACTGGCGTAAATCGAGCGAGTTATTTTTAATTTTCAATGAAATTCCACCTCTATACCATTACGAAAACTGAACTGAACTGAATCATGATCACCATCATCATCACATCATTATCAATTCAATGCTGGATGAAGGCCTCCCCATGACTTTGCCACGACACTCAAACTGCTCTGAGTAATTTCTTCTATTCATTGAGACTTTGATTTGATGTCTAGCGGATACTTGATGAAGCGGTGTGTCGGGTAACTGTATTTTCCTCAAGTTCCTAGAGTGCGATTGGGCAAAATTTGGAACGGATGGCATTCAAAGGGGAGGGTGCATAAATATTGCGCTTTGATCCCAAAGAGAGACATGAATTTTTTAAATTTATTTATATCAACGTCTTTATACGCATTTACAACATGAATATCTATCTACATATCGCATACCTAGATCAAAACTAAGAAAACTCAAAAAGTAATTTTTCAATAGATAAAAAAATATTTTTCTTCATTGTTTTTTATTGAAGTTATGAAACTAAATATCATTTTAGGTCATAAATGTATCCTAAAATGGCGCCAGAGTATCCGAATACAACCATACTTCAAAAAAATTGTTTTTTTGAGTTGTCTTAGTTTTGATCTAAGTGTGCTATATGCAGCCTGTACAAAAAAATATATACACACAGAAAATTAAAAATTGTCAAAAAAATTAATATATAAATATCTTTTTAGGCTATACACAACGATTTAAACATCTTGATCAATTATATCATTGTCTCGATACAGTATCAAAATCATTACTCTTATAATGTTATATTTATGCACGAAGATAATGAACTGAAAAAAAATACTCTACGCTACTGTTCCAAATTGATTATCAAGAATCTGGATTATTGCCAGGTAGATATAAATTAAAACAAATCAATTGGAAACTCCAGTTCAAGGCTCGTATAATAAAATATCCAGTTTGATAAACAGACGAATGTGTTTCCTCACAACACATACAGAGATGTTGCCAGATAGCAGTAATTAAGTAATCCTCTTAATTAAAAGACAGAACGGGTTTGTGGCTGCTCTAATTAATAATTGGTAATTAGTTATCGTTAAGAAAGCGACAGATTTATGTTTACTATCGATGTGGCAACGTGGGAGTGATTTTTTATCGGCCGAAATATAAAAAGCGCTGTGATAATGGACCGCTACAAATCACCGTAATGGCACTTGGGACAGTTCAGCGGACTCTTAAACAGGTAATAGGAACCTGCCTGCTAATTGAAAATATGCGAGAATCAGTGTGAACGACCTGTGGCGTCAAAAATCACAATAGATGTATTTTGTACTTAGTTTGTGATCAAAATATCACCAAATATCTGTACCTATTACAATGAAATTCATTAAAGTTAATATTATACTAATTAAATGTATTAATTCGAAAGATATACCATATAAAATCAATTTTATTGAAGAATATTATGGTTGCGCTACCGGGATTCGAACCTGGATCTCTTTCCAATCTGGGGAAGGTGCATTAACCAATTATGTTACAGTACTTTTGACGACAAATTTTCGAACCCATATGTTACACTTTTCAAATGAATACATCTACCGTTCCATTATTTGAAAGCCATCTACTTTGTTTTTAGGGAATCTAAAATACCTATGTTTTGAATAATTACAACTTCACAATGAGAATGTGTTCTCCTTTATTAATTTAGTTAATTGAAAAAGGGGCATAATTTTATTTCAGTCGCCAAATTTATATTCAGTTATAAAAAATATTATATTATATTAAATAATGTTAAAGTATTAAGGTCTAATTACACCTAGTCTTAGACTGATTAGATTAATTAATTAATTCGACAGATGAGATCCAAAAACGTACAATAAAATGCGATCGCTGTTATCATTTTCCCCTCCAAAATTTAATAGAATTCTAAAAATGTTTTTAAATTTTCATGGTCGTTCAGAATCTGCTAATTTTGGATTAATCAAGCCTTTTCTGGCCGACATTTCAGATCCCATTGCGGAGTTCATCATCAGCCCAGAAAACTGTACACAGAAGGTCCTGACTGCTGTCCAGAAACACGAAAGTTTTAGACACCTAAACTTATCAGATAAGTGTTCACATATACGCCTGAGACATGGATATTGATTGATTTTTAGAAGAATAAGCGAGCATTAGAAGTTTTTGAAAAGTATATTTTTATCAATAGAGGAAAATTCTCGAGGAGGCCATGACCTGCCTGTAGACTAGTGAATAATTGTATTCATGGAGCCAACCTCATTGGACTTGGGTTGTTTTCGGGAAAGCATTTTACATTTACATAATTTTTAATCCCTTTATATCAGTTGAGACACTGCTATAGAGGGATGAAGAATGGTGAATTACGAAGGTACTTTTCTAGATCTTCTAGGTCCTAAATTTACGGATAATTTCCTTTTCTTGGCTGTCATACTGACGCGTAATTGAAAAATTAGAGTATCAAATACGTGACTCTCGAGTTCACAAACCAAACTTTATTATTATTATTTTTTTTTTTTTGTAACGTCCTTGCGCCGATTTGTTACTCGTTGTAACAACAATATAGTTTATTACAGAGCTTACAAGTATAAGTACAAATATATTAGATGTGTTCCGATCTACGACTCCGGTGCGAGAGAGCGCGCGCCCAAGTGCGACGATCTTTTATCCCTTCCACGCTCCCATTCTTGCCAACATGCGCGCGTCACACAGGCAATACATCATGATACAATACAATATTATACTCCTTTTCATTTACAAAGAACAATTGTATTAGTGTGATACGTAATATGCACATTGTAACAGTGTATTGATGCCGCTTAGCGTTTTAATTGGTCAGTGGACGGGATTATTGTTTGAAATTAGTTTTAAATACGGCATCTACATATAATATGTACGGAATGTTTGAATTTTGTAAATTAGGAAAGTAAATTTTTTAAATTAATTACATGTTTTTTTGTATTTTTATACTGGTATTATTACCAAAATTTGTCTTAGTCGAATACATTTGATGGAATTTCCACTGTTATAAATATATAACTTACACTGTAAAATACATACATTAAAAATAAATAATCCTAAAAAAACATTTTTTCTTTGTACATACTTTAACCCTATTTCTATCACATATACAGAAAACAGCGGTAGAAAATATATGATATATCGCAAAAATAAAACGGTGTAAAAGAAAATTTAGGCTCTGTGTCTTTTATTTCCTATGATTTTTCCGGCACCATGTATTTATTAGATATCTAAAAAAAAGTATTATATGTTTTTGAAACGGGATGTTACGCACTCTAATACAATTGTTCTTTCTAAATATATATATTACGCATTTGTACAGTCACATTTGCAATACGGTATTATTGGATGAGGAGGTGCATATAAAACTTCAATGTCACAATTAGAAATCACTCAAAAAATGATAATAAAAATTATTCTAAAAAAAAAAAGACTATCCAAGTATGCAATTTTTCACAGATTTTAAAGTACCAAAAATAGTAGACATATACAAAAAAAAATTTTAATAATTCAAATTTTCAAAATTATAAATCTATTAAATTTTAGAAGTGCATTCCGATCTACAAGATTTAGAGACAAAAACTAAAATATACCGCAACCCAAAATCACTATTTTTATCAAGGCATCAAATTTTTTAACAATCTCCCCATCACAATTAGAAAAATTACGGATTATCATAAATTTGTATCTGAAGTAAAAAAAATATGTACACAAACTAACTGAAACATAAATTAACTCGTATATACTCCTTCTCTATACGTCTTACTCTCATAGAGAAGAAAAAAATGTTAGTATATTCACTGATTATTCAAAATTGTAATATATTTTTAATATTAATTAAAAAAAAAATAAAAAAAGGTTTACCGAAGAATGACCCACCATCATGAAATAATTTTACTCTCAGACACAAATAATGATTTAAATAGTCTTTGTTTTTCCCATATTTCATTAAATTGACTTGGGGCATTTTTGAATGAAAATCACGCGCAATTTGGCATTTCTTCCAGCCTCCGCAGCTCTCGTAAAACATGTGTTTTGACAGCTGTCATTTCTTACTTAATCATCCCGCCTAATCTACTGCCGCGCTTTTTTCCGGGCGTTCCTTTTTCAAGCGACATACGTCCAACGTTTAATTGTCGATGCAGCGACATCTCTGGGCGAAGCCAAAAAGACGACGCGCACTACGAACGGGCGCTCGCGTTTTTTTTCCCTCCAACTCGTAATTGTCGTCCTGAGAGACACGCGAGGGAAAAAAACACGTCTCGGTTGACGTTGATACTCGTTTTTATTTAGAATACTTCGAAACAAATTAATCATAACTCGCTGGAACTTTAAATCTCCTCTGGAAATCTCCGCGCAGCCTGGGAGACGACTGTCGAGAGAAAAATTGACGCTCGAGGGCCGGGAGTCGAGATGCGGAATTCAGATTACTCGGTGTTAGTACAATAGAGTCGAATTCAATAATAATTGTGATGATTTTATCGTTGAACTGTTTTTTATTGCGCCTGCGCGATGACATCAGCTGCGCGCGCATTGTGGAGCTTTTGAATTCAAGATGGCCGACAAGAAATGAAACGCTGTCACGCGATTGTATCGAGACAAATATGGTGATTTAAGAAGTTTATTCTCAAAATAAATTAGTTTTCATCATGGTACAAAATTGAAAATGAATAATAATGTATTTAATATCAATGAATATTCTACATGGTATTAAATTCGTTGTCATTAAGGACCGTAAAAGAAGACAACGTTAAAAGCAACATTTTGGATTTGGTTATTATCGACTTGTTAAACATCCCTAGTTTAATGACCAATGACGAATCAAGGATCTAATGCTATAATAACTATCAAATGAAGGAAAGCTGCATACTTCAGACACATTCTCCGCATTGAGAAATATGATCTCTTTCAGGCAGCAGAAGCGTAGGGAGAAAGAGGTTATTTTAGTTGTTTAACCTCAGGAAATAGCTCAATTTCCAAAATGCCAAATGGTAAATTAGCATGGTCGCTAATCTTTGATAAAAGACACATGAAGAAGAATAGTACTTACATATGACTGAAAGCTAGACTGTATGTATTATGTGAAGATTTTCTTCTATTTTTCATTTAAATGTAATTTGTAATAGATACTCGATGAATAATATATATAAAATAGTTTGCAGACATCTCGACATCGGTGGTTACTTTAAGACCTTTCAAATGCTCCCTGAAGAAGCGTTGCTTGGTGGTCATACTTAGTAGAATAGTATATTAATCCGTTTTTGTTTTGTTTATTGTAGTCTTCTTATGATGTGACTCCGTTACACTAGTTTTCGACGATCTTCTAGAAGATACCAAGTTCCAACAGGGTTTTAAAGCCTGCGGTGTTGATCTTAGCTTTATTTAGTTCAATACTTAGTGAGCTCGATCTATTCAGCTAAGTGAAACGTGTCTATCCATCATTGTGGTACACTTCCGGTCTTCTTCGGTCAAAAGCTGTGCTTAAGATAATCTCCTTTTATAATATATTCCATAATAATTTTAAATACTAAATTAATGTATTAATTATAAATATATACATATAAAATCAATTTTGTCGAAAAATATTGTTTTAGCGTCACCGGGATTCGAACCTGGATCTTCATTTCCAATCCGGGGAAGTGCACTACCTTTGTGCTATAACGCCAGTATTTTTCTTGACAAATTTTCGAAACTATATGTTACATTTTTCAAATTAATACACCTATCGTTCTATTATTTGAAAGCCATCTACATTATTTTTACAGAATCTCAAATACCTTTGAGTAAACCGATTTGCATTGAAAATGAAGATCCAGGTTCGAATCCCGGTGATGCTAAAACAATATTTTTCGACAAAATTGATTTTATATATATATATTTATAATTAATACATTAATTTAGTATTTAAAATATCACAGACCTATGTTCTGAATAATTACAACTTCACAATAAGAATGTGTTTTCCTTAATACATAATAATTTGGCCGAAGAATTGGAAAAATCTTTTGTTCACTGTTGTAAAAAGGGTTGTAGTTGAATATGTTGATGAAAAAGCATTCTTGCGTTAGTTAGTTAAGGAATTATATTTAAAAAAAAACACAGATATGTGTTGGTTTAAGAATGATTTATTGTGGATGCTAATAAAATGACGTTTCATTTGGTTGGCCGCCAGAGTGTCAGGGATGTCCCGAGGAGCGTCATTCCTACATTGTGCGCGCTCCGCAGCCGCAGCCGGCAGATGAGTATTTCCGTACCTCTACACGTGTAAATTGACCACAAACCGTATTATTGAGGCAGTGAAAAATGTTTCTCGGTGATATATCGGTGCTCACTGTCACCAAATTAATGTCTTTAAGCCGAATGCTCTTAGAAAGATTTACAGGTCGATCGACTTCAAAAGAACATTGACTCATTCCATCAACAAAGCATATTAACTCTGTTTTATTCCACCACAATTTTCATTGTGTTAAATGATATATAATGTTTTCGGAAACATCTTCCCATTATCAATATTATAGATCAACTAAAATTAAAAGCACATTCAGACAGTAACATATGGTGTGTTTGGAGTTAAGGAAGGTGGGGGTAGAGTTAAAATAGATAGGAGAGGGGATGTAATGGGCGGTATTAGAATATTTATTATGTTTTTATTGTTATTTTTATTATTAAATATTTCGAAATTTTCTAGAATGTTTAATTTTCGTCCTTTTGAGCAACTGTGTATAAGTTGTAAATTACTATTATCAAATAAATGGTCCTTCATTCTTGCGTGCTCAGCCATTTCGGAGTTTAGATTGAAGTTTTTTATAGCTTTCTTGTGTTCTTCCATTCTTTTTCTTATTTTTCTTCCGCTCTGTCCAATATAAAATACGTCATAATCCTTACAACTCAACTTGTAGACTCCGCTTTTTTCTTCTTGGGGTATGTTTGATTTATTATTTAACACATATTTTTTAATATTGTTTTTTTGTATAGAAGGTGGGATTAAATTTTTTATCTTTACAGAAATTTAATAAATTTGTTATAAGTATTCTTCTCCATGACTTTCTTTCGTCGTTGTATTTTGGTAATTTGTGATCTAAGTATATTATATATTGATGTTTATATTTACTTCTTATTAATAATAGTTTGATGGCTTTCTCTTATAAACAATAAAACAAAGTTTTGACTCAATTTATAAAATAATCATGGAATTCCACATAGTTTCACCAAAAACCTTTGAACAGCTAACATAGAATATGTTTTTTAGAGACTCCTTTAGTAAAATTTGTCACAAAAACTGCTTTCGAACATTCCAACATAGGACTGGTTACTTTAACACAGACGGTAGTCTAGCAAAGGAGCCAGCACAATGCTTTATATCAGAGGTGGATACATACTGTATCCCTCACAGTAAACTAATAAGGACCGGTTATGTGATCAGTACTAACTTTTTACTATAGTAAAAAAAGTCACTGAAGTAAATTTTTTTTTCTATAACGGGTTGTTTGATCGTTGGTAATAAAAATATTTACTTCTCGAAAGTACATCCCTTAGTAAACTCATTTTACTCTATGATATCAGTTAGTAAAAATGAGAATTGATAGTTAAATATGGCGGACTTTTCACAGCTGTTCCAAAAGTCATCTGACACATTGATACTTTGAAAGTTGCAGTATACGACAATTCAATATTCAATATCCCGCTATTTGATGATTTTGTTGTTTAACATACATAACACATAATTCGAATATTTAATATCAGTATTAAAATTGCCGTAAAACTGTTATGCAGTTTGGCAAATAATAAAAATTATAATTTAAACGTATGTAATAAAGATGAAATAAAAAAACAGTTTCCATTGGTGTACTTTGTAATAAGCTAGTATTAATTAAACGCTTAAAGCCCACGGTATTGTTGTGGTAAGTTCTGTTCTGTCATGCGGGAGACCGAGGTTCAGTTCCCCGCCAGGGAGATTATAATGTTTATTTCATTTGAGGACACTCCTGCAACAACACTGTATATCTGTTTTGAGCAGATCTGTGTTATGAATGCCACAATATTGTATATCTTCTTGGGCATCGAATGGCACATTAAATAACCATATAAAATAAATAAAAATACTATTAAATACCATTTATAAGTGAGCTTCTCTACAATAACACCGTATATCATTCAAGATGGTCCGTCTAACTATCAACATTTGTAAAAATTGATATACATTTATACGTTGTTGCAGAGGGGTCTAATTTATTTCAAACAAGAAAAACACATTCTATTAGGTTGATGCATAATTTTTTCGCTTCGTTTTCTTTTAAATTTGACGTTTGATTTACATTTGTCATTATATAATTCTTTAATAGAAAACCAGCCACATTATGTTGGAGAAAGGGTGGAAAGCTTCTGAGTCATTTCGCCATCTCAACGATCTTTTCAGCGAAGGAACGATTAGCGAAAGGGCATGTCGAGAGTGGTTTGTTTGCTTCAAAGCTGGTGATACCAGCTTAAACGACAAGTCAGGAAAGAGTCGATCTACGGAGTTTGATGACCAGGCCCTTACGGCGGCTGTAAAAGAAGACGAAGGTTGCATCACTAGGACACTGGCTGAGAACTTCAACATCGATTAGTCCACGATTACGGTGACCACGCTCCCGAATGATAATTGTACGTAATATATTTTGAGTTTATTTTCGTTTCTGGTTATTGTGTGGGACATATATTTATTTGGTGTATAAATATAATTATTGAACGAAAATAATGCACTATGTCTTCCCCCCCCTACTTCTCGTCCCTTTCCGGCCTCGTCGGCCTTGATAGATTGGCTGCCGGTGCGGTTATACGTGTACAGTGCAATTTACAATATTATACAATCTCGAGACTACACGTCTATAGGTACTGGGTGGGAACCTTTGACGAAATAGTGAGTTAAAATATACAGTCCACATCTTTGGAGATGTAAGCAGAATACTAATTGGTGAGCGCCAATTCCTTCTTGTTCTGAATTTTTCCAGCATCTACTTTGCTATGTACGCAACAGTTATATTACAATAAAATAATACAATATAACTTTAGAAAACGGCGGGTAGTTATATATTAACCTAATACATAGGGGCAGTGTGATTCATGTGTTTGATATACGTAAAACGTTTTTATTTATTTCACTTTAATGCGGCACCAGGTATCGATTCTGATACCTTCCACATGCTACATGACTGCTTTACCATCTCACCCATGATGGAGAAGACACCAACTGTTAGAGATGAAGAAAAATTTAATTTTGAAGACTATAACATTTTTGAAGCAGATTTCTGTTTTACAGCGGTTCGACTGTAGTCGCGAGGTAAGCACTGCTTTTTCTTATTGGATCTTCCTGTTTTCCTTAATAGCCGCACATGTCCGCCCGCGCCCGCCCCCCTCCCGGCGGCTAAACGGTTCGTTCCCGAGCCGAGATCATCTTCGGGAATGGAGACACTTTTGTCGTGACTAAGTGCGCCGGGTCATAACGCCCAACATGCGCCCATTAATCTTGGTAAAGATTAAGTAATGAGTCGTTGATTTTATTTTTTGAAAACATAATTATTCGTGAGTTATCTTGGCTCAAATCGTGTAAATCTGTTTCAAAGGATTGAATTGAACAGAATCTTTCAATCTTATTTAATAATAGTCATAATATAAATTAAATAATAATAAATATGAATTAAATATATCAATTAGAAAGATATACATATAAAATCAATTCTATCGAAAAATGTTGTTGTTGCGCCGCCGGGATTCGAACCTGGATCTCTTTCCTAACCTAGGAAGGTGCGTTATCCAACTATGCTACAGCGACAATATTTTTAGTGACAAATTTCGAACCTATATGTTACCTTTTTGATATTAATACATTTAATCGTTCCATTATTTGAAAGAGCCATCTACCTTATTTTTACAGAATCTCAAATACCTTTAATCTGATTTCTTTCAAGTAATGGAATGATTAAATATATTAATATCAAAAAGGTAACATAGAGGTTCGAAAGTTTGTCGCTAAAAAAAAAAATAATGTACCTTCTCCGGTTAGGAAAGAGATCCAGGTTCGAATCCCAGTGGCGCATATATTTTTCGATAAAATTTACGTTATATGTATATCTTTCTAATTAATATATTTAATTCATATTTAAAATATTACAGACCTATAATTACAACTTCACAATAAGAATGTGTTCTCCCAAAGATAGATATCAATTATTTACTGTGCTAAAAACGGAGTATGCACTGAGATATGTCGATCAAAGAACGCAAACTAGTGAGTTAGATGCATATCCAATAATATCGTTGTTAAGAAAACATATTTTAGGTTTGAAGTTACAATTTCAGAACATATAAGAGTATTGTAAATGAATCAATTAGAACGACACAAAAAAAATATTTTGGTTGCTATTCGAACCTGAATTATTTTATATCCTATCACAGACATGTGTTCTGAAATTGTGAATTCATAACAAAATTTAGTTTCCATTAAAAATAGTTATCATAATCAGCCAGCCAGCATCATCACCAGCCAGCATCATCACCAGCCAGCATCATCACTAGCCAGCATCATCACCAGCCAGCATCATCACCAGCCAGCATCATCACCAGCCAGCATCATCACCAGCCAGCATCATCACCAGCCAGCATCATCACCAGCCAGCATCATCACCAGCCAGCATCATCACCAGCCAGCATCATCACCAGCCAGCATCATCAGCCAGTCTGCATCATCAGCCAGCCTGCATCATCAATCGGCTCTTATTCAACCATAGTTCTAATTTGATCATTCACGATGATGACGATTCATCTACCTGCATTAATCTACTACAAAATGAAGGCCTCACCATTATCGTCTTGATTCACCTCCAAAAGTTCCTCACATGTTGGCAAATCTCACCCACCCAGCGTATCTTTGGTCTTCCCACACCTCTTGGATTCCATTGGAACTTTGTATTCACTCGTTCTACCAGATAATCTGTCAAAAAAATTATTTACGCGTTAAATACATGTTGATTAAATTAACATTCATTCTTCTTCATCTTCTTCCACGGTACTTCATCCCATCGTGGGATTTGGCCTCCCCTACAGGTGCTCTTATCCTGCTCCAGTCCTCTTCCACACGGTCAGTTCACCTATTCCTTGGCCTGCCTCTAGGTCACTTCCGGTGTAGGCACATATTTGCGATGTAATATAGTTAGTACAGCCTGTAATACTTATTTTAACTATGGTAGAAATTACATCACCATGTCTCATTCCGAATTCAATTCCAACAGTTTCCGTTAGCTTATTTTCAACATTTACAACTGCTTTATATTTTGTCAATGTGAGTCTTATTAGTCAGTTATTAAAAATCATGATTAAGTTGGTATGGTAAAATCGTAAAGGTAGAAAATAGGTAGAATATATAAAGCGCATAGATACAGAAGGTACTGTGCGATCCCATATGGGATAGCCCAGGATAGAGATGTCTGGTGCTATATACTATGTGACGTAACAAACTCTGTCACACATTCAGAAAATTTTAATTAACAAAACAATTTAAAGTATTATCGTTCTGATATTTATTTTTATAGCATCACCAACTCTGATTTAGACTATACCAAATACGGAAACTGAACTCGCTTGGCAGACGCCCCCTGGCCGTCGAAGAGTGCGTGTCGGCCCTCGCGTCACGCACTTGTGCGAGGCCCCAACTTAATTTACTGCGGAGTACTACTGTATTAGGATGGTGCCATATTGGATATCTGGCAAAGTTTTTGGGATTGAGATACCTACCTTCAATATGGGCAATTTGTAGAGATATCTGACGCTCGGCAAACAGGAAACGTTACTAGGGATAGTAAGTTCTCACCTCGGATCCCGCAAATGATCGAGGACTTTGGGCGACGTAAAAATGATATGACTGAAGAAAGTGTGAACAATTCTCCACGGTTCATTTACTGTGACTTTCATATTTTTCATTTAACTTGTCTTCTGTAGGATTAGGATTAAATTGGTTTGTACAGCAAGAAATTTCATGAATCTCATCTTCAACCGATTTATAATTTTTCATGAATATGTAATTTCTCTTATTTGTTACAATTAATTTGCTTTTATTCTGGAATAACCTTCACTTTACACTGACACATGCACTGCTAAATACACGAACACACATTTCCTCTGAGTAGGTGATTTGAATCTTGTAACAAACCCACAATATCTTATGCTCTACCTTATCTAGCTGGTGAGGAACCTCCAGCCTGTCTTGGTGGCAGGATTGCCTCCTATCATCAGACAAAAGTTCTCAATAGGCCATTAACCAATTAAATACCATGAGCGCGTTAACAAGCCAAATTTTGTACACACACACTTTTGGACCTTGCAAACTTACAGGGATTAAAGTCATATTTCTAAATTATTTTGCCACCTGTGTATGACAGATCTCAGCTTTTGATAGATAAGTCAAGACCCTTAAAGCCTAGTCCTCCTCCGTCCATCCAATAATCTATACCTGTCCCGCTCTGGCCGATTAATTGCATTTTCGCTGCCGGGGGCAGTCTCCGATTGTGCTTCGATAGCAAAGCATTAAATACTTGTGCTTCCTTCTGCCACCCTACACTAGCGTTACGCCATGCGTTACGCTTGGATCGCGCAGAGAAAGTGAATTCCAGATTTCGGAAGTACAGTGATTGATTCGGCATAATATACGTGCTTGTCAACCGGAGGTGCAGTCGACGCCCAACCCAGGACTTCGAAGCAAGATAGGCCAGATCCATCTACCCTTATGTTCCTTCAGACTTCCATTTCGGGTTGCGTTAACTATTTAAAATTATTCTAAATTACAGTCCACGGGATCTTATCCCACCAACTCCATTTCAAATAGAGTTGGCAGTTAAGGCAGGTTTGCTACGCAATTGTTTCACTACCTCCATAATATGGGTAATAATTTTAAAGAAAATAATTAAAGCTACAATTACGGGGGGCGTTACAACACACCGCGAGTGCTGTCAACATCCGTTTTCTAATCGCTTAAACTTAAGGAAGCGCAGAACATCACTAAACTGCTTGTAAGTGACTAAGCGGCTGTCACATATGTCGGAGTGCCACCGCATTACTCAAACATTGTTCACTCACTCCGTACTTTCTTGCCGAATTGTGTTCAAAAAATTCATTTTAATTTTCTATTCTAAATGAGAATATGAACGCGGTCAATTCATTTATCGTATTTTCTTCGAACGAGATTTATATTGCTTTGTGCTAACAAATATCGTTCTATGTCTAGACCTAACAAAATGTGGATAAACCGCGGTATTTCCAAAACAACAAACTAACAGGCTTGTACAGTGCAATCTACAGTGGAACCCTGATTTTATGTATTTGACCAATAAAAAAAAATGTAAACAAAGGGAAAATGTAAAATGGGAGTTTTAAAAGAAATAGATTATTTATTTTTTATTAAAAAAATCAAATAATGTTTTTTTTGTTGTTTTTATATGTATTATTTATGCTACAAAAAAATTAATTATATAATACATAAAAATGGTTTAAATAATTCTTCTTCTTCTTTTATTAGGACAATAAACCCTCACAGAGTGATTTAACAAGATAAAATTATACTATGTAGAAATCTTTATTATTATAGCGAATAGATTAAATAAAAAGTTAATATTATTTTCGTATAAAAATGTCGATATTATGGACATTAGTTCAATGAATCAGTGAAATTATTATGATTATTAATTCAAATAATGGAACGATTAAATGTAAGTTCGAAAATTTGTCGCTAAAAATATCGTCGCTGTAGCATAGTTGAATAATACACCTCCCCAGGTTCGAATCTCGGTGGCGCAACAACAATATTTTTCGATAAAATTGATCTTATATGTATATTTTTCTAATCAATATATTTAATTCATATTTAAATTATTACGAGTTTAAATATTAATTTAGTATTATTTTTTCCTGTTTTAAACACACGTAAGTATTCGTTATTTCTTCTGATGATTCGAAGAATAAAAATCACCAAAGATTTATGAATGTCAGCATTTAGGAGACCATAAAACTGGTTAAGAAAAATACACGTAGCTCTTGAAATTAAACCCTTCATAAATATGTCAAACGTTCACTTAAGGTCAGCATATCAACTGGAAGCAAATAACGCTTACAAGCTATTAATACATTGGCGTCCCGACGCCTTCAGGGCGGCACCGAGTGTTGCGACGCCGTCACATTGACGGCCTTCAAGATTCAAGTACCCGATGTTGAACATATAAAATAACGAGCATACAATAATATACAGATCATCAAAGTAATATTAAAAAAATATATAAAATTTTTCAACGCAAACACTTTTTGCAAAATTCCCAGAAAATAAAAAAAATCTCAATTAATCAATTAATCAAAGAAAATAACGCTGTCAAATTTGAAACAAGCGCATTATTAAGGTTTAAAAATAACTTTAAAATCCCTAAATGTAACACCAAACACTATCAGCAAAATTTTATATACTCAGGGATAAAAATTTTCAATAGTCTCCCAACACAAATTAAAGAAATAAAAGATATAAAAGAGTATAGAAAGAAATTAAAAGAACACTTCAGAAACAATTAATTAGAAAATATACAATATTATTGAATACTTCAGAAGCACGAAAAAAAACATGTAATTTTAATAATGTAATTAATGTTATTTAAAAATTGTAAGAATGTCAAATAAATAATAAAAAAAAAACAGTTGACTGACTAGAGTTTTATGTATATATTATGAATTAATAATTTTAATATAACAGTAACTTATAAATTGTATCTATGTTCAGACTTCATTTAACAATATATATATATATATATAAAACAATCTAGGTCAGGCTTATACAGTCTGATGCATTCTATAATATACTCATTTCAGTGCCCCATTTATATAAAATTATTTTTATAGCTTGCACCAACATAAAAATCTTTAGTACAAATATTATAATTAATTCATTTACGTGCAAGCCTGTCAGCCGCTACCTACCTCGCTAGGCACACATAAAGTATCTGTTCTTAGGTAGGTAGCCATAAGGTTCCATAAGCTAGAATATGAGTTGAAAGTAAGGTAACGAATAAATTAAATAATAAGTAAACTTTTCGATACAGACTAAATATATGTAAGATGTAAAAGAAGAGAAATAAGCAAACAAGCAAACAAAACATGATATATTTAATAATACGATCATTTAAGGGACTCTTCTGCTGAATATGGATGAGACGAGTACTGTGTGCCAGGACAGAAAAGTGTGGTGCTCTATACTTTCTGCCTATCTCCGTGGAGAAACGGCGTGATGGTAAGTTAGTTTGTTAATTAAAAAGGTACAAAAAAAAAAATAGCTCCCGCCGGGACTCGAACCTGAAATTTTTTCTTGCCGGGGGAATACCAATAAAAAGTCGAATTTTATATATTTAATTTTAATTTAAATAAAGATTTATTAAACTATTAATATTGGAATGTTTTTATTTCGTACGTAGCGCCATTTATTTTTTATCAAACTTTTTTTTTTTTAAATTACTTCTTTAATGGTGTGTTGTATATTTCTATTTAACCTTCGTTTTGATTGATACTGATTGTATATTAATAAATAATTAATTAATTCAAATACCTATCTGAGTATATTACAATATGAGTTTACATAATAAATCAGCAGGTTTCACTGATTTGGAACTGTTCCTTCATCAGGGCTAATCAAAAAACTAAATATGAATATAAAATTATTGTTTATCGTTTCAATTGATTATTTCAAAAATATCAGATTATTTTTTTTAGCCTCGACTGTGTTTAGAACATTTTTAGTCTTCGTGCACTTTTTGTGACAATGCTTCGAAGCCAAAGTCTTCAAATACTGTTCCACAGCCATCATAACAGTCGGCAGATGGAGCATCAATGTAACTATGTAAATAATGTAAATACAGCTAGTTTCTACAAAAAATAAAAGGTGTTTTTTTTAAAGGTTTTGTTTTTCGAAACGGCATCACTTTTTCCAGCGGCAGTCAATTTGACAGCTGACAGCAGATTTGTGCTCAGTTTGGTTTGCAATTTCACCACGCATAAACTTACGCCAGAACAATGCTTGCAAATTATTTCGAAAATCATGATTCAGTTCGCGAATCTTACCGTTTTCGCATCATGCAAAATCTTATTGATAAAAGGCATTCGCAGAGACGTCGTACAGTGGGCACCGAAGAAGTTGTTGTTGCAGTGGAGCGTGGCATTGCGGAGGACCAGAATGAGTCGATTTGCCATCGTGCACAGAAATTTTTCGGCTTCGTTCCGCAATTGAATGGCATTAATGTGGAAGAGCTGTGGTTTCAAAGAGACTGCGCAACAAACTGCACAGCGCGCGCCATAATCTATTTATTGAAAGAAACAATCGATGAGCGCATAATTTCGCGTAATTGATCTGCGAATTGGCCTCCAAGATCGTGTGATTTAACACTTTTATATTATTTTCTGTGAGGATATGTAAAGTCGCTAGTATACACTGATAAACCAAAGACGGTAGACGACATGAAAGTCAACATTCGTCTCGTTATTGCTGATATACGACCCCAGCTGCTCCAAAAAGTGGTCGAAAATTAGACTTCCAGATTGCGCTTTATTTGAGCCAGCCGCGGCGCCCATATGCGCGAAATCATATTTACTTACATATGGAATAAAATTATCTTTCCAGTAAACTCCAAACGACGGCCATTACCACGATTTTGATGTGTTTTATTTCATTTAAAATTTCTACACCTCTAAAAAAAGGATCAATTATATACAAATTTCTGAGGTGAACTTTGAAAACGGAGCCATTTTTAAATACCTTCGTACGTATTTGATGACAACATATATATTAAAAAAAAAAATTACAACCTACATTTGAAATCTAAGTGATTAAATAAAAACACAAATGAAATATCCTTATAATGTGACAAATATAAATTTTCTTGTAATTAAGATGTATGTTCTAGTAGTCTACAAATTGGGCAACAATTTCGGTATAACTATTTATATCCGTCTTTATTGCATAATAGACGTATACTAAAAAAATCGATAATCCAAATTTTCAAAATTAAAAATCAATTAAATTTTAAAAACAAATTCTGATCTACAAGATTTAGAGACCAAATTGATATTCCAAAACTAAAATATACCGCAACCCAAAATCATTATATTTATCATATTTTTTAACAATCTCCCAATAGCATCTAAAAACAGTCTTCTTCAGATACGAGAGATATCAAACGATCTTTATATTACTTTTAAAATTAGCAATATTAACTTTGTGGTTAAAATTCATATTTTTTATTTATTATCTTTGTTTTAAATAAAAAATATGATCTTTATATTCTTTAAGTACCTATTGCAATTAAATTAATATTGGTTATCTCAGAGTTTCTCCTCAATGAATGACAGATTTAATATTGTTAAAAGGCGTACGGATAATTAATTGAAAAACATTCAAAGGCCTCGCCCTTCCTAGTTCTCTAAAAGTAATGTTTCCAAAATAACAATTTAAAATATCTGTAAAATGAAAATTGCGCATTGCCAAGTAGCCTCCAATTAGTTCAAATTGAATGTAATAGTCAGTTCGAGGTGTCAATATAGTGCGGAGGTAGGTAGACCCTCGATCAAGTCTGCTTCGTTTGTCAATTGGGGATCTCAAATATTTTTACAGTGATCTGGTCAATGAAAAATATCAACTCCTATATGTCATCTTCTTTCTCTCAATTTGTCACATTTGATCATTATAATAACAAAAAATTTAAACGAGAATGGTATGTATTGACCTTTGATATATTGACACCTTAGAATAACAAGGTTCCAACTAAAATTTTGGGCTAATTTGTGTTATTGCGTGAAAAGGGTTCCAAATTCATTATTATTTATTACTTATTATCAGTTATTATCATTATTTATTATTATTTATTATCATTATTATTACTATTATTATTATTTATTATCAGTTATTTAGTTTGATGGATCATTATTAACAATCTTTTTATTTATTTTTAATTTCCCTCATTTCACAGTGATCATTGATAATACTGAAAATAAGTTAAGACCTTAAAACTGATCATATTTGCATACCCAAAATAAAATATACAAGAATATATGTTGAAATTCAATCAATGCTTTTGACAATATTTTGATTGTCCAAATTTTACCCCCTGGAGGATTATCATCAAGATTAAGATGTCTCACAGAGACGAAGCTACTATTTTTTATATGGGAAGTATGGAAGTCTTGGGCATTACACGGCTTACAACCTGTCATCGGCTGGCTTAAATGATCACTTTACACAATGTAACGTTCACCTATTTACCATTTAACTTTATTTATCTTTATTCACTATTTAAGTGGTGAATAAGTAAGAATTAATATGAAAATAAATTTAAAAGGTGACTATTTGCATTCGGTTATTTATAATATTTAGCTTGCTATTAACACTTTTTCTTATTTATAAAATTTCTAATTTATCTAACTTTAAACCCCTAGTATTTATATGTATAATTTATAAATCCTTGTTAATACCAAAAGAATGGTTTGTTTCCAAAAGGTGATTTGATAATTCTGAATAGTTGTTGCTATTTAGGCATCTCAAGTGCTCCTTAATTCTAATACCAAAATTTCTGCAAGTTATACGTATATAAAAATAATTGCAATCATTGTAAATTAATTTGTAGACTCTCGATTTTTTTTAAATATCGTCCTTATCCTTGTTATTTAATATATAATTCTTTAATTTGTTATTAGTGTGAAAAACTAGTTATATAGAATTTGGAATATTTTTAATAATTGAATTACAGTTTACATTTATTTAATTGGTTTTGCCACAAAGTAATTTTGCTAATATTGAAGATGTTTTTATATTTTGGCACGATTCTAAGGAAAAAATATTTGCCAACATTAATGATATTTTTTAATATTGAATGGAAAATGATATGATGGATATACAATTTTATGTAAATGACGTAGATATCGCATTATTCATGTTAATTCTTAGGGTTTTTTTACAGATGTTCTTTTATGATTCTAGTTAGTAATTATGTTAAAGATATTTTATGGATGCACATAGTTGTCTCAGCTGCTTTCTGCATAACTGCGTCCCGTTCCTCCGAAACAATAAGTAAGTAGGTAGTTAAAAAGTAGCTCATCTATTAATCACAGTATCACTTACATATGTGAAATGTCGTTCAGTACTAAACTAGGAAGATGAGGTTTCGCTCAAATCTCCGGGTCAACCAACTATGGAAGGATTTCTGGTTTCCAAAATGGCGTGTCCGTGGCAGGGCGCGAAACCATTTGATCTGCGCATTAGTTTCGGCGTGAACGATATTAAAAAACTTAACGACCTCGGCACCGACAAACGCCATTTTTTTCTTCAGTCCTTTACTCATATTCCCCATAAAGATTGGCGCATACGCTATAACCAAACCGTGTACGAAGGGAGTAAACCTACGGCCCTACGGTCTGTAAGTGCAGTCCGAGTGACGCAAGAACGACATGAACTTTTAACTTCATCATCGTAATTCTAAAGGATGTTTTTTTAAAATTATAGAAATTTAAAATGAAAAAAAGGTATAAAAATCGTGGTAATTACCACAGTATTAACTTTACTGGAAAGATTATTTTATGTCATTAGTATTTGACACCAACTTGACTTGACTTTTGACTCCAATAAAGCGCAATCTAGAAGTTCAATTTTCAACCACTTCTTGAAGCAGCTGGGGACGTATATCGGCAATAACGCGACGAATATTGGCTTTCAAGTAGTCTATTGTCTCTGGTTTATCGGCGTAGACTAGCGACATTACATATCATATCATACGATCTTGGACGCCAATTCAAAGATCCATTACGCGAAATAATGCGCTCATCGAATATTTTCTTCAATAAATTGATTGTGGCGTGCGCTGTGTGCCATGTTGCGGCGTCTTCCATGTCATTCAATTGGGGTAAGAAAAAATCAGTAATCATGAATCTATAGCGCTCTTCATTGACTGTTACGTTCTGGCCGGCATCAATTTTGAAGAAACAACCGCTTCTTCAGTATGACTGTACAACATCTCTGCGGATGCGTATTCTTAATTAGAGTATGCGCGATGCGATAATGATCCACGGTTATCGGAATTACTTGCTCGGATGGACGATTATGTTGACCGTAAAATGGACGTAGCACACGGTAAATTTCGCAAACTGAACCACGATTTTCGAAATAATTTGCAAGCGTTGTTTTGGCGTAAGTCTATTCATGGTGAAATGGCAACCAAACTGAGCACAAATCAGCTGTCAGCTGTCAAATTAGCAATTGCTGGAAAAAGTGTTGCCAATTCGGAAAACAAACCTCTACAAAAGTACCCTTTACATAGCGATTGCTTAAATTATCCATAGCTCTGTAAGAAGTCGAAACATGGACTCGTGTTGATGTCGCAATTCTGCGTATGTCATAGAATGAGAAACGAACGAATGACTCCATTGAAAGAAAGAAAGACTTTATAACACAGAAACAAATAATTTTTTCATACTTTGGGCATGTTGCTAGAAAAGATGCAGATAGTCTGAAAAAATTGGTGATCACGAATGGAGTGCGGGAGGTATTTTCAATAAGATAGACAGATCTAATTCGAGACATGACCGGGCCTTAAAGCTTTTCGGTTTTTTAGCTAAATTTGCGACATTCAAAAATCACGTGGTAACCCGGTTTCAAATATTAGAATTAAGGGCGAGCTTTCATTTTTCCAGTTTGAAATTCAAGAAATTTTACACGAATTAGATATGCTTTCAAGATGACGCTTATAGGTAAAATATTATAAGTATCAGATAAATAATTAATAACTTTTTTGTTACGTAAACCATGCGAAAGAGAAAGATTTGAATAGTAAGAGACGACAATATAATTGTTGATTTTCTCGCATTCGATACAAGTTTTAAACATAACTCGTGTCGGGAGTATTTTCCACCTTTTTTCATATTTATATATGGAATCATATGGAATGAAATAAAAATGTGTGTTGTCATTTGAATTAATCAATCGAAAATTAAATCATTTATTGGGTACCTAATTCATATGTATAAATATGTTTTGAAATCAGACAAAGTACCTACATATATTTAGAAAATTGCTAAAATCAATGTTCTAAATTTAAAATTATTACGGCAGCTTCAATTTATTATTTTGTTTAATATTATCGATTTAAAACATCACGTGTGGGTTTTGGTGATATGTCTGTATAATAATTACATATTATTTATGAAATAGACAGCTTGTGTTTAAAATGCAACAGTGTTATAAAACGTAAAATGTTTACTTTGTTCAAGAAAACGTTGTTTTCTTTTCAAATCAGTCAAAAAACATCTAATTTATAAAATTTGCTACTAATACTACTAATAACTTATTCATTCACAACACTTGAATGTTTGTATTTTTAATTTTAATATATATTGTATCCTGAAGAAGGGACCATTGGTCTCGAAACATGTTACTTTATCAATAAACAGTGGTAAAAACAATGTGTTTTTATTATTATTAATAAGAAAATATTTAACTAGTTGTTACCGAGATTCGAATCTAGACCTTACGACATTACGATAAATTTAAAACTTATATGTATATTTTTACAATTGACACATTTATCATTTTTATATTGCGTTGATCTCAAATACTTTTCAGTAAATAATAATAATAATAAAATGTATTAATTAATTCAGTTTAAAACAAACGCAAGGTTCAATAACTGATGCTGTTGCTGTAATAATAATAAAAAACAAAATTTCAATAGAACCATTATCGCTTGCAAGTCAGGCTTAAGTGTTTGAGTTTGTTTGGTTACTCCGCTGTGGAATTTGTGTGTGGAAGCATGGCTAATCGTAAGGGTATTGAAAGCAGGGGAAATTGGACTTTATTGCTGTACAAGTTGAAAGTTAATAATTAAAATTGCCTACCGACAGAGTGTTGTGCGTAATGCGCGTTACGACAAATGTTTTATTAATTAACCATTGCACAATTAACGTTTTCTGGCTTTAGTCATTATTCATAATTTGCTGAAGTAGTATAGATAAAGTTTAAAAAGCATAAATATATGATTTCCAAAATATTTATTAATATATTTTAAAACATTGGTGATTGAAATAAGAATAATTATTTCATAGCTACAGGGTCATTTCATTACCTAAACGTGTTCGTAATGACTAAGTAAAAATGATTATTATTTTAATTTTGATTGTTTTTGGTTTTTGCGTGGCGACCATATTTGTTTTAAGGGGCGTAGCATATTTTGCAACGTAAAGGGTTTGTGGAAATTGATATATCTCAGCTTTTATTTGATCAATCAAAGTAATTTGTTCAGAAAGAAACAGGCTACAATATTGTTTAAAAATTGTCAAGCAACTATTTATTTAATATCTGGACCATTTCATATGGAATGACCCTACATTGGTGTCATCCTAACAATAGGCGTCATATACAAGGTAAGGCGAGCAGTCCTTCCGAATCCTGGTTTTCGAGATCACTGGTCTTTCGACTAGAACCCTTATCCCCTCACCGATGTCATCCTGTACCACGGTTTCCCTACTTCCCTCGCATATCTTGCGGTGATTCCGATTTACGACCGGAACTGTCGTATTCCATTTGGATCCTATCGGTGCAGGATTTACAGTTCGAATACACATTTTATTCGTGAAATTCACAACAGAGTTCCTTAATAATAATTTAAAAAAACTTTCAACTAGACAAACTAGATGTCTCACTAATAAATAAAAATGAATTTTATTAGGGGGTTGAATTAATTCTCGCCGTTTTTCTATAATAATAAAACAGAAAAAAAAGTTTTTTTTAAAAGTAAAGTTTTATTCAAAATATTGCCCTACTTTTTCAATTACTTTTGCCCATCTTTCAGGTAAAAGCCTGATGCCTCTGTAAAAAAAAACCTTTTTTTTTGAAGCAATCCAATTCGTTACCCATAATTGAACTTCATGGTAACTACGGAAGAGTTCGCCAGATAGACCATGCTGCATAGAGCGAAAAAGATGGTAATCTGAGGGGGCGACGTCAGGGGAGTAGGGCGGGTGGGGTAAAACTTCCCAACCAAAAGAATTTAGCTGGTCTTTGACCACTTTAGCCACATGGGGCCTTGCGTTGTCATGGTGAATAAGAATCGACTCATGTCTGCTTGCATATTCTGGTCGTTTTTCTTCAATCGCTGTCGTTAACTTGATTAGTTGTTCCTTGTAGCGCTCTGCTGTAACTGTTTCACCTGCTTTGAGAAGCTCAAAGAAAATGACACCTTGTTGATCCCACCAAATGCAGAGCATTGCTTTTGACCCATGAATGCTTGAAACCACTCCCGACATGTTCTAGCAGACAAGGCGTGCTCCCCATAAGCCTCCACAAGCATTAGATGAGCAGCAGCAGCAGTTTTCTTGAGGTGGAAACAGAAAAGCAAGGCTTCCCGCAAGTTTTATTTTGATGGTACAAAGTTTGACATGTCGCAAGTCGAAAATCTCGCCGTTTTGAAGAATTTGAGCGGTTGAAAGTGCCACGTGGAGCTTGCGCAAAGCGAGAAACACTAAAACAAAAAAACAGCAGTAAAAAATATTAAGATTACGATTATTTCTTTATTTTTTTTAGAACGGCGACAATTAATTCAACCCCCTGTTAACAATAATTTCATTGAAAGATAAATTTGGTTTTTGTATATTTCTTCATCACATATTAATTAGCAAGTTAGCGATATTTGTTTAAGCAAAATAATTCATTCTCACACTTACATTGATCTAGGGGTCGGCAAACTTCTGAAACAAAAAAAAACAGATAATGTGTAGTGCAATAATTTACAAATTTTTCAAAAGTCAAAAGCAAATATGCTTGTGTGTGCAATGCATTGTTATAAAAATTATCTCGAACTAAGATTATTAAATATTATATGTTTTATTTTTAGGTAATTAAAAATGTCTTCTTTTAATTAATCAAATAAGTAAACACACAGATATAAAAATATGTACGTATCTATAAATTATTTTACTTTTGAAAGTAGCAAAATTAACTTTGTGGTTAAAATTCATATTTTTATTTGTTAACTTTGTTTTATTAACTACTTATTGAGTTAAAATTTAAACGGCGTTGGTCACAAATTAAGTAATTTGGAATCGTTGGAGATAAATAAAGCGTGTAAAACTAATCAAAAAATTATAAACAATTAACTAAATTTAATTACGAGTCCCATTCTAAAATTTATTCTTAAAAATTATTCGAGTAAATTTGTAAATTCGAGTAACAATTTGAGTTAGATTTATTTTATTTTATTTTTTAAATAATTGTTGTTTTTTTTTAAATAGATATAATTATATATTTATTTTTAATAATATATATATTTTATAATTATATATATATTTTTTAAATAGGTAAAGAAACAATAATATATGTTTTTAGTTAGTATTGACATCCTGAAGAAGAAAATGGTATTTTCGAAACCGGTAGATGTATTTAAACTCAATAAGTGGTTAATAAAACAAAGTTAACAAATAAAAATATAAATTATTTTATTAAAAATATGTTAAAACCAATGTTTACACATAAAAAAATTAAACAAACCATATCATGTTAAAATAAATATAGATACATATTAACTTAAATACTATACGTACGTAGAAAGATACATAAAAAAATTCTTCAAAAGTGTACATGTTTGATATTTAAATAATTTTTCCTAAATCTGTAATTTTATATCTTATAGATAGAAATTTCATCTGATTTACTTCTGATTTAACTAATCCTGCGTAATTAAAAAATATTTAAAGCATTAATTAGAAAATTTTCTAATATTTAAGTTGCAAACCGAAAAAAGTTTTCAAACAAAAATATTTCTGATATTTATTCAGCGATGGCATTGTAAAGGTCATATTTGTAAATTAATCACTACATCAGAAAAGCGCACGATTGTCGGAGATACTGAGAACCACAACAAAGTGGGTATGGTGAGGGAACCCTTCAATACTTTCTATGTTAATATTGCCTATGCATATATGCCAATCTTGCCTATACCAATCTTGCTTATGGCAAACTTGCCTATGCCAATTTTGTCTATGCCAATTTTACCTATGCCAATACTGCCTACGCCGAAAGTGTCTTTGACAATAATGCTTGTCAATATTGCCTATGCCAATATAGCAGTATGTCAATACTATAATATCCTTACGCGACTTTTGAGTCAGGTCTCCGACTCATCCGCGTATACGCGTCATATTGATGTATGAAATGTTTGATCCAGAGAGGAGGAAGGTGAGATGTCCGGGTGGTGGGTATAGTGGTTATGGTTTCCTCAGGGTCCTAGATAGCAACTGACCAAAATTTGTAAATGGTAGTTCTATAAAATACATTTATCTCGGTGCGAAAGAATAGGTGGTCGGTGTTAAGTACAATACAGATATACATGCATTCAACTTTATATATATAAAATAATAATTAAAAAAAAAAAAAATTCCTTTATATTTTTATAGTTTTCTTCATTCCTTATTTTTATATATTTTTATTTTAATATTAGAAAATATAATACATTTTTAGAATAATTCGTAATATATATATATTTAGTTAACATTTATTTCTTCTATATGAGAGTTAATTTATGTTTCAGTTAGTCTGTGTACATATTTTTTTTACTTCAGATACAAATTTATGATAATCCGTAATTTTTCTAATTGTGTTGGGGAGATTGTTAAAAAATTTGATGCCTTGATAAAAATAGTGATTTTGGGTTGCGGTATATTTTAGTTTTTGTCTCTAAATCTTGTAGATCGGAATTCGCTTCTAAAATTGAATAGATTTTTAATTTTGCAAATTTGGATTATTGAATTTTTTTTTGTATACGTCTATTACTTTTTTTAGTTTTTTTAGTTTTTTAGTTTTTTAGTCTTAGTTTTTTTTTTTTTCATTATCATTTTTTGAGTGATTTCTAATAAGTTTTATATGCTCCTCCCCATCCAATAATACCTTATTGCAAATATGACTAGAAACGCGTAATATATTATTTTCAGATTTGTAATATGCAGTTATATCTCCCCCCTACAGTTATCGTTCGTTAACCTAATTTTGGGAATCGTTTGTACATGTCTCCCTCGCAAATACTAAATACATTTTTAGTTATTATTCTCTAGCGTGTTGATCATTTATCCTGTTTTAAAAGCCTTGAGAGAAATTAAAAATATTGTTTTTTTCAGAATCGAATTTATTAATAAATATTTGAATCATTTTGTACTTAACCCTTTATAAGGCATAAGCCGAAAATGTATCGACCACCTGCACTTGGGTCGATAATTCATATGCTGTGTATAATGTTGTCGCCTTTTTTAGCTTTAGTCATTTCTGATAATATTCTTTGGCTTCTAAATAAACCACCGACTTAAAGTTGGCTCTCAATCGCGCGTAAAAAAATATTTATGTCACTGGTCGATATATGAACCACTGAGCGTTTACGACCGCAACTCGCCTCGTCTGTGTGTGTCATCACATTTTTGATGTTGAATTTTGGAAACGATTTAAAAGCAAAGGTATATATGTATTTATTAGAAAGAATTGCTCTAAATAATGTGGTCGATAAATCAGCCACCTGAAAATCATATTTTTTTCAGATAACTGAGTAATATTTTGTAATTTTAATTTTAAATTATTTATTCAAATAATACATGAATTTAAGAAAAAAAGAATTTGGCCTATAGAGGGTTAATATATTAAGTAAGGCAATAATTCTTAATGTTATGAAACTGTAATAGCTTTTATTGTACATACTCGGAAACAGTTCAGCAAGAGATTTCCAATTTTAACAACCGGTTCGCACAAACCGGTGCGAACCCATAGAGGAACATTACAGACCATTCTTCTACTTCTTAGTTATGGTCATGGCTTAACAGTCGTAGTCGCCATGACAATGATACTATAATCACACATGGTACTATAGTACACATGGTACTATAATCAGTCACTCAATTCGGTTGGGCAAACCATATAAATCATTTAGCAGTGCGAATAGATTGTTTATTTTATCAAAAAAAATATCACGGAGAAAGAAGTGTGCTGCCGACACGAAACACCTCTCGAGGCAGTGCGGCGGGGTCCATAAACACAATTTACACGCTGCAATTTTCCATTTACGAGAAGGGAAAAACGAAAACAATCGGGTTTCGGTAGCGGAGCTAATCGGCTCGCCTCGCCCGCGGCACGGACTTTGCCGAACTTTCCCGACCGGACCGTAATGAGATTATTGCCGCGGGACGGACCACTCCGTGCATTTCTGCGCCCCGTGGATCCAATCACCGCATTGATTTCGACTCAACACCGGCTCCCGGCTATTGTTTGATGCCGTGTTTTGTTTTCCCATCGTCAACAGGATCAACATTATCGCGTCTGTCTGCAAATGGAAGAATCGCGAAGCAAAAATGTAGTTGAATTTTTTTGGTTCTTCTATTCATTGGAATCCCCTTCATCCTAAAAGGATCGTGGGCAGGGTTGATCTGAATAATAGCTTGTTGGCCCCGCGGTTGAGACGCTCGGCTAGTGATCAGGGGTTCGAGCCTCGTTGCAGGATACCAGCAAGATAGTTCCATTTTCATTCGCACAAGCGTTTAACTTAGTTTGAAAATAGTAAGAATATTAAATATTAATTAGAAAAATATTCATATAAAATCAATTTTATAGAAAAATATTGTTGTTGCACTACCGGGGAAGGTGCATTATCCAACTTTACAAGTTTGAAAAGAGGTCCAGGTTCGAATCCCGGTAGCAACAATAATATTTCAATACAACGTATTTCGTGTGCGTATATACAGGGTGGCCCAAAAAAGTGAGAACATCTTATAACACAGTTATTTCAAAACGTAATATAATTAATAATCTAAGATGGCGACCGGATATTCTCGAAATAAAACGTAATATAGGTAAATAGGTAAATATATAAATTAGTAAACTATTTAAGCTATTGTTGATATAGTTAAACTAATATTGATGTAATTATATCACATTTTACGAAATGTTCTCACTTTTTTTGTCTCAACCTGTATATGGACCTGACGTCTCTTCTAGGTTAGATCGCTTTTTTGTAGATGGTTTCTTCGGGAAAACCTAGACCGAGGTTTCGGAATGATTGTCTCAAAAAACGGTACGGTTCAACAACACACACACGTACTGGGTGTCCTGTAAGTAGTAGTCCAAACGAAAACCATCGATAGCTGAGACTATGCTCTATCAGAATAATCCGTAATAGGTCTAATGAACGTCACACGGTTTTCGAGATATTTGAATATTAATGAATTTTTGAATAATTGGTACTCTTAGTTACATTTTTTATTGTCATTGTGAAAAATTTTAAAAATATCTTTTTCTGTTTATTGATTATTACTTTTTAATAAGTTTTACTATGAAATGTGCGTCGCTGTTTTTCAAAAACAGAAACCGTTTTGCCAGAAAAAATGTTTAAAAATGTGAATTCGGACCGTTTAACATTTTTTAGTGTAAAAAAAGTCGTATGACTCAACTTGAAAACTTATACGTTTAATGCCAATTTAGAAACCGAAAAAAAAAAAAAAATTTACTTAGAAAAAAAGTTATAGCCATTTTAATGCCGAAGAGGGCATTTTGTGAAAAATTCAAACTAATCTTTTTTAAATTGCTGGCCTTGATTCTTGTGCAAACTTGTAATAATGCATTAAAGTGGGCAGTAATTTGAAAAAGTGGCTATATATATATGTATAAAACAAAGGGCTCACGTCGTCTCAGATCAATTGGTTGGCGGAATTCGAGGGAGGGGGTATTTTTTCCTTTTTCACATTTCTGGATATATATTTCTGGTGTATATATCAAATATCGGCTCTTTCACCAGAGGTCCACAAACTATGAGTCACGAAATGCGATTTTTTTCATCATATTAGATTCACACTTGAAATATGCATGTACAGAATGTCTCAATAAAATGTATATACATGAAACAGAAGTTCCAAAATCGAGCTTCAGAGATAGGTATAATTTAATGTTTTTATATATAGAGCGTAACAGATCTAATTCATAATATTTATGGGTGGATACCTAACTAAATTAATAGTCTAAAATGTTGAAGGAATATGTGCCTAACCTCAATCATGTCAGAGATATAACATAGAGCAAAAAAAATATAATGTAAAAAAATTCAATCAATTAAAATACGAGTATTTTAGTGATTCCAAATTATATACTGAGTACGAACAATTAAAAGTGGTCGAATTTCGAGTGGCAAGCCTATTTTTCTTAGACGATTTAAAATCTGAAGTAAAGATATAGATTGTTAATGGATACATTTAGAAAATATTTATTTTGAGGTATGTAGACGTAAAGGGTAACAAGATTTTGCTAAAATATCAAACAATATCATTTGCGCACATTCCTTGAACATTTTCGATTCGCAATTTAGTCATAAAATATTGTGGTCTAGGTATGTACAGCCTGTTTTATATACATAATTATTAATAATAAATATTAATTGTGTTTAATCAGAACATAGATAAAAACAAAAACATTACATAAAAAGTTAATAATTAACTATATCTTAGAATAATGATAATTTGACCGCCGAATTATGAAATAATATTAAAATTCATAATGTTAATTTATCAAATTGAATACAATTGAAATAATTTAATAATATCGTGTAACGTAATTAAATACTTCAGTGGGCGGCAACTAAATTTAATATTTAACTCATATGTAAAAATTACTGTCTCGTGTCTTGAACTGTACAATGATCCTTGAACTACAAAGGAATAAATAGTCTGCCCATTTGAATAAGTAAACTTTAAAAACGCGTGGCAATGCCTTTATACTGTACAACTGTTTTTCGCTATCTACAGGATGATCGCGAAGAAGATAATCTTCAAGTGAAACAAAAAAAATGTGACGATTGGAATGGATATGTTAACACATATCGTAAATATTGGCGTAAGCAAGGAACAGTAAAAGTTTTTAATGAAAACACATTTTTTGATGTGATACTGCAATTCGCAACATAGTTCTGTGGTATTATTAATACAAATTAAATTAATCAATTAGAAAAATGTACAGAAAAAATCTATTTATCTAGTGGTCGGGGGTTCGCGCCTCGTTCCATGACACCAGCAAGTTAGTCCTATTTTCATAGCACAAGCGTTTAGCTTAGTTTGAAAATAGTAAGAATATTGATGTAACATGTATTCCGTGTAAAAAAAAAAAAATATGCGTTATCATTCCGCTACGAGTATGAAACACGATTTTTTTATTTTCACTTATGCCTTGTTTTTACTTTCACATATATTTTTATTTTTGCAATTATTGTTTATTTTTTTTCATTGTACGAGTATTATGCTTTATTTGGAAAAGCGCTGTCTGTTATAATACCAAAATCCCTAGAAACAATATTACTGAATTAAATATTGTTCGATATTTATGACAGATCCACGGTGTGCACGTGTAGATGCTCCACTATGTTTACTATACCAATCTGTTCCCCCCCCCCCCATACCCTATACCTCAGATCTCGACTTTTACGTGTGTATTGTCTATGACTTTTGAACTGTGCTCGCCACTAACTTGAACTTATTGTAAAGTTACTTGTTGTGGTGTGTATTCGGTTCCTCGCGTGTGCGTGCCGATACCGTTATTGTGTATCACGGTGTTTTGTGCTGGTTGTCGAAGAAGTTTAGGAGCTGTAATTATGGAGAAAAAGTCCAGGTAGGTCGTATTCTTCCTGGTCTTCCGCGTTTCCCCATCTCTTGTGTAAACACGTATGTAATTTTTTATTACTCTTTATATAAAAATTATAAATTTTTTTAATACACAGATTATCAAAAATATTGAAGTATAATGTAAAAATATATTAAGATAAATATATTAATATAATAAGTATATTAATCTTATAATATTTTACGCATTGATCGTAATAGATTGCTGCTTTTTGCTGTCTGAATAATAAATTTCTCAGACGTTTCACCCACAGATTTTTTTTCATAGCATTATATTGGTAGGTGCCTAATACTACTCGTTTGTTTATGAAAACTTCAATTATACAGGTTCATTTTGTACGAGGCGCGATTCTTAAGTACTAGGTTTATCACTTTTACAACATTTTACTTTTTTCGAACGCCACACACCTTAAACTACTTCTCAACATAGTCGCCACCCTTATTAAGGCACTTGTCATAACGGAGCACCAATTTTTGTATATCTTCATTATAGAACGACATCGCTTGGGATGAAAATCATGTCTTCAATCTGTTCATCATTGCCAAAACGCTTGCCATCAAGGGACCGCTTCAGATGAAGGAAAATATGGAAATCACTTGGCGCCAAGTCAGAACACACTCGGCGATGAATGCCAGCTAGTTTCATGTTTCGTGCATTCAAGAAACGAATCACTGACCGTATCTCACAGTCGGCGGGCTAATCTATTGTCTTGAATATTTCAAACATTCACCACAAGATGGCCGCACTATGTGAATGTCTCTAACGTTGCTGAAAAGAAAACGTAGATCCCGCGCCGGTAGGATCTACCGTAACGAAAATGCGCGATCTTCGAGTCGCGCGTCCTGCGGATTATAATACGACGATTCCGGTCGTAAATCGGAATTGCCGAAGGGGGAGCGGTAAAGGAAGGAAGGGACTTGGATTAAAAGGCATAAGAATCGATGATGGGAGGGAATTTAGTCGGACCAGTGGACCGGGGAATCGAAAACCTGAAAGACTGCTCGCCTTACCTCGTGTATGACGCCTCCATTACTCCCGCAGTCGCAGCCGAGATCACACAAACTGCACGCGGGCGGGCAAATCTTTGCTTCCAAATGAAGATGGTGATATCAATCACTTCACCCGCGGCTCACACAATAATCACAGTGCACAAATCACAGGATCCCAATGCAGAACTGATGCACCGGAGTTGAACAAATCCGCACCACTAATGCAATCGCGGTGTCGCAAGCGAACAAGTATCGCGTCGTGTTAACATCTGCTGACGTCAAGGCTACTATTCACATTAAAAACAAGCAGTAGGAAGAAAGGATGGGTGGGAATTTGAACGTGGAAAGGTGTCAATGATATAGGTTGCGACCAAATCAATGAATACGAAACAGTTGCATTTGGTGAGTCAACAGATGAAGGAAACCATTGCGCATGCAAAGCGCTACTCCGAGAATATCCGACAACGGCACTCACTTAAAAAAACGCGCCACATACATAGATTTTGGAGAAATTTAAGAAGATCTCGGCACATGTTGAATTTAAAACTCATGGTTTTATATATTTCTTGATATTGATATTTCGATTAATTTAATTGACAATTCGTGATTAGTAGATATGTATATTACTGAGGCATGGGACACGCTGTATTATAGAAAGGGAAATTATTATTTCCATAATTACAGCACTATGCAAATGACCTAACCTGCAAACAATACGGGTTGACCTTACGTCAGTTAACTAATTTATAATATATTTTAATTAATGCAATAATGACGGCTCTTTATTCGATTCGGAGCCCATTGATATTCACAAAGGATAGGTTAGTTCTTTCACATGTGCGTATTTATGTAAGTATGGCAGTATAATTGTTATACGAGTATTATTGAAGAAATCGTTAATAACACAAAAAAAAAGTCTTCATTCAATACGTCCGTCTTACCGGTGCTGACCTATGGTGAAGAAATATAGACATAATCGTCATAATTGGTGAAGAGAATAAGACAATGTTTATATATTATATATTTATAAGATATAAATAACTTAAAGAATGTGTATTTAGCTATTCCAATATGGAATTATTGGGTGGGGAGGAGCATAATGAACTCAGTAAAAATAATATAAAGAGCTATTATTAAAGTAAAGTAAGAGAAAATGGTAAGAAAGATATATAACGCAAATGTTGATAGCGCCAAAAGTAGAGGACGTCCGCGGAAGACCTGGTGCGACTAGGTAAACCAGATATTGGAGGATTGTTCTGTTAAAAGCCTCAATAATCGTCGACCTTTATGAGAAGACGTACGAATGTGGATAAGGAGAGAATTGTGTGTCAAGACAGAAGAGTGTGCCGTTCTATCCTCTCTGCTGACCACCGGGGGCGGGGGGGAAACGGCGTAATGGTAAGTAAGTATTTAAAAAAAAAGCGTCATATTTTTCAACATAGACTGTATTTTCAAAATTCCCAGCTCCTAAAATAGAAAATATTAATAAAAAAAAATCAGTTATCTAATTAATCAAAGAAAATAACATTATAAAACTTGAAACAAGTGCATCCTCATGATTTCAAAATAACTTGAAAATTCCAAAATGTACCAACAAAATTTCATATATTTAGGTATAACACTTTTTGATAGCCTCTCTACAGAAATAAAGAATATGAAATAACTAAAAAAGAAATAAAACGAACATTTCAAAATACACAATAAATAATACTGTACATTCCAATTATAAAACTTCTCTAAAAAGTCCATCTCCAAGCATACAAGCTAGGTTCTTTTTTGGAGAGGTATAGCAAAGTACAAAAAAATATGTAACTTTAGTTTGTAATAGAAGTAAGTATGTAATTCATACATACAATTTTGGCCATCTTCGCCTCCCATTTTGCTTTTGTAATTTTGCCTTTCTAGTTGTACTGTTCGACCTAAGTATAATATACAATATATATACACTTGTGAAAACTCAATATAGTTCAATGATATCATTATTAGCTCTCTAAACATATCTTCACGTTAGAGGCGATCTAGCAAGCTGTGAAAATAATATTCAAAAGATGATATCAGAAAATATGACGTCACAGAATCAGAGAACAATATATAGCCCAACAAATAATAAAAATTACATAGATGTTAAAATAAGCGACTATTAAAATGCTAGATGCTTTTGAGATAAATATATGCTAAACAACTCCTGGAACCATACTATCAATGAAAAGATACAAATGAATGACGTATGAAAATAACCAATAGTTTAACATTTTATGTATGTTTAAACCACCATGCTATTTTTAAATCAACCGGTTTCGATACTAAAGTATCTTCGTCAGGACTAACTGAACTAATACATACAATTTTTAAATGACATCTATTACGCGGTGTAGACGGAGTCTTGGTAAAAGTGATGGATCCGCGTTTTAAAAAAAATATAGAATAGTTCAGTTGTACGCCAGTTCTGACGAAGATACGTTAGCATCGAAATCGGTTGACGTAAAAATATCATAGTGGTTAAATAAACAAAGTTAAATATATATACAATTTTAAACCACAAAGTTAAAGCTACAAACATCAACAATATAGTTCTTATTAGTTCTTTTCATTGGCAATACTATGCTGTGTCAAAAAAGCTGGATTCATTTGAGATGTGGCTGTATCTAAGAATGGTAAAGGTCTCCTGGGTTGACCACATTATTAAGAAACGGTACAATCACGCGGGAATAAGTTAAGAGAACTAATAACAACTATTAAATGGCTGCATACTTAGGACACGTTATTATACAACTAATTATACAAGGAAGATAGAAGACATTAGACATGTAGGTAGGAAGAAAATATCTTGACTGCCTAACTTCAGAAAGAGGCTCAATATTAAAAATACCGGTGATATTATAAATCTCGCACAGAATCAGTCAGCATATCAACCCCTCAGAATAACAAGGTTCCATCTGACACTGACACTGTTTTGAGACATTGAGTTCGAAAATGCTTCAACATATATACATGTAGATCTTGTTTTGAGAATGCAAATATGATCAGTTTTAAGAGATTGAAATATAAGATGTGGGAAAGTAATACAATTAATTGGAATGAAATAAGTGATTTCTAATAAGTGAACAAGATTCCATTCGAATGGAACCTTGTTAACTTATTTAGTGTTAATAATATTTATCATTAATTACCTTGATATAAGGACTTTTCTTCAATAAAACAGTATTAATAGTATTACGTTAAAGTAATAAAGGCTTTAGATCAAAAAACATATAAAATGGTGAATAATTGTGAATCATTAACATAATACAAAAAATACGAAACAATCCTTAATGATAAAAATAATGGAAACTAAAACTATTTTCAATAATTGTAAGAGAAATAAAGAACAAACATTAAATATGAATTATAATTAATTAAATTAGAAAGATATACATATAAAATCAATTCTATCAAAAAATATTATTGTTGCGCTACAGCGATTCGAACCTGGATCTCTATCCAAACTGGGGAAGGTAATTATCTAACTATGCTACAGCGAAGATATTTTTTCCGACAAATTTTCGAACCTATATGTTACCTTTTTGATATTAATACATTTAATCGTTCCATTATTTGAAAGAGCCATCTAACTTATTTTTACGGAATCTCAAATACCTTTGAGTAATTTTTCGATAGAATTGATTTTATGTGTATATCTTTCTAATTAATATATTTAATTCATATTTAAAACATCACAGACCATCTGTTCTGAATAATTACAACTTCACAATAAGAATATGTTCTCTGAAAAACAAACATTGTTAATTATCAATAATGTTCTATAAATTAATTTTTAAAATTTTATTTCCATAAATAACCTTGTGGGCTTTTACATAAGAATATAAATTTAAATATAACAGTACATTTTTAATTAACATTTAAATATAACAGTACATTTTTAATTAACATTTCAATATAACAGTACATTTTTAATTAACATTTCAATATAACAGTACATTTTTAATTAACCTTTAAATATAACAGTACATTTTTAATTAACATTTCAATATAACAGTACATTTTTAATTAAAATTTCAATATAACATAAAAAAAACCTCAAAATGTATATACGGTAGTGAGATTTATATTAATACTTTTAAAATTAGCAATATTAACTTTGTGGTTAAAATTCATATTTTTTATTTATTATCTTTGTTTTATTAACCACTGAATTGAGTTTGAATACATCTACCGGTTTCGAAAAATACCATTTTAGAATAATAATAATAATATGGGTATAAATTTTAATATAAGAGTAAGGGAGCATTTGAGATGTTTGAACAATAGTGGGTTTTCAGAATTTTCTAACCATTTGATAGAAAATGGTCACGGTTTTGATGAAAAATTGGAATTGTCAATTTTGCATATAAACGGTGTTGGTCACAAATTAAATAATTTGGAATCGTTGGCGATAAATAAAGCATGTAAAACTAATCTAAAAATTATAAACAACCAACTAAATTTAACTACGAGTCCCATTCTAAATTTTTTTCTTATAAATTATTCGACTAAATTTGTATTAAGCAACAATTTGAGTACTAAGTACTAAATTTATTTTTTAAATAATTGTTGTTCTTTTAAAAATAGATTCTGGTGAAGAAACAATGATATATGTTTTTAGTTAGATATGACATCCTGAAGAAGAAAATGGTATTTTTCGAAACCGGTAGATGTATTTAAACTCTTAACTAAATTTCTGAGATTACCTCATCGTGCGTCATTCTGTGGACAGGGACCACAACAATTTTGGCCAGTGCGGTTTCAACACACGCGAGGCATTTCAAGAACGTACCGTCCGCGAACCTCGAGGGTCTGACATTCTAAGTTATTCGTGGCCATTGTTCGTCGTTTTTGAAAAAAAAAAGGGATTTCCTGCAATAAGCACTCGTTTTGAATTGTGTTGGAGTAAACTGTCCAAGTGAATGTACGGCTTTTTAATGTTAATGTAACCTCTTCTGGCCCTTTCGCTTCAACGAAGGACCTTTGATCCTATTTAAGGAAAAAATCCTTAATTTCATTCAATGTGAACTAAAAATAAAAGATAATTTAAAACAAGTTATGCATTTGATACAAGGTGTGACGATACATATTGCCAGGTAAATAAATGAATAATGTACGTTTTTCTAGAAACATGTTTCTCCACGATATGTTGTCCAATTTTTCATTTTGATGGTTATAGGCTAGTGGATGGGTGGAGATCTGTAGGGACAGCAGCCAGACTTCTGAATCACAAAAGGCTTTAAAAGAAGATAAAGATTAACATCTATACAAAAATATTTTGTCAATGCTTATTCGACAATACATATTGCCAGGTAAATAAATGAATAAAGTACGTTTTTATAGAAACATGTTTCTCCAGGATATATTGTCCAATTTTTCAATTTGATGGTTGTTTCATGATGTTGGCTAATGGATGGGTGGAGATCTGTAGGGACAGCAGTCATAGACTTCTGAATCACAAGAGGCCTTAAAAGAAGATAAAGATTTACATCTATACAAAAATATTTTGTCCATGCTTGTTCTGCGATTAAGTTTAATTGCTGGAGACACATATTTTGAATATCAAGGACAGACTTTCAACCATTTTTCAGAGATGAATCCTTACATTTTTTGGGCACCTTGCGAGAAGGAAAGATAGTTTGGACAAGCTCGTTGTGGTGGAAAACGTCGAAGAATAAAGAAAAAGAGTCAGATACGGGTGGGGTGATAGTCTCTGATGATAATCCTAAGATCTGCAGAATGCAGAGATAAGTGGAGGAGCATAGTCAAATTCAAATTCATGAAAATAACGATCGAAGTTAAGTACCGTCGACAACCTCTGAATGCACCTCACATTTACCGGTGCGTAAAACCTGCACTCCTGACATCCGCAAAAACACGCTCGGTACCAACGTCACAATAAACATGCGACAGCAATAACATGCGCCTGAAACTAAGAAGGGCTCCAAGGAACGTTCCTCTGCGTAGACTTTTCACTGTAGGGATATCGTATATTTCTAAACTGTAAGTGTGCCTAACAAGAATAAACGTGTGTCATTTATAAATTGTTTCATCTGTCTATTTTGGCCATACTCACGTACACAATACATCTCCCGCGATTAAACACACATCGAACACGTGAGCGATGAGTGATTTATATGGCGCACCCACTTCTCACACAATGCCAGATCCTTCTTATCCACAATCATTAACATCCTTACACAATCATAATTTGTGACATATATACCGCATAGTATGATGCATGTAACGCGTTTTTTAAATCCGTTTTCTGATCTAATATTTAATTAAATTTCGTGGTGTTTTCTCACAGCTAGTAAACTAAAAAAATCGAATATCAGCACAGACCAGTAAGTGAATAGACATGAAATAAAATGAGGATTCTACACACATTCTTTGTGGAACCATAAATCCAATAGTTTCTGACACATTTATTATTATTATACACGCCCTATTCAGGCATTAACATAATTAGTAAAATAATAGAAAATTTCATTAGAAGTGCAACACAAAGAAAAAATTATGTAATATCAATATTAAAAATAAAAATAAATATAAAATGTGAAGTAAAGCAATTTATCCGTCACCATTGAATTGAGATACAAAAAAATTTAATAATGTGGTCCTATAAAGAGTTATATTTACAGTAAAAATGTCGACTATCTTTGCATATTCATTTCCCAAAGAATGCAATCTGGGGACTACGAAGTTAGCTAATGCACGAGTTTTGACATTACCACTGTAATAGAACAATGAATTGTGTCTCGATGACCTCAATGGTGTGCGAAAGTCAAACGGACCAATAATCTGGAAGCAGTCTATCATACTATTGATGATCCTGTATAAAAATATAAGGTCGGTCATCGTATGTCTCACTGATAAGTTTAACAATTTATAATAATATAGAGATAATCATAATTGATATCCTCAGAGTGTTCAGTAAAAGTATTTAGTGTACATAGTACATGTATTAAGTCTTTGTGTAAAAAATACGTACTTTTTACATTAATGGATATTATATCGTCAGCGTTTAAATTTTCGTTCCAATCGAGTCATATATTTAAAAAAATTCTCGGAGCTATTTGATTGCGTAAGTGATCACGTAGGTGTCACCAAATTAAACATATCAAAACGAAGAATTTGCGTTAGTTCATGTCTATATATTTGGTAGTCTGTGAATCAGGTATCAAATTTACACCTTCATTTTGGCATCGGATTTTTCGGCTTCCAAAAGACAGGGTTACCCAAAACAAAACAAAAGCAAACAACAACAAAAAACGTCTTATCCATTTGATTGCAACGGGAAGGTCTTACATTAGTGTGAATTTTATGAGGGTCGTTCTCGAGATAGAGATGTTTTGGTCGTTTGATAATTGTCCTTTGAGCCGGACCGCCACAACATTACAAAAATCGGTTGTAAAATTATCACTAAAGAAATACAAAAAGGTGTCGGTGTTTGTTCTTGGAGAAAACAGGCCAGGACATTTTTTTATTTTTATAATAGTGTATATGTGCCTATTTTTACAATTAAATTTTTTAATATGTAACTATAATTAAAACCCGTTTCTGTCATGTTACGCTGTATGGCTAGACGTAATCTTCCCAAAATTGAATGCATAAAAAAAAATTGTTAAATTCTGGACACATCGATACAACTTATATATTATTAAGGAGAATGTATTCTTATTGAGAAGTTAACATAGGTTTGTGATATTTTAAATACTAATTAAATGTATTAATTAGAAAGATATACATATGAAGTCAATTTTATCGGAACATATTGTTGTTGCTACTGGGATTCGAACCTGGATCTTTTATGCTGGACCAACACAGTGGATAAATGAAAAATTTCCGAACTTATACGTTACACTTTTCAAATGAATACATATATCCTTCCATTATATGAAAGTCATCTTCTTATATGTATATCTTTCTAATTTATATATTTAATTCATATTTAAAATATCACAGACATATGTTCTGAGTAATTACAACTTTACAATAAGAATGTGTTTTCCTTAATAACAATATTTTTCTATAAAATTGATTTTATATGTATATCTTATATATATAAAACAAATATTTTTACACGTACATACTTGGGAACCTTTTATATAATACTTTAATAAATTAGCAAAATTAACTTTATGGTTAAAATTCATTATTTTTATTTGTTAACTTTGTTTTATTAACCACTTATTGAGTTTAAATACATCTACCGGTTTCGAAAATACAATTTTCTTCTTCAGGATGTCATTACTAACTAAAAACATATATTACTGATTCTTTACCAGAATCTATTTAAAAAAAAAACAATTATTTAAAAAATAAATTTAGTATCTAACTCAAATTGTTACTTAAAACAAATTTAGTCGAATAATCTTTAGGAAATAATTTTAGAATGGGACTCGTAGTTAAATTTAATTGGTCGTTTATAATTTTCTGATTAGTTTTACGCGATTTATTTGTCTCCAACGAAAATTGACAATTCCAATTTTTTTTAAAAACCAAATATTTTAAATTAATTATTGTTTTTTAAAAATAGATTCTGGCAAAGAAAAAACAATATATGATTTTAGTTAGTATT
Organism: Eubasilissa regina; assembly: GCA_022840565.1. Lineage (NCBI taxonomy): Eukaryota > Metazoa > Arthropoda > Insecta > Trichoptera > Phryganeidae > Eubasilissa > Eubasilissa regina. Next base: position 9,227,254 of record JAINEB010000027.1, on the reverse strand, counting down.
GACATCCTGAAGAAGAAAATGCTATTTTTCAAAACCGGTAGATGTATTTAAACTCAATAAGTAGTTAATAAAACAAAGTTATATTGGTTATGGTTAAATCGTTATTAAAACTATAATTGTGATTGTGTTTGACTGTAACGATGATTGGTAACTGATTATTCGTGATTTTGTGAACAATCACATCATTGTTATATACGTATTTCATTAGAATATTAAAGTAAGTATGTTATCATATTTTAACGGCCGGTCACAGTCTTCTGCGTAAAATTTTCCAGGCTATTTTTCTGTGTGTATCAAACGTTAAGTGATAAGGCGATTTGAAGCATTTGAGATGTGGATCTACAGAAGAATCTTAACATACGCTGGATGAATAGAGTTGCGAATGAAGATGTTATGGTTTGGATGAATAAAGAATTTTAAGTATTTAAAATAATAAAAATCCGAAAACTTCAATATCTCGGATACGTAATGAGACATCTGGAGAAGTACGAGATCTTGCAGGGAAATATTGCTGGAAGAAAAATAACATCATAGTTGAAAAACCTGAAGCAATAGTTTGGCCAGTCTATTGTAGAGTTTTTCCTGGCCTCAGTGAACGATAAGCTAACGCATCAGATCCCGTTGGAGCGTCCGTCTTAGGATCTGTATCGTTAATTAACTTATTAAGGAAAACACATTCTTATTGTGAAGTTGTAATTATTCAGAACATAGGTCTGTGATATTTTAAATACTAATTTAATGTATTAATTATAAATATATACATATAAAATCAATTTTGTCGAAAAATATTGTTTTTTTTGTTTTTTTTTTTTTTTTATTTATTATCCCGGTGACGCAAAAATAATATTTTTCGACAAAATTGATTTTATATGTATATATTTATAATAAATACATTAATTTAGTAGTTAATTAACTTGTTTAAGTGTTTTTTCTGTTTTTAAAAATTCTGACGATAGATAAATTCTGCTTTTCTTCTTCTGCCGTATTCATCAATATGTCTGACCATCACGTCTTAGGATGTGTAATACTTGTTCTTCTTCTTCGGTGGTCCCCCGTTACGAGGATGACGTCTGTCATTTTTTCTTGGATTGACCATGGCAGAGGCCTGTTCGTGGAATTGTTTAAGGTGTAGGTGGTATTGCACAGTATCATCCACACGCGCTCTAAGAATATTGGAGAATGTGGTCCGAGACGACTGGAGCTCTTCATTATTTTGCAGCCTTTTTCGGTCCATGCACAGGTCTTTGTATAGACCTCAAAATAAATATATATATATAATAGTAAGACAGTCGAATCGCTTAATGAATACAAGAATATTAGTTTTTTGATTCTACTCGTTTAATTTACTTGAAACGTGCTTCGTCTTGTAAGGGCATTATCAATCTAATCATTTAACTCAACAACTTGCATCTATATCCGTGGTAGAGGAAAGCAGAAATAAAAAGGGACTATATTATTCATTAGAATTCTGAGGATCACCATAATTTTTTAATGCTTCTAATTATTATAGGAAACCACTCTGTTTCAACAGTAATGATATTTTAATATCATCGGTTATATATAGAAAAGAACAACTATATAATTTTACAAAACAAGAAAACAAAACGAATATACCTTCTCCTCAATTTCTTAAAATAATAATACAAATAATAACCACATTCAATGGAAGACAACACTGCTGAAAGCAGTCTTCTAAGATTATTCTTCTTCTTCTACGGCATCAAATCCCAGGATGGGATTCGGCCCAAGTGCTCTCCACCGACTCCTATCCCTGGTCATTCTTGTCTAGTTCTCAGACACTTCAATTCTGCTCCGTTCCTATTTCACACAGTCAGCCCTCCAGGTCGCTTCCACTGGGGTATCCACGTGGTCATGATCTTTGATGTCCTTCAACATGGCCAGCCCATCACAGTCTTTGGGACCTACAGAACCTTACAATTGTTTCTTATTCAATAAAATTTCCGAGTTTATGATTTATTTTTATTCTAATTTAATATTTATTTATTTTATTTATTTATCTAATATTTATTTTATTATGTAAGTTCCATTTTCTAGTGTAGATACATAAAGTTTTCTTATTCGTCCAAAAACAGATAATTTGTTTTCTTCGATTTGACTACTGATCTTACAATAGTTTTATATATTAGCAGTTCCAAGATTACACCTACAAAATAATTTAATAAAATTAGCGCGTCCAGTAAACCAGAAATTACCCGACATCAAAACACATTAACAGCTCGGTGCCATAAAAGGCGATATAAAACTCTTAATGCTTGATTTTTAATATTGACTAATCAAATCGTTATCTATACATTTTCACGCATTCAGGAAATGGCGGCACGGTAGGACAAAAATGATGGCCGGTCGGACAAGTTTACGGTCCCGTAAATTTAATTAGTTCGAACTAGGTTCGCTACCTGACACTTAACTATTTCAACATTGATCAACGTATTTACGGGTTTTTTTTGTGAACATAATTAATTTAGACATTTTTGAATACGTTTCTAATATGTTTTTAATAAAGTCGTGTACACACTCATGATATCACATCTTTTAAATTTCAAGATTTGTACGTTTAATATATAATTTAATATTTTTAAGGGAAACAATTTATTTTTCTGCGTATGAAAATGAACCAAAAAAAAAACTTCTTAAACGTACAAATGTATATATATTAGACATTTATACAATTGAGATTGAACTGTACCTTAAACGTGCATAACTTACAAGCGGGTGTTCAAGGTAATTAGTTACAAGTGTGCAAGCATATGAAAATGAACCAAAAAAACACTTCTTATACGTATTTAAGTATATATAGTAGACATTTATACAATTGAGATTGAACTGTACCGTAAACGTGCATAACTTACAAGCGTGTGTTCAAGGTAATTAGTATTCAATATTCAAGGTAAGTATGCAAGCATATGAAAATGAACCAAAAAAACACTTCTTATACGTACAAATGTATTTAAGTATATATAGTAGACATTTATACAATTGAGATTGAACTATACCGTAAGCGGGCATAATTACAAGCAGGTGTTCAAAGTAATTAGTTACAAGTATGCAAGCATATGAAAATGAACCAAAAAGTCTTCTTAAACGTAAAAATGTGTTTATGTATATATAGTAGACATTTATACAATTGAGATTGAACTGTACCGTAAACGGGCATAACTTACAAGCAAGTATTCAAGGTAATTAGTTACAAGTATATGAAAATGAACCAAAAAAAACTTCTTAAACGTATAAATGTATTTATGTATATATAGTAGACATTTATACAATTGAGATTGAACTGTACTGTAAACGGGCATAACTTACAAGCGGGTGTTCAAAATAATTAGTTACAGGTATACTAATATAAGATTGAACTAATAGTTACCTCCAAATATAAGTTGAGATAAGGTGTACATACTCATAATGCAACTACAAGGTAGATATTTAATATATTATGTTAAAGAAATTTACAACAATAAATATTATAAAATTAATCAATGTGTTTAGGTGAGTCCACCAATATGATATAAGTATAAATTTATAAATAACAATCACTTTGTAAAATAAATAAATTATAAATTTATAGTTTTATATTGTCGGGATAATTTATTTGCGTTAATTTTTTCTAATTAAAAAGTTTAGGTTCAAAATATTAGAAATTAGTTTTGGTCATATTATATTATATATACCCTTTGAGTTTACAAGTTATGTTTATTTGTGCGTGTTGCAATTATATTTTGAGTTGCTTCAAAATATCTCTATTTGTATTTGTACATGTAGTTTTGAGACGTATTTGCTTATTAATACTGTACTAAAAACAAGGAATTTTAGATCTGAAGAATCAAATATAAGTTACATACTGAGAACATTAAAATGATTCCACGATAATCAACTTAGTACTAATTAAACCTTTTTTCCACAGTCTGACTGCATCCATTACTGGGCACAGGCCTTCCCTTTTGCCTTCCACTATCACAAATATTAGCTCTTCCGACACCACTCCTCCGGTCCTCTTAACATCACACATCATCGTCATTACTAGATTTCCCCATTACACACAAACGTCAGTCAGTCCGGCCACGTGTCTGATATAATTCCACTTCAACTTGGCGACAGTTCGCACTATAATTCATTTATTTGTCGAAACAATACAATAGAATAAGAAAACAAATTGTGTATACGTCATGTCAATATTAGTTTAATTCAGTGTTGACTTTGCTTCCAAAATGTCGTAACATTAGTGTGAAATATGCATGTGCAGTTCACATAAGAACTAATATACTATGCATAATTCACCCACTTAATTATTCATACAAAGAAATGTTGCAAAGGTAGATATAATACTTTTTTTCACTTATTTCACCGGATAAAAAAAAAATAAATAAATTCAATACCCATTTTGATTACTCTTAAAATGCAGATATTTTAAGAAAACTACAGTTTTAAACCTTTATATTATTCGAAGACGTTTGACAAAATATGTCATCTTATCATACGTGTAAATTAAAAAGCTTGAAATCCAGAAGCTTGTTACTATAATTTAATTATAAGTAAGCAGTGAGGTTTTAATTATCAGATATTTCAATTAAAATTTTGACATCAGTGGAGTACCACAGGGATCTGATTCGGGGTCTATTAGTTTGATTGACTTTATTTAAAGATTAAATAGCATGTTGAAAAATGTTCATTTATACTTTGGTTAACACCAAAATCCTAGAAAAAAATGTTATTAGATCATGTATTTTAAGATGCTGAATATAAATTTAGGGTCCTAAATTCCACAGCACACGCAGTTCTTGAGAAAAACCGGGTGGTTTGAGAAAAAATGACGATTTTCAGTAAATTATTATTATTCACATATACTCACTTCAATAGTTTCCAATGCATTTGGATAAAATTAGTTTCTAGTATTTCATTTTAATCTGTCTTTAATTAGAACTTCTTCATATTTTTCATATCTTTTAAAATAAATTATTTTGGCACATTCTTCACTCTGGAGGTTTTTAATATCCTTCTGTAGTACCTTATTTTGAAATTTTTTATCCGATCCCGAAATGTCAAAATAATTAACGTTAATGAAAATTTTTTATTACAAGAAGCAGGTTAATGTCAGATCCTGGTATCAGGAGGTAAGTCGCTATCACTCGGCACATTTCATTTCAGAACATCGATTTAAGGATTTGAAAATACACCAACTTATTTATGTATTATTGAATAACCCGAAGAATTTAAACAACGTCTCAGTTTTGTTTGAACGAATTTAAATATTCAAGCTTCCGATTCTCTCAAAGGACATCCAATTAATACAAGGAAGATTTTCAGAGAATCCTTAAATTTTTAATTCTATTTTATTTTATTTCTTATAGATATATACCGATGTACATTTTTTGATCGACCACCAATGAGATTTAGAATTTGGAATGTCCGGTTAACTAGGAGCATCACTCCTTTTAATAAACTGAATATCAATTTATTTTATTAAGAAGAACACATTCTTATTGTGAAGTTGTAATTATTCAGAACAGACGGTCTGTGATATTTTAAATACTAAATTAATATATTAATTATAAATATATACATATAAACTCAATTTTGTCGAAAAATATTCTTTTTGCGTCACCGGGATACGAACCTGGATCTCTATCCTGGTGACGCAAAAACAATATTTTTCGACAAAATTGATTTAATTTCCATATATTTATAATGAATACATTAATTTAGTATTTCAATTTATTTATTTATTTTTTGTTCACAGAATTTTTTACGACAATATTATGAAAATTTCTCACTTAGGATAGGTTTGATCTAAGGAAACCGCCTCACATTTTTTAATATTTTATGTTCACAGTTTATAAAACAGAGCTGGAATAAATTTAAATGAAAACATTGATAGGAAAAATAATGAAAGTAATATAATAATGTGTCGTTCTCATTTTTCAAAAATAATATCTCATTTTTTTTAAAAATTGAGTTGCGACTGGGGTTACATTGCCCACACACATGCTCATAATCTATTTAAATAGGCATATCTGAATATTAAATACTAATATTTTGACTAAACCAATCTTATTTCGACGTGTCTTTCTTATAAATGATAATAATACGTAATATTTACATAAATAAATACTAATTAAATGTATTAATTAGAAAGATATACATATAAAATCAATTCTATCGAGAAACATTGTTGTTGCGGTACCAGGATTCAAACCTGGATCTCTTTCCAAATTGGGAAAAGTGCATTATCCAACTTTGCTACAGCAACAGTACTTTTGACGACAAATTTTCGAACCTATACGTTACACTTTTTCAAATTAATACATCTATCGTTCCATTACTGGAAAGCCATCTACTTTGTTTTTCACAGACGTATGTTCTGAATAATTACAACTTCACAATAATAATGTGTTCTTATTAATATATAAGTTGTATCAATGTGTCCAAAAATTTAAATTTGTCTGCTGTCACTTCACAATAATAATGTGTTCTCCTTAATAACAAAAAATATATTTTTTTTATTTATTATCTTAGTTTAATATGAATCTTAACCACCAAGTTAATATTGCTAATTTTAAAAGTAACAAAAAATATCCCTAGAAATCGGTAAGATTTTCTAAAATGAATTTTCAACAACGAAAATTTCCACGCAATTTGTTAATTGATACAATATTAAATATTTTCCCGGATAGGAAGAAGTCCAGGTTCGAATCCAGGTAGCAATTAAATATTTTTTTTGGTATATCTTTCTAGTTGCTTAATTTAATTTGTTTTAAAATACCACAGAACTATGTTCTGAAAATGCAACTTCATAGCAAAACAGTGTTTTCTTTATTTAATAGTAATATTATGATAAGGATATTTTGTAGGTAAGAAATTATTATTAATACATCCTTTTTTGAGAAATATCCCCCTCACAAACGATCGATTTTCAAAAAATACGATGGGTTTTAAATACTAGTTTCAAAAGTAAGGGTAGATATATAAATAAAATTAAAATCTTATTTTTTATGTACGTAGGTTCATCGATTTTGTATTACTAGAAATTAACATTTTGCATTTATTTTATTTTATTAAAAATATTTTTTAAGTATATCAAATTAAACATAATATTCAATCACTAGACCACGCTGCTTCGAAATTGTTTCTAAGAAATAAACCCTTAAAAGAGTATCTCGAGCTGTCCGCAGGTTTCGGCCAATTAGGCCATCCACAGATGTCTATCTATATGACAAAAGGAATTTTATTATTTTGAATTTGGAATCATCCTCCATCAAGGGCCGGGTCGTTATTTGTTGACAATCAGATCTGTCGCTGTATTTTCTATGGTCCAATAAAAATAACGCTTCTGAAATATCTATGGTGAACGAGCACCTACTCGCGAGTTGAGACGTGTTTTTATTTCGTAATCATAAATTATGTTTGTTATACGGACTGGCTGAGAATAAATGGGCATTATTTTTTTATTATCCTTAATAAATTATTTTATACATTTAATTTCAGGATGAAAATACACAGCTAAACATATACACAAAAAAAAAAATTACACACGGAATAAATTACAACATTTAAAATAGCATTTTAGTTATTTTAATTAGGTTAAAATAAAAATTAGATTAATTTTTGTATTTTTTCCCACTAATATGAAATTTATTATAATAATTGTGAAAACTGTCACTCTGTACATATGTGTGTGTATCAGGAGAATGAGAAGATGAATGGTGGGGGACAAGCATTATTAGAAACCATCTCTGGAGAAACAGCTCTCTTCCATCACAGCTTCACCTGAATAACTAGTCTATCTCTGAAGTGTATAATTTATAATTACTGTAATACTTGGTGTAATAAACTTAATATTGTTACAACGACATACTGAGTTTATATTCCAAAGAACGGGACCCAAAGTAATTAGTCAGAAAACAGAGGATAGAACCCCTGAGGAATCTGGTGATGCTTGGAAAGTCATCACAATAATTAAAGACTACATAGAAAAGAAATGTAAAAATTTTAAATGTTTGTAATATTTCTTTGTGTAATTTAATTGGGTATTTACACTTCATGTACTTCTTGCCGTATTTATAAATTATTATTAATTTAAAAAATAACTAACATTGACAACTATAAACCGCTTTGATTAATTTGACTGGTTTCGATACCGCTGTATATTCGCCAAAACGAACGTACTCTGTAATTTTTATTATAAAATTATTTACCCTAGTGGTCGTCCTAGAATTTGTTTATGTAGTTTTTCTGAAAAATAATTATATATTTCTCGATGGTACGAATACATCATACTATGTACAGAAACAAACAATTTTATACGTAATACAAAATATGTATTAAAGGTTAAAGAGTTTAGATAGGGTTCTTAATGGTTTTTGAAGTTAATTTTTTTTTGACTGAGTGCACATTATAAATTTTGATAATGGTATCGCCTACACGATTGACAGTTACTGTTATGAAAATACGCGGAAGTTGATGAGACTTCCTGAGGTGAAACTTATATTAACCTTACTAAATGAAATATGCATGAAGACGACACGTTAAAAAAATAACCAGTTATTTTTAGTGTGTTCCAAAAATGGTTTCATTGACCAATTACCACTGTTTCTCTGACGAGACTTACAAAAAAATTCAAAGAATTCGCGAGCGTTTTCCGGGAATTCGCATCAAGCATATTAATTAAACGCCCTGAAGTTAAAATTCAATGGTGCGTTTTTTTACCGATGGTTAAAATATGTTTATTTACTTATTGTCATAATCATTTAAATAATTAGACAAAATACTTTGTCTAAACTACTATGGTATCTTCTTCAAGAAACAATGTGTACTGAAATAAAAAATACAAGCATAGATAAAAACAAAACTATAAAGTGGTGAATAAGTAAGAACTAATATGAAAATAAATTTAAAAGGTGACTATTTGCGAAGAGAATTTGGTTATTTATAATATTTGACTTGCTATTAGTACATTTTTTTATTTCTGAAATTTCAAATTCATCTAAATGTAAACCCCTAGTATTTGTATATATAATTTTTAAACAATTGTTAATATCAAAAGAATGGTTTGTTTCTAAAAGGTGGTTGAAAAATTCTGAATAGTTGTTGCTATTTAGGTTATTATTTGGTTATCAATTACAAAAATTATTTAAGTGTGGTGTTTTATCATCCCTTTATAAGTTCGATGATGAAGAAGTTCAAGTTAAAAGTTATGATCGAACTGACTGTTTTTAAGGCTGTATACAAGCCTACTTTAATGGTCACTAAAAAGGGTCATTACGGAAAAAATCAGACCAAGTATTCAGGCTGTCGAAATGAGTTATATTTCTTAGAGAAGTAGCAGGACTATCGTTACTGGGTCGAGTGAGAAGTACTGATACATGGCATGGCACTTCTACATATAGAAAGATCTCGATTAAGATGGCTTATATCGTGTCACGATAAAAGCTCCGCGGACTTTTAGCTCAACGATTATACGTCCACGGCAAAAGATCTAGCCGACAAAAGATCCGGTTGACTAAAACTCCAGCCGACCATTGATTCATAAGGCATTAAATCCAACGACAAAACGGCCACAATAAAATTACAATTTAGAAGAAATTGATTCATTTTATTTAACTGTTATGCAGTTTGGAAAATCCACCCCTCAGAATAACAAGGTACCATCTGACACTGACACTGTTTTGAGATAATGAGCTCAAAAGTGTTGATTAAATTTCAACGTATATTCATGTATATTTTGTTTTGAGTATGCGATTATGATCAGTTTTAAGGTCTTAACTTATTTTCAGTATTATCAATGACTACTGTGAGATGAAGGAAAATTAAAAAATAAAAAAAAACATTGTAAATTAACAATAATGATCCATAAATTGAAATAAATAACTCATGCAGTTGAAACTTTCAGCTCTTTCTGTTTCCTTTAATATATACGTTAAATGATGTGTATTGAAGAAATAAAGAATAAAGTATTTAGAACTCTTTTCATGCAATAACTCAAGTTTGCCCAACATGTTAGTTAGAACCTTATTATTCTAAGGGGTCAAAATAGTAAAAATTATAATGTATGTGTAATAAAGTTGACAAAAAATATATAAATACGGGAGCTTAAAAGAGATGTATTTTGCCATTCAGTGTCCAGAGTTTGCTACACTAAGAATCTATTGAAGTTCTTCATTGTAAGGTTTTGTTAAAAAAAAATTGCCAGGAAAAGAAGCCTGTATATGACGAGCGATGGAATATGAGCGCTTGACTCATATAGACTATGTTGTTTCAATATAGTTTGTAAAATATCGTGTCGGAGTCACTAATTTGTGACAGATGGTAAGTTACAAGAAAATACTTACGAATGCACCGAATTTTTTAAAGTACGTAGATGGAGGTTACTGCTAGGTACGCGAATTGAGATTAGAGGCGGCTTCTAGTGCTGTTGCTCGGGAGACGTCGATAGGTAGAGTGTTTTATTACAGCATGTATACCTGCGAGCTCTGGTCGAAATACAAGCAAGTGACGTATAACCGTCTCCGAATTCAGTATAACAACTCATACAGAATACTGTTCGGATTGGCGCGTTATTGTAGCGCATCTACAATGTTTACCGAAGATCGTATACATGGATTCGTTCCGCTTCTAAGACATCGAGTTGCTGGCGTAAAGCGGCGGCTGGAGCTCAGCACCAACTTTCTGGTGCAAGCGGCGCTCTCATGGAAAGCTGGTTCCCTGACCAGAGAACGGCAGCGTTTACAAAATAGCCACATATACAACAATGCCCGTGATTGAAGTAGTTATATATTTAATAATTATATTTTGTGTGTGTGTGAACTTTTTACTTTTTATTAACTTTAAAAAATTTTTTTTTTTTTTGTATTTATTAATATTTTCCTTTTCTTTTTTACAGCATATTAATTTCATAACCTTTAATGTATAACAAAATATGTATTATCTTTATGGCGAATCAGGTTTAAAAAAAAAACCTGATCACGCTGGAATAAACACATTATTTTTATTACATGGCTGGTAAGAGTTGAGTTTCAACTACCATCTTGCTGAATGCATTCAGCTTCGCTGTGCGGTCTCTAAAAGACCAATAAGGATATCGTGCAATAAAATTATATATATTGAGTCTATACACGAGTAAAGGTCAATACAACTAGGGAGATATGATCAAGATGGTGACATAAAGTAATTAGCTGATATAGATAGACATAGAATTAACAAATCCACGTTTTTTTATAACCAATCTCCCTTCCTTTCCTCTCACATATAATCCACCCCCCGAGACAAACGGATCCCATTTTAGAATGCCAAATTTATTGAGGTAATCGGACGATATATTCGAATTCCATTACCAGGTGACTTTCAGTGTTACTCGAGTCGTTAAACCAATCGCGTGCAGCGTCCAGCATCCGCGATCGAGTCCTCATTTTCCGACGTCATTTTCAACAAGTTAATTGAATAAATTAAATAAAATATTATCGGCCTTAGGTGCGCCGCCCCCTCGGGTGCGCCCGTGGGCCGCGGCCGGCCTGTATCGCCCACCATAAATCTATTGTAAAGTGTCAACGGCAAATTGACGTTTGGAAACCATCCTCGTAATGCGTAAAGACGGACGCGCAGTGCGCGACGCGAACGGAACGGTAAACTACAACCCGAACGGTAATATTGTTGAAACGTAAAAATTGTGAAATGATGTCATTATTCGATGAGAAAGATTCTTGCAATAGACATGTTGCTTGAAAGAACAACGAAAGTCTCCAAAAACTCGTAATTATAGGGATAATACATTAATAATAAAAGCGAGCAAAATTATGGTCGCCTATAAAATAGATCAAATGAGAGTCCTTTTTAAATGCTGCAAAATATTATAAATAACCAACTAAATTAAACCACAAGTCCCATTCTAAAATTATATAGAGGAGTATATACGAGAGTGTATAATTTATGTGTCTGTTAGTCTGTGTACATATTTTTTGACTTCAGATACAAATTTATAGTAGTCTGTAATTTTTCTAATTGTGATGGGGAGATTGTTAAAGAATTTGATGCCTTGATAAATATAATGATTTTGAGTTGCGGTGTATTTTAGTTCTGGTATTTAATTCATTAAGTGGTTAATAAAATAAAGTTAAATAAATAATCTCAAAAATGGGTTGTAACCACAAAATTGATTTTGCAAATCTTAAAGATATAATATAAATCGATGAAGAGAGCTACAAGAACAAGAGAATGTCCATTAAACATAAGAAGAAGAATGGATATTTTAAACATTAATTTAGACTCGTCATTTATTTTGAAGAACATATTAGTGCCTAAGTAAGATATATAGAAGTTATTAATAAAGCAGTCTATTGGTAATGGCAAGTCTCGGATGAATCGAGTCCCGGTGTTGACCGTATTTTTTCGATGTTAAAATTTTTTCTGCAATTTATTTACAAAATATTTTGTACTATACTTGTCATTTTTTATGTTCAACTTACTATTTACCTCGTAATTAAAGAGTACATTACATAACGTTTCTCTTATAACTCTATTATATCCTTTTTGTAGATCCTGCCTTTTCTCGCCAAAAACTTTTCCGCCATCACTCGTAGATAAAAGATCTGATCCAAGCATCCTCTTCCACCCACAAAGGCCCCTTGCACATCCAATACTTTTTTTTTCCTCACCGTTCTTGCTCTTTCTATTAAAATTTTTCTATACAGTTTACTAACTGAGCTCAGTAGACTAATAACCCTATAGTTACCACATTACATTTTCGACCCTTCGTCTTTGTGAAAAGGCATAATGACAGCTCTCCTCCAATGTAACGAGATGTGGCTTTCCTCCAAATATTGATTGAAGAGCGTATGAAGCCACGAGATAACTAATGAGCTACCAGCCTTGATATACTTAGCAGCAACGTTATCTATCATACACCACAGCCTTACCATTCTTCATATGTTTTATTGCACATTTTATTTCTTCCATACTTATTGCATTTATATCATTTTCGTCATTCATTCTTACCCCAAAGAGCCTCTCAGGTGATTCCTTATTTGCACTCTCTACACTCTCATACATTTCCTATTCCTATGTATGTATTATTATTTTAAGGTTGTTATGCCATTTTATTCTACGGCATTACTAACAGCTGAAATGAAATTTAAAAAACTAATAATATAATATAATACTTAAATGAAGAGAACGTGTTATTTGATTTGAATACTTTTTATCAACTTGTTGATATCAAAAAGGGCCAGTACACAACCTGCAAAATGTTCGATTTTTCAGCCTTTTTGTGACGCGAAACGGTCACCGTTTACTTTGCCCTTACCGTTCAGTTGCGAGTCATCCCGAAAGGCACAAGACTGACAGTGACGGCTCGTGTGACGGACCTGGAGTAGGATGGAGGACACGGGACTTGGATACTAATTCTTACTGCTCAATAATGCTTCCATCGATTCGATTATTAAGTATTAAAATAAAAAATAAAAAAAAGTAATGCGGAACATAGCAGGTGTACCAAAATTATAACAGATTTGTTGATATTAAATAGGGTGTAAAAATCATTTTAATAAAAGAAAATTATAACTAAATAGGATGGCTTTACACGGAAAAAATACAAGAAGTGTAGCAAATCTGAATCTGATGATTTTCAAAATCACCAATAAGTATGGATCGAGGACAATTGAATTTATTTTTCCTACATTAAAAAATGAACTGCCTGGGGTTTTTTTTTACGAAAGAGCACGCTTTCTGCCAATTTGGAAAAAAATATTAAAAGTGACTTATCGATGGTGACCTGTCTTACCTATGTAGAAATGATATAAATTGTTTTAACGGTGACTGATTAATTGTTATTTTTTATTAAATATAACAGATGGATATAAATGTTTCTGCAGACAAACGTTTATCAAGACGCTTTGTAAGTATGAATATATATATATAAAAGAAATATAAATTTAAATAAATAACGAGAAATATGGCGATAGAGTTATATGTCATGTGTACATGTTGTCTTAAGTGCACCTGTTTTGTGTGCAGTTGTCATGGAATCAGTCGTAACATATTTACAAACATCGGTCACATGTCACAAAAATTGTTGTTAAGTTTACTCAACATTTAAATAAATGTGAAATAAAATGAAAGATTTAATTAAGCTTCAAACATTCCGATTGGTTGTTGGTATACATTTTGTATTACCATTCAGAAAATAATCTGTCGCTAGGTGGCAGGGCGGTAGAGCGGCATTCGTATTTTGAATATGGAACGTGGCGAACATGTGACACCATCAGAACGGTACACTAAGTATTTAAATCATTTTAAGAATATTAAACTGGATGACCCCTCAATACTATCAGAAAAAAGACAAATATTTCTGTCCGAACATTGAGATTTTCAACAGTTTTTTTGGTAACGCCAGGTCTTCTGCTGACGTATTCTATTTCTGGTGTCATCAATACTCGTGTCGTACATCTGTCTTACCATTCTCTCCTCATTCATTTGTTTCACGTAACCTATTTACGAGCTTGTTACTTCGATTGGCACCAATGCGAATATTGCCGCCCTTTTTTCGGAAGGCTAAGAAGACGGTAACTAACAGGCGTCATTTTTATTACATCCCGTGCTCCGACCAGTCCGGTCGGTCGAAATCTAAAGAAGACACGCCAGCTAAAAGAACAACAACATCGCACCAGAAAGATAGCAAAATTAAATAGATTAGTGAAGTTCATATATCATATGTGTGCTTATTGTTAATCGGAAACCTGAGAACCAGCTATCGAAGGCATTTACATAAAAATTAAGATATCATCATTTTAATTTTGGTATGGCTAATCAAACTGGGGTTCTATAATTTGTTCTAATGTTAGAAATTGGGAAAATATGTAAAAATATTACGAAAAAGTAAATAATAAATATTTTAGTAGCAAGCCATCTGAACACATTCTGTCTCGATAAAATTTGATTTTATCATCATCATCATTTTGTCTCGTATTTGCGTGAGGGATCGACGTGGATGATAATTAATAGGAAGTTTTTCAAGTAAGTCTAAAATTTTTAAATATTTAAAAAATATATTTTTTTTTGTGCCGATCCCCTCTTCACGGCGGCGCCACTGGTGCAGCACAGGTGAGCACAAGAAACCAGTAGCTGGATGGTTTATATCATCTTGTCCGTCCCCTTTTATCTCCCGCCGGACGGGCCCTGGGCCCAGGCCCTCCTTATTTCGACCACCAATCCGATCGATAAGGAGAGCCAGGTCAGGAATAAATTGTTTCTGTTATTCGGTGGATCAGCGCCGGTGCACCCGTACAATGGGACAAGTTCAGTAATTATTTGTGATTTAAAAAAAATATTTTTTGAGGATGGTGAAAATAAAACGTGAAGAGTAGAGAAGCGATTCGGCAGTCTGCCGGTTTTGTCTCGCTCGTTGCAGCCTGCGTCCTCAATCCAGGTGTCGCTAGCGTCGTATATCGGACAAGAGTATTTAAATCATCGCCCATACATATTTTTTGAACACTTTTGTTTAACCCTTTCTACCCTAAATTATTAAATTTAAATGTTTAACAACTGTAAATTTTTTGAAGTATTCTTCAAATATAAAATAAGCAAAATGTAATGTAAAATATCATTAATTATTATTTATGGTACCTCTAAGTACAGTCAGACTTTGTACAGTACATGACGTACACAAAAAAAATAAAAAAATATAGCATTCTAGGAAAGAAGTATTCTAAAAAATTAAAAGAATACCGTGAGAACTGTCATTTTGTAAATGTATGTGTGTATGTGTGTCATGAAAGTGAGTAGATGAGTGGTGGAGAACGAACTTTGTAAGAGACCGTCTCTAGGAGAACAGCTTCATCTGTATAATTAGTCTATCTCTGAAGTGTGTAATATATAAGACATACTGAGTTTCACTTACAAGGAATCGGGACCCAAGAAATTAGTCATTAATCAGAGGATAGAACACCAAGGGAATCTAGGGATACTTGGAAAGTCATCACAAATACCTAGTTGAAAATTTAAGAAAAAAAAAGAGGTTAAAATAACTATTAATAATCACAAGGAATACAAGCGCGTCAAACCTAACCTTGTAACAATGCGCAACTGACATTTCACCCGCTGCAGTGTTGACATAACAAAAAAATAACTAATATTAGTAGTCTGAATAAATTGAGTAGACTGTTATTTACGTGGACTTAGTAGTTTTGCAAGAGAATCGACTCCGAAATAAGATATATGACTAGATACAGTTTAAAGTACCGTCTGGGTAGAAAATGTAAATTTGATATATTTGAACTAGTATTTAAATCTCATTATAGTATATGAAAAAATTTAATAATTTAAATAATTATATATATATATATTACAGGTAGATATACATACATATGTATACGATCATTGCTGGGTTTAGAGGTAGCGACCATTAGCTAGAGGTTTGAGCCTCATACCGGGAGACTACCAAGTTCATTCCATTTTTCACAGCACAAAAGGTTAGCTTAGTTTGAAAAATAGTAATGAAAAAAATATCGGTCAGGTACATGTTCCATGTACGCATATCAATTTAAAAATAATTTAATCTATGAAATAATGTTTTATTTATATCACGTATATATTTCTAATCAGTTCTACAATATGTTGTCGATAGTGATGATTACTTATAATTAACTTTCTTAATTGACGGAGTAATCTAGTTATTATTAATACACGAGTTTAGTAATATAATGATACAGTTTCATTCCGTCAATATATTCAATCTCTCGAGAAGATTAGGTGGCGCATTTTAGCGCAAGAGCCTAGGAGGCTGTGTTGGTTTTCAGATTTTTTACAGTCAACAAACGAGTATCATACTTCAATACGGAATTGAAGGGATGCAACCTGCTAATATATAAATAAAAAAAATAAATTATTATACTTTTCAAACATTAAACAAAAACATGTTATATTCTATTACGATGGTCGTACTCACACATCAGGATTTACCCCTGAAGGATTGATCCAAAAAATTAATTATTAGTAAGTTAATAAATATATACGTTGTGACATTTAAAAATTGCGCGGCAGACCGAGCGCTACATTACCGATTCGGATGGAGGCGAGCGGAAAGAGAGAGAAGACGGAAAGAGAAGGGGGAACTTGTGAGCGAGCGTTGAAGGTGCGAGGTGCGCGGGGGAGACGGCGCTTTGCTGTGGAGAATCGAGAAACGGCGACCACCTAGATAGCAAACGAGAGTTTTCTCCCGCGGTGGATTCAGAGATTTAAAATAGGCTTGATCCTTTTGCGGGATTAGACCTTCTGGAGGAAGAGATCACTTTTCATACGGGGGCGTGGCGGTCTGGATCAAGGCTGCGACAACACCCCAGGGAGTCTGACATTTGTTGCGATTTCACACCTTGGTAAACTGGGTATAAATGTGCTAAATTGGTAACATAGCGTGTCCTCGCTAAGAGGAGAGTTTAACTAGAAGAAATAAGTTGTCATGTTGACAAGTTTCCGTACTTACTATGTCGGGATTGTTATGCTTCATGCTATTAAAGTGTAATTAATGTGAAAATCAGAGTTACACACATTACCCACAGACTGAGTCTAGCCGGGGGCGTGATGCGCTGGCGTTCGATCCACTGGTGTCAGCGCATTAAGTAATAATGTACATCTATAATAATACTCTTCTTACTTCTTTTATGCGTGAAATCAAGACTAGTGCTCATAATGGAGAAAATTTATGTACGATAGAGATCACCTCGACACAGGATCATCTTAGTGAAGAGGCATTGCCATAATGATAGACTGCCATAAGATGGTTGGTCCGCTTGACTTTCACGCACCATTGAAGTCATCGAGACACAATTCATTGTTCTATCACAGTGGTAATGTCAGAAATCATGCATTAGCTAACTCCGCAGTCGCCAGTTTGCATTCTTTGGGGAGGTAATCGACATATTTGTTGTTAGTTAACTGTTTATATAACTTAACTAAATTATTACAATTTTTTGTGTCTCAACTCAATGATGACGGATAAATAGCTTTATTGTCTGACTGATTGTCTTAGCTCCAGTGTATTGTAAACTATTATATTATACTTGTCGACTAGTTGTGTGTTATTTGGAAACTATTACACTTCATCCAACTTTCTATGCCATGTATTTTTGTTTTATTATTTATAATTTTCTATTTGTTTTACATGACATTTTTTAAATAATTTTAATTATGTTAAACATGCAGATGTCATATAATTTTTTCTTTGTATTGCGCTTCAGATGTAATTCTTTATTATTAAAAAAAAATGTTAATGCCTGAATAGGGCGTGTGAAATAAAAAAATAAAAAATATATTGTTATAAGAGAATTAAAAATGAACAAATTACGATCGAATGTGAGTCTGTTTGTAGGATAGCCTGATAGGGTAGTTTGGTCTTGTGGAAGGCGTGAGATGAGTATTGAAGGCAATTGGAACAGAGGGCGTAAGGAAATCAGCTAATGGCTGTAGAGATAAGCAAAAAATAATAAAGAATATGATATAAATATTCAATATAAATTAAATGTATCGATTAGAAAGACATACATATGAAATACGGATTGCCACCTGGACACAAACCAGGAACACTTCCTGTCCGAGAAAGTGCGCTGACCTATTACACCACGGCATCTTAGTAAGATAACGACAATTTTTCTAATTTATATGTTACACTTTCAAATTGATAACATCGGTCAATTCATTATTTGATAGCAATCTACTTAATATCCGGATGGTAACAAAAATATTTTTAATTGATACATTTAATATGTAATAAAAATATCACAGAACTATGTTCCAAAAAACTACAACTTCACAATAATAATGTGTTCTCTTTAAAAATAAATATTCATTTAGTCTTTTCAAATGTCACTGATTAAAGTCTCCTGTAGGTAAATTACGTCGCAACGGATTAATACGTCGCTGGCCGTGGTGGATTTTTTTTTTGCGACGGATATATTCGGCGCTGGGCCGTAGAGGGTTCGTTGCATCAGAATATAAAAGTTTAACGGTATTATTGAGTTTGGAGGCTCTGGGTTATACGTGTATATCACCTTTAGTAGTTCTATAGTAAAAATACAGATATGTATAATATGTTCAGCAGCTTTTATGCAGGCAAAATAAATTTTAGCAATTTATAAAATACTTCTGCAATATTGGTAAAATTACTTTGTGGCCTCATTTTATATAAATAAATAGACAAAATACTTTGTTTAAACCACTATTTATTGATTATTCTACATGTTTTCATACCTATGGTATCTTCTTCAGGAAACAATATATACTGAAATTAAAAATACAAGCATAGATAAAAACAAAACTATAAAGTGGTGAATAAGTAAGAACTTAATATGAATAATATGAAAACAAATTTAAAAGGTGACTATTTGCAAAGAGGATTTGGTTTTTTATAATATTTAGGTGGCTATTATTTTTATAAATCATTTTGTCTAATTATTTACATTTATAAAATATGATGTGATTTTATTAATTTTCCACCACTTCGACCGACCGTACATTGAGAGGTTAATTCAAAAAGCGGTCCTACTAAAATAAATATTGGTTGACACTAGCTAATTGGTATTTATTATAACAGATAGCGACGGTCGGTATCTGGCTACCGGCTACCGGCTGCCGGCTACCGGCTACCTGTTACATGCTAGTCGCCCTGTAGTCGGCAGCAGCCACCGAACAGATTGTTTTTAATTACCCGGTCCATTTCCTGCCGTTAAAGAAGCTGTCATATAATTACTCTGCCGTCTCATGTGACCCCGACGACCATTCAAGAAACGGTCTCTGAATCAACACGCACACCTGCACAGCGGACGCTGAATGGAGCCTCATCTGCAGCGTTCACCCATCTTACACCTAAAGTCAAGGCCATGGATATGGTTAGCCGTGGTAAATTTTATTGCTTAATTATTAAACTCACAGTCGTGAACAGCGAATACTTGCTTGTATAATAGCCTCATACCAGGAGACCGGCACATTCAGTTCATCGGGGGGGCGAGCACTTCATATAAGCAAAAAGCTGAGCATAACTATAATATCTGCGAAATAAATCTAAATTACATATTAATTTGATAGGTCCACAGACCATTAAATATGTAGGCATAAACTAAAGCAAATTCCACGGCCAAATATTTTCATTTTGGTGTCAACCATGTGATCACGCAATCAAATAGCTCTGCGATTTAAAAAAAAAATATGAGTCGATTGAAACGAAAATTTAAACGTTGACAACGTAATATGCATTCGTATAAAGAATACGTTTTGTTTACACAAAGATTTAACTTTCGAAGAGTAAATACTTTTACTGTTACATAAATACGTTATCGGATTTATTTTTCCATCAAGAACGTGTGTAGAACACCGCTCGTCCCGCAACTAAAGTTTCAAACTACTATCCAATATGTACACTTTATTTCATGTCTATTCATTTACTAGTCTGTGATTTAGGTTCGTAATAAAAGGCTAATAATTCAGAGTTCGCATGTGCTATCAACTCTATTTCTGGTGCCATCAGTACTTGTGTCAGGTAAACATTTAAGGTTTTTTTAAGAATCAATGTAAGGTTTTCCAGAACCTAGTACTTATTTATTATTTTAAAATTGATGGGAATTTTTGGCTTTTAGTGTATCATAGAACAATAAAAGAGGAAAACAATGGCATCAAAAAGGATTTTTTGACCATGGGTGGAGTTAGCCGCTTTGCATATTATGAAAAAATATCGACATGAAAAAATAAAAGATCTATGTAACAAGAAAACCGCTTTAGGATACGAAACGGCCTCAACATAATTTGTAGTTTTTAGTGCAAATCGACTTTCAGGAATGCGAGCATGTGTACATATCTTAGAAGATGCATTTTCGAGATAAATGCAGTAAAGCGTTAGGTAATAAGCCCTGCAAGTAGGTGGCCATCCAGTACGGTATTGATTTATTATCCAATTACTGTCCAGCGAGTGGCCCGAACGTGACCAGGCTCCTGCACCGGAAGTCATCTGGATGTACATCTGTAAAAAAGGAAGCTGTGTTGAAACGTTTCGTGTTGAAGATGTGACAAACGCGCGGTTCGATTCTCACGATTCTGTATTTAAAAATAAAATTTCGCAATCTTACAAAAAACTTCATGAACACTAGCAAAGAAAATGTTTATGGTAGTCAGTCCGTCCTTAGTCCGTATGCGTCCACGGAAGGAAACAATCTCAGAAATTTAGATGAGATACATCTCAATGCCGTGTACACGTGATGATATTTTGTCCTGGAAATAAACTCACGAGATCAGTAATGAGATTTTAAGAAAGAGACAAGAACTCTAACCTTTGTGCGTGGCGTACGTTTCGACAGCGAGCTTTGATACATGCATATAAATGTCACCTTAAACTACCTACCGTAGATCCCTACAACTATCTATTATGAAAATTAGATATAAGTCAGTATAGGCGTAAAATTACAAACATACCGGGAAGATTCAAAATAACCCAATGACGAACATGACGACAGTTGATGTTTTACATGCGAGCGTGACGTAAGGCGCGAGACGATGAATCTCTGAGACACGGTGTGAATACGAAAGCCGAGAGTTGTCTCCAAAGCATCTAATGGGTGTAAAATCTGTATGTCAGAGATTGTCTCGAGTCGAAAATCTCCTATAAATCTCTTCCGTGACCATTAATGGTTCTAAAATATAACTTTAAAAATTTGACATGTTTGTATCATAGTTTTGGGTACGCTGGTTGGAATAATGTTTTTGTTTCTCTATTTCGGATATCATTTTAAATAATAACAATTATAAATGAAAATTTAATAAATTAGACTAATCGAATTTACTAATGACTTATTTTTAAATAAATATTCATCGGAAGTGTAGCTGAGCATGTAAATTGAGATTACCAATAATGTAATGTGTGGTGCGGGTTGGCGGTGGTGAACCTGCGATACTGGTGGCACGAAATTACATATTTGATGACACGTGGGCAAGATACCGATTTCGTTATCAACATATTGATTTAAAATTTAATAGAAATACAAAAAATTAAAATAAAACCTTACTATATGTATAATATCACACTTAACGTCTGAGCGACAACATTTCCACTGCATAGTACTGTGGTGGTCCCACAGACATGACCGCGTAACAAATCACCTGACAGTCATATTGTGCCGAAACGTACCCACCAATAGCGGATGTAAATACATCGTGTCGGACGAGTCCTAGGAGCTAGCCAACCACTTCTCCGCAGATCGTTCTTTCGACGACACCTCAGCTTTCAACTTTATTCGCGTAATTAACTCTATACTCGTCGTACCTGTCATTGAAAATAATCGCGCAATAAGCCCCAACTTTTGTAAATTTAGTTTTATTTAAAAATATTGCTCTAGATACAATATAAATACTAGGGCCTTTAGTCTCACGATGTATAAAACCTTCTGATACGAATCGCGTAACATATGAACATCGGTCGCTCCATCCGAGTGGAGAAAAAATTCAATGTGGTTATCAGCAATTAAGATTTAAAATTTAGACCCTCCAGCGTTCTTCAAGTGCTGTCTTTATTCATAAAAAAATCATATAATATAAATTCATAGAACATAGTTTTACATACAGATAGAAAATTAAGGTGCAGTAGTTCAAGGCAGACACTCAGGGATCTATTCATCAAAAAACACTCCCAAAAGACGGACAGTGGATGAGACGCAAAATGATTGAGTCACACTTAAATCCATAAACTAACGGAGTTGCAAAACAAGAGGCATGGAAAATGAGATGTAGACGCGTAGGCGGAGCCCACCCACCGCAGGCCAGCCTAACTACCCACCCAAGGAGCACCAACGAGTCACCCATACCATAAATACCTTACGTAAAACAAGATTCGTCCCATTACTAATTAGGTCTGCATTTCTGGGTGGACGGTGTCCAAATCCAGGTGGAAAACATAGAGAAGATGGACTTATTCCTTTCTTCCTAATGTTGTCGTCAAGTTGAAAGGCAAGATGAAACCTCCAGACTTAAATCTTTTTGAATGATAGATGATTACGGGATATGAACAATTTCGGAGTAAACTGTTTGAGTTTAGTTTTGTGGATGCTCCGCGGTGTACATGTGGGAGAGTGGAAAAGACGCCTGACCATATTTTGTGGTATTTTTGGTGGTGACTTGTAAAATACTTAGAGATGCACCTGAACGTATGGTAATGTACTGTTTTCTAATCTTTACAATATCTATGGAATAAAATCAAGGCGGTGGACACTGGGTAGGAGCAGCGGTGGACTACCGATCTCCGAGAAAGGGGTGAATTTTTATCACTCTTATACAATCATACGGAACAATTATTAACAATACGCAATATGATATTAAAGAATTAATATCAATAGCTGAAAAATAATACAAATACTACAATGTAATAAATATTAGAAACTGTCCTTCTTCAAAGCTATGCACAATTACGGTAGAGAAAAAAATGTGCACGTGTGAAGTATGAAGGATATTCGTTCAAAGCATCGTTCACAAAAATATTGCGTTGATCATATAAAAACATCTATACCTAACATTATTGTTAGACTATAGACAAAAAAATGCCCTGTTTTGTTGCATAATACAGTCAAAATAAATGTATTTTATGAGAAATTTTAAAAGGCAACAAAATTTTATGTTTCATAATACATTTAAACCATCTGCAGGAATTGCAGTTAGGTACTGATTTGATGTGAGAGTATTGTTTTTTAAATTTAATCTTTTCCTTACAGAGCTAAAATAAAAATGCGCGTTCCGGTGCTGTAAACTCAGTGTATATGAGACTTTTGCGATATTTAAGTCGGATATATATTAATATTATACATTTATTATTTGTATAATATATCAATTATTGTATAAAAGTGCTCAAAATGATAAAAAACAACATTGATCATCACGAACAACAGCATAAAGATGCATAAGACACGTCTAATTCGGTCAGCACATGCTCTGCCAATCGGCATCTGGTAACCCGCGCCCCGCACCCTGCACCATCGTTATCTCTCCGCACGTACACATACACATATTGACAAATTCACGTCAGGTTCTTCGAGAAAACATTTTATTGTTGCGTAAGGTAAATACTTATATACTGTAATTAATTAATTCAATACATAAATATATTACGGAGGAATACCTAAAATATGAACACTGTATTTAGTATATTTACAGAGATATTCACATAATTAGAGGCAATATCAACTCAGTTTACATCATCGGATAGAAAAGGTTAACGAGGGGCTCGCCAGCCGTAACATAAAAAAGGTTTACTTGAGACAGTAGGCTAACATGAGACAAAGGTGGTTATAACGATAGAATCACTGATTATTTTTACGCTTTATGTGACAAATATTCGAAATCTAATAATGATTATCTTAACTGGAAAGAACATATTATATATCGAACCTAGCTAAACGCATAAGAAAACTAATTAATTTTTTTGAAAAGAATACGATGTACAATTGACTACAAACTTTTAAGATCGGTGTACTTTGCATTCTGCTACTCCTTAATTAATCATATTATTTTAGTTTGAGGAAGAGCAGTAAAAACAGTATTAGAGTCGGCTAAAAGAGCACAAAAGACAATTCTTAGGGTAATAAATGGTCGTTTCTTTAGATATCCATCAGATCTTATATTTAAATAGTACAATGCCCTAGACATAAAACATATATCTGTTGAGACTCGTCCAATATTTCCATGCTAACAACAACTCACCCCAATCAATAAATCATGGACACAACACAAGACAAATAATGAACATCTACACGCCAGTTCTGAGAGCAACAACGACATTTTATCGAAGATTCTACATGTTTTTTGTTCCGAAACTATACAACACACTCAGCATCAACTGGAAATCGTTCACTTCCAATATGATTACACGAATATGGACCCAATATATGATACAATTGGGTAGAGATCAATCAGAAGCATCGCTTTCCAATATTCTAACATAATCATTATACAGTGTCTACACTAATAATTCACTAGTTCTACAACAATCTCACTACATTTTTTTTTCTGTTTTTATTTTTATTCCTGTCGAATCTTTATGTTTCTTAAATTAAATAACACCACAGCAGCACGATAAAAAACTGGCTACTTGAACACAGACGACAGTCTAGCAAAGTAGCCAGGACAATGCTGCATATATCAGAGGTTCTACTGCATCACGCACAATAAACTACGAGTATACACGTAATTATAATATAATTGTATCTTATGCTTATCATAATATATAATATATTCACATATATTACAACAAAAACACGTAAATTAATAAAATCTAATTGTAATTGTGCTGCACAAAAGATATATATATATATATATTCATTCACAGTCACTGTCTATATGGTAGATAGTTTATAATAAATTTGACACCCTTTGGGAAAAGGTTCACCACGGCCGGTGAAGGTTCACGAGGAAGTTAATATTTTAAATGCTCGTTCCTCTCCTACACTCGTATAATTTATCTTAAGTTTAAATGGGCTGCACATACAATAATGTCGCCTTATCAAGAAAGTTGGCGGTGTCGAGTAGATTCGCACTGGCTCTCATTGCTGTGCAGTCGCGCCGCAGTCGAAGTTGCACCAGCTGAATGTTGTTATCTGACTCGACCATTGTGTGTGTGCTTTGTTAACAGCCTACAAATGGGGATGCGCTCACGCGGAGCGACGGCGCTCGGCGTGGCCAGGGTGGGATTTAGGCAACAGAAGATAAACATATATTTTTGATGAGTAAAAACTGCAGTTCGTCCCCCGCCTCTCAAAATCTCTAATCAGAGTAATTTCAGAAAAATATTTGACCAAGAAAATATGCTGGTGCTAGTGGTTACGATACTCGCCTAGTAATCTAGTGGTCGGTGTTTATTTTTTTTTGAACGATCTTTTCCATGGCCTGTTAAATTAAACTTTCGAGTTAGTTATCATTATTGAGTGGAACCAAAAAGGAAAAGGTGGGTCCTTTCCAGAGCCCTCTATAAAAAACATAAAAAAATATATGGTCGGAGGTTCAAGCGTCATTCCAGGAAACCATCAAGTTAGTCGAATTTTCATAGTACAAGTGTTTCAATCACAAAAGCCATTTATTTAAAAATTAAAATATTACCCTTCATATGTCCGTAGATATGTAAATAACTTTTTTATGAATTCAATAGCTAGATGGTATCTAGATCTAATAATTTGAATAAAAAAAATAATAACTTTTCTAGGATCTAATTACACAAGGTACATAACGATAAGCAACTATTTTCTAACAAATACAATTTTTAAATGTCAAAAATAAATATATAAAAAAAAAATTCTTCCTTCTTTCCTAGTAAACAAGAGGGTAACAATTGTATTCACTCGATTTATAACGGGTTTGTGTGACATTACGTGTAAGTTAACTTAAGACCGTTCCAAGACAGGCAGTTGCCCAATGAAGCGGTTATATCCTTGAAGAATTGTATGTATTTATTTAGTTATATATTTACTAACAAAAATGTTATAAAATAATAATATCCTTTCAGACAGATTATTGAACATGGATGGCTAAAATTAATATTTAAAACATATACAAGTAGAAAAAACAGTGTAAATAATCCATTCGAGTGCTAGCCAGGTCAACCAAAACTAATCTTACATTTAACCTTCCACATTGCAATACTAATAGCAAATAAAACTAATTTTTCTACAGAGAACCTCTTTATTTCAATTCACACCTAAACGAACCAGACATTTTCAATACTCCAGTTACCTCAATTAAATTTAAATTTAATAGATAAACTTTATTGGCCTTCATTTTATTTTTATTTTTATCACACAGATTTTATTCTCTATACCTTTTTCTTTTCTTTTTCTTTCACCCTTCTATTCCCCTGGAATATTTTATTATTTATAACTTTTATCTCTCTGTTTATATTTTTATTTTCAACTACTTCTCAAACTTTTTTACTTTTTAAATTTTAAATTGTACTCACTGTATAAAGTATATTATATCTTCTGAGAAAAAATGTAACTGGTTTAATTATTGTTCAGATTTTATTTTTGTATTTACTGATTTTTGATTTTTGTATTTACTGATAAACTGTATGTTTTCCGAATAGAATAACAATAAATGTTTTTTAATTACTTCTTCAAAAAATTCAAATTTACTTTGTGGCAACATTTTATATTAATAATGAAAACACACATTGTTAATACTATTGTTTATTGATTGAGCAACATGTTTCGGAACCAATGGCCCCTTCTTCAGGATACAATGTATCTAAACTAAAATTAAAATTACAGGTATAGACATATACAAAAGTGTAACTATAAGTGATGGGAGTGGGTAAGAAAGAAAAGAGGGGGGTGGAGGTGAAGTAAGTAAGTAAGTAAAAAATAGATGTTTTTATATTTGATTGTTACTTTTGCGAAAATCTAATGAAAATAATATAACAGATAAAAAAAGTCACTATAACATAGTTAAATAATGCACCTTCCCTGGTTTGGAAAGAGATCCAGGCTCGAATCCCGGTGGCGCAACAGCAATATTTTTCAATAAAATTGATTTTATATGTATATCTTTCTAATTAATATATTTAATTCATATTTAAAATATCACCGACCAATGTTATGAATAATTACAACTTCACAATAAGAATGTGTTCTCCTAAAAATAAAGTTGTATCAATGTGTCCAAAATTTAATAAAAATGAATTCATAATTCTGGCGTTTGCTATCAGATTACTCAAAGGTATTTGAGATTCCGTAAAAATAAGGTAGATGGCTCTTTCAAATAATGAAACGATTAAATATATTAATATCAAAAAGGTAACATACTGGTTCGATAATTTGTCGCTAAAAATATCGTCGCTGTAGCATAGTTGGATAACGCACCTTTCCCGGTTTAGAAAGAGATCCAGGTTCGAATATCGGTGGCGCAACAGCAATATTTTTCGATAACATTGATTTTATATGTATATCTTTCTAATTAATATATTTAATTCATATTTAGAAAAATAATGATTTCAGTTTCCCAAAAATATGTAAAACTTATGTATATATTTTTTAAATTAATGACCTTTTCCGTTACCGAAAAGGTCATTAATTTAATATAACTGTAACCCACCAAGGCGCGTGCGATAATTTTAAATTAAATATATATTAACTGAAAACTCCTACACTGCCATAAGTTGTCGGTCTAGTGGGAAGTGCAATTGTCGCTTCGCCGGATACAAGCTGTACACATTCCGATGGTAAAATGGAGGAGATGTATGTCATGTTTGAAAGATTGTAAATTTGGAATTGTTTTAAATTGATCTTAAATTATCTATTGTAAAATTTGACTACCGTATTTCGGTATAGAGACATAATTCACAATTTTCTGTAGACAGATATCTAACTAACTAAATTATGAATTTCAAGTAATATTATGAGATTTTTACAAAATTATGAGAAGCTTTAAATCTAAGATCCTCAAAAAAAACATTTTGGAAATTGACACATTATTGTTCTATATCTTTATATCTTCAAGTACAATCATGTAATAAAAAACAGTTTGGCTGCTCTAGAAGTATAATTTGAAATAAAAAATAAATCGCATAATTACGATTTTTTTGAAATAGTTATTGTTTAGATTATGCACATATTTCTTAAATATTTTCGACACGTAATTTAATCGGGTATCTACCTACAAAATATTATGGATTAGGTCTGTTACATACTATGTATAATTTGGAATTAAAATATATTAATTTGACATAAAAAGCACCAATTATTCATATCTAACGCTTTCTCAATTTATGGCAATTTAAATGATATTGATGTATTAGGTATATCGGAGTAAGGACTTTTAAAATATGAATTAGGTGATATTTTTGTTTATATTTTTTTGAAAGATTTTTTCTACTGTCTGAAATTTCAAAATTACTGTATTTTACACCTCATAATAATTGTACGTTAATTTGAATATAAAATAATTAGAATTTGTTTTTGGAATTTATACCTTTATAGAAATCTTAAAACCTATAGTGCCGTCTTTAAAAGACCGTGGTGCTAAAGATTTGAGTAATTTTCTTCTTTTGCCTTCTGCGTTCAATATTGAATATAGGTCCTCCATTTTATTACAGTGGTGGAAATATGAGGAAGAAAGGAAGGCACTAAATTTTCGTCTGCCGGATTCTGGTTATTTGTTGATTCCTCTCCACCACAAATACAAGTGTCGCGGGGTGTATACTAATACTCGCGAAAAGGATTATTATATTTAAGCGTATTAACGTGATATAATAAGCGACGGTAGTTAGTCCGCATAAAATTCCAAGCGCACGCTGAACTTGCTGCAGTTGAAGAGATTACTGCGACATCTTCTTTATTCCTTGTGCTTAAGAATAGA
This sequence comes from Eubasilissa regina, assembly GCA_022840565.1. Classification (NCBI taxonomy): domain Eukaryota; kingdom Metazoa; phylum Arthropoda; class Insecta; order Trichoptera; family Phryganeidae; genus Eubasilissa; species Eubasilissa regina. The sequence goes on along the minus strand of JAINEB010000027.1, from coordinate 9,197,887 downwards.
TTGAGAAAGAAAGGGATGGAGATATGCAGGTTAGAATTTAGGTAAATAGCAAACTAATGGTATGCCTGAGAGGCAATAAGTCAAATACCAAAAAGCTTAATAGAAATTTAATTAATTTAAACGGCGCTCACATACAGCTAAGTAGGGTGTAGGATTTAATAATTAATAAAATATTAAAAATCTTCTTCTTTTTGTGCCCTTTTCAGTAAAAGGAAATTGGCAGTCATCATCATTTTTATTCACTGCGGCCCGGAAAAGTTCTACAGTAAACTGGCCAAACCATTGCCTCAGGTTTTTCAATCTTTTACAGCATTATCAGGTGCAAGATTTCATACTTCTCTAGAGTTATTGGAGTTTTCATTTTAAATACTTATTTCTATTTATTCATCATTATAAATTATAACATCTTCATTCGTAACTCTGTCCATCCAGCATATTTTGAGCATTCTTCTGTAGATCCACATCTCAAATGCTTCAAGTCGCCTTATCATTTCTTTGGTAAGTATCCATGCTTCCATTCGATATAATAATATTGAGAACACATAGCATCTGAACATTTGCATTCGTAATATAAAGTTGAGATCATGACTGCTGTTGACGTAAGTCGTGTACCTACTGCCTGTACATTTTGTCCTTCCTATGTATATACCTTAATTCGCCGACGTTGGACCAGATTGCCTTCCGACATCGAACTGTCAAGATCCATGTTCTTTTTATACCGTCAGAAAGCAGCGCCGTGCGTAACTCTAGAACCACGAAGAGATGGTGTTCAAAACAACTCCGGAAGTGCAGTGATATTTCGGTTCTTCACGAAAAAGGTGCGAGTAAACTGGATGTGAAAACGACGTCTAACCCAAAACTTTAGAGCAAGGTAGGCCAGATTCATCTGCCATTATTTTCCTTCCTGAATCCAATTCAGATTGCGTCAACTAATCATTATTGTAATCAATGGAATCCACGGGATCTTATCCAACCAACTGCAGGACATCTTTTTCGATTCACGAGCTTGCTCAATGAGGAATTTGTTCAAAAGGATCCCAACTATAATTAATATTGCAACCCAGGTATATCATATTTTATATCTTCTCCAATTTTATTCCAACAATATAAAGACTTCACAATTATAAATAAAGCCGACTTGTAACAGTCTTCCAGACGAGGAGCGATCGGTTACAAATGTCGTAAAGGTAAGTAGATACTGGTTAATTTCACGAGACTCGCATCTGACACTTGTTCCCGAGATTGCTCGGTGATAAAACACGGAGGACATCGCCGGCAAACGGTGTAGGAAGCGGGCAGCCACCATGCACTATTACTTTACTCAGAGTGAAGAGGCTTCATTTAAGGGGATAATGGTGGTTTTTCGAAATTTCATGTAATCTAGTTTTGAAGATCAAGTGTTCAAGTTTCATCAAACTGTAGATTTTAATAAAAAATAAACACATCCATAGACACTTTTCTTTATGTATGTAAATAGATATAGTTCATATGGTGAATTGATTTCTATTTCTGTCACATAAGTGATCATTTCGTTTTGTCTCCAAGTTTTACCTTGCGAACATAACACGCGAAATATAATTAAACTTTTTTTTATTTCATTCTTAACATAGTGCATACATAAGCACTCCTATATATGCTCTAATATAAACAAGATTAAAGTATTTTATTTTACTAAAACTTATCTTTTATACATTTAGTCAGTTTCATTTTAAATCTATTCAATTTCTCATTCTTTCTTATGTTTTCTGGCATTTCATTAAATAATTTCATCGCACTATACATCATCGATTTCTGAGATTTGCCCTTCTTCCTGAATGGCAGTCTCGGTCTATCCCTTCCCCTTGTACGATGCTCGCGCTCATGTTGATTTGCATCAATTTTTCGTGTGAATTCCGCTGATATTTTCTTATTGATGATTTTGTAAATAAATACCATTGTATTAAAATATATTTTCTGCTTAAAGGTCCATCATACTCAGATCTTTCAGCATTGCACTGATCCGATATATATATACATATATATATATATATATATATATATATATATATATATTTTTTTTTTTTTTTTCTGAGTATTATTCTCATAGCTTATATCTTTTGAGCTAATTGTTAGTTGTTATATACACTTGTTAACAGGGTTTGCACCTCTCGAAACTATAGTTGGAACGATAAAAAGATTACTTGCTTATTTAAATAAATATTAATTCTCCCTTACAGAATCTCTCTTCACTCCTCCACCAAGTTTTGTCTTTATATACTTATATCGCACAGGATTGCGAGGTCACTGAAGTGACGCCAAATAAATGATACGAAGACACAAAGCTATCATTAAAAATATTTCTGAAGAGCGCCACAAAAACGTGAGATAGTGTTGCCGTAATAAATATCGACTTTGTGATATTGGTTTATTGTATATGCTCATACAAATTATGTAAATAAAAATCACTAACCTTTGCGTAACTGGGTTTAAAAGGACAGCTGAAGGGGGGTGGGGAGCCACCCTTTTCCTTGACCGGTTTAGAAACTAGGGCTCCCTTGTCGGTCCATAAAAGCTTATAAAAATACCCAACTTTAATTTAATTCACATATTTAAGTATACGCAAAATGAAAAAAGAGAAGAAATTCAATGTGGTTATTAGCAATTATTGTAACATAAATCCATAGAACATAGTTTTACATACGTATGAAAAATAACAAGGTAGACACTCAGGGGTCCATTCAACAAAAAAACACTCAAAAGAGGGACAGTTGCGTAACTGGGCTGATGCTCGAAACACTGCTGGCAGTCTTTTGGTCTTCTGAAACTCGGTCGGCCTTTAACACAACCGACAAACCGAAAAATATGTGTATTATATGTATTTTTTATTTATTATCTTTGTTTTATTAACCACTGAATTGAGTTCAAATACATCTACTGGTTTCGAAAAATACCATTTTCTTCTTCAGGATGTCATAACTAACTAAAAATATATATCATTGTTTCTTCACGAGAATCTATTTTTAAAAAAACAACAATTATTTAAAAAATAAATTTAGTACCTAACTCAAATTGTTAATACAAATTTAGTCGAAAAATTTTAGAATGGGACTCGTAGTTAAATTTAGTTGGTTGTTTATAATTTCTTGATTCGTTTTACATGCTTTATTTATCTCCAACGATTCCAAATTAGTTAATTTGTGACCAACACCATTTATATGCAAAATTGACAATCTCAATTTTTTATCAATCAAATGATTAGCAAATTTTGAAAACCAACTATTGTTCAAACATCTCAAATACTCCCTTACTCTTATATTAAAACAAAGATAATAAATAAAAAAATATGAATTTTAACCACAAAGTTAATATTGTTAATTTTAAATGTATTATATGTGTTTTAAACCGTTTTCGACTCCGTCTCCGAACACAAGCAATTTCGCTTCTGTTTCTGTTTTTAATCTACACAAATGGAATGCACTTATTTAAACATTAAATATCAGGCCTACCTATCGAAGTATACATCGCCTAAACAGATAGATTTCGGCAAACGAAGATTGTAACTTTTTAATAAAATACGTCAGATCCAGATTCGAATCCCGGTGGCGCAACAATATTTTTCTATAAAATTTATTTTATATGATATCTAATGAGACGTATTTTGTCTTCCAAAAGAATGCACAACACGTGTATAAATATAAACTGTAGTAATTTTTCCTTGTCATGCATACCCTATATTAAAAACCACCACACGCCACTGTACTTCAGACAACTGTTTCCGGGTTGCGCCTGATCAAAAAGTGACACACGCGCAATCAGTGGCGTAACTGGACCAAATGTAGCCAATGCAGTGCATTGGGTGCTCTAGTTAAATAAAGGCCTAATAGATCCAATACAATACATTTGGTATTTGAATTATGCAATTATAAAATCATTTCCCATGTACATTGCCCCACTGATATTTAAGAATTCACGTAAACGCACCTACCTATGAACAAACAAATAAATGATGCCCTATGTACCACATATCCTGTGTGCCGCATTTAACGGCAAAGAAGAACACCTGCAACATGTGACTAACTCTCACTTGTTTCGTATGTGTACGTGTCCTTATATATAATATAAGGGGTTATTTATGTCACATCCGCCAGGAGTAAATAGCATGTAGGCAGGAAATTTGCCTATATAAGACGTTGCTAAATATTTTGTATCAAATTTGCAGTTGTAACGAATTTTTTATTGACGAAGTACTTGAGAGTATTATAAGTGATAGGCACTAGGCACGTGCAGTCTATACGTTTTGAGAAATAAAATATTTGATATATTAAAATCGGAATATTAAGATAGGTATATTACGAGACGCATATTTTATTTCGAATAATTAATAAATGTGTTCTCCTAAATATTTTATTTCGATTTATTAGGCTAATATTCTAGATACGTGTAACGTATATTTCAATACACTGAGTGCAACATAACATAAATAGTAAGCCATTATTAAAGCTGATCTTATTAAGATTACGAAAAGATCACAATTTTGCTAGACTACCGTCTGTGTTAAAGTAGCCAGTTTTTTCGTGCTGTTGTGGTGTTATTTAATTCAAATTAGAAAGATAAAGATTTGACAGAAATATTAAAAAAAAAAATGTAGTGAGAGTGTAGTAAAACTAAAGTGAATTATTGGTACATATGGAATGGATGATTGAGGAGAAAATGGAAAGAAGGATATATGAAGCAAGTGTTGGTGGCACCATACGTAGAAGACGTCCGCGGAAGATTTGGCACGACCAGGTAAACCAGATACTGGAGAATTGCCCTGTTAGAAGCCTCAATAATAGGCGAGCTTGTATAAGAAGATTTATGAATGTGTGTGAGGCGAGAATTGTGTCAGGATAGAAGAGTGTGGCGCTCTATCCTCTCTTCCTACCCCCGCTGGGAAACGGAGTGATGGTAAGATTGTTATTTACTTATTATACTTTCTCGAGATGCTTGTTGTGGTGGATCACGTCGAAGAATTGAGAGGATGAGAAAGATCCCACACCCGTTGGATCAACCAAGTGAAAAAGGCAACAGTCAAGGTCTCTAATGATCCCGAGAAAAGTGGAGGAACAAGTCAAGAGGGCGATCCTCAGTCATGAGGGACTGATGTGGATGATGACTTATTATTTATTAAACAACTATCAGATATCTCATAGAGACAGAGCTATTTTTTATTATATTTAATAGAAAATATATGGAAGTATAGGGTAATTACAGGGCTTACTACCTGTCTTCTATATATTTTCCATTAAATATAATAAATATAGCTTTGTCTCTATGAGATATCTGATATTTGTTTAATAACAGCGTCTTTGTAGGTAAAAATCCAGTAATTGTGTGTTCTTGGACATATTCAGATATTGCTAATATTATTTATTGGTTAAATAGCATATTGTATATCTTATAATATAACACATATTCAGGGGGCCCTTCTACTTTGCATTGGGGCTCAATTTATTTTGTTACGCCACTGCATGGAATACTTTTGCACGTTGCATCCAATTTTGCCAAATAACGTGACACGTTTCTCGATGGATAAACTTGAGAATTATCTCAAAAACTGGTTATTGGGCATTGGCAGAAGAGAAACTGACCAAAGATTCACAATGACGATTGAAAGAATTTAACATTTTTAGTTTCTCATTGCAATAATAAGTAATACACGCCATACACGAGATATACAGCATTTACACTGAGCAACCAGCGACTATCAAGAGTGGGAAGTTCGATGAAGAAGAATTCCTCGTTGCAAATATAATTATCAATTATAACATTAATTTACATACCTTCATCATCCACAAAGGTCCCTCATAACTGAGGATCGCGATCTCCATGAACCTCCTCCACTTCTTCCTTCCTCTTCATTATTCGACGTGGAGTAACACAACAAGTTTCTTCTAGCTATCTTCTCTTTTCGCAAGATGCCCTGAAAAATGAAAGGATTCGTTTCAGGCTGCAGGTTGAGAGTCCGTCCTTAATCTTCAGTTCCTGCAGAATGGAGAAATTCGTGCGTCTCGCTGTCCAAGGTATGCGCAACATGTATATCCAGCACCACATATCAAAGGCATCAATCCGTCTTGCTTTCAGGGTTCATGACTCCACACCATATAAAAAAAATAATGCGACCGGCGATTGTACAAGCTTGACTTTCGTTGTCTTGGAAATACCGCGGTCTTTCGATATTTTGTAAAGTCTGAACATTGAGATAGGTGGATACCTATTCTGTATTTTTTAAAACCTGCAAATGTAATAATGTGCACTCGAGAGCGTGTGCAATTAGCTGTTCATGAAATTAATATAATTAAAATACTAAATTAATGTATTAATTATAAATATGTACATATAAAATCAATTTTGTCGAAAAATATTGTTTTTGCGTCACCGGGATTCGAACCTGGATCTCTATTTCCAATCCGGGGAAGTGCACTACCTTTGTGCTATAACGCCAGTATTTTTCTTGGCCAGTTCCCCCCCTGACAAAGTTTTATAACCTATGACCCCCACCACATCTCTGACTCACACATACACACACATACATATAAAAGTGATAGTTCTCACACTGATCAAGGAAAAGGTATTTTCCAAAACCGTTTGTTAAATATAATTAAGTCACAGTGGTTAAAAACAAAGTTATTGAACGATTAATTATTAATATTGTTTTACATTAGATTACATTCAATTATTGTTAAAAATGAATAAATAAATTATTTACATAGCCGCACGTGCCGGGACAATAAAAGATTAATATTCACATTTTCACCTTCAGTCACCTGAGAACTATTTTCACCTGAGGAGCAGCACCTTACTGAAGGTGAAAGTGTGAATATTAATATTTTATTGTCTCGGCACGTGCGGTCTGAACAATCATATACTCTAAATACACAAATATTAAAAATTATATTATACTTATATATTAAAGCAAGACAATATTCAAAACACTTGTAGGTAATGGATATTTGTAACAAGTAGATGAGTTTGTGAATTTGCGATATTGTTTGAAAGACTGCAGGGAATAAGGTGAACAGCGCTTTGAATGGAATAATATCTAATGTGAAATTGTCAACTGAAGCAAGACTGGCGATACACAATGGATTCCTGGTGCCGAAACTGATGTATGGAAGTAAGGCTTGGAGCTAGCAGAGGAAGAATAAAAGTTGGCAGAATGCAGTGGAAATAAGATCGCTTTGGCGCAGGTCCGATTCGAGGGTATGTGATGCCCTTAGGCCATTTTCAGTTTCGGTTGCCCCTTCTGACGCGTCTTTTACCATGGTGCCCTTAGTTGAGACTTACTTGGCTTTACACTAGAGCCGGCCTTGCTTAGGTATATAGGCTGATCTTAGTACAGTGAGTAAGATTAAGAAATGATAACGTAGGTTGGTTTGGTCATATGGAACGAATGATAATAAAGATATATGACGCAAGTGTAGATGGCAGTAGAAATAGAGGAAGTACGCGGAAAATGGTTCTGTTAGAAGGTTATAATCGACAAGCTTGTATGACGTATGTAAGATGTATGAATGTGGATGAGGCGAGAATTGTGTGTTAAAACAGAAGAGTGTAGCGCTCTATCCTCTCTGCTTACTCTGCGGAAAAACTGTGTGATAGTAAGTTAATTTATATTAGGTTGATGCATAATTATCCGCCGTTTAAAATAAATTATATTGTAATATAAATTATATTGTATTATTACATTGTAAAATGATAAAATTGTTGTTGTCTGATAGATTGTGCGAGACCCATCAGGTAAATTTCCACACCTTGCCGAGGTTTCTGACATGACGAACGATCGTGAACTGGTCGATGTTGAAGTTCTCAGCCAGTGTTCTAGTAGTGCAACTTTCATCCTCTTTCACAGCCGCTAAAAGGGCCTGCTTATCAAAATCTGAAGACCGACCCCTTCCTGACTTGTCGTCTAAACTGGTATCACTAGCTTCGAAGCGAACAAATCACTCTCGGCATGCCCTTTCGTAAATCGTTCTTTCGCCGAAAACATCGTTGAGATCGCGAAATGACTCAGCAGCTTTCCACACTTTCTCCAAGTGGTACAGCATCATGTGGCATATTGTAACATTCGAAAATACGCGCGAAGACCGAGGCGACATCTTCCAACGCGAGCAGGCGCGGCCAGTAGATCGAGGTCGGAGGAAGGAGGGGGACTTGGTAGCCAGCGCCCGTGCTGTGCGGTGCGTGTCGGCGGAGGCCAAGCGGCGCTCCACCGAGATCTGAGTATTGGTGTAAAAGATCGAGAAATGGTGACGAATAAGACTGAGTATTATAATCACGGCAGGACAAGAGATATTTGGGCCTTGTTCTGTCAGTGTGTGTCAAGGAAGGAAGGATTCTTCGCGTAGTATTACATTCACGGCAAGAACAAGAGATATTTGGGCCTTGTTCTGTCCGTGTGTATCAAGGAAGGAAGGACTCTTCGCGTAGTATTACATTCACGGCAAGAACAAGAGATATTTGGGCCTTGTTCTGTCCGTGTGTATCAACGAAGGAAGAACTCTTCGCGTAGTATTACATTCACGGCAAGAACAAGAGATATTTGGGCCTTGTTCTGCCCATGAATGTCAATGAAGGAAGGACTCTCCGCGGGTACGAGCGGGAAACTGCGAGCGAGAATGGAAGCGAGGCGAGCACGGTCCACGCCATGACGTCAGGATTGGACCACTGGGATGCCTCCAGTAGACGAGATGATGCTTCGGTCCGGCCACGGAAAGATCGGAAACCCTCTACGTGTTACAATGACGATTTTCTCCTGTTTAGTGAATAAAGTGTAAATTATGTGACTAAAGTGTTATTATTGTCTGAGATCTCCCCCACACATCTGAGATATGCATTCTGACACCAACCCTTATGTACCCACAGACTGAGTCTAGCTGATGGCGTTGTGCGCTGGATTCCATCCTCGGATGACGGCCCACGACGTAACATTATATTTATTTAAAATAGTGCATACATAAAAATATTTATATATTCTCTAATATAAACAAGATCAAAATCGTTCCTTTTTACTACAACTCATCTTTCACATATTTGTTTAGTTTCATTTTGTGTCTATGTAGTTTCTTCCGCTTTCTTATGTATTCTGGCATTTCATGAAAAATCTTCATCGCACTGTACATCATCGATTTCTGAAATTTAGTCTTCTTTCCGAATGGCAGTCTCAGTCATTTCTCTTCACTCTTGTATGATGTTCGTGCTCGTGTTGATTTGCGTTCATTTTTCGTACTTAGAGGTCATCATATTTATATATTTCAGCATATCTGGATGGTTTTATAATTTTATAACCATATTAAAAAATTATATAATGACAAATGTCAATTAGACGACAAATTCAAAAAACAAAACAGAAAAAACGATGCATATTAATATGTAGAAAATATGCGCGATATATTCCTTTGCTCTGTATACTTGAAAAGACTGATCTAGAAGGTAATCTAGTGTCAGGGGAGCTTGATGCGCCTAACGGAAATGGTATTTGTAGGTACACATTTTAAAATTCCCCCGCCGTATCAGAATATCGCCGTCAAAAATATGGGAGTCCTAAATTGTATCGTAAATCCCGTCTATTTGATTTCGGAAATACGCCGAAAACGAAATTGAAAATCATTTTGCGGCTCGGCTATCTCCGATCTACACAAGGGCTGTAAAAAATAACCCGCGCACCGGAAATTCGACCTAAAAGCTGAGAAGTTCGGTGCCTCTGTCAAGATTTTCGCTAGTAAACTATGTAGGCTGGAAAATGTAACAGGACTTTTGTGCGATTTTGTGCTACGTGCGTTCAGCTGTTTGGTTATTTAGAATATAAAAACTTCGCTTGATATTACTCCGGTAAAGTACAATGCAACAAAATATGGATAAACAACAATATTTATTTATTTATTTATTTATTAAGGAGAACACATTATTATTGTGAAGTTTCAGATTTTCAGAACATATGTTCTATGATATTTTAATACAAATTAAATGTATTAATAAACAAATTGGTTTTATCTGTATGTTTATCTTATATACATTTTATTTTTATTAAAATATTTATTTATTTAGACGCTTCGTAATCTTACCATCAGCTTTACAGTGGCTACGCGCAAAGTCGAGCAAAGTAGCCAGTAGCCAGGATTAGATAAATACTGCATATACATATACACTAAAAAAAAATTATAATTATACACTTAAAGTCTGTTGTGTGATCAGTAGTAATATAATTTATTTACTTCTTAAAAGTATATCCAGTAATTAATTAATTTTACTCTCTGATATGCGATGGTAAAACCGTCAATCGTTTGTTAAAAAATGGCGGACTCTTCACAGCTGTTCCAAAAGTCATCTGTCACATTGACACTTAGAAAGTTGCAGTATACGACAATGAATCATTCAATATCCCGCTATTTTAGTGATGAGAGTTTGTCCAATAATGATTTCTCTGTTTAATTTATATTACCGAAGATTTTTCGCCAGCAAAGCGATTGTACGTATTGCCAATGGTGATTATTAAAAAAAAAACAATATTGGTAAAAATAGTATTTGATGATTGTTCGCCTTGCCATACTATTTGCCGGGATTGACTTTGAGAGTAGATAGTAAATTTGACGTACAAATATTTATTACCACGGGCAATGGTAAAAAGTTACTATAGTAAAAATTTACCACGGTCAAAATATACTTTTGATCGCACTACCGGTTCTTAATAGAAATTTAAACGCCACTTAAAACCATAAGTACTTTGAGGATCACTGAATTGAAAAGATCGGGTGACTTTTATGTTTTATATCAAAACGTGGATGTTTATATCAAAATACGGTTGTATGTGTGAGTGCCTCGTGTCACCAAATTACACCAGTGTTCACCTGTTCTTTTGAATAATAACGCAGAGTGTGTGGCTAGGTTGGACGATACAGACTACTTTAATTGATAGACGTTTATTGGAGATGCACAATTACAAATTAAATATGTGCAGTGAAAATGTGAAGCGTCTGTTGGAAAACAGATGAAGCTAAAAAACCGGCTAGCTGGGCGGCTGCCCGCGCATATTATTGTTGTTAATATCTAGTCCGTACTAGCGAGATTATGTGGTTGATAAGAGCTTGTGGTGTGCATCCAGGTATTTGCCGGGTGCGTTCAGGAACGGTCGGCGGTGCCTTTTATTACCTTAATTTTTAAGGTAGATTTCGATCAAAATACTACTTGAAAATCCGTAATTTAATTAATTTTATTTCATATCATATGTTGTAAGTACATTTGGTATTCTAATATCTGCCTCACCGGGTTTCGCCCGTGCTGAGGTAAAAAAATGTACATTTTTAATCAATGATCACATTATACATAATTAGTTTAGCATCAATAAATTTAGAATAAGAAATAAGGAAAAAATAAAAAGTGTTTGTGATAAAACGAATTTTGTAGGCAAAATAACTCTCATAGTTCGTATCAGATAACGATAAAAAATGCTCTTAGGTTTCGGATCCCATTGCAGACTCCATCATCAGGACTGATAACCAGCCCAGAAAGTCGGTTAGAAAGGTCAGATATACACGGCAGATTAGCCCAGAAAACTATACACAGAAGATTCTGAACGGCCGTGAAAACCTAAGAACATTTTTATAAAGATTTTCATGGAAAAATTAGTCATAGATAATTACTACTAACAAAAAAAATCTGAAGTAAATGGTTTTCTCTGTTTGTCTAAACTGGGGATTGTGCTTCATTGTAAAATGTAATATTTTTTTTATCTTTAAGATAAATTTATGTCAAAATTTGTATGGGATAAAATTGTTTACTAGAATATATTATCTTTTTAATTAAATACAATTCATGATCTCAATTCCCGGGACTTGTAAACTTTGACTCTCGAGTCCCGAAAATTGAAAAAAGTCGAGTACGGCCGACGTTTCGGATCCCATTGCAGGGTCCATCAAACACATCACATCAAAAAATTCAGAAAAATTGACCTTACAAATATATCGGCAAAGTTTGTTAGCCAGCCAAATCCAACGCGTTGTTTCAAAATGGCGGTTCAGCGAATATTAGTACTAGAGAAAAGTACCTACTTTTATGATGCAGTACCTACATACACGGCATCATAAAACAGAAAATGTATTTCCCTATGTGATAGGTACAGGTAGGACAGACAAAAGGTATATTATGTAAGCAATTACAATATTTATGAAGTTGAATTTAAAAGACTAAAATTAAATGTTATCTATACGGTTGAATGGTTTTTTATATTCATAAGAAATCTATAGAAACATATTAATGAAATATATTTTCATTAAGGAGAACACATTCTTATTGTGAAGTTGTAATTATTCAAAACATGGGTCCGTGATATTTTAAATACTAATTAAATGTGTTAATTTGAAAGATATACAAATAAAATAAATTTTATTGAAAAATATTGTTGTTGCTACGGGGATTCGAACTTGGATTTCTTCCTATTCGGGGAACGTGCGTTAACCGATTATGCTATACAAACAAAGTGCATTGAAGACAAATTTTCGAATTAATATATTACGCTTTTCAAATTAATACATAGGATACATGATAAGAGTTCCAGGTTCGAATCCCGGTTGCAACAACAATATTTTTCGATAAAATTCATTTTATATCTATATCTTTCTAATTAATACATTTAATTTGTATTTAAAAAAAATATATATATATATATATTTAGCTAAGCGTTTTGCAACTCCGTCAGTCTGTCCGTGTAAGTGTAACTCAATTCATTTTGTGTCTCGTCCACTGTCCCTCTTTTGGGAGTGTTTTTTGATGAATGGATCCCTGAGCGTCTGCCTAATGAACTACTGCACCTTAATTTTCTATCAATTTTCTATATGTATGTAAAACTATATTTGATGGATTTATGAATAAAGATAGCACTTAAAGGACGTTGGAGAGTCAACATTTTTTTTTTTTGCGAAAATTATATTGAATTAAAGTCGTGTACTTTTATTAGCTTTGATGCGTGGGACCGACAAGGAAGTCCTACCGATCCTTTATTCGAAACCTATGATTGATTTCCAGAACTAGGCGGAAAAAAATAAATATATATCATTTGTGCATTATTATGACAGAGCATCTTGCTGTTCCAACAGTGTCAGATTTTTAACCAAACAACATTACCCACTGACAAGAATTTGCCTGTCGCAGGAGTCAAACCAAGGTGTCATATAATATTCTGGCGACATGTCACTCCAAAAGGGTGTTGGGCAATATAATACTTTACGATGGTGTAATAACAAATGCCGGCGCGTGTTGTGGTGGGGGAAGCCCGCCCGAGGGGAGGTTGGGATGAATACACTCAATCTAAATGAACACGTTTTTGGTGTCGAATTAAAAAAAAAATGTAATAAATTTTTGTGCTGAAAATGATCGAGTATCCCTTTATCTAATCATATTTATATTTATTATATAATTATATTTTATTTTATATGACTAATTTAAGTTTGTCAAAATTGGTAATTACGGAGAGACCATGAAGAGAGCATTGCTGGATATCTCTTCGAGAGACGAAAAATCCGCAACTTGGTGAAAAGAAAATCTAAGGTTGCCGACACCACAATGAGGGTAAACCCGCCGCTTACCCAGGATCGTTTATAAGCAAAATCTCCTATATGGTCTTTCTCATTCATCACCAGGTTGATATTTTTTAATGCTAATAGGCAGCTATGCAATTCCAGAGCCGTACAACCGCCATTGTTCCGAACCTTTTAATTTATTCAGAAAAATTAACAAAATACACCTGAGGAAACGTGACAATGTGTAGACAGAATCCTTGAATACAAATACATTGTACATAGGAAATACAAAGAACAGTTGAATTTAAAAAAAAAATGCAAACAAAAATCTCACAGAGTTTCATATTTTCAATCATAAACCATAGCAGAATAGGCAGGCAATATGGTAAATGGAGCTGTAGTCGCGGAACCGAGAAAACAACAAAACAAAATAATAACGATCTGACTTGTCATCAGAACACCACTGCTGGCCATTCGTTCCTAATGAACTATAAGACACTGCCGACACTGTAAGAACTGTCGCGTAACTAAAATGGAACTATGTCGGACACGTGGCGACACCAAAATATGTTGAGGCCCACCACAAATGCGGTCGACTGACGAATTGAGAATTGAGAAGATCAGTGGCACAGAACCAGAAATCGTGGATAGCAACGAGGGATCCCTAGGTCCAGCTAAGATTTGAAGAAGATTTTAAACATTTCTGGATGATGTGAAAATTAGGTTGTGTCCAAAGTTTTATGAATGTACTCATACAGAATATTGTGAATCTAACTGTGTTACATTATGAATAATTTTTTTGAACATATAGTCTTCAAAAAATATTGTATAAATATTCTAAAGCCATTTTAAGTCAAAGCTTGGTCAACTTAACAATATTTTCAATCGCGTGCTTTTGTTATTTATTTGTATCAAAATAGATAATATAATCGGTAAGTTTTTTTTACACGAAGTTAGATAACTCCTCAAAGTTTGTATTAATTAAGACAACATACGGATTTTTTGAAAGGCTGCGACTGGTAAGTTTGTTTTTTGAAAATTACCCAACCATGAATAATTAAACTAAATACAGGATATATTTCTATAAAAACAATAAAATAAAGTCGATTTTTACATCTAAAAAGTCTAAATACATCGCGCGTTAAACATATTTTTTGATACGATTTACTATTGGATATTTTGGTAGTCTTAATTAGTTTATTTCACTGTAGTGATTCAACGTTATAACAAATCAGAAAAATAATCTTGTCAAATGCTGGATGTCAATCGTGGATTTCAAAAACTACAAATCCAGAAATTTAGAATGCGTCCTGAATTGAAAAAAAGCATCAGATGATGAAAGCGCACGCTGCAGAATTCGTTACATATATAAATAAATGTTCCGCTTTAGAAAACGACATCAAAATGGTTATAAAAAAAAACCCGAGAAATTCGATTGGTTTGACTGTACGCCAATATACACTCTTTATCTGTCCCGTTTTACGCTGGCGAACCTCTATTAAATACATATCGCGTGCGCGAGAAAGAGAGGCACCTACCCCACAGTGGAAAGTTGCCCCCCTTCCCCCCAACGCGACAAAAAGAGACGACAGCACCTCCGGAAATTACCAGTCGGCTATCTTTCATTTTACACCCCAAATTTTCTTATTCCAATTTCCCGTTTGAAAAGCTTAGCCCCACGCCTAACGGTCGTATATCGCGCGGCGCGTTCGCGCGATTCTCGCCGCAGCGTCGCGCGGCCATCTTGTCGACTGGGAGGCTTTTGGCTTGCGCCGCCAGGGGCGCTCGGGGCGGTATCGAAACGGCGGGAAAGCGCTCACTCTGTCATCCGAAATGAGTCATTTTCTGATAAGACTCCGCGCCCCTTATTGGTTCTGAGTTCGCTCAGTCGGTTTATATATAGGAATAATAATAATATTTCCGCGTGTGACGTCTTGTGAAAGCGTCGCGTTTGAAATTGGAATGGGCCGCCATTGTTGGCGCGGTTTTGAGTTTGCCGCCCTGTCGGTAAGTTTGCGCGCAGCGACGTCGGCAAGTTTACGATGCTTCTGGAACAATGTTTTGTTTTCGAAGCGGGGCGACGTGTTTCTGGTGGGAAATTACTGTGTTCAACAGGTCCTTCGGGGTTAATTATGTTTGCGGTTATTAGTTTGATAATTACATATGATGTACATGATTTTCAAAGAACCATTCATTTCAGTTTTCAAATTTATCTGAGACGAGTCTCATCAACAAATCAACGTCAGTAATCAACCTTCTTTTAATTAAAAATAAACTAATCTATTTAATTAACAATGTTTGAATGGGTCCAAGAACACACAATAACTGAATTTTTATAACATTATATTATATTAAACTAAAATCAGATATCTCATAGAGACAAACCTTTTTAAAATTATATTTAATGGAAAATATACGGAGGTATGGGGTAATAAAATAATTTAAAAAAAATAAGATTCTCATAGTGATGACATATATGCTATTTAAAAAAAAAGGAAAAATGAATTATCAAATGTGGTCCATAGATGGCGATAGTGTAGTGGTACTCGAAGCGAGTCTACATACTAACACATATACAACTTTCACAAATTCGATAAATATGAAGATTAAGGGGTGATTACTTAAGCTAGCCGAAGACAGGTCGTAGGTCCTGTGATTACCAGGCGCGGTCGCTTCATACGTGCTTTGGATGCTCCGCATCCCTTGTGTTCTAGAGTCAAAAAGCTTTGGACTGTTTGTTTCTAACCGAAAACAGTACTGCTGCTGCAAATAAATTCACGACACACACTACGTCACGGTGCCCGTTTCCCAACTTTCGAACATCTATGAATCGCGTAACACACAGACACAGTGGATTCTATCATTCATTCCGTATCCACAAAGTTTGAAAGTATTTGATTTTTGTGCATGCGCATTCAGTTTCGCCTGTCAAGGTCTTCGAATACTGTATACGCATTCGTTAACAGCATCCAACATACCAAAAACGACTTAAATGCTTATGGGTATAATGCACAGAATAGCATACATAATACGAAGTGAGCGGATTCTCTTGAGGAATTTGTTTGTGTGACGCATTTTTGACATCTTGGGTTGAATACTTGAATCCGAATTATTGAAACATTGAATAAGCTTCGATTATATGTTATATTTCTATGGATTTCTGTGGATCTACAGACGGCTTCTGAAAAAAAGCTGGATTGATAGGGTTAGAAATAATAATGATAGTCCTGAAAACGCGGACCTGATCAGTAATGGAAAGAATCTCAAGCTGTTCAGGGATTTAATCAAAATATGGACTACGAGATGGGGTATATTAGGCATTTAATGACAGGGAACGCGGACACTTCACTAAATAACATTTACTTTCATATAACCAAATCAAATTAATTAAACAAACAAATTTGTGTTGGCTTATACCGGATATGGCGTGACTCCAGAACATCATTGTGTTTCGTCTTAGTCCCTTCATGGGAGAGTGTCTTCACTAGTAAGCCCTTTGATAGCTGTCTTGTACCCACTGATTTTATATTTCTTATTTTTGCACTGATATCTTTGTTAATAAGCACTGCGAGCGTGAGTGCCACCGGTAAGGTATGCCAGCATCGCTCTCCAATAACTCCATATTGTATAAACTCATATGAAAGGAATCTCTGACATTTCTGGGAGTTTATTAGGGTGTGGGTGTCTCGTTGGAGGTTGCTGTATGGACGATGCCTGGAAGAGCGGTGGCTAGAGAGATCTAATGGAGCATTCTACTAGCTCTACCTCGCACCTCTTACGACCTGGACAGGATGAATTTCTGTCAGACTATGATCGAGTTCTGCGATTGAAATACATAAACGTGATGTCTACCCTCTTCTTTTGGGGGTGTATGATTTCTATAGGTTCTCTCTGGTTGAATTTAATGTGATAAGGAGTCTCACGTCAAATTATACAAGTATGGCTCTGGTACAATGATACCGGAGCCAACCTATGATGGTATTATGATGATAATGTTAATAATGACTAAATGTGATAAAATTTAAAAAATATGTAATGATGACGAATTGAAATTAAATAAGATAATAAATAACTCTTAAAGCGATTCGGGATAGGGTGTAAATAAATATTTTAAATATTATAAATATGTTTTCTTTGAGTAGATTGTATATTGTATATTATGACCGAGACAGCATCTAAAGGGCGTTGGAAGGTTTTAAAATTCATTAAGTGTTTTTTTTACTGTTTTTCATTCATAGTCTCTTAAATTAAACTTTTGCGTTAGTTAGCATTGTTGAATGGAACCGAAAAGAGAGTCTAAACTTCTAGAACGGTTCCGGGAAAGGGTGGGTACCTTTCAGAGCCCTTTACAAAAAAAGTCCGTCAAATAATAAAAATGGAGATATTTTGGTCATATCAGGAGATATTGAACATTATGGATTCAAAATAATTCAAGTCCATATCCAAGGATTTTGAGCTGTTGCAAACAAAATAATGAATAACTAATACGATCGTTAACGTTCGATAACCAGATAAGCTCTAGAAGTGAAGGAAAAAAAATAATTTAAAGGGACTTCTAAGTAATACTTTCTCAAAGTTTTAGATCTATGTCTAACAAATCTTTTGTAGATTTTAAATTAATTTTATTTGATTTTTATTTTATTCAGAAAATGTAGTGTTTATCAGTAAATACGAGAATTACAATAAAAGCTAAACAATAATTGAACCAGTTACATGTTTTCTCAGAAGATACAAAATACTTTATACAGTGAGTACAATTTAAAATTTAAGGACTATAAAGCAGAAAAATGTGAAAAAAAAGTTGAGAATAAAAATTTTAACATAGAGAAAAAAGTTATAAAAAGGAAAGTAAGAACATATTCGAGGGGAAAGGAAAATGAAAATGGGATAGATAATAAAATCTGAGTGATAAGAATAAAGGCCTTTAAAGTTTAAGTATTGAATTTAGATTTAATTGAGGTAACCCTAGTATTGAACATATCTAGTACGTTTAAGTGTGAATTGGAAAAAAGGGGCGCTCGATAAAAAAATGAGTTCTGTTTTGGCATCGGTGTTGCAATGTGGAAGATTAAATGCGAGATTACTTCTGGTTGACTTGGCTGGCACTCGAATGGATCAAGACAGTCTACTTTGGAGTTGGCTATTTTGAGTTGGAAAATGACATCGGCCATGTCTCTTCGAATTTGTAGTGATAGAACTTTGAAAAAGATAGATGACTCAGCAGTGTCAGTTAAGGTTCGATAACTACGAAAGTTAAAATATTCTGTATTTTTTTGATTCTATTGATGTATGTGGTGTATCTTGGATTCCAGACTTCGGAGACATTTTCGATTATTTTATTTATTTATTTATTGACATACATATTTTTGTTATAACAGAGGTGAATATATTATAATATAACATGGTAATATGTTTATTGTGTGGGTTGGAGTAGACTCCACCTCTGATATATGCAGCGTTGTCCTGGCTACTTTGCTAGACCGACGTCTGTGTTAAAGTAGCCAGTTATTTTCGTGCTGTTATTTAAGATGATACTTTGGACATATGAGAAGTACATTATTAATATATATAATATGTATAACATGTATAAGACAAAACATGTTTGGATACTTATGGTATATTCTTCAGGTAATGTATACTAAAATTAAAAATACAAGCGTAGATAAAAACAAAACTATATAGCATAAGTAGTGGAATACTACCATGCTGCATTAATGATCTGGTACGTAGTTGTAAATGTAGTTTTACATTTAGCATCAATAATATTTTGGTCATATTCATCAGCCAGTAAACTAAACTTCTCGTTATAATGCATTCTATACACTGACCATTCACCTACCTGATTTTGTCCACTTGACTTATGTACACACAAAACAAATTTTTATGGGCTTAAGTGTGTCACGGCTGAAGAATGGCCGCCATTCACACTACATTCTTTCACACACTTTCCATTCACACCCGACTTCATTGTCCACAGACGACATCTATATTTTATTTTGCGAACTAAAGATATTTATGACTATCTCCCTAATTTATTGACTTACAGTCTATGTGTGATATTGAATTCATTCATGGAAGCCATGTTAAATGGATTTGTGTGGAGGGAATTATTGAGGAACAGTCTATATTGTGGGAAGAATAGATTTTTTTTTTACTTAAATATGAATTTGTATTGTGAAAAACGTTACGACCATGCTACGATGAATTACATTTCTGTTGGAAGCGTTTTATTAATGGTTTTTTTTTTTTTTTGAATACTTAATTTTGATAAATATTTGAGGGTGCCGTATTTTTTGTGCTCACATATAATAATGTTTAATATACGTTTGTTAGTTTAAAAATGTATGATGTATATATGAAGAATTGATAGATAAGCAGAGCAGAATTGAATATAAACGTTTTAAAGCTTAATGATGAACTGCTTTATTGACTTGATCATCATGACAGGTCAACTGATTTTTTTTTTCATTATTATTTTTCACGCCCTATTTAGGCATTAACATTTTTATTAAATAAAATAACAATCTCTTTGTATGAAACTACGAAATTTATTATACGTCAACCGGTTTCACTTATCTTAAGCTTCATCAGGACGTATTTAAAACTGATCATATATATAAAAAAAGTGCACTTATATATACATAAAGAGGGACGTAGAATATAAAATTATATTATTAAGGAAAACACAATCTTATTATGAAGTTGTAATTATTCAGGACATAGGTCTGTGATATTTTAAATACTAAATTAATGTATTAATTATAAATATATACATATAAAATCAATTTTATAGAAAAATATTGTTTATGTATTAATATCAAAAAGGTAACATACAGGTTCGAAAATTTGTTGCTAAAAATATTTTCGCTATAGCGTAGTTGGATAATGCACCTTCCCCGGTTTGGAAAGAGATCCAGGTTCGAATCCTAGTAGCAACAACAATATTTTTCGATAAAATTGATTTTATATGTATACCTTTCTAAATAATATATTTAATTCATATTTAGAAAATATTACATAGGATTAATCAAAGATATTTGAGATTCCGTAAAAATAAAGTAGATGGCTTTCAAATAATGGAACGATAGATGTATTGATTTGAAAATTGTAACATATAGTTCGAAAATTTGTCGTCAATGCACTGTGTTGGTATAGAATAATCGGTTAATGCATGGGTAATTAGATCCAGTAAATATTTTACCATAAAATTGAATTTATATCTTTCTAATTAATACATTTAATTTATATTTAAAATATCACAGGCCTACAATGTTCTGAATAATTACAATTTCACAATACGAATGTGTTCTCCTTAATAATATATGAGTTGTATCAATGTATATAAAATTTAATAAAAATGAATTGTTAATTCTGGCGTCTGCTATCGGTTTGATCAAAGGCATTTGAGATTCCGTAAAAACAAAGTAGATGGCTTTAAAATAATGGAATGATAGATGTATTAACTTAAAAATTGTAAGATATATGTTTGAAAATTTGTCGTCAATGCACTGTGTTGGTATAGCATAATCGGTTAATGCACGTTCCCCAGATAGGAAGATCTCCAGGTTCGAATCCCGGTAGCAACAACAATATTTTTTGATAAAATTGATTTTATATGTACATCTTTCTAATAAATACATTTAATTTGTATTTAAAAAAATATTACTCTGCAGAAATTATAGTTATGCATAGGTTTTTTGATTGTACGGAGTGCACGCCCCTGTTAAGACCCAAGTACATGATATCTCTCAATGAGACATTGATCACGAAAGTCAATAATGTTACGTGTGTTTTAGGTGTCAATTTAATATACGCGCAAAACATACGGGCCAATGATTAAAAAGTCACTTCATATTTTACGTAAACTAGTTGAATCTCCGAGAGAAATCTCATTCATGGATACAGGCATTAAATTTCTAAGAAAATCTCACTTCTGTGAAGGATCAGAAGATTAATCAGTACCGAGTCTTGTATAATAGTATACAACTCTGTTATTATTCCTCATATCAATTACCTAGCAGTATTTTGTTTTTGGCTAACGAAGAAGAAATGCAACAATTGTCAGTACTGCAGAATAAAGCTATGAGAATAATACTCTATGAGAAAAAATAGATATACTTAGATCAGCGTAATGCTGAAAGATCTGAATATGATGACCTTTAAGCAGAAAAAATATTTTAATAAAATGGTATTTTATTATTAAAGAGAATACATTCTTGTTGTGCAGTTGTAATTAATAATAACAATAATATAAGGTGTATCAATGTGTCTAAAATTTAATAAAAATGAATTGATAATTCTGGCGTCTGCAGTCGGTTTACTCAAAGTTATTTGAGATTCTGTAAAAACAATGTAGATGGCTTTCAAATAATGGAACGACAGATGTATTAATTTGAAAAAGTGTAACATATAACACAATTGGTAGTGTACTTCCCCGGATTGGAAATAGACACCCAGGTTCGAATCCCGGTAGCGCTAAAACAATATTTTTCGACAAAATTGATTTTATATGTATATATTTATAATTAATACATTACAATAGTATTTGTAAAATCCTCAATAAGAAAATATCGGCGGAATTTATACGAAAAATTGATGCAAATCAACATGAGCACGAGTATCGTACGAGAGGAAGGGATAGATTGAGACTGCCATTAGAAATCGATGATGTGTAGTGCGATGAAGATTTTTAATGGAATGCCAGAAAACATAAGAAACGAGGAGAAATTGAATAGATTTAAAGTGAAAGTGACCAAATAAGTAAAAGATAAGTTTTAGTAAATGAAAAATTATAGTATATGTAGGAGTGCTTATATATGCACTATATTATATAGAATTAAATAAATAAAATTACAGAGCATACAAAATGAACAGATATCATCATGGAAGACTATTATAGACGAGTATTGATTGAAAAAAATATGTCTTATTCGCCCGAGCGATTCTTGAGAATAAATCCCTAAATATTCGCCGCTGGGTAATAAATTAACACATCGCGTCCCCTAAAATAAGACACCCCCGCTTGGGTGCTCAATCGGGCTGCATATCTGTGACCAAAACGCACGCATCACCTTTTCATCCCCGCTGGATGCACGTGAAAGAGATCACCTCTCATAATGCAGTTAATGCGTTTCAAAATATGAGAACTCAATCATAGAGAGATCTTTGAAAAGGTTTCTGGGTCCATTAGCCAGACCGATGTTATAATAAAGAGTCTCTTCATTTTTGTGCGCGGATCTTTTGAAAAATCTATTCGGTACGTTGAATTTTTATTCATTCATGGGACTGACAATACATCCATGCACTGTTTTTATACACCTTTTTTTTTGGAGTAAATATTTCATACTAAGATGGCGTGTCATTAATAATATTCCTACTCGTGTGAAACGATAAGGAGGTGTTAATCTCTGTGCCTCATTTTAATCAATATAAAAATGTTTTCAGAAATTTCTGGGTATTTTTTAGGGTGTGGGTCTCCCGTTGGGGGTTTCTGGGACGGACGAGCCGAGAAGAGCAGTGGCTAGAAAGAGCTAAGAGTTCTATGACTGAAACACATCTACTCTACATTTTTGAGGGTGTATGATTTGTATAGCTTCTCTCTAACTACCCTCTGAATTTAATATGATAACCACGTCAAATTGTATTGGTATGGCTCTAGTACGATGATGCCGGAGCCAACCTATGATGGTATTAAGATGTTAATTACTGAATGTAATTAAAAATGTAATATTGACGAATCGAAACGAGAGTAAACAACTCTCAAAACGATTCCGGGATAGGGTGTAAATAAATAAATATAAAAATATATTTAAACCTAGTTATTTAATAATTAAAACAAATTAGTAAGGAGAACACACAAATTATTGTGAAGTTATAATTATTCAGAACATAAGACTGTGATATTTAAAAAAATACTAATTAAGTGTACAAGGTAGATGGATTTCAAATAATGGAACGGTAGATGTATTAATTTGAAAAATCAATAAAGGTACTGTCTGCTGTAGCATAGTTGGATAATGCACCTTCCCCGGATTGGAAAAAGATACAGGTTCGAATCAAAGTAGCAACAACAATATATTTTTCGATAAAATCGATCATATATGTGTATCTTTATAATTAATACATTTAATTAGTAATTAAAAAAATAAATTAGATTAAACTGTTAAAATGCTATACAGTGGCGTAAATAAGTTCGCACCCTACAATCTATTTGAAATCGTTATTTTTTCGTGTATTTTTGTTACAGTGAATATATATTATCAATGAAGTTATATTTTCACGTTTTAATGAAATATCCGAATACATTTTTACCAGCAGATATATTAGTAAGCAGATATTAGTAGCAGATATATCAGATATAGTAGTAGTATTTCTATTAGTAAAAATATAATTTTACTATATTTTGAGTATGTCCAAATCTTTGTAAGAACTAATTAATGGGTTTTATTCCCATAAAAAATATTGCCTCAACTTCAAATTAAGTCTCGGCTTCAGCGACATCTATACTATTACATTAGAAAGAATATCAAAATGTCAATAGATGGCGACAGCATAATTGGTAATAAATAAGTGAGATGTTCCATCTTCATTTAATATATACAACTTCTAAAAATTTGATGTATGTGGTAGCGTGGGTAAATAGGTGAACGTTACATTGTGTAAAGTGATCACTTAAGCCGGCCGATGACAGGTCGTAAGCCCTGTAACGCCTAAGACTTCCATACTTCTCATATAAAAATAATAGATTTGTCTCTGTGAGACATCTTATAATTTTACTGACGGGCGCTAGTGAAATTATATATTTCTCTAAACTGTCAATTTGACAGTTACGAAATTTCCATTAGCGTGTTTTTGTTTTCGCTTAAAATACGTAATTATGTATAGTTTAGTTATCAAAATAGTGTTTATTTTCTATAAAAGGTGTATTATATTTTTTCGAACTAATAATACACGGACAATACAATTTTACCGATATGTTGTCGTAGGAATGGTCTCAATTATACAAATAAAAGATAATTGGCACAAATTTAAAAATGCTAGAATAGACCGTAAAAACATTTAGCTATGTTTGAAAATAGTAAGATTATTTTATCGTGTAACAGTTAGTTTATTTTTCACGAGGTACCATTATTAACTGCGTTGACACGCATCAATTTCTCTTCGCTGTCACACGTATTGTCCAGGATTTGTGCACACATTTTCTGCGTGCCAATATTTTGATAAATAGTGGCCAACCTTTTGTGGCGTCAATGAGTCTACGGCCATTGATCGGTTTCCTTCTGCATTCTTCTGCGATCGTCAAAGAAATAAAAATATGTATGAGTACGTTTTGCTTCGTGGATACATTCATACACAATACTTTTACAGTTGACAGAATGATTTCATTGTAAGTTTTTTTAAATTAAATAGTTACAATTCTAATTTATTAAAGTCAATCAAAAATATATATATTTTTAACAAAAAGTAATAGTTTTTATTATAAGAAGATTATTACAATTAGCCGTCATCATTTAGAGTAGGTTAAAGCAGATATATATATATATATATATATATATGTATATATATATAGTAAACAACAGTGTATACGCATTTTTATACTTCGATAGGTAGGCCTGGTATAAATTTTAAATATGTGCATTCTATTTGCGTAAATTTATCAAATTTAACAGTAAACAAAAGCGAAACTGCTTCTGTTGAGATACGATTTTCGGTTCGATCGTATGTATTTACGGCGGTGATATAAAAACATTTTATATTGTATTTTTTCGGATTATCGGTTGTGATACAGTTTCGGAGGCTGTCAGCAGAGTTTGAAGATTCAAGACTGCAAGGAGAGCGACCATCGGCGTCTACCAGCCCAGTTTCACAATGTATTTTTATTTTGCATGTATGGAATTAATATATTCAACAATATCAATAGAATACCCAGGAATAGTTATCGAAAGTTGATTACGGCGACAAATATATTAAAAAGTTTCAACGCGAGGAGTAATATCGCCTATTTTTCGTTACTGTACAAGATTGTTAATAAACTTTATACTAGCAGAAGAGTAACGTTCGTCGAAATAGACCGAAGGTTTGCGCCTTGGATAAATGTTGCGACAGATATTCAAATACTTTCCATTTGAGAATATAATTTATGAATGTGAATATTGAGTTTTTTTCTCATTGAATGGCTCTTTTTATTAAACATTAAGTGTTAATATAAAAAGATAAAATAACGGTACCATTTGCAGTAAGTAAACTCCATATTTATTTTATTAGAAAAACAAAATGTGAAAAACTGATAAAAGCTTAAATAAAAATATATTTATTAATATACCTCTTATTATGATCATCCAATAATCTGGTTAAAAATACAAAATAAATACAACACCTTCTACCAAAAACAACCTAAATTTAACTACGAGTCCTATTCTAAAATTTTTTCCTAAAAATTATTCGACTAAATTTGACAAAAAGCAGCAATTTGAGTTAGGTACTAAATTTATTTTTTAAATAATTGTTTTTTTTTTAAATTTTAAAAATAGATTCTGATGAAGAAACAATGCTATATATTTTTAGTTAGATAGAAGAAGAAAATAGTATTTTTCGAAACCGGTAGATGTATTTAAACTCAATTCAGTGGTTAATAAAACAAAGATAATAAAAAAAAAAAAAATAAATAAAAAAAAAAAATAATTAATACATAAATAAATAAATAATTAAAATAAAAACAACCTATTTTTCATATTGGCGATCATTTAAATTTCAGGGTAGTAAAGACTGCTATTGATTGAATTCTAATACAAATAAAGCGACTGATTTTGCAACTAATCTTGAATGATCATCATCACATGTACATCAAAAAGAGCCAAGTGTTTATACATTAACACAATGAGTAAAAACTATACGAGAAGAAGAAAAATATTTTTGAAATCTATAAATTATTTTAACGTTAGATAATATCATACTATTTGGCTACAGACAAGCAAGAAAGACCTATATTCAGTACTAGACGCAGATCGACAATGTTCAATGTTACCTATCCATCGGGTTATAATTATTTTAAGGGTTATAATACTAATTTACTAACCATCACGCCATTTTTTCGCGGGGGTAGATAGAGAGGATAATGCTCCACATTCTTTTGTTTTGACACACACCCTCGCCTTATCCACATTCACACATCTTCTCATGGAAGTTTGTAGATTGTTTCTGAAAGAGCAATCTTCCAGTATCTGTTTTACATGGACTTCCGCCGTCCCATCTTGCCATTATTATTCATTCTTAGTCATCTAATTTTATTAACTAAGTCCAGCTTTACATTCCCAACCGATCTGTTTAATTTTTACTTATCATAAACTACAAAAAGTTTAAAAAATCCTGTGAATTATTTAAAATAGCTTCCTGTGAATATTTAGTTTCTTTAAAGTCATTATGATTATATTAATACGAGAATTAATATGTACGTACGACATTTAAAAAATATGAAATCCATTTTTGTTTTTCTTATGTCTTATGGCACTGATGTCAATCATTAAATACACACAACTATATTATTCATTATCTATTACACAACGTTTATCTAACCAAAAACAAAGAACTAAACCAAAAACAAAAATGTACAACCATACACAGACGTTGTGTATGCAACTACTACTACTAATCATTGAAATTGATCCTTTAGTTCCAAGTCTCACAAATGTAAAATACGTCAAAATTGACGAAGTGTACAATGTTACATTATAATTCTTTAAGGCTTAAATAATCGTCCTAGACGAATTACGTCCTAGTATATATACGGTTGCGTAACTCGTGTAACCGAGCTCGAGTCACGGAATGCCGTCAGGTCCCGGCTCACTCTACTCTCAAGTGGCGAAACTTCCTGAGCAGTCATTTTCCCCAGCAGCAAATTTCCGCTTTGACTGTAACGATTTCGATTCCCGCCATTTGCGGCAGGACGTTCCAACTTTGAATTTGATAAGGCGTTTTCGCGCGATTATTTACGGCGGCGTTCTATCGCAACTTGTTTCATGGGTCGCCAAATTGCACGACAAAACGAGTGTCGAAGGAATTTGATGGAGAATATTACCGAACGCCGAAAGAAATCATTAATTCATATACACAATACCATGCTGTGTTCCTCGGAGGTAGGCAGAGAGGTCACGACCAATGTTAAACTCATTTTTATTTAGAAACAACAATTATTTTAATGTGAGTAATTACCACACGTAATATGCACATTGTTAGTGTATTGATGCCGCTCAACGTTTTAATTGGTCAGTGGACGGGGTTGTCGTTTGAAATTAGTTATAAACACGGTATTCATAAAAAATATGTACGGAATGTTTGAATTTTGTAAATCAGGAAAGATACCACCGGCTAGGCTCAGTCTGTGGGTATCTCTAGGTAATGTGTCAGTGTGGCTGTTTTGTAACACATAATACAATTTATCCACGATCACAACAAATACTCGACAACGTATTTGCACATTTCGAGTCTTTCTATTCATTTTGGAATGTATGAATGTAGGAGCAAAAATAGGCGATTTGATTGTATACTGTTTAATGAATTGCTGATGATGCAGTACTAATGGCGAATAATGAACAAGAACTACGGAGTTTAGTGAGTAGAATGTACGATGTATGCAAGGAAAGTGACCTCATGATGAATGTTAACATGTCGAAAGTGATGGTATTGAAGAAGGAGGAAAGCAAGACACCGTGCTAAATACTTGTAGGTAATGAATGTTTGGAACAGGTATATGAGTTTGTGTATTTGGGAAGTATGTTTGATAGAAACGGAAAGGCTGAGAATGATATCGGAAGGAGGATGACTGCAGGAAATAAAGTGTACTGCGCTTTGAATGGAATGAAACGGGAATTTGTCAACCGAGGCAAGACTAGTGGTGCACAATAGAGTCCTGGTACCAACACTGATGTGTGGAAGTAAAGCCTGGAGCTGACAGAAGAGGGACGAAAATAGACTGAATGCTGTGGAAATGAGATCACTTAGAAATCTATTTGACAAAGTAAAGAATAAAGAAATAAGGAAAGAATGTAAAGCTGATCTAACATCATCTATACTAATATAGTGAGTAAATTAAGAAAGGATCATTTAGGTGGTATGGTCATATGGAACGGATGAATGAGAAGAGAATGGTAAGAAAGATATATGATGCAAGTGTTGATGGCACCAGATATCCGCGGAAGACTTGGCACAACCAGGTAAACCAGATAATGAAGGATAGTTCTGTTAGAAGCTTCAATAATCGGCGAGCTTGAATGAGAAGATGTATGAATGTGGATGAGGTGGCGCTCTATCTTCTCTGTCTATTCCCGCGGGGAAACGGCGTGATGGTAAGTAAGTAAGTAAGTAGAGTCTTTCTATCTTCTTCGCTTGTCATTGTTCTTTCCACCAGGCGAGGAGACTAGTTTGTTATGAATTAACACTAATCTTATGGTTATTACAAGGTTAACAGGTTACTTGAATGTTGAATGAATGATGTGGTAGCCGTGCCAAAGTTTCAGGTTATTACATGATCCATTTCTCCAGTGCCGGTCTGCACAGCTAATAGTCGAGATTCTCCTCTTGCTTTCAACCAGGGAATGGATTCATGATGTAGATGGATCAGGGACTTTAAACCTTCCGTATACACCGCATCTCAGAAATCATTCTTCCAAATCTCTCCATATTACCGGCGGAACGAGTTCAATCGCCTCGTCTTCTTTCTCTCCGCCCGCCACCACTCGGATCGGTAATGTAGAGCTCGGTCTGCCGCGCAATTTTTAAATGTCACAATCTGTTATTTTTTAAAATGGATTAGTTATCTTTTTGAATTTTTATATCGTAATCAACATTTGTCTTAATCGAATAAATTTGTCGATTTTTTCATTGTTATGAATAGCTACATATTTACACTATAAAAGCCATATATTAAAAATAAATATCCCTAAAAGCATTATATGTTAAAATAAATCTTTTTTTCTCTGTACATAAACCCTATTTCTGTCACATATACACTATGACGGAAAACATAAAAAATATATGATACGTAAAAATTTGAGCTCTGTTTGTATTGTGTGTTCTATTTCCTATGGGTTTTCCGGCACCATGTATTCATTTAATATTTCATCAAAAAAAAATATATCGCCGCGCACAATTTTTAACAAGATTTCTTCTTGTTGTTATATTGGATAGTGACTCCATAATATGTATATATAAGAACTTATATCTTTGAAAAAATTTAATAACTTAGCAACATACCTTAAATAATATAAAAGATTTGATTCCATTATTTATAGAATTAACGTTAATTATGTAGAGTTTCATCATAATGGATAGATATAAATGAAACAATGTTATAACTCTACTTGAGTTTATTAGCACTATTCGTGTTTCGAGAGAAACAGTATCTCTCATCGACAGATGGAGTACTTGCGCGTCTACCACCTAAGCCTTGTCTCCTATATTTGTGTGTAGTTAGTTTAATACTTCACCTGTCGATGAGAGTTACCGTTTCTCTCGAAACTCGAGTAGTGCTAATAACCTCAAGTAGAGTTATAACATTGTTCCATTTATATCCATTCACAATTTGATTTAGTTGTAAAGCTTTTGAAATACTTATAAACCTCGGAATTAGATTTTTCCTTCGACAGATGGAGTACTTGTATGTGTACCACCTAAGCCTTGTCTCCTATATTTGTGTGTAGTTAGTTCAATACTTCACTTGTCGATGAGAGTTACTGTTTCTCTCGAAACTCAAGTAGTGCTAATAAACTCAAGTAGAGTTATAACATTGTTCCATTTATATCCATTCACAATTTGATTCAGTTGTAAAATACTTATAAACCTTGGAATTAGATTTTTTTCTCAATAAATAATATATAATTAAAAAATATACCAGATTTATTGACAGAGGAAGTTGAAATTTTTCTTGAATATGAAAGAATATCACAAGTTTAATAAACAATTACGATTTCTCATTGACATAGTCACCCGCTGTGCTAAGCCAAGCTCCAACCCGTGGCAACCCGCTGTGAGCATTGGTCGGATAATCTTTATTGTGACAATATTATATTATTTATCTGCAAATCTAATAAATTAATGTCCCATTTAACGCATATTACATTCATGTCCCATTTAACACATCTTAAATGTTCATTATGGTTGTAAATCAGTGAACATTGGAAAGAGTCGAAGCAATTCAACATTATAAGAATGTTAATTAATAAAAAAAATCAGAAATTTGATATGTCAAATTAAAAACGAAATCAGTATAATGTTGTCAATATAATTAGTGAAACAATTATGAGAAATTGATCATTCTTGTAATTATAATTATTTTAAAAAGTTAATGTAAATATAGAAGCAAAATAATTTACTTTATTTTACGCGATAACTGCACACTGATAGAATTGACAGCAGATCTTGTTTGTTTTATGTTGTCATGGTCACGAACAAACGGCCACAAGAAAAATATATAATATAATGTATTTGTACACATTATTTTTGGGTGGATACCTGACAAAATTAGGAGTTAAAAATGTTCTAGGAGTGTGTACAGATTCTGTACAATTACAAAATATTTTATTGTGAGAGAGTTAAGCCTTTAATGTTACAATTACGTTTGGGCCCTAGAGGATAGGAAGCCATAGGGGCCGCCACCGAACTAGCTCAGTCTGGGTCTTCAAGTGTGTGTGTACAAAACATAATTAATCCCGATATTGGATGCACGTAAATTCTTCAGGACAACTTTCCTCTGAGGGAGGTCAGTTTTACGGAGTCTATTTTTCAAAATCAGCCATGCCGATGCGGCTGAGGTCCCGGGCCACCAGGAGATAGCCACCGGATACCATCTAGTCTCACCCTTACCCATAACGCTCATCTATTGGCCATCGCTCGAATGCCGCTTTCTCACTCATTGCAGTGGTGTCTCTCCTC
The DNA here is from genome assembly GCA_022840565.1 of Eubasilissa regina. Taxonomy (NCBI): domain Eukaryota; kingdom Metazoa; phylum Arthropoda; class Insecta; order Trichoptera; family Phryganeidae; genus Eubasilissa; species Eubasilissa regina. The sequence continues at coordinate 9,166,430 of JAINEB010000027.1, read as the reverse complement.
AACCCGCGGGTGGACCTGGACCATACATCTCTGGGTCCACCGCGGAGATCCCACTCTTAATCTACGCCATCTCTCGCCGCCTTATTCCTCCGGAGCGCGGCTCCACCGACCGGCTTCCTCTTTTTGAGCGTTCCCACCCAAAAGTGACGTCTCGCCCCGCTGCCCACCAGAGTCAGATTCTCGTCTCTGATTCGTCCATATAGACAGCCAATCATCATAAGTTGACAGAGTAGATTATCCAGACCTCGGTATGCAAATTCATAAATAAATACTTGGTAAATTGACCGATTATAATTCTATATTCTTTCTTCAGGGCCCAAATCATTCATGAATTAATGAAATATTTCAGTTTATTGAAATAATAGCACAACCACGATTTCATTAGAAAGATAATATCTCTGACATGGCTGAGCTGAGGCATACGTAGCATAAATATTTTTAAAAGTTGATTTTGCAAATATTAATATTTTCGACTCATATTTTTATCGACATATCTACCGCTAAAATATTATGCACTAGGTATGTTACACCCATCCATATTTAATTTTCGTGTTTTATGTATATATAAACTATTAGAAAAAACAATGCATTTTATTTAAATATAAAAATAAGGCCTCATATTTCACACATTTTATTTAATTTTTCATTGAGGGACTTTGACAGTGTAGACTTAAAATATTTAACATGTGATACTATTTATGAAAATCCACAGAAATGTTTATGTACATAAGTATGTTTAGGTGCAGAAGATAAATAACAAGATAAAAAGGTGAGTGAAAGGGTGGGGAGGTTGCAACTATTGTTGCGGTAAACGGAGAGCAAGATGTGTTTATAGGTAGAATGATTGGCCAACATTGAGATTGTGGTAGATCATAAGAAGAACCCTTTGAGCGTAGTAAGGCTAATGTTGAAATTTCTCATTAAGGTATTTGCATGACCGCTGAATGAATGAATTTTGTATGTGAGATGTTCTACTTCTAGGAATGTGGATTGCCGGGTCGATTTAGATGGTATGTGGAGAGATATTAATTCGAATTGGCTGGGACAGTCAACATGCCTTTGAAGAGAAGTATTAGGTCAGCACGTGTTCTTCGATATTCTATAGTTTTCATATTGTGGAAGTTTGCTGCATCTAAATAGGAGTTGATCTAACATTAAGATATTGAATAAACCTATTTTGTATTGGTTCTGATCTTGCAATATACTCGTATGTAATCTACCATGGGTTCCAGATTTGAGATGCGTACTCTGAGTGACTACGAACGAATGCGTAGTACAGTATTTTGAGGCAATATGGATTTTGGAAGTGTTTGCAGGTTTGAGCATTCTATAGGCCATGGAGGTAATTTGGTCAATGTGATTTAGGATTATTCTTAGGTCTTTAACATCGCTTTCATTTTCTAGTTGAGTACTGTCGATTGTATAAGTAAAATTAATATTGTTAAATTTTCTTGAAAATGTTATTTGAATAGCTTGGGGGTTCAATTACAACCGCAACCAAAAAAAATTGTGGATCGATAATCACGTGGCCAAAAAAGAAAAACAAAAAAAATTACAATAAAAAAAATTATTTCATTCCATTATGTATCTTAACTACTTAATATAATGGGCAAGCGGCACTGAACATGCAACTTGAATGCTAATTAAAATATAAATAAGTAATAACATTTTTAATTGTCCCATATACTGAATGGAGGGAAATACATGATTGTATTTCTGGCTGTGTGAGATGGAGCTCCGTCCAGCTGTAATGTCTGAAACTTCTTGATCATTTTCAATTCATAAATTTTTGATCACAATACGGTCTTCTTCAGTGATTTTTGTCATTCTGGGCAACAATTTGAAAAAACCAAATATAAACAATGGGAAAATTAATAATCAAAGATGGCGACCTGAAATTGTCGAAATAAAACGTAATGTAGGTAAGTAAGTAAATTACTATTTAAGCTATAGTTGATATAGTTAAACTAATTTTGATGTAATTATATCACATTTTACAAAATGTTCTCACTTTTTTTGGGCCACCTGTAAATATACATACTGTGCAGTTCAAAAATGTATGTTAAATACATGAAGCGCCACTGAACATGCAACTTGAATGCTAATTAAAATATAAATAAGTAATAACATTTTTAATTGTCCCATATACTGAATGGAGGGAATGCAATTAGCGCTGTATCAAGTTTGCAATTTATCTCCGTCAAATTATAAGAGAAGATAATTTATTATATTTATTATGCATAATTAATTCCGTGCCGTACTTTCGTGACAGGTGGACGTTCGTAACATTTAAGTACCTATCGAAAATGTATAACGATTAAGTATAACGAAACTTTTGAATTTATATATATATATATATATATTTTTTTTTTTCATTGATCCTTATAATATAATAAAATACAATGTTTGTCTGTGTCTCTTTAATAGATCTACACCAAATTTTACATAATTGCTGTATATGATCTTTCCTCTCCCCGTGGTCGCCTCCCTCCACCACTCAATGAATGCCAATCGTTCCAAATTTTGTTTTTCACAGTTACTCTTTGGGACCTTACGCAAAACATATACCACCTCCCCCAATATAAATGTATTATATATTATTTTGACTACAATCCATTCAAAATTTTACATAGTAACTTTTTAAAACACCGATAACATATAAATATATGCAAATAGATATCTATATATACTATTTGTTTATGTAAACGCAACAAACAAACAAACGCAAACAATAAGTAATGAACTGCACCAAACTATTTAATTTTGCTGTCTTTCTGGTGCGATGTTGTTGTTCTTTTAGCTGGCGTGTCTTCTTTAGATTTCGGCCGACCGAAGCGCGCACCGGTGGTTCATTTAGACCGCTGAACTGGTCGAAGCTCGGGTTGTAATAAGAATGACGCCTGTCGGTTACCGTCTTCTTAGCTTCCGAAAAAGGGCGGAAATACTCCTCACACACACACACACACACGTGTACATTATTATAAACCAAGAAACCCAGTGGTGCCAATCGAAATAACAAGGCGCGTAAACACTATTTTTTCGGATAGTTTGTACATCGGGACGCTGGTCTGTCGGGAAGTAGGCCCTCGGGCAGACGGTTTTGTCGGGAAGTTGGCTATCGGGATAATTACCTGAACCCATATAAGCTGTTGATCATATGTTATAATGATCTATATCAATATTTATAATAATCTTTTCAATCTTGGATACTCCTACTGTATTAGTATACTTTGATCAAATGCGCGAATATGTACTTACTTATATCGTGATGGTAAACCGTATTATTGATGGAATCGGCTTTAAGTTTGTGGAGTTTCGTCATCAACATTGATGGATATAAATAAAACAATGTTATAACTCAACACGAGTTTATTCGCACTACTCGAGTGTCGAGAGATACAGTAATCCGAGTGCACATAAACTCAAATAGAGTTATAACATTGCTTTATTTTATGATTGTATTCGATTGTCACGATATTCGGTAGCTGAGTTTACGTATAATGATGATAGGAAGAAACAAATGAATTCTCGTAGAATTACAAATAATCCGTTACAATTGTATATAGTCACAATAACGGTTTAACCAATACTGTAGTAATTACCAACTATCATTGAAAATATTAAGCTGGTCACGGCCATCTTACTTTTTACATTACCCGCTTATTTATACCTATCAACGTAGTTTTATTTATACCTATCAACCAAGTGAGGCCTGGAGCTGGCAGAAAAGGAACGATAGTAGACTGAATGCGGTGGAAATGAGATCACTTAGACGTATTTGTGGCAAATCTATTTATGACAGAGTAAAGAATGAAGAAATAAGAAAAGAATGTAAAGCTGATGTTAGTATAGTGAGTAAGATTAAGAATGGATCACTTAGGTGGTTTGGTCATATGGAAAGGATGAATGAGGAGAGAATGGTAAGAAAGATATATGACGAAAGTGTTGATGGAACCAGAAATAGAGGACGTCCGCGGAAGACTTGGCACGACCAGGTAAACCAGATAATGGAGGATGGTTCTGTTAGAAGCCTCAACAATCGGCGAGCTTGTATGACAAGATGTATGAATGTGGATGAGGCGAGAATTGTGTGTCAGGACAGAAGAGTGTGGCGCTCTATCCTCTCTGCCTACCCCCACGGGGAAACGGCGTGATAGTAAGTAAGTAAGTAAGTAAGTAACGTGGTTTGTTAAAATAAATGTATAACTGCAGTGAAAGGCAGTAAGTAGGTGGGTATAGACAGTGAGACAGTGAGACAGCACCGGGCAGTGGAATACCACCTTTATTGGTCCAAAAACCCAGTGTCATTATTAAACAGGAGCCAAAACACGTCCACCTGAAAAATTGTCGTCGTGATGGTTGCCGGACCGCGGGACGGACTGGGCACTAATATCTTTCTAATTAATATATTTAATTCATATTTAAAATATCACAGACCTATGTTCTGAATAATTACAACTTCACAATAAGAATGTGTTCTCCTAATAATAAAGTTGTATCAATGTGTCCAAAATTTAATAATAAAAATGAATTGATAATTCTGGCGTCTGCTATCAGATTACTCAAAGGTATTTGAGATTCCGTAAAAAAGAGATATCAAAAAGGTAACACATGTGTTCGAAAATTTGTCGCTAAAAATATTGTCGCTGTAGCATAGTTGGATAATGCACCTTCCCTGGTTTGGAAAGAGATCCAGGTTCGAATACAGGTGGCGCAATAACAATATTTTTTGATAAAATTGATTTTATATGTATATCTTTATATAATATAATGTGTATTTAATATAATAATATTAATATATTTAATATCATTATATTAAATAAAATAACAATAACTTTGTATGAAACCACGAAATTTATTATACGTCAACCGATTTCGCTTATCTGAAGCTTTATCAGGACTTATTTAAAACTGATAATAAATACAAAAAGAGTGCACTTGTATATACATGACGAGGCCCCATATTAGGTATGTTTCCTTTAAAATAAATTTAATATCCATCAACACTGTATTTTCCCATCCCTTAATGTTCCGTTTATCTGTATATGTATTCTGTCTCTCGCTTTCGCATATAATTTTATATTCTGTCTTCCTTGATGTTCTGTTTAACTATATATGTATTCTGTCTCTCTCTCTCTTTGACATGAAGCTAATGAAGCTTGAGATAAGCGAAACCGCTTATCTCAAGCTTCATTAGCTTCATGTCGTGGTTTCATACAAAATTATTGTTATTTAATTTAGTAATGTGATGATTGCTTTCTACGAAAATATAACATAATTATCATTTTGTAATTTAGTTTTACAAATATTTATTTTGAATTTTGATCCGAAACTATTCGAAATCAGGATACATTCACGTCTTCAGCTATTAAATGCTAGACAGTATTTTTCAATTTGATTATCCAAGACCTATTAAATGAGACGGTAAAAATGAAAAAAAAAACAATATTTTGAAATATTTCTAATAAAACAATTTGACTACATACTATGTACATAAAAAAATTGATTAATTAATTAAAATGGGTGAAATTATAATTAAAATGCGTAATTGACCAGAAATTAGATTGTTGTCGTCAATTATTAATTATCTATTTCAAAATATTATATTGATACTTTTTCGCATTAGTAATATTTAAAAACTTTTAATAAATAATTACATTATATTACTTAAGTACGTAAAATACTGAAACGCTAATACGTTGTTTAAAATAACCAAACCTAATAATATTTATTTTATTTTCAAGACGTTCATCAAATTCACTGTCTAAAAATAATGAAATATTTCTTTATTTGATGTCAACCGGTTACAGAATAGGTACTTACTTAAAATAACATTAAATTTATTTTCTGCTCAAGCCGTTGTTTGAATTAACTGCGTATAAATAAAGAAAATAACTTAATTTAATCACTTCAGTTACGAAATAAATTAGATAAATCAGTAAGAGGGATAAAAAAAAAATGTCTCAAAAATATCTATGTAATTACCGCTGGGATTGGATCCCGGGAGTTTGTGTGACCGATTACACTACGGTGACCATTTACTTAAAATTGTACGTTATTTCTTATATTACACAGAATGTAACTGACCAAGTTTTTTATGTTACCTCTTACCTGACTAAATTACGAGTCGAAATTGTTCAAGGGACATGTACCTAATCTCAAATATGTCAAAGGTATAAGCAATTAAAAAAAATCGTAATTATGCAATTATTTCGGTTAGTTAAAATATTTTATTGATACTAAATTATACGTTGGGTACAAAAATTAATGGCCATCGGATTTCAAGTGGCAAGACAATTTTTTATTAGATGATTTAAGGTCTGTATCAACGATATAGATTAATAATTGAACGATTTCGCAAATATTTATTTCGAAGTACGTAGACTCCAAGCTTAACAAGATCATACCTCATTGTTTTAAGGACATAGTGAATATTATGTTGCAGGCCAATTTTGTTTGGCCACAATTTTGTTTTGTCAGATATTTGTCAGTTCGCGTTTGGTAAACATAGAGAGCAGGCGCGGTCGCTTCATACATACTTTGGATGCACCGCATCCCTTGTGTTCTTGAGTCAAAAAGCTTTAGACATTTTGTTTCTAGTCGAAAACAGCACTCTGCTGTAAATAAATTCGTTCTTTAGAGACCAGTCATAACACACACTACGAGCCGAAATACGTATACATACATTCTCAACCTTCGAACATTTATGAATCGCATAAACACACAGATACCAGCAACAGTGGATTCTATAATTCGTTCCGTATCCACAAAGTTTGAAAGTATTCGACATTCACTTCTGCCTGTCAAGGTCTTCGAATACCGTATACGTATTCGTTAACAGCATCCAACGTACAAAAAACGACTTTAATGCTTATGGCTATAATGCGCAAAACAGCATCATAATATTACGAAGCGAGCGGATTGTTTTGAGAAATTTGTTTGTGTTACCCATTTTTGACAACTTGACTTGAATACTGTAACTGAATTATTGAAACATGGAATATATGCAGGTATAAACTTGTCATCCAGCTTCCCTTCTACAAAACGTCACCGATCGCCACTGATAGAGAGTAGTTGATTACAATTTATTATGAAGCTTTAAAAGTCTCAACAGCGTAGGAAAGTCATTAAAACATTTTATCTAAATAATAATGGATATGCTATAATCATTAATGGTGATCGCTATCGTCATGTGTTGGAAAATTTCTTGGTGATCTAATTAGATCGATTGAGTCTGCAAATATGTGGTTTCAACAGGGCACTGCTACCTAATACACAGCCCGAGCTATGCTTAAAAATTTTGCGAGAAATTTTTCCCGGCCGTATAATGTCAAAAAGTGGCGATATCGACTGGCCTTCTCGATCACCTGATTTGACGGCTTCTGACTGTTTTCCGTGGAGGTAGGTACTTGAAAGGAAAGGTCTACGTCAATAAGCCAATAACGATTCTGATGCTACAGGACAATATTCGAATTGAAATTTCTAACACGTGAAGTGTGCGAGATGTTATTAAAAATGTGGTTAAAAGAGCTCGTATTTGTGTCGCTGCCAGAGGCGTTCACTTGGTCGATACATAAAAACAAAATTAAAAAATTGTTTTTCATTTTCAATTTATTTAAAAATAGCATCGAGCTGGAACATAATATTGAGCCAGTACTTACCATGGTATTTTAATTACATTTTAAAATTACAAAATCACAAATTTCTGTCATCAAATGTTTAAAAAATTACAAACTACATACAATATATTTGGTGTGTTCCTCAGTGCACCCCTTGTGGAGAGTGATAGCCAGCTCATTAGTAAGTATCCTCCACCTAATTGGCCTCGGATACCAGGAGCGGACTCGCGACATCCATTTACCTGGTGGACCGCTTTTCGACGTGACCACACTGGGCGAACGGTGTTTAAAGAACTCCACCGCAATATCAGAATTATCTCTTCATGTATGGCCAGCTCGGCAAAAGGTGATAGTGTCACGAAATATTCAGAGTTTCTTCAACTTTCTGACTCTCAAATATTTTACCAAAAGATAGATCAATAAGATGACAATTTCAAATAACTCGAAATGAAATTTTCTAGAACAATGGGAGACAAAAAGGCTAAATAACAGACAGAAATATCCTTTCATCTTTTTCTTTCCTCCTTCATGTCATTATTGACATATGGTAACTTCAATCACATGAGATTGGGTTCGTGATGCACCTCCAGAAGTCTCGGTCCTGGCTCGTCTACACAGCTGACTCCAGGGTTTCTCCAGCACCAGCTCTAACACAGCTCTGAAGAAATCGTGTAGAAGTAAATGGTTAGAGACTAGTTGGGAGTGACGTAAGCATTTATGTCTAAAACGTTCGTTAACAATCGGTTTTACATTTCTGAATCGGGGACCTCAAACCTCCCGGTATCTTAAAAATCTTTCTTACAAATCTCTCCATACACACCAACCTCGCCGGCTCGAGTTCAAGTCCGCCCTTTTCTTCCGTCCGCCACTACTCGGATCGGTAATGTAGCGGCCGGTCTGCCGCGCAATTTTTAAATGTCACAATGCGTAGATTATCAATAGATCATTAATGATCTTGATAGGAAGTCATAGTATGACTATAGTATGAATATGTCTTAATGTATGTAAATGTCGCCAAGGTGTTATAAAAATGTTTTCATAAATTGAATATTAAGAGTGTATTTTACGTTGAGCGTGGACAAACATAACAGGTGCTTCTAAGCACGCAACATTTTTAATTTCGACGTGTATTTCGCCCGGGTCCATTCCCAAGGTTTTAGGGTATCCGTACATCAGATGTTTTAGTAAACACATCGCGGAAATCTTCTGAAACATTTTGCCGTATTTTCACTTTAATTGAAATATTTGGCTTTCGTAACGTCATGCGCGGAATTGCACATTGAACGTGCGTGATAATTAATGTGTTTTTACATACCGCAATGCAAACTGTTTTACTTTTAACACATCTGCTATCTTACATCATCATCGGTCGTTTTTTATCAACTGCAGGATAAAGGCCTACCCGTGTATCTATCATTCTTCTTCTTTGAGTGCTATCATGTTGTTGACCATTCAGACTTTGTTTACGCACCTTGTTACTTCGATTGGCACCGCTGGATTTTTTGGTTTATAATAATGTACATGTTTGTGTGTGTGAGTATTGCCGCCCTTTTTTCGGAAAGCCAAAAATACGGTAACCGACAGGCGTCATTATTTTTACATCTCGTGCTTCGACCAGTACAGCGATCCAAGTAAACCACCAGTGCGCGCTTCGGTCGGTCGAAATCTAAAGAAGACAACCCAGCTAAAATAAAAGGTTAGTGTATCATATGTGTGCTTATTATTAATCGGAAACCTGGAAAACCAGCTATTGAAGGTATTTACATAAACAATTTATGATCCTTAGATGTCTGGTTCAATCAATGTCTAAGTTTTTAAAGCACGAAGTTCTCTTTCTGTTAGGGCTTCGTCGTTCATTGATTTTTACTTGTATGACATGCTGCAGTGATGGCGTCATTGTTATTGGTTGTCACGTTTTTGATAAGCACAAGTTTGCGGAGTGTTACCAATGACTTTTTGAACTATAACGTCCTGATAGCAACGTTACTGTTGCTATTGCGTGTTCAAGTTTTCTCGCGACGCGTGCCCAAACTACTATTGTATTTGCTCCTTTACTATGTTGCTCCTTGAGTCTTTAATGTTCTGCCCCTATACCGAATTCCTATCACTCTTCCTACACCCCGTTTCACTACCCCCTTGTGTAAACATCATCAATCCAACAGGTTTTAGGGCAGCGTCACAACATCCTTGCATACTATCACGCTTGGTAAGCTCGTAGCTACTTGAATGAGATATAACTCAAAATAAATTCATAGTTGAAATAAATGCGTAATTAATAGAAACATCGAATATTAAATAAACAACAATATGAATATATTAAATCAAAAAGACTACTATAAGTTCAAAACTGATTGAAAACGTAATCGGTTGATATGGTGAAATAACTTAACGCCTTTCTCCCGATAGGAAAAATAGCGATGAAAATATTATTAAATATATCAATTTAAATACATACATTACGTATTTTGGTTAATTTTTTTAAAATAAGTCAACGATTTAATAAATAATATCATATTATATATTCTTAAACTATTATTTTATTGGACTTCTCAAACCATGACTTTAGATTCTAAAATCAGAATGTTTTCCGCAATTTCGCCTTAAAAGATGAGCATTCCTTGAACATTGTTTCAGTGAGACTCCGCGATTGTATTACAGGGAATACACGAATTAATTATGAAATGTGTTTTTTAGAGGTATAGAATATTAAAATGAAATAAAACGCATCAAAATCGTGGTAATGGTCATGGTATTGGCTTCATTAGAAAAATATTTTTATGCCATTTGGAAAGTAAGCGGATTGTTGGGAGATAAAGAAAGGAACTTACTTGATGATCTGCCTATCTCTGGAAGCTGGTTCTGGTTGTCTCTCTGGGTCCACCAATTCATTAGCGACGCAGAATTATGTCACAAACACTTGTTGACACTCGCGTTAAAAGAATTGTTTTTCTCTATATTAGCGGGATTAAATTGATTATTTTTATTAATTAATATTAGCGGTAGTAAAGCGGATTTACAGCGACGGCAGAGTACCGTGTTCGGTTCCAAAAGCGTAGTGAGTTCGTTCGGGCGTATTAAACTGCAGGGATATCTTCCTTCTCCCTCGTGCCTAGGGAATAGGATGGGAAATAGAAAAGGAAAGGATATATTTCTACAATCCAATACGGTGTGCGCGTATATGTGCGTGAGTATATTAAACGGCGCTAACACCATTAGTGTTTAAATATTATTTAGCACATATAGGCGCCGCGGCTAGTTTAAATAAAGCGCAATCTGGAAGTCTACTTTTTGGAACAGCTGGAGACGTATATCGGCAATAACGCGACAAATGTTGGCTTGGAAGTGGTTTATCGTCTAGTTTATTGGCGTAGACTAGTGACTTCACATATCTCCAAAGAAAATAATCCAATTGTGTTAAATTACACGATCTTGGAGGCCAATTCTCAGGTCCATTATGCGTTCATCGAATGTTTCCATCAATACATTGATTGTGGCGTGCGCTGTGCAGAGTGTTGCGATGTCTTGTTGAAACCACAGCTGTTCCACATCAATGTCATTCAATTGGGGAACGAAAAAGTCAGTAAATGTGAATATATAGCTCTCTCCATTGACTGTTACGTTCAGGCCGGTATCATTTTTAAAGAAACAACAGCTTTTTCGGTGTCTACTGTACGGCGTCTCCGCGGTTGCGTATTACCAATTAAAGTATGCACGGTGTGAAAACGATCCATGGTTATTCGAATTAATTGCTCGGATGGACGATTATGTTGACCGGAAAATGGACATAGCGCACGCTAAGTTTCGCGAAATGAAATCTACGAAATAAATTTGCACAATTTGCTAGCGTTGTTCTGGCGTGGTGAAATTCATTCATGGTGAAATGGCCAACCAAACTGAGCACAAATCAGCTGTCAGCTGTCAAATTGGCTGTTGCTGAAAAAAGTGTTGCCAATTCGAAAAACAAACCGCTAAAAACACCCTTTATAATAAGTTTTTAAAAATATTTCTAGTTTTTTTACTACCAGTTTTTGTCCCTCTCTTTCGCATATATTTTGTCTCCCTTGATGTTCTATCTAACTGTATATGTATTCTGTCCCTGTCTTTCACTTGTAATTTTAAATTCTATCTCCCTCTTTATGTATATATATATATAGAAGTGCACTCTTTTTATATTTATCGTTAGTTTTAAGTACGTCCTGATGAAGCTTGAGCTAAGCGAAACCGGTTAGCGTGTAATAAAATTCGTGGTTTTATACAAAATTCATGGTATTTTATTTAATCTATACAGCTTTTCTTGATAGTTGTTGTTAGTTCTCTTAACTTATTTATGCGTCTTAATACATCTTCATTGGTAATATTGTCAACCCAGGAGATCTTCAGCATTCGTCGATATAGTTACAAGACACAAATATTACGCTACCGGTAGCTGTATAGATACTGGTAAGGGATGTTTTTATTATTTTTTAACTATATATAACTAATATAATAAATTCACAATAATGTTAGGTGCATAAGTATGTTTAGGTGCAAAAGATAAATAAAAAGAAAAAAGGAGAGAGAAAGGGTGGAGTGGTTGCAATTATTGTTGCGGTAAAGGGAGAGCAAGATGTGTTTATAGGTAGAATGATTGGCCAAAATTGAGATAGAGGTGGTTCATAAAAATAATTCTTTAAGCGTAGTAAGATTAATGTTGAAAAAGTCAATTTCTGTAAATTTCTCGTTATGGTATTTGCATGACCGGTGAATGAATGAGTTTTGTATGTTGCTGGGACAGTCAATATGGCCTTGCAATAGTTTGAAGAGAAGTATTTGGTCAGCACGTGTTCTTCGATATTCTAGGGTTTTCATATTGTGGAAGTTTGCTGTATCTAAATAGGTATTAATAATAATAATAATAATGTGTTTATTCCAGGGTGACCAGGTTTTTTTTTTTTTTAACTTGATTCGCCATAAAGGTAATACATATTATGTTATTCATTAAAGGTTCTGAAATAAACATGCTATGAAAAAGAAAACCAAGGAAAATATTAATAAATACAAAAAAAATAAAAAAAGTTAATAAAAAGTAAAAAGTTCATACATATATACTCTCAAAATATTGAATAATAGATTAGATTTAACAGTAAAATATCGAAGAAACCTATTATGTATTCGTTCTAATCTCGCAATATATGTAATCTACCATGGGTTCCAGATTTGAGATGCGTACTCTAAGTGACTACGAACGAATGCGTATTACAGTATTTTGGAGCAATATGGATTTTAGAAGTGTTTGAAGGTTTGAAGTATGAATCCTAGCACAAAAGATTTTATATGCATGTATGCGGTGTACCATGATCCAAAAAATCCAAAAAGTTTAGTTTAGTTCAAGATATTCTTCTCTTCCAGCGTAATTGGTATGCAGCTCGATAGTCATAATAATTATCATCACCATCATTTGCCTATGTTATTCCGTTGCAGGGCGAAGGTTTCCCCATGTTTCTGTCCATGTGGCCCTGCTGCCAGGCCAATCCAAAATAACCGAGTCTCGTCTGCCTCACAGCCTTTTTCTACCCCGTGGGTACCGCTGATAATATGAATTTTTAATAATGCACTGCAGACAAACAGGCATATCTTTGAACTGTATTACAAATTAGAAGCTAGAAGAAATATTTTTAAAAAAAGATATAAAAGAACATCGACAGTGGCAAAATTGGTTTTGACCAATTCAAACAAATCATTGACTGAGCTATTTGCCTGATCTGCTGGGATTGGAAATATAAGATGGCAACAAGGCCAACCAGGAAATATTGCAGGGCTTGGTGTATATCTTGAGGGTGGGGTCTATATTTATTTATTTATATATACACGCAAGGGCCAAGAGTGTTAGAATATTTAAAATCTACTTAATTATTTTACAAAAATATCATACCAACAAGCCAACAAAAATAACTAGATTTAGAGTCATTTAGAGTCATTGGTATCGAATTAATTAGAAAAACTTCATGTTTACCTTTGTTTTATTATTTAGTTGATTAGTTGATTGTTTCCGTATCACCAACATAAGATTTGCAGATGATACAAGGCTAATCAATAAAATGGCTTAGATACTCCATAAAGAAGAAATAGAAAGCACTGAACTAGTCCTACTAGAAATATTATTAATACTTACACACGCACCGCTCGCCGCTGGGTCACTACCTGGTATATGATAATGATCCTGGTATAGATGGGATTCATACCTGGTATAGATGGGATTAACACAACTTGTTTAAAATTATTAATAACAGTATTATCGGGATTCGAGACATTAAAAAATCATGGGATTCCTGGGATTGTCTTGACATAGAATAGGGTGCTATTTAAACACTCTAATCAACATAGCTTAAGACTAGGATGTATAAAAAGATATAGTAAATCTAGTTCAGGACATATAAAACCACGACATGATTGTTATGAGGGCGGGGATAGATTGCATCTTTTGCATCTGCCCTGGCGGACGTAATAGAATCAGCGTTAACTTTGTAGAGTTTGTAGAGATGGATATAAATGAAATAATGTTATTACTCTACTTAAGTTTATTAGCACTACTAATAATATTGTTTCATTAATATCCATCCGACATACCTAGTTTTAAAAAATGTATATAACTTGAAGCAGTCGCTATTTTCCAGCCTCCAAATTATCCACCATGCGTATTTATTTTTTATATCACGGATTCTTTCTCGTCATACATTACATTCTCACATACCTGTCTTATTTTCAGTCTTCTTTAATTATTTCTCAACTTTTAATTAACGAGTTTAAATAAATATTAGTTACATGTATGCGTGTATACACGCTCTGATCTGTAAGGGATAAATAGTTCCGTGCCAATAAATGAATATTAATTAATTTAAATTATGTTTAATTGTCTTTTTAATAGCAAAAACTTTAGTCAATATGTCAACCTGCATTAAACATGTTTATTATTTATCGGAATTAATGCGGAGAAATTCTTCGAATGAAACCGCCGCCTCACCCTCGGGCGAGAGACGAATCCATCGAGAACCGCAAAACGCATTGAGAAATGTTCGATTAAAATTTTAAATGGACGGAACATTTTCTCGACAAGGAAGCGTCCAACAGGAAACGTGGAATAACTTTGAAACGACACATTGCCTCGATAAGGGTTGCTTGAAACGGAGCAATTAATATGAGGATATTGGCAACTTTTTGAAAACAGGTGATTTCAGTTTTAAAACATCTATAGACATGCTCAATGATTAGGGTAAAAATTGATTTAAAATAAGGCATATCTTATGGTTTGAAGGTAAGAGATTCGTTATAACAGGTCCCTGCAAAAAAAAAACTATTCAAACTACAAAAATAAATATTACGTAATCAATTCAGGGGCTATGTGCATGACTAAAAATTATGGGAAATAAATATAAATTAAATAATTGGATTAACATAAACGAAAACACTATTTTGCAATTAGCGGCATCTGTGTACCAGTAGAGACTAATTGCTTAGTTCTAAAAACTATCACGATTCACCGCTGTTCTCATGGCGCTCTTTTTTATTCGCCGCATCGTGCTATTTACATTACTCAATTCTGTCTTTAAGCTAGTGAATTAGTCAAGTCATTTGGCTATTTACTGAATTGAAAATTTCTTTCGGTTAATCCGTTTTGTATGGAGGCATTACCTATGCTGTTTTTAGTAGAATGACATTGGAAAGGGTTAAAACTGCGTGCAAATCATTGAAGTGTCTACTTCCTCTTTTACTAACTCGCGATTTTACTTTTTTTTTTTAACATGTTGATTTCATGATCGTTTTTTAAATTTGGTGCATGGATTGGTTTTTGATTTGAGAAAAACAAAAAGCAATTGGCAGAACTATTTCCTACGTTAACATTTAATAAAAATAATTATTTCTTTGAGGTATTAGGTGAAGTATTTTCAAACAATAAATGAATCATGTTCAGACATAGAAAATATTCTTAAAAACGTCCATACATTTTTTAAATGGATAAGAAAGTATTATTTTACGTTAAAACTTAAACTTTAAAAACACTATTAATAGTACTCTAAAATTATAAATAAATATATGGTCGGATTTGTTTTATTCAAAGACGACGATTAAACGAAAGTACATATATTATATACGATTGTATAATACCATTGGTAACAGCATAACCTAAATCTATACCTACTGCATGCCACTGCATGTAGTTGATGCGAAAGTTGTTGCCATTTTAACAGTATTCATTTAAAGATTGTGTAAATGGTTATTCTTTGTCTTTAAACCTATTTTGTGTCATTGTTTTTTAAAGAGACACATCCTATCTGATTTCTACCCCAAAATAATTACTAATGGCCGAGAAAAAAATTCATTTGCGACATAGTAGATTGATAGAATTTAAAAACTAAATAACGAAACAGTCGCGTCTAACAATATTTGTTAAGTGGATGACAAAAGTGTCTTAAAAACTCAAGCAAGTCGTATGTGCTTTAGTAAATTTCGTTCGGGAGGATTTATCACTGGAAGATGAGATCCACGCTCGTGGACATGGAAAATTCCAGTGGACGTCACATCGAAGTTGATGAGGAGCAACTCCGGGCCATGGTGGGTACAGACCCACGACTGTCCTCAAGAGAACTTGCAATATTGATTAAATATTTATAAACCTATTATTTAGAAAGTATATATATATACCTAATAAGGATTACATCACCTTGGAATTTTCAGAAAAAATAATTTCAGTTTTTTATTCCATCGCATTTTTCTCGAAACCATATTTTTCGGGCTAGCCTACAACTTTGCAGCAAGAATTTAATTTTGATTGACTTTAATTTTTTTACAAACATTTTAAATAATATTATCTACAATGTAGCATACGGATTTTTTAATTTGACTAAGCAATTGTAAATAATAGTTATTAAATTTTTTTTTTAAGAAAACGTTTTTTTAATTACTTTCAATTAATTTTTTTTTTTTTTTTTAAATCCCATATTCAACATTTTAAATATTTTATTTTTAAATAAGAATGTGATCTTTTTTGTATTTAAAATACTAGTATACTAGAAAATATTGCAGGCCACGAAACGCACACACGCAACGAAGAGCTCCAATAAAAATAATTAATCACCCCCTTATAAAATATCTCCCAATTTCTACATAAATTTCAGGCTCCGTGAATGGTGTAATCCCTAATTAGAAAAATGATTTTAACGTAGATGCTACAACAAAAAGCTCTATATTTTGTTTAATGATATGAATATTCAGTGGTCGAACAGCAATTACTGGAGTCATTGCTGAACACAAGACTAACAGGGCATAGGAGGTTAGGAGGTTAGGAAGACCAAAGCTAAGGTTCAGTGACAACGTCTTCAAAGTCATATCTGTCTTAGAAATCCAGGACTGAAGAGAAATTATACCTAATAGAGGCCATGATTCATCAGTCATTGTATTGTAGAACTAGTAGTGATGATAACAATGCATGTAGAGGGTCTTTCAACAAGGACGCTCAATTTTAAAATGTAAGTTAAACAGGTTGTATGTGAAATATTCACTCAATTTTTCTTTCATTTGAAAGTATATTTTATAGCATTAAGTGTGAAATATAATGTTGTTCGAATATCCGCTGCGGCTTTGCTCGGTGGCATATTTAGGAGGTCCAATTTTCTATGACTTTATCGCATAAATCTGGCTAAATTTGCTGGATGGCGTTTGTTATGTTGACTTTGAGGAGGTCAATTGTTTGTGGCTTATTCGTAAAGACTTGCGATTTAAGATAGCCTCAAAGGAAGAAGTCTAAAGGCGTTAAATCGCACGATCTCTGTGGCCAGTTCACGTCACCGTCGCGCCAGATAACCGTGCCCTCAAATCGATTGTCAAATTGCCCTCAAAATTTGATGATTTGCACACGTTGTTCAACCTTCCGTGGTAATTTGCCGTATAATACTTAACAATTGACAATAAATTTGACAGATGTCACTTTAAAAACATGGCTGCTATAACCTAACAAATTTTGAGCGTCCCTATTAAAAGACCCTATATTTAATACCTACGCACTATATTTTATGTTCACCGCTTTAATTTAATTTCAGTTACTGCATTTCGTATTTTTTATATACCTATTATTATAAAAGTTCAGTTGACAAGATATCTTTTCATTCTAAAAGTATCAACATTTTTTAAACTGAAAATAAACAACTTTTCTAAGAAATTGTTTATTTTCTGGTTGTCGATAATATTAAATACGATGATATATAGAACTTAAGCGTTGAAAGGCTTAAAAGGCTGAAAAAATAATATTGTGATTTATGAACGCTGTATTTTGGCAACTTGTTTGTTATTTTAAAATGTGTGGGTATAGGTATATGTAATTACTTTGAGTTGTAATGAAAAAAGTTACTATGTAAAAAAAAACCGAATTTTTGAATTTTTTATTTTCATTATCGCAAATCTAACTTTTTTTTTGATTTTTGGACCCTTCAACTTTGAATAAACGGGATTTTACTGTATATAAATTAGGTACTTCAATAAATTATTTAATTTTCGCTCGATTAATTCAAATAACACACATATTATTTCATTCCATATGAAAAAATGTGGAAAAATCTAGATATGAGATAAACACTTGTCACTTGAATGCGAGAAAATCAACAATTTTATTGTTGTCTCTTTCTGTTCAAACTATTCTCTTTCACATGATTTATGTAAAAGAACGAGAAAAACTAGAAATTTTGAAAATTATAACATTGTAATGCTACTCTAGAATTTTAAAGAATTTCGATTTTTTTTTAAAATACATACCTAAATGAATACTTAAATTTAACAAACATTAACCTATTTAATTTATCAGTTAAACTACTGTTTTGCGGTGTTTGGAAGTATTTATACGCAATAATAATTTATTGACCTCAGCCGATCTATTGAATAGATTGAACCAATTAATATCTCCGCTACCAACGTAAAAATGCATAATGGTTAAAAATCATGGCTTCCTTTCCCAATAAATATAAATAAACACGAAATTCGAATAAATTGATGAAAAAAATAGGAAACACGAAATGCAAACAAAAAAGGTTCTCATCCGATGACAGTCGTTAGCCCATTAAAATGGCTACCTGAATTCGAAAACGCTAAGGAAACGAAACGTAACAAGTCGCAGCAAAACATACCCCCAAATGAATCACTTAAGACCAGGCCACACGGTGCACATTGTCGCAACGTTGTCTCCGACAGCATTTTTCCCCAAACTACAATCGTGTACGAAATTATGCGTCCACGCCGCGCAATAAACGGCTTTACGACCAATATAAAAGCGGACGATAATCGTTCGCGGGGGCAATCAAAAGTTCACGTTTTACCGATCAGAGTTTTTGGAAATGGCATTTAAACGAGCAGTCACCGTCGCGCGCGACGAAACGTCAACATTCGAATTCGGAGCGTCCGCCATCTTGGTGTGAACGCAGCCGCTACTATAGGCGGGAAATCGCCAAACGTCACAATGACGTTTAGTCCGTTTTTACTCCGCGCGCGGGCAGATAAAACCTTTTGTGCCGTTGAAAAAGAAGTGGCAAGTCGTATTCGCCGCAATTTATTGATCCAATTAGCTATATCGTCGGAGAGGAGTCTTTTTATCGTACATCAACTTTGTCCCGCATAGGAGAATGTGACGAAATATATGTTACTATGACAATGGCAGTTAAAAAATGGTATCCGAATTCCACAAGAAAAGATGTTTATACATATTAGCCTTATTTGAACGCTGCCTCGTTACTCAAAAAAAGAGCTGGAATGCATCTGTCATCGGTCCAGACATTAAAGGCATCTTTTCGATGTGTAATAAGAAATTAAAATTTGTCAGCCATGTAAGAATGTAAATTGCATTTTTAAAATAGTTTATTCAGCGGGTACCTCCGTTAATTTCATTCCTACTTTTACCTTGTCTTTTATTTATAGCTTTACCTGTACCGAACATCATTAAAACCTTTAAATCAAAACGATTTCGGAGACGCCAAGAATTCATCCCGGTAGATACCTTTCGCATGCTAAACCAGTCTCGATTGTCTGTAGTGTCAAATTATCACACAAGTATATACTGTTGTTTTTTTTTTGTGATAGTATTTAATACATTGATTTATATTTTTGATATATGCACCTAGCACCTTACTTAATTATTGTATCCATGTCGATCCCTCATGACTGAGGATCGCGATTTTCATGAACTCCCACCCTCTTGACTATGCTCCTTCACTTTTCTCGACATCCTGCAGATCTTAGGGCTATCACCAGAGAAGTGCCTGTTGCCTTTTCTGCTTGATCTGTTTTAATATACCTAATATGTTACTAATTAATGTCTCAATATGTTTTCAACTTTAACGTAATGATTTGTTATTAACTTTTACTACGCTGTACTCTTTGCTTATTAATAAATACCTCAAAAAATCCGTTGAAAGCTTGTATTAAGAATAAATAAACATTTAAATTTGTGATAAAGAATTAATCTATACCGCATTCAGATTATGGTAACGTTAGACCCGCGTTGTTTTGCTTTATCGAGATGAACTGGTAAGAGAGTAACCACTCCCATAATAGTTCCGGGTAAGGATGGATTCTTTCTGAGGGGTCCAGGGACCACAACAAGCTGTTGTACTATTAATGATGATGACTTTTTGGCATCCTGCAGATCTTAGAGCCGTCGCCAGAGAAGTGCTTGTTGCGTTTTACACTGAATTGGTCCGACGTGTGAGGGATCTTCTTCTTCATCTTTCAACGTGGACCACCAGAACATGCTTCTCCAAGGTTTCACGAAAGATGCCCAAAAAATTGAAAGTTGAGAGTCTGTTCTCGATGTTCAGTTCCTGCAAAATGGAGACATTCCTGCGTCTCGCCGTTCATGGTATGCGCAACATGTCTCCAGCACTTTATCTCAAAGGCATCAATTCGTCTTCTCACTTGCTTTCTGGGTCCATAATACCAAAAAATATAAAAATATAGAATATAAACACACAACTGTACTGTATTATTTAGATAGATCAAATTTTAATACTGTTATTTAATTTTGTGAACTTCATGACAACTTCATTTTAATAAAGAGTCTATTTTCACGTTTCTTTCACCTACATCGGTAGTGTAATGGTTAAGTATTTCGCTTGTCATGCGATAGGTCAGGATTTGTTTCTCCATTAGAAAGATATTTAACAAATAATAGATATCTCATAGAGAAGTAGCTACTTTTTATTATATTTAATGGAAATATATGGAAGTATGGGTAATTAGATGGCTTACGACCTGTCTTCGGCTGTCTTAAGTGATCACTTTATACAAATATAACCATCGCCATTCTCACCTATTAATCACTCTATATCTATCAATTTTTTTTTTTTTAAATTGTATATATGTTAATACGTCGAAACACTTCGAGTACCGCTACACTATTTCCATATATTTACATTTAATATAAATCCAGTAATTATGTGTTCTTGGACTTATTCAAATGTTGCTAGAAAGATATTTATTTAGCTTAATTTATGAATATTTTATGCATTTGAATCAATTTTTTTTCTTTTTCTCATTATCAGACAAATTTAACGATAATGATTCTACATTCAGTTTGTCGTTCGCTAACTGACCCATTTTTTTTGGCACATTGGTGGAATAGTATTGATGTCGAATATTTGTTAAATGACAACGATTTACCGCGTACCCTGTACATCCTCAATAATGACCGATTTTATGATTTCTGTGGGTGATTACTTTGGCCGTTGACATGAAACGAACATTTCGAGTTCTTTTTAAATGGCCTCGCCTTTTGTCTGACTCAAATCACGCGAACAAAATGACACCTCTTATTTTATCTTAGGAAACAAAGCACGGATCCGCTCTTAATTTATTTAGTACATTTAAAATAAACCTCCCCATGTACCTACCCTTGAAAATGAAGATTTTGGAATTATTATCGTTTTGTTTCATACTTTTGTTAATATAATAACCGTAGTCAATGATTGAAATAGGAAATCTATGTACGGTAGCGGTATAATAGCATAACTATGTTAATGCAGCCAATTCAGTGCACGATAATTCGTAAATAAAAGACACCAACTTTTGTGAAACTGGGCTGTTAGACGGCGATGGTCGCTCTCCTTGCAGTCTTGAATCTTCTTAAACTCTGCTGGTCAGCCTCTGAAACTTTATATAACCGATCACCGAAAAATAATACACAAAATGTTTTTATATCACCGCCGTAAAATATATCCGACCGATATACGATATACCGAAAGTATATTCATATATGCTCTAGTATAAATAAGATCAAAATCGTTCCTTTTTAATACAACTTATCTTATTTGCTTAGTTTCATTTTGAATCTATGTAGTTTTTCCTCCTTTCTTACATCTTCTGGCATTCCATCTTCATCGCACATCATCGATTTCTGAGATTTAGCCTTCTTCCCGAATGACAGTCTCAGTCTATCTTTTCTTCTTGTATGATGTTCGTGCTCGTGTTGATTTACACCAATTCTGGGGATATTTTCTAAGTGAGGATTTCATAAATTAATACCATAACATTGAATTATATACAAAGTTAGGGACCAAACCATCGCCACAATTCAAAAATCGCCATAAAATGAAGCAATAATTTTTAAAAATTTTGTTAAACAGTGCATATATTAGTAAATCCCTTAAATCATTTTTTACAGAGACTAATTTTGTTCTTACTATTTAATGGATATAACTGCTTATAAAGAAGTTAATATTTTTATACACAATACATATAACGGGACGTGCTTCTTGATCTATTAGTTAAGATACTCGTCTAGCGATTTAATAGTAGACGGTTCGAGCCTTGTTCTAGAAGACCAAGAAATTAGTGTTATTTTAATAGCACAGACGTTTAGATTAGCCAATAAGAATATTGATGTGACATGCTATTCGTATACTATTAAAAAATATACATACAAAAGGTCTTTTCATTTTACATTGGGCTCCATCGCCTTTATTCTATTTTGCATTGGATCCAACTTTCTTAATTACGCCACTGGCGATAGTGCGTAAGGGTATTTGGCTTAAGATATCTTTTGGCTAGGATCTGTTATCCATAGAATAATTTAATACACATGACACATAAATCCTACATATGCAAGCTCGATAAATGCGAATTATCAGTCTTTATGGCTTGGCGTTAGAGATTCCATCCCGAATATTCGATATTCGAATATATTCGGCATTTTCGAATATTCGAATAGTATTCGTACTAATTTCTAAGGATGGAATAAACAATTATCAGGATTCTGATTCGGACGTGAAAAAGATAACCATTGCTTGTTCGAAGAGTTCATCGACGTCCGAATAGCAGACTGAATTTAAGAAGCATCATATTATCTCTCATAGAAACTTCAAATGTTTGTTAAAATAATCTAAAAAAAGATTTTAGATATTTAGATAATTTCAAAAAAAGGACAGAAACGTTAGACCTATTATTTAAAATGCTTTTAGCACTAAAGCTAACGTCAACCGCTACTGAGCGGGTATTTTCAACTGCAGCGACGATAAAAACAAATTTAAAATACGAAACGTCCAATGCGTTGTTAGTTTTAAACTATATATTTTCAAAACTACAATAAATAAACAGTTTATTGCAAATTAGCTCGTTTTCTTGTAAATTTTATGATACGATTTATTTGAAATATTGTCATACTATTTGAATACTATTTGAATATTTTTGGTTTTACTATTCGATATTCGAATAGTTGGAATCTCTATTTAGCATGCACGCAAGTTTGGCGAGTTAACTCGTTCGTGGCATTCAAATTTTTGCGGACATTTTTCTGTGTTCAATTGTTTACTGAAAGGCTTACAGGATTTGGGACTCGAGCCTGATCCTTGGTGCGCCTGTGGCCGGGTCACATTCTCTGGCGATGCGAAATATTGACGGATGCTAGAGAGGATATGATTAAATGTTTGGTGGGAGTAGATCGGATGTCCATCCGGAATTCCGATCTCCTCAGCTGCAAAAGGAATCTGGAATTGTTCAGGACCTTTGTGAGTGTTTGGTTTTCTAGGTGGGAATTACTTAGGAGTATTGTCTAGTAATACCAACATCAGTGCTTTCTTTGTCTGTTTCTCCTGTCATTGGGAACGAATGGCCGGCGGTGGTGCTCTGATGACAAGTCAGATCATTTCCCCCTTTTCGAGGGCGTGTTTATTCTTTTTTTCCCTCGTTCCTCGACTACAGCTCCATTTGCTATGTTGTCTTCCTTTTATGGTTCTGAAATTTTTATTTGGCATTTTTTTATTTTATTTTATTTAACTGTTCTTTGTATGGCAGAATTTTTTTATGTATTATGTTTTTTGTGATGACACCCTTGAGTATATCTTTTTACTTTTCTGAATAAATGAAAAGGTCGGGGACAATGAGGGTGTTTGCGATGGCGGCTGTGCGGCTCCGTTTTGTAACTTAAGTGAGAGACGGAATTGCACAGCTGCCTATTAGCATTAAAAAATGCCAACCTGGCGGCGAATAAGAAGGACCATATATGAGCTTTTTCTTATAAACGATTCTGGGTAAGCGGCGGGTCCACCCTCAGGGTGGATGGCATCATCGTAGCTTTACTGAGGATTTATGGTGAATCTTTTTCTGTTTAATTCGTGTTCGTTTAAACGAGAAGATTATATGTGGGTCAGTACTGAGGGCTATGACAGCAAAGAGTCTTTTTTATTGTGCACAAAGTAGTGGAACTGTAAACCAAAGCTGGAGCGCAGTATTCAGCTGCTGACATAAAAATTACAATTAATATGAATTAGATTTTTAAAAATCTGTAATGAATTATTTGGGTTTAACCTCCCAGAGTTGATAGAAGTCAGCCTGTTATTTAGCATACACTTCAGTCTAGTTAAAGAGATGTTGAAAATCTTTTACATTATGTACATGTACATAGGTAAGAAATTAATTAGTGAGGATGTTTTACAGATTCACGCTTGATTTTTACACTCTCGGGGGTCACCTTCACAGAAGTTCACTAAGAAATACTAAAATAAATTAAATGAGATACACACGTAATAATAAATATAGGTACCAATTTTCCTTCTAAGACAAGAAGTGCTAGTGCAGGCTGAGCAAAGTAAAAATCATACATAAATAAACAAGTCCATGCAAATTTTAATATCACTAACACTAACATATTACATTAAATAAAACACAATCACTCTGTATGAAATAACAAATTTTGTTACACGTCAACCGGTTTCGATTAGATAATTCTTAATAATCAAATAAATTTATCCATTAGCCCCATATTAAGAATGTTTCCTTTAAAATCAATTTAATATCCATCAACACTGTACTATCCCCTTCCTTAATGTTCCGTCTAAGCGTATATATATTCTGTCTCTCTTTCAAATGTAATTATAGATTTTAAACTATCGTGGAAAACTCCAAGATATCGTATTTACATCTGTGCCTGCTGTATTATTTCGACAAATATATTCCGTTATAAAATGCACATATTTTACAATGTTGATACAAAAAAACGTATAATTTGACATTAAGACATTAAATAATAAATAAAAGATGCCGTGCGTTTATAATACTACAAGAAAGAAAAAATGTTCCTCACTAAGACTTACCGATTTTATAAATTTATTTTTAACGGATATTAATTTATTCGTTGAAGGTCTCGAAACATTGAAATATGTGATTAATTTTTTTTGTATATGTTCCCGCCATTTCGCTAATTCAAAGAAAAAAAATATTAAAAAAAAATAACAATAACGACTCCTAGTCGAAGACGGGCGGCGCGTTGTTTTGATTTCATCTCCAAGATTATCTTAATTAGGTTCAAATAAAGGAGTGTCCTCTGTAACATATGAACACCTGTTATTTTGACACGGGATGGACATATTTTCGGCTATTTTCATAAACATTTTTGGCACTTCTCGATGCCGTTTTCCACTCCAGACCATACCAATCGAGGTGATTTGCATCGAGAACTCGTTTCTAGAGAGATCGATAGACCAATTAAGAGTTTAATGTAGCGACTTGCTGTCGGTAGCGTGATTTGCTAACATCGTATATAAGCCGCTGTGCGTAGCTCAGGATTGCACTAAGAACAGGTCAAAAACGCGCATCAAAAACACTTCATCCGAAATTGTGTCTCTTGTATATCAATTATAAAACTTTTATGCTATTCAGCATTAGTAGTATTGGCAGCGCAAACAAAAATATAATATTTTGTGTACAATTTTCTGGACTAATGCACCAGAAGTGGTGGGATAAGATCCCGTGGACTGTAATCTAGAATGGTTTTAAGTATCTGACGCAACTCGAAATGGAAGTTTGAAGGAAACTAAGACAAATGGATATGATCTACCTTGCTTTAAAGTCCTGGGTTGGGCGTCGATTGCACCTCCGGTTGACGAGCACGTATATTATGCCGAACCGAGATCTCTATAACGGCACTTCCGAAACGGATTCACTTCCTCTGCGCGGTCCAAGCGATACGCACGGCGTGAGGGTAGGGCGGCAGGAAGAAGCACGGTAGAAACCGTGTGTATCTAACTCATCTGGCTGACATTTTGGATCCAATTACAGGGAGATCAAATGACCAAGGAATTTTTTTTCGTATTTGTTAGTTCCTAAGTATTTGAATAAATCAAGTAGAAGTATTATCAAATAGATATCTGTAAAATAAAAATTAAATTAATCAACTAGAAATTATAAAAAAAATATTTTTATTGCTACTGGGATTCGAACCTGGATCTTTCGTCAACTTTAAAATAGATTCATCGCAATTTAAAATTGATTGCTTTAAAAAATGGAATAGTAGATAGCAATAATTTTAAAGAGCTATAGAATATAAGTTCCAAATGTAATTGTTTAATGCATATTTTCGAATATGTAAAGGTCCAGGTTCGAATCCCGGTAGCGACTAAAATATTTTTTCGATAAATATGTATATCTGTTCTGTACATATTTCTAGTTGATTAATTTGTATTAATACCACAAAACTATATCCCGAAATTGAAACGTCACAACAAAAATGTATTCCCCTTAAAAATATATTTTTCTTTATTATTTGGAGGACACATTCTTATTGTGAAGTTGTAATTATTCAGAACAGGCAGTCTGTGATATTTTAAATATGAATTAAATGTATAATTTAGAAAAATATATTTAATTCATATTTTTAAATATATTTCCATATTTCTTGGTGGTACAAACATTAATGCCGTCCTCAGATATTTATACACCGTATATTCGATGTCTCCAATCTCGCAATTGAAGGGTTCAGAGATAAAACCGCAATTGTCTGATCTAAGAAAAATAAAGAGTGACGCGTTTGAAAATGATTATCAGGCTAAAGTGGTAATACAACTAACTGTTCTTAAAAATATGTTTGTATGATTTAGAAGCATTTAATAAAATGCATAACATTTAAAAAATGTTTGCACTCGTTATAAAATCAGTTACAAATTAATTTTTCCAATTTCATGCACTGTATAAACGCAGATCATATTTTTCTGGTGCCACGCCCGTGTTGAGGCTTCTATATAGTTGCGGGACTACAGATAGTGTCCACTATTTGTCTAAACTCTTGTCTGTCCTTGGCAAGTTGAAACAGCTCCTCGACTCCAAGACCGGTCCACTTCCGACAGTTTCCTTCTACCCAGCAATCGTTTCCCTTGTATTTTCCCTTCAGTATTTGTCAGCAGAAGAAGATATTTGAGTACATGAATAATATGTCAAAATTTTTCAATAATTTTACATATCAAATAAATACAAACATACTAAATAAATGTACTAATTATAAATATATACATATAAAATCAATTTTGTCGAAAAATATTGTTTTTGCGTCACCGAGATATATGCATCTACTACTCTTAACGATATACAATATTTATGTACGTTTATAAAGAAGACAGATTGACGCCGTTGAGATGTGGTATGGAAACATATTCTGTACACACTATGAACGGCGAGATGCACAAATGCCGTCATTATATAAGTATTACTGAAGGAGAGAATCTTTTTTGAATTTTCTCAAACCATATAAACCAAAATAAGGAAAACTGTCTAAATCTTATCATTTACAAATCTGAAAATAATATACTACTCGTTTGTACTATCACATTTGCAATACGGTATTATTGGATGGGGAGGAGCATATAAAACTTCAATGTCACAATTCAAAATCACTCAAAAAATGATTATAAAAATTATTCAAAAAAAAAAAAAAGATTATATAAGTATACAACTTTTCACAAATAATAAACATATACAAAAAAAATCAGTAATCCAAATTTTCAAAATTTAAAATCAATTAATTAAAGATTTAGAGACCAAATTGATATTCCAAAACTAAAATATACCGCAACCCAAAATCACTATATTTAACAAGGCATCAAATTTTTTAACAAGCTTCCCATCACAATTAGAAAAATTACAGACTACTGTCAATTTGTATCTAAAGTAAAAAAATATATACACAGACTAAATGAAACATAAATTATCTCGTATGTACTCTTTCTCTATACACGAGTCCTACTCTTATAGAGAAGAAATAAATGTCAAATGAAATATATATATATATATATCCTACTGATAATTCTAAAATATGTTATATTAAATAAAATGAAAATAAAAAAATAAAAATAACCTGCAAAAGTTTATTGTGGTGAGTCATATTGAAGGACGAAGAAGTATAGGAAGGTCCTATTACAAAATAACAAAAATAAACGATATATATTATTATTAAGGAAAACACATTCTTATTGTGAAGTTGTAATTATTCAGAACATAGGTCTGTGATATTTTAAATACTAAATTAATGTATTAATTATAAATATATACATATAAAATCAATTTTGTCAAAATATCACAGACCTATGTTTTGAATAATTACAACTTCACAATAAGAATGTGTTTTCCTTAATAATATATGTTGTATCAATGTGTCCAAAATTTAATAAAAATGAATTGATAATTCTGGCGTCTGCAGTCGGTTTACTCAAAGGTATTTGAGATTCTGTAAAAATAATGTAGATGGCTTTCAAATAATGGAACGACAGGTGTATTAATTTGAAAAATGTAACATATAGGTTCGAAAATTTGTCAAGAAAAATACTGGCGTTATAGCACAAAGGTAGTGCACTTCCCCGGATTGGAAATAAGAGATCCAGGTTCGAATCCCGGTGACGCAAAAACAATATTTTTCGACAAAATTGATTTTATATGTATATATTTATAATTAATACATTAATTTAGTATTTAATATATATTATTTCTTAGTTTTTGTGGAGGTTTTCTTTACCATCATTATAACTGATAATAGTATAACGTTCAGGTTAATTTTATTGAGGCAGTGTCATTATCTTTATTATCATTATTTATAATTACATTTCAGGGTCAAAACACATCCTCTTTTTGGTGATGTACCCTCGACATCGTTCTAATATTTTTCCAGTTCATCCTCGCTCATACGCTCAGAAAGTTGACAATTACGATTATTAAAAAAAAATAAATATATATATTACAGTCTTAGTGCGGGCCATGCAGTGTTAATTATGAGTAGGCGGAATCGGTCGGTAAAAAATAAGTCTTCCCGAAGAGTAGATAAATATTCAAATTTAGAGATAATATTTAACGGCTACTGAAATCAATTTGCAATCAACACTTAATGGTATTAAATATATGATAGCACTTAACATTTCCGTTTCTATGAAATCTGGTTTTTGCACTGGCAATACACAACAACTCCGCCAAAGGAATATTATTTTAAAATTAAAAATGAAATAAATTATACGAATGTAAATAAAAACCTAGTGATAAATAAACGATTTTTTTAATTTCTCGGCCACATTATGACACAATATGACAGCCTGGAAAATAAAAATCCTACGTACGAAGGTTTGTAGGAAGTTGTTTGAAGAAGACCTGGAAGATTGCCTTACGTACCTGAGTACATTACGAGCTGTGTCTCGTCTAATTGAGGCCACTATAAGCTAATATCAGGGGCGTGCAGTGCATACAAGCAAAAAAGCTGTGTATTGCTAAAAATTCTGGGAAAGAGATATAAATTAAATAATCTGTTATATGGATCGTTTACAGATTTATTACAATTAGCGACATCTGTGTACCAGTAGAAACTTTAATGGTTTAGTTCTAAAAACTACCAAGACAACTCACCGCTGTAGCCGTAGCTCTAAATGCTACAATGCGTCAATTGTAGCAATTCACATTACTCTCTTCTATTTTTAAGCTAGTGTATTACTCAAGTCATACAATTGGCTATTTACTGAATTGAAAATTCTTTTCGGTTGATCCGTTTTACTTATGCTGGAGTCGTTACTTATGCTGGAGTCGTTACTTATGCTGTTTTTTTAACAGAATAACATTTAAAAGGCCTACAACTGCGTGCAAGTCATTGAAGTGTCTACTTCCTCTTTTACTAATTCGCGAATTTTACGATCTTACTATTTTCAGCGTGTTGATTTCATGGTCGTTCTTTGCGTTCGAGATGCTTGAATTTGTTTTTGATTTGGGAAAAACAAAAAGCAATTGTCAGAACTATTTCCACCTATGTGAAAGGTTTTCAAACAATAAAATAATCATGTTAAGTCATAGAAAGTGTTCTTACGTCCATACATTTATTATACTGATTTTTATATGGGTAAGAAGGTATTATAAGTTTTAAAGTACGTATAAACAACGGAACTATTTTGTCTAAAGACGTTGGTTAAACGAAAGTTCATAATTTGATGTACAACATACGAGTATATTGTATTACACATATTATATATGATTGTAAAATATCATAACAGTATAACCTAAATATATACCTATTGCACGCCACTGGCTAACATATATATGAAAAAAGAAAGAATAGAACACAATAGAAGTTAATAATAGTGGCAGCATAAATATAAAACGACACTGAAAGATAGAAGCGTTAGAAACCTCAATAATCGACGGAGTTACATGAGAAGATGGACGAATGAGATAATGAATGATGCGATAGATGCCAGAAATATCGTTCAACCTTAAATAAATTACATCGATACACCCAAAGCAACGCATACCGTATTATATCATCGATTCGATTGTTCAATAAGTCATGTGAATTTGCCGATGACAAATGTTCCAAAGCTCATCAATCACTCGACCCCAGCATTCAGCAAGAAGCCGCCAGCTCGCAAACTAAACAACAACAATTATGGAAGAACTGAATAACCAAAACAAAAAAGCAACGAAACCAAACGATCGCTACCAATTCCGTAGATTAAAATTCAATGTACATCCCTCGTATTTTAATTGTCTGTTATCTTGGCCAGACTGGTCAATGCCGCGCAGAAAGTATGAAAAATCCCGCCATTAGAGACGTCGTGTTCGAGAATGGAACACTTTTTCGCGCCGCGCCCAACTCCGGTAGCGGTGGGCAATTTGTGAAATTAAGTTCGTAGAATTGAAAGCTATTAATATACATACCGGTCAGGTAAGATGGCTGCTATGCGGCTTCATCTGATCGGCCCGGCGGTGCTCTGCTTCCGGAGGATGGACCAACATACACTTTGGACTATGTGAACCTAAGAGACATTGAACAATGGTTTGAAAGACATCGTTGCCTGTTTATTTGTTTATTTCAATGCGATACATTTTTTACATTCAAATAAGCTTTAGTTTTACTATGTCTGACTCGCTAGAAAACTCTGTGTTGAGACAGGCAAAGACTTAATTTGATGCAAGTACATAAAATACAAATACATTAAATAAAAACTGATGATTCGACGCCTATATTCTACCACAAATATACTTATCATGCTTGGAATCATTGAATATCTTAATATAACATGATACATATCTTTTTCATCTTTTAAATAGTCAATCCACCCTTCAAGAGTGATTTGTGCTATTAATCAAGTTAAAACTTTATTTTATAGAAAAAAGTACAATAATATTATAGAATAGGAAATATTACATTACAAGTCAATACCATTGTCGTTCAAAAAATTTGCTATTATATAGATTAAATGTGGCGAGTTAAGGGAAAGGAGATGACACAAGTTAACTGGGAGTTGAAAATTACCATGGAC
Source organism: Eubasilissa regina (assembly GCA_022840565.1). Lineage (NCBI taxonomy): Eukaryota > Metazoa > Arthropoda > Insecta > Trichoptera > Phryganeidae > Eubasilissa > Eubasilissa regina. The sequence goes on along the minus strand of JAINEB010000027.1, from coordinate 9,134,746 downwards.
GAGATTACTGTAAAAAAAAACCTGTGATACGCAATGGATAGGCAAAAAAGATATGGTCAAGGGTTTCCTCCTCGGCACCACACTTACACGTTGGGGAATCTATCAAGTTAAATCTGAACTTCTTCTCCTTTTTCGTTTAGAAATTGCAAAAATGTAATTGAATTCAAGTCGGGTATTTAATAAAATATGAGCCCTAGCTTCTAAACCGGTCCCGGGAAAGGGTGGGTCTTCCACCTCCAGCTATTATGTTTTTTTGTGTCAGTTATGAATTAGTAGGAGACCTTCGAGAGTGGTGCTAAAAAAAATGTTTAACACAATTATCTGAGAATTATTCTAGAAAATCTCCAAAAAATGGTCTAATGTAAATTAAAAATATTTACGCTTTTCAAGATGTAAAAATTTCTTTTAAATAAAAGAAAAAGTCCTCAAAATTATTGATAATCAGTTGATTGCTTCAATAACTACAAAGCTATCAGAGAAAAAAAGCGAAATTTTCTTAAATATTTTCTACAATTTCTTCGTATCACCACGGAGTTTGGACTTATCTTATGTATCAATTAATTGTGGATCATATTGCAGAGATAAGTATATATTATTCATTATGGACGATACACCTTTAACGTTTAAACCGCCCAACGCACGCGGCGACCGACCAAATCCGAAAGAAAAATGGCGGACGCGTCACATTGACCGACCGGTTCAACAGTTGGCAGGACTGCTCGCGTGAAAGAAGCGCAGCTTACTTCATTCACGTGCAAATATTTTCGTGGGCGCGTAGGTACCCGTAGCCGCTGTAGCTCGCTGATTTTCGCCGCGAGATTGGCAACACTGCTTCGGACACGGAAAGCCATCTCATTACAATATTGTGACTTTTATTTGCATCGGTTGCCTCGCTGCAGATGCCAGGGGCATTTATTTTCTCACAGGTAGATATGTTCACAAATTGAAAGACAGCGGAGCGAATGCTTTTCGGTCGTTATGATTTTATTGGTCCTTATGACTTTATGACATTAAAAGGAGGGATGTTATCACCGGATCGGTGGTAAACAAACAAAACAAGATTCGCCAAGAGAAAAAAAACGACATACACGTGCGAATGCATTTTTCTGTTTCGTAAAAAAATAACAATTTTTTAAGTATCATTCAAATTAGAACCCCGGCATACTACGTGACAGGCGGGGATATTCACTACTACGCTATCGAGAAATACAAATAATACGCGAAAATATTTATTAAAACATAGTTTGCTAAAAATATATTTAAAAAATATTTAATATTAACGTATATTCAACATTCAAAAATTTGATAGATATGGAGGTTAATTGGGTGGAATGGTGAACGTTACATTGTGTAAAGTGATCACTTAAGCCAGTCGAAGACGGGTCGTAAGCATACTTCCATATTTCTCCATTAATAAAAAATAGCTTAGTCTCTATGAGATATCTATTATTTGTTTAATAACAGTACCTTTGTAGGCAAAAATCCAGTAATTGTGTGTTCTTGGATATATTCACCAGGCGCGGTCGTTTCGCGCATACTTTGGATGCACCGCATCCCTTGTGTTATAGAGTCAAAAGGCTTTGGACATTTTGTTTCTAGTCTAAAACAGCACTGCTGCAAATAAATTCATCATGTTCTTTAGAGACTAGACCCTACGACACTGTGCGCGCACGGAGCGAGTCGAAATTAATATACATACATTCTTAACTTTTGAACATCTATGAATCGCATAAACACACAGATTTCAGCAACAGTAGATTCTATAATTCGTTCCGTATCCACAAAGTTTGAAAGTATTCGACATTTAGTTTTGCTTATCAAGGTCTTTGAATACTGTATACGCATTCATCAAAAGCATCCAACATACAAAAAATTACTTTAATGCATATGGGTATAATGCATCAAATAGCATACATATTACGAAGCGAGCGGATTGTTTTGATGAATTTGTTTGTGTGACGCATTTTTAACAGTTTGGCTCGAATACTTGAAGCCGAATTACTGAAACATTAAATATCCTTCGATTATATGCTACATTTGTATATTTGATAGTATATAGGTATAAACTTGTTATCCAGCATCCCTTCTACAAAAAGTCACCGACCGCCACTGATATTCACATATTGCAAATAAAATATTGGTAGAAATGAATAAAAAACAAAGAATATTAAAAATATAAATAAAATGGAGGAATAGTAAGGTGTAGTAAAATGTTACGAAAATTTCTAATGCAGTATTCATGTCAATATTTACTGGAGGACTAGTTAAATAAAATTGTTCTATGTTAAAATGTATAAAAACGCGGCACATGAACATAATCCTAATTATTAAGGACACCATATTCATTTTAGAAGCGAATTCCGATCTACAAGATATAGAGATCAAATTGATATCCTAAAACTAAAATATACCGCAACTCAAAATCAATATATTTATCAAGGTATCAAATTTTTTAACAATCTCCCCATCACAATTAGAAAAATTACGGACTATCATAAATTTGTAACTGAAGTAAAAAAATATGTACTAACTGAAACATAAATTAACTCGAATATACTCCTTTTCTATACACGAGTCTTACTTTCATAAAAAAGAAACAAATGTTAATATATATGTATATATATCCACTGATTATTGAAATTGTATTATATTTTTAATATTAATAAAAAAAGAAAAAAAAATATTGTGAAGTTGTAATTATTCAGAACGTTGGTCTGTGATAATTTAAATACTAATTAAATGTATTAATTATAAAGATATACATATAAAATAAATTTTATCGAAAAATATTGTTGTTGCTACCGAGATTCGAACCTGGATTTCTTCACATCCGAGAAACGTGCATTCATCGATTATGACTTACCAACACAGTGCATTGACAACAAATTTTTGTACCTATATGTCACACTTTTCAAATTGATACATCTATCGTTTCATTATTTGAAAGCCATCTTATTTATTTTTACGGAATCTCTAATACCTTTTTAGTAATCGGATAGGAGACGCCAGAATTAATAATTCATCTTTATTAAATTTTGGACACTTTGATACAGCTTACATGTTATTAAGGAGAACACATTCTTATTGTGATGTTGTAATCATTCAGAACATAGGACTGTGAAATTTTTATAAAAACCTCGAAAAAGTTCGAAAATTTGTCGGCAATGTACTGTGTTGGTATAGCATAATCGGTTAATGCACGTTACCTGGATAGGAAGAGACCCAGGTGCGAGTCCCGGTAGCAACAACAATATTTTTCTATAAAATTGATTTTATTCGTATATTTTTCAAATGAATACATTTAATTTTTATTTAATAAAATAATCCTATTTACCCACGAATATTGATACTGGTATATGTCTCATCTTTTGGGAGTCGTGTTCATTTTTTTCATACAACTTCATATGTATATCGGGGCGCTTTTTAGTGAAAGGCTAACAGGCGCAACAACGCGCATAATTTGATTAGGCAGAGCAGATTGTGAACTTTATGCAAAGTTAGTTCAGAGATAAAGCAGAGCTACTTATTTGATACGCAATTGATAATGTTTGAGTTGGTACTTTTAAGAATATAATTATTTTAACGAACTATACCTATTTGTGGTCCACGGACACCCGGTCTTTACTATTAGTACGTAGGTATAATTCAGAAAAATAAGTAAAGCGGTTCGTGTCTTTGCTAAATACATACACCACCTTACATAATATAATTACACATGCAAAAAAGTTAAAAAATATTTAATGTTTAGGCATTTACGACTGGAAGATAGATGGCAGTTGCGAAAACCACTATATGAGTAAGCAAATATCTTTCAATACACGTTAAATGCATTAATTAGAAATATATACACATAAAATAGCCCTGATACCGACACTGATGTATGGAAGTGAGACCTGGAGCTGGCTGAAGAGGAACGAAAGTAGACTGAATGCAGTGGAAATGAGATCACCCAGGCGTATATATGGCAAATCTATTTATGACAGAGTAAAGAATGAAGAAATATAGAAAGAATGTAAAGCTGATGTAAGGATCACTTAGGTGGTTTGGTCATATGAAACGGATGAATTAGATAGTAAGAAAGATGTATGACGCAAATGTTGATCGCACCAGAAATAGAGGACGTCCGCGGAAGACTTGGCACAACCAGGAAAACCAGATAATGAAGGATGGTTCTGTTAGAAGCCTCAACAATCGACGAGCTTGTATGAGAAGATGTATGAATATGGATGAGACGAGAAATGTGTGTCAGGACAGAGTAGTGTAGCGCTCTATCCTCTTTGCTTACCCCCGCGGATGGTAAGTAAGTAAGTACATATAAAATCAATCCATCGAAAAAATATTGTTGTTGCTACCGGGATTCGAACTTGGATCTCTTCCTGTCCGGAGAAATGTATTAACCGATTATGCTACACCAATATTGTATTGTAATAAAAGTGCATTGACGACAAATTTTCAAACTTAATATGTTGCACTTTCAAATTGATAAATCTGTCGTTTCGAAAATTGAAACATTGCAATAAGAATGTGTTCTCCTTAAAAAGGAAAAGGTAAACGATCTTCATTATGATGATGCATTTCGGGGTATTGAAATTGTATCTAGACTAAAATAATATTTTACTATTATTTCGAGAGTATTATTCATAATAATATTATTGTATTTATTGTTTATTATTATTTAAGATATCTTTGGTTTAGAGATTTCGTATTTATCAAGAACAAATAATATATTCTTCGTGTATTATTGGAAGATACCTAAATACCCATTTGCTAATCCGAAAAATACTTCTGAAGACAGTTTTCACGTATCTTAACATAGTGCATACATAAGCACTCCTATATATGGTATAATATAAACAAGATTAAAGTATTTTCTTTTACTAAAACTTATCTTTTACATATCTGGTCAGTTTCACTTTGAAACTAATAAATTTCTCATCTTTTCTTATGTTTTCTGACATTTCATTAAAAATCTTCAACGCAATATACATCATGTATCTATGGATCTGAAATTTAGGTCAATATCCACGTCGGTCCCTCGTGACTGAGGATCGCGATCTCCATGAACTCCCGCCCTCTTGACTATGCTCCTGCACTCAACATAATCGAATAATAATAACATAATTAAAATAATCGAATAATTAACAAAATCGATAAAGGCCTATCAAACATTTAAAAAAATGATACGACCCCAGTGACCAGTGACCAAGTAAAACGTATTTATCTTTTCGAAAAATTGTTTTTTAAATATATATATTTTTAGGTAATTCATCTGATATCAAAATTTTTGACCCATGTATTATTTTTATTTATAAACAAAATAAAAGTAAAACTGCCGTGCAGTTTGGCAAAAAGTTGAAATTAAAATGTATGTCACAAGAGAAGTGCGTGTAGCCTTTTCTACTCGGTCTGTTTTAATATACCTAATATGTTACTAATTAATGTCTCAGTATGTTTTCAACTTTAACGTAATGATTTGTTATTAACTTTTACTATGCTGTACTCTTTGCTTATTAATAAATACGACAAAAAATCCTCTGAAAGCTTGTATTGAGTTGTAATAAACATTTAAATTTGAGCTTAAGAATTAATCTATTTCGCATTCAAATTATGGTTACATCAGATCTGCGTTGTTTTGCTTTGTCGAGAGGAACTGACAAGAAAGTATACACTCCCATAAGAGGTCCGGGTAAGGGTGGGTCCTTTCTGAAGAGTCCAGGGACCAAAACCAAGCTGTTGCACCATTGATGATGATGATATGACGTAAATGTATCTCGAAATCCCGGGATTGCAATATTGGAGTGGGATTGGATTCACTAATACCTACTTTTATATAAATACATTTCTGCGCTCTATTAAATAGAATCTTGCTGAAAAACCTTTAAATTAATATGAAACACTGACTGAAAATATGAAACGTGCGTCACATGTGACGAACACGTAACTGGCAACCGTACACGGTTGAAAGCACTCGCGTGAGAAATATCAGTTTCTCTGATTTTATCTTTTTCTTCCTTTCTTCTTTTCTTGTTTCTTCTTTCATAGTCCCTCGCCCATCTCACACAGTATTTGGTCTCCGCCCACACGTGGGGTGGGTGGTTCCATCGCGGATGTATTATATAAAAAATCTTCGAATTACATTTAAATGTTAACTTTATTTTCTCGTGACGAGCTTACATACTGTTGGAAGCCATTTTATGCAAGAATAACATAAATATTATTATTGAGTCACCATCTACCGCGGTCTCAGAAAACAGGTGCTGGGGGCATGTTTTTACACTAAAAATTTTCAATTGCTTTTCGCGTCATTAACCCATTCAGTTCACTACCACATTGTAATATATAATATATATTAATACTAGCAGTCGATTGCTTTTCTGCTAGCAGTCGCCGATTGATTTTCTGTTAGTATTCATGGCCGATAGTGCCCACCACGGACCGCGCAACGGCCGCAATAGCTGCCCGCAAGGCCTAGCAGCAAGCAATCGGCGATACTGGAATTGAAAACGGTGTTCTTACGTATCAAATTTCATATCTAATTAATTATTCTCCGTCATTCCGCGTAAAGACATTCTTGAAAAAACTAAGAACGTGTTTATGGTACATAAAAAATTTACATAATCATCAACCAGATGACAGATGGTCAATTTACTTGCCAGTCGTAAAAACTCGCACGATTTTGCTAATGCATATTTTTTCTTAATAAAGACAATGTACACTTCATTTCAAATTGAATATATATTCACTTACTGTTATTGAACATTTAAGTAATGTTAACCTAGAGATATTATACGTCTGACTTTTTCGCCAATTTGGCGAATATGTGGAATATGCGAATTTTTACTAGCAATGACACTTACATGTCCATCCAATAGCGACGATGAAGCGCAATCATATAATAGGATATCTATATATGCTAATGAATGCATATTTTATTGTAAAGTTGCAATTTTAGAAAGCAGTTTAATAATGTTTAAAATAAATAACAATTGATGTAAAACTATATACGTATCAATTAAAAAAAATATCATATAATATGTCTATAATTTGTGGTAAATTTAAATGGTTAAGGAGACTTAATCTTAAAGGGTTTTCCTGGCAACAGAATTTTGGGACTTCGCATTCCGGTGGTAAATAATATTTTTCGATAAATAGATTTTTTCTGTACATCTTTTTAATTGGATCATCTAATTTATTTTAATACGCTTCCAGAGCACTTTTCCACCGCTTTCTGCCCTGCGCTGTGTTGATTATTAGGGAACACCGATACTTCGATCTTTCGTCGTAGAGTGTCTCCATTTGCATTTTCCATATTCTTCTGGGTTATCCTAAAGGTCTTCTCTCTGGCACTGATGACTAGATCGAAGGATATATCTAAGCCAACTTAGCTGTGATTTTTCTATTTGGAGCAGCAGCGGGTTCATCCTCTCGGATGATATCGTTCTTGATTTGATCCATTAACTTTTCTTAGGTATCTCATTTCTGCAGCTTGAATTCTTGGTCGATTACTTTCTGTCAAAATCTGAAGTGATGGCCATAGTAATAAACGCTATGTTCCGGGTTCGTATTCCTGTAGAAACAAAACATTTTACGATAGATAATTATTTGTTGTATATTTTTCTAAATTGAAATTGTAACTTCACAACATAAACGTGTTTTCAGTAAAATATATTATTATATCATAGATTATTTAACTTTGTTTTTTTAAAACCACTTAATGAGTAATTTAAAATGTCAACCGGTTTTAGATAACATTATTTACATTTTCAGAATGTCACATTAACTAACAAAATATATATATATGACACGTTATTCTAATGTTTCTTTAAATTAAATTGTTTTGTTGATGAAAATTGTGAAAATTGACTTGATGAATTTTAGGAAATTTTTTTAGAATAGGATTTGTGGTTAAATTTTATGTGTTATTGCAGTTAAGAGATTTAATAAAAATCAGATAACACTTCGTCAGTTAGAGGGTAAGTGTGTGGAAATACGTATATTTTATTTTAACAGGCAATTTGTATTCTATAGAAGTATGTGATCGAGTCTCGAGGATCGGAAGTCGAGTCCGAGACCAGGTCCGCGGCTCCGAGATAGCTGATATCACCGAGCCGCAAAAAAAAAACGAACGGTGGACAAGTTTCGGAGCACGGTTGTATATTTATTTATCTTGTCATCGATATTATTCGTTCAATTCAGGTCTTGATGTAAAATACAATACGCTGCATTATTATTTATGTATCGCAGTAAAACAATGATAATTCGACGACACAGTGAGATGCCTTGACTGATTATTTATATGAGTATGGTCGACCAATGAAAAAGGATCTCGATAAATTTGTGCAGCGCAGTCATGATATTATTATAATTAAGGAGAACACATTATTATTGTGAAGTTGCAGTTTTTCCATAAAACACAGTTCTGTGTTACTTTATTATAATATAAATAAATATACAGGAAAATACAATTTATCGAAAAAATAATTTTTTGCTATCGGAATTCGAACCTGGATCCTTTACTGTTGTTGTGATTACTGTGCATATTAATTGTGTACACTGAAAAAAGATTACGTATTAATCAACACAATAAATCAAACACGATTTTTTTGGTTCTACATTTAAATTTTACAAATAATTGGACGATCGATCGGTATAGAAAATATCGAACCAAAAAAATCGTGTTTGATTTATTGTGTTGATTAACAATTGAGTTCTTTAAAATGAATACCGGCTGTATTCAAAAAATAAAAGATTACGTGCGTTTGTATGAATGTCAAAATTGTAAGAAACAGACTTTGTGGTGATTTATGAATATTTTTATATTGTGCGTGAAAACGTGGCTGCAGACAGCACTATCTCCTTCAGACGCAGTGTGCTCCAACTAAACCTCTCAAACACCATACTAGATCAAATTTTCACGTGTTAAATTTATAAACAAATCGACTAGCCCATGTTGGAATACTTTAATTAAAAAATCGGTAAATCTTAACTCAATTTTATTATTGTGAAGTTGTAATTATTCAGAACATTACACGGTGATATTTTAAATACAATAAGAATGTGTTCTCCTTAATAATATATAAGTTGTATCAATGTGTCCAAAATTTAATAGAAATGAATTGTTTAATTCTGGCGTCTGCTTACTCAGAGGTAAGTTCGTTGGTTTACTCAAAAGCATTTGAGATTCCGTAAAAACAAAGTAGATGGCTTTCAAATAATGGAATAGATGTGTAACATATAAGTTCGAAAATTTGTCGTCAAAAGTACTGTCTGCTGTAGCATAGTTGGTTTATGCACCTTCCCCGGGATTGAAAAGAGATCCAGGTTCGTATCCCGGTAGCAATAACAATATTTTTCAATAGAATTGATTTTATATGTATATCTTTCTAATTAATACATTTAATTAGTATTCACAATTTTATTATTATTACAGATCTCCACGAATATATCTGTTGTCTCGTTTTGTCTTAAAATTATAACTATTCATCACATATTTTTATTAGTCACACGCACGCCTAGCGGTATGGAGGTCATCATAGAAATATAAATCGATGAATAAAGTTTTCACCTTCATTCATCGTCCTGCCGTGTCACTTGATTAGTTTTGATTTATTACTTGACGTCGTTTATTGCGAATTTCATCGTCCTGGTTAAAGCGCTTGCGTAATGGAGCTAGTGCGCGATGCGCGAAATGGCAAAATTTAAAAAAAAATCCAAAAAAAATCATCTATTTATTTAAATGAATTGATTAAACAAAATATAGATATCTCACAGAGACGAAGCTATAATTTTCACATTGGAAGTATGGAAGTCTTGGGCATTACAGGCTTACAACTTACAATCGGCTGACTTAAGTGATCACTTTACACAATGTAACGCTATCCAATATGATAACATGTATACAACTTCCAACAATTTGATAGATGTAGTGGCATGGGTAAATAGGTGAATGTTACATTGTGTAAAGTGATCATGACAGGTCGTAAGTTCTGTAATGCCCAAGACTTCCATACTTCGCCTGCATATAAAAATATCTATATCTCGATGACAATCCCTCAGGGGATAAATCCCAGTAATTGATTTCTACAAAGATTTGGACATACTCTAAATATGGTTAAATAAATATATTTAAATAAAGAAATAATAAACTAACATCCTCTGCAATGAGGTTCGAAAAGTTGGTCGTAGACACGGCAGAATAGCCTAGAAAAGAAAAAAATTATCGTGGCAAAGTTATGAATGTTGAATTAATTATATCTTTCTTTGATTACTAATTTTTTTAAAAATAATTTTATCATTGACTGCGCATCCTTTTAACAATTAAATATCTCACTAATATTAAAGTCAACAAGGCTAAGATGGGCTGGACATGTTGTCAGGTGTGACCGATTCAGAGAACTCCGTAAGGTTTATGAGGGAACGTTACGGAAACTTGGCCCCTGGGACACTCAAGAATGAGATGGATGGACAATGCAGAAAGGCAACTGACTCTCTCTTGGGAGATCAAATCTTGGACAGGTATGGAGGACATTTATACGGTCGACCGTGAACCTAAAATACCAATTACATACCAACATTATCTAAAATAATACTGCGCTTCCCCATCTCTTGTCTATGACTTTCTGGATGTACTGGATTCGGACGTAGTGTCATTTGTGGTTATAAAGAGCTTGATTAAATGGTCTGGTTTGTAAAACGCGAGCAGGGCAAAAACGAACCTGTTTTTAATATCTCTATGTGAAGATTACTTAAATGTTTTCTCTTTTATACACTCAATACGTAAATATATATTCAATTAAAAATAATGTGTATTGTCTATGTAAATATGTCTTTATTACGAGTAAGAAAAAATACACATTAGCGAATTCGTATTATGGCCTGCAAGTATATTGAGCATCTATCATCTCGCTCTTATCTATGGTAGCACCGTCAAATACGATCATAAAGAATATGATAAATTAATGTTTTATTAAGGAGAACACATTCTTATTGTGAAGTTGTAATTATTCAGAAAACAACGTAGGTGGCTTTCAAATAATGGAACGACAGATGTATTAATTTGAAAAACTGTAACATATAGGTTCGAAAATTTGTCATGAAAAATACTGGCGCTATAACACAATTGGTAGTGTACTTCCCCGGATTGGAAATAGAGATCCAAGTTCGAATCCCGGTAGCGCAAAAACAATATTTTTCGACAAAATTGATTTTGTATGTATATATTTATAATTAATACATTAAATTAGTATTTTAATTAATGTTTTGTTCGTATTTTTTGAGAGTATCTTTAAATGGACATGCATATTTCAAAGTTGATACGCAAGAACACCGTTTGAACAATTCCAGAGAGAGCAAGAGCAGAACTGATGTCATCTCGTAACATTGGAGTTCGTCGAGCCCGTTCGTTAGTCATCGCTCGCATGCGGCTTCTCCACTGGTTGCAGCGGAGTCTCCTCTAATTACGCGAACGGATCAGGTCCGTTTTCAATCTTTGAATCCACCGCGGGAGAAAACCCTCGTTTACGATCTTGGTCATCGCCATTTGATCCGCTAAGTGCGCGGTGCGCGCTCTTCACTCCCCTGCCGTTCGTGCGGAAGTCCCTCTCGTCAGCAAACCCCACTCGCCGTTCCATTCGTCTAGCTTTCTCGCCAATCAGACATTCTATCCCTCGAGGTCGGTATGGTGGTCGTTGTAGGCCCGCCATTATATTATTGTAATATTGTAATATTGCACATTTTTGTAATTGATGCATTTGATTTGTATTAAAAGTATTGAAGAAGGCTGACGAATCTAAGACAACGGTTTGACCAGTCTTAATAAAGGACAGCTGGAGAGGGGGCGGGGGATCCGCCCTTTCCCGGGACCGGTTTAGAAGCTAAGACTTCCTTATCGGTCCCGCTCATTAAAGCTAATAAAAATACGCGACTTCAATTCAATAACATTCAAGTTTACACAAAAACGACACAAAACGAAAAAGGAGAAGAAATTCAATGTGGTTAATAGCATTTTTTGCAAAATATTTAAAATTTAGACCTTCCAGCGTCCCTTAAGTATTGTCTTTATTCATAAAAAAAACATATGGCATAAATCCATAGAACATAGTTTTACATATACTTACACTTACACTCTGTTTTTTGATGAATGAATCATCAAAAAACACTCCCAAAAGAGAAACAGTAGACGAGACACAAAATGGTTTGAGTTACACTTACACGGACAAACTGACGGAGGTATAAAAAGTGAGAGGTAGGCGCATATGTCGAGATCCTACCTACGCAGGTCGGCCTAACTACCTACCTAAAGAGCTCCAACGTGTCACCCGTACCCGAATAAATTCCTTATATAAAACAAGATTTGTCCCGCGAATCACCAATCGTACGTTCGTGTGCATCTATAAGTATCTCACAATTCTACAAAATACGTTCAGGCGTTTGTTCCACTCTCCCACGTGTACACCACGGGTTTGACCAGTCTACTGTAGAGTTTTTCCAGGCAGTAGTGAACGAAGTGATGACAGCTAACGTCCGTTAAATGTATAAGACGCGAGAAGTAGAAAAATATACGTGAGAGTTAAGAGAAAGTAATTTTTTTTTTCCGCCATGTTGTCCGTCCAAACGTAGTTGGTCACGGTCACGGCTCGCGGTTCTTGTTCTCGCTGAGGCCGGAGAGGTGACGCCACATCTCGCATGTTCTACACATCCCCCCGGAGCCCGGACACTGAAGGGGCGTGCGGCCCGGTAATGGCTCACTTATCTTGCGTTGATTTAAATTATTCGATTGGTTTATTAAAATCGTGGCGCGTCCAAATCGAATACGACTGAACGGAGCTGGACGGATGGTTCAAAAACTGTCAAGAAAGTGATGAGCGAACTGGATTTAAAAAAAAAATATTATGTTGGTTAGTACACATGCTTAATCCTAGATTAGTGTATTAAAAATACGACTTGTTTGCTATAGATACGTAAAGTTTACGTGTCTGGGTATGTATATATATATATATATATATATATTTGGTACTTGGGCATAAATAAGGAAGACATTAGATATTTCAGAGGTATTTGAGATTCTGTAAAAAAATTTAGATAGCTTTCAAATAATGGAACGACAGGTGTATTAATTTGAAAAATGTAACATATAGGTTCGAAAATTTGTCAAGAAAAATACTGGCGTTATAACATTTTTCAATTTATTTATTTACACTCTATCCCGAATCGTTTTGAGAATTGTTTACTCTCTTTTCGATTCGTCAATATTACTTTTTTTTTTAATACGTTCAGTTAATAACATCTTAATACCATCATAGATTGGCTATCATCGTACAAGGGTCATATCTGTACAATTTGACGTGAGCTATAGAAATCATGCACCCTCAAAAGGGGAGGGTAGAAGTCCGTCACATTTATAACTCGGTCACAGCCCGGCAGCAATTCACCCTGTCCAGGTCGCAAGAGGTGCGAGAGAGAGCCGGTAGAATGCTCCGTTAGGTTTCTCTAGTCACTGCTCTTTCCGTCATCGTCCATACCAGCAACCCCCAGCGCGATACCCATACCCTAAAAATCCCCGAAAATATCCGAGATTCCTTTTATTTCTCAATAGGTTCCGGGGATCCGATAACCTATTCCTTCTAATCCCGCAATTATGATCTCACGTACATAATTCATAATCACACACTCCCAGAGGATGCGCTCTGGCGTCAATAAATAAATAAATAATAATATAAAAATACCTTTAAAAAATAATTATTCTACAGATGGATTTTCCACACTTGCAGTGAGTGGTCGTCATTTTTTTCTTTGCAGATGGACAAAATCCGCAGCATAGTATATTCATATTGTACTTGGGATCCTGGGGCCGGAGTATCTTGCTCACCAATACTTTCAAAGTGAACCCACGAAGCTCTCTGCTCAATTTAAGGATATTTAGCCTTGACTTCATGTGTGGCGACGTGACTGAGCTATGCGGCGTTGCATTAACAGTCAGGGAGAGCACTGCTAGAGTGAGAGAGGCGTCAGAATTGGCAAGTGGGCGGAGCAAATGCGTTTGTTTGAAGAACATGTAAAATTTACGTACGATACTAATCTAGGGTTGAAGATTCTAATAATAGATGCTAGAATTCAAAAATTATTCTAATTTACAAAATAAAACAACAATAGAGTTAGGCACCCCCAAATAAGAAAGATATTGAATTATGGGGGTGGCTATCAACATTTATGTATATAATACAAAATCATGATCTACTAGATGTAATGAATTGTTTACAACTAATAAAAAAAATATATAATCATACAATGTGAAAACTAACAAAATATAAAAAATGTTGAGAAATTGATCAGATTAGAACTTGGGAAAGATGTAAAATACATAATTATTTAATAATTTTAAAGACCTTAAACCCATTTTAGAACCTCTTTTTTGTACACATTTATATAAGCTGTTAATTTAATTGATTTTGTCAGTTGGCTATACAGTCTAGGAGCAATGTACAATGTACAATGCATGTTTCTGTCTTATTAAAACAAGAATAAACACAAAATACGTGTCACATCAATATTATTACTATTTTAAAACTAAGCTATGCGAGTATCGTAACCACTAGACCACAAGCAGTACTGACACATACAGCAATTACAAGTAATCAAATTACGTAACTGACTGATTTCTTACTCTTCTTTCTCAGTTAGGAAGTGCAATGTTCGCCATAATAATTCAGTGACAACTGACAGTTGACAGAAGTTTATTGTTGCTTGCAGTAAAAAGTCTACACTGGTCTAAAAAGTCCAGCTGCGGCGCGTGTTATTGGCACATGCTATTCTGTCGATACTGGGCGTGTTTGTGGCTGTTAGGAGCTTTGCTTTAGGCACAGGTTCAGGAGCCATCGGCAGCTTATTATGAACATCCTTTCTTGCACTCTCTATTTCCATCCTTCTCCAGTACCTCATCCGGAATGCTTCCAACATATTTCTCTCTCTCTCTGGTTAATTGTCCTGGTTTCACATCTGTACAGTGCTGTGCACCAGATATAGGTTTTAATGAACTGTTTTTCTGTCTTTCTGTTTGTGACTTGAAGAAATCTTTTTTGCTTCAAAAGCTTGTTTTGCTATTACTAATCTAGTTTTTACATCCATTGAGCGTCCGACTCATTTAGAAGTTGCAAAACAGGAATGCATTTTTCTCTCAATTTGAAATGAATATATATATATATATATATATATATATATATGTAATACGTTATCTAAACATTTGAATCATAAATTATACATACATCGGCCTATTTCTAGATAATTAAAAGGTTTTAGATTTTATTATTTGACATGCCAGTTACTTGTAGTAATATAACTTAATGTCTAACCCCCACCTTATATCATTAGAAGTGCCACAAGGGTCAGTTCTTGGACCTATCTAAAATATTTAATCATAAAATCCTCGCTATGAAAACATCGGCCGAATTTATAAGAAAAATTGATGAAAATCAACATGAGCTCGAACATCATACAAGAGGAAAAGATAGACTGAGACTGCCATTCAGGAAATACCAGAAGACATAAGAAAAGAGGAGAAACTACGTAGATTTAAAATAAAACTAATATGTGCAAGATAAGTTGTAAAAAAAAAAAATGATTGATCTTGTTTATGTTAGAGAATATAAAAATATACTTATGTGTGCATTATATCAAGAATAAATAAAATGAATATTGAATATTTATACATATCTCTAAATTAGATATTCCCTATTCCACCTCCCATCCCTTTGCCCGAATAGTTCGGCACTAAACTGTATTTAACTTAGATGTTACTTACACCTAAGTGTTCAAAGTTAAAATTATCGAAAAAATATTACATTTAATAATTTTCAAATCTGTCGATCTCTCTGTGTGATTTTAAAATGAATTAAATTGTTAATGTAATAACTTAGTATAATGTTTGTATTAAATCACTTTCACCTCGGTGTTGTTACGAACAAATAACACATAATGTTTTTCAGATGAAAAAGTATCATTGTCTAGCTGAAAATATAATTGATATTTTTATTATTAAGGAGAACACATTCTTATTGTGAATTTGTAATTAGTCAGAACAGACGGTCTGTGATATTTTAAATACTAATTAAATGTATTAATTAGAAAGATATACATATAAAATCAATTTTATCGAAAAATATTGTCGTTACTACCGGGATTCGAATCTGGATCTCTTTCCAAACCGGGGTAGGTGTACTATCCAACTATGCTAGAGCGACAATACTTTTAACGACAAAACTTGAGTACTTTTTTATCTGTATGACACAACGTAATTTTTTATTTTATTATAAATAACAAATGCAAATCAAATGCGGCATTGAGCAAGCTAGTGCAACCTTTATCCGCATGTTCTGCAGTCATGATTTTAACCTTAGATTACGAATGAGAATGGTCAGATGCTATGTGTTTTCGATATACCGAAGAAATGATAAGGCGGCTTGATGCATTTGAGATGTGGATCTACAAAAAAATGCTCAAAATAACTTGGATGAATAGAGTTAGAATAAAGATGTTATGGTTCGGACAATAAAAGAAAATAAGTATTTAAAGTAAACAAAAATCTAAAACTTAAGTATCTCTTACATGTGATGAGATATCCAGAGAAGTATGAGATCTTGCGCCTTAAAACAGGGAAAGTTTTCTGGAAATTGGGCCCCCCGGAAAAAGAACATAATGATTGAAGAACTTGGTCAGTCTGCTGTAGAGTTTTTTCGGGCCGCAGCCAACAAAATGATGACAGTCAACGTCCGTTGAACAGATAAGGCACGAGAAGAAGAAAATTTACTCACCAACTCACTGAATTCATTATGTGAAATTTACAATAGATACCTAACTCGTACAATGAGAATTTAGTTATTATTAAATGTTTGTATTCCAGTGAGTACTTTAATTTTGGTGTAATTACGAACATGTAATATAAAAATGTATTTTACAGTTTCATAAACATTATTATTTCGTTTAAATATCTAATTTTATTGAATTGCAAAGCATTATCTTTCAAATTGATACAACTGTTTTTCCATTTTTAAATCACCTTTAGATTATTTTAATTATTATTAGAATTTTTAAAATTTATCCAAATTTTATAACAATGAATTGCTTTTATCTCTGGCGTCCCCTAGCGTAAATGACTTAAAGGTATTAAAAAAATTTCGCAATTAAAAGGTGATAGCTTTTTAAAATGGAATAACTGATGTATCAATTTGAAGAGGCGAAAATTTGTCTTCAATTCACACAGTTGATTTGGCATAACAGTAACGCACTTTCTCGGAAAGGAAAAGATCCAGGTTCGAATCCCATTAGCAACCAAAAATATTTACTCGATATATTGATTTTTTCTGTACATTTTTTTAATTGATACATTTAATTTGCATTAAAATACTACAAATTTATGTTATGAAAAAACTATCTGTAACTGTCGCCACGAAACAGTTAAGATCTGTGTTTCTTTTAACGTCCAGAAGTACAGTGATATTTCCGTTCTTCACTACAAAAGTGCGAGTCAACGGAGGTGAATACTTGACGTCCAGCCCATGATCGAGATCAAGGTAGGCCAGATCCATTTGCCAATATTCCTCTCTTGTTAAAATTCAGACTGCGTTAACGAAAAATTAATTTAATCGATACAGTCCACGAGATCTCATCCCACCATTTATTGGCTATTAAAAATTAAATAATGTATGGTATTTTGTTTGCCGAAGTATTTTTGAAATATTTGTACATTTTTATTAAAATCATCCATTCCATTTAATGCAAAGTTGTGGAAGCTCCCCGAGACCTTTGCTGCCGGCCGGTGGTTAATTAAAACATTAAGGAAATCTTATATCGATGAAGTCATAAATAAAGCGTTCTGACAAATTAATTTCAGTTGGCGTCCGCTTTTATTAGTGGTCGTTCCGCCTCCGAGATATGAGCGATGATGATGGGATGGCAGAACCAATTATTCTTCCAACTGGTCATGCTGCCTAAAGCTTTATTGCCTAAACTTCACGTGCACGGGATTCGTGGCGAAAATTTTGCTCTCGATGTTTCTCGGCAATAAATGTTCCTCTGCAAAATATCTCTGTCTTTATCGTCTTCGACCATCTTTTATTTATTTATTTATTCTTAATCTAGCGCATACATAAGTATGTATTAGATCAAGTCATTAACAATTTTATAACCGTTATAATGTATTATGTAAATAATAAGAAATACGGTACCTTATTCAGGAAACACTGAATACTAAAATTAAAAATGCAAGCATAGATAAAAACAAAACTAGTTCCTTGTTATTAAGGAGAACACATTCTTATTGTGAAGTTGTAATTAGTCAGAACATAGATCTGTGATGTTTTAAATACTAATTAAATGTATTAATTATAAAGATATACATATAAAATCAATTTTATCGAAAAATATTGTTGTTGCGCTACCGGGATTCGAACCTGGATCTCTTTTCCAATACGGATATTAGTATTTAAAACATCACAGACCTATGTTCTGAATAATTACAACTTCACAATAAGAATGTGTTCTCCTTAATAATATATAAGTTGTATCAATGTGTTCAAAATTTAATAAAAATGAATTGTTAATTCTGGCGTCTGCTATCGGTTTACTCGAAGGTATTTGAGATTTCGTAAAAACAATATAGATTGCTTTCAAATAATGGAACGATAGATGTATTAATTTGAAAAAGTGTAACATACGGATTCGAAAATTTGTCGACAAAAATACTGTCGCTGTAGCATAGTTGGTAATGCACCTTCTGCGGATTGGAAAAGAGATCCAGAGTTGAATCCCAGTAGCGCAACAACGATATTTTTCGATAAAATTAATTTTATATGTATATTTTTATAATTATTACATTTAATTAGCATTTAAATTGTATTTTTTTTTTATTTATATAATATGTTGTCACAAAGTAATTTTCCAAATATTAAAAAAAAATCTATTACGTTTAACCTTCTCCCACCATACTGGCAATTTATCAATTCTTTCCTCATAAAATTTGGTGGGTTCGGACTGGAAGAAATTTTCGACAACTTTGAATTGCTCTTCAGTAAAAATATACACAATTTGAAGAGTTATAAATTCATTAATGAATAAGCTAAATAAATATTTTTTGTATTTCGAATCAAAAAAGATAAACGTAGATTTTTTATAAATAAATCGCAAACGTTCGAACGTGTCCATTCTATCACTTGTCATTATTAATAAAATAAATGGCAAACATTTAACATTTGGGTGCGTTGCACCTTAACAGATGCCTTAAATTCTTCGTCAGTTTTATATCGTCAACCTTATCTTGTACGTGTTCCCGTTTTCCGGAGAATGTAGGGCGGGCATAATGAATTCGATCTCGTTGACCAATTCATCTATTGGGCGAGATATTCATCAAAATAGATCTGTTTACGCGTCTTGTTACTTCGATTGGAACCACTGGGTTTCCTGATTTATAATAATGCACATGTACGTATGTGAGTATTGCCGCCCTTTTTCGGAAACTAAGAAGACGGTGACCGACAGACGTCGTTCTTATTACATCCCGTGGTTCGATCAGTCCAGCGGTCCAAATAGACCGCCAGTGCACCCTTCGGTCGGTCGAAATCCTAAGAAGACAACCCAGCTAAAAGAACAACAACATCGAAAACCAGAAAGACAGCAAAATTAAAGAGATTATTGAAGTTCATATATTATATGTGTGCTTATTGTTAATCGGAAACCTGGAAACCAGCTATCGAAGGCATTTACATAAACATGATTCTCTTATCACGATGGTAGTGGAAATGTATTGGAAATAAAACTACTCCAAAACAGGTAAAACAAAGGAAAAACAGGTAAAACTTTTCTAATAGGCTAGCTTTAAAAAGGTGTTATGCATCGCACGAATGCCTCAATCCTGAACAACTTCAACCACAGAAAGCCTTATGTGAATAAGGCTTTCAATTCTTTGGTCACATAATGCGTCAAAGTGACGACATCCTAGGAAAGGTGATGATGGATAATTTTTTTTTTGATATCTTTTGATATTACAACATTTTTATTACAACATATTAAATATTTTTTGATATTACAACATTATATCCAGTACTTACCGATCACGAGTCTTAAAATAATAAATTATTTTAAGTTAAATATTAGGTAATCGGTTATGGAAATTAACATTCATTATATAGGGTCTTTCAACGAGGACGCTCAATTTTAAAATGTATGTTAAACAGGTTGTATGTGAGATATTCACTCAATTTTTCTTTGATTTGAAAGTATATTTTATGGCATTAAGTGTGGAATATAACGTTGTTCGAATATCCGCTGCGGCTTTGCTCGGTGGCATATTTGGGAGGTCCAATTTTCTATGACTTTATCGCATAAATCTGGCTAAATTTGCTGGATGGCGTTTGTTATGTTGACTTTGAGGAGGTCAATTGTTTGCGGCTTATTCGTAAAAACTTGCGATTTAAGATAGCTTCAAAGGAAGAAGTCTAAAGGCGTTAAATCGCACGATCTCTGTGGCCAGTTCACGTCACCGTCGCGCCAGATAACCGTGCCCTCTAATCGATTGTCAAATTGCCCTCAAAATTTGATGATTTGCATACGTTGTTCAACCTTCCGTGGTGATTTGCCGTATACTACTTAACAATTAATAATAAATTTGACAGATGTCACTTTAACAACATGGCTGCTATAACCTAACAAATTTTGAGCGTCCCTATTAAAAGACCCTATATTAGTTATTTTTAATAAATCAGATATGGTGGTTAAATCTATACACAGTATTATAGAAAACTTTTATCCAGATATATTTTGAAAAATTCTTCTACACGGTGTTAACTCATGATTGAGGATTGTGATTCTACGAATTCCTACTTCACTTTTCTCGACATCTTGCAGATCTTTGTGCTTTCTGTGCCTGTCGTCTTTCCTACTGGATCAGTATAATGGGTGATGGATCTGGATGGTACGACGTGTTCCACCATAATAAGTTTCTCCAAGCTATTTTCCCTTTTTGCGAGATACCCAAAAATTTATAGATTCGTCTCAGGTAAATGGTTGAGTCTATTTTTAATGTTCAGTTCAAAACAAAAACAACAACAAAACAGTCCAAAACATTGGTATGCATAACATGTGTCTCCAGCACTACATTTCAAAGGCATCAATCCGTCTTCTCTTTCTTGCCTTAAGGGTCCATGATTCCACAGCACATAAACATATAGAATGCACCAGAGACGGTACAAGTCTGACTTTCATTATTTTGAAAATACCGAGGTGTTTCCATATTTTGACAAGTCTTTATTCATTTAGCCAGTAATAATTGAAATCAAAATAATTGAAATCCCCGACAATAGAGCAATATTAAGTATATATGCTGCATTTAATCATTCTCTGCCTCCAGAAAATGAAAGAAAGGCGGTTACGATAGGTGGAGCGTAAAACAAGATCAGACCGTAATAAGTCCTCTCACACCATTATATCAAGATTTAGATTAAGGGGAAGATATTCACGAAGATTTATGAATAATATCAAGACTGACTTGTAATATTAAACCGAACATCCAGCAATTTATATCAAAGACAATTAGAATTCGAGTCGCACAACTCCACAAAAAAAGAGACGATAGTACCTATATTTATGGTCCGTGTTTATTAATGAGATTTTCGACACGAGTCAATCTTTAAGATATGTTACTCACATAAGAATTGTCTGAACGAGGGGATAGTGAAATAAGGAATGCAAGAAAGGTTGAAGGAATTCAAGAGAGGGACAGAAAGAGGAGGGGCGACTGAAGGACCACCCAGAACTAGATATTTTTAATATAAAAGTAGTATATGCTAATACTACTCATAACTATATATGTAAATACAAATAGATATATTTTAAAACTACTCAAAATATAATTACCACACCGACAAATACACATAACCTACAAGGCCCAAGAGCACACACAACATATGGCCAAAGGAACTACAAATATTTTGGACCTAAACTATTTAATAGGATACTGACATGATATTTAACCCAATTGAATTGTCCAAATAACAAGAAACTGAAAATAAAAACTTGGATTCGTAACACGTGTGTAGAGCTAGTATTGGTGCAACCATCCAAACAAATTGATTCAAACCTTTAATAATTGTTGTCACAAATTATTTCAAAATAATTTATTTGTAAATCCACTTTGTAATTTTTTTTATACTTGTAATACTAATTTATTTGTACAATTGCTTGTAAACTAAGGCTGTCTCAACACAGAATTGTTTCTCAAGTTAGACGGGTGTAGTCCAGCCACTATACAGTTACCAATAAATAAATAAATGCTTCTTTTGGTATCTGGATCTTCTTCCACTGGATCCACAGGTCTTCTGGCTCCAGAACACGTACTCACGCACACACTCTTGGACATACGCGTCGGTGATGAATAACACGTATCACACATAATAGTAAGATGTAGAGCACTAAATCGGTTCGCACGGTAGCGAGAAACCGATTACACACAAACAAACACACAGCAGGATGATCCTTCACAAGCCAACAATTCGCGAACTTGGCGGCAGTCAACGCACCAATGGTAAACGCTACTTTCATTTCGAAGATACAACTTCAACTGAACCAAAATACCATAGACAACACAATCACAAAAAAATCATGTTTTGGTTATAGAACTATCGATCTACCGGCGATCTTCGTATACACTATGTCTCAGGATCGCGCCTCACTTTATATTATATTATTATTTATTACATGTTTCTGTTTGTTTCCTACCTACCTCACTAAATTAGAGTCCGTATTACGTCATTGTTGTTTATCAGTTGGGTGATTTTGAATCTTCTCGACAGCAGTTAAAATAGAATAAATGTTTGTAATTTAATGCCTTATATTGTTAATGTTTAATGAATGACATAACTTTTCAGAATATTATTGATATGATTAATGTATTCAATTAAAAATTAAATAGTTGTAGAGATCTATGGTGGTTTTAGATAACGTCTAGATGACGTTTGTGCGCACGTGCTAAATCTTGCTGTCAAATCGAACATCGTGTGTTTGAGGTTTTGTTTCTTTCCACCAATCTCAAGCTGATCTGTGATTCTAATTCCGTTCAACAAATATCGAATATCTCATAGAGACAAAGTTATTTTTGATATCTGATATTTGTTTAATAATAGTGCCTTTGTAAGTAAAAATCAAGTAATTGTGTGTTGTTGGACATATTAAAATATTACTGATATAATATACTGGTCAAAATAAGAAAAAATATAAAAAAATGAAAAATATTGATTTTTCAGGCGTATTCTAGTATAATATGTTAAAAAACATTTTACAGATAAAGAATATTGCTTTAAAATAATTAAAAAAAAATCAGATTCTCATAGTGATGATATATATGCTGTTTAAAAAAAAAGGAATAATTAATTATCAAATTTGGTTCATATATGGTGATGGTGTAGTGGTTCTCGAAGCGAGTCCACATACTAACATGTATACAACTTTCAAAAATTTAATAAATGTTAAGATTGAGGGGTGAGAATTGATTGAGAAGATTGACCGAAGACAGGTCGTAAGCCCTGTAATTACCCCATACTTCTATATATTTTCCATTAAATATAATAAAAAATAGCTTTGTTTCTATGAAATATCTGATATTTTGTTAAATAACAGTGCCTTTGTAGGTAAAAATCCAGTAATTGTGTGTTCTTGGACATACTCAAATATTGCTAATTGTGTTCGTATGCAACGATGATTGATTATTCGCAATTCTTCGAGCAATAACTGATACCCAAGAAATTAAAACTCTAATAGTTAAATCTCAGTTTTTAATATCTTATTATACTTTAAAATATCATAATTTTATGGACACTTAACAGTACTAATTACATCGTAGATTTTGCCTAAGTAGTTAATTTATATTTTAAGACTGCATAATTTATAATATGTTTTAATTTTATTGTTATAAATTATGGGATAAATTGTTTGTTTATTTTTCACGGGTGTTCGATAAACTTCCCACGGGTATCGAGTCAATGAATTAACATGAATTATTGATTGCGTTTTTTACCATTTGAGTGAGCGAAATGGAACTGTGTAATTAAGAATAGTAAAGAATTATTATCGTCCCGTAAAGACTAGGCGTAATCCAAAGGTTAGTATCAAATGCTACTAACATATTTTTATGCGAGAAAAATAAAACTTTCGCTTCGATGATTGATTCAGTCGTATTAATCAATTAAATCATGTATACTTGCTTTTTTAAAAATTTATTTGATATTTTTACAATTACATGGTTTTTCTTTCGCTTACTTCTCCAAAAAAGAGACGCGTCTTGTGCTTGGAGAGGGAGTTACACTACATTAATTTTATATAATACCTTACATATTCTATTCATTGTCCATTTGTGTGTTTCTGAAGTGTTCTGTAATATTGTTTTTTTTTTTTCCAATTATATGTTTTTGAAGTGTTCATTTAGTTTCTTTTTAAACTCTTTTAAATCATTTATTTCTTTAATTTGTGTAAGGAGGCTATTGAAATTTTTTATCCCTAAATATATAAAATTTTGGTGTTACATGTAGGGATTTTAAAGTTATTTTTAAACCTTAATAAAATGTTTTAAATTTCACATTGTTATTATCTTTAATTAATTGATTAATTGAGATTTTTTTGTAAATGTTTTTTATTTTTTAAATGAAATGTTTTAAATATCTTTTCGAGAACACTATACCTACTTTAAATTATAGTTTTATTAAATTAGTATTTTTTATGTATATATTAATATCAAGAACTTTATGTAAACGATCTCTCTCTCTTTGAGATATTATTATCTTATAGAGAGGTAACACGTCACATTTAACCCTTCCCCAGCCACGCAGTAACACAGTTCTACCGAGCCAATTAAATAATATTTCTATAAATGTGCATAATGTAAAATTTACATTTAACCGAGTGCAAAAAAATAATTTACGCTTAGAAATGACTAGTGGAAAACCAATTATGTAAAGCGAATTATAATGAATATAATAATTTTTGAATTCAATGCTGTATAAAATTGATGTGTTGAATGCTATCTGCGTCAAAAATAGGACTTGTACCACATGTAAAATATCACATATTAATTTAAATGAAGGGTGATAAAAATGAAGATCATGTTAGATGGGTCTTTTGACGAATGCGTTATAAGAATAACATTTGAGAATAAAATGAAAGTATTAAATTATTATACTTATCATTTCTTATTACATTTATAGTAACTATGACATTAACTATTTTAAAAGCATTTTTTCCCCTTTTAAAGTGCTTAAAAAACTCAAATTTCTTGTAGTAACACGAGTTAACAGCATGACTGCGTGGTGTATTATTATCATGGTATGGTAAAGGTTAAAAAAATATGTCTGTGGGTTTGTTTTTTATCTACCATTTTATTCCGAGTTTGGTGAAATTTTGCATACTTGACCTTCAAAACAAGATAAAGATCACTATCTACATGAGATTTCGAAAAACCAGCCTCATCCCTTTTTCCCACCCCTTAAAGCAGAGTTTTGGTACGGCTTGATGAAATTTTGCACACTTGACCTTCAAAACAAGATAAAGATCGCTATCTACATGAGATTTCGAAAAACCAGCCTCATCCCTTTTTCCCACCCCTTAAAGCAAAGTTTTGGTACTGCTTGATGAAATTTTGCACACTTGACGTTTAAAATAAGTGGAAAATTACTGTCTATTCCTGATTTAGAAAAAAAACTACCTCCACCCCCCTAAATGAAGTCTCCTCACTCAGCGTATTGTATAAAGGCTGGTATCTATTTTGTCAGGTGTCCTAATAATTTTAATGAGTGTATTAAATAGATGGTTTATAGTAAAATATCAGTACATAACGACATGACCTAAACTAATCTAACCTAACCTAAACTAATCTAACTAACTAATAAAATTTACTGACAAAAATATTACTGTAAATTTATTATTTACGGTGACCAAAAAAAATTAATTTATATTGATCAATATATTATCAAATTCTGATCATTCATTAATAAAAAAAAAACAAATAAATCAAAATCATAAACCAATATCTAGGCATTAAATTTCTTAATAATCTCCCCCTTACAATAAAAAAATAACAGACTATTATAATTTTTTATCTGAAACTAAAAAATATGGAGAGAAGAAAAAAATGTTAAAAGAAATATAATAATAATTATATCTGTTTATGTTTATATAAAATGTAAGTTTATATAAATAATAATAGATAGCTTAAGTTGTAGACAGTCGTCCTAAAGCGAATATCATCGATAAACAAATAGTAGTCTGTTTTCACTTACCTAGGATAGCAAAAGCCTAGAAACATGTTTAATTACTTACCATCACGCCGTTTCCCCGTGGGGGTAGGCAGAGAAGATAGAGCGCCACACTCTTCTGTCCTGACACACAATTCTCGCCTCATCCACATTCATACATCTTCTCATACAAGCTCGCCGATTGTTGGGGCTTCTAACAGAACCATCCTTCATTATATGGTTTACCTGGTCGTGCCAAGTCTTCCGCGGACGTCCTCTATTTCTGGTGCCATCAACACTTGCATCATATATCTTTCTTACCATTCTCTCCTAATTCATCCGTTCCATATGACCGAACCACCTAAGTGATCCTTTTTTAATCATACTCACTATACTAACATCAGCTTTACATTTTTTCCTAATTTCTTCATTCTTTACTCTGTCATAAATAGATTTGCCAAGTGATTTCATTTCCACTGCATTCAGTCTACTTTCGTTCCTTTTCTGCCAGAAACATGTTTATACTGTCATATATATATTAAGTGTATAGTCCAAGTCTAAAAACTGATATACATATTTAAAAAAAATTCAAGAAGCTTGGTAATATGGATTTTTTAAGTTTTTTTATCATATTACTAAAGCTCATTTCTGATATACTCATCTATAGCGAGTCGCGTGTAAATAATAATTATTAATAATAATTATTAACTATAAATAATAATTATTAACAAAAATATCCCAAGGACCGCAAGGCGTACAAATATTTCTACCCTCCAGCAGTTAAGGATTACAAAAAGATTTTAGATAACGTGTAGAAGAAGAATTCTTTGATACATTGGAGATGTTGCTAGAAGAAATGATGACAGTCTTGAGAAGTTCGTGATCAGCAGGAGGACGATTTCTTGCAAGCTGGATAGACCAAATAAAGAAGTTAACAGGGTCCTCTGTAAACTATGCGGTTAACATGGAAAATTAAGACCAGGAGGAATAGATACGAATTGTGAACTAAGATCCGGGTATTTCTTGGGACCACGTCGCTCATCATCGAGCATACGATGAAAAAAAAGAAGAATATGATGAAAACTTCATAGTGTTGAATTTATTTATTTCATATAATATGTTGTATTTAGTATTTTAATATCTGGATCACCGGGCTTCGCTCGAGCTGAGGCAAACATTTTACATTTTTAACCATCAATTATATTATACATAATTAGTTTATCAACTATAAATTTAGAATAAAAAAGAAGAAAAAGTAGTAAAAAATAAAAAGTGTAAGTAACAACACCTGATGCAATATTTGTTCTTGAGAAATTTATAACCTACCTGAAATTTATAAGGATAATACACATTCGTTTTCAACAATTTAATTAAACACACACTTGTACAGGCTGCTCACTCATTGGTGTTAAGTCTGAAGTCTTGACCCGGTATTTGTTCATATTGAAGGGGTGACCACGCTATGAACATATGTTCGGTGAAAATTTACAGCCAGAATTTTATTGCGCCTTTGAGCCGTCTGTGTTGCTCAATGTTTTTTTTTGTATTCAAGGAGAGAATTATACAATTTGGGTGCTACAGAAATACTTTTTTGCCCGTATGTGGTGGAAATTTTAGGAATTACTAAATTGTTCTCGGATATTCTGGTATTTTTGGCATTTGGTATTAGCAAAGCGCCACAAAGTGAGGTACGCCTAATGTCCCGTTTTGAACAGAACCATCCCGTTTTTAGGTAGCCCATCCCATTGTCCCTAAGCACAGCTTCGGGACGCCGAAATGCCTCGTTTTCAGAAAGTAACAAGGCAACAATTAAAAAAAAAGATATGAAAAATAAAAAAATACGACGTTAGCGTGGCGATGACGGCATGCGCAATACATCTCACGTACATGTAAGTCAGTCAGAAGTCTGCTAGCTCGCTCGCTCCTCGTCTAGGAGTACGCGTAGATAGCTCGCGTAACTTGCTAGACAATTATTTATTGCTTTTTTATCGACGTGTGTTATTGTAGTCAATTTAAATTTTTTGTATGTGAACACGTCATTTCAACTTTTTAAATACCATGAGCGCGTTAACACGCCAAACTATATACGTCACGCCAAGCTATATGCGTGTTAACATGCATTTTTGTAACTTATATACTTGCAAGGATCATAATTTTAAATGTGGACGCCAGTTCCCAGCTTTTGACAGATAAGTCAAGACCCTTAAACCCTTAGTCTTACCTTATGTGGTGTCTTCCATTACAAATAGAGTTGGCAGTTAAAAAGTTAACAATGCCTAAACGCAAGTGCACTTTTAATGTTAACGATGTAAAAAGTGTCGTACAGAATTTAGCGTAACCCATGGAGAAGATGTCATAAAAATTAGTAGATATCCCGTTTTGAAATAAAAAATAAATGGTCGCGTTAGTCGTAAAAAAATCCGTCACATCATTGGTATAAACTTTTAGTATCATTGGGTACTCGTTTACTGATCGCGTCTCGTCGAAGTGGATCGAGAAACATATTTACAAGTCGACGTGGATGTTGATATATGAGTTTTTACGTCATATCCAATCAATTGTATTTTATATGGATTGACGAGGGACCGAGAATCCGTACTGTCAGAACAGAACGGCGACGATTTGGTTCTTTGTGCAGAACATACAGGAGTACCTCGCATTCCTCTCGCATAACAGCATATCAGCAGAATTTTAACAAGCCTCTCCATCTCATCAAAACTGGTTTTCATATCTGCAATTATTTATAATAATTATCGGACAAATGATTTAACAATCATATTTAGCCCGAGAATCATCTGGCGGAATGCAGCGATGCCAGTCTCATCAAGAATCGCTACTCAAGGGCTTGTTGTTAAGGCGATACTGTACTTCTAGCAAGAACCACTGAACTTCTGCCGACCTACTAAAGTGAAGATACGGGAGACTTTCGCGTTAGGACTTTACACAATCAAAATGAAATATTTAAACATTAAATAAAATATTATTAATATATTATTATTATACATATCATTTTTCATAGTCAAAATTAATAATAAATATAAAATGTGAAGTAAAGCAATTTATCCGTCACCATTTAGTCGAGACACAAAAAAATGTTATAACTTACTTACTTACTTACTTACCATCACGCCGTTTCTCCGTGGGGGTAGGCAGAGAGGCTAGAGCGCCACACTCTTCTGTACTGACACACGATTCTCGCCTCATCCACATTCATACATCTTCTCATACAAGCTCGCCGATTGTTGAGGCTTCTAACAGAACCATCCTCCATTATCTGGTTTACCTGGTCGTGCCAAGTCTTCCGCGGACGTCCTCTATTTCTGGTCCCATCAACACTTGCATCATATATCTTTCTTACCATTCTCTTCTCATTCATCCGTTCCATATGACCGAACCACCTAAGTGATTCTTTTTTAATCTTACTCACTATACTAACATCAGCTTTACATTATTTCCTTATTCATTCATTCTTTACTCTGTCATAAATAGATTTGCCACAAATACGCCTAAGTGATCTCATTTCCACTGCATTTAGTCTACTTTCGTTCCTTTTCTGCCAGCTCCAGGCCTCACTTCCATACATAAGTGTCGGTACCAGGATTCCATTGTGCACCGCTAGTCTTGCCTAGTAATAACGTAGTCCAATAAAGTGTTATATTTACAGCAAAAATGTCGACTACCTCCGCATATTCACTCCTCAAAGAATGCAATCTTGGGACCGCGGAGTTAGCTAATGCATGAGTTCTGACATTACCATTGTAATAAAACAATAAATTGTGTCTCGATGATCTCAATGGTGCGTGAAAGTCAAGCAAACCAACAATCTGGGGGCAGTCTATCATACCATTGATGATCCTGTATAGAGATACAAGGTCGGTCATCGTACGTCTCACTGATAATTTTAACAATTATATTATATTATATAAACAAAACGTACAAGAAAACGTTGACCAGATCATATGTTTACAGTGGAGAAAAATCGTGTTTTCAAATTAAATCATTAAAAATATCCCGAATTTTATGCAACCAGCTTTTTACACTAATAACAAATTAAAGAATTATATATAAAATAACAAGGATAAGGACGATATTAAAAAAATTGGGGGTCTCCAAATTAATTTGCAATGATTGCAATTATTTTTGTATAGGTAAAACTTGCAGAAATTATATTACAATTAAAAAGCGCTTGAGTTGCCTAAATAGCAACAACTGAATTCAGCAATCACCTTTTGGTAATGAATCATTATTTTGATATTAAGAAGGATTTAGAAATTATACATACAAATACTATGGGTTTACAGTTACATAAATTAGAAATTTTACAAAAAAGAAAAAGTGTTAATAGCAAGCTATATATTATAAATAACGAAATCCTCTTTGCAAATAGTCACCTTTTAAATTTGTTTTCATATTAGTTCTTACTTATTCACTACTTTATAGTTTTATTTTTATCCATGCTTGTATTTTTAATTTCAGTATACATTGTTTCCTGAAAAAGATACCATAGGTATCGAAACATGTTGAATAATCAATAAATAGCGGTTTAAAAAAAGTATTTTATCTTATTATTTATATAAAATGTGGTCACATAGTAATTTTGCTAATATTGAGGAAGTAAAATATTTTTGTTGTGAAGTCGCATTTTTAGAACATAGTTCTGTGGTATTTTTATTACAAATAGAATGAATCAACCAGAAAAATACAGTTGATTGCTTTTAAAAATAGTATAATAGATGCATCATTTGAAAAGATTACAGAATATATGTTCAAGATTTGTCGAAAACGTATTCGATTGCTATAGCGAAAATGGTATCAATTTCCTCGGACAGGAAGAGGTCCAGGTTCGAATCATTTAATTTGTATTGAAAATAAAATATATGTTTATTAGTCATTAGCAAACATGACACAGTTGACAATAAACGTTTTTATATTGATCGAACGAAATTGGAAAAGACAAATTATTGTATACTTGTGTTGAAGTCAAATGACGGCTTTAATTTGTATGAAAAAGATGTTCTGCAGTTATGATCTTAAACTTAGATTACGAATGCGAATGGTCAGATGTTATTTGTTTCGGTTTTATTTTATGGAATGGAAGCATGGACACTTACCGAAGAAATGATAAGGCGACTTGATGCATTTGAGATGTGGATCTACAGAAGAATGGTTAAAATGTGCTGGATGGACAGAGTTACGAATGAAGATGTTACTTTATTAAGGAAAACACATTCTTATTATGAAGTTGTAATTATATTTGAAATACTGATTAAATGTATTAATTAGAAAGATATACACATAAAATCAATTTTATCCAAAAATATTGTTGTTGCGCTACCGGGATTCGAACCTGGATCTCTTTTCAATCCGGAAAAGATGCATTACCAACTATGCTACAGCGACGGTATTTTGATTAGAAAAGAGATCCAGGTTTGAATCCCGGTAGCACAACAACAATATTGAAATCGATGAAATAGATTTTATTTGTACATATTTATAATTAATTAGTATTTAGAATATGTTATGTTTTTAAGATTAGTAAAATCAACTTAAATGGTTAAAATACATTATTTTAGATTGTTAGTATTGTTTTATTAACCATTTAATGACTTAAATACATCTACCGGTTTCGAAAAATATCATTTTCTTCTTCATGATATCATTAACTAATCAAAAACATATGTTATATTATTTCTTTATCAGAATCTATTTTTTAAAAACAATGACAATTTTTTTTCGATAGTTAATATTAAATTTTTATATATTATACATTGATAGAATCGGTCAAAAATGTCTAGTATAATTTATTTTATCTAGCGAAGACATTTATTGTTAATATTGCGTGCGTTCAATCCTGGAAATACATAGGTTTAATGGAGTAAATTATATTGTAATATAATAACAGTTTTATTTCTTTATTTAAGAAAATATAACAAATACAAATTCAATCAAAATAAAAAATAACATATTGTGTTGACAATAAATACAATACTGTAATACAAAAAAAAACCAATTAAAACCTTATTCTGAATAAAAACCATGGTTCACATATTATAAAAATCGAAAGAGTGCAACATAAATTTCTAAGATTTATCAATTTTAAATTGCATATTCCTATAGAAAAAATAAATTACGATTATTTAATGAGCCTACTTCATTTGAAAAAATTAGCCTAGAGAAGGGATGTGAGCGATACGATATGTCTATGTTACAGTGGATCTGTATTACCAGTGAGAATGTATTTTCACTAGTGAAAGTATATTTTCGCTAAGCCGGTCAGTGGATATATATCTAACAATGAAGATACAAATTCACTGGGTATATTTAGTGAGTTTGTATTCGTTGGCAAGCGAGAATACGCCGCGCGGAAATATTTGGCCTTAAGTCTGATATGTGTGTATAATGAGGAAATATGTGGCATTTGATGTGACAACTAATAGTTTGGTGGCGTGGGTGGCGTTTACAACTGTCACTTTTATTCGCTTACAGTATTTTCATTTATATTAAATAAAATTATTTACTTCATAAACTACCGTGTTTATAATCTCAGCCATTTTTTTTCCTTTTCAACACATGTTTGTTAGGTTAGGTTCAATTATAGGTTAGGGTAGAATATACATTTGCTAAAACCTGCCAGTGAAGTTATATTTCCACCAGTAGAAATGTATTCGGATATGATTTCACTGAAACGTCAGTGAAAATATATTCTCACGGGTAATACACATCCACTATAAAATATAATAAAATGATATGATACAAATGGTTTCGTATAAAACTCAAACGAGACAACATGAAGTGTTCTCTGTAGGTACACATAGAAATAATAATGCTGTTAACTCGCCAATATCGCGGATGCGTCGGCTCGGCAACAAGTTGAATTTCGTTGACATTTTTCGTTGCAGGAGTATACTTGAGTTGAAGAAATATTTGTACGTAAATTATACTTAGTTTTTATTAATTAACGTCAATTAAAAATGTACTGTTATATTTAAATTAAATAAAAATTTATCCTTATGTTAAAGTTGTTCCACAAGGGCGTTGATGGAAATAAATATGCCCGAAGTAATGTCAAGGCTTCAAGTGTTTCGTCATTAAATCTGGATCTAATTTTGGTACCTGCTGAAGAATCACGTTCAGTTTCCGCACTCGTCGGAAGTATTGTTATCAGATATTTAAGTACTATTAGGCGATGACCACGTGAACTCCTAGTTTCGAGTCGAAAATATCTTAAACATCCATAATAAAACACTTGGAAACATATCACAGTATCCGCGACATCCTCCAGAACATTCCACGTTTGTCGGGACGCCTTTATATTTGCCATTTCTTTACATCTTTAACTTTTACAACGAATAAAAGAACGTGCACTCTTTTACGCGTGGGATCCATGTTGAGTCAACATTTTAATTAGCAATGTAGCCAATGATTTAATGAGCGGCGGTGATTTAAAGCACGCCACCTGCACCACCTTATGTGGGCTTGTTCTAACTGTGTGGCAGGTAAAAAATGGAAGATTAAGAAAGTATCAACAAATTGCTGCCGCGTCAGAGATCACCGAGAATTACCGCTCTCGTGCAGGCTGCGGTCCAGTTAACCGTCAGAGCGCGGCGCCGTAATCTAGCACTCTTCATGTTACCTTTTAGCGAACAATAAATAAAACTGCCTTCGTAGGTAAAAATACAGTAATCGTGTGTTCTTGGACATATTAAAATATTGCTATTATAATATACTTGTCAAAACAAGAATATGTATAAAAATAAATATTGCTTTAAAATAATTTCAAAAAAATCATATTCTCATAGTGATGACATGCATGCTGTTTAAAAAAAAAGGGAAAATGAATGATCAAATTTGGTCCATAGATGGCGATAGTGTAGTGATACTCGAAGTGGATCTACATACTAACATATATACAACTTTAAAAAAAATTGAGAAATGTAGAGATTGAGGGATGAGAATTGGTGATCACTTAAGCCAGCCGAAAACAGGTCATAAGCCCTGTAATTACCCCATACTTTCATATATTTTCTATGAGATATCTGATATTTGTTTAATAACAGTGCCCCTGTCGGTGAAAATCCAGTAATTGTGTATTCTTGGACATATTAAAATGTAGCTAATAAATGTTAGTTCATAAATAAAGCAACATATTATCTAAATAATAAGAAAAAACACTTTCTTTAAAACCACTTTTATTGATAAATCAACGTTTTTCAAGGTAAATGGTCCCATTTTCAGGATTGTATACTAAAATTAAAAATACAAGTATAGATAAAAACAAAACTACTGAAGTATAAGTGATGGGTAACGAATTGGGAAACACTGTGAAAACACATTTAAAAGGTGGCTATTTACAGAAAGGATTTGATTATTTATAATATTTAATTAGCTGTTAACACTTTTTCAATTTGTTAAATTTTAATTTTCATTGTTTTCTGATATTCAGATACAATTTTCAGATACCATAGGTGTCGAAACATGTAGCGCCTATTTCCAAACCCCCCTAAAACGGATATCGGATAATTTGAGTTAAATATGCAGTTATGATTCTTTTGTCAGCTACATACAGAAAACATTATTTATCGCAAATGCCACTTAAATCCGTTGATATTGCATGTCCAAAATATCCCAAAACAGATAGTGTATAAGTTGCTATTCCCCCTAAAATAAAATTAGCCAATCACAATGCTTGTTGATGATCCAGTGATCTAAAATCCAATGTGGCTGCCGGATCGATATGTGCAGAAAAAAAAATTACTTTATAGAATTGTCTCTTTAAAAAATGCTCTTTCAAAATATACGTTAATGTGGGATGGTCCAGCGGAATGGATTACGACAATTCCGGTTGTAAATCGAAATCACCACAGGGTAGGGGAGGAATATCTGGGGGGATGAATATGGGAAGACGTCGGCAAGGGGAAGGGAATTTAGTCGAAAGACTAGCAATCTCGGGAACTGTTCACCTTACCTTGAGTATAACGCCTCCGCAATCCCTGTGGAAGCCGAAACAACATACAAAGATGGCACGCGGATTATAAATCCCGCTCCCGACAGAAGACGGCTATGTCACTGTTCATCCAATAAACACTGTGTTCACAAATCACAGATCACACAAAACAGTGCTGGTGCACTGGAGTTGAACGATCCACAACGCGAATGATTCGCGGTGTCGAGATCCACCAAACAATATTGATCAGGTTGATGTCTGTTGGCGTCAAAGTCACATTTCACAACGGAGGCAAGCAAATTGGAAAAAGGTCGCACCTGATATGAAAAGACGCACTAAAAGTATGTTTACGAATTCGAAACAATACGTTAAAGTGAACGGCGCTTTGAATGTAATTATAGCTAATGAGAACTTGTCAACTGAGGCAAGAAAACGGTTCACAATACAGCCTCGGTATCAACACTGATGTATGGAAGTGAGGTCTGAAGCTGGCAGAAGAGGAACGAAAGTAGATTGAATGCAGTGGAAATGAGATCACTTAGGCGTATATGTGGCAGCTCCATTTATTACTGAGTAAAGATTGAAGAAATAAAGAAATAATGTAAATATAGTGAGTAAGATAAAAAAAGGGTCACATAAGGTATATGACCCAAGTGTTGATGGCACTAGAAGTAGAGGACGTCCGCGGAAGACTTGGCACGATCAGGCAAACTAGATACTGGAGGATGGTCCTGTTAGAAGCTTCAATAATCGTCAAGCTTGTATGAGAAGATGTATGTGGATGAGGCGAAAATTATGTGTCAACACAGAATAGTGTGGCGCTCTGTCCTTTCTGCCTACCTCCGCAGTTAAACGGAGTGATGGTAAGTAAGTGAGTATTTCTCTCATTATTTAAATAAATTTTAGCATTCATCTAACCAAAAAAATACAGGTTTATAGGTCACATGGGACGCGTTCGGATTTCTCACTTCGGCTCAATACTGGAATGGATGTGGACAAGCACATAAATCATAGACGTTCTTGCTGTATTCGTCTTCTTCTTTTATTGCTTGGCCGCTTACCAAACGTTAGCGATTATTTTTTTATTTACGAATAAATTTATATTTAAAAAAAAAAAAATTGTTATTCCATTTCTTTCAACCATTGCCCTTGTATGAACTATGTACTACAAGGGCAACGACGTCGAAACAACATTCAATAAAGTACGCAGATTTCAGCGATTCGGTTGATTTTCGTAATTTTACTGGGGACATCAAATTAAATTTATTTCCAGGAAATGCATGTTTCCATACTAGGATTTGGTAGTTTCGTGTTGCAATACGATTTCTCCGCATTCAAAAATCCTCCTTAAGGGCCGGTTGTATGATCAGCGTTAAGTTTTTACTATGACGAAAAAAGTTTATGCGAAAAAAATGTACTTCTCGAAAGTACATCTTAAACTTATTTTATTTTCCGACTTGCGATGGTCAAACCGTCAATAATTGGTTAAATATGGTGGACTCTTCACAGCTGTTACAAAAGTCATCCGGCACATTGACGCTTTGGAAGTTGCAGTATACGACAATTAATTATTTAATAATAATGATTTTTTGCTAGAAAAGTGACAGATTTCGAACACAAGGGTAAATAGAGCTACAGATAAAGCATAATATTGTATGGATTGCCAATGGTGAATATTTAAAATAAATCAATTGTGGTAAATTTCGCAGGAATTTGATGACTATTCGACTTGCCACACTGTTCCGAATTCATAAAACACACTTAGCCGCGACCCATATTATTGACACATTTCCGCATACAAATTCCCATCCATATCTATCTTCATGT
Organism: Eubasilissa regina; assembly: GCA_022840565.1. NCBI lineage: Eukaryota > Metazoa > Arthropoda > Insecta > Trichoptera > Phryganeidae > Eubasilissa > Eubasilissa regina. The sequence goes on along the minus strand of JAINEB010000027.1, from coordinate 9,097,711 downwards.
TCGTCTTGTCAGTGTGAATTGTGACCTTGACGTCAGTAGACGTCAATTTGAGCGATATTTGTTCGATCTCGATATCGTGATAGCATTAGCGGTGTGGACTTGTCAGCTCCAGTGCACCAGCACTGTATTTTGCGATATTGTGTTTTGATCACGTATTTGAATGTTGTTTGTATACCGTGGGGGAACTTGAGACATCGCTGTATTCAAGTGTGTTTGGGTGCCATTGTGTGATAACGGAGGTGATCTATAACGGCTAGATAGACTGAGACTGCCATTAAGGAAGAAGGCCAAATCTCAGAAATCCATGAAATTTTTTAATGAAATGCCAGAAAATATATAAAAGGAAGAGAAATTGAATAGATTTAAAATGAAACTGACTAAATATATAAAAGATAAGTTTTAGTAAAAGAAAATACTTCAATCTTGTATATATTAGAGCATATACAAGGAGCGCTTATGTATGCACTATGTTAAGAAATAAATAAAATAAATAAATAAATATACAAGGTAAGGCGAGCATTTCTTCCGAATCCCGGTTCCCGAGATCCCCTCACCGACCTCATCCTGTACCGAGGTTTCCCTACTTCCCTCACATTCTTGTGGTGATTCCGATTTACAACCGGAATTGTCGTATTTCTTTCCGCGGGACACTCGACTAGGAGATCGTTCAATTCGTTCATTTAGATCCTATCGATCCGGATTATATTTAGAATTCACACACTATTAGGTGGGATTCACGAATATTCCGAAAACATTTTTTACCATGGGCGATAGTAGAAAGTTACCTTAGTAAGAATTTACTACTGATCACACAACCGGCCCTAAGTCTATCTATTAAAGCATCGCGTTTGTATGCCACCGTATATTTTGACAAATGGCCATTGAGGCGTCCAGTTGGAAAGGGTTAAATAGACCGGGCGCCATTTTGGGACGATAAAACGGCGTTCCTTAATTAGCCATCCATTTCCGCGGAATGTTTATTGCGGCTCGGCCGCGGGAATGCCGACTCTCCATGCTCACGATGCATTCTGCGAGCCGGAAAGTGGTCGCTGGCCTTTTTTGCCGCAGAAGACTGAATGCACCACGATAATTTCCATTCATACAAAATGGCCAGTACCAGCCAGCGGAAGGGAGACACGTATGGAGAAGACATTTCGTTTCTGAGCGCTTCTAGAGCGGATGCCCGGTGCTGGCTGATGATATGGTCGTATTGACAGCAGTATTATGGAAATATGATGAATATTGAAATGAGCATTGATAAATTGTGCTCACACATCACAACGAACTTGTCAGATAGCAGGAATACAACTAACTAACGCTGTTATGAATCAATTAACAAAAATATAGGTTGTAACAGACCTAGTCTAAATTACAAGCTAAACTAACTAACTAACTTACCATCACGAGCGGCACAATCTTCTCTCCTGAAACACAGTTCTTGCCTCATTCACGTTCATAAATCTTCTCATACAAGCTCGCCGATTATTGAGGCTTCTAACAGAACCATCTTTCAGTATTTGGTTTACCTGGTCATGCCAAGTCTTCCGCTGATGTTCTATACTTCATTCTCTCCTCATTCATCCGTTTCATACGACAAAATCACTTAATCGTATTCACTATACCAAGATCAGCTTTACATTAAATACTAATTAAATGTATTAATTAGAAAGATCTACATATAAAATCCATTTTGTTGAAAAATATTATTGTTGCTACCAGGATTCGATCCTGGATCACTTTCTAAACCGGGAAGGTGCATTATCCAACTAAGCTTTAGCGACAGTACTTTTGATGACAAATTTTCGAACTTATATGTTACACTTTTCAAATGAATATATCGATCGTTCCATTATTTGAAAGCCATCTACTTTATTTTTACGGAATCTCAAATACCTTTGAGTAAACTAATAGCAGACGCCAGAATTAATAATTTATTTTTATTAAATTTTGGACACATTGATACAACTTATATATTATTAAGGAGAACACATTCTTATTGTGAAGTTGTAATTATTCAGAACATAGGTCTGTTATATTTTAAATATTAACTAATACATGTTCTGAATAATTACAACTTCACAATAAGAAGTGTTTTCTATAATAAGTTTTACATTTGTTGTTCCATATGTGTCTAATCTTAACCATGTCAGAGATTTAAAAAAATACGTAATTATCCAATTATTTCAATTAATTGAAAAATTTAATTAGTTCCAAATGATATACTGAATATATAATTTTTTGTTGGATTATTTAAGGACTAAAGCAAAGATTAATGATGAATATATTTTTCAAATGTTTTTTCAAAGTACGTAGACTTAAAGGTTAACACGATTTTGTAAAAATTTAAAACAATTTTTCATTACGGTGCAGAATTTGCACATATCACTTGAACATTTTATACCCATAAAATATTGTGGACTAGGTCTATTACATCTGTGACATAAAACGAGCAACTAAAATTATTTAACTACCAGGATTAAAAAAATACCATAAAATGTTCTGAAAAATTGATCTGAAAAAAAAAAAGATTTTAAAGAGAGTACATTTTCATAAACGATTTATTTATGGAAAAAATATATAGTTAATAATTTTTTTGGTCGTTTGACTTACTTGTACAAATTATAGATGTCTCATGGAGACCGAGCTATTTATATTATATTATATGTGAAGTATGGAAGTATGGGTATAACGGGAGCTGGGTAAGCGGTGGGTCTGCCCTCATTGTTATTACTATGTAATAACACTTCATGTATTAACTGCAATATGTCGCCATCTATAGTCAGAAAATTGGATATTCATTTCCCTGAAACAACGTAGAGATGAGAATCTTATTTTATTAGAAATATATATAGAGCTATATTCTTTAGATGTATATATGACAAATGATTAACACATTATACTAGTGATCACCTAAGTCAGCCGAAGACTAGTTGTAAGACCCATAATATAATATAAATAGCTTCATCTCTATGAGATATCTATAATTTGTTTAATAACAATGCCTTTGTAGGTAAAAATCCGGTAATTATGTGTTCTTGGACATATTCAAATATTGTTATTTGTACTTTTGAAATTAGAAAAATTAACACAGTGGTTAAAATTCATTATTTATATTTTTTAAACTTTGTTTTATTAACCACTTATTGAGTTTAAATACAGATGTAAACAATGAAACAAAGTTAAAAAGTAAATGAATTGTTATTTGTTTTTACCAATGTCGTATAATAAACAATTTAAACAGAAATCTTTCACTGAACCACTCCCTTTGACAGCCCTTAAATATTTTCCCCCATTTAAAAACATTGAGGTCATGTCAACTTATTTTACAGTAACAGTTTGCCTGAAACATGACACTATAAAAGAAGTCGAATTGATAATTTTCACAATTTTATCATGTATTTATGAGAACGAACATTGTCTTCCATGAATGAAATAAATGAAGAAAATTAACCGACGATAATTTACAATCCTACCTAGAATTGAAAACAAGTAGTTACTTGCATGCAAGATCAAGGTCACCGTTCTAAAAGGTCAACTTTACAAAGCCCAAAAAGTGTTTTTATTAATATTAAGGTTTTTCTGTTTTATAATCAGTACACTGAGCTACTAACTAGCTAATTAATTATAATTAACTAGCTCTCATGTATTATATTCCTCTATGTAGCCTTATATGCATTGTGAATTTGAGTTTTAAATGAAAATCTTGATTTAATCTCGTTTGTTTCGCCATTGAAATTTATATAGCCGCTGTGAAAATGCACGTTGCGGTTCTATAAAAATGATGAGATTCTGTTTACTTAATATTTGTCTCTTCGCACTAGAAAATCTGTCGACCCCTGGACTAGGATATAACACAACAAAACCACGAAAACACTGTCTACTTTAACACAGACGCCAGTCCAGCAAAGTAGCCAGGACAATGCTGTATATATCAGATGTGGAGTCTACTCCATCCCACACAATAAACTACAAGTATTATACTTAATTGCAATATATTTATGTTTATCATATTATATTATAATATTTTATATTCACATCTTTATATCTGTTACAACAAAAACATATATGTCAATAAAGTATGATAAATAAAAAAAATTCAGCCGCATTCGTACACTGGCCACGCTACACCTACATCAATTTTAATCTCATTGGTTACACTTTGGGCACAGCCGCTAAACAAACGAGCATTCTGATATTACTGATATCTTTTTTAATTAAATACATTAATCCATTACCACAGCAGACAGTTTTCTCGCCAACTAAGGAAAATTATGTTGGAATGTCTCGGAATTTGGGCCCGAAGCGAATTTTTATATGGAATAATATGTGGCATGTTAGTAGTACTAGACTTATCTAGCACTTAATACAGGAAGCTTATTGCAAGTGCTATTTATATAAGGTGTTACTCAATAACTAAAGGGTGTTTTTTTTAGAGGTATAGAATTTAAAAATGAAATAAAATACATAAAAATCGTGGTAATGGGCATGGTATTGGCTTAATTGGAAACATAATTTTATGCCATTTAAACAATTTAAAAACAATTTTGCGCATCTGGGTGCTGCGGCTGGCTCGAATAAAGCGCAATCTGGAAGTCCAATTTTCGCCGTATATTGGCAAATGTTAGCTTCCAAATCGTCTATCGTCTCTGCTTTATCGGCGTAAACTAGCGACATCACACATACCCACAGAAAATAATTTATTGATGTTAAATCACACGATATTGAAGGCCGATTCACAGGTCCATTACGCGAAATAATGCGTATTGTGGCGAACGCTGTACGCCATGTTGCGCCATCTTATTGAAACCACAGCTCTTCCACAGTAATGCCATTCAATTGGGGAACGAAGAAGTCAGAAATCATAGATCTATAGCGTATTTATTTCTCTAATGTGTAGGCAGGAAAATGAAAATATGCATGACATTTAAATTCAAATACTATTTTTTTAAAACTATTAACAACCGAACAATGTGTACGGTGAGAGAACGAGAAAATGTGTTGTGCCAAGAATAATCTACAAAATTGATGAAGACCTATTAAACATTAAAAAAAATGATGTGACCTCATTGACCACCTTAAAATGCAAAGTAAAAGAATATATTTTTGTTAATTTTTTTATTTATGTGTTGTACTATATTATATACTATAAAATACTATGTGTAAAACTCTGTAAAAATTATTTATGTTTTCGAAAGATTGATTTTTTTTCTTTATATATATTCTTTATATCTTTTTTAGTATTTCATCTAACATCTCCTATCTATTTTTTTCCCCTTGTTATATTTTATTTATAAAAAAAAATGTTTAACTAGGTAAAAGGCAATACTTGCTGTAAAACTGTCACGCAGTTTGGCAAAAAATGAAAATGAATATTTATGTAATAAAGAAGAAATAAAAAAATGCTTTTATAAATATACGATCTAAGGAAAATTAGCGAACTATGTATTAAGAATCGACATATTTTTTCCAATTAATTACAATATTCTTTCGATATCCGGTTTATCAGATCATGCCAGGTATTTTGCGAACATCCTGTTCATGTGATTAAATATTCAACACTCACACCATACATAGTTAGGAAATATTAGTTTTTATTTGACAGTTATGAATTTGCTAAGTACTCGTATATTTACTGAGTCATCCAGAAATGCGATTGAAAAAAGAAGAAATACGTTTATACGTATATGTAATTTTTTTTTTGTATGAATTTATAAATACGCATGAAGCATTTAAAATAGCTTGTAATGTTAACCAATCATGTGATGAAGGAACCACTTCTGAACGAACAGTGCGGCGTTGATTTTAAAAGTTCACGCGGCGGTATACCTACAGGTAAAGAGGACAAGTTAACCGAAGCTCAACTTTGGTCAACCTGCGATAATCTCTCAGTCAACCATGGCGTCGGTACAACGCAACTACGCATGCAGTAGCGCTAGCATGTCTTCTCTCGAATGTGTTGCGTACAAAGCGTAGATCCCGGAAGAATGTCAGGACAGAAAAGAGTTTGACCTCACCACAATCTGGATTCTGCTGGCATCTCCGGAGATGTGGACTGTATATTTTAACTCAGTATTTCGTCAAAGGTTCCGATACGGTATAGCCGCAAAGTCTCGATTTTGTATAATATTGTAATTCATTTCGTACACGTATAACCGCACTGGTTCAAGGTCACCAATCGACTGGGTCGGCGGCGAGGCCGGGAAGGAAAGAGAAGGGGAGGAAGGCACAGTGTGTTGTTAAAAAGAAGCCAATACAGTCACGCGAATTTGATAAATTAAATGTAGAGATGAAACAACTTACCTAAAATACTTAGGTACACTTGCGAGACGCCATTTTTTCGAACTACGCTACATAACCATTTATATCGCACTGTATGGAACAACTGAGACCCTGCTCAGGTTTGCGCGAAGTTAACATTTAACCACAGGTAGAAAATATGAATTTTCTATTACTTTCAGGTAAGGATACCTGCCAGTCACATTCGAAACACTGTCCGAATTCAGTACAACTCATACAGAATACTGTTCGGATTGGCGCGTTATTGTAGTGCATCTACAATGTTTACCGAAGGCCATATACATGGATTCGTTCCGCTTCTAAGACATCGAGTTACTGGCGTAAAGCTGCGGCTGGAGCTCAGCACCAACTTTCTGGTACAAGCGGCGCTTTCATGGAAAGCTGGTTCCCTGACCAGAGAATGGCAGCGCCTATAAAATAGCTACATATACAACAATGGCCGTGACTGAAGTAGTTATACATGTAATAATTATATTTTGTGTGCATATATGTGTGAACTTTTCAATTTTTATTAACTTTTTTAAATTTATTAATATTTTCCTTGGTTTTCTTTTTCATAGTATTATATTTATTTCATAACCTTTAATGTATAACATAATATGTATTATCTCTATGGCGAATCAGTTAAAAAAAAACCTGATCACGCTGGAATAAACACATTATTATTATTATTATTAAATACATTCTCCACTTTGCCCGTACAGGCGACCTGTAAAGGTATACAGTTGCGTTGCCTGTAAAGGTATACCGTTGCGTGTATGGCCGGCTTTGATAATGAAAAGGGAAGAGGATGTCCTGCTAGTGTTGAAAGCATTAGACGAAGAAAACATCCAACAGTCAACCAGTAGCGATTAACTGAAGCGAATCCTGTCATGAAAACTTTCACCTTTTCAAGCATCTCGATAACTATTTACAAAAAAAATAATAGTTCCTAGTTTGCTCATTCATCGTTCTATCGTGCCTGTATACATTTCTTACACGTACGCTATTCAGTGAATTTGCAATATTATTTTTTTCTTTTCCAGGCTTTACGAACGTGTTAAAGATTATTAATTGTGTCATTAATAATTTAAATCAATCAATGAATACATCCAGTTCTTATCGATAAAAATAAAGCAATTCAAAGCGACTCATATAAACTCTTATAATAACGACTTTATAACATCTACTAGGGAGTTTCAAAAGAAAAAGCAAATCAAATTCTTTGAAATATATAAAGATTATGCAATTTTTCTAAATAATACATTTGCACTAATATTTTATTCCATCAGAAAAAAAAAGTGTTTGGTCGTGCTTTCAGACCGAAATGCGCCGCTTCTTTGACCTCGTCATGATTTTAAAAGTATCCTTCAGAGGTCCAATGTATATTGAGCAGAGTAAGGTCAGAGCTGTATAAGGGATGCTGCAAGACTTGAAGTCTCTATCTGAGAATGATATAGAGTGTCGTTATACTGTGTCAAAAATGCTGTGGAAGTCAAAACAAGATTCATCTTGTCCTCACAGTCAGCATCCATTATGTACACAATCTGTGATACCTCATCGAGAACCTCCGTGACATCAATACTCATATCCAATTCCCTGGTCAGAACGACGCACCTTCCGACCATAGAATTTTCGTTAAGTTTTAAACGCATCTACTCACTCGTTTCCGCAAATGTAGGCGTCTCACTCTGTTGCAAATATCATCTATGAATTTCACGTAGTTTCACCAAGAATCATAGTTTTTGGAAATTGATATCTTGAGAACCAATTCTGAAGAAATACATTTCAAAAAAAATCTAATCTATAGCAAATTACAGCAAATCTTATCCACCTATCAATATTATCAAAAATTTCAAGGACAAAATATTAATTGTATAAAATATATTATATCAATTATGCGTATAAACAATTTAATTGTAAAATACATTTTTTTAATTTATTATCTTTATTTTATTAACCACTGAATTGAGTTTAAATACATCTACCGGTTTCGAAAAATACAATTTTCTTCTTCAGGATGTCATAACTAACTAAAAATATATATCATTGTTTCTTCACCAGAATCTGTTTTTAAAAATACAACAATTATTTAAAAAATAAATTTAGTACCTAACTCAAGTTGTTGCTTAATACAAATTTATTAGAATAATTATTCGAAATTTATTTTTTAAATAATTGTTGTTTCTTTAAAAATAGACTCTGGTGAAGAAACAATGATATATATTTTTAGTTAGTTATGACATCCTGAAGAAGAAAATGGTATTTTTCAAAACCGGTAGATGCATTTAAACTCAATTCAGTGGTTAATAAAACAAAGATAATAAATAAAAAATATGAATTTTAACCTCCAAGTTAATATTGCTAATTTTAAAAGTAGTAAAATACATTGTACAACTTGTCAATGAATTATAATTACTAGTAAAAAATGTGATATTCAACATTTCAAGCGCGTCGCCATTTTGTGTTTCCTTCTCTTCCAATCAAACACGCCACCCTATCTATTGGGTTGTGTCAAAATAGTTATTTTTAATAGTAATTGCGACTGTATTTGAGACATTTGTGTATGATTGTAAGGATGATTGGTGATGGATTATTCGTAATTCGGCGAGCAATCACTGGCACACTAGAAACTATACCTCCAATAGTTACCAGTCATCGTTATAATAGAATACCAATCGCACTATAATAATCATAATAACAGTTTAGCTCATCACTATTAAGAATGAATCTTCGCTGTGTGGGAATTTAAAATGCCTGGAGTATTCGCCTGGAGTTAGTGAAACATTGTCAATTTACTGTTACTTTTTGAAACGCCCTCGTATATACGTATGTTGCAGAGGCGTACACAAAGCATAGATTTAGGTTATGTCATTGTTGTAGAAATACCATGAACTGTATTGTTATCAAAGGTTGTATTTATCTGAAAGAAGTACACTCTTTCGAGGCAGTGGCGTAATTAAGCCAATGAAGCCAAAGCGATGCATTGACGAACACCAAGATTGTTAAGCAAATCAAATGTAGAAGGTTGTATTGTTAGAATTTAATCCCTCACATTGTAATTTTTTGAACTCGCCACGTTTATAAGAGGTAAACACTGAATCGTAGATAGATAGTTCGATCTATGTGACGCGCGGGACCGCTCGGCACACGTTACTTACATTATTTCTCGGTTGTTATGCCGACCGAGACAGAATCTATTACGTACTCGATTGAACGTTCAGAATAAGATTTTTATCTTGTTGATACTGGTGCATCATCTGTAGAATATTAACCTCTGTACTTACGTGTTATAATAAACTGACAATTGTTAAACAAATATCAGATATCTCATAAAGACAAAGCTATTTTTTATTACATTTAATGGAATATATGTGGAAGTACGGGGTAATTACAGGGCTTACAACCTCTCTTCGACTGGCTTAAGTGATCACTTTACATAAATATAACGTTCACCAAAACTGAGATTATCTTACCAATAATCCGGATACGAGATAACCAGACAAGCAGCAGAGGATAGAACACCATAGTAACGAGTGGTAAAAGCGCAGCTTATCACACTGGCGCAGTCAATTAGGATAATTATTTTAGCTTCTCGGTACATAGATCGAGAAGCAAAGAAAAAATAATTTAAAAGGACCAGGAAAAAAGTGGAGAAGAGCATGCTTCAAGAAGAAGTACTGAACGTCAGGACTAAGGACGAGAAAACCAGGGCTGGGAAGTCGGCAGGGACAACCAGTAGGACCAGGGCGGGAGCTCAAGAAAGACGCAGGACTTTGGGTGCCGAGGCCGAGGAAGAAGCAGACGCAGGCTGAGAGAATCGTGACACTATACATAATACACATTGGGCTTTTTTCCATTTTGCATTGGGGCCCAATATTATTAGTTACGACGCTGTTCGGAGATATGGTAATGTAAAAAATATATCTGTATATGTTAATTTCCGCTCTTGAAAAATATTAATATTATTATTAGGACATTTTTCGAATTATTAAACGAAAGGTTAAAAATGTTATATTGTAAAATAATACCACGTTAAAAATTAATTGGAGTGCACACATTCAAGTCCGCTCAAAATATACATTAGTGTTGTTTTTCAACACGTCTGTTCAGGTAAAGACGTGTATTCAGAATACTGAGCGGCGCGAGATACATAAGTATTGCGTTTAGCCAGTATACGTTAGCGGTAGATTTAGGAAAAAATTTTGCAAAACACATGCGCAGCTTCATTTGCCCTTCTAAATAGCCCTAGTTATAATATTTATATATTAACATTGAGTTATTTGCACGCAGATCTACATACTTACTTAATATGTATGTAATTCAGATTTGTTTCACAGATATTACAGTTATGTTCAGCATATTTAATTTGAGTGTACGCCTCTGGTAACTCGGTAATACAGTTTTGAACTCCGTGCTGTTGTGTCGGAATATATTCAAGTCATATATAAAGTATTTATTAAGGCGATGTGTGATCAGAATAATATATCGACCATTAAGTTTGATTGCATTCGATGCAGAATAATAATACGCTATTTGTGCGGTTGGTACGACCGAACAGAAACCAATTCAGATATTCCCGCGAATTAAGGACGTGATCACGACTATCTGAGAGGTCACACAATACAAAGTTGTAAAAATATTTAATTTATATCATTAAGAAGAAATTTTGTGAAAACGAAGAATTTGTTCTACAACCGACATTTGTCTGAGGTCTCATTGGAGGGCAATAAAATGCTACGTCATATCCGTTCTGCTTTTTAGAATCGAGGTCTGGACGTGAAAAGAAGGGTAATCAGAAGAAATCGCCACATGTGACACAAAACAAGGCCCAGGATCGCGAAGAGTGGAAACAAGTAGTTCACATTGTAGAAGCAGAATAAAGGACCGCAATGCTGTCATGAGCACATAGACCGAGAGGTATATGAAATAAGAGATCTGCGCCAATAAGCCGACAATAATTCTGATGCTACAGAACAATATTCGAAATGAAACTGCCATAAATCCTGGTACCGACACTGATGTATGGAAGTGAGGCCTGGAGCTGGCAGAAGAGGAACGAAAGTAGACAGAATGCAGTGGAAATGATATCACTTAGGCGTGTTTGTGGCAAATCTATTTATGACAGAGTAAAGAATGAAGAAATAAGGAAAGAATGTAAAGCTGATGTTAGTAGAGTGAGTAAGATTAAGAAAGGATCACTCGGGTGGTTTGGTTATATGAAACGGATAAATGACGAGAGAATGGTAAGAAAGATATATGACGCACGTGTTGATGGCACTAGAAATAGAGGACGTCCGCGGAAGACTTGGAACGACTGGGTAAACTAGATAATGGAGGACGGTTCTGTTAGAAGCCTCAACAAACGGCGAGCTTGTATGAGAAGATGTATGAATGTGGATGAGGCGAGAATTGTGTGTCAGGACAGAAGAGTGTGGCACTCTATCTTCTCTGCCTACCCCCGCGGAGAAACGGCGTGATTGTAAGTAAGTAAGTAATCTGCTGAAATAACACGAGAAGTGTGCGAGAATGTTATGAAAAATATGATTAAAAGATCGCGCATTTATGCCACTGCCAGAAGCGGCCATTTGACACAATTGTAATAAACTAAGTAATTGATATATTAAAACAAAATTTAAAAATACTGTTTTGTTTATTAGTTATACAAAAACAACATCAGCCTGGAACATAATATTCACCATGTACAAGGAGATTATCTCGACTGCACAACTTCGAGAAAGTAGCTCAATATGCAAAATGTTTGAGATTTTATATTTATTTTACCTACAGGATAAATCAGCAAACTGCATCTTGGTCATAAACCTGAAGAAGAAACTAGAAGAAGAATAATTATTAATGTACAGTCTTCAGCATGATATTGATCCAATAACGTCATGCGTTCCTTTTCGAGGTACCAGATTGTTGGTACTGTTTCAAGCATTAAATAATAATGATTACACCAACTATTGTTTATAGCCAGTCCTGGGAAGTAGTTAAAGCATCGTTCTTTCTAAAATGATTTTTTTTCCCATAGTAATTAATAGCTACAACGCATTTTAATAAAGAACATATTAAAACGTTGAGAAAAAAAAATTTACGTGTAAACTATGAAAAACGATCATAATGAAATAATTATTTCATAACTATATAATATTTTTAATATTAATATTATAGTTAATTTAAATTATTACTAGCAGCGTTAAAATAAGCCATATATTAAATTTCTAATAATAAACTTTTGTTTTAAATTTTCAACAAAAAGGTCACATATGTTATTTACATTTTCACTCCAATGAAATGTGTCAATTGGCGTACACGCGAGACACAAAAAGTAGCCAATCCGAAGATAATTTCAGGAATGAATTTTGAATTGATTATAAATAAAAGTCTATTTCTAATGTTCAGGAAAATTTTAAATGTAACTCATTAATTTTTTAAATACAAATACATACGTGATATTTCTGAACTATTAATTTAGATAGATTGTAAAGAATGAAGAAATAAGGAAAGCTGATTTTAGTATAGTGAGTAAGATTAAAAAAGTCTCACTTAAATGGTTCGGTCATATGGAACGGATGAATGTTGAGAGAATGCAAAGAAAGATATATGACGCAAGTGTTGATGGCACCAGAAATAGAGGACGCCCGCGGAATACTTGGCACAACCAGGTAAACCAGATAATGGAGGACGGTTCTGTTAGAAGCCTCAACAATCGGCAAGCTTGTATGAGAAGATGTATGAATACGAGGCGAAAAGAAAGTCAGGACAGAGGAGTGTGGCGCTCTATCCTCTCTGCCTACCCCTGCGGAGAAACGGCGTGATGATAAGTGAGTAAACTAAATTAAACGCTTGTGCTATAACAATAGCTTGCTAGTCTTCTCCGACTAGGCAAGTGTCTTAACCACTGGATAAACAAGCACGGTATTACATTTTGGTAAAGTGTCAATTTCTTTTAAAATACGAATTAGGTGGATATGTGACCTTTTTTTTCTGAATTTCTACTGTTAGAAAATTCTAAATTAGAATTGTTTATGGATTTAACATATTCATACTATTATGATTTGTACTGTATATGAAAAAAATAGTATTGACTTATTTATATTTATACAATAATAAATTTTAATTAAATATATGTAGTGGTATTATTGTACATAAGATTTTCCATAGAATAAAAATACTATTATAGATCTCACGCTTCTTACAATTTTTCACTCAAAATTGACCTTTTAGATACCTTATATGGTAAATATTTAGGCTAAGCTCGTCAACCAGTCTTTTAAAATTTTCAGAGAAATAACGAAATCTACCTAGTTCTTGCGGCCAGTGAAGGAAGGAATTTTATTATTTTCCCGCAGAATCTTTGTAACAAGCTATCAGTCTCATTACACCTTGTCGGTAAGAGTTCTTCATTTGAATCGATATCCGCGTGATTTTTTTAGCCAATCCTGCGCTTAGCACGTCAGCGCAATTATTTTTTTCAGTACACAACACAAAAATATATTCGATAGCCATTAAATATTTATGAAAAAAAAACATGTTGCAAATAAATCAGGGGCGTAGCCTTGCCGCCCAGGCAATTTCACATTTATACTTTTATTAATTAATTGTCTTTTTGTGACGGCGTGTTGCTCGCGCTCCGCCCTTCGATACGGAGATCGCTTTATCAAACGGCAAACAAACCATAAATTACACACGAAACAAATTACATTTCGGCCTACTTAATTAAACGAAGATTTTTTTCGTTTATAATTGCCTTCACTCATATATATGTAAATAAGTTGCCTACGTCCTGACACCGTAGCGGTTCAGGAAACAGTTGAACAAGATTTTGATTTAATGTCTATTGCAACAGTACAAAATCAGTGCCGTTTGGCCGCAAGTGTCATAAAAAATATGATTATAAAATACGTGATATCCGACAAGACAATTTCAACTAAAATATTTAAATATTTTAAAGAGAATAATGTAGTTTTTTCAGAACATAGTTCTGTGATATTTTAATGGTTTTAATCGAAATACAAGCAAGTGACGTACAACCGTCTCCGAATTCAGTACAACAACTCATACAGAATATTGTTCGGATTGGCGCGTTATTGCAGCGCATCTACAATGTTTGCCGAAGGCCGTATACGTAGATTCGTTCCGCTTCTGAGACATTGAGTTGCAGGCGTAAAGCTGCGGCTGGAGCTCAGCACCAACTCTCTGGTGCTAGCGGCGCTCTCATAGAAAGCTGGTTCCCTGACCAGAGAATGGCAATGCTTACAGAATAGCTACAGATACAATAATGGTTGTGACTGAAGTACTTACATTTTGTTTATATCTACACATACGTGTGAACTTTATATTTATTTATATTTTCCTTAGTTTTTTTTTCATAACATAAATAGTATTTCGTAACTTTATTGTATTATATAATATATAAATAAATAAACCCATCAGTATATTATTATTATTACATTTAATACAAATTAAATGTATCACTAAATTGTAAAAAAAATATTTTAGATACCACCAAGATTTAAACCAGAATCTCTTCCTGGAAGTGCGATATAAATTGTGTCAATTTGAAATAGCTGCAACATAAGTTCAAAAATTTGTCTACTATTTACGAGGCTGACGTAGTGTAATTGGTTATCGCACTTCCCCACATAGGAAGATATCCTGGTTGGTGGTTAACATATTTTTTCGATAAATTGATTTTAACTATGTATATCTTTCTAATTGATGCATTTAGTTTGTATTAAAATATTTAACATTACTCTCAAAAATTTGTTCACCATTTACTTAATTTTTCCAGTTTGAAATTCGTAAAATTCTACGTTAATTATATTATATATCCTTTCAAGCCGAGACTAATAATAATTCTTAAAGTGTCAACTGAATACTAAAATATTTTATTTGTTATGTAAATCTTGCTAGAGAACAAAGTTATGAAAGAAAGAGATGACAATAAAATTGTTGATTTTTTCGCATTCGAGAAAAGTGTCAAAAATAACTCGTATTTAGAGTCTTATCCACGTTTATTAATATTAATATTATGGAATAAAATTAATTGTATGTTGTTATTTGAATTAATCGAACGAAAATTAAATAATTTACTAAAGAACCTAGTTGATACATATGAATACAAAGTATTTACATATATTTAGATTGACGGTAAACATAATTCCAAATTAAAAATTATTATATCAGATGCATTTGGTGGTTTTGTTTAATATTATCGATTTAAACACCACGTTGTTGTTTTGTGAGCTATTTGTTTCATAATTACGTAGTATTTTGCTGTGTTTAATTGCGACTTACATACGAAATAATGTACATAAAATGTTTACTTTGTTCATGGAAACGTTGGTTTCCCTTGAAATCAGTAAAAAACCATCCAATATAAATTTTGCAACTTAAAGTTTGAATAAGTTCAATATTTATTAATATTTAAGCTAAAATATTTACGAAAATATATTTAACCAAAAATTAAGGAAGCGATAGATTCCACGTCTCCCCTATTGCCGGATCGAGTAGCGGAATGAAGTAAATAAAAAGAGTAACACATTAATAGGATATACACAAATTTTATTTAGTAAGAAATTATTGTGTTTTTGATATATAACTTGGTTTTAAATAGTAGCTGAAGCCTCAAAACATGTGAATAAATACAATATATTATTTAAAATCGTTTGTTTTCACTAAATAAAAGTATTTTAAAAATTTCGAAAATTGATATAACTGTTTATGCTTTTCAATTTTTATATTTTGGTAATTTCTCTTAATGCATAATTGTCTCCGTAAACTTTTCTTTAAGATTATCGTAAAATATGTTTCGTTATATGCAAGAATTTTCCATATTAAGGCGATTTGTGGCATGCGGAAAATGAATTTAATGGTCGCGATCTTTCTTATGATTTTTGTATTGTCTTAATTATGGCAAAAAATATTCAATTCTTATTTTTGAATTAGTGTAAAGGTTTTGGCAATGTTGACAAAAGTTTAATCTAGTATAAATTTTGATATTAATTAATATTAAAACACATGTTTTCGTAAAAAACGCGAAAAAATTAATTATAATTGAAAGGGGGGAGGGGGGTGGTGGCTTGGGAGATATGGGAGGTTAGGTTAGGTTATGCTTGAGCAAAGTTATAGCCAAAAAAATATTCAATGTAAAGTAAAAAACGAGGAGCGTTTGCAAGAGATCTAGACGGGAAGGCAGCCGTGAGAGGAGTGGCGCTCAAGAGCCGGTATACCGGCGCCTTCCGGCTCATATAATTAGCACATGTTATCCGGTAGGTACCGGCGTGTTTTTGCGACTGATGAGAGCCTAGTTTTACACCCAGGTATCTGCAAGGTGCGTTCAGGGACCGTCGACGGTGATTATATTAAATTGTGGAGGCGATTGACATCGACACCATCTAAGTTTTGTAGATTGCGTTGTAATCTTCTCAAAGGATTCAGATGATTTTCAAAATAGAATATAGGAACTATCAGAAGTCAGTGGCGTGTCAGTGGCAGAATCAGTCACAATAATGATGAACCGTGTTGTTGCCTTTATAAACATTTGTTTTAATGAAACTAATCGAGTTGAAAATTATACATCTAAGAAAGTGCACTGCAATTTTTTTGAAGTCGGATAGAATTTCGATCGCAATCAACCTAATAAATTAAACAAATTCAGAAGCGTTGTTATATCCTTTTAATATGTACTCAATGAGAAAAAACGATATTAATATCTTTAAAACAATGTCCATTAAAGTCACGAGCCATTCTGAAGAGAGTGATACATTTGTGTTGAAGACTGGTAGGCGGAAAGTGCGAGGTGAAGTTGTCGATGTAGAAGAGTAAAAAAATTTGGAAAAGTATTCACGCGAGAGAGATCGTTAATGGTACATGGACGTGCGGCAATTAGTGACTCGAGTCGCGGAGGTAGACTCCATTAAGGGAGCCTGTTGCAAATGAGCCAGGTTCGACCAGCGGGGGGAATGTGACCCCTGACCCTCTAATGACTCTATGCAGCGCCAGTCTAGACCGAGAGAAGTGCAGGTGTAGCCAGCTCAACTTGTTACCACCATATTATTTGATTACTTCGTTTAATTTGAGAATCCACACGTAGTAGCTGCACCATCGTCAAACGATTAAAGAGTTGAAGTGTTTTTTGTTAATACTTTAAATAAAAAAATAATTCTGTCCTCAAATATACATTTAAACATAGTGTATAATAACGATTATGATTAATTGAACAAATATATCATCTAAGTGCTATCAAAAAAAAAAGATTGAATAAAAATATAATATTAAGGCTAAGTCCCATCTCATCTATAAAAAAATCATCTAAAAGATTATTTATTTTTATATACACGTTTTGAGATTTTTCTCAGGAGTTAAACTCAAAGATCAAGATGAGATTGCTAGATAGAGATTGGCAAAAACCCTAACCAGTTTACTCGACGCTTGAACTGATAGCGAGATTTGATACCTGCACACATACATCGCCTAAAATCATCATAAATCCGTAAAACTACTTATTCTGAAAAGTTAGCATAAGTCATCAAACATTAATATTTATCATCATACATGTCCATGACTGAGGATCGCGGCCTCCATAATCTTCTGCCGTCTTTACTATGGACCTCCACTTTTCTCAGCATCCTGCAGATTTTAGCGCTGTCACCAGAGAAGTGGAGTATCTTCCTCTTGCTCTTCGTTCTTTGACGCGACCCAACACAAAAAACTACTCCAAGCTATCTTACCTTTTGTCAAGATAATCATAAAATTGAAGGATTCGTCTATGCCCTCGATCTTCAGTTCCTTCGTCTCGTGCGTCTCACCGTCCATGGTATGCGCAACATGTGTCTCCAGCACCATATCTCAAAGGCTCCGTCTTTCTCCCTTACCTTCAGGGTCCACGATTTCACACAGTATACAAATATAGATATAAATACACGGTTCATTAATACTCTACCATTTTTTTAAAATGACATATTTTTGAGAATATCGAGCATTTTTCTGAAATAGTCGTAGTTCTCAAAATATTTGACTAATAACTAAATCTGTCACATTTAATGTGAAAATTTTCGCATTTTGCAAAGTTATTTGAAATATCCCTCGGTTGGATTCGACACGTGTTTCTGGTTTCGTGCGCAAGCGCCTGCGCTGGCTAATTAGCGCACAGCTAAGTGTATTATTGGCATCACAACATTAATACGGGAAATACGACAGTCGCTGAAGAATTTATCAATGATGTATTTTTTTAGCTTATTTTGAACCATAATGGAGAGTTCCAGAAAGGATAATCCGGAACGAGTGAGTTAGTAAACGCTGCAATATACGATGGCAGTAGTGGCGTAGTTATAAATAACTGTCTAAAAAAAATAGATATACTCCTATCAGTACAATGCCAAGTCCTTAATATGATGACCTTTAAAAAGAAAATGTCGAAAATATAGTAGATTACTATAACGAAATGATGATTGGAAGAGGTACAGGTTCGAATTCCGGTAGCAACTAAATATTTTTTCGAAAAATTGATTTTTTCTGTATATCTTTCTAGTTGATTAATTTAATTTGTATTGAACAATTATATATTTTTGAATTTAAGATAATAACTTGTTCATTTATACTATTTTTTTAAACATGTGTACAATTGTTGCGATTTCTGCAAATGTCCAGTGGTTCCGGGTCTCCCTAGAGTCTGAGCCCCCGGGCAGCTGCTCAGGCGGTAGCTACGCCACTGGATGCCAGGACGATGTAAAAATTTGCTATAATTGGTAAATAGCTTGGTAAATAATGATTTCTCAATTAAAAAATTAACTTGGTTAAGTTCGTTAACCAGCCTAATCCGTTTTTTTTTTCGAAATTGGCGTTTTTCATTTGTATTATATAAGGGTTGAATATTTCATTAATAAGTTTCACTAAGAGATTGAAATGCGCAACTTTCTGTTATTCCCGGGTGAGACTGGCAGACAAAAAGGAGCCTTGGTTCGTGAAAAATTCAAGGGTTGACGTTTTTTTTGTCTTCCACATCCGCGTTAATTATGAGGTATTCAGTTTCTAAATGCCCGACACATCTGCTGAGACTACCCCTGTTGAAGCGGAGTGTTGAAGCAGGAAAAGAGCGGCTTAAGTAAACAGAATTTAAATACTAAATTAATGTATTAATTATAAATATATACATATAAAATCAATTTTGTCGAAAAATATTGTTTTTGCGTCACCGGGATTCGAACCTGGATCTCTATTTCTAATCCGGGGAAGGGCACTACCATTGTGCTATAACGCCAGTATTTTTATTGACAAATTTTCGAACCTATATGTTACATTTTTCAAATTAATACACCTGTCGTTCCATTATTTGAAAGCCATCCCGGTGACGCAAAAACAATATTTTTCGACAAAATTGATTTTATATGTATATATTTATAATTAATACATTAATTTAGTATTTGAAATATCACAGACCTATGTTCTGAATAATTACAACTTCACAATAAGAATGTGTTTTCCTTAATAAACAAAATTTAATACCACAAGTGTGATTTTACATTTTTATTTATCTTCTCCTTAGGTATTTTCGTGGTTGCTATGACCTAGTAAGAGTTTTTTAATTATATATTTCTAATTGATTTATCTAATTTATTTTTAATATTTACCTACCTTAAAATATACATTGAAGTACGTCGTAACAAATCTGAAAGCTTAAGGGAATTTATATATAAAATAATAAATATTTTAAGTATGCCCAAATCTTTATAGTAACCTATTACTGGGTTTTATCCTATGACATCAAGATATAGATGTCTTACAGAGACGAAACTATTATTTGTATTTACTTAAGAAGGTTATTACAGGGCTTACGGTCTGTCTTCGGCTGGTTTAAGTGATCACTTTACACAATGAAACATTCACATATTAATGCATGCTACGATATCTATCGTTTTACTGTAAAATAATGTAGTTCATAACTAAAATAATAAAGTTCTAAATGCTTACTTAAGCCGAGTGCATCCTGAACTATGGTGCGAGCGGGCAGACCACTGCACCCTCAAGGAACAGGGACTACCGCATTCCTGAGGATCTAGAACATCATAAACAAGATAAATAATCGAGGACATCTGTTAATTTAGTTAATAGTCCCTACTTCACATCCTAGAAAATTCCTAGGCACCAAACCACCCCGAACGGTGGCACTCCTATCGGGGTTGATTTACTTCGTGACTATCTCAATAACTTAATTAACTCAATAATTATAAGGGTAGGAACAAAATGCAACAACATGTTGATATACGAAAAAATAATAAAAATAAAATAAAATAAAGATATGATAGCGTGAAAATATATCAGTTTTTCATATTGAATACTTATTCCAAATATCCTAACAATATAATTTTCTTTGTTTGAATATTAAAAAATTTCTTGCGTTAGTCGAACGTAAGCCATAATCACCCGACAAAAATTATGTTTTGTGCTTTTGTATGAAAAAATATTACGCTCTGGATATTCTACTTAATTTCAAATTTAATCAATATTGAATTTCGAAAAAACTGGTAAACTTTTATAAAAATATAGTTTTTAAGATTGTACAGTCCTGTTATGTGAATAGAATACTTTCATGGCTAGTGGCGCCATCTGGCGTTCAACATTTTTTAGGTACGAATCTACATTATTATCTCCCGTCATTATGGACGGGCTTAGTGTAAACATATTTATTTTGTATTATATTTTCGTAGAAAACAATCACTTTGTATGAAACCACGGATTTTATTACACGCTAACTGGTTTCGCTTAGATCAAGCTTAGTCAGGACGTATTTAAAACTAATAATAAATATAAAAAATATACATATTTATTTTGTACCTTCTGACAATAAGAGACAGTACTTAAGAAATAAAAAATAATACGTTTTTACTTATTTTTAAATTACTCTATTATTTTTATACTAAATTATTTTTCTTCGTGCAGGAAATGAAAGAAAGCAACAAAGATTTAGGTATAAATAAACGACTCAATGTTAATATAATGTAATTTTTTATTCGTATTCGTTTATAAATATAATAACGCGGCACGTGAATAAGAAGAAGAAGAATAAGAAATAGACTCTTAAACGTTTTTTTGATGTTTGAATATCATGTAACGTGCGCGCGTCAGTCTCGTAAAATTGATGGATAGTGACCTCCGTTTCTTAATTGGGAAGAAACCATTCTGTCTACCGAAATTCTTCATAATTGGGTCGTTATTTCACGTTGAGCAAATCGATTTATAAATATCACTAATATTTAATGCATACTTCTAATATCTACGAGAAATTACCATCTTGTCGAGAAGATTAATAGTTCGTTCATTAATTTTAACAAATATATATTATGAATCTAACTTAAACATTATGAGAGTTAAATAAATTATAAGTAAAATACTAATTTAATGTTTTTTTTTGTTCTGAATAATTACAACTTCACAATAAGAATATGTTCCCTTAATAATACTAATTTAATGTATTAATTATAAATATATACATATAAAATCAATTTTGTTGAAAAATCTTGTTTTTGCGCTACCGGGATACGAATCTGGATCCCTATTTCCAATCCGGGGAAGTACACTACCCATTATTTTATAGCGCCAGTATTTTTCATGATAAATTTTCGAATCTATATGTTACACTTTTTTAAACGAATACATCTATCGTTACATTATTTGAAAGCCATCTACTTTGTTTTTACGGAATCTCAAATACCTTTGAGTAAACCAACTGCAGACGCCATAATTATCAATTCATTTTTATTAAATTTTGGACACATTGATACAACTATTACTATTAAGAAGGAGGAAAATCAATTCAATCAAAAAATATTGTATTTGTGCTAAATTGATTTTATATGTATATATTTATAATTAATACATTAAATTAGTATTTAAAACATCACAGACTGTCTGTTCTGAATAATTATAACTTCACAATAAGAATGTGTTCTTCTTAATAAATTATAACTACTGCGGAGAAGGACATAGCTAGTTTTAAATGATTTTTGTAGAATTACTTACCTTTCTAGAGTTGTAAAGAGGAGCAGATTCTTTTTAAACTGAAACTGAATTTATGTACCCTTGATTTGTGAGGAGTTGACAGGGAGGTTCTTGAGATGGTATGTCGATGACCCTATTCTTTGATTTGCACGCCCTTAGCGGATGCTATCGTGAAACTTTAAATCCTATTATATTAATACATTAATTTTATAAAAAAATTGATACACGCGGTGTTAACAGCATATGTGACGATATTTACCCTTGTATTATATATCGTGTTGGCCAAAAAGTAATAGCGTTTTTTATCTACATAAATAATAGAGTATTTTTCACGGGATTGATTATCATTAACGTCATGGTTCCGCCTCTAAAATAGTTCGAATCTTTTTCGGTTCCAAGAATGATTTAATATTCACATCAACGAATCAAATAGTAGTCCAATAGTGCCAAGTCTGGTGAATTTATTTGTATATTTATAAGTAAAATACCAGGTACCTGTAAGTATGCTGGAAGTTTTCGTACAATACGTTAATACGCATAGCCGCTTAATATAATTTTATAAATTCTATCCTACAGTTCTAGTTCTATAGTAGATAAAAAACTGTGACCATAGAGTGCGACGCGATATGACTATGAGACATAGATGAGATGACAGGATGACAGATGCTCAATATATTTGCCAGTCTTAATACTATTTCGCGGATATATCTTTACGTAGATACTGTTATTGAATATATAAAAGAGAAAACATTTAACCTAACTTTACCTGGAGATATTAAAACGTGTCGAATTTTTCCTTACTGGCAAATGACACCACAGTCAAATACATCTGGAAAGTCATAGATAAAAGATGGGAAAGAGCATTATTATTACGGATTACTCATAGAAGAAGCAAGAAGGCACTTCTCTCAAGTTTTTAGGAGAATTTACTATGGGATGAGTTATGTTATTATGTGTCGATCAGAAGGTTGTATGTGTGAAAGATGGGGACTTATTTCTCCCAGCGCTCCACTGAGTTGGTATGAGGATAATATTGCGGAGTGTGTGTGTAGATGTGGAGTTAGATGTGAGTAAAATAGGTTGGACAGATAAGATACATAATTTATAGTTGATAGGCGCTTATTGCGAATTATGTCCGGTTATGCAAGTTGTGTCCGGTTCCCTGTGTTGATGTTGTTGATCGGTACCAGGTGTACCTATAAGATTGATGATAGTTTATTATTTATATCCATGCGTATTCAAGAATGTGTTGTGTACCGATTATTATTATTATTATTATTAAGATGTAATTAATATTATATTTCTTATCAATAAGATTTGCTTAATGTTTAATTATTTTATAGATGAGGTATTAAATAATATTAATCGCATATTAATAATAATAATGGGTATACAATACATTCTTGTAGTGCCATGACCAAAAAATCGACCTATAACATCGTCTACTATACTTAATCTTTTCTTGTTACAACTGGTCATTCCGCGTTATAATTGAAATGAACACGTTAGTTAATGGGTGACATATAATGGGGAGCTCATCAGATCTTTTTGATCCATGAACATTTTGACATAATACACTCACATTATGCTACTTAATTTTCCATAACTTTAAATATTTGTGTAAAAATGGTCAGTTATCATCGTCCAAGAGTCGATGGTGTGACGCCCAGCTAGGGCTTCCAAAACATCGTCCGGAAAAAAAAAGTTTTCAGTTTTTTTCAGATTAAAAATAAAAATTAACCGTCCTCAGACAATTAAGATATTTCATATGTATAAAGATTTTATTTATAAAAATAAATATGTACATAAATTTAAAATTATGAAAAAAAAATCTATCTAATACCATTGCTTATAAATATAGTATTCATAGAAAAATAACTAGAAATAGACTCGAAAAAAAGTATGTATATATTATTAAGGAAAACACATTCTTATTGTGAAGTTGTAATTATTCAGAACAGACGGTCTGTGATATTTTAAATACTAAATTAATGTATTAATTATAAATATATACATATAAAATCAATTTTGTCGAAAAATATTGTTTTAGCGTCACCGGGATTCGAACCTGGATCTCTATTTCCAATCCGGGGAAGTGCACTACCATTGTGCTATAACGCCAGTATTTTTCTTGACAAATTTTCGAACCTATATGTTACATTTTTCAAATTAATATACCTGTCGTTCCATTATTTGAAAGCCATCTACATTATTTTTACAGAATCTCAAATACCTCTGAGTAAACCGACTGCAGACGCCAGAATTATCAATTCATTTTTATTAAATTTTGGACACATTGATACAACATATATTATTAAGGAAAACACATTCTTATTGAGAAGTTGTAATTATTCAGAACATAGGTCTGTGATATTTTAAATACTAAATTAATGTATTAATTATAAATATATACATATAAAATCAATTTTGTCGAAAAATATTGTTTCGAACCTGGATCTCTATTTCCAATCCGTTATAGCACAATGGTAGTGCACTTCCCCGGATTGGAAATAGAGATCCAGATTCGATCCCGGTGACGCAAACACAATATTTTTCGACAAAATTGATTTTATATGTATATATTTATAATTAATACATTAATTTAGTATTTGTATATATTATATTTGAGAATATATACATACATAAATTATTTTTGTTTACATAGTAGATGTACAAAATAAATAATAAATTGTAAATTATTTGAAAAATAAAACATTTTAATGGACAATACGAATTTATGGACAAGAAAAATACAAATGGATTAATATTTTATGCATAGCCAAAATTTGGTGGAAATATTTTCAAATATAGTTGAAATTAATTAAGTTAATATTTACCTCAACCGGCTGACTATTTATCAGGTATTGACCAAGCCTTTCACAAAAAAAGACCTGAAAGACGGCAGTCTTATCGCTGTTGCTTCGCGTAATTGATAATTTTAGAAAAAATAAATATTCATAGGTTCTTAGATTAAAAATAATCGAAAAAACCGGTTTGACAGAAAAACCGGTTTCGGTTTTAAGCCGGTTTCGAAGCCCTACGCCCAGCACATGGGTATAGAGTATCATGACATATTTCAAAACTGGAACAATGATATGTTATTGTTCCGTGACGATTTGTTAATTACTATTATATGAATACGCGTAATTTAAAAATGCAGTTAACGTAAGAGGTCATGAGTTTAAATGAACATATATTTACATCTTTTTGCATCTACTGAAGCTTTTTAAAAGTGTGTATAACTAGGATGGGCTAGATGAGGCTCGGGTGGCTAGCACGAGATTAGATAAATCCCTTTTTTTTTTTAAATATTTTTATTACGGATCAAATGGTGGAAAGATTTTTAAATGAATCAATTCGATCATTTTAGTATTTCAGTTCAAAACGGGCTTACGCAAAATATCACATTCAT
This sequence comes from Eubasilissa regina, assembly GCA_022840565.1. NCBI lineage: Eukaryota > Metazoa > Arthropoda > Insecta > Trichoptera > Phryganeidae > Eubasilissa > Eubasilissa regina. The sequence goes on along the minus strand of JAINEB010000027.1, from coordinate 9,072,018 downwards.
ATGAGATTTTAAGTAATTTTTTTAGCAATATTTGAATATATATTTTTATTTGTTAACTTTGTTTTATTAACCACTTATTGAGTTTAAATACATCTACCGGTTTAGAAAAATACAATTTTCTTCTTCAGGATGTCATAACCATCCATTCAATTCAAGTGGTTAATAAAACAAAGATAATAAATAAAAAATAAATAAAAAAACAACAAAAGAAATAAAATAAAATAAATTGTGGAGTTACATATTAGCGGCGACGATAATAATACCATTAAATAAAAAGTGCTTCTACCTTGAGCTATTCTTCTTTTGTCTGCCGTTGAAATTATTATCATATTCTTGTATTCTGGAAGCAGCATCTATCGCCGTTTCCGAGTGTCCGGTTATTGGTCAGGACACTCCTTCAACCGGCGGTCCACGCATGAATCTTCTTTTCCTAGATAGACCATGATAAGTAGTTTACAAGAGGTGATGGAAAGATGGATGACAATAAACAAAGAAAGATAAAAAAAGGAAAGTAAAGGAATCAAGAAGTAAAGAAAAGAAGCGAAATTAAATTATTTCCTTTCTAATTTCTCCATGAGGCGACGTCCATACGCTTTTTCCTGGCGTTGGCTCTTGTATAGGGCTCCATCCTCTGAGTATCTTCTAATATAAATTCAACAGAATGGCGGCAGCATCCGAACGACTGCCCACGGCCGACCCCCTCAGCTCGAAGTGGCAAGTAGAATAATCAATGTACCTGCTAGCGCTTGTCCGTCACTTCAAGCGACGGTTGCAAACCTAGCGGCCAACATCGAAATTACTATTCGACGATCCGAGCCGAGCGCGAAATTATTTAACCAGGGTGTTTACTAGTTAAATTAGGTACAAACAGGTTACATTCTTCTTCTGCCAAGAATTCATAATGTTATAGTATATTGTTCTTATTGATACATTTAATGTGTATACGCAAGGAAAGCGATCTTATGATAAATGTTAACAAGTCGAAAGTGGCGGTATTCGAGAAGAAGGAAAGCTAGACACCTTGCTAAATACTTGTAGGTAATGAATATTTAGAATAAGTAAATGAGTTTGAGTATTTGGGAAGTATGTTCGATAAAAACGGACAGGCTGAGAATGATATCGAAAGGAGGGTGACTTTGAATGGAATTATATCTAACGGGAATTTATCAACCGAGGCAAGACTAGCAGTGTACAATGGAGTCCTGGTACCGTCGCTGATGTACGAAAGTGAGGCCTGGAGCCGGCAGAAGAGGAGCGAAAGTAGACTGAATGCAGTGGAAATAAGATAACTTATGCATATATGTGGCAAATCTATTTATTACAGAGTAAAGAATTAAGAAATAAAGAAATAATGTAAAGGTAATGTTAGTATAGTGAGTAAGATTAAAAAATGATCACTTGGTTTAGTCATGTGGAATGGATGAATGAGGAGAGAATGGTAAGAAAGATATATGACGCAAATATTGATGGCACCAGAGCTTGTATGAGAAGATGCATGAATGTGGATGAGGCGATAATCGTGCGTCAGGATAGAGGAGTGTGGCTTTCTTTCCTTTCTGCCTAACCCCGCGTGGAAATGGCGTGACAGTAAGTAGTAAAAATTTGTGTCGAAAAAACTGCTTAATTCATTTTGCTTGGCGCGCATTTGTAATACCTCCCATCTTAAGGGTAGTCACGTATTATTACATCTAGGTAGTTTTTTCCACCCACCCATGCCTGGGTTGGGTACTGAGGGTGGTATCATGTTGGAAATGTTTAAACAAGTTCAGAATGCCGGCATTTCTTTCCTTAACCGAGTCACCGTTAACGATTCAGTTAAACAATTCATACTCATGCGATTGACGTTAATTTTGTACGAGTGCTCGTTCGTCGTGTTTCCCTGCCATAAACGAGAGACTTTGATATTTTTAACAATTATTAATTGTATATACAAACGGTAACGCGTTTGAACCAGTTGTAGGGGCGCAGTCGCGTTTGCAGAATCAAATTGGTGATATTTTAAAATTGTGTTTCAAATGCGTGAAATATTTTCAATTTATCAACATAACTAGAAATAACCGATCCAACACTGGCGTAATTCGCGTATTCGAGAATTAATAATTTATTTGATCTAAAGAAAATTAACTTTGTTTGACGCGTTAATTAAATAAATGATTAGGCGAATTGAAGAATTTAAGATGTGGATCAATAGAAGAGTGTTCATATGTGCCCATTGTAAATTGAATAAAATAAATACTAAATTAATGTATTAATTATAAATATATACATATAAAATCAATTTTGTCGAAAAATATTGTTTTTGCGTCACCGGGATTCGAACCTGGATCTCTATTTCCAATCCGGGGAAGTGCACTACCTTTGTGCTATAACGCCAGTATTTTTCTTGACAAATTTTCGAACCTATATGTTACATTTTTCAAATTAATACACCTGTCGTTCCATTATTTGAAAGCCATCTACATTATTTTTACAGAATCTCAAATACCTTTGAGTAAACCGACTGCAGACGCCAGAATTATCAATTCATTTTTATTAAATTTTGGACACATTGATACAACATATATTATTAAGGAAAACACATTCTTATTGTGAAGTTGTAATTATTCAGAACATAGGTCTGTGATATAAATATTTATAATTAATACATTAATTTAGTATTTAAAATATCACAGACCTATGTTCTGAATAATTACAACTTCACAATAAGAATGTGTTTTCCTTAATAATGAATATAATAAGTTTATAAATTATTTGGCGTCACATTGTTTTAAATTTATGTAATATATATGAAAATTTTAACAATTGTGAAAAATTTGAAGCGTTATATTCGGTTGTATTCCGCTAGTGTTTATTTTGATAATCGAATTTTTTACAATATTTTGAATATGTCCAAATCTTTATCGGAACTAATTACTGGGTTCTATACCCCAGAGGATTGTCATCAAGTTTAATATGAAGTTAAAAATTGAAAAATACTGCATTTTCAGGCGTATTCTAGTATATGTTAATAATTCGAATGAATTTCCTATACACATAAAGGATATCGCCTCCACTTCAAATTAAGTCTAAGCTTCAGTGACATTTACATAATTACATGAGAAAGAATATAAAATTTTCAAAAAATGTCAATAGATGGCGACAGCATAATTAGTAATAAATAAGTGAAATGTTCCATCTTCATTTAATATATACAACTTCCAAAAGTTTGATACACGTGGTAGCGTGGGCAAATAGCCGATGACAGGTCGTAAGCCCTGTAACGCCCAAGACTTCCATGCTTCTCATATAAAAATCCTCTCTGTGAGACATCTTAATCTTAAATTTTTTATTTCCTTTTAAGTTACATGCAACATTTATATGTCGAAATAAATTATAAATCTAGTAGACTAAATAAATTTTGAAACATTATGTTGTGTGATGTGAAAATATTTTTTAATCAATTTAAACGCAAACCTTTAAATATCTAGTAATCTAAAAGAAACATGACTTAGACCACTTTCATAATAAGGGGCACATATAAGCTGAATGTGTAGAGTTTCGAAGGAGCGTGTTATGATGGTCAAGGTTGCCTCTTAGATATGCGGGTGTATGCGCGCACACAAAAAAAAATATAGCGCCCGCACAATTTTTAACAAGACTTCTGCACGTGGCACCTTCTTAGTTACATATCATATTTTTATACATTGTCTATTTTTCTACATTGTATCCTAGCTAGCCAGCTCCAGTCGAACAAAGAACTAATTAATAGTCCATTTAAAGTAGGGTATTTTCCAGTACACTGTCATGTATAAGTGTATTATACGTTGCGCAAAAATTAATACAAATTAAATTAAATTAACATAACAATAGAAAACAGTTTAGGAATAATATTAAATTTTCAATATTCTTTGACATCACCTCATTACGCTGCATATTGAATCCGATTGTGAATACGATTGATTTTGATGAAGAACTCATGAATTAAATGATACGACAATACAGAGGGTGTAACAGCTGTAAGGCAATCCTCCGTTTACCCAGGACCGTTTATAAGAGAAAGTTCCTGTATTGTCCCACTCATTCGCCGCATGGTTGGCATTTTTTAAATGCTACTAGGCAGCTGTGCAGCTATGTCTCGCACATAGTGACAAGACGGAGCAGAACAGCCGCCATCTTAAAATGCTCACAGTCCCCCTATTCTTATTTCACTCATAATTCTTATTTATTATGAGGAGAGAATTATCGCTTACCATTCTATCCTCATATGACCGAACCACCTAAGTGATCTGTTCTTAATCTTACTATCTTTACTAACATTAGCTTTACATTCTTTCCTTATTTCTTCATTCTTTACTCTATCATAAATAGATTTGCCACATATACGGCTAAGTGATCTCATTTCCACTTCATTCGGTCTACTATCTTTCCTCTTCTGTCAGCTCCAAGCCTCACTTCCATACATCTGCATCGATACGAGGTCTCCATTGTGCACCGCTAGTCTTGCCTCGGTTGACAGATTACCGTTAGATATAAATCCATTCAAAGTGCCGTTCACTTTATTCCCTGCAGTCACCTTCCTTTCGATATCATTCTCAGCCTTTACGTTTTTACTGAACATAATTCCCAAATACTTTAACTCATTTACTTTTTCCAAATATTTATTACCTACAAGTATTATGCACGGTGTCTTTCTTTCCTCTTTCTCGAATACCATCACTTTCGACTTGTTAACATTCATCATATAAATAACTTACAAAATTGAGTTTAACGATGCTAATTTATAATTTATAATATCGTCTAAATGCCGTTCATTTTTCTCAAGACACTCTTAAATTTGCGAACACGCAAGAGCAAAGCGTTGGTTCAATGGCAACAACTTCATGGTGGATATTTTCTTGTAGGGGCTGAATTGTTCGAGCATTGTTGTTGTAAATTCTCGATTAACGTTATCCTCACAAAAAAAAGTCGGACGGTGTAAGGTCCGATCCGGTGTCCGAGGTGTCCAGGGTATTCTCCGTACTTGCTGATTAATTTATTGGGAAAAATTCCTCCCAGTTTCTCCATTGAAACTAGCTGTATGTGGAGTGGCCCCGTCTTAGTAAAATTATGTTCTGTTGTTGAACCCGAGAAACAGCTGCAGTTGCGGTAACAAAAACTCGTCGATCATTTGGCGATACGCGTCACCAGTGACTATCTATCGCTGGTTAAAAAAATAAGGGCCCACCCTCGGGTAGAAATTGCACACCACACTGTCGTTTTTGGACAATGCAAACGCTTTTGATGGCGTTATAATAATACCCTTCCCACTTACCTCACCCTGATGGTTTACGAGCAATTACAATTTAATCTTGAAATTTTTCCGCTGGACACTCTTTACATGCATACATTTTTCATTTGTTGGTTCTCAAGTATCATTTTATAATAATGGTTCAGAAACGATATATAATAAAAACTCTGAAAGAATGTGTGGCAAGGATTATTCATCTAGTTAACGATATAAACTGCTACAAAGTTAAATAAATTATTATAATACCTAGGCGAACCCATGCAGGACATTTAATTAGTAATACTATTGTATGTCATTAATTAGAATGAATAATATTAATTATCTAAGTATTCAATTAAACAATGGCAAAAAACAAATCATTGTATTTAAATAGGAATAATTTAAATATGTAGATTTACAGAAATACATATTTAATCCGAAACATCTGACACAAAATGACCCCATATACATAACATGTATTGATACTTTACACTAAGCCGATACGAAAATTTGATCATTTAATCAGTCGGATACGAAAAAATCACTTCTGCTACTTTGCACGAGAATCAGGTAGATTTTTTATGTTTATGAAAGTGTATTTTTTCTTTTTTTCTTGGTTTAATATTAACAAAGTTACAAATTGATAATTAAAAAAATATATATTTACTTACATTTTGTTTTTGTTGTGTCTGTTTTTGAATATCCACCATTTTGAAAAAATATGACGGATTAGATTAGTAAACGAACTTAGCTGAGATATCTCCTAGATCAATTTTTGTGGAAAAGTTTCATTATAATCAAATAAGAACTGTCTACGATATCCGTGATGTCGAATATATGTTGTCGGTACATTCTTATGGTGAAGTTGTAATTATTCAGAACATAGGTCTGTGATATTTTAAATACTAATTAAATGTATTAATTTGAAAGATATACATATAAAATCAATTTTATCGAAAAACATTGTTGTTGCGCCATCAGGATTCGAACCAAAATCTCTTCCTAAACCGGGGAAGGTGCATTATCCAACTATGCTACAGCGACATTATTTTTGACGACAAATTTTCGAATCTATATGTTGCACTTTTTACACGATACATCTATCGTTCCATTATTTGAAAACCATCTACTTTGTTTTTACGTTTTTGCAGTCGTAAGAACAAGCAATTCATTTTTATTAAATTTTGGACACATTGATACAACTTATATATTATTATTTCAAATAATGTCGCTGTAGCATAGTTGGATAATACACCTTCCCCGGTTTGGAATGAGATCCAGGTTCGAATCCCAGTGGCGCAACAACAATATTTTTTGATAAAATTGTTTTTATATGTATATCTTTCTAATTAATATATTTAATTAGTATTTAGAATATATGTTGATATCATTTTTATAATATAAGGTTTCCGCGAGCACTAGTGTAAGGTACTGGTGTCTCTTCTAGGTTAGATTGCATTTTTTATAAATAGTATAGTATGAAACCTAGGCTGTCATTTCGGTACGGTAACGCGTGCCATTGTCAAGGCTTTGTCTCATAAAGTTACGGTAGACTCGCACTTGTTCGCGGGAGATATAAATCTTCCATTTAATCAATGTTTTGTCAACATAATTTACGTATGTTGTACTTTGTGTTGTCATGAACGATGTGTGGAACAGGTCACTAGTATTTAATAACCAGAGCTCTTGGAATTCTCTAAGTGAGTCCAAAGATGTGATAAATACTGACGTGACGTCTCGTTAATTCTTTATTATTATTAAGGAAACACATACTTATTGTGAAGTTTTAATTATTCAGAACATAAGTCTGTGATGTTTTAAAAATAATGTAGTTGGCTTTCAAATAATGGAACGACAGATGTGTTAATTTGAAAAAGTGTAACATGTAGGTTCGGAAATTTGTCATGAAAAATACTGGCGCTATAACACAATTGCTAGTGTAAATAGAAATCCAGGTTCGAATCTTGGTTGCGCAGAAACAATATTTTTCGACAAAATTGATTTTATATGTATATATTTATAATTAATACATTAAATTAGTACTTTATTATTAATTATTAAACTTAATTAAATTATTAAAATTAACAATTAATAAAATCATTTTAATCAATTTATTAAAAAAGAAATATTAATTCTGGCGTCTCCTATCGGAGAGATTCTGTAAAAATAAAGAAGATGGCTTTTAAATAATGGATCGATAGATGTATTAATAAGAAAAGTGTATCATATAGGTTCAAAAATTTGTCATCAATGCACTATGTTGTCGTAATATAATCGAATAATACAATTCCCAAGAATAAGAAGAAATCCAGCTTCGAATACCGGCACCAATAACAATATTTTTCGATAAATTTGATTTTATATGTATATCTTTCTAATTAATACATTTAATTTGTATTTTAAAAATAATAATTGTATTCTCTCCCCCCCAATAAAATCTGACTATTCAATTGTTACTTCAATCGACTAACTTAGAATTATTTACATATAAGTAGACTTGGTGTTTCGTTTTATTTTAAAGATTCATTAATACTCCGAGTACTCTAAATTAACCTTTACCATATCGTGATATAAAATATCCGAACGCAGCCATGCTGTCAACTCGTGTTACCGTAAATAACAGTTAGAAAAAATGTTTTTATTACCTAAAATGGCTTTAATGGCTCAAATTTACCTTAAACATTTAGCATTCAATTTTGAAAAAAAAGGATTTATAACATAATTTAGAGCAATGTGTCCTTCCTTCTTATCTCTCTTTGTTTAGAGAGAGACAATTATGTTTGTATGTTTGTTGTTCTTTTCACTGTGTGTGATCTCTGCCTTTCATATCACAAATGGTATTTTTACCAACGTATTAATTTTTAACGGATTGAATGGAAAAAAATAACTGTTTTTGTACGATTCCCTTTTCATAATTGGTTTTTCACTAGTTATTCCTAAGCGTTAATATTTTCTTTAGGGTTATCTAAAATATGAATTTTATGTTACAAGTATTTACCGAAATATTACAGGTTTAATTATGATGGTAGACCCGCGTTACTGCTTGGTTTGGGAAGGGTTAAGAAGATTATTATGTGAATCATATTTTAATTAAATATTTTTCTATTCTGTATTTTCAATGAAAAACGCATGAAAGTTATTATTTAATTAAAAAATATATGTACAATATATCAACACCAAAAAAAAAAGAACTGAAATAATTTTGAGGACATGAAATTTGCCACGACGAATATTTATTTTAAACCTTTTCAACGTTGAATATGATTTAATGCATCACGATACACAACTCAAACGCTGCCTGGTGTTCCGTACAGGATACAAGGGTGGTTCGCCGATATCAGCTTCTATCAACCGGCGATGATGATGATGATGATGATTATGAGGCAGAAAGAAATTAAACACAAAAGATGTTTAATATCGTTCCCGCCAGCAGAATATCCTGTTTTATTTCAGTGTTACACAATACATACGTTCATATAATATTTTCCCATGATATTTGCAATTACATAGCGACAGACCGCTGTTGTGACGTTTTATTAAGAAAGATAGTCTTTGTTTTCTAGAAATCTATCCCACGGTTTCTTCGGCACCACGCTGATGATTAAACATTCAAATTGCTGACACGTGTCTTAACATATTAATAAATTTTGTGCGATACAGTCTGGAATCGTCATAAAAAAAGAAGACAAGACGATAAAAGGCCTTCAACAAGAGTATAACCTCTAGTAATAATACATCCCATCATACTTTTACAGCATCGATATTAGCAGCATAACCTAAGTCCATGCGTAGTGCACGTCACTGTTAAGTAGAGAATAGGTATCTATGTTATAAAGGCTGCAAATAATGAAGTGCAAAACGCAAAACTCGTCCAATGTCCACGACAATACGTATTGTCATGGACGTACTTGTGGTCTAGAAGTTACGATTTTCGCCTAGTGATCTAGTGGTCGGGGGTTCGAGCCTCGTTCCAGGATGTCATTAAGTTAGTTCTATTTTCACAGCACAAGCTTAGTTTGAAAATAGTAATTGATGTGACACATAATCCGTGTAAAAAAAAAGTGATCTGTGGTGTAACTACCAAGTAGCTGTTGGAGCAAGTTGTTCCATGTTCAAGGTTTTACGGAAAATTTGAACATTTTTTTTGTATATTAAAAAATAAAAATATTTAATCTTTTACAAAAACTAATTAAAATATGTTTAGACAGAGTGGACGAATGTAGCAAGATAAAGCACGTTTAAATTGCATTCAAAACTAGAAATAACCCGTCAATAATGACGGGACAATAATTTTTAGAAAATCAACAAAATTACGATAATCAATTAATTAGATTTAACGCGATAAACTTTTACATTTATTTTTTATTTTATGCCTCTATGCAACTCAATACGCAGTATTCGTCATATATGGATGGACTAAACGAAATTAATAATAATAATAATGGATAATTTGTAGAGCGCCATTTTCGTAAGAACTGTCACCTCAAGGGGGCTCAAAGGAAAGAGCATATTATTAACCTTACAAACAAAATAAGGAAAATTGTCTACATATTTTTAAGACTCAGAAACATCTTTAACCTATAAATTTAAAAATAATATTTTACGCATTTGTAATAGGTATTATTACAGGAAGAAGCATATAAAACGTTACTTACTTACTTACTTACTTACTTACCATCACGCCGTTTCCCCGTGGGGGTAGGCAGAGAGGATAGAGCGCCACACTCTTCTGTCCTGACACACAATTCTCGCCTCATCCACATTCATACATCTTGTCATACAAGCTCGCCGATTGTTGAGGCTTCTAACAGAACCATCCTTCATTATCTGGTTTACCTGGTCGTGCCAAGTCTTCCGCGGACGTCCTCTATTTCTGGTTCCATCAACACTTGCGTCATATATCTTTCTTACCATTCTCTCCTCATTCATCCTTTCCATATGACCAAACCACCTAAGTGATCCTTTCTTAATCTTACTCATTATACTAACAGCTTTACATTCTTTCCTTATTTCTTCATTCTTTACTCTGTCATAAATAGATTTGCCACAAATACGTCTAAGTGATCTCATTTCCACTGCATTCAGTCTACTTTCGTTCTTTTTCTGCCAGCTCCAGGCCTCACTTCCATACATAAGTGTCGGTACCAGCACTCCATTGTGCACCGCTAGTCTTGCCTCGGTTGACAAATTCCCGTTAGATATAATTCCATTCAAAGCGCCGTTTACTTTATTTCCTACAGTCACCCTCCTTTCGATATCATTCTCAGCCTTTCCGTTTCTATCAAACATACTTCCCAAATATACAAACTCATCTACTTGTTCCAAACATTCATTACCTACAAGTATTTAGCATGGTGTCTTGCTTTCCTCCTTCTCGAATACCATCACTTTCGACTTGTTAACATTCATCATGAGGTCGCTTAAAACGTTAATATCATAATTAGAAATTAACTAAAAAATAATATAAAATTAATATAAATAAAAATGACCCCAAGTGCACAATTCTTTACAGAATTCAAAGTACCAAAAATAATAGACATATACAAAAAAAACATATTCTAAATTTAAAAAATTAAAAAAAATTTAAATATTCGAAGTGATTCCCAACGGAGACAAAATTGATTTTCTAAAACTTAAATATACTGCAACCCATAACCACTTTATTTATCTAGGCATTAAATTTTTCAATAATCTCTCTCTTACAATCAGAAAAATTACAGACTATTATAAATTTTCATCTGAAACCAAAAATATGTATACAGAGTAACAGACACATATATTTTTTATCTATACTATACTCCTTCTCTATATGCGAGTCTCCGACTCTCACAGAGAAGTTATATAAACATAATCAGATGATTGATTGATCAGATGATAAAATGTTTTATATCTTCTAATAAATAAATAAATAAAAAAACATAGTTAATATATAATTATATTAGTTGTATTTTTATAACTTGTGACATTACAAATTAGGGTGACGTTCAAAATTGCCCTCAAGTTGGTATCCCACTCTGTTTTGAAAGTTATAAAAGTGGTCACCATCTATGGTTCTTTTTCAATTCATTCAGCAGAGCTGTCAAATTTGCGCGGTTCAATGCTGCGACCAGCGTAATTTATATGTAACTGTGTGCGATCCATCGTAACCAAAGGGTTACGATGGATCGCACCATTTTAATGTTATTCAATCACTAGTGCATAATTTACTATAATTTGTTAATCTAATCGCACCGTGAATAATATTCACAGGAAACGCGACTTTTCACTTTGATTACTTTTCGCCTTGGTGTCATTATTACTATGGGCTACTTTACATATGCTCTTTTACAATTCTGTATATGAATCCAATTGCGTCGGCCTGAATGCAAAGAATCATCCACGATGATAGACCAAGAAGATAGGATGATCGAAGGGGCACGGACTGGAGTGATGCCATTTATGGGAAAATCTGGTTACCACCAGCCTGCAACTCGCGCCCAACCCGACGAAATTAGAATTTTTGTTTTTTTATGAATAGATGCCATTTTTATAACTAATAACACCTTTTCGTTTATCTTGTCCTGGTATTATCTTTATAAATTTTCTCAGTTTAGGATGAAGGCAGAATGTGACAGACTAAGGTGGGTAATATGTTTCTGAGGTGAAGAACCCGCGGATCTTGTGTTCATCGCTGACTAGCCTTTACTCTCACAAACTTCAAAATATTATTTTGGTTATAGCACATACATTTATATATAGATGCATTTTTTTATACAGATGAACATTATGTTCCAGGCCGATTTTGTGTGACCGCCTTTTTGATGGCATTGAGCACACTATTATTTATTTATTGACATACATATTTTTGTTTTAATAGAGGTGAATACATAATAAACATACATAATACGTAGTTTATTGTGTGGGATGGAGTAGACTTTACCTCTGATATATACAGCGTTGTCCTGGCTGCTTTGCTAAACTGAAGTCTGTGTTAAAGTAGCCAGTTTTTTTTTCGTGCTGTTGTAGTGTTATTTATCGACAGGAATAAAAAGAGAATTACAAATATGTATAAAAAAGTAAAAATAAAATAAAAATATTCGTAGTGGGAATGTTGTAGGACGAGTGAATTATTAGTGAAGGTATTGCATAAATTATATTAGAATGTTGGATAGCCATGCTTCTGATTCATCTCTACCTGATTGAATCATATATTGAGTCCATATTTGTGTTATTGGAATTAAACTATTTCCAGTTGGTACTGAGTGTGTTGTATAGTTTTGAGCTAAGAACATGTAGAATCTTTGATAAAATGTCGTTGTTGCTCTCGGAACTTGTGTGTAGATGTTTGTTGTTTGTCTTGTGATGTGACCATGATTTATTGCTTGAGGAGAGTTGTTATTAGCATCGAAATATTGAACGAGTCTCAACATAAAGATTTGTATTTTTAAAATTAGCAATATTAACTTGGTGGTTAAGATTCATATTTTTTATTTATTATCTAGATGTTTAGATGTTTTTTAAACTCAATTGTGGTTAATGAAACTAAGATAATAAATAAAAAATATAAAGATTTGTCTTATATCTAGGACATTATATTCTTTAAATATCTAAAGGGACGACCAATTATTACCTTGAGAATTGTTTTTTGTGCTTGTTTAGCCAACTCCAATATTGTTTTAGCTGCTCCTCACCAAACTAAAATAAGAAATGAAGAAAAAACTTTACCTAAAACATTACTTCTATTCATAGTTCCGATGTTTCGAGATGGGGGGCCATATTCCTAAATCCACCCCTGAGTCGCGCCACTGCACCGAGTCAACAATGACGTATTTTATTTATCGACTTATTTCGTGTCGTTTATCATCGCCGTAGAAAACATCGGAGATTTATAACTCTTTCAGAACCAATGCTCGCGAGATTATATATTATAGATACAAGCGCGACATGAAGTATGAATCCCGACGGGAGCGACCAATTTACCTACACGGCAGGTTGCACACGATGCCCTCGATAATATTATCACAAATCGGCCGAGCAACGGAGGCGGAGATCCAGAGGCAAGAAAGAATTATTGGGCGGAGTTGACAGCAGGCTCCAGAAGCCCCTTAATGAAGACATAAACTTTTGAGACATCGGCGATTCTTCAACCCCCTACCACATGCTGATGTCAGTAACTGATGCTGCTACTTTATAGTCGTGCAATATTTTAATTCAGCCGGTGATACACGGTGAATCGAATAATATATTGTGTTTATTTATTTATTTAATTAATTAAGGAGATTTCAACAGTATAAACAATCATAATACAACCAACATAATATACTTACTTACCATCACGCCGTATCTTCACGGGGGTAGGCATAGAGGATAGAGTGCCACATTCTTCTGTCTTGACACACAATTCTCGCTTCATTCATATTCATATATCTTTTCATCGTTGATTATTGCGGTTTCTAATAGGCCCATCTTCCAGTATCTGGTTTACCTGGTGGTGCCAAGTCTTTCGCGGACGTCCTCTACTTCTGGTGCCATCAACATCGCGTCATTTATCTCATTACCTTTCTCTCCTCATTGATCCGTTCCGTATGACCAAACTACCTAAATTATCCTTTCTTAATCTTTCTTACTATACTAAGATCAGCTTTACTATGGTATTTGCATGATAGCACAGCAAATATATTTGATCTGGTGCCCTGACTGCAACACAAATATTTAATTTGGCATCAGGACGAAATTACACAGGAAAAAATAAACGTGTTTGGTGAATGGTGAACCATTGTTTGAGATGTTTAGCTATGAATGGTATTTACGAAAGGTTGGCACGAAATTGTAAGTTGGACGCACGATTGAAATTTAAACGATTAGAAAGTTTAAAATAAACATAGTATACTAGAGGCGGTGCCGAGGTGCGAGTAGATGTATCCGAAGAGCTGGCCAGGCTCCCTCGGACTGGTTGCGGCGCGATGTATTGTTGTCTGGTTTGGTGGGTACCAGTTGGACTGTACAGCTGTTGACTGATTTTTGTGAGGCGCGAACATGACCACCACGCATATAATAAATTTCACATTAAAATATCAAATGCGGAACTAAAAATTACTTTTTAAATGTATATATATACAACCCAGAGTTCCAAAAATGGCTCTCTTGCCTTATTGTCTTTTCTGTCTCTCCTTATATTGTAAAATTATATAGCTGTTTTTGTATTTATTAATTCGATATTAAGATATCAATGGTGTTGAAACAGAATTGTTGCTTAGAATAATTAAAATAGTTCAAAAATTTATATATACCCTAAAATTTTCAAATATGTCTCTCATGCTTTCTACAACTTTGTCAAAAAATTATGCTTACAAAAACAAACAATTTGCTGCTTTGGTCTACAAAACTAACTAACTGGTCTAATAGTCCTATTTTACTGAATTATAGCATAATTTCGTAATATTAGTTGTATATAATATATTCTTTATATACCAAAAAATTAATGTAAAAATAAAAAGAGTTAAACAAGATTCAGTTAAATAACATACAAATACAAAGATAAAGAAAAAATGTATTGATCAATGTATTATAGTTTTATCTATGTTACATTAAAAAAAAATCTAATGTAGTGCATAACTTTTGATATAAATGAATAATTAAAACATATACTTTGGTAAAAAAAACACGCGTAAAAATGAATTAACATTGAAGGATCCAATTAACAGTATTTGAAGATTGTTTGCGTTACAAATGTAAATAGCAATAAAACATTGATAAATAATACAAAATAAAAATTCCAAAACGATAATTCGCGCGTGAAGAGGTTAAAGAGACAATTAATTCAATACATTGTAGGTTATATTAATGACGTTTGATTTGCGCGCGCGCACGTCATCTCGCATGTGAGTTGCCAGTAAGGCGAAGAATTTAGCTACGTAAGTTAATTAATAAATGTAATGCAGCCAAATAATTGAGCAGTTCGAGATATTTTTTGTTGTTGTTTTTATTGTTTTGATATGCAAAACAAATGGTTGGAATAGTGAACACGAGTTAACGATTTTTTTAAAAGATTTTTACTGCCCAACATAATATAGTAGTGAATAATGAAATATTTGTTTACTGTTTCAGTGCGATGACTTTTTTCCGATGATAATTATTTTTATTATTAGTAGCTACTTACTCGTAATATAAGAAACAATAATTGTAGTTATTAATGCTTAAGTATATATTAATACATGCATTATTTAACTAGTCTTACTCATTATTATCGAATTAATATAACTATTATATATTAGAAGAACACATTCTTATTGTGAAGTTGTAATTATTCAGAATATTGGTGTGTGATATTTTAAATATCAATTAAATATATTAATTAGAAAGATAAACATATTAAATTTAATAAAAATGAATTAATAATTTTGGCGTCTGCTAACAGATTACTCAAAGGTATTTGAGATTCCGTAAAAATAAGGTAAATGGCTCTTTCAAATAATGGAACGATTAAATGTATTAATATCAAAAAGGTAACATAAAGCCTCGAAAATTTGTCGTTAAAAATATCGTGGCTGTAGCATAGTTGGATAATGCACCTTACCCAGTTTGGAAAGAATTCCAGGTTCGAATCCTGGTGGCGCAACAACAATATTTTTTGATAAAATTGATTTTATATGTATATCTTTCTAAATAATATATGTAATTCATATTTATAATTTAACTGTTTTTAATACTCGGTAGTGGATTGGTTCGATGTCAAAAAAAAACATATTTAAGAAATGTTCGCACTTTTGGCGATTTTTAATAATAAGAGATATTATAGTTATAAGTATTAATTATTTTTATTTGACTGTATACAAAATATTGCACACGTAAAATTAAAAAAAAATATAAAATGTGATTTTTTTTAATGCCGCTTCAGAACTGTGAAAACTTCAGAAAAGATGGAGTGCGACATAGGTGTTAAAACCAGAAAATTTCCATAACTACCAGTATTATGATCTGAAAGTCACAAAAATTATAAAATTAAGGAGGTTTTGCCAACTTGGCCACACGGGGCGTATATGTAATGCAAAATCCCCCATGTTAATTATATGAATAAATCTGAATAAAGACGATGAATAAGTAAACCCAAAATGTGTAGTTCGAGATATACATATATAAAGTGATCACTTAAACCAGCCGAAGACAGGTTGTAAGCCCTGTAATTACCCCATATTTCCATATATTTTCCATTAAATATAATAAAAAATAGCTTTGTCTCTATAAGATATCTAATATTTGTTTAATAATAGCGTCTTTGTAGGTAAAAATTCAGTTATTGTGTGTTCTTGGACATGTTCAAATATTACTATTATAATATACTGGTCAAAATAAAAAAATACATACATAAAAAAAATTTTTTTTCAGGCGCATTCAAGTATAATATGTTAAAAAACATTTTACAGATAAAGAATATTGCTTTAAAATAATTTGAAAAAAAAAAAGGATTCTTATAGTGATGAAATATATGCTATTTAAAAAAAATGAATTATGAAATATATACTATTTAAAAAAAATGGAAAAATGAATTATCAAATTTGGTCCATAGATGGCGATAGTGTAGTGGCATTCGATGCGAGTCCACATACTAACATATATACAACTTAAAAAAAAATTGATAAATATGGAGATTGAGGGATGAGAATTGAACGTTATATATATATATATATATATATATATATATATATATATATATATATAAGTGATCGTTTAAGTCAGCCGAGGACAGGTATCTCACACTTCCATATATTTTACAATAAATATAATAAATAACAGTTTTGTCTCTATGAGATATCTGTTATTTGTTTGTGAAATAATAGAATCCCACATTTTTACGTCGTGACATACTACACACACAACTCACCTTACCATGCACACGCCGTCCTTCAATATCTAATCTACCCGATAGTGTCAGGTCTTTCACGGACGTCCTTTTAACATTTCACCTTTATATAATTAAAATATTGTAATATTATTATAAGTGACTCTAATCCCTAGCTAAAATTGTAATCCTAGGATTTTTGGAATCGATTTTGATAAAATTGTTTATTGAGGCAGGTCCGCCACTGGAATTCAGTCCCTTCAGAATTCCTCTTTTGCCAGCTCTAAGCATAAGCATCAATATTGGTACAAGAATCTTATTGTGTATGACTAATCTTACCTTGGTTGACAAGTTTCCATTAAAAATTATTGCATTTAAAGTTCCACTAGTAGAAAACTTGCTGCTGAGCCTGAGCTGAGCTGAGCTGAGCAATAGCACGGGCGGCTATTGTCACAGGCTATCTATATATTTATTTGTTTATTTTTGTAGCATAAATAGTACATATGAAAATAAAGGTAATTACTTTACTAGACGTGGTCTGTTCTAAAGCAATTTACCTGTACAGTTTTTAAAAGTTGTAATTGTCAAGAAGTTAAGAAGCTAAGTAAGTATAATGTAAAGTAAGTTATAAAAAGTTGTGTAAAAAAAGTTATAAAAATATTTTTGTCTGTAATATAGTTGGAGACAAAAATGTGTAGGTAGTTAGGATAGCACAAATGACAAATCAGTTTCATTTTGCTTTCCACTCACATCAAGCAACCACTTTGTTATTTTTGGTTTAAAATCGTCGATCACTTTAGAAACTTTTAGGTCTAGTGGCAATTTATTAAATATCCGCTGTGCACAAAACAAGAAAGTTTTTTAACCGAATTTGGTATTCATTTTTGGCACTGAAAAGTATCCTAAGGTTTTGCTTCTAGTTTCCTTTGGATCGAATCATGGAAGTAGAGTTAATAAAAAAAAAAATTTGATCTGGTAAACAGTTGTCTTATATTCAAAACTTGAAAGGATTTAAAGAGTTCTTCAGAGTTATGTATAAATGGCCTCTTGTTATATAGATAGCCGATTGATTTTCTGTTAGTGCATTTTGTATTATCTTCCTTGAAATTTTACAAACGGTGTTCTTGAGTATCAATTTTCAATTATATATATCTAGTTTATTATTCTTCATCATTCCACTTAAAAACATTCTTGAAAAAACTGAAGTCATGTTCAATCATCGCCGGAACATGTGGCTCAGGTATAACAAGAAATTCTTTTATGCATTAAAATGACACCCCTGAATAGAAGATTACCCTGGGTACAGTTTTGGGCTGAAGAAACCCTGAAGAGTGTCGGTGGATAGATACATTGCATCTTGCTGGGGAGTCAGCTGTGAGGATGATCCAGGATCAAGAATTGTGGGAGTACATTAAAAGCCAAATTATAATTAATTTATGCCACTATATAAGACTCCCCTCCTGCAACAGCACTGTATATCATTTCTATGTATGGAGCGTCGGCCATCTTAGATGATATACAGTATACTTCGAATAAACACCTATTTGACGCGTCTTTTCGAATCGGTCGCGACCCGTGTTATTGACACATTTCTCCGTCAAAATTCCCATTCACAGATTTTCTCATGCTCGTCTTGTCAGTATGAATTGTGACCTTGTCGTCAGCAGATGACGACTTCACCGATATTTGTTTGATTTTGGCATTGCAATAGCGTTCGCGGTGTGGACATTTCAGCTCGAGTGCACCAGCACTGTATTTGGTGATATTGTGTTTTGATCACGTATTATTTGTTGTTTGTTTATGCCGTGGGTGAAATTGTGATATCGCTGTCTTCAATTGGAAGCGGAGATTTGCTCATCCGCGTGCCATCTCAGTGCCAGTGTGTGATCTCGGCGGCGACTGCGGGGATGGATAACGAAGGCATCATATACAAGGTAAGGCGAGCAGTCCTTTTGAATCCCGGTACCCAAGATCACTGGTCCTTCAACTGGAACCCCTATCCCCTCACTTACCTCATCCAGTACCAAGGTTTCCCTACTTCCTTTCCGGAATCGTTGTATTTTCATTCCACGCACAATTCGAATTCGTACATTTGGATCCTATCGGTGCAGGATTTACGTTTCGAATTCACAGTGTTTTTGCGGAAATCCCTACTTAGAAATTGAAATTCATAACTCAGAATGCCCAAAACTGATGTACAGTGTTGTTAATGAGGGGATCTCATATATTGAATGACGAATTGAATGAGGAAAGAAGAAGAAGAAAAAAAAGATATAGTAATGAAATGTTACAAAATTGTCAAAGTTTTCGCGATAAATTTTACTGGGGGACCCTCTGAAAATTATATTCTATGTTAAAAACCTTTTTACTCCAGTCCATAACATTCAAGCTGGTCACTTTTAGGGCGCAGTTCACAGAGAGCGCTTGCAGGCTAATTAAGCAGGAATATTTACTGCAAAGTATGTGAATGTTATATGCTTCCATTTGCTAAACCTGTTATATATAATAATATTGCTCGCTTCCCCGTATTGCCCAAACTTAATAATTTGATTATGTGGGTGGGCACCCTGTAGTAAAAGGCATTTTTTTATGGAGTAGTATTAGTATAGGTAAGTAGTTTATTTCTTTGTCTTTTTCTTGTGCCTTATCCGTTCAAAGGACGTTGGCTATCAATGGTTTGTTCACTGCGGCCTGGAAAATTTCTACCGTACAAAGACTTCCAGCAATCTTTTCCTATATTATGAGGTGCTGGATCTCGTACTTCTCAGGATGTTTCATCACAGGTCCGAGATACTGAAGGTTTGTGATCTTTATTCATCCGTACCATAAAATCTTCATTCGTAACTCTACCCATCCAGCTTATTTTGAGCATTCTTCTGTAGATCCACATCTCAAATGCTTCAACACATAGCATCTGACCATTCTCATTCGTAATATAAGTTTGAGATCATGTCTACAGAACATATTTTCATGCGGATAAAGGTTGCACTAGCTTACTCAACGCGGCAACAGAAGGATCCCATCTTTCATTTATATATATATATATGTATATATAGTAGTTTTACCGACCACAATATGTTTGTGAAACCTAAGTTTTGGTCCAGAAAATCACGACCTTCAACCCTGAGGAATACGACTAAAATTATTATTACAAACAATCGATACTCCTTGTAATTCAGGCCTACAGCGAGTACCCGGGCGGGAGGCGAGTGAGTCGTATGGGACGCAATTAGGATGAGGCGCGGAGTAAAAGGTGAGACCACCGCTCGGTCTAATTACCATCCACCCGCTTCAGTAATTAACTAACAACTTAATACGCGCTGCACAGAGCCGCATACGAAACTTTCCACAATATATTATTATGGTAAAATGTAAAATAAAGCTGATAACGCTGAAAGATCTTAATATGATGACCTTTAATGTTGTAATGTAAAGGGTGTTTATTTATTGCCGTATGATTGATCAGTTTTTGGTGCCGCAATTGCAAATGTTTCCCGGATACAGTAACATAACGCTGTGGTAACTTCACACACCGCTAGGGTCTCGATGGAGAAGCTGAGGGTAATTTTTCAAAGAAAATTAATAAGCAAGTACGGAGACATACCCTGGCCACCTCGGTTGCCAGATTTAACGCCTTGTGGTTTTATCTTGTGGGGATACCTGAAATCTAAAGTGTAAAGTCCTCAAATAATATACGCCCTACAACAAAAAATTCGGTGTGAAGTCGCCGCCATCAATCCAGCATTTTTTCTTGCATTGCAAGACATGGACGTCACTTCGACGATACAATCTTTAAAAAGTGAAAACAGCAGATCTCTATTACCTGTTAAAACTAAAATAAATATAATAAACATATACGCTTGTATTTTATTTCAATTTTAAAATCAAAAAATTTCACTAAGAAATATCGGCAGAATTTATAAGAAAAATGGATGCAAATCAATATAGGCACGAATATCATACAAGAGAAAGAAAAAGACTGAGACTGCCATTCAGGATGAAGGTTAAATTTCAGAAATCGGTGACGTACAGTGCCTTGAAGATTTTCAATGAAATGCTAGATGATAAACGAAAGGAGGAGAAACTACATAGAGAGAGAGAGATTACACGAGGATGGTGGTGGTGAAACAGGATGTTGAAAGGGTAACGGAAATTTGGTAGAGGGACAGAACAACAAGGGTTCATGGAACAACCAGGAAGAACACGACTTACTTGGAATTTCTCCACTGTAGCTTCAGGATACTTCTACAATGATTAACACGAAGCACTATGATACACAATAGCCGTTTAGGCACGCACTGCGAGAAAATCGAAACACAATAATTTTACAATAGCTTCAAGTTAGTGACAAGCAGGACGTTTACAATTCAAGATCAGACACAGAAAAAGTCGTGCTCTGTGGTAATGGTAATGAAGGGTGGGGGGGGGGTCAGATAAGTATAGTATACCTAATGAAGCATCCGCATGCGCACGGCGACCGGCGATCTGAACCTGTCATAAATACCGAAAACCCCGGATCGCAAAAAATTTGGTTTCATACATAGGTAGTAGCCAAAATATTTTTTCAATTAATAGATCTTTTCTGTATATCTTTCTAATTAATACATATAAAATCAATTTTATCAAAAAATATTGTTGTTGCTACTGGGATTCGAACCTGGATCTCTTTCTGATCGGGAGAAGGTGCATTAACTGACTATGCTACAGCAGACATTACTTTTGACGACAAATTTTCGAACCTATGTGTTACACTTTTCAAATGAATACATCTATCGTTCCATTATTTGAAAGGCATCTACTTTATTTTTACGGAATCTCAAATAATGTACTTTCCCCGGATTAAAAAGAGATCCAGGTCTAATCCCGATAGCAACAACAATATTTTTCGACTGAATTGATCTCATATGCATATCTTTCTAATTAATACATTTAACTAGTATTTTAAAAAATATCACAGACCAATGTTCTGAATAATTACAACATCACAATAAGAATGTGTTCTAATAATATACGAGTTGTATTTACACATAATGTAATAATAACCTAATGACTCATTGTATACTTAAATAAATAAATAGTATTTTTAAGGAGAACACGTTCTCATCGTGAAGTTGCAATTATATGTATATCTTTCTAATTACTATATTTCATTTGTATTAAAAATAAATAGTAGATAGCAATATTTTAAACTACCACCTTCTCTTTTATTGCTCAGTCCAGCTCTGGACAAGGCTGTCAGTTGAGATGAGAGATTTATTATCCTCCCCCGCCGCCCCTGCCCCAACGGAAACCATATTAACTCAACCGGCCAATCTGGCCAGCTTGCTTCCAGGCGGAGGACGAGCCTGGCGGACGGGCGAGTCCATTATTGTCGAGCACATCGCACGGGAACCAAAACATGTTGTCTCAATTTATTATATTTATTGGCAGAAGCGTTGATCGATGATAAGATGTGGTGGAGCTGCCAGACTCATACAATAAGTATCTAAGGTAAATTGTATTCCATAGGCAAGTTCACAAACAGATTTCTCATTCGATTCTTCTTCTACATAAGGGAGATTCAATTATCGCTATACTCCCCTTGTGCGCGTTAACACATTCGATACCAATGTATCCTGGTTCTGGGTTTGCTATTGATAATAAGACCGCGTCCCTCTAGTAAGACATATCGCTATTAACCTGGATAGTCGGCCGATC
Source organism: Eubasilissa regina (assembly GCA_022840565.1). NCBI lineage: Eukaryota > Metazoa > Arthropoda > Insecta > Trichoptera > Phryganeidae > Eubasilissa > Eubasilissa regina. The sequence goes on along the minus strand of JAINEB010000027.1, from coordinate 9,049,258 downwards.
TCCCAGATGCAATGCGGACTGCTGGTTGATCATCTGATGATTCAGAATGCTGGAAGATCTGAATGTGATGACCTTTAAGCAGAAAATATATTTCGATGTAAGTGTATTTATTTATAATATCACTCACTAAGAAAATATCGGCAGAATTTATACGAAAAATTGATTCAAATCAACATGAGCACGAACATCATACAAGAAAAAAAGATGAGACTGTCATTCAGAAAGAAGGCTAAATCTCAGAAATCGATGATGTATAATGTGATGAAAGTTTTTAATGAAATGCCAGAAAGCATAATAAAGGAGAAGAAACTACATATATTCATTCATATACAGTTTGATAGAACATCAAGGGAGACAGAATATAAAATTAAACGCAAAAGAGAGAGACAGAACACATATACAGAAAGACGGAACATTAAGGGAGGGGAAAATACAGTGTTGATGAACATTAATTGATTTTAAAGGAAACATACCTAATATGGGGCTAATGGATAAATTAATTTGATTATTAAGAATTGGTTTAGCACTATTTACTGAATTTAATAAAAAAACTGTTTCTCTCTTTCACATGTAATTTTGTATTCTATCATTCTATTATAATTTTATACCTCCCTCTTAATGTATATATAACTGTACTCTTTTTGAAAAATACCATTTTCTTCTTCAGGATGTCATAACTAACTAAAAACATATATTATTGTTTCTTCACCAGAATCTATTTTTAAAAAAACAACAATTATTTAAAAAATAAATTTAGTACCTAACTCGAATTGTTACTTAATACAAATTTACTCGAATAATTTTTAGGAAAAAATTTTAGAATGGGACTCGTAGTTAAATTTAGTTGGTTGTTTAAATTTGTTGATTAGTTTTACACGCTTTATTTATCTTCAATGATTCCAAATTAATTAGTGATACCAACACCGTTTATACACAAAATTTACTATCCCAATTTTTTATCAAAATCATGAACATTTTCTATCAAATGATTAGAAAATTCTGAAAACCCACTAATGTTCGAACATCTCAAATGCTCCTTTATTCTTATATAAAAATTTCTACCCGTTTTACCAATATAAAATGCAGCACAATCCTTGCAAATAAGTTTATAGATACCAGAATTGTTAAATTATGCAATTCTGCAAGAAATAAAGATAGCTTGGAGAAGCTTGTTGTGGTGGGCCACGTCGAAAGAAGGAGAGGAAGAGGAAGATCCCCCACCCGTTGGACCGACTGAGTAATAAAGGCAAACATGCATTTATCTGCAGAATGCTGAGAAAAGTGGAGATCCATTGTAAAGACGGCGGGAGTTTATCGAGATCGCGATCCTCAGTCATGGACATGGATGATGATAAATGTTATTATTTGATGACTTATGGTAACTTTCTAAAATAAATAGTTTTACTGATTTTTGGTGGTTTTAGGCGATATTTGTGTGCACGTGTTAAATCTCGCTGTCATATCGAGCGCCCAGTATATTGGTTTGAGTTTTTACGAATCTCTTTCTACCAATTTCATCCTGATCTCTGGATTTATCTCCGGAACAAAATCTCAACACGTGTACATTTCTTTATTTTACTTTTATTTATTTTAATATTAGAAAATATAGTACATTCAAAAAATAATTAGCAGGATATATATATAATTTATTTTAACATTTATTTCTTTTCTATGAGAGTAAGACTCGTGTATAAAGAAATACATACGAGAATTTATATTTCAATTAGTCTGTGTATATAATTTTTTTTACTTCAGTTACAAATTTATAATAGTCCGTAATTTTTCTAATTGTGATGGGGAGATTGTTAAAAAATTTGATACCTTGATAAATATAGTGATTTTAGGTTGCGGTATATTTTAGTTTTGGAATATCAAAATGGTCTCTAAATCTTGCAGATCGGAATTCGCTTATAATATTTAATTGATTTTTAATTTTGATAGTTTGGATTATTGAATTTTTTTGTATATGTTTATTATTTTTGGTGTTTTGATATTTGTGAAGAGTTTTCTTTTAAGAATAATTTTTATTATCATTTTTTGAGTGATTTCTAATTGAAGTTATATGCTCCTCCCCATTCAACAATACCGTATTGCAAATGTGACTGTACAAACGCGTAATATATCATTTTCAGATTTATAAATTACAAGATGTTTCTGTTTTAAAAATATGTAGGCATTTCTTATTTTGTTTGTAAGGTTAGTAAAATGTTCTTTTCATTTGAGTTTGTTATCTATTATGATTCCTAGGCACTTGATACAGTCTTATTTTTCAATTGATGAACATTGGTCACAAGAGTCACATCATCGTTTCGTCTTCCGTGGACACGGACCTTTAGTCGTGATGGAGCGATGTGCCTGATTGTAAGTTTGGCTGCACGGCGGTCAATATTGACCGCAAAGCGACAATTACAATCTGTATGGAACCACTATCTGACAAAAAGTGGCAAAATCTATTATTTATTATTTTATTAGTAACTATATAATACTATGTAAAAATCTGTTTTGACTGTGCCCGTCTCACTAGAGAAATTCTGTGTCGAGACGGGCATAGTTTACAAGCAATTGTTCAATTAATTAGAATTACAAGTAAATAGATTTACATTTATTACTATATAAAAGGTGTATATGAAGAACAATTTTAAAATGGACTTAATTTTTGGATCACTTTGTAACAATAACTAATATAGGTATGAGTTAATATGTTTGGGTGAGTGCACCAATACTGGCTCTACCCATATTACGAATCCAAGTTTTAATATAAAGTTTCATGTTCTTGGGACAATTCAGTTGATTTAAGTCTTTTAGCAATTTATTAAATAGTTTAGGTCCAAAATATTTGTAGTTCCTTTGACCAAGTGTAGTATGTGCTCTTGGGGTTTGTAGGTTATTTGTATTTGTCTGTGTGGAAATTATGTTTTGAGTTGTTTTAAAATGTGTCTGTTTGTATTTATATATGTATTTGAGAGTAGTATTAGCGTATATTTGTCTAATATCAAAGACATAAAATTTATTAAAAATTTCGTCGGTGCTCGTTGTGATTGGGGATTGACAGATAGCATAGTACGCCATTTTAAGAAGTTTTATATTAAGGAAATTTCTAATATTTCTAAAAAATATATTGTTTTTCTTATTTTATTTGCAATGAGTTGTGTATGATGATTCCATTTGAGATAAGGATCAAATATAATTCCTAAGTATTTAATTTGGTCAGTACTTTCTATATAATTGCATTGATACGTATAGTCGTCTGAGTTGGAACAATTGTGAACTTTTATTTTGTAAGTATACGAGGGTTGCCCATTTTCTTTTATGCTCGAAGTTAGGTATTTAGTATTATTGGTATTAAGTGTTAAGGTGTTCAGGTCGAGCCATTTTTTAACAATACTTATACCTTTTTCGGCTTTTGTATCAGCTTGGAATTGAAGAACAGTGTCATCCACAAAACAAGTAACGCTTCCGTTAAAAGAGATGTTGCATAGGTCATTAATATATATTAAGAATAGTATTGGGCCTAATATGCTACCCTGTGGGAGCCCGAAGTAAGTGGAAAGAGGATTGCTTGAAATTTCATTAATACGAACTCGTTGATTCCTGTCCGTGATGTAACTTTTAAACATATCAAGTTCTTTGCCTAAGATACAAATTTATTTTAGTTTTTCGATTAAACTAGAATGCGAAATTGCATCAAAGGCCTTGGTGAGATCCATTTTTGTTCACATTGTTAGTAACGAAATCTGTGACACAGGCAACAGCTTCAGTTGTACCCATATTTTCCCTAAAGTTTTTAGAAATAACTTTATTACTCTCGAGGAGCAATACCGAGCAAAATCAGCTTCGCCAAATGCTTTTCTGATGAGTTAAAATTTTAACTTATTATATCACGATATATATAAATCTTTAAATAATAATATTTTGGACAGCGAATGAGACCGTTTTAAAATGGTTGTGAGACAGCACCACCTGTCACTCCCGGTGACACGACAAACGGAGTGACAAAAAGTTGCCGGACTAGTCGCGGTGATAAACATTGTTACCAATTACCCGACAAATACTGGAGAAAATATTCTGAAAATATTCCCCATTGCTTTTACGAGACGTGTCGGCTTTCAGCTGAAATGCGAGATATATTAATATTTTATTCTGCCAATTATTAAAATACTGTACTTGTATTGTACGCAATAATATATTGGATCACATTTCTGATACAAAAACATTTCTCGAATTTAATATAGCCAAGTTTTATACCCTTTAAAGCGATTTAATCACATAGCTTTACGTCTTGACGCACAGGAGGCGCCTTCTTACGTAAATAAGTGTCGATCAATAATTTTTATTATTAAAAAAAAGGAGAACACATTCTTATTTTGAAGTTGTAATTATTCATAACACTACAGACCTATGTTCTGTTTAATTACAACTTCACAATAAGAATGAGTTCTCCTTAATAATATATACGTTGTATCAATGTGTCGAAAATTTAATAAAAAATGAATTGTTAATTTTGGCGTCTTCTATCGGTTTACATAAAAGTATTTGAGATTCCGTAAAAATAATGTAGATGGCTTACAAATAATGTAACGACAGATGAATTAATTTGAAAAAGTGTAACATATAGGTTCGAAAATTTGTCGTCAAAATTACCTAATGCACCTTCCCCGGATTGGAAAAAGAGATCCAGGTTCGAATTCCGGTAGCGCAATAACAATATTTTTCGATTAAATTGATTTTATATGTATATCTTTATAATTAATATATTTAATTAGTATTTAATCATTATTATATTTATTTTAAAAAGTAAATAAATGAGTAAATATGAAAAATGGTCATAATTTGGGGATGCTTTTATCCAGTAGTAAAGAAACAGGTACAGGATGGTGACTACACTGGTGGAATTAGTGGTGGATGGGTAGCTAGCGGACTCTTCACAGCTTTTAAAAGTCATCTGTTACATTGATACTTAAAAAATTGCAGTGTACAACGATGAATCATTTAATATCCTGTTACTTTAGTGATGAGAGTTCGTCCGATAGTAATATTGTAGTTTAATTTGTATTACTAAAAGTTTTTTACTAACAAAGAGACAAATTTCTAACACAAGAGTGAACAAAGCAAATAATTGTATATTTAAATTTTATTATTTTTTATTTCACATAACTAAAATTACATATTTTTATCGCTTACCTCTCCAAAATAGAGACTATCTCTTGTGCTTGGAGAGGGACTTGCACTGTAATAATTTATATAGAGTTAGAAGTTATACATTTGTAATCTATAATTTATTATTTAATTGTGTGCTTTTGAAATGTTCGTTTAATTTCTTTTTTAGTTATTTTATATCCTTTAATTTGTGTAGGGAGGCTTTTGAAGTTTTATATCACTAAGTATGTGAAATTTTGCTGACAGTGTTTGGTGTTACATTTGGGGATTTTAAAATAATTTTTAAATCTTAATGATCTGCTTATTTCAAATTTGACAGTATTATTTTCTTTAAGTAATTGATTATTTGTTTTTTTTTGTAAATGTTTTCTGGGAATTTTGCAAAATGTGTTTGTGTTGAAAAAGTTGATCTTTATTTAATATTAGAATTTTAGTAAATTCGCCGATATTTGATGCCACACTATTAGGCGATGGTAAAAAGTTACTACAGTCATATTTTACTATGGTAATAATTTACACGACCGGGCTTTAGAGTTTTTCTTTTTGGTGTACAGTCTTTGCTCGAAGAATTACCAATAATCAGATACCAATCTTTACTATTGGACACAATCGTAGACAGGATAAGTAATGGTGTGAATATGGTTTAAACAATGATTTAACCATCATCATTGTAAAGTGTAAAGTACACCATATTTCAGCGTACCCCAAATGCCTGTTCGTTATACCAACGTATAGCGAACAAGAACAAGAAGAAGACATGCAGCATAATTTAATCGTTAACTACGTATGTACGAAGAAATGACCAACGTCGAAGGTTCAACAGTATAATACCGTATGCCAATGATGATGCGGTAAATGATGTTGTTTTTTTTCTGCGTATTTGTTTAACTAGAGATGTAAAATATTCAAAGAAACTTAAATTTCCTGTTTATGCCCCACAATCTACCGGTGAATTCCTAAAACTTCTGAAATAGAGAATGAGAGCGGATCCACCGCGTACCCAAGACCGATGTGATAAGCTCAAGGCTCCTATCTCAGTATTATTATTTTAAAGCTACTATAGCGGCTGATCGATAACGCCTCGCAGGGCGATACCGCGCAACTGCTAAAATGAAAAGTTGCCCTCATTGAATATATAGAAAAACATGAGTTGTAAAGATATTAATTGGTGATGAATGTTAATTTCAATTATTTTAAATTGTTAACTTTGTTTTATTAACCACTAATAAATTAAAATACATCTACTGGTTTCGAAAGATATCATTTTCTTCTTCAGGATGTTATTAACTAATCAAAAACAAATGTTATTGTTTCTTTAACAGAATCTATTTAAAAAAAAAAACAATAATTATTTTAAAAATAAATTTAGTACCTAACTTAAATTGTTACTTGATGATACAAAATTACTACAATAATTATTAGGAAAATTTTTTATATATTGGTAAAACAGTTCGAAATTTGAATATAAGAGTAATGGAGCATTTGAGATGTGTGTGAGATGAATAACAGTGGGTTTTCAGAATTTTCTAATCATTTGATAGAAAATGATCATGGTATTGATAAAAATTTGGGATTATCTATTTGGCATGTAAACGGTCATACATTAAACATTTTGGAACGTGGTGGCATGGTCGCCAACAAAACATCTCTCATTGTCTAAATAACTCATAAAAAATACCCACATTTATTGAATACAATTTTTCAAGGACAGACAGTACAGTTAAAAATAATAAACAAAATACAATCATTATTGTGATATCCAAAGTTTTGTATCTGTGTCTGTCCGCGGAGTGCGGGTGAAGTAGGAGGTTTATGTGTGTGTGTGTGTGTGTGTGTGTGTGTGTATCGGTCCGCGGAGCGCGGGTGAAGTAGGAGGTTTGTGTGTTTTGTGTGCGAGGCGTTATAAGCAAGCGCGCCGGGAGTGCGAGATCTCTCCTTTTTCTGCTTTGACGCGAATTAGATAACTCATATTATATTATTGTAAATAGTAGTGTATACGTGGAATAATAAGGTGCTGTATATTGTCACCCGATACTAGTTGAATGATCGCCCCACATACGAAATACAAGAGGATTTGTCCGGAGACCTATTCATAGCAGTACAACCGCCACACAAAGTACGAGTATAATACAATATCAATAAAGAAGAAGACAATGTATGTGTATGAGGGCGTTGATTTTTTAAATGCCATTAATACGTTAATACGCCAAAATTTACATGTCACGCCATGCCATAAGCGTGATTATACGCACAGGATTAAAATTATATTATTAAGGAGAACGCATTCTTATTGCGAAGTTATAATTATTCAGAACATTGGTCTGTGATATTGAAAATGTATTAATTATAAAGATACACACATAAAATCAATTTTAGCGAAAAATATTGTTGTTGTTATCGGACTTTGAATTATTTGAATTATTTTGCCATCTGTCGAAGACAGTTAACCTTTTAACGTAGTATGTCACGCCAAGCTATCGGCGTGACAACACGCACTTTTGGACCTTTTAAACTTGCAGGGATTAAAGTCATATTATTAAATCATGTTGCCATCCGTGAACGACAGGTTCCGGTTTATGATAGATAAAACTTTTACCATTTCGTGATATAAAATACCCATATGCAGCCACGCTGTCAACTCGTGTTACCGTAAGAAATTTTTAACATTTTAAATGTGAAGAAAGTTTTTATTAGTTTAAATGACTTTAAAATTGTCAATCCTATAAACTTACTCTAAATATTGTGCATTAATTACGAAAATAGGATCAATATCCCAGCATACTAAATTAAAAATAGTTATTTTTGTAAGATTCGCTTCGCAAAACTAGTTTTTCGCTAATTAGTTCTAATCATAAACATTTTCTTTATAATTAATTAAATTATATTAATATGAATTTTATGTTGCATATATTAACCGAAATATTACAGTTTTAATTGGAGCGGTAGACATGTATTACTGCCTGCTTTTGGAAGGGTTAAAGTCTAGTCTTACCCTACGCGGTGTCTTCCATTTCAAATAGAGTTGGCAGACAAAAGGTTAAAACCTATTCCTACCCTGTTTTTTGGCTTCCATTTCAAATATGGTTGGTATTTAAAAGGTTAGTAGAAAATAATTTAAAAAAATGTTCATAAAATATTATTTACCTATTGTATTACAAAAGAAAAACATATAAATTTTTAATATTACCACGAAGATACTTTTATTGGTCAAAATTATATTTAAGAGGCTTGTGCCTGCCACTCGACGGCCCCAATACGGCGACTTCTGTGAAATAAAATGCAGTTTTATTATATTTTCGGGCGATTCGTGCCATTCGGAATTACCGGCGACCACGTCAAATTATACAAGGCCACTTGAGCGGCAATATTTATTCACGCATCACGCTGAGCACCGCGCAATTAGTTGCACCAAATATGGATTCACTTAACATTTTCTCGCCGGGTCCGTCCACTAAGATTCCCGCGCGTTTTTGCCGCGCCAAGATGGCCGACAATTATTATCATAATTTTCAATTTAAATTTCCCGTCGCAGCGCGTTGAAAAAGTGGTAACACCGCCGGCTCGCGGGGCGTCCGCAACGGCCGCAGCCCGCAAATGGGGCAGGTTGTTGCGTATCACCGAGTTGCGGAGGCGTGTGAGACATTCGGGGTAGAACTTAACCTTTCCTCTCCGATGATGTAAACTGAGTTAATATTGCCTTTAATTATATGAATATATCTGTAAATATACTAAATACAGAGTATAGGATAAAATAATTAAAACATATAAGTATTTACTATGCACAACAATCACAGGATCATTTCTAAGCCGTTTTTACCATGTTACCGTATTTACCATCACGCTGTTTTCCCGCGGGGATAGGCAGATGCGATATTGTGCCACACTCCTCTGTCTTGACACACAATTCTCGCCTCATCCGCATTCATACATCTTCTCATACAGCTCGCCGATTGTTGAGGCTTATAACAGAACCATTCTCCATTGTCTGGTTTACCTGGTCGTGCCAAGTCTTCCGCGGGCGTCCTCTATTTCTGGTGCCATCAACACTTGCATCATATATCTTTCGTACTATTCTCTCCTCATTATTCTAACATCAGTTTTACATTATTTCCTTATTTTTTCATTCTTTACTCTGTCATAAATAGATTTGCCACATATACGCCTAAGTGATCTCATTTCCACTGCATTCAGTCTACTTTCGTTCCTCTTATCCCAGCTCCAAGCCTCACTTCCATACATTAGTGTCGGTACCAGGACTCCATTGAGCACCGCTATTCTTGCCGTGGTTGACAAATTCCCGTTAGATATAATTCCATTAAAAGCGCCGTTCACTTTGTTTAATGCAGTCGCCTTTCTTTCGATATCATTCTCAGTTTTTTCGTTTCTATCAAACATTTTTCCCAAATACACAAATTCGTCTACCTTTTCCAAACATTTATTACCTACAAGTATTTTGCACGTTTATAAGCAAAAGCTTCTATATGGTCCTTCTCATTCGCGCGCCTGGTTGACACTTTTTTAATGCAAATAGGCAGCTGTGTAATCTCGTCTGTCATTTAAGTGACAAAACGGAGCCGCACAAACATCCTCATTATTCCCGACCTTTTAATTTATGCAAAGAAGTAAACAAAATATATTTAAGGCAAACATAACAACGTGTAGACAGAATCATTAAAATCATCACGAACAACATAATACATAAGAAATACTAACATGTAAAGAACAGTTAAATAAAATAAAATAAAAAATTTCAGAGTTACATAATTTCAGGCATACACCATAGCAGAGAAGGGAGATAACATGGTAGATGGAGCTGTAGTCTGGGAGCCGAGGGAAAATAAGAAATAACACGCCCCCGAAAAAGAGAAAAAGACAAAACAAAATAATTACGATCTGACCTGTCATCAGAGCACCACCGCTGACCATTCCCCAATGACAGGAGAAACAGACAAAGAAAAGAACTTATATTATTGGTATTACTAGCTAATACTTCTAAGTAATTCCCACCTAGTAATCCAAACTCTCACAAAGGTCCTGAACAATTCCAGATTCCTTTTGCAGCTGAGGAGATCGGAGTTCCGGATGGACACAACATGCGCAATAATAAAAAATGTTTTCTCGAAGAACCTGACGTGAATTTGTCAAAACGTACGTGTGTACGTGTACGTATGGAGTGGCGCGGACGATGCAGTGCGCGAGGCGCGGGGTGTCGGATGGCGATCGACACTTAGTGACAGAGCGTGCGCTGGCCGAGTTAGTCTTTTGCTGTCGTTCATGATGATCAATATTTTTTCTCATTTGATATGTCAACTATTATTTAATGATTAATATAAGTAAAATATTAATATTTATCCGACTTAAAAAGCACCGGAACGCGAGTTTTTATTTTAGCACCTTAAGGAAAATGTAAATATGTAATACCTAAGTATTTAAAGTATTTGAGATGTGGATTTACAGTAGAATGCTGAAAATAAGCTTGATGTACTCGTATAGTTAATAAAGATGTTATGGTTCGGATGTATTTAAAATAATAAAAATCTGAGAACTTCAATATCTCGGACATGTAATGAGACATTCGCAGAAGTATGACTAGAACCTCATAATGCAGGAAAAAGATGGTGGAATTCGGGGCCCTGAAAAAAGGAGGACATCATTAATTAATGAGGGAGGACTCGCCCATTACCCAGGACGGTTTATAAGCAAAAGCTCCTATATGGTCATTCTCAGGTTGACATAAAAAAATTGACATTTTTAAATGCCAACCTGGCGGCTGTGTAATTTCAATTTACAAGTGACAAATAGAGCCGCACAGCCGCCATCATAAACACCCTCATTGTCCTTGACCTTTTTTATTTATTCAGCAGTAATTAACAAAATACATACCTACCCACTCACATGATGTTACAATGAGGGAGGACCCACCGCTTACCCGGGACCGATGTAATAAACTCAAGGCTCTTATCTCGGTCTTACTCATTTGCCGCCTGGTTGGAATTTTTTAAGGTTTAATTAGACAGCTGTTCGATAGCGCTTTGCATATTGACAGGGCGATACCGCACAGCTGCAAAAACAAGATTTGCCCTCATTGTCCTCGGTTGACTCACTTTATTAGTAAATAAATAAATAATAATTACAATACGTAACATAAAGACAATGTAAAATAATACAATAAACAATGTTTGCCCCGACCCATGTGTACCTGCTGCCGGTTGAGGTAAACGTCGGAGTACATCCTCTGGCATTGCGTGATTCTGACGGATGCACGGCAGGATATGCTAGAGGGTTTGGAGGGAGTAGATCGAAGTTCCGTCAGGAACACCGACCTGCTCAAGCGTGGCAGGAATCTGGAGTTATTTAGAGCCATTGTTCTCGTGTGGGTCTCCAGCTGGGAGATCCTCCGGAAAACTGCTGCTGCTGAGTAGCTTCATCATTATTGTTTTGTTATTTTTTTTCAACCTTTTGCCCAAATATGATCTGCGATGTACTGTTATTGTGGGTTAAATCTGCCGGCAGTGGTGCGTGGAGTGTGAGTTTCTTGTATGTTTTTTCTTTTGTGCCGTCTCGTTACCCACTCACCGCCAGGTTGGCATTTTTTTATGCTGAACAGGCGACCGTGCAATGCATCTCAGCATATAAGCGTTGAAGTAACGACGCACGGCCGCCAATCAAAACATTCCTCAGTACACCTACGACTCCATATTATCTTTATTGTGTAAAATATACAATGCACGAAATAATAATAATACAATATTAACAAATATACAATAATAACACATAAAAGCAGGGAGACAGAGGGGCAATTAAGGGAGTACACAAAACACTCCCTTACGGAAGTGTTTTGTGTACTCCCCTAATTGTAAGTTGATCATGGGTGAAGAACCATAAGCAATAGTTTGGCCAGTATACTGTAGTGATGATAGCCAACGTACGTTAAACGGATAGGGGACAAGAAGACGAAGAAGGAGAAGAAGTACCAAAGTAAAAATAAATGCTCATTAACTAACAGAAGACAGTTGACAAAGGAAGTCTTTATGTTGCTGGAACGAAATTGGAGAAGACACAAATAATTGAATACCTGGGTTGCAATATACTGAAATATGCACTATTTGGCGCCTGCCCCGTTTGCGGGCCGTTGATAGTTTGTTCTCCATAGCTCTGTTTGGAATCGAAAGATGAACCCTGAGAAGAACAGAAAGGAAAATGACGTCGTATGTGGCATATATCTTCTTATTTACATTCATCGTACGCACAATTCTGAGCATCGTAGTCTCCTGGAGTATCTGGAAATTGTGTACAATACGTCTCCAGTCCTCTCGGTTTTGAACCAAGGCTGCCAATACGTTAACAAATGGCTGGAGGATTCGGGAGAAGAAGTGGATTTGTTTATAACTATAATGAATAATTATTAAACAATAAGCAATATACCGTAAAATAATTAATATCAATAGGTAAAAAATGTATTTACTTACCTAACATTGCAAGAGTGAAGAGTTTCAAGATTGACCAAGAAATTAGTAGGTGCTATTCTTCTAGCTTTAATTCCATGTTTCTAAACAGAATACTTTGTTGAAACTGAAGTTCTCCTTAGTAAATGATGGTACAAAGTAATAAATATTAGGAACTGTTCTCCTTAAAACTGTGCACAATTACGGTAAAGAGGAAAAAATGTCTACGTGTGAAGTACGATGGATAATCGTTCAAAGCATCGTTCACAAAAATATTGCGCTGAACATCTAAGAACAATATATAAGAAAGTAATATATATCAAATATTAAACATTGTTAAACTATTTGTAAATGTATTTCTCTAGAAATTTCAAAAGGCAACAAAGTTTTATATTTCACAATACATTTAAACTATCTACACAAATTTCAGTTAGGTACTGATTTGATCTGAAAATACTGTTTTTTTTTACTTGGTCTAGTCATTTTGCAGGAGACCGTCCTCCTTTTTGTAATCCTTAACTCTTGGAGGGCATAACCATTGCTACACCTGCGTCTACCATGGTCGAAATTGACGAATGTCTCCATTTTCATCAATAAAAGGTTCACCAAAACATGCAAAAAAAATTCTTTCATTCATGCTGCTAAAACAGATGGAGATAGTCTGGAGAAATTGGTGATCACAAGGAATGTACATACAAGGACGAAAGACGTGAGGCAGATCTTTAATAAAATGGATAGATCAAGTCAAGATAGAGAGAGTTAGATGTGTATAAAAATAGATGATTAGCTTGAAACATTTTATCAATGGCCTGAAAAACGGAAAACGTTATTTTTTAATGAACTAAATCAGGCTGAGGGGGTAAGGCACCGTTTTTACAATCATACTTTAAAAGTTAGTCCAACATTTCTATAGAACATGTGAGAAAAAAAACTAAAATTTGCACGAAAAAAATTATCGTCTTAACAAACAATAGATCTGTCAACAACAATAATTTTCTTATGCACAATTTCTTGGTCGAATATCATTTTCTGATATTTTTCACTCTCGCAAATTTATATATTAGTGAATTTATTAATTTTAAAACGTATATCACGCTTATTAATTAATTGCAGAGCAAAATGTATACAGATTTAAAACATCCACTTAAATCAAAATTATTATTTATATTTTTCGGAACGGTGTTGAAGCAAAGGAGCCTTCAAAAAGCTTTCACGTAGTCATATTTCTTTTAATTTTTATATGGAGCGCGCAGGCTATGAGTGCGTACAAATATTTAAGCGGTCACTGATATAATTTAAAGTAGGAACACGCGCTTGCGTATACGCACGAAGGCATCCTCGCGATGGCATCACCTGACTAATTTCAGATGGAAACACGCGGATTACCTCCGCCATTTGCATTCTTCTGTCAAAGCTCGTTGGCTCGAATATTCTTGCTGCCTGTAGTTTGACGTGCAATATTTATTTTATCGAGTGGTGTCCGGAAATAGTTCAAAATATCGACAATCACTGCTGACGTGTATTGCCGATTCATCGACAAGTTTTTGATACTGAAACTGCAGCTGTTTTCTAAGTTCAACAACAAACACACAATTTCAGCAAGACGGGACTACTTCACACAGTTAGTGTTTCAATGGAGAAGCTGAGGGGAATTTTTCCCAATAAATCAATCAGCAAGTACTGAGACATACTCTGGGCACTTCGGTCATCGGACCTTACACCGTGGAACTTTTTTATGGGGATACCTTAAATCGAGAGTTTACAGCAACAATCCTCGAACAATTCAGGCCCTACAAGAAAATATCCACTGTGAAGTTGTTGCCATTGAACCAACGCTTTGCTCTCGCGTGTTTGCAAATTTAAGAGTCCGATTGCAAGAGTATCTTGAAAGAAATGGACGGCATATTGTTTATAAAACGTAAAATCCGCATCATTAAATGAAAGTAATATTGAAGTTTTTTTTTCATTTAATATTAAACTTGAAAATTTTCCGCTGGACACCCTTTATATTAAGGGACTTTAATGCCAAATTAGCTTTGTCTAATTGGGACAGCTATGTATATAAATGGAATAGTTCATATATGTATAAAATAAAAACAGATTTATTTACTTCATAGAAACAATTAGAACTTATATCAAAAGCATATTTGTGTACAACCATGTACCATTACAATACGGGATACTAGGTTGGGGAGGAACTTGTCCCATACATCTCAAACCAATAATTACAACTCAAAAGATAATAATACAAATAATTTTATAAAAGACTAGAGGTTATCCAAGCAAACAAGTTTAAAAAGATTTTCCTGCATTACATTTATCTTCTTTATGTAAAAAAAAACTGTTTTATTTCATTTTTTTAAAAAAGATAAAAAAAAAATCACCACAACTATCAGATTATCAGTTATTTTCAAAATGTCCAAATTACGAGTAGGACAGAGACGTGCATCATACATTGCTCCTAGACTGTATAACCAACTGACAAAATTTATTAAATTAGTAGTTAAAAAAATGGTTTAAAGGCCTTCAAAATCATTAAATTATTTGACATCTTTCCCTAGTTCTAATCTGATCAATTTCTAAACATTTGTTTATTTTCACGTTATATATTTTTTATAAGTTGTAAACAAATTCTTTCATCTAGTATAAATGTTGATAGCCACCCCCATAATTCAAGATCTTCCTTATTTGGGAGTGCATAACATACTGTTTTTTTTTTATGTTGTCGAATGTGTAAATAAAATAAATAATAAATGTTTTTGAAGGACAAAAACCGCAACAGTTGGTGCTACCAAAAAAAGATCAGAATTGATATCACAATTTTTTAAATTTTAATATGCTATCATCTGTAGAATGCATAAATTTTATTTTATTCTATTTACTGCTTGATTCAGGCATAACAGCTCATTTTAGAGATTTTATGTTTTTCGCTGTGAATTAATACTACATCTCCACTATTAAATTGTACCTACTAAACCTCCAGCATTCACAATAAATTACATTTACCTTTACATTTTTAATATTCTATATGTTAGCAATCTTTGTCATGATCAACAATCTCCAAGAGGGATGAATTATTTTACGTCAAATTAAAAAAATTGCATAAAAGCAATAACTCATGTTTATTTTTATAACTGAATTCATACAATCGAGGCGCACAGTTGTATTTTTTGAGCCAAGAAACCAAGTTACAGGTCCTGTCCCATTTCTTTTGCATCCCACACCTTCATACTCTTCTGCGTGTACTATTTCTCTGTATTACAGTATCTAATATTATCTACAGCTTTGTATAAAATAAACCTTTCATATTAAGAAGGAAAGGAAAAACATGACTGACACCTTCGAGATATCGTACAATTCGCATACCGTGGATTACGAGACGAACGAATATCTTTATTAGTCAAGAACTTCGTACCGAGAAAAGGTAGTGTAATCGCATCTTAGGTGCCAGAAACACTGGAACATGAAAAAGGGACTCTTTGAAAAGATTTTACCCTTCCAATTCGTCTTCCTTCAATCCTTCCACATGCTTTGAAATGAGAGCACCTAGCATTATAAACTCGTGAACCTCTAGTTGTAAGATATTAATTAAATTCTTATTTATTTATTTAGATAAATAAATACATGATATCAAATATAAGCAGTAGACAGCTTTGTGGAAATGCATCTTAGGTTCTAGAAACACAGAAACAAGGAAATGAGAATCACCGAATTCCGCTTCTCCTGAGTTTTTCAATCCCGTCCGGATGCAGTGGACTGTATGGAAGTATCACTATTTTGTCGACACATAATAGACTCACGGAGCCTTCGAGGTTGATAACAGCGTTTAACCGTTCCGATTCAAGGTCGCTGATCGACTGACCGCTCTCTAGCCACGGGGGAAGATAATGAAGTTGGGAGGTATTGAACATTAGTTCGCTCAAGGTTACCATGTGTAAGTCCCTTTGAGTAGCTTGTTGGTGTAGTGATCAAGACGTTGGCCTAGTGATCTAGTGGTCGGGAGTTCGTGCCTCGTTCCAGGACACCAGCAAGTTAGTCCTATTTTCATAGCACAAGCATTTAGCTTAGTTTGAAAATAGTAAGAATATTGATGTGACATATATTCCGTGTACGCATCTTTATTTAAAAAAAAAAAAAACAAAAGGCTGTACACAACCTGCAGGAAAATAATTATTGCGTACTTTAGGCATGTCGCTAGAAGAGATAAAAAGAGGGATCGATCTACAATGACAAGGACAAGGATAGACGAGAAATGACTGGACAAGGCACAGAATCTGAGGAAAGCAGTTCACGCAATAGAAGCTGGTCACAGGAACACGATGCGCAACATTAACTAAAAAGAGAATATATCTATTATATTAGGTTATGGTTGCTATGGCCAACTCAACACAACTCAACACATGCTCTTCATGAGCATAGGCAATTTGTGCAATCAATCTCGTAACTAACTGATGAAAAAATCTTAAATATTGTTGTTGGGTATAAGCATAGATGCCGGAAGAATTCAGGATACCATCTCACCATAATCCAGATTCTGCAGACATCTCCAAAATATGGAATGTATTTTTCTTCACTATTTCGTCAAAGATTCCTTTAGACGATAACGAGTTACGACACTGTACAGACGCCAAGTCTCAAATTAGTATAATATTGTAATCATTTAGGTAAATTCCGATGAATGCCGAAAATTGTCGCGTGTCACGTGTTCAGACTTCGCTGACAATGAACATGTTTTTATACTAACACGGTAGTTTTAAATATCTTGTTTACTCCCCTCATTTGTCAATATGTGATATAGCTTGTATTTTTATTTTTCAGTGTTTCTAATTTCTTAACCATAAAAAGATGGGTATTTACACAAAGGATGGGGAAACGGGATGTAGAAAGGTATATCTATAGAACAATAAGGGCTGAAGGACCAACCAAGAAGCACGACTTGCCTGGATTTTCTCTGCTGTAGTCACTGCTCTCCTGAACTTAAAGAACAACTTCACCGATTCACACGAAGCACTCTTGACAGTTCAAAGTTCATAGACTACACACAGAAAAGATGTGCTCTGGGCGATCTGGTCCTGTCATAAATATCGAACGACATGTATATTCTGAAACACGTTATTTCCAAATTTGTTCTAAAATATTTTTACAGTGTTTTTATATTTTATTTGTTGACAACTTGTATTTTGAAAATAAATAACTAATATTTACATAAATATATTTCTGCCAGAATATTACGATACATTAAAGTATGAATAATAATACCTACTCAAAGAATAATTATATATAATAATTTTGGTTTAATTTTTAGAAATTCTACTCGATTAATTAATTAATTATACATTAACTTGTTGCTGTAATTAATTATACCAATCAAATGAATCTTAGATCAATTAAAATAATTTGAAATTCTTCACATTTTATACGCTAACGTACGGATGTGGAGTCAAAACGTGAACAATAAAAATATTGCTACTGTGTTAGTTCCCCATCCCGATCTAAAAGGCCTACCGAGTTTTTGTGCATTTTAAATTCAAGATATTGTTTTTGAGAATTGTATAAATGGATAACCTGTTTGTCCGGCTCTGATCACTGAGCATACAAATATCGACGTGACATAAAGGTGAACGCACATTGCATGCACGACGGATGTGAACAAGTTAAAGTATGTACTTAATCTGCAATTAGTTGAAGGATGACAGGTGAAATGTTCTGTTGAAAGTATTTCGCAAATAAAGATGCGATAGAACCTTAACTGAATGACATTTTCGAATGGAATTAAATATGCCTAACTGATTATTTTATTACTAATAAATAATGAATTGTAGGTATATAGTATATTCAATGAGCACCTTTTCTCTAACAAATGATAAATATGTCTGAACAAAGGGGGTTGTGAAAGTACGGGATATAGGAAGGACGAAAACAGTTTGGGAGAGGAATAGAAATAGAAAACACGACCCACCTGAGAAATACTTCTTTTGGTATTTGGATTTTCTTCACTGGAGCCACAAGTCTTCTGGCTTTAGAACACGTACTCTTATTTATACACTTCGGTGATGGCGTGAAGTGGGACAAAACAAGCATAATAGCAAAGTATACTAATCGGCACGTACGGTAGCAAGAAACCGAACACACAGTACATTTTCCGTCAATAAGGAAAATAATTCACGCAATTTTAAAAACCTGCCGTACCACTGGTAAACGATAACTGTCAGTTCAAACTTCAACACTCTACTGGAACAAGCCACAGAAAAAACCACAGAAAAAATGTTGTATTCTGGGTATAGGGAGAGAGGGTAGTGGAAAGGTAATGCACAGCAATTACTCTGTATGTCGCGTTCATATTTGCGCAAGACGGTGATCTGCGATCCATAGAATTTTGTTGTAAAGATGGAACACAATATACATTATTTTAAGAATGAGCATGAACAAAATATTTATAATTAAAGAAATTGGAAGTACATAGGTTAATAACTAATATCCATATCAGTTCCTCACGACTGAGCATTGTGATTCCCATGAACTCCCGCACTCCTGACTTTCCTGAGCATTCTGTAGATCTTAAAACTGTCACCAGAAAAGTGCCTGTTGCCTTTTCTACTTGGTAGGTATGACGGGTGGGCTCTTCGTCCTTCGACGTGACTCACCGCAACAAGCTTCTCCAAGATATCTTCCATTCATGGAAGATGCCAAAAATTTAAGTATTGAGACTGTCCTTGATGTTCAGCTTCTGCAAAATGAAGACATTCGTACATCTTGCCGTCAGCATCAGTTTACTTCCATTCCTCTTCTGCCTGCTTCAGTCCTCACTTCTATACATTAATATCGGTACCAGGACACGATTGTGTCATGCCTCGATTGACAAGTTCCCATTCGATGATATTCCATTCAAAACGCCGTTCACTTTATTTCCTGCTGTCACCCTCCTTTCGGTATCTTTTTCAGCTTTTACGTTTCTATCAAACATACTTCTCACAATACACAAACTCATCAAACAGTTTCAAACATTTATTACCTATACGTATTTTGCACGGTGTCTTACTATCCCCCATAACCGAAATTTCAATAAATAAATATCAAATATCTCATAGAGACAAGGCTATTTTTTATTATATTTAATGGAAAATATATGGGGTAATTACAGGGCTTACAAACTGTCTTCGGCTGACTTAAGTGATCACTTTATGTATATATACGAGTATATATAACGTTCACCAATTCTCACCCTTCAATCTCCACATATATCAAAATTTTTTGAAAGTTGTATATATTTTAGTATGTGGACTCGCTTCGAGTACTACCACACCATTGACATCTATGGAACAAATTTGATAATTCATTTTTTCCCCTTTTTTTAACAGCATATGTCATCTCTAGGTCGTAAGCTTTGTAATTACCCCATATTTTCATATATTTTCCATTAAATATAATAAAAAATAGTTTTGTCTCTATGAGATATCTGATATTTGTTTAATAACAGTGTCTTTGTGGGCAAAAATCAAGTAATTGTGTGTTCTTGGACATATTCAAATATTGCTAATAGAACTTTAAATAATTTAGTTCGGCGAGTTTGTGGCTTGAATTTCAAAATCGACCCTTGGCTGTAGTTGCATGTGTCGGTGTAGATGCAGAACAGAACGCGGCGGTGACGATTCTCGGTGTGGACGTCCACGATGGCAGCCACCAGACACGGGAGCAAGGAGAGCAATTACTGACTGAGCAATTACAGATATAATTAATACGATGTTACCAATTACATATTGCTTTTCAATAAGACAGTTATGTGCGGACGGAGGCCATTATTGCTTACCATATTTATATGGATGTCAGGATTTGTAAGCACTTAAAATAAATCGTTTAATAGCAATATAGCCTTTAAAAGCGGTGATGAGCGGCTGTGGAACATGGGTCGAACAATCATATAAGAATCGTTGTATTTGTAAAACTGTTCGCGTTGTTCTTGGTTCGGTTCCCGCGCAGAAGCAATTTAAAAAGTACAAATAGTAAGAAAATATTTTTTTTATATCAACGGAAATAAAAAAAAAATATTACTATTGGTTTGGCGCGATAACCGCTCACTTTTACGTCATTTGCGAATTTATCGATCGGAGGCATCGATGCCAAACAGGTCATTTTTAGTTTTGTTAATGTATTGGATATATTTTTAAGTCATACAATTTTTTTACATACCGTATCGACCCGAATATAAAACGAGGTTTATTTTCCCCCTGTAATATAATTAAACAACAAGAGTCGTCTTATATTTAGACCTTTCGATTGTCGGACATTTTGTGATGTGATTTTTTGTGATTTTCGGATGTCGCGGGGAATTGGTTACTTGCAAATGATCATGTCATACTGTCACTCTTCTATGCGAAAGGATAATCGATGCATGGTTTTAAATTGACGCAAAAAGCATTATTATTGGGTTTATAATGTGTGGAAGTGAGGCCTGGAGCTGGCAGAAAAGGAACGAAAGTAGACTGAATGCAATGGAAATGAGATCACTTAGACGTATTTGTGGCAAATCTATTTATGACAGAGTAAAGAATGAAGAAATAAGGAAAGAATGTAAAGCTGTTAGTATAGTGAGTAAGATTAAGAAAGGATCACTTAGGTGGTTTGGTCATATGGAAAGGATGAATGAGGAGAGAATGGTAAGAAAGATGTATGACGCAAGTGTTGATGGAACCAGAAATAGAGGACGTCCGCGGAAGACTTGGCACGACCAGGTAAACCAGATAATGGAGGATGGTTCTGTTAGAAGCCTCAACAATCGGCGAGCTTGTATGACAAGATGTATGAATGTGGATGAGGAGAGAATTGTGTGTCAGGACAGAAGAGTATGGCGCTCTATCCTCTCTGCCTACCCCCACGGGGAAACGGCGTGATGGTAAGCAAGTATAAAATGTTGCATTTCCAACACCAAGAATTGTGAAAATACAATTACATTGTTTATTTTTGTAGAAACTCTCTCTCCAGATCGATGTGCTCATTACTGAGTATCGCGGTCGTCTATTCCGCTTCATGATCTTGGGCCTTGTTTAGTGTGACGTCGTTTCTCGAACTTGATCTATCCATCCTATTGGAAATTGATTTATCGTCTTCTTTTCTAGGACGTTGCCCGTGATTATCAATTTCTCAAAGCTATCACTTCTAGTAACACGCACAAAGAATTGTGTGTATTAAAAAAAATATTGATAAAAAAAACATTTCATTTCTGGAAATATAAAGCCAGCTATTGTGTTCCAGGCCGATTTTGTTTGACTGCCATTTTGGTTTGGCAGACATTTGTCAGTTCGCATTTGGTAGTCTTAGAAAGTAGTCATTCATTTTTTTATCTAAATAATAATGAAAATGCTGTAATAGTTGGTGGTGGTCGCAATCGCCACATGTTGGAAAACTTCTTGGTGGTTAAATTGAGTCAATTAGGCTTACAGCACATGTATTTTCAACAAGACGGTAGTACCATCTCAGACACAGCTCGAGCTACGCTTAAAATATTGTGAGAAATTTTTTCCATTTTTAATGTCAAAAAATGGTGATATCGATCGGTCGATTTGACGGCTCCCAACTATTTTCTGTGGAAGTACGTTAAAAAAAAGGTTTATGCCGTATTAAATTAATAACAATTCCGATACTACAAGATATTAGAAATGAAATATTTGAAATAACAAGCGAAGTGTGCGAGAATGTTATGAAAAATGTGGTTAAAAGATCATGCGCTTGTGCCGCGACCGCTTACCCAATTTTATACTCTATACAAAATTGTAATAAACTAAATATTAGATAAATATATATATTTTTTTCAAATTCTGTTTAATTTTTTAGTTATTTAAAAACAACATCGACCTGGAACATAATATTCACCCAGTAAAAAGTTGTCTAAATATATTAAATTGAAATGTTACATATTTTTTATACTTGAAGTCTCTAAATTACTCACCGCAAGAAGCATTTGGCAAGGAATACATGCAAACTACCCTCCACTGCATTCTCATCCCTCAACGCCGGCAATTCGGGGGAAAATAATCGCTGATAAATGCAAAGGGTGGCTGATTACCGCGCCAGGATTACCGGAGGCAGATAAACTGTTACAGGCTTGCTAAATAGATTAGGGGATGCGTGACAGCTAGCGTCACCCCATCCAGCGGAGCCTCCGGGTACTTGGTCACGGTTATTTAGACTCTAACCGGGCGCAAGATCTAATTCCAACTAAACAGTTTCGGAAGGTCCCGGAAGCGGGGTAAATATGTTATTACTACCATTGTGAGGGTGGGCTTAGGGAATTTAATTTAGTCACAGTGATTTCGCAATGCTATGTTAAGTAATAAATTTATTTATAATTAATTTTTTATATTTATTGTTTTCTTCTGTGGAACACTGATTTTTAGGTGCTCAGATATACAAAAGTATCATAATTATTCGATTCTTTATTATCCATTATAGTACAGTAATTCAGGATTACGCTCTACTATAGTGAGAATGTGTCGAGCTTACATTCTTCTGTCCTGATATACAATTCTTGCCTCATTTACATTCATACATCTTCACATACAAGCTCACCGATTATTGTGGCTCCTCCAGTGTCTGGTTTACCAAGTCTCTTGCGGACGTCCTCTACTTCTGGTTCCATCAACACTTGCTTCATATATCTTTCTTAACATTCTCGCCTCATTCATTCGTTTCATATGACCAAACCACCTTAGTGATCTTACTCACTAAGATGGTTTGATTACCTTTAAATTATTTCCTTATTTCTTCATTTTTTACTCTGTCATAAATGGATCTGCCTGTATGATCTCATTTCCACTGCATTCAGTCTACTTTTGCTCTTCTTCTGCCAGCTCCAGGCCTCACTTCTATACATAATTGTCGATATCACCTCAAGGGCGTTTTACACATAAACTGTTTAGTCCTATACTATCTTTGTATTTAAAATTAAGAATTGTTATTTGAATTTATGGAAATTATTTCTTGAAAAGGTGCCTTTAAAGTCTCTTATTTATTTAATTCTTAACATAGCGCATACACAAGCGCTCCTATATATGCTCTAATGTAAACAAACAAAATTATCTTTTATATATTTGGTCACTTTCATTTTAAATTGATTCAATTTCTTATGTTTTCTGTTATTTCATTAAAAATATTCATACTAAATTAATGTATTAATTATAAATATATACATATAAAATCAATTTTGTCGAAAAATATTGTTTTAGCGTCACCGGGATTCGAACCTGGATCTTCATTTCCAATCCGGGGAAGTGCACTACCTTTGTGCTATAACGCCAGTATTTTTCTTGACAAATTTTCGAAACTATATGTTACATTTTTCAAATTATGAATTGATAATTCTGGCGTCTGCAAATCGGTTTACTCAAAGGTATTTGAGATTCTGTAAAAATAATGTAGATGGCTTTCAAATAATGGAACGACAGGTGTATTAATTTGAAAAATGTAACATATAGTTTCGAAAATTTGTCAAGAAAAATACTGGCGTTATAGCATAAAGGTAGTGCACTTCCCCGGATTGGAAATGAAGATCCAGGTTCGAATCCCGGTGACGCTAAAACAATATTTTTCGACAAAATTGATTTTATATGTATATATTTATAATCAATACATTAATTTAGTATTTAAAAATATTCATCGCTATACATCATCGATATCTAAGATTTAGCCTTCTTCCTGAATGGCAGTCTCAGTCTATCTCTTCCTCTCGTATGATGCTCGTGCTCATGGTGATTTGCATCAATTTTTCGTATAAACTCCGCTCATATTTTCTTATAGAAGATTTTATAAACATATATAATTATATTAAAGGTTATCGTATTCAGATCTTCCAGCATTGCTCTGATCTGAGTATATCTATTTTTTCTGAGTATTATTCCCAAAGATTTGTTTTGTAACACTGACAATTGTTGCATTTCTTCTTCTTTAGCCAAAAAAAATGCTGCTGCAAACATAGATGGTCGATTCTATAACTTTTTCCAGTGCCTAAAGTAGGAGCTGACCTGAGGGTTTGACGTCTACTATTTAAATTGCCTGGGATAAAAAGTTCTCGAAGATACAGAGGCGCAATGTTATTTGTCGTGTTTTATATAAACCAGCAAAATTTTCATTCAATTGTTTCAGGAAACCGGAGCCTTTGTAGTTCACGCAAAAGGGATGTTATATGAATTTAGAATTTAGAAACTCCATATATTATCCGTGCTACTGCATTTATAATGGATTGAAATAAATCCAGCTGAAACATTGGAAGGCACTGTTGCAATAGTTCACACGTGGACGGGAGGCTGCCTTAAGAGGAAGATGTCTCCGAATACTTTTATATTGTTTCAGTTGATGGCAGCATACACTGACAGTTTTGGTGATTTGTGTATTCATTGAAAGATATGCATCAGTGTGCACGCCCAATAACTTGACTGCAGATTTAGCACTCGCAGACATTGATTCCTGTATTAAGTTTTGCCTTCTAGGTGTTGCTGTCCATAGTACCTCTGTTTTGAATGGATTTAATGTAAGTCTGTTTTGTGCCATCCACTCGTCTATTTTCTCGACGCATCATACTGCAACTCGGTTGCTAGTAGAGATTTTGTGTCGAGACAACCCGCGAATCCAATGGTTTTTTGTTATCTCGAATCACATGACTTTAGAAGAAAAATAAACCAAGATTAGAAACAGAAATATACAAGAATATACAGAAAAAAATCTATTTGTAAATCTATTGCGGTACATCAGGTAGTGACCCAGCGGTGAGCGTTGCACGTGTATCAATTTTTATAGGTTCTAACTTCTAACAAAGCAAAATATATGGTTAGATATAAAGATTCTGAAGGGAATGGTTCGTCGGTTTGTTCAAATAGGGGATTATATTTCCTTGTAAAATGTGATGTAAATATTTAAATTCAGACGGAATGAAATCATTTACTTTAGTTTGTCATTGATTTTGACCAAATATAAACGTTCGTATAACTGTAAGTACTTGAAATCTTGGATAGGTAAATACTACCCGGGCTAGTTGGAGCGCGGGCGTCACGCATGGAGCGAAATTATATACAGCGATTGATAATTATTTTTAATGAATTGTTTACCAATTGTGCAAGCAATTGTATCGAATGAACAATGGATAATGGCCTAGATGTATTGTAGGCGTTGAGATTTTTCAAATGCTTCGTTTAGTTTACGACCAATTTTCATGATTTTTACAGCAATTGTTCAGCGGGTTATTAATCGATAAAGAAAATAATGCCGCAAAATGGAGACGGTAAAAAATGGGACCAATTTTTATTGCACTTTTGTTGATGACAAAACAATCTTAATTCTCATTAATGACCTTAACTCATTGATGACCTGTTCAACAAACCGATTTTTTGAGACATTCCAGTTTGATCACCGAGATTTTAAAATCATTCTTCATTCTTCATTTCAACAGATTTTCAGCCATAATAATTCACAGCCATGACCTGCATTCTACTACTGTTATATTTTTTGGTTATCCTTTATTTTAGTATCAGAAGAACACATTCTTATTGTGAAGATGTAATAATTCCGAACATAGGTCTGTGATATTTTAAATACTAACTAAATATATTAATTAGAAAGATATACATATAAAATCAATTTCACCTATAAATATTGTTATTGCGCCACCGGGATTTGAACCTGGATCTCTTTCCAAACTGGAGAAAATGCATTATTCAACTAGGCTACAGCGACATAATTTTTGACGACAAATTTTCGAACCTATATGTTACAGTTTTTCAAATCAATACATCTAATTTAAAATTATTATTTTTTTTTAATTATAAAAAGTGTAACATATAGGTTCCAAAATTTGTCATCAAAAATAATGTCGTTGTAGCGTAGTTGGATAATGCACCTTCCCCGGTTCGGAAAGAGATCCAGGTTCGAATGCCGGTGGCGCAACAACAATATTTTTGGATAAAATTGATTTTATATGTATATCTTTCTAATTAATATATTTAATTAGTATTCTTATGTTATTTGTGCTTTTGCTTCTTTGTGTTTATATTTATTGTGTTAATATTTATTCATTTAGCCGTGCGGCACCGCCCTGTCATTATTTGTGGAACGTTGTTGCACAGTTGTCATTGTAGCATTGAATAAATGCCAACCTGGCTGCGAATGAACCGGACCACATGGGAGATTTTGCTTATAAACGGTCTTATAGGCATAATGTTCTTGTGAGTTAAATCTGTCGGTAGTGGTACGTGAAGGGTGAGTTTCTTATATGCTTTTCTTTTGTCCCGTCTCTTTTCCCGGAATGGAGTGCCCCTTCACTTCCGCCTCTGTTCCCCGGCTTTGTCAATTGTATTATTTTGCATTATTTTTACGTTATGTATTGTAAATATTTTATTTATTTACTAATAAAGTGAAGGCAAATCTTATTTTGGCAGCTGTGCGGTATCGCCCTGTCAATATGTGGAGCGCTATCGAACAGCTGCTTAGTAGCATTATAAAATGCCGATTAGGACTGTGATAGGAGCCTTGAGCTTATTGCATCGCTTCTGGGTAAGCGGTGGGTCCGCCCTCATTTCTTCCAGCAATTTTTCAACCAACCACTACCATAACATCTTTATTTGTAACTCTATCGTCCAGCTAATTTTATATACTTACCAATACTAGAGTTATCCAGAAAGTTATACAGTACCTAAGTTAATCTGTTTTTTCACAAAATAATCTTCTACATTTAAGCATTCATTAAATCTGTTTACGAGATTTAAAGTCCAGCTTTTGTGGTCGACCACCGTCAATCCATTTAACCAATTGTCTGCAAGCTACAATTCGTCATCTTCTCTAAAAAGTTTTCCACCCAGGAACTATTTACACTTAAAAAAAATATGGAAATCATTCAGAGTAAGGTCCGAACTGTACAAAATATGATTGAGAACCAACCACCCATTAACATAAGGCTTTTTTGGGTGCAATTGGTTAAATGGGCTGGCGGTGGATGACTACAACAGCGGGACGTATGATAAATGTTTAAATATAGTAGTTGATTATGTATAAAAATAATAAAAAGATACAGCGTGTTTAAAAATATATAAAATACTTTTAAGATAAGCAAAATCAACTTTGTGGTATTCAGAATTTTCTAATCATTTATTTGAAAATGGTCGTGGTTTTGATAAAAAATTGGGATTGTCTATTTTGCATGTGGACGGTGTTGGTCATAAATTAAATAATTTAAAATAGTTAGAGATAAACAAAATTTCTCCCGTTCTAAAATTTTTTCCTTGTAGTAATTTTGTATCATCAAGTAGCAATTTGAGTTAGATACTAAATTAATTTTTTATGTAATTATTATTATTTTTTTAAAAAGATTCTGTTTCGACACCGGTAGATGTATTTTACTTAATAAAGTCGTTAATAAAACAAAGTTAACAATTTAAAATAACATATAGAATTGCATAACAAAAAGATCTTCACTTTCTGGATTAACCTTGTACAATGCTATTTATAAGTATGTCTTCGTCTTTTTCTTCTACATCACTACATTCCAGGGTGGAATTTGGCCAATTTGTAAGTATGTAATATTATTAAATCCTCAAAATTAACTCCTGGGTTCCCTATATGCGTGCGTATATAATTTGCGAACTTAGCGTACACAAAAAAATATAGCGCGCATTCAAATTTTAATAAGAGCCTAATATCTAATTAGTTAAACTTTGTAAAGGTGTGAATCTTAATTTCTAATAACATTTTTTTCTCCAAAAATTAGTGAAAACTTTGGCATTGTAACGACACGTTGCTGTCGTCGACTCTTCGACTATTGTGTCAATTCATACTTTATTCATACATATCTCTAGTCTAGAATATTATGGATAGAACAATTTATGACATTTACGTATGAATTTTTGCGAAAAATTGTAAAAAAAAATATAGATCTGGTCCTGCTCGTATATCTCTTCTTCTACGTCTTTCTCCACACCTACGCGTAGAGAGTGGATTTAAAGGTCGATAAGATATCGGTTGGTTTAATATTATCTCCGTGTAAAGTGCATTAGACATTATTTATTATTGATAAGCGTCATTTTTATTAAATTGTTTTTCGAATGTGCAGTAAAATAAATGATACCGATTATATTTTATCACGTGGTTAAATAATAAAAAAGTATTCTGTTAAGAGTAGATATTATAAAAGTAAAAAAAAGGGTCTCTAACAATCATAATTTGATTGGGCCAGAATATCAGAATAATATTATTTTTTTAACAATAATATGTTGGTATGGTATAACTGGTACCTATTAATAATAAAAATTATTATAGAAACATTAAAAATTTCTTCTTGCTTACCTATATAATTTCTTTATGTTAGGCCGTCAGTTCGTCCAAATCGTATACCCACATAAAATAATTATACCAATGTATAATTATATGTACAACATGAAAAAATATTTTTTCTGTCAATTATATCACGTGAAAATGTGTGGTTATCGCGTCAAACAAATGAAACATTTTTTTATAGTATTTCATCAGATATTTAATATTAGAAATTTCCTTAATATAAAACTTCTTAAAATGGCGTACTACGCTATCTGTCAATCAATGTCTGGAGTAATTCAATAATAGCAGCTCAAAAAATTATATTAAAAGTTATCCTCAAATCCCCAACCACAACGAGCACTGACGAAATTTTTAATAAATTCGATGCCTTTGATATTAGACAAATATACGCTAATACTACTCTCAAATATACATATAAATACAAACAGACATATTTAAAAAAAACTCAAAACATAATTTCCACACGGACAAATACAAATAACCTACAAACCCCAAGAGCACACACTTCATTTGGTCAAAGGAACTACAAATATTTTGGACCTAAACTATTTAATAGAATGCTAAAAGACTTAAATCAATTGAATTGTCCCAAGAACATGAAACTATATATTAAAACTTGGATTCGTAATATGGGTAGAGCCAGTATTGGTGCACTCACCCAAACACATTGACTCATACCTATATTAATTATTGCTACAAAGTGATCCAAAAATTAAGTCCATTTTAAAATTGTTCTTCATATATACCTTTTATATAGTAATAAATGTAATTCTATCTACTTGTAATTCTAATTAATTGAACAATTGCTTGTAAACTATGCCCGTCTCGACACAGAATTTCTCTAGTGAGACGGGCACAGTCCAAACAGATTTTTACATAGTATTATATAGTTACTAATAAAATAAATAAATAAATTTATTTCCCATCATTATTTATAGATACCTGCATAATTAACCCTTCAACATATAACTTGTAATAATGTCGAAATAAAACAAGAAATGAGCAGATCTACTGCGCAGGTCTTCTAATTTTAAAATACGTGTACTGCGCCGGTCTTCCAATTTTGAAATGCGTTATGCTGTCAAAGTAAAAATTCGCCAGGAAGCCAGGCAGGAGCCCAATAGGCTTATGCATTATTAAAATAATTAATTTCAAACAGGTCTATTTACGAAAAAAATTAAAAACAGATTAGTTGTCATTCGTTTTTGGAATAATTATATATATATATACAGAAAAATTAATTAAAAAATATTTAATTTAATTATAGTTTAGAAGACATTCAATTGTCTGGAATGGTAGGGAAAAAAATTACCAGAAATAAAAACTACACGATGTTTCCATTTTTCCAAAAACGACAGATTAATTTTCTGATACATAACATGTAATTCAATTTTTTTTTTAAACCCCGTTTAATGCGAATAATCGAGTCCTATTTAGTTATTGTTTTCGCACGGTTTTAGATGAGCTTTCCAGCGAGGTTTACTCGTATTATTTTAGTGTTACTTGTCTACGGCCGTAAAGAGTATATATGTGTTTTGTTTTCTGTATATAATTTCTGTACATGAGCATTAATATGTTCCAGAAAAGTACAAACAAAATTTTATTATGTTCTTATCATATTTTAATATGTTGCTCTTGTTATTAAACATCTCATGTTTCGTACATAAACTGGGGTAATGTACCTATAGGTATATATTTTTTTTATCATTTTATTCTTCAGGATGTCATTAAGTAATCAAAAACATATGTTATTATATATACGAGTATAATATAATAACATAATATATTATAATATATGTTTTTAAAAAAACAATAATTATTTAAAAAATAAATTTAGTACCTAACTTAAATTGTCACATAGTTGGTTGTTTATTTACACGCTTTATTTATCTCCGACGATTTCAAATTATTTAATTTGTGACCAACACCGTTCACACGCAAAATAGACAAATCTCAAATTTTTATCAAAACCATGACCATTTTCTATCAAATGATCAGAAAATTCCGAAAACCCACTATTATAAGAGTAAATGAGCATTTGAGATGTTTGAATAACTGATCAGTTATTGACATCCTGAAGAAGAAAATGATATTTTCGCAACCGATAGTTTAAGTGGTTAATAAAACAATATTAATAATTTAAAATAAAAAAAGGTATATATTTTTATATCTATTCATTATTGATTCAAGGTGTTTTCTAGAAATATGTACGTAATCACTCTTAAATATAATATCCATCGGTTCAGGTCGCAGAGCAACATGAAATATACATAATATATTGACAGTTAATTTAAATATGTAAAAGAATGCAGTTATTATTGTATTAAGGTTAAAATAATGAATTCCTGTTATTTTAATTAAGTATATTATTATTATGTATAGGTAGTACGAGAACATTAAAAGAATATGAAATCATTTAGGTACACACCGCGAACTGTTTCATTAAAATTTCACATACGAATTCGACGTCTCTCATTATAAACAGTATTGCTGTCACTGACTTTTACAATATTTAAAATAATAACATTTTGAATTTGGAACGTGCTCATTCGAAAATCGTTCGATTTCAAACAAGAACCATAGAAATGAGAACCACTCGTGATATCGGAACCAAACAAATGCCGATTTGATACGACTTCTGACTGAAAAGTCTATCTCGCCCTCTCTAACGACAATAACTCGCGTATCGCTATCTCTTTCCGATCAGACAATTTAGCACCATAATAATTCGATAAATGCGAAATCGCTCCCTACAACGAAACGGTGATATTACCTATACAGGGTCTTCGTAAAAATACTACAACTTTAAAAAGATAACTTTTATTTTTGTTTGAAATTATTGTAAATTAGAAATAATAGTGTTTATTTTATTTTACATAATTTAATGATTAATTAAGAAATCTACAAAAAATCGGCTTCAAATTTTGATTCCATTACAACTGCACACAGACAGGTGTATACAATACAAGTGGACACGTGGCACATAAGACAGGTGTACACAATACATGTGGACTCATGGCACACAAGATAGGTGCACACATAGACAATTGCACGTTAGTAAATTTACTATTGTCAAAGGATAAACAAATAATTATGAAGTCTCGTCTATAGTCAAATAATCATGAAATATGCTTTATCTATGGATTTAAACGCCTCTGTGTTCGTAATTCGTCACTTTAGTGGTGAATTTTTTTTCGAATTATATGCTAATGTATATTAAACAACGAAATCGTCATCGGATGAACTCTTATCACACAAATAGCGGGTTATTGAATGATTCATTGTCGGTATGCTGTAACTTTCAAAGTATCAATGTAACTTTTGACCATCGATTCTCGTTTTTACTGTCGGATATCAGAGAGTAAAATCAGTTTACTACGGGATTTTTTTAACAATGATCGAACAATCCATTTTCGCTAAAAAATTTACTTAAAAAGTAAAAAGTTAGCACTGATTACACAACTGTTCATTAGTCCTTCTATTCTATTCTACGAACATAACATATTACTTCAAATCACACAAAACACAATCTATGAGTTAAAGTTATTATTTAACAGAT
This sequence comes from Eubasilissa regina, assembly GCA_022840565.1. Classification (NCBI taxonomy): domain Eukaryota; kingdom Metazoa; phylum Arthropoda; class Insecta; order Trichoptera; family Phryganeidae; genus Eubasilissa; species Eubasilissa regina. Next base: position 9,016,786 of record JAINEB010000027.1, on the reverse strand, counting down.
TCATATTTGAATAATTTAGTATCTAATTTATTTTCGACTAGATCTCAACAATAATAGACGTGATCATGGAACTGCGATTCATGAAACTGCATTAGATTGAAGTTTAAACCAGGTCGGTCAGATAACTGAGAATTCGGAGCCGATTATGTATATTGACTGTCCACGACAGGCGAAACATGCATCGCCAGCACTACATATCCAGAGCGTATATCTTCTTGTAATATCATGAAGTGTGTAAATGTTCAACAGCTTATTTATCAACAATATTATAATAATTCACAAAAGGCCATTTTCAGGCAACCCGCAAAGTCGTCTAGTCGCAGCCCCCCCATTTATTATTAAAGTAATATATATATTATTTATTAACAACTTTGCATTTGTCTTGATTCAAATCTGTTACTATACTCTCGTGTACGTGCTAACAATTTATATTTAACCGTGCATCTTTATTTTACCGAAAAAAAAAGTTTAAATTTCTCACGAACACCCTATAAATTTATTCTCTCCTCCGAATCAAAATGCGACAGCACCATACGGGGCTGGCAAGAGGGAGCGAGAAAAATTCGCGATCAATTCGAAAGAGATGGAATAACTGTTATTATATGAAATGATTCCATTGTTACGTAGACAGCGCGGAAGTAACGGCAGTATACAAATCACATTAGCCAGACAGGGATGGCAAACGGTCGCGTTCTGATGCGCGAGCGAGGCGGCACCACCGTTTTGTATGAATTACAGGGCCGTTAAAAAGGGACGGAGTTATTTCGATTGTGGAATTGAAGAGATGGGCGGGGCGCGCTAACCACCAACACACTGACACGTATTTGCATTATGCACCCGTGGGCGCGCAATTTATAAGGGGGACGGGAATCAGTAAAAAGGGAAATGACGCGTTTGAGTCGGAATTGATAGAAAAGTTATAAACTATACTATATTATATCTATAAGTGGGCAGATTAGATACATTTACAGATATTTAAATTGTTTGTATAAGAAAACTTACTTAACTCTATATTTTTCTATAAAGCGCTTAATGCATCTCAACAATGTTACAATTTTGTAACATAGATGGCGCTTTGCTCGAGTTTTTATGTATGCCCACGGTGAAAAGGGTTGGTTTATATTTTTTAACGTGATAAAAAAAAACAAATTTACAAATTTAAATGGATTACGTTTCGTTAAAAAAAAATTAAATGTATTAATTAGAAATACATACATATAAAATCAATGGAACGATAGATACAAGTTCAAAAATTAGTGTTAGTGTAGCATAATCGGTTAATGCTTTTCCCCCGGGTAGGACGAGAAACAAGTTCATATCCCGGTAGTAACAATAATATTTTTCGATAAATAGATTTTTTGTATATCTTTCTAATTAATATATACATTTAATTTGTATTAAGTATCTAATTTAAATACAATAATAGATACAATAAAATATCAGTGGCGTGCGTTAGGCGTGGAATTTAAACAGTAATAAATTTCTTATACGAATATTATGTATAAATATATAGGTAATTTTATTAAATAATTACCCATCTACCTTGGGAGACCTAACGGAGCATTCCACTGGCTCTCCCTCGCACCCTCTTGCGACCTGGATAGGGTGAATTTCTGCCGGACTGTGACGTCTACCCTCCCCTTTTGGGGGTGTATGATTTCTATAGGTTCTCTCTGGCTGCCTTCTGATTTTAATGTGATGACGAGTCTCACGTCAAATTGTACAGGCATGGCTCTGGTACGATGATGAGCCAACCCATGATGTTAATGAATGAATGTAATAATTGTGCCAAAGAAAAAGAAAAAAATACCTATGAACGAAAGCCATAAGATTTAACTTTATTTAAGACATAACTATAGGAAATTAACTAACTGTTCTATCTAATTAAAAAGTAACAATTTTTAATGTTAAAACATCAAAATGTTTTCTTAATGTTCAAGACTACGATGAGTTAAGAAGTCAGAGGCAAGGTGCTCATATCAAACAAAATGTCTATACATCGTAATTTTTTTTTTTAGAAGATATAATGAGATATAATACATTTTTAAATGTAATCACTAATTATATATATATATATTTTTTTTTTTTTACATTTTTTAATTCTCTATAAGAGTCGAAAAGAAGGAGTCTATAATTTATGTGTCTGTATGCGTATTTTTTGTATGTATGTATAATAGTTTGTAAATTTTCTAATTATAAGGGGGATAGTATTAAAGAATTTGATGCCTAGATAAATAAAGTGGTTTGGGTTGCAGTATATTTAAGTTTTGGAATATCAATTTTGTCTCTAAATCTTGTAGATCAAAAATCGCTTCTAATATTTAAAAAAATTGGATTATTGAATTTTTTTTGTATATGTCTATTATTTTTGGTACTTAGAATTCTGTATAGTTGGGGACTTGGATATTCATTTTTTTTTTAGAATTATTTTTATAATCATTTTTTGTTTAATTTCTAATTGTGATATTGAAGTTTTATATGCTCCACCCCACACAATAATACTCCAAATGTGTAATTAATTATTTTAAATTAATAAGTAATAAGATGTTTCTGAGTCTTATTTTGTTTATTACGGAAACTTTCAGATGTTATATTAAAGAATAAATTGTAAACACTGAAGGAGACTATATTATTAATAAGTTTAGAGGCCATTATTAAATAGTGAAATTTTTTTCGTTATTTCGATTCCAATAAAATCAAATGATTTTACGAAAAAATTCGACATCGTAACTCATGAAAACTCCATACAAAATACAACACACAATCAAAATTATTGTCTCTATAACTGCTCAATTTTAAAAACGACAAATAAAATCAAATATCTTGGAGTAATCATCGATAAAAATCTAAAAAAACGATCAAATTTGTCAAGTTGTTAAAAAGATTATAAAATTAATGTACATATTTTTAAGAATCAGAACATTTTTATCTATAAAAAATTTGTACTTAGCATACTATGCATTTATTCAATCCATATTACAATATGGCATCATTAGTTGGGGATCAGCTTATAATACTAGCCAGATTCCAGTAAAAAATGAACAAAAACTCATTATAAAAGTAATACTAAAAAAACTAAAAGATTATCCGATCAAAATTACTTTTCGAAGAATTCCAAGTACCTACATTTTGTAATCTACTTAAAAAAATTCTATTATTCAAATATTACACACTTTGCACAAGCACATGCTTTTTAGAGAAGTTGTAGAGTCAAAAAAAAACTTATTATTGTATTGTTTCATTGTATTTATAACAGATTAATAAATAAATAAAATTAATAAAAAATAATAATGGAAATATTTCGTGTACACATATTATAAAATGTAATTTAATAGGAATACCCGATGAATGTATTTCTTATTCTCGTGTAGGAAATTAATAGGAAATTGAAATACGCTGTATATTTTGCGAAATATTTATCATAAAGAAAATTATATAATTTAAATTGTGATAGGAATATTACAAGATACGTATTTAATTTAGTTTTTATTCACACGAATTCTACAATAGTTAGGTACAGCTTATTTCTAAGTACTGACTGCTCGCCGACAGGAGACAAGAATGTAGACAAGGGTGGTTCGCCGATCTCAGATTCTCTCAACCGACGATGGTGTTGATGATAATGAGGTCGAAAAAAAAGCAGTTACATACATTCATATAATATTTTACCACCATATTTGCAAGTACGACGTAGCGACAGGTCGCCGCTGTGACGTCTTTGTTTCGTTTCCCGAAATCTATCCCACGGGTTTTTCAGCGCCACGACGATGATTACACCTTTAAATTACTGACACGTGTCGTATTATATCAATTAATTGTATTCAGTCTTTTTTGTATTTATGATTAGTTTCAAATACGTCCTGATGAAGCTTGAGATAAGCGAAACCGGTTGACACACATACGCACACAAACGCAATGTTTACGTATATCGATGAGAGTAGCGAATACCAAGTGACCGCGAAGTGAGTCTTGCTACATGTCCCACCAAATAAGGCCCAAGATCGCGAAGAAAATAGAAGAAGAATAGAGAATCAGGATGCTTAATCATGATCAGATCGACCGAATGAGAGAGAGGTATGAGAGAAATATATCCTCTAATTTTAGAACTCAGTGTGCGCAGGACTAAATTTTTTTGTGCAATTTTAAGAACCAATACTATTATTTGTGCGCCGGGGGAGCAAATTAAGAAAAAAACACATTATTAATGAAGATGTATTAAGACGCATAAATAAGTCAACAGAACTAACAACATCTATCAAGGAAAGCTGCATACTCCGGTCACATTCTTTGCAACGGAAAGTATGATCTTTTACAACTCATTATGCACGAGAAGATACTTATTATCTTGGCTGTGTAACCTTAGAACGTAGATCAAGGCCCGCCCAGGTATGCAGACCTAATTAGTAATGAGACGAATCTTGTTTTATACAAGGATTTATTAGGGTATGGGTGACTCGTTGGGGCTCCTTAGGTGGGTAGTAAGCGCCGTTCACTTTATTTCCTGCAGCCACCCTCCTTTCGATATCATTCTCAGCCTTTCTGTTTCTATCAAACATACTTTCCAAATATAGAAACTCATCTACTTGTTCCAAACATTCATTACCTACAAGTATTACGCACGGTGTCTTGCTTTCCTCCTCCTCAAATACCATCACTTTCGACTTGTTAACATTCATCATGAGGTCGCTTTTGTTGCATACATCGTACGTTCTACTCACCAGATTCTGTAGTTCTTGTTCATATATTTAAATATGTTATTGAATTAATGTCGCTAATTTTTATAAGTTTCGATGAGTGGGACCGACAAGGAAACCCTAGATACTAAACCGGTCCCAGGAACGGGCGGATCTGCCTTCCTCCAACAGTCCTTTAAAAAAGAAAATGTCTAAAATGTTGGTGATCTTATCAGCATACTGCAATATGGTTGTCAACCTTCGATAGGAGGTGCCACATGAAAAAGAAATATTGAAAATTGTGCGCAAGCGATATTTTTTCATGTGCGCTTACCTCACAAGAAACATGGCACGGAGAGTACCAATGTACTCTCTAAATTTTTATTTACGCAGTCCACCAACTCATCAGCATCAAGTCGTTAAGTATGTAGCGAGAATTTTATAAACAAATATGTAAAATATTAACAGGGTCGGAGTAGGGTTTTAAGATTCGAAGCATGTCCCGCTGTCTAATCAAAAGTTTTAAAAGTCTTCCCCGAGCGCCGAGATGGAAAATATTTTCATAAATAAAAATTCCCACTCCCACTTTGCGAATAGAAATGACGATAATGTTATTATAACAGTTCCACTTGGCGGGCTGGGCCAATAAACGGGACGTTCCCGGAATAATAAAATACGGGACGCCGTATTAATGATACGGGAAATAAGGGAAGACACGGGAACGGCAGCTTCCGGGGTTGGAGGGTGGCGTCGTTTAACCAATATTTCAGCAGTTTCAGCTACGTGTATGGTAGTATTTTACTAATGAACTTCAATAATGTTTTCACTATATATAATATTATTTTTGTACCAAATAAATGGACATTAACTAACGAAAATTCCTTGTGCATAAATTTTCATTTTGGTAGCAATCAAAGAGCTTCGCGACTTTAAAAAAAAAAATGATTCGATTGGAACGAAAATTTAAAACGCTGTCAATATAATATGCATTAACGTAAAAAATATGCCATGTGTACACAAAGATTTAATTTTAGAAGAGTAAATATTCTTACTATTGCATAAATGTGTCGTATCAGATTTTTTTCTTTGGATATGTGTGTGTAGAATACCTCTCGCTCCGCAAACCCCTTTTCTATATATGTACGCTTCATATCATGTCTATTTATTACCATTTATTTCCCATTTAAGCTAGGCCTGGTTTAAAAAACACAGTATAAATTGAAATATAAACATATTATTAGGTAAAGTATTAAACTAAAAACTTGGGATTATTGATGAGAGTTACTGTTTCTCTCGAAACTTGAGTAGTGCTAATAAACTCAAGTCGAGTTATAACGTTATTTCATTTATATCCATATATATTATAGTAGCATTGACAACAACAAAATAAAAAAAACAAAAACACTAGATAAGTACTTATAACGTAATATACCATATTGCACCTGAAGCAAGGAGAGATTGGCCATTATCATAGCCAGAAGCGTGCAGTGCATACAAGTGAAAAAGCTGTGCATTACTAAAATTTCTGGGAAACACATATATATCGTGAACATATATTTACGGATTTATTACAATTAGCGTCACCTGCGTACCAGTAGCTTTAATGGCTTAGTTCTAAAAACTATCACGACAACCCACCGCTATAGTCGAGGCGCTAGTTGCTACAATGCGGCGGTTGTAGTTATTCGCATTACTGTTTTGTATTTTTAAGCTAGTACATTACTCACGTCATACAATTGGTTATTTACTGAATTAAAAATTCATTTTCGGTTGATCCGTTTTGTACGGAGTCATTACCTATACTGCGGCTTATTACTGCGTGCAAATCATTGAAGTGTCTACTTCCTCTTTTACTTATTCGCGAATTTTACTATCTTACTATTTTTAACGTGTTGACTTCAATGTCGTTATTTGCGTTTGAGGTGCATTTGGTGCATGAATTTGTTTTTGATCTGTGAAAAACAAAAAGCAATTAGCAGTACTAATTCCTACGTTAACCTTTAATAAAAGTAATTATTTCCTTTATTTGTTACGTTAAGGATTTTCAAACAATAAAAGAATCATGTTCAGACATAAAAAGTGTTCTTAAAAACGTCCATACACTTTTTTTATATTGATTATAATATGGGTAAGAAGGTGTCATTTTACGTAAAAGTTAAGTTTTAAATATAATATTAAAAGTAATCTAAAATTGCAAATAAATACACGGTAGGATAGAAAGGAAAGGATAGGAAAGACGTTGGTTAAACGAATATTCATAATTCTGTATACAATATATATTGTATTACATGTATTATATATGATTGTATAATATCATTGGAGACAGCATAACCTAAATCTATACCTACTGCACGCCACTGATGAACGGACAGAGCATGAGAAGAAGACTAAAATAATAACACACAGGTAGTAATACCACAAACAAAAGTGTCCTTCCCTTTAAAACACTTCCTCATAGTTTCTCAGCCATTCAACAACTTCCTTTTTAAAAAACGTACGTGATAGAATTAGATATGTGAAAATAAAATACTTGTTTTTTTTATTCTACTCTTACTTTTCTATTCTACTAAGGATATTATCAATCTAACAATTTAATTTAACAACTTGTATTTATAACTATAATGGGAGATAGCTATGCAGTTTTATTCACATGAGGTGAAAAGAAAAACATTATTCATTGGAATTATGAAGATTTCCATACATTTTCAATACTTCTAATTATTATAAGTAACCATTCAGATTTAACACTAATGGTATTGGTAAATTGAACGATTATTGAAATAAATTAAACGAGTAGAATAAAAAAACAAGTGATTTACTTTCACATATGTGATTATAGAATTCTATAAACTTACCTCAGAAACACAGTAAATATGAGAATTAGCTACATATGTGTTGGAGTCTAAAATGTTACGAAGATTAACCTAATAGGGTTGCGAGCCTGATGTTCGGACAGCACTGCTGCTACTGTTCCTGTTGGTTATTTAGGGCCACTGATAGTTTCATATTTCTTCGTATAGTCTCTCTACTTATCTTTTCTATGTTCTACTGGATCGTCCATAGGTCTAATTCTCTCAGGCACTGATGAGGAACCAGATATGGCGGAAGATCGCAAATTCGATGGACCAATTTGATTAAGACTTGAGGGCAGAGCTCGTTCCTGGACTGCACAAAGAATGCTACACATAGGTGGCCATCGCATGTGATCATCCGCCAATAGCCGTAGTTCCATGATCACTACTACGTGTAGATTATTCTGGGCTATTATGCCATGTGTCGTATATGCAATATGATGATTTTGTTTTACGTATTTCTGCTATTTTTATATAAGTACCTTGATTATTATCTTTGTTGACTTATTTCAATTTTTCCGAATATTATGTTTTATATACTATTGCTGTATCTTTCTGCATATTTGACATCTTACAAGTAATTATCTTGTTCTAGATAGTATCAAATTTTATTTTTTATATTAACTATAGAGCATTTATTATTCTTAAGGATGTCTTTATTGGTTGTATCCGAAACATTTTTATTTAATAAATTGAAATGCAATTAGCTATATTTTAAGAGAAAACTAGTGTAGTAATGAGACACTGAATATAGCGTTATTCAAACAACTACATATTTTAATACAAATTAAATGTATCGAATAGAAACATATACAGAAAAAATCAATTAATCGAAAATATATTCTAGTTGCTACCGGGATATATAAAATTTGTATTAAAATACCAGAGACTAGTAATGAGAACAAATGCTGCTCTTAACTCACTGGTATGATTGTGATTGGTATTCAATAATATCAGTGATTGAAAACTGTGACTGAATTTAAAAAAAAAACAATTTTAAGCGTACTTATATTATTATATTATTAAATTTCATTAGCGCAAAAAACAAATCTAGCATGAATAACTAGAATAGTTAGTAGATAATTATTGAACATACATACACATACCTACAAAATTAAAAAAAAAATCGAACAAAATAGCATAAACATTATCAATAAAACAGATTCCAACAGATGGCGCTAATCAAATTAATAAAAATCCTGTAGATGGCATTGATGCAAATGATAATCGATTTAAACGGCGGCGTCAAAAAATAAAATTTGAATCACGACTTACGATATACCTAGATCACTGATAGTAAGTGTGACCCAAAGATATCAGTGATTGACTCACGGCTCATCACTACCACAGACATATGTTCTAATAGTTCATAATATAATGTGTTCTCTTTAAAAAAATATTTTATTTGATTTGGAATTTTTACAGCGGTTATCTTTAAAACCTAATTAAATAATTAAAATATGCTAACAATTTAATATATTTATTATTTTTATTCTTCAATGGCGCTACAACCTGACTTGTTCAATAATGCTTGGTTTTCTGCCGCCTATATTTCCATGTTTCGTGGTAAGTAGGGGGTAGTTTTCGTGTAAATACCACGTGAACGTGATCAAATAAATAAATAACTATTACGCACCCTTTGAAGGCTGTATTATATGGGAAAAGATCTGTAAAAAGATGTACCTGAATCTGAATAAGACCGCGTTATTACTTAGTCATTATTCAGAGAAGAGGGGCAATTTAGATATTCTCCCCCGGCGAAGGCTCTCGAGAAAGAAACGCAATAACACCCTCCACTTTATATGGTCGTTAAGGAATTTTAAATTGCCTTTTCCCGCTTAAACTTTCCGGGTTTCCTCTTTTTATTATTGTAATGCCCCCTCGTCCCGCGCGCCGCCCGCGATCGCCCGGGATCTGCCGGGAGAAATGTCGCAGAAGACTTTTCACGGGATGATTTGCATATTTCAATTTCGCGCGCTGGGGTCACCCTCATTTTCTTCCAATTGGAACCATCTAAAATTATTAAATTATTTGCTTTATTAAGATAGCTCCTTTATCTCTCTCGGTCGATGTTCTCGTATCAGAAGATGTGTGATGAGGCGAGAACAACGCGTCAGGACAGAAGAGTGTGGCGATCTATCCTTTTTCCCTCATCTCCGCGGGGAAACGGCGTGGTAGTAAGTTAGTTAAAACGGTTTTTTATTGAGGGATTTTGATAGTGTAAATATATTATAACAAACATAATAACTATTTAACGTATGATACTAATAATAAAAATTCACAAAAATATTTAGATACATATTAGATAACCATGCAGTAAAAAAACTAGCTAGGTGAACGTGAGAGACCGATATGGGAGCTTCTGCTTATAAAACGGTCCTGGGTAAGCGGGGGGTCACGATTCACTGTCCATCTACTTGGAGATCGACGATTGGTCTGTAGACGCTGATCGATGATTAATTCATCTATAACTGAGGTATTCATTTTGCGGAGGAATATGCGTCGCCAGCACCATATTTTCAGTGCATCTATTCTCTTGCACTTCCGCTCACACATATTTACACACTAATGTATTTGGGTTCAAGTATGGCTGTGAAATACGGAGTCTCAACAAAAGATAGGTCAAAAAACTAAGAGTAATATAAATGCAAAGATGGAAGTTCGGCATCACACGAAGAGATAGGGAAAGAAACCAACTTATAGAAGAGTAGTCAATGTAATAGAATTCGCCAAGAAAATTAAGTGGCAGGCTACATCGTTCGGAGGACGGACCATCGTTGTACAAACACAATCATCCATTCGCAACAGATGGAAATAAAGAGGTCGAAAGGCTGCCCTAAAATCCTCTGAACTGACGAAGTAGTGATGGAGAGTTGCAACGGACTAGTAGTGGATAGACAACTGCTAATAATGATGTTGAGATCTGGACTTCTTCTTCGTTTCCCCCGAACAATGTATCCATAATATGTCTTCATTCCTTCCGGTCTTGAGCCGTTTAAGAGAACCATTATTTAGCCATTTGCTCGCTTTTCCTCAACTGTCCATGTAAGCATGCTTCTTAAGACACATCTCATTCTTCTTCTTATTATTCATTCCTTTCTTTCTTAGTGTTCATGTTTCTATTTTGTAAAGTGGTATGGAAAATACCAGAGATTTTAATATACAGATTGGATCTTTTTAGGATGGGCTAATTTCTTCATATCTTCGTTAGACTGTCTTCGACGATTTTGTCATTCCAATTCGTCTTCCGCTTTCTACTTCACATCCTCCATGTTTTGAAATGAGAGTATCAAAGTATATAAACTCATCAATCTCATCGTCAACTTCAACTTATCAACTTCTGCTGAACCAAGTAGTGAACACATGTGAGACTTTTAGTTTAGAACCTAATATAACTAAAACAAAATATTTGCTCATTAGGAAAAATAAAGCAATTGACAATGAAAGTCTTTATATTTCTGGAACGAAATTAGAGAAAATACAACATATTATATACCTGGGTTGCAATATAAATGAAAAACGGGATCCTTCTATTGAAATCAAATGCAAACTCGTGTAACCTTTATCTGCTTGAAAAGATATTGTCTGGTCATGATCTCAATCTTAGATTACGAATGAAAATGGTAGTGATGAGAAAAAATGCTACTGTTGACTCACTACTATGATTATGATTGGTATTTGATGATTAGTTTCATTGCTAATGCGCACTCGCCGCACGATATCACAATACATGAAATAAATAAAAAAACGTATTCCAGCATAAATAATAAATATATATCTAATTTATCATAATCACAAAGAGAATGAAAATGCTTAAACAATGTGAGTTTATTCTTCGGGTCAAATTCTCAGCGTTTCGGATCAAATGCGTAAAACATTTTGGCAAAATTTACTAGATGGCGCAGATCACGAAATTTAACGTCATTCCTTCATGAATATTTTCGTCTCAAATGCAAAGGGACCGAATCACGGTTCACAACCAAATATAAATTAAATTAAAAAATTAATCATGAATCACGATATTCTTACATATTCAATCACTGATAGAGAGTGTAACTCACGATTAGTGATTTTGAGTTGATCACTAGACAGATGTTATGTGTTCTTGATATTATTATATGGTATGGAAGCGTGTACACTTCTAGAAGAAATGATAAGGTGACTTGAAGAATAAAGTTACAAATGAATATGTTATAGTTTAGATGAATTAAGAAAAATAAATACTTAGGTATTTAAAATAATAAAAATCCGAAAATACATATGATGAAATTCGGAGAAATACGAGATCTTGCACCTCTTAATGCAAGGAAAGATTACTGGAAGTCGGTGCCCCGGAAAAAGGAGAACATCATGGCTGAAGTACCTGAAGTAATGGTTTGGTCAAAATTTGATCAGAGTGACGATAGCCAAGAAGAAGAACCTCTTCGTAGTCTCTTACGAAATCTTTTCTTGTGTGATATTTTATTCTAATTTTTTTGTCAATCGTCCAATTCTTGATAGTTCCATTGAAGTCATGGACACATTGGTACGCCGGGTTTGTTCTAATGCGCGTTGACATCTTTATTAGGTTATATTCAATATGAAAAATGGGATATTTAGTGTAATGTTAGGTTTACGCAACTGGCGACATTAAGGCTTCCCTTTGCGGGAATAAGGCAATTACGGCGTCAGACATTAAATCAAGGTGTCTCTTAATTGTGTAAAAAAGCGGGAATTTTCAATTTCAATTCGGAATGAAGTAAGGAGCAGAGCTAAATTTAATGTTATGGAACGGTTTAAATTACATTTGAAAGTGCATTAAAGATTTTTTTTAATGTGGCTTAAGCGTTCTAAAGGACTTTTATAAAGAAATGCAGTGATGTTCGCTTTTATATGAAAATATTTATTTACGTAATTTTTAATTTGGTGCCTTATGTCTACATGTGTATTTATTATTAGCTTACCGGACACAAAAAAAGCGCATATTATTATTATACAGGGTGTTATAGATCTAGTTCACAATATTTTATTGGTGGATACCTGAGTAAATTACGAGTCGAGGATGTTCAAGGAATATGTGCAAACTCTGTACCGTAACGGAAAATATTATTGTTTAAAATTTTTACAAAATCATCTTAGGTGTTTGCGATATTTATCCAATATTAATCTATATTTTTGCCTCAAACCCTAAATAATCTAATAAAAAATAGTCTAGTTGCTCGAAATTCGATGACCTTTAATTTTTTTTGCATTCAATATGTAATTTGGGATTATTAATAAAATATTTCTAATAATCGCATAACTACGGTCTTTTGAAATACTTATATCTCTGACATGGTTGAGAATAGGCACATATTACTTCAACATTATCGACTCTTAATTTAGTCATGTATTCACCCATAAAATATTGAGGACTTGGTCTGTTACACCCTGTATACGAGGTACTAGTTGCAATCGTAGCAACTTTCATATGTTTTTATTTGGAGAAAAATGTGAAAACTGATAGGAGCTTGAAAAACAAATACGGTAATACCCCGACTTACGCGAACTCAAAGTTACGCGGTTCGTTTGGCGGCACTGCCGCTAGAGGTTGACCGTTGACAACACTGCCACTAAACTGCTGCTAAATTGCCGCCCGCTATATTCAGTGTTTCTCTTACTCTGATAAGCATTGGACGTGTTTCGCGCCGACTCTACGTGCACGATTACGATTCAACGATCGATGAAAGTTAAGATTGATTTGTTATAAGTTTTCTTAACCGTGTGCCGTCCAAACGAAGTAAATCTGATTCTCCAGCAACTAGTAAGAAAAGGAAAACGATATCTTTGGAATTTAAACATAAGATTATCATCAATTTTGATAGCAGAATGAAAATTTGTGAATCGGCAAAGAAGTTTGAGCTACCGGAATCCACAGTAAGAACAATAATAAAAGATAAAAGAATTCTTGAAGCGGTGAAAAGTGCTCAATCCTTGAACTTTTTTACGTAAATCATTTATTTTTTAATATTTTGTATTAATACGCATAAAGAACTGCAATTTTATTAAATATTTTTCTTCTAAACTAGTGTTTTTGTTAGTCCTTGGTCCCAATTAAACAAAATTGTATGTATTTATATGCAAAGTTGTACCCGGACACACGCGAATTAAAGTTAAGCGATTTTCGTCGGTCTCACCTATCGCGTAGCTTCGGGGTATTATGGTATACTTATTTATTTACTTCTTATTATGAATGATAATCGCTAAAATCTGGTTTAAAACACAAGTAACATTAATTAATACATTAATTTAGTATATTTTTTGCATATAGATGCATAGAGATGCGTACACGGAATACATGTCACATCAATATTCTTACTATTTTCAAACTAAACTAAACGCTTGTGCTATGAAAATAGGACTAACTTGCTGGTGTCCTGGAGCAAGGCGCGAACCCTCGACCACTAGATCACTAAGCCAACGTCTTGACCGCTACACCAACAAGCTACTCAAGTATTTAAAATATCACAGACCTATGTTCTGAATAATTACAACTTCACAATAAGAATGCGTTCTCCTTAATAAAAAATAATCCTTATTTCGATAACATGCTAGTTTGCATACTGGTGGTCATTTAAATTTCTGAGTTGCAAATACTATTTTTAATTTGTCGTATTTAAATACAAAGCAACTAACTTTACAACTAACACCGATTATGAATGACCGATTTACTTCAAAAAGATCTAAGATTGACTGTTAATAAATTAATTCAATACGTGAAAGTTATGTGAGAAGAAAAAGCATTTTAAGTTATAAAAAAGCTAAAATGGAGATTGTTGACTTTTGGTAATTAATATTATATGTTTTTTTTAGAGGTTTGTTTTTCGAATTGGCAACACTTTTTCCAGCGACAGCTGATTTGTGCTCAGTTTTGTTTGCCATTTCAACGTGTTGACTTACGCTAGAACAACGCTTCCAAATTGTGCTAATTTATTTCGAAAATCGTGGTCCAGTTCACGATACTTACCGTGCGCTATGTCCATTTTACGGTCGACATAATCGTCCATCCGAGCAAGTAATTCGAATAACCGTGGATCGTTTTCACACCGTGCATACTCTAATTGATAATACGCATCTGCAGAGGCGTCGTACAGTGAGTACTGAAGAAGCTGTTGTTTCTTTAAAAATGATGCCGTCCAGTACGTCAATGGAGAGCGCTAGAGATCCATAATTATGACATTTTCGTTCCCCAATTGAATGGCATTAATGTGGAAGAGCTGTGATTTCAACAAGATGGCTCAATCGTGTCACAATCAATTAATTATAAAAAACAATATCACGAAATGGCCTCCAAGATCGTGTGATTTAACACTTTTGGATTGTTTTCTGTAGGAATATGTGATGTGGCTAGTCTATACCGAACAACCAGAGACGATAGACGACTTAAAAGCCAACATTCGTCACGTGATTTCCAATATACGTCCCCAGCTGCATCAAAAAGTGGTCGAAAATTGGACTTACAGAGTGTTCTTTATGGGCGAAATCGTATTTAAACACTAATGGCATAAAATTATCTTTCCAATAAAGCCAATACCGTGGCCATCACCACGATTTAAAGGTGTTTGATTTTATTTTATACACCTTTAGAATGACATACAGTGAATAAAAAAAATAAGCGAAAAAAATCACCAGTAATTTTTAAATACTAAATTAATGTATTAATTATAAATATATACATATAAAATCAATTTTGTCAAAAAATATTGTTCTGAATAATTACAACTTCACAATAAGAATGTGTTTTCCTTAATAATATAAGTTGTATCAATGTGTCCAAAATGTAATAAAAATGAATTGATAATTCTGGCGTTTGCAGTCGGTTTACTCAGAGGCATTTGAGATTCTGTAAAAATAATGTAGATGGCTTTCAAATAATGGAACGACAGGTGTATTAATTTGAAAAATGTAACATATAGATTCGAAAATTTGTCAAGAAAAATACTGGCGTTATAGCACAAAGGTAGTGCACTTCCCCGGATTGGAAATAGAGATCCAGGTTCGAATCCCGGTGACGCAAAAACAATATTTTTCGACAAAATTGATTTTATATGTATATATTTATAATTAATACATTAATTTAGTATTTAAAATATCACAGACCGTCTGTTCTGAATAATTACAACTTCACAATAAGAATGTGTTTTCCTTAATAGTAATTTTTATATTCCTCAGAACAAAATAACACCATCTGCACTTGAAATAAAATTCAGACGATGTTCAAAGAGACCAAAAAAAAAAATACAATCATCTGTATACGATTTGGGGCAAAAACAGAAAAACATAGTCCATGCAGAGATGACATGATTCACAGATGTCTGGAACGTGAAGTGTTTTGAACTCTCAAATTAAATAATGTTTTATTTACATAATATAATAAACAATAATATAAATAGGTATATCAAATTAAATAACGCATTTTTGTAGAATTTTTACGCAAAATAAGGCTGTGAATACTATAAAATTCCTGTCAATTTTGATGGGTTTTATCTATTATAGTTTTTTAAGTACAACAATGTTTCTCGCCTCTTCTGTACAACGAATTGACTTTAAAAATGAAACGAAACAGTTAATGTACCAAATAATATTCTTAGTAATAACAGCCTCCACAAATTCTCGTGGGATTGGCGACCGTCAACACGGAATTTGTTTGACGAATTGCTTCGGGATTTTGACGGCTTTGAAAGGATTAGCCAATTACCATAAATGGATTTGACTTGAGGTCCCATTCAAAAATAACAAATGAACACATTTTCACCTAAATTCCTTGTAAAAACATACGTTGGTGGTCCGGCAAATACTTACCCCGAACTGATGTTATTTTTGTGAATTTGCCTTATCTAACTTTGTTTTCGAAAATATAATACAATTAGTTAGCTAGTGGGCACGTTTAAATTAAAAAAAATAATATTTAAACGTTGGGGGTTCCAAAAAGCCAGTGAAAAATGAAAAGTTTAATAAATATATAAGGCTTATTTTACAATGTTAACAGTTTTATTATAAATCTAATCTAAATATAAATCTGAAGAAATATAATCTGTTTTAAGATTTTTATGATGAATTTTAACTGGTAGTTACGCTGTTATCTACATTATGTAGCTTTAATTCCATTGTAATTATAAAATAATGTTTTCGTTTATGTTAATCTAATTATTTAATTTATATTTGTTTCTGAGAATTTTTAGTAATGCACCGTTTCTTTGCTCGTATGCACTGCGCGCCCCTGGTAGCTACTTACTTACCTCGGCTCCTAGTAAAGTGGGAGTATGATATTTATGACGTAACCTCGCAGACAATGACAAAATCTCATCAAACGTCCAATTGTAATCTTTTGAAGATAAACCTCTCTGCGGTGCTTAACCCATTATTTGTCCGTTACAGTGAAACATAAACACAGGATTTGTAATAAACTTACAGATGATCTGGTTAAAGTAATCGGTTTAACTGAGCATTACGACGGACTGAAGTACAATGCATCGATAGTCTGCGGTATCCAACCAATACTAATTTGAAACACACTACTATTTGGAAAAAAATTAATACATTTAACCTTCACCATACCGTGACGTAAAATATCGTGTTACCGTTAGAAATTAGAGTTTTTTTTTTTAGCATCTTTAATGATACAAAACGCTTATATTGATATGAATGATTTTAAAATAGATAATGCTATAAAGTTTCTCTGAATATTGAGCATTAAATGTGAAAAAAAGATTGATACAATAATATAATTTGGAGCATTTATTAACTCCTATACAATACAACTTTCCTTCTTATCTCTTTTCATTTAATTTGTGAGAATTAGACAATTATATTCGCATAAATAAGCTTACAGAAGAGTAGTGAAACTAGTAGATGTAGTGGCATTAATGTCAGTAGTAGAAGAAATCGACCACAAATGCTTCGGGCTATCCTGAAAATATGTTTACTTTGCATGGTTGAGAACTATGGTGAGGCGACTTATATCCACCACCAGCATTGCCATTCCTATCTAACGAATGACGCGAGCGACACCTGGATTGAGGACGCTGGCTGCAGTAAAGAGCACACACAATAATGACTACACTAACCGCTTACCCACGTTCGATGCAATAAGCTCAAGGCTCGTATCTCGGTCCTACTCAATTGCCGCCTGATTGGCATTTTTTAATGCTACTAGGCAGCTGTTCGATAACGCGCCGCATATTGACAGGGCGATACCGCATATCTGCGAAAACAAAATATGCCCTCATATTCCCCGGTTAACACACTTTATTAGTAAATAAATAAATAATATTTACAATACATAACATAAAGATAGTATAAAATAATACAATTAACAAGGTCGTAGAGCAGAAGGGAAGTGAAGAGGCATTCCCTTCCGGGAAATATACAACAATAGTAACATATATACAATGTCAAAAAATTTGATATATATGGAGGTTGATTGGGTGTAATGGTGTACGCTACTTTGAGTAAAGTAGTGATGAGAAAAAATGCTACTCTTGACTCACTAGTGTGATTGTGATTGATATTTGAAAATATCACAGTTTCATTACGAAATAAATAAAAATACATAATTTTTAGTGTATTTATATTATTCAAACTATATTTACATAAAAAACAGATTTTAGCGTGTATAATTAATATATTTATCTTATTAAATATCGTCACAAAGAGAATGAAAACCCTTATAAATAATGTGAGTTTATTTTTTGGGTCAAATTCTCAGTATTTCAGGTCAAATGCGTATAACGTTTTGACAGATTCAACTATATGGTGCTTATCACGAACTGTAACATTATTTTGCGCCGAATTATAAATCAATAAATATATAAAAAAAAATGAATTAAGAATCACGATATTCCCAGATATTCAATCACTAATAGTGAGTGTGACTCAAAGATATTACTTTCATACTTCCCATGTAATATAATGTAAATAGCTTCGTTTCTATGAGATATTTTTAATTTTTTTCACAAGAATCGCTTAAAAATTTATGAATTAAATCTACCAGCACACATCAAAAAAATATAAATTAGTTATTGAGAACATTTTTCTATTGCAATAAAGTTAATACTTTCTCTTGTCGATTAATCGGATAGCCACGTGCTGAATATGTGCAAATCTAAGAGGTGATAATTTCCAAGATAACAAAACAAATCTGCATATTTTTCAATCTGTAAACCCAACACAGTCGGGTGCCTATCCAGTGGCGTAACGGTCGCCCTGGCAGTCTGGTCAGCCGCTGAGGGGTCAATGGAGGGGATTAATTTAATTTATTGAAAAATAACCGCAAATTAGTGATCTTCAGTAGCGATGTCAAATTAGTATTTAAACTGATTATTTAGTATTACACGAATTTAACGATATTATTATTGAATACTAATTAAATGTGTTAATTAGATATATATATATATATATATATATATATTGTTATGGCAAACAACAAGTACTTTTGACGACAAATTTTCGAACCTATATGTTACACTTTTCAAATTAATATATCTATTGTTCAATTATTTGAAAGTCATTTACTTTGTCCAAAGTATTGTAGCTGTAGCATAGTTGAACAATGCACATTCCCGGTTTGGAAAGAGATCCAGGTTCGAATTTCAGTAACGCAACAACAATATTTTTCAATAAAGTTGATTTTATAAGTATATCTTTCTAATTAATACATTTAATTAGTATTTATAATATCACAGACCTATGTTTTGAATAATTACAACTTCACAAAAAAATTGATATTTTTAATTACTTGTAAATAATATGTATTTAATACTACAACAATATTGTGAAGGATTCATGCTTAAATGGTGACTTTGATATAAGTAATATAGATCTATAATTCAAAAGCTCTGATATCAGTTCTTGACATTCACCGCCAGATTGAAATTTTTTAACACTACTTGGCATCCGTGTTATGCCGCAATGCCGTATAGCGGTAATGCAACACGGTATGACTGCCAACCATTCACTGTTCGTACAGTGCGAAAAAAAACACATTTATTCAGTAAAACAGAAATAAATAAGATGAACACAACAGTAATACACGCGCTAGAGGAACAGCAAATGGTAGCTCCTAAGTTCCTCACATACAAAAATAATAAAGGTTTATTAGACAGATATTAATCCTAATGTTTTTTTTTTTTTGATCAAGAAGCGGAAGGGCAGGTAGCCCTTATTCTCCTTTTAAACACCTGATCATCTCAAAATCTCCCAGCAAGACACCCACACACCCACGAACTTCCGTAACAGTCCACAATTAAGAAATCCGTTACAATAAGCCGTATTTTTTATTTGACCGGTCCATCGAATTAAAGCTCACGTTCTTCCTCTTCAACCTTCCGTGCACCGCCAGTTCTTTCCAGTCATCGTCCTATTTTCATGTGATGTGTCCGAAATGTTGAAGATGCCTCTCAGACAGATAGAAATTAAGGCATTTCAAGGTTGTGCTAGAGATTTTTAGCATTTGACTCCAGCACCACATTTAAAAAGCGTCAAGAAAACATCACAGGCTGACAGTTCTATTGGCAATATAAAGTCTATTATAATGCTGCCAATCTGATTTGATTTTAATGGCAATTTTTTTTTTGATTTACTGAAGCGACAAAAAAATAATAACAAAATATATTTATATGATATGTTTCTCGTTACGCCAATGTACTTTTACCTGGGCTTGCAGGCAGATAACTGACGGAAGCAAAAAAGGGTTTTTGAAAGGGTTTTGTTGATTATTTTGTTTTGTAAATTGTGGTTTTGTTTCGCGATGAATGGGATAACAGTTATTTTTCAAAGGATTGCATTTATTTTTGACATGACAGGTGTGAAGGGAGTCACTGGACACTTGTAAATAAACGGTATTCACGAAATTATCTTTTTAAATTTAAAAATTTGAAAAACACGTTATTTTTTTTGAAAATATCCCTTGACGATATTATAGAACGAATTATTATATATTTTGTCTGTTAGCAGGACATTTTAATATTCTGGTGTTTGTTTTTGTAAACAACGATTTAGCTTGGTATTAAAATAAATACGATGATTTCTAAATTAAATATTTTTATGATACATTCGTACATCTTGCTTATATAAAATATTAAAGAAATATTGAGAAGCCAAAAATATATTTAAATATAATTATGATGGTGCCCAATTTCCGGGCGACCTAAGAAAATCGCGCGCGGGAATAGAAAAATTGGCAGAAAGACAAATGATGAGGAATTAAAAACAGGAATGGGAAAAGGACAAAATGGGACAAAACCAGACACCAGGAGAACATGACCTATATGAGATGCTCCATTATCTGGTATTTACTTCACTGTTGCCACAGGTTTACTGGCTTGAGAAACAAGCACTGTCAAATTCGAACACTTCGTTGATAGCGCGAAGTGAACACTACACAAGATTAAGATAAACTGTTTAATAATCAACTTATCAATCCCACACAGCAGAAAGATAAATTGTCAACTTAACAGTCTAACGCACTCTAATAGCAAATAACAAATATAAAAATGTCTCGCTCTGGGTATAGAGAAGGGGGAAACAAGTAGATAATGAGATAGGAACCGTTTCTAGATGAGTCGCGTGCATACGCATGCGCATGCGACCGATGATCCACGAATGTTGTCATAAAGATCGAAGAACTTATATAATATTATGATCCAATGACTACGAAACATACATGTATACAAAGATTCCGAAAGATACAAAGAGAAGAAAATGGAAATGATGGTAGTCGAATCGTATATTAGGAGAAAGCTCTGATTGGGTCGTGAAGCTGTCATTGGACCATGGAGTAATAGTAGTATGATGAAATAATATACAATGACTATCAGATCAAAAAAAGCAAAGTGCGAATCTTTATCAATAATAATCTGAGCTGACACCGGGAATCGAACATGGAACCAATGTATTTATTACCAGAATTTGTAAACATTATTTTTTAAGAATACGTCAAACTGTTAGATATTATTTATCAGTGTACGTTAGGGCTTCTAATTGACTGCTTAATTCGACTAACTGGTTTTCGGTTATTTGTACATCCAAGAAACCAGTTAATCGGTTTATACCGGTTATTCAAAAATATAAAATATATATTTTTAAAGAAAACACCAACATTTTTGTAATAAATTGATCTTTAGCCCGTCCTATGATGGTTGTTTGAGCTATACATAAATAAATTTGTTTTGCTTATTTTTCAATTATTATTATAATTTTTAGTTTTTTAAAGGTATACATGTATAGTCTGTCAATTTCTATTAATATATGTATATATATATTCCATGCTACTTGTGTAGCTGCTCATGTTTTTTTATATCTAACCAATTTTGTAAAAGCCCATAATGGCGTAAATTAATAAATAAATAAATAGCGCTTTGGTTAGTTGTTGAGAAAACAACATAATGCATTTGAATTTTTTCACTTCTTCTATTGGTCTGCAAGTATTGATTATTGGCCTCTCCTTATTGATTTTCCTAGCTATCTGTTATGCTACCAATATATTTTTTTTAAATTTGTCTTCTGTTATCTGATCATTGTGTCCTAAATAGCAATTTTATCTTGATGTTCTCATTTTTTAACATTTAACCTAATAAAAATAAATGATCAAATAGTTTTTTATTATTTTAATAATAGATTGCATTCCAACACCGAGCTGTCAACAGACTTTTTTTGTGGATTAAAATTGTCTTCGTAAGTGCAGTGATATCTGCCAAATGGAGGTGAAAGGTAAGCCAATATTCTTTTCTTGTTAATTAATTTTAATTTATACTGTCCACGGGATCTAATCCCATAATTTATCGGTCCAAATAACCGGTAAACCGGTTTCAATATACACCGGTTTGGAAGAAATTATAGGTTTATTAAATTTGTTTATATAGATGCATTTTACTTACTTTTTAAACATGAAATAAGAAAACATCGTTTCAGAGTGGCATGTAAGAAGACATATAAATAATTGATTGAATTTGTCTTTGTCCAAATAATGTTTGCAATACATAGTTTGCTTAATTTTAAGTTCATCGGAAATCGATACATTAGTCTCGTTGGCTGTAGATAATAAAGCCATGCATCTATAAATCTACCATCCTAAGTAACAATAATTTTGTGCTCAAGTCATTAAGCTGATCAATTGTGTAATGTGGAGCTATCTGCGAAGCAATATAATAACGCGCTGGTAATGGGGATGGTTTCAGAGTTCGCGGCTAATGTAGTGTGACAATACGGCTGCTGAGGGGTGTTTGGTGTACAACCCAATGAAAGTATTCAAAATGCTGTTAAGCCATGATTATAGTGAAGCAAAACTTTCTAATAACAAATATTTAATTTAAAAAAAATATTTTTTAATAGACACCAGTGGCGGTCAGTGACTTTTTGTAGAAAGGATGATAGATAGTAAGTTTATACGTACTATCCAATATACAAATGTAACATATAATCGAAGAATATTCGGCTTCAAGTATTCAAGACAAGTTATCAAAAATACGTCACACAAACAAATTTCGCGAAAGTCGAATACTTTCAAACATTGTGTATGCGGAACGAATGATAGAATCCACTGTTGCTGGTATCTCTGTATTTACGCGATTCATAGATGTTAAAAAGTTGAGAATGTACATGTATTTCGATTCGCTCCGCGCGCGCGCCGGTCGTACTGTGTTACGACTGATCTCTAAAGGACAGGACGATTTTATTTGCAGCAGTGCTGTTTTTCGCTAGAAACAAAGAGCTTTTTGAGTTTAGAACACAAGGGATGCGGAGCATCCAATGCATGTATGAAGCTACCGCGGTTGGCATACACTGCTGTTTTTGTACGCAGCTTAATTCATTCACAGCACTTTTAACTAAAAAAAATCCAAACATAAAAATAAAAACAATCCTGGATCCACAAGCTCTGGAGTATTTGGACATCTGAATATAGTGCCTACGACAATCGTGTTCCATGTCCCGCTTTCTCTTATTTTTGCTGTATCATAACCTTCTAGTTAGACCTATCTTCTGTAGTTTATTCTCAGCTATTATTAATAATAATAACATTGGATAATTTGTATAGCATCATTTTCGTAAAAACTGTACACATAAACTGTTTATAGTTATCCATAATTACACAAAATACTTTGATTAAATCGTTATTAATTGATTAGTCTACATGTTTCGACATCTATGGTATCTTTTTCATAAATAAAAAAAACTATTCAAAATTTTCCAATCACCTTTTGGAAACAAACCATTCTTTTGATTTAAGGATTTAGAAATTATATATACTACTACTAGAGGTTTACAGTTAGATAAATTTGAAATTTTAGAAATTAGAAAAAGTGTTAATAGTAAGCTAAATATTATAAATAACCAAATCCTCCTTGCAAATAGTCACCTTTTAAATTTGTTTTCATATTAGTTCTTAATTGTACACCACTTTATAGTTTTGTTTTTATCTATACTTGTATTTTTTAATTTCAATAGACATTGTTTCCTGAATAAGATACCATAGGTGTTGAAACATGTAGAATAGTCAATAAATAGTGGTTTAAACAAAGTATTTTGTCTAATTATTAATATAAAATGAGACCACAAAGTATTTTGAAAATATTAATGAATAAAATCTTTGATGCACTATTTCTTATGACGGAGGGCGAAGAGTTCCACGCTTTTGAGCTTGCCACCACAAACGCCCGTTCACTAAATTTAGACTTCTGGCAACGGTTGGTTGATTCTATAACACATCCCGCGGCTGTACTAGAGGCTGATCTGAGAATTTGACGTCTACCATTCAAATTATCTGGGATACAAAGCTCTTGAAGATACAGATGCGTCGTATTATGTGTCGCCTTGTACATCAACCAGCACAATTTAAGTTTAACTCTTTCAGAGAATCGCAGCCAATGTAGCTGATGTAAAAGGGATGTTATATGAGTGAATTTGGAAACTCAATATATTATCCGCATTTAGAATGGATTGTAATCTATCCAGTCGAAACATTGGCAGGCCAGCATAGATGCTGTTGCAATAGTCCACACGTGACACCACAAATGTATTTATAAGTAGACGGGCTGCCTCAAGAGGAAGATGTCTCCGAATACTTTTAATCTGTCTCAGTTAATAACAGCATGCACTGATGCAGTTTGCCCTTTGCTTGTTCGCTTTTAGGAAGCAGTTTTCAACTATTTACTCTGAGATAGCTGGGAGTACACGATCTCCATCGGTAGACTGCTTTAAGACATTCTGACTACGTGGCTTAAACTTTCAAGTTGCACTAAATGATAGAAAGAGATACACATGAAAGGCGAGGATGGAAGACGAATATTGTGAGGTAACCGTGAAAGTCATGGAAAAACATTTTTTTTTCGCATTCTCATTTTTGTCACGTGTATAATACCAGTTTAACAATACCTGAGAGGGTAATATTATTATTATTATTATTATTACTAGATACATACAAAGCAGTAAGCGAGTACGGAGGGGTTACTTTTAGATAGAGAGACGTAATGGCGATAAATTTAATGTTATCCTTCAGGGAGGGTGCTAAGTGGACTATATTAAATTGTAATAGATTACGTAATGACCCCAGGCTGCATTTCAGGGGCAATCTCGCTGAAGTGTCGTTCGTATTTAATGTTGTGTCACAATCACTGCACATTCAAATCAATGATTCTATTATGTCAACAGTTTTACGAGTGCGATCATCAAACTAAGTACGTAAATTCGTTAAAAAAACTAATTAACGAATAAAATAGATTACTCCAGTTATAATCGTTGAAGTAATAAATTATATCAGTATTAAAATAAGAAAAACAAGAATACGTATTTTGTGTCTGTTAATGTCTATCTACCTATATAAAATAAGGTTATTTTGTTATACATGTATTTTTATATTTAAAGAGATTTTGTAATTGTTTTTTTTTTAAAGTTTTTAATGTGTTTATTAACCAATTAATTAATTCACCGACCTGTTTCAGAAACAACCGTTTTCTTCTTCGGGTTGTCAAATTAACAAACCAAAAATATAATTATGTTTTCAAACAAAACGTATTTAATTTTTTTTTAATTAAAG
Organism: Eubasilissa regina; assembly: GCA_022840565.1. Lineage (NCBI taxonomy): Eukaryota > Metazoa > Arthropoda > Insecta > Trichoptera > Phryganeidae > Eubasilissa > Eubasilissa regina. The sequence goes on along the minus strand of JAINEB010000027.1, from coordinate 8,991,212 downwards.
TAAAAAATAACTTAAATTGTGGAAATTGAATTTGATACAAAATGATTATAATTTTTTTTTCGGATTTTATTTAGAATAAAACTTTTAATATTTTGGTTAATTTTAGGCGCTTTATTTATTTGTAATAATTCTAAATTATTCAATATAAGGCCAACATTGTTGTATGTAAAACATACAATCCCAATTTTTTATCATAAGTACGATCATTTTCTAATATATGATTGGAAAATTCTGAAATCAATTTGAAATAACTACAACATATAAGTTCGAAAGTTTATCAACTATTTACGAGGCTGACGTTGTGTAATATATTCAAATCCCGGTGGCAGCTAAAATATTTTTTTGATAAATTGAGTTTATCTGTATGTATATCTTTCTAATTGATATTGTATATTTAAGTGTTTAAAAAAACAAAGTGAAAACTAAAAAATGAACAATTAACCACAAACTTATTGTAAATATAAAAATAAAATTGTTATTGTTTAAATTTCACTATTGGATATAACAAATGAGCATGTCTCCTTTGAAACAGTGAACATATTCTATATACCTACTTATATAATTTTTGTGTATGCCTTAAATAAATAAATTAAAAATAAATTTTAGGTATATAAGTGTCATTATATTATATATTGTCTCTCTCAATCTAAATTATCAACCTACTGCTGGATAAAGGCCTCCCAATGACATTGTCTCTCTTGTCGATTCTCCGCAAATTTTTGCTACGTCACTCACACTACTCCAATAATTTTATCTACTAAATTTTAGGCGTCCTTAAGTCATTTTTAGACTCGTGATAAATATAAAATTATTTTAACATTTTTTGTATTTGTTATATCTGTGCACGTCTTAGTATGTTTGTCACTAAATTTTTAATTCTTTCAACGTTCGATTGTTCAGTGTCGTGATTGGCCTATTATTTGTGTGGAAGTCGATGATGTTTGGCAGCTCCATATAATCTGATGAAGACGAAAGAGAGACGTAGGTAGGCGAACATGTCAAGGTAAAGCTGCAAGAGGTTGGCGGGTGGCCAACAGACTGAACCACAATGTCGATGTTAAGGGATGATGTCGCCAAAGAAAAATAAGGTGTTATTTATATTAAGTAAAATTAAAAATAAACTTTATAAATATTTTTTTTATATGAGACATTTTTCGAAACATTTTTACGATACTGGAGTAGATACTTACGGACAAGGAGTACGGTTAAACGATTTCACAGCGTGTGTCTAAGGACCCCTCAGTCAATTATTTAACGTACATATTCCGTTTAAACGCTTTTGTTGCGGATAAATAATCGGTACCCGTTTTAATAGGGAAACCCTTGAACGACCCGCAGGGGTGCATAACGTAGGGGTTGAAAAATTGTATAGTATATAATGTTAATTTGTTTTTTGAATGTATATTTCGACATCAAGATACGATATTTTACGTATTTAAAAATGGGTAGAATTTTAATAATCTACAATTTTTTTATTTATAATATTAACGAAAGATTGTTCTACTTCTTCTCTCGTCATCGCTGAGAATTGTGACTGACATTGTATTTATAATATCCTAACGTTCATAATCATGACGATCTATCTGGATCTATTTCAGCATCATGCATTCCGAAGAACCTTAAATGTTTCCAATTACCGATAGCTTGCTACTCCAAGTTCTCACATTCTCTACAGTAAAAAGAATTAAAGAATAGATCAAGTAGATGGTGCAGGGTTTGTCCTATGTCACGAATGATGAGTTAGATTGTCTTCATGACCACCAGATCTTCAGTATTCTAAAAAAAACGCCTAAATTAAACATGAGTAAGAGTAAAATAAATATTATCTTTGAAATAATGCCAACTCAGCTGTAAAATCATATTTGTATGTAATAATGTTGTAAACAAAATTAATAATATCCGGTTTAAAATATTTTGAATCTTATTTGAGGTTTTTGTTTGATCCGACATTAAAACAAGACGCCTACTGACCAAGCGGTTGGGCGTTCAAGTCTCGTCCACTAAGTTGGTTGTATATTTCAAATAATATTGATTGATTTAAAAAAAAAGTTATATTTTTATATGATGTCCATATTTTTGGTGTCTCCTCCTGCAACAACAAAGCATATCGGTATTTAGAAATGTTGATAAACAGTCGGAGACTTGGGTGATATACTGTGATGTTACAGGTAATTGTGTGTAATAGTGTTTTATAAATTTTATATGATTGTTTAATATATTATTCGATGCCCAGGAAGATGGCATTTACAACTCAGATCTGATCAAAAACGATAGGCAGTGTTGTTGCAAGGATCTTTGTATAAAATTTAGACTACGGGGATAGAAATTAATTAATTTATAATTAGTTCACGATCGGATTTATTACTTGATAAAGCCTTGTTGTATTCACAGTGGGAGGTTGTCAATTATGTGATAATTCACAGCTGCTTATTAATACCCGAATGCAATACTAGAAAGAACAATACAAAACAAGTTGTATATTTCGCGTTGAAGTAGAAAGAAGATTCGCTTTGACGACGCACTTGCTTATATTACCATTCGAAAACAGATACACACACACATTCCTATCACTTCCCATGTCGCGCTACTGTAGACAGCCACATACGCACTCATGCTAACACACGGACATCACATGAATGAACCCTCACTTTCACAATTTTAATGACAAGAATATGTCGGTATAAATCTGTAATCGAATTTTTCTATATGTTTATATTGATAGTTATTTGTGTATCTTGAATTTACGTATCGTGTATTATATGTCAAAAAACTGGTTATAAAAAATGAAACATGTTCGACATCTTCGAGATCTGGGGTTGGCATTGTTTGCCACGTGTAGCATTATGATGTAAAATATGTGTTATATTTAAATAAAATAAATTTTTATTCTTATGTAAAAGCCCACAAGGGCGTTGATGGAAATAAATAAATGAATATTTATTTTTAACTTTGGCTCGCTGACATGTTGCATGAAACGAGGTCCAAGAGACGAGCAGTTCGCGCTGTAGAAGGCCACGATGTTCTGTCATGAGCACGTCGACTGAGAGAAAAAAAGATTATGTATTATACATACAAATTGAACAAATTAGGTACGTATTCAGATTTTTCGAAACAGCAAAATTTCTTCAACAAAAATTCGGTTAAAATTTCCTGCCGTCGGAAATATTTCCCCGCCAAATTATCAAAGGTGCACAAAGTTTCCAAAACAAAATGGCAGGCTGTTCGCTTGTTCGACAATGATTTACGAAACACCATTTTTCTATTTTTTTCGACACAAAGAAACGGTTGCCATTCGAGCACCCTGTATTAAATGCCTGTCATCCCCGAGCTGGATAATGCGCGGAGTCTATAAAGGCCATTTAAAATCGAATTTGCTCATCCCGGCACATTTGACTCGGCCTGTATAATGCGGAGGGTGTTGTTGATCTTTTCAGGGGATGTATTCGTCGTGTGTACGTCATAGGGGTAGTGTATTCGGTTGTCTGCCGATGGGGTGGAAGTAATGTGCAGCTAACTGGAAGGTTAAACAGCGAAGATGAAGCATATGTAAATGATTGACGATTCATATATGATGGAGGGTTGAAAACTGCAAATGAAAATCTCAAAATTACTATCCAGCATCCTAAGTAATATTGGTCAGTGACTGATGAAATGATATAATAAAGTACACATATTTTTCACGAACACATGTTAAAATTAGACTTTACTATTTACTATTATTGACTTTTTCGACTGAATATTAATTTGACGTGTTTGTTGGTTCTGTGGTTAAGACACTCGCCTAATGATCCAGCGGTTGGGGGATCGCACATACCAGGATACCAGCAAGTTTATTTTCATAGCACAAACATTAAGCTTAGTTAGAAAATAGTAAGAATATTGATGTGACATGTATTTCGTGTACGCGCATCTCTATTAAAAAAAGTTAATATAATTTAAATACACATTGCGTCACCTTTAGGCAAGCTTAAAAAACTGCCCTTATATGTGACACGATAATTGACATAAAATTCGGGAGCGTTTGGCAATGTTTTTTGCCCGTTCATAGTAAGTATTTGATTTTTTTTTCATTTTGATTTCCCAAACTAAATGTATGAAAAGTAAGATTATTTTCAAGTAGTTCGAAGCTCTTTTTTACAGGTTTCCATTGAAGGTTAAGCTTGTATACTCTAGTACATTCTATATTTATTTTTAAAGAGAACACATTATTATTTGTGAAGTTTCATTAATTAATTTTCATTCTACATTTATTGTCGAATCATGAACCCTGAAGACTAGCGAGAAAAGACGGATTGATGCCTTTGAGATGTGGTGCTGGAGCCACATGTTGTCCGGCTCCATACCGCAGGAACTGAACATCAAGGACAAACTTTCAACCGTTTGTCTGAGACACTTTTGAGCATCTTGCGAGAAGGGAAGCTTGGAAAAGCTCATTGTGGTGGGTCACCTCAAAAGACAAAGAGGAAGAGGACAATCCCCCGTCCGTTGGACTGACCAAGGGAAAGAGCAACAGCCACTTTCCTGCTGATAGCTTTAGATCTGCAAGATGCTGATAAATGTGGAGAAGCATAGTCAGGAGGGGGGAAGTTCATAGAGATGACGATCCTCAGTCATGGGGGATGGACGTGGATGATGTATATGTGTATCCATTTGATGGTCCTCACCTCAAAGCTTTTTATTTTATGCTTCAACATTATTTTTAGGTTTACATTGTTTCTTGGAATATTACCTTTCAAATCAGAAATACTTAATATACGAGTATAAAAGAAAATAAATAAACCACGTTATTTTATTTAAAAAATTTCCGCACAATGAAAGTGCCGCTCCGAGGCTTTGCTTTCCTTACTAATTGCTTAGGGGTGGCTCTGTATATAATATACGTAAATATTGTACAATAAAATCTACTTTCACTTAAATGCAATTCAAGTCGTACATTAATATCCTTAAGAGGATTATGTCTTCCTGTGACAACAAATTTCCGTAGCAGGAGTCAAAATATATATGGATATTAAGATAAAGTCCTCCATATCCTTTAAATGAATAAATAAATATACGTATTTATAATAATGTATAATATGCCATTATTGTATTATATTTGGTTTGTTAACTTTTAATACCTGTTTGTGCTACCGTTTGTTTACATTGAGGGCTGTTATAAAAAAAGTTTACTAAATAAATTCTTTCCAGAGTTGAATCGAAATTTTAGAAGCGCTGGTAGCTCCTTGATCTGGGTAACTTAAGGCGATTGTTATATTGGGGGAAATTAGGTAGAGAATTTAATTTTTATTTATTGGCAATTAAAAGACCCTTCAGCGTAGTCTGAATACTAAATCATAGCCGATGCAGTACACAAGAATATTGTTAAAATAAATAAATAACATTAAAAGCGCTATTAACCCCACGGACGTCATTGTAGTACGGTAACCATTTAGGGTTGATTCAAATTTAAATTCCGAATTTATTAAGGGTTTTCAATAACACTAATGTGGTATATTGTTAGTTTTTTTAAGGGGCGCAGTAACTTTTTGAGTTAGAACCTATCGTAATTATTATTATGATAGTGTTGTCTGATATTTTGAAAATATCATGGGAATAAAAAAAATCGTTTAAATAATAATAAATGTTGTAAAAAATTATAGTTATGAAATTTATTGTATTTATGTTTATAAGAATATGTATGGAAAAATTATTATATACAGGATGTAATTGATGACCTAGTTCACAATATTTTGTAGGTGGATACCTGACTAAATTACGAGTCGAAAATGTTCAAGGAAATTCAAAGGACATGTGCTTAATCTCAACTATGTCAGAGTTATAAGCATTACAAAAAAAATCGGAATTATGCAATTATTTAGATTAATTTAAATTTTTTATTGATACCATATTATATATTGAATACAAAATATTAAAGATCATAGAATTTTGAGCGGCTAGACTATTTTTTATAAGACGATTTAGGGCCTGAAGCAAAGATATAGATTATAGATAGAGTAGTTTAGAAGTAAGTATAGTAACTTAAAGGTTAACATAATTTTGTAAAAAATTCAAACTATAATATTTTCCGTAACTGTACATAATTTGTACATATTCTTTGAACATTTCAGATTCGTAATTTAGTCAGGTATTCACCCATAAAATATTGTTGACTAGGTCTGTTACACCTGTATATAAGCTGGGATATACGTTAAAAAAAAAGATAATTGTATAGTGCCATTTTCGCGAAATATTACCTCATGGGCACATATGTGTAGACTTTAGTGAAATAATATTATTTTATATTTAATATTGTCATATGTGTTTCATCATATGATGGTCAGATTACATTAGATAAGTTGTTGGGAAATAATATTATTTAATATTTAATATTGTCATATGTGTTTCATCATATGATGGTTAGATTACATTAGATAAGTTGTTGGGAAATATTTGAAGTAATGCTCATAACAACAAAACTGTAGAAAGCAAGAAAAGGGAGGCCTTTATTCAACACAGGACGTAGATCAGCAGAAGAAGATTAAATAGTAAAAAGATTCAAGTGAAACGTATTGTTTGTCCGACAACTTTTCCGATGTAATCTTACCATAATGTTATAAGGTTTGTATATGTATATTAAGTTAAGCTATAGGCTAGTTTAGAATGTAAAGTTTGAACGAATTTAGATAATTCACATAGAAATATAGATTAAGCTATATAGACATGCTTCCAGAAGAGAGTCTCAAGAATCTGATCACTGGAATAGTTGAGAGAAAGTGAGAAAGACGATAATTTCCTGCAATAAGGATGGACCATATGAAGAAGGTGAACAGGAGCTTTTTAAAACGTTGCTATTAACATAGTTCAAGATCGGAAGGAATGGAGATGTTTGTGCACCCCGTTCCAGAACAGACCATGTTTCAGGGAACAACGACTATTAGACAAAGAAGAAGAGAACCTATACAAAAATTACCGAATTTCATATGCACACGTTTACTAGGTGAGACACCTTTTTTCGGTTGGAAGTGTTCCTTTTAATAATATAGTAAATTCTGTTAGTTGACGCTAGGAATTTAGTTCACTTTGTTAACAGAATATATTAATCTAATTAATTATATAAATTTTTAACAAAATCGCATTTTTAAAAGCACAGGATCGTGATAATTAAAGCAAATTTAGAAATATTTTAATATGTCCACACACAATTACTGGATTTTTACCTACAAACTAATATCAGCTATTTCACAGAGATAAAGCTTTTTTAAATATATTTAAAAAATCCATAAATTGTGTGTTCTTGGACATATACAAATATTACTAAAAACACTGGTCATAATACTAATAATACTGGTCAAAATAATAAAAAATATTGATTTTTCAGACGTATTCTAGTATAATATGTTAAAAAACATTTTACAGATAAAGAATATTGCTTTAAAATAATTTCAAAAAAATCATATTCTCATAGTGATGACATATATGCTGTTTAAAAAAAAAGAATGATCAAATTTGGTCCACAGATGGCTATGGTGTAGTGGTACTTGAAGCGAGTTCACATATTAACATATATTCAACTTTCAAAAATTTAATAAACGTGGAGATGGAGGGGCGAGAATTAGTGAACGTTATATTTATATAAGGTGATCACTTAAGCCCGCCAAAGACAGAACGTAAGCCCTGTAATTACTCCATACTTTCATATATTTTCCAATAAATATAATAAAAAAATAGTTTTGTTTCTATGAGATATCTGATATTTATTTGATATAAATTTATATAAACCGCATGAAAAGACATATAAACAAATTCATCTATCAAATAAATATAGCCACAATCTGAACTATTGCCGGTAGTCAGAATTAAAGCAAGTTAGTCCTATTTTCACAGTACAAGCGTTTACCTTAGTTTGAAAATAGTAAGAATATTTATGTGACATGAATTCCGTGAACGCATCTCTATTTTTTAAATAAAAAAATATCTTTTATTATAGTTGCAAAGTCAGCGATCTCCAAGTTTTATAATTTTTGTTTGGAGGAAAGCATGCAAACTTGAAAAAAAATACATATGTTTATTAATGAAAATCCCAATAATCTGGTTTAAAATACAATATCAATACATCTTCTTCTAAAAACAAACTAGTGTCTATATTGGCAGCCATTTAAAATTCTGAGTAGCGATGACTTCTATTGGTTGAATTATAATATAAATGGCGGCTAACTCCGATATTGAATGACTAATTTAAATGAGAGAATGATAAGAAAGATATATGATGCAAGTGTTGATGGAACCAGAAATAGAGGACGTCCGCGGAAGACTTGGTACGACCAGGTAAACCAGATAATGGAGGATGGTTCTGTTAGAAGCCTCAACAATCGGCGAGCTTGTATGACAAGATATATGAATGTGGATGAGGCGAGAATTGTGTGTCAGGACAGAAGAGTGTGGCGCTCTATCCTCTCTGCCTACCCCCACGAGGAAACGGCGCGATGGTAAGTAAGTAAGTAATTTAAATGAAAAAAAAAAGCCAAGTTAACTGATCATAAATGAAAACAACGTGTAAAAAGCTATACGACATATATAAAATAGTAACATATATAATATAAAATGAGTAGGTTGCTGACTTTCAAACTAGCACTCTAAATTATTACTTTATGATTTCTATGTATTCAGGGCCAAACTACAGACACATTCACTACACCGCACTGCACAAAGCGCTATCAAAAGCGCGCTGCGACAACGGTCCAAGTTATTCACAGACTCATAACAGGCATATCAAATAATAATTATTAACAGTTCCACTGATTCCCCATTCCATTAAATAATAACAGCGACTATAATAAGATCGCCGGTGACAAAGGCCGCCGCTGTATGGTAGCACAAAGCGCACTGGAAACGCGCGCAGACAATGAAATCAGTCGCTGTAAATAATGTCATCTATTATCAAACACTCTAAAACCGAAAAAAGTGCAATAAAGGAAAATTAATGGGTCGGCTGTACATATACGTGGAATGACTAGATTTTTGTACAAATCGTATGATTTTTCTTATCATTAATTATAAGTATAATTATAACCTATCTAAATAATTACCAAATAAAATTTTATTAATTTTATATAAAATAAATAAAACGACTATATGGCCAAGGAGGTCACTCATTCCGCAGTTTTCCCTCATCAATTTCATATCCAGATGTATAACAGACTTAATATGGTAAAAAAAAATGTACGAATTCTATTTGGTCTGCACAATGGATGGGTACAAATAATCATAAGGGTAATCGGCTTAAAATAATTCAAAGATCTATTACCCGCACCCCCTGGTTCTCCAAAAGGAAAGTCTCCAAAAGAATAATATCAAATATCTCTAGAATGAGAATTGGGCATTGCCAGGTAGCCTCACATTTATTCAAATTGAACTTAACAGATTCCCCAATGTGTGAGTGTGGTGCCGAGGAGGAAACCCTTGACCACAACTTTTTTGCCTGTTCATTGGGGATCACAGGTTTATTTTTACAGTAATCTCGCCAATGGTAATTTTCAACTCCCGGTTAACTTGTGTCATCTTCTTTCGCTTAATTCGCCACATTTAATCTACATAATAGAAAATTTTTTGAACGACAGTGATATTGAATTGTAATATAATATTTCCTATTTTATAATATTATTGAACTTTGAAGGGTGGATGGCCTATTTGAAAGAAGAAGAAAACGACTATATAGTATACAGCTGTGACGAGTCCAAAGTAAAATCCCAAAGGAGCATTTATTTAAGATTGCAATACTTAAATACCATAAATCGCAGAAATTGTAAGGTAAAATTGATGAACATGGCACCGATTTCTTTGAGCGTTGTTAGCTTTACCAATTTGAACATGAGAAATTAAATTTATTATGTTGAAGAAAGTTCGCCTCTTAAACAACAATAAAGAGTGATCATCTCATCAATAAATTAAATATTTTTTATTTATTATCTTAGTTTTATTAATCACAATTGAGTTTAAAAAACATCTACCGGTTTCGGAAAACACTTTTCCTTCTTCAGGATTAGGGTTAGGATGTCATAACTAACTTATGTTAGTTATGATATCCTGAAGAAGGAAAAGTGTTTTCCGAAACCGGTAGATTTTTTTTAAACTCAATTGTGGTAAATAAAACTAAGATAATAAATAAAAAATATGAATCTTAACCACCAAGTTAATATTGCTAATTTTAAAAGTAATAAATTAAATGATTAATAACAAAATGGATAAAAATTGAAAATGTCATATTACCTCGCACCATCGAAAATATGACACCAGCTTATTTGAACTCAATTAAGGTCAATATCATTGTAATATAAAGTTTTTAATATCAATATATAAAATCAAAGGTATGTAAAGTACAGGAGTGATAAGTTCAAAAAAAAAATTCACAGGGAGCATTTTGAAAGTTTGTAATACTTAAATACCATTAATAGCATAAACTGTACAGTACATAAAAACGAAATTTTAAATATAGAACCTCTTTTATTGTATTTTATTATAATATTATTAGAGGAACGTGTATTTTGTGTATTTGATGTATTTTATACAGCTAAAAAAAATGATGGCATGTAAATATTATGTAACTTATGTAGTCGTAATGGCTAATTATGATAGGAGGGACTGTAGCTCTAGAAGCTATAGTATAATTATTAGTTTGTTCAAGATAGGATACAAAAATTTTTAACACGCATATTTATTACATTTCATACTTAGGTTAAATATAAATTGTTTAGGAGAACACATTCTTATTCTGAAGTTGTAATTATTCAAAACATAGGTCTGTAATATTTTAAGTACTAATTAAATGTATTAATTAGAAACATATCCATGTAAAATCAATTTTATCGAAAAATATTGTTATTGCCACCGGGTAGGTGTATTATCCAACTATGCTGCAGCAGACTATCGGTTTACTCAAAGGTATTTAAGACGCCGTAAAAACAAAGTAGATGGCTTTCAAATAATCGAACGATAGATGTATTAACTTGAAAAGTGTAATACATGGGTTCCAAAATTTGTCGTCAAAGGTACTGTCTGCTGTAGCATAGTTGAATAATGCACCTTCCCCGGATTGGAAAGAGATCCAGGTTCGAATTCCGGTAGCAACAACAATATTTTTCGATAAAATTGATTTTAAATGTATATCTTTCTATTTTTTTTATTTATTATCTTAGTTTAATAACCACAATTGAGTTTAAAAAACATCTACCGGTTTCGGAAAACACAAACATTTTAAACAGCATTTTACACAAATAATAGTATAGGAAATTTACTCATAAATTCTAAGGACAAGGATGATAAATTTAACAATTCTGGCGTCTATAAACTTAGTTGTAAGGATTGTGCTGCATTTTATGTTGGTAAAACGGGTAGAAATTTTAATATAAGAGTAAAGGAGCATTTGAGATGTTTGAACAATAGTGGGTTTTCAGAATTTGCTAATCATTTGATAGAAAATAGTCATGGTTTTGATAAAAATTGGGATTGTCAATTTTGCATATAAACGGTGTAGGTCAAAAATTAAATAATTTGGAATCGTTGGAGATAAATAAAGCATGTAAAAGTAATCAGGAAATTCTAAACAGCCAACTAAATTTAACTACGAGTCCTATTCTAAAATTTTTTCCTAAAAATTATTCGACTAAATTTGTATTGAGCAGCAATTTGATTTAGGTACTAAATTTACTTTTTAAATAATTGTTGTTTTTTTTTTTTTTAAAAAATTTTAAAAAAAATTTAAAAATAGATTCTGGATAAATAGAAAAACAATGCTATATTTTTAGTTAGTTTTGACATATCCTGAAGAAGGAAAAGGTGTTTTCCGAAACCGGTAGATGTTTTTTAAACTCAATTGTGGTTATTAAACTAAGATAATAAATAAAAAAAATATGAATCTTAACCACCAAGTTAATATTGCTAATTTTAAAAGTAGTATATCTTTCTAATTATTTCATTTAGTTAGTTTTTAAATATAAATTATTTTGCAAATTCCGACAATCATATGTAGGTGTGTATACTATTACTAGAATAGTGAAATGACAAGGCATTGCATTGTAAATAAAAAAAATATTTTTGATAGATAAATATATTTCTCACAAAATAGTTGAATTATGGACAGATACGTTTCATAAGTCAACAGATCCATAAATAATAATATATACATCCGATACCCACTATTAGAATCATTAATCATAATTTAAGAACAGACGTACAAAAGCAGTGTAAATGTATAGCCACGAATTGAGAAAAATAGAAAACGCAAAATAAATCAAAATTGTCAAAATTTTGGATACCTTCTTCACACGTGCTCTTGGAAAAAAATATATAATCAAGACGTACCTAATATATATACTATTTACACCACATCTGTCTCCCCACTTCATCCCGGAGTACCTTTTCTATAGCCTTATTGTTAAGTAATACTTTCTAATTCATCCACTGTAAGACGAAAAGTTATAATAAAAAAATTTTTTTGAAAAAAAAGTATTTTTTTTTTAATCATCATCATTATCAGTCTTTTATCAGATTACGCGGTTCAGGAGTTTAGTTGATATTGTATTCCATATTTGTGTATATATATATATATATATATATATATATATACATATACATTATTTGCACTGGATTTTTATCATCACGAAATTATGAGAGACTGCGAAAACACAAGAATTTCCAATCCACAACAATATTTCAGATGTTAATAAAATAGCAGTTGTTTATATGGTGAAATTATTTGAGATTGTACTAAAACAAATACCTATCAATATCATAAAATGATTTGATATTGTCATAAAATAATAATTTTTAATGTCACGAAATTATTTGAGAATATTTATTACGATAATTAAAAGATATGAACATAATTTATAGAAAAATTGTAAAGATAAAAAAAAAATATATATATATATATATATATATATATATATATATATTATTTGCACTGGATTTACAATATCACGAAATTATGAGAGATTGCGAAACAAGAATTTCCAATCCACAACAATATTTCAGATGTTAATAAAATAATAGTTATTAATATCGTGAAACTATTTGAGATTGTACTAAAACAAATACCTATCAATATCAAAAAATGATTTGATATTGTAATAAAATAATAATTTTAATGTCACGAAATTATTTGAGAATATTTATTGCGATAATTAAAAGATATGAATATAATTTAAAAAAAATTGTATAGGTAAAATGTTACCTCAACATTCAACTGCTCATGAATAAATTAATAACATATTAATACATAAAAAAAATAATATTAAGTCTAGTCATTTTCACACAGGAAAATTTTCAAATTAATATTCAATTTTACATGAGTGCGTAGTACTATGTTTTTAACTTCTGTGTTGACAATTAATATTGTATTTTCTATGAGATAGTCGAGTGGAAAGAACTCAAATTTTTTCATCTATATTCTACGAATTTGAAGATTTTATTTACTGACTTATGCTATTAGTATGAAATAAACTATTTTGAATGGGAGCGGGCTATTGTTGGGGCTGCCATTAAGGCTGCCGAATACAGGCAATAACTGGTGCGGTACACCCATTCTATTGGCAACTCTTGGGTTCGACTATACAAGCTGCTGGACATCATTCATACATTAGTACCCATTTAATAACATAAAAGTCATGTCGTTTCTGTGAAAAATTTGCTTCTGAACTTTATGGACAGTTGTTATACGACATTTGAAGAAATCAATTATCAATTTGAATTTTTGAATAAAGCCAAACATATTCATTTATGTATGTAAAAAAAAAAATTGTAAGGTATTTATTATTATTATGGAAGATATATCTTATTCTTACCTGAATGGGAATTGCCTATACTACACATAATAAATATTTTTTTATGTCAAAAGATGTATGGCGCTCTGAGGACGAGAAACAAAAAAATAATTTTCACATTATTTTCATTTATATATTGTATACTCACGTCGGTACTTCATCGCGATCTCTACGGATTCCCGCCCACTTGACTACGCTCCTCTACTTTTTTCGGCATCCTGCAGATCTTAGGACTGTCACCAGAGAGGTGCCTGTTACCATTTCCACTCGGTCGGTCCAACGGGTGGGGGATCTTCCTCTTCGTCTTTCGAGGCGGGGTATTTCTCATAGTCATTTTATTATTTGCAGTTGATATTTGTTGATTTTTTTTCACTTCTATTTCTTATTTTTTGTTGTCACTTTTTAATTAGTAATACCAATATCAGTGGTTTTTTTTTGTTTGTTTCTCCTGTCGTTGGGGACGAATGGCCGGCGGTGGTGCTCTGATGACGAGTCAGATCGTTATGTTTTGTTTTTTTTTCTTTTTCGGGGGCGTTTTTCATTTTTTCACTTGGCTCCCCGACTACAACTCCATTTACCATGTTTTATCCCTACTCTGCTACGGTTTATGCATGAAAATATTTAACTCTGTGAGATTTTTCTTTATATGTTAGTATTTCTTATGTACTATATTTTTTATATTCAATGATTCTGTCTACACATTGTTATGTTTCCTCAAATGTATTTTGATAATTTTTATGAATAAATTAAAAGGTCGGGGACAATTTTTGATGGCTACTGTGTGGCTCTGTTTTGTCACTTAAGTGACGGACGGAATTGCACAGCAGCCTATTAGCATTAAAAAATGGTAACCTGGCGGCGAATGAAATGGACCATCACATAGGAACTTTTGCTTATAAACCATTTGGATCACCACAATAAGCTTCTCCAAGCTATCTTCCCTTCTCGTTAGGTGCTCAAAAAATTGAAGGATTCGTCTCAGGTTAAGAATGTGTTCTTGATGTTTAATTCCTGCAGAAAGGAAACATTCGTGTTTTACCGACCATGGTCTTCTTCTTCGGCGGTCCCTCGTTACGATGATGACGTATGCAATGGTTTCTCGAGTTGACCACGGCAGAGGCCTGTGCGTGGGATTGTTTAAGGTGTAGGTGGTATTGCACACTACCAACAACACGTACTCTTGGAATAATGGAGAGCTGTTCGAGATGACTGAAGCTTTCCGTAATAACGGCAAATATTGCAGCCTCTTCGTCAACGCACAAGGTTTTTTATTTATTTATTTATTATGGGCTTTTACAAAATAAGTTTGATATAAAATATAATAAAAAACACATGAGCAACTATACAAGTAGCACGGAATATATATATAAAAATCGAATAGAAAAAATAGAATAAACTATAAAAAATAATATGCCAAGATCTTTAATTTGAGATATTTTTTCTAACAGTAACGCTGTTTATGCTGTAATGAAAAACAATGGGTTTTTTGATTCTACAAAACGATATAGATTGGCATTTATCAATATTTAAAAAAGTTTGTTTTGTGTACACCATTCATGTAATTTGTTACGGTTATATTGAAGAATAAGATAGTCATTTATCGACTCAATTGTTCTGGATATCTTAAGGTCATCAAAAAATAACAATATGTCGACTTTGTACAGACTACAGTACAGTAGGGACTGGGCAGCATCGGTGCCGATAGCATACGCGAAATAATGCATCATTTAATGAAGCTAATTACTCATTATATTTTATTCGATCAATTATGTTCCGATATCTGACACTTGTCACATAAATTTGTCAATTTCTGTATGTAGGCAATCAGCTGATTAAAATACGGTTATAGAAACACTATTAGGGCTTCTGATTGGTTGAAGCAAAGATTTCTCTTGATTTTTATTTGCTGTAGAATTCGCCAACCTCATTCGTGCTCGATGTGACATATTTGTTCGGCTGACAATTGACTTGATATTTGTCGAATAACAAATAAAAACTGGCTTAAATGCACTCGCGATAACCACTAATGCACAATATCTGCACTAAGTTTACCATGTAAACAGTAAGTCCCAGAACTTCGTTATTTCGCGCCTCACCTCGCGCTTCGTGTACCAATACCGAACTTATGTCCATGGTATATGCAACATGTATCTTCAGCATCACATACATATATATATATATATATATATATATGTATTGTATATTAATGTAAATAACCTATATTTGATAAATATTAGATATCTCATAGAAACGAAGCTATTTTATTATATTTTAAAGGAATGATATATAGAAATATGGGGGGGTAATTACTGGGCTTACGACCTTTCTTCGACTGGTTTAAGTGATCACTTTATGTATATATATACATAAAGTGATCACTATATATAAATATATATATATAACCTCCACCAATTCTCACCCCTCAATCTCCATATTCATCAAATTTTTGAAAATTCCACACGTGTTATTACATGAACTTGCTTCGAGTACCACTACAACATCGCCATCTATAGACCAAATTTGATAATTTATTTTATATTGAAATTCAATGAGAATCTAATTTTTGTTGAAAATTCTTTAAAGAAATATTCTTTATCTGTAAAATGTTTGTAACACATTATACTAGAATACGCCTGAAAAATCAATATTTTTAAAATTTTTCTTATTTTGACCAGTATATTATTTTAGTAATATTTGAATATGTCCAAGAACACACAAATACTGGATTTTTACCTATACAGACACTGTTATTAAATAATGTGTGTACTGACTCACTTTAATATATGCTCATCAGATTGGATTTTTACAGAGGTAGATTAAGATTCTAGCTGCCGAAATGAATTGTCTTAAGGGAGGAGTAGGAGTATTTATTTTTGAACCGAGTGAATAGTATCGATATAAAGGAGACCCTCGGTAAGGAACCTCTAATAATATATATTGAAAAATCTCAATTAAGGTAGCCTTAGGTACGTCATGAGAATACCAGAGGAACGACTATCAAGATGTATCCTAAATATCATTACTTGGCATGGCATTTTCTACTTTTTCTCTCCTTTCTCTTATTTTCACTGTTATTTTTTGTATTCCTGGAATAGAAAATTTTTTTAACTCTTTTTATCGTTTTCTATGAAGCGTAAAATTAATTTCTTCTTACTTAAGTCTAAATAAAGAATTCTATCAATTTAGTAAGTGTTATTAAAATTATTGTTTTACACTGTATCTAGTCTACTGTTGATGTAGTGGTTAAAATGCTGGCCTAGTGATCTAGTGGCCGGGGGTTCGCGCCTCGTTTCAGCAAGTTAGTTCTATTTTAATAATACAAGCTTTTAGCTTAGTTAGAATGAAAATAGTAAGAATAGCCTTTGATTAATTTATTAAATGCACGCGATATTTTTCTGAGTAGAATCGAAGTGGGAGTGCACTATTTCCGTAACGGTTACGGAATAGAATGGGTCCCATAAGTTTTTCCTTATACATTAATAATTACCCCATAATACGTATTATTTAAATTATTGTGGAAAGATTTTGTATGACTTCCTTACGAGTATATTGCTAAAATTAATATATTGATATAGGTTAAAATAAAAAACTTACACTTAAATCACCACGCGACAATTAACGTAACGAAGCGACTCATTAACACTCCGCCACAATCGGCAGATGACACCGAATTTCAAGCGCAGAGAACTGTTCTAACATAACGTAACACGTTTCTTTTTTTAAAAATTGAATTTCATATTTCACAAAATACAAATAAGTGGCTAAAATTAAGGAAAGTACCTTGGCAGTCCGAGTTAGGTCAACACAAGGCGAGTCGAGACCCGCTTCATAAATTTGACCTAAGGCCGTAATCTTCCACAACACAAGCGGCAATAAGTTACTCATTCCCCTGTTACTCCGTCTTGACACAAATTGAATCCGATACACAAAGGATATCAAACGACATCTGTAGGTCTTTATCCGGCCGAAAGTTTTATGACGTCACCGTGATGGAAGTTTACGATCAACACGATTAACATGACAATGGGGGCAGGCAGATAATAGAGGACAATGTGCGACGGATGACATACGAACGAATAAAGAAGATTTTGGATAATTTTAAACTTATTATTTAAAACGAATCAAAGTTCTCCCGAGCGGAAATTGAGAACGGGGCCTTATGTTGACGAAATCACAGATTGTGGATCGATGGAAGTATATACGAGGCGCGTTTTTTAAGTATCTGATTTTTTTTAAAGTTCACTTTACTTTCTTTTGACGCTACACACCTTTAACTACTTCTCAATATAGTATCTACCATTATTAAGGCACTTGTCGTAACGGGGCACTAATTTTTGTATACCTTCATCATGGAATAACGCCGCCTGGGGCGAAAACCATGCCTGTACTCCGTCTTTGAGTCAGTAATAATGGTTATAATGGTCATAATGGTCAGCAAAATGCTTGCCACCAAGGAACCGCTTGGAATATATGGAAATATAAATCACTTGGCTCTAAATCAGGACACACTTGGCGATTAATGCCATGTTTCGTGCATTCAAGAAACGAATCGCGGACCGTATCACACAGTCAGCGGGCTGATCTATTGTCTTGAACATTTCAATCACTCAATACAAGATGACCACACTATGCGAATGCCTCTAACGTTGCATGTGGTGAGTCAACAGGTGAAGGAAATCATTGCGCAGGTGCAATATCACACTGCAGCCCTACTCTAGGAATATCCGGCAATGGTATTTCCTTAAAAAACGCAACTTGTATAAGGCAATAATAAATGACTGTCACACTGCCAAGGAAGAGTTGGGCTGACCGTGTGGAAGAGGACTGGAGCAGGATGGAAGGATCTAGGAACTGAAGAAGAATTGCCAGGGATAAAAGTCGGTGGAGAACACTTGTGGAAGAAACCAAATCTCATCCTGAGATGTAGTGCTATGGAAGTCGTCCACTGTCCCTCTTTGGGGAGTGTTTTTGATGAATGGATCCCTGAGTGTCTGCCTTGAACTACTACACCTTAATTTTCCATCTGTATGTAAAACTATGTTCTATAGACTTATGTTATATGATTTTTTATGAATAAAGATAGCACTTAAGGGACACTGGAGGGTTTTAATTATAAATCTTAATTGCTAATAACCATATTGAATTTATTCTCCATTTTCGTTTCGCTTATACTTAAATATCTAACTGAATTAAAGTCGCGTATTTTATTAGTTTCTATGCGTGGGACTGACAAGGAAGTTCTAGCTTCTAAACCGATACCGGGAAAGGGTGGGTCCCCCTCTCCTCCAGCTATAAAAAAAGTACTGTGGAAGAAGAAGGAAAAGAAGAAACGACTGTCAAATTATTGTTTGTTTTATTTCATATAAGTGGTCCGTTGCCCTAAATTTAGGGTAGTGATTAGAGGGTAGGTGTGGATTTGTTTTACGCAGACCCAAAAAAGTAATGATGTATGAAAAATTTGGTCGAGGATGAATATGATGAGGTATTCATAGGGTGTGATGAAGTGACTATATTTTTCTCAGGATCCTAGAGTACAAGCGAACAAAATTTGAAATGGATGACATTCAATATAATATACATGAGTGTCGTGGGAGTATGGAAATGGTGAGATGTTCGGAAGGGGGATGGATGAGTTTATTTTTTCAAGGTCCTACAGTGCAACCGAGCAAAATTTGAATCAGATGGCAGACAATATGATACACAGTTGTATCGTGTGGTGCGAGTGGGGCTGTGAGGGGGAGGCGGGATGGTGAGGTGTCTGGGATGGAGGCTGGGTGACAATATTTTTCTAATGATTCTAGAGAGCAACCGAACATAATTTTAAACAAAAATCAAATATATCATAGAGACAAATCTATTTTTTATTATATTTTCTATTAAATATAATAAAAAATAGCTTTGTCTCTACGAGATATTTGATGTTTGTTTAATAACTGTGCCTTTCTAGGTAAAAATTCATTAATTGTGTATTCTTGGACATACCCATATATTGCGAACACTATTTAAACAGGGTGAACTTTGGCACTTAGATTTGAAGTAAACGACAAAGAAGAATGAATACACAATTATTTACACAAATAAAATAAGCACACAATAAAAATTATTGTATTTATTTACATGGTACAAAAAAGAAGTAAAAAATAATCTAGATAAATAATACATATTTATATTTATAAACCCCCCGTTTGAGAAACGCTCCTCGAGAGACTCGGTTAAGAATACAGGGTGTGCCATAAATCAGTCGCCTTTAATTTGGTGTTGATGAAATTCGAGTCGGATTATCCTTGCTGATAAATGCTCAGCGATTGGCTACCTCGGTACAGGGTGGTTAAATTATACACAACGGTTATGCTATCGTTGTCACTTTGGGGCAATATATTCGGTGACAAGCGCGCAGGGGCTACCAACAATTATTACTTACTTGATTTATTTACGAAACCATTATTTATATTTATTCTTCTTCTTCAATGGCAGCACAGTTCAAATCGTGTTTTGGTCATTTAAATTTTCCTCCTCCATGATACTCGATCTTCTGCTGCTTATTCATCTTCAGCATCCGTCTTCACATTACTTCTTCAGTAGATCCTTGGCCTTCAAATCAATCATTTTCTCATTCGGAGCACTTTTGTGTATATTGAGGGTTTGGATTCCTGGTACTGAATGTCAAGATCGTCACTGTACCGGATTCTACACATTTTTCCATCATTAACTGGTCCATATTCAACTTGACGTGCTTATAGGTCCAAGTTTGTTAATTAGATACGCGTCTAGTAATCTTGTCCGAAGAGACCACCAAGTTAATACTATTTTCATAGCATATGAGCTTAGCTTACTTATAAAATAGTAAGAATATTGACGTGATTCTGTTTATGCATTTCTACTTAAAAAAAAAATTCTCAAAAGTTTTGCATAGAAATATGGAGAGAGCTCGAATTCGAGCAAGTGGATGACTCAAGAAAGCATATAAAAGTCGATTACAGCATAACATAAGAGAAGAAAAGAAGGAACTACAGTAAAGATTTTATAAATCTCAACTGTAAACAATTTGAGATGAAAATAAAAATATAAATTGAGAAAACACAAAGATGTTTCCACGGGATGTTTTGTGGTAGATATAATTAACCACAATAAAAAATACTTTTTGACTCTTGTCTCATTTCATTCAGAGTACCGAGTCCATTTGGACCCTTTGCTCTTCCATCATGATGGATGCCTTATGGACGCATCAGCAAAAATGGGGTGTGTTTATTATTATTGTACATATTATTATATTATTAATGCAATGATGCAGGGGCTGCTAGTTGGGGCAGGAGATAACCTCTAAAGGATGATGGTTTCGGGACGTTTGATACGCGAGGGGGCCGTTATGTCATAGGTTGATAGAACGTTTATCGGGGAGTTTCGGTGCTGCGGGAGTTCAGCATAAAAACGCGTGGAGAGGTCTATTATGAATTATTTTACTGGAGGAATACCTGAGTCGTGATGGAGTTGCGTAATCCTGTTCCATTTAGGTACACGCATCGCTAGTTTGATGACCTTATTCTGGAAGGATTGTAATTTATTCATAAAAAGTACTGCGTCGTAAAAAAGTATCTACTTTTAAATATAATTTTTTTTCGTACAGCAGACACAAGTCAGTAATACAAATAAATTCACAGACCCTCAATTGACAATTTCTGCAGAAATAATTTAGTATGTTGACGTGCACTGGAGCGAAGGCATCACCGTACAATAATATGTAGTCATACGTCACAATCCCTTCTGATCACATTACCTATGTACTTATTTACTGAGGGCACTATACTGAATGAAAATATATTTGATACCTATCTTTATATAAAATACAGGGATGCTTTATTCTTCATTCCAAAATTCTACAAGCTTAAATCCATTAAAAAAAAAAATAACAATACTTCTTCGAGAAAACCTAGGCTGATGTTTCGGCACGGTAACACGTTCCACTGTCGAGGCTTTTAACTACCGGTTAAACAACCATCGTACATACTATCCAAACAGCTAGTTCCCCCGAGATCCGAGTTTTTATTAAAGAAATCACCATCTTGTTAACCAATGATTGCCATTCACGTTTCGATGTGGTTCACCACAGCGCGCCACGGTGTTATTCAAGTTCGCGTTAAATCTGGGATTATCGTGAATTAGCCACTGACTGTCCGCCCACTTCCCATTGTTGGCCGCCCGTGGCAATTAGGAGATTTATTTAAAAATCCCTCTTACGGAAGAATTACGAAACGGTGTCCATGCTTCGGGTCGAGTCAGTTCTTTATTGTTGCATTTCATGTTTCAATGTTTTAATTTTGGTGTCACCCACGTGATCACTTTGGTAACACTTGTGCAATCAAGTAGCTCCGCGATTTTTTTTGAAAATATGACTAGATTGGAGCGAAAATTTAAAAGCTGATAATATAATATATAAATGTAAAAAATACGCCTTGTTTACACAAAGATTTAATTTCCGTAGAGTTAATACTTTTACTGTTGCATAAATATGTATGTTTCCACAAATAATGTGTGTAGAATGCCCCTCGTCCCACAAGTAATATTCCAAACCCCTTTTCTTTATGTACACATTATTTTATTAATTTACTGGTTTGTGAGGTAGACGGTGTGAACTCGATCTCCACATATACAGTGGCGTATCTAAAAAAAAAACTATACTAAGAAAATTGAGTTTTAAGATAAACGAAGAAAAATCAAAGCTAATGATCGTTGATCGACATAATCAGCTGTCATGAACTTAAAATTTGAAACTTAAGAAAAACTTAAGATTTGAACTTAAAATCGGTTCAAAACTTCAAACTTTAATTATCTCGGATTCATAAGTATTGACAACGGTTGTTGCTAGATACAACTAAATCCAGACTTGACAAGATATCGAAAGACCGCGGTATATTCAAAACAAGAATATCAGAATCATGGTCTCTGAAGGCACAATGCCCTGTAAGAAAAACATCGTGGCTGAAGAACCAAAGGCAGTGATGGCGAACCTTTTGGGCTCGGCGTGTCAAAATTTTAGAAAATCTAACTAAATTTGCTGGCGTGTCACCACCATCCCCTCCCAACTTTGTAAAAATTTTAATTTAATAGGAAAAATTTTAGGATCCATAGTATATTAATTGCTTTTTTCACAAAGTGAGACCCAAAAGAGATACACATGTAATATGTACGTAGTGATAAATTTGAACGTTATTGCCGGGTAGACGTCTAGTGGCGGGACACTCTGATATTAGTGAAAGCTGGCGTGTCGCTAAAAACGCTGCGGTGTGTCACCTTTAATTCTATTATATTTATATATATATATATATATATATTATATTTGGCTAGTCTACTGTAGAGGTTTTCCGGGCTGCAGCGAACAAAGTGATGATAGCCAACATGATGACTAACGTACGGTAAGGATAAGATACGAAAAGAAGAAGAAGAAGATAAAGGAGAGGAGATGAATCGATGGCTTTGAAATGTAGTGCTGGAGAGACATGTTGCGCATACCATTAATAGCGAGACTGACTCTTTTCTACTGGATCTGCTGAACATCAGCTCAACAAGGACAGATGATCAATCACTTGTCTAGGACAAATTCTCAAATTTTTTGGACATCTTGTGAGAAGAGAAAATGGCTTAGTAAAGCTTATTGTAGTGGGCCATATCCAAGGACGAAGACGAAGAGGAAGATCTCTTATCCATTAGACTGGCCAAGAAGAAAAGGATACGGGCCAAGCCCAAGAGTCATCACGCACGTCTTGTCAAAGAAGCAATTGGAATATACAAACACTCGGTGAACATTAATAGAGATGAGTAGTATCCGGCGATTCAAAACCATAGAGTCCGACATTAGATGGAACTTAACATAACACAACACATGTTTACGACACGGTGCAAGCCAGTACCTAATAAACGACAGACCCTGCTTTCGACACGGTGTTGCAAGCCAGCACTTAACCACAACACTAATAGCCCAGCAAACAGTACACAAAAGAAGAAAAGGCAATAGATACAAGATGCTGAGAGTAATTTAGTCAAGAAAAGGGAAGTTAACGGAGATCAACGAAACAAATTGGGCTCCAATGCAAAATGAAAGGACTGCCTGAATATAAGATACAAGTATATTATAACTGGGCGTAAAATAGCGTGAACAACACTAGTCACTTTCATCTGAAAAAAATATTAATTCACGTATTGACTTCGATGTTCTATCCCAATGTATCAGCGGGATACTATAATAAACATAGATAATGTTTTCACGTATTCTCGTAATATACGCGGAAAAAGATTTAAAAAATTTATTTATTTATTTATATATATATATTGACATACATATTTTTCTTCTAATTGAGGTGAATACATAGTAAACATAATTATACTCATAGTTTATTATGTGGGATGGAGTAGACTTCACCTCTGATATATGCAGCGTTGTTCTGGCTTCTTTGCTAGACTGAAGTGTGTGTTAAAGTAGCCGGATTTATTTTCGTGCTGTTGTGGTGTTATTTAAGTCATCGACAGGAATAAAAAGAGAATTACAAATATGTATAAAAAAGTAAAAATAAAATAAAAATATATGTAGTGGGAATGTTGTAGGACTAGTGAATTATTAGTGAAGGTATTGTATAAATTATATTAGAATGTTAGATAGCCGTGCTTCTGATTCATCTCTACCTGATTGAATCATATATTGGGTTCATATTTTGTGTAATCTTATTGGAATTAAACGATTTCCAGTTGGTACTGAGTGTTGTATAGTTAGGTTTTAAATTTTAAATTTATTACGGATGTTGAAATTTGGAATTGAAAGCCGCATGTGAAATCTCACCGTCAATAACACAAACAAATTAAAAGTTATCTAAAGAGCAAAGAAAAGGGTTATGCTTGGAATATTTCTGAAATTAAGTAGCTAACGTACAAATTCGACAGAAAAACAAGGTGGCATGTGTTGCCCAAAAAATCTACATACTTAAGAGGCAATGGGCTGGACATATTTGTCGAAGGGTTAAAAAAA
Organism: Eubasilissa regina; assembly: GCA_022840565.1. Classification (NCBI taxonomy): domain Eukaryota; kingdom Metazoa; phylum Arthropoda; class Insecta; order Trichoptera; family Phryganeidae; genus Eubasilissa; species Eubasilissa regina. The sequence goes on along the minus strand of JAINEB010000027.1, from coordinate 8,966,402 downwards.
ACCGAAGATTGAGAAAATTAGCGATCGTTTGAAGAGGTTGATATTCAATAATGATGATCACTGATATCCACTGATCCACTGATTATAAGATAGTAATGATGATCCACTGATCATAAGATAGTAATGATGATCCACTGATCTAGAGAATGCTTAAAGTTTTGATGGATATATGACATAATCGGAGCTGTGGTAGTGATATTCTGGAAGATCGAAGGGAGTGGCAGAATAGTGGCTGATGATGATGATGGTACGGGAGAAAAGGTTGCACTCCATCAGTGTAAAGTTTTCATCTGGGTTATGGAAAAGTGAGAAACTAATCTTGTTTCAGTTTGCAGATCCGCTATGGCTACATTGCTCTAATTACTTAAACTCACGCGAAACTTAAAAACTGCTTAAATGGCCTAACTGTCGTGCAACACTTAAACATTAATTATATTTATATAACATAATTATATTAGACAACCTCACTGATATGCATTGTGTAGAAAAAAATATTCTCTTGTACTTAGAACATATTGTCGATATTCTTGAGAAGATAGATGACCAAATAAAGGTGAGATGTCATGACACCAGCACTCAACATGCCCCAGAATTGAATCGAACGAAGCTCAATTATTAGGATTTTTTCTTTTCATAAAATTTCAACCATAATTTTATATTTTATTATACAACACAATAATGATATTCTAATATGACCTTTTTTGAATAACGTTATCTTTTTTTCATGGTAATATTTACTTATTATGCGAATTTTTATTATATGTAGGTTGATGCCTCGTGAATAAATCAGAAGATTAAAGACATAATGACCCGAAATATAGCATTTATTTATTTTAAGAGCATCTGGTAATATTTCGAAGGTTTTGCAATCAATATAAGGCATATAACAAAAGAACTGTCAAATGGACGCTGGGAGTCGTTTGTTCCATGATTATTTAACATATTGCCCACGGAAATTATAAACCTATATTAAAGTTATATTTAAATCAAAGTAAATAATATGTCTGAAAAAATCAGAGTCGCCATGGTGACTTCACCCCGAGACCTTTTTGATTTCAAAAATATTTTGGAAGCGATCGCAGTATTGGAAAAAGTGAAAATAAAACACAAGGTAGAGTATACACAGATGCTATGAATTTTTTGAACGCACTATATTTAACGTAGATTTTACTGGAATATTTCATCTTATTGATAAATAAATATTTTTTTTGTTTTCTGCAATATATTGATGAGGATTCATATATACAGTTTCTAGAGTATACACTTTGTAAAAAAAAATCATTAATAATTATTTTCTGTTATTTTATAGAATATCTCAGACATGCCTTTTTATGTCCTGGTTAAATTTATCTTCCGACTATGATAAATCATTCGTCGAGTCTGACTATTAGTAACATTATATTTTGGGTGGGCGATTAAATTATATTTATCGTTGGCTTACGAAGTTTCTCAATAAAAATATACTTTTTTAATGAGGTTTAATTCTTATTTATTGAGTCGGAACATGTTTGTGAAATAACTTTATAACTGCGGTACGGTAATCTGTAGTTAAATGCAGTTTTTTGTTAACAGATTACAATGGAATTTTTAAACTGATTTGTGGTTGATTTCTGTTTGTTATAAATATCGGTATTATCTCTCGGATAATGGAATCGATTATTTATTCAATAGAGGTCAATTCTTAGCCATTCTGTTGAAATACCGTTGACAAAAAATTACCAAGTATTTAAATGCTTGCTTGGCGTTATTTGGACTGGAATTTAAATCAATTTAAAAATAAATGTATTGACTGCGTATATTAATCAATTTAAATGGTGTTAACGCGTGCGTCCGTGACACACAGAGACGGATATACCCGGTGGTACACAAATAAGTAGCTTCAAATAACATTAAAATTAAACCCAAAAGAATCTGTGATTATAATACGCACTAATTTTTACTGAATCATGATTTTTTTATAAAATATTGTACGTGCAGATAAGCGAGATAACAAATATAGAACCGGGTAAAAAATATATTACATATTACATTTAATTATCATTCTATTTGCGGAACTAAAGGTGTTTTTAAACCGATATATATATATATTTTAAATAGAGATGTGAACTACTTTCTACTACTACTACTTTCAAACTAAGCTATACGCTTGCGCTATGAAAATAGGACTAACTTGCTGGTCTCCTGGAATGAGGCGCGAACCTCTGACGACTAGGTCACTAGCACAGTGCCTTAACCACTGCATCAACAAGCCACTCAAATATGTTAATAATAATACATTAAATAGATTTTAAGAGAAATTGTTTTTTTTTTTACATTACATGAAATTTTAATATAATATACTAATAAAATATTATTTTTGAACGATTTTTAAATTTTCGATTGGGTCGGTTGTCTCAAAGATTTTCCAGTCCGGTCGTGAATCGTCAGTCCGCTCTTGTCCACAATTTTTAAGAATCGGTATAGAAACGAAAATTTCTGATACAAATCAAAAAGTAATAGCAGCAAAAATTATAAATTCGGAGGTTTCATTGGTATTAGTAAATTAAATATCTAATATTATTAAAACTAACCAATCAATAAGAAAATATAACAAATAACTTTAACTTCTCGATGCATAATAGAAGTATGTAAAATTTAGATTCAGATTGTACGAGTATATTCATCATTAACCCTTTAACTGCCAACTGTATTTGAAATGGAAGACACCACACAGGGTAAGTAAGGGCGGGGTTCGGCGTGTTAACGCGCTCATGGAATTTTAAAGGTTAATACGTAAGATGGGATGCAATTAGTAACAACAAAATATTGATGTATGTAACATTAATTAATATGTATGGACGTGAGGTTTTCCAGAAGAGGCGAAGAATTCAATGAAGAATCCACTGTAGTATAAAAAATATATGTATAGTATAATGAAATGGCAATGGACAAGCCACATCCTTCAAAGGACAGACAATGGATGGGCGAGTGCAATCTTCCAGTGGTATCCGAGGAGAATCAAGAGACCGACAGGCAGCCCGAAAATTCGCTGGATTGACGAATTTTTGCGGAAATACGTGGCAGCGAATGACAATGAATAGAGAGAAATGAGAGATATTTGGGGAGGTCTTCGTCCAGCAGTGGATAGAAAACAGATGATGATGATGATGATAATGATGCATAATATAAAAATATTTATTGTCATATACATATAATTTCTTTAGTATTAACAATATAGACGATGAAGTAAGATGAATGACAAATATTATATTATTAGAAATAATTTGTCAGTAATGACGGGAAGTCATACAATAAATATTTATAACATTAATTTGTTAAATTTAACATTATTTAACTAAAAATACATTAATTTACTAAAAAAATGCTAAAAAAATCTCACTTCTTCACAGTCTTATAAAATGGTATACAACTCTGTTATTATTCCTCACATCAACTACTGCAGCAGCATTTTGTTTGTGGCTAACGAAGAAGAAATGCAACTGTCAGTGTTGCTTTGAGAATAATACTCAGAGAAAATAGATATACTCGGATCAGTGCAATGCTGAAAGATCTGAATATGATGACCTTTAAGCAAAAAATATATTTCAATGTTATGCTATTTATTTATAAAATCCTCACTAAGAAATTATCGACAGAATTTATACCAACAATTGATGCAAATCAACATAAGCAAGAACATCACACAAGAGAAAAAGACTGAGACTGCCGTTAGGGAAGAAGGTTAAATCTCAGAAATCGATGACGTACAGTGTGAAAATATAAGAAAGGAAGAGAAACTAAATAGATTCAAAATTAAACAAAGCAAATATGTGAAATATTAAAGCATATACAAGAATACTTTTGTATGCACTGTATTAACCGTTCTCAAACCATGAGGTAACACATTACCATGGTTTGGGAAGGGTTAATAAAACAACTGCCATGCCAATTGAACCTATAATATTTTGGTAATTACACGCAAGATAAAATTCAATTTTTTTTTAACCCTAAGGATATAGATATGCGTTTAGAAATGGCTAGTAAAAAAATAATTTAGATAAGAGAATCCTACAACAATAATTAAATAAATTCAATCAAAAATTAAAACGTTAGCAAAAATACCATTTGTGGTATGGTAAAAAGCGATCGTACTTTAATTACATAATGAAAAGAGTAACAAACATAAGAAGATAATTATATCTCTTTCTCGCTAATTGAATGAAGAGAGAAAAGAAAAAAGGTCGCACTGTATAAAACTCGATGAATTCTTCAAATTACATATGTTATTATATTTAATCAATTTTTCACATTTAATGGTCAATATTTAGATAATAATGATTTAAGATAATAAAAACATATTTTCTCATTATGAATAATAAAAAACTCAATTTTCTTACGGTAACACAAGTTGACAGCATGGCTACGTACGGGTATTTTATATCACGGTATGGTAAAGGTTAAGAAAAAATTTTTTCAATCAATTTATCAAAAAAAAAAATTAATGATTGTGCGAAGTAAAAAGTAGGGTTTTAGTTCAAGTGTATAAAATTTTAATTTAGCGTATTTATAAAAGAAATGTACCAAACAATAAAAATAATATCACTGGTATGTTACTGACAATTTCTAAGGCAAAATAATGAAGGGTTTTTCTCTTTTTAAAATACAATGGATGACAAATGAACATCTGTTGATTGGGATATTGATGTCTCACAGAGACGAAGTTATTATTTTTACCCATGCCGTCTATGGATTTTTTTGGAAAATTTGATATTAATTCTCATGTAACAGTATAGATGTCGCTGAAGCTGAGACTATTTTTTCTGAAGTGTGGGGCTATGTCCTTTATGTGTATATATGAAATTCATTCAAATTATTAACATATATACTAGAATACGTCTGAAAAGACAGTATTTTTCAATTTTTTAACTTTATATTTAGACCAGTATATTTCACTGTGAGATATTTATATCTTGATGACAATCTCTCAGGGAATAAATCTCAGTAATTCGTTCCTACAAAAATATAGACACTCAAAAATCTGGTGATTGTTTTATATTGCTATGAGACGAGTGTGGGTGGATGCACACAAATAAATTATGTGTATAGAATGATCGTCAAACTAGTATTTATTTAAATCCATTATTTAAGTCTTCACTGTATTCGGTTATCATATACGTACATATTTACAAATTATATGCACAGAAACAAGCTAGCTCTGTACGTTGATCATTATAGAACCATTAACACACCACGTGCAAAAACTTTGTACATGTGTGACATTAAAAAATAACACGGAAACCATTAAAGAGGTGTTAAAAACACAGAAAAATATGAGATTAGCTGGCATTCGGGACCGCACTATATATCATTGGACTTCCAAATGCCCATAATTCAAAACTCTATGAAAATGTGACACCTCATTAGAGGTTAGGTTCAACCAGTGACGGACTGAGCAATGAGTTGAACGCGCAATTGCCCACGGTAAACAATAAAATATTACTTAATTAACTAATTAATTTATTAGACTATATTGACGTACATGTTTTTGTTGTAACAGAGGTGAATATATTATAATATAACATAAGACATAATTATATTGCAAGTTTATTATGTGGGATGGAGTAGACTCCACTGTCCTGACTACTTTGCTAGACTGCCGTCTGTGTTAAAGTAGCCAGTTTTTTCGTGGTGTTATGGAGTTATTTAATTCAAGAAGGATAAAGGTTTGACAGGAATAAAAATAAAAATTGAGAAAAAAAACAAAAATAATAATATGTAGTGAGTGTAGTAGAACTAGTGAATTATTAATGTAGGCACTGTATAATGATTATATTAGAATGTTGGATAGCAATGCTTCTGATTGATCTCTACCCGATTTGATCGTATATTGGGTACATATTTGTATAATCTTATTGCAAGTGAATGATTTTCAGTTGGTGCTGAGTGTATTGTACAGTTTCGGAGCTAAGAACATGTAGAATCTTTGATAAAATGTCGTTATTGCTTTTGAAACTGACGTGTAGACGTTTGTTGTTTGTCTTGTGTTGTGTCCATGATTAATTGCTTGGGGTGAGTTGTTGTTAGCATGGAAATATTGGACGAGTCTCAACATATAGATTTGTTTTATGTCTAGAGTATTGTACTCTTTAAATATACATTAATTAAGAAAGGAACATGCTCGAGTGCACCATGGACTGCGAAACGATTGAATGACTCCGTTCTTCAGGTCATTCTCCATAACATGCTGGAAAATAATTATTAAGGAGAACACATTCTTATTGTGAAGTTGTAATTATTCAGAACATAGATTTGTGATATTTTAATTACTAATTAAGTGTAGAGTGTCGTCTCGTATTTGAGATTCCGTAAAAATAAAGAAGTTGGCTTTCAAATAATGTAACGATAAATGTATCAATTTGAAAAGTGTAACATATGGTCAAAAGAACTACAAATATTTTGGACCTAAACTATTCACTAGAATGCTAAAAGATTTAAATCAATTGAATAGTCCCAAGAACATGAAACTATATATTAAAACTTGGATTCGTAATATGGGTAGAGCCAGTATTGGTGCACTCACCCAAACATATTGACTCATACCTATAATAATTATTGCTACAAAGTGATCCATAAATTAAGTCCATTTTAAAATTGTTCTTCATATACACCTTTTACATAGTAATACGTGTAATTCTAATTAATTGAACAACTGCTTGTAAACTATCCCCGTCTCGAGACAGAATTTCTCTAGTGAGACGGGCACAGTCCAAACAGATTTTTAAATAGTATTATGTAGTTACAAATAAAATAAAATAAATAAATAAATAAGATCGAAAATTTGTCGTCAATGCACTGTGTTGGTATAGCATAAGAATAGGAAAAGATTCTGGTTCGAATTCCGGTAGCAACAACAATATTTTTATTAAGGAGAATACATTATTATTGTGAAGTTGTAATTATTCAGAACACAGATGCCTTTCAAATAATGGAACGGTATATGTATTAATTTGAAAAATGTAACATATGGGTTCGAAAATTTGTCGACAAAGGTACAGTCTGCTGTAGCGTAGTTTCTTAATGCATTTTCCCCGTATTGGAAAGAGATCCAGGTTCAAATCCCGACAGCAAAAACAATATATTTTTCGATAAAAATTGATTACATATCTTTCTAATTAATACATTTAATTAGTATAGGAAAATATTTATTTCATACAAAGACAGAGAAATTGGTGATCACGAGGAATGTATGGGAACAAGGTCGGAGTGTGAATCTCTAATGTTCCATGATGTAATAGATGAAGTTCCAGACATGACCGAATCCTCGCTACATATCGGATAGCAAAGATTACACGCAAGCAGTTTACGTTGTAGAAGCAGAATAGGGGACTACGATACTTAGTCATGAGCAATGTTCCCTCTAATTTTGGATCACGGTTTATATTCGTGCAAATTTTATTTAGATTTTACAGCTAAAAAATACAGTTTTATAGATATTTTTACACAGATTTTAAAATGCTGTGACATCACAAATTAGGGTCACGTTTGAAATTGCCCCGTCACTTGCTTTATTGTCAAGCACCTCGAAATCACAAATAATTGCTCTTACGTTGGTATCGCAATCCGTTTTCAAGATTATAAAAACGGTCACCGTCTATGGCTCTTTTTCAAATCGTCGAATAGAGCTGTCAAACTATAACTGTAAGGGATCCAGCATAACCAAAGGTTAAATATTTTTATATCATTCATTCACCATGCGATTAGATTAACAAATGATAGTAAATTATCAATAGTTATTAACAATCACTAGTGCATAATAGTGCGTTATATACTATATCTCATACATTTTATTAGTGTTTGAATTGGCAATTGTTGTCATTAAAAATATAGGTTAGGAAATCTGACATGTTTGTAATAGAATTTTAATTGAAAAATTATTATAAAAAAAATTAAAATTTGATGAAAACGTCAGAATATATGAATAAAAGAACCTGTAATTATTAAGGAGAATACATTTTTATTGTGAAGATGCGTTTTTAGAACATAGTTCTGTGATATTTTAATACAAATTAAATTAATCAACTAGAAAGATACAAAGAAAAAGTTTATGTAGGTATCGAAAAATATATATATTTTTTTCATTATTATTCCAGGAGCCCTTTAACTTCCTTGACCGGTCCTGGATTTAGTGCATGTGTTAAGTAAATAAAACAATTAAGTTAAAAGGCAAAATGAACGGCGTTTTTATCCATATTCTTTCAGTTTTGTTGTTATTTCGAAGTTGTCTCGTGATAAATCAGATCATGGCAATAGTATTTTTATAGAAATTGAAAAAAATCCTTAAATAAGTATTACTTTGATCTAATTCAGGCTAAATTTTTATTTATTTATAACACTTTTCTTAACTATATAATGTTGCCATGCTGATATTTAATTATATAGTATAATAAACTGATTGGTTTTATCACTTATGGCTAGGTTAGGTAACATAAGAATAATCCAGACACTAAATATTAAATTAGAATCTTTTTAACCCCATATATCATACAACGCATAAATATCTTCAAACCAATTCCTTCACATATGATGCACTGCAAACTAAATAGACCATACAGCCCCGGTCTCGTATGGTCTATGAAGAGGATCTACATTAATCACTTAAATAAGATTACTCGCAATTCATCATTTTTTGAACCAAAAAGTATTTTAAAAACCTTAATGATTCCGTATAATTAGTAAAAGCTGTAGGCACAGCAAAAAACGTTAAAAATATACGCTTCCTCGTTTTTAAATACATAAATTATATCATGTACGTTTTGGTTTTTTTATCTGTCCTGGTTCAGATTTGCCGAACTTTTCCACAGTGGATAAAATGGTGTATTGTACGCCATTGTATCTTGAAAGGCCATGAATTTTTTAAAACGATTTATTTGTTTTTAACTTTGTACTTTTAATTTTATTCCTTCTTTATTCATTCATTATCAGTATTGACACAATATTATAATATTTTTAATTGTGCTTTGTGGTTAATTATGTTAATTTTTTAGATTATTTAACTTTGTTTATTAAACCCACTTAATGAGTCATTTAAAATATCAACCGGTTTCAGAAAATATCATTACCTTCTTCGGGATGTCAGTTTATGACGTTTTCTTAGACCGGTTGATTTTTAACCGTTTTAATGCTAAGTAATTTTCGATACAAACGATCGCAGCGCTTTTGCGACGCGTAGCATTCAAACGGTTAAATGACTTATTATTCGATTTTAATAAACAAAGTTAAATAACATGTAAATTAAGAAAAAACAATATTCTCAGATAAATCAGTACCAAACTGCCTTTTCTTTAGATGGTTTTAAACGTATTATGAAATATATGACTTTGCTGCCTTTTGAAATTTTTCCGTCTTAGCCGTTTTTTTGTCTATAGTCTAACAATGCTTATAAACGCTGATGTTTCATATATATTGCTTCCAGATGTTCTTAGATGTTCAACGCAATATTTTTGTGAACGATTATCCATCATACTTCAGATGTGTACATTTTTACACTTTTACCGTAATTGTGCACAGTTTTGAGGACAGTTCCTAATATTTATTACTCTGTACCATCATTTACTAAGGAGAACTTCAGTTTCAATGCAATCTGTTTTGAAACATGGAATTGGAGCGACAAGTACAGTACCTATTTCTGCGTCAATGTTGGAACTCTTCATTCTTTCAATCTAAAGTAGGTGAGAACATTTTTCATCTATTGATATTAATTATTTTACGGTATATTGCGTACTGCTACATAATACAAGTATATTAAGTAATATTAGAATGCTACAATGATTTTTAAGGAGAAAACATTCTTATTTTGAAGTTGTAAAAAAAAGTAGATGTCTTTCAAATAATGGAACGATAGATGTATTAATTTGAAAAGTGTAACATATAGGTTCGAAAATTTGTCGATAAAATTACTGTGTGTTGTAGCATATTTGGTTAATGCACCTTCCTCGGATTGGAAAGAGATCCAGGTTTGAATCCCGGTAGCAACAACAATATTTTTTCTATAAAATTGATTTTATATGTATATCTTTCTAATTAATACATTTAATTAGCTACAATAATTATTGCGTGGGTATAATTTTATTGTATGAGAGTGGTAAAAAAATCCGCGCCTTCCTCGGAACACCGTGAATAGCGGTGAGATTGAGTGAGCCCCTTGTTAACGTATTGGCAGCCCACAGCTGTATCCCAGACATGTGATGAGACATCCAGAGAAATATGAGATCTTGCACCTCGTAATCCAGGATAGATTACTGGAAGTTGGGGTCCTGGAAGAAGGAGAACACCATGGCAATGGTTTGACCAGTCTACAAGACATGATAGCCAACAAGAAGAAGAAGAAAAAGATCCCTGTATGGATACTGGATACAAATCTCTTCGATATTCTCATGCGTCATTTGATTTCTGATTCCCAGCTTTTGTCGTCAGTACCTAATCATAGACCCGAGATATTCAACTCCTTCAACTTTCAAGTTCTGAAAGAATCTAGATCCAATTGTCCAATGTTTTCTTTTTGAATGCGCTAGAGTAGTGCAGCCATTTATTCTTCCGCACTTAAAGTTGTTTCACCCTGAGATTGCAAAATTCAACAGCTGTTCAGTTTATCAAAAATTATCTATAATCTTCCTTATACAGCTTTTGGTCGCCATTACAAGAATCGTATTTCTAAAATCAGCTATTCCATTCATTAAACAATTCTAAAAACTCATAAAGAACCTCCGCCGTTTAAAAAACAAAATGAACAATTTTTCGTAATTTCACGTGCAATATGCATTTCGCTTGACGGCCTGAACTAATTAAAAATTTAGACCGAAAAAGAGAAAATCACCAAACCTAACCGAGTCCGGCGCCAGTTTCGGATGAGTGAAAATTATGACGCCCATTTTGACTTTTCAATATTTCGTCATGTTTGTATGTAAAAGAGTACAAGAGTGGTAGTAATACACAAATTTTCAGATATGTGAGCTGGTGCTCTTATATCGGTTCCTTACAATAAAATATCACGATTATAATTACGAAGCTCTATTAATTGACAGTCCATTGTTCTTTTAAGGTAGGTTCAACCATTATTAATAAAGTAGTATATTTTATTCGTAGTAAAATGTGACGATCAGGTAAATTGTTGGATATAGCAATGTATGACGATGAATATGAAATCGAAATTTGGTCTTTAACTTTATGTCATATACATGACATAGCATAGCAATTTTACAAGTATTCCCCTTCAATTAAGTCAAGTTAAGGTAAACTAAAATTTTAACAGCAACAGTATTTATTTTTTAAAAGTTTACAGAAATGATATAATCAGATAACAATGTGTTTGACTTTCAATTTTAGTGTGTTCAATTTTAAAAAAATATAATATTTTCCATTCTAAATGCGGCTGTACGGATAATATATGAAGTTTCCAAATTCTCTCATATAACATCCCTTTTACATCAGCTACATTGGCTCGATTCCCTGAAAGAGTTGAATTTAAATTGTGCTGGTTGATGTAGAAGGCGACACACAACATGGCGCCTCTGTATCTTCAAGAACTTTGTATCCCAGACAATTTGAATGGTAGACGTCAAATTCTCAGGTCAGCCTCTACTTCAGCTGCAGGAAGAGTTGTAGAACCGACCAACAATTGCTAGAAGTCTAAATTTAGTGAACGGGCATTTGCGGTGGCATGTTCAAAGGAACTCTTTGCCCTCCGTTATAAGGAACAGTGCATCAGAAACTTTAAGAAGAATCTAAAAACGCACTTTTTCAAAAAATTATTTCCATAAGTGAAAATAACGATTTTTAATTTTAAAAGAAACAAAGCTAATTGTAAAACTATAAACAGTTGATGTGTAAAGCGCCCTTGAGGTGAAAATTTTTACGAAAATGGCGCTATACAAATTATCCATTATTATTATTATTATTATTTATGTAATATAATTAAAACATTTGTTTTCAAACAACGCGATGTTTTCTGAATTTCTATCATTTCAAGGATAGTCATTATTGTTTCCTTACATGGTACCGAGTGGAGTAATTCATGAACACATATCACATTTTCAAATCCTTCGCCGCTATTATCAATGTATCCTAGAAACAATAAAACCACTCCCACCCTTACGTGCCCCACCGCCCCAATAGCCAACTGTATTTAATTTTAGTTCAATTTACACCTGAAGGTGGGAAGGACTACTCTTCCCGAAACTGGTCGTGATACAACTCAAAAAATTGCGTGTGTGTAGTACAAAGTGAAAATTAAAATGATATATTTACAGAAATATTTTATTCAGTTTTTTCCTTCGCAGATCGGATCATAGAATTCTTTCTTTTCATTTGAGTTTTACATCCTTCAGTGTTTGATATCAGAGAAACAAGAAATATGCAGTTCATCACGATCTTGCGATTGCCTATTAGAGTTATTACTTATTAATTACATATATATTTTTGGTTAAAGAATATGGGTCGATTGTGTGATCATTAATAACTATTTACTATGGTAATTTTTTACTTTAGTAACTAGCGCCGGTGATTAAAATCGTTTGCGGGTTGTTCAAAGGTTAAATTTACTATTGTCAAAGCATAGATGGAGATGTCTATAGATGTGACAAATAATCATGAAATATTTTATTATATGCATTATCTGTGAAGTTTTTCGATATCTGTCACTTGGGGTGGTGATATTTTTTCGTATTATGTATAATAATGTATATTAAACGAGATCATCAAATAGCGGGATATTGAATGATTAATTATCGTATACTGAAACTTTCAAAGTATCAATGTGTCAGATGACTTTTGGAACAGCGGTGAAATTTCCGCCATATTTAACTATCGATTCTCGTTTTTACTATCGAATATCGCAGAGTAAAATGAGTTTACTACGAGATGTACTTTTGAGAAGTGAATATTTTTTTACTAACGATAAAACAACCCGTTTTCGCAATTTTTTTTAGATTAGTTAATTTTTTTACTATAGTAAAAAGTTACTACTGATCACGCAACCGGCTCTAAGTAAAAATTCACGAAAGTCTCGTGACTCCATCCGGTTTTAAAAAGACGGACACATTTTGAGAGGAAATTGTCATTTTGTGACGGTAAGAAAAAAGTTAATAACGCGTGGTTCATCCAGACGGCTGGCGGGCCCAAAGCGGGCCCTTGCCGTATATCGGATGTCACAATCGCTCCAGCTCTACAATGTTAGGGCTTAGCACAAATATCTAATTAAGGCCGCAAATTATGTGTCCATACTTCTTTTGATCCAAATGCCGCTGATGGCTTAAACGAAATATAGAACTAACAATATATTAGACAACGAATTGAATATATATCTCTTTATTTTAGTGCTTGTCTAATTATCAAAAGTTAGCCATTTATAACAGAGCTGATCTGAGCACAGTGAATAATATTAAATAAGGATCCCTCAGATGGTTTGATCATATGAAACGGATGAATGAAAAGGGAAGTAAGAAAGCTATATGGCACAAGTGCAGATGGCAATAGAAATAGAGAACAGTCAGGTTATCGGTTCTGTTAGAAGCCTCATTGATCGACAAGCTTGTTTGAGAAAATGTGTGAATGCAAATGAAGTGAGAATTGTAGGTCAGGACAGAAGAATTTAGCGCACTATTTTCTCTGTTAGTCAACTCTCTACGGGTAAACAGAGTGACGGTAAGTTAGTTAGCTAGTTTTTCATTTGCAGCAACTCAAATAGTTGGACTGTTGATTACTCGAATCAATTTCTGAAAGAATTATAATTGAATCTAAGTAAAAAGCTTGTAACGCAAACGATATTTAAGCGGCATCAGTATGGCCTGAACAGTATCATAAATGTGTTGTTATTATTCCTATTTTGGGGTGGAGCGACTATGTCTGCAATTAATTCAATATAGCAGCTCAAAAAATTATATTAAAATATATCTTCAAATCCAAAATCACAACGAGCACTGACGAAATTTTTGATAAATTCAATGTCTTTGATATTAGACAAATATACGCTAATACTACTCTCAAATACATATATAAATACAAACATACACATTTTAAAACAACCCAAAACATAATTTCCACACGGACAAATACAAATAACCTACAAACCCCAAGAGCACATATTACATTTGGTCAAAGGAACTACAAATATTTTTGACCTAAACTGTTTAATAGAATGCTAAAAGACAAATCAATTGAATTGTCACAAGAACATGAAACTATATATTAAAACTTGGATTCGTAATATGGGTAGAGCCAGTATTGGTGCACTCACCCAAACATATTGACTCATACCTATATTAATTATTGCTAAAAAGTGATCCAAAAATTGAGTCCATTTGAAAATTGTTTTTCATATACACCTTTTATATAGTAATAATGTAATTCTATATACTTGTAATTTTAATTAATTGAACAATTGCTTGTAAACTAAGCCCGTCTCGGCACAGAATTTCTCTAGTGAGACGGGCACAGTCCAAACAAATTTTATATATATATTATACAGTTACTAATAAATAAATAAATAAATAATACTTTTAAAATTAGCAATATTAACTTGGTGGTTAAAATTCATATTTTTTATTTATTATCTTAGTTTTATTAACCACAATTGAGTTTAAAAAACATCTACCGGTTTCGGAAAATACCTTTCCTTTCTTCAGGATGTCATAACTAACTACACTATTGTTTTATATATATATACAATGTTTTAATATATAAAAAATGTTAAGAAATTGATCAGATTAGAACTTGGAAAAGATGTCAAATATTTGATTATTTAATAATTTTGAAGATCTTTGAGCCATTTTAGAACCTCTTTTTCGTACATATTTATATTTTCTGTATATATAATACTAAAATATGTTGTATATATAATTAATTTTGGCAGTTGGTACAGTCTAGGAGCAATGAATGATGCATGTCTTTGTCCTATTCCTAATTTGGACATTTTAAAAATAACATGTTCATTGGTTTTGCTCCGAGTCTGATAGTTGTGGTGAATTTTTATTTTATCCTCTTTAAAAAAATGAAATAAATAATTTTTTATTATATAAAGAAGATAAAATAATTCTAGAGACGCTACAAGTACACGAACTTGGCTGATACCTATGCGAATCTGTTTCAAGTTAGTTTTGATTATTGTATTTGAGGAAGAAAGTTTTTTGTAATTACGAAAATTGCCTTTGCAATCGAAAGCGAGTTTTTCTTGTTGATGCATCTAGAAGTTCGACAATTAATGATTCGATAATAATACAAGTTTTCAAGATTTTATAATTTAAATTTTTGGCTAATGAAGTGGATGATACGTAACATATTTATCTTACCTACACGCATCTCTCTACTGTGTAAAGTCTACAAAATCATAGAAAAATTGACCAAAACCAGCATCTGAAAAATATTACGAAAATCGGAAATAGTCTGTTTTGTATATAGAGTAGAGCCAATGTAAGTTTGCGAACGAGATTTCGGCCGCGCGCATCTATACGATGACATTCGTAAAACTTCGGAAAAAGAGCGCACGTGCCGAACGCTTACAGTAGGTAAATCAATAAGCGATCTTCTGAATTTAATTGACTTTTAAATTTGGGCATTATTGAAAGATACACAAAATAAAAAGTCGGTTTCATTTGATAATTAATTTATTTAATAAATATATAGGAAAATAACAGTTCACTAATATTTTTAACTATTTATTTATACTGGCTTCTTACAATATTTAACAGAGGTCACAATTTAAAAAAATGTTAATATAAAAATATAATGCTGTGAATTTATAATTTATGAAATATAATGTAAATAACAATGAAAATTAAATTTGTTACATTTAACCGCAACAATATTATAAAAATAACAGTAGAAATTAAGTTATTGACATTTTAACACAATAGCATAATAAATAAAATATAGTCATTTACATTTAACTGCAAAAAATGAATCGCCTTAGAACTTTTTTCAAATCATTAACCCCATTGGTAGCATCATTAAACATGAACTTGTATACGTTGAACAATATTTCGTGCACTTGCCCTCGTAGTACTCGTCTGCATCCCAAATAAGATGATGAACACATTATATAAATATTAAAAATTCCGTAATTCTCGATAAGGTTGAGTGTACCTGCACTAAAAAGCAATCGGAAACGTCTAGAGCACACAAACTCTTTGAAGGACAAGAGGTGACTAATTAAAATGAGAGCTGATTGGTGACACACTGGATTAGGCCACATCTCTAACGCAGATATTTTAAAACGCAAACATAGACTGGTCGTACTCTAACACACATGATATTTAGAGCATAACACCATACGAGAAGTTTTAAGTTATTTAACTTCCTTTATTCTCCAGTTAGATTACCGCGTAAATCCACTATCAATGAATATTTTGAATGGCTGTCTTGTACCAGGGCGATACAGAAGCATCTTCCACATAGACCGGATGTAAGTAAGCACGGGTACCGAATGTCCTGCCCAACACGTGCTCCTAATTGGTCGGAGAATTCGAAAAAGGCACGAATTGGGCGTGACCTGGTCCGGTAGTTTTTGAAAAGGAACAGTATTTATTGCCTATTCGGTTTCAAAGTAAGCACTCGGTACTAATGAGGCATTGAGCACAAGCCGCTAATATCGTTTTTGTATCGAGTGACACCAGATTTGTCTGGTGACGTAACAGAATGGCGTACGCTTATTTGGTGTGCATAATTTTGCAGTTTTATTGTGAACAATTCCATTTTAATACACTTTTGTATTATTATACAGTATTGTATCTCGCCAACATTTAAAATGGTACACCATGCACTAGTTAAGTCAGTTTGTAGAGGAAACTATCTTTCAAACTCTCCTTAGTCTTGCTCACAACTGACTCGTCTCTTCAGCTACCGTTGTAGCCAGTGGTGTTGTGAGGCCAGAGCGGGTACTTCTTTTAACTTAATTTTCAAGTATAATATTTTGTATCAAAATTTGTACACCAAATATCGTGCAGCGGACAAATATTACTCACACACAACTTGAAAGTCATTATGAGGAAATTTATAGGTATTTTTTGTTAAGAATTGGATCATCTAGACACGCGGAGGTATCCCATTCTTTCAACCATTGACCATATGCACTTGAAGACAGATGAAATATGTGAACTTAACTTAAATAAAGTCATCCCTAAATTCACATGTTATAAAAGCTAATGGTACTGTTTCGCCACATTCTTGTTACTTCCCAGGGTGGGATTTGGCTTCCTCTACAAGTGCTCCGCACCGACTCCCCTGGCCAGACTTTCCCATCCTGCTCCGGTCTTCTTCCAAAGTCAGCCCGCCTCTTTCTCAGTCTGGCTCCATTTATTTATCTATTTAGTCACGATCTTTGTTGTCCTGTCACCTGGCATTCTTTCAACATGGCCAGCTCATCGCAGTCTTTGAGATCTACAGAATCTTACAATTGCTTACTACTAATCTTACAATTGTTAAATGTTGTTTTACTCAATTAAAGTTTCGAGCTCATGATTCATTTTTATTCTGTAAGATCCATTTTCAGGTACATAAATTTTTCATTAAGTTTTGCGCTCAAAATTATAATTAAATTTTGTATTATTCTGTAAGATCCATTTTCAGGTACATAAATTTTTCATTAAATTTTGCATTATTCTGTAAGATCCATTTTCAGGTACATAAATTTTTCATTAAATTTTGCCCTCAAAATTATAATTAAATTTTGTATTATTCTGTAAGATCCATTTTCAGGAACATAAATTTTTCATTAAATTTTGCGCTCAAAATAATAATTGCATTTTTTACACAGGTACCTTCTGAAAAGCTAAAGCGATTTACAACAATCTAAAATGAGTTTCAAAGACGAATAATATTTGTAATATTTGAATATGTCCAAGAGCACACAATTACTGGATTATTACCTACAAATATTTCTAATAAAGGGTTTTTCATTAAGGGCGCTCAAACTGTTTTTTAAATAAAACAAAAACGAATAAATATATCTAAAAAAAATTTATTATGTTTTGAAGTACATTTAGTGGCAATTATATATGAAATTCAATTTCCCTCGCATGACCACCGCGGGCACGTTTGCAGAAGTCCAATCGTTGAATCCAATTTTCCACCACTTTTTCACATAATTCGGCCCGAATCGCACCAATTTCGCGTTAAATATTTTCTCTTAGCTCTTGTAACGTCGCCGGCTTGTTGGTATAGACTAAAGATTTAACATAGCCCCAAAAAAAATAGTCCAATGGTGTTAAATCGCATGATCTAGGCGGCCATTGAACTGGTCCATTTCGCGAAATAACACGCTCACCAAATTTGGTTTTCAATAAGTCAATTGTTGCGTGTGCCGTGTGACTGGTAGCGCCGTCTTGTTGAAACCACATATTGACCAAGTCCATACCTTGCAATTGAGGCCAAAAATAATCAGTTATCATGGAGCGATAACGATTACCATTCACAGTAACATGACGATTAGCACATCAACAAAAAAATATGGTCCAATGACACCTCCGACATGTAATCCACACCAAACAGTGATTTTTCCGGGATGCAATTGTGTTTCGTGAAGCACGTGTGGATTATAATATACCGGTCAAAATAAGAAAAAAATATTAAAAATTGAAAAATGTTGTTTTTTCAGGCGCATTCTAGTATAATACATTTAAAAAACATTTTAGAGATAAAGAATATTGAAAAAATCAGATTCTCATAGTGGCGACATATATACTCTTTAAAAAAAGGGAAATATGAATGATAAAATTCAGTCCATGGATGGCGATGGTGTAGTGGTACTCAAGGCGAGTCCACATACTAACATATATACAACTTTAAAAAAAATTTTGATAAATGTGGCGATTGAGGGGTGAGAATTGGTGAACGTTATAATTATATATACATAGTGATCATTTAAGCCAGCCGAAGACAGGTCTTAAGTCCTGTAATTACCCATTACTTCCATATATTTTCATTAAATATATTAAAAAAATAGCTTTGTGTCTATGAGATATTGCATACGAAAAATATTTTTTAAATCGAAATAAAGAACGCCTTTAATTTTATGAAAATTATTCGTCACAAAAATATAAACACACCGTTTAATAGACGGTCTTCTGTGTGGATATTCCGAAATGATTAACACTTTTTTGAACGCCTCCCTACCTGAATACGGGTGATCAGAGTTAATACATGAATTATTATTAATTTATTGTCGGAGCTTTGGGTTCGTTCCGCGTTCATATGAAACCACCTTAAATAGCACCCATTTAATATGAAAGAAGCATTTATTCACGTTTAACTTCTCGTTCTTGTCATGCCGAGAAAGTAGGAATTCATAGTGTAAATTATTAAAATTTGCAAAAAATTTTTTAAGTGCGTATTTTGAATTTCCGAGAAAAGCACGTGAAATATAACGTACGTTTAATGATACGAGTGTATACATATACAGTACGTAAACATATTATGCGATACTATTAACTATCAACACTTTTCTGGATAAGTTACTTACTTAGGATAGAGCGCCACACTCTTCTGTCCTGATACAAAATACTCGCCTCATCAACATTCATACATCTTCTCATACATGTTTGACGATGAGGCTTCTAACATGATATCTGGTTTACCTGGTTGTGTCACGGACGTCTACTACTTCTGGTGCCATCAACACTTGCGTCATATATATTTCTCACCATTCTCTTCTTATTCATCCGTTCCAAATGACTAAACCACCTAAGTGATCCTTTCTTAATCTTACTCACTATACTAAGATAAGCTATACAATCTTTCCTTATTTCTTCATTCTTTACTCCGACATAAATGGATCTGCCTACATATACCCCAAGTGATCTCATTTCCACTGTATTCAGTCTATTTTCGTTCCTGTTCTGCCAGCTCCAGGCCTCACTTCCATGCATCAGTGTCGGTACCAGAACTTTATTGTGAACCGCTATTCTTGCCTTGGTTGACGATATAATTCCATTCAAAGCGCCGTTCACTTTATTCCCTGCAGTCACCCTGCTTTCGATATCATTCTCAACCTTTCCGTTTCTATCAAACATACTTCCCAAATATACAAACTCATCAACTTGTTCCAAACATTCATTACCTACAAGTATTTTGCACGTTGTCTTGCTTTTCTCTTTCTCGAAAACCGTCACGAATAATATACTCTATAATATAGACACAGTTTGAAAAGGAAATTATATTATGCACGGTTAATACAAAGAACTATCGCACGTCACGTGATTAGATTTCGTTGACCTTGGTACCCGTGCACTTCTGTACTTGCGCAATCGTAGATAGAACATTTCTATGGTAAAATTTCTCTCTTACTATGGACAGAAGAAAAGATGACAGATGTCAATATACAATTTCCTTAAAATATTAACCTAGAGATATTAAAAACATGTTTGTTTTTATAGAGCTGGCTGTTTAATCAAGCACTGTATGACCATAATGACACTACCAAAGCCGAAGCCGGCATCCAAAATGTCGCAGATGTAGAAGGGGAATATTATTATTAATATTAGTAATATTATTATGAATGTTAAGTTGTACTGTGATCGACCACTTTTTATTTATATTTTATGGATACCTGACTAAATTATGAGTCGAAAATGTTTAAGGAAAAATTGTGAAAATTTTGCAAATATTGAAAAATATTTTTGTTTAATTGTACGTATTTCGAAATAAATATTTGCGAAATTCCTGATTATTTGCGACTCGTAATTTAATCAGGTAAAATCTGTAAAATATTGTGGACTAGGATAGTTATACCTTTATATTTATAGTGATATAAAAAAAAGTTAAGTGGTCTATTTTTCTACTGATAGCGTTGAACAGAGTATAAATATGAAAAATAATGAAATTAAATGACGATATGAGTACACCATGTAGGTATGTTTTAAAATATGAAATTTTGACAACAAACGGAATTAGATATTAAAAAAAATAATATTGTCAAATAGCCGAGTGAGTACCACTCCAAATTTTTTATTTGTATATGTTTTTTGATCATTAGGAGTGGCCGAAGTCCACCGATTGTTAACGATCAGATTCGCCGACACGTTGAGGCGGGGACTTATTGATATACGGCCGGCGCAGGGCGACACCGACCCAACTCTCGAATAACGCTAATATTAATAATAACATATATCGGACAGATTATTAATTATAACATTTCTAATCAATATTATATTAAACGCTATTGGTCCATGGGCCGTTTGCGGATACAAGGCATCATTATATTTTGAAATAATATTGTTTTACAATCTCGCCATAAGGCTTTTGACAATAAATAAAGTGGTTTATAAATACTAAATAAATGTATTATTTTTAAAGATATACATATAAAATCAATTTTATTTTATTTAGGATAAAAGGTCCTCGAGAACAAGTAATGTTATTTACTCGAAACGTCGAGAGTATAAAAGTCATTCTCAAGACTATTTGATGCGGTTCCTCCAGAAAATTATTCGTTATCGCTTACTCGCGGAAATCTTAAATATAATATATATAAATTCATTCAATTACTGGTCATGCAAATACCATAATGAGAAATTTACAGAAATTGATTATTTTAACATTAGCCTTACTACGCTCAAAGGATTCTTCTTATGAACCACCACAATCTCAACGTTGGCCAATCATCCTACCTATTAACACATCTTGCTCTCCCTTTACCGCAACGATAGTTGCAACCTCCCCACCCTTTCTCCCTCTTTTTTTCTTTTTATTTATTTTCTACATCTAAACATACTTATGCATCTAAATATTTTTGTGGATCTTCATTAATAGTATCGCGTGTTAAATAGTTATTATTATAGTTATATGTTTACACTATTAAAATCCCTCAATAAATTTAAATATGGTAGAGAGAAAATTTCTCGGTTATACCGCGTATGTTGGTGGTTTTGAGAAAGGCTAACGGGAAACGGGTGTCTTACCGGTGAAGTGTCGCTCCAAAATGAAACGTCTTTCTAGGCTGGCAGTTCAACTAATCTATATATATATATAATATTCATTAAGACGAACGCAGTCATAAAGCAGCACCCAGAAGGAATCAAGAGACAAACATGCTACCCTAAAACCCGCTAAACTTACAAAGTTAACAAATTCTACGGGAAATACATTGCAGCAAATAATAATGGATATAAAAGTGAAAGATATTTGGGGAGGCCTTCATTCAATAGAAGATAAAAAAACGTTTAATAATAAAAATTATGATAAATTTAGAATTAGTTTTATCATAAACCAATCTTTCTAGAACGGAAAAAAGGTCGCCAATCTTATTGTAAAGTGAACACTTTTTAATCAAAAAAAGTGTGATATTTAAATTTCTAGTCAATCTGTTGTCTTTTCATGTTAGAAGTAATATTATACAATTAATCGGGAGAAATAAATATCAGTGTTGATGTTCTTCCTCTGCGCGAAACACAAAGAGCGATTTGATTTCAATACTTTACTTTCATACGCGAGTTAACTTGTGAAATATAATATATTTTGATATTATTTCGCTGATTTTTATGACCCGTTTAGTACCTACAGGGTTCGGCGTTTTACCTGCTCGTGACGTCACGGGTTTCAGCCGGGTGCAAAAAGTGTTAGACCACATTATTTACAAAAAAAATTATACCGCTTATTATATAGATCAGTGGTTTATTTATGGTTTTAGATGAATTTTCAATTAAAGATTGGAAAAATGGGGTGATTTTGTTTTGTGTACGCAGAATTTGATCTAGGCAGGCTGAAGTTGATATCCTGGAAGGCAGGGGCGTGCATTGTATACAAGCAAAAAGGCTGGGAATTACTGAAAATTCTGGGAAACAAATGTAAATTAAATAATCCGTGTATTATAAACGAACAGTGAATGGTGATACACCGCTTACCCATGAGCTATTTATGAGCAAAAGCTTCCATATCGGTTCTTCACAATCACCGCCAGGTTGGCAGTTTTTAACACTATATACTGTACAGTTATAAATGGACAATTTATTGTTATAAAGCTAACGCCAGCCGTGTGCGTTAATTGTTTAGTTTTAAAATATACCACTCTCCGCCGCTGAAGCGCTATAGTCATCTTCTGGGTTATTATTCATTTATTGCTATTACAATTGCTAGCCCCTGTTCTTATCGTTCTACTCAAGCCATACAATTGCTACTTACTGAATAGAAAATTCTGTTCAGCTGATAAGTATTATACGGAGTCCTAACTTATGCTGTTTCTTAACAGACTTACTAAATGTACAAAACATGCTACTTTCATAATCGTTCTTTGCGTTCAAGAATGATGCAATATGTATAGTATAACATCATTGGTAACAGCATAACCTAAGTCTATACCAACTGCACGCCACTGCCGGAGGGGTACACAATAATTTAAAATATTTTAATAATAATAAAAATAATAGGAGAAGCGGATACAAGGCGTCATTTAGCATCTTAAAGACATCACTGTATGACGTCACAGCTGCGAGCACAGCACTACAGCTTCTAACTTTCTACCGCTTTATATAACCTCTTAACCACGTATTCCGTTGTAAAATGTTAAATATATTAAGTGAAAACAAGTACTTTTTCAAGCCTCATCACTGTCTCAATTCCTTGCGTTTCCTCACTGTCAAACCTAGTTGAGTATTGTGTCGTGTTGAATACAAATAATGAACCGAAATATGAAGGCGGGACATTATTTAGTATTGTTAATCCTTCTGACCATAATCTACCTCTATTCAATATTAAAATGCATTCAGAAGCGTTAGAATTATAAAAATGTAAAAAAAAAAAAAATATATAGAGCTCACCGGATAAAGATTTTATAGATCAATTGCGTTATGACAAGAATTTATCGCATTTTTTTTTAGTTGTTAAAAACATTTATTTGTGTATTTAAAAATAACTTTAATTTAATTAGGCGACGTATTCTTGATTATGTTTTGTTTAATTGTTTAACAATTTATGTAACTATTGCCAATTGTTTCTAGCAAGACAGACAGACCATCTTTAGCACAAATTATTATGATTATCGTCAATTTTGAGAGTCTTCGCTTCTTTAAAAGTTTTCCTCCATTGAACTCGGTTTTGTACCATTTTTCTCACATACCACGTAATATATAGACATAAACTAACGCAAATTTCTAGTATATATATTATAAATACAGAATATTATTCGGATTGGCGCGTTATTGTAGCGCAACTACAATGTTTGCCGAAGGATTCGTTCCGATTCTGAGACATATCTAACCAGAGAATGGCAATGACTACAGAATAGCTACACATACAAAAATAGCTGTGACTGAAATGTAGTATTTATATTTTCTTTACATTTATATATACGTGTTATAAAACTTTTTTTTTATAACAAATAATATTTTGTAACTAAAATATATTATACATATATATATATATATATAATATGTATTATCTTTATGGCGAATCGGGTCTTCATAAAAAAAAAACCGATCACGCTGGAATAAATGCATTATTATTATTATTATTACTGTTATAAATATGCCAAACTATCGGATTTATGTTTCCACCAAGAATGTGTATAGAAAGCCCCTCATCTCGTAACTAATGTTCCAAACCCTTCTCCTATACGTAAACTTTATTTACGTAATAACATGAAAATTAATGAAATAGTGGACAGTCGCATAAACGAAACTTGACACAAGAAGAACCTCCCTACAAGGAAGTGTCTGCTCATCCCATAAACCAAGATCCCACAAAGGACTCAAAGCATATTTTACTTGTATTATATTAATTTTAGTAGTATAATTACACTACTAAAACTAATAAAAATAAATTTACCACCAGAAACCTTTAATTTAATTTATATTATTGAAAGAACTATTCAAAAACAACAAAAATAAATGCACCAAAAACATTGTTTGATTTTTTTTAATAAAAAATAAATAATCTATTTTTTTAACATCCCCAATATAAATTTTCCCTGTTGTTTTACTTTTTTTTTGTTGGTCCTTTCAAAAACTTAAAAACTATCACAAAATAATATACAAATATTGGCGTTCGACCTTACGGTTATATGTACGATTAGTACGATTCACGATCATAGAAATCTGTCAATATCAAGTCACCGGTGAAAGAGGATTCAATATTCGATTTCACAGAATAATAATTTAAAAAATTATATCTTACGACTATCTTGTTAAATAAATAATAATTAGATTTTTTTTGTGTACGTATTGTTTTATTCCTTTATCATATAATACTAAACCAAAATTTGCTACGCAATAAATCAGATGAAATACTCGTAATTCATTGCGTTTATTAATAAAACGTTAGAATTAAAAACGTATAATTTCCACTTATTTGTGTAGAGCAGCCTTTTAATAATCACCGACCCCCTACACATTATTACCCAAGGACCTTCCAGCAAAAGGGTTTACAGTCAACGCCGAAAAGATAGATACTTAATTTTAAATAATTATATATTATACGAATACAAATTAAATGTATTAATTATAAAGATATATATGTAAAATCAATTTTATCGAAAAATATCGTTGTTGCACTATCGG
This sequence comes from Eubasilissa regina, assembly GCA_022840565.1. Taxonomy (NCBI): domain Eukaryota; kingdom Metazoa; phylum Arthropoda; class Insecta; order Trichoptera; family Phryganeidae; genus Eubasilissa; species Eubasilissa regina. The sequence continues at coordinate 8,940,888 of JAINEB010000027.1, read as the reverse complement.
GATTCGAACCTGTATCTCTTTTCCAATCCGGAAAAGGTGCATTACCAACTATGCTACGGCGACAGTATTTTTGTATATAATATGTTACACTTTTTCAAAGTAACACATCTATCGTCCCATTATTTGAAAGCCATCTACACTATTTTTACGGAATCTCTAATACCTTTGAGTAAACCGATAGCAAACGCCAGAATTAACAATTCATTTTTATTAAATTTTGACATATGTATGTTCTAAATAATTACAACTTCACAATAATAACGTGTTCTCCTTAATAATATATTAAACGATTTGAACCTGGATCCATTAACCGATTACACTTTCCTTTCCGGGGAAATGCATCATCCGATTACACTACACCAACATAGTAAGTTGACAACAAATTTTCGAACTTCATATTGATACATCTGCCGTTCCATTATTTGAAAGTAATTTTTTATGTATTTACGGACGTTTTGAGTAACAGAAGCCAATTTTTTTTTCGATAAATTGATTTTATTTGTATATCTTTTTAATTGATACATTTAATTTATATATAATATACATAGGAATGACCAGTTACCAAACGTCGATGGTCCAATGTCGTACTATCTTAGAATACGAATAAAATATTAATATTTGAAAAAAATACAAATTATACACACTCGCAATCCTTTTCCTGTACCGGAGTGTCAAGGAAAAAAATTTAATAAATTATATGTAATAATATAATAGCCATCGGAGATCTCGCATCTGGGCGGCCTGTACCTACATTCACAGTATTCGGACCGAATTCAACAGATCGCATTCAATTCGACTCCATTCAACTCGACCGGGTGATAATTTATCCAACAATTAAATTAATTTCTTTCACGAACCCCGAGGGTCAAATTAGCTAAACGAACACGGTGCTAGGATTGAAAAACTGATAGAAGAAGCAAAATTCTCGATCGTCTTCGAGAAGGTGTTGTGATTAGATTTATTCTTTGGAGGGTTTTTTTATAAGGCCGAGCATATTTTGATCTGAGGTTTATTTGATGGTTCGAAGTAGTGGTCAGGGATTATCACACAATTTATCTGTCTAACTTTCGGGATTTATTTGATTTATAACCCACACAAGAGACACTACTCTGACAATGTTGTTAATTTATATGTTTCGTAAGGTTCAATTCAGAAGATAAACGTATTGTATTCTTTATTTCAGCTGCTGGAATAAAGCCGCTGTTGCTCGAGACAGAAAAATCTCAGCCAAATTGGTTTGGACATGTCTTCTGCAAGAATAACGAAAGATCATCAATGCCAGAAGAAAGAGGAATTGTAGAATGATTTAGAAGAACATTGAAAAGGTAAATGGAGAGACTCTGCGAAGAAAGATGGAACAATTAATGATGGGCGCAAGTAATCAACATAGCATAGGACAGAAAGTAGTGAAGAAGAAGAAGAAGAAGAAGTTCATTACTTCACCACAGCTCATGTTTTACTATTGTAAATACGGAATTCAGAATCAGTACAATTTATAGAAATTCCATAAAATTATTCATTTTAATATTTTTATTTTATTTTATTCGGAAAACAAAGTTTATTAGTAAATAGGAAAATCACAATAAAAGGTAAACAATGATTAAACTAGTTACATGTTTTCTCAAAAGATACAAAATATTTTATACAGTGAGTACAATTTAAAATTTAAGAAGGACTATGATGCAGAAAAATGTGAGAGAAAAAGTTGAGAATAAAAATTTAAACATAGAGAAAAAAGTCATAAAAAAGAAAATGAGAAAATATTCAAGGGGAAAGAAAAAGGAAAATGGGGTAGGCAATAAAATCTGAGTGATAAAAATAAAGATCCTTAAAGTTTATGTATTGAATTTAGATTTAATTGAGGTAACTGGAGAATTAAATGTGTCTAGTTCGTTTAGGTGTGAATTGAAATAAAGGGGTGCTCGGTAGAAAAATGTGTTTTGTTTGACATTGGTATTGCAATGTGGAAGATTAAATGTAAGATTAGTTCTGGTTGACCTGGCTGGCACTTTAATGGATATGCGTCTGAGTGAATCAGGACACTCTACTTTAGAGTTGGGTATTTTGTGTAGGAAAATGACATCGGCCATGTCTCTTCGAGTTTGTAGTGACGGAACTTTGAAAATGATAGATGACTCAGCAGTGCTAGTTAAGGTTCGATAACTATGAAAGTTAAGATATTTTAAGAAGCGGTTCTGTATTTTTTCGATTCGATTAATGTATGTGGTATATCTTGGATTCCAGACTTGGGAGGCATATTCGATGATACTTCAGACATATAAGAAGTACAGAGCTTTCACGGTGTTACATGGTGTTACGTGTTTCGTGGTGTAACATGCTCTACACTAGTGATGGTTAAATCATCCTTTTAACCATTATTGTCTCAGATTGTAACGATTATCGCTAACTGATTACTTATACACTAGAAATTAAACCTCTAACAGTTTAGTCTTAGTTACATATCATCATATATATTAAAGTTATAAGCCCTATTTCGTGGTGTTTGCAAAAAATCACGCGGCCAACTCCGTCACACCGCGCGATCGCTTTTTAGGGGCTTTCCCGCCAGATATTTGGAAATTTTTTTTTTTTGCCAGACGGCCGAAGGCCGACGTAAACTTTTCGCCATAGACACTTTTCGTCTACCGCCACTCCTCGATTTACGGCGACCGTTTCCGTTCGGCCGATTTCTAGCTGTTTTTCATTTTTATTTAGCCTAAATCGCGCGTTTTCGCTCGCCGCTCCGCCATTTTGAGAGACAAAATTATTTTTATACATTTCGGCGACGGCCCGCGGCCGACCGCATCGCCGGGCGTACTTTATAAATTTTTCCCGCTTTTAGTTTTTTCGCAAAACTCGAAAAAGTGAATTTCGTTTTTTTCACTTTTCCTACGCCGCTCGGAGAGATATATTTTTTTTTTACCACTCAATTTGCGGGAAACGATCGCCCGGAATTTATTAGCGAGTATGCAGACTCCCATCTCTTCATTTGGATCTTTAAAATGTAAAAAAACATTTTTTTTTTTTTGAAAAACGCACGGACCTACCTAGATGCGCCGAAAATGCGAAAAAACTGACACTTTATGCCCCGTTAACTGAAATCTCCCGGCCGCGCAAAACAAATGAAACACGGTTTTTTCCAGAATGACAGCGAAACATTGACAAACTTTGCGATTTATAAAAAATGTCGATTTTCACATGAAAAAATGTACATTTTTTTATTAGAAAAGCGTCTCTATACACTATTCGGTACTAGCGGTACATGAGAAAACCCCTTATTTATGTAACAATCTTTGCGTTTATGCTCCCTGAAGGATAATATATACCCGATACGAATTAAAAATAGTATTTTTAATAAATAATGTTTAAATATTATATCATGTCCATGTAAAAATGTCCATTTTCACGTGAGAAATGAAACATTTGAAAATTATTTCTACACTCTATGTAACATTGAGCTTATTAAATAAATATTGTAATAATACAGGTAACGGTTCATTCGACCACCTTGAGGCGAAATATGTGACGAATCCGAATTAAAAAGAGTATTTTTATTTAAATATGTACATTGACATTTTTTTTTCTCTCTTTATCTTTACCGCCGAATAGAACGATTTTTCGGTAGAAATGTATTTATATTATTAAAGAAAACTACTTTTTTAAATTTACGGCGTCTTATAGCCTTTTCAGAATATTAATAAATGTTTTAAATGAAAATCTAATTTAATAATTAATTTGCCGCGGTAAACGTGTGCATTTTTTACAAATTTGACATACAGATGTCGCTATACATGCGGTTTTAGAAAAATAAATATATTAAATAATTTTGGTATGGAAAATATGTTTACAGATTATGAGATTTTCTACTATTAATATTTTTCTAATAAATATAATTTATTTTCCACAAAAGGGTGAGGAATATTTTAAATGTTTTTTTTTTATGTAAACAATTTTTTTTAAGTATTAGATTTTTTTAGTAAAACTTATTTTACATAGATGTCGCCATACATACCGTTTGTTTGCAGATTCTCTACCGTTAATATTTCTTAATAAATATAATTTAGTTTCCTCAAAAAGGTGGAGAATATTTTTTAATGTTAAAAAATACACGATAAAATATTTATGAATTTTAAATGTTTTTTTTTTTTATGTAAACAATTTTTTTAAGTAAAGAGCGCGAGATGCGTTTTAAATATATAGAAATTTAATACGGATAAAAAATTTCATTTACAAATTGAAATTTTTCGCGATGTTTTTTTTGTTTTTTAAACTTTTATCGATAAGAGTGCCATTTAGTAACACCTTCTTCTTTGATTTTCACAAACGACGTAGAGGATAGTGCGCCGCACAGTGCAGATAATTGGAATGCTGCCTATTATTATTTTTAAATTCAAAATAGTATGAATATTCTGAAAAGAGTGTTTTGCGTCATTCAAGTCTTATTAAACATATTGTGTTGGATATAAATATAATATGCCTTTTGGTTGGCAAATGGTGTAACGCGCAGTTAATAATTTGAATTAAAGAGATATGTGTATATATTAAAGAGACGCCTGGTTGACTGCAATTGAAATAGCATTGGCGTTAGTTTTAGTATACAACAGGAATTTATATATTATTATCGCTCGATTAATGTATTTATATGAACACTGGTTTTTTTTATTATATTGGTTAATTAAGGTGCAATTTTAATTTTTATTAATCTAATTTTCATAGTAAATTAATATAAACTGCTTACTTATTTACCATCACGCCGTTTCCCCGCGGAGGTAGGCAGAAGGATAGAGCGCCATACTCTTCTATCCTGACACAAAATTCTCGCTTCATTCACACTCATACATCTTCTTATACGAGCTAACCGATTGTCGAGGCTTCTAACAGAACCATCCTCCGTTAACTGGTTTACCTGATCGTGCCAAGTCTTCCACGGACGTCCTCTATTTCAGGTGTCATAAACACTCGATTAATCCAACAGTATCAACTGCTTACTTACTTACTTACTTACCATCACGCCGTTTCCCCGCAAGGATAGGCAGAGAGAGGCAATAAACTTTGAAAAACACTATGAATTTGAGGATTACATTCAGGGATTAATATATTCAAACGACGAACAACAATTAATGAATTTTTACAATAAATTATATGTTTTTAAAAATAATGTTAAAAGAAATGTAGCTTTAGATAAATAGTTAATAGTCGTCTTATTCTTTAATAAATTAGGTTCAATAATTATATTTTTTATCTATTTACACAATAAAAATCAACATCATCATCATCATCATCATCGTTTAAATCGCCACCTTCTTTGATTTTCACAAACGACGTAGAGGATAGTACGCCGCATAGTGCAGATAATTGGAATGCTGCCTATTATTATTTTTAAATTCAAAATAGTATGAATATTCTGAAAAGAGTGTTTTGCGTCATTCAAGTCTTATTAAACATATCGTGTTGGATATAAATATAATATGCCTTTTGGTTGGCAAATGGTGTAACGCGCAGCTAATAATTTGAATTAAAGAGATATGTGTATATATTAAAGAGACGCCTGGTTGACTGCAATTGAAATAGCATTGGCGTTAGTTTTAGTATACAACAGGAATTTATGCTAGGACACCATGCAGTAAAATATAATTATAAGCATTAGTTTTGTTTAATTATGTATTAATATTATTTAACGACATGGAATTTTCAATCGATCTTTTTATGTTAAAAATATTTGGTAAGGCTTAATTTCAACTTCCAAAAAACAACGAAAGATGGCAATATGCGTCGTTTAAGAGGAAAGTATTCATTACTGTGGATACTAATACGAATAACATTAAAATATCTAAATAGAACAATAAGAGTTTGAAGATTAATTATTTAAATATACATTATTATATTACATACGTTATTATATTTTATTTTAAATAATCATTTATATTAGTTATCCAATTTGTAAGCCATCATCACTTTGCTTCTATCTCGGTATTTTACAAATACTATTTAATTACGGCGTCCAAGTATTTGTAAAACGATTTTTTTATGAAACTTAACGTAAACAAGTAACAATTTAAAACAATTACGAGTAAATTAATAAGTATATGTAGTAGGTACTTTACCATAACATTAATTTCGTTCGCATTGTAATTAATTATATATAATATTATTTTTAATATGATTATATATTTTTACTTAATTATAACAACATTGTTCGTTTGCATTTGCTTTTTATCAGTTTGATAGTGATTATCAGTTTCATTTAAATGAAATAAAACTTAAATTATTAATCGACAACCCGGTGTTTATGTAACTTTAAATAAGTACTATGGTCCAAAAGTATTATTTTTAACAAAAGTATAAATACAAACTGTGGCACCCCGGTTATTCCGAACCCGGTTAATCTGATTCTGGTTTATCCGATCCAGGTTAATCTGACCGTGGTTAATCCGACATCGGTTAATCCGACACCGGTTAATCCGACACCGGTTAATCCGACGTCGGTTAATCCGACACCGGTTAATCCGTCACCGGTTAATCCGACACCGGTTAATCCGACACCGGTTAATCCGTCATTATCATCGTTTAAATTACCACCTTCTTCTTTGATTTTCACAAACGTCGTAGAGGATAGTACGCCGCACAGTGCAGATAATTGGAATGCTGCCTATTATTATTTTTAAATTCAAATTAGTATGAATATTTTGAAAAGAGTGTTTTGCGTCATTCAAGTCTTATTAAACATATCGTGTTGGATATAAGTATAATATGCCTGAGAGTTGGCAATTGGTGTAACGCACAGCTAATAATTTGAATTAAAGAGATATGTGTATATATTAAAGAGACGCCTGGTTGACTGCAATCGAAATAGCATTGGCGTTAGTTTTAGTATACAACAGGAGTTTATATATTATTATAGCTCTATTATTGTATTTATATGAACACTTTTTTTTATTATATTGGTTAGTTTAAGTGCGATTTTTTTTTAATTTACTTAATTTTCTCTATTATTATTATGTATGAGTATGTCTATTATTATTTTTAAATTCAAAATAGTATGAATATTGTTTTTAGACGTTCGATACTTATTTATCTTATTATTAATTACCATAACGCCGTTTCTCCGCGGGGGTAGGCAGAGAGGATAGAGCGCCATACTCTTCTGTCTTGACACACAATTCTCGCCTCACTTACATTCATACATCTTCTCATACAAGCTCGCTGATTCTTGAGCCTTCGAACAGAACCATCCTCCGTTAACTGGTTTACCTGATCGTGCCAAGTCTTCCACGGACGTCTTCTATTTCTGGTGCCACAACACTTGATTATATTGGTTAGTTTTTGTACGATTTTAATTTTGAAAAATTCTACAAGTAGGTGAATACGTAATGTATTTAAAAACATGAATTATTCCTTCTTATTCTTCTTATTTTCCTATCAAAACACTTTTTATAGTTTTATTAAGTGTGTTAAGATTTTTTTTTTCTTCTGAAAATTGACAACAGAGTACTGCGTCTCTGATACGTCTGCTGCCGGGCGGCAGCTGTGCGGGTAAGCTAGTCATATATATTAAAATAATAGACCCTATTTCGCGATGTTTATATGTTTATATGTAACCGTTTTTGTCACACACGTTTTGGTTAATATCTCGCTTATTAGGCGTTCTATCCGCATTCTGATATTTTTCCCAGACGTCCGAAGGTTGACTGAGTCTTTACATTTTTTTCTTTTCATTCTTCTTCTTCTCCTCTATTTGTTACAACTCTTTTAGTTTGGTGATTTTTGGAAAATTTAACTTTTTAATTAGCCTAACTTTTTTTTCATTCGCTTATAACTCTGCGAGTTTAAGAGCTAAAATCATTTTAATATTTTTTGGCAATTGCCACCGATGAGTAGTATCGTTGCACACTTTAAAAAAAAAAACTTCTTCTTCTAATTTATTTGTGAAGCTTGATTAAGTGAAATTTCGTGTTTTTGAGCTTTTCTCTGCGAGTTTACGACCAAAATATAATTTTATTACATCTGTGCATACATCACAATGGAATATAATTTATTTTCGTATTTGTAAGCTTCTATCGTTTAAAATTCGCCTTTAAAATCTAAAAAACGCGTAATTTTTATTTGAAAAATCGACGTACCTACCTACATACAAATGAATTGAAGAAAATGCTTGATATTTTTTCTTAATAAACGCAACACTTCATATTTTCAAGCAGCAACCGTGGGCTGTAATTGGTCAATACCCTCATTGGTTACATTTCATACATGGCTGCCTGAAAATTAAATAAACAGCTGTTTTACCTGTCATTATTGCAGTGCGTAATTTTCGCGCAATTTTTTTTTTGACGTTTCAAATGTATGACTTTATTTCGACTCGGCATTGTAATAAACAGCTGTTGATTTTCGCGCGTTTTTTATGTCATGTATCGAGATTCAGATTTCACAGCTTACAATAGTCATAGATATTTTATATTTTCCCGCACAAGATAAAATTGATGATTTCACTCCGGAATTTGGTTTATTAAGGTGAAATCATACATTATACTTAGAAAAATTTTCTGTACGTTTTTTTGGATTTTTATAGGTTATGTCTAGAATGACACAATGATGATTTTTTAAAAGCGTAATTGAATTAATTATTATTTCGCAGTTGTACACGTGACTTAAATATGCCTGTCTTACTACAGACCAGTCGAAGGAGTTTGTTCTTTTACGCGTCTGTTATTCAATATTTAAATAGAACAGTTCTGGTGATAGATAAACCCGTAACTTACTTACCATCACGCCGTTTCCGGGGTAGGCAGAGAGTATAGAGCGCCACACTCTTCTGTCCTGACACATAATTCTCGCCTCAACCACATTCATACATCTTCTCATACAAGCTCCATGAATGATGGATTATTATTCTTCTTTTTTATTTTTCTTCTTCTTTTTCTGTCAAATCACTTTTTATGGTTTTATCAATGAGTATTAACAAAATGTTTGTTTTTATTAAAACCTGGAGAGATGGGTTGATGGTTGTATATGTCAGCCCTGTTTTTTACAATTTTAGGATGCCGAGAATAGTGGTGTTTTTTTTTACGTGGTTAGTAATCTTACCTAACGCTTCTCAAAGATCAGCAGGCCTTTGACCCTTTTGGGTTGTTAGTTGTGTACGTCGGGTCTATTTTTTACAATTCTGGGATACCGAGAAAAGTGGTATTTTTTTTAGGTGCACGGGGTGAGTATGTGTAGCTCCTGCACAATTTCTCCACCACCCCTTAGGTTGTTGGCTATGTACGTCGGCTCTGTTTCTTCCAATTCTGGGATACCGAGAAAAGTGTTTTTTTTTTGTTGGGTGAGATTGAAAACAGAGTACTGCGTCTCTGCAGGATACGTCTGCTACCGTGCGGTAGCTGAGCGGGCATGCTAGTCATATATATTAAAGTTATAGGCCCTATTTCGTGTTGTTTATATGTCACAACCGGCTAGGTAGTCACACCGCGCGATCGCTTTTTAGGGGCTTTCCCGCCAGATATCTGGGTATTTTTTATTTTTGCCAGACGGCCGAAGGCCGACGTAAACTTTTCGCCATAGACACTTTTTCTCCACCGCCGCTCCTCGATTTATCGCGACCGTTTCGGTTTGGCCAAATTCTAGCTATTTTATATTTTTATTTAGCCTAACTTTTACATTTTCGCTCACAACTCTGCGAATTTAAAAGCGATAATTATTTTTAAATATTCGGGCGACGGCCCGCGGCCGACCGCATCGCCGGGCGTACTTTATAAATTTTTCCCGCTTTTAGTTTTTTCGCAAAACTCGAAAAAGTGAATTTCGTTTTTTTCACGTTTTCTCCGTAACCTTTGGATGAATTAATTATTTTTATATTTTAGGAGATAGATCGAGACGCTCCAGAATTTATTTCAAAGATAACAAACTCCTATAATTTAACCGACGTCTTTTAAATGTAAAAAACGCGAAAAAAAATGTGAAAATTTTATCAGAGTACCTAAAATTGTAAAATTATTAACACGACTTACCCCAAATACCGGTTGTCGAAATTTTTCTCAAGTCTATGGCCATAACCTAAGGCCGCAAATTAACCTGATTGGACAATCCGTTTCATTGGTCCGCACTGTAACCTCTTTCATTGGACGAGTGATCCGATTCGCCCATAACCCTGGCCGTTTATTGGCGGAAGGCATTTATTGGTCTAAAGATATAGTAATATTCATGCATTGGTTAGATTAATGTTCATGCAAAATGGGCGCTAATTATATTATTGATAACAGCTGTTTATGTCAAATTTTTTTAACCTAAAATATAGTTTGACAGTTGTGTCAAGACGGCCATGCTGACGTTTTGACTTACGAAATGAATTCGATAGAGGGCAGTAATATGTGGAATTGGTATTATAGGTTTTTTGAATATATTAGTTAGTTTAAGAGCGATTTTAATTTTTTTAAATGCTATTGATAGCTAAATTTATATTAATTTATTTAATAAAAATTAATTTATTATTTAAACACACTACTAAATGTATTGATGATTTTAATTATTTTTTAGAGTTAATTAATTTTTTTACGGAAAAGAATTATACCGAGAAAAATTATATTTTTTCTCTTGGGTTGCCGGCTATGCTGGCTATGCTTGCCGTTAGAAGCATCGCCGATTGTCGAGGCTTCTAACGGAACCATCCTCCGTTAACTGGTTTACCTGATCGTGCCCAAGTCTTCTACGGACGTCCTCTATTTCAGGTGCCAACAACACTTACTTACTTACCATCACGCCGTTTCTCCGCAGGGGTAGGCAGAGAGGATAGAGCGCCATACTCTTCTGTCCTGACACAAAATTTTCGCCTCATTCACACTCATACATATTCTCATACAAGCTAACCGATTGTCGAGGCTTCTAACAGAACCATCCTCCGTTAACTGGTTTACCTGATCGTGCCAAGTCTTCCACAGACGTCCTCTATTTCAGGAGTCATAAACACTCGATTAATCCAACAGTATCAACTTCTTACTTACTTACTTACTTACCATCATGCCGTTTCCCCGCAAAGATAGGCAGAGAGGATAGAGCGCCATACTCTTCTCTCCTGACACACAATTTTCGTCTCATTTACATTCATACATCTTCTCATACAAGCTAACCGATTGTCGAGGCTTCTAACAGAACCATCCTCCGTTAACTGGTTTACCTGATCGTGCCAAGTCTTCCACAAAATAAATAAAATATTTATGAATTAATTTTAAATGTTTTTTTTTATGTAAACATTTTTTTGAAATACAGCGCTTGAAAAGTCGTTGAAATACGTTGAAATTTCTTAAGAATAAGAAAGTCCATTTTAAAATTGAAATTTTTTCGCGATGTTTTTTTTTATGGCCGGCCAATGTTTTGTAAAAATATGTTTTTTAAACTTTTATCGATAAGAGTGGTATTTTCAGTGCCGTTCATTGGACGAGTGATCCGATTCGTCCATAACCCTGGCCGTTTATTGGCGGAAGGCATTGATTGGTTTAAAGATATAGTAATATTCATGCATTGGTTATAATAATATTCATGCAAGATGGCCGCTAATTATATTATTGATAACAGCTGTTTCATATAAAAAAAAATTAAAAATTGGTATTATAGGTGCGTTAAGTGCGATTTTAATTTTTTTAAATGCTATTGATAGCTAAATTTATATTAATTTATTTAATAAAAATTAATTTATTATTTAAACACACTTTATGGTTTTATTAAATATATTGATGATTAAAAATATTATTTTTAACAAAAATATTATTTATAACAAAAGTATAAATACAAACTGTGGCACCCCGCTTATTCCGAACCCGGTTAATCTGGTTCTGGTTAATCCGATCCAGGTTAATCTGACCGTGGTTAATCCGACATCGGTTAATCCGACACCGGTTAATCCGTCACCGGTTAATTCGACAATGGTTAATCAGACACCGGTTAATCCGACACCGGTTAATCCGTCACCGGTTAATTCGACAATGGTTAATCCGACACCGGTTAATTCGACAATGGTTAATCCGACACCGGTTAAACCGACACCGGTTAATCCGACACCGGTTAATCCGACGTCGGTTGATCGGACACCGGTTAATCCGTCACCGGTTAATTCGACAATGGTTAATTCGACAATGGTTAATCCGACACCGGTTAATCCGACACCGGTTAATCCGACACCGGTTAATTCGACAATGGTTAATCCGACACCGGTTAATCCGACACCGGTTAATCCGACACCGGTTAATCCGACACCGGTTAATCCGACACCGGTTAATTCGACAATGGTTAATCCGACACCGGTTAATTCGACAATGGTTAATCCGACACCGGTTAATCCGACACCGGTTAATCCGACACCGGTTAATCCGACACCGGTTAATCCGACACCGGTTAATCCGACACCGGTTAATTCGACAATGGTTAATCCGACACCGGTTAAACCGACACCGGTTAATCCGACACCGGTTAATCCGACACCGGTTAATCCGACGTCGGTTGATCGGACACCGGTTAATCCGTCACCGGTTAATTCGACACCGGTTAATCCGTCACCGGTTAATTCGACAATGGTTAATCCGACACCGGTTAATCCGACACCGGTTAATCCGACACCGGTTAAACCGACACCGGTTAATCCGACACCGGTTAATCCGACACCGGTTAATCCGTCATTATCATCGTTTAAATTACCACCTTCTTCTTTGATTTTCACAAACGTCGTAGAGGATAGTACGCCGCACAGTGCAGATAATTGGAATGCTGCCTATTATTATTTTTAAATTCAAATTAGTATGAATATTTTGAAAAGAGTGTTTTTGCGTCATTCAAGTCTTATTAAACATATCGTGTTGGATATAAGTATAATATGCCTGAGAGTTGGCAATTGGTGTAACGCACAGCTAATAATTTGAATTAAAGAGATATGTGTATATATTAAAGAGACGCCTGGTTGACTGCAATCGAAATAGCATTGGCGTTAGTTTTAGTATACAACAGGAATTTATATATTTTTATAGCTCTATGTATTTATATGAACACTGGTTTTTTTGATTATATTGGTTAGTTTAAGTGCGATATTAATTTACTTAGTTTTCTTAGTAAATAAGTATAAACTGCTACTTACTTACTTACCATCACGCCGTTTCTTCGCGGGGGTAAGCAGAGAAGATAGAGCGCCGTACTCTTCTGTCCTGACACAATTCTCGCCTCGTTCACACTCATACGTCTTCTCATACAAGCTAACCGATTGTCGAGGCTTCTAAAAGAACCATCCTCCGTTAACTGGTTTACCTGATCGTGCCAAGTCTTCCACGGATGTCTTCTATTTCTGGTGCCAAAACACTTGATTATATTGGTTAGATTAAATGCGATTTTAATTTTTAAAAATTCTACAAGTAGGTGAATACGTAATGTATTTAAAAACATGAATTATTCATTCTTCTTCTTCTTATTTTCCTACCAAAACACTTATTATAGTTTTATTAAGTGTGTTAGGATTTTTTTTTCTGCAAATTGACAGCAGAGTACTGCGTCTCTGATACGCCTGCTGCCGGGCGGCAGCTGTGCGGGTAAGCTAGTCATATATATTAAAGTAATAGGCCCTATTTCGCGATGTTTATATGTTTATATGTTTATATGTAACCGATTTTGTCACACACGTTTTGGTTAATATCTCGCTTATTAGGCGTTCTATCCGCATTCTGATATTTTTCCCAGACGTCCGAAGGTTGACTGAGTCTTTACATCTTTTTCTTTTTATTCTTCTTTTTCTCCTCTATTTGTTACAACTGTTTTAGTTTGGTGATTTTTGGAAATTTTAACTTTTTAATTAGCCTAACTTTTTTTTCATTCGCTTATAACTCTGCGAGTTTAAGAGCTAAAATCATTTTAATATTTTTTGGCAATAGCCACCGATGAGTAGTATCGTTACACACTTTTTTTTAAATTCTTCGTCTTCTAATTTTCTTATGAAACCTGATTTAGTGAAATTTCGTATTTTTCAGCTTTTCTCTGCGAATTTACGACCAAAATATAATTTTATTACATCTGTGCATACATCACAATGGAATATAATTTATTTTCGTATTTGTTAGCTTCTATCGTTTAAAATTCACCTTTAAAATCTAAAAAACGCGTAATTTTTATATGAAAAATCGACGTACCTACCTACATACAAATGAAAGAAAATGAAAAAAAAGAAAAACCTTGATATTTTCTTAATAAACGCAACACTTCATATTTTCAAGCAGCAACCGTGGGCTGTAATTGGTCAATACCCTCATTGGTTACATTTCATACATGGCTGCCTGAAAATTAAATAAACAGCTGTTTTACCTGTCATTATTGCAGTGCGTAATTTTCGCGCAATTTTTTTTTTGACGTTTCAAATGTATGACTTTATTTCGACTCGGCATTGTAATAAACAGCTGTTGATTTTCGCGCATTTTTTTATGTCAGGTATCGACATCCAGATTTCACAGCTTGCAATAGTCATAGATATTTTATATTTTCCCGCACAAGATAAAATTGATGTTTTCACTCCGGAATTCGGTTAATTGTGGTGAAATACATACAATTTTTCTATACGTTTTTTTCGATTTTTATAGGTTAGGTCTAGAATGACACAATGATGATTTTTTAAATGCGTCATTGAATTAATTATTATTTCGCAGTTGTACACGTGACTTAAGTACGTCTGCCTTACTACAGACCGGTCGAAGGAGTTAGTTCTTTTACGCGTCTGTTATTCAATATTTAAATTGAATACTTCTGGTGATAGATAAACCTGTAACTTACTTACTTACCTATCATCGCGCCGTTTCCTCGCGGGGGTAGGCAGAGGATAGAGCGCCATACTCTTCTGTCCTGACACATAATTCTCGCTCATCCACATTCATACATCTTCTCATACAAGCTCGATGAGTGATGGATTATTATTCTTCTCTTTTATTTTTCTTCTTCTTTTCCTTTCAAATCACTTTTTATGATTTTATCAATGAGTATTAACAAAATGTTTGTTTTTTTTAAAACCTGGAATGATGGGTTGGTTGTGTATATCGGCTCTGTTTTTTACAATTTTAGGATGCCGAGAATAGTGGTATTTTTTTACGTGGTAAGTAATCTAACCTAACCTTTCTCAAAGATCAACACGCCTTTGACCATCTCGGGTTGTTAGTTGTGTACGTCGGCTCTGTCGCTTTTGAAAAATCGACGTACCTACCTACATACGAATAAAATGTAGAACATTTTTTTCAGACTTATTAATCAAACGCAACCGTCTATATTTCAAGCGATAATCGAAGATTCTTATTGGAGGAGCTCTGATTCGTTGATTTAAAAAATGGCCGCCTGAAAACTGTGAATGATCAGCTGTTTTACCTGTGCCATAATTTTAGCGCGCTTTTTTGACGTTTTAAATTTTCACAAAATGGTCGCTGAATAAACATCTGTTTTATGTCATTCAATTTAACCTTAAGCTATGACTTTGACGTTTCTGGTCAGCCATGTTTTTTTTGAGCCATGAAATGAATTCGATAGAGGTTAGTAAGATGTCGAAATGATTTTTGGGAAACGTGTAAAAATTGTACACGTGGTTAATAGGAATTTGGTTAATTATGGTGAAGTCATACATTATACTTAGAAAAATTTTCTGTACGTTTTTTTGGATTTTTATAGGTTATGTCTAGAATGACACAATGATGATTTTTTAAAAGCGTAATTGAATTAATTATTATTTCGCAGTTGTACACGTGACTTAAATATGCCTGTCTTACTACAGACCGGTCGAAGGAGTTAGTTCTTTTACGCGTCTGTTATTCAATATTTAAATAGAACAGTTCTGGTGATAGATAAACCCGTAACTTACTTACCATCACACCGTTTCCGGGGTAGGCAGAGAGGATAGAGCGCCACACTCTTCTGTCCTGACACATAATTCTCGCCTCAACCACATTCATACATCTTCTCATACAAGCTCCATGAATGATGGATTATTATTCTTCTTTTTTATTTTTCTTCTTCTTTTTCTGTCAAATCACTTTTTATGGTTTTATCAATGAGTATTAACAAAATGTTTGTTTTTATTAAAACCTGGAGAGATGGGTTGATGGTTGTATATGTCAGCCCTGTTTTTTACAATTTTAGGATGCCGAGAATAGTGGTGTTTTTTTTTTACGTGGTTAGTAATCTTACCTAACGCTTCTCAAAGATCAACAGGCCTTTGACCCTTTTGGGTTGTTAGTTGTGTACGTCGGGTCTATTTTTTACAATTTTGGGATACCGAGAAGTGGTATTTTTTTTAGGTGCACGGGGTGAGTCTGTGTAGCTCCTGCACAATTTCTTCACCACCCCTTAGGTTGTTGGCTATGTACGTCGGTTCTGTTTCTTCCAATTCTGGGATACCGAGAAAAGTGTTTTTTTTTTTGTTGGGTGAGATTGAAAACAGAGTACTGCGTCTCTGCAGGATACGTCTGCTACCGTGCGGTAGCTGTGCGGGCATGCTAGTCATTAATTAAATACAATCACAAAAACAATGACGATTTACCATCGCTAATACACGTACAACTCTTTTAAACATTTAAGTGAACAATTATATCATACAAAATTAATACTGTTTTTACTCATTTTCGTATCCTTTCTTAGATACTGGTTTTTCAATCTATTGGATAATGATTTTTGGAGACACGCGTGAAGATAATGTAGGTATTAGGATTTCAGTTTGTACTCTGTCAATAAAAACTCGAGTTGTTTCACGTTGGATTTATTCAAGAGAATTGGTTACAAAATGCTTATTATTCGTATACTTCATGCAGTGGACGTGACAAAAATAAGCCATTGTATTATACGTAAGAACACGTGTTTTTACATACGAATAATGTGGGAATTAGTCACAAGCGTGGTTTGCAGGTAATCTTTTTAGTCGTTGAATGCGGCCGACAGGAAATGTTGTACATGGGGCATCAATGTATTACTTTTGTTTTCTATGTACCTGCGTTCTCGGATAATATTGTTATGTTGTTCGTAACAAATAATATATAATATATTTAAATTATTTTTATTCTATAACATAATTTTCAACAGACACGAATGCGATTTATTATCTCGTAACATTGAAATATATTTTTCTAAATATTTTTTTGAAAGTCTCTGTTGCCAATCTAATAATACGGCACCGATGTAAGCCGGCAATTAGATGAAAGGGTCCAGGCCAGTTCATCCGCGGTGATTGATGACCAGACCAGCTCCTCGGAGGAATGCGTGTATTGATGTTTCAATACCCTCCCGAACGGTCTGCGGCGGCAATCAATTCATAAAAAAAGCTTAATGATTGCCAGGTGATTAAATTGACAAGCGTCAAATTAACGACTTGTCCGTGTCAAAATATAGAAGTCAATTATATAATAGATTTTAATTATCTCAGGTAAGATAATTCTAAAGAGCGACGCTCACATTTTATTATTATCAGGAATGTAAGTGTGTAGTTTTATAAAAAGCTAAATAAAGGATAATTACGAATGGAAAGACAACTTGTACTGCTTACATGTAATATTATTATTTAACAAAAGAATAGTGAAACGGGATGTAAAAAAAGTGATAAGAATTCGGACAATAAAAGCTCAAGGACCAACCATTAAGCACGACTTACCTGGATTTTCTTTTTTCTCTGGCGATCTGGTCCTGTCATAAATACTGAACAATTATAAATATATCAATTCCCGCAGAATCAAATTGTAAAGGCATCTGAGAAGTCAACATAAACAAAATATAGTAATAGAGATTTTTTGAACACTGTTACTAAATCAATGAAAATCATTTAAAAAAATAACAAACTTAAATAAAAATAAAAAATCGAGACGCGTACACGTATAAGTGTCACATTAAAATTTATATATTTTCAAACTAAGCTAAACGCTTGTGCTATGAAAATAATGCTGGTCTCCTGGAACGAGGCTTGAACCCCGACACTGGATCAGTAGGGAAGTGTCTTAACCACATGACCAACAAGCACGTCACATTCTATCTATTAACCACGATCAGTTTCGAAACTACTGTCTCTTCTCACGGATGGATACACAATAAATAAAATTAATACCGAATTGGCTCGAATACAGCGCGATGTATTTTAATATATATATATATATATATTGAAATCACGTTTACGTTTTATTCGAGACTTAAATAATTAATTACTATGAAAGATTTGTAATTGCTACAAATATTTTACACATACTATAACACAGATATTGTATGTAACATAATATGTATATGTATGTTAAAATGTTATACCTATTTTATTTTTTTAACAAAATATATGAAATTTTTTTTTTCAAATTATTGCGCTCAAATTTCAATGGTCGTTATATTCGCGTCAATACCATAAAACTGATAAATAAAATATTTATATATCATCTTCAAATAGCGGTATAATTAAGCAAATACAGTGCATTGGGGTCCATGCTAGGCAGTGGCGTAAAAGTTCCGCACCATATAATTATTTAGATATTGATTATTTTTCGAGTGTTGATACTTTTCTCAGCGCTAAAATATGGACTAAAAAAATTTAAATTCAAAGAATAGGAAATTCAGTTTGTTTTACAAAAATACGTGAAAACATTACCCATAGTAGTACCTCGCCAATAGGAGCAAGTATTTTTTTTCAGTTTGCGTTTTAAATTTATATTTTTAAAAAATCTCTGTACTGGATAAATCGCCTAATAATATTTGTGAATAGTGAATAAAATGTTCCAGGCCGATATTGTTTTTAAATAACTAAGAAATAAAATATATTTTTCTAACTTAACTTTTATTTATCAATTAAGCAATTTATTACAATTACGTATAATATTAGTCAAGTGCCAAATACGTGCTCTTTCAATAATATTTTTCATAACATTCTCGCACCATTTCAGCAACCCGCACAGTAAATAATCGGGAGCCGTCAAATCAGCCGATCGAGGAGCGCTTTTTGATATTATGCGGGCGGAAAAAATTTCTTAAAAAATTTAAAGCTTAGTTCGGGCTGTGTCTTTACTGTTGAAACCACGTGTGTTGAAGGTAAAATCGACCCAACTCGGCCACCGAGAAGTTTTCCAACATATTGCCATTATTATTTAGATAAAATTTTTAAATAATTTTAATACGTTATTGAAGCGTTAAATACTTTATAATAAATTGTAATTAAATATTCTTTATTACTACTAAATACAAACTAACAAATATTTACCAAACCAAAATGGTAGCTAAATAAAATCGGCCTGGAACATAATATTCACCCTGTTCAATACATATTTAGGATGCTTTCACTTTGTTTTGACTTGCTTTCTTTTGCACAGTGATTTTGACGAAAGCGATCACTATTAATGGTTACAAAATTGCCATTATTATTTAGATAAAATGTTTTAATGACTGCAACACATTGTTGAAGGGTTAGATACTCCATAAAAATTGTAATCAACTACTCTCTAATACTACCAAATGCGAACTAACAAATGTCCGCCAAACCAAAATGGCGGCTAAACAAAATCGGCCTGGAACATAATACAAAACATATTCAGGGGCGCTTTCACTTTGTTTTGAGTTACTTTCTTTTGCACTGTGGTCCAATTTTATAGTTACGCCGCTGCCTTCGAAATTAAGATACAATTTTTTTTGTTTAATTTGTGATGATATATATCTAACAATTAAGAGAAGGTACCCACAATCTAAATTTTAGCATTCTTGTGATTAGGATCATTATGTTTGGTGGTACAGAGTTGATGAAGCAATCGTTTTATATAAAGTAACGACTTTTGTGTAGACATATCGCGTGAGAATTAATTACCCAATCAGCGTACGATCCAGCGGCAGCATCTCGCCCACGGACCAATTAAGACGCTAGTAGGGTGGTCACGTGACAGCTTCATTAGAACACCTACATCGCTCGAATATGTGGCAATCGAGTCGGGCGTCCAGTTCGAAAGGAAACTGTGCTCGGAATAATGGTGACAAATTTTCGAACCTGTTAATTTCAGTATTTGAAATTCAGACACACTGGACTAATACTTTAGATCATTGATTTATGTGCCAATTAAACTGTTATGCATGTAATGCACTATTACGCAGATAAGCGTATGGATTTATGCGCACGACACTGACCAGCTGAACCGTGGAGTCATTTATCTTGAGATGAAAATATAACTTTCTCGTTTAATGTTACAATTATTGTTTATTTATTTATTTAATTTAGCGAAAATACAATGGCAAAAAAAAATCAATTTTTAAATGATGGTTACATAGATACATATGGTTATATACATACATAGTTTTTCTTTCGCTTACCTCTCCAAAAAAGAGACCAGCTCTCGTGCTTGGAGAGAGAGTTACACTACAATAATTTTATACAATACCTTAAATATTCTATTCATTGTCCATTTGTGTGCTTCTGAAGTGTTCTGTAATATTGTTTATTGTCCAATTATGTGTTTTTGAAGTGTTCATTTAGTTTCTTTTTAGACTCTTTTATATCCTTTATTTCTTTAATTTGTGTAGGGAGGCTATTGAAATTTTTTATCCCTAAATATATAGAATTTTGCTGATAGTGTTTGGTGTTACATTTAGGGATTTTAAAGTTATTTTCAAACCTTAATGATGTGCTTGTTTCAAATGTTTCTAGTGTTATTTTCTTTAATTAATTGATTAATTGAGGTTTTTTTGTAAAAGTGTTTGTGTTGAAAAAGTTGATCTTTTTTTTAATATCACTTTAATAATTGTTCTCTGTATTGTTTTTACTGAGTTCACTATATTATTTTATGCTTCTCCCCACTCAATTATTCCATACTGGAGTAGTGAGTGAACAATAGCAAAATATACCTTTTTAAAATTATTTATACTTAGAATGTTCCTTAATCTTATGAATATATAAATACATTTTCTTATTCTTTTCACTAATTCGTTAATGTGACTGTGCCATTTTAAATTTTGATCAATAATTAGACCAAGATATTTGATTTCTTTTTTGGGCTTAAATTTGTACAAGAGTCGTTACAGGTAATTATGTTACAGTTGTCGTTATGAATAGTAATTTTTATATGGAACGGTGTTTTAAGACTTTTTATTAAAAAGGGAATATAATAGGTTTTTTCAGAGTTTAAAAAAAGTAAATTACTATCGAACCAGGATTTTAGTGTGTTTATGGCGTTATTTGCATGTTCGTTTGTAGTGTTTCAGTCTTGTCTGTCAATTGTTATTCTGAAGAGTTCACAAATTCACCATTAGTTACAGTTACAGCGACAAAGGACGACCATTTGGCAATTGTGATTTGTTATGTGTAATTTAAGAGAAGATGTCTACTATAACCAAGATACAAAGTAATGTATAATATAAATGAAATATGGAATCGTGGAAACTCGTGCAACCTTTATCAGCATTGTAGCCATAAATACTTCAATAGCTAGTTCTGGGTTTTATATAGATAATGTTGAATACAGTAAATCAATCTATGCAAATTCAAAATACACCAACCTTTGTGAAGCTGAGCTGGTAGACGTCGATGTCGCTCTCTTTGTAATCTGGTGGTCCTTAACTCTGCTGGCCAGCCTCCGAAAACTTTCTCACAACCGATAATCCGAAAATATATAATACAAAATGTTTTTATATCGCCGCAGTAAATAACCATCCGTCCGAATTAAACGTGCTGTTGTGGTGTTATTTAATTCGTCTTGAATTAAATAACACCACAACAGCACGAATAAAACTGACTACTTTAACACAGATGGCAGTCTAGCGTAGTAGTCAACACAAAGCTGTATATGGTATATCAGAGGTTGAGTCTACTTGATCCTACACAATAAACTACAAGTATTTAATTTCAATATCTCATATTTATCATTTTATATTATAAAATATTCACCTCTGTTACAACAAAAATATGTATGTCAATAAACTCTAATAAATAAATAAATATCTGATGTAATAAAATTAAAAAATAATAATAATAAAATAAATAGAACAGACTACGTCTAGTAAAGCGATTGTCTTTATTTTTCGTATGTAGTATTTATGCTACAAAAAATAAATAAATAAAAAACACCACCAATACCTCTTTGCCTTTTGTTTTGTAGTAATATTTTAAACACCCGTAACAATGTTCTTGTATATTATAAAATATTAAACACATTATAACACGATTTCTAACTTAGTTTCATAACACATTTTATTTGGGAAGT
The DNA here is from genome assembly GCA_022840565.1 of Eubasilissa regina. NCBI lineage: Eukaryota > Metazoa > Arthropoda > Insecta > Trichoptera > Phryganeidae > Eubasilissa > Eubasilissa regina. The sequence goes on along the minus strand of JAINEB010000027.1, from coordinate 8,918,695 downwards.
CTCAATAATATATTCGATGTTAAAAGGAAAAATGTATTTTCGATCAAATTTAATTTTTTTTTCGTGCGTAATTATAAACATATTGACGATGGCGTATGAAGTTAAGAGTTTCAATGAAAAATATATTTTCTTCTTCAATATTAGCAAAATTACTTTGTTGGCCTCATTTTATATAAATAATAAGACTAAATATTTCGTTTAAACCACTATTTATTGATTATTCAACATGTTTCGATACTTATGGTATCTTCGTTAGGGAACAATGTATACTGAAATTAAAAATACAGACATAGATAAAAATAAAACAATAAATTTGGAAATAATACATTCTTTTGATATTAACAAGGGTTTAGAAATTATACATACAAACACTAGAGGTTTACAGTTAGATAAATTTTAAATTTTAGAAATAAGAAAAAGAGTTAATAGCAAGCTTAATATTATAAATAACCAAATCCTCTTTGCAAATAGTCACCATATAAATTTGTTTTCATATTAGTTCTTACTTATTCACTACTTTATAGTTTTGTTTTTATCTATGCTTGTATTTTTAATTTCAGTATACATTGTTTCCTGTAGAAGATACCATAGGTATCGAAACATGTCGAAATAATCAATATATAGTGGTTTAAACAAAGTATTTTGTAATAGTTTAAAACTACAAAGGAATCGATGACGTAATTTACTTCGAGCACTTCTCATTCCGAGATTGTTAGAAATAAACCATTATTGGTATAATTCTTTAGGTATATCAAAATTTTAGGTCGAGCAAACGAGCCGCCCTTTTGTCCAGGTCCAAGGTTTGTCCAGGCCCTACTTTCAAACAGGTTTTTGTCCGAACATGACGACTGAATGCACACGTGATTTGTGTAGTCAGCCAGTACTTTTAAAAGTCAGTCAGTAGAGCACTTTTAAAAAACCTCCCTTACTTGTGTCGTTACAGTGAAACAGATCTACTAACATATAAAAAAAATGGGCCTAGGCCTAATACACTACCATCTAGTGGGTCTTGTTTTTTTCTTAACCGGGTTAAGGCAGATATGTCTTTAATCTTTCCTCTCCGGTGATGCAAAACTGAGTTGATATTGCCTCTAATTATGTGAATATCTCTGTTAATATACTAAAAACTGAGTTCATATTTTAGGTATCCCTCCGTAATATATTAATATATTGGATAAAATAATTGTATTATATAAGCATTTACCATACGCAACAATAAGAAATGATTTCTCGAAGAACCTGACGTGAATTTGTCAATGCATACATCTAAATGTACGTGCAGAGAGGAGCGGAAGGCGCAGTGTGCGGGGTGCGAGGTGCCGGATTCCTATCGTCACTTTAGTTAGTGGTGGAGCATGCGCTGGTCGAGATATACTGGTGATATGCGTCTTTATAATGTCGTTCGTGATGACTAATGTTTTTATTATTAAGAAGTATACATTCTTATTATGAATTTGTAATTATTCAGAACATAGGTCGGTGATATTTTAAATACTAATTTGAAAAAGTGTAACATATAGGTTCAAAAATTTGTCGTCACAAATACTGTCGCTGTAGCATAGTTGGTAAAGCACCTTTCCTGGATTGGAAAAGAGATTCAGGTTTGAATCCCGGTATCGCAACAAAAATATTTTTCGATAAAATTGATTTTAAATGTATATCTTTATAATAAATACATTTAATTACCAATGTTTTTTTCTCATTTTTAGCACTTTTACACAATAATTGATATATATACATAGAAAGGTTTAATGTATTGTTGTTCCATCTTGACTTACCCAAGGTTCTGCTTTTTGATGTTCATCAGTGACTTCAGTATTTGTTTTTTCATTATTTACCTTCTAAATTATTTATGTATTTGAGTACTTTCAAGAGAGAGAAGACCGGTTGATACCTTTAAGTTGTAGTGCTGGAGATACATGTTGCGCATATCATGGTCGGTGACATGCATGAATGTATCCATTCTTCAGGATCTCAACATCAAGGACAGACTCTCAACCTGCAGCCTGAGATGAATCCTTAAATTTTTTGGGCACTATGCGGAGGAGTGAAGATACCTTCGAGAAGCTTGTTGTGGTGAGCCACGTCGAAGGATGAAAATGAAGAAGATGATTCCCTACCTGTTGGACCGACCAAGTAAGCGGAAAAATCGACAGGTAACATCCCTAAGATCTGTAGTATGCCGAGAAAAGTGGAGAAGCACAGTCAAGAGGGTGAGAGTTCACGGAGATCGCGATATTCAGTCACAAGGGACCGAAGTGGAATGAGAGATCATTAACAGAAGAATCATTCGAGAACATAGGTACAGAACAAATGCAATATTTGAATATGTCCAAGAACATGCAATTACTGGCATTGTTATTAAAAAAACTACAAAGGCATTGTTATTAAAAAAATATCAGATATCTAGATTTAAAGGAAAATATATAGAAGTATATTGGGATTGATGGGTGAGAATGGTTAACGTTATATTTATATAAAGTGATCACTTAAGCCAGTCGAAAACAGACGGTAAGTCCTTTAATTACACCATACTTCTATATATTTTCCATTACATATAATGAAAATAGCTTCGTCTCTATGAGATATCGGGTATTTATTTAATAACAGACTAAATGAGTTACAATACAAATATGATCTTCTAACAAATTTAAAACACATGTTCTGTACTCTTTTTTATACAATTGTTACGTCTATTGTTCCATTTTTAAAAGCGATCAACATAATATTGCGATGATTCTCAAATACCTTTAAATAGTACACACTAGGGGACGCCACAATTAAGTTAATCAATTTTATTAAATTTGAATCAATTTTAATACAACCTATATATTTTTAACGAAAACATAATTATGTTGTTATGTTGCAATTTCATAATATTTTTTAAAACGAATTAAATTAATCAATTGGAAAAATACACAAATATAATCTGTATTAAAAAATATTACAGAACGATGTTCTGAAATTGTAAATTTACAATGAAAATGTGTAAAAAATAAATATATAAAATGTTACAGTATACTTTATAGTATAATTTAATGGAAACTAAAATGATCTATAAAATATATTGATGAAAGTATAATTCTTATAAACATAGGAATGTGTAGCGAAAAATTTCAAAACCACGGATTTCGGATAATTTGTTTTAAATATGGAGTTTTGTAAATTTTTTTATCAGCTATATACGAAACACATTTCTCATAAAATCCAATTAAATACATTGATATTGCACGTTCAAAATTAGGGGTACCCAAAAATGCAGACAGAGTACAAGTTGCTGTTTCCCCTAAAATGAAATCAGTCAATTACATCCCTCGTTGATGATCACGTGATCTAAAATCCGGAATGGCTGCCAGAACCATATATACTGAAAAAAAATAAAATTACAGAATTCTCTCTTTAAAAAATATGAATGTAAAAACAAATATTTTGTACATTTGCTTTCAAAAAATAACTCAAAAACGAATAAAGTCGTTTAAGGTGGTTTTGGAATTAGGCGCCAATATTACGTACAAGAGTGTCGTGAATAGGTTTTTTTGTAGCTATTTGATAAATAATTATGAGTGAATTTGTATCAGATTCAATCACAAATGGACCGCTTTGGCTTCGTTTCTGTTTTATTACGTTACGTTATTTTTCTAAAGGTGTACATTTTCATGAAAATAAAATACCTCCTAAATACTACTTTAATGTATTAATTATAAATATATAGATATAAAATCAATTTATGTTGAAAAATATTGTTTTTGCGCTACCGGGATTCGAACCTGAATCTCTATTTCCAATCCGGGGAATTACACTATCAATTGTGTTATAGCGCTAGTATTTTTCATGAAAAATTTTCGAACCTGTATGCTACACTTTTTCAAATTAATACATCTGTCGTTCCATTATTTGAAAGCTATCTAATTTGTCATGAAAAATACTAGCGCTATAACACAATTGGTAGTGTGATTCCCCGGATCGGAAATAGAGATCCAGGTTCGAATCCCGGTAGCGCAAAAACAATATTTTTCGACATAAATTGATTTTATATCTATATATTTATAATTAATACATTAAATTAGTATTTAAAACATCACAGACCTGTGTTTTGAATAATTACAACTTCACAATAAGAATGTGTTCTCCTTAATAAAAATACCTCATATTTTACATGACTCATAAAGCCATTTAATCACGGGCCATGTAAAATGGCTGTCGTATGTCACAGCCTCAGTTGGTTTTTTGATTTAAAAATCTTATCTCCTTATTTGTGAAAAGTCCGTTGGTCAGTTTCTTTCGTTGTCAAGACTAAAAATAGTTAGCATATTCGAAGCTTTTCCACAATTTATGTCTGTTTACTGGTAATCAATTCTTCGAACCATTATCTGTATATTGTGTGTTGGTTCGATTCACGGGAAGTAATTATCAACGTTCAGTCATTTTATAAGCGTGCGAACTGTTTTTCTAATTTTATTTACCATTTTACACACCATGGGCAGCCACTGACGTAGATGTAAAATATATATATAATATTAAATTATATTTTTACGTATATTATTAAAATAAAACTTTAAGTTTAAATCAAGCTTAAATACTTGTAAAAAGACAGTGAGAAAATAATTTAATGTTATGAGATCCGGCTCGAAGGAATACGTGCCACATTAATTTAATAATTTTTATTTACAATGTCTTATTAAACGAGGATTAATTTTTTGATTTGGATATAAGATACGTGTCGAGTAATCAAGCGGTCAGTGGTTCGATCTTAGTCTCTGGAGACCAGAAAATTAGTACTATTTTAAATATATTAATTAGAGAGATATATACATATAAAATCAATTTTATCGAAAAATATTGTTGTTGCGCCACCGGGATCCAAACCTGGATCTCTTTCCTAACCGGGGAAGGTATATTTTTCAACTATGCTACAGCGACAATATTTTTAGCGACAAATTTTTCGAACTTATATGTTACCTTTTTGATATTATTACATTTAATCATTCCATTATTTGAAAGAGCCATCTACCTTATTATTACAGAATCTCAAATACATTTGAGTAATCTGATAGCAGACGCCAGAATTATCAATTATTTTTAATAGTAAAGTTTTATTAATGTGTCCAAAATTTAATAAAAATGAATTGATAATTCTAGCGTCTGCTATCAGATTACTCAAAGGTATTTGAGATTCTGTAAAAATAAAGTAGATGGCTCTTTCAAATAATGGAACGATTAAATATATTAATATCAAAAAGGTAACATATATGATCGAAAATTTGTCACTAAAAATATTGTCGCTGTAGCATAGTTGGATAATACACCTTCCCTGCTTTGGAAAGATATACAGTTTCGAATTCCGGTAGTGCAACAACAATATCTTTCGATAAAATTGATTTTATATGTATATCTCTCTAATTAATATATTTTATCCATGTGTAAAATATCCCAGACCTATGTTCTGAATAATTACAACTTCACAGTAAGAATGTGTTCTCTTTAATAGTATATGAGTATTATATGTATAACAAAATCTAATTATTGTTGATTTTCATAATAGAATTCTGTTTCGAATATTTTGTTTTTCGATTGTCAATATTATTAGATGTTTTAAATAATATTGATGGAAAATAAGTCAGTAGCAGTTCAACGTGCTGTTAAAGGAGCCGCCACTGGCCAGAGAGGTGGACAGCGCCAGCCTCAGAGGCGCAATTGTGTGGTGTACCATTACCCCGTCCGCGCAGTGTTAAGGTGTGAAAATGTATAAATTCCCTCAGATTCTGCCATCCGTCACGAGGCTGCGAAGCCTCCAGCGGCCTCCATAATGACCATGTATGGAAATAAACAATATCACCCTCGGACAGGGAGTACATCCAACACGACCACACGGACGCTTTGCTATGCCGCCTGGCATATGGATGCCTTGGCGTCACGAGAACAAGTCTGTATTTTTAAAAACTAAGTGTCTGCCTACAATCTTTTTTTGTACCTCGAAGTATTTATGGCATATCTGACGTATACGGATTTTTGCAAAATACATGTCTTCTGATAAAATTGAGTGCACTAAATCTAAAAAAGCTAAAATACACTTAAGTACCAAATATTTATTTGTATGTTTATACGGTAAGTACAACACACCATTAAAAAAAATGTTATAATAACAAGAATATCACTACTGACAGATTATTGAACAAGCGTAGTATAGACTATTTATAGATAATTATTGAATGATATTACAAATACAAACAAGTAGAAAGCACAGTGTAAATAAGCTATTACATAACTGCTTTAATGGTATAAAAATTAAGATTATTTTTGATGAGTTGTAAACATTAAAAATTAAAAAATATGTTGAGATAATAAAAGTATTTAAAATGTTACAAGAAATGTATAATATTTATCTATATATAGTTAGTTAAAAAAATATTTTTTTTGTAAAAACCTGAATTTAAAAAAAAACACAATATTATAAACTCATTTAGAATCAGACAGGTCCTCAATATCTATCTCATCATCATTCGTACGTCTGGACATAATATGATTGTACAATTGCTCTAACATTAAAAAAATCTCGTTTTTAAAATTAGCTATATTAATTTATTATATTGCCCACATTGACACGGACTCTGATCTAGTGAGGTGGTGGGCAGGGATCAGATGAAATGCACATGCAATAATTAATTATGTGAGGGAGGATAGGAAAGGGGCTGTCGAGTTGAAGGAATTTAATGATATCAATTATTAATTTATTTTACTTTACTACTTTAATATTTGCAAAATTACTTTGTGGACTCATTTTATATTAATAATTAGACAAAATACTTTGTTTAAACAACTACTTATTAATTATTCTACATGTTTCGATACCTATGGTATCTTCATCAGTAAACAATCTATAATGAAATTAAAAAATACAAGCATAGAAACACAACTATAAAGTGGTGAATAATTAAGAACTAATATGAAAACAAATTTAAAAGGTGACATTTGCAAAGAGGATTCGGGTATTTATAATATTTAGCTTGCTATTAACACTTTTTCTTATTTCTAAAATTTCAAATTTATCTAACTGTAAACCCGTATGTATAATTTCTAAACTCTTGTAAATATCAAAAAAATTAATTATTTCCTAAAGATGATTGAAAAATTCTGAATAGTTGTTGTTATTTAAGCATCTCAAGTGCTCCTTAATTCTAATATTAAAATTTCTGCAAGTTTTACCTTTATAAAAATAATTGCAAATATTACAAATTCATTTGTAGACCACCGATTTTTTTAAAAATACCGTCCTTATCCTTTTTATTTAATATGTAATTCTTTAGTTTGTTATTAGTGTAAAAAGTTGGTTATAGAGAATTTGTATTTTTTAATTTCAGTATATATTGTTTTCTGGAGAAGATACCATAGATATCGAAACATGTAGAATAGTCAATAGATAGCGGTAGTATTTTGTTTAATTATTAATATTTCATTCTGGTTTAATTAAAATAAGAATTAATCACGTATCAAATCCAATATCTAGGTTGAAATATAAATATCTAGATAACAATCTACAGTTTTCTGTTTCATTCACGGTACCGACAAAGATAATTAAATTCAATTATTTATTCTATGAACTACTCACGTTTATTTCTTTTCTACAGTCTGCTGGTATAGTCAGGTTATGGTTGATGATATCCTTGGTGGTCAGCAGGCGCGGTCGCTTCATACATCCTTTGGATGCTCCGCATGCTCCTGTTCTTTAGAGACCAGTCATAACAAACACTGCGACACAACACGCACACGGGGCGAGTCGAAACACATATACATTCTCAACTTTAAAACATCTATGAATCGCGTAAATACACAGATACCGGCAACAATGGATTCCACCATTCGTTCCGTATCCACAAAGTTTGAAAATATTTGACTTTCACGCATGCGCATTCAGTTCCGCCTGTCAAGGTTTTCGAATACTGTATACGCGTTCATTAACAGCATCCAACGTACAAAAAACTACTTTAATGCTTATGGGTATAATGCACAGAAAAGCATACATATTACGAAGCGAGCGGATTGTTTCGTGGATTTTGTTTGTGTGGCGCATTTTTGACAGTTTGGTTTGAATATTTGTAGCCGAATTATTGAATATCCTTATATGTTGTATTTTATAGTAATTGTAAACTTATTATCCAGCATCCCTTCTACAAAAAATCACCGACAGCCACTGGTGGTCAGATGTTCTGTCTTTGATCAATTCTAGTCCAATTACAGTGACTGGTTTAAATTTCAATATCGTCCACACTTAATTCACTTTTCTCAACACAAGTAACACATAGATTTCACAACACTTAGATTTACGTAAGAATTGTATTGATGTTGATACGCAATCCGAATATATTCTTTAAAAATGATAAATATTAATTGAGTGTATCTATACACTTTAAAATATAACATAATACATTTCGAATTCAAATTCTTAAACAGTTCTCAAACTTTTGCTTTAATAGATATTAAAAATACAATATTATTTGTTATAACTAAATTATACGCGACATCGAACGCACAGACATTCCACAAGCGCAACATGACGTGTACTGGAGTGTTTATTTGCCACTTAAAATGATTGCCACATAATATTGCAGGTAGTACATATCGTTTGATGTTGTCAGGACGGACGCGTGATTAGAGATACGAAAAAAGTGAATTAAAAGATGTTTGAAATATCATCAGTTAACATCAAAACGCGTATTCATATGTACTAAATATATGAATTAGTTTTTACTTTAATACACTGTGTTAAAAATAATAAATATTTTTTATTTCGTATTTTTATACCGATGTTGCGTAATTAATCTACTACAGCAAAACCATGTACGTCCAATATTGTTGATTGATATGGTACAAATTTTTTGTTTTAATTTAATTTTTATTAGTAGTTAGTATCTGTATATATTTAATGTGCATGCGCTGAAATTAACTAATGACTATTAAATTCGGTGAAATTAAATTATTGATTAAAAATAAATGAAAAATTCGTTATAAAAACTGTATTATTAATTATATATATTTAAATATTATGATGTAATATAATATTAAATTATATAAGAGCTATAAAATAATAATTTTTTCATTTTTTCGGTAAATGCATCAGATTGCCCTCAATCATGGGTTTTCCAGTATTCAAGATTTATGACAAACCTGTTCAGATTCGTTTTTAGGGTGTCCTTGAATCGTTTCCTCGGTCCACCCTGTCTTTTGTCGTGAGATAGCTGCGCAAACATAACTTATTTGGGAACCCGTGTATCATCCGTACCCTGCCCATCATAGTTGGCACTTCAGAATTAATTAATGTCATAATTTCAACACACATATTGTTCAGTACAAGAAACAATAATGTAAACAAGGGTGATTCGTCGGATTATGAGATGGAAAGAAGATGTTCAATATCGCTACACTACGGCGATACGAAGAATGGTTTTCCGCTTGTAGAATACCCTGTTTTTATTCAGATTCATAACAATACATATAGTCATATTTGCAAGTACTTACTCAGTAACAGACCGCTGCTGTGACGTTTTACTAAGAATAATAGTCGTTATTTTTTTGAAATCTATTCCACGGTTTTTTATCGCCTTTAAATTACTGACACTTGTCTTATCATATGGCGTCTCTGCTGCGACCTCGCAATTCTGCGCGATACACATATTATACTTGTATATAGTATGTAAAGAAATAAAAATACGACTAAATAAATAAATTAAACAATCACTAATTCTTGAAATGGACGCGCGGTTAGTTCCACACAATGTCGCTACAGAGCGCGGAGCGATTATCCCGGGCGATTTCCTGTTTTATTTTTTCTTAAGCCTTAATTATTACAGCCTTAATTAAGCCCTTAATAAAATCAGATTACGCGGACACCAGAAGGCGATCGGTAAATGTCAAAACAATTAATGTGAATTAACAGAGCTGTATGTGGCCGGCTCTGCTGGGTATGCTAATGCGCGAGGGTCTGGAGAGTCTTCAGACCATCAATTACACCGCTAATTACCACTCTGTCTTGTCCGAGAAGAAGTAAGCGAAGAACTAGTGTAGAGATGAATACTTGTTGAATCTATGCCATGACTTATTCGAATGTGTGTATCTACAATATATGCCACCCGAATGTATGCAGATGTTGATCATTTTGACCATATCATCAGAAACAATCGTTTAATTTGATTTTATGCCATTATCTACACGATCATTTCAGAGCGACACTTCGCCGAAAAAATATCCCAGTTCAGATACCAGTTTCATACACTGGTATTCGCGTAAGCCTTAAACTATGTATTAGTATTTATTAAGAAGAACACATTTTTATTGTGAAGTTGTGATAAAGTAGATGGCTTTCAAATAATGTAACAATAGATGTATTGATTTTAAAAGTGTAATATATAGGTTCGAGAATTTGTCGTTAAAGTACTGTGGCTGTAGCATAATCGGTTAATCCACGTTTTCCAGATTGGAAGAGATCCAGGTTCAAATCCCGGTAGTTGCTACCAGTACTTTTGATAAAATTGATTTCATATGTATATCTTTCTAATTAATAGATTTAATTTGTATTTATTTATTTGTAGCATAAATAAGATGTAGTATAAATTACTCTATGATTTCAAATTAATCCCTGCGATAACCAGACAGTAATCGAGCAATTGATTCACCGATGGCCTCAGTTGGATTTAAAAGTACAGCCTCCAGCCTCCGGTCCAGAGATCCCCGCCACCTCTCAAGTCCCGCCCTCGCGGGCACAGGTAGTGCCTTGTTAATTATCTCATTAGACGCCGTAACAACTCTATAAGGGAGGCCGCGCGGAGCCTTAAAGGTTACGGCCTCTCTGGAATTAACTCCCAGAAAGCCTTCAATTCCATTACTTAATAAGCAACTGTTAAATAAAGGTTTAATTTATCACATTGTTTCTATGTCTACAGCTATGTTCAATATTACCGTTATTTCATGATTTATATTAGGTATATTTCGATAGAAATACTACCTACTTATTGGTGAATGTTCCATGACCCGGACATCTTGATATCTACTTCTTCATCATCACCCTCTTTATCTTAATCGGTTCGGTGGCCTAACGCTTCGGCAGCACTCTTCCACCGCTCTCTGTCCTGCGCTATGCCAATAACTTTGAAGCAGCAGCGGGTTCATCCCAAGATTCTCCCGGATAATATCGTTCTTGATTTGATCTCTTAACATTACTTCCGCTGCTCCTCTTAAGTGTCACATCTCTGCAGTCTGGAATCTCGACCAATTCGCAAGTCGGGGTGAGGGAACGTAAGCTGACTTTAAAATTGCCTGGATTAGCACAGCCAATCTCGATACCACGTCACTAAATTTATGACTCAATTTTCTTTTGAGAACGATGACATTCTATAATAAACAATTAATACTTACCCCCATAACACCTTTACAATTTCAAATAGTATTTTATCCCATAGTATTTTAAACGTCTGAACTTGTCATCATGTTTATGATTTAATTACTCAACTTGTATTGAGTAGGTCACCATCTTATAATTAGTATTACCCGGTTTAATTACCATTTTAAACATTATCTAAATCATCTTATTGACTGCATCAATACCAAGTTGTTTATGACTTTAGGAATTTTTTCTTATTATGTATTAATCAGGCCAACTTGCCGCAAACTACACTAACCATTTTTAATAAATGGGATTAGACGTTGGCGAACTTATTTTAATTATAAATATTTATTTTAAATACTAATTAAACGCTAAATTAATGTATTAATTATAAATATATACAAATAAAATCAATTTTGTCGAAAAATATTGTTTTAGCGTCACCGGGATTCGAACCTGGATCTTCATTTCCAATCCGGGGAAGTGCACTACCTTTGTGCTATAACGCCAGTATTTTTGACGCTAAAACAATATTTTTCGACAAAATTGATTTTATATGTATATATTTATAATTAATACATTAATTTAGTATTTAAAATATCACAGACCTATGTTCTGAATAATTACAACTTCACAATAAGAATGTGTTTTCCTTAATACTAATTAAATGTATTAATTATTTGAAAGTAGATAATGGAACGGTAGATGTATTAATTTGAAAAATATGACACATGGGTTAGAAAATTTATCGTCAAAAGTACTGTCGGTAAAATTAGATAATGCACCTCCCCCGGTTTGGAAAGAGATCCAGGTTCGAATGCCGGTAGCGCATCAACAATATTTTTCCATAAAATTGATTTTATTTGTATATCTTTCTAATTAATACATTTAATTAGTATTTAAAATATCACACACCTATTTTCTGAATAATTACAATATCACAATAAGAATGTGTTCTACTTAATAAAATATTTAATTAATAGTAAATTTATAAATCAAAAAAATATTTTTAAAATTTTTCATTTCAGATTTATTTTTATCTGATAAAGTAAATGAATGTGTAAGGTGTCATTAAATTGTGTTTGTAAACTACTCTTTGTATAAGTATTAATGTAATGTTAATGTTCTATAATTACTCATGTATTGGTAAGTTTTTTGTTTACTTTGTTTTTAATGTGAAAATCATGTTAAAATATTTCTATCCCTATGATTTCAGGCTAAACGCACTGTTATGTATATTTAAAAAATGACATTTGAAATATCTTAACCTAGGTCACGAATTTGTTTCAAAGTACTTACAGGGGATGTAATCGAGGGGTGTAAATTTAATAAATGTAACGTTTAGAAGATAACCACTCGAGAAATTGATGCCTGCCCTTTCGAACCTCAGCCGGGCTAGCAGTCGTTCAGACGTGTGAGTCCCCATTTAACACAGTAACCTGTTTTTGTTTTTAAGTAAAATTTCACGCCTGTTAGTATGCAAGTGTAGTTAGTGAAGAATCATTCGACCAGAATACCATTTGAAGATGAACATTTTTAAATATCTCTAAAGATAAAGTAGGTAGGTACTCTTCTGTCCTTACAAACATCACTTGTCTCATTGTTTTCATCATCGTTTGTTGTTGAAATTTAAAAGAGAGCAATTATCTATTACTGTTAACTTAGATTATTGTGTCGTCTATTCCAATCTTCGGGTAAAGTATTTTATTTACTATCCTGTCGTAAAACCATCCTCATTAATTGGCCGCCCCCTAAATCGGCTACCCGCGTGCTACACACATTAGGGCGGTATTTTGTTAGGCCGGCATTTTGAAACTTGCCCAAGGGCGACTTTTCACCAAAAGACGTTCTGTTAACTACAAATGACTGAATTGTTAAGAGATAGCTATAACGTTATTTATTGGATTTACTTCCTTGGATTGTTTATACCTGGATTATTTTTATTACACACTATTATTTTTTTACAACTTGGGATTTTGTTTTTCAATTTTTATATATTTTTCGGCCGCTCCCTTGATTTGACCGGCACAGGCAGGCGCCTGCTACGCTTGTGCGTAACGCCGGCACCGAGTGTATACTATAGAGGTCAGTTGTCCATGAAAGATAACTACAGCGGCACATAGAGTGCGCGACGCAAGGTGGGGAAATACAGGCACATCACTTACTAATATATTTTACTTAAATATAATATATATATATATATATATATATATACATATATATATATGGCGCCTAGCAATATTAACAAAAATGTTATAAAAAGAAAATTCTGCATGTGAATATTAAAAATGGAAAATATAACAATTAGGATATTTATAATAAAATACATAGTAAAAATATAGTGTCAATAAAACAAGATAAATACTACTTTTATAATTAATGACTAATAATTTTTTATTAAGCTGTTAATGTTATGATGTTTAACCGCCTTGTTATTTCGATTGGCACCGCTGGGTTGCCTGGTTTACAATAATGTACATGTGTGCGTGTGTGAGTATTGCCGCCCTTTTTTGGAAATTAAGAAGACGGTAACCGACAGGCGTCATTCTTATTACACTCCCGTGCTTCGACCAGTTCAGCGGTTCAAATAAGCCACCAGTGTGCGCAGTTCGGTCGGTCGAAATCTAAAGAAGACAACCCAGCCAAAAGAACAACAACATCATTATTACATTTTATATTATACCATTATTACATTATATATTATATCATTATTACATTATATATTATATCATTATTACATTATATATTATATCATTATTACAAGATAGACAGCAAAATTAAAGAGTTTGGTGCAGTTAATTGCTTATTGTTCATCAGAAACCTGGAAACCAGCTATCGAAGGCGTTTATGTAAACAAATAAATAAATATACAACGATATAAATATTTTTTCATTAAGAAGCAATTCCACTCAGTACATTTCAATTAGAAATATATCAGAATTAACTGCAGGTTTCTCTTAAAAGTTTTCATAAAATATATCCTTTATTATATGTATATAGCTTGAGTAACGGTGAACGAATGCGATCATCCGTCCTAACATTAAACCTTTAATAAATACATACAGAAAATATCTTCATGATTGTATTGTACCCCGCGCGATGTTCCTTCAGCGTGGTCGACCACTTTTCAGATACTTCATAATTGGAACGTTTTAACAACGACCACTTTGTTCTCGAGACAATAAGTGGTGCGTGCCCTTTTTAAATCACCCTAAATGCGAGAACAATCACGCTCAGCATCACTTTCATGGTGCCTGCCTGGGCCGCGCGCCGTCCGCTGACCAGGTTACCGAGCGGACACTAAACGCTTCCACTGATCACTTAAACAAACACTAATATTGTTAACTACACTCAATTATCGTGAAGGGTATTACAATGTATTTATAGATGCTGTTAATGAGTTCTTGAAAATGATATTACCAAGTATTTAATTGCGTTGTTTTGTTTCAGTTGGGAGTGCTTGACAATTGAGATGATTTTTTTTCCAGCTTTTCATCTCAGCACTATATACATATAGCTAATATAATTATGAAACAACACTGAATGAATTAAATAATATAGCAATATGGCCGAAGAAAAATAAACTAAAACTAAATGTAAACAAAACTAAATTCATGAACATTGGAAATAAAAGAATACTAATCACACCGGCAATTATCAAAGATGGTGAAAGTCTAAGAAAAATGACTGAAATAAAATATTTGAGAGTCGTAATCGTGAATTTATCGCAAAATACAAGACGCGTGACTAAAAATAATGCTAAAACAATCTCACTTCTCAAATCAGAAGATTCATTAGTATCGAGATTTGTAAAATAGTATACAACTCTGTTATTTTAAATATGAATTAAATATATTATATTAATTAGAAAGATATACACATAAAATCAATTTTATCGAAAAATATTGTTGTTGGGCCACCGGCATTCGAACCTGGAAAGAGATTCAGGTTCGAATCCAGGTCTTTTAGGCGTATTATCCAACTATGCTACAGCGACGATATTTTTAGCGACAAATTTTCGAACCTATATGTTACCTTTTTGACATTAATACATTTAATCGTTCCATTATTTGAGAGAGCCATCTACCTTATGTTTACGGAATCTCAAATACCTTTGAGTAATCTGATAGCAGACGCTAGAATTATCAATTCATTTTTATTAAATATTAACTCTGTTATTATTTCTCACATCGACTACTGTAGCAGCATTTTGTTTTTGGCTAATGAAGAAGAAATGCAATAACGGTCAGTGTTGGAAAATAAAGCTTTGATAATAATACTTAGAAAAAATAGATATCCTCGGATCAGTGCAATGCTGAAACATCTGAATATAATGACTTTTAAGCAGAAAGTATATTTTAACATAATGGTATTTATTTATAAAATACTCAATATCGGCGGAATTCATACGAAAAATTGATGCATGTCAACATGAGCATGAGAATCGTATAAGAGGAAGGGATAGACTGAGACTGCTATTTAGCAAGAAGGCCAAATCTCAGAAATTGATTATCTATAGTGCGATGAAAAATTTTTAACGAAATGCCAGAAAACATGAGAAAGAAGGAGAAATCGAATACATTTAAAATGAAACTTACCAGATATGTAAAAGATAAGTATTAGTAATAGAAAATACTTTAATCTTGTTTATATTAGAGCGTATATAGGAGTGCTTATGTATGCACCGTGTTAAGAATCAAATAAATAAATAATAAACTTATGAACATATTATTTTTAAAATGTCCAAATAGAAATAGTATAAAGACGTGCATTGTACATTGGTCCTAGACTGTATAACCAACTGCCAAAATCAATTAAAAGTGTAAAAAAAAGGAGGTTCTAAAATGGCTTAAAGTTCTTCAAAATAATTATGCATTTCCACATTTTTCTTATTCCCAAGTTATAATCTGATAATTCTAACATTAAAAAAATATATTATTTAGTTTTTTATTTTATTTTTATTATTTTTTTTTTTTATATATTTTTTTTTATTTATTATCTTAGTTTAATAACCACAATTGAGTTTAAAAAACATCTACCGGTTTCGGAAAACACCTTTTCCTTCTTCAGGATATGTCAAAAATTTTAAATTTTTCATTTAATGATTTTTGACATATCCTGAAGAAGGAAAAGGTGTTTTCCGAAACCGGTAGATGTTTTTTAAACTCAATTGTGGTTATTAAACTAAGATAATAAATAAAAAAAATATGAATCTTAACCACCAAGTTAATATTGCTAATTTTAAAAGTATTATTATTTAGTTATTATGTTGTATTATTATAGATTTTGATCTAGTTTTATATAAAGAATTATTAAAAAAAACAAAATGCCGTGGATAGGCTGAGGTCTCCAAGCAAACATTATACCTAGTAAAAACATATCTATGTGAGTTTAGACCGGCCTCGCAAAACATCAAATAACAAGCAGACCTACGGAGCATGTAAACAATATTTAATAAATGAAAGATATAAGGAAGTTGCAGATGTAATTAAGTCCCATTCGCGTTGAGATCCCACGACCCCGGGTTCACAAGAAAGCGGCAAACATTTGAACCACTAATGGTCACTGATCACTAAATTTAATACATACTAATTAGACATATAAATTTCCGGTTTTTGCCTAAGTATACTCTTAACATACCAATGTAATGAAAAATAAAAATTAACTAATTTAACACTACGAATTAATGTAAATTTTATTTTTTTATTTTATTTAGAAAACATATAGTTAATATTAATAATAATACGTATATATAAATACCTTCATACAAGTATAATAATAATTTTAACCAAATACATTTTTCCTCTAAATTACCAATGAACTTATGATGTAGTGTAAGTTAAGTGATGAACAATTAGAGTTATAAATATGAATTAAATTATTATTAGTTTTATTAGTATTAAATTAAATTAGTATTAAAAAATTAGAAATATATACGTATAAAATCAAATTTATCGAAAAATATTGTTGTTGCGCCACCTGGATCTCTTTCTAAACCGGGGAAGGTGCATTATCTATCTATAATACAGCTACAAATTTTCAAACCTATATGTCACCTTTTTGATATTAATACATTTAATCGTTCCATTATTTGAAAGAGACATCTACCTTATTTTTACGGAATCTCAAATACTTTTGAGAAATCTGATAGCAGACGCCAGAATTATCAATTTATTATTTTATCAATTTACTATCATTGCAAGGAATAAAAAAAATATTGGCTTGCTACGAAGAAATTCTGCGTGAAAAAAGAAGGCATTTTGTAGTCAGACGAATTTGTTAGATTTTATGAAGCCATCGACATCGAAATGACTTTTTTACGTAAATCATTTATTTTTTTAATATTTTGTATTAATATGTATAAATAACTGCAATTTTTTTTTTTTTTTTTTCTAAACTAATGCTTTTGTTAGTCCTTGATTCCAATTAAACAGAATTGTATGTATTTATATGCAAAGTTGTACCCCGACCTAAGCGAATTCGAGTTAAGCGATTTTCGTTGGTCCTACCTATTGCATAACTTCGGGGTATTACTATATTCGACTTTCGCGCATGCGCATTCAGCCCGCCTGTTAAGGTCTCCGAATGCTGTATACGCGATCACTAACAGCATCCAACGTACAAAATATTAATGATTATGGGTATGATACACAGAATAGCATTCACATTACGAAGCGAGCGGATTGTTTTGAGGAATTTTTTTGTCTGATCCATTTTTGTATAATCTTCGATTATATGTTAAATTTGTTTATTTGATAATAGGTATAAACTTATTATCCAGCATCCCTTTAACAAAAAATTACCGAACACCTCAAATTTTGCGTGCATGGTTATTCTTTAGAGTCTGCAAAACAAAGGTCGATTCTTCCCACCACCTCGTTCTTGAATCCCTGGCAATGTCAGGAGCAGGTTTGGTATTTTAATAATAATTATTAAGCTCTTGTAACGATTTTGAATGACTAACTGACGGTTGAATTCTGTAACAATGTACATTAATGAGTAAGTAATCTTAACAATGAATAAACTTTATAAAATAACTAAAATACAGAATAAACAGCCGTAAAAATGTTGTCTAAGAGTCCTGGGAACGTGTCGCGGGTCGAGTTCCGCGTTCTGCACTTTGTTTGAAGGTCTGGCCGTCGTAGCGCAGACAGCGTTCTTCTCTTTGAAAACTACGCCGCCTTTTCCGACAGTGAACGTTTTAGTTTTTAGCACCTGACTTGATACAACAATGCCGAGGGTTTTTGTGCCTCGCTGGAAACAGATGCTTCCATTGTGTACTGTTTAATTATTACTAAACGGGTCTGGGAGCGGATCATGAGGCACTAAATACAAAGGCGCGACCATCGGGTACTCTACGGTCAGGGCGGCGGTCGAGCTACAGATTGGCCGTTTCACCAATTTTCAATGAGATGAGTGGGAGTGTTTGACGATAATGTATCGCCGCCGCCGCGACATTACGAGCTGTTGCTTGAGAAATCAGGAGCTCGATGATTTTTTTGATAATATAACAAAAAATCCCTTCCCGTTCCGTGGCGCAAGGGTGCTTATTATTTTTCTCAAGTTCTAATATTAACGGAGTGTTTTGTTAATTGCGAAAAATTATAGAAAAAAATAAAAGAAATCTGTAACTAACTGCCAGAAAATACCTAATCGAACTTAACTTCATAATAATCTAAAAAGATTTTATTAAGGAGAGCAAATTCTTATTGTGTAGTTGTAATTATTCAGAACATAGGTCTGTGATATTTTAAATACTAATTAAATGTATTAATTATAAATATATACATATAAAATCAATTTTGTCGAAAAAATATTGTTTTTGCGCTACCGGGATTCGATGATAATGTGTTCTCCTTAATAATATAAGTTGTATCAATGTGTCTAAAATTTAATAAAAATGAATTGATAATTCTGGCGTCTGCAGTTGGTTTACTCAAAGGTATTTGAGATTCCGTAAAAATAATGTAGATGGCTTTCAAATAATGGAACGAAAAATGTTTTAATTTGAAAAAGTGTAACATAAAGGTTCGAAAATTTGTCATGAAAATACTGGCGCTAAAACACAATTGGTAGTGTACTTCCCCGGATTGGAAATAGAGATCCAGGTTCGATACATGAAATTAGTATTTAAAAAGATTTTATTATTTGCTGAGTGGAATTAAAGCGATTGTGCACAACTCTTATAATGATTTCGGGATGGAGTGGGACCTTTTAGGTTTTGAACACTACACATTTTTAAATAAGATGGTTGAATTTTGAACTTAGCTAGAATAACCAGGTCAATTTTTCAGAAATGTTTATCGCAGAGTTATCGTATCCACATAATCCGATTTATCCCATGCAATAATAAACTTTTAACGGAGGGTCGTTTCGGGGTCTCCCGGTTATGGTTTAAAAAAGTGCCTTCACATATGTGAAAGTAAAACACTTATTTATTAATATTCGTTTAATTTACTTGAGATGCATTCCGTTTTGTAAGGAGATTATCAAGGGTTAAGTACATTAAATGAGTAGAATCAAAAAACAAGTGTTTTATTGTCACGTATGTGATTATGAAGTTCTACAAACTTACCTCGAAAACAGTAAATATGAAAAAAGTGCATTGAGATTTTGAAAAAAACGAGACTAACTTTTTCAACTTTTTAAGACTAATTTTTCAACCTCTAAACTTTTCGATATATCTTATACTACATGACATTTGTAACAATGCAATACTATCACCTCTGAGTTAATCAAAAATCATTTTTATACATTTTTGTATTGGTTTAATCGCTTGTTGGAATTCCTTATTTTACAAAACAGATTTGCAACATTTTTTTTCAAAATGTTAATCAAAGCGAATGTGGAAGATTCTAGTCAACGATACTTCTGATTGGAGTCACTGCAGTAGTACGATACATATGTCCTGATGCCATGTAGTCTCTTTTAAAGTATTATCGACGCCAATATCGAAGATTTTAAATGTAAATTTATCAAAATTGATTTTATTTTGGCATGTATTCTTCAAACGTACATATTTGAAATTCATCACAATATAAAGTTAATTACTTTTTAAAAATGGAATAACTGATGTATCAATTTGAAACAGCTATAAAATATAAGCTCTAAAATTTGTAGGAAAACTCATTTCCCTTGATAGAAAAAGATCTAGGTTCAAATCTTAGTAACAACTAAAATATTTTTTCGATAGATCTTTCTCATTAATTATATTATTTTTAACGATAGTAATTTTAAAACGGTGTAATTTTTTTTCCTAAAAATTATTCCAGTAAATTTGTATTAAGTAACAATTTGAGTTAAGTACTAAATTAATTTTTTAAATAATTGTTATTTTTTTAAAAATAGATTCTGGTAAAGAAACAATAATATATGTTTTTAGTTAGTATTGACATCCTGAAAAAGAAAATTGTATTTTTCGAAACCGATAGATGTATTTAAACTCAATAAGTGGTTAAGAAAACAAAGTTAACAAATAAAAATATGAATTTTAACCACAAAGTTAATTTTGCTAATTTCAAAAGTATTATTATTTCCGTTTTGCTAGGATTAAAAAAAAAACTTTTTGGAAGGGTTCGCAAGTTGAAAGTCGAGGATAACTGCAGAATCCTGGCGCAGGCAAAAAGAGGCACATTTCAAGGAACAACATGTGTTAGAAAGCTCATGGACGCGACTTGCATGTCTAATGCATAATGAATTTCTACCAGCCAGTGGTTCGGTCAGCTGCTTCGTAAATTCTTCAAATGTCGCCAACAACAAAGACTTTTTGCGCGAGCCCTTGACAAATTAGTTTCTCCTGACACGCCCCTAACGTCTGAAGACCTTTTTTCGAAGGATGTATTGTTTAAAATTTAAAAACGATTTACTCCCAATTCGATAGTACTAATTTAAAATAACTTGTTATGAATAGGACTGTTTTCGCTTTTTGCTGTGTTCAAAGAAAGCGCCATCTCTTCGTATTGTACCATGGATGAAATATACTCGGTGCTGTCAAAAGACGAAGGGTCAAAGACACTTGCGTGATAATAGATTAACCTAACAAATTGCCATTTGTGGACTTGTAAGACAGACTAATTTGGACTTAAATATGGTATCTCAAATAATTGAAATAATACGATTCTAAGCAAGTGATTTACTCGTACGTTACCATCACGGTGTTTATGTTATGCGTAAAGAAAAAAGTTCAATGATTTAGTAGTACGAAATAAATTTTAAACACAATAATTCGATTTGCAGATTTATTATTTGACGTCGCTAGCTCTGTGATATTCTATTACTTGAAAGACATCTACTTCGTTTTTACGGAATATCAAATACCTTTGAGTAAACCGATAGCAGACGCGTGTGGAACGGTAGATATGTTAATTTGAAAAATGTAACATATGGGTTCGAAAATTTGTCGACAAAGATATTGTCTGCTGTAGCATAGTTGGATAATGCACTTTCCCCGGATTGGAAGAGATCCATTTTCAAATCCCGATAGCAACAACAATATATTTTTTGATAAAATTGATTATATATGTATGTATATCTTTCTAATTAATACATTAAATAAAATAAAAAAGTCCACTCCACGTGCGTAACTAATACTTCTTAGATCAGAGGTTGATCTGCTCAACTAAGGTAGGAGGTCAACCTGGCGCGGATCTGAGAGGACTAGGATGATTTCCTTCAGGTGGACAAGGTCCACGCCGAGCTACAGTGCCATGATGATGCAGGAACGAGACATTAATTATGAAATATAAATCTGACGTATCTGAATGGATTTTGCTCTTTTTATAAATATATTACTTATATTTTTAACTGCAATGTACAAAAGCTTTAATTCTTCAGGATTTATCTTTATCTTGGTTTGTAACTGGAGAGACCTTGGGGCTATGAGAGCGACTTAAGACCGGAATTTGTGGAGGTGCATTACTAGCCAAACCTCATCTGAATGAGGTCATTATATGTCAATAAAGGAGAAAATGAACATTTTTTAACTAATATTATTTAAAATCGATGATTTGGTATATTCATTATTGTAACTGATACTGTGTTAAATAATGTTATTGGATATTAGAGAAGAACGGAATACTGTAAGAATTCTAAATAAAATAAAATAAAGCATCTATTATAAACTAACAGTGAAATATAAATAAACAATTTGAAACCCATAATGACTATCGATAATAGAAACTAAAAGCATAATACCAACTATTTAGTAACGCACGTCATCAAAATAAAACCTTTTCAAACAATTTACTACAGTTTCTGACTTTTAGCGCCTATACAAAAAAAAAACTTTTGTCTCCTTCCTTGCGGTTGGTACCTACGTATAATTCTTCCGTGCTCATTCATTCAATGGTTCGTTGTGGTCAATTTAAAACAGCTTATACTGAAATTAGAAGTCCTTATAGAGTTCAAGAGATCCGTACAGAGGCAGCTGCTCTTGCACAGAAACAGAGGTGGTCTTGTATTTATGACACCTTTTATGCCATTGAACAATGGCTATTACTTTAGAACCTTTTAGCTGTTATTTTCATTGTAT
The DNA here is from genome assembly GCA_022840565.1 of Eubasilissa regina. Taxonomy (NCBI): domain Eukaryota; kingdom Metazoa; phylum Arthropoda; class Insecta; order Trichoptera; family Phryganeidae; genus Eubasilissa; species Eubasilissa regina. Next base: position 8,895,791 of record JAINEB010000027.1, on the reverse strand, counting down.
CTACTGGCTATGTTTGCGATATTTACCGTTTGATCTTTTTCATCCGATCGATCATCTGTGGGACAAATTTTATATTTTCAGCCACTTTGTCGCACAGATAAATATTATCTCGCACGCCTTTTTTCATTATATTATTAAAAATTGATTTAAAATAATTAAATGTGAAATAATTTTAAAAATTAATTAAATGTATTAATTATGAAGATATACATATAAAATCAATTTTTTCGAAAAATATTGTTGTTGCACTACCGGAATTCAAACATGAATCTCTTTTCCAATCCGGGAAAGGTGCATTACCAACTATACTACAGCAACAGTATTTGTGACGACAAATTTTCTAACTATGTTACACTTTTTCGAATTAATACATCTATCATTTCAAAATACTGTCCCTGTAGCATAGTTGGTAATGCACCTTCCTCGGATTGAAAAAAAGATCCAGGTTCAAATTCCCGATGGTGCAATAATAATGTTTTTCGATAAAAATGATTTTATATGTTTATCTTTCTAATAAATACATTTAATTAGTATTTAAAAATATCACAGACCGTCTGTTTTGAATAATTACAACTTCACAATAAGAATGTGTTCTCCTAATAATAATGAAATAATTTGATGAAAAATGATCGTCAGCATGATCACTAAGTTCGTTAACCGGACAAGCCCGTATGCGTGTATGCGTGTGCTTGTATATTATGTATAATGTGCACATTTCACTGGAAAGGAATAAATAAAATTTCGTTATACAATTTAATTTTTGCTATTTTAAAGTTTCATTTCTTGAAAAACGGTTGCTAAATATTGCTAAGGTAGTATTAAATATAATTTTTATTATTTTTTAATTCAAAAATTTAAGTAAGTACTTACCGTGTGAGTAATAAATTAGCAAGTAAGTTCACTACCTACCTGGCAAAATGTAATACGTGCGTATTTTAATTTTCGAATATGTGATTGTTGTGACATTTCTAACGTGTGATTTTCTAAAAGTATCACAGCGGCTGTTTTATTTTAATGGGCACTGAATTTTTATTTTGTCACCTTTTTTCACGTCTGAGATTTGAAATAGTTTAATAATTGTTAAAGAGTATCAATAATTATAGAAAAAAAAAATACAACATATTTTCATATTAAATAAAATAACTTTGTATGAAATCACGAAATTTTATAATCAAATCAATTACCAATTCTTATCAATCAAATAAATTTATCCATTAGACCTCATATTAGGTATGTTTCCTTTAAAATCAACTTAATATCCATCAACACTGTATTTTCCCATTTCTTAATGTCTCATTTATCTGTATACGTATTCTGTCTCTCTTTTTCGCATATAATTTATATTCTGTCTCTCTTGATGTTCTATTTAACTATATATGTATTCTGTCTCTCTCTCTTTCAGATGTAATTTTATATTCTATCTCCCTCTGTATGTATATAGAAGTGCACTCTTGTTGTATTTATGATCAGTTTTAAATACGTCCTGATGAAGCTTGAGATAAGCGTAACCGGTCGACGTACAATAAATTTCGTGGTTTCAAACAAAGTTATTGATATTTTATTTAATATAATATGTCAAACCACAAAAGTAATTCCTTTCTACGAAAATATAATGTATTTTCAGTTTTAATTTTATTGTATTTATAATGATTAAAATACAAGTAGAAATAAATATTAAAAAAAAAAATTAAGTAGTTTATAATTGGCATTTGCTCGTATCATGACGAAAGAAGAAATATTTATTTTTATTTTGTCGTACATTTGAAAGTAAAATTTTAATGACTTCTATAACGTTGAAAATATTTAAAATATGATTTCAATTAGCTTAGACTATAGCGTAAAATCATAAAAACAATCGCTATATATTTATTTGATTTAGGCCATATTGAAAGGCACTAAATTTCATCAGTGTTAAAATTGCCATATAAATTCTAGAAGATTCTGGTACATTATTTAAATGCTAAAGTTTAATCAGTTTTGAAATACTCTGACTGGTAAATTTATCATAATTTATTATTTACCGCCCTCGCGTTCGTCTTTTAAAAGTGTATTTTAAAATTTTAACAATTTTCAAAACTTAATCACAGTTATATTACATCAATGTGGTACTGGATACAATGAAAATTCTAATATCATCAGAGCATCATCAAAACTCTATCTTTTCGAGTATATTAAATAAGTACATTATTTCTCGTGCAAAATCAAGAATCGACCTGGAGGTCTTCTACGAAAGAGACAGTCTTACAAAGAGTCTTTTGTCAATCTCCAACAATGCCCAAACATCATAATAGGCCATAATTCCGGCGTTTGTGTGGCCAAGCTCACCTGGTTGGTACGAAGAGAGGTGGGTCCTCCAAAGCTACAGACAGACAATGTCAGTCATTGTCGAGAAGCAAAACATTTTTATTTCACAGACGGATCCAAATTGTACCTAATTGTGTTCATTTCATTATTATGTATGAGTACCTTGAGTTTATTTGTATTGCTTACTGTGGCATTTGACTCGATATTTGTTTGTTTTGTTATGACTTCTTTCAAGGGAGCAGAAATTGACTTTATTAAAAAATATATTGCAAGGGTAAAACTACAGGATGCAGTTTAGTGCGTGCAATCAATTGCCCTCGGGAAGCCTCTCACTTAATGAATTAAAATACATTTACCGGTTTCGAAAAATATCATTTTCTTCTTCAGATTATCAATAACTAATCAAAAACATATGTTATTGTTTCTTTAACGGAATCTATTTGATGTTGCCAGGTCGGTGAGAGATAGTCGAAGGATCAGTAATCTCGGGAACCGGGATGCGGAAGAACTGCTCGTCTTACCTTGCATATGACGCCTCCGTAATTCCTGACGTCGCCGTCGAGATCACATAATAAATGGCACTGGATGAGCCGATCTCCGCGATATTACAAGTTCCCCCACGGCACAAATAAACAATATCACTGTGCACACAAATCACAGGATCACAAACAGTATAGTGCTGGTGCACTGGAGCTGAAAGGTCCACACCGCGATGCTATCGCGATGTCGAGATCGAACAAATATCGGTCAAGTTGACGTCTGTTGGCGTCATATTTCACACTGAAAAGACAAGCATGATGAAATGTATGGATGCGAATTTGGATGCGGAATGTGTCAATAACAGTGATCGTGGATGATTACAAAAGTGAATTTACGAATTCGGAACAAACATATTATCTTAAAAATCGGTTACAAATACCTATATCTCAATTTCGTTCATTGAAAAATGATGGTTTTACTTTGGAACCACTCAATTACTACTTTATTTAAATTTATTAACGGTACAACATCCCACGATGCCTAATTACTAAAGGTAACATATCACAAATACAACTAAGCTTGAGAAAATCACTTATATGTACTGTGAACTCACCGGGAATCGAATCTAATTACCAAATTGTATAAATATATATCTAAAGAAATAAGAAGTAATGGATTGTTGGTAGATAGTGCTTAGTTTTTTAAATGCATTTGTAATAGTTTTGATGGATGCATTATTACTATAACATTTAATAAATATTTTTAATATTCTTTTATCTAAATCTTTAATTATCAATAAAAATAATCATAATATAATTGGAGTCAATTCAATTCACATTCAAGATTCAAACGTATTTAATGAACTCATCTTCACAATAGCCAGTAACAAAATAAAAGTTGCCATACATCAAACTCATTACGAGAAATCCAATTAATATGGTTACAAAAGTGGCTTTATATTAAGATTCAGCGTTAATTGTCTGGTTAAATTTAACCACTCGCTGGCACATGGGCGCTGTGCTGTGCTGTGCTGGGCTGGGCTGTGTTTAGATTAAACAGATGGTTTGTTAAACCAAAAGCATAAATATTATGAGTCATTAGCGCGGCACAAAAGGCTTTTTATTGAGTTAAATGATTATTAATTACACAGCTTGTATCTTGCGTCTAATTATGTTTAAGGGAGGGATACTAAGGATGTATACCTCTTTAAATATTTTAAAATGTCATATTTACGTATTGAAAATAAACATTTTTAAAATTGTATTTTTTTGTACACATATTTTATCTAAAGAAGTAAACAATTCGTATAAACACTCTTTTGACGCGCTTTAATATCGACCGTCAATAATGTTAGTGTCATGTATCCGCGTCCAAATTCCCATTTTCTAATGCTCGACTTCAGTTTGAGTTTGGGATCTGGCGCTATTGGGCGTCACTGGATCAATATTGGAAGTTGATTTCGCCAACGTCGATATCATTCGCGTTGTGGACTAATCATCTTAAGCGCGGTGGAGCACTGTTTAGTGTCGATTTGGATTATTGTTTATTATTTGTGTCTGGCGTGAGTGAAATTACCGTCTTCATTTGGAAGCGAAGATCATTGGACATCCTTGTGCATTGCAGTATGCAGTAATTACAAGGAGTTCGGATACAACATACTTGAAGTAAGGCGAGCATTTCTCCCAAATCTTGGTTCCTCGAGACCACTAGTCTTTCGATAAAATCCTTTCCCTCCACCAATCCATTTGCTGATATTCCATCGCAACCTAGCGGCAAGTCCGACTTACAACCAGAATTATCCACGGGACGTGCAACCTGGAGATTGCACAGAGGCTATTAGATTACTTAATTAAAAAGTGTTGGAAATAAAAAATCCCTAAATGCCAAATATAATATAATTAATAACATATTGAATTTAAAGAATCTTATTCTACTTCTCCATCTTGTGCTCAATACTGATCATCGTGGTCTCGTGACATATCTGGAACTCTGGTGCACAACATATATCCATTTTCCCGGGCCTGAGCCATTAAGGCCGATGAAGATTCGTCTCTAGCGCCACATCCAATATATTTCAATCCTTTTTTCTCAATGTCCATATTTAATATATTTCCCATGTCATCTCTTATTATTATCATCATCACGGCAGTAGCCATGTCCTGATAGTCGATTTCTCTGCACATTTTATTTTATGGATCAGTTCGTTTGCGTGCATCCTCACGAATATACTGTGGTATCGAAATTGATCGACGTTTAATTAATCAAAGTAGTTTGTATAAAGTCTATTTGTTCTTAATAATTATTATTGAAATTAAATTAACGCCACAGATCAACAGATATATAGACAAGAACTAGCGCTAATTTCTTGTCCGAATATTTTAATTTTGTTATCACCTACATGATCACTTTGGTACTACTTACGCAATTAAATAGCTCCGCGACTTTTAAAAAATATATGACTCGATTGGATCGAAAATTTAAACGCTGACACTGTAATGTGCATTAATGTAAAAAGTTTGTCTTGTTTACATAAAGATTTAATTACACAAAGTTAACGCTATAGACATCAAAAATATATGTAAATAAAATTAGCATTGAATTCTGAATGAGTCATTGGTAGTCTTCCGCAATCACGTCAGTGGCTCCGAGACTAAATAGAAAATGAATTAGATCTGCCTCTAAATGGACTAAGATACATCCCTTTCAGTGCTCTTCTGTCCTCTTCCATCACAGCGTGACTCTGTTCATAAAAATAGCAGCATCATCACAATCTTCCAGCATCTTACTTCGTGGTGCACCAGGACTGGCTGCAGAAATTTACTAATATTTAATAAAAAAATATTTCGTTAACTGTTTGGGACATATATTTATTTGGTGTATAAATATTAATTATTGAAATAAAATAATGCAATGCGCTTTCTCCCCCTTTTCCTGTTCCTTGCCGGCCTTGCCGCTAACCATTCGATTGGCAGCCTTGAATCAGTATCTACGATTTTAAGTATACGGAAAGTATTGCAATATTATATTAATTCGAGACTTCGCATCTATACTGTGTCAGAACCTTTGACGAAATAGTGAGTTAAAATATATAGTCCACATCTTTGGAGATGTCAGTAGAATCCGAATTGGTGAGTGCCTATTCCTTCCTTTTCTTAATTCTTCCGGCGTCTATGTTTTATATGCAACAAAAACATAATAATTTGACATATGGTTCTGGTTTTAAAACATCCATATGAAGAAAAAAAAATTTCGAAATCCGTTGATGAATATGAATTGAACTCGATGTGATTAAAAACTAAGCTATTGAATTATTTATTTAAAAAAAAACGTATTAATTATTATTTATTTTATTTTATTTATTTCCATCAACGCCATTGTGGGCTTATATATAAGAATACATTTTTTATTTAATTTAAATATAACCGTACATTTTTGATTGACATTTTAATATAACAGTTTAAATATATTAGTTAAAGTATAATATAAAAAAATAAAAACGAAGTATAATTCACGTACAAATATTTCTTCGGTTCAAGTATGCTCCTGCAATGAAAAATGTCAACGAAATTATACTTGTTACTGAGTCGATGCATCCGCGGTATTAGCGAGTTAACAGCATAATTATTTATATGTGTACCTACCTACAAAGTGCTTGTTTCAATAATATTATGAAACAGTTTAATGAACATTTTTTTTGTATGTTGGATGTTCCCACATAACTAGAATAATGCACGCTCCTGAGCGTCCGTAAACTATTAACCTTTGAGGATTGTGTGAGTGTAAGGCTGCCTTTAAAGTCAGTTTTATACTCGTGCTCGTAAATGTGAGGTAGATATGTAATAATGACAAAAACGCGTACTTACTGCATACATTGAAATTGTCGAAGCAAGGTTACAAAAAGTTACTAGAATATTCCGGTTGATTGAATGGAATTGAGCACTGCTGATAAGTCTAATGACAGAAATATAATAAAGCCTGAGCGACGCGCAACGAGTGTTCTGCCCAGTGGCTGCCGTGATACAGTTTTGCTAGGTACATTTGACTACTCTACAGGTACCCGAAACTGTGTCTCGATCACCAACTTATAACATCGAAATATGCAAACAGCAAACTATAAAAAATAAATCTGACTAACTAACATATTCTAAAATGTTTCAAACGTTCTTTGCTCACAATTTTTTTAATGACTATTAAATACAAAAAACATTAATACAAATTCCAGACCTACAAGAGGCGATGTCAAAGGACGAATAGAGCTTTATTGTGAGTGCGTTCATGGACTTTGAATTTCACGAGACAGATGAAGACCTTTATTGTTTACAATGTTTAAGATGAGAAAAGAAGAGGAATATCACACTGTTTTTCATAAAGTGAGAGTGAACATTTCTTTTCATATAGTTTTTAAAAGTAAAAAATAATTGAGTAATTTGAGCCCGCGCCTCTGAGCCGGCACTGAATTTCACAAATACACTCTTATTCAGTTATTCATCTTAATACGTTAATGATCTGTGAAAATGTACCAGCCAATCGTACACAAGGATCACGAGACACGAGACGAGATGCTGCGGCTCTGATATTACGTTCGAAAACGAAAGGATTCAAAATCTTTTTACTTACCTACTGTTAAAATTAGAACCATTATAAATATGTAAAAAAATCACAGACAAGTAAATTAATAGACATGATATGAAGTGTATATATAGGAGAGGGGTTTGAAACATTAGTTGCGGGACGAGGGATATTCTACACAGGTTCTTGGTGGAAACATAAATCCCATAGGTTATGACACACTTATGCAACAGTAAAAGTATTTACTCTTCGAAAATTAAATCTTTATAGTCAGCGTTAAAATGTTCAAATCGAGTCATATTTAAAAAAAAATGTCGCGGAGCTATTTGATTGCGTGTGTGGTACACCAAAATAAAAATATTGGGACAATAATTATTTCTAAAAGTATATGCAAAATGCAACGAGCATATTTTAATAATGTATATAGATTTAGATTTAGATTTATATTTATATTTTATTATATTACATTATCGTACTAACTGCTAATTATTATCGATAGGTATCTGATTCATCTTTTTGCCTTCTTTTGAATATTTGGGTATTAACCATTCATTTATCATTATCACTATTAGCTCTACAACCCTTGTAGGGTTGGTTTTGTCTTCCTCAATAATATTCCCTTCATTGTCCCTCTTCGATATTTATGACAGATCTACGAATCGCGGTCGCCGTGCGCGCGCATGTTATGGACCTTGTCCTAGTACTTATCTATTCCTCCTCTCCCTTATAGCCAGAGCATGACCTTTTTTATGTGTTGTGTTGTCGATGACTCTAATCAATTATTAATTATGTTTGTGGTTGTGATCAGATTTATCGCTATTGTGTATACCGAACTATGTTTCATATTTGCAATTATGTGCGGTGTGAGTAGTGCTTCGCGCGCATCATGAAAGTACGTGTTATAAATCAGAAACCTTGTGGCCACAGCTAAAGAAGAAATACAGATATGAGGAGCACCATTACAGGTAGGTCGTGTTCTTTCTGGTATCTGGTTAGTCCGTCAGCCCTCATGTTCTTTTCTTGACTTTGTATCAATTTTTTTTCATTCGTCTTACATCCCGCTACCTATCCATTGCACAATCATCTTAGGTCCTCCGGCCTCTGATTTAATTTTGGTTTTCTTAAGATTGGTCTCGTGTTTAGAAATGACTTCAGTGATTGCTGTTTGATCATCCTTTACACATGATTTAAACATTTAAATTTTATTTGTATGCTGTGGAAGTAGAGATCTGCGATCTTCCCATTCACCGGCTAGACGGCGACGAGCACAAGATCCGCGGGTTTTTCACTTCAAAAACTCATACCCACCTTATTTTGTCACATCCTGCCTTCATTATAAACTGAGAAAAATTTATAAGTAACACCTGGAGGTGATAAAAAAAAAGATGTTAATCATTATAAAAATGGGTTCTAATCAGAAAAGTAACATAAACAAAATAAATAAAATATAAATACAATCCACTTCATATCGTCGGGTTGGGCGCGATTACGACGTTCTTCAGGCAGCCAGGTGACAACCAGATGTTCCACGACATGGCGTCACTCCGGTCCATGTTATTCGAGCATTCCATCGACGTAGACCATCGTAGATGATCAGGTCACATCAAAATGTAGCCTATAGTGAGACGAATAAACCAATGGAAGAAACCATCGGTGAAATCCAAAGAGAAACATCTTGTTTCCTGTAAAGATTATTCACCACGTGATTACATTAACAAATAATAGTAAATTATGCACTATTGATTGAATAACATAAAATATTTATCCTTTTGTCGTACTGAATTGCTCACAGTAACATTTAATAACCGCTGGCAGTAGCAATGGACTGCCTAATCTGACAGCTCCGTCAATGATTTGAAAAAGAACCATAGACGGTGACCATTTTTATAACTTACAAATCAGACTGCAATACCAACGTAAGGGCAATTATTTGTGCTTTCGAGGTACTTTGCAATTAGACAAGAGACGGGGCAATTTCGAACTTGACTCTAATTTATAATGTCACAATGCTTTATACATTATACATCCATTTTCTAAAACCGGCCTTTCTAAAACCTCAAAATTTATCTTTTTAAAATATCCATTGTACATTTCTTCATAGACTTCAATACCAGTTGTCTCGGACGCATACGTATATATTGGAAGAAATGTGTTTGGATATTTTTTAACTACGCACATAAAACATTTATTGTATAACACTAGAACACTAGTAAATATCACAACGTTCATAATAATTGAAATAATATCTGGATTCTTAGAAAGGTCACAATCATTAAATTTTTTTTTGGTATACCATATTGATTGCTGTTTATTGCACGCCGGTGATGCAGTATTAATGGCGAATAATGAACAGGAATTACAGAGTCTAGGGAGTGCAATGTATGAAGTATGCAAGGAAAGCTAGTTTAATATGAATGTCAACAAGTCGAAAGTGATGGTTATTCGAAAAAGAGGAAAGCAAGACAACGTGCAAAATACTTGTAGGTAATGAATGTTTGGAACATGTTGATGAGTTTGTATATTTGGGAAGTATAGTTGATAAAAACGGAAAGAAGTCGAAAGGAGGGTGACTGCAAGGAATAAAGTGAACGGCGCTTTGAATAGAATTGTAGCTAATGGGAACTTGTAAACTTGGGAACTGAGGCAAAAATAGCGGTTCACAATGGAGTTCTGGTACCGACACTGATGGATGGAAGTGAGGCCTGAAGCTGTCAGAAGAGGAACGAAAGTAGACTGAATGCAATGGAAATGAGATCACTTAGGCGTATATGTGGCAGATTCTTTTTTGACAGAGTAAATAATGAAAAAATAAAAAAATAATGTAAAGCTGATCTTAACAGTGAGTAAGATTAAGAAAGGATCATTTAGGTGGTTTGGTCATACGGAACGGATGAATGAGGAGAGAATGGTAAGAAAGATATATGACGCAAGTGTTGATGGCACCAGAAGTAGAGGACGTCTGCGGAAGACTTGACACGACCATGTAAACCAGATAATGGAGGATGGTTCTGTTAGAAGCCTCAATAATTGTTGAGCTTGTATGATAAGATGTATGAATATTGATGAGGCAAGAATTGTGTGTCAGAACAGAAGAGTGTGGCGCTCTATCCTCTCTGCCTAACCCCGCGGAGAAACGGCGTGATGGTAAGTAAGTAAAAAAACTCCCTAAAAATTAGACAGACTAAATTTAGAATGTATTTCTATATCAGGAGGTAATATTTAAATTTGGTCAAATTCATTTTTTGATTAAATGAGACGTTTAATGATTTCATAACGAGTATGTAGTCTTTCTGAATATCTTCAAAATATATGGGCTTCAGGCTGATGACGATTGCCTGTGAAATGGGTTTGATATTGAATAGATTTGTTAATTTTTGATAATAAACCCAAATTAATAAGGATTTTTTATACTATTTGACGTTGAAGTTCGCTAGATATGAAAATCACATATTTTCTATCACTGTCACGAGGGTGATTCAGTATTGCCAGTTAATTAAAAATAGTAAAAATATATTTAGTATAGTTATTAAGAACACATTATTGTAATTATTCAGAATATAGGTCTATGATATTTTAAATGCGATAGAAAGAGATCCAGGTTCGAATTCCGGTAGCAATACCAATATTTTTCCATAAAATTGATTTTATACGTATATCTTTCTAATTAATAAATTTAATTTGTATTTTTTTTATATTCATTTAATCCTTGTTACAATTTTTTTTTAAATATTTATTTTTATTTTACAAGTGAAGCAGTATTAAATAGGTACACTTTTAATCAGTTTATCGGATGACGCTGCTCAACTAGGCGACGCCTGTATTATATTTGCTTTATTTCATTGCAATTTGTCATTTATCATAAAAACACGTTATACATAAGAAAAACAAAAAAAAGCGTATTGGTGCGTGGGCAGTAATTCTAGAGTGAGTCCATTCTGGAAAGCCAATTTTATTTTTAAATCCAAAATGTTTTATGGTCTGATAAAGAGTAAATTTTCATTTTTTATTTATTATCTTAGTTTTATTAACGACAATTGAGTTTAAAAAATATCTACCGGTTTCGGAAAACACCTTTTCCTTCTTCAGGATGTCATAACTAACTTAAAATATAGCATTGTTTCTTCACCAGAATCTATTTTTAAATTTAAAAAAAAAACAACAATTATTTAAAAAATAAATTTAGTACCTAACTCAAATTGCTGCTCAGTACAAATTTAGTCGAATAATTTTTAGGAAAAAATTTTAGAATAGGACTCGTAGTTAAATTTAGTTGGCTGTTTAGAATTTCCTGATTACTTTTACATGCTTTATTTATCTCCAACGATTCCAAATTATTTAATTTGTGACCTACACCGTTTATACGCAAAATTGACAATCCCAATTTTTTATCAAAACCATGACTATTTTCTATCAAATGATTAGCAAATTCTGAAAACCCACTATTGTTCAAACATCTCAAATGCTCCTTTACTCTTATATAAAAATTTCTACCCGTTTTACCAATATAAAATGCAGCACAATCCTTGGAACTAAGTTTATAGACGCCAGAATTGTTAAATTTATCATCTTTGTCTTTAGAATTTATGAGTAAATTTCCTATACTATTGTTTGTGTAAAATGCTGGTCTAATGTAATGAATTTTAACCACCAAGTTAATATTGCTAATTTTAAAAGTAGTAAATTTTCAGTTTATTTTCTACCTATTTTAATTATAAAATTGCATTGTATTCAATTCTAAGAATACATCTATATTCAAAGTCAATTGAGTTACATATGAACGATGCTTTGGGTCTAGATTATAATATTACGTAAAAAATGATAATATGAAATAAAATACTCGTATGTACTATTGAGAGCAAATCAGCGAGAACACATTAGAATAAATAATACACAAGGTCAAATAACACTAAATAGAATATTAATTACACATAGAAAGACGATGATTTTGATGCGCTCATCGACTCGAAAGATTAAACTACAAGATCCATCAAAAAATAATAATCTAGCTATTAATCAAGATTAATTACCCGAGGTTTGAGTAATTACACCTAGTAATTACTTGTTAGGGTATTACAAGTAATATAATCCGAGAGTTTTAATTGAGTATTACACAGTTTCTTATGATAGAGAATATTATATTTACAGACGTGACCATCTCGCTAAATATCATCGTAATCAGTGTTCCCCCCATAAAACGTTGCCGCGCACTACACGACACGTGCGCGCATCATCTGACAAAATAAATTAACATTACAGCATCTTCACTTCATCAAATTTATCCGCAATATTAAAAAACGAGTAGTTTTCCAAAAAAAATTGAGTAAGAGTATCCTGATAAGCACATCACCCAGTGACTTTCACATGTTTGGAAGATAATTTTAAAATATTTTATGAGTTCGGTGTCTATTATATTCTATTATATAGTTTATTGGTAACTTGCAATATTTTAATACAAAATTAATATATCAATTCATTATATTGAAAAAATATTTTTGTTACTACCGGGTGAGTAGGTAAGTAGACGACATATTTTCAAATTTATATGCTGTAGTTCTTTCAAATTGATACATTTATTATTCTAAATTTAAAAGTTATCATCACCTTTTATTCGAAATTTTGTCGCTAAAAATACTGTCGCTGTAGCATAGTTGGTAATGCACCTTCTCCGGATTGGAAAAGAGATCCAGGTCCGAATCCCGGTAGTGCAACAACTAATATTTTTCGATAAAATCGTTTTTATATGTATATCTTTAGTATTAATACATTTAATTAGTATTTAAAACATTTATATTATGTAATATAAAACTTTTCGTAGATACAAAGTATCATTCCAGACTGATTTAAAACGAAATTCTTTTTTCCACGCAATCTAAGAATATCGTTAAATTTTAGCTGGTAATAAAATAACGGGACCAATTTTATTACATTCTAATAAGCGTTATTCCTTGATTTAATATTGAAATAGATATTATCGCTGCGACCGTTGGTAGAAGCTACTCTGTGCGTTGTTTGCCAAATTTCCGATCATTATTTTATAGTTAACACCTTTTATTGCGTTGGAACAGAACAACGTAGATGGGAGTAATTTTCAATTAGCGGGTACTTACGTGCAGGAAGAACGGGTCTTGAAAAGCTTATTTGAACCGTGAATTAACACTAAGAATGGGTCTACTTCTGAATAACTCTCCAAAATATTAGGTATATTGATCAATGTATATACTAATAGAAGTTAGGCGCGGTCGCTTCATACATGCTTTGGATGCTCCGCATCCCTTGTGTTCTAGAGTCAAAAAGCTTTGGATATTTTGTTTCTAGTCGAAAACAGCAATACTGCAAATAAATTCGTCATTTAGAGACCAGTCATAATACATACTACGACACGGAGCGTGTCGAAATACATATACATACATTCTCAACTTTCTAACATCTATAAATCGCGTCAATACCAGCAACAGTGGATTGTATCATTCGTTCCGTATTCACAAAGTTTAAAAGTATTCGATATTTAGTTCTGATTGTCAAGGTCTTCGAATACTGTATGCACATTTGTTAACAGCATCCAACGTATAAAAAACTGCTTCAATGCTTATGGTATAATGCACAAAATAGCTTACATATTACGAAGTGAGTGGATTGTTTTGAGAAATTTATTTTTGTGACCCGTGACGGTTTGATTTGAATACTATAGCTGAATTATTGAAACATTGAAAATCCTTCGATTATAAGTTGTATTTGTACATTTGATAGTATGTAGGTATTATGTCATCCATCATCCCTTCTACAAAATGTTACCGACCGCCACTGATATAAGTAAAAGTGAATGGCTGTATCAATCACGGTTACTTCATACATGCTTTGGATGCCCCGCATCCCTTGTTTTCTAGAGAAAACAGCACTACTGCTAATAAATTCATCCTGTCCTTTAGAGACCAATCATAACACACACTACGACACGGCGCGCGTACGGAGCGAGTCGAAATACATATACATTCTCAACAGCATACATGCACACACCAGCAACAGTGGATTCTATCATTCGTACCGTATCCACAAAGTTTGAAAATATTCGACAATTCCGCCTGCCAAGGTCTTCGAATACTGTATATGCATACTTATGGGTATAATACACAGAATTGCATACATATTACGAAGCGAGCAGATTGTTTTGAAAAATTTGTTTATGTGACGTATGTTTGACAGTTTGGTTTGAATACTTGAAATCGAATTATTGAATTATTGAATATCCTTCGAGTATCTATTAAATTCATCATTTAAAAAAAAAATGTATACAGAAAATAACACGGATGCTTCACCAACGTGTTCTAACGCTGTAAACGAAAATAGTGAATTGTGTGAAATTTGTAAATATTTGTAGATTAGACTTGTATATTTGATAGTAGGCATAAACTTATTATCCAGCATCGCTTCTATAAAAAGTCACCGACTGCCACTGGGCTGTATGTCTGTTCTCTATATAATCCTTCACTATTTCTTCATCTTCTATACATGATCATCGATGGTATGATAGACTGCCCCCAGATTGTTGGTCTGCTTGACTTTCACGCACCATTGAAGTCATCGGGACACAATTCATTGTTCTATTACAGTGGCAATGTTGGAACTCGTGTATTAGCTAACTCCGCAGTCGCCAAATTGCATTCTTTGTGGAATGAATATGCGAAGGTAGTCGCAGTACATTTTTTTTGTAAATTTAACTCTTATTACATTATTACAATTTTTTATGTCTCAACTCAAAGGTGACGGATAAATTGATTTACTTCATGTTTTATATTTATTTTTGATTATGAAAAAATATACTGACACTATAATTTTTTACATTGCGTATTGCACTTCTGATGAAATTTTCTATTATTTTACAAATTATATTAATACCTGAATAGGCCTTGTATAAAAATAATAAATAAACAAATATTATTTCCTGTGTATACGTTTCCTCGTCTATTTCTATGACTTTCTGTACGTCTTAGATGTAGTGTCATTATGGCTGTTTGGTACTTGATTAAACTTGAAAATTAGTCAAGAAATAATACACATTGCAGCGAAGTCGTATATTGACATCTATCATTTTTTTTTCTGTCTATGGTAAGGCTCTGTCGGTAGGGGTGCTCCTTGCCGACCTCCTGGTGATGGAGGCGAGTGCCCGCCGCCTTTTGAGGAAAGGCTTGGAGGCGTGTCACTTAGGACGTATCCTCGTGCCCTCGGATACCGACCACAGGGTATTGTGTGTGCATCTTAAGAATATTAGTTTGTGCAAGTGGCAGGAAAGATAGGATGTTCCTCCGTTGGGGAGATGGGTTTATTCTTTTCTCCCCACCGTGAGCGCCAGAGAGAGTGGCCGGGGGGATCCTCCGGCTTTTGACCATTTCTCGGTGCAGCTGATCTCGGGTCACAGTGAATTCCGCAGTAAGCTACACGATTTAGATTTTGCCCCCTGGCATTGCATGATTCTGATATGCTAGAGGGTTTGGTGGGAGTAGATCGAACTTCCGTCAGGAATTCCGATTTGCTCAAGCCTGGCAGGTATCTGGAGTTGTTTAGGGCCTTTGTTCGAGTGAAAGTCTCCAGATGGGAGATTCTCCGGAGAACTGCTTAGTAGATTCATCATTATTATTTAGTTTTTTTTCTACCTTCTGCCTAAATATGATCTGCGATATACTGTTCTTGTGGGTTAAATCTGCTGGCAGTGATGCGTGGAGGGTGAGTTTCTTATATGTTTTTTTCTTTTGTGCCGTCTCGTTTCCAGGAAGGGAGTGCCTCTTCAGTTCCCCTCTGTTCTCCGGCCTTGTTTATTGTATTATTTTATATTTTATTTATGTTATGTAATTTATTTACTAATAAAGTGAGTCAACCGGGGACAATAAGGGCAAATCTTGTTTTGGCAGCTGTACGGTATCGCCCTGTCAATATGCGGGGCGCTATCGAACAGCTGTCTAGTAGCATTTAAAAATGCCAACCAGGCGTCGAATGAGTAGGACCGAGATAGGAGCTTTGAGCTTATTGCATCGGTCCTGGGTAAGCGGGGGTTCTCCCTTCACGTTTATGGTAAGGGTGAAATCTTAATATAGAAATTGTCTATCCACGATTCTTATATGTAATTTTTGTTTATTTTAACAGTTAACTTAAAAAGATGGAATAGTTTTAATTGCATCGAGATTTTATTTACGAGTGGTTTGTTTTGGAGAAAGCTGTATCATTGAAATATAGATTCTATTGAGACCCTGACCGTACCTGGATCCCTTTTATAACCGACTCCAGGATCTCTTCAGCTAGATGCAACTCATCTATCCATCGTTGTGGCATTCTTCGAAGTCTTTTTCGACAGGATAACTTCCATTTCAAGGCTGTCACTGACGCATAATGTAGCCGAAGAATTGGAAGAATCTTTTGTTCACTGCTGTGGATATGGCCTGCTGTGATTGAACTTTTGTTGAGGTGGGCTATTGTTTAAAGGTTAATTACGTGTTTATTAATATTTCTATGAATAATAGTTAACGCTTCAAGTAAAGCTAGAAAAAAAAATAACAGTTTAAGCTTGATTGTACTAATACGAATTATAAAACGTTATACTATATTCAAAATTAACCACAAAAAAATCGGTGTTATATTGTGTTATCAACATTATATTTATGTTATTTAAATAAATATTTTGATTTTAAAAATAATTTATTTATTTATTAGTAACTATATAATACTATGTAAAAATTTGTTTGGACTGTGCCCGTCTCACTAGAGAGATCTGTGTCGAGACGGGCATAGTTTACAAGCAATTGTTCAATAATTAAAATTACAAGTAGATAGAATTACATTTATTACCATATAAAAGGTGTATATGAAGAACAATTTTAAAATTGACTTAATTTTTGGATCACTTTGTAGCAATAATTAATATAGGTATGAGTCAATATGTTTGGGTGAGTGCACCAATACTGGCTCTACCCATATTACGAATCCAAGTTTTAATATATAGTTTCATTTTCTTGGGACAATTCAATTGATTTAAATCTTTTAGCATTCTAGCGAATAGTGTAGGTCCAAAATATTTGTAGTTCCTTTGACCAAATGTAGTATGTGCTCTTTGGGTTTGTAGGTTATTTGTATTTGTCCGTGTGGAAATTATGTTCTGGGTTGTTTTAAAATGTGTCTGTTTGTATTTATATATGTATTTGAGAGTAGTATTAGCGTATATTTGTCTAATATCAAAGACATTGAATTTATTAAAAATTTCATCAGCGCTCGTTGTGATTGGGGATTTGAGGATAATTTTTAATATAATTTTTTGAGCTGCTATTATTGGATTAATTACAGACATAGTTGCTCCACCCCAAGCAATTATACCATGCTCTATGATTGATTGGAAGATAGCGTAGTATGCCATTTTAAGAAGTTTTATATTTCTAATATTTCTAAAAAAATATACTGTTTTTTAAATTTTATTTGTAATGAGTTGTGTATGATGTTGTTCAAAGCGTATTATTATAAGTTCACAAACAAAAGGTTTACATAACTACATACCAATTTAATTTATATTTTAAATGAAATTGGCACATTACCCCGATATAATGTATCAAAATTTTCTACAACGAAAGCGTTAGGCACAAAGCAAATCAGTTCGTTTTGTTTCAGTGTTCGTTATATTTATTATTTAGTCACGCCAGATCTCCCGTTGTCACTATTTAATTAGAAATAAAACGAACTATATTACGGGTGGTGATATGAAAATGAATTAATATTTAATTAAGTCCTGTAAGCAATTAGTGTGGAGTCTGCAACAAATGGACCACCCTAGATCTGAACTGCAGCTATTTTTGCAGATGATTTAATTGAGTTTTTTCACGGCCCATGAAGGTTCAATTGTCCGTGCAGTCACTATCTGATACACACCATCACACGCTTGTACACATACCAACATACATGCCAACCGCATACTAATATGTTGTATACATGGTAGGTGGGCTAATCCGGCCTTTTTTTATGTAAGTCATCAATAGTTATTAAATAACGCTTACATAACTTAGATTTGACATGTTTTATTCAGTTGTGTGTATTATTTAATTATATAAGTAATTCTTATTCTTCCCAAACCATGCAGTAACCCAGATCTACTACTCTAATTTAAGCCTGTAGTATTTCGGTAATTATAATACTTATTAAATGTATTAATTAGAAAGATATACATAGTAAATTAATTTTATCGAAAAATATTGTTCTTGCTACCGGGATTCAAACCTTGATCTCTTCATGCATTTACCGATTATGCTATAGCAAGACAGTGAATTGACGACAAATATATATATGATACATTTAATTCTTAATTAATTATTTATTCTTTTCTTTATAGCAAGACAGCGCATTGACGACGAATTTCAGGTTTGAATCCAGGTAGTAACAACAATATTTTAAAATCAAATTGATTTTAATGTTAGATTTAATCTATCAATCAACTGCAACTATTTAGATGCAGTAAACTTCCACAATATGATAACTCTAAAATATCGAAGAATACGTGCTGACCAAACACTTCTCTTCAAACTACTGCAAGGTCATATTGACTGTCCCAGCCAATTAGAATTAACATCTCTCTATATACCATCTAGATAGACCCGACATTCCTCACTCTTTCACGTTCCTAGAAATAAAAGATCTTGCATTCAAAATTCATTCATTCACCGGTCATGCAAATACCATAATGAGAAATGCACAGAAATTGACTTTTTCAACATTAGCCTTACTACGTTTAAAGAGTTATTTTTATGAACCACCATAATCTCAATTTTCTACCTATAAACACATCTTGCTTCCCTTTACCGTAACAATAGTTACAACCTCGTTACCCTTTTTCCCACCTTTTTTATTTTTTTAAATTTTCTGCACCTAAATATTTCTATGGATTTTCGTAAATAGTATCACATGTTAAATTTTATTATGTTAGTTCTATTATGTTTACACTGTCAAAACCCTTAATATATTAAAATTAAAATTAAATTGTTCAGCGTTAGACACGTGATTTTATTCATTGATAAATCTGTACCCAGCTACTGTAAAAGTAAACACACTTAGCAGTGGATAATTATAATTTATTATATAAAATATATAAATGAGCAATACAGGATATACAGTAATACATTGCGCGAAATCAGGCGCCCAGCAATCTGCACACAAACATTAATTACAAATCATAAAAACAAATACAAGTACACTACGACATGGAAGCTCGGGAACGGTATACCGCCCCAGATATCCTGAGGACGGTGAAAGTAGGAAGGCAGCAGTAGGCGGGACGTAAAGTGAAGTAGTTTAGTCGTATAAGACGTGCATTAGCTAACTCCGCAGTCCCCAGATTTCGTTTTTTTGGAAATGAATATGCCGAGGTACTCTTTATAGGACTAAATTATTACAATTTTTTGTGTCTCTAAATATGGTGACGGATAAATTGCTTTAATTCACATTTTAAATTTATTTTTAATTTTGATTATCAAAAAACATGCTGATAATATTTTTTTTTTTGTGTGTATTGAGCTTCTGTTAAGATTTTTCAATATTTAAAAAAAGAGTGTTAATGCCTGAATAAGGGCGTGTATAATAATGATAATAATAAATAATAAGATGAAATAAAGAAAAAAAAATCTAATTAAATATTTATAATGAAAAAATAAACAAGATACAGATATACATAACGTAATTAAAAAATTCGTGTTCAATTTATTGCAACCTCGTATACTTTTATCATTTCATTAAAAATTGCTTTTGTACTATTTGAATCATATTTAGTAGCAGGTTCCAATGCTACGCCACAGATTTTGAAACTTTAATAAATTTCTATGTACCATAAATAACAATGCATAAAAAAAATATAAGCCTTAACCTAAAAGTAAAAAATAATAATAAAGTTGACAGAGAAGAGAAATAAACATATAGTAAATGCCCTACATTATACTGAAATATTTATATGAATTAAATATAATAATTAGAAAGATATATATATAAAACCAATTTTATCGAAAAATATTGTTACTGCGCCACCGGGATTCGAACCTGGATCTCTTTCTAAACCGGTGAAGGTGCATTATCCAACTATGCTACAGCGACGATATTTTTAGCCACACATTTTTGAACCTATAAGTTACATTTTCGATATTAATACATTTAATCGTTCCATTATTTGAAAGAGCCATCTACCGTATTGAATAATGCACCTTCTCCGGTTAGAAAAGGGACCCAGGTTCGAATCCCGGTGGCGCAACAACAATATTTTTCGATAAAATTGATTTTATATGTATATCTTTCTAATTATTATATTTAATTCATATTTAAAATATCACAGACCTATGTTCTGAATAATTACAACTTCACAATAAAAATGTGTTCTCCTAATAATAAAGTTGGATCAACGTATCCAAAATTTAATAAAAATGAATTGATAATTCTGGCGTCTGCCATCAGATTACTCAAAGGTATTTGAAATTCTGTAAAAATAAGTTAGATGGCTCTTTCAAATAATGGAACGATTAAATGTATTAATATCAAAAAGATAACTTATAGGTTCGAAAATTTGCCGCTAAAAATATCGTCGCTGTAGCATAGTTGGACAATACACCTTCCCCGGTTTGGAAAGAGATTCGGGTTTGAATTCCGGTGGCGCAACAACAATATTTTTCTATAAAATTGATTTTTTTTTGTATATCTTTCAAATTAATGTATTTAATTCATATTTAAAATATCACAGACCTTGAATGTGTTCTCCTAATATTGAAATATTTATGAAAATATAACACTGTATGACCATTCAACATGGGCTGGTCTCAAATTAGGTAGAAAAAAACAGATCTCACTAAAAGATGCGCTAGTACTCTCATTAAACCCCTCGTTTAATGACTTAATAGTTATAAATTACTAACATTAATTAATTAAAAATAAGGCATTCCCCATTCTTAACTTTTTTTGCAAACAAAAAATGTTGTGGCAGTCCCTTGATCGCTCCGCGTCACACTTTAATTTAGTACATTTAATCGCTCGATTAACAGCGAACTGTTACAACTGCAGACACCAAGGCGGAATAAATGTTGCGGAATTGTATTTTAATTCGTTCTTAAACGAAGTGTGCAACTAATTAGTGGAAATAATACTCCTGCACAGACCACGGTAAGTAGAATATAATTCTGTACGTTCAAGCGATCGTGGGGAAGACGGAAAACATTGTAACTTATAATAATATTAACTATATTAATTAAAAAGTTATACATTTAAAAATCAATTTTATCGATAAATATTGTTGTTGCGCTACCGGGATTCGAAGCTGGATCTCTTTCCTAACCGGGGAAGGTGCATTATCCAACTATGCTACAGCGACAATATTTTTAGCGACAAATTTTCAAACCTGTATCTTTTTTTGATATTAATACATTTAATCGTTCCATTATTGAAAGAGCCATCTACATTATTTTTCGATAAAATTGATTTTATATGTATATCTTTCTAATTAATATTTTTAATTAATATTTAAGATATCACAGACCTATGTTTTGAATAATTACAACTTCACAATAAGGTGTTCTCCTAATAGAATGATGAAATTTATTATCGAATAATATTTTTACTACTTCTTGTACAAAATAATTGTGAAATTAGGTTAGAAATTAATCGAGTCAAGAATGTTACGAATTTATATTTGATTTTACAGCAAATAGGGGGTGGGGGGATGACGAATCACTAAACGAGATTGACGATCGTAACAATTATTGCATAGGTATGTATGTCTTATATTAATTATCTGGCATTAAATTATGTATCTTCATCAATTCCTGAGATTTAGCCTTCTTTTGAACGGCAGTCTCAGTCTATCGTTTCCTTTTATATGATGTTCGTGCTCATGTTGACTTGCATCAATTTTTCGTGTAAATTCTGCCTATATTGTCTTAGTGAAGATTTTATAAATAAATATCGTTATATTAAAATATATTGTTCTAAGGAGGCCACTCTTTCCGGAGTTTTTCCCCATCAATTCCATATCTCGATGTATGACAGACTTAATATGGTAAAAAAACGTACGAATTCTATTTGGACTGCACAATGGATGGATACAAATAATCATAAGGATAATCGGCTTAAAGCAATTCAAGGATCTATTCCCGGCACCCCCTGGTTCTTAAAAAAGAAAATTTCTAAAAGAACAGTATCAAATATTTCTAGAATGAGAAATGAGCATTGCCAGATGGCCTATTATTTGATAGATTCCCTATGTGTGAGTGTGGTGCCGAGGAGGAAAGCCTTGACCATGTCTTTTTTCCTGTCCGTTGCGGATCACAGGTTTTTTTTACAATGATCTCGTCAATGGTAATTTTCAACTCCCGGTTAACCTGTGTCAACTTCTTTCCCCTAACTCGCCACGTTTAATCTATATAATAGAAAGTTTTTTGAACGACTATAGTATTGACTTGTAATATAGTATTCTATAATATTATTGTACTATTTTATATAAAATAAAGTTTTTAACTTGATTAATCAAGTCACTCTTGAAGGGTGGATTGCCTATTTAAAAGAAGAAGATGTAAAATAAATATATTGTTTGCTTAAAGGTTTCAGATCTTTCAGCATTGGACTAATCTAAAAATATCTATTTATCGGAGTATTATTCTCAAAGTTTTGTTTTGCAGTAGGTATAGGTAATTGTTGCATTTTTTCTATGTTAGCCATAAACAAAATGCTGCTGAAGTAGTCGATGTGAGGAATAATAATAGCGTTGTATACTATTTTACAAGATTCAATACTAATGAATCTTCCGATCCTTTCCAGAAGTGAGATTTTTTGCGATACGTTCAATTTTGAATCTATTATGACTCTTAAATATTTTATTTGAGTCACTTCTTTCAGACTCACCATCTATGATAATTGCTGCTGTGATTTGTATTATTTTGTTTCCAATGTTCATGAATTTAGTTCAGAACTCAGAACTTCAGAAGCATATTGATATTGTTTAAGTCAAAGTTTAATTCGTTGAGTATAATTATCTGAACATTGTTTGCAAATAATCTTATTTTGCGATGTTTTAGAATTTTTACGATATGATAGATTTAAATTGATTTCTTGACACAGTCTAATAGTTTTAATAATGCATTAACGCCCAATCAGAAGTAATAATAGCTATGTATTTGTAGTTTATCTTAACAATAATATTTTAAAGGTTTGTAAGTAATAGTAAAAAAATTAACATGTAACATTTGATAACTGTTTTCTAACATTTTTTGTCAAATTTAAAAATGATAAACTTATTTCAGCCCTAACATTTTTTCGATCTACGTACTAGTGGCATATTGTCTATTACATATACGTAATCGTGCTATTGAAGAAAGGAAGGAGGCGGCAAGAAGATGGTGAGAAGGCAGGCAATGCTCTCTTAAATAAAGTGAATTAACCAACCAATTTCTACCATTTCCCCACGGGGGTGGCACATACGATAGAGCGCCTTATTTCTCTGTTCTGACACACAACTATCGAATCTGAATTTATTTAATCTTTAGAGAATGTTTTATTTTTCTGGTACTATTACGACTTATGTCATATAATTTTTTCACCAGCCTCTGGTGATTCATTCGTTTCATATGACCAAATCACCTTAGCAATCTTTTACAGAATAATTGAATATACTTTTTCGGGTGCAGTGTCTATGTTCATGTGTAGGTTTCTATGCCTAGTAGATCTAACAACTGGAGAATCTGTGTGAAGAAAGACTTGACCTACAATGGGCTGCAGTTATTTAAATACCAAAGAATAGTGTCATCTGGATGTACCTCGTGAGGTGATGGACACAAGAAGATATTTGTACGCGACTATGACGTTCAATTAATTATCTTATCCCTCGAGATAAGCCATTGCAGATATCACTGTATATGAACAATCCACATTATTTTTTGAATTTATCAGTAGATAATACAAATTTTTTCTATTAATTACATTATCCATGGATATGATAATTAATGTGACGTGTGTGTATTTTATTTTTATTAGTGGCCGCTGCGCTATCATCCCTTGACAGTCTACCTATTGCAGGAACGTCTTAACATTATCTGCCGACCTATTTCTCGGTCTTCCCCTCGGTTTTGATTCTATTAGCTTTTGTAAGAGTGTTATGGAAGTCATCGACTCATAGCTACATGTCTCGCCTATTGTAGCCTCCTTACTTTCATCATTTGGGATATCAAATCGTTCTAGAAGTTTCAAGTTCTACATATCTCCACTTTTCGGACAGTTCATCACGTATAAAGTCGTAAATCAAATTGATTAACATTTTATCTTTTAGTTATCCATAAAATCTAATTTTGATACAGTGGACGTATCAGCTGCACTGCACTGTAGTGTTAACGCCACCTTTGAGCCACGTTTGGAGCGAGCCGCATTTAAAAGGGCTTTTAGTAACTCAACAAAGGAGTCCAGTATCACTTTGTTAAGGCCGGTGTACACAATCATTTAGCACCGTCTGCATCGGCCAACAAGGTGCCGTCTAGACTGTTGGTGCAACCCGTTCTTAAGATAATTCATCTTGTCTTATTAAAGACGATTCTATCTTATCGGCATTATTTGTAACTAATACAGTAGTCGCGAATCAAGCGGGAAGTAAAAAATTCTGAAATGATTAAAAATATTTTCCTATTCAATTGTAAACACTACGGAAAATGAAACGAACGAAATTGATAATAGGTATATAATAAAAAATTAAACCTGCAAAACTGCGTGTTTGTAAATTATTATATGGGTGCGTTTAGATTCAGTGTTTACTTTTAATGCAAACAGTCAGTAATGGAAAATGCATCATGTGAACTGTTGTATGCGATAATATTATATGTAGAATAATTTTTAATTTATGATTTAATTTATTTTCAATTTTTTTCTCGAACTTATTTAGGTATTTTTTAATATGAAAGGTAATTTTTAACACCCCGGATAATCGATGCCGGAAGAATGTCAGGACAGGAAATAGTTTGGCACTCACCACAATCCGGATTCTGCTGGCATCTCCGAAGATGTGGACTGTATAATTTATTATTTCGTCAAAAGTTCCGACACAGTATTGACGTGAATTTTCAAATTAGTATAATATTGTAATTCTTTTCGTACACGCATAATCGCACTGGTTCAAGTTCGCTAATCCACTGGGTCGGCGGCATGGCCGGGAAGGGAAGAGAAGGGAAGGAAGAAAAGGCACAGTGCATTATTTTCGTTCAATAATAAATATGTATGTATACAAATAAATATATGTCCCAAACAGATAGTATACAAATCAGGGCTATTCCTAGATATTATGCCACCCTTAGGTAAACTACAAAAGACCGCCCTTATATTTCTATAGACCTCATTCGATATTAAAGCCTCTCGACGACATGATAACATGCCTCTTCACATTAAGCTCATTGTTTTGAGTTTCAACATATATTTTAAATTTCTAAGATCATTCATTTTTCGCATTGCACCTACATTATTTTATGTCAATGTCAGAAGTTCTCAATCTCTAAAATAAAAAAAAATACGCATTTCAAATATTTTCCTAATTTATTTTTAACTTAAATTTGCCGCCCATTGAAAGTGCCGCCTTCTTGGAATAATTCAAGATATTATACTTACGTGATGATGTAAAAAAACGAACAAAAGATTTGATTCTCTTCGTGATATGTATTTAAATTAGATTATTATTTATTAATTTTACTATAAAATGTTTTGAACACAATTAAGCTTTAATATAACGCTCGGTCTTTTTTTGTTTCTTTATTTATTTTATATATTGTGATATCGTGTAGCGCTTTGACATTAGTAATGAAATAATGATCACAGTCACAGTTTTCAATCACTGATATTATCAAATACCAATCACAATCACATATGAGAGTCGAGAGTAGTATTTTTTCTCATCACTATAGATAAGTGAATATGAGCTTTGTTTTATTATTAGGTATAATTTATTATGTCCTTAAAGATTATTATAAGTACGTAAATTTGGAATCTATAACACAACGATAATTAATCCAATGCTTACAAGTTAAGTCACGATGAAAATCTTTTTTAAATACACTAATTATATCTACGTTAAATGGATTTAAGGGAATGGAGCACCCTTACATCCCTGCAGATTCGTCAATTATTTGGCGATTATTACCGATATTTCTCTGTCAACAAACCCTACCCCCCGCGTGTGTGTTGTATAGGATCCAATTAAAACAAACAAACGTCAATGGCGGCAGTTTGCATAATCCGATTAAGGCACTTATTTTTCATCCCCCAAATGGCAGCAGCGTAAGGGTTGGAATGACGAGCGTTCTAGGTACAGCGGCAAGTGGCAGGAATTACTACTATATTTTGTTTTAGCAATTTCTGATCTCAGTAAATAAATTATAGAATTAATATAATACTATAAATATAATATTTAGGACTTTTGTATATATATATTGGATTAATTCATCCTTATAAGTATGGGCAGATCGATTTTTTACTCATGGCACTAACGTGGTATGACGAATGTGTTGCTTGTATTGTGTTTTTTATTATTAAAATATAATATTATAGCACATAGATTTGTTTAATGTTAAATTATTTTATGGATAGGGAATGAAATAATACTAATCACATCTTAATAATAATAATCACTACACAACATATTTTTGATGTGCCATGACCAAAAAATCGACCTATAAGGGGTTTATTACATTTACTGAAAAACCAGTCTCTTTATAGTATCTTCTCTCTTTGACAACAACAGACATTTGGGCGTTTATCAGTTACGAAACAGTAGTTGTTTTGTAAACATTATCATATAAAAACATTAAATAGAAAATGTAAAAGTGCATCCCAACCAGTCAGAGTTTTTTTTGAAACTCAAAAAACATTTGTCAAAAAAGCGAACAAACAATTACGTCACACTCGTGACCATGGCGACTACAGATTTTATTCAGTACTCATAAAAATTTCCACAAAACTCTTATGTTAGATAACTTAAATATGCCGCTTCACAATTCGCTAGGTAGGCAAAAAACTTAATTATGAATTTAGTTCTTGGACGGTACCTACCTAAATTTTTTAAATATAATTATAATACGTACCTAGAGTCTATCTACACGAGGTGCAATGCTGAACAACCGTTATCTGACAAATTAAGTTTTAAAATTTTGTCAACAATAAATGTAGGTACTCATTCTTACCTTCCTTTCCAGTGAATTGTACATATAATACGAGCGCGATGTTTACACACACAATACACGAGAGTATTAATCGCACTTATTCGCTTTACATCGTCTGTCTATGAATTTTGACAGTTAACTTGTTTTCAAGTACTTTCCTGTTTACCTAATATGATGTCGATCAATGATATTTCCAAATTTATAATTATTGTGACAGTCTCGAACTCTATTATTGATTTTTTGCTATAATAATTTATTTTTAAAGAGATCATTTTATTACTGTGAAGTTGCAATTTTTCAGAACATAGTTCTGTGATATATATATATCACAGATATATATATCCCGGTAGTAACAAATTTTCTTTTTGGGATTTTATTTATATATCTTTTTTATTAAGACATTTAATTTGTATTAAAATATACAATACATTGTTAGTAAATAAATTGCTATTGAGTTTTTATTAATTTTTTGATACATTCAGCCATGTCCTGGCTACTTTTTCAGATATTTGCCTGTGTACAATAAAATTGTAAAATAAATTCATTTAGGTATATATAATATATAAAATGAAATATATAATTAATGTATTGAAAATCTTGTTTGCTGTATTTTTACGTTGACGGACGAATGTGAAGAAATTGTATATGTTGAATATCTTCCAGGTCGCCCAATGTATAAGTACCTACATACAATTATTATTGCCTTCAAAATGTCTCGAATTTAATTATAGATATTCGTGCTGTTCGTAACTACCCTGTAACAGCCCCCGAGTAAAGACCGTATGCGGAATACACACGATGGATTCTGTAGGGTGAGCACAAAGAAGGTATGGCCAAAATAGGGGATGACAGCGATTACCGACAGGAGTCGAAACGAAACGGAAACACTCGATGATTTACGAAGTGCCTAGAAATAGATAATTCACCAAACTAACATAACATGTACATGGTGTATAAAATATCTCGATGTCCTTCCAAGTGTCACACGTTTGAAAGGAAAATGATACATTACATTGGAATTAAGTGACAATTTCCTTTGAAATAAATCAATTACGTGATATTTTAATAGAAAATATAAGAAGTAATATTGATACAATTAATAAAATAAAATAAATGTACCCTTCATTTATTTCCCTCAAAACAAAATAATACTATCTGAACTTAAAATAAAATAAAAATTGGTTTGAAGTAACCAAAACAAAATACAATAATCTGTAGACGAAGTAGGGGAGGGGTGAGCAAGAAAAACTATTTTATGCATGGGTGGCGTGATACATGTGTCTGAGGTATCTAAAGCGTTTTTTTTTCGTTTCGAAGTTCAGTTGTATTCTCACAAATTTGAAAATATACGCAATGATATAAATAATTTTAAAAAAGTCATAAAAATCATCTTTTGCACCCATTCTAGAATGGATTTTAAATACTATTTATTATTTTTAAAAATAAATGGAAGTGGCAAATAGGATAAAATGACTTGGTTATTGTAATGTTCGGAGTACCCTGGTTCAGTATCAACTTAGAAGAAGAGAAAAATGAAGAATGTGAAAGACGAGAAAGGATTTTTTCCCGTGATAGTCAATTTGACAGCTAACAGCTGATTTGTGCTCAGTTTGGTTTGCCATTTCACCATGAATAGAGTTACGCCAGAACAATGTTTGCAAATTTATTTCAAAAACCGTGGTTCAGTTCGCGAAACTTACCGTGCGCTACTTTCATTTTACAGCAGACATAATCTTACATCCGAGTAAGTAATTCGAATAACCGTGGATCGTTTTCGCACCACGCATGGTCTAGTTGTGTATACGCATCCGCAGAGTCGTCGTACAGTCATACTGAAGAAGCTGTTGTTTCTTCAAAAATGATGTCGGTCAGAACGGTAGAGCACTATAGATCCATGATTACTGACTTTTTCGTTCCTCAATTGAATAATATTAATGGAGAAGAGCCGTGGTCTCAACAAAATGGCGCAAATTACCACACAACGCACGCCACAATCAATTTATTAAAGGAAACCTGTGAATTGCCTTCCTAGATCGTGTGATTTAACATTTTTGTATTATTTTTTATGTGGCTAGTTTACGCCGATAAATCAAAGAAGGTTGGAAGTCAACATTCGTCGCGTTATCGCCGATATACGTCCCCAGCTGCTCCAAAAAGTGGTCGAAAATTGGAATTCCAGATTGCGCTTTATTCGAGCCAGCCGCGCGGCGCCCATATACGCGAAATCATATTTAAACACTAATGGTATAAAATTATCTTTTCAATAAAGCCAATACCGTGGCCATCAACCCACGATTTACCTTTACATAAAACTTGTCTGTAATGTTACACATGTTCGTGTTACAGAACAAACATGTGAAATTTTCCAAATTAATTTAAATTCACATTTGTTGACAATATATTTCGAGATTGTTTGCGTTAATGGTTTTGTTAGTGTTTACATTTATTGTTGATTGATAATAAAATGTTTTCAAAATTGAATAAAATGAACTAACTTACCATCACGCCGCGGGGGTAGGCAGAAAAGACAGAGCGCCAGACTCCTCCGTTCTGACACACAATTCTCACTTCATCCACATTCATAAATCTTCTCAGACAAGCTCGCCGATTGTTGAGGTTTCTAACAGAATCATCCTCCAGTATTTGGTTTATCTGATCGTGCCAAGTCTTTAGCGGACGTCCTCTATTTCTGGTGCCATCAATACTTGCTTCATATATCTTTCTTACCACTCTCTTCTCCTTCATCCGTTCCATAAGACAAAACCACTTAAAAAATCCTTTCTTAATCTTACTTATTATACTAACATCAACTTTACATTTTCTTATTTATCCATTCTTTTCTTTGTCATAAATAGATTTATGACACATATACGGGTAAGTGATCTCATTTTCATTGCATTCAGTCTATTTTCGTTCCTCTTCTGCCACCTCCAGGCTTCACTTTCATACATCAGTGTTAGTACCAAGACTCCATTGTGCACTGCTAGTCTTACCTCGGTTAACAAGTTCTCGTTAGATATAATTCTATTCAAAACGCCGTTAACTTTATTCCCTGCAGTCACCCTCCTTTCGATATCGTTCTCAGCCCTACTGTTTCTATCAAACATTCTTTCCAAATACACAAACTCATCTACTTGTTCCAAAAATTCATTACACAAACTCATCTACTTATTACAAACGTTATCTATAAGTATTTTGCGCGATGTCTTGCTTTCCTTCTTCTCGAATACCATTACTTTCGACTTGTTGACATTCATAATAAGGTCGCTTTCCTTGCATACATCGTACATTCTACTCACTAGCCTTTATAGTTCTTGTTCATTATTCGCCGTTAATATTGCATCCCTTGCGCACAATAAACAGCATACAATCAAATCGCTCATTTTCGCTCCTACATTCATACATTACAATTCTTTCACATCCGTATAGAAGTTGAACAGTCTTGGAGACATTACACATCTCTGCTTGATACCCTTTGTAATGTCAAACCATGGCGTGAATGTTTCATTGATTCTTACATACGCAGAACTTCTTTCAATTATTATCAATTAATCAAATCGCCGATTGCTTTCTGCTAGTTATTAATTAAAATAAATACAAATGAATAATAATCGCGGTCAAAAAGTAATAACACAAAAGTAAAAGTACGACACAAAAGTAAATTTTTAATTTAATGTGACGTAAACCATTTTAAACATCGGTATTCTTTATACAGGATGATTTTGTTTGACATGTTCCGCACGAGGATGCTCCAGAATGATAAACATCTTCACGGTGCTTAAATTAATAAAGGACCTCATTATTTTGAATGCGTGCTCTTATTCCCTAAATCAGATAGCCTTTACGCATTTTGTGAACAATCTGAGCCCTTTGATGCAGGACTTTTAATATGGGGTCCTAATTTCTTTGTCATTTGATTTTTGTGTATTTGTCTACACAGATAATTGTCATTTACCATGCTGTCACATAATATTTTTTATAACTAAAAACACGACTGCATAGTAAAACGTCCAAATATTGGGGAATGTATACCGTGGTGTGCAGTAGGTATAGATTTAAGTTATGCCGTTATCAATGATATTATATAATCATATATAATATATGTACATTCGTTTAACCAACGCCTTCAGACAAAATAAATCCGTCGTTTACATTATTGGTATTATTATTATTTTTTCTCTTCTCTCTTTTTTATTCAATTTTTTATATTTTATATATATATGTACATTTTATATTTTTTTTTTCTCTCTCCTTAAATATTTTCACATTATATGCTATGTATGTATTCGATCGTACTGTGTTTTGCCTTCGATGAGTTTTGGTTTTATAAAATATTATGTATATATAATTTGCCCAAAACCAGGCTAGCCTAGTTGGGCAAAGTATTTAAATGTGTGTAAAGATGTAAATATGATAATAAAGTTCAAATTTAACCTTTGTTTATACGACCCAACCATGTATTTATTTATAATTGAGTTCTATTAAAAGTGGTTTTAAAGTTTAAGTTTTAACGTAAAATAATATCTTCTTATCCATATAAAAAATGTATGGACGTTTTTAAGAATACTTTCTATAACTGAACATGATTAATTAATTGTTTGAAAATTCTAAAGGCCAATTGCTTTTTGTTTTTCCGAAATCAAAAATCAATCCATGCCCCAAATTTAAAGAACAATCATGAAATCAACACGTTAAAAACTGTAAGACAGTAAAATTCTCGAATTAGTAAAAGAGGTAGTAGACACATCAATGATTTGTACGTAGTTGTAAGTCTTTCCAATGTTATTCTGATAAAAAACAGCATAGGTAACGACGCCATACAAAATGGATCTACTGAAAGGAATTTTCAATTCAGTAAATAGTCATTTATATGACTTCAGTAATTCACTTGCTTAAAGACAGTACACAGTTGTGTGAATAGATCGATGCGGCGAATACGAAAGAGCGCTATGGGTAGCGCAGCGGTGAGTTGTCGTGGTAGTTTTTAGAACAAGGCATTTAAAGGCACACAAGGTAAAATAATGTTTTCGTTTATGTTAACCTTATTATTTAATTTATATTTATTTCCCAGAATTTTTAGTAATGTACAGCTTTTTTGCTTGTATGCACTCCATGCTTCAGAATGTATTGTATATAATATAATATTTTATTAATAAAAGTGTAAAGAATGAAGAAGTTAGGAGAGAACGTAAAGCTGATCGCAGTGAAGCGCTTAGGCGGTTCGGTTAAATGGAATAGATCAATGAAGAGAGAATGGTACGAAAGATATTTTACGCAAGTTTTGATGGCAACTTAAATATGGGACTTCCGCGGAAGACTTTGCACGAGCAAGAAAACCAGATATCGGAAGATAGACCTGTTAGAAACCTCAATAATCTATGAGCTTGCATGAATGTGGATGAGGCGAATATTGTGTCAAGACAGACTAATGTGGCGCTCTATTCTCTCTGCCTACTGCTGCGGAAAAAAACGACGTGATGTTCAAAGGAAACGTTACCTCATCGATGATAACTCGTCTATTTGCTAGAACCATATCTCGAGCTTGCCGAATCTTGTCTGTGGTGGAGATTGACCGGCGTCAATTGCTTGCCGGGATTGCTCCCACTTCGTGCGTCACACTCGTCCGACTACTTTTAAACTTCTCGATCCACAAAAAAAGCACTTTTACGTGATAAAGCACTGTCCCCGTATTGTGATACAAGTCTACGATGAATTTCATCCCCTTTCACACCTTCCGACCGGAGAAATCGGATCACTTCTCGTTTTTCCTCCACCAGCTAGGCTTTGGATTTTGGACTTTGGTATCGTGGCACTACGGAGTACCGGGTCCGAAGGACCCCTTGCTCCTTCATCGGAAGTATGCCTTAATGGCCTGATGAAATGTTATTATTGTGTAATATTATTAGAATCAACAAACAAAACAATCTGCATTGCATGTGGCAGGGAACAGCTAGCTGGTGCAGTGATATATACCTCTAAAGGAGGACGGATTTGGGCCGCTTGAAGCGTGACGGTACGGTTAGGTCGTGTTTAGATAACGTGTTTATTGTCGGATTTTGGTGCTTTGGGAGTTCATCGTAAAAACGTTTAGAGATCTGTGTTATGAACTCTTTTACGGGGAGAATGCCCGACTCGCGATGAAGTTGTGTGAGCCTTGCACATTTGGGTGCATCCAGCGCTGACCGGAAGAACTTATTTTAGAAGGTCTGTAATTTCTTCATGTAAACCGACTATGCAAATACCATAATGAGAAATTTACAGAAATTGACTTTTTCAACATTAGCCTTATTACGCTTAAAGAGTTCTTTTTTGAAACACCGTAATTTTAATTTTGGCCAATCGTTCTACCTATAAACACATCTTGCTCTCCCTTTACCGCAATAATTGCTGCAACTTCCCCACTCTTTCTCCCAGCTTTTTTATTTTAATTTATCTTCTACACCTAAACATGTTTGTGTATCATATGTTAAACATTTAGTACGTTAGTTATATTAAGATTATACTGTCAAAATTCGTTAAAAAAATAAAATAAATTCTTAGTACAAACTGCTAGCGGAGCGGACATGTTTACACTGTAATAGCCGGAAAGTACATGACGCAATCAGGATAAAATTTTGCACGCGTGACCGCACGCATGCGCAGAAGGTAGTAAGGCACACCTTGAAGGTGTGCTGTGGCAAAAGAGTAAACTTTCGACTTTCCCTCGTATATAAAATATATTATTTCTTATTAATTGTTTTATACTAACAAATGGGTTATTACGGCTTCCTTACAATAAATTGTGTACGTGTATAAAATTAGCATTGTAACATTCTTCATTTTTAATTAAATAATTTATTACATTTATATTAATGAAATAATTAACACGTTGGGTATGTTCAGAATGTCCTTGGAACGTATTGCACACTCGCGTGCTCATTTCTCTACTCGGTAAAATATTTCTTTCACACATAAATAATAAAGCCTTGAAGGGGGTGGTTATAAATTGAGATGCATCGAGACATTTGAATAAAATGTTGACATTTGCATTTAAGTGTTTGCATGAATATTCCCACATTCTACTAAAAATGTTTGTGTTGTGGGTATTTCGACTTTTAGGGTATATTTGTGGAATTTGAAACAATTTGTAATTTTAAATACTAAATTAATGTATTAATTATAAATATATACATATAAAATCAATTTTGTCGAAAAATATTGTTTTTGCGTCACCGGGATTCGAACCTGGATCTCTATTTCCAATCCTTTCAATCTTTGATGGAACGACAGGTGCATTAATTTGAAAAATATAATATATAGGTTCGAAAATTTGTCAAGAAAAATACTTGCGTTATAACACAATTGGCAGTGTACTTCCCCGGAGTCCGTCTGTTCTGAATGTATGTGTGAATGAATGTGTTCTGTGTTCTGTATGACACACTTAATATTGTAAAAAAACGTACAAATTTTATTTGGACTACACAATGTATGGATCGAAATAATCATAAGGGTAATCAGCTTAAAATAATTCAAAGAGCTATTCCCCGCACTCCCTAGTTCTCCATAAAGAAAGTCTCCAAAAGAACAATATCAAATATCTCTAGAATGAGAATTGGGCATTGTCAGGTAGCCTTACATTTATTCAGATTGAACTTAATATACTCCACATTGTATGAGTGTGGTGGCGAGGAGGAGACCCTGGACCATAACTTTTTTGCCTGTCCATTGCGGATCACAAGTTTTTTTTTACAGTAATCTCGTCAATGGTAATTTTCAACTCCCGGTTAACTTGTGTCATCTACTTTCCCTTAACCCGCCACATTTAATCTATATAATAGCAAATTTTTTGAACGACAATTGTATTGACTTGTAGTATAATATTGTACTTTTTTCTATAAAATATTGTTTTAACTTGATTAATGGCACAAATCACACTTGAAGGGTGGATTGCCCATTTAAAAGAAGAAGAATAAGATATCTACACTTATTTTGTTATACACCATCAAATCACATTGTTAATATAACGGTATGAAATTAATTAATTAGTCAAAAAACCAAAATTATGTTGATTCATCCACGTGTCTATCCAATCTTCAGTCCAGAATAGCGACACGTGGAAAATAGACGCCTTCGATATGTATTCTTGAAGAAAAAAAATTTTTTTTTTAATTGAGTTGCGTACACAGAATATTTCTCACATAAATATTCTTACTATTTTCTAACTAAACCAAACGTTTGTACTATGAAAATAGGACTAACTTGCTGGTAAACCCCAATTACTAGGCCAGCATCCTAACCACTACACCAACATGTTACTCATGTTACATATCTAATGGACATCCTATAAAAAAAAACCTTAAGCTTAATTTTAGGACAAAAAAATATTGAGGGCGACCCAGAACTGCGATATGTGGAGGCGTATCACGAGCCATACGTATGATTAAGGCTATTATATGTTAATACTGACACAAAGTGAGAAAAAATAATGTAAATTTAAAAAAAATTTTTCATTTACATCTTAAAATATATTTAAATATTGTAAAAGGGTTGTGTATAATAAATACATCTCAAGAATCGAATAGAAAAGTGCCAAAATAATGTACACACATGGTAATATATTTTATCACTTTATGAATGTAAATATATTATAATGTTTAATATGCCGATTATGATATCTTACTAAAATCTATAAAAATCATACATTCGATTTTAATTTTGAAAATTCAACCTGACCAAATCATTTTTTTTTGTTAACGCGTGCAATTAATGAACGTATTTATAGGTATTTTAATTTTCACAACAAAATTTTGTACTACACACATGTTGGGTTATTTTCACTAATAGTTTCGATAGGTGCAGTCCTCCTAATCATTAGGTTATAACTAAACTAAATACAGTATATTTTTATTTGTTAACTTTGTTTTATTAACCACTTAATTGTGTTTAAATACATCTAACGGTTTCGAAAACTATCATTTTATTCTTCAGGATGTCAATATTAATTGAAAATCGATCAAAAAATTATAAACAACCGACTAAATTTAACTACGAGTCCCATACTAAAATTTTTTCCTAAAAATTATTCGAGTAAATTTGTATTAAGTAACAATTTGAGTTAAGTGCTAAATTTATTTTTTAAGTAATTGTTTTATTTTAAAATAGATTCTGGTAAAGAAACAACAATATATGTTTTTAATTAGTATTGACATCCTGAAGAAGAAAATGGTATTTTTCGAAACCTCTAGATGTAATTAAACTCAATTAAGTGGTTAATAAAACAAAGTTAACAAATAAAAATATGAATTTTAACCACAAAGCTAATTTTGCTAATTTCAAAAGTAGTATTAATACAGTATTATAGTAACAACATAATATTCCCTAACACTTCGCCTTTACTGTCCATATTCCCGTTAACGACTGAAAGCTCCCGCCTCTTCTCAAGTCCCGACAATGGATACTGTAATTAGTTCAGTTATCACCTAATGATGAGAGGGTCTGCACCTCTCGAAACTAGTAGTGAAAATAACCCAACGTGTATGTAATACAAAGTTTTGTTGTGAAAATTAAAATAATCATGTTACACCACAAAATAATTGCCATATCAATTAATGGTAGGTACTCTTATTGGTATTTAAAAAAAATATTCTTTTAATTGTCTGTTTTAATTTCAAAGTGCGTTGGGTTGTAATTATTCGACATATTTATATATGAATGTTTAAGAATTTTAACATTAAACTGTCTGAACTGAACACATCTGATTTTTTCAAGATTTTATAGGAAGAAGTCCTTATATATTTAAGGCCTATTATTTCTTGGAACTGATTCAAATATGCATTAATGAATCTGATTTCTTTACTTATTTAGCCCATTTATCAGTTCTTTGGATATATTATCTAACTTAAAGAGGCTAGTAGTAACCAGGAACGCCGAGGATCGGAAGGAAGAGAAGGATCTCCTTTTCGCTGGATAGACTGGCTCAAGGAGGCCATGGGTTTCTTATTTACATAGGGTCTTTGAACTGCACGGTGCCGAGATGGATGAAAGGGAATCGTCAAAAGCATGAATGTCAAGTCATCTCATGGGGGATCCGAGACTAGAAACAGACGGCAACGAGAGAAATGTTATATACAAACAAATAATAATAAAAGAACTTATATAGTTACAGTTATTTTTTGTTTACATTTCTAAGTGATTCAGCTAATTTGTTTTAATTATCAAATAACCATTGTTTCGTACAGGGAACAAGAATGTAGACAAGGGTGGTTCACCGATCTCAACTTCTCTCATTAGCGATGATGATGATGATGAGGTCGAAAGAAATGATACAGGTCATATATCATCAGATCAGATAAAAAGATGTTCAATATCGACACAATAGAGAATGGCTTCCCGCCTGCAGAATACTCTGTTTTTATTCAGATACATGCAGTCATATTTGCAAGTACCTACTCAGCGACAGGCCGCCGCAGTGACGTTTTACTAAGACGTCTTTATTTTCCTGAAATCTACCTCACGGTTTTTTTGGCGCCACGCCCATGATTAGACCTTTAAATTACTGACACGTATCCAATCATATCAATTATATGGCGCCTCTGCTACGACCTCGCAATTTTGTGCGATACAACCATGTTTTAAAATTACGACATCACAATAGAAATGTGTTTTCTTTTAAATATAGTTATATTCAAATACTTTTTTCTAAGATCCCACTAATCTATTGGTTATCAATGGTTGGTTTATTTATTTATTTAAATATGATATTAATATAATTATTAAATAAAATACAATATATATCTACACTGTGACAGTCTCGATAGAATGATCTGTATTGAGACAAGTAAGTAAGCTATTAATATGACATCAAAAAGTTAAATTGTTAAAATATCATTAAATTCTTCGTCATTATGAGGTATTTGTTTTGGAGATTACAGAAAGGTTTTTAAGTTATGTTTATTGGAAATATTAAAAAAACATTTTTAAAAGTAAGTTTGTGGTTTATTTATTTCAAAGTACTTAACTATACATCTAGAATACCTAACACAATAATTGTTTTAATGCAATTATTTACGCTTAAGTATACAACATAATAATTAAAATTTAATATAAATTAAATGTCATTAACGAGAACACATTCTAATTGTGAAGTTGTAATTATTCAGAACAGACGGTCTGTGATATTTTAAATACTAATTAAATGTATTAATTAGAAAGATATATATATATAAAATCAATTTTATCGTACAATATTATTGTCGCTAACGGGATTCGAACCTGGATCTCTTTCCAATCCGGGGAAGGTGCATTAACTAACTATGCTGCAGCAGACAGTACTTTTGACGATAAATTTTCGAACCCATATGTTACACTTTTCAAATTAATACATCTATCGTTCCATTGTTTGAAAGCCAATAATAATAAAAACAATGAAACGATAGATGTATTGATTTGAAAAGTGTAACATATGGGTTCAAAAATTTGTCGTAAAAAGTACTGTTTGCTGTAGCATAGTTGGTTAATGCACCTTACCGGGATTGGAAAGAGATACAGGTTCAAATTCCGCTAGAAACAACAGTACTATAATACTATAATTTATTAATATTATCCGTTTAGAAATTATACATACAAATACTAAGGGGTTTACAGTTAAATAAATTTGAAATTTTAGAAATTGAAAAAAGTGTTCATAGCAAGCTTAATATAATAAATGCCTAACCAAATCCTTTTTGTAAAATAGTCACTTCAAAAATTTGTTTTTATAGTAGTTTCTACTTAGTTACACACCGCCCTTTCTCCACTTTATAATTTTGTTTTTATTAATGCTTGTATTTTTAATTTTAGTATACATTCTTTCTTGAAGAAGATACCATAGGTATCGAAACATGTTGATTTATCAATTTAAACAAAGTGTTTTGTATTATTATTTAAATATTTTTTAAATGAAATAAAAATCACTTTGTATAAAACCACGAAATTTATTTAACGTCGACCGGTTTCGCTTATCTCAAGCTTCATCAGGACGTATTTAAAATTAATCATAAATACAAGAAGAGTGCACTTATATATACATAAAGAGGGAGATGTACTATAAAATTACGTGTGAAAGAGAAAAACAGAATACATATACAGATAGACGGAACATTAAGGGAGGAGAAAATACAGTGTTGATGGATATTAAATTGATTTTAAAGGAAAAATACCTAATATGGGGCTAATATTAATATACATATATATATATATATATATATATATATATATATATATATATATATATACATAAAACTAATCTAACTGTAATATTAATAGGTACTAACTTACGTAGGTACATACTAATATTAATTTTAAGTGAATTGATACATAGTCGTTTTAAAAATGCAACCTTAATTGGAATCTCAATTTAAAAAAATGAAATATAATGTAGGTATACCTTAAAAAATATGAAATTAGGTATTATAAATAGACGTTTTAAAATAGATTTAAAAATGAATACATCTATGAACGCTTAATGATATTTGCAGAGTCAAGGTAGCAAATATCCAGTAGAAAAGCCCAGCCAATTTCACCTACTTTTAAAGTTCCTAAAAACAATTTCATTGTGATTAGATATTTGAAATATCGTGACCTTGGAACAAAAAGATATCGTCTGACATTTTGGTCGAAATCAACTTATTTGTATTAAAATGTTAATAATTATTTTCTTTGTTCAATTTTGATACATGCATAACCTAGTAATTTATGTGATAACAAGAAAAAGTATTATATTTTACTAGAACTTATAATATTTTGATAACTATTTCAACTCTTGATTTGGATACAAATAAAATATAGATATGAGTCATATTACATAACTTAATTAAAATATCGGATTAATTTAATACTCTAAGTTATTTAACACGGACAACCAATTAAACTGCGCTGAAGAATTCGAAAAATTAATATTCAAAATTATAAAGGTCCAAATCTCAGTTTGATGTAAATGCTAGATGATATCATTTTTTTCCAAGAGCACGATGTAGTGTGTGCTCAAAAATAATGAAAACAACGGGTCCCAAAAAACAAAATTCTTTCATTAGCAATTGTATATTTCAGAGGTGAATATTATTTTCACTCTACATATTTAGTGTATTAATTAATACCCCGTATTTGGTTAATTTGAGTTATATAATTTATCTTGACACAAAAATAAGAAAAACAGGACATAATAATAATGAAACTCACTATGCAAGTTGGCTTTGCGGGTACGTAGGTACCTATGTGAAAATATTTTCTCCCGCCGGGAAAATTTCACACCATCAGCATAGAACAAAAAAAGAATTTTTTTTACTTTGTTTACAGATTTATTCTAGTATACAAATTTGTAAGATTTTCATTTTTATTCCCACACAGGGTGGGGCAAATGTATGTTTGGTGATAGTAATAAAATATTCATAAATAAATATATTTTTTAAATTTATGATTTTGTAGGTATCTAATGACGTCATCAGTATATATATACAAATTAGACACACTTCCGGGTAGGCACTTTTTAAAAATATTTTTTATCACTACTGTCTATATTTTTATACTGAGATTATTTAAGTGAAAGAAAATATTTGTGAAGGAAAATTATGATTACTATTTTAATTTTTTTTTATAGGTATATAAAATTAATACAAAAATTACATTTTATAGTAGTAGTGATGTGAGATACATCTAATGAAAGTAATTATAATCCAAGTAAATTTAGAGATCAAATTGACATTCCAAAACTAAGATATACCGCAACCCAAAGTCACTATATTTATCAAAGCATACATTTTTGAAACAATCTCTCTATCACAATTAGAAAAAAAAAACAGATTTCTACAAATCTGTAACTAAAGTAAAAAAAATAAAAATAAAAGAAACATAAATTTTCGTGTATACTCCTTCTCTATACAGGAGTCTTACTCTTATAGAGAAGAAATTATATATATATATATATATCCTACTGATTATTTTAAAAATGTATTATATTATACATATTATTAGCGATTGAGTTTGATCCGGGAAATATGTTTATAGTTCACATTCAATTTTTTATTTATTATGTTTAAATAATAGGTATTTATAATATTAAAAAAAAACCAGATATAAACTACATTTCTGAAATGAAAATAGATAATTGTGTATTAAAGAAACTCAATAAGGGATGAACATACGAAATAAAAATGACATCAGGTAGTTACCCACATCGTTTAATTACTTAGATATAAGATTACAAATATTTTTTTTATATTTGTAAAAAAATCAACTGTTAAATTTAAATAATATATTATAGTAAAATAGTAGAAAAAAGACAGATATAAGTATTTGATAAATTAACTGTATGTGAATTGGTGACCAGACGTATGAAGAAATTTTTTCCTCCCATCAAAGCGCAACTCAAAATTAATTGCATAATTTTTTATTTCATGACATCTACATTTTTATCTACGTCAAAATTGTGACAGACAAACTTCACCAACCGCCGCAATAGTATTAATATTTTTTTAAATTTATCATGTTTCTATTTGTGCCTCGCACGGAGAGAGAACGAACACATTTGCATGTAACACAGTCCACTGACGAAAAAAAACCTAACTCATAAATACAATACAAGTCGAGTGTGCTGCATCACATAAATACACGGTATTCATTTCCCTTTGAATAGAAGCGAGTGAAATAATCGACGGTACATATATATTTACACTTCGCTCTTCCAAACAGTTGCATTCTCCGGGCCCGCTGACACAAGAGGGGTTCAAATTCAATTTGTGCGATAGAAAGAGAGGTTTCCCCCTTTCAGACCGTGAAAAAAGAATCAATTCGAATTCCGCGAACGCCATTGGCCCGTTCAAACCGCCGGCGTTCGAAAGGCGTGCCCAATCGCCAGTCGGCTCCTCCCCGTCCGCGGCTCGACCCGTTTTTAGTAATAACACCGAAATGACAGCGGTACCGGTTCGCCTTTGGTTCAGTTTGTATCCGCGCGTCCGACGAGGCGGTCTTGTTCTTGTTGACGCTTTTTTGACTTGATAAAAAGTTGGAGACATTTCATAAATCGGTATCGTAAACAGTGTTTGTGAACAATCCCGCGCCGACGACCGGAAGGTTGCGACGATCCCGAGCTGATGAAACTCAATATTGGGAATGTATTGACTGTTGTTTTGACTCGAGTATTCCCGAAATTGTGAACTTTGTATTGAATTTTGAACTGTGACCCCGGTGAGATATTGTTTGTGCTCGATGTCGCCGGTAAGCCTCGATGGGTAAAGCATCTCAGTGCGAATAGAAGTATTAATGTTAAAGAAACAAACACCGCCGTTGTCAAAGAGAGACTTTAGTATGACGATTCAAAATTTGTCGGTGGCCAAGCAGAGACAAGCAATGGCCGTGTCACCGGAAGCCCTGAGGCCGCTGGATCGCTCCACCACCAACAACAACAACAACCACAACAAGAACTCGAGGATCAGCTTCAGCGTAGCTTCGCTGCTGGCTGACACGCGACCGCGCTCCAAAGCCTCCCCCCTGCGCGACGAAGACTTGGAAGCTAGTAACAGAATATCTCCGGAGATCTTCCACCACCACCAGATCAACCCTCACTCGCCACTCAGGCAATCTCCCCAAGCTAGGCCCGAACTTCCGGGACAAAAGAGGGAATCCCCAAAGATGAGAATGAGCCCTATGGTAACGCAAAACTCGAGTCCTCCCTTGAACCTTAACTCGAACGCAGCGACACCTCCTTTAATGACGTCTTCGGAAGATGAATATGAAGATTCGGTCAATCAGGAAGACTCAATAGTTGACGTAGAAGATCTCAACATAGATGGATCGGTGAACGGAGAAGACGGGAGGACGAGCGATGAAGAGAGGGAAATGCTGTACAGAAGACAGAGGCAATTGTTACAAGAAAGAGAAGGTCCCGGATCACAAGGGCCCATCAGACCTACCCCGTTCAGCGCGCTGGCGGCAGCAGCGGCGGCGTACCAGGCGGGGCTGGGCGCTCCGCCCCCCGGGTGGCCTGTGGGGCCTCCAGTTCTGGGACCCTTTGGGCCGGGAGGACCTATGTTCCAGGGACCAGGATTTCCCGTGTCGCACTTATCAACAGGTAATTAATTATTATTTAACACTGACGTCTTCCTGCAAAATAATGCCCGCATACTATAAACATATCTGTTAAGTATATTAGGTATATATCTTCAGATGTCATAGTTATTTAACTGTCTACTTTCAGCTTAATGAAGACTTTACTTTTAAATTGTTTTATTTCGTAGATACATAGGTAGATAATACCTACATACCTGTAGGTATCTACTAGGTAAGTAGGCTAAAACATAGATTGTGTAAATATATTTGTTGAATCAATATGATATAACAGATAGGTATTAAGGTTTTATCATTGGATTTAGCAGTTTATAGCTGAGTGAAATCAAATAACAGAAGTAATCATTTTGATATCTTCTATACATTAGGTATATTCTTTGCTATCCACTATTTTTACGTAGGCGGGTTATATATACCTATACAATTTGGATCCGAGCGACTAAAAATTGGCTATTAGACATGCCTATAATTGATATGCATAATTTTAAATGTGGAAGAAATCGTTAAATTATTCATTCGCCTTATTAGGTCACAATAAGCCTTACAAAAATTACGCAATGTCAGACATTTAGGTATTCATTATTTAAATAATAATACAATTGTGTTAATTAAAACGATACTTAGTATTAATTCTTTTGTCACCAATTTTCACGTATAATTTACCATCTACCAAATTTACTTACTTAAAATTCAACTAACAACAAAAAAACATTTTTTTAGTCATAATTACCTATTCG
The DNA here is from genome assembly GCA_022840565.1 of Eubasilissa regina. NCBI lineage: Eukaryota > Metazoa > Arthropoda > Insecta > Trichoptera > Phryganeidae > Eubasilissa > Eubasilissa regina. Next base: position 8,851,444 of record JAINEB010000027.1, on the reverse strand, counting down.
TATTTGTTATAAGCTTCCGTTATTCCTATTATCGAAATTTTAATTTTTTCTTTAATGCAATTTGTTGAGAATAAAAAAGCTATTATTTAATTGGTAAATGACTACCGTCAAAAAAAAATTCAAATCCCTACAGCACCTACTTTTTTCGAAAGATTTATTTTTAGTATATTTCTAAGTGACATATCATCTGATGTGTTTTAAATTGGACATAGGTACTGGAGATAAAGGTCTTCCTGTGTTTTTTAAAAAAAAAGATTTCTGACAATTGAAAATAGATTGCTCATGCTCACGACACAAAGACAGTAAAATACGGTATTTAAATAATAATAAAGTGCTGTTTTATTGATACTTTTTTAAATTTAAAGGTATAAGAATCTAATAAGATAACGTACGAATGAAAAATAAATTTCAAATCTGAATTATTTTAACGGTATAAAAAAATATTATACCCAAAAAAATCTTGACTTTTATCTTATAATAATACATTTAAAGTAAAATGGAATCTAATGTTGTATTTATTCAGAATACAGGTCTATGATATTTTTAATACAAATGAAATGTATTGATTTTATATGTATATCTTTCTAATTAATACATTTAATTTGGAATTTAATATATTTATGGTGGTAGATAATAATTTTAATTTAAATAATTTTATAAGTACAACGGTACAACGAATTTATTTAATTTAATGTATTATAATTAATTTATTTAGGTAATTAGACGGTTGTCAACATAGTTCTTGTACTTCGATAGCATACTAGTATTTAATTAATTCGCGTTGACTATAACTAATATTGTCAATTTAGTACGGTTGTTATGGAGCTTGCTACGAATAATCAGGTTTTTAATGTATTAATAGATTGTTCAATTAATTAGCAATAACACTCCACCCACAATCTGACAAGATTACTTAGTTAAACAAAATAAATTAAGTTATGTTTCTAGCATGTTGCAATCTGAGTACAGACGAAGTGGTAAATTCAATGGAAAATATATTATATATATATATGTGTGTGTGTGTGTAAGAGACGTGCAATCCATATAATCAAAAAGCTGTGCATAACTACAATTAATACTAAATAAATGAAAATTACATATTTATTTGATTTATTATTAAGCAGGAGCGTGCAGTGCATACAAGCAAAAGAGTGTGCATTACTAAAAATACAAATTAAATAAAAATATAAATTAAATAATTGTATTAACATAATCGGGAACATTATTTTACAATTAGAGTCATCTAATATACCAGTAGAGACTTTAATTGCATAGTTCTAAAAACCATCACGACAACTCACCGCTGTACTCGTGCCATTCTCGTGTAATCGCCACATCGAGCTATTCACATTACCCTGTTCTGTTTTTAAGCTAGTGAATTACTCGAGTTATTTATTGAATTGAAAATAAAATTCGGTTGATCCGTTTTGTATGGAGTCGTTACCTATGCTGTTTTTTTAAATAGAATAACATTAGAAAGTCTTACAACTGCATGTAAATCATTGAAGTGTCTACTTCCTCCTTTACTAACTCGCGAATTTTACTATCTTACTATTTTTGACGTGTTCATTTCATGATTGTTCTTTAAATTTGGTACAAGGATTGGTCATTGATTTGGGAAAACAAAAAGCAATTGGCAGAACTATTTCCTACGTTGACCTTTTTTTTATTTAAAAAAAAATAGAGATGCGTACCCGAAATACATGTCGCATCAATATTCTTACTATTTTCAAACTAAGCTAAACGCTTGCTATGAAAATAGGACTAACTTGTTGAAAAATAACAACAATAAGTATATATTTCAAGCGGGGTTGAACGTATACATTCCAATACATCTTAAAGCAGGTATTATTAAATATTTTAAGCCCTTAAAGAATTTACCAAGAATAATAATAACATCAATATTTTTGTACACTTTTTTCATACTTACATACTTTATTGACAATACAGCCCACCGTTCATGACTAGTGTACGCCACTGCTATGCATTTGCACGCGGATTATTTTACATGCACTTATCATGGTACAGTATGACCACTGTGAGAATGCGGCTGAGATTTATGCTACGCGCATTCGGCTAATTAGATTGACTATACCTTCCAAGTCTGGAATCCAAGATATATCACATTCATCAATAGAATCGAAAAATACAGAATAGAAATACAGAATCTTAACTAGCAATGCTGAGTCATCTATCATTTTCAAAGATCCATCACTACAAATTCGAAGAGACATGGTTGATGTCATTTTCCTACACAAAATAGCCAACTTTAAAGAAAACTGTCCTGATTTACTTAGACGTATATCCATTCGAGTGCCAGCCAGGTCAACCAGAACAAATCTTACATTTAACCTTCCACGTTGCAACACCAATGCTAAACAGAACTTATTTATCTACCGATCCCTCCTTTATTTAAACTCACACCTAAACGAACTAGACATTTTCAATACTTTATTTATCTCAATTAAATCTAAATTTAATATATAAACTTTAATAGACTTCATTTTATTTTCATAACACAGATTTTATTCCTTATACCATTTTGCTTTTCCTTTCCCCTCACCCTCCCTTTCTCCTGAAATATTTTATTTTTAACTTTTATCTCACCTGTTTATATTTTTATTTTCAATTCTTTCATTATCTTTTTTCTGCATTAGAAAATAAATTATGTTATAGTCCTTTTTAAATTGTACTTACTGTTTAAAAACTGGTTATATTATTGCTTCGCTTTGATTATGATTTTTATTTTTACAGATAAACTGTATGTTTTCCTAATAAAATAAAATATTAAAAAGCGAATTGATGTAACAAAATAGTCAAATTCGCTTGCAGGCCAAGTGGTTAGTAATTTAAATAAATGCTAATTGGTGTCATATCTCTTTCAAATGCGTTTCTGCACTGACAATTTTTTTCATTGACCATTCTCTAGAAGATAAGTATGCATTTCTTTAGGTTCAACAGAATAAATCTTAACACCGTGGGCTTTTGAAAACTTCTATTACTCTTACCTATCGTCGATCTTGCTATTTATATAATATTTTTTGTCATTAATCCAGTATGATGGTACTTTTTACCTTGTAGGTATATTATAAAATATTCGATGGACTGTATCTTCTTCTTGCCACGACGAATGTCTTCACTTTTGATTTAGTCTTAAGTGTATCCTTCTCACGACTATTTGGGACACCTAAAACTAGACGATGAAGAGTCCAAGGGTCCAAGATTCAGAACCGTACATCAGGACAGAGAACTCATTATCTGATGACTTTTGTTATGAGACGTTGTGGAATTTTCATTTCACCATAAGACGTTGATATGTAGTGCCTAAATCTGTTTTTGAGTTATGGATGAAAACGTATATTTTGAAAGCAAATATTCAAAATGTTTGCTTTTACATCTCGGCACGTAATTTTTTTTCTGTATATATCATTCTGGCAGCCATACTAGATTTTATATGACGTAATTTTCAACAAATGTTACGATTGGCTGATTACATTTTAGTGGGAATAGCAACTTATACACTATCTGGTTTGGGGTATTTTAGAACTAACCTTGATTTTGCAACATGCAATATCAATGGACCTATGTGATTTTTGTGAGAAACAACGTGTGCTAAAAAAAATCTACAAAACTGCATATTTAACTCAAATTATAAAAGGTTTTCAAATTAGACGATACATATGTTACATTTAATATTAATATATCGGTTATAACTAAAATATGAATACTGATAAAAAGATCAGGCTAACACACATGCGCATAATATATATATATATATATATGAGCTATGTATTTGAAAAAGGAAATAAAAAAGTTTTACTACTAACTGGTAAGATAATGGTTGACTCACCCAAGCAATCTAAGTAATTACATACTTTGTTACAATTATAATAGATATAGCAATTAATGTTCGCTAAATTGTCTGTTGACTTTCGATTTAAAATTATTGTCTTATTAGAATTGACTTATAATACAGGGTTAACTCGCAATACCGAATTAGCATAGATAATCAATTCTGATGAATTTAATTATTGGCCGATTCTATAAAAAAAAAATTAATTAATTTTTTTTATTGAATATTGACATTATATTTAAAATCAATTATGATGTCACGACAATTTATTTAAAAAACATCAGCGATTATTTAAATAATTCAAAAAAAAATCTAGATCTTTTGTTAAACTTGTATAATTATCCACTTTGTTTGATAGTAATTATTGTGAATTACTTGTTTTCTTAACTGTTATTTTTCCAGAAATATTTAATGTACTGTAAATATATACATATTTTCTAAATTATCAAAATAATCGTTTAAAAATATAAATATGTAGATATTAATATTATTATTAAAGACTAAATTTAAAAAAATATTTCAAAGTAAACGTTAATTGACTATCATTATTAAATCTATTAATAAATCATTTTCGAGATTAATCTATTTAAAAATTAAATAAATAATGAATCATATAATTGGGATACTTTTTTATCACCGTATTAATATACTAGTGGATAATACACTTGACTACCAAATTCTATGTCTTGTTTCCTCGCCTCGCGGCCGTACCGTACCTATCGCCGATATAGTCCCGATCTACGATAACTCACTTGTATGCCGACGCAGATTTCAATGTGCATCGTACTAAATTCATCTGTAGGTATTGAAAATGTCTTACAATTCATCTGTAAGTATTGAAAATGTCTTACAATTAATCTGTAGGTATTGAAAATGTTTTACAATTCATCTGTAAGTATTGAAAATGTCTTACAATTAATCTGTAGGTATTGAAAATGTTTTACAATTCATCTGTAGGTGTCGAAAATGTCTTACAATTCATCTGTAGGCATTGAAAATGTCTTACAATTCATCTGTAGATTTGGAACTTGTCTTAGAATTCAATTGCAGTTAATGAAAGTGTCTTAAACTCTTATGCATCTCAAAATGACTCTTCTCTTCCAGACTCTTCTCCACTAATTGCACATATTATAAAGGTACTTGTTTAACGAATAAGCATACAGGCGGCAAATGCAAAATGATAATAAATCAATTACATTTTAATTGATGCTATAAATATGTAAGATTAACAAGAATTTATGAACACGAATTTTATAAGATGACATTCTTACCTTTTCCCATTCCGCAAAACCAAGAAAAGCATTTGTCATCATTGGTCATGTGCGAAAATGAAACGGATTACGACGCATGCACCAAACAGCCACACGGAGAATGATTTTCGCGAGAGGCTTTGCGAGTCCAAATTTATTCTTTGATGTATAATGAATTTGAACAAATTTTCTTCTTAAATTTGATCATTTGATATATTTCAGATGGGGAGTTTTATTCTTGTTACTGTTGCAAAAAATACCCATACTTTAATATGCAGATAAACATTTACTTAATCGTATTTAAATGTTTTTGTGAGACTAAATTATTCCCTTTCGTTCTCGTTTTGTAACAAGTTTGTACAGATTGAAATGTACTTAAGCATTACGCACCTTTGAAATATACCGGTTAGATCGTTTAGGCATATTAATGACGCTGGTTCTGTAATTAGATCAACCAGAGCGATTAAATAAACCTATTAACCAGAAATCTGAAAGTAGCGACGTGGGCAACGATTACTTCTTTAGACTTAATATAATCTACATATTAGATTTATTATTATTAGTAAGGGTGAAATTGTGAAATTATTTCAGGACCAAGGACAAGGGTTAAATATATTTGATCAATTTGATGTCAAATGAGTGCGAATTTCATGGACATCAAACAGGCAACACATCGTACAAATAAATACGGTATAATAAAGTTTTTCTTTCATAATAATAGACATTAATATAAATTAAATGTATTAATTAGAAAGATATATACATATATTTTTGTTGGCACCCGGACATATTTTTTAGATAAATTGATTTTATCTGTATATCATGATTAATTGAATTTGTATTATTTAATTTTTAATACAAAATCTACACCTCAAATGAAAAGTTAGTTACAAATAAAATTTGTGGAAACCTTTGTACTACGCACTTGTTAAGTTATTTTGTCGGTACTATAATTTCAAGAGGTGCAATCCCTCTCAAGAGGTATAATTTATAACTAGTACCTTATAAAAATTTAATAACTTCACCGTATCACGTTTCCATGCCTGATATTTAACATTGTTATTGCTACCGGGATTGGAACCTCGATCTCTTCATTGTATTAACCGATTATAAAACCTTATAAAACTATAAAACCTTGACTAAAAAGATACAGAAATGGTTAGAAATTATTCTTATTATAATAGTCGACTCGAAGTGATGGTACATGTGGTGGTGACATGAATTAATGCAAATTTCTCGTCCCAATATTTTCATTTTGGTGTCACTCACGTGATTAATTTGGTACCAATTATGCAATCAAATAGCTCTGAATTTTTTTTAAAAATATGACTCGACTGGAACGAAAATTTAAATGCTGACAATATAATATGCATTGATGTGAGAAATACGTCTCGTTTACACAAAGATTTAATTTTCGAAGAGTAAATACTTTTAATGTTTCATAAATGTGTAGTAATTTATCGGAATTATGTTTCCATCAAGAATGTGTGTAGAATTGTATAGATCTCTTCCTGTCCTAGGAAATGCATTAACCGATTATGATACACCAACACGGCGAGTTGACAACAAATTTTCAAACTTATGTTTTGCATTTTCAAATTGATACATCTGTCGTTCCATTATTTAAAAGCAATCCTTTTTATATTTACGAAATACTTATAAATTATCCTATACATACCTAAAAATAGATATTCGGAAACGAAAACCTACATGCCTACCTACCTAAAACAGCGTGATAGAATAATTTATAACGTTGAATAGAAATTTATTAAAATACGGTTTAGTTTACTTTGTATAAATTAACGCCGCTTAGTATCTACCCGGTAATCATTCACACCTGACATAACTAAACACCCAGTGTCTAATGGCATATTTCATACATGCACCGCGTTGGATGCAGGTAGGTACTTAATCGGAAGGAAATTGCAATAAACCAATTCCAAGTATAATAATCGTACATTATCAGTTCATAACATTACGTGGACTTGTTTTATAAAGCCTACGTAACTTTTTTTCCATCGTTTGTTAAGAGTATTGTAAGTAGACATGTACACGCATATTATTTGACGCGTTACCACCCACCCACTTGCTTATCGTCCGCAGCTTTCTTATAAATTATTCTTCATGTTTTAAATTTCAAGTGTATTTGCTGTTTGTTGACATGACACTCTGTTGTCCCACAAGGATAGGCTGAGAATAGGGGTTAAAAAGCCTATATAATTTAAAACGGGCATCGTTAATAATGCGTTCTACAAAACCTATAATTGTTTCAATTATCTTCAGTTTTTCTGATTACAATATCATCTGCAAGACGTAAATGGCTTAAATACTCGACATGGATGAATGTAAAGCTATTGTTAGTATAATGATTAAGATTAAGAAAGGATCACTAAGGTGGTTTGGTCATTTGGAACGAATGAATGAGAAGAGAATGGTAAGAAAGATATATGACGCAAGTCATATATATATATCAAGAGAATGATAAGAAAGATGTTCCTGTTATAAGTATTGAGCAAGTATTGTGTGTCAGAACAGAAGAGTGTGACGTTTCATCCTCTCTGTATACCCCTCGGAGAAACGGCGTGATGGTGAGTAAGTTAGTAATCGAAATTTATGAAAATGCTCCTGCCTGAATAAATTTTCAAACGTGGCCGTTAATAATTTTCAGGTGGCCATTAATAATTTTTAGAGATGGTTGTCTTATGAAGACAAATTTTCTAAAATTTTCCTGTAAGTACATATCTACTATATTTATAATAAAAGTATACTTTATTACAAGCGGTTGGAAATTCAAGACTCATCTTTGGAAGTCATCAAGTTGTTTTATTTTTATTTAGTTTGACAAAGAGCGAGAATACTGATGTCAGATTTAAAATACCTTTAAATAAATAAGTAATAATAAAAAATATTTATTTGTTATCTCTCACGTAATTAAATATATAATATAAATGTGCTATCGTGAAGTAAGAAGGATTTGTAAATACTAATTGAATATTAGAAAATTATACAATTGATATTATTTCACTTTTTACTCACGTACTTAATCAATAGTATTCAATGTATATTTTTCGTTTTCAAAATCATGCCAGAGGTCCAACATTAAATACGAAATGTAACTGGCCAGTGCAGTGCATTGCGTGGAGCATGTTCTGTGATCTGTCCAAAATAGACACGGACAAGCGACGTTTTCGCGCCAAATTAAAAAATCTATCTAAAATCTAAAAAATATTGAAAATAATAAATAAATAAATTAACAAGTCACAAATAAGTACGGTAATGTCTACCCAAACTTCAGTACGGAGCAAGTATATATATTTACATTATAACTTTCAAATTTTCATTGCATCGATTTGAACATTTCAAAGTATAGTAATTTTTTAATTACCATAAAACATTTATTACATCAAAATAAATGTAATACAGTCGATTCCGCTTAATTGGAACACATTGGGCTTGTACATTTTGTCCCAAATATGCGGCTGGCTCTAATAAGCGAAGTTTAAGATAAAATTTAAAAATAATATCTACATATTTTTGAACTTTATTAAATTATTGAAAAAAAATATTGAATTACAGAAAAATATATAATTATTAGGTTATAGATATGAAAAAATAAAATAAACAATAATGCTAAAAAATAATTATAACATCAATTTAAAAAAAAAATAGTCATGAAAATAATATACATAATATATTTATAATAAAAAAATATTTCTGCAAGAATTCATCAATTGTAGCCTGTCTTGTGTTTTTGTAGAATTGCAATTGTACAAAATCAGCATTTTTCAATGTCCCAGTTAAACGAAATGGTGTCCCAGATAACCGAAGTAAATTACTATTAGTTACTTTATTTGGTTTATGTTCTTGGGATTTGGCCCAAATAACCGGCTGTCCCGATAAACCGGTGGTCCAGTTAAGCGGAATTTGCTGTATTTAAAAAATTAACAATTGTTGCATCAAAATAAATTTAAATTTTATAAAGAAGTTTCACATACCTAAACCTACAGGTCGATTTTTGGTCATGACACTTTAAGTTAATATTAAGATGTGATTAATATTATTTCATTTCCTATCCATAAAATAATTAAACATTAAAAAATTTACGATCTACTATATTGTAAATGAATAAAACAATCTTAATAATAATAATGCCTCTTGAACACATTCTTAATGTGCCATGACTAAAAAATATAGTTTTGCATGTTAATGCAAAAACATGTTATATAAATTATAACCAAATAATGTGACCTATATGTATGCCATATAGGTGCATATAGCACAAGTGATCTAGGTCTTGTTTAAAATAAAGTCATTAAGATATTAACGGATCGAGGAGCCTTTTGCGAGCTGACGATCAAATTTTACAGGAAGCACGGTAACCACATTACAATACAATAATAGACTTTTGACAATTCTTATGTAAATAATATTATCACTAATTATTATGAAAAATATTAACAACTGTATATACTGTAAATAAATTACAAAACCTTAAACAAGTTTCACAATTTTTAATTGCAGGTATTAGGTACCTTAAGGTTTATAGGTATTATTATCGTTAAAGAATGCCGTTTTTTTGTGCATATGTAAGTTGTAAGTTTGCTGACTTTAAAATACATAGCATTTTTTTGATTGTCAAGTCATGTCCGTCAAGGGTGCCCAGAAAATTAGTATTGCAAAATATTTCGTTAAAAAATATTGTATTTGCATTTTATTCTCTACAGAATGCAAGTATTTAGTAAATTAATTCACCCACATTTTTGTAAGAAAAGCTTATATAATAATTATAAAAACAAAACTATAAATAGTCGACTCGAATATATATATTGGTACTCATAGAGCACCAAATGTATGGACATGAATTAACAATTTCTTGTCCTAATATTTTCATTTTGGTGTCACCCACTTACGCAATCAAATAGCTCCGCGACTCTTTTTAAAAATAAGACTCGATTAGAACAAACAATTGCTGACAATATAATATGGATTTATTTATTAACGCCCTTGTGGGTTTTCACAAAGTTGGTTTGGTATAAAAAAAAAAATAAAAACATGAACAGCTACACAAAATATACATATATAGCTTTAAAAAAAATAAATTAAAAGTAAATAAAACAAATAATAATTAATGTGAGAAACATGTCTCTTTTATACAGAGATTTAATTTTCTAAGAGTAAATACTTTCACTGAATGTGTCGTGATTTATTGGAATTATATTTGTCCCGCAACTAACGTTCCAAACCACTCTCCTCTATATAAATATATATACTTCATATCATGTCTATTTTTTAATAGTCTGTAATTGGTACTATTTTATTTACTGATAATTTTAATCTTTATTAACAATGTTCATAATCAAATTAGTATTCATTAATATAAAATGCGTATTAATCTTTATTGCTCCGAGTTAGTCGCCATGACAGGTTATACATTAAGCTCGCCACTGCTCAATCTCACCAGTCTAACAATTGTTATATATTGGTGTACGGGTTTCCTTATTTTGAAAAATTATTGGTTTAATATATTATATACCAATTAAATGTATTAATTAGGAAGATATACATATAAAATCAATTTTATCAAAAATATTATTGTTGCTATCGGGATTCAAACCTGGACCTCTTCCAATCCGGGAAACGTGCATTAACCGATTATGCTACAGCACACAGTACTTTGACGACAAATTTTCGAACCTATATATTAAATTTTTCAAATGAATACATCTATCGTTCCATTATTTGAAAGCCATCTACTTTATTTTTTACGAAATCTCAAATACCTTTGATTAGAAAATTCGTCGTCAAAGTACTGTGTGCTGTTGCATAATCGATTAATGTTCGTTCCCCGAACTGAAAGGTTGGAATCGCGGTAGCAACAATAATATTTTTTGATAAAATTTATTTTATATTTATATCTTTCTAATCAATACATTTAACCAAAATTCTTCAAATTTTTCAAAAAAGTTATAAAACAATTTATAAATATTGAACTTTATGGCCAAATAAGCTAGTAACATAATTGGAAAATGGTAAGTCTGTAAAAAATTATTCACCTACATATGTTACACACTGGCAGGATCAATACAATTTTTGGTTTTATAAAACGCTTCATTAAACTATGTCCACTTAAAATTTTATTAAATTATTGTTTATTATTTTTGAGCCCCTATTCTCTGCCGATCCTTGTGGGATACGACACGACAATGTTGACGACGTGCGAGTGTGTTAAAAAGAATGGGAAACAAACAGCAGATGCACTTGAAATGCATAATGCATGCCTGCATACGCGGCGATAATGCAGTTTTATTACTATGAGTTACGTTAATTGGTCCGTAATTTTTTCATATCTCATTAGGATACCTACACTCAAACATGCACATACCTAGTTAGTATTATGTGCTTACATAATAGTTGATGTTGTAAGTAGGTACTGATAGTAGACACACGCATTTACTATACAAGTTGTATATATTTATTGTTGATTGATAATTAAAAATACCATTCTAAGATAGTGTTTTAAATAATTCTTGTGGAAAATTTGGGTAATCTTTTATTGAATGTCGATAGTCTCAAACTACCCACAAAAAATGACATTAAATAGTCAATGATTCGAGAATTATATTCGCATTCCAGAAAAAAATTGAACCGTGTAAATCCAGATCCAAAAGGATTCAGTAAAAATAAATTAAAATGATTCTAAAACAATTAAAACAAAATGTTTGAGATTCGCATGCACAATAGTATACAAAAATGCTGAATTTAAGCGTGTCCAAATATTTCGAACACATCATCGACCGGGATATTCGAAATATGAAGCATTAGCAATGATTTTTTTTTAAATGACTTAATTAATTATTTAATTTATTTTTTACAACCCCAGTTGATCTGCAACTCGGTTAAAGCGACCCCGGATATTCGATAGTGTACTATGCTTACATAAAATGGAGAGTATACGCGTAGTTTTTCGAACACCAGACAGAGGTAATTAAATTTACGGCGGAAATGTGATCTCAACCGCATATAAACGGGAGTCGCTCTTTAATTTACAACCCCATCCGATATAAAGTAACAACGTGTGAACACGTCATTATGTGCTGTGTTTATTAGCTTTAAAAAGATCCTTAAAAATAGTCTTAATGAGCGAATTTCAGATATATGAGAAAATACTGCCGTATTACAATATTTTGTTTCAGTATTAAAATTGCGAAATATATTAAAATCTATGTAGTAAATTGTCACATTTCCATGTTTGTTGTTTCAAAAGAGTTTTTCATAGCACAGGTGTGTTAGCTTAGTTTGAAAAATAGTAAGAATTTATTTATTTATATATTACAGTGGTTCGTATCCGGCGTAGTCGGGATTTAGATTCAGTTATCAATTAAATTTATTTTTGTTTTGCGCAGTCTCTAAACGGTAAAGATGTACTCAATAATAGCCCAGGTAGGTAGGCAGTGTGACTTAATTTTATTCAGGCTCCTAGAGTGCCACCGAGCAATATTTTCAACGGTTGGGATTCAATATATCACACCTTGCTTAGGATAAACATGTTAAAAATGTTATCTGCTTCCTTAACTCGTCCGAAATCTGTGCAAAGGAAGACAGGCTCATCCATTATTTCCAAACGCATTATCAGAACAATAGTATTTTATTTACATTAAATATATAAATTAAAAAATTTATTCTCCAAAAGTATCATTGTTTGTCAATGCAATAAAATGCAATGTGATTAGTGAATTAATCTTTATTTTAAAATTAAAAAAAAAAACCTTTCAAAAGGCATTTTATTGATCTGTATAAAATTGTTACGAAATTGTAATACCTAAATTTTACAAAATGTAAAATAGATTATGAATTTGTTATACTTTCAGATAAAATAATTATCTACGAATGGCACCCGTAATCTTAATTCATATTTTTTTATAAAGCCCACAATGATTAGGGCAATTAACTGAATTATCTCAATATCTATGAACGTATATACCTAAAAATCACAACGTAACACCATTGTGTAGTGAGCCCATAAAATGAGTTTATTATGTAATGAATTTAGTTAAGGACCTTTCATCCGTGCCCTAACCCTTAGAGACATTTATTAAAATTTAACAACGAGTCACAAATTTGAAGATTATGTCAAAGGCTTACATTCGCAATGCGAAATCGAAATGTCACCAAATCTACTGGAATCCTCGCAAATCCTCTTCGAAAGACTTCGCAATACAAAACAGGATCGGAAAACAAAACAGCGTCGCATCGGAAACAAAGCCCTGGGTAAGGGACCACCCCGTCGGAGCTAAGGGTTGATTATGTACATTTGTTCGAAGGGATTTCAATAGAACCTGTGTTTATGTGTGACATCTGTCGACAGCCTTTATGAAGTTTTGAATTGAATTATCATATTTTTAAATTCGCCTTTACACATTCTGAAATTGTTTTTGGTAGAATGTTCGAAATTAATTCTTCGAATTTAAATTAATCTTTAACCAGTTAGTCGAAAGCACACGCTTTTCAAATATGGGTATTTATTGAATTATAATAGTAGATACATACAGCACATGCTATTTAGAGAAGTTGCAGAACTAAAAAAACCTTATTATTTTAACGTTTCATTGTAATTATAACGCATTTATAAATACAATTTTAAATACTAAATTAATGTATTAATTATAAATATATACATATAAAATCAATTTTGTCGAAAAATATTGTTTTAGCGTCACCGGGATTCGAACCTGGATCTTCATTTCCAATCCGGGGAAGTGCCCTACCTTTGTGCTATAATGCCAGTATTTTTCTTGACAAATTTTCGAACCTATATGTTACATTTTTTCAAATTAATACACCTGTCGTTCTATTATTTGAAAGCCATCTACATTATTTTTACAGAATCTCAAATACCTTTGAGTAAACCGACTTGCAGACGCCAGAATTATCAATTCATTTTTATTAAATTTTGGACACGTTGATACAACATATATTATTAAGGAAAACACATTCTTATTGTACAATTTTCTAAAAATATATATTATTAGCCCTCGTAGCTAAGTGGCTTCGAACCAGGGGCTCCGGGTTTGATTTGATAAAGTAAGAAATATAAATACAATAGAAATGTGACTTAATTGTAATAAAATCATTAAGGAGAATACATTATTATTGTGAAGTTGCAATTATTCAGAACATAGGTCGATGATGTTTTATATGTATATAATTAGAATTAATACATTAAATTAGTATGTAATAAAATCAGTTTATAAATAAGTGTACGAGGAGAGTTTGTTCTAGAATTGTGATTAGTAATAAGTATATAATAATGTTTCGCAATAATAAGCGCGTAGATATGATGGGTATAATTTTAGAAGATAATTATATTTGTTTTTTTTTTTACATAAAAAAACTATGTAATTTTCTCAAGCCTGGATATTTTTCTGATGTGTTTCGGTCATTGCGCTGTTGTAATTATAAAAATAAAATGATACTATTAGGAGTTTGGTGCAACAAATATATGGAAGGAAAATTCGGTAAGGTTAGGTAGGTAGCTAATTATTAGGTAATGTTAGGAAATTTTAGGAAAATGTTAGGATAAAATAGATAAGAGTGGAACTAGTGATGGTAAACCATTACGTGACTGTGATTGCAATGATTGGTAACTGAAATTCAACTGTCGTAGGTTTACTTTTTAGTGTACTAGTCTTCGTTCGAATAATAACGTATAATCAGTTACCTATCATCGTTACAATCGAACACAATAATAGTTTAAATAACGGTTAAAGTATTTAACCATCACTATATAGAACACTGATGTATGGAAGTGAGGACTGGAGCTGGCAGAAAAGGAACGAAAGTAGACTGAATGCAGTGGAAATGAGATCACTTAGGCGTATTTGTGGTAAATCTATTTATGACAGAGATAAGAATAAAGAAATAAGAAAAGAATGTAAAGCTGATGTTAGTATAGTGAGTAAGATTAAGAAAGGATCACTTAGGTGGTTTGGTCATATGGAAAGGATGAATGAGGAGAGAATGGTAAGAAAGATATATGACGCAAGTGTTGATGGAACCAGAAATAGAGGACGTCCGCGGAAGACTTGGCACGACCAGGTAAACCAGATAATGGAGGATGGTTCTGTTAGAAGCCTCAACAATCGGCGAGCTTGTATGACAAGATGTATGAATGTGGATGAGGCGAGAATTGTATGTCAGGACAGAAGAGTGTGGCGCTCTATCCTCTCTGCCTACCCCCACGGGGAAACGGCGTGATGGTAAGTAAGTAAGTAAGTAATATAGAACACCACACTTTTCTTGCCTAGTTCGCTTTCATTAATCTTTTGATGCATAATTGTTGAAGCTCCTCTTCTCACGTTCTCCCTGATCTTTTGCTTTTACCGTTCTGTTCCTAAACACTATTATTATCTCTAACACTCGCTTCATATATTTTATTTACATATTTATATTCTTTCCTCATTCATACGTTTAAATCTCACTTTGAGTGCTACAAACACGTCTACGTCTTAAATATGAATGGCGATTTTTGTAATATATTCTAACTTTCAAAACTGATTTTGAGAAAACGAATAAGCTGTTGGAAAAATGTTGAATCGGAACATGACAAAAGTCAAGAGATTGGACTTCAATTTGAATCTGACAAGTTGGCTTATAGGTCTAAGCTAATTGTAGATGAATAATATTTTCGATAATTATTGGTAGTATGAAAAATGTACTTTTTTTTATTGTACGACTATCATTCTTCAATTTGTAATGCAAAAACAATAGGCGCGCAGCCTCGGCTAGGGCATCCGGCCCTGCTGTCGAGAGTGCCATCGGCGAGACGATCGATTCCTGCATCCTCCCTGTCGCCAACGGAGGGTTCATTTAGCGAGATGAGCCGCCACGTTTGAAAGACAATGACTCCATATCTCGGCATTTCCGTTTTGAAACGCTGAAGCGGCGTTTCCGCTTAACTTTACGCGGTATTTCACTTCCGTTTCCCTCCCGCAAACAAGAATGCTCTCGCCTTTTCGACTCAATTGATGCAGCAACAGATTACAGCATCCATTCCTCCCTGCAACGCATCATTCTTAGCGGCTTCCTCTTCAGGATTCAGCACTTTGATCGCTTATCGAGACGTTTATTTATTGTTATGGAGTAATACGGTGGAACGGGTTAACACTGACAGCGAAAATTTGAATAAATTATATTACTGAAGTAGGTACCTACATATTCAGTTATTCAGTTCAAGAGAATTGAATTTATCTAATATCTAGTAATTTTCAATTCAAATAAGATGTCAGTATTAATAAAATATCGAAAGATTAAATAAAATTGATGTAACTGGCAATTTAAATAATTTTCAGGGTATTTTTCATATAGGAGCCAAATTCTACTGACTAATTTTGGTTATATTATTGCAAGCGACCATAAATGGATTCAGACAATAATATTAAAACCACGAAGCGTGTAACTCTGGCGTTTTTTCGACAATAATTATAAGCAACATTTTTTAACCAGTACAAATTTATAGCAGGTATAGACTTTTCTTACACGGCGTAAAACTGGAACATTTCATAGTGACAGTGCCTATACAATTATATAAGGGTTGAATTTAGAATAACGTTGTTCGAAATGATGACGTCATTCTTATTTGACGTTAATTGCAACTGGATTGATGTTATGGTTCGGACGAATAAAGAAAAATAAGTACATATTAAAAACAATAAATATCCGAAAACTTCCATATCTCGGACTTGTGATGAGATATTCAGATAAGTATGAGATCTTGCACCTCATGGAAAAATTGCATGATTAGATGTCGGGGCCCTGGAAGAAGGAGAACATGCCATTGGTTTGACTAGTCTACTGTGATCTTTCCGGGCCGCAGTAATAATCACGTATATGAAAATAAAACACAAATTTTTTAATTCTAATCGTTTAATTTACTTGAGACGCGTTTCGCTTTGTAAGGGCATATCAATCTAAAAATTTAACTAAACGACTTTTATTTATAACTATAATAGGAGGCAGCTATACAATTTTATTTGCATGGGATGAAAAGGGATATAAATATGTAATGTAATTAGAAAAGGTAAACGATGACGTTACAGTTGTACATACAACAATTATTTTAAATATTCTAAAAGATATAGATACCTACTTAAAATTACTACAATTTCTAAAAAATATCATGTAATTAATTTAAGTACGTAATATTTAATTAATGTTAATTCATTAGCAGAGCAATTGAACTCAATAAAATAGCGTTGATTTATTTCTTCTTCATATCTAAGACCAATTTAGTATAAAGGAATTTGATTGACGCATTTGTGCATATAATTAATTCATTTCGATATCAATAAGACATTAAATATATTACGTATTATAATATAGCTATTGGAGTCAGCCGAGACACGTTTGTATAACGATACCTACCATATCATTTTCTATTCAATAAAATGCATTTATGTGCATGGCAGGCTCCAGCATATTATAATGAACTTAATTATATTCAGCAGTATACAAAAATATAAAAATAATTTTAGAAAGAATTAATAAGATTTTACAATGCTCTATGTTTTGGATTACATACATAATAATCACAGAAAATCATATTGGTCTTGTCGGCGTTTGATAAATATAAATTTTACAATATATTATAATACAAGTTTAACTACAACGTATTCAATAATCAAATTGGAAATAATATAAGAACTTTAAGTGACGTTAAGGCTTTAAAAAGGGGTGTTTCAAATTGGTTGTTGAAATGAGGTAGAGCAAATCATTCTTATTACTGCATTTTGTGTGTTGTACTGACTAAATTATAACTTTGATTTTGATAGCCAACACATCGCAGTCTTTAGAACCTACAGAATCTTACAATTGTTAATTGCTCAATCAATTTGACTTACATACGGAAATATTAATTTTGATTTATTTCGCAGAAATTATAGTTATGTACAAATTTTGTTTGTATAGAGTGCACGCCTCTGAAACACACCCGTGGAAATCACAAAGGAAGTAAGAACGTTCAAAAATAGTTTTATTACTTAACAATTTAAAACCATTTGCATTTGAAATAGGTTACGTTGCTTTCACTTGGCAATTATTTAGAGTTATTTTCCAAGCAATCGATCTGCTATTAGATACTTGGCTCGACGGAGACTGTCGTCAGATCAGCGCATGCACGTATTAAGATTTATTCGCTCCGGAGCTAATTGTAATCAGAAGCATTCAAATACTATTGCATTCATCTCGCGAATGCGTCGATAAAAATTAATTGGTGTAATATATAATAACGTTATATCGAGACATTGCGAAACACGAATATTTTTTATTATCGAGACATAAATAATGATCTAATTAAAATACCAATCTATCAATAAATTTTTTTTTTGTTTGTATGGTACACCATGATATTAGCCATGTTAAATTATTTAACGACTTAACCTTTTCTCTCCAGTGATTAGACTGAGTTGATATTGACTCTAATTATGTGAATATCTCTGTTAATGTACTAAATACAGAGTTCACATTTTAGGTGTTCCTCCGTAATATATTTATGTATTAGATAAAATAATTACAATATATAAGTATTTACCATACGCAATAATAAAATGTTTTCTCGAAAAACCTGACGTGAATTTGTCAATACATACATACATGTATGTGTACGTGCGATGTTGTGCGGAAGGCGTAGTACGCGGGGCGCAGGTCATTTTAGTTGTGGCATAGCGTACGCTGGCCGAGTTAGACGTGCCTTATGCATCTTTGTACTATCGTTTCGTATGACCAATGTTTTTTTTCATTATTAGCACTTTTTCATAATAATTGCATAATAACATCAACTATTATTTTAATAATGAATATAAGTAATAAATGTAGAATATTCATATTTATTAGACTTAACAATCGCGAAAGTCTCCATGTACACTGAGTTTACAGCACCGGAGCGCGCGTTATTATTTTAGCACTATATGGGAAAGGTTAAATTATTTATGGATTGCTGCCGTTCTTGAAAAGATGGATCCACGATGCACTGCTATTTTTGGACTCTCAATTTCTAAAACTACTGACAAATAATGGATCTATCGAGGATACTAGAATTAAAGAAAAACAATGACAATCAACTCAAATTAAATCAATTCAAATTTTCAGTAACAGATTCGAAGTCTGCTTTTGTTCATAAGTATTTATTAAAATATTGTGAATACAATATATTCATTAAATATGGTTGTGAACACAATATGATTTATTTTATTATATATAATTTTTTTTCTATTCCATTACGATTAGGGCTTATTAAAAAATGGCGCGTGCTCCCGATTACCTGAATGAACCAGGATAGCGGATTAACCGGGCTCAGTGGTGTTTTCAAACCGGTTTTGCACCGGTTCGCGCAAACCGGTTGCTAAAGTTTACTTATAATTTATGAAAAACACAAAATAAAAAAAGTCAAGCTGTATTTTTTAATCACAAAAATTTGTATTTTTTATTTATTATCTTAGTTTAATAACCACAATTGAGTTTAAAAAAACATCTACCGGTTTCGGAAAACACCTTTTCCTTCTTCAGGATATGTCAAAACTAACTAAAAATATAGCATTGTTTTTCTATTTATCCAGAATCTATTTTTAAATTTTTAAAAACAACAATTATTTAAAAAGTAAATTTAGTACCTAACTCAAATTGCTGCTCAATACAAATTTAGTCGAATAATTTTTAGGAAAAAATTTTAGAATAGGACTCGTAGTTAAATTTAGTTGGCTGTTTAGAATTTCCTGATTACTTTTACATGCTTTATTTATCTCCAACGATTCCAAATTATTTAATTTGTGACCTACACCGTTTATATGCAAAATTGACAATCCCAATTTTTTAACTAAGATAATAAATAAAAAATATGAATCTTAACCACCAAGTTAATATTGCTAATTTTAAAAGTACAAAAATTTGTAACTAAAACTATAATTCATTCGACGAACATTTTTTAGTTTTGGTTTTCTCTTATATCTAGTAAGGTGCAGTCAACCTATCGTCATTTGTGATTTAATTCAATATAACTAATAGTCGAAAACAAAAAAAACATTGACGATATATTATTTACTGTGCGAGTTTGTGTTACAAATCCGTACAAAAATATTATCTTGATCTGTATATATTATCGAAATAATAAAAAATGTATATACAACTGTATTTATATTTAAAACTATTTACGAAATACTGTCGAGGTACATACCTAATCGTTACACGAAATGTAAATGAATCGCCCGATTCGGACGCGTGGTATGCCAATGGTACAACATGCCTGTTTGAAGGATTTATTGCTCTTAAACATGTCATATACCTGTGCGTTGAAAGGACAAATAATTGCTTGTATTAAAAGCATTACGTTCGTTAAGAAAAAATACAAATAAGGGTATTATTTTTTTTGCCATTTTAGCTTCATAGCTCTAGTGACATTGGTCCTTACATGAACTATTTCCCTCCACTTTTCTCAGTATGGCAGCGGAATGCCTGTTGCCATTTCCTCTTGTTCGACCCAAGAGGTGGAGGATCTTCCTCATTGTCTTTCGACGTGGCCCACCACAGCAAGCAACTCCGAGCTATCTCCTCTTTTCGTAGAATGCTCAAAAAATTGAAGAATTCATCTCAGGAAAATAGTTGAGTCTATTTTTAATTTTGAGTTCTTGTAGAATGGAAATGTTCGTGCATCTCACCGTCTATGTTAATTACATATGCTAGAATGCTAGATGTTTTTTTTATGTAAATAAAGTTTACATAATATAAGTAAATACGTTCAAAATATGTTTTTTATTTATTTCGTGTATTATGATATCGTATTAGTAATGAAACCGTGATCACAGTCACAGTTTTCAATCACTGCTATTATCGAATATCAATCATAATCACACCAGTGAGTTAAAAGAGTAGCATTTTTTTTCATCATTACTAGATATTCCCCTGCTTCGTCTGCACAACGGTTTTTAAACAACTTTTAGATTTTACTAATATTATTTATCATCATGAGGTGCAATTCACAATATGTTACTAAAATTTACTACAAATAACTTGACGGTAAATTATTATTTTTTATTATCTTTAACTAGTTAAAATTAAAAAAAAAAACTGCAAGAGCAAAATAATTAACTTTATTTGACACGTTAACCACTCTCATTCACGTGAAATTATTGCATTTATAGAAGGTCTTGTTTGTTTTATGTTGCTATGCGACATGGACGTACAGACAGATATAAATTAATTGTATGAGTATGATGCGCCTGGTTTTCTAAGATATTTTCAACAAAACATTAACATAAAATATAAGTAACAACATATACATGACTATTTTTTATTTATTATCTTAGTTTTATTAACCACAATTGAGTTTAAAAAACATCTACCGGTTTCGGAAAACACTTTTCCTTCTTCAGGATGTCATAACTAAGTTAGTAGGAAAAGTGTTTTCCGAAACCGGTAGATGTTTTTTAAACTCAATTGTGGTTAATAAAACTAAGATAATAAATAAAAAATATGAATCTTAACCACCAAGTTAATATTGCTAATTTTAAAAGTATATACAAGACCATAAAACGATTATATTATTACTAGAAAATATTTAAAACTATAAAATATCTAGCAATTTTTATTGAATACTGGAAAAGAATTTTTTTTTTAATTTTGTGGATTATCCGGTGATTCCATTATCCGAAACAAATACTTTCATATCCTCCCCGGATAATAAGTCTACTCGTTTTAGTAGCGAAGGCAATTCGCTGCGACCGCGAATTAATAAATATGCAAATAAATAATGTAGTTGATAAATGCAGTACTTGGAATTGTTATGACTTAATTAAATCGTGCGTTGGCATACAGGGTGGTCAAATATTTCATTTATATTTTATTTTAAATTTGAATGTTTTAGATGAGTTTGTGTATTTGGAAAGTATGTTTGATAGAAGGCTGAGCAAGACATCGAAAGGAGGCTGATTTCAGGGAATAGAGGGAATAGAGGCGCTTTGTCGCTTTGAGGCGAAACTTGTCAACCGAGGCAAGACCAGTGATACACAATAGAGTCCTGGTATCAACACTGAAGCTAGAAAAAGAGGAACGAAAGAAAATACTGTAGAAATGAGATCACTTAGAAGAATATAATATGGGCAATCCATTTATGAAAGATGATGTGTAATCACTTGTATTTATAAACCTATGACGGTAAAGAGTTTTTGAGTTAAATTATTAGATTGTTTAGTAGAAAGCTAAAAATGTCTCAAGTAAATTAAACAAGTAGAGTAAAAAAAATAAGTGTTTTCTTTTCACAGTAAATATTTTTTATTTTCTATCCGCTTTGCATATAAAAGTATGTCTTTTTGTGGAGCAAAGTATGAAAAAATGGGGATAAAAATACTGAATTTTTTGATTTATAGTATTTGAGTCGAATCGAGTCCAAGTTGAGAACTCTCTTGAGAATTCAATTGGAAACATAAATTGACATTTTTATTTTATTTTTTATTAAAGGATTTTGACAGTGAAAACATATTGTAACAAACATAATAATTAATTAATATGCGATACTAATAAATAAAATCCACAAAAAATATTTGGATACAAAGTATGTTTAGATAAAAGAAGGAGAAGGGTGGGGAGGTTGCAACTGACGTTGCGGTAAAGGGAGAGCAACATGAGTTTTTATAAGTATAGTGAATGGCCAAAGTTTAGATTGTGGTGGTTCATAAGAAGAACCCTTTGAGCTTAGTAAGGCTAATGTTGAACAAGTCAATTTCTGTAAATTTCTTATTACGGTATTTGCATGACCGGTGAATGAATGAATTTTGTATTTAAGATGTTCTACTTCTGGGAATGTGGAAGAGCATGGATTGCCGGGTTGATCTGAATGGCACATGGAGAGGTATTAACTCCAATTGGCTGGGATAATCAATGTGGCCTCGCAGTAGTTTGAAGAGAAGTATTAGGTCAGCACGTGTTCGTCGATGTTCTAGAGTCTTCATATTGTGGAAGCTTGCTGCATCTAAATAGGAGCCGAATGATAGATTAGATCTAACATTCAGATGACGAATGAACCTATTTTGTATTGGTTCTAATCTCGCAATATATGTAATCTGCCATGGGTTCCAGATTTGAGAAGCGCACTCTAAGTGACTATGAACAAATGGGTAATACAGTATTTTGACATACCGACAACCCTACACTGACTCTGTGTGTCTTCTATTATTTATTTAATTCATGCTGAATGTGGATGAATATAAAAAAAATAAATTATATATATGAACTGCACGGAGTCAAAACATGGACTATGAAAAGGAAAAAAGGAACATGCTCGTCGTTGGACGTTGTCCATGTTGGGTATCACATAGACTGCAAAACGATCGAATGTCTTAATTCGTTAGGAACTTCGCATTAAAGGAAGGCTCTCCACATATGTAGAAAAATAATAATTTCATAAAAAATTTAAAAATTGGTGACCATAGGGAATATACAAGGACGGAGGTGAGAGGTTGATTTCCTATAAGATGGACATACCAAGTCCGAGACGAAGAGTGGAGGCATGTTGTTCACGCTGTAGAATAATATAAAAGACGCTGTTATGAGCACATCAACCGAGAGAACGAATTTGAAGCGCCTAATTCCAAAAGCCGCTAAAATGACCTTGTGTATTTTTGAGTTATGGATAAAAACGTATATTTTGAAAGCAAATACACAAAATGTTTGTTTTTGCATCAGCATTTTTTAAGAGACAATTCTGTAATATATATTTTTTCTATATATGTACATCATTCTGGCAGCCACACTATATTTTAGATCACGTGATCATCAACAAGCGTTGTGATTGACTGATTTCATTTTAGGGGGAAAAACATCTTATACTCTGTCTGCTTTGGAGTATTTCGGAATAACACTGATATTGAACATGCAATATCAACGGATTTAAGTGGTGTTTGCGAGAAAAAAGTGTTCTTCATGTAGCTAACAAAAAAAATCTACAAAACTGCATATTTAACTAATTTTTGAGTTTTGGAATTGGGCGCTACATATGTCACTTACCTAGGTAAATCGCATTAAAACCATCCAAAAAATATGTCTTTTTTAGAGGTTTCATACTTACTTATATGACGCATAATTACAACTGGAATTGAAAAACAATTATTTCCTTAATATACATATAATACCAATAAAAATAGTAAAATTTCCGTATTCAATTTGCGGGCGTAATGGTCAATCTATTATTTAATTTATTTATTTGATTGTTAAAAGTAAATAATTTAATAAGGCATTGAAAGGGCACGTCAATTTGCGTGATAAATATGCAATAAAAGTGTGGAACAATATGTAAGAGAAAATTACTAAGATAACGAGTAAATCCAGGCGATAAAATACAAAGAAATTGTAATTTTTATAGCACTGATAAGGAATATATTAAAATAATGAAATTGGTTATGTTTATTAGTTGGGTTAACACACGTAGGTACACTATTTTCGCTAGGTCGAATCAAAATTTAAAATATGGAATTGTAATCAGTAGCGCACACGTGATTTCTAAACATAATGCCAAAGGGCATGTCAAATTTATTTTATTTTCGGATGATTTATGTCATCGTCGTCAGTTTACATAATAGTTTAAAATATTTCAATACAATTTGTATAAAAATCTGTTATCTTTAATTTTTATAGTTGGTACCTATATATATAAATATACGTATTTCATTAAAAATGATAAACCACAATGTTTTGGCAATAAATTAAAAAAATAAAATATTTCATTTCAATATTTGATAATCGTAACCGAATTTTGTATTAAATCATTTTGAACAATCTTTACTAATAAATAATAGTTTATTTGTTTTTTTTTTTATATTTAAGAATCTGTCGTGTTTATTTATTGAGTCGTAATTTAATTTTCATTACTGTATTCGTGCTGTAATGTGAATGAAAGAACGAAAAATGATGTGTAATTTTTTTGCGTCAATTTCGCAACTTGGACGTCGGGGATCTCAAACAGCACTCGATATCAACGAAGCATGGAGTGAAGGAACCACTTCTGAACGTGGCGTGGCGTGAAGTGCGGCGATGGTTCGAAAAGCTTAGGAACAGAGACGTAAGTTTTATAGATGAAGAAGACGTTCCGTTACGTCGATTAATTTTTTATATTTTACAATTATTTTTCATATTTCGATTCAAATATCACCAACTGTCGTGTATTTATTTATACATATTAATAATGTAAGAGTGAATTATATTAAAAATATTTTTAAGAGTAATTTTTAATTTTATATTTTAAAAATAATATTTAAAATATTAAATTTTTTATATCGAAACCATTTAAAACAAAGCAAATTATTTTTATTTCTCTAATATTAGGAATACTTATGCTCATTAGTTAGCTGCACTAACTAATAAATAATTAGTCACATCGGCAACTAATTATTTATTTATTTATTAATTCATTATTTCAGTTGGATTAAAAAATCTTTTCGTCTATTCACCTGCAATTTTTATTTTTACTAATACGTTAAATACACAATATCTACGTAAGTACCTACCTACGTATCCATAAATTTCAAAAAAGGTGTCAGCAAAAATTTTATTTCACATAAACTGAGATAAATAGAGATGCGTACACGGAATGCACGTCAAATCAATATTCTTACTATATTCAAAATAAGCTAAACGCTTCTACTTAGAAAATCGGACGAACCTCCAATCACAAGATCACTACGCCAGCGTCTTAACCACTAGACCAACAAGCTACTCATAATAAAAGTAGGTTTTATAGTGGATCCGTAAACATGATCAGATGGTTTTAAGGCCTCTATTAATCATCGAATAGAAAATTAATGCGAACATAAAAACCCAGAATACGATCATTTGAAATGAATTAAAAAATACTAATATTAATATTTCTTTTATCGTTATCATTTTAAATTTGTACAAGATGGTTCATTTGTAGATCAAAAATAATTATTTAATATTCTGGCTATTTTATTGCTGACACTGCATAAACAAACGCTTAATAAAATAATTAATTTTGTTCGCCACACCCCAGGTCCTACAATTAAATATTCATTATTCATACAAAACAATAAAAAATCTGACAACCATCTATCAACATTACCCAATGTTGAATTATTTTCACACGAAACGGACCCTTCAATATGATGCATTTAAGCCTACTTTCGTTAAAAATGTTTATCCCACTAAAGGCGTTCAGAATTTTTCTGATACGTTCGCTTCCATGCTATACCATTGTCCGCTCGGTTGCCTCTCTTAATTGGCTTAACAAAATCACATTAAGGGTACCCTTTTGTTCAACACTAGTCGGCATTTGTTCCCCTATCATCGCCATAGGATATATTTAATTTAAGCAGCCATTTAATATAAGGAGCTTGTCAATACACTATATAGGTATTATACAAGAATATATGTACATCAATCGCATACACTAAGCGTAAACTAAGTCAAGTTTTTGTGACTTACGTTTTATTAAATAGTAAAACAAACAGCTTCTATTGTTTGTTTTTAATGAGACTACTTATTTATCATTCAATATTAGCGATTTCATTCAGAAGTGTATCAAGTTCACTGTCTATCAATAAAAAAAATTAAATCTTAGTGTTGTACTGAAATTTTTTTTTTTTTAATGAATACCTAACATAAATACAATAAACTTTATGATAGATTATAATACATATTTTAATTGAGTTTAGAGAATGGGTGGGTGAGTTGTAGAAAGGGGAGAGGTTACTGAAAAATTTATTTATTTATTTGCAACCATAAAATGTGTAATGTGTTTGGACTGCGGCCGTTTCACTAGAAAATTCTGTGTTGGGAGGGGCATAGTTTACAAGTAATTGTACAATAAATTAGTTTACAAATATCAGACCAAAATTAATATATATAACCTTATATATATATATATATATATATATCATAAAAAGCAATTACAAAGCGAATTTTCAATAAATTATTTTAGAAAATTTGTTGATCAATTTGCTTGGGTGAGTCCCCCAATACTAGCTCTACCCATATTACGAATCCAAATTTTTATTTTATGTCTTATGTTACCGAGACAATTCAATTGAGTTAAATCTTTCAGCATCCTATTAAATGGTTTGGGTCAAAAATTATTGTAGTTTCTTTGGCCATATGTTGTATGTGCTTTTGTAGGTTATGTAAGGAGTGCTCTTGTAGGTTATGTTAGGTGTGCTCTTGTAGGTTATGTTAGGTGTGCTCTTGTAGGTTATGTTAGGTGTGCTCTTGTAGGTTATGTTAGGTGTGCTCTTGTAGGTTATGTTTATTTTTCTGTGTGATAATTATATTCTGGGTTGGTTTAAAATATATCTATTTGTGTTTATACAAGGTGGCCCAAAAAAAGTGAGAACATCTCGTAACACGCGAGTTATTTTAAAACACAACATAATTAATTATAATTCTTAATGTTTTTTTTTTTGCACAATATTTAGCTAATCAGAAATCACCAAAACACTCAATATAACATAATATACTGGGTTTAAATCTGCCACCTGTTCGGTTCGATGAAATTAACATTCTCACGACGAAGAATTGTATATCTGACTGTGTAAGATGGAGCTCCGTCCCGCTGTAATATCTAACTATACTCCAGGCTTTGTTTTGAAACTCTTTGATCATTTTCCCAGCACTCCAACGTTTTTCAATTCTCAAATTTTTGACCAAAATACGGTCTTCTGCAGTGAGTTTTGTCACTTTGGGCATGAATTTAAAAAAAATTCTAATTTAAGCAATGGGAAAATTTATAATCAAATATGGCGACCGGAAATTGTCGAAATAAAACGTAATATAGATAAATAGGTAAGTAAGTAAATTAGTAAACTATTTAAGCTATTGTTGATATAGTTAAACTAATTTTGATGTAATAATATCACATTTTACGAAATATTCTTACTTTTTTGGCCCAAACTGTATTATTACGTGTATTATTATATCAAAGACATAGAATTTATTGAAAATTTTATCAGTGTTCGTCGTAATTGGGTTTTTAAGGATGCCCGTCTCGACACAGAATTTCTCTAGTGAGACGGGCACAGTCCAAACAAATTTTTATATGTATTATATAGTTACAAATAAATAAACAAATAAAACTTTTAAAATAGTTTTCCGAGATGCTAATATTGAATTAATAACAGACAGTCGCTCCTCGTTCTCATAGTATATCAGCTAGAGTTGTACGAAAAAGTTAAAAAAAAATGACAACAAAAAATATGTGACATTTCTCATTACCATTACAACATTACCTTTTAATTTGCGGTGAATAATAAACTAATATATTAAAGTACAAATATAATTTAGTTTATTACAAACACCCTGAATTGCAGAAAAAACACGTGCATGCAAAAACGGCATTAATAATATATTAAACACAATATGTCAAAAATTAATGTTAAAAATAAGAAAGAGACCAAACATGTTGAACGAAACCAAATGCTGCATCCGCTTACGAATATTGCACTGAATTAGTAAAAGGTAGCAAGTACATGTTGAATATGATTTTTCAAAATAATCATTTTTCAAATGATTACTTATTTAAGTAGGTACACCTCCCTGAGATTACTTGGAAATATTCAGTTAGCTCGTATATTTTACTCTACACCGTCCCACAACCTAGCGCTCCTTACAACGCGATGCTGTGGAGTTTATGTTAAATTTTTATCCAAAATTTTAGCACTCCAGATCTCATGATTTTAGAGAATCCGTTTTTAGATTTGGTTAAATTCTAAATGCTAATTTACTTCACTAAAATGAAAAGTTAAAAAATTAAAATATCTATTACTATACTTTGACTCAGTCTAATACAGTTTTTTAAGCTTTTAATACATTTTTACATTCTAAGCCACTTTAAATAATATTGGGAAAGTTTTTCGACAAACAATGCGTTGTACTTTAACATTTTTTCTTTTTAATCTTCTTCTTCTGCCGAGCTACGTTCAGTGGTGAATATGTGCTTGCCTTCTATCGCTTTACAGAGCTCTGTCTTTTGTACATTCGCCATTCAATAGTTTATTCAATTTAAAATATTACAGATACACAATGGTTGTTATATTTGTAATAGTTCATCGATTTAACTGAGGGTTTTGACAACAAAACGATTTTTTAATTAAATATGAATTAAATTAATTAGAAAGATGTACATATAAATCAATTTTATCGAAAAATATTGTTGTTGCGCCACCGAGATTCGAACCTAGATCTCTTTCCTAATCGGGGAAGGTGCATTATATAACTATGTTACAGCGAC
This sequence comes from Eubasilissa regina, assembly GCA_022840565.1. Taxonomy (NCBI): domain Eukaryota; kingdom Metazoa; phylum Arthropoda; class Insecta; order Trichoptera; family Phryganeidae; genus Eubasilissa; species Eubasilissa regina. Next base: position 8,822,067 of record JAINEB010000027.1, on the reverse strand, counting down.
AATATTTTTAGCGATAAATTTTCGAATCTATATGTTACCTTTTTGATATTAATACATTTAATCGTTCAATTATTGATTTTTTAATTCACTACCCTTCCTGCTACATTGTATTAGGCAGTGCTTTTCTGCGATGGTGCGAAAATATCGTTCAGATATTTGAAACAATTTGGAACATGCAAATAGGTATGAATACACGAAATGAGATATTTAGGTAATATTAAATATACTAGATAATATAAAATAAAATAAACATGTATAAATAGTTATACAAATCATATGTGGTTGTATCCCGTTTTACCAAACCACGGCTGTACAAATTAAAGAGGTTTTTGAAACAAAAAAATAATGAAGCCAACTAATTGGAAGAGCTGGTATTTTTGGAAAAACAATAAAATGATATTTATCTCATACATGTATAATATTCAGAACGATAAAATTAATAATTCTCATATTTAAAGAACGGTCCTTTGAGATGATTCTTTTTAAATTTTGACTGATAACATTTCCATACAATAGTGCACCGATCGGGGCATAAGCTATAGATAATGTATAATATAAATTATTAATCTTCTGTCAATAGTAGTTATCGTGTAGTTTTTTTTAAATCTTTCTTAATTTAACCGATTTGATTTAATTGCTATTATCACAAATGTTACGAATTCAAAAGACATTTTCAAAAAAAAAAATCGCTTCCGGCATTGCTCGCAAGAATTAAGTATTTTTAAAAGTTTTTGAACAGCCACCATTTTGAAATAGGATGAGGAAATCGGGCTGGTTAAGGAAATTAATAAGAGAAGAGTTATGGGAGCTACGGTGTCTACAAATATACATATGTATCAGAATATACGTGTATATACAGGGTGTAACAGACCTAGTCCACAATATTTTATGGGTAGACAAGGAATATGTGTTAATTTTGCACTGGTACGGAAAATATTATGCTTGGAGTCTATTTACTTCGAAATAAATATTTGCGAAATTGTTCAATTATGAATCTTACGTATTTGCTTCAGGTACTAAATCATCTAACAAAAAATAGTCTAGCCGCTCGAAATTCGATGATCTTTAATTTTTTGTATACAATATATATTTTGAAATCAATCAAATATTTCAATTAATAGAAATATTCGCATAATTACGATTTTTTGAAATGCTTATATCTCTGACATGGTTGAGATTAGGTACATATCCGTTGAACATTTTCGACTCATAATTTAGGTCTGTTACATCCTGTATAGTTTATTTTTTAAGGAAGGATGGTTTTTGATTTGGTTTTTTCTGATCGTAATCGAAAAAATAGCATTCAAATTATTCTATCTGAAATGGTCTAAAATAAGTTTAAAATACCATTTACTTACTCTTTCAAAATTTTTTTTAGAAAACTTACTATTTTTTTTTTGTATCCTCTTTCTAAACTAAACCATTACTCTATATGATGAGTTCTTGTAACCTATTTATGGACGAAAATACAACGTTCAGTCCATCAAGATCTATCTAGTATAAATCCACCCACATCCATATCTAAATCTAGTTAAAATACAACCCATTTTAAGATGCATTAAAATAGTAAATCTCTAAAGAGACAAAGACACGCGTATTTGTAAAGGTGCCCACTCACATAAAACACAATAAAACATTCCTTAATATTTGTTTTGTTCCTGAAGACTCTCTAATGACAAAACACGCCAACAATTCCGATACATCCATTCAGCTAAGTCACTGTAATGTTAGGCACTAAGCACTTCGAGTCAAAGATTCCCATTGATTTGGCACATAAATCAGTCCACTTTCCTTTGATGTAAAATGCGTTCCTGAGTCTCACTGATGCGTTTGAAGCTGGTGTTTTGCTTCATTTTATTTTATACTTGTTTGACAATAGAGACATTCTTAATTTCGTACGTAATTAGTTATATTTATTCTATTTTTTTTTAGATTTACATACCTATTGTACCCACTGATGCCGGGGAGGCAAACAATATAGTTTAAATATCTCGACGACACGATGGTAAAGTGTTTAACTGGCACTTCGTACATCTAACCGATGGGTTATATCTCTGAAAATAAAAAAAGTAAACCGTTAGCGAGAATGTTACCGTGTTTGTATTTCTGTGTTCAGAGACAGCATTTTATTGAAGTTAAAAATGATTTATCTTCTAACATTAATATTATGACAGTGAAAATGATTATCTGTGTAAAGAATTCGAGTAATATCTAACATCTATTTTAGTCTGCAGGCGACAATAAAACGTCACAATCTTTAAAATAATAAATTATTTTTATTTACAGCTTACATATTTCATTGGTCATTCTTTAAATTCGTAGATGTGTTGGTTTTGATGATATTTGGATAATAGAAAAGTATTTTTAGGGCTTGTTGTCGTCTCATACCACGTTTTAGCGGTACGAGTGTTCTTCTTTCAATACATTTTTACAAAGAGGGTAGATTTCGTATTTAAGATTCATCCCCCATTGTGTGAATAATAAATAATCCACAACAAAGCGGGTTATTTTAAAATGAAAAAAAAAGTTATATTTTAATATATATAGTGTTTGTGTGTTCTTGAACATATTCAAATATTGTTAATAATATACTGGTCAAACAAATAAATTAGATTCTCATTGTGACATATATGCTGTTTCAGGGAAATGAATATCAAATTTAGCCCATTGATGGCGAAAGTCTAGTTGTATTCGAAGTGTTTCCACATAGTAACATATATACAACTTCCAAAAAATGTTTATATATAGAGATTGATTAATGAGTGAGAATGGCTAACGTTATATTTGTAAAAAGTGATCACTTAAACCAGCTGAAGACAATTCGTCAGCCCTGTAATTACCCATTCTTCCATATCTTTCCAATAAATATAATAAAAAAAAATAGCTTCGTCTCTATGAGATATCTATTATTTGTTTGAAAAAACGTAATTACGTAAGTAGTTATCGTCTTCTCAGTAATACAGTCAGAGATAGGTTAGACATAGAACAAAATAATTTTTTCATATCTACCATTTAATTTGTTGGTATTTTAAAAGATCATGAAATCTAAAACTTCTGTGACTTTTTGATAAAATAATTTATTTATTACGAGTGTAAATAATAAAAGAGCCCCAATCAGTTATCTAGATAATAATATATCAATACTTAAAACGGTCGACGTTTGAAATAGATATGTATTGATATTGGGAAAGTAATAAAATTACCCTCCATCAGCGACTTGTTAATAATACATTGCTAACCCGTCTTTGAGTATATTTTTTGAAATACTTAAAAATTGAGTTCAATATTTCTATTTTATTTAATAAAATAATTGATTTTCTTGCATTCTTTTCCACCTATATATGCTAATATATTGATTCGCCGAATTAATCTTTTATATATCAAGCTCTTAATATTACAAATTCTATCATTAATGTAATTTGTAATGAAATAAAAATTGAATACAAATTAAATTAATCAACTAGAAAGATATACTTAGGGAAAAATCTATCTATAGAAAAAATATTTAGTTACTGCCGGAATTCGAACCTAGATCTCCTTCGTGCGCGTTCTCCATTTTCGACAAATTTTGAACTTAAATTCTGTATTATTTTCAATTGACACGTCAACTATTCCATTTTTCTATGTTCTGTAAATGCAATTTCACAATAAAAATGAGTTCAACTCAATTAAAATAACTTTAATTTAATTGTAATATTTTATTTAGTGTACTATGTCTAAAAACATAACGAATGGCGTGTATAAAAATATATTATTCTTACATATTATTTTAATCTTACATTGATAATATTATAAACATACGCATATGAGATTGTTTATCTGGATGTCAATTTTGACAAAGTATAAAAAATATACTCGTGTTTTGAAAATTTAATAAAATGAAATCAAAGATTTAGAAATCAGAAATTGAACACATTTTTGTAAACAATTAATTGTATTTTATTGGCGGAAGTACTGATAATAATAATAATGATGATTATTGGATTGAGAGAAATAACAGATGCAGATCCAAGAATTTAGTACATTCCAACATTTATAAAATCGTGTAATTTAGGATACCGTAGAGCTATGCAACATTGCGTTCTCCGTCCAAAAAATTTCACAAAATGTCAACTCGTTTAAAACCCAGTAAATCTTCTCCGAATTCCTCCTCTGTTCTTAGACGTTAATAGATTTATCCCGAGTGTTAGAGTGAAAGATAAATTATTTTTTCGACGCTATGCTGCCAACCCGCGGGGCAGTGTTTAAATATTGGGTTCAAACGCTTTTAAAAGATGATCGGCTAATCCAATAATTGACGATGAGATAATGATAGTCTAAGCAGAAGACGTCAAAGCAACCTCATGAAATATTGTTATTTTATTATAACACCCATGATCCAGAATTATTATTATTACAGTTATTTTTATCATATATCAATTATTAAAAATAAAATAAACTACAAATATACATCAATAGATTGAAATAAATGATTTTAAATACATAATATAATGTGCATAATCGAATAGCAAATGATTTTACTTCTGAAATAGATATATTTAATGCGAATTTATTATTTAGGAAGAACTTGATTAAAACATAAAAAGACTGCTTTAAAAAAATTAAACATGTATATTTATGATTAAGATATCTCACAGAGACGAAGCTATTATTTTCATATGAGAAAGTATGTAATCATTTTACACAATGTAACGTTCACCTATTTACCCATGCTACCTCATCTATCAAATTTTTGGAAGTTGTATGTATTAAGTTAAGATGGAACATTTCACTTATTTATTACCAATTATGCTGTCGCCATCTATTGACATTTTTTGAAAATTTGATATTCTTTCTCGTGTATAGTATAGATGTCGCTGAAGCTAAGACTTAATTAGAAGTGGAGGCAATATCCTTTATGAGTATAGAAAATTCAATCGAATTATTAACCTATACTAGAATACGTCTGAAAATGTAGTATTTTTCAATTTTTAACTTCATATTTTAGACGATTATATATATATATATATATAAATTTTTTTCCCCCCAGGGTTATAAAACCGAGTAATTAGTTCCTACAAACATTTGGACATACTCAATATATTGTAAAAAAAAGTATATTTATTTTTAGTACGGCATAATAAAATAGGTATTTGGGTAAGCTATCCGTAAGAAAGCAAAAATACCTCGCTTCTACCTATATCTTACATTTTTATTTTGATTTAAAAAAAAATAGAAATGCCTGCGCTAAATGTGTCACATCAATATTATTGCTACTAAATAGGACATTAATGAGGTTCAAATCGCGATCATTACAACTAGGCGAGTGTCTTAACCACCAGACCATAAGCAAGTCAGTAGATATAATTAAATTACGTATATTAATATTATTATAGAAGTGATTTATTTATATCGAACCATGTAATATACAGGGTGCGCCGCTAGAATCCGGACAAAAAACGTTATTGCAAAAAGTTGTTTATTTAAGTCAATATACAAAGATACCAAAAATGCTGTTATATCTCATTTAAAGGATTCTTGCTGGGAACTTTCATTTTATATAGCCACTCTGCGCTTCTCGATAGAAGGTGATCCTCCTCGAACCTCGCCCTAAAGCGCGAGCACGCTATTGTCAACTGAGAAACTCTGCCTCGATAGCAGCCCTGAGGGAGTTGACTTTAGGGTGCCTAGACTTTTTGGTTTGTCTCTTGACTACGCCCCACACTTAGTAGTCTAGAGGGTTTAGGTCGGGACTATAAGGAGGCCAAAAGTCCTTTGACCAAAACATGTCAACGTTGTCAGAGAGCCAATTTTGCACTAAATGGCTCGTGGGCGGGTGCTTAATCTTGTTGATAGATATATATACGGTCTCCTAGAGGCCACAGTCTCCATCCATGGCTTTACCACTGTCCTCATGACCTCTAAATTAACCTCCTTCATGACGATTTCGCCCTTCTGGAAGAAGTGCGGCGGCATGACATCACCCTCACTTGAGACGACGCTCAGGTCGTGGATATTGGCCGGAAACTTGGTCTTGCCCACCACAGGGGCATCCTTGGGGTTGTCGGCGTCCCATACAGTCATATATAGTAGATCTTGGGTATCTGAAGAATTTAATAATTTCGGTGGGTGTTCTTCCGGCACGAAGATTTTATATAATTGCCGCTCTTCTATCGTGCTCCATGCTTGGGTTGAGAGGCTTGGCCATTTTGAGGTTATGAAAGTCTTGGTAACTTTAGCCCTAACTAACGCCTAACCCTGAATTCAAATATAGCTGAAATTTCAAATACAATTTTGTCTGGATTCTAACGGCGCACCCTTATAATCCGTTAAAAAGATGTAAAATTATAAATTATTTTCTTACTATCAAAAGATTATAAAAAATAAATAATGATACATTTTAGATTTTCTGGGATGACAGAGAAAACAAATCTTTATTTATCTAACGAATGACACATGTAACACGTGTATTATTGTATTTTACAGTGTTTCGCGACCATTTTTGTATTTTTTTATCATCACGGTAAATTTGCTCGAAAATTGTGAGCTTACTGAACAAATGTTTGATTTATTTTTTCACGTATAATTTTTAAAAATAATATCAATCGGTATTTTGGTGACTAGATAACTGCACACAAGATGATTATACACATACACATGCCAACTACACACAATACAATTGCACATAATGACAACTGCACTCAAAGTATGTTACAGCAAGTCAGGTTAAGTTCGGTTATTTAATACAAAGTCACAGCAGCAGAGTAATAGGAATACTGAATGTTCAGACGTTTACGTGTGTACTTCCGTTGTTACCTGCGCCGGAGTTACGCACAGGCGGAGCAGGCGCTTGGCCGTGGAGGCCAAATAAAGGGGGCGGCCGAAAAATATATAAATATTGAAAAACGATAAAAGTGTGCAACAAAAATAATCCAGGTATAAACAATCCAATAAATAACATTATAGTTATTTCCTAATAAAGCAGTAATTTGTAGTAAACACTAGCGCCTAGAACGCCTTTTCTTAAAAAAGCCGCCTTTGAGCAAGTTTCAAAATGTCGACCTAACAAAATACCGCCCCTAACGTGTATGGCATGCAGACGGTCGACTAGGGAGCGGCCAATTTATAGGGATGGTTTTATAAAAATTGAAAACATCTTCACGTAAGTCACTGGGGCGGAAAAAAAAAATCTTGCCTGTGGCGGCAAAAAGCCTAGCGCCGGCGCTGGTTGTTACTGTGTGCACTTGTTATGGAATCACCATTTTGTACGATACAAATTGCAGACATTACAAAAATGAATACTTTTTAAAATTCGATATTCAAAGACAAAAAATTCACCAAGTACTTACCTAAATTGTTAATAGAGTTATTGTGACACTTGTGTACTTACGAGTATGTAACAACATCTCTTACTGTCACTTCTCAGTCACGTTTGCGTGCTAACTATAATAAATACGCACAGAAATATTCGGACATAAATACAAACATTTCCATTTGAAAAAAATTACGTAAATAAATATCAATTGAATCCAATATTAATGTAAGTTAATTTTATACAAGTGGAATGCATCAATAAATAGATAGAAAATCTCAACAGTTAACAATTGATTAAATTTTTAATATTTACAGCTAAAAAGTAATAATAACGGACCCGAATTGATTTGTAACTTAATGATAGGTTTATACATATTAATTATATCGAACTGATATTGGCCAGAGGTGGCACACTATCCTAGCAAAATCGTAATAATTTTTTTTCAGTATTGTTATAATTTTTTAAATAAACCAAAATTTGTACTAAATACATAACTGAATATTATTTTATTCTCGATTATATTTTGGAGAGATACAATCTTGCTCATCAAATATATATATTACTTAATTATGTTTTAAATAATTAAATAGGTATTATATGTTACATAATTCGATTTTATATTCGCGTGGTATGATTTTATGCTATGTTTACTTCTTTATTAAGGAGAACACATTCTTATTGTGAAGTTGTAATTACTCAGAACATAGTTCTGTGATATTTTAAATACTAATTAAATAGTAAGATATATAATAGAACTACTCAAAGGTATTTGAGATTCCGTAAAAATAAAGTAGATGGCTTTCTAATAATGGAACGATAGATGTATTAATTTGAAAAGTGTAACGTATAGGTTCAAAAATTTGTCGTCAAAGTGCTGACTGCTGTAGTATAGTCGGTTAATGCACCTTCAACAATATTTTTCGATAAAAATGATTTTATATGTATATGTCTTATTAAAATATTTAATTAGTATTTAAGATATTAACTTTTTCTATAATATTATAAATATATTAAAAACCGAACAATTTATTTTAACAATTTTTTAAATCAATACTTTGAAATTAGACTCTTGTAGTAAAATCAATGTAAAAAATATAATTGTGCAGATATAGGTACAATAAATAAGATTGAACATAAAAATTAAAATAATATCATGTGTACATAAGTAGATAGGTACATAGTTGTAATATTAAAATAATTATATATAATGCAAATATGAGAATAGTTTTATTCTACACTAAATAATAATTATTATATAGTTTGGGCTATGTACCACGTTCGTCATTTATTTAAAATTCTGAAAGTTCTACAGTTTTGTATATTTTTTTATGGTGAATTCGCGGAATTGTACTTTTGCGGACACCCTCTGTTCCTGCTACATTCAACACTCTCCTTACATACTTTCTTTACTATCCTCTCCTAACTCGTACTTTCAACATAATCACACCATTTCAGTGAAATTTTTAAAATTCCATCGAGTATTCTACACAAGAGTTTTACATTTGCTCCTGATTTGTTCATTCTTCATATTATCGCGCATGCGTGTTGTATTGAATTTTTTCTGATTTTTCATACAAATTAATATTATAAAAAATATTTATATCCTATCATTATTAGCAAGTTATTTCTTGTTTCATATTTTAAAAAATATTCAAAAACATAAGAATGTTAAATGTCGATCCACTCAGCCTTTCGTCCAGCAATAATACAATTAATTTAAAATACCTACGTCTAAAGCGATGCATAAAATATAATAAACAGAATGTAACAAATCTAGTCTATCATATTTTAGTTGAAAATGTTCAAAGAATATGTGGAAAATCATGTTAAGTTTTAAGTCTACTTACTTCGAAATAAATATTTGCGAAAATTATCTATTATTAATCTATATGTTTGCTTCAGACCCTAAATGATCTAATAAAAAATAGTTTAGCTACTCGAAATTCGATGATCTTTATTTTTTTGTATTCAACATATCATTTGTAATCAATTAAATATTTCATATTTTTTATTTATTATCTTAGTTTTATTAACCACAATTGAGTTTAAAAAACATCTACCGGTTTCGGAAAACACCTTTTCCTTCTTCAGGATGTCATAACTAACTAAAAATATAGCATTGTTTTTCTATTTATCCAGAATCTATTTTTAAATTTTTTAAAAAAACAACAATTATTTAAAAAATAAATTTAGTACCTAACTCAAATTAAATTTATTTATACTAAATTTATTTTTTAAATAATTGTTGTTTTTTTAAAAAATTTAAAAATAGATTCTGGATAAATAGAAAAACACTGCTATATTTTTAGTTAGTTATGACATCCTGAAGAAGGAAAAGGTGTTTTCCGAAACCGGTAGATGTTTTTTAAACTCAATTGTGGTTAATAAAACTAAGATAATAAATAAAAAATATGAATTTTAAGCACCAAGTCAATATTTCTAATTTTAAAAGTAGAATAAAATATTTCAATTAATCGAAATAATTACTATTTTTTAAATGCTTATATATCTGACATGGTTGAGATTAGGCACATCCCTTGAACATTCTCGACTCGTAATTTTGTCAGATAATCTACCCATGAAATATTGTGAACTAGGTCTGATACATCCTGTATATATATTTTTAACAGATCGCGACAGTGTCGTGATAATAAAATCATATTTTTATTTGCCACAATTTACAAGTCACTAAACGCCGCATCTCACCGGCTCCGGTCATGACTAACGGCCGCCGGTTGCCATTTTGTGCGCGTCCAGCGAGGAAAAACAAAATCTCAAAGAGAAGCGATCAATTAAATTTTTTATTGCGATTTTAAGTTGTGTCCGTAATTCACCCGCCGAGCGCTGTCCACATTAATTTGAACGGGCAACGAGATGTCAAAAGAAATCAGCATAAAAAAAGTTTAAAAGGAAAAACGAATTAATACCGCCGGGCGGACCGCGGCGCTGATACTGCCGCAGCTTAAATATATACTTTTGGGTTAATTAAGAAATGTGACATATTTGTGATTTTTTACAATTTTTTTAATTTCTTAGCGATGTGAATATGAATGGCGGTTTTAAGTTTTTTTTAAATAATATTTTTTATCTTTATGACGTGTACAACGCTGTTAATAATATATATATAGATTGTGTATATAATTTGATGAGATAATAATTACTTTTATTCAATCTAAGTCTAAGCAAATGCTTGGGAAACCAAAATTGTTAGTTCAACATTTTTTTTCAGCAACAAACAATTACAAAATAGACTTAAAAATCTTAGCTACGAATTAGTAGGCATGTCAAAAATTTTAATATATTTCATAGAATCGTCGAATAGTAGTATAAATTAACCTTTAAACGTACATCTAGATCCTACCTGTTCTAGGACGGCAGCGGTAGTCTTAGCTATTCGTACCTTGCATTAATTATATTTATATTAAGCTAATAGTAACTTTTTAAAAATTAAAATAAAAAAAAAACATAAACAGAATTTTATAGTAATTATCTTCAATTAAAAACAGTAAAATAAAATGTGTCCTAGGGGGCCTGGGGTACGGTCCCGGTATATCCCAAAGATCTAGTAGTTTATTGTTACGCCATTGAATTCTCGACATTAGAAAAAAACCCGTGAAATTTTATAACTTATTGTACGCATCCTATATTATATTACTCCAGAAACGCGATAACAATCACCACTACGTGTGTGATGCACACATTTACATTTATTATTAATACGATAATATCGACATGGTTAGCAATAGCGGTCGTGGCGCTAAGGCATCTAATCAGATGCGAATTTTATTTTCAATCTCTATTGCCATCCAAGATGTAAACCGCTTTATTTAACAAGACCCCAAATATTATCTGACATCGCAGTTAGCTGTGTGAATATGTGTCGCGTTATCACCGGAACAGTAAATTACGTAATTAAAAAGCGACCTTATTATGATTTTCAACAAGTCGAAAGTGATGGTATTCGAGAAGGATGAAATCAAGACACCGTGATAAATACTTGTAAGTGATGAATGTTTGGAACAGGTAGATGAGTTTGTGTATTTGGGAAGTATGTTTGATAAAAACGGGAAGACTTATGAATATATCAAAAAGCGAGTGACTGTGCAGGAAACAAAGTGAACGGCGCTTTGAAAGGAATTATAGCTAATGGGAACTTGTCTACCAAGGCAAGACTAGCAGTTCACAACAGAGTCCTGTTACCGACACTGATGTAAGGAAGTGAGGGCTAGAGTTGGTAGAAGAGGAACGAAAGTAGACAGAGCAAAGAATCAAGAAATAAGAAAATAATGTAAAGCTGATCTCAGTGTAGTGAGTAAGATTAAGAAATGATCATTTAAGTAGCTTGGTCATATGGAACGGATGAATGAGGAGAAAATGGCAAGTAAATATTACGCAAATATTGATGGCACCAGAAATCTCTATTTCTGGTGCCAGGTACGAACAGGTAAACCAGATACTGGGAATGGTCCTGTTAGAAGTCACAATAACCGGCGAGCTTGTACGAGAAGATGTATGAATTTGGATGAGGCGAGAATTGTGTGTTGGTACAGAAGAGTGTGTCGGAAATGGCGTGATGATAAGTAAGTAAATTATACTGTGTAAATTATATTATAAATTCAATATTAAAAAATAGTTTTTAATATATATTTTAGTATGTAGATAAGCGGTCTATCAATTAGATACTTAAATGGAGCACGTGCACAAGATGACAGATAATAGGGAAACATTATATAGTAAGGGAAACATTATATAGTGAGCCACCTTAGCTGTGTTATTACTATCGATTTCATTCTGAGGAACTGACGTCACAATTTTTTATCGTAACGTAAAAAAAACGGAACACACGTGCAATACAGATACAAAGATTCTGAATCGAAGAATGACGCGTGTTAACCATTTAGTCGCGTAAAAATTTATCAATTTTTACGTTTTTTTTGTAGACTCGATCAATTTAGTTCCATTTCTGAAAGCCCCCTTCTGCTCTCGCAAAAATAATGGACCATCCCATAATACAGAGCTTGTCTCGTGATTGGGTGAATACAAAAACAGTCTCCGTAATCGCATTGCAGTAATTCTTTTTATCGAAGTTATTTTAATTATTTAACTTAAATTGGGTTATCCCATAAATAATGCGGTTTTTTTGATGATATGAACTAAAAGTCGGAGTGGGGTGGAGTAGACTACTTGTATCAGGTAAAATTACTACCCACTATAAAAGCAGGCAGTAATTTATTTTTAATACTACTTTTGAAGAGTGAAATCCAGTTTTATTAGTTATTTTTTTAAAGGTATAGTGGAAGTAACAAAGGAATATATTCGGCATATTTTGCTTTCATTCATGAGTTCAATAAAGGCAACAGCGCAACAGAAAGTGCGAGGAATATTAATGCAGTATACGGGGATCAGACAATAAACGTAAGCCAATGTCTACGGTATTTCCAGAAATTCCAGACCGGAAACTAAAGTAAAACTAAAGAAAAACTTGAGTTTGGTCATTCAACCATTCATCGACACCTGCGTGTCATCATAAATGTCAGCAAATTAGGTCAATGGGTTCCTCACAAACTTTCAGTGTAATGGGGTGCAAAAAGTGAATGTTGTCTGTGTTGTGTTGTCAAGTCTCAGGAATGAATTTTTTTGGAAACGATACCTCACCCACCATATTTGCCGGACATTACCCTATCTGATTATCATTTATTCCGCAGTCTTCAAAATCATTTGGACGGAAAAAATATGGATTTTGTAGACAAGGTCAAAACGGAGTGAAGGAGTATTTTTCGTCATGGACAAGTGAGTTTTGGAAGAGAAACCTTGTATGTCTATCAAAAAAATGGAAGGAAATTGTAAAAAATGAAGGAAAGTATATTTTAGATAAAAAAATTAACTGTTTTATTTTAAATTTTGAAAATAAAAGAAACATAAAAATACCGCACTATTTATGGGATGACCAATAGTTAAACAAAACAATTTTTATTTATTTAAATATTTAATTTAAATAGATAAATTATAGATTATAAACATACTGCAGTGCTACAAAAATATTCTTCGAAGACAACATTTCTGTAGTATAGAGAGAGACAGTGGCCTAACCAGACCAATGAACTCAATTGGGGCCCACATTAGATAGGAGCCCAAAATTCGTAAAATTCAAAGGAAGTAACCGTTGAGTTAGGTTCATTTAATAGAGTACGCCAAGAAAATGAAAAAAATAATGAAAATCTTCCACCAACCCAAAGAGAATTAACAGGCCAATGGGTAGCTTAAACCCCGCTGGACAGACGAAATCATTAAATCATTAGTGCGTTCATAAATTATTATTTATATAATAAATTATTTATGTGTTAGAATGTAAATAATTTGTCACAATTTTTTTCTTCTATGTCAAATACCCTTATACTTATTTTTGTTTTGTTTCCGATGATAATGGCCAGAGAAAAGTGGGAGGTAGTTGCGGAAGCCTTTTCACAATAGATGATAAAAAAACATTTGACACAAGGAACTGCTTTATTTAATTAAAAAATATTTATTTTTACTCGGGCCATTTTACCAAGTCACTTTTCAATTGTGCTGTATTATATTTTACACATTCTAATATAATAAAGAAATAAATAAAATTGTGTGGACTACAATTCAGTTGATAACACCATTTTTTATGATCATTTGTCAGTGTATTATTTAGCCACGACACGCCACCGCCATTATCCAAGACATGTAGACTTATAAAATTAATAGTAAATTAGTTGTTTTGTGGCATGTGTGAGGGGGGGTCGCGCACCCCCGCCGCCCGGCTCCGGCCGCTTGTCGTGACGCGCCGGTCGCGGATCCAGAGGGTGGGAGGTAAAACGAGTCGGGGTTATGAAAGGCGAGCACGCAATAATTGCCAACCGGGTTGGCATCTGGTAACGGAATAGGGCCGATCGACCGGTCGGGAGCCAGGAAGCGTACGACGACAGTCGCGATGATTTTGACGTGACATTTTTTTAAATGAGATTAATCTTATTTCGTAATCGTAACTCGACAACAGAGTCGCATTGTTTATATATATATATATATATATATATATATATATATATATATATATATATATATATATATATAATATAAATATATTTTTAGCTTTTCGGCAATGTGCGAATAGTTCGACGAAATTATCCCTGGCGGTAGTGAATGGAGCGCATGCCAGTTTTTCATTTCGAAAAATATTCCTTCCGACATTGGTCGCAAGAATTAGATACGATTCGTTAATGTGCGTAAGCGTTTTATTTTCTTGGTAGAATATTAACGGTTACGAGTTTTTAACTATTCTGTCGTGAATGTTGATCGAGTGGTTAAGACACTCAACTAATGGTCTAGTGGTTCGTTCCGGGAAACCAGCAAAGTAGTTCTATTTTCATAGCTTATTATGAATATTTGTGTGACATATTTTAAATATTAATAATAATATATATATATCTATATTTTTGTTTCATGGTTGTATTTTATTGATGATATGGGTAGTATATTTCTATTGAAATTTACTTAAAAATATTCTACTCTCAAAAGACAAAAAAATTATAAAATTAAAACTCAAAGACGTTTCACTTAGAGCGGGCGTATTTGCCACACACCATTTCGTAATATCATTGTTTAATGTGATCTATAATTATTATGGAGAATACATTCTTATTATGAAGTTGTAATTATTCAGAACATAGGTCTGTGAAGTTTTAAATACTAATTAAATGTATTAATTAGAAAGATATACATATATAATCAATTTTATCGAAAAATATTGTTGTTGCGCCACCTGGATTCGAACCTAGATCTCTAACCTAGATGGGGAAGGTGCATAACAACTATGCTACAGCGACAGTATTTTTGTCGACGAATTTTCGAATAATTACAACTTCACATTTAAATTTAATTTAAATAAATTGTTAATTCTGGCGTCTGCTATCGGTTTACTCAAAGGCATTTGAGATTCTGTAAAAACAATGTAGGTGGCTTTCAAATAATGGAACGATAGATGTATTAATTTGAACAAGTGTAACATATGGGTTCGAAAATTTGTTAACAAAAATACTGTCGTTGTAGCATAGTTGGTAATGAATCTTCCCCGGATTGGAAAAGAGATCCAGGTTCGAATCCCGGTAGCGCAACAACAATATTGTTTCATGAAATTGATTTTGTGTTTATATTATTATACTTTATAATTAATACATTTAATTAGTATTTGATCTATAATTACCTATCACCTCCTGTCATCTGCGGGAAAGCCTATGAAATGTTTTAAAGGTACGGGAGCAAGGATGTAAAACAAAATATTAAACTTGTTTTCAAACCTCCGATAAAAATAAATCAAACACTCAATTGAAAATGTTATTCACGCTCAAGTCGGCAAGCATTTAGTCTCGCAGTCCAAACGCTGTCTCGCTAATTAAAATACGCTTCGAATGTACCTCTAATCGATTATGTCTGTGCGTAAGGGCCGCATTCCGCATGATTTTATTAAAGTCGAGTAAATTATTTTGATTCATCTACTTTACAGTAAATCAGAATAAAATATTAGAAATACGAATTATTTATAACATACATGTCTTTTAAAATGATAAAACAATTTTTCATTTAAAAAAAATAGAATAGTTTCACACCGGAAGGTTATGTACAGTAACAATATAATTTAAAGATATAAAATCAATTTTTAATATAATTGCACGAATTAAATCTAATGGCTCATGTCCTAGGTGTCTCGGAGATTTGTCTCAAAAGCGGGTACAGAAATTCAGCACGTTCTATGAATCGTGTTTCACTCCTGAATTAGAATACATATCTATCTTTACTGAATCTCAGAGATCAAAGTCTCATTGAGAGATCACCGTGGACACAAATTATGTTAATTTAATGTATTTATTATAAATATATACATATAAAATCAATTTTGTCTGACTTCCCCGGATTGGAAATAGAGATCCAGGTTCGAATCCCGGTAGCAAAAAAAACAATATTTTTCGACAAAATTGATTTTATATGTATATATTTATAATGAATATATTAAATTAGTATTTAAAACATCACAGACATAATTACAACTACACAATAAGAATGTGTTCTCCTTAATAAATTATGTTAGTTACAAGATAATAGTCACATTCGTCACAAGGGTGTTACCAAAGGTATTTTGACAATAATTAAAATATATAATAATTAACAATATGAACGAAAGATACGTGGCGCGTTTTTTATGCAAGTACCTGAATTTTTTTAAAGGAAATAAAACATCATTCTTACAACACTTTGCTTTATTCGGACGCTACGCACCATAAACTACTACTCAATATGGTCGCCACCATTATTAAGACACTTCTCATAACAGGGTACCAATTGTTGTATACCTTCGTTATGGAACGACGCCGCCTGGAATGAAAACCAGTCTGTACTCCGCCTTTGAGTTCATCATCGTCATCAAAACGCTTGCTATCAAGGAACCGCTTCAGATGAAGTAAAAGATGTAGGCGGGCTGATCTATTGTCTTGAACATTTCAACCACTCACTACAAGATGGCCACACTATGTGAATGTCTATCGTTGCATGTGGTGCATCAACAGAAGAGGTAAACTGTGGGGACATGCGCAACATTGTAACCGCAGCGCTACATCAGAAATATCCGGCAACGGCACTAAATTAAAAATATTTGTGCTCACTTGGTGAAGGATATAGGATCCTGATTTGGCGTCAAGTAATATCCATCATTTACTGGTGTCCCGTTATGACAAGTGCCTTAATAATGGTGGCGACTATGTTGAGAAGTAGTTTGAGGTGTGTAGCGTCCGAAAAAAGTAAAGTGTTGTAAAAATGATGTGTTTCATTAAAAAAAAATCCGGTACTTATATAAAAAATGCGCCTCGAATATAATATTAAACAGCAAATAATAATATGATTATAATCGTGATCTGATAAATCAATAATCGATATTATTAAATTAGATATTTAAATATTTCTCAGAAATTCTAGTTATATACACATTTTTTAACGTATGATTAGAGACTACAATAGTAAATAATTTTTTTAGGTAATCAATTACTAAACCACGAAACAAAACTACAACATTATTGGAAATTCGAACTACACCAGAAATGTAAACATCGGCTCCATTGAATGAAAATAAACACAATATGTAATCGATGAATCGATAAATTGAAGCAATAATATTTGAATTTAATTCAAAGGTTTCTACAGTAACACTATTATTCTACCCGATGTGCGTGTGTAGGCGTTCATGTAATGTATAATAAATATTAATAAGTTTTTAATGCATTCTTGATAGCTTCTTTAGTTAGTTCAGGGTTGTGTAAAATTAATTGAATAAATATTTTAGTTTTATAAAAATAATATTTAAAAAATAACAAAATCAGAGTCAAAAGTGGATCAGATAATTAGAGAACCAGAGTATCAAAGTTTTAAACAAGAGAAACAATTGTTCAAATGCTTCTGAAATAATATTACTAAAATTTCCGACCCTTTTTACCAAATGCCTATTGTGATCATTTTCTTTAAGAATGGGATCCGATTAACTTGGAGAATTAGTCTCTTTTCACAATTGTACAAACTGGTAGTCTTAAAAACGAAGAATCTTTAAGAAAAATATGATTGTTAATCTTTTAAATATTATTTTCTAACATGGAAACTAAGCCCAATGTTTTATATTTCTCTAAATATTCGAATTTAAGTAGAAACAATATTAGTGCTAAACAACGTAATTCACTCAATAAATAAATGTGAATAATAGTACTCTCAATATTATCTGTAAGCACATCAATTTATAGATACATCAATTTAAAATTAATAAATCTGTTGAAAAAGTAGGTTTAGACTTTTTTATGTTATACTATCAAATCGTTAAGACTTGATTATAATTTTTTTTATATATTAAAATTTCGTCAACGTCAACACACGAAACCGTTAATTATTTAAAATAACCGAATGCGGCCTCGCCCGGTCGGGAAAGTCCGCGCGCCCCGAATAAGCCAATCGGCTTTGATCTCGGTAAGCGCGTGCGCAATGGAAAACAAAAGCGTAACGATTGGAAATAATTTTAATTCGGTATTTAAATTGATCGTTAACGATAGGTCTTTGATACATACTGGCTTCGGGGTATATCACCACGCAATTTAAATCATGCAAATTAACAAACTTATTGCCAAGTATGTATATCTGTATATACATATATATATATATATATATATATATATATATATATATATATATATATATATATATATATATATATATATATATATATATATATATATATATATATATATATATTAAAGTAATTCAGAAAAACGTGACATTGTATATGTTACATTTCATTTTTCATTGTCATAAAATTATTTCCAATATAAATGCGAAATCTCAGTCATTTTTAAAAACTATTATAAATAAAACAATTTATTTATATATTTTTTAAATTGAGTTTATTTAAATAGTACTGCCGTCCTGATACATAATCAGTATGTTGTATTTTTAAAAATTAAAAAAAAAAACCTTTTTCTAAGCTCCTCCCCATCCAATAATGGCATATTGAATAATATATTTTATATGTCGAAAAAAAACTTTTATAATAATTCTAATATTAATTAATTTTCATTAATTATTAATAAAAATATTTAGAATATTTTTTAACAGGCAGATTATAAATTAGTTTTACGTTTACACGCATTTAATGTTGTTCCTTTGAATCTTGTGACGTTTTTCCTTTAAAGGATTCGTCGCGGATTTAAAATACTAATCGACAAAGGAAATTCTGAGCACTTTCAACAGGTCAATACTATAAGGATATCAATAGAACTGTGTGCTTAGACTGTTCCTTTACATTATTTGAAAATATTACACGTGGGTTATATATTTTTGTATAAATTATTGACAACATTACCAATGCAGATGTATTAAGACACATGAATAAGTGAAGGGAATTAATAATAACTTACAAATGAAGGAAAGGTGCATGTTTTTAACAAATATTCGCAATGATTCATTTGATATCTTATAAGTCATCATGCATGGAATCAAATTAGTTATTTTGGTTGAATGACCTCAGAAAGTGGTCTAAGCATCTCAATTTTGCGCAAGTATACTGCAACTTGGTCGCCAATATTCTAGAGAAAACATGAAAATGAAAAGTACATATAATAATAGTTGAACTGTATTTCCATTTACATAAAAATTTTCTTTGTCTTGATCTTCTCCATTATTTTCGTCATCCCACAGACCTCACTGTCACTAGAGAAGTGTGTGTCGTTTGTTACACTTGATTAGTACGTCTTAATTATTTAAAATATTTCAATGATACGAATAGTTGAATAATTTTGAACATTTATTTATGGGTATTAAATAAAGTGCAGTATAGCATATCATAATCGTGATTCTTGACTTGATTGATTTATTTTGCACCTTCAAGCCACCTCAGCATTAGGTTTCACTCTATTGCGCTCTTGTGGATCGAACAAAACTTCCAATTTATTTGATCTGACCATACTGGTATCTCTATAGACATTATAAAATTCCTTCTCATATTAATTTGTCTCCAGCCACCGTTGTCATTAATGGGGTAGTAAATTATACGAAGATTTCTTCTCAAGTTTCTGTATTTCTTATAAACTAGACTGATTTGTAAAAAATGAAACAATACTTAAATTTCCTAGATCTTAACGCCTAAACAAAAATTTGGATATAGTGTTTTATTAGAACACATTCTTATTATGAAGTTGTAATTATTCAGAACATAGGTCTGTGATATTTTTAATGTGAATTAAATATATTAATTATAAAGATATACATATAAAATCAATTTTATTGAAAAATATTGTTGTTGTACCAGATTATCAGATTACTCAAAGGTATTTGAGATTCCGTAAAAATAAGGAAGATGGGTCTTTCAAATAATGGTACGATTAAATGTATTAATATCAAAAAGGTAACATATAGGTTTGAAAGTTTGTCGCTAAAAATATTGTCGCTGTAGCATAGTTGGATGATGCACCTTCTCCGGTTTAGCAAGAGATCTAGGTTTGAACCCCGGTGGCTCAACAACAATATTTTTTCGATAAAATTGATTTTATATGTTTATCTTTATTTTATAGTGTTTTATTTTATATTTTCATCTGATTTTTACAATATACCATACATGAAGATATAATATACTAATAATACCTACGTCAATGCACCAATTGATTTGTTTATCTCTTTTTTGCATTCAAAATTTAAAATACTCTATTATTAATAGTTAAAAAGAGAACAAGTTTATTTATCACCATTTAGTTTATGTGATCGTAAATTAAAAAAATTATAAAAATATTTTTGTTCATCAGCTGGTGATAATTAAATATGTTTTTTATTAGTGTTGCTTCGTGTATTTTTATTACTTCTATTTTTATTGATCTGTTCATTTTTAATATTTGTATCATTCATATGCACCGTTAATAGACATATCGGGTTTATCAAATTATGATTTACATACGTAGCCTACATAGTTTCGATATTTATTATTAATTTGACGACTGATTTGATTTCGTGACACTGAAATTTACTTGTAACATGGTCGATATCAAAATATTAACGTTCTGTATAATTAATAAATAAAATAATTAGCTTTTTAAAAATTGAATGATTTAGAATCGTTAGAAATAAGTTAAGCGTGTAAAGTTCACCAAAATATTATAAATAACCAATGAAATTTAATAACTAGTCTTGTCTTAAATTTTTTTCCTATAAATTTGTATCATTAAATCAATTTCCTAATTTTACATCATCACAATTTAATTTAAATTCTAGATTTAACTCCAACACTTCATCAGCAATTCATCGTCCGTCTTATTTCTCTTGCCTTTAGAGTTCATAATTTTACACAACCGAGAAATGTTGAATGCACCAGGGACCGTACAAGACTGTATAAGCAGTTTAATAAAAAGATATACAAAAACATGACGCGAGGTACCTACCTACCTACTTCAGAACAGGCATTTTATTGGCATGCAACATTAGTAAATTTGTTGTACGTATTTTGCTAAATAATTTTTTTTTTAGTCACTGCAGCAAAGTAAGATATATTCGGGTAACTTGCCTGCTACACTAGTATTTTATTGTATTATAACAGACAGTGCTTTTCTGGTATAGTAGTAAACAAAATACAATGTTCAATGTACAAAAAATATATATAAAGAGCAAAAAAATATGCAATTAGATAGAATATAAATACATCGTAATACTTAAAATAAATACTCTGTTCAACGTATAAATAAGTAAGAAAAAAAATGTTGCTGCAAGCTGTGTATAAAAATGTTATTCTATCAATAAATTTAGATTTTATACTTAGTATGATAATACAACGGATGTGATATCTGAATATAGTGCATAAATAAATTTAAAAAATTGATTAAATCGTAAGACACGAGATGCGTCTTACGATTTAATTTACGAGAGATTTGAAAATATTGGTAATTTTTTTTTAATATTTCAAAATTTTCGTGATTAGTTCCGTTGAAGTCCAATGTAATTAACTTTTTGAAAAAAAAAAATTAAAATAAAATACAACGTTGTTTACTTCACACAACACTTTAATTAAATATTAATTAAAACGTTTTCCACGCTTACTGCGTCATCGTTAGTAATAAACTAAAGCTTAAACTAGAAGATACGCGGCGGTACGAGAGGGGTGTTGGGGAGTGGGTGGTTTCGGTGAAAAGTGAAAGTGGTTGTGGGCGGGGCTAATATGGACAGGAGAGGAGATGTAATAGGGGATGTTTGTATGTTAAGTGGATTTTGATTGTTTATATTAATCGAGTCTAATTTTCTCCCCTTTCGCATATATGGAATTCTGTTTTTTTTTTTAAAGTTTGAAAGTGATTAATTAGATTGAATTTGTTATTAGTTTTTCAGTTCAGTTAACATTTTTTAAATGTTTAACATTTGGTTTTAGTCTGAAAGTGTTTAGTTGACAGCTTCGCTCACACGACCAAGTAGCGGCGGTCTGTCTTGCCTCGGATCCGGCTGAGGAACGAACTGGCCGCCGGCCAAACATACTAAAGTCCCATTCAGATGATCTATTTGCGCCCGGCATATGGAAACGTCCATACCATTTAGAATGAGACACGTTAGAATGTGTATTCACACATTGTTATTAACTTGTAAGCGAACTGGGGCAACTTTGAACACTCCCAACACTAAATTTGATAGATTTACAGGCGAATGGGCTTATTTTCGGCGCGTCAGAACAGCCGGCGATATAGCTGTCTATTTTTATCACGCTCAAAAGTTTTTTTTTTTGAGAGTTTCACCCGATGCAGCGGTGCTCACTGCTCGGCCCGAGGCCCACACGTTACTAGAGAAACTATAAATATCGACTTGACGGCAAATCTTAGCGAACTCTTATTAACGTTTGTAGATCCATCCGTGCATGGTTAAATGCAGCGATAAATTTACTATTTAGCTCATGTATTTTGACCAGAGGTGGGCTAGAAGGGGCTCAGAAGAGCTCGTGCGTACTTCTTATTACTAAATTAAAAAACAATATTCTAAATGCAAATTAAATGTATTAATTAGAAAGATTTACTTATAAAATCAATTTTATGGAAAAATATTATTGATGCTACCTGGATTCGAACCTGGATCTTTTCTAATCCTGGGAACTTGCATTATCTGATTATGTTATAACAACCCAGTGTGTTGACGACAAATTTTAGAATTTATATGCACTGCGTTGTATAGCACAATCGGTTGATGCATGTTTTTGAACCTATATGTTAGACTTCAATTATCGACTGACTTAGCTCTGAGATTAGACGAGCCCCTTGTAAACGTATTGGCAGCCTACTGTTGATTTTAACCAAATATTACCGCGCACTAAACAGATCTCCGTGCATCATTTTAACAAAAGAAATAAACATGGGTCATATATATTTGTACTTTCGTCACTGCGCGTTTAGACTTTGTCATAAATATTTCAAGAGTGCGGTACCTCATAAGGTCTATTTTTTATTTTCTGATTTGAAGGATAATTGCTATCGACGTATTTGAAACATGGGATATTAACCAAAAAATGACAATAGGCTGGACCTATTCGTAGAAGAAATGTTAGACGGTGGGGACGAAAGGTCCTGGAGCAGAGGTTGGAAAAGGCCGAAGACTGAGAGAATTGGTGATCTAAACTGGCAGCAGTGAAGAGACAAGCTGATTATGATGATAAACTATTTATATTGTGACCCACAAGAGTTTATGGCCTATTTCAAATCCTTGAGAACCCCTGATGTTGGGTAATCAAGTGAAATTGTTTATGTTGCGCTTTATTAATAATTTAAACGGATTATTCTTAATAAAAATGTTAAAGTAACGGATGAACACACTAATGCTTTGGTACAAATATGAGGCTTAAATCAATTATATTATCACGGAACTGTCGCGCGACAACACGCGCGGTGCTTATGAAATCAGATAAAATTAATATAATACAAATATAAACATTTTATTATATGAAAGGTCTTCGTTTTTATAATATCTGTTGTTAATCGCTTTCAACCACATAAACATGACAGCTTGTAGTCAATCAGAATTTAGGGAGGTTTATTGTCTATATATAACCTTACATATTTAAGAAGTTGGAACACAACGGTATCTATATCAGGTGCACGCAGTCAATACGTTGTAATAACTTTAGATTTTAGGAAATAAGTTGAAATATTTATTTAAAATAAGTTTATATGTATTGTTAAAAATGCAAGTAACTGGTATGATGTTGTATAATTTATATTGGCAGCAAAGTAGCGTTTCCGTCGAATCTAATTGTTAGCTGCCTAACAAACTGCTCAGTTTTTCTGTTGGATTATTTAATAGAATATTATTATATTACCAGGGGCGTGCACTGAATTTGAGAAAAAAAGCTGTGCATAACTAAAAATTCTGAGAAACAAATATAAATTAAATAATTTATGTTATAATTACATTAGCGCGCACCGCGTATCAGTAGAATCATTTGTTGCGTAGTCCAGGATGCTAACGCGCGACGCCACCGGAGCGCTGTAGTTCTCTACTGGGTTATTTTTCATTTATTGCTACTACAATTGATAGCCACTGTTTTAATCCATCGTTCTATTCAAGCCGTGCAATTGATACCTACGGAATTAAAAATTCCACTCGGCAGAGTCAGAAATGGATCAGCTGATCCATGTTGTACGGAATCTTTAGTTATGTTGTTTCCTAATAGAATGACATTTGAAAGGTTTTGAACTAGGTTTAGAGCTAATCAAAGCATCTATTTCCTCATTTACTTACTCGCAAATTTGACTACCTTACTAAACGTGTCGTTTTCATGATTGTTCTTTGCGTTTGAGTATAATGCATTTTTACCATTCAACCTATGTACAATGTGGCATATACTATATTATATAGTAATAGCATAACCTAAGTCTATACCTAGTACACGCCACTATATATTACATAATCTGTCATCAGGCGGCACACGGTGTGTCACTGAAATGGTAAATTATATTATTATTTAAATTCAGAATATACCTAACTTAATTAGCGTTAAATTTCTGATTTTAAACACGTGGACTGCATCTTCTTGTATCTCATCTATTTAACAGACGTTGGCTACGATCACCTTGTTTACCGCGGTCCGGTGTAGCTCCACAGTAGACTGGCCAAATCATTGCCACAGGTTCTTCACCTATGATGTTATCCTTCTTACAAGGTCTCGACTTCCAGCAATCTTTCCCTGTTATTAAGAACACATTCTTATTGTGAAGTTGTAATTATTCAGAACATAGGTCTGTGATATTTTAAATATGAATTAAATATATAAAATTAAAATTGAATTAAAATTAATTGTTAATTCTGGCGTCTGCTATTGGTTTACTCAAAGGTATCTAAGATTCCGTAAAAACAAAGTAGATGGCTTTCAAATAATGGAACAATAGATGTATTAATTTGAAAAGTGTAACATATAGGTTTGAAAATTTATCGTCAATCCACTGTGTTGGTATAGCATAATCGGATAATGCACATTACCCGGATTGGAAGAGATTTAGGTTAAAATCCCGGTAGAAACAATATTTTTCGATAAAATTGATATTATATGTACTTACTTACCATCACACCGTTTCTCCGCGAGTGTAGGCAGAGAGAATAGAGCGCCACACTCCTCTGTCCTGACACACAATTCTCGCCTATCCACATTCATAGAAGCTCGCCGGTTGTTGAGGCTTCTAACAGAACTATTATCTGGTTTACCTGGTCGTGCTAAGTCTTCCGCGGACATCCTTTATTTCTAGCGCCATCAACACTTGCGTCATATATCTTTCTTCCCATTCTCTCCTCATTCATCCGTTCCATGTAACCAAATCACCTAAGTGATCCTTTCTTAATCTTACTCACTGTACTAACATCAGATTTGCATTCTTTCTTTATTTCTTCATTCTTTACTCTGTCATAAATAGATTTGCCACATATCTCATTTCCACTGCATTCAGTCTACTATCGTGCCTCTTTTGCCAGTTCCAGACCTCATTTCGTTACATTTTATATATAAATATATATATATGTATATATATATATATCTTTCTAATTAATATATTTAATTTGTATTTAAAATCTTTCCCCACATTGTGAGGTGCAAGATCTCGTACTTCTTCGGTTGTCTCATCACATGTCAGAGATATTGAAATTTTCGGATTTTCATTGTTTTAAATACTTATTTTTATTTATTCACCCGAACCATAACATCTTCATTCGAAACTCTGTCCATCCAGCTTATTTTGAGCATTCTTCTGTAGATCCACATCTCAAATGCTTCAAGTCGCCTTATCGTGTCTTCCTTTCTGTAAAATAATATCCCGTATTTCATTTATATTAACTGCATACTGCCGATATATTTATGGCATTGCATAATCATTCATTATTATTAATTATTCATACTGGTACTTATTAAATTATTCAACGCGATATCACAACAAACACATCACCAATTAAAAAAATCTGATATACCTATTTGTTAATATTTTTGAATACTCGCAAACGTATTTTATTCAATTAATTAAAAAATGAATCTAATCTTTTGCCTTAAGTACGTCTATTAAAATATTAAATATCTTCAAAAATGACGGCTGATTGTGTTATTAAATCATTTTGAACTTTATTTGCGAGCAAATTTTAATTTATTTTGTTTTTTTTAGGTTAGAAATCTGTTATATTTAGTTATGGATTCAGAAATATAAAATGCATTATTTTAGTCTTTTAAAATCGAGATTAAAATAATGATAACGTTTCTTTTTAAATAATTAAACATAGGAATTATGGATGTCAAATAGTAGGCAATCTAGTTAATCGAGCGTGAAGTGAAAGATCCACTTTTGTACGAACAGTACTACGTTGGTATAAAAGGTATAGACACTGCTAATGAAGGCTTTAGTAGAAAAAAAACGCGTAACAAGCAACCAGAACTGATAAGCGAAGATGAGTTTTTATCCTTTTCAAGCACTTCGATACTTAAATATGGCAACAAATTTCAATAACAGAAAGGCAGATTTTTATTCCACATGCTTATAATTAGCAATATTTGAATATGTCCAAGAACACACAATTACTAAATTTTTTCCTACAAAGGCACTATTATTAAACAAATATCAGATATTTCATAGACACAAAGATATTTTTTATTATATTTAATGGAAAATATATAGAAGTATGGGGTAAGAAGTAAGGGCTTACGACCTGGCTTAAGTGATTACTTTATATAATATACTGGTCAATATAAGAAAATATATAAAATATTGATTTTTCAGGCGTATTCTAGTATAATATGTTAAAAAACATTTTACAGATAAAGAATATTGCTTTCAATTAATTAGAAAAAAAAAGATTCTCATAGTGTTGACATGTTGCTGTTTAAAAAGAGGATAAATGAATTATCAAATTTGGTCCATAGATGGCGATGGTGTAGTGGTACTCGAAACGAGTCGACATATTAACATACATACAACTTAATTTTTTTTATAAAATGTGGAGATGGAGAGATGATAATTGGTGAACGTTATATATCACTTAAGCTAGCCGAAGACAGGTCGTAAGCCCCGTAATTACCCCATACTTCCATATATTTTCCATTAAAAATATTAAAAAATAGCTTTGTCTCTATGAGATATCTGATATTTGTTTATAATCGTTGACAAAAATGTGTTGAATTTGATGGTTCTTACTTTGATTGATATTTTTTATTTACAGTAATGTTATGTTTAATTGAATTTGAAAGTTAATTCAGCCATTATTTTTGGAACTATTTATTTGTTTAATAAAGTCTTTTTTTATATATGTTAACATCGACCATTGTTAATAATATTATTTATCAAAGACCTGATTAATTATTTAACGAGTGAGCAAACAGACACTGTCTAATTCTGTATGCAGTGTGTACAATGGTGCCTGCAGATGATAATCTTTCAATGAGCGCATATACCGGGCAAAATAATAAATCAAGTTAATTAATCTTTTAATGTCGTCATTGTCCTCAATCGGAATTACTTGGACCTCAGAAATTTGCATCACAGCAAAATGCCACGTGATATGTACACACATACACACATCAGACCAGTGGCAGCTCCTTGATTGCGGACCTCCGCACTATTATTTATTATTTGTACACCACAACCCAAGCCACACTAAATTTACTATCCTTAAAAAATAATTATAAAGTGATCGAATGATTGATGAACTAATAGATCTATAAATTAACCAACTCAAGTAAATTCACTTAGAAATAATATCTCTAATAATTATAATGTAATCGCAAAAGAGTATAACAGTTTTAATACATTATATACAAAAATAAATTATGTAAATAATGCGCGTTGTTAGATCTTCTTTTTCGGTGGCTTCCTTTATTCAGTGGCGTAGCTACAGATTACTGGATCACCGGGTAAACAAGTGTACTGGGTCCCTACTCCCGCCTTTCCCAGCAAGAACATCAAAAATAATTATTAGAAAAATATAATCAAATATCATCAATGTTGGACACTCGCGACTGAAAATCGTGATCTTTATGAAAACCCGCTCTCTTGCTTACGCTTTTCCAATTTCTTCAGTATCTTGCAGGTCACTGGATAAGTGTCTGTTGTCTTTTCCAATTGATCCGTTCAACGGGTGTGGGATTTCTCACCACAACAAGCTTCTCTAAGGTACCTTCCCTTCTCGCAGGGTACTCAAAAATGGCAAATCGATCAAATAACAAGGTTCCAACTAACATTTTGGGTTAATTTGAGTTATTGCATAAAATAAGTTTCAAATGCATTATTCTTTATTTATTCTATACACACCGACTGTATTTAACTGATATTAAATGAAATAGCAAGAGCTGAATGTTCCAACTGTATCAGTTATTTATTTCAATTTATGGATCATTATTGTCAATTTACAATGTTTTTTTTATTATTTTTAATTTCTCTCATCTCACAGAGGTCATTGATAATACTGAAAATAAGTTAAGACCTTAAAACTGATCATATTTGCATACTCAAAACAAAATATACATGAATATATGTTGAAATTCAATCAACACTTTTGAGCTCATTATCTCAAAACAGTGTCAGTGTCAGATGGGACCTTATTATTCTGAGGGGTCAAAATGGCAAATGTTTATTTTCATTTTTAAATTTAAAAATTGTTTCGAATGAGATATCTCTCAGTGAATCATCTCAAAAGTGGGTAGAGTATTTTGACTGCAGACTAGAATGACCTAGAGTCGGAAAAAGGAAAATTGAGTTTTGATTCTACGGTTTTCATTCATTGTCCCACTTGTCCCGGCATGCCGGTATTCCACACGCCCCTGCATTCGAGCCCCTGATAGTGCCGACGGTGTAATTGTACCGGTTTCTAAAAAGGAACAATCCAAGTGGATTTCGAAACATTCCCAGGTTAAGATGTTTTGGCTGGTAATGAAACCGAGCTTGAGTGTTTAAACGCGTCGGTTGATATATCGGACGGCGGCGGGCATGTGATCTGTTGAGATGCGACCAGATTCCGAACTGAAATGTTTATAAACTTTTCTAATTGAACATCTGTTGGCAGCGCCGTTATTAGGTTTGCGCTCTGGGCCTAGCGCCTAACGCAATGTTGATGGATAAACAAATTGACAAGTATGCTCACAAAATAATTGATTTAATTAAAAAAATATATATGTTTCCATCATACTATAGTTGTTTTTTCTCCGGCGGTCTTTCGTTGGAAAGGGGGTGTCTACTATGGTTTATCTATTGAGTTTTCGTGGGGCTGAGGATCGTCGAAGCTTATTCCCTTCCATATGGTGTGCAAGTGCATTCGCTGGACCAAGGTATTCTAAAGAAACGGATTTTCATTATTTTCCCTTGCCTTGACTGCGACTTCCCAGTGTTAAGGGTCTACGTCACTAGTATTTAGATTTGCTTTCCGAGTGTCTTTAAACATTTTTCTTGGTCCTTCTTCCCTGTGTTTATAAAAACCACAGACTAACGGAAACTTCTTGTTTCAATATTTTCATTTTGGTGTCACCCACGTGATTATTTAGATACTACTTACGCAATCGAATATCTCCGTGACTTTTTAAAAATATATGACTCGATTGGAATGAAAATTTAAGTGCTGATAATATAACATGAATCAGACAGCTGTTGGAGCATGTAGTTCCCCTATAAATTACACTAGCGCTCACATGTTCTTTCAAATATGATCGTGGAATATATGTGTGTGTGTGTGGCCAAAGCAAGTTGAACAAGAAAGACTACTTAATATTGGCAGACGTTTATTGATCAGTGAAGTTGCGCGCAAGGGCCGGCTTCCCGGGCGGTTGCCGGCGCATATTATTGTTATCAGTACCTGGCGTGTTTTTGATGCTGAAGAGAGCCCATCTACGAGGTACTTTCAGGGGCCGTCGGCGGTATTGTTGATTGTGGAGGCAATAATTCCGCAAAGTTAAAATAATTTATTTATAATGTGTATATTTTTATTTTTTTGGTTGAGAAGAACACAAGACTAAACGAATCGAAAACATAAAAAAATATATATCTATAGCAGTGGTCTAGTATCACCGATGATCGAAAAAATGACTTAAATATTTTTTTTTTCAAAAAGGGGGAGTATTCATGTAGTAGTTGATATATCTTAACAGTACCCATGGAATAGTTAATAAAACCTTTTGAGGTTTGTATGTGTGTTTGCTATTTGAGAAAATTGTTACGTTTAGAATGGTACCTTGAACACCAAAAGCCCAACAGTACCCATGGAAATGTTCGGCAATACAATCTAAAGTAGTTGTTCGTTTCTTTACAGACGCAAATGGCGAGCCACCCAAACTGAAGTGCAACCTGAGAAAGCACAAGCCCAACAGGAAGCCCAGGACACCATTCACCACCCAGCAGCTTCTCGCGCTGGAGAAGAAGTTCAGGGATAAGCAGTACCTCAGTATAGCGGAGAGGGCAGAGTTTTCAAGTTCCTTGAGACTTACCGAAACACAGGTATTTTAGCATTTTGTTATATAAAAGACCCACCCTTACCCGAAACCGTAATATGAGTGGTTACACTCTTGCCAGTTCTTCTCGATAAAGCAAAGTAACGCGGGTCTAATTTAACTATAATTTGAATGGTGTATATTACTCCTTCATACTAGATAAAAAATATTAGAAATATAAATTAAATGTATTAATTAGAAAGATACACGGGGAACGTGCCTTAACCGATTATGCTACAGCACACAGTACTTTGACGGTAAATTTTCTACTCAAAGGTATTTGAGATTCTGTAAAAATAAAGTGGATGGTTTTCTAATAATGGAACGATAGATGTATTAATTTGAAAAGTGTAACATATAATCGGTTAATGCACGTTCCCCGAATTGGAAGAGATCCAAGTTCGAATTCCGGTAGCAATAACAATATTTTTCGATAAAATTGATTTTATATGTATATCTTTCTAATTAATACATTTAATTAGTATTTAAAATATCACAGACCTATGTTCTGAATAATTACTTCACAATACAAATGTTTTCTACTTGATAATATATTTTATTATTAATATAAATGAAAGTCCATCTAAAATTTACGCGAATAAACATCTTTACTAATTAAAAGATTAGATTTTCATCTAACATCACGTTATTGTTAACTATATGTGCCCTTTATTTTGTAACATATCTATCAATGTATTGATAAGGCTATAAAATAATTTATAAATATTGAAATAAGCCGATAAGTGCATTGACGACAAATTTTCGAACCTATATGTTACACTTTTCAAATGAATACGTCTATCGTTCCATTATTTGAATGCCATATACTTTGTAAATACTAAATTAATGTATTAATTATAAATATATACATATAAAATCAATTTTGTCGAAAAATATTGTTTTGGCATCACCGGGATAATTAGTACTTGAAATAATAATAATTATTTTTTATCTATATTATATGTGACAAATCAATGTCTCAAAATGATTTCAAATTAAACCATATGTTTTTAATTAAGATTATATAAGTTATAATCAATTTTGTCGAAATATATTGTTTTTGCGTCACCGGGATATTTTTCGACAAAATTGATTTTTTATGTATATATTTATAATTAATACAGTAATTTAGTATTTAAAATATCACAGACCTATGTTCTGAATAATTACATATTCACAATAAGAATGTGTTTTCCTTAATAATCATATACTTTGTTTTTACGGAATCTCAAATACTCTCGAGTAAACTGACAGGATGCCAGAATTAACATTTCATTTTTGTTAAATTTATTAAACAACTTATATAATCTTAATTAAAAACATATGGTTTAAGTTGAAAGCATTTTGAGACATTGATTTGTCACATATAAAATACAAAAAAAAAAAAATTATTTCAAGTACTAATTAACAAGATGTAATTATAGTTACAAGATAGAGGTATTGCACCCAAGGCTGCCGTAGAGTTTGTAGTATCGTAGAGACGCTCCCCGAATGGAGATTTAGACAGAACATGGACGTAAAGATTTTGAGTCTCGCTTAGCACGATTACGACCTGAAATAAAAATATTTTAAAATATATTATTTACACAGCGACGACGCGTGAAGGGGGCAGCAAAATAATTTGTTGTTTCCCGCTTCCCGGCGGGTCACCCATGCCCTGGTAAAATTACTTGTTCAATCGTGGTCCGCTGATCTATCTGAAACTTGTGCACAATACATCTTCGATATTGTATCATATGAGTTGATCGCCGCGTGTAAAAAATACCCAATATTTGGTATATCCATCATGTAGATGACCGCCCTCTTGCTCACTGCACCTCAATTGTTATGATTTCGAGTTTCTCGAAACTTTAATAATTATTTAGTCTCACGTAATAATTTTAATTAAATGTACTAACCGATGTTTCACTGAAGTAAATTTAAATACAACAAATCTTAAAAAAAAATAATAAAGGTGACTCAGCTAGGAGAGCGTTCTACCAGCATAAGAAAAGTCCTGGGTTTAAATATTTATAGCAACGCTGTTTTTTTGAAAACAATGATTACTTTATGCATTTTTCCAGTGACATTACCTTGGTTTAAATCAAAGATATTTAAGTCCATTAAAATTTTTCAATTATTAGACAAATTAATGTAGGTATTTAAAAATAATGCGTATAATAATTATGTAATATATTTTCATAGGAAACAATCACTTCCTAGTTTGACATATTACATTAAATAAAATAGCAATCACTTTGTATGGAACCATGAAATTTAGTGGTCGTTATTTTATATAATAATTATGTAATGAGTTTGATATATAGAATTAGATGCCAGGTATTATAGTTTTTATAAAATTCAATATCTGTAATGAATAGAGGATGATTTTATTTATATTTACATGTAGACAGTGAATAAAAATGATTTATTTCTAAAAACGATTGTGCGATCTTGAAATTAATATATTTTAAATATATATCGGTGACAATCTCAATTGAATATTATCACATTACCAAATTAATATAATTTATTAAAGTATCTTTATAATATAAGCACATATGTGATTGTGAGTAGATTATGGGACATAATTTTTTCACATGGAGATGTAAGAGGTCTGTAATTTAAAATGTCACACGTTGCTTCAGCAACATCGTATACGTGGCTGGGAATTCTGCTGATATATATTATTCGGAAGCAACTTACCAGTTTAATATATGTATTTTAAATATTTTTTTATAAAACATCATGTTTTCATTAATCCCATTATTGACATTATTTAATCAGTTAAAAATTTTATTACAGGTCAAGATTTGGTTCCAAAACCGGCGGGCGAAAGCGAAGCGACTACAAGAGGCCGAGATCGAGAAATTAAAGATGGCTTCGTTCTCTCGTCACCCTCATCACGCCCTCTACCCCCACGCTCTTCAGCAGTACTTTCACCCGGCCCACCCCATGGGAGCGCTTCTAGGAGGCAGGCCTCTGGGGCCGCCCGGCCTGCTTCCGCCTCATCTGGCGCTGCTGGGAGCCCACCAGGGTCCTCCTAGTCCGCAAACCCAAAGATCTGACCAAGGAAACCTTCAACACGCACCATAACTTGGAAATCCCATTGATTTGAGTAGACACCAAGAAAATAAAGAAAAACTATGGCAGTGAGACGAATCTCTATCAAGAAAGAACAAATAAAATAGTGCATCAATGATAATGGTCAGAAAATTATGCATCTTAACTTAAGAATTATTAACAGTTATAGTTAAGTGGAAAAATTAATATGACCGTTAATAGTAAACCGGACACATAACATGAAATATGCAGTTGGAAGATTTGGAATATTACTAAGAATTAATAATTCATAGACCGATCGCTAAAGGAATTTGAAATATGTATAATTTCAAACAGAAAACAAATAATAAATATCAACAGATCTTAGTGGATTCTCCTTTGATTCTTGAACATATGCCATTACATCTAGATTCAGTACAATCGATCAAACTTCAAGAAAAATGATTTTTCAAAATGTATTTATCTAATGACACCTAAGTTATTTCAGACATTGTAAAAACATTAATAATGATAACGAAATATATTCGTTTAGAGTTTGGTGGATGTATGTAGAACAAATATACACAGTGATAAATGCTAAGAGAGAATAAACTTTGTATAAACTAATGTATTTAATAGTAGAAAGTATGATAAATGTAGACTTTGGAGAGAGATTTTTTGGACAGATCTCATCGAAGACAAATGTTTTAAATATGTAAACTATAAGACGTGTAAATAATTTCATATTAACAGTTCAACGTTTTTTTAAACATACGCTATTTATTATTCATATAATTAAAATAATGCCTCAAACTAATTTCCGTTTGATTTATAGACGTTTATTTAACCTGCATAAATCTGTTAAAATTTATGAAAATAATCGTCTAGCCAAGATACTTCTAACCATTTGACCTTTATAGGAGTGTTGGCAATTTTGTTTTCGTGGATTTAGCGGTAAAGAAAACCAAATTAAAATAATTTCTTGGTAATTCATTAAGTGTTAAATTTACTGAAATATAGTTTTTGGTAGAAATCTGAGGTTTTGATTGTAAAAAGTATAACTTTTTTTTTTAAATTTCTAGCAAATGACTAAGATTATTTCTCATTAATCAGATTTTTTATTTTGATTAATTTATAGTGAGATATGAATTATATTAAATGTGTTAATTATTCTTTACCGTACATTCAATCTATTCACATTTAATATAAATAGGCATTTACAAACAGACACGTATAAACTGATGTAATATTTTTATGATGAGGACATATCATTTTAATATATTCATATGATTTTATGAGATTGTTTGTTTATGTAAATAGGTTTGTATATATATAGAAAATATGTACATATTTTATAATATATATATATATAATTTACGATTTTTGCCTTGCCTTTGTATGTAAATAATACCAAAGATAAAATTGTAATATACTCTTTCACATTAATATTAATTTGAAAATATCTGTCATTTATCAAAAATTTTAATAATGTTTTAAATTGATTTTGATTATTATTTAAACGTATTTAAATACGCATTGTTTAATTTTTCATTTCAAAATTATAAAAATAATCATATTTTGAACAATTTAATCCAATTGGTCGCCGATAAGCAATCTTGTTATGAATTAAATTGTAGTACATTTTTTGCATAATGCAAAGTTCATAGAAATGTGAATTTGAAAGTATGTTCTTTTGTGTAAACAGGTAAACCACCAGAAATAAAAAAAAATGAAAAAAAAAAGAAATACACGAAAACTGGTTTTTTTCTTGATAATTGAACGCTGTCAGTTTCAAGATATTATCATATAAACTCACGTTTAACTGTGGTGAAACAAATTAAATGATAATATATGCATTTTCACAAATATTAAGAAATCTATTCCTACTCATGTTAAAATAATAATTTATATACCCTTTCTGATATTTGCTAATTTTTTTTTATGTATATAAAAATAGTAATAATTACGGAAGTCGTTCAACTGTACATAATCATATAACAAATATTCATTGTCGTCATAAGCAAGTTTAGTATAGAATTTAGAATAAATATAAGAATGAATGAATGAATGAATAATCCGTGGGAAATCTAATTTAATTTATATTATAAAGCAATGCAAACATATGTCTTTTTTGTACATAATATGTTGAAAATATGATGAATATAATAATAAAAAAATACAATCGAAAACGAATTGTGTTTGTGAAAAATATTTTCGTTTTTTAATTATACCACTGATACAACCAATCAAAGAAAATTACACATCACGCTACGTAATGGATGATGAGCAAAGATATTGACGCACGGGGTACATATTTATACATTTATTTATTTTATTAGAAAAACAAACAAATGAAAGGTAAGAAAGCTTAATTATTTATCATTCACTTACATTCTTGTTATGGTCTGGGCAAATTACTTACATTTCCTTTCACACAGCGCCGGTGCTAGACTTTTTGTCGTCGCAGACATTATTTAATGTGTAAATATAATATAAAAAATACATAAATAATTTTAGTTATAAATTAAACGTATTAATTATAAAGATATAACTAATGCATTTAAAATATCACAGTTCTGAATAATTTCAACTTCACAATAAGAACTTGTACTCCTAATAATAAAGTTGCATCAATGTGTCCAAAATTTAATAAAAATAAATTGATAATTCTGGCGCCTGCTATCAGATTACTCAAAGGTATTTGAGATTCTGTAAAAATATGGTAGATGGCTCTTTCAAATAATGGAACGATTAAATGTGTTAATATCAAAAAGGTAACATATAGGATCGAAAATTTGTCACTAGAAATATTGTCGCTGTAGCATAGTTGGATAATTCACCTTCCCCGGTTTGGAAAGAGATCCAGGTTCAAATTCCGATGGCGCAACAACAATATTTTTCGATAAGATTGATTTTATATGTAAATCTTTCTAATTAATACATTTAATTCATATTTAAAGTATCACAGATCTACGTTCTGAATAATTACAACTTCACAATAAGAATGTGTTCTCTTAATTACTGTTATTTCCTTGCACCGACTGAAATGATGTCTTCTTGTACTTTTTATATGCAATTATTAAATGATACAAGTATTAAATGTGTTTAGATCTACGATTCCTGAGAGAGAGGGCGCGCGCTCATGCGCGATACCCTTTTATCTCTTCCACGCTGGCATTCTTGCCAACATGCGCGCGTCACATATTCGCTACGTCCTGGTACATTACAATTACATTAGTAATGAATTGTTTTCATCATTTTTACACACTAAGTATTATCATCCATCCTCACGCCGACCCTCGAATCGATCGCCCGCGTACCACACAGATTAGGAGCGGGATTTCGAAACTTTTTCAAGGGCGGTTTTTTATCAAGCGACGTTCTGAATTCTAGTATTGACTGCAAATGACTGCTTTACTAGGAATTAACCACAATTTTATTAATTGGACTTGTTTATTTCTAGACTATTTTTATTATACACTATTGTCGTTTTGCAATATTTTCTTATTTTTATAAAATAAGACAGTGAGTGTCATGTACTTGATTTAGACGCCACGGGTGAGCGCCTATTCCGCCTGTGCGTAACGCCTGCACTGCTTAGACTGGAAAAAAGTTTAAAAAAATTTAAGTTAAACAATAACTATTGAAAACGAATTAAAAGGCTTTCGATAAAGTATCGGTAAATATTTTAATATATCGCGACCTTCGAGCAATAACATCATCTGATGGTTACAATAGACTTTTTTATATAAAATTTTTGATGATAATTTTCTCTTTAAAACTATTTTATAAATATGTGAAATTTCCTAGTAGTTTTGGAGATAATAAGAAAATAAAGTTATATATTAGTAGCATTTATTCGAATAAAAATTATGATTTTATTATTTATTACTCTAAATTAGACATTTAAAAAAATATCGAATTATAAAAAAATAAATTCAGATGAAGATCAATATCTCAGCTAGATGTAAATGTCACATTGCTGTTTCAAGGGCACGAAACTAACTATAAATTTATTTAAAATGTGAATAACTAAATTTTTTTTGCAAATAAATCTAATTTAAAAATATTGTAGTAAATTTGCAATTATTGTAGTATTTATTATTAGTGATCCACTGCTTATGTCGATGCGAGTATGAAATCTGCCACAATTTATCTATTATAAAGGTAGATTTTGAATTATTACCAATTGAACATTATAAGTCAGTAAGCAAAATACGGTGCAAAGTGTCATATTATGAAGTGCCTAATTGCCGTGCACGTCTTCTCATTGACACATTGATATCTTAATCCATGCCATTATTTTTCTCTTTTATTGTTCTATGGTACACTAAAAGCCAAAAATTCCCATAAATTTTAAAACACGATAATAAATAAGTACTACGCGCTGAAAAACCTTAAATGTTTACCCGACACAATTGTTGATGGCACCAAAAATAGAAGACGTAATAGCTGCACTACATTATTATGAAAAATCAGCTAACTTTCAATAATATTATACAATTTTGGTAAAGAAATTTAGAAAAACTCTAAATTTCAATAAAATTTTTCAGCCACCCTATTTCCGCATAAACAATCTACCAAAATGTGTTTTGTAATCCGTTTAATTACAAAATTAAACAGTTTTTATTGCTTCTGAACATTTTAGAAAAATGGAATTAGCTGCTTCGCAGACTAAGCTATCGACATGTTCTATTACAGCAAAAGTTTTATCAGTTGATCTGGTTGGGTGAGCAAAGTTTCTTCTTCTCGCATCAGCAGCACTGTCGGAACGATCAAATTTTTTAATTAAATTAACAACAGCTGAAAGAGAAGACGCTTCGTGTTGATTGAAAGTATTTTGAACTTTACGAAGTCTACGAATTGATGAGAATGAAGCAAGGAAGAATTATATAACACTGGAACAAAATGTGTGGTGCAAGTTTTCAGGAAGAGCAAAAGATGGTCAATGAAATGTTCATCTTTTCATCATACGATGTTACAGACAGGTACTGGCACAGGTATATTGGACATCCATGGTAAGCTATGTGGTGTGAGGAACTCGCTATATGAGTGATGGTTTTAAGCCTTATTTAGGTATGCAAGAAATACGCACCCCGGCTGTCGCAACTTCAGATGCTATAGTGCTCCATAAAGAAAGCTTAACTTTCGTGATCAGATAACTACACATTACAACTGCACATACGGAAACTGCACGTATATACAACTATATACAGTGATAAGTGCATATATACATATATAACTGCACACAAAGTAATCGAATTATAAAATATTAAATAGAGATACTTACAAATTTTGAGTATCGCCAATCATTTTCGAATTGATTTTTTGTTACCGCGTTAGTTTTTTTATTTACTTTATCTCACGATATATTATATTCCCTTAAGATAGGCTAAGTTAAGTTACATTGACATAGGTTAGGTTAGCTTAATTCAGAATCATGGCACAAGAATGCTTCTGAACGATTGTAAAGGTTGTCCAGCGGAAAATTTTCAAGTTTAATATTAATTTAAAAAAAAACTACAATATTATTCTCATATTTTATTTATACAAAATGGAGTTTAACGATGCTAATTTAACGTTTTATAAACAATATCATCTAAATGCCGTCCGTTTCTCTCAAGACACTCTTGCAATCGGACTCTTAAATTTGAGAACACGCGAGAGCAAAGCGTTGGTTCAATGGCAGCAACTTCACGGCGGATATTTTCTTGTAGAGCCTGAATTGTTCAAGGATTGTTGCTGTAGACTCTAGACTAACACAAGTATCCCCACAAAAAAGTACCACGGTGTAAGATCCGGTGACCGAGGTGCCCAGGGTATGTCTCCGTACTTGCTGATTGATTTATTGGGAAAAATTCCCCTCAGCTTCTCCATTGAAATTCTTGTTGTGTTTGGAGTGGCCCTGTCTTTCTGAAATTGTATTCTGTAGTTGAACCCGGGAAACAGCTGCAGTTGCGGTACCAAAAACTTGTCGATCATTTGGCAATACACGTTAGCAGGGACTGTTTCTTGCTGGTTAAAAAAATAAGACACCAGAAATGTTGCGTGCTCGATACATCACATACTCGTCGAATATTAAAGTGAGTATAAAAAGCGCGACGCGCACTAACCAATGAATCACTGCACTTTAAATATTGCTCAACCGCGAACGCGCGGTGCGGTTCCGACCAGTAACTCATTACGACTGGAAAATACAATACTTCTTTCACTTACCTCACCCTGATGGTTTACGAGCAATTACAATTTAATCTTGAAATTTTTCCGCTGAACATTCTGTACTTCTTCCCAAGCAAAACGCTTTCAGTTTAGATGAGTGTAAGTAAAAATGTCCATCGCTACTATTAAAGCATTATTATAAAAAACATAACCTAACTCCATTTATAATACATACTACTGCTTAACGTATTTTGGTTCTTTAAAGTCGAAACATAACCTTATTAATTGCGAGACTGACCGATGAGATTGCAAAAAAAAATGTTATACCATTTAAAAATACAAGCCAACATTTCACGCTTGTGCAGCGACGATATACATATACAATATAATTTGGTGAATGTCGTCAAAGTTTGGATAACGTTGCAAAGTAGATATCTACAGGGTGGCCCAAAAAATTTTTCGTAAAATTAGTTTAACTATATCAACAATAGCTTAAATAGTTTACTAATTTACTAATTTACTTACTTATATTACTTTTTATTTCGACAATTTCCGGTTGCCATCTTTGATTATAAATTTTTCCATTGTTTATATTTGGTTTTTTCAAATTGTTGCCA
The DNA here is from genome assembly GCA_022840565.1 of Eubasilissa regina. NCBI lineage: Eukaryota > Metazoa > Arthropoda > Insecta > Trichoptera > Phryganeidae > Eubasilissa > Eubasilissa regina. The sequence continues at coordinate 8,781,473 of JAINEB010000027.1, read as the reverse complement.
GAATGACAAAAATCACTGCAAAAGATAGTATTCTGATCACAATTGAAAAATGAAAAACGTTGGGGTGCTAAGAAAATGATCAAAGAGTTTCATAACAAAGCCTGGAGTATAGCTAGACTTTACAGCATAACTGGAAATTACAGCAGGACGGAGTTCTATCTCACAGCCAGAAATACAATCAACTTTCTTCGTCGTGATAATTTTAATTTGTAATAATAATTTAAACCCAGTAGATTATGCAATATGCGGGTGTTATGATGATTTCTGATTAGATAAATATTATGCAAAAAAAATGACATTAAGAATTATAATTAATTATACTATGTTTTGAAATAACTCGTGTGTTACGAGATGTTCTCACTTTATTTGGGCCACCCTGTTTATTTAGAAGCAAAACAAAGCCATAACTATTAATCGTTGACCCCCCGAGTGACAGTACACGGGTTATCTTTCAATTTCTCGCAACATAGTTGTTAATTTGCTATAAAAATTAATGATAATTATATATTTTTTTATTTGAACTGTAAAGCTCAAGCAATAATAATTATCGTTTATGAAACGTAATCGGTAAGTTGATAACGGGCGATTCACATTAGCTGGAAGGACTGACGACAGTGGTGTAGTGGTCGTTCCGGTACTTTTTTCCACGATCGAAACGCGTTCCGGTATTTATTTATTTATTCTTCAGACACGGTCGCTTCATACATGCTTCAGATTCTTCGCATCTTTTGTGTTCTTGAATCAAAAAGCTTTATACTTTTTATTTCTAACTGAAAACAGCACTAATACGAATAAATTCGTTTTGTCGATCAAATCAGTCATAACACACACTACGACACGACGCGCGCACGGAGCGAGTCGAAATACATATACATTATCAACGTTCGAACATCATGAATCGTGTAAACACAAAGATACCAGCAACAGTGGATTCTATCATTCGTTCCGTATCCACAAAGTTTTATAGAATTCGACTTTCACACATGCGCATTCAGTTCCGCCTGTCAAGACCAAATACTGTGTATGCATCCAACGTACAAAAACGACATTAATGTTTATGGGTACAATGCATAGAAAAGCATATATATTACGAGCGGATTGTTTTGAGAAATTTGTCGAATCGTAAATAAAAATTCAGATACGTCATGAATTTTTTTATTTACATACTATATTTGTCAGTGATTGCATCTTGTTCATGGGCTAGTCTATTGATTTGTACTTTTGATAGTAGGTATAAACTTATTATCCAGCATCCCTTCTACAAAAAGTCATCGATCGCCACTGGGGCATACGTAAGTATATTTATATATTCTCTGATATAAACACGATTGAAATGTTCTGTTTTACTACAACTTATATGGCACATCGTAGTTACTTAGTTTCGCCTATTTTCTGGTATTTCATTAAATATCTTCATCGCACTATAGATCATCTATTTCTGAGATTTAACCTTCTCCTTGAATGGCAGTCTAAGTCTATCTTTTCCTCTCTGGAAAAGTTGGCGGGTTATCGGGAGATAAAAGATAGGATGGCACTTACTTGTGGGTCTCCGATGTCTGGAAGCTGGTTCGTTTCTCTCTGGTACACCAATTCACAAGCGACGCAGAATTGTCTCGTAATTAGTGACACTCGCGTTAGAAAAGTAATTGTTTTAAATATGTTAGCGGTAGTAAAATATTATATATTAGCGGTAATTAATGTTAGCGGTTGTAAGCGGATTTACAGCGACGGCAGCGTACCGTGTTCAGTTTCGAAAGTGGAGTGGCTCGGGCGGTAGTATCAGCAGACTGCAGGAATCTTCTTTCTCCTTCGTGCCTAGGGACTAGGATAGGACAAGAGTAAGAGGGATAAGACATATTTCTGTAATCCAATGAGATACGCGTGCGTAGTACATTTAAATGCCGCTAACACTCTCGTATTATGTTCGTGCTCAAGTTGATTTGCATCAATTTTTCTTATAAATCCTGCCAATATTTTCTTAGTGAGGATTTTAAAAATAAATATCGTAATATTGAAGTATATTTTCTACTCAAGGGTTATCATATTCAGATTTGATTTGTTATAATAAAATATTAGCAACAAAACATGTGGACTTTTTTCTAAGAAAGCTTAAATTCTAAACTGAACCTGAATTCACTTAATAGGATAATAAATAACGGTAGGTAATTTTATGCGAAATGTACTTTCACATTCTATTATGTCGAACTTGAATATGATAAAATTGCAAAATTTTAATATTTAGTTGAGTTAGGGGAGTTAATTTGCCATCACCTAACTAGTTTTTTTTAGTCTTTTGTGTTTTAATATTTTTGACGTTTACATTTTTTAATTTTTTACGTTTTTGTGATACGAGGACTCGTCTTAAGCTGCAAGATGAGAGTCTGTCCTTGATTTTCAGCTCCTGCAGAATGGAGACATTCGTGCGTCTCACCGTCCATGGTATGCGTAACATTTGTCTCTAGCGTCATATTTTAAAGGTCTCCGTCTCGTCTTAAGAGTCCATGATTTTATGTTAAAATTTTTTTTATAACAACATTCTTTTTATAGCTTGCTTCATTGTTAGTTTCATATAAAGTACTTGTTCTGAAGTAGGTAGCCATAAGATTCCATAAGTTAGAATATAAGTTGGAAATAAGGTAACATATTAAATGAAATGGTAAAAAACATAATAATCATAAGGAGATAAGTAAATTGAACAAAGTAAATTTTTGATACAGACTAAAGATATGTAAGAAGTAAAAGAAAAGAAACAGGCAAGGAACAAACAAAACGTGATAAGTACGAGGTACGATTTCACACCATATAGAAATATTGAATGCACCAGAGATTGCCAAAATCTGACTATTTTATTTTGGATACACCGTAGTCTTTCCATATCTTGTCAAGTCTGGAAATATAACTTTTTTCCATACTTATGCGTCGTTTGGTTTCTAGTTTTCAGCTACCATTATCAGCAATAAGAATCTAAGATAATTAAAGTCTTGACAATTTGAAGATCGTGAGTTATTTACTGTTCGTGTATGTTGGTTACATCGGTTACAGATTGTAAAATTGAGTAGTGCAGTATTTTCTTTTAGCGATATTGATGTAGCGATCAAAGTTGTATCTTCTGCGTACCTAAGATTGGAAATTTCAATACTTCTACCATTCCAGTGCATTTCTAATTATGCACTTTCTATATATATATATATTTAAAAGAGACAATATACATCCTTATTTGCACTTAATTTTTTTTAGATAAGATGGAATTGAGTTTAACTAATAGCGGTTAATTTTCAATTAGTATGTGGTTAATATATTTTTATTTTATTTATTTATCAACACCATTCTACACTCTATTTATCAACATCCCCCCTTTCCCGCCCCTTCCCGGCCTCGCCGCCAACCAGTCAATTGTCAAGCTTGAACCAGTACGGTTATTCGTAATTGGAAAGGATTACAATATTAAGCTAATTCGAGTGTCGGAACTTTCGACGAAATAGTGATTAAAATATACAGTCCACATCATTGGAGATGTAAGCAGAATCCGGATTGTGGTGAGTACCAAACTTCTTTCTGTTCTGATATTCTTCAGCATCTATGCTTTGTACGCAACAATATATAAGTATATACCAACATATGCAACAGTAGATTCAAATTATAATATTATCCACCCCCAAATAAGAAAAATATTGAATTATAGGGGTGGCTATCGACATTTATATAAAAACATTATCAAGATCAACTTGTATATGAATATAAAATTTAATAATTTTTTTTTAAATGTTGAGAAATTGATCAGATTAGAACATGGGAATAAAAAATATGTCCAATGCATAATTATTTCTATATATATTTCTAGTTGATTAATTTAATTTGTATTAAAATACCACAGAACTAACAAAAATATGATCTCCTTAAAAACATAATTATTTATTTTGAAGACCTTTAAGTTATTTTAGGATCTCTTTTTTTATACATTCACTAATTCTCACCCGTCAATCTCCATATTTATCAAATTTTTTAAAGTTGTATATATAATATGTTAGTACGTATACTCGTTTCGAATACCACTTCACCATCGCCATCTATAGATCAAATTTGATAATTAATTTTTCATTGAAACAGCATATATGTCAACTCAATGAGAATCTGATTTTTTTTTAAATTTTCTAAGAAGGCAGGTCGTAAGCTCTGTAATTACCCCTTATTTTTTATATATTTTCCATTAAATAAAATAAAAATAGCTTCGTTTTTATGAGATATCTGATATTTATTTAATAACAGTGCCTTTGTAGGTAAAAATCTAGTAATTGTGTGTTCTTGAACATATTAAAATATTGCTAAAATATAACTGTTTTTTATATAACTTATATATTTTTTTATACAACTGGTCTATGCGTTACTCAAATGCTGGAAGTGTGATATAATGGTGATCATAACAAATTATTTATATATTGATAAGAAGTCTGATGTACCCAGCGTTCTGCAATTAATTTATATATTTAGAACGAATTACAGTGTAATGGGAATAATAATTATTAATTGGTATCAATTATTACGGTATCACTCTTTGATTTGACATGAATTTTATTGCCCAATGATTAGGACAATATCAATTCTCGATAAGGAAATTATTCATTTACAAAGTAACCGAACCAAATATAAACACTTGACCTGTCAGCCCCGGTATCGTAACTAAAGCTACTCCTCAATATCGGCAGAGAGCACCAGTTTTACGTCGTGTGTGATATCTTCTTATTTAAGGAAGGAAGTATCTGGCTTCTGACCTTTGACTCTTTGCCCTAACTTTTTTCTATTGATTTTCTTTACTTTTTCATTTCTTCTTTCATAACATAACCTAACCCAATAATCGCATTTTCTTTTTTTAACATATAATATGTTTAAACAAATATCAGATATCTCATAGAAACAAAATTATTTTTTATTACGATCACTTGATCACTTAAGCCAGCCGAAAACAGGTCGTAAGCCCTGTAATTTCTCCGTACTTCCTCATATTTTCCATTAAATATAATAAAAAATAACTTTGTCTCAATGAGATATCTGAGATAATAACAATGCCTTTGTAGGTAAAAATTCTGTAATTGTGTGATCTTGGAAGTATTAAAATATTGCTAATTTATATGTTTAGTTAACAATTTTTTAAACATTCCTATAAGCTGTGTGACTGATAACCGCACACTTTCACTTTGATAGAATTGACAGTAGATTTTGATTTGTGTTGACTGTGTAGGTTAAGACACTCGCCTAATGATCTCATTCCAGGAGACCAGCAAGTTAGTAATTTTTGTAAAAATATTGATGTGACACGTATTCCGTTTACGCATCTCTATTTGATAAAAAAAAAATTTTGATAGAAAAATGTTGTTTTTTTTTAAAAAGCTGGTGTGAGAAATGGTTGCTACGGTCTAAAAAGGTACCCTTAAAAATACTAAAAAAACAGCGAATACATATTCTAAACCAATACACACGCCTACGGTAAGAAAAATCCAGAAAAACACACATCAACCTACCTGGACAGCTTAGAAGTTCATTGTACCCATAATAATAAGAACAAAAATGGAAGACACTTGAAGTGGCCTGCAGACAGCAGTTGATAGAAAATAGTCGTTGATGATAATGAAATGAAACAAAAAAATATCTAAATAAAATAGCTGACATTATGAACTTCAAAATTAAAAACATTTTTCTTAGCTATCTTTATTAATTAATTAACTACGATTGATCGTTATCAACTAATGACGTATGTCCACAACCTTCTTTGAGTACCTTAAATTTTTCAGAACCACCATTGCGACGCAATGTTCCTTACACAAAAGAATTGTTTAGTTTACGTTTACTGAAAAAATCTTATTTGTTTCATTTGCAAAATTTTAATAAAACCGATGTGAATGTTATACTTTTTTTATTTAGAAATAACAATTGCATTAGTGTGAGTAGTACCATACATAATATGCACTTTATAACAGTGTATTGATGCCGCTCTGCGTTTTAATCGGTCCGTGGGCGGGGTGGGGTTGTCGTTTGAAATTAGTTAAAAACACGGAATCAAAAAAAAAAAAAATGAACAAAATGTTAGAATTATATATACTAGAAAAGTTTATATTTATGTTATTGATTATTGTATTATATTAGTTGTTTTTTGTATTTTTTACATAATTATCAACATTCGTCTTAGTCAAACTCATTTGTTGGTTTTTCCATTGTTATACATATATAACTACATACTTATACTATAAAAACCACATATTAAAAATAAATATTCTTAAAAGCATTATATATTCCAATACACCATTTTTTCTCTGTATTTAATTACGCTCAACTATTTCTATCACATATGCACGGCGACGAAAAACATAAAAAATATATCATATATCGCAACAAAAAACCGTGTTGATACATGCAAATTTGAGCTATGTGTATATTGTGCGTTCTATTTGTTTAATATTTAAAAAATAATGTTAAAAAAAAGTATTACTTGCTTTTGAAACGGGCTGTTTACGCACACCAATACAATTGTTGAAAGAACTAAATAATATTAACATGATCAAGTTAGAATTCGTAAAACAAAAAAAAATTAAACAAATAATAGATATCTCATAGAAGCGAAGTTAATTATTATTATATTTAATGGAAATACATGGAAGTATGTGTAATTACAGGACTTGACTTCGGCTGGCGTAAGTGATCACTTTGCACAATGTAACGTTCACCATTCTCACCCATTAATCAATCTCCATATCTATCAAAAAAAAAAAAAAATAATTAGATTCTCATTGTGATACTATGGTGTTTCAGATAAATTAATATCAAATTTAGTCCATAGAAAGCGATAGTGCAGTTGTACTCAAAGTGTTTCCATATATTATATTAACATATGTACAACTTTCAAAAATTTTATACACATGGAGATTGATTAATGGCTGAGAATGGTGAAGTTACATTGTGTGAAGTGATCACTTAAGCCAGCCGAAGATAGGTCGTAAGCCCTGTAATTACCCATACTTCCATATATTTCCATTAAATATAATAAAAAATAGCTTCGCCTCTTTGAGATATCTATTATTTGTTTAATAACAGTACCTTTGTAGGTGAAAATCCAGTAATTGTATGAACTTCGAAGATATTCAAATATTTTCCTACTAACTATTATTCAACATTTAACATAGATTCACTTACGATAGAAAATATTTTGGTATTGGTACATTGTTAAATGTAATATATAATAATCCAAACTCCGACCCCTCACCAATACATATAGTTAGATTATTCATTAACAATTATTATATTATTCATATTAAATTGTTCATAATACATTATTTTTTGTATATTTTATAATTGGGCCGTAGTCTTCCAATTAACGACTTTGACCCTAATTTATAAAAAAATCTCAACGTCATTTGAAGATTTCCTTATCACGTTTTCTATTTCATACAACTTTGTTTCATTTGTTTTATTTTATAAAAATGCTGTTATCTTGTTTATTTATAAATATAAAATATAAATGATTAAATAATAAAATTAAATATATTTTCGATATTGTCTTTTACTACTTGTTACTAGTAGGATTACGTATACTTTACTATAGTAAACTTTTAGTTTCTAAATTATAAGTAATCTGATAATTTGTTTATTTGGCAGTTAAAAATCTGGTTACATAAAAAAAAATTGCGTGACACATGGATACTAAGATAATGAGGAAGATGGTGCATTCGAGATGTGGCACTGGCTGCAAACCCCAAGAACAGCTCGTAGAAATAATTGTTAAATAATGTCTTTATTTCACAGTACAACCGCGCACAATGAAATGCTTCAGTAATGTGATAAAACGTATGGATGCAACAGATAGACAATGAAGGCGGAGCCACCGCTTACCAAGGACCGATGCAATAAGCTCAAGGCTTCTATCTCGGTCCTACTCATTCGCCACCTGTTTGGAATTTTTTAATGCTTCTAGGCAGCTGTTCATTGAAACAAAATAATTTATACTATAAAAGTTACAAAAAAATTGTGTGAAAGAACTGGAATGTATTAATGTAGGAGCAAAAATGGGCGATTTGATTGTATGCTGTTTATTATACGCCGATGATACAGTACTAATGGCGAATAATGAACAAGAATTATAGAGTCTAGTGTGTAGAATGTACGATGTATGTAAGGAAAGCGACCTCATGATGAATGTTAACAAGTCAAAAGTGATGGTATTCGAGAGGCAAGAAAGCTTGTACTTGGTAATGAATGTTTGGAACAAGTAGATGAGTTTGTGTATTTGAGAAGTATGTTCGATAGAAACGGAAAGGCTGAGAATGACATCGAAATGAAGGTGACTGCAGGGAATAAAGTGAACGGCGCTTTGAATGAAATTATATCTAACGGAAATTTGTCGACCGAGGCAAGACTAGCTGTGTACAATAGAGTTCTGGTACTGACACTGATGTATGGAAGTGAGGACTGGAGCTGGCAGAAGAGGAACGAAAGTAGACTGAAAATAGACTGAAAGACTGAAGTGTAAATGAGATCAGAAATAAAAAAATAATGTAAAGCTGATGTTAGTATAGTAAGATTATGAAATGATCACTTAAGTGGTTTAGTTATATGGAACGGATGAATGAGAAGAAAATGGTAAGAAAGACATATGACGCAAGTATTGATGGCACTAGAAGTAGAGGATGTCCGCGAAAGACTTGGCACGACCAGGTAAACCAAATATTGGCGGATGGTCTCGTTAGAAGCGTCAACAATCATCGCGCTTGTATGAGAAGATGTATGAATGTGGATGAGGCGAGAATTGTGTCAGGACAGAAGAGTGTGGCGCTCTATCCTCTATGCCAACTCCCACGGGGAAACGGCGTGATGGTAAGTAAGTAAGTAAGTAAGTAAGTAACCATTAAATAATAATAAAAAAATAGTCTACTGTCTTCATGTCAATTCTTATGCAAATATTCTTTAGCACTTTCTACAAACAAATCTAGCAGAAACGCAAAATGGTTTATATTTACTATAAAGGTTCCAAAATGTTTAACAAACTGCCGTCAAATGTGAAGTAACCAACTGGTGTAGCTACTTTTCGAAGGTTATACATATAAAAAACATTTAAGTTCAATAACTGATAACTTTTCATGTGTGCAATTGATATACGATGTAAATATATATATTTTTTTATGTTTTCAAAAATGTTATATACCAGATGTAAGAATATTTTACAATATTTGTAACTAAATAAAATATACATATATACATTTAGATATACTTGCAATTTAAAAAATACTTACTATACTTTAAGGTGATTACACTCCACAGTGATGGTTTGTTCTTTAACTGTATCGATGTATACATAGAAAATGTTTAAAATATTTTCATAATTTAAAAAAACGATTTACACACATTTCACACAATAAATTATTAATAAACGACAAATATAAATTGAAAATAATGATAAATATAATGTTACATAATTGGATTCTTTTATTCTCTGTAACACCGTCAATTTATAGTAAAAATAAAAATAATATTAAAAAAAATCAAACCAAGTATATACTATATCATATATGTGTGTGTGTTATGTGTACAGTTCACAGGGAAGGAATATTTATTACATTTATTTTATAATAATGTTTTTAAATAATATGGTGTAGGTAGATAAGTGCTAGGTGTATATAATTTTTTTAATCAATTTTAATTGACAGTTCTTTATCTACTTACCAGAAATTTTGAAATTACATATTTAAGATATATTTGGCGTTCATGGGTACTGAATAAAATATGTAGTCACCATGGTATGGTTACGAGTATGATGTATTTGTTTGGTCGCTTTTTCGTCACATATTTTTTGAGATTACGTCGATGTTTAGATGAGTGCGTGTCGCCCATATTTTTCAAAATAATGCAGTCTTACGAGTATAACACAGACTTATGCATTTTTAAATTTTGGTCTTGGTTTTATCTCATATTTAATATTCGTTGTCAAGAAAATTGTCAGGTTTTGTCTTTGTGTAGTATAAATATAATAACTGACTATAGCTGGATCACATCACAATGATTTACACTTGAATGCTTAATGAAGAGCCTTCATTGTGTTTTCTTATCACGGATGCAGCCTGTGATGGCATCCCACCCCTTCACATCAGGTTGCTTAGAGGTTGCGAAAATACAGGTCGAACGATGTGTAAATAATTTGTCTAGACAATATTAATACCCACCCTTTGGTGAGGGAAAATTCATTATAATTACTGAATTAACGTACCTGTAGCCCTTGAAACATTTGAGGAAATCTACAAAATGCGACGCTTTGAGTGTATTACTACTGAATTATAATCAAAATTAATATCATTAAATTATTATTATATATACAAGTGTCCAAAAGGCAGTAGTCTAAATGGAGCCCACGTTTAGGGGACATAACTAGCTACCCATTGAGCGTCAAATAGGGTTATCCGAAATTCAAAACCTCAGAAATTATTCGAACTTTGGTGATTTTCAATAAATTTGCATCCTGTGTTTACAATAATACTCGCTGAGCCATAAATATTCAACCTTTCGTGATAAAATTTTGCGCACGTATTGAGTTGACTGGATATGAAAAAATATTGCGCCCTAGAACGTTCTATTTTTTTAAGATTTTGTCTATGCATAAATGGAAACTGGCTTATCGGAAACGCTGCGATCAATATAGCTCAAGACCGGGAGAAATGGAAACGTATTGTGCACCAAGTTTCAGAAACGATAAAGAAGAGGAAAATAAACATCGAATATGGATCGCCGATCATCGTGCGCGCATGTGTGAACGTGACATATGTGGATATAATGATTCCTAACCCATTTACCTACTTCTTTCCCCCCCTCTCCTCAGCGCACAACCTTTTTTGTGTGTTATTTATTTCGCACTAGTACAGTTAAAGTTTACTATTGGAGTGCATTAGACTGTTAAGTTAATAAGTTATCGTCCTGCCATGTGGGAATGATAAGTCGAACTGTGAAGTTGACGTCTTGCTATCGATCTGGTCAGACTTTGTGAAAATTGATGCAATTGCTGTGTGAGGTTTCTCGCCACCATGGGTATAGATATTAGTTTCATATTGCTATTTGTGTGTAGTGTGAATTAGAAGACATCTACATACCTAAAGGAGCATCTCAGGTAGGTCGTATGCTTTTTAGTATCTGGTTGGTTCTTGAGCCTCCCTTTAAAAATTAAAAAAAAACTTATCTGGTACCGTTTATAAGCAAGAGCTCCTATATGATCCTACTCATTCGCCGCCAGGTTGGCATTTTTTAAATGCTAATAGACAGCTGCGCGATTTCTGATTTGATTTCGATTTCTGTGCGGCTCCGTCTTGTCACTATGTGCAATCACAAAAACCCTCATTGGCTCCGATCCATTATTTATTGATAAACATTTCCACAAATAGACGCAGTAGATGAAAAAATAAATAAATAAAAAAAAATGAGGAAAAGAACACCCCTATGTTCTCTTGTTCTTGTTCCTAATTCCAGCAGTCCGTCCTTTCATTCATATCTCTATTCTGCGCGCGATCATTTGGGGTCGGCTGGGAAGGTCTTCATTCAGTAGTGGATAGAAAACGTCTGATGAGGACAATGACGGTGATGAAATGCAAACAAATATAAAGTCATAAAAAATGTGGACAAAACTTGAACGTTTTTATCATTTCCCGTTGGACCGCTTGCCAATTCTCGGCCTTTCGATACAGTGCGTAATGCTTTACGATTATTTCATCGGGAGGCGGTCCATTGCGAAACAAAATGGTTTCTCGTTACGTATAAGGATTCTCCGTCCTTCTTAACATAATGTAACGTAATTAGTAGAAAGTAGCCGCTCGGAGTCACTTACGAAATGCGGTCTTACGGGAGGTAAGTTCGTACGAAGCTGTGCAAAAAATATATCTTTTGTGGCACATTTATCGATTCAAAATGGCCGGATGACTGAAAACGATAATGGTCGACTTGATGTATAATTGACGTATATATATTTTTTTTAAGATAATATTGAACTGTTTCGCTACCTCGCATCCAACCACCTTGCGAAATATTATACTTAAACGCCTGATAACTTAAGTTAATGATTAAACCATCTTTTAAATTTGAATTCATTAGAAAGATATACATATAAAATCAATTTTGTCGAAAAATATTGTTTTTGCGCTAGCGGGATTCGAACATGGATCTCTATTTCCAATACGGGGAAGTACAATACCAATTGTGTTATAGCGCCAGTACTTTTCATGGCAAATTTTCGAACCTATATGTTACACTTTTTCAAATTAATACATCTGTCGTTCTATTATTTGAAATAGAGATAGAAATAGGATTGGAAATAGAGATCCAGGTTTGAATCCCGGTACCGCAAAAACAATATTTTTCGACAAAATTGATTTTATATGTATATATTTATAATTAATACATTAATTAATTAATTAGTATTTAAAATATCACAGACCTATATTCTGAATAATTACAACTTCACAATAAGAATGTGTTCTCATTAATAAGAAAAATATTGTTGTTGCGCCACGGTATTTGAACATGGATCTCTTTCCAAACCGGGGAAGGTGCTATCCAACTATGCTACAGCGGCGATATTTTTAGCGATGAATTTTCGAACCTGTATGTTACATTTTTGATATTAATACATTTAATAGTTCCATTATTTGAAAGAGAAATCTACCTTTTTCATATTTAAAATGTCACAGACCTATGTTCTGAATAATTACAACTTCACAATAAGAATGTGTTCTCCCAATAGATCATATTTGCTATGTTTTTGAAATTTTGTCTGCATGTCATCTTCAGGAACAAGTTGTTTCTTCGGGATAAGTATTTCAGTACCTTTTGTCAAGTCACAGGCAATGTTCCCTCTAATGATGTGAAGAGACAAATTTTGAATAATTTTAATTAGAACAGACCGTCCAGAAGTTGAATTGTTTTATCCGAAAAAGGTTCCAAAACATGACCAATCTATTATTTAGGCACAAGGAGTCTAATTATAAATAATTTTATCAATCTGAATGTAATTTCGAATGAAAACTAATCAGAAAAATAATGTTACGCAAATACGATACGTCAAACTTATGTAATAATAAATAATAATAAGAAAAATGCATTGGTTGCGATGTAGTGACATTACAATGTCGTCGACATTATAATCACATCACAATTACTTGAATAATTTTGATTTGTTTCTCGCTCTCTAAAAGACGGGTGTTTAGGAAAACAAGTACTAATTTATTTTAAAAATTATTAGTTATTTTTTATTTTTATTACATTTTGTTCCGTATTTGCGAAACGCACTTTTGTAACATGTCGAAAATTATTGTTGTCACATACCCGCGTCTAACTTTCTTATCCCTGACCTATCTTAATGTTTGCTAACCAGTGTAAAATCAATTAGATGTCAGTCAACTTGAGCGATATTGTGTTCGATCTAGATATCGCGAAAACATTCGCGGTGTGGACTTTTTCAGCTCCAGTGCACCAGAATTGTGTTTTTTGTGATCCTGTGATCTGCATGCACATTGTTTATTATTTGTGTGTGCCGTGGATGCAAACTGACATCGCCAGTATCAGTCGGAAGCGAAGAGCGGCACATCCACGTGCCATTATTGTATGATTTCGGCGGCGACCACGGGATCTGCGGAAGGTAAGGCGAGCTGTCTTTCCGAATCTCGGTTCCCGAAATTCACTAGTCCTTTGGTTAAGTCCCTATCCCCTCATCGACCTCTCCCTGTACCACGTTTCCTTGTAGCCTCCAACACCTTGCGGTGATTCCGATTTACGACCGGAATTGTCGTAATCCATTACGCGGGACGTGTGACCCGGAGATTGCACAATTCACATATATATACATTATAATTTTATTTTTTGCCAAACGGACGACAATCTTCCTTCCATCTTCCCCTGTTTTGAGTCATTTCGGTATTTGTTGATCAATCAAAACCCAACCTTAACACAATCAATGTTACTGTTTAACCAGACTAAGTTGCTAAGATGATACATCTTGGTTCGTTTTGGTTAGTTGGTTTGAACAATATTCAGTGCAATTTTAAGGAGCAATGCTATTATTTGTGCGCTGAGTAAGAAAATAAGAAAATTACCTTACCAGTATATGTTATGTATTAAGATGCATAAATAAGTCAAGAGAACTAATATAAACTATCAAGGAAAGCTGCACACATTTTCCGCAATGAAAAATATGATATTATTAAGAACACATTCTCATTGTGAAGTTGTAATTATTTAGAATATAGGTCTGTGATGTTTTTTAAATACTAATTAAATGTATTTATTAGAAAGATATGCGTATAAAATCAATTTTATCGAAAAATATTGTTGTTGCTGCCAGAATTCGAACCTGGATCTCTTCCTATCCGGACACTTTTAGTTTTGTGGAAAATCATATTAAATTATTAATAATTATACAAAATTGTTTGTTTAAACCACTATATATTAATTATTCAACATGTTTCGATACCTATGGTATCATCTTCAGGAAACAATGTATACTGGAATTAAAAATACAAGCATAAATAAAAACAAAACTATAAAATGGAGAATAAGTGAGGACTAATATGAAAACAAATTTAAAATATGACTATTTGCAAAGAGGATTTGGTAATTTATATTATTAAGCTTGCTATTAACACTTTATAGTATTTCTAAAATTTCAAATGTATCTAACTGTAAATCCCTAGTATTTGTATGTATAATTTCTAAACCCTTATTATTATCAAAGGAATGGTTTGTTTCCAAAAGGTGATTAGAAAATTCTGAATAATTATTGTTATTTAGGTATGTCAAATGCTCCTTAATTATAATATCAAAATTTTTGCAAGTTTTACCTATATAAAAATAATTGCAATCATTGCAAATAAATTTGTAGACCCCAGATTTTTTTTAAATATCGTCCTTATTATTTAATATATAATTATTTAATTTGTTATTAGTGTAAAAAGCTGTATTCAATATACAATTGTTCGAATGGACTTAAGGCCAAATTTGTGACGCGATATACCTCCCGATATAGAAATTTACTATCCTAGATAGAATATTATTGACTTGTAATAAATAATGTTTTAAAGTAAAATCCCACATGGACGTTTATCTTCTTCTTTTTGTGCCCTATCCGTTCAACTGTTGTTGGCTATCATGTTGACTTTATTTAAAACGGCTCGAAAAAGCTCTACAGTAAACTGGCCAAACCATTGTTTCAGTTTCTTCAGCCATGATGTTAATATTTCAGCCATATTTTATTAATGTCAATTATAAATAAAAGTCGGCGACTGAGAGGGTTTTTGAGATTGCAGCTGTTCGGCTCCGTCTTGTCACATGTGCGAGACAAAGTTGCATACTTGCTTAGTAGTATTAAAAAACTGCCAACCAGGCGGCGAATGAGTAAGACCATATAGGTGCTTTGGCTTATAAACGGTCCTGGGTAAGCGGTGGGTCCAGCAATCCTTCCCTGAATTATGAAATGCAAGATCTCATATTTATCATGATGTTTCATTACATATCCGAGATATTGAAGTTTTCGGATTTTTATTGTTTTAGTTACTTCCGACCGTAATGTTTATAAATAAGTAAATACATATTGTACTTAACACCTGTATACTCGTATGTATTTATGTCAATTGAGACGACTAACTGTAATAATATCTTTATCATTTCGACCTAACATAAAATGTTAATGGGTGTGTGTACATAAGAATAAATCGTCTTAATTGAACACTTTCATCAAAGGCGTTAAGGGCAATAATTTATCTACCTTTTGGTATATTTCACAGGCTGTACACAATAACTAATACATTAAAAAGGTCTCACTTGTTGCATAATAAAAAAAGTGATGAATATTTATAAAATTGAACACAATAATAGGGAGCATAGCTAGTAATTGATTTAAAGATATTAAGTAGACATTAAGGACAGATGTTTTTGCTACGCTTCCTTCTCTCCAATGAAAAGTGCTATCACTTGTTTTCATGGAACTATATATTTTATTCTTCTTCTTCTTTTAGAGCTTGTCGATTATAAAAGATGAATATTATGTTCCAAGCTGATGTTGTTTTTAAATAACAAAAAAATTTAACATATTTTTTTCATCGATTATTTGGTTTATTACAATTATTTACGTGACATCGGCCAAGTGGCTGTAGCACAAATGCTCGCTCGTTTAACCATATTTTTCATAAAATTCACGCGCACTTTGCATATTATTTCAACAATTTCATTTCGAATATTGTCCTGTAGCATCGGAATTGTTGTTGGCTTATTGGCGTAGACTTTTCTTTTCTAGTACCCCCACAGAAAATAGTTGAGAGCTGTCAAATCAGGTGATCAAATTATTTCTGGCCAAATTTCAAGCGTAGCTCGAGCTGTGTATAAGGTGGCACCGTATTGTTGAAACTACGTATGTTGCACACCCAATAAACCCAATTCGGCCACCAATAAGTTTTCTAACGTATGACTATAGTGATCACCATTAAATAAGTTTTCTAACGTATGACTATAGTGATCACCATTAAAGCATTGCCATTATTAATTAGATAAAATGTTTTTTTGACTTCAACAAATTTTTGAGGCGTTAAATAATTTATTATAAATTGTAATGAACTACTCTCTATGACTACTAAATAGGAACTGACAAATGTCTTCCAGATCAAAATGGTAGCCAAACAAAATTGACCTGGAACATAATATTCACCCTGTAATATCTTAGCGATCGTGTTGGTAATTATTGATTTATGAGTTCTTAATTGTCAGATTGTGGACTTTCCGAACCACTAGATTCTTCAGTGAAGATTATTTCCATCTTTCAGGGTTTCTTCAGCTAGCGATTTTGCCTTGAATGATGAGTTGCAGAATCTGATATTTTACTGGATATCTCTTGCTGTGGCCAGAATTTCCGTTTTTTTTATTTTAAGCATTTTTTTCCTATCGCATTCGAATCATGTCACGTCTCCATGACTGTCCATAATTCCATTACATATAAAAGTACGAAGAACACATATTTAACAAATATAAACGCTAAACTTATAATTTGCCACTTTTTAGAAATTCACGTGTTCTGAAAATTCACGATATCAAGAAGACGTCAATCTATCTAACGAAATGCGTAATCTTTGAATCGCGCGTCCCGCGGATTGGAATTATAACGATTCCAGTCGTAAATCGGAATCGTCAAAAAGGGGGGGGGGGGGGAATAAAGGAAGGAAGGAAATAAGGAACTTGGATGTAACGAATAAGGGTGGATAGGGATTCCAGTTGAAAGACCAGTGATCTTGGGGAATCGGGAATCTGAAGGTCTGCTCGCTTTACCCCTCAGTCGCAGTCAGGACATTTTCTTCTTCTTCTTCTTCTTCTATTGGCGTTCTATTCTCTCTGCCTACCCCCGCGAAGAAACGGCGTGATGGTAAGTTAGTTAGTTAGTTAGAAAATAGTAAGAAAGACGAATGTGATACGAGAGCTCTTGTCACGGTAGTACAGCGTATACTGTTTAATAGTCTTTGCCTAACCCTGCAGAGAAAAATACGTGATGGTATGTAAGAAAGCAGGACTATTAAGCTCCAGCGTTCTTGACCCTGTTTCTGAACGGACATGTATGGCAGACACTTGATAATAGAATTTATTCTGGGTAATCTGCTGTGCTGTGGGTCTGTTTTTGTCTTAGCCGACGTTTTTGGGGCCACATTTCAGCGGCCATATAAGGGTGGTTGATGGTTACTGAAAATATGGGTACCGCAACATCTATCTCATCTACCTACGAGAGTACGTACACCACTGATGAATTTTTTATACTTACATAAATATTTCAATTCTTAGGTTTTGGAGTCAGCCGAATAATTATATAGAGTGTAAATATGTCATTTTTTTTCCTCTTTTATGTTGGCATTGACAACCATGCACAACCAAAAGTCCCGGTCCTGGGTTGCCTTTACAGCTAACTTCAGGGTCTCATCAGCTAGACGCAATGTATTTATCTACCATTATGGTACCAAAGTTGTGCTCAGGATAATCTCCCTCTATAGGTACTTTGATGCATAATATGGACGAAGAATTAAAATAATTAACTTTGTTAATTAACCACTTTGTTCCATATTCACAGAACACATTTTTGGCGCGTCTTCAGAATCTGCTACGACCCGTATTTATTGACACCTTTTACGTCCAAATTCACACCCATGCTTATCTTCAGTGTGAATAGTGATCTTAACGTCAGCAGACGTCAACTAGAACGAAATTCGCTCGATCTCGACATCGTGAGAGCATTAGTGGTGTGGACTTATTCAGCTTCAGTGCAATGTATTATATTGTTTGTTATCGTGTGATTATTTATCGTGTGTACAGTGATTATCATTTATTATTTGTGTGCCGCGGGTGAAGTAATTGACATCGCCATCTTCCTTCGGAAGTAGAGATTTGCTTATCCGCGTGCCGTTTGTGTGATCTCGACTGCGAATGCGGGGTGAGAAGGCGTCATACAAGGTAAGGCGAGCAGTCCTTCAGATTCCCGATTTCTCGAGATCACTGACCTTCGACTGGAATCCCTATCCATCATCGGCCCTTATCCGTTATATCTACACACTTAATGAATTAAATACATTTACCGGTTTCGAAAAATATCGTTTTCTACTTCAGTATACAATTAAGTATATACTCGTAGTTTATTGTGTGGAATGGAGTAGACTCTACCTCTGATATATAAAGAATTGTCCTGGATACTTTGCAAGACTGTCGTCTGTGTTAAAGTAGACATTTTTTTTCGTGCTATTGCGGTGTTATTTAATTCAAGAATGATAAAGATTTGACAGAAATAAAAATAAAAGTAGAGAAAAAAAATGTAGTGAGATTGTTGTAGAATTAGTGAACTATTAGTGTAGACACTGTATAATGATTATGTTAAAATATTGGATAGCTTCTGATTGATCTCTACCCAATTGGATCATATGTTGGGTCCATATTTGTGTAATCTTATTGGAAGTGAACTCTCAGAACTGGCGTGTAGATGTTCGTTGTTTGTCTTGTGTTGTGTCCATGATTTATAGCTTTGGGTGAGTTGTTGTTAGCATGGAAGTATTGGACGAGTCTCAACATATAGATTTGTCTTATGTCTAGGGCATTGTACTCTTTAAATATAAGATCTGACGGATATCAAAAGTGACGACCATTTCATCAAATTATCAAAAACCTATGTTATATTGTTTTTTAACAGAATCTATTTTTTAAAAACAATAATTATTTAAAAATAAATTTAATATCTAACTTAAATTGTTACTAGATGATACAAAATTAATATAATAATTTTTAAGAAAAAATTTTAGAATGGGACTTGTGGTTAAATTTAAATGGTTGTTTATAATATTTTGGCAAAATTTACACGCTTTATTTGTTTCTAATGATTCGAAATGATTCAATTTAATACCAATATTGTGTATATGTAAAATAGACAATCCCAAATTTTTATCAAAAGTATGATCATTTTCTAACAAATGATCGGAAAATTCTGAAAAGCTATTATTATTCAAACATCTCAAATGCTCCTTGACTCTTATGTTAAAATTTTGACCTGTTGCACCAATGTAGAAAGCAGTACAATTTTCATAGCTAAGTTTATTGACACCGGAGTCCTTAAAATTGAACAGAAATAGAATAAAACGGAATTGTCTTTAAAATTTATGAATATATTCATTATGTGGTTAATTACATGTTTGATTTTGCAAATAAAAAAATACTGTATTTTTTTCACTATTGTCAAAAAGGCTTGCTGTTATTGTATTTATTTTAGGCATTCATTCGTCATCCATGGGATAAGTAATACCTTTCTCCAGCAACACATTTTGATGGCGTCTATTTGATTGTATTCAAGTCTCTGATGTATATATGAAGATCGGAAAGGTAAGAGTGTGAACCGACATAATTTTAAACAAAAAAATAGACAACATAGAGACGAAGCAATTTTTTATTTTATTACATTTTATGAAAATATTTGAAAGTATGGGTTACAGAGCTTACGATCTATCTTCGGCTGGCTTAAGTGATCACTTTATACAAATGTAACGTTCACCAATTCTCACCCAATAATCAATCAAGTATATATATGTGCCTTTGTAGATGAAAATCTAGTAATTGTGTGTTTTTTTGCTGTTTTAATTTTAGTCACTGTTTTTTCAAATTCTGTAGTTATATGCGTTTTCGAATTTTTTCCCTACTATCACCACTATCACAACTATCACTAGTGTTCGTGATCAGCACACTCAAATTCCTGCTTGAACTATCTCACATTAACATGAGCCACATATAGTATTTTTGTTTTAGATCTATTTATTTATTAACAATAATACTTGCTTATGAATTTTATTTTATGTAAAATCTCTGTACTAGCTGTTTGTCAATTAGTAATTATCAGAGTTTTAAAAAAAGACAACTGGGGGAGAGGAGGGAAAACCCACCCTTTCCCGGGACCGGTTCAGAAGCTAGGGCTGCTTCCTTGTCGGTCCCACTTGTCAAAGTTAGTAAAAATATGCGACTTTAATTCAATAACATATTCAAGTTTATTCAGTACCTACATGAAACGAAAAAAGAAAAGAAATTCAATGTAGTTATTAGCGATTTTCGCAAAATTTAAATTTGGACCCTCAAGTACTGTTTATAAAAAAACATATAACATAATTTTATAGAATACATAGTTTTACATATACATGGAAAATTTATGGAAAATTAAGGTGCAATAGTTCAAGGCAGACACTCAGGGATGCAGTCATCAAAAACACTCCCAAAAGAGGGATGGTGGATGAGACGCAAAATGGTTTGAGTCACACTTACACGGACAGACTAACTATCTGTTAATATCCTTGACGATTCTTAATCATTTTTCTCTACAGTCCGCAGTTACAGGAAATTCCAGGAAGCCAGTAGCCTCAATGATCTGGTCGGTTCATCGACTTAGAGATCGCCCACTTCTCTCTGATCTTCCAACATTTCAATATCTTACAATCAGTTTCACACCATCCTCTTTGCTAGTAATATTCGAAAAAAATGCATATGAGATAGATTTTGGATTCTTGACTGTTCCAAAACTAAGGCAACGATAATGAATGTTTTTTTTAAATATTGATGTCGGAGATCAGGTACCCTCAAAACTATTTACTTACAATGATTATTTATTTATTTTAGACATATATAACATTTGTACAGCTGCAAAATAAAAGACAGTTTGTTACATATATTTTACACACATTTTAAAATGTATTGCCCAACTAGGTAAGTCAGGGTAAATTGGTAAACAAATACATTTTACAAAACACAATAAAATCGAATACGCAACATACAACGTAAATAAATGTGAAAATAATGTAATGCCACTTGAATTTAAAATATTTAATATAATATACGTGATAAGATTTTTTTCCACGTTCTACCTTCAATGTGCACGCGCTCATCGGCCTGCTACCAATTAGTACAAAATTACTTTCATTTGTAGTAAAACAAAATATTTCGTAGTTACTGCTAATCAACTTCAGTAATAGCTCAGCGGCCGACTGAATGCAAACTTGCCCACTAATTCTAATAAATAAAGGCATTTTAATAAAATAAAAAAAGATTGTCATTAAAAATCAAAAGTATTCAGACATTTACATTTTTTTAATAAATAATATACTAAACATATGTATTTAACCCGAATGCCGGTGCGGATTGCCGTAAAACTGTTCTGCAGTTAGGCAAACGTTGAAAATTATGTTATAATACAGATGAATATTATATTCCAGGCCGATATTGTTTTTCAATTACTAAGAAACAAAACATAATTTTTTAATTTGGTTTTCATTTATCAATTACTTAGTTTATTACAATTATGATACAATATGATATTGGCACAAATGCGTGCTCTTTTAACCATATTTTTCATAACATTTTCGCACACTTTGCATGTTATTTTAGTAATTTAATTTCGAATAATGTTGACTTATTGGCGTAGACCTTTCTCTTCATGTACCCTCATATTAAATAGTCAGGAGTTGTCAAATCGGGTGATTGAGGAGGCCAGTCGATATCACCGCTTTTTGACATTGTACGGCCGTGAAAAATTTCTCGCAAAATTTCAATCGTAGGTCAGGCTGTGTATCGTCCTGTTGAAATCACGTGTGTTGCAGGCCCAATCAACCCAATTCGATCACCAAGAAGTTTTCTAACGTGTAACACTAATGGTTGCAACATTACCATTATCATTAAATGAAATAGCTATAGCTGAAAGTTCCAACTGCATTACTTAATTATTTCAATTTATAGATCATTATTGTTAATTTACAATGTTTATTTATTTATTTTTAACTTCCGTCATCTCACAGTGGTCATAAATAATATTGAAATTATGTTAAGACCTTAAAACTGATCATATTTGCATACTCAAAACAAAATATACATGAATATATATTGAAATTCAATCAACACTTTTGAGCTCATTATTTCAAAACACAGTCAGTGTCATATGGAACCTTGTTATTCTGAGGGGTCGAAATGCAAACTGACAAAAAGAAAATCGCCCATGAACATAATATTCACCCTGTTCATATATATACCCATGTAATAAAGATGATTTTATTTTTTTACTTACTTACCATCACGCCGTTTTCGCCGCGGAGATAGGCAGAGAGGAAAGAGCGCCACATTCTTCTCTCATGACACAATTCTCACCATATCCACATTCATATATCTTCTCATACAAGCGCGATGATTATTGACACTTATATCGGGACCATCCTCCAGTATCTGGTTTACCTGGTCGTGCCAAGTCTTCCGCGGACGTCTTCTACTTCTAGTGCCATCAACACTTGCGTCATATATCTTTCTTACCATTCTCTTCTTATTCATCCGTTCCATCTGACCAAACCACTTAAGTGATCATTTTTTAATCTTACTCACTACACTAAGATCATCTATATATTCTTTTCAATTTCTTCATTCTTTACTCTGTCATAAGTGGATCTGCCACATAAACGCCTAAGTGATCTCATTTCCACTGCATTCATTCTAATTTTGTTTCTCTTCTGCCAGATTCTGGCCTCACTTCCATACATCGGTGTCGGTACTGGGACTCCATTGTGAACCGCTAGTCTTGACAAGTTATCATTAGCTATAATTCCATTCAAAGCGCCGTTCACTTTATTCCTTGCAGTCACTCTTCTTTCAATATCTTTCTCTGTCTTTCCGTTTCTATCAGACATATTTCCCAAATACACAAACTCATCTACTTGTTTCACACATTCATTACCTACAAGTACTTTGCAAGTTGTCTTGTTTTCCTCTTTTTTGAATATCATCACTTTCGACTTGTTGATATTGAACGCGACCATTGAAACTTTAGCACAATATTTTGAAATTAATAACGTTTTCACGTATTTCATGAAACAAAAATACAACTAAATATAAGTTTTAATATGTACGAGTCCAAACATTTAACATACATATATGTATGTGCTTATAATATCCATATTTATAGCAAACTATCGCGATGACGTAGTTTTCTTAGTAATATAGTGTGAACGTAATTAAAAAATAATAAATGATGTTAATAAACATCGCGTTATATTTGGGCAGTACATGTTGCATCGAAGAATATCGTTAATAAGGTTTTTAAATATGAAATTAATATATTAACTAGAAAGATATACGTATAAAATCAATTTTATCGAAAAATATAGTTGTTGCGCCATCAGAATTCAAACCTGGATCTCTTTCCAAACCGGAGAAGGTGAATATCTAACTATGCTACAGCGATGATATTTTTAGCGATAAATTTTCGAACCTATATGTTACCTTTTTGATATGAATACATTTAATCGTTTCATTATTTGAAAGAGCCATCTAACTTATTTTTACGGAATCTCAAATACCTTTGAGTAATCTGATAGCCTACCCCAGAATTATCAATTCATTTGTATTAAATTTTGGACACATTGATACACCTTAATTATTAGGAGAAGAAAATTGATTGTGTATTTATATCTTTATAATTAATATATTTAATTAATAACTAAAATATCACAGACCAACGTTCTGAATAATTAAAACTTCACAATAAGAATGTGTTTTCCTAATAATAAGGTTTTGAATATTGGTAACGAAATAGAAAAATAGCAGTATCGCATGTATGGTATTACGACCTATTAAAAATATTTTTTTTTCAAAAGCCGTACAATTTTTCATTAAAAATATTTTCAGGATCGACAAACTCCACGTGAGCCGTAGGAAAAATAAAATATTGTTATATCACAGACCTACAAATGAACTAACGCAAATTACATGTTTCAACGTTTTCATTTCAGTGTCACCCAAGTGACCACTTACGTAAAAAATAGTACCGCCACTTTTTTTAAATATGTGACTGTGTGCTGACAATATAATATGTATTAATGTAAAAAATATTTCTTGTTTACACATAGAATTAATTTTCTAAGAGTAAATACTTTTAATTTAAATGTTTCTTAAATGAATGAATGAAGAGTTCCTTAAATGATCAAAGGTACTCATTTTATGAAATTACCTTTGTCCTTACATCCTACCCCGTACTTGTCATGTTCTTACACTTCTTACATATTTTTAATCCGTATCAAAATTTTACTTTGTTCAATTTTCTTATTATCTCAACTTTTCTCAATTTGATTTTTCGGTTTTTTACAATTTAATTAAGTTTTTTACCTTACTTTCGTGTAATATTCTTACTTAAAGAACCTTATGACTACCAGAATAGATAATTTATGTGTATCTATCGAGGTAGGAAGCGGCCAACATGCTTGCGTGTAAATGAATTATAATATTTGTATTAAGGATTTTTATATTAATGTTTTATATGTTTATATAAAAATAAACGTCGATTTGTCGGTACTGAAAAATAAATGTGTCATAAGCTATCGGATTTATGTTTCCACAAATAATATGTGTAACATGCCCCTCGTTCCACAACTAATGTTCCAAACCTCTCTCATGTATGTAAACTTTATTTGTCTATTCATTTACTGGTCTGTGGGTTAAATATATAAAGAAAAAAATTATTTAGTTGCCTCAAATGAATGTTCATTGAATTAACACGCGTTCGTCTATGTCCTTTCTCATTGTTCTTTTTACAATCTCCCAACTAATTTCCTTGTACAATATTTTATAATGAGTCCAACAGCTCCCTGTTCATTATGTTAATGTGGGAGATAAAAATAAAATGCATAGATGAGCAACAAAGTGCAGGTATTTATAAAGCGTGGTTTTCAATTATCACGATAACACAAACGAATGAACATTCCCTTGGCGCGCGCAAAAAGCCAACAAAACCGACTTAAAAAAGCACTTAGGTCTCTGCCGAGTCGTTGATATGAAATTCAAACGGGTAATTTATGTTTATTTTATCCAATTAGCTCTATTGAGATCGGCACATTAATTAATTTATTACATTAATTCCGCGCTCGGATCCCGCCTCGGGGGAAATTATAAAACGCAACCTCCGTGCAAAAAGGGCGATGCTAATTTGACAGCCGTTTTAGTGACATTTTGTTGTTCTTTTCCCAGTTAACACTGAGAATATACATACATTATGCAGTTCAAGATGTTCAAGAAATCCCCTTAATGCTTCTCAGGAGGAGAATGAAATAATCATTATACAAATTAAATTAATCGACTAGAAAGATACACAGAAATAATTGATTTATCGAAAAAATATTTTTATATTTTTAAAATTCGATTAATTTATATGTACAAAGTGATATCCTTAAAAAAAACATTAGTTTACTGGAATAATTTATTAGTTATGATACCTTATGTGACGATGATTGGTAACAGAGATTTACCGATGATTGGTAACTGAGATTTAACGATGATTGGTAACCGAGATTTAACGATGATTGGTAACCGAGATTTAACGATGATTGGAAACTGAGATTTAAACTTACTAATTAGTAACTAAGATATAACTGCTGGAGGTTTACTTTCTAATTTATAAATTTATTTATTAGTATATTTATATATTCTCTAATATAAACAAGATCAAAATCGTTATTTTTTACTACAACTTATCTTGCTAAGTTTCATTTTCTAACATACCAGTCATTGCTTAAAGAATTACGAATATTTAGTTACTAATCATCGTTACAATTTAACAAAATTAGTCACAATAACGGTTTCACAGTTTAAACAGTTTAAACAACGATTTAACCATCACTGTGATTTATCTTAAAACTAGTATCGGAATGGTGTTCGCCGCATATTTTGAAAAAAAATATTTTCGATAATTGTGTAGTACCTATTTAAAAATACAATTATTTCTCTTATAAATATGTTAACATAAATTTATGAACAAAGAGGTACGTTAGATTAGTTGATAGATTAAAGTTAATTATGTTAATTATTTTATATACCATACTATTGTGCTACCCTTTTTTTGTAAATTTACATAAATAATACTAATCCTAATGAATATACATAAAACGAAGGTAAGGTAAATGGCAACGTTTAATCAAGATAAATATCGATTAACAGTAAAATTGAATTTGTGTAGAGCTGTGTTAATCTTGGCTAGATTTGTACAACTTGAACGTCTAAATTTCATAAATGAATCTATAGGGCGATACGACTTGAATGAGCAGGATTTAGTGTACTGTAACATATAGTAATCGTTAAAATTACACAATACCTCAAAGCGAAAGTCTTCAATCTGCACGCTCTCCCTGCCCTGACTTACGGTGCCGAAGTTGAACATGATTTATAATAGACTTTATCCCATTACATTACAAGGTAGGTCAGCGAGCCAGGAATGGCCTTGCGAGATAGAATAGATAATCAAAACATTACCAGTCATTGTCCTTGCGAGATAGAATAGATAATCAAAACATTGCCAGTCATTGTCCTTGCGAGATAGAATAGATAATTAAGACATTACCAGTCATTGTCCTTGTGAGATAGAATAGATAATCCAGTCGTTACCAGTATTATCCTTGCGAGATAGAATAGATAATTAAGACATTACCAGTCATTGTCCTTGCGAGACAGAATAGATAATTAAGACATTACCAGTTATCGTCCTTGCGAGATAGAATAGATAATCAGATCAAAGTAGAACATGTATTTCGTCGAATACCAAAGCTGTATTGGCAATGTTTAATGACAACCATTGGAGTAAAAAAGTACCCGAATAGCAGCCCCGCCCCGTATTAGATACCGGATGTAGGTAATCTTCCAGCTAGATAAAATAAAAAATAACGTAAAACGCAGCAGAAATAACGGTCATTAAGAGAGGCCTTTATTCAATAGTAAAATGTGTGAAAATGGAATCACATATGAAAAATGGGCAATATTTAAATTAACCATCGTAATCTAAATAATCTATCTAGAACAACAACAGAATACTAATCACTGATTCGTGATGAATAATGAGAGATGGTATCACATTTTTTTGTGTTTTTGCATGCATAAACGAAAATTATCGAGCTATTTTAATTGATAGCATGGAAATTAAAATTCAATGAATAACATGAAATCTTTTGGCACCTCGTATGAGTAATTATTGTTTTTTCAGAGAAAAACTAATGATGTATCGCTTCATCACGGGAACTTTCACAATTAGATGATACTAGATGTACGAAAAAAAAAATTGTTCGCACTCGTCAATCACATTCGCATCGTTACGCATGTCATGAGAATGCAAAAAGGTTCACCATTTGTAATATCATCACGTTTCATTCATACAGATTTTTAATTGATACGTAAATATGTGTTGTCCGTCGCATAGTACTAAGGAGGTGCAGTGCATACAAGCAAAAAAGCTGTACATTACTAAAAATTCTGGGAAAAAAATATGAAATAAATAATCTATAATGAGGATCGTGAACGTATATTTACGGAATTATTATAATTAGCGTTATCTGCGTACCAGTAGAAACTTTAATGGCTTAGTTCTAAAAACTACCACGATAACTCACGGCGGTAGCCGTAGCGCTAGTAGCTACAATGCGTTGATTGTAACTATTCACATTAATCTCTTATATTTTTACGCTAGTGTATTACTCAAGTCATGCAATTGACTATTTACTGAATTGAAAATTCCTTTTGGGTGATCCGTTTTGTATAGAGTCTTACTTACTTATGCTATTTTTTAACAGAATAATATTTGAAAGGCTTCAACTGCGTGCAAATCATCGAATTGTCTACTTTCTCTTTAACTAATTCGTGAATTTTACTATCTTAATATTTTTCATGATCGCTCTTTGGATCGTGCATGGATTTGTTTTTGATTTGGAAAAAACCAAAAGCAATTGGCAGAACTATTTTCTACGTAAACCTTTAATAAAAATAACTATTTCGT
The DNA here is from genome assembly GCA_022840565.1 of Eubasilissa regina. Taxonomy (NCBI): domain Eukaryota; kingdom Metazoa; phylum Arthropoda; class Insecta; order Trichoptera; family Phryganeidae; genus Eubasilissa; species Eubasilissa regina. The sequence goes on along the minus strand of JAINEB010000027.1, from coordinate 8,753,125 downwards.
TTCGTTATTACGTGAAGGATTTTCAAACAATAAAATAATCCTTTTAAAATTAGAATTAAAAATTTTTAGAAAACCAACTTTTACAGATACTATCATACACAATGAATCTAATCATCCATTATCACATAAACATTCAGGGTTCCACTCCATGATACATCGTTTAGTCAATATTCCTATGTCAACATCCAATTTTAATATTGAATTGAATACAATTAAAAAAATAGCAGTTAATAATGGGTATAATACATGTTTGATAGACACTATTTTAAAAAATAAATTAAAAGAATATAATGATCAGTTTTTATATAAATCACAGATGAAGCATAATGATAATAATGATAATTGGCGTAGGATTTTAAACATAAATAACTTTTCGAAACAAATATCTAAACACCTACCACGAGATATTAGACCAGCATTTTACACAAATAATAGTATAGGAAATTTACTCATAAATTCTAAGGACAAGGATGATAAATTTAACAATTCTGGCGTCTATAAACTTAGTTGTAAGGATTGTGCTGCATTTTATGTTGGTAAAACGGGTAGAAATTTTAATATAAGAGTAAAGGAGCATTTGAGATGTTTGAACAATAGTGGGTTTTCAGAATTTTCTAATCATTTGATAGAAAATAGTCATGGTTTTGATAAAAAATTGGGATTGTCAATTTTGCATATAAATGGTGTAGGTCACAAATTAAATAATTTGGAATCGTTGGAGATAAATAAAGCATGTAAAAGTAATCAGGAAATTCTAAACAGCCGACTAAATTTAACTACGAGTCCTATTCTAAAATTTTTTCCTAAAAATTATTCGACTAAATTTGTATTGAGCAGCAATTTGAGTTAGGTACTAAATTTACTTTTTAAATAATTGTTGTTTTTTTTTTTTTTTAAAAAATTTTTAAAAAATTTAAAAATAGATTCTGGATAAATAGAAAAACAATGCTATATTTTTAGTTAGTTTTGACATATCCTGAAGAAGGAAAAGGTGTTTTCCGAAACCGGTAGATGTTTTTTAAACTCAATTGTGGTTATTAAACTAAGATAATAAATAAAAAAAAAATAAAAAAAAATAATCATGTCGAGTCATAGAAAGCGTTCTCAAAACGTCCATACATTTTTTTGTATTGATTTTTATATGAGTAAGAAGGTATTATTTTTCGTTAAAGCTTAAACTTTAAAAACACTATTAAAAATAATCTAAAATTACAAATAAATACATGGTGGGGTCACATTAACGACGGATTTATTTTGTCTAAAGACGTTGATTAAACGAAAGTTCATAATTCTATGTACAACATATATTGTATATCACTGGTAACAGGATAACCTAAATCTATATCTACAACATGGTACGTGACATACATGAGATTTCATAAATTTGTTATTTTAAAAAAATTATAAAATGAAAACCATTTTATAATGATGTCAAGAGTTACCCCCTTGAATTAAAAAACCAATGGTGACTAGGCTATGCTGTATGGGGTTGAATGTTAGCTCTTAAAACGCAATGAAAAACGACTTCTCTCTGATAGTCATCAGATCGGATAGAATCAAAACAACGAAGATGGTGCAGATAGTGAAGTTTGGACATGTTCAACGAACTGGCTTCTCATACCAGGGGCTCCGGGTGTGATTCCTGGTGAAGACATGTTTAAAATTTTATTTTAATACTAGAATATATAATAAATATTATTATATGTTACAGCTGTTTCGGCGGTTAAGGCCATTTTCAAACAGTGGATATCACAGATGGATAACAATAAATATATAAATTAAATACTAATTAAATGTATTAATTAGAAAGATATACATATAAAATCAATTTTATCGAAACATATTGTTGTTGCGCTACCGGGATTCGAACCTGGATTTCTTTCCAAACAAACCGGGGAAGGTGTATTATCCAACCATGCTACAGCGACAATAATTTTGACGATAAATTGATTTTATGCGTATATCTTTCTAATTAATACATTTAATTTGTATTTAAAATATCACAAACCTACGTTTTGAATAATTACAACTTCACAATAAAAATGTGTTCTCCTTAATATGATATATATATATGTATATTCTCTATAAGAGTAAAAATCGTGTGTAGAGAAGGAGTATATACGAGATAATTTATGTTTCAGTTAGTCTGTGTATATATTTTTTGACTTCAGATACACATTGATAGTCGTCTGTAATTTTTCTAATTATGATGGAGAGATTGTTAAAATATTTGATTCCTTGATAAATATGGTGATTTTGGTATATTTTAGTTTTGGAATATCAATTTGGCTTCTAAATCTTGTAGATCGGAATTCGCTTCTAATATTTAATAGATTTGGATTATTGAATTTTTTTTGTGTATGTTCGTTATATGTTGTGTATTTTTTAGAATAATATTTGTCATCATGTTTTGAATGATTTTTTACTGTGATATTGAAGTTTTATATACTCCTTCCCATCTAATAATATATATCTATGTCAATTTCTCAATCATGGGTTTTTTTGAGGTGTATTTCACTATAATAATTGGGCTTCATAACCGTCTGTAGTGACAAAAAAATTTAAAAAAGAAGGATCGTTAAGGGAAGGGAAAAATATAAGACTCAATCCTTTCCTGAAATTGTTTTAATAGGTGGTGCTTTTATATAAGTATCGCACAACCTGATTTTTTTCGGATTCCACATTTAAAGCCTTCAATGTCCAATATGGGAGCTTATTAGGTAGGTAGTAAGACTGGACTGTGTGGGTGGGAAATCTCTACCTACGCGCCTACCTCTCTCTCTTTCTCCATACCTCTTGTTTTGCAACTCCGTTAGTTTGTCCGTATAAGTGTAACTCAATCCATGTTGTGTCTTGTCCACTTCTTTATTATTTTTTCTTTTTTATTTACGAACCTTATATTTACCTGTAATTTTGTTAACCTTTCGAATTGCTTAATTACTGTATACTTACCTTGCTCAAGTATATTACAATGCGCCGTTATAGTGCCGTGATCAGCTGTCAATCGAATCTTCACCCGTCTGTGCTATTTATACAGGGGTTAATTAATGAATAATTTAATTATAGTAAACTGGGTAATTACACCGCGATATGCATTTCAGAGTTTTTTTAATAACGTTCGTTATGTTTAGTAAAAAGATACTTAAAGAAAAAAATACAAGGCGAGTATTATGTTCCAGGCCGATGTTTTTAAATAACTGAAAAATGAAAAGCAATAATTTAATTTGGTTTTTATTTATCGATTATTTGTTTTATTACAATTACATGACATCTGCCAAGTGGCCGAGTCTGGCAGCGGCAAAAATGCGTGCATTTTAAACCATATTCTATACAATATTCTCGCACACTTCGCGTGTTATTACAACAATTTTATTTCGAATATTGTCCTGTAACATCGGAATTGTTGTTGGCTTATTGGCGTAGACCTTTTCTTTCAACTACCCTCACAGAAAATGGTCGGGAGGCGTCAAATCAGGTGATCGAGGAAGCCAGTCGATATCACCGCTTTTCTCGCAAAATTTCAAGCGTAGGTCGGGCTGTGTGAGATGTGGTCAACCCAATTCGGTCGCTAAGAAGTTTTAAGATAGCGATCGCCATTAATGGTACAGCATTACCATTATTATTTAGATAAAATGTTTTAATAGCTTCAAGATGTTGTTGTGGTGTTAGATGCTTCAAAATAAATTGTAATTAATCACTCTCTACGACTACTAAATGTAAACTGACAAATGTCTGTCAAACCAAAATGGCGGCTAAACAAAATCGCCCCGGAACATAATATTCACCTAGTATGTACGTATTCTCAAAAATTAAAAAAAATCCTGACAAAGCAAGGACACTGGAATGCAATAACTATAAAATTCTTAAGCAAAACAAATTTTTGTTGTAAAATTGCATTTTTGGAACGCAGTTATGTGGTATTTAACACAAATTAAATGAATATTTAACACAATGTATGAAAATAAATAAAACAGGTAATGATATTTTTTCAGTTAAATCTGTGATCTTCTGAAGATGATTTCTTACATTATTAATTTATTTGATACTGATCGAAGATTTTACATTGAGGCGCGCCACTCACAAAACGGCAATGCCAGCCATCATCACTCGACCAATAGCTAACTAGTTTAGAGACGTGACATGGCGCCCATTAGTTTGTATTAAGGTAGACATAATATAATCGTTAATATTATGATAATCCAGAGATATAATCTATCTATATTTATAATTAAATTACTGTCTGTCTGTTCTCTACAATCTGACAAAGTATTGTATAATTACTTTTTAGGATTCTGCTCATGTGTATAATTCCATATTTATCTCAGTTGCACTCCAGGACTGAAGAATATATAGCTACCCAACCCATGAAGGATTTTTTTTTAAGTAGTTATGTAGTCAGTTATAATCACTTGAACGACCTAGAATCCCCAGTGCAAACCTTTTTAGTTTTTCCTGTGCTGGTTGGCTGATTTTTAAACAAATCCATCCATAAATGTAAAAATACTATTTTCCCATCTACTGTATTGTATTGTATAAGAACATTTGAAAAGAAAACAAATACAAACATATAAATATACATAAATTAAAAAAAAATAGTTATGCGTGGCAATTAATTCATCCGAGTATTCAGAACCTGTATTTGACAATCGTATATCATTATAAAACTGGATCAAAAATGCCACGAAAAAATATACCCGTTTTAAAATTACGACCGTAGGGGTTAATAGCTTCTCATCGCAACCCATCAATGTGTACAAAAGGGTCCCTCAAGGCCGTGTCGCGTAGTGTCTCCCGATCTCTTCAGTATCTATGGAGAATATAATATAATCAAGAAAGCTATGGATAGATTGGAGGAAGGTGTTTCAATGTTTAAAAAGTCTCTATTGCGTACAGGTGTAGATACCGGAAGAATTCAGATATGGAAGGAATTGGCACTCACCATAATCTGGATTCTGCAGACATCTTCAAAATGTGGACTGTATATTTTATTCACTATTTCGGCAAAGGTATAGGTACACACAGTGTAGACGTGAAGTCTCGAATTAGTATAATATTGTAATTTGTACCGTACACATATAACCGCACTGGATCAAGGTCACCAATTGACTGATCGGCGGCGAGGCCGGGTTAGAAAAAGAAGGGGAAGGCACAGTGTATTATTTTCGTTCAATAATAAATATGTATTTACTGATTGGAAATTGTAGTGTTGACGCAAGTCGAATAACTACTACCTGTGCATTTGTCCTTCCAATATAAACTTTAATATACATATATATATATATATATATATATATATATATATATATATATATATATATATCTGTCCCGCTCTGGTAAACTAATTACTTAGGGATTTAGGACAGATTGCCTTCTGACAACGAAACTGTCAAAATCTGTGTTCTTTTTTTACCGTCCGAAAGTAGCGCCGTGCGTTACGCTAGAACCACGAAGAAGCGGTGTTCTCAATAGCTCCGCAAGTGCAGTGATATCTTGGTTCTTCACAAAAAACGTGCTAGTTAACTGGAGGTGAAAACGACGTCCAACCCAGGACTTTAGAGCAAGGCAGGCCAGATCCATCTGCCATTATTTTCATTTCTGAATCCACTTCGGGTTGCATCAACTAACTATTATTATAACCGATACAGTCCACGGGATCTTATCCCACCAGGTAGTATCCACAAGACTGAAATAAATAGAAGCAAGCCAATTTTTTTTAAGAATCGACCGCATTGATCAAATGCCGAGAACTAAAATGTTCTTGATGACTATGAAATGGTCAGTGATTTTATCTGCCTGAAAATTCTCGTCTCATGAAATGGAGGGTGCGAAGCCGAGGCAGCGGTGGGCTACCAATACATTAACAAGGGGCTCGCTTAATCTCTAACCTATACCCGGCGTTCCGGGGAAGGGGCGAATTTTTAGTAAATGATGGTACAAAGTAATACATTTTAGAAACTGTTTTCAAAATTGTGCACAACTACAGTAAAGAGAAAAAATGTGCACGTGTGAAGTATGATGGACAATCGTTCAAAGTATGGTTCACAAAGATGTTGCATTGAACATTTAAGAAAATCTGGAATATATGAAACATCGACGTTTTTAAGCACTATAAACAAAAAAAAACGGCTAGATCTCTTTTATTATGCACCAAAAACAAATGCATTGGTGGGATAAGATCCCGTAGACTGTATCGATTAATATTAATGGTTAGTTGACGCTATCGGAATTGGAACAAGAAAGGAATATTAAAAATATGTTTGGACTGTGCCCGTCTCACTAGAGAAATTCTGCGTCGAGGCGGGGATAGTTTACAAGCAATTGTACAATGAATTAGTATTACAAGTAGTAAATAGAATTACTATTTATTACTTTATATATAATACATAAGGAGTATGTACAGTACAATTTTAAAGTGGACTTTCTAGCATTCTATTAAATAGTTTAGGCCCAAAATATTTGTATTTCCTTTGACCGTATGTTGTATGTGCTCTTGGGGTTTGCAGATTATGCGTATTTATCTGTGTGGAAATTATTATTTGAGTTGTTTTATGTCTGTTTGTGTTGATAAATGGTATCCAGTGGAAAAATTTTAAGATTAAATTGTTATTGTTCGTAAACCATCACGGTGAAGTAAGTGGCAGGGGTATTGTTGGTAATGTCATATTCCATGCATAACTTGGCCAATATTTTATATTCCATGCATAATTGCACAATTGTAATAGATAATATAATTGATAAATAAAAAACAAATTAAAAAATTATAATTTATTATTTAGTTATTCAAAAAAAAACATCGGCCTGGAACCTAATATTCACCATGTATAAAAAAAAAATTGATGGAATTTGTTCGTCTCTCAACCGATTTCACAACTCAAACCATTTTTGAAAATAAAAAAACCAAGAAAAGAAACACATGCTAAGGAATTACACAAGTCTAGTATTCTTTCGCGTAACACTGTAATTTACATAATATTTGTAGGTGTTTAGTGTCTGTTCATGTTATGTAGGCACCTTGTTACTACGGAATAAATTACGTATTACCTAATAAGGTGTTCATTAAAATTTATATGTTAAGTTGCAACAATGTATGTATTTTAAATACCTCAATTAAAAAGATTACAATTGTTTTTAATAAACGTTTAGGGAACGGATGAGGAAAACTCACAAATCATTGCCGAAATATAAGTTTTTGATTTCACCTCACCAAGGCCCACACCAACGCCAATAACTGCGCGAATATTGATCCGTGTCCACGTTTGAGATTTCAGGACGGAGTGATTTTGGAATCATCATCCCATATGACTTTAGTGACTCTCAGAGATCATAATCTCATTGAGAGAACGTCGTGGACACATGCCATAATAAAAGCATCATGAGGAATGGGAATTTATAATTAAAATTCATAATTTTTCAAAAAAAAAAAATATATTCGCGAGCGATAACAAGTCGTTCAAAAAAAAATTTTTTTTTTTTAAATAGAGATGCGTACACGGAATACATGTCACATCAATATTCTTACCATTTTCAAACTAAACTAAATGCTTGTGCTTTGAAAATAGGACTAACTTGCTGGTGTCCTGGAACGAGGCGCGAACCCCCGACCACTAGATCACTAGGCCAACGTCTTGACCACAATACCAACAAGATACTCAAATATAATACTTGTATTTCGATTTAAATATTTTTTTAAATGCATTGCCCAACTAGGCAAGCCCGTTTTAAGGCAAATTGGCAAATAAATTATATTTCACAAAACCAAATAAACCAATATTACTCATTGAATACGAAGCAAACTACAATTAAATAGAAAATGAAAGATACAAGAGAAGTAAACGTGAAAATATATAAAATGAGAGAATAAAAATAGTAATGTGCAGTACAATATGTATAAATAAAATGTATGCAAATACAAGGTAAAGGAAAATATGTAAGATTAGAGTAATGTTACAGTCAGTATAATACACAAAATGCAGTTATAATAATTATTTCATAATATACTTACAACGGTTTAATCTGAGTATCTGCTCTACCTAATTTTAAACATTATTTTTGAAAACTTTGATATCACTTATAGTATTAATGTTATTTCCAATTTGATTATATATTCTGAGAGCTTGAAAAGTGAATAATCTTTGACCAAAAGCAGTTTCATTATAATTGTCTTACATCCAAAACCTGAAATTCCCTAAAAAGTGACTCTGAAGGATACGAAAAGTCAGTACAGCCTTCTGAGCAATGCTTAAATGTTCACTTGATGCACTATTAAATAGGCGCTAGAAGGAGAGGACCCACCCTTTCCCGGAACCGAACCGAAAATTATTATAATAATTTTGTATCATCAAGTAACAATTTAAGTTAGGTACAAAATTTATTTTTTAAATAATTATTGTTTTTTAAAAATAGATTCTGTTAAAGAAACAATAACATGTGTTTTTATTAGGAGAACATATTCTTATTGTGAAGTTGTAATTATTCAGAACATAGGTCTGTGATAATTTAAATATGAATTAAATATATTAATTAGAAAGATATACAAATGAAATCAATTTTATCAAAAAATATTATTATTAAAAAAATTAATATTAATATCAAAAAGGTAAAACACAGGTTCGAAAATTTGTCGCTAAAAATATTGTCGCTGTAGCATAGTTGGATAACGCACCTTTCCCGGTTAGGTAAGAGATCCAGGTTCGAATCCCGGTGGCGCAACAACAATATTTTTCGATAAAATTGATTTTATATGTATATCTTTCTAATTAATATATTTAATTCATATTTACATATGTTTTTGATTAGTTATTAACATCCTGAAGAAGATAATGATATTTTTTGAAACCGGTAGATGTATTTTAATTCAATAAGTGGTTAATACTACAAAGTAAACTAATTAAAATAAATACATTATATGTATTATACGCCATAATTAATATTTCAAACTAAGTTTTATATAAAAAAACTCAATAATTTCTTACGAAATATTCTTTTTGCCGGTCCCATGAATGTATATATTTTAAGCGGCATATTGCAGACTCTATGTCTGTTTCATTGTTAAAAATTTGTTGCTGGTTCAAAATCTGGATCTACAAATACTATTTTGAGACCTTGCAGACACACAGCCATTCCACCCCCTCCCTGTGCCGTACCCCATGCCACCTTTAAGCGGAATAATTCCAACTCACAACAAAAGGAATTCACGAACACAGATCCATCAGAATCCACAGAAATCTGGCAGTCCACAGAATACGAAGCTAATCTTTTGTGGATTGACCTATGTCATAATTTGAAATTGATTGACTTCCATTGTGAGGCAGCTCTTTATGAAGAAATACCAGAGCACTCTTGGTCCGTATATTATGTTCAAAATTTCAGGGGTGCGATATCATTTAGGGGTGTTAAATATATATTTTTAATTACTTTAAAAATAAAGTGAATGAGTATATAATAAACTTTTTAAAATAAAGCCGCGAATCAGGAATGACGTCATTCAACGCAGGACAAAAGTACTAGATTATTACTATCAGTCGTTTTCAATCTACTACTGGATGAAAGCCTCCCCAAGTTTCATATTTTTCCCTATTCATTGCTACTCACAGACATGTATTTTCGCAAAATTTTATGATTTAGTCGGTCCAGTGAGTTTCAGGGTAATTTATATATTTCACACAAAGACTTCACAGGCATGGGAACGATTTTGATCTCATCAATATATTCCGATGTATAAGCGAGTAATATGTTTGATATTGTATCGAAACAAAAGAAAAATTGATTTTGCAATGAGTCACTGGTCGGGAGCGCAACGCGCGTTCGCGGTTGAGCAATATTTAAAGTGCGGTGATTCATTGGTTCGTGCGCGTTGCGTTTTTTGTACTCACTTTAATATTAGACGAGTAGTGGTGGGCCAAGCACGCAACTTATCTGGTGTTGGGTTCAAAAGTTCAGACAAGAAGGGACAACGGTTAACCTAACTCACAGTGACGCCAGAACGTGTGGCTCAAGTTCGACGTGAAATTATGCACAATCCGTGTAAACCGATAAGGAAGATTGCAGCCTATACTAGAATAAAAAAAATCAACTGTGCTCGATATTTTGAAAAATAAATTTTTCACCCATACAAACTGTAAATCGTGCAGTTTATGAACGAAAATGGCTATTCTTTACGTGAAATCTTAGCGAGAACGATGCTGGAACGTTTTGGAACAGTATGAACGCTTGGAAACATATTGTTTACTGACGAAGCACATTTTTATATCGATGGCTATGTTAATAAACAGTACATGAGATACTGGTGCTCCGTCAACTCAAGGAAATGCCATCAAAAACGTTTGCATTGTCCAAAAATGATACTGTGGTGGTCAATTTCTTCCCGAGGGATAGGTGGCACATATTTTTCTAACCAGCGAGAGACAGTCATTGTTGATGTGTATTTATCGAATGATCAACGAGTTTTTGGCACCGCAACTGAATCTAATTCCCAGGTTCAACAATAGAACACAATTTCAGCAAGACGGGGCCACTCCACAAGCTGAGGTGAATTTTTCCCAATAAATTAATCATCAAGTACGGAGTCATACCCTGGAAACCTCGGTCCCCGGACCTTACACTGTATGACTTTTTTTGTGGGGTTACCTTAAGTCGAGAGTTTACAGCGACAATCCTTAAACAATTCGGGCCCTACAAGAAAATATCCGCCGTGAAGTTGCTGGCATTAAACCAACGCTTTGTTCTCGCGTGTTCGCAAATTTAAGAGTACGATGCGAGAGTGTGTTGATATAAATTGATGGCATTTAGACGATATTGTTTATAAGACGTAAAACCGGCATTGTTAAACTCTATTTTGTAAAAATAAAATATGAGAATAACATTGTAGTTTTGTAAAAATTTAATATTAACTTGAAAATTTTCCGCTGGACACCCTTTACTTTATTTTTGGTTAATTATGAATTTTTATTGTCGAATTAAAAACCTTTTTTGATTTTGCTTCTTATGTATGCTTCTATTATATTGATCAATAACTAATTCTGAAGTCATGTTACACCCATATCTTATTTTTTCATCTATTTCAATTTAATTTCAAGTTTCTGAGTCGGTTCACCATGGCTGAAAATAAAGAACTATTCACACCTTTCATTTGTCATGTACATAGGACAATAATATCGCGTTGCAGACATAACAAGTTGACGTGCAGCTATACTGTTAGCTTCCCTAACACCTTTATCAATTCACGGTCAATTATTTGCTTTGTACGAGAGCGCGGGCGGACAATGGGGTTGTGTGAATGAGTTTTACCTTTTGTGTGAAGAATAATTCCATCACACGCATGAGTGACCCAAAAAATAATCATAATACGTTTATTTCTGTTTAAATTAACTCCCAGGTGGGGCCAATTTTCTGTATAACAAGCGGATTACATTTGTATGTAATAAATATACCATACAGCAACCAATTATGGGTCCTTATTGGAGAAAGTAAGAACAAGAATTCAGCCAGCCGAAGTGAGTTATCTTAGTGAAGCAGCAAGAGTAGCATTATTGAAATGAATGAAAAGTCTCGAAGAGCATGGTTTCCCTAATCCTACATATGGAAAAATCTGAATTAAGGTGACTTGGACACGTTTTGAGAATCCCAGAAGAACGACTTCTAAAATGTACCTCTTAGGCAACTCCGAAGTGAAGGCGGCCAGTGGTTCGCCTCAGACTTAGCTGGAATAAATAGAGAAACAACAAAAACTAGATTAAGACATATATAGTATAGATTGATCAACTATTACCGAAGCGGCGCAAGATAACGGAAAATGAAGTGAATTTCGAAACTTTCGGCTGCCAATCCAAGGATAGGACGTCGAAAATGATGATAATGAATGTACTGCCAACAGAGAAGACAAATATAATGTGTACTAGCAGAAAACAATTGACTTCGCCACTTGACGAAAATATAATTATTAATACTTTTAAAATTAGCAATATTAACTTGGTGGTTAAAATTCATATTTTTTATTTATTATCTTAGTTTTATTATTTGCATATAAACGGTGTAGGTCACGAATTAAATAATTTGGAATCGTTGGAGATAAATAAAGCATGTAAAAGTAATCAGGAATTTCTAAACAGCCAACTAAATTTAACTACGAGTCCTATTCTAAAATTTTTTCCTAAAATTATTCGACTAAATTTGTATTGAGCAGCAATTTGAGTTAGGTAATAAATTTATTTTTTAAATAATTGTTGTTTTTTTAAAAATTTAAAAATAGATTCTGGTGAAGAAACAATGCTATATTTTTAGTTAGTTATGACATCCTGAAGAAGGAAAAGGTGTTTTCCGAAACCGGTAGATGTTTTTTAAACTCAATTGTGGTTAATAAAACTAAGATAATAATTAAAAAATATATAAATATTATTTTATTTATCCTATCCTAAGGTGAACAAAATATTTTTCTCAAGAATCGATTTGTTTATATTTAATTATACTAATAATTAAATATACTAGTTATATTTTTATCTTTTTTAATCCTAACATTTAATGGTGTTTTATTCTAACATTGTGTTAATTTATTAACAATAAAACTTAGCTATATTTAATGTGAATTTATAATTCAAAATCTGACAGCTGCAAGTCAGTTGTTTTTTCCCGTCGCCATTTATCGTAATATTCGACCAATGGCCGTGTTCGTTACTTTGAATTTATTTTAGTTACTATATATGGAAACCAGCTTGTTTTTAAATAAGGTGTTTCATTTATTTTGTATTTTAAAGCAGATAATAATTATTAATAATAATGAAAATAAATAATCAAGGTCCTATCAATTTTGTCTCCAAATAAATTTTTATTTTTGTCTCCAAATGAAAAAAATGGAGGTTATTGTTTGCAGCGTTAGCTTTGTGGTTAGATAATTTAAAATTGTATTTATTTGTTTAACCAAAATGAAATATATATACATTTTTAAATATGGAGGTTGCTGAGATTATATCTAGTACCTTCAATTATTCATGTAGAAAAAAACCAACTGCTTCAACAAACGATTGATTTAAAAGCTTTTTCTAATAGCAATTTTCATACTCCAAACAATTAACGTTGCTCCATCGTAACAGGGAGTACGCGTCCATTTCATTGCTACCAAAGTGTTCTTCTAAGTAATAATCAATCCCCGAGGAGCATTATGACTGCCACCAGGGGGTCAATTTACCCCCTCAGGGGTATAATTCACCCCAACGTCAGGGCGGAGAAGAAAAACACACTAAATCGAACGGTAATGATTGGTACATTAAATGGAGGTGATTTTGAAATTACATTGGGATCATTTGTCTTGATTATATTATTTAAGGACGTTTCAAAAAAAAGGGTTGTACTCAATCTTCAAGAAGATTCCCCCGTATGTAAACTACTATGAACTACTATTAATAAAATAAAAAATAGTTGAGGTACAGTATACTTTTTCGCTTCCGCTCACATGCGCAGAAGTTAAAAAATCTCTCACTATTCAAATTATAAAAGGAAACGTCGAAACCATTCAAAAGTAGCTCACTTTTAATATTTTTTATAACAAAACGAATATCGTTTGTTTTAATTATTTTTACAGAAAGATATTTATTATATTTTCAATTAATGATTCTCAGTTTTCCAAAACAATGGTAAGAAAATTACTATTGCTATTCAATTAAACGTGCGCTACAACATGGATCGGGGTGTGGTTCGTATGTTAAATATGCACATTTTAATAGTCAATATTTATAAATTTACTACCGCAAGGACTATTGAAAAAAAATTCTACGTATAAAAGACACTCATAAGTATGTGCATTCAAAGTTTCAAAAGGATTGTAAGAAAAGTTATTTTTTTGTGAACGTCCTTAAGCAGTATTCATGACTACAATGCATTCATTCGACGAAATTTAATTTCACAATAAATTTTTTTTTAAGGAAAGCATATTTTTGTTGTGATTTGAATTTTTAGAACATAGTTTTGTAGTATTTTTAATACAAATAAAATGTATCAACTAGAAAGACTTAGAGAAAAAATCTATTTATAGAAAAAATATTTTGGTTGCTATCGGGATAAAAATGGAAAATTAGATATATCAATACTAAAGAGCTGTAACAGAATATAAGCTCAAAATTTGTCGTAAACGTACTTAGTTGATATAGCGTAACGTATTATAAAAACAAAAAATCTAAAAAAAAGTATTAACAAAAAACAAAAAAATAAAATAATAATAATACATATATACACCAAACCACCCCATATACCCGCTCACTGGATCCCCAAATTTCACCACAGTTTATGGCACTCGAGATATCGGAGACAAGAGGTGGAACACCTTATCACTCCATTCATCATCATTCCCTGGAAGCAAATAAAATATTTTTTCGATAAATATAATTTTACTGTATGTATTTCTATTTGATTCACCTAATTTGAATAAAATTTGAAATCAAATTAATAATCGTTTAAGGTTTGATAGTGAATATGCCAAAAAATAAACACATTTGGAGATTATTTATGCACGTTTGTAACTTTAAAAATTCTGGTTTAGTTTGTTGGACCAAGTCGTTATATCACAATCTTAATACGCCACAAACACGATTTCTCAATTTTTTTCTCGCCGGAGTTATGTTGTGTTGTTATGGTGGTTTTTTTAATATTAATTAATTTAAATGCTTTGGCAGAGGTCTGAAGAAATCAAAATACAAAACTGAACTGTCATTAAAAGTATAAGTAATAGAATATAATAAAATGTATTCGATTGCTGTAGTGAAAATGGTGAAAATTGGAAGAGGTCCAGGTTCGAATTCTAGTAACAACTTTTTTTGGATAAATAGATTTTTTTCTATATATGTTTCGAGTTGATTAATTTGTATTAAAGTACCACCGAATTATGTATGTTCTGAAAATGGAACTTCACAACACAATGTGTTCTCTTTAATATATATATAAGAAACAGTACATACGAGGGTAATCCAGAAAGTAAAGATCCGGGGATCATGGAGGTCAAAGAGTGAGGTCTGTGTCCAACATTGGACGCCGTCAGGCTGAAAAAGAACAAAACGATGGGAAATACTTTCATTCTGGAAGAATCGGCAATCCTATTCAACCTACCTGAGTGAGTTTTTAAATATCTAAGATGGCAAGGATGGTTGAACTATCAGAAAATATTCAAATAGATAAAAAAATATATGTGATAATACTTTTTCAAAATGTAAATGAAGGCAAAGAGGGAACCTCTTTTTTAGCAATGGGCGCAGTCAGAAGAAGTCACAACGTAAGTTTGGAATTTTTGGGTACTGATTAAAATGTGAAATAAAAGCCATAGGGCATATATCGAGAATGTGGTCCTCTCTCGGATTTTTTCAAAAAAAAAAAAAAAGTTCCTATAGAATAAAGTGTCTTGATTTCAAAAATGAAAAAAAAAATATCCGGTCGCATGTATTTAAAAAGTTTTCACACTTTAAAGTTTAAAAATTTCACCATTATAATTTATGACATTTCAAACACGTTATCTATGGTCAACTTTTAAAATTAATGCAAAAAACGTGGTTTCCAATAAATGAAGATATCCTATTTCAAAATTACCCTAATAAGCCGAAAAAATTAAGGATTATTTCATTTTTGGGAAAAATTAAACTAACTACCCTTACTAACTTAACCAAACCAAACTAAAAATTTAAGCCAAATAGTATAGTATAAAAATCAAATGTGCATTTTGTAAAAAATTTCAGAATTTATCATAATGAATCCGACTTATGATTTTAGTGAATTTTAATATGCGCTGATAATCCGTTTAATATGTCAAAATGTATTGTGAAAAATTGAAACTTTAAAATATAATAACTTTTTAAATACTTACGTCCGGACATTCTAATTATTGAAATCAGGGCACTAAATTCTACGGGAAAATATATTTTTGCAAAAATCCACATAAATGACATATTTTCGATATTAGTCTGCCCATGGCAACGAGTGTGACGTATTTCTTGGGGGCAGGGAGGCGAGCTAATATGTTTGCATTTCAAAAAATATTCGCGTCGGAATAAATGACATCTTGTAAAGCATTTAATGAGTGTCTTGACATTTTAATATCGTTCGCGTTTTGATAATGGGCTTAATATTTTATTTGCTCTCCCAAGCCGGCGGGCGAGGAAGAATTTTAATATGGCTATTAATGAAAAGCATAATTTACAAATTCTGGCATTTAAATTATATTTAGCGAACTTAATGGTCGAGAATTTGAGCAATTTTCCATTCTGTAGTGTTCAGGAATTTATATACGAGTTTCGCCCACTTTATATTTCCAATTAGTTTGATATAAAAACCGTATTAAATTTCCAAATCGGCCCGTTTCGGGAGACGCACAAAATAATTAATTTGATATTAGATCCCATTTCATGGGCAGTTTAATGTGCGTCGTGTGACGTTACATACTTTTACCGAAACTTGGTCTCATAATTATTATACTTTTATCAAATTATACATGTTGATATTTCTGACATGTTGATTTGTCTGGCGTTGCAAAAATAGTGCACCCACCATCCCTTCATCCCCCTGATATGTCTATCCAGCCGTAAAAAGATACCTGCATTCACCGTCCCCTTGGAACCTTTCATCTCGCTAGACATCGAATGTGTACATATAGACATAAAACAGAAAATTTAAAATATATATAAAAGATGAATAAAAAATATGATTCATATAAATACACTTGCGTGATATATATATATATATATATCGAGTCACTAAACAACATACAACAAAGAGTCCTACGCTGCTGTGAATTGTATCACAAGAAATTGTACGATCATCGCGGTAAACAATGTATGTTAAATTTTGCTTTGTATTTATTGAAGATTACATCAATTTTTAATTTCCCGTCATTATTGATAAGTTAATCCTGCACCTAATTGTAATAATTTTTAATCGGCACATGTTATTAGTACTTGCAAAAAATAACAGTAGAAATTTTTTAACGGAATACGAATAGCACGCATTTCCTACAGTTTTATATCGCATGCACATTTAATTGCATAGTTCCTGTATTAATACCTTGCACAATTAATTTTCATAATTATGCATTTTTATGGAACACTTTATTCATTTACATAAACTATACAAACTATACGTGGTAAAAACCTGAAAGGAAAACATATAAATATTTTAAATATTGTTAAATTCGAACCTGGATCTCTTTCCAATCCGGGAAAGGTGCATGTTCGAATTCCGGTAGCAACAATAATATTTTGCTTTTAAAATTAGCAAAATTAACTTTGCGGTTAAAATTCATAAATTAAATAATTAAAAATAGTTGGAGATAAATATAGCATGTAAAACTAATCAAACAATTATAAACAACCACTTAAATTTAACTACGAGTCCCATTCTAAAAATTTTTCCTGAAAATTGTTCAAGTAAATTTGTATTAAGTAACAATTTGAGTTGGGTACTAAATTTATTTTCTAAATAATTGTTGTTTTTTAAAAATGGATTCTGGTAAAGAAACAATAACCTATGATTTTGATTAGCATCGATATACTGAAGAAAAAAATGGTATTTTTTGAAACCGGTAAATGTTTTTAAACTCAATAAGTCGTTAATAAAACAAAGTTAACAAATAAAAATAATAATATTTTTCCATAAAATTGATTTTATATGTATATCTTTCTAATTAATACATTTAATTAGTATTTAAAATTTCACAGACCTAAATTCTAAATAATTACAACTTCACAATAAGAATGTGTTCTCCTTAATCATATAAATATTAACAATTTAAATGTAATGTACTAGTTTACAGGTTTAGTACGCGTCTAAAGTATTACAATTTTAAAATTGTTTTATTGTTGTCCTGATTGTGAATACTCGTAAATAATTTGTCATTATTAGAATTATAATAGCTTTAAAAATAAACAAGTAAAAATTATGTATGCAAAAATAAAAAAATAATTTTTATGCGTTTTTAATAAATCTCTGAAATCTAACGTTTGAATTAAAAAATAATATTATTTTTTATTTTACTTAAACTAAGTATTGAATTTAAAATTATTTTTCGATTTTCGTTACATTTATTATTGAAAGCCTGTATACAGACATGCATTCATCATCATGTTCGTCCTCTTATTCTAGAAGTATGAATGGCTGAATGTTCTCCGTTTCCCTATTCTATACTAGTTGCCCAGTCAAGTCAATAAAAATCTTTTTTGGTGTTTATCCCAGCTCAGTCTGCGGCAACTTACGATACGTCTCGGTTCGATAGTCATTCCTCTAGTATTTGCAAGACATGTCCAAGCCAACTTAATTGCTATCTTTCTGTATGTAGATGTAGGGACTTTACTCCGAGGATCACCCTTATGTCGGTACTTCTCATTCGGTCCAATAATGTTACTCTTGTTACTCCCCAAGCAATGGCGTGCACTAGGCATGGACTTCGGTTATGCTGTTAATATCGATGGTATAAAAGTGATGGATATTATCATTAGAGGTTGTATTCATCATTCATTCTTTTATTGTTTACGCGCTTTGTTACTTCGATTGGCGCCACTGGGTTTCCTGATTTATAATAATGTACATGTGTGTGTGAGTATTGCCGCCCTTTATCGGTAATCTAAGAAGACGGCAACCGACAAGCGTCTTTCTTATTACATCCCGTGCTTCGACCAGTCCAGCGGTCCAAATAAACCACCAGTACGCGCTTCGGTCGGTCGAAATCTAACGAAAACAACAGAATAGTACAGTTCATATATCATTTGTGCTAATTGCTAATCAGAAACCTGCGAACTAGCTATCGAAGGAATTTACATAAACAATTATTATTGGGAAGTTTATCAAGTTACTAACTAAAAGAGCTAAAATATTTTATTATACCACGTTTATAGTGTATTGGAATGCACACAGTCAATACAATAACAAAGACACATTTGCGGCGTTTTGCAACACGCCTGTTAAAGCGAAGATGTGTATTCAGAACACAGCGCGGTGCGAGAGTTGCATTTGGTTTGTATACGTTTGGAACAGATACAAGAGGCAATGCTGTTAAAACTTCATAAGGAAATAACCCAGAGACCAGTAAATGAATAGACATGAAATAAAGTGAGAGGGGTTTGGAAAATTAGTTACCGAACGAGAGGCTTTCTACACACATTCTTGGTGGAAACATAAATCTGCTAGTTTATGACACATTTATAATAATAATAATAATAATAATAATAATAATAATAAAAATGCATTTATTCCAGCATGATCAGGGTTTTTTTTATTAAGACCCGATTTGCCATAAAGATAATACATTTAAGTTACGAAATATTATTTGTTATGAAAAGAAAAGCAAAAAAATAAAAATAAAATAAAGTTCACACATATATATAAATATAAACAAAATATAGATTACTACATTTCAGTCATGGCCATTATTGTATCTGTAGCTCTTCTGCAGGCGTTGCCATTCTCTGGTGAGGAAATCACCTTTCCAAGAAAATTCTGCTTGCATTAGAGAGTTGATGCTGAGTTCCAGCCGCAGCATTACGTCAGCAACTTGATGTCTCAGAAGCGGAACGAATTCATATACACGGCCTTCGGCAAACATTGTTAATGCGCTGCAATAATGCGCCAATCCGAACAGAATTCTGTATGAGTTGTTGTACTGAATTCGGAGACGGTTGTACGTTACTTGCTTGTATACATGCTGGTGAAGAACGATTTAAACAGGATTCTCTTCACTTCCTTACTGCATCGGTAGAAACGCCGTGACAGCATATTTGGACAAACGCTCAACTGTCTCCTCTATCGTTCTATGTCATCATCGTTTTGTCCATCTTCATTGAATATATGGCCAAGGTATTTGATTTTATTTTGAACGCTTAATTTCGTTCCGTCCAGCCACATGGAAGGGATATTATCTGGCCCTTTTTCATATTTGAATGCCATTATGATCGATTTGCCATGACCGCAAAGTATATTATGTATAATATATATTTTTTACATTAATACATAATATGTCTTCAGCGTTTAACTTTTCATTAATTTGCGTTAGTTCAGTTAATAAATAGGAGTTTTCATTAGTTCATATCTATATGTTTGGTGGCCTGTGAAATGATCGATGTTTAATTATGAATTATAATGTAAAAAAAAATTATATCTGGAAAATAAACAATAGGTACCTATTTAAAAAAATAATATTTAATTTATTTATTTAGACTTTATTGATATACATATTTTTGTTGTAATTGAGGTGAATATATTATAATATAACATGATAAACATAAGATACAATTATGTATATACTCGTAATTTACTATGTGGAATGGAGTATACTCCACCACTGATATATACACCTCTGTCCTGGCTACTTTTCTAGACTGCCGTCTGCGTTAAAGTAGCCACTTTTTTCCGTGCTGTTGTGGTGTTATTTAATTCAAAAAAGATAAAGATTCGACAGGAATAAAAATAAAAATAGAGATAAAAAATGATGTAGAACTAGTGAATTATTAATGTAGACACTCTATAATGATTATGTTAGAATCTTGGATACTGAATGCACATATTGTATTCAAAATTAACAGTTGAAAATGAGTACCAACGTTATAAAAAAATCACCATTGGAAAACAAATAAGTACTTACCTACCAAATAAAAAATAAATTTTTAACAGTGAATAATAAAAAAAACAAGTTTTCTACAAAAGCGTTATTTAATTAAAATTATTAAAATCACTATATATTTTTTATACATAACTATTTCAATTACTATTGATTCAATTATTTCCACATTTCAGCGGTTCCTCGCACATGAACGATTCACATTTTATTACCGTAGAAAATTAGTGCCTCGGAATGCAAGTTTCTCAGAGCAATTTCCGATGAAATGCCTTAGTAAAGACATAGCCTATCTTCAAAACATTGCAAATTGACAATCTACTAAGTGTAGTTCACAAATGTCTAGTTGATAGATTCTGTGACTGTCGCCATAATCGTTAATTTAACAAACCGGCGATTTGTAAACTTGGATGTTTAGCGTTGTTCACGAAAGGAACTAACTAGAACTGCTTGGTTGGTAGCATTTTTATCCTAGTTAGTTGCCAAGTAGGTATAATTGCATTATCGACCGGCGCTAAAAGGGTCAGAAGCCACAAAGAAACTCTGAATATTATCTTGTTGCCATAGAGATACTAATATCCCCTACAATGACATATCTCCGTCTCTCTCGCGTGTCGTCTATCTCGAGTGCGAGAGAGAGAGACAGCGCGCCCACTTATTCGCAGGCTGTCTAGGAAATCATTTTTCCTGACTCGTCTACGCTATACGTTTGTCACATTATTTTAAATAATGTTTTATTAATTTTGTACAACTTTTTTTAGTTATATACTAAGTATATGACAAAACTAATACTAAGTGTGTATAATTATTATTTTATTTTTGTATATTTATTATTTTAAATGTTACTATTTTTTAAATTATTATTAATCTTTTCTATTACATTTATATATTAACTATGAAGTACGAGAGTTGTATGTGTGTATGTGTCTGCGGGCGCGCGACATGGGAAGTGATAGGTGTGTGTGTGCGGATATAGAGAATGTCATATAAGTGAGTCACTTTTATCAGAGCGCGCTCTCACTGCTGCGACGCGAACCAGGTAACTTGTACCTTGTATTATGTCGTATTGTTTTATAGTATTCAATACACTACTGATTGTCACATGACAAGAGAGTTTGATTGCCGATCCACATCTTGGAATACAATAAAAATTTGTCAGGAGACAAATCTTTTACCTGTGTATTCGAAGATACCACTGGTAGCCGTTATCACAGCCGTCGTAGAATGTTATTACAATTGGCGTATCTGGTAGGTAATTTCTTGTATTAAAAAAAAAATAGAAATGCATACACGGAATACATATCACATCAATATTCTTACTATTTTTAAACTAAACTAAACGCTTGTACTATGAAAATATGAAAAAATCTTGCTGGTCTCCTGGATTGAGGCGCAAACCCGCGACCACTAGATCACTAGGTCAGCGTCCTAACCACTAGACCAACAAGAAACTTAAATTATCTATAAGAAATATTTTGTTAAATAAAATTACAATTACTTTGTATGAAACCATGAAATTTATTATATGTGAACCGGTTTCGCTTACATTATAAATACAAAAAGAGTGCACTTATATAATATATACATAAAGAGGGAGTATGTATTGTTTTGTATTTATGATTAGTTATAAATACGTCCTGATGACGCTTGAGATAAGCGAAACCGGTTGACGTACAATAAATTTTGTGGTTTCATACAAAGTGATTTATTTAATATAATATGTCAAACCACAAACTGATTGTTTTCTACAAAAAAAATAATTCTATTTGAACCTGGAACTTTGTGCTGTTATACCATCCCAGATATCCAGAGGAATGTGAATGAATGCTGTAGTGGGCAGGAAATGTAGCGAGAGTGGATGAATTCCGTGACACGCATATAGCTTTCATACTTAAGTCTCAACAGGATGGAGACCGAGAGGAAGACCAAAATGAAGAAGATATAGTTTAACATACAGTCAGTTAGTACTGTAATATTTAACATGTAAAGATTGATTAAAAATACTGCTTAGTGAGGCAAACAAAGAACCATCCATGGAAAAGTGAAAAATATAACAAATAATTACGTTAACTTTAGATTGTATATAAAATATATTTTTGTATATCTGATATCTGAAGCAAGAAAAGGTTTCGAATGGTGAGCTTTGATGGTATGAAATTTGCACAGCTGATCTTGTCTAAAGTTTCTAGGTCAACGCAATTATTTTCAGCTCGTAACGTTATTTCTAAAATCAGTTATGATACTATCAACATCTATTTAATTAGTTAGAAATAAGACTAACTAACTAACATACCATCATACCTGATATCATGTCCTGACACACAATTCTCGTCTCATCTACATTCATACATCTTTTCATACAAGATCGCCGATTATTGAGGCTTCTAGTATCTCGTTTACCTGGTCGTGACAAGTCTTCCGAGGACGATTTCTATTACTGGTGCCATCAACTTTTGCATCATACCTCATTCATCTGTTGCATACGATCAAACCACTTAAAGTGATACTTTCTTAATACTTATTGTATTAAGGTCAGTATTCTTTCCTTATTTATTCATTCTTCACTCTGTCAAAAATGAATCTGACGCATATGAGGCTAAGCGACCTCATTTCGATATTATGATAGCGACGTACCGTACATCTTCCTAATTGGCACCAGTAAACACTTAGCAAATATTATGGAACTACGTCATCACCCTCACCATACAATCGACTGCGACAGCAGGTCGTAATTTTGAATATCTTTGACTTTTTTTGACACATTAAAAAATTTAACGTCACCACAAATAGATTGTTTAATATTTTACCAAAAATTGAAAGCAAATATTTCTATATTAACAAAAAATAAAATAATATTAAGAAGAACATATTCTTATTGTGAAGTTGTAATTATTCAGAACATAGCTCTGTGATGTCTTAAATACTAATTTAATGTATTAATTATAAATATATACATATAAAATCAATTTTGTTGAAAAGTATTGTTTTTGCGCTATCGGGATTCGAACCTGGATCTCTATTTACCAATCCGGGGAAGTACACTACCAATTGTGTAATAGCGCCAGTATTTTTCATGACAAATTTTCGAACCTATATGTAACACTTTTTCAAATTAATATTTCTGTCGTTCCATTATTTGAAAGCCATCAACATTATTTTACGGAATCTCAAATATATTTGAGTAGACCGACTGCAGATTAGTATTAAATTATTTAAAAAATACATTAGTATTTAAAAAATAATACATTACATTATTAAATTATGTCTTATTTTTAGTTTAGCGTAGACGGTCCACAATTGCCAGCACAGATGCCGTTATGTAAATATGGTACAGCCTTCTGAAAGCTTTATTTATACATCGATTAAATACACCCGTCCCTTTCTGTCGCGAATAAAACTCGATAAATTACCGTATGCGGGAAAGGGACATACGACGACAATGCCTACGAAGTTTTCACTGCTGAGAAAAATCGATGCGTCTCTGTCGCGCTCGCGTTCAATACTACGCGGGAAAGAGGGACGGAAGGATGTCGGCTTGTTACTTATTTAAGAACCAACATTATCAAGCGAACAAAAGGCTCGTCTAAATTAGCTTTTTGTCATTAGCCATTATATAATTTTGGTAATTAACACTTGTTCAGTTCGATAAGAGCGTAAGTGAAACATTTTAAGGCAAACGATTTTGTAACTTGGGTAAAGAATCGGCAGGGGTGGTTTTTGATTAGAAATATTTTTAGACGGTGTTCTGAAATTTGTAATTAAATAAAATTAAGCATATCTAATAGTCTAGCGCGAATGGTATCCGAGGAAAATTAACTTCTCAAAGAAATGTAATTTAGCTTTAAACACTCGGAATAGGATGAAGTATTTGCTTTGGAGATTTTAATTAAATTAATTTCAAAACCTAATTTATTTTTATTGCTCTAAATTAAACGAGGATTTTAAATTACGAAGAGGATGCTTTTTGTTTTGGTGTACAATATTTATAAAGTATGGAGTTATTATTTTAGTAAAGTATTCTGGATTATTTAGATTCTATTAAATATTACAGTATTAAATACTAATTAAATGTATTAATTAGAAAAATATACATTGTTATACATATACAATTGTTGAGCTACCGGTATTCGAACCTGGATCTTTTTCCAAACCGGGGAAGGTGCATTATCCAACTATGCTACAGCGACAGTACTTTTGACGACAAATTTTCGAATCTGGATCTCTTCCTATAGGTGTTTAAGATTATGTAAATATAAAGAAGATGGCTTTCAAATAATGGAACGACAGATGTATTCATTTAAAAGTTCGAAAATTTTTCGTTAACTTACTGTGTTAGTGTAGCTTAATCGGCTAATGCATTTCGCCTGATAAAAAGAGATCCAGGTTCGAATCCCGGTAGCAACAACAATATTATATCGATTATTTGATTTTATATTCATATCTTTATGATTAATATATTTAATTTGTATTGAAAAAAATTGAAAGTTATAATTTAATAAAAATAAATATGTATCATATAACATTAACCTTGCTATAAAAACAAGTTACAAAAGGAACTAAATACAAGGATGCCCAAGGGGTAACCAAGTGGCACATTCAACATTAAAATATACCAATACATAAATATATATTTTAAAAATATTTTTTTTTTAATATGTCTGTTTAAGATGTAAACGAATATAAATATGGATCTCATGAAACAAAAATGTTATGTTTAGGATGTGGGGCAGGAGACACAATTGTTTTAGATGTATTATTAAGTGATTATGTATAGCGAGTAAGATTAAGAAAGGATCACGTGGGTGGTTTGATCATATGGACACCACATCACAAAAAAATATATTACGTAGGTAAGTGAAGATGGCACCAGAATTAGAGGACGTTCGTGAAACTTGGCACAACCAGGTAAACCAGATACTGGAGGACGGTTCTGTTAGAAGTTTCAATAATCAGCGACCTTGTGTGATTGTGGATGAAGCGAGAATTGAACAGAAAAGTGAGGTGCTCTATCCTCTCTGCCTTCCCCACTAGAGTGTAACTATGTAAAATTTGGAACGGATGGCATTCAATATAACGCACATTTATATCGTGGAGTGGCTAGCGGGAGGGGGATGATACCTATATATTGCGTAAGGTTCTATATGTGTAGAATTTAGATTAGATTGATCGAGAAATGTAAGATTTTTTTAAATAGTGATACGCATCAATATCCTTATTATTTTAAAAATAAACTAAAAGGTTGTGCCATGAAAAAAATTACCTGTAAAGAAATAGCTAACTTGATGATCTCTAGGATTGAGATCTAGCGGTTTCCCTACCACTAGATAACTAGGTAAGTGTTTTTTATATAGAAAACAGATAGATAAATATATTATCTAAATTTTCCCCCACCGATACCATTGTTTAACGAAAGGAAGAGTAATGATGGGTGTAAAATTTGTCCCAGGCTGAGGAAGGGTATATTGTCTGGCGGTATGGTATGGTGGGTGATGAAGGCTATATTTTATTTCACCGTCCCAGAGTGTAACTAACAAAAAGTTTGTGGCCATAAAATAGCGAGTTTGAATCCCGGCGGCAGCCGATTGATTTTTTTTTGATTTGATCTAATTAGTATTAATTCGAATTATCGTTAATTATTTATACGATGACCGTTGACTAGAGTTTAGGATAATATTACTCATATATTTGTCATCTGTATTAAGTATTGAATACATTCAATTTGTGTTAAAAATATCATAGACCTATGTACTGTCAAATTGCAACTTCACAATAATGTGTTCTCCTTTAAATTATAACTTTTTTGAATACCGTCCATCACCGAGCGCGAGTTGCTAGTTTTTTATAAAAGTGTTTAAAAAAATTTTTATATATTTAATTAAAAATAAAACTACCTACACCGTTTCGTTTCACCTGTCCATAAAAAAGGCATAAAAACCCACGAAATAATCAGATCAAACGCCTCACATAACTTAACCTACACATTCAGAGCGTCCGCCATTAAAAATATCGCTCAAAAACCGTAAAATGTCGTAATTATGTTAATAAAACCGATAATTAGCGCAATTAACATGCTGGAGGGTGGAAACACGGACCGAATATACAGCCTTCCAGCCTTACAGCCTTATAGCCCGCGCGGGCACAATGCCCAGGAATTAATTACATTTTCAAACACAAACGTAAATACACGAAAATGTAGGTAGAGCCAGCCTAATATCACGCACGGAAGATCACGCTCATACAAAAATTCCCATACACTTGTGTATACTTTCAGGTGTAGTCAATACTAGACGGGTGTACACCAGAGGTGCGCACTGCATACAATAAAAAAACCTGCGTAAAAAATTAATTTCTGCGAAATATATCTATATTACACGTTCGTTTGATATATTCGGCTAAGATGGAGCTAGGATGGTACGTCGAAAGAATCAACGGAGGAAGATTTTTTAAAATATCAAAAATTCACCAAGAATTGTAGAGCTAATAGTAGAGACGATGTACACTTACTGTTGACGCAAGTCGAGTACCCATTCCTTGTGTATTTGTTCATCCAATAAACCTTAATATATCTTTTAAAATTATCAATATTAACTTTGTGGTTAAAATTCACATTTTTATTTATTATATTTGTTTTATTAACCACTTAATTGAGTTTAAATACATCTATGGGTTTCCAAAAATACCATTTTCTTCTTCAGGATGTCATAACTAACTAAAAACATATATTATAGTTTCTTTACCATAATCTATTTTTAAAAAAACAATTATTTAAAAAATAAATTTAGCACCTAACTCAAATTGTTACTTAATTTACTCGAATAATTTATAGGAAAAAAATTTTAGAATGGGACTCGTAGTTAAAACAAAGATAATAAATAAAAATAAAAATCTTAATATATCTGTTCCGATTTGGCCAATCAATGACTTGGGGATTTCGCCGACGGGGGGGGAGAATGCTTTTTGACACCGAACTGTCAAGATGCTGTCCCATTTTTGCCGTCCGACAGCAGCGCCGTGCATAACGCTCAAAACATTAAGAAGCTGTGTTCCCAATAATTCTGGATGTGCAGTGATCTCTCGGTTCTTCACAACAAACGTGCTTGTCATCAACTGTAGGTGAAAACGATTAGCCTTATTTTCCTTCATAAATTCAATTCGAGTTGCGTCCACTGATCAATATTATAATCGATACAGTCCACGAGATCTTAGCCCACCACTTACTGTTATAAATGATAAATTGATGGGAGAAGTGCGATAAGCGTCAGGTGTCAGCTTCATTAAATGATGCATTATATCGCGTATGTTATCGGTGCCGATGATGCCCTGTCCCTTCTGTACTGGAGTCTGTACAAAGCCCTGTCCATGGACGAATAAGGCTGCAAAATAATGGAGAACTCCAGTCGTCTCAGACCACTCTTGCCACTCTACCAAACTCTCCATTATTCCAAGAATGCGTGTGGACTGTATTGTACAATACTACCTACGCCTTAAACATTTCTACGCACAGGCTTCTTCCGTGGCTAACCCAAGAAATCATGATAAACGTCACCCTCGTAACGAGAGATCGCTGAAGAAGAAGAAGTTATAAAAAAAAAACAATATATCCTCTCATAAGGAACTTGTTTCATTGCATGTAAATAAAAGTATAGAATCCGACGCTTTCTTTACGTCGTAAAATTTTAAAGGAATCCACAACATTTCATCAAAGTGGTCAATTACCTTTAAAATGCGAATTGGATCTATTTACGCACCTTTTGTTCCTTCGATTGGCACCTCTGGGATTTCTTGTTGGTTGGTATTGATCATGTTATGTGTGTGAATATTTCTGCTTTTTAGAGATCGAAGGATCGCGGTCAAACGAAAAGCGGAGCGCAATTACAGTCAGTACATCGTTCGGTAAGGAGCTCTCAATAATCTGAGCGACGAGAGTGCGCATTTCGGTCGGTCAGTAATCTACCCAGAGAGAGAAAGATTAATAACATAGGATCAGTCACGATGCCGGAGAATCAAAGGTTAATGGTAAAGGTAATGGTAATTATGTACACATAACCATATTATCAATATGAAACCCGGGAACAACGGCTGTTGAAGGCATTCGCGGGAGGGAACAGTTTCGAGAAGCTCATGATCAAAAGGACAATTGATGGAAAATAAGCAAGATCAAATAAAGAAGTTAAGAGGGTCCTCTTAAATGATTCGATCAATATGGCTCATAACCAAGAGGAATGTAAAATGATAATGCACCAATATCAGACACATCGCTCAGTAGTGAAGAGCACACGATGAAGAAGATGTGACCTTTTTGTTCTAAGATCACAGACCGTAAATAAATATACATAAAATAAAGTGTATATATGGGAGAGGTGTTTGGATCAATATTTGCGGGACGAGGAGTGTTATACACATATTCTTTGTGGAAACATAAATCCGATAGTTTATGGCACATTTATGCAATATTTGTCTAAGCAAGAAATATTTTTTTCATTAATGCATATTATATTATCAGCATTTAAATGTTCGTTTCAATCAAGTCACATATTTAAAAAAAGTCGCGAAGCTATTTGATTGCGTGATCATGTCGGTAACATCAAAATGAAAACATTGAAACAAGGAATTTCCATTACTGCATAAATTATTGCAGCACAAATTTAAACTCCCGCTCAGTAGTTTAAACAATTATTAAAATTTATTAAAAATATTACTACACCATTTTTTTCCTTTGTTGATAATAATAATTTTTCATTTTATAAAGAACACAGCAGTCAAATTGTATTCTTCTGCCATGCTAGTCTGAATAAAGCTGCCCTTGGGGCGTAATCGGTGACGGTTGTTGTATTAAAATATAAACTCAATTATATAATTAAGGAGAACACATTCTTATTGTGAAGTTGTAATTATTCAGAACAGACGGTCTGTGATATTTTAAATACTAAATTAATGTATTAATTATAAATATATACATATAAAATCAATTTTGTCGAAAAATATTGTTATATTTAATATTATAATTATATAATAATAAAACTTTCATTAAAATTTAAAGTTTATTTTTATAATTGAATAACATGATATTAAATTCAATTACAACATAATTTCGAATGAGCAAGATTTAGATTTATTATTCTCACTTTTAATTTCATATTTATGAATTTAATAATTAAAAATATTATTATCTAAAAAATAAATGTGTTATTATTTTAGTAATTGTTACGCTGTTGTAATATAATTATTTTAAATATAATTATTTAATGCACTTTTGAATACATACGGTCCTATTTGCATTATTTCACTAATTAATTTATTCTTTTTATCTTTGTTACTTAATTATAAACTTAAACACTAATAAAAATGTGCGATTATCGTACAACCATATAAGAATGCTTATTATCTAATTTAATTCATTTTTTAATCTTAATTTTCAGTAACGTAATTCAATTTAAAATAAATTTTAATAATTTACGTTAAGTCCACAATTTTTTTTAGCTTAACATGAATCATTTTTATAATCAAAATATTTATAATTTTTTTATTAGAAGATGTAAATAAGACATATACATTTTTAAATATGATCAATAATTATGTACTATTTATTTTAACTTTTTTTTTTTTCTATATTAGAGTCGAGACTTATAGAGGAGTATATAGTATATAATTTATGTGACTGCTAGGCTCTATACATATTTTGTGATTTAAGATACAAATTTATGGATAGTCTGTGATTTTTCTAATTGAAATTGAAGATTATTAAAAAAATTGATGCCTTGATAAATGTAGTGGTTTTGGGTTGCGGTATATTTAAGATTCAGTTTTTAATAAATCTTGTAGATCGGAAATTGCTTCTAGTATTTAATTTAAAAAAATTGGATTAATGAGGATTTTTGTACGTCTAATATTTTTGGTAATTAAATTCTGTAAGGATACTTGGATAGTAATTTTTTTTTAAAGATTATTTTTATCATCATTTTTTGTCATTTCTAATTGTGATATTGAAGTTTAATTTATTCCTCCCCATCCAATAAACCACATTGCAAATGACACGCATATGAACCTTAAAAGTAAATAAAAGTCTCACGTTGGTAATGTGGAGAAATTAGTATTTTTTCTACGCCTTTTTACTTTCACTTCTTCTTTTTTCACATCACTATCGTTATGTGGGAATGTATTGATGGATGCAACTCGTTGAAGTTGGTCACAATAGAACCTATCCAACCGCTGCAACTGCATCCATCCAACTTCTGACGTCATCGCTTCTTCGAGCTTAAAGATTCTTCATTCCACAATCATATTTTCTCACAGTCCATCATCTCGTCGACAAACGTGATCAGACTTTGTACTTAAGTTATTTGATTTCCCAGAGATATTTCAATCATGTTCATATAATAGTGTTAAAATATTCAGTAATGTTAAAATATTCTAAATTTGCCAAACAGTTTGGTATCGCTGAATCATATCGAAACAATAGTGGGGAATTAATTACAGCCAGTCACACACACCAATACACACATTAGGAACATAACGATATAACGGCAGTTTAGATTGCGAGGCAATTATTATTCCCACAGCGCACCTCCCCCCTGTCCAAACACCCCGCGTAGGTACCAACTTCCGTTAATAAAACCCAAAAGCTACAATGCTACGAGCGAGAGCTTTCGACCTACGTTAGTGCTACGACCCTTAAGCCTTAAAGTCTCGTTCTCACAGTGTAATCATCCAGCGAATATTCGTATCAAAAAACTGCTCATATCGCGAACTGCTTGCGGGCCTTATTTAGTGTGACGTGTAGCGAAGCGCTGGTCATTTCTCGGACTTGGTCTATAAATTTTATTGGAGATCAACCTCTCGTCATCCCTTCCTGCACCACCAATTTCTCTAGACTATCTCCATCTCTTCTAGCAACATGCCTAAAGTATGAAGGGAAATATGTTTTTTCTCTACATTTGGTCAAAGCGATGGTACATGTACTATAAATATTTTTGTTTTACTTCTATTTATTTCAAGATCCAGTACTGAGTTTTCTTTCTCAAACTTATGGATTAGTTCTGCCATTTCCCATATATTCCCTATTCGTGATAACACCAGTATTCAACTACCTCTTTCTCACTGGCACCCAGTGGTAGTGGACTACGCTATGAAATTAAATGTCGTATTGAGCAAGCCCGAGCCGCATGAAGATTGTATTGTGCAGCCATGACTTAAATTTAAATTTGCGAATGGTAATAATACTTTTATAATAATAATAATAATAATTGACACTCATTGAAACAATTTTAAAACGACTTGAAATATTTGATATGTTGATACACAGACGACTTCTAAAAATGAGCTGGATGCAAAAGATTGTCAACAATATTACATAGTGTAAAAGTTAATTGGGAGAAAATAAAAAAACAAGAAAACAAAACGTAAAAGAAATAATGAAAAAATCTAGAATAAAATATAGCTAAAATTTTTAGAAAGGACGATATCGAAAAATGGTTTAGAGTATTCCTAAAATATCGATTTTTAACGAAATTATCAAAGCAGAGTAAATGCCATAGCAAAAATTAGTAGTTACAGAGTCATTTAGCTATGAAACAGTGAATAATAATAATAAAATAGGACGGGCTGAACAATTCAACCTAAAAAATTAAATTTATCTTTGACGTACCCTACAAACTATGGAGATATTTATACCTATAAATTCAGCTCACATTTTTGAAGAAAAAATGAAGATCATTTACAAAATATTATTTTTCATATAAAAATATAGGCATGATTTTGCTCCAAACTGCACAAACACAATGAGAGACAGACCGCAAAGAATAATATCAACATTCAACAGAATAAAAAAAACCTTTGGCGATGTGTCAGAACTCGCCTTGTACACCAACACAGCTACGATCCGAGGAGCCACCACATACATACAGCACTACGACGTAGCAGTATAATCACCAGCGTAGGGGAGGTTTAATTGCTGCGACAATTACAGCGTTATTAAATTGTTAATAGCTAACGAAACAGCGAGGCTTTATGTCGTTATCGGTCCTTTCAGCACTCGCTCGTGGTATTTATGAATAACGGCTGAATTTTCGTTAGAACACATTTTCGTAACATAATTAAATTGTTTGTTGGAGTTTTTGAATTGTTTACCTTACAGATTGGTCGTATAAACTGCGTAGGACCTTAAACACATCTACGTTTCATTATTTAAGCTGCTGTCAAAATATTTTTATACTAAAATAGCAGTTAAATATTATACATAAGGTCTTTGGGGTGGAAATGTGCGTCTATATTTATAAAAATTAATAATCAGATTGAATTTTGGTCTTTCGAGACAGATATTTTTAATGATAATTGAATTTATTCAGGATTATTCTGCGGTAGATTGGTTTTTGTTTTAGCTGAAGTTATGGGCCACATTTTAGTGGACGTTATCACAGCTGACATGATGGACTGTGGTCCATAGCCTTGAAAATCTGCAAATGTGTCCCTTTTAAGCTTATAAAACTTTAAAACAAGACTTTAATTTCAAGAAATATTAACTAAAAATATATTATAGATAATAAATTATGTATTTAAATGCACAATTTTCTCAATACAATTTTTATTATGAATCTACAATATAAATTGGGTCAAAACAATTATTTTTGCAAAACCTTGGATAGATTTCTTTCGCAAATTTAATACTATTATTAAGGAGAACATATTATTATTATTGTGAAATTTTAATTATTCAGAACAGACGGTCAGTGATGTTTTTAATACAAATTAAATGTATTAATTGGAAATATATACTCGTACATATGAAATAAATTAAATCGAAAAATATTGTTGTTGCTACCGGGATCCGAACCTGGATCTGTTCCAATCCGGGAAACATGAATTTTCAAAATTCAAACATGGATCTTTTCCTATCCGATTAAGTGCGTTAATCGAATATACTAAACCAACATATTAAGTTGATGACAAATTTTCACAAACTTAAACTCTGTAGTTTATTCAAATTGATACATCTATTATTCCAAATATAAAATTAAATTTATGGCGAAAATCTCAAAATCATATATAATATTCGCTAGAAGACGCCAGAAATTAAATCAATTTATTTTTAATAAATTTTGTATAATATTTGATACAACTAATATATTAAAGAAAATTATTGTGAAGTTGAAGTTTTTCAGAACATAGTTCTGTGGTGTTTTAATACAAATTAAATGTATTAATTATTAGAAAGATATTTTTTTTATAAATTGAATTTTCCTGTATATATTTCTAATATATACATTTAATTTGTATTAAAATATCACAGAACTATGTTCTGAAAATCTGCACAAATCACAATAATAATGTGATTTCTTTAATAATTTAATATCAGTTAAACTTCAATATGTGCATCGGTGCACTCACTTCATAAAGGTCATTCTATTTCATACCAAACTTGATAAATAATGTCGGAATAATAATTACAAGTCCTTCAAAAACTCCACTAAAATTAGTTACTTAGGTATTTTGCTTTAATTCCAAAAATAAACTGATTTACAGTGGTTTTTGAACCTGAGACCTTTCCATCGATAGCATGATTCTATCGCTGACGCTTGTCTGCTGCAGTCTGACGGCTCGAATAAAACTTTTTCACCATATGGGGATACTGATTGCAATATCAACTCTTCCCTAACCATGCTGTAACACAGGCCTACCGCCCCAATTAAACCTATATATTTCCGTGAACACATACAGAACAAAATTAATATTTTAACTAAATTAAAAAAATTATTTCCGCTTGGTAATGACTAATGATTTGTAGAATTCGCTTTATAACCATTATGTAAAAGTAATTATTTTTCAATTCAATTCTATGTAAAAAATAGTATTTGCAGTAACACAGAAAAATATCAAACATTAGTTACACCGTGAAAAGAATAACTAACATACGAATATAATTGTTTATCTTTCTCACTAATTTATTAAAGAATAATAAGAAGAAATGCATTTTGTATAGAACATGAATGAATAAATGCTACGAATAATATATATTTTTTCATTTTTATTGCTCGATATTAAGAGTAAATATACGTCATTAACTATTTTAAAGCAATTTAAGCTTGTAAAACCATTATTTTTATCATTAAAAATGTAAAAAAACTCTAAATGCTTAACGGTAACACGAGTTGACAGCATGGTTGTTTACGAATATTTTCTATTGCGGTATGGTAAAGGTTAACGTAATAATCTTCTCACGTAGCTTTTATACATTGTATTAAAATATTATTTTATTTGTTAACTTTGTTTTATTAACCATTTATTGAGTTTAAATACATCTACTGGTTTCGAAAAATACCATTATCTTCTTCAGGATGAAACTTATGTTATTGTTTCTTAACCAGAATCTTTTTTGGAAAAAAACAAAAATTATTTAAAAAGTAAATTTAGTACCTAACTCGAATTGTTACTTAATACAAATTTAGTCGAATAATTTTTATGAAAAAATTTTAGAATGGGACTCGTAGTTAAATTAAGTTGGTTGTTTATAATTTTTTGATTAGTTTTACACGCTTTATTTATCTCCAACGATTCCAAATTATTTAATTTGTGACCAACATCGTTTACATGCAAAATTGACAATCCTAATTTTTTTTTAAAACCATAGCCATTTTCTATCAAATAATTAGGAAATTCTGAAAACCCACTATTGTTGAAACATCTCAAATGATCCTTTACTCTTATATTAAAATTTCTACCCGTTTTACCAATATAAAATGCAGCACAATCCTTGCAACTAAGTTTATAGACACGAGAATTGTTAAATTTATCATCTTTATCTTTAGAATTTGTGAGTAAATTTTTTATATTATATTTCAAAAGTATTATTAAGTTATTAATAATCAGATTTAACTCTTTCATTGTAAATTTGTGTTAATTGTAAAGTTGATTTTGCTCGCTGCCATTTATATTAAGATTCGTCTGATAGTAGTGTCCAGATCAAAGCAGATTATAGCGATTATTAATCATATAAGTGAAATTATAAATATATTGTTTTTCTCCAAATAAATCAAAAATTGACATTGCAATTAGTACCTTATTAGACAAATATATTTTTTAATGTAATACGAAAGTTGGCATATAACGAGACAATATCATGGGAGGACTGGACGCTGTTGAAGGAGAATGATGAAAATTAGTTGGACGGCAAGGAAACGAAACGACGACATTTTGGAAGAAATATCATCAAAAATCAATTTTAAAAAGTCTGTAAGTGTGTCCCTGCACACCGAGCACTAATCGTCTCCATTAAAATACCGGCCCTGCCCAATTAAGATGTCTCGGCTCCCACGTGACCCCCCCGCTTCCTTCGACCCGGCAGCCAACCCCCGCCTAGTAGAGCCTGTGCTGCGCTAGGTACTGCAAGAGGCAGTGTGGGTAGACTACCACCCGACCCAGTGATTAACCCAAAGTAATTATAGCAAGGAAGTTTAAGGACGATTGTAAAGGAATCCAGGGAGAACATATCTACCGAAAATACGTTTTTTAATAAAATTTTTAAGTGTGTATAAAATATTCAGTAAAAACTTATAATTATTAACATTTTCTCTTCCATTTTTTTTCTTGCTGTCCTCTATTGAAGATTAGTGACCAAGTTGTATAGGGTGAATATTATGTTCCAGGTCGATTTTGTTTGGCCGCCATTTTGGGTTGGTAAATATTGGTCAGTTTGCATTTAGTAATCGTACATAGTAGTTGATTACAATTTATTATGGAATATTCAACGCCTCAACAACGTGATGAAGTCATTAAAAAATTTTATCTAAATAGTAATGGCAATGCACTTCTTGGTGATCGAATTAGGTCGATTGGGCCTGCGACACGTGGTTTCATCAGGACGGTGCCAATTCACACACAGCCCGAACTACGCTTAAAATTTTGCGAGTCGCATAATGTCAAAAATGTCTGACCTCCTCGATCACCTGATTTAATGTAATATTTTCAAAAAGCCAACAACAATTTCGGTGCTACAGCGCAATATTCAAAATGAAATTGCTGAAATAACACGCGAAGTGTTCGAGAATGTTATGAAAAATACGGTTAAAAGAGTGCCACTGCCAGAGACGACAACTTGGCTAATGTAATATTCCATTTGTAATTAAAATATACCAAGTAATTGATAAATAAAATCCGAATTAAATAAATGTGTTCCGTTTCCTAGTTATTTAAAAATAACATCGACCTGGAACATAATATTTATTCTGTATGATAAAACAAGGTGTATTATTAAAGATTGAATTTAATATCTTCTTCATCGATCTCTATTCTGTGCCAGGTTTTTTTTATTTTTTGGCAGCTTCTGCACCTGCTTCACATCATAAAAGTGACTTTGATATACGTATCTATGTTGGCTTATAGAGCGATCCTTGTGTATCTTGGTAGTGTATATATGTAAGTAAATATTTATTCAAAACTATAACACACCAGCCATATTCACACTTAAAAACCCCCGTCCGACGTTACTCCAACTAAACTATGTACAAAATGAAGTAATTAAAACTATAAAGGCCGCCCGTAATTAACCGACGCGGGGAGGGAGCGGCAGAGGGGGAGGTAGGAAATAATGTAAAGTGGGGTTACAACGGTGTTAGGGGTAGGCGGCCATTTTGCAGAATTAAAATGGCAAACGACACAGGGGTGGGATGTCAAATCTGAAATTGTTTCAGACAATTTGGGAAGTGTTTTTTTTACAATTGGGTCGATGTTTATGCAAATCGCCTAAAAGATACATAGATACATATATATAGATATCTGATGTATTAACAATCAAAGCTACTGTCATGACACTACTTTTCAAATTCACCTCGATAATTAAAATTGTAGATTCCTGATTCGTAATAGGTATTACGAAGGCTTAACGATATGTGGTAGGCGTTATTGAACGCACCTTATAAACGCCTATCAGCCATGAATTCTCCCAGTACCGACATCATGTAACAACTCCGTCGCGGTCAGCAACTGTCGGAAAGGCCGTCTCCCGAGCTTCACTCTTCTCACCGCCGCCTTTCCATCAACAGTGACAAGAAACGTCACCATTAACTATTCGCGTGTAGAAATATTATTGTATAAGTTAACTACTTCATATTTGTAAATTGCGCCTGTCAATAAAATAATTGTCAACCATAAGTAGTTATCGTTTTTTAAACTGCTCTGGCCATATGGATATTCCGCGACTATTAAACGGACACGTGAGTATGTATAAATATTAGGGCATCTACCGGTCACATAATAAGGAGTTTCATTAATTCACATAACCTGACAATTCCTCCTAATTCACAAACATTATTACCTACACAAACGTTAATCCATAATTCAATATACTGATTCATAACTTCTTAATCTTTGTACCCATAAATATAACATAGATATAAGTGTACTAACTCTATTTAAACTTTGAATGAAGTGATATATCTATTGTGCGAACGTCGTGTAACTGAAATAAGACTATGCCGGATATGTGGCGAGTCTGAATGATGAAATTCTGCAGTAGCATCTTTGGCTTGGCAAGGTCAACTGCAGACGAGCTGGACATTTAGGGGATCTGTGACTTGTGTTGAATGAGAACGTATGGCCGGGATCGTGGAAAGCTACAAGAAAGGCTTATGTTCAACAGTGGACACTGACAAACTAAAGAAGAAGAATAAAAAACAGAGGTGCTTACCTAATTCGGTAATTTTTTTAGGAACACGAGTGATAAACCGATTTGGGGGTGGATTATCATTCACGTACTTAATTATTCTGATCCAGTTCAACCTAACTAACTAATTTACTACTGGGTAGAGCGGATAGAGCGCGACACTCTTCTGTCTTGGTACACCACTCTTGTCTCGTCAACTTTCATACATCGTATCATGTATTCTTCGGTTGTTGAAATTTCTACTTAGTTTATCTGATGATGCCATAATATCTGATAATTTCACAGGCTCCTATGTAGCTGATACCTTCAAAAGTCGCCACGTACATCTCATGCGTTCCACATGACCAAACCATTTTGCGTTTACTTTTAGTCTCTCATATGCACTAATTTCAAAATACTGTGTTGCAGTATCTGTTCTAAAAAAATTATCTTACGTACTTAAATTGGTACTTAAAAACGCTTAAATACAATTACATACATAATTGATCAAAATGAGATCTTGTTTATATTGCAGCGAGTTAATTATTATATATGATCACAAACATATACAGAATACGACTCAAGAATCCATTGATTATAATTAATTGATCAAATCCCTTTATTCATAATGCATCAGATATGCCCCCAGGAGTCATTAAGGGTTGAAATCCCTCTGGAAACTGTGGAAGGGTGATCGAAGGGAACGATTGGGATTTGGTTATCATGCTTTGATCTTAAATCTACAGATCAAGCGTGCAATAATGACTGTTTATTGTGTAGGGAAAAATTAATTCTATATATTGAATATTTGATCACTTCTTTTATTAGCAATATTTGAATATGTGCTAGAACACACAATTACAGGATTTTTACCTACAAAGGCATCAGATATCTCATAGAGACAAAGGTATTTTTTATTATATTTAATATAAATTATATGGAAGTATGGGATAATTACAGGGCTTACGACCTGTCTTTGGCTGACTTGAGTGATCACTTTATATATATATATATATATATATATATATATATATATATATATATATATATATATACATAAGGTTCACCAATTCACACCATTCAATCGCTACATTTATAACATTTTTGAAAGTTGTATATATCTTAGTATGTGGACTCGCTTCGAGTACTACTATAGCATTGCCATCTATGGACCAATTTTGATAATATTATACCAGCCGAAGACTGGTAGTAAACTCTGTAATTACCCCGTACTTCCTTATATTTTTCATTAAATATAATAAAGAATAACTTTGTCTCTATGAGATATCTGATATATGTTTAACTTATTATATTAACGGCGATTCTACCATAAATTTAATTGGATATTCAACCATAACACAACTGATAATTAAAGTTTTTATATTGCTGGAATGAAATTGGAAAAGTTACTAAGTATTATTATATATACTTGGATTGCAGTAAAAATTAAAGAAGAGTTCCTTCTGTTGAAATCAAACTCGGCAAAAAGATGTTCTGCAGTCATGATCTCAACCTTAGATTACGAATACTAATGGTACGTGTTTTCGGTATAAAACAACGGTACGAACACATTTATATTCTTACTATTTACAAACTAAGCTGAAATGCATGTGTTATGAAAATAGGACTAACTTGTTGGTCTCCTTGAGTGAGACTTCAACCCTCGATAACTGGATCACTAGGCAAGTATCTTAACTACTAGCACGTTCAATGCATGCAATGCGCTACATAAATGAAATATAACACATAAATATCATGGTAATGGCCAAGTTATTGCTTTTGTTTTAGAGACAAATATGATTTCGCGCATATGGGCGTCGTGGATAGTTCGAATAATGCGCAATCTAGAAGTCTAATTCACGACCACTTTTTGGATCAGCTGAGACCGTATATCGGCAATAACCCGACGAATGTTGGCTTTCATGTCGTCTATCGCCTCTGGTTTATCGGCGTAGACTAGTGATTTTATATATTACTACAAAAATAATCCAAACGTAAATGGAGGCCAATTCTCAGGACAATTACGCGAAATTATGCGCTCATCGAATGTTTCCTTCAATAAATTGATTGTGGCGCGCGCTGTGTGCCATGTTGCGACGTCTTGTTGAAACCATAGCTCTTCCACATTAATGTCATTCAATTGGGGAACAAAAAAATCAGTCATTGACTGTGGCGAGAAACGACAGCTTCTTCGGTACGCACCGTACGACGTCTCTGCGGATGTGTATGCGTGGTGCGAAAATAATCCAGGGTTATTGGAATTACTTGCTCGGATGGACGATTATGTTGATCGTAAAATGGAAGTAGCGCACGGTATTTTTCACGAACTGAACCACGATTTTAGAAATAAATTTGCACAATTTGCAAGCGTTGTTCTGGCGTCAGTCTATTCATGGTGAAATGACAAACCAAACTTACCTATATTCAAAGTATATACAAAATCCATATACCGTACAAATTGTTTCACTAGTTCGGATGATTCATTTTGTCTGTTTGAAAGTAAAAAGATATGAAGCAGATATAATAGAAAATATAGTTTATCTGACACGTTTTTAAAATTTTGAATGTTAACCGACCAAAAACAAATTTTTATTAAAATGACTAATGAAATATCACCTTATAAATTACATACAATATTTGAAAGTATGAAGTTGGTAACGGGTCAAAAAAGCGAAGACACCATCCAGCTTTCAATCTTGCGAGAAGAGAATATAGCTTGGAGAAGCTTTTGCGTGTAAGAACGACCAAGTGAAGAAGCAATAGACACTCCACTGGTGACATCCATAATATATGCAGGATGCAGAGAGAAAAGTGGAGGAGTATTGTTAAGAGGGCGGGAATTCATGAAGACCACGATACAGTAAAAGGAATAATCGTATGTGTTAATGATAGTTAAAGCAAAAGTAAACATATAATTATATAAAAACATTGTCGATTGATATGATATGAAATTTGTAGGACTCTGCTATTACACGCGATAATTGACAGTGACAGGTACTCTCGCCACTCGTTACAATTGACGTTAGCGTTATCAGATTCAACAGATTTGGGGGTGGTTTTGTAATGAGGGTGTCGATTTTAATTGGATTTACTCATTGCAAATCTGAATGATATTTGATTTGATAATGATGAACGGAATGATACAAACGAAGTATATGATGAAATTATATACGTATTAATTAGAATTGAGGTGGTAGATATTTCAACATTGCAGAAAATTATATTTCTTTACTATTGTTTAGCGCAAGTGAAAAGGAAAATTAAGTTAATATATTATTAGGAAAATACATTCTTATTGTGAAATTGTAATTATTCAGAACATAGGTCTGAGATATTTTAAATATGAATTAAATATATTACATGACCTGTGTTCTATATAATTACAACTTCACAATAAGAATGTGTTCTCGTAATAATAAAGTTGTATCAATGTGTTCAAAATTTAATAAAAATGAATTGATAATTCTGGCGTCTGCTATCAGAATACTCAAACGTATTTGAGATTCCGTAAAAATAAGGTAGATGGTGCTTTCAAATAATGGAACGATTAAATGTGTTAATATCGAAAAGGTAACATATAGTTTCGAAAATTTGTCGCTAAAAATATCGTCGCTGTAGCATAGTTAGATAATGCACCTTTTCCGGTTTGGAAAGAGGTCCAGATTCGTATCCCGGTGGCGCAATTACAATATTTTATGATAAAAATGATTTTATATATATATATATATATATATATATATATCTTTAAAATTAATAGATTTAATTCATATTTAAGTTAATATATTTATAAAATGAAATGCATGCAACTCTGATTACAGCTTATTTTGATTGTATCATTGTTAAAAAGTCAATTTAAAAACATGTTAACTTTTGTTTAGATTAAGTTAACTTTGACACGTCTTGCAAACGTCTGAAAGATTACCAAGATGTATTTTATTAGTAAGTCAGAAGGGGATGAGCCGTTTGCATCAGGATAAACTGAAATAAACAGCGACAAAGATTATGAAAACAGATTGCGTCTTGATTGGTCAGTGAATACTGAAACGGTGTAGACAGGGCAAAATGCAAGCGCCTTATCGAGACTTTGGACCTTTGACTCATAGAATATGGGAACACAAATGATGATTATGGATATATAACATTTTGAGCTGACGGGATTACTGGATAAATAAAGAGTGTTTTTTTAGAGGTTTCCTTTGAATAGGCAACACTTTTCCGGCGACAGCCTATTTTATAGCTGATAGCTGATTTGTGTTCAGTTTGGTATACTATTTCACCATGAATAGACTTACGCCAGAACAACGCTTGCAAATTATGAAAATTTATTTCGAAAATCGTGGTTCGTAGATCGTTTTGCAACCGCGTATACTCTAATTGATATTACGCATCCGTAGAGACGTCGTATATTGCGCACCAAAGAAGCTGTTGCTGCAGTGGAGTATAGTATTCAAGAAGACCCGAATGAGTCGTACACAGCAATGGATCCATGACTACTGGCTTTTTCGTTACCCAGTTGAATGGTATTTGGAAGAACTGTAGTTTCAACAAGACAAGACAAGCGCGCGCCACAATTAATTTATTGAAGGAAACATTCGATGAGCGCATAATTTCCCGTAATGGACTTGTGAATTGCCCTCCAAGATCGTATGATTTAACAACTTTGGACTATTTTATGTGGGGATATGTGAAGTCGTTAATCTACGCCGATAAACCAGAGACGACAGACTACTTGGAAGTCAACATTCGTCGCGTTATTGCCGATATACGTCCCCAGCTGTTCCAAAAAGTGGTCGAAAATTGGATTTAAAGATTGCGCTTTATTCAAACTAAACGCTAATGGCATAAAATTATTTTTTCAATATAGTCAATATCATAGTCATTACCACAATTTTTATGTGTTCTATTAAATTTTTAAGTATTATACATTTAAAAAATACACTTTACATACATTCGTTCATTATTTCATCCTTGTAATTTTGCATAATCTTACACAAACACAAGAAAACTCCTCTTTTTAAATAAATAATAAATTTATAGCTGAGTATTTATAAATTGAATAGCTTATTGGTGTAGTGGTCAAGACGTTGGCTTAGTGATCTAGTGGTCGGAGGTTTGCGCCTCGTTCCAGGACACCAGCAAGTTAGTCCTATTTTCATAGTACAAGCGTTTAGTTTAGTTTAAAAATAGTAATAATATTGATGTGACATGACTCTATTTAAAAAAATATATATTTAAAAAAAAATAGTAAATCAACTAGAATGTTGTTCAGAAAAAATCTATGTATCGAAAAAATGTTTAGGTGCTACAAGGATAATAAATTTTTTTTTAGTTGATTAATTTAATTTGCATTCAAATATGTTCTAAAATTGCAACTTCACAACGAAAATTTGTTCATGATAAAAAAAATCTGTTTCGCAGTATTATCAATAACCAAATTATAATTATATCAATTAATTTATTATATAATTAT
This sequence comes from Eubasilissa regina, assembly GCA_022840565.1. Lineage (NCBI taxonomy): Eukaryota > Metazoa > Arthropoda > Insecta > Trichoptera > Phryganeidae > Eubasilissa > Eubasilissa regina. The sequence goes on along the minus strand of JAINEB010000027.1, from coordinate 8,709,451 downwards.
TAATTTTGTTATTTATTACACCCCATAAAAACAATGGTAAATTTTCATTCCGTCGGTAGTATACATAATACCTAAATTAGAATCATCGTCCAACCATTACACCACATAGCCTACGATAATTTTGTTTGGATAACTTTAATTCTAAATAAATTCGAACGTCACCCCCTCATAGGCTAGTGGTACCTACCCTATCGAGAGCCTTTGATTGAATAGTTCGACTCCCGGGTGGAGTGGGCACATATCTTTTCACCCCCTACGGCATTCCCTATTGTTACTTTTTGGCTGATAACCAGTTTCAGATTAAATTCGTTTGAATGGAAGCTTATCCCGACTAACTAGCTGGGCTTATTCTGTTTTTGTCAACAGTTGACAGTCAACGGGGATCCTGATTGTGATATTGTGATGTTGACGCGACAATGTAGGTGTTGGTTTGTGAACTAAAAGTATTAATATAGATGCTCCATTATTATTTTGAAACAACCTGATGTAGCTACACGGCGTTCCACGTGTAGATATTTTTACTGGTAGAATTCTTTGGAACCATCTTTAACCAGATTTTTGATGATAGTTATCATTATCTTACCTTATTATGAATTTAAACAAGTCAAAAGTGATGGTATTCGAGAAGGAGGATAATGTGTAAAATACTTGTAGGTAATACATGTTTGGAACAAATAGATGAGTTTGTGTATTTGGGAATATGTTCGATAGAAATGAAAAAACAGAGAAAGATATCGGAAGGAGGGTGACTGCAGGGAATAAAGTGAACGGCGCTTTGAATGGAATTATAGCTAATGGGAACTTGTCAACTGAGGAAATACTAGCGGTTCACAATCGAGTCCTGGTGACGCCTAGAGCTGGCAAAAGAGAAACGAAAATAGACTGAATGCATTGGAAATTAGATCACTCAGGCAGGTGTATGTAGCAGATCCATTTATAACAGAGTAAAGAAAGAAGAAATAATGAAAGAATGTAAAGCTGATCATGGTATAGTGAGTAAGATTAAGAAATGATCATTTGGATGGTTTGATCATATAGAACGAATCAATGAGGAAAGAATGGTAAGAAAGATACATGACGCAAGTGTTGATGGCACCAGAAGTAGAAGACGTCCGTGGAAGATTTGGCATGACCAGGTAAATCTTGAGGATTGTCCTGTTAGAAGCTTCAATAATCGTCGAGCTTGAATGAGAAGATGTATGAATATGGATGAGGTGAGAATTGTATGTCCGGACAGAAGTGTGTGGCGCTCTATCCTCTCTGCCTACGCTTGCGGAGAAACGGCGTGACGGTAAGTAAGTAAGTTTTCTTTCAGATTTTTTTACAAGATCTTATAGACTTTATATGTTATGTATATACTACAAAATTATATTAACATAAATAAAATGAGTGAACTAAAATATACAGGTATGTAATTTGATGAAAGCATAAAAATGGATGAAAACTCGACTTGAAGTAGATAAATTCTTTTTATAAATAAGAAGATCTTATTTTTACGACCTTGGAGCTCCTTTTCGCTCAGCTAGAGTTGTTCATTAAAAGTTATTCAAAACATGACATCATTTTAAACATTTCAAAAATTCGTTAACAGAAATAATGATCGATGGTGAAATTACTTAAATGCAATCGTATTCAATATTTTTCAAGCAAAAAAATCGTGAAGGCATCTGCAGTATTCTTTTTATAAGATATGTACCTAATAATACATACCTTTTTGATCTAGATGGTTCTATATCTGTCAATGCGTTTTGGATAATGTCGTCAAATTATAAGTAAAAAAAATGTAATTTATATAATATGATAAAGAATTATCGTAACCATTCTCTGTTCCTTATTGAGTCACATTAACAATCTACGTATAGTGTTATTGAATCGTATTTAGAATCCACCATCGTGCCGCGAACAAACAAATAAATATATTTGAAAAGCATCTCGCAGCAGTGCCTCGTATGCTTTGATAAAGGCATTAGGGCTGTATTTGTACCACTCTGACCCTTGGAACGAATTGCAGAATAGAATGGTAGTGGGGTTGTTAGTTATTAGGTAGAAAAAAGAGAAAATAAAGAAATGATTTCGAAGCCTTGATTTTAGAAGATTAACCCTTATAGGTTTTGATTCCTGAAAATAACTTTCCATTATTCAAATGGTTTCTTAAAGAATGTAAAGCTGATTTTAGTATAGTGAGTAAGATTAAAAAAATAATCACTTAGGTGGTTTGGTAATATGGAACGGATGAATGAAGAGAGAATGGTTAAAAATACATATGACGCAAGTGTTTATGGCACCAGAAGAAGACTTGGCATGACCAAGTAAACCAGATACTGAAGAATCATCCTGTTAGAAGCCTCGATAATCGGCGAGCTTGTATAAAAAAGGTGTATGAATGTGGATGATGCGAGAATGTATGTAAAATATATGTATTCCCGAGAATTAAAAAAAAATATTTGAGGTACAAAAACAAACAAGATGTCAACATAAAAAAAAATTACAGTTATACCTTTCTTTCACCCTTTTCATATCACATATAAAAATATACAAAAAGGGACAGTATATTAAGAAAGCAGGAAAACAATTTATAACAGAGATAAGAAAAATGCCAATTTTCATATGAAATTATACAATATATCAAGACAATCATCGTGTGTATGTAATACATAAATTATTAAACTATACTGCATAAATAATGAAGTGAAACTATCATAGAAGTGACAGTATTATAAAAGTGACATTATCATAGAAGAAGAATAAGAATAGGGGTGGCGTTGTAAAGAAAATACACACTGAGCGTGAGGAAGAGGACAAAACATGATGATGGTACTATACAATGTCGTCAGATTCCACCTAAATTTATAAAATATTATGTAGTGTTAGTTGGGTGCGTTTCCGTCTTACATTTCCGTTACCAACGTCGGTCTAAAAACTTGATGACGCTGTTTTAATTCATGTAAAGAAACATACACTTTTTAATTAATGTCGTGTAACTAATTGAAAAATGCTCAAAAAATATAATTTATGTGTAAATACTAGATTAAAATAAACCAGTCAGCGATGACGGGGAAAAAATACATTTGTAAATACACTCTGAATACTTGGTAGGTATCTATCTGTCTTTTGGAATCGAATTAAATAAAAAATGTAAATAAAAGTGTTGATTAAAACTAAATAATTACTATGTTAAGATCAACCTTGTAAAACTGTTATTTAGTTTGGAAAATAATAAAAAATTATAATGTATATATATGTAATGAAATACATATATTAAATATATAGGAAGTAGGTAGCTACTAAAAATGTAACATCCAGAGAAAAATATTATTTTCATATCCAATGAAGTGTCAGACGATTATATAATTATGTATTCAAAAAGCTGTAGTACGGTTTACGTTATTTAAAATGTGACCGACATACATACGGGGATAATTATTTTAATGTTAACTATCATAATATCACGGTTCATCGGCGTACTATTCCTCACCTAACCAAATCTCTATTAATTAAGTTGATCTAATTTAGCCAGAGAAATAATTTAAGGAATTCACCAAAGGAAGTAACTTGATTGTGACGCGGTGCCTCACCGCTCCCTATTGGAAGGAGGGTGCGGTGAGACACCCCAACAGAAAATAAGACAGGCAGGAGAGAGGGTGAGAAGGGGAGGGTCGGAGTGAGAGGGATGGAAAATCTGTTGGCCAATAATCGAGTTTTTATGAGAGGCGCAAAAGTTTAGCAGACCGCATTTATTGGGCAGTCGATCGGATTTGAAAGGGTTGCATTGGAAAAATATTAATATATCTAAATTCATATAAAAAATGTTATTATATATATTTTAATATTAAAATTTTTTAAATCAAAATATAAGCGGTACTTATTTACTTCAATTTTGTTCCATTCGTTAAACAAATTAAACTTGTAAATAGTAGAAAAACTCTACGTATCTATAATGTATATTGTTTAAGAAAATCCTTTTAAATATAATAAAACTTCACCATAAGTGGCATATATATCAGGATCTCTTAGTAACCAATAAGATATTAATATTTCAAAACTTTTGTGGTTATCTTTATGGAAGTCCATTGTAATGGATTTATCTTCTAGTTTAAGCTTTAGTTTATTACTGAAGATGACGCGGTTAGCATCGAAAAAGTTATAATTTTTAATGAAAGTGTTGTGTGAAGTAAACAACGTTATTGTTTTATTTAAATAATTTATTAGTTTTTTCAAAAGTAAAGAGTTTTTTAAAAGTTAAATAAAATATTCATTTAAAACATCACATTCGTAAAAAATAAAACTTTCACCAACGTCAGATTGAATGAAGCACGCATATACCTATCTGAAACATTACAATGAAATATTTTGACAGCTGTCAACGCTAATGATCGCTCATATATTCATGTTTAGAATTTGGTATATATGACAACAATTAATTAAGAAGGTAGAACAGTTCTATGTATTGTTTACGTGTCTGCATTTCTAGAATTAGATATGCTTAAAATTATAGATAGATCAATTTATTTTATAGATGACGTAAAATATTTTACTATCCATATAAGTTATTCTTCCAAATCCGCCCCTGAAACGGAGCTCGGCAGGGGTGCCAAAACGTTTAAGGGCAAAACCAATATGCTCTTGTAATAGGCGGGCCAATAAGCCAACACTGGCCCCTTGTAGAAACCCGTGCGATCCCTACCTATAATTTTATCCGTCTGCGTGTATAGGATTTCGAAAAACTAAATATTAATTAAACTCAACTCAAAAGATAAAAGATTACTGAGTTGCCGATTTTTTTTTAAATTAACAGTAATAATTAGTGTTTTTTTTTAACTTTTAATTACATTTTTTCAATCATAGCAAATAAACTAAAAAATTATATATATCTAAAAAACAGCGCTATCACCGGCACTTGAAGCCAAAATATTTATATTACCAATGGAGTGATTTCGTATATACATAACTATTTTTTTTAGTACAAAGGTACCAACTTCTTATATAAAAATGCAATATTTCTCAGAATAAACTTTGAACGCAATCCAGTAGATGACGCCAGAACTTTTAAGTCCATTTAAATATTTTAAACAAAAATTATATTACGTTGCGATTCTTTGATAATTAAAATTATTTTCAAGACATAAGTGACAAAATAAAATTTCTTTAAACGTGAGTACGCTGCCGGAAAGGACATTGGATATGTACTCAAATTTGTTAATAACTCCAAACCAATCATTAGCAGTAGTTTTTATTTTTTGATACACTGTGAGTAATTAAGTAAGCTGTACATTTTTTATAAAGATTATCGCATCTCTAGCCTATCTTCATCTCTTCTAGTAATATGCCTAAAGTATGAAAAATATATTATTTCCTAAATAATGGGGATGTTCATTCATTTCGCATTCCATTTCTAACGCATCGAGCATGTTCTTATCTTTCCTTCTCAGGGTCCATGTTTCAATTCCATACAGAGCTATGGAAAACACAAAGGTTTTAACTAATCTTACTTTAACATTTCGCTTAATCACACCATATTTATTGTAAATGGTTATGATCTTGGACACGTTCTCATGAATAGTCCCTAAAAATAAATAAATAAAAAAACGTACAGTTTTATCAATAACGCAATAATCTCGTCCCGACACCACCGCATCCCTTTTAATTTACAAAGGGATTACACAAAGAACCCATAATCGTATGATATTTAATATCCATCGGGGTTGACGTAATAATAAAATAGGGGTAGCTTTTTGATTGCGGCAATACGGTTTGAGAGATTTAAGAATCGTTTTTATTAACTATATCTGGTTACAATGTCACAACGGCAAAGTCACCCCGGCGGTGGGTAGCAATTTCAATGTGTGGCGTGTGGCATTGTTTGATAGTTGACAGTCGTACTTAAAAAATATGTTTTATATTAGCCAAAATGCGTGGGAGAATTTCAGGCTGCTTAAATAAATATATTTGATTTAATTTAAATCAGAAAAAAATATTTTTAGGTGCGTTAGCACGAGAGTCAGAAAGAGAAGATTACTAAGGGAACACATTAAAAAATTTGTCATGAAAAATACTGGCGCTATAACACAATTGGTAGTGCACTTCCCCGGAGTGGAAATAAAGATCCAGGTTCGCATCCTGGTAGCGCAAAAACAATATTTTTCGACAAAATTGATTTTATACGTACATATTTATAATTGATAGATTAAATTAGTATTTAGAGAGAAGATTAATTGAGAAACATGAAATTGAGAAATAATTTTAAACCCTTAATAATTCGAAAAAAAAATACCATTTTTTTATTATTAAATACTAATTTAATGCAATAATAATAATATAAAATCAATTTTATCAAAAAATAACTTCACAATAAGAATGTGTTCTTCTTAATAATATGTAAGTTGTATCAATATGTCCAAAATTTAATAAAAATTAATTTTTTATTCTGGCGTCTGCTATCGGCTTACTCAAAGGTATTTGAAATTCCGTAAAAACAACGTAGATGGCTTTCAATTAATGGAACGATAGATGTATTAATTTGAAAAAGTGTAATATATGGGTTCGAAAATTTGTCATCATGAATACTGTCGCTGTAGCATAGTTGGTAATGTACCTTCCCTGGATTGGAAAAGAGATCCAGGTTAGAATCCCGGTAGCACAATAACAATATTTTTCGATAAAATTGATTTTATATGTGTATCTTTATAATTAATACACTTAATTAATATTTAAAACATCACAGACCGTCTGTTCTGAATAATTACAACTTCACAATAAGAATGTGTTCTCCTTAATAATAATATTATTAGATTAAATAAAATAAAATCACTTTGTATGAAACTATGAATTTTATTACACGCTAACCGGTTTCACTTAGTTCAAGCTTCGTCAGGACGTATTTAAAACTAACGATAAATATAAAAAGAGTTCACTTACATATACATATAGAGGAAAATAGATAATATAAAATTACATATGAAAGAGAGAGATAGAATACATATATAGTTATATAGAACATTAAAGGAGACATAATATGAAATTATATGCGAAAGAGAGAGATATAATACATATACAATTAGACGGCACATTAAGGAAGGGGGGAATACAGTGTTTATGGATATTAAATTGATTTTAAAGAAACATACCTAATATGGGGCTAATGGATGAATTAGTTTGATTATTAAGAATTACAGTCATCAAAGTATACGTACTGTATGTATACAAAATGATTGCTTTCTAGGAAAATTTAAAATATCATTGCCCTTGGAACAACAAAGTAACACTATATTTAAATTTTTTTAATAAATTAAACAACACACGTTATTTAGTCTTTACTATATTTTCGAGATGTGCAGTCAATCTCATCATCGAAGCTTAACTAAACTAAATACGTAGTCGACTTGACATCCAGTTGGTAAAACGCCTTAAGAGAATCCCATGGCAACTGCTCACAAGACATAGTCAACTGCACACAGTGACAAGTGTGCATATAGACAACTGCACATAGTTGGCTTATTATTCTACTACCGTGACTAATTTGTGAGCAGTTGTACATTTGTTATTGGGTGCAGTTGTCATTTGTTATTGTTCTGTGTGCACATGGTCATCCCTTAAGAGCACATGTATTTATGAACACACGCATGTTAAGAGAATTACACATTTAAATGTACATATCTAGTGAATTCAAAGAACCGGAATCATTAAGCTTTTAAACAATTACAAAAAAAAGGATTTTTGTAATATTTAAGGCTGTAATGAGAGGGGTACGATTTTTGAACGATCATCGCTTTTTTCTCATGGGGTTTGGATTTCGCTAATTCTAAACGAATGGGGGATGGCATATTTAGTATTCAAAAGAGGAGGCGAGAAAATATTGGAAGTAATAAATTATAAATACCTACTTAACTTGTCAGTTATATGATGTCACCCTGATTTGCATTAATTAACTCGTTATTTTATGTTATTCGTATATTAATTAGATACTAAAGATATTATTTCAGCGAAAAATTAACATATAAAAAATTATTATTTTTACTTACTAGTATATAAAACCCGCCCAAGCACCTCGCATACAGATTATTGTATTTTGTTTGGTCTCTTCAAATATCGTCCGAAATTATTTTTAAAAAAATTTTTGGGAAAAAAAATGTGGGTATCTATTACAACGTTCTAATATATTACATTAGGGCATTATCAATCTAACCATTTTAATTTTAACAACTTGTATTTATGGTAATAGTGGAAATTTTATATATATTTTGGCACGATTCTAAAATTACAATTCTGTTCAAATCTGTCTCTCAAAATAGCTATATAGATGTAGAGATAATATAATATTATTCTGTTAATTCTTAGGGCTTTTTACATGTGTTTTTATACGATTCTAGTTAATAATTATGTACGAATACTGATGATATTTTAAATACTAAATTAATGTATTAATTATAAATTTATATATATATATATAAAATCAATTTTGTCGAAAAATATTATTTTTGCGTCACCGGGATTCGAACCTGGTGATATTGATTTTATATATGTATATATGTATAATTAATACATTAATTTAGTATTTAAAATATCACAGACCTATGTTCTGAATAATTACAACTTCATAATAAGAATGTGTTTTCGTTAATAATGATATTTTAATTCAAAATTGCTGTTTTATCTGCTTTCCGTATAACTAACTAACTAATTAACTAACAATAATAATATATTTATTCTATGTTAAAATGAAATGAACACCTACACATGCGAATCGCACAATGACACCAAATGTCAAAGGGCGTAATTTCACGTACTAAACGAGCAAACATCACACCCCATCTATGGGAGTTTCGCGCAACTTCCGCGCAGATCGCATTACAGCAACTTAATTGAAGTCACCAGCGCGCACGTGACCGCCGCGCGCTACACGAGCGCCATCTATTGTCATGGAAATGTCAGCAGGCTGCAGAAGGCCGATTCTGTGTTTTGTGCCGTGCTATAATCCGATACTTTTTCTATTCGGAACACTCAGTGATGATTTAAAAGATTGTACTAAAATAAATTATGTATGTAACAATTTTTTTATAATAAATTAATTCAAACAAATATCTCATAGAGACAAAGCCATTTTTTATTATATTTAATGGAAAATGTATAGAAGTATGAGGTAATTACAAAGCTTACGACCTGTCTTCAGCTAGCTTAAGTGATCACTTTATTTATATATATATCGTTTACCAATTATCACCCCTCAATCTCTACATTTATCAAATTTTTGAAAGTTGTATATATATCTGTGTGTGGATTAGTTTCGAGTACCACTACACCATTGCCATCTATGGACCAAATTTGATAATTCATTTATCTCTTTTTTTTTAAACAACATAACTGATTTTTTTGAAATTATTTTAAAGCAATATTCTTTATCTATAAAATGTTTTTTAATATATTATACTAGAATACGCCTGAAAAATCGATATTTTAAATTTTTTTATTTATATTCTTATTTTGACCAGTGTGTCATATTAGAATATTTAAATATGTCCAAGAATTAATAGTATAAACATGAACATCAACCGCGTAGTTTAATTTGAAAATATTCAAAATAAATACCATTTTTATAAATGCTCCCAAGTTTTCACGGTTATTCAAGATCAACTATGTAATGTTTCTGGGTTATGCTGTCGTATGAATCCGACTTCTCTGGCCGATGTTTTGGATCCCATTGCAAGATTCATCCATTCAGACATCACGCTTTAGAACTGGTAAGATGCTAGTTAAATAACAATAAGAGAATACTAATTAAATGTGTTATTAGAAAGATATACATATAAAATCAATTTTATCTAAACATATTGTTGTTGCTCCATCGAAATTTAAACCTGGATCACTTTCCAAACCGGGGAAGGTGCATTATCCAACTATTTTTGATAGCAAATTTTCGAACCTATATGTTACACTTTCTCATCGTTTTATTATTTGAAAGCCATCTACTTTCTTTTTACGGAATCTCAAATAACTTTGAGCAAACCGATAGCTGACGCCAGAATTAACAATTAATTTTTATTAAATTTTTGGACACATTGATACAATTTATATATTATTAGGAGTACACATTTAATTGAAATGAATTGTTAATTCTAGCGTCTGTTATCGGTTTACTCAAAGGTATTTGAGATTTCGTAAAACCAAAGTAGATGGCTTTCAAATAATGGAACGATTAATGTATTAATTTGAAAAAGTGTAACATATAGGTTCGAAAATTTGTCGTTAATAATATTGTCGCTGTAGCGTAGTTGGATAATACACCTTCCCCGGTTTGGAAAGATCCAGGTTGAGCAACAACAATATTTTTCAATAAAATTGATTTTACATGTATATCTTTCTAATTAATACATTTGATTAGTATTTAAAATATCACAGATCTATATTCTGAATAATTATAACTTAACGATAAGTTCCCCTAATAACAATAAAATTCTAAACCACCAACTGACTCGTGCACAAGTGTACGCTGCCATTGTTCACGTTTTTGACTAATATAATATAGGATGACAGGAGTATTTCTAAAACAACGAAGGTCAGGCTTGTGAAGTCTCTGGTGCATTATATATTTTTATATGGTATGGAATCATGGATCCTGATTGATGCCTTGAGATGTGGTGCTGGGGACACATGCTGCGCATATGAGACGCACGAATGTCTCCTGAATGCAGGAACTGGATAACCAGCATAGACTGTCAACCTGCAGCCTGATCTCGTGAGAAGGGAACATAGATTGGATAAGCTTGTCATGATAGGCCACGTCGAAGGACGGATAAAAAGAGGAAGGTCTTCCACTTGTTGGACCGACCAAGTGGAAAAGGCGACAGGCACTAAGATCTGCAGGATGCCGAAGAAAGTGAAGGAGCATAGTTAAGAGGGCGAGAGTTTGAAGATTACGAACCTCACTCACGAGGGACCGACGTGGATATTTATTACGCAGCCTTGCGTGCAGCAGGAGACTGAGAAGAATGGTGAAGGATTGTCAAGACAGTCACGGGATGGGAATTATATCCAGGATTACGCAAAGCACTATAGAGATAAAAATAGAGAGATATATTAGCTATATTATATTATTCTTATTCATAAATCGCCCCGATGCATCTTTTCCGCAATTAATATTTTGCGAAATATTTCATTCAGACAGTTTTCGCTATATAATATATCGAGTGCATTGTCTCGCGGGAGAATAATTGCATAGAAATGAAGAGATATCCCTTCCAGAACCTTCTTACAAAGCCCTCCCTAACAATCGTGGTTTATTAGTGCCACGGTCGCAAAACTGCGACACATTCCCGTGATAAAAGGCCGCCGAGGAGCGAATTGTGTCGTCTCGCTCGCGCGCCCCATGCGCGATTCGACGCGGACAAGGGAGACGGAAGGCTGAATATCAATAAACAACGTCGCGGTGTAGCCGCGAGTCGGCGTCGCCCTCCCAAGACGCATGCGCGGAAATTACTTCAAAATGGTGGGAAAGTGGGAAAATCCAGTTTTTAGGCATTTGTTTATTGAAATTTAAAATGCCTTTAGCTCATAATTAGTTAAAATAATTTTTATTTTTATTCCAATTTCATGTTTTCACTAGAATACAACGGTGACAGAGAATAATGAAAAAAAAATACGTGAGATATATTTCCAGTCGTATTTTATTTAATTTACTATAAACGATAAAAAATATACTCAAAAAATTAAAGTAATTTGTTTTCACAATAATACAACAGTAGCATAGTTAAGGAATGAATGAAAAAAACTACAAAGAACCAGAGAGAGAAAAAAAAATTTAAAACAAAAGAAATTTGAAATTGTTTCAGAAGGAAAGGGAAGGATAATGGGATAGGGATTAAAATCTGTGTGACAATAATAAAATGTGCTAGGACATTTTTGTTTATATGATATAATTAATAGCATCGAAGTTACCTTGTAGTGTAACATAATTATTTAAATTGATTAAAATAAACCAGAATCTTCTGTGTATAATTTCCTGGGATAATCTGCCGTGTATATCTGATCTTTCTGGCTGGGTTCATCATCAGGGGTGATGTGACGTATGATTGTTGTCATAATATACATAAAAGAATTTTCATCATGATTATGGTTTCGAGAGTTGTTGATGAGAGGGACTGAAGTCAGATATATCAATCCGATCCAATCATGGCACTTGCCCACGGCGGGCTGCTTCAAGGAGATAGACATGCTTCGTCTATCATTGACGCTCCAAGTTCTTATCCTGTCAACTCGTCCAGTCTCGCAGTATTCCAATGCTACGGCTTCCATAAGGATTCTCTCAATCAAGCCAGAAGGCCTATTTAAGTCGATGAACCTTGATAAACCAGATGATGAAAGAGAACGAGAGAGGGTGTTGTGTTGGCACAATTAATTGTTCTTGGGAATAATTAACAAAATCAATAAAAATCTATTAAACATTTTTAAAAAATGATGAGACCCCAGTGACCACCTTCAAATACAAAGTAAAATAACATATTCTTAGGAGAACACATTCTTATTGTGAAGTTGTATCAATGTGTCCAAAATTGATACAACTTCAAAAATTGATAATTCTGGCATCTGCTATCTAATTACTCAAAAGTATTTGAGATTCTGTAAAAATAAGGTAGATGGCTCTTTCAAATAATGGAACGATTAAATGTATTAATATCAAAAAGGTAACATATAGGTTCGAAAATTTGTAGCTAAAAATATTGTCGCTGTAGCATAGTTGGATAACGCACCTTCCCCGGCTAGGAAAAAGATCCAGGTTCGAATTCCGGTGGCGCAACAACAATATTTTTCGATAAAATTGATTTTATATGTATATCTTTCTAATTAATATATTTAATTCATATTTAGGACATATTCTTATCAAATTCTTTATTTCCTTGTTATATTATATTATATTCAAGTATCCACCCATAAAATATTGTGGACTAGGTCTGTCACACCCTGTAAAAATTGTATGTCTTTTCGAAAGATTGTTTTTTTTTCTTTATATATATTTATTATATTTATATGTATTTTATTTTTTACAATATCTTTCCAAGTAATTCATCTAACATCTCTTAATCTAAATTTTTCCCCCTTGTTAAACGTTGTTATAAAACTGCCATGCAGTTTGGCAAAAATAAAATAAAAATTAATATATATGTAATAAAGAAGGAAAAAAAATATAAAGCTTATAAACTGTGAACTGTAGCGACATCAAATATTATCTTACAAATCCGACAAATGATCTTGCTTAGATATAATAAAAAATGCATTACGTACATACATGTCTCAGAATATTACTCCATGTATAGAATATGTTGTTCTAGTGTGAAAACTATTTATAACATCACTAATAGACATGCCGGTTACTTTGTGGTGTAACCTCTCGAAACTAGTAGTGACAAAAACTGTGTGTAGTACATAGTACAGTTGTGAATATTAAAATAAATATTCATAAATTCGGTTGACCATAAACAGCTCAAAAACAATTAAAATAAAACGTGAAAATAAATAATAAAACAACTCCGCGGGAGGGAACCGAATCTCGATCTTCAACGTAACATGCGTTGTTAATAACTAGTCTAGAAAAATACGCTCTTACGGCTTGTTAAAAATTTCACTAAACTTAATAAATAGTACATCAATCGATGCATTAAATTATATAAAGAGAAAAAAAAAATTGTGTTGTTATTATATTATCCGACAATTTGACAATGATTGATAAATCTAGACAGTCAGACGGTAATTGATGTTAAGAAAACACATTCACAAAAATCAATTTTATAGAAAAATATTGTTGTTGCACCACCGGAATTCGAACCTGGATCTCTTTCCAAACCGGGGAAGGTACATTATCAAATTATGCTACAGCGACGATATTTTTAGCGACAAATTTTCGAACCTGTATTTACCTTTTTGATATTAATACATTTAATCGTTCCATTATTTGAAATAATTGATGTTATAATGAGTCTCTATTAGTGTAAGCTAAGGTTTTATTTGTGTGCACATTTGAAATCAAACTGATTTAGTACTTTTTGAGGAATGTGTCAATTCTCTATGAAATTCAAATTACGCGAATATATGACCTTTTTGTTATGAAGATAAAAAAATAGATAAACGACTTATTTTCTACTGTCAGTATTTTCAAAATTATTATTATTTATGAAAACAAATTAATCTAACCTTTTGGCACCAATTTTTTCGAAATCATTTTTATTTATGAAAATCATGATCATCATCATCATCATCATCCTGATTTTTACAGATAAACATTAGTAGGTATTGTGCATTTAAAATAAACTTAAGTATTTGTTCACATTTTATTCTTCTTCTACCGATTTGTGTTCAGGGTTGAACGCAAATAAATTTTATTTTGCTTTCCACAGCTTCCTCTTGCACATTGCTTCCAATTTTTTCCAGCAACTTGACTTGACAACTTGATGCGTTTCAAGATTGGTAAAGAACTGGTGTGTAAATAATGATAATTAAATTATAAATAAATAATGTTTAACGTGAATTAAAAGATCGAAAATAAAACGAAATGTTAGAGAAATTATTCGTAAAATTTTAATTATTATTTTATTAAACTCGTGGTTGTTAAATATATAATAACTTAAATATATAATCAATTATTAATATTTAAAATTATCGTAAAACTTTGAGCGAAAACAAATAATATTCATTATTAGAAGAACACCTTCTTATTGTGAAGTTGTAATTATTCAGAACCTTAAACTATATGTCAAATTGTTTTTCTGTTTTGAAAATACAATAAGGAAATTATTTTAACAATAAATTAAGTAGGTGTCTAAAATTATGTTGGATATGGAAATTGACCTAATAAATATTAAAATAAATAATCACAATTTATTTGTTTTTAATATAAAAAAATAAATAAAATTATATTTGTAAATTAATTTAAAAGTAAATCTAGTACTTGTCTAAAATTACGAGGCGTGTCCGTAAAATAAGTTCCACGAATTTTTTTCACATAAAAAAACTGGTTTAATTTTAAAGAAAAGTATATTTTTGGAAAGTTCAGTCCTTCTTTTATTTTACTACATAATCGCCGTTGCATTCTATGCACTTCTGCATTCGAGGCACCCACTTCTTTAAACCAGAGTCATAGAACTCTGCCGCCTGTCCGCGTAGAAAATTAACAACCGCATTTTGTACCTCTTCATCTGTCTTGAATTGGGTTCCGCCAAGGTTTTTCTTCAACTCGGGGAAGAGATGGAAGTCACTTGGTGCTAAGTCTGGACTGTAGGGTGGGTGAGACACCATTTTCCATCCAAATTTTTCGATGAGGGCTGTGGTTCGATAGGCGGTGTGCGGTCGGGCGTTGTCATGGTGAAAACGCACTCCTTTGGTCAGCATTCCTCTTCTCTTGTTCTGAATTGCACGTCTAAGATTTTTCAAGGTCTCACAGTACCGTTCAGCATTGATTGTTGTCCCGCGAGGCATAAACTCGCACAACAATACGCCCTTTCGATCCCAAAAAACGCTAGCCATGATTTTTCCGGCAGACAGGATTTCTTTGAACTTCTTTGCTCTTGGCGAAGAAGGGTGCTTCCACTGCTTCGATTGCTCCTTTGTTTCCGGTGTGGTGTAGTGTATCCAGGTCTCGTCGCCAGTAACAATAGAGTCCAGAAATTCCTCTTCGGTTGTTCCGTGAAAAGCGAGAAATTCTTGGGCCGCTTCAACCCGCTGCCGCTGGTGATCTGCAGTGAGCATTTTTGGTACCCATCTTGCGCAGACCTTTGAATAGCCTAAATGTTCAGTCAAAATCTTGTCGATTGTGGTTTTGCTAGCCTCCGGAATCTGTTCGCACAGCTCCCTAACTGTAATCCGTCGATCTTCGAGCATTTCCGCTTCGACTCTGGCAATTGTTTCGTCGGAAACCGATGGCCGCCCTGCACGGGCTTCGTCGTGGACGTCTGTTCGGCCATTTTTAAATTCCCTGACCCATCTGCGCACCATCCCGGAGCTCATACACTCTTCTCCATACACTTCACAAAGTTCTTCGTGAATTTCCTTCGCCGATTTCTTCTTAGCGGCCAGGAAACGAATAACAGACCGCAACTCGCAGCTGGCGGGAGACGCAAGAGGAAGCTCCATCGTTGACGGCTGCTGGGCCTAGACTAAACGTCGCAGCGACGCTGGCTTGGTGAGGAATTATAGTGGAGGAACCAAATAACCTGCCTCTGCTGTCTGGTCGCGCATAGAAACGATCCTAGCGCCAGCGGCAGTCCGTGGAACTTATTTTACGGGGACAAGCCTCGTATGATGACAAATGATGTGAAAATCGACTTAATGCTTACGAGTGTGAATAACCACAATGTGTTTGTGTTAAATATGAAATAAAACACATTTTTGATGTGAAGTTTCATTATCAGAACATAGTTTTGTATTAAATATCAGCTGTTTACACATTTATAGCGCAGAAACGCGGTCGCCATTGTACGTCGAGTGAAATGTTGAGTGGTGATTGAAGCACGTCCGAGCAGACAGGTTCCAATATGGCTGACAGCTCATTTGAATATGGAAGCGGCGGCGGGCGCTGATTGGCCGGGCGACGCGTGTGGCGGGAAATGCGAGGAAATCGCGGGAAAAAAACGTGATTCAATTATTTCGCCCGTCAATTGCTGATGCGAAATGCAAGATGCGCACCGTGTGGCGCACCGTAAGTGCCTTTAGGAGTAGTGGGCACTTGGTTATACTGCTGATAATGGTGCTGTTACTGAGCGCGCCTTGTTACTTCGATTGGCACCGCTGGATTTCCTGGTTTATAATAATGTACATGTGTGTGTGTGAGTATTGCTGCCCTTTTTTCGGAAAGCTGAGACGACGGTAACCGACAGGCGTCATTCTTATTACATCCCGTTCTTCGACCAGTCCAGCGGTCCAATAAAATGCACCGGTAGCCGCCCGGGAAGCCGGCTCTTGAGCGCCACTCCTCTAGTAAGCGCTCTTCGGTGTAGACTTTTTATTGCATATTTTCTAGCTTTAACTGTGTTCAAGCAACAATTAAATTCTTTCAACTATAAATATTTTTTTTGTTTAACCTGCTCTGGGCCCACACATACACAATACATCGCCGCGATTTTAATCAAACGAACATGTGTATGTTGGGTGATCGGGGCACTCATCACTCACGTAACAGCAAATCCTTCTTATCTTTTTGGCCAAACTCTCGTACCCGCACATATCTCACAAAAACAAATCTCAAAAATTCGATAACTGTAAAGGAAAAAATATGTATTAGAACTTCACATCGGACTTATGATATAGCACTAAAATACACAAAATTCCGTTCGTGCTAATTGTCAATATGGACTATAATAAAGTACACATTGTATTTTTATAGTAAAACGCGCTTAATAACTAAAAAATAATATCTTATTCACTTTATTTACTTACTTACAAACAAATAAGTATCGCAAAATAAAGGTACAATTGTAAATATATAAATGCACTGCAGGAAAAATCCTGATGGCACCCTGTATCGGCTGGAATCAAAATATTACTTACAAGTAGTATCCTTTTGGAAAGTTCTGGTATTTAAAAAGTGCGTAAATAGCATGTGCAATGCGTTTGTTGTCGATATATCATATATAATATTACTGAACACCCTGTAATTTGGATAAATAAGAAATCAGGCAACACAAACATCTTCGCGCGCCGTTACGTGGTGTAGTGTCTTTTTTGTCTACGGTGTAGCGCTAAACATTTTAACTTTTATCGCTATTCTTTTCTCTGTCGGCGGTAGACGACGCGGGCTTTCTTGGGGTTAAGAAAAAATAAAAAACTTAGTTCAGAAAATTGTGAATATTGCGAAATTTGTGTTCAGTTGTAAGGACGACTGACAACTGATTATTTGTATTTCGGTGAGAAATCACTGGTACGATAAAAAACAAAATCTCCAACAGTTATATATTCGATCACAGTGAATGGCTACCTGCACTTACCCAGGACATCAAAAGCTCCCATATCGGTCCTACTCATTCGCAATCTGGTTGGCATAGTCAAAAATTACCTACACTTTCGTCATAACACACCTTCAAGGTTGTCATACTGTTTTCTGCGCATGTGTGCTTAGAGTTGTTACGACTGCGTAAGCGTGTGCGAAATTTGATCCCGATCCGTTATTTGCTTTCCGGTCAGTAAACATGTCCGCTTCGATACACCAAGAAGAAACAACCGATCGAAAAGGATCGGTTCGAAAATTTGTCGTTAACTTACTATGTTGGCATGGTGTAACGGTTAGCGCATTTCCACGGATAGGAAAAGTTCCTGGTTCGAATCTCGGTGGCAAACGAAATATTTATTCGATTAATTGATTTTATCTGTATACCTTTCTAGTTGATAAGAATGGTAGACCATATATTAAAAGAGCACAAATAACAATAGATAAAAAATATTCTTAAATGGTATCCAAAAGACAATAAAAGATTTCGATCGATACACGAAATAGTTAGAGCAGTAAGAGTGACATGGCAAAAATCAGTAATGAATCGAAGAGATTGCCAGAATCATGGGAAGGCCTTCACCTAGCATGGCTGAAGATTATAATGCATCACATTATATTCTAAAATTTTACCACGTTTATAATATAATGTAGCTTGTTGGTGTATTGATTAAGACACTGGCTTAGTGATCTGGTGGTAGGAGGTTCAGGAGACCAGCAACTTAGTCCTATTTTTATGGCACAAGTTATAAGCTTAATTTGAAAATGGAAAAAAATATACGTACATTGATGTGACATCTATTCCACGCATGCAACTCAATTTAAAAAAAAATGAATCACGTGCATTCAAGTCACCAAAACTATGTTGCAACACGCAAGCAGTTGCAGATAAGTGTTGCGTTTAGTTCTTACATATTTTGGGTATATTTTCTTCTTCTGTATATCTGCGTCCAGTGTTGAATGTAGTGTTTTATTTCTGCAGCTTTTACGCATTGCTTCTACTTCAATCCAAGAATATTTATATAACTGACCATTGCGTCGCGTCTTAAGACATGTAAAAAGCTAGTATATTATATAGTAAATGTCTTTAAAAAAAGGTTTCTTCATAATATATATATTTATAATATATATAAAAATATATATATATTTATCAACACATGAAGCAGAAGTTTATTAATGCGAAATTATAAAGCAAAGCCTTCCCCCACGGAGCAAGAAATCGTCGAGATAACCTATCCGATTTAAAATAAGAGCTTCTGTATATTTATTGTTCTCGAACAGACAACTATTTGAATTTGAAAAAAGAATCAATTCAAATTTGAATATCGAACGAAAATCGAACGTATTAGATCATTAGGGTCGAACCACACTAGAACTTATTGGCGGACGCGAAGTCCGTATTCAATTATCTGCACAATTTGTATAGAAAGTGGACCCGAGAATTTCGAGCCAATTTAGTTCGAAATCGAGCTGTTTTAAGGTTCATCCGTAATTTACAAAACAATAGTTTAGTAATATTTTATATAGAAAGTGTTTTATTATAATCTTCGTTTGTTTCTGAGAGTGTGTTAATACTCCGTTACTTTGGATGAGGTGTATTTAATTTATCGGTATACCCATGTTTTGCTTGCATCGGTGGATTTGAATATAAAAGGACGGGAAGTCGGTGGTCGCTTTGCCTTTACGATAACAATGGATAATAATGTGGTATTGATCAGGGACTTTGGGTCCACCACATTTTTTCATACATTGAAGTGCGTATTATGTCAATTTATTTGATCAGGAACAAAGTTGGCGAGGTATTTATTTATTTGTGATCGTTCGCTTTAATACATTTAATACACGTGGGTGGTGATTTAATTGGCTAGACGATTATTTTATTAACAACCGGACCGCGGGCGTCACAACTGCGCACCACATCATGATATCAAAACGATTTTGTAGTATCGCCTCCGTTTCCTTTCATATACTAAGCGAACACCCTACCACCTTACTATTCCCCCTTTGGACTGTGGTGTCAAATTGTTATACAAGTACGATTTGGAATTAAATTTGAAACAAAGTCAGTAATGGTGAACTTTGTAACAAGTTTAATTATTTAAGAGGTTACCACAGACCAGTAAATGAATAGACATGAAATAAAGTGTAAATATAGGAGGGGTGTTTGGAACATTAGTTGTAATTCTACAAACAGTACTTGTGGAATCAAATCTGATAGTTTATGACACATTTATGAAACATTAAAAGTATTTACTCTTTGAATAATCAATCAATTATTATAGGTTTGGGTGCAGCCAATGCTCTACATATAGAAGCTTTTATTTTCAGTTTCAGTAAATGTTGGTACACCGTCTCTCTCTTAGGACCTAACTAAACTAAAAACTTATCCAACTAGCATAGAATTGTTACTTACAGACTGCTGTAATGCAACATTAAAACTATTTCGCTATCCATCTGTGATTGTAGATCCAACTGGCAGTGCTGCACTTGACACAGATTTTTTCATGATGAAAAAAATACAGCATTTTCTTTTATATAACTCTAAGACCAATTCCGAGACCAACAACGATATTTTATCAAAAATTTTACATGTTCTTAGCTCCGAAACTGTACAACACACTCAGTACCAACTGGAAATCGTTCAACTCCAATAAGATTACGCAAATATGGACCCAATATATGATCCAATCGGATAGAGAGCTATCCAACATTCTAACATAATTAATCATTATACACTAATAATTCATAGTTCTACAACACTCCCACTACATTTTTATTTAAAAATTTTTTTTTTTTTATCTCTATTTTTATTTTAGTCAAACCTTTATCTTAAATAACACCACAACAGCACGAAAAAAACTGGCTACTTTAACACAGACTTCAGTCTATCAAAGTAGCCAGGACAGCCCTATATATCGGAGGTGGAGTCTACTGCATCCCACACAATAAACTACGAGTATTTAATTGCAATATAATTGTATCTTATGTTTATCATGTTATATTTTATTATATTCACCTCTGTTAAAACAAAAATATGTATGTCAATAAAGTCTAAATAAATAAATAATAATAATTTAAAAATATATTAGAACGTTTTGCCATCGCAAAAGCAGTGGACAAATAAATCCTTCTCTTTCTGCATCAGGAATTCCAGATTCTTATAATAATTCCTTCTTCAGAAGCCTGCGCGGAATCGTAACTTATTTGTCTCCAAACAGGACGCGATACGGAATGGTATACATTTTATTCCAGTCTTTTGGACTCCATTGCGTTAAATTGTTTGCAAGGATGTGAAATAACACGTCATTAATTAAAGTACTATATTTCAGAGTCTAAATTAATTGTGTAGGCTTAAAAAAATTATCTGCAACGATTCAAATAACCAAATATAAATACATACGCGACCATATGTTAGCTAGGGATCGGATGACAGAAGTTTAAAAAATATCCCTATCTTTTAATTCTTCTTTTAAATGGGCAATCCACCCTTTAATAATGATTTGTGCCATTAATTAAGTTAAAACTTTATTTTATAGAAAAAAATACAATATTATTATACAATAGGAAATATTATATTACAAATCAATACCTTTGTCATTAAAAAAATATTCTCATCATCAAAAATCATGTAGATTAAATGTGGCAAGTTAAAGAAAATAAGATGACAGGGTTGAAATTACCATTGACGAGATTACTGTAAAAAAAACCTGTGATCCGTAATGGATATGCAAAAAAAGATATGGTCAAGGGTTTCCTCCTCAACACCGCACTATCTATTAAGTTCAATCTGAATAAATGTGAGCCTACCTGGCCCAATTCTCATTCTAGAGATATTTGATATTGTTTTTTTGGAGACTTTCCTTTTGGAGAACCAGGGGTGCGGGGAATAGATCTTTGAATTATTTTAAGCCGATTATCCTTAAGATTATTTGAATCCATCCATTGTGCAGTCCAGATAGAATTCGTACGTTTTTTTACCATATTTAGTCTGTTATATATCGTGATATGGAATTGATGGCTGAAAACTCAGAAAATAGTGGCCTCCTTGGCCAGTTTATCAGCACATTCATTTCCATGAATTCTCTTTTGTGCAGGAATCCAAACTAACGACACCTGTTTATTATTGCTGTGCAAATTAAATAGACATCTTCTGATGGAACAGATTGTCTCATTGTCTAGCCAAACTTTCATATTAGCAGAGCGGCGGGATTCGAGAGTTACTTGCGAGTCGGAGAAGAACATCGCTGTCAACCATATTGAATTTGAACTTTTACACATGTGAGTTATAAAAATATGAACGGAATAGGGGTACAATGATATAATATACCAACTTAATTACTTTCTGTCCATCATTGTCACACGTTGATATAAAATAAATGCACATTATCTTTAGATAAAAAAAAATACAATATAATTATGTAGCTAACATATCAGAAGAAAAGCAATGTAGAATATTTAAATCCATCATTTAAACCTAATATAGACTTAATATCTGTCGCAATATATTTGAATATAGATCATCGTTGATCTGAATCGCGTTAAATATGTACGTGATTTTTTAATAGTCTCAAAACATAAATAGGCCTAATACAATATGATGTAATGAGAAATTTATAAGCAATAAATAAATGTGAATTAAATATATTAATTAGAAAGATATACATATAAAATTAATTTTATCGAAAAAAATTGTTGATGCGCCACCGGAATTAGAACCTGGATCTCTTTTCAAACCGGGGAAGGTGCATTATCCAACTATGCTACAGCGACGACAGTTTTAGCGACAAATTAATAATGCACCATTCCCGGTTTGGAAAGAGATCCAGGTTTGAATCCCGGTGGCGCAACAACAATATTTTTCTATAAAATTGATTTTATATGTATATCTTTCCAATTAATATATTTAATTCATATTTGAAATATCACAGACTTATGTTCTGAATAATTACAACTTCACAATGAGAATGTGTTCTCCTGACAATAAATAATTTATACAAATTAAATGAATCAACTAGAAAGATATACAGAAAAAATGTATCCATCGATAAAATATTTAGATGCTACTGAGATATGAACCTGGACCTCTTCTTATTCCGGTAGTAACTAAATATGTTTTCGATAGATAGATTTTTTCTGTATATATATCTACAATAGTTGATTATTTTATTTTGTATTAACTTGAAAACGCTTTCTTTCTCTTTAAAATAATTCATAGACAATTTACAAATAAAATGTGCACGATATACATATAATTTATTTAATAGTTATAAATAGAGCTAATTTAAAAT
Source organism: Eubasilissa regina (assembly GCA_022840565.1). Taxonomy (NCBI): domain Eukaryota; kingdom Metazoa; phylum Arthropoda; class Insecta; order Trichoptera; family Phryganeidae; genus Eubasilissa; species Eubasilissa regina. The sequence continues at coordinate 8,686,201 of JAINEB010000027.1, read as the reverse complement.
AATGTTTTTTTATTATCTGAACATTCCTATTTTATTTCTTTAATATTGTGGACTCATTTTATATAATGTTTGCAACGAGGATTTGCTTATTTATAAAACTTTTAAAACACCTTTTAAATTTGTTTTCATATTAGTTCTTACTTATTCACTATTTTATAGTATTGTTTTTATCTATGCTTGTATTAATTAATTTCAGTATACATTGTTTCTTGAAGATGATACGTGTTGAATAATCAATAAACAGTGGTTTAAACAAAGTATTTTGTCTAATTACTTATTTTTATTTTCATTTATTTATTAAACATAATATTTTTTCTACGATAGTTCAACTGCCATCTAATTTGTCACCATGACCATTATTTCATTAATGTGATTTTGTATACACAAATATTTATTTGCTGATTAATTTTAGAAATGTTTTGTTTTTATGTCCATTCATTTATTAGTCGTACGGATTTTTTTTTTTTTAATATAACAAAATTTTTTAACTGAAACAATAGCAATTTTTTTTATTATATATGTAGTTACACACTTAACAATGACACAGGCTAACTGTCACTATCTTGCGCATAAACTAAACAAAACTTTTGCACAGAGATTTCATTTATTTCTAGCACCAAAAATATACAACGGTCTAAATGCAAAAGTGAAAGATTGCATATTTTTCAAAAGTGCAGTTCTGGCTTCACGAAATGGGGATAAATTACGCCCAAGAACCTTTAAAGTTTCAAACCTGAGAAAATAACTGCTACAATAGTATATTGAATTACCTAATTACGTCTATATATATTTTTCGTATATTGATCATTGCACTTTGCTTACTGGTATACCGGAGGAACACTGTCTTCTATAATACAGTAAATAACTAGTGTGGCAGGCAGGGTACCCAAATACATGTCTTACTTTCTTACTGATATGTTGTATTTACTTTGCCAAATTTTATATGCATACCCTCGGTACATTTGTCTGATATTTGAAATATTACGCAACACTCATAGTAATTAACTAGGTGAAAATGTATACTTAATGAATATTAATTTGGAAGAGTAATACGTCAGAGCATTAAACATTATTTATTAATGTTAGTACATAATACATGTAAAAAGTGAACCTAATAAGTGTATTATTATCATTATTATTAGTTGTGTTTAAGAAATAAATCAGATTGTAAATGCATACACTAAAATCAAAACATCATGCGCTGGCATTAGGAAAGGTGTAGTAATTAATTATTTTATAATTTTCAATTGATCAATTCAAATAGAAAGTTATGTTTCGCATAACAATGTAAAATAAATAATATTATTAAGGAAAACACATTCTTATTGTGAAGTTGTAATTATTCAGAACAGACGGTCTGTGATATTTTAAATACTAAATTAATGTATTAATTATAAATATATACATATAAAATCAATTTTGTCGAAAAATATTGTTTTTGCGTATAAATATTAAGTATAATTTTTTTAAATATATACCATTGTTATAATTTTCATAATTAATTGAATTATATCCATCAAAAGTCTTTGACGTGAGGGACAGAAATGATATTTTCCCTATCGATTAACAAAAAAATAATTATAGAACGTAATATTTTAAATGATATTGTAAAACATTTCTCAATGTTTAAGTATATATTTTTAAATACGATTTAGAAGCGACTGCAATAAGTGAAATATACATAATATTATCTAAGAGAACAGGTGGTTGGCTTTAAATTTCCATATGTATTATACAGAAATATTAAAAACGTTGTAGCCCACAAAATCCCGAGATTTAAATGTCGAAATTTGCGGTGGTATACATCAGGCGCGGTCGTTTCATACATGCTTTGGATGCTCCGCATCCCTTGTGTTCTAGAGTCAAAAAGTTTTGAACTTTTTGTTTCTGTCCAAAAACAGCACTGCTGTAAATAAATTCGTCCTGACATAACACACTACGACACGGCGCGCGCACGGAGCGAATCGAAATACATATACATTTTCAACTTTAGAACATTTATGAATCGCGTCAACACACAGATACAGCAACAATGGATTCTATCATTCGTTCCGTATCCACAAAGTTCAGTTCCGCCTGTCAAGGTCTTTGAATATTGTATACGCACTTGTTAACAGCATCCAACGACTTTATTGCTCATGGGTATAAGGCACAGAATAGCATACATATTACGAAACGAGTGGACTGTTTTGAGGAATTTGTTTGTGTGACTTGGAGTCGAATTATTGAAACATTGAATATCCTTGTATATATGGTTATATGTTATATTTGATAGTAAGTATAAATTTATTATCTAGCATCCTTTCTGCAAAAAGTCACCGACCGCCATTGGTACATATATGGAAGGAAAATTAGTGTAAAAGGAATGAAAAAGAGTATATGATTTAAAATAGCAATGGGTGAATTGATTGAGTTATCGAAACTGGATATATAAAACACTAGGTCATAAATATTATGAAAATTATAACAAATGCAATATTAAATACTAGTAATGATAAGCTAAACCATTATTTTAACCGTGATTGTGACTGATTGTAAGATTTGTGTCTGTTTGTAACGATAATTGGTAACTGATTATTCATAATTTGGCGAACAATCACCGGTACACTAGAAACTAAACCTCTAACAGTAAAATCTCAGTTACCAATCAACAACAATCGAATAGCATCAATCAAATCGGTAACAATCGAATAGCATTTACTTAATAACGGTTTGACTCATCGCTAAATACTAGATCATATATATTATGAAAACTGACATAAGCATGTTATAAAAAATACAATATAAAATAATTTTAATTATATTAGGTTCACGGGAAGTATTATATTTAATCACTGGGCGAAATTTTTGGCACCAAATTATTTTTTTATCGATTCCATGAGAAGTAGGTACCTACTTAGGTTAGATGTGTAAGGCTTAGTTTACTCATTTAATAAACGAATCATCCAGAGAGCAATATTTGTACATATCCAATGACAAAGTAAATAATAATCATCATCTTTACCTCCTTATCGTAAGAGAGTCGGGGAACAAAGACTCAACAAGGCTATTATAGATAGAATCGGCGTTAATTTTGTAGAGTTTCATCATAATGGATGGATATAAATGAAACAATGTTATTACTCTACTTGAGTTTATTAGCTCTACTCGAGTTTCGAAAGGTAAAGTAACTCTCATCGACAGGTGAAGTATTAAACTAACTACATATAAATATAGGAAACAAGGTTTAGGTGGTAGACTTACAAGTAATTAGGTAATGACAGATAGAGGGGGAGGGAGCGGAGTTACTAGTGGACGGTGGAGGGGTGGTTGTAAATGGAATTTTGGGAGGAAAGGAGATGAGTTAGAAAATGTAATATTGTTTAACAAATTAATACCCGAGTTCAAAAGTCATTTGTATTTCTAAACTTCAAAATTATTCATTTTATTTCCTTTACGCGTGACGGGATGGAGAAGTTTAATGATACATGAATGATAGGAATGATTATTATTCATGATGTGGTTCGAAAATTCAGAAAAGTTGTTATTAGTTAGACAACAACGATGTTCCTTTAATCTAATGTTGAGATTTTTAGAGGTTTGTCCGATATATTTGCTATTGCAATCTCCGCATGAAATATCCTAAACCATCGTTATCTATTTTTGACTTTGAATTAAGAAGTACTGCGCCTAAGTTGTCATCTGTCAGTATCTCATTATTTATATGACTACCATCTAAGCCTTGTCTCCAATATTTTTACGTAGTTAGTTTAATACTTCATCTGTTGATGAGAGTTAAACTCGAGTAGTGCTAATAAACTCAAATAGATTAATAACGTTGTTTTATTTATATCCATCCACTCAACAAGGTGTTTCCATTTTTCACTGTCTTGCGCAGCTCCGGTACTAGTTGTCCAATCATGACCCAATTTGTCATCACATATATTTTTTGTTTTCTATCGCAGCTTAGTCTAGGGCGACCCACCAGCCTCCTTGCCTTCGGTGTTGCCAAGTACATCGTTCTTCTGGCATTCAAAGGACGTGTTCAAGCCACCTTAATTACGCTATTTCTAAATGTAGCAGTAGGGGCTCCATACCGAGTGTCTCCCTTATGTTATTTGTTACTTCTCCCTCGGTTCAATAATGTATTAATTATTGCGATTATATTAGAGTAGCTTATTGGTCTGGTGGTTAAAATACCCGCCTATTTATCTAGTTTTCAGGGTATCGAGTTTAGTTCCAGGAAATGACCAAGTTTGTCTTATTTTCATGACACAAGAGTTGAGCTTAGTTTGAAAATAATTATAATATTGATGTGTCACGTATTATTTTATTATTTTAATTATTGTATCCGAAATAAGCAGCTACTGTTACTGAATTGTCTTAATGATAATTTTACTATTTTATTTAAATATTATTATTATATTTTAATCCGATATAAAGATATCTCCGAATCGGAATCGAGGGGGCTTAAAAATATGGGGAAAAATCGTACACGATTACCGAGTCCGGTATACCACCTCTGGACTAAAGGTTAGGGCGCATGGCCGTGCCTTCGGGAGTCCCGTGTTCGAATAGCCATATATTATTTGTAGCGAAGGGCCATGTACTGTGCTATCCCTCCGAAATATTTGTGATCACCGGCGGGACCAGATTGGTGAAAATCATTTTATTATATTAATTGTTATCTTCCAAGAAGCTGCGAGTCAGAAATCGAACGACGCATAGGTACGGCGAAAAGTTCTATATCCAGACTTGACACAATATGGAAAGTGGTATATTCAAATCAACCTAGGTCAGGATTGTAGTCTTTAGTGCATTCTATATTTATTATTTTAAATTGTTATATTTGTTTCGTTAACCACTTAATGAATTAAAATACATCTACTGGTTTCGAAAAATATCATTTTATTCTCCAGGATGTCATCAACCAATCAAAAAAATATGTTATATTAAATGTATTAATTAGAAAGATATACATAGAAAATCAATATTATCGAAAAATATTGTTGATGCGCTACCGGGATTTGAACCTGAATCTCTTTCCATCCGGGAAGGTGCATTACCAACTGTGCTACAGCGACAGTATTTTTGATAACAAATTTTCGAACCCGTATGTTACACCTTTTCAAATGAATACATCTCTGGTTCCATTATTTGAAAGCTATCTACTTGAATTTCCGTAAAAACAAAGTAGATGGCTTTCAAATAATGGAACGATTTGAAATAAATTTCGAAAATTTGTCGTCAAAAGTACTATAGCTGTAGCATAGTTGGTACAGCACCTTCCCCGGATTGGACAAAAGATCTAGGTTCGAATCTTGGTAGCGTGATAACAATATTTTTCGGTGAAAATGATTTAATATGTGTGTCTTTCTAATTAATACATTTAATTAGTATTTAAAATATCACACACCGATGTCCTGAATAATTACAACTTCACAATGAGAATGTGTTGTCCTTAATAATATGTTATATTGTTTTTTTAAGAGAATCTATTTTTAAAAAAACAATAAATATAATAGTACCTAACTTAAATTGTTACTTGATGATACAAAATTACTAGAATAATAAAAAAAAATAGAATGCGACTTGTAGTTAAATTTAGTTGGTGATTATCTCCAACGATTTTAAATTATTAAAATTAAGACCAACATGCAAAATAAATCAAAACCATGACTTTTTTCTAACAAATGATTAGAAAATTCTGAAGACCCACTATTATTCAGACATCTCAAATGCTCTTGATTTTGCTAATATTAAAAACTTTCTATATTTTTATGTGGTGCAGAATCATGGACCTTGAAGACAAGAGAGAAGAGATGGATTGATGTCTTTGAGATGTGGTATTGGAGACACGTGTTGCGCACGTCGTGCATGGTGAGACGCGGGAATGTTTTAAGAACAGACTCTCACCCATTTTTTTATGACGAATCTGTCAATTTTTTGGGTATCTTTTGAGAAGGGAAGATAGCTTAGAGAAGCTTGTTGTGGTGGGCCACGTCGAAGGACGAAGAGGAAGATCCCTTACTCGTTGGTCCGACCAAGCGGAAAAGAAAACGGACACTTGTCTGGTGACAGCCCTATGATCTACCGAGAAAAGTGAAGAGTGCGAGTTGTGTCAATATAACGTGTGAAGGTGATCTTTTAAAACACGCATTTTGGGGTTTACATTTAATATAAAGTAAACATACGCCATAAAGAGGACAGATTTTTCAGAATAAGTAATTAATACTATACTTTTAATGGTATTTATTTATTAATTAACCTAATAACTAGGAACTTTATTATTATTCTGAATGTATATGATGTATGATATTTTGGACTGGAAAGAAAATGGTTGCAATCTACTCTGTATCTTTTACAAGAAATGACTTTATGGTAAATAGATAAATAAAAAATCACCTTTGAATGCACTTGAATTATTCTAATCGGTCCCGTAGAACTATAAATGTCACAAATTTGAGATAATAATGACGATTTTGTGATATTTTCCCTATGTCAAAAATGAATATGGCATGTATAGAGATGTTTCATATATACAGCGTATAAATAATTTTTGCGATAATATAAAAACCCGGCTGTGTTGCACCATCCAGTCTGATCCTGCCTGACGAATGGGCGCTGCCAGATATTTATGTGCCAGGCAGTACGGGCCGGCGTGTAATGTCTTTATTGTGCGGCGCTGTCGGCCGGCCACACCGCGCACCGTCGGTCGTGTCGCTGGGCAGGCCCGGCCCTGGTAGCGACTGGCCCGGGAAGCGGCAGGGTCGCATCGGGGACATAATTATTTAAAAAAATGAAATGCAATGGATAGCTCTAATATTTTACTACCTACTGAATTTGAGTTTAAAATATAAATATTTATTTTACAACCTACTTTTTTATATTTTTTCTCTTAGATTTTTAGATTGACTAATATAAAAGGTTATATAAATAAATAAAACTAGAATATTACATAGATGCTGTGGCGAAAGGCACCATAGGCCATCTGGCTATCCTATCACCAAGCCGGCCGAGTACTGACGCGACGTGTCGGACGCCCGCTAGGGGTACATCCCGCTAGGCTGCCGGGCGGGGAGAAGAAGAATTTCATTGTATCTAAATACTTCATACATACTTCATTGTAATATCGTGTTATTTTCTTACTTAAAACACCAAAGTACGTTTAATAAATTTAGTGTTTTAAATAATATTTAGCTCTAACTAACAATAGAGGTTTATTTATATTGCCTACATAAATAAAAGATTTAAAAAAAAAATTATAATTAAGTTGTTTTTATTTAATTTCAAATATTGAAAATTCTTATGCTATTATGATATAAATTTTGTCTAGGATGATGTTAACTATAGTTGATTCAATATTATCGATACTATTATGAAAGCAGTGACTTAAAAATCTGTGTCGAAAAAGCATTAGACTATTGAAATATGTAGGTACGTGTTTTATGACAACATTGATGTAGAAAACTGCAAACTTGTACTTAACACAAATTTTAAAATTCCAAATTAGTTAAGTCCTCTGTAGCATAATATAACCAATAACATTTCAAACAATTGTCGTTGAGTATTTGTTTTATCTAAATTTCACATTATTTTCATAAAATTGTTTAGGTACAAACATTTTGAAAGAAAATGGTCGTCATGTCATATTTCAAAACATGTTAGTTATTGGTTGATTAATGATGACTTGTATCATTAGCATTGACAAAAGTTTATAATTGTATTCATTAGCATGACGTGAATTTCCGATCAATATAATAATTTAGAAGACTGGAGATTTTTATGTAAAACATGGCGATATCGCAAACGTAAAAATACAAACGAACTATTGTGAAATAGAATATTTCAGTCTTTACAACGGTTACCAAGAATTGGAGGGTAAAAAAAATAATTTCAAAAAACTTCCAGCCCACATCGTGATTGTGAAGACAATCTGATAACTCACTTGCGAACACCGTACCCGCATTGTGCATGCGTATATTTCTTCTCCTTATACATGTTTATAATGTCCCGTTTAGCATAACCGATGTGTACGCCCCGGTATATAAACACTACATAAATAAATATCAGCTCTGTCTCACGACTCTCGCCCTTGCGGCCGCTGCGGAATGAGCATTATTAAAACGAATTGTTTTGGCGCAGATGTAAACTAACCATTGTTATTGCGCAGTCAGTTTGAATATTTGCTGTCTTCAGTGAATAATTACCGAAGAGACATTCAAAGTGACTCTGCAAAATAGACCAGGTAACAATCCTTATCGTAAAATTTTAACAAAAAAAAAATTCTATTCCATGACAACTGCACACTAATGTACATCATCATCTATACTACAGGCTCTACAATCTTTAGTCAGTCTTGACATCTCAAAAATTTTCCTCCATTGATCCCTATTATATACTAGCTGTGTCAGATATATCTTTGAAGACATCATCGCTTTATTTTAGATTTGGCATTCTCAAAAATTTAATATTGACCAATTGTAATAATAAAGAAAAAGAAAAAAATAGTTAATATGAAGGAAAGCCATAATGTTTTAGTAACTGTCGGAACATAACTAGCTGCTCCAAAAATATAGTCCAAAAACAAGCTTTAAGATTTTATAAAATATTGCACGCGTTGCTTTGTTGAATGGAATCGAAACGAGAGTAAACGATTCCGAAATAGGGTGCGACCCTTTTGGTTTTTTAAATTATTTGGCCTTCTGAAATTCCTGCCCTCTGTTAGTCTTGTGTTCAGCAAGTCTTCCAATTTTGATAAACCTCGAGACGCTTATCTCATTATACAAAGAGGCTGATAGATAAGTATCCAAAATGACAAATTTAAAACGTGTTTAGATAAAATAAAGTTGATATCATTATTGTTATCTTTGATTAGACTACACGCTAAATATCAACATATGAATACTTTTTACGGGAAGACTTCTAGAAGTGAACCTGTTTTACATTTGTGTGAAAATGTAGAAAACGGAAAAGGGAACGGTTTCGTTATAAAAATTTACGTTTTAGTTAGAATATAATTATTCATATTAAAGTTACGCTGGATTCAGTTTTAAGAGACTCTTCTCTTTTGTTGGATACGATCTACACGTGGATAACTGATTTTAAACGGGACATCAGAGCTGTTAAGGCGCTCATCACAGTGGATGGCCAAAAGATGTGACGACTCCGGAAATGATTAGGAAAATTCATAAAATCGTATTGGACGATCGTCATTTAAAATTATGGAAGATAGAAGAGATGATAAGCATATCTTCTGGAAGTGATTTTAAAATTTTGCATGAGCATTTAAGTTTTGTGCTGCGTTTTCTCTCAGTCGATCAAAGACATGGCCGAATGGATGTTTCAGAGTATTTTGAATTCTTTCGGGGTAATTTCAGCAAGGTTTTGCGAGTTGTATCATAGTTGATAAGATATAGTGATAATTCATTTATTTCAGCGTGATCGGATTTTTTTTGTGAACACCCGATTTGCCATAAAGATTACTAGACTATTTACTAGATTACATTTATGATTAAAAATAATATGTGTAAACAAAATATAAATACTGCATTTCAGTCACGGCTATTATTGTATCTGTAGCCATTCTGTAGTTGTTGCCATTCTCTGGTCAGAAAGCCAGCCTTGCATGAGAGCGCCGCTTACATTAGAGAGTTGGTGCTGACTGTCGAGCTTCAGCCGTAGCTTTACCAGTAACTCGATGTCTCAAAAGTGGAACGAGTCCGTGTACATGCCCTTTGGCAAACTGCAGAAGCGCTACAATAACGCGCCAATCCGAACAGTGTTCTGTATGATTTGTTGTATTGAATTCGGAGACGGTTGTACGTTACTTGTTTGAATTTCAACCAGAGCTCGCAGGTATACGTGCTGGTGAAGAATGATTTAAACAGGTTCCTCTTCACCTCCTTACTACGCCGTGAAAGCATATTCGCACGAATTTATAACTGTCTTCTCTGTCGTTCTATGGCATCATCGTCTTGTCTATCTTCATTGAATATATAGCCTAGGTATTTGACCTTATTTTGAATGCTCAGTTTTGTCACGTCTAGCCACACGGGAGGGATATCATCTGACCTTTTTCCGTATTTGAACGCCATTATGACTGATTTGTTGGCATTGCATAAAACATTGTGTTCACTGGCATATATTTCACAAATCTCTAAAAGTTTTCTTATCGCTTTAATAGATGGCGCCAGAATAACCACATCATAGGCATAAATAATGTGGTTCACATTCGCCCCTAATATGTGGTAGCCAATTTGTGCATCGGACAGACGCTCGTTCAATTCATCCATGTACATATTGAAGAAGATTGGCGACATGCATAGGTAAAATGACTCGGAGTTGACGCTTTTCCACTGCACTGAGTTCTCTTGCTGCCTGTGCCACCTGTCAAGTATATCTACAACTGGCTAAGAAACGTTTCGCTCGCGTAAAGCTGAGGGTGAAGTTCAGCATTCAGCACCAACTCTTTGGTGCAAGCGGCGCTCTCATGGAAAGCTGGTTCCATGACCAAATAATGGTAACGCCTACAGAACAGCTACAGATACAATAATGGCCGTGACTGAAATGTATTGTCTATAAGGTTACACAAATATGGACCCAATATATGATTCAATCAGGTAGAGATGAATCAGAAGCATGTATATACAACATTTTAATATAATTTATACAATACCTTCACTAATAATTCACTAGTCCTACAACTCTCCCACTACATATATTGTATTTTATTTTTACTTTTTTATACATATTTATAATTCTCTTTTTATTCCTGTTGATAAATAACACCACAACAGCACGAAAAAAAAACTGACTACTTTAACACAGACTTCAATCTAGCAAAGGAGCCGGGACAACGCTGAATATATCAGAGGTGAAGTCTACTCCATCCCACACAATAAACTATGAGAATGTCTTATGTTTATTATGTATCATCTCTGTTAGTACATAAATATGTATATCAAAATATATATAAATAAATAAATAAATTCTGTTTATATTTATATTTCTTTGCTTCTCTTTTCATAACATAAATAATATTTCGTAACTTAAATGTATTATATAATATGTATTATCTTTATGGCAAATCGGGTCTTCATAAAGTAATAAAAAAAACAATCATGCTGGAATATGAGTATTATTAATATTATTATTATTATTAAGATCTTACTAATCCGAGTTTATCTATTTTTTCTCAATATTATTTACAAAGCTTTATTTTGCATCAGCTAAAAATATTATAATGCTTGTAAGAGGTCATAATAGAGAGACGCTTAGATAAATGAAAATGTGAACATTTTAATATGTCGTGAGTAAACTTAGCCTCTTTTGAATGTAGACCGTATTCACAGTAAACTTCAACTAGTCAATAATTTATAAATTAAACAATACAATACAGCGCTAGTTATCATGTAATTAATTACACGATAAGCCGGTTGCCACTCGATGAGCTTAAATTACTGCGATCGATGACATATTACTGCGCTGTAAATAAATTACATAATACACAATATCTTATTGATTAATTACTTCATTAATTTGTTTAAGACAATTGTACAGTCTAATTAAAATATAAACTACAGGAAGTGTCAGTTATGAGATGAAGGTGGTTGTGTCGCATAATATTTTTTAGTTCATTAATACCTTAACACCTGAATATTCGTAATAATATTACGCTTCCCCGTCTGTATCTGTGACTTTCTGGTTTGGCGGCTTCGGTAATGTCATTATCGGTAGTATAATTATAGCTGTATAATGGTTGATTAAACGGCCAGGACCGTGCGACGCCAGCATGGCAAAAACGAATGTGTTTTAATCTCTCTATATATTCAAAAACAGTACGTAAATATTATACACATTCAATTTGAAAATGAAGCTAGAAAAAAATTAATATTTTTTCTAAATTGTATATTTACATCAATCACCGTTTCTTCTGTTTATTGTGAATGAGAAATCTTACTTAGCATAAAAATTGTATATCCACGATTCTTGTATGTCATTTTTGTTCATTTTGACAGCTAACTTACAAAGATGGAATAATAATTTTAATTACATTTTATTTGCGTGTGGTTTGTTTTGGGAAAAGCTCTACCACTGAAATATAGATTATAATGATACCTTGACCTCACAACGGTCACCAAGCGTCCAAAATAGCCGCCGGCAAGGATTACCAGCGAGCAATCAGCGATAGCCGATGAGACCCTAACCGCGCCCAATAGCCGCCCGCAGGGCCTAGCAGTAAGACGCTCGCCTAATGATCAAGTGGTCGAGGGTTTGAGTTTCGTTTCAGTAGCACAAGCGATTAGTTTAGTTTGAAGATAGTAAGAATATTGTTGAAATATACAATTTTAATAATATACTTAATATTACCTATATTATAAAGTATTTCGATTTACGATTATTTATCTCAATTTTTTTTATATAAATAAAAAAATGATAACAAAATTATAATAATCCTTTATAATCCGCCGTGATAATATATCTTTATCAAGCCCTTCACTGTGCCCTTAGAACTATTCATCTCATCAGGCATGTGTATATAGACAGATATACGGACATAAGATTTAAATTCTTACAAAAAACTGAAAACATAATTATTCAGCTTTGGAATAGTATGAATTTAATAAGAATTGTTTTTTTGATGTGTTAAGTATCAGAAAGTGAAAAACGATGGTATTTGTGAAAGTTGAAAGTAAGATAATGTGCAACACAATGGTAGGTAATGAATATTTGGCACAAGTAGAAGAGTTTGTGTATATTGAAGTATTTTTACAGGAATGACAAGGCTGATATTGAAATGATGAAGGATATCGAAAGAAGTGTGCTGCGGGAATATAATCTGATTATTATTCATATAAAAAAAAACATAGATTTACCTTAGTGAAAGAACAAACAAATCTTCTCTATCATAAAAATTAATGTAAAGTCAAATAGAGGAAAGTCCACGACACGACGATACGTCATTCGCAGGTGCAGGCGCGTACTATGTCCGCCAATGGTACTTTCTCACGCGATTTGTTTTGGCATGTGTGATCATTGTTGCATTCTAATTTTATTGATAACAACATTTTTACTAATTCATTTAATCTTGGTGCACAATGGAGTCCTGGTACCGACACTGATGTATGGAAGTAAGGCCCGCAGCTGGCAGAAGAGGAACGAAAGTAAACTGAGTGCAGTGGAAATGAGATCACTTAGGCGTATATGTGGCAAATCTATTTATAACAGAGTAAAGAATGAAGAAATAAAAAAAGAATGTAAAGTTCATAGTGAGTAAGATTAAGAAAGGATCACTTAGGTGGTTTGGTCATATAGAACTTATTAATTCGGAGAGAATGGTTAGAAAGATATATGACGCAAGTATTGATGGCACAAGAAATAGAGGACGTACGCGGAAGACTTGGCATGACCAGGTAAACCAGATAATGGAGGATGGTTCTGTTAGAAGCCTCAACAATCGGCGAGCTTGTATGAGAAGATGTATGAATGTGGATGAGGCGAAAATTGTGTGTCAGGACAGAGAAGTGTGGCGCTCTATCCTTTCTGCCTAAGTACGTACTTAACCTCATAACGAGGATTTAGTCAATTATTTTTACAAAAATATCCGGTAGCATCAGCTAAAATTTTTTCACCCTTAAAAATAAAATATTTTCGAAAGGGGGGCCATTTTGATTTATTTTATTGTACGGAGGAGTTAACTTTTTTTTATTCTTTCCCCCAGGCGATAGGGGTTGATTCCGGGCGCGTGTGAAAGGCAAACATGCATGTAAATTTATTTATTAATATTATTAATAACTTAATGTTGTAATGCGATGTACGCCCGTGTGGGAGAAGCAAATACGAGAGTAAGAAGATTAAGGATTGATTGATATGAGGGTGAATGTATTTAATTTATATAATTTTCGTATATTTTTATACAATTTTATAATAGCTGAAAAGGTGCTAAAAACTATAACTAGGTGATCGATATGATGAATATAGGTTAATATTTGTTTAACCTTTTTTTGTGCGTATATCTAGCTAGGTAGAATCCATATGATAGCAAATAATTTAACAAATTATTTATTTAGAACACATTATTATTGTGAAGTTGTAATTATTCAGAACATAGGTCTGTGATATTTTAATTACTAATTAAATGTTTTAATTAAAAAGATATACACATAAAATCAATTTTATCGAAAGATATTGTTTTTGTTACCGGGATTCGAACCCGGATTCCTTCATATGCGTTAATCGGGTATGCTATACCAACACAGTGCATTGACGACAAATTTTCGAATTTAAATGTTACACTTTTCAAGTTGATAGGTGTATATAAGTAGGTAGGTTCTATTATTTGGAGGTATATAAGTAGGTAGGTTCCATTATTTGAAAGCCATCTTATTTGTTTTCTACGGAATCTCAAATAATAATTCATTTTTATTAAATTTTCAACACATTGATACAATTTATATATTATTGAGGAGAATACATTCTTGTTGTGAAGTTGTAATTATTTAGAAGATAGATCTGTGATATTTTTTAAAAATACGAATTAAATGTATTAATTAGAAATATATGTATATAAAATCAATTTTATTGAAAAATATTGCAGTTTCTACTGAGATATGAACCTGGATCTCTTCCTATCCGGGAAACATGTATTAAGCGATTCACTAATTTATTTTGTAAATTAAATGCAAGATATTTTAGAGACACCTTTTTCCCTGTTATTTCAACAAATAAATTACCAGCGATAGTATTAACTTAATTAACTAACTTACTATCAGACCATTTTGCAAGGATAGGGAATAGGGATAGAGCGCCACACTCTTCAGCTTTGGTACACAACAATTTTTCAGAGAAATATTTTCGAGTTAAGCAGATATGTAGAATTAGCAGACATGCAGATAGACACATTTATTTACTTATAAAAACATGCCATTTAAAAAAAAAATTATTTCATAAGCAACTAAAATTTATAGAATATAGAAAATTATTATTTTTTTCTTGTAATTCATGATATTGTGAAATGATAAAAATAATTACACGACGTAATAAATACTTGTTAAAAAATTCATAAATATTTTATGGATATAAGTGCCCCTGTAATTCAGCCAAGGGGAGAAAAATAATCACTAAGATTACAGCCAAGTTTAATATGAAACAATCAATCTTAATTACACATTATTATGCGAGCTGCGACAGCGCCATCTAGCCACTGCACTCATTTGCATAACAGATGCAATATGCACTCTAACTGGGTGACCGTCGACTTACTGATATTTCATTTTACATATTATTATTAATATTCTAATATTAAAAATAAAAAGATAATGCCAAATTATTACAAAGCTCGTAAACATATTATACTAGCCGTCCACATTTTTATATTTAGATATAATTTAAAATAAGGGAGCCCTAAATAGTAGCGACGTACGAGTATGTAAGTTTGGTCGAGGTTGATGGAGGGCGAGTGGAATGTCTACATTTTTATATAATGCAACATAAAAAAAATTGCACGGCGTTTGATATAATTCTCATTTATACATTGACGAGGGGGTGGGGTGTCCAGGTGGGCCAGGTTGGCCTGTGTTTAGCGTAGGCATTACCTTTAGATCGGTTGCCATGTTACAATTTAATCCCTTAATTTGTAATTTTTACAACTCGCCACGTTTATATGAGGTAAACAGTAAATCAGAGATAAGTAGTACCAATACACGGGACCGCTCGGCTCACACATTTGAGTTCGGGGATGTACGATTAATTAATGTATCATTCGGAATGGAGCGACGAATTGTTCTCTGCCATCGAACAACGCAGACGTCCAGCCTGACGGCCACGATCACAAGGGATGAGTCAGTTAGTGCGCACCGGAATGTGACATTATGTGACCTTTATAGTTCTATAGTCAGTGTCAAGTGGGACTACCGATTGACCACCATGGAGGTGGGACTAACTTCGTATTTAAGAGTTGACTGCCTAGCAAATTGTACTTCAATTGGCTTCATTTTGTTAACTTCGGATTCGAGAGGCTTGCCATCGTTATTGTGATTCTTTGTTATAATGTATTTGTACTTGTCTTTGTGGGACATTATGCCTGGTTGGAGAGGTTATTTTTATAAGATCCTTTAATTTTGCATTAAAGAAACGTGTTCTAAAATTAATCTCTTTAATTAATTAGCAGTGATTCCTAGTCCGAATCATACAACACTATAAATATATCACAGGTGAAGAAAAAATCGTCAGCTGAAGGTAAGTGCCCAGAATTCTATTCTAGCCGAACCCACATTCTCATGTCAGCTACTGTCTAATCGGTGGCGATGCCCTGGCGTTCTATTCTCAGGAGCCAGAACGCACCATAACAGGTTATAAGTACATGAAAAACAGATAGAAAGACATTAAAAATATATATAAATATTATCATAAATATACATAATCTATATGTACCTAGAAATATACATAGATTAAGAGGAAGATCAATCGTATATTATAAGTAGGTACTTAAAAAAATATTATTAATTCTTATTTACCGATGTAGAATATTTAGTCTGCCAAATGACGTTCATGTTGATCTAGTAGTAATACGCCATCAGTTATTAATTGATCGAAGGTTCAAACCCCACCTTGGAGGACCAACAAGTTAATATCATTTTAATGACTAGAGTTTTTTGCTCGGAAGTATAAAGAATATTGACGTGTGTTATAAATTCCGGGTACGCATCGTTAAAAATAAAAACTTCAAAGTATGAGTGGTAATGGGCTGGGCAGCTGATAGGAGCGATAACCGTTACGATATTATTGAATGGATTAAACTTGTTGATATCAGTGCGGAGCACGGAGTGAGCTATCATTCGTTGTTTATTGCATTATATACGTAGAGCATAGTGCTTGTTTACTAATGATTTATAGTATAGTAAAAATTGACATAATGCGTTAACTTTTAAACAAATTAAGGTAATAAAAAATACTAATTTCTTTAAATATAAAATGTGAAGAAATATTGCAAAAACATTTCTAACCATCCTATGACAAAATGTCAAATATCAGATTACCCTTAAGGCGCGTGGCTCAGATAAACGGATAAATACCCAACCAATCACGGCGCTCGGAAGTGCACGAGGGAGACGCTCCTCTATAGAAAATCGCGTCAGAAGCGGATATAGCGGGTGTGGTTTATCTGGAGATTAACTGGTGTTATCTGATTGGTAGCCACGTGGCAGTAATGGGTGCAGTTTAGCCAGCTTTTAATGTTGAATTACAAGTTTCGGAATCACTGATTTTGCTTGTCTTAATCCATTATGCACAATCATTCTTGCATACATCCTTTTCATGAACGATTTCAACTAAATTCGATTTTATCTTATTAGCCTTTTACCCTTTAGGCGTAAAAAAATCTAGCGCAAATGAAATAAATATTACTATTATTATTTATTCTTAATATGGTGCATATTTATTACATGGTGCATTATTATTTCAGAAATTATCATATATAATATAATAAAAGTGTGAAGGAAGTGACGAAAATTAAATATTTGGGAGTCATACTAGATTATAGGTTGAATTTTTCGAAAAACTAACACTAAAAAGACTGCTGAAAAAAACCCAACTCCTGGGATGGATTAGAAGATTTATCAGTACTGAATCATAAGATTAAGATTATTAATATCAATCCATATAAATAAAAATCTATATTTTTATATGATGTGGAATCGTGGACCCTGAAGGTCAGGTATTTATGCCTTTGAGATGTAGTACTGGAGACAGATGACATGGACAAAAGACATGGACGGTGAGATGCACGTATGTCTCTATTCTGCAGGAATTGAAGATCAAGGACAGATTCTCAACCATTTACCGGAGACGAATCCTTCAATTTTTTGGGTATCTTGTGAGAAGAGAAGACAGCTTGGAGAAGCTTGTTGTGGTGGGTCACGTAGAAGGATGAAGAGGAAGAGGAATATTCCCCACCCGATCAGGTGGAAAAGGCAAGAGGCGGTGACTGCCCAAAGATCTGTAGGATGCCGAGAAAAGCGTAGGAGCATATTCAAGAGGGCGGGAGTTCATCGAGATCGCAATCCTCAGTCATGAGGGACCCTCATGGATGATAAATAAAAGTATTGTTATTATTTGTTAATAGGTGTAAAATAATTATACTTTAAATACCGTAAAAAGTTAAGATAAATAATACAGTACTTAATGAAAAATATGGAATCATTTTTCGTTTAATAGTTGTTGTTAGTTCTTTCGCCTTATTAATGCGTCTTAGTATCTCTTAATAAATAACTTTAACCATGATTGGTTATAGCGATGGCAAATATCATCAGCGCAACACAATATTTGTATAAAGTATGAAAGTATATTCTCGTAATTTGTACTTACATTACATTCACGTTACTTATTTATTTCTGGTTCAGTTATCCGGTGAGTTAAACGTTGCGATTGGTTAGGTTCAGTCACCCTTCTCTGCTCGCCACCCAGTCTCCCTCTCAATTACGTCACACTTCTTCCAATCTCAAACCGGTCACGTGACGGGAAGTGTCAGCTTATCGGGAAAATTTTTAATTTCCGGTAACGTATTATATTCACGCGAATACGAGCATGATACGAGTACGATGCGAGCATGTGGATGGTATTGTGCCGAGCAGACAGTTCATATACCGGTACGGATTATCTGGTTGCGACTATAAATATATGTGGCTTACTTTAATTATTTCTACACAATTCGTAAATGTGTCGTATATATCTATCTCTCTTTTAAGGTAGAATTGAAATCAGTGGATCTCATACAAAAAAAAAAAAATCACGAAAATTGCAATATAAAAAGATTTTACTTTTATATATTATTGGGTTATTTTACCGTTAGTAGGATTGATACTCCTGAATAGACTTCGGATTTCTTAGATTTTAATTTTAATTTTTCTTTTAATTTTTGTTTTTTATTTTTATTTATTTAGATACATATAACATATAAGCATTGTACGGCTTCAAAAAAAATACAGCTTGTTACATATATTTTACACATATTTTAAAATATGTTGCCCAACTAGGCAAGCCTGTTAATTGGTAAACAAATTACATTTCAAAAAACCAAATAACTCATTGAAGGCAAAATCACTATCAAACAGAATATGTAGCACACAAGACAAGTAAACGTTAAAATATAAAAAAATATAAAGAATAGAGAAATATATACCAATGTGTAATACAATATGTAAAAGAATGTAAGCACACATAAGGTAAAGGAAAATATGCAAGATCAAAACATACAATATGCAGTTATAAGAATTATTTTATTACAGTTTATTCTCAGTATCTTACTTACTTACTTACCATCACGCCGTTTCCTCGTGGGGGTAGGCAGAGAGGATAGAGCGCCATACTTTTCTGTCCTGACACACAATTCTCGCCTCATCCACATTCATACATCTTCTCATACAAGCTCGCCGATTATTGAGGCTTCTAACAGAACCATCCTCCATTATCTGGTTTACTTGGTTGTGCCAAGTCTTCCGCAGACGCCCTCTATTTCTGGTGCCATCAACACTTGCATCATATATCTTTCTTATCATTCTCTCCTCATTCATCCGTTCCATATGACCACCTAAGTGATCCTTTTTTAATCTTACTCACTATACTAACATCAGCTTTACATTCTTTCCTTATTTCTTCATTTTTTACTCTGTCATAAATAGATTTGCCACAAATACGTCTAAGTGATCTCATTTCCACTGCATTCAATCTACTTTCGTTCCTTTTCTGCCAGCTCCAGGCCTCACTTCCATACATCAGTGTCGGTACCAGGATTCCATTGTGCACCGCTAGTTGACAAATTCCTGTTAGATATAATTCCATTCAAAGCTCCGTTCACTTTATTTCCTGCAGTCACCCTCCTTTCGATATCATTCTCAGCCTTTCCGTTTCTATCAAACATACTTCCCAAATATACAAACTCATCTACTTGTCCCAAACATTCATTACCTACAAGTATTTTGCATGGTGTCTTTTCAACAACCAATTTGAAGCATCCCTTTATATCATTTAAAGTTATAATTTTATTTCATATTGTGAATGCGATTTTTGCTTTCGCTTTATGCTTTTCATTTTCGTTTTTGGTTTGTTATTTCCTTAGAATTGAGCCTACTCAACTTTACTATATACTTTCTTCCCCAATGTGACCAAGTAGACTTAAGAACTGTTGAATAATAACAATTTAAAAATAACCCTTTCTATACTGCAGACTGCATTCCAAGGGCGGGGCAGGGGTTCCAAAATGTCTTCACACATGGGCCCTGTGACGGTGGGGGCGGATCGACAGGATGTTCGGTGGAAGAGCTCGTCGTGTTTTACGACTACTGCGTTCCTCATTAATGGAGACGTTAGTTGCGAAAGTCGAAATACTTTATTTTTAGACTGGCGAACTGCGCATGTGCAGAGCGCGTAGAAAGAAAGTGCATGATGCTGAAATCAGTATCCTTTAGAGCTGTGAACACAGAATCTTCTGGAATCATACTGTCAATATAAATAATCATTAAAAAATAAGTCTCTCATGGGATTCGGAAGTCCATCTTTTGACATCGCCTCCGTGATTCAGTCCGCCGGACATCCCTTTACCTGTTGCAGGGCTGTCTTGATATTATCAGCTCATTCTAGTTTTGGTCTTAGCCTCACATCTGTTCTTACTACGTGTCCCGCCCACTGCATCTTCTTAACTTATTATGATAATGTTCCCTTTTTATGCCGGATTGAGTCGATGGAATAATATTCGTACTTTGTAACAATAGTATTTAATCTGAATGCCTCTATACAATGCAGTATAAGTCAATATGATATGTTATCAGTTCAACGGTTCGGAGGCAAGAGACTGCGTCGACCGCGGCGCGATAACTTTATCTCTTTCACGCGCGTCATTTTGCTATCATTGCGTGCGTCTTTCATTCGTTCCATAGATACATCACATATCCCGAGTATATTATGACATTTTAAATAAGGGCGGCGGCACCGAGCGTTACTATACCGACTCGAGTGGACACGGCCGGTAGATGAGAATGTTAGATGAAGAAGAAGAAAGGACCAGAAGTCTCATCGGGTAGAATGGCGAAAAAGACAACACAAATATTGGATTGAATTAGGCGCGGTGGATCAAGAGAGTCTGAGCCTTGGTCAACCCGTGCGTGAGAAGAATCAGACACTGCCTGTGAGCGGCGGAAGAGCGTATCGAGGTCATACCCCTCGGAGAGGCTGAAGATGGCAACGCTTGGAGCTATTCGGAAGACGAGATGAATTTTGGTACGGCCGCCGTGAAGAACCGGCCCTCCCCAAACTCGTACTTAACTTGCGACAAATTCAAAACTAAAAGTGTCTTCCACTTTTTGGACAAACGGATGGTGAAAAGAATCAGAACTCTAATCATGCAATTATCTTCGTCGGGTAAAGTCTTGTTTATACAAATTATATTGTTTATCATGTAAAACAGTATTTTGCATTATTTAGACCATTTCTATCCATACGAGTCTGCCGTACCGAGACCACACAATCTATACACCCACAGACTAAGCATAGTCAGTGGCATAACGGGCTGGCATTCAATCCACCGGTGCCAGCGTAACAATATTTTTCCACGACAACCTATTTTCTTACTACAAAGTGAGAGCCCAAAATCAAACCTGAACAATCATTTACAATAGTATTTTATAAAGTGTAACAATAAATTTTATGACAAAAAACTCGATAACATAAATTTCTATACAGCTAAATAACATGCTTTTCTTTATTTTATTCTGCTAATTATTTCTAATAAGAAATGATATTTACTGGTTGCATTTGTTCCCAGATATTTAAATTATTTAACCGTTTCACTGTGACTGACACTTCAGAAAAAAATAAATGAATCGTTTTTAATAATGTATATATATAACCGTGTGTTGGAAACTTCATTTCCAAATATTTTTAAAGTTCGATACAAGTGATGAGCTCAAAATTATGAACCGTGAGTCAATCACTGATATATTTGTATCACACTCATTATCAGTGATTGAACATCATTTATTGATGATTTGTGATTCATTAACGTGATTTGTCATTCATTTAAAAAATATATATATATTTGGTTGTGAACCGTGATTCGGCACATGCGCATATGAAACGAAAATATTATTGAAGTTATAATGCGTGATAAGCGCCATCTAGTAGATTCTGTCAAAACGTTTTACTCATTTGATCCGAAATACTGAGAATTTGACCCGTAAAATAAACTCACATTTTTTTAAGGGTTGAATATATTTTAATATCTTTGTGAAGTTTGAATAATTAATATAAGTAAATACGATAAAATTATGTTTTTTGTATTTTAGTGGGGTGCACGCTTATTAGTAATGAAACTGTGATCACAGTCACAGGTTTCAATCACTGATATTATCGAATACCAATCACAATCACACCGGTGAGTCAAGAGCAGCATTTTTTCTCATCGCTATTCGGTACCTAATAGGTCTCTAGTGCATTCGATATTTCTGTATGGTATAGAATAGTGGAAGTTATGACGGCACTAGTAATACAGTAATATATTGTGAACCGGAAATCAAACTACGCATGGATATGGCGAAAAGTTCTATGTCCAGACTTGACGTATGAAAAAACCGTGGTATATCCAAAATAACCAAGATCAGGTTTGTGCAGTCTCTAGCGCATTCAATATTTCTGTATGTGTGGAGTCTTGGACTCTAAAGGTAAGGGAGAGACGAAGGATTGATGCTTTTGAGATGTGGTACTGAATATACATGTTGCGCATACCATGGTTAGCGTGACGCACGATTGTCTTCATTCTGCAGGAGCTGAACATCAATGACGGATTTTTGACCTAAAACGATTCCTTCAACTTTTTGGGCTTCTTCGAGAAGAGAAGATGGCTTGTAGAAGCTAATTGTGGTGGGCCACGTTGACAGATGGAGAGGAAGAGAAAAAGAAGATAGTTAGTCAGTCAGTCAAAAGAAATTGACTCTTCACTGAAATGGAATATATCAGTTTCCTTTCAAATTTTACCGGGGCCAGCCTTTTCAATTTGTAATCTTCTTCTTCTTCTGTCGATCTGCGTCCAGAGTAAAATATAGGCCACAGTTCACTGTCTCTTGGGATTTACTTACAATTTTTTCCAGATCTTGTCTGGTTTTAAGACGGGTAACATGCCAGTAGGTGCAATATATTTACGTCGCAATCAGTAACAATAATTAAAAAGTAAATTATTAGTCATGTGACTTCAAGCGCGACATGGTTTGCAATCGAAAAATAGGAAGTTTAACTTCCTTGCATGTGAAACGTTAAAGCTTAGTAACGCCATCCATACAAAGTAATATGACAATTTCGCGAACACTTGAAAACTGTAAAGTAACAAGTACCAAAGTTATTTCAGTTTTAACACCTTCAACACTCCCGTCATTTAATTAATTAATAAATTTGATTAAGCATAGTGTCTACCTAGTGATATGTTATCGCCACAGAGGGGTTATATTGGCGATATTTGGATGTATATATATTAAATAATGAAAACTGTTCTGAAAATATTTTTAACTTTAGTTGAATTGTATTATTGATGATGGGAAGATGTTCGAAAAAATTTTCTAACGTTCAATATAATAAAATATAGTGGAATAAAACAGTATTTCAACTCAATTTACAAAATAATAATGGAATTTGATAAAATTTCACAAAAAACCTTTAAACTGTTTTTAAATATATATCTTATACATTTTTATGTCAACAAAGTAATAAAGAAATTTGTTTAAAGAAAGTATAATTTTTTTAAAAACAAATTAGTACTCGATCTTTGTACTTTATCCAGTGTCGTTACTGTGCCAATGCAGTGCATTGGGGCCCACGTTAAATAGGTGCCCAAAATGTTCGCGCCCTATAATCCATTTAGAATTAATATTTTTACTAGTGTCGATAGTGTCCAGCTTTAACAGTAATCAATAGTAAGAATCATAAAATTAAAATAAAAAATTTACGTGAAGTGCAAAACACGTGAAAAGTGTTTCGGTAGTATGTCTGGTCAGACCATCGCCTAAAAGCGAATAAACTATTTTTTAAGTCGCAAGTGCTTATAAATTACTGAAAACACTTAGTCATTTATATGCACAATGTACTCGTAATTCGTATAAATTATTCAAAATACTGATTTGGGGCGTCTTTTTTTCGTTCTGCACTGGGGTCCAATTTCTGTAGTTACGCCACTGATTTTATCTGTATGTCCGGGATTTAGATTAAGTTATAATTTGTAATAAGAATTAACGGAGAGGGTTCTAAAGAAAAACGATGTATGCAAAATATTATGAGAGACTATATTTTTTTCACGATCCTAGAGTGCAACTGAACAAAATGTGCAAAATGCATGGTGTAACAGATTTAGTACACAATATTTTATGGGTGGATACCTGACTAAATTACGAGTCGAAAATGTTCAAGGAATATGTGACTAATCTCAACCATGTCATATAAGCATTTCTAAAAAAATCCTAATTTTGCGATTACGTCGATTGATTGACATATTTTATTGATTCCAAATTATATATTGAATATTAAAAGTCATCAAATTTCGAGCTGCCAAACTGTTTTTTGTTAGATGATTTACGATCTTAAGCAAAAATATAAATTAATAATGGACACATTTCGCAAATGTTTATTTCAAAGTACGTACAATTAAAGCTTAAAAAAAATTCTAACAATAATATTTATTCTTCACATATTTCTTGAACATTTTCGACTTGTAATTTATTTTGGTATCCACCTCTAAAATATTATGGACTAGGTCTATTATACCCTGTATATGTAATATACCTTTATAATGGAAAGTGGGAGAGGGATGTTTTGTACTAAAGTGAAATATGAAATAAGAAAAGATAAGTAATAAGAAAATTATAATTTGTAATTTAGAGGTGGTGCATTGTGAGTCGAGTCTCGTTTGATTGAGGCAGGCCATTATATGTTAAAAATAATATGAAAGAATAGAGAAAACACACCTAAATTATTTCCATCACGAAGTCCATTCCAGTTCAGTCAACAGAGTACGTCTTAAGTGGACTATTATTGTATCAGTTAAATTCTGATTTAATAATATGAATACTAAATTAATGTATTAATTATAAATCAATATTGTTTTTGCGTCACCGGGATTCGAACCTGGATCTCTATTTCCAATCAATTGTGTTATAACGCCAGTATTTTTCATGATAAATTTTCGAACCTATATGTTACATTTTTCAAATTAATACACCTGTCGTTCCATTATTTGAAAGCCATCTACATTATTTTTACAAGAATCTCAAATACCTTTGAGTAAACCGACTGCAGACGCCAGAATTATCAATTCATTTTTATTTAATTTTGGACACATTGATACAACATATATTATTAAAGAAAACACATTCTTATTGTGAAAAAACAATATTTTTCGACAAAATTGATTTTATATGAATATATTTATAATAAATACATTAATTTAATATTTAAAATATCACAGACCGTCTGTTAATTATTATAATTACAACTTCACAATAAGAATGTGTTTTCCTTAATAATAATATGAATAATTAATTCCTAATTTATTTTCATTCATCAATGTAAATTATAATTAAATTAATTAAAGTCCTACAGTCTACAGAGGCAAATATGTCTTTGGCAGAAAAGTGTTGACGCGGTTGACTTTCAGCGTTGGCGGAGCGCGTCGCGAGTCATTCATGCGTTTTAACGCCTTCCAGTTTACTTGAAGCTGGCGACACGACAGGCAACACACCGATCACCGACACAGTCAAGCCATACCACCGACCCGACACGCAGCGATGATAGACGTGAAATATATGCATGTATCATTCATCATCAAGTTTAGGAGTCAGAAAAGTTTAAAACGTCCAAAAAGCACGTGATTAAGATGTTTTTTGGGATGTTCAACAATGTTCTCTTTGAGGTGTGCAGGTGTGCGAATTTTGTTTCTCGCACCAGCGTAGTGCCGAATTAAACGAGAAGTGCATCCTGTGTACACTATGCAAGAGAAAATAATGCATTTATTTAAAAAGAACTTCCCATGACCGATACTCAAAACACAGTGATTTGCTAGCTATGGCTTCAGGCCTTTTATTATCTCTTATCATTTGTTCTTGGTTAACATGAACATTTTTGTTTTAAAGGAAGATTTTAGTCCCAATAGTTTTGATGGGTTAATTTAAAAAACGATCCTGATATCTCAAATGGGCTTCCAAGTAACCGAGTTCATTGGCCTGACATGTTACTCAGGGTGAAAACAGAAACGAATTCAATTATAATATGTAGGTATGAATTTAACTTGTATAAATTGCATCTACTTTAATAGTATGAAGTAAGAAGAATAAGAAGGTAGGTAGTCGGAATATAACATATGTGGGCACACGATTTAACATAATAGCGTACCCAAAAAAATATAGTCCACACACAAGACTCATTCTTCATGTGCTGCCTTCTTTCGAAGGTTGGTAAACATTTTGATTGATCCTGTAAGAGATCATAAACATTTTAGACACTGAGTCACTTTCTGTGGTTACGCAGCTAAAGTACCATCTACCCAAGCCCCTACTGCTTTTTATCTTCTCCTGCGTAAAGGGTTGTAAAATATCATATTTTTTATTGCGGAGAATGTGTCCGAAGTATGCAACTTTCCCCGATAGTTGTTGTTCATTATTTGGACTTATTTGAGTCTTAATGAATCTGTCTTTTTTAGTATAAACTATTTCCTGTCTCCTTTAGTACATACTTTGGTCTACTTAAAGAGAGAGTGAACATCTCTTACATTATGAAGCTTGTTCGCCACTTTTGTATATTTAAAATAATTTTAATAATGTTTATTAAAAACACTAACAGAATAATATATATATATATATATTTATATATATTATTAAGGAGTACACATTCTTATTGTGAAATTGTAATTATTCATAACATAAGTCTGTGATATTTTAAATAGATAAATTAGAAAGATATACACATAAAATCAATTTTATCGAAAAATTGTATTGTTGCTACTGGGATTCGAATCTGGATCTCTCTCCAATCCGTGGAAGGTGCATTAACCAACTATGCTACACTTCAAATGAATACATCTATCATTCCATTATTTGAAAACCATCTACTTTGTTTTTTGTGGAATCTTAAATTGATTTTACAAGTATATTTTTATAATTAATATATTGAATTAGTATTTTAAATGTATATTAGTAATTTAGTCAATTCAGGCCGTACTAGTAGCCTTATACTGGCATAGTAATACATAGGGAACATTTGTGTTCGGATCACTATATTTCTTTTAAAGTGATCTAGTCAATAGTAATTTTCTTCTCCCAGCTAATACGTGTCACCTTTTTCCTCTTAACTCATCATACGTAATGTTTATAATATCGACATTTTTGAACAAAAATAATATTAGCAATATTTAAATATGTCTAAGAACACACAAATCAGATTCTCATAGTGATGACACATATGCTGTTTAAAAAAAAAAAGAATTATCAAATTTAGTCCATAGATGCCGATGGTATAGTGGTACTTGAGGCAAGTCCACATATTAACATATGTACAACTTTCAAAAATTTGATGAATGTGGAGATTGAGAGGTGAGAATTTGGTGAACATATATATATATATATATATATGTTCACCAAATTCTCACCTCTCAATCTCCACATTCATCAAATTTTTGTCACTTCATATATATATATATATATATATATATATATGTAAGTGATCACTTAAGCCAGCCGAAGATAGGTCGTAAGTCCTGTAATTACCTCATACTTCCATATATTTTCCATTAAATATAATAAGAAACAGATTTGTCTTTATGAGATATCTGATATGAAAATAATATTAAGTTTTGGTTTGATCCATTCAAAATAATAATATTGTTCTATGTATCTTATTATTCTCGTACTTTATCCTTTCAATGGATGTTGGCTATCATATTTACAAAAAACTGTCCAAATCATTACCTTAGATTATTCAGTCATGACGTTTCACTTCTTCCAGGGTCCCGACTTCCAGCAATATTTCCTTGCATTATGAAGTGCTAGATCTCATACTTCACTAAACCGTGAAAGTAAGGGAGGGAAGACGGATTTGATGCTTAGGAAATGTGGTACTAGGAACACGTGTCAGATGCACTATTGTCACCATTTTGCAGGAATTAACCATCAAGGACAGACTCTCAACCATGTGCTTCAAACGAAACCTTCAATTTTTGGCATTTTGCGAAAAAGGAAGATAGCTTAGAGAAGTAAAATAATTCTAAAAAAAAAAGACTAACCAAGTGTCCAACTCTTTACAATTAAAGTATTAAAAACATTAGACATATATTATATAAAAAAAATCATTAATTCAAATTTTCAAATTAAAAACAAATTAAATATTAGAAGCAATTTCCGATCTACAAGATTTAGAGACAAAATTGATTTTCCAAAACTTAAATACACCCCAACTCAAAACCACTATATTTATCAAGACATCAAATTTTTTAACAATCTCCCCGCTCCAATTAGAAAAATTAGATTATTATAAATTTGCATCTGAAATCAAAAAATATGTATACAGACTATCAGACACATAAATTATATACTCCTTCTCTATACACGAATCTCAACTTTCATAAAGAAGAAAAAAATGTTCCAAGAAATATAATTATTGATTAAGTTTAAAAAAAGATATATATATATATCATTTATATCTTCTAAAAAAAAAAATAAGCTATTTTGGTAGGCCACGTCGAAGTACGAAGAGAAAGACGAAGATATATATGACTCGAGTAATTCACTAGCTTAAAGATAGCACATAGTAATGTGAATACATCGATGCGACAAATACAAAAGAGCGCCATGGGTACAGCGGTGAGTTGTCGTGGTAGTTAGAACTAAATAATTAAAGTCTCTACTGGTACACAGACAGCGCTAATTGTAAAATAATGTTTTGGTTTCTGTTAATCCAATTACTTAATTTACTTTTGTTTCCTAGAAATTTTAGTAATGCACAGCTTTTTTGCTCGTATGCACTACATACCCCTGATGATAAAATTGTTCTCTATATCATCTTCTTCATGTGCCTTATCTATTTAATGGACGTTGGCTATCATCATTTTTTTCACTACGGCTTGGAAAAGTTCTGCAGTAGACTTATCACATTTTTGGTAAGTATCCATGCTTCCATTCCATTTAATAACATCGAGAGGAGATATTATCTGACCATTCGCATTTGTAATCTAAGGTGGCTGCAAAACATATTTTTCATGCGTATAAAGGTTCCACAAGCGTACTCAATGCGGCATTTGATTCATTCAACAGAACGATATATAATTTATATTGCAACCTAGGTATACAATAATTTATTACTTATACAACTTCATTCCAGTAATATAAAGACTTTAAATTAATTGTGTTCAATTTCTAATGAGCGTATGTTTTGTTTTAATTGTATTAAGCTGTAGTATGAAAGTCTCACAACTTGACTTATTTATTTTTACCTATATCTACACAATATACAGTATTCAAAGTAAAACGATTGCGATATATCAACCCTATTATCCCGGGTACAAACGCGTAAATATAATGCATATTGAAATGGGCAATATATCAAACTTTGAAATAAATTGATTAACCAATCTGACGTCGTGTTCCTTTATTTGTTTTCGAAATCAGAAACACTGAATCAAAAACACGTAACGAAAATATTTCCCGTTCCCGGGGGCTAAATTCTCGTTTCGGTGTCGTTTACGTGTTCGAAACGTCAACCAAACTTTATTTATCGGCATTCATATTTTCGATCATAATTTCCCCTTACGTTTTCTCGTCCAGCTCGCACCCGCCCGATCCGTATGGAGGAAATCCGCAAATGTGAAATATGACCATACAAAATGTCGTTTTTCCTTTGGTGTAACGTATGCTCGTGTGTGTGACATCTAAGCTACTTTGAAATTTCGCCAGTGGCGTAAATATTTTTATGTAAGAATATAATTATAACATAAAAATATAATTAATTTCTCACATTTTTGATAATCTTTCCTTGATTGATGAGTCGTTATGTTTTGCGCTAGTAAAAATAACCATAAATTGCCAGTTAAAACAGGAAATCATAAAATTAAGTTAATTTTTGAAATATTTTGACGTGACAACGTCTTATAAATCGATGAACGCCCGCTGCACGCACGAAAAAACATGACTCATTGTCCCGTTTGTCGCGTTACGCCGAAGGCAAGCGTTGTCCCGTTTGTCGCGTTACGCCGAAGGCAAGCGTTCAAAGTAATAAACATATTTGAATTAATGAGTGCGAATAAAATATATCAATAAAAAATTGTAGATTTCATTTCACCCCTTCTTCGTATCCATACAAAATAATGATAATTCAATAAAAATGATTCCATTTTATTCATAAAAGTATGCAATCATTTCATCAATGTTTTCTTATGACGTTGTCACGTTAAACTATCGTCCGTAAACCGACTTTTTTTTTTTTTTAATATCAACGCAAACACAATTTGATTTGTAAGTGCAAAAAATAGCATCACGTGACGCAGTTGATCTTTTTTGTTTTATGTTTCCACGCGAACATGGATGGGTGTCACATTATGTTTATTTTATGTAGTTGTGCGACACGGATGGACAGTGTAGTGAAAAGAATTAATTG
Organism: Eubasilissa regina; assembly: GCA_022840565.1. Lineage (NCBI taxonomy): Eukaryota > Metazoa > Arthropoda > Insecta > Trichoptera > Phryganeidae > Eubasilissa > Eubasilissa regina. Next base: position 8,655,550 of record JAINEB010000027.1, on the reverse strand, counting down.
AATTTTAATGTGCCTTGCTATATTAATATACGATTTTTTAATTTTTTTAAAAATGAAAAATTTGTATTTATTTTTGAATACTTTGAATTCATTCATTTCATTTCATTCAAAATACAGAAAATTAAATAGTCGCCAGTTTGTCATTGTATTGCTCATTTAAGTTCGCATCTCATCTGATGACGGTCCCTACAATAGGAGAAAGAGAGAAGTCGGATAGACACATCAAAATTTCCCAGAAAACTACACATAAGATTCTGAACTGGCAATATAATTTATATCGGTTAATATAAATAAATATATTTTATTCCAATTAATGTAAAATACATGAAGAACATTGTGTTACGCGCTTCTGTATTTTTTTGTAATAATTTATTATTATATTAAAATATAAAATAATATTTTTATACGTCACTGACGTTTTCTGTGTATTAACAAACGAAATATGGAAAATATAAATTGTTATTTCGTCACAGAATTTGCAGTTATGGTAACACTATAATGTGTTTTGGAAATGAACGCTAAGCATTGTTTCGAGCATAATAATCCTACGAATACTACTCCCTACAGGCTCCTCATAAAATGCCCGACGACGATATAGTTTAATTAAACTGTATTTTTTGGTACTTTTAAAATTAGCAATATTAAAAACACCCACCACGAAACATTAGACGGGCATTTTATACAAATAATAGTATAGGAAATTTACTCATAAATTCTAAAGACAAAGATGATAAATTTAACAATTCTGCTGTCTATAAACTTATTTGCAAGGATTGTGCTGCATTTTATATTGAAAAAACGGGTAGAAATTTTAATATAAAAGTAAGGGAGCATTTGAGATGTTTGAACAATAGTGGGTTTTCAGAATTTTCTAATCATTTGATAGAAAATGGTCACGGTTTTGATAAAAAATTGGAATTGTCAATTTTGCATATAAACGGTGTTGGTCACGAATTAAATAATTTGAAATCATATACAATGTTATAAATATTTTTTCTTCTTTTTTTGGAGTTATTACACAATTTAAAAATGAAAGAAAACTGACTAAATCAGGTATATGTCTCTTATAACCTTTCCTCTCCTTTAAATTATTTGAGTATCTCTGTAAATATACTAAATATCGAGTTCCTATTTTTGATATTTCGAGATGAATATATTTATGTATTTGATAAAATAATTATAATAGGTATATTAGTATTTACCATATGCAACAATAAAAAAATGTTTTCTCGAAGAACCTGACGTGAATTAGTCAATACGTGCGGATTGGTGCGAAAGGCGGAGTGCGCGGGATGACGGATGCCGATCGTCACTTTAGTGGCAGAGCGTTCGCTGGCCGAGTTAGACGTGTCTTATGCGTCTTAATGTTTTTTCTCATTTTTACACAATAACTGATGTTTATATATCAACTATTATTTTAATGATTAAAATAAGTTATTAATGTAAAGTATTCATATTTATGTACCGGAACTCGCGTTTTTATTATAGCACAGAAAAGGGAAGAGAAAAGCAACGACAAACAATAGGTTTCAAGATAAAAGACGACCATTTATACCATATCTAAATAAGTACCGTTCAAATAGAAATAACTTTCGCATCAACTTTTCTTGTTTTAACTTTTTTTTAATCCTATTTTTTTTCACTCTTTCCAGTATCTGGATCTTCTTCCACTGAATTCACAGGTCTTCTACCTGTATTCCGATGATTCACACGAAATGTACTTGGACATTCACATTCGAATTGGTTCGCACGGTAGCGAGAAACTAAACACAATACACTCTCAGCACAGCAGGACGATAAATAACAATTCCACAGCCTATCGTACCACCGGTAATCGATAACCTGACAGTCCGACTAAAACTCACTAAAACCATAAAGAATACACCACAGAAAAAATTGTGTACTGTTTATAAAAGAGGGGGGTAGTAGATAGATAATAGACAAGAACCAGCGATCTACGTATTTCGTGTTTACATGCACGCGCACGGCGACCGGCGATTCATAAATAAGTTATAAAGATCAAACATTAACATATTTAAAAAAAATGTTCAAACACGTAAAAATTAAAAAATATATAAAAACCAACATTTAATAGTTACATCCTTGCCCCATTTACAATATGAATAAAATTATTAGAAAAATAAAAAAAACGTAATTGATCAATAAATATGTTGTGCAATATATTGTTACTTTTTATGAAAATTTTACTATAGTTTTATTCTGAATTTAAAAAAAAAGGGTTCGTCGCATGAAGACTTATGTAGATGGCAGATACACAGCACCAAAACAAAATCACTTAATATCAAATTCACAAAAATATATCCCAAGTACATTAACAACATTAAGTAGAATATAAATTGCCATTTTATACAATACAGCTTGCTTCGGGGATTCGCAGAAGACATTCACAGAATAAACAGATTTAAGGGAATATTATTCACGCAAGTCTTGGATGCCCGCCAGGTCATTATTCAATCACAGAAGTCTGTGGTCCATTCGTCAGAAAATGGCGTTAAACAAAACATGACAGATTGAACAAATCGCCAAATATTCTAAGATGTGAAAATTTTAAATTAAAAATTGTACCGAGTAAACTACGTACAATAAATTATAACAAAACTATATTTTGAAAGTACAACTTCACAATAAAAATGTATTTTTCTTAAAAAATATTATATAATATAGTTGTCAACATTTTTCTCTCCATTTATTGGTCAATGCAAAAAATACGCTCTGAGGATATCAATTATGATTATCTCCTTAGCCGTCTGAAATTGTTGAACTTATCAGTGAGACGTACGATAACCGACCTTATATTTCTATACAGGATCATCAATGGTATGATAGACTGCCCCCAGATTGTTGGTCTGCTTGACGTTTATGCACCATCGCGAGGTCATCGAGACACAATTAATTGTTTTACTACAGTGGTAATGTCAGAACTCATGCATTAGCTAACTCCGTAGTCCTAAGATTACATTCTTTGAGGAATGTTTATGCGGAGGTAGTCGACATTTTTGCTGTTAATTTAATTCTTTATAGGACTAGGCTATTATAATTTTTTGTGTCTCAACTCAATGGTGACGGATAAATTGCTACTTCACATTTTATGTTGATTTTTAATTATGTAAAAAAACTGCTGACACTATGTATTTATTTTCACTGTGTATTACACTTCTGTTGTAATTTTAGAAATTGTGTTAATGCCTGAATAGGGCGTGTATAATAATAAATAAATAAATAAATGACTGAACATCACGGTTCTGTATTCTGCTTCTACAGTGTGAACTGGTTGTCTCCACTCTTCGCGATCTCGAGCCTTGTTTATTGCAATGCGTAACAAGGCTCCGGTCATGTCTCGGACTTGGTTGAAATTATAAATACATTTATGTATTTTTTTCCTTTTAATAATGTCAATTAATGTTATTTCAATTTAAAAATTGTGACACCGTAATATTTATTATTTGCGAATTTATATTATTATTTTATAATTTTTACTATAGTCTTAGTTTATATATAATGAATCTGGTTTCATTGAACACATGTATTTTATCACCCCTACGTAGAATGTGATTTTTTTTGTTGATAGAATGGTCTTTTTTAAATTATGTGAACAAAAATATTTGTATTTTATTTGTGAGGTCCAGAATTAAAAGCAGACATATCCATTTCACTTGTTTGCGAGTAAAATATAAAAAAACCATTGTACCACAGCTATTACATTTGAAATCAAATTGAACATGACCAGTAACCAAGTACTGTCTTCTTATTGGCTAAAAACATATTTGTCTGGCTTTGAATTAAACATCTATTGGACATGTCTACGATTGAAGTAACAAGTAACCTTTAAATGCGAAATTCGGCAATATTTGTCTAATTTCAAAAGGTTAATCTCGTTATTACATTAATTTGTTTTATATTTGAACATATATAACTCAAAAACAATCGAAATTTGACTCATCTAATTTTGATTTAACATTTCATAAATGTCATTTCAACCCCTAAATACTAGTAAAATCACACAACCTTTACGATTTCATGGATAATATAAATCTGTACGTGATATCTAGTGCAAAAAATAATTTTATTCATAAAAGCAGAGGCGTAATTAAAATAACTGACTCAATGTGACCCCAATGCAAAATAGAAAAAATAACTCCCCGTTTAAATATTGTTTGAAAGTAACAACATATTAAGATAACTTAGAGAATCACGTAGAAACGTTTCATCAATTAAATAGTAAGAATAAAATTGTCTCGCGCTTTGATTATTAAAAAAAATAACCATCGATTAGTATTGTTAAAAATATGACGTAGTTGCTATCGATACGTAAAATTTACGTGTCCGAGTAAAAATACATTTAGTACTTGGCATAAATAAGAACACATTAGAATTAGCTTCGTTACATGTTTCATATTTAAAAAAATAAATAATAATAATGAAAATACGCCTAAAAAATAATTATTTTTTAGTGTCGTCATTTTTTTCTTTGCGGATGGACAAAATCCTTGGTATTTTCTTGACCTTCTGATTGCACTTGTGATTCTGGGGCCAAAATATCTTGCTCACCAATAATTTTCAAAATGGACCCACCAATTTAGGGACATTTAGCCTTGACTTCAAGAGTGGCAACGTGACTGAGCTGTGAGGTGTTGCATCAACAGTCAGGGAGAGGCGTTAGAATTGGCAAGTGGGCGGAGCAAATGCTTTTGATTGAACAACACGTAAAATTTACGTACGATACTATTCTAGGGTTAAAGTGATTTTGGAATATAATTGAAAAATCTTTGCTTCCATTGCTTTAGGGTGATTATGATCTAATGTCTAACATAAAAATATAATTTTAACAGAGCGCTTACTACCTACTATATGTATACATCGAAAATTCCTTCTATTTTATATGACAAATATTAAAAAAAATTGATAATAACATTTTTTGCTGGGGTAAATTTTAAAAATTATTACTTCATATAGCGTTGGGAAAACTATCGACACCAAATGTATTGCTCCTATCTAACGAGAGTTCCAATGCACCGAATTGATTGTTTGCAAGGTTTTCACATCCATATTCTATGTTAAAATTTTATAGTATTTTCAAAATCCGTCATAAATAGTATAAACATGGTTGTTGATGCAAGTCGAGACTTCCTGTGCAATCCGTCTTTCTAATAACCTTAATCTTTTAGATGCCATGAGTGCATTAATACGCCAAACTTTGCCTGTCACACCAAGCTATAAGCGTGTTAATACGCACTTTTGGACGTTTCAAACTTGTAGGGTTTAAAGTCATATTTTTAAATAATTTTGCTGTCTATGGACGACAGGTTCCAGCTTTTGATAGATAAATCAAGACCGTTAAAGCCTAGTCTCACCCTATGCGGTGTCTTCCATATCAAATAGAGTTGGTAGTTAAAAGGTTAATGTACTTTTCCCGTTCTGGTCAACTAATTACTTAGAGATTTAGCCGACGTAGAAAAAGATGGAAGAGGATCAAAATTGTCGCTGTGTATACAAATTCGGACCACGAAGAAGCGGTGTTCTATTCTACATCATCCGGAAGTGCAGTGATATCTTTGTTCTTCATTACAAAAGTGCGAGTCAAGTGGAGGTGAAAATTGCCGTCCAGCCCAGAAATGAGATCAAGGTAGGCCAGTTCCATCTGCCATTATTCCTTTCTGAATCTAATTCGGGTTGCGTCAACTAAACCATTAATTTAATCGGGATCTTATCTCACTAATGGTTAAAATAAAGTATATTTTAATTAATTTTTCTAGTTTTAAATAATTATTAAAAAACAAAGATCTTCGAAACAATAGAACGATCGACAATAGTCATCACATTTAAATAGGATCAGTGGAGAAGAGCGCGGTAGAGAAATTTACGTATTTTATGATGTTGTTTGAAATGTGGCTTTGTTCCTACTGTGGAAAAATTCATAAAAATTGCATAGAAAGTGTTTCATTTCCATCTGCTTATCCTGCAGGAGCTACCTGCCGCCTGTCAGCCCCGCGGGACGGGATATGTTTACCCTTCGGAAAATTTATTCGCCATCAAAGTCAGACATAAAATCCACGTGCGAGCTGTAAGTTATGTAACACTATTTTACATACCTTATGTTCTCTGTCGCCGTCGTTATACTCTTAAGAGTAGGTGGACGTTGTCATTGCTAAAGCAGTGTTATAACGGTGTTTACACAAGGGGTGGGGAAACAGGATGTAGAAAGGGTGATAGAAAATTGACATAGGGACCCAAAAATAAGGGCTCAAGCACCAACCAGAAAGCACGACTTACCTGGATTTTTTCTGCTGTAGTCACAGCTCTCTTGAATTTCAGAAATAACTTTACCGATCAACACAAAGCACTCTGAACACAATAGTAGTTTCAGCACGCCCCGCGAAAAAAAACTGAAATTCACAATAGCAACAGTAACTGTACAATCGGATTGGTGTAACGAGCACAAAGCAGGACGTTGATACTTCTTGATAGTTTAAAAGTCATAGACAACATATACAGAAAAAGTCAAGTTCTGAGGGTACAGGGTCCAAGAGCTTCGGCAACCGGCGATTTGGTCCTGTTTTAAATACAGAACAATTGGTTTAAATTATTGATCAGATCTCCTTGGTGGCGACCAATATATATATTTAATTCTTAACATAGTGCATATATAAGCAGTCCTATATAAGGTCTAATTTAAACAAGATTAAAGTATCTTGCTTTACATATCATTTTCATCTTAAAAAGGCACTGTTATTAGATATCTCATAGATACGAAGCTATTTTTATTAATTGAAAAATATGAAAATCCAGTAATTATGTGTTCTCGGACATATTCAAATATTGTTAAATCACAACAGATATTAAAAATAAAAATAAATATTTATTATGTTCCTGATTGCCTTCTGCCAGTCTTTAAGACTACCATTAAATACAATGCTCCAGCTGTCTCACAAAGCTACAAATACTCGTACGTAGTAGATGCTTGACTATAAATTGATTTAGCTTATTTAGAAAAAGTCATAAAAATCTCGTAATCGCGATGAAAAGTATGCAACAAATTTGGTTATCTAACTCATTAGGTTTAATCAAATTAGCCGCATACGGTGTATCGTTAGGAACGCATTATGGCCAGACATTATACGAGTTAATCGCTAAAGCGGCAAATTTATTATGTGCATTATGGTTTCCAACAAAAATCTTGGAAATATCGCCCATAGACGGGGCTTAACACGCGGGAACCAGGATAAACTATCAGAGTAATTTTAAATAATTTAAATAATGATAATAAAATTATTCACTTTCTTGTACCTTATCTGTTCAACGGATGTTGGCTATTGTCTCAAGTTCTTTAGTCATGATGTTCTCTTTTTTTTAAGGCCCAAATTTCCAACAGTATTTCCCTCATCTCATACTTCTCCGCATGTCTTATAACATGTCCGAGATATTGAAATTTTTAGATTTTTATTATTTGATTACTTACTTCTCTTTCTTTATTTGTCCGAACCATAACATCTTCATTCATAAATCTTTACATCTAGCTTATTTTAAGCATTATTTTGTAGATCCACATCTCAAATGCTTAACGTCGCTTCATCTTAAAGTCGTCTTAACGTTTCTTCGGTAAACATAATCGAAAATCCAATACGGCCGAAGGACCAAATATGTTGCCGTAAGTACCTTCGATAGCTAGTCCTGGGTTTTTTATAGGTATTGTTGAATACATTTATTCAATCCATACAAATAAAAAGACCAAAAATTTTAACCACAAAGTTAATATTGCTAATTTTAAAAGTATTAAATAAAAATACACCAGCCTTAGTGAAACAGGCCTGATAGTCGCTCTCCTTACAGTCTTAAATCTTCTTAAACTCAGCTAGTCAACCTCCAAAACTTTATATAACCGATAACCGAAAAATACTTCATAAAATAAAATACTACATAAATCACCGCCGTAAAATATATCCGTCTGAATCCGAAGCCGTATCTCACCAGGAGCAGTTTCGCTTTTCTTTGTTGTTTTATATTTACAAAAATGGAATGCACATATTCAAACTTTATAACCAGGCCTATCTATCAAAGTATAAAAACACGCAAACATCCCGCCCCCTAACCAAGCCTTGCCTTGGTTACTAATTTTCGCAATAAAATCGGATATCGAACTTCACACGGCCGCTCCAAAGTAGATAATTGATATTTTAAAAATTTCATCTCAACGGCGCTTCACACATAAACTGTTTAGTCCTACGGCTACTTGTTATTCAAAGTTATTGATATGATTTTGTGAAAATATGCATTTTCAGTCTCTAATCCACTGTTGCTTATGACGGAGGGCAAAGAGTTACATGCTTTAGGGCATGCCATCGAAAATTACGATTCATTGAATATCACTTCTGACAACGGCTGGTCAGTTCTATAACTCTTGTGGCTGTAGACGAGGCTGACCTGAGGGTTTGCTGGGATGCAGAGCTCTTGTAGATACACAGTTGTCTTGTACATCAATTTTCAGCCAAAGTTGTTCACGCAAAAGCTATGGTATGTGAGAGAATTTATAAGTTCCACATATTATCCGTGCTGCCGCATTCAGAATAGATTGTATTCTATCCAGCTGAAATATTGGGAGGTCAGCTTAAAAAACTAAATTACAATTGTTCACACGTGATGCTTTTGTCGAAGTTTATAATAGCATGCACTAATAGTTTCATATCCTCTGTAGAATCACTAATAAAACGTGAACTTCACTAATAAAATGTGAATTTGATTGTAAAATTATTTGTGATAAAATATTTCAGTTATAAAAATGAACTAGAAACTCTGACGCCACCTACCAGTTTTAATTTAAAGTTCTGTCATCAAAAAGATTATAGATTTCTACTGATCAATGCATTATTTTAATAGCTTGTACGCGAAAACCGCGAGGGAATTTGGTCCTTGGAAATTTGGTTGCAATGGATCGCTTCACGAAGGAACAACGCGCGTTCGGCGTAAAACAGTTGTACAAAAACATCGATTCTTATGTGATTATTCGGTGCTTATTTCGTGCTCAATACCTATAATGTCTGAGTGAAGTTCAAAGAGATTGGATCAATGATAAATAAGAAAAAAACCGGGTGGCCACGGAGCAGGAGCAGCGAAGAGAACGTCGCGCAAGTTGTACAAGAAGATTCGGGCTTGTCCAAGATACCAAGATCAACTTCAATAATAATAAATGATAAACAGGTCACAATAACCCAACCCATTCCAGAGAACCAACATCCCAGCACTTTGTGGCATAGAATGTTTCAAAACCTAGATGTCAGATTCGAGAAATACTAGCGACGGGATGATGGACATTTAGATAACATGACGTTTATTTATCTGAAAGAGGAAAAACATTAACAGGATCATCTTCCAATATCTGGTTTACTATTCCAAGTTTTTCGCGGACATTCATTGTTTCAGATATGGTATTGTAACTTGTAACTGTCTCACCCTACTCTCCTCATGTATTTTTTGCTTGACCAAACTTCCTAAATAACCCTTTTTTAATCCTAATCATTGTGTTAAGATTAAATTTATGTTCTGATTACTTTTTCACAAACCAACATGTATGGTTGAATTCGAACTGTGAATCCGGATCAATAGAATCTAAATTAACGAATTGCGAGATCTCCGGCTCGCGCGTCTGGTGGAATGGAATACGACAATTCGACGGTCGTAAATCTGAATCACCGCAAGGTATAGGATAGAAGTACTTGGTACAGGATGAAATCGGTGAGAGGATAAGGGTTCTAATCGAAGGACCGGTGATCTCTATATGACACCTCCGTAATCCCTGCAGTCACCGCCGAGATCACGATGGCACACGGACGAGCCGATATCCGATTCCAATTGAATACGGCGATATCGTAAGTTCACTCACAGCACATAAAATAACAAAAAATACATGATCAAAACACAATATAACAAAATTCAGTGCTGGTGCACTGGAGCTGAAAGGTCCACACTGCGAATGTCGAGATTGAACAAATATCGGTCAAGTTGACGTCTGTGGGCGTTAAGGTCACAAATCACACTGACAAAACGAGTATACGGAAATGTATGGATGAGAATTTGGATGCGGAATTGTATCAATAACAACGATTGGGGCTAATTCGAAAAGAATTCGGAACAATGGTAGTAAGAGAAGCGGGGATGTTTATTATGATTCTAAATTAAAATTGATGATTTCCACAAAACACTGTTATTTAAAATAAATAATTATTATACATACAAAATTTTATTATGTCCGCCTGTCCATCTGTTCTGCAAAGGAACATAAAACAAATAAGATATGGGGTCAATTCTATTTTCAGAAAATTGTGATTATTGGCGTCAAAGAAAATTATAGGTACTATTACGCTATTTTATTTTCGCTGATTTTATAAATAAATGAAGTCTATGTAAATTATAAATTTTCTGTTATTAATAAAGGGTCATTATTAGTTAACAATAAAATACAAAAATATATACATTAAGCAATTTATTCGCAACGACGGTTCGTGATGGGTTAATAGTCTGACAATTTTTACACGTCAACTACCCTTAAACGATCTCCTCCGTCTCAATCCACCCCTGCCGGAAGACAGAGAGAAGAGATAGAAGAATGTTTGTGCATGCAACATGCACGACATATTATTATTATTATTATTATCAACCCACCCCTCCCCTCAGTCGGGAGCTGCCACCGTCTTCCACGCCCCGGTTCTAATCTCGCTTCACGCTTCGTTGCTTACCCCTTCGGCCAAACTGCATTTATTATTAGGTTACGGTGTATCGGGGGAGGGGGCTAAACGGCAAGGAGGTGTCTAACACTTGGGGGATGAGCAGAGATACTCAAGGGAGGAGAAAATTATTTTTTTGATTTGTTAAGGAAATGGCGTAACTTTAGCCCTTCTGTAAAAGTTTTATGAACGAAGATTAGATTTAAATGGAAAAGAGGGATGAAAGCTAATGAATAACAAGTCAGGCAAATATTAATACCTACATATATCTAGCCTTGAACAACATCAAGCTATTGGGAAAATTTGGAAGCAAAGCGCAAAAGAGAGGGAGATGTAGAAATAAAAGTCTGTAAAAAAAATAGTGGCCTATATTCAACAGTGAATGTAGAGTGGCAAAAGAAGACGATTAAATGTTAAAGGATAATTTCAAATTAGGACTAACATAGCACGCCCGTTTAAGGGTGGTAAAAGGCTACAACTTGAGGTCCCTCTTTTAATAATTTTGTGATTTTCAAAAAGCTAAGTAAATTCGGAAATGTTATTATAGTTCTGAAAGAAGTAGTCAAAATTAAATATTTGGGTGTAGATAGATTCAAAGACAAAATACAAGACTTTAAAAAATCTCATTTTTGGGACGGATTAGAAAATTCATTATTAGTAACTACTAACTTAGCAACTTTATTATTTTTAGCATTTTATTTTTGGGTAATGAAAAAGAAATGCAACAATTATCAGTAGATACTGCAAAATTTCAAAATTTAAACATTTCAACGTTGAGGTGTTTATTTATAAAATCTTTACGATCATTTGTTTATTTTGATTAATGATGAGTGAAGAATCCTGTTAAGGGCGGAATAATATTTAATGAGCTTAGATGAGACACTGATGAGACTACTTTATTTTTAATTTAGGTTTTGTTTTTTATTATGAGTATCCTTGAGTAACCTCTGAAGTTACCTACGATTAGATATCCTCGTTTTACTATCGGTGAACACTATTAGCCCTGCTGTATAGACACCGCCCTGCAGCGGCCGTATATCTCCGAAAGAGTAAGTAGAGGCGATGACAGGAGGTCCCCCGCTCATGCACCCTTATCAATATTAAGAAAGAAACTACAAGTCAATTCCTGTTTTCTGCTCGACTAAGTTCAGGATTTGTATGAAGATGTTAAATAAGGTAGGTTGTTTTTTTAATAACATATTTATTTATTCTCTATTTTATATACATTGTTATATTTACAGAGATTGAACTGAAAAATATTGAATTATTTTACAAAAACTAGAATTAACGCGTCACAACAAATTTTCCATAAAGTAGGATGTGAGGTAGTTCAAGAGGCTATTTATTTAGACGCGCTGATCATGAAGACTGGTAACTTGCTACGAACCAACCGTAGAGAATATGAAAAGATAGTGATATCAAGCAAAAAACTAAAATTATGCTGTAAAATACAAATTAAATATATTAACTAGAAAGATATGCATATAAAATCAATTTATCGACAACACATTGTTATTTTTGATTTTTTACTACCCGAGAAAATGCATTATTATGCTACACCAAAACAGTAAGTTGACGACAAATTTTTCGAACTAATATGTTGCACTTTCAAATTTCAAAAGCAATCTACTTGAGTAATCCCATAAGAGACGCAAAAATTATAATTGATAATTAATTTTAATTAAATTCTGGAAATATTAATACTTTTTTAAGGAGAACGCATTCCTATTGTGAAGTTGCAATTTTTCAGAACAAAGTTCTGTGATATTTTTAATACAAATTAAATGTATTGATTAGAAAGATATACATATAAAATCAATTTACCGAAAAAATATTGTTGTTGCTACCGGGATTCGAATCTAGATCTAATCCTATCCGGGGAAAGGTATTAAAAATTATGCCGGCCAGAACGTTACAGTCAATGGAGAGCGCTATGGATTCATGATTACTGACTTTTCCCCCCAATTAAATAGCATTAATGTGGAAGAGCTGTGGTTTCAACAAAACGATGCAACATGTCACACAGTATGTGCCACAATCAATTTATTAAAAGGAAGATTCGTTGATCGCATAATTTCGCGTAATGTACCTTTGAATTGGCCTCCAAGATCCTTAGGATTATTTTCTGTAGGGATATGTGAATTCGCTAGTCTACGCCGATAAACCAGAGACGATAGATGACTTGGAAGCTAACATTCGTCACGTTATTGCCGAAATACGTCCCCAGCTGCTCTAAAAGTGGTCGAAAATTGGACTTCCAGATTGCGCTTTACTCGAGTCAGCCGCGGCATTCATATATGCGAAATCATATTTAAAAACTAATTACATAAAATTAACTTTTCAATACAATGGCCATTACCACGATTTTAATTGGTTTTATTTCATTTTAAAGTTCTACACTTCTAAAACAAACACGTTTAAAAATGTGATTGATGTTTCGTCAGATGTATTATTTCAATTAAAAAACTCAATACCAATAAAATTCCACACGTACACGATATGTGACTTTTTATCCAAATTGAAATTCTCGACTACAATGCAAAACTCAAGTACCGTCGCTCCCTCCACCCCTTCCCTACACTTCCTCCAACCCCTAAGAAATCTAGAACCTTCGGCAATTGCCCGTTTTGCATACGCCTTGGGAGAAAGGCTCCCTGAAAAGAAATCTAATTCACTTTATTTCGAAATCAGACTGACTCAATGTGTCGAGTTTTCCCTGTGGAGGTTACCCGATAGAGACGGCCACAGAGATCGAACTTGGGGGAAGATTTAATTTTTTATAGAGGATGATTATGTTTGTTTGGCAAACAATGTACAAAACTCAAAAATAAGTAGCTTATTTGTCTAGTGGTTAGATGCTGGCCTAGTGATCTAGTAGTCGGGGGTTTGAGCATCGTTTCAGTATACCAGCAAGTTGGTCGTATTTTCATAGCACAAGTATTTAGTTTAGTTTGATAGTAGTAAGTGCATTCTGTGTACGCATCTCACTGTTATTAACCAAATATCAGGTATCTCATAGAGACAAATCTATTGTTTATTATATTTAATAGAAAATTTATGAAAGTATGGGGTAATTACAGGCCTTACGACCTCTTTTTGGCTGGCTTAAGTGATCACTTTATGTATAACGTTGACTAATTCTCACCCCTCAATCTCCATATTTATCAAATTTTTTAAAGTTGTATAAATGTTAGTATGTGAACTCGCTTCGAGAACCACTACACCATCGCCATCTATGGACCAAATTTGATAATTCATTTTTCCTTTTTCATTAAACAGCATATATGTCATCACTATGAGAATCGGATTATTTAAAAAAATATTTTAAAGCGATTTTCTTTATCTGTAAAACGTTTTTAACATTTTATACTAGAATTCGCTTGAAAAATTATTTTTTAAATTTTTTTTATATATTTTTTTATGCACGCCTTGAAGAAACATGACTATCCTTACGAAAGAGTAGGCATTCTACACATATAGGTCCTCTGTATACGTGCATCCACGTCACATATCAGTATAAAAAAATATATATATTTACGATTGTCTCTGTCGCATGATAACTGTCAATTCTATCACGTAAAAGTGTGCGGTAATCGCATGAAACAAATTGAATTGGAAATTTACCCCACTATGTGTCTCTAACAATGTTTTGATATACTAAAACATCAACATTAATTTTGCTATTCAAGAAATATTTTTCCATATTGACATTTCACCAAAAATATATTTTTTAGATCTGAAAATTTATGACATATACTTTGACAGAAATGTTCGTCTAGCGTGGACAGATTTTTTTATAAATTTCCTTATCAAGTTAGGCGAATCTTCATTGACTATGAAACGAGTTGAAAAAATAAATAGGCAATCCCAACTGGATCTCATATCGGATGCTGGAGGCACTCGGAGAAGCAAATTTCAAATCAGAGGTGGTACCTAATAAATGCTACTGTTTAACTAATGTAAATCAATACGACTGTTACAATACAGAATACAAATAAAAAGATTGCCCCTAAGCACAATTATACTGTAAATTATTAAAATTAATCACAATAAATTTAAAGTCCTGGCGCCATCTAGCGAGTCTCACTATTTGAGAAATATTTAAAAATCTGGAAAAAATAGTCGCCTCACTAAAAATTAATTTTTTTCTTTCAATTTAGATCAGTTGTGTAAGCAATAATTTTCTACAATAAAACTATAAAAACAAAGTATAATAAGTATAGAATTTCGGATATTATTTAATTTCCTTTTTGAATTCTGAATGAATGAATGAATGGAATATAGTTCAAACTATATTTAGAAGAATATTTAATAACAAATAAAATTATAGTAGACGCCGGTTATTGTGATCACATTGATCCCATGTAATTATGATTATAATACGCTATGATTCTATTATTCATAAACTACGATCATAATAAAGATAAAATATACGAATGTTTTTCATATATTTATTTAAGTTAACAATATATTTACTGTAAAATAATTACATATGTACAGAATTAGAAATATATGACATAACGTAAATAGTCACTAATTTTATTTAGTTTCCCAGCGTTTGTAAATATTCCATTAACTCGATTTTTAATACGGAGCAATATTTTAAGTTACGCAATAATGATGCACAGACTTGAACAACTCATCTTTGAAAAAAATTTAATACGTCTGGCGACAGCTAGTGCGACCGATGACTTCAAATAAACATTGCCAAACGGACGAGCAATGAAAAATATGTTTTGTGGTTTTTAACCAAAACATACTTAGAAATACGAATAATTTATGAAAATACCGAGTGACGAAAAATGTCTGAATTAAATTATAGCATAGTGAGGTGATGTGAAAATATTAATCGTTTATTCTAGAAGTGCCTACAATAGTACACTTTTTTCTGTACAGGAAACAAGAATGTAGACAAGGGTGGTTCGCCGATCTCAGCTTCTCTCAACCGGCGATGATGATGAGGAGGTCGAAAGAAATGAAACACAAAAGATGTTCAATATTGGTATACTACGGCGACACGACACAAACTGAATGGCTTCCCGCCTGCAGAATACTCTGTTTTTATTCAAATTCATAATAATACATTTAGTCATATTTGCAAGTACCTACACGGCGACAGGCCGCCGCTCTAACGTATTACAAAGACGTCATTGTTTTTCTGAAATCTATCGCAAGAATTTTGGTGCCACGCCAATGATTACACCTTTAAAATATTAACATGTATCTTATCATATCAATTATATGGCGCCTCTGCTGCTATCTCGCAATTCTGTACGATGCACATTTTTAAATTATTTTTTTTTAAATAATTATATTAATGCAAATGAAAACAGTTTGATAAAATCACGATTGAATACAGAGTTGTTTCGCATCCAAATGCACTCAGGATTTCCACTTTTCCGTGTGCCTCTTTCCTTATCCACAGCAGGGAGAATAATTGTACAGTTTTCCGAAAGCACTTTTGAATTTTCCGGAATTGAATTCGCGAAAGAGTCCCACGGTGGAAAGCGTCCCCTGAAATTCGACACTCAAAACTTTTTATATGCAAATTTCCCAGGTCGACTGCTTGGTAACAATTTCCATATGAGCGAGCCATCTCACGCAAGGAGCTCGACTCAAAAGAACGAAAGTTTACTACCGTATTTCATCGATTATAAAACGCATTTTTTCCCATTTTTATGTCTCTGATTTCAGGGTACATTCTATAATTAACGGCGTCTTACAATGGTGTCAAAATATCAATGTAACATAACTAACATGTAAAGTTTTTTTTAATTGGTATTTAAAAATAAGGATAATAAAGATCTTATAATCGATGAAATACAGTAATCTGCCAATATGAAAGTTTTGAAAAAAAATACCCAAACACATATCAGAAGCCAACGAAACATAGCTAAAATAAATATTACAGAATACCAGTATAGGGAAGGATCCAAAAATATTTTTTTGATTAATTGAAGTTTTCGGTATATCTTTCTAATATTTATATATTTAATTTATATAAACATTGATAATTATTATATATAAACCAATTTTAAAATATTCCGAAATTTCAAGGTGGTTATCCATTATATTAATATAATAAAATATATATACTATTTTTGTAGAAAGAAATCACTTTGTGTCTTTTTTTTTAAAATAGAGATGCGCACATGGAATACATGGCACATCAATATTCTTACTATTTTTAAACTAAGCTAAACGCTTGTGCTATGAAAATAGAACTAACTTGTTGGTGTCCTGGAACGAGGCGCGAACCCCCGACCACTTGATCACTAGGTCGACGTTTTGACCACTACATCAACAAGCTACTCATATTTTGACATATTATGTTAAATAAAATAACAATCGCTTTGTATGAAACCACGAAATTTATTATACGTCAACCGGTTTCGCTTATCTCAAGCTTCATCAGAACGTATTTAAAACTGATCATAAATACAAAAAGAGTTCACTTATATATACATAAAGAGGGAGATGGAATATAAAATTAGATGTGAAAGAGAGAGACAGAATACATATATAGTTGAATAGATCATCAATGTAGACAGAATATAAAATTATATGCGAAAGAGAGAGACAAAATACATATACAGATAGACAGAATATTAAAGGAGGGGAAAATACAGTGTTGATAGATTTTAAATTGATTTTTAAGGAAACATACTTAATATGGGGTTAATGGATAATTATCCAGGGAATCGACAGAGTTATTATTATTATTAAGATGTGATTAATATTATTTCATTTTCAAGCCATAAAATAATAAATTGTTAAACAAATCTATGCACTATTACATTATCATAATAAAAAAATTATACTACCAAATACATTTGTCAGTGGCCAACTATAAAGTGCCATGAGTAAAAAAATGTGAACATTTGAATTTAACATCGCCCTAATTTCTATGGGTAACATAAATGAAATTTTAATTATACTTTAATTGTTTATTTGGCTAACCTAACCTAACCTAGCCTAACCAAGCCCGTCATCAGGCAGTACGTATTTCACTCTCAACTGGCAGCGCTCGCTACACATTCTAACTATTTAAACTTAATTTATATAAACCATTGATTATGTACATTGCGAATAAAATGTAACATATATATATTGTTTCTGAGGTAATTTTGTAGAATTCCATAATCACATACGTGAAAATAAAACACTTGTTTTTTGATTCCACTCATTTAATTTTGCCTTGCAAGGGCATTATTAATCTAACAATTTAACTCAACAACTTGTATTTATATGTTTAGTAGAGCAGAGCTATATAATTTTATTTGCATGAGATGAAAAGGGACAAAATTATTAATTGGAATTCTGAGGATAAAGTAAAGTAAATTAAATGTGTAGAATCAAAAAATAAGTGTTTTATTTATAGATAATGAATTTTGTGTTGTCATTTTCATTTTATCAATGCTACAACAGGCCAAGGGGCTCGATTACTGTAGCGAAATACAACACAAAAATACCCAGGCTTGAAAAAATCACAGATGTATTGGATCGAACTCGGAACCCCTGGTATGAGAAGCCAGTTACTTGCCAACTGGAGTACGAAGGTAACTCATAACCTGCCCTTTGGTGAGTCGCCTTAAGTATGACAGATTTTTAAGAATTTAAAATATGCAAATTATATACGGCTGTCAAAATAAATACTCGTTATATTCAATACATTAAAATATATTTTTAATAAATTTACTTTTAAAATTAGCAATATTAATTTTGTGGTTAAAATTCATATTTTTTATTTATTATCTTAGTTTTATTACCCACTGAATTGAGTTTAAATACATCTACCGGTTTCTAAAAATACCATTTTCTTCTTCAGGATGTCATAACTAACTAAAAATATAGCATTGTTTCTTCACCAGAATCTATTTTTCTTGCTCAAATTGCTAAATTATTAACAATTATTTTTTAAATAATTGTTGTTTTTTAAAAAAAAAATTAAAAATAGATTCTGGTGAACAAACAATGCTATATTTTTAGTTAGTTATGACATCCTGAAGAAGAAAATGGTATTTTTCGAAACCGGTAGATGTATTTAAACTCAATTCAGTGGTTAATAAAACTAAGATAATAAATAAAAAATATTTAATAAATTTAATAAAATTAATAGTTGAAAAAAGCTAAGCTTGTGATGTTATCCTTCCAGGAATCCAATTTTTTCTCCGAACGAGATAAACTTTTGTGCCTTTAGTATGCATACGCGAGAACCAGTAGCTGTGCTACGAATGGACCAATAAAAACCTTTGGAATATCACGACCCTCCCTTATACTATTTGATTCCCAGCTTTTGGTTATTTGAATATAGATTGCATCCGTTTTATTTGAATCGGTAGGAGTTTTACATACTTACCTCCACCCCTGACGTATTTACTTAAGTAATAAAAAAACACTTAAATAAGTTAAAATAATATGGTTGGTTGACAGACGTCAAGACTTTAACGCCGATCTGATGCATATCTGATGAACTGTGAAATTTCAATAACCTCCCTACACAAATTAAAGAAATAAAAGATACAAAAGAGCTCAGAAAGAAATTAAATGAACACTTCAGAAGCACATAATTAGAAAATAAATAATATTATAGAACACTTCTGAAGCACACAGATAGACAATAAATAATTATAGACTACAAATGTATAAGTCTCTATATAAAATTATTATAGTGTAACTCCCTCTCCAAGCTCAAGAGCTACTCTCTTTTTCGGAGACGTAAGCGAAAAAAAAACAAGTCATTTTAATAATGTAAAATACTATCATTTTATCAATATAAAGTAAAGTTAATTTTAATACAAATTAAATGAACCAATGAGAAAGATATACAGATAATTTATCGAAAAAATATTTGTTGCTATCGGGATTCGAACCTGGATCTTTTCCTATCCGGGGAAATGCGTTAACCGTTTACACTATCACCAACATAGTAAGTCGACAACAAATTTTCGAACTTATGTGTTGCACTTTCAAATTGAAACGTATGTCGTTCTATTATTTGAAAGAAATCTACTTTATATTTACGGAATCTTTAACACCTTTGAGTTAAATTCGATAGGAGACGCCAGAATGAATTAATTAATACAATATGTATTTTTAAGGAGAACATATTATTATTGTGAACATTAATTTTATATTATATTTAATTTATTTTATATATTGATTTTATCGGTATCTTTCTCATTGATATATTTAATTTGTATTAAAATATCACAAAACTATGTTCTAAAAAAATGCAACTTTAAATAATAATGTATTCTCCTTAAAAAAAAGGAAGTAGAAAAGTTAATATTAATGTATTCAAAAATAAGCATTTTAAAATATTAATCCGTCAATAGGATTGTGGAGGTCTATCGCTCCCTGCATATACCTGGGTGTGAAACGGGGATCTCAGCAACCTCAAAACAACGCCTGATACCGACCCTCAACAGACAACACTAATTATACATCGTAATCGCCCATGGAGACAGTTCTAGCGCGTCACTTCTCTCGCAGCAGTCTTCCAGGCGAGTTTATTAGCCAATGTTTTACGTTGTAAAACATTTATTATATATACTTGTCCCCGTAACTGTGTTTCGAACATTAAGGTCGATCTATTGTAAAGTTATTCATTGTTTATCCTGCTATGTCTGCACATTCACACACTCCGTGCTATAATTCAAACGAATAGGTTAGCGGCCGGTGTAAAATTATTTGGGGGTACTCAGTCTCTCACATTTAATCTTTTGATCTCATAGCCTACTTTATCTACATGTTAAACACTACATCTAATAACCGCCAAAGTATTATCAGAAAAATATATACCTTTGCCATAATAATATTAATCAATATTCATAACTATAGGGTGTTTTTTAGAGGTTTTTTTTTTTTTTTGAATTGGCAACACTTTTTTCAGCAACAACCAATTTGACAGCTGATAGTAGATTTATGCTCAATTTGGTTTGCCATTTTACCATGAATACACTTACGCAAATTTATTTAGAGAATCGTGGTTCAGTTCGAGAAACTTACCGTGCGTTACGTCCATTTTACGGTATACGTAATCGTCCCATACGAGCAAGTAATTCGGATAACCATGGATAATTTTTGCACCACATATATTCTATTTGATAATACGCATTCGCAGGGATGTCGTACAGTGTGCATCGAAGAAGCTGTTGTTTCTTTTAAAATGATGCTGGCCAGAAAGTTACAATCAATGGAGAGCGCTATAGATTCATGATTTATTAGCTTTTTCGTTCCCCAATTGAATAACATTAATGTGTAAAAGCTGTGGTTTCAACAAGATAGCGCAACATGCCACACAGTGCGCGCTACAATCAATTTATTGAAGGAAGCATTCGATGAACGCATAATTTCGCGTAATGGACCTGTGAGTTGGCCTCCAAGATCGTGTGATTTAACACCTTTGGATTATTTTCTGTGAGAATATGTGAAGTTGGTAGTCTACACCGATTAACCAGAGACGATAGACGACTTGGTAGCCAACACGCGTCAAAAAGTGGTCGTAAATTGGATTTCCAGATTGCGCTATATTCGAGCCAATACTAATGGCATAAAATTACTTTTCCAATAAAATCAATACCATAGCCATTACCACGATTTTTATGTGTTTTACTTTATTTTAAAGTTCTGTACATTTTAAATAATCACCCTTTACAATAAAAAATAAAGACATGATCTTGATGATAATAAATAATTCAATTAAATAGATTCCTATCAGTCGATCGAAACAATTACAGGAACACATATGAAAATAAACATAACTTTAATCAATAATATATATATATATATATGTACATAATTTTATTATAAACCTCACTTGAAGAAGAAAAGGCTTCACTCGCTAATGAAACGGTTTTTATTAAACTAAATATGAATAAAATAATATATTAATTAAGGTGAAATAAATATAAGAATTGGGGCTGCTAATGAGACAAAAAAAATGGAATAATTAATGTGCACTAGGTACTATGTACATATAAAATTGTAATCGAATGAAGCCATAAATTTTTTTTACAAACACATTCAGTAACCGCAATAACAAATTATACTGTTAAACAATAATAATTATAATAACGCTGGATATAGTATTATTTTCGTAAAAACTACCTCGAGAACATTTTACAAATATTTTGTTCTGTACCATAGTATTTAAAATTATAAATGATTATTTATTTATTAATTTATTAACGCCCTTACGGGCTTTTACAAAACAGGATTAGTATAAAATATAGTTCTTTGTTACACTTTTCAAATTAATACTAGCATGCCCGCACAGCTACCGCACGGTAGCAGACGTATCCTGCAGAGACGCAGTACTCTGTTTTCAATCTCACCCAACAAAAAAAAAAACACTTTTCTCGGTATCCCAGAATTGGAAGAAACAGAACCGACGTACATAGCCAACAACCTAAGGGGTGGTGAAGAAATTGTGCAGGAGCTACACAGACTCACCCCGTGCACCTAAAAAAAATACCACTTCTCGGTATCCCAAAATTGTAAAAAATAGACCCGACGTACACAACTAACAACCCAAAAGGGTCAAAGGCCTGTTGATCTTTGAGAAGCGTTAGGTAAGATTACTAACCACGTAAAAAAAAAACACCACTATTCTCGGCATCCTAAAATTGTAAAAAACAGGGCTGACATATACAACCATCAACCCATCTCTCCAGGTTTTAATAAAAACAAACATTTAGTTAATACTCATTGATAAAACCATAAAAAGTGATTTGACAGAAAAAGAAGAAGAAAAATAAAAAAGAAGAATAATAATCCATCATTCATGGAGCTTGTATGAGAAGATGTATGAATGTGGTTGAGGCGAGAATTATGTGTCAGGACAGAAGAGTGTGGCGCTCTATCCTCTCTGCCTACCCCGGAAACGGTGTGATGGTAAGTAAGTTACGGGTTTATCTATCACCAGAACTGTTCTATTTAAATATTGAATAACAGACGCGTAAAAGAACTAACTCCTTCGACCGGTCTGTAGTAAGACAGGCATATTTAAGTCACGTGTACAACTGCGAAATAATAATTAATTCAATTACGCTTTTAAAAAATCATCATTGTGTCATTCTAGACATAACCTATAAAAATCCAAAAAAACGTACAGAAAATTTTTCTAAGTATAATGTATGACTTCACCATAATTAACCAAATTCCTATTAACCACGTGTACAATTTTTACACGTTTCCCAAAAATCATTTCGACATCTTACTAACCTCTATCGAATTCATTTCATGGCTCAAAAAAAACATGGCTGACCAGAAACGTCAAAGTCATAGCTTAAGGTTAAATTGAATGACATAAAACAGATGTTTATTCAGCGACCATTTTGTGAAAATTTAAAACGTCAAAAAAGCGCGCTAAAATTATGGCACAGGTAAAACAGCTGATCATTCACAGTTTTCAGGCGGCCATTTTTTAAATCAACGAATCAGAGCTCCTCCAATAAGAATCTTCGATTATCGCTTGAAATATAGACGGTTGCGTTTGATTAATAAGTCTGAAAAAAATGTTCTACATTTTATTCGTATGTAGGTAGGTACGTCGATTTTTCAAAAGCGACAGAGCCGACGTACACAACTAACAACCCGAGATGGTCAAAGGCGTGTTGATCTTTGAGAAAGGTTAGGTTAGATTACTTACCACGTAAAAAAATACCACTATTCTCGGCATCCTAAAATTGTAAAAAACAGAGCCGATATACACAACCAACCCATCATTCCAGGTTTTAAAAAAAACAAACATTTTGTTAATACTCATTGATAAAATCATAAAAAGTGATTTGAAAGGAAAAGAAGAAGAAAAATAAAAGAGAAGAATAATAATCCATCACTCATCAAGCTTGTATGAGAAGATGTATGAATGTGGATGAGCGAGAATTATGTGTCAGGACAGAAGAGTATGGCGCTCTATCCTCTGCCTACCCCCGCGAGGAAACGGCGCGATGATAGGTAAGTAAGTAAGTTACAGGTTTATCTATCACCAGAAGTATTCAATTTAAATATTGAATAACAGACGCGTAAAAGAACTAACTCCTTCGACCGGTCTGTAGTAAGGCAGACGTACTTAAGTCACGTGTACAACTGCGAAATAATAATTAATTCAATGACGCATTTAAAAAATCATCATTGTGTCATTCTAGACCTAACCTATAAAAATCGAAAAAAACGTATAGAAAAATTGTATGTATTTCACCACAATTAACCGAATTCCGGAGTGAAAACATCAATTTTATCTTGTGCGGGAAAATATAAAATATCTATGACTATTGCAAGCTGTGAAATCTGGATGTCGATACCTGACATAAAAAAATGCGCGAAAATCAACAGCTGTTTATTACAATGCCGAGTCGAAATAAAGTCATACATTTGAAACGTCAAAAAAAAAATTGCGCGAAAATTACGCACTGCAATAATGACAGGTAAAACAGCTGTTTATTTAATTTTCAGGCAGCCATGTATGAAATGTAACCAATGAGGGTATTGACCAATTACAGCCCACGGTTGCTGCTTGAAAATATGAAGTGTTGCGTTTATTAAGAAAATATCAAGGTTTTTCTTTTTTTTCATTTTCTTTCATTTGTATGTAGGTAGGTACGTCGATTTTTCGTATAAAAATTACGCGTTTTTTAGATTTTAAAGGTGAATTTTAAACGATAGAAGCTAACAAATACGAAAATAAATTATATTCCATTGTGATGTATGCACAGATGTAATAAAATTATATTTTGGTCGTAAATTCGCAGAGAAAAGCTGAAAAATACGAAATTTCACTAAATCAGGTTTCATAAGAAAATTAGAAGACGAAGAATTTAAAAAAAAGTGTGTAACGATACTACTCATCGGTGGCAATTGCCAAAAAATATTAAAATGATTTTAGCTCTTAAACTCGCAGAGTTATAAGCGAATGAAAAAAAAGTTAGGCTAATTAAAAAGTTAAAATTTCCAAAAATCACCAAACTAAAACAGTTGTAACAAATAGAGGAGAAAAAGAAGAATAAAAAGAAAAAGATGTAAAGACTCAGTCAACCTTCGGACGTCTGGGAAAAATATCAGAATGCGGATAGAACGCCTAATAAGCGAGATATTAACCAAAACGTGTGTGACAAAATCGGTTACATATAAACATATAAACATCGCGAAATAGGGTCTATTATTTTAATATATATGACATCTATTATTACATTAATACTGTCGCTGTAGCATAGTTGAATAATGCACCTTCCCCGGTTTGGAAAGAGATCTAGGTTCGAATCCCGGTAGCGCAACAACAATATTTTTCGATAAAATTGATTTTATATGTATATCTTTCTAATTAATACATTTAATTAGTATTTTAAATATCACAGACCTATGTTCTGAATAATTACAACTTCACAATAATAATGTGTTCCCCTTCATACTAATTTATTTGTACAATTACTTGTAAACTATGCCCGTCTCAACACAGAATTTCTCTAGTAAGACGGACACAGTCTAACCACACTTTTACATATGTATTATATAATTTCCAATAAATAAAATATAAATGTAAATTAGTGAAATACTTAAATAGCTAAATGAATAAATTAGAACGGGTATTGCTAGCGAATGATTCAAGTGTGAGAACAAAATTTAAAAATATACTTTACACGTTTTAGGTTATTTATACGTAGGTACTTTACACGACGCCCTTAGTGTGTTTATAAATCTATTTAAAGATGGACACATCAAACAAACATAAATTCAACACATGTTGAATATAAACCAAAAAAAAAGACAACACGAAAGTTCATTAAACAAGTTAAAAGCCCAACATTCAACCCTTAGCGTGCGCCACTTGACGGTAAAAGACGCGCCCTTCCAAATTCAAAACAAACACTTGCCACTTCCGGCGTGCACTTGTTTTTTTTGAGTGCGGAATTTTGGCGCATCTTGGCGCTAAAATAACACCGCCGAGTGCTTAGCGGACCGCCCTCACTTGAAGGCATTATGAATGGAGAAAAAAATGTGTCACTTCATTCATGAAAAGGTTTGATGACTCTTGAGGTTTTACATTTAGCTTACCTACAGCAGGGATGGCGTAGCGTTTTGGATAAGGGTGTGAATTATTTAAATTAATAAATAATTAAACATGAAAAGGGTTGTTACATCACCTCGATATGAGTTGCGGTTAGCTTTATCTAACAGATAGAATGATTTGATAATAAATTGAATGATTGACGGATAGAATTTAACATTTTTTCTCTAGACCTCAATATTAACGAATTACGAATTATTATTATTTTAAAAAAAATTGCTATTCGGCTGGTTAACGAACTTAGTTATGACTGAATAAAGTGTATTGAAATTTCTGTATGCTGTATTATGAGGCTCTCTCAAATGTGTATTATTTTTATCTGACTCTACCTAATAAGCAGAAAATTGATGTATAATATACGATTACGTGCCTATATGATACATGTCTATCATTAAATAAACTTATCTGGCGAGTAGGTATTCCATAGTTTATCGAAAGATGGCGGTTGAAGCATTCTTTAACATGGGTAATAATAAAAAAACGAATAATTTAATAATGTAATATTTATTTATCATTTATTATCTTTGTTTTATTAACCACTGAATTGAGTTTAAATACATCTACCGGTTTCGAAAAATACTATTTTCTTCTTCAGGATGTCATAACTAACTAAAAACATATATCATTGTTTCTTCACCAGAATCTATTTTAAATAATTGTTGTTTTTTTAAAAATAGATTCTGGTGAAGAAACAATGATATATATTTTTAGTTAGTTATGACATGGTAAAGAAGAAAATAGTATTTTTCGAAACCGGTAGATGTATTTAAACTCAATTCAGTGGTTAGTAAAACAAAGATAATAAATAAAAAATATGAATTTTAACCACAAAGTTAATATTGCTAATTTTAAAAGTATAAATAATGTAATATTATACACTAAACAATAATAATAATTGGTTAATTTCAGCGAAATTTGATCCATCGTATATATTATAAATATACAAATTGTAAATATAAAATAATACATACATTAAAAAGAAGAAAGAATAGATTTTTGAAATCATCCCCTAGCTCTATTTTGGTTTTGGAGTATAGTTAATGATTTAGTGAAGATATTGAATTTGACAGTGAAGACAGTCATGCAAATGATGAAGAAACTGACTGTACGTATTGTAGCAGTGTGTTTGCAAATAATAAATATATCAGGAGAACGATGGATTAGATGTATCAGTTCCTAGAGATAAGGTCATGAACTCTATGCTAAGGTTGATAATTGACTTTATTTGTGAATTTTGTCTGAGTGGAGAGTGTATTTTATTTTTACATGGTTCTAGTAAAAACAAGTACCCTAACAGTGGATATCCAATATTGGGTCTAAATTCGCTACAGGGTTTTTTTCCTTCTTAATTTCAATCTGGTCACATTTTTTTTTTTATGAAGCCTAGTTCTTCTATTTTATGTTTGTATCACAAAATATTAACAGTAAAGTTTATTGTAAATTAGAAAAATAAAAAAAAATCAATTCCGCTTAATTGATCCGCCAGCTGATTGGGGCAGCTTATTTGGACCAAACCTCAACGAACTAATAGTAATTTACATCACTTAATTGGGACGAATTTCCGCGTAATTGGGACAATAAAATTAAGTTTAAAATTTATTAATAAGTTCCACAAAAGTCAGAGAGTTTATGCAAAAAATTCCCCTTTGTAAGCAGTACAGTTTGTCGCTGACAGTGGCGAGCTATAAAAACCAACACCATAAAATTTTTTTAAACCTTTAGATATTTCCGTGTTAGAAGTTCTATTGTGCACGACAATAGATAACAATTTACCATGCTACGATGGAAATAAAGAATGAGGATGCAATTGTTAAAATATTAGATCAAAATACCAAAAATTAGATGAAGAAGATATTGATGATTGATATCCAACTATGCCTATAAGTAACCAGGGGAAAAAAAAATTATATCCTGGTTACAAAATTATTTTATGCAGGAAGGCAATGAAGGGAGCCATACGTATATAAAGAAAAATATACATCATTTAATTTTAAGCTTGCTTCGGTTAATTGGGGAAGCCGCTTAATTGGGCCAAACTTCCTGGTCTCGATGTGTACCAATAAAGCGAAATCGACTTTATATTAATTCATACCCATTCAAAATTAAATTTTCAAAAAGTATCCAGTATTCGGTTCCGTTCCCCCGCTTGAAAATTAATGTATTGTTTATTGTGATGACTTTCCAAGTATCACCAGATTCCTTAGGGGTTCTATCTTCTGCTTACTGACTAATTACTTTAGGTCTCGTTCTTGGAATATAAACTCAGTATGTTATGGTAACAATATTAAGTTTATTACAGTGATTATAAATTATACACTTCAGAGACAGACTATTATTCTGGAGAAGCTAAGATGGAAGAGGCCCGTTCCCCTAGAGACGGCCTCTTATAATAGTTGTCCCCCACTATTCATCAACTCACTCTCCTGACACACACACACACATATGTACAAAGTGACAGTGCTCACATTTATGGTATAATTTAGTAGAGTTATTATCCATATAAAGAAGAGTTATCATTAATGGAACCTAGAAAATATTATACACTAGTAAATAAATATAAGATGATTTCTGATGTGATTCTCCACACATGTGCAAGATCATGGAAGTTCACTAAAAATCATAGTCAAAACAGTACTCGGTTTTTACAATATGGGCAGGCTACCTGTCTCCATTTTGGGCCGTTTGAAGATCTCGTAAGGCTTTGAGTTGGTGCGAAAATGATATCTATGATTGACTGCAACTGATTCAACTACGAGTTGCTGGTTTTTATGTTGATGGACTCGTTCAAAATGTTCTGCTCTTATTTTAGTATAACTGGTGATCCTCGTAGATTTTTTCAAAATGAACATAAATTTGGTACTCCGTTAGCATTACTAAACCTATCTTTACCGTCCCTCCTCCTCCCTTTTACCTTTACTTCAGAGCACAACTTTTTCTGTGTGTTATCTATGTCTTTTGAACTGTCAGTGTCCTGCTATGTGTTCGTTACACTGGTCTGATTGTACAGTTACTGTTGCTGTTGTATGTTTCGGATTTCTCGCAGTGCATGCCAAAACTACTATTGTGTTCAGAGTGCTTTGTATGAATCAAGAGAACTGTGACCACAGCAGAGAAAATTCAGGTAAGTCGTGCTTCCTGGTTGGTTCCTGAGCCCTTATTGTTCTGTCCCCATACCGAATTTCCCACCCACCCTCTTGTGTAAATATTTGTTTTCTGCAACGTTTCTATAATATACCTACATAGTATTTAATATTCCAAATTTATATTTATACCTATCGGTGGGTAAACATCTTATCTAATTCTGTTTAATTTTCCCACTCAAACCATTTCACCCCAAGTTTCACTGAAACAATATTTGGGTTATATTTATCAAACAAATCGTGGCTCCCCGCCTTTTGAAAAAAACAACACCTTTTATCTCCTTAAGTAACCTTTAATCTTTTGACACTGTTCAAACACTTCGGCTTTGTTTATACCATCATTAAAAAAAACCTACTTATTCCAAATGCAGTTCAGCAGTGACGTAGAAAATTGAAAACTGTTTATTTATCTATTTGAATGAAGCCAGATATTCAAAACAGTGGTTAAACTGGTCATACTGTCAATATTAAACTATGAGATGTAAGAGTCACCAGATCGGGCGCTGATAGTGAATAGCTGGTTTAGGCAAGTCCAACGAGAGGATCAGACTTCTACATTGAAGGGGGTTATGAACTGGTAACTGAAGAAGTAAACTCTGGACTATTGGATGAAGGCGAACATAACCCAACTCGGCCTAATTACCGGGAGAGATAGAAAAGAGTTTCTGAAAGAATAAGAAGATTACAGAATGTAATAGATTTTCTGGACAGGACAACTGCCGTAGTTCTTATCTTATTTAAAAAAAAAAAATATATATATATATATATATATTTAATCTGGTAAATATCAGTTCTGTCGTTAGTCTGATCCGCCATCTTCTTTCAAAATGGCGGCTTTTTAAAAACATTAATTCTTAATTGCGATAATATTTTCCTAGAGAAAAAAATAATAACGTTCTTCTTTTAGTTCTTTATATGGTCAAAAAATTTTTTTAATCAACAATATTTAAGAAAAATTACAAGTTCATAATTTCGTTAATGTTAGATCTGGAGAAAAAAGGGAAAGTATACTTAATTTACACATAAATGAAATCTACCTGTTACATACTGATGTCGGAAGAGATTTTTTTATAACTTTTTCTAGGCGTTTTTTTTTTGGGTTTATTAGTCAGATAATCAGATTATCTACATTTCTACAGTCCAATATAGATACTTACTCATACTTTGATAATGTACAATATAAGCTTAAACTAAATTAATTTGTTACCTATTAATCTGATATTACTTCAAATCAAAAGCATAAAAAACTACACCCCTGCACTTAAGGTACTCAAGTCGGAAGTTTCTATTTTTCCCCGATAAACCACTCAATGCGATGGTTTTTTTTCCACCGGGCCCTTCAAAGAAAGGGACCGACCCTAATCGAGGCCCCGGGGTAACACGAGACGTGTTTAATGACGGTTGATACACCCCACAAAGCTTTTAATATCCAATAAACAAACATTTCACATACGCGGCCGATTCCCATGTAATGGGGCGGCCAGGGGCGCATTCCGGGTGGGATTAAAAAAAAACTTTTTACATTTTAAATTAGAATTTTAATTCTCTTCCTAGTGCCACGGAGAAACAGCGTGGTGGTAAATTTATTTGTTTGATTTTCATTAACCAATTGTTAACCAATCAAATATTATCATAGAGTTTGATGATTTAGTTAGTCCAGCAGATTTTAAGGCAGCTTATTGGCTTCTTGATTCCTCTCGGGTACTACTGATTGACTTGTGTACAATGATTGTTCGTCTTCCGAGTAATGTGGCCTGCCCATTGCCATTTCATTTTCTCAGCGTTTTCCATTACATCGATTACTCGTGTTTTATTTCCTCTCTTTGTATGATGCCTAACATGATCTTTCTAAGCCCTTTTGTATTACTCTTAGTTTTTTGTACTTCTCTTTTATTGAGAGTCCATGTTTCATAGCTGATGGGAATAAATCCCGTGGACTGTATCGATTAAAATTACTTTTAGTTGACATAACCCGAATTGGATTCAGAAAGAAATAACGGCAGATGGATCTGGCCTATATTTTATCTCAGTCCTGTGTTGGACGTTAAATCTACACCTCCAGTTGACTCGCACTTTTGTGGCGAAGAACGTAGATATTACCGCACTTTAGGATGCTGTAAAATACCGCTTCTTTTTCGTGGTCTTAATTTTACGCATGGCGACACTTTCGATTCACAAAAAAGGCTCGTTGACATGTCCGCATCGAAATGAAATCTGGTCCCACGTCAGCGAAAGCCTTAAGTAAAAGTTGGCCAGAACGGGAAAGGTATATTTAGTTTATTGGAAGGATGGAATGCACATGGAGTACTTGATTTGCGTTAACAATAGCCATATGTGAAAAGCTATGACATATAATTTAATTTACACGTATTTTATTTTTGATAAAAAGTGACGTCGGTTATCGCTAACCACATTCCCGACTACACCCATGTTGTCTGACAGCTCAAGCGTAAAATGTTTGCCAAATATCGAGTTCTACGAGAACAAATCCGATGTTTTTCCTTTTGTTTGTCGAACTCCGACAGATGTAATCCTATATGGACCAAACAGTTTACAGCAAACGATTGTCTTCTGTCCCCCGAAGGGTAAATATTAACTAACCGATTAGGTTATTATTTCAATCAGCGGTGACACCCGGCCCACTGTTTGAACAGCACTGGAAAAGAAAATATGAAGAGGGAACGACAGTACAACACTTTGGTATTCGAAGGGAGTTTTATATACTTACATAGTATTTGATTTTTGCTACAATTTAAAATTATCAAAAAATTATTTTTAGTGTTCCAAATTAAATAACTGCATTAATTACGATTCATTACGATTACTGCATCATTTGTATATAGTCACCAAACTAGATAAACAAGTACCAAATTGCAGTCACTAATTAAAACATACACCTGTAAAAAATGTTAAAAAAACATCAAGATATCAAATATCAATTTTTGGAGAGGCAATTTAGTGTAAAGTTTTTGAAACTTTTTGCAAAAAGTATAGTAATATGTACTTAAAATTAATTTCATTATGAAAGACTTATTCAATTTTAAAGCATTTCTCTAAAAAAGAATATCTAAATATATTGTAATGATTACCAAAAAAATATAATGGTGGAAACCTTGTTAATGTCAAAAGAATGGTTAGTTTCCAAAAGGTGAATGGCGAATTCAGAATAGAGAATAAGGGTACAAATATAGTTAGCTAATAGTTTACAGATATAAAAATTTGAAATTTTAGAAATAGGAAAAAGTAATAATAAATTAATAGCAAGCTAAATATTATAAATAATCAAATCCTTTCGCAAATAAGTCACCTTTTAAATTTGTTTTCATAGTAGTTCCTACATAGTTACCCACCACTTTATAGTTTTGTTTTTATCTATACTTGTATTTTTTAATTTTAGTATACACTGTTTCCTGAAGAAGATACCATAGATATCGAAACATGTTGATTTATCAATAAATAGTGGTTTAAACAAAGTATTTTGTCTTATTATTTATATAATATGTGGCCATAAAGTAATTTTGCTAATATTGAAGAAGAAATTAAGATTTCAGTTTAACTATATTGTAAATATGAATTAAATATATTGATTAGAAGGATATACATATAAAATCAATTTTATCGAAAAATGTTGTTATTGCGCCACCGGGATTTGAACCTGGATCTCTTTTCTAACCGGGGAAGGTGAATTATCCAACTATGCTACAGCGACAATATTTTAGCGACAAATTTTCGAACCTATATGTTACCTTTTTGATATTAATACATTTTTTAATCTTTCCGTTATTTGAAAGAGCCATCTATCTTATTTTTACAGAACCTCAAATGGCGTAACAACAATATTTTTCGATAAAATTGATTTTATATGTATATCTTTCTAATTAATATATTTAATTCATATTTTAAACATCACAGACCTATGTTCTGAATAATTACAATTTCACAATAAGAATGTGTTCTCCTAATAAACTATATTGTTTTAGTGTTTAAGTCATAGTTTAATATATACACTTTCATTATTGTCTTCTGCCATATACGTGTACTAGTGCATTGTCTATAAATAATAATGCAATATATAGTTCATCACTTATATAATACCACGCTATACATAAAACAATTGTGTTAACGTCGTAAGCCGTATATATACATATGCACGCAAATTTCTAATAAAATATTTCGATAATCTCTTCAGATTTGTTATATTCCTTCAGTGACATTCATTTTTTCTAGGAGACGTGTTTTGTCTTTTTATTTATATAATATGTAGTCACAAAATAATTTTTACATTTTACTTTTCACGCTTTTTAGTGCTGAAGTATTTTTTTTTGGAGATTAAATAATATTTTTTTTTTAATATTTACAAAATCATTATTTGGATTGTTAACTTTAAGTGGTTAATAAAACAAAGTTATATAAGAAAATATAAATATTTTGGTAGGCTTTGATTTTAGGATATATTCGTTTAAATGTATCAAAGTGAAATCGCATTTTTTCTCTTTTCATTTCAGATGCCGTCTCTTGATACATTCGACATATTGATTTAATATCAAAGAACTCTTCAATTTATTCCGTATTTGGTTCAGGAAAGACGCGAAGATGCGCGCTTAGATATGTACCAAGACATATAAGTGTGGCATTCTATCGACTGTGCTTACCCGTTAAAGATGATGCATACATGTACCCATTATTATGAAGGTAGTCTATGTCATGTTTATTTCGTTTAGAGATATTTAAAGATTTGCGTTTGAATCAATTAAAAAATTATTTTATATCATACAACACAATGTTTCAAAATTTATTTAGTCTACTAGATTTTTAGTTTATTTCGACATATAAATGTTGCGTGTAGCTTATAAGAAAATAATATTTTTTAAGATGAAATGACGTATTCTATTATCAAAATAAACCCTAGCGGAATACCGTTGAACATCGTAATAATACACTGAATATAACGCATTACATTTTTCACAATTGTAACAATTTGCATCATATTATATTAATTTAATGTGACGCGAAATAATTGATATACTATTTTTTTTCAGATTCTTAACTTAGACCATTTTCATAATAATGGACATAATAGACATTTCATAATAATAATGTACTGAGTGTAACAGACCTAGTCCACAATACTTTATAGGTGGATACCATTGGCGGTAGGTGACCGATGTCGATAATATGTTTCAATAATTCAGCTTTAAATATTCAAGCCAAACTGTCAAAAATGAGTAACACAAACAAATTTCTCGAAACAATCTGCTCGCGTCGTAATATGTATGCTATTTTGTGTATTATAGTATAGCATTGAAGTCGTTTTTTGTACTTTGGATGCTGTTAACGTATGCGTATACAGTATTCGAAGACCTTGACAGGCTCAACTGAATATCGAATAATTAAAAACTTTGTGGATACGGAACGAATGATAGAATCTATTGTTGCTCGTATCTGTATGTTTACACAATTCATAGATGTTCGAAAGTTGAGAATGTATGTATGTATATATATTTCGATTCGCTCCGTGCGCGTCGATAGTGTGTGTTATGGCTGGTCTCTAAAGGACGAATATTTTTGCAGCAGTGCTGTTTTCGATTAGAAACAGAATGTCCAATGCTTTTTGACTCTAGAACACAAGGGATGAGGAGTATCCAAAGCATGTAAGTGACCGCGCCTGGTGGATACTTGACTAAACTACGAGTCGAAAATGTTCAAGGAATGTTTGCCTAATCTCAACCATGTCAGAAATATAAACATTTAAAAGAAATCGTAATTATGCAATTATTTTGATTAATTTAAATATTTTATTGATTTCAAGTTATATATTAAATAGAAAAAATTAAAAGTCATCTAGGCAAGGAATCAAAGCCATAGATTAATAATGGAACAGTTTCGAAAATATTTATTTCGAAGTACGTAGACTTCAAGCCTAACACAATCTTATAAAAATTTCAATCAATAATATTTTCCATAACAGTGCAGAATTTGCACATATTCCTTAAATATATTCGGCTCATAATTTAGTCAGGTATACACCCATAAAAGGTCTGTGGTTTGGTCATATGGAAAGGATGAATGAGGAGAGAATGGTAAGAAAGATATATGACGCAAGTGTTGATGGAACCAGAAATAGAGGACGTCCGCGGAAGACTTGGCACGACCAGGTAAACCAGATAATGGAGGATGGTTCTGTTAGAAGCCTCAACAATCTGCGAGTTTGTATGACAAGATGTATGAATGTGGATGAGGCGAGAATTGTATGTTAGGACAGAAGAGTGTGGCGCTCTATCCTCTCTGCCTACCCCCACGGGGAAACGGCGTGATGGTAAGTAAGTAAGTAAGTATATATATATATAAAGGAACTAGGATAAAAAAAAGTTTTACATGTATCAGACACATAATACATAACTTAGCATAGAATATGTTTTTTTTTATTCACCCCGTCTCACCTCGTATACAGATCATTGTATTTTGTTTTAAGTCCTTACGGTTTTTAGATATTTTGGGAGTATTTTTCCTCGTACTTTTTAACTTAATTTCGTGACCCTCGTTACCCGAGAAGCCTCCAAAAACCCATTTCTATAAAAGATTATCGGTAATTCATTAAGTATGATAGAAAAAATTAAAAACTTATTCATAAGACTCCTTATTTCTTTCGTTAGTGTGACGTGTAAACATTATCTCTTTGCGAGGTTAAGTGACGCCTCATAATCTACCGCCCTTACGCTAGGCCACGCATCTGCTCAACTACAAACATCCCCTAAAGTTGTAGAAATTATTTTTTATGTGTCGCTGAGTGCCACCCACTCTCCGATGCGTTGAGTTGGGGTTGATTTTAATCATAATACTTTTAATTTTTGTGTTTCTAGTAGAATTAATATTAATTTGGTTCGATGGTTTCCTTGAAGAAATCTAGGCCGACGTTTTGGCATGGCAACAAATGCCATTGTCTCAAAAGTTACGATATAATCGTACTTATACAATGGCACGTGTCGAATGTCGGCCTAGGTCTCCTTAAGGAAACTCTACAAAAGATGCGATCGAACCAAGAAGAGATTCCATAATATATACATAGTATATGGAACATAAAAATAAATTTTTGTTTGGTATACATTTTCCAACCATATAAATCGACCATGTCTTATAAATTCACACCTTACACCCTGGACACAAAAAAAAATACATTTTCCACTAGAGGGAGATGGAAGTGATGCAGTATTTCAGTATTTATCGTCAGCTTTCTATTCGCGTTGCAATTTGTATGTTAATTTCGGAATGGCGTGCGCGAAAAAACAAAACATCGCCTCGAATAAACAATGGAAGACGGGAATGGCGAACGGAATTCAAAATTGTGATTTATAATAGTGAAGAGGGCGAATTGTGGGACTGTGAACACCTACAATCTCTAATCACATTCAAAATGGACGCTCACATGATGCAAAATGGCTTCTCTGCACACAAGAAACTATCAAATATGTAGGTTGTGTGTACTAGATACATGAGAGCAGCCAGTATGTGTCGCGTGTCATAAGTATCTGTGAGTATATAACAATATGTCGCACCTTATCGGCGGGAAGGTACATTTTGTACTGTATCGGCAGAATGGTGTATCGGTGGGGTGGGGTATATTCAAAGGCGTGCACTGCATACAAGCAAAAAAGCTATACATTACTAAAAATTATGGGAAACAAATATCAATTAACTAATACATATTTTATAATTACGCTAACGCCCACCGTGTATCAGTAGAATCATCGGTTACGTAGTTATGGATGCTACCGCGCGACCCTACTGGAGCACTGTAGTCTTCTACTGGGTTATTATTCATTTATTTCTACTACAATTTCTAGCCACCGTTTTAATCTATCGTTCTATTCAAGCCATACGATTGCTACCTACTGAATTGAAAATTCCACTTGGCAGAGACAGAAATGAATCAGCTGATCCATGTCCACGGAGTCCTTACTTATGCTGTTTCCTAACAGAATGACGTTTGAAAGGTTTTGAACTTGGCTTAGAGCTGATAGAAACATCTATTTCTTTATTTACTAATTCGAAAATTTGACTTCATAACTAAACGTGTTGTTTTCATGATTGTTTTTTGCGTTCGAGGATAATGCATTTTTTATTATGATGGATTCATTTAAAGGTGGTTAAACGAAAATTCATAAACCTATGTACAATGTAGCATATAATATATTCAGGAGCGTGCACTGCATAATTACTAAAGATTCTGGACAATGAAAATAAATTATTATCTTATGAAAAGTCCATATAAAATTCTAGCTGTTATTACCCGGATTATACTTGGATGGCTGTATTTTTGTCTAGCCGTCAACAGTATGAAAAATTGCGAATTATTTATATACGCTTCATTGCCATTCGTCTCCGCATTTTCCTACAATGCACGCGTCGGTCGCGTCTAACTTGTTTGTTCAATCCGTATGAGAAACTTACTAGACTATATATTTTCTTACTCAACCTATTAGGCATCTTAAAGCTGTCAAAAATTATCTTTTATTCAAATAATTTGTGCATAATTTGAAAAGGATTAACCCATACAAAAAACTCCGTGTGAAAACACTTTTACAAATTTGCTTCGCTAACGAAACTCTTTTCCAGTGTATTTCAACGGACAAGTTTTGTTTTCTGTTAATCATTTGCGGAGTGTGAGAGAGTGTAATACATATTCAAGTTAATTATTTTTTTTAGTTAATACATCAGTACGAACAGATATATATTTTAATTAATAGTATAAATTCAATCTGTTTCTGTTTTAATGAATTAGTTTTGAGTTAGGTTTTAGACTATTATTTTTGTAAAACACGGCGGTAATCATAAATCGGGAATTTTTTTAACGATGTTATTGGCGAATTTACGAAAAAAACAGAGACGGATTGAATTGGAATACAAATAATTTTCTTTAGTACATTACACTCACACGCTGCAGCATATGATTAGGCCTTTTCCAAGACCGCCCAGGATATTCATAAGCTGGATTTCATTTATATTATTCAGTTTTGATATATCTGGAACGGCTGAGAGAGTTCTCTTCTGTTCACGCGCATACTATATATATATACAATGCATACATAGATACAACCGTATCCGGTTTCCGTATAGTTACGTAAACGTCGTCGGTAACAGCATAACCTAAGTTTAAGGTTACTGCACGCCACTGAGTATATTATATAGTATTGTATAATATCATGGTAACAACATAACCTAAGTCTATACCAACTGAACGCCACTGAGTATATCGTACCTACTGGGTGATATCTTAACGTCCTCCATTTTCCGGTTAGGCTATCACGTATTGGGTCGCAAATTTTGCGCAAGACTTCATTTTCGAAGACCCGCAACTTGCAGTATTATGCGAATTAATGTGAACACAGGCAGGCTTATGTTAAATAGTGATTTTTGAAAGATAAAAAATATCTACAGTACTAGTTAATATATTTTTAAGTGTTATTCAATAGGATATGTCCCTCTTTGGATTGTATTATGGCTACAACTCATTTTGGCATAATCAATCAATTTTTTGCAATTTTCTTTGATTTTGTCATCTCAGAACCACCACGAATGAACCATCTTAGCCTATGTTGTACAATCCATTTTTAGTAATCTGGCTTTGCATATAGACCACAAATTTTCAATGGGATTAATATCTGGTGAATTTATAGGCCAATCTAGAAGAGTCACCTTTTTGTCCTTGAAATCTTCATGGAAACATGACATGAGAGACCAAATTTCAAACATGTATAGAATACTATCATATATATATACTAATATTGTATCTAATATACTAATGTTGTATCAGTGTTATATACTAATGTTGTATCAGTGTTATATACAGTTTAATCTTTAAATGTTATGATAAAACCTCGATTTCAGCAATTTCCGTGAAGCAAAGTAATAAGCATTTCCTGATTTTAGTCTGTTATTTATTTATTATTGTACATTGGATTTGTTCTCAGATATTTAAACTGTTTATATGATCAAAAGCCTGATTTTGGCTAGGCAAACTGATGATGGCTTCTATTATGTACAGAAAACAACAAATGTAGACAGCGGTGGTTCACCGATCTTCGCTTGTCTCAACTGGCGAGCGATGACGATGAGGTCGAAAGAACTGAAACATAAAAGTTGTTCAATCAAGTATACTACGATGACAAAATCAATAATGCGTTCTCGCCCGCAGAATACCTTATTTTATTTCAGTTACAAACAGTACATTAATTTATTAATATTTTTCTCACCGTATTAGCAAGTAAACTGCAACAGGCAACGCCCTGACGTGTTTTATAGTTTACTGAAATCTATCCCACGTTTCTCCGGCACCACGCCGATGATTATACCTGTAAATTACTGGTTCGTACCTTATCATGCCATTTAATTGGCGTCACCTCGGCGACCTCGCGATTCTGTACGATACAGCGTCTGTCTTCTGCTTATTTTCACGTATTTTGTTTTGGCACTGCTAGTCTCTAGTCCCATTTGTCTACTGTGTGTTATAAGGTTAAAAGGTTAAAACAACAAAATACAACAATTTAAAAAATACATTATTATTATTTCTATTGCAGGGAATTTTCTGAAAACAATATACATTCTTTAATAAGGTATTTAAATAAAGTATTGTTAAAATTATCTAAATCATACTTTGATTATTTAATCATTTGCGTGTAAAAAACAAATAAAATTGCAACGTGTAAGTTAGATTTCATTGCAGGTAAGAAATGAAATAACTTAACAGCTGTCCAATTGAATTTTCAATATGAAGAACAATATTGTTATCGATATCGGTTATCAAAAATTCAAAAGTGCTAATTAAGTCCGCAGTAACTCATCAATTATTGAAATATTTTTTATTCCGGGCCACCGGTCGTCGCATTACTCAAAAATTGCGGAATTAATTCTCGGAGTATGATTGATATCCTCATCAAAAGTTAAAACAACTACAGATCACCGTAAAGTATCTGCCCGCCATTATGGACGCCGTGTCATAAATAATGGGGAAAAAAACATAACCGAACACCCATACATTGAAATATCGCTCGCGGCTGAGTTACAAGAGTCGGACAATGCCTCAATCTCACAGCGCACATTTTTTTGATTTACGTTCTATAAAAGATGTATTTAAGTTAGATCACTCGTTTTTTGCGAATGTATTTTTCCAACGGGATCGTTTATTTATCATTCCGCGTAGAAAACATTAAAATTTGCTATTCGGTTTATAAGTATATTATCACACGGAAAAAACACAAGAGGTGTAGCAAATCTGCAAAGTATGGATCGAGGACAATAAATTTGTTTTTCTGACAATAAAAAATGAACTGCCTGTGATTTAACGAAAGAGCACGCTTTCTCGGAATTTGGAAGAAATTATTAAAAAATGGCTTGTCGATGGTGATCTGTCTTACATGTAGAAATGATATAAATTGTTTCAACGGTGACTGGTTAATTGTTGCGTTTTTGAGTTTATTAAATGTAATAGATGGATATAAATGTACCTGCAGACAAACATCTATTAAGACGTTTTGTGAGTCTAGTTAAAAAATAAAATGAGTATAAAGAATTTCACTATTTATCAATAACAAATTTAAAATCCTACGACAAATAAGTTCCATTATTAAAAATTAAAAATGGTTTACCTTTATTTTCGATCTCCTTTAAAATTAATCAGCTACGTTGCACGATCGCCTGTTTAGCAAGAAAAAATGCCAAACTGGCGGTGAATGAGTTGGGTTAATATAGTAGCTTTTGCTTATAAACGGTCCTGCATTAGCGGTGGGTCTCGTAAGCCTCGCTGCTTGACCGGTATAGTCTCATTTCAGCGTTGCGAAAGTCTTATCCACTTGTTTTTTGTCAGTGAGACACCAACATTGCTTTCTATAGTTATTTACGCAAGAGTTTTGCTACAACCTGCTATGTAAGAGATTAGGTCTGTCGAAGATGATGAGTTATTTTATTATTCTTAATTTAATTTGTTAGTAAGAATGATTTAAATCTGTAATGACCATACTCTAATCTTCTAAGCTTAATATTATATAAGATTGCACACGTCTTGTAATTCGGGCCTAAATGCACAAAGACCTGCAGCAGGACTGAGAAAGACGCGCGGAAGAAAGAGATGAGGATATGAGTTATGGAGTTGTAGAAAGAGTTGCATACATGACACCGTATCGGCGTCTCCTTTGACGCATATAACACTGTTATATTAATGCATATTTTTTGCTTACGCGTACTCGCGGAATGAACGAACTCTACGACTATACTAAGGGGCTGTATAATAAGTAGCTTTTGAATAAGCAGTTCGGAAAACATGACATTTTGTTAAATGTATTATTAAAAAAAGTACTTTGAATATAATAAATTATTTCAACAGTACAGAATTAAGGTGGTTGAATTTTTTATATATATAAAAATTAATAATACGGTTGTGTAATAAGTTTGTTCACATTTTTGTTGGAAAATAATACATATTTAAATCACACATTTTTATTTGTTTCATGAAAAATTATAATTTATTTACATATATTTTTTTATTTAATATTAGAAGATATGATACATTTTTAAAATAATCAGTAGGATATATATATTTATTTTAACATTTATTTCTTCTCTATGAGAGCAAGACCCGTGTATAGAGAAGGAGTATATATGAGAGTATATAATTTATGTTTCAGTTAGTCTGTGTACATATTTCTTTGATTTCAGATTCAAATTTATAGTAGTCTGTAAGTTTTCTAATCGTGATGGGGAGATTGTTAAAAAATTTGATTCGTTGATAAATATAGTGATTTTGGGTTGCAGTATATTTTAATTGATTACCTAATTATTGTATATATGTTAGTTCCTGTTAAATTTACAAATTATTACGTCAATATCTACACACTTTACATCACTAGCCGTGGCGTAGCAGTTAAAGCGCCTGAAACTAAAATTCAGATTCACTTTGGAAGCGCAGGTTTAAAAAAACTGACTTTTTTAAGACTTGACATACTCGTATATGTATATATTATTTTTAAATTGATTTAAATAATCATATATTCTTATTTTACGCTACATGCCAGTAATGGTGGTGCTGAATATTTAATCAAGATACAGCCTGCTTTTTTAATTTTCCAAATATTCGTCAAATGCTGCTGATAAACTTGCTGCGAAATTACATAACAAAGGTAATACTTCACGTAGGATACTAGTATAATATATGTATTATGATGTAATCAATTAAGTTCACGTCACATTCAACGTAATCGAATACCAAGAAAATGAAATGGATAGAAATGGAAAAGAAAATGGAATTGGATGAACGCAATTATTCAGTTAGAGGGAGATCGAGAGGTCGACATGCCACCCTAAAGCCTGCTGAACTAATGAAATCATCAAATTCTGAGAAAATGCAGAGAAAAGTGGAAGATGTCGCCGGCCATATGGCGGCCGCTATGTGGCAGCAGCGGTTGTCTTTGAAATTATTAACATTCATCATTATCAAACATTTTATTTGCAACTGCCAGATGAAGGCTTCATTTGGCACGGGATTGCCTATCATATTTGTTCACTGCGGCCCGGAAAAACTATACATAATAGTCAAACCATTTCCAAGACGTTCTATTCTTTCAGGGCGATCTCCAGTAATCTTTCCTGCATTATGAGGTTCAAGCTTTGATACTTCTCTGAGTATCACATTATATAAGATATTGAAGTTTTCGGATTTTTACTATTTTCTCAACTGGCGATGATGATGATGAGATCAGAAGAAATGAAATACAGAAGTATGTTCTTTCTAGTGACACTGCGGCGACAAAATCAAGAATTCGTTCCCGCTCGCAGTGAACTTCGTTTTATTTCAGATACAAACAATACATTTTTTCCACCATTTCAGC
Source organism: Eubasilissa regina (assembly GCA_022840565.1). Taxonomy (NCBI): domain Eukaryota; kingdom Metazoa; phylum Arthropoda; class Insecta; order Trichoptera; family Phryganeidae; genus Eubasilissa; species Eubasilissa regina. The sequence goes on along the minus strand of JAINEB010000027.1, from coordinate 8,612,727 downwards.
GAGCTAGCAGCAACGAGCGTCAGCAAGACGTATTTTATCAAAAAATCTTTTTTTGTTAAAAACTATCTCACGTTTTTCTGGCGATTCACCGTAAACAAATTTTTAATAACTGTCTCGTGTCTTTATCAAATCATGTTATTGGCGTCACTTCAGGGACCTCTCAATCCTGTGCGATATAACTGTTTTAAATACTTCTCTTGCTTTATTCGATCCATATTCATCCAACTTATTTCGAACATTTTTCTGTAGATCCATATCTTAAATGTTTCAAGTCGCCTTATCATTTATTCGGAAAGAGTCCATGCTCATATGCAGTGTGCATAACTAATTAACTTACCATCACGCCGTTTCCCCGTGGGGGCAGGCAAAGAGAAAAGAGCTCCAAACTCTTCAGTCCTGACGTACAATTCTCGCATTATACACATTCAAACATCTTCTCATACAAGCTCGCAGATTATTGAGGTTTTTAACAGAATCATGCTCGAGTATTTGGTTTACTGCCATCATCACTTGCTTCATATATCTTTTTTACCATTCATCCGTTCTATATGACCAAAGGACTAAATGTTAAATTTAGTTAAAATTAAGCATACATGGGTGTGGGTTAACAACAAAGGAGTGTGTGTAGGTCGAGCTTAACGCACACATGCAGTATGTTCGCTTAGAAACGGTCGAAATATACGACTGGCTCTCTTCTGCTTTGCATACGCGAGTATTGCTGTTTGATACACACTCGAGACAAACAAATGATATATCGATCAGCTCGGCCATCTCTTTGTTATAAATGCTATTGTCTCAGATGTATCTCTTCATACGTTTCCAACACTGATATACCGACGTGTTTTGTTTTATTTCTATGACCGGCCGCAGCACCATTGTGCCTCTAATTTATTAAACCTTTTGGTGCCAACACGGTTCCATGGTCAACGGTGCTCGTGTCAATATCAGTCTGAGGAGATCAAATCAAATGTTATAAAGGAGAACAAATTCTTATTGTGAAGTTGTAATTATTCAGAACACAGGTCTGTGATGTTTGCAATACAAATAAAATATAATACAAAATAGAAAGATATACATATAACATCAATTTATTGTTGCGCTACCGAGATTCGAACCTGGATCTCTTCCAATCTGGGGAACGTGCATAAACTATTTTCGAATCCATATGTAACATTATTTAAAAGCCATGGAACGAGAGATGTATTAATTTGAAATGTGTAACATATAGGTTCAAAAAATTTGTCGTCAGTGTATTGTGGTGCTATAAAATAATCGGTTAATGGACGTTCCCCGGATTGGAAGAGATCCAGTTTCGAACAGCGATAGCAACAACAATATTTTTCAATAAAATGAAGTTTATTTTCGGTCTGTGATATTTTAAATACTAATTAAATCTATTAATTAGAAAGATTTACATATAAAATAATGGAACGATAGATGTATCGCCAAAAATACTGTCGCTGTTGCATAATTGGATAACGCACCTTGCCCGGGTTTGAAAGAGATCCAGGTTTGAATACCGTTAGCGCAATAACAATATTTTTCGATAAAATTGATTTCATATGTATATCTTTGTAATTAATATATTTAATTAGTATTTAAAATATCGTCTGTTCTGAATAATTACAACATCAAAATAAGAATGTGTTCTCCTAATATATCTTCTCTATTTGGTTTATTTAATTTATATTAAAAATTATTATCTATAACAACAAATACAATAAAATTAATTACCTATAACAACGCATGTTAAATCTTAAACCTTAAACAATAAATCAAATATTTCGGTGTAATTAGCGAATTGGTGAAGAGAATAAGAAAATGTATATATATTTATTAGATTAAAAATCTTATTAACTTTAAAAATGTACATTTAAATACTATTCACCTGTTCTGAATAATTACAACTTCACAATAAGAACGTGTTCTCTTTAATAATTCTAACCAAATTTTTCTTGGGTACCCGCTGTATACACGTATTCTATGTTAAAGAGCGCACAAAAAATTACATCAAAATAAAATGGATTTTATTCCACGTCACCGAAAAGAAGAATTATTTAAATTCCACGTTGAAATGATGCCTCACCGGGAAATAAGCGAGCGGCCTTAATTGAAAAGCTTGTTAAAATTGGCAGATAAAAATGTCGATTTTTCCATACCCCGCCGTTTTTAAATCTGCACATAAAAATAATTGGATAAAATACTTTAATTTCCTGTGACGTAACAAAGCCCTTCAGTGTTCAATGTAACAAAGCTCAGTATGAACGGTTTCCATCAAGTACTCGAAAGGGTGACTACTGTGTATTTATTCATGGGTGGAAATGCTTGTTAACAGGCATAACAATGTTTAATTTTTCTTTTTAATATACAATTTTATTTATTTATTTATTAATTTACGCCCTTATGGGCTTTTACAAAATTGGTTAGATATAAAAAAAACATGAGCAGCTACACAAGTAGCATGGAATATATTTAAAAAAATTGAGAGAATATACATATTTAGATTTTTAAAAAAGCAAAATAAACTATAATAATAATAATTGTAATAATGCGTTTTTTCTTTTTTATGAAAACTCGATACATTTAAATAACAAAGTAATATGCATATATATAATTTACCTGAGAGCGCTGCTTGCACTAGAATATTGGTGCTGAGCTTTGATGTCTCAGAAGCGAAACGGATCCATGTGTATGACCTTCAGCAAACATTGTAGATGCGCTACAATAACGTGCCAATTCGAACATATGTATAAGTTGTTGTACTGAATTCCGAGACGGTTGTACGTCACTTGCTTGTATTTCCACCAGAGCTCGCAGGTATACACGCTGGTGAAGAACGATTTAAACAGGATCCTTTTCACTTTCTTACTGCATCGGTAGAAACGCCGTGACAGCATATTTGCACGAACGCTCAACTTATAAAGATTTAGGTTGAACACAGAATTACACAGAAGTATCAAAATAAATTGTATCGTTGACTCAGAACAGTATCAAAGACATCACTCTTATATTTAAACATTGAATATCGGAATATATCTACAAGACCAAAATCATTCTCAAGTCTTTGTGTGGGTACATTACTATAAAAAATTGTATATGATGATAAAATTTATATTTTCCGGCTCATTGAAAGCTTATATACATAATAATCTTAGAATATTATTATTAGATTGAGTGATAAGTATTAATATGGATCCTCAATTAAAGTCGCATGGACACGTCTTGAGAATGTCAGAGGAAAGACTACCAAGCAATGTCCTCTTAATTAACTAACTTATCATCAAGCCGTTTCTTTCCAGAGGTTGGTAGGAAGGATAAAGTGCAACACTCTCCTGTCCTGACACACAATTCTCGCCTTATCAACAAAACCATATTTCTATATCTGATTTACCTAGTCATGCCAAGTATTCCGCGGACGTTCTCTATTCCCTTTGTCATCAACACTTGTGCTATATATCTTTCTTACACTTCTCTCCTCATTGATCTGTTCCATATGACCAAACCACCTAAGTGATCATTTATTCATCTTACTCAATATGATAAGATCAGATTTACATTCTCTCTTTACTTCAATATTCTTTACTCTGACATAAATTAATCAATTTTAACGATAAATGCAATTCATTGTTATTGTATTTCGTTTGTACAACTCCATGGTTATTTTTGAATGAAATTAAAAAATCTAATTATAATAAATATTATTATTGAGTTCTGCTAGTTTGTGTAAACATTATTTAGATGTAACAGCTGTTTCGGCGGTCAAGGCCATTTTCGAACAATGGGTAAACCACGTACAATCGACTAATTTAAATTATTTTAGTTACCCCTTCTTCTATGGCTAATTAAGTGATTTACGTCGAACCGATGTATATTAATATTCTTATTCTCAGAGGCACTATACTCATCATTAAAAATTCCCCGTTTATGTGTATAATATCTGTGTTTGCTAATAATTTCATGGTAATTAATTGCTTAATTATCAATTTTCACATTTCTATAAATGATTAGTTGAAATATTCTATAAGTGCCTCTATTTATTTTAACCACCGAGAATACCACATCGTGATTGGTTGTTTTGCGTTTTGATTTTAAGTTTTTTGAACATATTAAGAAGATATTTTTTTGTAAGCTATTGATTAAAGTTATATTTGCGTCATTCGTTCAAAAGAACCTCCCAAACAGCTGTAAAATCTAAATAATGTTTACGAAAACTAGCAGAACTCGATAATAATATTAATTATAATTAATAACAAAATAAGAAAAACATTACTACACCAGTATACGGCTACTGGTAAGGTCTGGATTGACCGCATTACTAATGAAGATGCATAAATAAGTCAAAGGAACTAATAACAACTATCAAAGAGAGCTGTAGACTTCGGAATGAAAAATATATTTTACAACTCATTGTATAGGGAAAGATAGAAAGTACCAGAGGTACAGGTGGAAAGAGATTTTTAAGGAGAACCCATTATTATTGTGAAGTTGCAGTTTTTCATAACATAGTTCTGCATTATTTTAATACTAAATAAATAAAGGTAATAGCTTTTTAATAATGGAATAACAGATCTATCAATTTAAAAGAGCTATAGCATATATGTTTCAAAATTTGTCGTCAACCTACTCAGTTGGTGTGGCGAAGCTGGATAACACATTTTCGGGTAACGGAAAAATTTCTATGTTTGAATTCCGGTAGCAACTAAAATATTTTTTTCGATAAATAGATTTTTTCTATATACCTATCTTTCTAGTTGATTAATTTGAATTAGAAAGAGATTTTCTTTGCAATTGTTAAATTGTAAAGTAGTTCAATGTCAAAAATGTTGCTGATCTTATACAGTATAAATTAACATGGTAGACGACTTTTGATAGAAGGCGGCATATGAAAATAAAATCTTGCTAAAGATTGTGTGCGTGCTATATTCTTTTGTGTGCACTATGAGGGTTAATCGTATGCGCGCGCACACTGATACCCTTAGAGGGAACATAAGTCTTGAGAATCCCAGGGGAACGAGGTGATGGGTTGCCCTAGACTAAACTAAAAATGACATCAACAAAAACTGTGTGAAGGTATATTAAATATTGATCGGTCAACAAGTTCAGAAAGAGCGCAAGACAGGAGAAGATGGAAGATTCTTGTCGAGACTTTGTGTTCCCGACCCTTCTAGAATAAAGAGATTAAAATAATAATGATGTATGTCGAATGAATAATTATCGCGGAGAAAAATCTACGAAACAAAATGGATGTCATTTACAAAACTGAAAAAAAAATTGATATTTCGAAATACGGCATAGTTACAGATGTTTAAAATCTATCGGTTTATACCGCACGAGAGATGTGACGTCACCTTTTCCGAGTTGACTAGTCTCTAGTACTAATATTTTTACTACTGACGGGTTCATACGAGAGATGTGACGTCACACGGTGGATATTGATAATCCGAGCGTTTTTCAACAAGCCTAACTTTGAACGCCAATATCTCCAAAAGTATTGCACTTTTTAAACAAATTGAAAAAGCATAGTTATCTGAATATTTTTTTTAACATACCATAAAAGCTGATTTCTGACATATTCCACTACCTCATTGCCTTTATTTAATATATATATTTACATTATTAATTGAATTAATTAATACTTTTATACACGTGTTTGAAACAAATAACGTATTTAAAAAAAAAATTGTCTTATTCATTTTCAAAAAGACATCGGTTAATACTTCTGCCACTCCACGTTTTCCAGGGAATACAAAGGCTTTGCATTTTGTACGTGAAACTAATTGTATATTTAATAAAGGAAGTTCAGGAACATGGCGTCTCTCTAACGTATTCCCCTGAAATCCGAATTTAACGAGACTGTTCATCATTTTATAAAATAAAAGGGTATCGAGAGATACGAATGCCATGTTACCTAACCAAAACAAAAATGCGCTTTTTGATTGGTTTACCAGTCAGGTATCAATGGCAGACAGGTAGATACCTAGTATTGTGTAAGTACTTGAATATAATATATTTAATAAAATATAGAATATAGGCAGAAATAAAAGGCAGGAATAAAATATAGGCAGAAAAGGAACGAAAGTAGACTGAATGCAGTGGAAATGAGATCACTTAGACGTATTTGTGGCAAATCTATTTATGACAGAGTAAAGAATGAAAAAATAAGAAAAGAATGTAAAGCTGATGTTAGTATAGTGAGTAAGATTAAGAAAGGATCACTTAGGTGGTTTGGTCATATGGAAAGGATGAATGAGGAGAGAATGGTAAGAATGATATATGACGCAAGTGTTGATGGAACCAGAAATAGAGGACGTCCGCGGAAGACTTGGCACGACCAGGTAAACCAGATAATGGAGGATGGTTCTGTTAGAAGCCTCAACAATCGGCGAGCTTGTATGACAAGATGTATGAATGTGGATGAGGCGAGAATTGTATGTCAGAACAGAAGAGTGTGGCGCTCTATCCTCTCTGCCTACCCCCACGGGGAAACGGCGTGATGGTAAGTAAGTAAGTAAGTAATAAAATATATTTAATTTTCATCCCCTACTCCGCTTTAAACAATCTATCTTCATCCAATATGTCTACATTAATTATTCTTTCGTACTATGGGCATGTTGCTAGAAGAGATGGAGATACCCTGCAGATATTACTGATCACGGGAAATATACAAGAATAAAAGGCGAGAGGTGGTTCTTCAATAAAATGGATAGACCAAGTCTAAAAGATAATCTGAGCTTCGCTACACGTGGCGGATAAACGGGAGTCGGCTGGAATTATAAATATTGGGTTAACGCATAAATAATGCGGCCTTTTCAATTACATGAATTAGAAGTCGGAGGGAGGCGGGATAAACTACCTGCATCAGGTAAAGCAATTTATTTTTAGTACAAGTTTTGAAGAGTGTAGATCGATTTTAAGTTAGTTTTTCAAACCTATAATGGAAGTGACAAAGAAGCATATTCGGCATATTTTAATTTATGAGTTTAATACAGGAAATTAAAGTACGAGGAATATTAATGCAGTATATGGGGTTCAGATAATGAACATAAGCTAGTGTCAACGATGGTTCTAGAAATTCTGAGATGGAAACGACAGCCTAGAAGACGAGCCTCGCGCTGAAAGATCTGTAGAACTCGACGAGGACGTCCTGCAAACTCTGGTGAAGCAAAATCTTATCGTAACTATTGAATAACTAGCAGAGAAGCTTGGATTTGGTTATTCAACTATTCATCGACACCTGCGTACCATCGAAAAAGTCAGCAAATTGGGTCAATGGGTTCCTAGTTTCTCACGTACTTACTAACAGTCTGATCGCATGCAGAGAGTGAATGTGTGCTCTTCTTTGCTATCACGTCTCAGGAATGAACCTATTTTGTAAACAATGCCCCACCCACTGATCTGATTATCATTTATTCCGCAGTCTTCAAAAATCATCAGGATGGAGAAAATATGAAATCTGTAGGCGAGGTCAGAATAGTACCGGAGGAATAATTTTCGTCAAGGACAAGTGAATTTTGGAATATGGGCCTTGCAAGTCTACTAGAAGAGCATTACATAAAATGAAAAAGAGCACTCGCATATTTTAGATTTTAAGTATCAATAGTATCAATATTTATTTATTTAGACACCTACGACATAAAGAATTGTACAGCTAACAAAAAGACAGTTTGTTACATATATTTTACACAGATTTTAAAATGCATTGCCCAACTAAGAAAGCCTGTTTTAGGGTACATTGACAAACAAATTACATTTCACAAAACCAAATAACTCATTGAAGGCAAAACACAATCAAATAGAAAATGAAACATACGAGGCAAGTAAACGTGAATTTATATAAAATGAAAGTAAACAAAATACCAATGTGAAATATAATATGTAAAATGTAAGCACGTACAAGGAAAATATGCAAGATCAAAGCTATAATAGCCAGGTTAACCAGAACTAATCTTATACTTATCCTTCCACATTGCAACACCAATGCCAAACAGAACTCATTTTTCTACCGAGCACCCTTTTATTTCAATTCACACCTAAACGAACTAGACATATTTTCAATACTCTAGTTACCTCAATTAAATCTTATTTTTATTTTTTATCACACAGATTTTATTCCCTATCCCATTTTCCTTTTCAATTTCCCTCACTCTCCCGTTCCCCCGGAATATTTTCTTATTTACAACTTTTATCTCTCTGTTTATATTTTTATTCTCAACTACTTGTCTCACTTTTTTTTGCACTGTAGTCCTTTTTAAATTTTAAATTGTACTCACTATATAAAATATATTGTATCTTCTGAGAAAACATATAACTGATATAATTATTGTTTAGCTTTTATTAAGATTTTTTGCATTTACTGATAAATTGTATGTTTTCGGAATAAAATAAAATGAAATACAGTCAGTACCACATACAAAATGCAGTTATAAGAATTATTTCATAACAGTTTACTCTCAGTACCTGCTCTACCTTATATCAATAACAAATGTGGAACATCCTTTTTAAAAATCTTAATGTCATTTATAGTTCTAATATTATTTCCAATTTGATTGTATATGTCAAAAAATCTATGTCTTTTAATTAAATTTTTTTCATTTGAGATTAGATCCACGCATATGTATGATGATTCTAATGAATAATGCTGTTCCTTTTCTTCTCATGCAAATAAAATTGTATAGCTGTCCTGTTTTAAAATATAACATTATTTAAAAATACCGCATTTATTTATGGGATGATCTAATACGCACTTAGCACCAATATATTTAAACATGGTATTAAGAAAAAATGTCGTATAATAGTTTTTTGTAGCTTGATAATGAATTGAATGTCTATTTTATTTACTGTGTTAATGTCATTATACAATATACGCATGCGTTAAATTAGATTGAATAATACTATATGTATTACTGTGGTATACAATGTGGTATATGCTGATATACAAAACTATAGTAAGACTATTACTCCTGATATACAAACTATAGTAAGACCAGTAGTCACTTATGGTTGTGAAACGTGGTACCAAACCCAAATCGAAGAAAACATATTAGCAGTCTTTGAGCGTAAAATATTTAGAAAATTCTATGGACCTACATCAGAAAAATAAAATCACGAACTCGAAAATTTGATCGAGCAAGAACGATTGTAAGATTCTGTAGGTCCCAAAGACTACGATGGGCTGGCCATGTCGAAAGAATGCCAGATAACAGGACACCAAAGATCATGACCGAGTGGACACCCCAGTGGAAGCGATCTAGAGGCAGGCCAAGAAAAAGTTGGGCTGACTGTCTGGGAACTGTAGAAAAATGGCCAGGGGTAGGAGTCGGTGGAGAGCACTTGTGGAGGAGGCCAAATCCCACCTTGAGATCTAGCGCCGTGGAAGAAGAAGCATTTAGTCTGAATGTTTCATACTTCCTTAATAATTTAGACTTAGGACCTGTCCGTGAACCGTGATGTGTTTGCGGCCGTGTGAGGCAGGCACCAGAGCAATTCTCTGAGGCTCTGGGCTTATGGAAAATAAGAAATAGGTTATCGGATACTCGAAATCGATGACCGATTAATATATGAAAGAAATATCGTACTTATCCAGGAATTTATTAGGGTATGGGTCTCCCGCTGGGGTTTTCTGGAATGGACAATGCCGGGAAGAGCGGTGGCTAGGAAGACCTAATGGTGCATTCCATTAGCTCTCCCTCGCACTCTCTCGCGACCCTGTCTGGGTGAATTTTCGCCGGACTGTGACCAAGTTCTGCAACTTCAATACATGAATGTGACGTTTACCTTCCCCTTTTGGGGCTGCATAACTTCTATAGCTTCTCTCTGGCTGCCTTCTGACACGTTAATGACGGAATGTGATAATAATGACCAAATGCAATAATTGTGGAAGTAACCAACTGCCGAAACTAAACTAACCGCTCTGACTTTAAAATATATTCCAAAAAAAATGATTAAATATTTTGTAAAATATTGCACGCCTTGTTTTGTTGAGTGGAATCGAAGCGAGAGTAAACACGTGTGCTGTCGACCAGCCTGTTAAAATATTAGATCCGCAATATTGCGTCTCGTGTTGAGACTATTCAATTAATTGTTTATATACGTTTCAACATTTCCTCCAGAGTTGCCGAGAAGATACATCTTGGTAATTGTTCCTCTGGTGTTCGCAAAACGTGTCCAAGCCACCTTATTTGGACTCTGTCTATGTGTAAAAGTAGGGTACTTCTCATTTATCGCGGTACTTTCACTCGGTCCGTTAATGCCACTCCTGTTGCCCCCCACGATATATCATTTCAGCAGTTTAGATTACTGATCTCACTCTATATGTGAGATTTCATAAATTAATGTTGACGTGTTGTAATTTTAAATAGAGAATAAAATAGAGATGTATGCATGTACGAAAGTCCCGTCGATATTTTTATATTTATTAATAAGAAACATAAGACTTAACTTCGTGGTATATCGGGACGAGGCCTAAATCTCTCGCCATACTCGTATATAGACAAACAGAAAAGTACTTATTATATTATATTAATATATACCTATATAAAGATATTTTTTTTAGAGATTTGTTTTTTGAATTGTCAACACAGCTGATAGCTGATTTGTGCTCAGTTTGGTTTACCTTTTTACCATGAATAGACTTATGCCAGAACAACGCTTGCAAATTGTGCAAATTAATCTCGAAAATCGTGGTTCAGTTCGCGAAACTTACCAATCGCTACGTCAATTTTACGGTCGACATAATCGTCCATCCGAATAACCATGGATCGTTTTCACACCATGCATACTCTAATTGATAATAGGTATCCGCAGAGATGTCGTTTAGTGCCCACTGAAGAAGCTGTTGCTGTAGTTGACCGTAGTATTGAATAGGACCTGAATGAGCTGATTCGCCATCGTGCACAGCAATTGGAGCTGGGTCGTGGAGCAATTGGAAGATTTTGCGTAAAAATCTTGGTTTACGAGCTTACAAATCCAACTCGTGTAAGAATTAAAGTCGCGTGACCATCATTGAAGGAAACATTCGTTGAATGCAAAATTTCGCGTAATAATAATAATAATAATAATGTGTATATTCCAGCGCGATCAGGATTTATTTTTAACCCGATTCGTCATAGAGATAATACATATTATGTTATACATTAAGGTTATGAAATAAATATAATGCTATGAAAAAGAAAACCATGGAAAATATTAATAAATAAATAAAAAGTTAATAAAAAGTAAAAATTTCACACATATATACGCACAAAATATAAATATTACATATATAATTACATCAATCACGGCCATTATTGTATATGTAGCTATTCTGTAGGCGCTGCCATTCTCTGGTCAGGGAACCAGCTTTCCATGAGAGCGCCGCTTGCACCAGAGAGTCGGTGCTGAGCTCCAGCCGTATCTTTACGCCAGCAACTCGATGTCTCAGAAGCGGAACGAATCCATGTGTACGGTCTTCGGTAAATTGTAATGGACTTGTGAATTGGCCTCCAAGATTTTCTGTGGGGATATGTGAAGTGACTAGTCAACACCGATAAATCAGAGAGGATAGATGACTTGGAAGCCAACATTCGTCGCGTTATTGCCGATATACAGCCCCAGCTGCTCCAGCTGATTTACAGATTGCGCTTTATTTGAGCCAGCCGCTGCGCTCATGTGCGCGAAATCGTATTTCAACACTAATGGAATAAAATTATTTGTCCAATAAAGCCAATTACCACGATTTTTATTTCATTTTAAAGTTCTATACCTTTAAAAAAAACTTCTGTAATTATATATATGTCTACGATATTTGTACATTGAAGTAACGTTATTTTTTTAAACATAAATGAAGAATGTGTCAATACTCACGCGAAGAAGAAAAGCAAACAATTAAAAAATAACACGTGAAATTTTGAAGAAATAAAATTTTGTGATTTTAATTTGTATTTTTTATTTATTGTCTTAGTTTTATTAACCACAATTGAGTTTAAAAAACATCTACCGGTTTCGAAAAACACTTTTCCTTCTTCAGGATGTCATAACTAACTAATAGTTATGATATCCTGAAGACGGAAAAGTGTTTTCCGAAACCGGTAGATGTTTTTTAAACTCAATTGTGGTTAATAAAACTAAGATAATAAATAAAAAATATGAATCTTAACCACCAAGTTAATATTGCTAATTTTAAAAGTATTTTATTTTGTAAATACTTTTGTTAACACTCGTGCCACTATAAGAGATATGTATTGTCCACAAGTACTTACTTTCAGAACACGGGTAGGCAGACTGCTTGCAACTTAAATTACATCGAGTGGCAATTTCTCACATCGTCGGTGACACGAGCGTACGTCATACCTCCGCGGTGATATCCTGGTCGCAGGAAGAATCGACTGAAGGGAGAGACGCTTTTGGTGGTAGCTAGTTAGGATTCCGTATCCTTATAAGTGAAATCCTGAGCGGGCATTGCAGATCTCAAGAATAATCGCAAATCTGAATCCTTGCAGCCGGCAAGTGCTAAGTCTCCACTAATATTTTTTTCTTCTCAATAAGTACATTGATAATATTTACTTCAAAATATACTATTATTACATAGATTTCATTATCCATTTTATTCTCCTTCCTTTTCTCTCTCTTTATTTAAATATTTCTTTTTTTTCTTCTGTTAATAAGCAAGTATACCTGCGAGCTCTAGTCGAAATACAAGCAAGTGACGTACAACCGTCGCCGAATTTAGTACAATAACTCATACATATGTTCAAATTGGCGCGGTATTGTAGCGCATCTGCAATGTTTGCCGAAAGCTGTATACATGGATGCGAACGTAAAGCTGCGGCTGGAGCTCCGCACCAACACTCTAATGCAAGCGGCGCTCTCAGGGAAATTATATATATACAATTATTTGTTATTTAAATGTATCCTATTACATGTTATCTTTATGGCGAATCGCGTTTTCATAAAAAAGAAAAAAAAATTAATCTATTAATTCTTATTAGTTTCTCTTACTCTTTATAACTGTTTCGGAGGTAATTTTTTTGAATTTCATAATCACATATGTGAAAAAAATAATTGTTTTTGACTCTACTCGTTTAATTTACTTGAGACGCATTTCGCCTTATAAGGGCATTATCAATCTAACTATTTAACTCAACAACTTGTGTTTGTAAATAAAGTGGAGGACAGCTATACAATTTTATTTGCATGAAAAGAAAAGGAACAGCATTATTCATTAGAATCATCATACATACGCGTGGATCTAATCTCAAATGAAAGAAATTAAATTAAAAGACATAGATTTTTTGACATAAACAATCAAATTGGAAATAATATTAGAACTATAAATGACATTAAGGTTTTTAAAAAGGATGTTTCAAATTGGTTGTTGACATAAGGTTGAGCAGATACTGAGAGTAAACTGAAATAATTCTTATAACAGCATTTTATATGTTGTACTGGCTGCATTTCATTTTATTTTATTTTATTCGGAAAACATACAGTTTATCAGTAAATACAAAAATAATAATAAAAGCTAAACAATAATTAAATTAGTTACATGTTTTCTCAGAAGATACAATATATTTTATACAGTGAGTACAATTTAAAATTTAAAAAGGACTACAGTGCAAAAAAAGCGAGACAAGTAGTTGAGAATAAAAATATAAACAGAGAGATAAAAGTTGTAAAAAAGAAAATATTCCGGGGGAACGGGAGAGTCAGAAGAAAGAAAGGGAAAAATGGGACAGGGAATAAAATCTGTGTGATCAAAAATAAAAATAAGATTTGATTGAGGTAACTAGAGTATTGAAAATATGTTTAGTTCGTTTAAGTGTGAATTGAAATAAAGGAGAGCTCGGTAGAAAAATGAGTTTTGTTTGGCATTGGTGTTGCAATGTGGAAGGATAAGTATAAGATTAGTCCTGGTTAACCTGGCTATTGTAGCTTTGATCTTGCAAATTTTCCTTTACATTGTAGTTTCTTACATTCTTTACACACTGTATTGCACATTGGTATTTTTTTCTCTCATATTATATCTTCATGTTTACTTGCCTTGTATGTTTCATTTTATATTTGATTGTGTTTTGCCTTCAATGAGTTATATGGTTTTATGAAATGTGATTTTTTTGCTAATTTGCCCTAAAACAGGCTTGCCTAGTTGGGCAATGCATTTAAAAATATATGTAACAAACTGTCTTGTTTTTAACTGTACATTGCTTATATGTTATGTGTCTAAATACATAAATAAATATCAATATTTATTAGACAGAAATCCAATGTTGTAATTACTACAATAGTTTTTTTTTTACGGTTAGATGCAATTTATTTTTTCTTCTATCTCTAAATATGCCAAAACAATGCCATCTTCTCAGAAGAAAACATCTGGCCTTTACGCCGTTCCCTCTTCCAATCGCAGCATCCGCGCTGGACCAGGTATTCTAATGGGCGCATTAACATATAATGGGCACTGATTGGGCGAGAGTACCCAGGGACACTTCTGCAGACCGATCCAAGTCGAGTGGCCAACATATGGTGATGAAATTTTAGTCACTTTTTTCTAAATAAATATCTGCAGGAGTGCAATGCCACGGAATATGTTTCTTTCCTTTCCTTTATTTCTACAGGTCGCGGTGTATTACTGTCTGGTAAAAATTTGAGAATCTTAATAATATTGGATAATTATTATAGCGCGATTTTTGTAATAAAAATTACTACAAGTTTACTTTACACGTAAACTGTTTTCAGTCGTATATTATCTTTGTATTTGAAATTTAAAAAATGTTTTTATAAATGTACGCTTTTAGTTTCTCTTTAAATAAAATCTTTGATGTTTTCATTGTTTCTTATGACAGAGGGCAAAGAATTCCACGCTTTTGGGACTGCCACCGCAAATCCACGTTCATTAAAGTTAGACTTCTGGAAATGGCTGGTCGCTTCTACAACTCTTCCTGCGAGTATGCAGAGGCTGCCCTGAGAGTTTGACGTCTACTATTCAAATTGTCTGAAATATATAAGATGCAGAGGTATGTTAAGTGTTGCCTTGTACATCAACCAGCACAATTTAAATTCAACTCTTTCAGGAAACCGGAGCCAATATAGCTCGTGCAGAAGGGATGTTATATAAGATAATTTAGAAACTCCATATATTATCCGTGCTGTGGTTAATGAAACAATATTATCAAATAAAAATAATGAATTTTAACTACAAAGTTAATTTTGTTAATTTCAAAAGCATTATAGTAAGAAATTATCTTGACTGTTTAACCCTTCCCTAGCCATGCTGTAACACATGTCTATCGCCCAAATTAAACCTGTATATTTCACATATAACACAAAATTAATATTTTAATCTTAAAAAAATCATTTACGCTTAGAAATAACTAATGATTTGTAGGATTAACTTGATAACCAATTATGTTAAAGTAATTATTTTTCAATTCAATGCCATGTAAAATTGCTACGTTGAAAAAAATAGTATTTTCAGTAAGACAAAAAAAAAGATCAAACATTACTTTCACAGTGAAAAGAATAACAGATATTAAAATATAATTATGTATCTTTCTAATTAATTAAATGAAGAAAAATAAGAGGGAAAGTCGTATTGTATAGAACTTGTGTGAACAAATACTACGAAATATATCTATTTTTTCAATTTTATTGCTCGATGTTTATAGTAAATGTACAGCATTAACTATTTTAAA
This sequence comes from Eubasilissa regina, assembly GCA_022840565.1. Classification (NCBI taxonomy): domain Eukaryota; kingdom Metazoa; phylum Arthropoda; class Insecta; order Trichoptera; family Phryganeidae; genus Eubasilissa; species Eubasilissa regina. The sequence goes on along the minus strand of JAINEB010000027.1, from coordinate 8,597,062 downwards.
GCCATTTAAGCTCATAAAAGCATTTTTTCTCAATAAAAATGCTATAAATGCTAAATTAATGTATTAATTATAAATATAAATAAATATAAATATATAAAATCAATTTTGTCAAAAAATATTGTTTTAGCGTCACCGGGATTCGAACCTGGATCTTCATTTCCAATCCGGGGAAGTGCACTACCTTTGTGCTATAACGCCAGTATTTTCCTTGACAAATTTTCGAACCTATATGTTACATTTTTTCAAATTAATACACCTGTCGTTCCATTATTTGAAAGCCATCTACATTATTTTTACAGAATCTCAAATACCTTTGAGTAAACCGATTTGCAGACGCCAGAATTATCAATTCATTTTTATTAAATTTTGGACACGTTGATACAACATATATTATTAAGAAAAACACATTCTTATTGTGAAGTTGTAATTATTCAGAACATAGGTCTTATTTAGTATTTAAAATATCACAGACCTATGTTCTGAATAATTACAACTTCGCTATAAATACTTTACGGTAACATGAGTGGACCGCATGGTAGCTTACAGATATTTTCAATCACAGTATGGTAAAGGTTAAACCTCAGCTACTTCTTGCTCGAGATAAATCAGCACACTACAACTTGGTAGCCAAACTAATAGAAAACGACTCGTGAAGAAGAAAATGATGGCACAATTAATATTCGCTAACTAAGGCATACAAAAAAAATTGTTGAGAAAAATTGAGTCAAGGTTTGTTGAAACCTTCGATTTGGGTTCTCCACCGCTGCAGCGTCTCCCCTTACCCCTTGCGTGTAATGGCGCTGCTAGTTGGGAGGTATTGAGACATCAGAATTAAATTAAGCGAGTCACATGGCCGCCGTACAGTGTGTGCTTGAAGAGTACAGGCGAGTCTCCTCGCACGCACGGGGTAAAGTCAAAATAATGAAAAAATATTAATTTAAATTAAACATAAATATATATTTGATAACCTAATCGGAGAATGAAGAAGATTAGAGATCTGAAATTTTAACTCGGAAGGTAAAAGCAGCTGCAGTGGGCGGGACATAAACAAAATATGAAGCTTCATTTGTATTTTGAATGTGTAATGTCTGTTAATTGATGATTGAGCGACAGGCGCATGCGCATTCGGGTCAAACGTGTGTGTGTCTAGTGAGCATGAAGATGCCAATCAAGGGAGCATGTATAAAAAGGACCGGCAACCGAGCTCGGCCTCCTTTCGCTCCGCGTCACTTTCCGAAAATAGTTCTAAGATAATTTATAATAATGTCAGACTGGAATAACCATTGTAAATTGTTACATTATATAAACAGCGTATTATTCTTATCACCACATCCAAACTCAACCAAGAACGAATCTGGTAGATCATCATCAGAACCGACGAGCCATAACAAATTGGCGCAGGCGGTGTAGAGTTTTATCAGGAAATAAAAATGCAACAGAATACAAATTGATACATTGTATCGGAATGTAGTGTCCTTTAAAATACACTACAAATGAATTAACATAAATATTTTCCTTCTCCTGCGATCCTGATACTCGGATCTTGATGATTATTGGTGGGATAATAAGATCACGTGGACTGTATCGATTACATTAATGATTAGTTGAAGCAACCCGAATTGGATTCAGGAAGGAAAATAATGGCAGATGGATCTGGCCTACCTTGCTCTAAAATCGTTTACACCTCCAGTTGACTCGCACTTTTTTTAATGAAGAATCTAAATATCACTGCACTTCCAGTGCTGACTCCGCCTCTTCAAGAAACTTCAGAAGGAAATCAATCTATCTCACCGTTGGCAGTTAAGTCCCTAAGTAATTAGTTGGCCAGAGCGAGACAGGTACATAAGATTTACATTGTAAGTACTCGACTTGCATCAACAATTATTCTCCACCTCTCTCAGCAGCCATCTGTGATCTACTGGCTGGTTCTACCTTCTAGTGCCATCAGTTTTTACAGATTATCATCCTCTTTGCGGACAACGTAACCAAAAAAATATAGGATGCGTCTCAGGGAGATCATTGACAATCTCACTTACATCCTTAATGTTCCAAATATACTATATATATATATATATATATATATATATATATATATATACAAATTGAATGAATAAACTAGAAAGATATACTATCTATCGAAAAAATATTTCACCTCTTCCTATCCGGGGAAGCGCGTTCTTCGATTTCGCTAAAACTGTGTTTGCTTAAACGCGTTATCAGATAACAGACAAGTTGCTGGATGGAATTGGGAGACAGCGAGCTGTAAAAAGCAAAAAAAAAAAGAGTTCTATATATATTTAACCCTGGATGCAGATTGGCAGAAGAACACGATTAAAACAAATAAACAAGAACAAGATGAAAATGAAAAGGTAAGGTGATATTTTTCCAATTCTCAAATTTGATGCACAATTTCATGTTTATTACCCATATATCTGATGCTTAATTTCAGGTTTTTGGTGGGAGGAATTAAAGTTTAAATTATTCCTCACAAAACATTTTTATAGATGTTTATTTGCAGATCTTAAGATATGTATTAATTTACAAAACGGCTTAATTAATTCTGTAAATACTCGCTGTGGCCGCGCAGGAGTCGAAGAAATCGATTCTTCGGCTGTGTTTAACGATATGTTTTAACCTTTTTTACGGGTTAATTTTACGGTAAGAAAAATTGAAATATAATTTGTGTTCGGCTGACTTTCCTCTCGCTGCCGTTCGGCCCCAATAAAACATCCAGTCCGCGTTCAGTCCCATTAAAAGTCCTGGTCCCCGGGCACATTCTGAGGTCGGCCCGGGGGCTGGCGGCCGTAAACACTTCACTCGGAGCGTTACTCAGCAGCGCTGCGGCGAGTATTGAAATTCAAACTTTAATTTGTAAACTTGTTTTTGCGAAATCCGCACTCGCGGGGTTGGCGCTTGGAGCGCTGGTCGCCGGGAAATATTACGTTTACATTTTTCACATCATTTATTTATTTATTTATTACTGATGCAACACAGTACACGCATACATAATGTGTTTCAGTTTACTTCGAATCATGCGCCACATATATTAAAATGAAATGAGCTCAACATGCATTAAACGCGCCTGGTAGAGTAGTATCACCACTATCCAACGCGTGCTACTTCTTGGTCGCATTCGAACTTGATAACATCGTTACGCATCGAAGTCTGTAATAACATTCTATCGCGTAATAATATTAATTATTGTAAAACGTAATTGTAATGTACTTGGAATGGTGTGTGTATGTGTGTAAGTGTGCCGCACCGCCGGTGCGTGTATGTGTGGCTGTAAAGACGGCTCGCAGGAGTGCGCGCATCTCTTTTATCTGCGGTTCTTCGGCTTAACAGTTTGACCTATATTAGTGAAATACCTTGTACTAAATTATAGCTTATTGTAATAAAAGATTAATTGTTACAAAGTCTATTTCTTTGACCTTCACATTACGAGGTATACACTAAGAAGTCAAGTACGTAACAATAATGCACTGTCTGAAAATCTTCTTCATAATACCATTAGTCGACATGGCAGTTACTTTCTGGAATAAAGAGATTATTTTATTTTTAAATAATGTAAACTTTGTACTTTACACAGTCTTTGTACTATTGCACCATGAGGTGATAACTAAATTATCACCTCTCAAAACTATAATAGTGACAGTATAATCCAACGTATATATAATACAACGTTTAGTTTAGTGAAAATTAAAATAATCGCCTTCTTAGTCTAAACAAGTAAACCAAGTTGAGTATCGTAACACACGAACATGGATGATAAGACAACCCGGGAGTGGTTGATTAAGAATTATCTTCTTCAAAGTTAACAATAATTATCTCACAAATTCGGAAAAAAAAATTGAAAAGGTTTACATCTTCAATATTAGCTAAATTAATTAATAATAACAACAATTTTTCAATCACTTTTTGGAAACAAACCATTCTTTTGATATTAACAATGGTTTAGAAATTATACATACAAATACTAGGGGTTTACAGTTAGATAAATTAAAAATTTTGTTAATAAGAAAAAGTATTAATAGCAAGCTAAATATTATAAATAACCAAATCCTCTTAGCAAATAGTCACCTTTTAAATATGTTTTCATATTAGTTATTACTTATTCACCACTTTATAGTTTTGTTTTTATCTATGCTTGTATTTTTAATTTTAGTGTACATTGTTTCCTGAAGAAGATACCACAGGTATCGAAACATGTTGAATAATCAATAAAAGAGTGCCTAGTTTGTTATACATAACTGGAACCGATGCTTTTGACGTTATCTATTCCTTGAAATTAAATTATTATAGAAGGGTAGTGAAAATAGAGTGAACAGCCTTTAAGCATATGCAGAGCCCTTGGGCTGGTTCCAGCTTTCAGCATGCAAACAGAGATGTCTCCACAATCATTTACATAATGCTGGCCAATTGATTCTCCCGCTGCAATCAATTTATTGTGACTTTTTTGCTTTAATGAGCGACATTGTTCTGATCGTCTGCGCCGCCGAGGTGGTTAATTACTTGTTCCCAGACAACAGAATGGGCCGAGAGCGGACGCGGTGCCGATGGAGCGGCCGCTCAATTTGGTGACGTGAGATATGACGGTGGCGGAACAATGAGGAATCTAAAACAAAGGAAAGAGATGGATTATTCTAGAAAAAAAAATTAAGTGATTTTTCACCGTATATACGATGTGTTTGTTTATATAGCGGGAATTTGTCACGTTAACTACGTTAAAAATAAGATTTTCATTTCATCATTTTTTACTTTGAATTATATTTTCACCTTCGGGCGCCTCTAAAACATTGAAAATCAAATAGATTTTGGAAGCGACGAGTATGAATTCAGCGCTCTGCCAACTTAATCAATCCCCTATTGGACATAAGTGTCCAATTGTCATATAAGTACGTAAAAAAAATTGATACACTTTATTACTTATTTATATTTTCTTAATATCACATATTGATAAGATCCTATTAATAAAAAGATATGTAAACGTCTGTTTTCACGTTTCATCCATATTTGTTGGTAATGTAATCATTAGCATCTCCGCCTGTCACGCGAGAGAGATCTGGGTTCGGTACTCCATGGGGGATATTTTATTTTTATTTTATGTATTTAGCTGAATTTATTAATTATATTATATGCAGGGATGGTATAATACATATGTTTTAATGTAATACGTTTTTTTGTCTTACTTCTTTACTTCTTGTGTCTTATTCTGAAATGAAAGTTAGCTATCATTAATCATTCTATTCTACTGCATCTTCACAATAATAATGTGTTCTTAATAATCTCTACTATAGTTTCGAGAGGTGCAGTTCCTCTCATCGTCGGGTGATAATAACATATTTTAAAATATATATCTTTCGAAAAGAATAGAGCCGCCATCGGGACTTAAACTTGTAATTTTTTTTATTACCTGTAAAATGCTCTCCCAGCTGAGCCATATCTTACTTCAATTGTATGTAATCTTATTCTTCCACGTTGATCTCTCATGACTGATAATTGTGGTATTCATAAACTCAGAGAGATTTTATTTCTCTACTATTATCGCCAGCTCACAGATCCAAGGGTTGTCACCAGAGACTTTTTTCACTTGGTCTGGGGGATCTTTCCTCTCCGTGCTTTGACGTTCAATGTGGCTCACTAAAACAAGCTTCTCCAAGCTATTCTCCAATTCAATATATTTTTGCAAGACATCCAAAAAAAATTAAAGGATTTTATCAAGTATTGTTGTAGCAGGGTAATATTTGATTATAACTCTCATCCTATTTTTTTTCTATGATATATTTCCTCGGAAAAATGAAATTAATTAGTTTGAGGTTAAATATAAATGATTTTAGCCAGCAATTAAATTATCTTTTTTAAACGCTTACACCATGCATATGACAAAACAACTATCGAACAATAACACATAAATTTGACTAAATTTGAGTTGAGTTCACATATTTCATCTGTGGTCAATGGTTGAAATAATGGGATCATCCAATTCTTGATAAAAAAAAATTATACATTATAATGACTTTCATGTTTTGAAAATACTCCGGTCCTATATATTTATTTACATTCTCGTTTTATCAAAATCATATATAAAAATATATTATAAATGTTCTTGAAAAGTAAGTTCCGTGTCAAAAAAAGTGGCAGAGCGCTACTCTGGCTCACCCTGTCCCCATTACACCACCGGTTATTATATTGTAAAATTTATATATTTGTGCGTTTCATTTCCAACAACTGTCTCCAACACCATACCTCAATGGCATTAATTCGCTTGCTTTCTTAAGTCAACGATACCGTACTACACATATATATTAAATACACTAGAGACTACACAAATTTGAGAGTAATTGTTTCAGATATATATCGCGATCTTTCCATATCATAGTATACATGTATAGATGTAGAACATATCTTCGCTGTACATATGATTTATTTGATTTCTGGTCGACAGCAACATACATTTGTCAGTAATCATAGACCCGAGATGATTGAACTCCTTGACAATTTCAAAGTCTTGATGGATATTTGTTAATGATATATTAACTTATGTTTAATTATCATCACAAATTCAGCGATAAAATGCAAAATACAAATAAAATACATCAATTAGAAAGGTACACATACAGATAAACTCTATTTATCGAAAAAATATTTTAGCTGCTACCGGGATTTGAATCAGGATCTCATCTTAACCGCGGAAGTGCAATATCCAATTACAATTAGTCGACAAATTTTCGAACTTACACGTTGCAGTCATTTCAAATTAATACATCTTACGTTCCATTTATTTGAAAGCTATCACATTTTTTATTGTGAATATCTACTTTGAGAAATAATCGCTAGGATTTAATAATCGCTAGGAAATAATAGCTAGGAGACGCCAGAGATTTTTCAATTTTATTTTATTAAATTTTTGGATATACTTTAATATAACTTGTATTTTTTTTTTAAGAGAACACATTATAATTTGCGAAGTTGTAATATTTTCAGAACATAGTGATGTGCTATTTTAATACAAATTAAATGCAAAAATATATATTACTGAGAATTGTATACTAATGTTGATTATTGCATGATTAAATTCTTCTTAATTCAGGTTGTTTTGTTTTATTAATACGTATGCGTTATCAATTATTGCGATCTTTCAAAGATAAATGTTTTAGTAATATATTCATGTTTTAAATAAGTATAGTTCTATGGAACTAATTAAATACTAGCTATTAGTTCAGTTCTCTAAACCTGTTAACACTCCTGTAAATGTTGAATAAAAACATATGTTTTAACAACAATAAATTTTCTAATTCTTGTGAACTGATCAAAATAAAGAATTCTTAGTATTTGTTTATAGTCGTAGATTTTATATACTTATATGCTATATTATATAGCGATGATCTTTTATAGGATTGGTTCAACTCGTACAACTGAAAATTAATTCTAATAAAACTGATTTAAAATATGTATTATTGATTATAAAAAAATTATTTGTGTTTATATTCATTGATAGAAAAACAGATATATTATAGAAAAAATATGAAAATATACTAGGTAGTAGGTTGATGTATTCCACATTCATTTTTTTTTCATCATCATTTTCATTCACTTATTATCCACTGATAGATGAAGACCTCCCCAAGTGTCTCACACTCTTTCCTGACTTGTTATTCGCTGCCACGTATATCCGTAGAGTATGATGTGATGAGTTGTCAGTCCAGAGGGTTTTGGGGTGGTCTGTTTGTTTATTTATTCCCCTCGGGTACCACTAGATGACTGCATCGCTCCTCCGAACAATGTAGCTTGGCCATTGACATTTAATTTTGATGGCGTATTCAATCATATATCAATGCTCTTGTTTGTTCTCTGACCTACGCGTTTCTTTTCCTACCTCTTCGTGTGAACCCCAGCTTTTTATTTTTTTGGACCTCTTTTTTGTTTCCAATTTTAAATTTTTTAACTAATGGACTACCAGCCTTGATATACTCAGCAACGACGTTATCATACCCCACAGCCTTACCATTCTCATGTGCTTTATTGCACACTCCATTTCTTCCATTCATATCGTTTTTGTCATACATACTTATCCCAGAGAGCCTCTCGAGGGGTTCCTCATTTATATTCTCTTCACTCTCATACGTTTCCTGGAAATATTTCATCCATAAATCTTTTATTTCGACCTCATTATTAACATTTCTCCATTTACTGACTTAACTTTCATACTACTGCTTTCAGCACCACATCGGGATTTTTTGACAGACTTTCGAAAGAATTTCATATTGTCCAAGAAATTCTCGGTCATTTTCACCCCTTCCTCTCTTTTCAGCCGCTCTTTACTTTCTTTAGATATTGATTAATAATTCATATATAAATTAGAAAGAAAAAAACGCATTACATGTCTCGGATACTATACTCATACCACCTGAAAAATATATTCGTAAATACAATTTAACCCTTCCCAAACCATGCAGTAACACAGATCTACCATTATAATTAAACCTGTAATATTTCTGTAAATACATGCAACATAAAATTTATATTTTAGATAATCTTAAATAAAAAATAAGCGCTTAGAAATGACTAGTGAAAAACGAATTATGAAAAGGGAATCGTACAAAAACAATTATTTTTTTCATTCAATCCATTGTAAAATTAATACGTTGGTAAAAATACAATTTGTGATATGAAAGACAGAAATCACACACTAATTTCACAGTGAAAAGAACAACAAACATACAAATATAATTGTCTCTTTCACACTAATTAAATGAAGAGAGATAAGAACACAGGACACATTGTATACGACTTAATGAATGCTCTAAATTATGTTATTAACCATTTTTTCAAAATTTTATGATTAATATTTATAGTAAATTCGTGCCATTAAAGCCATTTAAGCTAATAAAAACTTTTTTTTACAGTGTTAGTTACGGTAACACGAGTTGACAGTATGGTTGCGTTCGGGTATTTTGTATCATGGTGTAGTAAAAGTTAAACAAATAAGGTTAAATTAAAAATCTCGCTGACGATGAATCAATTTCGGTATCCATTTCGGTATTTCGGGTGTCAACCATTACAATATCGACATACACGAATAAGGCATAAAAATAGATGTTTGTAATAATATCCTCCTGAATAATAATTAAGCATATTTGCTATATTCAAGCTAAAATCAATATTAGTATTAAAATTTGATCTTAAAAATATATAAATAATAAAATATAAATCCAACACAAAAATGAATTGAACCAACATATTTAACTTTGAAAATATTTTTTTTTTATAAAAATCGGCATTGTTTTACATTTGAATTATACGAAAATAAATTTAATGATACTACGTTAAAAATATTATTTATAATACACCCTTCTACAAATGTTAAATTTTAATACACTACATAAATCAAATCGAAAGGTTTAATTGAAATGATAAAATTTATTAAAAAACGTATCTTGTTAAATTCCCGCCCTGTCAAAGTGTCCGCCAACACATTTAATTATTTTATTTTTAAACATTGCTAGGTAGGCTTAATACTAGTTAAAGAAAATAACATGTCATAAAATTACATTATGACCATTTAATTTAACTATTAAACAAAATAGCATTTCAACTTAAATAACGAATACAACTTCATTCGAAAGTCGGGATATTTTACCGTCTTGTACGTTGTGGGTGTGAAGTGTCGAGCATCTCAATGGATTATTAAAACTAAAGGACTAAATTATGCTTTCATAATGTGGTGATGGAGACGCGGACGGATATAATCGCGAATGTTTTCATGTTCCTGGAATTATATAAACAAATAACTTTGATAACATTGGCGTCGACCAGTTTCTAAACCATTGTGTGTTTGTCAGGACAGATGTTGATTGACTAATGCATAAAATAAATTAATTACCGAGAAAGATGATAAAAGATATTTTAAAATTGAAGAAAAAATCTTTTTTGAGTATTTAAACCATTTTTTAATGACTGGCTATACTTCTGATGAAGAAAAAATTAAAAATCACCTAACACTAAAGATAACGTAATTCATCAATCAATAAAAAATACCTAATATTTAATAGTAATGATGCTTTTAGTCACGGCTATTATTGTACCTGTAGCTATTCTTTAGTTGTTGCCATTCTCTGGTCAGGAAGCCAGCTTTCTATGAGAGCGCCGCTTGCACTAGAGAGTTGCATGTCTCAGAAGCGAAACGAATCCATGTATACGACCTTCGGCAAACATTGTAGATGTGTTATAATAATGCGCCAATATGAGTTGTACTGAATTTGTATATTTTCCATTTTATTGACTACTCTTATTTTTCTTAGCATGACTGTGGCCAAAGGATCTAAGAACATTCATCAGGATAATTATAAAATGGTTAAGAGTCTGTTCTTGATGTTCAGATCCTGCAGAATTAAAGCATTCTGCGTCTCGCTGTTCACGGTATGTGCAAAATGTGATTTCAGCACCACATCTCAAAGGCATCAGTCTATCTTCTCTCCCTTGTCTTCAGTGTTCATTAAAATAAACTTATTCAATCAATATTGATTAATTATCTCATAACGCGACCGCCCCTTTTCCCTTACAAAAAGTCACTTTTCAAATATAGATGTGATTTTCAAGTGGAGACAACTCTAGTCCTTTTCCGCCTAAAAACACATTATCATAATGGATCCGTTTAAACCAAAAAATAAGAGATTTTTATGTTTTTCCAAATGACACCGAGCACCGACGGCGTCTTTGATCTCAGTTTAGAGTCGCCAGTTAAAAAAAATCACATTTAGTTTAAAGTGGCAATTAATTTTGAACGAAGGTCGTGAATTATTTTCAGGTATTCGTGTGAATAAGGTTAAAAAATGTCGTAAATAATCAAAGGTTTAGGGACACTTTTTTAGAAATATTTTCAATCTCAGGCGGTGAGGAAAACCTATCTAGAGAATCCTCGGTCAATATCTGAGTAATTTATTAAATGCTTTTACATATAGACAGAGATAAATTCGAGTTACTAAACAGATTTTCTTAGTTTAGAGATGTGGTGTTGGCGTTGTATGTTGCGTACACCATGGACTACAAGGCGAATCTCTCCATTCTTTAGGAAGTCCTAAAGGAGAGCTCTCAAAAACATGTAGAAAAATAATTCTTTCATACATCGGGTAAGTTGCTAGAAGAGCTGGAGATAATGACTAAATTGATGCTAAAATTATGGCGAATGGTCGAGTCAAGTTCGAGACACTTCCCAAGGTCCAAGGCCTCGAAAAATGGATCCACGCAGTTTGCGCAATCGAAACAAAATAGAGGACCATTCAGTCATGAACATGAGCCTGCTCTCGCCTCACATACATAACCATGCATTTAACAGCCATTCAAGTCAAGTCATAAATGCAGATAACAATACATCGCGCCGCAACCAGTCCGAAAACCAACAGAACCGATCACTCTTCTCGAACTTACAATTTAACTAACAGTGTAAATTTATTTCATGCATTAATTGACAATAAATGCATTTTTTTGTAAGTATTGTTTCATTATAATCAACCTACTTTAACCGCATTACCTTTACCTGTACACACCACGCATACTTGGCAACATTAGTATACACTGCGGCTTTCATCTTAAACAATCATTTTGATACAACATAACCTTAAACTTCAGTCGCTCCATCCGAGTGACTCACACAGTATATACAATCCCTATCGATGATCCTTTTGAGTCTACATCATGAGATAAATCTTGCCCCCATAAGCACATTGACCAAAAGAGACATAGGCCCGTATTAATATACGGTCACCAAATATGAATCCTTTTTTATGAAAGATAATCAAGAATTCAGGCTGCTCAAATAACTTATCTAAGCGAAGTAGCTGAAGTTGTATTATTGTACCGAGTGAAAAATACCGATATAAAGAAGACTCTCGAAATGGAGCCCCTAATCTTGGATATAAAAACATCTAAATTAAGGTGTTTTGGATACGTATTGAGAGTGCAAGAGGAACAACAACCAAGATGTATCTTCAAAATGAATGGAAATAAATAAAACAATGTTATAACTACTGGAGTTTAATTGCACTACTCGCGTTTCGGCTGTAGCTGATTGGTTGCTGCTAGGCCCTGCAGGTGGCTATTATATTTGGCTATATTCGGTCAGGGTTTCCGTAGAATCTATATTTCAGTATTGCTTTAACAATGCACCACGTAGTGTACTTTGTCTTCATTTCCAGTAAGAAAAAACAAACTTTTTATACACCTAGAGTTATCTTAAATTGATATGATTATTGATATGAACTTAATGAAATGAAATAACAGGTAATTTTTTGTACTTAAAATTTCAAATAAATACGGTATTTTGTATACAACTATTTTAAATTGCAATGCATATAAAAACGAGTAATTATATTTAATTCACAGCAGTTTTTACAAATATTAGACATGGGTGACATCTATTGCATAATGAAGAATGATTGTAAATTATCAATATTAATTATTTTATAATCTCTACTGCCATCTAGCGGATTTTTTAAGACTACTTTGGTATTTTTAAAGGACACTAACAGATTCAATAGCGACGATGTGCAACCATATTATTAGATGTAAAGTATATATGGTACTGAAATCTGTACTCTGAATACTATGCTAAAAAGCAATGGGCGGGCATACATAATTTATGGACATAGAATGTTCCTAGAGACAAGACAAAAATGATCTAGGGTTCGCCCAACGTCTCATGCGGATGGAAAAAAATATAGAAGCAGTAGGAGTGACATGGACAAGATTGGCAAAGGACCCAAGGGCAACTCAATAATCTCCAAGAAAAACCATCGTCACAGGTTGGCAGAAACATTTAATAAACATTATTTTCCTGACCATCGACCATCTTGCACAGCCTACCCCACCGGGACAGAGCTGTGAGTGAGTTTGATATAAGTAAAGATAAAGCATGTCCCGCGGTGTGATATCAGCTAATAAAGTACCCCTTGCAGGGCCGTTATTAAGTTGCCAGCGGGGCCATTATTAAGCGTGACCAGAATAGCCGGGATTATAAAACAAAACTCGAATGAAGATCATAAAACACTTGTTCATTAAAAACATTCACTTTTTTCATAATTGATACATTTTCTGGATGTGATAGAAAGTTAATAGTTTTTAAATAATTAATTCATTAAAAACAAATAAACAGAAATACTCAGCAAAATACATATATATTGAAAAACAATATTCTCATGTTCACGTTAATCCATTATTGGATCACCTCTCTTTCACCTCTGTTCTCTACATTCAGTTGCTTCCTGCAACTTTTCTTATTTACATATCTGCACGGCAGCATCTACGTACATACAAACAGTACCCACCTAAACAAATTACCGTGCTAAGGTTTTTTTTTTATATCTATTGACCTGCATATTTTTGTTCTAACAGAGGTGGATACATAATAAACATTAGACATTCTCAAGGTTTATTGTGTGGGATGGAGTAGATTTCACCTCTGATATATACAGCATTATCCTGGCTACTTTGCTAGACTGAAGTCTGTGTTAAAGTAGCCAGTTTTTTTTTTCATGCTGTTGTGGTGTTATTTATCAACAGGAATAAAAAGAGAATTACAAATATGTATAAAAAAGTAAAAATAAAATAAAAACATATGTAGTGGGAGTGTTGTAGGGCTAGTGAATTATTAGTGAAGGTATTGTATAAATTATATTAGAATGATGGATATCCATGCTTTTGATTCATCTCTACCTGATTGAATCATATATTGGGTCCATATTTGTATAATCTTATTGAAATTATACGATTTCCAGTTGGTACTGAGTGTATTGTATAGTTTCGGAGCTAAGAACATGTAGAATCTTTGATAAAATATCGTTGTTGCTCTCAGAACTGGTGTGTAGATGTTTGTTGTTTGTCTTGAGTTGTGACCATGGTTTATTGTTTGAGGAGAGTTGTTGTTAGTATGGAAATATTAAACGAGTCTCAACATAAAGATTTGTCTTATATCTAGGACATTGTACTCTTTAAATATAACATCTGATGGATATCTAAAGGGACGACCAATTATTACCTTGACAATTGTTTTTTGTGGTTTTTTAGCAGATTCCAATATTGTTTTTGCTGCTCCTCCCCAAACTAAAATAGTATAATTAATTAAGGAGTAAAACAGTGCAAAGTACACCGATCTTAAGAGTTTGTAATCAACTATACATCTTATTCCTTTAAAAAAGTAAATTAGTTTTCTTATGCGTTTAGCTAGGTTCGATATGTGTTATATAATAAAAAAATTCCATTCTTTCCTTCTTTTCTAGTAAATTGTATTTAGACATAAAATACACGCGCGATGTTTACATAGAATTAATTTCACTCTATTTTTTTTTTTATTATCGCCCATTAATTTTGTATATATCAACAGAAGATAAACGTCTATCGATATTTCAATTAGCCATTGAAATCTCAACCAATTTAATGATCAAAATTGTTCCTTTTTATTACAACTTATCTTTCACATATTTGCTTAGTTTCATTTTCAATCTACGTAGTTTTTCCTCTTTCTTTCTGAAATTTAGTCTTTGACCATTTGGCCATTCTAATATATTTTTACTCCAACATTTGTATTAAGAACGATGAAAGATATCAATTCACTTAAATCGCTTAAAGTTTTATACACGGCTGTGGTTTGTAGCAATTTAGAATTCAACTCAACTATTCGGTCTTCATTAAAATTAGAAATGGTTCAGCATAAATTTTTAAAGTTTATTAACTTCAAACTGTGTGAAATAATTGAATTACGATTTTTTAATGATCACTCTTAATTTAATTAACTTGTCGTGTAGAAGAACTTTAAGTGATTTATTATTTTTATTTAAAATAGTAAATTGTATACCGGACGCCCCTAATTTAACTGAATTGATTGTATACCACGTTCCTGCGCGGAGTACAAGGTCATCGGCACTATTTTATGTAAATTCATCATATACAAATTTTTATAGGAATGCACCCACACAAAGACTTTACAGGCTTGGGAATGATTTTGGTCTTATAGATATATTCCGATATTCAATGTTTAAATATAAGGGTGATGTTTTTGATGCTGTTCTGTTCAAAGATAAAATCGATTTTAAATTTTCTTTTTTTTAAAGCTGTACATATATGTATATTTTATCAATTTATATATTCCATGCTACTTGTGTAGCTGGTCATGTTTTTTTTAATTATTTTTATACCAAACCAATTTTGTAAAAGCCCATAAGGGCGTTAATAAATAAATAAATAAAAATTCCTTCAAAAAAGTTTCCCGGCTCATTTCAGCTTTGTTGTAGTGAACTACATCTGCTACTTTGGTCGTACTACGAATGTCTTAATTTATTATTCTATCTTGCAAAAACACTTCGAGAATAGCCCATACAATGGCTCGCTGAGCCGTCTAAAACTTGAAGTTATGGATGTATAATATATTGATATCTCGATAAATTAGACTAATTTCTTCTTCTTTGGTGATCTCTCGTTACGACAATGACGTCTGCCATGGTTCATGATTGCGAGTCCGAGTGTGGCTGAGGAGTTTAATTCTCGAACTGATTGGGTTGGCCGTGGTAGAGGCCTGTGCATCTTAGATGCAACCAATCAGAAATGTCACAAATGTTGTCATAATCGTCCTTTATTGATAATATTTAACCGATTGCCTACAAATGGAAATAAACTTATTTACTTACCATCATTACTTCTTTAGTTTGCCTCCAGGTTGCTTCTACTAGGGTATCCATTTGATTATGATTTTTGGTGTCCTGTTATTTGGCATTTCTTTAACGTGGCCAGCCCATCGCAGTCTTTGGGACCTACAGAATCATACGATTATTTCTCGCATAATTAAGTTTTCGAGTTCAAGTTCCATTATTTGTCCAAAAAATGCAAATTTATTTTCTTCGACTGGGTTAAGTATCGCGTTTTGCAATCATTAGTGACCACTGGTCTTGTTATATTTTTATATATTAGGAATTTACTTCGTTGACTCAGTATTGTCGACCACATCAGTATATTACAGGCATAAAAGCTTAAATAATAAGGAAATTAATAATAAATAATAATGTAAAGCTGATAGTATAGTGAGTATACAGGGAAGAAGAGTGTGACGCTTTATCCTATCTCCCTACATCCGCAAAGAAACGGCGTGATGGTAAGAAAAAGCTTGTATTTCCAGATAGAAAGCGAAAACTAGGTAACTACGAAAATTCGATTACTCTGTATGTAGGAAGTATACAGAGACTGGATGCTTTCGAAATGTGGTGATGCAGGAGAATTACGAAAATTATTAATCAAGACTTGGAGTTACGACGGTGGAACTGTTTCGCAGTTCCACCTTCTGTACAAACAGACGGCGCATGCGCGAAACGCCCATTAGTAGCAGAACCCCGATTATCCGCCTAATTGCTGGATTCTTGGGGTTCTTATCTACAGCTGGACGAGGATAGAGATATACGTCGGCCGATTGTTGGAGAGGGACACGTACAGCGTCTACCTATTAAACGCCGATGAGCACGGACGATAAAGGTGGCTGGCGATTGATATAATTGGTAGCCGTTAAGTGAATCCTGAAGATGTGTTCAGTTAAGAATAAAACAAGGCTGTGTAAAATGTACAGCAAAAAATAACTCACGTCTCCCAGCGAAAAATGAACGTGATGGAAAAATTTTATTCTAGAAAAAATGACAATAATTTTCTATAGGGTTTGATCATATATGTAAATGTTTTTTAAGGGTGGTCTTCAGTTTGAAAATGTATAACAGAATTTATTAGGTACCTACTAAACCTCTAAAATATGTTAAAATGAAGCTCTAAACACATAGATGTCACGTGATAATGCAAGTAACAATTATTATGGTCCATATTCGTTTATTATTTTTCAAGTACCATAAATCTTTCAAAATAAATTGAGGAGAGTTTTCATGTTTATATATTTTGTCAGAATAATGCGTGGATAAAATCAATGTAGTACGCGGAGCCGCTAATGACAATTTAAATTGAATTTATTTTCATGACATGTTATGCTCTTTAATTTGAAGATAATACATAACTAATGTATCAATAATTAAAAAAAAAAAAGTCTGTGTATGAGGTGCAGTCATTTACCACAGACTTTGAATTATAAAATATACGATAATTAGTACACCATGTAGATGTCACATCAATACTTAATACAATACCAGTTTTATGACATACTATAAAAAATAGAATATTTGACGCGATTTGAACCCCTTACCATACGATCACGAATCAACTGTCTTACCGCTAGATCAGATGGGCACGTCAACTGGCAGAAAATATATTTATTTTAATGATTTCATCCATCATCTACCCTCTCTGTTTGCCCCTGTGGAGAAACAGCGTCATGGTAACTAAATAATAACGTTATGAGTTAGTTATGATATCCTGATAAAAATGGTATTTTTTGAAATCGGTAAATGTATTTAAACTCAATTCAGTGGTTAATAAAACAAAGATAATAAATAAAAAATAAATAAAGATTTTGTACTATTACAATTTATTTAGATTTAAAAAAAATTAAAGTCGGAAAAAACACTTAGGATGAAATCATTTTTTTCTAAAAAATGATACGATGAAAGACCGACCAAGAAGTCTCGATGGATACATAAAATTATGGTGAGGTCTCATAGGGAGGTCTTCATCCAGCTACGAATCGGAAATGTATGATGACGGAAACGTATGATGATTTGTTTTAATGCGACAGAAGTCAACATCGATAAATGTAATGTATAAATGCTGTTTAAATAATGTTTAATTAAACGTTTAATACGTTAATTTAATTACACTATTTTCCAGTATTAATGCGACATCTTAGAATTATAAACAGACGATAGCAATCGCGCGTCCATAAATATCTCAGTGCTTAATGTAAATAGGTGTAACACCTTTGTGTTTAATGAGTTGATTCCGCACCCCTATAACACGTAATTGAGTGGCCAAGAGCAGGTGTCGATTAAGTATTAATTAACGAAGAACGAACCACCGACCCTCAGGTACGTAAGACCAGCAGGAGGTACCCGACCACATGGCTATCAACATCATCATTATTATCAGCTTGTGTCGATAGTCTGCAGTGCGTTCGATACTTCTGCATGGCGTGAAATCGTGGGTTCTACTGTCCACGAATAAAATTTTCGACACGACATAATCTTAAGATATACGGATTTTGCTCCTATGAGATTCTTTAAAGTCAACTTTCAGATTTTGCGGTCCCCGTGTATACACCATGTTTAAGAAATTCGCCAACTTACGCATTAGCCAAAATCATTGGGTGACTTTGAATCTTCCAGCAGCAGTTGAAATGGAATAAATGTTTATAATTTAACATCTTAAATGGTAGTTGTAATGTCTGTGGATTGATTATCGAGTAACAGGCACAAAAGCGTTATAGTAAGCATGAAGACACCTGTCAGAAGAGTATGTATAAGAAGGATCGTCAACTAAGCTCAGTCTCCTTTCGCTCCGCGTCACTCTCCGAATATAGATCAAAGATAATTTGTAATACAACATTGTACAAACAATGTATTATTTTCGTCATTATATACATCTGGTAGATCGTCATCAGAGCCGACAAGTCATAACAAATTGATTTGGATTGATTTTATCAGGAGATACAAATACAACAGTAATGTTTTATTACTTATGTCTAACTTTTAGAATATATACTTGTAGGGAGGCTGGTTTTAGGTGATCTATGTGTGCACGTGTCATATTGAACATCGCGTACACTGGTTTGAGTTTTGGTTTCTTTAGATTTTCAACCATTTACCTGAAACGGATCCTTCACTTTTGGACATATTTTGCGAGAAGAGAATATAGCTTGGAGAAGGTTATTGTGGTGGGCTAACTCGAAGATCTAGAGGTAGAGGCCTAGACTAGGAGTCGGTAGACGGTGACTCGCGAGCATTTGCGATTCTCAACTTCAATTCTGTTGCATACAAACATAGATGCCAGAAAAATTCAGGATGCGGAAGGAATTTGGCACTCACTACAATCCGGATTCTGCTGACACCCTCAAAGATGTGGACTGTATATTTTTCCGTCACTATTTCCGTCAAGGGTTCCCACAAGATATAGACGTACAAGTTTCTAGATTTATATAACAGTATTAACTGTTCCGTACACGTTGTATCCGTACTAGTTAAACGTCGACAATCGATTCGTTGGCAGCGTAGCCGGGAAAGGAAGAGAAGACACAATGCATTATTTTTGTTCAATAATTAAATATTTATACATAAATAAATATATGTCGCAAATAAACAAACTCCAGCTAATATTTTCATATACAATCGTATCTGATACATGGAATAGTTTGCCTGCAACATACGATACAATAAAATAACTAGCATTTGTCAATCTTACAAACTTTGGCTCTACGAATAGAAAATAAGAAAAGAAGCTAATTAATAGATGATAATTTATGATCATTTCTAAAATTAAACGTGTAGTTACTTGTCAGAAATTTCAAAAACGATGCAAGGTCACCGTTCTAATTTGTAAACTTTACAAAGCTTAAAAAGTGTTTTATTAGTACGCTACTAAAACTCCCATGCATTATATTCTTCTAAGTAACTCACGGCTATATTGTGAATTTGAGTTTTAAATAAAAAATTTGATTTTACCTTGTTTTTTCGTCATTAAAATTGATATAGCTACAGTAAAAATTTATGTTGCAACTGTATGAAAATTTCGAGTTTCCGTTTACTTAAGAAATTCTAGAAAGTCTGCCGACTCCTGGTCTAGACCGACAAAGTGGATACAGATACAGATCTGCGGAAAGCCGAGAAAAGTGGAGAAGTATCATATAGTTATAATTGTTTAATATACAACTGACCCTGACCACCGCTGTAAACAAAGAGAAAAGATTTTCATATCTTGGACATGTCGTGTTTCTCCACCAACATACACCAACAAAAATATGGCGTTCTATACATCCTGCAACAGTTAAACACAAGTTGTACTACGAGAACTAACGGTCAGGGGATTAACTTGCTTTTTATGATTCACGAGGAGGAAGAACAGAGAGAATGCCCTAAAATTGATGACGACAAATAGAAACATGGGTTATCAGCCGCGACGAAGAACCGACCACATGCATAAAGCTACACCGACAAGAAAATTGAAGCGTCTAAGAAATTTAATATTTTTTTATTAAATTATTAATCAAGCCTAATGTTCTCACAAAAGGACCTGGCGGCGTTCTATAATGGAATATTTTAGCGGACCATATTATATATGAAGAAATTAATTTCAGTACATTATTTTTTTTATGGCAATGTAAACAATCTTGGAATGGTAATAATTACGTGATAACAAAACCCATCAAGCTAGAGTTACAGCTTGAGTTTTAAGTAGTTTTTTTGATGGTGTAATATGATTGGTGGAACCAGCTACATCTAAGAATGTTAGACAGTAGTAGAATGATAATGGCTAATGGAATGTCCACGAACGGTTAGAAACTGTAAAAATTCTTCATGGTTTCATACATAAACTACTCATTATGATACTCTCGGTGATATTTGATTTGAGTTTGATAGATTCTTTTTCTTATTCATTTTATTCTTACTCTTGATGTAAGATATTCGCACATATTGCCTCTACTTTCATCACCACTGTCGAGCTTGAACGCACCTTACATAAACAAGAGCGTAAACCAGAGCTCCTAACAACCATAAACATACCCGGTACCGACGGAACTATTCCATCACCAGTGGAAAATAATTTAAAAAAAAACATAACATAAAAAAATTAATGAGTCTTGTTTAAAATGACGTATTAAAATATATTTTTAATTAAATTAAATTAAATTTAATTAAATTTAATATTTTTTAATAACATGAAATATTACAAAATTATGTAAAATAATTACTAACAAACTATTCTTGGTTCTAAAAAAGGGGCGTTGGATGATAATTACTTGTAATTAATCGATAAAAGGAACCCTGAAATTTATAATTTGACTGTCAATCTGTCTGACCTTCCGAGGTGGAAATTATACGCCAAATTATCCCCCACTAAACTCATTTAGTTCTGGACCACGAAGCAAAAAAGAGAGCATTGTAACGCGGGGTTACTTTTCCACCAGTAAAAAACATTGTAAAAAATGTAATTTTTTTAATATTGTGTAATATTTTAGATTTCTATATTTTGTGTAATGATGAAATAAAACTTTCTGTTTTTGCAAAAAAATGATGTTTTGACGAGAGAAAAGTAAAAAAAGGGGTCCATAATAAATACATTCTTAGACACAGCCACCCAATCTTACGTTTCTGTTCTCACTTTCACATCGCTTTTTGTTAAGTATTGGTTTACACTTTAAATGATATGTATGTATTGGTTGAATCAATATTACAATACTAGGTTGGGGAGGAACTTGTTCCACACATCTCAAATCAATAATTACAACTCAAAAGATAATAATAATAAAAACAATTTTGAAAAAGGCTAGAGATTACCTGACCAATTTTTCTGTTTTAAATATATCTTCTTTATAGAAAAAAAACTGTTTTATTTAATTTTTTTAAAGATGACAAAATGTAAATCTATCAGACTCCATATAGAGGAAATCTAATGAACATGTTATTTTTAAAATGTCTAAATTATGAATAGGACAGAGACATGCATTATATAACCAACTGACAAAATCAATTATACTAGCGCAATATAAACTGTATACGAAAAAGAGGTTCTAAAATGATAAAATAATTATATATTCGACATCATTATGATCACCCAAGTTTTATTCTTATTAATTATTTTTTTTTATTATTTTGTTATTAATTTTCACATTCTATTATTATTGATCTTGACCTTGTTTTATATAAATTTGGATAGCCACCCCTATAATTCAAGATTATTCTTATTTGGAGATGCATAACTCTACTGTTGTATTGTGTTGTTAAATGTATACATATAAATATAAATTTGTACGAATATAAAAATAAAACACTTGTTTTTTTTTATTTTACTCGTTTAATTTACTTGAGAAGCGTTTCGCCTTGCAAAGGCATTATCAATCTAATAATTTAACTCAACAACTTGTATTTATAACTATAATGCCCCAATTATAATAAAAACACTGGTAGGCTTTGTATCCGGTTTAACGCTTTTCAACAACTTATGCGATTCCTCCCCTGCATTGTGCATTGGATAGATATTTATGAGATAATGGCGAGATCGCTGATATGTTCTCGATACTTAATGAATGATGTATAAGTGTACGTGTGGGTATATGTTGTATGATACGGTTTTATTTATTAAATGTGAGAGTGGTGGATGCCCTAATGTTAATTCACCAGACGCGGAATTAATTGTGTATGTGGCCAGAACAAGTTATGAAAACGAAAAACTTCTAACAGTCGACACTTGGTTCAATGTTAGAACAGTTTACAAGTGTAAGCTGTACAATAGGGTTTTTTGTAGCTGTTATGGGGAAGGCGGCGGAAAGAAGAGTGGCCTTCGAGAGACAGCTGCTGACCGCATTTGTAACGCCAAATGGCGTCAGTACTGTGGTTGTTAACGGGTGTTTCACGCACCGGTATTGCAGGATGCGTTCAGTATCGCCGAGCAGTGATGACAAGAGTGGAAGCGATAAATCTCCACGTGACATGGTCTCTTATTTAAGGATCTCTACATTCACATAAGCGTAATTCCTTTAATCATTTAATATGAAATAAATCTCTGCTACTAAACTACCTTTATACTGCAAACAAGAATCACGATCCAACATAATTTACAGAATTTAAAATATTATTTTGTATAACTTTTCTGAACTTCTTTGAGCCATTCAAAGTTAACTTTACTAAAAGTTACCATTGTTAACGATACCTGTTTCACGTCAAAAGAATACCTTTCCCAAGAACTCCATATATCATCGTAAAATAATGCTTCGTTAAATGCTTCTTCAAAATAATAGGCGATGGATGTTGCATGAAAAGGTTTGAAGGTAAACTAAATAAGATAAATCTGTTTTAGACTTCAAACTGCTAACCGAATATTTAATAAATTATTTCTGAAAAAATGTGCATCAATTTTAAAAACCAGTCATATCTTTGAAATTATTTATTTCAATAGGTAACCCATATCTCGTGAAGGCTTTTTCCTTCGTGACGAGACGACTAGAAATCAGCGGAAAACATTTTTGAATTATGCTTAAATTTATGAAGTCGAAGAGCATATGCTGCTTTAAATCAATTATTTTCTATTCTTCATAATGACACAAGATATCATCAATCAATTCAACAATATATCAATCAATAGCACAAACGTTAAATGAAAATTTTGTCATTATGTTATTGAGGCGAGACACATATGTTCCGATTTACCCTGATTTCAACACGGTACAGCCACAATAAATTGATATTTTTCCTGCTTTCGACACGGTATTGCAACTCAATACCTAACACAAATTAATGCCTTTCAGATACAAACATAGATTGCCCAGACACTATTTCCTGAAGCGAAGTAACGCGCTCGATCCTCCGGACTGAGACGCACACAGAAGCGGACAGCGTCGATTGAACTCTCCAATAAATGACTCTGTAACAATAAAACAATATTCTTAAGTGTAGTTGTAATTTATTTTAGCTACTTTATAAGTATTATGATAGAATAAGGCGGTACTGTAGATAAAGTGTCGCGCCTAGTCAATTCGAAGCATTTAACTTCCAGTAACTGTTTAGAGGTTTTTTTATCAGAATTTTTTACCCTTCCAATTCATGTATTAATAATAATAAAACACATATGATGTTTATTACAATAAGGTAGTTAGTAAAAGTATCAAAGCGATTAGAGCTGATGCACTTGTGGCAGTAGATTTAACGGCCTAGTCGCATGTAGAGTACTCAGAGTATCGTAGACTATAAGGAATTGGAAAAAAAAAATAGATCTAATAATAGATCCTATAATGAGATCGGTTAGAGACGTCGAGATACGACAGAATTGCACAGAAAACTCTATAAACAGATATGGTTGATGCGGAAAACTATATTAAATGTTTGGGGTATTATATATAATGTATATATACATAATTAATGTATATATAAGTTAATTATGATCTTTAATGTATCTTCATCAGTCTTCAATGGTCGCCCGGTCCGTGGTTCCATTGTTGTTGGACACACCGATGGGAATTCCAAAAATCACCATTAATTAAGCAGACTATTTATAACATTACTTCTGTACACATTTCAATCAAGTCTTGAAACACGGCCCAATATAAAAATTACTATTCATAACGACAACCTTTGTGGATCATGGATTCGAACGCACCACAAAATATATATTTTGCTATTGTTCACTCACTACTTTAGTATGGAATAATTGTGTGGGGAGGAGCATACAATAACACAAATGAACTAGGTAAAAATAATACAGAGAACAATCAAAATAATATCTTTTTTTAAATTAACTTTTTAACACAAATACTTTTTGCAAAATTACCAGGTTCCAAAATAGAAAATATTTACAAAAAATTCTTAATTTATCAATTACTTAAAGAAAATAACACTGTAAAATTTGAAACAAGCACATCATTAAGAATCAAAAATTATTTTAAAATCCCCAAATGTAACACCAAACACTATCAACAAAATTTTATATTCTCAGAGATAAAATAATTCAATAGTCTTTCTCCATAAATTAAATAAAGATAAAGGATATAATAGAACTAAAAAATAAATTAAATGAACACTTCAGAAGCACACAGTTAGATAATAAATAATATTATAGATAATAATTATCTAACTCTATATATAAATTATTATAGTGTAACTCCCACTTCAAGCACAAGAGCTAGTCTCTTTTTTGGAGAGGTAAGCTATTAAAAAAGGTGTAATTTTAGTTATGGACAATACATATATTAAAAATTGTAAAAAAATTTAAAATAAAAAATGTAGAAATCACGGTTCCTGTCCATGTATCTAGCTGTTTCCCCCCTCACGCCCCTCCCATATATCTTAGAACACAACCTTTTTCTATAGTGTGATGTTTATGACTGTTATTTTTGTTATATCGTGTTGGCTTTGTGCGTATCAACGAAGTCTGTTGACCCATTGACTACTGTGCATATTGTGTTCACTTTGCGCGTATCAACAAAGTGTGCGTTCGTGTGATTTCGTGCGTAACAGCGAAATTCAAATACTTATGGTCATCGCGTGCGAATAAATTCAGACAATGAGAGAGAATGGGAGACAGAGAGAGAGAAGAAGAGGAAGGTCCAGCAAATAAAAAATAACAAAAATTTTCAAAAACTTTTGCATTTACCCGACAAAGCAATCTAGAATTATAACTGTTCTAGCGAGAATATAATTAGATACACGATGAAGATATTCAATGGCTGTCGATTATTGCACGTCTCATTCATAATACCTTTATAAATACGCGAAAAGCAATCGTTAATATTTTTAAATTATGCCGTCATTATTTCCAGTCAATCTTATTTAGTAATGATTTTAATTTATATTAAATTGTGCGGTTAATTAATTAAAAATCTGTGTCCATTCGAAGAATTTCAAATCGTGCAGAACAGCTTATTTATTGGTTTTATGTTAATTCGTTTCCTGTGTCGAGTCGAGAGCAAATCAAATCTTTAATAGTTCCGTATACATTAAAGTAGAGTTATCTCAAATTTCATCACAGCGCTTACAGGGAGTCCCAGGTGTACATTTATTTTTTAAATTGTTCCATTTGTTAAAGTTTCATACTAGAATAATCTCAGAAAATATGTGACTAGAAATAGGCGTAAACGTCAAACTTACGTTTTGACTCTTTTTTTAGAAATTTACATTTTTTTATCATTATAATATTATTATTACAATAATAAATACATAGTATTCACTTACACAAAGTACAATCGTATAAATAAACAATCGTTTACTAATAAATTAAATTTTAAAATGTAAAAATAAATTTAACAAAATTTTTTCCTGTCATTCCCTCTCAGTGAACTGGACAAAAACACACATAGTCATTGTTTCGTCATTAACCGATATTTTAATTGAAATTTTTTTGCCTATACCGATATACTATTGAAAACTTGTTTATGGACAAGAAAATGTGGCTCAAAATTATTACGTCGTTCATGTTCACTGCTGAATCTATTCTCAACATTTTAGTTAGTTTTATACTTTCAAATTAATCACCTATTTTAATTGAATGGTACATGTTAAATGATAATAAATGAAAATACACCTATTATTTAGTAATAAGTATATATGTTAATAAATATAGCAAGAACTATAGCACTTAAAATATGCATTTTTATGGAGAACACATTATTATTGTATTGTTGCAGTTTTCTCAGAATATTGTTTAAAGTTTTATCCCGGTAGCAACTAAAATATTTTTTCTGTATATCTTTCTAATGTATGTATTCATTTAATTTGTATAAAATATGTATTAATTGGCAATGAGTAATTTGGATTTGAAAATTGTATGTATTATTTAATAAATACTAAATTAAAGTATTAATTATAAATATATACATATAAAATCAATTTTGTCGAAAAATATTGTTTTTGCGTCACCGGGATTCGAACCTGGATCTCTATTTCCAATCCGGGGAAGTGCACTACCATTGTGCTATAACGCCAGTATTTTTCTTGACAAATTTTCGAACCTATGTGTTACATATATTTAATATATGTTGTACCAATGTGTCCAAAATTTAATAAAAATGAATGATAATTCTGGTGTCTGCAGTCGGTTTACTCAAAGGTATTTGAGATTCTGTAAAAATAATGTAGATGGCTTTCAAATAATGGAACGACAGGTGTATTAATTTAAAAAATGTAACATATAGGTTCGAAAATTTGTCAAGAAAAATACTGGCATTATAGCACAATGGTAGTGCACTTCCCCGGATTGGAAATAGAGATCCAGGTTCGAATCCCGGTGACGCAAAAACAATATTTTTCGACAAAATTGATTTTATATGTATATATTTAAATTAATACATTAATTTAGTGTTTAAAATATCACAGACCTATGTTCTGAATAATTACAACTTCACAATAAGAATGTGTTTTCCTTAATATTATTTAATAATACCCCGATGTCCTTTAAAATTTAAAAGTAATCTGAT
The DNA here is from genome assembly GCA_022840565.1 of Eubasilissa regina. Taxonomy (NCBI): domain Eukaryota; kingdom Metazoa; phylum Arthropoda; class Insecta; order Trichoptera; family Phryganeidae; genus Eubasilissa; species Eubasilissa regina. Next base: position 8,569,974 of record JAINEB010000027.1, on the reverse strand, counting down.
AACATTGAAATGATGAGTCAATGTCCTTAAAAAAAACTAACAATAATAATAATTTATTTTTTGATTCATAGTACAGTACAGTGTGTTATTATATTGTTTTAATCAGATAACATTGCAGTAAAGTGAAACATGTATTTGGGTACCCTGCCTGCTACACTAGTATTTTACTGTATTATAGCAGACAGTGCCTTTCCGTATAGTAATAAACAAAGTGTAGTATTCAATATACTAATAAATATACATAAAGAGTAAATCAAGATGCGATTAGATAGCATATAAATACAATGCTCAATGTATATAAAAAGTAAAAAAATATTATATAAAGAATAAAACAGGATGCAATTAATAGAATATAAATATAATGTAAAACTTAAAATAAATGTAATCTTCCATTTATAAAAAATTAAAAAACTAAGTAAAGTAAGAGTAAATAAGTAAATAACATACAAACTTATGTAAAATTGTAATGCTCAATATAAAACGATTGAAAAAAGTTCAGTTAAATGGCATACTAGCACAACTACACAGAAGAAAGATGCAACATTCAATACATAGATACTGTTGTTGTTCAATAACTAGCAGTAATGACTTTTTATTAGCGATATTAGGATATTTTATAACACATCACCCCTAAATAATTAAGTAAACAAAATATTCCACTGAAAAAATGTAAAGCACGAATTAAAAATTGTTAAAATTTAGTTGTGTTAAAACTTTCTGGTTTAAAAAGTGAGTGTCCTGGCGCTATCTAGCGGAATTTGTTCAAAGTTAAATATAAAAATAATAACAGTAATCAAATCAACGTACAAAAAAAAACTATAAGTGAATATGTGATCTATGATCTGAAGATACATTTTTCGAGTTGCAATACCAGATATTTTAAAATAGGAATTGAAGGGCAGTAATATTTTTAATACGAATATTATGTGAGGGCGTATATTTGACATCTTGACTTTAAATTGTACTTACTTAATTCTAATTTCAACCAGTGTTGAAAGGTTATATATAAAAAGATATATTATATATAAAAAGATATCTTCAAATATGATGCTCATATTATTGAAAAAGTCTACATACATCAGTATAATGAAAGCATTAAGATTTTACATCCACTAATACATATTTTTGAATTTTTATTTTAATATTTTTGAATTTTCGAATTTGAATGTGTAGACAAGTTTGTTAATTTTTTTATTACAAAGCCTACGATACTAAAAATACCAAAGTAATACGAATGATTGCATAGATAAAAATATACAATTAATAATAATAATACATGTCAGGAAGATTATAAGCGCCCTGTATTTTGAAATAGAGTTGTCCCGACGATAATCACGGCTAATATTTTAATTTAATAGTCACGCCTAGCAATCAATATTAAATTAAAATGTTATAATACGGCTATTAATAAATTCACAAATAAAGCGCCGCCAACCGGATTTTTTCCTAACTAATAGCTGACAAAAAAACCGAACGATACATTTATTTTTGGGTAATGAAATTACTATGTAGGCCGGCTTGATGGAAACCTGTGTATAATCATTGTAAGCTGTGTAGACACACTGTATATTTTTATTTACAGTATTAATAGAATATATTTTTAACAGAGGATATTATTAAAATAACATTTTTGTTACACTTATAAATGCCAATTAGAATTTAATCACCATTTTATAAATTTTACCGTTTCTATATTACGACTTTAGATATTCAGAAATCACACAATATATGTATATATAAAATCGTTTATTTTTAATAACATAATACATATATAAAATCGTTTATTTTTACTAGAACTTATATTTCACTCTTTTTCACTTTTAATCCATGCAGTTTCTTCTCCTTTCTTATGTCTTCTGGCATTTCATTCAAAATCTTCATTGCACTGTACAACATCGATTTCCGAGATTCAGCAGTCTCAGTCTATCTTTTCTTCTTGTATAATATTCGCGATCATATTGATATGTATAAATTTTTCACATAAATTCCGCTGATATTTTCCTAGTAAGGATTTTAAAATAAATACCATTACATTATAATATATTTTCTTCTTAAAGGTCATCAAAGCTTTATTTTTCAATGCTGACAATTGTTGCATTTCTTCTACATTAGCCAAAAACAAAATGCTGCTACAGTAGTTGATGTGAGAAGCAACAGAGTTGTATACTATTTTACAAGACGAAGAAGTGAAATTTTTTAGCAATCTTTTTAGTCACGTATCTTGGATTTGGCGATAAATTCAATTTTGAATATATTATGACCCCACTTCCTTCAAACTTTCACCATCTATGATAATCGCTGGAGTGATTGGTATTCTTTTATTTCCAATGTTTATGCATTTAGTATATGATCCTGTATGTACCATATTATGCTTTCGTGTATTTTGTTTAGATAATTCTGTGATTTTTTTTTTTTATATACTGTTACGAACTGCGCTGGCCCCGGTGGATCGAACGCCAGCGCATCACACCACCGGCTAGGCTCAGTATGTGGGTGTCTCTAGTGTAATGTATCAGTACGGTTATCTCGGATTGATGGGAATGGTCTTTGACAAATGAAATAGTTGATTTACACTTGAAACATACCCGACAACATATTTGCACGATTTGAGTCTTTCTATCTTCTTTACTTGTCATCGTTATTTCTTCCAGGCGATGATACAATTTTTTTTATGAATGTAACACTAATCTTATGGTTATTCCAAGGTTGAGAGGTTACTTTAATTTTGAATGAATGATGTGGCAGCCGTGCCAAATTTATCTCTCGCCATCGAGAGACTTCCAGATTGTTACATGATCCATTTCTCCCGTATCAGTCTGCACAGCTACCAGTCGAGATTCTCCTGCTGTCTCCAACCACAGGATGGATCCATGATGCGATTGGATCGGGGACCTCAATCCTCCCCTATCCACCGCATCTCAGAAATCGTTTTTCCAAATTTCTCCATATTGTCAGCTGAGCGCTATTCGGCGCGCTCCGCCGGCCTCGCCGGCTCGAGTTCAAGCCCCCCTTCTCTTTTCGCCTTTTCGCCTCCACTCGGATTGATAATGTAGCGCTCGATCTGCCGCGCCATTTTTAAATGTCACAATACATATTATATTTTATTGTCAAGACACAATTCATACACACTATAATATCTATAGGCTACGGTGGGCAGTACATTACAGTAATTGTATGAGATATACATATTTAAGAAGTTTAATGATCATAATTTTAATGTAGCTCATTTATTACAATCTACCTTATATCATAAAACTTTTAAGGCTCTGTATAATATTAAATAAAATAAAAAACAAAGTTAGAAACCAAAAATGTACACACAAACTTGCTAATCGTGAAATAAAAATAATGAAATTGAATTATTAAAAACTACTAAATAAGAAAATTTAAAAACTGTCACATCGATTCGGCTAGAACAATCAAAAATAGGTCGATTACGACATTTCTACAGTAAATTAAAATGATATATATACACTTAACTCAATATTGTAATATATTAACATTGACAGATATCAAAAATAAGTTTAAAAGAGTTTCTTATATTATTAAGGAAAACACATTCTTATTGTGAAGTTGTTATTATTCAGAACAGACGGTCTTTGATATTTTAAATACTAAATTAATGTATTAATTATAAATATTATATATACATATAAAATCAATTTTGTCGAAAAATATTGTTTTAGTAATAATATCAACGTGTCCAAAATTTAATAAAAATGAATTTATAATTCTGGCGTCTGCAAATCGGTTTACTCAAAGATATTTGAGATTCTGTAAAAATAATGTAGATGGCTTTCAAATAATGGAACGACAGGTGTATTAATTTAAAAATGTAACATATAGTTTCGAAAATTTGTCAAGAAAAATACTGGCGTTATAGCACAAAGGTAGTGCACTTCCCCGGATTGGAAATGAAGATCCAGGTTCGAATCCCGGTGACGCTAAAACAATATTTTTCGACAAAATTGATTTTATATGTATATATTTATAATTAATACATTAATTTAGTATTTAAAAGTTTCTTATATTTTTAATTTAAAAATAAATTAATTTCGTCACTTTCTTGAGTACCATTTATCATCCTTTCCTCTCTCTTATGTACCATACTCCATAAGCGTCTCAGTAACCCGAAAAATCATGAAAAAAATGAAGCTTTGTCCATACTTTTATATGATTTATCGTTCAATCAAAATCTCGAAAATCTAAAAAAGCATTTATATACATTTTAATGAGAACGCATTTTATTGTCATGTTGCAATTTTACAACATAGTTGAACGATATTTAAAGCAAAATAGATGAATATAATAAATCTACATATCGACTAAATATTTGGTGAACACCGACATACGAATCCGGAACTTTCTCTTGCTGGGAGAATGCGTCTATTATTTCTACATTTCTAGAACATTTATTATATCCATTTAACATAAAAAGTTTCCAAACATTTTGTCTAATGCATTCAACCAATTTGTTTTAAGAATTTCACTTAAAGCACGCTTCGACACTATTACGTTCTTTATCATTTCCACCAGCTAGGAATCAAACGCGCGATTGCCTATGAACTGTATAAATCTTTCGAAATAGATCTTTACGCGGTAACAGGTACACAAATCTACATTTTAAATAAGACATTACTGCCTTTAATACAGATATTAGCCTGAACACTGGTTCCTGAGTCCATAATTCCGATTTCCTAAAGGCTGTCGGCGTATCTTCACACGGGCCCACACGCCAGAGTTACGCCCAAATAGAAACAGAGTCGTTAGTTTAAGCGGAACGGACCATCGGGCAATTTGGCATGTCCAGTAATTGTTGTAATAAAGTTAACTACTAAAAAAACTACATCAAGCGTTCATAGATAAATACGGGCTGTACCGAATTGCCAATAGTTATTAGTCATAGTAGTGTCGGCGGACACACGCACGCTCCAATAGATACATCTGTAATGGCCGACAAGACTGCCTGTATAACTTGAAGAAAATAAATAATATAATATTGATATACAATATATATTTTTATTAAGGAAAACACATTCTTATTGTGAAATTGTAATTATTCAGATCATAGGTCTGTGATATTTTAAATACTAAATTAATGTATTAATTATAAATATATACATATAAAATCAATTTTGTCGAAAAATATTGTTTTTGCGTCACCGGGATTCGAACCTGGATCTCTATTTCCAATTCGGGGAAGTGCACTACCTTTGTGCTATAACGCCAGTATTTTTCTTATAACGCCAGTATTTTTCTTATAGCACAAAGGTAGTGCACTTCTCCGGATTGGAAATAGAGATCCAGGTTCGAATCCCGGTGACACAAAAACAATATTTTTCGACAAAATTGATTTTATATGTATATATTTATAATTAATACATTAATTTAGTATTTAATATATTTTTACTTATTAAATTTGTTTTATTAATCACTACTGGATTCGAAAAATATAATTTTGTTCTTCGGGATATCAATTACTATTCAAAAACATTTCTAGAATATCAAATATCAATATAACTACCACGAAACATTAGACCATCATTTTATACTAATTATAATATAGGAAATTTATTCATAAATTCTTACAATTACAATTCCAGTGTCTATAAACTTAGTTGCAAGGATTGTGCTGGATTTTATATTGGTGAAACGTGTCGAAATTTTAATATAAGAGTAAAGGAGCATTTGAGATGTTTGAACAATAGTGAGTTTTTAGAATTTTCTAATTATTTGATAAAAAATTGGGTTTGTCTATTTTGCATGTGTAATACGTGTTCGTAATAAATTTAAAAAAATTGGAATCATTGGAGATAAATAAAGCGTGTAAAACTAATCAAAAAATTATAAACAACCAATTAAATTTAACTACAAGTCCCATTCTAAAAATTTTTCCGAATTCTAATAATTTCTAGTAGTTTTGTATCAAGTAACAATTTTAGTTAGGTACTAAATTTATTTTTTAAATAATTATTGTTTTTTAAAAATAGATTTTGTTGATGAAATAATAACATATGTTTTTAACAACAAAGTTAATTTTGTTAATATGATATACACTCTAGTAATGTGTTATTGATAGAATCGGTGTAAACTTTGTTGAGTTCCATCATAACGGATGAATATAAATAAAACAATGTTATAACTCTACTTGAGTTTATTTGCACTACTTGAATTTTGAGATAAACAGTTAATCGACAGGTGAAGTATTAAACTAAATACACACAAATTTAGGATACGAGGATTGGGTAGTAGACACACAAGTAATTAAGTACTGACAGATGGAGAGGGAGGAGGCGGAGTTACTGGTGGAAGGTGAAGGGGTGGTTATAAAAGGAATGTTGGTAGAAGATTAGTTAGAAAATGTAATATAGTTTAACAAATTAATCTAGTAAGTATATTAAAAATATTTTGATGAAAAAAAATTCCGCATAGAATTTTGAACATGAAATATCGTGCAGCGTACATTACGAGATTGCAAAAAATATAAATACATTTCACAAGACGTGAAAGTCATTACGAAGAAATTTATAGTTATTTTTGTTAAGAATTGGATCATCTGAGCACGCTGTCATATCCTATTCTTTCAACCATTGACCTCATGCAGACGTGAAATAAATAAACTCTACTTAAATAAACAGTCATCCCTAAATTTACATGTTATAGCTTGATAGTTTTATTTGATATGTGCATGGGTTTAGCTTTACAGCTATTAGCTGACAAATATTTTTTAATAACAAAAAAGGGTTAATATTAAATACAACCCTGGTACTTTTTTTATTTAGCACTACACCATTAGTTCTCTTTATTTATTTATTAATTCTAATACATAAGTATATGTAAGTATTTGCTATAATATAAACATTTAAATATTTAAATATCTTCCTTTATAAAATAATATATCTTGCACATATTTACTAATTGAATTATGAATTTATGTAAGTTTTCCTCCTTTCATTAGTCTTCTGGTATTTCATTGAATATCTTCATCCCACTGTGCATCATCGATTTCTGAGGTTTGGCCTTTTTCCTGAATGGCAGTCTCATTTTATCTCTTCCTCTTATACTCGTATGATGCTCGTTCTCACGTTGACTTGTCACAATATTTCTTATAAATTCTGCCGATATTTGATAACTGAGGATTTAACATAAAAATTATAATATATTAAAGTCTTTCAGCATTGTGCTGATCAGAATACATCTATTTTTTCTCATTATTATTCTCGAAACTTTGTTTTGCAATACTTATAATTATTAGACAAAAATGTAGTAGTCTATGGTTCGGTGATAAAGAAATCCGAGTTAAGTGTCAAAATCAATGTGACTGTTTTTAAAGCCGTGTAAAAGAGTGGTCCACAGACAGTCAACTAAAGTCGTTTCACTTTGAGCGGCGGCTAATCGCGACACTAGTGCTCCGCACGGCGCGAACGGGTATTACTTTCCGGACTGATCTCATACATATATGGTCATCAAATATGGATCCTAACAGAGATAATAACGAGTTAACTTAAGGGAATGGCAGGAGTAACATTATTGGACAGATTTTTTAATGAATTAATTTAAAAAAAATTTCTCACACAATTTTCGTGCCTGCTGAATAAATATTATATTCTAAAATGGCTGAGTGGTCAACCTCGCGCTCTGCATAGTGAATTAGGTTCGGTTAATAAAGTTAATTGTTGTCCGATTAGAGATTTAGGCGTGAGAAAACAGGAAACGAGTCGGGCTCTATAAAACTATTGACTCTATTTAGAGTTTGATGTCTCAATAACTCTAAGATGACACTTTAATAGGTGGGCCGGCTCGTATGAACGGTTTTCCTAATCAAAGCTCACATTTTTTGGCTTTAAGTAGGTAGGCACTACGTAAATGATGTATATAGATAATTAAAGCTTAAATAGATACCTACCTAATTTTTTACGTTAAGTAATGGGCTTAGAGGATAGAACACATTTATTTGTGACTCAACGAAGTATTATCATTTACAGAACTATGTAGATCTAATCAATTTATATAATATATGGAGTAACCTATTTTTAAAAAATGTTTTTTTTTTTGCTTCTAATTCGACAACAACTTCAATAATTTTATTCATGTTTTCCATTAATAAAGACTTGAAAATTAATTTGTTTCATTCCAAACGCGCGTTTCCACTTTGATCTTTGAGATACTGTAAAGATATGTGTGTACCAGTGGCGATCGGTGACTTTTTGTAGAAGAGGTGCTGGATCATAAGTATATATATATAATCGAAGGATATTCAATAATTCGGCTTCAAGTATTCAAACCAAACTGTTAAAAATGCGTTACGCGAAACAACCTCAAAATAATCTATTCGCTTCGTAATATATATGCTATTTTGTGCATTACACCCATAAATATTAAAGTCGTTTTTTGTATGTTGGATACTGTTAATGAACGCGTATACAGTATTCGAAGACCTTGACAGACCGAACTAAATGCGCATGCGCGAAAGTCGAATTTTTTCAAACTTTGTGGATACGGAACGAATGATAGAATTCATTGTTGCTGGTATCTGTGTATTTACGCGATTCATACATGTATTTCGATTCATTCCGTGTGCGTGTCGTATAGTAGTGTGTGTTATGACTGGTCTCTAAAGGACAGAATGAATTTATATGCGGTAGTACTGTTTTCGGCTAGAAACAAAAAGTCCAAAGCTTTTTGACTCTAGAATACAAGGGATGCGAAGCATCCAAAACATCTATGAAGTGACCGCGCCTGGTGTGTACTGGATGCGTCATTCTAATTCGCGAGCAAAACAGCCATTTATGAAACATCACTATTGTTTCCTTTAAGTTTGGAATCATGGTGTGCGTATAAAAAGTCTTTTGTGCAATTTTAATGATCAATGCTAATATTTGTGCTCTGGGGGAGAAAATAATATAAACATTACTATACCAATATAAGGCTACTCGTAGAGCCTGGGTTAGATTGGTAAAGATGTATTTAGAAACAAATACTATTCACTATATCAGAGTCTCATTAGTTACGCAATGTGTACATGGGGCGGAGCAATTCTTACATAAATGGATTCGCTAATTAAAGCTCAGAAATGTGTCGTCAGACTGATAAACAAGAGCCCTTTTAGATATATCTCTGAATAAATTTTTAGATCCCTTCAAGTTTTGGACATGAAACAACTTTATACCAGACCAATACTAAAATATATTTTTTAAATTTAACTCCACATCCACGATCCGAAAACAAGAAGCAAAACCTTCGGAAACTTTGAAGTGCCAAAAATCAAAACAAAATTTGGGCAACGATCTTTCTTACTTTGTACACCGCGTATCTATTATAAACTGCCACTATATATCAAAGGTTCAAATCTGTTTAAAGAATTTAAATTGACAATAATAAGGAAGTTGCTTGATGTGGGTATAAAATAAAATGAAAGTATTTTGTCGTTTGCGTTAATCTAGTTACTTAAACATTTTGTCTCCAACCCTATTACAGATAAAATCTATTTTGTATTTTACATTAACTTCTCTACGCTTTTAGTATAACAAACGTTTAAAAAACTGTACAGGTGTTTGTTTTGGAACAGACCTATCTAATAAAGCAAATACTTTCATATAAATGTATTTTTCTTAATACGTAAAGAGAACTAATAATAACAAATAAGAAAAACTGTATACTTCGGACATGTACAATGAAAAATATGTTGTTTTACAAACAAAGGAAGATAGACCGCTAATCAGTCATCTGGATGAGTATATCAATACCTTGTGTATCCAAATTATAAATTAACGTTTATATTTTAATATAATATTTTCTTCTTCTTGTACATAAGTAATCCACCTTTCATGAGTGATTTGTTCCATTAATCAAGTTGATACATTATTTTATAGAAAAAGTACAATAATGCGATAGAATAGGAAATATTATATTACAAGTCAATACCACTCACTATAGTTCAAAAATTTTGATAATATATAGATTAAATATGGCGAGCTAAGGGAAAAAATATGACACAAACAGGGAGTTGAAAATTTTCAAAGACGAGATGATTGTAAAAAAAACTGTGGTCCGCAATGGACAGGCAAAAAGATATGGTCAAGGGTCTTCTTCTTGGCACCACACGCACAAATCTATTAAGTTCAATCTGAATAAATATGATGCTACCTGGCAATGTCTTATTCTCATTCTAGAGATATTTGATAATGTTTTCTTGGAGACTTTCCTTTTGGAGAACCAGAGAATGCGGGGAGTAGATCTGTTTATGTAAATGCCTTCGATAGCTGGTTCCCAGGTTTACGATTAAAAATAAGTACACATATGATATACGAACTGCACTAATATTTTTAATTTTGTTGTCTTTCTGGCTCGATGTTGTTGTTTTATTAGCTGAGTTGTCTTCTTTAGATTTCGACCGACCGAAGCGCGCACTGGTGGTTTATTTGGACTACTGATCTGGTTGAATCACGGGATGTAATAAAAAGAACGCCTGTCGGTTACCGTCTTCTTAGCTTTCCGAAAAAAGGGCGGCAATACTCACAATTACCCTTGTCATTATTGTGTATTATATTTGCTGACTTTTTGGTTTGTGACTGTCACAAGGATCGCAGGTTCGATTCCCGACGGGTGTGAATTAAAAATATTTTTCCGATAAAGAAATCGGTTGCATCCGGTCTGGCAGTCTGTCATTATTTCACAGCCGTGGGATAAAATAGTGGTTAAATAAATAAATATATAAATTACTCGAACCGGGTGTCCCAAGATACCTTTCATCTACGCCGGCGTTTTAAAATTTCACGTACATATTGCGCCTTGAAAAAAGTCGAGTATTTCATACGGTAACCCATAAAATTTGTTAACTATGCCGTGTCGCTAATAAATTTGTATGCTCGCTCTTTAATTACGATCGCGCCTCCGTTTCATTTTCGCCGCGTGATAAATAGCCAATTTATTCAGGCGATTACCTGGTACGAACCATCAAGTTCAATTATCTTCGGTACCTAGGTAATGACTATATCAAAATTCGGTAGGTAATCCGAAAATGGTCCGTGGTTGTAAATAACGTAATAGCATCCTCTCATTTTAATGGGATAATATTGATCTACGGTCAAGCAAAAAATGTATTGGCGGTATTCGCGTTTTATAAAAAAATATTTTACGATAAGCCACACAAAGAGATGTAGTATTACATTTCAATTTTTTTTTTATCTGAGACTCGCTGTGAGGCATACGTTTATTTATTTATTTAAATAATTTATCAATCATCGCAGAGCAATCTCCTTAAACTGCCGTCCTCTTGAATATGCTCCCTTACTTTTCTCGGGATCCTGCAGATCTTAGGGCCGTTAAAGTATAAAGTTAATCATGTATTTTTTTTAAGTAAAACGGGTTATTTGATCGTTGGTAAAAAAATATTTATTTCTCGAAAATACATCGTATAATAAATACATTTTACTCTCCGATATTCGATAGTAAAAACGAGAATCGATAGTTAAATATGGCGGACTTTTCACAGCTGTTCCAAAAGTCATCTGACGCATTGAAAGTTACAATATACGACAATTGATCATTCAATGTTCCGCTATTTTAGTGATGACAGTTCATACGATGATGATTTCATTATTTAATATACATTAGCACATAATAAAAACAAAATTTCACTGTCAGGGACAGATTTCGAACGCAGAGACGAAAAAATCCATAAAATAAAGCATATTTCATGATTATTTGTCGCGCCCATAGACATTTCCATCTATGTTTTGTCAGTAGTAAATTTGACGTTCAAACAACCCGCGAACGATTTTAACTACGGGCGTTAGTAAATTAGAAGTGTACGATGTATGCATGAAAAGCGACCTAATGATGAATGTTAACCAGTCAAACGTGATGGTATTCGAGGAGGAGGAAAGCAAGACACCGTGCTAAATACTTGTAGGTAATGAATATTTGGAACAAGTAGATGAGTTTGTGTATTTGGGAAGTATGTTTGATAGAAACGGAAAGGTTGAGAATGATATCGAATGGAGGATGACTGCAGGGAATAAAGTGAACGGCTCTTTGAATGGAATTATATCTAACGTGAATTTGTTAACCGCGGCAAGACTAACGGTGCACAACTGAGTCCTGGTACCGATACTGATGTATGGAAGTGAGGCCTGGAGCTAGCAGAAGAGGAACGAAAGTAGACTGAATGCAGTGGAAATGAGATCACTTAGGCGTATACATGGCGTATTTATGACAGAATAAAGAATGTAAAGCTGATGGTGAGTAAGATTAAGAAAGAAACACTTAGGTGGTTTTGTCATATAGAATCGATTTGTCATATAAAATGAGGAGAGAATGGTAAGAAAGATACATATGACGCAAGTGTTGATGGCACCAGAAATAGAAGACGTCCGCGGAAGACTTGGCATAACCGTTTAAACCAGATAATGGAGGATGATTCTGTTAAAAGCTTCAATAATCGGCCAGCGTGTATGAGAAGATGTATGAATGTGGATGAGGCGAGAATTGTGTGTCAGGACAGAAGAGTGTGACGCTCTATCCTCTCTGCTTACCTTCTCGGAGAAAGAGCGTGATGGTAAGTCAATAAATAGTTACTAAAGTAAAACGTTTCCATAGTAAAAACATATTACTACTCACACAACCGACCCTTAGAGTTATTTTTTCCTCTTGGTCGATCCAACGAGTGGGGGATCTTCTTTTTTCTCTTCGTCCTTTGACGTGGCCCAAATTGTTGAGAGTCTGTCCTTGATCTTCAGTTCTTGCAGAATGGAGCCATTCATCCGTCTCAACGTCCGAGGTATGCACTACATATATAATGTTAAATACATTCATTCAATCCATGCAAATAAAAATATACCAACTTTTGTGAAACTGGGCTGTTAGACGCCTTTCCCCTGATTATATCGTATAGAGACATAGATACATGATAGTAGACATGATACATACATAATTTAAAAAGTACAATAGATACATGGATCAATGATACTAAATAGAATATACCGCACTTTTTTACGAATTAGCAAATATGAAATTTTGAGAGATGTTATAGAAAAAATGTGACAAGAGTTTGTTAAAGATGTTCCATGATGAAAAAGATAAGTTAATTTGAAGCGGAAGAAACCTCTAACTCTTCCGAGAGTTCATAATAGTATGGGTGTCGCGTTGAGTTACTCAGAGTAGAGATTTCTGCTAGTGGCGTGGGTGATTGTCGAGGGTAATATGCTCACCCCCCCCCTAAGCTGTTTCGTGCTTCAAGGTAAGTTGTTGTGTGTGTGCCATGGGTACAGTTTACTGGGAAGGTAGGAAAAAATTAAATTTTGAAACATTTGTGTATTTTCGACATTTTAATATTTCAGTTGTTCAGTAGAAAACTAACAAATCAAATTTTACAAGGCAAGTACTAGGTAAGCTATGTAGTATTTTTAGATTTTTTTCAAGTACCGTCGGAGTACAGAATTCGCAAATTACCTACCTACCGGGAAGTGAAAAAATATATTTTAATTTTCAAAAGTTTCTCTTTTGTGGACACATTTATCTGAGATTATTCTAGTACGAAAGCTAATATTGCGGAAGGGGGTGGGTGGTGGTAAACTAAGATGTTACAATTTAATTTAATTTAATGTATTTATTATTTTTTTTCGCCGTCGGCAAACTTACGTAAAAGTTAGTATTAATTATTTTTTTATTTATATTCTATATTATATATATATTCTAACTAACTTTTGGTAGATAAGGGTTATATTTAAATATTTTATATCAATCATAAGCTACCTAAAACATATTTTTTCAACTGTTTGCTAAGTCAGTAGGTCACATGTGTATGTGGTGTAATAAATGCTGTAGGCGTGAAATGTTCCCGGTACGAACGCTTTACAAATATAATATGGATAATTTATTGTAATGAATAGTATACCAATTCACTAATCAAGATTTTATTGGTGTAATTAAATAGATAATTGACTATCCCATAAAAGCAATTAGGATCAGATAATTCGGTTGTAGTATTCAGGCTTTCTATTTCGAAAACTATACGGTGATTATTATATATTATTTTATTATACAAGTGAATCTTTAGACGGAAAGTTTTTGGTTTTACGTTGAATTAATGTGATTGGGGTTAATGTAGATCATGTATTGAATTAACATCCTGACTATGAACTCGTTTATGATAGCCCAGTGATTGCTGGATTAGAAGGATTAGGCTGGTGCCCCAAAAGTCTTTTACATTTTGGTTCATTCGCTGCACTAAAGCAAGAAGCGGGAGAGAGGCGAGGGGTATGCCGACCGTTAGCCGCGTCCTTCAGAATTCAGTCGCTATGAAGCGTGTCCTTACCAGTTGTTCATGAAATTTTCCCTGAAAAATTGATATTTCGATGAGGTGACATAAATTGGCCTCCATGTAAACCCAATTTGACTCCCTCTCTTTCTGGACCAATCAAAAGAAAATATCCTCGAAGAAATGGCAGCGATCACGGAGAATACGTACCGAGCAGTTTTCAGAAATTTTGCCTCCCGTTTAGAAAAGTGCCAGAAATAACGCATCACATTTAGAAAACATTACTTTAAAGAAAAAAATTTCCTAGGAATTGTATTTAAATGAAAAATAAACATTTTTATGTTAAACTGTTCCGTTATTTTATTACAGAATTTTTAATATTTAGAAGATTTTTGGGACACATTGTACATCAATCATAATGGCATTGCAGCCAATGGTACCTTGGCCACCTCGAAAAGATCTCTCGATCCCTTTGTATCCTACGTCTTGGTTCAGTAGTCATCGACCTTGAGGTCATCTTGGATCCTATCGTGGTGCAAACTTTTCCATCTGAGCCAGAAACCCTGCCCGTCGAACGTAAAAATGTAATAAGAAGAACACAATACAGTTGAAGTTTTTTCAGAGCATAGTTCTGAGGTATTTTAATAGAAATTAAATGTATCATAAAATACCAAAAAACTGCAACTTCACAATAATAATGTGTTCTTCTTAAGTAATTAATTAATTTATTTATTAACGTCCTTATGGACTTTTACAAAATAGGTTTAGTATAAAAAATTTGATAAAAAACACACGAGTAGCTACACTGTAGCATGGAATACATATATAAAAATAGAAATTTAAAAATAAGCAAAAAAAACTATAATAATAGAATAGAAAAGTATAAATTTAAAAAATAGCAAAACAAACTATAAAAATAGATAATAAGCTATAATAATATATTAGTTGGGTCAAAGTTTATTCAAAATTTAATATAAAGAAATTGATTTATTTTCTGGCATCTCTTAGCGAATATTACTCAAAGGTATTTGAGATTTTCGCAATAAATGTGATGGTTTTTAAATTTGGAATAATATATGTTTTAATTTGAAAGAACTGCAGCATATAAGTTCAAAAATTTGTCGTAATCTTAGTGTTGGTGTTAGTGATGGTGAAAATGATTATCGCATTTCTTCGGATAGTATCCAGGTTCAAATCCCAGTAGCAACAAAAATATTTTTTCGATGAATTGAATTTTCTTGTATATCTTACATTTAATTTGTATTTAAAAATATGTATTGTATTACAATTACCTCTGGAATTCGATCCAGAAAGTTTTTGTTACTGGAAGAATGAGTCATCGCGTCGAATTTTGTATTTTATATTCTTCTTCGTATGGTATTTCGTAAATATTTTAGGTGCATTTGGAACCAGATGATAGATCAGGATATACAAAATATTATTTTAAGAACAGAGTACATCCTGCAAAATACAGATAGCCCACTGTGAATTATAAATATATTTATATTTGATACAAAACGCTACAAAATTTTTAAAAAATAGGGAGAGTTATGCGATCATGGAGACTTGGGAAACGAAAACGCAATTACACTCCGGTCGCAACTCAACCATAGGGCCGCCCAAGAATGGGATAGGCGGATACAATTAAGAAATATGTGGATTGATGAAACAGGGCTGCTTGGAGAAAGTTTGTACAGCCAACTTCAATTCCTGTTGCCTCTGTGAAAGACGATTGTTGTCTAATAATGGATTGCCTAAAATTTTAATCCATCATTGTATTCAAATGTTTAAATATTCAATGTTTGATTCAACAATGAGGAAGTGAATCGGACAATGTATTGCATGAGTAAAACGTACTTACATGAAATCACATGATTTATTTAGAAATGGTTGTAACTAGATATTTTACTCATGACCCTGTACAGTCGGCGACAGACGACTCTGTTGGTATCATATTTTTTTTTATTATTACAATATAATACATAATTATATAATACATAGATTAGTTTAATGTTGAATTATTTTATGGGTAATGAATGAAATGATATTGATCACATCTTAATAATAATAATGACTATCGCTGCCCTTCATTATTCGTAACTAGTAGATGAAGAAAATAAAATAAATTAAACATAAAACAACATGCGCGCGGTGTACACAACCGATACCATGTGTCAAATGACGTCAAGTGCGTTGTTGCATTACTATCTAGCGTGAAGTGGTCAACTGTTTACAGATTTTAAAGTACCAAAAATAGTAGACATATACAAAAAAAAATCAATAATTCAAATTTTCAAAATTAAAAATCAATTAAATTTTAGAAGCGAATTCCGATCTACAAGATATAGAGATCAAATTGAGATCAAAAACTAAAATATACCGAAACTCAAAATCAACATATTTATCAAAGCATCAAATTTTTTAACAATCTCCTCATCACAATTAGAAAAATTAAGAACTATAATAAATTTGTAACTGAAGTAAAAAAAATATGTACACAGACTAACTGAAACAATAATTAACTCGTATATACTCCTTTTCTATACACGAGTCTTACTCTCATAGAGAAGAAACAAATATTAAAAAATATATATCCACTGATTATTCAAATTGAATTATATTTTTAATATTAATTAAAAAAAATTTAAAAAAACTGTGTCTCTTTCTCGCTTAGATAGCGCTCACGGATACGGATTTTAAAAACGATATTACAAGGTGAAAGTCTGTTATATTTACAAGCCTGTTGAAACAGTGCGCGGCCGTCCTCTCTAGCGGCGCTAGGGGAGGCGCCGATTATACGGTGTAAGTTCATATAGGTTTCCCACAGATGGTGCTCTACATCCACTGTATTAAATTCTAATATATTTCCGTCACCCTAATAGATGACAAGTCAATGCATGTTATTTACCCTTCTTTTAAGTTCTGTCACATTCTATATTTTTTACTAAATACTAGTCAGACGTGCGTACTAACCTTTATTAAAAAAAAATGTAATTTACCAGAAAAATATTATATTTTAATCTGAATAGAAACATTAATATAAAAATAAAATATTTGTTTAAAAATCATTCTGATAATTGAATAGCTTTATATCTGACACTAAAATCATTTATATAAATTTTATTACTGTTTCAAAAAGGTTTCACAAGGACCATAAATCATTTGGGTAGTAGGAAGACTGTAGTTTGGAATTTATACCTGTATTTTTTTATTTATTGTACAAATTTGATTAACAGTTTTTTTTTCAGTTGTTGAAAACCAAAATTATGTAATATTTATTTAACCATTTTAATTAAAAATTTAATTCCTGTAGTTTCCTGCTAATTTGAAACTTATTTGACTAATGAGTTAGAGAGGGACACCCAAGTGTGGTAATCTAATTACGCTACATATGTAGTGAGTAACAATTGTTATATACAAATTAAATGTATTGATTAGAAAGATATATACGTAAAAGGAAATTTATAGAAAAATACTGTTATTGCTACCGGGATACGAACCTGAATCTCTTTCCATATCGGGGAAGGTGCGTTATCCAACTACGTTACATATTTTTCAACCTATATGTTACACTTTTTCAAATTAATACATCTATCGTTCCATTATTCGATAGCCATCTACTTTGTTATCACAGAATATCAAATACCTTTAAGTAGACCGATAGCAGACGCCAGAATTAAAAATTAATTTTTATAAAATTTTGAACACATTGATATTAATTATTCAGAACATAGGACTGTGATATTTTAAATATCAATTAAATGTATTGATTAGAAAGATAAATGTAAAATCCATTTTATCGAAAAATATTGTTGTTGCTACCGAAATTCGAATATGAATCTCTTCCAATCTGGGGAATGTGCATTAACCAATTATGCAACAGCACACAGTACATTGACGAAAAATTTTTGAATCTATATGTTACACTTTTCAAATTCATACATCTATCGTTCCATTATTTGATAGCCATCTACTTTATTTTTATGGAATCTCAAATGCCTTTGAGTAATCCGACAGTAATAAAAAAGCTATAAATATTTTTTTTTTTAAAAAGAACACAAATTATATTCGATGTTAAAATTGACGTATTGATTAAATCAATGTTTGATATTATTTCGTTTTCAGATTTTAACTTCAAACAAATTTTTTGTACTATGAAAAATATAACTATTTAACTATGAGAGTTTTTCGCTGAAAACAGATGTCATAAAACGTATCATCACCACATGTGTTTTTCTTGTGGATTAGAATGACGGTACACACGTACCTTTACCTACTCTCATGGATCAAAGTCTCATTGAGAGATTATCGTAGATAGGAGCCATAAGAGTTTCTTAGCAGAAAACTTATGCCATAATTATTGCCGATCATCGTAAGAGATTAAGCATTTGAAGCGGTCGAAATTTGGGAAAAAACTATGAAACCCAAAATAAATAAATAGCGTGATAAAATCAGAGAACCCTTCTTACTTTGTTGTATGGAAATGGCTGGCAAAATTGTAGTACTAGAATCTAAATAATAAACTGTATACAACGCTAATACAACATATCGTTATACCTATATGCAGTGGCGTATTGTTACCAGGGCGGGCCAGAGGGCTGTCCTGGCACTTCTTTGACTTGGAAAAATATTTTGATTCTATATATGCCGCATATAATTTTGTACATCAAATATCATGGAGCGGATATTACGAAAATGTAAAAATACATAAACGTGAAAGTCATTACGAGAAAATTTATAGTTATTTTTTAAGAATTGGATCATCCCATTATTTCAACCATTGACCGCGTGCACTTGCAAACAGATGAACTTAATTTAAATAAACAATCATCCCTAAATGTAAATTTTATATCTTAGCGTTTACAAAAGTTAATTTATTGCTTGCTAAAATCATTTCTTTTTAACTTCTTCTTCCGATATTATGAAATATTTTTTTAATTTAACGAAAATGGGGACGGGGTGATTAAAATTAGATACCGCCCTGGTACTTTTTTATTTAGCACTACACCACTGCCTGTATGGTTGTGAAAGCTTGGTGTCTCACCTTGGTGTAGAGATGAAGGTTACAGATCTTCAAATATACAATCTTGCACAAGATTTACAGCCCAACACTTGATAATCTGACCGAAGCATGGAAGAGGTTAAAAATTTAATTATAGGGAAGAGTATAATGCCCCAGTATCATGTGAAAGAAGCCAGTGAAGAGGTTGCAGTGGGCGGGATATGTAGAGAGAAAGTAACATGAACAAAGCCTTTTTATACAAGCCAACATAATCAAGACTCAGGGGAGGACCGAGGCAGACTTGCAGGAGGTATGGAAATAACCTGCACCTCTTGCTCTCTGCTATTCATCTCCCATGATACCGTTGAAGAAAAAGTAAAAAAAAAAAGTTTTTTTAACAACTAAATATGGACACGTTTTTAGATTAGAAGAAAATCACCCTACTCAAATCTGGATACACAGCTCTTTTACCGGTATATGCGGGGGTGGTTTCTAAATACGCCGTTCATGTATTATAGAATCATTTATATAATGTACTGTGGCCGATTTTTAATGACTGGCTGCTGTAAAAATTAACAATATAACAGCATAGTAGACTAATAGGTAGTATTAGATTGCGTCAGAGTGTAGAAGAAAAAGACCCATCTACGAGCGCGTCCGCTTACAAGCCATTGCCCATACCTACACACACAAACGTCTCACTCGTTCTTCTCGCCATGAGACCGCGGTACACACACACGCCTCACAGTTTATTTGATCAGAGATAAAAAAGGAAGAATACAGGAGAAATATGAAGAGTTAAAGGAGCGAGTCGGTAGCGTTTCGTCCCAGTTCCGTCGCATCGTGGCGAGGCGGAAGAACTGTCGTTGGAGAACTGTCGGTTGGTTATTTGTTCAAATCAGCAACCTGGATACTTTTCTCTTTAATAATCTTCAATTTTCAACTTTTGTGCAATATCATTGTTACTTACCTCTTGTTCACTATATCTTCTGTTCAAATACGATTTGCAATGTACTATTCTTGTGGGTTAAATCTGCCGGCAGTGGTGCGTGAAGGATGAGTCTCCTATATGTTTTTCTTTTGTGCCATCTCGTTTCTCGGAAGGGAGCGCCTCTTCACTTCCCCTCTGCTCCCCGGCCTTGTTATACCTTGTTTATCTCGCTGTCGACTATTCTATCCATATTATTATATTCTATTTTAACTGTATTATTTATATTATCACTTTCACATATAAACATGCTTTGTTCTTTATTTAAATGTATTATAAATATCTATTTACATGAGGGGCGCTATCAAACAGCTGCGTAGTAGCATTAAAAAATCGAAACATGCGGCGAATGAGTAGGATCGAGATAGGAGCCTTGAGCTTATTGCATCGGTCCTGGATAAACGGTGGGTCAACCCTCATTGGGGCTATCAATATAGGCTGAATTTGAATCGCCGTCCTCGCATATATTTAATATGTGTAAAGTAATGATGTATTTACTTGGTATAAGTCGTACTGGACCATCATTGCTTGATCGATGATTTGCGGCATTGATCTGTTTAATGATCTGATAAGATATTCAGATTTTTCTCTTTTATTTATCCTTCAATATTATCTTCTCTCAACAGAATCTTAATCTTAAAAATATAAGTGATAATATGAATTCATCTTGCAATGAGATGTTATTTACAATGCTAACTAATTCACATATTACTGTGTTATAAAACAGCTTAAGACAAATATTAAAATTTTAGAAAAACATGAAATATATTTTTCGCAGAATTCTTTAAATTTAATAGAATATCTAGAAAATCTAGAAAATCTAGAATTTATTATTTATAAGTGAGCTGTTGATGCTAACTAATTCACATATTACTATGTTATAAAACAGTTTAAGACAAATATTAAAATTTTAGAAAAACATGAAATATATTTTTCGCAGAATTCTTTAAATTTAATAGAATATCTAGAAAATCTAGAATTTATTATTTATAAGTGAGCTGTTGAAGAACAATAAAATATAATTCCTATAATGTTAAGGACTGTTTACGTGTCTGGATTGGTGGGTTGGCGCCCGGGGCTACGCTGGACCGCATACATCTTCATTTGTGCCAGCCCTGAGACGAAACCAGGGGCGGTACAATAAAACATTATATCATTTTGAAAGTATATTCGTAAGTAAAACTGATGTTAAAAATATGTGAAACAAGAAAATCTAAGAAACATTAACATTAAAAATTATGAATTAAATATATTAATTAGAAAGATTTACATATAAAATCAATTTTATCAAAAAATATTGTTGTTGCGCCACCAGAATTCAAACCTGGATCTCTTTCCTAACCAGGAAAGGTGCATTATCCAATTATGCTACAGCGACAATATTTTTAGCGACAAATTTTCGAACCTATATGTTACGTTTGTGATATTAATTATTTTAAAGAGTCATCTACCTTATTTTTATGTTTATTTCTATGTTTTGAATAATTACAACTTCACAATAAGAATGTGTTCTTCTGATAAACATTTTATAATAGGTTGGGTCAGGGGTCAGCAGACCGTGGCTCGCGAACCACATGCTGCTGTTTTCATAGGCATTTGCGACTCTTCAACTCCAGCTCATATTTTCATCTACAATCATACTTGATGCATGGAATAGTTTTCCTGCAACATATGACACAATAAAAGAACTAGCATTTGCCATCCTTTGGAGTCTTTGGCTCCACCAATTTATGTGAACAAGCATTATATTCCATGAACAAAGTTAAGAAACAAATTGACTAACGATAATTTACGATCATACCTACAATTGAACAAGTAGTTACTTGCCAGTCAAGTAAAACTTTCGGAAGCGATGCTAGGTCACCGTTCTAACATGTAAACTTTATAAAGCCCAAAGTGCATTAATAGTAAATTAAAATATGAATTAAATATATTAATTAGAAAGATATACATATGAAATCAATTTTATCGAAAAATATTGTTGTTGCTATCGCTATTCGAACCTGGATCTCTTTCCATGCAAGGTATATTATCCAACTATGTTACAGATATATGAATTGATAATTCTGGCGTCTGCTATCAGATTACTCAAAGGTATTTGAGATCCCGTAAAAATAAGGTAGATGGCTCTTTCATATAAGTTCGAAAATTTGTCGCTAAAAATATCGTCGCTGTAGCATAGTTGGATAACGCTCCTTCCCCGGTTAGGAAAGAGATCCAGGTTCAAATCCCGGTGGTGCAATAACAATATTTTTCGATAAAATTGGTTTTATATGTATATCTTTCTAATTAATTTATATTTGTTTTATTAGTGTTTAATAATCTAGGTTTTCTCGTTTTATATGCTACTGAAGCTTATAACTCTCATATATTCTATTATTTTTAGTAGCCCACGACTGTATTGTGCAATTTGAGATTTAAATAAAATGTATATCTTTCTAATTAATTTATATTTGTTTAATTAGTGTTTAATAATCTAGGTTTTCTCGTTTTATATGCTACTGAAGCTTATAACTCTCATATATTCTATTATTTTTAGTAGCCCACGACTGTATTGTGCAATTTGAGATTTAAATAAAAATATCGATTTTACCTTGTTTTTTTTCGTCATTAAAATTTATATAGCTACAGTGAAAATTTAGGTTGCTGCTCTATGAAAATTTTTAGATTTTGTTTACTTAATAATTTGGTTCTACTCACTAGTAAGTCTGCCGGCCTCTGGGTTAGGTTACTTTAAATAATTATATTTTTAAAAACATAAAATTTTTAATTAAAAAATCTGATGTGCCTAATTTTTGTTTTTTCAAAATCGCAACCATCTATTTTCGCAATTTTCACGTGGGCAGTATTCGTCACCGCAATAATCCGGTCACCCAGGTTGTCGCGTATTGAAGACCTGCAAATTGTTTTCTTGTGCTAAAGTAAGAGATCAAACTTCACACCCGTGTAGAACGATCGATTGTATCACTGAGAAAGAATTAAATACGATTAACCATAGTAAATCAAAAGCAATAATAAAATCATAACTCCTACGCCAATGGAGCGATAAACCATAAATAATGGAATGTTGACCAATATACCTGTGCCGCACAAAAAGCTATTACTTAAATAAAACAGGGCTCATTTGTCAGGCGATAATGGCTCCCGCTGACTACCCAACCCTTGTATGAAAAAATGCCGTAAAAATATACAGGCCTAAGGGCGATATTAGTTTACAGGTAATAACGATTTATGTCCGGAGGATAAATTTAAAAATATGTTGTTTTAAAATCGCCACAACATCACTGACTTTCTGCTTCGACAATATATTATAATAATTATTAGATTTTTGATATAATTGTGGGCGTTTTTAAAAAGATTAGTTTATATTATATTGAAATATTGATTTTCCTTTATTTTTCTCAGTAGTAAACTTTAATAATCTTACTTATGTTATATGGTTCGTGCAATAGACAAGTTTAAAAATTGTGTATAAAACTTGCATAAATATATTTTCTATTTATTTATTAGACTTTATTGAGATACATGTTTTTGTTGTAATAAAGGTGTTTTAATATAATATGATAAACATAAGATACAATTATATACTTGTAGTGTATAATGTGGGATGGAGTAGACTCCACCTCTGATATATGCAGCATTGTCCTGGCTACTTTGCTAGACTGTAGTCTGTGTTAAACTAGCAGTTTTTTTCGTGCTGCTGTGGTGTTATTTAATTGAAGAAAGATTCGACAGGAATAAAAATAAAGATAGAAAAAAAAGAAGAGGGAATATGAAGCGGGAGTCTTGTAGAACTAGTGAATTATTGGTGTAGATACTGTATAATGATTATGTTGGATAGCGATGCTTCTGATTGATCTTTACTCAATCGAGTATAAGTTATTTATTTCCTGGGTGGGATTTGGACTTCTCCACAAGTGTTCTCCACCGCCTTCTATCCCTGGATATTCTTCTCCAGTTCTCGGACTCTTCCTTTCTGCTTCAGTATAATTCCACACAGTTAGTTCACTTCTTCATTGGTCTGCCTCTAGATCGCTTCCACTGCGGTGTTCACTTGGTTATGATCTTTGGTGTCCTGTCATCTGGCATTCTCTCAACATGGCCAGCCCATCGCAGTCTTTTGTATCTTACCTCGTATCATATCTTATCTCGTATCTAACAATTGTTTCTTGTTCAATAAAATTGTTGAACTCATAATTGTTAGACGGGATGAAATTGAGCGTTCAAAATATGGTCAAATACCTTGGCCATATATTCAATGAAGATAGACGAGACGATGATGATATAGAACGGCAGAAGAGACAGTTGAGCGTTCGTGCAAATATGCTGTCGCGGCATTTCTACCGATGCAGTAAGGAGGTGAAGAGCATTCTGCTTAAATCGTTCTTCACCAGCATGTATATCTGCGAGCTCTGGTCCAAATACAAGCAAGTGATATATAACCGTCTCCGAATTCAGAACAGAATTACAACTCATACAGAAGACTGTTCGGATTGGCGCGTTATTGTAGCGCATCTACAATGTTTACCGTAGATGCGGCGTATACATGGGTTTGTTCCGTTTCTAAGACATCGAGTTGCTGGAGCTCAGCATCAACTCTCTGGTGCAAGCGGCGCTCTCATGGAAAGCTGGTTCCTTGACCAGAGAATAGCAGCGCCTACAAAATAGCTACATATACAACAATGGCCGTGACTGAAGTAATTATATATGTAATATTTATATTTTGTGTGTATTTGTGAACTTCTTACTTTTTATTAACATTTAAATTTTTTAAACTTTTTATTTATTAATATTTTCTTCGGTTTTCTTATTAATAACATTATTTTTATTTCATAACCTTCAATGTTTAACATAATCGGGTTAAAAAAAAAATTATCACTCTGGAATAAACACATTATTATTATTCATTTTTATTCTGTTTCAAGTTTAGGACTATAAATATTTTTTGATACTTATCGCTCAAAAAATGCAAATTTATTTTATTCGATTTGGGTTAGGCACGACGCTTCGCAACCATAATTGACCACTGGTCTTAATATAGTTTTATATAGTAATAGTTTAAATACTTTAATTATTTAAATAAATCGATACTGAAATGAAAGAAGATGATATTTTTTGACATAGATTGCATTAAAAAATCAGCGTGTAAAATATTTGGATAACTAAATAGTTGCCTTTTTTTTTAATAATCAAACTGAATGTTATTAGGCCCAGCTGTTTAATGTGCCTATAAGTCAAGAGTTATCTGTGACAATGGTGATTGTTTTTCAGGCGGCTATGCCTTTTTTTGTGTCTACATGTTTTACGATCTAGGACTGTCTCGCGAACAAGGGTGATGAACATTTCGGTCGCCTTTGAACATTTTGAGTTATCGCAACAGACGGGTCGGGATGCGACCGTCCAAAATGTCGAAAATAATTATTATATTTTATTTATAATTAATGATTTTCAAATATCTTTTGACCAGCATTGCGTCTATTGAAACTATTTTTATATTATTGTATTGTTTTATATTATTATGCTTCTATTTCATGGTTTGCAAATAATATTTTTGTTTTAGTATTACATATACAATAATGTACTAAACCCTGGTGTTTTACATATGTCTGGATGGGGTTAAAACATGGGCCCTGAGAAGGAAAGAAAGGAACATGCTCAACGCCTTCAAGATATGGTGTTGGCGTCGCATGCTGAGCGTACCATGGACTCGTACAAGGTGGGTGAAGTCGATCTCCAATAAGGTGAACATGATCGGAGCCTTGCTACATGTATTAAACAAGGTCCTAGATCGCGAAGAGTGGAGGCAAGCAGTTCGCGCTGTGGAATCAGAATACCGGATCGCGATGCTCAGTCATAATCATATCGATTGAGAGAGAGAGAGAGAGAGAGAGAGACAATAGTACCTATAATATGTACATATGTGATGCATGTTACATTACAAATATATTAAACTTACTTTTAATATTGAAAACTAAATTAATTTTTGTTAGTTCGTATATGTATTATTTACTCACATGTACTTATCTTATCATACTGTATAAGTACTTTAAATATAATAAAATAAGGCAGGTTGACATATGCTGGTTGGTTTTATCATCTCTCCAATAGATAACAATATTTGAATATGTCCAAGTACACACAATTATTGGATTTTTACCCACAAAGACACTCTTATTAAAAATATCTCATAAAGACAAAGCTTATTTTATTATATTTAATGAAAAATATTTGGAAGTATGAGGTAATTACAGGGCTTACGACCTGTCTTCGGCTGACTTAAGTGATCACTTTGTATGTATATAACGTTCACCAATTCTCACCCCTCAATCTCCACATTTATCAAATTTTTGAAAGTTGTATGACAAAGATATATGTATGTAGTCAAAGTAAATAAGGAAATAATGTAAAACTGATCTTAGTATATTAAGAAAGATTAAGAAAAGATTGCTTGGATGGAACGGATGAATGTGGAGAGAATGATAAAAAATATATATGATGCGAGCGTTGATGGCTCCAGATATAAAGGACGTCCGCGGAAGACTTGTCACAACCAGGTAAACCAGACACTGGAAGATGGTTCTATTGAAGTCTCAATAATCTGCGAGTTTATATGATGTATTTATTTAATTCTTAACATAGTGCATACATAAGCACTCCTATATATGCTCTAATCTGTTTTACTAAAATTTATCTCTTATCAGTTTCACATCTATTCAATTTCTCCACATTTTTTCTGACATTTCATTTAAAATCTTCATCGCACTATACATCATCGATTTCTGAATGTGGAAGTGACAAGAATTATGTGTCAGGATAGAATAGTGCTTTGCTCTATCCTCTTTGCCTACCCCGCGGCGTGATAGTAAGGTAAGAATTTAAATAAATAAAAATCTGAAATTCAATATCTCGGACATGTGACGAGACATCCAGAAAAGTATTAAATCTTACACCTCATAATGCAGGGAAAGATTACTGAAAATCGGGGCTCTGGAAGAAGATGAACATCATGGTTGAAGAACTTGAGGTTTGGCCAGTATATTGCATTGATGACAGCCAACGTCCGTTGAACGGATAAGACACTAGAAGATGAAAAAGAAAAAATTAAAAAAAAAAATTAATATTACCTTCGACAATTGTTTGGATAACCCTGCAACATATTATCGTGTTTGCTATATACCTTCGGCATTTTTTACAAAAAACAATCTGTTCCATAACTTAAATTTTATAGCTTTTTATATTTTATTTATATTGCTAATTCCGCACAGGCCAATTAAACCAGTTGATATATATTTCAAGTTTTAATGACTCCAAATTATATATAAATATGTATACTCATTTTTTTTTTGTGTACGACTCTCGAATTTAACGTTTTGGTGCTGCATTTTAATTGATTACGCTCGATGTGGTTCTTGTGTTTATTTTTTTAACGAATATAAATTAATGTTTGCTCGAACAATTTGACGGAGCAGTTTTGTATCGGTATCACAAAGGTGTGTAAGTATTTATTGTGGCCTTAAATCTTTATATTTTGATATATACACGGGTAGGCATCTGCCTTGTCGGCATCATCGCGTGCCTGCTCAGATGATTAATAATTAAAAGTATTTCTCTCGAGTGCTGAATTCAAAAACTATAAAAATTTTAAAAAGTTATTTAGAATGTATTATTTTTTATAGTTATTAATATATATAATAGATGGCAATGAACGCCGAAGACTGTCGCGTGTCACGTGATTATTTTTATCCTCTGAATCCATGCATTTCTGTATTTATCTGGAGTTTTCAATGTTACGTATTGTTTATTTTTTCTATCTTTTCATTAAAAAGGGTATTTCAGGATCATGATCTTCATGAACTCCTGTTAGAACTCCTTTTCCACTTGGTCCGTCCAACAGGCGGAGGATCTTCCTCTTCCACTTCATCCTTCGACGTGATCCATCACAATAAGCATATTCAAGCAATCTTCTCTACTTGCAAGATGGCCAAAAAATTGAACGATTCGTCTCAGGCAAATGAAAGTCTGTCCTTGATGTTCAGTTCCCGCAAAATGGAGACATTCGTGCGTCTCGTCGTCCATGGTATGCGCTACATGTGTCTCCAGCACCACATCTCAAAAGTATCAACCCGTCTTCTCTCTCTTGCTCTCAGGATTCATGATTCCACAGCATATAAAAATATAGAATGCACAAGAGAATATACAAGTCTGACCTTAGTTGTTTTGGAAATACCATCACATACTTATTACTATAATTTAATTTTTTTATAAATACAGATACGTATATGGAATACATGTCACATCAATATTTTTACTTTATTAAAACTAAGATAAACGCATGTGCTATGATAATAGAACTAACTTGATGGCCTCCTGGAACGAGGCTCGAACCCCCGACCACTAAATCATAGATAGGCGAGTATCGTGACCACTAGACTTAATAGTTTATCAAATTAATTTAGTTTAATTTCTGGCTCGTAGTAATCAGGGACATTAACGACTTGTTGATATTATTGTGGAGGTATATTGCCACCACTCTTATCATAGCCGCCCGGCGATACTGAATGCACCCAGCAATACCGGTGCGTGAAACAAAACTCCTAACAGCCGTAAACATATCCAATACTGACATCGGGTAAGCATAGCCGCCTTCTCAGTACCTACAACACACACTCACACACTGGTAACGTACACTATATATGTCCATACAACATGTCTATAAATGATTCCCTATAATATTATATGTATACTAAAGTATATAAATATAAACTAAACATTAAATTTTTTCAATCAATATTCGCAAATTTACTTTGTGATAACATATTATATAAATGGTATGAAAAACACTTTGGAAACAAATCATTCTTTAGATATTAAAATGGGTTTAGAAATTTTACATACAAATATTTACTTATGGTTTACAATTAGACAAGTTTGAAATTTTAGAAATAAGAAAAAATGTTAACAGCAAATTAAATATTATAAATAACCAAATCCTTTTTACAAATAGTCATCTTTTAAATTTGTTTTCACAGTAATTCCTAATTAGTCACCCACCACTTATACATTTGTTGTTTTGTTTTTATGTATGCTTGTATTTTAAATTTTAGTATGCATTGTATCCTAAAGAAGATACCATAGGTATCAAAACATGTTGATGTATCAATGAATAGTGGTTTTATAACGAAGTGTTTTTTCTTATTATTTATAAATAATATATTTTTATTACTCTAATATCTCCCTGTATGACAGAAAATTACATGGAATATTGATACATTTCATGTAAGAGAATTAAAAAACTTTTTTTAAATTTATTTAACATTTTTACAATTTTTTTGTAACATGAATTAAGTTTTTTGCATTATTAAAATTACTTTTTTTTTTACGTACCTCTCCAAAAAAGAGACTAGCTCTTGTGCAAGCACAAGGAGAGGGAGTTACGCTATAATAATTTTATATAATATCTTATATATTTTATTTGTCTATTTGTGGGCTTCTGAAGCATTCTATAATATTGTTTATTTCCCAATTATGTGTTTCTGAAGTGTTCATTTAATTTCTTTCTAAACTATTTTATATCTTTAATTTGTGTAGGGAAGCTATTGAAATTTTTTATCCTTAAGTATACATAATTTTGCTGATAGTGTTTGGTGTTACATTTAGGCATTTTAAAGTTATTTCTAAACCTTAATGATGTGCTTGTTTCAAATTTTACAGTGTTATTTTCTTTAATTAATTGATTAATTGAGATTTTTTTGTAAATATTTTCTATTTTGGAAACTGGAGATGGGTCAAATTCAATCGAAAAATTGACATTTGATATTATTGATAAATTTTCCCAGTTTAGGATGAAGGCAAAATGTGACAAACTGAGGTGAGTATGCGTTTCCGAGGTGAAGAAACCGCCGTTGTTGTGTTCTCCACTGACTAACTGGTGAAGAGGATAGAACGCTGTTCTTTACTCTCACAATGTACAGCTTATTTTAATGTACTAACTGCAAGTTCGTACACATATTCGTACAGTATTCGAAAATATCATTCCAAATATAATCGTATTTATAAAACGTATTCCGATAACAATGACAACCAAATAACGGTAAACAATTCAATTACAATAACAATGTTTAGTAATATATGTATAATTATAAATATAATATAATGTTAGACTCGCATTGTTTGTTATTATTAAATTAATTCATTGTTTAAAATTATAATTATCCTTTCAAAAAAATTTAGTACCATTTGTGTAAAATATGAATACCTACTCTAATAATAATTTATATGCACAATTGCGTGGGTACTTAGTGAGTCAAAGATATAATTTTCACAATGTATACCATTTCCCATAATCATAATTGTTTGATGCTGCGACAATGAACTGCTTTATGAATATCGTGCACAAATGCTATTTAAAATTTATCTAGAAGAGTTTTGTTTAATCTATGAATTTTTTTAATATCCTATTGTCCTAAAAATTATTGAAAATTTAATTTGAATGCTTAACCTCAACAAATTGTCCCACTATATCTACTCATTTTTTTTAAATTATAATTTTACTAAATCATAAAACAATTTTATTCAGCGAGTATTTCTATATACATTTGTGTTAGAAATAGCGTATTTTGTAACATTTTTATATACTTTGTGTTTTATTTTTACCTTGAACGATACCGGGTCGATATCAGAGGCCTTTTATAACTTTATTGAAATCAAACATTTTGGTTTGATACATATTTGTCAGTTTTTATTTAGTATTTATAGAAAGTAGTCAATTATAATTTATTTTGGAGCATCTAACGCTTCTATTTACAATGTGTTAAAGTTATTAATTTTATTTATCTAAATAATAATAGTTAGATGTTGGAAAACTTCTTCGATTAGGGCTGTAACACATGTAGTTTTATAAGACGGTGCCACCTCACACGCAGCCCGAGCTACAATTTAAATTTTGCGAGAAATTTTTCCCGGTCGCGAAATGTCAAAAAGTGGTGATATCGACTGGCATCCTCCATCACCTGAATCGACCGCTCCCGAGTACTATCGGTACAGATACTTGAAAGAAAAGGTTTACTTCAATAAGTCAACAACAATTCCGATGCTAAAGGACAATATTCAAAATGAAACTGGTGAAATAACACGCGAAGAATGTTATGAAAAATATAGTTAAAAGAAAACGCACGTGTGCCGCTGTCAAAGGTGGCCACTTGGCCGATGATACATTCCATACATAATTGTAATAAACTAAATAATTGATAAATAACAACTAAATTAAAAAATTGTATTCCTTTTTACAGTTATTCATAAACAACATTAGCCTGGAACATAATATTAATCCTGTATAATAATTTAATTGCAATTATAATAATTTAATTAACTATTTATTTATCGAAAAAATATTTGGTTTCTACTGGGATTCGCGCCTGAACCTTTTTCTATCCGGGGAAAACGTTTTACGATTTCGCTCATTCATTACTCATTAATCGTTCATCACCAGCATGTATAACCGTCTCCAAATTCAGTACAACAACTCATACAGAATACTGTTTGGATTGGCGCGTTATTGCAGCGCATCTACAATGTTTACCGAAAGCGTATACATGGATTCGTTCCGCTTCTAAGACATCGAGTTGCGGGCGTAAACATGCGGCTGGAGCTCAGCACCAACTCTCTGGTGCAAGCGGCGCTCTCATGGAAAGCTGGTTCCCTGACCAGAGAATGACAACGCCTACAGAATAGCTACATATACAACAATGGCCGTGACTGAAGTAGTTATATATGTAATATTTATATTTTGTGTGTATATATGTCTGAAGTTTTTACTTTTTATTAACTTTTTTTTTTATTTATTAATATTTTCCTTGGTTATCTTTTTCTTTTTCATAGCATTATATTTATTTCATAACTTCAATGTAAAACATAATATCTATGGCGAATCGGGTTAAAAAAAAACCTGATCACGCTGAAATAAACACATTATTATTATTATTACAATCAACCGATTACGTTTACGACAATTTTGGAATTTATATTCTGTAAATTTTTTAAAACTGATATTTTTAATTCGTTTTAAAAATATCACAGAACTACGTTGTGTAATTGCAACTTCACAATAAAATGTGTTTTTTTAATAAAATATATACATATTTCATGTGTTAAAACTGCTACACAACTGTTATCTTCTCTCTATGACTATTCTTCTCCAGTTCCTAAACCTTTCCACCCTGCTCCAGTCCTCTCGCGCATAGTTAGTGTATCTCTTCCTTGATCTGTCTAAGTTAACTGATTTATATTTTTGATATTCTTTACATAATTATCGTCAAATTTTAATTAAAATTATTTTAAACAATACTTAGATCATGGCCAGTGTAAGAATGCGGCTGAAATTATCTGCGCAGAAACGCGTTTGATCACTTTTTAGTATATTCAATCTAATCAGTCGGATATGCGTGGCATTAATCTTAACCCTGTTAAACATTGTTAAAAGCTTGTACTAATAAAGAGCATAATATATTTATTTTTAAACAGCCATTTTCCTATTATCATATCTTTTTGATTTTTCAGTAACGTAATTGTTTATATCTCCGCCTGTCATACGAGAGACTTGGGTTTGTTTCTCTGAAATTTATTTTTATTTGATTTACATAGTTTAATAAATTTATTAATTTTTTTTTTGAACCAGAAAAAGCATATTTGCAGGTGTTTTTTTTTTCAAGTGTATTTTATTGTTAATTTTTACGTCGTTCCGAGTAGGGATACGGGATACATAAAAGGTATATAAATACGCGTAACAATACTATTTTTCTGTGACGAATTTGTGATACCATTCATACAAACTACACGACCGGTTGGTAGGTCTACTTTGTCGGTAAAATTTCGTCAAAGGACGCAGAAAAGATATTTTTTAAACCCATTTAAAAATATGCACCGTGCAATATTGAGAAGCTAGACAAATCAAAATTGATAAAGCGACAAATTGTACGAATCAACACTCAAAAATAAGTTCTTAAAATTTTTAGGTAAAGCACCCAGGTCCTGACTTACTTGACTTGCAACTTGAAAATTCTTGAAATTTTTCCGATTTAAGTTACTTACTTATATTTTAATTACGCGCGACCACATACCTCCAAATAAATAGACATGAACTAACACAAATTCCTTGTGGCAAAATTATCATTTTGGTGGCATCTACGTGATCACTTTGGTAACCACTCACGCAATCGAAGAGCTCTGCAACTTTTAAAAAAAATATGACTTTGATTGGAACGAAAATTTAAACGCTGACAATATAAATATGCATTTATGTAAAAAATACGTCTTGTTTACACAATGATTTAATTTTTGAAGAGTAAATACTTTTACTGTTGCATAAATGTGTCATAAACTATCGGATTTATGTTTCGTTGGATAAATGTGTGTAAATGTTCAAGCCTTTCTCTTATACATACTCAATATCATGTCTACTCATTTACGAGTCTGTGCACGAGACATTGTTTTGATATTTTGGAATAAACTCCAGAAAAAGACAGATTTTTCAAAGCGATATAATATGTATATGCCTGGATGACAAGATAACTGCATATAGAACAACTACACATGGTAGGCATATAGATAAATGCACACATAGATAATTGCATTCGCGTAATGAATATTAATTAATACTAATTAAATGTATTAATTTGAAAGATATACTTATAAAATCAATTTTATCGAAATATATTGTCGTTGCGCTATCAGGATTAGAACCTGGACCTCTTTCTAAACCTGGGAAGATGCGTTATCCACAGTGAGAATGTATTCCTCTTAATAATATATAAGTTGTGTCAATGTGTCCAAAATTTAATAAAAATGACACGTTGGTACAACTTTATTAATTACAACTTCACAATAAGAATGTGTTCTCATAATCAATTTTTTTTTTACTCTTGTATTATTTTTATTTATAAAAAAAAAAGTTTAACTAGGTAAAAGGCAATCCTTGTCGTAAATCTGCCATGCAGTTTGGCAAAAAAAAAATTAAAATGTATATTTATACAATAAAGAATAAATTTAAAAAAAATAATAATAATGGAAGGGTATATATATTAATTTGAAAAATGTAACACATGGGGTCGAAAATTTATCGACAAAGATTCTGTCTGCTGTAGCATAGTTGGATAATGCACCTTCCCGGGTTTGGAATGAGATCCAGGTTCGAATCCCGGTAGCGCAACAACAATATTTTTCGATTAAATTGATTTCATATGTATATCTTTCTAATTAATACATTTAATTAGTATTTAAAATATCTTAGATTGTGTTATCCTTAATGAGAATATATTTTTCTTGGGCTACAAGTGAGCAAAATTTAGAAAGAATGGAATTCAATATAATACATTTTTATATCAAGACAAGCGGTGATATTTATTTTTTATTTGATCTGTCATAGTGTGCAAGATTGTATAGAAAAGTGACCGATATATATTTAATTTAATATCATGTATGTATATCGATATAAAACAAAATTTCGGGCGTGGAATAATTTGTTTTTCTTAACTTTAGTTCTAGATTTATATATATGCAACATAGTATAAATCTGACAGAAGGGGAGAACATCTAGTATTCCAAGAATAATGCATAATTTTATTTAAAAAATGAAATCAGCGAAAAAATAGATATGTAAGATTTTTTTTGTAGCGTCTGTTTCCACCATCATCACAGCCCCCTCCCACATACCGGACCGTCAATAAATCACTGACCTTAGGCTGAAAATATTTCTGCACGAAAAAACACAAAAGCCCCATAAGAAAATGACAAATGACCGCCGTGAGAATCGAACCCGCGGCAGGTAGCGGCCGAAGCCTTGGGCCATTATCCGGCGAGCTGTACGGCTCGTCCGAAACACGAGAGCTCTCCATTGAGCACTCTCTAATCGGTGATTTCATCAAAAGTATCAGAGTTAAAATAATTCACACCATTGCAAGCCATACCGCATGCATATTTCGAATAAAATAATTCTACAATCCTTTGAAACTTTACCATTTGACTTGAAATTAAAAAAATTGGCTCCCTGGACGTTGTGTTTTATTAAATATACCATATAGATACAAGAAGATAAAATATGATTTATAGTTGCTATCGTTTATGTAAACTCCTTCGATAGCTGGTTCACAAGTTTCCGATTAACAATAAGCACTCACATGATATATGAACTGCACTAACCTCTTTCATTTTACTGTCTTTCTGGTTCGATATTGTTGTTCTTTTAGCTGGGTTGTCGTGTTTAGATTTCGACCGACCGAAGCGCGCGCTGGTGATTTATTTTAACTGCTGGACTGGTCGAAGCACGCGATGCAATTTACCGTCTTCTTAACTTCCGAAAAAAGGGCGGCAATACTCGCATACACATGTGTGTATTATTATAAAATAGGAAAATCAGATCAAGATGCGTAAACAATTATTATTGACGAATTTTCACTTAGAATACAATACAATAAAACTATAATTTTGTTATATCATATTAATTAGGGAAATTTAATACATAGGTATATTTTTAAACATTACAATATTAATTAACTAACTCACTATGATGACGTTTTTTCTCAGGGAAAGACAGAAATCATATGATATAATTAAAATAAAATGTATTTATTCAATTTATGAATAGGTCGAACAAATTATTAAAAAAATATGTAATATTTTGTTTCGTGATAGCGACAACTCACGTTTCGTGATTATTTTGTGATGAATATGTTAGAAACATGTAAGGAATGAGCTTGCCGAAAATCTCTCGTGATTTGGCCCAAAGACATTTGGTGTAATTTTTTAATTTTTAAACTCCCTCAACAAAGAGAATTCATTGAATGTTATAATCGGGGATGGATTTCTCAATTCTGCGATTGATTTTTGAGGGTGTCTTGCTCGCTAGATTAAACATGTTCTGTGGTGCGACCGGCCCGTGAATAATTGACTAAAATTCACACGGTCCTCTAAACAGGTGATCTGATATTTTTGTCTTTCAGCAGTTTCAATGTGACTTCGAAAATGATAATCCAGCTAAACATATGAAATATATTTGTTTATTTATTAAATTTGCACAAATTTATGGTATTTTGGAGTAACTGAATAAAAAAATAAAATAAGTTTTTTCGATGATATTTTTCGTAGTTTCAAAATATTTTAGATAAATTTATATAAATATCATTAATTTAATATTAAATAATTAACTTAGCATCACGCCGTGTCCACGCGGGAGTAGACAGAGAGGATATAGCGCCACACTCTTTCGCCTTATCCGTATTAATACATATTCTTATACAATCCCGCCGATTGTTGAGGCTTCTAACAGAACCATCCTCCAGTATCTGGATTACGTCCTCTGTTTCTTGTGCCATCAACACTTGTGTCATATATCTTCCATACCATTTTCTCCTTATTTATCGGTTCCATATGACCAAACTACCTAATTTAATGTTAAAAATGTATAATTAATAAAGTATATCAAAACTACTACTATCAACACTATTTCTAAATCTAAATCTAAATCTAATAAATCTTATAAAATCCTCATTTATTGTAGTAAAATTATTATGTTAAGCTTGATTGTCAATTTTCCCGTTTCTGTAAATAATGCTTACGCAAACTAGAAGAATTCAATGATAATATTTATTATAATTAGATTTTTAAAATTTAAATAAAATTAAACACGGAGTTCAACAAACTAAACACAATAACAATAAACAATTTAAAAATCTCCTAAAAGTTAAAAGTGGTGTGTTCTATCACAATAGTCCAGTAATTTGTTGATACGCCACTGATATCAGAAATTTTAAAATTGATTATAATGCTGCTGTTAGAATTATAAGATACCTTCTCAGGAGCTGGTTACTGAGTGTTGGCAGAAAGGAAACTGAGCTAAGATTCATGGAAACGATTACATGAATAGAACATCATTTATTTCTATTAATTTTCTGTTTTTTGTATTGTGTTTCAATCATTCGCAAGCGAGAAAATTTAAGTTTAAAAAAAATATTTTCAGAATTATTTTATAACGTTGTTTACTCAATTTTTAATATTTCAAATTTAAATTGAGAAAAATTGTTTCATATTTATAATGTTAGATATAACGGATGAACCTGTCTACTTTAGCACAGACTTCGGTCTAGTTAAGGAGACAGTGAACATCTCTTACATTATGAATAGAATTTGTATGTTTGAATGTTCGTTTTTTTTTTCATCCATGTCGGTAGTACTTTATGACTGAGGACGCTAACTATGCTCCTCAGCATCCTGCACATCTTAGGGCTATCACCATAGCAGTGTCTATAGCCTTTTCTACTTGGTCGATTGAACGGGTGGGAGATCTTCCTCCTTCCTCTTCGTCCCAAAGATGCGCAAAAAATTGAAGGGTTCGTCTCATGCAAACGGTTGTGAGTCTATTGATCGAGTCGCTTCATTTGTATGTATATATATAATATAAATAAATTATAAATATATTTTTCTTTACATAAATAATTCTGCTGGGTGTTTTTTTTAAGAGGTATACAAATTTTAAAAGAAATATAATACATAAAAATCGTGGTAATAGCCATGGTATTGGCTTTATTGGAAAGATAATTTTATGCTATTAGTATTTAAATATGATTTCGTGCATATGGACGCCGCGGCTGGCTCGAATAAAGCGCAATCTAAAAGTCAAATTTTCGACCAATTTTTGGAGTAACTGGGACCGTAATCGGCAATACCGCGACGAATGTTGGCTTCCAAGTCTTCCATTATTGGTTTATCGGCATAGACAAGGGATTTTACACATTCCCACAGTAAATAATCAAAAAGTGTTAAATGACACAATCTTGGAGGCAAATTCATAGTAAATTATGCGCTCATTGAATGCACCATTTAATTAACTAAACTATTTAATAGAATGCTAAAAGATTTAAATTAATTGAATTATCCCAAGAACATGAAACTACATATTAAAACTTGGATTCGTAATATGGGTAAAGCCAGTATTGGTGCACTCACCCAAACATATTGACTCATACCTATATTAATTATTGCTACAAAGTGATCCAAAAATTAAGCCCATTTTAAAATTGTTCTTCATATACACCTTTTATATAGTAATAAATGTAATTCTATCTACTTGTAATTCTAATTAATTGAACAATGGTTGTAAACTATGCCCGTCTCCACACAGAATTTCTTTAGTTAGACGGGCACAGTCCAAACAGATTTGTACATAGTATTATATAGTTACAAATAATAAAATTATTTATTTTTTTTAAATTGAAGAACGAAAAAGTCAGTCATTGACTGTAACATTCTGGCCGGCATCATTTTTGAAGAAATATGGACCAATCCACTGCAGCAAAAACTTATTCGGTGCGCACTGTGCGATATCTCTGCGGATGTGAATTATCAATTAGAGTATGCGCGATGCGAAAACGATCCACGGTTATTCGAATTACTTGCTCGGATGGACGATTATGTCGACTTTTATGTCGTAAGTTTCGTGTAATTTCGAAATAAATTTGCAAGCGTTGTTCTGGCGTAAGTCCATTCATGGTGAAACGGCAAACCAAATTGAGCACAAATCAGCTAAATTGGGTATCGCTGTAAAAAATGTTACCAATTCGAAAAACAAACCTCTAAAAAAGCACCTTTAGATATATATGCCTCTAAAATGTTTTTTAAATACTGGTACGATACCAGATTAAGTAAATCCTCAGTCCATCTGCCATCCCAGCAACACCCGTGCCGCGGTATATTTCACAACAATCTTGACAATTTTGCAATAGAGGGAGTAAAGTGTACTATAATAATTTTGATCGTATATTATTTTTATCCACCGACATTGTTATTATTTGAATAGGGCGATTATTCATAAAAAAAAAGAATGGCGGGCTACCATCGCAGCGTGACAAAAGAATGGCGAAATATTATTTGATAAACAATGGGCTCGCGCGCGCGTGCGCAGTTGCCAACAAACAAATCTTAAAATGTTATTCCGTATGCAATAGAGACATTTGAATATATTCACATTTCGCCAGCTAAACCTGTTGCGCTCTGACGTCGTCATCTTTCCCGCCGGAATTTTGCCACGAATCACGGCGTCAGCGTTCGATTTTTAAAAAGACCGATGGGCATTGTGCGGTGCGCATTGTTTTCTAAATTTGAATTTAAATATGCGCCCCTGTATCCCGATGTAGCCCCCGTGCGCAACACTGAAAAGGTTGTGAATAATCGGAAAATTTATCGGATGGATATAAATGAAACAATGTTATAACTCTACTTGAGTTTATTAGCACTGCTCGAGTTTCGAGAGGAACAGTATATTAAAATATTAAAATAATTACACACAAATATAGGAGATTATGTGGTACTGTGTTATAGTGCTAATAAACTCAAGTAGAGTTATAACATTGTTTCATTTATATCCATCCATTGTGATGAAACTCTACAAAGTTAACGCCGATTCTATCAGTAATATGAACATTTATTAGATATTACCGATTCCCTGAATCTGAGAAAATAACTAATACCATAAATAATTTCTTCTCAACATAATTAGAATTTTGCATTTCTATTACTAAGCCACAGGTGGTTTTATCATATGGATCGGATAAATGAGGAGAGATCGTCGAGCTTGTATGATAAGATGTATGAATGTGGATGAGGAGAGAATTGTGTGTCAGAACAGAAGAGTGTGGCGCACTATCCTCTCTGCCTACCCCCCCGGGGAAACGGTAGTGATGTAAGTAAGTAAGTATTACTGAGCCTATGAATTGACACGAGTCTCGCACGTTTATTAAATAGTATTTGTTATAATTTTATATATATATATATATATATATATATATATATATATATATATATATATATATATATATATATAACTAATTAAAATTATATTTGTTGTACCTGCAAAAAAAATAAATCTTTTTTATTTTTTATTATCTATCGAATTTTTTAATGTAGTGACATGATGTACACTAGTCAATATTTAATAATGACAAAACAATTGCAAATCCAAGCAATACACTGTCCACTAACATACTTTTTACAAAAAATAAAATTTTACGAAATAAAAAAAAACATTTTACAAGGACAATAAACTTTTTACAAGAATCCAAAAAAACTTTTAACAAAGAAAGATAGATTTTTTTACATTTTACAAGTAGGTATCGATAACGGCATATAAATTCAATTTTAGTAAAATAGAGACGCATCACGGAATATATGTCATATCTATTTACTAACTCGATGATTAGAGTTAGGTTAGCTGACTGTGTGCAGTTGTCTACATGTGCACTGAGTCTAGTGTGTATTCTTCTGCCGTGTATTCATTTATCATGTGTATAATTATCTGGTCATCGAAAATAGAATTTATAAAATTGTTAGAATAGATGAATTTATTATTAAGGTTTATTTATCAGAAATTTTAATATAGTTATTCATATATTATTATTTTGATTGTATGCAATGCACGCCGCCAACAAAAATTCAATTTAACCCTTCCCAAACCATGCAGTAACACAGGTCTACCATCGTAATTAAACCTGTAATATTTCGGTAAATACATGCAACAAAAAATTCATATTTTAGATAATCCTAAAGATAGTATTAGCGCTTAGGAATGACTAGTGAAAAAACTATTATGAACAGGGAATCGTATAAAAACAATTATTTTTTCCATTCACTCTGTTGTATAATTAATATGTTTGTAAAAATACCATTTGTGATATGAAAGACAGAGATCACACATTATTTTCACAGTGAAAAGAACAACAAACATACAAATTAAATGAAAAGAAATAAGAAGGAAGGACACATTGTATAGGATTTAATGAATGCTCTAAATAAATAAATGCTCAGTATTTAGAATAAATTCGTGCCATTAAAGCCATTTAAGTTAATAATAACTTTTTTTAAAGTGTAATTTACGTTAACACAAGTTGACAGCATGGCTGCGTTCAGGTATTTTGTCACGGTATGGTAAAGGTTAATAAATATTGACTAAGTATACACATACACAATTTTTGTATACGACACAAAAACGTCAGTTGAAAATTTAATATGGCTTATATTTTATATGCACTTATATGAATAAAATGTTTATACATTTATATTCAATTTCACAAATGTAATGTGTAAGCTTAGGCTATTAAATGTCTCGACAACACAACAGTTAATAACTCACAGAGACGTACTCGGGCCGAGCTGGAGCCGGCGATATAGACGTATCTCCGAATATATTTATTGATTATTATTTGAACAATGTTACAGATACAATATGTCCGTGAGGAATGTTATAATTTATTACGCTCCTAATGGGCCCATATTAATTTACATAATAGTTTCGAAGCGATGGTTTTAACAGATACATTTTTTCGTGTTCATCGGCGTTGTTCGAATGGTTTAATATGGAGGTTCTCAATCTTTCAACACTCCAAGCAAAATCTAATATGTATTTAGTTAAATTTGGTACGTACATACGTGGTACACGAGATATCGGAAAGACACATAATGAGAAATTTTGTACATAAAAATATATATATGGGTACACAAAAATTCTGGGAAATAAATATAAATTAAATAATTGATATGTTAAAAACGGACGATTTATTATATGTAATTACGCTAGCGTCAGTACCAGTATAATATTTATTTGCTTAAGTTCTGAAAACTATCACGACTATCCCACTGCTGTAGTCGTCTTATGCTGTTTTTGTCTCATTAAAATTGTTATCTTCTGTTTTTTAAGCTGTCGTTCTACTTAAGCCATATAATTGTATACCCACTGAATATAAAAATAATGCTGTTTTTTTAACATATACATTTTTTCGTGTTCATCGGCGTTGTTCGAATGGTTTAATATGGAGGTTCTCAATCTTTCAACTCGCCAAGCAAAAGCTAATACGTATTTAGTTAAATTTGGTACGTACATATTTGGTACATGAGATATCGGAAAGACACGCTATGAGAGATTTTGTACATAAAAATATATATATGGGCACACACAAATTCTGGAAAATAAATATAAATTAAATAATTGAACGAACGATTTATTATAGGTAATTATCCTAGC
Source organism: Eubasilissa regina (assembly GCA_022840565.1). Classification (NCBI taxonomy): domain Eukaryota; kingdom Metazoa; phylum Arthropoda; class Insecta; order Trichoptera; family Phryganeidae; genus Eubasilissa; species Eubasilissa regina. The sequence continues at coordinate 8,527,664 of JAINEB010000027.1, read as the reverse complement.
GCCAGTACCAGTAAAATATGTATTTACTTAAGTTCTAAAAACTATCGCGAGTATCCCGCCGCTGTAGTCATCTAATGCTGTTTTGTCCCATTAAAATTGCTATCTTATGTTTTTAAGCTATCGTTCTAATTAAGCCATAGAATTGGATACCTACTGAATATAAAAATTCCTTTCGGCTGATCCATTTTGTGTGGAGTCCTTACTCGTGCTGTTTATTTAATAGAAAAATATTTCAAAGGTTTTTTTTCTTTATCATTCTTTGCGTTTGAGGTGCTTGATGGATTTATTTTTGATTTAGGAATAAACAAAACGCAACCCGGCAGAACCATTTCCTACGTTGTCCTTTTAAAAAAAATTGCTTTAGTTATTACGTGAAGAATTTTTAAACAGTAGAAGAATCATGTTTAATTATAAAAAGTGATCTATAAACGTTCATACATTTTTTATAATAATTTTTATATATGTCAGAAGGTTTTATGTTAAAACTTATACATTATAAACACTATGAATGGTTTTAAAAATTACAAATAAATAAATAGTGGGGTCATATTAATTTTGCCTATAGACGTTGGTTAAACGAATTTTCATACCCCATGTCCAGCATATAGAATATACATTATATATGTTTGTATAATATCATTAGTAACAACATAACCTAAATATATACCTACTGCACGCCACTGGTAATAGGCCGTGTCCGCTAAACAATCTCCGATTTTCGACTCGTAATATAGTCAGACATTCACCCATTAAATATTGTGGACTTGGCTTGTTACACCCTGTATATGTTACAGTGAATCTGTATTACCAGTGAGAATATATTGTCACTGGAGAAAGTATATTTTCACTAAGTCGGTCAGTGGATGTATATCTAACAATAAATATGCAAATTCACTGGTTACATTTAGTGAGTTTGTATTCGTTGACAAGCGAGAATACGCCGCGCGGGAATATTCGGCCTTAAGTGTAGATGTGTCGCCCTACAGCGTGGCAACACATATTTTGGTGGCGTGGGGGGGGTTTACAACTGTCAATTTTATTCGCTTATAGTATTTTTATTCATATTAAATAAAATTATTTATTACATAAACTACCGTGTTTATAATCTCAGCCATTTTCAACACATAGGTTAGGTTAGGTTCAATTATAGGTTAAGGTAGAATATACATTTGCTAAAACCTGCTAGTGAAGTTATATTTCCACCAGAAGAAATATATTTTCACTGGTGGGAACGTATTCGGATATGATTTCACTGAAACGTCAGTGAAAATATATTCTCACTGGTAATACACATCCACTAATATAGACATGAACTAACGCAAATTTCTTGATTCAATATATTCATTTTGGGGTGATCACTTAACTCCGCGACTTATCAATATACCTATATCAGTTTTTACATATGTTGATAGATAGGCGAAACGTCGGTCATTTTAGATTTTATGTAGTGTTGTTGCAGGTAAGATCGCATAAAAATTGTATTTAATAGTATTTTATATGATTGTTTAATATACCATTCGATGCCCAGGAAGATACGCATAAGCATTCATAACTCGTACGGAAATTACTTTTAGTTTATCAATAGAATAGAATATTATTAAATGATATTTACAACACAAAAACATTACCTAGATTACCATCAGGGCAGTGAGACATGGCAGAGTTTGACGAAAGATCAAACAGAATACTAGTTGTCATGAATAGGTCATCATACAGTAATGGATTGACAATAGCTGATAATGTTTTATATAAAGAATTTATTCGGGTATGGGTGACACAATGGAACTCCTTAGGTAGGTAGTTAGGCCGGCCTGCGTGCGTAGGAAGCTCCACCCACGCGCCTACCTCTCTCTCTCAATACCTCGTGTTTTGCAGCTACGTTAGTTTATTCGCGTAAGTGTGACTCAAACCATTCTGGGACTCGTCCATTGTCCCTCTTTTGGGAGTGTTTTTGATGATTGGATCCCCGAATCTTGAACTACTACTACTACTACTACTACTACTACTAATTTATCATACATTTTACATCTATGTTTTTACATTTATGTTTATAAGTTTTATATAGATAAAGACAGCACTTAAGGGACACTGGAAGGTCTAAATTTTAACTTTAACAAAAATTGCTAATAATCACATTCATTTTTTTTTGGTTTTGTATACTGTTTCTTTGAATATGTTATGAATATTTTAATAGTGTATTTTTATGAGCTTTGATTCCCGGGTGGGTCTTCCTCCCCCAACTGTCCTTTAATTTAATGGCTGATAATGATGGTGATTGAAACAATATGGAATCTTTTAAGGATCAGAGTCAATGGGGACGAAAAAATTAGGAATCATTCTATTATTAATCACAAATTTCACCTATACATTACTTTCATCACCACTTTTTTTGCCCTGGTTCTAGTAAGGTTTTAGTAGCACCGCCCCAACTTAATACGCCATATCTTATATTCAAGAGAATAGGTTTTTGCACATTATTCAAAGGATAGAATTTTGTACAATATTCTCACCGCTGCTATAGAAATCTTGAGGTCCGGGACCCTGACAAAATGTTGAGAGTCGCGGGCGACTTCGTGGACGCGAAAAAAAATTCGACAAGGCACAATAAATAAGTACACAAAATACAAAATTTCCAAATATTTCGTCAGATTCATTTATCATACGCGGTAGTGTGGCGCTGTTCCCAACCCAGGGCTGCCGCAAGATCATTGCGACAATTTATGTAAATATAATACTGATGATATCAGAGCGAAGGATTTACACAACTTTTTTTTTCTTTTAAAACTACGAACCCTCAACTAAAATCCCTCAAAATCTATCAAATGAAGAAGATCTTACGGGGGAGACAATTATGTAACTATATTGAATGAATTAAACTATGACTTAAATTATATAGCAATACGGCTGAAAAAATAAACTAAAACTAAATGTAAACAAAACTAAATTCATGAACATTAGAAATATAACAATACCAATCACACCATGAATTATGAAAGTCTGAACAATAAATAATTATACCTATCGCAAAATACTAGATGTGACTAAAAATATTGCTGAAAAAATCTCATTTCTGGGAAGGTTCGGAAGATTCATCAGTACCGAGTTTTGTAAAATAGTATACAACTCTGTTATTTTAAATACTAAATTAATGTATATATTTATAATTAATACATTAATTTAGTATTTAAAATATCACAGACCTATGTTCTAAATAATTACAACTTCACAATAAGAATGTGTTTTTCTTAACAACTCTGTTATTATTTCTCCCATCAACTATTGCAGCAGCATTTTGGTTTTGGCTAATGAAGAAGAAATGCAACTATTGTCTTGAGAGTTTGCCTTGCAACAAAGTTTTGAGAATGATACTGATAAAAAATAGATATACTCGGATCAGTGCAATGTTGAAACATCTCAATATGATGATCTTTAAGCACAAAAATTATTTTAATATAATGGTATTTATTTATAAAATCCTGAATAAAATAATATCGGCGGAATTTATACGAAGATGTGATACAAATCAACATGAGCACGAGCATCGTACAAGAGGAAGGGATAGACTGAGACTACCAATCAGGAAAAAGGCCAAATCTCAGAAATCGATGATGTATAGTGCGATGAAGATTTTTAATGAAATGCCAGAAAATATAAGAAAGGAGGATAAATTGAATAGATTTAAAATGATACTGACCAAATATGTTAAAGGTAAGTTTTAGTAAAAGAAAATATTCCTGAATGGCAGTCTCAGTCTATCCCTTCCTCTTGTACGATGCTCGTGCTCATGTTGATTTGTATCACATCTTCGTATAAATTCCACCGATATTATTTTATTCAGGATTTTATAAATAAATACCATTATATTAAAATACTTTTTGTGCTTAAAGGTCATCATATTCAGCATTGCACTGATCTGAGTTCAAAGCTTTATTTTGCAATATTGACAGTTGTTCAATTTCTTCTTCGTAGCCAAAAACAAAATGCTACTGCAGTAGTTAATGTGAGGAATAATAAAAGAGTTGTATACTATTTTACAAGACGGTACTAATAAATCTTCTGATCTTTCCCAGAAGTGAGATATTCTTAGAAATCTATTTAATCACGTATTTTGTAATTAGCGATAAATTCAATTTTCAATCATTGTAGCAATATTAAAATGATCTTCAACAAAATGGACAGACCAAGTACAAGAAAAAAAAACAAAGCCCAGGATCGCGCAGAGTAAAGGCGAGAAGTTCGTATTATAGAAGCGCACCACGATATGATCGCGTCGCTGAGAATGACAAAAAATGACGAGTTTAAAAAAAAATTTGGTAGCCCTGCACCGCGGGTCGGCCTCAGGTCCATGTGTCCATGTACCAAATCAAAAACGATATCTCTATCGAATACCGCGTCCCCCTCTCCCCACCGCCCGACACACGATGGACCCGAAGATGAAGCGCTCGTGGGCCCGGCCGAACATGTTATTTAGAGGACGTCTCGAGACCCCCACCACAATCATGATAGGATACGGCCGGCGAGCAATAGTGGCTAATCGCCGTTTTGTAAAATATAACCCTTTTTGAGAGATTAATTAATTCATAAGGCGGTGATAAACGAATTGATTTTGGGACCAGTTTTATAAAGCGGGATAAACTTCATCTCTGGCTGACCTGAGTGAAGATTTTTAAGATTGAAGAGTTACCAGTTGGTTAAAAAGGTTCTGGTTTGTTTTGTGAAGTTTTTTTTTCGAATTGGCAACATTTTTCCAGCAACAGCCAATTTGACAGCTGACAGCTGATTCGTGCTCAGTTTGGTTTGCCATTTCACCATGAATAGACTTACGTCAGAACAACGATTGCAAATTTATTTCAAAAATCGTGGTTTAGCACGCGAAACTTATCGTGCGCTACATCTACTTAACGGTTGACATAACCGTCCATCCGAGCAAGTATCACGCACACTCTAATTGATAATACGCATCCGTAGAGACGTCGTACAGTGTGCACCAAAGAAGCTGTTGCTGCAGTATTGAGGAGGACCCGAATGAGTCGATTTGGTATCGTGTACAGCAATAGATCCATGTTACTGACTTTTGCGTACCATAATTGAATGGCGTTAATATGGAAGAGCTGTCGTTTCAACATGATGGCGCAACATGTCATGCAGCGCGCGCCATAACCAATTTATTGAAGGAAACATTCGATGCCGCGCGTGAAATCATATTAAACATTGATGGCATAAAATTATAATTTAATTTAAGTTAATTTTATACCTCTAAAAAAACTCCCTTTATAATTCCCTAATGCCGTCATGTTCTTTCGTATCGTTATACATCTATTCACAACACAAACAACTTTATTGAAGCTAAATTGTACAAAGGTTGAGGTTGCACAAGTTAAGATCGGTGGCGGCTTCTGCAGCTGCAGCTATACAGGGTCGATGTCATCCCTTCGAGAGCTGATAGGCTAACTCATGGCTGACCAGAATATTACAATATGACTTTAGTAAAAAATCGTTTTCCAGATAATGACACTTTTATGAATTTCGTAAAAATCGACACATTAGATCAATTTTTCGAGTACCATAGTAACAAAATTCTAAAATTCTAACTTTTGTTACGCAGTCCTGAATAGCCCTGCAATTGATCGCAGTCCAAAATAAAACAAATAGTACCAAAGTAAAACATTTTTTCCAGTTAATGTTAACAGCTAACTTGTACTCTTCATACTGTAAAAAAAATGTACTACACTAACCTGGAAAATTATTTTAAAATGTTGCTCATTTAGTGTAGTTTATAAAATAGTATTAAATTTGCTGTGTATTATTATAAAAAAATATATATATTGCTATTTTACTGCAAAAGGAGCTCTTTGTAAAATTATTTCAACAACTGATTCTTTAGCCTACCACACATTGCTATTAAACAAGCAAGATATTGTAAATAAGAATTAAATATATTAATTAGAAAGATATATATATATATATAAAATCAATTTTATCGAAAAATACCGTTGTTGCCCCACCGGGATTCGAAACTTGATCTCTTTCCTAACCGGGAAAGGTGCATTATTAGGTGAGATTCCGTAAAAATAAGATAGATGGCTCATTCAAATAATGGAACGATTAAATGAATTAATATCAAATAAATAACACATAGGTTCGAAAATTTGTCGCTAAAAATATTGTCGCTGTAGCATAGTTAGATAATGCACCTACCCCGATTAGAAACGAGATCCAGGTTCGAATCCCGGTGGCGCAATAACAATACTTTTCGATAAAATTGATTTTATGTGTATATCTTTCTAATTAATGCATTTAATTCATGTTTAAAGATGAAACTATTATTAAGTCTTATTATTATTATAATACTTAAATACTTTGCAATATAGTTGGTGTTTTCTAACCTCAAAGTAAGAAATGTTGCATCCTGGGATGAAATATAAGGACTCAATTCTATTAAAAGATAGCAAAAACTATTTATTGCCATTCTATAGTAATTAAAAAACTTTTTGGGATGTTCTAGCATATTATGGTATAGACTATAAGTTAACGGATGAGCCAGTATTTTATTTATCATAATTGTAACACTAACACTACTCTGTCTTTATCGCACTCATCATAAATAGCACACAAATGTATGGAGCTAGAGAGAGTAAAAAGTATTAAATACCTTGGCATTTAGATTGACCAACTTTTAAACTGGTCTGAGCATATCAATAAACTTTGCGTTAAATTAAGAAAACTGACATTCTTCTTCAGATATCTTAAGAATGTTCTAGAGAAACGTACGCTGAGGATAATATACATTGCTCTCTGCCAATTCCTTCTTAGCTACGCGATCTTAGGTTGGGGTGGAGTTGGGAAAACTGCTCTTAACCAATTAGTAATAATAACCATATACGTTTCCCTCTGACTCACTGTTTGAGGAATGTCAGCTTCTTAATATTCGACAACTCTATGTAAAAATACTTTTTTTTCTTTCATTCCAATAAAGAGGTCCACTAATATCCATTTCATAATTATGCCACTAGAGCAAAAAAGAATAGGCTCACCGTGAAGCCTAAAATGAAAACATGCTTTGGTCAATCATTCCATATGTTTCTGGCCCCCAAAGCCTATAACTTTTTGCCGAGCAGTATGAAACAATTCTCGATGGATAAACTCAAACACCATCTCGGGAGCTGGTTATTGGGTGCTGGCAGAAAGGAAACTGAGCAAAGATTCATGGAAATGATCACATGAACAGAACATATCTTTATAATCATTGCATAGTGTTCCAATGATGGAATAGCGAGAGTATTTTACTTATTTATTATGTAATTAGAATTCTTTTAAAACCCTGTTTACTCCATTCCTAATATTTTTGATTTAGATAAAAAATATATATATTAATAATAATAATGGTTTTCATATTTGTATGATAGACAACGGATGAACCTGTCTCCTTTAGTACAGACTTCAGTCTAGTTAAGGAGACAGTGAACATCTCTTACATTATGAAGCTTGTTCGCCTTTTATGTATATTTATAAGAATGTTTATAATGTATAATATGTACGTATATTAAGAAATAATAATTTATTTTTGATTCATAGTAATGCGTGTTATATTGTTATAACTGCTACACTAGTATTTTACTGTATTATAGCAGACACTGCTTTTCCGGTATAGTAGTAAACAAAGTTCAATGTTCAATGTACAAAAAAATTTATATAAAGAGTTAAACAATATATAATTAGATTAGATAAATACATTGTAAAACTTAAAGTAAATGCATTGTTCCATGTATATATATATATATATATATATATATATATATATATATTATTTATATACAAGGCAGACTGATAGTGCCACCTTTCGACGGTTAGTGGAGGCGCGGTAATACGTCTAATACCGAGTCAGAGACTTGCGAATCGTGACATGACGGTCGGCAAAGTGTGGGTTTCGGCGACAACGAGGAACGGATTCTCGAACATACTTCTCTCGCGACTATTCCAGCTAACGCTTTCGCATATTTAGTTTCACATTATTATATATATTTATACTTAATAATTTAACTTCTCAATCAACCACTTAATACACTGTGTACCTGTGCAAATAAACATCTCGACCAGACCACGGATACGTCTCTTATTAATTAATCGCTGATAATCCACTTCCAACAAAATTATACCTTTTGTAAAGAGTCAAACCACGAGTTGGGATTGATCCTACCGAAGCCGACCCATTATGGATCAGCCCTAATATATGTATATATATATTAATAAGTAAAACAAAATTCAAGTAGATAATTAAATATATAGGTACTGTTGTAGTATTTTTATTGTCAAGTTTGTACTTTTAAAAGTACTTGGATGTAATTTCTCCCCATTTCGTGGAGCCAGAACTGTACTTTTTTTGAAAAATGCCTAACTACGGTTACAATTTTTCACATTTTCATTTAAACTATTGTATATTTTTGGTACTAGAAGCAAATGGAATCTTTGTGCAAATGTTTTGTTTAATTTTAACGCGAGTTAGTGACAGTTGGCCATTGGCCTTGTTAAGTGCGGGTGCATAATTTGCTGGTGATATTGTTAAGTGCGGTTGCATAATTTGCTGGTAATATTGTTTATGTCGGTAAAAGTTTTTTAGCGTACTAAGTAAAGGATGTTTTTTTAGCGGTATAGAAACTAAAAATGAAATAAATCACATAAAAATCGTGGTAATGGCCATTGTATTAGCTTTGTTGGAAAGATAATTTTATGGCATTAGTGTTTAAATATGATTTCGCGCATAGGTTCGTATAAAGCACAATCTGTAAGTACAATTTTTGATCACTTTTTGGAGCAGCTGGGACCGTTTATCATCAATAACGCGACGAATGTTGGCTTCCAAGTTGTCCATCATCTCTAGTTTATCGGTGAAGACTATTGATTTTACATATCCCTACAGAAAATAATCAAAAGGTATTAAATCACACCATCTTGGAGGCCAATTTACAGGTCCATTGCGCGAAATTATGCGCTCATTGAATGTTTCTTTCAATAAATTGATTGTGGGACGCGCTGTGTGGCATGTTGCGGCATCTAGTTAAAACCACAGCCCTTCCATATTAATTCCATTCAATTGGGGAACGAAAAATATCCATGCTTATTCGAATAACTTGTTGACTCGGATTGACGATTATATCGACCGTAAAATGGACGTAGCTAATGGTAACGATTTTCGAAAAAAAAATTCACAATTTTCAAGTGTTATTCTGACATAAGTTTATTTATGGTGAAAAGACAAACCAAATTGAGCACAAATCAGCTGTCAGGTTTCAAATTGGTTAACGCTGGACACAGTGTTGCCATTTCGAAAAACAAACCTTTAAAAACATCCTTTATATACATTTTACGGGTGTCTAGGACGTGATATTCTTTGAAGAGTTCATTTGAAGGATAGCGAAAAAGCTTAAAATACTTATAGCCGCACCACCCCAACTGATAATCGCATTGTTAAGTAGCGATTGCCACAGTGTAAAGTGTACTCTATCGAGTACTTCTCTGACTTCCCTAAAAAAAATAGATAAGCTTTCTTATTCGGCATGTGAAATACTGAATATGTATACTGAAAGTTTAAAAATTTAAAATAGCAGTGCGTGTTGGTGCGCGGTTTTGTGCATCGCGGTGGAAAACCGCAATGCGTGCTAGATCTTAGTAATATACGAGTGAGAAAAAACTGCGTATAATAGAGACCAATGGAAATAAATTCTTGAGGACGCAAATACCCACCAGGGGTGTGGTTTCATGATGTTGATCACCGTGTGATACTGATGAACGTTACTCCCCTAATAAATATGGAATTTCGCAAATAATCTACATCAGAAATGGCAAACAAACTGACACGAGGGCCAAGTTCGAATTTTGTTTGCAAAACGTATTTAAGTATTGTATGTAAAATTTGTTTTTAAATACAAATATGTATTGTTTTACTTGTGGACAATATTTTTGTTGTATTATTTTGTTGTGTTGTGCTATTATTGTGAGTCAAGGGAGAAAATAACAAAAACATTATCATTCCAGTGTAGGGGTTGTGGTTGGTGAATATTGTTGACTGTAATTGTATCAGGAGGTTTTGTGCATGGTGAGACTGAAGCCCCTAATTATCTTCTAGTCTCACGCGTGTTAGTGCATGTCGCAGTTTGTACGGTGTGCTTGTGTGATTATTTATGTTTTATCTAGAGAGGCATTAAAATTAAAGAACGCTTACGAAAGTTGGCGGTTATTATTGGATGAATTATGCAAAGGCAGGTTCGATGAGTATACAGTTAAATGAGGGAATGAAGTTGAATACTTGAGTGTCTCGCTCGAGATGTCAATGAAAGAGCGATCTGCACAGAAGTGGTCGGCTAGCTTCGTAGACTCGTCGTTACGATGCATTGCATCTGTTGATTGGTCAGATTGGTTCTGCCCTATATGGCTGTTAGTGAGTCCCTGCACGCGCCCCACAGACATGGCCGTGAAGGGACTCACCACACTAGTGATAGGGCCTGGGTCGACCACACTACAACATGTATTTAGACAAAAACAATGAATATTTTCGCGTTTTTTACGAAATGTAGATTTTTTAATTTCTAATCGCCGATTATCAAACAATCAAAAACACATAATAGGACCGATGTAAATATTATTTAGTAATAATTTATTACTTTTTTGATATAAAACTTGATTTTAAATAGTAGCTGAAGCCTCGAAGCATGTAAGCAAATATAATATATTACTTAAAATAATTTGTTTTCACTAACACAGTGTTTTAAAAACATTGAAAATTCATAATGTGTACTGCAAATTTAATGGTTTATGACTTTATTAATTTTTAACATTTTGCTAATTTGTTTCCATAATCTTGGCTTCAAAATTATATGAACATATATTTCGTATATGCAAGAACTTTTAATATTAGAATAATTTTGTGGGACGCTGAAAATTAATTTGATGGTCCCAGTCTTTCTTATAATGCTTGTATTTTATTAATTATGGCAAATACCGTCCAGTTTATTAATTTTACATTAATGTAAAGGTCCTATCTAGGCAATAGGTATAAAAAAAAGTCAAATCTGTTGTATAACTTCTGATATAAATTAATAATAAAAACCTATATTTTCGTAAAAAATGAATTATTTTTGGAAGAGAAGCCTTAAAGAAAGCTGCATACTTTGGATACATTATACGCAATAAAAAATATTACAACTCATTATGTAGGAGTAAACAAAAGATAGACAGACGAAGGTTATCTTGACTGTAGAACCTCAGAAAGTGGTTATATTGGTGATCTTTTACAGGATATACCAACAAGATAAAAGACGGCCCATAAAGAAGAAGTCTTGTTAAAAATTGTGTGAGAGCAATTTATTTTGTTTTTGTTTTCTAACAAAGAATTTGTTTGTCAGTAAAGTTAGAAATAGCAAATAGAAAACCATTTTGAAGTCAAAAATATTTTAAAGACACCTGCTATCGATCCCACTACCGTTCTCACTCTAAACGAGTGCTCTAACATTTCGCTATTCCCCCATAAAACTGCGCAGTCAAATAAGCATATAATGCTGTATTTTTGTGTTATAATTTAATGCACTGATTTATATTTAGATACAATATTAATATAAATTTTATATGAAAAAAGTCGATTTTTATTTAAAAAATTAAATAAGTTACACCTAGTGAACTTTGTAACAAGCGTAATTATTAAACAGCTTATTAATAAAGAGCTTATGATATTTATAAATGTCTCGTTAGTCTCCCTGCCTGTTATACGGAAGATCTAGGTTCAGTTCTTCTCCGGGGAAATGAATATTTTTATTTTATTTATTTAACTATGAATATTTTTTGATATATGTATCAAAGACATGTAACGCATTTTTATTTTATATTTGACACGATTATTTTTATTATAGGGCTTTATGTTATTTCTTCAATGTTTACAAAATTACTTTGTGGCCTCATTTTATATTAATAATTACACAAAATACTTTGTTTAAACCACTATTTATTAATTATTCTACATGTTTCGATACCTATGGTATCTTCATCAGGTAACAATGTATACTGAAATTAAAAAATACAAGTACAGATAAAAACATAACTATAAAATAGAGAATAAGTAAGAACTAATATGAAAACAAATTTAAAAGGTGAGTAATTGCAAAGAGGGTTTGGTTATTTATAATATTGAGCTTGCAATTAACACTTTTTCTTATTTCTAAAATTTCAAATTTACTTAACTGTATTTGTACGTAAAATTTTTAAACCCTTATTAATATCAAAGGAATGGTTTGTTTCCAAAAGATAATTGGAAAATTCTGAATAGTTATTATTATTTAGGCATCTCAAATGCTCCTTAATTCTAATATCAAAATTTCTGCAAGTTTTACTTATATACAAATAATTGCAGTCATGGTAGACCCCCGTTTTTTTTAAAATATCGTTTTTATCCTTGTTATTTAATATATAATTTTTTAACTTGTTATTAGTGTAAAAATCTAATCGTATAGAATTTAGAATATTTTTTATAATTAAATTTGAAGTAAGATTATTTAAAAACACAATATTTCTCCACTGCTTCCCACTATCGATTATAGATACCATTGGTATCGAAACATGTAGAATAATTAATAAATAGTGGTTCAAACAAAGTATTGTGTATAATTATCATTATATTATTATTTGACCCGCCACTCGCGGAAAAGGTTCGCCATCGCTGATCAAAACGCTTTTGCTATATTTTCATTATTAATTTTAGAAAAAAATAATAGTCTACTGTTACAATAAAGAAATATCTCAGTTTATTTGAGCTGTGCAAGATTCGCGTATATGTATCGATTGAAATATTTTATCGATTACGAATCGAAACGGCCACATCGACTCCAGGCGAAATGTATCAATCTTCATCAATATTAAATCATATTACTTTCTTTTCATCTTTACGTGTCGATTAATATTCAGTACCACTGATCGAATCCCAAATAACCACATTTGATTGATTGTTAGTCCTATAGAATATAAGTTCACAGTTAAACACTCCGTAAAAATTTTTTGGAAGTTCAAAAATGCGCAGAACAGACCAAATGAAGAACTCATGTTTACATAGTTTCAATTCTCTTAGTGTAAATATATACATATACAAAAAATGTTTCCTTTTTAATATCAAATAACTAACTAGTTAGACAAAATATTGAGTAATTGTGATTTATTTCACCTTCTTTTACCATTCTTAGTTCCTCGACCTCTTTCTACGGTTCTCTAAATGTGCCATTATTTTCTTACCTTCTTTTTCTAGGTCAGCATCAGTATTGATAAACATTTCAAATGAAGAGTCTTTTCAATTTCTGTCACAAGTTTTTGGATGATAAGCTAATTATTTGTTTTTTTATCTAAATGACTTTATCTAAAACCATAAAGAAGGTAGAAGGTAGAAGGTAGAAGGTAAGAATTAACCTAGCCTTTGAAAGATTGTATTGATCTCTGACTCGTATTCTTGTCTTTGGCCTACATGATAGAGATATATGCCTTGTTTTTGGGCATATATCTCTATCTGGCAATGGGGTTTTGATTGTTATTTAATACCGTGTTGCTGGTCCAGAAGTAGCTACCACAGCATAGCTTTTCCATATGGCAACATCTGCACATCTATAACTGTATGTTGTTTTTCAACAGCATTGTTGTGCCTTTTTCTAGCTAATAAAGTAAGTCAACGTGCACTTCCACTACGAGAAAAAGCCTCTCTGTACGTTCTTTGATATATCTTCAGTGAGCTGTACTGATCCTTTGGTAGGGGCGAGGGTCAGGCTCCTGCCGAGAGGTGTCGCGCCCATTTTCACCCTATACGGTCGTACCCATGCCAAGTCAATGCAATAAACTTTAAATGTTATTAATTCAATTTATATAAATAACTTTGTATAATATTTAAGCAGTCGATGTTTAGGTACATTAAAATCTAACGGGTTTAAAAAAAAATCACTTTCCTTCATTAGAGTAATACAAACTAAACAGAAACATAAAATTCAAATTACCAAAAAAAAAAAAAATTTTAAAATACCTGACTGGATAAGATATAAAATTAGTATGATGAAAAATAAGAGAAAATGTTTCAGTATAGTTGATTATTTAATATATTTTACATTTGTTTCTAACGATTCTAATTTAAAACTAACATTGTTTACATGTAAAACAGATTATCTTTTTCTAATAAATATTGAGAAACTACAACGTTTTTGCAGTAAGCATTAAATATTATTTTTTAACTACCACCTTATTTATGCCGTCATCCAATTATCTATGTGACTACCTAACATCCAATGACCAACAATTAAGCTATCAAGGTTATGTTCATCTCTGTAAGTAGGAACATTATATTAAAACGCTTAATCATCGATCACTTATTAATAATAACTAATCATGGCTAATCAATAATCAATCAATAGCTATTGCCGCCAGTTCATGGGAGATGCTGGATAATATTGGATCAAGTCCATGTTTTTAAAATGATTATCTTAGTCAAGATAACCTCAATGAACGTATGTATTACCATTAATGTTTACCTGTTTATTCATATAAAATATGTCCAGCGGAAAAATTTCAAGATTAATGTATAACTGCTCGTATACCATCAGAGTGAGGTAGGTAGGAGGGATATTGTTCGAAAATCACCCGCGTGATTTGTGGATTTGGCAGTCGCAATGAGTCACTGGTCGAGAGCGCATCGCGCGTTCGCGGTTGAGCAATATTTAAAGTGCGGTGATTCATTAATACTACTCACTCACTTTAATATTTGACGAGTAAGTGATGGGCCGAGCACGAAACTTATCTGGTGTTGGGTTCAAAAGTTCAGACAAGAAGGGACAATGGTTAACCAAACTCCTCCGAGACCATCAGTGTAAGCAGCGATGTCAGAATATGTGCCTCAAGTTCGACGTTAGTTTGATATTTTACCTGACGATGAGAGTTACTGTTTCTCTCGAAACTTGAGTAGTGCTAATAAACTCAAGTAGAGTTAAAATGGTACAATAATTTTTCTGTAAATTACATAGTTTTTATTAGGAGAACACATTCTTATTGTGAAGTTGTAATTATTCAGAACATTAATCTGCGGTATTTTAAATATGAATTAAATATATTAATTAGAGAGATATACGTATAAAATCAATTTTATCGAAAAATATTGTTGTTGCACCACCGGGATTCCAACCTGGATCTCTTTCCAAACCGGGGAAGGTGCATTATCCAACTATGCTACGGCGATGATATTTATAGCGACAAATTTTCGAACCTATATATTACCTTTTTGGTATTAATATATTTAATCGTTCCATTATTTGAAAGAGCCATCAACCTTATTATTACATACTTTTTCTTTATTTATTTTATTTCATGAATTTTAATAAGGAAACACGGGGTAGGTAGGTACATATTTACTTAACAAGTGCGATGTTGATCATCGATGTTCCACATTAAAAAAGTCTGCATTTATGACAAGATTATTTATTATATGTGTAAGATATAAAATACAAAAATGGTATTATAATTTTTCAGCTATAATAGTGCAGCGGCCAAGTCGTCTACATTATATTTTTTTAAAGAAATACTTGGTTTACTATTTTCCTAAGCCTAAAAAACTCAATATTATTTTTGAATACCGAAGGTTTGTACGCATACAAGATGGAGACTTAATGACATCATTTTTCATCTAAAGGATACGCAGTGACGATGGATTATAAATACACATCACATACACTACGTAACACTTCACGTTTTGTTAATTATGTATAAATGAAACACTGTCATTTACGTTAGTCAAATATTCGATTCGTGTATGTACACCGTTATGTCTCATTTTAATGATTTAATATTACAAAAAAAAAAATCTTTTTTCTCTACTTATTATTTTATGTCCATTACCGGTTTCAGCCTGTCGCGGCAAAGTTAAAGTGTTTAACCCTTCCCAAACCATGCAGTAATACAAGTCTACCATCACAATCAAACCTGTAATATTTCGGTAAATATATACAACATAAAATTCTTATTTTAGAGTTCTAAAGATAATATTAGCGCTTAGGAATGACTAGTGAAAAACTAATTATAAAAGGGAAATCGTACAAAAACAATTCATTTTTCACACAATTCGTTGTAAAAATACTATTTGTGATATGAAAGACAGATCATACACTATTTTCACAGTGAAAAGAACAACAAATATACGAATATAATTGTATCTTTCTCACTAATTAAATTAAAAGAGATAAGAAGGAAAGACACATGGTATATGACTTAATTAATGCTTTAAATTATGTTATTTATCATTTTTTCAAAATTGAATGCTCAATATTTAGAGTAAATTCGTGCCATTAAAGCCATTTACGGTAACACGAGTTGACAGCATGGCTGCGTTCGGATATTTGTTATCATGGTATGGTAAAGGTTAAATTAAATAACTAAAATTGAATTTCACCATGAATTAACAGTATCAAAATTAGAAATAATTATGTCCCATGTTATGTTAAGGAGAACACATTATTTTTGTGAAGTTGCAGTTTTTCCAGAACATAGTTTTGTGACATGTTAATACAAATTATATATATATTCCCCGGATAGGATAAGATTCTGGTTCAAATATATATTTAATAACGATAATTTGAATTTATGTGTATGTATATCTTTCTAAATATGAATTGAATATTTTAATTAGAAAGATATACATATTAAATCAATTTTATCGAAAAATATTGTTGTTGCGCCATAAGGATTCGAACCTGGATCTCTTTCCAAACCGGGGAAGGTGCCATATCCAACTATGCTACAGCGACGACATTTTTAGCGACAAATTTCCGAACCTATTTGTTACCTTTTCGATATTAATACATTTAATCGTTCCGTTATTTGAAAGAGCCATCTACCTCATTTTTACGAAATCTCAAATACCTCATAGTAATCTGATAGCAGACGCCAGAATTATCAATTCATTTTTAATAAATTTTGAACACTTCATTATTAGAACACATTTTTATTGTGATGTTGTAATTATTCAGAACATAAGTCTGTGATATTTTAAATATGAATTAAATATATTAATTAGAAAGATATACATATTAAATCAATTTTATCAAAAAATATTGTTCTTGCGATACCGTCATATGTCGCTAAAAATATCGTCGCTGTAGCATAGTTGGATAATGCACCTTCCCCGGTTTGGAAAGAGATCCACGTTCGAATCCCGGTGGCGCAACAATAATGTTTGTCGATAAAATTGATTTCATATGTATATTTTTATAATTAATACATTAATTTAGTATTTAAAATATCGTCTGTTCTGAATAATTACAACATCACAATAAGAATGTGTTCTTCTAATATATCTTCTCTATTTGGTGTATTTAATTTGTATTAAAAATTATTATCTATAACAACAAATACAATAAAATTAATTACCTGTAACAACGCATGTTAAATCTTAAACCTTAAACAATAAATCAAATATTTCGGTGTAATTAGCGAATTGGTGAAGAGAATAAGAAAATGTATATATATTTATTAGATTAAAAATCTTAATAACTTTAAAAATGTACATTTAAATACTATTCATTATGGAATTATTGAGTGGAGAGGAGCATACAATAACAGAATGAATGAGAAAGAAACAACAATTATTAAAGTAATATTTTAAAAAAGATTAACTTTTTCAACACAAACACTATTTTCAAAATTCCCAGTTCCTAAATTAGAAAAATAATATAAAAATATATAAATAATCTAATAATTCAAAGAAAATAACATTATAAAACTTGAAACATAACTTGATAGTAAATCCCAAAATGTACCATCAAACACTGCCAACAAAATTTTGTATATTTAGGCATACAAAATTTCAAAAGCCTCTCTACAGAAATTAAGAAGATAAAGGATATAACACATCAAAAATACACAATTAAACAATAAATACTATTACAGATTGCAATTATAAAACTTTTATCAAGTCTCTATTGATTACTACAGTGTTAAGTCCCTCTCCAAGCACAAGAGCTAATCTCTTTTTGAGAGGTACAGTGAAACACAAAAAATATGTAACTTTAGTTTGTAATAAAAATCAAGTACGTTATTCGTATAAAAACATGTAAATATTGTAAAAAAAAGTATCAAACAGAACGACATACAGGCAAATTCAGTTTATTGAAAAAAAAAAATGTTGCTACCGAGATTCGAACCTGGATCCTTTCCTATTCGGGTAAATGCGTTAACCAATTACACTACGCCAACAGAGTTAGTTGAAGACAAATTTTCGAACTTATGTGCTGCAGTTCTTTCATATGGATAAAGCTATTATTCAAAATTTAAAAGCAATCACCTTTTATTGCGAAAATCTTAAATGATTTTTAGTAATATTCGCTAAGAGACGCCAGAAATTAAATCAATTACTTTTTATTAAATAAATTAAATATTTTTCCTGTGCATCTTTCCAATTGATACATTTAATTTGTATTAATGTGTATGTGTTAAGATATAAAGAATATCCATAAACCAGTACACAAATATGTATAAAATTTAAAATAAATGTGACATAAAAACACTTAATTCATTTAAAAATTCATTAATGTACAGGGTGTTTTGTAATTTTAAACCTTTTTGTCTTACTGAGGAAGAAATATTCGGCCTCCCTGGCTCCAAAGCGATAAATTACCGAAGGAGAGGTATGCGCGTGCGCCGGATCTCTCCATCATGATTGGGTCGAGCCACCAGCGAACGGAATCCCAAGATCAAAAGCAGTTATTGAAAATATTTTGAAAGGAATCAGTTGTGTCAATTACCGAAGCGGGGAACTCAGACCAGCTGATCGGCTGATCGGCTGCTTCGCTGCGACGACGCCTCGGGACGTTTTCTGGCTTGACCACATCGTGACAGATTTCAGATCTCATATTTCTTTATAGATCTGACCGCCGCGCAGTGAACTAATAATAAAAACTAATAAAGGCTTTTAGCATGATGTGTGCCAAAACACTAGTAAATGTTATCCGAATCAATTAATTTTTTCACATATTATTTAAAATACTACACTATAATATATGTGTTGTAATTTTCATAAAGTTTCTCGAAATTCACGTCACATTAAAATTTTAATTTTTTACAAAATATCTACTAAGGATTGATATAAAAAAACTCATATATTATAAAAACTGATGCAAACAACTTGACTACGCTTTATATTTTGCGGTGTTTTACCTTTAAAAAAATGTTTTCATATAAATAATTCCAGTACCTAACACAATATAAATAAAAACCCAACTCTATGACTAACGACAATTTGAATGATAGACGTCAAACTCTCAGATCAGCCTCTACTACAGCCGCAGGAAGGGTTATAGTACCGACTAACCGTTTCCAGAACTTTAAATTTAGTGAACGGACATTTGCGGTGGCAGGCCCAAAAGCGCCCTTTATGTCTTTGCCTTTATGTTCTTTAGGCCTTTATGTCTTTGCCCTCCGTCGTAAGAAACAGTGCATCAGAGATTTTATTTAAAAATAAACTATAAACGCACCTTTTCAAAAAATCATTCGCACAAGTGAATATAAAATTTTTTAATTTTAAATAACAAAAATAATGTAACTATAAACAGTTTTTGTATAAATATATGATTCAATCAGGTAGAGATGAATCAGAAGCATGGATATCCAACAATTTAATATAATTTATACAATTCTTTCACTAATAATTCACTAGTCCACTCCATATATTTTTATTATATTTTTACTTTTTTATTCATATTTGAATTCTCTTTTTATTCCAAATAACATCACAGCAGCACGAAAAAAACTGCTACTTTAACACAGACTTTAGTCTAGCAAAGTAGCCAGGACAACGCTGTATATATCAGAGGGGAAGTCTACTCCATCCCACACAATAAACTATGTATTATGTATGTTTATTATGTATCCACCTCTGTTAGTACAAAAATATGGATGTCAAAATATAAATAAATAAATAAATAAGTAAAGCGTCCTTGAGGTGAAAGATTTTACGAAAATGGCGCTACACAAATTATCAATTATTATTATTATTATCTTGCAGAAAAATTAAAAAAAAAAAAAACTGATTGTATCGGAGTAAAGAGTCCTTTGAATTACAAATTAAAATCATATTTTACCTTTTGGTTTTAAATAATATTTTTCAACAACCCCTCCCCTTTCAATCCCATTCACCACCAGCCAACCCAAATACGTCAACACGAAATCACAATTTAAAACTGAGTATTGAATAAGAAAAATACAATAATATGTATTTTTACTGATATAATATATGTTATATTACTCATATATGCAAGAGAAAGTGAAAGAGCCGGTAATGGAATATTTTTTCAGAAGTCCAATATTTTTCTAATTTGTTTTGTTATCAAATATATGTGATATTTATTTCTATTTTCTATAAAATTCAAGGATATTGTTCAATGATTTCTAGTGTTTATGCATTTAAATATACACTACTGGAAGTTGAATATTTAGCAAACTACATTAGCTCAGTTTCCACGAAAGAGTTGAATTTAGGCGACACATAACATGTCGCCTCTGTATCCGCATCTCAGACAATTTGAATGACAGACGGCAAACTCTCAGGTCTGCCTCTACTTCACCCGCAGAAAAGGTTATAAAACTGACCAGTCGTTGCCAGAAGACTAAGTTTAGTGAACGGACATTTGCGGTGGAACGTGCAAAGCGCCATTGAGGTGAAAATTTTAAGGATATAAATTATCCCATGATATTATTATTAATGTCCTGAACACTTGTGGTGCAACGCTAACATCCCCAAGAATTTCAATCGCCAATCAAAAAAAGACTATCTGAGGAATATTTCTGAGAAGAAAAAACTCAAGAATATTTATAAATTCTTAGTGCATTCAGAGCAAAGTATTTTATTCCGATCTCAGGTCTCGAGGTAACGACAAAGAGATGCTGTATTCTGAGCATCTATTTAGGGATCATTAATCATGGATGAATATTATTTTTTACGTTTTTTTTCCATCTCTATTATTTAATTATCGAATCATAATCCTTTATTGTGCGCCGTAGATTGTGCAGTGGCGTGTGTTAAATAACTTATTTTTTTAATTCTTACTTTGTTTTTTTTTGTAACATATAGGTTCGAAAATTTGTCGTCATAGATACTGGCACTGTAGCATATTTGGTAATGTACCTTTCCTGGAATGGAAAAAGAGATCCAGGTTCAAATTTCGGTAGCGCAACAAAAATATTTTTCGATAAAATTGATTTTATATGTCTATCTTTATAATTAATACATTTAATTAATACTTAAAACGTTACAGACCTATGTTCTGAATAATTATAACTTCATAATAAGAATGTGTTCTCTTTAACAACATTTTACATTGATTTAGTAGATTTAACATAAGCTGAGACGTCTTCAGTCTGCATGGTTTTTTAAGAACTGTATAAATTGTGTATATTTATGAGTTACTCAGATTGAGCGACTTATTGTTTTTGGTAAGAACCGAGGGCTCTAATCCTCCTCGGATTCTCACGCATGTTTACAAATGTCGCAGTGTATATTAATGTCACGGAGCGTGCGTGTGAGTATAGATGTTCATATTGTGGATAAAGCAAGTTGATAACATAAAACAGGACTTTCAATCGGTTGCATATATTCTCGAAAGATAAATAAATCTTCACCATTTGAATATTAAATTGTAATTTAAAATTCGTGACCAGCAAAGCTCACTAGAGGCGATACCGAGAGATGCGTCTGATAAGATGGACAGAGAAAAAGTGACCACTTCACATTTCAGCTGGTTTTGTTACAGTGCACATACGTATGTTACAGACCGCCATTTAAAAATGCCAACCAGGCGGCGAAAGAGTAGGGCCGAGATAGGAGCAATGGGTTTATTGCATCGGTTTTGGGTGAGCGCTGGGTACGCCCTCATTTTTTTGTGTTCATTAGCGGGTAATAGCAGTTTGATCAAATAACTGGATTTTTTTACCTTTAGATATTAGGTACATACCAAAATGCCAGACGTTAGCCGACTTTTGACAGGTAATTATGACAAGAATAAAACAGCTGATTTGATTTAATACTGCACTGACGTATCCTTTAGAACTTATATTATTTTATCACAATTATTGAATAAGTGTTTAAGTTAAATTAATAAATTTTTTCAGATTTTGTGAGGATTACAAAAATTTTGTGCATGTGGCAAATTCTTTTATGACAGAGTAAAGAATGAAGAAATAAGAAAATAATGTAAAGCTGATTTTTGTATAGTGAGTAAGATTAAGAAAGAATCACTTAGGTGGTTTGATTATATGGAACGGGTGAAGGAGGAGAGAATGGTAAAGAAGATATATGATGCAATTGTTGATGGCACCAGAAGTAGAGGACATCCGCGGAAGATTTGGCACCACCAGGTAAAGCATATACTGGAGGATGGTCCTGTTAGAAGCCTCAATAATCGGTGAGCTTTTATGAGTAGATGTATGAATGTGGATGAGGCGAGAATTTTGTCAGGACAGAAAAGTGTGGAGGGAAAACGGCGTGATGGTAAGTAAATCCGTAAAAACAGTAAAGAAAAACGGTTGAGTTAAGTGAAGCGGTCCATGTAATGATAAAAAACAGTATTTATTCAGATTTTTAACACAAAAAATATACATAAGAGTTGACCGCCACCACTGGTCGCCGGACAGTCTATGACGCACGTGACCGCCCGGGAGAAGCGACCTAATCAAACAAGCGATTTTAATTTGAGATCTCAACTATAAAGGTACCGGCGATAAGGGCGAAATTTGTCTGGCGGCGTGACTTGCAGATTCCTCTGTGTCTTGCTCTGTGTGGACCGGCCACTAGCCGCTTCGGACGATGTAGAGGCTGATCTACACGAACGAGCGTTACGGCAATTTTAACAAGTACGGTAACAAGCGCCTTGTTACAAGCCAAAGTAGGAAGTTTTGTGTAATCTTATTACATGCCATTTCGACCGAATAAGGTCTAGATTATTATTCAGAATTTAGTAGTTTACAATTGCCAACGATCGATAACCGAATAAGCATTGGAAGAAGAAGAAGGAAACGCCATAGATCTGATAAGATTATGTTGATCTAAATTATTAATAAAGTACGAGAGGCAGGGACATTTGAAAACAAAAATAAATAAATAATATATATTCTTAATATTTATCGCAAACTTTACATTGTGGTTATATTTTTTACTTTTGAAATTAGTAAAATTAACTTTGTGGTTAAAATTCATTTGTTAACTTTGTTTTATTAACCACTTAATTGAGTTTAAATACATCTACCGGTTTCGGTTACCAATAATAAATACCATTTTCTTCTTCAGGATGTCAATACTACCTAAAAACATATATTATTGTTTTTTTACCAGAATCTATTTTAAAAAACAATTATTTAAAAAACAAATTTAGTACCTAAATCAAATTATTACTTAATACAAATTTACTCGAATAATTTTTAGGAAAAAATTTTAGAATGGGACTCGTAGTTAAATTTAGTTGGTTGTTTATAATTTTTTGATTAGTTTTATACGCTCTATTTATCTCCAACGATTCCAAATTATTTAATTTGTGACCAACACCGTTTATATGCAAAATTGACAATCCCAATATTTTATCAAAACCATGACCATTTTCTATTAAATGATTAGAAAATTCTGAAAACCCATTATTGTTCAAACATCTCAAATGGTCCTTAGCCGTTTTTACCCGTTTTACCAATATAAAATGCAGCACAATCCTTGCAAATAAGTTTATAGACACCGGAATTGTTAAATTTATCATCTTTATATTTAGAATTTATGAGTAAATTTTCTATATTATTATTTGTATAAAATGCCGATCTAATGTTTCGTGGTAGGTGTTTAGATATTTGATTCGAATTGATTTTAATATCCCAACTTAGTTAATTAAATTAACTCATAAAGTAGTTAAAAATAAAGTAATAAATAATTCAATATTAATATATATTTTCAACACTGAACGCAGATTGACAGAAGAAGGAGAATAAAAAGTTAAAATATTATAATACAAATTAAACGAATCAATTAGAAAGATATAATATATAAAAAAAATCAATCTTTCGAAAAAATTATAAATTTCTATCGGGATTCGAACCTGGACCTCTTCCTATCCGGGAAAGCGCATTTTCGACAAATTTTGAACTTATATACTGTTATATTTCCGATTGATACATCTACAATTCAATTTTTAACCTTTGACTTTTAACTTTACCTTAGTTAATCAATTGTATTAAATTTGGAAACATTAATACTACTTATATACACATTTTTTTTTACTATTTTGAAATTTTTATAATTTTTATATTATGAGTTAAAAGAAGAGTATTATATATTACTAAAATAACATATTTTTTAATCGCTTACCTCTCTAAAAAAGAGACTAGCTTTTGTGCTTGGAGAGGGACTTACACTATAATTTATAAAGAGTTAGAAGTTATACATTTGTAATCTATAATATTATTTATTATCTAATTGTGTGCTTCCGAGGTGTTCATTTAATTTATTTTTTTAGCTCTTTTATATCCTTTATCTCTTTAATTTGTGTATGGAGGCTATTAAAGGTTTTTTATCCCTAAATATATAAAATTTTGCTGATAGTGTTCGGTGTTATATTTAGGGTTTTTAAAATAATTTTTAAATCTTAATGATGTGCTTGTTTGAAATTTGACAGTGTTATTTTCTTTAAGTAATTGATCAATTGAGATTTATTTGTAAATGTTTTCCATTTTGGGAACTGGAAATCTTATAAAAAGTGTTTCTATCGAAAAAGTTGATCTTTTTTTAATATAATTTTAATGATTGTTCTCTATTGTATGCTCCTCCCCATACAATTATTCCATATCGGAGTAGTGAGTGAACAATAGCAAAATATACCCTTTTTAAGTTTATATATTTTAATACAAATTAAATGAATCAACTAGAAAGCTGTACAGAAAAAACATAAATGTTACCATCGGAATACACGG
Organism: Eubasilissa regina; assembly: GCA_022840565.1. Lineage (NCBI taxonomy): Eukaryota > Metazoa > Arthropoda > Insecta > Trichoptera > Phryganeidae > Eubasilissa > Eubasilissa regina. The sequence goes on along the minus strand of JAINEB010000027.1, from coordinate 8,502,668 downwards.
CTGGACATATTATCGGAGCTGTGGGAGTGACGTGGCAAAGATTGCCGGAGGACTGAAGAGTGAATCTTGGGGAGGTCTTTATCTACCACTAGATCGATAATGAGTCAAATTGATAATGATTATGACTTACACGTAGGAATGTGTTTAAATCATATGAATATGATCCAGGAATGGGATCTAAAAATTATTAGTTTAGTAATTTAAAAAAAACGATAAAAATATGCTAAATAAATTTAAAATTTGATATAATTTACTAAATGCTATGGACATCTTTTAGTCAGTCGAAAAAACAAGTAATGATTTCAATGGCGCACACTAGTTTCCTTTATAGTTATACTACTTGATCATAGATGGCAAGAAAAAAATCAACACTTCGGCCGATGTCGATAGATGGCTCTTAATGCTATTTATACATCAACTAAAAGCTTGCGATTATCGTCGATAGATGACTATTAGTACTCATATTTTAAAAATATGTAATGAAAACACGGTAAATCCAAATGATATGTTTCTAGTTAAGTGTTTGTAGGTAGATACACTTACTAGAAGTGTATTGGAAAAAGTGTAGTTATCATTTAATGCTAAAAAATATACCTAGTAGATAAATCTTTATATTTGTGTAATGTTTATATTTGAATGTCTGTCGTTATGACGGTAGGATTGTTTTCAACACTATAAAATTTGTGTACGTTATAAAAATTTCAACATGGTTTTGATGTATAATTAGGTACCTTTTTGGTGAACTTACATTATTTTAACTCTTTGAAAATGTCAAAAAATGTTCATGATAATTGATTAATTGTGTAAAAGGTTTGCTTGATTCATTCATGGCTTTTGAGGATGATGCGACTCAAATAGTTATTTAATTTTTAACATAGTGCATACATAAGCACTCCTATATATTTTTTAATATATAGCAAGATTAAAGTCGTTTGTTTTACCGAAACTTGTATTTTACATATCTGATCAGTTTCACATTAAATCTATTCAATTTCTCCTCCTTTCTTATGTTTTCTGGCATTTCATTAAAAATCTTCATTAATCATCATCGATTTCTGAGATTTGATCTTCGCCGATATTTTCTTATTGAGGATTTTATAAATAAATACCATTACATTAATATATACACACTCTGCTTAAAAATCATCATATTCAGATCAGAGGATATCTATTTTTTTTAGCTTTATTTTGCAACACTGACAAGTCGCGTGTCTTGTATTTTGCGATAAATTCAATTTTGAATCTATTATGACTACTAAAAAAATTCATCATTCATATAACACGTAGAAATATTACATTTCTAATCTATAGAAATTTCGTAATGTACCTACGTAGATCAAATTTACAATATAAAAACATAAATAAATGAATATATATATATATATATATATATATATAGATTAAAATGTACATTTTGAACTTAACCAAATCGAACAATATTTCGTAATTTAATTTAACACTACTGCCTTAACATCACGCTTGAAGGCAGACTAAATAGGGTAGGAACCACACACTTTTATCCCTACACCCAACCATTCTCTTCTCATACATGCTCGTAGATTTTCGAGACTTCTAACAGAACCATCTTCCGGTATTTGATTAACCTGAACAATCCAAGAATTTACTTTCTGGTTCTATAGCGTCTAACGTCATGTATCTTCCTTACAGGCAAGTCCTCATTCATTCGTTCCTCAAAATCAAATCGCTTAAATATCCATCCTTATAATAATATTTTTAAGTTAAGATCAGATCTGAGCAATACTACTTATTTACTTACTTACATACTATCGCGTCGTTTCCCCGCGGGGGTAGGCGGAGAGGATAGAGCGCCACTCCTCTGTCCTGACACACAATTCTCACCTCATCCACATTCATACAAGCTTGCCGATTGTTGAAGCTTCTAACTGAACCATCCTCCATTATCTGGTTTACCTGGTTGTGGCAAGTCTTCCGCGGACGTCCACTACTTCTGGTGCCATCAACACTTGCGTCATACATCTTTCTTACCAATAGGGACGCTCAAACTTTCTTTCAACAGGGACAAGAAACTACGCCATATTTCTTCAATTTTTTTTGAGGTTAACACTCGTACTTAGTTGGCAAATTATCATGGAGCACTACACATCGGAGCAACCCTTGCAAATTATTCAAATCTACTACCAAATTTCGCGTTCGCTCACCGCAACTTTAAGAGCATTACGACCATTTTATCGTCGTCATCACTTGCCTGCCACATCAACAATTCAACGTTTGGTGCAAAAATTTGAAAGCACATTGTCGCTACAAAATGTTCCAGTGCCGGTGAGACAAAGAAATGCACGAAGTGAGGAAAATATTGCCGCCGCTAGAGCATCTGTTCTTGATGACCCAAATGAGTCACTAACACGACGTTCTCAACAATTGGGCATTTCTGTGACGTCATTGTGGCAAATTTTGCGAAAAGATCTTGGCCTACATCCATACAAGATCCAGTTGACACAAGAACTAAAGCCGCTTGACCATTTGAAGCGTCGCCGATTCCTCAATTAGGTTGCACAACAATTTGAAAATGATGCTGAATTCCATCGAAAAATCATCTTTAGCGACGAAGCTCATTTTTGGCTCAATGGATATGATGCTAATCGTCATGTTACTGTGAATGGTAATCGTTATCGCTCCATGATAACTGATTATTTTTGGCCTCAATTGCAAGGTATGGACTTGGCCAGTATGTGGTTTCAACAAGACGGCGCTACCAGTCACACGGCACACGCAACAATTGACTTATTGAAAACCAAATTTGGTGAGCGTGTTATTTCGCGAAATGGACCAGTTCAATGGCCGCCTAGATCATGCGATTTAACACCATTGGACTATTTTCTTTGGGGCTATGTTAAATCTTTGGTCTATACCAACAAGCCGGCGACGTTACAAGAGCTAAGAGAAAATATTGAACGCGAAATTGGTGCGATTCGGGCCGAATTATGTGAAAAAGTGGTGGAAAATTGGATTCAACGATTGGACTTCTGCAAACGTGCCCGCGGTGGTCATGCGAGGGAAATTGAATTTCATACATAATTTCCACTAAATGTACTTCAAAACCATAATTTTTTTTTAGATATATTCATTCGTTTTTGTTTTATTTAAAAAAAAAGTTTGAGCGCCCTTAATGAAAAACCCTTTATCTTTCTTGCTATTGTCTCTTCATTCATCTGTTCCATATGACCAAACCACTTAATTAGCCTTAGATTCATGCCTTACTTTTTCATTCTTTACTCTGTCATAAATATATTTGTCACATATACGCAGATTCAGTTTAATTTTGTTCCTCTTCTGCCAGCTCCAGGCCTTTCTTCCATACATCAGTGTCGGTACCACAATAAGTCTCGCCTCGGTTGACAAATTCCCGTTAGATATAATTTCATTCGCATTTCATTTCACTTTACATTCACCCTAATTTCGATATCATTCTCAGCCTTTCCGTTTCTATCGAACATACTTCCCAAATACACAAACTCATCTACATGTTCCAAACATTCATTACCTCCAAGTATTTAGCGCGGTGTCTTGCTTTCCTCCTTCTCGAATACCATCACTTTCGACTTGTTGACATTCATCATGAGGTCGCTTTCCTTGCATACATCGTACATTCTACTCACTAGACTCTGTAGCTCTTGTTCATTATTCGCCATTAGTACTACATCATCGGCGTACAATAAACAGCGTACAATCAAATCGCTTATTTTTGCTCCTACATTCATACATTCCAATAACGATATTTGAACAATAACGAATAAATAAAAAAGCACGACTACAGTCTAGATTGAAATATACATCAGTTAGTAGGTAATTTAGTTTCCATGCGAATTATTCACAAAAACTCGAGACACTCATCTACATCACATGACTCATTCTCATCTACTCAGCTTGCATGACGTCACGCCATAATTACTTCACTCTCTTTCACGCCTAATAATTTCACTGAAGGGTTAACTGGTAGCCCGAAAGAAAATATATTATCTCCCACCCAGGGTGTCCCACATTCTCTAATAATTAAATCAAATTTATTTACTGTAACACATTAATAAGAACTGTTCAATAAATGACGTCACAGAGCAGGGTTGTGAAAAATGTATCGTAACTACTGGACCCACATATCAGTACCGTTACCATTGTTACATTATAATTATTTTGAATAAAATTTAATTAAGGATCTAAAGGTTTTAGAAAAATAGAGTAAACTAGCAGATAAACAATCGGCTATCACCGGTTGATGCTACGCGGTCATTGATGACCGCTGCGTGGTATGGTATCATTGGTTATCGCCGATTGCTTTCTGCTAGAAAAGAAAATGTAGATTCCGCGCCGAATAGGATCTACCGTAACGAAAATTGCCCGATCTTCGAGTCGCGTGTCCCGCGGTTTGGAATACGACGATTCCGGTCGTAAATCGGAATCGCCGAAGGAGGGGCGGTCCTTTAGGAAGGAAGAAAAAAAGGAAGGAAGGAACTTGGATTAACGGGGATAAGGATCGACTATGGGATAGGGAGTCCAATCGAAGGATCAGTGGATCTCAGGGAATCGGGAATCTGAAGGACTGCTCGCCTTACCTCGCCTCCGTTACTCCCGCAGTCACAGCCTAGATCACACATACAGCACGCGGGCGGACAAATCTCCGTTTCCAAATGAAGACAGCGATATCAGTCACGTCACCCGCGGCTCACACAATAATCACTGTGCACAATTCATAGGATCACAATACAGTACTGATGGAACGGCATTGAACAAATCCACACCATCTGATACAATCGCGGTGTCGCAAGCGAACACGTATCGCGTCGCATTAACGTCTGCTGACGTCAAGGTCAGTATTCACACTGGGGAGACGAGCACGAGGAAAGGAATATTTGGAGGATTCACAAAGCACGCCATAAATGTGTTTCACGAATACGGAACAATTATGTTCTTTCAATAATTATATATATTCGGCAAAGAATTTTGGGACAACGATTCCGACCGGGAACAGGGATTGAAAAGACGATAAAACTTAATATTTTATTTATTTAAAAAAAAAAGGATTATTATAAATATATTAAATGTTGTATGACGCGCACAAGTTGGCAAGAACGTGGAAGGGATAAAAGAGAAAATCCGGAATCGCAGATCAGAACACGTCTCTTAAATTGTATTCATAATTGTGAGATCCGTAATAAACTGTATTGTTGTACATCTAGTTCAGATATATGATGCAAGTGTTGATGGCACCAGAAATAGCGGAAGACTTGGCACGACCAGGTAAACCAGATAATGGAGGATGGTTCTGTTAGAAGCCTCAACAATCGGCGAGCTTGTATAAGAAGATGTATAAATGTGGATGAGGCGAGAATTGTGTATCAGGACAGAAGAGCGTGGCGCTCTATCCTCTCTGCCTACCCCCACGGAGAAACGGCGTGATGGTAAGTAAATAAGTAAGTAAGTAAGTAGTTCTGACTACCTGAATTTCCGCACACAAGAAGACATCATTGTTTGCAGCCGCAATAGTCGGTTAGGAATATAACATTAATTTATAGCAATATAAAACAATTAATTTTAAGAACATTAGTGTATGTAACTAAAAACATTAATTTTTTTACTTGGGCCACTCTGCCGCAGTGCGGCCCAATTATGAGCGAACAATAACTACAGTCGAAAAATTGTGAGCGAACAATAACTACAGACGAAAAATTGTGAGCGAACAATAACTACAGTCGAAAAATTGTGAGCGAACAATAACTACAGACGGAAAATTGTGAGCGAACAATAACTACAGACGGAAAATTGTGAGCGAACAATAACTACAGACGAAAAATTGTGAATGACCAATAACTACAGTCAAAAAATTGTGCGCGAAAAATGTTCTGGCCACTTTTTGGTTATTTCTTACAGCCTTACTAGCGCTAGAATACACACCCTGCTCTGTTTAAAAATAAATAAATGCAAATACGTTTAATAAATTATAACAAACTATGACGTGCGTATAAAGTGATGTGACAGGTGACATCAATTATTCTGGTGTGGTCTTGAGCAAATGGAAAATATTTGGAATTCTCGACCACCACCCTCGTCTCTAACACTTCGTTATAGAAAATTGAATACACGCTCGGGTATTTGTTTCAAGTGCTGAGGCGAAGCCAGTTGATATATTATAAGATGTTTTTCTAATGTCAAAATACTATATAGATATTTATTTAGGTATGTAAATAAATTCCCTAAAAAATTGAAGCAATTGCAATGCCTTTGTAAAGTTTAATAAATTTCAAGATTATTGATTCATAAATATGTAGAATGTTAGCAAACAGTGCTAGGTTTGTTGCAGAAAAAACACTTAGGCCCGGTTGTATGATCAGTAGTAACTTTTTACTATAGTAACTTTTTACTAACGCCCGTAGTAAAAATCCTTTGCGGGTTGTTAATACATCATATTTACTACTGTCAAGCATATATGGAGATGTCTATAGACGTGACAATGCATTATCTATCGATTTTTTTGCCTAGGCATTCGAAATCTGTCACTTTTATGGTGAAATTTTTTCGAATTACGTATTATCATCATCGGACGAACTCTCATCACTAAGATAGCGGGACATTGAATGATTAATTGACCTATACTGCAACTTTCAAAGTATCAATGTGTCAAATGACTTTTGGAACAGCTGTGAAGAGTCCGCCATATTAAACTATCGATTCTCGTTTTTACTATCGGATATCACAGAGTTAAATGAGTTTACTTTCGAGAAGTAAATATTTTTTTACTAACTATCAAATAATCCATTTTTGTACAAATTTTTACTTTAGTAACTTTTATACTATGGTAAAAAGTTACTACTGATCATACAACCGGCCCTTAACCATCTAACCAACACGCAAGGTCAAAACACCACGCTTTTATTGAGATTTTAAGAACATTATACTCGTAAGTAGGTAGCGCGCGAATTATGGCGGTTAAATTGTAATTTAAATAGTTATTTAACCCGTTATTTAAACGGTTATTAAACCTATTATTTAACATGTCATTTAAACAGTTATTTAAATCGTTTATTTGGCTGTGATTGTGTTGAATTATTCGCAATTCTTCAAGCAATGACTTGTACACAAGAAAGTTAACCTCCAACAGTTAAAAATTATAAATATGAATTAAATATATTAATTCGAAAGATGTACATATAAAATCAATTTTATCGAATAATATTGCTGTTGCGCCACCGGGATTCGAACCTGGATCTCTTTCCAAACCGGGGAACGTGCATTATCCAACTATGCTACAGCGACAAATTTTCGAACCTATATGTTGCCTTTTTGATATTTATATATTTAATTGTTTTATTATTTTAAAGAGCCATCTACCTTATTTTTACAGAATCTCAAAAACCTTTGAGTAATCTGATAGCAGACGCCAGAATTATCAATTCATTTTTATTAACTTTTTGAACACATTGATACAACTTTATTATTAGGAGAAGACATTCTTATTATAAAGTTGTAATTATTCAGAACATTTTAAATATGAATTAAATATATTAATTCGAAAGATATACATATAAAATTAATTTTATCGAAAAATTTATTCCCGGTTTGGAAAGATCCAGGTTCGAATCCCGGTGGCGCAAAAACAATATTTCTCGATAAAATTGATTTTATATGTATATCTCTCTAATTAATATATTTAATTCATATTTAAAATATCACAGACCTATGTTCTGAATAATTACAACTTCACAATAAGAATGTGTTCTCCTAATAGTTAAATATTAGTTACCAATCGTTGTTAATCAGAGTTACTAATCATTATCACAATCACAGTCACATAAGTCTTGTTATTATCGGGTAAACCGCTACTTTATGTGTAGATTTTAAATTACTTATTTAATATTGTCATTTGTTATAAAAAAATACATATTTTTTAATCGTAGGTTTATCCTTTAGTCATTTGAATAAATTGTGAGATATTTAAAATTAATATTTTTCCACATTTAAAAGTGTTTGGCGCCAACCTGCAGCCAATAAATATTGCTATTTGAATGCAGATGAGAGTTCATCTTACGGTCAAGATGACGTAATATATTGACCTGTCAATAGATTTTTTGCACCGAGGATCAGTTCGTGTTTTGACATTTACACGCGCTGAGGGGGATACGGTTGTTTCCGTAAGAGATCCCTTAGCTGGTTTCAGATTACCGCACTTTATTTCGGAATAAATCAATTGTAGTATTTAGAACTTTCTCTTCGTTTAAAGCTTACAGAAGGTCGAAATATTTTTTGATTTAAAATTAATTAATATTTCACGAAATTCATTAATTGAAACGTTACTTTGTGGCAACACTTATTATATTTATAATAAGAAAACGCTTTGTTTATACTATTGTTTATTAATAAATCAACATGTTTTAAGACCAATGGTCCCTTATTCTGGATACAATGTATACTAAAATTAAAAATACAACGATAGACAAAAACAAAAATAAAACTATAAATAAAAGTGGTGGGTAACTAACTAGGAAGTAATGTGAAAATAATTTTTAAAGATGAATATTTGCAAGAACTATTTGGTTATTTATAATATTTAATTTGATATTAGTACTTTAAAAATAGTAAAATAGAAATTAAAAAAGTGTTATAGCAAATTAAACATTATAAGTAATCAAATTTACGTTTAAAAGCTTTATATACATAAATACAGTACTTAAGGGACGCTGGAAAGTAATTTTTTTTAACTATTGCAAAATTCCTAATAATTATATTGATTTTTTTTGTTTATTTTTTCGTATACTGAATAATATATTGCATTAAAGTCGCGTAGTTTTGATAGCTTTGATGAGTGGGATTGACAAGGGAGCCTAGCTTCTAAACCGGTCCCGGTTAAGGGTGGGTCCCATCCCCTTCCAGCTGTCTCCTTAAGCATCCAACATACAAAAAACCGACTTGAATAATTATGGGTATAATGCATAGAATAGCATACATATTACGAAGCTATTAGATTGTTTTGAGGAATTTGTTAGTGTGACGCATTTTTGACAGTTTGACTTGAATACTTGAAGCCGAATTATTGAAAAATTGAATACCCTTCGATTATCTATTCAATTCATCATTTAAATAAAATATGAATACAGAAAATAACATGGATTCTTCACCAACGTGTTCTAACGATGTAGTGACCCACAAGCTTGGGTACTAGGATATCCAACTATCGTCCAAGACTTGGACAATCAGGATGTTAACGGTGGGGTTGTTGTGGAGGACAAGAACACACTATTATCTCAATAGACTTCTAAAATCCTACCGTTATCCAAGTTTGTGGGACACTACATTGGTGTCAGAAGAAAAGCGGGATTAGAAGTCTTCATATCTCTTCTATCCTAACAACCTGAAGAAGTATATTCATCGGTATATTTAAGAGGGAATCCGAAACTACTTCACTGGGAGCAGACCTTTCTGGAAGCAGCCTTCAGCCTTGTACTGTGAACGGTCCACTCCGGAAGCAGATATTCACGTTTCAACATTCTTCGAGTCAAGGATGAAGACAGAATTTTCTACGTAAGTCGATTGATTTATGATATTTAATTTACACGAAGAATCCTTTTGTTGAAATATTAATTTTTAAGAAGAAAGAAGATTATAATAATGTAAACGAAAATAGTGAATTGTGTAAGTGTTTGTGGGCTAGCCTATAGATTTGTATATTTGGTATAAACTTATTATCCAGCAGTCTTTCTTACAAAAAGTCACCGACCGCCACTGATACTAATTAGCAGGGTTCTTTTTAAATGCTGCTTACAACATTGCGGCAAGAAATTGACACGCATTGTGCACCATGTTTTAATGAAGAAGAAATATGACAATTGTCAATGTTGCAAATTAAAGCTTTGAGAATAATACTAAAAAAAAAATATACTTGGTTCAGCGCAATGCTGAAAGATCTGAATATGATGACCTATTTATTTATAAAATCTTCAATAAGAAAATATCGGCGGAATTTATACGAAAAATTTATGAAAATTAACATGAGCACGAGCATCGTACAAGAGGAAGGGATAGACTGAGACTGCCATTCAGAAAGAAGGCCAAATCTCAGAAATCGATGATGTATAGCGCGATGAAAATTTTTAATGAAATGACAGACAACATATGAAAAGAGGAGAAATTTGGTAGATTTAAAGTGAAACTGACCAAATAGGTTTTAGTAAAAGAAAATACTTTAATCTTGTTTACATTAGAGCATATATAGGAGTGCTTATGTATGCATTATGTTATGAATTCAATAAATAAATATAATGAAGAAGAAAGGTCTATCTGGGATCTTTCGACTCAAGAAATGGAGGGTGTGAGTACAAGGTCCGGAGGAGAATTGGTGTGGACAAGTTTGATAGGTCGAAGGTAGCAAAAATTTGGATGAACCATTTAAAAGAACATAAAAATTCGACTTGTTAAAGTCTTCCATACCCCTGTATGTAGTCAAAACATGAACTCTGAGAAGAAGAGAAGGTCGTATGCTAAAGTTAATGAATGTCTCAATTTTTCAGGAAATCCGCACAATAGAAAGGCTCTCCACAACATGCAGGAAAATAATTATTTCGTAATTTGGGCATGATACTAGAAAAAATGGACATAGCCTGGAGAAATTGGTGATCACTGTGAATGGACGTCCCGACAATTGCGCGCAAGACAACTGCTCACCGACAATTGCGCGCAACACAATTGCTCGCCGACAGTAGCCCAATAGCCGCAATACAAAAGTAAACGAGGGCATTTATTTCCATGTATTTCATGTTAACACTTACTGCCCGGCGAGTCAAAACAAAGCACGTCCGGCGGTGGTAGGTCATTTTAGATCAACCTCAAGTTTTCAGTTTTTCAACCGTTTTGTGGGAGATTTTTTATAGATATTTCATTTTAAATACGATTTAATGAAATGTTGCCCGTTATTGTCTGAGCGCCGTTGTCGGGGTTGTACTGCGTGCTTTAGCGAAGAATAAGAGGTCTATCTCCAATAAGATGGACAGACCAAGTCCGAGACATGACCGGAACCTCACTACACGTCGCATTAAACAATGAAGCAATTTGCTCTGTGGAAGAAGACTAAGAACCACGATGATCAGTCATAAGCACACAGAGAGATAGAATATCAGTAATTAATCACGGTATCGGAAGGAGAATTGAATACACTCATCCTCCGATTTACGCGGTATCCGTTTTACGCGGTTTCACTATTACCCTGTTTAATAAATCAAATAAACAAAATTGAATTTTTTATTCCAAATCAATAAAAAAACACACATCAAGGTTCACTTTTCAAAAAATAATTCATATTTACGCGTTTTTTACATAAATATGGGTTTTCATTATTCATTTGTATCAAAAGTTATACAATAGATTTGACTCTGTTTTAAATTATTACTCCGATAAGACCTTTATACTAATATAAATCTGAATTTTATTTGCCATAATCAAGAAAAAAAAAGCATTTAAAAAAAGACCGCGACCGTTAAATTTATTTTCCGCGTGCCACAAAATTGCCTTGTTATAGAAAATTATTGCATATACGAAATATATTTTCTTACAATCTTCAAACCAAGATTACGTGGACAAATTTACTTACTATTTACTTACTTGCTTATTTACCATCACGCCGTTTCCCCGTGGGGGTAGGCAGAGAGGATAGAGCGCCACACTCTTCTGTCCTGACACACAATTTTCGCCTCATCCATATTCATACATCTACTCATACAAGCTCGCCGATTGTTGAGGCTTCTAACAGAACCATCCTCCATTATCTGGTTTACCTGGTCGTGCCAAGTCTTCCGCGAACGTTCTCTATTTCTGGTGCCATCAACACTTGCATCATATATCTTTCTTACTATTCTCTCCTAATTCAACCGTTCTATATGACCGAAGCACCTAAGTGATCCTTTTTTAATCTTACTCACTATACTAACATCAGCTTTACATTCTTTCCTTATTTCTTCATTCTTTACTCTGTCATAAATAGATTTGCCACAAATACGTCTATGTGATCTCATTTCCACTGCATTCAGTCTACGTTCGTTCCTTTTCTGCCAGCTCCAGGCCTCACTTCCATACATCAGTGTCGGTACCAGTATTCCATTGTGCACCGGTAGTCTTGCCTCGGTTGACAAATTCCCGTTAGATATAATTCCATTCAAAGCGCCGTTCACTTTATTTCCTGCCGTCACCCTCCTTTCGATATCATTCTCAGCCTTTCCGTTTCTATCAAACATATTTCCCAAATTTACAAACTCATCTAGTTGTTCCAACACTCATTACCTACATTGCACCAAATTAACAAAATATTAAAAATGAATGGAGTTATAAATCATTAAATTTGCAGTACATATGATTAATTTTCTTCGTTTTTAAAACACTTTGTGTTAGTGAAAAATTAGTAAATAGAAGGAAAATAAAATTATAATTTTGTTTTAAATTAATAAATCTTAATACATCTACGGTATGTACTCGTTATTTTATATGATCTCTGAGTATTGATTTACGGGGATTTTAGTTTTATGAAACCTATCTTCCGTTTTTGTACGCGTTCAATGCCTCGATTTACGTGGTTTTGCTTTACGCGGATTTTCCTGGAACGTAAATCGAGGTATGAGTGTATTTAAGTCATTAAAATAAAAAACCCAAAATAACACAATACACATTACAGTCATTAAAACACAATCCGCTTAAAAAAGGTCTAAATATATTCCAGCCTAAGCTATTAAATTTTTATGATGAATTGTACAAACGTAAAATATCTATGTACATCTATATGCATATCTATGTACATAATATATGTTCACATCCGAGACATGTAGGTATCCCTAACATTCCAAAACATGAATGACGTCAAATTAATTTCTCCATTCGAAAAATACATTCTCCGAATTGATATTGGCTTATTGTAAAAGTGTGCACGTTTGTCAATCAATTCAGATTGAGCAGAAGGAATATACGTAATTTCTTTTTACTAGCATGTGATATATCGGAGTTAGAAGAGGCACTGCGATCTCACAGGGTCACGTTTGTAAAGTGTAGTTTGTTTTGGAATAAATATAGAATTAAGACGGGTTATGAAAAAGCGATCTATGTCGGTTGGTTCAATTTTTTCTGCATTTAAATGTATTGAGAGATAACAATATAATTAATTATATTATTGATAGAATTGGCGTTAACTTTGTAGAGTTTCATCATAATGGATGGATATAAATGAAACAATGTTGTTACTCTACTTGAGTGTATTAGCACTACTCGAGTTTCGACAGATCAAGTATTAAAACTCAATTAGAGTTATAACATCGTTTCATTTATATCCATCCAGCAGTACAATTAGTTCAAAATAACAATGGACAGATAAGTTTGATGTAAACTTGTGGAGGCCGTCATCCAACAGTGGATAAAAAACAGCTGATAATGACGGGATGATGATGAATAATCCACAAATATTTGGTATGAAATTGAATGTTGGATAATGCTAACTATGCTACATCGAGGATATTAGATAATGCACCTTCCCTGGTTAGGAAAGAGATCCGGATTCGAATCCCGGTGGCGCAACAACAATATTTTTCGATAAAATTGATTTTATATGTATATTTTTTTAATTAATATATTTAATTCATATTTAAGCTATCACAGACCTATGTTATGAATAATTACAACTTTACAATAAGAATGTGTTCTCCTAATAAGATAATTTGACTGTATAGGGTGACTGCTTGGAATAAAGTGAACACCGCTTTGAACGGAATTATAGTTAATGGGAACTGAGGCAAGACTAGCGGTTCACAATGTAGTCCTGGTACCGACACTGATGTATGGAAGTGAGGCTCGAAAGCAGTGGAAATGAGATAACTTAGGCGTATATGTGGCAGATAAATTTGTGATAGAGTAAAGAATGAAGAAATAAGGAAAAAAAGTAAAGCTGATCTTAGTATAAGATTAAGAAAGGATCACTTAGGTGGTTTGGTCATATGGAAAGGATGAATGAGGAGAGAATGGTAATAAAAATATATGACGCATGTGTTGATGGCACCAGAAGTAGAGGACGTAAATCAGATACTGGAGAATAATCTTGTTAGAAGCTTCAATAATCGTCGAGTTTGTATGAGAAGATGTATGATTGTGGATGAGGCGAGAAATGTGTGTCAGGATAGAAGAGTGCAGCGCTCTATCCTCATTGCCTACCCCCGCGGAAAAACGGCGTGATGGTAAGTAAGTAAGTAAGACTGTATATAATCTATTAAGCCAATAGCAACACGATAAAGTACTTGCTTAACATGTCACAGATAACGACGGCATCGATATTTGTCGCTTCCAAAAATCTTTTTGATTTCAAAAGGCTGTTGAAATCGGTCCCGGTACCAGTAGCAATAAAACATAAAATAAAATTAAGTTAAGGGTATAAAAATGTTAATAAAATAAATAATACGCAATTATAATGAGGTACTTATACTATTGAATAAACATTATTTTATGTTAAAATAAAAAAATAATTTGAAAAATACGTTACAATAATATATGTACAAGTTCACAAACCTCAAAAAACGTCTAACCAGATTGTATAAAAGACTCAAAAGGTAAAAAAAACTTAAATGTCATCATTTTATTATTCTGAAATAGAGTTAAAATATTAGTTATGATGTCATCCACTAAACAAAATAAACTATCATTGAAAATTTAAACCCGAATCGATCCGAGTCCGTGGTGCAGCATATTCAGAGATCGCCTCAATTCCTGGGGCATCTGGTTTGTGTCCCATCTATATAGATGGCCCAGACGGCGCCACGCAAGTCATCTCATGGGCTCACTGCGGCCGCGCATTATTACCCCTGCGGTCGGTTTGGGAGAGTTACGGCAGGCGTCATCCACCAATGTCGGTGATACCAGTGTCTTGAAAATTTCCCTGGCGATGGGGAAAATCGATTATCAAAAGACGGGATGTTGAATATTTTATTATACATAGATAATACAAATCCCATTCATAAAATAGACAATCGAACGACGTATAAAATACTCATTTACCATCACGCCGTTTCCCCGCGGGGATAGGCAGAGGATAAAACACCACACTCTTCGTCCTGACACACAATTCTCGCCTCATCCATATTCATACATCTTGAGGCTTCTAACAGGACCATCCTCCAGTATATGGTTTATCTGGTCGTGTCAAGTCTTTCGCGGACGTTTTCTACATCTGGTGCCATCAATACTTGCGTGATATATATTTTTTACTATTCATTCGTTCCATATGACCAAACCGCTTAAGCGATCCTTTCTTAATTTTACTCGCTATACTAAGATAATTTTTATATTTTTTCTTTATTTTTTACTCTCTCATAAATAGATTTGCCACATACACGCCTAAGTGATCTCATTTTCACAGCATTCAGTCTACTTTCACTCCTCTTCTGCCATCTACAGGCCTCACTTCCATACATCAGTGTCGGTACCAGAACTCCATTGTGATACGTATAATGTACGGATGACGTATAAAATACCTATATAATATGTATATATTACACATTGGAATGCCATCCGTTCTGAATTTTGTTCAGTTGTATTCTAGGCCCCTGAAAAAAATAATCACCACACCCCCTGAAAATTTTATCCTCACCTCACCTTGCCGAAATTAAACAAACATAATTACTCTTTAAGGCTTACGCAACCCTGACCACCTCCCAACCCCCTATTTTAAATTATAACTGAATTCCGGGTATGTGATAAATACAAAATTTCAACTTGTTTTAATAAAGTATGAGTAACAATGAAATTTGTATTTTTTAGTAAGGAATTCCTTTGTGATTGGATAAAAAAGACTATACATAGGGTGTCTGCTTCGCTAGAATGATATGTGTTGATAGAGATGATATTGAAGCACGTGTTTTAACTAGTTTATGTTATCCTTTATTTCATTGTTCCTTCAGACACGTGCCGACTTCGGGTTTCCACGACTCGTCAGGCCACGAGAGCAATGCCTTGAAGCAGGTATGGGGGCGCACCTACGTCACAGGCGAGCTGTCATTAGTGCCTACTCTTGGGAGAACATTACCGTGAGGAGTGAGCCGTGAGCAACAGAACCGTGGCCATGTGCGGTGAATTCTTGTCTCAGGATCCTATATACGACCTATATTTCAATCAATGATGCGTTCTCCATTACTGTTCAGGACTTCATCCCATCTTTCAACCGCATGTAAAAGTTTAAAGAAAATCTGTGCAAAAAAAAAAGCAAAATTCTTCTTAAAAAAAGTATTATTTCCACAATAGATAATTTGTTATCTTCATGGTAGGTGATTTTAAAAATTGAATAATCTTATAAATAAAATTCTAAAGCACTCTAATGTCCGTTCAACACGAATGAATAATTGAATGAGTTATTCATACATTTCATAAAATCTTATTTTTAGATATATCCTGCTCGCTCGTAACGATCGTTTTTCAAAGATAAAACATCAAACTATTTTTATCAATGTTTCGATACGTTTTAAAAAAAATGTTTGTTGTGTATAAACAGTTTATGATGTTTAATTAATGTGAAAGAAGGTCAATTCCTAGGACGGGTATTAAAAGCTAATTTTAAAATTAAAATAAATCATATAGGGAAATTTCAGTGTTCAACGTTGGCATCCCTCTGTCCGTCACGCCGCGTCCAGAACGCCACCAAGTCGACCGCCCTGACGTGCAACGTAGTAGGTGGGTGCCTACCCGATGTTTCCCATTCCCATGGATGATTTATTGCGACCGGCCTTTTAATTTTAATCTCTAATTTCCAGAATAATTTACGCTCAGTGGTCGCGTGGTCCGATTCTGTGACTGTTCGATCATAAATAAGATCTCAAGAAAATGGCCTACTCCTGGGAGCTTCGCAGCACAGAATACAATTGCATGGTCAATATTGTGTTTTAAGGACTATTAACTTTTTTAATTCATCAGAATTAGTCTAGGTTAGATTAGGCGATGGGTTGACGGGTACTTTTATTTAATTTACTAGCAGTATGAGCTACCACAAGAGATGTATCCTTTAGGATACATCTCTTGTGGTAGCTCATACTGCTAATACTCCTTTATAAGCATACAGAATTTATTCTGTATGCTTATAAAGGAACGGGTTTTCAAAATTGGAAGAAGTCAGCTGGAAGAGATCCTTAGATGATCAAAGCTACTCGTTCCATATATTTTTTTTCTGCCCTTATATCCTTTATGTACTTTGCGATGGTTGACTCGGTTATCAGTCACGGAGTTATATCCAAATACCAATCATGGTTTATCTCATCACTATATTTAGCATCTAGTATCTATCCATCTGTGTATGTTATTTTTTATAGTATAGTATAGTAAGTATAGAAGTACATATACTTGTCTGGCCAACATCTTAGTTTATCATCGATGAGTAATTCAATAAATTATGAAGACAATAAGCGCCATTTTTGGCCACGTGGGTTAAATTTTTTTACTTTTTAATATTTGGTAGTGTTTGTGTAATATTACATGAAGTTATTTGTAATAATCTACAGGATTTATTCTGCAGCTATTTGGTGTATCGAGGTGAATTTGTAATTGTTGTAACGCATGTACAACAGCTGTGGATGGATAACGTGTACTTAAATCCTATCTAACACTAATCCATATATAAATATATATATATATATATATCAGTTATCAGTCATGTTTTATATGGACTGATATAAAACATATATTAATAAAAGTAAACAGTCACAATTAAGATTTTTAAAACTTATAATAGATAACAGAACGAAGTGTTTGTATAAAGATGATTATAATAAATTCCGAAGAGTTGATAAATAATGAAAATATAAATACTGATTCTCACCACAGCTATTCAACCAGATCGTCGGGTCGAACCATGAGAGTACCGTGAGAGAACAATGTGTACGGTGAGAGAATGAGAGAATGTGCTGTGCCAAGAATAATTAAAAAAATCGATAAAGGCCTATGTAACATTTAAAAAAATGATGCGACCTCAGTGACTAGTGACCATCTTAAAATGCAAAATAAAGGAATATATTCTTAAATACTAAATTAATGTATTAATTATAAATATATACATATAAAATCAATTTTGTCGAAAAATATTGTTTTTGCGTCACCGGGATTCGAACCTGGATCTCTATTTCCAATCCGGGGAAGTGCACTACCTTTGTGCTATAACGCCAGTATTTTTCTTGACAAATTTTCGAACCTATATGTTACATTTATCAAATTAATATACCTGTCGTTCCATTATTTGAAAGCCATCTACATTATTTTTACAGAATCTCAAATACCTTTAAGTAAACCGACTGCAAATCCCGGTGACGCAAAAACAATATTTTTCGACAAAATTGATTTTATATGTATATATTTATAATTAATACATTAATTTAGTATTTAAAATATCACAGACCTATGTTCTGAATAATCACAACTTCACAATAAGAATGTGTTTTCCTTAATAAGAATATATTCTTGTCTAATTTTTTATTACATTATTGTACTATATTATTTTCAGGTGTCCACCCATAAAATACTGTGGACTAGGTCTGTTACACCCTTTAAAAATTATTTATCTTTTCTTTATATATATTCTTTAAATTTTTTAAAGTATTTCATCTAACGTCTTCTTATCTAATTTTTTAATAAAAAAAAAAAGTTTAACTAGGTAAAAGACAATCCTTGCCGTAAAACTGCCATGTATTTTGACAAAATATTAAAATTATAATGAATATTTATGTAATAAAGAAGAAATAAAAAAAAACTTCTTTTTACTCTGCTCTTCTTATTACTCAAATCAGATTTTTCTACAATATCTTTACTATGCTTTTACTTTAATGTTAAACTCTGTTCCTTACTTCTTACATGTCTTTAGTCTATATCAATTTTTTTACTTTGTTCCTTTTACGTATTATCTACGTCTCTTTTCTGTTTTTTTTCTTATTTAATTTGTTTAAAATAGTACCTACCTTATGTCTTACATAAGCACATATCAGTTTTCAGTAATATTATTAAAATAATAAATAGCTAATTGAACGCAATGGCTACCTACCTCAGAACAGGTACTTTATATGTACCTAGTGAGGTAGGAAGAAATTTGCATCTGTATTAATTATGTAAAAAATACTAAATTAATGTATTAATTATAAATATATACATATAAAATCAATTTTGTCGAAAAATATTGTTTTTGCGTCACCGGGATACGAACCTGGATCTCTATTCCCAATCCGGGAAGGACACTACCTATTTTGTTATAACGCCAGTATTTTTCATGACAAATTTTCGAACCTATATGTTACACTTTTTCAAATTAATACACTTGTCGTTCCATTATTTGAAAGCCATCTACATTCTTTTTACAGAATCTCAAATACCTTTGAGTAAACCGACTGCAGACGCCAAAATTATCAATTCATTTTTATTAAATTTTGGACACATTAATACAACTTCACAATAAGAATGTGTTTTCCTTAATAATATGTAAAAAATGTTTGTATTGATACAAGCTTCATATAATTCATTTTTTTCATGAGATGAGAAAATTAAGAAAGATATATGACGCAAGTGTTAATGGTACCATACACAGATAACTTGGCACCACCACGTAAACTAGATACTGGAAGATGGTCCCGTTAGAAGTATCAATAATCGACAAGCTTGTATGAGAAGATGTATGAATGTGGATGAGGCGAGAATTGTGTGTCAAAACAAAATAGAGGGCGTTCTATCCTCGCTGCCAACCCCCGCGGAGAGTTAATTAATTAGCTAAGTTAATACTATATATCTTTGACCTACTAATATTATGAAATTAAGGTCGAGGTAAAGTTGAGGGTTGAGGTTGAGGCTTGAAAATGTAAAATAAAAATAAATTACTTTGCGATAGCTAACCGCCAGGGGTATGCACTCCATACAATCAAAAGAGTTGTGCAAAATTATAATATTTGCGAAATAAATGTAAATTAAATATTTATTTGACATATTGTGTGTTAAGTATGTAGATCTACATGAAAATAATTCTGTTCATTTTAACGTGTTGATTAGAACCATATTACTAGTGGAAGAATTTAAAATTCACAAATATAGCCGCGCATGTGTTTTTTCGAAAAACTGTAACATATAGGTTCGGAATTTTGTCGTCAAAAATACTGTGTACTGTAGCATAGTCGGTTAATACACATTCCCTGGATTGGAAAAAAATACAAGTTCGAACCCCGTTAGCAACAACAATATTTTTCGATAAAATTGATTTTATGTATATATCTTATTATGAAATAATTATATTCTCATGTTAACGTGTAACTAAAACAGTATAACTAGCGGAAGAATATAAAATTGATAAATAAAGCTGCGCATGTGTTTCTTCGCAAAATCTGTCCCAGACGTAAACGAACTAAATGCAACTCTCGCACCGCGCTGTGTTCTGAATACACGTCTTCGCTTTAACAGACGTGTTGCAAAACGCCGCAAGTGTGTTTTTAAAGCGCACTTGACTGTGTGCATTCCAATACACTTTAAACGTGGTATTCTTTTGTATTTATAACACTATTTAACTGCTTTATTTAAAAACATGAAATTTTTTTAAAGAATACTAGTGACAATCCAGATTTATATAGATATACTTACACAAAAATATACTTCCGAAAGAGTGAATGATGAATACGATATCTAATGATAATATACATCGCTTTTATACCATCGAAATTAGCAGCATAGCCTAAGTCCATGCCTAGTGCACGCCGCTGCTAATCGCACACATTCACTCGACAGAGTTGACAACATATCATATTTGTTTTATCTCCATTTGACTAAACGTAGGTGTATTTATTTTTGGTTGCTACGCGACATAAAGAGAGAGGACAAACATTGCACGGATTCATTATTACAAATATTTTATAATCTAGAAAAAAAGTTGGAAAATAAAAAGGTTAAATTATTAAATGATTGTTTAATTAAAATTTTAAAAATTTCTTAAAAATGCGATTAATATTTTTATTCAACTAATGATCTTATTATAAATGCTCACCTGTGGTGCAACCCTTGCCACCTGTCAAAATAAACACACGGCTCGCTTCTCATTGGCGCGAGTGGAGCCAATCGGAACGTGTTCTGAATTCAAACAATCGCATTGAAAGGACACGCCTTTCAGTAGCGAAAAATGTTAATAAAAATATTGTATCTTATTTGAGAAATAACCCGTCAATAATGACGGGAAAATAACAAGATTTTATTTAAATCATAAAATCTCAATAACAAATAATATACTTATATCATTTTAAATATTTAAATTATTTCAGACATTCGTTAGCACAACCCATATACACTGACGTAAGTGAGTGAGAAAGCTGACTGGGGGAACTCTTAAATCGGGTGGTCGCGTCATATGCTTACAAAAATGGAACAATCTTGGGTAAAACAAATTTAGGATTGCAGATGACTAGAGGACCGTAGATGTAAAACATAAACACATACAGAATGGCCTAAAAAAAGTGAGAACATTTCGTAAAATGTGATATATCAAATTTCGTTATATCAACAATAGCTTAAGTAGTTTGCTAATTTACTTACTTACCTATTTACCTATATTACGTTTTAATTCAACCATTTCCGTTCGCCATCTTTGTTTATTAATTTTCCCATTGTTTATATTTGTTTTTTCAAATTGTTGCCCAGAATGACGAAAATCACTGCAGAAGACCGTATTCTGATCAAAAATTTGCGAATTGAAAAACGTTGGGGTGCTAGGAAAATGATCAAAGAGTTTCAAAACAAAGCCTGGAGCATAACAGGACATTAGGACAGCAGGACGGAGCTCCATCTCACACAGCCAGAAATACAATTAACTTTCTTCGTCGTGAGAATGTTAATTTAATCGAGCCAGGCATGTGGCCACCGAATAGCCCAGGTTTAAACCCAGTAGATTATGCAATATGGGGTGTTTTGATGATTTCTGATTAGCTAAATATTGTGAAAAAAAAAATTACATTGAGAATTATAATTAATTATATTATGTTTTGAAATAACTCATGTGTTACGAGATGTTCTCACTTCTTTTGGGCCACCCTGTATATAGAGAATGAATATAATTAATAATCTATGCACGCCTATGTACATATTACAAATATATAGATATGCATATAGATGAGGGTACTTAAAATGTTCTCATAATTTCACGACCATTCAGTACTTTTATGTAGAGTTTTCTGAGCTGTTCTGCCGTGTGTTTTCTGTTTTCTGTGACATCAGCCTTAATTATGAACCCTCCAATGAGATACGAAACGTTGGCCGGAGAGGTCGTATGTGATACTACAAATTCGTGATGGATTTAGTTATAAGGCTGAAAGAAAGCCTACAAATAATGGACACGTTTCTAAGAAGAATAAACAATTTATGCGTAAAAAGATACGCACCTACAATTTTAGGAAACTCGAAAGATAGGTGACCTAATAAGTTTGTGGTGTTATATCCACAATGTGTTTGTAGAATCGATAACAAATAATGATTTACACCTTTAAGAACAGATATTATAATAATGTACATAGTATATATGTAATATCAAACGAAAGAAGGCTGCATACCTTATCTGGATACACTTTTCGCTCTACGTCGCATTAAACAAGGTTCTGCGAAAAATGGAGGGAAGATTTTTATGATGTAGAAGCAGAATAGAAGACTACGATGCTCAGTCATGAGCACATCGACTAAGAGAGAGAGAGAGAGAGCATGATAAAAAATAAAGAAATAAATATAGATTTTTATATACCTACAATGAGGTGCGAATCATTGCTGATTTGATCTAAAAGGAAGCATAATAAGTATTACTGTATATAATCAATATCTATACTGTCCTGTAGATATAAATTGAATTAATGAGCACCCTCTATTTACATTAATGTAGGTACCTACATTACTACCACGTACATTATATTTACGTATAAAAGTTGATATGCCGCTCAATCAAATAATGACCACGCCTATCGGTTGATGGAAGAAGAGGTTAGCCATATTAACCCAGCGTTAAGATAAAGGGAGAAAGAACCAATATATATAGAGCCATCGAGAGGAACGTTAGTTTGGTTAAAATTATATTTATTTAAAAAAATGATGGAAACTCAGAACTATATAAAAATACATATTTGTAATTTACCCATTTTATTTATTGAAATTTTATACTGGTACATTAATATATATATATATAATTTAATTATAAGAAAGTTTAATTAAATTAAATATTAATATTTTATATTATATTGTTATATTTCAAAAGTTATGTAGCCCGTAAGTTAACCCAACCTTCTGACTGAATCACTGTAGTGATTTAGTATGTACTTATAATATAATATGAATTTTTATGTATTTTTTGCCATTTAGATAATTTAAAATTCTATCCCTTACAATTATTATTAGAAAGATAAATTAGTTGAAAAAGATGTTCACGTACAAAATAAAATTTTTGACTAAAGTGAGACATACTGAGATATTTATAAACAAAAAATGGATGCTAAAATTGAAATAATGCTATGAAACATAATCATTTCCATAAGTAAAAATAACGATTGTTAATTAAAAAAAAAATTGTAAAACTATTAACAGTTTATGTGTAAAGCGCCCTTGAGGTGAAAATTTTTACGAAAATGGCGCTATACAAATTATCCATTATTATTATTATTATGAGTTACTTTTAATCTCTTCAGACGATGCTCTTGGAGTGAGTCACCAGATAAGTGTCTTTTGTATTGAAAAATAAAAAAAAACAATACGTAAAATCGGTCATAACTAAATAATTTACGTATTTAATTTTTCTGATACAGTAATATGCATATAATTTAAGAGATACATTAATAAAATAATTTAGCAGGACACTTACAGGTATGAAACCGGAACATGTCCATAGATGGCCCTAGCTGTCAATATAATTACCGTCAAACCACGTCATTGGCGCCATTTTCTTGTTTTGACATCTGACAAAGATTTTCAATATATAACAATACTAGTTTCATACAGCAGAATAGTTTTTAATAGCGTTGAACATGTCGAATTTTGTGCTTGGAAACTACGATTTACGGACAGCATTGATTTTCTGTTACCATTTGAAGAAAACTGCTACAGAATCGCATCGAATGCTTGTAGAAGCTTACGGTGAGTATGCTCTTGGTAAATCACAGTGCTTTGAGTGGTTTAAAAAATCGCTATGGACGAAAGACAATGCTTTGTGTTTGGTGGGATCAGAAGGGTGTGATCTATTACGAGCTGTTAAAACCTGGCGAAACCGTTAATACTGAACGCTACCGGCAACAAATGATCGATGTAAATCAAGCTTTGCGTGAAAAACGACCAGAATTTTAAAAAAGGCAACAAAAAGTGATTTTGTTTCATGATAATGCACCATCACACACAGCAAAAACCAGCCAAGGAAATGATTGAGGCGTTTAGTTGGGAAATACTTTCGCATGTGGCTTACTCACCAGACTTGGCTTCATCCGATTGTTACTTATTTGTATCGATGGGACACGCACTTGCTGAGCAGCGCTTCACTTCTTACGAAAATGTACGAAAATGACTCGAGATGATTGATTTGAGTTTTTTTGGCGTGGCATCCACAAATTACCAAGAAAAATTGAAAAAAATGTGTAGCTAGCGATGGGCTATACATTTTCGAATTCGATATTTTGTTTCATTTTTATACAATAACCGTGTGTTTTCTATACAAAAATTCCAGTTTCATATTACATTTTCGAACCAATATGCTGCACTATTCAATTAATAAATTTGTTATTCCATTTTTTAAAAGTAATTCACTTCACATCGTGGAAAATCTCAAACAAATTTGAGTTAAACCCGGCAGGATATGCCAGAATTAAATAAATAAAAACATTTTATTAAATTTGGAAACATTCGAAAATTGATCCTTAACTTATTGTGTTGACATTGTGTAATGGTTAGCGCATTTCCCCGGATAGGAAAAGTTTCTGGTTCGAATCCCGGTGTTAACAAAATATTTTTTCAATAAATTTATTTTATCCGTATACCTTTCTAATTGACACATTTAATATGTATTAAGTTTATAAAGTTATTATGCCATGTTAATTAAAGATTTTGCTTCAAAAAACAGTAAAGATAATATTTGAAAAAATATTTCTTAACGAATTTTTATCCAGACGACCCTCGTTTATTTGCAATCGTGCGAGTGAGTAACAACCACATCGGTCATGTTGGAGAGAGCGAGACGGGGTTGGTATAATATTTCAGGATTGCATATGTCTGCGGCTGAACTCTGGCATTAGACCCCGTAGGACCTTTTAGACCCCAATTAGTCGACACCTACCATTGGTAGAACAACCACTAAACAAGTGACGATCGGATCAATCAGCCAATCGAGCGTGACATCATAATCGATTGCGCGGTAATTGGATCGTATTCCAAATTTGGATCGATTAAAACGAACGCGAAATTCGAAATACGATTATATTTTATATAAAGTGACTTTCAAAACGAAACTAAGTGTGCGAAAAAAAATTTCAAATTTTCGGCTATTTTAAAATGTTGGTATTGTTTTTCATAATATAAATTCATTAAAAAAACATAAATTGTTAATATTTTAAGAGGTTTTTAATAGATAGAAATGTGATTGTGATATGTTAATTTTTTATTGAGTTCTCAGGATGATACAACCGCCTACATACTACGGAAATAGACACATTATCTGCTCATCATCAAACAAATCTAACAATAAAGACTTTAACCCTTCTTCAAACTGTTTCACAAGGGAAGAAAATAACATCAGTGACGAAGAATTATTAATAAGGTGCAATAAAGATCACGATCAACCAAGAAACCTCCCACTTTATTGTGATGATAATATGACAAGTAAAGATATCGTCGAGATAACAGAAGACAAAATTATAACAAACTTTAATAAAGAAGTCTGCAGGCATCGCCAAGAAGCTCTTTTGAACAGAGCTGAAGATTTGTTAGACACCACTGCATCAGACTTGATCAGCACTAATAATCTAACTACGCCGTTCTCTGTGAAAGACATTTTAAACCTGGTGGACCAAACAGCAGAAAATTACAGCAAAATGACCAACTTTAATGGAAGCTTCGAAACTGATGATGATGGAATCAAGAGCATCGAAGCACTGGTCGATGAAACCAGCCCGCGATGTTACACAGAGACTTACCCGTACACAAATCAGTACCACTACACACCTGGATATGATCACTCTGACTATTACAACTCGTTTCACACCACGCAGCATCCGAATTTTCCATTCTACGGATCACAAGAGCATCCGAGTGTATACTTTACAAATCAGTACGAGAGCAATGCCTATCATCTTCCAGAATACTGCCCACCTTACTCATCAACTTCTAATATACCTCCCTGCCACTACGCTCCGAGCATGTGCTATAGCAATCCTTACAACACGAGCAACGGATATCAAAATGAAGTTTTTAATCCAAGTTTTCCACTTACATCGAGTGAGTCAGCATCTAAACAGACTTCCGCTGTGTCTTCCACGGCTTCCGTTGACTTGAGTTTCCTTCCGGAAGATGCGCAAGGGAGCGGCCGTTCTTCCTGTGCGGTGGCTTCTTCCTTTCATCAGGGATCGGAGTGTCATCCCCACGAAGCGAGTTCAGGAGGACTGACGTCGCAGCATGTGAGGCAGCTGAATTCGTTGTGTGCCCCTTTTGAGAAGAAAAGTAAAGAAGCTAAATGTAGAGATTCAGAAAGCGGCGATTCTATGCAAAGTACGTACATATTTTAATATTTCTTAAAAATTATTTTTAATGTACAGTGTGGCCCAAAAAAGTGAGAACATTTAGTGTGATACAATTATATCTAAATTAGTTGAACTATATCAACAATAGGTTAAATAGTTGACTAATTTACTTACTTACCTATTTACCTATATTATGTTTTAATTCGACCATTTCCGGTCGCCATCTTTGATTTTTAATTTTACCATTGTTTATATTTGGTTTTTTCAAATTGTTGCCCAGAATAACAAAAATCACTTCATTTTGTATTCTGATCAAATTTTGCGAATTGAAAAACGTTGGGACGCTAGAAAAATGATCAAAGGGTTTCAAACATAACTGGACATCACAGCAGGATGGAGCTCCACCTTACACAGCCAGAAATACAATCAACTTTCTTCGTCGTGAGAATGTCGTTAATTTTATTGAGCCAGGCATATGACCACCGACCAGCCCAGATTTAAACCCAGTAGATTATGAAATATGGGGTGTTTTGATGATTTTTGATTAGCTATATATTGTGCAATAAAAAATTACATTAAGAATTATAATTAATTATATTATGTTTTGAAATAACTCATGTGTTACGAGATGTTCTCACTTTTTGGGTCACCTGTATAAATTCATATTACCCTTTTCATGATTCAAAATGATTTTACATTTACTATTTTATAAATAGTTATTAATGTATCTATTACTTGTTATGTTGAGCAGGGTATTTATTGGTGGTAAGTTGCCCTGTTTTATAGCAGTATTTATGTGAATTTAATTATGTGAAGATGTATTTTGATTGATATTTCTACACGCGTACTTCATACGTTACACAAAAAAAAAGGTATAAATATACATAGTTGTATAATATATCATCATAATCATATATGTCATCAGTCATTGTCAAATCGCTGCTGGCCTCCTCATGACACTGCTGCTCTTTTCGGTCCACCTCCAATATTCGCCATGTCTCTTCCATTGCTCGGATAATTTCGTCTATACACCGAAATTTTGCGCAACCTCCAGGTTGTTATTTTTGTTAATATTGTACAAATATTATTTGTCAATCGATGGCTGGCTCATTACATAATATATAGGTTAGTGTATTTATGTGTACACACTCCTAGTCGTCAGCAGCGCCACAAGGCAGGGTGAGCCTTGAATTCTTGTAGGATTTGTTGCCAATTCGTTCAGTCTGTGACATTCCTCCTTCAGTTCATTACATCTCTGAACAGATTGATCTTCAAGTGTACTTAATATTCAAAATTAAATTGATTTGACCATTTACAACTAGCATCACCATACATGTCAAAGTTCAGTATTACCTACATATTTATCTTCAAACAGTACTATAATATAATTTACGGGGCCGTAAATTGTACGAAGAATTTTTTTTCGAAGATATCTAGAATCCTTTCATATTGTTTTATCAGTGTCAAGTTTCACAGATTTTTAAATGTTTTACGTAGACTTATTTTTGAGACAAGTCATGCCACGTGACTTGAGTTGGCGAATAAGTCATAGTAGGTAAAAGCATCACATACATGATTATAGATTTATTTGTATTTTATCGAATTATGTATGTTTCAATTTATTATTTATTTATTTATTTATTTATTTATTTATTTATTTATTTATTTATTTATTTATTTATTTATTTATTTATTTATTTATTTATTTATTTATTTATTTATTTATTTATTTACTTAGACTGATGATTTGAGTGCAAAGAAAATGATGAAATATGTGTTACATATAATATGTAGGTTTATTTACATTCAACAACAATATGCAACAATAGGGTTATGCATGGCCAAATAAGAAAGAACTTTAATTATGGGAGTCTATTGGTATTTCGTTACTTAAGTGGCAATACCAATTATCAATTTTTTTTTGCGATATTGAGGTGGTTTTATATCTATGGTTAAACTTTTTATTTTATAATTTTGGTGGAATTTAACGATTTGCCAGTGAAACTGGACATCAAAGGATTGCCGTCACATCAAAGAAATAAGTACCTATTAAAAGTAGCATTTGTCATACAGAAAACAGTTTTATTATATATAGTTATATAACATTAGTTTTTAAATATATTGCTGATATATTTTTTAATGTTATTACCTAAACACATTCAGTTTTTTTAATAACGTAATTAGAATGTTAATCAAATCAGCCGCACAGTTGCATATTTCTATAATTTCACTGTGTATCTTTTAGAAAATATCTGATAGATCATTGAATACAGGAAACTGGATTATAAGTTCATTCATTGCACAATTATTCCTAATATAAATTCAAATTGATTGAAATATTAATAACAGTATTTTTTCTACTTTTTACAGAAGACCACGTGACAAGTTCAAAGACGGAACTGAGAAAAAACGGAAAGCAGCGGTGCAAGAGAAAACCTAGAATCTTATTCTCGCAAGCACAAGTGTACGAGTTGGAGAGAAGATTCAAACAGCAGAA
The DNA here is from genome assembly GCA_022840565.1 of Eubasilissa regina. Classification (NCBI taxonomy): domain Eukaryota; kingdom Metazoa; phylum Arthropoda; class Insecta; order Trichoptera; family Phryganeidae; genus Eubasilissa; species Eubasilissa regina. The sequence goes on along the minus strand of JAINEB010000027.1, from coordinate 8,473,439 downwards.
ATACCTTTCGGCACCTGAACGCGAGCAAATGGCACAGAGTCTGAAATTGTCCTCCACGCAGGTCAAAATCTGGTTCCAAAACAGAAGATACAAAAATAAACGATTGAGAAATTCTGACCCTCTGACTACCGGGGAAGCTAATAAAGTTATTAACAAAACCAACAATGATAAAATAGCTACCTCTGCACATTCTAATCAAATTGAAATCATTAATAATAAGCTATCAGAACAAAATAAGAAAATAAACAAAAACTACATTCATAGTCATACGGTATTAGCTAATTCAGTTAAAAAAGGAACGACACTACATTCATCAAAGAATAACAAAAATTCTCTCAATTCCATTTCAAATTTAGAATCTAAAAATGCCAGGGACGTAGAGAAAAAATATTCTGATAAAAGTAAATCAAATTGTTTACGATCTTATATCGTCAGCTCTGATTCGTATATAATAGATAGTAAAATTAATCTTGTTCCTTTCTCTAGCCATCCGCCATCTTATCAATCAGTTTCCAACATAGCGTCGCATTCGAATTTGAATTTAGAACCATGTTCGGGAAATTATTATCAAATTAACGGAAAAATTGATAACGGCGGTCTGAGTGAGTTTCAAATTTGAAAACTGCTTATCTCTGACATCCCTGCATTGAAAATGATTTTTAAAATTTATTTATTATTTACAAATACACTAAATATCTACCCGAAACAACGTTCTTATGTATTACAGTACACCCGCGAAACTCTAATTATAATTATTATATATAAGTTTTCGAAATTATTATACGCTATTTTAAACGCGCTATTTCTAACGTTCTATTTTTAAAGTTTTGGGTAACCTCTGATAAAATACAGTAGTAATAATTATTTTTCCTTTTTAGCATTTTTTTTTTTTAATTTTAGGTTAGAATTTTGACTTACCGAGAATGAGAACTGATTGTTTAAATATATTTTATTTATATATTGTTCCTATTTTTCATATAGGTACTTTTAACAATGTAATAGTTCTTTAGCTGCAAAGAAATCCAAATAGCTGTATAAGCATAGTTAAAAAAATAGAACTTCACATATCTGAGTAGGTGGATAACAATTTAATGTCAATACATATATAAACATACCTAATTTTTAGAGCATCAAATTATTTTTTGTTATTTGATCGAATATTAATAAATTACTATACTTTGAATTTTATGTTAAATATATTTCTGAACATAATTGATTTTTTTAAAGTAAATCCTGTAAATAGTTCGTAATATATTAAGCTCCACAAAAGTTTTATAAATATATTTTTCATTTGTTAGTTATAAGTATCCCTTAATTATGAATATATTAAATCTTACGTCATGTTAATTGATAATGTTTTTCCGCAAAGCAATGTACAATATTGTATTAATTAAAAAATATATATGATACAATTTTGTATATCTGTGGCGATAATTATGTAGAATTCTAAAGAAGGCGAAAAAAAAATTATAATTTACATCAACTGTCAACTTATACATTTTTATAATAATTCTTGATAGTTTTTATTAGCTTATCAGTATTGTTTTGTTTAAATATATTTAAGGAAATGTCGAAGAAATATTAACATTGTTGTAAATAATTATCTATAGTATTTTAAGGAAAAAATACATCAATTTAAAATTTTATTTTAAGTTGTTATTTATAACTATCCTGAAAAAGATTTTTTTAAATTATATAAACACGTAATACATGCCCTTAAGGACGTTCTCAAAAAAATCACTTTTTTTACAATCCTTTTGAAACTTTGGATACACATACTTATGAGTGTCTTTTTTACGTAGAAATTTTTTTTCAATAGTCCTTGCGGTAGTAAATTTGTAAATATTTATAATTTAAATAGGCATATTTAACGTACGAACCATACCCCGATCGATGTTGTAGCGCACGTTTAATTGAATAGCAAAAATAATTTTCTTACGATTATTTTGGAAAATTGAGAATCATTAATTGAAAATTTAACAAATATCTTTCTGTAAAAATAACTAAAACAAGCGGTATTCGTTTTGTTATAAAAAATGTTAAAGTGAGCTACTTTTGAATGGTTTTGACCTTTCCTTTTATAATTTGAATAGTGAGAGATTTTCGAACTTCTGCGCATGTGAGCGGAAGCGAAAAAGTACACTGTACCTCAACTATTTTTTATTCTATTCGTAGTAGTTCATAGTAGTTTACATACGGGAGAATCTTCTTGAAGATTGAGTTCGACTGGTCCTTGGGAACGTCCTTAAAGTCTTTTTTGTTAACAATTTCAATGGTAGATGGACACAGGAGATGGAAATAACAAGTACTCAGAGTTGATACGTAAAATATGGTAGGTACAAACGAATAAAAAATATTTTTTTGTGATGTATGGAGTGTAGGAGTATTTAGGATAAAATTGAGGAGACCTTCGTCTTGCTGTCATCGATATGGGCTGATAGCTTAAACTAACAATGTTTAAAATAATCATATGCCTGTCGTCGTTATTCAAGGTAAGCAGTATGATGTGGTGACACCCGATAGGGTGACGATATTCTGCATTTAAATGATACAAAATTTTAGGTAGATAACTAAATAATTAACTTAATTTTATAATGACAGTTTTCAAACAACTTCTTAAATGTGAATTGCTAGTTTAAAATATCAAGTCCTTTTCTCTAAAACTCTCTCAAAATTGAGTCATGTAAGAATTTAAGTAAATATTTCAAAGATATCAGAAAGATTGATATGTTTAATTGTATTTGTTGTTCATGATAATTATTATTTTTTAACTAAACTAAACTTTGGTACTGCATACATAACTGAGTATTATTCTTTACATGAATATAGTTTCTAGAAGTGCCGTCCCTCTTATCAATAGGTATAAATAATAACCATTTTATGTCAATAAAAATAATAACAATTTATATTGTATGTAGTATAAAGATTAGATTTTAAAGAATTTAAATTTAATTTTATTGATTAGCAAGGTATCGTTTCTGTTAAGTTTTAAAACTTTTCCATATAAATGCTTTATTGCTTAACAATAGTAAATTAAAAAATTAATAAACAAATGTATATTATTTCACAATTTTAATAATCCTATTTCGATTGACTGTATTTAAAAATATTATTAATTCTACTTATTACTTTTAAAATACTTTTTGTTTCTGATCTGCCCTGGAGTAACATTGAAGAGCATAAACCACGTGGGTCAGCCGGGAGCCATTTAGCTGCCGATTAAGATAACACTCTTTCAATAATAATTTCATTACACTAACACTAATGTAGTAGCTCTACGGCTGTACCGAAGTTTGGATACAGCAGATAACAAAAATATTTATATCTTCTTATATACATAATATATATATATATTTTTTTTTTTCATAGTACAGTATGTTATATTGTTATAATCGAATACCATTGCAGCAAAGTAAGACATATATTTGGGTACCCTGCT